>JAGTXR010000058.1:0-5463337 GCA_022606575.1 Glossosoma conforme | reverse complement strand
ATTATTATTTGTACAGAAGTTGTGTTAAGCTTTCCGATACAATCATTTTTTTAACAACTAGTTTCTGGAAGCCGATGGAAGACTTTGTAGAACGCCACCAAGGGGTCCGAAATTAGACTTTATTACCTGGGTTTGAGCCGCAGCTTCAAGTATTTACAAATCATACTGTCACATCAGCTATAGCCCTTGCAGGCTGGTGCCAAAAAGCCTCGATATACAACCTTTCACCTCTTATTTTTGTTCGCTCGTGTGACACGCATATGTCGCCATTTTGTTTATTTGAGGTCCTGTCATTGGCGGGACTAGTTCCAAAAAACACCACTCTATTAATTTTGGCGTTGGGCTGTCACTGAGTGCGCGGAGCCAGTCTGAGTCTGCTCGGGGCGTGAACAACGCGTCATTGTCTGCCTTGGGAAGACCAAAGTGTGTCAATGTTTTAGTTAAATATACTTCAATGTGTTTCTCAAAAAGTTTTTTTGTTGCTCATCTGCTCCTCATCTGTTGTTTCTTTTAGTAACGCGGATGTCAATAAAGTGTTTTAAAATGTTTTTTTTGTTAATTTATAGCTGGATATCTTCAGATTAATGCGCGGAAGTGATGGCGTGCGATTTTCGGATAATATCCGAAATATCCAGGCTTTGAATTCAAGACCACAGATAAGGACTGGTGAATGCAGGCCAAGAAGTTTTTTCTAATATGAAATAAAAAGAAACAAGTCAAATTGAAAAAAAAACTAATACATTGCAGTTCTTTAATTGATACATAACCCAACTTTTGTAAAATAAATTTTATATCATATAATAAATAAAAAATCACAAATTTCAAATAAACTGTCTTTCATTGACCACTTAATCGTACAATAATGAATAAATACCTTGTAAATAATGCATGTAATCACAATCCTTAATTGTTTCCAGTATAAAATTGTTTACCCATCACAAGACACAAAAACACACCTTCAATTCATGTACATAGCTTAATTATTCATATAGCCAGTTCATGCTGTTGTTAGGGCAATATTTTCAGCAGACGACACTGTTCCGGTTTTAGGGGGTGGCGAAGTGGGTTGGTGCCCCAGGGCGTCAAATAAGCTAGGGGCGCCGAATACAAGCAATCTTGCTTAGCTTTTTTTAAATGTAAATAATATGGGGCGCCAGAAAAAAAATGTCCTAGGGCGCCGCAGGGTCTAAAGCCGTTACTGAGACGACATACTCAAAACTACAGTGGCATATCTACACATGCTCAACCAATTTCTTATTTAAGACTCATATGATGTCCTCGCTGAAACATTACTTTTGAGTAACCATTTTAGGAGGATCAGGAATTTACTATGAATGGGTGGTCTTCACGGGACGACTTTCGTCTACCACCAGGTTTAATTAAAATAGGCTATCACTGGCATTTTACGGGTGAGGGATCAATATTCACACCAACCGGAGGTATTTTAGATCTCATAAATAAATTAAAAATCCTTTTTTTATACATATACAATATGTTTTTTATTTAATTTAATTAACAGAACCGCAGTTCCATTGTATATAAAATAAGAAACATACAATATACATAAACATTCGATACATACAAAAAAAAATCGAACTCACGATCTTTGGCTTACACAGCTTTGACCATTGAGCTATACCCGCCGGCGTCGTGGATGGATGAAGAAACGGTCGCCAAAAAAAAAAACTCGTCAAGAACCATATAGATTTTATGTAAGAGAAGACGACAAAATTCGGTCTTTCGCCTGGGACACAAGTTTATTTTCTTCTCAGCCTCCGGGTGAAATCTATCTCGGGCGGTGGCAGTAAGAGTCACTGCCCCGAAAACTACTAGTGGCCATCTGGCGAACTATGCCGCCCTACATGACAAAGCGGCTGTCATATCCAAATCAACAAAATGGGGCCTGCACGCTGCGCCTTATAAGTACTTAAATCTAAAACATAGACTAACATTTTTATATGTGTATCTCAAACACTTATAAATATTTTAACGTGTAATTTGGCACAGATGTCGGTGACAGTAGTGCCAACATAAAAATAATAAAATTAATTCGAATCAACTAGACTTAAATAAAAAAATCCCGGTATTTTTTGCTCACAGTGTTATACATATATATATTTAATTTTATTATTTTACATTATTGTCTATTTATATCAACTGACAATACTTGGTGAAACTGCATAATCATAATTTTAAATTAATTTTAATTAAAAAGATAACAAATTAAAAATATCTAGTGTTGATTCACATTTATTTTAAACGATTACATGTTTCGGCCTCCCTGGAGATTATTACTGAAGATGGTCTCCAGGGAGCCGAAACATGTAATGTTTAATTGACGACACGGCACTATCGGTCCTGGCAGATGATCGAAGTTTGTCGATCTTGTAATTAAATGTATGCCAATGTGCTCCTGGAAAAGTCTTTGTGTTGCTCATCTTCTCTTCATATTTCCACCACGTGTCCTGATAACTATCTCTGCGATGTAAAGTCGCTTTTTCTTGAGTAAAAAAAAAATGTGTATTACCTGTATGTAGTGTTATTACTGAAATCATTTCTTTTACATTTCAGAAATTTTGAAGAGCATATTCTCCGGCTGAGAAACAAAGTTGCTAAAGACAAACATAGCATAGAATATCTCCGAGTGAACGATCTTTCTGCAGATGTTAAATATTGAAGTATTATTGTT
The DNA here is from genome assembly GCA_022606575.1 of Glossosoma conforme. Classification (NCBI taxonomy): domain Eukaryota; kingdom Metazoa; phylum Arthropoda; class Insecta; order Trichoptera; family Glossosomatidae; genus Glossosoma; species Glossosoma conforme. The sequence continues at coordinate 5,460,648 of JAGTXR010000058.1, read as the reverse complement.
TTTCAATCTATTGTGTGTCTAGTCTGTATCCACACGTTTTTTTGTTTCGAACTATTTACTTCCAATGCATGTTTATTTCTCTCTGTTTATGTCTCCAGACACCTTCATTGTGATACTGAACCATTATTTAGTCAATATTTTATATATATGTATGCTGATATCATTCCCACTAATCACAGTTATAGTAGCATCAGCTCACTTAGAAGAACTACTCAATTATTAATATACAGGTCTTTATTTTGTTACGCATTTATGTTTTTTTTATCATATCCGCTACGTATTTGGAGCGTATGAACACCGCGAATTTTCGTTTCACAGTTCTGTAAGCTCAGGTTGTCAATGCTTTGTCCTAGAACACCTGAATCTCTGGAGGTACACATGGGAACATAAATGGTTCCCGGGAGCCACATAATAAGTTAAATAATATTCAATAAAAATAATACCTAAGTCATTCTCATTTTCATCCTTGCAACACTATCCGTCTCCCTAACTTATTATTTCCTGATGGACACACCACTACCCCTCTCCTACATAAATGTGTTCGACCACTTACGTCGTAAGTCTTACGAAATATACATGCAGCTCAGTTGACTCTTGACAGTTACGGATCGAAGAAGGTTAGGAGTTAGTCAAAACTACTGTCTCATTAAAAGAGGTCACACTAAAAGTGATCCATGTAAAAACAAGGTAAAAAAATAATATTTTTTTATTACTTTCAGAAAGACCATCAAGATTCGTCAACATTACAACATCACCATGAAGGCTTACCTCACCATCGTTAATCTCCTTCTCGTTTCTGGTAAATAAACTTGAATATGGGATTCGTCTCGGGTCGCTACGCGTCTCAACTTCTTAACATTTTTTTATGTAATCGCATGCAGGAGAGCACAGCCGGTCAAGACCAGTGCACTCTATGACGCTCAGCCAGGGAGGCTGGACGCTGCATGCGGGAAACGTGTGTTGTGTTCGTGTTTGTGTGCGGGTTGGGGAAATTGCAAGTGTATATTTATCTGTTTCTTGAAGAGATCCATATTGCAGGAAGGTGGATACACAGACGCTGAAAGAGCATTCCATAGCTTACCGGTGGCATTAAGAAAGGAACTTTAGAAACTACAAGTTCTTGATCGACACACATTAACAGTGTATGGATGTTCGGCAAGTTTAAGACGAGTTTGTCGGTTGTGGGTGGGTGAAGGAGAAATTAGTTCTTTAAGTTCCGAAGAGCAGCGACCGTGGTAATAACGGTAGAAAAGGCTAAATGATCCAATCTTACGTCTGTGTTCCATTGATTGCAGGTTAGACGTAAGAGTGTCATTGTTTATCAAACGAATTGCTCTTCTTTGAACTGAGTCAATTAAGTTTAGAAGGTATTTTGGGGCTCCAATCCAAAGGTAACTGCCGTATTCAAGGTTTGGTCGGATTTGTCCTTAATATAGAACAAGAAGTTGTTTATCGTTGAAATACCGACGTGATCTATATAAAACACCTAGTTTTTTGGAAGCGAGACCGGTTTTATACTTAATTGACACGTAATATTAATTATATGAATAAGGAATAGAATCTAAATATATATATAATACTCATGGGTGTATATTTGTCATTCTGATAGATTGAATCTATTTTTTTTAGTGTAAAATAACGTACAGAAACGGTTAGGAATAACTTACATCGAGGAAAAAGATTAACAGATTGTGCTTATGTTATTGATATATTAAAAATCAACTAAGAATTTAGCTCATAGTATCATCGCACCCTAAAAATAATTAAGATTGCTGGTCGTTTTTCTCAGTGGTTAAAGCGTTGCTGGTCGTTTTTCTCAGTGGTTAAAGCGTTTGCTTGGCAAACCAAAGTTCATGGGCTTGATTCCTGACAGGTTTTTTTTCTAATCGACTTCTGAGCTCTAAAACCCCCATTTGGTATGAATTTGATCCCTTAATCGTAAAATGGCAGTCACTCTAACCTGCCAGAGACTATGTCTTTTGGAAGAGGGATCAACCACATCGCCTCGGATGTTGCTATATTACATGCAAGGAAGGCCCAGTTCAGGCACGAACTTCACGAATTTGTTTGGAAGAATAATTTGTTTGAGTCGTCTGTTTAATGAGAATTGGGACTTTATGTTGCATGACTTTATTGCTTTGATTTTCTTAGTACAGTGAGGCCCCGCTTAACGCCGTTTCGGTTTAGCGCTGTTTCGGTTTAGCGCTGTTTCGGTTTAGCGCTGTTTCGGCTAAGCGCTCTTTTATTTCTACCCGGGGTTATTCCCCGAAATTGTGCATACATAGTGGAATAAATAGTGGAATAAATAATGGAATTAGCCACTTAAGTAAACAAATGGTTTAGATGAGGTGTAATGTGGAAGACATCTTAGAAAAAGTTCAAGAAACAGCAGCTAGTCTTTCTAATGATGAGCTCAAGGAATTAACTGAGCAAAAAGAAAACAAAATTATTGATAGATGGCGTTCGTAAAAAAGAGTTTGACCACTATAACTGAAATTATGGACCAATTTGTTGAAAATGATCCAAATTTTGACAGGAGTTCAAAAGCAAGACGGGGGTTATAGATGCTTTATCCACTTATCAATAACTTCGAACAGAACGCAAAACGAAAACGCAAACTACATTAGATGCTTTCTTGACAAAAAGGTAAAGAATTGGAAACACAGAATAGACTGAATGATCTGACTGACCCCCTTTGGTTTTATTTGTTTTTATAAGTATATTCGTTTATATTATTTTTATTTTTGTAAGAAATAAATGTTTGGTTTTATTTTTTATTAAAAAAACTTATAACTATTAAATTTAATACTAAGCCAATTTTTTGGCCTAACCCCATTATTTGTGTTAAGATAGCCTCGTTTAGCGCTGTTTCGCATTACGCTCTACTTTGATGGAACGTATCCCCCGCGATAAGCGAGGCCTTTCTGTACTTAATCAAAAGTACCTATATTCATACATTTTTTATATTTGTTTTATATTATTTCAGGACCGTATTGAATTGTATTGTTTCTGAAAGAAGAAATGAATAATATAGATAAATATATCAAAATAATACCACTAATTAGACATTTGTATTTTTTTACAGGTTTGGCTAACTCTCAATGGAGCCACGCAAGTGAGTAGAACTCATATTTCAAACGGCCTGTATTTATTTGTTCAGTTACTAATTCAAGGTTTTGGCAGTAAAATTAATAAATTGGTAGTAAATTAAATAAACTGTCATTAGATTAAATGAATTGGCAGTATCCACTGTTTAAGTACTAATGTAATCATTTATAAAATTCAAATGTCAGTAATAGACTCAATACTGCCAGTATTTAATATAAAATATATTTATAATTAGCACATAAAATGGAGACCTAACGAACTATAAATTTGCTTTCAATTATTATTAACTGCATATTTATTATTTTTCCAATGTCTATTTAAATTTATTATTTTTACCGAAAGTATTTCTGACCATTTTTAATGGCCAATAATTGAATTTAATACTGACAAAATATATAGTATTCATTTCACACTAATCATTTCCGTGAACTCCATTTCATTGTATATTTGGTAAAAAGGGTTTCAAACTGTAGAGATAAAGAAAAACCATTTTGTGTTGAGATACATCAACCGTGTAGAAATGTATGGTTGACGTACACAAGCTCGAAAGATTTTACTAGTTTTTGTGTGGAAAAGTTGACAAGGGTGTCACGAGTTATCGTCCCCAGACAATTCGTTAAACAAATCATCGGTTGACGTATGAGTATCTCAACTGTATCATTGATGGCCGTGTATCGGTTGACGTATGAGTATCTCAACTGTATTAATGACGTCCGTTTTTCCAGTTGACCTACGTAAAAAACTCAATTGTATCATTGATGTACGTGGCAGGTAACACAGTGGAAGGATCTCAACTGTATCATTGACGCACGTGGCTTGGTTGCCGTAAGAGTATCTCAACCGTATCATTGACGTACGTGTATCGGTTGACGTATAAGTATCTCATAGAGTATCTCAAGATGCTCGGAAATATTTCCACAAGTTCAATAAAGGCATACATTAATAGACAAGAATACAGAATTTGTACAGTTGATTATTCCACCATATACTTTGAGTGACGATTGTCCCCAGAAAATTCGTTCAACGACTCATAGTTTCGTGTTTTTTGAATTTATTCAGTAATTTATTTTTATTGAAATATTCATGTACATATTTTTTATGAGCGCGAGTCACATTCAGTGCTTTTCATTGTTTTTCAGCTCAAAATATTTGGCCTATCAAATACCCGGAGTGTGGTTCGAATCGGCAGTCACCCATCAACATAATCAATAAAGGAATTACAGACCAAATGCACCCTGTATCGAATATCTTAATTGGGATGTCCTTTATCCCAATCTTCGAATCGGAAGCACCGGACATTCGTGTGAGTTAATCAATAAAAATCAATATATTTTTAGTATCAATCTTAAAAGCGAAACCGTATTTTTCACAATTATTTAATTATATATAATAAATATATAATTAGAACGAACATTATTAGATGTGCATGTCAGGTGAGCAAACAAAAATAAGAGACAGAAGATCGTTTTTCGAGGCTTTACGGCATCAGCCTAAAAAGTGCTATATCAAGCTGATATTACAATCTTAAAAAGAAGACTACATTTTTTTGTGATCAATATTAAAATCACTCACAATTATTTTATAAAATGTCTAATGTTTTTCGCCGTTTCAAATTTTGATGGAGTCCAGGTATATTCGTGGACTGCAGCAACATAATAACATACACTTTATGGAAAGAAGAATGACTCATGTCACCGGGATCGTTATTAGGACACTAAGTGGTGTTATGAAGAGCATTTTAGCAACACACAGACTTTTCAAGAAGCACATTGAGATATAAATAATTAAAATGTCTAAAAACATTCGGTCTGCATTTTATTAGAATGATTATTGTTAACGTCTTTTATAGACATTGACTGAACTAGTCAACTAGTCCTGCTAACGGTCAAATAATTGCTAAATGACAAAAAATTCGTTTCCGACGTGCGAACAAAAATAAGAAACGGAAGATCGCATATCGATGTTTTCGCCACTTAAAATTACCCCCGGTTGGTGTGAATTTGATTCATCACCGGTAAAATACCAGTCATAGCCTATTAATCAAAATCGAAGGTAGACGAAAATCGTCACGTGAAGATCACCCATTCAAATTGAATTCCTGGAATAATAAGAATCATCTGTGAATTTCCAACTGTATTAGCAGTCCACGCAGCGCTTAACCATATGTTACATGGTAAGCGTAATAGAATCCATAGATAATGAATTGATGCGTATCACCATATTTGATCTATAGTATGTGTATTTTTATTAAAAAATATACCAACGTTGTTTTAATATGCTTCACACGGAGCATCGTTTTTATTTGCTTTTTACAACACATACAGGAGAATAACAACAGATGAAATTCTGAATATTTTATATTATTTATTGCAGTAATCGTTGGTGCTGATTGGACTACAGCCAGATGTGCAATCCGTGGTGGCCCTATGGACGGACCTTACATCCTCAATCAGATAAACTGGCGCTGGGGTTCCAACGATAACAGAGGCTCTGAACACACATTTAATGTCGAGAGATTTGCAATGGAAATGCACCACGTCCATTTTCACTCAAGATTCAGGTAATATTTAATACAGATCGAACGCTACCTTATTTTAACATGCTTCACATTGAGCACTGCTTATTCTGCTGTCACACCTTGACATCTCCCGTTAATCAAAGGCGACTCCATGTCGCCGGGATCGTCAACGCGTGGTGAATGGATGAAGCGCAGGTCATAAAGCAAAGAAAGTAATTTATTTTGATATCAGCTTGATATAGCTCTTGCAGGCTAGTGCCAAAACCTCGATATACAAATTTACGTCTTTTATTTTTGTTCGCTCGTCGGACAAACATGTGTCGCCATATTGTTTGTTTTGACAGGTGTAGTTCTGTGGGTCGCCTCTGAATCAATTTCGGCGCTAGGCGTCATCGACCACGGGTGCCCGGTGGCCAGTAATCAGATGAGTTCAACTGCGTCGAGTCGCAGTTGTGAGAGTCTGTCCGGTGCGTGACGACACGGCACTACCGGTCCTGGCAGATGATCGAGTTTGTCGATCTTTAATTAAATATATGTCAATGTGCTCCTGGAAAGTCATTGTGTTGCTCATCTTCTCTTCATATTTCCAGCACGTGTCCTGATAACTAGTCGCTTTTTCTTAAGTAAAGAGGATGTTAATTTTAAATAAAAGACTAACGAACTTCAGTCATCTGTCCGGGACGGAACATTCTGCGTTCATAGAGGTCCCGGCAGACCAATAAAATATTGAAAAGCATACCAATCATATATTAAATAACTCTTAAAACCATTGTACTCTCAACGGACATATCCTGGTGGATGTAATTCAAGTCATACGTGATGAGAGTAAACACTAATTTCTTCTTTGTATGTGATAAATTGTGTTTTGTAGTCTTATTAAAATAATTTCTTGTACATTTCAGAACTTTTAAAGAAGCAGCCAGATCTGAGAACCAGAAGCCTTGGTTATTTTAGCGCAGTTTGTAAATGTAAGTAATTCTTGAAAGAGTAAAAATCTCATTGAATACTTGATTTAAAAATAAATATTTGATTGTTTGAGTGATTACGGATACACGACTTATGTATATTGTTTTTATGCCTGGTGCGTGTATGAATAAATCAGAAGGTTTAATTCCATCTTGTTCCCACCTCTTTTGCGTCCATTCCCATCCCGTACCAGCCTGTTCCCGTTCTACTACAGTCCATTGACGTCCGTTCCCATCCCGTAATCTGCAGCATTTTACATGAGCGTATTGACAAGCAAAATATATTGTATTTGATTGCAGGTGGGTCCTGTCTCGAATCCAGGTCTTGCCAGAATAGCAACTCACCTGGCATTCTTTTTGGAAACCGGAATAGAACTAAAACCAACCTAAATCTGAATGAGTTCAATGTAGCGTTCAACCACCGAGGAAACTTCGTTCATTACAGTGGATCTCTAACCACTCCACCGTGTAGCCAGGTCGTCCTATGGATTGTTCTTGGGACGCCTCCGCTAAGAATTACCCGCTCACAAGTACGTACTTACATCTTTTTATGTAATCCCATGCAGGAGAACACAGCCGGTCAAGACCAGTGCATTCTATGACACTCAGCCAGTGAGGCTAGACGCTACATTCGGGACACGTGTAATGTGTTCGTGTTTCTTGTGTAGGTTAGGGAAATTACATGTGTAAATTTATGTGTTTCTTGAAGAGATACAGATTGTTGGAAGGAGGAACTACAGACGCTGGAAGAGCATTCCAAAGGTTACCAGTGACATGAATGAAGGAACTTTGGAATCTGCCAGTTCTTGGTCGACTCACATTAACCATTTATAGGTGCAAGTAAGTGTGCAGGATGAATTAGTTCTTTAAGTTTCGAAGAGCAGCGACCGTGGTAAAAACAGTAAAAATGACTATGAACCAACCTTACGTCTGTGTTCCAATGTTATAGAAATGATGAGACGTTGAGTTAAATTTGTTGAATCACAGCGTGCAAGAAGTCTCAAAAATCGAAAGAATCATAAAATCAATTTTATTATTATTTGTACGGAAGTTGTGTTAAGCCAAAGGCATTCCGATACAAAGATAGTCGTTTCTTTTAGTAACGCGGATGTCAATACAGTGTTTTCATGTGTTTTTTTTTGTTTATTTATAGCTGGATATCTTCAGATTAATGTGTGGAAGTGATGGCCTGCCGTTTTCGGATAATATCCGAAGGATCCAGAATTTAAATTCAAGACCACAGGTAGCGACAAGTGTATGCAGGCCAAGGAGTTTTTTCTAATATGAAATATAAACAAGCAAGTCAAATTGAAAAATAACAATACATTGCAGTTCTTTAATTGATAAAATAAATTACAGTGAGGTTCTGCTTAACGCTGTCGCGTTTAGCGCTGTTTCGGTTTAGCGCTCTTTTATTTCAACCCGGGGTTATTCCCCGAAATTGTGCATAAACAGTGGAAAAATAGTGGAATTAGCGAAACAAACCGGTTTAGATGAGGTAAATGTGGAAGACGTCGAAGAAATATTTCAAGAAACAGCAGCTAGTCTTTCTAATGATGAGCTCAAGGAATTAACTTAGCAAGAAGAAAACAAAAATATTGATTAATTTTTTAAATTTTTATTAGAATATTATTTTATTATTTCAATATTCTAATCTACTTTTATAGATCATTGACTATATTACAAATTATTATTACTTAAAATATACATATACTATACATAAATTCTTTTCAACGCGTCAATCCAAGCACAAAAATAACGGCAGAAGCGGGATGCGAACCGCGGACCTTGGAAACCAACTATGCCCAGGTATTCATACCGCTCGGCGAACTGCGCCATTGCCCCGCCTAGACTGACGTGCGTTGAAACTAGTATTTATATCATTTTTATCATCGTACGATAGATGTCGCTATAGTATATATTCAAAGTATGTATATTTTTATTATTATTCTATCAGTCTTCATTTATTCACAAGCTTAATTAATAAATTATTAAGCTTGTGAATAAATGAAGACTGATAGAATAATAATAAAAATATACATACTTTGAATATATACTATAGCGACATCTATCGTACGATGGTAACAATGATATAAATACTAGTTTCAACGCACGTCAGTCTAGGCGGGGCAATGGCGCAGTTCGCCGAGCGGTATGAATACCTGGGCATAGTTGGTTTCCAAGGTCCGCGGTTCGCATCCCGCTTCTGCCGTTATTTTTGTGCTTGGATTGACGCGTTGAAAAAAGAATTTTATGTATAGTATATGTATATTTTAAGTAATAAAAATATTGATATTAGTGATTTCGAAGGAGAGCTAAAAGAACTTTCGATGGCGTTTGTAAAAAAGAGTTTGACCACTATAACTGAAATTATGGACCAATTTGTTGAAAATGATCCAAATTTTGACAGGAGTTCAAAAGCAAGACGGGGTGTTATAGATGCTTTATCCACTTATCAACAACTTCTAACAGAACGCAAAAGGAAAACGCAAACTACATTAGATGCTTTCTTGACCAAAGGGCAAACAATTGGAAACACAGAATAGACTGAATGATCTGACTGACATAGAATTTTATTTGTTTTTTAAGTATATTCGTTTATATTGTTTTTATTTTTGTAAGCAATAAATGTTTGGTTTTATTTTTATTAATTTTTTTTTTTAATAAATTTAATACTTAGCCAATTTCCTATCCACCTTCCCCTACCCCCATTATTTACATGTTAAGATAGCCTCGTTTAGCGCTGTTTAAATTTTCCCATTATTTTTTACTCACAGTACACACGAAGAAATTTAATTGTATTATTTATTATTGCTATCATTAATGTTATGCATTTTATGTTACATATCGCGATGGTAAACGAAAGATGTATTTCAATCTTCAATATCTAAATTTATATATGTACATATGTGCATTTGTAATAAAAAATATTTCATCTATTTTGTACTGCCATCTTGCGGTGATGAAAAAACAAACAATCAGTAAAATCTGCAATACCGACATTTCATTACAAAATCATTAATTACAATTTTATTTACTTACTGCCATCTAGTAGTAATGATTATAAGCTCAATATACCTATAGAAATATTCAGTACCTCAATTGTCTGCATTCCTCGTTTCACGAACAAAAAGTGCTTTGCGTTACTTTCTAAATCGAAACGACTCGACAGTGTCCGCTATACCTGAGCTGTTGACGCACAGGTGTGGCGAGAACCGCCCCGTGTACCCGCTGGACCGCAACACGGATATAAAACATAACATTAAAACAAACAAATAACCTGACCGTTTCAAGTCGAAAAAGTGTTCAGAAATTGACCAACGCGAAGTGATACAAATGCTAATGAAAAACTTATTCGAATGTTGTCGAACTTTTCAAATAGTTTGACAATCGATCTTGTTCGACAAGAAGTGTCATTTTTTATTATATGTGTATGCGAGTTATTGCCAGGCTTTCAAATCGTAAAATAATGCAATTGTCGTGTGTTTTATAAAGTGTTTGTTGTAAGTGTGTGTTATTTATATTTTTAATGAGTTTTATTAATTGTGTTGTTTTAAATAACGGTTTTGTGAGATTATTTAGTGGAGAGTCGCATGACATAATTTCGTTGTTACGAGCGATTACTTTGGGTAGTGATGCCATTCATCTCAGTATTTTAACTGTTTTCAAGATTTAGGTCACCATAATATCTTAGTTTCATTCGTATATAACGATATTATTAGTTTTTGTTTATTATTTCGCGTATTTTTAGCTTATTAATTCACACATTGTTTGTTGTCGACAACTTGTGACGAAACATTTGGCGGATATTGTTTTTTAATTTGTATGGGACATATACTCGTCACTTTTTACCGCTAAACAGATCTGTCAGCTGCCATTTATTTGTGCACTCAAAAAACCGCCGAGTATGTGCTCCACGCTGTCATGACATATCGTTTACAGACAGTGCGTTCAGCAACTCGTCGGTAACGATGTGAAGCGCACTGGACGTCTGGTGCACGGGACATTTGGCTCACGGGACAACTGGTGCATGGAATGTCTCGCTAACCTAACCTAAGGAATCGTCCAGTGATCGTAGAGCCCAGAGATCCATATTTCTCGTTAACGAAATAACTTACGTTAGGTTAGCGAGACATCCATTGCACCAAATGTCCCGTGCACCAGACGTCTGTCGTCGACGATAAGTCGCTGAACGAATTGTCTGTGAACGAAATGCGGCGGAATTGTGGTCCACATAGTTCCCCACCATCTCCAGAACGAACAGGCCACTGTAGCATCTGACAGCTAATAGTTGATCGCTATAGAACTTTAATTCATTAAGGAAATCGTTGCTTAACGAGGCTGAAATGGAATAGGCTTAATCATATATTTTGTGCCGATTTGTCTAAGACTTGTGTGTAATTTGAAAACAACTGTTTGCGTATCATACTGGGGGTACTATGGCTTAAATTTGTGAGGAATGACGTAGTGATGGAACGGACAAGGCAGCCTTCCATACTAGTCAGTTTAGACACAAGAGGATGGACCTGGATGGGACATGTGCTTCGGATGTTGTAAAATAGCATAAAATATATTTGGCCTTTCAGGTTACCGAGAACTATACATAAGTATTTACTATGTGGAGCTTTGAGAGGTACAGCAATCGTGTCATGAAACGAGGACCATGACGACTGTCGGAGCTTTGCAGCAGCAATTTATGGTGACCATATTCTCCGGTTAGGATAGCACACATAAAGGATGATAATGATACTTATAGTAAAACGCAGACTCTTCCTTTACAATGTTGCAAAATTTAAACTTTGCTATTTTTATTATGATGAATCACATTTACTTGACATTTCAAAATAATGTCTTTCATTACGAGCAATTTGACCTCTCGCTAAAACCAGAAATATTATCTGAACAATATCTTTCGCTAACAATATATCTCTCGCTAATTTATATTTTAGAATGTGCTATTCAATTAAAATTTTTGATGTTAATGCAAAAAATATACTTATCGACATTTCTTCATACTAACTAACTACCATAGATAGGTTTTCCTAATAACAATCGTATTATCTAGGAAAGGTTACAGAAACAATAAGGCAACTAATTTTTTAGCAGTATTTAATTCAATTAATGAGCATTAATTATTTAACAAACGGTCAATAATAAATACCTAAAATGTTAAGTAAAAAATAATCATTTGGCTTTAGAAAAAGATCAATCGGCAGTAGAAAAATAATAAATTGCCAGGAAATAATTAATGAATGGTAATCAATAATAGGTTAGGTTTCCATTTTATGCGTTAATTATTCGTTATTTTTACACATTTTTTTACCCATATTGAATATGTTACTGCCATTATAATTTTATACCTGACCAGATTCATACTTTAGAAACAGTGGATCATCATCATCAGCCTGTATCCGTCCACTATTGAACGTAAGCCTCCCGCAAGAGTCTCCACCCTCTTCGATCCTCTGCCTTCCGCATCCAGGCCACTCCCGCTATTCTTCTTATGTCGTCAGTCCATCTTACAGGGGGTCGGCCAATGCTTCGTTTTCCATTTCTTGGGCGCCACTCCAATACTTTTCTTTCCTATCGACCGTCGTCTCTTAGACAGATATGTCCTGCCCATTGCCACTTGAGTGTGCCTATTCGTTGGGTAGCCTCCACTAATTGAGTTCTTCTGCCTTCATCATACAATACAATTCCATTTTTTTTCTTTGCCTCATCCACGATAATTATATGACATCCCCCGTCTAAATAAATCGACTTCAGATCGCCATGATCGTCATTGGGACGCGTGGTGGATGGATAAGGATCAGGTCACCAAAGCAAAGAACTCGTCGAGAAGCACATTTGATATTTAATCCACATAATTCGGTCGTTTGTTCGGGATGCAGACAACGGTGTGTACCTCACTGTTCCCGGGCGGACTTTGCTCTTGCCGGTGTCAGTGAGAGTTTATGCCTCCGAAAGCTACTAACGGCCATTGTGACTTTTGGGCTTAGCCGTGTGTGAGGAATTATCTCGTTCTAATATTTCGACCGCCATTGCAGGGCTCTTCTTCAGGGTTCTGTAGAATCAAAGGCTGCCTTGTCCATTCTCTCATCTCGTTATTAAATATAAAGCGAATTATTCTAGAAACGAATCTGCTTTTAATACTTATAATACAAATCATGAAGAAGTTTCCTACAGTCGACAACGGAACTGGTGATACCTGAGGCCTCCCTGCGGCTGAACATGTGGAGAAGTGCAATTGAGGGGAATACTTGGATTGCCCCGAAGAGAACCTAGCCCCTGTACAAGACCAGGGGTGAAATATATGAAGGTCCCTTAGACTTCGGACCGGAGTGTGCAAGACGAGGACCTCCACTACTTGAGTTCTTCTGCGGATATCCTCGTCTCGGATTCTATCTTTTAGCGACACTCCGAGCATCGACCTCTCCGACTTGTTAGATTCCATGGCTTTGCGCCGTAAGTTAATACAGGGGGGTGCATTTGTTAAACGCCCTAGTTTTAAGACACAACAGTGGACGGACACAGACTGATATTAATGAAAGGACTGATAGTTCATTTGATGTTTCTTGGTACTTTTGCGTAGATGTTTATTAACATTTGAATTGATAGAGTTCATTAAAAGGGTGTGGCTTAATACACCAGGTTTTCGTTTACGACTGGACGTTTCGGATAGATGTTAGTTTTGTTATGTTAGTTAATTCAATACTTTTTCATATTTAGCGTATTTTATAATTCAATTTTCTCATAATAAAATATATTTTAATTGTTTCAATAGCCGTGATTATATAACAATTGTAAAAATACGCATTATTGCATCTCAAAAAAGACTTTTAAAAAATACAAAATGGGTTCAAAAATCGAATACGTGGAGTCGACGCACATGTACGCGACAAACTACGTCAGGAATTCAAAAGCCATCGGAGTTCTATGGGCGATCTTCACAATATGCTATGCCATCATCAGCGTGGTGGCGTTCATGACTCCTGAATGGATTGGAGACGCGGATTCAGAGTATCCTGGAAGACTGGGAGTATGGCAGTCGTGCAGGGTGGACGCCACCGGAGAGGTGTGCACTGGATCACTGTCTGATCTCAACGCTATTCCTGGAATGGTAATGAAGATAGCAAGTGCTGCTGTTGGAGTATCAGTCGTTGTGGCGCTGCTGACGATCGTCGCCATGATGCTGTTTCTGTTCTGCCAGTCTACGACGGTCTTCCACATACAGGGATGGATGCAGCTGCTCTCTGGTGAGTTATACTTATACTATACAATAATCATTTTCGTCTATTGCCCTTTTTTATATCAGCGCCGTTAAATCATTCTTCTTATTCTTTATGGCAGCAACGTCAAATTGTTTCCGCCCACTATCTGGCAACATCAATAGCCCGTGTGTTGCCCAGATTGGACACATGGGGCAGGATCTTAGGTGTAAGGCGGTCTGCAGGTCTCCACAGTCACATCACACAGTTAATTCATTAACCTCTCCTCCCCGGTGATGTCTATCGACTACACATTGATTGTAATAACTTAAATATCTCTGTAAATATAATACACACAGGGTTCAGATTTTAGGTATTCCTCCTTAATACATTTACGTATTGAAAAAATATATATATTTATAATTATAGGCACTCATCGGGAGCAGGAAATATTTTTCTAAAATCCGGAATAAATTCACCACTACAATCAAGACGCGTCAACTGTCATGAATCATTGCACCTGCCGGAAGTGTGTGCGAAAATAAAATTAAAAAATACACAGATGCGGCTGCATCTATACTCTTCACTCTCGCTGACGTACTAATATCAGTGAGCGAGACGGGAAACCTCAGTTGGTCGCCTAGTTCGAAATGATATCGGCTCATCCATATGTCGACAGGCTATGTTGTGTTAGTAGCTCTCGGAAGTTCACGCGCGAAGGTGCGTCTGGCCGTTTGAGGTCTTCGTCTGATGTTTTTCATGTTTTTAGCTATTAAATGACAATTATTACTGCTTATTGACATCAACTATTGTAAAATTAAGCGATATCTTTGAATATTTTCATTTTTTCGAATTTCTACTCATTTTATTCACTTTAAATCAGAATGTGTAATGAGTTGACACCATCGGAACGCGCGGAAGTTTTCAGCATCGCGAGGGTTAATGGATACATAATATATATTTTTAAATATTTTTTTAAACACATACAGGAGAATACCGACAGATGGTGATAGTGAAACTGAAGTCTCGTCTATGGCATACTATGCTGTTTACCATATCACAAATGGACAAGCGCTCAATGTGAAATGCTGATTCGCCAACGTTATAGTCCAACATTCACGCATCATATTACAGGAATTCACTATGAATGGGTGATGTTCACGGGAAGACTTGCGTCTACGGCCAATTTTGATTACTACGCTATGACTAGCATTTTACGGGTGAGGGATTGAATTCACACAAACCGCTGGTATTTTATACCATAGAAATCAATTAAAATTATTATTTTTTCATTCTTCTTCGGGAATCGAACCCATGACCTTAGGCTTGGAAAGCAAACAATTTAACCACTAAGCTTTTACCGCCGGCAATAGTATACTACCCATCATAATTTCCTGGGAGAAGCTCGGCTTACGATTAAATCAACTAACGATTAAATATAAAAATAAACATAATCATAATAAATAATGCATGAGCATAATTGCTTGTTATCATTTCCTTTAGAAACAAGTGTTCATTGTTATTTAAAAAAAACAATGGATGTTGAAACGGTCAATATAGCAAAAATATGCTTAGGTTTATTTTTAAATTGTTTTAATTTTAAATATTGTGAACCAAGCAAAATATCGCACAATGGAATCGAAGGTCAGTTTGTAAATATGATAACAGTGCATTGCATGAAAACACGTTGGAGAATGCCGACAGTAAGTAAATGTAACCTTCAATATAGATGGTGAATATCAAACGGCGATAAGTCCACATGTTGATATATATTAAAGCTAAATATATATAATACTCGTTTAACATCAAATAGAGTAATAGTTGCAGGGGTATACAATTAAGATGGGCAGCTTTTGGAAATATTTTTTTTAACACTATCCAGTCCGATTACACAATATGTGTGTAATCACCAGGCCGAACGTTAAAGGCGGGTCACACAACATGTGTGTGGTCGTTCCGCCAACGCTTAGTGGCCGATTATACACAGCTTGTGATGTTTTTTCAAACGTTAGTGGCCGATCACACAACATGTGTGTTGTTTTTACTTTCGACCATAATTCAAAGATCTCAAACCTTTTCAGTGAGGGTCATATTTAATTTTATTTTAACACATGACGATAGATTTAGCAATTCTTTAAAAAACTGTCGGCCTCCAGCGTAAGTTTAATCGCGTAACGCGCGGACTTGATAGTGTTAACGTAAACGCATACTGGAGAATACCACACTTTGTGAAAACCCTCCCTGTCCCGTCCTGTTCTTGGAAACCCGGATGGGGATCGCTGGGGATCGCTGGACGCATGCAAAAAGCTACATGTTAGATTGTGGCTAAAGGCTTTGCCGTGATTCTACGTGCATCAGTTACATGTCAAATATACCTGAGTTTAAAGGATGCGAAGTTAGTATGCTACAACGTGTCTCGAATTGCCTTCTTTGGTAACCCGTTGCTAACCACAAAGTACGGATAGTAATGACAGATGGTGGTAGAGATTTCTTTTCGTGGATTATATGATGTTGTACCAATCTTCATATGACGAAACGCTGCATGTTAAATGTGATCCGTCAATGTCATAGACTACAGCCCTGCATTTACGCATCATTCATTTTAACAGGGAAACACTATGAATTGTGTTTACGAGACGATTTTAGTCTACTACCAATTTTGATTAATAGGATATGACTGCCATATTACGAATGAGAGATCAAATTTACACCAACCGGCGGTATTTTTAAAACTTAGAAATTGATTCAAATTATTATTTTATTTTATCTCTGTTAGGGATCGAACTCATGACCTTAGACAAACGCTTTACCACTAAGCTATACCCGCCAGCAATGTAGATATGTAAGCGAAAATTCCGCAATTTCTAAAAACTAAGGCGTATAACCAATGCATCCTCCCAGTATTGACTTATGACTCATAGGCGTGGAATCTTACAGCTGGTCTTAAAATAAAGGTCACCCAAAGTGAAATGGAGAGATCCATGAGAGGAGTGTCCCCAGAAGATATAATGCGAACGCGCATATAATAGGCGTATTAATTATTTCACAATGGCAAGCCTCATATTTATCTATGAATAATGTCCTTTTCGAATGTCGTCATTCACCTGTATAATCATATTATGCATTGTATTAATGTTTGTTTACTTCCCATATATGATCCTTATCTAGAACATATGGTCACGACGAATTGCCGCCACTCTAGTTCTATTAGTTGTCATCGTTTATGACCTTGTTCCAAGTGTCAAGACATCTCTCCTTCTGAAACTCTACCTGGATACATATATGCAACATATATGAGACGGCACCGTAGTATCCGAGGCACATTGATTGATTCTTCTTCGTAGTATCAATCCGGTGGATTGGCTTGCAGCAACAAAATCTTGCATCTCAATCTCCACTTTTTCGGTCCTCCGCAACCCTCTTCAGCTCAGCATAAGAGCTACAACTCATACCCTCGAACACTTGCTGCAAATACTCCCGTCTAGGGCGCCCTCTACAGTTTCTACCCTCAACCGTCCCCTCCACAATGTCGTGAGGAAGACCATCGTGGCGCGCGATGTGACCGATCCATCGGGCTCGCCTCTCTTATATGGTTCTTACTAGGTGCCTATCTTCCTTGATTATCCTGAGAACCTCGTTGTTTGTGACGTGTCTCCAGGAATTTCCGAGGATTCTTCTGTATGACCACATCTCAAAGGCCTCTAGTCTTTTTTATCAAATCCAGAAAAGCACCATGGCTAACAGCCGTACATCAAGATCCTCCAAACAAATGTTTTGGCAAGTTTGTTTGGTTGATTAGTTAATCAGAATTTGGTTATAAACATAAGTTGATCAGCCAGACGCTTTCAAGGCCAGAACCATATCATAATATGCGGGTTGATGCACGACACGCGGTAAGCAGCATGCGGTAACCATCCAATTTTTTTGTACATTAAAGGCATGTTTTTGATCAGTTTGTTGTGAATTTGTTTAAAGATACCGAATGATCAACGCCATGCTCCCGAGGCCAAGACTTTTTGGTCATAAGATGCAGGTTAACCCAACCAACGGCACGCGATAGACAACAGGCGGTAACCATCTATGTTTTGGTCCGCGTACAAAGTTGCTTTAATTCAGTGATCTAATGAGAACTTACAATGTGCCATTGTCATTGGTCAAGTGAATGTTTAAGGCCACATATTGTTTGAAATCAATTCCGGGTATAAATATTGTAATGTCAATTTTGTATGCTAGATCTAGATTCATACTACCTGTATAATAAACCATTGCTGTACGAGTGCGTATGAGTAGAATTTGTTCAGCAAAAAATTTGAAGGTAAATGCGGGTACTTAATATAATACTACATGTTATATGGGGCTCACTTCTGGACGCTTCGAGGCCTAAAAACATGATATAAACTCGATATAGCCCTTACAACCTGGTGCCGAAAAACCTTCGATATGCGATATTTTGTCTCTTATTTTAGTTCGCAAAAACATACAAAAAAAAATCTATGTTTTAGATTTAAGTAATTATAAGACGCGTCGCTTTTATGCGCCATTTTATTTATGTGATTATAAAAGTCCCGCCTTGTCATCCGTGAGCGGCATAGTTCTCCATAGGGCAGCTATGTATTAGTTTTCGGTCGCAGTGGCTGTCATTGCCACCGGCTGCCAGTGTCCGCCCGGATGATGTTAAGTAAGCAACATTTTGTGTCCCGGACGCAACACAGAATTTTATCAGTCTTCTTTTAGTTACGTAAAATAAATGTGAAATGTGCTTCTCGACGTATTCTTTGCTTTGGCTACCTGCTCATCATTCATCCACCACGCATCCCAATGATAATCCCGCGATCTGGAGTCGCTTTAATTAGACTGGAGATGACAAAAATTTACAATTACCTACAAAAAATAAGTTGTTGGCGAGTATGACTGCCTTAGAGGTAAAGCGTTTGCATGCCTTATCGAAAGTCGTGGGTTCGATCCCTCGAAAAGATTAATATAAAAAATATATTGATAGGTTTGACACAACTGCGCTTGAAATTTGATAAAATATGCCTCAGATACTGCAGCTACCCTTTCTTCGAGTACTGGGAGTTTTGCTTTGGAGATGTTCCCAAGTAGACCTTTAGGTACAGATATGTCCTAGAAGGAGAAATAGACAGTGACAGCTGACAGAACTAAGCGGCGGAAATTTGTGGTGACCATATGTTTCATATATGGAACGGATATGGAAAGAAGAACAAGAATATATTTAAATACTGACTCCGTTGTTCATTTTGTAGAGAATTTTGTATAGTCTATAAGTAACATCAACGAACGGAAACAAACAAAACCCCAAAAATAATTTATTGAGTTTTAAATGTTTAAGCGGAATTAAAAGATTCTCCATTGTTCACAAAGCGAAAGCAAACTTCTTATTTCAGACGTGTACGCCAAGATATATGGAGCTCTCAACTCTATCAATATAATATCTTTTTTCATACTTGCAGAGTGGGATTTTCTCTTTTGTGGTTTCTTTGATGCTCAATAGTAACTGTGTCAGTCACTAGGTAGCTGTTTTCGTTGCACCAGCAATGGGCCGATCGTGACGTTATTACTTGTAATGTCCAAATAGCTATGGAAGAACTCTTGTGAAACAAATTCGTGAAATTCTAAACAACGTTCGGTTCTAGTACTATTCACTGTTTTGGAAATCAGCGCACTCAGGCAGTATGAATAGTCAGATCAATACGTTTACTTAATCCGTGAAAATTGTTCTAGAATGAGTAATAGAATTGTGTTCAAAGAAAGCGTTGGTCTTTATGTTTCATATCCGCGTCTAATCGAAACACTCGTACATGTCTACTTAAACTTAAGAATGCTGCTAAGCCATTATACGTTATACCATGGTTTCATAAAAAATCATTCTCTTTTCTTTCTATGTAAACTCATGCAGAAGAATGCTGACTGAGGCATGACATTCTACACATGGTTAAGCGCTGCATGCGGAGTATTGATCCACCAGTATATATACGACGTTGGCGGATCAACACCCAACATTCACGCATCATTCTTATTGTTACAGGAATTCACTATGAATGGGTGGTCTTTACGGGACGACTTTCGTCTACCACCAATTTTGATAAATAGGTTATGACTGGAATTTTACGGGTGAGGTATCAAATCAAACCAACCGGGAGTATTTAGAGCTTAGAAATCGATTAAAAATCTTTTTTATCTCCGTTGGGGGTCGAACCCACAACCTTCGGCTTGGCAAGCAAGCGCTTTAACCACTAAGCTAATATTTCTATATCCGTTCCATATCTGGTACATATGGTCACCACATACTACCTCCATTCAGTTCTGACAGTTTTCGTGCTTCGTCTCAAGATATTTTCGCGCCTGAAAATCCACTTGCAAACACATATAGTTTCCGACGGCCTCCAAGGCAGAAGCACGAGGACTTGAATAAAGTAGTTGAAGCATACGTATGGGTTATTTGTAAGTCGGATTTTTTAAGAGATCGGATTATTGGCCCGAGGGTCTTGATGCCTAGATCGTTTTTTCCTACAAGCGGCTTAACACGACAAGCGATATGCTGTTGGCAACGGCGGTACCCATACAAATTGTGCTCCGCGTCCAACGTTGCTTAACTTCGATCATCTAACGAGAATCGCGCTAACGATACACCATTGTCGCTGGACATTACGTCAATAACATTTAATCAAAACTAGTTTATTATTACTAAATAATTAGCACCATTTTTTAAGCTCACAGCTCAAAAAATATGATTAGCAAGAAATACCTCGAGAACGTCAGGCTAATCACTCGATTTGCTTAAAGAACTATTTACAAATTACTGAAAAATGTGCCTTAGATAATAATACAGCTACCCTTACAAGTACTTCAAGCGCTCGGACTTCTGCTCTGGAGGTTGTCGGAAACTTTATATGTTCCCAAGTGGACTTTAGGGAGCAGATATGTCCTAGAACGAGAAATGGTCAGTGGCAGCTGACCTTTTCGATGCAGTTCGAGGGAATCGCCTCGACCCTATTGGGCATGCAGACTTTGTGACCATTAAAAAAAAATTCCACACATTTACCATTTTTCCTCGTATTTTCGGTGAGAGAATCAATCTTCCATCTCCATCTCTTTACAACCTGTGAATGCGATCCTAATCTCTTTCACGGCTTTTTTTCTTTTAGCACTTATGTGCGCAGTGGCCACAATTGTTCAGAAGGGACTCCCACTGGGCTTATCAGTTACTAACTGATCATAATCTGAATGAGCTTTAAGGAGACTTAACTGTCCTCCGGTGTGAGGCGGGTAAAGTCCAGTGGCAGCTGACAGAACCAAATGACAGTAATTTAAAGTGACCACATGTTCCATATATGAAATAGAAAAGGAAAGGAGTAAAGAAAAACACTTTTAACTCAAGGTCTTAAAAAAATACACAAAAACCTGTATATACTTCACTCACGTGAAATAGTCAATGTGCGAGCCAATGCGTTGAAATGACCGATCACCCTTCGAAGAGGCATTGTCCTTGACAACAACAACAGCAGCTCTATTACGCAGTTACCTACTGATGGATTGTTACTTCTTATGATATTCAACTGCATACATTTTCATAGGTAAATGCGAAGAATCAAATAAAGTCAACGCAGACACGCAATGCAAAAATCCGTTAGCATCTCATAGTTAATTGGACATCTGTTATGTCAGGTTTCATTCACACTAACTCAAGAATCAACAATGACTTAACCGGGATTTACTTTACCCTTCCAATCCCGCATAACTAGAAGGGACGTGTGCTTGAGTATGCATTTCTTTCGGCTAGTGCGCGGCGTGTTCAGAAATCCTGATATTTTGTTGGAAATCGGTTTGTTTGTCCCTGGCAATTACTTAAGGATAAGGAGGCACATATTGTTTGTTTTTCCTAGGAGTAATACTAAACTGCCAAAATGCCTTTTGAGAGAGTGAACAGACTGTTCAACCATATCGCCTCGAATACTGATATATTCCACGTGAGAGAAGCCCAGTTTCGACTTGAGCTCCACGAATTTATTTATCAAAGTAATTTCGTAGAGTCTTCTGTTTAGCGAGCTTCGGGACTTTTTAATATTTTTTGACAATAGTTTTTTATTATAAAGTTGATATCTGTTTTAAATACGAAATAATTGTAATGTTTTTAAAAGTTAAATAAAATAAATTGAAATCTTTAATAAATTACGAAGCTAATTAAATTGAAATCAAAACAAAACTGATGCTTTTTTTACAATATAATTTCTTAGGTTTTCACGGCCACATTTGGTATTGTGGATTTTGGGTTTAATCGTCTGTGGCAAATTCTCTAGTACCAATATTTCGACCGCCATTGCAGGGTCTTTAATGAATCCCATAATTTTTAATTGTTTTTTTTTAATTTTGAGATTCTTTAAATGTCGTCGGTTTAAGGAGGGTTTACCGGGATTGTCTTAACTACTGTTACGTCTGCCATTCTCACGCCAACCATTCATTTTATTATCACAGAAACGGATGCCATTCGGAATATTACAATGATCTGACTGTCTTGTAACACCGCTTATATGCCTACCTCAACATAACTAGATGCACATTTAAATGCGACAACGGTAAATATTCACTGACATCTATATGTTATATGTACGAGTACATATAACACTTTATTAGTGAAATTACTTAGTACATATATTCGATAAAGAAATACGAATTCGTGCAAAAATCGAAAGGGACAAAGCTTATTGAAACCGGCTCCAAGTGCAAAGTGCATTTGGAACTAGCATCATGCTTCGTAAAATACGAGGGACGTACGAGGCAAATACATATTTAAAATGTATTGAAAGAAGATTCCAATTTCGAACCAAAATTTTAATTATTCTTTTATTCGAATACCTTTGTTATATGTTGTTGCGTTCTATTATTTTCCAACGATTGTTCTTCAAATATTTTTCAGTGTAACGTCAACCTCAACAATGGTCGGGTCCGAGAGTGATTCTCTTGGACCCTTCTTATCCGTGGAATAGTCTCAAGGCCATTTTACTTACGCTTGTCATAATTTTAACATATTAATACAATTTTTTTTATTAAGTTAATGTCGTTTTAATTTCATTTGAATAAGAGTAATCTCTAATTCCTGTTGTACTTGTATTGATACAAATTTACAGCAAACATCATCGATTTATGATATTTCTCTTTTAACCTTTGTTATCATTATGTATATATATATATTGTCTACAGTTATCTTATCCTTGAGCAAATGAAGTGAAAAGGCGTTATATGTACTATTAAGAATCCATTTATTATAGCTGACGAATAAATAAAATGTTGTTCATTTTTAACAACATTACTTACTGTCAAATTTTACAATTAAACTCCCGTTTTCACACTTCTAAGCTACTTCTGACAGTTATAATGATGCCACGTTATAGCTATTCGAAAAAGCGATTTGTCGGTAATAAATGTATCAATCATTGTTCTCTTTTCTTTGAGACTAACCTAATAATCTAACCCGGTTAGGAGATATTCTTCGGATGCCGCGGGAGAGCATATATATATACAACAGCATCATTTTCTGTAAGCTTCCAAGATTGTACAATGCTGGATAGCCGTCGGGAACTATTCATTATAAGAATTTACTTGGCGGAGCTCTGAAAAGAAGGGCTTACATTAGATGAAGCGAGTACCATGGCGACAGACAGTTTTGTGGTGGGAGTTCATGACGACCATATGCTCTAATTAAGGAAGCGGTCATGATATGATAATAAATCTAATCAGACTTATAAAATAAATTTTGTATAAATAAGTTAGCGCATGCAGGAGACAAAAATCGGTTGAAACGTGTTGTGTTTTTGTGCGGTTTCTGTTGGCTACTATTATCATAGCATTATATGACATTGGTAGCGATTTATGTTGACCATATGCTCCAATATGTCAGCGGATATGATGAGAAGAAGTAGGGTCTTTGTACTAAGCGTGAAACTACCGCCCCGTTCACTTACACGGATGATATCTGAAAATATCGAACCTAGATGACCTAGATTTTGACCGTACCTGGTAATTATATTGATACCTGGTATTACTGAAGGTATCTGACAGTGCCGTTATACGATATTGCGTTCGTGGTCGAGTCGCTCAAGACTGAACATCGTGGCATCAATGATCTCGTACAAGTTTACTAAACGCCGTATATCATCACCAAAATAGTACACAAAATAAGTTTTTACCATCAACATACTGTAGAGAAAAAAAAATTGTAAGAATTTAACGATTTAATGCACCTTTACAGCTTATTTGACGACAAAACATGCTAAGCCCAAATCGTAATAAAAAAAATATACTAGAGTTATCCGTAAAATAAGGTTTCAATGGCGTTACAGTCCTGAACAGCCCTGTTATGGAGGATCACGCGATTA
The DNA here is from genome assembly GCA_022606575.1 of Glossosoma conforme. NCBI lineage: Eukaryota > Metazoa > Arthropoda > Insecta > Trichoptera > Glossosomatidae > Glossosoma > Glossosoma conforme. The sequence goes on along the minus strand of JAGTXR010000058.1, from coordinate 5,436,455 downwards.
TGTAGTGTACCTTGGTTCCCCCCTCCAAAGAGTGGTAAAAGCGTTTATTTATTATATTATCGAAATGGTCCACGCTTTGGGAGCGTCTGTCTAATCATATGATTTCCTTCAAAGAAAACAATGTCTCGAATACTACAGTAGTCGTCTTTGAGGGTTTTCGTAACCATTTATGCTCCCAGATTGAATTCCAGGTGCATTGTTGTGTAGGGATGAGACATGGTTAGTGGTGACTGACAGAACTGAGTGACGGCATTTCGTGGTGACATATATGGACCAGATATCAGAATAAAATAAATGTGATCCATATCAAAGAGCATAAAAAGTATTTATTTATTTAATAAATACAAAACTCAACTCGGTTTGGACAGTCGATCTCTTGATCAATGTGTAAATCCGCAACACGCCTTGGTCGCGGTTATAACAATAATTTTCCAACCATTTTACCACGCTGCCATGCCTTTTCCTAGAGCGATCACGCGTGAAATGAGCGTTATAGAAAAAAACCGAGCGCTACTTATTTTTTGTTGGGCTGTTATTAATTTATTGCTCGGAATAATAAAACAGCTGATACTTGAATTCTGCCATTGATAATGAAATAATGTTTAATACGCCATGTTGAGTACACATACGAGGGCTGATCATAGACTAATCACTAAGTATTTTAAAAATCTGAGCTCCATCAAGGTCCTTTACTGTTCTCTGATTCGTCCGCAGCTAGAATATGCTAGCGTTATATGGTCTCCTTACTATCGAACTCATATCGACCGGATTGAATCAGTCCAACATCGCTTCTTGTCAAGAGTTGCACAACTGATCGGCCTTGAGAGAGGTAGCTACTCCTATGAAGATATAGAGAGGAAACTTAATGTATCTACATTGGAGAGACGTAGAACAGTGACTGACTTGTGGTTTATTTTTAAAATTATGAACTCCATAATCGATGACTCGACATTATTGCAGGAAATTACGTTCAATGTTCCCTCCCGGTTCACTAGAGGCAGTGACCTGCTACATGTAAGGACATCCAAAACCAACTAGGGATTCTATTCTCCTATGTTAAGAATGTGTAGACTGGTTAACTCCTCTAGTGACTTCGACTTTTTCGGGGTGGACCTTCCAGCATTTCGCAGATCCCTCTACTAATGTACTAGATCTGTTTTTTTACTCATGTTCATGTTTTGTCTAAATGTATTGTCTTAGCTATTATATTGTTCTGTTTTACCATTTCATTTATTGTATTTTCTATTTTAAAACCGTATGTATTGGCCTAGGCCGTTAATAAAATAAAATAAAATAAAAAATAAAATAAATAAATAGACGATTTTCCACGATTTGTAAAAATCGTTGCAGTGTATAAACACATTTTTTAACCCTTTCGTTACGGCTCGGCGGAATACAAATTATACTGTCAATACGGCGTGAAACTTGTCTTGTTTCTATAGTGTTAGTGTTCCATACATGAAACGGAAATAAAAGAGAAAATTGTATGTCTGCAATAAAAAAATGTAAACACACTTATTTATTATAATAATATATCAGTTGCATGAATGCTCTAATAAAATGCTAACAGTTGTGCTAAATGGGCAGAAAATTATTGCTACAAATAGTGTCTTACTTTGCAACAATAAAACACAACAATCTTCACAAATTCTTGCAATTTGTGCACGTTTTTTGTTTGTTTGTTGTGAAATTATGTACTGGAAAATTGCTGCTACTTACGATGGACGATGATTTATGTTGTTATTTATATAGGCAGCGCCAAAAAAGCTTACGGTTTTAAATCAAAACAACAACGAAAACCTTTAGTTAGCTTTTGCTCTCTGTATTATTGGCATTCACTTTGAGATCCATTATAAATATTAAAGAAATAAATACTTTTTACATTTTTTTGATATGGATCACGTTAAGCACTGTTTATTCATAGTAATTAAATATACACATACTATACATCAAATTCTTTATACGCATCAATTCATTCAGAAAAATATCGGCAGAAGCGGGATGCGAACCACGAGCCTTGGAACCAACCTTTGCTCAGGTCTTTTAACCGCCTGGTCCTTTCAAACTATTTCTCTGCCTGACTGGTTATTCACATAGTGAGAAGAACGTACACTGCAAAGTGTGTTATACGTTTATACAAGTAGATAACTGATGAAGCTCATTAATAATATATTATCTCGAGTAAAGTAACTGCAAGTAGTTGGAAAAATGATTTTTTTCATTTCTAATTAGTATTAGTTAAACAATAAGTTTGATACGTATTGTGTTATTAATTTCTAACGAGTATTTAATGGATACCTGTTGATTAATTGTTCGCAATGACACAGCGCCAACGTCAAGTTCGCTAATGAGAGAAATTAGTGTGAACAAGAAATGCTTAATGGCGAAATGATCATTAATTAATTTCCCTTATGAATCAGAGCGACGATTACCTTTACAATTATCGACATCACTTTCATTTTACTTGTGAACTAATCATGATATCAGATAGATTGAGCGATTACTAGACGATCGACATACAGGAAAATACAGACAGACGGTGATAGTAATTTAGAAGTCTCGTCTGTGGATTTCTATGACGCTTATGGCTAAGCGCTGCATGTGGAGTGTTGATCCGCCAACGTCATAGATGCCTGAGATTCACGCATCATCCTTATTATTACAGGAATTTACTATGAATGGGTGGTCTTCACGGGAGAACTTTCGTCTACCACCAATTTTAATTAATTGGCTATGACTAGCATTTTACGGGTGAGTGATCAAATTCACACCAACCGGGGTATTTAAGAGCTCAGAAATCGATTGAAAATCCTTTATTTTTTTAATCTCCATCGGGGATCGAACCCTCGACCTTTGGCTTGCAAAAAAAAACGCTTTGACTATTGAACTTTACCCGCCGGCATGAGTGATAATTAATTAAAACTGCCTGGCAGTTTTACAGCGGACCGACTGAATGTGACTGCGGCGTGGAATAGACCCTGTCACACCTTCTGGAGTGTGCGCTGTGCCCGAATAGCTGCACCCAGGAAGACCTGATGATGGCCGGGAGTAACGCCATCGACGTCGCCCACTTCTGGGCAGACATGATCTGACCCTGTTAATTATATATATAATTAAAATACTATAATTAAAACTCAGTGGTTTCATACAAAGTGTTACTTTCTTTACTATTTAGAAAATTTTCTACATCTTTAAGGTTTATGAAAATTCCGACAGAGGTACGTAATGAGAGCAAAACGTTATTTCAAAAACATTGTACTTCTTAATTTTGTTACGTTTCAACTTTCATACTTTGAAATTCTTCTCGAACGAGTTTTTTAATTCATTAAATTTACAGCAAGTTTGTATGTGGTATTGTAAATTACGCCGCATAATGGTTAAAGAGAAAACTTGTCGGTCTTACATCTGGTCTTTTTATTATATCTTTGTAAATATATGAAAAGATGTGAAAGAAAAAACGATATTTTTAATTCAATATTTAAGAAAGTGAACTGATTTAATCGATCACTCTCGACGCAAAGAAACGCAATTATATCGTGATGAAACATTCTACGAAATGTAATGTAATGGAAGTTAATGTGTTTTTAGCCAATAGTTTCCGTCATACACAAATTTAGGGACTCATTGTGAATAGGCGGTGTTCACAAGAGACTTTTAAACTACCACTTTAGACATTTTAAAAATTCCTCCCTATCCAACATTACGACGACACTGTGTGATTTGATTTACTTTGTTTATATGATGACATCAGCATGATATAGCCCTTGCTGACTGGTACCGAAAACCTCGGTATACAATCTTTCGTCTCTTATTCCTATTCGATTGTCGTATATGCATGTGTGTGTCGCCATATTGGCATTTTGGACAAGTCCGGTATCGGGAGTGACGTTAGTTATAGAGATCGCCACTTGCGGCGCTCGGTGTTACCGACCGCGGCGCGGTGCCGGAGTCAGTAACAACTTAAGTTATTTCGTTAACGAGACCTGTGGCTCTCTGGACTTTATTTAATACATACTTTTATTTCAAAAGGTTGGTCAAAAAAAGGTTTTTTTTTTCTATATTTTCGAAAAAGACTTGGTTTCCCCGATCGACCGTAACATGGCGTTACTTTCGCCTCGGTCGATCGGGAACTCACGACTGAGCGCTTGTGATGAGCTGTCGCCTAGCGACGCAAGTGGCGATCTACGTAACTAGTCCCCCTAACGGCATTACAAAATGACGACACATACATGTACGACGAGCGAACAGATATAAGAGACTAAAGATTGTACATCGAGGTTTTCGGTACCAGTCAGCAAGGGCTATATCATGCTGATATCACCCTTTTCAAGCACTAGGATTTGCGCTCTGGAGTTTGTCGGGAATTATATATGTTCCTAAATGGACCTTCAGGTGTAGATATATCCTAGAATGATGAATGAACAGTAGCAGCTGATAGAACTATGTGGCGGTTACTTGTGGTGACCATATGTTTCAGATATGGAACAGTTATGGGAAAAGAAAATCATTCGTGGATGTACGTCTAAGATCACTCCATTTGGATGTTATATCCATTCTTATAAGAATTGATTTCTTATATGATTTGACATATGAGAATCATATATGATTCATCATAAGCAGCCTGTGTCCGTCCTCTGTTAAACGTAGGCCTCCGACATGAGTCTCCAACCTCTTCGATCCTCCGCCTTTCGCATCCAGGCCACTTCCGCCATTCTTCTGTTGTCGTCAGTCCATTTTTCAGTGGGACTACGTATATGATTCAATTTGTAAAAATGATAACTGAAATTAATGTCGATTTAACAGCTATCTTCGTCAAAGAATAAATTAAAGTATTAAAATAAGATTCCACTGTACATTATAATATTATGTATCTGTGCGTAAGTAATTGCTGCAGGTACATAATTATTACTTCGGAAAGTGACCGCTTCAAAGGACTGGTTTTTCCTGATTTGCATGACATTAATTCTACATGGAACAATTTCTTCTTGAAGCACCTAGAGTACGTTTCCTTACGATTTCCATTCCACTTGACTGCCAATAAAATAGGCATTTCAATTTAATTTTGCATCATTGTAAATATTTGAAGTTAAGCAACATTGAGCACGAACCAAGACTTCAATGGGTCACCGCCTTTTTCTAACCGCTGGTCGGGTTGATCCGATACTTTGTTTTTAATGGTCCAGGTCTTATTTTGGTCAGGCATCGGTGTTATCATTCGACCTCTTTAAAATATAAATCCGATTAAAAAATTACTCCAAAATATAACTATGCTATAGAAATATAAAATCCCTTGACTCACCTCAAAAACTTCTTTGCGTACGGGATTACGGTTCCTTACTTTAAGGATTTTATCTGCATACAAGTATCAGTCTAACAAAGGCTAATTTTGTAAAATCTTTATACAATACATATAAAAAGATGGAGACATTTTCATCACCGTACAGCGGTGTCTTTCTTTATGTTGCGTAAAAAAATCCCAATACTTTAAGTTATTTTGCCCATTTTTTTCACATCGAGAAGTAGTTGTCAATGAAAGTTGCTTCCTACGATATTCCGTCTTCCAGCAGCGTGATCTTCCTCAGAGCCGGCATTGTCAGCTGCGGCGAAGACGATTACAACAGCAGGGGCAGCTCGTCGAAGCGTTACAGAGCTCACCAGAACGTGACTGACTAGTGGTGGCCAACCAGAACGAACATATCATTATACAAATGAATTATACAAATTATACAAATGCGACATCCACACTTCAGTCTTTATTATATTACAATAAACACAGTTTTTATAAGTAAGATTGGCTCACTTAATATTTTCTACCGTTATTACCACGGCCGCTGCTCTTCTGAACTCAAAAAATTAATCCCTCTTGCACCCATCCACAACCGAAAGACTTAGATTAATTAGACGAAGTTTAATTTGCGAACCTTATCGTACACGCTTATTTCAGGACACCATGTATAACAGATTATAACCACAATAATTTCTGAGAAATATTCCTTTAAATATATAATCATGTAGTTCATAATATAAATCAAAAGACAACGAAAACCCAAACAACCCCCTTAGCTTTGAACTTGTTTTCTTGTCTGTTTTGTACGAACTTGTTCTCTCTCTTAAACTTCCGACTTACACTTGCTTAATATGTATTTTTAAACTGTTAATTTTTGTCGACCGAAAACTAAGTTTCGAAATTCCTTCTTAAATGCCATCGCTAATCCTTCAAATAATCTGTATCTCTACAAGAAACCTATCAATATTTTTAATCTTCTAATTTGAAGTAAAGACTGTATTGTCTTATTTTTTTGTAGTCACCTGAACAAACACTAATTACAATGTACAGGATCTGGAGAATATGGTGTGTGTGACAATATATCCCATACAAGCTCTAAAGAAAATTGGCAACTTTTGGCGAGTTGACACTAGTATGAGGTCTTGCATTGTCTTGGTAAAAAATAACGCATTTTCTATCGATCGATTCTGACAAATGGTTTGTATCAATATCTCTGGAAAATGTTTGCCATCTATGAACGGAGCGAATTGAGTTTTAAAAAATGTAGCGTGAAGTCAACAATCTATGAAACTGATGTTCTCACTTTTTGGCGAAGCGGACGTTAGATTTGACAAGTTGAACTGTTATAAGATAAAATTAACAGATCTTAACCCACGTTAAAAAAATCTTAACAAAGGCAATCAGCTCTTGTTAGTGATGGACAGATCCGTAATATCAGGTTGTTTAGAAATCAATTTCATTATATAACATTAGGTATTTCGGAAAGAAATGACCATTTTTCTTGCGTCACTCTGACGTCACTGTGTCAACGGTTGCCATTGAGTTAGCACGTCGGGGTTGGTATCATTTAAAAGCTCTGTTAGTACTCTTTATACAATATTTTGCTTTTTTTTTGCTGCTGTAGAAAAATGCTGAAATTGAAGAAACACATTTGCGCCATATTATACTGTTTTTGTTTGATTGAAGCCTACTGAAGATACCGATGCGAACAGGTTAAATTGATCTTATTTGGCGGTTTACGATCATTTGAAACGCCTACGTTAAAAATGTATTTTCTCGTTAAAAACTCATTTATTTTCCGTACGACCTTATAGTTAATAACACTGTTGAAGCGATTTGAAAGGCTTTCTCCGCCCTTTGCCTTTTAAAATGTTAACGTTAAATTTATGAAAATCATACTTTCTCTTATTTTACGCGTGGATATAAGTAATAAATGTATAATTATGTGTATTTTACAACCTTTTTGACCCTTGAACTTTGCTTAAATAGACAAGTAAACAGGCAATACCAATTACAGTATTGCTGTGTTTTAGCAATATTTACTGCTACTGTGTAGGCTCGTGGGTTTTCAATTTCTTCAACACCGCAGTAGGCCGTTGATTCGTTTTTCTATTAGCCTTACTCAAAAATGACAATCGACACGTAATTCACAGATTAAATTTCTCCAATACCGATAGACGGCATTACCCTGTATATGTTTACATGAAAATATTTTTAAAATATATTGTGGCTATTGAATATGGCATAGGTTAAGGTTGACTCGTTTTTCTTTAATCCTTGCTTAGACACATTAAAAAATGACAATCGTCATATAATCCACTGACGAGATTTCTCCATTACCGTCTGACGGCATTCTCCTGTATCTCTTTACATGAAGAATTAAAAAATATATATAAAGGGAATATGGCATAGGTTAAGTTTCATTCTGTAAAAGCAGCGACAATCAGCGTTGTGTCAGAAGATATTTAATACAATAACACCGTTGATGCTTGCTGATGCTGCTGTCAGCGGCTGGTTAGCAGCCTCGTGTAAACACGCTTCAAGTCAATACTCAGCTTGTGGAGACACAATTGATCCATTTCGTTTTATTTCAAAGTGTTTTGATTTTTTTAAATGTGGATTTTTCTTGCTTGTTTCAGCCATCAGTTTGGTTGTCGGAGTAGCCGTGTATCCAGCTGGTTGGGACTCGGTCACCGTTAGAGAGACATGCGGACCTGAAGCCGATCAATATGCACTGGGTAAGTTCAAAATGACCAACAATATATGCACATTTTAAGTACGTTTCTCGTTCGTTTTACGGTTTTTAGCTTTTCCTGAAGTTGAAAGTGAAGTCTGCTATAGAAGGTCTGAAAATACTTACAAACAGACTGGATGTTACTCGTATTTTGCGAATAAGTATATTTTTGGATAGTTTATCTATCGATTATGGCAAAAAATTATATTTTTTGAAACTCTTTTAGTGTAATATAATTCTCATTAGTTTATTAACTGATATAACACAGCTTTACTCTATCAAGACACAGTGCGAGCTATACAGCGCGTGTATCGTCGACATTCTTCTTTACGGATATGAATCTTGGCATCTCACTAAGAGCCAATGCAGCCGTATAATAGGGTTTGAGAGCAGATACCTGCGTAGAATACTCGAGGTTGGGAAATTGATTCTGCAGATAGCAGACCTTTTTTTTTTTTTTTGGGGCCTTAGGCCCCCGGGCCGGTCGCCTTGTACCTGCGCTCCTTGGGAGCACTTACCAAGGCATTGTTTTCAGAGTACATTTTCGTTATACAAGTAACGGGTTTTGGTGAGCAACACCACACATGGGTGTACAAGTTAGTACTAGCAGACATCAGTAAGGAGTCATTACTTGCGTCTGCACTCTTGCAGACGGACGCACAGAAGCGCTCAAAAGCAGCGTAATTTCGTTTGTTAGCAACGAAGTCCTGGTATCCGATCCGCCTCTTGATAGACTTGACAGTCTATCAAGAGGCGATGGTGGACCTGATTGAGACACGTATTGATATTGCTACAGGAGAACATACACTAAAGATGCTTTTTCTTCAACCGCCGGGCTCGCGCCGTCGTATTCGGCACAGCTCACTTGGAATGAGGCAAAGACTTTGGCGGCTGACAGAGATTTGTGGTGGCATTTCGTGACTGCCATATGCTCCAATTAGGAAAGCGGAGATGGTATGATGATAGTACTCCCGTGCACGTAGCCATCCATTGTTTTTGATCCCAGTTGACACTTGTGGAGTTCGAGCACTCAATTTAGTAAAACGGCAATGGCGCTCCTAAATGGCCTACCAGCACACCTCGATCCTTTTCTTACATCCTTTTCCTCTTTTGTCGATGGTATTGTCCTCCAAGATCTCTGTGATCTTTGACACGTGTCATCTTCTTCTTTAATGTTTTTTTTTCTCTCTTTTGTATGTATTGTATGTTTATGTATACTCTATGTTTCTTATTCTATATTATTCTATGTACCTTGGAACTGCGGTTCTGTCAAGTAAATAAAATAAATGATGATGATGATAACATAATTAACATTTAGTATGTATTGATTTATTTGTATTATGTATGAACCAAAAATTCTTAACTCCAATATTTTTTTTACTTATCAAAATATCCATTAACACAACATCGCCTTAAATTTTCTCACATTCGATACAACAATTATTTTAGAAAACTTGCGAAATAATACGTTTCCCATACATTTGCTAATGGAACACAATCCACCAGTTGCATAACAGCTAGTTACCCACGAAACGAACCATATGGCGAACGCTTTTTGTTCAATTTTATTTTCCTATTTGTTGAATTTAGTCTTAACACCGATCGGCGGAACTTTGGAATGCGGAAGCCGAATTGGGACGAACCGAATTATCTGACAGCGTATAGAAGTCCATTACTGTAGCTTGCGGTTACCATTTGATCTAACTTAACACTATTCGAGCATAGAGATAAACGCAGACATATTCATTTTTAATTTAATATCATCATCAAACAATATTCGCAACTTAAAGTGGAGCGTATGGCTGTCACGAACGCTCTTTCAGCCGCCATGGTCGTATCATCCCATGTCATCTCTCCCTCCTGGAGCTCCGCCGTGTACATTCTATCTATAATTTCCAACAGCCTACTGGGACGTCTTAAGCCCGAGGTCTTGAAGAAGCTGTAGTTTATGCTCTCTTGTAACTTCTGAAGTTAATGTCCCAATCAGGTTCACCATCGGCTCTTGACTGACTATTGCATGAAAGTGCTTATAAATAAAGTGTAATAAATATCAAATATTCAGGTGATTACTCAGGGATCATGTTATATTTTCTTGACTATAAAACTCTCGATTTCCTTTCTACAGTCAATTTTAATATAGAATAATAAAAAATAAAAAACTGAAACTGATTTTTCCTATAGCGTGTGCGGCGAATTTTCATTTAAAGGTCTCTTATATGTTGTATATTTTGTGTTGAACCGCCTCCTAAGACGAAATGGTCCAAGCCTCGGAAAAATCAAGCTAATCATCCAATCGTATGAAAATGCTACAGGAGGTTTTACTGTTTGACATCCCTCGTCTAGTTAAAGCGACTCCAGATCGCCGGGATATTCATTGGGATGCGTGGTAGATGGATGAGGAGCATCTCGCCAAAGCAAAAAAAACTCTGCGAGAAGCACATTGACTTTAATTTACGTAAATACAGGACAGACAAACTTCGGTCTTCTACCCGGGACACAAATAATGATGTGAATCTGATAGTGCCCGGGTACAAAGTGACTCGGACCGCGCAGCAACAGTCGCAGCGCCCGAAGACCGCATATCGGACATCTATCCGCTCTCAAATGACAGGTGGCGGCTGTCAAAATCAAAGAAAATGTCGCCTGTAAGCTCCGCGTCTTATAGCTACTTAAATCTATAACTTAGACTATCATTTTTATATATGTGTGTCAGATGAACTAACAAAAAAAAGTCAAAATATTGTATATCGAGGCCTTTCGGCACCGGTCTACAAGGGCTTCATCGAGCTGACATCAGTATATTTACCACGATGATGCTAATTTTGTATTTTGTTTTAGGACGCTGTACCATCCGTTGGGCTTACCTGCTGGCCGCCATCGCCTGCTTGGACGCGGCCATCTTGTCGACGCTCGCCTTCATCCTTGCCACGCGCCACGTCCGCCTGCAGCCCGACTCCGGCTACCCCAGCAGTGCGACTCTTTATAAAGGTTTCTCGTGCCCCTAGGGTTGCGGTGTCACACACTTGTCACACTCGTGACACGCACGTGTTATTCATGTCGCACGCACCGGCACCCTGGCACACACATGCTTTATAATATCTGCATTGTTGTTATTGATAGGATGTCTCGCGTGAATCACGTGTCACGTATCAGCACCCAGGCACACACATGCTATATAATATCTGCATTGTTGTTATTGATAGGATGTCTCGCGTGAATCACGTGTCATGTATCAGCACCCTGGCACACTCATGCTTTATAATATCTGCATTGTTGTTATTGATAGGATGTCTCGCGTGAATCACGTGTCACGTATCAGCACCCAGGCACACACATGCTATATAATATCTGCATTGTTGTTATTGATAGGATGTCTCGCGTGAATCACGTGTCACGTATCAGCACCCTGGCACACTCATGCTTTATAATATCTGCACTGTTGTTATTGATAGGATGTCTCGCGTGAATTGCTGGTCACGTATCAGCATCCAGCCACCCACATGCTTTATACAATTTATTGATAGGATGTCCCGCGTGAATCACATGTCACGTATTAGCACCCTACTACCAACATGCTTTTTGACAATCAGCATTACTGTTTTTGATAGGATGTCTCGCGTGAATTGCTGGTCACGTATCAGCATCTAGCCACCCGCATGCTTTATACAATATATTGGTAGGATGTCTCGCGTGAATCACCAGTCACGTATCAGCACCCTATTACCTACATGCCTTTTGACAACCTACATTACTGTTATTGATAATATGTCTCGTGTGAATCACATCTTTCAAATGCGAGAACGGTAAACAGGAATAAGTGGCGGACGTATTCACCAAAATTGTCTTAATAACAGCTTATACACGATCAGCTATGCATTCCTATAGCATTCAGCCGATTGCAACGAAACCTACAAGAGTTCTTGCGTACATGCTCACAATGGTTTCTTGTAAGAAAATATTTCTTAAAAACGCTTACAGTATCACTCATTTGTTAATCAACGGTTTTCTAGTTTTAATATTTCCAATGCGTTACACAATCAAATATTAAATAAATTTTCACAGCTATAAAAGAGAAATAACGAAAGTGATTTCACTCGAATTTTTTTTTCGTTAAAGACGAAATTACTTTCCAAACAACCTCATATATACGTCTAATTAGGTAATTTACTATTAGATATTGAGCAACAACAATAACTGCTCTAGTTATTTGCTTGTAACAAATTACTTTGATCTTTAACATTAAATAACCTTTACAGTTTACCTTTTACAATGTAATCCACGATTACTTCATTCTAAAAGTATTCAAAGCAACTTTGGGAGCGTTCGGAATTCGATTACGATAAATAACTACTTGTTATAATTATTTGAGCAGCTAGAGCAGAGACCGCGTTATAAAAAAACACCCCATAATAAGTAATTAAACCTCCATTGCAGGGGTCTTCTTCAGGGTTAATGACCTGCAATGGCGGTCGAAATATTTGAAAATAGTAATTCGCCACACACGGCGAAACCCATAAGCCACAATATCAAATCTGGCCGTGAAAACCTAAGAAGTTATTCAGATTTACGTGATTTTTCGCGAAGGCTCGTCTCTTCTTTAAACGCATATATTATGTAAAAGGAGATAAAAAATTTGGGGGAAAATCGCTTAACAACGAGTAAATCGCGTAAAAAAAGTAATAGTGCGGAATCTCGTAAAAAAACGCATAAAAAGGACTGTGTGTATAAATAATTATTGAAATTAAAAAAAAATGGATTAAGAAAGGTTAGACAACAAAGAGCGATTAGTGTTGCGCGACGAATACTCTAAAAGCAAAACCACGCATACCTGTTACTTTCGATTATGTTAATGTACAGTTTTAATGGTAATTGTAGGCGAATATACGCAACAATTGCTGTACCCAGTCACGATCGTGCATTATCTGGTAGGTACGTAATACGTAATAAAACACAACAGCCATGCGTACATTTTTATTTTTACTTTTAAAACTGAAATGCGTGAAATTTTATGTTTTGGTATTATCTAACGTGAATTTTGGCATGGTTTGGATACATTAATTCACAAATATGATAATTTGATAAAAACAAATAATATTTGTGGAAATACGTTACTACAGTTATGTAATCCTCAGGTTTTCCCCATGTTTCCGGTAGCCTGTTGTTAAACAAATATTTATATGGGAAATCCATTGTATGGAATTGTCCTACACAATATATATATTAACATCCTCCTCTCTTTAAAAGGCAGTTATTCAGTCGCGTGGTGGCAGGATGAGGAGCAGATTAATAACACACAGACTTTTTCAGAAGCACATATATATTCACGATAAAGACTTGGTTTCCCCGGTCGGTCGTAACATGGCGTTACTTTCGCCTCGATCGATCGGGACTTTAACAATGCAATCTTGCCGATGCAGGCACATGACTGAGCGCGCTCGTTATGGGCTGTAGCACAGCGCCGCAGTGGCGATCTACGTAACTAGTCCAAAATGCTAATATGGCGACACAAACATGTACGACAAGCGAACAGAAATAAGAGACGAAAGATTGTATACCAAGGTACCAGTCAGCAAGGGCTATATCATGTTGATGTCAATATATATATAATAATTTTATTTATTCAGCCATCGAAGCCATTATTAAAATTTAATATAGACATATTGAAACCAGATTTAAAAAGGAAAGAAAATACAAATCAATAACATTTTACAATTTTAATTTTAAACAACTACTGACTCTTGGTGAGTGGAGCACCGGATCACCGCTGAATGCCTACATGAAGACGCATCCAGTATATAATAATAGGATAAATTTATTATAGTTTTACAAAAGAAGATCATTATCGGGGTTCTCGTTACATCACCGAAGTTAAACAACATTTGGGGAGCACCTAAAGTTGTATGGGTCACTATCTATTGTTAATCACGTGTCGCTGGTCGGATTGAACCAAAGGACCAAATGGTCCAGAACTCGGGAGCGTCGGCCTAATCATCCGATATCCTTAAAAATATATAATAAATAGTTATTAGAAAAAAAAGTTATGTAATGGATACAGGTGTTCTAGGACAAGGCATAGACAATCTGAACTTACAGAACTATGAAATGGCTATTTGCGGTATCCATATGCTCCAAATATGAAGCGTATGTGGTAAAAACAAGTCATATACTTTCAATGCCACAGGAGAACATAAGCTACAGCGGCCTTTTCTTCAATCCCCTGGTCTCGCGTCTTCCAGGAAGGCCGTTTTAGAATGTACTCGTCAGAGCTGAAATGTGATGAGGCGAAGAAAATGGCAGCAGACAGAGCTTTGTGGCATATGCTCCAGTTATGGGAGCGGACATAGTGATGATTATGATGATAATGTTGAGTGTTGCAATGCTAATCGCTCATTTTTCCCGGTCGATTACCCAACGCGCGATAATATCATAATTTTACTTTTTTACGTCTCGCAACACCGGCTTATAGAAAGTAATATCCCAGTGCATCCATTGCATTTTTTTTAATAACAATAAAAATATGTATTTATTTTTTTATTTATTTGGTGCGATTATTCGGTGCTTGAACATTTTTTCCATTACCGATTCTGTTAGATGATTTCAAAAAACGCAAATCGAATATTTTGCATTATATACTATCATCATCAACATTAGTAGGCAATCTGTTTAATATTTTACGCAAGCACATACAAAAAAATACCAATAGAAAATAGTGGAGAAATATTTTAATCATTGCAGAAATAATGCAAATCGCGACATTACCTCAATTTTATATTCGGGGTGCGATAAAAAATAACCCCACTTTTTGTTAATTTCAGGTAAAACGGTGTAATGAAGCATAACCTACTTTATCGGGTTCTAATAAATCATTGGACAAATAATGCAAAGACATGACATAACCTCACTTTCTGCTGATTTCATACAAAGCAGTGTGATAAAACATAACCTCACTTTTATGTTTCCAGTAAACGATTACAGAAAGTAATGCCAATTATGAGATAACCTCACTTTTCATATTCGTGAATAGTTTATCTAAACATAACCTCACGTTTTGCAATTTCGGGAATAGCAGTGTAATAATACATAACCTCACTTTTCATATTCCAGTAAAGCAGTGTAATCAAACATAACTTTATTGGGTTCTAATAGATCATCAGAGAAATAATGCAAATCATGATATTACCTCATTTTTCATATCCGGTAACTAGTCATAACCTCAATTTTTATTGTATTAGAAACAGTGTATAAACATAACCTCACTTTTTGCTAATTTCAGACGAAGCTGTGTAATTAACCACCACCTCACTTTTTGCGCATTTCAGACAAATCAGTGTAATGAAACATAACCTCACTTTAATTTTTCCAGTGAACGATTACAGAACAAAATGCAGTCATGACATAACCTCACTTTTTGCTGATTTTAGGCAAAACAGTATTATAAACATAACCTTACTTTTATGTTTCCAGTAAATGATTACAGAAAATAATGCAAAATCACGACATAACCTCACATTTTTCAATTCCAGGCGAAGTGAACAACGCTTACGTGACCGACGCCGTGTCCATCTCGGGCTCTCGCAAGTCTCTGTCCTTGCAGCCGGTACTGCTGATGCACCCTCACACCGGTCCAGGATCAACTCTGCCTCGGAGACCGCAAGACAGTGATGCCTACTCGCAGTTCTCCAGCCGCACAGGAAGATCCAAACACTCCAACTACGGGGGCCACCCCGGCTCGAGGAGCGACTATCACACGAGCATGCACAACTTCCAGCTGTAATCGAAAATACAAACGGAATCTAACGTTAGCAAAGAATGCACTGTGAAACAAATCTAAATTAAAAATGATCTTTGGGTAGATCGACCACCATTGCGGTAATTGATCATGGACTTGGGAACTTGTAGACAAACTGACAGATTAAGTACAGACTTAACTGAATATAGGCGAACTTAGACCAGCTTCACCAAACTGGTTAACCAAATGGCCTGAACTTTCCTAAGAAAAACCATCAATATTACTTCACTGTACACGATACCTTTTTTTACGCGATACATTGGCATTCTGACTTTAAGGTTAAGCAGTGTGTGGTGATTTTTTTTCGATTAATATTTCGACGGCATCGCAGGGGTCATCTTTAGGGTTGACGATTTTGTGCCTGTAATGACGGTCGAAATATTCAAAAGAAATTTACCACACGAGGCTTAGGCCAAAAGCCACAATGTCAAATCTGGACGTGAAAACTTTTTAAGTTATTTAAGCAATACATGGATTCCGGAAAATTACGCATAATTGGTTTTACTGTTTAATTGAACCTAACCTACCCTACCCTATCTCAAACCACTCATTTTTAATTGAAAAACACCTTTTAAATAAAATTTAGCTGATTATCAAGTATTTTTGCTGTCAAAGTCATCATAAAAAGTGTGAAAAAATGATTTACCATATGAATAATTGAAAATCTGATAATGAGGAAGTGTACCTTAAAAATATTACACATCAATTACAAAATGTATTTTTTATTTTAATTATTGTGATACACTGCAGTGAAGTGTTACAGAAGCATCATATTTGGGTTATTTTACGTGCATTCTTTGGCTAAACAATGCCTATGAGGAGGGTTCATTGGGATTCGTTAAGTTTTGCAAGACTGCCTTTAACAAGTCTCTATGTTACTATTATATATACTGATTTATTAAAATTATTATGTAGGCACATATACATATAATATAACTAATAAATCTTCAATTCTTGTTTACAATACCTGTAAAGAATATCTCAATAATTTTAAGAATCGATACACTTAAATCCGTCCAAAAAAACCCTGAAAATTAATTCTTAAATTGTAACGAAATTAATTTTGTATTATATGGATTTTTTTTAATTTTTATTAGAATATTATTTTATTATTTCAATATTCTAATCTACTTTTATAGATCATTTTACTATATTATAATATTATTAATAATTAAATATACATATACTATACATAAAATTCTTTTTTCAACGCGTCAATCCAAACACAAAAATAACGGCAAAAGCGGGATGCGAACCGCGGACCTTGGAAACCAACTATGCCCAGGTATTCATACCGCTCAGCCGACTGGGCTAGCCCAGCAGACGCGTTGAAAAAAGAATTTTATGTATAGTATATGTATATTTAATTATTAATAAATTTGTATTGTCTGAATATTTACTTGTAGTTATTATTAATATTTTATCCTTTATGGTCCAAATTTAAGTTTAACTCGACTCTCCAATGATATGTTATTTGAAGGCTTAGATTTCATTCTATGGATTTCGTTTTGTTCTTCGTGCTTAGTAATAAATATAGAAAAGGAATTTTGATGTTCTTTGTTAAGAGATTATAAGACTTTGTCTTTCTTTTGCCTTGTAACACTGTGTTTGTTGCACTCAGAGGCCAGGACTAGTTTCTACCACCGAAAGGATCAATAAATGGATGGTAAACTGTATTTATATTTTCAAATCCTCTAAGAAAACGTAATATTGCATTTTTTCTACAAAAACAACATTCTAAATGAAAGGAGACTACGTACATGTGTATGATGTGCAAAACAAATATATGCAGGGGAATATTTAAAAAAATGCGAAATAAACTCTAAAATTTAAACATAAAATCAACTATATGCTTTTAAAAAGTATTTTTTTAATTAATAAAAATATCTGGTAAAAAAATATACATGAAAATAACCAACAAAAAAATTCAGTACTAAAAAATATTGGAAACATACAAGGATATATAGGGACTATTTAAGGACTGTAAAGGATTAATGACATCAAGGTGTATACTAATACTATATAATACTTTTCAAATGTATACGAAAAAATGATAATTTTGTGACATATAGTTTCAAATCAAAATCATCGGTACCCTTGTGTTATATACCGGCTACTGTCATATTTAAGCGTTATTGTGTTGATAAATTGGTAACAGCTTATGTTGACAGTGTTGCCAGTGGCTGGCTCATAACAACGAGTACCAAAATATACATTTTTAACCTTTTCGTTACAGCTCGGTGGAATACAAATTATACTGTTAATACGGCGTGAATTTTTCAAACCATTTTTTTGCTTAAAACTAGTATTTGAAGCATAAACGTACTTCTCTGACCTATTTTCGTATATCACATTTGTTCTTCTATCCTTTAGCTATCAGATGATGCATAAAAAACTATTATATTTAACAAACGTTCATTATGTAATTCCATACACGTGGTGGCATTGACACATGTGGTTTACAGAAAAATCGTTCCTGTGACGAAATCTAACGATATTTATTTACATGCTTTACAGATTCCTGTAAATAATACATGTAGGTTGATAAAGGGAATGACTGCACTTCCAATTTCCTACCTTAGATGTCACAATGAGTACTAAAAATAGCAAAACGATATATCACGTCAACCGATGTCAACAGTCGGGGAATCTTTGACGGCATATGCCGACAACCGATGCGAAAGGGTTAAATAAACTCACCTTTTTCATGCTCAATATATTTATGTAATATTATTTAAGTTGGTAATTTTAAGACGGCAACGTTTGTACAAAAAAACTTTTATTCTTATAATTGTTACACATACAAAACGATAGAAATATCACAGGACAAATAATATCATAAAATGTTCAATGAGAAACAATACTTAGGTTATTAATCATACAAAAATACATTTACATATGACAACGAAAGAGAATACTTAATATTTTTGAAAAATAAATAATACTTAATTCTTTACAACTTAAGTACTTAATAATAATATGTAGAAGTAGAGATTTAAAAATATCACAATGTTTTACGCCGAAATCTGCTATTTAAAGCTTTCTTTTATTATGTAAAAAATAAATCTAAATTAAACCAATTCAGAAAAAATAATCGTAAATATATTTGGTCAAAATAAAAATATTACATTTCGAATAAATAGTTTTTTTCTATAATTCTTACAACACTTATTCACATTTGACTTACTTCACAATGTTAAAGCTAAACATTTCATTATCAACTAAAGTTAACAAATATTTTGTATTATTGTTTAAATGAATTCCATGAATTAAACATTAATACAAAATAATCATGTTATCTACATTGAACATAGTGAAGTTGCACATTAAACATGGACTAGTGAAGCATGGCACAATGAAGCAAAAAGTTTCAGCTTCAAAAGCAGAAAAAACAATAATATTTCGATATATTTGGATAATACATATACATAGAAATGGTTGTCATAGTCGATCATCTGCGTTAATGTTGAATGAAGTGGTTTCCCGTGTTTAGTGGTCTTTATTTACTAGTAGATTGTGTGCAAAACACATAGAATCCACACATGAGATATATTTTTTTCTACCAGCCCATTAATGTGCAACAACTTGTCAGTTTTATTACATTTATAAACACAGATTTTAATTTAGTTTAACATTTATCAAAGAGCTTGTAAACGAGTAACAAAATTTACAATATTCTTAGACAAAACGAAAGAGATGCAGGACGCACCTTTAGTGTCTGGATTTTGTAATGGATTTTGATATTAAGTTATATTGTGTGAGGACTCTTTCTACCAGTCAACCTTGTGGGTCGGAGCTTCCTATACGTTCCATTATTATATGTGCCCATGATTATGAAAGTGGTGTAAGTCATGTTTTATTCTTTCTGAGATATTCAAATGTTTGTGTTTTGACGTTGGTTGAAAACCAATGAAAGTGACAACTTCATGTTGCATAAAATGCCGTATTTAGATTTTTTTTAAATATGTTGGATGAAGATTATATTAATTCACAACATTGGGAACTGAAATAAATGAATAACTCGTTTTTACAATTTCTTGACTTACGCCACTTTCATAATTATGGGCACATATATTTGGATGATTGTTCCGGTAATATTTCTGGCAAAATGCGCTATTTCGCTGTACGTTTACGTGCCCATTTAGAGTAATTAATTTCACAGTTATGTAATGCATAGACAACTATTAATATATTTTTCCGTGTATTCAATGACATTAACGATTTTCACTAACTCGTTTTATTTAATGTGTAATGTTAATTGATTAGTTCTAAATTACTTTTGCAACAAGGACGAGTATTATTTAATTTTTCATTTGCCATAAGTTTTTATATATTTTACTCGTAATTAAATAATTGATTCATGTTTGAATATAGCAATATGACAAGAGACATACAACTGTGCGCCCTTTTTTACTTTGATCAACTGATTATAATTATTATAATAGTAAAGCTGTAGACATATTGAAGAATATAATATATAATTAATATAAATAAATAAATATTACAAATACACAACCAGTTTTTTGTATTGAAGCTGTCAAAAAGTGAAAAAAAGTAAAAAGGAATGGAGAATTCAAATGCCATTGTTTAAGGACTGACGGTTATGAACTTTAACGGTTAATATAATCAAATTATCAACAAATGCATACACATGAACTTAAGAAGTCAAGAAGAAGTCTGAAGCAGTTTTATTTCATATAATCCTGCAGTGATATCCCCAATTATTAGGTTCACTTAAATCTAGAAGTATTATAAGTGCGACGGACCAACTGTCACATAAATCGAGTCATCTCCACTGCGGTAAAATAATACACGCAAAAGTTTTGTTAAAGTCTGCAATATTTTCATCATGTCTTTTGTAAGAAGTCTATAGGAGCTGTCAAAATATAAAAACATTATATATTTGTAACAAAATATTAAAACAAAAAACTTTGCAACTCAAACCGACTCAAACATTCAAAAGTCTTCATTCTCGAAGCATATATAAACAACAGTATTCTGATATCACCACAAACTTAAAATTATAATTTTTTTAATTCGGTTTATACTAGAGTATTTGATTAACATCAAAGTTGCCAATTCGTAAATATATTGTGCGTAACAGACAGTGATTTATACTAAACTTTGAATAACGATTACGCATCAATTCTGACAAGTTTATGAAGTATTTTTTTTCTAAAGTGTAATATGTATTAACAATTTTTCGAACCCTTTGCCAATGAAATGTAATTATCCAATACATTAAAAGAGTATAAATACGAATGTTTCTATTTCCAATATATAATGTGCTTGGCAATAAAAGTTTTGTGTTTTATCTTTGGTTATATTGGAAATGATAAAGAAAGTAATGATAAATCTGTAAATAAAATAAGGTTAGTATAAAAATATTAATTTACAAAAAAATGCTTATATCTCTGGTAATCAAATAATGGCAAAAAAAAAATTACAAAGATTAAGATGCATTACAGAAAACGCTTGTTTCTTTAGAAAGACATGAAATTGTAAAGGAACTAAAAAGGGAAAAAAAATTGACAATAAACATCATTAGAAACATAATATTATATGAAAAATAGTTATTTCTTTGGTAATATTTAAACAGCAGGAAAATGTAAAATAATCTCAAATTAGAAGTCAAAAGATACTGGCCTGAATGATGCATGCAGGGTCGTCACAGGCTGCCTCAAACCAACACCCATCTCAACACTTTACCACTTGGCTGGTATCGCACCACCAAACATAAGACATAAAGTCATATGCGCCAAAGAAATGTGTAAGGCAATCAACCAACCGTCCTACTGCTCGTATAATCAGACACCCCCAACACCCAGACTGAAGTCGCGAAGCAGCTTTCAAAGATCCACACAACCTCTCACATCCGGCTGTGAAAATGAGAGACTCCAGCTCTGACAACAAGTCGCAATCAGAGGATTTCATTACTAAAAAAAGAAGGCCTCCCAACTGTCAAGAACCTTGACTGGCAGACTAGGAAATACCTGAACAGATTAAGAACCAGAGTTGAAAGAACAACCTCGAGCAGTGGGGAATGCTGCAAAAGGAAGAGTCACTGTTGTGCGACTGAGAAGAGCATACCGCCTCACACCTAATATCCTGCCCCATGTGCCCAACTAGCTGCACATCCCAAGACTTAGTGCGGGGCAACACACGGTTTTTAATTTAACGTTGCTGACACGAAGAAGAAATCTCAAATAAAAAATAAAATAAAATACAAGTAATGGTAAACCTTAATGTTTTACAGAAAATGCAAATTCTTTGGTAATATATTAAAGCCACAAATAAATACTAAAGTACACATCATAAAATTAGTTTACAACTAGACTACTTTGATCCTCTTGTAGGAAATTGACACAAATGTAACATTCAACATTGAGTGATTACAATATACATATATATTTTTCAATCACACCAAATTTTCGATTCTACAACAACAGGACGAAGATTGATATATTCACTTACAATAAGTACAATAAACATTTATTTTAGAGTAATTCACAACTCTTTAATAACAAACATGAATCCTCAAGTGGGCGTCTCAACAAAGACGAGTGTTCACAATAAGATAATACAATTTACGACTTTTTAATTCTTTGCATAAGTAATAGGAATGTAAAATAGTCCATACATGTAATAATATATAAGTCTATCAGGTAACACATATTTTAATTATTAAATTAATAAATAAATAGGATCGATAATTGAAACAAGGGACTAGTTTTGTTTTCTTATTAAATTAAATACTTACGTATACAATCAATACTGTGACTAGGTTCAAGTTGAATGTCAGGACATTTTTAAAACGACATCAATAACAAAACAAAGAAATTTGATTATTTTTATTTTATTTAAAGCTCCGCAAGTAACTTGTCAAAACATTTGTATGGAGCATCTTGATTTACGGCTGTGAGACATGGTGCTTATCTGAAAGTGATAAGAAAAGACTAGAGGCCTTTGAGATGTGGTCTTACAGAAGAATTGTCGGAATTTCCTGAAGAGACCACGTCACGAACAATGACGTTCTCAGCATAATCAAGGAAGATAGGCAACTAGTAAGAACCACCTCAGAGAGGCGATCGGTCACATCATGCGCCACGATGGTCTTCTTCACAACATTGTGGAAGGGAGTATTTGCAGCAAGTGTTTGAGGACATGAGCTGCAGCTCTTATGTTGAGCTAAAGAGGGTTGCAGAAGATCGAGAAGAATGGAGATCGAGATGGAAGATTTTGTTGCTACAAACCAATCCACCGGATTGATACTTCAAAGAAGATAATATTAGACATAGTGCGATGAAAAATGCATAATCACTTGGAAAATGTAATATTGAAATGTATGGAACAAATAAATGAAAAATTGATTTTGTCATTTGATGTTTTCTTTTTCATAGGCCTTTTCTAAATTTTCAGCTAAAAATATTCACTCAGTCATACAAATTTTAATACTTGTATACAGTCTCAACAAGCAATATCAAGTTTTCAAAGGCCGAAACCAATTGTGTATTGCGACAATAATTTTAAAAAGATGCACGTTTACAAGCAAAATATCATGTATGGGTATTTTTTTGTCACGTTAGTGCACAATAATTTACAACAAAATGCTTGGAAAAGAATACCAATTATTGATGAAACACGTAATTCATATCTCTTGACGGCAATTTATGGTTGTTTTTTCATAGATTCACTTGTATCATTGTTAAATTTTGCCTAATTGCTAACTAAAGCTGTAGTTTCAATATATATCATATATATAGATGAAAATAGTGACAAATTTCACTGATTAATATTATGATAGAAGTAGATAGGACATATTTGAATATAACCCAGCAATAAGGTTGGATTACAGGAGTAAATGTTGTTTCATCAAATAAATTGAAATAATACATCTCCTGTAATCCTGTTGATAAATCAGAAATTAAGTACAGAAAGAAACATTATTACATACACAATATATATAGAAGTTTACTAACGAAAATGTCAGATATAAGTAGAAATAATCTGTCTTACATAACCCCACCGTTACATTGGTGCATATTAAATTTAAGCATTTTTTAACAATATTTTGCTTTCATCGATCATTTGAATTTTCAATTTACCCCGTTTTTGAAATTAGCAATTTTTAAAATTAATTAATAAAATATAATTAGAATCACAGCTATCCTTTGAGTGGGCAATTATAAGCAAGCTCTTTTTTCTAATAATTATTAACGATAATTACCCTTAATCCACTGCCAGACAAAAGGCATTAGAAATTTTATCGTAAGTGTTAGTCATTTTTTTTAAATTAATTATAATATAACAGTTTATTTTAGGAACACCCTCTGATTATTCGGATTTCGAAACATTTTAATATCATACACCTCAATATGAGGAATAATAATTTTTCAAGACAATCGAAAGTTTTTTAAAACGCCAAAATAAAGGAATATTTCCTTCGTGAATGATGACACCTTTAATACATTCAATTTTTAAATATAAAAGTATGGTGATGACCTCCTCCTATCTATTCTTCTCTGTTAGAGCAAGATAAAGATAGACTTGAAACTGAGAAAGAAGGATAGATTTATTTGCAAATGAACTAGTTTCTTTTGCAAGTGAAGCTAATAGTAAAACCATAAACTGTTTCTGTATTTTTTCTGATAGGAAAGTACCCTACCATCGTTATTGATCATTAAAAATGTGGACTTAGGTAGTACATGTTCAATGGATGCGACAGGAGAGCTTAATACGACAGCTGCCTTTTTTTAAGCCTCAATCTCTTGCCTATTAAGAGCGTAAATTCTAATAAATTTATGGTCAATTTTAAAATATAGTTTTAGGTATTAAAAGAGCTTGCCTACGATAACCCACGTTGTTCCTACTTTATCATAAGTCATATCACTTCAATATATTTTTTTAATTTAGTACCACCGTTAGCCAGTCATGGATAAATCCAGTTACACAACACCTCACATTAAAATGAATATAATTCTTTTTTACCAGAACGTTAATTTTTTACATATTTTTTTACCCGAACATTATTTTTTCAGATAATTAACGTACACATCATTCGCTTTATTAATAAGTCAAGAATCACATATATGACTTGGTATATAATAAATAATATTCACAGCACATAATAAATTAATTTAATATAATTTAAAAGTAAATAGTATGGGTTTTTTTAAACATTAATTTGAAGTATTCCAGACGTATGTATTATATATACAGCAATATATACGCTAGCTTCATTCTTAACTCTTACAGTAACATCATACATCTTTTCCATATGTAAGTCCACCTACCCTCAATAAACAAAATATATTTTTTAAACATTCCTCATTTAAGTATTCAATCAGAATGAAGTCAACCAAAACACATCACTCCCGTCTTTTAAATGATCGTTTTTCTTAATTATTTCTGCAAGTCACCAAACCTTACTTTCCGATCAAACATAATTTATTTGGTCACATGTTTTTTTAAGCTCATGAAAATTTTGAATGCCAACACTAATGAAATAAACACGTTATCATTGTGTTATTATATCTCTCATTTGTTAATTAAATTCTTTGATCAAATACATTTGGCCACACAACATAATAAATTCTTAAATATATTTTACATTTGAAATATTGTGATGTGGAAATGGGTGTTTTGATATTTGTCAGCCATAATTTGATATCAAGGATTTGCGTCAAGTCATTTTTTTTTGCCAAGAATCTGTGACAAGTCATGTTTTATTGTCAACGATTTATGACAAGTCATGTATTTGTGTCAAAATGTGAATTCCCTAATTATTACAGCAATGTTGCTAGTTGTCAAAAATCATCCTTAATCAAAGATTTATGTCAGGTTATATTTTTTATGCCAAGTTATATGCATTCACTGGGTAATATCATTACAATAGAATTGTTTTGTTGTAACCAGAAAATTGTATCATATGTTGTATATTATGTTGTTAATGCTGTGACATACATTCACTAATCAATGAATACAGTAAGGTTACGTAATTGTAAACCACAATTGGTTGTCAAGGACTCAATCCAAGTCATAATTTTTACACGGAGATGTGTAGTCACTGGGTATTATCATTACAATTGTATTTCTTAGTTGTTAACCAGAAACATGTGTCAAATTTATATCAAGACTTACTTTTTATCCGTTTAAATGTGCATTCACTGGGTAATATTATCTACAATCTGGTTGCATACTTGTCAACCATTATTGAGTGTCATATTATTACACTAGAGTTGATTTTTTGAATGGGTTTGTGTCAAGCTTTTGTCATTATAAGATTATTTACAACATTAACGTGTAATATATGATTTAAGCCGTCAAATCAATCTCCTTCAATAACTTCTGCAGCCTCTTATGCTTTGTTTCGTGACTCTTCATATTAACCTTTCTGCTGCAAATATAACCACACTCGCTGCATTTGTACTCGGGCGATTTGTGATGAGAAGCTCTGTGGGCCAACAGCAGAAACTTATCGGCCGTAGCGTACCCGCATCTGAAGCAGACGTGAGGCGTCTTCTCGGGATGCTTCAGTTTATGTTCCGCCAGCAGATCGGCACTGACACATTTGAAAAAGCAGAACTTGCATTTAAAAGCTTTTCTCTTTATCGAGTGCAGACTTTCGTGCTTGGCAAATTTGATAGAATTCAAAGTCTTGTATTTACACGATCGGCATTTCATAACGGGATGAGTCGATTTATGTTTTTTTAGCAACTTCGCGCTGTCGGTCTTATAAAGGCACGTTTTGCACTCGTAAGTCTTTTCTGGACGAGAAACCTTTTCTTTCTCCGCGTTATTATCTGAATTATTGATGGGATGAAAGAGTTCTTTGTGTTGCCGTAATTGATCCGACGAGACGCAAGTGAAATCGTAATGGAAACACTCGATGCTCTCGTGAGTTTTGCTGTGTTCGATGAGATCCGCCATATTTGAGCAAGCGAGCTGGCAAACGTCGCAGCTGAACTTGACTAGAATGTGTGTGGCCTCGTGTTCTAAGACTTTGGATGCATCTCGATCCATAAAGTCGCAATTACTGCACTTGAACATTACGATTGGATCGTGTTCTTTGGCGTGAAAGGCGAGTCGAGCGGTACTCCCGCATAGGAAATCACAATTTTTGCATTTCATGAATGATCTTTTGATGTGCGTTTTTTCATGCGTTTTGAGAGCAAACAATCGATCGCACGTGAATTCGCAATGTTTACATTTGTACTCGTCTTTATCTTTATGAGTCTTCGTATGCGATCCGTGGCCGTCGTCGCTCGCAACTTTTTCGTCATAGAAATTACAATCTAATTCGTTCTCCTTATGGAGCGAGCCGATGTGATCCTCTAACAGATTTCTGTCTGACGCCGTGTGCTTGCAGTATTTGCAAAAATATTCATCTTTCTTTTTAGTTCCCAGAACCTGGCCATATTCCGTACCGAAGCTCGTATTCCGTTGTGCTGCAACGCTTTCACACATCGCCTTGTGCCTTTCGCGAGCATCTCGACTGCCAAATTCAGATTCGCAATGATCGCACGCAATCGCCTTAACATCTTTTATCGATCGATTACTTTTTATTTTCACTAAATCGTCCGGGTGATCTTTGTCATATTTCAGCAAATCGACACGATCAAAAGTGACGGTGCAATGCTGACACGTATAGTTCTTCAACTCGGTACTTTGTTGTACTTTGTGCATTTCTATATGGCGGTCGAAAAGCTCTTGAGTGGTGCATTCGTACTCGCAAATTTGGCACTTGAATTTTTTTTCAAACGCCGTAGCCAGGAAAAGTCTTGCATTAACGTACGTCACAATCTTCGGTTCTAAAATATTGTCTGTATGCACTCTTGTATGGTCAATCAAATCCGTTTGACTAACGCATTCGTAGTTGCAGATGCTACATTCATATATCACCGCATTGTCATTGTTTTTATTAATAACAATTGCAGATGCGTCACCGAGGTTCACCACTTTTAAATTATTGTTTTCTGTAACGTGTGTATCTTTATGCTTTTGTAAATCTGTTTGACTTAAATATTTACAGGCGCAGATATTACATTTGAATACATCTGTTTCGGTCAAATCATCAATATTAGCGCAGGCGACACTGTCATTATAGTCCATACATTCATCAGCAATTCCTTTTGTAACATGAGTTGTTTTATGCTTCGCTAAATCTGCTCGGATTTTACATTGAAAACTACAGACGTTGCAATGAAACGTCACATTATTATTCACAGCATTATCGACAAGAGGAAATACTCCTCTGTCGTTGACGTCCATATTTTCAATCACAGCTGTATCTTTGAAGTGCGTGTCTTCATGCTCTAAAAGCTGAACATGGCTGTCACATTTGAAGTCACAAACAATACATTGTAATAATTCCATTCCTGGTATTTCGATGCTTCTTAAAATCTGTGATAATTTGTCATTTCCGATTGATCTGCGTGCATCATTTATATCAGGTGTATTTTTATGCTTCACATTAATTTTGATCGGAGACTTTTCACTGTAACTTATGTCCATGAAATCATAACCTTGTTTTACATGTTTCTGTTGGCGCTCTCTTAAATCTTCTTTACTTTTGCATTTACAGTTGCAGATATTACATTTATATATCACTGCATTATCACTTTTTGCATTATATGGAACCAAAGACACTTTGTTTTCTACAACACATGTTTCACCGACTCGCGTTTCTAGATCATCTGTTTTTGTGACGTGTGTTTCTGTATGTTCCTGTAAATCTTTTTGATCTTTACATTCACAGTTGCAGACATTACACATAAAAATTTCACTATTCTTAATGTCTATCATTTTAATTGCACTTTTTACTGTGACATGAATTTTTTTATGATCCGTAATTTCTGCTTGACTTTTGCATTCACAGTTGCAGATATTACATTTGAAAATAACCGTATAGTTGTCTATAGACATCTGAGACACTTCGCTATCACTGATTTCAATAACTTCATCTGAATCTATGTTACCTGTTTTTGAATAATTTTTCTCTAAATCATGTTTTTCCATATCACGTAATTCTTTATGAACCATTAAATGTTCCTGACTTTTCCATGAACATTCAATTTGATCTTTTTGCACATTTATCAGAGACGATAAACTGTCACTAACGTTAATTACTTGTGTATCTATGTTTGAAGCATGCTTTTCTTTATGTTCCGTAAGCTGAACTAGACTGTCACATACCAAGTCACAAACAATACATTTAAATACTGCCACTTTTAGTAGTTTTTCATTTACTTGTGATAATTTATCAGCAGCAATTGCTACACTTCCCGTAGCATCATTTTTCACACATGTTTTCTTATGCTCCGCAAGATCAGCACCATCGTCATATTCAAAACCGCAAACGTCACACTTGTACACATCATCCTCAACATTGTATGTTAAATCATCCATAAAATCAGATGAAATATCGCCATCTATGCGTAGTTTGTCATCATATGTAACGTCAGATACGCTGCCGAGACTGCTTTGTTCTAGATCATAATTGTCTTCCATAATGTGCGTTTGTTTGTGTCTTTGAAGGCTGGAAATACTGTTGCATTCATAATTACAGATGAAGCATTTATATATTTCCAAAGATGGATTGTTTCCATTCCGTGTAGTCTGAGACCCTTCAGCATGCCGAGGTAGTTTTGCTGCAACTGTTTCAGACACTGTCCCGTGTGTTTTCATATGTTCGATAATGTGAGACTCGCTGTATAATTCAAAGGCACAGATTTTACATTGAAATATTTTTAATTCATTATTTACATTATCAATTACCTCTGTTCCGTTAGCAAGATCATAATTTTCAACAAATGTAACATTTTCTGCTACTGTAAAGTTTTCTGCAACTGGAAAATTTTCAGTAAGAGTTAAATTTTCTGTTACTGTAAATTTATGCATTAGAGTTAAATTTTCTGTGATGTGTATGATTTTGTGGTCTTCAAGATGAGCGCCACTGTCACATTCGTAACCACAAATGTTACATTTAAATACCCCCGATGTGTTATTTTCATCCTCCATAATCTCTACAAAGATATCATTTTCATTCCCGTGTATTATTTTGTGGTTTTCAAGATCAGCAACACTGTAACATTTACAAGTACAAATGTTGCAAATAAGCACACTCACTTCAGGATCATAACCATCACCAAAAGTGATATGTTTCTCTCCGGGAACATGTTTCTTTTTGGAATGTGTTTCTTTGTGTTTCTCAAGTTCAACATGGCTGTAACTTTTAATGTTACAAATATTACATTGTAACACAACAGCATCAGCATTATTTTTAATCAATGCTCTATTTATTTCATTGACATGTGTTGAATCAAGTGTTTCAGGTTCCACGTGTATTTCATTGTGTTCCACAAGTTGAACCCAATCGTAACATTCATAACGGCAAGTATTACACTTAAACACATTGACAACTGTGTTATTATCCTTTAAAATCAATGTTATATTCAACTGATTATCTTTTGTACTGATTGCATCTTGTTGCACTAGCGTTTCTTTACAATCAGCATGAGTTTTTTTGTGTTCCTCAATTTGGACTTGAATGTTGGATTCATAACTGCAAATATTACATTTAAATACATCTGCAACTGTATTTTTATCTGTTATTGTGAATGATTTATTAATTTCATCAATATCTTTTGAACCGAGTGTTTTTTGTTCCAAATGTATTTCATTGTTTTCAACAGGTGTTTCTTTATTTTCAACATGTGTTTCTTTGTGCTCAATATGTGTTTCTTTGTTTTCCACTTGTGTTTCTTTGTTTTCAACGTATGTTTCTTTGTTTTCAACCTGTTTTTCTTTGTTTTCAACATGTGTTTCTTTGTTTTCAACATGTGATTCTTTGTTTTCAACATGTGATTCTTTGTTTTCAACATGTGATTCTTTGTTTTCAACATGTGATTCTTTGTTTTCAACATGTATTTCTTTGTTTTCAACATGTGTTTCTTTGTTTTCAACATGTGATTCTTTGTTTTCAACATGTGATTCTTTGTTTTCAACATGTATTTCTTTGTTTTCAACATGTCTTTCTTTGTTTTCAACATGTGTTTCTTTGTTTTCAACATGTGTTTCTTTGTTTTCAACATGTGATTCTTTGTTTTCAACATGTCTTTCTTTGTTTTCAACCTGTGTTTCTTCGTTTTCAACATGTCTTTCTTTGTTTTCAACATGTCTTTCTTTGTTTTCAACATGTGTTTCTTTGTTTTCAACATGTGTTTCTTTGTTTTCAACATGTGTTTCTTTGTTTTCAACATGTGTTTCTTTGTTTTCAACATGTGATTCTTTGTTTTCAACATGTCTTTCTTTGTTTTCAACCTGTGTTTCTTCCTTTTCAATAGGCGTTTCTTTGCATTCAATAAGTGTTTCTATATGTTCAACACATTTTTCATTCTCTTCAAAATGTGTTTTTTTATGCATGTCAAGATGGACTTGACTGTTACATACATAATTGCAAATATTACATTTCAGTGCATTAGCAATTGTATTAACATCCTTTGTAATCAATGGTAAATTGATTAGATTTATATATTTTGAAAGGAATAGTTTTTCTTCAAAATTTGTTTCTTTGCCTTTAACATGTGTTTTATTGTGTTCAATATCAGTTTCATTTCCTTTACCATGTGTTTTATTGTGTTCATCATCTATTTCTTCGCCTTTAACATGTGTTTCTTTGTGATTAACATAGTTTTTTTTTTCTTTTACATGTGTTTTGTTGTGCTCAACATCAATTTCTTTGCTTTTAACATGTGTTTCCTTGTGTTCAACATTTGTTTCTTCGCCTAAAACATGTGATTTGTTGCGCTCAACATCAATTCCTTTGTCATAAGCAAGTATTTCTTTGTAGTCAACATCTGTTTCTTTGCCATTTACATGCGTTTTTCTCTCATCAACATGTATTTCTTTGTGCTCCACAAGACGAAATTGACTGTTACATTTGTAATTACAAATATTACATTCAAATACATTCACAATGTCGTTAATACCCTTCGTAATCAATGGCAAATTTATTTGACTAACATAATTAGAACCCAGTTCCGTTTGTTGCACACATGTTTCTTTGTGCATCACATGTATTTCTTTATGTTTTGAAAGATGCACTTGACTGTGACATATATAGTAACAAAGATTACATTTAAACATATTATTTTCTATTAATTTTAAATCCACTGTATTGTCTATTGATCTAAGTGATTCTTGCTGTACATGAATTTTACTGTGCTCTTGAACGTAGACTTGGCTTTTACATTCAAAGTCGTAACTCTTGCACTTGGAAGACTTTTCAATTACGCTCTTAGCAATATCACCCCCATTTACATGACCAATATCCTTAACTCCAAGTGTAGAACTCTCTGAATGCGTTTTTCTTTTATGATTAACAAATTCCACTCGGTTATTGCATCCGTAGCTACACATTTTGCATTTGAACAATGGAATCTCTGCTCTTCTTACACTTTCTGCCAACTTGGCAATCTGTTCCGCTTTGATTCTTCGTTTTTCACGAATGTGTTCTTCTATATGATCTTCGAGACTGCTGCTACCATAACATTTATAATCACATCGATTGCACGTAAATACTTCAACATCTGGTTTCTTCATTACATCAGACATAAAGTGACTATCCGCAGCTCTCTCAACCTCCACCGGAAGATCAATATGTGTTGCCATATGTTTCGTAAGATAGATATCACTCTCACACGTGTAATCACAAGACTTACATTGGTAAACATTATCTTTACTACCTTCTTTGTTACCTTTTTGTGATTCAGTCATTTCTTTTTGTGAATTGTGTATTTTCGTATGCTTCGTAAAAAGAAGACGACTACCACATTCAAAATCGCAAACATTGCAACAAAAATTCATTAAGTCTGACAGCTTCACATTAGAAACATTTGAACTAATCGGTCCTCGAGTGCATTTATGTTTGTTGAAATTAATATCGATGCTGCATTCAAAATCGCAATTGGTACATTTAAATTGTTCTATCTCAGGTAAGTTATTTTTAGTATTTGACAAATCAACAGAAATGATCATGTTCAAGCCTTGCGCTACATCTTCTTTGAAATGAACGTTTTTATGTTCCATGAGATCGGCGTGTTTATCGCATTGATAACTGCAAATGTTACATTCGAAACTGTGGCTTAGAATGACCGAACTACAAGACATATCTTTTGATTCGTAACCTTCTGGTTGATGTATTTTTGTATGTTTATCAAAATAAAACTTGCTGTCACATTCGTAGGCACAACGATTGCATCTAAATACATTTTCGCTTAACATTTTCGAGTAATTTTCAAAGTTTGACAAACAATCATGGCTGACTTGTTTCGACACGTTAATTATTTTTTCAGGCTTATGTGTGAGTGCTTCATGTTTTTCTAAAACAACCTGACTATTACATACAAAATAGCAAACATTACATTTAAATGCATCATCCGCGCTAACACTTTCATTCCTTACCATCACCTTAGCACCAGCATCACTGACATCATTTGAGGCAACATTTACATTATTAGTACAATTTTTATCGCTTTCCATAAGTTGATCTTCATTCTTACCTTTTTCTACCTTTCCATGTGGGGAATATGGTCGCCAGAAATTACCGCTTTGAAGCTTTTCCAGATCTCCACTTTTCTTTTTGCGAATCTTCTCTCCAGAATATGGACGCCAGAAATTGTGGATTTCTGGCAGATCTTCCGTTTTCTTCTTACATATTTGTTCTTGAGCTGGAGCATATGGACGCCACAAACTGTTACCATGGTCTGGCAGATCTTCATTCTTCTTCTCCTTACCTGAAGAGTATGGACGCCATAATTTAGCACCACTGTTAGAATGCAAGCTAATTTTACCACCATTTGCTTGTACTTTTTTGACACTAGCCACCATTGGGATTTTTTTCTCATCACTAATTGCCATTTGGTAAATCTTGTCACTAATAGCCGCCATTTGATTACACTTGCCAGCACTAGCCGCCACTGAGTAATTATTTTGAGCATTAACCGTTGTATTATTATTGTCACTACTAGCCGCCATCGCATAATTCTTGTCAATACTACCAGTCATTGGATAATTATTTTGTTCACTGGCTGCCATTGGGTAATTCTTCTCAATACTAGCAGACACTGGGTATTTCCTGTCAATACTATGCGTTATTGGATAATTCTTGTCAATACTAGCTCTCATTGAGTAATTCTTTTGAGCGCTAGCTGCTATTGAGTAATTCTTCTCAATACTAGATGCCAATGGATAATCATTTGCAGCACTAGTCGCCATTGGATAATTATTTTGTGCACTAGCCACCATTGAGTAATTAATGCCAATACTAGCTCCCATTGGATAATTTTTCTCAATACTAGTTGCCAATGAGTAATTGTTTTCAGCACAGTTCATCATTAAATTATTTTTTTCAGCGCTAGCTAGCATTGGGTAAATATTTTCAGTACTAGCCGCCATATGGATTTTCTGTTGAGCACTTGTTACCATTGGGTAATTCCTTTCGATACTAGCTGCTATTTGGAGATTCTTTTGTGCTTCCATTAGGTAATTATTTCCAGCCCTGGGCACCAATGGATAATTTTTTTGAGAACCAGTCACCATTAAATTCATAGCACTAGCCCCCATTGGGTAATTCTTCTCAATACTAGCCTCCATTAGGTATTTATTTTGAGCAGTACGTGTAATTTGGAATATATTTCCACCACTGGTCGCAATTTTGTACTCTTTCTCAACACCACCCACCACTGAGTCTGCCATCTCAGTACTAGCCGCCATTATGTACTCTTTCTCAACACCACCCACCACTGAGTCTGCCATCTCAACACCACCCACCATTGAGTCTGCCATCTCAGCACTAGCCGCCATTATGTTTTTGAATTCAGCATTTAAGTCATTTGTCGCAAAACGAATATCTGTTAAGTCTTTTTCCACAACACTAGCCACCAACGAATATTCTTTCTGTGGACTGACCGCATTTAGGTCTTTGTTATCAGATTTTGACACCATTAGGTGATGTTTCTCGATACTAGCCATCAATAGGTGTTTAATCGCAACCCTAGCCACCATTAGGTAATTTTTCTTAATATTACCCATCATTAGTTCTTTTTCCTTAATAGAAGCTGCTGTTAAGTCCGTTTGCTCAAAGCTAGCTGCCATTACGCTATTTTTCTCAATACTATCAGAAATATCTCTCTTATCAACACTAGTCGCAGTTGAGTCTTTCTTATTATCACTAGCCGCCAGTAGGTCCCATACAATTTGCGATTCAATTTCATCGTTATACTTCATCAAATAGAAGGTTTTCTTGTTGTGAGAGTTCTTATGATACAAGAGTTTGTGCGGACTGGTGGTGGTGACGCCACACAAGTTGCATCCAAGCAATTCTAATTCAGGATTTGTTCTTAAATCCATCGGTCGCATATCGTCATCGGGATACTCTGCGAGATCGGCGATTTCTGAATGCTCATATGTATTCATTTCGTTTTCGAGAGCAACGTAATTATCTGAATGTGCCTCATTATGCTTTATGACATCCTTATCATTTGCTGCGATAGTCTTGTTATGCTCATTAAACTCAGAAACATTCTCTGAATGTGTTTTTTGCTTTTGAATGTTGGCAATATGTTCTGAAGGAGACTTCTCACTTACTTTGAGATTGAGCATATATTTTGAATTCTTATTATTATTTATCTCAATATGACTGGGAATTTGATATTCGCTGAACTCTGTCTTTTTATGCGTGCTGATATTTTGGAGACTTTCTGAAAATATCTTGCTACGCTCTCTAAACTCAGAAATATTATCTGCATGCATCTTTTGTTTTTTAAAATGATTAATATTTTCTGAAGGTGGCAAATCACTCTCATTGAGATCAACGATATATTCATAATTCCTCTTATTATTCATCTTGATAAGACCGGGCATAATTTCCATTTGTATCTTATTATGCTTTTTGAGATCAGCTATATTTTCTGAATGTCTCTTAAGCTTCATACAATTTGTGTTATTTTCTGAATTAAAGTTGTTGTGCTCTCTCAACTCAGAAATATTATCCGCTTTTATCGCTTCTTCCTTTTCCAAGTAAGCAACATTTTCTGAACATGCTTTCTCACTCTCATTTAAATCAACAATGTTTTTTAAATTTCTTTTATTATTATTCTTTTTATCACCGGGTATAGTTTCAGAATCTATCTTTTTGTGCTCTTTGAAATTGACAAAATTTTCTGTTTGTGTTTTCTTACGCTTATCAAAATGCATTTCAATATCTGAATGGTTCTTATTATTCTCCTTGAGATCAGTAATATTTTCTACAGTAATTTCCTTTTGCTCTTTGAAAATAGCAATATTTTCTAAATGTCTTTTTTTTTGCTTTGCTAGAGCAAGATAATTTTCTGAAAGTGTCTTTCTGTGCTCCTTCATAGCGGCAATATTCTCTGAAGATTTCTTATTGCTTGCTTTGAGATCGGTAATATTTTCAGAATGTTTCATCTTATGGTCTTTCAAAACGCCGACATTCCCTGAATGAGTCTTCTTTTGTTTTTCGAGAGCAATTTCATTTTCTGAATGTGCTTTATTACGCTTTTTGAAAACAGTGTCTTTTTCTGAATGTCTCTTCTTCCGTTCTTTGAGATTGACGACATTGTCTGATAGTGTGTTGCGATTTTCAAGTTTTGCTGAATATGTCTTCTTGTCCTTTTCAAGACTAGCATCATATTCTAAATTTGTTCTTTCAAATTCCTCAAGTAGAGTCTCACAGTCATCTGAATGGATCGTCTTACGCTCTTTGGGTTTGTTGACACTTTCTGAAAGGTTATCCATTTGCTCATTATTATGTGTGTTTGTTTGTTTTTCAACAGTTACAAAATTTTCTGAATGTTCCGTTTTGTAATCTTTATGGATGGCCACATTTTCTGAAAATGTTTTCATATGCTTTTCGAGATCGGTAACACTTGCTGAATTTGTATCCATTCCATTTTCAGGATTGGCATGATGCTTTTTGAATTCGTTACATTTAGAATTAGTCTTCATTTGTTGTTTGAAGTTGGCAGGATTTGCTAAATACGTTTTAGTTTGGTTTTCACGACAAGTGTCATTCTCTGCATACTTCATCTGATGCTCTTTCGTAACATTAGCTGGATGCGTTTTTGACTGCTTTTTGGAAACGGAAAGATTTATTAATTCTGCCTCATTAAGCTTTTCGAGAACAACCACAACAGAATTGAGATGTACATTATTGTGTTGTTCGGATCCAACGACATCATCTGAACGTGCCATCGTGAGTTCGTCAAGTTTTGTGACATTTTCTGAAGACGTTAACTTTTGTTCATCGAATGTTAGCATTGCTTTTTTTGAATGTGTGCTTTCATGCTCAATGAGATCGGCGGCACTGTCAAATTTACTGTTACAAGTATTACAATCGGAAAGCTCTTTAGAATTGATTTCTTTTGATATCGAATCATTTTCGTCGTGTGTCTTCAAATGCTCTTCCGATTCATGTTCGCTGAGACATTGTTGGCCGCACTTATGACAAATGAAGCATTCTTCATCGACTGGTAGGCCGAGTTTATCGAAAGCTTGTGAATCGTCGCTTCCTCCGTGTGTCTTTTTATGCTCCGAGAGTTCATTCGCATCCGTGCAGACGTGACCGCAATAGCTGCACCTCAAGGGATTGTATTTGTGTGAATTTTTGTGATGCACGAGATCTGCCAGCTCCGTTGCCGAGAAACAGCAAGAATTGCATTTGAAAAATGAACCCTTGATCCTCCCGTGAACCTTCCCGCTGTGTATTTTCAGCAGGTATTGGCTGATGCACTTGTACGTGCAGAGGTCGCATCGATAAGGCTTATCGCCTAAGCGACTCCACTTCGACTTGCACTTCTCTTTCATATCGTATTTCGAGCCGTGCTTGCACTGAATACATCTGCACCTGGCAGCCGGGTCGTCATCGTCATTCGTCATTAAGATTTCCCTAGGTATCGATGTGTCTTTTACAATGTTTTCTATTGCAGTGGGTGGTGTGGCGGCTGCGGGTGTCGGGCTTTTTGGTTCGTCATTTTGGAATACTTGGTTGATATCGAGCGGTCGGGTAGCATTGTGTTTCTCTTCAATGTGTTGCCCGAGCTTGATGATTTCTTTGCACTTAAAGCTGCACTTGTCGCAGCGGTATTCGTCTGAATCGGAGTGTTTCTGTTTGTGGGACAGCAGCTTATGGAGCTTTGAAGTCTTGAATGTGCACATGTTGCAGCTGTAGAACTTGCTGTGCAAGTGGCCTGTGGCGTGCTTCTCATAGTCTTGCTCGGTTTCACAAGTAAACGGGCACCTTTCGCACACGTAAGCGATCACGGTATGCGTTTTTAGATGAAGGTTCAGATTGTATAGATCCTCTGATACGGCGTTGCAGATTTGGCATTTGTATTCTTTTGGTTCTCTCATGTGCGCGTCGTCGGCGTGCTTCTTTAATAAGACCTCCGACGCGCATTTATACCTGCACTTCTGACAGCGGAAAGCCTCCTCGCTGGCGTGACGCTCTTCGTGCATTCTCAGATCGGCCGATTCGCGCGTTGAGAAGTTGCAAACTAAACATTTGAAAGGTTTATCGCCGCTGTGCAGCGTCTCGTGCCACTTGATACCGGACAGGCTCTTGCCTTTATAATCGCACATAGTGCAATCGTAATTCTTCTGATCTAGATGTATTTTTTTGTGCATTTTCAAGTGTGCAAATGTTGGGAAATTCATTGTACAGTGATCGCAATTAAATATATGAATCATACTCGTTTGGCTCACGAAAGAAGACTCATTGTTTTCGTTCAAATCTTCTGTTTTTCTATTTTTTCTTCCCTTTTTTCTCGGTCTTTTCGACTCGCGTCGAGAACCCTCTCTAGAGGCAGAAGCACCTGTCGTTATTCCATGTCGCGGCTCCAGCGGTTCTGGAGCGTTGTCTTCTTTATTTGTCACTTCCATTGTTGTTGTTTATAAAAAAACTTGACATGAAAAGAATAACAGAGATTTTTCCCCGCCTCTGACAGTTAGCGATCTGCGCCTGAATTTTTCCCCGAATTGGAAATACCGAACGCTGACAAAAATATTATCCTTAGGTAGGTATTTCTTTGTAATATTTTGACAATAAAATCTACTTATAATAATGTTATATTTCAGTAATTAGACACCCATATTATAATATATTTATCGAAAATATAATTAAGATTCGGAATTTTAAAATTATTATCCATATCATTTGAAATCATATATGATTTGAAAACTATTAAAATAAATTTTACAATTCAAATTGTAAATTATATAATAATCATTGATTATTAATGATTAAAATGTAAGACAAAATATATTTTTCATTAATTAAACTTAACTTGTTAACATTGGATTAGTTAAATTGCAATATTTCCGTAAATTCCGACAGATTATTTCAATATCTATTTGTTAATGCGTCGAATGTAGATATCACTGTTGTTAAAAAAAAAGTTCTTCAAATACAAGTACGACTGGCAGTTAACAGTAAATAGGTATGTCATGTTACTAGTAAGCTAGGCTTATTTATCAATAAAGACGCATTACATAATGGACTATGCTGGAGAAAATGTTGCAAGTTCTATGAGTAAGTATAATGGGTTTTAAACAATTATTTACAATTTAAAAAAAACTTTCTCAAAGAATGATATTTTTTTTCGGGATTTCTGAAATTCTTGTTCATTCAAACGTTGCAAATTATTTAATAAGGCAGCACTGCACAAAAAAAACATGGCAATCCGTTTCTGAAACGTCAAATTCCCACTCAAGTCTGACAGTTTGCGATTAACAACCAAATGAATCATTTACAAAGCTAATTACCGACGACGTATCTATGATTTATATATTTTTAAATATATAATATTTTCGCGTCTCGAAATGGCGTCCACCGGTGAGACGCCTCACACAAAACCTGAAGGAGTCACGGAACAAAATAACACCAGCGAGCAAGTTCTTACCGATATTGAGCCGGGGGCTTGTAAAGAGAGCATGTTGGTGACCACGGATTCTTTCGAGGAGTTCGCCAACGAGATGAGGAGCAGCCTGGAAGCGGGCAATATGCCCAATAGCACAAATAGCACAATAAGTGTCATTCAGGAAGAGATAACCCAAGAACTAGGAACCGACGAAGCGAGCAAAAATACCGAACCTTCCGGTGAAGACAACGCCATTGAAGATGTGGGTTGAATTTTGTTTTTTATTTGAATTTTCTTCTAAATATGTGTTTTTGTTTTCGATTGTTAGAATGTCATTTGTTTTGATAGGTTAAAAAATACAATATTATTGAATTTGAAAGACAAAATGACAGTGTCGATTAATCTTGCATCAAAATTCATGTGTAACACATACAAAAGAGCACACCATGGCGGCTGGATGCTGTATTTGAATTAATCAAATATGATAAATCAAATATGATAAATTCATACTGAAAGATTTTTTCTTCAATTGCTAATCTTTGTTGATATAGAACCATGTATATGTTATGTGTGTTTTATCGTTTTTTGGCATGTGCATGAGGGATTAATTCTTTGAGTTCAGAGGATCAGTGGCTTTAGTAATAGTGGCAAAAACAACTTAGTAAATCAATTTTCCACCCGTGTTTCAAAGTTTTGAAGTTAGATGTATAGTGCTATTATTTTTTAGAAAAAAAACTAACATTTAGTAAATTTATTATTCGATTTATAGACTATAATTATAAATTGTAAAATATTTTCTAATAACCAAAATGTATTTTTTTGTTTTGTGCTGTATGAGCTGTAAATCTTTTTATTCCACCATAATATTCCAACATTATTACTTATATTCATTAAATATACTTATGTTATAGAGGAGGTATTCCAGATTTCTAATGTATCATGAATTTTAGTCAACATTTACATTTATATATTTTCTTTTGATGTTTTTTTGATGTCCTTTTTCTTTTATTGAATTTTGTAATTATTCCGTAAATAAAAAAAATAAAAATTGTTACTTTGTGATGAGATGAATCTTTTGACTGCAGGGATTTTTTAAATCGATCTTAAACAATTAATAAAGGTTGAATTATATTTTACAGAAAACAATTTTATCAGTGATAACATATAGTTTTTGATAACAATATATTAGATTAATATATTCAGCTAATTTTACATATTAAATCAGTAGAATAAAGCCGTAATATGAGGCTACAAAATCTATGTAAAGCTTATGACCGCTATAGATGTCATATGCGGTGATTGGGTGAATGATGTATTATGATCCATATTTCCAGGTGAACCTATCTCGAGTGGCTAGCGACATCAGTCTCCAACCTTCCGAAGATCAGTCTGCATCATCAGACCAGGAACACAATGAAGAGGATTGTCTCAACGATCCGGTGTGGGCTGGTCGGGACAAACATGTCTTCATCCTTAGCTCTGCAGGCAAACCCATATACTCCAGGTATTATATACATATGTTACATCATGGGTTGAGCAACCCCTTAGGACAAATAGTCTAGGCCTTAGAAACGTGTGGCTAATCACCCAATTTCATATAAATGTGACTATTTTTCCATGTACGCTATGCAATACATCAGTCCTTTAATTCTTAAAAGTATAATTCTATATTGTAATGTTCAATTTTGCAGATATGGGAGTGAAGATAAGTTGGCTGGACTCTGCGGCATTATTCAGGCTCTGGTCAGCGTTGT
This sequence comes from Glossosoma conforme, assembly GCA_022606575.1. Taxonomy (NCBI): domain Eukaryota; kingdom Metazoa; phylum Arthropoda; class Insecta; order Trichoptera; family Glossosomatidae; genus Glossosoma; species Glossosoma conforme. The sequence continues at coordinate 5,394,955 of JAGTXR010000058.1, read as the reverse complement.
CAATGACTCGGGAAAAGATGCCCTGCGATCCATTCATACCCCGACGTGCACAGTTGTGTTCCTGGTCAAGGGACCTCTCATTCTAGCTGCAGCTTCCAAGACTAGAGAGAGCGAGACGCAGCTTGTGCTTCAGCTCACGTAAGAAATAATGAATAAACTGCTGCATAAACACCTTCATTGGTTATTATTCAAGAAACTTCTCATTCGAGCCGCAGCATTAAAGATTGGAAAGAGCGAGACACAGCTTGTGCATCAGTTCATATAAGAAATGTTGATCAAATACTCTGATGAACACCTTGATAGGTTAGGTTAGGTTTGGTTGATAGGTTACCTTGATGTGACAAGACAGAACGAGACATAGCTAGTAATTCAGCTATCGTAAGAAGCATTGATCATAAATTATTATATTGATATCAGCTTGATAAAGCTCTTTTAGGCTGATGCCGTAAAGCCTCGAAAACGATATTTTGTCTCTTATTTTTGTTCGCTCGCCTGACATGCACATCTAATAATGTTAGTTTTAATTATATAAAACTACACGGCGTTTGCATACGCCATTTTATTTGATATGAAAGTTACTCCATTCCATGTTGGCGCAACTGTCATCTTTAATTTGCTTTTTTGCCACGATCATTGGCGGCGATGCATGTCAGAGTGTTCCGCAGTTGTCAGTTAACTTTTCGACCATACCTGTAGGATGAAAAAGCAAGTCTTTAATAAAAATAAACGCGAATTGTGCTTCAAAAACAAGTTCTTTGTGTTGTTAATCTGCTCCTGCATCCTTCCTCCACAAACCCGCGACTTGTCGTCTTTTTAAAGACAAGGCATGTCAGTACTAAAGGTATTTTTCATTCCACATCTAACTGATTCTTCTTCAGTGGTTTTTTTTTTTGATCTGCTTATATTTTTGGCTGTTGAAAACACATTTAATATAAATATTTTGTTTTTTCCAGATACGTATTCAACCAGATAATTTCTGTCTTAACACTATCGCAGCTGACGAGGATATTTGAGCAAAGAAGAAATTATGATCTAAGGAGATTACTCTCTGGCGTTGAGAGACTCATCGACCATCTACTGACTTTCATGGAAAAAGATCCGGCTTTCCTCCTGGGAGCTGTCAGGTAATACATCTATATGTAGACATGAAAGAGTTCCGCAAGGCTCTAACTTTGGCCCACTGCTATTCTGTTTAATCATTCCTTGTGGAAGAGAATGATATTATTTTTGTTATTCGTGTCAGTGATATCAAATAGTTTAACACAGTGGTGTAGTGGTAAATAAATAGGTATCAAGTGGGATAATGATTTATTCACTGTTTTTGTTTTTGTTTTGTATCATATCTTTAGAACTTTTATACATACGAGGGTGAACCATAAAATAAGGTTCCCATGGCGCTACAGTCCTGAAAAGTGCTATTATGGTGGCTCCCGCGATTCTGTAGTGTACCTTGGTTCCCCCACTCCAAATCACTTCCCTAGCGAGCTGCCTGCGGAGCTCAGTCTTGGCTTGGCAGCCATGTGATGGATCTCCCCCTCGCTTCACCGAGGGGGAGATCGCCAGGAACAGTGCTTTTCAGGACTTTAGCGCCATAGGAAACTTATTTTACGGATCACCCTCCTACATGTATGTATATTTAATATATATCACCATTATTATCATACCATGTCCAATCACCTGAATAGATCATATGGAATTCGCGAACTGCCGCCACAAAGCTCTGTTAGCCGCCATAGTCTTTGCCTCATCCCACGCCTGCTCCACCAAATACATTCTATGTATAGCACTCGATGACCTTCCAGGACGGTGCAAGCCCGGAGGCTTGAAAAACGGCAGCTATAGTTTACGTATATTTAATAAACACCCCAATTAAATTTGAATTTCAGCTGATAAAAAAAAAAATGTGAAATATCTAAATAAAAATCTCCTACCTAAACACTACACCACTGTATTCAATGCAATTTCTTAAGATTGCTGGCCTTTCTCTATTGTTGTATACTATTTCAAACAGTTATTATTAAATAATCTATTGATCTCCTTATTTCCAGATGTCTTCCACTGGCGCCTAATATGAGAGACAACATTACGAATGCTATAGTTTCTGCCTGCAGCAAAATCAAGGTATGGAATTATTAATTATTAGAGTGTAAGTAAGTGGGGAAATTATAATCACATTACTGAAACAGTTTCAATACCCGATAGTCTTACTTTAAGATTCACACCTTAACTAGAGACAAACTCTAGTTAAACTAGAAATTATTTTTTTAAATATAAAAAAATACACAAAAATTTCAAATTTTAATTACTAATTATCATTTCATATCCCCTGTCTTGCTTTCAGTTACCATGATTCGTTCCATGTTCTTGCCTCCTGGAAAACTATCAAGTACATTCTGTGTATAGTTACCAACCAGCCTGGTAGTCTGAAAAAAATGCCGCTGTATTTTATGTATTTCTGTAGCATCTTGTATAAAAATATAACAGTGTCGTCTAAAAAAATAGCATTAAAGCAAAGTCGCATAAAAAAGTCTGGGTGTAAAGTAAAGTATCACTATATATTATTTTCCTTGGTTGCTAGCTTGAAATTTGTATCCTGCCCCATGTGCCCGACTAGCTGCCCATCCCAAGAACTAATGTTGCTCACACAGGACATCCATGTTGCTAGATATTGCACGGTAACAATTTGACGTCACTGATACGAAGAAGAAGAGACTTTATATTAAATATTTAAAATAGATTTTGAGGTGCATGTTATAAATGTAAATAACACTCTTTGTCTTGTCGACATACACTCCATGCATGCATACAACCCTGCAAGACCTGACCAATGTTGATGTTTACCCAGGACTTGGTGTTTGCGATCCTGATGACGGGCAGTCAGCTCATTACTCTGGTTCGCATGAAGAAGTACACTCTGCACCCGGCCGACATACACCTGGTGTTCAACCTGGTGAGGAGCAGCGAGTCCTTCAAGACGGCGGAGAGCTGGACGCCCATCTGCCTGCCCAAGTTTGACCCCAGGTAGATCCAAAAAACATTTCTTATTTATGGTATCAAATACCAACACAATAATTTTGTACAGTAATTATATTACAAGCAGTATATGTCATTTAATTTCAAGTTATTATTATAAGTTATGAAATATTATTTTCACACTAAATGTGTTAGTTAACACTTGGGGAAAGTGTAAAATTTTACCCAATTTATTTATAAAGCCGTCATGTTTTGTGTGCAAAATCAAGGTTGGTGTAAAAGAGCTGTAACTATAGAAATAATGGTTGAATTTTAATGAAATTTGCTTTTTTTTTGTTGCTGTAAAAAAGTGTTTTTTTTTTTATGCCATATTAAATATATCATTTATTGTAGGTTTTTTATATGCAATATAAAAATATAAGAACCAAATGTCAAAATTTGACAAAAAAATAAATAAGTTCTAAAAATATTTTTCTAAATAATTTATATTTTGGTAAATAATATTCAAACTCATAAAGAGTTAGAAAACAAGACGCTTGAACAGAAAAAATACTGTAGAAATACTTTAAAAATATCAAAATAAGAATTTCGTTTTACGCAGCAACTAAATGCACCACCTAATTTTTTACAAGATAGCTTTTGCTAATTTTTATGATGGTCTTTATAACCTTCTGTGCGAAACTCAAAATAGTGACAGGTAAATCCTTTAAGCCACGTACACAATGTATTACCATGGGCGCTTTAAATATCCATCTGTTAACACGTTTCCTGCTCTCTACTGCTAAACAAAAAAAACGCATTAATGCGTCTCCCGCTCCTCAATTGTTAACAATCTAAATGGTATGATTTATTCTCAGTGGTTTCCTGCACGGCCACGTGTCCTATCTGTCTGAAGATTGCCAAGTTTGCCTGATGCTGCTCACGGTGCAGAGGGATGCTTTCTTTGCTCTGTCCCAGGCCAAGCAGACCATCACAGAAGTGAGTAGTCCAATACGTAATAGATAGATTTTCTTGCACCAAAATTTCGACCGCTATTGCCACAATTCCATGTACACAAATTTTGTGATTACATTAAATCGTGAAACCTGAAGATGACCCCTGAGATGGCGGACGAAATATTGGTGCAAGGAAATTTGCCACAAACAACTAAACTTAAAAGCCACAATATAATTTATATAATTCTCGACGGCCTTCCAGGACAGCGAAGGTGTGGGCTAATTATTTTTTAAGGCGTAACTGCTCCTGTTCTATAATTCTTTTTCCATCTCTAACTTAAAGTTAAATAACTAGTAACAGTAACTAATTCCTCCTGCACTCACCCACAACCGTCAAATCGTCTTATACTTGCTGAACATTCATACACGGTTAATGTGTGTCGACTAAGAATTGGCAGTTTCCAAAGTTCCTTCCTTAATACCACCGGTAAGCTATGGAATGCTCTTCCAGCGTCTGTGTTTCCTCCTTCCTACAATCTGGATCTCTTCAAGAAACAGATAAATATACATTTCCGATCTCCCCAACCCACACCCAAACATGAACACAACACACGTTTCCCGCATGAAGCGTCCAGTCTCCCTGGCTGAGCGTCATAGAGCGTACTGGTCTTGACCGGGTGTGCTCTCCTGCATGCGATTACATAAAAAAAAAATGTATATCATTTCATTAAGGAGTATTTCTTTGCGTTCTAGAAACTTCGAAGAACCAACTGTCTGGAAGCAATCAACGAGGCGATAGCGCAGAGTCAAACGATTCCCACGACCAAACCTCTGCGACAGATCGCCACGCCTGAAATGCGACACTTCATCTACAAGTGTCGCTCAACCGCGCAGCTGTTTAGCTCGGATCGCACAGAGAGCGCTTCATACAGATCGATGCACCGACAGCAGAAACAAGACGACGCCGATGTTAAAAATGAAAGTGTTCTGGAAGGTTCCGGAGAGTCCACTGGGAGTAAGAGCGGGTCACAAGATAACAAATGGAAGATTCCAGAGATGGATTATCTGGAGAACTATAGGAAGGTTTGCGGACAGATACACTCGTCAGCTAGGCCAGTTAATCTGATATATAGAGCCAATATGAATAACACCGTTTTGGCATGGGTGAGTAATATACATTTATGTATTTATTTTATGTAATTGCTGTTAACAATCATACTATCATTTATGCGTTGAAAAAAGAATTTTATGTATAGTAAATGTATATTTAATTAATAATAATATTGTAATATTAAAGTCAATGATCTATAAAAGTAGATTAGAATATTGAAATAATAAAATAATATTCTAATAAAAATTTAAAAAATCCATATAATAATGTCTCCTTGAGACAATATCAAGAAGGTAAAATTATTCATCAGTAACACAGGTAAATGATTGGTTATAAAGTCCGAGTCGGAACTATAAGTAGTCGTTTCTCATCCATTCAGTCTATAGTTTGGTTCGAGACCCGAGTGGTACTTACTAAAATAAATAGACTGTCGGAAAGTAATAATATTAAGCTTGTGAATAAATGATGACTGATTGAATAATAAAAATAAAAATATACATACTTTGAATATATACTATAGCGACATCTATAATACGATGATAACAATGACATATATACTAGTTTCAACGAGAGTTGGTCCAGGCATAGCAATAGCCAAGTCGGCTGAGCGGTATGAATACCTGGGCATAGTTGGTTTCCAAGGTCCGCGGTTCGCATCCCGCTTCTGCCGTTATTTTTGTGCTTGGATTGACGCGTTGAAAAAAGAATTTTATGTATAGTATATGTATATTTAATTAATAATAAATTTACTGTTTTAGGTGACGACTGGTTTCGAGCTGTACGTGACCTTTGACCCTCTCGTCGAAAAAGCTCTCGCCATTGCGTCTGTCAACAAGCTGCTGAGTTGGATCAAACGCGAGGAGGACCGACTCTTCATCATGAAGGCGCCGACCTTCTAGCAGTGGAGGTTCGGGGTCACCATCGGGAACCTCATGAAGAACGTGGACAAGACCCACGAGGTCAACAACGTGTAACCACCCAAAATAAGTGGTGTACAAAAACATTCTGGGACTCGTCATGTGAAATTTGCAAAACTTTATGCAAATTTAATACTATACAAGGTACTTTGGATTTTTGTAGAACTTGTATGAAATTTGCAAGAGTTCACATCTAAATTTAGTTTTGGTGTTAGTGTTCAGAGGAGACTCTCACTGGATTCTTCTAAATTCAGTGATATACAAGGTGATATGGGACTTATTTAGAACTTGTTATATGAATTTGCAAGAGTTCACAACTAAATTTAATGAAATACAAGGTATTGTGGGAATTTTATTGTGAAATTTCCAAGGCTTCACACTAAAGTTTTGTGCTAAACAAGGTATCGTGGGAATTGTATTATTAAGTATGCAATTCACACTAAAGTTTAGTGCTTAACAACTTACAGTCAACTCTCCTATAAAGTATGCTTTTTTAAATTAATCTGTGATTTTCGTGTAGCATTTGCGGCGATTTTTCATATAACAGTCTCTTTCTTGTTATTTTGGATTGAACTACCTCTTATGACTATGTAGTCCAGGCCTCAGAAGCATCAGGCCAATCATCCGATCTTATGAAAATGTTATAAAAAGATTGACTGTATTGTGGAGTTGTATTATAAAGTATGCAAGAATTCATATATAAATTTGTACTACTCAAGATATTGCGAGACTTGACTTACGAAATTTTCGACACTAAAATTGAGTGTTTTCCAAGGATTCTGGGACAACTAATATGGAATTTGCATGTTTTTACACAAACATTTAGTGCTGCGCAAGATATTGTGTGCTTCACCACAAAAATGGTTTCTTACCGAAAACAAAACATGTCACCCTAAATGAAATTGTGGAATGAATTTTGAATAGTCATTGTTTTTAATTTTGATGAAATTGAATTTACCTCAAAATGTACTACCAGAGCAGGTCGGTGAACTATATAGACTTGAATAATTCTTAGTAATAATATATTCAGCTTGTATTAAGTTGCTTCCATTTTTCATCATTTTCACTATGAACCACTAACTATTCAATAATAACAAAAGAATCATATTATTCAGATTTACCATAAACTTAAAAAGTGTGGTCGATTAGTACTTTACAATTTATGGTAGTGTTTGTATGCCTATCATCTCACATGTTATATATGTATAAAATTATACTTAAAAAATAGGGGTCAATTGAAATTGCCCATTTGTCCATGTTTGTTTTGTTAAATATTGGAGATTTTTGCTTTGTCATTTTAACTTTTGTTTTATCATTTTATTTAATAGGAAAATGTATCGGCGATACAAATAGAGAAATAATGTAATATAATAGATAAATATATTATTAAATTAGTAGTCCAACTATTCATCCAAAGTTAATGCAATATTAAGCTTTAATGGCCAGTAGTAATTGCATTATGCTGGAAATATTTCATGTAACTCTAATCTCCATATATTAATTTTATTTTATTTTAAAGGATTTTTTTAAGTCATGATTCTTGGGTTGTTTAAAAAGGCAGTCATTGTTTGTGCTCTCCTACAGCGATCATGCAATATGCCCTCACCCAAAGCTTGATGTTGCAATATTCTTTGGATAATTGGCCTGTCCTATAAAATTCTGAGTATTCTATATAATAAAAATTAAATAAATGAATAAATAAATGTAAATAATTAATGCACTAGGTCTTCCTATATTGATTATGTTTATAAAAAAAAAATACTAGCCGGTGTAGCTCAGAGGTGACATTCTTTTTTACAAAACATTTTTTTTTTCATTGTTTTCAGCATTCATTTTGATATCTATTATAAATATCTATTTATTTACTTTGTTTTTATATGGATCACCTTGACAGTGGTGGATTGAGGAAGGTTACGAGTTGGTCGAAACTGCAGTCTCTTAAACAGAGGCCACACCTAACGTGCCATTTAAAAGCAAAGTTAATAAATAAATATTTATCAAATATCTTTCATTTGAATCAAGAGTGATGAGTTTTTAATTTTTTTATTAAGAATATTATCCACTGAGACTGCTGACATTTCCGGTTGGCGTAAGACTGATTTCTTCGCCCGTAAAAAAATACTGTCATGACTTGTATGATGTGTATCCCTGACGGGGTAAATAAAAAATATATAGCGTGTTATGCAATTAATTTGTAAATAATATTTAATCAATGTTTTCCTATGTACGTTTACATAATTTTAATTGTTTATAACTAGACATTTTTGTTTATAATTAGTGAGATTATGTTAATAAATGATAATAAATAACTGATTCTCTGACCGTAGCTGGGGGATTCACAGAGGAAAGCATGACGCGCGGTTCGTGTGCAACCGGCCAAACCGCTAAGCCGATTGCTTCTATCTCAAATTTTACGTGTATTTCAAAGCAAAAAATCGCTCGATTGACGGCTCGTATCTCAAAAAACTCGTATGTCAAGGTACAAGTGTATTTGTTAAGTTTATATTTTTAGTAACGAATTCAAAGTTTTAGCAGTAAATTGAATGAATCAGCAGCATTCACTGACAGTACGGATGTGGTCAGTTTTAAAATTTAAATGACATTAATATACTCGATACTGCCAGTAATTAATATAAAATAAATTAATTGTTATCTCATAAAATGGAAACCTAACCTATTATTAATTTCTGTTCATTTATTATTTACTATCAATTTAATACTTTTCAACTGCCTATTTATTTCTCAATTATTTACCAGCCATTAATTGAATTAAATACTGACAAAATAATTAGTTACCTTTCAGTAGCTGATCTCTTATCGGAGTATTGACATTTCAATGATGAATATATGCTTCAATTGATTAAAAAATATTTTTAAAATAATGATAATCATTTAGTCTGACATACAAAATATAGCTAGCTTTTAAAATGTATTGAACAAATAGAATTATATATAAATGCATCATTATTTAACCGGCAATATTAAAAATAACGAGTAGTACAATATATAAGACATTTATAAATCTGGGTAGTAACTAATGCAATTTTATTATCTAATTTTAAACATTATAATTATATTTTTTATTAAATAAATTTGGCCAACTATCTAATTCTTTTTTATTGTTATTAACGATTAATTTTGAAATGTTAGTTATATATAATTGTATGTAATATATATATATATATATATATATAATAAGTGTATAGGGTTGTAAATAAATTATTTATCATTTAAGAATGCATTTTATTTTATTTTACATTATTTATACATTAACAAAAAATCCATCAACAAACAAAAACGATAAAAAAAGGGTACTGTACAATGTTGCATCTTAGGGGCTGTCGACGCGAACGATACAAATTGCTTGATTGCTCATTTATTTTAAAGAGAAATCTAAAAAGTTTATTATTTCTATTTGTTGTTGTCATAATAATGCTTAACACTTTTCTTCAGTAATTGATGTAACATATGCAAAAAATAGTGTTTCCTTATCATACATCACCAAAGGATGTGGGTTCGAACCCCAACGAAGATGAAAATAAACAATACTTTCAATTGATTTCTAAGTTCTATGAATACCAATCATTTCAATTTCAATTTATTTTTTTCTTTTAGAAACATTACAAATAACAATATTTAATTCATTTCTAAAACAGGATACAGGATCATAGCCTATCAATTAAAATTGATGGTAGACAAAAGTTATTATAGATGTTGTGTAAATGCTAGGCTGTAGTCGGCGGATCACATTCCACATGCAGAATTTAGCTATATGTAAAATGCTTCATAGAATCGACAGATGATATTTCTTCACCACTGTCGGTATTCTTCCTTATATAAGAGAACTGAAAATGGGGGTATATTTTAGAAACTGAGTCAAGACCCATATTTTTCCTGAAGGGAGACAAAGAAGCAGTTTTGGAATGACCATTTAGTCTGATATCAGCTTGATATAGCTTTTTTGGGCTGATGCCGTAAAGCCTCGAAAAACGATATTTTGTCTCTTATTTTTGTTCGCTCGCCTGACATGCACATCTAATGATGTTAGTTTTAATTGTATAATGTTGCATGGTGTTTGCATGCACCATTTTATTTGTTATGACAGTTGCTCCATTTCATGTTGGTGCAACTGTCATCTTTAATTTGCCGCGACTGTCTTGGCAGCGCTAGATATCAGAGTGCTCCGGCAGTTGCCAGTCAAGCCCCGTTCGATCGAGACGGAATTAACGTCACGTTACGATCGGGGAGTCAAGTTTTTATCGGAAATAAATGCAAATTGTGAACCAAAAACAAGTTATTTTGCTTGGGAACCAGCTTCTGCATCCTTCCCTCCACGCAGCCACGTGACGAACCCGCGAAATGTTGTCATTTTTAAAGACGGGGATGTCGAGTCATAAAAAAGCGCTCTATTGATGCTGCCATAATAAAAATATTCTGTTGTATGTAAATATATTTACACAAAAAAAAAAAATTGAATCATTCATATTGACAGCCCTTTAGGGTTGTTTTACTCACACGTCTACTTTTATCATGACAGTTTACCTAGTGGAAGTCCTAGATTTAGAAGTAGTTACATATTTCTACATTCAGGAGTTTTCTCTTTTCGAGTAGTTATTTATCAACATGACATTGTGTTTGAAAAGAATCCATGATCCTCTCTCTCTACATGTCCACCATGAGCCTGTTTAACACTTGGAGAGCGGGTGATACTTCAGCTGATTTGTCTATAAAGCGGGCGATTTTTGAGTTTCTTGTGCAAAATCAATGTCCGTGTAAAAGAGCTGTAACTTAGGAACAAATGGTTGAATTTGAATGAAATTTGCGTCATTTTGTAGAAAAATGATTTATGTATTTTATTAAATATATTTTTTTAAGTGTTTCTTACATATGATGAACCAAATATCAAAATTTTACGACAAAAATGTAAATTTAAAAAATATTTTTCACCAAGTTCTGTTTTTTTTTTGTTAAATAATGTTTTAAACACACAAAGAGTTAGAAAACAAGATGTTTGAACGGGAAAAGTACTTCGTAAATACTAAAAAAATATTAAATAAGAAATTTAGTTATACGCACCACCTTATTTCTTACAAAATTTATTTGTTAATTTAAATGATGATATTTCTACCTTCTGCGCAAAAATTCACAATAGTGTCAGGTACATCCTTTAAATAACGTACTCGGTGAATTATATTACCAGGGGGGCTTTAAATATGTAATTGTTTACACGTTTCCCGCTTTCTAAAGCTATTCCATAAAAAATGCATGCACGCGTCTCCCACTCTCCAAGTGATAACATGTCCATCTGCCTGACTGTGATATGTCCCCTGCCTCTACATTGATGCCACTACAATCTTAATATCTTCTGTCTCGATCTCTCCTCCTCGGATCTACATCATGCCTATCTCCCGCAGTGCGATGGTGCCTTTCCCTCTCTCGCTCCCGTTGTCGCCTGTCCCTGTCTTTGTCCCTTCTGTCCCCGAGCCTGTCTGTTTGTCTGTCAATCTGTCTGTCTATCTGCCTGTCTATCTGCCTGTCTGTCTGCCTGTCTGTCTGCCTGTCTGTCTGCCTGTCTATCTGCCTGTCTCTGCTGCGTGATCTGTCTCTCTTTCTGTCGTCTTTACGGTCGGAACGACGATCCCTCTCCTTTTCCCTGGATCTGAAAAAACATTAATAAAACATATAAACATCTGACATACCATTTTGGGAAAGTTAGTCGAAGTAAGCTCAAGTATAGTGTGACTTGTAAAATTACACTTGAAAGAACATAATGTGTCAATTTTAATACAATGAATTGTTAATTAAACAAACTTTAATCAACATAAGCATACCTGTGCCTCCTGTCCTTATCCCTTGATATGTTGAGCTTTTCAGGTATCTTTGGGGGCCTGTGGTTCTCCTTCTTCTCCCCTTCCTCCTCAGAAGCCATCTCTTCATCAAGATCATCATCCAGAGCAGAAACCTTGGGCTCAAGCTCATTGTTCTCTTCAAGCACGGGCCGCCTTTGAATTCTCGGCAAGATTATATCACATAACCTCTCCTCGCGCAGCAGCTCATGAATAAATTCATCCACATGTATTAGCTCGTATCTCGCATCGCGATTTTGACGCCTTAATTTCCGATTGTCGTTAAAAAGCGGTTCCAGATATTTATAACAATCTATTGAAGTCCCCGTCAGGCGCATGTAGAAAGCTCCTAAAGCGCGCACGTATTTGAATTCTTCGTTTTTAATAAACTCGACTACGATCTCCTTCTCCGGCTGTATCTGAAGCAGCTTCAATACTAGACACAAGAATGGTGTTGGATGGATGTGTCCTCCGTGAACTCCTCCTATGTATCGTAACTCCATGGCTTTATCGACTAGCAATTCTGATGTGAGGGCGAAGCATTCTTCCTTCCAGAACTTGCAGTCATAGATACGCGAACGGATGATTTTTTCTATCAGGTATTGCGGATTTGTTCCCCGCACCGATTTGGCGTCTTTCACGGTGCGGTTCGCCATTTTTGTATGTTTGACTTTTAAGAGTAGTGCTGCCAGTAACTTCTTATTAAAGAATAATTTTAAGTGCTCGACTACTTTTAATTTCACTACATACCTACACTTATTGATGTGTCAATTTGATGATGTTTATTTTAAGTAAATTTTATTTATCAATTTAAAAAATCAAAACCTTGTTATAGTTTGAACTTAATAATTCGTCATCCTAATTCTTATCAATTGTATGTTTTTACAAAGGTTTATCTTGCCAACATTCAAACGCACATTTTACTTGTGGTATGTATGTAATATAAGAATAAGTGTTAAGCTAATAACTCTTAAAAAAAGAATGAATGTTTTCATTTCATAACGAGGCAATTTATAAAACCTACAGCATTGCTTATTAATACAATATTGAGTATTTTAGTGGCTAACGTAAAACGAAAAACGTATAACACAATACCTTATAAATATGTGTCACACAATAAAAGAGTAACATATTGTTCACCAATTTTTTAACGAACTCCAAAAAAAATAAAAAAATATTTGTTTTTTACCTTTCAACGATCTGAATTTTTCAAACCAATTTTACATAAGTACCTATTTAGAGATTACAGAAATACCTTTCAAATGAATAGCAAACCACCATATAAAAAGAAGAAGACAAAAATCTTCATTTTTGAGTCCAAGTGAAATAATTGGATCTGTCAAAATTAATAAACAATATTTTGTTTACCTTTTTCCATATGAAAAATAACCTTACGATAATATTGTTCACAAAAACATGAAATTTAACATAATTGTATCAAAACCATTCGAGGGCGTTGGTTATTGATTATCATGGACACTGTCATCGACGAACAGATCCGAGGAATAGAAATCGGCGCATCTTTTCTTAACGATTGTTCTGAAGATGTGCAGATGGAAACAAAAGAACTTACAGATAAAAGTAAAACAATAAAAGAGGGCTTACAGCCAGGTCAGTAATCAATAGTGTAATGCGTTTGATTTAGATTATTTATGCTTTATTAGGATGATAAATAAAATACAAATTTGCCCTAGACGGGAGTATTTGCAGCAAGTGTTCGAGGACATGAGTTGTAGCTCTTATGCTGAGCTGAAGAGGGTTGCGGAGGACCGAGAGGAATGGAGATCGAGATGCAAGATTCTGTTGCTGCAAACCGATCCACTGGATTGATACTACGAAGAAGGACGATTAGGATGAATGTTAAATACTGGACTGCAAGGTGCTGTCTTGTGTGTGCTAGGTTAGGTTTAATAAAACCGGGACGGTGGTTGGCATTTCCTTAAGTATTCATTTACGCAAATCAAATCATTCATAATTATTACTTTTGTTAAAAAAGTACATTTATTAATAAAACAGATTCTGGATCATTATTCATCATTTGAATCTTTGTTTTGATTGCATACACCAGTGTTATCGGACCTTTTTACACTTTCGGACCTGTAAAAAAAATCCTGGACCATTAATATTGAAATTTAACACAGTATTTTGTCATCCATTTGTATAAATCACAATAATAAATGAAATGAGACATTCAAAATAAGTAATATAAATAAAAATATTTAATATTATTAAATCCTTTATATTGGCAAATGGACACAAGACTCTTACGTGTCGTATCATGCAATTTATTATTATTATTTAATAATAACTAAAATAACGTGTAAGTATGCAAGTGTTTTTTTTTTAATTCGTTATTTAGGGCAAATTTGGCATACTGGTTGCGGCCCAGCGGAAAGTCTTCAGACCACTGGTTAAGGAACATTGTGAATGATTTTAAAATGTTTACAATTTTAATAGAATGTAGTGTTACTAAAAATTTCATAAAATTCAACGATTATAATGAAAAAATATTTTATTCCAGGTTGCAGTCATCGGGAGAAATCAAAATGTGTTTTTTCAATTAATATGGAAATGTTGCCGTGCCAAATGTGCAGCTTTTCCACTAACAATTCAAGATTCTTGAGGCTGCATGAGCTGCTGGGATGCTGTGTTACTATCCAGAAAAAATATAATATAAAAAAACGAAAATTTTCGGTTCCTAATAAAATAAGTATACTATCTACAAAATCTCTAATGCCAATCCAAGGAAATTCTCACAAAGAAAACAATTTGAATGTTAAAAAATATTGCTGTGGGAAATGCAATTATAAATGTTTTTCTTTAGCTGCATTAAGAAGGCACTATTTTGTACATTCCGATGAAAAGCCTTTTAGTTGTAATATTTGCAACTATAAATGCAAATTGCGCTTTAATCTTAAATCACACATGCTGAGACATTCAAATGTAATGCCATTAAAATGTAAACATTGTGATTTTGAATGTAAATATAGAGAACTCCTTAGATCCCATGATAATGAAATGCATGCAGGACAAAATATTTTTAGCTGTCATAAATGTAGCTTCAATTGTAAAACTTATTCGGAGCTTAAAAAACATAAATTGATCCACACACCGCAAAAAATATATGTGTGTAAAATTTGTATGTTTACTTGTAAAATTGTATCCGAGTTTAGAATTCATAAGTTAATGCATCGTAAAGAAAAACATTTTATTTGTGATATATGTAGTTATGCATGCAACTGCTCAGCTAAATTGAAAAGGCATAAAGTAATGCATTCAGATGAAAGGCCTTTTCGTTGTTTATTTTGCAGCTTAACATTTAAAACTGTTTACTGCCTAAACGCGCATATTTTGAGGCACGATAAAGATAGAGAAAGTTGCAACAGATGCTACTATAAATGCAAAACCAAATCAGAGCTCAAAGCTCACTATATCGTAAATCATAAAACAGAGATGCCGTTTTCTTGCCAAAGATGTCGCTATCAATGTAAATCGTCAACAAAGCTTAAGAATCACACCAGAAGACATTTAGGAATAAAATCATTTAGCTGTAATACATGTGATTATAAATGTACAACAAATATAGATCTTCAAAAACATATAATAAGACACAAACCAGAAAAGCCTTTTAGTTGTAAAACTTGCAGTTTTAATTTTAAAACGTCGTCCGAACTTACGAAACACCTTATAACGCACACAACTGAAAAACCTTTTCACTGTGCGACGTGTAGCTATAAGAGTAAAACATTATTTGAGCTTAAGAGTCATTCTAGAGTTCACAGCGATGAAAAGCCTTTCAACTGCTTGAGTTGCACCTTCAAATGTAAAACATCACAAGGGCTTAAAAAACATAATCTAGTTCACTCCGATGAGAAACCTTTTGGTTGTAAAATCTGCAGTTATAAATGTAAAACATTAAATACACTTAATAAACACAGTTTGAAGCATTCAACAGAGCGACCGTTTAATTGTCCAAGCTGTAGTTATGCGTGTAAGTCTTCTACGAATCTCAAAAAGCACATTCAAACACATACTAGAGAAAGGCCCTACAGTTGTGATAGATGCGAGTATAAAAGTATTTCCCAAAGTAATCTTAAAAGGCATAAGAATAAGCATCACACTGACTTTGAAATAAAAGAGTAATATAATACTAATTAATAAGAGATTTCAGCCGAGTTATCTAAAAAGCGGGCAATTTTCTTGTGCGAAATCAAGGTTGGTGTAAAAGAGCTGTAACTTTAAAAATAATGTTTCAATTTTAATGAAATTTGCGTTATTTTGTAGAAAAATTATTTATGTACTTTATAAATTATATTTACCGCTTACTGATACTGATATTCCATAAAAAAACGCATGAATGCGTCTCTTGTGTGTTAATAATATTCATATAATGAAAATTGTTTGAAATACTTTAAAAATATATTATCAATAGAAAAATAATAACTTTATTATTGCATTATTTAGTTGTCGTCTTTGCCATAATTTGCTAGTATCGAGTTTTGTTAGCTGCCATGATCCTCGGCTTATCAAAGTTAAATATTCGTCTTTATTGATAGTTTACGTATTACTACAGTATTATAATTTAACATTAATTTTAATTAAAAAATTTAAAATATTTAGTTTTGATTCACAATTTATTTTAAATGATTACATGTTTCGGCCTCCCTGGAAACCATCTTCAATAATGTATTATATATAAAGTATTACTACACATATAGTTTTCAGCGGCCTGAGATTGAGATGAGTCTGATATTTTGTTATTGTAATATTGTGATTTACTGTACTTATTTATTGTTATTATTATTAATCATTGTACCTTGTCTAGTCTAATTCTCAGTCATATGAATAAATAAAATAAATCCAAACATAGATTTTTCATTTAAGATACTTTCGAAATTTCCTGTTATGTTAATCCATAACAAATTTATATATAGCTTCTCTCACGAGTTAGTTTAGTAAACCTATATCACCGTGTCTTCTAAATTACTTATGTTAGCTCCTTAGGTTTAAAAATTAAAATATAATTAATATGGTTTTATTTTTAAAAATATTTAATAAAAATTAATCATCAGAAATCTGTTGTGACCAATGTTGTCACTTAAAATAGTTTCATATTGAAAGGGTCATTTTTACCTAACAATTATCATTGTCGTCTATTACTGCTTTTATAAGAATAATTTAATTAAAATATCTTACATTAGCTTAATAAAGCTTAGATGGTATTATTGGAAGTTTTTTTCACATGCTTATGTCATACTTAATAATCAAGATGTAATTTTTCTGTCTTAAAAATTTGTATTTATTTTTACAATCAGACTTTATTCATTATAATTACACTTTTGTAAACTAAAAAGTAAATTTTTATAAAGCATGTGGAAAATTACGCAATTAAATAGTATTTATTTAATGCATTGTTAAATAGATTTTAAACAAAAAAATATATTCCTCCATGTTTTTTTTTAACCAAAAACATAATTTGCTCATATCAAAGAAACAAACCATTTTCTAGGTATATTTTGATTTTCATATTTTTTAACAGGGGACCTTTTTAAAATTATTTTGAATTTAAAATTTTTATTAGAATGCACTTATTTGAGAAATTTTAGCAGATAGATCTTATTTATTGATAGACTTTCTGTAGTTTTTTAAGACTTTAAAAATAAATAATTCATCATCATCATCATCATCAGCCTGTGTCCATCCACTGTTGAACGTAGGCCTCCCGCATGTGTCTCCATCCTCTTCGATCCTCCGCCTTCCGCATCCAGGTCACTCCCGCTATTCTTCTTATATCGTCAGTCCATCTTGTAGGGGGTCGGCCAATGCTTCGTTTGCCAGTTCTTGGGCGCCATTCCAATACTTTTCTTCCCCATCGACCGTCGTCTCTTCGACAGATATGACCTGCCCATTGCCACTTGAGTGTGCCTATTCGTTGGGTAGCATCCACTACTTGAGTTCTTCTGCGTATTTCCTCGTTTCGGATTCTATCTTTTAGCGACACTCCGAGCATGGATCTCTCCATAGCACGCTGGGTGACTTTTATTTTATGGGTAAGACTTGCTGTCAGATTCCACGTCTCTGCGCCATAAGTTAATACAGGGAGGACGCATTGGTTAAACGCCTTAGTTTTAAGGCATTGCGGAATTTTCGCTTTAAAAATGTACTTTAGTTTTCCAAATGCTGCCCATCCCAGTTGTATGCGCCTGTCGATTTCTTTTGAGAAGTTATTTCGCCCTAGTTGTATTACTTGTCCCAGATAGCTATAGTCGTTTACAACCTCTATTTCTGTTCCTCCAATGGAAATAGGATCAAAGGTCTGTGAAATATGACTATTAATCATGGCTTTTGTTTTATCCATGTTCATTTTCAGACCAATTTTGTTCGACGCTTCATTGAGGTCGTAGAGCATGTCTTGGAGCTTGTTAGGTGATTCGGCTATTAGCACTATGTCATCTGCAAATCGGAGGTGAGAAATGTACTCTCCGTTAATATTTATTCCACATTTTGTCCAGGATAGCAGTTTAAAAATATCTTCTAGGGCGTTTGTGAAGAGTTTTGGAGATATAACATCTCCTTGTCTAACACCTTTGTTTATAGAAATATTGTTAGTGCTATCATGGAGCTGGACCATCATTGTTGCAGATTTGTATAGAGATTTTATTATCTCTATATACCGATAGTCTATTTTGCAGCGTTGTAGTGAATCTAGCACTGCCCAAGTCTCGATTGAGTCAAATGCCTTTTCATAGTCTACAAAGGCGAGGCAGAGTGGCTGATTATATTCTTCGGTTTTCTGAATGATTTGTCTTAGCGTGTGGATATGATCAATTGTACTAAAGCCTTTCCTAAACCCAGCTTGCTCTCGAGGTTGAAATTCATCAAATCGACCCGTCAGCCTGTTTGTTAAAATTCTGGAGAATACTTTATACACATGGGAAAGAAAGAATAAATAGAAATAAATAATTATAAGGTTCTAATTTACCTATATATTTATAAGTAGATTCACTAAGAATGGGTGTTGTTCATGGGACCAATTTTGAGTAATAGGCTGTAACTGGCATTACAAGGGTTGAGGGATAAATTTCATATCACCTGGGGTAACAGACAGATTAGAAATCTATAGAAAAACATTTGTTTATTTCCCTTCCTTCGGGGATCAAGAATCCACGAGCTCAGATTTGATAAGCAAACGCTTTACCATTGAATCATACCCGTAGACTGCTATCTATTCCGAAAAACAACATTATTTGGTAACATTTAAGGTAATCATGTCATTTTATACCTCCTTTTTTTTGAGAATCATACCATGTCCGGTCCCCTAACTGGAGCATATGGCATTTACGAACTGACATCACAAAACTCTGTCAGCCGCCATAGTCTTCGCCTCATTCCAAGTCAGCTACGCCTTCTGCAGCTCCGCCGAGTATATTTTATGTATGGTTTCAGAAGGCCTTCCAGGACGGCGCTAGGAAGAAAAGGCAGCTATAGTTTATGCTCTTCTGCGGCATTCTTAATATATATCCCAGCCAGGTTCACCTTTTGAGAACATGTTAATATAATGTTGGTGAGGTAAAATGGGGCATGATGGAATTATTTAAAGTTCGTTAACCCTTTATATGCCGTCAAAGATTCCCCTACCGTTGACATCGGTGGCCGTGATATATCGTTATGCTACTTTCAGTACTCATTGTGACATCTACGGTAAGAACTTGGAACTGTAGACATTCCCTTTATCAACCTACATGTATTCTTTACAGGAATCTGTAAAGCATGTAAATAAATACAATTAGGTTTCGTCACAGGAGCAATTTTTCTGTAAACCACATGTGTGAATGCCACCACATGTATGGAGTTACAGAATGAACCTTTGTTAAATAAATGAGTTTTTTATGCATCATCTGATAGCTAAAGGATAGAAGAACCAATGTGATATATGAAAATTGGTCAGATAAGTACATTTATGTTTCAAATACTAGTTTTAAGCAAAAAATAATGGTTTGCAAAATTCACGCCGTATTGACAGTATAATTTGTATTCCACCGAACCGTAACGAAAGGGATAATACATTTAGACAAATCATATAAAAAACATGAGCCGTATTAGGGACACAGCCCCAGTATTAATATATCCGAATATTCGTCAATGAGCTATGCTATTATTGCATTGTTTTCTTTCGTCGCCCACTTTAAGTCTTGTTTTAGAAATAAATTAATAAACATCACAAGATACCTATCTATTCAGAGTGCGTAGGTAGAAGTATTTAAATCCCCCAATTATAATGGGATTTCCCAAAAACAGCGGATGCTATTTATACATTTTGTCCGGGACTTTCGGATGCTTATTAAACGTAATAATTACTCTAATTGCCCCATAATTTATATCGCAAACAGGTTCGTCTGAAAGGAATTGTTTTAGAGCAGTGGTGGCCAACCTGTGTGTCGCGGTAAGTAATTTACCATGCCGCTTCTGAGGGTGGGATGGTTTGATTTTGTGAAGAATGAGAGTTTGGCTAAGGCAGCCATCCATACTACAGTCCGTCAAAAGGTGAAGATGCTTAAGACACATACACTTAAGATGACGCAAGAGAGTATAAACTACAGCTGCATTTTCTTTAAGTCCCCGACAGCTTTCCAAAACGACGCGCTCGCGTCGTTTTGGAAAGCTGTCGAGAACTATACATAAAATGTACTAGGCGGAGCTGACACGGGATGAGGCGATGACCATGGCTGCTGACAGAGCTTTGTGGCGGGAGTTCATGACGTCTGTACGCTTCAGTTAGGGGAGGGGACATGCTGCTGCTGATGATGATTAAATAACTATTTTTAATATCTTAGATTTTATAAAAAACGAAAAAATATTAAAAGAAAACATTATAAAAGACATTATAACAAATGAAAAAACACCTTTAACTGCTTGCAAATGGACGGGTATCTCGAACACTTATGAATATTTTGACGTGTAATCTGGCATACTCGTAGATGTCAGTGACAGTCATGCCAATATAAAAATAAAAAGATCAATTTAAATCGCTTAGCCCGCGAAATAAAATTAATAAAAAACGACATTTCTTGCCGAGAGTATTTTTTATGTAAACACATACAGGAGAATACCGATAGATGGTGATAGTAATTCTGAAGTCTCATCTGTGGAATTCTATGACGCTTATCATGGTGCATATAGCTGAGCGCTGCATGTAGAGTGTTGATCCGCTAACGTCATAGACCACTGCCCGAGATTCACATCCTCATTATTATAGGAATTTACTATGAATGGGAATACCACCAATTTTAATTAATAGTCCATGACTGTCATTTTAAAGGTGAGGGATCAAATTCACACCAACCGGGGGTATTTTAGAGTTTAGAAATCGTTTTTTTTTTTTTTAAATCTCCGTCGGAGATTGATCCTACGACTTTTGGCTTGCAAAGCTTTGACCATTGAGCTATACCCGCCGGCGAATTGTATTTGTGTATATATTGCAATGTAGCAAACATTAACGAAAAAGTTACATTCGCTTTTAGTCTCAAAGATAAAAGTTTGGCGGAAGCTGTTTTGAAGTAAACGAGTGTTGTCTTTTCGAATGTCTCTCTCTCCAGTGTTGCTAGTAGCTGCAGAAGTTTGCAACACGTAATAATTATTACGCACTTGGGTAGGTATCGCAAACTTTACGCGAGTGTTTTGCTTGTTAAATGGCCTGATAATTAGAGGAACAAGTCCCCTTAAATGTGGCGCTGTTTATTTTATAAGTAAAAACGTCACGCTTCGCCATTTTATTATGAATTTACATTTAATTAATATTTCAGTTTATTTTACACCACGAGACTTTGCGACTGCTGTGGTTTCGTGGCGGCAAAATTGTTTATTTTGTGGAAACTCTCTTTTAAGGGCTGCTTTTCACGTATGTTTGGTTAAAAATAGATTTAATTAATTATAATCTGAAAATTAATTTTAATTAAAAAAATAATAAATTAAATATATTTATTCAATTTCAATTTCAATTATTTATTTCCTTCAATAACATTACAAAATATTTTAACATCTTAATTAATTATTGAAGTATTTACATATAAGTGTGGCCCTGTAAATGTATTGACACATTTAGTGTCAATGACCTCACACCCAGAACAATCGTTAGGAGACTCAATGCAAGTAGTTGACTTGTAACAACAAAAACCCTGTCATAAGTAAATCATGGATGACCCACAAATAACACGGCATTATTGTCACAAAATCAAACTTCCAAAATTTCGCCTTCATCAACACTAGCACTGAATCTGAAGCAATATCACACTAAATATGTCAATATTTTCACTCAAGTTGGTTTCAACCACTGTTCACTGCGATTCTTTCGTCTTTCACGTATCCAGGGTTAAACGATGGTCTTTTCAGGCCACACTTCAGGCTCCATGAGAGACTCCAGCGAAGTCGCGATGACCCCGACTTTGAAAGAAGTTGACAGCGTCCGTCTGCTGATAATCCTCCTGATGGTCATCCAAGAGGGATTGAATGCAGCGGTCGCTGCCAAGAAGCTCTGCAAGTCATCAGCTGTTGTATCCGGGTGAAGACCCTTGGCGTGAAGATACGCCATCTTCACTCCGGTAACCTTCTTCGAAGGAGCTGCAGAACCGCGGATCACCCGACGTGCTGAACGCCTTTCCCCATCAGAAGAGGCGTGACTCATATCCGAGTGGTAAACTTCCCCGGAAAGATTGCTCGTGGGAGAGAGAGAGCATCAACGGAGAGAGCATTCGGGGCCTCCAGTTCCTTGAACTATGAGCTGGAGGACCTTCTTGGGAGCCTTACTCAGAACAGCAGGGGCTCCTTGCATAGCACATTCCGAGGATTCTTCTTCTTCGGAAGCCTCATTTGAAGTAACTTCACTGACGGCAGGTTCGGAGTCTCTGCTGTCACAGTTGAGCGATGGCGAAACTTGGCGAGGACCGGTAACAATTTCCGCGAAGGTAGCCGGAATTTCTTTGCACTTCCTAGGCAAGCGCCTTCTGCGGGAAGACGGCAGACTTGTTGGGTCGGGTGGAGAGTTTTCACATTTATTTTTAATAAATGCGAATTGAACTTGATTTTCTCGTCCGACCGGTATGGCGTTTCGCCGGCCGGACGAGACTTAACTGGCGACTGCCGGAACACTTTGATATCCAGCGCCGCCTAGATAATCACGGCAAAAAAGCAAATTAATTAAGCAACTGTCATAACAAATAAAATGGCGTGTGCAAGCGCAGTGTAATTTTAAATAATTAAAAGTGATATTATTAGATTTGCATGTCAGGTGAGCGAACCAAAATAAGAGAAAAAATATCGTTTTTGGAGGCTTTTCGGCATCAGCTTGAAAGAGCTATATCAAGCTGATATAAATATATTTCTATTCTTAGCTGTTATATATTCGGTACATGACTTTTATTAGTTTTTTTAACGCTCTAGTTGATCGATCTACGCATTATTTTTCTATTTCTCCCTATGTATTAATAATTAAAGTTACGTCCATTTTAAGCCTACCACGATATTACTTATACTCTATGTTAATATAACATTCTTCTCTATGCCCACTACATACGTGTTGCCGGCGGAGAAAAATCCAGATAATCCCCACGAGTGGGGAAAAAACTTTTGCAAAGTTATAATTGGGTAACCAACCAACGCGGCTAGCATTCTGATTGGTTGGACCAAGCGCGAGTGTATGAACCTCCAAAAAGATTTATTTATTTATTTTTAGATCACCCCTGTAATGGGAAATCGGAGAAACAGAGAAAACAAAAAATAAAACTAATACAGCAGAATTGAAGTTTTATTTGACCGGAAAATAATAATACATATATACTTGTATACTGTAGGTAAACACTGTAACGGGTACTTAGAAATGTTAGTTTTGTTCAAATGAAATACCCCCAACACAGTTCTATAGGTTACTATTATTGTTGCCTCGTTACAGCTCGGTGAAATACAAATTATATTGTCAATACGGCGTGAATTTTTCAAACCATTTTTTGCTTAAAACTAGTATTTTAAGCATAAATGTACTTATCTGGTCTATTTTCATATTTCATATTGGTTCTCTATCCTTTAGCTATCAGATGATGCATAAAAAACTATTATATTTAACAAACGTTCATTATGTAACTCCATACATGTGGTGGCATTGACACATTTGGCTTATAGAAAAATCGCTCCTATGACGAAACCTAACGATATTTATTTACATACTTTACATATTTCTGTAAACAATACATGTAGGTTGATAAAGGGTATGGCTGCACTTTCAATTTCCTACCGTAGATATCACAATGAGTACTGAAAGTAGCAAAATGATATATCACGTCAACCGATGTCAACCGTAGGGGAATCTTTGACGGTATATGCCAACAACCGATGCAAAAGGGTTAAGAGTAAATAGAACTTTTGTATCTGCGACGTTTGTCCAAGCGTTTTCATTGCTTGAACCAGTTGAGTCAATGCGTTTCCATTTGGTCACCCATCCATGTAAGATCGCGGTCAATGTTGCTTATCTTTTATGATCTGAAGAGTAATATAGCCCTAATCGTGGTATGGTAAAAGTCCCAATTCAGTACAACTGCAATGGCGTTCCAAAATGGCCTACCAGCACACCTCATCCTTTTTTCTTTTTGTCGATGGTATTGTTCTCCTAGATTTATGTGATCTTTGACACGTGTCATCTTCTTATTCTTTTATGTTTTTTTTCTCTTTTGTGTGTATTATATTTATGTAAGCTCTATGTTTCTTATTCTTTGTACCTTGGAACTGCGGTTCTGTGAAATAAATGAATAAATAAAAGCTCGCTGCTTGCAAACTCAATGAATATTCAAATTATTGAATCCAATATATTCGCCATGCGTCTGATCGTTAAGCATCTTAAATCGGGGTAAAAATTTAATTAAAAATTCTTTAGATTAGAGTCCGCATCGCCTTATTAAAAAACCTTTATTTGGTAAAGCCCAAGAACTTTGTGCTCCTTAAGGTCCGTAATATCAGATTTATGCACTGAGAGTATTTGCCGAGGATAATACTGAAAGGTCCACACGATTGTTATGCGATAGATCGAGGGATCAATCCCTATCAAAGCTTTATATTTTAAATTATAGTAACAACATTATATAAAATGAGATTAGCATGTTTACATATACAATCTTTCGTCTCTTATTTCTGTTAACTTGTCGTACATGTATGTATCGTCATATTAGCATTTTGGAAAAGTTCGGTCACGGTGTGACGTGAGCTATGTACATGGCTGCTGTCATTTGTAGACCATTAATTATGTAGATAACCACTTGTGGGGCTAGGAAACAGCGCCACAAGTGGTTAACCCACTGCGAGTGCGCTAAGTGGCCAGTAGTTGTGTGCCGACCGCGACGAGGTCGTATTATGGCTGGCCCGGCATGTTATTCTGCCCGGGCCGGAAGTTTGTAAAGTTTATCGTAAAAACGTGTGCTTCGGTACAAGTCTGTGTGTTGTTAATCTGCTCCTTATCCTGCCACCACGCAATTCAATAACGAACATAGAGAGGAGGATGTTAATTTCAATACTGTTAGGCAGTTTTCTCATCTAAATGCTTACATTAAAAAAATCTCTATTCCCACCCAATTCGGGACTTTTTCTCTTTGGTCCTTTTGCAGGTTTCTCAGGAGGTCGCCTATAGGCGTCCCGAAAAGTTATAAGAGTGTGATTAACTTGGGCAAACTTTTTTCTTCTCCTTGTGTATTCATAAGAGGGCGGGAAAACTCGAAAATTATATTCCGGGAAAAAAGGTTATTAAAGAAATGAAAATCGCGCGTTTTTTTGGCTCATATAATTTAATTTATGTAGATTTTGAGTTTTTAATATCTGCGACTGCCGCCAGAGCGTTCGAGATTTTTTTATTTTCATTATTTATACATTCGAAGTTTTGATCGCTTTTCTTCTATTTCTAGCCAGCGAATATAGATTAACATCACCTTTGCAAAGAGAAAATCGACTTCACGTCGCCTGGATTGCTATTAAGACACGAGGTGGAAAGATGAGGAGCAGATGAGCAACACAAAGAGTTCTTCAGAAGCACATTGACATATATTTTCAATCAACTTGACAAACTTACGCTCCAGGTGGAGCTACGTGCTTTCAGGCGCCAGACCGATCCCAACACGCTGCTCGTCGCGGTCGAAACTCAACTGCTTACTGGCCACCAGGGGCCCGTGGTCGGTGACACCCAGCGCCGAAATTCATTCTGTGGCGATCCACAGAACTAGTGTAAGGCTGAGAAACGGCCAGTGGGGCGGTTCTCAGGTGGCACCGGCTCAAAACAGCCCTCAAGCGTAGTCGGAATCAGACTGCTGAAGCTATGTCGAAAGTGATACATTCCTTGACCATTATATCATTGAGTGGCATCACAAAGAAGCGCGGTTCTTTCGTCGACCTATTTGTGATAGGCACTACGAGGAAGTGCAGTTCTTAATCTCGACAGTGGCCCTGTTTGGTCATCAATTTGAATACATATTTTTTATTTATAAAATATATTGATAAAAAAACATGTTCAACATACGAGTAAAATTTCGCAATTACTTGCATAACAAAAGAGTTTCTCAACTATCATGCCGTGATATCGCACAAGCCATTTTGCGAAACCTTAAACCGGAAACAGTGTGTTCGTTTTATTTCAAAGCTGTCCACTAATTACGTCAGTCGAGGAAACAGAAATACCTCGACTTCAGATACAGGAAACTAGCTAACAGATCTGTAAAACAACGTACCTAATGCTCCTGAAAAGTTTTAGTTTCAGGAAATGTACTTATCTTAGTTAATGCAGCATTCATGAAAAGCATTCTGCGTCGTACCTAGTTGATTCTGTGAGCTTATAAAGTAAAATATTTCAGGCATATTTGAGTGTTCGTTAGACATTATTTTAAGTGACTTGATCATTACGTAAATTTTCCCAAAGTTTCTATGATTTGATATAATATGATCGCGTTATCGATAAAAATAGCGTTTAACCATTTTTTTTAAAATTTAAATGTTTTAAAAGAACAAGATCCCGCAATATACTCCATGGCTTACAAAGATCATCAGAAGAGGAGCTCCTATCTACGTTCTATTGTATCTCAGATAGCATCGCACTATTCGAGAATGGAACGTCGATTTGTGAAAGAACAAAGTTGGAGGCCGTAGATTGCCTAGGCGGATTCAGCAGAGTTTCAGTAAACACACAAACGATAGAAGACCATCAGACGATGATGTAAAAATCTCATCGATTGTGTGTCGCAGCAGCGTTTGTTGAGTGTTGATCCGACAGCGTTATGGAGACTATGGTGCCTTCGTTCAGACACTTCAGTTGAAATACTTGTAAATATCAATTGATACGGCTCTAAATACAGGCAAGTATCTAAAGGGTCAAAATGGGGAGAGATGGATGAGTTATAGTAGAGACTCACCGGAGTTCCAGCCACATGCTACCCGTGATTCAAATTGGTGGTGTTAGCGGCGTGGATTGCGTACAGCGGGAACCAAGTGTCTTCGTTGAAGGCCGGAACAAGAGAGACCGCCGCTTCGATTCTCGCTTTTGACGCACTATCCTTGACATTATGGTGGGGGGTTATGTGGCTAGCCCTTAAAATGACATCCATGGTGGCTCGGTTAGGTATGCTCGCTCCACACGGATATTTGGCTTAAGTCTATTAAAATATATCTATCTTAACTCTATACCCTAAGAGGAAGAGTGAGCGAAGCACAGATAACATGCTACATCTAAGGACATCCAAAACCAACTACGAATTCTATTCTCCTATGTTAAGAATGTGTAGACTGGTTAACTCCTCTAGTGACTTGGACTTTTTCGGGGTGGACCTTCCAGCATTTCACAGATCCCTCTACTAATGTACTAGATCTGTTTTTTTTACTCATATTCATGTTTTGTCTAAATGTATTGTCTTAGCTATTACATTGTTCTGTTTTACCATTTCATTTATTGTATTTTCTATTTTAAAACCGTATGTATTGGCCTAGGCCGTTAATATTAATAATAAAAAAAAACTTTTGGTGTGAGCCTGAAGGAACCATATCGAGTAGATGTCATACGTTTCTCAGTAAAATAACATCTAAGCTTGCTTTTCCAGCATCACATCTCGAACGCATCATCATTTTCTTCTTGTCGTTTGCTTTAAGAATCCACGTTTCAATAGTATATAAAACATTTAGAAGGCGGTCAGGAGCCTTACCTCAGGAAATATTTACTTAGAAAGCGCTCATAGAATATATTTGGCGTAGCTGCAGAAGACAGAGCTGACATGGGATGAGGCAAGGACCATGGCGGCTGACAGAGCTTTAAGGTGGTAGCTAGTGACGACTATATATTTCAGTTAGGGGAACAGACTACCATGATAAGAATATTGAAAAAATCATTGTCTTTAAGCTTTTAGTTTGAGGTCTATTTGACTTCTAGCTGATGCACCTAGAATCACGAGTAGGCCTTCAGCCACTCTCTAACAAGAAGCTTTTTGCGTGCGACCAGCAAGGAGTCCCCACCTGGATCCCCAAAAAAGAGACGGGACAGAGAGAGTTTTCACAAAACGTGTTCTTATTAAACGTGTTCAAGTTTTTCTATCTATGTTTTTGCTTATATATTTTACATCTACATTGAATATTTTGTCATATAGCTTTCGCATTCTCCTAAAGAGTGATACCTACCTGCCAGAGACGATGCTTTTTGGGAGAGTCTGTTCAACCACATTACCTTAAAAAGTTGATTTATTCTACGATATACTTTTTCGTGTCTAGACTGGTGGTCCTCTTTACCGGCGGGTATAGTTCAATTGTCAAAGCATTTTCTTGGCAAGCCAAAGGTCGTGGGTTTGATCTCAGACTGAGATTAAAAAAATAATATTTTTTAATCGATTTCTGAGCTCTAAAATACCTCCGGTTGGTGTGAATTTGATCCGTCACCTATAAAATTCCAGTCGTAGCCTATTAATTAAAATTAAAAGTAGATGAAAGTCGTCCCGTGAAGACCACTCATTCATAGTAAATTCATTTAATAATAAGGATGATGCGTGAATGTCAAACTGTAGTCTACGACGCTGGCGGACCAACACTCCACATGCAGTGCTTAACCATATGTTACGTGGTAAGCGTAATAGAATCCACATATAAGACTTCAGCATCACTATCACTATCTGTCGGTATTCTCCTGTATGTGTTTAGATAAAAAAATACGGAATTAATTCATTAATTCAGTTATCATGAAACGTTACGAAAATTTCACCTTATAGCCGAACGAACTCGCGATCACTCGCATAACAGTTGAGAGCTTAAACGTTTCGGGCATACCCCTCGGCACTTCTAGAGATAGGACAGAGTTTCTAAATGTGCTGTTATCTTGTAGACGGCTGGGAGTGCTGCAGGCTATTTGCGAGGCTTGGGTTTAGGAGTCAAACAGACGCCACTATTGGGTAAAAATGTTTGTGAAACGCAACTAAGTTAACAACTATCTTGTTCTAATTTTGTAGCATATGCATGCCTTAAAATGCCAGATTCATCTGCAACTCACTTTTTTGTAAGATAAATTTATTTAATATATATATATTTTTTTTATTTATATTTTTTATGTAATCGCATGGAGAGCACACCCGGTCAAGACCAGTGCACTCTATGACGCTCAGCCAGGGAGGCTGGACGCTGCATACGGGAAAAGTGTGTTGTGTTCGTGTTTGTGTGTGGGTTGGGGAGATGGCAAGTGTATATTTATATGTTTCTTGAAGAGATCCAGATTGTAGGAAAGAGGAAACACAGACGCTGGAAGAGCATTCCAAAGCTTACCGGTGGCATTAAGAAAGTAACTTTGGAAACTGCCAGTTCTTGTTCGACACACATTAACCATGTATGATGTTCGGCAAGTGTGAGACGACTTTGTCGGTTGTGGGTGGGTGCAGCAGGAATTAGTTCTTTAATTTCCGAAGAGCAGCGACCGTGGTAATAACGGTAGAAAATACTAAGTGAACCAATTTTCATGCCTGTGTTCCATGGATTGCAGGTTAGACGTAAGAGTGTCATTGTTTATCAAACGAATTGCTCTTATTTAAACATTTCGTGGTTCAATTCCCCTCGTCTGCAGTTTATTTTTCTCCGAAAAATTGTCGAAAAACGTGTCATATAAGATGGTGTTTGTTGTGAATTTATAAGTGTATCAGTTGTTGAATATTGTGTAAGTCTTCAATGCTTTATAAAAAGAATTAATAATATTGAAAAAAATATGTTTCAATAATATTACATATTTTTAAATTAAATAAATCACTTTAGTACTCTCTTATATAATCGTAGTTTTCTCTTAGTTTACTACGCAAATAATTTCTCAACTTTGCCTCCATAGTAAAAACCATGCAGTAATTTCACGCAATAAAAAAATGACTCACTGCCATTTTGTGCAATTAGCGTAATTGAAATTTCAAACCCCTTTTCCCGATGGGGGCTTTTCAAGCCCTGGCTTAAACCATGCGCAGTTTTCCACCTCAGAAAGCCTCTCGGATTGCCGTAAAATAAAGAAGAAAAAAAAACTGAAAAGAGTCCACCATTATTAAAAGGCGAAACATATTTTATTACTGACCTACAAAAACTAACACGATTTGTTAAGTGTGTTACTTGATACCAACTCGATATGAGCTTCCATACTCAAAGCCCCGATATGTGATCTTTCGTCTCTTATGTTTGTTATCTTATATTTGCTCATGCAAAAAAATCTTAGTCTTAGATTTAAGTAACTCTGAGACGCGGCATTTTAGGCGTAATTTTGTTTGTTTTGACAAGTCCTGTAATGTATACGAATCATGTATAGTTCGCCATGTGGCCACTAGGGGTGTTCAGCGCAAAAACTGTCACTAGCACAGAGTCATTTTCTGCCCGGGCACCGTCAGGTATATATCATTGCTTGTGGCGCGAGTAAAATACAGAAGTTTGTCAGTATTGTATTTAAAATGAACATCAACGTGCCACTCGACAAGTTCTTTGATTCGTGGCTTGCTCCTCATCCATTCACGATAACGATCCTGGCGACATGCAGTCACTTTTGACTAACGGGGGATGTTGTCTTCTATTGATATCCTCATTTCTTATTTAGATATAGATTAACTGGATGAAGGATGCAGGATCAGGTTCACAATATAAAGAACTTGTATTTGTTTCACTATACGCGTTTATTTGCCAAAAACGTCGCCCGTCATAGCGAACGCCCTAGGCGCGCGCGTTATGACGGTCGTGAGTCAAACTTCAACTGACAACTGCCGGCGCACTGACACCTCGGCGGTGCCAACTGTCGCTGCAGAAAAAATCGAATTCACGATGACAGTGATACCAACAGGAAATGGGCCCACTGTCATAACAAATAATTTGGCGTATGCAAACACCGTTCAACATTCTACAATTACAAACATTAGATGTATGCGCTTCTGGCGAGCGAACAAAATAAGAGACAAAAGATAGTTTTTCGAGGCTTTACGGCATCAGCCTAAAGGAGTTATATCAAGCTGATATCACTGTATACTAAAAATATTATTACTAAGAGCATTTCTCATCTTTCATTAATCTTTTCGAACTGACATCTTTCATGAAGTTCACTGGCTTATAAAAGCAATGTACTAGTCGTAAAAAAATACTTAAAATAAAAGCGAATAGAAAAAAGCGGACCAAATTTTCGCAGGCTAGTAGAACTACGGAGTAAAAATATAACATGCAATAAATTATCCTGATTTTGGTAATGGATAAAAAGAGTCGTTTCATTTTCGTTTTATGTCCCGAGAGCTGAGTCCACCCATTCCCAAGCAGCGAAAGTCGCATTTCGTAGAACAATTTCTTTTTAGTTGGTAGCGCACAAAAAAAGGTAAAACGTTTTGACTAGACTGCCATGCGAAAAGACGGCGATTCGATTACCGACAAAGCTTTAAATAATATGATTTATAAATATTTGCCGGTTGGCATTATCCTGTGTTAAAAGCGTTTGTTTGTCAAGCAGACGCCGTCGGTTCAAAACTAGACTTGATAATTAAAAATTGAAGCTTTATACATGCCCTTGGCAAGATTCAGCTACTTCTTAACCCTTTCATTACGGCTTAGTGGTATACAAATTATACTGTCAATTATAAAACTAGTATTTGAAGCATAAATGTACTTATCTGGTCTATTTTCATAAATCACATTGGTCCTTGTATCCTTTAGCTATCAGATGATGCATAAAAAACTATTCTAAGAAAGTAGCAAAACTATATATCACGGCTACCGATGTCAACGGTAGGGGAATCTTAGACGGCATATCGGCTAACGATGCGAAAGGGTTAAGCACAAAAAAATGTCGTGGCCTCGAAAGCGCGGGACTAATAATCCGATCTTCTTAAAGAAACCATGAATATTGAAAATCTATATATTTCTCTTGTACTACAGTTGCAATTTATAAAAGTTTGCGTGGTATTACCCTGGAGGCTACCGGGAACCATCTGTGTTCCCATGTATAAACTCCGAGATACAGGTGTTCTGGGACAAAGTATAAGCAGTCGGAGTATACAAAACTGTGACATGGTAATTTACGATGTCCATATGCCGCAAATATGGAGCAGATATTGAAAAAATCAATTTCATATATTTTTGTTACATGGATATCGTTCTGAACGCTGTTTAGCTGGAATACGGCGTTTTACCTTCAATGACATATTAATCAGTTCCCAATGTGTATAAACATACTGATGGTATGTCAAATAAATAGTTTACAAAATATAGTAACAATAGGAAGCTTTGTAGGGGTTAAGATCTGTCTATGTTATGTATTAGTGTTGTTATACCTAAATTATATTATATACATTCTTACGTAAATATAAAGTAAATATATATAAAATAGAAAAGTATAATCACTGATTATAAGAACAAGTTCTATAGGCCTATAAATTTTTATAGGCCTAAAATTCTTAAATCTGTCTTGAAAACGTTTTATAAAAAAATATTTTAAACCTTTTTTGTATTTCGTGTACAATAAAAATATTCTTTAAATAAAATTTAATATCGAAGAAAATAAATAATCATGTGAAACTTTTTAATTACATTTCTCCGAGAACAAAAAACGATTTTCGTAATAAATTTTTTATTTTTGGTCCGATGAAGCCGTTCCTTGGTTTCACAGAGTTCTCTAATTACTTCGGAGACTCGCAACAATTCCATGTCTGGAGAATTAATTTTTCAGGGTTGCTTTGAAAACCAATACCGTTGAGAAATACTTGAAAATAATAATAAATATGTAGTAAATTTAGAAAGACAATTTCTAAAAAATCCATTGTCTGCTGTAGACAGGTGTATAGCCATTTTTTCATCTATTTAAATATATTTTCCTGGAAATATGTAATGTAATTTTTTCAGGAATCTAAAAAATATTGATTTATATATTAAAAGCGTCCTCGATTTTTAAAAAAATGTTGGCCTATACAAGAAGATACCGGCAGAGTGTGATAAATAAATGAAAAAGTAGATGGTATTGTTTTCTCAGATCTCTATGATCTTTGATACGTGTTTTCTTTTTTATCGCTTGCTCTATGTTTCCTCAATGTTTTCCTGTCTTTATTTTAAGTTTTATATTTTATTTTTATGCATATCTTTTTATCACATTGGGATAGCTCTGTGAATAAATAAACAAATCTGATTTAATCTGACATCAGCATGATATAGCCCCTGCTGACTGGTACCGAAAACTTAGATATACAATCTTTCGTATCTTATTTCTGTTCGCTTGTCGTACATGTGTTTATTTTTATATTGGCATTTTGGACTAGTAACGGAGATCTTCACTTGTGGCGCTGTCTGACAGCTTATCACGGGCGCGCCAGTCGTGTACCGACCGTGAAAAAGGTCGTATTGCTGTTGGCCCGGCCTGTTGAATGCTGTGACTAGGTCCGGGTCATAAGTATGTAAAGTTTATCAAAATAAATATGTCAATGTGCTTCAGAAAAAGTCTGTGTATTATTAATCTGCGACGGGGTAACACCTTTTAAAGAGAGGAGGATGTTAAAACATTTTGCAACGTTTAAGATTATAAGTACATCCATGTGCTGGCAGTAATGGCTTAGTGATAAAGCGTTTGTCTACCATTGTCGTGGATTTGATCTCCGATCTATCGAGATTAAGATTATAAGTGATTTTCAATAGATTTATAAGCATCATAAATATCTTTAATAGGCGTAAATTTGATTCCCCATTCATAAAATGCTAGTGATTGTCTATTAATTCAAAAGGTAGAAGTTGAAAGTCTCCCCGTGAACACCACTCATTCACAGTGAGTTCACTTAAGAATGGATGTATGCGTAAATTCTGAGTAGTAGTCTATGACGTTGGCGGATCAAAAAATCACATGCAGCGTTTAGCCATACTTAGAAAATGGTAGACGTAATTAATTTACAAATAAAATTTCTTTATTGCTGTCTGTCGATATAATCTTGTATACTTGTACAGACGGCGGGTATAGCTCAATGGTCAAAGCGTTTGCTTTGCAAGCCAAAGGTCGTGGGTTCGATCTCCAACGAAGATTAAAATAAAAATAAAAAAATTAATCGATTTCTGAGCTCTAAAATTACCCCCGGTTGGCGTGAATTTGATCCCTCACTCGTAAAATGTCAGTCATCTACTATTATATAAATTGATAGTAGACGAAATTCGTCCCGTGAAGACCACTCATTCATAGTAAATTACTGTAATAATACAGGTTGATACGTGAATCTCGGGCTGTAGTCTATGACGTTGGCGGATCAACACTCCACATGCAGCGCTTAGCCATATGCATCATGGTAAGCGTCATAGATTTTCACAGTTGAGAATTCAGAATTACTATCACCATCTGAAGGTATTCTTCTGTATGTGTTTACATAAAAAAATGCTTACATAAAAATGCTTACATCAAAATGCAGTACATTTATGGTGTGTTAATCTGTCAATCTACGTGAATTATCGCATGGTCTTTTTTTACATTAAAGTAATTTAATATATACTATCATTTAACATCTTAAAAACTGACTATAATTATTTATATCAACTTGTAACTAGAAAATAAATCAATTGAAATGTGTAGCAAAAGTGTGGGTTATTTTAAGAGGTGCCGTAAAGCTACTTTCTTCTTTCTAGCAAGTAAGCATTCCGCCCAACTACATATAAATAACTACAAGGCATTTAAAATATAAATTTCAAACAAGAAATAATGTCTAAGGAGCTTCCTCGGAGCGAAATTAAATTCTCCAGTTGTTGGCGTCGACTGAAAGTTAAGAATTTCAGGAAAAGCATCCGCTGAAAGATAACTCCAGGCCTGAAATTCATTAACCCCTTCAGAAGCGAATCAATTTATATAGTAAAGTTAAAATATAATAAAATCACATCAATATGTATTGTCGGCATTTTTTTTGAACAATTAAAGCTACTAGTTCCAGACATTGCGCAAGGGAGTTAAAGCATATACAATAGTGAATATACAAGAATATGATTATGTTCTTAACATAAGATAACTGTATTCATAAAAATTTAAGTTCGTTTTCAACATTATTTCCATTTTTTTTTACTTTTTTCCCTTACAGAAACATTGCAAATTTGAACAACTCAATTCATTTCTGAAGTATAATAATAATTAATCTTAAAATAAAAAATACATTTATACAAATATAGGTACTTATGATTAAGTAATAAGAAAAAAGTAATAAAGACGAGCAACAGAAGGTCCCGATGCTCATCAAATAGACGACGCCAACAAATTATTCCTCCAAAGAAACTCGTGGAGTTCATGGCTGAATTGGGCCTCCCTTACGTGAAATATATCATAATAGTCTAGTGTTTCTGCTTTCTCACAGGTAAATACTAAACAGAAAATACAGAGTCACTAGGTTAACTGGTAACGAGAGGCCAGTTGTAATCTTGTCGAAAGGTGAAAGAAACCTATGTAAATACGAGTATTATATATATATACAAGATAGAAAGACAGTTTTTTTGTGCCTCACCAGTACAATAATCCAAGTAAGTATATATATTTTTATTCTAAGATCAATTATTGATCTTTGTTCTCATCTCTAATATTACAATTAAAGTAATATAATAATTTTTCAAGTTAAAACCTAACTTGATTTTATATTTGTATATTCGTTTTTATTAATTCTCATGAGAATTCTGAATTAGTAGTAAACATCAAGTTGTTATTTTGAAAACAATTTTTAAAGTTAACCACTATTTTTAGCATTAACAAATGTATAAATAGAAAGTATTGATTTTAAAATATGAGCATAAAAAAATGCTTTCTTGTGAACACCATTCAATGCCACATCTGCATTAAAATGGTCAAATTTGTTTAAAAACTGTTTTTATTATAATTTTAAATGAAAGAAGATTTTAAGTTTTATGTAAATTCATTAATCCAATTTATAACGAAATGTCTCGTAGAATAGTCTCGTTGTATTAACACAATAATATTTATTCGTTAAAACAATAAAGTTAAGGAATTTCACTAATAAATGACGAATGGAAGAATTCTAAGAAAAATAGAATTGAACTGAAAATTGCAATAAACAAAAATTGGCTTCTAATAAGTGGTACTGATTTTATTGGAAACTTATTATTTTTTTAGTATTCAATTAGTGTAAGCTAAATATTTCAGAAATGATCAGTAACAAATTCATAAAAAGCATCAGATATACAAGTGTATAAATAATAAATTGGCAGTAGAAAAATAAAAATTGGAACTAGAAAAAAAATAAAGTAAATAATTAATGAATAGAAATTAATAATAGGTTAGGTTAAGTTTGGTTAGATTTCCATTTATGTGCTATTTATTAATTCATTTTACATTAATTCTGTTAGTATTGAGTATTTTACTGACATTTTATTTTTATAACTGACCACATTCGTATTGACACAGTGGACACTGCCAGTATATTTAACCTTTTGCCAGCTTATTAATTTACTGCCAATTCATTCAATTTATTGTCAAAACCTTGAATTAGTTAATGAAAAAATAAAAACAGGCCTTTTTTGTTTGTTATCTTGATAAGCTAACATTATTGACATAAAGTCAGTTATTAACTGATATACATACTCTGAATATATATTTACTATAGAGACATCTATCGTTATACGATGATAACAATAGTATGAATACATCTTCATACGAGTGTCCATTCAGGGAAAGAAATAGTCGAGAGGACTAGGCGGTATATTAAGACCTGAGGAAAGATTGGTTCCAAGGCTCGTGGTTCGCATCCCGCTTCTGCCGATATTTTTCTGTATGAATTGATGCGTATAAAGGATTTGATGTATAATATGTGTATATTTAATGACTAGTTATTAACTCTTTGTTTATGAAGTAGATAAATCACTTTACGGAATTAATTGCAATACAAGAGAGCTCTCTATAAATGTGTGACTATAGATTATGATGTCTCAGATTCAAGTAACCCCTTCAGTACCCAAATCAATTCCGTTCGACATCCTGCTCCCTCTTTATCCCTGAAGCCTCACGCGTGACTCAATCAAGAATACCTCTAAGCTAAAGGTTCCCAAAGTAAGATCCTCGGTTCCCTAGGACACCTTGGAAAGAGCTGGTTTTGTAGGGAAAAAAATGAGACACACGGAACCAAAAAAAAAAACTATGAATTATTTAGTCAGTAATATTGACGTTTGTCGGTAAATTATTTAATGTCGTAGATAAGCGCCTTTTTAAAAATATTGTTAGAAAATATACTGATATCAGCATGATATAGCCCTTGCTGAATGTTACCGAAAACCTCGACATACAATCTTTCGTCTCTTATTTCTGTTCGCTTGTCGTACATGTATGTGTTGTCATTTTGTAATGCCATTAGAAGGACTAGTTACGTAGATCGCCAAT
The DNA here is from genome assembly GCA_022606575.1 of Glossosoma conforme. Lineage (NCBI taxonomy): Eukaryota > Metazoa > Arthropoda > Insecta > Trichoptera > Glossosomatidae > Glossosoma > Glossosoma conforme. The sequence continues at coordinate 5,357,297 of JAGTXR010000058.1, read as the reverse complement.
CACGAGCGCGCTCAGTTGTGAGCTAAGTCCCGATCGACCGAGGCGAAAGTAACGCCATGTTTCGGTCGATCGGGGAAACCAAGTATTTATCGAAAATATATGTCAATGTGCATCGGAAAAATTCTGTGTGTTGCTAATCTGCTCCTGATACTTCCACTACGTGACCCTATAATTATACCGGCGACGTGAAGTCGTTTCTCCTGTAGAAAGGAGGATGACAATACAATACATTACAAATACGATATTTTCCTGCGATCTTTTCGTTAAAAGTTTTTCAAGTAAGTATTTTAATAGCAATTAAAAATTTATAATAATTTTTTTTTTGGTCTATATGTTATGGTGTTAGGAATGAAGCCGGGAAATTCACTTTACAATCCTTATTAAAAATGTTGTATTTTTTAAAATAAATAATATTTGTTTAGATATCAGATTTTTTAGTCTTGTGAGCATTTATTTTTTCAACGATAACTTTTACGAACTATCTTACGATTTACATCGATATCAAGTCGAAAGGCGAAATTTTAGCTCGATTGGATGACAAGAAGTGCGTCTGTGTGTCTACAATGGTGGCTTATAGAATGTAAAAAATTGTACCAATGAAAATTGAGAATGTTAGTTGCCATGGAAATAACAATGACGCTCGTGGAGGTACGTCAGGCTGACGGCTAAACTACCTCCTGACACCAACTCACAACTAAGTCATCAATCCTGAAGAAGACCCCTGCAATGGCGGTCGAAATATTGGTAAGAAGAAATTCGCCACACACGGCTAAGCCCAAAAGCCACAATATCCAAATCTGGCCGTGAAAACCTAAGAAGTTATTTGTAACAAAACATTTTCCTCGATATCAAGTCAATGTGTTAAAATTTAGTCCAATATTATGACGGTCAGCCTAATAGGATGACGGTAGGATGATCAAATGATAGCCCCTGAAACGATGAGTGAACGGTCAGAGATTTTTTTTCCATCGCGATACAAGTCGATATCAAGTCGATGTCCAAAGTTTCAGCTCGATTTGATAACGTAAAATGTGTTATATTTCACGTTAAAAAATCTTTGTAAGCTGACAAGAAATTGAGTTATTAAAAACGCATTAAAATGGTTAATTTCTACATCTTCGGAAGACTGCTTATCGAAGTGCCGTTTAACTGCTTCACTATGGGGGCACATCGTATGTGCATGGGTAACCTTGCATAGTTTTATGGACGGGTGAACCTTGGATCGTTGACCGAGGATAATTCTTGGATGAGTGGATGACATTTAAATTGGCAAATTATGGGCAAATTTAAAATTTTATAAAAGGTGTAGTTCGACTGCCCCACAAACAAAATGCCATCTATACAGCGCCTGCACAGTTCCCATTCTTCTTAACGGCTGCGAATCATGGCTTCTCACCAAAAGCCAATACAGCCAAATAATGGGTTTCGAAAACAGGTGTCTGCGTAGTTATTGATATTGCGATGGTTTGACATTGTGAGGAATGACGAGGTGAGAGAGCGAACGAGGCAGCCTTGCATAATATAGTTTGTCAAAAAACAAAGGTGGACCTGGCTGGGATATGTACTGAGAACGCCACAGGAGAGAATTAACTACGGCTGCCTCTTCTTCAAGCCCTCGGGCTCTCACCGTCCTCGTAGACCGTCGGGAACTATGTATAGAATGTACTCGGCTGAGCTACGGGAGGTGGAACTGACATGGGACGAGGCGAGGACCAAGTGCCTGACAAAGCTTTGTGGCAGCGGCTCGTGTTTTTTTATGTAAGCACATGATGGTGATAGTAATTTTGATGTCTCATCTGTAGAATTCTATGACGCTTACCATAGTGTATATAACTAAAAGCTGCATGTGGAGTGTTGATGGACCAACGTCATAGACTACAGCCCGAGATTCATGCATCATCCTTTATTATTACAAGAATTTACTATGAATGGGTGGTCTTCACGGGACGACTTTTGTCTACCGCCAATTTTAATTAATAGGCTACGACTGGCATTTTTACGGGTGATGGATCAAATTCAAACCAACTGGAGTCTATTTTAGAGCTCATAAATCGATTAAAAACACTTTTTCTTTAATCTCCGTCGGGGATCGAACCCACGACCTTTTGGCTTGCAAAGCAAACGCTTTGACCATTGAGCTGCGACCGCCGGAAAATGTCGTGATGGCCATATGCTCCAGTTGAGGGATCGGACATGGAAAATTGAAATGTATTGACCGATTCACAATGCTCTTAGCTTTTTTAAGGTTTGTGTAATTTTGTGTTTTTGTAAAGGGGAACGTGGGTCAAATATGTTTGGTGACTCGTGCCTTAAGTTGTTGAGTCACTCACAACCCAATGTTTGACTTCATAAGGTCCTTCTAAGATGGCGTCGGAAAGGACGAAACAAGAATGTATTGGCGCTGGGATTGCCCCATCAAAATTGACGACGCTTCCCCTTTTTGGGATTTTGACGAGAAACGTCTTTGATATTGGGAAATATGGAGTCCTTCGCTAAAGCCGCATGTAACGACAATAAGCTAAAGAACAACTAAATGAAGTAAGTGTTATTGTTTTTCTTATTTAATGGTTTTATAATTAATAGAAGTAAAGCTAAAAAGGCATTCTTAATAATTAAATAAATATAAAGTGCGATGAGAGAGTGTCAATATCCATCAAAATACTCGTACGTCAACAATGTTTTAAATAATATACTATGATATCAGCTTGATATAGCTCTTTTAGGCTGATGCCGTAAAGCCTCCAAAAACGATCTTTTGTCTCTTATTTATGTTCGCTCGCCTATCATGCACGTCTAATAATGTTAGTTTTAATTATATAAAATTACACGGCGTTTGCATTCTTCATTTTATTTGTTATTACAGTTTCTCGATTTCATGTTGGTGCAACTGTCATCTTTATTTTGTTTTTTTGCTGTGATTATCTTGGCAACGCTGGATGTCACAGGTTCCGGCAGTTGTCAGTTAACTCTCGACCGGTATGGCGAAACGCCATACCGGTCGGATAAGGAAATCAAGTCTTTATTAAAAATAAATGCGAATTGTGCTTCAAAAACAAGTTATTTGTTTTGTTAATCCGCTCCTGCATCCACGCAGACACGTGACGAACCCGCGACTTTAAGCAATTTATATACTCGCTTCTTGGAATATTATTTTTTCATGAAAAGTGTTTTATTCGGACGTTTGAAGGTTAAGCTTTTCAGGAGGAAAAATGTTTGTTAGTTAGTTGTATCAGCAAATGAGTGTCTCAGAGATGGATGGCGAGAGTCGGGCTTCATTAAATGGGGGGCGGCGGAGAAACGGCGAGTTTCAGCTGAAAATAAACTGAAAAATTATAAGTGTAATGGCCAGTTAACTGCTTATAAGATTAAGTTAACTATAAAGTTTATCTCGGATTAAAATATAATATGATTATTATAAAACTATTTGAATGGATTCAATTATTAAATTGCTAAATACTTTAAATCTGGTTTTTACTGAGCTCTGTTTATTATTCACTTGCTGAAATGAAATTTGCACCTCAAGGGTATTTATAAAGAGATTAAAAGTTATTAAAATATCTTCTGATAAATTGATATAAACATACAAATTAACAGTTCTTTTTATACGTAAGGAAAAAACGACTTCACGTCTCTGGATAGTTATTTTAAGGCGTGGTGGAGGTACGACGAGCAGATTATTATTAATATATAAAAGTATTTGTATAGCGCTTTTTTACGACCGAATGGTCATTCCAAAAGCGCTTTTTTGCCTCTATAAGTAAAAAGGTGGGTCTTGAGTCTGCTTCTGAAGGATGCCCCCGCTTTAAGCTCTCTTATGATTTCTGGTAGCGAGTTCCAGGCCATTGTTGCCGTGTAGCCGAAAGCACTATTGCCAAAGACTGTACTAGGACTACCTCCCTTCAGCTGCACGGTGCTTCTATTTTCTCTGGCTGATCTGAGTGTCTCTCCACGCGCTGATAAACAACAAAGACTTTTGTAGAAGCACATTGACAAGTATTTTCGATAACTTGACTAATTTTCAGCCCGGGATGAAACTCACTTGCTTCAGGCCCCAGACCGATCACACCTGCCACTCGTCGCGGTTGGGACAAAACTGATCACTGGCCACTGGACAACCGTGGTCAGCGACATCGCGCCGCAAGTGGCGAACTACAGAAACTAATGGGGCGCCAATGACAGTCAGCCACGTAGAATACAAATGACACCCGTGACCGTGATGAGCGAACAAAAAGAGACGAAAGATTGCATATTGAGGTTTTCGGCACCACCCTGCAAAGGCTATATCCAGCTGATATCAAAATCTACAGCAAATATCATCTTCAGACGCTGGGTTTCGAACTTGAACCGTTGCCAACCCAATATTCAGTCTGTAAACAGCGCAAGCTCACAGCCATTTGCTTCACTAAGTGATTCGAGAAATTAACATATTATATTATTGATATATTTTTTTAGGTTTGAATTCGAATCCCAGCGTCCGCGGTTTATTTTCCTGATGTTGGTGAAAGAAATGTCATACAAATGATATTTTCTGTAGATTTGTATGTATGTATCAATTAATTAAAAATATTGGTGTATATAATCAATTTAATACAAAGTATTAGAACATATTCCAAGAAAGAAAAAGCAATTTAATGAGAGAAATCATGTTTATTTTAATATCTGTTGGATATAGAACTCACATCCTTTGGAGTGGTAAGCAAACGCATTATCTTCAAGCCATACTTTTCGGTACCTACCAGTTAACTGTGCTGATATTGAACGATACTGATCATAATTATAAATTTATATAAATTTTAATTAAAAATTAACCAATTAAAAGTATTTACTTTTTGATTCACATTTATTTTAATGATTACATGTTTCGGCCTCCCTGGAGACTATCTTCAATAATTCCAGGGAGACCAAAACATGTAATTATTAAAAATAAATGTGTAAAAATATTTTAATTTTGTAAATTTTTTAAATATAATTATTTTTAAATTATAATACTGCAGTTTCACCAAGTATTGTAAGTTGATATCCTTAATGTTATTTATCATAATTATAGTTAAACATAGGTGTAAATTAAATTTTTAATTTAACACATGTTAACTAAAATTTTAAATAAAATAAAATGTCCTTAATGTAATTCAGATATTTAATTGAATACAATAATGACATACAAAGAAAAAATATTTTTATATGAAACTTGAAATGAGAGTCACATAACAAATGTGAAACATTACTTTCATATTTTTATTTTGTTAAAACGTTTTCGAGATTGACAGAATGAGGACATTTATAAATAAAACATTAATTAAATGTAAGAGAATAAAACTCAACATGACGAGAAAGCGTTTTTTTTTCGCGAAGTCGATCGCCACTGGGCGAAAGTAAAAATTAATTTTCTTCCGAAAATAGAAAAATATAATTAAAATTATTATTTCAGCTCCCTTGAATCCTTTCAAGTTCGGTCTGGAGAGGAAAAAATAATGATAGGATTATAATTTGATTACGGAGAAAGAAAATTCAAAGAAAAATACAAACAAACATCATCAGTCAAACAGTAAAGGCGAATTTTCGGATAAGAATGAAGCATTTAGAATTTTTTTTTTCAAATTTAAGAGTTTACTATAAAATAAAAGTTTATTTAATAATATAAAAAGGGTCCGCCATCTAACGTTTTTTTCGAAAAAGTATATATTTCGTGAATGGTAACACTAAAGATAATGCCGATTTGACAAATAATTAGTTTTATCTTTCCGCTAAGCGAATATGGTTGTGTATACGCTTGAACAACGCTGGGAAATACATGCCCATTACTTTGAAAATCAGGCCATTTTTCTTCAAAAATGAGCAAGCAGCACCGTTAAGTCAATCACGTTATCAAAAAATTTTTGTTCACAAAATTGAAGAGGATGAAATATAGCAACATTTGGTTTCCAACAAGACGGCGTATGCAAACGCCGCGTAATTTGATGTTTTGCGCCCCATTTTCAAAAAAAAAAAAGTTATTTGGCGGACCCGTTAAAAATGTGGGCTAATTGTTAATTCACCACACATATTTGTGGTGAAAAACAATTTAATAAAAAACTGTCTGTTCTAAAAATTGGTTTACGGCTTATTTTATGAGGATTAAAGATAATGCCGGGTGGCATAGTCCATCTTTGATCAAATTCCAATCAAACTTGATTTAAAAAAAAAAATGTTAGCTCTATACATGCCCCGGTAGGGTTAATGATAGGTTAACTGACGACTCCGGAACACTGTGATATGCAGCACCGCCAAGTAATCACGGCAAAAAAAAACTAATTAAAGATGACAGTTGCACCAACATGAAATAGAGCAACTTTCATAACAAATAAAATGGCATATGCAAACGCCGCGTAATTTTATGTATAATTGTCAATTAAATCTAAATGTATCCTATTATATTTGAGCGAATAAAAAATATCGTTTTTCGAGGCTTTTAGTCATCAGCCTAAAAGAGCTATATCAAGCTGATATCAACACCAATTATGTAACTACATAAAGAAAAAGATAACAGTATATTAAGAAAATGGTAAAATTTAGTTTGGTTCTATAGATATTGAACGTATAAGATTCTAGTTAGGTCTTGGTTTAGTGGTTCAATTTCGGTGTTTTCGGTGGCCCTCGTTGCGTTACTGAAACCAAAGGGTCAATAATTAATTTGAGGGTCCACGTGCGGCCAGGTGGGGTCCATAAACGATCCAACTTCTGGGGCCCCCGCAAGGTGGAGGCAATTACACACACGTTGGGGGCGCTTTGTTCGACCCTACTTGGGGACCATTCGAAAATGGTTTCGGAAAAGGAAAAGATATAGAGCTAAGGATCAGTTTCATATATCAAGTGTTGAAGCCTGCGATGTAATGTGATGATCAAATTTGAAACCGTGCAGGTTAAGCCTTGCGCTAAAAATATATTTATCATCATCATCATCATGGGCAGTCCACTGTTAAACGTAGGCTTTCCGAATGAGTCTCCATCCTCTTTAATAATCCTATGCCTTCCACATCCAGGCTACTCCCACTATTTTTCGATGTCGTCAGTCATTTTGCGAGGGATCGGCCAACTCTCCGTTTGCCAGTTTTTGGACGCCACTCTAACACTTCTTACCCATCCACCATCATATTTTCGACATATATGTATGTCCTGCCTATTGCTACTTGAGTGTGCCTATAGTTGGGTAGCCTCTAATACTTGAGTTTTTTCTTCGGATTTTATCTTTTAGAAACACTCTGAGAATGGATCTTAAAACATATATCAAATTAAGATATTTATCAAATAATAAAAATAACATATTTTATTTAATAAATTCATTTTTTTTATTAGAGAAAGACTTGTTTCGGCTACGTCGGGTAGCTATTGTCGAGTCAATTAGCCAAAGGTGCGCGTTTATATAATGCAAGGTGTGAGTGAGGAGGTGGGCTTAGGTTGTGAGATAGATACATGTTGACATCAGCATGATATAACCCCTGCTGACGGGTACCGAAAACCTCGATATACAATCTTTCGTCTCTTATTTCTGTTCGCTTGTCAGACATGTGTGTCGCCATATTGGCATTTTGGAAAAGTCCGGTCACAGGTGCGAAGTTAGTTGTATAGAGATAGACCACCACTGGGCGCTGGCGACAGCCTCAGCGCCGATGAGCGCGCGGAGCCAGTTGTGTGCCGCCCGTCGGCGAGAGCATATTGTATTGTGGCTCGGCCTGATTGCTGTGAAAATGTCGGGCCATAAGTTTGTAAAGTTCATCGTAAATATATGTCAATGTGCTTCTAAAAAATTCTGTGTGTTATTGATCTGCTCCTAATCCTGCTATCACGCGACGGAATACAGAAACAGATGAGGATGTTAATGTTCACTTGTACTATATATACTGATAAATTACTTGCGATTCGGTTTGTATACAAATGAAAGTTTGTTATTTGTTTTTTTTTTATAATTCACTTTGCGATCAATTTTAAATTTCAAATATTAAGAACATTAATATTTCGTTTATTTCAAAAAGTATACTTTGTCTTTTTAGTTAATGCAGGTGTTGTTTTCATAGATTTGAATTTTAAAAGATTTTTTGTTACCCTTATTTTTTAGTCCTTTGTTAATTCTCAAGTAGGAGTACATTTCGTACTCGTAAAAAATAATCCTGAAAATATCCTGAATCCACTTTACGACATTCGCATTTCGGAAACAAAGGCCGCATTGAAGGCCCTCAGTTGAGCAGAGTAGGCGTCGGGACGCCGGAAACGGAGCCTGACAGGCCGGGCGTCACTTCCGGTCGAATGTAGCGCCACCTTTCACATCCGGTTACGACTCTGATGACTTGTGTACCTCTACAGACTTAACTTTCTCTCTCGTTCTCTTTTCATCTATTTCTCTTTCGAAAAGCTTCAATTATTATTTGTTGACGAATTACTGCGAAGTGTTTAATGTACTTTAAAATGGTGTTTATGTTTTTGACGTTAACCTTTTTATTATTGTGATAAAAAATCACACTTTCTCGTACTTTGTATTCACTTAGCATGAAAAATTAAATCAGTATTACATCTGAACCTTGAATTTTTTGAACACTAGTTATAATAATTTGCTAACATTTAAATTATCTTCAAATTATTACATAAAAGTTTTTTTTACGTAAACAGATACAAAAGAATACTGACAGATAATGGTGGTTATTCTGAAATGTCATCTGTCTATTCTATAACGCTTGCCAAGTTACATATGTGCGCTGCATGTGGAGTGTTAATCCTATAACGTTATACACAACAACACGACGAATTTCACGAACGCCAATTTTAATTAATAAGCTATGACTGGCATTTTACAAATTGGTGTGGTAAGTAAACGTTTTACCATTTAGCTATACCCACCAGCTTAATAGTAAGGTTAGGTTATCTTAGGTTTTGTTAGGTTAAATATGCATTTTACAAATTGGTATGGTAAGCAAACGATATACTACTTAGCCATACCCGCCATTTAAATAGTTAGGGTAGGTTTAAAAAAGTTGGATTCCTTTTCAGTTGAGAAAAACAGTAATGAAATTGATGAAAAATGCGTCGCAGACAGACGATGAATGAGAAGAGCATCTGTATGAAAGATAGTCCGTCACCGGGCCAATTGGGAAAGTAACAATTTAATTGTTTCGCTCGCCTTTGTCTGTGACAATTAACAAATCTGCGCGAGGGCGGCCATTGTGGCGGTGTCAACTTGTCAGAATTTAGTTCGAAACTTTACTATTTACGCGGCGGGGCGTAATGGGTGTTATCGTTCAGCGATCAAGCACAGTTTAGGGATACTTTTTTTCATATACGAAATGTAAACTGCATATATACTCATATCACCATCATCATGATATGTCCGGTCCCCTAAATGGATCATATGGCATTCGCGAATTGCTACCACAAAGGTCTGTCAGCCGCCATAGTCTAGTTAGATAATTTAGTTAGTTGATATATAATCTAAGATATCAATCTAGCGTTTGCTTTGCAAGCCAAAGGTCGTGAGTTCGATCCCCGACGGAGATTAAATAAAAGGATTTTTAATAGATTTCTGAGCTCTAAAATATCCCGGTTGGTATAAATTTGATCCCTCATCCGTAAAATGCCAGTTATAGCCTATTAATCAAAATTAATGGTAGACGAAAGTCGTCCCGTGAAGACCAGCCATTCATAGTAAATTCCTGTAATAATAAGGATGATGCATGAATCTCGGGCTATAGTCTATGACGTTGGCGGATCAACACTCCACATGCAGCGCTTAGCCATATGCACCATGGTAAGCGTCATAGAATTCCAATGATGAGACTTCAGATTGACTATCACCATCTGTCGGTATTCTCCTGTATGAACTTACATAAAAAAGATATTATATATCAAGTATTGGAATATTGAAATATACGAGTATCCTAAAAAACTGAAAGCAATACGATTCTTTTAGTATTTTTTATATTGTTTTCTCGCATGTCATTGGTTGACGATGTCAGTCACAGTAAAACACCGCCAACTGAGGAAATTCACAATGTCGTAGTCAAAACAATAATTAATATTAATATTCTCAACCGAATATCACTTCGAGGGCCGGTGTCATTACAACTTTGAATAAATAATATTAAACAATAAATAATCAACTCGTTTCTCTCAACCGGAGCGGAGCGGGGAGCTTTTAACGAGTTTAAGCAAAATATTTATTATGTTAAAAGCCGAAGATAAAAAATATTCAATTCGAGGGAGTAAAAGGTGATAATTTTAACAGAAACGTGTCAAATAAGAACGCTTTTGTTGAGTGTATCATCATCATTATCATCAACATATATTAGTCAGCAGAACTGACATGGGATGGGGCGAGGTCTCCATAGTCCTGACAAAGCTTTGTTGGGGTAGTTTGTGAATGCCATATGCTTAGGTTTTTTAAAGCGAAAATTCCGCAATGTCTTAAAACTAAAGCGTCTAACCAACACATCCTCCCTGTATTAACTTATGTCGCAGAGACGTGGAATCTGACAGCAAGTCTTACAGATAAAATAACGGTCACCCAGCGTGCTATGGAGAGATCCATGCTCGGAGTGTCGCTAAAAGATAGAATGCGAAACGAAGAAATACGCTGAAGAACTCAAGCAGTGGATGCTACCCAACGAAAAGGCACACTCAAGTGGAAATGGGCAGGACATATCTGCCGAAGAGACGACAGTCGATGGGGAAGAAAAGTATTGAAATGGCGCACAAGTACTGGCAAACGAAGCATTGGCCGACCTCCTGCAAGATGGACTGACGACATAAGAAGAATAGCGGGAGTGACCTGTATTTAGAAGGTGGAGGATCGAAGAGGATGGAGACTCATGCGGGAGGCTTACGTTCAACAGTGGACGGATACAGGCTGATGATGTGCTTCAGTTAGGGAGGAGATATGGTAACAATGATGATCATGATGTCCGTTATTGTTGATTATAGCAAACACTTCTCGATCCTCTATCTATTTTGCTGATGTCACCACACCATTTTGCAAGGATGTCAGTTCTTGGGTACTTTTTACAATTTTTTTCTTCTCGATCGACCGTCATCTCTTTGATACATATAACCTGCTCATTGCCATTTGAGTGTACCTATTCTTTCGATAGCGTTCACTACTTGAGTTTTTCTTTGGATATCGTTGTTTCTCATTTTATCTTTTAGAGACACTCCTCTCGTGGATCTCATGCTATCCTCACATAGGAAAGACTTGCTGTTAGATTCCATTTCTTTACACCATAAATGAATACTGGCAGAATGCATTGATTAAAAGCTTTAGTTTGATATCAATATTAAAATGGTCGAGCAAAGACAAAAAAGAGATATTTTACAGACCAAGTACTCGTTTATATAATATTATTATTCTTTATAGGCAACTGGATGCTAGAAGAGAGAAGACGTGTAAAAGACGATTTAAATGTAAATAAAATGCAATGATAACATGCGTTTTTTTAAGAGTGATTTTCTACAATCCTGAACAAAATTGTGAAGATGACTTTCTCTAACCAGAGGTCATCATTACCCTCCACGGCGTTCACCCTAATCCTCTGAAACGCATTTGGCACTGGACCCACAAGAGATTTATGCTACAGAGATGTTATTGCTACTTTTTCTTTAGAAAAAAAAAGTAAATTTTCGCACATGCTCGAAAATAAGAACACCACTATAAAATAATATATCTATGATTTTTTTGAATATCAGTTTATTTACGTCATTAAATTACAGCCAACCATCTTCCATTGTTCACGGGACTCACAGTAAATGCTTGGTGTTCACAAGCGGACTCTTGTCTACCAATTATTTTGATTAATTAACATCTACTAATATTATACATCCATTTTAACGTGTAAGGGATCTGTCGTAAACTATCCGAGTACTTTATATTTATGAACCATTTAAAAAAATAATTATACGCAGTTTTAAATTTACAATTTGTTTTAAATAAAACATTCAAAAGAAAAAAATTATCTATCCATAGTTTGCAGGAATCTAACAGGATTCTTTTGGAAGATGGATCATTCTACCGATTGAAATTATTTGAATATACTAACATTTCTTATAGTAACCGCATGCAGGACAGCACAAAATACGAACACTTGTAGTTATATGATCATTGACGGTTTTAGGGGGTGGCCCAGTGGGTCGGCAGCCCAGGGCGCCGAATGAACTAAGGGCGCTAAGGGCGGTCTAGCTCCTACAGCGGGTATTTTCTAAAGATTTCCCCTTCCACCCAAAAAAACCAGAGGGTGCCAGATTTTTTTTTTGCCCAGGGCGCTGCAAGGTCTATAGCCGGCACTGTATGTGATGATCAATCAAGGTGTAGAAGAGATTGCAAGTAAATATCGATCAGTTTCTTAGGGAGATTCAGATTATATGAAAAAAGAAACAGATGATGGAAGAGCTTTAAAAAGTATTTACCAAGTATGCGATGATTCCCTCATTTGTGGATAAGTGCAGGTGAAATCATTTAATCAAGTTCAGAGAAGCAGCAGCCTCAGTAATAGCTGTAAAAAAGACTGTTAGTCACCCAAAGATTAGAGGTTCGCCGTAACTACGCTCTTATTTATTAGTGATATCCTCCTCTCTAATTGAGAAATCGAATTACTGGGTGGCAGGATGCAAGAGCTGGTTCCCAAGCAAAAGAACTGGTTTTTGGTTCACAATTCTCGTTTATTTTATTACAGACTTGCTTTCTTGTCCGACCAAAACAATCCGAAAAGTAAACTGATAACTGCCGGACACAATGACATGCCGCGCTGCCAATGAATGCGGCAAAAAAGCGAATTAAAGATGACAGTTGCAGCAACACGAAATGGAGCAACTGCCATAACAAATAAAATGGCGTATGCAAACGCCTGCGTAATATTCTATACTCAAAACTAACATTATTATTAGATGTGCGTTTCAGGCGAGCGAACAAAAATAAGAGACAAAATATCGATTTTCGAGGCTTTACGGCATCAGCCTAAAGGTGCTATATCGAGCTGATATCATTAGGTAAACTGTTATTTATTGATTGTTATATTTGTAAAATGTCTACATAATATACGTTTTTTTATTTTATCGTGGATTGATCCTACGGCTTTTTGCATGACAGTCTAGTGTTTTAACCTATCGCCCATATAGCACTCTGTATAATATCTAACCTCCACACTTTCTCTTTTTAGTCGGTCCAATTTACATAATGTATTCTCATCTGGACCAAATAGAATGTTTACACGTCTAATTTATCTACGGGACAGTTCGACTTGACCTTTTTTAGAGAAAGAAAACGCCCACAGGAGAGAAAAAAAGTTAAAGTATTACCACATATTTTGCGATTGTTTTCTTAAAAATGACTATTTTTTATATTCTGTTGTGTAGACGAGATTAAAGATACTTAACAATCACATAAATAGAGAGAAACGTATATTTTTACAAATTCATATTTTAAGACTTTCAATTTTGTTATAAACATTATGTTAAAAGAGAACAGAAAGATTTATATAAATAAATGTATTTTACTATTTCAAGAATTTACCTTAAGATCTATTTCAATTATTAGTTACATAACTATTTTTTATGTTGTTTTAATTAAGATCACGTTGAGTATTGTTTCTTCACAAACTGGAACTTAGTCGAATTGCCTTCGGACATAGCTTAGTGGTTAAAACGTTTGGTCAACAAACAGAAGGGCGTGGGTTCGATTCTTGACGGAGATTGAAAAAAATATTTTTAATCGTTTTTCTACGCTCTAAATAACTCTCGGTTGGTGAAAATTTGATTCCTCACCATTAAAATGCTAGTCATACAAAAAATATTTTTTCCTTTAAATATTTTACTACATACGACATATTATTTGAAATGTCAAAAAAATGTACAACTACGATTTCTATTCTAATTTATAAACTAGAATGTATTTATATATTATGGCATAGATATATAAACTTAATACAAATCATCATTTTTGAATGTATATCCTAGTTTTTAGTCCTAGTATTAAGTAAAATCACATTTAAGAAATGCCTTCCATTCAAGGAAGGTGTAAATTAATTTATAAATAAATATATTAAGTTCTTATTATAGTATCTAACACATTATTGTAATAAGTTGATAGACAATTAAGTCTGGTAATTTAAGTAAGAGTTATTATTATTTGTAAACTTGAAAGAAAAAAAAAATACCTGAAATAAAGAACCATTTAAAAAAAAAAAATCATCGTTATCAGCCTGTTTCTGTTCACTGTTGATCGTAAGCCTGCAGCATGAGCCTCCATCCTCTTCGATGTTCTCCATAGCACCCTGGGAGAAATCGACAGGCGTATATAACTGGGATGGGCAGCGTTTGGAAAACTAAAGTATATACTCAGGATTAATAATAAATTATTAATCCTGAAGAAGGTCCCTGCAATGGTGGTCGAAATATTGGTTGAAAGAAGTTCACCACACACGGCTCAACCTAAAAGCCGCAACATAAAATCTGGCCGTGAAAGCCTAAGAAGTTATTTAAAGTATATACATTTTTAAAGCGAAAATTTCGCAATGTCTTAAAACTAAGGCATTTTACTAATGCATCCTCCTTGTATTAACTTATGGTGCAGAGACATGGAATCCAAAAGCAAGTCTTACCCATAATAATAATACATTAATATCCTCTTCTCAAAGTTCGATATCGATTTACCGGATGACAGGATACAGGTCAGGTTCACAATACAAAAAACTTGTTTTTGTTTCACAATTCTCGTTTATTTGTCAAGCACTTGCTTTTTCGTCACCCTTTATAGCGAACGCCCTTAGGCAGGCGCCATAACGGTCGTGAACGAGCTGCCAACTGTCAACTGACGGCGTGCTCTCATCTCGCGCTGCCAACCGTCGCTCCAGAAAAAGCGAATTCAAGATGGCAGTGGTACCAACAGGAAATGGTCCAACTGTCATAACAAATGAAATGGCGTATGCAAACACCGTGTATTATTATATAATTAAAACTAACATTAGATGTGCATGTCAGGCGAGCGAACACAAATAAGACACATAATATCGTTTTTCGAAGCTTTACGGCATCAGCCTTAAGGAGCTATATGAAGCTGATATCAACATATAGCACAATCATAAGATGAAGAATTAGACCATAGATAATAATAAATATGTAATTGAACAATGAATTTAAAAAAACTATCAATATTTTCCGGTACTTGTATTTGTAAAGCAATAATATCAACAAAAAAGCAAGTATCACAAACTCACGTCAAATATCCTCCATACATTTCTTGGTATTCGCCTTTATACGTGTTAATAAAAAAATCATAACATACACAAGTATGTAAAGAAATGTCGAAAATACTATTTAAAGTGGCCAGTAAAAAGATACATAATTTTCCAGCGTTGAACGAATTTCATATTACAAAACTGTCTGATATTGTTGATAGATGGATAAAACTGACGTTTCGAAATTTCAAATTTAATTCGACAGCTCCGCGCAGTGTGTGGCTAACTTCACACAACAAACCGCGTGCACTCAAAATTCAAAATTTGAAATATTCCATCTTTGATTCGGCGTATTGTTTTGTAAAACAAAAGGTCTCGCATGAATATTCATTCGGTAATTATTTTGTGGAAAATTATATAATTCGAGATCGATTTATGGCCAGTTTCCTAGAATATATTTAAATTTTGTATTTTGACATAGTAAAATAATAATACTTTAATTGTTTTAGTCAATTTATCAGTTTAATTGGAAAACGCTACAAAATGGTATTTTCAAAATATAATTACTTTAAATTTTGTAACATTAAATAATTTAGAGTTGCGTAAATGTAAAATAAATGATCATCATCATCATGCTACGTCCACTTCCTAATTGGAGCATTTAGCATTTACAAACTGTCGCCACAAAGCTTTGTCAGCCACCATAGTCTTCGCCTCATCCCATGTCCGCTCTGCCTCCCGCAATTCCATCGAGTACATTCTTTATGTCAAGATGCCGCGAGCCTGGGGGCTGGAAGAAAAGGCATCTGTAGATTATTTTCTACTGTGGCATTCTTAATAAATGTCCCAACTAGGTTCACCTCTTGATCGACTGTAGATTGGAAGGCTTCTTTATCCGCTCTCTCACCTTGTCATTCTTCACAAAGTCAAACCATCTTACCCCCAGTACTTTACGCAGCCATCTGCTCTCAAATCCCATTATTTGGCTGCATTGGTACTTAGTGAGATGCCAAGATTTACAGCCGTAAAGAAAAATAGGGTCGATACAGCCACTGTATAACCATGACTTTTTTTGCTCGAGTAAAGTAGTCCCAGATATTGCGAATATGGTTAAAAGACGCTCCAGCGTTTCCTTGGCGAGAAAAGAGCTATATAACAATACTATTAGATAACTTACACACTCTAAACTCCGTCCTTAACTTTCTTAAGCTCCACTTTTCCCCCTTTCCTTACATTCCTACATACCTTCTTATTGTTACTATACTTTATTTATTAGTTTCCCATAAGTATGTTTAAGCACGTTTGAATCTAATGAAGCTTTAATGGAAGGTGAAACTATAGTGTTCCAACAAGTGGATAAAGAGAGCTTAATGTAATCTATGTAAGAACAAGGTAATATGTTTTTTTCAATGTTTTTAGCATTCACTGTGAGATCCCATATAAATAGTTAATATTATACTGCTCAACTCCTTGATAGGTGCAATAATATATTTGAAACAACCTCTGCTGACGGCGATTCTAGAAACATATATGGAATATACAAGGCAAACATTAATGAACAAGACATAGATACCGAAATTGGTATAATTGATAAAACAGAAGTCCGCCACAAAACTATTTACCATGAGATGTATGATTTACCTTTTTTTCTTTTCACATGACATTAATTTATGACATTAATGATTGATGCACGAGAAGACCTGGAAGACTTTACCGAGAACGCAACGCAGGACAAACAGAGATGGCGAATGCGCACAAGAAGAGCCGACCCCAGATGATGGGAAATGGTGAGGTTAAAGAAGAAGACATGACATTAATTTATAATTCATGTCAATTATTTGATTTAATAGTGAATACATTATTGAAGATTAATTGCGATTTACATTCCATTAATTCTGTGAATTATTAGTGTCATTAGTATTGCTCAAACTATTCGATGAAAAGGCTTGTGACTGATTTTAAATTATGTCATTAGCTTAATTTTTCTTCGGACTTAGATGTATGAGTATGAAAATTGATTATGTATGATATAACTGATTATATTTATTAATATACGTATAATAAATTAAATGACGTTGTTTATTATTTACTACAATATTACAATATCATTTAATATTAGTTCAGTTACTTATTCTATTATTATAAACTACTATCCTTATATCTAGAAAAACTCTTTCTTTATGAGTGGTTTGCTTACTTATTATACCCACTGCTACACAACACTTTGCTTACCCCTAGTGAAACTTTTTCAGTAAATATTCATTTACACGTCACTACGTGTGTTCACGTTAAAATTGATGAAGCTTTCATAGATCGCAAAAA
Organism: Glossosoma conforme; assembly: GCA_022606575.1. Classification (NCBI taxonomy): domain Eukaryota; kingdom Metazoa; phylum Arthropoda; class Insecta; order Trichoptera; family Glossosomatidae; genus Glossosoma; species Glossosoma conforme. The sequence continues at coordinate 5,339,790 of JAGTXR010000058.1, read as the reverse complement.
TGCAGTCTTCCATCTAGTAAAACATTGCTTAGTTTGATTTGTGTTAAGACAAGGTATAAAATTCTTATAAATTTAACAATATTACCCAACGCATCATTGTAGAGTCTACATAAAGTTTTTGAAAATCCTCGAAACGACAACAAAAGTAGAATCTACATATGACGTACTTTCGTCAACATCTGGCGGTATTTTTCTGTGTGTGTTAACATGAAAAAAATATTTAAGAACCATGTTGTGCATAACGGCGGTGGATTGTTGCCAAATTGCGCACTTCCAAGATGTAGAACTTATTTTGAAAATTATTTAATTCGTGTACGCACAGTTTTCTCGTATTACCAAAGTGCGGAACATGTTCCAAGTGTGGACACTTGCCAAACTAAAGTTTGAGAAACTTGATACAAGAAATTCGATTTCGCCAAGTTTTTTATGGAAACATTAATTATATTTTCTTAATTTCACAACTTCATACCTGTAAATACATTTTTTTATAATGCACATAAAAGATTATGTTATGTTTATTTTAAGCAGTATTTTTTTTTGCCAAACAATAAAATATCAATAAATAATAGTAAACTTACGTCGTAATACAGACTTAACCTTCGTTGGTTGAGCGTTCCGGCTAGAATCCAGTAAAAGCTTTGCCTCTTAGCTTATAAGGCACTCAACGAAACTGCACCAGGTTATTTGACAGAACTGATGGAGAGACACTCAGATCAGCCAGAGCAAATAGAAGCACCCTGCAGCTGACGGGAGGTAGTCACAGCACGGTCTTTGGCAATCGTGGTTTCAGCTACGCGGCACAAATGGCCTGGAACTCGCTGCCGGAAAGTATAAGAGAACTTAAAGCGGAGGCATCCTTCAGAAGCAGACTCAAGAACCATATTTTTACTCAGAGAAGCAAAGAAGCTCATTTAGAATGACCATTCAGTCATAAAAAAACGCTTTACAAATACTCATATAATAACAATAAGCTTTGTTTACTTGGCCTTTTCAACCGCCTTTACGAGGATCGCTGCGCCTCTAGGCTTAAATAATGAATTACTCCTGCACTTACCCACATTTGACAGACTTTCATACTTAATGAACATTAATACACGTTTAATGTGTATTGATCAAGAACTGGCAGCTTACAAAATTTCGTCCTAAATGCCACCGCTAAGCTCAAAATAAAATGAATCCAGATTGTAAGTTTACATTATTAAAAAAAGCTATTTTCCGATGACATGTTATGGCTTTCTCGAGAAGTCATTATCAAGTGTTTTCATTCACATACTTGAGAATTTCTTCTCGTCAAAGGGAAACATGTACTCTGAAATAAAATAAAAGAATTAACTCTTAGAATTTATTTGCATTTCATCATCATCATCATCATAATACCCGCTTCCTTAACTGAAGATTATGGTTAGCCCGAGCTGCCGTCTAATAGTCCTCGTCTCATCGCATGTCAGCTCCACCTCTTGCAGCTTCGAGTACATATATTTATAGTTACCGATGGCTTTTAAAGACAGTGTGATTTTGAGAACTTAAATTCTACGCTGAATATCTGCTTCCAAAATTTTTCTTTTCATTAACAACATTTAAATTATGAAAATCCACTAGAATATATCGATCGAAGAGATCGTACGAACACAACTTAGTTTTTATATGCTGGATTGCATTCGTTTTTCTTCGTGGATTTTTGTACAAGTTTTGGTACCTCTGTTCACATTGCGCAGTTACTAGATTCCTGTTCAGCGTAGGAAACAAACGCTTCTTAATTAAATAATCGACTCCTGTGTTTACTTGGGGATCGAGGCGGGGATTACCCATCAGTGGTACATGTAGCGCTAATTACAGATCATCCCTACAGATGATCATCTGCACCAACGGTATACAAAGCCGAGCTTAAAATCTTGATAAGCAAGATCCGATAATGCCTGCGAGATACAACTTAAAACAAAAATAACAAAAAGCAATGAGCAAATAGGTAATTTAAATAAAATAAATTAAAATACTTATAATATGATTTTCTGATTCGATGAGCTTTCGATATGTTTAGGTTAATAAAACCATTATTTAGTGACCACTTGATAATAATGTTAACTTGACAAAGCCGAAACATGTCGTTAAAAAATAAAATTTACTAATAATTGAAAATATCATTTAATTTTGATTGAATTTTATATGATTAATATTTATTTATACGGATTGCTATTTAACTATTTATATATGAAGCTTGTTGATATATATATATAATCGTGTCGGAAACAACAGGGTCAGATCCTGTCTGCCCAGAAGTGGGCGACGTCGATGGCGTTACTTCTGGCCATCATCAGGTCTTCCTGGGTGCAGCCACTCGGGCACAGCGCACACTCCAGAAGGTGTGACAGGGTCTGCTCCACGCCACAGTCACATTCAGTCGGTCCGCTGTAAAACTGCCATTTTTGACAATATATGACATTTTTGACATAAAAAATCACTGAGAAATAAACGGACGACGCTGGGGTTCTAACCATGGTCTTTTGCAACCATGTTCATTTTATTGCCCTTCTTAAGCCAATTCGGATGTTTGCACCGCGTGCAAAGTCCCGAAATTGACACTTTTGTATTATTGATAGATGGTGCTTGTCGTAAGTTGTTTGTATTTAAAGATGAATTTATTTATTCATAACAAATATTTTTTACGATTTATTGATGAGAAAAGGGTTCTACAAGATGGTTTTGCCATGAATTTGTAAATGTATTTAATTCTTTTAAAAATATGCGTCTCTATTGATGTATTAAGAAGAATAAAAAGAATAACAAAAAAATTTAACATGAATATTGAAAATAATTTCATACTCCAAAATAATAAAGTATATATTGATTCGATCATTTTTTTTTTTGATTTCATCGATTGATATTTCTTGATGGAATTGTATAATAAAATTCCATTGATTTTTAATGTAATAAGTGAGATATATTTCATAGTCTAAGCTCACCTATCTCATACCATGGATTATATAAACTCATACATGCCTTTTAATTCATTAAAAAATGGCCACTCTATGAAGCTGAAAAATATCACGAAATAAAAAAAATATGAAACAATTTATAATTATTTTTTATTTACATTTAGTTTTGATATTAAATAAGATATCTAATTCGCGAAAATTTGCCGTTTTTAGGCAAAGAATGTCGCAAAAAAAATAATCGTGAAAACACTCCATACAAAAACCCCCTGAAAGACATCGTGAAAGCACACTTGGTTGAAAACCGGGAACGGTCTTGGCGTGATCCTTACGTTTCCTGTTTAATCCCGCTCTCTGGGGTCGGAGGCAGGATCGGCGCTTATCTACAACCTCCACGGCGGCTTAGGATGTTTTCAGCAATTCCTGAAACTCTGCGAAGAAAGGCTCACTTTACACGGTGCTGTGTGGCGTATACAGCGTGCTTTCAACTTGGAAATAGTTGGTGAAAACTTACAACGTAATTTAAGATAAGTCCTGAAGATTCCGATTATAATGAAAAAAAAAAACTGAATATGATAATGAATGTATTAATCAATTGGTTTTGACGTTAGTTGTATTGAGAGTAAAATTTCTAGAAATGAGTTCTTGATTTCTGTAGTAAACAGAAAAACACTGTTTTATTTCTATTAGCACAATTAATCAACGTGATGTCTTCTCGTATTAAAACAAAGGTTGATTTTAGAACATATATATTATATCAAATGAGAATCTTCCAAAAGTTAATTTAAAATTATATATATTTTTTCTAATTTGTTGCTTATAATATTTCTCTTCATTCTTTACTATACCCGATTCTTTCACCATTTCATTACGGCTCAGTGGAATACAATTTATACTGTCAATTATCAAACTAGTATTTGAAGCATAATTGTACTTGGACTATTTTCGTATATCATATTGTTTCTTGTATCCTTTAGCTATCAGATGATGCATAAAATACTATTCTAATAAGTAGCAAAACAATATATCACGTCTACTGATATCAACGGTAGGGGAATCTTACACGATATATATCGGGTACCGATGCGAACAGGTTAATAGAAAATATGGCCGTGATAAATTGTCGGTAAACGACAAGCATGGTGAAGACGGTAGAATATAGAAAAACAACAGACATGGCACGTGTAATAGAATTCAGAAAACGTCAAATACGGAAAATTAAGTATAATTTTTCCTTTTTATAAATTAAGTATTTATTTTCGTTTGAATTAAAACACCCTGTGTGTTTTTATACGAAATTTAAAATATATAACGTTGTAGTATAATCAAGAGATAAAGAAATTTTCTGGGTCGATAGGGGGACTGTTTGAAATAGGAGGCGCCCCGGCGGACCGGAGGCGAAGCTAATCCTGAAGAAAATTGGAGGCTTTTTAGTTCCGAGTGGAGACCTCCATTACAATTAGTACTCGAGGCTCGGAATATTTAGATAGTATGGCGGAGAACGCTTAACGAATATTACTATGAAAAACTTTTGCAATCAACATTTTTGAATTTGTACACGTAATAATGATAATAAACGAAAAAGTTATTTACTAAATGGTGCTTTTAGAATACTTTAAATGAGAGTAGTGTTCTAAATATTATATCAATTTTTAAATTAAAAATGTTGAAATTGTAATAATGAGCAAGTGATGAAATATTTTTATTTATCACCATCATCAGCCTGTCAACGTAGGCCTTCCGCATTAGTCTCCATCCTCTTTGATCCTCTGCCCTCTGCATCTAGCCTACTCTCGCTATTTGTCTGATGTCGTCAGTCCATCTTGAGAGGGGACGGCCAACACTCCGTTTGTCAGTTTTTGGACGCCACTCCAACACTTCTTACCCATCCATAATCATATTTTCGACATATATGTTTTGCCTATTGCCACTTGTGTGTGGCATTCGTTGGGTAGCCACCACTAGTTTTTCTTCGGATATCATCATTTCAGATTATATACTTTAGAGACACTCAAGAAGTAAGAATTGCTGTTTGATTCCATTTCTCTGTGCCAGGGCATTAATACGCTCTGTGCTGAGTGTTTATTTAATTCATTTAATATTTTAAAAAAGAGGTAATGTTTTTTCTTCATATGAGCTTGCATCTATTTATATGTTAAAATATTCGGTTGATCTATGTTTTTTTTTGTTAAATTATACAATTTTAATACGATATAATAAAGTTGCAATGATATATGAATGCTATTTGAATCTTTACCGGGATACAGACCCAGGAAGGATGAAACTAGAACTGCGGAATATTCGTGGAATATCCTGGAATCGTCAATTCCTTTTATGTTTCAAGGAAGAATAAGGAATTTACATTACTACCAGGAGTACCCGAATAGTTTATTATCTTGTTATTTTTTAATATTTTTAATTTGATATAATATGGGTAAATTGTATTGATCCGTCTGTAGAACAAAATAGCCTTGGCCTCGGGAACGTCAGGCTAATCACTAATAATAATATATATTTTCATTTTGTTTTAATATGAGTCAAGTTAAGCAATAAAATTCAATAACATGAAGAGCGCGGTTCCACTCTCAACGAAAGCTTTCCTTACAAAGTAAGGAGAAAACGTACTCTCTATACTTGTAGATATTAAATAATTTTAATTAATTTTTCTTAAAGTGAATGCTCATAATATAACACTACTAGATATTTACTAAATTATTTATGTATTCAAATGAACTTTTTTCAAAAAAGTAAAATAATTTTCTATTTGGTACCTAAATGTATATTTAAAACATTATTACGGAATTGTAGTCTTTCGTACAGTAAAAGCAGCTGTATTTAGTAATATTCGCTTACCTTACAGTGGAGGCTCTGCCGCTATCCTGAAAATAAACTTCAGGTTTTGTGTCGCTCCTGAAACGCACAATTGTTTAATGCAGAGATGAAAAACCAGCCCTCGCGGTCCTTTCTAGTAGTTATATAGCCTTTAGAGTCCTCCCGCGATGTGGTCCTTGAAGTTTACTTAAGACCCATTCCCATATTAAAATATCGGTACTTATTCAATCATCAAAGTTAATTAATAAGAAATGAAAATTGTGCTTGGATTGGTGAGCACTTAGTGTAGTAACATCGCGTGATAGTCGTAACACATACCGATAGATGGTGATAGTAATTCTGAAGTCTCATCTGTGGAATATTATGCCGCTTACCATGCTGCATATGGGATAAGCACTGCACGTGGAGTTTTGATCCGCAAACGTCATAGACACAGCCCGAGATTCACGCATCATCCTTAATAATTACAGGAATTTATAATGAATGTGTAATCTTCGCCGGACGACTTTCGTCTACCACCAATTTTGATTAATATGCTATGACTGGCTTTTTACGGGCGAGGGATCAAATTCACACCAACCGGTGGTATTTCAGAGCTCACAAATCGATTAAAAATATACATTTTTTTATCTCCGTCGGAAATCGAACCCACAACCTTTGACTTGCAAAGCAAACGTTTTGACCATTGAGCTATAACATATTACTAGACCACTGAGCTATAACTATAATATATTAAATAAATTAAGTTTTAATTCACTTTCTTTTCATCGTCATACGAGTATGCGTATAAAGCTTTTCTAGCATCCGTGTACACAGTTGACATATTTTGATATATAAGACGAGTAAAAATTACTTAATTAATACTTTAAAATTGATTTTAAATATCATTCCAACATATGCATTGCAATTTCTCTAAAAATATGATTCGATAGAAAATTCTAACAAATACAATAAAAAACTCTCATGTGATTTTTTTTAGAGCGAAAACTTATACTTGTAATCTCTAGCATACAATTTCATTATTAAAGTATAGAATTTAATTTGTATGGAATTTATAAAGGTAAACGAAATATTTTGGCTCTCCTGGCTTAATTCAACTATGTAGGTGCGTCGGTCTCATACACATTGCCTGAAATAACACTTGACGAAACTTGCGCTAAATTTTCAGCCAAATTTTCAACTGAATTTCAACGGCGCCATGTTTTTGAGTTAATGGCTGCGTTCACGCAAACGTTTTCGGTAGTTTATTTGAATTTTTATTTATCATTTTAAGTATACGAAACCAAATAGCATGACAAAAAAACATTTGATATGTTTATTGTTTCAATAATACTTACAAAGTTTCTTTTATTTATTATTTCCAAGTAAGATTGCTCCTTAGCATCATATTATTTATTTATTTTAAGAAGGCCTGACCTAAATAAATGATATTTATAAAAAAAATGGGTTGCGCCGCATTTCGTTCCCAGACAAATCGTTCAACGACGCATCTTTAACGACGTGGAGCGCACTGAGCGTCTGGTGCACGGAATATTTCGTCCACGGGACAACTGGTGCACTGGATGTCTCGCTAACCTAACCTTAGTTATTTCATTAACAAGACTTGTATAGATCTCTGGACTCTACGATAACTGGACAAATTCTTAGGTTAGTAAAGATAAGATAAGGTTAGGTTAGGCTAGCGAGACATCGAGTGCACCAGTTGTCCCGTGCACCAGACGTCCAGTGCGCACCACGTCGTTATCGATGAGTCGTTTTAATAATTGTCTGTGAACGATATGTCGTGACACCATCCCAGGGTTGTTAGCTGCACAGCCATATTATGTGTAATCATAAATTGTTTTTTTCTCTGTAGTGCTCGCATTTAAATAACTTCTCTTAGTGAGGGAAGCCATTGAAATCAAAAGACATCCCTTTAACATGAACAGGGATGATGGTTTGATTCTCAAAACAGCGTGGCTTCCACTTCTAGCACATACTCAAAAACCTGCACAGACAAGCAAGGACAACCACAGTCCGACATGACGTTCGTGGAGGTATGCTCTATAGAACATACTTATCATGACGCTCGTGGAGGTACACTCCTTGGAACATACCCACCGTACACGACTTTCTGACATGACCTTGTCGAGATACGTTAATACAATATGTTTTTGAAAAATAAAACAAGTTTTGAATGCCAACGTACATAAAAATAGACTTTAAGACATGTTAATTAGATGTGAATAGTTTTTTAATACAGTCAAGATTCGATAAGTCTTTTATCGCTATGGTTAAGACAGTATGTAACGACGTCAAAAGCTCCAAAGAATCAAACAAAGGATGTAATTCTACTTATATTTTAAAAGACAACAAAAGCGTTACTTTAATACCTCGAAGGTATTAACCCATTAAGTGCGAGGTATATTAAAACAGAGCTTATTATTTTATGTGTTCCGGACTTGGCAACAATTATTATGCCCTGCTATTGATTCCTGTATCCGGTTTTAACGAGCTACGGAACAAAGAGTCCCCAGCTTTTTGTAATGAGCAATATCAGTTTATCGGTAAACTTCATTAAGTTTTTCCTTCCGAGAGCTTCCGGTAGAATTTAAAAACAGGAAATGCCAAGCTAGTGATGTGACATAATTGTGTTTTATTTAAACAAAATAAAATTTAGAAAAAAATTGTGACGGATTTCTATTTCATCAAATTGATTCTTGCAGGCTGGTGCCGAAAAGCCTCGATATAATAAATATAAAGGTGGAATAGAAATTGAAGCGACCTCTGGTGACGGCGATTTTAATGATATCTATGGGACACACAAGGCAAACATTAATATAGATCATATATACATGATTTGTACAGCCTAACTTCCCCTTTACTAAGAGAAAAGCAACTTCACGTCGCCGGGATAGTTATAGTAGTTATGTAGGGATGAGGAGCAGATAAGCAACACAACGATTTTTTCTGAAGCACATATATTTAAGTTAAGTTGGAGTCTAACTGGGGACTGGCCACTGAGCGCTCGTAGTGGGAGAGACAGCCTAGCGCCACAATTAATAGTGGCGATCTACAGAACTAGACTTGTCAAACAAACAATATGGCGACACATGCGCCATGTCTTATTTTACTAAAATTTTTATGTATGCTTGTCCGACGACCAAACAAAAGTAAGATACGAAAGATCAAATATTAAGGCTTTTCGGCACCAGACTGCAAGGGCTATATCGAGCTGATGTCAATGATAAATTTTAAAAAACAAAATAAAACTTTAATTTATATTTAACTAGCTGACCCGGTGAACTTTGTTTCACCCGAAAGGCAATAAATGAGCAGATTTTGGATTTTATTAAGTTGAATTTTTCGGTACATATGATATCATATATTTGGTCTGGTTGAATTCTATTGCAGTAATCGACGAAACTTCAGCAAGTAGTTGTCAGCATTTCGACGAATCGTCAAACGATATGCGTTATAATTCATCGAGCTCAGATTCTTGGTAGTTTCTTCACCTGAAATTAAGACAATAGATTTTTAATTTTGTATGTAAAGCTAACATCCATATTTGTAGCATAATTATAAAGGGGTGAAGATAAATGATTTTAAATCGTTTGCCGGTTATTTGTCCCATTTTCTCTAAAAAAACATCTTAATCTTTAAGTCTGTTATTTTCCTGGTAATAAGCAGTGTAATTGGTCATTTATTGAAAACCTAAAGCAAAACCAAGCACTGAAAAATGTATGTCATGACGGAATCAAAACAATGATATTGATTATATATATATTGATTACTCACCATTCAATGGATTTTTCATTTTGATATTGAAATAATATCCATCTTCTCCTTGCCAAAACATCAGTGGGTATTGCAACGTGTCATATGAATAACGTGTTTCAGATATCTGTTGTAGTTGCCCAGTATCACGACGTGTCTACCAGATAGTCGTTTATCCGCTCTGATCACGACTTTGTCGACCTCGATCAAGTTCTTCCTCCATATTTTCATTGAAGTATATTTGTACAAATTTATGCTGTGCATCTTCGAGAGGTTGGAATGATCCGATTCGATGGTGAATCTGTCCTTGTATCTACAGAATCAAAAGCAAAGACAATATTACTGATTTATAAACACTTTTTTTTAAGAATTAGCATACATAATTCAAAGCAATAAGTGTAGTATATTATTCTGTTAGTTAGATTGTGTGTAAGTACAAAAATAAATAAATAAATACCTTGAATGTCGGATTAAATCCTCGTCCATTCTAGAGTTCGTGCAAACGGATCGCTTTGGCATATCGTAAAGAGACTTGTCAATGTTGTCGCTGGAGGTGTCTCAGCACGTTGAACAACATTTGAAGCCGTGAAATATACCCAATGGCCATTCTCCAGATGCACTGCCAAATGCACAACAGCAGTATGACGTTCGTGATAAGCGATTGCGAATATACGCCAAATCGCTTTATACCAAACTTGAAAGCGCGCAATTTCATCGTTGGTATTCGAGGTTAGGATGCCAAAAACCGCCAAATCGCTGCCATACATTCTACCCAATGACCATTCTCCAGATGCACCGCCAAATGCACAACAGCAGTATGACGTTCGTGATAAGGGATTGCGAATATACGCCAAATCGCTTTGTACCAAACTTGAAAGCGCGCAATTTCATCGTTGGTATTCGAGATTAGGATGCCAAAAACCGCCAAATCGCTGCCATACATTCGTAATGTTTCGATTCCTAGTTCCATGATGGCTTTTTCGTGAAGAATTCGATCGTTTTGGTCGCGAGTATCTACAGAATCAAAAGCAAAGACAGAATTACTGATTTATAAACACTTTTTTTTAGAATTAGCATACATAATTCAAAGTAATAAGTGTAGTATGTTATTCTGTTAATTAGATTGTGTGTAAGTACAAAAATAAATAAATAAATACCTTGAATGTCGGATTAAATCCTCGTCCATTCTAGAGTTCGTGCAAACGGATCGCTTTGGCATATCGTAAAGAGACTTGTCAATGTTGTCGCTGGAGGTGTCTCAGCACGTTGAACAACATTTGAAGCCGTGAAATATACCCAATGACCATTCTCCAGATGCACCGCCAAATGCACAACAGCAGTATGAAGTTAGTGATAAGGGATTGCGAATATACGCCAAATCGCTTTGTACCAAACTTGAAAGCGCGCAATTTCATCGTTGGTATTCGAGGTTAGGATGCCAAAAACCACCAAATCACTGCCTTACATTCGTAATGTTTCAATCCCTAGTTCCATGATGGCTTTTTCGTGAAAGATTCGATCGTTTTGGTCGCAAATATCGGCACAATAAGCTAACAGAAACTCGAAAGTTCTTGTGACAAAACGTCAACCGATAGACTTCAAAATATCTATGTAACCATAGACAATAATAATATCGGTTCTCAGATTCCTTGCCTTTTGTTATAACATTTTTTACAAATAAAAGATTAAACTGATATTTTAACTCATATTTATTTTGTTTTTGACTTTTTTTTCCTGTCTTTTGTTTTTTTTTTGTTTCAAAATATTCCGTACCTTACGTAGGTACCTACTTACAATACCTACTTTTGCGTCATTTTTAGTTATGGCGTTGGCTATAGCAACACTTTCTTCAACTGACATCTGTCAAATGACAATAGTCTTGTTTGAAAACATGTTTACGTAAATGTTCAATATTTTTCTTAATCAAATCAATTTTGAGTATCTTTTAATTTTTTTAGGGTTCTAAGCTACCTTTCCATCAATTTTCAGCCAAGTCGGCTCAGCAGTTTTTGAGTTAAATAATAAAAAATAAAAATAACACAATAGAATAAGAAGATGCCTTTCCATTTGCTTTTTGTTATAACATTTGTAACAAATAAAAGATTAAATTGATATTTTCACTAATATTTATTTTGTTTTTGTCTTTTTTTTTCTGCCTTTTGTTTTTTTTGTTTCAAAATATTCCGTACCTTACGTAGGTACCTACTTACAATACCTACTATTGCGTCATTTTTAGTTATGTTGCTGACTATGGCAACACTTTCTCAACTGACAGCTGTCAAGTTACAATAGTCTTGTATGAAAACATGTTTACGTAAATGTTCGATATTTTTTCTTAATCGAATCAATTTTGAGTATACCATGGACGTTTTTGGGTTCTAAGCTACCTTTCCACCAATTTTCAGCCAAGTCGGTTAGGCCGTTCTTGAGTTACAAAAACAAATATAACCCGACTTTCTTTTATATATATAGATATTGAATACCTCTGCTTGAGGAAGTAACTAAAGTTTTATACTCCGGAAGGATCGACTCTAAAGAGTACAAAATTCAATAAAGTGATAACGAAAATGAAAATTGTTCTTGCTTTACCATAAAATGAAAGAACAGTACTTACTATAGGCGATGAGTTAACCGGATAACAAATATAATTAATTTATATATAGTGTTTTCTTCTATATACTTTTTGACTATAGCGTTTGCAGCTATTTTTCATATGAAGGTCTGATATAGTGTAAATGTAGAGTAGAAATGATACTTAGGACAAAAACGTCGGGATAATCATCCGATCACTTTAAAATTATTTGATCAATAAATCATTTAAATTATGGCTCCACTCCTCTCGATCCTCTGCAACTCTCTTTAGCTCAGCATAAGAGAGGAAACTCATGTCCTCGAATAATTGCTCTAAATACTCCCGCCAATGGCGTCCTCTGCAGTGTCTACCTTCAACAATCCCTTCCGCAATATCGTGAAGAAGTCCATCGATGCGCATGGTGTGACAAATCCATCGGGCTCGCCTCTCTGAGATGGTTGTTACTAGATGACTATCTTCCTTGATTATGCTGAGAAACCCATTGTTCGTGACGTGGTCTCTCCAGGAAATTCCGAGAATTCTTCTGTAAGACCACATCTCAAGGGCCTCTAGTCTTTTTTATCATTTTCAGATAAGCACCATGTCTCACAGCCGTACATCAAGATGTTCCAAACAAAAGTTTTGTTACTTTAGCTAATGACTCTTTAAGTCACTGGGTTTTAAGCGTATATCCACTGCCCTGACTGGACCATATGGTTGTCATAAGCTGCTTGCAAGATTCCGGAGATGATTAGTCAGATGCTCTCAAAGCTTGGACCATTGAATTCGAAAGAAAGATTTTATGCGGCTTTAAGTGACATGCAAGGTTTGTACCACTGTGGGAGCGGCACTTTATTTCAATCGAGTTTAGCTAGAGTTTTTTATTTTTAATTTTCTAGTTAGAATTCTGAATTTTGCGAATGAAGTTACAAAACGCTTCAGCGTTTTCAAGCCTGAAGCGAGCTCCTTTTCCAGACCACTACTCTTAGTGACCTATACTCCAAGTTATCTGAAATAATTGAACATTTCAATACTCTGATAGGTAACTTTGACGTATTTCAAGAGGCACCGTTTCACAGTAAATGTTTTTTGTTTGCAAAATCATAGAAGGCAGTTGCTTTATGATTTGTGAAATTAAAGAATGAAATAATAATCTTAGTACAACCACTGAATTTTACTCGTCAACCAGTTTTGAAGACATCATCGTCAGGACAAACTTTAAACTAACAATAAATACAGAACAGTTCACTAATGGTAGCAAGATAATTCAAGGGGAAGGCAGAAGGAAAATATGTGGAATAACCAATTGAACATTGCAAATCTATTGGGAATATGTTTTTTTTTTACATTAATTTGTATGACTTGTCGCAAAGAGTTTTATTGCAACCTGTTCAATGTTGTCCATTACCTTTAATTTAATACGAGTACAGTTGCTAAGGTATTTTTTTAATCCAATTTTCAGGCTATGAATTTCATCTTTATCGTCGTCGTGGATTGAACCGGAACCTTTCCGCATCACGTTCAAGCGCGCGATCCACTGAACCATTACCTTCACACATAATGGCACATAAATTTACTCTTTTACTACTTGGAACAGTGGATTTTTACGAATTTTCAGATTTATGTGGTCACTGACTCTCATACTTCGTTTTATAACCCGGATTACTATAAAACACATGGTTGTTATGTTTCAATACACTAAAGTAAAGCCATTTTTTTTGTTAAAGCGATTTTTTTATTGCGTCATATATTTTGAAGGATTGAGCTGCCCCTTAGGACCGATTGGTTAAGGCTTTGGAAGCGTCGGGTTAATAACTTCCACTCTTCTAAAAAGCAAATTAAAAATTATCTTCTAAGCTTTAAATAACACAACTGCGTTTTAATAAAACAAGAAAAGAATCGGTGGATATCGAAACTGATTAAATATGTTATTTTTCTTCCTATATATGTTTTATATCTGGAAAATATGGCAACAAATTGCCGCCAATCAGTACTGTCAATTGCCACTGTCCATGCTTCATTCCGTGATATATCTGCAACCAAAAGTCCACCTTGGAACGTTTATGAATCCCGATTATCTACAAAACAGAAGCCCTGGGTCTTGAAGATACAGCATTTGTAGTATCATAGTAATTTTTTAAGCGATTTGTTAGATCAGATTTTCGAATAAGGTTGATTAACCCTTTCGCATCGGTTATCGGCATATGCCGTCAAAGATTCCCCGACCGTTGATATCAGTTGACGTGATATATTGTTTTGATACTTTCAATTCTCATTGTGACATCTACAGTAGGAAATTGGAACTGCAGTCATTCCCTTTATCAATCTACATATATTTTTTACAGGAATTTGTAAAGCATGTAAATAAATAACGTTAGGTTTTGTCACAGGAGCGATTTTTCTGTAAACCACATGTGTCAATGCCACTACATGTATGGAGTTACATAATGAACGTTTATTAAATATAATAGTTTTTTATGCATCATCTGATAGTTAAAAGATACAAGAACCAATGTGATATATGAAAAAAGGTCAGATAAGTACATTTAAGCTTTAAATACTAGTTTTAAGCAAAAAAAATGGTTTGAAAAATTCACAACGTATTGACAGTATAATTTGTATTTCACCGCGCCACAACGAAAGGGCTTGCTAGCCCGATTTTGCCAAGACCTATTTTTCCTGCGGCTTAACCAAAAATTAATTTTTTTTTAATAGTTAATATATTTTTTAGATTACTTTCATAATTTCAAGGTTTGAGAAATTGTCAAATTTGGACTCAACTAAGAATTTTAAATTACGTGTCTATGAAAAAATGCCGTTTCTTAAAAAAGATTCTCAGTTTCTGATACATAAGTTTTTTTGTGAAATATCCCAATCAGCTTCAATGTTATGCAGTGATTACAGAAAACATATTTTCAAACAGAACATTAAGTGATTAACGAGACGCTGGATAGTTAAGTCGGAACGAATCTAATAAAAAATATTTCATACATAAAATATTCAACTTATAGTGCACTTGCATTTCGGCTTCAAACTTCTCTCATTAAATTCAGGTTCCCAGATTGCCGTTTAAAAATGCATTTCATCATCCCCACGATTCTCGAAAGCTCAACCGAATTATGCGCTGAACTTTTTCGAACCGGGATCACTGAAGAAAATTAAAAAAAGTCATGAATTACTGAAAAAAAAACTCTCGATCGTTTCAGCCGTTTGCACTTCCGGGTTAAGTACTCAATTGACGACCACTAGCAGTGATTAATCATTTTTTGATAAATATAATCATCGTCACCAGGTCCGCAACCCTATTAGAAACTTATTATTGTCACAAACTGCAGCCACAAAGCTCTGTCAGGCGCCACCCTCTGTTCTGATGAGAGACAAGAGGCAGAACTAATATGGGATGAAGCGAAGACTATTGCGGCTGACACAGCTTCATGGTGGCACTTTTTGACATCCATATGAGGGAGTTGCAGGTAGATTGAGTTAGAAATATTTTTAAATTTATAAAATAAAATTAATTTAAGTAATTTTGTGTAGATTTAAAATATAAAGATACTCTTATTACAAATTTAAAATATTTTATATGTTACTGAAATTTTGTACCAATATTCAATAATAAGTACACAAACAAATTGACTATAAGCACCATCTAATATGATTCTTGTCAAATAATAAATCGGAGAAAAATAATCGGAAGACGTGGGGATTCAAACCACAACCTTTGCACACCATGTTCATTTCTTTAGGCAAGTATTTTTTTTGGTAGTATTTAATATGAATATCTAAAAAGGTAAGTAAAAGTAATCATTTACCAGAAGAAAAATATTAATCAGCAGTAGAATATAATAAATTGGCAGGAAATGATTAATGAATTGTAATTAATTATAGGTTATGTTAGGTAAGGTTTCCATTTTATGGGTTAATTAAACATTCATTTTATATTATTTTTCACTCAATTGAATATATATATTTGCCATTTTAAATAATGTCATAGCTGACCACATTGAAACTGACACAGTGGGTACTACCAATTTATTTAGTCAACTTCCGATTCATTTTAATTACTGCCAATTAATTTAACTAACTGCTAAAAGCTTGAATTAGTTACTGAACAAAGAAATACAGACCATTTCTTTACCCAACGAATTTATACTGACATATAATGAGCTAAAACAAGTGCTTGAGTACAATAGTACAAACAAGCTTATTAATTAAAATTGGTGGTAGACGAAAGTCGTCTCGCGAAGACCACCCATTTATAGTAAATTCCTGTAATAATAAGGATGATGCGTGAATCTCAGCCTGTAGTCTATGTCGTTGGCGGAACAAAACTACATATGCAACGCTTAGCCATATGCACTATGGTAAGCGTCATAGAATTCCACAGATGCGTCTTCAGAATTACTATCACCATCTGTCAGTATTTTCCTGTATGTGTTTACATAAAAAAGTAGCTTTCGCCAAACCATATACTCGTATACGAGTACATTAATCATTTTTCTTAATTAATATATTCGTAATGACAGTTTGAATTATTGATGATAAATCTGCAATTCCGTAAAGTGTTCCCCAACTATGGAGCTTTTTTCAGTCACGTGGCTGAAAGTTTGTTCCTGAAAGTTCCCGGAACGTCGCTAATGAAATGCCCCTAATTGGTCAGACGTCGTCCCGCCGAATGACGTCGGAATTACCATTTAATCGAATATTCGCGTTGGACAAGCGAGTATAGGAGCATGACATTCATGAATGCAATACAGTGATCCAATTTACATCATTGGAGCATTAAACCAGAGGTTTTCAATGAAAATTTAGTTTTTGTTTCTCAAGTTAACCATTTACACGAAAATTTCAAAAGTTAGTGGTGAAGGCATCTCATCTGTGGATTCTGTGATGTTTGCCATTTTACATATGGCTAAACACAGCACGTAGAATGTTGATGAGCCAACGTCTAAGACTACATGGCATTCACGCGGACGTTCGTTGTAAAAGGTTGATTTGATGACCAAAAAGAGAATATTCAAAAAAGAACTTGCACTGTGAAAAGTCGGGACACTCAATAAGTAGGAAATTCTCGTAATGGCAATATGTAGGACTCAGTTCAAAGAAGAGCAATTCGTTTGATAAACAATGACACTCTTACATCTAACCTGCGATCAATGGAACACAGGCGTAAGATTGGTTCTCTTAGTCTTTTCTACCGTTATTACCACGGTCGCTGCTCTTCGAAACTTAAAGAACTAATTCCTCCTGCACCCACCCACAACCGAAAAATTTGTCTTACATTTGCCGAACATCTAAGCATGGTTAATGTGTCGACCAAGAATTGGCAGTTTCCAAAGTTCCTTCCTTAATACCAACGGTAAGCTTTGGAATGCTCTTCCAGCGTCTGTGTTTTCTCCTTCCTGCAATCTGGATCTCTTAAAGAAACAGATAAATATACATTTGGAAACTCCCCAACTCACACACAAACGCGCCTCCCTGGCTGAGCGTCATAGAGTGCACTGGTCTTGACCGGCTATGCGCTCCTGCATGCGATTACATAAAAAAATCAATGGACATGAGTTAATGATGTCTATGTTATCACATAATTAATTATTTTTTATTAAACTAGTTTTGAACATTTCACTTGAACATCGCTGCTCTATGTAGATTGAGGCAGCGTAACTCGATAGTTAGTAGGAAGCTGCAACAAAATTCCTTCTCTACTCACATTCGAGAATATTAAGTTACGGGATATGCTATAGAAATCCCTACCACATCAAGCCTAAGCTGGTCATATATAAACCTCATCATCATCATCACCATATTCGCTCCCCTAATTGGAGCATATATTCATAACGTGCTGCAGCCACAAAGCTCTGTCAGCCGCCACAGTCCTCTCCTCATCCCATGTCAGCTCCGCCTCCTGCAGCAACACCAAGTATATTATATGTGAAGCTACCGATGGCCTTTTAAAATGGTGTAGGTTTGGGGCTTTTAGAATATATAATATAATAATAAAAAAAATATTGTAGAAAATAATTAATTGTTTCTAGGTGTAATATGAACATGGTTTATAGAGTTATTATATATTTTATTATATTAAGACAAGTAAGTTGAAGCAGGAAGCTGATATCCGTATGCAGAGTCATTTTTTGGCTTAAGGTAGCCAACTTAACACCCGTTTGGGCAGACATCTCTTAAGATTTGAGGTGAGTCGAGAGCTGAAGCTACCTCACTTAAATTATTCGAAAAGGAATGTAGCTATTATAGGTTGATTACTTTAAGAACTGTCTCTGTTTAAGTTGGATACCTTAAGCCAAGAAATGTCCTTGCATATTGATGTGGTTTTTAGCTTGCAGCAACTAACATCCTTTTTACATAAGGAAGAAAACGACTTCACGTCACCGGGGTAGTTATCGGATTACGTGGTGGCTGAATGAGGAGCAGATAAACAACACATAGATTTTTTCAGAAGCAAATATACTCTCGATAAAATAGACAAACTTTCGGCTCGGGCAAAGTTACATGCTTTCAGGCACCGGGCCGATCACAACACGACACTCGTCGTAGTTGGAAGGTAACTGCCTGGCCACCGGGCGCCCGTGATCAATGAAATTCTGTGCTGCAAGTCACGATCTACAGAATTAATAGCGCACCAATGACAGACTGCCATGTACATAACTAATGTCACACCCGTGACAAGACTTGTCAAAAAATTAATATGGCGACACATACATGTCCGACGAGCGAACAAAAATGAAAGACGAAAAATCGTATATCAAGGCTTTCGGCATCAGCCTGTAAGGGCTATATCAGTCTCATATCACAACATATGCTTATATTAGGAGTTTTTTCGTATGTGATTCGGATTTAATCAAAATAATAATTTTTGTTCGATTATTTGATGATATGTGATCCAGATAAGATGTGGTCGGATAGATGGAATCGGAAATGCATCAAAACGATGCATTTGATAATCTACAAAGCTATCAGTACTGAGATTGCAATTTCACGGATCATTTCACGCAGCTTGGTCAGCTGTGGTGATTTATAAAGCAAGAGATCATGGTTCGAATCCACAGACTGGAATAATCTGCACCTATGTGATGTATAGAAGATGAGCAATGTATTGAAAGTAATCCATTTTATACTTAAAAATTATTGAATTATACGGATTTCCTCTCATATCATATGTTCATTATTGAATACTGTAGCATCATATAAAAGTCCGTATTACATGGTGCTCCTTTTAAAATGGAATTGTATGTTTTGATGATTTTTTATATGTACTCGCTCTTCTTGCATGTACGAGTATATATCCTTGAAAATGTTACCATGAATGTTTAACCTGCTTGCATCGGTACCTGATTTATGCCGTGTAAGATTCCCCTACCGTTGACATCGGTAGCCGTCATATAACGTTTCGCTACTTTCATAGAAGAGTTTTATATTAATCATCTGATAGCCAAAGGATACAAAAACCAATGTGATACATGAAAACAGACTAGATAAGTACATTTATGCTTCAAATACTATTTTTATAATTGACCGTCAGAACTAAGCAGCAGTTCAAGAAGATTCTCCCAAGAAATGACAGAAACTCCCAGTCGACAACAAAGAACGTGTCTCTTGTTCCCACCTTAAGTTGAAAATTTTACTATATGTTGTATTTTACTATATGTTGTATTTTACTAACTGAGAGGCCAAATTTTTTAGGAACTCTACAAGAGTATTCCGTGTCCGATAAACGCCTGCGTGAGATGAAAATCTACGAAGTTCATCTTTTTTCACGTCGATTTTCGATGGATGGAATGAAAGACCTTGTTATTCCTCAGGAAGTAAAGTATTGTACGTTAAAACTTAATAGGTTTCTAGTTTTTAATAAGAAGCTAATAATCTACATATTTCAAAACGGTTTTGATATTCTCATCTTCAAGTAAGGTATATAATTACTAGGTGACAGTATGCAAGGGCAGGTTAACAATACAAATAACTTGTTTTAGAAAACACGTTTTCTCGTTTATTTTATTACAGACTTGCTTTCTTGTCCGACCGATATGGCATTCGCCATACCGGTCGAAAAGTCAACTGACAACTGGCGTAGCACTCTTACACTAGCGCCCTAAGACAGTCACGGCAAAAAAGGAAAATAAAAATGACAGTTGCACCAACATGAAATGAAGCCACTGCTATAGTAAATAAAATGGCATGAAAACGCCGAGCAACATTATAAAATGAAAACAAACATCATTAGATGTGCATGTCAGACGAGCGCAAAAAAAGAGACAAGAGATCGTTTTTAGAGGCTTTATGGCATCAGCCCAAAAGAGCAATATCAAGCTGATATCAGTTTATTAAAAAAAAGTAGTCACACCTGAACTTGCTGATTTACCTGGCAAAGAAACTGTCAAATCAATAGTTTTAGAACGATTGGTCTAACCTGCAGATTATTCCAGCAATACACATCACGATCAAACTGATCAGCGTGCAGAATGCAGCTCACCTCTCAGGTAATTCAGTTTAGAACAGCGTTACCATCGCTTTTAAAGTATTAAGATGATAAATTTCATGCATTTAAAATATTTTATGTTTTTTTAGAAGTTTTTTTTTGTGTAAACACATACAGGAGAATACCGACAGATGGTGATAGTAATTCTGAAGTTTTATCTGTGGAATTTTATGACGTCTAACGTCATACAGCCCGAGATTCACGCATCATCCTTTATTATTACAGAAATTTACTATGAATGTGTGATAAATAAACTTCTCGGATTCATCACTCGCTAGGCTAGTCAATTTCATAACCCTCTAATTTTTCGTACTCTCTATTCTTCACTCGTTCTATCTGTTCTGGAATATGGGAGTTTAGTTTGGAATCCCAATAAATCCAAATACATTTTCATGCTCGAAAAATTCATAAAAAATTTCTCCGACGTCTTTATTTTTATATTTACGGTAACTATCCATTCAATTAATTTAATTCCGAACATTACCCAACTCTTTTTCTTCTAGGGATACTTTATTTCCATTCGCTAGAGTCCGGGAGGAAAATTGCTGCACTCAAATATTCATTCCTTCTTCTTCGCGGTTCAATTCACAACCCTGGGATTCTTGAATGTTTTAACTTCTATGTTCCAGATAGGTACACCCATGCTCGTAGCCATCCATTGTTTTTGATCCCAGTCGATGCTTGTGGAGCTTCAAGCACTCAATTTGGTATAACGGCAATGTCGCTCCTAAATGGCCTACCAGCACACCTCGATCCTTTTCTTACATCCTTTTCATCTTTTGTCGATGGTATTGTTCTACTTGATCTCTGTGATCTTTGACACGTGTCATCTTCTTATTCTTTTGTGTTATTTTTATTAATGATTATTTTCTCTATTTATTGTATAATTATGTATACTCGTGTTTCTAAATATTTGTAAAAAAATTGGAATTTCGATTCTGTATATTAATAAATAAATAAATCTCCACGGGACGACTTTCGTCTACCACCAATTTTAATTAATAGGCTATGACCATCAGCAAAAGATTATAAATTAAAAATTCAACTGGAAAAAAATATTCAAGAAATTAAAGAAATTACAAAAAAGCAAAAAATTGACTTACAAGGATAAATAATTGATTTACAAAACGAATTAATAAATAACAACAAGAAACAAATGAAAAAGATTGAAGAAATTATCTCTAAATCGAACATATCTTATGCAACAATCACAAAGAGTTCACCAAAAGAACCAACTAAATCTACAACGAAACAAGACTCAAAACACGCAATCATAATAGAGTCAAAAAAGAATGCTAGTGCTGAAATAGTTAAAACTAAAATAGCAAAAAATGTGAACCTAAACAAAATGAAAATGGGAATAATTAGTTTCAAAAAAATCGGAGAAAAAAGAATCTAATAATCTGCGCAACAAAAGAGGAAGCTAATTTACTGTGCAATGAAATAAATAAGAGAATCGGAGACGAAGTTACCGCTGAAGAAATTAAAAAAAAACAACCAAACTTAATTATTAAGAGACTACAAAAAGGCATTACTGAAGAAGAATTAATCAGTAACATAGTCAACCAAAACGGACTAAATGAAGAGGACGAGACTAAAATTACATTAATCAAAGAAATTAAAATCAAGAAAAGCAACGATGGAAAAGAGTGGGATACCACAAACTATATCATACAGACAACTCCTTCGATTAGAAGACATCTGGTAGAAAGAAAAAAAATCAACATTGGATACAACAGAGTCAACATTGAGGACTGCAACCCACTAATGCAGTGTTACCATTGTCAAAAATTTAGGCACACAGCACTACGATGTCTGGCCAAGGATCAACCACCAACCTGCTTGCACTGTTCACAAAATCACAACCACATAAACTGTAAATATAAAGAGACACCAATTTGCATCAATTGTACCAATTCAAACAAATTTCACAAATCAAATATACCCACTAACCACAACGCAATAGCCACCAGTGCATGATCAGAGAGAAAATGCTTAAAATCGCAAACAGCCGGATTGATTTCGGCTGAATTCTGTATTTATTATCGAGGTTAATAATTTAAAGTATACCTACATCATTTACAATTCCTGTACTGTATTTACTATCGAGGTTAATAATTTAAAGCATACCTACATCATTTACAATTTATGTAATGTATTTACTATCGAGGTTAATAATATAAAGTATACCTACATCATTTACAATTTCAAAATTAATGCTTACCAATGAATGACTTTACATGCAACAATATTAACAATAAAATTCAAATAAAATAACTCATACATGACTCGATCAAAGATCTCAACCAATTAGTACAAAATTTTGAAAACACACTTACAACTTACCATATGAACATTAGAAGCATTGAAAAAAACATAGATGAATTAACAGTTTCGTTAGCATCATTAAAGGATACTAATCTAAGCCTCTCTGTATATGATTCAAGCTAGGTACTAAGTAGTAGTTGTATGTATATGATCCAAGCATAATAAGTATATTATTTATATAAATTGTATAAAATATTTATATTGTTAAAAAGGTATTGATTATATTAAGTTCATTAAAAGGTGTCTGGTGGAAATTGAGACTTAGATGGGTCGAGGCTATTAAAGAATCGAAATATATATGTAAATGATGCTGAAATTGTCACTTCGACTTTAATTTTTTTATAAATTTTAATGATATTATATTATGTTCTACTAAAAATATGTTATTATGTAAAAAATGTGAAAAAATAATAATATAAATTATGCAACACTTAAATCAAAGATGAATCCCACGCCACACACAAGATCTATCTTTAAGTGGCGTGGAAAGCGAATTTGCAAAAAAATAAACAATAAAAAAAAATGAATGTAATACTGTCAATAAAATCTTAAATGTATCCTATTATATTTGATTAAATAAAAAAAAAAAAAAAAATGACTGGCATTTTACGGTTGATGGATCAAATTCACACCAACCGGAGATATTTTTTAGAGCTCATGAATCGATTAAAAATCCTTTTCAATTTTAATCTCCGTCAGGGATCGAACCCATGATCATTGGCTTGCAAAGCAAACACTTTGACCATTGAGCTATGACCGCCGGCTGACATGTATCAAATAACTTTTTTGAGATTCAAAATGAGTCTAATCACTTTGTAAGTAAATGTAAGTGCTACGTATCCACTGTGCGATCCCTTAAGGCATGTTGTTGCGTGCGAAATTACTGCGTAGGCACGCTCCTTGGAAAGATATTAATCTTTCAGGCTCCAAGGTCGCTGAAAATTCTTCGCAACTTTCGTGAAAACTGAAATTTTCAATCCTAAATCATTCCGTTCAAACTTTCGCGGACGTTGCAAAATTAACAACAGTGGCTTGGGTTACGTAAAGGGTGTTACAACGACCGTAGAATGTTGAATCAGCGGTTCTCGTTCGATCTCTGAAGTAAAGAATTTTCAAATAAAATGTATTGTTATTAATTAAATATACATATACTATACATAAAATTCTTTTTTCAACGCGTCAATCCAAGCACAAAAATAACGGCAGAAGCGGGATGCGAACCGCGGACCTTGGAAACCAACTATGCCCAGGTATTCATACCGCTCAGCCAACTGGGCCATTGCTATGCCTAGACCGACTCGCGTTGAAACTAGTATTTATATCATTGTTATCATCGTACGATAGATGTCGCTATAGTATATATTCAAAGTATGTATATTTTAATTTTTTATTATTCAATCAGTCATTATTTATTCACAAGCTTAAAATGTATTGTATTACTCTGTGACATCCGCACCATTTTAAAGACGACTTTATATCGCCAGCATCGTCTACGGGATGCGTGGTGAATGGATCAAGAGCAGCTCACAAAGCAAAGAACTTGTTGACAAGCACATTGTTAATTGTTTTAGTTGAAAGAAGACAGATTCGATTGCCGCTGCCTGGAACGGAACACTCGGCTTACTTCATGACCTCAGGACAGCGACCCGCCCCGTGGTAGGGAGTCACTACTTCGACCACGCATAGTGGCCACTTGGTGAACTATGGCGCTCCACATGATGGGATTTGTCAAAAGCGCCTGTAACGCCGCGTCTTACAGTTACTTAAATATCATTACTTGTATAACATTTTTATATTTGCGTATCGGATGAGCTAACAAAAAGAGACAAATGATCGGATATCGAGGCTTTTCGGAACCAGTCTGCAGGAGCTATATCGTGCTGATATCAATATAATGTAAAGTTTGAAAAATTTTTTTTTTATTAAAATAAAAAAATATACATAAATTATGGACACTCTCTAATTCATGTTTGGTGAGTGTAATAATATTTGTAACCATGAATTATGAGTGTTTGGTCGTTATTGATTGGTCGGCCTCCCTCTTCTTGCTTCATCCTCAACTAATTATGATTACTTTATTGCTTTACGAACAACCCTAGCCAGATAATTATTTAAGTCCAATTAAATTAGCAAAGACGATGATTTACAACCCTACGGAACATCTTTTCCGAATCAGTGAAGACTTAATAATTTTCAAATTTAATCGTGTTTTCAGAGCAGATATTCGATTTTAATGCGTTTATTTCTAGATACACCTTGCGTCATCTAATCTCGCGAAAAATTTACACATCGGATTGATGTCGATGACAATGTATTAAAATTTTCCTCTCTCTAAAAGGTTGTTATTCAGTCGCGTGGTGGCAGGATGAGGAGCAGATTAACAACACAAAGATGTTTATCAGAAACACATATGTATTCCCATAACTTTACAAATTTCCGGCCCAGGCGGAATAACATGCCTGGCCGGGCATAATGCGACCTTCTAGGCTGTCGGCTCACAATTGAGCGTACTCGTGATGGGCTATCGCCAAGCGCCACAAGTGGCGATCTATATAACTAACGTCACACCCGTAACTGGATTTGACGAAAATGCCAATATGGCGACATATTTGTACGGTAAGCCAACAGAAATAAGAGACGAAAGATTGTACATCGAGGTTTCGGTACCAGTCAGCAAGGGCTATATCATGCTGATGTCAACATTATTGTGTATTGTGTGTATATAGTATTCTCTATATGTCTATCACCGTTACTGGTTTCATCGTCTCCTTAAGCTTGGACCATTTAATTCTTAGGAGCGACGATACGCGGTTAGTAAAATCCATCCATGTTGCTTGAATTCGGTGATCTAACGAGAACCGCGCTTACGATGTGTCATGGTTATTAAAAAATATACCTGTATGTCGTAGCTATCATCATCAGCTAGTGTCCATGAACTGTTGAACATAGGACTCCCGTGCGATTTTAACACTTTTCTTCCCCATCGACAGTCGTCTTTTCGACAGATATGTCTTGTTCATTGCCACTTGAGTGTGCCTATTAGTTAGGTAGCCTCCACTACTTAAGTTCTTCTTCGGATATCTCGTTTCGGATTCTATCTTTTAGAGACACTCCGAGCATGGATCTCTCCATGGGATGCTGAGTGACCTTTATATGTATGTATATTACAAGTATAGTGACCGAAATACTGGTGGAAGGAAATTCACCACACACGGCTAAACTCAAAAGCAACAATACCAAATCTGGCCGTGAAAACCTACGAATTTGTATAAATAAATATCTTGAAACGAAAAAAAATGACTATATGCCACTTTCATAATTAAAGGCGGCAGAGTAAGAAAAAAACTTGCTTAGATTGAAAAAAGGGATGAACGTCTACCCAGTTGGGTAGATGATGTAGAATACCTCGATGGATGTGCAGTTGCCTGACTCAACGTCGAATGCCGCGGCCCAACGAACAGGAAGGAAGTACGCATTACCTTCGTTCCATTTACCCAAACAATACCTGCAAGGAAATAGAGAACTCGGAGAAAATCGATTTGGAGACAATTTATTCATCTTTAAATGGATTCGCAAGCATATAGCTATATATCATTGTAGTGTAGATATGTATTTTTATACGACAAATAAATATTCAATGACGGTGCTCCTTTTTTGATGTCTTATTTAAATGTTTTTTTTTAACATATCCGCTTCATGATTGGAGTATAAAAACACCACAAATTGTCGTTTCACAGTTGTCTATGTCCCAGAACACCTGTATACCTGGAGATCCACATGGGATTAAAATTGGTTTCAGGGAGCTTACAGGACAAAAGCGAACTTGCATAGACTGCGGCTGTAGGACTGCATAAATATTTGGATGGTCATTAATTAGCGTTTTTAAGTAGTTTGGATGATCAGCTCGACGCTCCCGAGGTATGTCCATTCTGTTCTGTCCTTTAAGGTCAACGCCACTGGAGGCATCTAAAGAGCTCGAATTTGATTAAATAAAGCTTGCTCGAGATTTGAACATACAGCGTCTAAATGACGAACCAACGCTTTTATCACTGGACTATACCGCCCGGCGTATTCTTAAACTATGTAATGTCTCCTTGAGACAATATCAAGAAGGTAAAATTATTCATCAGTAACACATGTAAATGATTGGTTATAAAGTCCGAGTCGGAACTATAAGTAGTCGTTTCTCATCCATTCAGTCTATAGTTTGGTTCGAGACCCGAGTGGTACTTACTAAAATAAATAGACTGTCGGAAAGTAATAATATTATATATAATATGTGAATAAATGATGACTGATTGAGTAATAAAAAATAAAAATATACATACTTTGAATATATACTATAGCGACATCTATCATACGATGATAACAATGATATAAATACTAGTTTCAACGTCAGTTGGTCTAGGGCGTCTAGGCATAGCAATAGCCAAGTCGGCTGAGCGGTATGATTATCTGGGCATAGTTGGTTTCCAAGGTCCGCGGTTCACATCCCGCTTCTGTCGTTATTTTTGTGCTTGAATTGACGCGTTGAAAAAAGAATTTTATGTATAGTATATGTATATTTAATTAAAATGTACATCCATTTAGATGGATACTTTTATTATTTTTTTATTTAAATTTAAAATGTCTCAAAACTTACGT
The DNA here is from genome assembly GCA_022606575.1 of Glossosoma conforme. NCBI lineage: Eukaryota > Metazoa > Arthropoda > Insecta > Trichoptera > Glossosomatidae > Glossosoma > Glossosoma conforme. The sequence continues at coordinate 5,312,237 of JAGTXR010000058.1, read as the reverse complement.
GTAGCAACAATAGCACACGGTTAGCTTAGCAACGTTTAGCGCGGAACAAGACATAACTGAGTTATCGCCTGTTGCTAATAGCATGTCGCTGGTTGAGTTAAGCTACTCTTTAAGACCAAATGGTCGAAGACTCAAGAGCGTCGTGTTAATCATCTAATCTTCTGAAAATAATCGGAGTAACAGATCACACAAATATGCCTCTGATACTATAGCTGTCGTCGCCTAAAGTCCTCTGGGAGTAATCGGTAACCATGTTTTTTTTTTTTTATGTAAACGCATGCAGAAGAGCACAACCGGTCAAGACCAGTGCACTCCATGACGCTCAGCCAGGGAGGCTGAACGCTGCATGCGGGAAACGTGTTCGTGTTTGTGTGTGGGTTGGGGAGATTGCAAGTTTATATTTATCTGTTTCTTGAACAGATCCAGTTTGTAGGAAGGATTAAACACAGACGCTGGAAGAGCATTTTTACATGTATTTTTACAGGTGGTGTTATAAACGATAGCGCTTGATGTGAATTAGTTTGTGGATCGGTTGTTGTTCAAAACGTTTTTCTAACGTTGTATTAAACCTCCAAATTAATTGTTATAATCAACTCTATCTTAGATGGAATCTGTCAATTCATACAGTCAGGGCTAAAAGTCCAAAACAACAAATATCGAGGAATTTGCGGTGTACGAAATTCTATGTATTAGTAATATAAATATTAATAAGGAATGCTTATGCTTCGACACAGAGCATGGACCATCGCAATAATCTGACACTCTATGTGGATTGAAAGGATCAAGGTCCAAAAACCGTATCGAGGAATGTGCAGCGTATGACATTCAAATGTATTAATATTATTTTTAACTGCTTATTCGTGTTGTAAATTAGATTATGAAAGGGGGACTAGTATTAAATAAATTAGAACCAACTCAAGTCCGGTCTTTGGTCTTATCCTCAGTGCCGAAACTTTGGTATTCCGGCATCACCATATAAGCTGATGCTGTAATTTCGGGACCGCGACTCTCGGTTCCGGAACAGTTTTTGAATATAAGCATAAATCTTCGTTGGTTCATAAAGTATTGAGAGCTAAATCATCAACCTTGAGGATGACCCCTGCAATAGGGGGTCAAAATATTGAAGATGACAAGAAATTCGCCACACTTGGTTTTACCTAATACATCAATTCGATGTATTAAAAATTAACATCCTCCTCTCTTTCAAAAAGTTGTTACTCCGTCGCGATGGTGGCAGGATGAGGAGCAGATTAATAGCACACACTTTTTCTGAAGCACATTGACATATATTTACGATAAACTTAACTAACCTATGGTCCGACCTAGTCACAGTATTAAGCCGAGCCACAATATAATATGCTCTCGCCGACGGGCGGCACACGACTAGCGCACCCGTGATGAGCTGTCGCACCGGCGCCACAAGCGGCGGTCTATTATATGTAACTAGACCAAAAAAGCCAATACGGTGCCAACACATTCATGTCTGACAAGCGAACAGAAATAAGAGACGAAAGATTGTGTATCGAGGTTTTGGGTACCCTTCAGCAAGGGCTATACCATGCTGATGTCAATATATTGAAAAAAATATTTATTCACATAAAATAAATAAAAATATAATTAACCTGTGTGCCATGAAGCTTTCTACCGATTTATTTTACTTGCCGCTCTGATGGACAAGCAGCAGTCTCCTTTACTTCGAAGATCTTCACCGTCTCTAGACTACTTCCTTCTCCAGAGTCACAGGTATTGTTTGGGGTAATCGAACGGAGATAATACAGCCGCCTTGCCCAGTGAACCAAATCATCAGAGCGGTATAGTCGCTACGCCATGCCCAACAAGCGGAAGGTCTCGGATTTATATTGGGTTTAAGACGTTAAATTTTTAAACTGGTTTTGAAAACGGATTATATCCATCTCACCGTTAACGGAAATAAAATCTTAGAAATATACAATAGTTCCATTTTTTTTCTCATATTCGTTTCATATATGGTAACATCCTCCTCTCTTTCAAAGATAGTAACTTTACAAACTTCCGGCCCAGGCGGGATGACATGCCGGGCCGGCCATAATGCGACAATCGCGGCTGGTTTATAAGTTAAGTAGTATACATTAGCTTATAAGTTAAGTAGAATTTTTAGTTTGTATAAAACATTGAATACTTTGAATGCCAGATAAAGTAATAAAATCCTCCTCTCTTTCAGTTCGTTATCGAATTGCGTGGTAAAAGTATGAGGAGCAGATTAACAACACACATAGTTTTTTCGAAGCTCATTGACATATATTTTCGACAGCGACTTGGTTTCCTCGATCGATTGAAACATGGCGTTACTTTCGCCTCGATCGATCGGGACTTAACTCGCGACTATGCGCGCTTGTGATGGGCTGTTGCCCAGTGATCTACGAAACTAGTCCGAACAGAAATAAGAGACGAGAGAGTGTAAATCGAGGTTTTCGGTACCAGTCAGTAGGGGCTATATCATGCTGATATCAGTAATTATTATAAAATGAACGATAGTTTGGAGTTCTTGGAGAGCTCTTGGGCTCATAGTGTTCAAAGAAAATTTTTCTGCATATTTAATGAATTAATTTGGTTTTATTGTTACAAGTGCAAGTCAAGATGTTGCATTGGAATTAAAGCATTACGAAGAGATGGAATTGTAGAAATGAAGAAGGTAAACAGGGCAGTAAGAGACAACTTGATTTTATGTTATTCATATTCATCTTCCTAGTATCAATCCGATGGATTGGTATGCAGCAACAAAATCTTGCATCTTGATCTCCAACCTTCTTGATCCTCTGCAACTGTCTTTAGCTCAGCAAAAGAGCTACAACACATATCCTCGAACACTTGCTGCAAATACTCCCGTCTAGGGTGCCCTCTGACGTTTCTACTCTCAACCATCCTTTCCACAATGTCGTGAAGAAGACCATCGTGGCGCATGATGTGACCGATCCATCAGGCTCACCTCTCTGAAATGGTTCTTACTAGGTACCTCTTTTTGATTATGCTGAGAGTTTCATTGTTCGTGACGTGGTCTCTCCAGAAAATTTCAAGAATTCTTCTGTATGACCACATATCAAAGGCCTCTAGTTTGTTTTATCACTTTCAGATAAGCACCATGTCTCACAGCCGTACACCAAGATGCTCCAAAACAAATGATTTGGCAAGTTGCTAGCGGAGCTTTAAACTATTTTTTTTTACTCAAGAATTTTCGTTTTTTTATAATGGCAACTACACAAAAATACTTGCTAGTAGGTGAGTAATTTTTTCAGGTTAAATAATGAAAAATCAATGACAGATATTTATAACACCAATGTGCTTCATCTAGATTTAAAAGAACAGATATGAGTTAGTCGGATAATGCCTAGTTTACCCTTTTGACTGAATGTTCTATCTGTAATGTTATGTTTGTGTTTTCTTACACAAAACACGTTAGTATACAAAACGGTGACTGTGTAAAGCAGAATATAAATACTGAGTGTCCCACAGAATAGTCTGACGTCTAGGAGACATCTAAGTACTTAGTGAATAGTGCTACTCGAGACAGTCAAGACTTGGAATAAGATGGATGGATATATGGTTCAGTTATTAAATAAACTTAAAGAAATAAGAGTATTATATTTAATTAATTATTATGCACACACCAATCTTTCACAAATTTATCAGATAAAATGAAACGGCGTATGTAATATTCAAGATATAAGCAGAATAACCAAGTTTTGTTCATTGCGTTCACAGTACAAACTAAAGAATTAAAAAAAAATACCTACCAAATGAAATGTCAGATTGCTGGAAGTACGGATATTTTTGCTCTTGGAGTTTTATTTCATGGAAAGGTAATCGTATTACCAATTGGCCATTTTTCAGGAGTGTCACATTATTGTTGTGTAAGGTCATTGAACCCTGTTGAGTTGTTTGTCGCAGATAAAGATAAACAAACGCCTTTAATTTGGGTCCAGTGACACAGAAAGGGAGCGCCACACTGCGGCGTAACACGCCGTGATATATCGCAATGGCTTCTGAAACTATTATTTCAATAAGATTTTAATAACAACTCGACATATAGTAGTCCTTAGTACCTATAACTCGCGGCATTACAGGCGCTATTGTGTTTATTTGATTTTGACAGCCGTTACCTGTCATGTGAGAGCGAATAGTTCGCCAAATGGCCGATATATGGTCTTTGGGCGCTGTGACAGTTACTGCCTCGTCTGAGTCACTTTCTGCCCGGGAACTGTCAGGTACACATCATTGTTTGTGTCCCGGGCAGAAAACCAAACTTTGTCAGTCTTTTTGTATTAACCTTAAAAAAATGTGCTTCTACACGGGTTCTTTATAAGCATTTCAAAGCTTACCGGTGACATTAAGGAAGGAACTTTTGAAACTGCCAGTTGTTGGTCGACACACATTAACCGTGTATGGATGTTCAACAAATGTAAGACGAGTTTGTCTGTAAAAGTGTCATTGTTTATGAAACGAATTGCTCTTCTTTGAAGAGTTAATTAAGTTATGAAGGTATTTTGAGGATCCAATCCAAACGAGACTCCCGTATTCAAGGATACGTCGAATTTGTTATTTATAAAGAAGAAGTAGTTCTTTATCGTTGAAATACTGACGTGATCCATATAATACGTCTCCGTTTTTGGAAGCGAGACCAGCCTTATACTTAATTGACTCGTAATATTTGATATTATTCGAGATTGATACTGCAAGGATGTTGATGGAGCTTGCTTCTGGAAGAGAACAACCGTTGAAAGATACAAGATCCATAGCAGTCTCCAATTTAGACGGAAGGTGTCATGTTTTAATATATCAACAGTTGAAATAATAATTCATTGGTCTTTAAAAAGAATACTGTGTTCATTGACTCCAACAATTTGCTTCTAGCTTCACAGTTTACGACTTATCTTGCTTTATATATCCTGCATTTTAGAAAATATTATATGAAGCGAAATAAAACTTTGTAATAAAACTGTGTATAAATTGGACGAACTCGAGACCAAGAGAATGTGGCTTTGATGATACACTTGCAATTGTACTAAAACAGAAATTTTGCACGTTGTTTTTAACGACATAGAAATATTAAACTTTTTATACAATATTCATAAATTTGAGGATAATAAAACACTTACTATGTAAAACACACAGTATGCTTAAAATTCGTTGCTGTCTTACATTGGTTGAGTGAAAAATATTTTTAAAGAAATGTACTCGTACATACGTGACTGAGAAAAGTAACTTAACTAAAACGTGAAAATTTATTTCTATTTTTCCTGAAAAATAAAATAAAGAACTCAACAGATGTTATGACACAATGAGATGTAAAATATGTAGGAAACGAAAAAAAATACGTTTTACGTGAAATTAGTGTAATAATTTTAATAACTAAGTAAATGATTAATGCATATATCCAATATTAATATACCTGTAGATTGCAGAAACATGGATAGTGAAAGTAGGCCTTATATGTATGATTTTAGTTCCTGACGGTTTTCAGAGTGTAAAAGACTGCAGAGTCCGAAGCATACTGACATCTCTCGTCTAACTAAAGTGATTTCTGATCGAAAAATCGTCATTGAGATGCGTGATGGATGGATGAGAAGTAGGTCGCAAAAACGAAAAGAACATTTGCTATTTTACGTTAAACTTAAAAGACTGAAATAAATCTGTTCTCCGCCTGGGACAGAAGCTGATAACTTCCCGGGCGGAGACTGCGGCCAACGCGCAGTGACAATCACTGCCCCTGAAAACTTCATACCGGCCATTTGGAGAACTACCCGCTCCCGCATAACATGGCTGGCTTTTAACGATATAAAAAGCACATGCAAACGTCGCGTGTTTTAACTACTTAAATCTTAAACTAAGACAAACATTTTTTTATGTGGGTGTCCAGAGAAGCCAACCAAAAATAAGACACAATAGATCGCATATCGAAAGTTTTCTGCATCAGACTGATAAGGCTATATTGGGTTGATATGAAAAGTCTAAACTTATATAAAAGAATATTTTGTCCCATGTTTGAGCATGGATCACTCTTAGCACTATTCAATCACTTGCTGGAAGACAACAGTTTCGTTTTCAATAAAGGCTTCATTAATTACCAACGAGGCTTTTCGGTACCAGCATAAAAGGGCTGTATGGAGTTGGTATCAAGACTTAAGGAAGTGTATTGGACTCAAAAGTTTAAGAATCTTTGGGGGGTGTATTGTAACACAACACCCCCATATGGAATGTATTTGTGAGTTTTAGCTGTAAACTGTAAATGGAATTTATCTACCGTCTAATAATTTATCTCTCTGTTTGGCTCAGTTAACATCCCCATACTCTTACGATTCATCCATAGACGTAACAAATATAACTACACAATAAGTAGGACGACATTATCAAATTAAAAATTCGTGTATTAAAACCTTTAAGGGCCTAAATTTCCCTATCCATTATTTGAGGATAAAGGAGGATTGTTCGTTCTTCCAAAGAGTACGACTAACCTGCCAGAGACTATGCTTCTTGGGAGAATAATCAGACTGTTTCAACCACATCGTCTCGGACGTTGATATATTACACGCAAGGGGGCCCAGTTCATGCAAAAAGTCCACGAATCTGTTTGGGAGAATAATTTGTTTGATTCAGTTGTTAAATAGGCATTGGTACTTTCTGTTGCTTTTCGTTATTGCTTTGTTTTATTTAATCCTTGCTCATCAGTACCCATATTTATATATTTTTCCTTTTGTATTATATAATTTCAGGATCGTAATAAATAATATTTGTAATATTTCTGAAAGAATGAAATAAAATTGAATTGAATTGAATTGGATCAAGTGAAGATTTAAATCAAAACTTATTTTAATTTACGCAGCTTAAGCACTAAAATACAAACATCCTTATCTCTCTCAAAAAGGTTCTATTCAGTCGCGTGAGGGCATGATGAGGAGCAGGTCAGAAAAACAAAGACCTTTTCAGAAGCACATTGACATATGATTTACGATTAAACTTTACAAATTTAGGGCGCGTCCTAGTCACAGCATTAGGCCGAGCCACAATACAATATGCTCTCGCTAACGGGTGGTACACAACTGGCGTGATGGGCTGTTGCACCGGCGCCACAGCGGCGGTCTATATAACTAGTCCCAATATGGCGGACACATAAATGTATGACAAGCGAACAGAAATAAGAGACGAAAGATTGTATTTAGAGGTTTTCAGCAAAGGCTATATTATGCTGATGTTAATACTATGCATGTTACGCTCTATTTCGTTCAGTTTTTTTTATTATATTTAAATTACACTCGCATCTTCTGCGCCCTACATCTATTCCACAAACAAAGGCCAACCTCTTTATGTTATCGGCAGTAAATACTATCGGAGATACGCCTTTTCCGCTGGGCTAGTGCCGTGCTGTTCCCGTTGTATGACATCGTATGGGCATGGATTGACTAATTGTACCAAATGTTGGAGCACTCTGCCGCCTCCGGCCGTGCTGTACTCTATACGTACTGTGGACTATTTAAATGTTATCGACTCGACGGAAAAGGTGCATCTGCAAAAGTTAAATTTTTTGTATTTTCTGAATGTCATGTAAATGAACATTATCGAAGTGTATGCAAATGCAAAGAAGACCCAGTTGCTGTGCAATAACACCTGACGATATACAAATCGTGCATTCGCCAGTGTGGGTCAGCCCAACGAGAGGGTTGAGAGTTTCAGATATCACTGAGAATGGTGAACTACAGAATGAGAACGTTACCCACCATGGAGCGTAGTTGAACTTTATCGGTAGAATTAGTTGAGAAATGTTTTGCGATTGCCTCAGAAGAGCATAAACTAAAGCTGCCTTTTCTTCAAGCTCTCGGGCTTCCGCCACTCTAAAAGGCCGTCGAGAATTATACTCATGATGTACTCGGTGGAGCTGCGGGAAGCGGTTTCTGACATTGCATGAGGCGAAGGTTGTGACGGCTGACCGAGCTTTGTGGTCACAGTTTGTGGTTGCCATATGCTCCAGATATGAAGCGGATATCATGTTATGATGATTACTTAGAAGGAAATATTTCTGACTTCGGGAGTGACGGACTGGTTTTCTCCAATCTTCACGCATTCAATGCAAGACCGCGGTATTCCAACAAGTGAATAAGCAGTCTTTAGTGCGATTAATGGTAATGACATCCCCCGTCTTAAAAAGATGACAAGTCACGGGTTCGTCACGTGGCCGCGTGGAGGAAGAATGTAGGAGCAGATTAATAACACACAGACTTTTTCTGAAGCACACTGACATATATATTTCGATATTTTTAAGAACTTCCGGCCCAGGTGGAATGACATGCTGAGCCGGCCAGAATGCGACCTTCTCGGCCGTCGGCACACAACTCCCGCGTGCTCGTGATGAGTTGCCAAATAGCGCCAAAAGGGTTAATCTACGTAACTAGTCCAAAATGCCAATATGACGAAACATACATGTACGACAAGCGAACAGAAATAAGAGATGAAAGTTTGTCGAAATACGTTGTAAAGAGAGATCAAGGTTTTTGGTACCATTCTGCAAGGACTATATCATGCTGATGTCAGTAAAAAACAAGAAAATATCAACGTTACGAATTGCAGCTTCTTTTTCGATCTGAAAATTCAATTTTAAGAATAATGGATGTGTGTTCTTTCCTCTGAATTAGTTCTCGCTTCGCCAAATCTCTTGTAACAATTATTCCGTGTGGCTCACAACACACAGGGAATAAATTTCCCCGCGAACGCTACACCGATCCCGGAAACTGGTGACTTGCTGTCATTCGATACAAGCCTCGTGAAACAATATGTTGGCTGAAACTACACCGCGGTGCAAGATAGTTGGCTGAAGACACACTTGAACACAAGACGTCTGAAATAATAAAGATAATTAGGAATTAAATATACACTTCTTTCAAATTCTTTATACGCATCAATTCATTCAGAAAAATACCAGCGAGATATTAACCGCGAGCCTTGGAACCACCTTTGCTCAGGTGTTTATATAGATCACGTCGGTATTTCAACGATAAACAACTTATTCTTTTATATAAAGGACAAATCCGACCTATCCTTGAATACGGCAATCACCTTTGGATTGGAGCTCCAAAATACCTTCTAAACTTAATTGATTCAGTTCAAAAAGGAGCAATTCGTTCGATAAACACCCATACAGGGTTAATATATATCGACCAAGAACTGGTAGTTTCTAAAGCTCCTTCCTTAATGCCACCGGTAAGCTATGGAATGCTCTTCCAGCGTCTGTGTTTCCTCCTTCCTACAATCTGTATCTCTTCAAGAAACAGATAAATATACACTGGTCATTTAGTTAGCACAACCCGCACTGGTCTTGACCAGGTGTGCTCTCCTGCATGCGTTTACAGGTGGAGTGTTGATCCGCCAACGTCATAGACTACAGAAACTAGAATATACAATGAATGGGTGGTCTTCACGGGACGACTTTCGTCTACTATTTATAGGCTATGACTAGATTTTACTGTTGAAGGATCATATTCACACCAACCGGGGTATTGTACAGCTCAGAAATCGTTTTTTTTTTTTTGTAATCTCTGTCGGGGATCGAACCCACGCCCTTTGACTTGCAAAACTAAACGCTTTGACCATTTGAGCTATACCGTAGAGAAAACAATTAACCTAGCCAATGATAATGATGACGACGTCACGCGTTTTTTGCTTGCCATTTCTTCCTGCCTCAACATCGCAAGTCCAGCGTTTCTCAGCAAGCGCCGCAAAAAGTTTTCGTCTGAATAATTGTGATCGCCGATTCTCGTAACTGATTCAGAGACTCGATTAATTACTGAGCGAGAGGGAAGAAAAGAGATCTATTATTTGCGGTACCATTGTGAAACGGGTGTGGCTAAATGGATGAAGCGTTAGAATATCATGCTGGTTATATTGGGTTCAATTTCTAGGAGAGCTTCAATAAACTCTTGAAGAATAGGAAGCCAATATTCAAGCCACCGTTGACGCCATACGGCTTGATTTATGGGAAAAATTAGTGAAAAATTGGACCGATCGAATGGACTCTGTAACTTGTAGCCGTGGCGAACATGTGCCGGAAACCATATTTAAAAATAAAATAAATGCCATGTAATTATATAATTAAATCTACGATTATAATAATAAAAAATCATTCCAATATTATTCCTGATATTTTTATTTTATTTAAAATTCTCAATTTCTTTAAAAAAAACTTATATATTTGATATAAACTTAATTTATCTTTTGCAGGCTAGTGCTAAAAGCCTGGATTTGCGATCTTGTCGCTAGATGAAACGGAACGAACCCATACACATTGGACTAACCGCCTTCTGCGCTGAAGATCAAAGATAGAATTTGAAGGATTTTTTTGAATTGAACACAAAAATATTATATTTTATATTGGCTTAAAACATTAAGATAACACATACCCCTTGACTTTTTCCAATGGTTTAACTCGCACACATATACAATCTGTAAATATATGTATATAAAAATATATGTATACTACATACCTATACAATCCACTGCCAGTTTATAATTTAACCATTATTAAAGATGGACTCCAGGGAGGCCGAAACATGTAATCGCTTAAAATAAATGTGAATCAAAACTTTTTCTTCGTAGTATCAATCCGGTGGATTGGTTTGCAGCAACAGAATCTTGCATCTCGATCTCCATTCCTTTCGGTCCTCCGCAACCCTTAATCCAAACTTAATATTTTTAATTTGTTATTTTTTTTATTAAAATGAATTTAAAATTATAATTTTACAGTTTCACCAAGTATTTGAAATTATAAATTAATTTTAGTTTCTTCTATAGATAATACGTTCATTAAATAAAATATAAACCTTTAATATTGACCATTTTGTAAGAGTTTGTCGAAACAAAAGTATGCCGGAGGGTATAGTTAAGTGGTGAAAACGTTTGCTGACCAAACCAAAAGTCCTGTGTTCGATCCCCGACAGAGATTAAAAAAGGTTTCTAATGGATTTTTAAGCTTTATACATACCTAAGCTTGGTGTGAATTTAATCTCCTGATATGTAACATGTCAAAGAACTCATAAACTAGATTTCTGCATCGCTACTACATCTGTCGGTATTCTTCTATATGTTGATATCAGCATGATATAGCCGTTGCTGACTGGTACCGGAAACCTCGATATACAATCTTTCGTCTCTTATTTCTGTTCGTTTGTCGTACATGTATATGTCGTCATATTGCCATTTTGGACAAGTCCGGTCACGCGTTGTGACGTTAGTTATGTAGACCGCCGCTTGTGGCTGGGCGAGTATATCAAAATATATGCATACGTGTGCCAACGTCAGCGAGATCGCATTGCTGTCCTGATCAATCGATGCAAAAGTAACGCCATGTTACGCTCAATCGGGGAAACCAAATCTTAATCAAAAATATATGTGCTTTAGAAAAAGTCTGTGTTGTTAATTTGCTCCTCATTCTGCCATTACGACGCAATTAAATAACAACTTTTTAAAGAGAGGAGGATGTTAATGTGTTTACGTAAAAAATGGTAGAATAAGTATAATTTTGAGCATCTTCACCAAGTATTTGAAATTAAAATTATTTTGGTTCTTCTGGGAAAACGTATATTTTTAAAGCTTTTCACTCTTTCATTTAATTTTGAGAGATTCTTTTGTATGTGTTTACACAAAAGTATGCTGGTTGGCGTATAGGTGAGCTTCTAAGAAACGTTTGCTTACCAAACCAAAAGTCCTGTGTTCGAATCCCGACAGAGGTTAAAAATATTTTCTAATTAATTTTTAAGCTATATACAAGACCTTTGGAAGGTTTGAATTTAATCGATCTTGTTTGTAACATTCAAATTGAAAAACAAGATTTCTTAACAGTCTTGTTAAAAATTTGGGAAACGTTAAATGTCTGAGGCATATTCAGAAAAACTTTGTATAATAAGGTAATATGAGATTGAGAAGACAAAAAAAATATAACTGCAACGCAATTTATCTAATCAAAGAAATTAAAATCAAGAAAAGTAACGATGGAAAAGAGTGGGATACCATAAACTATATCATACAGACAACTCCTTCGATTAGAAGACATCTGATAGAAAGAAAAAAAATTAACATTGGATACAACAGTCAACATTGAGGACTGCAACCCACTAATGCAATGTTACCATTGTCAAAATTTGGACACACAGCACTACGATGTCTGGCCACGGGATCAACCACCAACCTGCTTGCACTGTTCACAAAATCACAACCATAAACTGTAAATTAAAGAGACACCAATTTGCATCAATTGTACCAATTCAAACAAATTTCACAAAACAAATATACCCACTAACCACAACCCAGTAGCCACCAGTGCATGATCAGAGAGAAAATGCTTAAAAACGCAAAATAAGGATTGTTTCTGACAATTCAGTGTTTATTATCGGGTTAATTATTCAAAGTATACCTACATCATTTACAATTCCTGTACTGTATTTACTATCGAGGTTAATAATTTAAAGCATACCATCATTTACAATTTATGTAATTTACTATCGAGGTTAATATTATAAAGTATTTACACATTTAAATTTCAAAATTAATGCTTGCCAATGAATGACTTTACATGCAACAATATTAACAAAATTCAAATAAAAGAACTCATACATGACTCGATCAAAGATCTCAACCAATTAGTACAAAATTTTGAAAACACACTTACAACTACCATATGAATAAATTTTAATGATATTATTTTATATTCTAAAAATGATATTGTTTTATAAATCAAATGTTGAAACGCAAGATTTCTTTACAGTCTTGTTAAAAATTTGGGTAAAATAAAATGTCTGGGGCATATTCAGAAAAACTGTCAATAAAAAGGTAAATGTAGATGGAAGACAAAATAAAAAAAAAAAAAAAAAACGCATTTTAGAGTTAAATCAATGCTCAGGATGGACTCAATGAGATCTGAAACATGAAAACATGTATAAATGGTAACGAATAGAGAGAAATATCGTTCGAATAATTAATTTCACTGTATCAGTAATTATATAGCACTTTTTTGACAAAATCGTCATTCCAAAAGCACTTCTTTGCCTCTCTAAGTAAACAGGTGTGTATGAGACTGCCTCTGTAGGATGCTTCCGTTTTCAGCTCTCTTTAGCTTTCCAGCAGCAAGTTCCAGGCCGTTGGTGCTGAAAAACTTAAAGCAAGATTGCCAAAAACCGTGCTAGGATTACCTCTCATCAGCTGCAGAGTGCTTTTACTTGTTCTGACTGATCTGAGTGTCTCTCCAAGCCCACGTATCTTCGATGGCATTGATAAGCTCTGTAAAATAGTTCAGTGTAGTTTCGTGGAGTGCTTTATAAGCTAAGAAGGCAGAGCTTTTACTGTATTCTAGCTGGAACTCTCAACCAATGCAGTCGGTGTAGTATCAGTATATAATGTGACAGAATTTGTGCGCGCTGTACACGAGTTGTGATGTTGTGATTTTTGTAAGAAATGAGCGATAATATGTACTGGAAAAGGATTCCAGATATTATCGATGGCATTACGAAAACAATTTTGAAAACTGCAGGCTTTTAGTTGATATACTCGTACGTTTGTCGTTTTTGAATTTTCAGCAAATGTGATGAGTGACGTTACCGGAAACCACAATGTACGTGCTTATTTATATGACTATTTTAAGTGCAAAGGGATAAATGATAATGAAAAAACTTTCAGTATTTACGTATATGCGTATTTTTTTAAATTACCGTACTTTATTTATATATATTTATTTATATAAATTACCGTAAATAGTCGAAAAAAAGCTAAAAATAATATTCATTCATACATATAAAAATAAAGTTTTGAATGTTCGTAATGCTCAGTTGCTTCTTTGCACTTTGGCAATTCAATTTAATATACCTAACATATGCTGCCATCAAACAGGGATCTCTCCAACACATACAATAAAAATGGGTATCATGTTTAGAGCAAAACCGTTGACGAGACTGCCTTGCAACAAAATATGACTCAAACTTCATCGCCGCGTTGTGTGTTTCTATTTAATAACATTTACGAATATGTATTATGAATTAAGAAAAGTTGTCAGTTGTTGGTATGTGCAAGGGAGATTAATTCTTTCATTTTAAATAAGAAACGTCCATTTATATAACACCGTTGTTCCGTATTGTTCTTCCAAAATACACCTTAAATCTGTCGGGGTTCCTTAAGGTGTATGCGGTCCCTCGGTTGAACTTAATTTCAGTCGAGAACTGAAAATTTCTCCAACTTTTGAACCATTAAAAGATTTCGGCGCTGAATCATTTTCCGCCTTCAAAGACAATTATAATAATTATTTACTCGGGAGTCCCCAGAGAATGATTGACTCGAACATATTTCAGGTGGAATATGATTTTTTGGTAATTATTTTTCGACTTATGAACCGTTTAATGATCACCATTAAAGTGCTACGAATATTTCAATATTTTTGCTCTTGAAATGATAAATATAAGAGTCTAAAATTTCTATATATTTTATACTCAATTTAATTTTTAAAAATTAGTATAATTCGCGTTTATTTATAATGTAAGACTTCGCTTTCCCCGCCCGACCGTAACATGCTGCATCGGTCGGACACAAGCTGATGAGACACAGTAACAGTCAGTGCCTCAAATAGATGTGCATGTCAGGCGAGCGAACAAAAATAAGGGGCAAATGATCGTTTTTCGAGGCTTTGCAGCATCAGCCTAAAAGAGTTATATCAAGCTGATATCACCATGTTTATAACCCAACTACTGAGTTGAGAAATGAACTCGTATTGGATTATTGGCATCTCCTATATATATATAATCGTGTCGGAAACAACAGGGTCAGATCCTGTCTGCCCAGAAGTGGGCGACGTCGATGGCGTTGCTTCCGGCCATCATCAGGTCTTCCTGGGTGCAGCTACTTGGACACAGCGCACACTCCAGAAGGTGTACCAGGGTCTGCTCCACACCGCAGTCACATTCAGTCGGTCCGCTGTAAGACTGCCAGGCTTTCGTTTGTGTCCTCGTCTTGCAGACTCCAATAATAAGGTTTATGTCATCAAAAGTCTTGTTATCTTACTAAAATCCGATTCAGCTGAATAATGGGTGTAAAAAACATATGTCTATATATAGTTCTAGGATTACGATGGTTTGACTTCGTGAGTAACGAAGTGAGAGACCAAACAAGGCTGCCTTCTATACTGCAGTCGATTAAAGGCGAAGGTGGACTTGGCTGGGACATGGATTAAGAATGCCACAGTAAAGTATATAAATGAAGGCCTTTAGGAACTATACATATAATGTACTCAGCAGAGCTGTGGAAGGTGGAACTGACTTGGGATAAAACGAAGACTATGTTTATTTTTTTTTTTCACCAAAAATAAAATGTAGAAAAAATATATAGTTGCGTGTTGTACCCTGCAAGTTACACACAAGGTTAAAATATACGTCTGAGAAATAGTTGAAGAACGTAGTAGCCTATTCCATGTCAGCCTCGTTAACCGCTCTTTAGCCCCAACGATTTGCCTGATGAAGTTTAACAGACTCCTAGGCGACAACACAGATTTCGTCTCCTGTTCTCATGGATGATGCACGAGAGAGGAGACTATGGTGTCTGACAGAGCTTTTTGGCGGCAGTTTGTGAATGCCATATGCTCCAGTTAGGGGAGCGGACAAGGTGTAATAATGATAATGATGATGACGATGATATTTATGTAGCTATTGTTATAAACCGTATGTATTAAATATGCATACAACTGTTGGTTTTGGGTTGAATCGATATCATCCAGTACGAATTATTTTAGTAGAATGTTTTGGATTTCAAACTAAGCCTATGATGTAATGAACAAGAGCAACGGTTGGTTCCAAGGCTCGCAGTTCGCATCCCGCTTCTGCCGATATTTTTTCTGAATGAATTAATGCGTATAAAGAATTTAATGTATAGTATGTGTATTTTTAATTACTAATAATATTGTAATACAGTCAAAGATCTATTAAAGAAGATAAGAATACTGAAAAAATTAAATAATATTCTAATAAATATTTAAATCCATGTAAGCCTATGAATATTAATAAAGTTGTTTTTCTCGTGGTATTATACGACATGTGTTTACATAGCAAAAACCGACTGTCATCGCGACAATAAATTATTGCCGTCAATATCTAATCGAAAACCCTTTTCTTTTGTGTGTTTAAATAAGGAAAAATTCCCCATGCATGGGGAAAATTGTGTGCGTAAAATCATAGGGGAAAAATAATACGTCCGCCTCTCGGGCTTTCCGAGTAGGATGACTCTTTATGTATGGGCCATTACCGCTCCAATATGGTTCCCTTTCCCCGGATTCGGGGAAAAAATATTTTCGGGAAAATTTTCCCCGGAAAAATCCGCCTGCCGAAAGACTTTAAAATGAAACATACACGCGAAGTTGGCGTAGTTCCAACTAGCAGGGGAACAAAAACTGTGGATCACGAACAAAAAAATAATTATACAATTTCATAAATTTTTATGTAAAGATATAAGACTTTGAGTAGAGCTGCCCCTTAGGAAAAATAGTCTAGGCCTCAGAAACGACGGGCTTATCACCCGATATCCTTAAAAATATTGATTAACAAATCACTCAAAATATGAATCGGATACTACAACAACCCTTTCTTCATGTTCTTGGACTTCTGCTCTTGAGATTGTCGGGAACCATATTTGATGGACCTTCAGGTGCAGATATGACCTCAAATGAGACTATTTACAGTTGCAGCTGACAGACCTAAGTGGTGCCAATTTGTGGTGACCATTTGTTCCATATATGGAACGGATACGAAGGAAGAAAAAAAGTTATTTGGCCGCGTGGCATAGTCCGGTGATAAAGCGTTTGTTTGTCATTCAGACGCTTTCGGTTCAAAACTCAACCAAGCTTAATTTTTTGAAATTGATTTAATGAAATCTTAGCCCTATACATGCCCGCGGTAGGGTTGAGTCATCACTTGAACTGTTCGCATCGGTACCCGATAAATGCCGTGTAAGATTCCTAAACCGTTCGGACATCGGCAGCCGTGATATATCGTTTTGCTTCTTTCTTACAACGAACAGTTTTTTATGTATCATCTGATAGCTAAAGGATACAAAAACTAATGTGATACATATATGAAAATAGACCAGATAAGTACATTTATGCTTCAAAAACTAGTTTCATAATTGATAGTTTAATTTGTGTTCCACTGAGCCGTAACGAAATAGTTAAGAACAAGAAAAATAGTTCGGGCTTCCAGTGAATCAGTGTTCAGTGTGATTCATATTAAAACAAGCTATAAAATACTTATCTATTTAATCTCAGAAATAAATAAAAGATTTTGTAGAATTTATTCAACATATCCTTTTTTGATGACATGTTTCAGCCAGGTTGGATTGTCATTTTCAAGTCAATTAGTTCAAATAGTATAGTTAAATTGACTTGAAAATGGCCACCCGACTTGGCTGAAACATGTCATCAAAAAATTTATGTGGAATAAATTAAAAAAAATCTTTTATTTATATCTGATATTATGGAATTCCACCAAGAAATATCGATCGAAAAAATCGAAATAATTATCTATTTAAGTTTAAAATATACATTTTATTATTATTTTATTATAATATTTCTTCTCAAGAAAGCTAAGCCGTTTGAAAAAACAGAAAATACCTAAAAAAAACATTCAAATGTTAAACTTTTACGCATAGCTTTTTCTATCCCTGTCAAAGTATTGGCGCCGTTTTTTCGCGCGTTTTTTCACGTCAGTTTCGGCGGGAAATCGATGCCCGGATAGTTGTTTGCCAATAGTCCCGCCCGCAGTTCGCGTCTCCTCAGCAAGCCAACTCTTCCGCAGTGATTTATAAGCGTGGGGTCGCCGCTCGCACGCCAAACTTTATCGCGATCTGCGTAAATATTGGCATAATGCGCCCGCTGTCTGTTGTTCCTTTCTTCTTTCTCCCAAGTCCGTTTCTTAACTGGAACATATTGTCGTCACAAATCACCGCCACTCCGTTCTATCAGCTACCATATATTCAATCTTCATCCCAAGACATCTCGATGGGGCAAAGACTATGGCAGCTGATAGACCTTTGTGGTGACAGTTTGTAAATGCCATGATCCAGTTTGGGAGTACACATAGTATTTGTTTTATGTAAGCACATACAAGAGAATACCGACAGACAGTTAAATTAATTCTCAAGTCTCATCTCTGGAATTCTATGACGCTTACCATGGTGTATATTACTAAGCGCTGCATGTGGAGTGTTGATTCGCTAACGTCATAGACTACAGCCCAACATTCACGCATCATAATTATTATTACAGGAATTTACTATGAATGCGTGGTCTTCACGGGACGACTTTCTTCTAACAATTATTTTTATTAATAGGCTATGACTGGCATTTGAAGGGTGAGGGATCAAATTTACACCAACCGGTGGTATTTTAAAGCTCAGAAATCGATAAAAAAAAATTATCTCCGTCTTTCAATGCAAATGCTTTGACCATTGAGCTATACCCGCCGGTAAATGATGATGATGATGAATACTACTTAATATTATTTTTTATCTATAAATCTGTCCTGTTAGTAAAAAAACCACCGGCAAAATAGTAAAAAAGTTAAGAAAGACGCCATTTTCATCAAAGTATGAATTATTAAATTTATTCTAAAAGTTTGAAGATATTTTTTTCATGCAGCTCAGTTTGACTGACTCTTGACAGTGACGGATTGAAGAAGACTACCAGTTAGTCGAAACAGCTGTTACATAAAAAGAGGTTTGAATGTGATCCATTTTAAAACAAGGTAAATTAAATAAATATTTATTTACTATATAAAACTATTTACTTATATATTGAATTTTAACAAATATCTCAAATTAATGTTTTATTTAGAATTTTTTATCGTACTTGAAAATAACATTAGGTTTCTTTAGTCATGTACAAGAAATGAGACTTAGTTGCATGTCATACAAACGAGCTTTTTCAAGGATGATAGAATGATGTGATTTAGGTTCCATACAGTAAGTAATAGGAGGAAGCTTTGATATATGCACTTATAGGATGATGCATATATTCCCTTCTACATGAACGGTGCGAGATGCTGCAACGATGGATGCAAGTGAAATCTAATTTATGCAAGCATGATGCATAACATGACGTAATCTTATTGTGATTTGTATTCCTCGGGTGAAAATGACTATATGACACACCATTTAAAAATCACTGACAATATTTTAAATATTCATATTACTTTATAAGCCAATGAAGGAATATAAAAGTGTCGGAATTCTTGATGTGCGCAAGTATTGTGATCGGACTTATGAGAAGGAATTTGTGCTGCGTGTTAGGATGTGATCCGAAGGGACACGAACATTCCGAACATAATGAGAATAAATAATAATACAGTAGAAGGTCACGGAGAATTTAATAACAGGAAAGTAAGTTAAATATATAATCACACAAAATTGAATTAAGAATGGTCAGCGGAAATATTTACAATCAGATTGAGTGATTGAGTTTAGTTAATGAATAAATTTACTAACTTCAAAAGTTAAGCGTAGTAACACCCTCATCTCTCTCAAAAAAGGTATTACTCTGTCGTGCAGGGGGCAAGATAAGGAGTATGTTAGCAATACACAGACTTTTTCTGAAAAACATTGACATCGATAAACTTTGTACAAACTTGTGGCCTGGACCTAGTCACAGAATTCAGCCGGTCCAAAATACAATATGCTCTCGCCAACGGACGGCATACGACTGATGTGCCCGTTATAGGCTGTCGCACTGGCGCCATAAGCGACGGTCTATATAACCAGTCCAAAAATGCCAATATGACGGATACATTCATGTCTGACAAGCGAACAGAAATAAGTGACGGAAGATTGGATATCGAGGTTTTCGGTACCAGTCGGCAAGGCCTATATCATGCTGATGTCAGTAGTTAGTTGATGTTTAATCAGTCGGAGATCAGGCAGTGTAATACAGTTTGAGAGATCTGGCAGACGACTATGTGCTGATCAAAATCGTGAAGATGGCTGCGGCAAAGCGAAGAACTGCCTAATCCATATGGTCATCTCTTTATGTAGGGCCTGCTCACGCAAACATTGATATAGATGCTACAGTAACAAATGGAGCCTCTGATGACAGCCATTTTAGCGACATTTGTGACAGCGATTCTAACGACATCTATGAGACATACAAGACAAACAATAATAGATAGACATAGATATAGACATTTTAACAGTTGAATATTAAACCACAAATCAGATGATAGAAATGTCTTTTAGGATGGTGTTTCTGTGGTATTCGTAAGCGTATCAACTGTTACGTATGTTTAGTATTGTAGAACGTGATTCAGTTACATTCTCCAGGGCATTGTGATTTATACGACTGTGACTACTTTTAGTATGTTAAACACAGGTACACAGGCTAATGCATAAATATCAGCGCATTTGAATAGAGCACGCTAAGAGTTTTTTTATGTAAACACATACAGGAGAATACCGAAAGATGGTGATTGAGGTTCAAGTGTCACGTGTGAAATTATATGACAGTTACCATGTTGCATATGGCTAAGCGCTGCACGAGTGTTGTTGCGCCAACGTTATAGACTGTAGCCCAACATTCACGCATCATCATTATTATTACAGGAATTCACTATGAACGGGTGGTCTTCACGAGACGACTTTCTTATACTACCAATTTGATTAATAGACATTTTACAAGTGAGGGATCAAATTCACACCAACCGGGCGTATTTTATTACTCAGAAATAGATTATTTTTTATTAACCTCTGTTGGGGATCGAACCCACGACCTTCGGCTTGCCAAGCAACCGTTTTACCCACTGAGCTATGCCCACCGGCAAGTATCGATTGGTTGTTTTTTCATAGTGCTGGCATATAAGAAAAACTATTTTTTTTCAACTGAAACTGAAAGTTTTTCGTTCAAATGTATTGTGTAAGCGAGTTTGTAATATATTGCTACGTTTTTACTTATTGTTTTGGATTTCAATGTTTAAATGAAAGCTATAACTTGGATTCACAGTTTTATTTATCACAAAATTATAGTTTTACACCCTTTTTTATTATACTGTACAAAAATTAACTTTTTAGGTTTTTACGGCCAGATTTGATATTGTGGCTATGGATTCAGCCGCGTCAGGGCAAAATTACTTATTTAAAATACTTCGACTGCCATTAAAACGGTTTTAAACGTTGTGTTATTTTGTATATAATTAAAACTAACATTATTATATGTGCATGTCAGGCGAGCAAACAAAAATAAGAGACACAAAAGATCGTTTTTCTGAGGCTTTTCGGCATCGGCCTAAAAGAGCTATATCAAGCTGATATCACCATGCTTATAACCCAACTACTGAGTTGAAAAATGAACTCGTATCAACTGATATCAAAATATATCGTTTGATAAACTTTATACGCATTAGAGAACTATAAATTTATGACTTGTATTAGTAGAACGTTAAGTTGATTAATATACACTGACATACATTTTGATAAAATTTCAAAGCAGCTCTTTCAGCAAATGCGTTTCCTCCCTCACACTATTTGAATCTATTCTAGATGCAAATTAATAATTAAGCACTTAGAATCTTTTCAATACGTTCACACCCGCAACTTATACTCACCTTTACCACGGCGTCCAGCCGATGATGTTATATATATATATATACGTATAATATAGTCTGTGAAAAACCCCTTAAGGACAAAACGTTGGTTATCTTCCACTAAAGGTAGAACTACCTTTCTGTTCTTCCCAGACATTTACTTCAGACTAACTGCTCAAATGAATAAGCCCTGATCGACACAACTTATGACTGGGCACGGCGCTTTTAATGACAGTTTATACTAATTTAATTTAATTTCAAATCCTAGTTGCCCCTGTGGCGTTCCTTCCAGACCTCAGAGCACATTCTCTGAGGCTGTAAGATTCTCTTGTTTAAAAGAGGAGTCTTTTTTGATGCAGTTCGAGGGAATCGTCTCGGCCCAATCGGGCATGCAGACTTTGCGGCCACTAAAAAATTTCCACTCAATATAATTTTTGCTCGTATTTTCGGTGAGAGAATCTTTCTTCCATATTTTTACAACCCGCGAATGCGATTCTAATCTCTTTCACGGGTTATTTCTTTTAGCACGTCTGCGCAGTGGCTACAATTGTTTAGAGGGGACTCCCACGAGACTTATCAGTTGCTAACTGATCATGTACTGAATGAGCGCATTATCAAGGAGACTTATATGTCCTCCGGTGTGATGCGGGTCTGATGCGGGTGTGAGGCGGGTAAAATCCCAGTCTGTGTAAACCAAGCTTTGTCGTATACCTGTAGGTTTATAAATATATATTTTTTAAAAGGAAAACTTATGTTCGTCACTGAAGACTGGAAAACTTTAAGAACATGTTATTAATTTACAAAGAAAAAAAAATATTACGTATAAAAATAACTGAAAAACGTGACAAAAAAGATATTCTAAGTTGAAAGAAATTTTAAGATTGAAAATATCGTCTTGTTGAATTGAAAGCAAAGTCTCTCTTAATTCGGTTGCTAATTGAAGGTTCGTCGGTCCGAGAGGATCCGCTTCAATTGTGCTAGAGGGCCACCACAATTAGCGGCATTAATTACCGCAGCAGCTCCCCACAAAGAGAGTGGCGACTTAGGGGTCCGAGCTGGAAAAAACATATTTTTTGTAATACGGTAATTAGTCAATGTGACCATAATTCACATTAAAAATAATAATAATGTGGCGGACTTCTGTTACATCAACTTTACAATTCCCTGTTTGTTTTGTGTCTCAATTTTTGCCTTGTATGTTCCATGCATGTCGTTAGAATCACCGTCACCAGATGTCGCTTCAATTTCTATCGCATCTTTCCATGTGTGCGTGAGCAGGCTCTATATAAAGAGACGACGGTATGGAGCAGACCCGTTTTCTCTTGGCCACAAATGCAACTCACATTAGTTCGCATCACTTATTTTATAGTTTGACAGCTGATATGGCAAGGCTTGCTTCATTCCACGCTATAACTTTTGGTCAGTACGATTTTATATGGAAAGTAAAGTCAGAGATTATATACATGTAAAATTAAAAGTTGAAAACAAAGAGGTATAAACCAACTGATATATATATATATTTAAATTCACACCATAGATACACTTTAATGAAATTTCTCTCACGAAACCTTTAATAAAAATAAATCACAGACGCTGGAATTCGAACCATGATCTGTTGCAACAATGTTCATTTTATTACCCTTTGCTAGGGCTCGGATTTTTTGTATGTTTTTTTTTGTAAATTTTAAAACATACGGGAGAATACCGACAGATGGTGATAGTAATTCTGAAGTCTCATCTGTAGAATTCTATGACGCTTACCATGCTGCATATGGCTAAGCGCTGCATGTTGAATGTTGATCCGCCAACGTCATAAAATTTAATCAGGCAGTGACTGGCATTTTTCGGGTGAGGGATCAAATTAACATTAACCGGGGGTATATTTAGAGCTCAAAAATGTTTTTTTTTTTTTTTTAATCTTCATCGGGGATCGAACCCACGACCTTTGGATTGCAAAGCAAACGCTATGACCATTGAACTACACCCGCCGGCAATGTGTGTATTAGTGGTCGAAAGGGAAAACTGCTGTAAAATTAATGCTCTCCTTCGGCATTTGAAGTATATGTCCCAATTAGGTTCACCTTTACTTATTGACCGACTGTATTACTAATGTTGAAACAATAATCATCATCATCAGCCTGTATCTGTCCACTGTTGAACCTAAGCCTCCCGGATGAGTCTCCATCCTCTTCGATCCTCCGCCTTCCGCATCCAGGTCACTGCCGCTATCCTTCTTATGTCATCAGTCCATCTTGTAGGGGGTCGGCCAATGTTTCGTTTGCCAGTTCTTGGGCGCCATTCCAATACTTTTCATCCCCATCGACCGTCGTCTCTTCGACAGTTGAGTGTGCTTATTCGTTGGGTAGCCTCCATGAGTTCTTCCGCGGATATCCTCGTTTCGGATTTTATCTTTTAGCGACACTCCGAGCATGGTTCTCTTCATAGCACGCTGGGTGACTTTTATTTTATGTGTAAGACTTGCTGTCAGATTCCGCGTCTCTGCGCCATAAGTTAATACAGGGAGGATGCATTGGTTAAACGCCTTAGTTTTAAGACATTGCGGAAGATAAACATTGGAAACAAAGAAATATGTCACAACTGATACACAAACTCTACGACATTTCTTTCACAAAAAAATTGAAGATAAATGAATTACATACGTTGGAATTCGAAACATGATTGCATTGCAGCCATGTTCATTCCATTACCCGTTGCTAGCCACTCGGCTAATTTGACTGCTTGCTTCGTAGTATCAATCCGGTGGATTGGTTTGCAGCAACAGAATCTTGCATCTCGATCTCCGTTCCTCTCGGTCCTCCGCAACCCTTTTCAGCTCAGCAGAAGCGCTACAATTTATGTCCTCGAATACTTGCTGTAAATACTCCCGTCTAGGGCGCCCTCTACAGTTTCTACCCTCAACCATCCCCTCCACAATATCGTGAAGAAGACCATCGTGGCGCATGATGTGACCAATCCATCGGGCTCGCCTCTCTGAGATGGTTCTTATTAGGTGCCTATCTTCCTTGATTATCCTGAGAACCTCATTGTTCGTGACGTGGTCTCTCCAGGAAATTCCGAGAATTCTTCTGTACGACCACATCTCAAAGGCCTCTAGTCTTTTTTTATCACTTTCAGATAAGCACCATGTCTCACAGCCGTACATTAAGATGCTCCAAACAAGTGTTTTGGCAAGTTGCTTGCGGAGCCCTAAAGTAATATTCTTTGACTCAAGAATTTTGGCTTTTTATTGAAAGCTAGCCTTGCTTGATGTATTCGACTGTTGACTTCTCTTTTTGTTCTGCCATCCCAGGTGATCGTACTTCCAAGGTATACAAATTCTTTTGCATCCTTTAGGGTACTCCTAGCATTGATATGTTAATTTTCTGCTGCTCATTGCGGCTTACTCTCATGACTTTGGTTTTTGTGCTGTTTATCTTCATATTGTAGTTGGAATTAAATATGTTTTCCATGGATGTCAGCGCTTCCAGTGAGTTCATCTTCAGTTTCAGCAATCAGAGCAATGTCGTCAGCAAACCTTATCATATCAATCTTTTGGCCATGTATTTTAACCCCCTCTCTATGGCCCATTTTTTCCCTGATGTTATTAATTGCATTTTGTATGTATACGTTGAAGAGTACAGGCGACAGAGAGCATCCTTGTCTCACCCCCTGGCGTATTTTTGCTTCCTTTTGGACATTTGCAAGTGATATCATGGCAGCTTCTTCTTTGTAAAGTGAAAATATGAGTCTTCGTTCCTTGTATTTGACTCCAGTTTCTTTCATTACATCGAAAAGGCTCTCCCAATCTACTTGATCAAATGCTTTTTCAATGTCCACGAAGGCAATATATGTGTCTTGGTCCACTTTTATCCTCTTCTCCAAGATCATACGCAGGGATAAGATTGCTTCTCTGGTTCCCATTCTTTTTCTGAATCCAAATTGATCGCTAGTGATAGTCTCTTCAATTTTTGGTTCAATTCTATGTAGGATTATGTTGGTCAGTATTTTGGATGCATGGGATAGAATACTTGACTGCTATAAAATTAATACTCTCCTCCAGCATTTGAAGTATATGTCATAATCAGGTTCACCTTTACTTATTGACCGACTGTAGTACTAATGTTGAAAAAAATAAAATATAAATTCAAATGTAAAATTTGGTCACCCTATCCGGAGATGTATTTCTTAAATGAATTATAAATCTCTTTGTTGGAAATGTGAATGAAAAAGAACGGAAAAATATGATCTGTGGTAATTACGGCCGCTTCCTAAGGAATTAGAGAAATAATTATGTCTATTCATTAGCTTCTGGCAACGAGCGGGCAACAAGAAGAGAGACGGGAATCTCTCGCCGATGGTAACAAAGTAACATAGATTACCATTAAGGGGAATAATTAAATTACAGACAAAAATATTCATTATGGTTGAATTAAATCTGACGATGTTTTAAGTGCCTGAAAGTTAGATGAAGAATGTCTTAATTGATTAAAAAAAACATATTTTTTACTATTACGAATATATTAAATTGTATTTGGTGGTTTTGATAAATATTTTAGAATATTTTAATATTCATAAGCCACTTAATATATTGACATCCTCTTATCTAAGTTCGCTATTGAATTGCGTGGTGGCAGGATGAGGAACAGATTAACAACACAAGGCTTTTTGAAGCACATTGACATATATATTTCGATAACCTTACAAAATTCTGGCTCCGAACCTACTCACAGCATTCAGGCCGAGCCAACCAAAATACGACCTCACCGCAGTCGGCACACAACTGACTGGGCACCGGGCGCCGTGGTCGGTGACACCCAGCGCCACAAGTGGTGATCTATGTACAATGTCCTCCTAATGGCATTACAAAATAAAAACACATGCGTGTCGAATAAGCGAATGAAAATAATGGACGAAAAATTGTATATCTAGGTTTTCGGTACCAGTCAACAAGGGTTATATCATGCTGATATAATCCTTGTTATTGATTGTGATGATTATCAATAGTAAAATAAGTTTCAAAGGTTCATGGTTCAAATTCCGGCATCTGCTGTTTATTTTTCTACGATTCTTTGATAAGAGAATAGAATGCTTAGATTAGTACAGCGGCTATTTAAAATACCTGGGCTACTGTTTTAGAGTTCGATAGGAAACATTCATTTTCCCAGGTGGATCTAGGGGTACAGATATGTCTTTGGAAAAGAAATGGATAACGTCTTAACTACAAAACAGAGTGGCGTCAATATGTAGTTTGCATATGTACCAGATATGGAAATAATATTAAATATAAAACGTTGTCTTTACCTTTACAAGATCTTGTAATGTCAGCCTGTGTCCGTCCACTGTTGAATGTAGGCCTCCCGCATGAGTCTTCATCCTTCTCGATCCTCAGTTTTGTTATATCAGTCGATAAAAGTTATTACTTTATGTTTTCAGCGAAGCTCTGGCTTCAGAAATGACTTAAAAAAGGGAAACGTTAAAGAAAATGATAGCAGACAAACTCTCCAACTAGGCAGTGGATATTGACGAACAAAGAGTGAAGTAAGGTTATAAAATAGAGTATTAAAAACATACGTCGGATACTTTGGAAAAATTCTCGTAAATTCTGCGCAGTTAAACAATAAAAATAATTCTTTCTTCGTTTTCAGCGCCTGAAGAAAAGTGCATACTGAAACAGCCGCATCTTTCAGTGTTCTGAAAGCTCTCATTTTTCACACACAGATGTTGAAAACGAGTAAACCTTTTACCACAATTTTATGTTTTAACCCTTAACCAACCCGATATTTTAAGTAAAACATGGATGAAAATTCAATAGCGAATAAATCAATATCAAAACGCCTTGATGAGGAAAGGATGCTAACTTAAATGTTGTGAAGATTGATAGTATGTATTGACATCAGCATGATATAGACATAGCTGATTGGTACCGAAAACCTCGATACACAATCTTTCGTCTCTTATTTCTGTTTGCTTGTCGCACATACATGTGTCATCATATTGGCGTTTCGGACAAGCCCGGTCACGGGTGTGACGTTAGGTATAGAGGATCCCGCTTTTGGCGCTGGGCGACAGCCCATCACGAGCGCGCTCAGTCGTGCACCGACCGTGAAAATGGTACTATTGCTGTTGGCCCGGCCTGTTGAATGCTGTGACTAGGTCTGGGCCATAAGTATGTAGAGTTTATCAAAAAATATGTGTCAATGTGCTTCAGAAAAGTCTGTGTATTATTCTACTCCTAATCCTGCCACCACGCGACGGAGTACCGAGTACAGAGACCTTTTACAGAAAGGAGGATGTAAATATTTATTTTTTAACATGTAAGCACTAGTTTCAAAACTTATTTTGGTGGATGTTTCAGTTATGTTTAAATATTTATAATCCAAAGAAAATGCATACCAATATTCAATAAAAAAAATCTCGTGATTGAATAGTTATTTTACAGCTTACAACAGGCACCATCTATAAATAATACAAACAAATATATATGTATATATTTATTACACCATGGTCTTTGCTAATAGCCGAACATATAACGACGGGTGATGAAACAAACACGGTTGCAAAGGTTCATGGTTTGAATTTGAGTCTCTGTATTTTTCTTTGCTTTGTTGAGAGATATGTCATATAAGATGATATTTGCCGGTGATTTGCATGTTTATATCAGAAGTTCGATTAATTTTATTAGACCTCATATTTATTTACATACATCAAATATAACTTAACTCTATATATGAAGGTATACCAATCAAGATAGTTTTGATTCCTGGCAGTTTTACAGCGGACCGACTGAATGTGACTGCGGTGCGGAGCAGACCCTGTCACACCTTCTGGAGTGTGCGCTGTGTCCGAGTAGCTGCACCCAGGAAGAACCTGATGATGGCCGGGAGTAACGCCATTGACGCCACTTCTGAGAAGACAGAATCTGACCGTGTTGTTTCCGACACGATTATATATATATTGATGAAGTGCTTAAAAAATCTCGACTGGCTACTAAAATCGAGTTTTGTAAAGCATTTTGCCACATTTTCACAACCTTTTCGAAGACTGTTGTATAAAACATATATAATTTATATGATTCACGCGTCACTCAGTTTTAACGGCCGAGAGAAAATTTTCTTTTGCGTTGAAACGGTTAAAGTCTTTGCGCAAAAAAATAAAGACTCTTAGAGATCAGAGCTTTTGCAGCGTTCCGTCACATTTTTTCAGCACTGAATTTCAGCGCCGTCGTGAATAATTTATGACCCGGAAATGCATCTTTCAGCTCTCGATCTCTGAATGCTGCAGTTTTTCAAATTTATATTCGCGCGAAATTATGCGAAAGTAATAGTCTTTGAAAATTTTCTGATGTTTAACATGAAGTGAGTAAGCGGTGCGGAGAAATGTGATTCGAGCTTTCAAAGACACGGAAAGAATATATTTTTTAGAGAAAAGTGCAAAAAATATTGTTCCTTAAAGTAAGAAATTATATATATTTTTTTAAATATATTAAATCACATTAAATTTTGTTGTTGAATTCTTAGTATATATTTTTATTTTTTGAGCTACCGAATATTTATACCAACATTTAAATATTCACCACAAACATCAACTAATACAAGTTCTTCTTATACTTGATAGAAATTTCATATGATATGATGTTTGCTGTTAATTTTTATACGTGTGTAAGTTGTTGAATATATAAAAAATATAATTTTAAGCTAACATCCTCCTCTCTCCTAAAAGTTGTTATTCCGTCGCGTGAGGGCAAGATTAGGAGCAGATTAATAACACAGACTTTTTCAGAAGCACATTGACATATATTTACGATAAATTTTTCAAACTTATGGCCCGACCTAGTCACAGCATTCAGGCCAAGCCACAATACAATATATAGGCGGCACACGACTGGCGCGCGCTCGTGATGGGCAGTCGCACCGCGCACCGTGGCGATCTACGTAGATAGTCCTAAAATTTCAATATAGCGACACATGCTTGTCGTCAAGCGAACAGAAATAAGAGACGAAAGAATGTATATCGAGGTTTTTGGTAACAAAGGGCTATAGCATGCTGACGTCAGAGCATATGAACACATAAAATATAATACGATATATTAATATCAGGTTAAATTATTGGAATTCCTACTAACGAAATGTGTTACTCACAGTCGAGGCGTTTTAAAATTGTCACTAAATTTATCTTGCATGTTTTTATATATAAGGAAGTGATAAATAACCTTTTATTGGTTCATTTTGACAATTAAACAAAGTATTTTGATTTTCTGCGGATAGCATAAAAGTAAAGTCCTTTCGTTTGCCCGCCCTAGATGGGAGTATTTGCAGCATGTGTTCAAGGACATGAGTTGTAGCTCTTTTGCTGAGCTAAAGAGGATTGCAGAGGATTGAGAAGAGTGGAGATCAAGACGCAAGATTTTGTTGCTGAAAACCAATCCACCGGATTGAATACTAAGAAGAATTTGATTTCAGTCACGGTAGCCGTATTTGTGGTCCCAAGTATGTATTTATTATATTTGAAGTGGTTCATCAGCAGAGGATACTTAAAACTGAGCAGCAATTTACAAAATAACACAATTGCTTAATTTAATTCAAGTTTAAAAAGGTTTTAAAACTATACATAAAATAATTGTAAATATATCTCAATGTATGTGATATTGGAATTATTCTTGCTTTTAATGTTGACTTTAATTACTGTTAAATTATTAACTAGTAATAAAGTTTTATTCCTTCAGTACTTAGAGCATAAATTTTCAGTATTTCAGCACTCATGAAGTATTGCCATGCATGAAAGCTGTCTTTCAAAAAAGCCTGTAAAAGCTTCAGCATCTCATTTATCAGTAAGTGTCAAAATTTTGTAACGAAAAGCACAGACAAAAGTTACAGTGCTCAACTGACATCCTTAATATTGTGAGTTTATTCGCCGACAAGACATAAATAGTACAAAGTATTTTTGAGGCATTTTTATAATTTTTAAATATAAGTGGTTGATGTGAAACTTTCTTCAGCCGTAGTATGCTAGTCAAAGTATATTGAGGAGAATTTATGAAAGTGGTACTGTGAAAACCGTGTACAGGAGAATACCAACAGATGGTGATATTGATGTCTCTGAAGTCTCATCAGTGGATTCTATGATTATAACCATTCTTCATATGGCTAAGCGCTGCGTGTGGAGTGTTGACCCGCCAACGTCATAGACTACAGTCCGAAATTCACGCACTATCCTTATTATTACAAGAGTTCACTATGAATGGGTGGTCGTCACTTTCACCTACAACCAATTTTGATAAATAGGCTTTGACTGGCATTTTACGCGCGAGGAGTAAAATTCACACCAATTTTATAGAGCTGAGAAATGTTGTTTTTTGTTTTTTTAATTTCTGTCGGGGATAGAACCCATGTCGTTTGGTTTGGCAAGCAAACGCTTTAAACACTAAGCTTTGGCCCCCGGCAAATATTATCACATCCATCATCATCGTACTATGTCCGCTGCCCTAACTGGAGCATATAGCATTTACACACTATCGCCAAAAATCTCGGTCAGCAGCCGTAGTCTTCGCTCTATCAGCCTTCCGCAGCTGCGCCGAGTACATTCTATGTATAGTTCCGGACGGCCTTACAGGTTGGCGTGAGCACAGGGGCTTGAAGAAAAGGCAGCTTAAGTTTATGCTCTACTGCGGAATTTTTAATAAATAGCAAAGCCCTTCATATAGAACTTTGCTATTATTAAGGTGGTGAATATATTTTTTTCTTTATTTTGTATATTTATGTTACAAAGACATACACTTCCATCATTATTTATTTTATTTTTTAGATAGAGAAAAATAATTATCATCGATGTTTTTTTTAAACATAAAAATGCGTCACCATACTATTAATAAAGCGATTTCTTCAATATATTCCTTAATATCATAACCGTAAAGCATGAAAGCTACTTCGAAGAAAGGGAAATGTAAAGCAAGTCATGTGAAATATTTTGATGAGACAGTAATTATAGGTGAAAATATACTCTCACGTGAATTCGAAAGTCGCTTTTTTTTCAAAAGATAAGTATTTTTTAGAAAATATTTTTTAACAAGCGCACGAATGAAAGCACATTTGGTTTAAACCAGCGAGTTCTATCACACTCGAAAAGGGCAGCTGGATGCTGGATTTGCCAAAAATATAAATTTTGTGTGTGTGTGTGTGTGTGATTTGGGGACATTGATATTGTATATTGATCTGTTTCATGAAAACACTCAGATTATATTTAAAAATGATTTTGAAAAATATATGTTCTTGGTCAACTTACATTAACCGTGTGTGATCATCAGCAAGTGTGAGACGACGAGTCTGTCACGAGATATATCATACAAATAACGGACATGATAATAGCGGTAGAAAATACTAATTAGTCCAACTTTATTTTCCAATGTGCAACAACGTACTGCATATTGTAACTAAGAAAGCTTTCATTGATCACGAAACATCAGTCTTCTGTCAAGTAAAACAATAATCAAAGTGATCCATATTAAAACAAGGCATATTAAAATGGATCTCAAAGTGAATGCTAAAAATACAAATAACATAAATACATTTCTGGATTGGATGAAGCATAGACCATGGTGACTGACAAATATTTGCGGCGGTAGTTTGTGTCGACTATTTGCTTCAGTTACAAAAGCGGATATTAAATGATGACAGTCATGATTACTTATTGAGAAATTGCATATTTTGGTTAAAGCGAGATGCATTCGAATCTAATATATTCAATGATATAATTGAATTATTCTCTGTCTGGGGCATATCTCATTAGAGATGCATTAGTTTAGTACTAATGCCTAGGAAGGCAGCCGTCAACTCACTGGCTTAATTGATAATCCTCAGATTTACGACCGGGCAGACAGTCGGCATAATTATCCCAGCAACGTAAGATTAACCGGAAACGCATCAACTGTGCGAGCAGATAGGTGACTGTATACCAGATGCACTTGCTACGTATTAGTTAATACTCGTAGAACAATGCGATCAGTAGAGATATATTGAAAATAGATTATTATTATATCAGTATTTGTATAGCGCTTTTTTATCATTCCAAAAGGGCTTTTTTGCCTCTCTGGGTAAAAAGGTGCTGCTTCTGAAGAATGCCTCCACTTTAAGTTCTCTTATACTTTTCGGTAGCGAGTTCCAGGCCATTGGTGCGACGTAGCTGAAAGCAGGATTGCTAAAGACCGTGCTAGGACTACCTCCCGTTAGCTGCAGGGTGATTCTATTTGCTCTGGCTGATCTGAGTGTCTCTCCACGCGCGCTTATCTCCGAAGGCTTAATCAGTTCTCAAATAATAGATTTAACGCTAGTGATTTCACTTTACAAAATCAATTTATACTTGCAATTTTCACCTACATTCCTTATCAAGGCGTTTTGATAAAGATTTATGGTTCGCTTTGGAAATTTTGATAACTTTTACAACTGGTAGTCTCCCGCATACTTTACATAAAATATCATGTTGGTTACTAAAGGGATTAATAAAAGATAAAAACGCTTTTAGAAAAACAATAAAAATCTTGGTAGGCCGTCAAAAAACTAAACATAAATGTACTAGACTAGACGGAGCTTCATGAGGCAGTTGCCATGGAATGAGATAAAAAACGTTGTAGTTGACAGAGCTCTATAACAGTTTGTATCGATCACATACTCCAACAAACTTCGCAGCCTTAGACTGAGTCTATTTGACATCTAACTGATGCACCTAAAATAACGGGAAGGCCTTCAGCCACTCTCTAACAAGAAGCTTTTTGCATGCGTCCAGTTACGGTCCCCATCTGGGTCTCCAAAATCAGGACGGGACAGGGAGGGTTTCACCAAGCTCCAGTAAGGAGACCTGACATGGAATATTGACAACTTCGATTCCCAGATATACTAGTAATGTATGATTTTATTTAATGGTCGTCGTTACTTAATTTTTCATTATATGATACCTGAGTAAATAAATGTTTCGGTGATTTTAAAGTGCGATCGCGCTACCGAGGCAGCACTTTGCACAACATTGTACCGGGGCCGAGTCTGTTAGCGGCACCTGCCACCCTCGCCGGCATAAACGCAGTATATCATTCTGAACAGCTGTTAAACCTTTAAAATAATACAACTTTTTAAGATAGATGAAAGTATAGCTTTGATGTGTTAGGCTTCTTTCCAAATACGTCCCATGTCAGGAGTATACGGTTATCACAAATTTTTGCCTCTAAGCCCTATTAATTTTTACTATCCATGCATTGTACTACGAAACTTTTGTATTCGAACATCATAAATTATAGCCTGACATTTAAACATCATCCAATTATTACAGAAATTAATTTTAAATGGGTGGTGTTTACGAAACGACTTTCGTCCATCACCTATTTTAATTTATAGAATATGATTGACATTTTACGGGTGAGAGATCATTTCACGACAACCGGGGTATTTATAGAGCTTAGATATCGATTAAAAATCTTTATTTAAAAAAATCTTCGTCGGAGATCAAACCCACAACCTTTGTCTTGGGAGACAAACGTTTTTACTACTTATATACAACCGCTTGCAGATATTTGGTAAACAGCAACTTCAAGGCCAGAATCTGGGTACTTAAAAAGATGGCTGCTGTATTAACTGAGCCATATTTTGGGTAGCTTGATTATATGAATATTTAAAGAGATCAGATGATAGCTTAACGCTCTTGACGTCAGGACTGTTTCCTTCTACGAGACGACTCAGTCCCGGCTTATTATAGGTACATGGTGAGAGATATGGAGCATTAATCCACCAATTATATATTGTAGTCTAGCATTTACGCATCATCCATTTTAACGGAGACTTACACACACGGGTACATGGAACGATTGTTATTCACCACCAATTTTAATTTTAAGGCTGTGACAAAGATTTTTGAGTAATGTATCAAATTAAAAAAAAAACGAGGTATTTACGAGTACAAGTTGTTATCGTTAACGTTATAACGTACAACGTTAGTATTAATTCATAACAATTTAATGAAGAATTGTTTGTCATTTTTTTTTCAGAATAGTATTCATTTTTGGCTTAGGACTGTAAAAATGTTTGATAAGATGCATTTTTGCAGGAAATATCAGTTCATACCAAGAGTAAGCAATATTAATTTTCGTAAAAATCAATATTCAAATTTCGAAGAAATACAATTTGTATTCCATTTCATGTGAATATTTGTTTTTGTTTTTGTTTTTGTTTTTGAATTTCAGGAAAACGATTTTAAAATAAAATGGAATGAAAAACAACTCGCTGACCACTCTCGGGTAGCTCGTCCATTATGTGATGGAATAAAACGAAAGTTGAGAGAATTTCGTGTCAAAAAATAAAACATTACTGAAAAAAACCCGAATAAATCGATTACTCGAAAGTGTAGCGCTTAAATAAATTATTTTGGTCCGGAATCGAAATTGGATTGCACCGCTGTAAAATATATTTTTCATGAAAATACATTAAATAGAACACTGACAAAGGGTTTCATGTTTAGTGGACTCTAAGATATTTAATAATGACGATTTGTTGGTTAGATGCTGTGTGCGGAAATGAATTGGTTGCGTCATTATCATCATCATCAGCCTGTATCCATCCGCTGTTGAACGTTAGCCTCCCGCATAGATCTCCATCCTGTTCGATCCTTCGCCTTCCGCATCCTGGTTACTCCCGCTATTCTTCTTATGTCGTCAGTCAATCTTGCAGGCGGCCGGCCAATGCTTCGTTTGCCAGTTCTTGGGCGCCATTACAATTCTTTTCTTCTCCATCGACCGTCATCTCTTCGACAGATATGTCCTGCCCATTGCCACTTTAGTGTGCCTATTCGTTGGGTAGCATCCACTACTTGAGTTCTTCTGCGTATTTCCTCGTTTCGGATTCTATCTTTTAGCGACACTCCGAGCATGGATCTCTCCATAGAACGATGGGTAACCTTTATTTTATGGGTGAGACTTGCTGTAAGATTCCACGTCTCTGCGCCATAAGTGAATACAGGGAGGATGCCTTGGTTAAACGCCTTAGTTTTAAGACATTGCGGAATTTTCGCTTTAAAAATGTACTTTAGTTTTCCAAATGCTGCCCATCCCAGATGTATACGCCTGTCGATTGGTTGTGTATGTATATGAATTGAAATTACTATTCTAGTTAAATCATATGTTAGCAACATATTGGCGCTTTAAAATTCTTAACTTGTTGTGTTAGCTTATATCATAAAAATATTAAAAAGATAGTGTGTAGATTTTTTTTTTCTTTTAATCCACTGTAGATTGAAATAGTTTCGATAACCATTAACACAATATCTACATCAACAGTCGATCAAGAAGCGAAAGCGGACCTGGTTGGGACATGTACTTCGAATGCTGTAAGAGAGCATGAACTATAGCTGCCTTTTCTTCAACCCTCAGGGTTGCGCCACCTTAGAAGGCCATTGGGAACTATACATATAATGTACTCGTCAGAACTGCGGAAGACGGAACTGTTATGGATTGAAGTGAAGACTATAGTGGCCGACAGTTTCGTAACTCCAGTTTATGAATGCCATATGCTCCAGTTAGAAGAGTGGATATGGTAATATAATAAATAAAATAATGAAAAGAATGCAGCTTTTTTACATACAAAAGTCAAGAAAGTCGCCACACACGGCTAAACTCAAAAGTTAGAATCTTCTTCTTCTTCGTGAGTGGCGTCAATTTTTTTCCAGTATCTGGCAACATCGATAGCTCGTGTGTTGCCCAGCATTAGGTCCTGAGATGTGCAGCTTGTTGGGCACATGGAGCAGGATCTTAGGTGTGAGGCGGTCTGAAGGTCTCCACAGTCGCACAATAGTGTCTCTCCCTGCCAAAGCATTCCCCCACCGCTCGAGGTTGTCCTTTGTTCCACCAACTCTGGTTCTTAATCTGTTCAGCGATTTTCAGGTCCGCCAGTCAAGGTTCTTGCCAGTTGGGAGGCCCTCTATTGGAGTAATGAAATCCTCTGATGCGATTTGTTGCCAGAGTTGGAGTCTCTCATTTTCAGGGCTGGATGTGAGAGGTTGTGTGCATCTCAGAAAGCTGCTTCAAGACTTTCATTTTGGTGTTGGGGGTATCTGATTAAGCAAGCAGTGGGACGGTTAGTTGATTGCATTACGCATTTTTTCGGCGTTTTATGTTTAGTGGTGCGATACCAGCCAGGGGGTATAGTTTAGAAATGGGTGTTGGTTTGAGGCAGCTTGTGACGACTCTGCATGCATAAAAAGTTAGAATGATAGCTTTTTTAATAATTTCGGTATCCAGAGCATATTAAAATATAAGAATCAAATCTAGTATTTTCTATGAAAGTAATTTCTCACAAAATCATACGTTTTATAGGCTGGGCCACGCTTCCTAAGTTGGTTGCATTAACTTTCAGTAAGTTGCCAAGATTAGCAGTAGAACATAACAATTTTGCTGTGGAATTTGATTTTGAAATATCACTTTTATGTTTATGCGTAACTGGGTTTCAAACCCATAAATGCATGCGTTAAAGTAGATTGTTTTTATTACTCAGCTATACCATTCGATATGTTTCGGCCATTTTTTCAGGACCCAACGTTTTGATGGATCACTGAAACTTAGTCCGCTTCAGGATTGTTGTATGAAGGCATATGGGCACCGCTCGAATTAAATTAGACGGAAAACTGAAAAAGGTGTAATTTTTTAGGAGTTTGCATTTTTTCCATTTATATATTATGACACTTTTAGTAAGTGGTGGGACGATAGTAGGTGTCAAATTTTTTTTTGTTTATTTTTTAAGCGTGGTAATATTGAATTATTGAATTAAATTCAGTATAATGTTTTATATGAAGTAATGTAAATTCTGTCATGTTTTAATGAGTGATGTTTTTTTTTAATAAACTGAGTCGTTTATATCCAGGGTAGAACTAGAGACTCCACCCATAACCCCCCACTCGTGACTTACTCCTTTTTTTTTTACGAGTAGTAAGCATCTATTTACGCGTCAGTACGTTTGTGCACGTTGGAACTGATGTAGCTCTTATGCATAGCAAAACTGCAGACTTACATCAAGTCCTTTAGTCATCATCATCATCATCATCAGCCTGTGTCCATCTACTGTTGAACGTAGGCCTCCCGCAAGAGTCTCCATCCTCTTCAATCCTCCGCCTTCTGCATCCACGTCACTCCCGCTATTCTTCTTATACCGTCAGTCCATCTTGTAGGGGGTCAGCCAATGCTTCATTTGCCAGTTTTTGAGCGCCATTTCAATACTTTTCTTCCCCATCGACCGTCGTATCTTCAATAGATATGTCCTGCCCATTGCCTCTTGAGTGTGCCTATTCGTTGGGTAGCATCATTAAAGCAAGGTATGCAATTCTTATCTATTTACAACTAGAGATTATTTTTTTAAACAGCATTATAAACAACATTTAACCACTATAGAGCCCAAATATGCGCAGTCTTTTAATAGTTTCCTATTTCGAATTGTTTTATATTTTTTTAAAAGTTCATTTCCTACTAATGCTTTCTTATGTAAGTTTCCATAGAAATTATCATTGTTGAATTCAAACCATAATCGTTCTAAAAAAAATCATAAAATAATAATCACTTAACCAAATAAGCGAACCCATTTAAATGTCACTTAAAATAAAAAACGCTTATTTAAATAGTTAAGTTAATTTGCTCCTTAGAAGTAAATTGTAGTAGTGTTTTATGGGAGCAATTTGTGAAAACCACATGCTCTAGTTTGGCAGCAGAAACGGAAAAGATAATACTTATCATTATGATGTAACAAATTGCATAATTTAAACCAGCTTTAAAGAGCATCGGGATAATTATTCGATTACTTTAAAAATGATTTTGACTCCAGTTGTAGTCTTCAACCTCCCAAGCTTGATTCTAGATACCATCAGAAAATATGTGTTGTACATTGACTATCTATTTTTTTTTCCAAAATTATTTGTACCAATAAAAAAAAGATTAATATGTTTCTTTAGACATCTCCTGAAATATATGTAGATATTCAGCTATTCATAGTTCTTCAGGTTATTCGTAGGAGTGTATTGTTAAGCTTAACGGATAGCACCGTTACGGCGGTCCAGCGCCGTTATCGATCGCAAGCCGTTAGCCGTTATCCGTTATCCGTTAAATACGACGAGAGCGCTTCCGTTAATTGTGGCCCCCATTCATTAACTATAATTTGATATTAATACTCTTGTTTTAGTATGCGCTAATAGGCGTTTGATTATAATTTGGAAATTACATAAAATATATTCATAACAAAATAAATTGTACGGTTATTCAATAAAAGCCGTAATAGCTTTAAAGTGATTGAGTTCAAAATTAAACATTGTAGAACTAATTGTGAATCTATTTGGATTTTTAAATTTTTATAAGAATATTTTTCAATACTCTAATCCTATTTTATAGATCTTTGACTATATTTCAATAATATTAGTAATTAAATACACACATAAAGCTCTACAAATAAATCTAAGTACTACGAGTAACTTATAACATAAAAAACTTATGAATAAATATAGAATAATTGAATAATAAAAGTAATAATATACATACTCTGAATTTTTACGATGTTAGCAATGGTATACAAAACGCAAAGTTTCGTGTATCTGCCCAGGCAGAGAATGGTCGTGTGGCTTTACCGATACCTAAGATATACGATACGAAAGGGTTAAAAAAACGTTATAAGAAAAAACATACTCGATTGCTACAGGTATAATCTTTGCAGAAATGTATGTTATAGCAGAAATGACTGTGTACAACACTGCATAATCCCTGCTCTATAGTACTACAGTACTCAAGCACTATCTCGATATTACGTTTCACTCTCCCCGCTGCAATATACTTGTCTACTGTCAGTATTGTATTGAGAGACGGTATATAAATCACCGGGCATTGTGAAGTCCAGCGTAGAACCTCTAGTCTCGTCCCTCTGAAAGCCACCCCGATGGCTTTTACCTCCCCCGAAAATGGTTTGCTTTTAAGTAAAAAAAAGATTTTAAATTTTATTTTAAAGAGTAGTAAGAATTAAAAAATGCAAGTTTTCTTTGAGATTTTTAGTGAATGAAAACAAACACTGAAACGCTTTGATAATAAAAAATTAGAAGTTAAAAATATTGTTTTTTTGTGTAT
Source organism: Glossosoma conforme (assembly GCA_022606575.1). Taxonomy (NCBI): domain Eukaryota; kingdom Metazoa; phylum Arthropoda; class Insecta; order Trichoptera; family Glossosomatidae; genus Glossosoma; species Glossosoma conforme. The sequence goes on along the minus strand of JAGTXR010000058.1, from coordinate 5,272,508 downwards.
TCACATTGAGATTCGCGATTGAGAGAGATGGAGACTCATGATAGAGGTCTACAGTAAGCAGTAGACACATATAGACATCCACATTAAGAAGCACATTTGACATTTATTTTACGTTGAACAAAATATTTTTTACAACAATTGGCACTCGGACGAAGACTACCAGCCGGTGAGCAGTGACAACAACCACAGCCCGAAAAATACTTAACGGCCATATGAAGAACTACCCACTCCCGCATTAAATGGCTGACTTACAAAACAAATAAACAAAATGGTGCATATAAGCACCGTGTCTTATAAATAGTTAAATCTAAAACTAAGATTATCATTTTTATACGTGCGTGTCAAACGAACGTAAAAATAAAAGAGAGAATATCGAGGCTTTTCGGCACCAGCCTGAAAGGCCTGGAGACAAGTGTGTGAGCGTTAATGGTGTAGAGAGTTCAAGAACGGGCGTACTGACATCCATGATGAGGAGCGTTCCGGATGGCCATCTGTTTCTGACGAAACTATCGAAAAAGTGGAGGCAGCGATGCTGTCAGATTGAAGAGTAATGGTTTGTAAGCTATTCGATATGATCCCAGATGTCAGCAAAACCTCTATTGACAAGATTTTGACAGAGCATCTAGGCCTAGGGTATGCTAAGGTTTGCGCGAGTTGGGTGCCAGGAATGTTGACCGAAGACGCCACTAATGAGATCATTGCAAAATTTGGATGGGGTATTGTCAAACACCCACCTTACAGCCCAAACATAGCCCAAAGTGAGTATCATCTCTTCCCTAACATGAAGAAACACATGGGTGGAACGCATTTCAGCGACAAAAAAGAGCTGGAAGAAGCGGTTCTCAGGTATCTGCGTGGCTTGGCGGTAGATTTTTTTACTTGAGCATTCAAAAGCTCGTATACCGCAAGCAAAAATGCATTCACCTCATTGACGACTATGTAGAGAAATAGGTAAAAGTCAGATTTTTTGAAAAATGTACGCGTTGATGGAATTAAACATGTTTGACACTGTGAAAAATCACTGGGAATCTTATACTACGGATAACTCTCGTATATAGCCAATTGACAGAAATTTGTATCTTATATTTATGATGAGATATGTTCTTGCTTAAATTAAAGTCTTACTTTACTCAACTTTAAATTTAAAAAACATTACGTATAGTATACATCAAACATCGTAAGAAAAAAACATGCTTTCCATTAACAGTATTTTCTGTAACCTTTTATAAATATTCGCATACCAGTGGATTGCAAAGTGTATTAAAAAACTTTAAACCAATCTCCAAGACCTTTTTAAGCGTGAAATAACAGCCAATGATGTGTCGGGACTCTCGCTCATAGAATTTATCCATTATAAGGTCGATCCATCAGAGAGGACATCCGCGTCCGTCAGCCAATAATCTATTTTTCAAATTGAAAAGATGGCGCCACGGGAGCCAGTCTCGAGACCAGCACCCTACATGGGAGATGCAACTACAGGGTGGCGTAAAATTAATAATCCAACGGTAATGATCCATGCAACTGACGGTTCTTCTTCGTAGTATCAATCCGGTGAATTGGCTTACATCAATAAAATCTTGCATCTCGATCTCCACTTTTCTCGATCCTCTGCAATTCTCTTTAGCTCAGCATAAGAGCCACAGCTCATGTTCTCGAGAACTTGCTGCAAAAACTTCGGTCTAGTGCAGCCTCTGCAGTTTCTACACTCCACCATCCTTTCCACAATATCGTGAAGAAGACCATCGTGGCGCATGATGTGACCGATCCATCGGGTTCGCCTCTCTGAGATGATTCTTACTGACGATTAGCAGGCATTAACCGATGCAATGTTGCATCCACCGTCAATTCAAGCGACTGCAGATTGCCGGGATCGTTATCAGAAGGCGTGGTGGATAGATGAAGAGTAGGGCGCCAAAGCAACGAACAAGACGAGAAGCACACTTACATTTATTTTACGTTAAAAGTTTATCCGGGACACAGACAATGCTGTGTACCTCGTAGCCTCCGGACGGACACTGACTTGGCTGGTGGCAGTGAGAGTCACTGCGCCGAAATTAACAAGCAGCTATCATAAGAACTAGCCATCCGTCGAAAAAAAAATGGTGCCTGTAAACGACGTGGCTTATATCTACTTAAATATAAAACTTAGACCAACACTTACACATGTGCGTATCAGACGAAATATCGCATATCGAGGCATTTGACATCAGCCTGCAAGGAACATGTCGAGTAAGTATCAACTGTTTGCACTTCGTACGAGAATATGTGTACTTTTTTTCACTAAAACTCGTTGTAAAGTCCGTTTGGCGATTCTCAATTACGTGGCCCATCGTCTGATTGATGTTTTTTCGTTCTAAGTAACATAAACATCCAAAACCATGTTATTCTGGGCTAAACGTCCAAACCGGTCGCTCTGCTAGGTCTTCTGTAGTTTAAGTCTGTTCGAGTCGAGTAGCTAAGCGCCGGAATTGCCCAGTTGGCGTGACACAATAATTTAATCGACGTTGAAATTCACGATACGCTAACACCACCGACCGATTATTGGTCAAAAGAATCAACATATTAAACGCTCTTGCGTAGTAGTGCGTTAACTGCAATTGTCTAATTTGCGAATATCAAATATGATTGATGCACAACGCCATTTGCAAAAATGATAACATCTTCCGATAGGGTGATTCATTTTGCACCAACGTGTATAATATATGTATATTTATGAAGGTTGTAGCTATAGTCAGTTTCCTGAAGTGATGCGAGGCACTGCAAGGAACCAATATCTGCAAGTATATGTGGAACAGATGAGAAATTGACGATACACGATATAAACGTTCAGTGATAGCAAAATTTCGGTTTTGTCTCCGATTTAAAAAATAAATATATATTTGTCGGACTGTGTATGTGTTGTGATCGCAGATTGTGAGAAATATTTGTTGTGCGTTTGGGATATGATTAGATGGGAGATGAACATTCCGAATATACAAGAGAAGAAATTATAGCACTGTTTAATGTTACGGGGAATTCAATTACTGGCAAGCACGTGTAATTTACATTTAAATAGTTTTGAATTAAGGATAATAAGTGGAATTATTTATAATCAGATTTGAGCGGCTGAGTTAAGTTAGTGAAATAACTTCTTAGATTTTCAAGGCTAGATTTGATATTGTGGCTTTTGTGTTTAGTCGTGTGTGGAGAATTACTAATTTCAATATTTCAACCACCATTGCAGGGGTCTTCTTTATGGTTGATGACTTACTAAGTCATCAACCCTGAAGAAGACCCCTGCAATGGCGGTTGAAGTATTGGAAGTTATTAATTTGCCACACACGGCTAAACTCAAAAGCCTCATTTTAATTAAGTGAATGTTTTTAAAATTTTTTCTTGGAAAGTTCTTGAATTGATTTTTGACAAAAAAATCGTTCATTCATAAAAAGTACAAAACTGACAAATTTGAGTAGGAGCCCCGAAATACTTTATAGAGTCTAGACTCTAAATATTGATGGATAAACATTTCATTTCATATAAACCTATATGCTCTCCATGGCTTAACTTTTCTGTATGTTTTTTTTTTAAATACAAATGTAAATAAAAATAATTTTAAAAATACTGAACGAGGTTTTGGATCACTGAAGTACAGAGATGATGAAGATTTTTCAATACGTTCCTGTAATTGAAATACATCCAACGTCCGCTATAGCAGAGAGTTGATGCAAGTGTTCACTGGGGGATCAACAGAGATAGTTCTGAAGACCACCGATCGAGGGGAATCAAAATAAGGTGTACGGTGTATAAGACAGATCGGTGCGGTAGGGAATTGGTACTAACAAATATTGAGGAGTTCATTATAGATGTAGAGTCAAAAGGTCTACGCCGTAGACAGTACAATGCATTTGGTACTAGAAACTTCATATGTGAAAATCAACATTCATTGTTCTGAAGAGTATTTTTTTTGTAAACACATAAAGTAGAATAAAGACAGACAGTAATGGAAAAATCTCATCTGTCGATTCTTTGACGCTTGGAATTTTATAGTATGGCAGAGCGCTTATGTTAATTGTGTATCCTAAACGGCAAAATCTACACCTCGAGATTCATGCATTCAAAAGTGGTATTCAAAGAACAACTTAAGTCTAACAATAGTGTAAATAAATTGAATATGATGGCAATTTACAGGTAAAGTTTGATATTCAGAACAAAAAAGTGTCTTTATAGACCTTGGAAATCGATTTAAAATATTTTTTACCTTAATCTCCATTGGAAGTCAATTCCACGATCTTCTTCATGATAAACAAACGCTTTATCACTAAGCTGAACCCACTAATAGTCTGCATATTGTGGTGAATTGAATCTAAGAATCGAATATTGAAATATTTTTCATATTGGACACTGACAAATAGAGATAAAAATTAAAATATTAGCAATTTACTTACAATTTGATTTAATTTACTTAACAGCTATTTTATTAAGAAAATAAACCGCTAATAGGGAAAACGATTTCTTTAAACCATTTCCGGGCGTACGAAGCGCCACATTGCTACGATAAAGATGACGGATGTAGATTGGAAGAGTGGGTGTAGCAGGGGGTGGGGTTACAAGTTCAGAGGAGAAGTAGGCACGTAAAGACTATAGAGAAAAAACTTAAAGGTGGTTTGAGTGAGAGTTAAAGTTTCTTATAGGAGAAGACACGAGTTCGATTTCAAAAAAAACTTAAAATATTTATTTATTATTTTATATACTATAAGTGTAGTACTAAACCAATATCCACGTATCTAACATGGAAATCGAGTGAATTTTACAGTGGTGATTTTTGGCGACCAGTTGTTCCAAATATGGAAGTGAATGAAGACGATTGATCTTTCACTTGTAAAAGTGTCTGTGAAATTAAATTATCAATATAATTTTGTTATAGACAAGTTATTCTGTGAACAAGACTTAATGAAACAAAAAATGCTCTTATTTAAGCATAATGAGTAGATATTGGGGTAAATTGATTCAATATACATGCATGATCTATCACGAAAATATTGCGCATTAGTTTCATAAGGTTAATTTATTATGAAAGTAATATGTCCTCTAACGTTACCAACTGCCTCGCTTAGTGCAACAGTCTGTAGTTTCCCAGCTTCCTTACAGTCCCGAATAAATTTACTGAAAGTATGCAAAAGAAAACATCCAAAGGCATGTTACAACGTTTCTGATAGACATTCCCATTTAGAAATTTTAGGTTGCCTTTCAGGCAGATACGTCACCGAAAGCGTATTGGTGCACGGGAAAGTATTGTGAAGAATTTAAAGCATTTGTATAAATCTGAAGAAAAAATAATTTTGTACATCTCTTCTTTAGTGTCATAGAATTAGTAAACGAGATTTCTCCATCTTTTCTTTAGTGGCATTATCGTGTATGTGTTTACGTTTAAAAGAGTAGGCGTAGAGGGAGGTGGGGTCGTAAGTTCGGAGGAGGGCTGCCTAAAGCCGTCCCGCATATCGCTGCGGCCACGCACCGGGAAGGAAGAATTTGAGAAAATTTGCGACAGAATTTGGCAACAGCCCAAAAAACAAATGGCCTTCTGTAAGGGGTGTCCACAAACTATATTGAAGCTTTATTTACTCCTTAATAAGAGCATATGGTCACTAAATGCCAACAAAAATAATCCATGTCTATTGAATATCAAAGTTCAATTAGTCGAAAATCGATTTTTGTTGTCGTTTCAATATAAAAAAATATTTTGTAGTAAAATTTCTTATATCATAATTTACTGCGCTACATTATTTGCTAGTTCAACATGTGAAGTACGGTTTTAATAACAATTGTATGTTCAAAACACTATTCTAATAATAATATTGAATTAATAAAGTTATCATCAATAAGCAGAAACCAAAAAAAATATATTCTAAGAAGTATCAATTAGTGTTTTCAAAATACCCGGCAATTTTTTTTTTTAATATTTTTAGTTTAATAAATTAAATATGGTTCATTTTTATCATTTACTAGCATTGGATGCTAAATTTATTCTAAAGGTCTGTATTTATTTGTTCAGTAACTAATTCAAGGTTTAAGCAGTAAGTTAAATCAGTTGGCAGTAAATAAAATCAATCGGAAATAGACTAAATAAATTGGCTGTATCCATTGTGTAAATATGAATGTGGTCAGTTTTAAAATAAAATGACAGTAATACATTAAATATTGATAAAAATTAATGCAATATAAATGAATAATTAACTCATATAATGGAAATTTAACCTAACCGAACCTATTATTAATTACGAATCATTAATAATTTTCAGATAATTTATTATTTTTCTACAGACAAATGATTATTTTTTAATTATCTTTTTAGGTGTTTATTACTAACCATTTACTAAATAATTTCTGCCAAAAAAATTAGTTCCCGATTCTAAATTTGTATAAGGTAGTCAGGAATAGGTTTTAAAACTCGGCTTAAGGAACACGTGATAATTTGGAGGAAAAAATATGGTTCAGGTTACGTTCTTTTTCTTAGCCCTGGATTATATCCAGATACTGTGACATGTTGAGGTAATAAAACGGTTCAATAAAAAATAAAAGGCCGTCCCCGAACGTTTTTCGTTCAGTTTTTCATCGCGAGCTGATTTCCCGCCCAGACGAATTTATATGGAAAGGAATTATTTTTTCAGTGATTTATATCAATCCCCGCAATAACTATGGCGCGCTTTATTGCCTGCCCGCCCTCTGTGCGAGGGATGCCAAAACTTGGACACTCAATTAAGACAGTGGGCGGAAATGTATGAAAAACTGTGGTGTATTAATAAAAATATAGAACGTTTCATTTATCATACAAGTCCTTTTTGTAGTTAGACTTATTATTTCTTCATCACATCAACCTTAGAAACCGTCATTTTTTTGTAATATTTTTTTCACATTAACTCTTTCTTTTTTTAACATCCTCCTCTCTCACAAAAGGTTGTTATTCCGTCGCGTGATGGCAGGATCAGGATCAGATTGATAAAACAAACTTTTTCAGAAGCACATTGACATATATTTACGATAAAAGATTACAAATTTAAGGCCTGACCTAGTCACAGCATTAGGCCGAGCCACAATACAATATGCTCTCGCTGACTAGCGGGACTCAAATAGCGTGATGGGCTGTCGCACCGGCGCCCCAAGCGGCGGTCTCTATAACTAGTCCCAATATGGCGGACACATAAATGTATGACAAGCGAACAGAAATAAGAGACCAAAGATTGTACATCGAGGTTTGCGGTACCAGTCAGCAAGGGCTACGTCATGCTGATGTCAATTTTTTTAAACATATTTTAATATTTTAATGTTTCATAGAAAATTTAAGAAAAGTTTTAATAAATCAATATAACCTCAGAATAAAAAAGTTATTAAACGGTCACTTTTCAAAGTAAATTTCACGTAGAATGTTACTTAACTTCCATGATATGTAAAAAATCGGTTCTTTGGTCAAATCAACAATATAATGATTTATCAGCTGCCACAAGTCATTATTATTGTCCATTGTTTCAATTGACATCCCCTATATTTAAAAAGGCGACAATAGATCACGGGGTCGTTATCGGGATGGGTGGAGAAAGGATCGAACGGAGAAAGAAAGGTCGCAAAGCAAAGAACTCGTTTAGATTCACAATGCACGTTTATTTCACAGTAAGGACTTCTGTTTCCCCGCCCGACCGTAACATGTCTATTTGTGGGCAGTGGGCTGGCTGCCGGGCACTGTCACAGTCAGCACCCCACATATTATAGTAGCTAAATATGGAACTAAAGTTGACAGTTGAACCAACGTGATATGGAGCAACAATAACAAGCAATTAACAAATAAAATAGCATATGCAAACTTCATGTCTATTTATGTATAAAATTAAGACTTACTTTATTAGATGTGCATGTCAGACGAGATAAAAGATCGAATACCCAGCCTTTTCAACATCAGCCTGAAAGGGCTATATCGAGTTGGTATCACTATCATAGCATCGGAAACACCGCATAAATAATATTTTATGCATTATTGGCAATGACGAGAGCCCAAAGGCTAAGAAAAAAATAGTAGTTGTATCCTGAAGTATGTTTGAGCGTCTTGTTAAATACTTAGTTTTATTTATATATTTAATTTTCTATTCTTTGAAAAAAAGTCACAATGTGATTCATTTATTGTTTATTTTTACAAAAAAATTAAGATTGTATGTCAAAATTAACTAAAGATATCATATTTCATTATTGATTTTTATTTTACATATAAGTTTAAGGAAAAGTTTGAATTTTAAATCCCAAATGGAAGCATTTTCAACAACATCAACTACATAATTGAACTCTAAATTGACATTTAATCCTTTCATTACGGCTCAGTGGAATAAAAATTAAACTGTCAATTATAAAACTAGTATTTGAAGCATAAATGTACTTATCTGGTCTATTTTCATATTTCACATTGATTCTTGTATCCCTTAGATATCAGATGATGCATAAAAACTAGTTTAAGAAAGTAGCAAAACGATATATCACGGCTACCGCTGTCAATGGTAGGGGAATCTTACACGGAATATATCGGGTACTGATGTGAACAGGTTAATAACCTTAATGTTATTTAAAAAAAACATGCAAAGTGGTCGTCTTGATAATTTTATATACACGATCTTAAATAGAGTGTCCTTACCAGAAAAAATATGGGACACTTTAAGAATTATTGTACGACTAAAATGAACTCGAAAGCTACTTTACATAAATTATTTAATATGGAACACGTAAACAATACTTTCAAACAAAGAAACTGTCGAGGTTTTTTCAGTCGCTGAAAATCTTCTTTCAGCGCTAAACCGGATGTAAACATTCTGCGGGATAAACGGCCGAAGATACAGCCTTATTCTGAGCCGGAAGTCGAGGCGCATATCTAGGTTAAGGCTTTCTTTACGGCCGAAAAGATTTAAGCGACGTGCAAGCGGTTTCGACATGGGTGGAAGTAGTTCATTGGACATTGAAGCATTTGCCTGCTAGATGCTTCTTCAAAACCCAGAATAATTATACTATAATATTGCTTAAATATACATATACTATACATAAAATTCTTTTTCAACGCGTCAATCCAATACAATAACGGCAGGGATGCGAACCGCGGACCTTGAAACCAACTATGCCCAGGTATTCATACCGCTCGGCAAACTGCGCCGACAGATGTCGCCATTGTAAATATATTTTTATAAATCATTTATTCACAAGAATAAATACTAAAATATACATACTTTGACCGCAAGTCAGTCTGGGCATAGTAGTTCTGAGTGAATACCGAAAACCGCATCCCGATTATTTTGTGCTTGATTGACGCGTTGAAAAAGAATTTTATGTATAGTATATGTATATTTAAGTAATAATAATATTGTAATATAGTCAACGATCTATAAAAGTAGATTAGAATATTGAAATAATAAAATAATATTCTAATAAAAATTAAAAAATTAATATATACTATAATAGTTGTATATCATCAAAAACGACTATTTTTAAAAAATAAATTATATAAACACCGATATCAGCATGATATAGCCCTTGCTGACTGGTACCGAAAACCTCGATTTACAATCTTTCGTCTCTTATTTCTGTTCGCTTGTCGTACATGTATGTGTCGTCATTTTGTAATACCGTTAGGAGGACTAGTTACGTAGATCGCCACTTGCGGCGCTGGGCGATAGCCTATCACGAGCGCGCCCAGTTAGTGTGTGCCAGACGACCGCGAGAAGGTTGTATTACGGCCAGCCCGGCATGTTATTCCGCTTAAAATTGAGAACAGAGTTTATAACGTTAAGATTATCAACTGACAATACTTGGTGAAACTGCATAATTATAATTAAAATTAATTCAAAATTATAACAGAGTATATATTTAAGTTCTCGAACTGCTTTCGATATACTTGCGTTTAGACTCCGGAAATATTTTTGAGGGATATCTAATTTTACGTTTTTCCATTTAGGTCATTCACGAACCGCATGGGAATATATCACAGAAAAGTGACTGAAATTATTACATGCCTCAGGATGTATGAGTAAAGTAAGTAAACATGACAGTTGTTGCATAGTTGATATATTTTAGATAATATTAATTCTAATTGTGGTCTTCATACTTAATTTTAGGATTGTTTTAGATTTTTTCACTTTATTTTACTTTTATATATTGTACTATGTTTGATATTTAAATGTTGGAATGAGATTCTACAATGGCAACAATTTAATGTATTTATAATACATAAGTAAATTGATTCATCTAGAGCAGAGCTCCAGAACCTTTTCTCATCTACGGCACACCAAAAGTACTTCTTTGGATTCTACGTCACACCAAAGTTCTCACCTTGAATACCGCGGCACACCAAAAGCCATAAAATATATATTAATTTGATCAATTTCACTTTTTTTAAATTTTATTTAGAACTTAACAAAGCAAGTACGTCGTTGTATGTCTACATAAATAGGCGATAGGTGCTGGGAGCTTGAGGACCATTGTACAATTATTTGTTTATAATATTGCCTTATTTGATCGCGGCACACCTGTATCGGCTTACGGCACACCAGTGTGCCACGGCACACCGGTTGCGGAGCACTGATCTAAAGCACGGGTTCTTCAACCTGGTCCGTATCGCCCACTAGTGAATGATACGGACAACCGCTTATCGAGTCAAAAAATTAAAACATAAATGAAATGTCATATGACATGGTGTTTGCTGTGACTTTGTATGTACGAGTTGATATCAGCATGGTGTAGTCCATGCTTATTCCTGGTCGCTTGTCGTGCATTTATGTGCGCCATGTTGTCATTTTGGACGGGTCCCCTAATTGGTATGTTACTTATAAACACCACCAGAAAGCCGAGACTGAGCGCGGAGATCGGTAGTCGGTCCGCACCCTTCAGCGAGAGAAGGTCGCATTACGGCCACAGCGACATGTCATCCCGCTTGGCCGGAAGCTCGTAAAGTTATAACGTTAATATAATCAATGTTCTTCTAAAATAAAGTCTTTCTTTGCTGACCTGCTCGGAATAACACCCTCTTTTAAAGATAGGAGGATGTTAGAGTATATCAGTTGCTGAATTTTGGTACAAAATCTTCAATGGTATTAAACTATTTTTTTTTAAATATACTATCTTACCTCATCATGAATTGTATGTGTTACCTTAAAATAAGACGCAAAAACTTGAGTGTAAAGTTTTGAATGAATCTCCGCGACTCATGAAAGTTTTAATTTCAGCATTTTTCAGCCGTTTTCGGTAGTAATTTCAGCCATCGTTGGATGACCGCCGGTCACGCGCCGTTTAACCCAGAGCTTAGGTTTGTCTGAAAAATAAAGTGCTCTTCTGAAAAGTTTTCGTGAAAAGAAACCTCCACTTGGATGTCGCATACTTTGAAAATTATGCGTCTAACTTGATGTTAAGTAAAATATTATTATAACCTTATATAAAATCAAAAATAAATTTAATAAATCAAATAAAATGAAAACAAAATATTCACATTAAATCGATTCTTATTTTTCAGTATGCATTTTAATATTCTACCGGCGGGTATATATTAAGGGTATATATAAGGTCGTGGGCTCAATCCCCGACGGAGGTTAAAAAAAAGTTTTTTAATCGATTTATGGGCTGGTGGTGTGAATTTGATCCCTTACTCGTAAAATGCCTGTCATAGCCTATTCATTAAAATTGTTGGTAGACAGAGGTCGTCCCGTGAAGACCACGCATGCATAGTAAATTTCTGTAATAATTAAAGAATGTTGCGTGAATCTCGGGCAGTAGTCTATGATGTTGGCGGATCAACACTCCACATGCAGCGCTTAGCCATATGCAGCATCGGTAAGCGTCAAATAATTCCACAGATGAGACTCTAGAATTACTATCATCATCTGTTGGTATTCTCCTGTACGTGTTTACAAAAAAAAATATATAATGCTTTATAGAGGAATGCAGATCTATACCAATATTTTTAATAAATTGATATATGCATATCAATATTCAGCAAATGTCAAGTTTATTTTTTTTTCTTTTCAATATCGGAGAAAAAGATACGGCAGACGCTGGGAAACGGATTGCGAACTTTTAGAACAAACCATTGTTGAACCATTACACCGCTTCGCCTCTACCAATCGTTTCCTCACACTTACTTGAGAAATTAACACGTACTCGTATTTCATATAATATTGTCGTTGAAATAATATATTTATTTTTACAAAGATTCAATCACTAATTTATTTATTGACAAGTATTATTATTTTTTAACGAAAAAATAATTATTTAATGTACCCTCCGAGTCACTTCTACACTTTAAAGCTGAATGGAAATAACTTTTCGATAAAATTACACGGATGTTAAGCAATAATTATTCAATTCTATTACTGATGAACTTTTCCATTTTTTTTAATTAACATTATTTCTCTGAAAACATTTCATGTGAATTAAAGACAAGAACAAGTAAAGGTACATTAGTTAATATAAATTCAAAAATTGACTTATAATTCTGTTATGCTTTGACATCCCCCGTCTTTAAAAAGACGACAAGTCACGTATTCGTCACGTGGCTGCGTGGAGGCAAAAGCAAATTAAAGATGACAGTTGCAACAACATGAAATGGAGCAACTTTCATAAGAAATAAAATGGTGTATGCAAGCAAAATAACTTGCTTTTATAGCACGATTCGCATTTATTTCCGATAAAGACTTGACATCCCCGTTCGATCGTAACATGACGCTAATTCCGTTTTGATCGAACGGAGCTTGCCTAAGATGGCTAGAACTTGTGACATCCAGCGCTGCCAAGACAATCGCGGTCCGCTGTTAAATTAAAGATGACAGTTGCATCAACATGAAAGAAGTCTGTTACTTTCTCCATAATTCCAATAAAATGGTCCATGGGCTGCCGTGTATTATTATATATTTAAAACTATCTTTATTAGATGTGCATGTCAGGCGAGCAAAAATAAGACATTTAAATATCGTTTTAAAAGGCTTTTGTGCATGTCATCAGCCTACAAAAAAATAAGAAATCTAATATCGTTTTTCGAAACTGTATAAAATTTCAAATATTTTTTAAAACCACTGTAACACGAAATGTTTTTTATAATTTCATATAATTAATCGTTCTTGTTACGGAACCAAATTAATAATTATATCAGTTAAGATACATGGGAAACAAAAAATCATGTTTGCCTCATTAAAAGTTTTAAAGTTCACCGCAACTTTTCATATTTTATTAAAACTTTTACTCTCAATAAAAACGCGAAAGAGTTCTGCCGGCTGATAAATTAAATGAAGACCCTCCATTCGATAAATTAACTCACAAGAGGATTTTTTGGCGTTTTAAGCTTTTCTTTCATCTTTTTTTGCTCTGTCCTCACGAGACAGTGGTCGACAATATTTCAAATAGAAAAGATATTTTCGACGACAAAAATATCTAAAAATAAACTACATAAATATAAAAATACTTGGCCTTGTACCTGTATGAAGAGACTTAATGTAAATAACTTTTAATTTTTTTTCAATGTTTTCAGCATTCACTTTAAGATCCATTATATATTATAAATATTTATTTATTTACCTTGTTTTTTTAAAATATAAACCTATTTTTTTTCTTCCTTGCAACCCTATCTGTCTCCCTTTCTTATCATTCCCTGAACTTTAACACCTGTTTGCAAAGACGTTGCTTATAATTTGAGGTGAGTCAAAAGGTTGAAACTTTCTCACTTAAATCATTCCAAATAAAATAACCTATTATATGTTGGTTGCGTTAAATTTTTTACCTGAATAAGGGTCGTAAGTTGGTTTCCCTAAGCAGAGGAATGACTTTGCATACTTGTGTAAGTTTTGAAATATTTTCACTATTATTTGATGCTCAATTTCAATAGCTAAATCAAATAGACACCACCATCAATTGTCCTTGAACAGTTAAGCTAGTTAACACTTTTTACACTTACATAATACAACTCCATTGAGTACATAAAATAACAATGTTGTAAAGTACTTTAAATTAACATCCTTCTCTCTCAAGGGAGAAAAAACGACTTCACGTCGCCGGGATAGTTATTGGATTGCGTGGAGACATTCAATTTAAAAGTCATTTCAATATAAAATTTTCATATATTTTCTTTACATAGACCACTTACTGGACGACTCTAATTTCACCATTAGTAATGCCTTCATCAGTTCCAATGTCTATAAGCTTACTGATCGTTGGAACTGATGAAACTTTCATTGACGGTAAAACTGCGGTCCTCTAGCAAGTGATAAAACAGTGTTCAGAGTATGTACCATGTAAAAACAAAGTATGAAATATTTATCTTTTTAATATTTTGAATTTAAAGAAGAAGATGACGTGTTGTTTTGCAAGTTGTCGACCACTGGCGTACGACTATCACCACCAAAATACGCAAATTCGCTTAAATTAGACATTAAACAATGGAATTTTTGCCTAGATTTTATTTCAAACGACGCATGAAACTCGGGTCAGTAAAACTTTTTTCAGCAACAAAAAAACAACCTGAAGTTTCAGTCGAAAGATTGCGTCGCGAAATATAAATGAAATAAATATGTTAATTTATTTTATTAGAGACGTAATGGACGTGGGAGTTAGTTAAGTCCAATGTTTCACTGCGAACTCATTAGAAAAATACGTCTCGCCATTTAAAAAATTAAAGTTTTTTTCTTTAGTTGTAGTGAAAAAAGTAATATGTATTTTATTATAACTGTGTAATATAAATTTGAATAATAAATCAAAGTGTTTGTACATTATTTGATTGTTAATTAATAAATACTCGTAGTCATACAGTTAGTTACCAACACGCTGTAAATATTTCAAATTTTAATTCCTCAGTGCTTCGTAGAATACTGGGTGGACGATGGTTTGACTTTGTGAAGAATGACGAGGTTGAGAGCGGAGAAGGCAGCCTCCTATAATGCACTCGATCAATAGTTGAAGGTGGACCTGGCTGTGACACATATTGAGAATGCCGCAGGGGAGCCTCAACTATAGCTGCCTTTTCTTCAAGCCCCCGGGCTTGCGCCATTCTGCAAGACCATAGGGAATTATACATGGAATGTACTCGGCGGAGCTGCGGGATTTGAAGCTAACTTGTGATAAGGTGAAGAAAATGGCGGGCGACAGAGCTTTGTGGCAGCGTTTGTGAATGCGTATGCTCCAATTAGGGGAGCAGACATAGTATGATGATGATGATAATGTTTGCGAAGCAAATGGCTGCGGGCCAGCACTGAAGAAATAAATTATGCAACGTCTGTATTCCTTTTTTTAATATTTTAAAAACCGTCTTTTTACAGCGTGTCCTTTAATGTAAATGCCAGGTTGCTGTCTAATGATGTTGACAAATGTAGATTGCACACATAAAAGTCTCCGTTGGGATAGAACTAACACCACCTTTCGCGATATATTACTTTTTACTTCCCATAATCTAAAGAAGCTCATATTGAACCTTGCTGTTTTAAGTAGAACAATATACTTCCAACTATTCCAGGGCTTCTTAAACTTTATAAAGTACGGGAACATATTAAAAAGGAGTAATAGTATTAGCCACATCTGTTACAACATTTCTACCGGGGCCGCTTTGAGAAAATTCGGGGCCCAGGACAAGTAATAAACTGGAAGCTACCAAAAATCCAAAAATTTAATAAGAGTATTTTCTTGCCAAAACGAAAACTTATTTTATGATAACCATGATAAAAACCGTCTTTGAAGAAATATGTCATTCAAAATTTGACAAAATAAGTGTATTCAACATTATTTTTTACAAATGCATCATTTAAGTATGCCAATTGTCACTAGGTTTTATAAAAAAGCTGAGTAATTCAAAGCTCAATTGAGCGTATTATTAAAACATTTTTTTTTGACCCGTTTTTTTAATGTCTGAAAATTAGCTGAAGCTGTTGTCGTGCCAAATTGTCGACATTTTTTTCTTTTGCAATGATTCCATGTAAGCTTTGCAAAACGTTTAAATTGGTTTAATACGCACATTTGTATAATATTATAAAAAAAAACGATCAAATTTTATGTACAGTTCCCATCCACCATCCAGAATATTGAGAGTGCAAATGCTCGAAAAAAGGAAACTAAGCTTAACAATTCAACTAAAGGTTATTTTATTTTGGCGCCCCTCGTTTAAACGGTGCCCAAGACAGCATTAACACTTGTTTCTTATTTGTGAAAGCTCTTGCATGCCCCTTTCTTTCACATATCGCCTCTGGCTTTCCATCTCTCAGTCAAATGTCAGTGGAAAAACTAGCAGATTGGAAAAGTTACGGATAACCGAGAAACTTTCAGAAACAGGCTCTGCATGTTACACCAGGTGATTGTTTTCTTTAGTTTCTGCTGTTTATGAGCCGCAAGGTCTACGGAGCTACGAGTCTACGAATCCATTTAAGGGATCTACGGTTTTGATTGTCTCTACGCAATAGTTACAGTTCCGTATACGGAGTGATTTTTAAAATTTTTTTTTACTGTTTTAAAACTTATATATTTTTTTAGAATCAACGCAAAGGCGTCAGTAGACGAGTTAAGCAAAAGAACCAGACAAGTTGTACAAGGTTCGTGTTTCGAATCTTTGCGAAATGTTCAAAAAAATAATACTTGAAGATGGTGTTTGCTGTGTACTTGTATGTGAAATTTGAGTTTTTCTATTGAAGCGTAGAATAAATGTATCAAAGAATCTTATATTGGTTAACAAATCAATTGAATGGAGAATTTATTAATTAAGATGAAAGTTTTATGTTTTTTTTTATAAAAAAATATGAAATATGGAATAATTTTACCTTGTGACATACACACAATGTATTATAATAATAGTCTTATAAGATATTCAAATATCCGCGAATCAATACCTTTACAATTCTATTCAACAGATCGTAGGCTTTGATAGGCTCTGCCCCACAGTTACAGTTCAGCATAAGGGTGAATAGTACTAGAGCAATACAAATACTGTTTCACTCACACGAATATTAATCTCATTTGGGTTTGGTCTACGCCTCTACGGTTGTACGAATTCTCGGATCTATTGAGTGGGACGTATGTGCTTTCAATGAATACCCTGGAATATAGAATATTCACGATAGTGGTTTGTATACTGAATTATACGTACCGAAACAGTACTTGACATATTATAATATTTAGTTTGTATTTGAAAAAATCTTTCTCCTACCATATTCGCTCCATAACTGGAGCATATGATCATTAAAACTACCGCCACTGTACATCCTCTTTATAGACTTCTCTGCCAAGTAACAATTCATTTAATTATAATATTTGGCGTTCATTATATCTAATTTGTTCTTAAAAGAATAAAATTTCTTTATTTAGCCACTAGTGCCATAATCAAAATTATACATACAATAATTCCAAGGAAATATAGAAAAATCACTATTTAAATTAAACAGTGCATTTCAACCGTGAGTCCCACCACATAGCCCACATAGCGACCATTGCGTTAGGACTGCCGCAAACGCGCGCCCTAAAAGAAGCGCAACGCTTTCCTTATTATGGCATGGAAGCCATTCACTCGCTCCTCCGTCAACATGCCTGAGGCACTACAGTATCGCGGCAGACCCAACAATATTTTCATAAGAAGTTGTTATACTGGACCCGCTTCACTCAAAAAACAACAAGCGACGTAGTTGAATTTGATGAAATTGCCTCTTGATAGTGACGGAAGTTCTCTGAAACTAAAAAAAATAAAATATAAAAGTAACTATAAATGGAACACTAAAGCTTTAAAAAACAAAGATGTCAAAGAAGAATACACGAAAAAAACACAAGATTGCGCCACAAAAAATTTGACAAATGTTAATGAAATATGGGAGGAAATAAAAAAAAAAATTAAAGATGTAGCAGAAGAAGTCATTGGCAAAGATAAGCCTAAGGCAAGGAAAGAATAGATAACAGAGGAAATCGTTAACATGATAGAAAAAGGAGACTACTCAAAAATAACCCCAATGACAAGGCCCAGAGTGAATATAGAGCACTGAGAAACAGAATAAACAGAGAGTCACGAATCGCTAAGGAAGCATTCTTACAGAGAAAATGCAAAGAAATCAATGACAACATGAAAAAGGAAATATTGAAACTGCATATGCGTCAGTAAAGGATTTCTTTGGCATGAAAATTGAAAAGGCAAAGCGATAGAAACAGAGAACGGGAAAATACTGTTTGAGGATACACAAATAGGGAGAGATGGAAACAGTACCTGGAAACACTATACAACGGAAGTAATGATACCAGCTTTGAGAGTGTGATAGAAAACGAAACTGATGTGGACGCCGATGATTTGGGAGACCCAATTATCCGAGAGGAATTTGACTTCGCATTAAAAAAGCTCAAAGATGGAAAACACCAGGGATTGATGACCTACCAGCTGAACTAATAAAGTCGGCAGGAACCGGAACTCTAGATGCTCTGTTCACAATGACTCAGATGATTTATAATACAGGAATAGCGCCAGAAGACTTCAAAAAGTGTCTAATTGTAACTCTGCCAAAGAAGCCCGGAACAACAAAATGTGAACAACACCGAACACTCAGTATTCTATCCCATGCATCCAAAATACTGACCAACATAATCCTACATAGAATTGAACCAAAAATAGAAAATAGTCTCACTAGCGATCAATTTGGATTCAGAAAAAGAATGGGAACCAGAGAAGCAATCTTATCCCTGCGTATGATCTTGGAAAAGAGGATAAAAGTAGACCAAGATACATATATTGCCTTCGTGGACATTGAAAAGCATTTGATAAAGTAGATTGGGAGAAGCTCTTCGATATTATGAAAGAAATTGAGTCAAATACAAAGAACGAAGACTCATATTTTCACTTTACAAAGAAGAAGCTGCCATAATATCACTTGGAAATGTCCAAAAGGAAGCAAAAATACGTCAAGGGGTGAGACAAGGATGCTCTCTGTCGCCTGTACTCTTCAACGTATACATACAAAATGCAATTAATAACATCAGGGAAAAAATGGGCCATAGAGAGGGGTTAAAATACATGGCCAAAAAGATTGATATGATAAGGTTTGCTGACGACATTGCTCTGATTGCTGAAACTGAAGATGAACTCACTGAAGCGCTGACATCCATGGAAAACATATTTAATTCCAACTACAATATGAAGATAAACAGCACAAAAACCAAAGTCATGAGAGTAAGCCGCAATGAGCAGCAGAAAATTAACATATCAATGCTAGGAGTACCCCTAAAAGATGCAAAAGAATTTGTATACCTTGGAAGTACGATTACCTGGGATGCCAGAACAAAAAGAGAAGTCAACAGTCGAATACATCAAGCAAGGCTAGCTTTCAATAAAAAAGCCAAAATTCTTGAGTCAAAGAATATTACTTTAGGGCTCCGCAAGCAACTTGCCAAAACACTTGTTTGGAGCATCTTAATGTACGGCTGTGAGACATGGTGCTTATCTGAAAGTGATAAAAAAAGACTAGAGGCCTTTGAGATGTGGTCGTACAGAAGAATTCTCGGAATTTCCTGGAGAGACCACGTCACGAACAATGAGGTTCTCAGGATAATCAAGGAAGATAGGCACCTAATAAGAACCATCTCAGAGAGGCGAGCCCGATGGATTGGTCACATCATGCGCCACGATGGTCTTCTTCACGATATTGTGGAGGGGATGGTTGAGGGTAGAAACTGTAGAGGGCGCCCTAGACGGGAGTATTTACAGCAAGTATTCGAGGACATGAATTGTAGCGCTTATGCTGAGCTGAAAAGGGTTGCGGAGGACCGAGAGGAATGGAGATCGAGATGCAAGATTCTGTTGCTGCAAACCAATCCACCGGATTGATACTACGAAGAAGAAGTGACGGATTGAAGAAGGTTACGAGTTACTCGATATTTTATTCTCCTACACAGAGGTGATACTGAACGTCATGCATGTAAAAACAAGGTAAATAAATAAATATTTATTACAAGCAATGCTTAAAGACGGCCATCGAAGTAGTTGGGGTGTATGTATGTGTACCTTTATTAAATGATTAAGGGAAATACAAATAATATTTTTGAAAGTGACTAATGTTTAATTTAATTATAATTTATTAGTATTTTTTAATAAAAATCTTTAATTTAAAGCATCACTCAAATCATCCACGTCTCTTTATGTTGCAGTTTATGGAAACCCTTAATATTAGATGTAAAAAGATAGAAAAACAAATCATTATTATTAAAATTAGTTATTTGTACTTAAAAAAAATCAAAGAAATAGTTAAAGTAGAAAATATTTTGTACACTGCAATAGTTGCTTGCAGTAATGTCAAATTAAGAGCATTTTTTCGCTATTGTAAGAGTATCCATCGGATATAAGTAAATAAAATTGAAGTATAAATTATTTTAATACTAGTGAATAATATTATATATTTTAAAATTCAATTTAAGCTTTGAGATAGTTAAAACTAGTTTTTGAAAAAAAGCCCTTTGAAGGTTTGTTTCAAGAATTCAGCAATTTCCCGCTTCAGTTTTGTATCTTGTAGGCTCAGCTCGCTTGAGAGCTCTGAATAATAACTTTTCGGTAACAAATTGCTCGCCGCTACTTGCAACTGTCAAACTAAACGGGGCGAATTTAAAACAAGTTTCAGCCGAACCGGAAATACCTGAAGCCGTCAAGTGGGCTGCTGAAATTCATGAAATTCTGCAAACACTGAATGCCAAAAGCTTTCCAAACTCATCTCTATAGTTTGCTATCTAATAACTAAAAGGGATTGATTTTTCTATATAAACGCATGCTGAAATGTAAAATCTATCAAAATCTAAGCACAATAAGTATCGTTAAGATGGCTGTATGCAGAAATAATGTGTTTTTAATTTTTTATTATATAGCTTGTTATTGATGTTTGCTTTGATGTTATGATTTTTCAGTGTACTTAACAAGATTTTGATTTAAATTACCATATCATGCAAGTGTAAGTGAATACAAACGATTAATTAATGTACAATTACAATTTTTAAGCATAGTCAATGTACATGTTTTTGTAGTTTGATTTATTTAAGCCTTTGATAGTTATTTAAGCCCTCAAATAACCCAAATAAAATGGTAAATAACGCTTTAACAAGGTATGAACCCATGTACGACATTTTTTTTTTTTTTATAAAAGATGAAATTAAAAATGAGAAAAATAATCTGAATGCACTCAAGATCATACCGGTGACTTCTAGAAAGGCACATTAGGGTTGCAAAGTTTTTCTCGCATGCATTAACCATATACATGTGTTTATCAAATGAGTGATAAATCTGACAGTTTTGCTTTTGTTAGTTGTAGATGGGTGAATGAAATATAAAGTCTTTGAGCTCAGAAGATCAGGTAACTTCAGTAAAAAATAAGTGAAACAACCTTACGTATGCTTTTCTGTATTGTAATATAAGAATTAGTAAAATCACCTGCGGTTTTCCAGTATTCAATTTTTTTTTTCATTCCTGAAAAAGATTTAGGACTCCTGAATCAGCAGATAGACTGTATTGGACAAGTTTTCATGACTCTCGGCAGCATAGTAGCATAAACAAATATTATTATCGACTTTCTGTTTAATTCCGTATACAACTGTCATGTCAAGTATTGATTTGTAATGTTTGTGTAACTATTGAGATACCGAATCACCATAAATCACGTTTGGAAAATTGATGGCACTTATTCGCTCATACAGTTTTTTTTAATTTTCTCACGGAAGAGATTTTCTACTTAGCTAGTAAAATCAGTTAATCATTTTTACTTGGAAATTTCAGTAAAAGAGTTTTGAAAAAGTGTTTCGCTTACTTTTAACATCAAATTTTTGAAACATAGCCGTAATTTTTTTTTGAGTGACTCACAGTCTTCTTCGTAGTAACAATCCGGTGGATCGGTTTGCAGCAATAGAATCTTGCAACTCGATCTCCATTCCTCTCAGTCCTCCGCAACCCTTTTCATTTCAGCATAAGTGCTACAATTCATGTCCTCGAATACTTGCTGCAAATACTCCCGTCTAGGGCGCCCTCTACAGTTTCTACCCTCAATCATCCCCTCCACAATATCGTGAAGAAGACCATCGTGGCGCATGATATGACCAATCCATCGGGCTCGCCTTTCTGAGGTGGTTCTTATTAGGTGCCTATCTTCCTTGATTATCCTGAGAACCTCATTGTTCGTGATGTAGTCTCTCCTTGCCAAAAAAATTGTTTGAGACATCACCATATCTCACACCCGTAAATACGAGTGTGAGACATGGCGCTCATCTGAAAATGATGAACAATACTAGAGGCTTTTTAGATGTGGTCATACAGAAGAATTCTCGGACTTTCCGGGAGAGACCTCGTCACGAACAATGAGGTTCTCAGCATAATCAAGGAAGATATGCACATAAAAAGAACCATCTCAGAGAGGTGAGCCCGATGGATTGATCACATCGTGCACCCCTATGGTCTTCTTCACGACATTGTGGAAGGGATGGTTGAGGGTAGAAACTGCAGAGAGCGCCCTAGACGGGAGTGTTTGCAGCAAGTATTTAAAGACATGATTTGTAGCTCTTATGCTGAGCTAAAGAGGATTGCAGAGGATTGCAGAGGATTGCGAAGAGAAGAATTTATGTGCGGGTTAGGAAAACTAATCGGAAAAAATCGCAAATGTATGTTTATAATTTTTTTTACAGATTTACTATCTGTTGCATTTAGGAAGAAACAAAACTGTTAGTTCTTGATCGATTACTGTGTATGGATGTAAGACAAGTGTCAAACGAGTATGTTGGTTGTGAGTGGATGCAGGAATAATTATTTCTTTAAGTTCCGAAGAGCAACGACCGTAGTGATAACGATTGAAAAGACAAAGTGAACCGAAATCATGCCTGCGTTTTATTGCAGGTTAAACGTGAGTGTTATTGTTTATTAATTGAATTGCTCCCAAGTCAATTGATCTAGAAAGTATAATTGGTATTTTTTGTTGGTCTTAATCCTAAAAGAGTGCAATATATCAGAATAAGTTGTTTGTCGGTGAAATACTTTTGTGATCTGTATAGCAAAGCTTTAAAAATATCATCTTATCAACTGAAAGTTTGACTGTTTTGAGTGGGTGCAAGAGGAAATAATTTTTTAGTTCCGAAAAGCAATGACCATTGTTATAGCAATAAGAGAGACTAAGTGAATGACTCTCTCGCCAGTGTTTGATTGTAGGTTGAACGCATGAGTGTTGAATTGTGGTGCATGAATTGTTTATCAAACCGAATTGATTTTCTTTGACCTATTCTATTAAATTGAGTAGTTATTTTGAGGCTTTAACCCAAAAGTTACTGTTGTATTAAAGGTTATGGTAGATTTGTCTTTTATATAGAAAAATAAGTACTTTGTCGTTGAAATACCCACGTGAGCTATATGAAAAAGTCTTGAAAAAATACCAACTGAAAGTATCAGTATCAGTTATCAGTACAAGAAGTTATCAAATATACTTTGTGAGTTGTGAACCAATTAGCATGTTGAACATTTGCGACGTCGTAATATTAAAAAGCTCACAAAATCTCCCGAAAAGCTCGAGCATCGCGTAATAAAAACAATAAAAAAGTCAAGGGCCCTCTGCGCGATCGCCCTTTTTATTTATCTTATCTTCGCCACGCCACGTAATTATATTACGCGTAATTTAAATACATTTACGTGTACGTGTACGTGACGCGAGACCCGCGTGTACGTGACGCAGTGGGTTTCAGATCTCTGCGGTTGCGGCCGTAACCGGAAACCTGAAATGAGAAACCTGATGTCAGAGGATGCATTTAGTGTTGTATCTTCAATGCCTTCGTCTACATTGTTTCCATTATGATATTCATGCAAGAAGAAATGTCTTATATACGAGTATATATGTACACGGAAATAAATAAATGGATTTATTTCATTGATTATCCTGAGAACCTCATTGTTCGTGACGTGGTCTCTCCAGGAATTTCCAAGAAATTTTCAATTCAATTTTTCAATCGAATTTGTCATTCCAAGAATTCTTCTGTATGTCCACATCTCAAAAGCCTCTAGTCTTTTTTTTATCATTTTCAGATAGGGACCATGTCTCCAAACAAATGTTTTGGCAAATTGATTGCGGAGCTTTCAATTAATACTTTTTGACACAAGAATTTTAGTTTTTTTATTGAACGCTAGACTTGTTTAATGTATGCGACTGTTGACTTATGTTTTTGTTCTGCAACCCCAGGTGATTCATTAGTTATGCATATTAATTATAGCGTTCATTAAAGCATCTGTATAGTTGATGTCTTCTGTTGCAACGAGCACAATGTGATCGCAAGTCTCCTTCCGGCAGCGTGCAAGCCTCCCAGATCCGCGCGACCGGAAGTGCATTGTCACTAGACCGGTGCAAGTGCAGTGCGAGTGACTGAACAGGGATGACCTGAGTTGTGGTCGAGATGCAATAGATAATAAAGTAGTTCGCTTTACTGGACTCATACCTACATTCAGCTGGAGGATAAATGAGTCTCTATAATGATGCGCTCATTTAGATTATGCTCAGTTGGCTATTGACGAGCTAGAGTGGGTCTCCTCTGAATAAATCGTTATAAAATTTAAAATGTCCCTCTCCATCGAATCAAAGCGACTTCAGATCGCCAGGATTGTCATCGCGGTGCGTGGTGGATGAATGACAAACAGATAGTAAAAAAAAAAATTCGACGAGAATCACATTGTTATTTATTTTACGTAAAATGACTGAAAAATTCGATCCTTCACCCACGAAACTTGCTTTGTTACTTCACAGCGCCCGGCCAAAAACTGACCGCGGTCAGCGGCATTGAGAGTCACAGCACTTGAAGACCACATACCGGCAATCTGGCGAACTATCGCTTTCACGTGACAGGTAGTACCTCTCAAAAAATAAACTTGTGGCTGTAAATGCCACTACTTATAACTAATTATTTCTTAAAGTTAAATTTTTTAATATGTACGTGTCAGACGAGCGAACTAAAATAAAAGACGAAAGATCGCATAATAAGGCTTTAACCCTTTCGCATCGGATGTCGGTATATGCCGTCATAAGATTCACTGACTGTTGACATCGGTTGACGTGATATATCGTTTATCTACTTTCTTAGAATAGTTTGTTATGCATCATCTAATACCTAATGAATACAAAAACCAATGTGATATATTAAAATAGACCAGATAAGAACATTTATAATTCAAATAATAGTTTTATAATTAACAGTTTAATTTGTTTTCAAACCGAGCCGTAATAAAAGAGTTAAGGTACTAGTCTGCAAAGGCTATATCGAGTTATCATCAATTGTAATTGCACTAATATAAAAAAAATCGTCTTTTTTGAGATCTAGTGAGGACACATAAAAATATTAATTTTTTTACTGAAAATAGCAATAAAACCCCGCAAAAATAACTCTTTCAAAGAAGCGCAATAAAATCTTTTAACCTTTTGCTCGTTTTAACCAACAACCAACTTCTACTCCTGAAAAATACTTTCCTGCGGTGGGAAAAACTTTGCAGACTGCATCATTCCAGTTATATATAATAACTCCTCCGCTTTATTAACTCTTCATACTTCGACGGGTACATCAAAAATTGTGAAAAACTACCACCGACATTCCTGAAATTAAATTCATCTTACAGTTTTCAGAGCCTTTCAGCGGTGAAATATTACTCGGAGTTTTGATAAGTGACTTGTCTGCCCGTAGCCCGTAACTTTCAGCGTTTATATTTTTATAATAATACTTTGATACAAAAATGTAATTAAAACATTTTACTTGCTTGGAGGCTTTTATTAAGTTAGTGATTCGCTTTGCGATACAACTTTGAAAGCGATTAGTAGGATTAGATATTTATATTTTTGAAGTCTAGCCGAGAGTTAAATGGTTATTAAATAAGTTATTAAGATAATAAAGATAAAATAAAGATACAAAAATATGATGAAATAATAGTTTTTTTATGCGGTTTATTTTTTAGAATCTTTCAATACTCTATTATTTCATTGATAATAGATCTATGTCCTTCACCTATCGTTGAATACGGCAGTCAACTTTGGATTGGAGCCCCAAAATACCTTCTAAACTTACTCAGTTCAAAGAAAAGCAATTCGTTTGATAAACAATGATACTCTTACGTCTCACATGCAATCAATGGAACAGGCGTAAGAATGGTTCTCTTAGTTTTTTCCACCGTTATTACCACGGTCTATATAAATATTGTAAATAAATTTATACACAGATATAAAAATAAATTAAATATCCTATTTTAATACATTTATCTCATTATATTTTTGGAGAAAGGGAAACGGCAGACGCCGCGATTCAAACTACGAACTATGCACCGTAGTTCCGATCTATACCCAGCGCAATCAACCATGACTTTTCTTTGCGTTGGCAGAAATATATGAGATAAATATCATATCTGGGCTCAGGGGCTCTTGGGTGGTGATGCGTACTTACCGACTGCTATTAAAACAGCAGCTTATAGTCTCTCACAACTAACTCCACTCCCACCTGTACGTGGTGAGTCCTACATAGTCATGTCCCTTTGGAGAGGTGACGTGATGAACTGATGGGAGAAAGGAGGGCTGAGAGAAATACCAAAAGAACTCTCCCAGCTTTAACTAGGCCCGGTGCAAATCGGCCATAAGCTCGCCAAGCCGCTTGGCAAGCGTGGCGTTGTTAGCCAACTACCCCACATGACAAGACAACGATGGAGACTCATGCGGGAGGCTTACGTTCAACAGTGGACGGATACAGGCTGATGATGAAATATCATATGATATGATATTTGGTGTAGATTTGTATTAATGTATAAATTTATGAAAAATATTTTTTTTGTTGTATTTTAGTTGGTTGATAAATAAAGTATAAAATCTCCACGAACAGCCGCCACACACTAATGCGAATTGTCATTGCTCTTGCTTTGTTTCAAGACATACATGAACTCGAGTACAAACTATATTCTGGTATTGTAGTTTTCGGGCTTAGCCGTGTGTAGCAAATAGTTTCGATCCAATATTTCGACCTCCATTGCAGGGGTCTTCTTCAGGGATGTCTATTTTGTGTCCTGAAAAAGTCCCCTGCAATGGCGGTCGAAATATTGGATCTTAAAAATTCATCACACACGGCTTAACCCAAAAGCATCGATACCAAATCTGGACGTGAAAACCTAAGAATTTTGTAAAACCTTGTTCAGTATTATGTTTATGTTTGCTGATATTTTTTAGGATGGAAGTTTATTGTTTTGTAAACACATACAAGAGTTACTTCTTCGGTTTTCACGGCCAGATTTGATATTGTGGCTTTTGGGCTTAACTTTAGTTGAAATCAAAACACATCCCATTAACATCAACAGGAATGACGGCTTGTTTCTCAAAACAGCATGGCTTCCACCCCTAGCACATATTCAAAAACCTGTACAGACAAGCAAGGACGACCACAGTCCGACATGAAGTTTGTGTAGGTACTCGTCTTAGAACATACCCACCGTATACGATTTTCAAGACCAATGAAAATTGGGTATGTTAGTTGCCATGTAGATAACAATGACGCTCGTGGAGGTACATTATGCTGATGTGGCTAAACTACCTCCTGACACCAACTCACAACTAAGTCATCAATCCTGAAGAAGACCCCAGTAATGGCGGTCGAAATATTGGTAAGAAGGAATTCGACACACACGGCTTAACCCAAAAGCCTCAATAATATACAGGAGTGTATCGAAAGATGGTGATAGTGATGCAGAAGTGTCATCTGTGGATTTAACGATTCTCACTTACGACTTGAATATTTTTTTAATAATAAAACATACATTCAAAGCTCCATGACCTTTTCTTATCAATGATTTTTTTTTGTATACCTCATTTAACGAAAGTAATAAAAAACAAACCATTAATACTAATAAATATTTTAGTGAGATTTCCGGGCTGACACCCGTTACTACGATAATCCAATTAAAGCTGGGGAGCTTAATTTTAGAAAATTAGAAAAAAATCATCAATCTTTCTCAACTCTAGGGGTTCATAAATCATTACAAGTTTAAATTGAAATTTATTTTTTTCTTCTTAAAATGATCATCAAAATAAACGTTCTACATAATATTAATAAAATTATTAATAAAGACAATACTCCTATAATGCACGCCATAATTAATTTTGTATGGGTTATTTTTTGTATAGTTTTTGCTGTAATTTTTCATATAACGGTGCTTTTTGTGATGTTGTTTTGAGTTAAACTACCTTTACGGATTAAATGCCCTCAAGAGTATCAAGCTAATCACCCGATCTTATGAAAACATTATAGGTCGATTGCACAATTTTTTAACAATAAAATATTTTACCACAGAGATTAATTTATAAAGCATGCACAAACTGCGTTTCTCTTTCAATCATTGAAGAAAAGCACTATTAGATGTGAATTGAACTTGGATAAGTTTGTTTTGTTACAGTAAGACACCTTATATAACCATCAAAACGGCGTGTTATTTATCTTATATCCTGAAAAAAATGACAAAATATGCCTCAAATATCACAAAATTTTCTTTAATCCTTCAATCTCACGCCATCAAAGGCTATGAGATTGAAGGATATTGTAAGTTTGACAGAATTTCCGCCGCTTAGATGCTTTTGAACGAAGGAAAAAGTCTAGCAGCTGACAGAAACTGTACAGTTGCAATTTGTGGTGAGTATACGCTCTAGTTATAAAAAAAAACGTACAGGAAAAAATGATGTTTGATGATAAGTACAATATGAAGCTTTTATAGCATTCTATGAAACTGCTATTTGACAAAACTTACCAAGACATCACGAAAAAGTGCGCATGGTGAGACTCTCAGATCAGTCAGAGAAAGTATAAGTACCTTTAGGTATCATAAGGTAGTCCGCATAGCTTTGAAAATTGGGTTGTCAGTCTCACAGCAGCAACGGCCTGAAACTCACTGCTGGAATATAAATAAGAGAGTTGAAATAGAGGCAGAGTTTAGATGCAGTCAGATTTGATATTCTAAATTATCTAAGATAAGGACAATGTTGTCAGTTCAACTTGCGGAGGGTAGGCCAACGCTTCGTTTGCCAGTTCTTGGGCGCCATTTCAATACTTTTCTTCCCCATAGACCATCGTCTCTTCGAAAAATATGCCATGCCCATTGCCACTTGAATGTGCGTATTCATTGGGTAGCATCCACTACTTGAGTTCTTCTTCGTATTTTCTCGTTTTGGATTCTATCTTTTAGTGACACTCCGAGCATGAATCTCTCATAAGAATACAATATAATCTAGGCATAAGATGAATAGCTGGAGTGCCCTGGATGCGGAAGGCGGAGGATCGAAGAGGATGGAGACTCATGAGGGAAGCTTACGTTCAACAGTAGACAGATACAGGCTGATGATGACATGATGAGAAGTACAATAGTTTTTCGAAAAATATATCATATTAATGTTCTACACCAAGAGATGGGTATATTATATATTTCTGAATGACTTAAGAGCTTATAAAATTATAAAAGTAATATTTATTTTAAGGATCTGTGAGAATAGAACCAGCGATTGTACGCATAGCAGTGAAATGTTTTGAACTTTCAGCAAATGTGAGCTTTTACCGCTGAAATCGGCTAAAACAAACTGAAATCCTCTCTGCGTGCAAGTGCGGGCAAGTTTTCTAATTAAGCTTTGGGATATATGAAGTAACTTCCGGGGAAAGCATTGGGATGTTTTCAGAGCAAAGGCAGTGTTTTTTCAGCGGTCAGTGTTTTCTAAAACGAGTCAGTATTTAAACGTAATTTAAATTTATTTTCTGTATTTTTAAAATAAATATCAGATTATTTAAGGTTCAAAAGTGCTTGTAAGATATGTCAGTGTTTCTTATATGAAAAATATTTTTATTTGAGTATTGTTTTGCTCTTAATTGATAGGTTATAGCCACTACAACATATCCCGATATTGTTTAACGTACTAATGGGAAAAAGAAAAACCTACCGAATTTGTTATGCATTAAATGGTTTCGTAATAAAGAAAAACTGTTGCTTAAAGAACACTTGTTTTGATGGAGGATTAATTCAAAGAGTAATACAATCATGTGAACGTTTTTTTTTTAAATATATCAGTATATGAAAAACAATACGTGGGTATTTTAAAATGTTAAGATTTGAAATACAATGGCTTTTAAAATATTAACTTAAAAATGGTAAATTTTCTGCCCGTTTTTTATAAAAACAGCAGTTTTCAATCAATAATATTTTTTTTATTTAAACTTGATTGAACCAGAATTTAAACGGTCTGATTTAAAATTTAGGCTTTTTGTTTGAGCAGTGCTTGGCGACATATTTTTTCTCTCCAATATTTTGACCACCATTGCAGAGATCATATTGAGGTAAATGATTTGTAATAAACGATGCTTTCCAGCGGGAGTGACCTGGATGCGGAAGGCGGAGGATCGAAGAGGATGGAGACTCATGCGGGAGGCCTACGTTCAACAGTGGACGGACACAGGCTGATGATGATGATACTTTCCATACTACAGTTGGTCTAAAAATAAAAGTGGATCTGGTTTGTACACATACTTAGAAAGCTGCACGAGAGCATAAGCTATACTGCTTTTTCTTCCTTTGGACGGTGCGAGTCAGCTCGCACCATCCTAAATGGCCATAGAGAACTATACATAGGATATACTCGATCGAGCTGCAGGATGCAAAACTAACATGGGATGAAGTAACTATTATGGTAGGTGACAGAAATTCATGGCAGCAGTTCGTGACATTTATATGCTGTTAGGAGAGTTGACCTGCGAATGATGAATCATCAATGCTGAAGTTACACCTACATCGGCAGTTAAATTTTATCAAAGAAAAGAAAAAAATCACCTCTCACGAATTAAAAGCCCCAAGTCGAAATTTTATGGCTGCCAAGTTAAATTAATCAAAACAACATATTATTGTTATTTACTTTTTTTCTTTTACTGTAAAAATATAATTAATTATTATCGATTCCTATAAACTTATCAAAGTTGTTGCAAAACCTTGGTGGATTTTTTCTTATACACATTACACGGAACGGTGTTATTTTCTGATTGGAGAAAGGGTCTGTAATCCCTAGATTACTCGACCATCGGACCGAACGCAGGTTTTAGCGCGGCCTCTAGAACTCTCTCTCCTCGCAACAAAGAGCTATGACGTAGCCTCCTGAAGTATTTCCTGAATCCTGAAAATTGGCTCAGAGTAACCCTTCTAATTCCTGCGATCTCGTACATATTACAAAAGGCACTAGAGTGATTCCGGTTGAGAGGCATTAAAATGCGCTGAATCGAATCGAATGCGATGATTCTGAGGAATATTGCTCATTTTCAAATCAAATGTGTTGCCAATGATCATCATTAACTGCTACTCAATTCCTTGTTATCATAATAAAGAATTTCATAAATAAGGTATTGGATTACGACAAAAATGAAACTTAATTCAATGTAATCAAACAATCTGAGGTGGTAAGCTTAAAAATTTACGCTTGCCAGGCAAGTGCATTACAACATGCCTAATTGAAGCTAAGAGAGCTTTTTTGGTATTTCATAACCCGTTAAATAAAGGTACCCAACATATCTGAAGTGATGATTGGTTTCTTTATTTTTTTTTCCTTACAAACATTAAATTTTTAAAATTTATCACGTTTTTAAATAACAATAACGAAATAAAAGACAACAAATAACAATAACAATTATTTTAATATCTGTGTCTATAATATCACGGATTCTTCAGTTTTGACTTATTTAGTGTCAACAACCTAAGATTCAGTACAAGTGAAGACAGGAAAAAAATAATAGGCGACTGATCGTATATCGAGGCTTTTCAGCACAAGCCTGCAAGGGCTTTATCAAGCTGATTGCTGAACAAGCATTTGAATATCTGAAAATATTTTCAAAGGCCGAAAATTCACTTCTGTGAACTTTTATAAACAACAAATGTAAAATATAAAGATTTATTAAACAACGTTCTTATATTTTCACGTCCGACATTAATTCAAAAGTATGTATATTAATAACGCAAAAATAAAATATGAAATCGCCCCTTGTGCTGAAGAAGGCTTCCGGGAAACGAGCAAAGAGTTTAGAAGGAAATCCATGAAAACTCTCCTGAAAAAGTCTCCGGTGTATTTTCAGGATTTCAGGATAACTCAAGGACGGTAAATACGCAATAGGAGCGATTCCAAGAAGGCTTCACTTGGCTTTTTTTTAAGACGGAATATAATAGGATGAAATCACAGTTGTTCTTCTGGATAATGGATGCTTTTTATAGATATTTTGCATAGTATTCAATTCGATTTAAATAATATTAGAAAAATATGTTAGAAGTGTCTTTAAAAGATAAAAAGATATCAGAAGATGAAATTTAAAAGATGATATCAAAAAATTCATACCTTGTTAGTAAGTAGGTTTGTGCAAGTTAAAACTGATGAAACTTTCATTGATGTTTAGTACAACTGCAGTCTTCCATCAAATGACACATTGCTCAGTCAAATACATGTTAAGACTAGGCACCAAATTCTTATCGTTTAAAATATTCTATGGATTTTAAGATGAATATTTAACATTTAAATAACAATTAATCCACTGTTGAATAGAGAATAAACAAATCACGTCAGAAGAATAGCGAGAAAAATGGAATATTTATTTATTTATTTATATACAGAATCGAAATTCCAATTTTTTCAAATATTTAGAAACAGAGTAAACATAAATATACAATAAATAGAGAAAATAATAAAAAGTAAAAATAACACAAAAGAATAAGAAGATGACACGTGTCAAAGATCACAGAGATCAAGAAGAACGATACCATCAACAAAAGAGGAAAAGGATGTAAGAAAAGGATCGAGGTTTGCTGGTAGGCCATTTAGGAGCGACATTGCCGTTGTACCAAATTGAGTGCTTGAAGCTCCACAAGCATAAACTGGGATCAAAAACAATGGATGGCTACGAGCACGGGTGTACCTATCTGGAACATAGAAGTTAAAACATTCAAGAATCCCAGGGTTGTAAATTGAACCGCGAAGAAGAAGGAATGAATGTTTGAGTGCAGCAATTTTCCTCCGTGACTCTAGCGAATGGAAAGAAAGCATCCCTAGAAGAAAAAAGAGTTGGGTAAGGTTCGGAATTAAATGAATTGAATGGATAGTTACCGTAAATATAAAAATAAAGACGTCGGAGAAATTTTTTATAAATTTTTTCGAGCATGAAAATGTATTTGGATTTATTGGGATTCCAAACTAAACTCCCACATTCCAGAACAGATAGAACGAGTGAAGAATAGAGAGTACGAAAAATTAGAGGGTTAGGAAATTGACTAGCCTGGCGGGTGATGAATCCGAGAAGTTTATTGGCGCGTGAAGTTAAATTGATTATGTGAGTATGGAAAGTGAATAATGAATCGTAGGTTATACCTAGATCCTTGACAACTGCTACTCTGTCGAGCAATGTTCCAGATAAGTAGTATTTGGACAGAATAGGATTTTTAGAACGGGAGAAAGAGATAACATTACATTTGTTGATACTAAACGAGAGCTTATTTATGGCAACCCAGTTTGATACACTATTAAGGTCAGATTGCAGATTATGCATATCGTCGATGGAGGAAATGGAAGAGAAGATTTTAAGATCATCAGCGAATAATAAGCATGAGGAGTGGGTAATACAATTAACAATATCATTGAAGAACACAAGAAAAAGAAGGGGACCTAAGACAGAACCTTGAGGCACTCCAGAATATGCAGAGAATGGGAGAGATTCATATCCACCGTAGTGTACAAATTGTTTACGATGGGAAAAGTAAGAGGGGAGAAGATAATAATAAGCATAGAAGAGGCACCGAAAGCGCTCAGTTTACTAAGAAGTAAGTCATGATTAACACGATCGAATGCTTTTGAAATGTCGGTATAAATTGAGTCGACCTGGCAGCTAGGCTTGGAACTAAGTGAATGTGTGATAAATTTATTGTATGCTAACAGGTTAGTAACTGTAGATTTACCAAAACGAAAACCATGTTGTCTATCTGAAAGACGGCACTCCAACTGTCTCGAAAAGGAGCGGTGAATTAATATTTCCAATAACTTAGCGGGAGAAGACAGAAGGGCGATATGCCTGTAATTACTGATATCATCCAAAGATCCTTTCTTGTTGACCGGACGTATTCTCGTTGTTCCCCATACAGACGGGTATGCACTGGTGCGATAGCAGAGATTAAAAATAAATTTTCAAGGCTCAAGTAACGCGGCAGAGCATCCCTTAAGTACGAAGGACGGGACACCATCCGGGCCGAAAGAGGACTTTGGAAGAAGTTTACGAAAAGCGAACTCCATATCAGTTGAGCTAATTTCATAGAGTTGAAGATTACTAGAGGCAGATGGGAGATATAGAGTGATTAAGCTCGGGTGGCACAGAGTCATAGACTGAGCTAAAATAATCAGCAAACCCGTCGGAAATTTCTTGACACCCAAAAAAAGATTTTTCGGATAAGGTCATTATTTGAGAAGGCAATGTATGTGATTTATTTTTTTGAACGAAGGACCAAAATGATTTTGGATTTAAGAGAAGGTCATTTTCTACAGCTGCTAGGTAATTCTTGTGGGCCAATGAGATCAACTGTTTAGTGATTCGGCGAAGACGAGTGAACTCTAAATAATCATTAGAGTTTCTCTCAGATTTCCATCGGAAATGAGCACTGGCTTTAGATTTTAAGTAGAAAATAATAGAGGGAGTAAACCAGGCCGGGTAGTAACGCGAGGGAGGGGATGGAGGTATTTGAGGGAAGGAGTTGTTGAAGGCATTATACATGATGTTATAAAACATGTTTGTTGCATCGTCGACATTCTCAGTTAAATATAAGCCACTCCAATCAGTGGCGTTAAGGTTCTTGAAGAGATTGTAATAGTTAGATTGATTATATTTAAAGTTCCATCGGGGACAGGTTCTGGCAATACCATCTGACGGTATGACTCGAGTTGGAGGAGTGAGTTTGAGGTAAAGAAGGATATCTAGGGAGGGATGGTAGGTATCTTCAGGGACAAGGGGTTCAAGGGACTTGGAAACACTACATGATAGAAGATTGGAAAAAATTAGGTCAAGGGTTCCAAAATTACAATTAACCACTTCAGAATGCTGCTCGAGGTTCAGACTATTAGTGAAGTTATCAATAACTAGAGAAACAGACCGAGGAGCTGAATTAAGATTGAAATCCCCGACACACAAAAAGTAGTAATTTGGAACCGAATTTAAAAAAGTACAGATTGCAGAGAAAAACAGATCATAATAAAAAGTGGCCGTATTGGGTGGTACATAAATAACAACAATATACAGTGGCTTGTTAGACATAGGTAGGTGGATTTTGCAAAAAATATAATCTAACGGTGAGATTTTAACAAAACCACTGTCATCTAAATACAACCTAGAGCCATGGCTAACTCGATCGTGGCGGATAGCCAGGGCAACCCCACCACCGCGGCGAGTGCCGCGGTCGGAACGAAAAATAAGAAATTCGTTACCAAAAACTTCCGGGTCATAAATATTTGGCTTAATTTTGGAATATGGATTGCAGTACATCAAAAAGGATACGGATCATACATGATGAAAAATTTAAGGTGATGATAATACAATGGTGTTCTAAAAGAAAAAAATGCGTAGTGGTTGGAATCTCAAAAAAATATTTAAAAAATCTTAATACTTTTAAGATATATTAAAGACGTGCACTGTATGATTAAATAATGTAGGATCAAAAAAAAATATAAATAAACTTTTATTGTACTTTTCGTCTACACAACGTAGCCGAAACATGTCGACGATAAATAAAAAAATCTAATATATTTTTATTTTAATCGCACCGTACTGGAAAGCCGCCATGAACTGTTCATAGAATGTAACTTTAGGAAGCAGAGTTAATATGGGATGAAGTGAAGACAATGGCGGCTGATAGAGCTTTGTGATAGAAGTTCGTAACAGCCATATGCTCTAGTAAGGGGATTGGAAATGGTGATAATGATGATGATATTTTTGAATTCTCTAAAATTGATAATTGATAGAAAATATAAATAAATTACCTTATATTTATTATAATGAAATATAACCTAGAATCTTTTCCAAAACTTAGACACATTTTAAAAATATTAAAATATATATAAAATAAACGTACGTGAATGAAAATATAAAAGTTATAAAATAAAGGCTATGAGTATTTTACCTAAGCTATCATAAATTTCATATACAAAACTGTTACTATTAAGCCATTCTCATCGGAAATAGCCGCAGTTAAAGTTTCAGTGAATGTGAGCTCTATCGACTATTTTTCAGGAGCGCCAGTCGAGTTTTCAGCGAGCGGATGGAGCCTTAGACAGCCATTGTCGCTGAACAGGTGTTTCAGGAATCAATGGAAATTATCCGCAGTTTGCAGCTTTCAGTTCGAAAAGTATGTCGCATCCGGGAGCTTTTGTTATAGTGAATTCAATGCAGCTTTTAGTGAATTCATTCGGAATACGTTTCTTTCACATTTGTGACGATGAATATGTACGAGTGAATCTGAATAAAAAGACTCTTTTAAACTGCATAATAGTAATGCTGTAATATTTGGTATTATTATTATACCATGTTTGCGAGCGGGTGAAGGTTGAGTCGATCTTGCTTCACGATTGTTTTCCTGGCCATAGCGAATTGTTTGTTTATGAATAACTGTTAACTTAAGTTCAATTCCTGTATTTTGTGTTAAAATTTTAAATATCATAGTAAACTTAAATTCGTGGTTGAAGTCAATTTAACCCCTTCATATCTTATTATAATTACAATTGTCCTTACTATAACAACGTTGCTTACTGAATCATGTCTTCCAGTCTTATTAACAAATTGAATAAATCTACTTAACAAACAAATTACAATGACAAAAATGATGACGGTGATCGCACGAAAAATTGTCACGACACTTGTCACGGGATCGTTCCTACAATTCACGTGATGACAGTAATGATGCATGTCGGTTCGTATTCACCAGCGTCATTACAAAAGTGACGCGGTATTTTTAAACGATAACAAAATTATTGATATCGTCATGTTATAACGACAGAACCGGTCAACGCCGTTAGCAGCCGATGATGACGTAACGGCTGAATGGTGAAACGGAAAAGCGTTATAAATGGCATTTAAAAAATATTTAAATATTACTTTTGAATTGATTAGACTCCCACCGAAGCATTAAAATTAAATATTATCTCTCAAAATGTGCGCATCGCCCTGATTCTTTTATAAACTTTTTCACAAAAATGATCCAATAAATGTATTTTAAAAATACGAGTAAGGTTTGTTGATCAAGAAAGACTTTTGAAAGAAAAGAGTTGTGGTTTTTGCTCTTTTGTTATTGCCAAAAAATATCTCAGATGTCTGTGTATCTTAAATTAAAGTCATCTGGGAAATTTCTTGTTTCATTACTTAACCTCGTCAATCATCAAGCAGCTGAACTTATACTTTGAAACTTTAGTTGAATATAAAGTACGATAAAAAAATGTTAAAAAGAAATATAGGCAGGGCAATGGCGCAGTTCGCCGAGCGGTATGAATACCTTAGTTGGTTTCAAATCCCGCTTCTGCCGTTATTTTTATGCTTAAGATTGACGCGTTGAAAAGAATTTTATGTATAGTATATGTATATTTTAAGTAATAATAATATTGTAATGTAGTCAATGATCTATAAAAGTAGATTAGAATATTGAAATAATAAAATAATATTCTAATAAAATTTAAAAAATTCATATAAAAGAAAATATCTTTAGTTATTCTTAAAATACTTAAGATATTTTGTTTCATCGATTATCACCACAAAGTTGTTGTGAGCCTACTAGAATAAATGATTAAAAACAATTTGTTTTCATGATACAAGTTTTATTTTATCTGTCTATATATTGACATCAGCATGATATAGCCCTTGCTGACTGGTTACGATAAAACTCAATGTACAATCTTTCGTCATCGATTTATGTTCGCTTGTATGTGTCGCCATATTGGCATTTTGTCCGGTCACACCCTGTGACACACCCTGGACGCTGAACGACAGCATCAGCGCCGACGAGCGCACGGAGTTAGTCGTGTGCCGAGCATCGGCGAGAGCATATTGTATTTTGGCCCGGCCAAATGCTGTGACTAGGTCTGGGCCATAAGTTTGTAAAGTTTATCGTAAATATATGTAAATGTGCTTCTGAAAAAGTCGTTATTATTAATCAGGTCCTCGTGATGCCCTCACGCGACTGAATAATAACGTTTTTTAAAGAGAGGAGGATGTTTAAATATTTAA
This sequence comes from Glossosoma conforme, assembly GCA_022606575.1. NCBI lineage: Eukaryota > Metazoa > Arthropoda > Insecta > Trichoptera > Glossosomatidae > Glossosoma > Glossosoma conforme. Next base: position 5,234,246 of record JAGTXR010000058.1, on the reverse strand, counting down.
CTAAAGTCTTAAATTTTAAGTTTAACTGCTTAAGTATTAACGAGGTCAAGTAATGAAACAGGGAATTTACCGTATTTTTTTAAATTTAAAAAACAAAGAAAGCTGACATATTTTTATTTATGTGTGAATTATTCTATTTCACTCAATATTTACCAAAATAAAATACGCAATAGAATATGCAATAACTGAAATTTATAAAATACCTACTCTTTTGTATCAGCAACGTGTTTATAATTCGAATTTGGAAACCTCAAATTGTTATTTAATTTTCTACCGCCTGGTAACTTCGAGTTCTTGAAGAAAATATACAAAATGTACAAATTGTAAATATATAAAGTGTGGTGTAGTAACATTTTGACACTTTTATTACAATATCCTAGACGGGAGTATTTGCAGCAAGTGTTCAAGGACATGAATTGTAGCTCTTATGCTGAGCTGAAGAGGGTTGCGGGAGGACCGAGAGGAATGGAGATCGAGATGCAAGATTCTGTTGCTGTAAAACAATCCACCGGATCGATACTACGAAGAAGAAGATTACAATTATTAATTATAATATTAAAAAGATATATAAATAATTAGTCTTTAGAGCTTCTAGATTTGAAGAATGTTTCAAGTCCGTAGATTTACTTTAGATTTATTTTTGACATAAAAAGAATCAGTCTAAATTAAATAAATGATGGAATTATCAAAAATGGACGTTAATGCTATAGCGTGTTTTATTTGTAGGGTCCCAGCGAAACAGCCCGCATTTACGTTTACGTTTACGTTAATGCACATTTAATGAAAGCCTTTGTCCTCGGAATAATGTAAAACCTTTTTTGATTGTGTTTTCTCGTTAATAAACGTTCGCGACCCTTTTCAAATCTAATTTACCCACACACGTTCGTTAGGATTATTATATTAAAAATGATATGTGCTGTAATCCTGACCTTTTTTAAAACAAAAAAAAATACGTATATTTACCCATACGTGGGAGGATTATCGGTAGGTTAATCCATATTCAGAGTGTGTAAATCAAAACCTTAAAAGTTAAAGTAACAGTATTTTCATTGCACTTTAATTTTTTAAATCATATATATTTTTTATAATATAAATTTTCTGGTAAAAATATATTTTGTTTATTTTTTAGAATAGGTTTCACTACTCTGATCCGTCATAGATAATTGATCTATAATAATATTTTGATGAATTGATACATAAATACAAATCTACACCAAATATTTAATGACATTTCTGTCATCAATTATTGGAGAAAAAAAAACGGCAGATGCTGGGATTCGAGCCACAATCTTTTTGACTTAGTTATATTCTATGCACAGTGCAATCCAACGATGCCAATTCTTGAGTTGAGAAATTTCGACTTATTTATCGTATTGATACATTATCCAAAAATTGATGAGATAAATGTCATATATGGTGTATATTTATATGTATTGACATCAGCATGATATAGCCCTTGCAGACTGGTACCAACACCTCCATATACAATCTTTCGTCTCTCGTTTTCGTTCATTTATCGGACACGCATGTGTTGTCATTTTGTAATGCCGTTATATTGATCGCCACTTGCGGCGCTGGGTGTCACCGACCACGGTGCACAGTCAGTTTTGTGACGACGGCGGTGAGGTTGAATTGTTGTTGGCCTGGCCTGAATGCGTTCCAGAAGTTTGTAAAGTTATCGAAGTATATATGTATGAATATGATCAGAAGGTTGATGAACTCGTATATTCTAGTATTAATTTAACTACCTTATAGCATCCTCCTCTCTTCAAAAGGTTGTTATTCAGTCACGTAGTGGCAGGATGAGGAGCAGTTTAACAACACTAAGACTTTCACTGAAGCGCATTGAGATATATTTTCGATAAAGACTTGGTTTCTCTGATCGATCGTAAAATTGCGTTACTTTCGCCTTAAATGGATCGGGACTTAATCTCCCTGAAGTCAGCACACGACTGAGCGCACTCGTGATGGGTTGTCGCACAGCACCACAGTAGTGATCTACGTAACTAGTCCAAAATGCTAATATAGCGACACATACATGTACTACAAGCGAATAAGAGACAAAAGATCGTGTATCGAGGTTTTCGGTACCAGTCAGCAAGAGCTATATCATGCTGATTTTATATACTACATAGATCATTTGAAATGTCTAAAGAAAATATACCAACTTGTTTAATAGCGTCAGACGATGCTATTAAGAAAACGAATCAATAAATAGTTTGGTCATCTCTTTGGTAAGAAAAGACATTGACTAAAAGTCTCTATCTCTGAAATAATAAAGAGTGAAAATACGTTATTTATGTGAAAGAAAAGTCCAAAGTAATTTATTACGTACAGTTTTTTCTGTATTCAGTGTTTTTCAGTATAAGTGGTCAGGAATATTAAATTAAGATAACGCTACTGGTCCAAAGTATTAATATACATAACATGCTTCACTACTTTACATAATATTTTTTTTTACATTATAATGTATGAAAATAAAAGCAAGCGTATTGAAAAAATTTGGCAGAATTCCTGGGAAAATGAAATTGTAAGAATTTTAAGACTGAAAATAAATTTATAGATATTTATACGGTAAATAACAAAAAGAATCGTGGTTGATTTTTTAAATTATATTAATTATTTAAGAAACATTGCAGCAATTATGCTATAATCGTATCTAGTGCCTGACCATTTGAGAAATATAAGGGGAAGTATTCGATTTTTTTCAATTTAAAATTAAAGTTTGTAAAGATTACATCGATAATTTAAATTTTTAAATTTTAGTTTATTATCAACTGTTTTATTTTTTTTAGTTACAGATCTTAACAGTAAATCAATTTAAGAAATAAAAGTAATCCATATTATTAAAACAATGCATTTTTAGCATAGTACGGAAAATCGTTGTCAAGCTTAGTGTACTCGTATCATAATAACAATAATAATTTTATATATTTAGCCACCAAAGCCATACTAATTAGAATTTCTTACATATAAAATGAAAATAGAAGTTATAAATAACATTCAACAATTTTAACAATTACTGACTCTCAGTGAGTGGAGCGCCGGATCACCACTGGATGGCCATGTGAAGGCGCACCCAGTGCCCCTCCAACCAACCAGGAGGTGGGAACCTATCCGTCCATCGCGTTGAGACTGCCGCAAACGCGCGCCCACAGAAAAACGCAATGCTTAAGGAAGCGTGTCATAATAAGGATTATGACATGGAAGCCATCCACTCGCGCCTCCGTCAACATGCCTGAGGCACTGCAGTATCGCGGCAGACCCAACAACATTTGGAAATCGTTGCTATACTGGACCCGGAGTGCACTGTAGACCTTCTGATAGCTAGCCCACCGCTCGTGTAGAAAGATTGACAGAAGGCTTTAAAAAGCGTTAGCTTAACGTTTTTAGTACAACGTGCAAACCTACGAATCAATATTAGTATATAATAGATTGATATTTTTATCACGTTTTTCCCACTCACTTAAAATGCGCAGAGTTTTACTTTGATTGTGGATTTTTATTTTTAGTATTTATAATTTTATATCTTTTTTAATAAAAAAAAAATGTTTCGTTTAGATTTCACATTTATTTTTAAGTGATTACATGTTGCGGACTCCCCATAGTCCGTCTTCAAAAATTATTATATTTATGCAGTTTCACCAAGTATTGTAAGTTGATATTCTTAACGTTATTAGACAGTATGTGAAAATGAAAAGATAAGCGTTTGAAAATGTTTAGTGTTAACAGAAAAGTTATATAAAAAGCAAAGTAAAATGAAAGGATGTTATTTGGGTGGTGGAGTTTTTTGAAAGACTATCAAGGTTTAATGGCAAACTATTTATCTGTCATATTTGTGGCTTTAGATTTGCAAATCTTTGTTATTGTATAATATATTCTTACTTGAAGAGTTCATTGTATAATTTTTTGTAAAATTTGTTAATTACATTGTATGTGTGTATTGTCATTAATTTGAAATTGTAGCTTGGAAGAAAAATATATTTAACTAAGGATAATTTTATTATTAGGGGTTAATAAGCTTGGGAAAAAATGATCCTTCGTATGAATCTGATTGCGAATTGAACCACCCATAACTTTTATCATTTGTCAATGCTTCGCAGTCGGAGAAGGCTTTGGTTGCATAACAGTTTTTCCTGAAAAGTGAAATAATATACATAAGTTAATAATCAATTATTTTCTGAATCAATAACTGTTAAAAAGTTATTATTGTAGTTGACAAAAGCTCGTGAAAATTTTTGACTATACTATGCTTGACTATGTAGTGGGTATGGCCCCCGGCTGCCTTGTACCTGCGCTCCTTGGGAGCATTTACCAAGGCATTGTTTTCAGAGTACTTTCTCGTTACACAAGTAACGGGTTTCGGTGAGCAACACCAAACGTGGGTGTTAAAGTTAGTAGTTCAGACGTTAAAATTTGGAACAAATTTCAGTGGTAGAATGCTAGTAGGCTGGTAGGCGCTCGCAGCATGGCAGAGCAGATGATCGACCTCGCTCAAGGGTAGACACACATATTCCTTCTTTCCTTCCGTCCTCGATAGAATGGAGATGCCGTGGCTTATTTAAAACCACTGTACTAGTCAATTCATGACTGGTCACGGTAATTTTAAGGCTAAACTCTTCAAGCTTAGCCTCGTTGATAGTCCAGACTGCCCATGTGGCAGCCCCTTGCAGGACGCAGAAAACGTTCTGTGGCATTGCCCAATATTAGATTTAAGTAGGAAAAAGCTCTTGAGCGTAATTCAATAGAGACCTGGACCGGTTGGATATGTCGACCTCATATCTACGGAGTCCAACTACTATGCATTTTCTGTATACGCGGCGACCTTCATCAAAAAAAGTAAAAAAGTCCAAATTTTAACGTCTGAACTACTTATTTTTACACCCACGTTGTTTGGTGTCACAAGCGTTTGCTTGCCAAACAAAAGGTCGTGGGTTCAATTCTTGATGGAGATTAAAATAAAACGATTTCTAATCTAAAAATAAATATTGACAGCACTTAGACTTGATGACTTACGAAAAACTAATGCAAACAGGTTAAGTAGCATTATTAGAAATAAACCATCTAATGTAAACCATCTATATTGTGAAATTTAAAGAAAATTGCTTGGGAAAATTATAATATAGGTTATAGAGTGCAGCGGAAGAGACAAAGCCAGACACGATGACTTTGATTTCTTTTGGAAACATTGTACTAAAAAAAACAAGCCAATCAGAGATATGTTTTGTTTTAAGGAATAAAAATTCTAATATTCCCTAATGTTACTAGCAAACGACTTAGTGCCAACCCTTTTCATTCGAGAACCGAAAACCAACAATTCTAAAACTCGCCAATGCGCCAATAGGTTTTTCAGATTCCCCTTGTTAAGACTTCCCTGAAACCCTGCAGGATGTTGACTATATTGACCGTAGACAGTATGTGTTTTTACAAATGTAAGTATTGTCTATTGACATCAGCATAATAGAGCCCTTGCTGACTTGTACCAAAAACCTCGATTTACAATCTTTCGTCTCTTATTTCTGTTCGCTTATCGTACAAGAATGTGTCCGCCATGTTGGAATTTGGGAATTAGTTATATAGACCGCCGCTTGTAGCGCTGGACGAGAGCCATCACAAACGCATCAGTCGTGCGCCGCCAGTTGGGGAAAGCTTTTTGTATTGTGGCTCGGCCTAAATGCTGTGACTAGGTTGAGCCACAAGTTTGTAAAGTTTATCGTAAATATATGTCAATGTGCCTCAGAAAAAGTCTTTGTTTTGCTCCTCATCATGCCTTCACGCGACGGAATAATAACACTTTTAAGGAGAAGAGGATGTTACTATTATTATATTATGAATCACAGTTTTCGTTTATACTTACTTGCACTCCATAATAGCTGCTTCGACTGCCTCATCATTGTTGATGTCTCCCATTTCTGATGCACATACAAAGCATATTGTATCTTTAGTATTTAGAGTTCGAAGATTATCTGGATTTGGTTTGCATCCAATGCTCTGTAAATCTTCAAAATTAATATCAGCATCTGAAGTCACTGCGACCATCAATACTGACATCAACGTAGCCAATAAAATTGTCATCACAGTTTTAAGCATCTAAATATTAAAAAAAAATGTATTCTATAACATAAAATCTAATTTGTAGAAGAGTGTGCATTTGGTTTAAATTCACAATAAAAAAATATAAAATGTATCGAATCCATATTCTTACCATATGGTTAATTAGTACTTTTATATGCTTTCGATCTAAATATTTTCTTGTGAAGCAGTTTTCTATAAAACATTGTGATTTCTCGTTTATTTTTTAGTGAAATGAATAATTTTTAGTGCAAAATTACACGTCAAATAAAACAGTTTTTTTACAACAATGAACTTTTATTTTAATGTTATTAAAAAAAACTTTGCCTTTTTTTAGTAAAATTACGCATTGATATCTTATGAGCATTACAACATAACACTGAATTATTTTTGAAAATCAATCAAACTTAAAATGAATTAATAATAGCATTAAACTATTTAACATTAAAAACGATTACTTACATTTGATACAGAGTCAATCCAAGTCTGAATGCGTTTTTTTGATATGTATATAAGTGCAAGAAGTTTAATAAAGTACTCGTAAATTAATTGGTCTCACGTACTAAGTTAACGGTACTTAAAACTGATCGCTCCAATAAATCAAGATAATTTTATTCAAAAGACATTGCTGATAAAAAGTGAGATATTGGATTATTTCGCCTTCATTCGATCAGAAGATCCAACCTAGAAAAAGGTCAGGAATAATCATTAGAACTCTATGAAATGAATAATGTTATGAGATTAACATGGTATTATAAACGTTATTTGATCATAAGTATTGTATTTAAAACATCCAAAAGTCTTTAGTTAAAGATTAATTGCAGATTTTTTTATATTGAATTGTCATTGGTTAGTGACATGTAATAAAAAATCAAATATTCTACGAGCAAAAGTTAACTATCAGTCAATAAAAGTTAAAATAGAAATTGTCTTGAGATAACATTAAGGTTATCAACTGACAATACTTGGTGAAACTGCATAACTATAATTTTCAAATAATTATAATTAAAAAATTAATGAATTAAAAATATTTAGTTTTGATTCACATTTATTATAAGCGATTACATGTTTAGGCCTCCCTTAAGACCATCTTCAATAATGATTAAATTAAAAACTGGCAGTGGCTTATAAAGATATGTATAAGTATCAGTTCCTACGTTAGTACACACATCCGAGTATTTACATATTGTATATGTGTGTAAATCAAAACTAAATATATTTAATTTGTTATTTTTTTTTAAATATAAATTAAAAATTAAAATTGTCTTGGAGAAAAATCTATATAACTATTTCTCCATTTGAGAAGTGTATAAAGTTATTATACGTATATTTTAGGATAATTTTTTATATTCCGAAAAATATTAGCTTATCTAAATCTGTAACGCATTTGAGTCTGATTCATTTTCATAGTTCATTAAAATAGTATAAAGTTAACTATTTCTTCTCACTGAGACTAATTTGTAACTACGCTTAAATTCAAATATTGTATGTTGTATAATATTAATGATCATTGCAAGTATTTTTGAAAAACAATCCTTCTGTTGAAATAATTATAATAATACAAGGTTATTATACATAATATTTAAATATATATTTTAACAAACATTCAATTTATATGGGAGGTTTCAATAACAAGTGCCCGAGTAGAATATTGGTTTCGTATTTGTGAGGAAAGACAGCAGCACATTATGAGCGCGGTTCTCACTGAATCGCCGATGTTAAGCAAAATTAGACGCTATTCAAAATATGAATGGGTCACCGCTTGTTGTTTATCGCGTTTTGCTGATTGCGTTAAGACATTCCATAGAACCAAACGATCCAGGTCTCATGAGCATACAATAACGCTAAATACGGTGATCCGTGGAATATGGTGGGAAGGAGAAGATGTCTGAATATCATTCCAGAGCTTATCTGCAGCATTTAGGAAGAAAATTTGGAAACCGTTTTTGGTCGACACATATTAACCGTTTATTGTAAGGCAATTATAAAAAGTGGGTGGGCGCAGGAGGAATTACTTCTTTAAGTTCCGAAGAGTAGCGACCGTGGTAATAGCGGTAGAAAAGACCAAGAGAACCATCTTATGACAGTGTTCCATTGATTGCAGTTTAGACGTAAATTTTTTTTTTTATTAAATAAATTGCTCTAATTTTAACTGAGTATATTAAATTTATTATGTATTTTGGGGCTCCAACCCAAAGGTGACTGCCGTATTCAAGGATAGGTTGGATTTGTCCTTTATATAGAGAAGAAGAAGTTGTTTATCGTTGAAATACCGACGTTATCTATATAATACGCTTAGTTTTTTGGAAGCGAGACCGGCTTTATACTTAATTGACTCGTAATATTTGACATTATTCGAGATTGATAATACAAGTATGTTGATGGAGCTTGCTTTTGGAAGAGAACAACCGTTGATAGATACAGGATCTATAACAGTTTTCTTGGTGGAGAAAGTAGTTGATGTGTATGTTTTATTGTTTTTAGTGTACAGTTCGAACTACATACATCTATAGAAGATGACATTGTCAGTCGGTGAAATACTACCGATATTTAGATTAGCGAACAATTTTGCTTAAGCTTCGTTGATATATATATTTTTCTTTTATAGATGATGATCATTGATAAGGCAATGCTGATGACTTTTTTGCTGTTGACGTTGACGTCGGTGATGACATTTGCTCGCGATTTGCGCTACTTCAAGAGTCTGGGTTGCGATTCGGCCTTAAAAAATATGCACGATTTGAATGTCAAAGACGTGCAGTGCACAATTTGCAGGATGGAGAAAGCCGATATCGAAGATACTATAAAGCAAGTAAATGACGCCATCGATGAGTGCAAGTAAGTATAAACATATAAATATGTATATTTATTTCCTCCAATTTCCATTAGTTCCGGTCAAAGACACATGGCTGGGCTGAGCAGCGATTTTCTTCTTATGACGATACCAAAAATGGTTCGATGACTGGATTGCCTCAAAAGACCAAGACTTTTCCTAGCGGAATCAGCATGCTACCCGAAAGATGGAAGAAAATCATAGCTGTCGATTGATAATATTCTGAATGATCTGAGTTTGATAGTCTTCTCAAAATAAACTATTGATTTATTTATATTTGAACTTATTTTTTTAATAAAAATGTTTTCACAATGGTCTGTCAAGGTAAAGCTCCATTTTGCTAGTATTTTCTTTATATAATATGCTACAGTGAAAAATTTTCGACGACATATTTCGGCTTCGTCAAAAAAGCATTCTCAAGATTAAACTTTAAATGTTTTTATCACAACTTACTCGTTTACACTCAAAATGGAAAAAAATGTCGTCTTAAATCAAATTAGGGAATAATTTAAAAAGTTTTCTTACGTTTACAAACACGAATGTTTTTTTTTTGTATTTTTTTCAGGTCCAAATGCTTCGAGAATGAAAATTACAAGGAATGTGAAGAGTACACGAAAGGAAAAGACTATGGTTGGCACATATCTGCATATAAAGAGTGGCAATAATAAATAAATAAATATAATAAAACACATTTTTTATTGATATTATGACATTCACAATAATATCCTACCATCAAATTTTCGCTGACGCTGGGAAGCGTTCGTATATCACGTAACGTCTCTACAGGGTGTCCTCAGGGTTCCGTTCTTGGACCAATGCTTTGGAACATTATTTTAGACGACATCCTTAGCTTACCGCTGCCTTCCGGATGCGGTGTTGTAGCATACGCTGATGACGCACTCCTAACAGTAGAAGCCAATAGTCGATCTTCACTGGAGCGCTCAACTACAGAAGCCCTAATCCAAATCTTATCCTGGGGCCAACAAAACAATATATGTTGCGCGACGTAAAAAAAAGGCCTTATGCCCCAAAAATAAAATATGTCCTATTTACATAATCATTTCTAACGTATTTAATTTTATTAATACATAAATCAATTAGAGAATCTGTTATTGTCAAAATTGAGACCACAATTTCTTATTCAACTGCTCGCAAAAACCACCAATTATAAAAATACAATAAATTTTGGTATCAGTTAATCGATTTCAGTCAATTTAAAAGTTTGAAGAAAATATTTTCAATTTCAGATATATTCTGATATGTGCTTTGTCAATAAGAAGTTCCGTAAGAAGAAATGAAATATGTAATAAAACGTTTTTTGTAAATACATTTATCATTCAAATGACAATTTTAATATTATATTTAAAATTGCCCAATTAAACTGAAAATTCTGAAAACTGATTTTGTATTATATTTCTTTTATTTTGTACTCCTTCATCCCGCCACACCACACAAAGACATATCATCGTAATCTCAAATTAACCGTAGGAATCTGTTTTCAAAACTCATTATACAGGTGCATTGGCTTTTGGTCGAGATTTGCAGCAATATATAAAGCTGTGGGAAATAGAGGTCTTATATAGTCACCAGTTTGCCGGCGGGTATATCTCAGTGGTCAAAGCGTTTGCTTTGCAAGCCAAAGATCGCGGGTTCGATCCCCGACGGAGATTAAAAAAAATATATTTAATCGATTTTTGAGCTCTAAAATACTCCCGGTTGGTTGTGAATTTGATCCTCTGACCCGTTAAATTCCAGTCATAGCCTATTAATTTAAATTGGTTGTAGACAAAAGTCGTCCCGCGAAGACCGCCCATTCATTGTAAATTCCTGTAATAATAAGGATGATGCGTGAGTCTCAAGCCGTAGTCTATGGCGTTGGCGGATCAACACTCCACATGCAGCGCTTAGCCATATAAAAAACATGGTAAGCCTCATAGAATTCCACAGATGAGACTTCAGAATGACTATTACAGTCTGTTGGTATTATCCTGTATGTGTTTACAAAAAAATAAAGTTTGTTTTTTGAGTATAGCTGCTAAATTTAAATAGTGGGAAGCAAGATTTTCTGCAGCTGACTACTCTCAGTGACCAGTCAGGAAAGATATTTGAAAGTCTCAACCCTCTTAATATTATTGAACAGAGCTAGTGTGTGGGCACAAAACAGCTGTATAAAATTGTGCCTGAAATACTCGTTTATATCTAAAGCCACCGTGACTGAGTATTTTTGATCATTGATTCAGTTAGTTTTTTCGCAATCTAACAATGTTGAGAGTGTGGTGTATGTAAGTGGTATTTCTATGTCAAGGTTATCACTATGGAATAGAAAAAAAAATACAATATGTTTGTATCATATTCAAAATTCTTAGAAAAACTGCGGTTGTTAAATATGTTCATTGAGAAGACCTTTAAATACAAGAATGGTATTATAATTTTTTATTGGCCGCCAAGTTAACAAATATGAAGCCTCTTAAAATGTGACAACATAATGATGATGAAACTGTATAAAAACTATGAAATTGATTGGTTTTTCTAAACATTAAAACAATGCTTATTTACGGTAATTTGAATTGTAGAACTAATTCTGATTATACAATTGTATATACTGTTATTAACAACGACAATATACATGTGCAATTTTATATGTGTTGTATTTATATTTAATGAAAAATTTAACATACCTGAAAACAGCAACTGTGCTAAAATCTATAATACTTAAAATAATATAAGCGATTAGTCTTACGTTTTTTTTCTTGGATCATAAGTCACACTTAACAATAAAATTGTGTCCTTATAATTTTATGTTTTTTTAATTTTTTAGTAAAGTATCATGCTATATAAATAGTTGTTTATTCGGTTTAGGAGTAATTACCTTACTTTTACTTCGAAATTTGTTTTTAAATATATATAAAGGCGTTTGATTATACAATTATTTAAGGTGAGTTATCTTAAAAATTCACGTTTTTAGAAGTTTAATAAGAAAAACTAACCTTGTTTGTAAGAGCTCTGCCATATATATAATTTATACCTTAAATAACAACTGATACATAAGCAAAGTCATGACATATTGTCTGAATATCGTTATTAGATTAGCTGCTTCTCTGAATACAAGTAAATAATTACTCCTGCACCCACCCACATCCGACAGACACGTCTCACATCGTATCACGGTTAATTTATGATGACCAAGATAGTTATTAAAATATTTCCGGAATGCTCTCTAGTATCAGTGTTTCCTCCTTCATACAATCTAGGTCACTTAACAATATAGTTCAATATAAACTTGCAACCTTTCGTATTGAATACATCACATATTTTCCACACGCAGTATCCAGCGTCCATGAATCCACTGGTAAGAATTGTTTGTGCTCTCCTGCATGCGTATTTATATATTTTTCACTTCTCATATTCGTTCCACGTCTGTAACATATCACTACAAACGACACGCGATTAGTAACAGGCAGTGACCCATTCAAGTTACAGTCCGCACCCAATGTTGCTCCCTTTTTTTTTATTTTGCGATTGTTTTGTGATTACACCTTAAATTTTTTATTATAAATTACATAAGTATTTCTTACCTTGTTTTAACATGGATTACTGCTTAATTACTTGCTGGAAGCTCACAGATTCATGTTCAATGAAGAAATCATCTGTTTTCAACGTGTATAACTATTAAAAATCATGCTGCTAATTCTTGGCGTGATGCTTCGCGGCAGACTCAATGCTATTAGTCAGTGTTTGGGCAGATAGGTGGGACTCCCGATTGGAGGGGCACTGGATACGCCTTCACGTAGCCATCCAGCGGTGATCCGGTGCTCCACTCACTGAGAGTCAGTACTTGTTAAAATTGATTAAAAAAAAAGTTAAATGTTATTAACTTAAATTTCAAATTCTAATTCTTATGATTCTGGTGGTTGAATAAATAAAACATTACTTAAAATATACATATACTAAACATAAAATTCTTTTTTCCAACGCGTCAATCCAAGCACAAAAATAACGGCAGAAGCGGGATGCGAACCGCGGACCTTGGAAACCAACTATGCCCAGGTATTCATACCGCTCGGCGAACTGCGCCATTGCCCCGCCTAGACTGACGTGCGTTGAAACTAGTATTTATATCATTGTTATCATCGTACGATAGATGTCGCTATAGTATATATTCAAAGTATGTATATTTTTATTACTATTCTATCAGTCTTCATTTATTCACAAGCTTAATATTATTACTTTCCGGCAGTCTATTTCCGGCGCAGTTCGCCGAGCGGTATGAATACCTGGGCATAGTTGGTTTCCAAGGTCCACGGTTCGCATCCCGCTTCTGCCGTTATTTTTGTGCTTGGATTGACGCGTTGAAAAAAGAATTTTATGTTTAGTATATGTATATTTTAAGTAATAATAATTTGTAATATAGTCAATGATCTATAAAAATAGATTAGAATATTGAAATAATAAAATAAATAATATTCTAATAAAAATTAAAAAATTAATAAAATAAAACATTCATTATTATTATTTTACATGGTAATTGATGAAGCCTTCCTTGAAGGTAAAACGATGGTTTTCTAGCAAGTGATTAAGCAATGCTAAGTGTGATTGATGTTAAATTAATGAACGACATATTATTCTATGTAATATTGAAATATATTTCAAAATGAATTCTAGCAATATAAATAATATCATACGATTTTCGTTACTTTTATTTGTAGATGATGACCTTTGGCAAGGCGGTATTCCTGGCTTCGTTGATGTCATCATTGATGATCGCAGTGATCATTGCCGATTTAGACGTCATGAGTAAGGATTGTAATCTCAATGGAGGCCAAGCAATGGTTGATGCAAGAGATAAAATATGCTCAGAGTGCGCTTTCGATTGGGGCGGTGGATTGGATCTCGTCAAAAGAAAAGAAACTGACGATGCATGCAAGTTTGTACCACAGAAGCACTTAAATTTCATACTAATGTTTGACATTTCGCATATTTTTTATGTCAGCACGTACAAAAAAAACCGAGAGATGCTTGGTGAAAACCCTCCCTCTCCGGTCCTGATTTTGGAGACTCAAATTGGCACCCGTTACCGGACGCACGCAAACAGCTGCTTGTTAGAGAGTGGCTGAAGGTTTTCCTGTGATTTTAGATGCATCAGTTAGATGTCTAATAGACCTCAGTCTAATGGCTGCGAAGTTAGTATGCTACAGCGTATCTCGAATCGTCTTCTTTGGTAACCCGTTGCGAACCACAAAGTACCTGATAATGGATGAGTTAATGGTGAGGTTAGGAAATGGATTCTGCAGAATGGCAGACATCAGTAAGGAGTCGATAGTTACAGATGGTGATAGTGATGCTGAAGTATCATCTATTGATTCGATGACGCTTGCCATGCTAATCGCTGCATGTGGAGTTTTGGTTCACCAATGCTAGAGTGACATTCACGCATCATCCAATTATACAGGAAATCACTTTGAATGGGTAGTATTGACGGGACGATTGTCGGCTACCATAATTTTCAATTAATATACTAAGACTAGCATTTTACGGGTAATGGATGAAATTTGCACCACCTGTGGGTATTTCTACAGCTTAGATTTTTTTTTTAATCTCCGTTGGAGATTGAACCTTCGCGACCTTCAGTTAAGTAAGCAACGCTTTAACCATTAGGCTTTGCTTGCGTTTGCTCTTTAGTTAAATTATATTGTCAAAAATTATCGTTTTCAATTTATATCAACCGCCATGGATCTCACCAAAGCCTTTTTAGATTCTGCTCAACATCATCATGTCACATCTCTAAGAGAAGTGAGTAGAAGAGACGATGCTCCATAGATAAGCAAATTGCTCAAGATTCACTAAAAAAGTAAGAAGAAAAGCGGAAAAATACTGAATACAGGTGGCTTACGCTTAACAATAGACCGAAAGAGGCTGATGAAAATGTTATTAAATATATACATACAATTACACCTCAAATTTTATACGCATCAGTTCATTCAGAAAAAATATTGGCAGAGGCAGGATGCAAACCACGAGCCTTGGAACAAACTTTTGCTCTTGTTCATTACGTGGGACCACTCGACTTTCTCCTGCCTAGGCAGTTGTTGGTTAGATCATATGAAATAAAAAAGATATCATTAACTAACGACGAGTTTCTTGTTATATTTTTGAGTGATTTATTTCAGGTGTTTTCAGGACACTATTTAAAGAGCATCAGTAAATAAAACATTAATATATTTTTAGATTGAACTGCCACTCGGAACAAGAGTTTTTCTTATGCGATGCTTATGTTAAAGCGAAGAGAGAAAAAAATATTCCTCCTTTTGATCAACAATCATGACTTTTGCGTTGAGCCGTGTGTTGGAGAACAGTTCTTGGTGATATTTTGACAGGATTTTCAGGAATCAAGAAATAGAGATGTGGATATACCGAAAATGTTTTATTGTTCAAAATCCAAAAAAAAATGTAACACATTGAAATATTAAATAAAAACATAAAATGTCACTATTTGCTGCAAAAATTATCAATTTTAATCGTAAAACATCTCTTCTTCTCATGTTTCAATTGAGAACAATATTCTACATATTGTTCCTGATGACTTCTTGTGCATAAACTTCGAGAACTTGAAAAGACAGTAACTGTAGTAAACGAAGCATAATTAATTTATTTAAGCAGAACCGCAGTTTCAAGGTATAAATAATTATAAACAAAGAGTAAACATAAACATACAATACACACAAAAGATAAAAAAAAAACATAAAAGAAGAAGAAGATGACACGTGTCACAAAATCACAGAGATCTAGGAGAACAATAACATCGACAAAAGAGGAAAAGGATAAAGGAAAAGGATCGAGGTGTGCTGGTAGGAAATTTAGCAGTGCCATTGCCGTTGTACTAAAGTGAGTGATCGAAGCTCCACATGTATCAACTGGGATCAAAAACAATGGATGGCTACGAGCACGGGTGTACTTTTCTGTAACGTAGAAGTTAAAACAACAAAGAGTCTCAGGTTTGTAAATTGCACCACGAAGAAGAAGGAATGAATGTTTGAGAGCAGCAAGTTTCCTCCGGGACTCTAACGAATGGAAAGAATGAGTCCCTAAAAGAAAAATATTCAGGTAATGTTTGGAATTGATTGAATTAAATGGATAGTTACCGTAAATATAAAAATAGAGACGTCGGAGTATTTTTTTATATATTTTTTCGAGCATGATTATATATTTATATTTGTTGGGATTCCAAACTAAGTTACCATATTCTAGAATAGATAGAACGAGTGAAGAATAGAGGGTTCGAAAAATTAGAGGGTTAAAAAAATTACTAGCTTGGCGGGTGATGAATCCGAGAAGTTTATTGGTGCGGGAAGTTAGATTACTTATGTGAGTATGAAAAGTGAAGGATGAATCGTAGGTTATACCTACATTCTTGAAAACTGCTACTCTATCGAGCAATATTCCGGATAAGTAGTATTTGAAAAGAATTGGATTTTTAGAGCGGGAGAAGGACATAACGTTACACAGCATATATAAAGAGATTAGTAATCAGAAACTTTTCAAGAGATCAGGCGATTAGCTTGACGCTCAGCTCAACCCAAGTGGTGATAGCGGTAGAAAATATTACGTGAACCAACCTAGATTCACACTGTGTAGATATAATACATGTATTCCATACGCAGTACCTCTAACATCAGTTTACCCCTTCACCCACTTTCGCTTCCTCTCCCTCTTCCTGAAGTTTGCAAATAAATTTAACGCCAATTAAGCCAGGGGGCAATTAACGTTAATTCAGGCGGCGGATTCAGCTATTGGGCCATAGAAGTGCGAGTAAACCGGAAACTTCATACATTTTTCTGAAAGTTATTCTCATACATTATTTTACTATAATAATACGTAGAAAAATGATTGCGGTTAGTATATAATTTCATCCCTAATAAGATTGATTTAAAGTAAAAAATCAGTTGTAGAATTTATCGTAAGTGAATTAAGTAGTTTCAATTTATTTATACATTTTGTATATCCATCTTCTTCGTAGTATCAATCCGGTGGATTGGTTTGCAGCAACAGAATCTTGCATTTCGATCTCCATTCCTCCATATTGACATTTTACCAATTGACAAAGCAGCCGTCTTATGTATTTTGAAAACACTTGTTTGCGCTGAATTCTGAGGTAACAATTATGAGGTTTTGTCAACTCTTTCGCATCGGTTGTCGATAAATGCCGTTCAAGATTCCACTACCGTTAAATGTGGGAGCCGCGATATAACGTTTCGCTACTTTCTGTACACATTGTGACCTCTACTGTAGGAACTTGGAACTGCAGTTATTCTCTTTATCAACCTAGATGTATTCTTTACAGGAATTTGCAAAGTATGTAAATAAATATCGTTAGTTCGGTGCTTGGATTGACGCGTTGAAAAAAGAATTTTATGTATAGTATATGTATATTTAAGTAATAAAAATATCGTTAGGTTTCGTCACACGAGTGATTTTACTGGAAACCACATGTACCAATACCACCACATGCATGGAGTTATAAAATGAACGTGTGTTAAAAATAATATTTTTTTATGCATCATCTGATAGCTTAAAGATACAAGAACCAATGCGATATATGAAAATAGGCCAGAAAAGTACATTAATACTTATACAAATACTAATTTTAAACTAAAAAATGGTTCGAAAAATTCACGCCGTATTGACAGTATAATTTGTATTCCACCGAGCCGTTACAAAAGGGTTAAGAATGACAAAATGTCGGACAAGGAAACTTTTTTGTACTAAAATTGGTTAAAAGACGAAGGTGGACTTGGCTAAGAAAATTTTATATGGCACAGGAACTGATAAGCTATTGCGGACTATTAAGCTTTTGAAGGCTTCAACTCCTCATCCATATAACAGAAAGTTTTTTTTTCAATTCTTAGAACATGTACTTAAAGTAAGTTTTAAAAAAAAAAATCTCACATTTCTACTTATATATTTCAAAAACTTAATAAATATAATAAAGCTTCCTGCGCCCAACTAATATTGACAGACTCGTCTTCCACTTGCTGAGTATATGCTCAAAAAGTTGTTTAGACTAGAAAGGACAACCACAGTCCAACATGACGTTCGAAGATGTATGCTTTTTAGAACATACTCAATATGATGCTCGTGGAGGTACACTTCTTGGAACACACCCACTGTACACAATTATCCGACATGACGCTCGTGGAGGTACATTTGGCTGACGGCTAAACTACCTCCAGACACCAACTCTAAGTCATCAATCTTGAAGAAAACCCTTGCAATGGCGGTCAAAATATTGGAAAGGAGTAATTCACCACACAAAGCTAAACCCAAAAGCCACAATATCAAATCTGGCCGTGAAAACCTAAGAAATAATTAGATTTAAAGATTTTAAATATTATGAGACTTGTTTTAACTAGTAACTATTGATATCAGCTCTTTTAGGCCGATGCCAAAAAGCCTTGGAAAACGATCTCTTGTTTCTTATTTTTGTTCACTCGCCTTAGTTTTTACTATAAATAAATATGCACGGCGTTACCATGTGCCATTTTATTTGTTATGACACTTGCTCAATTTTATGTTGGTTCAATTGTCATATTTAATTTGCTTTTTTGCCGTGATTTTAGATGACGCCGAGTCCTCGTCCAGCCTTCTTTAAAAACAAGTTATTTTGCTTAGTAATCTGCTCCTGCATCTTCCCTTCACGCGGCCACGTCACGAACCTGCGACTTGTCGCCTTTTTAAAGACGGGGGATGTCATCATGTTTCTTAAACTGTAATTTAATAAACTTAGCATTTTTTTAACTTCTATAGAGTAGACGTCAGTATGGTATGAGTGACATTTTATTTGGCTGATTGATAGATATTGATAGTATTGATAAACGTCTTATATAAAACATTATAAAAAAGAAGAATTGCAAAGAAAGGCTTCTGTCAAATTCGATCATCGGATCTGTAAAAAATGCTTCTAGCTGAAAAAAACTACAAAAAAGACATTAAGACACCTCGCACGCTGGATGTTCGTTACGTAGCATTTTGCTTGAGATCATGCGCGCGAAAGCCTTTTTCCCTCCACCCCGCCGCGATCCCTGAAGGCTTTAGTTTCAGTACCGACGCGGACGTCGAAACGCTAGCACGCGACGGTCACCGGAAGTGACTTTCTAATAGGTGCGCGTAGCTCTGTGCGCAGCACCGACCCGCCCCCTTTGAGCGCAAAATAGAACCTAAATAAATACAAAAATAAATAAAAAAAACTTAAAAAAATCATAAAATATTAAGGATTCAAATAAACGTTGTACTCAATATCTTTAAAATAAAAAAAAACATATTTTGTAATGTTTTCTCTGAATTATAAAATTTCTGTGTACAATAACAATCAGTTAATATTTATTGTGAAGGTAGTGTTATTTTAAAAATAGATTTTGTGAGTGACAGGAGAAATTAAATAGTAAATAAATATATTTGTGTTTGGTTGTAACAATTAACGTAAGAACAATTTGCAGAAGGTAAAATTATTATTTTAATTACTATAATAATGATAAAATATAATCTTTTTTTTTTTGATACAAAAGTCCATATAATTGTTTCGAATAGTAATACTTTATAATGATCGTCAATATTTTTAATAATTTTATAACACAGTAAGAAGCTTTTAAATACAATTTATTATTTATTTTAATAAGCATGCCGATATAATGCAAACATATATTTAATATGTACAAAAATATAAATGTCATTTGATTTATAAGAAAATAACAAACGCTTAAACCATACAGTAAGATTCTAGACAGAACTTATAATTTTACATAATATAGCACTACATATATTGCTGTTTAATATTTCAATAAAAATGAACATCTCCAATTAAGCAATCTTACTGGTATTAGTTGCATAATTATAATTTTAAATTAATTTGATTTAAAAAATAACAAATTTAAAATATCAAGTTTTGATTCGAATTCATTTTAAACGATTACATTTTTCGGCCTCCCTTGAGACTTGATTATTGAAGTTGGTCTCCAGGGAGGCTGAAACATGTAATTGCTTAATATAAATGTGAATCAAAACTAAATATTTTGATTGCGTTAATTTTTTAATTAAAGTTAATTTAAAATTATAATTATTCAGTTTCACACAATATTGTCAGTTGATAATCTTAATGATATAAGCTGCCTTATTCTTTTTGATAAGTTTTTTTTTAGTTCTTCTTGAGCTATATGCAATGAAAAAACACGCATATAAAATATCATAACACACTTCCCTGCAGAATATATTCGAATAGGATTAATAGCCATACTCGGTTGAAACAAAGTGTTGCTTATACAACTCTTATATAATTTTCATTCATTAGTATGGATGCAAATGTAAAATGATTTTTTAAAACAAATAATGGCGTAGAATATTATGAAGATGACGGCTTGACTTTAAAAGTAATCGTACATAAAAAAAAGAGGGAATATGGCAGTCTTCTATTTTTACAAACAAAATTTTAGAGATTTTTCCGTCTAAAAAAGCAGTGGGAGAAGTAAACATATAATTAATAATATTCTAATAATTTTCAATCAGAAATCGTTACCTGTGAATTTCATGGCATCTATGCGTGACGGATATATGCTGAAGTTTGGGAGCATTCATAATATATAAAGCATATAGGATGTCTCTTGTAGAGGTATATTTTAGACGTAAGGTTGGTTCTCTTAGTCTTTTCTACCGTTATTACCACGGTCGCTGCTCTTCGGAACTTAAAGAACTAATTCCTCCTGCACCCACTCACAGCCGACAAACTCGTCTTACACTTGCCGAACATCCATACACGATTTATATATGTCGACCAAGAACTGGCAGCTTCCAAAGTTCCTTCCTTAATGCCACCGGTAAGCTATGGAATGCTCTTCCAGCGTCTGTGTTTCCTCCTTCCTACATTCTGGATCTCTTCAAGAAACAGATAAATATACGCTTGCAATCTCCCCAACCCACACACAAATACGAACACAACACACGTTTCCCGCATGCAGCGTCCAGCCTCCCTGACTGAGCGTCATAGAGTGCACTGGTCTTGACCGGGTGTGCTCTCCTGCATGCGTTTACATAAAAAAAAATATATATTTTATTTTTACTTTTTTTACTTTATCCGTTCCATATTTGGAACAAATGGTCCCACACACCTTTTTACTCGGAGATTCACATGGGAATATTGGTGGTTCCCGTGAGCTTCCAGATCAAGAGTCTGCAAACTTGCATTGGCTGCGGCTAAAGTACCAAAGAAATATTTGAGTGTTTAATAATCAGTTTGTTTTAAGGAGATTAAATGTATACCTCAACGTTTCTCCAAGGCCTGGAGAATTTTCTTTGTATAATTTTAAATAAATTTTAATTAAAAAAAATATTTAGTTTTGTTTCACATTTATTTTAAACGATTACATGTTTCGGCCTCCCTGGAAACCATTATCAATAATGTTCATAAAATTGATTTAAAATTATAATTATGTAGTTGCACCAAGTATTGTCAGTTGATAACTTTAATGTTATTTATTTTTGTTCTTAACGAGTGGCTCATCCCTGCCAGGGGCATGAAGAGAGCTAAGATTTAATTTGTTAAATAAATAAAAAAACAATCTCGGTCGGGTTTCAAACCGACAGCGTCTAAATGATAATCAAACGTACTTAGCACTAAAAAAATGATATAACATAATATATACAAAGACTTATATGTATTAAGCTTAAGTAATATTCGTATTAAAAAATAAAGTAATTCAATGTAAAAGTAACATAAAGAATACTTAATTTAAAAGAACCTTTTAAAGACAAAAAAAAAACAATGAAGTAATATTACTGAATTATAATAAAGAACCAAGTAATTTAATACTGTTTGTCCTCGCGGTTGAAATTTTATTTCCGAAACAATCCGAAGTCTGAAAAATATTTTTCAGCGCCTGAAACGTGACATTTCGCTTAATAAGAAGATGAATACATTTCCATGCACTTATATAAATTTTATATTGTTTTCGATTATTATTTTGTTCGGTATCTTTCAGACCTCGGGAGCGCTTCGCGGAATACTTAAAATATAAATTACATTTTGATCTCGCGATTTTTCGATTTCATTTTTTATTTATTTTCAGTTTCTCATTTTATGCTTACGCAACTTTTAAACAAAAAACATGATCGGATACAAAATCTTACAAATACATTTTTATTAACCACGACCATATCATAATGTTTTTTTTTTGTTTCATTATTATTTTAATCAGATGATTAATTGGAGGCTTTTAAGGCCAGAGCAATGGTTCTAAAATGTGGTTTCAACCAACCAATGACACACAGTGGTCACCTATCAAGTACGATATGCGCCTAATGTTTCTTAACTTGGGTGAAAAAATAATAATCGTTGTATGCTGGTGGGTATCGCCCAATGGTCAAAGCGTTTGCTTTGTTAGTCAAAGGTCATGGGTTCGATCTCCGACAGAGGTTAAAAAAAGGTTTTTTTAATCAATTTCTTAGATATGAAAAATACTCCCGATTGGTATGAATTTGATTCCTCACCCGTAAAATGCCATTCATAGCCTATTAATTAAAATCGATGGCAGACGAAAGTCGTCTCGTGAAAACCACCCATTCATAGTAAATTCCTGTAATAATAAGGACGATGCGTGAATCTCGTCTATGATATTGGCGGATCAACACTCCACATGCGGCGCTTAGCCATACGCACCATGGTAAGCGTCATAGAACTCCACAGATGAGATTTCAGAATTATTATCACCATCTGTCAGTATTCTCCTGTATGTGCTTAAATAAAAAAATATCATTCAATTCAGATAAATGCGATTTTTATTTCTGATTAACCATTTTTTTAACAATGAGCTTTATTTCTTATCTTTCTTTGTATTGTACAATTTAACTTGACTCTAAATAAAAATTCATATTGAAATTTTACAGTTGAGATTTGTCCCTTTGAACTCTAACGTTTGAAGCTCTAATTTAGAGTACAGTGACTATAAACTGAATAGTTATGTAGAGCAATAACAACTAGAGTCATAAAGACAACTCTGTAGTTGTCTGTACATGTCTGAACGGGCTTGCGCCAGATTTATGTTCAGGCGAAACTTGGCTTTATGAGTCGCACTCTAATTGAAACAATAATAACCTTTCATTCGCACAAAAGCGAGCATAAAATAATTTGACAAAGTCCTCAAAGACAACAGACATTCACGCATCGTTCATCAATTACACTTACGCTATCAAATCGTAGAATTAACAACAGCACACTATAAGTGCGATTTTCGTTAGATCAACAAAATTTAGCATAACTGGACATAAACCAAAATTTGCATGGAGTACGTCCTGTTGATTATTACGTGTTTTTGGTTAAGCCTTAAGCTTACCAGTACTTTATAATTAATCTTGCGAGGCATGTCCATGTGATCCAGGCATGCAACAGACGGTGAGACACTCTCTCGTGGAGTGCATCATCCTTGAAAACAGGAGACGCATTCTGTGTTGTCGCCTGGGAGTTTCTACCATTTCTTGGGAGAATTTTCCTGAATTTCTGCTTAGTTCTGACGATCCCTTGCTGTTGAACTTCATCAGGGAAATCGTCGGGGCTACAAGAGCGGTTAACGAGGCTGACATGGACTAGGCTACTACGTTCTTCAACTATTTTTCAGACGTATTTTCTAACCTTGTGAGTAGCTTGACGGGTACAACACGCAACGTGAAAAAAAAAGTACTTTAGAAACAAATGGTTCAGGCGTCAAGAACGTCGAGCTAATCATTCAAAATATGCCACCTTATAAATTTTTCAGATTTCTGCCCTGGTAACAGAAAAGATTTTGGGTGAATTTATGTCTTATGACAAAGCAATGACAATGGCATCTGGCAGAACTGAGTAGTGGCTTCTTAAATAGAATGGATATGTAAAGAAACAAATATTTTTAATATCTTACATACGAGTATTAAATAAATTAATCTCACATACCTGTAAAATACATACAATTCATTTCATTTGAACATGTCCGCTTCCCTAACTGGAGCATATGACATTCATGAATTGCCGTTACAAAACTCTGTCAGACACCATATCTTCACCTCATCCCATGTCAGCTCTACCTACCACAGCTCTGCCGAGTACATAGGCAGCCTTACAGGACTACGCGAGCTCGGGGGCTTGAAGAAAAGGCAGCTGTAGCTCAAATGCGGAATCTTTAAAACTAATAACATGTCCCAACCAGGTTGACTTTTGTCTCTTATATATGCCGGCTATAGATGAAAGGGCTGCCTTGTCCGCTCTCTCACCTCGTTATTCCTCATAAAATTAAATCATCGTACCCCAGTATTGTTCGCCAGAATCTGTTTTTGAGTCCCATTATACGGCTGCATTGATTTTTGGTGAGATGCCAAGATTTACAGCCGTAAAGAAACATAATAAGGAATAAATTATTTAAAAAACATATAATATAAAGATTCGATAGATTTGATTTTTTCATAACCGTCTGTTGGTATTCTTCTGAAAGAAAATGTATATAATTGAATAGGAAGAATTTAATAAGAAAAATTAAATTTATTTCATAACAGATAAAAATCTCTAATGATAATACATTTTGAAAAGGTCATTACAGAGCCCATTATTATTCACTAATCATCACTTAATGATAATTATATCAAAACAATACCTATTAATGTTACTGAATTTCAGTTTCTTCTTGGAATGTTTATCGTGAACATCGAGAATCGTGGAATTAGTTATTGTGTTTTTCAGAGCATTTATTTTAACAAGCAATTATTTAACGTTTTCAGAGTCGACAGAAAAAACAACACAATAAGTTGGTTATTTTCAAAACAACAAGTATTCGGTGAAAAATATACAAGCAATTGAGTTTTCTTAAAAATACTACATCACAAGTGCTTTAACTAATCATATTTTGTAAAAAGCTAACAATTGCAAAATCTTAGTCATCACAATGGTTTGTATCTGTTCATTTTTGTTAAAAAAGGTTACTCCCGTTATTCTTCTTACGTCGACAGTCCATCTTGAAGGGGGTCGGCCAATGCTTCGTTTGTCAGTTCTTGGGCGCCATTACAATAATACATATAAATATTTTTCTTCCCCATCGATCGTTGTCACTTTGACAGATATGTCCTGCGCAATGCCATTTGAGTGTGCCTATTCTTTGGGTGGTTAGTACGCAGAAGAACTCAAGTAGTGGACTACTTGAGTTCTTCTGCGTATTTCAACATGAAAATATACTAAACATTACACCGACGGCCTAAATAAAGAGAGCCTAAGAACTAAACAATTTAATATCGCTTTTGGTCTTCCCTTTACAAATATATAGAAAGAAAGTTCAGTATATTATGCTTGTACTATACACAAGTATATGCCAATAAAGTAATGGTTAAATCATAGAGCATGAATCATTTCCTCACCTGTCCTTAATTAGTCTTTCAGTGACGTCACCGGAAGCAGTAGGGCGCCAATTACAATAATATATATAAATCTTCCTCTTTCAGAGAACCCAAGAGATTTTTGAAGCAAATAGGAGATTTTTTTGAAGCAAATCAGATCAGTCTAGAATGCCATTTGAAGCTGCCTTTTATTTTGCAGAGCGAGCTTAGGTTTTAGAAGACTTTTGAACGTTTTTCTTCCGTGATGCTCAATATGAAAATATACTTTTAACCGACGGCCTTATTTTATTATTTTTAGAAAACGTTGTACATCAACCATTGTAAAATAATGAGACAGTTGCTATTTGAAATTTAGAAAAAATGTGAGTTGAATGCAACGATTAAAAAAATATTCAAACTATTATGAATTCAAATTTGATATGGCCACTTGCCAATAAAAATTTTATGGTTAAATTATAGAACATCAATCAATTCCTCAAATGTCTTTAATATCTGTCTTTCAGTGACGTCAATATCATATTTTTAGAGCTGTTCTCATTATATCAGTGAAAAAAATTGAAAAGGTTAGCGCTTTTTACTAACCACATGTCATTGGTTGTGTTAAGCCGCCTCTTCCAGAGAGCAAATAAAATAATTTTTCCGGTCTCGGGAGTGTCAAGCTTTGTTCTTCTTAAAAAAAAATAGATAAACGAATCGTTCAAACAACTTGATGGGCTCCTACTTTAGAGGTCATTGGGAAACAATTATATTTTATGTTATATTCAATAGAAAATTCGAATATTTCAAGCTTCAGAACATAAATATTTTTTCACATTTTTTTCAAGCCTTATATACCACATACTTCAGTATTTTAGAGGCTTCAACTCTACTCTCAAGGTCGTTGGCAACTATATATATTCCCAAGTGAACCTTTAGGTGCAAATATATACTGAGGCAAGCCATGATGATAGCTGATATAACTGAAAGGCATAGATTTTTATTCGGTAAAACATTCCATAAATGGAACGGATATATTAAGAATTTTAATGATGTGGTGAATTTTCATTTCTGTACGTGATGTTTTAGTGAGAAACGAATTGAATGCGACGTTGTTATTATTATTATTTATTTCCTGAACAAAATCCCTGTGATTTAATATAAATTAGTGGCAAACAGTTCACGCGGACGTTTCTAAAAGCTCCTTGCACGAGCTTTTGTGGCACTCATCTCTCTAATTACGTCTACCTGCAATGTTACGCTTCGAGTGCTTTTTCACGGTACAGCAAACTTTATAACTTTATGATAAGCAGCCATGTATATCACGTGCAATATTTTGTTTTTTGTGTTTATAAAAGCACATACAGGAAAATACTATTAGATGGTGATAGAGAACTAAGAGAATCTGTGGATTCTATGATATTATTTTTAAATATTGCTAAGCGCTGCATGAGAAATGTTGATTCACAACGTCATAAAATACTGTCTGACAATCACGCACTATTCATTTATGCGGAGTTCACTATGAATGGCTGGTTTTCAAAAGACGACTTTCGTGCAACAATAATTTTCATTGATAGGCTATGACTATTTTTTCCCGGAAAAAAATCAAATTCGTAACAAAAATGAAGGAGCTCAAAAATCGTTGGAAAATATTTTTTGGAATACAATTACAATGCGGTAAATTAATAATGATTTTTCATTAATATTACACATTTATCTTTTAACGACATGTTTTGGTTTAGCCAAAAAAACATCTCAACTTACCCACAAGAATGGCTTCTCGATGAAGCCGAAACATTTAGCTGGCGGGTATAGCTCAATGGTCAAAGCGCTTGCTTTGCAATTCAAAAATGATTTCGATCCCCGACGGAGATTAAAAAAATGAGTTTTTAATCGATTTCTGAGCTCTAAAATACTCCAGTTGGTGTGACTTTGATCCCTCACCCGTAAAATAGCAGTCATAGCCTATTAATTAAGTATGGTGGTAGTCAAAAGCCGAGATTCATGCATCATCCTTATTATTACAGGAATTGACTATGAATGGGTGGTCCTCACGGGATGACTCTGAAGAATCAAATTGTCTCCAACCGGGGTATTTTAGAACTCAGAAATCGATTAAAAAGCCTTTTTAAAAAATGGGATCGAACTCATGAATTTTGGATTGCAAAGCAGACGCCTTGAACATTGAGGTATTATCTTGTTTATCACGTTAACCAATTATATGACGCTTGAAAAGATGATAACTTAGCAATTCATAAGCCGATGGGCTGTATCTATGATTTAATCATCGCTTAGCTTCCATGTGCCGTTAACGAAATGCAGAAACCATCAATCCACCCAAGTATCATCCGCGTATTAAGAATATCAAAGAAAGACTTTGTCATTTACTCAGTGACTTGTAGATGGTTATTGCTTATGCCTTAGATTGAGATTTCCTCAAACGACGTTTGATATAATTAACTCCATTACAACAAGCAGAACAAAACATTAGCATTGACGTTTAATAATTATCATTGGTTTGAACATGATTATACATTTCAATATAAATTAACATCAGCATCATATAGTCCTTGCAGACTGGTGCCGAAAACCTCGATAAACACCTTTCGTCTCTTATTTTTGTTTGTCATGTGTCGCCATATTAGTATATTGACAAGTCCGGTCACGGGTGTGACGTAAGTTGTACATGGTTGGCTGTGATTGGTGCGCCATTAATTCTGTAGATCGCCATTTGCGGCGCTGGACTTTCGACCACTACGAGCGCTTTCTGGCCAGCGGTTATCTTGTCTTATTTGATCGCGATACACCTGCATCGGCTTCTCCGCTGACCAATTTTTATTAAAATGCTATGATATGTGTTCTACGAAATCATAGATAGATATTTAATTGGATGGTGGCGGGTATAGCTTAATGGGTAAAGCGTTTACTTGGAAGACCAATTTTCGTGGGTTCAATCTCCGACGGAGTTTAAAAAAAAATCGATTTCTGTGCTCTTAACTTGATCCCTCACCAGTGAAATGCCAGTCTTAGCTTATTAATTAAAATTGTTTGTAGATGAAAGTCGTCCTGTGAAGACCACTCATTCATAGTCAATTCCTTTCATAATAAGGATGATGCGTGAATGACGCGATGTAGTCTATGCGTTGGCGGATCAACACTCCACATACAGCGCTTAACCAAATGTAACATGGCAAGCTTCATAGAATCCACAAATGTCACTTCAGCATCACTATAATTATATGCCGGTATTCTCCTGTATGTACTTACTTAAAAAAATATTAAAAGTTGTATAAAATCAAAGTAAACAAAAAACCTGAAAAAAAAACAGTAAATGTACGAGTATATCTACAAAAATTAGATGATTTTCAAAGTAAATTTTTAAATGGCACCCGTTAGTTTTGATTTTTTCCCTTATTTATGAAAAATGAATCCTTCCAAGGAAAAGTTCAATTTAATCTCATCATATAATTTCACTTTATCAAACATCACACATCATATCCACTCGTACATCGTACAACTGCTTTAGCTGAACATCATAGAATATTTTTTAAATTATGTAATTACTTCTACGTAGTAATTACATAACTTTCAATGGTCGCTTTGCACTGTAGCAGTGTTGTAATTTAAGGTTAAACGAACAGTGCTGGGTGTTAACTAGATTAGTTGGTGCATAGTATTGGAAAGTAACGCGTTCGGTGTTTGGAGTGTGAAGTAGTCCATGGAGGAATGGGAACCAGTTAACCGAAAGATAACAGAGAGTTAGATACATATAACCGATATATAACTGTGGGTTAGTTGCGGCAGTTATCGCTTTGTAGGATCGATCAAAATGTGCCAACTATACAGTGCCTGTATTGTCCACAATCTTTTTTTGATAACTAAATCAAGTTTTTTATACGCATGCCTTGTAAGTTTTTTTTTATATAAACACTTACAGAAGATTACTGACAGATGATAATAGTGATTCTGAAGTTTCATCTGTGAATTCTGTGATGCTGATCATTCAACATATGGCTAAGCGCTGCATGTGGAGTGTTGATCTGCCAACATAATAGACTGAAGCCTGACATTCATGCATCGTACTATTATTAAAGGAATTTAATATGAATGGGTGGTCTTCGAGGGAAGACTTTTGTCTACCACCAATTTTGATTGATAGGCTATGACTGGCATATTACGGGTGAGGGATCAAATTCACACTAACAGGGGGTATTTAAAGTATAAGAATCGTTTTATTTAAATCTCCGTCGAGGATAGGGCTCACGACCTTTGGTTTGGCAAGCAAACGCTTTAACCACTAAGCTATGCCCGCCGGTAAGTCCAGTTATAAGATCATTTATAAATATCAGTTATGAAAACATTTCATAAATATTTATAAATGCATGTTTTTTTTATTTTTAGATTTAATATTAAAAATTTCTGTGCAATAATGACTTAACTGATAAGTAAGCAGTTGCATAAAAAAGTTTTCAGTAAGTGATGCGCAAAGTGAACTATGTATTTAGTGTTGTGAAATGTGAAGTGTCGTTGAGTGGGATGCATTCCACTTAACCGGAAGACAGCTGAAAGGTAACCGGAAGATAGCTTAGAGTTAACCGGAAGTAAACTGAAAGTTAACAATGATGTTGACAAGAAGATGTTCGGGGTCCGTATGGCCCTGGCTCATCATTGTACTGCAGACTACAATATCTAGAGGTAAGCTTTTTTGAAGATGTATTGAACTGTTCACTTAATATAATTTATATTTCTATTAAAATAACTTCTTAGGTTTTCACGGCTAGATTTGATATTGTGGCTTTTGGGTTAAGCCATGTGTGGCGAACTTCCTTCAACCAATATTTCGACGGCCATTGCAGGGGTTTTCTTCAGGATTGATGATTTATTGAGTTGTGAGTTGGTGTCAGATTATCATTTTTACGAGCGTTATTGATTGATATCTCCACGGCAACTACATACTCAAGTTTCATTCCGGAGAATTGTGGGTATCTTCTAAGAATACGGTAGGTATGTTCTGAGAATATGGTAGGTATGTTCTAAGAATACAGTAGATATATTCAAAGAACTGTACGTCCACGAACGTCATGTCAGACTGTGATCGTCATTGCTTGTCTATACAGGTTTTAGAGTATGTGTTAGAAGTGGAAGCCATGCTGTTTTGAGAATCAAGCCGTCATCGCTGTTGATGTTGATGGGATGTCTTTTTCATTTCAATGGCTTTCCTTACTAGGCGTGCATATTTTCCTTGTGTTTGAGCCACGGTTTCGGGTTCGAACGAAAACTAACGTCCCGTGTCACCCAGATGCTCTGCCAGTGCTGACGCCATTGGGTGGCCTAATCTGCACATTCTCTCATGTTCGCTTACTATAAGTAACAAAAGCCATAATATATTTCTATTATTTACTTTGAGATTAATTTCAATAATCAAAAAATAAATATTTCTTTTATTTCAATACTCTTATCCTTCATAGATAAAATAATATAATCAATATTTAATAAATTGATTCACACGTACAAATCTACATAAAAAAACATATTTATTTACATTTCTCTAGTAAATTTTTGTAGAAAAAGAAACGGCAGACGCTATGATTCGAACCACGAACTATGCACTTCAGTTCTGTTCTATGCACAGCGCAATCAACCGTGACTTATTCTCTACCTAAATGACTCGAGAGACTTTACGTATTTATATTATTTAGTTAATTTCTTACTATGACAGATATCGCTTTGCTGTAAATAATTTTTTCATATTTTTAAGATAAATTTAATTTTTATTTATTTGTAATCATCATTATGGAAATGAAGATAAATATTTCATACCTTGTTTAAGAAGAGTTCATAATGAGCACTGTCTTACTTTGTGGGAAATTGCAATTTCGTCAACAATGAAGACTTCATCAGCTCCAACATGTAGTCCGCTAATATACGTTGAAACTGATGAAGCTTTCATTGATAGCGAATCTGCAGTCTTTCAGCTTTTCCAGTCGTCAGCAAGTGAAAAAGTGCTCAGCGTGATTCATGTTAAAACATTGTATGAAATATTTATCTTCATTTCCATAATGATGCTTAAAAATAAATAAAAATAAAATTTATCTTAATAATATGAAAAATTTATTTACAGCAAAGCGATATCTGTCATAATAAAAAATTAACTAAAGTCATTGTTAATTATGTGTTCTTCGACAAAAAAGTAGTGAGTACAGAAAAAAAGACCTTGTGTTAAGTCAAATCATTACTTCAAAGCTTCCAAAATATAATTTTAAGAATGGTGTAAAGACAAGTTGTGCAAAGTTCGTGGTTAGTACTCCAGCATCAGTCATTATTTTTTTTGCGATTTATCAACTAGAGAACGTTATATATATATCAAGGAAATATTTTTTGGTTATTTTATGCGATTCAGTTGTTAAATTTAATAAATGTATTTTATGCAAAAAACAAAAATTCAAAAAATAATACAGAGTACAAAAAATTTACACATTTAGTTGAATAATTCTAAAAAGGATTTTTTTTTTTCAAATCTCGGAATATCTGTTCGTGAAGTCATAGTTAAAAATGTATTAGACGCTTTAGCCTTGGTTTTTCCTTCCATTCTTTATTTTTAAATTTATTTGTTTTTAACACGGATAAGGTCACTCCAACAAAAAAAGCTCAGATGCTATAAATTTTTAATCTGGCCGTGAAAAATATATTTTCATAAAATTTATATTTCAAGGCTTTGTATTAAGAGTTCTTTAAAATATTTATTTATTTCGGATGTAACCTCATTTCGCTCTATAAACCTTACCAAGTATATACAAGACTATACTAAAAAAATGTTTTGTCTATCGAGTGGATTCTTTTCTTTCCATATCCGTCCCATAAATGGAACAAAAGGTCATCACAAATTGCCGCTACTTAGTTCTGTCAGCTGTCACTGTCCATTCTTTGTTCTAGGGCATATCTGCAACTGAAGGTCTACTTGGGAACATACATGGTTCCCAACCACCTCCATAGCAGAACTCCTGCTTGAAGAAAAGTAGTGTAGTATCCAAGCCATATTTTGCGTGATTACTTAATCAGAATTATTAAAGATTAGCCCTACGCTCCTGAGGCCTAAACTATTTTGTCCCAAGGAGTGGTTAATTGAACATTATATAGGCCCGGCGGGTATAGCTCAATGCTCAAAGCGTTTGCTTTGCGAGTCAAAAGTCGTGAGTTTGATCACCGACGAAGATTACAAAAAAAAATTCGTAATCGATTTCTGAGCTCTAAAATACTCCCGGTTTGTGTGAATTTGATCCCTTACCCGTAAAATGTCAGTCATAGCCTATTAATTAAAATTGGTGGTAGACGAAAGTCGTCCCGTAATGAACACGCATTCATAGTAAATTCCTCTAATAATAAAGGATGATGCGTGAATCTCGGGCTGTAGTCTATGACGTTGGCGGATTACCACTCCAGATGCAGCGTTTAGCCATATGCACTACGGTAAGCGTCATAGAACACCACAGATGAGACAGATTCAGAATAACTATCACCATCTGTCGGTATTCTACTGTATTTGTTTACATAAAAAATAAAAAAAGCAAAAAAGAACAATAAAAATAACAATATAAAATGACAAAAAATTTAAATTAAATTTAAAAATATCAAAAAACACTTTTCTGCAGTTGCAACTTTCAGAATCGCTGCAAGGTGATGATCAGTCATTTAACTTCCTACCGAGAACTACGAGTAGACTATGATGCTCAAATAATAGGGTCAATAGGATATTTTATGGAATAAATGATGAATGGTGGCATTTTTTATGTAAACGTATGCAGGAAAGCAAAGCCGATCAAAACTAGTAGGCTCTATGACACTGAACTAAAGTAGTTGGATGCTACACGCTGAAAAAAAATGTTTTTTTTTGTAAGGTTGATCGAGCTCTGAAGATCACATGATTCAAGCTCGGGTATGTCAGGATAATCATCCTTTTATTTACTAATAATTACTAACAAAATACACGCAAATATGACTTTTGCTACTAGAACTACTGTCGTCTCAAATCGCTGATACATATGTTTGCAAATTAATTTTTTTTTTTTTTTTTATGTAAACACATACAGGAGAATACCGACAGATGGTGATAGTAATTTTTTGTCTCATCTGTGGAATTCTATGACGCTTACCATGGTGTATATGGCTAAACGCTGCATGTGGAGTGTTGATCCGCCAACGTCATAGACTACAGCCCGAGATTCGCGCATCATCCTTTATTATTACAGGAATCTACTATGAATGGGTGGTCTTCACGGGACGACGTTTGTCTACCACCAATTTTAATTGATAGGCTATGACTGACATTTTACGGGTGATGGATCAAATTCACACCAACCGGGGTATTTTAGAGCTCAGAAATCGATTAAAAATCCTTTTTTTTTTAATCTCCGTCGGGGATCGAACCCACGACCTTTGGCTTGCAAAGCAAACGCTTTGCCATTGAGCTATGACCGCCGGCTCATTTACTTGATCTGATCGTGATGACCATATACTCCAGGTATGGACTGATATGTACATAAATAAAAAACATTAATAACTGACAAATTGTTTATTTAATGTTCCAAAATGCGAGACGGAAGAAATAAAATCGTAAATGCCTAAACAGCGAAAATATAGGATTGTAGTTGAAGCGTAAATGTTAATTAATTATTTTGATCAATCACAAAAATGTATATTTTTTTCAAATTTGATGAACGGTTTGACATTCTCGTGGACTCAACCGCTTAGTCCAAAAAAAATGGCAGTAAATTTTTAGTATAAAACCTCTTACATTTCAGTTTTTTCCATACTTGGTTTTTTTCATACATCGCGGCAATTTTTTTATCTATTTATTTTTAATGTAACCTCATTTTACGCGTGAAAAATTATCCGACCAAAGCCATTTAACCGCTCGGTAATGTTCGGTTAGTTTCGGTTAAATTCGCAAAAGCCTGAAAAGTAATTTTTAGAGCGCTGAAAGTCATTACCATTTAAAAAATATAAATCATACATCACTGGGAGCGTTTCATGTACATACGTCATTATTCAAATTGCCTTCCATACAAAAAATCTTTTCTTTTATTAAAAAAATATATTTTGCGAGGGGTAAAGCTTACAAGGTAAAGTACTCGCTTACCATGATTGTAAGTTCGATCCTCATAAAGTAAAAAAAAACTTATTTAAGCAGTTATATACACAGAATAAATGTTAAAAATAGTTAATCAATGACAATAGCTCGTTGAAAATGTGTTTTTCGTTCGTTTGCAGAAGTGAAACTGCATTTAAATTGTACCGAAAAATTTATAGATTTGACTCATTTCTTAAGATAAAACGATCTTAGTAATCAAATATACACATACAATTTTACATATTTTCTTTTATACGCATCAATTCATTCAAAAAATATCAGCAGACGCGGGATTCAAACCACGAGCCTTGCACCTTCGCTCCGTTTTACACGCGGAGAATAGTCGTGTGGATAGCGCGGCGTGTACAACGGAGCGAATGTGAAAGGCTCGTGGTTTGAATCCCGCGTCTGCCGATATTTTTCGAATGAATTAATGCGTATAAAAAAAAAGATGTATAATTGTTTGTGTGTATTTAATAACTAATAAAATTGAAATATAGTCAATCATCTATAAAATAAGGTAAGAGTATTGAAAAATATTCTTATAAAAATTAATAAATCAATTTGAAAAAATCTTGACCAGAGTTCAGCAAACAGTTTTTTTCAATTCATTTGTATTATATTTGACTTTAATATTATTAATTATAGATGGTTTTATTAAAATTTGTTTAGCAGTTTTACAAAATAGTTTATCTCTGGTCTAGACCTCCGTTCTATCAGGCTAATCATTGAATATCCTTAAAAATTATAATGTATAAAAATTTATTTATACTTTGGGTATATATCCTTTCTAGTCATCTCTTTAGTTAATCTCACCTTAAAAACTACTGGAAAACATATGTTTGAAGTTCTCCAGGTCTTGAGATAAGACATGGCAGCTGACAGAACTGTGGAGCGAAAAAAACGTCAATAATAACTATATTGACCAACGAGTTACCGTAAATATTTGCGATTTGATGTGATTTATTATAATGAGCTTAGTGGTTAAGCATTCTAGAAATATCGTTTTTTCTTTTCTTCGATATCCGTTTCATATCTGGAACATATCCCCATCACGTATTGCCACTACTCAGTTTTATCCGTTTACACCGTCAATTTCTCGTCCTAAGACATATCTGTATCTAAAAATCTATCTAAGAACATACGAGTATATGGTTACTGACGATTTAAGGAAAAAATCAGAAGCCCGGGGACTTAAAAATATGGCAGCTATAATTTTTGGGAGACCTGTAACCAGATTTTTAAAGGAGAATAGGCGATTTATCTGCGCTTTCAAAGCCTGAAGCATTTTCTCATTGGTTAAAGAATCCACAGATTACATTTTTCTAGCACTATCTGTCAGTATTCTCCTGTATGTGTGTACGTAAAACAAATACTGAATAATTAAATCAATACAATTTTCAATGAATATTTATGAAAAGTTTTGTTTTTCATATTTCAGAAAGTACTGAGTTAACTACCCTTGATATTATGCAAAATAATAAATATTTCAGTACTAATGTGCTGTATCCACTCAACTGAAAATGGAATTATATGGAGATTGTAGCACCCGCTGTAATTTGTATGAAAATTAAATTGCTCTGTTTGTGACGTACGCCAGCAATGTGTCACAAAAAATGATACATTCGATCAAATTACTCGTCAACGTGAAAGCGCTATACAAACAAACTGAAAAGTGTATGCAAACTTTTCAGTTTATCAGTATATTTATATATGTTCCATGTATATGCTTTTTTGCAACACCACTTCCTTGATCATTTTCGAAACAATGACTATATATTTTTCAACATTTTCTTGATGACACGTCAAAAAATAATTATTTTTATACAAACCTGAACAATACGAGTATATATTCCCTTCTTTTTTCCAAATCTAAAGCATATATTTATTTTATATTGCCATTACTCAGTTCTTTCAATGCTTTGTCTACCTATCTTTATCTAATTGTATTCATATCTGAGATTATAAAATATATGAATTTCCAATGACCTTAAAGCATGACCCCGAAGACTTAAAAATATGGAAGATTGTTGAGGCATATTTTTGATGATTTTTAAATCGTTTTTCAGGGAGATTGGATCATTATCCTGCCGCTACCAAATTTGAGCAATTTGGTCCTTAAAAATGGCTCAATCAATATATATAATCATTATCAGATTTTGTTTATCCACTGTTGAACGCAGGCCTCTCGCATGAGTTTCCACCGTCTTTGATCCTTCGCATTCCACATCCAGGCTACTTTCGCTAGGTGAAATTTATAACTTGTTTAATAAATACCAGTGTTGCCGCTAGTCGTAAAGTTTCTGTTGGTAATCACAATAATTATTTCATTCCTAGTCATCTTCGCATCAGATTTTTGACCAATTACATTAAAAAGTACGATTTACAACTCTTTTTCAGGGCAAAAGATCAGAGACTTGAAAAGTAGGTAGCCTGAATGGATCATATAGATATTTAGGTATTTATTAATTAATTTTTTTCAAGAAAATCTAGTGATTAGCCTACATTTTTTTACTCTGTACATTTGGTTCTAAAAAACGGCTCAACTTATTAAAAAACGAAGTGAAAAATAGTGTTCTTATGATGTGTCTTCTATTAAAACGAAATACTGATAGTCTCGTTTCTTTGAGTGTTTCATCGAAACGCTTTACGGATAAGTACAAATTTGTTTAATAATAAATTTGATTTATATGGGTTATATGTTGCTGTTTATTATGTACGTAGCGTAATTTATTATTTCCTCATTTGCGAAATTGGTTAATATTTCCTTATAAAGCAGTTTCTTTCCAATTTGCCTGATGGTCGTTGTGGGAGATGCGGCGCTATCAGTAATTCCGTCCCAAAAAATACAACAAACGCTCGAGAAGTCGTAAATGAAGGACATACTTTTATGGGAGAGAGAACGTTGATGAGGCAAGTGAAGAGCAAACGACCTCTGGTCCTCGAGCTGAAAAAAGTGTTTATAAACTGAAGTATTAAAGATATTCAACACTTGATTCAAATACAAACCTAAAGCAAATATCATATTATATGACACTTATTACACCAATAAGTCAGAAATAAATAAACGAAAGATGTGTGATTCGAAGCACGTATAGTTTAATCACATTTCGTTCTTTGCACTATATGCAGAGAATAGCAGCTTCATAAGTTTTAATGCGCACAAACGTACTGACGTGTAAATGATTATTTATTGATTAAGAAAATATTCCACATGAAGGAGTTAAGTGTTGTGTAGAAGTGGGAATAGTAGTAAGCTAATGACTTATCTCAGCTCAGTGTGATCCATGTTAGAAAAAGGTATAAAATTATTATCTTTGTAATATTACTTTTATTTTTGGGTTTTTTATCCCAAAGTGGCTTGTTCCAAGACATTTCTGCGTCTGAATGTCCACCAAAAAACATATTAATTTATTTGACAGAACGGATCTTTTAAGTATACATATTAGAGAGCACAAACATTAAAATATTGTATAAAGATATGACATAACACATAACATAAAATAATATAAAGATAATATATATATTAGAAAATGTTTTAAGGTTACCGGCAGACATTAGTATTCGAATCTTATCATCAGTGTTTTGAGCAATAACTGATACGGCATATTCACAAGTATTTATTTAAGTTATTCAGTATTTGAGTATTGTTTTCATAATTATCGCATGCCTTGGGTTGTTCTAGGATGTTGTACCTCGCTATTATGTTGTAACGTACCGCTTGTTTGCCAAATATGAGCGGGAGGGGAAAATTATGTGTTGTTTATTCCGCGGAAAAGGGGAAAAATGAAAGGGGCCGTTATTAATGTGGGAGAAAGGGGACGGGACGACAAGGGGCCGGAAGAGGGACAGTTAAGGGGACGGAAAAAGGGGCACGAAAGGGGCAGTTTGGAGACAGGATAAGATCATAAATATATAATTGAATTGGAGTATTTATTAATTGTTATGTTGTTCATTGTGCGAGTTATTTTACGTTGTATATTGTGGTGTTATTACGAAAAATGTATTATTTACTAAATGAATTATCATTATTTAATGTCCGTTTCCCTGACTGTGGCATTCGGTTATCACAACAGCCACAAACCTCTATCAGTTGCCATAAACTTTTACTATTTCATGTCAGTTCTACCACCTACATGAAACTTAAGTATTTGGGATTATGCCCTGTGAGTACTATATATACATTTTATAATGCATTTTTTTAAACACATACAGGAGAATACCGACAGATGGTGATAGTAATTATGAAGTCTCAATTGTGGAATTCTATGACGCTTACCATAGTACATGTGGCCAAACGCTGCATTTGGAGTGTAACTTCAGCCCGAGATTCACGCATCATTCTTATTATTACAGGAATTGATTATGAATGGGTAGTCTTCACGGGACGATTTTCATCTACCACCAATTTTAAATATTAGGTTATGACTGGAATCTTACGTGTGAGGGATAAAATTCACACCAACCGGGTACCTTATAGCTCAGAAATCGGTTAAAAATCATTTTCTTTCTTTTTAATCTCCGTCTTGGATCGAACCCATGACCTTTGACTTGCAAAGCAAAAATTACTATTGAGCTTTACCCGCCGGCGGATGCTCTCAGGTGGGCAGTCAGGTGCAACGTTTTGTGATAAAAATGGACTGTGGCAGCTGACAAAACTGAGTGGCAACAATTTGTGGTGACCACATATTCCAAATATTATAAGAAAAATAATAACAAATTGCCATAGTAAAAAAGAAAATACCAAATAAATACGATATAATATATATATAATAACCTTATTTTATTTATTTTTAGGATCGTCTTCCAAAGATGGCACAGCCCCTGTAGCCGTACCATCTCGCAGCGAAGCCTCCATGAACGGCTTAGACTCTTCGGCAGGAGATTTTTCACACCTGCACTTCGGAACGGAAAATGGAACCCTGGTCACTGCTCAAACAGGATCAGCAGCTCATCTTCCATGCACCGTTCACAACGCTGGAGAAGATGTGGTAAGTTTACAGCTATTCACAGTTAGTATTGAACCCTAGTTGCCCCTGTGGCGCCCCCTTCCAGACCTCAGAGCACATTCTCTGGGACTGTCACTTCCTCTCGTTAGAAAGAGGAGTCCCTTTCGATGCAATTCGAGGGAATCACCTCGGTCTTATCGGGTATGCAGACTTTGTGGCCATTAAAAAAAATTACACGCAGTTACAATCTTTGCTCGCATTTTCGGTGAGAGAATCTATCTTCCATCTGTATCTATTTCTTCTTCGTAGTATCAATCCGGTGGATTGGTTTGCAGCAACAGAATCTTGCATCTCGATCTCCATTCCTCTCGGTCCTCTGCAACCCTTTTCAGCTCAGCATAAGCGTTACAATTCATGTCCTCGAATACTTGCTGCAAATACTCCCGTCTAGGGCGCCCTCTACAATTTCTACCCTCAACCATCCCCTCCACAATATCGTGAAGGAGAAGATCGTGCGCATGATGTGACCAATCCATCGGGCTCGCCTCTCTGAGATGGTTCTTATTAGTTGCCTATCTTCCTTGATTATTCTGAGAACCTCATTGTTCGTGACGTGGTCTCTCCAGGAAATTCCGAGAATTCTTCTGTACGACCACATCTCAAAGGCCTCTAGTCTTTTTTATCACTTTCAGATAAGCACCATGTCTCACAGCCGTACATTAAGATGCTCGAAACAAGTGTTTTGGCAAGTTGCTTGCGGAGCCCTAAAGAAATATTCTTTGACTCAAGAATTTTGGCTTTTTTATTGAAAGCTAGCCTGGCTTGATGTATTCGACTGTTGACTTCTCTTTTTGTTCTGCCATCCCAGGTGATTGTACTTCCAAGGTATACAAATTCTTTTGCATCTTTTAGGGGTACTCCTAGCATTGATATATTAATTTTCTGCTGCTCATTGCGGCTTACTCTCATGACTTTGGTTTTTGTGCTGTTTATCTTCATATTGTAGTTGGAATTAAATATGTTTCTCTTTACAACCCATGAATGCGATTCTGATCTCATTTACGGGTTCTTTCTTTAGCACTTCTGTGCAGTGGCCACAATTGTTCAGCGGGGACTCCCATAGGACGTATCAGTTGCTAACTGATCATAATCTGAATGAGCTCATAATAAAGGAGACTTAACTGTCTCCCGGTGTGAGGCGGGAAATGTCCAGTTAGTATTGATATCAGATCAATATTACCCTTGCTGACTAGTGCAGAAAAGCCTCGATAAACGATATTTCACCTCTTATTTTAGTTCGCTCGTCAAACACGTTTATATAAAAATGTTAGGGTATGTCTTAAATTTTTATAACTATGCCGCGTTGCAGGCGCCATTTTGTTTGTTTTGACCAATCACGTAGCCGTTACATGTCATGTGATAGCATATAGTTTGTCGAAGAGCCGACATGTAGTCTTCGGGTGCTGCTACTGTAACTGCGCAATCCGAATCACTTTCTGCACGGGCAGCTTCAGGTACGGATCATTCATTGTTTGTGATCCGGGCAGAATACCGAATAAGTCAGTCTTGTATTTCAAATAAACGCCTATGTGCTTTTAGAAATTTATCTATTAAGTGACCTGCTCCTCATTCACCTATCTACGCATCCCATAACGGTCCCCGGCAACATGGAGTCGTTCTTTGATTAACTGGAGATATCCGTATCATCCATATTGTTAATGTTTTAAGAAGATCGGATAATTCATATGACGATCCTAAGACGTTGACTATTTGGTTTGCATCGGCTTAACCCGATTCATTTTGTTAATTGTAAAAATGAAATATCGTCAAGAAATGTCAATAAAAATATTGGAAGCATTATACTTCACTCGTCTTTTCAATTCCTATCCAGTCTAGACTTTTATGTAATAAAATTAGTATTTTTTGTCTTATCTCAGTCTCTTTTACTGTAAAAATATTGATCTTAAATAATAAAAGTAATGTTGTATTGACGAAAAGTGTTCGTTGTTTCTTATTAATTAAAGTAATTGCTTGGCTATAACTGAGGAAAGAGATTTTTACAATCATTTTGTCGAAACGTTTTCTATCAAACTCGAGGACCTTAGAGTCTTATACAAACAATATGGGAGAAGCGAATAACTGAAATTCAGGAATGAAGTAATCTTTGTATTCAACAGTAAACATTCTTGGAGTTATTCTTCGCAATTATTACTTAACCAATACTGTAAACACAATAACAAAACCTTGTTGATCTTATTGATCGGAATCGGAAGGTTTCAAATGTCCGAAAACAGCGCTTAACAAACTGTGGTGTATTTTATTTTTTTAATTTTTTACTTTAAATTTAAATTTACAAACATTACAAACGTGAGTTTATTGCGTTCATAAAAAAATAAGCAACATAAATCAATAAAAACAACAAATACAAAAACGAAGTTCTAAGGTACAAGAAAGTAGAAGAAACAATGCATAAAATATATTATATATGTACTTATGATTAAGTACTAAAATTTTAGAAAAGAAGAAAGTAAAAAAAAAATTAAAAACAATTATTAAAAAGTCCCAAAGCTCACTAAACAGAAGACTCCAAGAAATTACATTGATAAATAAATTCTTGGAGCTCATGTCGAAACTGGGCTTCTCTCATGTGGAATATATCAATATTCGAGGCCATATGGTTGTACAGTTTGATCACTCTCCCATGAGGCATAGTCTCTAGCAGGTTAGTATTACCTCTAGGAAGATCAAACAATCTGGGCCTCTATAAATGTAATTTTATTAAATTTCATCCTGATACCAGTTTGATATCCCTTTCTTAACACACAAATATAAAAATGTGCATGTCATATGAGCGAGTTTTAGATTAAAGTAGCTTTAAAACGTGGTGTTGCAGACGCCATTTCGTTTATTTGGATCTGACAGTTGCTCAATATCTTGTATCTGTCTTGGTGCAGCAGTTTGCTAAATGACCACTAGGAGCTTTCGGGGTAGTGACTATACTAACTACTAACTGCGAAATAAAGTTAAAGTCCGTCCCGGACCTGTAAGGTACACGACATTATTTGTTTCAAACGGATGGCTGAATTTGTCAGTTCTATTATCGAAAATAAATTTCAATATGCTTCTTGACAAGTGGTTTGCTTTGGCGATCTGCTTCTCATGCATTCACCATGCATACCAATGACGATTCCAGTGATTTGGAGTCGCTTTTTTCGACAGAGATGTCAAAGTATAATTACCCCTGCCAATAACCTCTGCAATGGCGGTCAAAATATTGCTAGAAAGAATTTAACAACACAAGGCTGAACTCAATAGCCACAATGTCAAATCTGGCCGTAAAAACCTATAAAGTTATTTAAATTCAATTATTTATATTTATGACCTCTGGTATGTTTGGAAATCAATGGTCTAAAACTAACCTCTAGAATTCTTTGGTTTGCCGATACAATTTTCCAATACAAAATAACTGTGTTTTGTGCCTTTGACATTTGATTATTTTCAGTCCTGAAAATTCAATGGCGAACTCTCTTGCTCCCTGAAAAGTACTGAAAGCCGAAAATAAAGAAACCCGTCATAGGATTTCCTTCTGAAAACATTCACGGGCTGAAAAGAGAATGAGACTTTTTGAACTTGGATTATTGGAATTATTTTTCAGTAAAATTTAACCCTTTGACCCCAACGAACGACCTTTCGACTTCTTGTGGACTTTTTGTTGACAAAATTATTGAATACAGCAGCTTATAAAAGTTTTTAATATTTCATTTTAAGCAAACACATGCGGGAAAGAAATAAGTTGTGAAATAAGTTAGAACATAAAAGAGATGAATGTGATTCCATGAGTAGATTCTGTGACAGTGTTTAATATATTTTTATACCAGCATACAAGTCACTGAAAGCTGTGGTTTTCAAGAAAACTTGGCTTTCTACTTTGAGATTGCTGGAGCATCTTTTTACTCTATGCTCAATATATGGGAGTCGCAGCCATACAAAGTGAAGAATATAGAGCACCTGTATGGTTCTTTTCTTTTTTACGGCTGTAAATTTTATCATTAAAACTTAATTTATTTCACACGTGCAAGTATACTGAGTTTGAAAACACGTACAGGAGAATACCGACGATGGTGAAAGTAATTTTGAAGTATCATCTGTGGAATTCTATAAAGCTTACCATGCTGCATATGGCCAAGCACTGCATGTGGAGTGTTGATCCGCCAATATCATAGACTACAGCTCGAGATTCATGCATCATCATTTATTATTACAGGAATTTACTATGAATGGGTGGTCT
Organism: Glossosoma conforme; assembly: GCA_022606575.1. NCBI lineage: Eukaryota > Metazoa > Arthropoda > Insecta > Trichoptera > Glossosomatidae > Glossosoma > Glossosoma conforme. The sequence goes on along the minus strand of JAGTXR010000058.1, from coordinate 5,190,606 downwards.
TTACGGGCTGACTTTCGACATTTTTCTACGACATACGACCTTTGGCTTGCAAAGCAAAATCTTTGACCATTGATCTATACCCGCCGGCATACTAATAACAAACACACATAGAACATGAATGAACACAGTAAGTTAATCACATTATTTCGTAAAATTAGATTGATCATCTTCCACCACAGCAGTTTCTTAAACAAAAGTCTTTTTGTAAGTTGTTTGTATGAGTATCTTTGTGTAATTTAGTGAGTCAAGTATCGCTCCTTTATATCTTGCGTAAGTACTTTTTCTGAAATATATTTTCAGGGTTAGAGCCTTGCTAGTTTCACGTCAACTATCTGTGTTGCCCTATCACAGAGAAAAGTGGTGCGTGTTGACAAATCGATACTCTCCTCGTAGTTGTGTGGGCGTCGCCAAACTTTCTGACGCATAATAGATTGCATTTGTTATTCATGCCGCAAAAATAATTGACGAGGGACATTTTTCAAAACGTCCGACGACTGAAAATTGCGGCCAAAAACTTGTTTGAATATTTTTTCAGGCGGCTATAACAATAAAAAAAAAATTGGTGCACAAAACTGCTATTTTTAAATTTTGCGTTGATTGTACAACATATTAACATCCTCCTCTCTCTCAAAAAAGGGTTAAAACGTCGCGTGAGGGCAGGATGAGGAGCAAGACAGCAAAAACATAAACTTTCTTTTAGAAGCACATTGATTATACTTACGTTAAACTTTACGCTTTCGGCCACGCGGGATGACATGCCGCTGGCCGTCATGCGACCTTCTCGATCGTCAATACATAATTGAATCGTTCATCGGCGCTTAGGCTGTCGCCCAGCGCTCAAGTGGTGATGTCTATAACTAACACACACGTGAGCGGACAAGCGAACAGAAAGAGATGAAAGATTGTATATCGAGAATTTTGGTACCAGTTGGCAAGGGCTACATCGTTCTGATGTCAACATAAAATATATGCTGCAGAGCTATGAGGTGGAATTTATGAAAAAAAAATACTAACTTGCTAAATTTGGCCGGCGAGAATAGCTTAATGGTCAAAACGTTTGCTCGGCAAGCCAAAAGTCGCGGGTTCAATCCCCGATAGAGATAAAAATCAATAAAAATTAATCGATTTCTGAGCTCTTAAATACCCCCGATTGGTGTGAATTTGATCCCTCACCCGTAAAATACCAGCCATAGCCTATTAATATAAATTGGTGGTCGACGAAAGTCGTCCCGTAAAGACCACCCATTCATAATAAATTCCTGTAATAATAAAGAAGATGCGTGAATGTCGGGCTGTAGTCTATGACGTTGGCGGATCAACACTCCACATGCAGCGTTTAACCATATGTGACATGGTAAGCATCATATAATCGAAAGATGAGACTTTGGTATCACTATCGCCATCTGTTGGTATTCTCCTGTATGTGCTTAAATAAAAAAATGGATATTTTTCACTAACGAATATTGGAAAATAAAAAAATATAGATGAATTGCTAGAGATTATAGTTGTAAAGTTCATTATAAAATGGTTTCTTGAAGAAAGTCACACAATTCATTTTGAATAAAATCTTTGAAAAATATATATTTATCTAATTTTATATATAAATAACATAAAATAAAACCAAAATGTGAATTGAAAAAAAATCTTTCAAAAAAGTATAAATCCTTACAGTTGTCTCAAATAGTGAGAGTTGAGTTTTTCATTTAAAAAAATTGCATATTTATCTTAAAATATATATTTAATATTTTTTATTAATTTATAAAATAAAATACGCTTCCGCTTTGAAAATATGAAAAATACCTGTTTTAGTTGTTGAAAAAATCGCTGATTTGACCTTACCTGAAAATTCGCTGAAAAAAAAAACTGGATTTTCGGAACCAAGCTGAAATTAATCGCAGCCCCATTAATCAGGTGGCGATTGTCTTTTCGGTGTATTTTTCAGCCGTGAAAAATCTTAAATGTTCCAGGAAATTTTCAGTTTTTTTCATAATTTTTCACGGAGGTTCTGTTGATCGTTAAGTGCCACCCCGGGCTGCGAACTCATTAGCGACTTTTTCAGGTCACTCGCTCCTCATTCCACTTTGCTTAATGTATTAGTCAACCCTTCTGAAAAATACCTGCGATGGGTGTTTCCGAGCACGGATACATAGTAATCAATTAAATATCACATAATATTTTCAATGTTTTGAGCATTCACTTTGAGATCCATAATAAATTATAAATACTTATTTATTTATTTATCTTGTTTTCACATGGATCACGTAACAAACTTTGTTACGTGATCCATGGTACAAATAAATATTTATAAATATCACATATTTGAAAAATAAATAAAAACAAATTATTATCATGCTTTTAAAACATTTTGGATATAAAATTGACCATCTGACAAAATGTATACATAATTTGATGGTAAAAGATGCAATTTAAAAACAATATTTCATTATAATATCAATTAACATCCTCCTTTCTTTCAAAAAAGGTTGTTATTCTATCTTATCCATCCGGATTAGGAGCATATTGATAACACGGTATTTTTCAGAAGAACATTGATATACATTTACGATGAAACATTACAAATTTAGGGCTCGACCTATTCACAGCATTAGGTCGAGCCCCAATACAATATGCTTTCGCTGACGGGCGGTACACAACTGGCTCCGCAGGGTCGTCGGCGCTGCGGCTATCGTGCAGCGCTCTAGTGGAGATGTATATAACTAACACACCCGTGAGAAGACTTTTCCAAAAATGACAATATGGTCACACATAAATGTATGACAAGCTAACAGAAATAAGAAACGAAAGATTGTATATCGAGTCTTTCGGTACCAGTCAACAAGGGCTATATAATGCTGATGTCAACATTTAAACTGAATCCTACTCACATGAAATAAAAAGCCATTGATAATGATAGGAAAATCATTAATAATCAATTTATTTAATCGCTCTATACTTACGTTTAGTTTTAAGTAGCTTCTGACGATGGTGGCATGTCACTGAAACCGGTAGAGTGATTATAAATTATAACTAATCGGTTTCATACAAGTTTAAAAAAAAAAAACCTTAAAACTGAATGTTTGTAAGCAAAACTAATATAGTTAGGTTAAAAAATAAAATTTATCTGAGTTTATGGCTAAGTGGTAAAGCTGAAAATGTTTACCATTCCAATAGTCGTTGGTTCTCTCGCCGATTAATATTAAAATACGAGTATAAATGCTTTTGAATAGATTTTTAAACTCTTGAAAACTTATGGTTTGACGTGAATTTGATTTTACCCGTAAAATACCAGTCATAGCCTCTTAGTCAAAGTTGGTGGAAAAGAAAAGTTGTCCCGTAAGCACTAAGCCATTTGCTAATTGTTAAGCGTCATATAATCCGCAAATTAGATTTATTAACTCTTTTTGTCGGTACTCGCCTGTATGTTTTGGCGTTATTAAATGTTTTTTTTTGCCTTTTCTGATCATTCTTGAAATTGATAAATATATATTTTGATTTACCTACCCAATAAATAATTATATAATATATAAGACTAATTAAATATAAATTAAATAACTATCCTTAAGCTTGTTATTTATTGACTCTACAAAAATTCACTGAATTGAGACTTATATAAGTCTTCACTTTTATGAAATATGTCAACATTGATGCGATTCAACAGCTCACCTCCCTCCCAAGAGACATCGTCTTTGACAGCTTAATATTACTCTTTGGGAGAAAAGACAGTCTATTTATTCATTATTTATACCTACGCAACAATTCTTAGGAGAATCTACTATTAACGTGATATATTACACATATCTATGCTTAGGCACGTTGGAAAATGATGATGCTTTAATTTAAGGGGAAAATGCAGTATTCCGTCAAGTTATTAAGCAGTGCTCAGTGCCATTATAATCATGAAACTTTGTCTATTCACTATTGAGCGTAGGTCTCCAACATGAGTTTCCATTCTCTTTAATCCTCCTTTTGCATCCAGGTTACTCCCAATATTATTCTAATATCGTCAGTAAATCTTGCAGGGGTCAACCACCTCTTCGTTTGCGAGTTCTTGGGATCCACTCATACACTTTTCTTCCATATCAACTAAATTTTTTTTGACGAAATGTCCTGCCCATGAAACAATGCATGAAATATGGGTACTTGTGATTAAATACTTAATAAATAGAAAACGCCCGCTCACTCACACAAGGCAAGGTATATTGGTTATTGGTTTAACCTGATCGCATCGGTAGAAGATATATGCCGTGTATAAGATTTCCCTACCGTTGACATCGGTAGCCGTGATATATCGTTTTGATACTTTCTAACAATTGTTTTTTGTGCATCATCTGACAGTTAAAGGATACAAGAACCAATGTGATATATGAAAATAGAACCAGATAAGTACATTTATGCTTCAAATACTTGTTTTATAATTGACAGTAAAATTTGTATTCCACCGAGCCGTAATGAAAGGGTTAAAATCTATGTGATATGTAATACAAACGTCAATGAAACGAATCATTAATAACAAAAAAGTGTACATTCAATCATTCCGCCACACATGCTTAAGCAAAGAACGACATATTTATCTATTGAATACTTTTTAATATATAGATATTGTATGAATGCTTTAAGCAATGTCACAAAACGGCAATGAAATAAACTCGCCATTAACTAGAGACGTTCCTTTAAGAGCACAGTTAAATTCCCGTTCCGCGAGAGCCCCGCCGAACGTTGCACGTTATAAATTAGTTTTAAGGGTGAAGAAGCTCCCCTCGGTATATCTTCATGGGTTTCTCATATGGGCGGCATTACCACCTTGCCGAACAACCATTATTTACATTGATTGCCTCTTTCTCACGACCATAAACAACCTCAAATGGAGGCGAACCTGATCCCCGAGCGGTGGCAGTGGTACTGCTGCCACAAATCATCGGGAGCCTCTCGAGCGCCATTAGTGGAACCGCAACGCTTCTTAATTCATATTGTAATAGAAGAAGTCATTAAACTCCACGTTATACATAAAAAATATCATTTATGTTTGTTATTTATTTATGGCGCATTTGAAATCATTATAGTTTCATACCCTTAAGAAGAATAAGTCACTGAGAACGTCAGTCAAAAAACTTGCATTCTGCCTTGGAAATGCTGGAGCGTCTTTTAATTTCTTGTGCAATACAGGTATCTCAGACTCGCAGCTTTATAATTTTTATATTGTTTAATATATTTAATAATTATTAATGTATATATTTAATATTGCTGACTATACAGCGTCTGAACCATCTGAATGACAGACAAACACTTTAACTGCTGAAGTATGCCACCTGGTTCGAAACCCGACCAAGCTTGATTTTAAAATTGATTCAATCGAATCTAGGCTCTTTAGATGCTCCCGGTAGAATTGAGCAACCGTTTAAGGACGAACAAATGTCTAAGGCGTCGGGAGCGTTGAGCTCATCATCCAATTGTATATAGAACTGAAGAACTGAAGATGATTTAATTGAAATAAAAGAAAATCGCAATCTAAGATGTATTTATAGAATCAATTACCTACAGAAATAAAATAAATAAACATTATTCAAATTAGAATAAAAAGAAAACAAAGTATACGCATAAAATAGTAAATGAATTTCTGTTATAAAACTATGAAAGGTTATAATTAATATCACTCCACTTATCAAAATAATATAAATGTCTTCACTTAGTTACGATGTCAAAACTTTGTGACAGTCTTTCGCGAAGAAACTCTAAATAATTCAGAGCCTCCAATTCTACAAATTAGGTTACCTTCGCGTATCACTTTACTTCCGGTGCGAGAGAACAAAAGCGGAAGTGAATAAAAAAGTCTCCACTGAAAAAGAAGCTCACGCATGTATTTGCTGAAGGATACAGTTGAAAGGTTGAAACGATTGATTGTCATACTAAAAATCTCAGGTTTCATTAGTTACAAGGCGAATAAATAAAAAAGCTTATAATTTTTTTTTAATAAATTTTTCAAACACCCAAATTAATATAAAAATTTTAATGTAAATTTTTTCATAAAAGTGATATATTTGATAAAATGTAGACGCTTTTAGGACAAAAAACAAATATTCTTAAAAAACGTTGATATTGAATACCTTAATATTTTTCTGGTATAACAGCCGTAATCTATGCAAGTTTGCCAGCGCTTGCACTATAAGCTCCGGGAATCATATATGTTTCCATGTGGACATCCGGGTATTCTAGGATAAGTGAACTAGTCCAAGATGTGTTCAGTTTGAGCTTACAGAAGTGTGGAACGGATATTTGCGGTTTCGATATGCTGCAAGTATAGAGCGGATATGGTTTAAAATAGAGTTAGAAGGTGTAGGTGGGTGACATAAATGTGTGCGCTATTGACAAGCTTTTATAATTTCAACAATACATTCTTAGTAAAATCACACAATCCGATCTATGATTCTATAGTAAAAAAAATATGACAGTCCTTAAATAAACTTTTTATCATTGTCTGACGGCATTCTCTTGTCTGAGTAAATAAAAAAGCTAACAATGCGAGTGCGAATAAAAAGCTCTTATGAAAAATAAGCTCACACGCATCCGCTGAAAATTCTCTCGGTTGTTTATTAGGTTTGCATTAATAGAGACAGACGAAAAAGTAATTGGGCCCTTCTGTCTGAATTCAGGCGTTTTCAGGAATTTTCAGGAATTTTTCCGCTCGGCGAAAATGTCATTTCGCCAAAATATTCTCCATATTGCGAATTCCTTCTCTCTCTGCTCTCTTCTTCCCTTGCAGCGCTCCACCCCCTCCACAAGTCATATCATTTTCATACGAATCCCCGCCCATGCGATGCTTAGCCCACTTTTCTTGCGTATCGAATACAAACGCATACATTTGCCGAATTTAGTTTTGGTACAGGGTAACAGAAATATAACAAAAACCAACAATCTATGCCTAAAAAAATGATTTCTCTTTGAATATTTACAGTTGCTGTTTTTTTTTTCAATTGATAGTCCTTGGTAGAGTTTGATAATATCAATAATTTAAATGAAATAATATTTTTACAAAATACACTTGAAAATGGCTTCTCTACGATGGCGAAACATAAAATAAATTTATGTGATAATTTCAAATAAAAGTTTATTAATAAATAACTTCTTTGGTTTTCACGACCAGATTTAATATTGTGGCTTTTGGGTTTTGCCGTGTGTGGCAAATTACTTCTTTACAATATTTCTACCACCATTGCAGAGGTCGTATTCAGGGTTGAAACAATTTCAATATGTATTTTAATATTTACCCGCATACGACCACTTTATGCTTTTGTTCACACAAAGCATTTATTCAAGTATGCTAAACGCCATTGTCTGCATGATTAAAAGATAATATTTATCGGTAAATAAAACACAAAATTACTATAATGATACGCTATGACTGGCGTTTTTCAAAGGACGAATGAAGCGTCTTTTGAGCCTCCCTATGCAGACCGGCGCCCGAGATCTCGCGAAATTACTGCGTGAATTTCTCTATTTTTTTTGCCAATTTTCCTTGAATTTTGCGCCAAATTCGCGGATTCGATAATGCGTAAAATGCCGCGGGGAGTGCGGAGGGGAACGGGAAGATTTTTTTCAGCGAAGAGATTTTTCGTCTTTAGACGTTTCAGCGCCTGAAACAAGAGACGGGACATCCGAGGCCTGAAAACGTAACGGAGTAAGCAATATTTGCAAATTTTTTCATATGCAAATATGCTGAATATTTTCGACGGGTGAAATTCGCTATATACTATGAAGGCTACAGAGAATCTTCTTAAATTCTAAGTACGATAAGAGAAAAATATTTTAACACGCTTAAATTAAAGTGAAAAATATATATTGTTTTTGTACACATTTAGTATTTAGTACTTTAAAAAATCATATAGGTCATAAAAAATATTTTTTATTATCAAATACAATTTTTACTACACATGGAGCAGCAAAAAAGCTGACGGCTTGATTACTTGAGATAACATCAAACCATCAGATCTTTTTAAAAAAAGTTTGATGTAAGCTCGAGTAATAAAACAGTCCGATTTTTTTGCCGCTCTCTGCACAATTGTAAGGTGAGGTAACTGATTGCGAAAAAAATGGACAAGATGATTTAATTTTCATTTAAAGGTTTATTTTGTTTTAAATATTTACTCATCGCAAAATATATCATTATTGTTGAAAATAATATGTGTAAATTTTATGATGCTAGCAATTTTAAATTTTTCTTTGGTCTAGTCTGTTCGATTCGAGTAGCTAAGAGTCAGAATGTTTCCTCAATGGCGCGAAAAGATTAGAAAGTTGATGTCGAATTTCACGCTGCGCTTACACCACCCACCAAATATTAGTCAAAAAAATCGTTACAATTTTTCCACGCTCTTGCGTGTAAACTGCAGCTGTCTAGTTTACAAATGTCAAATATAATTGAAATACGACGTTATTTGCAAATTTAACAACACCTTCCGGTAGGGTGATTAATTTAGCGCTTTTCTATAAGATAAAAAATGCATTTAATGGCATACAAGTCTTGTGGTCTTGGAATTGGTCATTTTGCTCTTCTTCGTATTATCAATCCGGTGGGTTGGTTTTCAGCAACAAAATCTTGTATCTCGACCTTCACTCTTCTCAATCCTCTGCAATCCTATTTAGCACAGCATAAGAACTACAACTCATGTCCTCAAACATTTGCTGCAAACACTTCCGTCTAGGGCGCCCTCTGCAGTTTCTACCGTCATCCATCCTTTCCACAATATCGTGAAGAAGACCGTCGTGGCGCATGATTTGACTGATCCATCAGGCTCGCCTCTGAGTTCATCGTTCAAACGCTTATGCTGTGAAAAAATTAATAGTTAGCGCGTCAGGCAAGGAACAAGGTGAACGAATCATTGTATGGAATTCTCCATTTATTTATCTCCTTATATAAATGTCATGTGTAATGATTTTTCCTAGGAATATCTGTATGTGTCGGATTAATATTTTATTTATAATTTTTTTTTATTAAGAATCTAAAAATGTTTAGTACTGTGTTCCAACACAGCAACTTTTGATATATTGAAGGTAGATTTTTACCTTATCACGTGCCATGTCAGCATATCATCAGTAGGCGAGCTTTTTTGCGGGTTGTAGGTAACACGGCATTAGTGTTCCGTATGCAAATACCCATTCAAGCCTTAGAGATCATGGTGGAGAAGTTGAATATATGAAAATGTGAGGGTTCGATCCTTGCGAAAATAAAATCTCTTGTATTGGCAAATGAAACTATGGTTGACACTTGAATTTTTTAGTTATTAAACCATTTATAACAAGAAATATTACTTTAATACAAATTTAAAACTTACTTTTTTTTTAAAACAGATCTTTCTTAAAGCCTCTGGTCATAGCTTGACGCGATCAAAACAAATTCACAACTATATAGAGTCTGTATTATTTATAATCTTTCTTATGGCCGTAAAATCCCGTGTAGTGGGTTTTGAAAACAGTTTATTTTTATATAAACACATACAAGAGAATATCGACAGATGGTGATAGTAAATCTAATGTCTTATCTGTGGAATTCTATGACGCTTACCATGGTGCACATGGCTAAGAGCTGCATGTGGAGCGTTGATTCGCCAACGTAATAGACTACAGTCCGAGATTCACGCATCGTATTTGTTATTAAAGGAATTTATTATGAATGGGTTGTCTTTAAGGGACGACTCTCGCCTACCACTAATTTTAAATAATAGGATATGAATGGAAAACCATGGCTTGACTTTGTGAAGAATGACGAGGTTAGAGAGCTGACAAGGCAATCGCTTATACTGCAGTTGATCAAGAAGCTAAGGTGAATTTAGTCGGGACACATTTCAGATGCTGAAAGAGATCATAAACTAGAGCTGCCTTTTTTTCAAACCTCCGGGCTCGTGCCGTCCTAGAAAACATTTACTCGTCATAGTATAAGAGACAAAGCCTTACGTATCAAGAATCAAACCAAATGCCAGCAGACAGAGCTTTGTGGTGTCAGTTTGCAACGATTTACCTCCTGCTACCTAGCAAATATGAAATGAGGATTATATAAGCAATGGATATGCAATGCAAAACGTAAGTCAAACATTTAGTAATCCTTCCAAGTGGCATTACTCTCGTCAGCAAACATTTGCGGGACTGTCATATATTTCAACCGAATGGCCTACATCTACACATATGCTCTATAAAGCATCGTTTCCATCGAATCGCGTCCATTTTGGATTCTCATCGAGAGAAATGCTTAGTCATTGTTTTGCTAGCGGTTAATCTAGATCGTTGAACTTAGATGGAATAAAGGTTTATCCCTAGCTTGGTACGTTTAGGTTTATATGCCAAGCTCGGCCCTTAGTAAGATCATACACTGACACTGAATTTTCGAATGCAAATGCGATTTTGTTTAGAGTTGTTTTTTCTGAAATTTCTGAATTGCAGCTTTATTTCATCAAAACAAAGTGACGACTCTACAGCGCCTGTATCGTCCCTATTATTTTTTACGGCCGTGAATCTTGAAATCTCACCGGACTTTATTTGCGCGTGGATATACGCTTACTAAGTATTGTATAAAATACTTTTGACAAAATGACCCTTTATTGTTTCAAAGCATCATGATTTTTTTTTTAATACGTTTCTTAGAATCAAATAGTTAAAGTTTCGATATGTCAAGATAATCATACAATCTCACTATTATTGATTAAAAAACATCCAAATATGCTTAAAATAAAAATGGAATAATATATTATATATTTCTGTAGGTTTTTAGCGTTAGATTTAAATTGAGGTTTTTTGGTTGAGCCGTGGGCGTCAAATTTCTTATTTTTTTATATTTCAACCACCGTTGTAGGAGTCATCTTGAAGGTTGATAATTTATGATCGATTTCATCATTATTATGACATGTATAACAAAATGTTCCTAGGTGGGCTTCTAAAAACAGAGATGTGTTCTGTTAAGGCATATGTTATGGTCGCTGACATAATTGTATTGTAAAAAATTTAAGTTAATATGTTCTAGCTAGAAAGAAAAATAAGGATTTTGAAAGGAAGCAAAAATATTTAATAGTTTTTTTATTTTGCTTCACGATTAATTTTGTACTATGATTGAGTGTGGTTCCCTAAAAATGACACACAAAAGACCATGTCAGCCACGTTAACTGCGAGCGTTATATCGACAATGTCTGATCGTGATCGATAAAAACAACATGATATTAGAGATTTCGTCTCTTTAAAACCACTGGCTCTTGTATTTGAATGTCGAGAAGATATTCGGTGGAGTTTTTGGTAAGCAAATGATTTCAGACAAAGCAATAATCTTCATCACCATGTCCGCTTCCCTTACTTGAGTATATAGTCGTCATAAGCAACCACCACAAAGCTCTGTGAGCCCCAATGATTCTCTCTTAATCCCATATAACGTACTCTGTCTATTGTAGTTCTGCTTAGTGAATTCTATGTTTTATTTCCAACGACCTTTCAAGACAGTGCAAGCCGGAAGGTTTGAAAAAAAAGCAGCTACAATTTATGCTCTCTTGCGGCATCCAAAGTATGCGTCCAAACAAAGTTCACCTACGCCTCTTGATCGAAAAAAGCACCTGAGATATATTTTGTATCAATTATGGTCCAACCAAAGAGCAGGTACGGAAGATTGAATAAGGCTGTATATTTTCTAGAATCAAAGTCCACATTTGAATCTAAGCAAGAACGCTCCTGAATGGAATTTAATGTGTTTACATTCCTAGTCAGCATTCATTTGAATTGTGAAATGGTTCTCAAACCGTGTTTCTACAGCGGCAGATCGATGGCGCTGGAAACGGAAACGTGGCGAAAATCAAGAGCTCCTTTGGGAATGTCCTCTTGTAGGAGTGGGAGGACACAGGGGAGTGGGAGATAGATCGGAGGAAAGTGGGAGTGTGGAGAATCGAAAAGAAAAAAGAGTGGTGTTGAAAGTATGAGAGTGTTAGAGGAGAAAGGAGTTGATCGGATGAGTTTTAGCGTGTTTAGAATTATAAATATGTGAAGATGACAAAAAATGTGAAATTTATAAGATTAAGTAAGCTTAGCATTAATTATGTTCTAATCAATTATCTAACCGCAAAATATTATAAACTGTAATCGAAGAAAAATTATGTTTTATATTATTTCTTAACAATTTTCTGTAAAAGTGAAAATCAGAAATTTGATAATTAAATTCCGCAATGTCTTAAAACTAAGGCGTCTAACCAATGCTTCCTCCCTTTGTCGATTTATGACGCAGAGATATGGAATCTTACAGTTAGTCTAACTCATAAAATGAATGTCACCCAGCGTGATATGGAGAGACGACATAAGAAGAATTAACGGGGGTGGCCTGGATGCGGAAGACTGGAGGATTGAAGAGTATTGAGACTCATACAGGAGACCTACGGTCAACAGTGGATGGACACTCGCTTATGATGATGATGACTATATCTTGAAGACGTATTTATATATATTTTTCTATTTTTTTTGAAATTCAAGATTATTGATACACATAAATGGAATATAACTTTAGAGATACGTGCATGATATTACAAGTCGAACGTTTTATCACTGGAGCACACGTTCCTGCAGTATGGGCATGCTTAGAATGTGAAATCATTCAATGGGGGTGGGAGTCAAAAGAGGCTGCCGTGATTTGTGCCATCCTAGACAAGACGAATGGTGTGGGAGTGATGTAGAATGGAATAGTTGACGAAAGAGTCCTAGGTAAGGCGAAACTTTGAGAAGGATACCGCAGGGGTCGTCAGGTAACTAATGCTTAAGAATCACAGTTTTTTAAACAAATATTTTAAATGTAAGTGTCCGCTGGAGATCACTTTCTGTTTAAACCTGAAGGCTATTTGATCTAGACGTTGCATGCTGAGAAAGGAAGTATGCGTTGATGGTGTTTCGAATGAAGCGTATTTTGACGAGATTCAGAAAGAAATTTAAAATACAAAATATAAATGCTGTAAGTTTTCAAGTAAAGAATGGATTTTATAATAGTCTTGTTCATGATCGAAATACATGGGTAAAGTGGAATTTTATGACGCTAACCAGGGTGCATATGACTAAGCGCTGTATGTGGAGTATTGATCCGCCAACATCATAGACGTCTACAGACTGAGATTCAGGCATCATACTTATTATTATTGGAATTTACTATGAATGGGTGGTCTTCACGGGACTTCATGGTATTTTAGAGCTCAGAAATCGATTGCAAATCATTTTTTTTATCTCCGCCGGGGATCGAACCCACGACGTTTGGTTTACAAAGCAAACGCTTTGATTATTGAACTATACACGCCGGTAACTTTACCCGTCGGTAGAATAACCAAGTAGTTGTCATTGCCTATGTCTCGTTTTTAGACATCTGCACCCAAAGTTCCATTTGGGAACATATATAGATTTCGACGACCTATAAGACAAATAAAATGAAGAGCCAACTGCCGTATTATCCAAGACACGCGGTAAGAGATACTCAGTTTGCGGCGGTTATAGCTCAGTGGTCAAAGCGTTTGCTTCACAAGCCGAAGGTCGTGGGCTTGATGCTCAACGGATATTAAAAATAAAAATTTATAAGTGATTTCTGAGCTCTTAAAAAATAATCTTCCCCAGTTGGTGTGACTTTGATCATTTGACATAGACTATTAATCAAAATTGGTGGTAGACAAAAGTCGTCCCGTGAAGACCACCCATTCATAGTAAATCCCTGTTGTAATAAGAATGATGCGTGGATGTCGGCTTTAGTCTATGACGTTAGCGGTTCAACAATCCACATGTAGAACGGTAAACTTCATACAATCCACAGATGAATCTGTCGGTATTCTCCTGTATGTGTTTACATAAAAGGAGTAACCTATCCAAATTTAAATAAATAAAAATAAAATAAAATGAATAAATATATCAATATTGTGAAGGTGTGAGTATTTATTAGATTGTTGAGCTCCCCTGATGTTTGCTAGCAGAATTGATTGCTCCGAATGAGTTATTTGCTTAGATTCGCTTTACCAAACGAATTTGCAGGGGGCGCCAACCTTCTGTTTGCCGAGTCCTCATTTGCGACGCCCCCCCACCCTCTGTGTTGACACTCGCACACTCGCGCACACGTAAGCGAGTTAACTCGTCCTCAGAGACGAGAATACTCGTCCTTGGAAGCGAGATAACGAGTCCTTGATTCTTTATTTGTTATGACATTTTCCAACTGGATGTTTTTGATAATCCTTCAAATATATTACGTAGTAATGTAATGAAAATGAATAGTACACGGAAATATTGTTCATATTTAAATGTAATGTTACAAACTTGAGTTCGAATTCTGAATTATAACAACATGTTTTATAATATTATAAAATAAATACTATTTTAATTAGATAAGAACATTCTGTATATAAAAGTATATTTGTGCATTGAGGACAAAAATGAACATTTTTAACGGATATACTAACATGCTCCTCTCTAATTTAAGGTTTGTATTTCGTCACGTGGTGGCAGGTTGAGAAGCAGATTAACAACACAAAGACTTTTTTCTGAAGCACATTCACATATATATTTCGATTACTTTACAAACTTCTGGCCCGGACCACAGCATTCAGGCCGGACCACAATACAATGCGATCTCGCCGCCGTCGGCACACGACTGAGCGCGCTCGTGATGGGATGTCACACAGTGCCGCAAGTGACGATCTGTATAACTAACGTTACACCTGTGACCGGACTTGTCCAAAACGTCAATATGGCGACATATACATGACAAGCGAACAGAAAAAAGAGAAGAAAGATTGTGTATCGAGGTTTTCGGTACCAGTCAGCAAGGGCTAAATCATGCTGATATCAGTACTTTGGATGCTACAGGCGAAAATATACTGCTGTAGATTTTTATTAAGGTCTCGCGTTCTGGATATTATAGTAGACTCACGTCTTAGAACCTCACTTTTATTGCTACTTAGATTTACTAAAATTGACCACACCCACTACTCCCTCTTATTAACTCCTTACCTTTTGTCTAGTGAAACTCTTTCATTATTAGTCATTTACTTACATATATCCCACCTAGTTATCCCCACTTCTACACAACACTTAATTACCCTCTATTGTTTTTATTGTTTATAAGTATATGTTCATTTACACGTCAGTATGTTTGTGAAAACTGGAACTGATGAAGCTTTTGTAGATCGTAAAACGTCACTTTTCTATCAATTGAAACAGTGCTCAGTGTACTCTATAGTTGAATAATAAATAACAATAAATAAACATCCACGATTCCAAATCTGGCTGTGAGAAACTACAAAATTGTACAAAATACTTTCAAAATTACTAGTTAACGGTGTAGTAGCATAAAATATACAGTTTGGGTTTTATAGAGACTCAAAGACCCTGATATATATGATTCATTAGAAGACCATAACTGGGACTCTAGTTGTATTACATTTCCAATACAATAATTCCTATTCCAATGTAGCTCAATCCAGCAGCATTAATAGAGTATTAACCCTTTGGTACCCTGCATGACGTAATTTGATCCAGGCGTTTAACAGAATAACGTAACCAAGAAGTTTGGTCAAGAGATTATGAACTTAACTGTCATGCTTATGACTTCGGGTTTGAGCGTGGTTTTTTTTTAATGTATGAAATAAAAAACAAGGCGTAACTGTGGATATGTATTTTGTAATCGTAATTAACCTGATGCTCACGAGACCTAGTCCATTTGGTCCTAAAGGGCAGTTTACCTCAACGATTTTGATGATTTATAGTGGCAAACCCCGTCTTTAAAAAGAACGACAAGTCGCGGGTTCTTCACCTGGCCGCGTGGAGGAAGGACGCAGGAGCAGATAAACAAGATTTACAACACAAATAATTTGTTTTTTAAGCACTATTCGCATTTGTTTTTAATAAGGACTTGATTTTCTCGTCCGACTGGTATGGCGTATCGCCGGCTGGACGAGAGTTAACTGGACAACTGCCGGATCACTGTGACATCCAGCGCCGCCAAGATAATCACGGCAAAAAGCAAGATGACATTTGCACCAACATGAAATGGAGCAACTTTCAAATAAAATGGCGTATGCAAACGCCGTGTAATTTTATATAATCAAAACGTATATTATTAGATGTGCATGTCAGGAGAGCGAACAAAAATATGAGATGAAATATTGTATTTTTGAGGCTTTTCAGCATCAGGCTAAAGGAGCATATTATGCTGATGTCAATATGATATATGTGTTATTATAAAATAGTATGTATGGAAAGCAGGTTAAGCTAGGAGAACGCTGTCTGGAGGGAATGTGGGATGTTAGTCAATTATCATGTTCGAGTATGTCAAGTACCTCTCGATTACCAAGCCCGTGATTTGCTGGTTCAAAAAGCCACTTGAGGTATAGCATTAGTTCGGTATGACTTTACGCTTCAGTTTATTTGTATTTATTTTAATGCAGAATGCAGGGGAGCAAAACTGGTCGACACCATTACACTATATGACGTTCAGATAGGCGGCTGGAGGCTGTATGTGAAAAAAGGGTGTTTGGCCCGGACCTAGTCATATCATGCAGGCCAGGCCAACAAAAATATGACTTTTTCGCTGTCGGCACTTAACTGACTCGGGTGCCGTGTTCGGTGACACCCAGCGCCGCAAGTGGCTATCTATATATTTAGTCCTCCTAACGGCATTACAAAAGGACAACACATGCGTGCCCAATGAGCGAACGAAAATAAGAGAATAAAGATTGTTTATCGAGGTTTTCAGTACCAGTCAGCAAGGGCTATATCATGCTGATGCCAGTAGGTTAGAGAGATTGCAGGTGTATACTTATATATATTTCTGGAAAATATTCAGATTTTGTGGAGGAGCAAACACAAATCCTGGAAGAAATACAATACCGGTGCCATTCAGGAAGGAATTTTAGGATCTGTCAGTTCTTAGTTAACATACATTAACCACGTATGAATGTTCGGCAAGTGTTAGACAGGTGTGTATATATATATATTTATATATATTTATACATATTTATATATATATGTATATATATACACATATATATACATTGATATCCTCCTCTCTAAGTTTTTTTATCGAATTACTGGGTGGCAAGATGCAGGAGCAGATTGACAATACTAAGAACTTGTTTTTGGTTCACGATTCGCGTTTATTTCTCGAATAATTGCTTTTTATTCCGCGCTTAGTTCGCGAGTGAGTTGCCAACTGCCGGAGCACTCTGACATCTAGCGCTGCCAAGACAGTCGCGGCAAAAAAGCAAATTTAAGATGACAATTGCACCAACATGATATGCATCAACTCTCATAACAAATAAAATAAAATGTCACATGCAAACACCGTGTATTATTATATAATCAAAACTAACATTATTATATGTGAATGTCAGGCGAGCAAACAAAAATAAATAATTGTTTATCGAGATTTTCGTTACCAGTCAGCAATGGCTATATCATGCTGATGTCAACTATATGTCAATATATATTACGCATTTTGGATAAATATAATCATAAATATGGAATTTATATTGTATTATCAATGTTTTTGGGATACACGCTCTTTTTAAGGAAATTATATATCTTTTCGATCGAATATATATTATTACAACGAATATATAGACCCTTTTTCGATGGATACCTTTGTATTACATAACTATTTCGATACAATAATTCCAATTGAAATGTCACTCAAGTTGTGGGTATTAATAGAGTATTAACCCATTGGTGCCCGGCCGGCAATAATTGATCGGGACCTAGTGTTTCGGTATGTAAATGCTGCGGGATCACAAGGGGTTGAAGGATGTTTGGCCAAGGGAATGGAAATAATGAAATAGTTAATAACGAGGCTCCTTCCATACGGTAGAGGGTCATTGAAATTGCGTCTTGAAAATTTGAGACACGAACGTCAATGGGTTAAAAGTACTGGATTGGTTTTTTATTATTTTTATTTTATAGAATATACAAATCAATTAAAGTGCTTAAATAAAAATATATGATTTAAATCAAGCATGAATAATAAGTTACTCGTTACAAAAACAAAGCAACAAATGAAAAAAATCACTAAACATGTTTGCATAACAACAGTGCAAGCAAATAATGAAAAAATACTTGACAAAGATAACAGAAATCCACATAAATAAATGTTATCGACGATGGAGAAATATGACGAGAAAAAATAATAGGATGTGTGCTGATAGCCCATTTCGAAGAGCCATTATCATCATCATCATCAGCTTGTATCCGTCCACTGTTGAACGTAGGCCTCCCGCATGAGTCTCCATTTTCTTCGATCCTCCGCCTTCCGCATCCAGGTCACTCCCGCTATTCTTCTTATATCGTCAGTCCATCTTGTAGGGGGTCGGCCAATGCTTCGTTTGCCAGTTCTTGGGAGCCATTCCAATACTTTTCTTCCCCATCGACCGTCGTCTCTTCGACAGATATGTCCTGCCCATTGCCACTTGAGTGTGCCTATTCGTTGGGTAGCATCCACTACTTGAGTTCTTCTGCGTATTTCCTCGTTTCGTATTCTATCTTTTAGCGACACCCCGAGCATGGTTCTCTCCATAGCACGCTGGGTGACTTTTATTTTATAGGTAAGACTTGCTGTCAGATTCCACGTCTCTGCGCCATAAGTTAATACAGGGAGGATGCATTGGTTAAACGCCTTAGTTTTAAGGCATTGCGGAATTTTCGCTTTAAAAATGTACTTTAGTTTTCCAAATGCTGCCCATCCCAGTTGTATGCGCCTGTCGATTTCTTTTGAGAAGCTATTTCCTCCAATGGAAATAGGATCGGAGGTCTGTGAAATATGACTATTAATCATGGCTTTTGTTTTATCCATGTTCATTTTCAGACCAATTTTGTTCGACGCTTCATTGAGGTCGTAGAGCATGTCTTGGAGCTTGTCAGGTGATTCGGCTATTAGCACTATGTCATCTGCAAATCGGAGGTGAGAAATGTATTCTCCGTTAATATCTAAGAGCCATTATAGTTTAACTGAATTAAGTACTGAAAACTTTAGAGGTACCAACAGTAATGGAAAAAATGAATGACCACGAACCTAGGTAAGCATTTCTGGAACGTTGAATATAAAACATTAAAAAACTCCAAGTTTGAAAATAGGTTCTTTTCTTCGTCAGGTCTGAAATTCGAAGGGAAATAAAATTAACTGAAATTATTGATACTAAATTAAATACCATCACATTAAAAGTAAATTAATTGAAGAAAAATAAACGATTGAAGAGAAATACTTGAATTTGCTCGTAGACTTCAAATACTGTGTTTGTAATGAAAAAGTTTTGAGAATACTATGGTTTGAATAATATATCTAGTGTTTCCTTTTTTCTTATAAATCTATTAAAAAAATGTGTAATGTAATTAATATTTCTTATAAAATCGTTTGTGTACGAGGATTCACAATAACATTATATTTCTATAAGTCTTTGTTTTATGGAATTAAATGTTAAATGATATTTGAAATCATTTCAATAACCACTCTTAAAGTATAAAACAATGATTTGATTGTTTTGTACACAGAAAATCCTTGAATAATTATTGTATTACCTTGATTTAATTTTTTTATTGGAATATTTTTTCAATACTCTAATCTTCTTTTATAGATTTAAATTTTAAATATAATTAGTAATTAAATATACACATACAATTCTGCATCAAATTTTATACGCATCATCTCATACCGAGTGGTACTTACTAAATAAAAAACGGTCAGAAAGTAATAATATAAAAAGCTTGTGAATAAATGTAGACTGACTGACTATTAAAAAAGAATAATACACATACTCTGAATATACACTATAGAGACATATATCGTTGTACGATGGTAAAAATGGTATAAATACATCAAATTTCGCAAATCAGCTCGGGCGGGGAATAGTCGAGTGGACTGCGCGGTGTGTAGAACGGAGCAAAGGTTGCAAGGCTCGTGGTTTGAATCCCGCGTCTGCCGATGTTTTTCTGAATGATTTGATGCGTATAAAATTTGATGTATAATTGTATGTGTATATTTAATAACTAATAATATTGTATTGTGTTACGTATTGTATATAATTGTTATTTCATTCACTGGTAACGTTGCGGATTCCTGTTTCCAGGAAATAGTTGTGCGAGCAACCGCAGCACAAATATCAATACAACTGTCAATAATTATCACTATCGAAAATTTATGCCGCAATAACTCACGATATTGTTATTTTGAAGTGTGGGTTGAACTGAAATATAAAATACACGTATGTACTCTAATGTATATTCTCAAACGTTAAATATTGCCTTTAAATGTATACCTAATTTCCCTGTGATTATTTCCACAAAAGAAAACTTAAATTTTAAATATCACATCCATTGCTTTTGATCCCAGTTGATACTTGTGGAGCTTCGACCACTCAATTTAGTACAACGGAAATGGCGCTCCTAAATGGCCTACCATGGTACACCTCAATCCTTTTCCTCTTTTGTCGATGGTATTGTTCTCCAAGATCTCTATGATATTTGACACGTGGTATCTTCTTATGTATATTCTGTTTCTAATTATTTTGTACCTTGGAACTCTGGTTCTGTGAAATAAATAAATAAATCATAATGTGAAAATTTTAATATTTCACCAGCCTCAAAAGAGAACAATGTGAATTTTTTACTCTCTCAATAGTCTTACCTGTATTTTGACAGTCGTCGTTGCATATTTACTGGATCTGTTTTAGCATAAATTTGTATGTCTAGTCGTAGAAAATTTGCCTGCAAATTATTGATGATGCTCTGCAGATTTTCAGTGAAGTGTTCAGTGATGACAGTTTTATCAGTGTCAGACACTGAGAGAGTCGTTTACATCCCCTCTTTTATCTGGAAGTATTAATATGCAAAAGAATGATGTTTTTGACTAGGTTAAAGAGAAAAGGACCTAGTACGCAGCCTTGACGCACGCCTGGAAACGTCAAATCAGCCCGCAACAAGTACTCCAATATTTACGAAGCAGTTTTTATTATATTTAAAGGTTTCAAAATAAGTTATTCCTTGAAAGAGATGTCCTAAAACCTTCAAAATTCGTGTACACAGATGGTTGGTGGCATTTAATTTTTTTTTTAAGCAAAACGTTTATGATTCACGAATATGATCTACCCAGGATTTAACAAGCAAGTAATCTTCTTGGTTATACTTCAAGCTGTTTACAAATAGACGGGTATCTCAAATACTAATAAATATTTTGACGTGGTATTTGGCACAGATGTCAATGACAGAAAAGTCAACATAAAAAAAATTAACTCCAATCGCTCGAACACGCAAAAGTTAAATTGAAATTTCAGGCTTCACTTTATATGAACCAATACTGTTCCCGGGACACTCAAGACAGTGATTATTGTGTAAGTATTGCTATTCAAATGATATTTATTTGTAGTATTAACATCCCCTTTACTTAAGGCAGAAACGACTTCACGTTACCGGGATAGTTATCGGGTCGCGTGGTGGAGGTATGAGGAGCAAACGAACAACACACATATTTTTTTACAAGCACATTGACAAATATTTGATTTGAAGATAAAAATTGACAAACTTTGGTTTTGGTTCAGGCCACGGACAATTAACAATCTGCCTCCTCTGAAGGTCGAACCGAACTAAGACGAAGCGCTTTGTAACACTGCAGCGCCCTTCTATCACCTGTCGGACCTTTGACGAATTATATTCTGTCAAAACAACCAAAATGACGATACATATCCAACGAGTGAACATATATAAGAGACTAAAGATTGTATATCGAGGTTTTCGGCACCAGCCAGCAATGGCTACATCGAGCTGATATCAGTATATAAGAATTTTTATCTTTCAACTTTTTGTTGACTTTAGTTGAGGATAGAAATTGCAAACGGTAATAAATTAACAATAAAAAAATAAATACAAAAAAAAAATGAATCTGTCAATTATAAACAATTGTCGAACAAAAACGCTGATAAAAAACACAGGAGTTTATAACAATGATGTATTGAGTATTTGCAGCAAGTGTTCGAGGACATGAGTTGTAGCTCTTATGCTGAGCTGAAGAGGGTTGTGGAGGACCGAGAGGAGTGGAGATCGAGATGCAAGATTCTTGTTGCTGTAAGCAAATCCACCGAATTGATACTACGAAGATGAAGAAGACTTTCAACGCCATTATGATTAATTTCATAAAATACCAAAATTTTAACATCCTTGGTATCCTATGATCCACACAGAAGCGGACTTTGCGAGGCTGTTGTTTGATTGTGTTCTCCAATTTAAATATTTCCGCCTGATATGACTTTCCGAATAATGGGAAAACTATAATGATTGAATTCGTTCGTTTCGGCCTTTTGTCCGCTTAATATGTTATTGTTATCGGCGAATATATTGAATGTGAAAATTGTTTTAATACTCTATTGTGCTGTTCATTTATTTGATGATTACGCCGTCGGTACGAAAGCGTGCGCTTAAAAATTTGAAACAATATTTCGGAATTGAATGAAAATTAGTTATCAATAATTATACAGGCATTTATTTAAATCGACTAAAGAGGGCTTACAAAAAGGCAAATTATGCATAAAAAAAACAACTTGATAGGCAAAAATTGTATTTAAAAAAATGCAATGAAATAACATAACAATATTAAAACAAAAATATATTATTTTGAAAATTCAATAGAAGTATGTTGCTGAAAAATAGATTGACAATAGTTGCTGAGACGATATTTTCATTAACTGTTATTTTTATTTTCTTTATCTATGGTTATCTTAAAGGCATGTATTTATTTGTTCAGTAATTTATTTAAGGTTTCGGAAGTAAATTAAATCAATTAGCAGCAAAAAAAATACATTGGAAGTAGGTTATAAATTGGCAGTACGAATGTTGTCAGTTATAAAATTATATTTCACTAATATACTCAATACTGCCAGTAATTAAAGAATATTTAACACATTAAATGAAAATCTAACCTAACTTATAATTAAAAATCAATCATATATTATTGACTGTCAATAAATTATTTTCTACCACAGTTTTTATTTTTCTCACTGCCAATTTATATTTTTTACTGGCCATTATATAAATAATTACTTTCCAATAATTGGCTGAATTACTGCCAAAATAAAAAAAATCTTATCTTATACCCTCACCGTGAACATTCTATTTATGGGTCACGTTAGTTCTTAACGTAAAAAACCAAAGAAAAGAATTAGGCCAATAGAGTAGTTAGGGATATAGGCAGTTTGATAATAAGATTCTAAAAATGAATTAAAAAATAAGTTTTTCGTTTCCAATACCGAATTATTTCATTTATTGTAAAAGAGTGACGTAAATGTCAAATATAAACAATTGTCGAACAAAAACGCTGATAAAAACACAGGAGCTTATTAAAATGATATATTTAGTTCACAAAATAAGTAAACAAGTATTTTTTCACAAAAATGGGTGGAGTATTAAACTTTCAATTCAGCGAAAAAAAAAGAAAACTTGAATAATAAGCTTTTAATAAGCTCTTAAATTTTTCACTTTCTTGAGAAAAAAAAACTGTCTACTTCATTTTATTATATGTCAAATATTGACTTTATTTATATTCGGATTTTCCCATAAAATTGCTCTTAAGCGTTCTATTTTTGTAAATTCAAACGTGAGCATTTCGCAGAGCTTTCCAGGACAATTTGGACCTCGGAATATAATAATGATATCAAAATGGTGCTTGCCGTCGGTGCGACAATGGTCCACTCAATATGCTCCTCGAAAGCCTTCGTTTTGACGGAACTTAGCGCAAAAGCTCGCTAAGCCAGAGAAAGTACAGATGCTGAAATGAACGAAAGCTCCACCGCTTCCCTTCTATAGCTCCAGTGTTATTTAAAAGATGGAAAAAAGATATGAAAATTTACATAAAATTCTAATATAATGATTTAATATTACGTTATGAAAGCAATAAAAATTTATACAATATAATAATAAAAAAATATATTTTTAAAAAATTATACATCATTTGAAAAGTTGTCAAAACAATTATATAAATATAATAATAATTGAAATTGAAAAACTATTTTTTTTTGTGTAAATCGAGTCAGTTTTTAAACAGATTAAGGTGTTCTAAGTAAAAGTTTTTTTTTGTTGCGATGCGCTTATTTTAATTTATAATGTTAGTATACGCATTGTTTTCAAATCATCTTAATTTCTAACTACAGTAAATTTTTGTACGGTTATCGACGTTCACGAGAAAGCCAAAATATTTAACAAATCAATGTTCTGACTGGGTAACCAAGATAAATAATTGCGTATAAAAGTGACTTATTTTCATTGAATTCATACCTTTTTTTAGATTTTTTTCAGCAAGAAAATCGGTATCGCAATAATGTTTTGACGTCAGCGTGACAATGCTCCTATCTCACGAAGCCTTTTCTCGCAGTAGGGAGTCTAGCACTAAAGCCTTCGAGTCGGGACGCCGGAAAATTGAGCGAAATCCCACCCAGCAGCCTTTTACACGAGTGGGGTATTAAGACTTAGAAATTCCTGCAAAATAGCGTCATTGTTCAAGTATTCAGTCGATGAAAAATACATATTCATTTTATATATTAAAATTGCGCATTTCGTGACCTCTCCGTATTTTATTTTACCCTCTACACTCCTTATCATTAAAAAATGTTTAATATATTGATATCAGCTCGATATGCTCGTAGTTCTTGTAGGCTGGTGCCAAAGATCCTTGATATACAACATTTTGTCTTATACTTTTGTTCGTTAGACATGCACATACAACCATATTGCTTGTTTGACAGATGGTGTTCTATAGATCACCACCGTATGAATTTTGATTCATTCGCTGAATGTCGGCGACTACAAGCACTCAGTGGGCAGCCGTCAGTCTGTGTCTGCTTGGGGCGTTAACAAGACGTTACGAAAGTTTGTCAATCTTTAAATTAAATATGTATCAATGTGCTTCTGAAAAAGCCTTTGTGTTGCTCATCTGCTCCTCATTCCACCACCACGCATATTATAATAACGATCCCAGCGACGTGAAATCACTTTTTCTAAAGTAAAGGGCATGTTATAATCTAATTGATCACTTGCAATCAGGTAATGATTTCATCGAATAAAATTAAGGTAGAGAAAATTGTTTGGATAATTTGCAATTATTAATGAAAACTATTTTTTTTAATCGTCAAGAAAATTTAAGGTAATTATCTAGAAGTAAAATAACAATATAATTTAAAGTAATATTCTAAATCAACTGTTGACATTGTCACCTTTATGTAACGAAACGTAATAATTTGAAAATAAATAAATATATAATACTTTTTTTATACATTAAAAAAAAACTGGAAAGAACTTTTGTGCCGTGAAAGTAACAATAATTTAATTAAAATGATATTTTTTAAATTTTTATTCACATCAGGGGCTGTTTATTCATGTCTTAAGAAGATAGGCTATATGAAATAATTTAAAATTAATTTAATATCCGAATTCAAAGGTATTTTTCAAAATGCCTGCATAAAATGTACTCGGAAAAATGGTGTCCTATGGAATGATTTTACTTGAAAGCCTATTGATAGACAATGACGTGTATCTTTGCGGGTAAGAGCATCAGTCCATGCCAACTGGTAAATTATCTATGTATACTTTTACAGTCTACTGCATACGAATTTCGGTCACCATTCAAGTATGTTCCTTGACAAATGTTGCTTAACTTGATTGATGATTGAACGGGATCTGGCGAAACAATATTCTAAGATCGCTGATCCAAATAACTTGTAGACATTTTCTTGTAAAATGTATTTGATTGCTGCCTTAACCTGTTCGCATCGGTACCCGATATATGCCATGTAAGATTCCCCTACCGTTGACATGAGTAGCCCTGATAAATTGTTTTGCTACTTTCAGTACTCATTGTGACATCTACAGTAAGAACTTGGAACTGCAGTCATTCCCTTTATCAACCTACATGTATTTGTTACATGAATCTGTATAGAATTTCAATAAATATCGTTTGTTTTCGACACAGGACTGATTTTTCTGTAAGCCACATTTGTCAATGCTACCACGTGCTCGGAGTTATATAATAAACGTTTGTTAAATATAATAGTTTTTTATGCATTATCTGATAGCTAAAGGATACAAAAACGAATGTGATTTATGAATATAGACCAGATAAGTATATTTATGCTTGAAATATTAGTTTTAAGCCAGAAAAAAATGTTTGTAAAACTCACGCCGTATTGACAGTAAAATTTATATTCCACCGAGCCGTAAAGAAAGGGTTAATAAACTTCTCTCTAAATGGATTATCTTACACCACATATTCCTTAAACTTTTCCCACATCAATCACTCGTTCTTCATTAAGTCAAAAGTAAGGGAGGTTTTCAGTGAACCAACAGTGAAAATATTGGACACAAGTTTACTTCATAAACAAGTTTGTCTTTGTTCAAGATAATATGCGAAACATCACCAGATCATATCTGTCCACTGTTGAAAGAAATGCTCCCACACAAGTGTCCATTTCTCTTGATCTTCTAATTTTGTATTTCAGCTCCCTTTAGATATTTTTTGATTTCGTCATTCAAATTTGAAATGTGTTACATTATTTAAAAAAAAATCCACCAAAGGTTTATTATTTTTAGTAACCTAAAAGTTTACTTAGAGATAAAGTATTTTTTTCTTAATCTAACTATTTTTTTAAATTTCAATTTCAATTTGATAATTTCAATTTTTTTTCACCTACAGAAAAATTACAAAGTTAAAAAAAATCAACTCGTTACTGAAATACAATCAAGATTAATACACAAATGTAGGTTCTTATGATTAAGTACTACGAAGACAGTAATAAAGACAAGCAACAGAAGGTCCCAATGCTCATCAAACAGATGACTCAAACAAGTCATTCCTTCAAAGAAACTCGTGGAGCTCTTGCCTGAATCGGGCTTCCATTACGTGAAATAAATATATATATTAATTTTGATCATTTTAGAAGTATGCGTCGGTTGATATGATATATGTACTTGTATGTTCATGTATGCTACGTATATTTTTATTGTAACGAAACTATCTATAGATGCACGATAAAATTGGTTGAAAAATTTGGTTCGTATTTTGCCCTTCCAACGCAATCGGTCGCTAGTTTCTTGAACAATTTTAAACATTTGGAGAGGTATGAACAAAATTTGTATTTTCCTAAAAAATGTGAATTAATTTCATATTATAACCTTATAAATTACTTAAGAATATTTCGTTTTTGTTGAAACAGAAATATAAATATTTTAAAGGCATTCCAAAGCTTACTAAAAGACTTTCAGGAAAGAATTCTAAAAATGACTTGTAATAAACGTATGTACTAGTATCATACTCGTATATTTCAACTATTTAAGAGTGCCTCTTATAGCATGCAATTGGTGTGACAGTTGTTAGTGCGTACAAGGCAATTTTTCGAGTACAGTGTTGTAAGTAAGACGTAAGTGGTCTTTTATTTAAGTCTAAAATGTTTTTAGTGAAATTGTTGCTCGAAATTAAATACAAAGCCGTTTGAATTGACTTAAATCCATCATGAAGCTTTAAAATAATGCATTAGTAAACCACTGACACAAAATGCGATGCAAAGTCCACTACTCAAGTAAATATCCGGAACTGAATGTACTTTTACCGATAAATGAATGTGCCGTGAACGGTAACTGAATGTACGAGTACTTTGCCGGTTACTGGAATACTCACTGAACTACTAGACAGTAACATTGAAACTTACACAGTTATTATTATACAGGCAAACTTTAACCGTAATCCATTAATGTAATTGAAGCATCGGTCAACAATTTTGACTAATACGTTTTATTTTATCTATAATAGAATATTTTAACATTTTAAATTGTTATCTGAAAATACTTTTAGTATCTTAGATTTTTTAATTAAAAAATATTCTTTTTAAAATATGTTAATAATTTAATTAAACTTTTCTTTTTGCAACATGTAAATTATAAAACTATATATTTTCTAAATAGTTCCACACACCTCACTTTCAACTTTCAGGTCTAACTATTCACAAAAAAAATATTTTTATGTCAGTTTTTTTTTCATGTTAACATATACAAAAGAAAACCGTCAGATGGTGATAGTAATTATATTGCCTCTTCTGTGGAATTCTATGACGCTTACCATAGTGCGTATGGCTAAGCGCTGCATATAGAAAGCCTGAGATTCTCGCATCATCCTCATTATTACAGCAATTTACTATGAATGGGTGGTCTTAATGGGACGACTTTCGTCTACCATTAATTTTTATTAATAGGCTGTGACTGGCATTTTACGGGCGAGAGATCAAATTCACACCATCCGGGGTACTTTAGAGCTCAGAAATTGATTAAGAATATTTTATTTTAATCTCCGTCGGGGATCGAACCCACGACCTTTGACTTGCAAAGCAAACACTTTACAAACTAAGCAAACACAAACAAACACAAACCGAAGAAAATTTCACTGGGTGCAAAACTACAGTCTCTCAGCAAGTGATTTAATAGTGCTCAGTGTGCTCCATTTTTATTACAAATTATTTCATTTATATAGGAAATATTTATATATTTTAAATTTAAATGGATCTCAAACTGAGCACCAAAAATATAAATAACTATAAAGTATGTATTAAAAACGTCCCTTACTACAATGGAATTCACTTAAGATTGTCAGTTAACAGCATAACTCTTGTAGTATTTTATTTTCAACCGATTAAAGAATGCAAAAGACGCTTAACTCAATTTAAAATGAATAATGTATTACTGTTCTTCCATTAAACTATCAACTAAAAGCAAAATAAAATAAAACAACTGTCAACGTTGAAACATCACTAACTAGCTGTTCTTTTTTTTGCAAGAAAGACGAGCAACTCTATTAAAAATACGAGCGACATCAATACTTCAACGTGACTTTTTTTTTCTTTTCAGAATCCGAGAAAATTCTATAGTACTGAAAAAAATACTGAAGCAAGACATCCTCAGCTTGTTCATCAAGTAACAAGTAAAGAGTAGATTGAAGCGCACAACTGTTATGCAAGAGATTGGGTGTTTGATCTACGGTGAAAGTTTAAAAACACATTGTTTAAAAATATTTATACTGTCCATACAATTATATTTTATTAAACGATTATTATCAGCATTAAAAAGCGATTTTTAACCCTTTTATTACGGCTCGGGGAAAACAAATTAAACTGTCAATTATAAACAAGTATTTGAAGCATAAATTTACTTATGTGGTATATTTTCATTCATAACATTGGTTCTTGAATCTTGTAGCTATCAGATGATGCATAAAATACTATTGTAAGAAAGTAGCAAAACGATATATATCGGCTACCGATGCAAAAGGGTTTATGTCCAAATGGGTGTAAAAAGCGCTTCTTCGCCTTTCAAATTAAAAAGGTGGGTTTTGAGTCTCCCTTTGAAGAATACCTCCGCTTAGTTACTTAACACTCGTTAATTCAGAGAAAAATATTTTGAAACGTTATACTTAACCAATCGAAATTTGTGGATACGTAAATAAAAACTATTTGTAGTTCCAAATATTCGGAAGTATAAAATTTCTTTCCACTTTGAAGGTTTTTCAGTTTTAATTTTTTTTTGTGATCTATGTGATATAATATGCTGGCTGGTATAGTTCAATGGTCAAAGCGTTTGCTTTGAAAGTCAAAGGTTGTGAATTCTATCCTCGACGGAGAAAAAAATAATTTATAATCGATTTCTGAGCTCGGTTGGTGTGAATTTGATCCCTTACCCGTAAAATGCCAGTCTCAACCTATTAATCAAAATTGGTGGCTAACGAAAGTCGTCCTGTGAAGACCATAGTAAATTCCTGTAATAATAAGGATGATGCGTGATAATCACATGCAGTGCTTAGCCATATGCACTATGGTAAGCGTCATAGAATTTTACAGATGAGACTATAGAATTACTATCAACATCTGTTGGTATTCTCCTGTATGTGTTCACATAAAAAAATTAAGGTCCATAAATATGAAAAAAATATTTGTATGAATCGATGATGTGAAAAACTCTAATCAGTAGTCTAACGACATTGGCGTTTTTTTTTCTTATACAGCGTTTAGCCTTCCTAAGAATTCATATAATCTGAGATAAGATATTTCATTCTGTGAGCGATGGTATTCTCATTTATGTTAACATATAAAAAATATACACATTCTACTGAAGAATACTGAAACATTCTCAGCGCATTTTAGAAAAAAGTAAATTGAAATCCTTTCAGTATATTTTTTTCAAACGTAAGCTGAAAATAATTGCATACGTTTTTTAGTTTTATTAAGCGTTCGTACTAACCGATACTGCAAAAAATATTTAATAGAATATTATTTACTTCGAAATGGAGTCTAGACCTCTTAGATCGAGTTTATTTGTATTTGAAGTCAAAAATAACGACCTAGTTATTGAGTCGACTTATCTCATCGATACATTACGTTTAATGCTTATTTGAAAATATTTAAAATATTATATTTACCTTCTCACTGTTGTATGAAGTGATAAAAATAGTATTCAGAGAAAAATACAATAAATCATCGTATAAGTGGTTTATTGCATCATCATCATCAGCCTGTATCCATCCACTGTTAAAAGCAAGCCTCCCGCATGAGTTTTTCTTGACATGTGGGGTAGTTGGCTTAAAACGCCATGCTTGCCAGGCGGCTTGGCGAGTTTATGACCGTTTTATACCGTGCCAAGTTCAAGCTGAGAGAGTTCTTTTGGTAACTATCTCAACCCTTCTTTCTCCCGTCAGTTCATCACGTCACATCGCCAAAGGGACTGGTTGCCACAATCTTGATGTGAAATCACTATGTAGGGCTCACCACGTACAGGTGGGAGTGGAGTTGGTTGTGAGAGGCTATAAAAATTGCTGTTATAATAGCAATCGGTAAGTGCGCATCACCAACCAAGAGCCCCCGTTTCATTTATTTTTGGTGAAATTGGATATCTGGTATTTTAAAATATGATAGCAATGTCAATAATAAATGAATATTTAAAAAACAATATATATATATATATATATATATATATATTTTTTTTATATTTATTGATTTACCTTGTTTTTACATGGCTCACGTTACATATACCCTCTTTTTAGGACACTACAGTTTCGACTAACTCGTAGCCTTTCTCAACCATCTCTGTCAAGAAACAACTTAATATGTGAGTGTTATTGTTTATCAAACGAATTGCTCTTCTTTGAAATGAGTCTATCAAATTATTGAAGTTATTTTGGGGCTCCAACCCAAAGTTGACTGCTGCATTCAAGGATAGGGCGGATTTATTTTTTAAATATTACAATAAGTTGTCTGTCAGTGAAATACCGACATTATCTTCATAACACACTCAGTTGTATGGAATTTTACTCTTTATGAGAGTTAATAATTAAATAAACATATACTATACATAAAATTCTTTTTTCAACGCGTCAATCCAAACACAAAAATAACAGCAGAAGCGGGATGCGAACCGCGGACCTTGGAAACCAACTATGCCCAGGTATTCATACCGCTCAGCCGACTCAGCTATTACTATGCCTGAACCGACTCACGTTGAAACTAGTATTTATGTCATTGTTATCATCGTATGATAGATGTCGCTATAGTATATATTCAAAGTATGTATATTTTTATTATTTTTATTATTCAATCAGTCTTCATTTATTCATAAGCTTAATATTATTACTTTCCGACAGTCTATTTATTTTAGTAAGTACTACTCGGGTCTCGAACCAAACTATAGACTGAATGGATGAGAAACGACTACTTATAGTTTTGACTTGGACTTTATAACCAATCATTTACCTGTGTTACTGATGAATAATTTAACCTTCTTGATATTGTCTCAAGGAGACATTATTAATCTTTATGAGAGCTTCGACAGCTCTCCAAAGCACAGTATTGTACTGATAGATAAACTTAAAAATAATGAATTCGATATAATAACAATAGGAAGTGATGGAAAGCAGAGAAAGGTGAAACTTTAGTGAGCTATGATAGGTGTTATAATATTCTTCGTAGCAATTATGTAGTTCAAATATCTTATATTTAATGATATTTTCATATAATTTAATTTTTTTCATATATACGTGCTGAAAATTGTGATATTTCAAATAAAATGCAGACGTTATCTATTCAAACAAAGTCGCCGCTTAATGCGTCAATAATTCGTTTATCGGGAAAGGGTTTAAGCGTGAAAAAGGTGGAAAAATCTTTCAGGGCGGATTTTTCTGCCCGAGGCCTTCGATGGGCTGGGCCCATTTCTCTGGCCGAGAGATTAATACTTTTAGGTACGAGGCTGACCCTTGCCGGCAGATTGGACACTCAATGGTCCCTGAATCTCATTGATTGAACGGCTTCCGGTTAGAAACGCTGAAAATTATTACTCACACTGAGGCTAGGGAAAAACTATCCGTTTTAAATAATACCCTTAAAAAATTGGATTACAAAAATATGTGAAATTTTATTTAGACTCTATCCATAGTACCCACTTCTCAACATCACTCATTTACGTACCGTCTAGTAAGACTAATTCTACATAGGTAAATATTTATTTACACGTCAGCACTGACATCCTCCTCTATAAAAATGTGGTTATTCATTCACGCGGTGGAACAGATGAACAACAAACAGACTTTTTTAGAGAACATATATATTTTCAGTAAACCTAAAAACTTCCAGCCCGGATGGAATAACATACCAGCCATAATATAACGGTCGGTGACACCCAGCGATGCAAATGGCGATATCTATAACTAACGTCACTCCCGTGACCAGACATGTCCAAAATGCCAATAAGGCTTCACATACATGTACGACAAGCGGACAGAAATAAGAGACGAAAGATTATATATCGAGGTTTACGGTACCAGTCAGCAAGGGATTTCTCACTGATTTCTTTACGTTTGTGCGCATTAAAAGACATTCTTTCATACATAAAGACACTGCAATCTTTGCTTGTTTTAATTCAATTATAAGTTTAATTTTCTCTTTTTTGCAGGTATCCTGGATCCGAAGAAAGGATCGCCACATCATCACCATCGGTATGGCTACATACAATGCTGACCAGAGGTACCAGATAGTTCATCTGGACCATTCAGATGTAAGTATATTTTTTACATCTACATTATATGATATTCAACCTCGTCCGTTAGAAAAACTAGAGCATATTTTAATTATATGAGAAAAATTAGAGATTTGCTTCTATACGCGATCAAAATAAAGTTGTAGCTATACAGCACCTTTTCGCCAGCATGCATTATCCTCATTATTTGATACGTATGTGAATCATGGCATTTCACCCATAATTAATGTATCCTCAATATATATTTAAAAAACAGTCGCATGGGTAAAAATACCGCAACAAAAATGATTTGATTTAAAAAAACGAAAATCACATCATCCAAAAATATGCTTCGGTCATTCCAGCTTCACCCTCTTCAAGCACTGAGACTTTTGATCTGGACTTGGTCAGAAACCATACACAAGTATGCTCCTAAAAAAACATTCAAGTGCAGATATGTTTTAGAACGAAAAATGGACAGTATCAGCTGATATAACTAAGTGGTGGCAATTTCTATTAACCATTTATTCCAGATGTGGAATGAATACGAGGAGAAGAAGAATATATTGTTTATTTCTTTAAGTAAAAATCAATGAATAAATTATTCACATTTTTTTTACCGGTGGCATATTTATAAAATTTACTCTTTGGATAATTTAGATACAAACTGTACGGAAACATTTTTTTCTGAAATTCTTACGGATTTAACAACCAGTAATTTACTTGTTTGTTGATAAACCTAATTACCTTTCCCTTTATTTTACCCTCAACTAATTGTTGATATAACTTTCATATAATATGATGTTTGCTATGAATTTAAGTGTGTATCGATCGTTTAATATTGAATGCTTAAAATGCTTGCAAATTCTGATAACAAAAAGATAAAGATAACTTTAAATTTTCAGCATATCTCTCTCTAAGGTGCATTAAAAAAATCTTAAATATAATGACGTTTTAAGCTTAAAGTGTGTTGTTATATTTTAAAACCCCCCAAGGCGATGAATCAATCGTTACATTGTATTGTTATCAAGAGCTTTTGTTTGCTCACTGTCGACTTAAATATTTACACAAGGAAAAATATTTGTGAGGTTTTTTGTATGACAAGAAAGCTTTATATTCTTTCTTGTGTCGTTGAAGATTTTATCTTGATAATGTAAAAGCACCCTGGAGCTTTTCAAGCCAATATTTTGCATACAGTGAGCTTTCGTTATAAGCAAATGTTGCTTTGCACGGATAAAAAAAACGATCAGTAAAATGCGACACTTATCTATTAACTAAATGAGCAACTTTTTTCAGTTTTCTTTCTAAGATCACTTGTTTTTCAAAAGTCGAATCCAAGTCACCGGGGTCTTCATTGAGACGCGTTGAATGGATGGATGAAGAAGAGGTCGCCAAAGCAAAGAACTCGTCAAGAAGCACGTTGACATATATTTTACGTAAATACGAGACTACAAAACTTCAATTTTCTGCTCAAGACACAAACAATGATTTGTACCTGACAGCACCCGGGCAGAAAATAACTCGGATGGCGCAGTAATTAGAAATAATGTGGCTGTTAATGCCAAGTCTTATGTTTTCTTAAATAAAAACTTAAACAATCCTTTTAATGTATGTCAGGCGACGAACAAAAATAAGAGACGAAAGAACACATATCGAGGCTTTTTAGCATTAGCCTGAAAAGGCTTTATCGAGGTGGAATCATTAGCTTATCTTACTAGATGAAATATGTACTAAAAATTTCTTCATTAACATAATTTTCAACCTTTTTTCTTAATTGGTGCATATGGCTGAAAAAAATTCTGTAGCCTTCATGGTCCTTACCTCATCCCATGTCGGCTCTGCCTACCACCGCAGCGCACGTCAAAAACAAATACCCATCCAAGTTAAGATCCGCGTCCAATGTTGCTTTAGGTCTATGACATTTAATTATCAGCGAAAAAAAAATTAAATCATCATTATCATCAACGCCATGTCTGTTTTATTAAATATGGCATATGGTCGAACTTCCGCTTCAAAGCTCAGTTACTATGGTCCTCGCCACATCACATGTTGGATCTGCCTACCGTAGCTCCGCTGAGTACATTTGATGAATAGTTTGTAACAGGCTTCCTGGACGACTGAAGGGATTGTCATCTGTATTGACATCAGCATGAGGTAGCCCTTGCTGACTGGTACCGAAAACCTCGATATATGATTATATGTCCGCCATATTGGGACTAGTTACATAGATCGCCGCTGGTGGCTCTGGTGCGACAGCCCATTACTCCAGTTGTGTCCCGCCCGTCGGCGAAAGCATATTGTATTGTGGCTCGGCCTAATACTGTGACTAGGTCAAGCCCTAAATTTGTAAAAATTTATCGTAAATATATGCCAATGTGCTTCTGAAAAGGTATGTACTATCAATCTGCTCCTACTCTTGCCATTACGGGACTGAATAACACCTTTTGAGAGAGAAGAAGATGTTAGTAGTGTATGCTCTTTTAGGCATTTGATGTATATGTCCCAACTTATTTCACCTTTGCCTTTCGATTGATTATAGACTGGAAGGTTGCCTTACCCACAATTTCCCTTCATTATTCCTCAATAGTCAAACCAAACAATACTTTTAAAAGAAAAGTAACATTAAAATATTTGTTAATTAAATAAATCATTTGTATTTTCACGTGCTGAAAGAAAATCATTACGGCAAACAATCAAATATTTCTATCAATTTCACAAAAAAAAAATTGTCGTATCATGCGAGTTTATAAAACCTGATTTTGTGTTATCTGAAAGCCAATCTACCTGTCGTTTTTTGACACAAAACTAACAGGTAACTCAAAACAACTGTTGCATTCTCAGCGAGAAAATATGTTTTCAAAACTACCTTTGTTGAAAAATGGAGCAATATCCGATGTTTTTTTTGCTTTTATTTTGCATAAAAAAATCATTGATAGTTAAAAAAATGTGAATAAAAAAACGCACAAAATCATAAAAGCGGAACTATCGCCGTGCACTGTTGACTCGAAAACTCAGATTGAATTACTTTTTTATGTAAACACAACATGAGAATCGTACAAAATGATAATATGTCATTTTTGTATATTTGTTGTTATTTACGAGGATACATATATGAATTGCACACAATAGATAATTATCAATTAAAATATTTGGTAATTTGTTAATTGGAATATTTTAGAAGATCGAGCAATTATCCCGACGTTCCTGAAGCCTGCACCATTTCATGCTTAAGAGTGATTCATCTCAAATATGATTAAGAAACTTACGATATTTAATTCATCGCCAAGTTCTCAGCATTTTGTTATTTGTTAACACAGCATCGTAGACGAGTACCGTACCACCAAAAATAAGACGGAAATTCATATAAGACGACGAAATGCGTCAACGAAAGCAATCAACCAACCGTCCCACAGCCTGTGTAACCAACTACCCCCATGTACCTAGACTGAAGTCACGAAACAGCTTTCTGAGATCCACAAACCTCTCACATCCGGCCCTGAAAATTAGAGACTCCAGCTCTGTAGTATCAGTAGATTTCATTACTCTAAAGGGAAGCCTCCTAACTAACAAGAATCTTGACTGGTAGACCTGGAAATCTCTGAACAAATGAAGATCTGGAGTTGTTAGAACAAAGAACAATCTCGAGTAGTGGGGGAATTCTACGGCAGGGAGAGTCAATGTTGTGCGACTGTAGAAACCTGCGACCACTTTAAACCTAAGATCTAGCCCAATGTGCCTTACTAGCTGCACATCCCAAGACTTAATGTTAGGCAAGACATTGGCCATCGATGTTGCCAGGTTTTGGATGGAAACAATTTGACGATGTTGAGACAAAGAAGAAGATCGTAGATGAGTGTTCTATTGGTTATCATTTACAAAAGTGAAGAAAACGACAGTAAAGTATGTCAAGAAATTTATTTAAAAAAACCGCGTTAAAAAACCGCGTAAAAAACTCGCAAGCTCTTAAAGAGATATCTGTCTGGTTTTAGTCGCGCGAAATTCTGATTTAAATACATTTGAATAAAAAGTACAGATTTTAAATGTCCCATTACGAACGCGCGGAGAACATTTTCAAGCTTTCTCTGCTTTCACCGCGGGTCTTGTAAATAAATGGTCATTAATTTGTTTTTTTTTGTTCTGCTCGATGCTAAAACAAAGGTATAAAAATACGTATAAGAGCACGAGAATGCTAGGCATATACTTTTGTTTTGAGTGTATAAAAGATCAATATTTTCAACTTATGACTTACCTTAACTCGAACACCTTATTAGTAACTTCTGACAACCTCCTCTCTAACTTAGTTATTAAATTGCATGGTGGCAGGATGAGGAGCAGATTAACAACACAAACACTTATTCTGAAGTAAATTGATAAATATATTTCAGAAATATTCTTACTTTTGTGAAAATGAACTGTGTATAATAATAAAGATTCGTACTGTAAAATGAACAATTAAATTTCACAAATAGTTTTGTATCGTTGCGTTTAATGCACAATTTGATATAAAATTTAATAAAATGAGTGTTCCATATGATTGCGATTATTTTGCACTTTTTGGTATGCGGCCTAGCCAGCGGGTAAAGTTCAATGGTCAAAGCATTTGCTTTGCAAGCCAAGGGTCGAGGGTTCGATCCCCAAAGGAAATTTAAAAAAAATAAAATAATAATTGATTTCTGAGCTCTTAAATATTCCGGTTGGTGTGAATTTTTATCCCTCACCCCTTAAATGTCAATCACAGCCTATTTATCAAAATTGGTGGTAGACGAAAGTCGTCCGTGAAGACCACCCATTCATAGTAAATTCCTGTAACAATAAAGTAAGATGCGTGAATCTTGGGCTGTAGTATATCACGTTGGCGGATCTATACTCCACATGCAGCGCTTAGCCATATGCACCATGGTAAGCGACATATAATTCCACAAATGAGACATCAAAATTAATATCGCCATCTGTCGGTATTCTCCTGTATGTGATTACATAAAAAATAACTGTAAAATGAACGATTAATTCACTAATAATTTAATGTCACTGCGTTTAATGCAACTTGTAATATAAAATTAATGAAACGATGTTCCACATTATTGCGATAATTTTGCTCTACTTTGGTATGCACCCAAGCCGCTTAAAAGCAATAACTGCGAATGATATGTAACTTAAAGTTGCAATTACCAGGCGGAGTGGAATTGCAGATATTCAGCTTATGATTATAATTAATGCATTCTGCACTTTCGTAATATTAATGCGTTTGTACAGTTTTGAAAACTGCAGCAAAACACCCATTCGAAATGGGTTTCTTTAATTAAAATGCTGAGCGTATAAATTTTCACGGATGCTTAAATTTTGTTCAGTAATCAAAAGTATGCTGTGGGGTGTAAGGTTAATCGTCCAAGCTATATGAAAAGCTAAGGAATTATTTCGATGCAGTGTAGCATGATATATATTTTGATATCAACTCGATAAAGCTTTAATTTCACTGCTAAATTTAAAAAAAAAAAATGAAAACATTTATAACCACAGTCAACGTGACTTTTGTGCAGAGGAAAACTCCAGGTTGACCCATATTGGAATGTAATACTATAATACTGAAGAAAGGAATTTTTTGTTCCCAGGATTGGACTCTTCAGATCAAGTATGTCCAAAAGAGAGACGCTGGCTTGTATGAATGCCAGGTGACCTCTCATCCACCCACTAGTCTCTTTGTCCAGCTCAGCGTAGTAGGTAAGTGTGTATATCCAAGCTCGTTGTGTGAAGTATTAGGAATATTATGCCTGTGATGTATACTCTAGAAATTTAATAAAATTTTCACTTTAAGTTGGTGAAAAGTCAAAAATATAACTCGTCGGGGTTTCAGAAAGTAGAGAAGAAATGAGAAATGCTGAAGACAATGAATACAAAACTATTTTTTTTGTTTCACTAAGAGTGAAAATAACCATGCACTTTGGAAAAAGCTCTGAATGATGGATTAGCAAAAATAGCTGGATTACTTAATTTAACGCTAAAACAAAGTTTTTTTTTGACTTATTAAGAGAAAACTTTAAATCGTTGTAAAATTGTATTAGGTTTCCTTAATAAATTCATGATGAATTCTATACTTCATTCGTAAAATGGTAAGAGATAAAATGATGAAAATAGCATATAGTCGAATTGATTTTGGCTGAATATATATATTCTTCAGCTAATAAAAAATGTACAATTTATATCATTCCAATATAAATACTAATAAACTACTGAATTAAATTAAAAACTAAATATATATATAATCGTGTCGGAGACAACAGGGTCAGATCCTGTCTGCCCAGAAGTGGGTGACGTCGCCCGTTATTTGTCTCTTCTCAAACCCATTTTCGATGTGTTGTGTGAGGTTCAGAATCTGTCCAGTGCATGATTTTCCAGGGCGGAAACCAGCTTGTTGTGGGATGAGAAGCGGGTCTATAAGGGGCGCTAGTCGGTTGAGAAGGATTCTCTCCAACAGCTTATACAAATGACAGAGCAAGGAGATTGGACGGAAATTCTTTGGGTTGTCTGGGCTTTTCCCGGGTTTAAGTATTGTGATTACTCTTGACTTCCTCCATATTTTTGGTATATGTTGAGTACTGATACAATTATTTAAAAACTAAATAAAAATGAATGACTTTACATGCAACAATATTAATGACAAAATTCAAATAAAAGAACTTATACATGACTCGATAGAAAACCTCAACCAGTTGGTACATAATAATGAATTCTCACTTATAACTTACCACATATTAGCTGAATTAAACTACCTACAGTGTATAAATAATATCACGAGAAATATTTGCAACAATATTAATGATAAAATGACGTCACTGCATAAGAAATTAAATTAATGAAATGTCCTAAAGATGTATTATTAATATATATATATATATATATATATATATATATATATATACTTAAGATTTAATTCTATATATAGTATCTTAAAATTTTAATTATATAATGTTAGTATCATATCAAAATTATGTCAATGTATAAATGTGTATTATGTAAAATTCTGTATAAATATATAACTGTAGAATAACATAGATGAATCCCACGCCACACACAAGATCTTATCTTTAAGTGGTGTGGTAAGCGAATTAAAAAAAAAAGAAAAAAAAATATAAAAAAAAAGATGGAATGTAAATTACTGTGTAAAAATTTATCTTTTTATATTTGATTAAATAAAAAAATTAAAAAATACCAGTCATTACATTAAATTCAAAGTTGGTGGTAGACGAATATCATCATCTTAACACCACTTATTAATAAAATATCCTGTTTTAATTGGATGATGCAATGTTGGGTGTAGTCTATGAAGTTGAATTATCAAGACTGCATTAGCAGAGCTTAATCATATAAAATATTATAAGCATCATAGAATCCACATATGATATTTGATTTTGCATCACAATAAACACGTATTATCTCGTTAGGTCTTCACTCTAATCAAGTAACACTGCTTATCAAAATAAGTGAAGATACTTACAAATACAAAGTTTAAATCATCCCGTAAAATTCACCCATTAATAGTGAGCTTTGCTAAGTAATGAAAAATAGTAAAATAGTGTTGTGCACTGTGATGACGTTATAAAATCAGGTGCCGTTTTCATATATGTTGAAAATGAAAAGCGTCATAGAACTTAAGATGAGCTTTTTCCATCACAGTTCGCAGGTACTTTCGTGGATGTGCTTAAATTTAAGATACGAGCATTTCCATCGCTAAACCTAC
Organism: Glossosoma conforme; assembly: GCA_022606575.1. Classification (NCBI taxonomy): domain Eukaryota; kingdom Metazoa; phylum Arthropoda; class Insecta; order Trichoptera; family Glossosomatidae; genus Glossosoma; species Glossosoma conforme. The sequence continues at coordinate 5,149,835 of JAGTXR010000058.1, read as the reverse complement.
TTAATGCCGAATATTGCCAATTAATTAGCATAGTTAAAAATTACGCTCTAATGAGGGAGCCTTGAGTTTCCAATTTCAGTGCTTTCAGCGTTTTCAGTCGCTCATTATAACCGGAGAGTAGAAATTTTCACAGCAGCGTGAAGTATGAAAATTCGTTTTTTTTCAGAAAGGGATTTATTTTTCAGGCTCCGGTAAGCCGAGAGCAACGTTATTTTCAGTTTTCCAATCCGACAAGAAACGTACTTTTAATCGGGCCGCTTTTGCGACTAAATATTATTTTTTCGCAGTTTTTTTTCGCGTTATCGTATCCGTTGAAAATGAATATGTGATTTTTTGAGTCGCGCCGTAAAGTGACGTCATTCGTGGAAATATCAACAAAAGTTATATAAAAATAAACGTCGACTTTTAAAAAATGGAAATGTATTATTTAATGAGTTAAGCCGACAACTTATTTTATCAAATGTTTTCCATAACGATTTTTGGATATATTTTGTATAAATAACTTCTTAGGTTTTCACGGCCAGATTTGGTTGAAAAAAGTTCACCACACACGGCTTAACCCAAAAGCCACAACATATATTTTGTACTTTAAATATGTATTGTTTATTTAATTACAACCATTACTAAGTAGACATTAGACTATTCACGCATTGTCCACAAATAAAACTTATTTGTTTATATGGTGGATATCACTTTGTTTGTGTGGTGTTTACATAACGACACTAATCATACATTAATTTAATAATTTATTTAGAAAACTAAATACACACGTTTTTAAAATCACAAAACCGTACAAATTCAATAGAAAAAAAGCAATATTTTTAATTTATTACTTTTAAATATGGACGCATACATCCTGTAATAATGAGATATTTTTTTTACTGGTTTTGAAATTACTTGCAATTGAAAAGAAAAAAATATGAGGCAGAGTATGTATTGTAAAAACAGAAACTATTTTTGAAAAAAAAAAACTCTTACAAATATGATGTATTTTTTTTTAATAATAGATAAATAAATAAAATTAATTTATATTTTTCATGTTTTTTTTCAGAGGCAAGAGCCCAAATTTCAGGCGCTCCAGAGAAATATCTGAAGCCTGGTTCCGTCCTTCGATTGCAGTGCGTCGTACTGAAAGCAACTGAAACACCATCATACATTTTTTGGTAAGGATTCTATCTCATTGTTAGAGTATTCACTAGTTTATGGAGTAGAACACTTAGTAGAACAGGTAGATCCTTGGGTATAGATGTATCTTGAAGTAAGGCATTTTGCTAGACAAATGATGGAACTGAGTGGCTTCAATGTGTGGTGAATATTTTCTCCAGATATATATATATATATATATATACATATATATATATAATCGTGTCGGAAACAACAGACAGATCCTGTCTGCCCAGAAGTGGGTGACGTCGATGGCGTTAATGGCCATCATCAGGTCTTCCTGGGTGCAGCTATTCGGGCACAGCGCACACTCCAGAAGGTGTGACAGGGTCTGCTCCACGCCGCAGTCACATTCAGTCGGTCCGCTGTAAGACTGCCAGGCCCTCATTTGTGTCCTTGTCCTGTATACTCCGGTCCGAAGTCTGTTAAGGGACCTCCATATATTCCAAATTGGTCAAAATAAGAATAGGTCCTCAAAGGGGCAATCCAAGTATTCCCCTCAGTTGCGCGTCTCCACATGTTCAGCCGCAGGGTGGCCTCAGGTATCACCAATTCCGTTGTCGACTGTAGGAAACTTCTCCTTGATTTGAGCCAAGTGGTTATCTTTTGGTACCCAAACATAGGGTGGAGTGCGTTGTGGGTTGCTTTGGTGAGCTCCTTCTTGGTAGTAACTTCTCGCCGTATGTTTGGTGGGGCAATGCCCGAGAGTTGATATAGCTTTGATATTGGGGTAGGTTTTAGGCACCCCGTAACCACCCGGCACGTTTCATTCAGAGCAATATCCACTTTCTTAGTATGGGCAGACTCGCCCATACTGGCGAAGCATACTCGCCAGCAGAGAAACAGAGAGCTGAGCACTGCAATCAGGTTTGGTTGGGGACTCTACCTGCCATTTTCGGAGTAGGTTGTTTCTGGTGGACACCTTTGAAGCTAACAGACTTCAGTGTTTCTGATAAGTGAGGGTCCTATCCAGCTTGACCCCTAGGTATTTAGGTGTGCCGCAGTGCTCTAACACCAAGTCGTTACAGGTAATGTTTTATGATTTTCTTGGAAGTCTGTTCATCATCATCAGCCTGTGTCCGTCCACTGTTGAACGTAGGCCTCCCGCATGAGTCTCCATCCTCTTCTATCCTCCGCCTTCCGCATCCAGGTCACTCCCGCTATTCTTCTTATATCGTCAGTCCATCTTGTAGGGGTCGGCCAATGCTTCGTTTGCCAGTTCTTGGGCGCCATTCCAATACTTTTTCTTCCCCATTTACCGTCGTCTTTCGACAGATAATTAACAATTGCCACTAAAAATGTTTATTCGTTGGGTAGCATCCACTACTTGAGTTCTTCTGCGTATTTCCTCATTTCGGATTCTATCTTTAAGCGACACTCCGAGCATGGATCTCTCCATAGCATACTGGGTGACTTTATTTTATGGGTATGACTTGCTGTCAGATTCCACGTTATATATATATATATATATAAATCACTACCAGTTTTTAATTTCATCATTATTAAAGATTGTCTCCAGGGAGGCCGAAACATGTAATCGTTTAAAGTAAACGTGGAAAAAAAGGTAAAATTTTAAACTAAAATTATTTTATAATTATATTAATGCAGTTTCACCAAATATTGTCAGTTGATAACCTTAATGTTATTAATATAAAATTAGTTAAACTAAAAAAGAACTGTGATAATAAATTTTGTTAAATAAAATTGCATTTTTAAATTCAATTTAAATGATGAATATCTACCAACTTATAAACAAAGATTAACACTTTCACGAAAGCGAATTATTTTTTACAACAAAAACAACACAAAAAACTCTACAGTACATAAATTGATTATTATTTTTCCAATACGAATAAGTTTTTTTGATCACTTAAACATTATTCATCTCATCTTTATTGTTTTACTAAAAATACTTACCAAGGCATTGCTTTCATTTATTTTTTTATTTTTCCTTTATCTTTTATATCACTAAATATGACTCATCTTTATAAAGTATTTGAAAAAAAAACATTCTTATCTAAAATAATATAAGCAGTTGTTGTAGTCGCTATTTTTTTTTGAATCGATGGAAAAAAACCTTTTTGTATTATGTTTTCAATTATTATTGCGATGTTTAAACATTTCGTAGAAATCCACTTAACTCACTGTTACATTTACACTTCTGAGTTGAAAATGCATTTCTGTGTAAAACGGGAATTTCAGCATTTCTCAATATTGAATAACAACTTCTTAAAATATTATTGTGTGCTTTGTGCAACATGTCACAGTAATGAACGTTGTTGAACGTGTGAGGTTATTCCACTGAGCGAACAATTCCACGTGGAACTTACTTGCGTTTTCGGATTCAATATAAACTACTTTGAGAAGGAAATTCTGAAAGAGGATGCGTGAATAAAACAAGATGCTTACGAGTACATCTTATTTAAGAAGTTCATCAAAATTATTATGCTTAAATGTTTTGATCAAATAATGCTGTTTTATGAATTTGTGGAGAAGTATTAACAATAAGATATCTATGTAATCTATGCAATTTTAAGTCATTTGATTCCAATATTTTTTAAATGAAAGTAAAAATGATTAATAAAAAAATACATTTCATATATCCGTTTTATGAAATCATGAATATTATTTTTTCTAAAATTTTATTTAATAAATTAATTTTGCCATGTCTGTTCCCTCAACTGGAGCATATGGACATTAAGAACCGCCGCCATGATGCTCTGTTAGCCACCTTGGACCTAAACTCGTCCCATGTCAGTTCTGACACCCGTAGCTTCACCGAGTACATTCCGTGTATAGCTCCTGACGCCGTTCCAGAATGGCAATAGCCCCGGACTTGAAGAAACGACAGTCATAGTTAATACCTTCCTGTGGCATGCGTAATACATGTCACTCTTATTAATATACAATATGATACCAAAGGGGTAAATTTACTAAAAACAAGACTTGAGATAACTGTCGTTTATTTTAAAAAATACAACTATTTGACTTAAAAGCACAATATGTGTTAATGCAAATGCCAAACTACGGCCAGAAAAACGATATAAAACCAGAGTCGACTCAGCCTTGACCCGCTCGCAAACGCGGTAGGCGGCAGACTGATGGCTGCATAGAGAGTAGAACCTTGCTCCTGATTATATATATTTGACTAGCGCTACGTCTACCGTCCTGTCACCAGCGGCGAAATAGAGAACATCACGGTTATTTTGTTGGCTACTAGTTAACAGAGGCACTACTACGTACGAGTACGATGCCAATTGTAAAAAAGGTGGCGATGAATCGTATCACTTTTTAAATATATTTTTAATGTTTCTTTATCTTCACCAGGTATCACAATACCCGTATGATAAACTTTGACATGGAGCTTGGTGTGAACGTGAGCACTGATCTTGCTGGAAGGAGCAGTTCTCTGGTCATCCCAGCCACTGTTGCTACACACGCAGGAAACTACACTTGCACGCCAAACAACGCGCAGCCTGCTAGCATCTACGTGCACATCTTTAACGGTAAATATAAAATTCATTTAGTACTATTTATATATTTATAATCGGTTAAAAAGGGGTGGTATTACTCTGCCTAAGAATGATTTAAGTGAGAAAGCTTCAGCCCTCGACATATCTCAATACTTAAATAAGATTTCTGCATACGGGTAGTTAAAAACTGTTATAATAAGAAACTACGCGATTATTTTAATGATGCCACAAATACTTTACACAACGATAATTTACGTATAAGAAGCTTAAAATTACATAACCCCTAAAGGCTCAATTTTATTTATAGTCCATTTGGGTATTTATAAGTTAAGTTAAGTAATAAGGTTGTACGTACCATAGTATGCTTACATACAAATGTGTAATAAAAGAGCTTTATAGGTAAAAGTAATTACATAGACGAGTACCGCGAAAGCTCATGCAATGAGCTTTTAGAAAACACGTTTATATATTTTTAATGATAATGCTTCAGAATAACAAAACCTATTTATTTTGAATGAAGCATATTTTTTGTCTCAAATAAAGACATAATGAACACATTTCGATCGTTCAAATTTATAGGTTTATAATAGCAGTGATTTGTTCTAAATTTTGCCCAAATTGCGGTCAAATATTCCACTAATACTCTTTGAATCGGAAACTGGTTTGAAATATAATATTCGGCACTCATGTAATTTTGAGGTTCAGCGAAACGATTTCCATTCAGAAGGGTTTTAGTGCGAGCAGGTTTAACTGCAGTTTCAGCAGGCTATACTATCTGTTTCAGCGGGTAATGGTTTCAGAAGAGCTGGTCATATTTTCAGTTTTCAGTTACGATCCGCTTTAGAATCGTTTTCATGAAGCTGCATTTGATATCGTGGATTGCAGTGGCGTGGTTAAAAGAATCCTTTTCGGGTATAATCAAATTATAGTTACCCATTTCATATCATTCATTTTTACGAAAGTAATATTTGGTAAGCTTACGATCCATCTATTGAAAAACCTAGGACTTACTTGCCTTTAAATTACTTCTGATTCAAAGTCTTAAATTACTGTCGATTTGATATTTTTTTCCTTGCTAATAGATTGTTAATAGTAAGGTAAGGTTAGGTTATGTTAGATTGCTTACTTGTTAGTTAACTTAAATGTAAGATAATTATGTAAAAAAAACATCCATGTATTCTTCAGATACATATGTTATCTGTTTAAGTTTCCAAGATTTTGCAAAGGATGCCATCAGTAATATTCATATAATAATAGAATAACGATTATCACGTGATTCAAATATCATGTTCTTTTAAGTGCAAAGTTATCTTTAAGTAGTGTTATCTAATTCGAAGAAAAAATATGAATTATAAAAGAAATTAATAAGCTTGAAGAAGCAAAATATCGAATGTGTTCGTATGCAATCATGCTGGAAACCGAGCCACTATCCCCTCCAGTATTTTAGTAAATTTAAAAAAATTATGACGCCTTGAATAACATAATTATAAAATAATAGTATTTATTGCAATATAAAATTCAATTTCAAGCATATATTGTATATAAAAAACTGGGAAGGGCAAACTAAATTGCATTTTTAAAGTGAAAATAACACGATGTCTTAAAACTAAGGCGTTTAAACAATCCAACCTCCCTCTTTTAACTAATGGCACAGAGACATGGAATCTGACAGCAAGTCTTACCCATAAAATAAAGGTCAACCAGTGTCGAAGTGACGATGGTCGATGAGGAAGAAAAGTATTAGAATGGCACTGTAGAACTGGAAAACGAAGTATTGGCCAAACCCCTGCAAGATAGACTGACCACATAAGACGAATAGCGGGAGTGATCTGGATGCGGAAGGCGGAGGATCGAAGAGGATGGAGACTCATACGGGAAGCTTACGTTCAACAGTGGACGGATACAGGCTGATGATGACATAAAAAATATATTAATCGATTAAAAAGCTCATGAATGAATTATAGAACTGTAATTTTTTTTTTACTTAAAACTTTATTTAAATATTATAAAATTCCATAATAAATAATTAGATATAATAACTTTGAGTAATTTTTTTATGAAAATTTCTTAACTAAGAAGTAAACTTTCTTGGTTGTTTTTCAAAATTAAGATTTTACATTTACGTTTCGCATAATCGTACAACTAACGTGATAATAATGTTAAATAAGTTATATTTACGAGTATTCCTGAAACATATCCATTAAGGTACGTACTGAAGGATATTTTTAATTAAAACATATAAACACATAACAAACACAAATGTTCAGAGCTCTGAAACGAATCTGTAGAACGGAGTTATAAAGGTAGAGCCTGACAATATGTCGCTGTTTACACATTTAATACCAAATCGTTTCAAGAAATTGAAATTTTAAAATTAAATTAATTTAAAAACTGAAAAAAAATGTATTCAATTCTTTCAAATAAGAGCTAAATATCATTTTAAAAATCTTTATTCATTTAATGTTAGGTTTAAGCAGTGTTTAATCTGAATTTCTTTCATAAAACAATTGATGAAAGATCTTTTTATGGATTATATTTATTTAATTATTTAAACAAAACTTAAGCGAGATTTTTATCTTACGTGTGAACAATAGATGGTATGTTAGCTGTTAATTGATGTCCCAAAGTAAATGGAGTCACAGATACTTTCTTGAGATAATCATTTAAAATTGTAAAATTTCGAAAAACATTGATTTTTCGAAATTTATTTAATTTTTATTAAATGTCTTCAGAAAAATACACCGACTTTATATTGAAAAAATAATCCACAATATTATAAAATCGAATATGAAGCCATATTTTTATTTGACGCTTATTATGACATTTGCACTTTTTTCCTTAAGCGATATTTCTCGTACTTTTGTGTTCTATTTTTTTATTTCATGTTTGTTTTATCATACTTGTTTAATTTAACCCTTTCGTTACAGCTCGGTGGAATACAAATTATACTGTCAATACGGCGTGAATTTTTCAAACCACTTTTTTGCTTAAAACTAGTATTTGAAGCATAAATGTACTAATCTGACCTATTTTTATACATCAAACTTGTTCTTCTACGCATAAAAACAATCATATTTACAAACGTTCCTGTGACCAAACGTTACGATATTTATTTATATGCCATTCAGATTCCTGGAAAGAATATATGTAGGTTGATAAAAGAAATGACTTCACTTCCAATTTCTTACCGTAGATGTCACAATGAGTACTGAAAGTAGCAAAACGATATATCACGTCAACCAATGTCATCGGTCGGGGAATCTTTGAAGGCATATGCCGGCAACGAATGCGAAAGTGTAAATACTTTTATCGTGCTTTTTTAATTTGGAACACATTTTTTGTGAATAAATAAATAAAATAAAAATAAATATTATTAGTTTTTTGTCAGTGTCAACGGTATAAATTGTGTTCAAGTTAAATGAACTTGAGATCAAAATTTCAAATTAATTCACGTTATCTTAATTTGGTATCTCTTTGTTAGGACAGTGCTTTGAAGCCTTAGCGATTCGATGTTATTATGTTTAAAATTAACATGATCTTGTCTTATACACTGCATTTTAATGAGAAAAAATAAATTCAGTATTTTCAGGTGTATTTTTAGAACTAATGGAAATATATACATTTTGTTGATTACAGAATGAATTTAACTCTCAAAATAAATTGTTTGTTTCGTCGATTTTGATGCATCAAAAAAATATACACAAAATATATATATTGATTTTGGTAGGTTAAGAATAAATAATTTTAAAATAGGCCCAGCATTAGGTCTCGAGATGTATAGCTAGTCAAGACATAGGGAAAAATCTAAGGTGTGACGCGGTCTGCAAGTCTCCACAGTCACACAGCAGTGACTCTCCTTGTCAAAGCATTCCCCACCACACGAGTTTGTCTTTTGTTCGACCAACTCCGGTTCTTAAACGCAGATATATGAAGATCATTTCACATTTTACCAGCGGCATTAAGGATGCAACTTTGAAAATCGTCATATTTTTAAGGTTTTTCTGTTTTTATTTTGTGCTTCCAGGTGAAAACCCTGCTGCCATGCAGAGTGGTGCTGAGTGCAGGTCCTTCTTCTGCTCATCCAAGTTTTCCATACAGATTTTCTACGCCCTGGTTGCTTCAACCTTACTTCCGGCCCTAAGTTGACCTTCCAAGTAAACTTATACTATAAGAGTGCTACGATATATTTTTAATGATACTTTGTGTATGAAAAAAACAATCTAAAAAAGTATAAAAAATATTATGCAGATTAAGAGAGAGTAAGAAGTTATGAAAACTTTTTTTGGAAAAAAAAAGAATATTCGTGTATACAAAATGTGAAATATTTACAAGTATGTTATTATAGTCAATATATTATATGAAAAATAAAATTTAAGTTTGTTTATATTAAATTGTTTATTATAAACCTGTTTTTAATGATAATTCTAAAATGGAAAATGCACATTTTTAATATAAGTTTTAAGAATGAGTATGAGAACGATGTTAAATATCTGTTAAGTTATTATTTTTAATGGAGATGTAACCATTTTTTTAGGTAAAATTAAATCAAATCTGAACATTCTCGTTTATCAAAACGTGTTGTGTAACATTTTTTTTCTCGAGCCAGATTTTACCATTTCATTGAATCGTTGAATTCAGGCACTTAAATCATAAGACCATAAAAGTCAACAGAAATGTGATCTGTTTTTGGTGAGTTTTAAGAAGTTATTTCAAAATTAAAATAATCCTTCACCCAATGATGGTTTATATCAATTTCTAACAAAAGATGTATTAAAAAAAAAACTTACATCCCATTTCTTTTAACAAAAACATTAAAATAAATATTGAAGATATGATAGAACCATGATGTTTGCTGTGAATATGTATGTGTATCAGTTGTTTAATGTTATATGTTTTCTAAAATAGTAATAGTTTGGTTTTAGGAAACAGTGGTTTTGGTTTTTCGACGGCAACCATTACTTAAACTCGGAACATGGTCAACACGACCTAATTTTTATTTTAACTGAACAATATGATATATTTTTACGTACAAAAAAATAATGTATTGAAAGATCGTTGATATTTAAGAGATCGATTGAATCAACAATAGAAGGAAAAATGTGAAACAAGGACTGAGGTGTACTGGTAGTCTATTTAGAAGCGCCAACGCAGTTGAACTGAAGTGAGTAAACAAAACTCCATACAAATTGGAATGAAGAAATAATGCATAACTACCAGCACGGGCATACTTATCCGAATATTCCAGATATATCAGCAGTGTTATTGATTTATGAGGTTGGTAGTAAATCAATATGATCGTAAAAAGATTATTTAATCAGTAATAATCACTCACCCAGATAATTAGATAAAATGTGTTTAAACGATGTAAGAAATACGAAGAATTTATTTACTGAAAATATAGTGTTTCATTTAATTCCTCAAATGAGATCTTTCTCTTATAAAACACTTTAATTCTGTACACGATTATTTCAAAGAAACACTTGAAAGTACATCTCATGAATGAATAATAGCGCTTTTCTTATTCGAGCTCGCAATACGATTCACGATTGTTTTTATTTACGCCTGAAAAAAACTTTTTCAGGCACTTGTTTTTTTCGTTTTTTTTTTCAGCAAGTGCTAACGCTCCTTCTGGGAAATCAACTTTGTAACCAAAGGCTGCGTTTAATAAGGAGATAGAACCTTTAGTTTGATTCGTATACGCTTTTTTACTCGCGTGACGAAAAAGGCTGTCGCCACAGCGTTAACGGTGCGGTTTTAGAAATACTTTCACGTAACAGATAAATGTCTACTGACAACCACTGAAAACATTTTAAATTCAAACAAAAACCGTATTATGAGCAAATCTCTGTAACTTAAATTTTAAATTTTCCATATGCTCTTTTACCGAATAAAATAATAAAATAAAATATTTTTACAAAACCCAAATTTATTTGACAAGCGAAAATTGCACATGGTAAGTAAAGCAATGTTTAAAGGAGGATCAAAACATACATATATTGTAGTAGGTCAACGTTGGTTATAAATTGCGTTTTGTTGGTTCCGTTGTGTCGCTACTTAAAACAATATCGTCCAGACGTCGAGAGCATCAGGCTTATCGTCCGATGTACTTTTAATTATCCAACTAACAGATCACACATGAATATGATTTGAAAAATGCAGCTTAATATTATTAAAATTCTTGGCTTCTGAAAGTCGTTTGGAAACAAATATGCTCTAAAGTGGAGCTTAAGGCAGAAAAAAAAACTCGGAAGGAGACATGGACAGTGGAAACTGACATAACCGAGTGGTAGCATTTCGAAGTGTATAGATGGTTCATATGGGCTGTAAGTTTTAAGACTATTTTAAGTTTCTTTGTTCCCATGCGGACTTAATAGGTGTTCTGACAAGGCGAAGACAATATGAGCTTACAGAACTGTTAAATGGCAATTTGTGGTGACCATAAACTCCTAATACAGAGCATATACTGTAAAAAAAGTGTCTTTGTTCCATAGATCGGAAATAAGACGTTTAGTTTTTATTATTTTTACACAAACTGTATTTTGGATTTAATCAACGTGATCTAAGAATGAAGGATCCCTTGAAAAAATATGTTTCTCAAGTGAAGAATCAAACACAGCTCATTTTTTGATAATTCTTTTAATCAAGTTTACTTGCATATTAGTGAATTGTAGACGTGATCGAATTTTTCGATCATAAACTTGATTAATTACAATGAAAAATTATATTTTTTGTGAATGTTAAGTTATTTATTTATTGATATTTAAATTATAAATATATTTATTAAAAATATGTTTTAGCGAATTTTTCAAGCAAAATTAAATTTGGTTGTGCAAAATTGTGAAATATTAAAACAGAAAATTGTCAATCAAAACACTTTAAAAGTAATGTAAATAATATCAATATATATGTGGATAAACTTGTACTAAATAATTCAACTCACTGTATAGTACGTAGTAGATTATAAAAAATATATTAACTGTATTATATTATATTGTATATCAAATATATCTTTATAAAAGCTTACAATTAAAATGTAAGTTTATTTTATAATACTTATGTTTACTTCTATGCGTCCATAAAAATTTGTTCATCAGTTTATATGTACAAAACAAAAATAATTAAACACAAAGGTCTTGTTTTTTAAAAAATGCTTAAAAGTTCACTCCGCGTTCAGAATGACAACACCTTTCGAATGTTGTTGGGTCTGCCGCGATACTGCAGTGCCTCAGGCATGTTGACGGAGGGTCGAGTGGATGGCTTCCATGCCATGATAAGGAAGCGTTGCGCTTCTCTGTGGGCGCGCGTTCCTCTGCCTTCCGCGTGGAGAGGAACGCGCCAGTCTTCTTTTGTCGTCAGTCCATCTTGCAGGGGGTCGGCCAACGCTTCTTTTGCCAGTTCTTGGGTGCCACTCCAATAATTTTCTTCCCCATCGATCATTGTCTCTTTGACAGATATGTCCTACCCATTTCCACTTGAGTGGGCCTATTATAGAATATACTCGGCCGAAGTGTGGTAAAAAGACCTGACATGGGATTAAACAAGGATCATAACGAATGACAGAGCTTTGTAGTGTCCATATTCCCCACCCAATGGAGTGGACATTGTTATGGTGATGACAAATATATTTGTATTTAATAATATTAATTGTTTTATTTCAATAAAAGTTTAAATGCAACTATTATATCCCTATTTTTAAACCTTATTGGAAGCAATTATTCGTTATAAAGCATAATATTGTAAAATATTTTTTGTACAAATACTATATAATAGTATTAAATAGTAATAAATCCAGTGTATTTAAAATAAATTGAAAAATATTGTATCCTCGATGTCTTTATAGTAATTTAAAAATGAGAAATATACAGAATAATGTAAATAAATTATAAGTAAGAATATAAAAATATATGTAATTATATATATTTAATATTAGTTGAATACATACAAAGGTGTAAATTATTTATGAAAATCTGTATAAATAAGCTATGTATCACTAACACGATTTATAATTCAAGAACGGCTGGACCGATTTTCATAATATTTAATTTGTTTAATTTGTTTCGATTCCCAAACAAAAAAATAAGTATGAAGACGGTTCGTGATTTTTATTTCATACATTCTGTATGAAAAATATGATTTTTAGTTTTATGCTGCTTCCAAAAGATTTATTCATTGTCAATTTGCACACAACGCCATCTCTGTTCATATATTTTTAAGTATTAATTTGAATTGAATGATAAAAAAAACACTTAAATAATTGGATAAAGGTTTTTTTTTTTCATTTCAACTAGTATTATATTATTCTACGGGTAATTATACTTGAAAATGCTGTCAGGCAAATATAATAATATCTTTTTTGAAATTTATTTTTATTAGAATATTTTTTGATTAACGTATTTTTATTTTATCGATAATTGATCTTTATTTTAATATTATTAATAATTTAATACACATAAACAATCTCACATCAAATTCTACACATTAGCTGCGTTCTATACACCAACCATTGTCTACCTAGGCAGAGAATGGTTGTGTGGACAATGCAGTTTGATATAGAATTGTATGTGTGTATTGATTTATTAATAAAAATATCTCATTAAAAAGTTATTCTCTTTTATTTTATCAATGAAACTACAGCCCTTACGAAACATTATTTTAAATTTTAATAAAACAGGAAAAAGGAATATTTAATTGTATTGTGTGTATTCAACTGTTTTAAAAATGATGACGTATTTATTTGATTTTAAAAATCATTTAAGATATAAGTAGATATATAATGGTTGTTTTTACTATTGTAAAATATATATTTATTTTATGTTGATATTGTACTCAAAGAGAAATAAAGGATTTTAAAATATTAATAGTGTATTAATATAGTCCAGCGGCAATAGCTCTTTGTTAGCGCGCTTCTTGTGAGATCACCGAAAGCAACATTGGGCGCGGACAAGAACTTGGATGGGTCACTGCCTGTTGCTAATCGAGATCTGGTTGATTCGCTTCTTAAGACATACAGGAGAATATAGGCCGCTTGGTGAAAAGCCTCCCTGTCCCGTCCTGTTTTTGGAGACCTAGATGGGGACCCGTTACTGGTCGCACACAAAAAGCTACTTGTTAGAGAGTGGCTGAAGGCCTTCTCGTGATTCTAGGTGCATCAGTTAGATGTCAGATAGATCTTAGTCTAAGGCTGCGAAGTAAGTATGCTACAGCGAGTCTCGAATTACCTTCTTTGGGAACACGTTGCTAACCACGAAATACGTGGGAATGGATAAAGAAATGGCAGAATGGCAGACATCAGTTACGAGTCATTACTTGCGTCTGCACTCTTGTAGATGGATTATATGATGCTTAACATGCTACATATGGCTAAGCTATGCATATGGAATGTTGATCCGCCATTTTTATAGACTACAGTAAGGCATTTACGCATCATCCAGTTGTTATAGGAATTCATTATGAATGGGTGGCAAAAGATCGTATATCGAGGCTTTTCAGCACCAGCCTGCAAGGGCTATATAGAGTTGATATCAACTTTTTCCGGCGAGTATAGCTCAATGGTCAAAGCGATTGCATTGCAAGTCAAAAGTCATGGGTTCGATCCCCGACGGAGATTTAAAAAAATAAATATTTTTGATCGATTTCTGAGATCTATAATACCCTCTGTTGGTGAAAATTTTACCCGTGAAGTTCCAGACATAGCCTATTAATTAAAATTAGTTATAGGCAAAAATCATCCCGTGAAAACCACCCACGTAAATTCCTGTAATAATAAGGATGATGCGTGAATCTCGGGCTGTAGTCTAAGACGTTGGCGGATCAATCACTTCACAGCGTCATAGAATACCATAGATGACACTTTAGAATTACTATAACCATCTGTCGGTATTCTCCTGTACGTGTTTACATAAAAATAAGTTAGGATAGACATATGATTACAAGAGATGGAGACTCGTGCAGTAAGTTTATGTTTAGCAGTGAACTAAAGGTATACAAGTTAATGCAAGCAGTTTTTTTTTTGTATGAATTAAGCAAATAATTTAATTAATTAAATTATTTTGTACGCCTTCTGTGGTGAACGATGGATATGGCGTAAATTAATCTGTCTGCAATGAAAGTAATACATGCGGAGAAGTATTTAATAATACAAATTCCTTCGCAAAGAATGAGATTCAAATTCAAATTAGTGGTGCGGCTTGAAAACGACAGCCTCGACCATAAAACAGGTCGAGCATTCTTTCATGAGGTCACCTATTCTTTAATTAATTTTAACATAAAAATATTTTCTCGAAACAAATAAGTCATCATAGTAGATGTTTTCTTAATATCATTACAAGTTTGCAATTTTTAATATAATGTTCTAACATCCTCCTCTCTTTAAAAGGTAAAGTTATTCAGTCGCGTGGTGGCAGGATGAGGAGCAGATTAACCTCTCCTCCCCGGTGATGTCTATCGACTACACATTGCTTGTAATAACTTAAATATCTCTGTAAATATAATACACACAGGGTTCAGATTTTAGGTATTCCTCCTTAATACATTTATGTATTGAAAAAAAACTTTACAAGCTTATGGCCTGGACCTAGTCACATCATTTAACAGGCCGGACCAACAACAATATGACCTTTTTCGCAGTCGGCACACAACTGAGCGCGTTCGTGATGATCTGTCGCACAGTACCGCAAGTGACGATCTACGTAACTGGTCCAAAATACTAATATGGTGAAACATACATGTATGACAAGCGAACAGACTAAGAAATGAAAGATTGTATATCGAGGATTTCGGTCGCAGTCAGAAAGGGCTATATCATGCTGATGTCAGTTCTCACACCATCAGTACTACTCTTGATTATAGACATTTTTTATTTATACTGTTTTTAAGTACAATAAAGTAGTTTTTCGATGCAGCAGATTCAATATATCAAAAAATATTTCAAAATTGTTCAAAAAAATAAAACTACCTACTTAACAAAGTAACAAATCAATGCTCTACGAGAAAATGTTTTTTTTTCTAAAATTCTAGAAATGCTATATCTTCATAATGCACATAAATTTTCTTTTTCGGTACTCACTTTTATCTTCTTTAACTGTTCAAAACGTTATTTAAATATATTTATTCTATATAATTATAATAATAAGCTTTTTATTCCAGCAGCATTGGGTGGGTTGTGCAATACCCAATCTGCCATATTTTTAGATACATAGATACATTTTAGATACAAAATAATAATTATATATAAATATAATAATTCATTCATGGTGGTCGCTGCAACATCTCCATCCAGCGATGGCTCAGGGAGGAGTTGAGCCATTCAGAAACAGCCAGGATGATGGTGTTGTTGGACCTCCTTATCCTGCTCCAGAAGCCGGCAACACGGTGTCGCAATAATGCTGCAATTGAATGGACTCCGCCTTCCGCAAACATGTCAGATGCGCTACAAAATCTAGTGAGTTGCATAAGTGAAGGAGTTGCATATAAAACATCCACAAGTCTTTAAAGTATTAATTATCAAATTGTAATCGAATTCTCTATCTTAACTCGAATTTGTAGATTCATACAGTTGGGTACGACACAGGGCATTGACCATCACAATATTTTGCCACTCTATGTAAATTGAAGGGATCAAGGTCCAAAACAACAAGTTTCTAGGAATTTGCGGTGTATGAAAATAAATTTATTAATATTAATTTTATAAAATATATAATGCTTACTCATGTTGTGCTCTAAGATATAAAAAGGGATATGTTATCAAATAAATAAGTAACAATTCAACTTCAGTCTTTTGACTTATCCTCAGTGCCAGAACCTTGGTATTCCAGCATCACCATTTAGCTGACGCTGTAATTTCGGGACCACGATCTCGGTTTCGAAACATTCACTATGATAACATTATCTATTATTTTCTTTTTAAATACACCTTAACTCCATGCTCAGAGTGTATATAAAAGATAGAAACCAAAACGAGGATATCCGAAGAAAAACTCAACTAGTGGAGGCTGCACAATGAATAGGCACATTTAAGTGGCAATATGCAGGATATATCTGTCGAAGAGATGATGGTCAACGGGGAAAAAAAGTGTTATAGTGGCGCCCAAGAGCTGGCGAACCCGCTGCAACATTTACTGACGACATCACAGAAATAGCAGGAGTAGCCTGGATGCGAAAGGTGGAGGATTGAAAATGATGTAGACTGCTGTTGAAGATCTGCGTTCAACAGTAGACGGTCTGAGGCTGATGTTTGCTAGAATGCAGACGCAAGTAATGACTCCTAACTGATGTCTGCCATTCTGCAGAATCCATTTCTCAACCTTACCATTTCCTTATCCATTCCCACGTATTTCGTGGTTAGCAACGTGTTACCAAAGAACGCAATTCGACACTCGCTCGTAGTATATTAACTTCACAACCTTAGACTGAGATCTATCTGACATCTAACTGATGCACCTAGAATCACAGGAAGGCCTTCAGCCACTCTCTAACAAGTAGCTTTTTGAGTGCGTCCAGTTACGTGTCCCCATCTGGGTCGCCAAAAACAGGACGGGACAGGGAGCGTTTTCACCAAGCGAGGCTGATGATGAAGTATTTTATCTTTGTTTTATTTATAACATATTTAGGGTACAAAAAATGCCACACAAAAATTTACAAAAATATGAGCAGCACGAGGTTTAAAAGCAGTAAAAATGAAAAAAATTCTCGACGGAGAAAAAATAAACGATTCTGCCGAAATTAAATCATAAAAAACGTGCCGTCAGAGTTTTCCTTTTTTTTTCAGTAATTTGTACGTGTTTATTGATGTTCGGCTCACAAAGCTAACATTTGCATATCAAAGGAGACCGCGCGGACTTGTCTCTACAATCGATCTTTTGTGCGTAGAATTTTGAACCTGAAACGGGAAAATCAAGACATTATTTTCGGAGGAAGAAAACAACACGGCGCGTCCTTCAATTGTCCTAAAACGTGCTGAGAATCATCGAAACAATATATTTTTCTTGTATTGTCATACGTTTATTTCTTTGTTTGGTTTATTATAATACGAGTATAATATATTTGCTTCCTGGTATTAACATAATTCAATTCAATGTAGTTATTTATTTCTTTCAATAACTATATAGTTTGGATTGAAGCCCCAAAATACTTTCTAAACTAAATTGACTCAGTTCAAAGAATAGCAATTCGTTTGATAAACAACGAGACTCTTACCAACCTACAATCAATGGAACACAGGCGTAAGATTAGTTTACTTTGTCTTTTCTACCGTTATTACCACAGTCGCTGCTATTCGGAACTTGAAGAACTTATTCCTCCTGCACCCACCCACAACCAACAAACTTGTCTTACACTTGCCGAACATCCACGATTAATGTGTGTCGACCAAGAACTGGCAGTTTCCAAAGTTCCTTCCTTAATGCCACTGGTAAGCTTTAGAATGCTCTTCCAGCATCTGTGTTTACTCCTTCCTACAATTTTGATCTCTTCAAGAAACAGATAAATATGCAATTGCAATGTCCCCAACCCACACACAAATACGAACGCAACACACGTTTCCCGCATGCAGCGTCCAGCCTCCCTGGCTGAGTGGCGTAGAGTGCACTGGTCTCTACTGGCTATGCTCTCTTGCATGCGATTGCATAAAAAAATATACAAAATTTAATGCGATACTGAAATACGATAATAGAAGTAGTGGTAAGGAAAATTATTAAGAAAAAAGAAAAAAAATATATACATATGTATTGGCACTTATGAAAAACTAAACGATAAAGACAAATGACATAATGTCCCTATGAAATTAATTTTCCAAACGAATTTGTGGAGTTCATGCCTGAACTGGGCCTCCCTTGCGTGGAAAATATCAATATCCGATGCGATTGGGTTGAACAATCTGATTCCTTTGCCAAGAGGCATACTCACTGGCAAGTTAGTGTTACTCTTTAGGAGAACGAACAGTCTGTGCCTATTTATTCTTAGATACAAATAATTGTCAGGCATACATAAACCGATCTATTACTATGAAAGTGTTTTTTTTTTAATCTTGTCACCTATGTCACATTGATTCAGTAAATATAAGGCAACATTGGTGGTTTGTATGTGAATCAATAAAGCACTTGTAAATCATGTAAAAATATTTTTATTGTAACTCTAGTGTTTTTATTTTGGAACATTGTTTTTAAGTGAACAAATAACGTATAAAATAAAATATAATCATCGTGAAAATAAATATAAATGCCGTATTTTCTGCTGCTGCCGTTAAAACAAGTTTTGTTTCGGCAACACACATAAAAAGGTTCTAAGGGAATTTTATCGGCCCACAGACTGAAAAAAACTGAAACTTTATAAAAAAATCCTGAAAGAGAATTTAATTTTTTTCTATGTGAACTTATAGAACAACTGTGATAACTGTTTTTTAGTAATTTGAAATGGGAAGTTTTCCAAAACAAGACGTTTTCAGGAATTTTTATTTCAGCTGAAAATGGGAATACTGTTCAACGCGGTATTTATTTAAACACACACAAGAGAATACTCACATAAAGCAAATTAAAACCATTATGTGCATTCTATGATGTTTATAATTTTGCATTAAATGATGACATATTGACATCTCGGAGTGTCGCTAAAAGATAGAATCCGAAACGAGGAAATACGCAGAAGAACTCAAGTAGTGGATGCTACTCAACGAATAGGCACACTCAAATGGCAATGGGCAGGTCATATCTGTCGAATAGACGACGGTCGATGGGGAAGAAAAGTATTGGAATGGCGCCCAAGAACTGGCAAACGAAGCATTGGCCGACCCCCTGCAAGATGGACTGACGACATAAGAAGAATAGCGGGAGTGACCTGGATGCGGAAGGCGGAGGATCGAAGAGGATGGAGACTCATGCGGGAGGCCTACGTTCAACAGTGGACGGACACAGGCTGATGATGATGATGATGATGACATTTTTACTCGCTCAGTCATTGAACGATCAACACAACGGTTCTAGTTAGCTCCGCAAAGTTAACAGGGGACAGGGAATGGGCAATATCATTAAAAAAAAAACAACTAATTTGGTGCCACTATATGCTCAAATTATGGAACGGATATTAGAAGAGTAAAAAACATAAGCTATATTACAATGAAGAAAATGTGATTGGACTATATTTTTAAATATGTTCTGTGAAAATTATTTTGTTAAAATAATTTGAAAGAAAAAGATAATTATTGATTTTAAATTAGGTTTTAGGTTATAAAAATGATTTTAATTTTAAGATAAGTTGAGAGTTCAGCCCTTGATCCACGGAATGATATTTGAGCATTTTTGCGCTTTTTGTAAGGTGGCAATAGCGAGTATTGTTTTTCTGAAAAGAAAACAGCAATACATATAAAAATCACGTATTGAACGCCTCGTAGACTTAAGTGTTATGGCGAAAGTTTAAAGAAATTACAATATTTCTGTAAGAAAAAAATACGTTTTCTAAAATGTTGTTAAACACATAGAAAAATATAGAGCTCGGAAACTAAGACTTCTTCAGCTGTATATAAAACTTATTCGTTTTTTTTAAGTTGTATTGCTTTAAATATTTATTTATTTACCTTTTTCTTACATGGATCACGTAGGAATAGTTGTGGCTTTTAGGTTGAGCCGTGTGTGGTGAACTTTTTTCAACCAATATTTCGACCGCCATTGCAGGGGTCTCCTTCAGGATTAATAATTTATTTAGTTTTGAGTTGGTTTATTCAAATTATACATTTCTTTTGAAGAAGACCCCTGCAATGGCGGTCGAAATATTGGTTGAAAAAAGTTCACCACACACGGCTCAACCCAAAAGCCACTACATCAAATCTGGCCGTGAAAACCTAAGAAGATATGTAAGAAAAGTTATTTGTTTAGGAGACTGCAGTTTCGAATAACACGTTGCCTTTCTTAATCCATCACTTGTTATGAAACAACTGAGAAAAAATAAATGAAAATAAAATACTTTATTTTATTCATCCTTGCAACCCTATCTGTTTCTCTCTCTTATCATTCCCTGATAGATAATCCCCTACCCGCTCTAACATCGTACATAAAATGGGTTTGACCACTAATAAAGTACTAGCGTAGCTCAATTATCTCTTAACAAGTGATGGATTGAGAAAGGCTACGGGAGAACTTATCTTACGTGATCCATGTAAAAACAAGGAAAATAAATAACTATTTATAATTGATAATGCATCTCAAAGTGAATGCTGGAAACATTGATTTTTTTTATTGTATTTTATGTTCTTGTATGTCTGTATCGGTTGTTAAATATTTTTGGCAATTTCTTAATCTGAACTGAGTTATTTTGTCCTATTTTGAACTCATCTCGCTGTTTCCCAAGTTTATGTATAATTTATTTCTAATCATCTCATCATCATTATCATAATTGTTGTCGCTGGGTCCACACAACCTCTCACATCCAGCCCTGAAAATGAGAGATTCCAGCTCTGGCAACAAATCGATTAGGAATGTAGGTAAGGAAAATCACTATTGTGTGACTGTGGAGACCTGGAGATTGCCTCCTCACACCTAAGATTTTGTCCAGAGAACTCAAAAAACTGCATATCCCAATACCTAATGCTTGTTAACACACAGGCTGTCGATGCTGCCAGATACTGAGTAGAAATGATTTGACGTCACTGCCACGTACAAATAAGAAGGTCATCATCATCAGCTTATGTCCGTCTACTGTTGAACATAGGTCTCCCGCATGAGCCTCTCTACATTTTCAATCCTCCACCTTCCGCAGCAAGGCCTCATCAACATCATTATAAACATCACCATGTCCACTCCATATGGTCGTCACAAACAACCGCCACAAACTTCTGTCAAACCGTTATAATTGACGCTAAAAGCAATTCAATTAAAATTGTACACTATGGAAAGTACCATTTTATAAAAATACTATTGCAAATGCTATTGAAAAAATACTCATATAAATATACGCTATGGGAGGTTTTATTCTATATTCACCATATAACACTTATCACCATACTTTCTCCAGCAAGATATTGAAGTTATAAAACGTTTACGATACTTTGCACTCGTTCCATGCATTATAAGCTTGACATTCACTTCTCTCTTAACCTTATCACTTGATATGAAAAAGGGTAAACGGAGAAGTAACTGACCAGTTACAGGTGTGATAGTACTTAACGGTAGTTTCAAATACTTTATGATTTTATCCCCGACGGAGATTAACCCTTTCGCATCGGTTGTCAGCAAATGCCGTCATAAGATTCCCCGACCGTTGATATTGATTGACGTGATATATCGTTTTGCAACATTCTTTGAATAGTTTTTTATGCATCATCTGATAGCTAAAGGATACAAGAACCAATATGATACATGAAAATAGACCAGATAATGCTTCAATTACTAGTTTTATAATTGACAAAATAATTTGAATTCAAACCGAGTCGTAATGAAAGGGTTAAAATAAAATCGATTCTGTAACCGATTTTGCAGTTTCAATAAGTTTCCTTCATCATTATCAGCTTGTATAGGTCCACTGTTGAACGTAGGCCTCCCATATAAATAAATATCATTGGTTGTTGTAAATTAGATCGCTGATCCGTAAAATGACAGTCATAGTATATTCATTAAAATTGATGGTAGACGAAAGTCGTCTTGTGAAAATCACCCATTGATTGTGAATCTTCTGTTGAAAATTCAAAGTGCGTGAATGTCAAACTGTAGTCTATGATTTTGGTGGATCAACTTTCCATATGCACTGTTAAGCATATAAAACGGTAGGCCTCAAATAATCCATATATGAGATCTCTCTACCACCGTATTATTACCCTGTATCTTCTTACGTAAGAATAAAAACATTTTTTTTTCATGCAGCATTCAGTTATCTCAGATAAGCGTCTAAGTGCTTAATAAAAATTACAGTACAGTAAAAATTAGCTGAGTAGCATAGTCCACTGGAAAAAGCGTTTGCTTGTCATTTAAACGCTGTCAGTTCAAATCTCGAACCATCTCGATTTCTTAAAACTTATTCAATCAAATAGAAGCTGTATACATGCTCTCGGTAGGGTTGAGCCACCCCTTAAAGACAAAATAAAAATGGTCCTGGTCTCGGGATACTCCCAACACCCAGACTGAAGTCATGAAGCAGTTTTCTGAGATTTACACAACCTCTCACATCCGGCCCTGAAAATGAGAAACTCCAGCTCTGGCAACAAGTCGCATCAGAGGATTTCATTACTCCAAAGAAAGGCCTCCCAACTAGCTAGAACCTTGACTGGCGAACCTGGAAATCCCTGACCAAATTAAGAACCGGAGTTGGTAGAACAAAGGATAACCTCAAGCGGTGGGGAATGCTTCGGCAGGGAGAGCCACTATTGCACCACTGCGGAGACCAGCCTCACACTTAAGATCCTGCTCCATGTGCCCAACAAGCTGCACATATCAAGACCTAATGCAGAGCATCACGGGCTTTCAATTTTGTCAGATACTAGACAAAAACAATTTGAAATCGATGACACGAAGAAGAAGAAGACGGTTTCAGGAGCTTCGGACTGATTCGATCTTCATAGGAACGCTCACTATTAAATACACAAATATGTCTCTGCTACTACATCCGCAGTCTATGCAAGTTCTTGGGCTCTTGCCCTGGAAGCTCCCGAGAACCATTTATGTTCTCATGTGGACCTCCAGGAAAACATGTTTTCAGGGATAAGATAGACTTCTTCAAATATGAAGCGAATATGTTAAAAAATACAATAAAGTAAAAATACGCACAAAAATCAATAAATTCAACACGAGTCATAAACTAACCAGTTATGACCGCGTTAACCCTATTTGATCTTAGAGCGATACAACAAAAAGGTATAGAGCATGTACCCATAAAGATCGGAGTAGAACCTTTAGCGAGACGCCTCGTATGGGGAGCGGTTAAGGCGTCATAAAAGTGCCAGGCGTGCCTCACGTGGGACGCCTGGCATTATTGTGACGCCTCGCGGTGGTGTTAAGCTCGAAACTCAGGTGGGCCACTTATTGCCAATAAAACCTTTAAGCGTGACTTTCCACTTCATTTTTTAATGCATTTTGAACGTTTTAAAATTTATTAATGCAAACAAGATTTGAGCTTTCAAAATGTTATTTTCAAAAATAACCTAGTTTTTGTATAAAATAGATAATAATTTCATACCTTGTTTTAATAAAGATTACATTGGGCGCTGTTTCACTTGATGTAATACACCTGTTTCGCGATCTATGAAAGCTTCATCAGTTCCAATGTGCACTAACGTACTGATGTGTAAATGAATTTTTACTGAATTATTAAAAAAAAAATCACTAGAAGGTAAATGATAGCGGGTGTTGCTCAGTGGTTAAGGCTTTAGCTTTCCAAATCCAAAGTCGTGGGTTTGATCTCCGATGGAGATTAAAAAAAATTTATTTCTGAGCTCTATAAATGCCCCGCTTGTTGTGATTTTGATTGCTCACCCGTAAAATCCTACAGTCATAGCCTATTAATTAAAATTGGTGGTAGACGAAATACTTCCCTTGAAGACCACCCATTTTTAGTGAATTCCTGTAATAATTGAATGATGCGTGAATGTCTGGATAGAGTCTATGACGTTCGTGCGCTATGACGCATACTGCATAGCGCTTAGCCATATGCAGTATGGTAAGCGTCATAGAACCCCACAGATGAGATTTTTTAAATCACTACCACCATCTTTCGGTATTCTCTTGTATGTATTTATATAAAAAAAATGTGTTGTGTAGAAGTGGAGATAAATAAGCTTTAGTATGTAAGCATCTTTGTAAGTAAATGAATAATAAGAAAAGGGTTTCACTAGACATAAGGCAGGGCTAGAACTCTCCCAGCTTCAACTAGGCACGGTGTAAACCGGCCATAAACTCGACAAGCCGCCTGGCAAGCGTGGCGTTTTAAGCCAACTACCTCAAATGAAACTCATGCGGAAGGCCTACGTTCAACAGTGGATGGACACAGGCTGATGATGATGAGTCATTCTTCACCAATTAAAATTACCATTATTCTCATATACCTGTTTTAATAGTAGTTATCTGTTTTTTTAACTAATTAAACAGCTGCATTGTATTTTTTAAGATTTAATATAATCTTAAAAAATACAGATTTATTTATTTAAGTTCTTAAAGCACATTTTTCACGATAGTGTTCGAAGATCTTACTTCAGAAAAGTTGTGAGAGGCTACAAAGCTCTCTTAGATGCAACTGAAAGATTTATGAGCGGTGGAGCTTTCGATATGAAGGCAACGGGCGGATAAGGCTCAATAAAGCTTCCTTGAAAGCTCTTCGTGGAGCGTCGGGTTAATCGCACAGCTTTTGATAAGTATGCCAAATATTTAAAAGATGTTTCAAAAGATAACATATATTTTGTAAGCGGAAAAAATAAATTATAAGTTTTTCACAATTAAAAATTATATTGTTTTATTTAGTTCTATCAAAAATCCATGATTTGTCTCAAAAATCTACACTGGAAAGTTCACCTGCTAATATAAATAGTATTTGAAGCCTCCAGGATAGAAGCTTGGGAACATAGATTACTCTGAAGCTCCCGAGTAATGAACCATTTGAGCCTTAGCAGATGCTCAACGCAATAAATGATACACGATAAAAAACAAGTGGTAACCCATAAAAATTTTGGTCTACGTCTTATTTTGATTAATTTGGTGATCAATTGACAACTGCGCTTACAATGTGCTCTTGTCAATTATATGTCATAAGTCGTCAGAAATGTCGTTTGTCCATGTGCGTACCCTCAACCGGGGCATATGAACATCACAAACCCGCCTCCATAAAGCTCTGTCAGCCGTCTTGGTCTTCGCCTCGTCTTATGTCAGCTCCGCTTCCCATAGTTCCACCGAGTACATTCTTTATAAAGTTCCAGACGGCCTACCGAAACGGTGATATGCCGGTTTAATGCGATATAACGGTGGTATGCAACGATGCCTCGTCAAGCCATTGCACTCTTACTATTCTACGCAGACACCTGTTATCGAAACCCATTATTTGGCAGCATTAGCTTTTGGTGAGATGCCAAGATTCGGGAGAATGGGGACAATGCAGGTGCTGTTTTTATGGTATTTTCGAGGACAACGAAGTGTCTCAGATATTGATCATGGAATTGGAAGAACTGGAACAATATATAGAGTAAACTCTGCAGAGTTCCAGCATGCAGAGTTAACATGGTATGATACAAGGACCAAGGCGGCTGACCGAGCTTTGTGGTTGCGGTTCTTGATGACTATATGCTCCGGTTAGGGTAATAGACAAGATAATGATGATGTTGACATCCACACATTGATGGAATGATTAATTTGTGCATTTTATGACACTTGCTATTTCTAAAATGGAACGCTTCATGTATAGTTTCATTAAAAATTCACATACGTTATTGGATTCCAGCTAAGCATTCACACATCATCCGTTTATCAAAAATAAATGTTGCGTGGAGCTCAATTTATAAATTTTTCTGTTTTTTTTTTTTACTGACAGGATATACCATAATTTTGTTAGAAACATAAATACATTTGAATGAAAAATTTAAGCCTTAAATAGATACTATTTTAAGGTTTTCCAGGAATTTAACCCAAAAGCTCTCTTATCACATATGAGCGTTTAAACTTATCCATTAAACTCCTACGTAATGCTCGTTAAAAAGGTTTTCATGGATCGTTTCGTAGAAGTCAGTTGTTAAGCTATTCATTTGAAAAACCCAATTTTAATAACGAATTTAAGGTCGTTTTTTATATGCATGCGATAGATGCCGTTAATAAATAATTATTATATCAATTACGTAGAATTTTCACGGTAAAATTTTTTTTTGGGTAATAAACTATTTTATTTGAAAATATTCTTAGAAATTGAATATTTGAGATAAATTGTCATTTCTAAATTGATGATAAAGTAAGTTTTTTTAAACGTTTCATGTTTTTTTATATTATAATTTTAGTCCTTGTTCATAAGTTAACTTATTTAATTTTTCACACATCAATGAAAATAATTCAATACTTATTTGTCAACTTTGATCTTCCACCTACTTTCATTATTCATTTTGTTTTCTCTTTTACTAAGCACTTTTATTCCTTGGAGCCTTTTTGTGAAATCAGGTGTCCAGCTATTACGTCATATTTAATAAGGCACATGTAAAGGAAATAGTGTAATTACATATAACTCATTATGTTACTTTCTCATCGCTGTAAATATCCCAATTTTCAAATAAACGTAAAATAAATAAAATTAATAAAAATAAAGCTGATTTTATTAATGGAAGTAATATTTTTACTAAATATATTATTGTTATTAAAAAAATGAGAATTTTCTTTCTCTGAAAAACGATTTCGTTTCAAAACACTAATATAGGCTTTGTTGTTTTTATGTAAAAGATATTGATAATCATAAAGTAAAGAGCAAGACTATTTTATTCATATTTTAAATACCGGCGGGTATAGCTCAATGTTCAAAGCATTTGCTTTGCACGCAAAAAGACATGGGTTCGAACCCCGATGGAGATTAAAAAAAGGCTTTTTATTAGATTTCTGAGCAATAATAAAAATAAAATACCCCCGGTTGTTGTAAATTTAATCCCTCACCCGTTAAATGCCAGTCAAAGACTATTTATTAAAATTGGGAGAAGATAAAAGTTGTTCGTTGAAGACCGCCCATTCATAGTAAATTCAAGTAAAAATAAGGATGATTCGTTTCGGATCAACACTCCACATGTAGCGATTAGCCTTATGCACTATGATAAACGTCATAGAATTCCACAGACGATACTTTAGAATCACTATTACCATCTGTTGGCATTCTCCTGTATGTCATTACATATAAAAAATCAATCTTTCGTTGAAGAATATTTGAAATAAAAGAAATTTAAAAACATATGAAAATTACTCACCGCAGTAATTTAGCAAGTAAAGAGAAAACGTTTTGTGTGATTCATGTTAAATCGAGGCATAAAATATCAGTCTATAAGTAAAGGCTGTTAAGAAGTAAAAAAAAACATGTGTCTTACTACAAATCAATTTTCATGGGAAACACTCAGTTTTTCTATATGCATCTATGGTGAAGAAACACTTTACAGCAGTCGCAGTTCAATTACCGAGCTTTTGAACAGTCAACTTGCATTGGTGGCTGCAGGTGTATTAGAGGTGCGGTGAAACAACTTCCAGGTCCATGCTCTACGGTAGTCAAAATGGCCGAAAGCAAAATGCACTTTGGATGAGGTTGGCTGAAACCGCGTCGCTGAAACTTCACTTGCGACTGAAATTTTAGTCAGAGAAGACAACAAGGATAACTAAATAAACTAAAATTGTATGAGAAGGGAAATAATTAAGAGTAACGATTTATAAAGCCGACATAATAATATTGATACAAACTCGATAACTGGCCGTGACAGACACTAGCCTTTTTTTAAGTCCGAGTACTTGAAGAATGGCTAGCTATAGTATCCAAGGCATATTTTCGGGCGATTTATTAATCAGGTATTTTTTAGGGAAATTGAATGATTGGCCTGACGTTCTTCAGGTCTGGACTGTTTGTCTTAAGGGGCGGCTCAACCCATTTAAAATTACAGAGAGTTAGAAGAGCTTACATAAGTTGAAGCAAAAACATTGGTAGTAAAAAAGTTTATGTCGACATTTGTGCAGACCGTATGCTCCAAAAGGGGGAAGAATATTGAATTAAAGGTAAAATTAGAGTATTGTATTTCATTCAAGACTGAAAAATTGCCACAGTTGTTCAGATGTATATATACAATGACAACTTGGAAAACTAAAGTACATTTTTAAAGTGAAAATTCTGCGATGTTTTAAAACTAAAGCGCTTAACCAATGCATCTTCCCTGTATTAACTTATGGTGCAGAGATGTGGAATTTGAAAGCAAGTCTTACCCGCTTGGTGAAAATCCTCCCTGTTTCGTCCTGTTTTTGGAGACCCAGATAGGGACCCGTTACTGGACGCACGAAAAAAACTACTTGTTAGAGAGTGACTGAAGGCCTTCCCGTGATTTTAGGTGCATCAGTTATATGTTCAATAGACCTCAGTCTAAGGCTGGGAAGTTTTACTCATAAAATAAAAGTCACCCAGCTAAAAGATAGAATCCGAAACGAGGAAATACGCTGAAGAACTCAAGTAGTGGATGCTACCCAACAAATAGGCACACTCAAGTGGCAATGGGCAGGACATATCTGTCGAAGAGACGAAGGTCAATGGGGAAGAAAAGTATTGGAATGGTGCCCAAGAACTGGCAAACGAAGCATTGGCCGATCCCCTACAAGATGGACTGACGATATAAGAAGAATAGCGGAAGTGAACTGGATGCGGAGGGCGGAGGATCGAAGAGGATGGAGACTCATACGGAAGGCCTACGTTCAACAGTGGACGGACACAGGCTGATGATGATGATGATGATATATACTGAATTTATCAGCTGTTAACTGATCATAATCTAAATGAGTGCACAATCAAGGAGACCTAATTATTCCTTGGCTTGATGCGGGTGAATTTTTCAGTGTATTTAGGACGGCAACGTTATATTTATTGATATAAATGTATGTAAAACGTTAAATTGATTATATAATACTTAAACCTTATTTCTTTGAGTGTTAGAAAAAACTTTAAACTTTTTTCGTCTTCTATTTATCAAATTATCGCATCCGGGGGCCACTTACGAAGACGGGACGGCAAAAACTAAAAAAAAAACGAAAACGCTCCCTGATTCGATTTCGCAATTTTTGTGAAATGTTTGTTTAAAAGAGGCGAAAGGAGTGAGAAATATAAAAGGGTTGTTTTCTTTAACGTCAAGCACGGGCATTATTTTATTAGGGGCGCCGGAAAGCCCCCGTCCGGGCCCTAATAGATATTCCGTGTAAGGTGTCCGAGTGAGAGGGGGCGCCATTTTAAGCAAACAAGATTTATCTGAGCTGGTTCTGTACTGCGGAAGAGAACCTTGCAATTGTTAGGAAGTCAGTGAAATTTAAAATTCACCTCTATTTAATTTTTTTATGAAATTAATTAAGTATAATCTCCAATTCTGTGTCGTTGCTCTTCCAGTGCTGACGTCATTACTGGAAGAGCATCTGGCTTACACCGAACACAAGTTATCATACAAATTAGTAATTGTGGCTCAAACGCAAAGAAAACATACACGCTTATTAAGGAAAGCCATTGAAATCAAAAAACATCCCATCAACATCAACAGGGATGAATGATGGATCCTTAAAGCAGCATGACTTTCACCACTAGCACATGCTCAAAAATCTGACAAGCAAAGACAACCACAATCCGATATGACGCTCGTGGAGTTACGTTCCTTTGAACAGTCATCATGACTTTTGTGAAGGTGTGCCTTTCAGAACATACCCTTGGCTGAACTACAAACGTACTTCAAGACATGAACTAAACACAAAGTCGGAAACCCTGAAGAAAACCCCTGCAATAGTGGTCGAAATATTGGTACCAGAGAATTCTAATTAAAATTCTAAATAAATTAAAACGCATTTATATTAAAGCTTCATTACTCAGAGGATTTCAAAACTCCAAAGGAAGACCTCCCAACTGGCAAGAACCTTGACTAGCGGACCTGGAAATCCTTGAACAGATTAAGAACTGGATTTAGAAGAACAAAGGATAACCTCTAGCGGTGGGGAATGCTTCGGCAGAGAGGGTCACTATTGTGCGACTGTGGATACCTGCAGACCATGAACCCAACAAGCTGCACATCTCAAGATCTAATGCTAGGCAACAGAAGGGTTATCTATATTGCCAGATACTGGGCAAAAATAATTTGACGTCACTGACACGAAGAATAATAATTTGAAACTAAAAATGATATATATGTAACAAACATATATATAGACATGAAACCAAAAGAATATTATTTATATTAATATATAAATAGCCTTTTTTTTTTTATAAATTCTCATAAAATAAAAAGTTAAGTGTTTTTCGTGCTCTCGGATTTTTATAGTAAAATATCAGAACACAAGGTACACGAAGAAAAATACAAATTCTTGAATACAAACTACATTAAATCGTTAAACTTTGGTACATTTTATGCCTTAGGTGAAATTTATATTCTACGGAATTCACCTCACAAAGCTGATGAAAATATTCCTTGCGTAATCGCTTCGAGAAATGGAACCTTATCGTTCACACTCTAACAAAACTGAAACTGAAAAAAAAAACGTAAACACTTTCGGGCCGCGCTATGTTTGCCTGAAAATTTGGAAAAATAATACGTCCCTGAAAGATCTTGAACACACTGAAGTAAAGATGCTGAAAGGTATGGTATTTAGAGGTTGTGATGATATATTAAAGAGCAATAAGTCACGGGCTTATGTGAATCTGATATACTCGTACAAAATTTAATATATTAGATACGAGTAATAAGAGGGTCAGTAGGATCGAGAGGAGTGGAAATTGAGATTCAAGATTTCGTTGTTGCAAACCAATCCTCCGAATTGATACTACGAAGAATTAGAGCACTAACGTATTATTTGGGCTCCCCACGAGTATAAATATGATCTCATGTTGGAGAGAGCTCAGGAAAAATTTTTTGAGGTTTCTTTACATGAGAATGTATGGATATTATCGGTGGCTGTACCCATCTAACTTTATACGGGGTACGTTGGGATACAATGAGTTGAGAACTAGAAGAAATGTGTGCTTGAGCATGCATTTCTTACGGCTAGTGCGCGGCGTGTTCAGAAATCCTGATATTTTGTTGGAAATTAGTTTGTTTTTCACTGACTATTACTAAAGCATAAGGAGGCACAATATGAAGATAAACAGCACAAAAACCAAAGTTACGAGAGTAAGCCGCAATGAGCAGCAGAAAATTAACATATCAATGCTAGGAGTACCCCTAAAAGATGCAAAAGAATTTGTATACCTTGGAAGTACGATCACCTGGGATGGCAGAACAAAAAGAGAAGTCAACAGTCGAATACATCAAGCAAGGCTAGCTTTCAATAAAAAATCCAAAATTCTTGAGTCAATAAATATTACTTTAGGGCTCCGCAAGCAACTTGCTAAAACACTTGTTTGGAGCATCTTAATGTACGGCTGTGAGACATGGTGTTTATCTGAAAGTGATAAAAAAAGACTAGAGGCCTTTGAGATGTGGTCGTACAGAAGAATTTTCGGAATTTCCTGGAGAGACCACGTCACGAACAATGAGGTTCTCAGGATAATTAAGGAAGATAGGCACCTAATAAGAACCATCTCAGAGAGGCGAGCCCGATGGATTGGTCACATCATGCGCCACGATGGTCTTCTTCACGATATTGTGGAGAGGATGGTTGAGGGTAGAAACTGTAAAGGGCGCCCTAGACTGGAGTATTTACAGCAAGTATTTGAGGACATGAATTGTAGCGCTTATGCTGAGCTGAAAAGGGTTGCGGAGGACCGAGAGGAATGGAGATCGAGATACAAGATTCTGTTGCTGCAAACCAATCCACCGGATTGATACTACGAAGAAGAAGGAGGCACAGATTGTTCGTTTTTCCTAGAAGTTATTCTCACCTGCCAGAGACTATGTCTTTTGGGAGGGTGATCAGACTGTTTAACCATATCGCCTCAAAAATTGATGTATTCCACTTGAGAGAAGCCCAGTTTCGACATGAGCTCCACGATTATATTTATTTTTATCAAAGTAATTTCGTGGAGTCTTCTGTTTAGAGAGCTGTGGGATTTTTTAAATAATTATTGTTAATAATAGTAAATACAAAGTTGTTTCTCTTGTATTATATCTCATTTCAGGATCGTATTAAATATATTTGTATATGTAATGTTTTTGAATGAAAGAAATAAAATTGAAATTGATATTACTTTGCGAGGAATGACGAGATGAAAGAGCTGACGAGGCATTTTTCAAGAGATGAAGGTGGATCTAGTTGGTACATATACTTCGAATACCGCAGGAGAACATAAATTATAGCTTTTTATTCTTCGATCCCCAGGCTCGCTCCGTCAAGGAAATCCGTCGGTAACTATTCATGTAATGTACTCGGAGGAACGGTGAGAAGCAGAGCTGACAAAAAATGAGGCGAGAATAATGGCGGCTGAGCTTTGTGGCGGGAATTCCTGGCGACCATACGCTCCAGAAGCTGACATGGTGATAATGACGACGGTGAGCATCGAATTCACACCAAAAATGTAAATGCTAGAAAATGCTTAAAAGATTTCATAAAGTCTTTCACAATTCATCTAACATACCGCAAGAGCACAGTCATAAAGAAAAAGAACAACGTACTACATATAAATTTATAGTCAATTTTAGGGTAACATATATAGTTAGTACTACTGCCAATGAAACGAAGCGTATTGCTGATTTTTCATTACCGCCAATAAAGATTCGCACGTTTTTATGAGTGGTCCATAATAAGACGCTGTTCGATTGAAAATCAGAGGTCCTCGGCGCTTTTTTTACTTACTTTGAAAGTGTTCAAAGTGATTTTTGAACTCAAAATTCTGTCTAAGTTAAATTAATTAATTTTTTAATTTTTGTTTTGTGTTTCAAATTAGTTTATATTATAATTTTCAAATAATTACTATCCATTTGAGCCGTAAAGGTACGAAAATTGACTATAAGTGACGCATATTTATTGTTTATTTTAAATTTATTAAATTTACTCGTCGGAGCTGCGGAGAGCCAAGCTGACATCGAATGATGCGAGGACCATGGCAGCCGACAGAGCTTTTTATTATGTAACCACATACAGGAGAATACCGAGAGATGGTGTTAGAAGTTCTGAAGTCTCATCTATGGAATTTTATAACGCTTACCATGGTGCATATGGCTAAACGCTGCATGTGGAGTGTTGGTCCGCCAACTTCATAGACTTACGGCCCGAGATTCACGCATCATACTTATTATTACAGGAATTTACTATGAATTGGTGGTCTTCACAGGACGACTTTCGTCTACCACCAATTTTAATTAATAGGGTATGACTGACACTTAACGGGTGATATATCAAATTCACACCAGGCGGGGATATTTAAGAGCTTATAAATCAATTACAAATCCTTTTTTTTTTAATCACAGTCGGGGATCGAACCCACGACCTTTGGCTTGCAAAGCCAACGCTTTGAATATTGAGCTATGACCGTCGGCCAGAGGACGCAGTCAAGGAAGACAATATGCTCCAGTTATTAAAGTGGACATCGTCATGATCATAAATTTGTAGGACGCATAGTTTGAATGCCACCAGTGTTACTAGGCAGCAGAAAAAGTTAAAAATGAGTTTATCCTATATATAATATAAGGATCATATTATTCCGGTTATAATAAATAATCAAGGATAAGAACATAAAATAAAATATTTATAGCAGGTTTAATTTGATTTTAAGAAAAACTTTTCCATTCATATTTGATAAGCTTGCATTAATTTAAAAAAAATATTGATATCGACATCCTCCTCTCTGAGTTCGTTATTGAACTGCGCGGTGGAGGGATGACGAGCAGATTAACAAGTCACAGACTTTTCCCTAAGCACATTGACATATATTTTCGATAAAGACTTGGTTTCCCCGCTCGACCACTTGGTGAAAACCCTGCCTGTCCCGTCCTGTTTTTGGAGACCCAGATGCGGACCCGTTACTGGGCGCATACAAAAAGCTACTTGTTATAGAGTGCATGAAGGCCTTTCCGTGATTCTAGGTGCATCAGTTAGATGTCAAATAGACCTCAGCCTAAGGCTGCGAAGTTAGTATACTACAGCCAGTCTCCAATTGCCTTCTTTGGTAACACGTTGCTAACCACGATATATGTGGGAATGGATAAGGAAATAGTAAGGTTGGAAAATGGATTCTACAAAAAGCAGACATCAGTGAGGAATCATTACTTGCGTCTGCACTCTTGCAGACGGACGCGCAGAAGCGATTAAAAGCAGCGTAATTTCGTTTGTTAGCAACGAAGTCCTGGTATCCGACTGGAGCTGATGCCGGCCGGACCACTTCAAAGAGCGCAATCCGAGCAGAGTGGTGCAGCGGATAGTTCCACAGAACGTGAGGTGCGTCCTGCGGAGAGCTGCCGTCAAATGGGCACTCTGCCTGGGACGTGGGATTAAACTGTCCAAACCTAACGAGGTAACTCCGGAAGAATCCGTGTCTGGTTAGCCACTGGCTCGTGTAGTGGTTCGGGACGAGCCACTTTGCCGCCATTCGCTCACGAATCGATTGGAAGTATCCTCGTAGAAATCATTTTGAATTTTCCCACTCACGCTGCTCCTTACCGTATTGACCGTGGCCGGCAAGCCTCGTCGGAGAAGTCCAAAGGCAGCTACCTGCTGGATTTGGAGATCCAGTGGGAGGACTCTACCTAGCACTGGGAGAGCAATGTTGGAGACGGTTCAGTAGCACTTCGTGAGCATAATTAAAGTTGGTCTCTGGCCAGCAGCAAGTCTTTCTCCTTCAAGCCCCGCTCGACCGTAACATGAAGGTTACTTTCGCTTCGGTCGAACAGGACTTAAGTCACGACTGAGTGCGCTCGTGTTGGGCTGTTGCCCAGCACCGCAAATGGCGATCTACAGAATTAATGGCGTGCCAATGACAGCAGCCATGTATATAACTAACGTCACACCCGTCACCGGAATTGTCCAAAATGTCAATATGGCGTATACGCATATACATGTACGACAAGCGAACAGAAATAAGAGATGAAAGATTGTATATCGGGGTTTTCGGTATCAGTCAGCAAGTGCTGTGTAATGCTGATGTCAATGTAAAACAAAAGTTTGCTAGAATTCTCAGAAAAAGAAAAAAGAATTTTCACACTGCAAAAATATTAACACACTTAAGAAAAATGGTGATACTGAGCATGCCATGTCATTTTAAAAAATATTTCTGTATACATTGTGTATTTTATACATTATAAAAAATATTTAATCGATAAATTTGACTTAAACTAATATTTCACATACTATTATGTATCAACTAAACGTGCTACATTTAATTATTTGTATGGGAAAATTCGTCGGAAGCTTATAAGGATGTAATAATATTGATACACTTGTGAATATATTTGAAAGCTATTGAAATTCGGCAACTTTGCGTAATAAATCAATATTTTCCTGAAACGTGTTTCCTATATGTTAAATATAATGAAGTATTGAATGTTCTAGGAAGACATGATGACCCAAATTGGCTCTGCCTTTGAGACAAAGAAACATATCATATAATGTTTCCTTACCTTGAGATAAATATCAGACACATGTAGATAGATACTGAACAATGATGAACTTACGAGAATACAGTATGGGTGAAAAATAAGATAGAAACTAAAATTATGAAAAATGTTGTAATAAAAAGTATTTATTTCTACTTGTTTAGTTGAAAATCTGTTATTTATTTCTGAATAAAGTCCTGAAATTTTGGTGAATGGTTCACTAAGCGACATGCCACGTTTCGTATAAAATCGAGAACTATTTTACTGTTTGAAATTAATTCAGCCATTTTTTTTACACTCAGTTCTCTGAGCTGATATTGTTTATGTTTTGCAGTTAAAAATTTCTTCCGACTTCTCTTACACTTGCCAAAAATTAATACGCTTGTAATGTATGTCTTGCAGGGGGTTGGCCAACGCTTCGTTTGCCAATTTATAAGTGCCACTCCAACACTTCCCCATCGACCAGCGTCTCTTCGACAAATATGCCTTGTCGATTGCAACTTGAGTGTGCCTATTCGTTGCACAGCGTCCGATGAACGTTGATGGTGTTCTTCAGGATTGATGACTTAGTCATCAATCCTGAAGAAGACCTCTGCAACGGCGGTTACAATATTGTTAAGAAGAAATTCACCACACACCACTAAACCCAATGGCCACAATATCAAAACTGGCTGTGAAAACCTAAGAAGTTATTTAAGAACTGTCAGTTTCCGAAAATTCTTTCTAAATGCTACAGTTGAGCTCCGGATTGCTTTTCCGCTATCTGTGTTTTCTAGTTCATAAAATCTATATCTTATTAAAAAAAGTAAATATAAATTTGCGTTCTCCCCAACCCACATATAAACACAAACACAATAAAAGTTTCTCGCATTCAGCATCCGGCTGTCCTGGCTGAATTTCAAAACGGAATGCATAAATAGATGCCTTCGAGGTTTCGACCATTTCGTTCTTAG
The DNA here is from genome assembly GCA_022606575.1 of Glossosoma conforme. Classification (NCBI taxonomy): domain Eukaryota; kingdom Metazoa; phylum Arthropoda; class Insecta; order Trichoptera; family Glossosomatidae; genus Glossosoma; species Glossosoma conforme. The sequence goes on along the minus strand of JAGTXR010000058.1, from coordinate 5,113,080 downwards.
AAAAAATATAAGATAAAAAGTTAACGCATTAAATGTTATGTAACTTCATTAATTTGACAAAAACCACGTTTTTAATGTTCTTTTGTCGTTGTACATCATGACAGACAGGTAATTAGCATTTCAATAATACTTGTACGTACTTATTTATTAATTAACGACAGCAGGTGAAATTATAACTGTTTGAGTGTGACGAAAACACTTGAAATAAATGCTTAATGAAAACTTTTATGTGTTTAGATTATTTCTCATAGCATTTCAACTTCAGGAGAAATGTTTTTATAAGGTCAGTTTATTTTATGCCTTCAGCACCCTCTTGAGTTGACTAAGCATTTAAGGGATTGCTTTCACCGTAGTAAAAGATAATTTTCAGTAATTTCAACAACAAAAATATTCACGACGATTCCAGGAATTTATTTAAATTATAAATTTGTTGATATAATAATATTAATTTTAAGCAATAGTTTTCGATTCTTATCTGTGGACTTATTTTTCCAATTTCAATTTCAATTTATTTTCTTCCAGAAACATTACAAATATAAATTTTTAATTCGATTCTGAAAAAGGATATAATACAACAATTTTAAATAACACAATGAAGTATTTACACACAAGTGTGGTCCTGTAAGTGTATTGACACATTAAGTGTCAATGACTTCACACCCAGAACAAGCGTTAGGAGACTCAATGCAAATAGTTGACTTGTAACAACAAAAACCCTGTCATAAGAAAATCATGGTGTACCCACAAAAAGTACGGCATTATTGTCACAAAAACCATTTTCTAACAATGCGCCCCCATCAACACTAGCACTGAATCTGAAGCAATATTACACTAAATATGTCAATATTTTCACTCAAGTTGGTTTCAACCACTGTTTACTGCGATTCTTTCGTCTTACACGTATCCAGGGTTGAACGATGGTCTTTTCAGGCCACACTTTAGGCTCTATGAGAGACTCCAGCGAAGTCGCGATAACCCCGACTTTGAAAGAAGTTGACAGCATCCGTCTACTGATAATCCCCCTGATGGTCATCCAAGAGGGATTGAATGCAGCGGTCGCTGCCAAGAAGCTCTGCAAGTCATCAGCTGTTGAAAACGGGTGAAGACTTTTGGCGTGAAGATACGTCATCTTCACTCCGGCAACTTTCTTCGAAGGACCTGCAGAACCGCGGATCACCAGACGTGCTGAATGCCTTTCTCCATCAGAAGAGGTGCGACTCATATCCAAGTGGTAAACTTCCCCGGAAAGACTGCTCGTGGGAGAGAGAGAGCATCCACGGAGAGACCATCCAGGGCCTCCAGTTCCTCAAACTATGAGCTGGAGGACCTTCTTGGGAGCCTAACTCAGAACAGCAGGGGCTCCTTGCATAGCAAATTCCGAGGATTCTTCTTCTTCGGAAGCCTCATTTGAAGTTACGGCTTCACTGACGGCAGTTTTGGAGTCTCTGCTGTCACACTTGAGCGATGGCGAAACTTGGCGAGGACTGGTAACAATTTCCACGAAGGTAACCGGAATTTTTTTGCACTTCCTAGGCATGCGCTTTCTGCGGGAAGACGGCAGACTTGTTGCGTTGGGTGGAGAGACCACACCAACGGACGTTGGTGTATCTTTCTTCCCGCATCCAACAGCCTTTATGAGCCGCTCCAGCAGCAATCGGTGCTTATCCAAGCGCCGATGTATCTACGAAATGTTGCATGAGCAACTGGGAGCTATCCTGTAGGTAGGATGACAAACACGTCCGCACTAGTCGAAAGTCGAGCGACGAATCTATATAATATATCTATATAAATAAAATGTATGTATGTACTCGTTTGTGTGTATGTTATGATATCATTCCGATACAGCCATTGCAGGCTGGTGACGAAAATCTCGATAAACAATCTTTCGTTTCTTATTTTTGTTCGCTCTTCGGACATGTGTCGCCATTTTAGTTAATTTGACAGAAGATAATTCGTCTACAAGCCGACAGGTAATACAAGGGCGCTGCGTTGTTTCGTAGCGTTCCGTCTCGTAGAGGTAGATCGTTGATTGTCCGTAGTCTGAGCCAAATACCAAATTTTGTTTATTTATATCATATTTATATATATATTTATATATATTTAATTATAAATATAAATATATATATATATATATATAAATATGATAAAAATGGACAGTATATATATAATCGTGTTGAAAACAACAGGGTAAGATTCTGTCTTACCAGAAATGGGTGACGTCGATGGCGTTACTCCCGGCCATCATCAGGTCTTCCTGGGTAGAGCTACTCGGACACAGCGCACTCTCCAAAAAATGTGACAGGGTCTGCTCCACGCCGCAGTCATATTCAGTCGGTCCGCTGAAAAACTGCAAGGCTTTTATTTGTGTTCTCGTCTTGCATACTCCGGTCCAAAGTCTGTTAAGGGACCTCCATATATTCAACCCCAAAGACTAGGTCCTTTTTTGGGGCAATCCAAGCATTCCCCTCAGTTGCGCTTTTTCGCATTTTCAGCAGCAGGGTGGCCTCAGGTATCACCAGTTCTGCTGACAAATGTAGGAAGCTTCTTCTTGATTTGAGCTGTGGGGTTATCTTTTAACCAAGAAACCCAGATCAGTAAAGCACTTACAACCCTCTCTTTATCTTGTTATTAAATAAATATAAAAATGTTTTTGTGTTTATCATCTGCTTCTCATACGTCCACCAAGTGTCGTTATAACTATCCCAGCGACGTGAAGTAATTTATTTTTAAGTAAAGGGGATGTTAGTTTGTATATATTTTGATGACTTTACTGCTTATCCAATCACGATAATATTTTGTTTATATATGAATTGCGCCTCGGGGAAGGTTTCTTTATCATTTTAAACATTTTACTTTATTGTCCCTATGGAATACAATGACCTCTTCACAAAAAAAAATAATGAATAAAATAGGTTTGAGTTGAGATAGAAAATAGACCTTAATAATTGTGACTCTAATACAATTTATCCTTCATAATATAATAATCGTTATATTTCATACAAAGAGAATTAAATTACGTTTAATCTGATATATTCTGTGATATATTATCTTATAAAAGTTACAAGCGAAAAATCGTTCGCTTTAACAGATGAATCACTAAGAAAGTAAAATTAGTAATAATATTGAAAATATCTTTATTTTAACTTTAAACAAATGAATACAAGTTAATTGGTTATTTTTATAGAAATATAAGTAAAAAGAAAGTAAAATATAATTATAATTACAAACAAAAATTTTTTTTTTTCCTAAAATTATCTAGAATTCTTACTTAAGTGCATTTTAATGTAAATGTTAATTGTTTTTTAATGACCTTTAATTATATTTATTATTTTGTTGTGACATCAATGAATTCCCTAATACATTAATGATTTCCTAAAAACACATATACCCATCACACAATTCATATACACCTTTTCGCTCACTCCTTTGCTTTACATAGAGCCATCAAAAATTTCACTAATTGACTTGAAAATGGCCATCCGACCTGGCTGAAACATGTCGTCAAAAAAAATATATGTGGAATATATTCTAAAGAATCTTTTATTTTATATCTGAAAATGTAATTTATTAACAATAATTGCCGACGGGTATATCTTAGTGGTTAATGCGTTTGATTACCAAACGGACGGTCGTGGATTCTTTCCCCGTCGGAGATTAAAAAAATATTTTAAGCGATTTATAATATTTTACCTCTAAATATGTAGTTGGTGTGAATTTGATATGTTTTTTTTAGATGCGTTTACATTTTTTTGAAAAGTTTTTCAACTATTGGTCGAATTAATTAAAAAAAAGCGTTTCTGGAAAAATTCAGTCACTTGCAGTATCATGGAAATTTCTTTTGAAATTGAGCTTTAAACTGTCTGCCTTTACGACTTCATCAAAGGCTTTCAAAAAAACATGAAAAAAATATCGATTCGCTCGAAAAAAGTTATATCTAAAAAACAGCACCGAACCTTGAAAATTTCAGTGGAAAAAACACAACGTTAAAATTCAGCGAACAAAAGCTTTGTCGGATGGACACAAAAGGGGTGGCGAGACCTGAAATAACATGGAGCTTTTTTAAGGATTTTCAGTTAACGACAAAATGATCTATGTCATTAGTTTCCAGCACGGATCGGTCTAAGGAGCTTTTTTATGTAACACATACAGTAGAACACTGCCAGACAGTGATATTTAATTCTATTAATGATTGGTGGATTGTGTAAATTTTTTTTTTTTAATTTTATCAAAAGTACGTCTTTTTACAATAACGTTTATAAATCTCACACACTGTCTATGAGTATACTTATTGGCATTCACACATCGTCGTATTTTAATAAACTGTGACAATACCATGCGGCCAATCATGACCATGCGTGAGGGCGCAGAACATTCAACGGCAATGAACGGCAGTCAGTCTCCTGACCTCAAGACGCCACGAAACACTCTCCAGATCCCGAAACGAAAACTCCTGCACGAAACGCTCATGAACCACAACGCAATATGTCCTACATTATCAATCAGTGAATAAAATTAACAAGAGATTCGATTGTGAATAGGTGCTGTTCATAAATATAATACGATTAGTTTAAGAAGCGCAACACGTCAATTTAACTTATTCATAATAATGATAATAATAAATTATTATTCATTTAAAAAATAACAAATTCAAGTTATATCGTTTTGATTTACATTTATTTTAAGCGATTACATGTTTTGGCCTCCCTGGAGATCATTTTTAATAATGATTAAGTTAAAAATTGGTAGCAATACCTATTCAGAGTCCCCGTGAAACGTCATTCCGCACAAAGTCAAATCATCGTATGTTCAATGTTCTACGCAAGCATCTGCTGTCAAAACTCACTACACGGTTGCATTGTTTCTTGCTGAGCTACCAAGAATAGTCGTTAAATAAAATGGAAACGATACAAGCTTTTGCTGTTGCTGGGTTGAAAAGATTGGCCGGAGGAGGAAGTCTGAAATTCTGTTTTCAGGGGGCACCACGTGGAGGTTCTTTTTATGCTCCCCAACTTAAAAACCGGAGTTGGTAGAACAAAGGACAACCTCGAGCGGTGGGGAATGCTTCGGCAGGGAGAGACACTATTGTGCGACTGTGGAGACCTGCAGACCGCCTCACACCTAAGATCTTGCTTCATGTGCCCAACAAGCTGCATATCTCAAGACCTAATGCTGGGCAACAAACGAGCTATCGATGTTGCCAGATACTGGGAAATGATAATTTGATGTCGCTGACACGAAAAAGGAGCTGCGAGTTCCAGATATTGCGCATAGCTTTATAACCCTCCAGCGTTCCCAAGGTGAGAAGCAACCTCTTATGTAGGCCACCATTCTCAGTGACCTGTACGCCAAAATATCTAATTCGTTATAAGAAATGCTTTGTCTGATTCATGTTTCAAAAAGGAAGCATGAATACTTAGTGAAAAATTGATGTCTTCCCAAACTATAAAATAATATCTAAATACTTACTATAAACGAACGCTCCAAAACGCATTAATTCAATGCAACCGCGTGCGCAGTGTGCATTTTAAACATAAAATAAACCAAAAGCTCATTTAGTCATACGATTTTTACGGTTTAAAACGCAGTGCAGGACGCAAAAAGGCAAGCAGACGAAGAATATGCAACGAGAGCATAAACAAGTCATAGGAAAACTGACATAATATCCCAGCCATAAACGCCTAGCTTATTCCGAGGGGCAAACGGTTCACCAGGCGGTCGACGGTAGGGACGCCTGGTCTTTTCTTGGCAGAGCGTCGCTCGCGTAAATCAAAACTCTTGCCCTCTACGGCTTCAGTGAAGAGGAAATTATTGCCCGCAAGTCGGGCGCTTTGAGAACGATTTGTTTACGACGTTTGCAGTCGGTTTTCGGTGAAATTTTCATGCGAGATTTTTGTTTGAACGAATTTTAAATGCATGAAAACTGTTAAAATGATAAAATATTGCTGATAAATTGTTTTTTTCTGTTAAGTACATATACTAAAATTTCTTCTAAAGTATACTAAGACTTCTTAATGAATAGTAGAATGATAATTTTTTAAAATACTTCTAACGATTTAACGATGGAATATTTATTTCATTTAAAAGTATGTATTGGATATCAGCTTGATATAGCTCTTTTAGGCTGATGCTGAAAAGCCTCGAAAAACGATATTTTGTCTCTTATTTTTTTTCGCTCGCTTGATATACACATCTTTAAATAATAGTTTTAATTTATATGAAATTACATCGCGTTTGCCATTTTATTTGTTTTGACAGTGGATCCATTACTTGTTGCTTCAACTGTTAACTGCAATTTGTGTCTTACGTTATGAAACATCATGTATATTGAAAATAAATGCAAATTTTGCTTCTGAAAAAGTTCTTTTCTTTGCTACCTTGCGCCTGCATCCTCCCTTCACGCGGCCAAATGACCCGCGACTAGTTGTCACCTTTTTAAAGATGGGGCATGTCAGTATGTTTTTTAGTAGAAGCATATAGATACATTAATTCCATTTTACTGCCATTATTCTAAAAAAAAAAATACACGAATTAGTTTTATTTCAAATTTATTTTATATATATATATTTTTTTGCATTTTAACCAAGTATTGGTTAGAGTTATTAAGATAATTAATAAGTTGTTGAAATTATTATGTCAATTACTTAGAATTCATTTATTATGGCAACAATTTTAATGTATATATTATTTACTTGTAAGAGACATCTGTTTTTTTTGTACAAAAATCATGAAACTATTGAATCAATTTTTTTTTATCAACAAAGTACTTGACGTTTATATATGGTTGATTTACAGTAAAGTAAGTAATTTTTTTTTATGTCCATCAATATTTATGCTTATATTTTTAACGGTTAAATAAGATTGATTACAAGTCTTAGTGAAATACTAAAGAGATAATGCAAATATTTTTTTGTGTTTTGTCTACATTCTTACAAAAATGTTTATTCGATGTTAAAATTTAAAGAAAAAATAAATAATGAACTTATGAAATAAGCTATTTTAAACGAATAAATCTCTTTTAATGGCATGCAAGAAAGAATCGATTTCCATTGAAGGCTATTTGCCAAAGCAAGCGATATAAATCTCCTGAAAAGTTAGTTTCAGTCACCAGTTTTCAGTTTTCAGCACCAGCATTTTCAGGCTTTCAGGATATTCTGCTCTTTTCTCTTCTCTTCACTTCAGTGGCCTCTGCGAGTGACGACACCGGAAGTAAAAACTTGCTGAAAAACTTTCAACACGTATATAAATATTTCAGCGAAGTAAAGAATTGTCAATAACCGTGAATTGTAAGTTCATGTTTTTTTTTTTCAAAATTTAATTTCACTTAAAAATTTAAAAGGTGTAGTAAAAAGTTTGAAATTAAATGTTTTATTGTCTTTTTGTTAATTATTTTTTTGGAAGTAACATTAAATGATCATTAGTGTTGAATGATAACATAGCTTGTACAAAAAATCTCTCTAGAAATATAACTTCACAATTCAAATTCTCTAGCGGCGACTCAAATAAGCTTTTCATCCTTAGATTTTATACAAAACATCTTATAAGTTTTGTAACAATACAAATAAATTGTTTGGTACAAGTACTTAGTGTTGAAAAGAATAAGCTAGTTTGATATATGCTTTCCTGAAGTAACTACATTTTATAATAAAATAATAACTTAAATGGAATCACATAAATACGCTCATTGAATATGTTCCTTCTATTTTCCATAACCAGTTTCTTTTTTTATTATTTTCTCGTATTTTAAAATAAGCATTTTTTAGACACCATTCAAACACCTTCCTTTTTCATCCAATATTATATTTTTAGCAAATATGTATTGATATCCTCCTCTTCCATTTAGGGACATCGATTAACTGGATGAAGGACGCAGGATCAGGTTCACATTATAAATAACTTGTTTCTGTTTCACGATACATGTTTATTGTCACAAACGTCGCCCGCTACAGGAACGCACAGGATGCGCGCACTGTAACGGGCGCGAGTCAAACTTCAACTGCCAGCCCACGGCGCGATCTCACATCTCCACGGTACCAACTGCCAATATGACAGTCCTACCAACCAACAATAGGCCAACTGTCATAACAAACAAAATGGCGCATGCAAGCGCCGTGCAACATTATATAACTAAAATAAACATTCGATGTAGATGTCAGACAAGCGGACAAAAATAATAGACAAAAGATCGCTTGTCGAGGCTTTACGGCATCGGCTTTAAGGAGCTATATCAAGCTGATATCAATATGTTCCTTTCAAAAGCGAAATATACTTCACACGTTTAATGTTTTTTATGAAATTTTAAATTTTGTATTTAATTTTATATAATCACTTTTTTTGATCATCAGTTGAAATTTACAAATAATACTTTTTTTCGAACTTCTTAATGAAATTTTGGAACAATTTTTCTGCTATAAAATATTAATTAATAATAATTTACAGTAGGAAATTCGAATACGATATCAGGAAGTAATTTACTAATAAGTACAAATGGTTTTAATAATTTATATTAGTAAAAAAAAAGTACTTTTTTTAAGAAAGTTCTATAACCCCAATCCACTTTATTTGAATTGCCTTTGCATGTTATTGTACATTCTCAAATTCGTGCCATTGTGTGTTTAAAACGGACCGATTATGCCTTAAATGGAGGCTCATATTCCAGAAATACTGCACATTTTATTCCTATTTTACGAAAAAAAAAAATAGGATCATAAAATTAAGGAGATTTCTAGTGAGTAAAACATACACTTCATAAATAAAACATCCAAATAACATTAACGACATCTTCACTGAAATATTTATGCATCATTATTTTTGTCGTTCAATTTTGATTAAAAAATTTTTCAAAAAAAAATAATTGAAAATTGCTCTACTTCCTTTTTAAGGGACTCATGTTTTTTAAAGCTCATACTCAACGTAAAGAAACTTAATAAATACTTACATAAATAACATTAAAAGTATTTTAGACAAACAAATATACTGTAAACCTTAATCACAAGCAAGAATCTTCTTCGTAGTATCAATCCGATGGATTGGTTTGCAGCAACAAAATTTTGCATCTCGACGGCTTCTCGATCCTCTGCAATACTCTTTAGCTCAGCATAAAAGCTTCAACTCATGTCCTCGAACACTTGCTGCAAATACTCCCGTCTAAGTTTCTACCCTCAACCATCCCTTTGTGAAGAAACAATGTCGTGAAGAAGGCCATCGTGGCGCATGATGTGACTAATCCATCGGGCTCGCCTCTCTGAGATAGTTCTTACTAGGTGCCTATCTTCCTTCACATTCCTTCTTATACTATCGATAAAAAGTTAAAAAAAAATGGCGATTCTACTATTCATACATTGATCATTTCAAATTTTAGTATGCTTGGCAAACACTGTCTGTTTTTCTGAAAATAAACAATTATTTAACTGCAATATTTTTTCATTCACCATTCATTTTAACAGTATCAATAAGAAAAAGATCAACGAAGGAACATGAGTTAAAATGAATTATTATGAGAACAGATAGAAAGTGCAAATGCTCGTTTGGTAAAAACGCTAAGCGTAGTGATACTTTTGAAAAATAAATTTGCAAATAAGACTTTCACTTAAATTAAAACATTCAAGAATGTTAAGTTTTTAAGGTTTTTGTTATTTTTTAAAGCCATTTGAGATTTTTCAGGCTCACGGCACGCTGAAAGTATAAAAAAGGTTGCTGATAGCTATTTAGCGGTCACAGGCGTTGCTGCCGTCCATCATCCTTGTCGCCTGCAGCCCGCGGGCCGCCGGTTCGGTATAAAGGCTCTTGAGTTATGGCTTCCGCAAGGTTGGAGCGACAGCACCGAGCTTCTGAGACACTGGCGTAGCAAGTTGTAAGAGAAACTGGCGTAGCTAAAGAGTATGCAAGTTTCTCGTAGATCCTTTTGCTACGCCAGTTATTTTAATAAATACAGAAAACAAGACATATGAGAAACTAACACGATAATGTGGTTTACAGAAAACATGCGTAGCACAATAAAACGCGAGAATCAAACAATAAAATAAAGTTCTATGATAAATAAGCATGAAACAATACAACCTGGATAAAATATAGCAAAAAGTATGTACGAAAAAATGGCGTACAACGAAGATGTAGGAAAAAGTAAGTTACTTTTTCCTACATCTTTTCTCGAAGTTCTTTATTTCTAAGTTAGAAATAAAGAACTTTGTGAATTTACTGTAGCACATAACAATTTCGTGAAAGTGAAGAAACAAAATATCTTTTAAAAACTGGCGTAGCACTAAAATAACCATGAGCTTTATAAATAAATAAGTATCTACTAGTAAAAAGCAACTGGTGTAGCACGATTCATTATATCTATGCTTACATTTGTGTTTTAACACTTAGATGAGGGTTGAAAGCTCAAGCCCTCAGAGACTCTATGACGCTTACCTACATGGCTGGCTGATCACCGTATGTGAGAAAGAAGACTTACTTTATTAGTTACGCCACTGTTGAATATGAATTCTCCAACAGATGGAGACGACTCCGGAAGCAATTGTATGTCTTAGTAGGATATCAAGGTGAATAATTAAATTTAAATTAATTTAATTTATTTCTAATTTAAGTGAATAATGCTCTCTATAAAAAACAAAAATATTAAGTTCTAAATATTAAAAAAAATTTACAAGGATATTACTTAATCACTATATACAAAAGCTTCATTAGCTGAAATAAAAACATTGAAAGTGAAACCGCATTTTTCAATATATATATATATATATAATCGTGTCGGAAACAACAGGGTCAGATCCTGCCAGCCCAGAAGTGGGCGACGTCAATGGTGTTACTCCAAGCCATCGTCAGGTCTTCCTGGGTGCAGCTACTTGGACACAGCGCACACTCCGGAAGGTTTGAAGGCGTCTGCTCCATGCCGCAGGTTTTTAAATTATGTGAATAAACAGTGCTGAATGCAATAAATATTTAAACTAAGTTAAATATATTTGAATATTAAATTGGTACATTAAAATCAATATTTTTGTACAGACCTAAATTTAAAAGTAAAGTTATAGATTTTTTGAACTTTTATTATGCATTTACTTTTAAATGATCGTACATGTTTCGGAAGCCATCTTGAGCAATGTACTGCACCTTAATCATATACTGGAACGAAAATATATTTAATCTTATTCAAGATGAAAAATTTAAGGAAAAATTTGTATTTTAAAATATAATGTTTCAATGTTAGTTTTCATAACAAATGTATACATTTTTTTTCATTTTTATTATTCAAAGTAATAAATCAAAACGCCGCTGTCGTTGTAAAGAAAATTTCAATTTCTTCTCGCGTTTAAATTTGTATCATTTTTTTTACATTTTTTTTTTCAGGAATAATCATTCCTGAAGCAATTTCAGTTCGCTGAAAGTCCCACCGTTTCAGGCGGCGTTGATTAAGGAATAGATTGCTTCTTTTTATATTGAAGATATTTCATATTTTATAGACCGTGGAGTGTGGCTGAAAGGTTGTAACGCATAATGTTATGAGAAAGGTCATGTGTTTAATTCACTGCGAAGACAAAAAAAACAATTATAAGGTAAAACTTGTCGCCTTAAGACTAATTGTTCCATACTAACAATATCTGTCATAACCTATTTATTCAAATAAATGGTTTAAGTTTATAGCCAAGTGTATAAACGAATGGTACTTACTTGGATGTTTTGCTATGTAGTGAACTTGCTTGATGGAACACAAAAAAATATGTTATAAATATTTAGATAATAAATAAAAAGAATACGTAAATATTTTTTTTCTTCATCCTTACAAACCTATCTGTCTCTTTCTCTTATCATTCCCTGATTAACATACCCCTACCCCCTCTCCGACATAAAATAGGTTTGACCACTTGAAAAGTACTATTGCAGCTCAGTTATTTATCTCTTAACAAGTAATGGATTGAGAAAAGCTACGAGTTAGTTGAAAGTGCAGTCTCCTAAAAGAGAACTGATCTTACGTGATCCATGTAAAAACGTGGTAAGTAAATAAATATTAATAATTTATAATGGATCTCAAAGTGAATGCTGAAAAAATTGTTTTTTTTTATGTGTTTTGAAATGACTCCATTGTCCAAGAATTGAAACTTATTATTACACCAATTCTTTTTTGAAAATTGGATATTGAGTAATATTTGACTCAATATCCAAGTGAGTGTACTTTGATGGTGATCGTTTAGGTATACTGCGTGTCGTTGGTAAAGTTGAACTAATCACACGCAATCAAATGTTACATATTTTGAAAGCATCGAGTTATTATTATTATTATATTAGTACTTGTAAAGCGCTCTTTTATGACCGAATGGTCATTCCAAAAGCGCTTCTTTGCCTCTCTGAGTAAAAAGGTGGGTCTTGAGTCTGCTTCTGAAGGATGCCTCCGCTTTAAGCTCTTTTATTCTTTCCGGTGGCGAGTTCCAGGCCATTGGTGCCGCGTAGCTGAAAACCCGATTGCCAAAGACCGTGCTAGGACTTTGTTGATCATATGATTTCTTTAAAAAAATGATTGTTAACTCCATTTTCTTCGAACACTACAATTGCTTTTTCTGGAAGGCCCGAAAACCTTTAGTAAGCTCAGTTCGAGTTTCAATCGTATATATAATTTGCGGCCATGTATAATGGACATCTGACATAACTTGAGAAATAAGTTTATGAATCTTATAAGCTTCGACTATTTTATATCAAATATAAAAGCATAAATATATTAAACGATACCGAATTCTGTGAAAATGACTCTTTATCTTTGAAAGAACATTTATTGTCTATTTAAAAACAACATAAGTAGAAGAAATTCATTGTTTTAATGCCACCTTTTAGAAGAATGTCTTATTAATAATTGGTCAGATTAGTGAAAACACATTCCTAAGCTATTTTCAAAGAGCCAGCGTCATAGAATCTACGTGAATCTAATGATTTCTTTTTTACTTTTGAGAGTGTTCTCGTTTAAGTTTTTAGATATAAAAGCCTCAAGAATGGATTACGGTTTATTTTTATAACGACCCATACTAAACGAAAAAAATCTATTTATTCTCGCATTAAAGATCCATTACTTATTTTCACCAATTTATTCATGAATAATCTTTGTTTTGCTCATTAATATTCAAAGAAAATTTCAGGAGCCAATTCTTGATGGCACGTAATAAAAGATTTATTATTCATTTACGGTCATACAGAAAAATTTACCTTATATGTAGCGTAGTGTTAAGCTACAATTTAATTTGTATCTTTCCATCACTTTTTCGATGCTTATGTAAACTGTTCTAATTCTTCGTGTCAGCGACGTAAAATTATTTTTGCCCAGTATCTGGCAACATTGATTGCCCGTGTGTTCCTCAGCATTAGGTCTTAAGATGTGCAGCTTGTTGGGCACATGGAGCGAAATCTTAGGTGTGAGGTGGTCTGCAGGTCTCCACAGTTGCACAATAGTGACTCTTACTGTCAAAGCATTCTACACCAATGGAGGTTGTCCTTTGTTCTACCAACTCCGGTTCTTAATCTCTTCAGGGATTTCCAGGTCCACCAGTCAATGTCCTTGCCAGTTGGGAGGCCTTCCTTTGGAGTAATGAAATCCTCTGATGTGACTTGTTACACTCACATTTTCAGGGCTGGATGTGAGAGGTTGAGTGGATCTCCGAAAGCTTTGTGATCTCAGTCTGTGTGTTGAGATGTCTGATTATTTAAGAAGAAGGATGGTTGGTTGATTGCCATACGCATATGTAAGCTTTTGATAAATCAGTACAGGTTTTTTAATGTTTAATTTTATTTTTTACAAATCCGTTCCTTATTTCATTCTGTATCTATTATAAATCTTTAGCACATAGTCATAACGAATTGTTACTTCATAGTTCTGTTAGTTGCCACTTTCCATTCTTTGTTTCAACAGAATTTCGCATCCAAAATTCTACGTAAACATATGCTTGCATTCCGATGATGTTCAAGGTAAATCAAGGGAACTTGAAAAGAAGGCAGCTCTAGTATGCCGAGCATATTTTTTTTCGTGATTTATTTTTGAGTTATTTAAGAAGGTCAAATGATAATTTGCCTTCTTACATCATTAGTTCATATTTTTTTATAATGGTGTTTTTTCTTACTAATGATTAAAATATTGTTTTCTTGTTAATATTGGTGGAATAATCGTTTTTAAATTACTTGATCGTATTACATTTTAATAAGATTAAACTATTAACCCGTCGTTTCAATGATATGGACCATTTGGTCCTAAGGGACGACTTAACGCAACTAATGACACGGGGTAAGCGATAACTTTTTAATTAAAGTCCGCGGCCAATTATGCTTTCATTTTCGGTGATCTGACATGAACTGCTATATCACAGTACTATTTTAAATAATCTGTTAATTAAATAAAAGTAGCAAAAAATAGAACGAACTTCTTCTCAATTTACACCCTTAAATGACATCAAAACGACGAAAAATCCACGAAAAGGCGCCATAGAATCCATGGATGAAATCTTCATCCTTATTTTGCAAGATTTTTCTGTATTTCATATTTTAAAGCTTTCTATTCCATACTCGACCAGGTTTTTCTTACTCACGTCGCTTTAGCTCTTGTCCTGTAAAAAGCTCACTATGCTGAAAGCTTTTTTGTCAAGGTTTCAGGATTTCAAATACGAGACTTAACCCAGCAAAGAAAATTTTTCTAAGTCTGCAGACAATTCACAAGCAATTATTATAAGAACCTTTATTTTTGAATAAATAATTATTTATAAATACAGGAGAATTTTGAAGTCTTATCTATGCGTTTTATGATGCTTACCATGTTTCACATGGCTAAGCACTGCATATGGAGTGCAGATTCACCAACGTCATAGACTATAGCCTAATATTCAAGCATCATCCATTAATTACAGAAAATTACTATTTTATAACAATTGTGATTTATTGGTGAACAAATTTACACCAACCGGGGAGTTTTTAGTGCTTAGATTTATTTTTAAATCTCTCTTAGGAATCAAACTCATGACTTTCAGTTTGAAAAACAAACGTTTTATTCACTAAGTTTATATAAGCGTGTTAACTCTAGTACCTAAAGAAGGTGAGATATATATGTAAATATATATAGAAGTATTTAAATAGAACATAAAAGAGTTCAGTTAGATAATATAAAATATCAACACAGCGCAAATGATTATAATTTATGTGTTTTTCTTGGGATGTAAACTCAAAAGATACAGCGATCACACGATTAGCGCGTACACGACGCTCGACCTTTATAACGCGGATAAATGAAATGTGAAAATATAACACGCAGTTACTTGTGAACGCCAATGTCTAATCTGCAATCGCTTGAATACATTTGTCAAGTAAAGATTCGGTTTCATTTTCTGTCCATCGCTGATATACATATGTATATATATATATATATATATATATATATATATATATATATATATATATATACTAACACTTTTCACAAATGGCCACCGTTTAGTCCACCTTCAGGTACTATTGTCCATTTGCCCAAGACATCATCAATAATAAATATGATAGGGTATATAATAATTTATTATGTAATCATTTGATATGACATTAACATATAATTTTTAAATTATATAAAAAAATAATTAAATAAAGCAACATAGATTTACTAATGTAGGCTATATCTATACCCCCATTTCAAAACTCTATCCATCTACCGTACCAACTCTTTAGTGAAACTCTCATTTATTAGTAAATATTCATTTATTTATATAGGATTCTTCGTAATACCTGACTCTCAAGCTCCACCCAACTCCTACGTACTTTCTTTATGAGAGAAAATTTATTGACACTCTTAATAAAAACCAGTTTTAGGAGGCTCAAAATGTTGAATAGATCAGTAATTATATAAACTAACCAAAATTCAGATCATGTGTCCAGGAGCGGGATGATGAACGTCCAAGGGTTGATAGAACAGTGACGAAATAAGCGGCTGTGGCTAGCGGCAAGATCCAAGTAACCGAGTCAACTGTCTGATTCTGTGCACTATTGTGTGAGTGAGAGGAAGGGAGGTCTATTGCGAGCTAGCATAAACGACGTCCATACTCGCTCGGGTATCCCCCAACATTTAGTGGATATTGGATATCATCATGTACACGTCACTACGTTTGTACACGTTGGAACTGATGAAGCTTTAATAGATCACAAAACTGAAGTCTTCCATCAAGAGAAACAGTGTTCATTGTGATCCATGTTAAAATAAGCAATGAAATTATTAGATATAAATAAAAGATTTTTGTAGAATTTTTTCCACATATATTTTTTTGACGACATGTTTCAGCCAGGTCAGGTGGCCATTCTCAAGTCAATTGGTTAAATGTTTTTGGCTTTAGGTAATAACGCAAATTAAAAGCGTACTTAGAAATAAATTAAAAAAATATATTTTTTAAACAACATATTAAAGAAAAAAATATGAAGTTTCTATGAGCGCATATGAAAATATAACCATAAAACGAGTGGTAATCATTTTCACCCTCTTTTATTTGCCCTGTAAAGGGTTAACAAATTTATAAAATTAAACTCCAAACAATAATTTCAAAAAAATTCGCATACAATAACGTACCTGAAGTGGGGCCTGAAAAGACCATCGTTCAACCCTGGATACGTGTAAGATGAAAGAATCGCAGTGAACAGTGGTCGTAACAAACTTGAGTGAAGACATTGACATATTGTATACATAGTGTAATATTGCTAAAAATTCAGTGCTGGCGTGGACGGATACGAAATGTTGGACGTTTGATTTTGTGACAATAATGCCGTGTTATTTAAATCATCACACTTACGTTAGTACTTTGATAATTAATTGAAATTGAATATTTTGTAATGTCATTAAAGGAAAAGAAATAAAAAAATTGTATACAATAACGTAACAATCATAAATGAGAACCCTGAAGGAGATCACTGTACAGTTTTCTCCAGTGGCGTGGCATCGTGCTTTAGCCGGGCAGGGACAGGAATTCAATATTGTTATCGCGCGTCTCTGCAATATAGAGCAATAAAAATTTATTGCGCACCGTCTTACATTTCTCCGTATTGACTCTGGCACGTTATTATACGGCTGTAGTTTGTTATTAGGTGGCCCGGCACGATAATCATTGTTTTAACGATATTCGCGTTTTTTTTCAATCGTTTTGTTCCATCGATTTGCGCACGCCATTTTTTTGAAAAAAAAAAACTTTGCATAAATATTTATACTCTCTTACACTTCAGTAGGAGAAATCATCGTCATCATCATCAGCCTGTAACCGTCCACTGTTGAACGTAAGCCTCTTGCATGAGTCTCCATACTATTCGATCCTCTGTCTTCCGCATCCAGGTCACTCCCGCTATTCTTCTTATGTCATCAGTCCATCTTGCAGGGGATCGGCCAATGCTTCGTTTGCCAGTTTTTAGGCGCTCCAATACTTCCTATCGACCATTGTCTCTTCGACAGATATGTCCTGGCCATTGCCATTTGAGTGTCCCTATTCGTCGGGTACCATTCCTTACTTGAGTTCTTCTGCAGATATCTTCGTTTTGGATTCGCGAAGTGTGGATTCGGAAAGTAATATGCCAGAGAAAATGACATTTCTTTCCGGATTAAGTAATATTTGATTCTTCAAAGACATCTTTTAATAAGTTGATGTCCCCCGTCCTTTAAAAAGACGACAAGTCGTGCGTTTGTCACGTGGCCGCGTGAAGCAAGGATGCAGGAGCAGATCACAAAGCAAAGAACTTGGTTTTGAAGCCGTATCGCATTTATTTTTAAGAATGACTTCATTTCCCTGCCCGACCGGTACACAAAGTTTCGCCGGCCGGACGACAGTTAACTGACGACAGCCGGAAAACTGTGACATGTAGCGCCGCCAAGATAATCACGGCAAAAAAACAAATTAAAGATGACGTTTTTCGAGAATTTTCGGCATCAGCCTAAAAGAGCTAAATCAAGCTGATATCAAAGTAACCTTATCGACATTATAAATCTCATTTCCTACACGATGCAATCTCTGCAAATAAAAAGAGTACGAGAAGCATCAGTACATATTTTTAAATAATACTACATTTGTAACACGCTGTATGTGTCATTCTTTTTTATAACCGAACCCCTATCATTGAATTATATGGAAGAACGATGTTCAATATTAGTATGTGACATCGAATAAATGTTCCTTTAGAACTATTCTTAGTATTCTAATACAATCATAAATACTAAAAGTCTTTTACATTTCTTCTGAGTATTCCAATTTAACTAAGAAGAGAGAAAGGATGTTTTAACGCAAGGTAAAATGTCACTGCCATAAAAAAATTATTGATTTTTGTTTGATTATTTTTTATGTGAGAGGGGTATATTTTTAGATATTCTTTCAATACGTTTAATTTATAAGATGAAATCGCATACAGGGTAGAACAACAGGTTGATTCCAGGATCTATGACGCCTTAAGACGGCTGTACGCTTAATCCAGGAAACGTGTGTAATGCATGTTGGGGAGATTGCAAGTAAAATTGCAAAAGGCAAAAAAAAAGTTACAAACCTCACGTATATTTCAAGTATTGAAGGTTAGACATAAATGTGATGATTTATTAGACAAACTGCTCTTTTTAATATAAGAAGATTTAGTCTAAAAGATACTTTAACGGTTTATATATACTTTATATATTATATATATATATTATATATACATATATATTTTTTTCTTTGATTATACTGGAAGGCTTTATATGATTTATTCACGGTACCCAACAACGCCCTGAAAAGGACGCCCGTACCTTGTCTGTAAGCGTCGCGCCTTGAGAAAGGCGCCCGATGGGCCTGTGTGGGACTCATTCCTCGTCATAAGGAGGACTATACCCGCTAAAAATTGCCTCCTAATGGTATATACTGGCTTTGCTTAGAGGTAATACGTTTTCTTACCAAACCGAAGGTCGGTTGTGGTGGATTTGATCCTTTACCCGTAAAATGACAGTCATGTCATATTAATTGAAATTGGCGAAAATACCGTAAACAGCACCCATACATATTTGAATTCGTGTTTTAACCACTTCATCGCCACATGTAAGTTAACAAATAAAAACACCACTTTCACTACAGAATTCATTATTTAAATATTTTTAACTAACATTATTAGTGAGCTGCAATCGATTGAATTAAATTTTTCACGAAAAAAAAAACACTTTTTTTTCACTAGGGCTGCCACAAATTTGATTAAAGATAAAAAACTCAAAAATCTAACCGCCCTAGCTGCAGGTATATTTCCAAAATATATTACATAACTGTCTCCCTACATTGTATGTACCTCCATTGCATCACGTTTGTTGTAAATATTTAAGATATTAATACTATATAATTGATAATTGTTATCGAAAAAAAATTAAAAATTATAATTTTATTCAGTGCTAGCCCTTGACACCATCTCATGAATATCTCCCAAACCATCGAAAAATATCGATCCTTTTGGTTTGTTAATATTTTTAAATATTCATATATATATAGTTGTGAGAAAATCGGAATTATATTTGAAATACAACTTTTGAATATTGCGAAGCGCCCACGTGTGGGCTTACAGCGATCGTTGGGATTAATTAATGATACGAGGATTCTAGGGTGTAGTCTATGACGTAGGCAAAACAACATTTCACATTCAGCATCTAGCCATCAAGTGTACAACGGTAAACTACATAGAATCCACCGGAGATATTATTATTCCACTGGAATATGTTTGTATCCTGTTGTGTGTGCTCAGGTAAAATAAAAAATGGGGCATCAACCAAGGATAAAGACAAATGGAAAGTACAAATTGAGCGAAATTATCAATAATAATAATAATAATAATATAAAAAGCTTGTGAATAAATGTTGACTGATGAATAAAAATAATAATATACATACTCTGAATATATACTAGAGAGACATCTATCGTTATACGATGTTAACAATAGTATAAATACATCAACTTTTGCGTATCTTCCCAGGCAGAGAACGGTCGTATGGACTGCGCATTGTGTAGAATAGAGCAAAGGTGCAAGGCTTGAGGTTCGAATTCTGGGTGTGCCGATATTTTTCTGAATGAATTGATGCCTATAAAATTTCATGTAGAATTGTATGTGTGTATTTAATTACTAAAATTATCAAAGTATTTTTCCAAAGAATTGGTGATTAGATGTACCTGTAAGTGCGCTTTAATTTATCGATCATGTTGGAATAACGTTAAGTCTTTTTTAAAATTCAACCTTTAAACAACCCATCCTGAACTTTACGTCTCTGCCGTTAAAAACGGGTTATATTTCAAGAGGTCGATTATGCGGAGACAGATGCCTTAATCTGTCCACTCGATCGCCCGGTCTGAGGTTCGGACCTGGATAAATAACGCGAGGGTCGCAATCAGTCAAGGGCCCTAGGAAGGTCGGGCCAGGGGCATCATTATGCGGCCCGAAGACCAGTTGAAATACCTATTTTTTATGTAAGCACTTACATATTAAATATAGTTGAGTTGTGACGAAGATAGCTTGTGTACTCATTATATGATGCCTGGACTGGACTTAACCCGCCTCACACCGCATCACACCGGAGGACAGTTAAGTCTCCTTGATGACACGCTCATTCAGTTTATGATCAGTTAGCAACTGATAAGTCCAGTGGGAGTCCCCTCTGAACAATTGTGGCCACTGCACAGAAGTGCTAAAAGAATGAAAGAAGTGCTAAAAGAAAGAAGATTATATATGATGCCTGCCATTTTAAAGATAAGTTATCATCATCATCATCATCATTATCACCATGTCCGCTCTTTTAACAAGTTTATATGACATTCACGAACTGCCGCCACACACTCTGTCAGCCGTCATAGTCTTCGCCTATTTCCCATGTCAGTTCTGACTACTGCAGCTCCACCGAGTATTTTTTTATGTAAGCACATAAAGGAGAATACCGACAGAAGGTGTTAGTAATTTTTATGTCTCATCTATGGAATTCAATGACGCTTAACCTTTGTGTATATATGGCTAAGCGCTGCAAGTGGACTGTTGATCCGCCAACGTCATAGACTACAGCCCGAGATTCACGCATCATCCTTATTATTACAGAAATTTACTACGAAAGCGTGGTCTTTACGGGACGACTTTCGTCAATCATAATTTTTAATTAATAGGATATGACTGGCATTTTACGGGTGAGGGATCAAATTCACGTCAAACGGAGGTATTTTAGAGCTCAGAAATTGTTTTTTTTTTAAATCTACGTCGGGGATCGAACCCATAACCTTTGGCTTGCAAAGCAAATGCCTTGACCATTGAGCTATACCCGCCGAGTATATTTAATGTATTAGTTCACGATGGTCTTCCAGAACGGAGCGAGCAAAGAGGATTGTAGAAAACGCAGCTGCGGTTTACGTTCTTCATCCATTTACATGTCTCAACCAGTTCCACGTTTCCAATACTCTAATATGGATATGGCTGCTTTTCATTGTGCTCCCGGGCTAGTACCGTCATGGAAAGCCGTCAGGAACTATACATATAATGTACTCGACGATGATACTTCAGAATCACTATCACCATCTGTCAGTAAACTCTTGTATGTGTTTATAAAACAAATACGGTGTTGTATTTCATCGTAAAAGACCAATTAATTAATAAAATTAAATATTTCTATAAATAACCCTCAAATGCCGACTAGTTTATTATTAGGATCTCGCCTAATGGGGTCGGCGTTATATTATAATTACTGGGAGAGTATCCAGTTGTTAATGTTCATATCCGATTTCGGAATTATTACCGACTTTAACCCGCAACGAATTAATTAAAACGCCTCTGGGGGGGGCTACGCGGCGTTACCACTATTATAATATATTTACACAGCGGGGTGCTGTCTCACCCCAACATCCTGACGCCACGCAAAGGTTAGACTTATTGCCGTGACGTAAGATTGTGTTGAAAACGTGATATGACCAAGAAAATTATGTATATATTTTTAGCATTCATTATGAGATTCATTAAATATGTGTTATAAAGATTTACTGAACATTATATTGTTGCTTTTGCGTTAAACCGTGTGTGGCGAACTTCTTTCAACCAGTATTTCGACCGCCATTGCATAGAACATACCGAAGATTCTCCGGAATCAACTTTGAGTATGTAGTTGCCATGGTGATATAAATTAATAACGCTCATATAAAAAAGATAATCTGAATAAACCAACTTAAAACTAAATAAATCATCAATCCTGAAGAAGACCTCTCTGGTCGAAATATTGGTTGAAGGAAGTTCGCCACACACGGCTTAGCCCAAAAGCCACAATATAAAATCTGGTCGTGAAAACCTACAAAGTTATTTACTCAGCATGTTTTATCAGGGATGACGTTGATCATTGTTTATCCACATGCTGGAAGACTGTAACTTTGCTTCCAATGAGAGCTTCATCAATTTCATATGTGTAATTTTACAATGAACATGGTTATTAATTTTATCAATTTTATTATAAATGTACATAATCATAAAATACTTTTTTAGATCGCTTGTATACACTCATATATCAAAATGAAAAGTTTTTATTCACTTGCTGGTAGAACGCGGTTTCGCTTTCAATGAGACCAACGCCAGTTCTCCACGTGATTTTCAATCAAACAAAATGATATGGTTTTTTTGACAAATACTATAACATAATGATCATAGATGTTAAGTTACATTAGACGGAGATATTAAATTGGATTGATCACCGTCTGTTACTAACCACGTGTCATTAAGTAAAAACATGTGATGTCTTAGAAAGCACTTGAAAAACTTTACGCATTTTTCAAATAAAGGAACAACTAAAACATTCAGTATATTCAATACTTTAATTTTTTGAATTGTAAGTTTTAAGATGAGGCGTGTGTGGCAAATTTCTTTCAGTAATTGTTTTTCCGCCATTGTTGTGGTTTGGGGTCATTTTCAGGGTTGAAGATTTTGTGATAAATTGATTTCTTACGGTAATAACATAAGCATGATATAGCCCTTGCTGACTGGTACCGAAAACCTCTATATACAATCCTTCGTCTCTTATTTCTGTTCGCTTGGCGTACATTTATGTGTCGCCATATTGGCATTTCGGGCAAGTCCGGTCACGGGAGTGACGTTAGTTATAGAGATCGTCACTTGCGGCGCTGGGTATGACCGACCACGGCGCGGGGCCCAGTCAGTTATGTGCCGACGCCGGTGAGGTCGTATTGTGGTTGGCCTGGTCTGTAAAGTTATCGAAATATATATGTCAATGTGCTACATCCTGCCACCACGCAATTGAATAACTAACTTAGAGAGGAGGATGTTAGTAGTTATGCTGTCAGCCTAATGTACCTCTACGAGATCAATGTAAGATGAGTGTTCTAAGAGGCATATCTCCACGAGCAACATGTTGGATAGGATTGTTTGCCTTTATTTGTCTGTGCAGGTGTTTGAACATGTTTTGAAGAATCATATCGTCGTTCCTATTGTTGTTAATAGGAGTCTTTTGATTTCAATGGATTTGTATCATACTTAAGTAAACAGTGACAAAGATTTTTTTAAATCTCATGTATAAGTATATGAAAGTTTCATTTCGAAAGCTTTGAAATATAATCAAATCGAACGAGTCACGCGACGGCAATCGCGGAAACTATTCAAATGAGCAAAATGAAATCATTTCCGGTCGCGTGTGGCAGCACATTCGTACAGAGAAAGCCCACTTCCGGTCGGCCGCCATTGTCTGATCCGCGGCCTCGCGATCACTCACTCAACGTAACTTATCATTTCCGGAACAATGGCGCCAATCGCTGGATTGCCGCACTCACGCCAACCGATTATTATAATCATACGACCTGCGGTTATAACAGGTACTTTTGCCGTTTCTTACGCTATTTAGGATCCAGCAACAAATCACCGAAAGAAGACAATTCGAAACACGCTTTTAGTGTACTAACATCTGAGAAACTAGTTTTATTTATTTTGTTGTTGCATCGTATAACATACTGTTGTAATAATAATAAAATAAAAGCTCTTATTCCAGCAGGATTGGGTGGGTTGTGCAATACTAAATCTGCCATATTTTAAGGTACTATATATTGATATAGTACATAAAAAAATAATAAATTGGACTGAGAATGGACTCTGCCCTCCGCAAACATGTCAGTTGCGCTACAAAATCTAGGGAGTTGCATAAGTTTATAAAGATTATCAGTAATAGTTTTGCGCCTTCGGTCAGTCGCAATGAGCCTGAAAAGCACACATGTTTAGATTGCCATAACTACTTTATTACTTCCAACTCGGACCCCATATTTTTGATCTGGTCTTCTAAGAAATAAAAGTAAATGGGTAATCTCAAAAAAGTTCAAACTTTCATTACAACCCTTATTTTAGCTATCACAGTAATGTTATCAATAATAATAACTTAATTTAAATAATATACATACTAAAAGATCTTTTTTTCAGATTAGAAGTCGTGGGACTCCTCAGAAAAATTTGCAGGCATAAGTTGTTCGTGATTTTTGCAGACGAATTCGAGGAATATAACGAGTTCAGTCGCAATGTGTCTAAGAGGCACATTTTTCAACTTTCTCTATAAACATAAATATCTACTAATAAGATCACAAAACCTTATGAACTAGTCAAATAAAATTATTGAATTAAAATAAGAAATATGAACATAATCCATTTATTACAGAAATTTACTATTTAGTGGTGTTGGACGCCTAAGTTTTGTATACACCAAATTTAATTAAGTGGATGTGAAATTTACCGGCGAATGATCTAATTCACACCAACAGAGAATATTTAAAGTGCTTAGAAATCGTTTTCACTTGTCAAAGATCGAACCCATGATTTCGGTTTAGTTAGCAACGCTTATATACCACTAAGCTATATTCCCTGGCATACTACACCTGCTGAATTTAAAAAGTATTGATTTCACAGATAAATCAACTAAAAACATTAGCACATTAGAAGCGCGGCTCTCGTTAAATCATCGAAGTTATAACGCATTGGAAGCAGAACTTAATTTAAATGTGTTACTGCATAGTGTTAATGGCGTGTCAATGATCGGGTTGAGTCATCGTTAATTATTATATCAGAATTTGTATAGCGCTTTTTAATGACCGAATGGTCATTCCAAAAGCGCTTCTTTGCCTCTCTGAGTAAAAAAGTGGGTCTTGAGTCTGCTTCTGAAGGATGCCTCTGCTTCAAGATCTCTAATGCTTTCTGGCAGGGAGTTCCAAATATTTTTAGGATCAATTGTTTCAGGACTCGGGAGCTACGAGCTTATTGTACGATCGTATAATATTTATTGAGAAAAGTCAAAAATCTTTTTTGAATTTTCTAAAATGACTTTTCGTTTTGAGTATGCATATGAAACTAGAAATAAGGACAAATACGAGTAAACACATAAATGTAGACGGTAATGTCGTGACACTTAGTGATATAACTATCGTGACACTTGGTGACAGAACATAACTTAGACAGAGAATGTTAATAAATCGGCTTTGCTTTTCGATTTTTATCGTAACATTTTTACATTTAATAAATGTGGTAATAAAGATTACCAGTGGCGTGCTGTGACTAAATTAAATAATTTAATAATAATGAAAAATCTTCCTTTATTTATTTCGAATCAGAAAAAAAATATCTCATCCATTAAATATTAGAAATATACCTGTACAGTCACTTAATATTGTGAACATATAAATTTGTCCATGCCATATTTTATGATAACTGGGTACCCTAAAATCAAACTGATAATAAACACGGTTTTTGACTGACTGCCCTGACCGGGAATTTAAGTCCAACAAAAGTCATATTTTTAAAGAGATCAGACGATAATCCCGACGTTCCTGAGTACAGTGTGGTTCTAAGGAGCGGGAATTTGTGGTGGCCATATATTCCAGATATAAAAATAATATTGATAGAAAAAATAAGGTTTCTCATGGACACTGTATAAAAGGACTCTCATTAAAAAAGATGGCTATACAGCTCGAAATTGGCGTCCCGGAAAAATAATAAAAATCTACGTTATTATTAATTTAATAAAAGTTAGAAAGAAGTTCGACAATACATTAAAAAATTATTATTTTTTTTTTGACGAAAATAAACGAAAAAAAATATGTCGAATGCAATGTTTGTAAATATTTTTTAATTCATAAATTTTTCATGAATGGTTTGCCACTGTAATCCATGTACATAAATAGCTAGGCTTGAATACCAAATGAATTATGTATTAATATCGATTGTACATAATATTTATTTTACTTCATTCAGCACTCTCATGTTCTGATAGCACAAAAAATAGCACAATGCGTCATCAGCAATTTTCTATAAGTAGAACAATCTATCTATTTATGTAAAAAAAGTCAGCATTTATGAAAATAATGTTTTTAATATTTAATGTTTTGACATCGTCCATCTTTAAAAAAAGGCGACAAGTCGCGGGTTCATTACTTGGCCGCGTGGAGGAAGGCTTCAGAAGCAGGTCGCAAAGCAAAGAACATGTTTTTGAAGCACAATTTGCATTTATTTTTAATACAGACTTGATCTCCCTGTTCAACCGTAAAATGACGTTAGAGTGTTGATCCGCCAAAGTCGTAGACTACAGCCTGAGATTCACGCATCATCCATTATTATTACAGGAATTTACTATGAATGAGTGGTCTTCACGGGACGACTTTCGTCTACCACCAATTTTAATTGATAGGCTATGACTGTCATTTTACGGATGAGGGATCAAAGTCACCCCAACCAGGGGTATTTCAGAGATTATTATTATTTTTTTTTTAATCTTCGTCGGAGATCGAACCCACGAGTTACGGCTTGCACAACAAACGCTTTGACCATTGAGCTATACCCTTCAGAAAATTTGTTTATTATCTGTCTCGCGAAGTGAATTAAAAGTATATAAAAGAAAACAAAGATACTGGCAAGAAAGAGATGGATAAGCTGTTAGTCCGAGCTTGAGATTTAAACCAAATAAGTATTAAATCAGAAAAAAAAAGCAATTCTTTTTAAATATCATTTTAAAAATAATATACTCTTTTTACTGGTAGCAAACCGAAACAAAATAATATGAAAAAAATATTAAAATCTCTTCGCGAAATCTTTTGCGGAAGAATTTGCATTCTATTACCTTTTTTCCTCCGTTAAACCTAACCTAACTCCACTCAGAGTTAACCGAAAGTTCTTTTTGAACGGTTAAATTACTCGACTGATATGTAAGCAGTTGTTAAAGTTCGAATCCCATTAAAAAAAAAACTTTTTTGCAGACTATTAGACATATTTAATTATCCTGGGTCGAATCCCCCTTTTTTACGTTTCTTTATGTAAGCACATATAGGAGAATACCAACAAATGGTAAAAGTGATTATAACGTTTCATCTATGGACTCTATGACTCTTACCTTTCTACACATGGCTAAGCGCTGCATGTGAAGTGTTGATTTGCCACTATAATAGACTGCAACTCAACATTCACGCATCATCTTTATTATTACAACAATTCTTAATGAATGGGTGATCTTCACGGGAAGATTTTTTTTTATGTAAACACATACAGAAGAAAACCGACAGCTGGTGATAGTAATTCTAAAGTCCCATCATCAAAGGCTACAACCTGAGAATCACGCATCATCCTTATTATTACAGGAATTTACGATGAATGGGTGATCTTTACGGGACGACTTTCGTCTACCACCAATTTTAATTAATAGACTGTGACATTGTCATTTTACGGGAGGGGGGGGTATTTTAGGGCTCAGAAATCGTTTAAGAATCTTTTTTTTTCTCCATAGGGGATCGAAACCACAACTTTTGGCTTGCAAAGCAAATGCTTTGACCATTGAGCTATACCCGCTGGCAAACGTCTACCTCCAACTTGAATTAATAGGCTATGCTACATATATTACTGGCAAATGTTCAAATCACACCAACCGGGGGTAATTATAAAGCTTAGAACTTGCTTATTTAGATATATATTCTTTAATACTCCACACGCAAACATCCACTGCACATATTAACAACACAATATATGTGACAAAAAATTAAATTTTCAAAAATACGAGCTTATATCAATGTTGAAATACCTGAAATTACTGAAAGTACACGCTTTCTTAA
Organism: Glossosoma conforme; assembly: GCA_022606575.1. Classification (NCBI taxonomy): domain Eukaryota; kingdom Metazoa; phylum Arthropoda; class Insecta; order Trichoptera; family Glossosomatidae; genus Glossosoma; species Glossosoma conforme. Next base: position 5,085,007 of record JAGTXR010000058.1, on the reverse strand, counting down.
AGGTAACATGTAAATATTACAAATTACAATTAAATATATGTTGATTGAAATGAAATCAAAGACTAGAGGCCTTTGAGATGTGGTCATACAGAAGAATTCTCGGAATTTCCTGGAGAGACCACGTCACAAGCAATGAGGTTCTCAGGATAATCAAGGAAGATAGTCACCTAATAAGAACCATCTCAGAGACGCGAGCCCGATGGATCGGTCACATAATGCGCCACGATAGTCTTCTTAACGATATTGTGGAGGGGATGGTTGAGGATAGAGGGCGCCCTAGATGGGAGTATTTGCAGCAAGTGTTCGAGGACATGAGTTGTAGCTCTTATGCTGAGCTGAAGAGGGTTGCGTAGGACTGAGAGGAATGGACATCGAGATGCAAGATTCTGTTGCTGCAAACCAATCCACCGGATTGATACTACGAAGAAGATAAAAATAATATAATTATTATAATGTCTGTGAATAAATAAAATTTTATTGGATCTTAATAATATTTTATTTTTTTCAATTTACCGCAAAGCGACATCTGTTATAATACGAATGTATCAATAGTATAAATACGTGAAAATTATTCAACTCATAAGATGGAAGAACTGGCTTAGGTTGATTGCGCTGTGTATAGTATATAATTAAAGTGCATAGTTAGCGGTTCAAATCCCAGCGTCTGCCGTTTTTTTTTCTCAGAAATTGACGAGATTAATGTAGGTTTGTAAGTGCTTATCATTTTATTAATGACAATAAACTTCTAATATTTTGGTAAATTCTCAAGGGACATGCTATATTTTCTTAAGAATATTTTTTCGATTAATTTTGCGAAGATTCCATAAATGTTGCGAAATCTATATTAATTGAATATTTTACTAAAACTTTCTGCTGGTTTTCTCATGCGCGTGCTTAAACAAGTATTATGTAAACAGAAAAACATAATTCAGCTAGTTAAGAGCCGCGCTATGGGCTCCATACTTCACGCCCTTGGGGCCATAACGATCAGATTCCGTTACCACCTGCAGCGCCGTTAGATTCCTATCCGCTGCTAACGGATATTTTAGCGGCCGTTTGAGCTGTAACGGAAATCTTTTCAGTCCGTTACTGAGACGAACGGGACTCTTAAACGCAGAGTCGAATTTTGGCATTGAAATTTTTCGATAGTGCTTTGATTATTTGGAATCTTACTCTTATAGAAACGCAAGTTTGATTAAAGAAATTCACAATGTCAAATTATCCATAGCAAAGTTATTTTCTTCGATATAAAATAGAAAATATAAACTATGTTCATGAAATACACGTAAAATCGCTTTGAAACAATTGGGATGAGTCACTTTTCAAGAGCTTTTTCAGAGTGTTTTAGGTCTCAGGAGAGTTAGAATGATGGTTCGATCGGTTGTAGACAAAAGTCATCCCGTGAAAACCACTCATACATAGTAATAATAAGGATGATGCGTGAATCCCGGTCTTTAGTATATGAAGTTGGCGGAACAACACTCCGCATACAGCGCTTAGCCATATGCACCATGATTGACGTCATAGAATTCCACAGATGAGACTTCAGAATTACTATTACCATTTGTCGGTATTCTTCTGTATGTGCTTACATAAAAAAAAATGAAAAAATCCTGATATTTTCGCTTAGATCCAGTCCTGTTGTAATGTTGAACATTCGAATTGAAAGAGCTATTTTCCTTAAGGCGTTCCTTTGGTTGTTCCTCAGCTCTGAAAGCGCCAAACTGTTTTTCAGGATTATTTTGTTTCAGTTGATTTCAGAAAGGGGAACTTTTATGAGTATTTATTTGTATCTTATTAACTTTTTCAGCACCAGTTCACTTGTAATGAGATTTTAAGTAGGCGTGGAACTCGAGAAAAGCAAGCGGTGCAAAGAAAACCGATTTCGAAAGAAAACATGCATTTACATGATTTTTCGTTCTGCAAGACGCTCACTGAAATATTGAGTATGAAAATCCTGTACAGCTCTCAGTGAAAAGCTATTTATCAGCTATTTCTCTCAATGATGAATATACTATTTGAAATTAAAATTAGTTGAATAGATATGGAGGGTATATTAAGTAATCACTGCTTCAACACTTTTTAAAAATAAACTTTAGGAAACAATTTTGTATTTTCAATTAAATGTAAGCGATGAAAATAAAATCTGGTGTTTCTTGAACAATTTGACGAGAAATGTTTTATTGTACAAAAAAATACATCGCGAAAAATATTTACTTTGCACACAATGAAATCAAAAATAGAGTGTAAAAAACGCGAGGCTGTTACACGTGTTATATATAATGTACGTGTTTTCTGGCAGGTTAACAAAACGACGGTGAATAATTCAGGTATGGTGCTGGGAACAAAAGGGCTGGAATATCCTGAAAATCACTAAAGTAAGCCAAGCTTACGAGAACAATCTTCCTTCGATTTATGCGATATACATTCTACGCGGTTTAGAAAAACTTATTTTTAAGGCATATTTTTTTTTTTAAATCACACAAACTTGTAACTATATGAAGTTGATGTTTTTTGATTCCGATATAAAAAATGTGTGTAACATAAATAATAAAAATACTTAAAAATTCCGTTATATTCCATGTCGAAGCAATTGAATATATATTTTTGCATATTTCCTAGCGAGTATGACTTAGTGGTAAAGTATTTGATTGCCAACTAAAACCTATTAATCAAAGTTGATGAGAGCCATCCCGTAAGCACAATATTCATTCTTAGTACGTAAATCCTCTTAATGAATTTTTCAGATTAACATTCTAACCGACATACTTATGTTTCGCTTGCTGAACATTTGTTGATGTATGTCGATCAAGAACTATCAGCTTCAATGATTATTTTATTAATGCCATCAGTTAGATCTGGAATGCTCTTCCAGTATATATGTTTCTTCCCTTACTTCTTAGGTTTTCACGGACAGATTTTGTATTCCAGACACCAACTCATCACTGTGGTAGTTTAGCCGCCAACGCTAAATTACCTCCAAAAAGCAAATCATAACATAATCATGAACCCTGAAGAATGATGGTCGAGAAATTGGAAAAAAAATATTTGCCACACAAAAGCCACAATACAATGTTTCTTCCCCTTTAAAATCTGAATATTTTCTAGAAACTCAATTTCTGCGTGAAATTATCCAACTTAAGCACAAAAAAAATTGTGATAAACTGAGTGTGTACATCTGCATCTGTGATTGAATAAAAGTATAAATTACATAATACTCCAAGTAAAATCCATAAATATTTCTAGATATTTCTTCATCAGCGTCGTTCTGTTTTCTCTTGTATATTTCAGAATCAGAAATTATTTTAAGCAACGTGACATATCATTGAAAAGAAAGACAATAATGCAATGATTTAGAATTTTATATTTTCATGCAAATTTTCATGACTCGAATCTACAGCGTAAAACGTGAGACGAGTGTTCACTGAAACGTCATGAAAATATTGCAGTAGTTGGTGGGAAGTCGTCGAACAAGGCTTTCGCGGTCACGCCAATTATTGCCAGCTCTCCTACCGCCCTTGGTGAAGGCTTTTGTCCCCTGAAAGAAGGCTTCGAATTAATTATATCGGAGCAAAGGCAAATCCTCGGCTCGCCGCATTTCAGCGGAGTCCTGAAAACCGTAAATAACGCTTCTAGGGGACCGTTCGCGTTTCAAATCTCGAGTTGAGATGAAAATTTCGAGTGGCTGTGTAAGCTATTTTATGCAAACTCGTACAGGAGACCACACTTAAGAACGGTAATCTAGAGATCTTATCTATAGCTTATGATGAAGGTTTTTTTGAAGTCAGTGCTTTATGTAAGTAGGAGTAATTTTCTGCCAATATAATTTAATTTTTTATAAACGACAATTTGCTATGCTTTTGACTACGAAAGACACAGCTTCATCATCATCATCAGTCTGTGTCCGTCCACTGTTGAACGTAGGCCTCCCACATGAGTCTCCATCCTCTTTGATCCTCCGCCTTCCGCATCCAGGTCACTCCCGCTATTCTTCTTATATCGTCAGTCCATCTTGTAGGGGGTCGGCCAATGCTTCGTTTGCCAGTTCTTGGGCACCATTCCAATACTTAGACACAGCTTACATTGCCTTAAAATAAAAATTAATTCATAAGTAGAGAGAGAAGATGAAAATTTTACAGTATTTTATATGGTTCTTTTTCTAAAATGATCATAATGTTATATGAATTTTTTTAAAATTGTTATTAGGATATTATTTTATTAATTCAATATTCTAATCTACTTTTATAGATCATTGACTATATAACAATATTATTATTAATTAAATATACATATACCATACATAAAATTCTTTTGTCAACGCGTCAATCCAAGCATAAAAATAATGGCAGAAGCGGGATGCGAACCGCTGACCTTGGAAACCAACTATGCCCAGGTATTCATACCGCTCAGCCAACTGGGCTATTGCTATGCCTAGACCGACTCGCGTTGAAACTGGTATTTATATCATTGTTATCATCTTACGATAGATGTCGCCATAGTATATATTAAAAGTACTTATATTTTTATTTTTTATTATTCAATCAGTCATCATTTCATAAAAGTAGATTAGAATATTGAAATAATAAAATAATATTCTAATAAAAATTTAAAAAAAAAATCATAAAATAATGTCTCCTTGAGACAATATCAAGAAGGTAAAATTATTCATCAGTAACACAGGTAAATAATTGGTTATAAAGTCCGAGTCGGAACTATAAGTAGTCGTTTCTCATCCATTCAGTCTATAGTTTGGTTCGAGACCCGAGTGGTACTTACTAAAATAAATAGACTGTCGGAAAGTAATAATATTAAGCTTGTGAATAAATGATGACTGATTGAATAATAAAAAATAAAAATATACATACTTTGAATATATACTATAGCGACATCTATCGTAAGATGATGACAATGATATAAATACCAGTTTCAACGCGAGTCGGTCTAGGCATAGCAATAGCCCAGTTGGCTGAGCGGTATGAATACCTGGGCATAGTTGGTTCCAAGGTCCGCGGTTCGCATCCCGCTTCTGCCGTTATTTTTGTGCTTGGATTGACGCGTTGAAAAAAGAATTTTATGTATAGTATATGTATATTTAATTAATGATCATAATGTTATTTTATACTCGTAGAACATTACGTATTTAAGTATAGCCAGGTTATTAATACGAGTGTGTTTTCAATCATTTTCTCTGTTTAACTGTTTTATTTACAGATTTCTCTAGCACTTCTCTCCTCTCTTCCACTTCTCTCTGTAACCTTAATTAACTGTTCTGTATTAAGGTTTAATTTTAATTAGCTCCAGACGATGGTGGTAAATCACAGTTACTGCGGACTATGATTATCAAGTATTTTCAATTAATAATCCTAATTCTATTCATCAAATTCATTAATAAACGAGCAGTTTCAAATCAATATATCATTTAATTTAGTTTCTTCAATCGCTGTTACACGGCTTCAACACTTCTGATATCTAAATAATAGGATTTTTTCCACCTGCCCACAATTATAAAGCTTTTACACACTTTATTTAGGTTAGTTGTATATCAGCAAAGAATTTGAACCTTTAATTTTTTTCCAGACGCCATTGGAAATTTTTCGAAATTTTTTTAAATGCTTATTTGATAAAAATTGTATTTTCGTAAGAAAAAATCCAAGTCGCATATTATTTTTGCATACAAAAAATAAGTAGCATCAAGAAACACGTATGCGTTACAATAGAATATATTGAAAGAATAAGTATTTCAGGATTTCACATGCAAGACTTGAATTTCAGCCGTATAATTACTGGAAACTGTAAATTACACTTATGGGACTATCCGATTTTTCGCTCTTGAAGACCTCGGTATAAAGCTCCAGTGGTTGTGCTTGAACGAGCTTTTGCTAATTCATTGAAAATAACTTGAGAGAAATATCTAACTTAACAAATGGAACACTTTGTTAAATAACTCTCATACTTATACGGCCGATTAGTTATGTTACATGATTTTTATTATAAAACTAATTTTTCGATGAGCCCCGCTTAATTCTTCTCTAGAGAAACTCTTTTTTTATTAGTAAATATTCATTAATACATCAGTACGCTTGTGCACATTGAAACTGATAAAGCTTTCATAGGTCGATAAACTGCAGTCTTCCATCAAGTGTAACAGTACTCAGTGTGATCCATGTATCGAATTCTTATTAATCGAATATTAAAATAAATATCAAAGTTAATGCTCAAAGAATAAATATCATTCTTTAGACATTAATTGTTGTGGTTGATGATAATTTGAAAGATCAGATTTTTTGGACCGAATGTTGGCCGGAATAAGCTAACACTCAGCTAACCTCATCAGGTCAAGCTGGTTAGGGCACTCTATTGTCCTGGAGGTAGTAAATGCCCTCCTAAGGCGGATTAACCTTTATAGTCAACGGCATTAGGATGTGGAAATAAAGGGGAAAATACCACATTAAAGGTCTTAAAGACATCCCACGTATCAGCAAAAAAATGATTGCATCTCAAGTAAAATTTTCCGGAGATAAAATAGTCCCCCAATCGGATCTCCGGGTGGGGACTGCTCGAGACAAAACAACCAAGACAAATAAGAAAAACCTTCAGCCAACAAGATATGCCACCTGGAATGTTCGAACATTACTGCAGAGCGGCGCCCTAGACGGGAGTATTTGCAGCAAGTATTCGAGGACATGAACTGTAGCGCTTATGCTGAGCTGAAAAGGGTTACGGAGGACCGAGAGGAATGGAGATCGAGATGCAAGATTCAGTTGCTGCAAACCAATCCACCGCATTGATACTACGAAGAAGAAGACATTAATCTGACAAGAACCACGATTTTTCTTCGTAGTATCAATCCGGTGGATTGGTTTGCAGCAAACAAATCTTGTATCTGTCGATCCTCTGCAATACTCTTCAGCTCAGCATAAGAGCTACAACTCATGTCCTCAAACACTTGCTGCAAATACTCCCGCCTGGTGCGCCCTCTGCAATTCTAACCCTCAACCATCCCTTCCACAATGTCGTAAAGAAAACCGTCGTGGCGAATGATGTAACCGATCCATCGGGCTCACCTCCCTGAGATGGTTCTTACTTATCTTCCTTGATAATGCTGAGAACCTAATGAATATCAGTTTCCCGTAGAGAACCATTATTCGTGACATGGTCTCTCCAGGAAATTAAGATAATTCATCTATATGACCACATCTCAAAGGCTGCTGGTCTTTTTTATCACTTAACCATGCTAACAACGTATTATTTAACAAAAATTCAAGACTTACTTCTATGATACAACGAGAACTACGCTAACAACGTGCTTTATAATATACTAGACATACTTGAGTCCAAGTCTGAGTCTTACTAAACAATATGTCCCAAAAGACCTCATTATATTAATTGTCCTTCAGTAGTATTAAACGCACGTATTCGCTATACAGGTATATCACTAACATTTGATATATTTTCCCTGTATTCTGATGTATGGATTTCGGATTGAGCGCCCATTTGCTCTGGGAAATATCTGGCCGAATGTTATTGGGAATATTATTTCGCTTCGTGTTATTGGGAATTATTTCGTGTAGCTGAAAATTGTTATTGTGCTAAATTGATCATCCAAGGAGTTCGCCAGTGTGGAACAAATTGATTTATTGTATTAAGTACATTATTGCGTAAATATACAACACATAATGATGTTTTATTATCATGTATTATTTATTACGTTCCGTAATGCATTGAAAATTATTATCTTAATGATTATTAGTCAGGTTATTTATAATCCAAGCACATACAAGAGATTTTTAAAAATGTAAGCACATACAGGAGAAAACCGACAGATGGTGATAGTAATTCTGAATTCTCACCTGTGGAATTCTATGACGCTTACTATGCTGCATATGCGTAAGAGCTGCTTGTGGAGTGTTGATCCGCCAACGTAATAGACAACAGACCGAGATTTACGCATCATCCTTAATTATTAAAGAAATTTACGATGAATGGATGGTCTTCACGGGACGACCTCTATCGACCACCAATTTTGAGTAATAGGCTATGGCTTTTATTTTACGCGTGAGGGATCAAATTCACACCTACCAGGGGTATTTTAGAGCTAATAAATTGATTAAAAATCTTTTCTTTTCCCACGACCTTTGGCTTGCAAAGCTAATGCTTTGACTATTGAGCTATATCTGCCAGTATTATACATTTATTAAAAGAATACACTATGAATCGACGGTGTTCACGTGACGGCTATCTAGCACCAATTCAAATTAATAGGCTGGCATTTTACGGTCGAGAAATCATTCGGCTTGGTAAGCAAACCCCTTTACCACTAAGGCACACTTATCTCTACTGCATATTAAGGTTGTCTTATATAACACGTGCATTTAAAAAAAAAAGTATATTTCATTTAATACACAACCTTTTAATGGTTTTCTCTTTCGTGCGTTTGCATATTAAAATCGTATTTAAATATCAAAACGAGTAAAACCAAATTATGTCATCATCATCAGCCTGTGTCCGTCCACTGTTGAACGTAGGCCTCCCGCATGAGTCTCCATCCTCTTCGATCCTCCGCCTTCCGCATCCAGGTCACTCCCGCTATTCTTCTTATATCGTCAGTCCATCTTGTAGGGGGTCGGCCAATGCTTCGTTTGCCAGTTCTTGGGCGCCATTCCAATACTTTTCTTCCCCATCGACCGTCGTCTCTTCGACAGATATGACCTGCCCATTGCCACTTGAGTGTGCCTATTCGTTGGGTAGCATCCACTACTTGAGTTCTTCTGCGTATTTCCTCGTTTCGGATTCTATCTTTTAGCGACACTCCGAGCATGGATCTCTCCATAGCACGCTGGGTGGCTTTTATTTTATGGGTAAGACTTGCTGTCAGATTCCACGTCTCTGCGCCATAAGTTAATACAGGGAGGACGCATTGGTTAAACGCCTTAGTTTTAAGGCATTGCGGAATTTTCGCTTTAAAAATGTACTTTAGTTTTCCAAATGCTGCCCATCCCAGTTGTATGCGCCTGTCGATTTCTTTTGAGAAGTTATTTCGCCCTAGTTGTATTACTTGTCCCAGATAGGTATAGTCGTTTACAACCTCTATTTCTGTTCCTCCAATGGAAATAGGATCAAAGGTTTGTGAAATATGACTATTAATCATGGCTTTTGTTTTATCCATGTTCATTTTCAGACCAATTTTGTTCGACGCTTCATTGAGGTCGTAGAGCATGTCTTGGAGCTTGTTAGGTGATTCGGCTATTAGCATTATGTCATCTGCAAATCGGAGGTGAGAAATGTACTCTCCGTTAATATTTATTCCACATTTTGTCCAGGATAGCAGTTTAAAAATATCTTCTAGGGCGTTTGTGAAGAGTTTTGGAGATATAACATCTCCTTGTCTAACACCTTTGTTTATTGAAATATTGTTAGTGCTATCATGGAGCTGGACCATCATTGTTGCAGATTTGTAAAGAGATTTTATTATCTCTATATACCGATAGTCTATTTTGCAGCGTTGTAGTGAATCTAGCACTGCCCAAGTCTCGATTGAGTCAAATGCCTTTTCATAGTCTACAAAGGCGAGGCAGAGTGGCTGATTATATTCTTCAGTTTTCTGAATGATTTGTCTTAGCGTGTGGATATGATCAATTGTACTAAAGCCTTTCCTAAACCCAGCTTGCTCTCGAGGTTGAAATTCATCAAATCGACCCGTCAGCCTGTTTGTTAAAATTCTGGAGAATACTTTATACACATGGGAAAGAAGGGAAATGGGTCGGTAGTTTTTGAGCAGTGATTTATCCCCTTTTTTGTGGAACAATATCACAATACTCGTACTCCATGTCGCCGGGGTTTCTCCATGTTCTATTACCTTGTTGAATAGTTTTTTAAGCTCTTTCAACAGAGGGGTTCCTCCTACTTTCAGAAGCTCAGATGTAATTCCGTCTTCTCCAGGGGCTTTGTTGTTCTTAAGTTGTTTTAGGGCCGATTTAATTTCGAATATACTTATATCTGGGATGTCTTCAGACCAGTGCTTTGTGAGAGTAGCCCTCTCAGCAGACACACCTCTATAGGACAGGCCCAACTTTCCAAATTAAAGAAAGACGATGGGAAGATAACAACAAATCTTAATGATATACTGAAGGAAATAGAACATTTCTACGGGTTATTGTATTCATCTACGATGCCAGGTCCTAATGACAGATCTGCGGACGACAAGAGGGCTACTCTCACAAAGCACTGGTCTGAAGACATCCCAGATATAAGTATATTCGAAATTAAATCGGCCCTAAAACAAATTATGTAGTAAAGTATTAAATTTTCTATGAGTGACTTTTCATGAAATTTTCATATCTATCTTCTAGGAATTTTGAAAGAAGATTGAACTTAGAATATTTCTTCTATCATGGGGAACATTTTTTGATTGCTTCAGACATTTTTCAAAGAAAACGATAAAAAAATTAAATGAGTGGATTAATTTAATTTGCTGTATAAACTATGCAATATTTTTTTTTTTTTTTTTTTAAATAAAGAATATGCATCTTTGAGTAAGTGGTTTATATTAAGAATAGTTTTAAAGAGATGGTTTAATTACTTTTAATTATCTTGTGGTTCTTTTAAAAGAATATGTTTGTATACTTACATTGAAAAAATACAGTATAAGATGAAATTAGGTAAATTTCGCTTTCATTTCAATTATAATGGGATGATGTTATTAATATTCATAGCATTCACGTTTAGATCGCTTTGAATATGAATTAAATAAGTAATAAAGTCTTGTTTTCTGTTTTTAATACATGGCTAACACTGAGCACTTTTTCACTCACTGCGAAGCTGCAGTTTCACGATCAATGAAAGCTTCATCAGTTCCAACGTGTAGAAATGTAATGATGTGTAAATTAATGTTTATTTATAAAGAAAAAGTTTCACTTGACAGTAGGTAGGGGGATGAATGGAGTTAAAGAGTTGGGGTTAAGAAAGGTGACTTAAGCATTCAATAGGTTTATTTTCAAATTAAATCTAAATTCTTGTTAATTACTCTTATGAATTGTATTTTGGATTGTGTCGAAAATATCGAGAATGTCGGAAAAAAATAGTTCACTGGAAATCACTGACAAACACTGCCGACCACTGTCAAGCATTAAAGATCACTTTCAAATACTGAATGTCATTGACGATCACTGAAAAACACTGACAAACACTGACAAACACTGACAAACAGTGACAAACAGTGACAAAACTTACAAACACTGACAAACACTATCAAACACTGACAAACACTGTCAAACACTGACTAACACTGACAAACACTGACAAATACTGACAAACACTGACAAACACTGGCAAACACTGACAAACACTGACAAACACTGACAAAAACTGACAAACACTGACAAACACTGACAAACACTGACAAACACTGAAAAACACTGACAAACACTGACAAACACTGACAAACACTGACAAACACTGACAAACACTGACATACACTGACAAACACTGACAAACACTCACAAACACTGAAAAACACTGACGAACACTGACAAACATTGACAAACACTGACAAACACTGACAAACACTGACAAAAACTGACAAACACTGACAAACACTGACAAACACTGACAAACACTGACAAACACTGACAAACACTGACTTTATAAATTTTCCCAGATGGGTTACTTATGAATGTATGAATAATGAATGATGTTTGCCTGCCACGCTGACCCTGGCAGTGATCAATGACAGTATTCTCCGCCGTCAGCTCGCTGATAATCAAACTGAAGAGTCAACAACTAAACACAAACATAACTCTAATCACTAACTGTGCAAACAAACCTTAAGACCCCTTCACAGATGACAGAAATCAATTGTTGTAAATATTTCGATTGTTACGTTTTTAATGTAATTTTTTTATGTAAATACATACAGAAGAATACCGACAGATGGTGAAAGTGAATCTGAAGTCTCATTTGTGGAATTCTATGACGCTTATCATGCTGCATATGGCTAAGCACTGCATGTGGAGTGTTGATCCGTTAGCGTCATTTACTACGACCCGACATTCACGGATCATCCTAATTTTTATAGGATTTCATGACTGTCATTTTACGGGTGAGGGATCAAATTCATATCAACCGGAGGTATTAATAATGTTAAGAAATCGTTTTTTTTTTCTCATCGACCATCGGTTTGGTAAGAAAAAGCTTTAAAAACTGAGTTTTATCCACTGGCACCTGCCACATGTAAAACTGTCAGCGAATTCATAGATGACGTTTTATTACTACCGTCTGTCGGTATTCTCCTGTATATACGAGTACGAAAAAAATATATATGTAAAGTACACATCTTCATTGTCCTCAAATACGGCAGTCACCTTTGGTTGTTTGGAGCTACATATAAAAAATCTTCAAGATATAATCGATGTGGACATACAATAACATTTTTTCTTTTAAATAGTGCTACTTAATAATTAAATACACACATACAATTCTACAACAAATTTTACGAAACAATTCATTCAGAAAAAATATCGGCAGACGTGAGATTCGAACCTTGAGCGTTGCACCTTTGCTCTGTCCTATGAACCGCATTGTCCACTCGACCCTTTTCCGCCTATATAGATCGATTATCTATTTAATAAAATTAGAATATTGAAAAATATTCCAATAATAATTAAAAATAATCCAAATAAAATATTAGCACATTTACGTTCAACTTCTAATCATTGAAACACAGGCGTAACGTTAATTTACGAATAAAATTTTCAACCGTTATTACCAAAACTGTTGCTACTCTGAACTCAAAGAATAAATTCCTCTTACACCTACCGACAAACGACAGACTCTTGCTAAGCATCTAAAATAAATCTAAAAGCTCACAATAAATAAATCATCGAGCTAATCATTCGATCACCTTATATTTTTTTACGAAATTCTGTGATCGCAAACGTTTAGCTTAACACTTTAGGCGCCACCGTGAAAATCACTTAACCCCTTCAGCGCGGATCGTCAAAACTTCTTCTTCTTCTTCGTTAAACCCTTCCTTTCGTTATATTTACTTAGGTCTGTAGGTCCGCCCTTTATGCAAACAGCCGACTGCGATCCCGAACACTTGACAGCCTGTGATGACACCCAGTGGGATACCATCCACCCACGTAATTAAATTATAAATTGTGCTTATGACCGACGAAATAATGTTATTTTTAGCATACTAAAAAGTCTTAATATATATTTCTTGTGCAGCCAATTTCATCTACTTGATGAAAACGAAGGGCTGACACTTCTTCTTTGTAGTATCAATCCAGTGGATTAGTTTGCAGCAAAAAAATCTTGCATCTCGATCTCCACTCCTCTCGATCCTCTGAAATCCTCTTCAGCTCAGCATAAGAGCTACAACTCATGTCCTCAAGCAATTGCTGCAAATACTCCCGCTTAGGGCACCGTCTTCAGTTTCTACCCTCAACCATCCCTTCCTCAATGTCGTGAAGAAGACCACCGTGGCGAATGATGCGACTGATCCATCGGTCTCGCCTCTCTGAGATGGTTCTTTCTAGGTGCCTATCTTCCTGTCCCTACAGCACCAATATTGTCCGTTTTATTCAATATTTAATTGAATTTTGGCATCTTACAGAGAACCAATGCAGCCGTAATGGTATTCGCTAGCAGGCGCCTGTGTAGAATACTGAGGGTACAATGGGTTGACTTTGTGAAAAATGTTGAGGTGAAAGAACGAAGAAGGCCACCTTTTATAAAACAATCGGTCAAGAGGCGAAGATGAACCTGGTTGGCACATATATTAAGGACACCATAGAAGAACATAAACTATATCTGCTATTTCATCAAGCCTTCGGGCTCGCGCCGTCCTGGAAGACTGTCAGGAACTATATATAGCATGTACTCGATAAGGCTGTGGAAAGTAGATCTGTCATGGGATGAGGCAAGAGAATCTTCGATTGGCAGAGCTCTGTAGTTTTTTTTTATGTAAGCACATACAGGAGAATACCGACGGATGGTAATAGTAATTCTGAAGTCTGATCTGTGGAATTCTATGCCGCTTACCATGCTGCATATATCACTGAATATGGAGTATTGATCCGCCAACGTCATAGACTACAGCCTGAGGTTCACGCATCATCCTTAATTATTACAGGAATTTACTATGAATGGGTGATCTTCACAGAACGATTTTCGCCAACGACCAATTTTGATGAATAGGCTATGACTGGCTTTTTACGGATGAGGGAACAAATCCAAACAACTATTTTAGAGCTCAGAATTCGATTAACAATCCTTTTTTCTCGGGGATCGAACCCACGACTTTTGGCTTGCAAAGCAAACGCTTTGTTTATTGAGCTATACCCGCCGGCTAAAGTAATGTCCACATGGTAAAATTAGGAGAGTTGACATGTAAATGACGACGGTGATGTAATTTTTTTTTTTTTGATCATAATAACACTCATACAACAACAATATGTTTATTTAATGGCTTTAAACATTTCCTAAAGCTATCAGCGTGCTCCTAATTTGTCTCAAAAGCCTTTTCTGTTAATAACACAATACTAACGACGCTGAAAACTTTAACAGCCTTCTCACATAATATACCCCTTTTAAAGTCGATCGATTTCCTCATACGTCCGGGCAATTGGCAACGTGTGCTGATTAGTATGGGAATGGGTTACTCGTCATCGTCATTATGCATAGAAGGGAAAAACTCATAGTACATAACTGCAATTTAGAATGATTTTAATATATATTTTTCTAAATTTTGAGCACCAGTGATAATCATAACATAGCGCGATTTTTTTTATTCAAGTTTACTAAACACCATTAAAAGTTACAATTTTAATACTTTTATTAGCTTAAATCTAAAGCAAAAACAAGTCCTGAGATAAATTTTAAATTAGAGCTAACACAAAAATTAAATATTTTTGTGTTAGATCCAATCCAAAGATGACAGCCGTATTCAAGGATAGGTTGGATTTGTCCTTCATATAGAAGAAGAAGTTGTGTATCGTTGAAATACCTCTGTGATGTATATAATACACCTAGTTTTTTCTGAAATGATTTTTATTTAATTGACTCGTAATATTTGACATTATTCGAGAATGAAACTTCAAGAATGTTGATGGATTAAGCTTTCAGAAGAAAAAAACCGTTGAAAGATACAGGATCCATTGCAGTCTTCTTGGTGGAGAAATGCATGATTGGGTTTTGGAAATGTTGAAACTGGTGAGGTCGAGGTCAACCCATCTTGAAACACTATCAAGAAACATGTTCATCTTCTGCGCCAGATATTTTCTAGCAGCAGTAAAATAAATAACTCCTGGGAGTCTTCAGGGTAAGAGCCTGTGAACTTGCATAGACTGCGGCTGTAGTAACAGAGAAATATTTGAGTAATCAATTACCAGTTTTCTTTAAGGAAATCAGATTATGAGCCCTACGCTCCCGGCAAAATTCAATGTTAGAAATCGTTATTTTTTAACGTTGCGTGAATTTCAAAAACGCATTAACGCAGCGGCTCTCAAAGCATGAAGCGTTAATGCCCTCCTTGAAAAACTTGCGCGACCTGCGGATGCAGCCAGAGGCACTCAATCTTGCTCGGCGGCGCTATCTGCGACGCGGGCGACAGTTTGGGATTAGCTGTCCCCCGAGGGGGATCCGCTATGAATTATGGTCTAGATATTATATTTTTGCTCGCCCCTCCGGAAAATTCGCTTCCGGGCGATAAACAGTTGGGGAGCCACTGGGTTTTTTTTAACACTAAACGCCTAACAAAAAAAAATGAGACAGGTACATAATAAACGAGTATATAGGTAATATATAGACCTATTCTCCAATGACTGCGTATGTGAGTTATGGAAGGGTACGTAAAATCGTCACACCTTTTTTTTATTTAAACACATACAACAGAATTCTTACAGAAGGTCATATATACATCATATATAGATTAAAAGGAAAAACAAGTTAAACTTTGAATGAAACTACTGAGTTTTAATTTATTAATCACTCTAGCAGTTTCGGAGACATGTCACCATCGTCAGGAGCCACTTTAAACTAAACATAATGACATCCTCCTCTTTAAGTCAGTTATTGAATTTCGTGGTGGCAGGATGAGCAGCAGATTAACAACACAAATACTTTTTATGAAGCACATTGACATATACAGGTATATTTAGATAACTTTACAAATGTGTCTGGCCCGGATCTTTTCACAGCATTCAGGTGGGGCCAGCAACAAAGTGATCTCACCGCCATCGGCACACAACTGACTGATGCACCCAGCGCCGCAAGTGGCGATCTATATAATTTACATCACACCCGTGACCGGATTTGTCCGAAATGCCAATATATGGCGACACATACATGTTCGAGAAGCGAATATAAATAAGAGACGAATAATTGTATATCGAGGTTTTCGGTACCAGTCAGCAAGTTACACAGTGAAGAAGACGGGAATAAATAAGTGATACAGATATCTGTAGACGGACAGTTGAAGAGAGCGAATTTATTGGAAACATATTAAAAATCGGGCCACTTATTAGAATCCAATGGTCAAGGCTTCAAGAGTATCGGGTTAAAAATACGATTCTTTTAAAAATTCAAATTAATAAATAACTGAAAAATTTGTATCAGTTATTACAACTATTTCATTAAGTGGGCTTCTACTACTACTTGGTGCTTGGGTAATACTTATGTTTCTTAGCAGACCTACGGGTGCAGATATGTCACGGGAGAAGGCATGCACGATAGAAACTGACGGAACTGAATTGTTTCAGATATCAAACGAATGTGGAAATAAAAACACACTATATTTGAAGTATTTATCCACCAATGTTACAAAAAAAAACAGCCTCGCATTCACGCTTCGTCAATTTTAACAGAAAGTCACTTTAAAAAAGTACCAAATTTTTATACTGATGAATTGTATTATATTGGTAAGGGTGAGGACTCGATTTCACTACAACTTTAGAAATAGAACAAACTTACGTTGCTGCTTTTATACTTCGTCATTTATCATACAATCAAGCAAACAAATAAATTATATGTTTCTGACGTATAAAAGACTGCGGACAGCACTGGCATTATATATGAGGCACTTTATTTCGATCAAGCACTGCTGAAAGTCCTAGATAGCCGGCGGGTATAGCTCAATGGTCAATGCGTTTGCTTTGCAAGCCAAAGGTTGTGGGTTCGATCCCCGACGGAGATTAAAAAAGAAAAATGATTTTTAATTGATTTCTGAGGGGGTTGGTGTGAGTTTGATCCCTCACCGGTAAAATGCCAGTTATAGTATTTTAATTAAAATTATCGATAGACGAAAGTCGTTCCGTGAAAACCACCCATTCATAGTAAATTCCTGTTATAATTAGGATGAATCGTGAATCTCGGGCTGTAGCCTATTACGTTGGCGGATCAACACTCCACATGAAGGCATCCACATCAGACTCCATATGCACCATGGTAAGCGTCATAGAATTCCACAGATGAGAATTCATAATTACTATCAACATCTGTCGGTATTCTCCTGTATCTGTTAACAAAAAAAAAAAGCGATTGAAAAGAATGAGGCTGCAGAGCACCTCGAGGTGCAAGCGTATGGTACATGAAAAATAAAACATAAAATATATATTATAATATAAAATGAATTACGTGCTTAAGCGTTCGAGGAATAAATAATCCCGCTCTTATTTTCTAGAATGTACTAGTTAATCGAATTAACGAGTAAAAATAGTAAATTAAAAAAAACATTAATTATCTCTTCGGAACAAAAAACGTGCTTGAGCAAAAAGGTTGGCGACGCCTGTCCAATGAGGGCTCTCGCTAAGTCGTTAGCATAGTGTTGGAGAAAAAGCAGCGACGGGAACTTGCGGCCCGCGAGCCTGGAGATGAAAATTGAGGACAGAAGTGGGGAGTGGTCAGGGCAGAAACAAGGAATTTTTGTGCCCATTTAATAATCGTTTTTTTTCTTCCCATACTTGTTTTATGGAAATTCGTTATATTTCAGATTTACCTGGATAAATATGAATTTCCGCTACTTGATTATGACAGTTACTATGGAGAAAATATTTCTGCCGAGCCTAGAAACGTGAAGAGACAGAAGCCGCAGTATTCGAGACATGTCCTCGCATATAAGTGATTTAATAAACAGATTTTTTATTAGATTGGATGATTATTCCGTAATTTACGAGAAACTAACATTTCTTCCTAAGAAGTGGCTCAACGAAACCATCTGCACGTGGTTTTTCAACACGTTTGTGCACATTGGAACTTATTCTTCTCCTTCGTGTCAGCCAAGTCAAATTATTTCCGCCCAGTATCTGGCAACATCGATACCCCATGTGTAGCCTAGCATTAGGTCTTGAGGTATGCAGCTTGATGGCCACATGGAGCAGGATCTTAGGTGTGAGGTGGTATGCAGGTATCCGCAGTCGCACAATGGAACTGAAAAAGCTTCATAAATAGCGAAACTGCAGTCTTCAATCAAGTGAAATAGTCCTCAATGTGATCCATATTTACCCCTTATTTACTGAATTATGAAATAATGTACTAACTTTTCTGATTATTTTTATACGAATAAGTGTTAACAGGATATAGAGAAAAATGAAGTTTTTTTTTCAAATAAGCATTCATATCATAGTTTTATACATCCGACTTATAAGTCCCATCAGGGCACAACTGCAGCAAAATGCACGATCAATATTGGATTTTTTGATATTGGATTTATAAGTCCCGTCAGTAAATAAAAAGTTATGACTTGGTATGAAATTCTTATCTATTTTTACTTAAATATATATATACATATACTAAACATAAAATTCTTTTTTCAACGCGTCAATCCAAGCACAAAAATATTTTTATATTATTATTATATTAATATTTTTGTGCTTGGATTGACGCGTTGAAAAAAGAATTTTATGTTTAGTATATGTATATTTAAGTAATAATAACATTGTAATATAGTCAATGATCTATAAAAGTAGATTAGAATATTGAAATAATAAAATAATATTCTAATAAAAATTAAAAAATTAATTTCTTATCTATTTAATTATCTCTTATACGTGTTTTGATGAAAAAAATATATTTGGCGCCCTGTCAGTTTTATTGTATGGTTACTGCCCTTTCTAAGTTTAACTCTGTCGTCTTTTCTGAGCTGGTAATTATTCCACGAGCATATTTGCGCCCGAAGGGGGGAAGGTGGAGGAAACGCCAGAGCGGAGTGGGAGGTGCGCGTAAGGGGCGGGAAATCGAGGGATTAGGAAAAATAAAGGTAAGTAATATCTACTTAATCGGCCGAAAAGTCAACAAGAACAGGTGTTTACTTTAAGGTAGTATATAAATTAACTGAGAGCTTCACTGCTGGTCACCTCACGGCAAAATTCTAAATTTCATATTTATATTTCTTTCGAATGATATTTGTAAAAACGTTAATCTAATTTTAGATGAAATAATAAGTTTGTGTTAGTTTGATATGTCGGAATACTGGCTGTGTTATTGAAAAGCTACGTGTAGGTAGTTGAAATTTGATCTGATGGAAATCGATTTTGCTCTAATCAATAAGAATGCCCAAAGTTTTCAGGAAATGCTAGAGGAATGGAGACTGGATCTGGAGAGTAGTGGACTGCGAATAAGTAGAATGAAACGCAGTCGATGTAATTCAATTTCAATTCTGGTTGTACCGCGGGTAACACACCACTCCTTCTACATAATACACCCGTAAAAGAGGTTGATACTTTTAAATATCTCGGCTCCGTGATATCTTTAGACGCCAAAACTGAATCCTACGTGAAGAATAAAATAAACACAGGATGGCTGAAATGGAGGTCTACAAAATGTACAAAACTACTGTAAGGCCAGCTTTACTCTACGAATAGGATAGGAATCAGAAGACCGCATCTACGAGTGTTATATATTCAAAACATAATGATGCTTATAATTTTTTTAAGAAATTGTAATTATAAACTTTATGCTTCTAAATCTTTACTTTCAAGCAAAAAAAACGTCGAGTGGTACTTACTAAAATAAATAGACTGTCGGAAAGTAATAATATTAAGCTTGTGAATAAATGAAGACTGATTGAATAATAATAAAAATATACATACTTTGAATATATACTAGCGACATCTATCGTACGATGATAACAATGATATAAATACTAGTTTCAACGCGAGTCGGTCTGGGCATAGCAATGGCGCAGTTCGCCGAGCGGTATGAATACCTGGGCATAGTTGGTTTCCAAGGTCCGCGGTTCGCATCCCGCTTCTGCCGTTATTTTTGTGCTTAGATTGAGGCGTTGAAAAAAGAATTTTATGTATCGTATATGTATATTTAAGTTATAAAAAAAAACGTCTTTTATTTTAACATTACATTAAAATAAAAATCCAAAATATGTTTTTTTTAAGAAACATTATATTTGGTATTTTTTAGTAAAAGCTCTAGTGATATTCAGTAATGAGGATCGTGACAGAAGAAATTGTTGGACAAGTAATGAAATAATAATATTTGTATTAGGGGTCACGCTGCTCCTGAAACTGCCAGAAACTTCATTCATTTCGGCAACTTTAAATGAATTCGCTGAAAAGTCCGAATTCAATGAGTTTTGAAATTCAGGTGCGTACTTCTAAGAGAAAATGTATAGATTTTACGTTTAAAATCAGGGCTGACAGTTTTTTCTCATATTGTCATACGCAAATTTAAAAAAAAATATGTGTACTCGATAGAGCCAATTTATTTTAACAAATATAGATGAATTTCAATAAATGGTGATATTGATACAGAAATCTAATCTGTGGATTCTATTACGTATACTATGTTAAATATGATTAAGCGTTTCATATAAAGTTTTCATCCACCAACGTCAAATACTACATCCCAATATTTAAATTTTATCCATTTGTAACAAGAATTCAACATAGATGGGTGGTGTTTACGGGACGGCTCTCATCTACCATCAACTTTAATAAGTAAGCTACGACTGTCATTTTACGGGTGAAGGATCAAGTTCGCACGAACATGAAACATTTATAAATCATAAAAAATGTTTTTTTTTAATGCTCGTCGAACATTGAATCTATTACCTTCGGTTTGCCAAGAATACGCTTTTACTACTGACGTCCCGTGGAGAAAAGATGCAGGAGCAGATTACAAAGCAAAAACTTGTTTTTGAGGCACGATTCGCTTTTGTTTTCGATAAAGACTTTATTTCCTTGTCCGACCGTTACATGACGATTTTCGCCGACTGGACGAGAGTTAACTGACGACTAAGCGCACTCGTAGTCGGTTCTCACCCAGTGCTGCAAGTGGCGATCTACAGAATAAATGGCGCACAAATGACAGCAGCCATGTAAATAACTAACGCCACACCCGTGAACGGACTTCAAGTCAGCAAGGGCTATATTATGCAGACTACTAAGCCATATCCGTTGGCAAACCGCACTTTAAGCTTGAAATTATGAAATACCTTCTAGATTTAAATGACTCGGTTCAAAATACGGCAGCTTGTCTTTTAAAAAAGCCATGTTTATGTGTTTTAAAAATGACACACTTATGTCAAATCTAATAATTGAATTAAAATCGTAATTTTGATTCATATAAATACTTTGTAATGCTTCAAGACTGTGAGTTGTAGGTGGATGCTTGAAGAATTATTTGTTTGAGTTCAGAGTAACAGCAGTCATAGTTATTTATGGTAAAAAATACATATTGAACTTATCTTTCATCTGTGATCGAAGGATTAAAGTTGAATTCTTCTTCTTCTTCGTGTTGGCGACCTCAAATTATTTCTGCCCAATATCTGGCAACAGCGATAGCCCATGTGTTGCCCAGCATTAGGTCTTGTAATGTCCAGCTTGTGGGGCCCATGGGGCAGAATCTTAGGTGTGACGTGGTCTGTAGGTCTCCACAGTCGCACAACAGTGCACAAATCCCTACTGAAGCATTCTTCACCACTCCAGGTTGTCCCGTGTTCACCAACTCCGATTCTTAATATGTTTAGGGACTTACAGTCGAGGTTCTTGCCAGTTGGGATGCCTTCCTTTGGAGTAATAAAATCTTCTGATACGATTTGTCGCCAGAGCTGGAATCTCTCATTTTCTGAGCCGGGTTGCCGAGAGGTTGTGTGGATTTCAGAAAGCTGATTATACAAGCAGTGAGATGGTTGGTTGATTATCTTACGCATTTCATTGAAGTCGAATGTAAGTATCCTATTATTTATAAGACAAACCGCTTGAACGAACAAAATCTAAAAGAATAAGTGACAAAATAATATTGAAAATTAAACAAATCACTGATTAAAAGCAAAAATAATAGAATATAGCGATTTAAATAATTGGTTTCATAATGCCATCAGCAACCCTATTATGTGGGTACCATTTTCATTCTGGTCACGCGCCGCTCCTGCTTTTTAATGAACGTTCTACGCTACTGGACTTGTCTCGAGCCGGATGGAGATGACGATTTTTTCTTCTTGGAATTTAAACTAGTATGAGATTAAGCCATTGGCGTACCGACGCTAATTTCTGAAATAATAACGTTTTCTTATAAATGAAAAGTTTAATTTTTAAATACTTTTGTCAACATTCAGATTGGAGAGGATACCAGTTATACAGGTGAATCCTTTATACTCTTTCAAAGTGGCAATTTTTGTGTGTAGCAATGTGATCCAGCTATATGACGATGAACTTACAATATCCGCATTAGCAATGTGCTATTTTCATTGAAAATAACCATTTTTTTTCAATGTTTTCAGCATTCACTTTGAGATTCGATATTGTGGCTTTTGGGTTTAAGCCGTGTGTGGCGAATTACTTCTTTTCAATATTTCGACAGCCATTGCAGTACAATTCTAAAAACATACCTACCGTATTCTTAGAACATACCAACGATTCTCCGGACCAATGAAGTTTGAGTATGTAGTTGCCACGGAGATATCAACCTTCTTCTTTGTTGTATCAATCCGGTGGATTGGTTTGCAGCATCAGAATCTTGCATCTCGATCTCCATTCTCCGGTCCTCCGCAACCCTTTTCAGCTCAGCATAAGCGCTACAATTCATGTCCTCGAATACTTGCTGTAAATACTCCCGTCTAGGGCACCCTCTACAGTTTCTACCCTCAACCATCCCCTCCACAATATCGTGAAGAAGACCATCGTGGTTATATCAAGAACGCTTGTAAAAAGATAATCTGTCACCAACTCGCAACTAAATCATCAATCCTGAAGAAGACCCCTGCATTGGCTGTTGAAATAATGGTTAAAAGAAATTCGCCACACAGGGCTAAACGCAAAAGCCACAATATCAAATCTGGTCGTGAAAACCTAAGAAGTTATTTTGAGAATCATTATAAATAATAAAAATTTAATTATATAATTTTTTTACATGCGTCATTTTGAGTATGGCTTCTGTTTAGGAGACTGCAATTTCGACTTTCTCGGAGCTTTTCTCAATCCGTCACTGTCAAGAGGCAACAAAAAAATTTGTCAAAACTTTAGTCTCCTAGACAGTTTCCATACTCAACGTGATCCATGTAAAAACAAGGTAAATAAATAAGTATTTATTATAATATTTTTTTTATTATTATTTTCATTTAACTGGAGATATATAATTCATATATGTTAAAAGGAAGGGGGTGTTGAAATTATCTTTTCTAGCAATTAACGCAATAAGCGGCGTTAATTGATGTTAGCAAAGCGGCCCGGCTTATGAATATTCCTAAACTTTAACTTGCAATATTTCTCATTTAGCAGAGTTGCAAACCATTTCGCTCGAATGGGAGAAAGTGGACAGAAATAAGAAAGCTGTGGTATACGAGCTAAGAGGTTTATGTATGAAGTAAGGTATCAGTGAAATTACAAAGTTCAAAACCGACACCCTCCTCTCTAAGTTAGTTATTGAATTGCGTGGTGGCAGGATGAGGGGCAGACGAACAACACAGACTTTTCCACAAGCACATATATTTTCATAGTAAGCTTCACAAACTTCAAGGCCTCATGGAGCAACATGCCAGGCCGGCTATAATACGACCTCCTCGCGGTGGGCACACAACTGACCGGGCACCGGGCGCCATGGTTGGTGACACCTAGTGCTGCGGCGATCTATATAACTAGTCTTCCTAATTGCATTACAAAATGACAACACATGCATGTCCGATGAGCGAACGAAAATGAGAGACGAATGATTGTAAACGAGGATTTTTGTACCAGTCAGCAAAGGCTATTTCATGCTGATGCTAAAACAAACGTGTTTGCATAGAAGGAAAAACTTTATTGTACGGATGCCCGTAAAAGAGAATCGATAATATTTATTCAAATAAAGATATATAAATATAAATACTCAGCAACTAACTACGTTTGGTCAGTGAAAAGCCTTCACAGCATCGTTTTACGGGCGGGATAGAAGTTCTGAAAAGAACCCCGAATCTCGATCACATAGCAGGAAGTCTAATGTTTCTCCAAGCGAGCGCTTCTTATGTAGCAAGGAAGAAAAAAAGGAGTTAATGTTCTCTATATTTCTCATACTTTACAGTCTTATACATTTTCCACAACTTGAGTGCACGTAAAAGCCAGAAAACCTGCCTTTCTCTGTTCTTTTTTGTCGACTTAGCGCTTTTATTGGCTATTTATTATTATGACGTTAGGCCATCATTGAAGCTTTTAATATAAGCAAAAATGCACTCAGGTGAAAACAGTATTATGCGATAAATACTAAGAATATTAAAGTGGCTATTGGTGATGAAAATATACTCTAGTAAAGAAGCGTATAGCCGGCCGATACAGCTCAATTGTCAAAGCATTTTCTTGTCAAGCTAAAGGTCGTGGGTTCGATTCCCGACGTAGATTAAAAAAAAAG
The DNA here is from genome assembly GCA_022606575.1 of Glossosoma conforme. NCBI lineage: Eukaryota > Metazoa > Arthropoda > Insecta > Trichoptera > Glossosomatidae > Glossosoma > Glossosoma conforme. The sequence continues at coordinate 5,060,176 of JAGTXR010000058.1, read as the reverse complement.
ATTTTTAATCAATTTCTGAGCTCTTAAAATACCCCGGTTGGTGTGAGTTTGATTCCTCGCCCGTAAAATGTCAGTCATAGCCTTTTAATTAAAATTAGGGTAGACGAAAGTCGTCCCGCGAAGGCCACCGTTCATAGTAAATTCCTGTAATAATAATGATGATGCTTGAATCTCGGGCTGTAGTCTATGACGTTGGCGGCTCAACACTCCGCACGCAGCTCTTAGCAATATGCATTATGGTAAGCGTCATAGAATTCCACAGATGAGACTTCAGAATTACTATCACCATCTGTCAGCTTTCTCCTGTATGTGCTTACGTAAAAAAAATATGATTATGATGACCAGTATCGATAAGGCATCTTAAAAACCAATGCCATTCTTTAATGTAGAAAATGATTGAAGTGAAGAAGGCAAAAATGATTTCTTTAACTCGTAAGTGGAATAGACGACAATTAATAAATCAGAGCACGAGTAGTACTACTCGGAACATTTGAATTGTATAGCCAATATGTTAGAAACAAAAAAAGTAATGTTTCAAAGATTTTGCTTCACTACATAAGGGAACGATAAATCTGAAAATGAAAGTGTACATATTTTTCGGCACAGGAAACATGTGAAGTGTTTTGTTCCACATTTTCTTGTATTGTAAAAATGTACTTACATCAGCTAGATAAAGTTATTCTAGGCTGATGCCGAAAAGCCTCGAAAAACAATCTTTTGTCTCTTATTTTAGTTTGCTCGCCTGACATGCACACATAATAATGTTAGTTTTAATTTTATATAAAATTTCACGGCGTTTGCATACGCCATTTTATTTGTTTTGACAGTCGCTCCATTTCATGTTGGTGCCAACTGTCATCTTTAATTTGATTTTTAGTCGTGATTGTTAGCGGCGCTGGATGTCACAGGTTCCCGGTATGGCGAACCAAAAACAAGTTCTTTTGTTTGGTAATCTGCTCCTGCATCCTTCTTCCATGCAGCCACGTGACAAAACCGTGACTTGTCGTCTTTTTTTTAAAGACGGGGGATGAAATTTAATAAGAGATACAATAAAATTCAAATATAAATTTAAAAATATCATTCTTATATTGATAGTGATATCAACTTGACAAAGCCCTTTCAGGCTGGGACCAAAAAGCCTCGATATACGATCTTTCGTTTCTTATTTTTTTCACTCGTCTGACTCGCAAATATAAAAATGTAAGTCATAGTTTTAGCTTTAACTAACAAAGACATACCGCTTGAAGGCGCTCTTATATTTGTGTAGACAAGTTCTGTCATGTAGAGCGCCATAATTTGCAAGTGGCCACTAAGTGCGTTTGGCTCAGTAACACCACAACGGTCCCAGTTGCTGCCTGAAGGTCGTGGAGTAAGCTGAGTGTTTTTTTTTGTGTAGCAGCAACCGAATTTTGTCAATCTTCTTTTACCTAAAATAAACGTCAATATACATCTCGACGAGTTCTTTGTTTTGTGACCTGCTCCTCATCCATCCATCCCATGCCACCCGATGAGAGTCCCGGCAAAGTGGAGTTGCTTTATTTAACGGGGGATGTCAATCAATATGATCAAGTGCGCGAGTAGCCGGTATATTGTGAGCTTAGTCACAGGTAAATTAAAAAATAATATATTTCTTTCAATAGGTTTAATATAAATATTAAAATAATCACTATATTTCATAATCTCCCTGTTGCCAATTTCTTCGTATGACGCTAAGCGAGTTTCGAAGACGTATGTAGAAATTCCAGCGAAGCATTTGAACCGCGCGCTTTTCAATTAGCGCGCAAACAGCGCGTAATCCCGGCAAGCAGAGCGCGGAGTAACTTTAGTAACACGGTAATGCAATGACGGGCCGGTACTTAATCTAACCGGTACAACTCATAAGCCGGTACTTGTTTGTACGCTCGTATGGGAAGTGAGAAATATTGTTTGATAATATATAAACAATCAAAATGATAATTAAATTTAACTGTTTTTTTTTAAGTTATGTTATTCGATTGTTAAATATGTAATTATATTAAATAAATGATACATAATGTTATTAACGTTAAAGTATTTGCAAGCTATTTATGATAAAAACTGCCAATATAAGTCATAATAATCAAAGTTATTGCTCACCGTCTGTTGCTAACCGCGTGTTGCTATTTTTTATGTACATACAGGAGAATATCGACAGATGGTGATGCTCAAGCCTCATTTGTGGATTCTATGACGCTTACCATGTTACGTATATTTAAGCGCTGCATGTGGAGTATTGATCCGCCATCTCATGGACTACAGGAAACACTTACATTTCATTCTTATAATTACAGGAATATACTATGAATGGCTGTTTTTTTATTTACATACAAAACGGGATATTTAAGAGCTCAGAAATAACTTTTTAATTTTTTTTAAACCACCGTCGGTGATCGAACCCACGATCTGTGGATTGTCTAGCAAAGGCTTAAGTCATTGAGCTAATATACCCACCAGCATTATGTTAGTTGGGTTGAGCTACTTCTTAGTACCAAATGACCGAGGTTTCAAAAGCGTTGAGATAAATCATAATTAAATTTGGAAAGTCACTTATAAAAAAATTAAATCGTCCAAAAATGTCCTTCAGATACTTCAGATTTTTCCTCGATTTTCTGTTCCGATAGTCATCAGGAAACATAAATGTTCCAAAGTGAACCTGAAGATGCTGATATGTTTTTGAACGAGGCATAACAAACGTCAACTGACAGAAGTAAGAGGTGGAAATTTGTCGTTTCCATATGTTTCAGATATAGAACGGAAATGGAATGAAAAAACAAGGATTATTTAGCTTATTTAGATTTTTTCGATCGATATTTCTAGGTGGAATTCCATGATATCAGATATAAAATAAAAGATCCTTTAGAATTTATTCGACATATATTTTTTTTGACAATATGTTTCAGCCAGGTCGGATGGCCATTTTCAAGTCAATTAGTAAAATTATTGTTGGCTCTATATAAAGCTAAAGAGTTAGCGAAAAAGTGTATATGAATTGTGTGATGGGTATATGTGGTTTTAGGAAATCATTAATGTATAAGGGAATTCATTGATGTCACAAAAATAATTTTTATAATTACAAAAGCCATTACAAAACAATAAACATGTACATCAAAATGCACTTAAGTAAGAATTCTAGATAATTTTAGCAATATTTTGGTGGATAATCCAAAAGTAGATGGGGAAGTTAAACACTTGTTTTGATGACACATTATGCGGTTGCATTAGCTTTAAGTGATAAACTTTTATTTACAACCGTATTGTAGGTAAAAGTATTTATCAAAACAAACTGAAAAAATATTCATCTCTTCAGTTTTAATAAATCTTTATTAAATGTTTAATTAATGCAATCGCTAATTTTTATAAGTGCATTTTATAAAACATAAAAAATATTCTTTTAATTAGTTCTATCGTAGATAGAACTCGTGACTTTTTCCATACAAATCAAACGTTTTACTCTTGCCAATTCACTGCGGTTTGTTTACTCAATGCTGAATAGTGGCGTAGCTAGAATACTAGTGGCGGTAGCTACCGTAATAGTGGCGTAGCAGTGCGGTCGGCGTAGAGGCGTAGAGGGTAGCTACTGCCACCGGGAGGAGAGCGGGCGTCTGTTGAACTACGTGATCAGAATCACTGAAAGTTTCTAGACCTGAACAAGTCACATTGACGCAGTGTTAGTCCCGTGATCTAGAACTTTACCATGTCAAAGTTCATTTTGTTAACAAAATGTCTTTCTTTTTAACGTAGTATTGAATAAATCAAATGTTGTATGAATAATTTGATCAAAAAAACTAACACCTCTTTAATATTCTTTAATTTGTTTTGGTTATATTATACACTGCTAGAATTTCCGCTCCGTGATCTATTAACTTTAAAACATAATAATTTGTATATGGACGAACAGTGCATTATTATTCTTATGTATTTTATAGAAGGATTGTTAAGTGACTCACAAAAAATTCTGTATCAATATCACTGACAGTCTTAAAAGATGTAAGAGCTACACTTTCACAGTTGTACATCTGTGATGAAGATCTTGTTGGTGGTAAAAAAGTTGTATTCTTTAAATTAAATATTATAGAACTAAGTAAATCCGAGAATGTTATGCTGTTATAATATGGATTAAACATTTTCTATTAACCTTATAAAGCTTCTGTTCTTTGCATGTGAAAACGTATATTAAAACGTACGTAAATAAGTGGAAAACTGAAGAAAATAACATTTTAAAATAAAATTAATTTTTAAGTTTGTGAATTATGAGTAATTTAAGCAATAAATAATTGGTTCTGAAAAGAACATGTCTTTCAAGATTAATAAAAACCTAAGAATTAAAAACTTTTACACCTTTGATAAGATTTTAAATATATTTTTTTAGATTAATATCAAACGTATCATGACCTTAGACTTTTATTTGTGTTTTGTTGTTTAACCCTTTCATTACGGCTCGGTGGTTTATAAAATAAACTCACAATTATAAAACTACTATTTGAAGCATAAATGTACTAATCTGGTTTATTTTCATATATCACATTGGTTCTTGTATCATTTAGCTATCAGATGATGCACAAAAACCATTCTTAGAAAGTAGCAAAACGATATATCATGGCTACCGATGTCAACGGTAGGGCAATCTTACACGGCATATATCGAGTACCGTTGCAAACAGGTTAAGGTTGTTTTACGTGTATGATAAGTTTATCATTGTCACTATGGAAATTAATTTATTAAATATTTTTTTAACGTTGAGCTGTGATAAAAATAATACATAATTTATGTGGAGTGTCCCAAATTATACGCCAGATAGGTATTTTACTCGGTTTTCGGTGTAAAATAGCAAATAAAAAAAAAACATGACGCACAAGGCAAAATCATCTTAATCAACCCTAATTGATCAAGTGTAGTATCGAGTTTTGAGGCTGCATACATTATTGTATAAAAACAAAATACTGTATGTTCACTGAACGGTCTTGAAAGTGAACCTTAACCTTCGTGACTGCCCTCAGGAATGATAGTTCAGGCTTAGAAAATGGGTCACCAGGTCCATTACATCCCATCTTCGTCTTCATTAAGGGACCAAGTCAAGGACCAAGGACTAAACAGCCCATCCTTCATCCTGACCATTCGTCATAATCTGGATTAAACGGTGATTTGGGGAGCCAACTTTTCACGATTTTTCAGGGATTGTTTTTTCAGCAGACTTTCTTGAAACGCATTTTGATGAATGTTAATGGTTTCAAATTTATTTTATTTTATTTGTATTTGGTCTTCAAAAAAGTGAAAGCTTACCTAAGTATTTTATTTTTATTTTTATGGAAACACATGCAGGAGAATACCGAAAGATGGTGATAGTAATTCTGAAGTCTCATCTATGGAATTCTATGATACTAACCCTGGTGCATATGGCTAAGCACTGCGTATGGAGTGTTGATCCGTCAACGTTAATTAGTAGTATTATCACAGGAATTTACTATGAATAGGTGGTCTTCCACCATTTTTGGTTAATAGGCTATGACTGAGATTTTACGGATGAGGGATCAAATAAACATCAACCAGGGGTATTTTAGAACTCAGAAATCGATTAAAAACTCTTTTTTTTTTAATCTCCGTTGGAAACCGAACTTCCAACCTTTTGATTGCAAAACAAAAGCTCTGACTATTGAACTATACCCGCAGGTCAGTAGTCAACGCCGAGTACTTTACACAAGATCATACTACCTGCAGTTCAAACTCTTAAGTGCACCGTTTCTGATATTTAAGTGTAATATATTACAAGTATTGTTTATAAATACAATTCGTTGTAAATATTTAGTTGCAAAATGATTGAGCAGTCCATGTTGAGTAGATAAATGAAAAGAGTCTGCAAAGTTTGTGGTTCGAATCTCGTTGTCTGCCGTTTATTTTTCTTTGATTTTGTTAATGAAAGAAATATCTTGTATCAGTTGCTTAATATTTGAATAAGTCATCAGTGTCATTAGTAATAGAATTTAAGAGGTGTCACAAAATTCCGCCACTTAGTTCTATCAGATTCGGCTGTTTATTTTCCGATCAACGTCATATCAATTTCAATTTAATTTAATTATTTCCTTCAGAAAATTTACAAATTTTAGTTAATATGATCTTGAAGTAAGATAATACAAGAGAAAATATCATAAAAAATAGGTATCTATGATTATTAACAACCATAATTAAATAGTCCCGAAGCTCGCTAAGCAGAAGACTACACGAAATTACTTTGATAAATAAATAAATTCGTGGAGCTCATGTCGAAACTGGGTATACATAGGATAATTATATATTTATTTATATACAGAATCGAAATTCCAATTTTTACAAATATTTAGAAACAGAGTAAACATAAATATACAATAAATAGAGAAAATAATAAAAAATAAAAATATTAAAAAATAAATATATATATATCAATATTCGAGGCGATGTGATTGAACAGTCTGATCACTCTCCCAAGAGGCAAAGTCTCTGTCAGGTTAGTATTACTCCTAGTAAGAACAAACAATATGTGCCTCCTTGCCCTTAAATAATTTTCAGGGACAAAAAAACCGGTTTCCAACAAAATTTCAGGATTTCTGAACACGCCGCGCACTAGCCGAAAGAAATGCATACTAAAGCACACATCTCTTCTAGTTCTCAACTCATTGTTTCCCAACCTACCCTGTATAAAACGAATCTGCAACTGAAGGTCCACATGGGAACAAATATGGTGTTCGACAACCTCCAGAGCAGAAAATCGAGTGCTTGAAAAAAAGGTTGATGAAGTAAACATAGCATATTTTTAGATGATTTGATATTCGATATTTTTTAGAAAATTGGATGACCTGTCCGAAGTTTCCAAGGCTTGGACTTAATTTTATTAAGAGGTGGCTCAACTCCTTATATTAATCCAAAAAAAAAAATGGAAACTGTAGTCATTCTACCATATTAAATAAACGCCAGAGCTGATGAAGCTCTTTTAAAGAAAAGAAAAAAGTAACAAGACCCATTGCTTAATTAACATCTTTTAATTTAGTTAAAGTGGGAACTATTTTTTTTCCTTTTTTTATTGTTCAAAAATTCATATATTTTTAAAAGTTTGAGAGTGAAAATAAAATGCATTTTCGCAATTTTTATCGCCTGAAACCGCTTCATTAATATTCATGCAATTAGCATTCGGCTGAAAAAATCCTTTGTAATTTTTTCAGCTCAAATCAAGCGGGAAGTTTGTTAAAAAAAAAGACTTGTGTTTGTTCTCCGACGTCGAATCGAAAAATTACGACGAAGTCGCTCGGGATCTTTGTGCGTTACGGCAAACGTTTCAGGACCGAAATCTAAGCATTTTTCAGTGAAAACTTATATATAATTAGCTGTAAACGCGTGAGATTTGTCACTATTTGAAATTAAACGCTTATTTGAGCACAATTGGATAGCCGCGTTGAGTCTTCTTCATAGTATCGATCCGGTAGATTGGTTTGCAGCAACAAAATCATGCATCTCGATCTGCACGCTTCACGATCCTCTGCAATCCTCTTTATCTCAGCATAAGAGCTACAACTCATGTCCTCGAACACTTGCTGCCAATACTCCCGTTTAAGGCGCCCTTTGCATTTTCTACCCTCAACCATCCCTTCCACAATGTTGTGAAGAAGACCATCGTGGTGCATAATGTGACCAATCCATCGGGCTTGCCTCTTTGAGATGGTTCTTACTAGGTGCTTATCTTCCTTGATTATACTGAGCCTCACTGTTCGTGACGTGTGAAGTAATGATTATTTATATTAAAATATATGAGACTGAAATTAAGCAAAACTTTTTTAGGAACGTAATGTAATACTTAGGTTATTTTTTTGTAAACGGCAATTAAAATAATACACAAAAGAATCTGTGATTTAATTTGGCTTTACTTATTACTTAACTTGATGTTATATTAGTACTTGCTAAGCATAGAAATATACTGCGAAAACCATTTATATATATTTTTTCAAATAACAAATTTTAATCAGACTGCCGGTGGGTATATCTCAATGGTCAAACCGTTTGCTTTGCAAGCCAAAGATCGTTGGTTCGATCTCCAACGAAGGTTAAAAAGTTTTTTTTAATAGATATCTAAGTTCTAAAATAACCCAGTTGGTGTGAATTTGTTCCCTGACCCGTAAAATGCCAGACATAGCCTATTAATTTAAATAAGTGGTAGAATAAAGTTGTCTCGTGAAGACCACCCATTCATAGTGAATTCGTTTAATAATAGGGAATGATGCGTGAATCTCGGGGTGTAATTTATGACGTTGGCGGATCAACACTCCACATGCAGCGCTTTGTCATATGCACATGGTAAGCTTTATAGAATTTCACAGATGAGACTTCAGAATTACTATCAACATCTGTAGGTATTCTCCTGTATGTGTTTACATAAAAAAAAACTGCAGTATACGTCAGGTTATCCATATCTTGTCCAATATACTTATTAGAACCGTGAGACTATTTGTTATTTAATTGGTGTTTTTTTTTAGTATTTTATAAATTTGTAACAATACATCGATTTTAAGCGATATTATTTCACCGCTTCATTGAGTCGATAAATTACAAAATGTTATTTTATTTATTTAATCTATTTACTTATTTAACAGAACTGCAGTTCCAAGGTTCACATAATAATAAAGGCTAGGAAACAAACAGTATACATAAACATACAAAACATACCGAATATAATAAAAAAATAAACATTAAAGAAGAAGAAGATAACACGTGTCAAAGATCACAGAGATATGTAGGTGAACAATACCATCGACAAAAGAGGAAAAGGATGTAAGAAGAGGATCCAGGTGTGCTGGTAGGCCATTTCCAATTTTTTTTTTCAATTTTCAATTTTATTATTTTTTTTCTCCTTGCAGAAACATTACAAATTTTATTAATTCAATGCATTTCTGAAGTACAATAATATAAATACAATAATATAATATAAAATAAAAATACAATAGGTAACATAAATGTGGTGATGTACATTTATTGACACATTTAGTATCACTGACCTCACACTCAGAACTAGCGTCAGGAGACTCAAGATAAACAGTTTGACTTGTAACAACAAAAACCCTGTCATAAGTATATCATGATTGACTCACAAATAACAAGGCATTATTGTCACAAAATAAAACGTGTAACATTTGCCTCCATAAACACCAGTACTGAATTTAAAGCAATATAACACTAAATATGTCAATATCTTCACTCAAGTTGGTTTCAACCACTGTTCACTGCGATTTTTTCGTCTTATGCGTATCCAGGGTTGAACGATGGTCCTTTCAGGCCACACTTGAGGTTCCATGAGAGACTCCAGCGAAGTCGCGATGACCCCGACTTTGAAAGAAGTTGACAGCGTCCGCCTGCTGACAATCCTCCTGATGGTCATCCAAGAAGGATTGAATGCAGCGGTCGCTGCCAAGAAGCTCTGCAAGTCCTCAGCCGATGTATCTGGGTGAAGGCCCTTGGCGTGAAGATACGCCATCTTCACTCCAGTAACGTTTTTTTGAAGGAGCTGCAGAACCACGGATCATGAGATGTGCTGAATGTTGTTGCCTTTCCCCATGCGGAGAGGCGCGACTCAACTTAGAACGTTGAACTTCTCCGGAAAGATTGCTCGGGGGAGGGAGAGGACATCCACGGAGAAAGCACTCAGGTCCTCCAGTTCCTCGAACGATGATTCGTCCCAGCTGAGAACGGGAGTCCTTGGGAGCCTTGCTCGAAACAGCAGGGGCTCCTTCGATAGTATCTTCCGAGGAGTCCTCTTCGGTGGCCTCACTCGAAGCGGATTCTTTGACGGCAGGTTCGGAGTCTCTGCTGTCACAGTTAAGCGACATCGACACAGGAATGTTGACAGCTTCAGCGTAGGTAGCCGGAATTGATTTGCACGCTCGAGGTAAGCGCCTTCTGCGGGAAGTCGGCAGACTTGTCGGGTTGGGTGGAGGATCCACACCAACGGATGTCAGAGCATCATCCATCCCGCATCCAACAGCCTTTAAGAGCCTCTCCAGCAGCAAACGGTGATCGTCTAAGCGACGACCTATTTGCGCGATATCACAATCGCAACAGTTCGCCATCCTGTAGGTAGGATGACTAGACACGTCCGCCCGGTTTGAGTGTCGAGCGACGAATATAGCAAGGATTTAGGAGCGTCAATGCCCTTGTGCTAAATTGAGTGCTTGAAGCTTCACAAGTATTAACTAGGATTAAAAACAATGGATGTCTACGAGCACGGGTTATGTTTATATTGTTATATGTTGATTTAATAGTTTTAGAGCCAACTATAAACAAAAAAATGTATGAATATATAAGTCGTCATGAATAGAATATTTATCAACAAAATACGAATCTTCTTCGTAGTATCAATCCGGTGGATTGGTTTGCAGCAACAGAATCTTGCATCTCGATCTCCATTCCTCTCGGTCCTCCGCAACCCTTTTCAGCTCAGCATAAGCGCTACAATTCATGTCCTCGAATACTTGCTGTAAATACTCCCGTCTAGGGCGCCCTCTACAGTTTCTACCCTCAACCATCCCCTCCACAATATCGTGAAGAAGACCATCGTGGCGCATGATGTGACCAATCCATCGGGCTCGCCTTTCTGAGATGGTTCTTATTAGGTGCCTATCTTCCTTGATTATCCTGAGAACCTCATTGTTCGTGACGTGGTCTCTCCAGGAAATTCCGAGAATTCTTCTGTACGACCACATCTCAAAGGCCTCTAGTCTTTTTTTATCACTTTCAGATAAGCACCATGTCTCACAGCCGTACATTAAGATGCTCCAAACAAGTGTTTTGGCAAGTTGCTTGCGGAGCCCTAAAGTAATATTCTTTGACTCAAGAATTTTGGCTTTTTTATTGAAAGCTAGCCTTGCTTGATGTATTTGACTGTTGACTTCTCTTTTTGTTTTGCCATCCCAGGTGATCGTACTTCCAAGGTATACGAATAAAAATATATAAAGAAATGAAGTAGATTTATAAAATATGTCGTATTAGAAAAACTCAGTATGTATTTGTAGTTTTTACGTTAATGCAAGGTCGTAGAGAAATTGCTTGCAATTTTCCGTTAATATGCTGAAAGTCTGAAAATGGGTGTTTGATGAAATCGTCAACAGAGTATTTCAGGTAGCAGATATTTTCTTCAATTTATTGATTTCAAAAACTTTTCATGCTGAAAGGAAATTTTCAAATTTGTTTTTCTTTAATAATCTATTTATTTTCCATGAAATGTCCCGTTCCGGTCCCGCCTGGCGGTGTTTTGTTTTCGGAACGACCGGAAAAAGTCGAAATAAGGCCAATAACTGGGGACGCTGATTGGTCTTTTGCCGTCATTAAAAAAAGGGAGAGGGGACGAGAGAAAGGACAGAACAAGAAAGAAAGCCAAAAAGAAAGCAATCTGTGGCTGTCGTTTTTCCGTTTGGCCAATCTCCATATTTGCGGTTTTTTCATCCTTAATGAATCTCTGATGAAGGTAATGGGGGAGAGAAGAACGGATATGGAATTGCCAAGAAATTTTTGAAATTATTTTTAGATCCTTTTTTTTGCACGTTCCTTTTATTTACTCGTAACTACGTAAGGTAGACTTGTTTACTTAACAGCAATTTTATTGTATTTTCCTGGAGACCATTTTCAATAATAACTTCGTAGATTTTCACGGCCAGATTTGATATTGTGACTTTTGGGTTTAGTCGTGTGTGGCGAATTTCTTCTCTCCGATATTTTGACCGCCATTGTATCAACCCTGAAGAAGACCCTTGCAAAGGCAGTTGAAATATCGGAGAGAAGAAATTCGCCACACTCGGCTAAGCCCAAAAGCTGCAATATCTTAAATAATGATTAAAATAAAAACTAGCAGTGGCTTATAAAGGTATGTATTAGTATTAGTTTCTACGTAAGTAGACACATATTTACAGATTGTATATGTGTACGGGTAAAACCAGGTGGGCCGAAACATGTGATCGTTTAAAATAAATGTGAATCAAAATTACACATTTTTAATTCATTAAATCAAATTTATTTAAAATTATTATTTGGTATGGTGAGCAAACGCTTTATCTTTTAGCCATACTCGCAGTCAAAAACATATCACAAAACCATTCTGGTCAGAAAAGTTTAAAAGCAAAGCATTCTTCAAAGCCATATATATTCGTATATATTGCAAAATCTATAAAGCTGTATTTAATTATGACAAATTAATTTAAAGTTTTAATTTTCAATGTTTGCGGTGTTTTCATGTCGTTCATTATATCTCTAGTCATCCGACAAGTTTCGCCCTGTTTCTGTTTGTCGAGCGTCATTGTTTGTCGTTCTTTGGCCAAGTTAACAGTTGGCTAGTGCAACTTTATACGGTTTGCAGCACATTTATGCGACAAATTTATGCATATCCATGCAAATTGTGAAAGCCAAAGACTGTATGTTAACGTTATATTGTACGATAAATAGTTTATATTTTTCGTTAGAGTTGTAAATTTGTATTAATTTTTCATAACTTTATTCATGTTGTGATGTACAAATTTACTTTCTTGCTAAGTGTAAGAAAACCATTTTTTAAAATTATATTAAAGAAGTAATTAAGATTTCTGCAACAAAGGACTTTGTAATTTATAATTGTGATTTTCGTATACTCAACAAATACACGCAAATAAAAAAAATCAATATTCGTTGTATGAATTAACATCCTCCTTTCTCAAGGAAGATAACGACTTCCGTTGCCGGGATAGTTATCGGGTCGCGTGGTGAAAGTATGAGGAGCAGATGAACAATACACATACTTTTTCAGAAGAAAATTGACATATATTTAATTACAAGATAAAAATTGACGGAAATTTTAAAGGTATTCGGTTCAGGCCGCGGACAATTAACGATCTATTTCCGTTGAAGGCCGAGCTGAACTGCCGGCGCGCTTTAAAACACCGCATCACCCTTCTATCACCTGTCGGCCCTTTGACGAATTATCTTTTGTCAAAACAACTAAAATGGTAAGACTTACATGTCTAACGAGCGGACAAAAATAAGTGACAAAAGATTGTATATTGAGGTTTTCGGCACCAGCCTGCAATATCGAGATGATAGCACAGTTAAAGAATAAAGTATGAGTTTCCATATTGGTAGCGATCTAGTGTAACTTTTTATGTTTTCACAGTCAGATTTGGAATTAAGGCTTTTGAACTTAGTCTTGTGTGATGATTTTTTTCTGACCAAAATTTTGACTGCCATTGCTGGTCATTTTTAGGACCATCAATCCTGAAAATTATTCCTGCAATGGTCGAAATATCGGTTGGAAGAAATTCGTAACACACGGTTCAATCCAAAAGTCACAATTCTATAAAAATAATGGCTTACAATAGCTTGTTAGTAAAGTACTTGAAAAATCTCACTTCCTACTAAAAAAATAATAGTCAGGTTTTTTTTCTAAATCAGAAGCAACATCGCAGTTGAACTGAACTGAATGCTTGAAACACCACAAGTTCCAACTATAATGGAAAGTAATGAATAGCTACGAGCACGAGTATACCTGTCAGAAATAGTTTTTGCTTTTGCTAGTGGTCACAAACCTGTTTATGGGCTAAAAATGTGATAAGGGGCGAGGTTTTGAAATTAGGACGGACAGAAAAATGAAATGAGTAGAGTAAAAGGTTTTAAAAAGTATTAAATCGTTTATTTTCTTGCGCGCGGCATCATTCGAAATTTTAAATAATTTATTTATTACCTGCATGCTCGTAAAAGCACCCCTCTGCGCTAGTTTCGCGTCCCGTGCACTAAGAACAAGATTGCTGCATAATTGAACAGGATGCGTTTAAGTGCATGTTGATGTTTTATTACAAAATAATTTCAAACACGAGTACAACGTAATGGGTTTCTTTGACGTAAGTCTTAAGTTGTTATTGCATTTGACATGTTTATACGAGTATATTACATTTTGTAATTACATGTCATCAAAGCAAATGTCTACAAATTTTTTAATTATTTAATGTAGATTTTGTTATCAACAAGTATTTATTATATTTAACCACTGTACTATGTCGTACGGCATGGTACAGTGGTTAAAAACGTGTGTTTCTTACCCAGACGCCGTCGAATCCAATCCCGACCAATCTTGATTATCTTAATCGATTTAATTAAATTTAAGTTTTAAATCTAAAAAATTAAGTCTTAGTTAATATAAAACAAAAATTTCCAGGTCTCGGGAGCGTCGGGCTGATCATACGTTCTCCTTTAAAACGCTGATTATTGAAACCTCAAGTATTTCTCTGATACTACTGCAGCAGTCTATGCAAGTTCACGGGCTCTTGTCTCAGAGGCTCCCGGGAACCATCTATGTCCCCATGTTGACTTCTAGGTCCTATGCAGGTGTTTTTGGACAACGCATAGATCAACCTGAGCTTACAAAACTGTCAAAACGACAATATTTGGTGTCTATGTGTTCCAAATATTCAGCAGATAAGGTAAAAATATTAATAAGCATACTATATTAACCACAAAATTGAACTAAACGACGTATCTAAACTGTCTATGTGATAATTATTTCATATATCCGTTACCTGTTAATGTAATAGGAAACTGTCCTCGTTATGAAATGTCACATTGAATGTTTGTAAAAATAAAAATATTATTTGCATTACGCTTAGAATAAATTAAAAAAAAAAAAATCTTTACATCGTCATACATATTATTTGGAACAAAAGGATGCAAAACGAAAATTTTAAATATGAAGGTAAACAAAAGGGGATTGTCCGTACAGAGCTGTATAAAAATAAAGTGAAAAGAAATGCAAGACTATTGTTCGTAAAATTAAATGCAGAATAAAATATTAGAATGAGTAAATATAAGCATTACAAAACACTTTTTCAGTTGTTCTGAACCTGCAACTGGAATACTCAAAAACATTTTCTTACAGAAAATTACGCAATGACTAAACAATAAGGCATTTTACCAATGCATCCTCCAAGTATTAACTTATGGCGCAGTGGCGTGAAATCTATTGGTAGGTCTTAAATATAATATAAAGGTCATTCAACATGCCATGAAGATATCTTTGAGAGAAATGTTTCTATGATATAGAATCTGAAACGAGGATATCCGAAAAATAAATCTTATAGTGCAGGCTACTGAAAAAATACACGCGCTCAAATGGTAAAAGGTAAAATCTTTCAAAGAGATCATAGGAAAAAAATATGATCCCGGTGACATAGAGTCGTTCTTTGAGTAAGCGGGAATGTCCACTGTTTTTCATATTTGAAAGGGTATCAATCCAAAACTACTGCATAAAATCAATCGATATTTTTCACTAGCAAACCTTGTTACATCAACTGTCAAAATAAATAAAGTATAAACGGCTTAAGCGTGAATTTGATTTTGAAGAAATGCAATTAAATATTTTGTTGGAAATAACGGCGTTGCTTTTCAAATAACCTGATATATGTAGTACGTAAATGTCCCAGCAAATGTTGGTGTCCGCATTACTCTTTCCTGTCACACCTCCAGCTAGTACTTCCGTAAAAAGTGGAACAGAGCAGAGTTTATCTAAATGAATAAATAAGCAGCGTATATACTTTATGGGTGTGTGTTTTTGTTAGCTGCATGTTTCAATAGGGGTTGTAAAAATTATGTCACTAATAATTTTAATTTGCATTTTTGTTTCAATGTTTGAGTTTTATTTTTGTGGGATGTGAAATTAAAGAATATCCCAAAAAAAAAATATGCCACTATATTTTTTGGTAATTGGATTGATGATATGAACCCATTTCTTGAATACGGCAGCCACCTATGAATCAATGAAAAGCGTTGAATTGTAAAGATTAGGATTAAAAGACCTTTATTTTTTTTAATTCGCTTACCACGCCACTTAAAGATGGATCTCGTGTGTGGCGTGGGATTTGTACGTCTTATTCGTTTTTTACTCGATTAAAAAAGAGTGCCGCTTATCAATATATTTTTAATAACCCTTTATTTATTTCGATTTCACACCTAACTTAAAGCGAGTGCAACCAATGGTTTTTGAAAGTAGGTGTTTGCTTAAAACGCAGGGCTTAAATGGTTTGACTTTGTTGAACATAATGAAGTGTTTAAGCAGAAGTAGCTGCTTTCCAGTCTAAAGTCTGTCAAAAGACGAAGATAAACCTGATTAAAAATCGTTACTTTAATGCTGCAGAAAAACATAAACTATAAATGCCTTGAATTCAAGACCCCAGGCAATTGCTGTTCCGGAAAAATGTCTATACATATAATGTAGTTAGTGTAAATAATATATTTATGGCGACAATTTGTGATATATCAATTCTCTAGCTAAAGTACTAGAATGAAACGACTATGATGATAAGTGCCTGCTGAATAATGATGCACTTACGGATATATTCTACAAAACACAATCGTTCAAACGGTGTTATATGCCTTTTTTCGCTACTCTAATGAATACTGTTCTTCCAAACTTAATGTTGAAGCTAGTAATGATCATTTACTCAAATTCAAACGTTATTCGATAATGATATTTTAATTACAATAATTAATTATACTATTTTTAAACACCCTTTAACAGCATTAGATCCAACATTCTCTTTTTTCAGTGAGTACGATTTTTTTCAGAACCTGAAACCAAACACAGATAACAAACACAAGCGGTACACGTATCCCTACCAACGTTATGTCAGAAGAACATGATATAAAGGGACGAGTATTATAGCATAGTGAAACAGTACTTGAATAACGTTCAAATAATTTCAGATTCAACCTTATAATTTAAAATGATTATCCTATATCCAATCCATATCTGGAATATATGGCTACCACGAATTGCCAATACTAAGTTTATCAGTTGCTACTGTCCATGCCTTGCCTTGAGGTATTTTTTCATGTAAATAACTTTTTTTTATGTAAACGTATGCAGGAGAGCACACCCGATCAAGACCAGTGCACTCTATGACGCTCAGCCAGGGAGGCTGGACGCTGCATTCGGGAAACGTGTGTTGTGTTCGTGAAGAGATCCAGATTGTAGGAAAGAGGAAACACAGACCCTGGAAGAGCATTCCATAGCTTACTGGTGGCATTAAGAAAGGAGCTTTGGAAACTGCCAGTTCTTGTGGTAGACACATATTAAACCGTGTATGGATGTTTTGCAAGTGTAAAATGAGTTTTTCAGTTGTGGGTGGGTGCAGGAGGAATTAGTTCTTAGGAACTACTTTTTTTTACTTACTTTTACGAGTTACGGGATTTAAAGAGACAACACCTTTAGTATCCTAGATATATATTGAGGTTTTTTTTTTAAAGAAATTCGAATGATTAGCGATTCGTTTCCAAATCTTGAATAATTTTTCACACATCCTTATTTCCACCAACGTTGAAATTAGGAACTCACAACCTTATAAAAATGTAAAACACAGTCCTTAAAGTAAAAGTGTTTTTAAGGCTTGAACTCAAAATTCACTGCCGTTTTTGAGGAAAGGCTAATCTGGTATTTGTAACGCAGTCAACCCTTTGTGTAAGGCACGTTTTTTTTTATTAGTAATGTAAAGTTACGTTTACAGTTTGCAGTGATTTTTCATATTACGGTACCTTCTATGTTTTACTTTTGAGTTGAACCGCTTCTTAAGAATAAATGTTCCTAAAAATAAATTAAATAAATCATCAAATATCATAAGAACGTTATTAAATGGTTATTTTTGTAGTCATAGCATATGTTTTACTTACCGGTAAAATATCAACGTACTCTATAGAAAACACTTTTACTCAACTATTTTTTTGGTGTATCCGCCTGGTCTCTTTTAAACTAAAAACTTAATTGTTTTTTTTTTTTATTTTTTTTTTTTTATGTAAACGCATGCAGGAGAGCACAACCGGTCAAGACCAATGCAATCTATGACGCTCAGCCAGGGAGGCTGGACGCTGCATGCGGGAAACGTGTGTTGTGTTCGTGTTTGTGTGTGGGTTGGGGAGATTGCAAGTGTATATTTACCTGTTTCTTGAAGAGATCCAGATTGAAGGAAGGAGGAAACACAGACGCTGGAAGAGCATTCCATAGCTTACCGGTGGCATTAAGGAAGGAACTTTGGAAGCTGCCAGTTCTTGGTTGACATATATTGACCGTGTATGGATGTTTGGCAAGTGTAAGACGAGTTTGTCGGCTGTGAGTGGGTGCAGGAGGAATTAGTTCTTTAAGTTCCGAAGAGCAGCGACCGTGGTAATAACGGTAGAAAAGACTAAGAGAACCAACCTTACGTCTGTGTTCCATTGATTGTAGATTAGACGTAAGGGTGTTATTGTTTATCAAACGAATTGCTCTTCTTTGAACTGAGTCAATTAAGTTTAGAAGGTATTTTGGGGCTCCAATCCAAAGGTGACTGCCGTATTCAAGGATAGGTCGGATTTGTCCTTTATATAGAAGAAAAAGTTGTTTATCGTTGAAATACCGACGTGATCTTTATAATACACCTAGTTTTTTGGAAGCGAGACCGGCTTTATATTTAATTGACTCGTAATATTTGACATTATTCGATATTGATAATCCAAGCATGTTGATGGAGCTTGCTTTCGGAAGAGAACAACCGTTGAAAGATACAGGATCCATAGCAGTCTTCTTGGTGGAGAAAGTACATGATTGGGTTTTTGAAATATTGAAACTGACGAGGTTGAGGTCGCCCCATCGTGAAACCCTTTCAAAAGACTAGTTAATATTGTCCACCAGAGATTCCCTAGCAGCAGATAGTTCCGAATGTTTCGGAGGTTTTTGGAAGATTATACTCTCATGGACAGTGCTGTCGTCGGCATAACAGTGAATGTTTGCGCATTGAAGCAAATCATTCACATGCAGAAGGAAACGAGTGGGCGACAGCACAGAGCCCTGTGGAACTCCTGAGTTGATTTTATGGCAAGAAGAAGAAAAGCCATCTACGACAGTGATGATGCTTCGATCACTCAAGAAGTTTTCAATCCAGGAGCACAGGGAGGGAGTTAGTCCATAAGACGGTAATTTATTCACCAGACCGCGATGCCAGACTCTATCGAACGCCTTGGAGATATCCAGGGCAACAGCTTGCGTTTCTCCATAGCATTCGACGGATTTCCCCCAAACATGTGTGACATATGCCAAGAGATCGCCGCACGATCGACTTCGGCGGAAGCCATATTGCCGATCGCACAGAAGATCATTCTTCTCTAAGTAGTTTAGAAGTTGGCTGTTAATTAAACGTTCCATCACTTTGGAAAGTAGTGATGTGATGGCTATTGGGCGATAGTTTGTGGGGTCACTTCGGTCTCCTTTTTTTGGAACTGGGTGAACAAGGGCTTTTTTCCATCCCTGGGGAACAATACCACATCTAAAGGACAATCTGAAAAGTTTGGTGAGCACAGGACTAAGTTCAGGAGCGCAAGTTTTTAATACCACCGCTGGTATGCCATCTGGGCCACTGGCTTTGTTGGTTGCTAATTGGAGAAGTTCTCGACGTATGGCTTTGAGGCTGTATTTTACAGCCCCATCTGCTTGCCACAGTGAGGAATGGATGGGGGGTTGGCCCCACCATCGTCGAGTGTGGAATTGGAAGCAAACAGCGAACCAAGAAGTTCAGCCTTCTCTTTGGAGGCTAGAGCCAGTGAGCCATCGGCATTAGTCAGCGGTGGAAAAGAAGAAGTGCAAAAGTTGCTGCCAATAGAGTTAGCGAGAGACCAGAATGCTCTACTACCGGCAGGGCAAGCGGACAACTTGTTGCAAATTTGTACATTGAACTTGTCTTTGGAGTCATTAATGGTTTTCTTGCATTCTTTGGAGGCTAAATTGTATGCTGCATGACTTATGGGGTCGTTATTTTTTCGTAGTTTGTTGTATGCGGTATTCCTGCGTTTTACGGCCTCGGCACAGTCACGGTTAAACCAGCTTTTTAAGGTGGTGCCCATAGTTTTCGTGGAGTGAGGAATAAAACATTCCATTCCTTGGATGATTACATCCTCCACTAAATTGGCACATATTGAAGGGTCCTTATTTTTGAAGCAAATATCTCCCCACGGGTATCCTCCGTAAAATCCACGTAATCCGTTCCAGTCAGCCGACCTGTAGTGCCACATACGTCGTTTGTTTTGTTCTTTTGGTGGCAATGGAGCACTGATTGTAGTTGTTTTCACAAGGCAGTGGTCGGAGTTGCCTAGTGGCGCTTCGACCTCCACCAAGTAATCATTTGGCTAAGAAGTAAGAAATCAGTCGAGTAGAGCTGGACGATGTGATGCGATGTCAGGTTTACGGGTGGGGTTCTGTACGAGCTGTGCAAGGCCATAGCAAGACGCAAATAATTCAGCACAATTGCCAGCGGAGCTTGTCTCCCGACCCCAACCATGCAGTGTGGTGCACGTTGAAGTCGCCGAGAACAACAAATTTCGCTTGTGGGTAAGAGAGCAAGAGACCATCAATGGTCTCTTCCAGATAGTCGAAGAGTTTAGATGTTTCTGCTTTGGACATGTTAGGGGACCTGTAGGGGCCTGCATAAATCCTAATTCTCTCGGGGTCGTTGACCCTGACCCACAACACTTGGAACTCAGCTCGTTCTACAGAGCGGATTCGGTTGTAGTTGATATCAGACATCTTTTTTCAGACATTTTGGTAATACTTAGACGGTCATTAAAAAATAATACATTTGAAAAAAAAAAAAACTTAATTAGAATATAAATGCAATTTACAGCAAACCGTTATCTATATATACATATAAATATTACAAGTACGTTTTAAATTTTCAACTCAGTGAGTAGAAGCAATTAAAATTAATTTATGAATTTTTTAATTCAAATTAATTCTTAAATTATGATTATGCAGTTTCACCAAGTATTGTCAGTTGATAACCTTAATCTTATAGAAGCAATTCACATAGTGGGCCGACATTGTATATGGAATAGAACAAAATTTGCAAAGAACGTAGTTTAAATCCTAGCTTTTACAAAAAAAATCTATATTGATGAGAGAACTGTCATAAAATATGATTGTATGTGTGTATTAACTTAGTTTTTTTTACTATAGTTCCCTCGAATGCCCTTAAAATATTGTCCCAGGATGTATTAGTAACAGAGTATGCGAGGAAGAATATAGTAGGGCACTGGGATTTTTTCGCTGATTTGCGATAGTCCTTCAGGATGAAAACAGGAAGCCCGCAATGGAAAAGATTATCTATAGCAGAGGACAGTCAAGATTATTTTGTCAGGCAACCAAGTTATCTGCGGTAGGAAAACAGCTTTTTTTGTTTTATTTTGAACGCAGAGTGTGAAATACGAGAATATTTACTTTCATACTGATTAAAAGAGAAACACACCGTTTTGAAAATGCATAAATATCTGTTTTTTTCAGCTTCAGAACAAAATGTAAATTTTGTATCATCATCAAAATAATTAGCTTGCTTCCGTCCAATGTTGTGCGTAGGTCTCCTGCATGAATATCCATCCTCTTCGATCATCTGCCTTCCGCATTTAGGCTACTCTCGCTGTTCGCCTGATGTCGTCAGTCCATCTTGCGTGGGGTCAGCCAACGCTCCGTTTGACAGTTTTGGTATGCCACTACAACACTATTATTCCTCACCAACCTTCGTCTCTTAGACAAATATGTCCTGTTCATTGCCACTTGAGTGTGCCTATTCGTTGGATAACCTCTATACTTGAGTTCTTCTTCCGATATGCTCGTTCTGAATTCTATCTTTTCGATCTATTCTCATGGATCTCTCCATGACACGTTGAGTGACCTTTATTTCATGGGTATTATCTGTTGTTAGATTTCAAGTCTTTGCAGCATAAGTTTTACTATATATATATAATCGTGTCGGAAACAACAGGGTCAGATCCTGTCTGCCCAGAAGTGGGCGACGTCGATGGCGTTACTTCTGGCCATCATCAGGTCTTCCTGGGTGCAGCCACTCGGGCACAGCGCACACTCCAGAAGGTGTGACAGGGTCTGCTCCACGCCGCAGTCACATTCAGTCGGTCCGCTGTAAAACTGCCAGGCCCTCATTTGTGTCCTCGTCTTGCATACTCCGGTCCGAAGTCTGTTAAGGGACCTCCATATATATAAGTTTTACTAAGAAGATGCAATGTTTACAAATCTATTTCTTAGAAATTTATATTTTTAAATCCTCTTTCGTTTACATCATTAATATATGGATAAAACAAATATTCTAAGACATATAATGCGAAGGTTTTATGAATTATATAAGATTTGGATACTATTTAGGTTCTTAATGCGGTACTGAATATTCAAATGTCCTGAATATATTTTTTGTGCGTACAGTTAAACTAAAGACAATTGCTTAGTATCGATTGTCTCATTCCATTGCTTCTGCCTAAACTATTCGAACCGTAAAAATATGCTCCACCTATTCGGTTAAAGCACTAGCGCATAACACGAATAAAATATAATGTTTTTTATGTAAGCAAACGCAGAAGAATACCGTCAGACAGCATTATATAAGGGAAACCTTTTTTTTTATCACTATTTGAATCTTAAGGAAGGTTAAATTTAAAATGTAGTGTTGCTTAATAGACATTGTGAACTAGCAACGTTCATTTTAAGTGGAGTCATTAAGCAGCTGATGTTCACGAGAAGACTTTCATCTACCACCCGCTAACATTTGCCGGCGGGTATAGCTCAATTTTATTAGCTTTTACTTTGCAAGACAAAGGTAAAAATAAACAAAACAATTTCTGAGCTCTAGAATACACACACGGTTAGTAGCAACTTGATCCCTCACCCGTAAAAAATGCCAGACATAGCCTATTAATAAAAATTGGTGGTTGACGAAAGTCGTCCCATGAAGACCACCTATTCATAGTAAATTCTTGTAATAATAAGGATGATGCGTGAATCTCGGGCTGTAGTCTATGGCGTTGGCGGTTCAACACTACAAACGCAGCTCTTAGCCTTATGTATCATGTTAAGCGTCATAGAATTCCACAGATGAGACTTCAGAACTACTATTTATAAAAAGAACGATATTTCAAGTTTCGTTAGGGATAAAACTCGTGCTTTACTTGCATGACAGTAGATCTCCCAAGCTCTCGACCACACACCACGTATAAAATGATTTTCTTTTTACAGCCCCATAAGGCGGTCTGTTCTCTGTCGGATAAGAAAAAAAACTGTCAACAGAATCATATTTCTCGGTCAGGGAAGTCAAATAGTGACTTTGGGACGTATTGGAAGAAAATGTGCTTTGTTTTTCAATACAAATATTGCCTGAGATTTGATAGCAGTGATGTCGCAAAATGAAACCATTTTTAGAAAAACCGGTTCGTTAAATAATGATACGATTGACAATGCTAAAAATTTACAACTCTAACATTTTTAGTAGTTTAAGATTTACGTCCTAGAATTTAACACTGGTGTTCGTAGTCATACGTTTCAGCTGACTTATTAATTATAAAACTTTCGGTGAACTATTTTGTAAATACGAACCTTGTTAATACAAACTTACCATCTGGTAATCCGTATCGTAACATGGATTGAGTAATACCACAACATTATTGTAGAGAAAGCGAAAAAGAAGAAGAATACTATTTTTCTCTTATTCATTCCAAATCTGTGACATATATTCGAATTTCCGCCACTCAATTCTGTTCATTCTCATTGCTTATGCCTTGAAATCTCTACGCCTTGGTCCATGTGGGGACATATATAGTTCCCGATGAACTCCAAAGTAACCCGAGAATTTGAAAAGACAACGTTGTAGTATTAAAATCTTATTTAAGGTATTTTTTATTATTAATTCTTAAGAAAATTAGCTATTCAAAGGCCTGAACTTCTGGTCCTAAAGATCGGCTCAACCCAAATTCATTAAAATAATCCATGTTTTCTAAGCAGTAAGTTACAAAAATGGCTTGTATGGTTTTGAGGTAAAGCGTTTGCTTACCACGAAGTTTTTTTTTTAATTTCAAATCTTTATAAATACCCTTGGTTTATGAATACTTGATCCCACACCCGTCAAATGCCATGGTATATTGAATAAAATCATTGGTAGAAACTCTGCTCATAAATACACAACCACTTATAATAAATCTCTGTAAAAAACGGTATATGCGTGAATGCTTGCCTGTAGTCTATGACGTTGGCAGATCAACACACCGTGTGCTGCGTATCATCATCATCATCATCAGCCTGTATCCGTCCATTGTTAAACGTAAGCCCGCCGCATGAGTCTCCATCCTCTTCGATCTTCCGCCTTCCGCATCCAGGTCACTCCAGCTATTCTTCTGATGTCGTCAGTCCATCTTGCAGGGGGTCGACCAATGCTTCGTTTGTCAGTTCTTGGGCGACATTAACATACTTTTCTTCCCCATCCACCGTCGTCTGTTTGACAGATATGTCCTGCCCATTACCACTTGAGCATGCGTATTAGTTGGGTAGCATCCACTACTTGAGTTCTTCTGCGTATTTCCTCGTTGCGTCTATCTTTTAACTACGCTGCGAGCATAAATCTCTCCATAGCACGCTTGGTGACCTTTATTTTATGGGTAAGACTTGCTGTTAGATTCCACTTCTCTGCGCCATAAGTTAATTACAAAGAGGATTTAATACATTGCGGAATTTTCGCTATAAAAATGCACTTTAGTTTTATAAATGCTGCCCATCCCAGTTGTATACGCCTGTCGATTTCTTTTGAGAAGTTACTTCGTGCTATTTGTATTACTGTATTGCTGAGTATACTTGACAATATTTTTATTCAAGTGCCATAGAATCAACATATGAGATTTTTCGATCGTGTCTGGACTTTACCCACCTCACACCGGAGGACAGTTAAGTGTCCTTGATGACGCGCTCATTCAGATTATGATCAGTTAGCAATTGATAAGTCCAGTGGGAGTCCATCGTGTCTCTTGTCATTCCCTTATATGTCTTTATAATTTGACGTCGCTGACACGAAGAAGAAGAAGAATGTGATAGTGTGGCTTTTGGGCTTAGCCGTGTGTGGCGAATTATTAATTTCCAATATTTCGAGCGCCATTGTAGGGGTCTTCTTCAGAGTTGATGTCTACGTGAATAGATTAGATGATTCTAAGTCATCAACCCTGAAGAAGACCCCAGCAATGGAGGTCGAAATATAGAAAATTAATAATTCGCCACACATGGCTAAACCCAAAAGCCATAATATCAAATCTAGCCGCGAAAACCTAAAAATTTATTGAAGGAGAATGTATTTGTATAAAAGAACTGTTACTAGTAGAGCACATCACTATTCCGTCGGTACACAATTTATGTTTTCTTATGTTGATGCAAACATAAGCCATACCTCTCTATGTAATGTCTGACTTGACGTTTTATAAATATTTTTACAGCTATGTCCACATCCGTTACAATTTTTACAAACAAGTTTTATTAATACGTAAGTGTTTACCGGCTCTTATATTGACTGACTCAGGAAAAACATAATGGGATATTTATAGCATGACTTTATTTTGAAACAAAGGACAATTTGTTCTTATCATAAAAAGTAACTATCAAGTTTTTTTTAGAACCACGCGTTGGAGATCATGATCGGTTGAAACCAGTGGACTCTATGACACTCGGCGAGGACGGGTCGACGCTGAGTGCAAGAAATATAAGTTGTAGTTGTGGGTGGCTTGAGGAAATCTCAAATGTATATTTATCTGTTCCACAAGATTTTGATATGCATATTTTGAATACTTAATTTAAAATATATTTATTAAAAAAGTTTTTTTTATTTTTCGTGTTATGTGAGTAATAACAATGTGACAGATCGGATATGGCAGATTTTCATATAAAACATTTGGTCAAGAGACAAGCGGAACTGTGAGGATAATTCGTCCTGTATCCACCCATAACTGAAAAACTCGTCTTTCACTTGCCGAACATCCATACACGGTTAATATGTGTTGACTAAGAAGTGGCATTTTCTAAAGTTTCTTCAAGAATGCCACTGGTTAGTTTTGTAATGCTCTTTCAGCATCTGTGTTTCCTCCTTCTTAAGATCAGGATGTTTTCTAGAAACAGATAAATAAATACTTGCAATCTCCCTAACTCACACAGAAACACAAACATGTCACACGTTTCCCGCATGCAGCGACCAGACCCCTGGATGAGTGGCATATAGTGCACTGGTCTCGACCGGTTGTGCTCTCCTGCATGTGATTACATAAAAAAATGTATTTGGCGGAGCTAGGCTTGCAATATGATTTTGTCTAAGGCAAGGACGCATACATAAAGCAAGGCTAGCGTTCAATAAAAAAAAACAAAAATTCTTGAGTCAAAAAATAATAATTTAAAGCTCCGCAAGCAAATTTCCAAAACAGTGAGACAGGTGCCTATCTGAAAGTGATAAAAAAAAGAGGCCTTTGAAATGTGCCATACAGATGAATTCTCGGAATTTCCTGAAGCGACCACGTCAAGAACAATGAGGTTCTCATCATAATCAAGGAAGATAGGCACCTAATAAGAACCATCTCAGACAGGTGAGCCTGATAGATCGGTCACATCATGCGCCGCGACGGTCTTCTTCACGACATTGTGGAAGGGATGGTTGAGGGTAGAAACTGTAGAGGGCGCCTTAGACGGGAGCATTTGCAGCAAGTGCTCGAGGACATGAGTTGTAGCTCTCATGCTGAGCTAAAGAGGATTGCAGAGGATTGAGAAGAGTGGAGATTGAGATTCAAGATTTTGTAGCTGCAAACCAATCCACCGGATTGACACTACGAAGAAGAAAAAGGCAAGGATTATTAAAATTTTATATAACTAGGTGACTATTTGTAAATGCTTTAATTAAAGAGCGAATGTAGAACATTAATATTTAATAAATAATATTTTACTGATGAGAATAGTAAATAATATATTAATTATAAAACGTAATCTTACTTAATTTATTTTTAGTCTGAAAAGTACAAATGACCTTCCTGTAAAATAATTTTGTTAAGAAAACACTTAGACAGTCTGTTGTAAGCGTTTTTTCAAAAAAAAAAAAGCGAATTTTTCGGTCTTAATTGACTGTAAATATTTGATAAAAATGTTTCAAAAGTATATTGTGTTTTTCAATTTGCGTCCATTAGGCGATAGCAGGTATGAATTTCGGGAAAAATAAAAGCGCTCGGACGAAAAGAAGCTTATTTTTTCAGCTCGGCTAGCCTTGCAAAGGGCGTAACAATAATTATTATTTATGTCTTAAAAACAAATATTTACATAATATCCATTTTTTAATTTTTTTTATTTAATCAAATATAAAAAGATACATTTTTTACATAGTAATTTACATTCAAATCTTTATTTATTTATTTTCTTTTTTTTTACATTCGCTTACCACACCACTTAAAGATAAGATCTTGTGTGTGGCGTGGGATTCATTTATATTATTTAACAGTTTTATATAACTATACAGAGTATTACATATTTATACATTTACATGATTTTGATATAAAACTAACATTATATGATTAAAGATTTAATATACTATTTGTTGAATTAAATTTAATGTATATATAATTTAATAATACATTTTTGGTACATTTCATTATGTATTTCAATTTGTTATGCAGTGACGTCGGTTCTGTTCGTAATTCTTTTGAAGTACTGTTTCACCTTTTCAATCAATATTTTAATATCGCTGATCTCTTTTATTTCCCGAGGAAGAGTGTGAAAATTAACTATTCCGTTATATTTGTAACCATTTTTTGCATGTTGTGTGTTAAATTTTGGTATTAATAAGTTGTACATATACCTAGCAGAATGACAAGTGTACCAGTTTTCAATTCTCCTTTCTTTAATAGTCTGTAAGATAGTGTATTTTTGGTATAGTGTATCTACCGTTGGCACTTTGAATTTATTGTATAGGCTTTCTATTGGGTAGGTGGGAGGCCTTTTTAATATCACTTTGATGATAAGTTTTTGCACAGTTCTAATGGGGTTGGTAGTATTTAGGTATATTCCTCCCCAACCAACAATACCATATTGTAGTTGAGATTGAACAATGGAGTATGAGCAATGGAGCAGACCAACTTTTAAATACTAATATATTGATATCAGCTTGATATAGCTCTTTTAGGCTGATGCCGAAAAGCCTTGAAAAATGATCTTTTGTCTCTTATTTTTGTTCGCTCACCTGATGACATGCACATCTTATAATGTTAGTCTTCATTTTTTATACAATAAAAATACACGGCATTTTCAAAGGTCAGTTTATTTGTTTTGTTACAGTTGCTCCAAATATCATGTTGATTCAACTGTCAAATTTAGTTTATAATTTAGCTGCGATTATCTTTGGGGCGCTACATGTGACAGTGCCCGTCTGTCAGCTTGCTTATCTCCATCCAACTGAGGCCCACGATACAACATGTAACGGTCGGGCGGGAAACTTTTATTGAAAATAAACGCGAATGGCGCTTATGAAAAAGTTCTTTGCTTTTCGACCTGCTCCTGCATCCTTCCCCGACGCATCTCGATGACGACCCCGCGATTTGTTGTCGCCTTTTTACATATGGGGGATGTTAACCGGACCTCTACAAATGCTCAAAATTCGTGAAAATACTCTGCTCCCGCATAAATACATTTGCAGTATCTGCTATGTCTGGAAGGCACATTGAAGGTCTTCGAAGGGAATGTTCGTCAAGAAAGTTGCGACATGCTTTTGGATGTTTTCCACTTCTTAGACTTCTTATGCTTTCAGTTATCTTTGTAGTATCAAGTTGGGCGTGTAAGGGAACTGGTGGATCATCGGAGTGCTGCCCCGGGCGCGAGAGGCAAAATTGAAAAAAGCCATGCTTTCATAATAGTTCGGTTCATTATAAAACCATTTTGCATGATTCCATTGTGAAGCGACTATTGCAGTGGAGTTAAATAAGTCAGAAATGTGGTCAAGGGTCTGCCCTTTCAAGAAATATGAAAAAAATAATTGAAGATCCAGAAAACTAATGCCATCAACATAAGATGAAAATGGTGTGAAAAAGGGATCAAGGTGTGCTGGTAGATATAAAGTATTTAGAAGTAGTGCAATCGAACTAAATTGAGTACTTGAAACACCACAGGTACCAATTGGAATAGAAAACTATGGATGGCTACGAGCACGGATAAAACTATCCAGGAGGTAAAAGTAAAAACACTTAAGAATTCTTGATATCAGCCTTTTTTTACAGGACAGCATGAAAAAGAGCATCCCTAGAAGAGTTGACATTCATTTTATTATTGAATATAAAAGAATTTCATACCTTGTTTGATCATCACACTGAGCATTGTATCACTTAGTGGAATGAAACCTTCACCAGTTCCACTACGCACAATCATTCTATGAATAGTTACCATACATATAAAAACATAGACTTAAGAGAAATTTTAATGATTTATTTCGAGCATAAGACTGTTTTTAGATGTTTATAGATTCCAAGCTAAGCTACCATATTCCAGTAAACGCGGAAAGATAAATGTTGACATCAGCATGATATAGCCCTTACTGACTGGTACCAAAAACCCCGATATACAATATTTTGTCTCTTATTTTTGTTCGCTCACGTGACATGCACATCTAATAATGTTATTTTTAATTATGGAATATGATGCAGGCGTTTGCACGCCATTTTATTTGTTGTGGCAGTTGCTCCATTTCATGTAGGTACAACTGTCATCTTTAATTCGCTCTTTTGCCGCGATCATTGATAGCGCGGTATGTCACAGTGTCTGGCAGTTGTCAATGGACTCCCGGCCGTTGAAATGTCATGCCGGTTAGGCTTAGAAATCAAGTCTTTATATTAAACTTGAATTGTGCTTCGAAAACAAGTTCATTGCATTGACAATCTGCTCCTGCATCCTGTCACCCAGTAATTCGATATCTAATTCCGAGACGAGTAAATCAATTTATTATACATAAGAGTCAGATCATTTAAGAGTCCTTACATTTTTAAATGGTGTGTTATAGTATTATAGGTTTATTATAGGTGTATTATATAGATTTCGTCTGTATTTCAACGATAAACAACTTATTCTTCTACATAAAGGACAAATCCGACCTATCATTGAATACGGCAGTCACCTTTGGATTGGGGCCCCAAAATATCCTCTAAACTTAATTGACTCAGTTCAAAGAAGAGCAATTCGTTTGATAAACAATGACACCCTTACGTCTAAATCTACAATCAATGGAACACAGACGTAAGATTGGATCATTTAGTCTTTTCTACCGTTATTACCACGGTCGATGCTCTTCGGAACTTAAAGAACTAATTTCTCCTTCACCCACCCACAACCGACAAACTCGTCTTAAACTTGCCGAACATCCATACACTGTTAATGTGTGTCAATCAAGAACTGGTAGTTTCTAAAGTTCCTTCCTTAATGCCACCGGTAAGCTATGGAATACTCTTTCAGCGTCTGTGTATCCACCTTCCTACAATATAGATCTCTTCAAGAAACAGATAAATATACACTTGCAATCTCTCCAACCCACACAAATATGAACACAACACACGTTTCCCGCATGCAGCGTCCAGCCTCTCTGGCTTAGCGTCATAGGTCTTGACCAGGTGTGCTCTCCTGCATGCGCTTACATAAAAAAAAATATGGGCCGTGTATGCAAAGTTGCTACTTCACTGTTTCAGCAATCAACATCATTACAACTGGTGTATGTTTTGACGAGGGTTGACGCGGGCCTTCAGCGAGTTTCAGGAGTGGACTTCAGGCTCCGGGAGTCCCCAGATCGAGACAGGGGATTTGTCATCGGAGTTATTGACTGCGTGACAGGTGAGTCGTCCCGAACTGATTTTTCGCCGAAAAAAAAAACAAACTGAAAAATTCACAATTTTTATGTAAACAGTTCTTCTTCTTTTTCATGTCAGTGACGTCAAATTATTTTTTCCCAGTATCTGGCAACATCGATAGCTCGTGTGTTTCCCAGCATTAGATCCTGAAATGTGCAGCTCGTTGGCGACATGGAGCAGCATCTTAGGTGTGAGGCGGTCTGCAGGTCTCCACAGTCGCACAATAGTGTCTCTCCCTGCCAAAGCATTCTCCACCGTTCGAGGTTGTCCTTTATTCTAGCAACTCCGGTTCTTAATCTGTTCAGGGATTTCCTGGTCCACCAGTTAATTTTCTTGCCAGTTGGGAGGCCTTCCTTTGGAGTAATGAAATTCTCTGGTGCGATTTGATGCCAGAGCTGAAGTCTCTCATTTTCAGGGCCGGATGTGAGGGGTTGTGTGGATTTCAGAAAACTGCTTCGCGACTTCAATCTTGGTGTTGGGGGTATCTGATTATACAAGCAGTGGGACGGTTGGTTGATTGCCTTACGCATTTCTTCGGCGCATATGACTTTGCGTATTATGTGTGGTGGTGCGATGCCAGCCAAAGAATGTGTAATAAGCCGACTGCAAAATTGCCAAATACTGAAAGAAAATAAAATATGTCCATTCACAAGCAACGGACTCATCTTACACTTGCTGAACAAATTACATTGATGTTTTTAATGTAAGTACATACTGGAAAATACTGACAGATGGTTATAGTAATTCTGAAGTCTCATCTGTGGAATTCTATGAAGGTTACCAAGGTGCATATGACTAAGCACTGCAGGTGGAATGTTGATCTGCCAACCTCATAAACTACAGCTTGAGATTCACGCATCGTCTTTTTTTATTACAGAAATGTACTATGAATGGGTGGTCTTCAAGGAATGACTTTCGTCTATCACCAATTTCGATTATTAGGCTATGAGTGGCATTTTACGGTTAAGGGATCAAATTTACACCAAACGGGGGTATTTTAGAGATCATAAATCGACTAAAAATTCTTTTTTTTTAAATCTCCTTCAGGTATCGATGTCATGAACTTTGGCTTTCAAAGCAAACGATTTGACTATTGAGCTATATCTGCCGGCTGATGAATATGTAAATCAAGGAATAGAAAAACGAAATTACTTGAAATATTCCATTGCTCAGGAATGTTATAACAATACATACGAGTATTTGTGTCTAATGCTTCATAAAGTCTGGATATTTACAAAACTTCAACGTAAATTTGCATCTCTTGCATATACAATTATTTAAACATCCACTTAGCATCCAATGTCCAGTTTCTGTGGTAAAGCGTTATAAAGTCTAACGGTTTCAGTTAAAAATGGTGCTGTGCATGCATTAGCGTAAAAAAATCATTTTTTCAACTCTTTTCATTATAAATAGCATATCGTCAAGGATTTAACGTAATAACGCGATCATTTACAGCGATAAATTACATGAATAATTTATTTTAAAATCTGAAATTAAAAGCCTCTTTTTTATTTCAGCCGCAACCTTCAACAAAGTTTCAAAGCGTAGCCTCTGGGGTGACTGAAAAAAAGAGAGTTTTTTTTTATAAAATGGCGTTTACCGGATGTGGCTCGTGGAGATACGACTAGGGCGACACCGGAAACTGACGGTGGTTTGTGGTAACGCTTAGAGTGATCTAGTTATATTAAATGCTGTAGTAAAATAACGTTTTATTACACTTTTTAATTTATGGGACATGTTCTGTTTTATCGTGATAGTGTATATACGTGACATGCGATAGTTTTTGATCTTATTCTCTTATTCCATATTTGATACTTATCTAGAGCGTATGCTTGCTAAAAAAAATTGTCACACAGTAATGCCAGATGCCTTTATTATCGCCTCCTACAAAACCATATATTCACTTAGAAATTTACCGACTAAGCTTTTTTTTTTAGGTCAAACACATTTTTCAACGAATTTATATTAAAATTTCAGCAGTTTTCAAATGCAAAAAAAAACATAAATTGAACCCACGTATAATTTTTGATAACCTCTAGAATGAGAGTTCATATATAAAAGTCTTCCCCGCTTACTTAATAACGATTTCATGTCGTCGGGAGTTTCATCGGGACACGTTGGGGAAGTACAAAGAGTAGGTCACGAACAAAAACGACGTTTCTAGAAGCACATTTCAAATTTTTAAGTACAACAGATTGAAAAACATTGTTATTCTGCCCGGGCCACAAACCATGAACGATCTACCTCCGTCGGAACCTGGGAAAAAAGTGACTTGAGCGAGCCGTAACATTGGCAGCGCCCTCAGACCACATTTCGGCCAGTATACGAATTATCTGTGCCATCTCTTTTGACTCATTAATTATAGATTTAGACTACCTAAAACTTTTATATATGCTTGTCAAGCAAACGAACAAAAATAAGACACGATAGATCGTATATCGAGGCTTTACGGCACCAGCCTGCAAGAGCTGATATCAGTATTTAAAGGTGTGTGATATTTTGCGAAGGTATTTGAAGGTGTCTGAAAGTGTTTGAAGGTGTCCAAAGGTGTCCAAAGGTGTTTTAGGATGAGGTATATATATAATCGTGTCGGAAACAACAGGGTCAGATCCTGTCTGCCCAGAAGTGGGCGACGTCGATGGCGTTACTTCTGGCCATCATCAGGTCTTCCTGGGTGCAGCCACTCGGGCACAGCGCACACTCCAGAAGGTGTGACAGGGTCTGCTCCACGCCGCAGTCACATTCAGTCGGTCCGCTGTAAAACTGCCAGGCTTTCATTTGTGTCCTCGCCTTGCATACTCCGGTCCGAAGTCTGTTAAGGGACCTCCATATATTCCACCCTTGGTCATGTCCAGGGGCTAGGTCCTCTTTCGGGGCAATCCAAGTATTCCCCTCAGTTGCGCTTCTCCACATGTTCAGCCGCAGGGTGGCCTCAGGTATCTCCAGTTCCGTTGTCGACTGTAGGAAACTTCTTCTTGATTTGAGCCGTGTAGTTATCTTTTGGTAC
Organism: Glossosoma conforme; assembly: GCA_022606575.1. NCBI lineage: Eukaryota > Metazoa > Arthropoda > Insecta > Trichoptera > Glossosomatidae > Glossosoma > Glossosoma conforme. The sequence continues at coordinate 5,026,446 of JAGTXR010000058.1, read as the reverse complement.
CCAAACATAGGGTGGAGTGCGTCGTGGGTTGCTTTGGTGAGTTCCTTCTTGGTAGTAACTTCTCGCCGTATTTTTGGTGGGGCAATGCCCGAGAGTTGATATAGCTTTGATATTGGGGTAGGTTTTAGGCACCCCGTAACCACCCGGCACGTTTCATTCAGAGCAATATCCACTTTCTTGGTATGGGCAGACCTCGCCCATACTGGCGCAGCATACTCGCCAGCAGAGAAACAGAGAGCTAGAGCACTTGTGCGGATCAGGTTTGGTTGGGCTCCCCACTTCGTACCTGCCACTTTTCGGAGTAGGTTGTTTCTGGTGGACACCTTTTGCTTAACAGACTGACAGTGTTTCTGATAAGTGAGGGTCCTATCCAGCTTGACCCCTAGGTATTTAGGTGTGTCGCAGTGCTCTAACACCAAGTCGTTCCAGGTAATGTGCAGCTTTCTCTTGGCAAGTCTGTTATTAAGATGAAAGGCGCAGACTTGGGTCTTGCTTGGGTTTGGCTGTAGTCGGTTTTGGTGGTAGTACGAAGAGAGGGTGGTGAGTGCGAGGATGAAGTAGCAGGTAAACATAAATCCAAGACATATTCAGATACTGTTTATATTAATTTGTGGGTGTTTAATGCTCTGTATTCATAGGATCTTACCATGGGGGCCATCGGAAATCTATATGTTTTTCAATATATCTCTGGTAGTTGAGGCAAAGCATAGACAGTGTTTTTCGACATATATTTGACATAAGTTAATGGTAGCTCGTTATAGTATGAGATGAATATCATTAGAGGTAGCCCTAGTGATGTGAATCCAGTGGCGTAACATAACAAGTTAATAAAAGCTTCTTGCCATGTAGCTTCCTCGCAGATGCCATGCGGGGCGCCACTGATAAATTATTATAGCGAATTATTACTTCTAACACAACAAATACCAGAACTTATTTTTACAAATTACAAAAAAAAACTTAATTACGCATTTTTTAAATGTAAATGTGTGTGAACCAAGAACTGGCATACTATGCTCTAATATGCTCTTCCAGTGTTTGTGTTTCCTCCTTTATACAATATGGATTTCCTAAAAAAACAGAAGAAGAAAAAAACCTCGCATGCAGCGTCCAATTACTCTAGGTGTACTTCATAAAGTGCACTGGTTTCGACTGGTCTCTTGCATGCAATTGCATACAAAATGTGGATAACTAAGCACTTTTTATTAATCCGGGGGGATAGTTCAATCGTCAAGTCGTTTGCTTTTCAAGCCAAAGGTTCGTGGGTTCGATCTCTGATGGACATTAAAAAAACAAAATAAAAAAACAATTTCTGAGCTCTTATACTCCCCAAGTTGGTGTAAATTTGATCACTGACGTAAAATTCCAGTCATAGCCTATTAATTAATATTGGTGGTAGACGAAAGTCGTCCCGTAAAGACCTCCCATTTATAGTAAGTTCGTGAAAAATAAGGATAATGCGTGAATCTCGAGCTGCAGTCTAAACGTTAGCGGACCAACACTCCACATGCAGCGCTTAGCCATATGCACCATGGTCAGCGTCATAGAATTCCACAGATGAGACTTCAGAAATAATATCACCATCTGTCTGTATTCTCCTGTATGTGTTTACATAAAAAATAAAAAAACACACTTTTAGTCTTCAGTTTTACTTACAATGAGAGCTTCGTAAATTTTTTTTTTGAAGACATTATGTGAATAATATATTAAATAAAACAAACATTTCTTACCTTATTTTAAGATGGATCCTACTGAGCATTACTCAATCATTTAATGGAAAACTGAAGTTTTGCCTTCAATGAAGGGTTCATTAGTTCCAGTGTGTAGAGACGTACTGACGTGTAAATATATTTTTGTGAATGAATCACGATTTATATATGTTGATATCAGCATGATATAGCCCTTGCTGACTGGTACCGAAATCCTCGATGTACAATCTTTCGTCTCTTATTTCTGTTCGCTTGTCGTACATGTATGTGTCGTCGTTTTGTAACGCCGTTCGGAGGACGAGTTGCGTAGATCGCGACTTGTGGCACTGGGCGAAAGCTCATCACGACTGCGCTCAGTCGTGAGCTGACGGCGGCGAGATCGCATTGTTGTTGGCCCGCCTTGAATGCTGTGAGTAGGTCCGGCCAGAAGTTTGTAAAGTTATCGAAATATACAATATATGTTAATGTGCTTCAGAAAAAGTCTTTGTGTCGTTAATCTGCTCTTCATCCTGCCACCACGCGACTGAATAACTACCTTAAAAGAGAGGAGGATGTTAATATCTTCTACATAATAATTATTTTTTCCAGAAAAAAAAGAGGTTCTTAAAGTGTTCAACAACTTCTTGTAATACGTAGCCAGGATATTAATTTTTGTATGCCGTGTTGTACAAGACCGTCCCTCTAAGAGATCCGCCACCGTCATCACAACCTCACACACAACGCGCTTGAGGTGAGGCTATATCCACCCCCGTCATCTTTCATGTGTTGTATAAGAAATGTTGTGATATTACGCCGTCGACCTTGCTCTTACGTTACCTTGCCTAATAATATGGAGTCTTTATTTATTGCGCATTTAATTAAAACTTTATAAAATATGGCTTATTTTTCATAATTGATACACATACAAATTCACAGCAAACATCATCTTTTTTGATATTTCTCTCATCAAAAGTTTAAAGAAAAATAAACAACAGGCGCTGGGATTTGAACCACAAAGTTGTGCAACCAAAGTTCATAATGGACTTATCGTTGGCCCACGGCCACTTTTTCCACTCACTGAGTGGAGAAATTACCACGTATTGTATTCTCAAAAATGACATTCCCCGTTTATCAAAGGGCGACACCATGTCGCAAGGATCGTCATCGGAATGCGTCGTGAATGGATGAGGAGGAAGTCAAATAAATTGCCGAGAAACACATTAGCGTTTATTTTAAATACAAAGCTGACAAACTTCGGTATTCTGCCCGGGCCATAAGCTACGATATATATATTACAGTACCCAGGAATAAAGTGACTCGGTGGTAGTATTGGTCGTATCCGGCGATCACCCTAGTGGCCACTTGGCGAACTATGGCGTTCTACATGACAGTGGCGCCTGTAACGCCGCATTTATAATTACTTAAATCTAAAACTTATTCAAACGTGCAGTGAATAGATAGTAGGTCTCCAAGTGAAAAAACTTGAAGATTTTTTTTTTACAAACTTCGATCACCTGCCTGGGATGAAACTTTCTGCATTCCTTGCAGGCCCAGGGCAGAATCCGACTGACTCGGCCAGCGGTAATAACAGCCCAGCGCCGAAATTAACAAAGTGGCCATTTATGGAGCTAGTGGCATGACAGGTAGCGCCCCGCGATACTAAGAAACGACCTATCACAACAAACAAAATGGCGAGGCAAGTCTTATATTGCTAAAAAAATTATATATTCGAGTCAGACGAGTGAAAAAATAAGAGACGAAAAATCGTTAGTCGAGGGTTTTCGGGACCAGACTGCAAGGGCTATATCAAGCTGATATCAATATAATTTTAAAAAATGTTTTTTTTTGTGTAGACACATACAGAAACATACCGACAGATGATGATAGTAATTCTGAAGTCTTATCTGTGAAATTGTATGACGCTAACCATGGTGCATATGGCTAAGTGCTGCATGTGGAGTGTTGACCCGCCAACGTCATAGACTACAGCCCGAGATTCACGCATCATCCTTATTGTTACAAGAATTTACTATGAATGGGTGGTCTTCACGGGACGACTTTCGTCTACCACCAATATCAATTGATAGGTTATGACTGGCATTTTACGGCTGAGGAATCAAATTCACACCAACCAGGGGTATTTTAGAGCATAGAAATCGATTAAAATTCCTTTTTTTTTTATCTCCGTTGGGTATTGAATCCAAGACCTTTAGATTACAAAGCAAACGCTTTGACCATTAAGCTATACAGCATGAACATTAATTAATATTTATAAATTCTCGTATTTACTTAATGAGATAATAAGTTAATTGAGTGATATTATTACGTGAAATTAATTCAAGGTAGTGTCCAGTTGACGGCTCTCTTATACGGCCGCCACCTGAATTTAATAAGGGACCAAGATGTATGTGGGTAATGTCATCACACGTGGGCTTATCTTGCGATCAGTCATCCCCTAATGGGCCGGCAAACCTTCAAGGGGAGACTTTTTCACGCCCAGGAGATTAAGGATGCGAAGTACAACCTTTTCTTTCATCGAGTAAATTTTCTTAATGATAAAAATGGTGAAGTACTTATTTTTTTTCTAGTTTTCTCTCTGCTCGGATTGCGCTCTTTAAAGTGGTCCGGACGGCATCAGGTCCGGTCAGATACAAGGACTTTGTTGCTAACAAACAAAATTACGCTGCTTTTGAGCGTTTCTGCGCGTCCGTCTGCAAGAGTGCAGACGCAAGTAATGATTCCTAACTGATGTCTGCTTTTTGTAGAATCCAATTCCGAACCTTACCATTTCCTTATCCATTCCCACGTATTTTGTGGTTAGTAACGTGTTACCAAAGAAGGCAATTCGAGACTCGCTGTAGTATACTAACTTCACAGCCTTAAACTGAGGTCTAATTGACATCTAACTGATGCACCTAGAATCACGGAAAGGCTTTCAACCACTCTCTAACAAGTAGCTTTTTGCGTGCGTCCAGTAACGGGTCCCCATCTGGGTCTTCAAAAATAGGACGGGACAGGGAGGGTTTTCACCAAGCGGGCCAGATTTGATATTGTGGCTTTTGGGCATGTGTGTGGCGAACTTCCTTCTACCAATATTTTGACCGCAATTGCAGGGGTCTTCTTCAGAAATGATGATTTATTTAGTTGTGAGTCAGATTATCTTTTTTACGAGCGTTATTGATTGATATCTCAATTGCAGCTATATACTCAAGTTTCAATCCGGAGAACGTGGGTATGTTCTAAGAATACGGTAGGTATGACACCAACTCTTAATTAAATGAATCATCAATCCTGAAGAAGACCCCTGCAATGGCGGTCGAAATATTGGTTAAAGGAAGTTCGCCACACACGGCTTAACACGAAAGCCACAATATCAAGTATCAAATATATCAGATATGAATAAAATAATTTTTAGAATTCATCCTACAATATATTTGAAAACGACTTGCTTAGGTCACGTCGAATGGCCATTTTCAAGTCAATTAGTCAGTGAGTGTTGGCTCTATAAACGGCAAAGAGTGATTTAAAAGGTGGATATGAATTGTGTTATGGGTATATGTATCTTGGAAATCGATAATGTTAAAAGGAATTCATTGATAAAAACAATTACAAAGGCCATTAAAAAACCATAAACATTTCCATCAATAGATTAATTGCACTTAAATTAGAATTCTAGATAATTTTAACAAAATGTTTTTGGTGGATAATCCAAAAGTAGATGGGGAAGCTATACAATTCTAAGTAATATTAGTAAATTTATATATCACATACATCACACCAGAAAATATCATTACTAAGACATAATGGATTAATTGTAAATTCACCGTGGATTCATCGTAATATCATCGTGGATTCATTAAAGATTCATAGTGGATTCATCGTGGGTTTATCGTAGATTCATCGTGAATTCATCGAGGACTCATCTTGGATTCATAATCGTGGATTCATCGTGGATTCATCGTGGATTCATAGTAAATGCAACATAAATATGCTTCTATTAATTTTTTAATTTTTATTAGAATATTATTTTATTATTTCAATATTCTAATCTACTTTTATAGATCATTGACTATATTACAAATTATTATTACTTAAAATATACATATACTATACATAAAATTCTTTTTTCAACGCGTCAATCCAAGCACAAAAATAACGGCAGAGCCGTTTGGTTTCAAGGTCCGCGGTTCGCATTTTAAATTTTCGCGGTTTAAGTAATAAATATGCTTCGTTCAACGTTCTTGAGAGCCCGTGATCATTCGAAAGGTCAAGTCACTGCTTAAATGAATTAACCCATATCCTTACAATAGTTTATATAAAAAATATTAAATAACCTACCCATACTTCAGCTAAGTAACAACCATCTCAGAGAGGCGAGCCGGATGGATCGGTCAAATCATGCGCCACGACGGTCTTGTTCACGACATTGTGGAAGGGATGGTTGAGGGTAGAAAGTGTAGAAGGCGCCCTAGACTGGAATATTTTCAGCGAGTGTTCGAAGACATGAGTTGTAGTTCTTATGCTGAGCTGAAGAGGACTGATTCCAGAACAGATAGAACAAGTTAATAATATATCGTATATATATATTCTTTCTTCGAAAGCCAAAGGTTGTCTATCAAATGCTTGACGAGTTCGGCCAAGCCTCCGCCCTAAGGTAAACAATAATTTTGGCTTTCCGCTTATCTTTCTGGGAGGCTAGAGGTCCTCCCTGTGAAGAGGTCGGCTTTGCTGGGAGGGAATTATTTGAGTTGTTGATGAGGTGAATTTCTCAAATTGGGGTAACCGAGAAGGACTTTCGGACCCAAATGTTTGGACGGCGCTTCGGGTTTGATTGAAGTGTATTTTTGTCCACAATAAATTAAATATACACACGAATTCATAGCAAATACTTTTATATATGACTATTTTTTCGCAATTAAATATTATAATTATACCTTTTTCTATAATAATTCTAGCCTACATTATTTTTTTAAGTCCGCAGTTCGAATCAAAGATCTACAGTTGATTTTTTATTGCTTATTTGAGAAAATATTTTTAAAACAATATGGTATTTGCCATGAAGTTGTATGTGTTATTAAAAAAACACGATTATTTGTATTTACCAAAATTTTTCATATTTATTAGATTTTGAATGCTTGATATGTTTGACCCAAATAACTAATATCTTGTACTACTCTAAGTGATTTTAAAAATATATTGACTTGCATACTAGCATGGATTCTAGTAAATAGTATTATCCTCCTCTCCCTCAAAAAAGGTGTTATTTCGTCGTGTGAGGGTAGGATGAGGAGCAGATTGATAACACAGACTTTCTTTTAGAAGCACATTAATAACACTTTCGTTAAGACTTTACAAATTTAGGGCTCGACCTAGGCACAGCATTAGGTCGAGCTGCAATACAATAACTCTCGCCGAAAGGCGGTAAGCCCGTTAATGGCTCTCGCCCGCGCCACGAGCGGTGGTGTTTAGAACTAACACATCCGTTAGCGGACTCGTCCAAAATGACAGCATGGCGCACATAAATGCACGACAAGCGACCAGAAATAAGATACGAAAGATTGTATATCGAGGCCTTCGGTACCATTCAGCAAGGACTATATCATGCTGATGTCAATAGGTATTATTTAGTTAAATCTGTGATATTATTAATTTTCATGGGCAAAATACGAGTTCTTGTACAGTTTCATAGCAAGTTCCATACAAATTAACAAACAGTGACTGTGATAGTATAATTGTGGACTGCAAACGCATGTCTTGTCTTGAACACGCACGTTGACCACTGCCCCATTTAACCATCTCATCGTGTGGTAAAATCAAAATATACATTTTTTTTAACAAACATCTTACCTTAATTATAGTGTTTAATTTGAAAAATTAAAAAATATTACGCAGAAACTAACAGCTGGTAAACAACAACAGATTGCTGGTCAAGTTTTCAAAATTTGAAAAAAAAACATTGGTTTGTTATATAAAGAAAACAATCGTAATTAAAATGTGTTAACAGAGGGAAATTTTTCATTGTGTTCCAATTTCGGCAAACTTTATAAAATACAGAAATGTTATTTTTCAATTAACAACTGTCTATATTACTTTGTATGTTCTCACATAAAAAATATCATATTTTCCAAAGCATTGTTACATATTTATAAACGTTATTATTTATTTAAGAAAGAATTTTGGCGATTACGTTTCTTTATCCCACCATTTAGAGTTTTCGGTAGGCGGAATTTATTGCTAGAATTGATTATTTTTCATATATGTTTCTAAAAAATCTCCATTCTCACATTCAGGGTTGTGAAAAGCCTGCAAGAGTTCCCCATTCCCCCAGCGGAATATAAATGGGGGTCCGAGTGCCCCATAAATACACGTTATTAACCCGACTGGGGGATAACCTTTTATTCGATTCAACCCTGCACTGTCCTACTGGAAACAGGCTTCTTAATCTTTGCGGCGCTTTCAAGATCGAGCAATTATTAGGATTAGAGAAAACAAGAGATCTCTGTTGTACTACCGAGATATCTCACATCTGGCGCAAAAAACATGGACCGTTCGACGAGATGTCTGGTAACTATTGAAGCGAGCATGCACTGTTTGACGAGATATCTCGTATTTGACGTAGCGAACATAGATCTTTTGACGAGATATCTCGTATCTGGAGTAGCAATCATGGACTTTTTGACGAGATATCTCGTATCAGGCGTAGCAAACGTAGACCTTTCAATGAGATATATCGTATTTGGAGCTGCAAACATAGACTGTTTGGTGAGGTATTTCGTATCTGGAAGTAATTGGGTTAATTTTTTCAATTCACAACCCTGGGATTCTTGAATGTTTTAACTTCTATGTTCCAGATAGGTACACCCGTGCTCGTAGCCATCCATTGTTTTTGATCCCAGTCGAGGCTTGTGGAGCTTCAAGCACTCAATTTGGTTCAACGGCAATGTCGCTCCTAAATGGCCTACCAGGATACCTCGATCCTTTTCTTACATCCTTTTCCTCTTTTGTCGATGGTATTGTTCTCCTTGATCTCTGTGATCTTTGACACGTGTCATCTTCTGATTCTTTTGTGTAATTTTTATTTTTATTCTTTCTCTATTTTTGTATATTTTTTCTGAATATTTGTAAAATTGGAATTTCGATTCTGTAAAATAAATAAATAAATAAATAATTTATAACATGCTATTTAAAAAACTCAACCTTTTTTCCATTTCTCTATACAAGTTTCAGACGTAAAACCATCACTGGACGCTCGTGAAAAAGCCTACCTTGTTGATACTGGTTAAAGGCGTTCAGCTGCTAAAAAACCTCAAGTAAGCGGTGATGAAGTTAGTGTACTACATGTGTACATCAGGTTGCGTTCTTAAAAGGCATGTGCTAGACCACAATTTGTGAAATTGGGATGTTAAAGTATGATCTCTGAAAATATTCAGATACTCGTATTATCATCAATTGACTCATTTGCAACATACAAATGCCAATAAACCTCAGGCTAGCGGTGTCGAAGTTGGTATACTAAAAGTTTGACTCAATTTGCATTCCTTGGTGACTTATCGCTAGACTACGGTATGCATAAATAGAGGAATATGTTTTTTAGGAATGGTCTCTTAAAATATGTCCCGTTACTCTAATGCAACATACTATTACAGCTGCTAACAAACCTTAGTCTAGTGCTATCGAAGTAAGTATATTACAGGCGTGCATCGAGATGCTTTCCCTGGTGACCCTTTTTAAGTGTAACGATCGAACGAGATATCTACAACATAATCTTTAAAGAGCTTTGAGGATTCCATTTGAGGCTCGCACCACAGTTTGAGAGTCTGCACGCTAATGGAGCATGCGACTGGAATTATACGGGGTGGGACTCCATGCGTAAAATACTGATGAACAAATTATGAAAATGACGAAGATTAAATTTTATATCAGCTCTTCTGTATTTCTGCACGAGCCTGTATATAATACATTATGTACTTTTATATACTGGCACATAGGTGACTTAACACTGTTTGATCTTTTCAAATCGTTATATATTCAGTAAAAGATAGAATCCTAAGCGAGAGTTTTCGAAGAAGAATTCAAGTAGTGTAGGCTTCCTAACATATCTCTTAAGGAGAAAAAGTTAAGTAGAGAAGAAAAGTGTTGGTGAGGCGCATAAGAACAGTCAAAAAATTATTATTTCCTTATTTAATGTGTATGTGGTATGAAATATAGTTTTGAAATATGTTTTTGAAGATGAACAGAAAAACAAATTGAGAGATTTGATATTTTTAGAATGCAATTAAGATAAGAAATATTAAATTTTTAAGATTCCACATTTATAGAGAGTGGCGCAAGACAAAAAATATATAAATTTATTTATATTTTCATATAAACACATACAGGAGAATATCGACAGATGGTGATTGTAATTCTGAAGTCTCATGTGCGTAATTATATGACGCTTATCATGGTGCGTATGGCTAACTGCTGTATGTGGAGTGTTGATCTGCTAACGTCATAGACTACAGCCCGAGATTCACGCATCATCCTTTAGTATTTTAAAGAAATTTACTATTAATGGGTGGCCTTCACGGGACGACTTTCGTCTACCACAAAATTTTATTAATAGGCTATGACTGGCATTTTACGAGTGAGGCATCAAATTCACAACTAACAGGGAGTATTTTAGAGCTCAGAAATCGTTTATTTATTTTTTAATCTCCGTCGGGGATCGGACCCACGACCTTTGACTTGCAAAACAAACGCTTTGACTATTGAGCCATACCCGCCGGCAAATTTATGGATTAGCAAAGGCAAGACTAATAGTAATTTAAGGGTATTAAATATATGTATTAAAATAAAGTGCATAAAATGCTACTCGATTATGTATAGAAACTCTAGAACTAATTAATGTAACTCGCTTTATAGTTTTAAATCTTAAATAAAAAATATTTAAAAATCATGTCAATCAAACATATAATACTCTCAAACAACTCTACATTATTAGTGTCTGTTAGCATCAATACAAGCAAACGGTATAAAGATGATAATTTTACAATCTATTTCTTAACCTATGCTAGAGGTGGCTTAAAAATTCAAATTCTGTCAAATTTATTCCAAACAAAAGACTTGTTGTCTCATCTATGGACATCTTAGCATAGTTCGACGACCACTTCACCACCACATGTTTGTTGACAAATAAAAACACTACTTATACTAATGAGTAAATTATTTTAATATTTTTAACTTACATTATTAGTGAGCTGCAATCGATTGAACTAAAACTTTCCACAAAATAGATTATTAATCAAATACTCGATAATTTAACCACCCTAGCTGCAGGTATATTTCCAAGATATATTACATACCTGTCTCCTACATAGCATGTACCTTCAACGCATCACGTTTGTTGTAAAAATTTAAGATATATATTCTATATAATTGATAATTGTTTTCGAAAAAAGTTATTCAGTGCCGGCCCTTGACAACATCTTATGAATATCTCCCAAACTATCGAAAAAAATCGATCCTTATTGGTTTGTTAATATTTTAAAATACTCATTGATATCATTGTGGAATTAATTTTGAAATACATCTTTCGAATATTGCGAAGCGCCCACGGGTGCGCTTACGGCGATCGTCGGGTTAAGACATCTATACTACTGACTGTACAGTTTTAGCTTGCATACTCTTTTACTTTTTTCCCTTACTAATAGTTGACAGTTATTGAAAATCAATCTGTTCTTATTCATTGTTTTGTGTTGATTGATGTATTAAAGATTATGTTTTAGATGTTTTCAAAATGTTCGACCTTATATGTCGTAATAGTGTGTATGACTATCCCAGTATCTCGTACACATGAAGAAAATTTGGACTGTACTTATTTTGGATGCAGAATATGTGACGAAAAGAAGGACACTGTATGCTTACAATGCTCAAACAAAGGCATTTTAAAAGACATCTTAGACCGCTGCAGGTAATTCAAAATATATATTGAAACAACTCCAAATGCAGGCCAGTATCTGGAAGTTCAAAATATTTAGAGATGGATGAGTAATTATAAAAATCTCATCGATGTACAGATCACGTGTTTGGGAGCGGGAAGACGAACGTTTCCGGGTCAATCCAGGTAGCGAGAACATTATCTGAGTCTAGCGACGGGCACCAAGTGAAGTCTGTCCTGTGTTTTTTCCTGTCCCCTGGTGTTTTCAAATCACTTTTGTGTGAGTGAAAGGGAGACGTTGTGTATCAGTCTTTCTTCTTCTGCCTTGTGTTGTCTTGTATTATCTCTGTTGACAGTTAGCTAAGTTGACATATCCACTTACTCGGGTAGGTATCCAATCTAATGAAAACAAAATAAAATCATTTGTCGCTTTCTTTTAGTGTTAGTCTGAAGGAACCATATCGAGTCGATACCAATATTCTCGTTACTTGTATATTCACAATCCTTACATCATATCTCGCTAAGTACGTTCTTTGTATGTGCTACAATAAGATGCTACAAAAACGTAGATTCGAATAAGTCCCTTAGCGATACAAAAAATATATTTTTAATCGATTCTTAAATTCTAAAAATACTTACGTTGATGTGAATTTGATTCCTCACCCGTAAAATATCAGTCATAGCCTATTTATAAAAATTGGTGGCAGACGAAAGTCGTCCTGTTAACACACCTCATTAAAACTGATTTCCTGTAAGTGATGATGATACTTAATGTCGAGCAGACTTCTATGATGTTGGCGGATCCCCACATGCAGCGTTTAGCGATATGTAACGTGGTACGTGGTCTAGAATCCACAGGTCAGACTTGAACATTACTATCTGTGGGTATTCTTCTGCATATGTTTATATACAAAATCGAAATAAATACGATTTTCATAAGTACCTTATTTTTTTTATTTTTAGGGAACAATGCTACACTAGACCAGAATATATGAACTGTAAACGGAAAGTTTATAGATTCCACTTAATAGATTGATCAAAATTTACGCAAAATATTTTTGCTCAAGTTAGTAATTTTATCTCACGTCAATATTTTTCGTAAGTTATCTTTCTTCTCAAAATGTACTCCCAATATAATGCGATTGCGCCTCAAAATATATAATATTTATTTATTTATTTGTTTATTACATAATTCATTAATTTATTTATTTTAACCGAACAGATGTTTTAAATTTATAATTTTTGATATTGTAATAAAATATATTTATAATTCAACAATTTTTTTATTATTTTCCTTTTCCCATTTTAAAAATCTATTTCATTTAAAATTACTTCTTAGGTTTTCACGGCCATAACCTATTTCATTTTGTTTGATTTTCTGCCGCCATGTAACCGCAGTACTTAAATATTGTATTTTTAAAGTTAAAAACGAACCAATAATAATGCGAAATTTGAGTAGAGGAATATTTAAGCACTAAGTTTATAATAATAACTTTAATTTCGTAACCTGATTATAAGTCTTAACATCCCCGTTAATCAAAAGACGATGAGGAGGTCCTAAAACAAAGAACTTTTTAAGAAGCACATTGTAAATTATTTTTATGTTAAAGATTGACAGACTTTGTTTTTCTGCCCGGGCCACAAACAATGAATAATCTATCTCTAACGTGATTCAGGCAGAAAGGGCACCAGACTGCGCCGTAACACTCGCAGCGCATTCAGACAAAATTTCAGACATTTGACTAACTATCTGCTGTCAAATAAAATGTAGCGGCTACGTGATAGGGCAAAATAAACAATATGGTGCCTGCAAGCTCTCCTATTACTCTTAAATGTCGACTTAACATTACATTTTTATATATGCGTGTAAGACGAGCGAAAAAAAATTATGGACGAAAAATCGTATATTCAGGTTTTTCGGCACTAGCCTTCAAGGGCCATATCGAACTACGGTTGATATGAAAATTTTTGACCCTCTGGATACTGGCGTTTATTTGGAGCTGTGTAATTTTTTGTATAAAAAAATAATTGCCGGCGGGTATAGCTCACAACGGTCAAAGCGTTTGCTTTGCAAGCCAAAGGTCGTGGATTCGATCCCTAAAAATCTAAAAAGAAAGATCCATAAAAAAATAATCGATTTCAGAGCTTTTAAATACCCTCGGTTGGTATGAATTTCATCCCTCACCCGTTAATTCCAGTCATAGCCTATTAGTTAAAATTTGTGGTAGACGAAAGTCTGTGAGCTTTAGTTTATGACGTTGGCGGATTAATCACTACACATGCAACGCTTAGCCATATGCAGCATGGTAAGCGATATAGAACTCCACAGATGCGATTTCAGAATTACTATCGCCATCTGTTGGTATTCTCCTGTATGTGTTTACATATGAAATTAATTAAAAAAACACACATATTTATCCCCCTTTCTCACTCATACAATTATGCAGAGAATAGACAGTTGTCTCGGTCACTTGGTGCCCGCCGTTTGTGGAAGGCGGGTCTTTCTCGCTACCTGGATTGACCCGTAGTCGTTCATTGTGCCGCTTCCTGTACACATGGCTTGGACCTTGATGAGTTTGTGTAACTTCTCATCCATCTTTTTAAATTTTTTTTTTAATTAAAATATAAACATACATATTTAATAGAAATGCCATTTATTAGGGTAGTTGTAGTGAATCATGTACATGTTCGAATAAGCTGTCACTTCCTATAGATTGTATGTATTATATAAAGTTACTCCTTGGAAAATCATTCATATTCGTATACGTGTGAATGAATTAAAGCCCTGTCTTCTCCTTAACTTCGACATTACTAACAAAGTCATTTCGGATAATATTATAATTTGGTTACATTTTATTTTTATATATAGATAAATAAAATAGGTATATTAATGCAAATTTTTATGACAAAGTAGATAAAGTCAATGGCGTAAATGTCCAAACATGCTATCACTGCGTTTATCCATTATTGTTGCTGTCTCCTCTATAACTTCTTTTATAGAAAAATCAATGGCGGGAGTCTTTTTATTTTTAGAAAATCTATATGCAAACTCCGCGCAGTACATGTATCTATAATTGCGAAAACAGTTCTTCCTGAAAGCAAAAATTATTCAAAACATATAAATATGATTAAACTTTGATATCATCCGACATAGTATTGCGCATGTGTCGCCATATAGCTTGTTTGACAGGTGTAGTTCTGTGGATCGCCACTAGTTGAATTTCGGTGGTAAGCGCTCAGCGGTCAGCCGGCAGTCTGCGTCTGCTCGGGGCGTTAACAACACGTTATTGTCTGTTTCGAGCAAACCAAAAGTTCGTTAATCTCTTAATTTAATTTATATCAATGTGCTTCTGAAAAAATATTTGTGTTGCTCATCTGCTCCTGATCGGACAGAGACTGACAGCCAGCTGCAGTGACATTCGAAACTGCAGAGGGCTCACTAGACAGGAGTATTTGCAGCAAGTGTTCGAGGATATGAGTTGTAGCTCTTATGCTGAGCTGAAGAGGACAGTAGAGGATTCAGAGAAGTGGAGATCGAGATGCAAGATTTTGTTGCTGCAAAATCAATCGACCGGATTGATATTACGAAAAAGAAGAAGAATATAAATAGTTCACCTGCACCGATTTTTTTCGTAATTAGGCCTACTCACACCTTTAGCGCAAACTTTGCATTTATTGTTCTTCATTTTATAATCTTTAGCAAACTCGGGGCTAATTTCACATCCTATTGCTTTAAGTTCTTCATTAGTAAGTGTTCTTTGTGATATCACCATTGTCAGAAAATAAACTCCAAAAACAGCAAGCAAAATAAAAATATTCATTTTGTGCCAAAAAAATAAAAACACCTCAAAAAGTAAAACTCTACTTCAATACTAGCTTCTCACAAACCACTATTTGAATTTTATATTTAAAAATATTTAATTTTCAATGTGAACCAGCTACGGTGCAGTGTGAATTTTGCACGGTTGAATGTGACTTCGTTATGGTTGTATGTGAATTTGGTACGGTAAACGTGAAAGATTTTTTGTGAAAAATATAATTGGAATCAACACCATATCCGTTCCTCTAACTGAAGCAGACACGGCTCTAAATACAGGCAAGTATCTAGAGCAAGGGTTGTCAATCTGGTCCGTACCGCCCACTAGTGGGCGATACGGGCTTCCGCGATGGGCGGTGGACGTTGGTCATATCTCCTACATTCCTTCTAAATTTTTTCCCACCCACATACTGAATTGAAATATAGCGAGGTTGGTGGGCGGTAGGGAAATTTTACCATGAAAAATAGGCAAAAGTAGGCGCTAGGCATAAAAAGGTTGACGACCCCTGATCTAGAGGGTCAAAATGTCGAGAGTTGGATGAGTTATAGAGACTCACCGGAGTTCCAGTCACGTGCTACCCGTGTTTTAAAATGAAGCTGTTTCAGTGGGAACCAAGTGTCTTCGTCGAAGGCTGGAACAAGAAAACCCGCCGCCTCGATTCTCGCCTTTGACGTACTTTGCGTGACATTGTGGTGGGGGGTTTGTGTGGCCAGCCCTCAAAATGACATCTTTGATCGCTCGGTTAGGTATGCTCGCTCTACACGGATGGCAACCCCGCTTACGGATATATATATACATATATTCGGCTTTAATATATTTACATATATCTATCTTTCTAGACCTTAAGATAACAGTTCCTTATTTATGTTTTCCAGTGAGCGAAGCACTGATAACAGATCATTTGTTGGGGTTTTTTGTGTGATCCTAAAGGAGCCATATTGAGTAGATGTCAAAGCATATTGTACGGCTTTGAGAGTGCAATGAGTATGTTTAAAGAAGCATTTCTTCATAAGCTTCATGACATGTTTGTAACTCTTTAGTATAAAAACGATTGATATTGACACAGGTCCAAATACAAGCAATTATCCGGAGGGTCAAAAGGTTGAGAGATAGATGAGTAATTACAAAAACTCACCGGAGTACCAGCCACGTGTTAGGAGCGTCTCAAAAAGCGTCTACCGGTCAATCCATGCGGCGAAAACAGCGTCCGCAGCAGGTGATGGGGACTAAGTGTCTTCGTCGAAGGCAAGAACAAATTTGACGGCTGATTTGATGCTCGTCTCAGGCCGTACCATACTTGACATAATGGTGGGGTGGATGTGTGGCCAGTAGGGGGTCCTAGCATAGGCTAGGGCGATTTTTTTTCGAAATGAAATCTGCTCTCTCTATTTTTATGCCATTTGGTCCTTATAACTCACATAATGAATGTTATTGCTATCGGAAAATGATTTCTGATAGCGACTTGATACTGAAGTTTTAATATAAAATTTTGTATGAAGGCCGAAAGAAGCTTTTAAAAACTTGTGTTTATTCAGTAAATAAAACATTGTTTTTTCTCTATCTTACATATATTAAGTATCTTTTATGTTAATAAATTTATCTATTAGAGATAATCTTAATTGTTGTTGGAAGGAGATAGGAGTGGTGGAGGAGCTGAGGAAAGTCTCTAGCGATGTTTTTTTAGCGATTAGAGATTTCGTTTAATACACAGCCCGTCACTCTCACACAATTATGCAGAGAACAGACAGTTCGGTAACTTGGTGCCCGCCGTTAGCGGCAGGCGGGTCTTTCTCGCTACCTGGATTGACCCGTAGTCGTTCATCGTGCCGCTCCTGAACACATGGTTTGGACCTCGATGTGTTTTTATAACTACTCATCTCTTAAAAAAATTTTGTCTTTTATTTGGAGCGGTGTAATTTTTTTATAGAAAAATAAAAACATACATATTTAATAGAAATGCCGTTTATTAGGGTAGTTGTTGTAAATCGTGGGCATATTAAAATAAGCTGTCACTTCCTAAATATTGTACAATTGAAGGTTACTCCTTAGACAATCATTTATGCTCGTATACATATTAACATCCTCCTCTCTCTTAAAAAGGTGTTATTCCGTCGGGTGAGGGCATGATGAGAAGCAGGGCAGAAAAAATAGACTTTTTCAGAAGCACATTGACATATATTTACGTTAAAACTTTACAACCTTCCGGCCAGGCGGGATGACATGCCGCCGGCCATAACGCAACCTTCTCGGCCGTCAGGACCCAACTGACCCGTGCGGCCCATGGTCGGTCACCAGCGCTGTCGGCGGCAAAATTATAAAACTCACTCACCCGTGAGTTGGCTTGTCCAAGATGCCAATATGGCAACACATAAATGTATGAAAAGCGAACAGAAATATGAGACGAAAGATCGTTTATTGAGGTTTTCAGTACCAGTCAGCAAGAGCTACATCGTGCTGATGTAAACATGAATGAATTATTAACTTGTCTTCTCTTAACCTCGACATTGAATGCAATTCTATATCATGAGGCAGATGAAATTAATGTCGTAAATGCCCAAACATGCTATCACTGCGTTTATCTACTACAGCTGCCTTCTCTGTAACTTCCTTCATCGAAAAATCAATTTTGTAAAGGTTTGTATCAATTGAAAGCGCAGCTAGTTTGTCCTGGCAATACATGTATCTGTAATTGTGAAAGCAGTTCTTCCTGAAAAGAAACATTAAGTAAAAACACTTACATAACATATTACCACCCCCCGTACTTAAGGAATAAAAAACTTCACTTAGCCGGAAAAGTTATCGGATCGCGTGGTGACAACACACAAACTTTTTCAGAAGCACATTGACATATATTAATTGACAAGATAAAAATTTACAAACTCTGGTATATTTGATATACCTCCGTTGAAAGCCGAGCCGAACTGTCGGCGTGCTTTGAAACACCGCAGCGCCCTTCTATCACCTGTCGGCACTTTGGCGAATTATCTTCTGGACTTAACCCGCCCCACACCCGCATCACACCGGAGTAAAGTTAAGTCTCCTTGATAACGCGCTCATTCAGATTATGATCAGTTATCAACTGGTAAGTCCAGTGGGAGTCTCGGATTATTTTATTTTGCTAATTATCTTCTGTCAAAACATTCAAAATGGCGACAAATACTTGTCCGACGACCGAATGAAATTAAGAGACGAAATATTGTATATCGAGGTTTTCGGCACTAGTCTGCAAGCGCGATATCATGCTCACGTCAATATGAATAAACTTATATAAACCAAATGAACTTTTTAACCGCTTCTGAATCAGCTTTGTGGCGGTAGTTTATCACGCCCATATGATCAGGTTAATAATATAAACATATTGTTAGGTTTTTTAAAGTAGAAAAATTAGAAAATAAGCAGAAGGCCAACCGGTCCAAGGGACTTAAAGTCCAAAAAACGAAGAAAAAAAAGTTCTTCTTTTTGAAAGATATATTGGCCTTACGTACAAAGAGATGTCTACCAACATGTACAACGTCGTTTCAAACATTTCTACCTTTTAGACGCCATGACTCTAATAGATGTGCAACGCCTCGTGGACTATTTAAGATTTGAACCCCTAAACGGTGTCCAATTTTAAAAAAAAAAACTTGAGCAGACGATAGATGTCGCTATATACCCAAGCATTACATTGACCGAAAATATACAGTTTTATAACACACCGTTGTGCTCACGGCACTGGCGGGCTTCCTGCAGCGGACCCATATTTGCCTCATGGCACCCATAAGGTTAAGCAATATGATGTTAATAGCTTACCTGCACCTTGTTGCTTGATAGTTTTTGTACGTCATATTAGCAGCACATACTTTACATTTATTGAACTTCACCTTATAAGTGTCGTAATTGGAGTTGATGTTTTGAGCTTCACATCCTATTGATTTTAGTTCTTCTGTACTTGGAGTTATTCCGGACATCACTATTTTCAGGAAAAAAACTCCAAAAACAGAGACCAAAATTAGAATTTTCATTTTGCTACACAAAAATAAAAAACATCTGCAAAAGAAAAACTTTACTACAATACTAGATTCGCACTAATTATTATTTTTATTTTATGTTTGAAAATGTTTGATTTTTAATGTGAATCAGCTGCGTTGCAATGTGAATTTCGTTCGGATGAATGTGAATTTGTTATTGTTGTGCGTGGATTTGGTTCGATTGGATGTGAATTTGGTACGGTAAGCGTGAAAGATTTTTTGTGAAAAATTTATTTGGAATCATAACTACATCCGCGCACTCCACCCTATGTTTGGGTACCAAAAGATAACTACACGGCTCAAATCAAGAAGAAGTTTTCTACAGTCGACAACGGAACTGGAGATACCTGAGGCCACCCTGCGGCTGAACATGTGGAGAAGCGCAACTGAGGGGAATACTTGGATTGCCCCGAAAGAGGACCTAGCCCCTGGACATGACCAAGGGTGGAATATATGGAGGTACCTTAACAGACTTCGGACCGGAGTATGCAAGACGAGGACACAAATGAGGGCCTGGCAGTTTTACAGCGGACCGACTGAATGTGTCTGCGGCGTGGAGCAGACCCTGTCACACCTTCTGGAGTGTGCGCTGTGCCCGAATAGCTGCACCCAGGAAGACCTGATGATGGCCAGAAGTAACGCCATCGACGTCGCCCACTTCTGGGCAGACAGGATCTGACCCTGTTGTTTCCGACACGATTATATATATACTACATCCGTTACCCTGATTGAAGCATGTTATACCTCTTTAAGAGTGCGATAAGTATGTTTTGAGAATAATTTTCTCATGAGGGCTTATGTCATTACAGGATTGTAATAATAAATCTATAATTTTTAATTATTTTTAATTAACAAAATAAAATATTAAAAATATTTTCAATGTTTTGAGCATTCACTTTGAGATCCATAATAAATTATAAATATTTATTTATTTATTTACCTTGTTTTCACATGGATCACGTAACAAAAGTTCTCTATTAGGAGACTGCAGTTTCGACTAACTCGTAGTCTTTGTCAATCCTTCTCTAGTTAAGAGATAACTGAGCTGCGTTGTACTTTATAAGTGGTGTAACACCTTTTGTAGGGGAGGGGTGGGGGTGTGTCTATCAGGAAAGGAGAGGGAGATAGGTAGTGTTGCAAGGATGAAGGAAGAGATAAATACATAAAAGTGGTTTAGGTATAAATTTATTTTTATTTTCTATTTTTTTTTTTTTTTTTTAATTATTAATATTATTCTTATATGTCGTATGTATAATTTTTAAACTTATTTATTTATTTAACGGAAACAATTTTAAAATTGGTGAATTACTTAAGGTATTTAGTTGGTTATTAATTATATCTTCTTTCTTATTAATGGCTTTATAAATTTCTAAGTATTCTAAATTATTTAATTTAACGGTTTTATTTTCTACATGTAATATGTTTAATACTTTTTCTAAGTTGTACGAATGATTATTTTCTATAAGGTGGTTTGCGAATTCAGAAAAATTAGTGCTTTTTAGGCACCTTAAATGTTCTTTAATTCTAATGTTAAAATTTCTTGACGTTCTGCCAATATAAAAGATTCACAATCTTGGCAATTTAATTTATATATTCCAGAATTATTACGTTTATCATTAGTATTTATTATCTGTATAAAACGCTGGCTTTATCTCATTTGGGAGTGCTTTAATTATTTTATGGGTAAAGTTATTAACGTGTAGAATTCGTCTCCACATTCTATCGTCTTTAATATTTTCTTTAGGATACAAGTATTTATATGTTATGTTTTGACGTTTTTTATTATTCAAGATACTGTCTATTAATTGGCTATGATAGCCGTTGTTTTGTGCTATATTTTTAATTGTATTTAATTCTATATCAAAGTTTGTTTGTGATAATGGTATTGAAATTAATCTATGTATCATTGCATGGAAAGCTGAGTGTTTATGAGATTTGGGATGATTAGAAGAATTGTGAATGATTACATCTGTGAACGTCGGTTTTCTATATATATTAAATGTTATTTTATTATTTATCCTAGTAAGTGTTAGATCTAAGAAGTTGATAGACTTATTGTCTTCTATTTCTTTAATATTTTTTGTGAATATTATTAATACTACTTAAAAAAGTTTTTAATTGTCTTGTTGTTCCCTTCCATATAACAAGAATGTCATCTACATATCTTTTCCAAAATATTATTTTGTCCGAGAGTTTAATTTGTGAATTTAGTATTTTATCCTCAATATCGTTCATGAAGATATCCGCAATTAATGGACTTGAAATATTAAATTCACGTTGGAAATAGAAGACAATAAGTCTATCAACTTCTTAGATCTAACACTTACTAGGATAAATAATAAAATAACATTTAATATATATAGAAAACCGACGTTCACAGATGTAATCATTCACAATTCTTCTAATCATCCCAAATCTCATAAACACTCAGCTTTCCATGCAATGATACATAGATTAATTTCAATACCATTATCACAAACAAACTTTGATATAGAATTAAATACAATTAAAAATATAGCACAAAACAACGGCTATCATAGCCAATTAATATCAGTATCTTGAATAATAAAAAACGTCAAAACATAACATATAAATACTTGTATCCTAAAGAAAATATTAAAGACGATAGAATGTGGAGACGAATTCTACACGTTAATAACTTTACCCATAAAATAATTAAAGCACTCCCAAATGAGATAAAGCCAGCGTTTTATACAGATAATAAACTAGGATACCACCTTATAAATAATAAAGATACTAATGATAAACGTAATAATTCTGGAATATATAAATTAAATTGCCAAGATTGTGAATCTTTTTATATTGGCAGAACGTCAAGAAATTTTAACATTAGAATTAAAGAACATTTAAGGTGCCTAAAAAGCACTAATTTTTCTGAATTCGCAAACCACCTTATAGAAAATAATCATTCGTACAACTTAGAAAAGTATTAAACATATTACATGTAGAAAATAAAACCGTTAAATTAAATAATTTAGAATACTTAGAAATTTATAAAGCCATTAATAAGAAAGAAGATATAATTAATAACCAACTAAATACCTTAAGTAATTCACCAATTTTAAAATTGTTTCCGTTAAATAAATAAATAAGTTTAAAAATTATACATACGACATATAAGAATAATATTAATAATAATTAAAAAAAAAAAAAAAAAAAAAAAAATAGAAAATAAAAATAAATTTATACCTAAACCACTTTTATGTATTTATCTCTTCCTTCATCCTTGCAACACTACCTATCTCCCTCTCCTTTCCTGATAGACACACCCCCACCCCCTCCCCTACAAAAAGGTGTTACACCACTTATAAAGTACAACGCAGCTCAGTTATCTCTTAACTAGAGAAGGATTGACAAAGACTACGAGTTAGTCGAAACTGCAGTCTCCTAATAGAGAACTTTTGTTACGTGATCCATGTGAAAACAAGGTAAATAAATAAATAAATATTTATATATTAAAAATATTTAGTTTTGATTCACATTTGTTTTAACTGATTACATATTTTGGCCTCCTTAGAGACCATCTTCAATAATGATGAAATAAAAACAGGCAGTGGCTTATATAGGTGTGGACAAGTAATTAGTTCCTAAGTCCTAATTCAGTTTCGTAATACTTTGGTATTAAAACGATGGACAAAGCGTCATCCGGGACTATCGCTGACCGGTCAAGGACAAATTCCTCAGAGATTACTTCTACATTAACCGGAAAAAAAAAATTTGAGCTACAAGATAAACTGAAAGCCGACGCATATCTTCTTTTTCTTCGTGTAAGCGACGTCAAATGGTATCTGCCCTATATCTGGCAAGATCAATGACCCGTGTGCTGCCCAGCATTAAGTCTTAGGATATGCATCAAGTTGCGGCTGTAGTACCAAAGAAATGTTTGGGCGTTCAATTATCAGGGCATTTTTAATGAGATCGGATGTTAAACCGGGCGCTCCCGAGGCCTGGATATTTTTTTGTCCTTGGCGCTCAAACCTACAGGGGCATGTATAGAGGGATTGTTTTTTTAACACATTTGTGGAATTTTATGACGCTTACCATATTGCATATGGGTTAGAGCTGCATGTGAAGTGTTGATCTACCGACGTCGTAGACTACAGCCCGATATTCACGCATCATCCTTTATTATTACAGGAATTTACTATGATTGGGTGGTCTTCACGGGAGGACATTCGTCTACCACAGTTTTTTTATAAATAGGCTACGACTGGCATTTTAGGGGTAAGGGATCAAATTTACACCAACCCCAGTGTTTTAGAGCTCAGAAATCGATTAAAAATCCTTTTTTTTTAATCTCCGCCGGGGATCAAACCCACGAGCTTTGGCTTGCAAAGCAAACGCTTTTGACCATTGAGCTATATACCCTCCGACTAATTAAATTTGATTAAATCGATTTATAAAAATCAAGCTTGGTCGGGGTTTGAACCGTGAGTGACGAACAACAAACGTCTAAGCTACTGAATTATGCTACCAGGCAGGTTTAAAAAAAAAAACGATTAAATTTTTTTTTTATAAATATGCTTAGTATAAATGCCATTTATTTAAGTAATTATAATCAATCATGTTCATGTGAAAATATACTGCTTGTTCCTATATATTCCATTTGGAATTGTTGATTTTTTGGGGGAATCGGCTTTATCGAAAAGTCAATAGCATTATTGGTTCTTTGGTGATAGACTTGAGCTAGCTTTTCCATGCAGTACATATATCTATAATTGCGGAAACAGTTCTTCCTGAAAACATATATTCATTGAAAAATTATTTATATAATCAAATTTATATCATTATAAATTATTTGTTAAGTAATCTTGGTATTCTTCTTCTTCATAGTATCAGTCCTGTAGATTGGTATGCAGCAACAAAATCATACATCTCAACTTCTACTCTTCTCAATCTTAGTTTAATTGAGATGCAATCATATTTGCTGTTACATGGTATGTCGTTTAGACCTTGAATGTGGTATTTTCCTCTTTATTTCCTCATCCTAATGCCATTCACCATAAACATTCATCCGCCTTTGAAAAGGCGTTTAATATATCTAGGACAATAGAGTGCCTTCACTAGATTGGCCTGATGAGGTTAGCTAGGTGTTAGCTTATTCCGGCCAACATTCGGTCCCTGCCTATATTGGCCATGTAATGTTGTCGCTCGCCCTCCACCACGACAAAGCGATAGATCAGAATCTTCCTATCATCGAACCTGCGACCATAAGGCATTTTGCAGAATCTTCTAGTAATTTAAGGAAGCAGTAAGTTTGAATCAGTATCTTGCTATTAAAATACAATTTTTTTATTCAATCACGAAGGTCAAATACTATGATTAACACCCGTGTACAGAGAAATTCCGAGGTTTAAAGTAACCAACTTAACACCTGCTGATAGATACTTTTTTTTTAATATTTGAGGTTCGTCGAGTACTGAAACTTCTTCACTTTATCATTTTAAAGGTAAGTGGCTATAATATGTTGATAACATTACTACGTGACATTGAAGACATTGAGCGGCAAAGAAGAGCAATAAGCGTTCGGAGCGGTATGCTTTCTCGGAGGTTCTACCATTGTAGTAATGCTGTCAGCAAAGTGCTATTCAAAGCACACTGTATGGCATTATATACCACAGATATTTGGTCTAGCTATCTTAAACGAGAGTGAGAGAAGCTCAAAGTTGCGTATAATAATTCATATCGCCAACTTATGCAACTCCCTAGATTTTGTAGCGCATCTGACATGTTTGCGGAGGGTGGAGTTCATTCATTCCCAGCATTATTACGACACCGTGTTGCCGGCTTCTGGAGCAAGATAAGGAGGTCCAACAACACCATCATCCTGGCTGCTTCTGAATGGCTCAACTCCTCCCTGAGCCATCGCTGGATGGAGATGTTGCAGCGACCACCATGAATGAATTATTATGTTTATATATAATTATTATTTTGTATGTAGTATATAAATATATATGTATCTAAAAATATGGCAGATTGGGTATCGCACAACCCACCCAATCCTGCTGGAATAAAAGCTCATTATTATTATTTTTGTTCTTACATACTGTTTTTGAAAGGAATGACTCTGTAAACAAGTGTTAATATCTCAGTGATCTCACGAGTTGTTATTTACGGACTTAAATCACTCAATGCCTTTATTATATCTTCAACAGGCCTTCCAGAACGTGGTGCATATTTGACATCAAAATAACCAAATCAAACGAAGCTTAAGCCAGTATTAGAATGGCCGTTCTGTCAATGCATTTTTTTACAGAGATTGTGAATTTATGGGTGCTCACGGGACGACTCAAATCTATCACTAATTTCGATTAACAGGCTATGACAGGAATTTTTCAAGCGCGGGATCGAATTCATACCAACGTCATTATTATTTACAAAGCCTTGAAATCGCTTAAAAAATTTTTTTAGCTGTCTTGGATCATACCAACGACCTTAAGCATAGTAAGCAAAAGCCTTACAGCTATGCCATACCCGCCGAAAATATTGTATGCATAAATTTCTGAGTATGAACCAAGAATAGAGAAAGTTATGGTTAAGTGGTAAAGTATTTGCTAACCACGCTGACGGCCGTGAGTTCGATCTCCGACGGAAAATATATATTTTTTAATTTAATTTCTACTCGCTATATGTGCCCCCGATCGGTGTGAAATTGATATTTTACTCGTAAAATTCGAGTCAAAGCCTTTTCATTAGACGTAAGTCATCCTTAAAACACCACCCATTCAAAGGGAATTTTAACGATTTGGTGTAAATAGCTTACCTGCACCTCGTCGCCTCATATCCAGGTAACCTCATATCTTTGGAACAGGTTGCGCAATCGGCGTATTTTTCCCAATTAGTGGAGCCGACATCAACTGGACATCCTATTGCTTCTAATTCAGCTAATGTGGGCTGTTCAGAAGCTGTGTATGATATAACCATAAGGAAAACAACAAAAGCAGCGACCAAAATAAATTCGTCTTTCATACTGTCGCAAAAAGAAAACACAGTAAGCCTCCGAAATGTGTGAAAGTCGAGGCCGTGTTTTTTAAAATTGTATCGTCGAAACCATACATTCAAATCGGAGTTTGTACGGTTGAATGTGAATTTGTTACGATCGTATGTGAATTTGATTCGGTTGAATGTGAATTTCGCAAGGTAAATGTGAATTATAATCTGTAATGAATGTATAATTGCGAGAACAAACGCTCATTAATTTTGATGTGTATTTTATTTGGCATAGAATATATCTCAATGATAATTTTTTTTATAAACACATACAGGATTATACCAACACATAGTGATAGTAATTCTAATATCTTATTTGTTGAATTCTGTGACGCTTACCAAAGTACATATGGCTAAGAGCTGCGTGTGAAGTGCTGATCCACCAACGTATTAGACTACAGCACGAGATTCACGCACCATCCTTATTATTACAGGAATTTACTATGAAAGTTTCAGAGGTCTTGTCGCTCTGTTTAGTTATCGGGTATTTTACTCGTACATACTTAAAACGTACTCGGCGGACATTTCTTTATACAATACGATTCTAAAATAAGATGGTATACAAGATAAACAATTAATCATCTCTCAATGAGGGGCGTTATTACATCGCGTGAGGGCAGATGAGGAGTAGGTCAGTAGACAAACACGTTATTTTTGAAGCACATTTATTATATTTACTTTAAAAACATAACAAGCTTTCGGCCAAGCGGAAACATACCGCTGGCCGCAACGCTGACCTTGTCTCGCTAAAGGGTGGGGACCGACACCCGATCTCCGTGCCGTCCCGGCTTCCGATAGTGCCACGAGCGGTGGTATTCTTAACTAACACACCCGTTAGCGAAACCGTCAGCATGGCGCACCTAAATGCACGACAACCGACCCGAAATAAAGAGACGAAAGATCGTGTATGGAGGTTTCCGGTAACAATAAGCAAGGACTACATCATGCTGATAACACAATTTATAAATAAAGGTATATTATTAACAACAATTATTAAAAAGTCCCGAAGCTCGCTAAACAGAAAACTCCTCGAAATTACTTTGATAAATAAAGTCGTGGAGCTCATGTCGAAACTTAGCTTCTCTCAAGTGGAATATATCAATATTCAAGGCTATATGGTTGAACAGTCTGATCACTCTCCCAAGAGGCATAGTCTCTGATATTGCATGAGGCGTGGACCTTAGATTTATTTATTTCAAAGAACCGAAGTTCCAAGGTACATAGAATAATAGAGAATAAGAAACATAAAGTGTAATAAACATACAATACATACAAAAAAATCATAAAAGATGAAGAAGATGATACGTGTTAAAGATCACAAAGATCTAGGAGAACAATACCATCGGCAAAAGAAGAAAAAGATGTAAGAAAAGGATCGAGGTGTGCTGGCAGGCCATTTAGGAACGCCATTGCAATTGTAATAAATTGAGTGCTCGAAGCTCCACAAGTAAGAACTGGGATCAAAAACAATAGATGGCTACGAGCACGGGTGTACTTATCTGGAACATAGAAGTTAAAACATTCAAGATTCCCAGGGTTATGAATTGTACCGCGAAGAAGAAGGAATGAATGTTTGAGAGCAGCAATATTCCTCCGGGACTCATGAATGGAAAGAAAACATCCCTAGAAGGAAAAGAGTTGGGTAATGTTCGAAATTGATTGAATTGAATGGATAGTTACCGTAAATATAAAAATAGACATGTCGGAGAATCTTTTTATGAATTTTTTCGAGCATGATAATGTATTTGAATTTATTGAGATTCCAAACTAAGTTCCCATATTCCAGAACAGATAGAACAAGTGAAGAATAGAGGTTGTCTTGTGGCTACAGATTGTGACGACCGAATGCTACAGTTAGGGGAGCGGTTATCGAAGAGTGCCTGAATTTAATACACAAAAATATATAAATAATTTATATTTTGATGAATATTACACATAATTTTATAAAATGTTTATGCATTCGACGGAATGTCGAGACGCGTGTTTAGCATGGTGTTGATTTTTTATGGCCTTATGATCTGCTGATTAATCATTGTGAATAGATCATTTAAGATGATGACTCGAAATCTGGAGGTGAGGTAATACAATCTTCGTAAAACACGTTGGTAAAGCAGTGAAATCTGAAATAAAGAAAATATGTATCAACATCATCCTCATCACCATCATCAATTAAGTATAAAGCCGGTCTCGCTTCCAAAAAACTAGGTGTTTTATATAGATCACTGAGGTATTGCAACGATAAACAACTTCGTCTTCTATATAAAGGACAAATCCGACCTACCCTTGAATACGGCATTCACCTTTGGATTGGAGCCCCAAAATACCTTATAAACTTAATTGACTCATTTGAAAGAAGAGCGATTCATTTGATAAACAAAGACACTCTTACATCTAACCTGCAATAAATGGAGCACAGGCGTAAGATTGGTTCACTTGATCTTTTCTACCGTTATTACCACGGTCGCTGCTCTTCGGAACTTAAAGAACTATTTCCTCCTGCACCTACTCACAACCGACAAACTAGTCTTACATTTGCCGAACATCCATACACGGTTAACGTGGGACGACCAAGAACTGTCAGTTTCCAAAGCTAATTTCTTAATGCCACTGGTTAGCTGTAGAATGCTCTTCTAGCTCACCAACCCACACAAAATACACGAAAACAATACAGGTTTCACGCATGCAGGGCCCAGCCTCCCTGGCTGAGCGTCATAGAGTGCACTGGCCTTGATCAGCTATGCTCTCCTGCATGTCATTACATTAAAAAAACATCAGCCTGTATCCGTCCACTGTTGAACGTAAGCCACCCGGATGAGTCTCCATCTTCTCCGATCCTCCGTCTTCCACATCCAGGTCACTCCCGCTATTCTTCTTATTCTAACAGCAGGTCTTACTCATGAAATAAAGGCTTACCATGAAGAGATCCACGCTAGGAGTGTCTCTAAAAGATAGAATCCAACACGAGGATATTCGAAGAAGAACTCAAGTATTGAAGGCTACCCAATAAATAGGCACACTCAAGTAGTAATGAGCAGAACATATGTTGAAGAAATGATGATCGAAGGGAAGAAAAAGTGTTAGAGTAACGCCTACAAACTGTCGGTTACTAATAATAAAGCTTGTGAATAAATGTTGACTGATTCTGGCAACTTTGACAAGGATAATCTAGGAACTTAGGCACCTAATAAGAACCATCTCAGAGAGGCGAGCCCGATGGATTGGTCACATCATGCGCCACGCTGTTCTTCTTCACGAAATTGTGGAGGGTATGGTTGAGAGTAAAAACTGTAGAGGGCGCTTTAGACGGGAGTATTTGCAGCAAGTGTTCTAGGACATGAATTGTTGCTCTTATGCTGAGCTGAAGAGGACTGTAGAGGATCTAGAGGAATGGAGATCGATATGCAAGATTTTGTTGCTGCAAACCGATCCACAGGATTGATACTACGAAGAAGACCATAGCTGTCTTTTCGTCAAGCTTTCAGACTTTCAGACAGAAGAGAAAAGGGTTGCGGAGGACCGAGAGGAATGAGACCGAGATGCAAGATTCTGTTGCTGCAAACCAATCTACCGGATTGATACTACGAAGAAGAGATATAAAAAGAAGAACAGTGGACAAAAAAAGTTGCTGACCTGCATTCCTTCATTGCTTGAATGGTGAACATATTTTTGTTCGTGATGCACTTGTAGCATACGTAGTCTCTTAAGACATATTCTTTGTAGCGAGTCATATTTCTGGTACACCCAACATTGCAGCCAATGGCCATGAAGTCAAAGGGAATCCGGTCCAGAATATCGTCCGTGTTCCAGCCATCGTCTGTCTTCTCGTTTCCGTAAACCTGGGCGTAAACTATCCTGCACATCGAAATCACTATCACAGTCATCACCACAATCAACGAAAGCTTGGTTGAAACCATCTTAACTTCTGAAAATATCTAAAAAAAAACAAAGGTATTACATTAAATAATATCTTAGGTTTTAACAGCCAGATTTGATATTGTGGCTTTGGGTTAAGCCATGTGTGGCAAATTTCTTATATCCAATATTTCGACCGCCATTGCAGGGGTAATGCTGTTTTAAGAATCAAGCCGTCATCCCTGTTGATGGTGATGGGATGTCTTTCGATTTCAATGGCTTCCTTTACGTGCACGTTTTCCGCCTCTAGCACATACTAAAAAACCTATACAGATAAGCAAGGAAAACCACAGTCCGACATGTTCGTGGAGGTACGTTCTTCTTAGAACATACCCACTGTACACGATTACCCGACATGCCGCTCGTGGAGGTACATTAGGCTGACGGCTAAACTACCTCCTGACACCAACTCACAACAAAGTCATCAACCCTGAAGAAGACTCCTGTAATGGTTGTCGAAATTACGGGATGAAAGAAATTCGCCACACACGGCTAAACCCAAAAGCCACAATATCACAAACATATTACATTACATTATTTTAATAATTTAAAATTAAAGATTTT
Source organism: Glossosoma conforme (assembly GCA_022606575.1). Lineage (NCBI taxonomy): Eukaryota > Metazoa > Arthropoda > Insecta > Trichoptera > Glossosomatidae > Glossosoma > Glossosoma conforme. Next base: position 4,995,527 of record JAGTXR010000058.1, on the reverse strand, counting down.
TAACACACTGACATCACCTAGATATATCCTTTATAGGCTGGTGCCAAAAAGCCTTCATATATGATCTTTTGTGTCTTATTTTTGTTTTATCGTCTGACACGCATATATAAAAATGATAGAAACATAAAACATGGCACTGCGTCGCGATTTTGATTATTGTGGCAGATCGTGTGTCACACGTGTCAAGCCATTAGTTCCATAATTAGGCACTTAGTAATTTTGGCGCTGTGCTTTCACGATTTCCGGAGTCTCAGAAATCATCTGTCAGAGGCCTGGACTGGACTTAACCCACTTCACACCCGCATCACACCGGAGGACAGTCTCATTGATGATTCAAATTATGATCAATTAGCAATTGGTAGGTCCAGTGGGAGTCCCCTCTGAACAATTGTGGCCATTGCACAGAAGTGCTAAAATAAAGAACCCGTGAATGAGATTTGAATCGCATTCACGGGTTGTAAAGAGATGTAGATGGAAGAGAGATTTTCTCACCGAAAATATTAGCAAAGATTGTAAATGCGTGGAATTTTTTTTAGTAGCCAAAAAGTCTGCATGGACTCTTTCTAACGAGAGGAACTGACAGTTCCAGAGAATGTGCTCTGTCAGAGCTGGCATGTACATGGAATGTACTCTGTCAGAAGCCTGTGAGGAACGCAAAATGTCTCGGGCAGATGACCGAAGTTTAACAATCTTTAACTTGAATATTACAGAGAGCTTCTTAAAAAGTTGTCCCGTAGCTAATTGTTCCAGCATTCTAAGTGGAGATTTTAGCTCGGATTTAATTATTGATACTGACATTCCCCGCCTAATAAAAGTGACTAAAGATTACGGAATTGTCATGGGTATGTGTAGTGGATGGCTGAGGAGAAGGTCACCAAAGCAAAGAACTCGTCGAGAAGCGCATTACACATTTATTTTATGATAATGAAAAAAAGATTGATATAATTCGGTCTTCCGCTCGGGATACATATAATGTTTTTTTTCAATATCTATTTCATGTTTTCCAATTTGCCAAAAATTTCCAGATTAATCTTTAGCCCCCTAGAAGTACTGGAGGACTCTGCGAAATGCCTTATGGTCACAGGTTCGATGAAAGGAAAATCTTGATCTATCTCCTTTTCGTGGTGGGAAGTGACCGACATCAGTCGGCCAATATAGACAGGGACCGAATGTTGGCCGGAAAAAGCTTAAAGGTTAGGGCAATTGTCCAGGAGATAGTTAATGCTCTTTTAAGGCGGATGAACCTGTATTGTCAACGACATTAGGATATGGAAATAAAGGGGAAAATACCACAATCAAGGTCTAAAAGACATCGCATGATCAGCAAAAAAATATTGCATCTCAAGTAGGATCGAAAGGAGTGGAGATCGAAATGCAAGATTTTGTTGCTGCACAACCAATCCACCAGATTGATACTACGAAGAATAATCTTAAAGGTAGACTCAATCAAAAAAATCATTATAATAGTACATACCAAATACGCAAAAAGATCAGGTTTTTAGCTGTGCTATATTTCGCTCGAATAATTTCTAAAAGTATTGTAATAATAGTAAATACGCAAATATATATTTTATTTAAGATTATTCACGATAATTATCGTTAATATTTTTATAAGTGTTTCAATTTTTATAATTCAATGTAAGCAATTTTATGGCGACGATAAAATGAATATTTATTTTGATGTGTAACCTAAAACCAAATATTTTTTTATTTTTTTTCAAATAGTTATACTCAACTAAACAAAATCTAATTTTTATTGACTATTAAATTTATTCGTATTTATTTATAACTTGGTGAAAACCCTTCCTGTCCCGCCCTGTTTTTGGAGACAACAGATGGGGACCCGTTACTGAGCGCACGTAAAAAACTACTTGTTAAAGAGTGACTGAATTGCTTTGTTTGGTAACACGTTGCTAACCACGAAATACGTTGGAATGGGAGTCATTACTTGCGTCTGTATTCTTGAAGATGGACGTGCAGAAGCGCTTAAAGGCAGCGTCCGAGTATTGACGGTGCTTGGTGAAAAGCCTCCTTATCCCGTCCTGTTTTTGGAGATCCAGATGGGGACCTGTTACTGGATGCACGCATAAACTATTTATTAGAGAGTGGCTAAAGACCTTCCCGTGATTCTAGATGCATCAGTTAGATGTCAAATAGACCTCAGTTTAAGGCTGCGAAGTTAGTATACTACAGTGAGTCTTGAATTGCCTGCTTTGGTTTTTTTCACATTTGTGTGTCTCACTTTTGTGGATTCTATGACGATAGGCATTTAAAACTAGCTAAGCGCTACATGTGGACTGTTGGTTCGCCAACGCCAATAGACAAGAGTCCAGGTTTTACACATCATACATTTATAAGATAACTCAATTTAAATTAATTGTGTTTATGGGAAGGTTTACGTCTGCTAGGGAATCTCTGGTGGAGAAGGTGAACATGTCTCTTAAAAGGGTTTCACGATGGGGCGACTTCAACCTCGTCAGTTTCAACATTTCCAAAACCCAAACATGTACTTTCTCCACCAAGAAGACTGCTATTGATCCTGTATCTTTCAACGGTTGTTCTCTTCCGAAAGCAAGCTCCATCAAGATGCTTGGATTATCAATCTCGAATAATGTCAAATATTACGAGTCAAATAAGTGTAAAGCCGGTCTCGCTTCCAAAAAACTAGGTGTATTATATAGATCACGTCGGTATTTCAACGATGAACAACTTCTTCTTTTATATAAAGGACAAATCCGACCTATCCTTGAATACGTCACCTTTGGATTGGAGCCCCAAAATACCTTCTAAGCTTAATTGACTCAGTTCAAAGAAAAGCAATTCGTTTGATAAACAATGATACCCTTACATCTAATCTACAATCAATGGAACACAGGCATAAGATTGGTTCTCTTAGTCTTTTCTACCGTTATTACCGCGATCGCTGCTCTTCGGAGCTTAAAGAACTAATTCCTCCTGCACTCACTCACAGCCGACAAACTCGTCTTGCACTTGCCAAACATCAATACACGGTTAATATATGTCAACCAATAACTGGCAGCTTTCAAAGTTCCTTCCTTAATGCCACCGGTAAGCTATGGAATGCTCTTCCTGCGTCTATGTTTCCTCCTTCCTACAATCTGGATCTCTTCAAGAAACAGATAAATATACACTTGCAATCTCTCCAACCCACGCACAAACACGATCACGTTTTCCGCATACAGCGTTCAGCCTCTCTGGCTGAGCGTCATTGAGTGCACTGGTCTTGACCGGGTGTGCTCTCCTGCATGCGTTTACATAAAAAAAAGTCTACCACAATTATTTTGTGTGCCAAATTTCATTTTTCTGTTGTCTAATAACGTTGACGGATTACCACTCAACCTGCAGTATTTAGCCATCCTTAAAATGGAAAGGATCATAGATTCTAAGCATGATATTTATTTATAACATCTGATATCCTCCTCTCTTATTTCGATATCGGCTTACAAGATGAAGGATGCAGGATCAGGTTCACAATATAAAGAACTTGTTTTTGTTTCACTATACACGTTTATTTGGCAAACACATGCAACAAAAAGACCGTTGGGGCACACGCCATTTAGGCGTTCCCATCACGGTCGCGAGCGTTGTTCGACTGATAGCTCACGGTGCTCTCTGACATCTCGGCGCTGCTAAATGTCACTGCCGAAAAAAGCGAATTCAAGATGACAGTGGTACCAACAGGAAATAGGCTCACTGTCATAACAAATATTTTGTCGTATGCAAACACCGTTTAACATTATAAAATTAAAACAAAACAGTAAATAATAAAATATAAATAAAAAATAAGTAAATAAAAAAATGATGTCATATCATATGTTGGTATTTTACTGTATGTGCCTTCATTAAGAATCTCCATCGTGAATATTCACGCATAATACGCAAAACAAAAAACTACTGACAACTGCCGGTAGGTATAGCTCAATGGTCATAGCGTTTGCTTTGCAAGCTAAAGGTGGGTTCGATCCGCGACGAGGATTATAAAAAAAAAAAAATTTTTTTAATATATTTCTGAGCACTAAGATACTCAGGTTCGTGTGAATTTGATTCCTCATAAACGAAAGTCGTCTCTTGAAAACCAACCATTCATAGTAAATTTCTTTAAATAATAAGGATGATGCGTGAATCTCGAACTGGAGTCTATGACGTTGGCGGATCAACACTCCACATGCAACGCTTAGCCTTATGCGTCATAGAATTCCACAGATGAGACTACATAATTACTATCTGTCGGTATTCTCCTGTATGTGTTTACACAAAAAATAAAAATAAACTTTGCCATATTAAAGTACTGATTGAAATGAATTAATAAATAATAAATGAATTTCGATCGCCTTAAGTAAAGCATCATTGGGCGTGGATCGTTTTCTAGTAGGTGACCGCCTAGTAACACCGCAAGTCTTTCTAGAAAAAATCTTATAAGTAAATAATTACTGATAAGTATACACATAAAATCAAAAAATACCTGTTTGTTAAGAACAATGCATTCATTTTAATAGTATGTACCATAAAAAATCGCGAATATAGATAAGAACCATATCAAATCTAGTTATATATATGTACCGAGTAAATGAAAGTTGAATCATTTCAAGAAAATAGTGATTATTAAAAAAAAATCTACAAAAAATGCAGATCATATATTTGGTAAGCTATAAATTTTGATGCTAATTGCATATATACTTCTTCCGTGTCAGCGACGTAAAATTGTTTCCGCCAAATATCTGGCAATATCGATGGCTCGTGTATTACCCAGCATTAGATATTCGGATGTGCAGCTAGTTGGGCACATGGGGCAGGATCTTAGGTGTGGGGCGATCTGCAGGTCTACACAATCGCACAACAGTGGCGAAACATTACCCATCGCTCGAGGTTGACCTTTGTTATACCAACTCCGACTCTTAATCTGTTTTCTAGGTCCAACAGTCAAGGTTCATTCAGGTTGAGAGGCTTTCCTTTGTGGTGGTGAAATCTTCTGATGCGATTTGTTGCCAAAGCCGGAATATCTCATTTTCAGGACCGGATATGAAACGTTGTGTGAATCTCAGAAAGTTGCTTCGCGACTTCAGAGTGCGTTTTGAGGGTATCTTAATAAACAAGCAGTGGGACGGTTGGTTGATTATAATACGCATTTCTTCAGCGCATATTACTTTGCATCTTATGTTTGGTGGTGCAATACCAGCCAAGGGGTATAGTTTTAAAATGGGTGTTGGTTTGAGGCAGCCTGTGATGACTCTGCATGCATTATTCAGGGCAGTATCCACTTGATAATAATGGGCAGATCGACCCTAATTGCATATAAATTATTTCATTGCCAATCGTTCTAGGCTTATGTAGCGTCAAATCAATTCATTCAATTATTCAGGAGACCTTACATATAATAAATTATTCAAACATAACATTTTTAAATTTCAGGTGTTTGTGGCTGTTTTGGTTCAAGCATCATACACGATTGCTCAATTATCATCACACGGCCTAAATTATTTCCATTTGAGAAGTAATTGCAGTAGTGAACATAATACTAAAAATTTCGAAAAGGTTTTCGATATCTGCTTGGACTGCTACAGGATAACACTCACTAAATTATCTAAATGCAGGTAAGGTTTCAAAGAAAAATTCTGCCAATAACGTAGTACCTGTCTATCGTTATCCTTGTATACAAATACGAATAACTACAGAAGTCAATTATAATGTACAATTTTACATTCAACAGCGCGAACAATTGGCCGTAAGCTAGCGTTGTGCAATGAAATTAACATGCTCGCAATGGTTCGTGATTTGAATCCCTGCGTGTCTTCGTTCTTAATGCCGTTAGGAGGAATAGTAATATAGATCGCCACTTGCTGCACTGTGTGTCACTGAGCGTGGCGTCCGGGGCAGTCAGTTGTGTGCCAACGGCGGCAAAGTCATATTGTCGTTGACCAGGCCTGAATGCTGTGGTCCGGGCCAGAAGTTTGTAGAGTTATCGAAATATATATGTCAATGTGCTTCAAAAAAAGTCTGTATGTTGTTAATCTACTCCTCATCCTGCTACCACGCAATTTAGTAACAAACTTAGAGAGGAGGATGTGAATATTATCAAGTGGACCAAGTGCAAGTATGTCCTAAAATGAAGAATGGACATTAACGATTGACAGAATAATGTGGTGGAAATTTATGGTGACCATATGTTATAGATATGGAATGGATATGGAAAGAATATTTGTATAAATTTATCAAATAAGACATTTTTTTACGTCAATATATGTGTGACGGAACCGAGGTCGCAGTTCCGAAATTACAGCATCAGCTAACTGGTGATGCCGGAATACCAAGGTTCCGGCACTGAGGATAAATCGAAGGACCGGAGTTAAATTGATACTAATTTATTTGAATTGAAACCACTTTTTATACCTTAGTCTACAGAATGTGTAAACATTTATAAAATTAATATTTAAACATTAAATTTCATACACCGCAAATTCCTCAATACCGTTTTGAATCTCGATCCTTTCAATTTTCAAAGAGTGGCAGATTATTGGGATCGTAAATGCCCCGTATCGATGCGTAAGCATTTTTTTAAACATAGAATTTCGTACACCGCAAATTCCTCGATACTTGCTGTTTTGGACATTGATCCCCTCAACTTGCATAGAGTGGCAGAATTCCCTGTATCGTACCTGACTTAATGAATCTAAGATAAAGAGTTGATTAGAAAAATTACTTTAAAGACTTTTTGGAGGTTTAATATGACTGTATGTCTAATCCAATGTTTGTAATATTTTTCAGTGAAAGTTGTTTTACTACTAAGGCATACGAATCATGTCTACACTCATTGAATATCGAGAACAAAGAGCAGCTTTTGTATTGGGTACAAAATCTGAAGACATAAAAAAATAGTCAGTTTTTCAATCAATAATAAACTTATATCAAACATGCATAATTTTAAATTGATTTTAATTGAAAAATGGACAAATTAAAAATATTTATTGTAAAATAAATATAAGAACTAAAATATGATCGAAGAATGTCTCAAGGGAGGCCGAAACATGTAATCATTATGGATAAATTGTCAATCAAAAATAAATATGTTTAATTTGTTATTTTTTTTAATAAAATTAATTTATGATTATAATTATGCAGTTTCAACAAGTATTGTCAGTTGATAACCTTAATGTTAATGAAGAAACATTTATAATTTCTAGAAATCAATAAAGACATGTAACTGCTTGTTTTATCCTCTTATTTGTTTCTATCTCATCTGCAATTTATCATATAAACACAATTTTAAAAAAATATGTGGATTTTATGGCGCTTGCAGTAAATAAAGCTTGATAAGTGCTAAATGTGGAGTACTGATACGCCATTATAATTCAACTTTAGAACGAAATTCACGCATGATTCATATTAACGAGGACTCAATGTAAATAGTCTATATCTGTCATATTACGCCAGATGGCCTCTATGAGTGTTCAGCTCAGAGACTGTTACCTACCCCTCATCATTCACCAACGCGTCTTGATGACGATCCCGGTGATCTAGAATCGCAATACTTTAAGTTATAGAAGATGTCAATATATATTTGTAAATTGATACAATCGCATGATTTGACCAATGCTTCCGAGACCTGGACCATTAAGTCCTAAGAGGCAGCTCATATCAAAATAGCGAATATTATTAAAAATCGCCAAAAACACAGTTGCTTGGAAAATTATTTGTTACAAATAAATAAAAAAACTTATAGGAGGGTTGACAGAACATTTGATTGTCCACTGACTTAAAGTGGGTTAAGTTCAAGTAATTAGTTGAAATTATTTTATCTTAACCTTTTAATAAGATGTCTGTGTAGAATAATGGAGGTACGACGGTATGACTCTGTGAGGAATGACGAGGTGAAAGAGCGAAGATTCAAAGCCAGAAGAATAGGGACGATACAGGAGCTTAACAGTCGTATACAATGCTAAGTTAGCCTTAAAAATTACAGGCGTCATAAAATCTATACATGTTTTTTTGGCATCATTGGCGACATTTTCCAATATGTGCTGACATCAGCATGATATAGCCCTTACTGACTGGTACCGAAAACCTCAATAAACCATGTTTCGTCTCTTTTTTTTCTGTTCGCTTGTCGTACATGTATGTGTCGCCATATTGGAATTTTGGACAAGTCCGGTCACGGGTGTGATGTTCGTTATGTACATGGCTGCTGTCATTGGTGCACCATTAATTCTGAAATCCCGTTCGACCGAGGCGAAAGTAACGCCATGTTACGGTCGAGCGGGGAAATCAAGTCTTTATCGAAAATATGTGTACTTCGCAACAAGTATGTGTGTTGTTAATCTGCTCCTCATATTTCCAACACGCGATCCGATAATTATCCCGGCGAAGTGAAATCGTTTCTCCGGTAGAGATAAGGATATCAGTGTTTACATACAATTAAAATTTTGCACGTTTAGTGTGCACAAAATTAATTTACTTTATGAAACGTGTAATATTTAAAGACACGGATTTCGATCAAGTTGTATATATATTAACTTACTTTAACTTCTAGTATATAAACGTTGATAATATCATAAACTTTCATAGTAAATTAACTGATACAAAATTTCATCTATATCATACTTAATGCATACTTTATACAAAATGCATGCCTTACATTTTGTGAGTACAATTATTGTTACAAATAGGACTTTTTTGCATTTTAGAAATATAATCTGTAGCACGTTTAGAGCAAACAGTCACTAAAAATTACCACCAATGATTGATATCCTCCTCTCTTATTTAGGACATCGATTAACTAGAGAAAGGATGCAGGATCAGGTTCACAATACAAACACTTGTTTCCGTTTCACATGTTACTCGTTTATTGGTCACGAACGTCGCCTGTAAAGCGAACGCCTTTCGGCGCGCGCTCTATCACGGTGGCAAGTCGAACTTCAACGACCAACTTCCCGCGCGTTTTGACTGACAGTGCGCTCCAACATCTGGCGGTAGACATACGAAGTAATTATGACAGTGGCCGGCATGAAATGGACCAACTGCCTTAACAAATAAGATGGCGCATACAAACGCCGTGCAATATTACACGATTAAAAACATTATATGTGCATGTCAGGCAAGCGAATAAAATAAGAGACAAATGATCGTTTTTCGAGGCTTTACGGCATCAGCCTAAAGGAGAAATATCAAGCTGTCACTTCCAATTGTCCATATTTTATCCCATGACATATTTTGACGACCAATTTTTTTCTGATAAGGAATATATTATATATTAGATGTAAAAAAAATCGAAGACAGTAGTCGTGTCTGAATGTCGTTTGCCTTACATGCTATCTTACTGTATTATAATTTTGATAAAAATCGTTGGTATTTGAATGCTAGGCTGTAGAACTCCTATTGACATTCCCCGATTAATTAAAACGACTCCAGATCAAGGATTATCATTGGGATGTGCGGTGGACAAAATTCGGTTCTCCACCCGGACAGAACATGATGTTTACTTCACGGCACCAGGGCGGAGACTGACGGCCAGTGATAGTCACTGCCCCCGAAAATTATCGGCCATATGGAAAGCTTTTTACTCCAACATGAATCTCTATCTGTAGGCATCCTCTTGTAAAGATATCATGTAATATTATATATAACTTAATATAAATATACAGGTATGTTAAATTTTCAGATATTTTCAGTTTTATTTTTTCAAGCATTCTTAATAAATGCTGAAATGCCTCTAGATATAGTACTTCATTGGATTAGTGGTTTACGTGCATCATGTAATACAGAACCTAATCCAAAGGAATTTCAAAATTTGATAGAACTTTGTGCACAATGCTACATGGATGAAAACATCTTCGAAGAAACGTGCAGGTGAGATTTGATCGTCAGGATAATCATTTAACCTCATTGGTTTCTACAACATTTGAGTTCGTAACATTTAAAACTCGCAAACTCAATTGGATACTTGACTACCAGCTCACTAATACTTTATATCCTTGAATATTTTCATGAATCGCATCGGTTTCCCGGATCTCTTGTGATCTTTGACATATTATTTTTTGCTGTACAGTAAATTCTTTAATTACGCGCCCTCAAATTGCGTGCAGGCTGGAAATTTTTGCCACCATCCCCGAATTAAACGATTCGTCAGTCATGTTCGGTCAGTGAAACGCTGGGACCTACACATTCGATTATATTTTTGTATGAGATTCACACCCTGAACTATACGGTTTTAGAACGACAATAACATTCATTTCCCATACAAGTTCCATACTTCTTCAGTAGTTGAGTACATTTACATAAAATGATTTATTTTTGAAATTAGAATAATATTGCATAGTATATATTTATATGTGCACCTAGTAAGAACCATCTCAGAGAGGCAAGCCCGACGAATCGTTCATATAATGCGCCACGATGATCTTTTTCACGACATTGTGGAAAGGATTGTTTAAGGAAGAAACAGTAGAGGGCGCCCTAGACGGGCATATTTGCAGCAAGTGCTTGAGGACATGAGTTGTAGCTCCTATGCTGAGCTGAAGAGGACTGCAGAGGATCGAGAGGAATGGAAATCGAGATGCAAGATTTTGTTGCCGCAAACCAATCCACCGGATTGATACTACGAAGAAGATTAATATATAATAAGGAGTTTTTATATTTCTTATTTGATATTTCGTATTTTTTTTACAGCGAAAATTGTTTTTCCAATGACGATTTTAACTCATGTCTTACAACCCTAAAGGTGAATAATACCCCAGAAGTTATGGAGTGGGTTCAACATATGCAGAAATGACCTAAATGTTTATTTGGCTTGTAATAAACCTCTATGATTGTTTAACTTGTAATAAAAAAAATATCCCATTTTGTAATACATTACTCTCACCTGTATATATGTGACCTTCACTGCTTGCTTCTACACCTGTCCTATCGCTTGCATTAAGCAATAACACATCGAACGTGATTTTCATAATACAAGTCTTCTTCTTTGTGTTAACGACGTCAAATTGCTTCAGCCCAATATCTGGCTATAGCATGTGTACTGCCCAGCATTTGGACTTGAGATGTGTAGCTAGTTGGGCACATGGGGTAGAATCTTAGGTGTGAGGTGGTCTGCAGGTCTCCACAGTCGCACAACAGTGATTATCCCTCTCGATGCATACCCCACCGCTCGAGGTTACCCTTTGTTCTACCGACTAGAGTTCTTAATCTGTTTAGGAATTACCTCGTCCGCCAGTCAAGTTTTTTGCTAGTTAAGAGGCTTTCCTTTGGGATAATGAAATCTTCTGATGCGATGCATTGGAGTTTCTCAGTTTCAGGGCCGGATGTGGGAGGATGTGTGGATCTAAGAAAGCTGCTTTGCTCCTCACTCTAAGATTTGGAGGTAGGTTATGCAAGCAGTGGGGTGGTTGATTGTTTTCCTTAAAACATTTTTTAGATCACATCACATATCATAAGTCCGAAAGAATCGCCAAGTCTTCTTTACCTTCAATCGAACGCATATTTTATTAAGAAAACTAATTTTTGTACACCAGCAGTTCCTGTAAGCGGACTATTGAGTGATTTTCATACAAAGTTGGGTACTTTAATGACACCTGTCTATTAACTCATAAGAAACCGTACACCATGAGATATCTCTGATGGAGTGCATTATCCATGAAAACAATATATGTGGTTTGTGTATTTTCTTAACGTAAACTTATATATACTAGAAAATACCGACAGGTGGAGATAGTAACGTTGAAGTCTCATTTATGAGTTTTATGAAGCTTACCATGTTACATTTAGCTGAGCTCTGCATGTGGAGTGTTGATCCATCAATGTTATAGAATACAGCCCAACATTTACTCATCCAATTATTACAGAAATTAACAATGAATGGGTTGTGTCCCCAGGACAACTTTCATCTACCATAAATTTTTATTGATAAGCTACGACTGACATTTTATGGGTGAGATCAAATTCACACAAACCGTACGTATAATTATAGCTTGACAATCGTTTTTTTTTAATCTCCGTCGGGGATCAAACCTACATCCTTCGGTTTCGTAAGCACACGTATCAACCACCATGCTATACTCGCCGGCATCCAGAGGTGTTGTCTGGGAGTCTCTCATACTTTGGGAAAACCCTCTTGATATTTTATCGGCTCTGATCGTCCTTTGCTGTTAAGCGACTGACACCCCCCGTCTTAATAATATATTTTTAATAAAAATACGACAAGTCGCGGATTCGTCACGTGGCCGCATGGAGGTAGGAAGCCGGAGCAGATTAACAACACAAAAAACTTGTTTTTGAAGTCATTTCGAATTTATTTTGATTAAAGACTTATTTTTATTGAATAATTATTTTTCCCGTTCGACCGTTATATGACGTTTTCACCGGCAGGTCGAAAGGGGACTGCCACGCGACACGGGGTCACCCGCAGACCGGGGTACTGTGACATGCAGCGCCGCAAAGATAATCACGGCAAAAAAAAACAATTAAAAGTGACAGTTGAACCAACATGAAATAAAGCAACTGTCATAACAAATAAAATGGCGTATGCAAGCGCCGTGTAATTTCATATAATTGTAACTAACATTATAAGATGTACATGTCAGGCGAGCGAACAAAAATAAGAGACAACACATTGTTTTTCGAGGCTTCTCGGCATCAGCCTTAAAGAGCTATATCAAGCTGATATCACTATATTAAGAATATCATCGGAATATTGCGCAGTTAACGAGACGGAACTGCCTTTTATAATTTTTATCATTTCTTCTTCGCAGTATCAATCCGGTGCATTGGTTTGCAGCAACAGAATCTTGCATCTCGATCTCCATTCCTCTCGGTCCTCCGCAACCCTTTTTAGCTCAGCATAAGCGCTACAATTCATGTCCTCGAATACTTGCTGCAAATACTCCCTTCTAGGGCGCCCTCGACAGTTTCTAATCATTATTTATTAATTCATTATTTATGCATACTTTATTAGGTCCAACTTTGTGTGTAAAACGAGTACTTTTTCATAGCTTACAGGTGAAATTTTACAGCCACTGTAAATAATCTCTTATATGTGTCAACGTAAAACTGTTATATTGTAATAAAATTACAATAAAATATGTTTAATTTGTATAAAATTGATTTGTTTTTATAAACCGTGAAACCTTTCAAGCACGAAAATCGATCAAATTTTGCTTATTTAAACTACAAGTATATAAACGTATATGATATCATAAACACTAACAGTTTATTAACTGACACATTTCATTTTGAATACAGATATTATTTCGCAAAATGCAGGCCATACATGTGGTAAGTACAAAATGTGTATTGTAATAAAATATATCTTATTTTCGTTACATAAATAAAATCCCTAACATATTTGAAGTATATAAATATTTAGCAGTCGCATACATTAAGCAAGGCTAGCCTTCAATAAAAAAGCAAAATTTTGAGTCAAAGAATATTAATTAAAAACTCCGCAAGCAACTTGCCAAAACATTTGTTTGGAGCATCTTGATGTACGCCTGTGTGACATGGTGCTTATCTGAAAGTGATAAAATAAGACTAGAAGCCTTTGAGATGTGGTCATACAGAAGAATTCTCGGAATTTCCTGGAGAAACCACGTCACGAACAATGAGGTTCTCAGTATAATCAAGCAAGATAGGCAACTAATAAGAACCATCTCAGAGAGGCGAGCCCGATGGATCGGTCACATTATGCACCACGATGGTCTTCTTCACGATATTGTGGAGGGGATGGTTGAGGGTAGCAACTATAGAGAGCGCCCTAGACGGGAGTATTTGCAGCAAGTGTTCAAGGACATGAATTGTAGCTCTTATGCTGAGCTGAAGAGGGTTGCGGAGGACCGAGAGGAATGGAGATCAAGATGCAAGATTCTGTTGCTGCAAACCAATCCCCCGGATTGATACTACGAAGAAGATTTACCAATATTTGTTACCGCTTAATTCTGCCAACTGATACTGTCCATATCCTGTCCCAAATCTGCATTCAAAGGTCTAATTCCAAAAAAGTATGGTTCTCTAGAGCAAGAGACTTGAAGAGACGGAGACCATATACATTCTCTTCAGATACAAATATTTTTTGGAACAAAACATTGCCAATGGCAAATAATAGAATTGAAGTACGGTGCTTTTGGGCGGCTCTTTGTTGGTACATATCATGTCATGACAGCGTGGAGCACATACTCGGCGGTTTTTTGAGTGCACAAATAAATGGCAGCTGACAGATCTGTTTAGCGGTAAAAAGTGACGAGTATATGTCCCATACAAATTAAAAAACAATATCCGCCAAATGTTTCGTCACAAGTTGTCGACAACAAACAATGTGTGAATTAATAAGCTAAAAATACGCGAAATAATAAACAAAAACTAATAATATCGTTATATACGAATGAAACTAAGATATTATGTTGACCTAAATCGTTGGTACATATCAGTTGATTACCTACAGGTATTGGAAGATAATAAAAATGGAAGAGTAGCCTTTATGTCCAAATGCTGTTTGATCTACATTCAATCAAACTGTACGATAAAGCTTTTTGAGCTCCACACAATCTCTCTCATTTGGCCTTGAGACAATAAGTCCCAATAGTAAGTAAGAGACCTTAAACAAATCATACCAGAAGAATTCACTTCCACAAAAGAAAGCCTTCCAACTTGCATGAAATTTGAGCTGCAAATACCTGAACATAAAAAAGAACAAAGGACAACCTCGAGCGATGGGAACTTCATCGGCAGGGAGAGTCTCTGTCGTGTGACAGTGGAGACCAGCAGATTCCCTCACACATTATATCCTGCCAAATGTCCTTGAGTAGCTTCACATCCCAAGACCTAATGCAGGGCAACACACGGGCTATCGATGTTTCCAGATAGAATGATTGATTTTACGTTTCTTTTTCAGGTATTTTCAGTTTTGTTGCTTCAAGCATTCTCAAGCAACGCTGAACAAGAAACATCACTTTACGAATCTTTACATAATTGGGTTAAAGGTCTACATTCATCATGTAATGCAGAAGCTCATCCACAGGAGTTTCAGGACTTATACTCCCTCTGTGTTCGATGCTACACTGAAGAAAACGTAAACGGAGTCAAGTGCAGGTGAGATTTGAACGTCGGACTAAACATCTAAATCGATGTTTTCAATTTTAGTTGTGACCTCTAGAGTTTCTACAGTCGAGATAAGCGGACGTTTTCTCTTGTTATCTACAAAATGACTGCCGACTGCGATTGTAGACGTGTATCGTCAGTTTGGCGAGTACCATTTTTTTATCTAAACACATCAGGAAAATAACGACAGATGGTGTTAGTGCTTCTGAAGTAACATCAGTGGATTCTATGACGCTTACTATTTTACATATGGTTAAGAGCTGCATATGAAGTGTTGATCCGCCAACGTCATGGACTACAGCTCGACATTCACGCATTATCTTTATTATTACAGGAATTTACTTTGAATGGGTGGTCTTGACGGTAAAACTTTCGTCTACCACCAATTTTGATTAATATGTTTAACTGGCATTTTAGGGGTGAGGTATTAAAATAACACCAACTTGGGGTATTTTAAAGTTTATAAATCGATTGCAACAATTAATAATTTTTTGCCTTGGATCGGGGATCGATCCCACAAACTTCAGCTTGCCAAGCAAACGCCTTAACCACTGAGCTATCATCATCATCATCATCAGCCTGTGTCCGTCCACTGTTGAACGTAGGCCTCCCGCATGAGTCTCCATCCTCTTCGATCCTCCGCCTTCCGCATCCAGGTCACTCCCGCTATTCTTCTTATATCGTCAGTCCATCTTGTAGGGGTCACTGAGCTATACTCGATGGCAAAGTGAACGTATTTCTCATCGTACTTAAGAGATGGACCCAGACTATGGTTGTAAGATTGCATATGAGTATCGACCTTTGGGCGAGTATCGATTACTGCAATATGATGATATGAGCCTTTTTTGACACAGTTAATAATTAGTTTTTTCATCATTAAGCACGTTTCGCTACAATGTTTTGGTAGCTCAGATTTTGGAGCATGATAAATAATAAAGTCTCCTTTACTTGCAAATTTTGCTGTGGCAAGCCAAGCAACTTTCTGAACGATCCAACCGTTCTTGAAACCAAAATGATATAACTAACATGAATTTTTCTTACATATACAGATGATTTATTTAGTTCTAATGTCATTGTGTGTTTTTTCTTTCAGTAAGAATTGTTTTTCCAATAATGATTTCACCTCTTGTCTTACACGCATGAATGTGGATAACATCCCAGAAGTTATGGAATGGATAGAGAATATGCAGACATAAAATATCTTATTTAATGTTAATTTATTTACTTGTTTTTTCATTATTCACGTTGAGTGCGGTCTCTGTTTAAGAGACTGCAGTTTCAACTAACTCGTAGCCTTCCTAAATACATCACTGTCAAGAGACAACTTGATCTAGAGAACAAGAGTTGTCTTTTGACAGTGACGGATTGAGGTAAGCTACGAACTTGCAGTCTCCTAAACAGAGGCCGTACTCAACGTGATATATGTTGAAACATATTTAATAAATAAATAATTAATGATTAAAATAAAATTTGTGATTATTATACTGAAAAATTAAATAATTCAACAAATATCTCGTTTATTTCTATTTATTAGTGAACTAACTTTATATGTGTCATTCATTCCCCTTCATTATCAGCCTGTATCCTTCCAATTTTTAAAGTAAGCCTCCCGCATGAGTCTCCATCCTCTTCGATACTCCACCTTCTGTATCCAGGTCACTCCCACTATTATTCTTATGTCGTCAGTCTATCTTGCAGGGGGTCAGCCAATGCTTCGTTTGTCAGATTTTGGGCCTCATTCCAATACTTTTCTTCCCCATCGACCGTCGTTTATTCGACCGATGTGTCCTGCTCATTGCCACTTCAGTATGCCTATTTGTTGGGTAGCATTCACTACTTGAGTTCTTCTGCTGATATCCTCGTTTCGAATTCGATCTTTTAGCGACACTCTTAGTATGAATCTCTCGGATGAAGCACGGAAAGGACGTAATAGGTATTCAATTTAATTTTCAATTTTATTTACTTTATTTCTTTCATAAAAATTCAAATTTTATTTAATAAGATCCTGAAATAAGATATAATAAAAGAAAAACAAATTATAAATATAGGTATTTATGATTATTAACAACAATTATTTAAAAATCCCGAAGCTCGCTAAACAGTAAGCTCCACGAAATTACTTTGATAAATATATTCGTGTAGCTCATGTCGAAACAAGGCTTCTTTTAAGTGGAATATACCAATATCCGTGGCGATTTGGTTGAACAGTCTGATCACTCTCCCATGAAGCATAGTCTCTGCCAAGTTAATATTACCTCTAGGAAGAACAAAAATCTGTGGCTTCTTATCCTTAAATAATTGTCGGGGACAAGAAAAACGATTTCCAACCAAATATCAGGATTTCTGAACATGCCGCGCACTAGCCAACCTTACCGTATGAATAAAAAAAAACATTAAAAATGATTGTCATGATACAAATAAAAAGCAGTTACCATTTATAGCGTTGAGACGTTCACGTTACGAAGTACGTGATCCTTCCTCATCATATATATTTAGAAATATATTACTAGCAACCAACAAAGCTAGTAGTCCAGATGGCAAAACATTGGTAGAATTTCAAACATGCACTTAAGTCTTGTGCTCATCAAACATTCCAGGTTGACCTTGTTATGCAATTATGTTTCCCAGGAATAGAAAAAGAAAACACTTATTTACCACATATCAAAATGAGAATTAACATTACTTTTTTGTAAAGTCACTGTTCCGGAACCGAATGGTAGCGGTCCCGAAATTTCAGCATCAGCTTATATGGTGATGCCGGAATACGAAGTATCTGGCACTGAGGATAAAACCAAAGACCGGAGATGAGTTGATACTAATTAATTTAATGCGAGTCCCCCTTTTAGACCATAATTTACAACATGAGTAAGCAGTTAAAAATAATATTATACATTTGAATGTCATACGCTACACATTCTTCGATACGGTTTTTAGAACTTGATCCCTTCAATCCACATAGAGTGGCAGATTATTGGGATCGTCCATGCTTCGTATCGATGCGTTAGCATTCCTTATTAATATTACTAATACACATAGTCCACCGCAAATTCCTCGATACTTGTTGTTTTAGACTTTGATCCCTGATTAATAAAAGAAAATATATCATAGTAATAAAAATAAAATTAAAAATTGTAATTACCAATAATTTACTTTATTTACCGTAAAAAAATTGAAGCACGAAATACGATTCAGCTTAATAGTTTCTTACTTTAACTATTAGTATATAAAAGTTAACGATATCATAAGCTTTCATAGTAAAAAAACTTATTTTGAATAGCATTTTTTTTTGATTTGCAAGCAAGGCAACTAGTTTTTTCATCGCAGATTAATTTCTCAAAATGCAGAGCATACAGGTATATATGGTGAGTAAAAATTTGCGATTTTTTTTTCCTTCCAATATAATTTCCATTTTTGGAACCTATAATCACAAAAAAATATCTCTACTCGGTTCTGTTGCTTTTGTTCATGTCTTGTCATAAGATATCTCTGCATCAATAATTCTAACTCCAAATATACGAATTTTTGATTATCGAGGACAAAAACCCAGGGACTTGAAGAATCAACAGCTGTAGTCTTTTGTCGTTTCCAGGGAACTTTCTATATTCCATTGTGGACATTCGGCCTAACAAATGTCCACAGTGGGGAGACACGGCATAAATAATCTGAGCTAAAAAAAAAATTAAGAAGCAGTTTGCAGTGTCCATATACTCTAAATATTAACTATATATATATGTATATGAAATGGTCTACATACAATTACGATTGATTTCACGTTTATTTTTTAGTTTTGTTCAGCTTTATTGGTTCTCACATTCTTGACCATTGCTGCACCGCAAATTTTTCCATCTGACGCAGTGGGCAGTTGGTTTGAATTCTTACATTCATCATGTAACGAAAAATCTCATCCACAAGACTTTAAGGACTTGCTTGACATCTGCATTCGATGTTTCAGAGATAAAAACGTTATTCTACACGAATGCACGTAAGATTTGATAATCACTCAACCTAATTGTTTTCTAATTCAGTTGTTACCAGTCTAATTTTATTAATTTAGACATCCCCCATCTTTAAAAAGGCGACAAGTCGTGGGCTCGTTATGTGGCCGCGTGTAGGAAGAAAGCAGGATCAGGTTGCAAACCACAACACTTGTTTTTGAAGCACGACTTGCATTTATTTTCAATAAAGACTTGGTTTCCCCGTTCGACCGTAACATGATGTATCGACGGCTGGGTGAGACTCAACTAACAACAGCCGGGGTATTGTGACATATAGGGCCGCCAATATAATCGCTTTAATCACTGAGCTATCGATATTTATTTGTGATGTAATCGTTTCTTTTTTTTCAGCAAGATTTGCTTTGACAACACACATTTTAACTCTTGTCTTACTGACATGAATGTAGAGAACATTCCAGAAGTAATGAACAAGATTCAGCATCTGCACATTTGGGATATAATATAAATTTGAAATATTCCTTATATATATTTCGACACGTTGGGAAACTCAAACATATGTTTCTTTTACTTTGGGCAATCTTGCATTAACCCATTATTCGAATAAAAATTACCACAAAAAAAAAGTTATTTTAATATTAAGAAGAAATGCATAACACCCCATAGAAAGTGATATACTCCTCTCAAAGTTTGAAATCGGTTTACTGGATGACAAGTTGCATGATCAGGTTCACAATATAAAGAACTTTTCAGTTTCACAATCAGCGTTTATTTGTCAAGCACTTTTTTTTTTTATTTAATCAAATATAAAAAGATACATTTTTTACATAGTAATTTACATTCCAATCTTTTTTTTTTTTTCTCTTTTTTTTTACATTCGCTTACCACACCACTTAAAGATAAGATCTTGTGTGTGGCAAACGGACTTGCAACAAAAAGACCACAAAAACACACGCCTAAACGGCGTGCGCTAGAACGGTCGCAAGCAAACTCCGACTGACGGCGCGCTCTGACATCTGGCACCGCCAATACTCGTGGCAGCCAAGCGAATTAAAGATGACAGAGGCCAACATGAAATGGACCAACTGTCATAACAAATAAGATGGCGCATGCAAACGCCGTGCAACATTATACAATAATAACTAACATTAGATGTGCATGTCAGGCGAGCGAACAAAAATAAGAAACAACGGATTTTTTGTTGAGGCTTTACGACATCAGTCTTAAAGAGCTATATAAAGCTGATATCAAAAATTAGTTACTTATTTATATTTGTCGGAATGTTAATGTGTTTGTGTGTGAATGATCAAGTTTTCGAGAAGGAATCGATGCTTGTTGTAATATGTTCGGGACAAGAGGGCACGAACATTCGGAACATAAAAGGGAAGAAATAAAAACACTGAATAATGTCACGGGGAATGTTATACACAGGTTACAATTTAAATTAAGAAATTATTCATTTAATGATAATAATTTACCGGAATAATTTATAATCAGATTTGAGCACTCAAGTTTAGTTAACGTGAAAATTTGATATTGGTTATTTGGAAAGTTCTAGAATTGATTTTATAAATATTGATAAATTTCGTAGGTAGTTGAAATTTGGTCAAAACGAGTTTCCGCATAGAAACGCAGTCGTTCTAAATGGATAAGACCTGATCACTGGTCTACCAAACTAATGACTGGGCACGGCGCTTTTAATGACAGATTCTACTAATTTAATTTAGTTTCAAACTCAAGTTGCTCCTGTGGCGCCGCTTTGCAGACCCCAGAGCACATTCTTTAGGACTGCCAGTTCCTTTTACTAGAAAAAGGAGTCCTTTTCGATGCAGTTCAAAGGAATCGCCTTATCCCTATCGGGCATGCAGACTTTGTGGCCACTAAACAAAAATCCACGCATTTACCATTTTCGCTCGTATTTTCGGTGAGAAAATCTATCTTTCATCTAAGTCTTTAAAACCCGTGAATGGGATTCTAACCTCTTTCACGGGATCTTTCTTTTAGTACTTGTGTGCAGTGGCCACAATTGTTCAGAGGGACTCTCACTGGACTTGTCAAGGAGACTGAACTGTCCTTCGGTGTGATGCGGGTTAACTCCAGTAACGCAGTTGTGGACTTCCGGCGAGCGGCAAGGCGATGATCAGAAAGAACTTGATCGACAGTGCAGCGACGAAGAGACCATAAGGACCGGGTCCTTTTTTCTTAACTATAATTTTTTTTTTCGAATATGTGCAATTTGGAAAAATTAGATGTACATAAAAATTTCAAAGAAATCAACTCATTTAATACATGGATAATATAAGGATTGAGCAATTGATATTTTGAGTATCTCCGTTTGTCAAAATAACGACTTTCCGTCGCCGGGATTGTCATTGGGACGCGTGGAGAGGGATGCGAAGCAAGTCAAAAACTAGAAGCAAAGATATCGGATCATTTGTCGCGGTCTTTTAGTGTAAGCCTGAAGGAACCATATCGAGTAGATGTGAGTATGAAATCGGCAGTAATTAAATGAAATGAAATTATGTACTGAAAAAATGGCATTATATTTAAACGAGATATTTTAAATAGTTTCAGTAAAAAAGAAATCCTACACAGCTTCAGTTTTTAATAACTTATATTACTTTATTTTATTGCAGAAATTACATCCACGGCATTACTTTTAATTTTTATTGCAGAAATTAATTTGATTTATCTTTTAGGAAATTCTGATTTTATAAATTATTTAAATTTCGCGATATTAGAAATAACAACTCACCATTTAAATGCGCATGAGAAACATATAAGCAAAGCAATCAAAATTTCACTATTCATATTGATTTTTTCAATTTTAAATCTGAAACAAATAAATTTAATTATGAGCTTACCCTAAACACATGAAATTGATCAATATAATTGAACATATCATAATAAATACTTATAATACTACAATGGGGATCGGCAGCATTCGAAAACTTAAGTAGATTTAGCAAAAATTCCGCAATGTCTTAAAACTAAGGCGATTAACCAATGCGTCCTTCCTGTATTAACTTATGGCGCAGAGACGTGGAAGCTAACAGCAAGTCTTACCCGCTTGGTGAAAACCCTCCCTGTCCCGTCCTGTTTTTGGAGACCCAGATGGGGACCCGTTATTGGATGCACGCAAAAAGCTACTTGTAAGAAAGGGGCTGAAGGCCTTCCCGTGATTCTCAAGTCTTACCCATAAAATAAAGGTAACCCAGCGTGCTATGGAAAGATCCATGCTAGGAGCGCTAAAAGATAGAATCCGGTTTGAGAATATCCGCAGAAGAACTCAAGTAGTGCAGGTTATCCAACGAATAGGCACACTCAAGTGTCAGTGGACAGGATATATCTGTCGAAGAGATGACGGTTGAGGGGGAAGACAAGTATTATAATGGCGCCCAAGAACTGGCTAACGAAGTATTGGCCGGCCCCCTGCAATATGGACCGACGACGTAGGGAGAATACCTGGAGTGACCTAGATGCGGAAGGCGGAGGATAGAAGAGGATGGAGACACATGCGGGAGGCTTACGTTAAACAGTGGACGGATACAGGCTGATGATGATGATGACCAATACTAAAATTGTGGTATAATGAGTTCTAGCATCACTGCATTATTGCTTAATTGTAGTTTTACCAGGATTGCAGGTTCACAATAAAATGTTCAATAGAATGATATGCTTTTTTTTTGTGAACATTGTATAATTTTATCAATATTAGTTTATGTTTACTTATTTTTAACCACTTCATCGCCCCCATTTACATGCCAGCCCTTGAAACCATCTCTTGAATATCTCCCAAGCTATCGAAAAATATCGATCCTTTTTGGTTTGTTAATATTTAAAAATATTCATAGATATAATTGTGAGAAAATGGTAATTAATTTTGAAAAACATCTTTCGAATATTGCGAAGCGCCCACGACTGCGCTTATGGCGATCGTCTACGTAGAGTGCACATGTGTGCTTACGGCGATCTTCGGGTTAATGGCTAGGATTTTTAACTGATATAAATATGAAATATTGCCGGTGGTTATAGCTCAATGAGCAAACCGTTTGTTTTGCAAGTCAAAGGTCGAGGGTTCGATACCCGACGGAGATTAAAAACAAAGATTTTTAATCGATTTATAAGCTCTTAAATACACCCGGTTGGTATGAAGTTAATCGCTTACCCGTAAAATGAAAGTCAACGCCTATTTATTAAATGATTTTTTTTTTTTAATTTTTATTAGAATATTATTTTATTATTTCAATATTCTAATCTACTTTTATAGATCATTTACTATATTACAATATTATTAATAATTAAATATACATATACTATACATAAAATTCTTTTTTCAACGCGTCAATCCAAATACAAAAATAACGGCAGAAGCGGGATGCGAACCGCGGACCATGGAAACCAACTATGCCCAGGTATTCATACCGCTCAGCCGACTCGGCTATCACTATGCCTGGACCGACTCACGTTGAAACTAGTATTTATGTCATTGTTATCATCGTATGATAGACGTCGCTATAGTATATATTCAAAGTATGTATATTTTATTTTTTATTATTCAATCAGTCTTCATTTATTCACAAGCTTAATATTATTACTTTCCGACAGTCTATTTATTTTAGTAAGTACCACTCGGGTCTCGAACCAAACTATAGACTGAATGGATGAGAAACGACTACTTATAGTTCCGACTTGGACTTTATAACCAATCATTTACCTGTGTTACTTATGAATAATTTTACCTTCTTGATATTGTCTCAAGGAGACATTATTATATGGATTTTTTTTTAAATTTTTATTAGAATATTATTTTATTATTTCAATATTATAATCTACTTTTATAGATCATTTACTATATTATAATATATTATAGCGACATCTATCATACGATGATAACAATGACATAAATACTAGTTTCAACGTGAGTCGGTCCAGGCATAGTAATAGCCGAGTCGGCTGAGCGGTATGAATACCTGGGCATAGTTGGTTTCCAAGATCCGCGGTTCGCATCCCGCTTCTGCCGTTATTTTTGTATTTGGATTGACGCGTTGAAAAAAGAATTGTATGTATAGTATATGTATATTTAATTATAAACCTATTTATTAAAATTGGTGGTAGATGAAAGTCGTCGAATTTTTCGCTACTAATACTTTTTTACTTCAAATTGCTTTTTAATTATTAAATATGTGTTTTTGGTAAAATATTCGTTATCACGCATATAATTTTTGTAGTAATATATGCTTGAATGTTATCAACTGTAATAATCGTTTAAGGTAAACGCTTTATTAGTGATGACTTGACTAATGACGACCAGAAAAATATTCGAATTAGTTTTGTTACTACATTAGTCAAGGCGTTAAAATTTCAAAGTGCTGCATTAGTATGCTCGATTATCGGTTTGACTAATACGTTAATAACTTTAATAAATTATTATTTAAATCACGTTTTACAGAAATTTTTAATAATTTTCGATTTATTACAAAAAATATTAATGCAACCAAAAATATATTTTATTGACGTGCTGTAATATCCAGACATGAGACACCACAGCACGCTAATGTGTAAGAATGTTAAGGGTAGACAACTACTACTCTTAGAAATTGTAATAAATCCTCAAGGAATTTCACCCACATGATGCTTGTCGGTTGGTCACTTGGAGTGGGAATACAAGCATCTTGACGCTTCAAATCTGGCTTTATAACACCAAACACCTAGTGTTTGGGGCTTACAATCTATCACCGATACCTCCAGTATTTTTATAATTTGTCTCTCCTGTTGTACTGTATTTAACGAGTTTATAATATAAAATTAAACTTAAATCAAGTTTTTTTCATTCAAACCTATCACCACAATGTTCAAGAGAAATAGCAAGTAACATAAGAATCGTTACTATATAGTATTAAGGCGATTGAGCTCGGAACAAATAAAAATACAAAGTCTCGAAAGCGCAAATCTTTCCCATTGCACTTTGGGTTATAACAGTGCGGCGAATTGCTCTTTTTTGAACTGAGTCAATTAAGTTTAGAAGGTATTTCGGGCTATCCAAATGTTCAAAGGTGACTGCCGTATTCAATAGTTTGGATTTGTCCTTTATGTAGAAGAAAAAGTATTTTATCGTTGAAATACCGATGTGATCTATATATAACACCTAGTTTTTTGAAAGTGAGACCGGCTTTATACTTAATTGACTCGTTATTTTGTTATTATTTGAAATTGATATTCCAAGGATATTGATGGAGCTTGCTTTTGGAAGAAAACCACCGTTGAATGATACAGGTTCCATAGCAGTCTTCTTGGTGGAGAAATTGCATGATTAGGTTTTGGAAATGTTGAAACTGGCGATTCTTTAAGGCAGTCTAGTACTGCCTTAAAGAATTAAGATAAACAGACTCAGTGTTAATAGCAACACGGTTTTATGATTTATATAAACAGTTTTTTGTTTTATTTATATCATATTTATGATTGATTCTCTACGCAGTTCATGGTTAATAGTGATTATCGATGGTTAACGCTTTGAGCAATTAGTATTAAAAAACTGTTATATAAGTCGAGATAAACAAATTTCTTTTACTCTAATCAACTAATGTCATTAATTATTCAACCTGAATCGAGTATACTCACACAATGAACAACATCTTAACTGTAAGTAATTTATCTTTATTTGAATCGGATAAATGATGACGCACTTGCGTCTAACTTCTAATCTTATAAAAACCGACAAAATCTGTTTTTTCTGACTTACTTTTTATTTTGTCTTTTCTACTGTAATTACCATGGCAGCTATTTTTCTGAATTCACAGAATTAATTATTCTTACAGCTTAACATAAAACTCATCACAAATGTCTCACAGTAACTTAGCAACCGTTATTATCATTTTAATCAACCTGTGTTCGTCCACTTTTAAAGATAGGCTTCCCGAATGAGTCTTCGTCCTCTTCAATCCTCCGCCATCCGTTTCTTGGTAAATATTGCTATACAAAATAAAAAATGTATGTCAACTTAAACATTATCTAGGGATGGTTAGAAAATGTCTTCATGCATCTGAAGTTGATGAATAAGCGCAGGAAAAATCAGAGAATCTACTTTGAAAGAGTGTCCACATTACACGGTGATAATAAAGCTTTTTTCATCGATTGAACATCTACGTTACGTGAATTGAAAATAATAAATTCACTTATTCAGACTCCTTTTTGTTTTTTTCAAATTAAAAAATATATTAATCAACACGTTATGTAAGGCTCTTAACCTTTCCGGGAGTATGGTCGCATATGCGCGACCGCGCGATTTTTCTTTGAAGGAGTATGGACGTATGCGTCAGTGCAACAGAATCCATATTTAAAAACAGCGAAAATCTACTTTATCAAATGTCACGTGATATTTACATGACGTCACACCATCAAGTGAGCACATGTCATATATAGCAAACTTGAGATTTTGGCGCGCGCGATTTTTCAACTTTTTCGCGATATTGTGAAGTTTTACGGTTTTTTTAACGTGCTTTAGTGTGATTTTGTTGTTTTATATTGTGTTTCTACTAAATTCTCGCAAGGTTCGTGGGTTTATTAATGTTTTACGTAGTTAAATATGAATTACAGTTTTATACAGTGTTTTATCATACTTTTCTTGCAATTTATAAAAGTTTTACATTGACATACTATATTTAAACGTGATTTAGTGTGATTGAATCGTTTTATATTGTGTGTTTCTACAAAATTCTCGTAAGGTTTGGAGGTTTATTAGTGTTTTACGTAGTTAAATGTGAGTTACAGTTTTATACAGTGTTTTATCATACTTTTCTTGCAATTTATATAAGTTTTACAGTGTCATACTATATTTTAACGTGATTTGAAGTTTTTTATTGTATCGCCTTCTGTATTTAGTTTTGAATTTTTACTGCCGTAATTTTTTTTTCGATTTATATTGCTAAAATGGAAAGAGACTTAGGAATTGAGGACATATTAATGAATAGTGACAATGAGGAAGAAAACATCGAAGATATTGATGATATATCAATGGAGTTTAATGATTCTTCTTCTGATGATGATGAGGAACCAGATATTCAACCTAGTGCAAAACGTAAGCGAGAAGAATCAAGAATGTGGAACAACTCTAAATTTATGTTTTTATACCTGTATTTTATTTATATGTATAACTGCTATAATAGTGAAGAATGGAGTGTTTTTAGTGTGTATCGATGGCTTGCGATCCCTGAAATCTGAAATCGATTTTTTAATGATAAAACTTTAAAAACGGGAGTAATATTTTTTTACTATTTTTTATCTTCTTTCATATTCTTGTATCATGATTTGATAAAAAAAATGTTTGTATTTTCCATGTCAAATAAACTCACTCCCCATAGTTTTGACGATATAAATTATTCTACTCCCGGAAAGGTTAAATTAAGTTGTCTTCTGTATAGAACTGGATGAATTTGAGTTCGTTATACGAGTTCAAAAAAAGGTTGATCGTTACTGAAACAACGTCGCTTTCTAAGGACCAGTTCCGCCTTTTATAAGTTGAAGCCTTGTATTCCTACAAAATATAATTCTATTAATGCAGGGGATTTTTTCCATTCTTCTCATGGTATCTTTGGCCTCCACGGATCCAGTACCGATGGTGTCAAATGCCATGGAAGCTCGTCAAGCAGACTATCCTGATTGTCCTGGAATCGACAAAGGTGGCCTAAGAGGTGTCGTCGAAAACGTTTGTCAATTATGCGATGACGACACAGAGGGAGGATTACTGGAATTTTGCAGGTTAGTACTGATATCCTCCTCTTTTATTTGGATATCGATTAAATGGATGAAAAATACAGGATGAGATTCATGAAGAACTTGTTTGTGTTTCACCATATGCGTTTATTTGTCAAAAACGTCGCCCGTTATAGCGAACGCCCTAGGCGCGCGCGCTATAACGGTCACGAGTCAGATTTCAACTGACTACTAATGACGCGCCCTGAGATGTCGGCAGTCGCTGCAGAAAAAATAAAGATGACAGTGGTATTAACAGGAAATGGGCCCACTGTCATAACAGATATTTTCGGCGTATGCAAACACCGTTTAACATTCTACAATTACAAACATTAGATGTGCATGTCAGACAAGCGAACAAAATAGGAGAAAAAATATCGTTTTTCGAGAAATTAAGGCAGTGGTGTCCAACCGGTCGATCGCGATCGACCGGTCAATCGCGAGCCAAAATTTAGTCGGTCCCGAAAACCATCAAGATTTTTTTTTAAATTCTAATATAGTAGTAAAATGGACCACGAAAGTCGAACCAGTTGGCTCGACAGTATTGTAACTTTATCGTAATAACACAGCTCAAATATTACAATAGCAAAGCAAATTCAAGTAATTCTGGGTATTGATGGGAATGTAACAGCTGCGCCCATTGTTTTGAAGGAGCTTGCCGTATTTCCATTTTTTTAATCTATATACATATCTTTTGTTTGATTGACCGTACAGGATCATGTTTAAATTGCTAATCCATAGCACGTGTTATTTGAACTAGTGTTATGGATTAGTAAATCTTCAAATAACGATAAATTTCAGAAAGGTGCATCATTTCGTTTGACGGTTTTGCTCTTTACACACTTCAAAATCTCTGCTGTGTCTCTGTGGCGAATCTGTTGTGAATATATTGTGAACAAAGTTTAATTTTTCGTTTCATCAAAAATCAAATATATCTATCCTTGTCTTAAAAAAAATATTTTGACATTAAAAATGAGTGCTGTGAAGAAATCAAAATCGTATCATTTTAATAATGATTGGGAAGAGCAGTTTTTTTCAAAATGAACAATAGCAAGTGCTTTTGCCTAATATGTTATGTGATAATTTCTCTACCAAAAACAGGAAATCTCAATCGACATTATAGTACTGTGCACGAAAATTACAATCGTGATAATCCTCTAAATTAAAAAATGCGAAAGGATCACGTACAAAAGATGAAGACTACACTTCATTCGCAGCAATCAATTTTTTTTAAAAGTTTGCGAAAAATCTACATCCACAACAGTGACCTCTTTACGTGTGACACATAAATTGGAGTCGTCGCTTGACACTCAAACCGAGCGGTCGTGTCTTGTCGTCCTACCTACAGGATGGCGAATAGTTGCGATTGTGACATCGCGCAAATACATCGTCCCTTAGACGAACACCGATTGCTGCTGGAGCGGCTCTTAAAGGCTGTTGGATGCGGGAAGGAGGATACACCGACGTCTGTTGGTGTGGACTCTCCACCTAACCCAACAAGTCTGCTTTCTTCTCGCAGAAGGCGCTTGCCTAGGAAGTGCAAGGAGATTCCGGCTACCTTCGCGGAAATTTTTACCAGTCCTCGCCAAGTTTCGCCATCGCTCAACTGTGACAGCAGAGACTCCGAACCTGCCGTCGGTGAAGCCGTAACTTCAAGTGAGGCTTCCAAAGAAGAGTAATCCTTGGAGTGTGCTATGCAAGGAGCCCCTGCTGTTCTGAGTAGGGCTCCAAAGAAGGTCCTCCAGCTCGTGGTTCGAGGAACTGGAGGCCCTGAATGCTCTCTCCGTAGATGCTTTCTATCTCCCACGAGCAGTCTTTCCGGGGAAGTTTACGACTCGGATATAAGTCGCGCCTCTTCTGATGGAAAAAAACGTTCAGCGCGTCGGGTGATCCGCGGTTCTGCAGCTCCTTCGAAGAAGGTTGCCGGAGTGAAGATGGCGTATCTTCACGCCAAGGGTCTTCACCCGGATACAACAGCTAATGACTTGCAGAGCTTCTTGGCAGCGACCGCTGCATTCAATTCCTCTTGGATGACCATCAGGAGGATTATCAGCAGAAAGACGCTGTCAACTTCTTTCAAAGTCGGGGTCATCGCGACTTCACTGGAGTCTCTCATGGAGCCTGAAGCGTGGCCTGAAAAGACCATAGTTCAACCCTGGATACGTGTAAGACGAAAGAATCGCAGTGGACAGTGGTTGAAACCGGTTGAAGTGAAGATATTGACATATTTGGTGTAATATTGCTTCAGATTCAGTGCTGGCGTTGATGGATGCAAAATGTTGGACGTTTGATTTTATGACAATAATGCCTTGTTATTTGTGTGTCAATCATGATATACTTATGACAGGGTTTTTGTTGTTACAAGTCAACTACTTGCATTGAGTCTCCTAACGCTTCTTCTGGGTGTGGGGTCATTGACACTAAATGTGTCAATATATTTACAGGGCCACACTTATACACTTATAAGTAAAAATTCTTCAATAATGAATTAAGATGTAAAAATATTTTGTAATATTATTGAAGCAAATATAATAATTGAATTGAAATAATTGAATTGAATTGAATTGGCGAAACACAAGAAACCCTTTACTGATGGTGAAATTTTTAATGAAGGATTCTTAGTAGCTGGTGATTCATTATTTGAGAATTTCAAGAACAAAGATAAAATTATGAAAGCAATTCAGAGTGTGCAATAATCAAGAAACTCTGTGGCGAGGCGATTTGAGTTGTAAGCGATTTGACTTCGAAGCTTGCACTCACTTTTCACTTCAATTCTGACGAATCGCTTGATGTATGTGACACGCCGCAATTGAATATATTTGCACATTTGAAATTTTTCCGATTGCAGTACGAAGGAAGAACAAGTAAAGATAATTCTAATTAAAGGAACATGCAAAGGAGAAGATATATATAACAGTTTTAAAGACTTCATTAAATTAGAAGAATTAGCACAACAAAAACTCATTTATATTACGACGGACGGTGCACCATCCATGGTTGGCAGTGAAAATGGTTTTATTGCACTTTGCAGGAAAGATGAATATTTTCCCAAGTTTTAATCATATCACTGCATCGTTCAGCAACAAGCATTATGCGCAAAATTCACAAGTTTGGATCAAGTAATGAAAGCCGCCATAAAAATAATCAATTCCATCAGAAGGAAACCATTGCAGAGAAGAAAATTTAAGTTGCTACTAGAGGAATTTGAAAAACATCACTGAGATTTGCTGTCGCATAATGAAATTACATGGCTAAAAGGACTAGTCCTCGCTCGGTTTCGGAAATATTACCCGAAATAAAACTTTTTCTACTCGAGAGAAATGATGATAGGTCAAGCTATCTACAAAACAAGAAATGACTTTTAAAACTGGCGTTTTTAACAGATTTAACATCGATGCTATATGAAATTAATTTATAATTACAAGGGAGATCCAAAACCATCAAAAATATGATTTTGTCGGTGAATTCTTTCAAAATGAAATTGAAGCTATGGATTTCAAAGCTGAAGAGAAAAGGATTTCTCTTATTTCAGCCATTTGAAAGATAAGATTGGTAAAAATGTGGATATATAAGATTATGAGAAGTATGCTGATGTATTGAAGAGAATATCGGAAGAATTCAACAACAGATTTGCTGATTTTAAAAATTTGAACACAATTTGCAGCTTCATATCTTCCCCATTGGATATAAATAAAAATTAAATAGACGGTCTTGCTAAGGATATAGCCATTTTATTTTCAATGAATAACTCTGATGTAGAGTTACAGCTCATTGAGTTAATAAACGATGTTACATTGGTCAATTTCAAAACTGATGCATGGAAAGTATTAAATCCGATTAAATATTCGTATTTGATAGATGTTTATTTGCGGGTTTCATCATGCTTCGGAAGTACTTATTTGTGTGAAGCCTCATTTGTTCTCATGAATTACATAAAATCTAAACATCGGTCACGTTCGACGGATAATCATCTTGATGATTGTATGCGATTTGCATCGAGTAATTATCGGCCAAATTATTTGGAGATTGGCAAAAATGAAAAATGTCAAATATCTCATTAAATTTCATTTTTGTATTATTGTAAAACAATAAAGAGTGGTACATTTTTTTTTTGCTTCGTAAAACGTTAAATAAAATGTTTATAAGAAATAAATAATAATACAAGATAATTTTTTTTATACACATATAACGATATTCCGCCTTCAAAGTGTATAATTAAACTTTTAAGATGTATATAAAATACTAATTAAATTGTCTATAAGAATTTTATAAGATGTCGATCTCAAACAAATTTAAAATGCAAAAGTAGCTCCCAGTGATCAAAAGGTTGTACACCACTGCTTTAAGGCATCAGCCTAAAGAAGTTATATCAAGCTGATATCAGTACTTTATCCTTGCCGATACCGTACTGATATCAAGCTGATATCAAGCTGATATCAAGCTGATATCAAGCTGATATCAGTACGGCATCCTTCAATGGCGACTTCATATCGCCGGGATCGTCATCGGAACGCGTGTATGGATAGATGAGAACCGTTTCACAAAATCAAATCTGGTCTAGAAGCATATTGGCGTATATTTTAAATACAAGACTGACATACTTCACCACCTGTGCGGATTAACAACGATTAATATTTGACGGTGAGTAGAAAGTGACTCGGTGGTAGTGACGGTCGTTGCCCCGAACACCCCTATTGGCCACTTGGTGAACTATGGCACTACATGACAGGACTTGCCACTCTACACAACAATCAAATGGCCTGAAACGCCACGTCTAATAGTTACTTAAATCTAAAACTTTCGCTAACATTTTAAAATTTCCGTGTCAGACGAGCAACCAAATTTAAGGGATATTTGATCGGATATTGAGGCTTTTCACCAGCGTGCAAGGACTATATACAACTTATATCAATGTTAAACGACAATAGCACTTTGTATGCGAACGGAAAAACTCAAAAGATTGAAATATAAAATTTAAGTTTTTCATCTTAGTATAGATCCGGTGGATTGGTTTACAACAACAAAATCTTGCATCTCGATCTCTACTTTTCTCGATCCTCTGCAACCCTATTTAGCTCAGCATAAGAGCCACAACTCATGTCCTCGAACAATTGCTGCAAATAATCCCGTATAGGGCTCCCTATGCAGTATCTATCCTCAACCATCTCTTCAACACTGTCGTGAAGAAGACCATAGTGGCGCATGATGTAACCAATCGCCTCTCTGAGATGGTTCTCACTAGGTTCTTATCTTCCTTGATTATGCTGAGTACCTCATTTTTCGTGACGTGATCTCTCCAGGAAATTCCGACAATTCTTCTGTAAGACCACATCTCAAAGGCCTCTAGTCTTTTTTATCACTTTCAGATATGCACCATGTCTCACAATAACTCAATTTAAGTTAACGGTATAAAAAATTTCATGTTTCAGGAAAGACTGCTATTCGACTTCGCAATTCAGGAGTTGCGCTGCAACCTTGGGACTTGAATACAAAGATGATTTTGAATGGAAGATTAAAATTGCAGACTTTATAGCGACACATTCAAAGGATTGAAAGATAAACAATGGCCATACGCTCCTAATTTAAATAATGTTTATCGCTTCTTATTAACATAGCCACAATTACTAACAATTTTCATTAAATCTGTCCATAAATAAATTCGTGACATCGACTAAAATGGCGCTGCTTTCAGTTCTTTAAAAGTACAAACCTTTTTATACAACGGGTCGAAAATTCAACTCAATTTGGTATTTAATTCACATTCAATAGTGATGTCAACTTCATATCATAATTGTGTGGTTACTTTAATTGAAAAATAAAATTAAATAATTAAATAAAATTTCTTTTCATATAATTGTGTACGCTTTTAACCAATCAACTTACACTGAACAGAGCCTTTACTTATCAGAAACACTGTTAGTCTGTAAAGCAAAAGGTGTTCACCAGAAACAACCTACTCCAAAAAGTGGCAGGTATGAAGTTGGGAGCTCAACCAAATCTGATCGCACAAGTACTTTAGCCCTCTAATTCTCTGCTGGCGAGTATGCCGCACCAGCATGGGCGAGGTCGACCCATAATAAGAAAGTAGTTATTGCTCTGTTCCATAAATAGCCACAGTATTAATTTCGGCACTACGTTGACTACCGGTGAGTCAGTCTAAGTCTGCTGGGGCGTAAATAACGCATCATTGTCCGTCTCGGGCAGATAATCAATGTTTGTTAATCTTTTTATCTTTATTATTATAAAAAGTGATAAAAAGTTATTAATATGTGCTGTTTGAATATTTTTTGTGTTGCTCAACTGCTTCATCCCACAACCACGTGTTCTAATGATGATTCCAGCGACATGGTCGTTCTTTTGAGTAAGTAAGGATGTCACATCAAATATAAATATCCTCTCGTCCCGAAAATCTCAAATCCTCAGTACACGCTTCCGGTACGGAGGAGCTCACTTCCGGTCGCGTCTCCGTCTTACCCCCCCCCCTTCGGAGCCTTTTGGGGAAGTTATTACGCATTTAACTCTTCAGTAGCCGCTACAGCCTACAGCCTGAAAGCAGTAGCGGCCACTGTACAAGGTATTCGGTAAGCTTTTTCTCGTACGTGATACAGAAAGGATTAAGTGAATCAAAACATTTTGGATTTACAAAATAAATCAAGAGTCTCGTAGTTTTTTATATATTTTGAGCACTCACTTCAATAACCATTAAAATAAACAAATTTAATTACACTTCCAACAAAGATCACACTTAACACTTTATTTACTTGGTGGAATAGTGTAGCTTTATCAATTCTCAACGGGTGTTAATATACAGGGTGCTCAAAACATCTTAAACATAATTAATTAAATTATTGATTTAGACCGGAGGTCGTCAAACTTTTTATGCCTAGCGCCCACTTTTGCCTATTTTTCAAGGTAAAATTTCCCTACCCCCCACCAACCTCGCTATATTTCAATTCAGTATATGGGTGGAAACAATTCTAGAAGGAATGTAAGAGATTGTAGAGAGACAAAAATTACCCACCGCCCACCACGGAAGCCCGTATCGTCCACTAGTGGGCGGTACGGACCAGATTGACGACCCGTGATCTAGAGTCTAAAGTCTAGACTCTAGACATCCAAAATATAAAAAAAACTATTTGGTTATTTATAAAAAAACCCTTTTATATTCCAAATCTGAATGCATGAGG
Source organism: Glossosoma conforme (assembly GCA_022606575.1). Lineage (NCBI taxonomy): Eukaryota > Metazoa > Arthropoda > Insecta > Trichoptera > Glossosomatidae > Glossosoma > Glossosoma conforme. The sequence continues at coordinate 4,960,537 of JAGTXR010000058.1, read as the reverse complement.
GATGGGGAGCAGATAAAAAACAATTTTTCAGAAGCAAATTGAGATACATATTCGACAGAAATTGAGAAATTTTGATCCGAGGCGGATCTTATGCTTTCAGGCCCCGTACGGGTCGAAACTCGCTACTGTTCGCGGTTGGAGCTCAATTGATGACTCCGGCAGCTGCGACAGCGCAACGCCGTAACTTATACAGTGGCCATTTAGAGAACTCGTGGGGCACCAATGTCAGACAGTCATCTACATTACTAATGACGCACCAGTGGTAAGACCTGTCATGTAACTAATATGGTGACACATGCGTGTCCGACGAGCGAACAATAAAAAGAAATGAAAGAAAAGGGCTAAATCGAGGTGATATCATTTTTTTATTAGTCATAATGAAAGCATCAATTTACTTCATGTCAATGTTGTAAACAAATATAATGCTTACCCATGTACTTATTGAACTTGAAATATTCTAAAAAACAACCAACAGTTATTTAATAAATCATTATCAATTTGTTATGGAATTTATTCACCTGACATTATCATTTCCGAACTGAGTTATCGATTCCGGAACACTTATAGATAAAGCTACACAAGAATCTACAACGTGAAATAAAAATAAGAAAGTATGTAGGTAACTAAGGTATGGAGATTGGGTATGTTTTGAAAAAGTTTAAGAAGGGATGTAGATCTGTGCAATTTGTCTAATAGTGTTGTTATATTAAAATGGAATGTGTCGATGATGTAAAACATTTATATTTATTAATAAAAGGAAAATTTACTATCATTAAATATTAATTTAAAGCTCCGCAAGCATCTTACCAAAATATTTGCTTGGAGCATGTTGATGTACGGCTGTGAGTCATGGTGCTTATCTGAAAGTGATACAAAAAGACTAGAGGCCTTTGAGATGTGGCCATACAGAAGAACTCTCGGAATTTTCTGGAGAAACCATGTCACGAACAATGATGTTCTCAGCATAATTAAGGAGGATAGGCACCTAGTAAAAACCATCTCAGAGAGGCGATCGGTCACATCATACGCCACGATGGTCATCTTCACGACATTGTGGAAGGGATGGTTGAAGGTAGAAACTGTAGAGGGCATCCTAGACGGGAGTATTTGCAGCAAGTGTTCGAGGATATGAGTTGTAGCTCTTATGCTGAGCTGAAGAGGACTGCAGAGGATCCAGAGAGTGGAGGTCGAGATGCAAGATTTTGTTGCTGCAAACTAATCCACCGGATTGATACTACGAAAAAGACTGCCATTATATATTTGAAAGAAAGGTGAAAGTATAAAACACGGCTTAAATAATCTCAATTTCGTTTTACTCAAGTACAGCTATGAGTCATATATATTGCTCATGCAGTCAAAATAATATTCAAAGTGGAGCGAATTTTTTCTGCAGGGCACCGTTCTGTTATAGCGTTATCGATCACCGCTGGTTCAGCGTCGACTTTCCAAGTGTTTCGCTATAAACGTATTTCGGTCCGTTGGCGTTCAGCGAGCCTCGAAACGTTTACAACCCCATTAAACTTTTTAAAGCCGCCCATATGCTCCATAATGAAGACGACCGGACTTTTATGCCGTTGTAAGATTAAATGAAATAAACGGAGATTTTCTCGCAAAACGAAATCAATCCAATAAAATAAATAGTGCTTATACATAAATTGTACAATCTTCATATAATATATTTAATGAAAGACTCACTGTGAGTGAGTGATGTTTTCAAGATTGAGATGACTATTTCATATCCTATATTTGACTATGTAATAATATAAATTATAGGCTCACATAAAAATCCATCGGTAGAGGGATTTGGTCTCCTTTCAGTATTGATTTTTATGTATAAAAAAAATATATTTTTCAATTTTATTAGGTGGTGAAATAGCATAGTGGTTAGGTTGAATATAATATATAATAAGAAAACCTTGAATGTAACGTATATTATTTTTTTATCTGAATCTTTTATTAATAAAATAAACTAAAGAGCATTAAACGTAGATGTATACTAATTTAATTTATGTAAACTGTTTATGAGAGCTTCAAATTAAGTAATTTAAGTAACAAAAAAAATGTTATTTGTTATTCGAGTATGTTGGGTATGTAGTTAATTTTTTAAAAATATACTTCAGAAATATTTATTTAATTCGTATTTAATGAATAAAACTACCCTGGGAGGCCGTTGGAAACTGTACACATAATCTACTAAGTTGAGCTGCGAGAGGCGAAGCTGACATGAAATGAGGCGAAGACTTAAGCAGCTGACAGAGCTTTGTGGTGAAAATTTGTGAATGCCATATACTCCAGTTAGTGAACCTACCTGGTATGATTATGTTAGAACATTGCAAAAGGTATTCATACATTTTATATTATAATGCTTAAAATATAACTGGCGTTCTACTTTCTTTCACTTATTAAAAGTGATAGCTTTTTCCATAGAAACAGTGCAAACCACCGTGAAACTAATCTTAAGACTGCATTTTCGCGTTGAATTCGTTCCGAGACGTAAAAAGTACAACTCGGATAGAACCGGAAGCTCTGAAATTCAGCAAGGGTCTCAAAAGTTTGAAATGTTTCAAAACCGGCATTATTAATCTTGAAACTGCCTGAAACTTCCTGAAACCTTGAAAGTTTCAAGGCGACCCCTGAAACATATTTTTCTCGCTAAATACATTGTTTCGGATTGTTTTAATATGAGTCAGAAATAAACCGGAACACTTTATGTAAGTAATAAACATTAAGAGAGCTCATTACTTTAACTGAGACAATTCGACCAAGATAGTGCGAGTGAATTAAATTAAATTTACGATTATGTAACATTTGTGAAATTATAATCTTGTAAGTATACGCTCGTAAGTCTCGAGTTAATTAAAAAAATATACATAATGGACTTGCACAAATTGTGATATCAGCTTGATATAGTTCCTTAAGGCTGATAACGTAAAGCCTCGAAAAACGATCTTTTGTCTCTTATTTATGTTCGCTCGCCTGACATGCATATCTTATAATGTTAGTTTTAGTTATATGATAATACAAAGCGTTTGCATACGCCATTTTATTTGTTATGACAGTTGGTCCATATCATGTTGGTACCACTGTCATCTTTAATTCGCTTTTTCTGCCGCGACTGTGGGCAGCGCTAGATGTCAGACCGCGCCAGTATTTGGAACTCGCTCCCAACCATGATGGAGAACGCCTAATGGCATTCGCATTAACGGGGACGAAAAAGCAAGTGTTTGAGAAATAAACGCGAATCGTGAAATGAAAACAAGTTCTTTGCATTGTGAACCTGATCCTGCATCCTGTCACACAGTAATTCAATATCGAACTTAGAGGAGGATATCAATTTTGTAACAAGTAAATGCAATATATTCATATTTGTAGTTGTAATGACAACGCAAATTTATATAATATTTAATGATATATATAATGCTTACCTATGTACTTATTGAACTTAAAATATTATATTTAACAACATACAGTTATTGAATAAAGCAGTACCAATTCGACTCCGGTCTTTATACGTTTCTTAGTGCTGGAATATGTGGTACTCCGACGTCGCCACACAGTTGACGTCATCATTTCGAAACCGAGTAATTAACAATGAGGTAAACATGCTGTTTTGTTTAATGATTCGAAATAAGATTTTATTTTTAATAATATTCAAAATTTCAACAACTGATTTTATAAAAATTCACAGCAAACATCAAATTTTTTAAGTTCCTTTCAACAATTATTGGAGAACAATAAACGGTTGACCCAAAAATTTAAACAACGAACATTTGTATAAATGTTCATTTCTTTACCTAACGCTGAACCTCTGCAGTAATGTATTCTGTGAATTTGTATGTGTATTAGTAATTTAGTCATGTTATTCGTAGTACTCGTAGTTTGTAAAGTAAAAGAATATAGGATTATACTTTACGAAATACCAAAAATTAACGAAACGAGTATTAACATATTTTTTTAAATTTCAAATGATTAAATATCTAAAAAGTTTCAAAATATTTGATTGGAGTCTTATTCATTACTTTTGCTTTGCGTCATTTTTTAAAATTTTTTACTTTGCATGTCACATTCATTAACGATAACGCAATATTTTTAATTGGCGATCAAAAATGAGCTTTGTAATGGTTATTCGACGATATTTCCTTCTTAAAGCCAACGTCAACCTTTTTTTTCAAACTACAACGATTGTAAATTAGGCAACTTAAGTATACAAATATAGTATACTAACTTCGCAGCCTAAGGCTGAGGTCTATTTGAGATCTAACTGATGTATCTAGAATCACGGGAATGCCTTCAGCCATTCTCTAACAAGTAGCATTTTGCGTGAAGCAAGTAACGGGTCCCCATCTGGGTCTCCAAAAACAGGACGAGTGTAAATTATGCACTTCATCAAATTATTTTTAATTGGTCAATTCCATCCATACAGTTCCTAAAAAATTGCAACAGCAAATAGTAGTGTACTTAAGGGAAGCAACCAATTTAGGACACTGAATTTTATGATTTGTTTTGTGCTTAATTTTCTAAGAAACATTAAAAAGTGATTGAATCTTCAACGTCTTTTTATTTATACTATAAACAACATAGTTTAAGAAAATTTAAACATTTTAAGAAGTTATCATCGGAAATTTTCTTATTTTAAAGCTGCATTACATGGTATTCTAAAAGTTCGGTGTATTGTTGACGTGCACGTTAAGGGTCGCAAAATTAGCTTGAAAACGATGTAAAAAGTTCAGATAAAATGTTTTCTTTTAGTAATTGTTAGTTGTATTTAACGTGTGTTAACAAATGCAAAAATGAATCATTCTTTATTATTTAAAAAAAAACCTTTAAATATTTTCTTTTTCATAAGGATTATAAAAAAATAGTATCCGAAAAATCGACTAGAGAATGAATCGAAAAGGCAAATGAAATAGCTGTAGTATTCGAGACATATTTTGGAATGATTTGTTAAGGGGATATTTTTAAGGAGATTGAGACCCGTTGTTTTCGAGTTCCGGACCATTTGGTTTCGATGATCAATTTAACTCAAATTGCGACAAATAAATAAAAATAAGTAGTGACCCATCCATGTTTTGGTACGTGGCCAATGTCGCTTTACTTCGGTACATAGGTTGACGACGCCTGTACTAGAACGTCGCACTTTGCGTTTTCTATTGATAAAAGTATCACGTTGCAGCCGCGTCACTGCCCGTAAATCACGATCCCCTGCGTAACAGTTGACGCGATAAAAAACTGAAGCGTAAAAAAGGCAAATTAAAAATGTACAAAAAAAAACGAGTGAAAAATTGCTAGGCGTAATTCGAAACGAATGCCCGCGATGTGGGGGTTGAGAACCGCTGCAAGCCCATACAAGAGTATGCTTCCAATTGAAGGTGAACATATTACGTATGTGACTTGTACGACAGCAAATTTGGCTTTTGGGTCTAGCCGTGTGTGGTGAATTTCTCGTTTGCTCCGATATTTCAACCACCGTTTCAGGGATCGCATTCAGGATTGATGATTTGTTTTATAGCGGTTGAAACATTAGAGAAAATATTTAATTTTTCACAAACAGTTTAACTCAAAATTATTTGATTTGTATGACGTTTGCAATTTTCACTTATGCTGACCACGTTATATACAATACTAGCTGACCCGGTGAACATTGTTTCACCCGAAAGGCAATAAATGAGCAGATTTTGGATTTTATTAAGTTGAATTTTTCGGTACATATGATATCATATATTTGGTCTGGTTGAATTCTATTGCAGTAATCGACGAAACTTCAGCAAGTAGTTGTCAGCATTTCGACGAATAATCAAACGATATGCGTAATAATTCGGCGATAACCTTCTAACTAAATTTCTTCACCTGAATTTATGACAATAGATTTGCTATTTTGTATGTAAAGCTTACATCCATATTTGTAGCATAATTATAAAGGGGTGAAGATAAATGATATTAAATCGTTTGCCAGTTATGTGTCGAATTTTCTCTAAACAAACATCTTAATCTTTAAGTCCGTTATTTTCCTGGTAATAAGGAGTGTAATTGGTCATTTAAAAATCTAAAGCAAAACCAAGCACTGTAAAATGTATGTCATGACGGATCAAACTATGATATTGATTATATATATATATTGATTACTCACCATTCAATGGATTTTTCATTTTGATATTGAAATAATATCCATCTTCTCGTGCCAAGACATCAGTGGGTATTGCAACGTGTCATATGAACGACGTGTTTCAGATATCATAAATGAATTATAACGCATATCGCTTGACGATTCGTCGAAATGCTGACAACTACTTGCTGAAGTTTCGTCGATTACTGCAATAGAATTCAACCAGATGAAATATATGATATCATATGTACCGAAAAATTCAACTTAATAAAGTCCAAAATCTGCTCATTTATTGCCTTTCGGGTGAAACAAAGTTCACCGGGTCAGCTTGTATAGATAGAATTATTTAAAAGGCCACAATCATGTCCGCTCCTCTGACTGGAGCATATGATCGTCACTGATGTCACAAAGCTCTATCAGCCGCCACGATGTTGGTCCTAATCATCATTCCGAATTTGTTTCAGGCAAGTTTAATTTTTTTTTGCATAAACACATATAGTAGAATACTGGTGGTGATTTAAAAAAAAAAAAAAAACTATCACCATCTGTCGGTATTCTCCTGTATATGTTTACATAAAAAAAAAGATGTTGATAGTAATTCTAAAGTCCCATCTGTGCAATTTTATGACGCTTACCATAGCGCATATGGCTAAGCGCTGCATGTGGTGTGTTGATCTGCCAACGTCATAGACTACAGGCCAAGATTCCCACATCATCCTTATTATTACAGGAATTTTCTATGAATGGGTGGCCTTCACGGGATGACTTTCGTCTACCACCAATTTTTTTATTATTAGGCTATGACTGGCATTTCACGGGTGAGGGATCAAATTCATACCAACCGGGGTACTTTAGAACTCAGAAATCGATCGAAAATCCTATTTTTTCTAATCTCCGCCGGGGACCGAACACACGACTTTTGACTAGCAAAGCAAACGCATTGACCACTGAGCTATACCCACCGGCTCTTCAATGCCTATTCTCAAAATCCGTTCTGCAGATACATTGGCTGTAGGGCCATCGAGAGCTATACAGTGTATTTGACGGAGCTACGCTGAACTGACATGGGATGAAGGAAGGGTCATGAAGGCTGACAGAGTTTCGTGACGACTATATGCTCCAGTTAGATGAGGGGATATAATGATAATGATGATTGAATAAGATTTTATTTAGATTTACGAGATGTGAACCCGTGATTGGTCGCGTGATGATCGAGCTTTTTAACACTTAAGACTTAACCCCCCGTCAAAAACGTTTGTTATCGTTATTGTGTGTGTGTGTGCGTCCAGTGACGCATTTAGTACGTGAAAAATTAATACCCCACGTAGATGACCCGTTAACCCCGCAACGGAGACATATTTTAAAATGTTTTTTTTTGTTTTCTAATATACATTCCATATCTAAACCATTTGATCACCACATATAACTGCTATTCAGTTTAACTAGTTACGATTTTCGATGAAAGAAGGCATCTCTGTATCCCAAAGCACTCCTAAGTACGTGTATAGTTATCAACGACTGCTAAAACAGGTTGTGACGAGATAGTAGCTGTAATATTCGAGGCATATTTTTGATTACTTTTTATTCATATTTTGTAAGCAGATATGATTACTAGTTTGATCCTCTTGATTCCCAGATTATATAGTTCTAAGGGAGTAAGACTTACTTCAACGATATTTATATACAACAATGATAAGAATTCCTTGTAATATCGGAAAAAAGAAGAAACTCATTACACACGGATCAAATCATGAATCATCATTTCTAAATATATAAACTTATATTTGTGTACAATTTGAAAATTTATTTGACGAATAGTTAGTTAATTTTATATGGACATAATTATATTTATATCATTAAACCTCTTAATTTTAATTAATGAAATTTAGTGGAGTCCCTGTCAATTTTAAAATTATCTTCTTACAAAATATTCCCCAAGTTGGGTTGAGCCGCCCCTTAAGATAAAATAGTCCAAGCCTTGGGAATGTTGGACTAATCACCCGATATTTTTACAAGTACGATTAAAAACCAACTTAAAATATACAACAATAGTACTAGTCTAGTAACTTTTATTGAAAAACTTGGATTTCTGCTCTGTAGTTTGTTAGAAATCATATACAATATGTTTCAAAGAGAACCTTAACGCATAAATATGTCCGAAAACGAAAAATTGAAAGTGGCAGATTACAGAAGTAAGTAGCTGAAATTTGTGGTGACTATATGTTCCATATATGGAAAGGATATGGAAAAAAGAAAAACGAATAAAATGTTGCCGTAAATGGTTAATTTATTTAATTACTTGTGTTTTTCCGGCGCACATTACAACGAGTTACCTTGTATTACAAAAAATACTATCCATCAGTTAACAATTCGCGGTGACATCCAAATTTAAGTTAGTGTCTTATTTTGTTAAACTTTGATAATCAAAAAAGAACCGCGCTACAAATGTGTTATAATCATCAAATCAAACACACAGCAGTCTTCACTGTGTATCGACAACTTCATTGCATAAGTAACGCCATTAGTAACAATAAGAGTGTGGATATATAATAATGATGATGATGTTATATCTCCTGAAAGGTTGTGAATTCCTGAAAAGATGCTCGTGGTGCGCGTTTAACTCCAGCATCAATTTTCCCCTTGGATCGTATTCAGAGCGCTAATTGACTATGACGGCTCGGTGTCCTTTTACAGCTGCCAACTACCGTCGTGGGAGCGGCGACCGTATCCGTAATTTATTACTATCTCCTTAGCCATCACCCTACTCCCTTTAATAACCCTGCTATTTCATGTGCAACGAACATCGTTATCAATAAATATTATGGATTAATTATTTACACTGCGCGACTTCAATTTTATAATCATCACCATTTACATGTCCACTCTTATAATAAGAGCATATAAAAGCCGGCGGGTATAGGTCAATGGTCAAAACGTTTGCTTTGCAAGTCAAAGGTCGTGGGTTCGATCCCCGACGGAGAGTAAAAAAAAGATTTTTAATCGATTTTTGAGCTGTAAAATAACCCCGGTTTGTGTAAATTTGATCCTTCACACGTAAAATTCCACTCAAAGCCTATTAATCCAAAAATTGGTGGAAGATGAAAGTCGTCTACTATACAGACACTGCAAATTGCCATTTCAATGTTCTGTATGCCCAGATTGTCTTTATATGCCATGTCCCAGAAAACCTGTATTCTCGAAGGTCCACATGGAAACATAGATAGTTCCCGTGAGCCTCCGAGGCAAGAGCCCGCGAACTTGCATATAATGCGGCTGTAGTACTAGAAAAATATTTTGGGTGTTCAATAATAAGTTTTTTTTTTTAAAAGGTTATGATATCAAAATATCTTTCATTCACTTGAGCTCCGTATTACTAAAATCTAATATTGATTAAGCTCCTCTTAACCATCTTACGATAAGAAAATCCTAGACTTAAAAAAAATCGTCGTCAAGAATCGTTTAAAAAAATCTTCGCAATATTAACGTGAGACCCTTTCGGAGCCCTTAAGCCTAAACTTGGCCAAAATCGAACTATGATAAGGGTCGGATTAGGGGCCGGGCCCTTGCTTTAAGCTCGCCAGGGCCTCATCTTTCGTAGGGCCCATATATCATGGCGAACTTGGCGACAGCGATCGAGTACCTTTTACTAAGCGTATGATATATCTCTCGTTTTATTACGCCGGAGTATTATTAGATTATTGGCTTTCTATAAAAGGCAGGTAAATAAGTTGATAAAGCCGCAGGTGCGAATTATTTTTATGGTTTATTTGTACTATTTTTATATTACATTTATGATGCTAGATATATTTTTTATTATGTACTATAATTTCGGTCTTTGGCAATCGTGCTTTCAACTACTCGGCACCAATGTCCTGGAACTCGCTACCGTAAAACATAAGAGAACTTAAAGTGTAGGCATTCTTTATAAGCAGGCTCAAGACCCACCTTTTTACTCAGAGCGGCAAAGAAGCGCTTTTGGAATGACCATTCGCTCATAAAATAGCGCTATACAAATACTGATACAATAATAATTATGATGTTTGGTAAAAGCAAATATGTTTTGGTAGTTTTAATTCACTATATTTTCAGTAATTATTTAGTAACTTGTCAATAATAAATACCTTAAAAAGTAAGTAAACAATATTAATCGGAAGTAGAAAAAATAATAAAATGGCTGGAAATAATTAATTAATGGTAATTAATAATAGGTAAGGTTATGTTAGGTTAGGTTAAAATTTAATTTAATGGGTTAATTGTTCATTCGTCTACATTAATTTTAACCAATATTATATATATTACTGTCATTTTAATCCAACGGAGCCCGGGGATATAAAAAAAAAGCGCCTGCATTTTATGCTCTATTGGATCATTCCAAGAACATGTTTCTTCCAGGTCCACCTTTGTCATATTTGGTTTTACAAATATTGGAATTTTCAAGGACGTCTGAACCATTCGCTGTTTTCAATGACCGAACGATAGTTGTTGTTTCAACATGCTTTGTTCGTTGGTCACTTGACGACATAACATTACGAGTCCTATCGATAAAGAAATGATCAATAAATCGTTTCTCACTTCATTCGATTCAGGATATTTTCCAAGTAGATAAATCATAGAAAATGTGACACTGCTCAAGGCGTTCGTTTTGCAGGTGAGTAAGGTAAGTAATTATCTAGGCGCTCCTAAATGTCCTACCAGCACACCACGATCCTTTTCATACATCCTTTTCCTCTTATGTAGATGGCAGGGTTTCCTTAGATCTCTGTGATCTTTGACACGTGTCATCTTCTTCTTCTTTTGTGTTTTATTTTCCTTTTTGTATGTTTTGTTTGTTTGTGTAAATTCTATATTTCTTATTCTTGGTAGCTTGGAACTGTGGTTCTGTAAAATAAATAAACAAATAAGTAACATAACAACTCATTCTGGAGTAAAAGATAAAATTAATATAAGCTTAATATATGTAACTTTATTACTGTAACATCATCATTCTGTTTTCGTCCACTGCTGAACTATCTTCCATATGAGTCTCCATCTATTTCGATGCTTGATCTTCTGCATCCTGCTTCCTCCTACTAATATTTTGATGATATCAGTCCAGTTATTGCACGGGGTCTGCCAAACACCGTTTGCCAGTTCTTGTGCACTTATCTTAAACTTTTTTTTCTTATATCAAACAATACTTCTTGTTTGACCTTTTGCCTCTTATCGTTATATTTGTTCAGGATTTTATATTTCAGAGACACTTCAATAGTGGATCTCTCAATGGCATGTTGAGTGAATTTAATTCTCTCTCCATAATGACTGCGCCGTAATGTATTGTTTTAAAATAAATACAATGATTTATAAACCTACAAATTAAAAGCAAAAATCTACCTCTTAGAATTATTTTACACAAATTAATCAGAGAAAAGATATTGGCAAATATGGAAATGAAGTTGATATGCAAACCTATACACTGTGCTCATTGATTATAGTTTTTATATATATTAACATACTCTTGTCTTTACAAAGGTAGTTATTCAGTCGCGTGGTGGCATGTTGAGGAGCAAAGTAACAACAGAAAGACTTTTTTTGAAGCACATTGTTATATATTTTCGATAGATTTGGTTTCCCCGATCGATCGTAACACGGCGTTACTTTCGCCTCAATCGATCGGAACTTACAATGCGATCTTGCCGACGTCGGCACACGACTGAGCGCGCTCGTGATGGGCTGTCGCCCAGCGCCACCGTGGTAATCTACGTAACTAGTCCAAAATGGCATTATGGTGAGACATACATGTACGAAAAGCGAACAGAAATAAGAGACGAAAGATTGTATATCGAGGTATTCGGTACCAGTCAGCTATACAATGCTGATGTCAATATAATTTTTGTAAATCAATGAATTGATTTAAATTTTCGAATAAATATAACGCTGATTAACAGAATGTCTTACAACACATATGGAACATAGAAATAGGCTCGTATTATAATGATTGTAATTTTTTTGTCAGAAAATTGAAGGTATATGTTCAAAAGTTTTCGTCCATTGATATCACTGTATGCAAACATTTCCATAATGCTAAATCGGAAGCCTTTTACATTCAAACTGCTTGAATCGCAAATGCTAGGGCATGCAATTTTAAAGAAACTCTGTTTATTCGTACTTATTTCTTTTTGTTAAAGGCTCATGTAAAAATTTCGAACAAAACTCAAATCGAATGCTTTTAAACTAATAAAGACCCATTTGAAAATGTTTTCAACCGCTCTACAGTTGAAACATATCATCTTCACTTATTGGCATTAAAAGTTCTGTTAGAGTTGCGTTCTAGAGGTGTTGAGGTTATCAACTGACAATACTTTGTGAAACTGCATAATTATACTTGTAAAATTTATTTTCATTTAAAAACAAAAAAAAAAAAAAATATTTAATTTTGATTCACAATTTATTTAAAATGATTACATGTTTCGGCCTTCCTGAAGACCATCTTCAATAATATTAATCTTCAATGGTTATATTTTTAAATTTATTAATTTTGAAATTAAAATTAAAATTAATTTAACAATTATAATTCTAAAGGTGTGTCGGAAATTTTCTACAGGTTTCCAGGATGATGAAAAAATGATGGCCTCTAGAAAAAGCAGTCGTAGTTTCTGCTCTTGTTGTGTTCATATAATACCCCCGGTTGGTGTGAATTTGATACCTAGCCTGTAGAATGCCAGTCATAGCATATTAATTATAATTGATGGTAGACGAATGTCATCCCGTTAAAACCACCCATTTACAGTTTATATAATTTCTGTGACAAAAAGGATGATGCGTGAATCCCTGGCTGTAGTCTATGATATTGGTGGATCACCACTCCACATGCAGCGCTTAGCCATATGCACCATGGTAAGCATCATAGAATCACCATCTGTCTGTATTTATCCTGTATGCATTTATATAAAAAAAAAACGGAAAATTACAATGTCATCACAGAGTCAAGAAATCATACGCCCAGTTTTGTAAGCAAGTTTAAATAGCTTATTATACAAAATTTACGCGAGAAAGATATTTATTAATAAATTATCTACAGGTAGTAAGCATTAAATATGTTTTTATAAATAAAAAATGCACTTATATATTGTACACATAACATCAATGATAATTTTAGGTAAAATACATTAAAAAAAATTTTTTTTTTCAATATTTAGTTCAGAAAAACTTGTCATGAAGTGAGCGTTTCATAAAATGAAAAAGTCAAGTTTTATGGCAGTAAATTTATATAATTTCAATGAAAAATACTGCAACATCTTCATACAAAACTACTCATCAAAATGAAAGCGCTTAATCGATATTTAAACTTTCTTTCATAGCATACTTAAGTCATTTTCAGCGCATTTTCCACCTGCACCAGCTGCTGGATTCCTGAAAGAAAATTCGTGCTTCCTTATAAAAGAGACGAGTTCTTTCAGAGCTTCGCTATCAACTGTCTGAAACCTTCCCGGAATAGAACCCGCCATACTCAAATAGATTGAATTTAAAGTAACACATACGGGCCGCTACTGAAATTCTTTCAGCTTGCAGTTTCAGCAAAGACAGTGATGGAATAAGGAATATACAACGCAAAATAAACTCACAGGTAATGATTTCTATAAACTTACAGAATGTTAAGATATCACCAAATTTTTTTTTTTGAATTTACATTAGCTTGATAAAACCCTTGCAGGCTGGGCCGAGAACCACGATATGCAATCTTTTATCTCTTTTTGTTCGCTCATCGGACATGTATGTGTAGTCATATTGGTTTTTTAACATGTCCTGAACACAACACACGTTTCCCGCATGCAGCGTCCAGCCTCCCTGGCTGAGCGTCATAGAGTGCACTGGTCTTGACCGGTTGTGCTCTCCTGCATGCGCTTACATATAAAAAAAATGTCCTGACACGTCGGCGACATATGTTATGTACAAGGCTTTCTGTCATTGGTGCGCCATTAATTTTGTAGATCGCCACTTGCGGCGTTGGGTGTCAACGATCACGGGCATACGGTGGTCAGCTCAGTTATCTTCCGACCGCGAAGATGATGCTCATCTGCTCCTCATTCCGACCACCACGCGATCCGATAACTACCCCAGCGAAGTGTAGTTCTTAAGTAAAAGGGATGTTAGTATGTACGTGAGTAGAGCTTAGGTATGGTAACCATAGATGGAGTCTTTGTAAGCAACCGATTATCTCCGTATGCTCAGTGTGATCCGGATAAAAACAAGGTAATTTTTTTAAAAGTTTTTAAAATTTTTAATCACCATACTCGTACAGAGGTTTGAATTATGATTGTGTTTTGTAAAAATACACTTTATCTATTGTCCAAGCCCACCGCAATATAATACTTATGTGAAGTTACCTTACGATAGCAAATATAGTGACAATATTTGAGGAAAATATTATTTCTACTCTCAAAAGAGTGCTAGTTTAATTCGGCTCTGATCAAGCTCCTGAACTATGGATATCTCTCTATACAAGAATGCGGTGACTCTTCGACTGCTGAGCTTCCCTGGGAGGTTGTACTCGTAGCTTCGAATAATAGGGTAATACATGCGATGGCAAGGCGTAAAGCTAGTACGAAATGCAGTTTTTATGCTAATATAAAATGCATTATTCATTAGTTAATTAAAAGTTTTTTTTTAATTAAGAAGAGAAAAGTGTAAAATTTTGCTGGTAAAAACATATTTAAAATTAACTATGGACGGTCATATGAAAATATTTCAACATATGTTGCAAGGAGATACCAAAGGATATTTAATCAAATCCTAGAAAAAAACAATCAATTCACGTGTGGGCTTATACGAGTTGGAATCGATAAAGCCATTATTTTTGCCAAAACAGTGGTATTCCAGTTAGAAAAAAATACATAGTTTTTAATATAATAACAAAGTTCGAAATATTAGTCTTTTTAATATTGAAACGAATCTCAAAATCAATTCCAAAAGTATAAATTAAATTTGACGTAAAATGTTAACTAACGTGCGATTTGATTAAATCTAACCTAACCTATCTCAAGTTAGGTAAACGTAACGTAACATAGCATAACCTAACCTTACCTGAGCTTTTCAATCTTTTGAGTAGGCCTCGTTGGCATCGGGTAACTATATATATATATATATATATATATATATAACCTATTCAAAACAATCTCATCAACTCATAAATCAGCCAAGGAATGCCTCACGTTTTATAATTTAAATTAATATAAATAGTAAATATTACTCCCAGCGTAACTTCCCTAAGGTTAGATGTCGTCGGAAACCATGTATGTTTCTTCCTGTGCAAGCACGTCTTGGTATAATGCACATCTGAAATACTGAGTGGTGTTTTTTTGTCAATACGTTACAGAATACTTTCGATATGATATACGTAAGAAAGTAATTACATACATTTTTAAATAATTTCATAGATGAAAAAGTAACAAAATGCATATAAGATATCGAATAAGAATCATTTGTTTTAAAAAAATAGATAAATATGTGTATTTTACGAATTTGAAAATATTTCACTCGGCATTGAAAAGGCTGAGATATTGTGACGAACGATTTCCACTTTTGCAATAACAAGTGGCCACTGAAGTACTGAAATGCTGAAATAAATTCGCTCTGAAGTGAGACGACGATTTCAGGAGCATTTCAGAAGTGTCGGCGCATCCGGTTTCGCGCCGAAAGCGTCGCCCTTTAGTGACTGAAAGTTGAAACTCTGACCTTAACGAATGTGAAAACTTGTATGACCTAACAGCAGATTATGTTGCGCTTGCCATTTTGAAGTCGGCTAAACGCTGTATAATTTTAAGTTGGGCCTTTATTTGGGTCTGATCACATTTTCAACGATTGTAATTAAACATATACCTATCTCACAACCTACACCCACCTACTCATTCACACCTTGCCGTATATTAACACTCGCACTTCCTTGTCTAATTGATTTGACAATGGCTATTCGACGTAGCTGAAACATGTTGTTCTAAAATAAAAGAAATTATGATTCATTTCTGTATAATATTAAAAAAATATTTGACAATAGACCATTGACTTTTAATCATATTACCTAAAAATAATAAGAACAACCGCTCTAAATGAACTTCAAATATCACAACTTTTTTATGTGCTATTAGTTACGCTAAAGCTCATTGCTTACCCCCTGTCATTAGTTAGGTTAAGACACTTTTTATGACCAAATGATCTATGCTTTGGGAACGTCTGACTATTTATATGATATCCTTAATAATTCCGATTTAAGAATATCTTCTGAAATCATATATTTTTCCAGGTAGACCTTCTAGTGCAGCGATGTTTAAATTCAAAATAATAGTGGCAACTTACAGAATAGAGTAGCATCAGTTTTGTAAATAAAAGAAAATTCCGGAATTGCTACAAATAAAGGAAGAAAAAACAGTTTTTTATGAAGATTCATTAATAGTATAGGCATTTCAAAAAGTAATATTAAGGTAATGAACTGAAAATACTTGGTGAAACAACAGACTTATAATTTAATATTAATTTTAATTATTATTGAACATGGTCTCCAGGGAGGCCGAAACATGCAATCGCTTAACATAAATGTGAATCAAAACTTAATATTTTTAATTTGTTATTTTTTTAATTGAAATAAATTAAAATTATAATTTTGATAAGTAATAGAGCAAATCTCACCAACTCATATTTGAGGTATGATGTCAGAAAAGATCATTATTGAAGATGGTCTCCAGGGAGGCCGAAACATGTAATCGCTTATCACAAATGTGAATCAAAATTTAAAATTTATTATCTGTTAATTTTTAATTAAAATTAATTTAAAATTATAATTTTGTTAAGTAATAGCAACCAAATCTTACCAACTCATACTTGAGGTATAATGTCAGAAAACATCAGACAAGTTATTTATATAATTTGCTAAGACACGAAGATGAACCTTACTGTTCTTCTTCCTTAATGTTTTTCGTATGCCGCAGTTTTCTAAGCTACATTATTGAATATGTAATGTATTTGGTAGAACTTCTAGTGGCAATCGTAATAAAGTGTCTGATAGTCATTAATTGTGATTATTTGAGACGACTATTTACTTTGATTAAAGAGTTAATTTAAAATCACGATGAATTTTTATTATGCTTTAGTGATGATCGAATCTGACCCTATTGCATTGCAGTGGATAGCTTTGATCTTGAGGTCATACCGCCCAATGAAGTGTCGGCGCTTCCGGTTCTCGCACCGGAAGCGCCGCGGCGTCCTCCAGCGGCCGAAAGTTTAAACTCGTCCGCAGAGCAAAGCTCTAATGAATGCGAAAACTTTCAGGAGCCGCTGAAATTACACTTGTTCAAAGCAAGATGTAAACGTTTTTCAGGAAACTGGCTGTGAGCTAACGAATTTGACTTCCACAGTTTGTAGGTTCGATCCACTGCATTGAAAAAAAAATGAAGTTTCATGAATAGTTAAATTTTTGCTAACTGTTAACTAGTAATGTTCTAACTTCTTAGGTTTTCACGGCCAGATTTGATTGGTGACAATTCTTCAACATGACGTTCTTGGAGAAACTGTTTTTGGAACATACCCACCTTACACAGAGTTTCATTGGTCCGACAAAATGGAACAATGAAAATTGAGTATTTTAGTTGCCAAGAAGATAAAATGAAGCTCGTGGAAGTAACTTAGGCTGACGGCTAAACTACTTTAAAACTAACTCATAACTAAGTCATCAAGCCTGAAGAAGACACCTGCAATGGCGGTCAAAATATTGGGAAGAAGAAATTTGCCACACACGGCTAAACCCAAAAGCCACAATATCATTAGTAATAATTATTTTTATTTTAAGCTTTTATTTTTGTACTCAGGGCTTAAACATAATAATGGAAAAATAGAACTAATAACTTCATCGGAAGTTTTTAAATTAATTATTATTTGAAAATAATGAAAATCTACGCTTGTATGAGAAAAAACAAAATTTAAAGTATGTGATTTATTTTTTTCAACTTTTGACCGACTGTAAGGCTGCTTTATCCGCTTTTTTACCGTGTCATTCCTCACAAATTCAAACTATATTAAAACACTTAGTTTTATACGATTGCGTTTGTTTTCATTTCTTATTAGAGGCTGCATTTATTTTTGGTGAGATACCAAGATTTTCTCGCAAGCACTTGGTAGTAAATACAAAATTGGAGAGACCACGTCGCAAATAATGAGATTCTCAGCTTAATCACGGAAGATAAACAGCGAGTAAAAATCATCTCACAGAGGCAATCCCGATGGATCGGTCACATCATACGCCACGATGGTCTTCTTCACGACATTGTGGAAGGGATAGTTGAGGGTAGAAACTGTACAGGGCGTCCTAGACGGGAGTATTTGCAGCAAGTGTTCAAGGACATGAGTTGTAGCTCATATGCTGAGCTGAAAAGAACTGCAGAAAATCAAGAGGAGTGGAGATCGAGATGCTGCAACCTAGATTTTGTTGTTGCAAACCAATCCACCGGATTGATACTACGAAGAAGACAAAATTAATATTTTAATTATTATTCACTGGTTGCCGCTAAAATTAAAAATTTCAAAGTATTGCAAATTTTTTTTCGAAATTATTTTCTCGAGTCGGTTAACATCGGTCGGCCGTTATTGCAAAGCGGCGCTCATCATTTGTCGATAACACTCTCTTCCCTTGCTGGGCTCCCCCCACACGGAATATACATTTAATATATATTTTAAATATGCGATCCTGGATGGGATCTGCATAATTTAATCTGCAAAATTCGGGACACGTCCCTCCGGGGCGCTCCAGTAGCTTATATAATATATTGTAAGTCACGCGCCGGGTATTATGAATATTACAAATGATTTAATTCGACCGAAAAAACTGTCACCCCACTCCACTCATTCTGTCTACTTCTCTCGCGATACTCTTTCTCGCTGTATACTTCTCTCTCGCTACTTCTCTTTCACTCGCTGTAGTGAATGAATTAAAAGCAGTCGATCTGGATTCAATAAGTTTGCAGAGGTATTTTAATATTTCTAGCGCAGCTCCGTGTAGCAAATTAGTATGACCATAATATGATATTATTTTTTAAATATAATCAAGCCAAAAGACGTAATCGACCCTAAGTATGTTGCTTTATGTACTATCTCTAGCTAAACTTTTCCTTTATATTTATGTTATAGATATTTGTATAAATTATATTATATTACTTCTATATAATTATATTATAATATTCATAACAATATTAATTTCACTTTAGAAGTGCAAGATAACAATTTCATTGACTTCTTAGATCGCATCGTCACAAGAGTAAATAAGAAGATAACGTTTAATATCTATAGAGAACCAACTTTCACGGATGAATCTATTCATAATTCCTCTAATCACCCTAAATCTCACAAACATTCAGCTTTTCGTGCAATGATACGAGTACATAGATTAATTTCATTATCACAAAAAACTTCGATATATAGAGTTAAACACAATTGAAAATATTGCGAAAAATAACGGCTATCATAACCAATGAATATGTAATATCTTGAATAATAAAATACGCTTAAACATAACATATAATTACTATCTGTAACCTGTATCCTAGTGAAAATACTAAAGATGATAGAATGTGAAGACGAATCCTACACGTCAATAATTTCACAACTAAAATAATTAAATCACTCCCATATGATATTGAACCCATATTAAATACGGATAATGAGCTTTAATACCATTTCATAAATAATAAAGACGCTAATAAAATACGTAATAATTCTGGAATATATAAATAAGAATGCCAAGACGGCTAGAAATTTGAATTTGAATTTAAGAACACTTTAGGTGCCTAAAAAGCGTTAATTTTTCTCGAATTGCAAACCACCTAATATAAAATAACCATTCATTTAATTCAGAAACAGGATAAAAAATATTGTAAGTGAAAAATTATAATATTAAATAAAATAATATTTAAAAATCTATAAAGCCATTAATAAGAAAGAAGAAATAATTAATAATAAACTAAATGCCTTACGTAATTCACCAATTTTATAAATGCTTCCGTTAGATAAATAGGTAATAATAAAAATTATATAAAATAAATAACAATTAAAGTTAATAATAATTATTATCAATATATTTATTATAATAATAATATAAATAAGAAATAAATAAATAAAAATCCTTCATCTTTGCAACCCCGTCTATCTTCTTTTCTTATCATTCCCTGATAGACACACTCCTACCCTCTCTACAACATAAAATGAGTTTGACCACTTATAAAGTATTATACTATCGCAGCTCAGTTGTCTCTTAACAAGTGATGAATTGGGAAAGGCCACGACTTAGTCAAAACTTCAGTCTCCTAATAGAGAACTTAAGTTACGTGATTCATGTAAAAACAAGATAAATAAACAAATATTTATTATATGAATTTTTTAATTTTTATTAGAATATTATTTTATTATTTCAATATTCTAATCTACTTTTATAGATCATTGACTATATAACAATATTATTATTATTAAGCTTGTGAATAAATGAAGACTGATAGAATAATAATAAAATTATACATACTTTGAATATATACTATAGCGACATCTATCGTACGATGATAACAATGATATAAATACTAGTTTCAACGCAAGTCAGTCTGGGCATAGCAATTGCGCAGTTCGCCGAGCGGTATGAATACCTGGGCATAGTTGGTTTCCAAGGTCCGCGGTTCGCATCCCGCTTCTGCCGTTATTTTTGTGCTTGGATTGACACGTTGAAAAAAGAATTTTATGTATAGTATATGTATATTTAAGTGATAATAATATTGTAATATAGTCAATGATCAAGTCAATGAGTATATGTATATTTAAATATTTATTATTTTTAATTGATATGAAAGTGAATGCTGAAAACATTGAAAAAAAAAACCTATTTAATTTAAGAAAATCCTTTGGTCCCCCTATTATTATACGAGATATCACTTTTATTCCCGTCCTTATCTTCTCCTCGGAACACTTGGTCCACTTTTAATATTTTAATATTTGCGCCAAAATTGACTTTGTTGGAGAATAATTCCTCCTCATCTCCAACCAAACGGAAAGATCTTGGAAGAGAACCAACCCATAAAACAAACCGCAGTTGGCATTTGGACACTTATTTATAAACATTTCATTTATATCAGAGTAATATTACCTAAATTTAATTTTTTAAAACATAACCTCATTTTTAACATATGAAGTAAGAAAAAATACTCTTTACAAAAACCTGTATAATATTGTATACAAAGATAAAACATTTGTCTTAACAATACAGTTAACAAATTATTTGGAAGTACTTAATTAAATTAAAAGGTAGTTATTATTTAGCGAAAACAAAAACATCAATCAATCGGCAGTAGAAAGATAATAAATTGGCAGGAAATAATTAATGAATGGTAATTAATAATAGGTTAGGTTTCCATTATAAAGGTTAATGATTCATTGATTTTTCATTAATTTTTACCAATGTTTAATATATTACTGCCATTTTAATTATAAGACTGACCACATTCTTACTGACACAGTGGATACTGCCAATTTATTAAGTCTACTGCGCATTAATTTTATTATCGGCCAATTGATTTTGATTAATGCCAAAACCTTGAACAATTTATTGAATAAAGTTATAAAAGCCAGCAATAAACCTTATTTTATATAAGAAGCCTGATTTTCAGTTAAGGGCTTGCTTATGAAATATTTTCACAAATAATATAACATGATTTCTTGTAACAAAACGATTGATTCTACGACTTTCTTTCATGTAAGTATCCTTTCAAATATGCGAAGTTAAAAGTAGCATTTACAATCATTTTTTATAATCACAAAGGTTAAAATGCTCTTCAAGCAAGAAAAACAATACAAAGTGTATGAAATTTTTTTTTCACATATCACCATTACCAAAAGTAGATTGCATAATTTTGATCTAGCAATTATTAAGTTGAAAATACATTCTGTTCTAAAAGGTTTGTTAAATATATGAAAATATTACTTTATCAAGACGGTGAATAACAATTCGTGAAATTGCTGATTGATTGAGTGAAAGAAATTCATCCCTCAGTGATTAATTTAAGCACCATATTTGAAAAATTTTTAATATTATTTCATCATTATAATGTGTTTTTATCACACTAAATATATGTGAGTTTTTGTTTTAACTACAAGAGCTTTTTTTCGAAGCTTTTTTGGTGTATCTTGCGACGTATTCTCATCACGTAAACTATGCACTGTATGTTACGATGCATCATTGTTTGCAGTCATCCGAGCGTTCAAGCTAGTCCTAAAGTAGCTAGTTATACTATGCTGGTACCTGCATAGATGCACAAACAAACCGACAAAACGTACCGGAAGTACCTGCTTTAGAAACTGCCATAGAGATTAGCCACTGACGTTATTAGATCACTTACAGTCATATCCGCGTAATATTTTTTAAAGGACTCATTTATATGATAAATAGCTGCATGGGTCATTCTTTAACGTGGTGATCCCAAACAAAATCAAATCATCGTAACTTAAGTAATCGTTGTTAGCATAAGGAATGAGGAATTAAAAAATACATTAATAAAATACCCATGTATACGTGAACTAACTCATATTGTTCCGGAACTGAGGTTGCGGTCCCGAAATGACGGCATCAGCTTAAATGGTGATGCCAGAATACCAAGGTTCCGGCACTGAGGAAAACTCCAAAGACCGGAGTTGAATTGATACTAATTTATTTGATAAAATACCCCTTTTTAATATCATAGTCTACAACATGAGTAAGCATTTATAAAATTAATATTGATACATTGTATTTCAAACACCGCAAATTCCTCGATACCTGTTGTTTTGGACCTTGATTCCTTCAATTAACATAGAGTGGCAAAATATTGTGATGGTCAATGCCCTGTGTTGCACCCGACTGTATGAATCGACATATTCAATCTTAGATAGAGAGTTTGATTATAATAATAATGTTCAAAATAACAATATGCTGAGAGAAACGGAGAGCGTAGCTTACAATATTTGTAAAAGCTTATCGTTTTCTTACGCTTAATAAACGAATTAAGTACTTAAGAAAAAGTGTATATTTTTAAAAATAAGAGAAAACCTTCTTCATTATTTTACAAAAAATACTGAAAACCCGAAATGTTCGGTAAAAGAAAATAATTATAAAGAAAAATTTGTTTTATCATTGCTATTATAATTTTATCGTTTTTCGGAAATAGACGGTTTGGGTGCTTGAGAAAGTATGACTTGAACTTAAATTTATGAAACGGTCAAAGCCTCTTTAAGGTGATACAGCCCTATATTATAACAGCTGGATTGAGCCGCCCTTAGGACAGTTTTCATTAAATCTCGGAATATCTTATTTGTCATTCTTGCTTCTAAATAAAATTTGTTTAAGAAACACCCCAAATATGACGTGTATTCAATAAATGCCATCTCCTGAAGTAAGAATACGAAATATCCATTTTTTTTGTTATATTTCCTTGTATAAAGTTGTATTGGGACAAGACATGAACAATTGCAACTGTTAAAACTATGTGTCGTCAATTTGTGGGAAACATATACTTCAGAAAATAAAACGAATCAAATAACAACAAATAGGTCCTCAGTGAAGCTATTGCTCTATTTTCATGGACCGTTTCCTCACTCCCAGCTTATTACCGCGTGTTCGAGATTAGTTCCTACCCTTTCTACTGACTTTAACTCCCCACTCACCCACTTACCTACTCACCCACTCTCTAACTCTCTCATTTTCTCACTCCCACTCCCCATTCACCCATTCCCTGACTCACCCATTCCCCGACTCTCATTCTCCCATCCGGTAGCAGTGTTATTGCATTTCTGGGTGACAAAGGAATGCAAGATAGGTCGCAACCGGCTTTGTACAGCGCGACCAGAAAGCACGCGCTAACAAGGCAAACTGATCCAAATTAATTAAGGTAAGGTGAGTATTCAAGAGTTAAAGCGGTCACCTCTAACAGATTAAGTGATGAGTTTGATCTCTGGCAAAGCGAAGATTAAAAGATAAATGCAGACTGAGGATGGCTTACTGACATCATCCGTAAAAACAACGTGACTCCATTTTGCCAGAATCGTCATCAGAACGCGTGTTGGATGGATAAGGAGAAGGTTGCCAAATCACAGAATTCGCACAAAAAAAAGCACATTTAATATTTATTTTAGGTAACATACAAAAAAAAAACTGACAATGTTTGATCCTCCGTCCGGGACACAAATGCGTGCTGACGACCACATATCGGCCATCAGGTGAACTATTCATTCTCATACGAAAGGTAAAACAACAAGTCAAAACAAAAAAATAGAGCCTATTATAGAAAACGAATTGTAACTACTAAAGAAAAATATTTACGAGAGAATACGTAAATATATGGGTTGAATTAAAGAGAGAGGGTTAAGGTTGCAGCAAATGTAAGTTAACATTTATCAAATATAAATAAAATAGTTTTCAGAATTTATCCCACGATATATTTGTAGACGACGTGGCCGAAACATGTCTGAAAAAAATCTTTCAAATACATCTTATATTATGGAAAAGCACCAAGAATTAACGATCGAAAAAATTGAAATAACTCATTTATCATTGTATAATATCACAAGTCATTGTTAATATATTAAAAAAAACTGATTGCTGATGAAACTTTCATAGATTCACAACTGCAGTCTTCCATCAAGTGATACAGTGCTCAGTGTAATACATGTTAAAACAAGGTATTAAATTCTTTTGTATTAAAAATTTAAGTGCTTCTCAAAGTGAATGCCAAAAATATAAATAATATCATAATAAATCGCTTAATATTTTTGTATGTATTAATTGAATGGATCTTTTCAATTTACGGTAATATGATAAAATTGATAAATTTAATTGAATTCGTCATGAATTTTTTTATCAATTTAACGTATTATTATATTTAAATATATTTTTTTCCATTTTAAAAAAGGTTGGATAGAAATTTCAATATAAACTTTTTAAACAATCTGTGTAAGGTGGATGTCGCATTTGGCCGAGTTACAGTATTAAATTTTCAACTGCAAACTTGCAAACTACAATCCCACTGCCTCCTCCAGATTTCAGCTGAAACAATGTAGAGTGCCCGTAGAGTTGCAGCGTCTAATAAAACATAAACTTTCAGATTTTCTTTCAGAAATAAAAAAAATATAATGAAACACTTTCCAGCGACTTTTGCTAGTACATATTGTTACAAATTGTAAGCTCTTGGGATGATACGTATCAGACGTAGAAAACTTTCAGGAACATAAAAGAAATGTTATAATCCCAATCCCCTATTTCGAGCATATGATTGACACATTTTTTTTATGTAAACACATACAGGAGAATACCGACAAATGATGATAGTAATTCTATGACGCTTAACATAATAAAATACTTTAATTCATTATTGAAGTACTAACATAAGTGTGGCGTTATAAATATATTGACACATTTAGTAGCAATGAACTCACACTGAGAACAAGTCTCGGGACACTCAACGCAAATAGTTGGACTTGTAACAACAAAAACCATGTCTTAAGTATATCATGGTGGACACACAAATAACACGGCATTATTGTTACAAAATCAAATGTCCAACATTTCGTATCTGTCAATACCAACCCTGAATCTGAAGCAATATTATACTAAATATGTCAATATCTTCAATCCAGTTGGTTTCAACCACTGTTCACTGCGATTTTTTACCATGGTGCATATGGCTAAGCTTTGCTTGTGGAGTATTGTTCCGATAATCGACTACAGCCCGAGATTCACGCATAATCCTTATTATTTCAGGAATTTACTATGAACGGGTGGTCTTCACAGGACGACTTTCGTCTACGACCTATTTTCATGAATAGGCTATGACTGGCTTTTTACGGATGAGGGATCAAATTCACACCAACTTTAGAGCTCGGAAATCGATTACAAATCCTTTTTTTAAACTCAATTGGGGATCCAACTCACGACGCTTTCAAATCAAACGCTTTGACCATTGAGCTATACCCGCCTGCAGAAATTACTCACACTCAGTTCTGTTAGCTGCTATTACTCATCCCTTGTTACAAAACGTATTTACACTTGACGACACTTATGAACATGTAAGGTCTTCGACATATTCAAGGGCAGAAACCCGAGGATTTGAAGATATGGTAGATGCAGTATCCCAGGCATTTTTTAGTTTGATTTGTCTGGCGCCTTTTTTTTTGGAGATAGGATGATAAGGCCAAGATTCTAGAGACCCGGACCATTTGATCTTAAGAAGTAGCGTAACCAGACTTTTTTGTACATTGTTGTAGTGCAAAATAATCATATTTCTGACATAAGAAGGCTTTAGTTCATGTTTTAGCGTTGATTTAAATCCTACCTAAAATTATTTTTTTCGAAATACTATTTTTTTTTATTAAAATCAATAGATAATACTTGTTTGAATGCTAATTTTCCAGATTAACACTAGTTCATAATATAACTAATTCTTTGTTATTATATAGTTTACAAGTTTAATGTTTTTGTGAGTTGAAAAACAGTATTACTATATTATACCTGTATTCATCTGCTTGGAGCGTATTTTTGTATTATTGATAAAAAAAATGTGTCTTAGTTATTTATTTGCCGAAAAAAAAATGAAACGTAGTAAAATATATATTTATATTAATTATTTTGCTTAATTATTTCCTTAAATTGATACGAAAACATGTTTTTAAGTTAAGCAGTACTTCATAACCAGATTTGCATTATTCAGTTCTAGAAAAGTATAAACATTCTTTTGAGAAATAATTTTTCATTTAATACTATAACAAAAGTATTCAATTGTTATATATAGTTAGGTATAGATAAATAGTGCCGAGTATGATCCATGCTTCCAAACTAAAAAATATATTTTCTATTTAATATTTAAAATGAATCTCAATGTGAATACTCAGACTTAAAAGAATAATGTCTGGCTTAAACTTCTTTATTTTCAAGCCATTCATAAATTATTGATAGTGCCTATATTTATGATAACGTATAAATTTATTACAATAGCACGATTAATATTTCTCTAAAATACAGTTATTGAACGTTATAGATATACGAGTATGTTTCAATAAAAATGAAAAAAATAAAATCTTTAAAGATTGGCGTTTCCTGAAAATTCACTTATACCCGGAGTTATTCAATGTTTCCTTACGTACAGCGTGAACATATTGGCTTAGCGTAAGTGTTTCTTGTTTACGCCGAGGCTTACGTAATAATACGTAATTATTATTATCGGTGTTACGTTCCGGCACTTGGTAATGAAAACTCACACCTTACTTGCTTGGTGTGAGTTTTCATTAAAATAAGCAAAAGAATAGAAAAACAATTTAAAATCTTGTTTGAAAAAATATAAATTTTGTAAATTTATTGACTAACGTAATACTAATGCGAAATTAAGTCACGTTCTGAAAAAAATAATCTAAAAGAGTTGTGAACTTAGTAGTTACTAAAATGCCGGCGGGTGTAGCTCAATCGTCAATGCGCTTACTCTGCAAGCCAAAGGTCAAAGGTTCGATCCACGATGAAGGTTAAAAAAAAACTCCTCATCGATTTCTGAGCTCTAAAATACCCCCGGACGGTGTGAATTTAATCCCCCACCCGTAAAATGCTAGTCATAATCTATTAATTAAAATTGGTGGTAGACAAAAGTCAGTCAGTGAAGACCACCCATTGATAGTAAATTCCTGTAATAATAAGGAAGATGCGTGAATCTCGGGTTGTGGTCTAAGCACTCTACATGTAGCGCTTAGTCATATGCACTATGGTAAAGGTCATGCAATTCCACAGATGAGACTTCAGAATTGCTATCACCATCTGTTGGTATTCTCCTGTTTGTGTTTACATAAAAAATACCACTAGGCAGCTGAAATTCATTATCTTCATCGTATTATATTCTCTCACATAACTGCAGCATATGGCATTCACGAACTGTCACCACAAAGCTGTGCCAGCCACCCATAGTTTTCGCTTCATCACAAGCTTTACTTCCCGATGACCTTCCTAGACTGTGTTAGTTCGTGAACAAGCAGAAAAAATCACTCTAGTTAATGCTCTCCTGCGGCATTCTCAGTAAGGGCTTCCAACTTAGCTTAGGGGGCTAATTCAACGAGTTGCTGCCTAGCATTCCACCTTGATTAATCCGCTTCGGGAGCATCGGGTTAATCAATATACCTCCTTAAATTAATTGAATAATGTCATTCAAACCTATTCTCAGACAGGATCTCATTTTTTTATTATGTTATTATTGATAACGTAATTGCAATGCTCAAACATACTGATATCAGCATGATATAGCCCTTACTAACTGGTATCGAAAACCTCGATATACAATCTTTCGTCTCTTATTTCTGTTCACTTGCCGTACATGTATGTGTCGTAATTTTGTAATGCCGTTAGGAGGACTACGTAGATCGCAACTTGCGTTGCTGGGTAACAGCCCATCACGAGCGCGCTCAGTTCTGAGTTAAGTCCCGATCGATTGAGGCGAAAGTAACGCCATGTTACAATCAATCGGGGAAACCAAGTTTTTATCGAAAATATATGTCAATGTGCTTCGGAAACAGTCTTTTTGTTGTTAATCTGCTCCTCATTCTGCCACCATGCGATTGAATAACCATCTCTTTAGAGAGAATGATGTTAATACTATTCGAAGTTAAAACAGAAATTACACGCTATATAGAGTTATGGAATAAAATATAAGATAATATTTTTAACGACAGAATAATAGATGGAAAAATATTGCTTCTTAGTCTTTATATATTAAAGATCAACAATAAAAGAGTGTACTCCAAAAAAAAATTTTTTTTATTTAATTTATAATAAGGAAAGTAATAATATTAAGCTTGTGAATAAATGATGACTGATTGAATAATAATAAAAATAAACATACTTTGAATATATACTATAGCGACATCTATCGTACGATGATAACAATGATATAAATACTAGTTTCAACGCGAGTCGGTCTAGGCATAGCAATGGCGCAGTTCGCCGAGCGGTATGAATATCTGGGCATAGTTGGTTTCCAAGGTCCGCGGTTCGCATCCCGCTTCTGCCGTTATTTTTGTGCTTGGATTGACGCGTTGAAAAAAAGAATTTTATGTATTGTATATGTATATTTAAGTTATTATAATAAGTTTTTACAAGAGACGTTTCATATGTACTTGTTAATACGCGTAATACAAATTTCTTGTTGAAATATTTTTTTTCAGCATTTCTACTGATTTTTTATTTTTTATAAATAAGCTATATTTTTTTGCGAAATACGATAATATCGTTTCATATTTTTATCATGATAGAATATCATAATATTATTGTGAATATTTTATATCACGAGCGCTAAAGGATACATGTTGTTTGGGATAATATAAAAAATGTTAGCTCGCTGAAGGACAGGCTACACGTGAAAGTATCAATTACACGGCTGAAATTCATGAAATATGAGAATTATAGATCTGAAAAACAAAAAGCCAATGAAAATAAAGTGATCAATATTCTGTGTAAATTTTTACTGTACCTTATAACAAAAATGAAATTTTATTCAAGATTTTTTATAACTTTTAAATGTAAGTAAATACAGAAGAATACCGACAGATGCTGATAATGATTCTAAAGTCTCATCTGTGGAATTAAATGACGCTAACCATGCTAAGTATGGCTAAGCGCTGCATGTTGATCCGCCAAAGTCATAGACTACAACCCGAAATTCACGCATCATTCTTATTGTAACATGAATTCACTTTGAATGGGTGGTCTTCGCGGAAGACTTTTGTCTACCACCAATTTTGATTTATATGCTACGAATGGTTTTTTACGTTTGAAAAATCAAATTAAAACCAACCAAGGGGCATTTAAGTGCTCAGAAAACCATTGAACATCTTTTTCTTTAAATATCCATCGAGGGTCAAGCTTACGATTTCTGGCTTGCCAAGCAAACGCTTTAACCACTGAGCTGTACCCGCTGATAACTGGTGCATATAGTTGCCACAAATTGTTATCATTAATTTTAATAAAGCAAGCTTGTTTTATCGTAAGTGAACTAAGAATGTCGGAGAAAAGGCTAAAATTAAGGAGGTTTTACCGTATGTACAAAAAAATAACAAATTGTATCGACCATTATATGATTATATTAGGAAACAAATATGTTTTGGTGGTAATGAATAACCAACATGTAGTACATATATTCAAGACATAAAACAAATAAATTAAAATAAAAACTTCGATAAATAAATTTAAAAATGGAGTATTAAAAATTCAAAAATAGCTTTTGATTAATTTTCTCAGAATAAAGTTACTCAATCTTAGCAGAAAGTCAAATGTTAAATTTAAATTTTATATTAATAAAAGC
Organism: Glossosoma conforme; assembly: GCA_022606575.1. Lineage (NCBI taxonomy): Eukaryota > Metazoa > Arthropoda > Insecta > Trichoptera > Glossosomatidae > Glossosoma > Glossosoma conforme. The sequence goes on along the minus strand of JAGTXR010000058.1, from coordinate 4,930,078 downwards.
AAAAGTGTAGGAAGTGTGTTAATTATTTAAAAATTAAATTACAAATTGTATATCAAATAAATATTTTCGACACGTTTTCTTACTTTTAGTAACACGAGGTGCTAATTCCAAAAATTGTTCTAAAAAGATTATTAATTTCAAGGAATATTGATAAAAAAATAATTACGTTCTATTTTTGTATTGAAAAATAAATAAATAATTAATGTAAATTTTATGTTAACATTAATGTTATTTTTGCTTTAAAAATTGATGTCGCTTAAAATTTTTATCGTCATTCTTTAATAACCTTAAGCTTATATAATTAAGAAATAACGATTAATTCTAAAATATTTAATCATGTTTTCTAAAAAGGTTTCCAAGCTATTTATTGTGTGAAAAATGAATGAATTATCATTTGTTGAAGTTTCAGAGTTTCTCAGTTGCTATCACGATATTCCGTGTAAATTTGAATTGGATGCTTTTTTCAACTTTCAATATATACTTGCCATCAGAGTCAGAGCGACTACACTAAACCTTACAAATATTTTCAATCGTCATCTTCATCATCATCAGCTTATATCCGTCCACTGTTGAACGTTAGCCTCCCACATTAGTCACCATCCTCTTTGATCCTCAGCCTTCCGCATCCAGGTCACTCCCACTATTCTTCTAATGTCGTCGGTCCTTCTTGCAGGGGGTCAGCCAATGCTACGTATGCCAGTTCTTGGGCGCCATTCCAATACTTTTCTTACGCATCGACCGTCGTTTTTTCGAATGATATTTCCCGCCCATTGCCACTTGAGTGTGCCTATTCGCTGGGTAGCATCCACTACTTGAGCTCTTCTGCGTATTTCATCGTTTCGGATTCTATCTTTTAGCGACACTCTTAATCATGGAACGCTCCATAGCACGCTGGGTGACTTTTTTTATGGGTAAGACTTGCTGTTAGATTCCAAGTCCCCATTGCCATAAGTTAATACAGGGAGTATGCATTGTTTAAACGCCTTAGTTTTAAGACACTGCGGAATTTTCGCTTTAGAAATATACTTTAGTTTTCCAAATGCTGCCCATCCCAGTTCTATACGCCTGTCGATTTCTTTTTTTTTTTTTTTTTTTTTTTTATTTAATCAAATATAATAGGATACATTTAAGATTTAATTGACAGTATTACATTCATTTTTTTTTTTTTATTGTTGTTTTTTTTTTTTTTTGGAAATTCGCTTTCCACGCCACTTAAAGGTAGATCTTGTGTGTGACGTGGGATTCATCCTTGATTCAAGTGTTGCATATATACATTTTTTAGAATATAAAATAATATCATTAAAATCCATTCATATGGTAAGTTGTAATTGTGTTTTCAAAATTTTGTACTAATTGGTTGAGATCTTTGATCGAGTCATGTATGAGTTCTTTTATTTGAATTTTATTGTTAATATTGTTGCATGTAAAGTCATTCGTTGGTAAGCATTAATTTTGAAATTGTAAATGATGTAGGTATACTTTATATTATTAACCTCGATAGTAAGTACATTACATAAATTGTAGATGATGTAGGTATGCTTTAAATTATTAACCTCGATAGTAAATACAGTACAGGAATTGTAAATGATGTAGGTATACTTTGAGTAATTAACCTCGATAATAAATACAGAATTCAACCGAAATCAATCCGGCTGTTTGCGATTTTAAGCATTTTCTCTCTGATCATGCACTGGTGGCTATTGGTGTTGTGGTTAGTGGGTAAATTTGATTTGTGAAATTTGTTTGAATTGGTACAATTGATGCAAATTGGTGTCTCTTTAATTTTACAGTTTATGTGGTTGTGATTTTGTGAACAGTGCAAGCAGGTTGGTGGTTGATCCTTGGCCAGACATCGTAGTGCTGTGTGTCCAAATTTTTGACAATGGTAACATTGCATTAGTGGGTTGCAGTCCTCAATGTTGACTCTGTTGTATCCTATGTTAATTTTTTTTCTTTCTATCAGATGTCTTCTAATCGAAGGAGTTGTCTGTATGATATAGTTTGTGGTATCCCACTCTTTTCCATCGTTGCTTTTCTTGATTTTAATTTCTTTGATTAATTTAATTTTAGTCTCGTCCTCTTCATTTAGTCCGTTTTGGTTGACTGATTTTACTGTGATGTTACTGATTAATTCTTCTTCAGTAATGCCTTTTTGTAGTCTCTTAATAATTAAGTTTGGTTGTTTCTTTTTAATTTCTTCAGCGGTAACCTCGTCTCCGATTCTCTTATTTATTTCATTGCACAGTAAATTAGCTTCCTCTTTTGTTGCGCAGATTATTAGACTCTTTTTTCTCCGATTTTTTGAAACTTATTATTCCCATTTTCATTTTGTTTAGGTTCACATTTTTGCTATTTTAGTTTTAACTATTTCAGCACTAGCATTCTTTTTTGACTCTATTATGATTGCGTGTTTTGAGTCTTGTTTCGTTGTAAATTTAGTTGGTTCTTTTGGTGAACTCTTTGTGATTGTTGCATAAGATATGTTCGATTTAGAGATAATTTCTTCAATCTTTTTCATTTGTTTCTTGTTGTTATTAATTAATTCGTTTTGTAAATCAATTATTTTTCCTTGTAAGTCAATTTTTTGATTTTTTGTAATTTCTTCAATTTCTTGAATATTTTTTTCCAGTTGAATTTTTAATTTATTATCTTTTGCTGAGGTGATCTTATTGATCAGCTCTTTAGTATTAATTATTAATTCTTCCATCTCCATCGCATTCTATCTTGATTCATTTAATCACACTTTGATGTTCACTAGAAATTATTATAAATCAGTTTTTTATTATTATTATTGTTGCACACACGCCACTACTCCGAATTTATTGGAGCCACTGTAAAGCACGTCTGCACTCTGTAATGGTCGAACGACGAATGAAATCGAACGAAAATTTGAGAAGATACTTCATCCCAGTTGTATTACTTCTCCCAGATATGTATAGTTGTTTACAACCTCTATTTGTGTTCCTCCAATGGAAATACGGTCAAAAGTTTAGGAAATATGACTATTTATCATTTTTTAATAAACTATGAGAAATATATCTTAAATTTGATGCCAAAAACTTTTTTTTTCAAAATACGTTGTCTTTTTATGTATATCATATTTTTAAGCATTTAATTTAATTTCTCTTCTTGATGAATAGTCTTAGTTTACTACTCTTTAAGTTAGAGAGAAAAGCCACATAAATATATAGTAAATAACTGAATCAAAGTGGTTTCATGTAATCTTTAAAATAATTGCTTGTTAATCCGTACCACACTACAGATGCTTAATTAGTTTTTTAGGCTTGTATTTCTTCTTTTAACAACTAATTCAAGGTTTTTGCAGCAAATCAAATTAAATTTGGTAGTAAGTCAAATGAAAAAAAAAATGTTGGCAGTAAATAAAATTATTTGGCAGTAGTTAAAATGAATTGGCACTATCTACTGTGTCACTATAAATGTGGTCAGATATTTTTTTTTTACGTTTTTATTATAAATTTCACTCCTAAATATAAGTTATTTAAGCGAAATAAAAATGATGCCTGTAATCAATCAGCAAGAAAAATATGTTTTATGCTACGTACGAGTAAATTCAAATGAAAAATATATCATATGCGCTTTTAATGAATCCATCACTTCAAACTATCTTCAGGCCATTATCAGGATATTTAAAGCAGGTGAATTGCAGATTATGAATGTCGCCGAAGCGGCTTTCAGGAGCGGCTTTCAGAAATGTCCCATCGCATGCACTGAAAACTATGAACAAACTCTTAAACGATTTCAGCTGAAAACATAAACACTTTGTGAAACTGCACTCAGCGATAACACCCGTCACTTTGCAGCGTTTTCCGCGAAGTCTCTTGTCTCTTAGCATCTAGTCAACAAGTTATATATCTAATTTGTTTGTTTATTTAAAATTAAGTGCTTGTTAAAAATGTTATTTAAAGCATAATTTTTAAGTATTGAGCATTGAATTCTTCGATACCTGTTGTTTTGAACCTTGATCCCCTCAATTTACGTAGAGTGGCAGAATGCCCTGTGTCGTACTTGACTGTAAGAATCAACAGATTCCATCTAAGATAGAGAGTTTGATTTTTACAATTTGTAGACGACAGCTTCCAGTTCCGCTGACGATCCGCTCTACGGGCGTGTATCGGTTTTCCGCTCTTCACTAGACCATCTTCTCCCAGTTACTTGTAAGGTAACTAGTTACGCCATCAATCTGAAGTGGGCGGGCAGCCTCATTTCTCCAGATTTAGGGCAGCCGGCGCGGCTTTACAGGAGGGTGGGAGATGAGATTCAAGTCTAAACTGATTTATTTAACGTTCAAGTCGGTGCTTTAATTTTCTGGTACCTACTTTTGCGGCCGTGAGAATAGTCACGTTCGCACGAGTCTGTATTCCTTTCTTAGGGTTTTATTATGAATCGTTCCTGGAGATAGGTAATCCTAGCCATAACATCGGTTTATGTTTTTATGGCTAAAACTGAAACGTATCCCAGGCGCGTTCGCACGCTTTACTACACAAAGGAACACTTTCTGAATATTTAATATTTATGACATTTTCTCGAGAATAGACGCATCTCACGCTGGCCAACAAAGGAACACTTTTTGGCTTATTTAATATTTATGGCATCTTCCCGCGAATAGACGCATCTCACGCTGGCCAACAAAGGGCAACACTTTTGGCGGTAACTGTTTCTTTATTGAAGGTCCGCCCGATAATACTCGTGGGATGCAAAGTATAATAAACCATCGGATTCCTATATCATTACAAATAACACATTTACAAATAACACATAACTATCAACAGCTGTCGTTTTCAGCGTGAGACGTACGTAACACAATTACTTAAAAGACTTTTGGATGCTTAAAACAAAATAATTATGTTCAATAGAACGTTTTGAACAATGCCATTTAAATAAATGTTAATGTTTTTACGGATAAGTTTATTGATCATTTATATTGAATACCTAACACCTATGCTTTTGTTAATCGAGTTTTATTTTTTATGTTTTAAGACACCATTATCTTGATTCAATTCTTTAATTATATATTGGCTAGATATTTTTTTTAATACATCAAAACTTGTGTGTTATATAAGATAACAATATATTTATAATTTTATGAATGATTAGTGGAAAATAGCTATAATGTGCACATCATTTTGTTCCTGACTGTATTATTGAAATTCTTTACCCTTTCGCATCGGTTGTCGGCATTTTTCGTCAAAGATTCCTGACCGTTGACATCTGTTGACGTGATATATCGGTTTGCTACTTTCAGAACTCATTGTAACATCTGACGGTAAGAAATTGGAAGTGCAGTCATTCCCTTTATCAATCAACATGTATTTCTTTACAGGAATCTGTAAAGCATGTAAATAAGTATCGTATAGGCTTCGTCACAGGAGCGATTTTTCTGTAAGCTACATGTGTCAATGCCACCAAATTTATGGAGTTACAAAATGAACTTTTGTTAAATATAACAGTTTTTTTATGCATTATCTGATAGTTTAAAAATACAAGAATCTATGTGACATATAAAAATAGGTCAGATAAGTACATTTATAATTTAAATACTAATTTTTAGCAGAAAAAATGATTTGAAAAATTCACGCCGTATTGACAGTATATATATTTGTATTTCACCGAGCCGTAACGAAAGGGTTAATGAGTAGTATGAGCAGATCAAACGCTCATGTCCTTCAAAGCATCGGAATAAACTTCAAAACTACTAAAAATGCATTGGATACTACATAAACTGCTTAGTCTTTGATCTCCTATCTTGGAAATTAAAACGATGTCATGAAACAAGGCATGTTCACTACTATCTGACATAAGTGTAAGGCGACAAACTGTGGTGACCACATACTTTAAATATGTAACGCATGTGAAAGTTTATAATATATGTATGTTCAGCTCATTTAAGATATTACAACAATTCAAGGTATTTTTAATATTAATTTCATTATGTTCCATCACCTTGTATTCTCTACTATTTCCAGGAAGATATTTCTGAACGATTGGTGGTTCTGGAAATTCTTTCCTGTTAAATTTTATCAAAGATATCGACATGATTATACTAACGGTTATAATGGCTGATATAAAAAAATTGATATATTTTTATAGTTTTCTCTTCTTATCTTTCATCTTTGTGAATGATCAATATCATAAAAAAATACATACGAAAATCCGTATAAAGCTTATGATGGTTACAAACGTCGTTCGGGTTGAAAACATTAACGTAATAACGTGAAAAAGTCGTTAAAAGCTGCATATTAATTAGGCTTCGTTTCGCAAAAGGCTTTCGTTAGGTAATGGACGCGCGTTTCGTTTCAGGCGTCTGAAAGATGTCGAATCAACGACATCCGCTTTGCCGCGCGCTGAAATATCCGGTTTCAGAAAGGCTCGGGCGCCGCTAATTGGCCCGCGGCGGAAGTGCACGCGGCAACTTCCGGCGGGCACCTGCGCCGCCTCTAACGGCGAATGCTAACGGAATTCGTTACGGCGCCGTCGTTATTGCGGTCGCCGCTTTTGTTCGAAATTAAGTACACTTTGTATGGGACACTTTGCAAATGGTGCGGTTAAGATAATGGGCACGCGATTACACATTTGAATAATTATGCTATTTAAATGTTTCGAATAAACGATAATTTATAGTTTGAATATCAATAATTTTGTCTCACTGTTTCCGTGTCGTCGGGATCTCATTCTTGATTGTTAAAATATTACGATATCAATTTAGTCATACTCGAACTCACAAAGTGAGAAGGTATGTAGTGTGTGTGTGTGTAATTGCTCTATAAATTTAAATGCAATTTACGACAAAAACATCTTGGAAGCATCTGGCTCATCGTCCGATCTCCTTAAAAGAAAACTTTGATGATTAAACACCCAAATATTTCTCTGGTACTTAAGCCGCAGTATATGCAAGTTTGCAGGCTCTTGCCTTGAAGGCTCTTGGTAACCATCTATGTTTTTATTTGGCCCTTTGGCAGTTTTACAGCGGACCGACTGAATGTGACTGCGGCGTGGAGCAGACCCTGTCACACCTTCTGGATCTATGTTTTTATTTGGCCAGAAGTAAGGCCATCCAGGATCTGGGTATACATGTGTTCTGGGACAAAACATAGACAATCTGAGCTAACAAAACTGTAAAACCGAAATTTTCGGTGTCTTAATGCTTCAAATATAGAAAAGATTTTTTTTTTGTTTCACAGAACCGCAGTTCCAAGGTACAAAAAATAAGAAACATAGAGTACAAATATATAAACATAAAATACATACATAAGAGAAAAAAATAAAATAAAAGAAGAATAAGAAGTTGACACGTGTCAAAGATCACATATATCTAGGAGAACAATACCATCGACAAATTGAGGAAAAGGATGTAAGAAAAGGATCGAGGTGTGCTGGTAGGCCATTAAGGAGCGCCATTGCCGTTGTACTAAATTGAGTGCACGAAACTCCACAAGTATCAACTGGGATCGAAAACAATAGATGGCTACGAGCACGGGTGTACTTATCTGGAACGTAGAAGTTTAATTATTCAAGAATGCCAGGGTTATGAATTGCACCGCGAAGAAAAAGGAATGAATGTTTCTCTCTAACGAATGGAAAGATATGTTTCAAAAATATAAAACATTACTTGTAAATTTATACGCTACCATTTCAAAAAAGGCTTCGTTAATCATTTTAATGATACATAGATTATATATTATTGTAAATGAATTTTCAATATGATGCTTTGAATTACGGTGCATAAATATGTATTGAAAACGGGCACATTTTCTTTATTAAAAGCCAAGTAGCGAGTAGAAGTTAAAATGCATTGCTTCACCTTTATTTTAAAAACGTATGCTTTTTAATACAAAACAAATCTATTCAGATTGCCAAAATATCTCTTTTTTATCTCCAACGATGAATTCTCCAGATGAAATAAAATATAGAAGCTTTATTGAATGCATAGCTGAGTATGTTGGATGCAAAGCTGAGTATGTGCTGGTCCTTTGTTGAGAGAAGAAATTTACATACAACCGACCACTCAACGGACGTAAATAATATATGAAAACATTCCACCAAAGCTCGGACGAGCTTTAGAAAAGCTCTGCAAAGAGATCACTTCAGAATATGATGATTAAACTTTGTATTTCAAGTTTGAAGCTTCATTGTGAAGTTTTTTCTTAGAGACTTTGATAGAGATATTGATGTTTTAAGATGCAGCTGAATCTCAAATGAAAAAAGCACCAGAAAAGGTGCATTCAATCAAAATATTTTTTTTAGATATTTGCTTTAAATATATTTTGGACTTATTTGACTTTTGGCATTTAGAATGCGAAATACTTTTGATATATTTATCAATTATATGACAAGAAACAATTAGTGGATATGGTGTGGTGGTAAAAAAGTTTGCTTACAGAATCAAAGGATGTGGATTCGATTCCCGACGGAGGTTAAAAAAGGTTTTTAATCAATTTCTATGCACTACAAATACCACTGGTTGGTGTGAATTCATTTATTCACCCATAAAATGATAATCAAAATTTATTAATTAAATTGCATATTAGATAAAAACCTTCCGGTGCACTGTATATTTTTATTCAACCGGGGGATAAAGGTTAGTGGTAAAGCATTTGTCCACCATACCAATGGTCGTGTTGTCGATTCCCAATAAAGACTTTTGAATTTTGAAGATCTACAAACTCACATGTTTGGTGTGAATTTGGTCCTACACCTGTAAAATAACATTCAAAGTGTATTCAATAAAATTGCATGTTAGACGAAAGTCATCCCGTGAACCACTCCTTCACAGTTATTTTCTGTAATAAATGGATGATTCGTAATGTCAGACTGTCGTAGTCTATGACGTTGACGTACTAACACTCTACATGCAGCATTAAGTTTAATATTAAAATGGTTTTCTCCATAAAATCCACAGATGATATTTCTGCATCCCTATTATTTATTATTAACATCTGTCGATATTCTTTTCCACGTATTTACGTAAAAAAAACTCTCAAAATCTCATTGAACCATACGAAAATATTTAATGGATATTTTTAAATTTATTTATTATTTTATATCAAAAATGTTTTAGAATGACTATTTACCAATCTCTTCAACCAACTATTTTTCGATTTGACTCGTTTAATGATTTTTATGTATAAAATATTTAATTGCTCATACAAAATGTTTTAGAACCAACTACGTTGCTTTCTGCGTCAAAACCTTCAAACTACGTTATCGCAAAAAAGTAGTGTTAGCATGGCTCATAAATCAATATCGGTGACCTTGATTTTGACGTGTCTTGATGGGATCTATTGGTTCACTATCGCTTATCGGTGGTTCCTTTAACAACTAATAGAAAGCCGATAGTAAATTGATAAGCCGCGGCTTCCTTTGTACCCCAAGACGAACGTTGACATCCCAGAATGATGTATTACAGACTTTTTTGCTTAACACCGCATACTCTCAAACTTCAAGGACTTTTAAAATCAGTAATTTTATGTCTAAAATAAATAAGTTTTATTAATTTAACTGCTTTGTTCGATAACTGTATGTGCTTAGTAATTTAATATGAAAATAATAATTAATTAATGAAAAATAATTGATTAAATTTATAAATAATAAAAAATTACATCATTTTAGATTAAAATTTAGGTTATCAACTGACAATACTTGGTGAAACTGCATAATTATAATTTTAAAATTAATTTTAATTTAAAAATGATAAATTAAAAATATTTATCAAAAGCAAATATTTTTGATTTATTAATTTTTTAATATATGTATTTTTGAAATTATCATTAGAGATAAGATAAAGACAAATATGAAAAACAAGGACTCTTAGCAAAATAACACATATTTAAGGTATCAGTAATTTTATGTTCTAATTTTTTTTATTCTATATTTTTTACGTTTGATTATGAAATGTGTGTAGTTATTTTATGTTTTGATGAATTGATCAGCTTAATGAGTAATGTTACAGTGACAAGATTACAGAAGAGATAAAAGAGAAAAATATGAAAAAAAAAATGCAACAGGATCTCTTACAAATACGATTTTAAATCATTTTTGCTAAAGCGCATGCAACAGAGCATAAGATGTTCAGATAAGTGAGCTCTATGACGCTCAGACAGGACGACCGGATAATTCATGTGCAAAACATAAACTGTCTTTCGTGTCTTATTTCTGTTCGCTTGTCGTACATGTATGTGACGCCATATTGGCATTTTGGACTAGTTGCGTAGATCGCCACTTGTGGCGCTGTGCGATAGCCTATCACGAACGCACTCAGTTGTTTGCCGACGGCCGAGAAGGTCGCATTATGGCCGGCCCAGCATGTTATTCCGCTTGGGCCGAAAGTTTGTACAGTTATCGGTCTATATATGTGGTTCTGAAAATATTTTTGTGTTGTTAATTTGCTCCTCAACCTGCCACCACCCAATTAAATAACAACCCTTTTGAAGAGAGGAGGATGTTAGTATATTTATGTGTTTTTTTGAAGAAATTCACTTCTTATGAATGAGGGACTCTGATTCTGGAAATATTACCTGCTCGTACATAGTAAATTTATTAAATAAGTAAGTATCTTATTATAAGTATACATTTACAAGTGGTACAAGAATTTGTGACCCATAAAGCACTAAGGCTGAACCGCTCCTAAGGACAAAAAGATCCAGGCCTTAGAAGCGTCATCCAATTGAATCATGAAAAATACGATTAACAAGTCACCCAAAAATATGACTCAGACTCTACAGCTACCCCATTTTCAATAACTTAGAGTTCTCGAGTGTACCTTTCGATGCAGGTATATTCTATAGCGAGGAATGGACAGTGTCAACTAACAGCTCAAGTAGTAGTAATTAAATATGATACATGTAACAGATATGATGTTCCGGAGCCGAGGTCGCGGTCACGAAATTACAGCATCAGCTAAATGGTGATGCCGGAATACTAAGTATCTGGCGCTGAGGATAAGACCAAAGACCGGAAATGAGTTGAAACTAATTTATTTGATACGGGACTCATTTTTATAACCTAACTTACAACATGAGTAAGCATTTATAAAAGTAATATTAATACATTGAATGTCATACACCGCACATTCCTTGATACCCTTTTTGAACCTTGATCCCTTCAATCCACATAGAGTGGCAGATTATTGGGATGGTCAATGCTCCGTATCGATGAGTAAGCATACTTTGTTAATATTATTACATATAATTTCGTACACCGCAAATTCGTCGATACTTGTTGTTTTGGACCTTGATCTGTGTATATGATTTGACAGATTCCATCTAAGATAGGGAGTTTTATTATAATAATTACTTTAAAGAGTTTTGGTGGTTTGATACAAAATACTTATGTTCAAAATAACGTTTTGATAATCATATGTTTTGAGGATATTGAATGATTAGACCTACGCTTCTCCGGGTTGAACTTTCTTGTACAGTCAGTCCACTACAAAGGTTACTGTAAATTTATTAAATGAAAAAAAAAGTTTTCGATAATATGTTATATTTTGAGAAGCACTGCTTAACTCAATACTTGATAATATTTTTTGCGCATTTTCTTTAGCGCAAAAACACTACGCATTATCTGATACAAAATATTTTTTACGACGTTTTTATATGCGGGTTGTGCTTCCTAGTTATATCTGTTTTTCTAGTCACAAGCTTAACCACAATTTGCTGTCTGATACTACTAGTACTATCAACTGTTTTGCCTCGTCCTTAGTCAATTCTTAACGTGCATTTCCGTTCAGTACATTGTGTTTTTTAATTATATAGTTACATCTTCATAAGTCAATTTCGAACCCTCTAATTTTTCGTACCCTCTATTTTTCACTTGTTCTATCTGTTCTGGAAAATGGGAGCTTAGTTTGAAACCCCAATAAATCCAAAAACATTATCTTGCTCGAAAAAAATATTCAGAAAATTCTCCGACATCTCTATTTGTATATTTACGGTAACTATCCATTCAATTCAATCAATTCCGAACATAAACTAACTGTTTTTATTATAGGGATGCTTTCTTTCCATTCGTAAGAGTCCCGGAGGAAAAGTGCTTCTGTCAAACATTAATTCCTTTTTTTTCGCGGTGCAATTCACAGCTCTGGGAATCTTGAATGTTTTAACTTCTACGTTCCAGATAAGTACACCCGTGCTTGTAGCCATCCATTGTTTTTGATTGCAGTTGATATTTGTGGAGCTAAGAGCACTCAATTTAGTTTAAGGCCATTAACGGCAATGGCGCTCGTTAATGGCCTTCCAGCACACCTCAATCCTTTTCTTCTTTTATTTTACATCCTTTTCCTCTTTTGACGATGGTTTTGTTCTCCAACATTTCTGTGATCTTTGACACGTGTAATCTTCTTCTTTTTTTCATCTTTCGTATGTATTGTAAAAAGCAAAAATTTTTAAGTCAAAGAATATTACTTTAAGGCTCCGCAAGCAACTTGCAAAAACATTTGTTTGGAGCATCTTATTTAACGGCTGTTAGACATGGTGCTTATTTGAAAGTGGTAAAAAAAGACTAGAGGCCTTTGAGATGTGGTCATACAGAAGAATTCTCGGAATTTCCTGGAATTTCGTCACAAACAATGAGGTTCTCAGAATAATCAAGGAAGATAGACAATTAATAAGAACCATCTCAGAGAGGCAAGCCCGATGGATAAGTCACATCATACGCCACGATGGTCTTCTTCACGATATTGTGGAGGGATGGTTGAGGGTAGAAACTGTAGAGGGTGCCCTAGATGGAAGTATTTGCAGCAAGTATTCGAGGACATGAATTGTAGCGCTTATGCTTAGCTGAAAAGGGTTGCGGAGGACCGAGAGAAATGGAGATCGAGATACGAGATTCTGTTGCTGCAAACTAATCCACCGGATTGATACTACGAAAAAAAAGTATGTATTGTACGTTTGTGAATACTCTAGCTTTTTTATTCTGAGTACTTTGGAACTGCGGTTCTGTTAAATAAATAAATAAGGTTGTTAGTATGAATGCAATCAACAATTGAAGTCATCTAATTAAATAACCATAATAGTAGAAAACGAATTGCGGACGTAAGGATTCAAACCAACGGTTTTTTTTTATTGAACTCAACTTTGGGTATCGAGAAAATTCTCTTACATAATTGAGCCAAGAAATTAAAACAAAATATGTGGTTAATGTTTTTCATCTCAGTTAAGCCGCTTAAAAATCAGTTCTGGTTTTTAATTTCTTGCAGCATCCGAGAAATAACTCAACTAACCTTGAAAGTGAATACAAAAGAGTTCGCTTCAATGCCTCGCCATTTCTTCCACAGTTAAATAATCATATTTCAAATATTCTACGCTCAAATTTGTTCTTTATATTTATGATGCGGCCGCATTTGCTTTCGGTAAGAAGTCATGATACGCCACGCAAAATAATTATGTGTCGAAATGCTGAAACGTTTTTATTCGTTGAGAATGAAAAGGATTAAATTTCTTTATAAAAAAGCACAAAAATACAGTAATTTTAATTCAGAACCCGTTCTATTTTATTACGTTTTTTACGTTGAAGATAGCTTTAATATCATATTGGTTAAGGAATTGGATAACATTCAAATAACGGCACGTACATGCTAGCGGTTTTGGGTTTGAATCCCAACTAAATTATTTTGTTGTTGTTAAATATTTAATGTTTTATGTATTTCTTAATTTTTTGTTATAATATTTTTTTATTATTTCAAAATTCTAATCTACTTTTATAGATCATTGACTATATTACAATATTATTATTAATTGAATATACATATACTATGCATAAAATTCTTTTTTCAACGCGTCAATCCAAGACAATCTCCTTGAGACAATATCAAGAAGGTAAAATTATTCATCAGTAACACAGGTAAATGATTGGTTATAAAGTCCGAGTCGGAACTATAAGAAGTCGTTTCTCATCCATTCAGTCTGTAGTTTGGTTCGAGACCCGAGTGGTACTTACTAAAATCAATAGACTATTGGAAAGTAATAATATTAAGCTTGTGAATAAATGATGACTGATTGAATAATACAAAATAAAAATACACATACTTTGAATATATACTATAGCGACATCTATCAAACGATGCTAACAATGACATAAATACTAGTTTCAACGTGAGTCGGTCCAGCCATAGCAATAGCCAAGTCGGCTGAGCGGTATGAATACCTGGGCATAGTTGGTTTCCAAGATCCGCGGTTCGCATCCCGCTTCTGCCGTTATTTTTCTGCTTGGATTGACGCGTTGAAAAAAGAATTTTATATATAGTATATGTATATTCAATTAATATTTAATGTTTATTTGAAAACTGAAAAATTGCAATTCAACCTTGAAACTAATATTTTAACTAAAACTTAGTAAAAATAATTAGAATGTGGCTGACAAAATATGTAATTAATAGTTTAATTTTTTTAGTTCATAGACAATGGCGCATCATTAGCGTGGTTCTAGTTGATGGCGTTACTCCCGGCCATCATCAAGTCTTCCTGAGCGCAGCTACTCGGACACAGCGCACTCGGCAGAAGGTGTGACGGTGTCTGTTCCACGCGGCAGTCCCATTCAGTCGTCTGTTGTAAAACTGCCAGGCTTTCATTTGTATCCTCGTCTTGCATACTCGAGTCTGAAGTCTATTAAACGATCTCCATATATTCCTCCCCTGATTGTGTCCACGGGCTAGGTCCCAGATTAGAAGTATTGATATGGTAACAATCAAACTATCATAATTAAAGTAAGGAAGATATTCTACGTTTCTTTCTAGAGATTATGAAGTTGTATGCAATTAAAATATCATATTAATTTCTGGATTTTAAATAATATGAGCTTACAGTAATGACGTCAAGTAAACACTCACGTATGATGAAATTTCTCACTTTGGAGGTATTTTCCTGTAAGTGTCCATATAAAAAAATAATAAAAATTGTTAAGGCGCATCGGGCGTGTTAATCTCTTAACACCGAAGCTCTCATAAAACCGCTTTATGCAGCATAATAAATGCTGAAAAACGAGCTGCCTCTAAACTGGCGAGCTTTCAGGCGCTGAAAGTGAAAAACGCAACTGAAAACAGACGCAGTAAACCTTGGAGCAAGTGATGAGAAACCGTCAGTACTTAAATCCTCCAAGCTGCTCTGAAAAATAATGCTTGGCAAGAAATAGTTTGATGCGGCAGTTTTATACACACGAGAATACTTATCTTGGACTTCTTTCTTCTACAATGGTTTTTTTTATTTTTTTATTTAATCAAATATAATAGGATACATTTAAGATTTTTTGATAGTATTACATTCATTTTTTTTTTTTTATTTAATTTTTTTTTGGAATTCGCTTTCCACGCCACTTAAAGGTAGATCTTGTGTGTGGCGTGGGATTCATCTTTGATTTAAGTGTTGTTTAATTTATATTATTATTTTTTACATTTTTACATAATAACATATTTTGTTTTGAATATAAAATAATATCATTCATATTTATAAATTTTTTTATAATCGAAGTGACAATTTCAGCATCATTTACATATATATTTCGATTATTTAATAGCCTCGACCCATGTAAGTCTCAATTTCCACCAGACACATTGTAATGAACTTAATATAATCAATACCTTTTTAACAATATAAATATTTTATACAATTTATATAAATTCTATACTTATTATGCTTGGATCATATACATACAATTACTACTTAGTACCTAGCTTGAATCATATACAGAGAGGTTTACATAAGTATTATTTTAATAATAGTAACAATATAATGTAATAAAAAAATTATATATATATCATTTATTTCTCATTTTTGTACAATTACGTCAGATCTGATTTTTTATTTTTGAAGAACCGTTTTACCCTTTTATTCATTATTTTCATGTCACTGATCGCTTTTATTTCCGGAGGAAGATTGTTGAAATTCACTATTCCGTTGTATTTGTAACCATTCTTTGCATGTTGTGTGTTAAATTTTGGTATTAGTAGATTATGTATATACCTAGCAGAGTGATGAGTGTTCCAGTTTTCAATTCTCCTTTCTTTTATTGTCTGTAGAACAGTGTATTTTTTGGTATAATGAATCTACCGTTGGCACTTTAAATTCATTGAATAGGCTTTCTGTTGGGTATGTGGGAGGTTTTTTAATATGATTTTGATGATAAGTTTTTGTACAGTTCTAATGGGGTTGGTGATATTTAGGTATGTTCCTCCCCAGCCGACAATGCCATATTGCAGTTGAGATTGGACAATGGAGTAGTAAACCATTTTAAATCTGCTCTAGATAGGATGTTTCTGAGTCTAATGAATATGTAGATGCATTTGCGTATACGTTTCACTAGTTCGGCTGTGTGCATGTTCCATTTTAAGTTACTGTCAATTAATATACCCAGGTATTTTATTTTTTCTCTGGATTTGATCATTGAGCAGTTTTTTTCACTTTATTTCATTTTATTTTTGTTTATGGAGAATGGGATTAGATATGTCTTTTCTGCATTTAATGTAAGTAGATTAATGTCAAACCACCTTTTGAGACAGTTAATGTCATCGTGGGCTAATTTTATTGCTTCCTTCCAGTTATTACTCTCAATTATTATTGCTGTGTCGTCAGCATATGATATTATTTTACCGTTAATATTCAGTTTGAATATATCATTAACATAGATAATAAATAGTATTGGTCCCAATACCGTTCCTTGCGGTATTCCAAATTCACTTGTTTCTTTTTGACTCGGTATTTTATTAATTTTAACTACTTGAGGTCGTTGATATAGATAAGTTTTTATCCATTCCAATGCGCTATCACTAATTCCAATGTGTTTTAATTTTGAAATTAGTTTTGGGTGGGATATGCTGTCGAATGCCTTTTTTAAATCTATGAATATACCTAGACATTTATTTGATTTATCTAATGAGTCAAGTATATAGCTTGAAAGTTTAGCAATGGCATCTTGGGTGTTTCTGTTTTCCATGAATCCGAATTGGTTTTCATTAATTAGATTATTAGAATTAATGAATTTATTTAATCTAATTTTAACTATTTTTTCGAATATTTTTGCTACGTTTGAAATTATTGATATTGGTCTGTAGTTTGTAATATCGTCAGGGTCGCCAGACTTGAAAATAGGTGTAATATTTGTTTGTTTATAAACATTTGGAAAAATTCCAGTTCGTAGGCTTTTATTTATGATAAACGCGAGAGGTTTGGAAATTTGTTTTTTAACATGGTTAAGAGTATGTACTTTAATGCCGTCAAATCCTGGTGATGAACCGTCTTTCATGTTATCAATGATTAATTCAATTTCAGCTTCTGTTGTATTTTGAAAATTTGTTATTTTTTGTTCAATGTTAACGTCTGCAGTGTGATTCATATTAGGTTTTTTGGCATCTATGAGTATATAATAAAATCATTATTTTTATTGCCAAAAAAGGAACAATAATTATAATTAATTATTTGAATTGAATTTTTGTAATTTAAAATTATAAAATGATAATATGAATGATATAAGAAAATATGTATTATTAAATAAGCTTTAAATAATAAATAAACCTATTTCCGTAGTGATGTATCATGGAATTGTTTTATATGGCTCTAAAATGATATGGTATCAGCAAAAAAATGATTGCATCTGAAGTTAAATATTCCGAAGATAAAATAGTCCCCCAATCGGATCTCCGGGTGGGGACTGCTCGAGACAAATTAACCAAGACAAATAAGAAAAACCTTCAGCCAACAAGATATACCACCTGGAATGTTCGAACATTACTGCAGAACGGCGCCCTAGACGGGAGTATTTGCAGCAAGTATTCGAGGACATGAACTGTAGCGCTTATGCTGAGCTGAAAAGGGTTGCGGAGGACCGAGAAGAATGGAGATCGAGATGCAAGATTCTGTTGCTGCAAACCAATCCACCGGATTGATACTACTACGAAGAAAAAAATTATTTTTGATTTTTTATCACATTATTGAAATTTTTAGATATATATTTTTTTACAAACATAAGCTGAAGCTACTCTTGTTATAATCATCATGTCTAACCCCCTCTCATTGTCTTGCCTTCACTTTGGTGAAAATTCTTCTTTCTTTCTTAGTAAATATATACACGTCAGTACGCTTATTCAAGTTGGAAGTGATGAAATTTTATTGATGGCAAGACTGCGAGAAAACTCATTAATATAAACTATAGAATAGGGTTTTAAATTGAATGCTTTAAATATAAGTAACATGATAAAAAAGCATTCGTTGAATTATTCCATATCCATTTTATAGCTAAGTAGTAAGTATTATATAAATGTCAAATTTTCTGTCACCTTAGAACCTACCTTATCCTATTTTTAAACACAAAAACTCAAAAAGATATCATAAACATAAAATAACTAGAACTGCATGTGTTTCAATTTAAGAAATATTTTTTAATTGTTTTCTTAAGCAGTTCTAAGTAATATTTCAGCAGTTAAAATGTTCTAGACCGCAGACCTACAGTTGCCTTCCATTGTTTTTATAGAGTCCATTGCAACGCTTCACTTGACTCGAGAATCAAAAACTCACCTCCTGAAAAGCACTGCCTGAAACCCGTTGGAATTTGCTCTTCCTGAAGGGGGCGGGAAAATGCACTGAAAAGATAAAGCATGCTTGGCCGTGCTTGAAAAAAGCATAGCGATATTTCACTGAAAACTACTCGAGTGGTATAATTAAAAACGTTTATTTTTCAAAGATAAAGTTCTATGCGAGCACAATGAACTGTAATTTATTATGTTGTGATGTGTTTAGTAAAGAGATTTTTCTTGAGTGTATCAATCACAACACTATCTTTTGTTTAAAAAATTTTAGCATTCATTTTGAGATCTATTTTAAGTTATAAATATTTATTTATTAATTGTATTTTAACATGGATCTCATTAAGTATGACTTCTGTTTAAGAGATTACAGCTTTGAATAACTGGTAGCCTTCTTCAATCCATCATAGTCAAGAGTGAACTGATTGAAGAAGGCAACGATTTAGTCGAAACTACAGTATTATAAACAAAGGTCACACTCAAAGTAATCCATGTAAAAACAATGTTTTTATGTAAATATTTACTTACTGCTTATGTTTGTATTATTAAAAATTAATTAAGATAATTTTTGTAAGCAAAAAATGGTTTATGTCATAGATAAATAATTTTTACTTTTATTTTTATATGGATCACGTTTAGCACTGTTAAATCACATACTCGAAAACTACGGCTTTGCTGTCAATAAAAACTACGTCTGTTTTACACGTGCACAAATGTTATAATGCATGAACTAGATACTAAGTGAATATAGTATAATGACAACAGAAAAGTAAGGGTGGAAGTAAGAATATATGGAATTTAAATGAAAGTAAAGTAAGACGTTAAGACCTTTGTAGGCCATCTTCTACTGTTACAAAAAGAGAAAAAAAATGAGTTTAGTATTTGAAATGTTTCTTATTATAATTGCTAAAAATATAGAAAATATAAAAAAATACACATTTGTACGTAATTAAGGTAAACTTGAGATCCTTTCATCAAATATACTCGTTTTTTCTTTATAAAGAAATATTTAAACGAGTTATATATATATATTTTTTTACATTATATGTAGCTAGAAAAAATATATTCTAATACATTTATCTATTTTGGCTTTGGAAAAGTGAACATAGTCATTCTTAAGAAATAAACGATGCTAAAAAATTTAAATAAAAATATTTTTTTAAATTAAGCGTGTACTCTGAGAGATGCCGTAATTGTGTCATTATTTAATGAGACAAGATGATTTCCTTTAACAATTGAAAATTTTATGTACGAGTATCAAAACAATTTGCAAAATGTTATTTTGAAAATGAAGTGCTTAATGTTACACACTTAACTAAAAAATCTTATAATATTTTTAAATAAATGATAAATTTCAATGTTCATTTAAATTAAATCGGATAATCACAGTTTATTAAACCGATTTCCAATACGAAAAAAGTCGAAAAATATCTTAAAAATAACGTTATCAAGTTGTTTAAAAAAGTGGTAGTAAGCTACTGTTTGTAAGTTTCAGTCGACTTTACAGTGTAATTTCAGCTGAAATCTGTAAATGCACAGTGGCTATTTGGGTAATCCAAGTGCGGTGAATTTTTGGCGAGCCAAGCATTCACCAGACCGTGTAAACTACTGAAAATCTCAATGAAATTTACTCACTCTTAGCCAATGCAAAGGGATCATTTATTTAAAATATCTTTTTGATTCATTTTTTTTATATTTGTTTTAAAGTATCTTATTAAAATGAAAAGTTTGTTCTCAGCAGTTTAAATTTATAATAAGTCAAATCGCATTAAAAAAACTTTTTAATGACACGAATTACAACCATATATTTATGTCCACTATTACTGCATATATCGTGTGTCAAGACATACTATAAAACTTAGAGATCCACCCGGAAACATATATGATTTCTGAATACCCCCTACGCAGTCGTAGAGACATAAGGAGATTGTAACTGTGGTATTTAAAGCATGATTTTTTTCTTTTGATTTTAAATCATATTTTTTTAAATATTTTCAGAATATATTTCGGTATTCTAATATTTAAAAATCATTGATGATCTATATCAATATAAGCTTTTATGTGTTTATATAAAAAACTTATGAATAGTCGCTCACTTGAAAAAAAAATATATCATCAAATGTTACCTAGAAACTTTTATGCTTAAGTATTGATTACGAGGAGTGCTATAGTTGTTGTCAATTAAAATTCAAATTCAAAAAATAAACCAGGACATGTTGAAAAAAAAAAATATTCTTCATTATACAAGAAGCTGAATGATTTAGCTTAAAATTTACTGTTCGAGGCACCAGTAAAAGCTCTGGGCTATTTTAAATATTAAATTAGCTTCGGAGTAAATTTCTAAGTTTATGCTTTTAATTACACTGTTTGGGAAGCTTTGTTGCGAAAGCTTTACAGGAGAAAATTTTATTTTTATTTTTGTTCCTCTTTGTATAATATAAAGCTCTCAGTGATGTGAATAACGATAGTGTTTTTTAAAGTTATATCAAGATTAAAAAGGAATACTAAAGTACTTACAATTATTTTCTATACACGTTTTCCTTACTTTATAATGACATCAGCCTGATATAGCCATTGCTGACTGATAACGAAAACCTTGATTTACAATTTTTTCGTCTCTTATTTCTGTTTGCTTGTCGTACATGTATGTTTCGCCAGATTGGCATTTCGTACAATTCCATTTATCGCCATTTGCGGCGCTGGGTGTCACCAACCACGGCGTGGTGCCCAGTCAGTTGTGTGCCGACCGCGAGAAGGTCGTATTATGGCCGGCCCGGCAAGTTATTCAGCTAGGGCCAGAAGTTTGTAAAGTTATCGAAATATATATGTCAATGCGCTTCAGAAAAAGTCTTTGTGTTGTTAATCTGCTCTTCATCCTGCCACCACGCAATTCGATAACTAACTTACAGAGGAGGATGTAAATAATATCATTTTTAAGCCTGAGCATAAGGTGGCCATTTGTAACCGCCAGAAACTTACGCCATAAACATTGTTTATTGTAAAATTAGCTCTGGTTTTGAAGTCCCATTGAAAACATTAAATACATCATTATTGATGACGTTGAAGGTGAACATAATCTAAGTAATTTCAATACCTTAGATTTTTTTTATTAAATTCATATTTTTTGAAGACTGCAAGGATTCTAAATTAGAATCTTATTGCTTTAAGACATAAATTATATTTTTATTATTGATTTATAACATTTTGAATGTTTGTATGTAACAAATAATTTAAAATAAATTACAAAGATTTTTTTTACGAGTACTTCTTTGAAATGATTCACAAAAACTTACCTATACTGACTAATAAAATTTAAATTACTTACCTGGTTTTTAAATGGAACTATTTGAATATTACCTCTTTTTTAAACTGCAGTTGCGAATAATACGTAGCCTTCTTCATATTCGTCACTAACAAGAGACAGCTGCATATTTCGTAATTGGTAAGACACATTTATGTAGGAGAGGTGGTGGAGTTTGTCTTAATTAGGGAATAATAAGAGAAGGCACTCAACGGCACTGCACCGGGTTATTTGACAGAACTGATCAAGCCTTCGGAGATAAGTGCGCATGGAGAGACACTCAGGTCAGCCAGAGCAAATAAAAGCACCCTGAAGCTGACGGGAAGTAGTCCTAGCACGATATTTGGCAATCATGCTTTCAGCTACGCAGCACTATTGGCCTGAAACTCGCTGCCGGAAAGCATAAGAGAACTTTAAGCGAAGGCATCCTTCAGAAGCAGACTCAAGACCCACCTTTTTACTCTGAGAGGCAAAGAAGCGCTTTTGGAATGATTATTCAGTCATAAAAAGGCGCTATACAAATACTGATGTTGTAGACGACCAGTCGACCTCGAATAATAACTCGCTCTACTTACGACTGCGGTCCTCGCCTTCGAAGTCCTGGTCTTCCTTCAGCTGATTGTAAGGCAGCTGTGTCCCGGTCGGCTTCCTGGGCTGTGATGTTTAGCAGCTTCCAGTTCTACGTCCAAGCAGTAGTCCGTGTAGAGCAGTAGGCCGGGGGCGCCGTGAAGTCCAGAGGCCCAGGGAAGGAGACAGTAAAACTCGAAAGTATTTGTAGCTTAATGTTTATTCGGAGTCGGACCTCAGTATTTATACTATTTCGTTCAAGAGGGGGTCGTGCGCAAAGCTCGCAGCTGTTGGCTTTTTTCTCGCGGGAGTTTAGATGAGGAGCGTGGCTGTCCGGCAGCAAATGAGCAAGAGAAGGACAGCTCTACTTATTTCATACTAATTATCGCCAAGGGGGCGTGTCGGCTTTCTCACTGTTTTGCCAATGAGAGAGCCGAAACACCAACTACGAAATCGAAAAGCACCTCTCGGAACGTCATAATATTTACATCGGAGAATATAATAATATATAACATTATAAACATTATTGACGTAACAGATGTACATGAAACTAAAAAAGGTCAAATGAAGCTAAACAGAGTCAAATGAAGCTAAGTAGAGTCAAATGAAGCTAAATAAGGTCAAATGAAGCTAAATATTTTATCAATGCTTTATCAATATTTTATCAATGTTTTGTTAATATTTGTTAGTCATCAGCCGTCCGTAACAGATGTCATAATAATTATAAGAGAAAGAGATGGTTTGTGTTGCGTATATGTGTAGTGTAGCAATTATGTTATTATTTTTATGAATAAATAAAGTAAAAATATAATTCAACATTTTTATTCATACTTTATACTCTTGATATACAAACTGTCATATTATATACATTCCGCCGGCGGTCATAGCTCAATGGTAAAGCGTTTGCTTTGTAAGCCAAAGGTCGTGGGTTCGATCCTCGACGGAGATTAAAAAAAAAAAAAAAAAGGTTTTTTAATCGATTTCTGAGCTCTAAAATACCCCGGTTGGTTTGAATTTGATCCATCACCCGTAAAATGTCAGTCATAGCCTATCAATTAAAATTGGTGGTAGACAAAAGTCATCCCGTGAAGACCACCCATTCATAGTAGATTCCTGTAATAATAAAGGATGATGCGTGAATCTCGGGCTGTAGTCTATGACGTTGGCGGATCAACACTCTACATGCAGCGTTTAGCCATATACACCATGGTAAGCGTCATAGAATTCCACAGATGAGACAAAAAAAATACTATCACCATCTGTCGGTATTCTCCTGTATGTGTTTACATAAAAAAAATATATCAATTTTTTGATTAAACAATCAAATAATAATTAGCAAAGCAGTTCCGTACTTAAAAATACAATTAAGAGGGATGCATTATTTCATTTGACAATGCTATTAATTTAAATTCCATGCAGGCAAAACTAATGTACAAAAATACTGTTTTATATTTAAACCTTGATTCACCAACCTTTCAACCCATAATTTGTGCATAAAACAACCAATTTTGTTATGCATTTTTCAATTAAAATAATAACGTATTTCTCAGTTAATTATACCGCTGGCTGCCATATTATCGAAAATAGGTCGAATCAGATGACCTAGCAAATAATGACCTCCTTCCGACGGAGGTATCGCACTGCAGTAGAAAAAAACGCATTCGCATTTTGGTATGAGAAATTTGTTATTATCAACCTGAAAAACGGACCAAAACGAAGTTAAATTCTAATGCCTGAAAATAAAACACAACACGAAATTTTCAGCAAGAAATTTACTAGCAAATTTGATTGTGTCAATTTCTTCCGTTCTGTTTTGACCTCATTTCATTATAACTGCAACATAACGTTTTGTTGACGTTGATTCGAAGATTTTTGCTTTAAAAATGTTATCGTACTTTTCTACGCAGTGGTACAGCACCTTAAATTCTTCATATCCAAATGAATTTTATGCCTTCTATGAAAATCGATAACCTGGAAATCTTCTTGTGGCAATAATAGAAGGGTGAATGTGTGAAATGAATCTCTTAATTTGATATTTATTTGTTACTGCAGTATTTTATTCTTTAGGTGCCACGGATGCCGCAGGACAGCATAAACTGATGAATTTACTTGGCGCAACTTTGGAAGGCAGAGCTGACATAGAATAAGAAAATACTGACATCTCCCGTCTTTAAAAAGACGACAAGTCACGGTTTCATCACGTGGCCGCGTGGAGGTAGGATGCAGGAGCATATAAACAAGAAAAAGAACTTGTTTTTGAAGCACAATTCGTTTTTATTTTTATCGAAGACTTGATCCTCTTTACGTTAGATGACGCCGGGCTAGACGAGGACTCACTGGCGACTGCCGGAACACTGTGACATGCAGCACCGACAAGAGAATCATGGCAAAAAAACAAATTAAAGATGACAGTTGAAGCTACATGAAATGGAGCAAATGTCATAACAAATAAAATGAGGTATGCATACGCCGTGTAATTTTATATATAATTAAAACTAACATTATTAGATATGCCAGTCAAGCGAGTGAACAAAAATAAGAGAAAAAATATCGTTTTTGAGGCTTTTCGGCATCAGCCTACAAGAGTTTTATCAAGCTGATATCAATACCATGGGTAAATGGCAGAGCCTTTAAGCGGGGCCTTGTAATTATATACTTCACTTAGGGGGGTAAATGATGATAACCCTTTACATATATTGACTTATATATTCGTTGAAGCCACTCTAACCTTCCAAGAACTGGTTAACAGAGTATTATCTTAACCCTTACAAGATAAATTGGCGACATCAGAAAAATGGTGGAAGTAGCCTGGATGTGGAAGGCGGAGGATCAAAAAGGATGGAAACTCATGCGGCAGGCCTACATTCAAAAGTGGAGGAACACAGGTTGACGATGGATAGACCGTATAAGTGTTTGAATTTTAGTTACCAATCGACATACTTTAACCAAGTAAGGATGTTCAGCAAATGTGTGATGAGCTTATTGTAGTTGGATATTAGAGAGATTATTTAATTGAAGATAATAACTATAGATAATACTAAGTGAACCATTTTACGTCAGTGTCTCAAGGATTGAAAGGTAGAAATAAGTGTTTCATTATTTAGTATTTGAAATTTTCTTTATTTTGTGTTTTTAGTAAATGTGAAAAAGTTTTTCGGTTTTGAATGAGTGTAGGAGAAATAGAGGCCTTTGATATGTGGTCATACAGAAGAATTCTTATAATTCCTGGATAGACCACATGACGAACAATGAAGCTCTAAGGATAATTAAGGAAGATACGCACCTAGTAAGAACCATCTCAGAGAGGCGAGCTCGACGGATCGGTCACATCATGCGCTACGATGGTCTTCTTCACGACATTGTGGAGGGGATCGTTGAGAGTAGAAACTGTAGAGGGCGCCCTGGACAGAAGTATTTGCAGCAAATGTTCGAGGACATGAGTTGTCGCTTTTATGCTGAGCTTAAGAGGGTTGCCGAGGACCGAGAGGAGTGGAAATCAATGCAAACCAATCCACCGGATTGATACTACGAAGAAGAAGGAGAAATTAATTATTTTCGTTCAGAAAGCAGCCGCCATGATACTAGGCGGTAGAAAAGACTAAGAAAACTAATTATATGTCTTATTAACTGCCTAACTAGATGAATTGAAAAAAAATACAATTAAAAGTATTATTTTTGTATTTTTATTTAATTTTAGAGCGTTTTCTACATTTGGCGACCGAATCCTCGTATGAAATACAACCGATGTCTGGCTCTAGTTGTGTAAAACTATCGTGGAACTTATCGTGGAGCAATTTGGTTCGCTAAAATTGGACATATATAATTTGGAGCCACTTTTCCTGCTCCACGTTCACCCCGCCCATCCGCCCAGTCCGCCTCTGTCATAGAACACACCACGAGTGGGTGCAATCAGTACAGGCAACTGAACCGATGCAATTGCATTGGCATTACTTTTGCATTTGATAAATTACAGGAAATTATTTTCATGTACAAATTATACTTGTACATACAAGTGCGCGTACATTGTATTATGAATGATACAAAAGCAACGAGGCTTAGAATTGCAAAAAATTAATTTCTAATTTTCCATGTTCGCTTTCTTAATTGTATCATATGATATTGTGACTTTTGGGTTTAGCCATGTGTGGCGAATAGCTTCTTTCCAATTTTTCGACCGCCATTGCAGGGGACTTATTCAGGGTTGATGACTATGAAGAAGACCCCTGCAATGGCGGTCGAAATATTGGAAAGATGTAATTCGCCACACACGGCTTAGCCCAAAAGCCACAATACCAAATCTGGCCGTGAAAACCTAAGAAGTTATTGGAGCATACGGTCGTCACAAACTGCTGCCATTAAGCTCTTTTAAACATTTTGATATGATTATGAGAATGTTAAATGTTTTTATAGACCTTGTATATGATTTTTTTATGTAATCACATCTAGGAGAGCATAACCCGTCGAGACCAATGCACTTTATCACGTTAAACTTGTGTTATATTTGTGTGTGGGTTGGGTAGATTGCAAGCGTATATCAACCTGTTTCTTGATGAAATATAGATTGTAAGAAGGAGGAAACACAGATGCTGGAAAAGCATTCCAAAGCTTACCGGTGGAATTTAGTAAGACATTTTGGAAGCTGCCAGATCTTAGTCGACACACATTAACCGCGATGGACTTGGCAACTGTAAGACAAATTTGTCGGTTGTGGGTGGGTGCAGGAGAAACTAGTTATTTATGTTTCGAAGAGCATCTACCGTGGTAATAACGGTAGAAAAGACTAAGTGAACCAATCTTACGCCTGTGTTCCATTGATTGCAGGTTAGATGTAAGAGTGTTATTGTTCATGAAATAAAAGCTCCTTTTTGAACTGAGTCAATTAAATTAAGAATGTTTTTTTAATTGATTTGTAGTACTTACGAGTACTTAACATTTCCGTAAGTTGAATGTACATTATTGCCAATCGTTTATTGGGCATTTAAATTGGTTTTTAAGAACAGTGAGCTCTTTAATGCACATTCTGAACGACTAGACACTGCATGCAAGAAAAGTGTGTTGTGTTTGAGTTTGTGTTTTGAAGATTGCAATTGCTTATTGATTTGTTTCTAGAAGAGAGCTTAATTTTATGAAAAATCATTTTAGAGCTAACCGATGGCATTCAGTACTAAATTTTAAGTTTTATATAATAAGGAATTTATATGATACAATTTTGATAACGAAATAAAGAGTAAATCAACAAAATTACATTATTTCTTACGACGATTGTTACGCATTATATGATGATTTTTTTAATGTTAAGAAATGCCAACGGAGCAAATCACAAATTTAAATTTACCTGATATCACAAGTGCACTGCCCATGTCCGCTTTGGACGATAATGGGGCAGTATTGGAGCTGTGTAATAATAGTCTTGTGGTACATAAGCGAGCAGTTATGTCAACTTACCTGTATGTAGAGAGTGTACATACAGGTAGGTGGAATCTCTATGGTGCAACAAGGTAACAAGAATGACCCTATATGACTTCATATTGCATTATTATTCATACTATGAAGACTAGAATATTTTCAGTCTTATGAAAATTAAAGACGCGCAGAGAAAACATAAAAATATATTGTTGGCCAATTAGCAGGTTTAATCTTTTTTTTTATGTAAACTTATACAGGAAAATATTGACAGATAGTGATAGTTATTCTGAAATTTGATTTTTCAGCTGTATATCTTATGATAGGCGCTGCATGGGGAGTGTTGATCCGTTAACGTCATTGACTACACCCCGATATTCACGCATCATCCTTTATTATTACAGGAATTTACTATGAATGAGTGGTCTTTACGGGACGACTTTCGTCGATATACAAATTTGATTAATAGGTTATGACTGACATTTTATGGATGAGGGATCAAATTTATACCAATCGGGGATATTTTAAAGCTCAGAAATCGAATCAAAATTATTTTTTTTTAATCTGCGTCGGGGATCAAACCCACAACATTAAGCTTGCCAAGCTACGCTTTGACCACTGAGCTATACCCACCGGCAAATTTAAAATTTTGTAAAAAAGAATTTTAAAGAAATAATAAAAATAAATATAAAAATATATTAAATAATTTTCGTCCAGCACAAGCGCAACACAATAACAAGCGCTGGTGAATCAAAATTTTAACAATAAAAATCATGTCAGTTTTACATTTAGACTTACATTACATAAATATTATCAATATTTAGAAGCGTTGTGAATTCACAGTTGAGGCAATACATTCTGTTGACAAACAAAGGTATTGATATCGTCCTCTCTGAATATGATATCAGAATACTAGGTGGCAGGATGCAGGAGTAGACTGACAATACAAAGAACTTGTTTTCGGTTCACAATTCGCGTTTGTTGACCGGTATAGAAGGCCATACCGGTCGACTCGTAACCGACAACTGCCGAACACTGTCACCTGCCACGCCACCAATGATCGCGGCAACAAAGCAAATTAAAGATGACAGTTGCACCAACATGAAATGGAGCAACTGTCATAACAAATAAAATGGCGTATGCAAACGCCTGCCTTATATTATATAATTAAAACCCAACATAATTAGATGTGCATGTCAGGCGAGCGAACAAAAATAAGAGACAAAATATCGTTTTTCGAGGCTTTACGGCTTCAGTCTAAAGGAGCTATATCAAGCTGATATCAGTATGTATTTATATAAATTGTTATTATGAAAATAAAACAACCAAATTTGTTTTTCTACAGTTCATTTCTACTTTGCTGGTCATCTTGGTTCACCAGAAACACCTTCATTTAAAGCGTTCGCTAATCTTCTGGATCTCTTTATTTTCCTGTCGCATTACGGGATTAGCGAAGATTTAGCATTTAGCAGCCTCCCACTTCCGGTGATGGAGCTTATTCCGCCCGGGCAGAGATAAAAGTTTTAATTTCTCGGACCGAGACCTTTGAAAGCTTCAGAGTTTTAAAGTTTCAGCTGAAGAGTTTCAGATAATTTCATAATAATTATTATCGAGTGAAACGATCGTGACATTAATTTATAACTGACAGAAAGTTAAACAAGTACGAATAATAATTAACATAAATATTGAACAGGAGTAGATTCAGCCATATTTGGTAAGAGGTAACATAAGCTTAAATATATTTCATCAATTGTACAAAATTATCCAATATTTCTGTACTCATATTTTAGTTTTGTTGTCGTTGTGTACCACTATGGGGTCAATCAGCCTAAAGTAATCAAGTAGATACTGCCCTGAATGATGCATGCAGATTCGTCACAGGCTGCTTCAAACGAATACCTATTTCTAAACTATACCCCTTGGCTGGTATCGCACCACCGAACATAAGACGCAAAGTTATATGCGCCGAAGAAATACGTAAGGCAATCAATCAACCATCCCACTGCTTGTATAATCAGATACCTTCAATACCCAGACTGAAGTCACGAAGCAGCTTTCTGAGATCCATACAATCTCTCACATCTGGCCCTAAAAATGAGAGACTCAAGCTCTGGCAACACGTCGCATGAGAAGATTTCTTTACTACAAAGCAAGGCCTCCCAACAACAAGAACTTTGACTGGTGGACCTGGAAATCCCTAAACAGATTAATAACCAGAGTTGGTAAAACAAAGGACAACTTAGAGCGGTGGGGAATGCTTCGACAGGGAGAGTCACTATTGTTTAACTATGGAGACGTGTATACCGCCTCACACCTAAAATCCTGCTCCATGGGCCCAACAAGCTGCATGTCTCAAAACCTAATGCTGGGCAACCCACGGGCTATCGATTTTGTCTGATACTTTTTCAAAAATAATTTACGTCGCTGACACGAAGAAGAGGAGAAGAGAAGATGCATTATTAAACGAGAAATTAATATTGATATAAAATATGAGTAAAAAAATGGTTTATCACTAAGAATATATAGAAATTTGAGTTATATTTATTTGTTTATCGTTTTAACTTACGTGAACTTATTTTGTTAATGAGCATCGTTAAAAAAATAAACACACAATATAATTCATAGAAATAATTATTTTTCTATTTTCATATAGTACTACTTAAATGAAGTCAAGTAAAAAGATTTTCTGAAAATATAAGGTTAATGATCATTATTTTATTAATACTCTTTAATGATTTATGTTTGGTTTGTTTCGGAATATAAAAAAGTTTGTGTACAATTTTTTTTTAGGTAAATTAATATAAAATCAATGATCATGAACAAATTTGCTTGATTTAATTCATAATAATTAACTTAGGGTAAAGAGACGAGCAACCAAACATCAAGTTTTACCCCTAGGGTAAAGGTCGCCCAGCGTGCTATGGAGAGATCCATGTTTAGAGTGTCGCTAAAAGATTTAATCCGAAATGAGGATATCCGGAGAAGAACTCAAGTAGTTAAGGCTACCCAACGAATTTAAACACTCAAGGGCAGGACATATCTGTCGAAGAGATGACGGTCAATGGGGAAGAAAAAAGATAAGCAAAGCATTGGCCGACCTCATGCAAGATAGACTGATGACATAAGAAGAACAGTGAGAGTGACCTGGATGTGAAAGATAGAGGATTAAAGAGGATGGAGATTCACAGGAACGTCACGTTCAACAGTGGATGGATACAGGCTGATGATAATTCCATATTTGATTTTTAGTGAAATTCTTAAATAATGTTTTTGAAAGTGAATTTCGTAAATAAAATCCACATTGATTATTATTTGCTTTAATAATTGCCTTCTATTTACAGCATTTAAAAAACAATTTATAAAATTCACCGTAGAAGTCAACTAGCAATGTCATCGTGGATGCATTTTGATTTTAATATTCGCCGAATTAAATTTGACCCAAATTTAGAATAATTTCATTCTTCTAACCTCGTTTATTGACAACCTGAATATCAAAAATTTTAAGAGAATTCACCAATTTTTAAGAGATGTCAAATATAATTCAGTTTTCCTGAAAATTCTTCATAGATATTTTGATTTCACTGAAACAATAAAGTAATAAAGGAATATCAGTACTGCCGGGAACGGTGAGGAGCCTTGGGTCACACCACATCCGCCGTCTCTTCAAGATCCAAGTTTCCGCATGAATTTACATTCATATTGGAATTAGCGAAGGCTGCAACGGGCTCTGTGTTATGAATTTCAGTAAAGTTTTCAGCGGTTGCACCGAACACTGTTTTCGCAGAGGCGAGACTTTCAGGAGTTTCAGGCGGCGTGAAAAACTGAACGGTAATGCACGGATTTAATATGCGGATCATCTCCTGAAACTGCTCGCATGGTTATCACCTACTCATCCTCCTTAATGCTGAAGATTTTCTCGCTTAGTAGACTCTAACTGTGGTAATATGATTTTGATTTTTTTATATCAAAAAAATATTTCAACTGTTATATTCAACTGTAGCTTAATATTTTTTATTTACTCGTAATAGCAAAATTGTATGATATTAGATTTTAAAATTTAAAAACAAAACAAAATTTGACGAAAAAACACTGACTTATAATATAAGCTCAATAGAAACATAATTAAATTGTTTTTTTTATTTTTCTGATTTTATTAATAACGTAGGCAACTTATTGTTTTGTCAGTATTTAATTTAATTGATGGGCATAAATTATGAAGCAAACGGTCAGTTACAAATAACTAAAAAGTTAAGTAAAATATAATCCTTTGGCAGTAGAAAAATATCAATTGGCAGCAAATAATGGATAAATTATATTAAATAATAGGTTAGGTATAGGATAGGTTAGATTTCCATTTTATAAATAATTAATTTGTACATTTTACATCAATTATCACCAATATCGAATATCATAATTCAGTGCTAGTGTTAACGAAGGCGAAATTTCGGAAGTTTGATGTTGTGACAATAATGCCATGTTATTTGTGGGTCATCCATGATTCACTTATAACAGGGTTTTTGTTGTAACAAGTCAACTATTTGCATTGAGTCTCCTAACGCTTGTTCTGGGTGTGAGGTCATTGACACTAAATGTGTCAATAAATTTACTGGGCCACACTTTTATGTAAATACTTCAATTATGATTTAAGATGTACAAATATTTTGTAATGGTATTGAAGGAAATAAATAAATAAATAATTGTCTAAAAAAATAATAATAATGCCATTCTAATTTTATAACTGATCACATTTATCTGATCTATTTAGTCTTCTGCCGATTAATTTTATTAACAGTTTTACATTTTAATTTTTATTTAAGATACTGCAAAAACCTTAAATTAGTTACTGAACAAATAAATATAGTAATTTTTTATGATTGCCATTTTATTTCTTCAAATGACTAAATCATTAATCTGTCAAAATGAATACTTTTAGTATTGCTTAAAAACATTTCTTAGAATAACATTGATACAAATATGTGATTGTAATAAACACATTGCCTAATTACCATCGGGTAAATAAGAAATTATTTTCATATATTGTTTTTCTGTCTTTGTTTTCTTACGTATATTTTAAAAAATATCGAACTAAAAGAAACACTTTTTGCTATTTTTTTGAAAATCTTCTTGGGAGTCTTCTTCCATCGGAACAATACACTACATAATTTAACAGATAATTAATTAAAATTATATTACCACAATATTGAATTAAGAATAATTAGCGAAATTATTTACAATCAGATTGAGCAGTGATGTTTAGTTAATGAATGATTATAATTTAGTTCCTTGAAAGTTACTAGAATGGATTTTCATGTTTATTCAAATGTTGTAGTTGTGGCAGCGTAACACAGTTGAATCTGGTGGGCGGCTATGTGCTGATGAGAGTTGCAAGAACGGTTGCAGGAAAGACATGAAGGAGCCTGGTTCATATGTGTCGTCTCCTGATAAAGGGCCTGCTCACGCACACATTGAAAGATGCAAGACAGTAATTGAAACGACCTCTAGTGACAGCTGTTCTAGCGACATTTATGGGACATACAAGGCAAAAATTATTCGATAGACATAGCCATAGAAATTTGTCCGCCTTACAACAACTAAGAAGTTCATGAAATATAGCTGCCTTTACATCAGAATTTAGAACTTTAAGCATCCTTAAACCTTTCGCATCGGTTGTCAGTATATGCCATCAAAGATTCCACGACCGTTAACATCGGTTGACGTAAAATATCGTTTTGCTACTTTCAGTACTAATTGTGACATCTACAGTAGGAAATTGGAAGTGCAATCATTCCCTTTATCAACCGACGCGTATTCTTTAAAGGAATCTGTAAAGCATTTAAATAAATATCGTAAGTTTTGTCACAGGAGCGATTTTTCTGTACACCACATGTGTCAATGCTACCACATGTATTGAGTTACATAATAAACGTTTGTTAAATATAATAGTTGTTCATGCATCATCTGATAGCTAAAGGATAGAAGAACCAATGTGATATATGAAAATAGATCATATTAGTATATTTATGCTTCAAAAACTAGTTTTAAGCAAAAAAATGGTTTAAAAAATCACGCCGTATTGACAGTATAATTTGTATTCCACCGAGCCGTAACGATAAGTTAAGCGGTGTTTGAAAATAAACGAGTACATATAATGTTTTTATCGAATCTATAGAAGGAATGTAATGAAACGAAGACTATGGCGTTTGACAAAATTTTATATGAGAAGTTTTTGACTTCTTCGTAGTAGTATCAATCCGGTGGATTGGTTTGCAGCAACAGAATCTTGCATCTCGATCTCCATTCCTCTCGGTCCTCCGCAACCCTTTTCAGCTCAGCATAAGCACTACAATTCATGTCCTCGAATACTTGCTGCAAACACTCCCGTCTAAGGCGCCCTCTACAGTTTCTACCCTCAACCATCCCCTCCACAATATCGTGAAGAAGACCATCGTGGCGCATGATGTGGCCGATCCATCGGGCTCGCCTCTCTGAGATGGTTCTTATTAGTTGCCTATCTTCCTTGATTATTTTGAAAATCTCATTGCTCGTGACGTGGTCTCTCCAGGAAATTCCGAGAATTCTTCTGTACGACCACATCTCATAGGCCTCTAGTCTTTTTTTATCACTTTCAGTTTTTGACTGCTGTGCACTAAATACGGATCGGGCATAAAATATGAGTATTTATAATATCAGGAAATTTTCAAAACAAATTATTTATCTATGAAGCAACTTATATGTTTATTGTTTATTCGTTTCAGGAAAATTAGTATTATATAAGAGAATACACAGAACAATTGTTAGCTGAAGTCTCAACACGTTATTTATGTTACGGAAAACTAGAACGTTACCTTAAAGCTGTTCAAACAACATGAGGTCATATGATTTTAAGACCAATATGTGTAATGCATAACATTGCAGGGATGCGCGAGACAATAATATACAATACTAAATATAAATAAGATGTAATGCATTTTATGTTTTATCCACACACTAGAACCTTGATATCGCCCGTCTAAATAAAGTGACACCAGATCGCCGGAATCGTCATGAAGACGCGTGTCAGATTGATGAGGAGCAGTCCGCCAAAAAATATAATTAGCTTAGGTTAAAATACTGTCAAAATTCAATCCTTTGTTCGGGACACAAGAAATTATGTGTACGTGACGGTGTCCGGACAGCAAGTGACTGAGTCGGCGCAGTATCAATCGCAGCTCCCGATGATCACATATCAGCCATCTGGTGAACTATCTGATCTCTTATGAGAGGTAGTGGCTGTCAAAATTCAATAAAAAGGCGCTTGTAATGCGGCGTTTTACAACTTAAAATAACAAATTTATGTATATGCGTGTCTGACGAGAGAACAAAAATAACAGACAAATGTACGCATATTGAGACTTTCGGCACCAGCCTGAAGAGGATTTATCGAACTGGAATCAAGTTATTACAAGCGTTGTATAGGTGGTTCTTGTTTTGATTGATTTTAGATGCGAATTTCTTTTCATGAACACTTAAAAAGGCAGGCTACTTGTTTTAGTGAACTGTACGCCAAGATATAGAAATATTCAATGCTCTCAATAGCCCTTGCTTATAAATGCCCGATTCAAAAATAAATCTTAATAAGCACACCTGAGTTTTCTTTCTATTGATTAGTTTGAATTCAGTCAAAGATAGTGTGCTACCTGTCGAATATCTTTAAGCAATAATTATAATTTTATTTAAAATATTAAATTTTACTTATTTTTTTATTTCGAAGACTAAAGGCGTTTCGCATCCTTCACGAGATAAATTTGAGAATTGTATTTCTGGTTTATAGTATAGAAAGAACTGACATCAGAATGCTATAGCCCTTGCTGACTGGTATCAAAAACTTTGATATACAATCTTTGGTCTCTTATTTCTGTTCGCTTTTCTTACATGTATGTGTCGCCATATTGGCATTTTGGACAAATCAGGTCACGGGTGTGACGTTAGTGATATAGATCGTCACTTGGACGCTGGGCGACAGCCATCACAAGGGCGCTCAGTTGTGTGCGAACTGCCGAGAAGGTCGCGTTATGGCCGGCCCGGCATGTTATTCCGCCCGGGTCGTAAGTTTGTAAAGTTATCGAAATATATATGTTAATGTGCTTCAGAAAGAGTCTTTGTGTTGTTTATCTGCTCCTCCTTCTGCCACCACGCTACTGGATAACGACCATGTAAAGAGAGGAGTATGTAAGTTCATTTTAAATTACTTGTATTTGGCAGAAACTAAACTATTATATCGGCTAAATAATTTACAAAATAAATTTTCATTCAGTACCTGCAATATTTTCCTGCATATGTTTACATTAAAAATGGGGTGCTCTATACAGTATGTAATATATCATAGAAGACTTTTGTACGAGGATATACGAATGCAGGGAATACATAGAAATACAGGGCACATAACTCTCAAGTCAGCTAGAACCGCGACATATAAATATGGTCCGATCTTTGTGAAGGATCTCTTCCATATATCTCTTGCAATGTTTCTTACAAAAATGCATTGTATCAGCCTACTTTGATAAACACGTAAAAACGTTTTTTGTACAAAGGCATTTATTATTGAGCACAATAGCTTTACTTTATAACTCTCTGCGTGGTACCAGGCAGTCGCAGATTTTATTTTAATCATATCTGTTCCATATTTGGGACATATAGATACCGAAAATTGAAGTTTTTACAGTTCTGTAAGTTGCCCCTGTGGTGCATCCTTCCAGACCACAGAGCACATTCTCTTGGACTCTCAGTTCCTCTTATTAGAAAGAAAAGTCCTTTTCTATACACTTCAAGGGAATTGTCTTGGCCCTTTCGGGCATGCAGACTTTGTGGCCAATAAAAAAAATCCTCGCATTTACAATTTTTGTTCGTATTTTCGGTGAGAGAATCAATCTTCCATATCCATCCCTTTACAACCCGTGAATGCGATTCTAATCTCTTTCACAGGTCTAAAAATTCCGCTGGTATCGAGTCACCTTTGATAAGCGATGATTTCAATAAATAAAAGCTTAAAACCCTAATTTTGTAAATTTTGCGCTTAACCGTGTGTGGCAAGTTTTCTAGTACCAATATTTTGACCGCCATTGCAGGTCCTTCTTCAGGGTTGAAGATTTTGTACATTGAACTCTGAAAAGACCCCTACAATAGCTGTCGAAAAAAAATTGGTACAAGAGAAATTGCCATACACAGTTTAACCCAAAAGCCACAATATCAAATCAGGCAGTGAAAACCTAAAAGTTATATGCTTGAAACAATTTTAACAAATCGACAAAAAAGTGCTGCATTCAACAGGTCGAGGGCCGATAAATATTGTTTGATACACTACTTTATTGAGCTATTTTCATCATCATACAGAAATTCACCATAAGTCTTAAGGAAAATAATTTTACCGCAACCAATTGACTCTCCATTCAAATTTCCTGTAATAAATACAATTTACGTTTTCATCGTTTTCCGCCTTACGATAATTTGAAATCCTGAAAAGAGCGAGTGCGAGTAATAAGGTTGTTGCCGGATGAAAATATAAATTGTGCAGCTCATTTGCGGGGAGCGCCGGCCATTTTGGTTTTCCGCAGCGACTTCCGGCCCGCCTTGCCTAACCGGATATTGAGAGGAGATTGCGGACTCGCAGCCAACTTCATTCCGAACGGAAAACTTCCAGAGACACAGACATAACAACGTGCAAGTTTGTATTGTAGCATTTCCTTGATTGTTAGAGTTGTTCAAATTTTAAGCATTCACTTTGAGATAATTTTTCATATTTAATAGATATTTTTATTTAATTTCGTACCTTCTTTAACACGGATCATACTGATTACTGTTGAATCACTTGCTTGAAGACTTTACTTTTGTATTCAATGAAGGCGTCATCAATTTTAACGTATACTTCTTCTTTTTTATACAATTTGCGAGCGGGTATAGCTCAATAGTAAAAGCGTTCGGGTCGCAAGCCAAAGGTCGTGGGTTCGATCCCCGACGGACATTAAAAAAATGGTTTTTAATCAATTTCTAAGCTCTTAAATACCCTCGGTTGGTGAGAATTTGATCCCTCACCCGCAAAATGCCAGTCATAGCCTATTAATTAAAATTGGTGGTAGACAAAAGTCGTCCCGTAAAGACCACCCATTTATAGTAAATTCCTGTAATAATAAGGATGACGCGTGCATCTCAGGCTGTTGTCTATGACATTGACGGATCAACACTCCACAAGCAGCGATTAGCCATATGCACTATGGTCATAAGCGTCATAGAATTCCACAGGTGAGACTTCAGAATTACTTTCACCATCTGTAGGTATTTTCCTGTATGTGTTTACATGAAAAAAACCTATACCTGCAACCTTTAGTATAACAATACATTAGTTTATCTCTTAGCTATATTCATGAACTGATCGTTTACAAAAAAATTATAATTATGTTAGCCCGAAATATAATGATTATTATATAAATCTGAAAAAATAAACATAGATTCAAAAAACTAATACTTGAACTAAAATTTATTGCACAACAACCCAATTTCAACAAAAAGTACAAAAAAACATAATTAATTTACTTACTTTTGTAAACAAGGATGATAAATTCGAAAAGTTTAAGAGAGAAAACATAATTTCAAATTAAATAATAAAATTTTCAGGTTACATGTAAATTCATATCTCTGAAAGCACACGGCATGAGTTTATCAAAGAATTTCAGTTTTTTTTTACATTTTAATTTTCGAGTCTAGACAGCACCTGTGAATTTTTGCGATACAATTACTATGGGTGTAAAATTGTGTAGTGTATTTCAAATGATTGCGCAATATTTATTTGTCTTCAGAATTATAAAACACAAAATGAAACAGATGATATTGGAAATTTTGTAATATTTGATCTACATTTTAGTATTAAAAAACTCTATGGAAATCGTATTTTCTTGATTTATTTGATTTCGATAGATAAGGTTTGCCAGAATTTGATCAGCATTATACAAAAAAGTATATTTATGTTTAAAACATTTTGTATCAGTCTATATAAAGTATGAAAATTAATGTTATTGTAAATATATAGATACAGTACATATAAACTTTTATCTATATCTCTATTTGTTTTTAAAAAAATCAGAAACATTACAAATTTTATATAAAATGATCCAGAAACATGATTCAATATAAGAGAAACAATTTATAAATAAAGGTGCTTATGATTATTAAGAACAATTATTAAAAAGTCCCGAAGCTCGCTAAACAGAAGACTCCACGAAATTACTTTGATAAATAATTTCGTGAAGCTCATGTAGAAACTGGGCTTTTCTCAAAAGGAATATATCAAAACTCGAGGCTATATGGTTGAACAGACTGATCGCTATCCCAAGAGGCATAGTCTCTGGCAGGTAAGTATTACCTCTAGGAAGAACAAACAATCTGTTCCTCTTTATCCTTAAACAATTTTCAAGGACAAACCGATTTCCAACAAAATATCTGGATTTCAGAACACGCCGTTCACTAGCCGAAAGAAATGCACACTGAAGCATACATCTCTTCCAGTTCTCAACTTATTGTATCTCAACATATCCCGTATAAAGTAAGATAAGTAATATCCATACATCCTCATGTAAAGAAACCTTAAAAATTTCTTCTGAACTCTCTCCAATACTCTTTGTAAGCGTAAGTAAGGAACGGTATATATTGATAATTGTATTACCAAGAACTTTTCACGATCCATAAATCTTATTTTATAACAATTATAAAATCTTATGGGTAATTCAATGATCTCGTTCAATTTTGTCAACGGATTTTTTGTGTACATTTTTGTCAAAAAAAAAATACCGATTGAAATTTTGGCCCGGATGAACTTACAGTTGGTCAAAATATATACGACCAAAATAAAATTAAATATATTGTAAATAAAAAAAAAAAAACTATTTTATAAATGCAATAATTAATTACAAATATTTAAACATATTCACATATTTTAGAGAAAATATTACAAAAAATTATAAACTATATTATTTAATGCCTAAATATAGTTTAATGCATAATTATACAAAATCCTAACTATTCGTTTCAATGATTTTTACGACTCGTATATACGAAAGTATTTTGGATTTTTTATTTATTTATTTCCGGCCATCTGTCGATTTTTATTGAAACTACTTGGAAAAATTTGTTCGAAAATAATATTTTTTTCTGCTCAAGTACGACAATAAGGCGTTTATACGTCGAAACTTACCGCGTTAAAATTGATTTTCTTCTGAAATTTTGTAAATTTATTCTTAATGAGAAAATTTTCATTATTCTTGTACAAAATTGAGGAAAGATGCTACACATTTTATTTTTTCGCTAGAAATATTAAATAAT
Source organism: Glossosoma conforme (assembly GCA_022606575.1). Taxonomy (NCBI): domain Eukaryota; kingdom Metazoa; phylum Arthropoda; class Insecta; order Trichoptera; family Glossosomatidae; genus Glossosoma; species Glossosoma conforme. The sequence continues at coordinate 4,889,933 of JAGTXR010000058.1, read as the reverse complement.
GCCTTCCAGAGATAATTGGTACAAACTAAAAGTAAATAATCGTTAATTTTTCAATATGACAAAAGAGACACATAGGAGAAGAGACAAAGAATTCGCAATACTGGTCTTGAATAATTGTTTAAGAAATAAAATAACTTCTAGAATTATTTTTACAAAAATGCAACACGTTTTAGCTTCGTCATGACTCCATTTTCAAGTAACATTTTTAAGTGTTTTTTCACCTTGTTTATATCTAGAAAAACTGTGTGTCCCATAAATTGAGGTTATATAGTGCTCCATTTATGACATTTAGGGTTGAGCCGCCCCTTTAGGACGAAAAATAAATTGTCCAGGCCTCAAGAGCGTCTGGCTGATCATCTTATCTCCGTTCAATAACCCTGATCATTAAACACCCAAATATTTCTCTGTTACTACAGCTGTAATGTATGCAATTTTGCATGCTCTTACCCTAGAGACTCCCGAAACCAACTATTTTTCCATATGAACTTCTGGGGTATGAAGGTATTCTGAAAAAATATATAGACAATCTGAGCTTAAAAAATTGTGAAAATGGCAATAAGGGTGTCCTTATGCTCCAAATAAGCAGATATGGTAAATAAATACTACATAAGCAAAAAACCAAAAGCAGTACCACAAGAGACGTCATCGTATGAAAATGATAGTGGTGATGATTACTTTGTGATATAATATGAGGTGTATAGGTACAGTTGTGGTCTTGTATCAAAGTTAATCTCATTATTCAAAGCCGCATTGGACAAGGTCCTCTCTCTGTGGTTTGGCGAAAGCCTTCACAGGTGACCGCAAACTGTACAGGACACCCTTTTATACCTTGTATCAGATTATTCATTTCTTACGAAATACATATTAAATCTATTTTTAACTGTTATGTATAGAATGTTAATATATTAAGTTCGGTCAGTAAATTCGTAACATTACTCGGAAAAAAGATTTTTATTATAAAAAAAATGATGTTTTAAATCATTTGAAATTGTTTTGAGTAGCAATATATATAATATTATAAAGTAAATCCAATACATTCAATTCAATATTCTTTTATATTAAATAATTGATACACTTGTTGGGGTACGCAATCATTTCATGCCCAATTTTCTTTTGGGTATATTCTCATAATAATGATTGCACACTGAATACACCTCCACGCATAGCACCTTGTGCTGGTGTACCCTGGGCAACGTCTACAAAGTAGCGGCTAAGATGTTCAGTAGTGGTAGACGATTTATGGAGTCGTCGTCCCCGGAAGACACCACCGTTCGCACTTAGGTCGTGTGTAGAAGTCTCGGCTTCGGCTGATCTTCTCTGAGCGTATCGTGTGCGGGCGCGGGGATATAGGGGAGAGGTTGGTGACGGTCGGATGAGCGCTAATGCCTCGCCGCTCCGGGGCTGGTCGCGGTGGAGGGAACCGAGAGAGGGAGAGCCAGTAAAGCGGTTAGATGCTGGCCGCGCCGCCGGATAGTACAGGGTCCCGACCTGCGGCTAACTACCGTAGGTTGGCTGACCCACCAGCCGGTGTATAATCTCGCCGCATCCAGTGTGCCGGATAGTGACCGGATTGGTTCCCACTGTTTGCGTGCGGGGAGCACTGGGGGTCCTCCACCTCGCTGCCCTCCACTGCACTAGGCCTGACCTGGAGCCGCGAGGACTGTGTGCTTACCTCGCCGACTCCTACCCTCTTACCCTATCCAATTCCATAAACACACAAAAAAAAAAACCATGACAATGAACACAAATAGAAATGAGTCCATACAGCATAACACAAACCCCACGTGCCGGTCCTCTGTCAACTACTGCAACATCAGAGGGCTGCACGCTAACATCAATGCAGTACACCACCACCTACAAAATTCCCGCCCTCACCTCCTTTTCCTCACAGAAACACAGATAGCCACACCTGCTGACCATAGTTACCTCAACTGTCTGCAATATACTTTGGAAGGTGTTTTTCATTACAAAGCCGGTCTTTGCCTCTTTATCAGGTCTGACATCAACTACAACCGAATCCGCTCTGTAGAACGAGCTGAGTTCCAAGTGTTGTGGGTCAGGGTCAACGACCCCTAGAGAATTAGGATTTATGCAGGACTCTACAGATCCCCTAACATGTCCAAAGCAGAAACATCTAAACTCTTCGACTATCTGGGTGAGACCATTGATGGTCTCTTGCTTTCTTACCCACAAGCGGAATTTGTTGTTCTCGGCGACTTCAACGTGCACCACTCTGCATGGTTGGGGTCGGGAGAGACAAGCTCCGCTGGCAATTGTGCTGAATTATTTGCGTCTTGCTATGGCCATGCACAGCTCGTACAGAACCCCACCCGTAAACCTGACATCGCATCACATCGTCCAGCTCTACTCGACCTGTTTCTTACTTCTCAGCCAAATGATTACTTGGTGGAGGTCGAAGCGCCACTAGGCAACTCCGACCACTGCCTTGTGAAAAAAACTACAATCAGTGCTCTATTGCCACCAAAAGAACAAAACAAACGACGTGTGTGGCACTACAGGTCGGCTGACTGGAACGGATTACGTGGATTTTACGGAGGATACCCGTGGGGAGATATTTGCTTCAAAAATAAGGACCCTTCAATATGTGCCAATCTGGTGGAGGATGTAATCATCCAAGGAATGGAATGTTTTATTCCTCACTCCACGAAAACTATGGGCACCACCTTTAAAAGCTAGATTAACCGTGACTGTGCTGAGGCCATAAATTGCAGGAATACCGCATACAACAAACTACGAAAAAATAACGACCCCATAAGTCGTGCAGCATACAATTTAGCCTCCAAAGAATGCAAGAAAACCATTAATGTCTCCAAAGACAAGTTCAATGTACAAATTTGCAACAAGTTGTCCGATTGCCCTGCCGGTAGTAGAGCATTCTGGTCTCTCGCTAACTCTATTGGCAGCAACTTTTGCACTTCTTCTTTTCCACCGCTATTATATATAATCGTGTCGGAAACAACAGGGTCAGATCCTGTCTGCCCAGAAGTGGGCGACGTCGATGGCGTTACTTCTGGCCATCATCAGGTCTTCCTGGGTGCAGCCACTCGGGCACAGCGCACACTCCAGAAGGTGTGACAGGGTCTGCTCCACGCCGCAGTCACATTCAGTCGGTCCGCTGTAAAACTGCCAGGCCCTCATTTGTGTCCTCGTCTTGCATACTCCGGTCCGAAGTCTGTTAAGGGACCTCCATATATTCCACCCTTGGTCATGTCCAGGGGCTAGGTCCTCTTTCTAGGCAATCCAAGTATTCCCCTCAGTTGCGCTTCTCCACATGTTCAGCCGCAGGGTGGCCTCAGGTATCTCCAGTTCCGTTGTCGACTGTAGGAAACTTCTTCTTGATTTGAGCCGTGTAGTTATCTTTTGGTACCCAAACATAGGGTGGAGTGCGTCGTGGGTTCCACCGCTGACTAATGCCGATGGCTCACTGGCTCTAGCCTCCAAAGAAAAGGCTGAACTTCTTGGTTCGCTGTTTGCTTCCAATTCCACACTCGACGATGGTGGGGCCAACCCCCCATCCATTCCTCACTGTGGCAAGCAGATGGGGGCTTTAAAATTCAGCCTCAAAGCCGTACGTCGAGAACTTCTCCAATTAGCAACCAACAAAGCCAGTGGCCCAGATGGCATACCAGCTGTGGTATTAAAAATTTGCGCTCCTGAACTTAGTCCTGTGCTCACCAAACTTTTCAGATTGTCCTTTAGATGTGGTATTGTTCCCCAAGGATGGAAAAAAGCCCTTGTTCACCCAGTTCCAAAAAAAGGAGACCGAAGTGACCCCACAAACTATCGCCCAATAGCCATCACATCACTACTTTCCAAAGTGATGGAACGTTTAATTAACAGCCAACTTCTAAACTACTTAGAGAAGAATGATCTTCTGTGCGATCGGCAATATGGCTTCCGCCGTAGTCGATCGTGCGGCGATCTCTTGGCATATGTCACACATGTTTGGGGGAAATCCGTCGAACGCTATGGAGAAACGCACGCTGTTGCCCTGGATATCTCCAAGGCGTTCGATAGAGTCTGGCATCGCGGTCTGGTGAATAAATTACCGTCTTATGGACTAACTCCCTCCCTGTGCTCCTGGATTGAAAACTTCTTGAGTGATCGAAGCATCATCACTGTCGTAGATGGCTTTTCTTCTTCCTGCCATAAAATCAACTCAGGAGTTCCACAGGGCTCTGTGCTGTCGCCCACTCGTTTCCTTCTGCATGTGAATGATTTGCTTCAATGCGCAAACATTCACTGTTATGCCGACGACAGCACTGTCCATGAGAGTATAATCTTCCAAAAACCTCCGAAACATTCGGAACTATCTGCTGCTAGGGAATCTCTGGTGGACAATATGAACTAGTCTTTTGAAAGGGTTTCACGATGGGGCGACCTCAACCTCGACAGTTTCAATATTTCAAAAACCCAATCATGTACTTTCTCCACCAAGAAGACTGCTATGGATCCTGTATCTTTCAACGGTTGTTCTCTTCCGAAAGCAAGCTCCATCAACATGCTTGGATTATCAATAGCGAATAATGTCAAATATTACGAGTCAATTAAGTGTAAAGCCGGTCTCGCTTCCAAAAAACTAGGTGTATTATATAGATCACGTCGGTATTTCAACGATAAACAACTTCTTCTTCTATATAAAGGACAAATCCGACCTATCCTTGAATACGGCAGTCACCTTTGGATTGGAGCCTTAAAATACCTTCTAAACTTAATTGACTCAGTTCAAAGAAGAGCAATTCGTTTGATAAACAATGACACCCTTACGTCTAATCTACAATCAATGGAACACAGACGTAAGGTTGGTTCTCTAAGTCTTTTCTACCGTTATTACCACGGTCGCTGCTCTTCGGAACTTAAAGAACTAATTCCTCCTGCACCCACTCTCAGCCGACAAACTCGTCTTACACTTGCCGAACATCCATACACGGTTAATATATGTCGACCAAGAACTGGCAGCTTCCAAAGTTCCTTCCTTTATGCCACCGGTAAGCTATGGAATGCTCTTCCAGCGTCTGTGTTTCCTCCTTCCTACAATCTGGATCTCTTCAAGAAACAGATAAATATACACTTGCAATCTCCCCAACCCACATACAAACACAACACACGTTTCCCGCATGCAGCATCCAGCCTCCCTGGCTGAGCGTCATCTAGTGCGCTGGTCTTGACCGGTTGTGCTCTCCTGCATGCGTTGACATAAAAAAAAAAAAAAAACACTAACAAATTCTCTATACTGGCACAACATTTGTATGCCAATGAAATTATTTTAGATTCAGGTATTTATTGGATTATTTTTTAGATAGTTTTATCTCTTGTTTGTATGAAGAACAATTAGATATGTTGCGAATTAACCAATAAAAAAACGATTTAAATAATAATGACATCCCCCCGTCTGTAAAAAAGACGACAAGTCACGGGTTCTTCACGTGGCCGTTTAGAGGAAAAAAGCAGGAGCAGATTAACAACACAAATAACTTGTTATTGAAGCACAATTCGCATTTATTTTAAATAAAGACTGGATTTCCTCGTACGACCGGTACATGAGATTTCGCCGGCTGGACGAGAGGTTAACTGGCAACTACCAGAATGCTGTGACATCCAGCGTCACCAAGATAATCACGGCAAAAAAGCATATTATAGATGACAGTTGCACCAACATGAAATGGAGCAACTTTCATAACAAATAAAATGGTGCACGCAAGCGCCGCGTAATTTAATATAATTAAAACTAACATTATTAGACGTGCATGTCAGGCGAGCGAACAAAAATAAGAGACAAAGATCGTTTTTCGAGGCTTTTCGGCATCAGCCTAAAAGAGATATATCATGCTGATATCATTAGTTTTAAAAATTAATAATAATGTTTTCATGAAAATATGGACTGGTACATAAATACATAATTAATATTATTAAAATCTTGTATGATTTTATGATCCCTTATTTCAATTATTAAAGTTATTTAACTTTTGTATAAGCCAGAGTTCTAGTTTTTTAAGTTTATTTAGTTAAAAAGTCAAGAATCATGAACAAAATTCGTAAGTATGAGTATAGGAAGGAAATTTCTCAGAGAGTCAACGCTTCTCTTAGTAAAATACATATATTTTTTTCTACAGCCTTAATTAAGCTTCCGTTTCTTCTAATGTAAGTCAAGGACAGCTAATTAATATGGAAATGACGTTAAAGAAATGAGTACGGGATGCTTAGAAAGCCATTAACGCGCACTTAGAGGAATTGCGAAGGAAAAAATTAACATCAGCCATAATACACAGGACGTTTCATGCATATTTTTTGGATTTTTTTGGATGCTATAGTGAAGACTTTAAAACTTTCTATCACTGAGTTCTTAATAAATAAGTATTGAATTTAAAAAAATAAAAGTTTTTTTAAGGTTTTCTGTCTTCTTCTTCGTAATATCAATTCGGTGGATTGGCTTGCAGCAACAAAATTTTGCATCTCGATCTCCATTCCTCTCGGTCCTCCGCAACCCTTTTCAGCTCAGCATAAGCACTACAATTATTATGCTCGAATACTTGCTGCAAATACTCCCGTCTAGGTCGTCCTCTACAGTTTCTACCCTCAACCATCTCCTTAACAATATCGTGAAGAAGACCATCGTGGCGCATGATGTGACCGATCCATCGGCCTCGCCTCTCTGAGATGGTTCTTATTAGGTGCCTATCTTCCTTGATTTTCCTGAGAACCTCATTGTTCGTGACGTGGTCTCTCCAGGAAATTCCGAAAATTCTTCTGTATGACCTCATCTCAAAAGCCTCTATTCTTTTTTTATCACGTTTTCTCTACAGTTCTATTATTTTATTAAAATTGTTCCAACACAAGAATAAGAATATTTTTCTTATGTATAAGAATAAACTAACAATAATCGAATGCATTTCAAAACCACTTTATTTAGAAATTATTTATAATACCTTTAAATATCTGTTATTCATTAACGATTTAATTTTTAAAAAATATTCATTGTATAGCGTGATTTAAGGAATTATTAAATTTTCCCTATTTATTAAATTTAAAATAAATGAGTATTACATACCTTATTTTAAATATTTATCTCATTGAGCACTATTTCACTAGCTATTATGTGTGTACTTATTGAAATTGATAAAACCTTCATAGATCGCGAATCTGGAGACTTTTAGCAAATATAATAGTGTTAAGTGTAATCCATGTTAAAAAATATATAAAACACTTATTGATTTTATATTGAAATGGATTTCAAACTCTAAAAAAATTAAATAAATCGTTGCAAAATATTTTTGTACGAAATTTAACAAGTATTAAAAAAACTACGGATAACATTTTACTTTAACCGTTTTACAGTTTTATCATGTATGCATTAATTAAAAAAATAAATACACACAAGGCAATGGAGAAAAGTGTTTTTGGAAGTAATGGATTTTGATTCATAGCACTGACATACATTTATTTTTCTTCTCGAATGGACTTCGATAATTAATTCCAAGCACCCTGTACGTATAAATAAGAATGGCCGAGCCGTGGAATAAGAGTGGACGTCAAATAAAAAATGAATTATTTATGCTATAGAGCAGTCCTAAGACAGTTCGAAGCCTCACTGGATGCTATATCTTAAGTTTTATCACACTTATGAATTTATGTATTTAGGATTACCTACACTTTAGGGTCCGCAACATGATTATGGGTACAAAGGAAATATTAAAAATATTTATCCATACTGATATCAGCTTGATATAGCACTTTTAGGCTGATGCCGTAAAGCCTCGAAAAATTATATTTTTGTCTCTTATTTTTGTTACATGCACATCTAATAGTGGAAGTTTTAATTTTAGAATATACTACGCAGGCGTTTGCATACGCCATTTTATTTGTTATGACAGTTGCCTCATTTCATTTTGGTGCAACTGTCATCTTTAATTCGCTTTTTTGCCGCGACTGTCTGGCAGCGCTAGATGTCAGAGTGCGTTGTCAGTTGGAGCTCGCTCGCGACCGTTATGAAATGCCTAAAGGCGACGAAAAAGCAAGTGTTTGAGAAATAAACGCAAATTGTGTAACTAAAACAAGTTTTTTATACTGTCAATCTGCTCCTGCATAATGTCGCACAGTAATTCAATAACCAATTCTGAGAGAAGGATATCAATACATATTTTTTTAAATTGCAATGACCACGGACTGGTTCAAAGTATCCACTGGCATGTAACAAGGTACATGTTCCGTTTCTCTTCACTCTCGTTATGGTCTTCATCCTCCACCAGACAATTCCCCAGATCAAAGAGTGGATGAGGGAATTTGCTGTTATAAAAACATTGTGCTCTAGAGTTGATAAAGAATAAATCAAGTATCATGGTGGTTGACAGATCTTTAAGGCGGCATTTTGTGATGACCACTTACTGCAGTTATAGATAAGTGGACATGTCATGATATTGACACTCCCCGTCTAATAAAATCGACTCCAGATCGCGAGATTGTCATTGAGATTTAAATTTCAATATTTTTAATTTTTTTCCCTTACAGAAACATTACAAATTTGAACTTATTTCGTTTCTGAAGTACAATAAAATTATACATAAAATGAAAAATACAATATATACAAATATAGGTACTTATGATAAGTACTAATAACAAGGCAATAAAAGACAAGCAACAGAAGGTTACATTACTCATCAAACAGACGACTCCAACAAATTACTCCTCCAAAGAAACTCGTGGAGTTCATGTCTGAATTCGGCCTCCCTCACGTGAAATATCAACATCCGAGGCGATTTGGTTAAGCAGTCTTATTCCTCTCCTAAGAGGCATATGCGTGGTAGATGAATCAGAAGCAGTTCGCCTAAACAAGAAACTTTTTTGCAAGCAAATTTGAAGTTTATTTAACGTTAAACAAAAAAGATCGATAAAATATGGTCATCCGTCCGGAATACAGACAATGCCGTTCAACTCATAGCTCCCGGACGTAGACTGCTGCCAGTGCGCCGTGACAGTCACAGAGCCCAAAAACGATAAACTTGCCATCTAGAAGACTATCCGCTCCCACGTTACATAGAGCGATACTACAAATCAAATTAATAAAATGGCGTATGCAAAAACCGCGTCTTATAACTAGTTATACCTAAAAATTTTGTAGATGGATGAAGAGCAGGTCGCTAAAGGAAAGAACTTGTTGAGATGCAATTGACACGTACTTGATGTAAATAAAAATAAGATTGTCAAAATTCGGTCCTCCACACATGTTTACTTCACAGCGCCTGGGCGAAAACTAAGACGGCCGGTGAAATTAACAAAGCGGCCATCTTTGGACCTAGCTGTTCTAACATGATATGTAGTGACTTTCAAAACAAATAATCAAAATGGAGCATGCAAACACCGCGTCTTATAACTTCTTATATCAAAAACTTATTGATTAACATTTTTTATATGTGCGTGTCAGAGGAGCGAACGAAAATAAGATATAAAAATCGCATATTGAGGCAGACACTAGCCTGAAAAGGCTTTATTAAACTGATCACTATTATATATTTTTTCCAAAACACTGTATAATTAACCCTACCTCTCCACGTTTTATTTTAGGAATTCTTCTTGAGCTTAAAACCGCACAGTTCAGGTCTTTCTGAAACCGGATGTAAGCGATTTTAGCCGAAAGCCCTTACGTTTGCTTTCCGTCGCCTTGAGTAACAAGTGTGTTACTACGCTCCTGAAATTTCCTGAAAGACGTCTATATTATTTATATTTGTGTTTGCCCTCAAAGCGTTTTATTATCGCGTATGAAAAGGTAAAAATCCAACCGATTCTTTCATGTAAGATACTTGTACTTAGCTTGAAAGCCAAAATTAAATTTTGCTTGTGAACATATTATGTTTAGTCTTATTTGCAAGAAATTTAATATGTTTATAGGTACCTTTATTTTTACTAGGAAATGACATTTTTTAGATTCATCAAGAACCCATAATTAAATTATTCTAATATTAATTTATCTTTTAAAAAAATACGCACAATTAAATACTTTTAAATAAATTTTAATTAAAAAATTAAGCCAGTTAATAACTTTACCATTATTGAAGATGGTTTCTAGGGAGTCCGAAACAAGTAATCATTAAAAATATATTTGAATCAAAACTAAATATTTTTTATTTGTTAATTTTAATCCAAATTAATTTTTAATTATAATTTAAAAAGCATAATAACGTTAAAAAAAAGTGAAATAAAACATCGTATTTTCATAGTTGTAATTGTAGTGTATTTTAATGTTTTTTATGAAAAATAAAGTACTATTAAATTACAATAATTTAGTATTAACAAGTTATATAAGTTAATAACCTTAACGTTATTTAAAATATAAATACGTATCAGGTGTACACCTGTAATAAATTTTCAGGTAACATTTTCTTGTCAGATATTACTTTAGAGGTAACTGTATCTGAATGGATTTCAGAAGTGCATGGATTCTTGAAGTGCATGGATGCTGAATGCCTGAATGCTAGGTTCTGAATGCTGAATGCCTTACACTCACGTAACATACAAATCACTTAGACTGGGAGACTCGTCACCGCCTCATGGGGACTAAATTGTCACACTCAGTTCAGCGCCTGAAAACGGCTGAAATTCAGGATTCTCAAATGATAAAACAAAATGTTTATGGTTAAATACTAATTATTTTTAAATTTACATAAAAACAAAAATGCATATGATTTAACTTGATACACTGCTAAAACTCTCTTATTCTAAACTAAGCAAATAAAAATATAACGACAGCAAACTTGGGATTCGAATTTGTCATAGAACAAAATGACATGTCCTCCCTTGCCTGATTGAAACAACTCCAGATTGCTGGACTCATCAACGGGACGCGTGGTGTATGGATGAGGAGCAGTTCGCCAAAGCAAAGAACTCGTTGAGAAGCACATTTGATATTTAATTTACGTTAAAAGACGTAATTCGGCCGTCCATCCGGGACATAGACAATTATGTGTACCTCACAGTTCCCGGATAGACACGACTTGGCCAGTAGCGGTGAGATTTATTGCTTCAAAAAGAGAAGAAAGATTTTGTCTTACATTATACATACGTGCGTTTCAGACGAGTTAAAACATAAGAGACGAAATATCGCATATCAATCCATCTTGTAAGGCCGTCAAAAATGGCAACTGATGTATGCAGAAATCTTGTACCAATCATATGTTTTAGTTTGAATAGTCGAGATGAATTGATTGATTGAATTTCACTCATTTAAGATCTCATGTAAGCATGATGTAAGCAATTAAGAATTTGAGTAAAAAATACTAAACAAAAACTATGTTTTTTATGTATTTGCTATCTATCGCTATCCATAAAGCAAATATGTATAGAAAAAACTCGCTTATTCGTCTAACCGAATAGTTTCAGGAGCTTTCAGTTTCAGAACGGTTTCAGGATAAAAGGGGTCGTTAGTATTCTCGTGCGGGCGTCGCGGCGCTAACTCGTGGCAAACAAGCGGACTCGGGAAATTAAAATTTATTGAGTCCACTTGATATGCAAATGCCGCTAGTTGGGGGAGACTATTCGAACGTACGTCGATTCTTATATTGGCAGTATAACTTGGCACCAGTAAAAGTATATCACTATTTTATTACGTAAAGACATACAGAAAATATTGAGTCAGTGATGCAGAAATATCAATGAATAGTTAAAGAGATATATTGAAACATTTGCGTATGTGCAAATATCCAAAGTGTACTATTTTATTAGAAATTTATTTTATCAATTGATTATACGTTATAAAACGGAGAATGTAATAGTTTAGCATGCTTATAAAATAAAAATCACCCAACGTGCGATGAAAAGATTCATGCTCAGTGTGTCTCTAAAAAATATTTTAGAGACACACTGATTATTATTAAGACTCTATTTAGATCCTTAAAATTAAGATATCCGAAGAAGAACTCAAGTAGTGGAGGCTACTCAACAAATAGGGGGATACTCGAGTGGCAATAGGCAGGACATATCTGTCAAAGAGATGATGGTTGATGGGGAATATAAGTGTTAAAGTTGCGTCTAAGAATTGAAAAACTGAGAGTTAGACGACCTTTCTGCAAAGGTAAACTGACGTCAAAAAATAGTAAGAGTAACTTGAAAGCGGAAGGTGGAGGATCGAAGAAGATAGAGACTCATGCGGTAGACCTCCGTTCAACAGTAGGCGGAAACAGGTTGATGATGAAAGAAACGGAGAAAGTGAAACTTTGAAAATATTTTTTTATGTACTCAGATGCAGGAGAGCACACTCACTCTAGAGTCTAGACCATAGGTTCCCAAACTTATTTCACTCGTGGACCCCTTGACACGATTTCCGGTTATCCGTGGACCCCCTGATCATCATCATCATCATCAGCCTGTGTCCGTCCACTGTTGAACGTAGGCCTCCCGCATGAGTAGGCCTCCCGCATGAGTAGGCCTCCCGCATGAGTTACGCCTCCCGCATGAGTTAGGCCTCCCCCTGATGATATTGTGGCTTTTCGGTTGAGCCGTGTGTGGTGAACTTCTTTCAACCACCATAGCAGTGGTCTTCTTCAGGATTAATAATTTATTTAGTTTTAAGTTGGTTTATTCAGATTATACATTTTTTTTATCTTTAAAAATATATATAATCTGAATAAACCAACTCAAAACTAAATAAATTTATTAATCCTGAAGAAGACCCTGCAATGGCGGTCGAAATATTGGTTGAAGGAAGTTCACCACACGGCTCAACCTAAAGCCACAATATCACTTCAGGTACATACCCTTGTTCTCATTGTTATGTGACGACGTCAGTTCTGTTTTTACTTTTCGATCACTTTTTTATATCAGTGATCGCTTTAATTCTTGAGGCAGACTATTGAAGTTTACTACTCCATTATATTTGTAACAATTTTGTAAATTAAAATTGTAACGAACCCAATCATAATTTACGATCTGTTACAACTAGGCGAAAAATAAATGCATTTAATGGGAGGGATGAACTTGATGATTTAATAATAGTTTTTCAACATTTGGCATCAATTTCGTGAGATTTAATCTCAAATCTCCTCGTTTGATGATATCCAGTTTGTTTCTTTTTGTTATATGATTGGCAACTGCACTGAAACCCCTTTCCACTAGGTATGAAGATGGAAAAGCAAGTAAAAACTTTCTCGTAATATTCCACAATGCGGGATAAGTGACAGGTATGTCTTTTTGAAGCCAGAATTGCTGATATCCTTTATTAAACTGTGTTTTGAGTTCTTCGTTAGTTGATATTCCGATTATTTCCTCTTGTAATATGACATTTGTTTCTTCAATGTTACCACCATATGGATTTATTATCCACTGTGGTATTACCATAGTCAAAATATCTTCAAACCTTGTTTCAAAGTCTGAATATAGGGCATTTAAATGTTGAACGTAGGTTGAAACATCGTCTTCCTGGCAGCTTATCTGTGACAGATTGGGGAACTGAGAAAATTCGCCCCGTCCAATATTTTGCTTCCTTAGCTTTATTCTGGCAAGAAACGCTGAAATGATGGACTTTGTTTGAATCAAATTAAGACTGTCACCTTGTAATTGCAAGTTAACCGCATTTAATTTAGCAAACAAATCTGTTAAATAGGCAATGTCCGTTTTCCACATCATTAAGTTTTCTTTTAAAATTCTATCTTTATCATCCAGAAACTCTAAAATAGTGTCAAAGAGAGCAAAAAATCTTGTCAAGCACAATCCTTTCGACAGCCAGCGCACTTTGGTGTGAAGGAGTAAATGATGAAAGTTCTCATCATTTTCGTCACGCAACTGCGCAAATAGCCGCGTATGCAACGCATTGATTCGGATTCGGTTTACAGCATCAATGACTAATTGAAGAGATTCATGCAATCTAATATTCAGATTTTTAGCAACTAAATGTTGTCGATGAATGACACAGTGTATTGCTAACACCCCGGGTACATTTTGTTTTGAATAACTTATAAAGCCACGATAACGCCCAACCATGGCAGGAGCTCCATCTGTAGCAACTGACATAATATTTGACAAAGGAATTTCTTTATCTGTGAAGTAATCCTTCAAAACATGAAATATTGATTCGCCTTTAGTGTCGGTTGACAAAGTTCTCGCAAATAGCAGTTCTTCGTGGATTTCTTGATCCATAATGAAACGAGTATATGCCAATAATAATGCTTCATTATCAGGTAAAGTTGACTAATACAGCTGTAGAGAGAAATGAGTCGTTTGCAAATAATTGCACAAGAAACTTTCAATATCATAACTCATTTCATCAATACGTCTTTGAACTGTGTTGTTGCTAAAAAGAATTTTGTTAATTATATCAGATGCAGGTTGGTGTAAGACAGTTTTAAAACCTCTTCGACTGCTGGCAAAATTAACTTTTCTCCGATAGTATGCGGTTTTCCAGATTTTGCTATAAGTAACGATATATTGTACGACGCCCGCAAACCATCATCGTTTCTTTTTGACGTCGAGCCGAACATTTCGTTTATCACTTTATTTTTGAGTGTTTGAAAGTATTCCAAATCTTTATCTGTTTTATCAGGGTGACATCTTTTCAGGTGAATCTCCAGCTTGGATGGTTTCATAGATTCATTGGTTAAAACTTTGTTGCATAAAAGGCACAAAGGCAATTGTTTGTTCGACTGTGATGGAATGAAGCCAAACTTCAAATAATCGACATTGTACTGTCTACATTTCTTTTTAGATTCGGCCATGTTTAGTATCAGTTATCTGTTGACAAAATAATTATATATACAAATTAGACATAGCAATAATAAAATCATTTTAAATATACGGAAATATTATAATATCGATTGTTTAAAAATTAACTATTGAGGAGTGTGTGTATATTTGAATATTAAACTTACATTACGAGAGTTGATGGAAGACTGGGGGCGGGGCAGGGGAAACTGCTCACGTCTTATTAGTCGATCTTGTATATATACGATCCTATAACCCAAAGTACAATGAAAAAGCTTTGTGGCTTAGTATCGCAAAATATAAGTATACTTATATTAATCAACTTGTAAAGAACAGAATAACAAGAGCGAGTTATAGGTCAATACAGTAGGTATTAAAGATAGATTCTGTGTCCCAATTGTAAGCTACCCTTGTTTATATACCCATGGACCAAATTACGTCAGTCTCGCCTTTCTTGATTTTGGCGACAGGCACATTTTTATTGTTTCCTGTCCTAAATAGAATTTCAGAAAAAGGGCAACTTTTATTTATTTATTGTTTTACAATAGCCAAGCTTTCTCGTAAAAACATACGTGATAATCGTGTGAACACATAGTGCAGTGTGGTAATTAGAGATACTCATAATACTTTATTGCATTTTTATGAGGGTGTTATTTAAAAAGAGAGATGTACCCTATTGTATTAGGTCTCCTCGAAGGCTCCAGAAGAAATCGCACTTTAAGTTCGTGTCAGAACATTAAAGCTGCGGATTATAATTTAATAGTATTTGAAAAAAAATGCACTTTACTTATATTTAATTGCTCAATAACATTTAACTTTTCTCTGGAAGCGAAAACTATAAAGCAATAATAATTAAGTAATTTGTGTTCTTCGGTGTCGGCGAGTAACGAGATCCTGTATTTACATCACACATATCTCATTTATATATTGCTATTTATTGTAACTTCCAAATTAATACTGATGTGTCAAAATTTCTAATAATTTTATATTGAACCCTCCGTGGACCCCCTAACGATGTTCATGGACCCCCAAATCAATTTTAATTTTCCATGGACCCCCTGGATGATCCCATGGACCCCTGGGGGTCCATGTGGACCACTTTGGGAACCACTGGTCTAGACTCTATACTAATATACGTTGGACGCTGCAAACTGTATGCGGATCGAATCCTTGTTAACCGCTTAGTTTTCTCTGGGAAACGGATGAAGTAATGACTTACAATGTGGTGTTCGTTTTTGATTTATTCAATGATAGTTTATGACCTACGACAATAGCACATTTATGCGCGACTCTCTAACGATGACAAAAGTAAAGCAACATTTGATGCAAGACAAATCATCTGGAGGTCATAGTTTTTTCCTAATCTTTAGTCATTGATTGGGTTGAGCTGCTCTTCGGCCCAAAATAATGCAAGCTTTGGGATTGTATAGCTAATCAAGGTGTTTAGAATTACTATAATATGACTCTGATATTACCACTGTCGTTACTTTAATTCCATTGAAACCACATAAGTTTCGAAATTGTTCTCAAAATATGAAATTCTATAAATATCTAATAAAAATATAGGAAACACTGAAAATATATTAACGTATTTTATTTTACTTTATTACCAGTAAAATAAAATATTGGTACTTCGAAATATTAATTACAGCTACGAAAGTTACAATTAATTGATAAAATCATAATCGATATTTTGGTAAAAGTAATTTGGTACATTTTGCGTTTAAAATTTGTTAATTAAAACGTTATATTGTCGTCCTTGCTTTGATCTCCATTAATGGCTTTACAAGCAAAGTTTGTCGAGGAGTCGCTTCAACGACGGACTGTGATTTTCGGGTAATATGAGCTTGTACCTCGCAAGTTATAACAGTCATAAACATACCCCGGGTGGGGTAATTCATAAACAGCAAGCTTCCATGTGATAATATTACGAGGGCTATGCTAACTGGAAAAAATAACAGTTTTATTGACGAGTTAATGTTGAAAAAATCATTTGGTGTGATTTTTGGGTAATACAGGTATATGTTTGAACCTTGTAAGTTATAACAGTCATAAACATACCCCGGGTGGGGTAATTCATAAGCAGTAAAAATTCATTTGAAACGATATTACAAGGGAATTGATTATGAAGCTTGCAAATAGTGAAACAACACTGTCGATTATTGAAAAAATATTGAAAAAACACTATCGATCGCTTAGCAATTACTTAACAAATACTGAAAACTGATAACAAATACCGAAGCTACACAGAAAATTCCTGAATAATACTGAAAAAATATTTAAAAAATACTTTAAAATATTTAAGATCAAATATCGAAAGAAAATTGACAAATACTGACAAACACTGACAAACACTGACAAACACTGACAAACACTAACAAACACTGACGAACACTGACGAACACTGACAAACACTGACAAACACTGACAAACACTGACAAACACTGACAACCATTGACGACCACTGACGAACACTGACGAACACTGACGAACACTGACAAACACTGACGAACACTGACGAACACTGACGAACACTGACAAACACTGACAAACACTGACAAAAACTGATAAAAACTGAAAAACACTGACAAACACTGACAACCATTGACGACCACTGACGAACACTGACAAACGCTAATAAACATTGACAAACACTGACAAACACCGAAAAACACTGACAACCATTGACGACCACTGACGAACACTGACAAACACTGATAAACACTGAAAAACACTGACAAACACTGACAAACACTGACAAACACTGACAAACACTGATAAACACTGGCAAACACTGACAAAAACTGAAAAACACTGACAAACACTGACAAACACTGACAAAAACTGAAAAACACTGACAAACACTGAAAACCATTGACGACCACTGACGAACACTGACAAACACTGACAAACACTGACAAACACTGACAAACACTGACAAACACTGACAAACACTGACGAACACTGACAAACACTGACAAGCACTGACAAATTCGATACAAAATTCATCTCTTGTCACTGACACCTGCACCATTAACGGAATAACTTAAAGCGTTAAAACCACTCTGCGTTATTTATCGGCGCGCTGTCAGTGTTGCCATAACTCACGCCGGCCTGCGGCGAAACTTGAGCACTGCTGGGTGAAATAACAATCATCCAAGAGGAAGTGGAGGAGAGGGTGGCCAATTCGAGCCCGAATCACATCGAGCACTCGCAATTAGTTTAAATTTGCTCTAAACCGCGGCGTTACCCAACGATTAAACCGTTAACCACACTTTTTCTATGACTTTAAGTTAAGCAACGTTGAACGCGGATCTAAACATGGTTGGGTCATTTTTGGTTATTATTTTTCTCATAAAAAATATTAGTGTATCAATGTTTAAAAAACATTGGCGGCTTTCACGGCCAGATTTCAAATTATGGATTGTAGCCTGATTGTATCTCCGGGTGGGGACTGCTCGAGACAAAACAACCAAGACAAATAAGAAAAATCTTCAGCCAACAAGATATGCCACCTGGAATGTTCGAACATTACTGCAGAAGGTAGCAAGTATTCGAGGACATGAACTGTAGCGCTTATGCTGAGCTGAAAAGGGTTGCGGAGGACCGAGAGGAATGGAAATCGAGATGCAAGATTCTGTTGCTGCAAACCAATCCACCGGATTGATACTACGAAGAAAA
Source organism: Glossosoma conforme (assembly GCA_022606575.1). Taxonomy (NCBI): domain Eukaryota; kingdom Metazoa; phylum Arthropoda; class Insecta; order Trichoptera; family Glossosomatidae; genus Glossosoma; species Glossosoma conforme. Next base: position 4,871,549 of record JAGTXR010000058.1, on the reverse strand, counting down.
AAAGCCTGAGTTGTGTGAGACAAATTTATTCTGACCAATATTTCGACCGTCATGCAGACGACATCTTCAGGATTGACGATTTTATTTGTTGGGCTTACAATTCATGGATCAATGTTCATTACAGTGAAAAAGAAGTTTCCTGCAGTTGACAACGGAACTGGTGATACCTGAGGCCACCCTGCGGCTGAACATGTGGAGAAGCGCAACTAAGGGGATACTTGGATTGCCCCGAAAGATGACCTGGCTCATGGACACGACCAGGGGTGGAATATATGGAGGTCCCTTAACAGACTTCAGACCGGAGTATGCAAGACGAGGATACAAATGAAAGCCTAGCAGTTTTGCTGCGTACCGACTGAATGTGACTGTGGTGCAGAACATACCCTGTAACACCTTCTAGAGTGTGCGCTGTGCCCGAGAAGCTGCACCATGAAGACCTGATGATGGCTGGAAGTAACGCCATTGACGTCGCCCACTTCTGGGCAGAGAAAATCTGATCCTGTTGCTTCCGACACTATTATATATACAGTGAATGAAGCACGTATTAAGCGAGGATCTCGTTGGATCACTGGACTTAAGAATCATTTGGAAAAGGCTCAAATTTGGATGCGGATGTTGCAAGCCTGATATAATTGATGGTTATTTAATATTTATAGGTGTATCAATGTTAGTAATGACGACTAAAACGATAAGGTAATGGTAGTATATCGTTAGCATGGTTTTCATCAGATAATTTAGGTTCAGTATCATTGGATGAGGAGCAGAACATGGATAGATCACCGCCTGTTATATTGAACCATTTCCTTAGACCACGTGATTCATGCTCTTTTCTATATCTCTTTAAAAAAACCAATAAGGAAAACATTCAAAATATATTTTCGGGAACAATATTTGTTCTCAGGCGGACATTCAGGCGCATTGGTGTCTGGAGAAGAGGAAGGCATAGTGGCAACTGATAGAACTTAGTCGCAAAATTTGCCGTGATTATATATTCCGAATATGGTTCGAATATGATAAGAAGAAAAGGTGTAACATCCCCCTTCTTTAAAAAACGACAAGTCGCGAGTTCATCAAGTGGCCGCGTGGAGGGTAGGATGCAAGAGCAGATTACCAAGCAATAGAACTTTTGGTTCACGATTCGCGTTTAATTTTATAAAAGACTTGCTTTTTTCTCGTAACTGACAACTGCCGGAGAACTCTGAGATCTAGCGCCACCAAGACAGTTGCGGCAAAAAAGCAAATTAAAGATGACAGTTGCACCAACATAAAATAGAGCAACTGTCATAAAAAATAAAATGGATTATGCAAACATCGTGTAATATTTTACAGTAAAAACTAACATTATTTGATGTGCATGTCAGGGAAGTGAACAAAAATAAGGGACGAAAGATCATTTTTCAAGGCTTTACGGCATAGGCCTTAAAGTTTTTTGAATATAACAGTATTTCGATAACGTTGAAATATGTGGTACAAAAATAAAGATATATGTAACTCTTAGTATAATAAAAAAAAACAGTAGTATTATGAAATTTCACCAAGAATAGAAGATCAATAAATAAAAGGGATATGGATTATACCGCTTGGTATATATATAGAAGATCAGAGACGAGTCATCTCAGGTGGAAGAAATTGGCCTGGTGGCCGAGCGGTATAATTACCTGGGCAAAATGGTTGGTTCCAAGGGTCCGCGGTTCGCATCCCGCTCCCGCCGATATTTTTTCTGAATGATTTGACTCGTTTAAGGATTTTTATGTATAGTATATGTATATTTAATTGCTTATAAAATAAAAGGGAATTTATAAAAGATGTATTTTTTACAATTTAGCAATTAAACACAATTTGAGCAGTTCAAGCAAAAAACTATATAAAATTCACCAAAAATTTAAGTATACTTAATTAGCATAAAATTTTTTAACCTAGAACTTATTATAAAATTTAATTAAAACCTGAAAAGCAAAACATTTTACTAAGATTTCAGATAGTTATTATGCGAACTAGATTTTCGCAGATAGACTTTTCAGGAAGCGGATATGACAGCTGTGCACGTAATTGCTGAAATAATGAACAGTTGTGCGGGCGGAGTGACAGAATGGCAATTAACTAAAACTTTGTCGAGCACTGGTCTTTTAATTATTTCCTGAAAAACATAAAAAGGACAAACAATAATTTCATACAATAAAAGTTATACTTAAAGTTAATTAATGAGGATGGTATCCAGGGAGGCCGAAACATGTAGTCAGTTAAAGTAAATGTGAATCAAAACTATTTTATTTTTTTTAATTTAAAATTAATTTAAAATTAAAATGATGCAGTTTCACCAAGTATTGTCAGTTGATAACCTTAATGTTATTAAAATTTATACCTTCAAGCATTTATGTTAGTGTAATTAAAACTGAAGCGAAAGATGTATTGTTTAGTCAACGACAAAAACGCGTTTTTAATATGCTTTTTGATTGATTGCGCAATCTTAAAATTCTTTTTTTATTTTAAAAAGTTGCGTGATTTACACTGCAAATTACATATAAGGCTTAAATTAACAAAGGGAAGAAAGATAAATTAGTGGAGATGTATTCCATTAAGGAAAATTAAGGGAAAACCGCCTAAGATGGTATGGGCATGTGATACCGAGAGTTAAGGACCACATGGCGAAGAAAGTCCTCAACATACCCACGCTGAAAAGGAGACCTGGAAGACCACAAAAACCTGGAATGCAACTGTAGACATGGATCTGAAAACTCTGGGCTTTACCGAGAACTCAGCGCAGGACAGACAGATATGGCGTAATGTACACGAGGAGACCTGATCCCATCTGATGGGAAATGGCGAGGCTGAAGAAGAAAAAGAAGATGTATTCCATTTCGGCTTCGTTAACAGCACGTGTTATATCTGATGATATTTATAATATAGTTCAAAACCAAAGAGTTTAAAGATAAAACTCAGTCAGAAAGTCTTAAAGTAATTTTGGACCCGAAAAAAAACAAGGAAACATTACCGCATGTAAGGTTGTCGGTTCGAATTCCCGACCATGCTTGATTTTTTATTCAAATTGATTCTTTCAAATTTAAATTTTCTCCTTGGTAGGATTGAGGTGCTCCTTGTAGACAGAACAAAATTGTTCAGGCCTCGGGAACGTCGGGTTGATCATCCGATTTCTTTAAACCCTGATCATTAAACATACAAATATTACTCTGTTACTCCAGTTGCAGTGTATGCAAGCTTACAGACTCTTGCTCTGGTGGCTACTGAGAATCATCTATGTTTCCATTTGGACCAATATCCGGTTACATGTTTTTTTCCTCATAAGATGTTAGAGATACCTCCTTAAATTTCATCACGTCAAATCAATGTAAGCCTTCCGTTAACTTTTCAAAACCAAGTAAAACGGAAACTGAAAGAAATTCTTGCAAATAATGACTCGTGTATAACATTACGTGTCGTTTCATATCGTTACTTGTTTAATATCTCGTGATTACAGTAATCAAGCAAAAACAATACTTATTGAACTATTTTTGGAATAATCAAAATCAATTATTTTACAAATTACGCAACACAAAATAATAAATAATGTTGCGTAACGGTCTCTTATAAACCGCACCGGTTAATTATTCAGTGACGTAAATTCATGAATTTCAGCGCGTCGAATACCTTCAGTGTTAGAGTTTATAAATTACGTGTAACCTCTGCGAGACAACACAAGACTGAAATTATTATACACACAACTGCCGCAAGTCGCGAGGGTGTTAAAATTGTACCAGAAAATAAAAGTAATGTGAAAAAAAAACACACAAAATCAAAGTAAATTCATCATCGTACCATATCCACTCCTCTAATTGGAGTATATGGAATTCCAGAATTTCCGTCACAAATCTCTGTCAACCGCAAATCAGCTCCCTCTCCTATAGTTTCGCTGAGTATGTACTATGCATGATGACAATGTGAGAACGGAGACATGAATAAAAAGCAGCTAAGGCTTATTATTTTCTGCGGCATTCTAAATACGTGGCCCAACTAAATCCATCTTCTTATTTTGACAGAATGTAAAGTTACATGGAAGGCTGTTTTGTCCGCTCTTTTGATTTCTTGTTATAACTAAAAAAATTAAACCATCAAACTCTCAGTATTTTGCAGGATTGGGGAATGAAATCTCGGACTTCCTCCTCCGGTCAATCTTTCCAACCCAGCGACATCAAAAGAACATCTCAAGACCAAATGCTAGGCAGCACACGGGCTATCGACGTTGCCAGATACTGAGCAGAAATAATTTGACGTCGCTGACACGAAAAAGATGCAGAATTATGGTTGAAGAAAGTATATTATTTCATTATTCAAAAAGACAAACCATAATGTTACTACATTCTACGAATATAAATTAAATTTATGAAAAATTGACAATGATCATGGTTTATTTTCTAGGATACAGATTATGTATACGATAATAATCAGATATTCCTAAAAACCTGTGTTCATTATTTAATAGTTCTGAAATAACTTATTTTATTAAAATTTGACAATTATAGAGTGCCAAAATAAGTACTTTAGACAGTTATAAATATTTTGATTATTGAAATTATTTTTACATGGATCACGTTGAGTATGGAGACTACAGTTTCCACAAACTCGTAGATTCCTTCAATCCGTCACTGTCACGAGACAACTGAGCTGAATGTACTTTCATAAGTGGTCGAACAGATTTATGTTGGAGAGGAGGTGGAGGGTGTGTCTTTCAGGGAATAATAAGAGAGAAAGACAGATAGTGTTGCAAGGATGAAAATGAGAATGACTTATTAACTATTATTTATTTATAATTTCATAATTATTTTTTAAGGATTTAGTTTTTTTATTTAAATATAGAGAGTAGCGTTGAAAAATGTTGTATAATTTGTAAAATAAAGTGAAGTTAGAATTTTCTCTTTTGATTTTGAACTCTCCTTAACTAAGAAGTAATCTATTCAAGTTTCACTCAAAATTGGTTTGCGGCCTCCGGGCCATAAATCAAGCAGTTACGCAAGCCTCGCTTCTGCCCCCAGGTGGGGCGCAGTCCAACCTCTACCACTACTACGACGTTAAAGGCGAGATCGCTTGGAGTGTGATCACCTATCAGGCAAATCGCAAGAAATTAACAGTCTTCACACAATTCATTACACTCATTTAATTTAGTTTCAAACCATAGTTGCCCTTGTGGCGCCCCCTTACAAATCTCAGAACACATTTTCTGAGACATTCAGTTCCTTTTATTACAAAGAGTCCTTTTTTCGGCGACATGGAATCACCTTTAATTAAAGAGGATGTCAATTCATATTATAAAATTAAATATATGCTCATACATTTACATGTTGTCATCAACCAACAAATAAGTCACATTTTCATCGTACACCTCTTTTTAAAGAAACTAATTAAATTTTTGTAAAAAAATCAAAACTTGCCATTACTAAAATCATTGTAATTAATTCATTACATCACCAACGGTGCTGATGAAAGCCTGGAATTCAAAAGCCTTGATTTACAAAAAAAACTAAGTACCACAAAATTATATATTCAAATTAAATGAAATGTCCCAATTAAGCGGCTGTCCCAATTAAGCGAATTTCACATGTTTTTAAATTCATTTATTTGGTTTTAGCAACTAAGGCCATTAACCAGTAATACACACATTAAATTAAACAATGCATTTTTTTTCCAATAATTTTATTTTATAAACTCTTGGAAACTGTAAATTACATATATGGTAATATAAATTATCATATAAATTACAAATATGTAATACGAAATTTAAATTTAAAAAAAGCCTAGTAAAAAAATAAAGGGGCCGATCAGCTGTGAGAGCGCATCATATCAAATTCTTTGTACATATTTTTCTTGTGAATATGTGTAACATAACATGTGCTGTGATCTTAAATTTACGATCCCAATTAAGCGGATTATTAACCCAATTAAGCATTTAAATTTACTATCGGTTTTCGGTTTAGGTTTCTCGTCTTTGAGATTTGTCCCAAATAAGCGGCTGTCCCAATTAAGCGAAATTGACTGTATAGTAAATTAATATTTCTCCTATTCTTCCCAGAAAAAGTATTTAGGAGAAAACACAGAGTAATACAATTTTCCGAGCTATTTTATTTCAAAAACAAAACTCGTTCTTACTGACTTATAATGCAGTTCACATGCAAAAAGCATTAATTATGAATAGGAAATTTCATCAACAGCTCGTTTCATAACGAAAGCTCTTAAGTCCATGTGACATGGACATAATATTCACATTCACAACGTTCGGACCGCTTGTCCATTTTTGTTCTTCATAAAGTCCTCTTCAGAGACCACAACCGTCATAGAGCAGTATATTTTGATTAAAGTTATAGACGGCTTACATCCGTCTATTTCTATCTTATGAACAGTCAAATTTTATATAACGTTTTCATAAGATCGGATGATTAGCCCTATGCTCCCAAAGCCTGGACTATTTAGTCCTATGAAGTAGTTCAACGTAAAATAACAACATATACTTGACCGTTATATGAAAAGTCGCCTCAAACGCTATAGTACAAATCTCTAATACAAATCAAAAAACATATATAATAAATTAACATTATACTCGTAATTATTAAGCCCAATAAGATTAACTGCAAACAGAAACTGTAAATTAAGGTGTAATACGCCACACACGGCCTAACCCAAAAGCCACAATTTCAAATCGGGCCGTGAAAACCTAAGAAGTTATTTATGTAACTTATCTCTCAAACATTCATTCTTTCTTCTTCGTGGTGCAATTCACAACCCTGGGATTTTGAATGCTTTAACTTATACGTTCTGGATAGGATCACCTGTGCTCGGAGCCATCCATTGACTTCCATCTCAGTTGGTACGTGTGGGGCTTCGAGCACTTAATGGCTTAAATGGCTTATCAGCAGACATTGATTCTTTTCTATTTACATAAACTATACTTTTTAGTTTACTAACTTAACAATTTACTATATGTGATCTTTGACAGTGTCATATTCTTATTTTTTTTATGTATTTTTATTTATATGGTTGTATATCCTTTTATTGCTCCTGTGACTGTATTATTTATAACCCTCAGATTCTGTTAAAAGACCAAAAACAATCAGATTTAAATAAAAATTAATAAATACTATTTCAAAGCTTTTTACTTGGTGTACTCTCTGGATCGGGTCCAAATTATGTCCTTGCCAATCGAGCTTTGATAAAAAAAGAAAATTTATTCATTGATTATAGTTTTATATGGAAATATAGCAATAGAAGTAGTAAAGTGTAATCTAAGCACTACGGGCATGGTTACGTCACTGGCCTCCAACGTCATTAACATATTATGTCTTATCAGCGGCTACCGGAGACAATTTAATTCCGACTCCTCCAAGAGCAAATAGACTTCCATACAAGAGCGCTTCAACCCTCAAGCAACCAAAACGAAAAGTCAAATATATCAAAATAATATCTGATATACAGGTACAATTCAAGGAACACAGAACTTAAATAGGTGCACTAAGCATACTTTATCGTTACCAGAGACAATGATTTTTTGGAATTTTTTATTTGATTGTAGTTAGACTGAATCGAGTACTCAAAACTCAAAAAACAACTGAGAACAACCTCTCAACGATCTCAAGAATAATAAGTTAACGTTACTAAATCCCTTAACCCAATCACTGCTAGATGCGAGATATCTCGACAAATAGTTACCATCTACAAGATATCTTGGTAATACTGATAATTAGGCCAAAAAAAACAACTTAAAATGACATCAAAGAGAATGTTCTGAAATCATTTTATCACATTTATTGATTTTACCATCAAATTACCTTTAATTTTGACAAGTTTATAACTAACACGTCACAAATGACATTGCGCAGGGATTGTTTTTTGAAAATTAAATGAGGCGTGTGGCGTACTGCCAAGGGATTATTCCGGTAGTTTTTTTTTTTAATTGTGTCTTCAATAACTTCAATTAACTTTCTTGAGTATGGTGTTTCATGAAGCCACCCTGCAGCTGAACATGTGGAGCAGCGCTACCGAAAGGAATATTTGGATTGCCCCGAAAAAGAACCTAGCCCCTAGATACGACCAGGGGTGGAATATACGGACGTCCCTTAACAGACTTCGGACCGGAGTATGCAAGACATGGAGACAAATGAAATCCTGGCAGTTTTACAGCGGACCGACTGAATGTGACTGCGGCGTGAAGCAGACCCTGTCACACCTTCTGGAGTGTGCGCTCTGTCCGAGTAGCTGCACCCAGGAAGTGCTGATGATGGCCGAGAGTAACGCCATCGACGTCGCCCACTATTGGGCAGCAGGATCTAACCCTGTTGTTTCCGACACGATTATATATAACATGGTGTATCTTCAACATCGAAATTTTTTATACCAAAATTTCACAAACAAATAAAGTAAATGGTTTTCTATCAATACAGATTTTCAATACATATTTTTTTTTACTTGTTTATACTGTATGTACATTTTTAGAGAATGCTACTTTTCTACAACTACGTATTTACGTTCTTCTTTTAACTACAACGTATAATCAAACGATCTTATTCGCAAACGAACCTTGCTGTTTGAACCGTTTAAATATGTAATTATTTTGCGACTTGAGTGTAAAATTGGACATGAAAAAAAAAATCAACTCCCCTGTTGGGAAAAACGATATCTTATTTCAATAATACATGTGAAAAGTTGTGGTATAAACTTAAAAGCTTACTTCTTCTTCATAGTATCAATCCAGTGGATTGGTTTGCAGCAACAAAATCTTTCATATCGATCTCCACTGCTCTCGATCCTCTGCAATCCTCTTCAGCTCAGCATAAGAGCTACAACTCATGTCTTTGAACACTTGCAGCAAATACTCCCGTCTAGGGCACCCTCTACAGTTTCTACCCTCAACCATCCCTTCCACAATATCGTGAAGAAGACCATCGTGGCGCATGATGTGACCAATACAACGGGCTCGCCTCTCTGAGATGGTTCTTATTAGGTGCCTATCATCCTTGATTGAGCTGAGAATCTCATTGTTCGTGACGTGGTCTGTCCAGCAAATTCTGAGAATTTTTCTTTGTGACCACATCTCAAAGGCTTCTAGTCTTTTCTTATCACTTTCAGATAAGCACCATGTTTCACAGCCATACACAAAGATGCTCCAAACAAATGTCATAGCAAGTTGCTTGCGGAGCTTAAAATTAATATTTCAATAATGCTTACTTGTATTTGTAAATTGTAAAAAGCTATAATTATTTTTTTCGTATGTAAGTTTCGGTCTGGTGTGGGTTATCGTATTACAAATGTCCATGGCCGTTTCTTGTTGAAGTCTCACAAAGCTGTACGATAATCCCCGTTTCAAGTTCTAGCATTTGTCATTAGGAGCGTCAGGACAAAACCTGGAAACAGTCCTATTCCAGCTCATGCGGTGCAAGATGACTACGTGTTACGTTTCACGTAAATAAATTATGCTAAAAAGTTGTGACCACTAATGCATGGAACTTTGTAATTTGCTCATATAATTATGTAGTATAATCCCCGTATTTAACGTAAATACGTAAAAAAAAAGAATCGATGCATTAGCAGCGTCGAAAAACTATAAACAGACCTACTCCATATTAAGATGACTAGACGAAAATAAATTATGCTAAAACACATTGTGAACACTAATACATGGATAGCATAATTTTAAAACCAAAATTCTGCAATGTCTTAAAACAAAGGCATTTAACGAATGCAGTATAGAGTCCGAAACGACGATATCCGCAGAAGAACTCTAGTAGTTGAGACTACCCAACGAATATAAATAACTTTTTTAAACATTGACGCCTTTTAACATCGTCTGATAAACCATTTTGCAGTGTCATAAAACAATTAAGCTTATTTCTAATTCGTTCTATTATAATATATTCGAGGTGTTATTGAAATATTTGAGTATAATTTTTACGTTGAATTATAATTAATATTGTTTGTAACAATGATCAATATCGTGGTGCTTAAAATTTTTTTTTAAATTATTGGTGATAATTTTAAATTAATAATTCATTTAAAAATTAATAAATTAAAAATATTTAGTTTAGATTTTTATTTATTTTAACTGATTACATGTTTTATTCTCCTGGAGACCATCTTCAGTGATATATTCATTTTTTTTTCAAGATGATATTTTATTGAAGATGATATTTTTTCTTTATTAAGAATGGTCTCCAGGGAGGCCGACACATGTTAAAATTAAAATAAATAATAAACTTTTTATTTTTTTTTAAATTAAATTTAATTTAAGATTATGATTTTGCAGTTTCACCAAGTATTGTCAGTTGAAAACCTTAAAATTATTGGTGAGATAAGTGTCATATACGATATTGATTGCTGGGATTTTGTATGTGTATTAATTGTTTATTTATTGATTTAAATCTAAGCTCCATACAAGCCCCCGTTATCGTTTAGCCACCCCATAATGACAAAATAAAAAATTCCAAGCTTCCGGAGCATTGGCTTCATCGTCTGATCTCTTTAAAAACGATTATCATTGAAAAACCCAAATATTTCTCTCGTACTAAATCCGTAGTATATGCAAGTTCGCTGGCTCTTGCCCTGGAAGCTCCCAGGATCCATCTATGTTCCTATGTCGACCTCCGGATATACCGGTGTCCTGGGAAAAGGTGTCTACAATTGGAGCTTACAAAACTGTAAAAACAGTGAATTTAGGTGTCCATATGCTCCAAATATGTAGCTGATATGGAAAAAAATATATTTTTAATAATCTTGAATGTTGATACAAAAAGAATGTTCCTCCAAAAAAATTATGACTACCAGTATACACCTAATTATACGGCTTAGTAAAAAAAATATATAGTATTTAAGCATCAGTAGAATGTTAGTATATTATATGATGATAATAGGAATTAATTTATGTCGTGCACATCAGAACATCTTGCACATAGACTACGACGTAGTCTAGAGACCACAGAGTCGTCTGTCTCAACAGCCAAGGGAATTAAATCCATCCGGAGACGACGATAGTCTACTCCATGAACACGAGAACAGAACAGTCTACCAGTGGTAAAGGGGGGCAGACACTCGAGACGTTAGAGGATGGGGAAATGATGGAGAGGATATAGCGAGGAGTTTGCTAACTGTGGTAGTACACCACCAGTTGTAGACTCTTGCGGAGAAAATAAGATGACTCATGTGCGATGTAGAACTGCAATTAAACATAGTTTGTGTCTGCATTTGAAGATTGAATATTTTTTTATCGAATTGTTTTTTTTTAATTTATTTCATAACGACATAATTTTTCTTAGTTTTGAGCTAAGTGATTTGTCAACTGACCTAGTTGAAAATTTGCAGCAAATATAATATTTTATAATATTGCTCTTGTCAATATATTGGAGAAAAATAAACGGCCGACGCGGAATTCTAACCACGAACGTTTGCAATCATGCTCATTTCACTATCTAATACTGGACGGACAGCTCCACCCACCGAGTCAAGAAATTAATACGCCTTTTATCATTTATCGATGGCGTTTGTTCTAATTTTGTGTGCGTTTTATTTAGGATTCATTATATTTTTTTTACAACACATGGTTTGGATTTTGGTGAGTTTTTGTACTTGCATATCTAATATCCATATTATAATATTAAATCATCCGGATACTTATTTTTAATTGGAGCTGTGTCAATTTAAATAACATAGGATTACCTATACAAAACTAAAGCTAGAAAATAAACTTTGCATATAAAAAAATAAACTTTAATTAAAGTGTCTAACCGAGATTGTTTAAAGCCTCCCAGGTAATAGCTGATGTAATAACCCGGCGCATACCTGTTAAAAGGCGCAAAACTTGTTTTAAAAACTGACGGTAAACTTGTCTAAAGTGTGCGCCCAAGTTTTGTAGGTTAATGGTATTCACACCGCATCTTCAGGAGCAAATCAAGAGGAGTCCAATGATAAAAGCGCAACTTTGTTATGCAAGATATCGCTGGTTCGATACCCTTAAAAAATATTGTCTTTATGTATATATTTGGAATATATTCATCATCATCAGCCTGCATGCATATATTATTAACGTAGTCTCCGTCCTTCTCGATCCTCAACCAATGACATCCAAGCCAATTCCGCTATTTTTCTGATACAGTCATTACCTCTTGCAGGAGATCGGCCAACGCTCCGTTTGCCAATTTTTGAACGCCATAATCACCCAAGCAATGAGTATTATTTTTACACGCAGCGTATAACCGACGTAATTAGGCATCATAGAGTCAATCCAGGACCAATTCTTTCAACAGGTACTTTTTTGTGTATTTATACACAAACTAAATGTGTTAACCAATACGATAACCTATACATGCACTTCTACAACCTATATAATTGACTACTGTTGAAGAGTTTTCCCATTGATGAAAATGGACCTGGATTCCTTTAAAATCATGTTAAATCTGATTGAATATGGTCTTCATATTAATAATCCGAATTAATAATCCGATTGAAGATGGTCTTCAGGAAGGCCGAAACATGTAATCGTTAAAATAAATTTTGAATCAAAACTAAATATTTTTAATTTATTAATTTTTTAATTAAAATTCATTCTTAAATTATAATTATGCAGTATCACCAAGTATTGTCAGTTGATAACCTCAATGTCAAATTAATTAACATATAATAAAATAAAAGATTTTTGTAACACCATATATTGGTATTCTCTTGGATGGGTTCTGTACCACCTCTACGTGGAAGATGAAGAGATGCAATCTGTAACATAGAGAACAAATTACGTCACTTTAACGAGCAGCTCTACATCTTTTTCTTTCTATTTATTTATCGCCGGAAGTTCGAAGTTAGTTGGTAGATAATTTTCGTTTCTTTATAGACGGTTAAGTTATAATAAACCTGGATTCTAGAAAATACATTGTATTCAAATAAAAAGTCAGAGGTTATGGTAATTTTAAATTTTTTTATTTTTTCCCTTCCACACCCGTCCCATATCTGGAATATATAGTCCCCACAAATCTTCACTCACTTTTGTATGTCACTTTTGCGCGTCTTCTTAAGACATATCTGCACCCGTATGTCCACCTAGGAACATGTATGGTTCCCGAATACCTCCAGGACATAAGTCTGATAGCTTGACGAAAAGGCAGCTATAATATCCGATGCATATTTATAGAAGATTGATTATTCGTTTTTTTTTACAAAAGATCGTATAATTATCCCGACGTTCCCATGAGAATACTGATATAGGATATAATTCAGAAAAATACATTAATTTATTCCTTTCTACGAGAATTTAAACGATAGAATTAAATATTTTTCAAATAAGCATCCTGTGTCTGTTTCAGTTGAGCCACCCCTTAGAACAAAATTGTTCAGGTCTCAAGAACGTCGGGCTAGTCAACAGATTTCTTAAAAAATACGATTAAAAAATCGCCCTAAAATATACCTCGGGAACTTCAGATACCCTTTCTTCAATTACTGGGACGTGTGCTCTGTAGGTTGTTGGAAAACATAATATTCTGATGTGGATCTTCAGGTACATTTATGTCCTAGAACGAGAAATGGATAGTGGCAGCTGACAGAACTAAGTTGTGGAAATTTGTAATGACCATATGTTCCATATATGGAACGGATATGGAAAGAAAAATAAATGTCTTTGTAGTATTTTAACATTTTTCGAGAACTTTTTTTTACGCACTATGAATTCAACCAGTTATTATATCCATGAAAAAAATATACTAGAAGGGGAAAGGTGAGTAATATTTTTCATTTGTCCTGATTTGCCCTCGCTCTAATATTAAAATTACCTTATTTATTCAACTTAGCCTTGGCTTATTGGTCCGATTTACCCCGCGAAGTCTTCTACAAGAGCTGGCATAGGAGCCTGCGGAGGCCTGATAGGAGGAAACAATTTTTTACATAATAAAGAAAATTCGTCTACGAAGGACGAACATCGTAGCACTCGTGGCACGATGTTCACACTATACTTTTAAGTTTTATAAATTTATTTATTCAATCATACGGCCATTAAGTCTTGAAATAAATACGTTCACTAGTGAAATAAGGGCTTTATATATCATGTTATTTGTCTTCTGTTTTCTCTAAAAATGCGTTCTGTTATTACTTAGAGCCCGTTTTATGAAAAAAAAAAATCTTCTTGATTCCCTACGTATAACATCTTCGAAGCCGAAACACATCTTTACGAGTACTACAGAATTTCTTATTTTATACCAAATACGGCTGCATTAGCTTTTGTTGAGTTGCCGAGATTCACTTGTGTTAAAAAAACGGGGTTAATACTCATACATCACTCACTTATATATCAGAGTGTTTGCTGTTTGGTCAATGGTCAAAGCGTTTGCTTTGCAAGTCAAAAGCTCTAAAATACCCCGGTTGGTGTGAATTTGATCCCTCACCCGTATAATGCCAGTTATAACCTATTAATTAGAGTTGGTGGTAGACGAAAGTCGTCCCGTGAAGACCACCCATTCATTATAAATTCCTGTAATGATAAGGATGATGTGTGAATTTCGGACTGTAGTCTATGCAGCGATTATCCATATGCACCTTGGTTAGCGTTATAGAGTTCCACAGATGAGACTTCAGAATTACTTTCACCATCTGTCGTTATTCTGCCGCATGTGTTTACATAAAAAAGACGCTTAGATATCTGCTTCTATAGAATTTGACAAAAAAAGAACTCCTTGTGATACGTTAAATCATAACGACTGTGATTCATTTGAATTAATTGACATTCCCAGTTTCACGGAATTTGCTTTCAAATTCTAAAAGATATTCCATGCAGTGTATTTTCAATAAATAAATAAATTTTAATACTTGTTGATTTATTGATTTTTAAATATAAGAGCACCATTCAGTCAGTAAAAGATTCTAGCTTGTGTAGTCACAATTATAATTGACATATTTCTTACAAGTCATGACTCTAAAGTTGCTAAAAATATTCAAAAATATAGTCTTTCCAGTTCATCATCAGCCTGTGTCCGTCCACTGTTGAACGTAGGCCTCCCGCATGAGTCTCCATCCTCTTCGATCCTCCGCCTTCCGCATCCAGGTCACTCCCGCTATTCTTCTTATATCGTCAGTCCATCTTGTAGGGGGTCGGCCAATGCTTCGTTTGCCAGTTCTTGGGCGCCATTCCAATACTTTTCTTCCCCATCGACCGTCGTCTCTTCGACAGATATGACCTGCCCATTGCCACTTGAGTGTGCCTATTCGTTGGGTAGCATCCACTACTTGAGTTCTTCTGCGTATTTCCTCGTTTCGGATTCTATCTTTTAGCGACACTCCGAGCATGGATCTCCATAGCACGCTGGGTGACTTTTTATTTTATGGGTAAGACTTGCTGTCAGATTCCACGTCTCTGCGCCATAAGTTAATACAGGAGGACGCATTGGTTAAACGCCTTAGTTTTAAGGCATTGCGGAATTTTCGCTTTAAAAATGTACTTTAGTTTTCCAAATGCTGCCCATCCCAGTTGTATGCGCCTGTCGATTTCTTTTGAGAAGTTATTTCGCCCTAGTTGTATTACTTGTCCCAGATAGGTATAGTCGTTTACAACCTCTATTTCTGATCCTCCAATGGAAATAGGATCGAAGGTCTGTGAAATATGACTATTAATCATGGCTTTTGTTTTATCCATGTTCATTTTCAGACCAATTTTGTTCGACGCTTCATTGAGGTCGTAGAGCATGTCTTGGAGCTTATCAGGTGATTCGGCTATTAGCACTATGTCATCTGCGAATCGGAGGTGAGAAATGTACTCTCCGTTAATATTTATTCCACATTTTGTCCAGGATAGCAGTTTAAAAATATCTTCTAGGGCGTTTGTGAAGAGTTTTGGAGATATAACATCTCCTTGTCTAACACCTTTGTTTATAGAAATATTGTTAGTGCTATCATGGAGCTGGACCATCATTGTTGCAGATTTGTATAGAGATTTTATTATCTCTATATACCGATAGTCTATTTTGCAGCGTTGTAGTGAATCTAGCACTGCCCAAGTCTCGATTGAGTCAAATGCCTTTTCATAGTCTACAAAGGCGAGGCAGAGTGGCTGATTATATTCTTCGGTTTTCTGAATGATTTGTCTTAGCGTGTGGATATGATCAATTGTACTAAAGCCTTTCCTAAACCCAGCTTGCTCTCGAGGTTGGAATTCATCAAATCGACCCGTCAGCCTGTTTGTTAAAATTCTGGAGAATACTTTATACACATGGGAAAGAAGGGAAATGGGTCGGTAGTTTTTGAGCAGTGATTTATCCCCTTTTTTGTGGAACAATATCACAATACTCGTACTCCATGTCGACGGGGTTTCTCCATGTTCTATTACCTTGTTGAATAGTTTTTTAAGCTCTTTCAACAGAGGGGTTCCTCCTACTTTCAGAAGCTCAGATGTAATTCCGTCTCCTCCAGGGGCTTTGTTGTTCTTAAGTTGTTTTAGGGCCGATTTAATTTCGAATATACTTATATTTGGGATGTCTTCAGACCAGTGCTTTGTGAGAGTAGCCCTCTTGTCGTCCGCAGATCTGTCATTAGGACCTGGCATCGTAGATGAATACAATAACCCGTAGAAATGTTCTATTTCCTTCAGTATATCATTAAGATTTGTTGTTATCTTCCCATCGTGTGTCTTTAATTTGGAAAGTTGGGCCTGTCCTATAGAGGTGTGTCTGCTAAATGCACTTGACCCTCGGCCTTGTGCAACAATCTCCATGATATACTCGGTGTTTGAACGACGAATGTCAAATCTCATGGATTTTTTCACTTTTTTGTTCAGGGTATTGTAATCTTGGATGCTTCTGCTTTTTACGACGTTCGTCCATAAGAGCTATCGTTTTGTCTGAGAATTTTGACCCTTTTTTCTTTTGCACTGCTTTAAGACTTTTTGGCAGTTTCTTTAATGCTATTAATGATTCTGTCGTTAAGTTTGTTGACGTTGTCGGTGTCATCACTATCTTCCAGTGCTACGAATCGATTTTGTAGTTCAAGCTGAAAAGTTTCCTCAAGCTTGCTCTGAACATTTAACGGACGTATAACTCTTTGTTTTATCAGCTTTTTCCTTTCCAGTTTGATGTCTAGGTGCACAGTACTTCGAACGAGACGGTGGTCACTTCCGGTACTAAAGCATTGCATCGCTGAGACATCAGTGACTATGGTCTTCTTATTAGCCATAATAAAATCAATTTCGTTCTTTATGTTGCCATCCGGGCTTCTCCAGGTCCATTTGCGTTTTGGTTTTTCTTGAAAAAATGTGTTCATGCAAAACATTTTGTTAGCATGTAGAAAGTTTACCAGCATCTGTCCTCTGTTATTTCGAGTCCGGTTCCATATTGTCCTATAAATTTCTCGTTTCCACAGCACTTTCCAATCTTAGCATTAAAGTCTCCCATAACTATGCAGTAATGTGTCTTATTGTATTCTAGGGCTTTTCGATGTCTTCATATAGAGCTTCTACGTCTTCATCGGTATGGCTAGACGTTGGGGCATATACTTGTACCACTCGTAAGGGTATCGGTTCGATAACTTAAGCGTCAGGTATGATACTCGGGGGATATACTATTAACTTCGGTGACGTTGTTGGCAATTTCCTTGTTGATAAGGAAGCCAACTCCACCTTGAGAGGTTTGATCCCCTTCTCTATAGTATAGGAGATGTCCTGAGTTGAGATTAATCAGACCTTCTCCTTCTCGTCTAACTTCGGCCAGCCCAACGATGCTCCATTTGATTCTATCTAGTTCCTCTTCCAGTTCTACGATTTTCTCATCTAGTCTCAATGTTCTCGTCTTTCCAGTTGGCACACAGAAAAAACTATAAGCTACTCTGCCACTCACCCTCTTCACTACTTTTGATGTCAAGAACAATATCTGTATCGCATAAAAGTCGATTTTCTATCAAAATATTGTAAGTTCTGTTTACACTTACGTCGCGAGAAACTTCTCTGTAAATTTTCCTGAAAAAATCTTCGCCAAACAAACGTTTGTCGTTCGTAAACAAGAAAAAACACTCGTCAACCTTCTTCACGGTACATTGTTTATCTCTACAGGGTAGATTGTTCTTAATGTTACGAATTGTACGTATTGTGTAAATAAAAAATTTAGATGCCTTGTCTGTTTGTTGTACATTTTTTCGATATAAGGTGAGCAGACCCTAAAGTAAATATTTAAACTATCGATATTTTCGTATTTCTCATCCGATCATCTTATATTGTATGTCGAAAAACATCTTAATGCCTCGCGAACTATAGAAATTGTTCCTCATAACCTTTAAAAACTGTCGGAAACTAAACGTGCCTCCAGATTTACTTTTAAGTTTAGAGATGTGATGGAACAAAGAATGAAAAGTGTCAGTTTCTTGATCATATTTTTGAAAAAGAGACGGATTACGATTTTTAACATAGTCATAGAATGCAGTTTTTTGTTATATTTAAATTATAAAACAAGTAAAACCTTGTGGAAATAGTAATTATAATTTAAGAATTAATTTTAATTTTAATTTGAAAATTAATAAATTAAAAATATTTAGTTTTGATTCACAATTTATTTTAACGATTACATGTTTCGGCCTTCCTGAAGACCATCTTCAATAATGAAAAAATAAAAACAGGCATTGGCTTATATGGGCATGGACAGTTAATTAGTTCCTACATACATTTTTATTTTTGAAGATGGTCTTCAGGAATGCCGAAACATGTTATCGTTAAAATAAACTGTGAATCAAAACTAAATATATTTAATATATTAATTTTTTAATTAAAATTAATTCTAAAACTATAATTATGCAGTTTCACCAAGTATTGTCAGTTGATAACCTTAATGTTATTAAATAGTAATTACTCTACCAGCTTTCGTGCCACAGCACTTTCGTCAAAAGCTACTACAGAAATTAAACAAAAATACAGAACCATTAATCAAGGTAAAAAAGTGACGTGTAGGAAGAAAAGTAGTGTTAGAGATATTTGTTGACAGAAAAGCTTAACAAACCGAATTTTTAAGAAACACATATTCACAACTGGGCTAAGTTAAAAGTAATTGGTTATTAAGGATTTTCTTATAAATATTGAAAATATTCGATTTTTTAATTTCTTTTGTTTATTTTCAATTTTCGTAAGTGTCAGTCTCACTGTATATATTCCCCATCTACTACTGTATCTCCATAAGATCCCTGCTTTCACTGTACAATGTTCGCTCTCCCTTACTGCGTGAGTGGAATCTCCCATTTGCCGGGTCGGGGCTATAGGTGAGACGGATGAAGCGTCAAACCGGGCTAAGGTGACAAATTTATGCATCATTTTTCAGTCTTTCAGGGGACGGGCGCAAACTATCGAAGCGTGTCGCTAAATTTATACACAGAGAGTGTATAAGAGAAAGCTGTTGTTTGTTCTGAAAAAATCCCATTTATTTTTTCATGATTTAAGCACTGAATATTTGCCGAATGCTTCTAGAATGGATTTCATTCTACAAAATATAAGATTTTTGCATTATCAATTCAATTTTCTTAAAAATTTCTCGAAAAATGTCATTCAGTATAATTAACTTATTTATTTATTTTTCATGGCTTTGTATTCATAAAAAAATATTTATTTAACTATTTCCATTGAATTCCCTTATTTATAATGCATTCCTTTACACAACACGATATAAACATATACCTATGTCTTACTCTACACCCACTTACTCACTCACACTGTTGACTTGACTCGATAATAGCTACCCAACGTAGTCAAAACATGTCATCTTATCAGTATTTGATAGTATTTAAGGAGGGTACAACAGTCAGAAACGCAACTTATACACGGCAAAAGTTGTTGACTGTCGGTTGTAGGGGAAAAGTTTTAAGCCTGTTACGTAAGAAGGAGTTTCCATTGTACGAGTAATGAAGGTAGAAAATACTAAGTGAAACCAACTCAACGTTTGTATTTCAAGAAATTCAAGAGCTACGTTTTCTTATTACTTTTAACGTTTTCTGCACTATTCATTGTATGTTATTAAAATACTTCCCTTCATAAACGATAGAGTTTTCTTAGTATATATCTGAATTCACCAAGTATCAGATGTTATATTTAACCATTAAATAAGACATTTCTTCTTTACACATTTGCAGTATTTACTTAAATAGTTTCAGTTGTTCTTTGAAAAACGACATCAACAATTTAAAATTATCGCTTAGTATTTAATTTGGTCTCTTAATTTTTCTTACAGTACAGATAAAATTTATCACAACGGTTCAAAATGAGTAAAAAATGTTCTTGTCAATAACAATAAAATATTAAACTGGTAGTTATAATATATTTGACATTAATAAAAATTTATTTAACTTCTTTTTACATGGATCACGAAAGATGTGGCCTTTGTTTAGGAGACTACAGTTTTGACTAACTCATGGCCTTCTTCAATCCATCTCTTTCAAGAGACAACTGAGCTGCATAATACTTCATAAGTGGTCGAACACACTTGGGGTTTGGGAGGGTGTCATCATGTATATTTGATATTACTTAATTTGTGTTTCAAATAAAAATATTGCAATATAGTCAAATAGTGTTATATACAGGCAATATCTTCCCTTTAAATAAGAATTCTACTTTTAGTACCTGCACATAAAAATATAAGAGGAATATATTTTTAAAGAGAAATTGATGATGTTTTTACACAGACAGGTGAGTTACCTTCACTGAAACATTCCTGAAAATAAACTGAAAACTACGGAAACTGAATAAAATATTGCCTTTTAAAATACGAGAGAATACGACTTTATGATTTTAGTTTTCAATTGATGAATAAAATACTCGTAGTATTTCAAACGTTCCATATTTTAAGTGTTTCAATATAAATTTGAAATTTACAACTTAAACACATCCAAGAGAGAACTAAGAGTGTACCATAGCTATCTTCTCTTACTTTTGCTTAATTCTATGGATATTTATTATTATTGAAATATATTTATACGTCATATTCCTTGGAATAAACGTACCCTAGATTGAGCTTATTGTCACTATAAGCTAGTGCTATTAAATTTTGTACATTGCTACAATCCTAATATTGTTCCGTATTATCTCTGCACATACTCGTATAGATTCGCAGAATAAAATTTTCGTATTTAGTCGCTGAAATTATTTGAAAAATAATATTTTTTCTATGTTACACATATAAACAAACCGTTTGCTACTTACATTTAAAAGTCTAGTACTAGCAAAATAATTGTGACTTATTGATGAAGAGATTGGCATTTTATGTATATTAAATATGTATATTTTTTATTCGAGGTTTTCAGTATTCACTTTCAGATCCATTATCAATAAAAAATATTTATTTATTTACTTTGTTTTTACATGGATCACGTTAACTAAGGCCTCTGCTTAGGAGACTGTTGTTTCGATTAACTCGTAGCCTTCCCCAATGCGTCACTGTCAAGAGACTACTAAGCTGCATGATACTTTCGCAAGTGGTAAAACACATTTAGTCGTAGAGGGGAGGGAGTGTTTTTCAGGAAATGATCAAAGAGAGAGAGAGAGAAACGGATAGTGTTGCAAGGATGAAGATGAGGACAAGGAAGAGGATTTAGATGAAATTATAAATAATTTCTAAATCATTCTGATCTCAAGTATCCAGAAAATATGAAATCTTAAATTGACAATATATGATGTCTTAATTTTAAAAAATCTCAGCATTTAAGTATTATTTTGTCAATTTCCCTTTGTTTCATCTGTCGTTACTTGGCATGCTTAAAAATAATGATATATGATTTTTTAAATTTAAATATGTTTTTTGCTGTTTTTTGGTGGCTATAAAGCTACAAGCAAATCCCTAAGTAATTGATTTTTCACGTTCTAAATTTTGAATAACGAATTTTGTGACGTCATATTATTTGAAATAAAATAATCATGAAAGCGATGACGATTGCCGGTTATATCCCCTTTGATGCGAAGTGGCCATCAGCTGATATTATTATACGTGACGTAAACCCCGACTTTTATGACGTGGCTTCAAATGCACAGTGGATCCGGGGCTTTTATTGTCACTGCAAAGCTACGATTAAATTGTCAGTGCACTGATATCCGTTCTTCTTCTCCTTCGTGTCAGTGACGTAAAATTGTTTCAGCGTAGTATCTGGCAACATCGATAGCCCGTGTGTTACCCAGCATTAGGTTTTGAATTGTGCAGCTTATTGGGCACATGGAACAGGATCTTAGGTATGAGGCGGTCTGCAGGTCTCGTCAGTCACACAATAGTGACTCTCCCTATCGCAACGTTCCCCACTGCTCGAGGTTGCCTTTTGTTCTACAAACTCCGATTCTTAATCCGTTCAGGGATTTACAGGTCTCTTTCCAGGTTAACAGTTAATTCGAATGCAAAATTTAAGTCATGATTTGCCATGCTAGCACATTATGCATCTCTCTCTCCCATATTTACTCTACACATAGAGCATGCATCATACATAATAACTATATAGAGGATCTCAGCTACCATTTCATGTGCAGTCATCAAAGACGATTGTTTATCCCAAATTTCAATCCAATATTTTATGCAGACGTCAGTCGTCTTTAAGTTCTTGTTTATGTCTGCTACCTTTTTGGTACATATGGCTACCAGAAACTACTTACTCATTGTCTATCACCATTGATCTCTGCAACTCTACCTCCTAACGCTTAATTTGGATCGTCGTATGTCTACATTTCAATTGATTGACGTCAAATGAGAGCCCATGACCCTAAATAAAGACAGTTCATTTTTTTAGACGTAGTTTCACTGTAATACTAGTTAAAACCTACGTTTATACTGACAGTGCAAGTGCAGTTTTTAAAAGCCTGACTGGCGCTGCCGCAACTTCCGGCGGAAGCCGGGCGGGATGCGGCAGCCGGAAATAGATGGGAAAACTTTAATGTACAGTGAAATCGAACAATTTGAATCGAGGGGACTTTATTTATTCGTCGACGTCGTTGACACTTCAGTGTCTTGCAACAAGAAGGTTCCAACAGAACATAATTTTTTCATATTTTCCTGCATCATATTTTGAACGATTTTCTTTATATAACATGTTGTTAAATGCCTATGTCGTGATGTTATCCCGCATGAAATAATTTCATGATCAGTCTTTTTCGCTGCAAAGCTTTCATGTGGTAAACAGCATTTTCTTAATTGAATTAATTATTTAAGTCCCGAAGCGCAGTGACCGTGGTAATAACGGTAGAAAAGAAAATATGTTCATTGGTTAATCTTATGGAGTGACGATGCGTAAAATTCATGAACGAAAACATCTGACAGAACTAAATGGCAGAAATTAATGGTGACTATATGCTTCAAATATGTTTCAAATATGGTAAGACATAGTCCCATAAATTGCGCATAGAGTTAAAGTTTGTGCAGTTTTTTAGGATAATTTTGATTTCACAAACACCACTTAGCCATCATTAAAAGCTTTTAAATAATTAAATATAAGAACATCTTCACTTTTTTTCTTCCGTAATTTTTTATTTTCCATCTAAATATGTTTTTTTCACTTTATAAGAAAAAACCTTTAATTAAGCTAAAATGTTTAAGTGAAAATAGTTTTTTAAATAATACATTGAATTATCTAAATGTGATATAAAACAGTAGAAAATCACAGCAAAAAAGCAATTAGAACCGCTTTGAAAAAGCTGCATAGTTTTCTGTTGTACTTTCATTGGTTATTTTGCTTTATACAAACGCTGGGATATGTCTGAAAAAAGCACAGTCCTGAAGCTACACGTATGGAACTTCCTGAAAAATGAATTTCTGTTAGCATTTCAATTTGAAGTTAAACGGATACTCAAACAATAATAACTAAAATACTCTAAGTGATGATATGAGCATTTTTATTTTACTTAATAACCCTATACATACGTAAATATATATATCTAAAAATTAGTTATTTAAAAAAATAAGCTAAGTAGATATTACTTAGTGATAACAATAAGGTATTCAAATTATCTAACTCATTATAAAATTGATTTTAATTTGTTAAATGTAATTTTGTTTACAACTATAGTCAAGATTTAAATACACACAAAAATTACTTAAATATTAATAATATAAATATTATTACTTACTATTTCTTAAAAAAAAACCTTTGTTAACAAAATGAAGCATGATCCTTGACGATTTGACTTAATTTAAAAATAAATAAATTATTGAATCGAATTTGGGCCTTCTACAGAATACACCCTTAAAAGAGGTTGATATTTTTAAATATCTCGTCTTCGTGATATTCTTAGACACTCTGAATCCGACGTGGAGTATAGAATAAACACAGGATGGCTTAAGTGGAGGTCTCTCTCTGGAGTTTTGTGTGAAAGCAAGATTTCAGTGAGGACCAAAGGTAAAATCTACAAAACTGATATTAGGCCAGCTATATTTTACGGATCTAAGTGTTGAAGTCCGCTGAAATGCGAATTGGATAGGATTCATAAAGCAGAGATGAGGTGGGCGGGCGGTGTGACTAGAGCGCACAGAGTTTGAAATGAGCATATTCAGGGTTCATTTTGCGTGGCCCCCATACATGAAAAGATAAGAGAAAACCGCCTGAGATAGTTTGGGTATGTGACACGGAGAGATGAGGACCACATGGAGAAAAAATCCCCTAACATACCCACACTGAGGAGAAGACCTGTAAGACCACAGGACTGCACTGTAGAAAAGGATCTCAAATCTTTAAGTTTGACCTAGAATGCAGCGCAGGATAGGCAGACATGGCGAATGTTCACACGAAGAGCCAACATCAGATGATGGAAAATGACGAGGCTTAAAAAGTAGAAGATAATCTTGGCTTTTATCATAGTTAATATATCAAAATAATGAATGCAGGTATAAACTATAAATTATTTTAAAGAAACATGTACACGTTAAGAATTAGAATAAATTTCAATGGATACGCTATATACTCAGAAATTAAGGATTTTCTGTTTGAGTGAAGGTTGTTTTTTGTAGTGATGGATAATTTATTGTTGTATATTTATTTTGAATGTTATACAATTTGTTATTATCAATTTGCCATGTTAATGACATCAACACAATAATCAAAAATTGAAATATGAAGTAATAATATGAAGTATTGATTTTAAAAGGATTAAAGAACAAAGGTATACAAACAAAATTTAAAAACATCGTTTTATTTTATATGAAGTGAAAAATCGTCTATATACATCATATATTGTTTTGGTAGTATAAAAGTATTTCTATATTATTCTCATTAATTTAATTCAACTAGCTCAAAACTTCTAACGCTTGGGGGTATTTGGGATTAAGATTAGGACTTGATTTAAATAGCTACATAAGATGTCACCTTTCAAGTTTGTTCTGCAGTTTATGTGACGGTTCTAAGTTATAAAACATGAACCATTATTTTTTTAATATGATGGTTCTTGTTGACTTCCAGCAGAAATAATTAAATAAGTAAAATTTTTAAGTAATTTTATATTTGTTTATGTAAATTACATTTTCAGGAGCCTGAAAAGAACCGTTTTTTTTTTATAAAACGCATTGTAAACATCAAGCCTAACGAAGTGCTTAAATTAGGTACGCGAAAATAGCTATACTTCATTCCTCACCGCATTATCCACGCAGGGATGAAAGCTGATAGTTTTCTGTAGCCATAGAGCCTTCCCACAAAGTCTGATATCCTGAAATGTCAAATTTTAAAGTTAATAATTACACAATGTTGAAAATATTTTTTTATATACTCATATCTAAATAAAACACCTACGGTTTATTTTGCAGTAAGGACTTCTTTTTTTTAATTTGTTATACTTTTAAAACCATTGAATATTATGCAAGTATTCAATATTTGATTAAAATTTGATGTTACAGCGAAAATATTGTAACTCGGCAATTAAATCATCAATTTTTCATGGTAAAATAAATGATGAACGGGGATTTGAACCACAAATCTAGTATACTATGATCAGTTATTTTTCTAATCCTAGACTTTTGCGCCTCATACTTGCATCTTACAGGAGAACGAATAGGTCTCCTCGATGACGCATTCATCAGTTAGCAACATCAACTATACCGCCAAATCGAGTCAAGAAAATAAATCATATGTAATTATTCTGATTGTAAAAGTCAAGTGTTTATAGATGGGACTTCTAATGCATAATATTTTTCATTAACACGTTTTAAAATATTTTGATAACCGATTGTTTATATAAAATACGATAAAACATGGACAATGAGAGCTAACAGAAAAATAAAGCAATATTTTCTGGCTATCAAAGGCACCAATTAAAATACATAGTAAAAAAAAGGTGAAATATTTATATAACATGATATCCTTCTCTCCCAAGATCGATATCGAATAACTGTGTGACAGGATGCAGGATCAGGTTCGCAATGCAAAGAACTTATTTTCGTTTCGAAATTCGCGTTTATTTCTCAAACTTGTTTTTTCGTCCATCCGTTATGGCGAATGCCATTAGGCGTCCGCCATAACGATCGCGAGCGAACTCTCAACTGACGGACCGCTCTGACCTCTAGCGTTGTCACAGTCGCGGTAGAAAAGCGAATTGACGATGACAGTTGCACCGACATGAAATAGAGCGACTGTCATAACAAAAAAAATGGCGTATGCAAACACCGTGTACTATTATGAAACTAAAACCAACATTATTAGATATGCTTGTCAGGCGAGCGAACATAAATAAGAGACAAAAGATCGTTTTTCGAGACTTTACGGAATCAGCCTAAAGGAACTATATAAGTTGATATCAAACATATTTACATTGATTTTTGCATTGATATTATTTAAAGAGACTTAAAGCGATTGAATTATTTACCGATCTACTCACAAGAGCAACAAAAATGTCACGGACTGCAAAATGTCCGCGAACCATCCCTTTAGTTACCCTGTTATAAAGCCTTCCCGTACAGCCTCCGTAAACCACTCCAGCCGCTGTAAATAAGCCGCACTATCGGCGGTCCCATCGACAGGCCTTTCCGCAGCCTTCGAGTTCATCTGATTGGGCTGAAAAAAATGCCTGAAAAAACTGTGTTTTGGTAATGTATAGGAAGAGTGGTTGGCGGGTTGTGCTATGATTTTAGGAATAATTTTATATGTTATGCCTTTTTTCATATTCGCTGCAAAAAAATATAAAATACATAAAATAAATATTTAAAACCAAATAAAATAAAATAATTATTGTATATTCAATTTGACCAAAAACACAAATACCACATTGTAGATGTGGATCTCAAACGACGAAATATTGTATATCGAGGTTTTCGGTACATGTTATCAACGGCTTTATCACGCTGATCTCAGTTGTTTTGTGAAAAGGTTTTGACTTGGCAATATTTAAATAAGCTCTTGATATTAAAAACATTGCTTGATGTATACAATTTAATCTTCAATTTACATTAATACTTTATATGAATAATAGAAACCATTGATGGGTTTTCTATATGAATATTCTTTTTTTTTCTTCATGATATAACATCTTCTATCGGCAATAACTCATATTATGCGTTGTTCTCGTATAATCAAGAAAGTTAAGCAACATTAGCGCGGACAACAACTTGGAAGGGTCACCGCCTGTTGCTTACTGCGTGTTGCTGTTCGAGTTAAATCAATATTAAAAATCGAATTGTCTGTAAGCAAAACAGCGTTTTTCAAAGGTGATTTATTCTAATTTTTTAATAATTTTTTGCATGCAATAAACACACGAAAAGCATTATGAAAAATATTTACTAAGTTTAAACATTCAAAACAATATCGCCAAATTGTCGTGAAAAAATTAAATTGACGATTATTTAATAAAATGACTGCCATTTTTGTATACTTACGTAAAATCTGTGTATAGCATTGAATAAATAAAAATAAGAGTCACATTCTGCATGACAGTCGTGTGTTTTCAATGATTTCGCTAGCGTTTGCATAAAAATAAAACTGATAAAAGCTCACGAAAAGCTGATGGAGTGTTTCAGGACAGGTGTTTTATTTTTTCAGGTGACGCTTTTTTTCACTTTGTTTTCTCCCGTCCTCTTGTAATTTATAGCAGGCATTGATCCACTCTGAATTTCAGGAAAACCTTTAAAATGATTTTTTTACATGTAGGTTGTTCTTTTGAATATTATTTAATACATAAATCAAGTTGTGACCTTCCAATCATAACATATCGATACATTTGTTCTTAAAAGATATTATTAAAATCAATGTGACCCACTTTCGATTACTTTGAATTGAATTAATATGAGCATACAGAATATAAAAATTTATTGTTTTATTAACTGTGAAATAATATAACGTACAATTTTGTAATAATTCATATACAATATTTAAAACCTGAATATTTAAAACGACAGAATCATTAATAGCATTAAAGAAACTGCCAAAAAAGTCATAAAGCAGTGCAAAAGGAAAAAAGGGTCAAAATTCTCAGATAAAACGATAGCTCTTATGGACGAACGTCGTAAAAGCAGAAGCATCCAAGATTACAATACCCTGAACAAAAAAGTGAAAAAATCCATGAGATTTGACATTCGTCGTTCAAACACCGAGTATATCATGGAGATTGTTGCACAAGGCCGAGGGTCAAATGCATTTAGAAGACACACCTCTATAGGACAGGCCCAACTTTCCAAACTAAAGACACACGATGGGAAGATAACAACAAATCTTAATGATATACTGAAGGAAATAGAACATTTCTACGGGTTATTGTATTCATCTACGATGCCAGGTCCTAATGACAGATCTGCGGACGACAAGAGGGCTACTCTCACAAAGCACTGGTCTGAAGACATCCCAGATATAAGTATATTCGAAATTAAATCGGCCCTAAAACAACTTAAGAACAACAAAGCCCCTGGAGAAGACGGAATTACATCTGAGCTTCTGAAAGTAGGAGGAACTCCTCTGTTGAAAGAGCTTAAAAACTATTCAACAAGGTAATAGAACATGGAGAAACCCCGGCGACATGGAGTACGAGTATTGTGATATTGTTCCACAAAAGGGGATAAATCACTGCTCAAAAACTACCGACCCATTTCCCTTCTTTCCCATGTGTATAAAGTATTCTCCAGAATTTTAACAAACAGGCTGACGGGTCAATTTGATGAATTTCAACCTCGAGAGCAAGCTGGGTTTAGGAAAGGCTTTAGTACAATTGATCATATCCACACGCTAAGACAAATCATTCAGAAAACCGAAGAATATAATCAGCCACTCTGCCTCGCCTTTGTAGACTATGAAAAGGCATTTGACTCAATCGAGACTTGGGCAGTGCTAGATTCACTACAACGCTGCAAAATAGACTATCGGTATATAGAGATAATAAAATCTCTTTACAAATCTGCAACAATGATGGTCCAGCTCCATGATAGCACTAACAATATTTCTATAAACAAAGGTGTTAGACAAGGAGATGTTATATCTCCAAAACTCTTCACAAACGCCCTAGAAGATATTTTAAACTGCTATCCTGGACAAAATGTGGAATAAATATTAACGGAGAGCTACCTTCGAATTGCAGATGACATAGTGCTAATAGCCGAATCACCTAACAAGCTCCAAGACATGCTCTACGACCTCAATGAAGTGTCGAACAAAATTGGTCTGAAAATGAACATGGATAAAACAAAAGCCATGATTAATAGTCATATTTCACAGACCTTTGATCCTATTTCCATTGGAGGAACAGAAATAGAGGTTGTAAGCGACTATACCTATCTGGGACAAATAATACAACTAGGGCGAAATAACTTCTCAAAAGAAATCGACAGGCGCATACAACTGGGATGGGCAGCATTTGGAAAACTAAAGTACATTTTTAAAGCGAAAATTCCGCAATGCCTTAAAACTAAGGCGTTTAACCAATGCGTCCTCCCTGTATTAACTTATGGCGCAGAGACATGGAATCTGACAGCAAGTCATACCCATAAAATAAAAGTCACCCAGCGTGCTATGGAGAGATCCATGCTCGGAGTGTCGCTAAAAGATAGAATCCGAAACGAGGAAATACGCAGAAGAACTCAAGTAGTGGATGCTACCCAACGAATAGGCACACTATGGCAGGTCATATCTGTCGAAGAGACGACGGTCGATGGGGAAGAAAAAGTATTGGAATGGCGCCCAAGAACTGGCAAACGAAGCATTGGCCGACCCCCTACAAGATGGACTGACGATATAAGAAGAATAGCGGGAGTGACCTGGATGCGGAAGGCGGAGGATCGAAGAGGATGGAGACTCATGCGGGAGGCCTACGTTCAACAGTGGACGGACACAGGCTGATGATGATGATGATGATGATTTAAAACCTGTACACGTTCAGATATAAAATAAATTTGTGTATACGTTGACCAAAAAGTTGTGTATACGTTGACCAAAAAGTTTAACTTCATGGGTTTTGTAGTCGCCATTTTACACTGTCGTATGATATTTCTGCAATAGAAGGTTTGTTCGGAAATATATGATGTTCCTGACAACCTCTAAGTAGGAAATTAACTCCAGACATAATAATAAATATAAATTATGCCTCGGGAATGCAATTACGATGTCTACAATTAAATCTACTTAAAACGTCAAGGAATAAACACTTGATAGTTCAACATCATCATCAGGTTATATTTTTATTGTTTTTACGTGCATTGTTTATAGTTGTATTTTATTCAAGGCCTCAGGCTTTTGCTAAATACAGAATGTACTCAGCCGAGCTTCGAGAAAAATATCTTACTTGGGGTGACGCGAGAAACAAGATGTCTGACAGCTCTGTGGCAGCATTTTGTGACGACCATTTGCTTCAAATAGAGAAGAAAATTAGGAATGATGTCTAGCAGCTGCCATTTATTTTTCTCTGATATTAATTAGAGAAATCTCATTAAGGTGATGTTTGCTGTAGATTTGAATGGATGCACCAATTTGGAAAACATTTTTTTTATTACTTACAAAATAAGTAGCATATTCATGGTTTTTTGCATAAGTTTGTGATAGTAGTAAGTTCAAAAAGAAAACGAAAATGATAAAACAAAAAACGTACAATTTCATCATGTCCTGTTCATAAACGTAATATTCATGGGTCAAACCCAACATAAACAAAAAAGCTTTAATAAACGCAGCTGCATGTATGAAAATGCCAGAAATGCATACATTTCCATACGAAATTATTGAACAATATAGACGGTATAGTACTGTTCAGAGCAAGATATTTTCTTTATGTTAGATATACTTGAATAATTTATAAAAATATATTTTACTTAGTAACGTTTTTACAGTGAAAGCATTTTAAATTTGATCTTATGGTTTGACAAGCTATTTTTCTTTTTAAATAAATTTAAATGATATAACTGTGAGGGGTGCTGTCAAAAGAACAAGTAAGGAAGGTTTACTATATAAAATACATGAATGAAACAAAATAAAAAAAAACAGTATATTCCATTTGAAACTTGTTTACTTTTCGCATAGTTAAAGAAGGGATACTTGAAGTAGTTCAACAGCAAGGTATTTTCAGACCTACGCAGAAGCTCAGTGAGGTCTGAAAAATAATAGCACAAACACCGTAGACGACACCAAAGAATGTCTCTTAACGAGAATCAAACTGTATATAGTTTGTGTTTATTAAACAGAGGAAATAGTTAGTTTTTCATATACTAGTATATATTAAAGAAACTGCAGAGGACGCCTAGACGGGAGTATTTGCAGCAAGTGTTCGAGGACATGAGTTGTAGTTCTTATGCTGAACTAAAGAGGATTGTAGAGAACCGAGAAGAGTGGAGATCGAGATTCAAGATTTTGTTGATGCAAACTAATCTACCGGATTGATACTACGATCTATATTTGGATTTCGTTAAATTATAATATCTCAGATTCAATAGAAAGATAAAAGATTTTTATTACGTTAAGCTTATATAATTAATATAATTAAATAAAAGAGTCGATATGGAATTTTAAGGTTATTCAAGCTCTTCATTTTTCGATGATTTTTATTTAATAATCACTCTAAGATAAATAATGTATAGTAACTTTCTAATAAAATATAGCTTGTGTTAAAGTTATATTTACTTATTTGCTTCAGAGCAAACATGTGAATTATTGATATATTCAAATAAATTACATATTAGCGTTGTAGTTTTTGGGTTAAGCAATGTGTGGCGAAATCATTTACAGGGTTAAAGATTTTCAAAATCGTCACCACTGAAGATGGCTCCTATAATGGCGGTCAAAATATGGGTTTCACACGGCTTAAACCCATTAGTTATAATGCTAAATCTGGCCATGAAAACCTACGAAGCTATTTACATTATATATAAACTTTAGTTTGCATCGATCCTCAGCCACTCGAAACACAGTCAAATAGCTTAGTCCTTAAGCCATATGCCTCGACTAGTTTCTGGTCTGAAATATACATATTATATTATTATGTACGTGGTCGGCATATTTTTTCATCAATAAGTGCGTCGTCCGCTGTCCTTTCATGAATAAAATTATGGAATTCAATATGTGATGGAGGGAGGAGATGGAGCGAGATAAAAAATTTGATAAAATTGCTTGGGGTAAATCGCATGGAAAATATTGTTCTAGAAATGATTTTTTTCTTACATAGAACAATCTTTTTTTTTTCATATTTCTATGTGCCATTTGGAATCTGCCCCTCAATACTAAAATTGAATTTCGAAATTTGCGATTTATTATAATATAATGTACTTTTTAGAAAATATTTAAGATATAGAGTGATATCCTCCTCTTCCATTTAGGACAGCGATTAACTGGATGAAAGATGCAGGATCAGGTTCACAATACAAACACTGGTTTCTGCTTCACATATTACGCGTTTATTTCTCACAAATGTCGCCCCCCATAGTGAGCACCAAAAGCGCGTGCACTATGAAGGCCGCGGTCAAGCTCCAACTGACGACTGCCCGCGCATTTTCCCTGACAGCCGCGCTCTCATTCTCGGCGTTGCCAACCGCAAAGATGACAGTCATACCATCAGCAAATGGGCCAACTGTCATAACGAATAATTTTTGCGTATGCACACACCGTTTAACATTATTCAATTAATATTATATGTGCATGTCAGGCGAGTGAACAAAATAAGAGACAAAAGATCATTTATTAAAGTTTTACGGCATCAGCCCAAAAGAGTAATATCAAGCTGATATAAACAGCAAATAACACAGAGTCAAATTTTAATCTTCTAATGATTTATTTCAATGCAAAGATACAATTAATAAAAAAAAATGTTTAATAGTAATACTTTCTTGATTACTCTTCGGGAGTAGGTAAAATAATTGACGAGAGTATTCACTCAATTGGGCAAAAAAGATAAGCAAGAGTTTGATGACCACGTTTAGGAAATACCCTCCATGTCCCGTCTTGTATTTGGAGCAAACCTATCACTGGACGCTCGCAAAATGCCACCAGTAAGCTTTGGAATGCTCTTCCAGCATCTGTATTTCCCCCTTCCTACAATCTGAATCTCTTCAAGAAATAGATAAATATACACTTGCAATCTCCCCAACCCACACACAAACACGAACACAACACACGTTTCCAGCATGCAGCGTCCAGTCTCCCTGGCTGAGCATCATAGAGTGCACTGGTCTTGACTGGCTCTGCTCTCCTGCATGCGATTACGCAAAAAAACTGTTATTTTGATATTTAACTTATATTACGTTAATGCCTAATGGACAAAAATAAAAATGAAAAACATAAAGGTATATCGAAACATCGTTGGTACTGTGCTACGAGTGCTACGACGTTCGTCCTTCGTAGACCATTTTTCTTGCGATTGCATAAAAAAAAGCCACTTGTTTGAGCTACTTCTTTAATCCAGCATATACTTGTCAATATACCAGAGTCTATTAGTAACGAACTTAGAATACTACGGCTCGTCTCGAATTGTCTTCCTTGGTGATCTATTGCTAGTCCTTGCGTGTGAATGATTAAGATTTGATGATGAAGTATTAGGTGTGAGATTGAGTGGAATTTAAGAGAAATGTAGGTGAAATCACCTAACAACGCAGCACTTGTTAAAAATCAAGCCCCGTTGGTTCTATAAAAGTTATATAGAATCGCAGGCTATCTGAGATTAGATTTTTGACGACTTTTCTTAAAAGTGGTCTAGATTGAGGGTCCTTTTCAGAACCACTCCTTCTGACCAAACATTATTTATTAGTAGTATTGATATATTTCATTGTATTTTTACATTATTAACTATGTTTGAGTTCATGTTTGTATATATTTTTTTTATGTAAGCACATACAGAAGAATGCCGACAGATGGTGATAGGAATTCTGCAGTCTCATCTGTGGAATTAATTTTTTAATTTTTATTAGAATATTATTTTATTATTTCAATATTCTAATCTACTTTTATAGATCATTGACTATATTACAATATTATTATTTCTTAAATATACATATACTAAACATAAAATTCTTTTTTCAACGCGTCAATCCAAGCACAAAATTAACGGCAGAAGCGGGATGCGAACCGCGGACTTTGGAAACCAACAATGCCCAGGTATTCATACCGCTCGGCGAATCGCGCCATTGCTATGCCTAGACCGACCCGCGATGAAACTAGTATTTATATCATAGTTATTATCATACAACAGATGTCGCCATAGTATATATTCAAAGTATGTATATATTTTTATTATTATTCTATCTACTATACTACTATTTATATTATTCTATGAATTTTATGACGCTTACCATAGTGCATATGGCTAAGCGCTGCATGTGGAGTATTGATCCGCCAAAGTTATAGACTACAGACCGAGATTCACCCAACATCCTTGTTATTACAGGAATTTAATAGGAATGGGTGGTCTTCACTGGACTTCTTTCGTCTACCACCAATTTTAATTAATAGGCTGTGACTGGCATTCTACAGGTGAGGAATCAAATTTACACCAGCCGGTGTATTTAAGTGCTCAGAAATCGATTAAAAATCATTATTTTTAATTCTCGTCAGGGATTTAACCCACGACCTTTGAATTGCAAAGCAAACTTTTTGACCATTGAGCCATACCCACTGGCAAATTTTTGAGATTAAGTGAAAAAGCAGGACAAAAATTAGGTGAAATCACCTAACAAGGCAACACATGCTTAAAATCAAGCCTTTTTGGTTTTATAAAAGAATCACTGGCTATCAGAAATAAGATTTTTAACGAATTTTCTTGAAAGTGCTCGAGATTGAGGGTTCTTTTCAGAACCACACCTTCTGACCAAACAGTGTTTAAAAGTAGAATTGATTTATTTTTTGTATTTTTACATGAGTAACTATATTTGAGTTTCATATTTATATTAAGATACTAGTGATTACTTGAAAAATATTTTTTTTCCTTTGAACCTGAACCTCTCGGGACAATATCTGCTCGGACAGAGCCGCTTGTATTTTATATGCAAATGCGGGTTATTTTGAACTATCGACTTCGACAAAGTGGACAAATTTGACGAAATAAGCGAGCCCCAATACTCGACCACGGGTCAAGTTATACACTGATGCTTACACATTCGATACCGGAAAAGAGGAGTATTCTAATAAGCTAAACAAGACATATGAAAATTCTTATCATCTCTTTCATCTTGACATCAGCATGATATTGCCCATGCTGACTGGTACCGAAAACCTTGATGTACAAAATTTCGTTTCTTATTTCTGTTCGCTTATCGTACATGTATGTGTCGCCATATTGGCATATTGGACAAGTCCGGTCACGGGTGTGACGTTTGTTAGATAAATCACCACTTGTGGCGCTGGGTGACAGCAGGCCGTAAGAAGGTCGCATTATGGCCAGCCCGGCATGTTATTCCGCCTGTGCCAGAAGTTTGTAAAGTTTATCGTGAAAATATATGTGCTTCAGAAAAAGTATTTGTGTTGTTAATCTGTTAATCCTCCTTCTGCCACTACATGACTGAACAACAACCGTCAATTAGAGAGAAGGATGTTTATCTTCATGACTTTTTTTTTCATCTTTTATTTATATTTATTATAATATTTGTGGCATTCTTGCATTTATTCGATTAAATGTGTAAAACATATCTATAAAATATTTTCATTTAATTTATATTTTATTAGCTTACTTTATATACTCGTTCCAATTCTTCTTTTAGACTGAATCTGGCATCACACCAAATGGTAATGCAGCCGCATAATAGGTTTAGTAAACAGATGTTTGAGTAGAATAATAGGAGTACGATAGTTTGTCTAACTGAGTACTGATAATGTGAGGGAGCGGACACGGCAGCCTTCCATAATACAATCGATCGAGAGACGAAAGTGCATCTGGCTGTGACATGTGTTTCAAATTCCGCAGAAGAGCATTAATACAGCTGCCTTTACTTCAAGCCTCCAGGTTTTGCCGTCCTGAAAGGCCGTCGGAAACTGTATAAAGAATGTATTCGGTAGAGCTACGTGATGCAAAGCTGACATGGGATCAGGCGAGGACTGAAGCCGCTAACAGAGCTTTGTGGTGGTGGCTTATGATATGCCGCTGTTAAGGGAGCGGACATAGAGAAATGAAAAATGAACTAAAAATAAATTGCACGTTTCACTAAGATTTGCTAGTAATTCAAACATGAATAAAAAGTTAATCAATACTGTTGAAAACGTTATTTTTGAACATAATTATTTTGTATTAGACGCAATCTCTATCTAAGATGGAATATGTCAAATCATACAGTCGGGTACGACACCGGGCATTTTTGCCACTCTATGTAAATTCAAGGGATCAAGGTCCAAAACGGTATGTCGAGGAATTTGCGGTGTATGAAATTTCATGCATTAATAATAATTTTATAAATGCTTACTAAGGTATAAGAAGGGGTGTCTTAAAAATAAATTAGTATCAACTCAACTGCGGTCTGTGGATTTATCATCAGTGCCGGAACCTTGGTTTTCTGGCATCACCAGTTAGCTGAAGCTGTTATTTTGTGACCGCGACCTCGGTTCCGGAACGAATACATTTATACATTATTATTATTATATTACATATCAAAATTGAATTACAAATGGTTTGATTGTTACGTATTAATAGTCAATCTATGTATTGGACAGGTCATCAAACGTTAATGGAATACTGTTCCTGTAATTGTACAGTTTTGAATTCAAGAAATGCCAAATACTCGTAGCTCACCAGATTTTCAATTAAAGGAAAGCGGATGAAATATTTTAATAGCGAAAAAGTGAAATTAAAATACTTGGAAAATCATTCACGTAACATTCCATTGAACGTAGACATTCAATATCAAATATTGACCGAGCTTAAAAAAATGATATACAAAATTGTAAAGTACAACACCATATTTCTATTTCAAAGAGTACTAGCAGAATATTGAGATTTATCAGTGGAATCTTTGACACTTAGTAGGATCGGCTAGACTCGGTTTATTGAATGAAATATGTAACTTTTATATAAATAATACCAAAAGATATTGACTGAGTCACAAGTGCTTAGCTCTAATAATAAGATATCTTTCAGTAGGCGTTCAAAGGTGAATTTATGTAATTTTTTTGAGTTATAATACTTTCTGAGTTTTATCTATAAGATTCTTATATTGGTGGATGGTGGTGAAATTTATATATATGATATCAGCTTGATATAGCTTCCTTAGGCTGATGCCGTAAAGCCTCGAAAAACAATCTTTTGTCTCTTATTTTTGGTCGCTCGCCTGACATGCACATCAAATGTTAATTTAATTATATAATGTTAAGCCGTGTTTGCATACGCTCAAATATTTGTTATGACAGTTGGCCCATTGCCGGTTGGTACGACTCACTGTGTTGGTAGTATATTGGCAGTTGGTACCGCGGAGATGTGAGATCGCGCCGTGAGCTGTCAGTTGGACAAACACTCGCGACTGTTAGGGTCACGCCTATATGGCGTGGGCTACAATGGTCTTTTTTGTGGCAATTGTTTGACGAATAAACGTAGTGTGTGAAACAGAAAGAGTTGTTTCTAATGTGAACCTGATACTGCATCCTTCATCCAGTTAATCGATATCTAACTTTAAGAAGAGGATATCAGTGGTAACGCCATAATACGTAGAGTGTTTCTTTAATAATATCGTATTAATTTAAATTCGTCTAGTGTAAATAGCTAATTTATTATTAAATAGTTAAGATCTGGCAAATTAATTGTTGTCCGGCCCCTGTACTGACGATATTAGAAGAAAAGCTGGAGTGGCTTGTTATTGGAGGATCGAAGAAGCTGGAGACTCATGTGGGAGTCTACGTTCAACAGTGGACGGACACAGAGTGATGATGATAAGTAAATATCAAATTTGAATAATTCCATTTTTAAACATATAATATCATATTAAAACAAAACTTGTGTATTGATCTAAGTATCAATATATTGTAAAAAAATACCGCTTGCTTTGTTATATTATTATACTTGATTAGTGATTTGAAATATTTTGGTTATATTTTTTTTTAGTATTTAAGAGACGACTTAAAGCAATATGTGGAATTTAAATCAATGTACGTCATTAAACAACATTCTAGCATTTTTGCAACATACAACTTTACGTGAAGTTGATACAAATTGAGTCGAATTTACTCGTAATATAACTGTAATTGAGGCAAATCTTGTCCTTGTTTCATTGAAGCAACCTGGCGATTAATCTAAAAATGACAAAATAATAGTGTACAAGTAAATAATGTATCGAGAAATGAAAAGAAAAGCTTTCTTGAAGGTACTAGTGAGGTCTTGAATGAGTTGAGCTCATAAATTTCCCCATACGCCTGAAACCGCTCAGGGCATTTTGCGGCCAAACTTTCAGTCCATCAACCGAAGCTCCAGTTTTCGTTTGAGCTTTTTCTTCTCTCTTATTCTGACCAAATACTATAGTTGCAGAGTCGTATTAAGGTAAGATCTTATTTATATAACGTTGAGGATAAAATATCGATAAGGTAAACACATCCCCCCTATATTTAATCTTCAAGGTTTCACATGTGTCTGGATCAGAATCCGATTTTCTTAAAAAAAAATAAGAAACACATTTTGCCGATGAAATATTGTGTAGGCAAAAAAATGTAAATGAAATACTTGGAAAATCATTCACGTTGACATTCTATAGAGCGTAGAAAGTCAATATTAAATATGGACCGATTTAAAAAACAATTAACAATACTTTTCATTTCGTTGTATTTGGAGAAAAATCTTGAACGAAGATCACTTAAGAAAAGTCTAAAGAATAATAAAAGCTAATAGAACTGAGTAGTGAAAATATATCAAATTTTCTAAAAAAAAGAACAAAAGTAGAAGAAAATTGAATATATTTAGTTGCTTCTTAGGTAAAAACATCCTCCTCTCTAAAAAAAAAGTGATATTCCTTCGTGTGATGGCAGGATTAGGAACAGATTGATAACACAGACTTTTTCAGAAGCACACTTACATATATTTACAATAAAATTTTACAAATTTTTGGCTCGACCTAGCATTCGACCGAGCCACAATACAATATGCTCTCGCCGAAGGGCGGGACACGACTGATGCCCTCCTGATGGCTCTCACCCAGCACCATAATTGTCGGTCTATATAACAAGTCCCAAATGCTAATATGGCGGACACATTCATGTACGGCAAGCGAACAGAAATAAGACACGAAATATTGTATATCGAGGTTTTCGGTACCAGTCAGCAAGGAATCTATCATACTGATGTCAATTGATAATAAAGGTTGTTTGTATCGAGTTATACACTTCGGAAATCCATGTTTTCAGTTTTTTCGTATTACGTGATTATTATCTTGGTATTATTACAACCTACATAATGATTTAAAAGCATAAATACAATTATATTGATATCCTCCTCTCTAAGTTCGTTATTGAATTGCCTGGTGGCAAGATGAGGACCAGTAGAACAACACACAGATTTTTCCAGAAGCACATATATTTTCATGATAAACTTTTCAAACTTCCGGCCCTAGTGGAATAACATGCCGGGCCGGCCATAATATGAACTCCTCGCGGTCGGCACACAACTGGGCATCGGGCGTCGTAGTTGGTGACACCCAGCGCCGCAAGTAGCAATCTATATAACTAGTCCTCCTATCGGCATAACAAAATAACAACACAAGATGAGCAATGAAAATAAGAGACGAAAGACTGTATATCAAGGTTTTCGGTACCAGTCAGTATATATTATATAATAAAATAATTAAATATTTATTCTCTGTGACTTAAAGTAAAAGTGCATGATGAAAATTTTAATCTTGAGCATCGTAAGAAATACGATTCGTAATTTATTTTAGTACATAATTTCATCTGTTGTTACTTTTATGAACATTTTATCAACAAAATTATGTATGTATCTTTTATTTTAGGTAAATTTTTGTTGACATTCTCACTTATAAAAGGTGACTCTATGTTGACGGGATCGTCATCGGGAGGCGTGGTGAAGAAATGGAGAGTAAGTCACCAATTAAAGAGCTTTTTGAAATGCAAATTGTAATTTATTTTTAAGTTGAATATTGACAAACTTTTGTAATATAAGTGGAGCACAATAAATGAATGATCTATCTCCGTTTGGACTTGGGTAGAAAGTGACTTCAATCGCACCGTAACACTCGCGGTGCCCTCCAACTACATTTCGGCCATTTGAAGAACTATCTGCAGTCGCATAGCATGTAGCTGTTACGTGATAGGTCAGAAGAAACAAAATGGCTTTTGAAAACGCTATCTTTTATGAATCCTTAAATCTAGACTTAACGCTTTCATGTATGCGTATCAGACGGACGAACAAAAATGAGAGACGCAATATCGTATATCGAGGTTTTTCGGCACCAATCTACAAGAGCTTTATCGAGCTGACATCACTGCGTATGCTTATTTATTAAAAAATAATAAAAAATACATAATAATTTACTTAGCTATCATGACGCAATTTTCTATCTAGTCGTTTTTTTAGTTTCACTGAAATATTCTGCCTCTGGGTCTGCACTCAACATCTTCAGTATGGAAACCACGTACAAGGCTGCTTGATTCCTCCGTTGCGGTGCGTCTAAGGCTCTCTTCTCCTTCTCCCAATTACTGATGATTAGTTTTTTTTCAGGAATTTCAGGAGCTTCAGCTTTTCAGGCTGGTCACGCACCCGTGATTGAATCGCCATATCTGATGTAGCTAATGAAATGATAAGCAAACAGAAAAGAGAGAGAACCTCGGCCTCCTAAATAACGTTATTATTTCGGTGTTTGTTGTTTGTGCGTGGCTGTGAGGGAAATCATCGCTATCGAATGGGAAATTTATATTATTGTATGTAATGAAGTTTGTTGTTATTTAGGCTTTTCCGGTAAGCGAAAATTCCTTTTTTTGGGTTTAATATTTTTAACGTTTGTTTTCATAAGATTCCCAGGAATTTTAATGGTTTTTTTTAATTGTATTTGGAGTATATAAATAGCAACTGGATTCAGCCCTTTCAGTTTGGTGCCTAAAAGCCTCAATATGCGATCACGAATCTCTTAATTTTGTTTGCTTGTCTGATACGCAAATATATAAAACGTTAGTCTAAATTTTTGATTAAAGTAGTTATTAGACGCGGCGTGCATGCCCCATTTTATTTATTGTATTTTGACAGTAGCTTCGAGTCATGTGCGGCGGCTAGTTTCATAGATGGTCACTATCTTTACTTCGACTTAGCGACTGTCACTACCACTGACCGTCTCACACACTGCCCGCGCGCAATCGAATGAACTACATTTTTCGTGTCCCGGGCAGATGACAGAATTTTGTCACTTTAATAGGCTAAAATGAATGTCATTGTGTTTGTTTATGAGTTCTTTGCTTTAGCGACCTGCTTATTATGCAGCCGCCACGCGTCCCATTGACAATCTCAGTGATATTTTTGTTTCAACAGTGGATGTCAATATGAACAGTACGAATCGTCGTTTTACAGTTATGTAAGCTCAGATTGTCTATGCCCTGTCCCAGAATACCTATTTACGCAGGGGTCTACTAGGTCACATTTATTCTATGTCCAATTCTAATTATTAAGCAAACGGTCAGTACCTATATAATACCTAAAAAAGTAAGTAAAAAAAATATATTTGGCAATGAATGTAATAAATGAAATAATTGACAAAAATAAACATAAAACTAATTCAATTAAACAAATAAAACATGACAATCAAATAATTTGCTGCACAACAAACCCAGCTAAAGCCGCAAAACTATTTAATAATTATTTTGTTAACGTTGGAAAACAACTTGCACAACTCATAGATGCCAAAAAACCTAATATGAATCACACTGCAGACGTTAACATTGAACAAAAAATAACAAATTTTCAAAATACAACAGAAGCTGAAATTGAATTAATCATTGATAACATGAAAGACGGTTCATCACCAGGATTTGACGGCATTAAAGTACATACTCTTAAACATGTTAAAAAACAAATTTCCAAACCTCTCGCGTTTATCATAAATAAAAGCCTACAAACTGGAATTTTTCCAAATGTTTATAAACAAACAAATATCACACCTATTTTCAAGTCTGGCGACCCTGACGATATTACAAACTACAGACCAATATCAATAATTTCAAACATAGCAAAAATATTCGAAAAAATAGTTAAAATTAGATTAAATAAATTCATTAATTCTAATAATCTAATTAATGAAAACCAATTCGGATTCATGGAAAACAGAAACACCCAAGATGCCATTGCTAAACTTTCAAGCTATATACTTGACTCATTAGATAAATCAAATAAATGTCTAGGTATATTCATAGATTTAAAAAGGCATTCGACAGCATATCCCACCCAAAACTAATTTCAAAATTAAAACACATTGGAATTAGTGATAGCGCATTGGAATGGATAAAAAGTTATCTATATCAACGACCTCAAGTAGTTAAAATTAATAAAATACCGAGTCAAAAAGAAACTAGTGAATTTGGAATACCGCAAGGAACGGTATTGGGACCACTACTTTTTATTATCTATGTTAATGATATATTCAAACTGAATATTAACGGTAAAATAATATCATATGCTGACGACACAGCAATAATAATTGAGAGTAATAACTGGAAGGAAGCAATAAAATTAGCCAACGATGACATTAACTGTCTCAAAAGGTGGTTTGACATTAATCTACTTACATTAAATGCAGAAAAGACATATCTAATCCCATTCTCCATAAACAAAAATAAAATGAAAACACCTATTACTAAATTATTTATACATTGCCCTGGATGTAATAATTCTAACTGTGAAAAAAACTGCTCAATGATCAAATCCAGAGAAAAAATAAAATACCTGGGTATATTAATTGACAGTAACTTAAAATGGAACATGCACACAGCCGAACTAGTGAAACGTATACGCAAATGCATCTACATATTCATTAGACTCAGAAACATCCTATCTAGAGCAGATTTAAAAATGGTTTACTACTCCATTGTCCAATCTCAACTGCAATATGGCATTGTCGGCTGGGGAGGAACATACCTAAATATCACCAACCCCATTAGAACTGTACAAAAACTTATCATCAAAATCATATTAAAAAAACCTCCCACATACCCAACAGAAAGCCTATTCAATGAATTTAAAGTGCCAACGGTAGATTCATTATACCAAAAATACACTGTTCTACAGACAATAAAAGAAAGGAGAATTGAAAACTGGAACACTCATCACTCTGCTAGGTATATACATAATCTACTAATACCAAAATTTAACACACAACATGCAAAGAATGGTTACAAATACAACGGAATAGTGAATTTCAACAATCTTCCTCCGGAAATAAAAGCGATCAGTGACATGAAAATAATGAATAAAAGGGGAAAACGGTTCTTCAAAAATAAAAAATCAGATCTGACGTAATTGTACAAAAATGAGAAATAAATGATATATATATAATTTTTTTATTACATTATAATGTTACTATTATTAAAATGATACTAATGTAAACCTCTCTGTATATGATTCAAGCTAGGTACTAAGTAATAATTGTATGTATATGATCCAAGCATAATAAGTATAGAATTTATATAAATTGTATAAAATATTTATATTGTTAAAAAAGTATTGATTATATTAAGTTCATTACAATGTGTCTGGTGGAAATTGAGACTTACATGGGTCGAGGCTATTAAAGAATCGAAATATATATGTAAATGATGCTGAAATTAACAACTTCGACTATAAAAAATTTATAAATATGAATGATATTA
Source organism: Glossosoma conforme (assembly GCA_022606575.1). Taxonomy (NCBI): domain Eukaryota; kingdom Metazoa; phylum Arthropoda; class Insecta; order Trichoptera; family Glossosomatidae; genus Glossosoma; species Glossosoma conforme. The sequence continues at coordinate 4,827,410 of JAGTXR010000058.1, read as the reverse complement.
TTTTATATTCTAAAAAAAAAAAAAAAAATGTTATTATGTAAAAATGTAAAAAAATAATAATATAAATTAAGCAACACTTAAATCAAAAGATGAATCCCACGCCACACACAAGATCTACCTTTAAGTGGCGTGGAATGCGAATCTCCAAAAAAAATAAAAAAAAATGAATGTAATACTATCAAAAAATCTTAAATGTATCCTATTATATTTGATTAAATAAAAAAAAAAAAAATAAAAAAAAAATGGAAAAATATCAATCGGCAGTAGAAAAATAATAAATTGGAAGGAAATAATTAATAAATGATATTTAATAATGGGTTCCATAAGGTAAAGATTCCATTTTATGGGTCAATTATTCATTCATTTTACATAAATTTTTACAAATATTTAATATATTAATGTCAATTTATTTAGTGTACTGCTAATTAATTTTAATTTCTGCAAATAGATTTAACTTCTTGCCAAAACCTTGAATTTGTTACTGCACAAATATACACAGGCCTTTTAAACACAATTATTGAATCTCGTATTCCCATTTTTTTATGGTCGTGAAAAAACATAGACATTTAAATATAATTGTTGAAAGTAAGTTTTATTACATTGATTTATAAACGTATTAATCATTTCTTCTTCGTAGTAGTATCAATCCGGTGGATTGGTTAGCAGCAACGGAATCTTGCATCTCGATCTTCATTCCGCAACGCTTTTTAGCTCAGCATAAGCACTACAATTCATGTCCTCGAATACTTGCTGCAAATACTCCCGTCTAGGGCGCCCTCTACAGTTTCTACCCTCAACCATCTCCTCCACAATATCGTGAAGAAGACCATCGTAGCGTATGATGTGACCAATCCATCGGGCTCGCCTCTCTGAGATGGTTCTTATTAGTTGCCTTCTTCCTTGATTATTCTGAGAACCTCATTGTTCGTGCCGTGGTCTCTCCAGGAAATTCCGAGAATTCTTCTGTACTATTAATCATTTATTATATCATATTATAATAGTATTAAATTTCATTTACAAAATATAAATATAGTACTTGAAAGCGTTGAAATTACCTGAATGAGAAAATTTATCAATTACAAATTTTCTGAATTTAACTTAATTTATTCTTAGAACTTTCCTTTATATCGGAATATACTCTGAGAAAAATTTATTTTTATACTATCAATATTTCGTATTTGTGAGATTGGTAATAGACTGATACGTAAAAGACCTTGTAATGAAAAGGTTTCACTAAATAAATAATTATTCACAGAAATACTTAAGTTGTGTACGTGATAATAAAATGTGACAAATTGTATTTAAAAAGTTATTAAATAGCTTATAATGAAAAAGATTCCATTTAAAGAAACTTTTAGTTGACAGTCCATAAAAAGAAGACATTATTTAGTTTGAGTAAAATATAGTGTAGCGTTTTTCAATGTTAACAAGGTCTAAATATAAAAATGAAACATGTTTTTGAAATTCAATGTTTAAATAATCATAAGGTTTTAATATATTTATTTATTTCTTACAGAGGTACGGTTTATTTCTTATTCTCAATTATCCGTTTAGCTGATCTGATACGTTCTATATTCTATTCAATGTTTAAAAAAAGATAATTATTAACATCAGTTAACACAGTAAATAATGGCATGTGGCGGACTTCTGTTATATTAATTGTACCAATTTGATGAATTCCAACTTCGAGAGCAAGCTGGGTTTTGGAAAGGCTTTAGTACAATTGATGATATCCACACGCTTAGACAAATCATTCAGAAAACTGCAAAATATAATCAGCCACTCTGCCTCGCCTTTGTAGACTATGAAAAGGCATTTAACTCAATCGAGACTTGGGTAGTGCTAGATTCACTACAACGCTGCAAAATAGACTATCGGTATATAGAGATTATAAAATCTCTATACAAATCTCCAACAATGATGGTCCAGCTCCATGATAGTACTAAAAATATTTCTATAAACAAAGGTGTTAGACAAGGAGATGTTATATCTCCAAAACTCTTCACAAACGCCCTAGAAGATATTTTTAAACTGCTATCCTGGTCAAAATGTGGAATAAATATTAACGGAGAGTTCATTTCTCACCTTCGATTTGCAGATGACATAATGCTCATAGCCAAATCACCTGACAAGCTCCAAGACATGCTCTACGACCTCAATGAAGCGTCGAACAAAATTGGTCTGAAAATGAACACGATTAAAACAAAAGCCATGATTAATAGTCATATTTCACAGACCTTCGATCCTATTTCCATTGGAGGAACAGAAATAGAGGTTGTAAACAACTATACCTATCTAGGACAAGTAATACAACTAGGGCGAAATAACGTCTCAAAAGAAATCGACAGGCTCATACAACTGGGATGGGCAGCATTTGGAAAACTAAAGTACATTTTTAAAGCGAAAATTCCGCAATGCCTTAAAACTAAGGCGTTTAACCAATGCATCCTCCCTGTATTAACTTATGGCGCAGAGACGTGGAATCTGACAGCAAGTCTTACCCATAAAATAAAAGTCACCCAGCGTGCTATGGAGAGATCCATACTCGGAGTGTCGCTAAAAGATAGAATCCGAAACGAGGAAATACGCAGAAGAACTCAAGTAGTGGATGCTACCCAACGAATAGGCACACTCAAGTGGCAATGGACAGGACATATCTGTCGAAGAGACGACGGTCGATGGGGAAGAAAAGTATTGGAATGGCACCCAAGAACTGGCAAACGAAGCATTGGCCGACCCCCTACAAGATGGACTGACGATATAACAAAAATAGCGGGAGTGACCTGGATGCGGAAGGCGGAGGATCGAAGAGGATGGAGACTCATGCGGGAGGCCTACGTTCAACAGTGCACGGACACAGGCTGATGATGATGATGAATTGTACCAAATTATAGATTCATACCTGTCTAATAATCTTGCCTTATATATTCCATATATGTCGATAGAATTGATGTCACCAGAGGACGCTTCAAATACTATTACACCTATCGAGGTGCTAGTCGAGCTGGCTCTATATAAGCAGACGAACATACGAACCAAATGTCTTCTCTCTCCACTTCGACGCCTCCATAACCTGAGTAAGCATCAAGCCGCCCGTCAGAGAAATCACTGCGTTACGTGCCGATCTACGAACTTCAAGTCACACCTTCCTACTAGTAACATTTAATTATTCGGAAAAATCATTTCTAGAACTTACCAACAAAATATAATCTAATGTAAATGTTTTCTAACTTTTCACCATAAAACTGTTTCAATATTTAATTCACTAACTGTCATTAAATTCCTAGCACCATTATACCGTGCTCTTGTTTCTTTTCTTTTTTCTTCGGAATGTCGGAATATTTCCAGTGATCCCTTCTTAACACGCATAGCAATCCCGTCACAGCAATTCTCAGATCACAGCAACACTTCCACAACAATCATAAATCCTGACAGGCACACTTAACCCTACCTAACTTAACGTAAACCAACCTGAAATCATTAAACAATATATGAGGTTAATTCATTTAGTCTATTCTACCGTGATAAATTAATACATTAAAAAAAAATTAAGCTGCTTCATACTCGGAGGATATGAAAAAATCCCAACATTTTCTAAGCATTCACGATACACACGAGTATAATACCATAACATTTATCTCATATGACCCAATACTGGAAGCAAAATTAAATTCTCTTTCAATAGGATTTTCGTATTGCGGCGAAGAAAAAAAATGTGGCTTACTTTTTATTACTGGCGTTTCGATTTCCATAAAAATACCCTCCAGAAGGAGAAATATCTCAGCGTTATGCTTATTGCTAGATAAAATTTCTGTTAACAGTAAAAAAACGCGATTCATTTTTATTTCGAATCTATTTAAAAAAAAATACCCCGATCCAGTTACATTCCAAATCTATATCTTCATCCCGACCATACAATCATTGTTTTATAGAGAAATCTTAACGTTTTTTTTATTCGTTTTTTTTTTTAAACTACTTCTGTTTTATAGCACATTTACTTAAGTCCGCATATTATCGAAACTACTCATACGAAGAATGTAAGAATATTCAATACGTATATTATTCTTCCCATATTTGTTACATATCTAAAAAAAGTAAATTGTCGAAATAAATAGATACCACTATATTTTGACATTGTTCACTGCTTGTCTTACAAAATCCCTTTAAATTACTGAATATATAGTCACTAAGTTCTAATATAGGCTCGATATAACACTTTAAGGCTGATGCCTTAAAGTCTCGAAAAACGATCTATTGTCTCTTATTTTTGTTCGCTCGCCTGACTTGCACATCTAATAATGCTAGTTTTAATTATAGAATATGTCGCAGGCGTTTGCGTACGCCTTTTTATTTGTAAAGACAGTTGCTCTATTTCATGTTGGTGCAATTGTAGTCTTCAATGTGCTTTTTTGCCGCGATCATACCGTCGTACCGTGAAGACCACCCATTCATAGTGAATTCCTGTAATAATAATAAGGATGATACGTGAATCTCGGGCTGTAGTCTATGACGTTGACCGATCAATACTCCACATACAGCACTTAGCTTTATGAAGCATGGTGAGCGTCATAGAATTCCACAGATGAGACTTCAGAATTACTATCACCATCCGTCGCTATTCTCCTGTATGTGCTTACATTAAAAAAATTAAATTAAAGTATATTGAACGCGGAACGTTCATGAATTTTGACCGTTTAAGTACACCGCGTGTCATTGGTTTCATTGAATCGCGACATAGGACTTGATAGCTTAGAACTCATTCAAGAAACAGCATTGGATACTTCAATCGATATCCTTAAAATGTCTTATTTGGAAATGCTCAAATATGACTTGAATACTAATTACATAAAAAAATATCGATAAAATCATTAGTGGCCTCATAAAAGAGGCTACAATCGAGCTTTAAAATAAACCTCGTATGTTAATAATTCCCGGTTCGCAATTATGGTCACAATGCATAGAAAGCTCGCTCCAAATCTGCAGATTTATATGGCGATATGGCCCACGTGATGAATCGTGCGATCAGTCATCAGATAACCGCGTTTAATTGCCCGAGATACGCAGGCAGCAAGCCAAGGATTAACTTAATCCTATCCGCCGACCTCTTCAACGCAGTTTGAATAGTTTCTCGTATGCCTGTGTAATGGAGAATACCGACAGACGCTGTTGGAGAAAATTATTATATTACTCTTCTTCTTCGTGTCAGCGACGTTACGTTCATTATTTCTGCCCAGTATCTGATAACATTGATGGCCCGCGTGTTGCCTGGCATTAGGTCTTGAGGTTTGCAGCTTGTTGGGCACATGGAGCAGGATCTTAGGTGTGAGGCGGTCTGCAGGTCTCCGCAGTCGCACAATATAAATACTTTTGGCTGGAGGAGGAAGTCCAAGATTCCGTTTCCGAGGGCACCGCATGGAGGTTCTGTTCATGCTCCACATTCTGCTCTTATATTATTATGACATCAGCATGATATAGCCTTTGCTGACTGGTACCGAAACCTCGATATACAACCTTTCGTGTCTCTTTTTCGTTCGCTCATCGGACACGCATGTGTTGTCATTTTGTAATACCTTTAGGAGGACTTGTTACTTGTAGATCACCACTTGCGGCGCTGGGTGTCAGCAACAACGGCACCTGGTGCCCAGTCAATTGTGTGTCGACCGCGAAACGGTCGTATTATGGCCGGGCCAGCATGTTATTCCGCTAGGGCCGGAAATTTGTAAAGTTTATCATGAAAATATATGCGCTTCTGGAAAAATCTGTGTGTTGTTCTTCTGGTCCTCATCCTACCACCACGCAAGCCAATAACAAACTTAGAGAAGAGGATGTCAAGTAATTTTGTAGTTACACAGATTACAATAGAAATCCTGTATGCGGAGAGTAAAAAGAGGAGATGTATTTACAAGAACTTACCGAGTTACAGACCACGTGTTTAGGAGCGGCACGACGAACGTCTTGTAAGATCCATGATTATGAGAGAAATGTCATAAAACATGGTATTTGTATACAATTTGCTATTATTTTTTCTGTCAATGCTATAAATAAAAATGTCATAGAATTAATAAAAAATCTCACTTTTAATTTATCAACAATTGTATCTTGAGGTCAGGTAAGTAAACTTCTAATTATACGAAGATTTTTATGAACGTTTTAGTTTGAAAAAAGGAATTACTTCACTGGGAACAAAACCCTTTTGATAGAAGCATGACAATCTAATGTTTTATCATTTATCTCTCGGAATTTGTATGTACTTTTTCGGAAGTTGAAGGGTTTAATTGCAAAGAAAAAACTTATTCAGTGGACTACTTTCATGTAAGTTGTTGAGAGACTGCTTATTCGGAAAAAATAAGGTCTATTTCTTTTTGTTTTTGCATTTATTACTTATTGTTTTTTTTGCTATACAAAACACTCACGGTCTACAAATTCTACAATTGGCACAACATTAACCATAATGCGATGCCTAATTGGTGATAAAAATGAGGAAATTAAAATCAAATTGTATGATTTGGGGTCAAAAAATTAATTATCGTAAGCACCAGTAGGCAAGAACCCGACTATAGAGTGTCCGTACCATTTTCATTCTTCTTTACAGTTTCGAATTTTGTCATCCTTTCTAAAGCCAATGCAGACGTTATACATTTAATGATTTTCTAAAATATATGCTTGCGTAGAATATAAGTAGGAATATATTAGGAGGTTTGGCAGCAATGAACAGGACATTTTTGTCGAAGATATGATGGTCAATGAAAAAGAAAAATGTGTGATGGAAAGACATCATAAGATTAACGGGAGTGGCCTGGATGCGTAAGACAGAGAATCGAAGAGGATGGAGACTCGTCCGGGAAGCCTACGCTAAGCAGTGGATGAACACAGGCTGATGATGATGAGGTTAAGAAGCGGATAAGGCTTCTCTCTATACGACAGTTAGTCAAGAGACCAGGCAGACATTTGTACTTTGGATGTTGCATGATAATATAAAGTACAGATTCATACTAAAATTCCCGCTAATTAAAGTGCCTGGATCATTATCGCGTAGAGTGGTTGATGTGAAGTAGGTGTCCAAATCAATGAGATTTTCGAGGAGCACATTAAAATATATTTATTATAACAAATTGCCAATCTTCGATCATCTGCCCGGAACGAAATATTCTGTATTCCTCACAGGTTCCAGGCAGATTTCGACAGAGCAACCGCAGTAGTCACAGTTAATACCCAAATTTAACCTACCGCCTATTTACGGAAGTAATGGCGTGACAGGTAGCGATCTGCCACAACTAACAAAATGACGATGCAAGCGCCGTGTCATGTGTTATTTTACTAACATTTTTATATATGCGTATACGACGAGCAGATAAAAATAAAAGACGAAAGATCGTACGTAAGAGGCTTGTCGGCATCAGCCTTCAAGGACTATATCGAATTGATATCACCACAAATTATTGTCAATTATCAAAGATACTTTCATATGTTTTGAGGATCTTTAAAAGTTCATGCAGACCACTTTAAGAGTCACTGTTCCACATGAAGAATAATAAAATATTTAAATATTTTTAATTTGTAAAATAATGGTATATTTGGTAACATTTAATCAATTACTATTTATTTGTGGCTCATATATACATAGCGTATGCTCTGAATTTCTTCATCTTTTTTCTCCAATAGGAATTACAGCGAGAGTATTCAAAGCAGGCCGCATATTTCAGAAGGTTTACTGTTATGGCGCTGGCCTAATGACGTTTATATGACCCGGGAATAGAGCCTGTCTTTTTTCAAATCATATCCAAACGCATAGAGAACCTTTGGATCTGGGAAAAGAAAATACACATTTACGTAGACCATCTTATTCGAGAATTTCAAGCTGCCATTCGTCTAAAAAACAAACACTTATGAGATCGTCTAAAATCAAATCCTTAGACCCAGACGTTAGATTAGATCATTTAGTTGTTTCTACTATTACCCTTGATCTTTTGAGCTACGATACTAATTGTTCTTACACCCACTCATAATACTTGCAAATATACTTGTTAAAAATACACTTACTTAAGCATTCGTTTCGTGTAGTAAAAACTTTTTAATTGTGATACCTTTTTTAACGTGGATTACAACAGACTAAAAGATCACTTTTTTGCTCTTCATGAGGGCATAATTGTGTGTTTTTGTAAACGAAATACAGATTAGCTGGTATAAAATTGAGGCAGCAATTTGTGACATGTGTTGTATGTTCGAGCTAGTTGATGGATATGAAATGATTTAGATCCTGATATGCTTACTTTAATAAAAAGATAAATAGCACAAAAACCAAAATCATAAGAGTAAGCCGCAATGAGCAACAGAACATTAATATATCAATGCTAGGAGTAACCCTAAAAATTGTATACCTCGGAAGTACGATTACATGGGATGGCAGAACAAAAAGAAAAGTCAACAGATGCATAATTCAAGCAATGCTAGCGTTCAATAAAAAACGTCAATTCTTGAGTCAAAAATATTGATTTAAAGATCCGTCAGCAACTTGCCTCAAAATTTGTTTGTTGCATCTTGATGTACGGTTGTGAGACATAGTGCTTATCTGAAAGTGATAAAAAAATACAAGAGGCCTTCGAGATGTGGTCATACAGAAGAATTCTCGCAATTTCCTGGAGAGACCACGTCACAATTAATGAGGTTCTCAGCATAATCAAGGAAGATAGGCACCTAGTAAGAACTATCTCAGAAAAGGCAAGCCCGATGGATCGGTCACATTATGCGCCACAATGGTCTTGTTCACGACATTGTGAAAGGGATGGTTGAGGGTAGAAACTGCAGAGGGCGACCTAGACGATATAATTTGCAGCTAAAATGCTCTTCTTTTATCCACCACGCGTTCCGATGACGATCCCGGTGATCTGGAGTCACCTTTATTATATGAGGATATCGTTTTGTATAAATAAAAGGAATGTGGTGGTTTTTTAATCAAATCCAAAGGTTCTGCTTCACTGCATTAGATTCAAGAGCACTCTCGCTCACAAAGGGCCTCCTCCGCTATTATTTTCCTCGGCCCATACATTATTTTTTCCTCCTTTGCATCCGCAAAGATATTATTTTAGGTCTCAAAAGCGACCACGGGATGGCTCGGAGAAATTTTTGAAATACCCTTCTGCGTATAAATAAACACAATCTATTTCCGTAAAGGAAAAGTTACCCGGTGGAGTACGGCGGGTACATTGAGATTGTTTTTAAAACGAGAGGTCACAAAATCAAATATATTTTTATTTTGTCGTTTGTTGACTTTTTGAGTAGTTGACTTTATAATGTACTTTATATTTTATTAATAAATTCAAACTAAAATAAATATATAATGCAACGCCACTAAGCGATAATAGCTCAATGGTCAAAGCGTTTGCATTGCAAACCAAAGGTCGTAGGTTCAATCCCCGATGAAAATAAAAAAATAATACATTTTTGAGCTCTAAAATATGGTTGGTGTGATTTTGAACCCTCACCCATAAAATATCTGTCATAGGCTATTAAATTAAATTGGTGGTAGATGAAAGTCGTCGTCCCGTGAAGATCACTCATTCATAGTAAATTCCTGTACAAGCCTCCAGTAAGGTTGAGCCACCCCTCAAGGACCGAAAATGCAGGCCCCGGGAGAATGAGGCAGAACATCCGATCTCCCAAAAATAACGCAGATTATTTAACGAAAATTTATTTATTTGGTACTACAGTCACAATTTATGCAAGTTCGTGGGCCCTTGCCCTGGAGGCATCCGGAAACCATTGAAATTTAATTTTTTATTTTATTTTATTTTATTTTATTAACGGCCTAGGCCAATACATACGGTTTTAAAATAGAAAATACAATAAATGAAATGGTAAAACAGAACAATATAATAGCTAAGACAATACATTTAGACAAAACATGAACATGAGTAAAAAAACAGATCTAGTACATTAGTAGAGGGATCTGCGAAATGCTGGAAGGTCCACCCCGAAAAAGTCCAAGTCACTAGAGGAGTTAACCAGTCTACACATTCTTAACATAGGAGAATAGAATACGTAATTGGTTTTAAAAATTAATGGTAGACGGAAGTCGTATCGTCTACACCACGCATTCATGATGAATTCCTGTCATAATTAGATGACGCGTGAATGTTGGGCTGTATTCTATGACTATGACGGGTCAAAATTCCACATGCAGCGCTTAGCCACATGTAACATCATAAGCATCATAGAAACCACACATGAGATTTCATCATTACTGTTACCGTCTATTCGGGATTCTCCTGTACGTGTTCAACTAAAAAAAGATAAGAATGTTTTGCCCTCTTGTATGCGGTTACCTTTAAAATATATATGGTAAGTAAAAAATAGGCACACTCGAGTGGATATTGGGGCAGGACATACCTGTCGAAAAGACGATGGTTGAAAGGGGATAAAAGTATTGGAATGACACCCAAGAACTGGCAAACGCAGCATTGGCCAACCCCCTGAAAGATGTACTGACGACATAAGAAGAATAGCGGGAGTGACCTGGATGCGGAAGGCGGAGGATCGAAGAGGACGGAGACTCATGCGGGAGGCTTACGTTGCACAGTGGACGGATACAGGCTGATGATGATGATGATCAAAGTAGAAAAAAACTTTATTCTTTGATAGAGCAGCTATAGAAGGAAATACTTAGCACTCGGTTTTCCGGAGAACCAAAGTAGTGAAATAAATGTCTATTTTTAAGAAGAGGGTGTGAAAAAAAGTGGAGCCTTCAGTAAACATTGACCCGTATTGATGAAATTAGTATTCACCGAGCGAAGTCAATAAACAGGCAGTGGAAGGCTTTGACGCCTGAGAAATCTTCAGTCGTCGGGACGCGTCGCAGCCTGAAATATTTCAGGACAGAACAAACTGACTACTAATTTTCAGGAGAGCCAACGCCCGTCTTAAAAATATAAAAATTAGAATAGTGAAATCGTTAATTTACCTTTTATAGAGTAAATGGATTTCTTCGAAGTTTTTTTCTCTTAATTATAAATAAAATACGATAAGTTGCAAATAGGAAAAAAACTTGTTCTTAAAAGTTATCATATAATCATGCATGACTTTCAAGATTTGTTTATTTTTCTTCTGCATCTTTTCGTTTCTTAGCAATTTTGATTTTTAGGCTGATACTTTACGTAGGAAAAAATAGTATTACTTTATATGGATTTTTAAATATATATTACAATATTATTTTATTTTTTCAATATTCTAATCTACTTATATAGATCATTGTTTATAATATTAGTAATTAAATATACACAAACTATACATCAAATTCTTTATACGCATCAATTCCTTCAGAAAAAAATAAATAGACTATCGGAAAGTAATAATATTAAAAAACTTGTGAATAAATGTTGACTGATTGAATAATAAAAAATAATAATATACACACTATGAATATAAACTATAGAGGCATCTATCGTAAGATCATGGTAACAATTGTATAAATACAACTTATTCCGCATATCAATTCGGGCAGGAGATGGTCGAGTGGTCTAGGGTAATGAACAAGAGCTACAATTGGTTCCAAGGCTCGCGGTTTGCATCCCGCATCATTTTTCTGAATGAATTTTTGCGTATAAAGAATATGATGTAGTATGTGAATATAGTATGTGAATATTTGATTACTAGTATCTCTTTGTTCAGATGAACATAAGGATATTTTTGAACATTCAGCTTTTTTAAGCACATTTATTTGTTATATACTCGTAATTTAAGAAAGTATGTTCAATTAATCTTGCACCAATTTTATATTTGAAACATTTGTCAATATATATATAAAAAAATATGTAATCGAAGGCAGGAGACCACAGCCGGTCAAAACCATTAAACTATATGACCCTCAGACAGGGAGGCTGAACGTTTGTTGTGTTCGTGTTTGTGTGTGGGTTGGGAAGATTGCAAATGTATATTTATCTGTTTCTTTAAGAGATCCAGATTATCGGAAGGAAGAAACACAGACCCTGGAAGAGCATTCCAAAAGCTTACCGGTGGCATAAAGGAAGTAACTTTGGAAACTGGCAGTTCTTGGTAACACATATTAACCGTGTATTTATGTTCAGCAAGTGTAAGACGAGTTTGTCGGTTGTGATTGGGTGCAGGAGAAATTAGTTCTTTAAGTTCCGAAGAGCAGCGACCGTGGTAATAACGGTAGAAACAATTAAATGAACAATCTTTTGCCTGTGCTCCATTGATTGCAGGTAAGACGTAAGAGTGTCTTGTTTATCAAACGAATTGCTCTTCTTTGAACTGATTCAATTACGTTTAGAAGGTATTTTGGGGCTCCAATGCAAAGGTGACTGCCGTATTCAAGGAAAAGTCGGATTTGTCTTTTATATAAAATAAGAAGTTGTTTATCGTAGAAATAACAGAAAAGATAATTATAACACCATGAAAAATATAATTTTCTTGTCAAAATAATATTTGCAAAACATCCAAACCTTCATAACAGCTTACTCTTTTAATAATTCTTTGAATGAAAAGACATTTATTTTCATCTTAGATAAAAGATTCTTAACACATTTTTGTCATCAAGGTTTCTGGTATATTATATCATTGTAAAATATATTTTTTTTGTACAATATATAAGTCCAAAATTGAATTTTTTTTCCTTCTTCTTAAAATGAAATTTTGCAGATCATCTCAATGTTGATGACGATGGGTTTTTTTTTCAATGTGTTTGTGACCAAAAGTTTTCCCACGAATAACAATTAATAAATAATATAGACAATTCACGACTTGAGATCATTAGGAACTATATACGAGTAAGTGACTGGTTGTAATGTCCGCGTAGGATTTACAAGAAATTGTTTTCATCCATTCAGTATATAGTTCAGTTAGAGACCCGAGTGGTACTTACTAAATAAATAGACTGTCGGTAACTAATGATATACAAAGCTTGTGAATAAATGTTGACTGATTGAATAATAAAAATAATGAGATGCCTACTCTGAAAATAAACTATAGAGACATCTATCGTTATACGATGTTAACATTGGTATAAATACATCAGATTTCGCGTATCTGTCCAGGCAGAGAAAGGTCGTGTAGACTGCGTGGTGTGTAGAATATAGCAAAGGTACAAGGCTTGAGGTTCGAATCCCGCGTCTGCCGATATTTTTTCTGAATGAATTGATTCGTACAAAATTTGATAAAGAATTGTACGTATGTATTTGATTACTTATATTAAAATATAGTCAATGATCTATAAAATAAGATAAGAGTATTGAAAAATATTCTAATAAAAATTTAAAAATCCAAATTTACGAGTATGTTTCCGGATTGACCTTCAGGCGCATTGTTAACCTGAAACAAAGCATAGCAACTGATTGAATAAAAGCATGAACTGAATGAAGGCAATATGTTGTGATCATAAGCTTAGAGATAGCAAGAATCTTTTGAAAGATTGTTGCTATCGCTCATTAAATGAGGTTAAACGTAAATTGCGCAAGACTCTACTTATTTGGTTAAAAGGAGCTGAAAAAGAGATCACTGAAATGAAGTTATTATCATCAATTAAACACACATAAATGGTACATAATAACTAGCAATAAGCGCCGTGACTGGCGCTTCCTGAAATGTTTCAGTTCAGGTCACGTGGCCTACTAATTTTCAGCCCGTATCTATCCACAGTTTCGGGATTTCCACTGTATAAAGGAGGCTTCGACGCTGTAATCCCTCAGGCTGCGTTAATGCCTTTCCATTACAACGGAAGCTATATGAAACATTTCATTAACTACTGCGTTTCAGTACGATAACAACCTTACTCATCTATTCATATTGAAAGAGCACTATATGTAATTCATATTTTTAAAGAAATGTATTTTTTTTTTTTTGAAAAATTTCCATTTATATTTGTTTAAGAATTGATTATTGCAAATTTTTTAAACCGAAAAATAACTGGGAGCTTAAAGTGGAAGCAATTGCTGTAAAACATCTCGTATGAAACCCAGATTACATTTTATATTTCCATAATTTAATTAATACGCATAAGAATTTTTCAATTTATTTGATGGCTGTTAAATATCTCACTGTCATCTTCCAAAGTTAAGTAACATTTGTTGCAGAATGTACTTGAATGGTAATTACTAAGGTGGTATTCGATTCGTTTCTTGAGTTGAATCACCTAATAAAACTAAATAATCCAGGGCTTAAAAACAATGTTCCAATCATGCCATTTCATGTACTTATTTTTAAATAACTAATTCTCAAATATGCTGACATCAGCACGATGTAGCCCTTGATGACTGTTACCGGAAACCATTATGGTAAGTCATTGTGCTTCTGACAAAGTCTGTGTTATCAATCTGATCCTAATTCTGCCATCACGCGACATAATAACACCTTTTTGACATAGAGGAGGATGTTAATGCCTTATATACTGAAGCTGCCTTTTCTTAGAACTTTTTCTTCATAGCAAATATTGTTCGTACTCGAAAAATATTTGAACTCAGAAATAACAAGGTTCGAATAATATCAGCTGATAAAAGTGAATGGCATTTTGATAATTATTTATTATATGAATTTTCAATGGAAACCTCAGTTAAAAGTGTGTTAAACGAAATATGATGTTTTAGAACCTTTATCAGAACGTGAGCAAATGAGTTAAATATGAAAGTATTAAATCATGAGATGGTTCCATATAAATTTCGTAAAGTGCGAGTGAGAGAGCGCTTTGGCGTCAAACGCGTGTATATTTCGTAGCTGTGCTCCGATGCCCACATCTGGCGACGGAATTATATTATTAACACAATACTCTGTATGCCCTGAGTTGTGTGGGACAGAGTGAAACTGTAGGGCGAGATTGTATGAAATAGTTTCACGGTGCGCATATTATTGTTGGGTCGTAGATTCCCAGACGGCTTTCACGACACCGCAAGGGACTCCATTCATTCGAGATAATGATAATCGAATAGTGATCGTATGTTTCTCGTGTAATCTTTTGATCTCGGCCAATGTTTGTGTTGATATAACAAATGTTATCATCATCATTGACATTCCCCGTTTATCAAAAGCGACTCCACTTTGCCGGGATTGTCATCGGGACGCGTGGTGAATGGATAAGGATCAAGTCACGAAAAAAAAAATTTAAGAAGCCCGGAACAGAAAAATATTCATTCCACGATCTCCCGTAGTAGAAAGTCCCTGCGAAATTTACGCATAGTAGCTACTTTGCAAAAATCTATGGCGCTTCTCATGACGGGGTTTGTAAAAAGTAACAAATGTTTTATGTTACTGACATATTTATGTATGAACTAAAATAAGAGACGAAAGATCGTATATCAAGGCTTTTCGGCACCACCGTGCAAGTGTTATATCGAGCTTATATCACCATTTTTACATATCTTTATTGGGTCATATTGTCGTGATAAACTTGTTTGACTCAGTTCAAATGAAGAAGAGAATACTAAGAGATTTTAGTGGAAAAATGTCATGCCGCTTAATATTTTTTTTAGTATATAGTAGTGGATGCTACCCAACGAATAGGCACACTCAAGTGGCAATGGGTAAAACATATCTGTCGAAGAGACGACGGTCGATGGTGAAGAAAAGTATTGGAGTGGCGCCCAAGAACTGGCAAACGAAGCATTGGCCGATCCCCTACTAGATGGACTGACGACATAAGAAGAATAGCGGGAGTAAGCTGGATGCGGAAGGCGAAGGATCGAAGAGGATGGAGACTCGTGCGGGAGGCTAACGTTCAACTGTGGACGGAGACAGGCTGATGATGATGATGTTTGACTGCATGTGAAATGGCAACTCCTAGTAGACCTTGTTGAGTGTCTTAAAACTCACTAATCTTAATTTTTTGTGCTTTCCTGCATTAATTTGCTTTGAATAACTGCCAATACACGGCACTGTCAGTCGGTAAGGACCTTGCCTCAATTTATGTGACTTTCGCTCTCAAGTGAAAATAATTTCTCATTAACTAAGTATTTTTTTAGTTATCAAAACTTATTTGTTTAATACTAAATAATTTTCTATAAGTCACTTTGAGTAAAGTCTAACTTTTATAGTTAATAAACTTTCTTGAATTGATTACATGAATTAATAACGTAGAAAATCCCCGGAAAATTCGTTACATAAGAAAGCTCTGTGCCGCTGAAAATCTCGTGAAATTCAGCCGAAGACCATCAATTATAATTATTTAACTTAATCTGAAATTCACCTGGCGAGAATCTTTTTTGATATTGATTAATGAATACATCTGGTATGAAAGGAGGTCTGAGCCCAAACACTTTTAATTTATTTTCTCACCTCCTTTGAAAGGACCCTTTCGATTCGATATCGAGTTTATTTCCTGAAATCTCTCTCTCTCTCACTTTGCTCCCACTTGCAAGCTTCCTGAAAAGATATGTATATTTTATTTAAATACATACATATTTGGATGGGACTTGAGGTAAATACGTTAAGTCAAAATATTCTATAATAATTCACGTGAAGTAATTAATATATTTAGTACCTGACTAAACCATCATGTTAAGTTATCTGACGATACTCTTTCATTACATTAAAATACACGGCAAAATATTAGTAAGGAAACTAAAAAAAATGTAAAAACATACAATATATTTTCGACAGTCGGTAATGAAGAAATCTCATATACTTGCTGTATTTCGTACTAACATTCTCCTCTCTTTAAAAGAGTCGTTATTCAGTCGCGTTGTGGCAGGATGAGAAGCAGAGTAATAATACACAGACTTTTTGTGAAGCACATATATATTCACGACAAACTTTACAAACTTCCGGCCCAGGTGGAATAATATACCAGGCCGGCCATAATGCGACCTTCTCGGCCGTCGGCACACACTCACTGCCGTGCGGCGCCGTGGTCTGTTACACAGCGCCCCAGTGGCGATCTTTGTAACTAGTCCAAAATGCCAATATGGTGAGACATACATGTACTACAAGCTAACAGAAATAAGAGACGAAAGATTGTATATTGAGGTTTTCGTTACCAGTCAGCATGGGCTATAGCATGCTGATGTCAGTAAATATGTTTAAAGGCTGTATCTGAGGTATTACTCCGCTATGCATTGTGATGACATTAAAATGGGAAAATTTAGTACAAATTCTTCGTGTAAGTGGGATGATTTTTGTCAACCACCGATTCTTAATAAGAAAAGACTTTTTACAATTCACAAATTTACAGAAATATGGGGTATTTACGGAGTTTTGAAATTGTACAAAATATATTGATCTGTTAGTCTTCGTTACAAATCGAACTTTCAACGTCTATCACAAATATAAAATATGGTCACCACAAATTACCGGCACTAAGTTCTGTAAGCTGCCATTATAAATGGGTTCTGCATACATGTCAGTCGAAACATCTTCTATGAACGTGTATAGTTTTCAACGAAGTCCAAGACAAAGATAAAAGACTTGAATTAATGACAGCTGTAGTATTGGAAGCATTTTTTTAAGTGATTGGTCGTTCGTTTTTTATAAAGAAAATTATATGATTTCCTCGCCTTTGCCGTGCTTTATATCATTTTGTACTTCAAGATGTCAAAAACAACTAACAACAATCGATAAGCAACATGTGATAACCCATAAAAGATTTGCTTTGCATCCAATGTTGCTGCACTTCTGTGATCTAACGAGATCCGTACTAACATTGTGCTATTGCTGTTCATTAACGTACGTTCCTAGTTCAATCATAGTTAAAGTCGATTAAAATAATTTAAAAAATATATTAATTTAGATCGTTTTTGTCGAAACCAATCCACCGTGAAGAAGTTAGATAAATCGATATACCTTTAAGGATTTTGGTAAAATAAATTCGAAAACTGGAGCTTTTCTCAAAAGTAATGACGTTTTTATGATAGATTGGAACGGCTTACTGTAAGACGGTTTAAAATTTCAAAAGCCACTTTTGAAACATTTAATTCAAATTTAGTATAAATAAATTTATTAAAGGATTAAAAAAACTATTTAATATTTACTTTACATTTGAAACAGATTGGTTCGTTAAGGTTTAGCCAAGCAGGCTGGACACTACATACGGGAAATATGTATTGTGAGTGAGTTAGGGAGATTGCATAGTGTAGAATGATATGTTTCTACATATGATGAGAGTGAAACACAAAAATTGCAAGAGCATATCAAAGCTTGCTGGTGGCATAAATGAAAAAGTTGTGAGTATCGTTTATGTAACGTATTTTTTTCAATAAATATTAAGCTTAATATTATCCCGGGTACTTGATATAACAATTTTAGTGACCTCAGTATGAATAATTTGTTTTATTTTATGTAAGCACATACAGGAGAATACTGACAGATGGTGATAGTAATTCTGAAGTCTCATCTATGGAATTCTATTTCGCTTACGATGCTGTATATGGCGAAGCCCTGCGTGTGGAGTGTTGATCCACCAACGTCATAGACTACAGCCCGAGATTCACGCATCATTATTATTATTACAGGAATTTACTATAAATGAGTGGTTTTAACGGGACGACTTTCGTCTACCACCAATTTTAATAAAAAAAGCTATGACTGGCATTTTATGGGTGAGGGATAAAATTCACACTGAGCGGGGTGTTTTATACCTCAGAAATTGATTAAAAATGCATTACTTTTTTTAAGGATTTTGGATGATTAGACCGACGATACGGATGTCATAACTATTAAAAGTACTTAAATAATTGTATGAGTTCATAACAAATGAGTAAGCGGGATAGAATATATTTTTATAATAGCGCATGCAGAAGAGAACAACTGGTCAATATCAGATGGATCTACGACGCTCATTTAGGACGATTGAATGTGGAAAAAATAGTTAAGGTAAATAAAAAAATGGAAAATAAGTGTAATATGTAAGCGTGAAATAACGCTTTATATTTTTGATTTTTTATTTTTAAATTAAAATTGATATAAAATTAAAATTATGCAATTTCGATAAGTATTGTCAATAGTAACCTTATCATTAGTAAGAATTAAGAACGTTAGAAGATAAATACGTAATCAAATAAAAATAATGTGACTTTTTATCTGTTTTCTGACATCACGTCTAAATAATGAATATTTTATTTGAATTTCTTAAAATGGAACAATTAAATTTGATTTATTTTTATTGCCGAAAAAAATAACGAAAAAGGATTATTTCAATGTTCATTTTTAATCCCCACTCAGTTCCCCAAATTTAAAAAAGGTTTCGTATTGATAAGAGACTCTTATATAAATAATTTTGCCCCCCTTTGTACCGGGAGGGGTCCCGGTCGGGGAATTTATTAATACCGTTTCCTTATCCGATAATAAAGAAGAGCGAAACAAAACAGATCCGCCCATGGACTGTGGCGCTATCGAATCGGGTTTTTATAATGCCAGCGAAAAACAAAGGGTACGCCCCTGGATTTATGTGTCTGAATATTATGTATGTGAATAGAATATAATATATTGTTGTACGCTATTTTTGTTTCATTGGGTTTCAAATTCAGTGGTTGTCAAGCAAATATGAACTGATAGATTAAATTAATTAATTAATAATTAATTCATACCATGTTTCAACATGAATCACACAAAGCATTATTTCATCACTTACTAGAAGACTGCAGTTTCACCAACAATGAATGTATCCCTAATGTTTACACGTTGTAACTGGTGAAGCCTTAACAGGTAGTTTTAATTATTAATTAAACAAATAATTCATACCTTGTTTTAACATTGATCACACTGAGCACTGTTTATTCACTAGACTGCAGTTTAGCCCTTTATGATTGTATGCTTATACACGTTGTAATTAATGAAGCTTTCATTGAGGGTAAAGCTGCAGTCTGATACAGATTGAACTGTGCTCAGTCTGATACACGTTTAAGCAAGTTATGAAAAAAAAAAACTTTTATCTTAAGTAAATGTACAAGGAAATTATAATTTTCATAAAAAAATTAACAATATTTAGTTTTGATTCACATTTATTTTACACGATTACATGTTTTGGCCTCCCTGGTGACCATCTTCAATAATCATTCAATTAAAAACTGTCAGTGGCTTATATATTTTAATTTAATCATTTATTGAATTTTCAAATTGAATTTTAAAAATATCAAAATTTTATTTTTATTTATTCACTTTTGAAGATTCTCTCCAGGGAGGTCAAAACATCTAATCTTTTAAAATAACTGTGAATCAAAACTAAATATTTTTAATTTTTTAAATAAAATTAGTTTAAAATTATAACTATGCAGTTTCACCAAGTATTTTCAGTTGATAACCATAATGTTATGTAAAAGTTAATTCTAAAAATATGGAAATCAGGTTGTTTAAATGTGGATTGGAATTATTTTGTACAATTTCAAATTTCTATTTAAATTTTTGCCCCATCATCTCGTTATTTCACACAACCTAAAAAATATTATACACCCAGTATTCTACGCAATTATTTATTTTTACAAACCCATTAAATAGCTAGATTCACAGTCACATAGAATGGGGATGATACACGCGCTGCCTTATTATAAAGAGTATTTAATCACTCGCTACCCCTGCAAAACCTACACAGGTAAGCGATGTAACATCCCTTTATTTGAGTTTATTTTACCTCAAAAAGCCCGGGCGTTCATCCGAGGCAGTTATTAAAATTGATGGTTTGTTTTCTCCAGCGTCCGAAATAATATTAAAACCGCCGGTTAGAACTAACCGTTGATTTAACTTGCTGTTATTGTGCCGGGAGTGTGTGAGGTGACAGGTGCTAATGAATAATAATATTTGCCGTAGCAACAGTAAACACGAACGAATGACACGAAAATATGTAAAATTAAAAGACTATCCCGAAGATAACTTTAAAATTTTATTCACAGAGAACAAAAGCAATAAGCCCTCAAATTTAGAAATCCTCGATATCAATAGAGCTGAATTGGACACAAATATAAACCTTATTAATGATCAAATTATATTTGTTACTTCCCTTTTTTTGTACCTGATGAAACGTTGATACTGTTCTGTACATTTTTGTTTCAGCTCAAATTTCACTTGACTTTCTAACTCCATTAACAGTATCATCAATTAATAATATATCAACTTTAAATTGTATAGCTTCCCCATCTACTTTTGGATTATCCACCAAAAAAAGATTATCGATAAAACTTTCTAGGATTCCTACTTAAGTGCATTTTCATGTAAATTTTTATTGTTTTTTAATGGCCTTTGTAATTATACGTATTATTTTATTGTGACATCAATGAATTCCCTTGTACATGAATAATTTCAGAAACATATATACCCATCACAAATCTCATATCCACCTTTTCACTCAATCTTTGCTTTATATAGAGCCAAAGCGCACTTTACTAACTGACTTGAAAATGGCCATTCGACGTGGCTGAAACATGTCGTCAAAAAATATATTGTGGGATAAATACTACAAATTCTTTTATTTATATCTGAAATTAAAAGACTATTCATACAATTTATTATATCTTCCCTTATCCGTTTCATATACTTACAACTTGTTATAAGCTCAATAGTGGCCTTTCAGGCTGATGATCAAAAGCCTCAACATAGTTCTCCATAAGGCCGATGTGTAGTTTTTGGGCGCCGCAACTGTCACGGCACACCAGCAGGCAGTCTCCGCCCGAGAGCTGTTAAATAAATAATTTTCTATGTCCCGGGCAGAGGATCAAATTTTGATAGTCTTTTTTGCTAAACGTAAAATAACTTTTATATTGGCTTCTCGATGAGTTCTTGTTTTGGCGACCTGCTCCTCATCCATCCACCACGCATCTCAGTGATATTCCTATAATCTGGTGGTGCTTTAATTAGACGGGAGATGTCAACCCGCATAAAGAGACATTCATTGATTTATGATAACAAAAGTAACACCAGTTTGCAGAGACGTTTCTGAAAGCAGCTTTCATAGAGTTGTGACCTTTAAAAATGTGCGTGTGGTATGCGATTCTCAAGTTGGTTATCTTACTCGAAAGCTAAGGAAAAACAGTTTTTTTTTACAAAGTATATTATTTAATTCTTCATATTTACTGACTAAGAGGACCTAGCCCCTGGACACGACCAGGGGTTGAATATATGGAGGTCCCTTAATGGACTGGAGTATGCAAGACGAGGACACAAATTAAAGTTTTACAGCGTACCAACTGAATGTGACTGCGGCGTGGAACAGACCCGCGAGTGCGTTGTATCCGAGTAGCTGCACCCAGGAAGACCTGATGATGGCCGGGAGTAACGCCATCGACGTCACCCACTTCTGGGCAAAGAAGATCTGACCCATTGCTTCTGACACGATTATATTTATATAAACTGACTATGAGCTACAGCTGATAAATTCAATTAATATGACTAGTAGAAATCTGACTTTTTTTAATGATTTTATTTTCAGCAAGTTATCGATTTGATTTCATATAAATTTTCGTATGTTCAACAGTTATCCGCCGGTCAAAAAGTGGCTCACCTCATAGTAAATGACTATTATTTATTAATATCGTCCCAAATAGCGCTTATCAGTCGCAACACGCACCGGAAGTTAATTCCCAAATTCAGGGGAATAATAATTAACTCACCGGGAATAATATTTCCCAAAAATAACAACAGCTCATAGGATTATCATCTCATTGGGGAACGTTGGGATACGAATTGAATTCCGATCGATTTATTTACTTGCCAATGGGAATTATAGTATCAATATTTATGGGAACACGCCCCTATCTATGGGGAATAGAGATTTATACGTGGGACATTAGCCAAACTATTGACTTAACAGTATGCCATCAGTAATGCGTTTAGAGATTAATATAAGCTTGATGAGTTAATCATTTGCCTTGATATTTGTGGAAGAGTATGGCTTAGTGATAAAGGCCTTCACTTACCAAAGAAAAGATCGTAGGTTTATTTTTTATTTTATGTAAGCACATACAGGAGAATACCGATAGATGGTGATAGCAATTCTGAAGTATCATCAGAGGAATTCTATGACGCTTACCATGATGCATAAGCGCTGCATGTGGGGTGTTGATCCGCCAACGTCAAAGACTACAGCCCGAGATTCACGCATTCTTTATTATTACAGGAATTGACTATGAATGGGTGGTCTTCACGGGACGACTTTCGTCTACCACCAATTTTAATTAATAGGCTATGATTGGAAAATTTACGGGTAATGGATCAAATTCAAATCATTCGGGGTATTTTAGAGATTAAAAATCTTTTAAAAATCCTTTTTTTTAATCTCCGTCGGGGATCGAACCCACGACCTTTAGCTAGAATAGCAAACGCTTTGACCATTGAGCTATACCTGGCCGGGTTCAATCAGGGATGGAGATTTAAAATATAATAATTGATTTAAATGGTCTTCAAATACACACCGATTAGCGTGAATTTGATACGTCACCTGTATTTTTTTTTTAAACCTATGCGGGAGAATACTGACATATGGTGATAGTAATAATGATACAAAAGTCTCATCTCTGGATTATATAATGCTTGCTGTTCTAACATATGACTATGCGTTTTGTGTGTTGACCTGCCAACTACAGGCCGACATCAAGCATCATCCAATTATAACAGGGATCATTATGAATGGGTGGTGTTCACTGGACGACTTTCTTTTGCCACCAATTTAAATTGATAGGCTATGAATTGTATCTTACACTCATCCGTAAATTAATAGTTAAAGCGTATAAGTTGAAATTGGTTGTATAGAAAAGACGTTCACGTTATCGAATCAACACTCCACGCTCAGCGTTTAGCCATCCTTAAAATGGTATGCTTCATGGATAAAGTTATCCATCAGCATCTGTATTGACATCATCGTCTTTAAAAATACGTTATTCAAGCATGTGGTGGCAGGATGAGGAGCAGATTTACAACACAAAAGCTTTTTCTGAAGCACATTGACATATATATTTAGATAATTTTACAAACATCTGGCCCAGACACAGCATTCAGGCCGGGCCAACCTCAATCGAACACTCGTCACGGTCGGGGGACAACTACTGACTGGGGCACCGCGCCGTGGTCGGTGACACCAAGCGCCGCAAGTGGCGATCTCTTTAACTAACATCACTCTCGTGACCGGATCAAAATGCCAATATGGCGACACATACATGTACGACAAGTGAGCAGAAATGAGAGACGAAAGATTGTACATCGAGGTTTTCAGTACCAGTCAGCAAGGGCTATATCATGCTGATGTCAGTATGTTTTCTACTATATGCGTGCACTTCAAAAATCTGTAAAATATTTAATTGGTCAAATAATTACATATTATAAATATTAAAGGATTTATCATTTTATGCGAATTATTAACGTTAAAATGTTAGAGCTTTCAAAAGTTTTTTTATTTGACAACTGGTATTGCAGCACAAATATCGGCTGAAATATCATTCCGCAAATTGAATGAAATTGACTGAAATAAATTGAAACTTTACTGGAAATTCAGATTAAATTTCAAAAGTTTGATAATCTTTTCATTTCCAAGCTAAATGTTTTTATAATTGTTTCTAACATATGTTTTATTATTTTTCAGGTATGATCCAATATAAAAAGTAAATTTTATTTTCAAAGAACCAAAGAAAAATAATAGTCTAGTAACTATGTGGTTCTCAGCATAATCATGGAAAATAAGCACCTAGTAAGAACCATCTCAGAGACGCGAGCCTGATGGATCCGTCACATCATGCGCCACGATGGTCTTCTTCACGACATTGTGGAAGGGATGGTTGAGGGTAGAAACTGCAGAGGGCGTTCTAGATCATTAACCATTATTAAAGATGATTTCCAGAGTGGCCGAAAAATGTAATCGTATAAAATGAATGTGAATAAAAACTTTTTATTTAATTTGTTTATTTTTAATTTAATTTAATTTAAACTAGCTGACCCGGTGAACTTTGTTTCACCCGAAAGGCAATAAATGAGCAGATTTTGGATTTTATTAAGTTGAATTTTTCGGCACATATGATATCATATATTTGGTCTGGTTGAATTCTATTGCAGTAATCGACGAAACTTCAGCAAGTAGTTGTCAGTATTTCGACGAATCGTCAAACGATATGCGTTATAATTCATCGAGCTTAGATTCTTGGTAGTTTCTTCACCTGAAATTAAAACAATAGATTTGTAATTTTGTATGTAAAGCTAACATACATATTTGTAGCATAATTATAAAGGGGTGAAGATAAATGATGTTAAATCGTTTGCCGGTTAACGACAAATTTTCTCTAAAAAAACATCTTAATCTTTAAGTCTGTTATTTTTCTGGTAATAAGCAGTGTAATTGGTCTTTTATTGGAAGCATAAAGCAAAACCAAGCACTTTAAAATGTATGTCATGACGGAATCAAAACTATGATATTGATTACTCAACATTCAATAGATTTTTCATTTTGATATAGAAATAATATCCATCTTCTCGTGCCAAGACATCAGTGGGTATTGCAACGTGTCATATGAACGACGTGTTTCAGATATCTGTTGTAGTTGCCCAGTATCACGACGTGTGTACCAGATGGTCGTTTATCCGCTCTGATCATGACTTTGTAGAAATCGATCAAGTTCTTCCTCCATATCGACGAAACCGCAGCAAATAGTTGTCAGCATTTCGACGAATCGTCAAACGATATGCGTTATAATTCATCGAGCTTAGATTCTTGGAAGTTTCTTCACCTGAAATTAAGACAATAGATTTGTAATTTTGTATGTAAAGCTAACATCCATATTTGTAGCAAAATTATAAAAGGGTGAAGATAAATGATTTTAAATCGTTTGCCGGTTATTTGTCCAATTTTCTCTAAAAAAACATCTTAATCTTTAAGTCTGTTATTTTACTGGTAATAAGCAGTGTAATTGGTCATTTATTGGAAACCTAAAGCAAAACCAAGCACTGATAAATTTATGTCATGACGGAATCAAAACTATGATATTGATTATATATATATTGATTATTTGTCCAATTTTCTCTAAACCAACAGCCCCTAATCTTTAAGTCTGTTATTTTCCTGGTAATAAGCAGTGTAATTGGTCATTTATTGGAAACCTAAAGCAAAACCAAGCACTGAAAAATGTATGTCATGACGGAATCAAAACTATGATATTGATTATATATATATTGATTACTCACCATTCAATGGATTTTTCATTTTGATATTGAAATAATAACCATCTTCTCCTTGCCAAAACATCAGTGGGTATTGCAAAGTGTCATATGAACGATGTGTTTCAGATATCTGTTGCAGTTGCCCCGTATCGCGACGTGTAAGCACAATATCGCGTGTTTCCAAGTTTTCACCAACAATCAGGATGGCAACTTCATCTATTGTAGGGGCATTAAATGTGCGTTCATGTGTTCCAGATGGTGGTTTATCCGCTCTGATCACGACTTTGTAGTCGTCATTTGGCATACGCTCCAAAGCACTCTTGAAAAGCCGGACCAATGCATGATGTTCATGAAGTAATTGCTGCAGATCGTGAACAATTGGTCTTTTCATTGCTGCATTGATCTCTTGACGTCAATCAAGTTGTTCCTCCATGTTGCCCATAAAGTATATTTGCAAAAATTTATGCTGTGTCTCTTCGAGAGTTTGCAATGCTCCGATTCTATGGTGAATCTGTCCTTGTATCTACAAAATCAAAAGCAAATACAGTGTTACTTATTTATAAATGCTTTTTTTAGAATTAGCATACATAATACAAGGTATTATTATAGTATGTTATTATGTTACTGTATTGTGTGTACAACAGTACAAAAATAAATACCTTGAATGTCGGATTGAATCCTCGTTCTTCGATAATGTCTGCTCCAAATGAGGTCATTTGGAAACAACCATTGTATTTTTGAGTGTTTGCTAGAAAATGTCGCGATTCGGGTGTTTCGCCACGAAGCAATGAATGCAACGGTTCAGGTGGCTGACTTAATATTGACAATTTCACTTTCCCACTGAGACAGCATAATCCTGGTGTTTCTCCGGAAAACTTCAATGCGTCACAATACTCGCAAACAACGTCCATCGGCCCAATGCGAACGCTAGTATGCAAGCAGTTATCAATGCTGCAATCGTATCGAAACGCTGCTCGAATTAAATCAGTGCTTGATAAATTTCTTCGTGAACGTCGCAAATTATCAATTTGTTCATGGCTAAGGTTTGCTCGACGATTTTGCATTGTTAAGCGAGCGTTTTCACGAAAAGCGTCGATTTGAGATTGTGATCGTAAAGCGTGAAGTCGAGAAATGCGAAGTCGGTATTGTTCAAGAGCTATTTGTCGTTGTTCGTCAGTCCTTTCGTTTGCAAGGTTTCGAAGTCTAGTTTCAATCCGGCTTTGTCGTGAAAGATAAGAACGGCTTGTCTAATAAAATCGACAGTCTAATGAGCCATTAACAAAACGTCAACCGATAGACAAAATATCTATCAAACCATAGACAAAAAAACATAGATGGCATTACATATTTATTTATTTATTTATATACAGAATCGAAATTCCAATTTTTTTTACAAATATTTAGAAACATATATTTAGAATAGTATACATAAATATACAATAAATAGAGAAAATAATAAAAAATAAAAATAACACAATAGAATAAGAAGATGCCTTTCCATTTGCTTTTTGTTATAACATTTTTAACAAATAAAAGATTAAACTGATATTTTCACTAATATTTATTTTGTTTTTGTCTTTTTTTTCCCTGCCTTTTGTTTTCTTTTTTGTTTCAAAATATTCCGTACCTTACGTAGGTACCTATTTACAATATCTAATTTTGCGTCATTTTTAGTTATGTTGCTGGCTATGGCAACACCGTCTCAACTGACAGCTGTCAAGTTACAATAGTCTTGTATGAAAACATGTTTACGTAAATGTTCAATATTTTTTCGTCATCGAATCAATTTTGAGTATCCTATGGACCCTTTTGGGTTCTAAGCTACCTTTCCACCAATTTTCAGCCAAGTCGGTTAGGCCATTCTTGAGTTATAAAAACCAATATAACCCGACTTTCTTTTATATATATATAGATTTAAAATTGATTTAGTTAAAAAGTCAGGAATCATTGTATTTTTTGAGTATTTAATAATTTTATACATTTTATATTCTTTACCTCTTACAATAATGATATTATCTATAGAATCATAGTCGGCTTAATATTAAAAAAAATGTCTTATACTCAAGACGAATTGATATACACATACAAAAATACAGCAAAAATTATCTATAAAAGTAATTTCTTTCGTCAATAATGGAGAAAAAGAAACTGCGGAGACTGGGATTCAAGTGCGAACTTGCACTCTTGTTCTATTCTATACACAGCGCTAGTCCATTTACCAATCGTTTCCACCCACTAACTAGTAAATGTTGTCTTAATTGTAAAATCAATTTATTGCAACGTATAATTAATAACAATAAAATATAATTAAAACGTAAAAAATATTTTAAGCTTCAATATTTTTTATTTAGTCACATTTATTATTTCTTAACGACAATATTTTTATTAAGTATAGTATCCAGGTCTCTTCAAAACTATAAACTGAATGGAAATAACTTTTTGTTATTCCTACAAGAGGATCACAGCCAGTCAGAAGTGTATTCTAAAAAATTGTAAACAATTTGAATCCTAAGAAATATGAAAGGCTTTGAGTCAGATTAAATAAATGTAAAACGAAACTATACAGGTATATTTAAGATATTTCATAGATAAATAAAATATTATTTTACATCTTTAGTATTCTGAGAAAAATATATTTTATAAATATGGATTTACTTTTAGATCAATGGAATACTTGGAATACAAAATAAAGAGAGTTAATTTATTTATTTATATTTTTGGAAGGACTTTAAATGCTCTTAATAAATGTATCGTAAATCATTATATTTATATAGTTGGCGTTTACTTTGAAATTAATTTCGAATATAATTAATTTCCTTGAATACCGAATGTGAATGAGCCTTAATAAATTAGTGTTTCGAATACAAGCTAAGATTTTCATTTAAAGTAAAGTTTTCAGCGACATAAAATTAATTCCAACGAACTGCTTATCATTGAATATTAGACACGTGGTAAAACTTAAGTTATAAGTGTTTTAATTGACCAATTGGATTATTTTTTTAAGAAACAGAAATTATGAACAATTTACAAAAATTAAAATAACACATAACTATCAACAGCTGTCGTTTTCATTTGTCAAATTAAGCTCACTTGTCAAAAGAGGTTCGATTTTTATAAAGTATACCTGTATATATTAAATAGGCATAATTTTATTTTAAATACGATGTATTTAAGAGCTTTGAATCTTGATATTTCATCAAAAGCTAATAGAGTTTTATATTGGTTTTTAAGAGCAGATGCCTGCGTAGAATACTGGTCGATAAATGATTTGATTTTGCAAAAAATGACGTGAGGTGAATGAGGTGAGGAATCAAACAAAGTAGTCTTTAAAATTACCGTCGGTAAAGTGAGGAACAAGATAGTACTTGTTTAAAAACTTTGGATGACGCTGGAAAGCACAACAACATATGTTGTCTTTTATTCAAGCCCCTGGACTCCCCATCATGAGAGTCAATTGTGAACTTTACATAGAATGTATCTTATGATCATTATCATCATTTCATAATCCGCTCTTTTCACTGGAGAACACGGACATCACGAGCCAATGCCACTTAACTTTGTCAGCCACGTTAATCCTCGCCTCTTATATATTATGTATAGCTTTCGACGGTCATTCAAGACGATGCAAGTCTAGGGGCTGAGAAGATATGGCTCCTGTAGTTAATGTTCTCTTGGGAGCATCTATAGTACATATCCCAGACATGTCCATTTTTTTATATTATGAGCGACTGTAGTATGGAGGACTGCCTTAAGCGCTTTCTCATCTCGTCATTCCTCACGAATTTAAGCCGTCGAACTCCTAGTATTCTACGCAGACATCTGTTTTGCAAAACCAATTATTTTGCTGCATTGGCTTTTGGTAAGATGCCAAGATTCAAAGCCGTTAAGAAGAATGGGGACAATATCGCACGCCAGTCGATACCTTGAATTATTTTGTGTTAATTGCTCCGATCCGCACGCAGCACTTGCAATCGAGAAAGGTTTTATGATAGATATGATCTTGGCAGAGTCTCCATTAGCGTTGAGGATTGCTTAATAGCAGATTAATAACAAAGACTTTTTAGAAAGTATTAAACATCGACAAATATTTACTTAAAACTTTAAAAAATTGAAGCCCGGACCTTGTCACAGCATAAGGCCGAGCCACAATACAATATACTCTCGCCGAAGTGCGGGGGACACGACTGGCTCCGCACTCGGGATGGGCTCTCTATGACCGGAATTGTCCAAAATGCCAATATGGCGGACACATTCATGTCTGACAAGCGAACAGAAATAAGAGATGAAAGATTGTATATCGAGGCTTTCGGTACCAGTCACCGAGGGTTATATCATGCTGATGTCAGAGTATATTTTCCGCACATGTTTTACCAGGCGAAAATGCCGGCCTGGTTTTCCCTGACGGTTCACATAAGTGGGGGTATTATTCTAGCAAAGATTATATGAGCAAGTACTTTTCCTGGGATACTCAGTAGAATTATTCCTCTGAAATTGTTTTAATTCAGATAATCCCCTTTCTTGTGTGGAGCAATCAGCTCTCCATTAACCCAGTCCTCCGGCCACCTCTCTGCTTCCCACATCCTTGTGATAAGGTAATGCAACGGGGTGAAGCAGTGCACTGAGACCCCCCCTGTGAAAATCCGGGTGGATATTATCAACGCCACGCAAGCGCACTGATCATATCCTGACTTTGTTGTAAATGACATGTGAAATTGTGTATATTGATAAGAAGATATGGCAATAATTTATAATATAGGGTGTGATACAGACGTATATAAACCGTATAAGTTACTAGGGTCAGTTTGTACTGTTTATTTATATGATTTGATTTGTCACACCTTTGGTATGGGATGTCAGGGGATGACATGGGACTTTGCGGGATGTCATGGGGATGTATAAAGCGGTGGTTGCCAGGGACGCCTAATCGGATTATATTTATATACGTAAAGAGTATATAAATCTCTGCAAATAAGGGCGACGTAAAAGCTGGGAGGACGATAGTCGTAAAGGGTATCCAGTGGCGTAGCAAAAAAAAAGTATAAATTTGTGGGAAAAAAACATTATTATCGAAACCTTTAAATAAGCCACGTTATAGTTTCGATTTATGTATAAATAAATGATGATGATTTAATAACATTGAAAAGAAATTTAATATTTTAAAATCAAACTTCCTCTCAAGAGCCACTGAGATGAAAACGCTATGTCTAATTGCAAAACTAACAATGTGAGTGAAAGTAAGAAGTTCTGGACGAAGAAAGGCTTGCAGAATTGAAGATTTCGTGCGATATGGAAGATCAAAAAAGTGACACTGCTTAGCCTGATAACCTTGAATGTTGATATATTCCACACGCGAGTAGCCCAGTCCAGGCATGAGCTTCATGAATTAGTTTGTAAAAATAAAATAATAATGTTTTCTTTTAGCGAGATTTGGAATATCCTTATAAAGATTATGTTAATTTGTTCTGCTTTTCTTTTTTATTTGAAAATATTGTTCTTTTTTGTATCAATTTATGTTTTCTTGATTTTGATTTTTCATTGCTTTATGAACCAAAAAAACAATAAATTAA
Organism: Glossosoma conforme; assembly: GCA_022606575.1. Taxonomy (NCBI): domain Eukaryota; kingdom Metazoa; phylum Arthropoda; class Insecta; order Trichoptera; family Glossosomatidae; genus Glossosoma; species Glossosoma conforme. The sequence goes on along the minus strand of JAGTXR010000058.1, from coordinate 4,795,782 downwards.
ATGATCAAAACAAATCTTATTTTTTTTGTAATCGCATTCAGAACGGCACAACCGGTCGTGACCAATGTGCTCTATGATATTCAGCTAGGAGGGCTGAACGCTACATGCAGAAAGCTTGTATTATGTGTGTGTTTGTGTGTGGGTTGAAGAGTTTGCAAGTGTATATTTATTTTCTTGAATAGATCCAGATTGTGGGATAGATTAGACACAGATGCTTGAAAAGCATTGAAGTATTTATTTATCTCTTTTATTGAAGTGTATATTTATCTATTTGTTGAAGAGATCTAGATTTTAGGATGAAGGAATAACAGATGCTGGAAGAGCATTGAATTGAATCGTAACTATTGAAGGTGGTCTATGATCTTTGAGATTACCGCACTGTCAGTGTCCCTTCCACGGTTCGCGACAAGTGATCTTCCGGAGGCTTTCAAAGGCGCATGCGCACCGCGAAAGCCTCCTTCCATACCCCCAACCCGCCTCTAGCCCAGCAGCATCAGTGAAGCGCCGCGACGTCCTAACAAGACGACGTCGCTCCACACGCAGCCTCCGCCGCACAACGCGAAAACCTTAAAATCCTAAAAAATTAAAAATCTCTAAAAAAATATTGATAAAAAATATTTCTTGAATAGTTTTGGTAGTGCTGAAAAATTTGAAATCGACTCTTTAAAGTGACGACTGTGTTTCTTTGTTTTGGTTTTTTGAGAAACTTTTTGATTGTCGAATTAATCAATTATATTTTTGATTATGGTAATTAAGTGTCTTCGATTAATTGCTAAGTGAACTGTTGATTATTTTTTAATTGTTTTTGTGATGACTTTAATGATTCGGTGATTTATGAAGCAGCTGTAAAAGGTATGTAACTTTGTTTTTCGTTAGATGATAAGGTATATATATATATTTATTTCAATATTATTATAACTAATTAACTTGTATATTTTTAATTATGTTGTAAGCATTATAAAAACTTATGAAATAAATAAAATATTTTTACTTAAAAAATCATATGTGATGTCAATTATTTAGAAGCACTCATTCGTTTACATAAATACTTTTTTAAATTACTTTTATATAACTTAATTTGAATGTCTAATAGAACATTCAGTACAGAAACTATTTGTTTTTAATAATACCGAAACGTATAATTTCTTTAGAAATAGAGATTTATGTATATTATTTTCTTTTTCAACTGCACAAATTCTGAGTTTTGCATGAATTTTTTTTTGTAACTTTTATATTATTAGAATTTCTTTAATACAAAAAATATTAAGGAAATTATTAAATCAAGCTAGAAAAACTCATACACCATGGACTTACCGTCGTCTACGCTGAAGATCAAAGATAGAATTACAAGAATTTTTTTAAATTGATCACAAAAATGTAATATGTAAATGTTAATATAATGGCTTAATAGATGAAGATTACACATACCGCTTGATTTTATAATGTCTTTTTTCAATGGTTCTACCCGCCCACATATACAATCTGTAAATATGTGTGTATTAACGTAGAAACTAATACTTGTACATACCTTTATAAGCCACTGCCAGTTTTTAATTTAATCATTATTGAAGATGGTCTCCAGGGAGGCCGAAACATGTAATCGCTTAAAATAAATGTGAATTCTAACTTAAATTTTTTAATTTGTTAATTTTTTAATTAAAATTAATTTAAAATTACAAAAAATATCGTATGTATATTTTAAATTCAAAGTATTATTTCTTCATGTTAAAAATCAGTCGATAGAGAGCGTTTAATTTAAAGCTGTAATGATTTCATGGCACAATAATAAGCACTCAACTAAAAATTAAATGTTCAGATATAATAAAAAATAAAAATAAAATAGTGCAAAGTAGGATTTATATACACGTTTATTGCATATTTAGATGTTTGTATCTATTAAATACTCACAGGCACTTTTAAGTTGAAAAAAAAACAGTTGTATGAACGTATTTGAAGCATTTATTTCTAAAAGCTAACTCGAGACAAAGATTGAATAAAATGAACCTAATTGCTTCAACTTATGGTGGCCAAATGACCCAAAAACGTCTACAAGCAAATGGCTTCTGTAAATTGGTATCACACAATCTTACGAGCTGTAACTATCTTTATATTTTACGTAGTTATCTCTTCTCTTTGAAACAAACATGGTTGCCGACGGATTTCAAAAAAAAAACCTTTATACTTGAAAATAAGGCAGGTGTAGTATCCAAGTTGTATGTGGATAAACGTTTCTTAAAAATGCTGATTAACAGTTAACAAATATTTTTAGGAAAACCAAATGATTAGCTCGACGCTTGCAAGACCGATGAACATAATGAATTCAATAGCATTGAATAGCTTAACCCAACCAGCGAACAATTGTGTAAAATTTATATAAACGGTCACCATCCAATTTCGTTCCATTCTAAGTGTCGTTAAACATTTATTATCAAAAAATATTTTATAATAAACAAGTTGAGCACTGTTTATTCTCATGTTTAAAGACTGCAGTCTCACTTTCAATATATATATATAAAATCTAGCATCTCTAATGTTTTACACGTATGCTTTATACTTGTGTTACTTTGTTTATGGGTATGAAAAATTGAATTATAAATAAAGCCATGATCTTCAAGAATGTGAATAGACAGTACTCAACGTGATGGTATTAAAAAAAGATTTTATAAAAAAAGTACCTATATATTTAACGCTAAAGTAAATTAAGTCATAAATTATCTCATACAGTAGGTACTCTTAAATAAATCAAAAGCACTTTGCGAAATAATATTACTACAATACTACAAATATCATATTAATGTTCGGAATTGTAATATTAATATTTTCTAACGTACGGTTAATATGACCTAATATAACTTAGTATTGTACGTCATATTTTTCAATTATATTCTTCAATAGAGTCATTATTCTTTCGTCTCATTTTATTCAACGTAGCCATCTATAATAACCAATTATCATTCGTTCATTATCAATTCACAATCCAATATCCGTCGTGATTCCCAGTTTTTTTTCTGCCCATTGGTGAATAGCATAAGTCTCCAGCCTTTCAAATACATCCTCTTATTGCTATTATCCTAATGTTCCGATTCCATTTAGCAAGGGGTCATCCATTTTCTACTTGACAGTTTTTGGGCGTCACTCCAACACATATTTTTCTTCCTTTTGACTGGCTTCTTTTCAGCCAATGTATCTCGTCCATTGGCACTTAAGTGAACTTATGTGATCAGTATCGTTTATTTTTAAAGCTTAAATATAAAAAAAATACAAATACATATCAGGGTGAACCAATCAGCAACAAAAAATATTTTATATTTCGATAGCAACGGGTCAATCAAATGATCGGTTTGAAAAATGAATACAAACACGTAGAAATCACCAAATATATACATTAAGTACTAAGCCTTCGGGATTCTGCTATGGATTTTGTTGAGTACTATATATGTTCAGTGGGGTTTCAAGTAAAGAGATGTCTTAGAAAGATGTATAGACACTAACAACTTTGTTTTGAACACAAAAAAATAGCTTAAGTAGCCAGATCAAAAGGATGTAGACTCATTCGGTAAGCCTACGTACAACAGTGGACGGACACAAGCTGATGGTTTAATGTTTAGTGTTTTAAGTTAAATATTTGTTAATAACAATGATAGTGTTTTTAATGTTTTCTGTTTATTATTGAAACATATTTCCTAGGTACGACGTATCCAGGTATATAAGCAAAATACCGCGTTCAATGTTGATATTTCATCAACCTGATATTGCGAATAATATTATGGATGGCTTAAATATTCCCATTTCTAGGAACCTGTAGTCACCTTAAGGTTTGTGAGTAACACAATATCCCTTGAATGCTTTCAGAGGATAATTACCAAAGCTTCTTAGGACTTACTTTAAGTATCAATATTATCTTTGACTCTCAGGTGTTAAAATAATTCTTCGAAACGCTTTGTGAACCTCAAGCTCAATTTTATAGTAATTTCAAATGCACAATATTACGCATCACCCAATACTATTGATCGTCTGAGTTAAATATTAGGGATTATAATTCTGGAGATTTTTTCAGGACCGAGACTAAATTATTATGTCTACAAAATAAGCGTGATCATCATGATCATCATGACCATTACCCCTTCGATGACTGAAGCAAATGGTCGTCATGAACTTTTACCATAAAACTCGCTTCATCTCATGTCAGCTCAGCTTCCTTCTACCTCGCCGAGTAGATATTATGCTTAGTTTTCGACGGTTTTCCAGAACGGCGCAAGCCAAAAGACCTTAAATAAAAGGCAGTTGTAGTTTTTTCATCATGTGGAATCTGAAAAACTCGTATATATCCAAACTAGATGCGCCATTAGCCAAATTCAAATTATTGCATCCACAGTATTCTACTCAGCCATCTGCTATCAAAACCCATTATACGGTCGCATTGGCTTTTGGTGATGTTCCAAGACTCATAATCGTAAAAAGTAATGGGTAAAATACAGTTGCTGAATAATTAGCACTTTGTTTTAATAAAGTAAAAGTACGTGTCCCATATATTGCATTTGAAATTGAAATATACTCAAAAGTTATCAAGGTGAAAAGCGAGCTTCTTCTGCGGACGACCTATCTTAGTGACTTGTACACCGAGATATTTGAAATTTTCAATCCTCTAAGCGGTCTGTACGATATAAGTGTATTGCACAAGATATTCATAATACATAAATCTGAAAAAACAACGTGCTTAATATGTACTAATGGATCATTTTATTTTTATTAAAATAAATCATAATGAACCATATTAAAACAATGTAAAAAAAACATAAACTTCATCAATTACACGCTATGTTATTGAGAACAATTTTCATGAGTGATAGATTATTGAGAAATATACTCTATTATCTTCGCATTCCTCTCTCGAAGGCTCCGAGTCTGAAATTCAGAAATAATATCGCTGTACGTGAGTTCATTATATCTCTGAAGATATTTCAGGCGTTTATATTACGTAAGATAGTATAAGCTGTAAGTGATTAGGAAATACCATACATTGCTGAAAACTGATGCGAGTCTTATGAGAAAGTAACACAGACGTATATAATATATGCTACATAAAAGTGTATAACATAAAAGTGGTTATTAACGTTAAACTGTACTAGTTATTTGAAAATGTAATATTTTGAAACGTTAAAAATATATTAGAGATCATTGTTATATCTGTCACTCAGTTCTATCAGTTGTCTAATCTTACATCTCTACACCGAGTCTACAATCTGATAACCATTTAAAGTCTTAGACGACTTCTAGAGCTATTTTGAAAAGACTATAGTTGTTATTAGATATATGTTTTGTGTGATTCATCAATCTGATTTTTTAATAGAAGATTGAATTATAAGGGTAAAGTTTTCAAAGCCTTGATTATTGGTTGAAAGTGAATGTTTAATTCAGGCAGCGATGTGCGGTTAGCAAGTGACTCCATCACCATTAGTCTTTCAAATTAACATCCTCCTCTCTAAAAAAGCGTTATTCAGTCGCGTGGTTGCAGAATGAGGAACAGATTAACAACACAAATACTTTTTCTGAAGCACATATATTTTCACGATAAACTTTACAAACTTCTGGCACAGGCGGAATAACATGCTGGGCTGGCCATAATGCGACCTCCTTACGTCCTGCTGTCTCCCAGCGCCACAAGTGGCGATTTATCTAACAAACGTCACACTCGCGACCAGACTTGTCCAAAATGCCAATATGGCGACACATACATGTACGATAAGCGAACAGAAATAAGAATCGAAATTTTGTACATCGAGGTTTTCGGTACCAGTCAGCATGGGCTATATCATGCTAATGTCAAGATGAAAGAGATGATAAGAATTTTCATATGTCTTGTTTAGCTTATTAGAATACTCCTCTCTTGCGGTATCGAATGTGTAAGCATCAGTGTATAACTTGACCCGTGGTCGAGTATTGGGGCTCGCTTATTTCGTCAAATTTGTCCACTTTGTCAAAGTCGATAGTTCAAAATAACCCGCATTTGCATATAAAATACAAGCAGCTCTGTCCGAACATATATTGTCCCGAGAGGTTCAAGTTCAAAGGACGAAAGACTTTTGGAATTGGAACTGTCATCACGAGCTGCCAAATGGGCACAGTAACACATAGCGCCCAAAAGATTGACGCGGCTTAGTCACAAACTAATGTTGACAATTTAACCAACATGAAATGAAACAACTGTCAAAACAAATATAATGGCGTATGCAAACGCCATGTATTTTTTTATAAAATTGAAACTTAAATTATAAGATTTGCATTACAGGTGAGCAAAAAAAATAAGAGGCAAGTAGTTTTTTCAAGGCTTTTCGGCATCAGCCTAAAAGAGCTATATCAAGCTGATATCAATTAAATATTCTGGAATTAATCCTAAAATATATTTCAAACGTTAAATTTAATAAAAACCTTTTTATAATTTCACGTCTTTACTCTATAAATAAATACAGGGTGGATGCATTAGTCAAGCGCTTTAGTTTTTTTATTATAAGTCAATGGTAACTTACCTTATTTTTGTTCCAAAGTCAAATGCTGCTTAACTTTGATGATCTTACAAGAACCGCGCTTACCGTGTTCTTTTGTGGATGCACATTTGATAAAAAGTAAAGAAAAAATAATGAGACTTAGGTGGCAATGTTGAGGATGCGAAAGTGTTAAAAAGAGTATTTCAGGTGCCGCAACTATGTCCCAGCACTTAAAAGGCGCAATGAAAGAGTGGCCGCGGATAATGTAAGTGGTTAAGTGTTCTCTTCCCCGGGGACGCCTCTATCGAGTCGCGCAATAAAGGCCGAAGATAAAAAGGCCGAAGCCGCGGGGCGCCAATAAAGGGCAGGACCCGTCAATGTTATAGAGGGAAGAGCTTAAGAACCAGTGGCGCGTGATTTAATTCAGATTATTTACCATAACTTTTATACAATAAATCATTATCATCATCATCAGCGTCCGTCCACTGTTGAACGTTGGCCTCCCGCACGAGTCTCCATCCTCTTCGATCCTCCGCCTTCCGCATCCAGGTCACTCCCGCTATTCTTCATATATCGTCAGTCCATCTTGTAGGGGGTCGGACAATGCTTCGTTCGCCAGTTCTCAGGCGCCATTCCAATACTTTTCTACCCCATCGACATTGTGGAATTTTCGCTTTAAATATGTACTTTACTTTTCCAAATGCTGCCCATCCCAGTTGTATACGCCTGTCGATTTCTTTTGAGAAGTCACTTCGCCCTAGTTGCATTAATTGTCCCAGATAGGTATAAATCAATCAATAAATTAGCAAGCAGTAAAATGTTGTTAATTTTTTTTAATTGTTTTAATATGAATGACTTTGATTACTAATTATTAGCAAACATGTACACTAGGATGTCCCAAAAAACACCTTTTTTTTTTGAAGCCTAACTCCCTCATTTTGTGATAATGAAGTTCAAATAATGTTAAAAAAGTTTCGCCTACTTAAAACCACGGGAAAAGATAGCAAATTGCGACTTACCAATAGATTTGCTATTGCTTGTATGTTTTGTAAGCATACTTTTATTATCATTAATTAAACATTTCTGTGGAGTAAATAAATAAAAAAAATCGCCCTCATAGGCTGGAATACCCTAATGATAACGTATTCGCATTCTCAAGTTTTTCACTTCTATAGAAATATTCAAAATACTTTGATTGTTTAAATTGCTTCAATCAAATCTAAGCTCTTGACATGCCCTTGGTAAGGATGAGCCACCTATTTAGAACAAGGAAAAAAAACTAGCCCTAGGAAGCGTTAGGCTATTCATACGATGTCCCCTAAAAAACCCTGATTATTAAATCCCCAAATATTTTTCAGGTACTACAGCTGTATTTATTTATTTATTTAACAGAACCGCAGTTCCAAGGTACATAGAATAATAAAGAATAAAAAACATACAGTATATATCAACATACAAAAGGGAAAAAAAGAAGGTGACACGTGTCAAAGATCACAGAGTTCTAAGAGAACAATACCATCGAGAAAAGAGGAAAAGGATGTAAGAAAAAAATCGAGGTGTGCTGGTAGGCCATTTAGGAGCGCTATTGCCATTGAACTAAATTATAAAGAGGCTCATAGGATGCATCTATGTTGCCATGTGGACTTCTGACCTTACAGGTATTCTGGGACAAGGGTCTGTCTCCTAGAACTCCACCGTGTACAGCCAATGTATACATCTCGCCAGCCTTTCAGGACGGCGTGAGCACAGTGGCATGAAAAAAAAGCGAGATCCATAAAAGCTTTATCAGTTTCAATATGCATAGTAATCGCACTGGCGTGTAAATAAGTATAAACTGAAAAAAATATGTTATTAAGTGTTGTGTAGAGGTGGGGATAAATGGGTGGAGTATGCAAGTTAATGACCTCATAATAAAGTTTAATTTGTCCGCTTACAATGTACTACTGCAGTTAATAATATTTTTATAATGAATTAAATTTTAATGATAATTTTAATTATGATTTCAGGAAAAAAGGTTTTTCGTACCCTTTATACGTAAGAGTTTATAGGCTTTCTACGTGTTTGAGGTCCAGATTGGATGTGGCCGTAATTTTTATCGCATTTCCGTGCCTCAAGGTCACCGCATGGGGTCCTGCGAGCATTTATCACGTTCCTCCAAGGCCTTATCGAGCACTTCAGATGTCGCATTAACGACGCGGATCGGCTCCGCATCTCAAAGTTACACATTTTATTTTTTATTATTTATCGATCACCGGATTCGCTTGGTGTAAACCCTCCCTGTCCCGTCCTGTATTTGGAGACCCAGATGGAGACCTGTTACTGGACGCACGCAAAAAGCTACTTGTTAGAGAGTGGCTGAAGGCCTTCCCGTGATTCTAGGTGCATTAGTTAGATGTCAAATAGACCTCAGTCTAAGGCTGCGAATTTAGTATACTGCAGCGATTCTCAAATTGCCTTCTTTGATAACACGTTGCTAACCACGAAATACGTGGGAATAAATAAGGAAATGGTGTGGTTGGGAAATTGATTCTGCAAATAGCAGACATCAGTTAGGAGTCAAGTAATCGATCACCGGATTTGAAAAGAACATGAGCAAGAGAATAGAGCCTGTAAAAATAAATAGTAATCTTATAATTGAGACTTCAAAGAACTGTTGTGTTTAGCCGCCCATCAGGAGCAAATGGTCTACGCGACGAGAGCGTCAAGCTATTATCCAATCCCTTTCATTTTAACTATTGATCTATAGAAAATACTAGGTAATTATAATAAAATAAATTTTGGGTGACATAGACTAGTGGTAAAAAAGTTCGTTTGTCAATCAGACGCCGTCGGTTCAAAACCCGACTAAGCTTTATTGTTTTCGAATTGATTTGATTAAATCTAAGCTCTATACATGCCCCGATTAAGACTATAAAACGGCAATTTGGTTTCCATATGCAACAAATACGGAACACAAATGTATTAAAAGATATGTAATACCCGATACCCGTTCAAACCTTGGACCTATTTTTACTACAACGTGTATATGGTGACATCCTCCTCTCTTAGTTCGTTATTGAATTTCGAGGTGGCGGGATAAAGAGCAGAAGAACAACTCACAGACTTTTCCAGAAGCACAAATATTTTCATGGTAAACTTTACAAACTTCTGGCCCTAGCGGCAAAACATGCCGGGCCGGCCATAATACGATCTCTTCGCGGTCGGCACACAACTGACTGTTGTCGGTGACACCCAGCCAAGTGACGATCTATACGACTAGTCCTCCTAACGGCATTACAAAATGACAACACATGCGTGTCCGATGAGCGAACTAAAATAAGAGATGAAAGATTGTAAATCGAGTTTTCGGTCCCAGTCCAGGGCTATATCATGCTGATGTCAATGGTTATACAGTTTTCATTAAAATTAAGATATTTAAAATAATATTTTGTACGTGAATTAGAAATCTGACATCAAAAACGTTTTTAAATAAATAAAATGTACGAAACATATTATCTGTTTCATTTGACCTAATAACCTTGTTATACCCTTGCTTCTGAAATTCAAGTAATTTTCTCGATAGCGAGCATTGGATATCTTTGACGGGAAACGACTATCAGTTTTCGTTAATATCTACCTCTTTTTATATTTTTTCCCATTTTATTTCATGGGAGACTAAATTTTCAGGAATTTTCAGAATAGTTAAATTATTTGCTTGCTTCTATGAGTATATTTTTATAAAGGAGTATTTAAAAATTGTACGTGCTCTAAAATTAGCAGATGATATTTATCCATCACCATATGTTTTTGCCGGTGGATTTAGCTCAATGGTCAAAGCATTTGCTTTGTAACTTTGGTTGTAAGTTCGATCCCAGTGGAGATAAAAAAGTATTTTTTTAATCAATTTCTGACTCTCAAATACCCCCGGTTGGTGTGAATTTGATCCGTCAACCGTAAAATGCCAGTTAATTAAAATTGGTGGTAGACGAAAGTTGTCCCGTGAAAAACACCCATTAGTAGTAAATTCCTGTAATAATAAAGATGATGTATGAATCTTGGACTGTAGTCTATGACGTTGGCGGATCAATACTTCACATACAGCGCTTAGCCATATGTACCATGGTAAGCGTCATAGAGTTGCACAAATGAGACTTCAGAATTACTATCACTATCTGCTGGTATGAGTTTACATAATAATAAAGAATACATTGTAATTGATTTGTCTTAAAAATGAAAATCGTCGTGAATTATTCAGTATTCATTTTTTAGACGTTTTTTTAATATGTATTTAAAAGTTTTCTTTTAAACAATCGAATTCGATAACTTTTAAAATAGAAAATAATGGAAAAAACATTATAAAACATCATATAAACTCAGTATTAATCAAAATTGCCGCCATTCACTTATATCAGCTTCTACTGTCCATAGATATCTTTGTATCAAAAGTCAACCTAGGAAAGTTAATGGTTTCTGACTATTATATACCAAGGTTGCAACTATTGATGAGAAAGTCACAGTAGTACGTGAGGGGTGATAAGTAAAAAAATATATCAATATTAATTTAAGGAGATTTGATTTTAATGCAAGGTTTCAGAAGTTTGTCATTAAGGGTTGCAATATAAAATAGTTAATAAAGGTAAATCTTTTACGGTTAAGGTTTTCTAAGGTTTTATGAAAAAAAAACTATAATAAGTTTGTAATAGATTCGATTTAAAAAATATACATTTAAGATTTTCTTGACAACTCCTGAAAAAGTGTACTACACTGAACTACATAATGATATAAGTCTTTGTGTATATAGCTTAAGCAAAAAGTCCATCAGAATTCTTATATAATAAAACCAATAAGAATGTCGATAGAATGACAAGTTTTTTCAGAGACTTCATGAAAGAAGAAAAATTACCAATTTCCAATCGATAAATACATGAAGGCTAAAGTTGTGTTACAATGCCAGATTTTTTTTCAGCAATTCATTCTCTGAAACGTATTGACATATTATAAAGATGAAAGAAATGATTCCAGAAATTTTATATTAAAAAACCGTACACATAGAATTATGAAAAATTGATGAAAATAAACTCTCTTATTTATATTCAGATTATTCCCTTTAAGATACATTTCAAATATTTAATGGAAACATACTTTTTTATTATATATTTTAATATAATGATTAGTCCGACGTATTGGAGGCTTTGACCATTTGAAGATGGCTTGAAGAGGTAGTTCTACAAATATAATATACACTTGATGAAAACGTAATTCAATTAGGTTTTTTTTTAATTTAAATTTCATATAACATATTGTTGAAAGCATACTTTTCTAGGGAGTTATATTTTAGAAATTTTGAACAACGATATTCTACGAAGTAGACTCGTAATTTTATTCCATCGTAGCTCTAAACCGTGAATATACGTCCTGCATAAAACAGCATATTAAAGCATTTTATATGGCGCATCGTCCAAGCGATGAATTCATCGTCAGCCAAGTATGAATTTCAGCAACGAATGGTGGATTTTCAGCCACAAAACGACTGCATTCCTCTAAAAAGCATATTTTTTACATTCATTTGAAACTCATGTTATACTAGATATAAGTATTTCTCCGCAAAGCAAAAGCGTAGATCATCTTACAAAAAATTAAGAACTACCTTTCGGTTCTTCTTATATATTTATTTTACAATAAATGCTTAGTCTATAAACCCTGTTCACTGCTCTACCCAGGCTAATGACTGTGCACAGCACTTTTAATGTGAGATAATTCTCATTTAATTAAGTTTCAAGCACTAGTTGCCTCTGTAGCGCCCCTTTCCAGACCTCAGAGCACATTCTCTGAAACTGTCAGTTAAAAGAGTTAGATAGAGTGGTTCTTTTCGATGCAATTTGAGGAGAGTACCTTTGTCCCTATCGGGCATGCAAACTTTGTAGCAACTAAGAAAATATCATGCAATTATCAATATCGCTACTATTTTCGGTAAGAGAATCTATCTTTTATCTCTATTTCCTTTCAACCCGTGAATTCTATTCTAATCTGTTTCACGGGTTCTTTCTATTTAGCACTTCTTTGCAGTGGCCACAACTGTTCAGAGAGGATTCCCACTAGACTAATAACTTGCTAACTGACATAATTTGGATGAGCGCACCATCGTGTAGACTTGGAGACTTAGAAGGTGGAATTCAGTCCAGATATAAGTACCTTTGTCAAAGTTGGCTAAAGTGAGATGACAACGTGATGGACGTCTAAAAAAAGTCACTTCTTGCAACTCCAATGTATAATAAATATAAATTGCACATCTACTATTAACCATGGAATTCTTCCAGTATTAACATATGGCGCAGATACGTGGAATCTAACAGCAAGTCTAATCCATAAAATAAAATTCATACAACGTGCAATAGACAGTTCCATGTTCGGAGTTTCTCTAATAGATAGAATCCGAATCAAAAATATCCAAAGAAGAATTGTAGTGGCTACACAACGAATAGGCAATTTGCAAGACTTATCTGTCGAAAATACGACGGTCGATGGGGATGAAAAGTATTAGAGTGCCGTCCAAGAACTGGCAAACAAAGCATTGGCCGACCCCTTGCAAGATGGACTGATGACATTAAATAACTTAAGTCTCCTGCATGAGTCTCCATCCTTTTCGACCGTATGAATTCTGTATCCAAGGACACTCCCGCTATTCTTCTCTATTATCACACAGAATTATGATGAGTGTACTATTTATGAAATTTACTATCAAATTTATAGATCTATGATAAATTAAAGGTTCTACATCATATTAAATGCTCTCTCACGCTCCTTTGCGAACGGCCTTTCCGAGGCCTTTTCAGACAAAAGCCTTAACCGGTTAAGGTTCTACGGACGTCTAGAAACTAACAATTGCCCAGTGTGATATTATACCGCTTGTTATTCCACCGAACTGAACGACAATGGTCCCCACAGCCAGAGGTATCAATGACTTACCCAACGAATTATGTACGAGAAGCCTAGTAATAATTGGACAACCTATTGAATATTAGACGCAGAAGGCTTCGAAATACAGTGAGTCTTATTATGATGTGACGTAGTGATTTCGAAAATGACGTCACGTTAAAAGGCCGATGATTCTTTTCTGAAAAATAAACTATATTGAGAAAATCGTTAAAAATCCTGAAAATTTTATGATTTTCGCATTTATTTCATAATAACTTAAGTGAGTACATCCATATTCAGGCTGAATTTTCAGGATTTGTGTTTTTTAATAGTGTTGCAGAAATCTTTAATATGAATTCTGTAGTGTTAATACGCCAACGTCATAGACTACAGCCCGATATTCACGTCATCCTTATTATTACAGGAATTTACTTTATATTACGTCTTCACGGGACGACTTCCATCGACCACCAATTTCAATTAATAGGCTATAACTGGCATTTAAAGGATAAAGGATCAAATTCATACAAACTGGGGTACTTTTGAGGTCAGAAATCGATTAAAAATACTTTTTTCTTTTTTAATCTCCGTCGGAGATCAAACCAATGAACTTCGACTTGCAAAGCAAACGCTTTGACTATTGAGCTATAGCCGCCAGCATCTGATCGTCCATTTTTTACAGAAATTCGCTGTGATTGGGAGGTGTTCACGAGACGACTTTCGTCAACCGCCAATTTAAATGAATATGCTACGACTGGAATTTTATGGGTGACAGATCAAATTAACAACTACCGAGGGTATTTATACAGTTATAATATATTTTCATTTATTTTAAAATTTTCCTCTCTAAGTTATAGAAGTTATTATTGCATTGCACGGTGGCAAGATGAGGAGCAGATTAACAACACAAAGTTTTTTTCTGAAGCACTTTGACATATATATTTCGATAACTTTACAAACTTCCGGCCCTAGCAGAATAACATGCTGGGCCGGCCATAATACGACCTCGCTACCGTTGGCACACCCAGCGATGCAAGTGGCGATCTATAGAACTAGTCCTCCTAACGGCATTACAAAATGACAACATGCGTGTCCGATGATCGAACGAAAGAAAGAGAAGAAAGATTGTATATCGAGGCTTTCGGTACTAGCTAGGAAGGGCTATATCATGCTGATGTCAATTTTAATCTTCATCCGTCATTGAACTCACGACCTTTGCTTTGGTCAGCGAAGGTTTTAACCGCTAAGCTTTACCGGACAGTGAAAAATAATGTAACTATTACGATTTAGGTAGTTATATTAGTTAAGGTAAAATTCACAGTACCCTAACATATCTTATTAGTATATTAAATTAGTAACATATAATATATGACATTTTTAGAATTGATGTTCTGAAATAAACATTTTTGTACGATATCAAAGGTGAAATAAATGTTTAAGAAAAATTGCGGGGATTCTAAAATAAATGTATTAAAGAAGTCGCTACTTATAAGCTAAGTTCATGATAAAATAAAAAATAATTTAAGGACTAGACTTTTGGTGTGTCATAGTAATATAATTAGATCCGGGATAACGTGTGGCTCATGCACTTATGGAATTATCCCGGCAAGACGCATTATCGCCGCGAGGCTTATCCCGGCGTCTTAACGCGATATCCAACGCTCTCTTCTTGGCGGGATGAGCGGGATAAGGGCTGACACAAACTTTAAAAAATAACATGTAAATATATACAGGAGAATATCGACAGATGGTGATAGTTATTCTTGATTACCAAAGAAGGCAACTCGAGACTCGCTGTAGTATGCTAGCTTCGCAGCCTTAGTCTCAGGTCAATTTGACATCTAAATTATGCACCTACAATCACGTAAAAACCTTCAGCCACTTTTTAACAAGTAGCTTTTTGCGTGCTTCCAGTAACGGTCCCCATCTGGGTATTCAAAAACAGGACGGGAAAGGGAGTGTTTTCACCAAGCAAGCCATTTTGATTCTGAATCTGTGGAATTCTGCTGCATATGGCTAAGCGCTGCATATGGAGTGTTGATCCACTAACATCATAGACTACAGCTTAACATTCCCGCATCATTCTTATTATTACGGGATTTTTTAATGAATGGGTGGGCTTCATTGCTCGTATATATATACATATAACGTCTGTGAATTTTGACTCTTTATTAACAATCAATTCAGCAGTATGATTTGTTTTTAAAACAGATGATTGTGTAAAATATTGAGAAATGAAAAATGATAAAGAAAAAAAAATGCAGCTTTTCATTTTCAAATGGATTAAAAGATGAATAAAGAAACTGAGTAAAGAGATTTCTTCAGCAGAGCATAAAATATAGCTGCATTTTTTCAAACTCTCGTTTCCCTGAATATGCAACTATACATATAATGTGCTCGGTGAAGATCCGGGGGCAGAGTTGATATATGATGAATCAAAATCACAAATTTGTGACGCTGATACGCTTTATCTAGAGAGTGGATATGGAATGATAAAATACGAGTATTTCTTGAGTAAATTATTTTTACCCTATTTTAATATGGATCACTTCAAGCACTGTCTAATTAGATACTTGAATATCACCCGTTTTGCTTTTAATTAGAGCTTCATCAGTTTTGTAAGTTTATAGACAGAAACGTATGATGATGATATGTTTTATATAAAAAGATAATATTAAGGATGGTATTTACTAGGGTTGTGCCAAAACGCATTAAGCCATCCCCGCGCTAGGGCTCCACAGCCCCGGAATAATTTGAATTGTTTTAATATGGTA
The DNA here is from genome assembly GCA_022606575.1 of Glossosoma conforme. Classification (NCBI taxonomy): domain Eukaryota; kingdom Metazoa; phylum Arthropoda; class Insecta; order Trichoptera; family Glossosomatidae; genus Glossosoma; species Glossosoma conforme. The sequence goes on along the minus strand of JAGTXR010000058.1, from coordinate 4,779,629 downwards.
ATCCCGGCTCGGCGCCTTTAATTTACTGCGCCCTGGGAGGGTGTACCCACTATCTATGCTTGTAACGGCACACGACGTGGGAGTAAATGTAATCGATGTCTTAAACGTGTGGGAGAGGCTTTAACTGCTTAAGTTTGGAAAAAGTTTGTGGCGGCTAAGTAGAAAAAAAAACTGTAAAATATCACATTTTGGTATAATATCTTAGGTTTTCACGGTAAGATTTGATATTGTGGTATTTGAGAAGAAAATCCCTGCAATGGCGGTTGAAATATTTGAAATTAGTAATTCACCACACACGGCTAAACCCAAAAGCCACAATATCATCACACTTTGAAGTTGAATGAAACATAATTTCATAGATTCAAACGGCCACATTTTAAGTTGTGACTTTTGGGTTGAGCCAAGAGAGACGAAATTTTTACTCTGATATTTTGACCAATGTTGCAGGTTATTCAACAACTCATAGACCCTTAAAATGACCCCTGAAGCCATGGTCTAAGTATCGTAAAGAAGGATAATTTTGCCATGCACAGCTCAAACCCAATAGCTACATGTTCTGAATACAATATTTTGTCATCCTCCTCTCTAAGTTCGTTATTGAATTGCGTGGTGGCAGTATGAGGAGCAGATTAACAACACAAATACATTTTCTAAAGCACATTGACATAAATATTTTGATAACATTACAAACTTCCGGCCTTTTTGGAATAACATGCCATGCTATCCATAATACGACCTCGTCGCGGTCGGCAAACAACTTGACTGGGCACCTGGCGCCGTGGTTGGTGACACCAAGCGCCGCAAGTGGCAATCTATATAACTATTCCTCCCAACGGTACTACAAAATGACAATACATGCGTGTTCGATGAGCAAACGAAAATAAGAGACGAAAGATCGCATATCAAGGTTTTCGACAACACGTGCAAGGGCTATATCATGCTGATATCTAGGCATTATAGAACGTTAAATTAAGACTTGAGAGATTAGCTTAGCTCAGTACTATCGAGCATAAATTACTCGAATATCATCAGGTCCTTGATACTTGTACTGGTTTACTTGATACCTTAATAACGATAAATAACATATCATCAAATGTTATGTTATTATATTTAGACTATTAATAGTAATTTTGTAACGATAATAAAATACAAAGCTTAATTTGAATATTACAAAAAAAGAATCTTTCTTATTTTATTTTTGGTCGATATCTATTTTAAATATTTAATGAGAAAAATATTTTTCATCTTTACCCGCATGAATCCTAAAAATGTCAAAAGGACATCCATTACATCGTGCAAAAAATCCCATAATGTAGAGTGTGGGAGTGACCCAAAATTTGTACTAAATCTTTGATTTTTAATCAAGTAACTTTTGCGGGAAGGTCCTTTATCTGTTCTGGTGGGTGTAAATACAGTGGTGTAGCAAAATTATTATTTGAAGGCATTCATTCCTAGAAGTATGGTAAGCCTGTTCATTTTTACTGTGTGTAAGCTTGTGAATCATCTAAAGCTTTAAGTCATTTTAAGGTCTTCGCCAAAGTCTATTTCAGTTCCTTGCATAATAGCTGGGACTCTTAAACATAAATGTTACCTATAATGCGTTTGTATTCTGACATCAGCATGATATAGCCATTGCTGACTGGTACCAAAAACCTCGATATACAATCTTTCTCGTCTCTTATTTCTGTCCGCTTGTTATATATTTATGTGTCCGCCATATTGGGACTAGTTACATAGACCGCCGCTTGAGACGCCAGTGCAACATGCAATCACGCCTGTTGAGTCCCGCCCATCGGCGAGAGCATATTGTATTGTGGCTCACCCTAATGCGTGACTAGGTCGAGCCCTAAATTTGTAAAGTTGTATCGTAAATTATGTCAATGTGCTTCTGAAAAAGTCTGTGTTATCAATCTGCTCCTAATCCTGTCCCATCAAGCGACTGAATAACAATGTTTTTGAGAGAGAGGAGGATGTTAATTGCTTTCATTTTGTTGGGTGTTGTTAATTCTAGTATCTAACAAAAAGTCAAAGCAGCCGTTAAAAAGATTTTTTGTATTACAAGTATTTGATTAGATACTCGTATAAACATGAGATTGGTATTACTTTAAATATGAAAAAGAGTAACAATTTATGAACATCTAATAATAATATTATTTTTCATAAAATTAAAATAGCAAATACAATTTAAGGGTCGGAAATATTTAATAAATTTAAAATTTACTGAATCGTTAATTTTCCGAAAAGGAAAGATTTTTTCATTTAATTTACTTTAATATGCAGGAATAGAACGTATGATAATAAACGAGTTTGCAATATGTGAAATGAAACCTTAACAGATAATAATTTAGCTCAAAAACGTGTGAAAAGGTGGAGTTTTTTTTTTCAGCTTGAGGCAAAATGTTCCCCTCAAGGCGAGTGATGGTCGCTTTAGAGTGAAGGTTATACAATATTACTTTTGTTAGAAAATGTAAAAACAGTGTAATTTTTCAGATAAAGGCAAAAGTTTCAGTCACGCCTTTGCTCGGTGGTCCCGTAATGCGAGTGATGGTCGTTTTAGAGAGAAGGTCCAGATCCTCGGAGCTTGGGAATCCAATCTGAGCGGGTCCGCCGCCCACAAAAGGCTGTATTATCCGCCTCGAAACAGCCTTGACCCACAGCTTTCCCGCCCTGGAAGTACTATTTAAAGAAACATTCATTTCAAGCCCAACGGGGCAAGGTACGCTCCGCCTGCTTTGCTTCTTACTGAAAAACGAAGTGTTGCATGATCTTTCAGTTTTATTTCGACGCCATACAATAGAAGATTATTAAAACCCGTGATACAATAACAATAATTCTTATAGGATAGTAAAAATGGCGAATATTAACTTAATTCACTCATTTCAAAGAAGAGCAATTCGTTTGATAAACAATGACACTCTTACGTCTTACCTGCAATCAATGGAACACAGGCGTAAGATTGGTTCTCTTAGTCTTTTATACCGTTATTACCAAGAACCAAGAACTGGCAGTTTCTGACACGAAGAAGAAGAAGACGTTATTACCACGGTCGCTGCTCTTTGGAACTTAAAGAACTAATTCCTCTTGCACCCCCCACAACAAACAAACTCGTCTTACACTTGCCGAACATCCAAACATGGTTAATATATGTCGACCAAGAACTGGCAGCCTCCAAAGCTCCTTCCTTAATGCCACCGGTAAGCTATGGAGTGCTCTTCTCAGCGTCTGTGTTTCCTCCTTCCTACAATCTGGATCTTTTCAAGAAACAGATTAATATATACCTGCAATCTCCCCAACCCACACACAAACACGAACACAACACATGTTTCCCGCATGCAGCGTCCAGTCTCCCTGGCTGAGCGTCATTAGAGTACACTGGTCTTGGCCGGGTGTGCTCTGTTGCATGCGTTTACATAAAAAAAATATAAATACATATATGTATAGCATCTGGAAAGGACTTTACTTGCCTCACACCCGCATCACTACCGGAGAGAAATTAAGTCTCTTTGATGATGCGCTCATTCAGATAATGATAATTTCGATTTTGTACCTTTAACCTTCGTTTTATAAGCACGCACATTTTTTTTGCCTAATTGATTTAACTTTAGATTTTAAAGCGCCCGAAACATGCCTTCATGTAATAAAAAAATGTGTAATTCTGCTTAAATAATTTTGTTTTCCTTTGTTTTATTTGAGATTATGATCGGTTAGCAAATTATTACTTCATTGGGAGTCCTCTATAAACAATTGTGGCCACTGCATAGAAATTTTAATAGATAGAACCCACGAAAGAGGTTAAAATCGCATTTACGGGTTAAAAGTAGATGGAAATGAATGATAGATTGTTATGACCAAGAATTATTACGAAAATGATAAATACGTGCTTTTTTTAGTGGCCATGAAATATGCATGCCAGATAGATTCGAGGTAATTTTCTTGAAACAAAAAAATCTTCAGGGTGGGTAATTTTGAAGATGACTCCCGCAACGACGGTTACAATATCGGAAAAAGTGAAAAAAAAAATTGTCACAGAATATATTAATTTAAAATCATAATGATTTATACCCATTTGCCGATCGGGTATAGCTTAATGGTCAAAGCGTTTGCTTTTGCAAACCAAAGGTCGTGGGTTTGATCCCCGACGGAGATTAAAAAAAAAAGGATTTTCAATCGATTTCTGAGCACTCAAATAATCCGGTTGGTGTTAATTCGATCCCTCACCCGTAAAATGCCATTCATAGCCTATTAATTAAAATTGACGGCAGACGAAAGACCAACCATTAATAGTAAATTATGATAAATAATAAGGATGATGCGTGAATTTCAGGCTGTAGTCTTTGACGTTGGTGGATTAACACTCCACATGCAGGGCTTAGCCACATGCACTAAGGTAAGCGTCATAGAATTCCACAGATAAAACTTCAGATTTCCTGTAACCATCTTTCAGGATTCTCCTGTATGTGCCTATATTTAATAAAAAAAAAGGAAGTTGGTATGAAAATGAGGATTTATACTTACTAATCACTAAATACACAGAAGACTTCTGAATTACTATTTGTTCGGTATCCCCCTGTTTGTATTTACATTTAAAAAATGTATTAGTTTATTTTGTTTGAAAATGTTCTTTTTGTTTGAAATCAATTTTTTCATTCATTCAATGTTTATAAGAATCTCAAAGAAACTCAGATATACAAAATTACAACTAAAACTAATAAGTAAAATATTTTTTCAAACTTCAATAATGGAGTATTTTGCTTTAAGCATTGCTTATTCACATACTTGATGACAGCAATTTCACTTTCAATGGCAACTTCTTCAATTATTCACTTTTACATGTATTTATTCAAACTATTCATTTAATTAATGATCTTAAATTAACGACCTTACAATTGTGCGTCTTAATACTTTGTGGCTTGCGATACTAAAGATTAACCCATTACGTTCCGGAAGACGTCCATAGATCGTAAAGTACCTTCACCACACTATCAAGGCGATGGCCGATATGATGCGCTCCTTCTCTGTACGTCTCTTTACTAATTCGATATCATCAGCCATCAAGAGAGAGGGCTTTAACGAGGGGAGGAAGCATCAAGGAGAGGCCGTTCCGGAATTTTATTGAGGACGGCTCGCAATCGCGACCGCCGGCTCCATAACGCGGGCCATCAAATTAAAGCGTGCCTTGAAAAAGCAGGACTGGACAAGGGATATAAGGACTGATGCAATATCCCCTTTGTGATGATCCGCCCTTTAGAACCAAACGGCTTAGGCCTTCATATCATCAAGCGAATCACTCGATCCCTCTTTAAAGAGCTGACTAAAGTTGGTCAATATTGACATCAGTACGATAGCCCTTACTTACTGGTGCCGAAAATCTCGATAAACAATTTTTCGTCTCTTATTTTTATCGCTTACCAAACATTTATGTGTCCGCCATATTGGAACTAGCTATTAAGTATTTGCCACCGACGGCGCTGGTGACCGACAATGTGCCGCAGGAGTCTACGCGCCGACGACCGCGTCAGTTATGTGTTGATGATCGAGAAGGTCGCATGACGGCCAGCGGCATGTCCTCCCGCTTGGCCGCAAGCTTGTAAAGTTTTTCATAAATATAATCAATTTGCTTCTAAAAGAAAGTCTTTGTTTGCTGACCTGCTCGTCATCATGCCCTCACGTGACGTATTAACCCTCTTTTTCAGAGAGAGGAGGATGTTAATATATTATATTAATCAGTTGCATAGCACTTCGATAGGGAGGGTCTCGTTAGATAATCGAAGTAATGCAACTTTTGATGGAGATCATTACTTCGATGGGTCACCGCATCTTGATAACGACGAGTTGCTGATTGGATTAAGACGTTCCTTAAAAGACCAGATTCTCTAGAAAGGCAGAAAGTGACTCGGACGGTGCAATGAGTCACAGCGCTCGAAGACCACGTATCGTCCTTCTGGCAAACTATTCGTCAATTAAATAAGTAAAATAGCGGCTGAAACGCTGCGTCTTATAACGACTTGTTGTTAAACTTCGATCTTAATATTTACATATTTGCTTGTCAGACGAGCGAACAAAAAAAAGAGACAAAATATTGTACATCGAGGTTTCTTGGCACCAGCCTGAAAGGCTATGTCAAACTGATATCAGACCCTGATACTCATTTTAAATATAGTCAAAAATTCTCGTTTTTAAAAAACGGATTTCAGTTTAAAGTGACCGCAGTTACTTTGTAGCAAGTCCACGTTCCATATATGAAACTGATATTAACAGAGAATAAAAATATTTTTATTACTCTACATTCTAACAAGGGGCTACTTCTTGAAATGTCGTTTATATATCTTCTGCCGACTCTGGCGGTTTGAAATTATTACTGCTTCTACACTCGAATGACTGGGCGGACCAATCGCTATTAAAACAATAGACTATTTTTAAGGCCATGGTCTTAGATAATGAGAGTGACATTAAAATCTCTGATTTTACTACCATTTAAAAAAAAACTTGGTGGCGTTAAATTACAACCCTATCGAAGATCTTATATTTATGCAAGCAGCTTCGAACATAAGTCATATTTGACATTTGTAAACTAAGCAGCTGCAGAGTACAAACATCTTCTTTTTAGTATCAATCCGGAGGATCGGTTTGCAGCAACAAACCTTGCATCTCGATATCCACTCTTCTAGATCCTTTGCAATCCTCTTTAGTTCGACATGAGATGCAATTATTTTTGCTGATACATGGGATGTCTTTTAGACCTTTAATGTGGTATTTTAACCTTTATTTCCACATCCGTTGACCAAAAAACGTTCGGTGGTGTGTCCTAAGCTACCCTACTAAACTAATCTCTATTTCATGTGTAATACTTGCTGTTAGATTCCACGTCTTAGCGCCATAAGTCAACACAGGGAAGATGAATTGATAGAGCGCCTTAGTTTTAAGACATTGTGGAATTTTTGCTTTAACAAGCAAAGTGTTCACCGTTCTGAAAGTCATCTAATGTACTCAGCGGATGCTCCTAGAGAGCTTAAGTAGTATGATGAAATATAAAGCTGGTCTTCAAAACTTAAAGAACAAACTCCTCCTGCACCCACCCAAAACCGACAAAACTCATCATATACTTGCCGAACATTCATACACGGTTAATGTGTGTCGACCAAGAACAGTCAGATTTCAAAGTTCCTTCCTTAATGCAACCGGTAAGCTTTGGAATGCTCTTCCAGCGTCTGTGTCACTTCTTACAATCTGGATCTCTTCAAGAAACAGAAAAATATACACATGGAATCTCCCCAACCCACACACCAACACGAAAACAACACACGTTTCCCACATGCAGCGTTCAGCCTCCTTGGCTGAGCGTTATAGAGTGCACTGGTTTTGACCGGCTGTGCTCTCCTGCATGCGATTAAATAAAAAACTTTTGTTAAAATAATCAAAATAATGAAAATTAATAAAACTGATACATTATAAATATTTATTTACCTTGTTTTCACATGGATCACGTAAAAAAAGTTCTCTATTAGGAGACTGCAATTTCGACTAACTCGTAGTCTTTCTCAATCCTTCTTACTTTTGTTACGTGATCCATGTGAAAAATAAATAAATAAATAAATATTTATAATTTATTATGGATCTCAAAGTGAATGCTCAAAACATTGAAAATAAAACTGATACAATTTACTGAGAGAATTGAAGAAATATAGTTCATTTAAGCAAACGAAAGCAGTGAATGAAATAATGAAACTGAAAACAAATAATAAAATAAATTGAGTCTGCAAGAAAGACTTTCACTTTTTTGTCATACACGCTCATTTTACAGCCACATAGTATAATACAAGGTAAATTTAAGTAAGACATTTCAGTTGAAATTTGTTTTTTGAGCAATGAATGCCATGATTTACGCTGCGTAGATAAAACAGCGCGTGTGTATATATGTGTGCGTGGAGGCTTTCGCGCTCGTGTACGTGTGAGCGTTCACTTTTACGCTTATGCACGCTTACGTGTGCGCTTATGGACGTTTACGTGCACGCATATACGTGTGTTATGGCTTTTTCTTTACATTTCCATGCGCGACGCGCGCCTCACGGTATGAAAAATTGCCAGCAAATAGTAAATAGCACCTATGAAGATGTACACAGGATGATTCATAAATTATTTTCATCCAAAATTAATACAAACTGCAGAAAACAATGTTGAAAGTTATTATAATAATTTTAGTCCGGACTCCGAGGGCATTAATTGATATCAAGCTGATATCAATTAATATATCCAGTCAAAAGACGAAGATGGACTTTGTTGGGACATCAAACGCCAATTTTTCCGGCGGGTATTGTTCAATGGTTAATTTGTTTGCTTAGCAAGCCAAAGGTCGTGGGTTCGATCCCCGACGAAGATAAAACAAAACTATTCCTGAACTCTAAATCGCGGATCTACTCTCCACATGCAGCGCTTATCCATATGCACCATGGTTAGCGTCATAGAATTCTACAGATGAGACTTCAAAATTACAATCTAAAATCTGTCGGTATAATCTTGTATGCGTTTACACAAAAAAAACTTATATGCAATGAATCATATGAATTATGGCACCTAACAAATAAATATTTTTTCATTATCATTATTAATAACAAAAATAGATAATAAGTTGGCGTGGTAGCTAGCAAAAACGAATGCAACCATATAGTTTAATATTAATAGCAGGCATACCTTAATAGAATATTGAGAATGGATTAAGGTGAGACTTTACTTTGGACCCATAATTTCTGACAAAAATGTCTCATAAAAATGGTCACTAACAAAACTTCCAAACGAACGAGTACTCTTACAGCAGTCGTCGTTCTTCTTCTTCTTCGTGTCAGCGACGTCAAATTATTTCTGCCCAGTATCTGGCAACAAGGTCGTGTTTTTTAGTCTGCGTACATCCGTGTTATATTTTATGTTGACTCACTGATTGATGACAAATTTTTCAGAACGAAAGTAGTTTTTTGTTAAAGTTGGGTTATGTCAAGTAATAATGAGTTAAATAAGGTAAGACCCGGTATGAATATTTAGTATTAATACGATTCTTATTTTTCAATGTAATCGCATGCAGGAGAGCACAGCCGGTTGATTCCAGTGCAGTCTATGAGGTTCATACAGGGAGACTGGACGCTGCAAGCGGGAAACGTGTGTTGTGTTCGTGTTTGTGTGTAGGTTGGGGAGATTGCAAGTGTATATTTATCTCTTTCTTGAAGAGATCCAGATTGTAGGAAGGAGGAAACACAGACACTGGAAGAGCATTCCAAAGCTTACCGGTGGCATTGTAGAAGTAACTTTGGAAACTGCCAGCTCTTGGTCGACACACATTAACCGTGTATGGATGTTTGGCAAGTTTAAGACGAGTTTATCGGTTGTGGGATGTTAAAAAGATGACGTGTTAGTTTACAGCAGAAAAAATTAACATCATTAAAGGATACTTAAATTTCACATGAATATAATAGTACTTAATATTTGGATACTGACCAAATTGTAATTAAATACTGACTGAATTTTTTTTTTTATAAAATGTTTTCTTTTTGAAAATTTAATTCCACCCTTGCTACAAAATAAATATAACATAGTATTTCTTGTTCACTCCGATACAAACGTAATATTAGCGCCACCCATAATATTAAATCTTTCTTTATGGCTGTGGAACGTGTTATATATCATTTCTTCTACATTTTCTACATAAAGCTCTATAGAAAATAATAAAATTACATATTGTTCGCATTTAAAAAAAAGATGCCAACTTTTCTATGGAAAAAATAGAATATTAGAATGTAAGTGAATATACTTTTTGTAAATTCAAATAATGTATTATAGTTATCTGGGATTAAATACAAATTAAATTCTTAAAAATAATACGATGATCGTCAAGAGTGTTTTACTGTTTTATGTAAAGAAATGGTATTTTTTTCAAAATTAATAATTCTTCAGCGAATTATTTATTTATCCTACGATCATTTTTATTTTAATCGCTTAACAATTTGCAAAATATTTTTTTTCAGTTTTTCATATTGACATCAGCATGATATAGCCCTTGCTGACTGGTACCGAAAACTTTGATATACAATCAATAAATAATACATATATTGTTACTAAATGAACTACTTTGTTTACCCCTGTCTTTCTAATTCCGGCATGTATTATTGTCTAATAATTACAATATAAAGTCGTTGATACTGCTTAATATAATTATTCTAGATATCAATCAAGCTGGAAAAAAGAAAAAACCAAAACTCCCAGGGACTGCCCATCATCATCACCGAAGAATTACAAGGAATTTTTAATTTAAGCACATCAATTTATTATTATATAATATCTAAATACATTTAAAAAACTAATATTCAGTAATTTTATATTCCTTTTTAAATTGAAAACCAAAAATTAGTTTTATAAAATAGCCTAACACATTAAAATGACAAATACCTAGTCATTTTATAATTATATAATGCCTTTTTCAAATTACAAACCAAAATGGTTACATACATTAGAAAACCACATACCCATTAAATTTATAATGTCTTTTTTCAATTGTTGTACCCGCACACATATATAACCTGTAAATATGTGTGTAAGAACTAATTAACTGTCCATGCCTATATAAGCCAATGCCTGTTATTATTTTTTCATTATTGAAGATGGTCTTCAGAGGCCGAAACATGTTATCGTTAAAAAAATGTGAATCAAAAGTAAATATTTTTAATTTATTAATTTTTTAATTAAAATTAATTCCAAAATTCCAAAATATATATGTCAATGTGCTTCAGAAATAGTCTTTGTGTTGTTAGTCTGCTCCTCATTCTGCCACCACGCAATTCAATAACCAACTTAAAAGGAGAAGGATGTGAATATAAACTTTAATAAAACAAAATGTGTAGATAAGATGACACAAATATTATTTCCCCTGCATGCTCCAGCAAATATGTGAATGTTTAATGTTTTAAGTAGATATTCAAGTATATTTCATCTTATAAAAATTCTATATGTTAAAATTTTCTTCGCAAATTATTACCACTTGTCGTCAGTTACCATCGTCTATTTCAAGTTCGAAGTCTATTTCTAGTATACCTGGAAAAAATAACGTTCATAGATCCTGATGACATCCAAAGCATGAGTCCGGGAACCCTAGGGTGTTTTGTGAATCAGATTTTATTTTGATATTTAAGGTTGTATGTACAGTAAAATAAAATTTATAAATGAATGTATTGATATCCTCTCTTCCATTTAGTAAAAGACATATTGCATAAAAAAAACGTTCTTTTTAGATAAAATAAAAAATAATACGAAAAGTAAAATCGAATGTATAAATGAATGTATAAATTTCTGAAAAAAATCTAGAGAATCTGAATAATTCATTAATGATTTGGGTCTCAAGGATAGGTCAATTACGCCTAATTTAAGAGAAGACTGAGAACTTGTGAAGGTTTAAAGCCTTTGATGAATGCAAATTGCACAGAGGACACTTTCAGGCACAGAAGTCCTGAAAATCCTGAAATAAAAAAAAAGTGCTTCAGGACATTCTTTAATTTTTGATATTCATTTTTTTTCACTTACAGAAACATTACAAATTTAAAAAATTCGGTACATTACTGAAGTACAATCAAAATTAATAAAAAAATACAATATATACAAAAACAGGTACTTATGGTTAAGTACAAAGAACAAAGCAAAAAAGACAAGCAATAAAAGGTCCTAGTGCTCATCAAACAGACGACGCCAACAATCATTCCTCCAAAGAAACTAGTTTTTTAACCCTTGGTCTCTCTAGCTATTGAATTATCTTTAACGTACACTATTAAAGTAAGATGCAATTAGCTAAATAGTTGTATTTTTATCTAATAATTTACGACATATTGTGGATACTATAGAAAAACGTAGTGTTTTTGTAGATGGATATCAAAAATGGCTAAATACACTCTGCGTAAATAATATTTAATATTTATAAATTCATAAGATACTACTTATGCCACATACTTCTATTTGATAAATATTGAAACCCATCAATATAAGTTTGTATGATGATAGTAACGCTTTTAAAAAGTCTTATTAGTAAGTAAGTATCTAAGTAAATTGTGAATTTTGGGCTGAGCCGTGTATGATTAATTTTTCTATCAAATATTTTGACTGCCATAACATAGGTCGTATTGAAGATTGTTAATTTTTACGGTAACAAAATGTCAATATAATATCAGTTTATTAAAATTGGCACACACGACTCAACTCAAATGTTATAATTTGAAGTCCATGAAAAGGAAATTACTTAGGTCCTTGAATTGTTTTAATTTATATATATTTTATATTCGCTGCAAATATTTACCGCTTATTTCATCACAGTTGTCATTGTGATTGACATTAATCAGAAAAATTAAAGGAGATAAAATGATTATCCTGACGTTCTCGAAGCCTTTACCTCTTATTTCTAAAGGGCAGGTTTATTATTTAATGTACAATATATTTCAAATAGATTACTTATAACAAGATAAGTCACTTTTAAAAGTACCATAAAATTAAAATTAAGTACTTTTGTTTTCAAAATCCAAACCTTCATCATAAAATATGTTTGCAACTCACATTTCTTATAACTAAAACATCCTCACAAACTATCCCTTATAATAACACTTGTAATCTCCTAGTGGCCTCGCGGAATTATCCCTCAGGTCAAAAACACTCTGAAAATTTGTCCTGAAACTTGGCCCAGATCTTCCCCCTTTAGTCCTATTAGTCCCTCCTTCAGTTCCCTAGAGTTTAATTTCGAACCGGCGCCCCTGAAAACGCTGTAAAGTTTTATGAAGAATTCTGTAAATAATTTACGTTTATCGCGGCGCATTCAAATGAGATCCCCAGTGCGACGTTTAGAAGATATTTTCAGCAAAAGCGATGCTGAAAAAACAACTGAAAAATACAAAAAAAAATGTGAAGACATATACAAATTTATTTCGGTAGATAGTTTTTTTTGTAAACACATACAGGAGAATACCGTCAGATGGTGATAGTGTTTCTAAAGTCTGATCTGTGGAATTCTATGATGCTTACCATAGTGCATGCACTGCATGTGGAGTGTTGATCCGCCAACGTCATAGACTACAGCCTGAGATTCACGCATCATCCTTATTATTACAGGAATTTACTATGAATGGGTGGTCTTCACCGGACGACTTTTGTCTACCACCAATTTTAATTAATAGGCTATGACTGTCATTTTACGGCTGAGGGATCAAATTCACACTAGCCGAGGTACTTTAGAACTCAGAAATCGGAATAAAAACATTTTTTTTTAATCTTCGTCGGGAATTGAACCCACAAAATTTGACTAGCAAGGCAAAGGCTTTGACTATTGAGCTATATCCGCCGGCAAAAATTATAAAGTAAGAATTTGTGATTTCAGCTCCGCCTACTAGTGTCTTAGTGATTTTGCATAAAATTAATATACTCAAGTTAATAAAGATGATCGCTGACTTCTCGCAACTTTAAATTAATTGTTATTAATAAAATCTTATTATATATTTATATTTCTAATAATACTTTTAATTTTTAACCACTGAGTATAGTAAACAGTTATGTTTATATTTATTTATTGGGACAAACATAAGAAGCATTCCAATGAACATTCAAATTTATCATTTAGTTACACATCCAGAGATCAAGCAATGTTTTCTCGAATAAACAGTTGCTATAAAAAAAGAGGATCCGATTAACCGCTATTTTCTTTTTTCATTTGATTTTTTTTCACATTTAACTGGAAGCAATTGATTACCAAGTATTTTTACTCATTAATTTTTTATTTGACATTCAATTTATGATGATGATAGTTGCTCTAAAATTTATAAATCTTCTTCTTCGTAGTATCAATCCGGTGGATTGGTTTGCAGCAACAGAATCTTGCATCTCGATCTCCATTCCTCTCGGTCCTCTGTTCATCAGCATATGTTCATTCGTACGTTCTGCAGTAATGTTCGAAGATTCCAGGTGGCATATCTTGTTGGCTGAAGGTTTTTTTTATTTGTCTTGGTTGTTTTGTCTCGAGCAGTCCCCACCCGAAGATCCGATTGGGGGACTATTTTATCTCCGGAAAATTTTACTTGAGATGCAATCATTTTTGCAGATACGTGGGATGTCTTTAAGACCTTTAATGTGGTATTTTCCCTTTATTTTTGGTTTTTGACCATAAAGGTTCATCCACCTTAGGAGGGCATTTAAACAATATTTGATTACGAAACCATTTTTTACCTATGAGGTTAATTTTTTATTCGAACATTCAATTTATGAAAAATCTGATCTTTCAAATTAACATCAACCACAAATATATAAATAAAAGACTGCTAAAGTCAATGCTTTCCTTTAAAATCTCATCCAGCCTTAGACTCGAGTACTTTATTTTCAGGCCATTCTCTTGGGCACGTTTTCAGGACAATTTCAGTCAACTAAGTGCGGAAAGCTCCGCTGAAGATTACTTTAAGATTTTTTTAATTATTCACTACGCCGTTCTGTTGTGTTTTCATTTCAGATTGATTTTGAGAGGTTGTGCTTTTTGAACTTGTTTTTTTTTCGCTTCAAGCACAGCAAGATTAGGGCCGAAGAAACAACAAAAAGTAATTGGTTTTTAAATTTTGACGGCGGAATTAAACGCTCAAATTTGTTTTAAGGCTTTTGGAGTGTTCGCGCTTCGGGATGCTCCTCTTTTTTATGTAGACTCAGTAAATAAGGTCTTGATAAATTTCTTTCATGAAGTAGTTGACTGAATGAATCACTTACTTCAAAAAAATTGTTAACAAACAAATTATTTTCAATGTTACGAATTAACATTTTGTTTTGATTATTTAAAAAAAATGGCATAATTTTTTTTTTTTATCATTTCTTCGTAGTATCAATCCGTTGGAATGGTTTGCAGTAACAAAATCTTGCATCTCAATCTCCACTCTTCTCAGTCCTCTGCAATCCTCTATAGCTCAACATAAGTGCTACAACTCATGTCCTCGAACACTTGCTGTAAATACTCCCGTCTTGGGTGCCCTCAGAAGTTCTATCCTCACAACCATCCCTTCCACAATGTCGTTAAGAAGACCATCGTGGCGCATGACGTGTCCGACCTATCAGGCTTGCCTCTTTGATATGGTTCTTAATAGGTGCCTATCTTCCTTGATTATCCTGAGAACCTCATTGTTCGTGACGTGGTCTCTCCTGGAAATTCCGAGAATTCTTCTGTATGACCACATCTCTAGGCTTGTAGTCTTTTTTTATCACTTTCAGATAAGCACCATGTCTCACAGCCATACATTAAGATGCTCTAAATAAATGTTTTGGGAAGTTGCTTACGGAGCTTTAAATTAAGATTTTTTGGCTCAAGAATTTTTGTTTTTTTATTGAACAACACGGCTTTTTTGTAGTTCGAAACTCAATATTATGTAAGGCACTCGATTGTTAATTATTTATGAATTCAGAAGTTTATAAGCCTATTACATATTTTTTATAACTGAAAATTACTTAAAAAATATAAATAAAATGGCAAGCTTGTAAACCTTTAAAAATTAAATTAAAAAATATATATATTTATTTATTTACATTATTTATACATGGATTACGAGTTATTTCATAACAAGAGAAAGATTGATGAAGACTTCGAGAATAACTTATCTTACGTGATCCTTGGAAAAACAAGGTAATTAAATAAATAATTATAATGGATCTCAAAGTGAATTCTGAAAATATTATTTTTTTAAATATATTTTACACGTGATGTGAGTTCCAACAACGAAAATTTAAATATGAAAAAACGAAGGCTATTTGAAATATATGTTTTTTCATAAAATAATATTATAACTTATCATCATAATGAAACACTATGTATCAACCTTAATAATGACCACTGTAAGGCAGTAAAAATATTGAATATAATAAAAAATCACCGCATGCGTCTTAACCAAATAGCGAAAATTTTAAATATGACCATGAAAATAAACTCATCTACCTAACAGTGCAATCTTTGCAAACACCAATTCACTCGTCCTTGACTTACATCATACAACTTTCATGAATGCTTCAGACTGAAATTTCACCTTGCAAAAAATATTCAGTAAACACTTTACATTCAAATTAAGGCTTCCGTTATTACGTTGCTTCCGTTACTCTCTCGGGGCCGTTATTATTATTGAGTGCGCCGCCGGATCCGTTATGGACGCCGTTACCGGGCGGATTAAGGGAAGGATTCGCGGTTAAGATTGGTTAAAGCTGGAGTTAGCGGAGTGAGGGATTCGGGAAGGGCGACCGCCGATACTGCAGGACAACAAAATCGAGCTTTTAGGGCCAATCGCCCGAATCTGCGTAACGATTGCGTGAATCCTTGGAAACAACCTTAAAGGCATTCTTGAAGCTGTTTATATATATTTACGATTTGATAAGCTTTAAGGGAAAACTCTTTTGCTTTTGCTGGCAAATATTGATTAGAGATAAAAACATTTGATTTTGACCAGAAATTGTAAGTTTGGATAAAAATTATTTAAAAAAATATATATCTTGATATTCCCTTTTTATTTTCCAAGCCATAAGGCTTTCTTTTATATACCTTTCTCACAACTAAGACGCAGCTAGTCCTCTTACCATGCCCTATTTAAATAAGCATACTTTCTTGCCTAATTGACTTGACAAAAGCTACTTAACGTAGCCGAAACATGTCATCGTGTAATAAAAAAAATTTAACAATTTCTAAAAAACTTTTATAATTAATATAACTAATAGTCATATTTCCCCGATCTTTGACTCTATTTCTTTTGGAGAAAAACAAATAGAGGTTGTAAACGACTATACCTATCTGGAACAAGTAATACAACTAGGACGAAGTAACTTCTCAAAAGAAATCGACAGGCGAATACAATTGAGATGGGCAGCATTTTGAAAACTCAAGAACATTTTTAAAGTAAAAATTCTGTTATGTCTTAAAACTAAAGCGTTTAATCAATGCATTCTCCCTGTTTTAACTTATGGCGCAGAGACGTGGAATCTAACAGCAAGTTTTACCCATAAAATAAAAGTCACCCATTGTGCTATGGTGAGATCCATGTTAGGAGTGTCGCTAAAAGATATAATCCGAAACGAGAAAATACGCAGTAGACCTCAGTAGTGGATGCTACCTAAGTGACGGATACTGGCTGACGATGATGATAATAAAGATGCAAATAAAAAGTAGTCTTAATCAATTAAGTAGATATTTAATTATGGTGTGAATATGCTCGCTCACCTGTGAGATGCCTATTAATCAAATTTGTTAGTAGTTACATATCATTCTGTAAGCACCACTCATTCATAGTGACTCCCCGTTAAAATGGATGATGCGTGAATACTGGGCTAAAGTCTTTGATGTTGAACAAAACTGAAAAAAATTACGTACCGTATGAAAAAGATATTTTGAAAAAACTAGTGAGATTGCTAAGAGATACGTTTATCTAAATCAACCGTTTATGATCACAAACGCCTAGGAAACAATTAATACTTTCGTTTACGTAGTTTTTATATTGTTACACATATACGTCTTTATTATCTTTTTCTTTATTATTTATAATCCACTTTTTGCAACTTGAAAACCTGAAACTCACCAATCTGGAAATTTACCAGCACGCAATACGCACGTCTCTACAATACCTTTTCTATCGCTGTTTCGGATACGTAAAGTATATATATATCTACTATAGTTTCGAAACCACTTGAAAAGTCTCTTCCCGCCCTTCCCAAAGGACTTTAAGAAATGAACTGTGGAACGCCCAACCATCCCTTAGCTCGTTAGACCCTCCTCGGCCTTGCTCGGATATTTTTTATACAAAACATCCCCCCGGTGGGAGTTTGAATGACTTCATTTCATATAATCTTTTCGCATTGTTTCTCTTTTTTTTGAAGTTTGTACGTACTTTTTGTTATGATTTTATAACAAAATAATCAAATAAAAACAGTATCAAATTTTTTTAAATAAGCTTTTTTTTAATATTCTATTACACGACGAGTCAATTTATGCGATAAAAGATTATTATTTTATTTTTATTTATTTATTTACTTAACAGAGCACAAGCTCCAATAATACATAAATTTATAAAGATACACTTAGCAAATGAAAGAAATTACAATTTTTTTTTAATTCTTTTCAAACTAACATTTATAAGTGCAGCGTTGTAAGAGCATTGTCACATTCAGTGTCCATGAACTCATACTTAGAACTAGTGTCGAAATATTTCAATGCAAATTGTTGGAATTGCAACAACAAAAACCATGCTATAAGTATATCATGGTGGACACACAAATAACAAGGCATTATTGTAACAAAAACAAACGTCAAATATTTCAAATCAGTCAACACCTGCACTGAATCCGAAGCAATAACACACTAAATATGTCAATATCTTCACTCAGGTTGGGTTCAACCACTGTTCACTGCGATTCTTTCGTCTTACACGTATCCAGGGTTGAACGATGTTGAACGATTATTGATGCATATCCAAATTAACAACGTAGAACGTCCACTGTTTCAGTAACAATATGTTTTTGATTAGTTTAAAATAACTTTGACTTGTCCAAATGAGCCACATTTGAGAATCACTTCACGAAGAAGTTAAAAAATTACAAATCGAATCAATTTTCAAATTTCAGCTGTAAAAACATTAATGTACAGTTTGTTTATATCTTTACTAATTTTTGTGTTAATTTTGTCGTAATTATGCAATATTGTTTTAATCAATATTTAATATATACTGGAAACAAATAAATTATACTCGTATTTACCAGAACCCGGGTGTAAGCGTGGAAAAGTTTTTTTTTTACATTTACTTAAAGTGAAAGTCAATCTGTTAGTTATTTGGTGAAAATATGGAAAAACAAAAAAATTATAATGAATATCACTTATCAAATCTTAAAAATAATCAGGAATCATACATTTATTTCTCGAGTTAAGAATATTTTTAAAATCCACTTTTGATTTCGCATCATTAATTGTTTAATGAAAATTAAACCGGTTTTTTTTTTTTTTTACAAAATACCTTACTAACTATGAATTTTGATAACAATTGATGTTTTAGAATTTATAGGAGATTAAAAAAAAATATCTTGATTTTGAAATACAAGATATCATTAATTAAATATACATATACTATACATAAAATTCTTTTTTCAACGCGTCAATCCAAGCACAAAAATAACGGCAGAAGCGGGATGCGAACCGTGGACCTTGGAAACCAACTATGCCCAGGTATTCATACCGCTCAGCCAACTGGGCTATTGCTATGCCTAGACCGACTCGCGTTGAAACTAGTATTTTTATCATTGTTATCATCGTACGATAAATGTTGCTATAGTATGTATTCAAAGTATGTATATTTTTATTTTTTATTATTCAAGATATCAGTTTATTTAAATTACGTTTGTATTCTTTATTATTTGCTTAACTTCCTCACAAATTTTCAAAACATATACTGTCACTTTCCATTGAAAATGACATGTCTCAAAGCATCTGTGCATTCAGAAATCTAATATGTTCAGTAATCTAATAAAATGGGAACATATGCATATACGAGCATATGGTTCCCAACGGTCCCCAGGGCTTAGTCTGGTGACTTGAAAGGATATCTTATACTTTATGTTTCACGATGATATGAGATGGAAGAATTCAACTAATGGCCAACGTAATTAGCAACGAACGTGGTTACAACTCTCTTATTTGAAATAAAAACGTCCGTTGTTTATTTTTTTTCCAATTAATTGATCAAAAAATTTATACGATGATGTTTAATGTGATTTTTGTATTCGTTTCAATTAACTTTGAAATTTAAATGGGACATCTTACGAATCGAAAGTATTGTTGAAATTGTGAAATTCAGCTCTAAAGTTTCGCAATCAAAAGAGTATCACTTGAATACTTTCTTTTTTAATGACTCACCGTCAAATTATCCGCGAAAAGCTCCGAATGAGGCAGTCATAAAAGAAATTAAAAATGTATCTCCATAATTCAGTGGCGGCATTATGCATAATCATAAAGCATGGCATGAAAAAAAAAACTTTTCAGGGATGAAAAGTTTGCAATTATCCTCAGCCCACGAAGGGATAGAAAATCAAGTGGGGTATAGCCGAGAGAAAAAATAACGACTGTCTTTTAAATTGTCACAGGTTCAATTTTCGCGAAGGTACAAAGCAAACCTTTTTTTTTTTTTTTTGATCGATAATTCTTGGTGAAATTCTCTTCTCCTTTAACCTCGCCATTCCCCATCATCTGGGGTCGGCTCTTCTTATGTACATTCGCCATGTCTCTCTGTCGTGCGTTGCATTCTCGGTCAAGCCCAGAGTTTTCAGATCCTTGTCTACAGCTACAGTCCAGGTTGCCTGTGGTCTTGGTGGAATTCTATTATATCAAAATGAACATAAAAGATTATGTGAACATTATTCCACATTTTTTTCTTTTAAATAAACTCGCTACTCAACGTAGACGAAACATGTTTTATTTTGATTTAAGCTTGATATAGCTCTTTTAGGCTGACGCCGTAAAGCACGAGTCAACAACCTGGTCCGTACCACCCACTTGTGGGCGATACGGGCTTCCGTGGTGGGCGGTGGGCGTCTTCAAATCACTTACATTCCTTCTAGAATTTTTTCCACCCATATGCTGAATTGAAATATAGCGAGTTTGGTGGGCGGTAGGGTAATTTTACCATGAAAAATAGGCAAAAATGGGCGCTAGGCATAAAAAGGTTGACGACCCCTGCCATAAAGCCTCGAAAAATGATATTTTTTCCCTTACTTTTGTTCGCTCGCCTAACATGCAAATCTAATAATGTTAGTTTTAATTATAGAATGTAACGCAGGCGTTTGCATACGTCATTTTATTTGTTATGACAGTTGCTCCATTTTATGTTGGTACAACTGTCATCTTTTATTTGATTTTTTGGAAATTTTGAATTTTGAAAAATAGATCAATCATCTTTAAAATTAAATTATAAAATCGAAAAATATTCTAATAATTTAAAAAAAAATAAAAACATTGGATAGTGTTCTGCTGAATGTGAAATAAAAAATCTTTTTCATGTGGAAAAGTTACCAATTATTCTCGCGGAGGGTTGGAAAATCAAGTGGGGTCATTCTAGCAGCACTCGTGTCAATGAGCTCCGCTGCCCAAGTGGTCCTTTAGAGGGTTAATTTTTAAACGGGCTCTTTTGGATCCCGCGATTTCCGCAAAAACAATGGAGCCTTTTGTTTCACACAAAACAATGTGACTGGAGATTTTCTGTTACAACTTTTTTTTTGCATACGTTTAATTTTTAAATTCATTTCCGCTGAAATACATATATGCTTTTGCTAAGCAGAACATAATGATAAAATGGTTCATGCACCGGAAACGCTGCGTAGTAATCCGATATTCTTAAAATTTCCAAATAATAAATCACTTCTAAGTAAATCAGAATAAAAATATAACATTATGAAAAAAATATTCCAAGATTTTTTATTACTGGATCACATGTTTTTGCTACGTCGGGTAGCCATTTTCAAGTCAATTAGGCAATGAAGTGTGCGTGTTTCTATAAGGTGTGAGTGAGTAAGTGCGCTTAAGGTGTGAGATAGGTATATTCAGTTTATTTTGTTAGAAAGTGGAGTCCTTTTCGATGCAGTTCGTGGGAATTGCCCTATCAGGCATGTAGACTTTGTGGCTATTAAAAAAATCCAAGCATGTACCATTTTCGTTCGTATTTTCGATGAGAGAATATAGCTTCCATCTCCATCTCCTTACAACCCGTGCACGCAATTCTATTATCTTTCAAGGGTTCTTTCTTTTAAGCACTTCTGTCCAGTGGCCACAATCGTTCAGAGGGGACTCCTACTGGACTTATCGGTTGATAACTGATCATAATCGAAATGAGCGCATCATTTTTTTTATGTAAGCACATACAGGATAATACCAACAGATGGTGATAGTAATTCTGAAGTCTCATCTGTGGAATTTTATGACGATTACCATTGTGCATATGGCGAAGCTCTGCATGTGGAGTGTTGATCCGCCAAAGTCATAGACTACAGCTCGAGATTCCCGCATCGTCCTTATTATAACAGGAATTTACTATGAATTGGTGGTCTTCACGGGACGACCTTAGTCTACCACCTATTTTAATTAATAGGCTTATGACCGGCATTTTCGGGTGAGGGATCAAATTCACACCAACCGGGAGTATTTTAGAGCTCAGAAATCGATTATTTTTTATTTTTTTTAATCTCCGCGTCAGGGATCTTAAGCTTGCAAAGCAAACGCTTTGACCATTAAGCTATACCCGCCGGCATCAAAGAGATTTAACTGTCCTCCGATGTAAAGCGGGTGTGAGACAGGTAAAGTTTAGTCCAGTTTTATAATTGTAAACAAAAGCATTATGTGTTAAAAAATTATATGAAATTAATAAAATAATATTTATTATTACAATTTATACAAATTCTTTTAAAATGCAATAAACATAAACAAATCACAAAATATTTATTTTGCTTTTAAAAATAATGTCCAAAAATAAACTTAAAATAAAAAAATTGGCTTTAATATAACTTAAATGATTTAAAGTAAATTAACAAGTTGTCACAAAAATGCTCGACCATCAAAATCCTCGCGATTCAATGATGCGCGGTCACCGATCCAAATCCGTGCTTTGCGTGTGCGTGCTTTCCGGCCTCGCATTACCGGCTCACCGCCTCATTTGTTAGGCGATTAAGCAGGTTTTAAATGGCCGCGGTGCGATACGCTTGTGAATAATTCAATTCGATTAATATTCGTACTACGCAAACATTGATATCAGTGATGGGAACAGTTGTTCGAAACCATATAAAGATCTGATAAACAATGGCACCCTTACATATGATATCCTATCTATGGAATTTAGGTTTCACCTTATTCTTCGTAGTATCAATCCGATGGATTGGTTTGCAGCAACAGAATCTTTCATCTCGATCTCCTTTCCTCTCGGTCCTCCGCAGCCCTCTTAAGCACAGCATAAGAGCTACAACTCATGTCCTCAAGCACTTGCTGCAAATACTCCCGTCTAGAGCGCCCTCCACAGTTTCTACCCTCAACTATCCCCTCCACAATTTCGTGAAGAAGACCATCGTGGCGCATAATGTGACCGATCCATTGGGCTCGCCTCTCTGAGATGGTTCTTATTAGGTGCCTATCTTCCTTGATTATCCCGAGAACCTCATTGTTCGTGACGTGGTCTCTTCAGGAAAATTCTTGTGTTTGACCACATCTCAATGGCCTTTAGTCTTTTTTATATATTTTTTTACGATTTCATCTAGATTCTAGATTATCATTATCATTTTTTCACAACCACACACCTAGAGCATACGATTTCAGTAAATACCGCCACGAAGTTCTGGTTCACGTACAATTTGTTCGGCGACTCATCGGTAACGACGTGGGGCGCACTGAACATCTGGTGTACGTTACATTTGGTGCACGGGATAACTGGTGCACTGCATGTCTCACTAACCTAACCTTACCCAACCTAAGGAATAGTCCCATGATCGTAGAGTCTCGTTAACTAAATAACTTAATTAAATGATCGAATTGCTTATGAACGAAATGCGGCGAACCTAAGGTTCTGTACTAGCATGTATATTGTATTCTGTACCTCATGTTAGTTCTGCCTCACGGAGCTTCATCGCGTACATAATAATACTGTGGGAAAAAAGTATGAGTATCAAAGTATATTTATTTTTTATTTAAAATATATACCTGTATATATATATCTTTCAGAATATGTCTCTATTCTGGAACTTTAAAAACATTAAAAATATATACATTTATATTCTAGAAAATGTTGTTGATCAGTGGCGTAACAGATTATAAACGCGGTGCATAAATATTAATTGATTTCGCAAAAATAAATTCCCTTGTCCTGAAGCGCTGCGTCAGCTTCAAAATTGTATTTTATGACGGAAAAGCATTTCATTTTACGCATTTTCCAACAATTTATTGCCAAAAAATAACCGCGGATTCGCGATAAGTTTGATTTGCAATGCAGTGACGGCACTAGATATTGATCAATCAATATCGCCTTTTTTGTCGCAGTAAGCTTGTAACAAAATTCATTAATATTTAAACTATAACGTTTTGTAGTAAAAAAAAAACATTAAATTGTTTTCAATTAATTTATACAAATTAAGAGTATTTAAATATTCTAATATTTAATATATAATTGTAAAATTACATCAGTATTAAACAAGTTGTTATGAACATACACATTTCTTGAATTTGTTCTAATTTGTATGAATATTGATAAAAGAAATGTCGTATATGTTCCGTGAGGAAGTGTTTGTACGCATCTCACCGCTCGAGGTTTTCCTTTGTTCTACCAACTCTAGTTCTTAATCTGTTCAGGGGTTTCCAGGTCTGCCAGTCAAGATTCTTGCCAGTTGGGAGGCCTTGCTTTTGAGTAATGAAATCCTCTGATGCGACTTGTTGCCACAGCCCTCATTTTCAACGCCGGATGTGAAAGGTTGTGTGGATCTCAGAATGTTTCTTGGCTACTTCAGTCTGTGTGTTGGGAGTATCTTATTATACAAGCAGTTGGACGGTTGGTTAATTGCCTTACGCATTTCTTCGGCGCATATGACTTTGCGTTTGGTGGTGCGATACCAGCCAAGGGCTATAGTTTTGAAATGAGTGATAGTTTGAGGCAGCCTTTGATGACTCTGCATGCATCACTCAGGGCAGTGTCCACTTGATTACAACGGGCTGATCGACTCCATACAGGTGCCGCATATTCTCCGGCTAGAAAACAAAGTGCTTAAGCTAAGTTTAAGGTAATGTATCGATAATGTTCGGGTGTATGAGGAATGGTTGCTTATGCTGTTTGATAATACACAATGAATCAAACTTATGTCTGTATTCCAAAGATAGGACGTTAGACGTAAGCTTGCTAAATATTTTAATTTGGACTCTTTTTAATATATTTCTTTTTCTTTCATTTCAGATAGACCAGCGTATTTCTTACTTATGAAGAATTCATCGCAATAAATAAATAAATAGAAGATTAAAAACTAAAGTTTGAAAGCCTGGATTCACTTTCATATAAATAGTAATGGATGTAGACAAACAGTTAAGTATAATGCCGTTTGTAAAAATTTCATCTTAAAAATAAAAAAATTAGATAATTGTCTTAAAGTTCTGTGTTAATGTTTTGTCGTGCTATGAAATAGATTCCTTAAATTAATAAATTTAGTATATTTCAAAATCTTGTACGTTTTATGATGTTCTAACACTTATAATGGCTTTAAATATGGCGTATTAAAAATGAGATTCGATTGCATTTATTAAGAAAGTGCATTTCATTATTAAGTGTGGAAATCAATATTAATTAAAGTCTGATGCTGAGTTATATAAAGAAAGATTTGGCAGATTTGATGGATTCATTTTAAAGTAGTATTGTTTTAATGTTTTAAATTTATTGTGTTGAACATTACAGTGGTAGTGTGATGCCACACTACAACAAAAGAGATTCGGTAGATTCGTTCTGTGAGTGACATATTCGCGAATGTGGGTTAGGGAGCGTGTACGTGGAGGGGATGGTGGACGATGGGGAGGGGGAGGTGCTGTATGGGCGACTGCCCTGCTTGTGATGGCGGCCAGCGGAGCTGGACAAGGTAAGAAGTGAAAAGAAAGAGAGAGAAATATATAATTTATTGGTGTGTGAAAGAGAAGGCAGGCTAGCGCTGAAACGCAGTAGATTTTAAATGTTGGTGTTTTACAGTTGTTTTGTAGTTAATTGAAGAGCAAAAGCTAATGAAATTGACAACTTAGTGTATGAATTTTTTAATTTTTTATTAGAATATTATTTTATTATTTCAATATTCTAATCTTCTTTTATAGATCATTGACTATATTACAATATTATTATTACTTAAATATACTATACATAAAATTCTTTTTTCACCGCGTCAATCTAAGCACAAAAATAACGGCAGAAACGGGATGCGAACCGCGGACCTTGGAAACCAACTATGCCCAGGTATTCATACCGCTCGGCGAACTGCGCCATTGCTATGCCCAGACTGACTTGCGTTGAAACTAGTATTTATATCATTGTTATCATCGTACGATAGATGTCGCTATAGTATATATTCAAAGTATGTATATTTTTATTATTATTCTATCAGTCTTAATTTATTCACAAGCTTAATATATAAATACTAGTTTCAACGCAAGTCAGTCTGGGCATAGCAATGGCGCAGTTCACCGAGCGGTATGAATACCTGGGCATAGTTGGTTTCCAAGGTCCGCGGTTCGCATCCCGCTTCTGCCGTTATTTTTGTGCTTAGATTGACGCGGTGAAAAAAGAATTTTATGTATAGTATATGTATATTTAAGTAATAATGACAACTCAGTGTTGCATAAAATGATTTAGTTAGATTTTTACATCTACTCGATATGGCTCCTTCAGGCTCACACCAAAAGACCGCAACAAATGATCTATTATCTGTGCTATGTAAATAGATTTATGACAAATATATATATAAATATATATATATATATATATACATATATCTGTGAGCGGAAATGACATCCGTGTGGAGCGAGCATACCTAACGAGCGACGATAGATTTTGAGGGCTGGCCACACAAAATCAACCCCTACCATAATTTCAAGCATAACGTCAAAGGCGAGAAGCGAGGCGTTCGGCCACTCTTGTTTCTGCCTTCGACTAAGAACTTGGTACCCTGAGCCACGCCACACAAGCCGATCGACACCGCCATTATGAATTACGAGTAGCACGTGGCTGGAACTCCGGTTAGTATCTACAATAATTTTAATATATTTTAATATATAGAATAAATTTATGTTGGATAATTATAATATTACTTCTCAATAATTTGCAACATTACAAATGGCAAGTGAAATGGAAAAAAATGGATGACTACGAGCAAGAGTATACCTATCTTGAGCGTGAAACTTAATGCGTTCGAGAATTTGAGAGCTTTGATAGCACAACGAAGCAAATGAACCCATTTGCCGGCGGGTATAGCTCAATGGTCAAAGCGTTTCCTATGCAAGTGAAAGATTATGAGTTCGATTCTCGACGGAGATTAAAAGAAAGATATTATTTTTATTCCATTTCTGAGCTCTTAAATACCTCAGGTTGGTGTGAATTTGATCTATCGCCCATAAATTACCAGTCATAGCCTATTAATTAAAAATTGTGATAGACGAAAGTCGTCCCGTGAAGGCCAATCATTCATAGTAAATTCCTTTAATAATAAGGATGATGCGTGAATCTCGGGCTATAGTCTATGACGTTGGCGGATCAACACTCCACATGCAGCGCTTAGCAATACGCAGCATGGTAAGCGTCATAGAATTCCACAGATGAGATTTCAGAATCACCATCTGTCAGTATTCTCCTGTATGTGTTTACATTAAAAAAAAACATGCATGAAGGCAGCTTTTTTTCTACGAATAAAAAATGTTTTAACATTAATATATTTGAAATAAAATCATTCAGCATTTACTTAAACATCCTGTACTTCAGCATATGGAAGGCTCTGATGTGAGTTTCGGTAAAGAAAACATAAAATGGAGATGTCATTAAAAAATATTTAGTTTAATCGCCCGATTTCAAGAGACAGAGCGAGTGAGAAATAAACGTTCATTGCGGTAAGAAGAACGAGAGAAAAAAGGAAAAGAGATGTAAAGTGTCATCTCTGCTCCTCTTGAAATGATCATCCCACGAGGATTTTCAGGGGTGGAGCGAAAACGCAGAAGAACTTAAAGCGAGGAATTAAATTAAACTTAAAACAGGGGTGTATTCAGTGATTCAGTCATTAATACTCGTTTATATAATCAGGCGTTTCCTGTAGGCTTAATTATTATATATTGAACGATAACTTTGCAGTGTTCATATTTTCAAGGCCTGTATTTCTTTGTTCGGTAACTAATTCAATGTTGTGGAAGTAAATTAAATCAATTGGCAGGAAATAATATCAATCGGCAGTAGACTAAATTAATTGGCATTATTCACTGCGTCAGTATGAATGTGGTCAGTTATTCAATTAAAATGGCAGTAATATATTCAATATTGGTTTAAAAAAATGTAAACATAATAAATAGTTAACACATAAAAAAAAAGTATTATTTTTCCACTGGCGATTAATATTTTTCTGCTGCAAATTGATTATTTCTTAATAAACTTTTCAGGTATTTAAAAACTGACCGTTTGCTTAGTAATTAGTGCCCGTTAATTGAATTAAATACTGGTCAAAAAAATAGTTGCTATATTTTCAAGTAAGCCTTACGAACATTCATCTTCATAATTTTTTCGTCTGTCTATTTCTGTTCCATATCTGAAACATATTTTCGCTACTCATTTATGTCAGCTGCCACTGTCCATTCTTGTTGATTTGTTTATTTATTTTTTAAAAGGTTTAATGATTAGACTGACAAAAAGAAACCACAGGTACCAAATGATATGAAAAACAACGCTCATAAATTAATTTAATATTAAAATATTTATATTTTTACGCTTTATAAGTACTCTCATCCTCAGTTTTAGAACTCAAGTAAGTTATACAGCGGACCGACTAAATGTCTGCGGCGTGGAGCAGACCCTGTCACATCTTCTGGAGTGTGCACTGTCTTCGAGTAACTGCACCCAGGAAGACCTGATGATGGCCCGGTGTAACGTCACCCACTTTTGGGCAGACAGGATCTGACCCTGTTGTTTCCGACACGATTATATTAGCATTTATATGCATATATTTTGTTTCCAGATATTAAAAATCAAACATATTTACTCAAATAATGATGAGTGCTCTATAAGAAGTACCTTGGAAATTGCTTTTAACAATGAACGTAAAAGTAAAAAAAAAAAACTGGAAAAATAAACTTACCCCACGTTGAGCATTTTTCATTTTTCGTAATTAAATGAAAATTAAGAATCTATAGAAAAGTTTATGAAATTAACTTTTTGTAAGTTCCACTTTTGAAAGATTCAACACATTCATTAATTATTATTTAAAAAATAAACCATCAGTTACGTGCGTCTGTTTTGAACAAAGACCGACCGCAGATTTTTTTCATACAAAAATCTTCTTTTATGCTAAAGTCTTCTTTTGTGCGCCACCGTGTGAAACGCTCGAGTCGGAAAACGTTCGCACCATTTCCTACATATATTTTTCCATACTAGTACATACCACGCTTCAAATAAAAACGGGCAGATTTCCTTTTAAAGACGATAATTATAACGTTTTTATATCTCGCGGTTAAGAGCTCTTCCAAGGGTGATGGAAAAAAATATTTGAAAAAATAGTTTTAATTGATATTTTTTTGCGAACATTTATGCAATTAAACCTTAAAATAAAATCGCTTTCATCCTTGAAACACTAAAGACTCAATTCAATGCGCAATATCTGGGACTATCAATAATACTTGATAAAAAAAATACAGATAATTGTACCTGTATTAATTTCATACTTTTAATCGGCTGCAAATCTTGCTATCTGACGAAATACTAGTTTTTAAATGCTTACACATACAAAATAATACTGACAGATGGTGATAGAAATGCTGAAATTTCACTTGTGGATTTCATCACGTCTGTCAAGGTAAAATTTATCTAAGCAATGTTTTTGGATTATTGGTCCGCCAACATCATAGACTACAGCCTTCCCAATCTTGCATCTGGGGCCTGAAAGGACCATCGTTCAACCATGGATACGTGTAAGACTAGAAGAATCGCAGTAAATAGTGGTTGAAACCAACTTGAGTGAAGATATTGACATATTTATTGTAATATTGTTTCAGATTCAGTGCTGGTGTTGACAGATACAAAATGTTGGACGTTTGATTTTGTTACAATAATGCCGTGTTATTTATGTGTTAAGTATGAGACACCTATGATATGGTTTTTGTTGTTTCAAGTCCAACTATTTGCATTGAGTATCCGGACACTTGTTCTGAGTGTGAGGTCATTGACACTAATGTCAATACATTGACAGCGCCATTTACATTTACAATGAATTAAAATGTAAAATATTTTGTAATAAGATTGGAGGAAAAAAATAAAGAATTGAATTAAATCTTTTTAAAAACATTTCACTTCCCAAAAATATCCTGGGTAAAGGTCGGGAACATAAAGAAACTGCAACTTTAGTATCCGTGGCATATTTCGATAATTTTGCTAATATTATTAGGTATTTTTAAGCATAGGATCATTGCGACGCTCCAGAGGCATGAACCATTGGCACTATTCCTAAGAGTTGGTTTAACCCAACTAACAACACGCGGTCAGCGATAAGCAGTAATCTTACAAATATTAGATCACATTCAATATTACTGAACTTTTGTCATTCCATGAGAACTACGTTAACATAATGTGCTATTATCACTGAGCTTATCATTCTGGTATGTTTTTTTTTTTTGAAAGCATGAGTATTTTCCAAATTAAAACCAAAAAGATTGTTTAATTGCCTCCTGAAAACTGTTAAAATCCCTTTTCATTCAAAAGGTTTCATTTGTATAAGTATTTCAAATATGAAATTCTCGTATGTTCAAATTGTGATTTTCGTTAAGAGTACACAAGCTTTCAGAAAATGCTAAAATAATACAGGTTAAGCTCAAAGAATAGTTACAGGGAGTTTACGGGGTTAATACTTAAACACACTTCGCTAGAAACATTTTCTATACAATGATGAGATAATTTATTAGGCTTATACATGATCCTACTCTACTTCACCTACCCTTCAAAACTAAAAAAATATTTATGTAACTTTGCGTGACCAAACCAACCCTGACATATTGCGTTCCCTAGTATACTTACGAATAGTGTACGAACGAGACGCTAGGTCATTGAAATACAGATCATTAGTTTCTTAAATGCTGTGATATAAATCCATTACATTAGTGTATGCGTAGCGTTCATCTTCAAGTGAAAAACATACTATATTGACATCAGCTTGATATAGCCCTTGCAGGCTGGTGCTGAAAAGACTAGATATGCTATCTTTTGTCTCTTATTTTGGTTCGCTTGTCTGACACGCATATATAAAAAAGGTTAATCTATGTTTTTGATTTAAGAAGTTATAAGACGCGGCGTTAGCATGCGCCTTTTTTTTATTGGTTTTGAAAGTCACTACTGTCAAATAAGAGAAGCTAGTTCCATAGATGGTCACTCTGTTCGGCGCAGTGACGTTGCCGGCCGTTTCAGTTGTCGCCCGGGCGCTATGAAGTAAACAAGCCAGTATTCCGGGCGGAGGACCGAATTTTGATTATCAATCTTATTTTGATTTACAATATTATTTTTGTTTACGTAAAATACATGTCACCTGCATCTCGCCGAATTCTTTCCTTTAGGGACCTGCTTTTCATCCATCTACCTGCTAGCATTCCAATGGTAACGGCGATATGGAGTCGCTCTAAAAGAACGGGGAATGTCATTACATTACGAGTATGTGTTAATTTATCATCATGGTGTGGTGGAAAAGTAGATGAAGTCATCACGTTGGGAAAGTCATAACAACTCTAACGCATTGCGACATTATTTTTTATTTATTTTTTATCATCACCCTACGATTAACTGTGTCAACTCTTCAGCAAAGTAATAAAGGTAAAACTCAAAGGCTAGTTATGCGGACTGTGCAGGGTTAATGCCTAGAAACGCCTCTCTAGGAGCGCACCTAGACAAACCAAGTTAGGATAATTTATTAGCCATACACGCGATCCTACTCTGTTTCACATTAACCTCTTAGAGGTCGGATACCTGTGTCACACGAGGCCAACAATGGCGTAACTATCACCCCACATTTCAATATGTCTGAGTTTTTGTTGCTACTGCTATGTCATCTTTTAACGCTTTGTGAAAACTCTCCCTATTCTGACCTGTTTTTGGAGACCCAGTTTCCGACTCGTCACTAGACACACGCAAATCACTACTTATTATAGAGTGGCTGAAGGTCTTCCCGTGTTTGTAAGTGAATCAGTTAGATGTCAAATATACCTCAGTCTAAAGGCTGCAAAATCAGTATGCTACAGCGTATCTCGAATTGCCTTCTTTAGAAACCCACTGCTAGCCACCAAGTACGTGGGAATTATCACAGGTACATCGGGATATTGAATTGATAAATACATTTTTCATTTAAATATGGATAATTTTGAGCTCTTTTTTGTCATATAGAAATTTCATAAGCTTGTGATTAAAATAATTGGATTGAATCTAAATAACAAATAAACGTACAATTAGCAATAAGCATTATCTATAAAAATGATGCATATCCATAATATAATAAGCGTTAATTTCTCGAGAAGGTATGCGGAGCGATCGGTCGTGATCCCTGCACTATGTACAGACGGTGCTATGAAAATTGTTTTTTAAACGGTTCGAGTTCAAATCTCAGTGCCAGCGGTTTTTTTTTATTATGAATTTTGATGAGAGAAATTTCATATGCACGAGAAGACCTGGAAGACCACAGGCAACCTGGACAGCAAATGTAGACAAGGATCTGTAAACTCTTGGCTTGACCGAGAATGCAACGCAGAACAGAGATACATGGGAGAGCTGACCCCAGATGATGGGAAATAGCGAGGCTAAAGAAGAAGAGATGAGAGAAATTTCATAAATTTGATATTTGCTGAAGATTTGTATGCGCATATCAATTTATTAAAAAACATCAGCTAATAAATCAAATAGAAAAATAAGCATTTAAATATCATAAAATAATTAATAATAATATTCAAATAAGGAGATTTTTTTTATAGAGGATGCCCTACGTGAGAGTATTTTCCATGAATGTATGAGGACATAATATACGCTTTATATTCTGAGCCAAAATGAACTGCAGAAAAAAGAGCGCTGCAGAAAACAAGATGCATGATTTTGTTTCTGACAATCAATCGTCACGTTTAACTACACTTTATTTAATTTGTGAGACATAAAATCAAACGAAGGCCACCTACATAGTTTTGAGAATACGCCACTGGAACAGGTGAAAGAGTACCGGCGTCTGTTTCGCATGGAACGTTGTGCCGAAGCCGCAAGGGTTAAAAATATCGTCGGTGACCCTTGGATGCTTACGGGAGTGACCTGGACTGACCACAACGGGGGTGGGGGGTGGAAAGGGGAGTGGTTAAGGTCGGGGTATGTTTATGTCCTTCTATGAATATAAACCTACATCCAATGAACAGTAGCACCCATTTTTAGCATGTAATTAAATTTAACTCAAAACAGGTGTATTTTTCCGCAACAATCTTCATTTTAACCCGATTCTTAGTTTGGGCATATTTTTCATGAAATTCTGCTACTCAGATCTTCTTCCCCATATCCGTTTTACTTATAGAACATAAAGTTACCACAAATTGCAGCTTAATTAACAAGAAGTTCTGTCATTTGCCACTTTCCATTCCTCGTCGTAGGAGATATCTGCTTCTGAAAGTCTACTTGGATACATATTTGGTTTCCGAAAACCTCCAGAGCAAAAGTCTGAGTATTTGGAGAAGAGGTCGATGTAGTATCCGAGACATATTTTAACTAATTTGATAACTGTTTTTTTAGAAAAAAAACAGATGATAAGCCCGACGTTCCCGAGGTCTGGACCATTTAGTCTTAAGGGACGGCTCAATTCGATAATAATAATATGCACTTTTTAAATATATTTATCATCTTAAACATCATCACTACGTACGGTCGCCTAACTGTATAGTACACGATAGTCTTCAAATAATTTGGAAACCTGGGGACTTAAAAAAAGGGCAGCTATACTTTATGTTCTCCTGTGGATTTGAAGTATATATATATTTTTTTATTTGATCAAATATAAAAAGATACATTTTTACATAGTAATTTACATTCCAATCTTTTTTTTTTTTTTCTTTTTTTTTACATTCGCTTACCACACCACTTAAAGATAAGATCTTGTGTGTGGCGTGGGATATATCTCAGTATATATTCATCTTAGTTTCTTGACCGAAATTAGTATGAAAGGCTGTCTTGTCCGCTCTCTTATACGGCTTCATTAGTTCTTGGTGAGATACCAAAGTTAACAGCCGTAAAAATGATTGGATACGATGAACTTCCATATCTTTATAGAGTGACTATTATTTTAGTATCTTATTTATATTATAATTGTTTATTTTAAGATTGAATCCTAATTATGGTGCTCTATTGTAAAAGTTAAA
Organism: Glossosoma conforme; assembly: GCA_022606575.1. Taxonomy (NCBI): domain Eukaryota; kingdom Metazoa; phylum Arthropoda; class Insecta; order Trichoptera; family Glossosomatidae; genus Glossosoma; species Glossosoma conforme. The sequence goes on along the minus strand of JAGTXR010000058.1, from coordinate 4,745,467 downwards.
AAAACTATATATGATTCATTATATATTTCACAGGTAGCACATTAATCCCATGTGAGCTTAAAATAATACTAAAGTGGTCTATATAGACCCCCAACGGTCTGAAGATCTGCAAGGGGTCTACGGCAACGGGAAAAAAAATGCGGGTCTATTAAATGAAAATTGGGGTCTACGAAGAGAATGACATCTCGGCCCCGCTTCAACGAGTTTTGTCTCATTTCAAGGTACCTGAGAGACCTTGCTTCCTGCCGACATCGAAGCAATAACGCTTTGAAACCATTTTAGGTGAAGGATCATCTCAAAAGATGTCACCCTCATAAAACAAATGAAGATTTGGAATGCTTTCACAACACTTGAAGGGAAACTTAAAATTTGACCTACCTTAAAAGTCTTTTTGATGCGGAACTTGTCGACTTTTTAGTTTGACACTACTGAACTACTGTTTTAATTTGTGAACAAAATAAGTTTTGTGTGGTTGAAAAAAAAAGTTTCAAAGTAAGTAAGAAGGGGTCTTTTGGAAAACTAAAATCATTCCAAGAGGTCTACAAGAGAAATAAGTTTGGGAACCTATGCTCGAGAGAGTTACGAATTTTAACATTTTTCTTCTTCATGTATACGTATGTTTATAAATGTATCTTTTAATATTATTTGACACACAAAAACTCAATCATAACTTTTTTAAGCCCTACTTAATTTTACTCTTTCACCTTTGTTTGATGTTTCTTATCTCTTTAAAGGACCTTTTTAAGCGCGGTTTTTTACAACAGTGACGTAAAACGGGGAACGCTGTACGTAATAATGCGTGTTGTTTTGTATAATACATCACGTAACTTTTGGTGCGACCCTCACTTTTACCTGGTACAGATTTAAATTATTAAAGAGCAGGTGGCAGGGGGAAAGGTAGATACAAAGGGCGCTCGATGAGCTTTCATATTTATTATCGGTGTATTTACTAAAGGAAACACACCCTCGTAAAATCTGATACATATCCATTTGGGAAACTTTAATAAAATACTCGTAATATGATCACACATATATTTTAGTTTTAATTAAAATTGATGTTTTTAAATAAATTGTACGAGTTTTATTTAAAATATTTACCTTTGTTGATTATTTCAATATGAAATATTCCTGCTTTTTATATTGTTTTTTTATCTAATTGGGAGTTTCAATAATAAGGTGATGTTCATAAATCATAAAATCGTCACTGACAATCTATGGAAATACTTTTTTCTTGTTTATTTATCACCACCCCTTTGATGTATACATAAACATTAATTAAGAACAATTTTAGTTTATTTCATGATTTTGCAAAGTGTTTTGTTGATCACCAATGAATGAATAACGATGCTGGGTTTCACCGACTAAGAGTGCTCAGTCACCAGCCGTTAGTCTGTATCTGCTCAAGGCGTTAACAACGTTAACGTCATTCCTCGAGCAGACTGAAAGTTTGTTAACCTTTTAATTAAATATAAGTGCTTTTGATAAAGTATTTTCATTGCTCATCTGCTCCACATTTGTCTACCACGTCTTTTAATAACGATCCCGGCAACGTGAGGTCGTCTTCCATAAGTAAATAGGATGTGACAGTTTATTTTTACATGGTCCATGTTTAAATGATACTTTTTTTTTCATAAAATAATTAATACACGATATAAGAAGAATAGCGGGAGTGACCTGGATGCGGAAGGCGGAGGATCGAAGAGGATGGAGACTCATGCGGGAGGCCTACGTTCAACAGTGGACGGACACAGGCTGATGATGATGAATTAATACACAATTCTGGTAAAAGTAAATAACAAAAACTGAGTAACATATCTATTAGTTTTTTTTTTTTTTTTTTAATTATTTATTGAGACTGGACGCGTTTCATGTCACGGAAAATAAATTTTATCGATTTTTACTCTTTGAGTTTCTCTTGTTTAGGTAGTGTAGCTGTGATAAAATTAATTTCTTCTAAGAACTTACTCCAACCCGGTTAGACTATATTCATTAGCTGCTCTATTAGGACCAAAGTAAGGGTAATTTATTAGGAAACAATTTACTTGGGTTTCACCCTTCCTGAAATATAGATGGACAGTTTAGTTGATTGTTACCATCCTAAGCTCAGGGTAAATATTAAACCATTCCATTTTCGTATAAGATCTTTAGTTGGAGAATTTGGTCACCACAAGCTGCTGCCATTTATTTCAGTCAGCTTGTATGATTTTCTACTTTCAATGTCAGTTTTGCGTACCGAGGCATTTCCGAGTACATTTTATTATATTTGCATAGTTCTGACTTTATTCTAGAATAATAAGAGATCTATAGATAAAATGTTTATAGTTTATGCTCTCCCGTGGCATATAAAGAACACGTTGCTTTTGTCTATTGGCAGTCTGTAGGATGGAAGACTGCCTTATCCACTGCTTTCTTCTTCGTAGTATCAATCCGGTGGATTGGTTTGCAGCAACAGAATCTTGCATCTCGATCTCCATTCCTCTCGGTCCTCCACAACCCTTTTCAGCTCAGCATAAGCACTACAATTCATCTCCTCGAATACTTGCTGCAAATCTTCCCGTCTAGTCCACTCCTTTATTTGATCTTAAATTGTACCTTACTCAGCCTAACTTCCGTTGCCTTAATACTCAAATCAAGTAACTGTGCTCAAAGCCCATTATTAATGGCTGCATTGGCTTTTGGTGATATGCATAAATGTATTATTTTCTTTCGGTATTCTTTGGAGTTGTGAATTATGCGATTTAACCTAGATCCAATGCAGCTATATTATGGGTTTTAAAATTATGCTTGAGTATGAGATGTTAAGAAAAACTGAGGGAATGAGGGTTTGAATGTGTTACATTTTGAAACCATATGGCATGCAAACACGAAAAAAACACACGTTTCCTGAGCGGCATAGAGTGCACTGGTCTTGACCAGCAGTACTTTCTTGCATGCTATTACATAAAAAAGTGGATCTTTAGGTGTAGATATGGTCAATACTAAAGAATAAACAGTGGCAGCTGACAAAACTAAATGGCGACAATTTGTGGTGACGGTATGTTCCATATATGGACCATATATGGAAACAAAAAATGCAGAATTTTGTTGGGATGAACAAATAAAATAAATAATCAAATAATATGTTAATCATACAATGTGATTAAACATGTTCAGTTGTGATTATTAAATCCTCTTAAAAGATAATAATACATGTTAAGTAAAGTATACTTTACAGCATGGTAATAAATCACTACATGTTTTGGCTCAGAAATCCCTTTACAATGTGCATAAACCTTAGGACCTTTTAATTCCGGGCCGCCGGTAATGAGCGGGGTAATTCGCGAGTTTATTACCTGAGCCACAGGTAATAATGAAATAATCTGCCCGGCTCCGAAAGGGCTCAAGTGATAACAATTTCCCGCGAAACAATTCATTTGCCACGGTTAATTTAGCGGGCCGAATCGCACCTGAGGGATACATAAAATAAAATTAACATTTAATAAAGTCCACTTTTGAGAGTGAAAATGAGAGAATTATTTTGTAAAATAAATAATAATGGATATATTTTTTATGTAAGCTTTCAGTAAGAAAATGAACAACATGGAAAACAGAACATTTTTTTGGTACATTGTTTTCACTGCTTTCGTTTTAGTCGGCCTGCTAAAATTATGCAATATCGGTCGCCAAGCAAAATTAGATGGGTTACCGCATTTGTTTAATATGTGTCTAAATATCGTTATATGTGTAATATAATTAATAATCGAGTCTTTCTTTTCATCCATCGAACACTTATTGACGTGGAAAAAGACGAACTCCGTGGACTTTCATCTCACGAAAGCGTTTACCGGACATGGAATTTTCAGAGAAATCCTAAAAAGATTTGGCCTCTCTTCATGCAACGCATGTCCACGTGATCCAGGTAAACAACATACAGTGAGACACTTTCTCATGGAGTGCATCATCCATGAGAAAAGGAGACGCATTCTGTGTTGTCGCTTGAGAGTCTCCCATTTCTTAGGAGGATGTTCCTGAACTGCTGCTTAGTTCTGACGGTCCCTTGCTGTTAAATTTCATGAAGGAAATCGTTGGGGCTACACGCGCGGTTAACGAGGCTGACATGAAATAGGCTCCTACGTTCTTCAACTATTTGTCAGGTGTATAATCTAACCTTGTTTATAACTTGCAGGGTACAACACGTATCTTAATATTTTTTTCTACATTTTATTTAAGAATGTATAGTTATTGAAAGAAAATACTTTTTAGATCACTTCAAGTGGAAATTATATTAGCATATGTGTAAGTGACACGATTAATTAACACCAATTGCTGAATTTCAAATTTCATGTTTTGCGTCATAAAATACAATCTATTTCTTTCTTTTCCAACCTATCGCATCGAGGCGCACACTATACACATAAATACATAATAAATGTTGCTCTAACGGCCCAAAGTCAGATTCATATAAATCCCCGAGAGACAACAATAAATGAAGGTTATATGTAAGTACTACACTGGGGTTTTGTCGACGGGTATATTAAAGAGCATAAGTGCTTGACTGGCATGCGAGCCGTTGTAAGTTTGATCTCTAGTGAAGCTTATTTTTTATGTCAACTTCGATTCAGTGAGAGCAGCAAGTGGCAGCGGGCCCACGCTGCCACTTGCTACAGTACAGATTGAACATTGTTTTACAAAAGCTTCGTAGTTGGATTCTCAGCATATTTTTCTTCGATAATTAAGCACACACATACAATTTTACATCGAATTCTACGCATCAATTCATTTAGAAAAAATATACGCAGATGCGGGATTCAAACCTAGAGCATTGCACTTTGGCTCCGTCGTACACCGCGTTGTCCACACGACTATTCTCTGCCTGGACAGATACGCGAAACTTGATGTATTTATACTATTGTTAACATAATATTACGATAGCTGTCTCTGTAGTTTTTATTCAGAGTATGTATATTATTATTTTATTAAGATTCAATCAGTCAAAATTTATTCACAAGCATTATTATTAGTTTTTTTTTTATTATTGAGCCAAGGTGCAACGATTAAAGTTCAAATCCCACGTGTATTTAATTATTGATTATATTGAAATAAAGATCAATTATCTATAAAATAAAATTAAAATATTGAAAAATATTTAAATATAAATAAAAAATAATCCAAATACCTTTCTTCGATTTATTGGTGAAAGAAATTTCACAAGATGACGTGAATTTGTATGCTTGTATCAATTGTTAAAAAGTATCTATCTTTTTCATATTTTCAAATGGATCTCTAAATGTTTTCTTTTTATACAGGTATTGTGACATTGTTCAACCCCATGATTTAATATATTACATGTTATATTACATGACGATATTGACATATTTAGTGTAATATTGCTTTAGATGCTTTAGATGCTGGTGTTGATGGAGGCGAAATGTTACACGTTTGATTTTGTGACAATAATGCCGTGTTATTTGTGGGTCAATTATGATTTACTTATGACAAGGTTTTTGTTGTTACAAGTCAACTATTTGCATTGAGTCTCTTAAAGCTTGTTCTGAGTGTGAAGTCAGTGACACTAAATGTGTCAATACATTTACAGGGCCACACTTATGTTACTTATTTTACTTACGTTACTTATGTTAATATGTATTTTTATGATGAATTGAAATTTTATATATTTTGTTATGTCATCTAAGGAAAAAAAATACAAAATTGTGTAGAATTGTGTATGACGCCAATGTGTTTTAACCATTCGTTCATACCCCTCGGCGAAAATCAATACAGCATAGATTCATGCAATATATCCCTGCCATTAAAAAAAGCAATCATGCCATTAGTATCTGAACAAATAGTTTTCAAGTCAGATAAGACATGAATAAATCCTGCTTAAGAACCTACTTGCTGCCAGTTTGCTTAAGATACGCATTCATAAAACGAAGATACTCAAACTGTTTAAACTTAATATGTCTCTACTGAGTCAGCTTTAAGCTTGGAGCACACGATCACGAGATACAAAACAACATATGATGTGCATTTACTTGACCAACAACTAAAGTACATATTATGTGTATTTTTTGTTCAATTACTAAGTGAAGCAACATTGAACGCGGACAAAACATTGGATGCTCCATTGATTGCCACTGATGAACGAGTGTAATTACTTTGATTGTGCCGCCCTTTAAGACTAAATGGTCCAGGTTTCAGGAGTGTTAGAATAATTATCTCCTTTATAATGCTGATTAACTAACACTTTAATATAGTTCGGATGCTATAGATGCCGTGTCTTCAAGAGTCTGGTCATATATATTACTATGTTCCTAGGTAGAATTTAAGATGCAAAGATGTCTAAAGACAAGGTAACTGATTCAACTGAGTAGCGGAAATTACAGTCAATAAGTTAAAATATGAAACGTACATATAGTAATGAAAAATAATGTATAAGTTCGTTTATTGATTGATATTTTTGGTAATGATTATCCAAAGCACTAAAAGCCAGAACCATAAAGTTCTAAAAGGGGGCCTAATACAAAGAATGATACGAGAGTTTATTATTTGCTTACAAAGACCCCACCTTTTACGCCCCATACCTAAACTTGACCCATCCCCCTACGTTATCTCTAGTGAAACACTTTTTTTTATTATAAATGTATATTAATTTAAGTAATTAAATATACATATACTATCGATAAAATTCTTTAAGCGAGTCAATTAATTCAGAAAAAATATCGGCAGGAGCGGGATGCGAACCGCGGACCTTTGAAACCAACATTTTGCCCAGGTAATTATACCGCTCGGCCACCGTGGCCATATCTTCCGCCTGAGCTGACTCGTCTTGGAACTTCTATAGATGTTATCATCGTTTGATAGATGTCGCTATAGTTTATATTCATAGTATGTTTATTTTTAATTTTTTATTATTTAATCAGACTGCATTTATTCACAAGCTTAATATATTTTTTCAGAATGAACTGACTCGTTTAAAGAATTTATGTATAGTATATGTATATTTAATTACTTATAATATTGTAATGTAGTCAATGATCTATAAAAGTAGATAAGAATATTGAAAGTAATAAATTAATATTCTAATAAATATTTAAAAAAATCCGCATATTAATTTGTTTACATTGGCTCCTTTCTCTCTAGTAAAACTCTTTTTTTAACTCATTTTTTTTCTCAACTTCTTTGTCTTTCAGCAAGTGAAACAGTGTTCAATGTGATTCATGCTAAAACAAGGGACAAAATATTCAATATAGAAAAGACTTTTATATGAAATATTAACGCAAAAGCTATTGAAAATTTTATTTTTGATGAAAAAGCGGAGATTATAGGAGGATTGACCATGCATAAAATACCGACAATTTTCAAAGTAACTACTATTGAGAATCGCAACGGCATGCATCCCAACATAAAAAATAACAATACGCTTACACGATACACGCAATAACAATGCTTTTATTAGCCATGTTCTGTTGGGGTGGGGCTCAACTCAGGTGGCATTAACTCCGCAGCCCGACAATACGACGCCTCATATCTTCCGATCGTATAACATGTTTATTGGCGTCCGTTATGTACTGGATAAGGCCGTTATGTCAAATGGGCCGTGAAGGGCCGATGTCGTTAGAAATCGTTAAGCGGTACTCGGCGTGTAATTGAAAAAAGCTCCCGTTGATTGGTTTATAGTGAAATAAATAATGCGCGTTACGTCTGTGTTTAACGGCAATCGTTAATGCAGATTTATGTAATGACTGAAATGATTCAATCAATTAGTAGATAATGAGGTTTTTATTTAACCCTTGCTTTCCGATGATATGTATTTACCCCACAACACAATTCTCAATGAGAATATCCAAATAAAATATAAAAGATATTGAACTCAAAATTTTTGTATACTTGGGAGAGTAATCAGACTGTTCAACCTTATCGCCTCGAATATTGATATATTCCACGTGAGATAATTTATTTATTAAATTAATTTCATGGAGTCTTCTGTTTAGCGAGCTGTGAAACATTTAAATATTTTTTGTAAATAGTTTTATAATAAAAGTGATATCTATTTTAGAAACGAAATAACCAATTGTAATGTTTTTAAAACCTACTTACAAGAATACGTTTGTGCACGACTATTTAATATTGAAAAGTTTCTCAAACTGAATGCTGAATATTTAAAAAAACAACATATATTAAGCCTCGCAATGGAACAAAACTTTATTTGATATCATATGTCAATAATAATTACATTCAGCGATTTTTCATAAAAGCTCCATATAAAGTTTATACCCAAATCAATTCTCATCGCGAAAGATTGAGTGCGATATGATTTTCTCTTATAATATAACCGCTTTTCAGATTTGTAACAATTGGCGTGCTGAAAAAGTACGTAGAACAAAAATAATATCGAAACTTAATCAAACGGGACGAGCTCAAAGACGATATTATTTATTGGCGGAATCATTCAGTCGGCCTCCTTTTTGGTCGGACGCCAAATATTTAATATTTTCTTGCCGTGATTTATAGCAAAAGTTTTTCTATGTAGGAAATATCAATAGTTAATCAAATATTGCAATTTTGGTAAATTACTTTAGTTTTGTACCGTTTATCTATACAAATGTGCTTTATTATTTTATTTCTTAAATCCTTCTACATCTAAAATATATTGTCACAGGAAATTGATGCTACTCATTTTTACAGTTGCCATTATCCATGACTTGTCTTAAGATGTTTCTGCACGCAAAGGTCTACTATATTTAATTGTGTCGGAAACAATAGGGTCAGATCCTTTCTGCCCAGAAGTGGGCGACGTCAATGGCGTTACTCCTGGCCATCGTCAAGTCTTCCTGGATGCAGCTACTCGGACACTCCAGATGGTGTGACAAGGTCTGCTCCACGCTGCAGTCACAATTCAGTTGGTCCGCTGTAAAACTGCCAGGCTTTCATTTGTGTCCTCGTCTTGCATACTCCTGTCCGAAGTCTGTTGAGAGACCTCCATATATTTCCCCCCCGGAAACAAAAGGTTACATACTTGGGAACATAAATGGTAGCCAAAACAATCTGCAGGGAAGAAGTGCAAAGACTTAAAAAGACGGTTTCTGTAGTATGCAAGATTTTTTATTTTTAGGTTATATGTCGATCGGAATTTTGAAAGAAATCGGATTATAAGTCCGACACTCCCAAGGTCTGATCATTTGATGCTAAGGATTGGCTTAACTCTACTGGCAATATGCGCTGACCCACACATGTTTTGGTCTGCGCCCGATGTTGTGTAATATTGTGCGTGCGAGATGCTGGAATACCATTTTAAAACCTGCCTGTTTTATTTAGGAAAGAGAAAAATATGCTTTTTATCAGTAATCTTTTTATACTATATACGCTGCGTAGGGATACTAAGAAAAGGTTAAATGGGTCTTACTTATAAATAAATGCAAGTATCAGTTGAGAAAATTTGGAAAAATGGTGTACAATACATAATTGATGTTCTGGAATACGGGAGCTTAGTTTTGGAATCCCAATAAATCCAAATATTTTGTCACGCTCGAAAAAATTATTACAAAATGCTCGGACGTCTCTATTTTTTACTTTGGTAACTATTTCAATCAATTCCGAACATTACCCAAACACATTTTCTTCTAGGGATGCTTTCTTTCCATTCCTTAGAGTCCCGGAGGAAAATTGCTGCTCTCAAACATTCATTCCTTCTTCTTCGCGGTGCAATTCAAAACCCTGGGATTCGTAAATGTTTTAATTTCTACGTTCCAGATAAGTACACCCGTGCTCGTAGCCATCCATTGTTTTTTATTCTAGTTGATATTTGTGGAGCTTCGAGCATTCAATTTAGTACAAATGGTGGCTCCTAAATGGCCTACCAGCACACCTCGATCCATTTCTTAAATCTTTTCCTTTTTGTCGATGGTATTGTTCTCCTAGATCTCTATGATCTTTGACACTTGTTATCTTCTTCTTCGTTTATGATTTTTTTATCTTTTGTATGTATTGTTTATTTATGTAAGCTCTATGTTTCTTATTCTTTGTACCTTGGAACTGCGGTTCTGCGAAATAAATGATGCAAGTCATAAAAACGCCTTAGTTAGCCAATCGAACATGTGTTTCATGGATCTGAGAAAAGAAATTCTATTGACATTGATTATCAGATGCACTGATTTTTTTAACAACGTCAATTTTATCTTACAATCTATTAATTTAAAACAAGTTGTGGAGAAATAAACAAATTTTTAGTTTTTGCAAAGTAATTAATTGAATGTCTGTAAAACTTCATACTTTAGAGTGAATACGTTTTTTAAATTCAAGTCTTACTACAAATTTGATTGAGTTAAAGCAAAATAATTTTTCCATTAACTCGTATGTGGTTTTATTGGTTTGGATATCAAAAGTCAAAGTGGCCATAGTTTTTCATACGCACTGCTTTTTTTAATTCACCCACAGAATCCAACAGGTAATATAAACGCTCCACCTTAATGATATTCTCATATACAATAATATCAGTAGAATATTTACATCAGTATTACGATATACGATTATTCTTCGTGTCTTCATGTCTTGCTTCTATTTTGGTTTACTCTCAACTTCAATACAGGTTTATTCACCTTTGAAGCTTTCTTCGTCGCCCTCATTTGTGGTGAGATTACTTCTCGATGTCATGGTTACGTCTAGTGCCTTCATCTACTTCATTCTCCTCATCCACCTAGCATTGGAATGCGACTGTCAAACTCAGTAGTAAAGAACTTTTTGGAAATACGAGTACCACCGAGCACTTTTGATAACAAAGCCGTTTTCAGTAACATTGAGTTCAGTGCAAAACAAGTATTTTTTGTGGCTTAAAAATATTTTAGAAATTAACCTTGCAAGAACGTTTAAAAATTTGAAACGTTATTACCATTGCATATTCCGTTTTAAATGGATATTTTTTTACATGCACCACACTGTGCACTGCTTATCACTTGCTAGAAGACCGCAGTTGTTCCTATTTTGGCGGCTGCATTAGTTTCCAACATATAAATCAAAATACTACTAAAAGTATGCTTATACACGTAAAAAACCTAAGAATGGTCTTCTAGCAAGTAATTTAACAGTTTTAAGTTTGATTTGTGTTAAAACAACCAACGAAATGTTTATCTCATGGATTTAAATATTTATTAGATTTTTTTTTTCAATATTATAATCGTCTTTTATAGATCATCGACAATATAAAAATATTATTAGTAATTGAATATACACATATTATACATCAAATTCATTATCCACATCAATTCATTCAGAAAAATATCGGCAGAAGCGGGATGCAAACCTGCGAGCCTTGGAACCAACCGTTGTTCTTGTTCATTACCCTAATCCACTCGACCATCTTTTGCCTGAACTGGTGCGAGGAATAAGTAGTATTTATACCATTGTTACCATCATATAACGATAGATGTCTCTAAGAAGAATAGCAGGAATGACCTGGATGCGAAAAGCGGAGGATCGATGAGGATGGAGACTCATGCGGGAGGCTGACCAACAGTGGACGGATGCAAGCTGATGATGATGATGATGTCCAATGTTGTCCAATATTGATGCATGACTGAGTTTTTCACAGGAAATCTGACTGGTTGAGTACCACTGCTAAATGAATGAGTGATGTATACATTAGTTACTCTGACTGATGCGTAGTTTGGTTACATTGTTTGAAATCCTGAAGTGTGCGTTCTTCAGTATTTCAGGATTTCAGGGTGCGGTCTCATTTATAGCGCAGACGAATCGGCTTAGTACTTGGTTGCTAGGAGCGATTTCTTCGCAAGGGTCTTTGATGACATTCTAAATACGTGGTATATGAAACGTAAATCAAATATACATTAAATGACATTAGTGATATCAAATCAAATATAGTTTTGCTACGTCCGTAGTTTTTATATATTTTTTAAAGTAATGTTACCAATTGATGACGCATAGAACCGCAGTTCCAAGGTACATGGATTAATTGAGAATAAGAAACAAAGAGTATATATACACATATAAAACATACAAAAAATAAAAATAAAACATAAAGAAGAAGAAGATGACACGTGTCAAGGATCATAGAGATCTAGGAGAACAATACCATTGACAAAATAGAAAAAGAATGTAAGAAATGGATCGAGGTGTGCTGGCAGGCCATTTAGGAGCGCCATTGTCGTTGTACTAAATTGAGTGCTCGTAGCTCCATAAGTATCAACTGGCATAAAAATGGATGGTTACGAGCTAGGGTGTACTTATCTGGAATGTGAAAAATGAAGAATTCAATAATCCCAGGGTTGTGAATTGCATCGCGAAGAAGGAGGAATGAATGTTTGAAAGCAGCAATTTTTCTCCGGCACTCTAACGAATGGAAAGAAAGCATCCCTAGAAGAAAAAGAGTTGGTTAATGTAATGGGTAATATATGAGATTTTTTGAATGAAAAACCCAACAATTTTGCTTATTGTAAAATTGTTCAATACATTACATTATTCTTAAGCATATATTATGTCCTATGCAAAAAGTTAAAGAATAACATACATACAAAAAATAACACTTCGTTTAATAAATAACGGCGGTCTTGAGTTACTTAGTACTTTAATACCCTATTATTACAATGGTCGCAGCTCCTATGAACTCAAAGATCTATTTTTTTTTGAACCTTTTATAACTGAATTTACTCTTCTCTTGCTGAAAACGAAAACACAATCAATACATATCAACTACATATTTCTAAATATCCTAAATGCTACCAGTAACCTCTTAAATTCTCTGAGAGTCTGTGTTTCCGTTTTCATACCACCTAAATCTTCAAGATACTCTATCAATCTCCTCAACTTACACACAAACACACTGCATGCAGTATCCGACAAACCTAGTTGAGCGTCATAAAACACACTTATTTAAACCGCTTGTGCACTTCTAAGTTCGTTTTTTTTTATGTAATCACATGCAGGAGAGCACACCCCGTCAAGACCAGTCCACTCTATGACGCTCAGTCAGGGTGGCTGGATTCTGCATGCGGGAAACGTGTGTTGTGTTCGTGTTTGTGTGTGGGTTGGAGAGATTGCAAGTGTGTATTTATATGTTTTGAAGATCTCCAGACTGTAGGAAGGAGGAAACACAGACGCTGCAAGAGCGTTCCACAGCTTACCGGTGGCATCAAGGAAGGAACTTTGGAAAATGAAATTTCTTGGTCTTGGATGTTCAGCAAGTGTAAGACGAGTTTGTCGGTTGTGGATGGGTGCAGGAGGAATTAGTTCTTTTAGTTCCGAAGAGCAACAACCGTGGTTATAACGGTAGAAAATACTTAGTGAACCAATCTTACACCTGTGTTCCATTGATTTCAGGTTAGACGTAAGAGTGTCATTGTTTATCAAAGGAATTTATCTTCGTTGAACTGAATCCATTAAGAAGGAAGGTATTTTGGGGCTCCAATCCAAAGGTCACTGCCGTATTCAAGGATATGTTGGATTTGTCGTTTAAATAGAAGAAAAAGTTTTTTATCGTTGAAATACCGACGTGATCTATATACTATACCTAGTTTTTTGGAAGCGATACCAGCTTTATACTTAATTGACTCGTAATATTTGACATTATTCGAGATTGATGCTCCAAATTTATTCGAGATTGATAACCTAAGGAACAATTTTAACAATTAAAAAGCAGTTATATTATTTAAATCTACATTACGCGCCATTTTAAATATAGTAATTTTATATGAGGTAATTTATTCCAAGAAATTCAAAACGATTCATCATTTCGCCTACTCTTATATGCCTCCCTGAGTAATATCTTGGTGGTGTGCGATCTTCGCGCCTTTCGCTCATAAGTGGAAGAAACAAAGGGCTCAGAACGCGTCTGAATAATGCTTTTCTCAAAGGCTGTAATAATTATTGCTAAAGTAATAGACCTGAACAAACTATGTCGAAGCAGAGAGCAGGATATTAGTTATTTTTTCTTTTACAAACCGAGTATTCAATACATTAAATAGTATTACTATAAAATATATTGAATACTCGTATATTACGTCAGCAAATAAAAGCGATATCAAAAGCAGAAGCAAACTTGGATGGGTCGGTTTATAACGGCGTGACGCTGTTTCGATTACGCCGTTCTTAAAAATTAAATATCAGTCCTCGGAAGCGTTGGGCTTATCATCCGATCTCCTTCAAATTATCTAATTACGAAATCACCAAAAAATATGCCATACAGGAAACTATAGCTGACGTCCCTTCAAGTAAGTCCTTAAGCTTCTGCCTTGAAAATCGTCGGCAATCACATATTTTTCGGAGTAGGCCACAAGAATTTTTAGATGAACCACGTTCATAAGAAATTGACATAACTGAGTGGGGGTATGTTCCCAAGTGGACCTTGAGGTGCAAATATGTCCTAGAACGAGAAACAAGCAGTGGCATTGTGGCTTTTGGGCTTAGCCGTGTGTGGCGAAGTGCTTCTTCCCAATATTTCAACCACCATTGCAGGGTCATCACTAAATCATCAACCCTGAAGACGACCCCTGCAATGGCAGTTGATATATTGGAAATAAGTAATTCGCCACACACGGCTCATCCCAAAATCCAAAATATAAATTCTGGCCGTGAAAACCTAAGAAGTTTTTCAGGCAGTGGCAGCTGGCAGAAATTTGTGGTGACTACATGTTCCATATATGGAACGTATATGGGAATAATTATTTATAAATGGTGCTTGTACTAAGCTGCAGGTATATTTGAACACAAATAACATTGGTTTCAAAGGTTCGTGGTTCGAATTTCAGTATCTGCCCTTAATTGTTGTAATTTTTTTGAGGTAAATGTCATATGCACTCGTTTATTTATAGGGGTCAATCAGTTTATCCGGTAAATGTGTACATAAAGACAATTTACGGAACTTTTTATTCTACAATAAAAAAATGCTTTCAATTTCCTTTGCAAAAAGAACAAACTCAGGACATAAAAATAAAGAGACATTTCTTATACCGAGCACGAAAGCACTTGTTCTGCAGTGCTTTCAGGCTTTCAGGGTAAAAAACAATACTATTATCTTAATCCCCACTTCATACCATGCATGATAATGCCTTGCGAAATCTTCTTCTATCCCCTTATGTCCCCTTCCTGTATCCCCTTACTATCCGTCTCATCTATTTTAAGGTACAAAAACTCTTTTAGACCTACATATAAATATTTGTCCGAAGAAAAATATTCTGCGTATGTCTTGCACATAAAATAGTACATAAATGAAATAATTTTCAGATTTTCTTATAAGCGAAAGCAGAAGATCATAACTGGTGTTAGATATACTAAATCTACTCAGATTAACAAATATTTGAAATATAGCCGGTGGGTATAGCTCAATGAACAAAGCGTTTGCTTTGCAAACCAAAGGTCCTGGTTTCAATCCAGGTCAGAGATTAAAAAAAAACCATAAATGTTTTCTTAGCTCTACAATATCCCGGTTGGTGTAAATTTGATCCGTCACCCGTAAACTGCCAGTCATAGCCTATTTATTAAAATCGGTGGTAGACCACAGTCTTCCCGTGAAGACCACCCATTCATAGTAAAAATTCCTGTAATAATAAGGATGATGCGTGAATCTCTTCTCGAGCTTGTAGTCTATGACGTTGGCGGATCAATACTCCACATGCAGCGCTTAGCCATGTGCAGCAGCATGGTAAGCGTCGTAGAATTCCACAGATGAGACTTAAGAAATAATATCACCATCTGCTGGTATTCTCCTGTATGTGCTTACATAAAAAAATACTCAAAATAGGCTTCTGATACTACAACTACATTAAAAATAAATGTTACTTTAAGCAAACTATTTTATTAAAGAAAGGAAAATATTATTTAGAAAAATTTCAAGTATTCGAATGTTATTTTCATTTGTATCGCTGTTTTTTTATTAGACTACCTTACCTTATATTCAAGACCGTGCTTTTACTCTCAGGATTTTTTCGTTTCAATTTTAACAAATTTCATTTATACTACAAAACTAATTTCAGTTTGTACCTATAATACAAGGAATAATATTTAAAAAATATATTAACACTTTTTTTAAACTAAATAAAAATAACGATTCAACGAAATGTATAGTTACCGTAACATTAAGGTTATCAACTGGCAATACTTGGTGAAACTGCATAATTATAATTTAGAATTAATTTTAATTAAACAATTAATAAATTAAAAATATTTAGTTTTGATTCACAATTTATTTTAACAATTACATGTTTCGGCCTTCCTGAAGACCATCTTCCTGAAGAAGATCCATTATTGAAGATGGTCTTCGGGAAGGCCGAAACATGTAATCGTTAAAATAAATTGTGAATCAAAACTAAATATTTTTAATTTATTAATTTTTTAATTAAAATTAATTCTAAAATTATAATGTATGGTTACCGCTTAAAAATCTCTCACAAACTAGCATAAAAAAGTATTTTTTAAATTTAATTGATAAAACAAATTTAAATATAATACTTTGATACTATTTTGTAATTAATTTAGCAGAAAATTGAGTGAACTCTTACAAATTAAATAATTTCAAAAGCTCTATTACGAGGGATAGATAAAATATTTATTTTTTAAAGAAAAGCGACAGATGGTAATAATAATAAGTAATATCTCATTAGTTAAATTTTATGACGCTAACCATGTTATATTTGGTAACATCTTCCTCTCTCGAAAAAATAAAAAAAAACTACTTCACGTTGCTCGTGGACAGTTATCGGATCGGGTGGTGGCAGAATAAGGAGCAGATGAGCAACTCAATTTTATTTTCAGAAACACATATCGTTAATCAAACTTCACAAACTTCCGGCCTGCACCGAGTCACATGCTTTCCGACACTCGTCGCGGTCGGCACACAACTACCGGCCACTAAGCGTGCGTAGTGTCGCCCCGCGCCGCAAGTGGTGATCTACAGAATTAATGGCGCACCAATGACAAGCAGCCGTTTAAATAACTAACGTCACACTTGTCGAAATGCCAATATGGTGACACATGCATATCCGAGAAGACGAACGAAAATAAGAGACGAAAGGTTTTATTTTGAAGTTTTCGGCACCAGTCTGCAAGGGCTATATCATGCTGATGTCAATGGCTAAGCGCTGCATGTGAAGAGCTGATCCGCCAATGTTATAGTCTAGAACTCGACATTCACGCATCATTTAATACAGGAAATTCACTAATAATGAATGGTTTTCACAGGACAACTTTCATTTACCATTTAATAAATTTGAAAGAAAAAGTGTGTTTATCGATTGATAAATATTTTGTATTAGAAGATTTCATAACCTCAACGGAAAACCTGTCAACTGACAAGAAGCTTGATTGGTGGATCTGAAAATCTCTGAATCGATTAAGAACCGGTGTGGAAGCATAAAAGACAACATTTAGTGGTGAAGAATGCTTCGCAGGAAGAGTCACTGTTGTGTTAAAATGGAGATCAGACTGCCCAATACCTATGATCTTGCCCTATGTGTTGAAGTACCTGCACATTCCAAAATATAATGCTGGTAAGCACACATCTTTGAATATGAAACTATTCGGGCAGGATCTAAGCTGTGAGGCGGTATGCAGGTCTCCACAGTCACACAGCAGTGACCATCCTCAACGAAGCATTCCTCTAAGAAGAAGATAAATATAATAAAAAAACTTTTAATAAAAATTTACTTTGATTAAATTAAATTACTTCACATAATAATTCGGTAAATTATCAAAATAAAGCGGATTACTGTAAATTTTTCGTAATCAAGCAGATTCCCTACAGAAATTCAGATCTAAAGGACTCGATTATCTAAGATAACGGCCACTTGCTGAAACGTAGACTGTAATTATTAATTCTCCGTACAAAACAGGTTCCTTTATGCGAGGACCGCGAGAAAACCGCTCCACCTTTCGTCAAGCGTCGGAGAGTAGGGAGGCCTGACGATTATATTCAATTATGGTAGCGTCTGGTGGGAAGGTTGTCGACCGGAATCTCGAGTAGCAGATGTTGTGTCAGTCGGTGGGGCTTAACAAATAATACCATTATCGTGTGTCAAACGCTTCAGGAGGCGTAAATAGCATGGTTTTTGGTGGTTTGAGCTATGAAAAGGGTTAAACATGCTGCGAATTATTGTAACAGTGACAGTACAGTTAAATATACATTTAAAAAATGTGGTTAATAAGCAAAAAATAGATATATAATATGGCTCGTATTTTTCAAGCTAGAATAAACGTTTTTTTTGTCAAAATGATTTTTTCTTAATTGTAATATTGTTTATTTTTAACAGTGTTTTACGAAATTCAACCTAACCTTACCTAAAATTACTTAGCTTCTTATATTTAAAAAAACGGATTAAAATTTGATGTCAATTTTGATCAATTATTGTTATCGTAATGATGTTTTCCTTATTTTAACACAAATTAATTTATTTCACGAAAATAGTAAAGTTACTGTCTCTTTTTCGTAGAACCGTTTAATAAGGCTACTCCGCTTCGCCGAGATTGTCATAGGTACTTGTTTAGCATGAATGAAGAGCAGGTCACAAAGCAAAGACCTTGTCGAAAATCACATTGTGATTTATTTTAGGTACAAGAAGACTGATTTTCTCTTTAGTCTCGCCATTTCCCATCATCTGGGTTCGGCTTTCCTTGTGCACATTTGCCATGTATCTCTGTTCTGCGTTGCAATCTCGGTCAAGCCCAGAGTTTTTAGACCCATGTCTACAGTTGCAGTCCAGGTTGCGTGTGGTCTTCCAGGTCGAAGAATTCTCAGCGTGATTATGTTGAGGGCTTTATTTACTATGTGTTCCTCGTCTCTCCAGCATGCCCATACCATCAGGTACTAGAAGACTGACAAAATTCTATAACCACTGCCTGAAACAGAACACTCTTTTTACATCACTTCGGGGCAGCAACTTGCCCCGTGGTGGGGATTCACTGCATCAAACAAGCATAGTGGCCAATTCGTAAGCTATAGCGCTCCACATGACAGGACTTCATAAAACAAACAAAATGGCGCCAGTAGCGCCGCGTCTAAAACGATATATTCATGTCAGACGAGTTAACAAAATAAGGAGATGAAAAACCAGATATCTAGGCTTTTCGACACCTCCCTGAAAGGGCTATATCGAAATTATATCAGTATTTTTTAATGTTTTTTCTTTTCTTTTTTTCAGTTGTCAAAACCTCGCCATCGCCTCCTCCGCCTCAGATATCCGCCTCCAGGCCGCCCTCCACGCTTCAGCCGCATCTTCACGATGCCTCCACCATTGGTCCACCATCGTCGTCATCGTCACCTTTATCATCGTCAGAGGCGAGTTTCATCACGCAGAACAACACTGCTGTCCACGCGAACGTCGGATACAGTGCAAGACTACCTTGCAGCGTGAGAAATCTTGACGGGAAATCGGTGAGTCAACAATCATCATCATATTAATATCCAAAAACATGTCAGTGCAAAAAAAAAAAAACATTACATTTAAAGCATAAGAAATTTTCTTAAGCTCCTAATGGGGCAAAGACCTAAATTGCTTAATATATTATAAAGTCGCATTAGTGTATATTTCCTATTGCGCACATAGAAATGTTAACTTTTGTAATTCCATAAGTTGAAGAGACCGTTTTTTGGATAATTTATTATTCGAATGAAATTTGCGTTATTACTTTGAAATCCACGTGTATGGCTTGCGTCATTAAATTAACCATCCATCATCGTGAATGAAACCAGGTAATAACGCAAATTTCAAGTAGATTTAATGATCAATTTAACAATATATATATAATCGTGTCGGAAACAACAGGGTCAGATCCTGTCAGCCCAGAAGTGGGCGACGTTGATGGCGTTACTCCCGGCCATCATCAGGTCTTCCTGGGTGGAGCTACTCGGACACAGCGCACACTTCAGAATCTGTGATAGGGTCTGTTCCACACCGCAGTCACATTCAGTCGGTCCACTGTAAGACTGCCAGGCTTTCATTTGTGTCCTCATCTTGCATACTACAGTCTGATTTCTGTTAGGGGACCTTCATATATTCAACCCCTGGTTGTGTCCAGGGACTAGGTCCTCTTTTGGGGCAATCTAAGTATTCTTCAGTTGCGCTTCAATTTAACAATGAAAGTTCTCAACGACGTTTTAAGAAAAAAAGTTCAAAAGAAAATAAAAAAGACCATCAAACGAGTAGCAAATATATTAATAAATTTATATTTGCCCTATAAAGGGTTGAATAACAATATTTTTGATGTTTTAATAAGAAATTTGTAAAGTTAAATTTACTAAAGATTCCGTTATGCCGTCGTCAAAAATGTATAGTGTCCTCCAAATTGAAATCGTTCTCGTAAACATTGTATATTAAATTAGCCTAACACGAACGGGGACGTTTCGCCATAAAATTACGTATACAGCTTACCAAGATTATCCCCACTCCACCCCGTGAAGGGTAATGCTCCAAATTACACGTTACTCCCATGGCATTCGAGTAACCCCATAATAATACGCTTTAACTACTTCGCTCTTCCGGAAGATGGCCACGAAAAACAGTTTCACTCAAACTGTACTCTTTAATAAGCCTCATAAGCCAAAAGTGTATGGGGTTATGGTGTAGAAAGGAAGAGCTCGTTTAAATTTGAATCGTTTATGTCATAAAAAAGGTCAGATCCTGTCTGCCCAGAAGTGGCCGACGTCGATGGCGTTACTCTCGACCATCAACAGGTCTTCCTGGATGTAGCTACTCGGACACATCGCACACTCCAGAAAGTGTCACAGGGTCTGCTCCATGCTGAAGTCAGATTCAGTTGGTCCGATGTAAAACTATTTGTGTCCTCGTCTTGCATATTTCGAAGTCTGTTAAGGGACCTCCATTGAGGACTTTATGTATTATATGTCATAATAAATATTTACTTAATAACCTTGTTTTTACATGTATCACGTTGAGTACTGCCTCTGTTTAGGAGACTTCATTTTCGAATAACTCGTATACTTCCTCAATTCGTCACTATCAAAAGACAACTTTGATGTATGATAGTTTTGTAAGTGGTCGAACACATTTATGTAGGAGAGGGGGTGTGTTCATGAGGGAATGATAAGAGAGGAAGACGGATAGTGTTGCAAGGATGAAGATGAGAATTATTTAGGTAACATTCTTATTTTCATCCTTGCAACTCTATCTATCTCCTTGGTGTTTACATAAAAAATATATTTTTTTCTCAAATGCTTTTATAAATAGAGTTTGAGAGTCTTGGGTCAAAACGTCTCCTACCCTTCAACCAACGACTTTGAAATTACGTCACGTATTCATTTCTTCAGTGGGAAATTCTTGCGCAATTACAGAAGGGGGTTGTTTCAGTGAAAAAAGGGTGAATAAAAAGTTGAAGGTCTTTCTTAGGGGATAGAACGAAGAACTCTATTTGCTCAGCTTATTTCTCGAGTCCTGTCAGCGTCTGTCAGTGGCAGTCAGTTGCTGTAAATCGAATTGCTATTACTGGCAACGTTTGTAGTCAAAGTCAAACAAGTTGAATGACAAAAACAAACCGCGACCTAAATTCCATGATTGGATTACTCAAAATACAATATTAAGAGATGAATTATATTCTGAGCTTTCACTTTCAAATTTATTTCAAATATTGAGTGAATAATAAAAACATAACAAATATTTTCCGGTGGGTATATCTAAATGGTGAAAGCGTTTGCATTGCAAGCCACAGGTTGTGAGTTTGATCCCCGACGGAGATTAAAAAAAAAATATTTTTAATCGATTTCTGAGATATTAAATACCCCCAGTTGGTGTGACTTTGATCCCTCACCCGTAAAATACCAGTCAATGAAAGTTTAAGGTTGTCCCTTGAAGACCACCCATTCATAGTAAATTCCTGTAATAATGAGGATGATGCGTGAATCTCGGGCTGTAGTCTATGACGTTGGTGGATGAACACTCCTCATGCAGCGCTTAACCATATGTAACATGGTGAGCGTCATAAAATTCCACAGATGAGACTTCAAAATTACTATCATCATCTTTTGGTATTATCCTGTATGTGCTTACATACAAAAGACAGGCGTTCTTTTTTATGGGTGTCAGACAAGCGAACAAAAATAAGAAACAAAATATCGTGTATCCAGGCTCTACTGCACTAGCCTGCAAGGGCTTGAGTTGATAATAATGCTTTGCTATTCAAATTTGTAAAACATTTTTTTTCCTGTATATGCAAAAAAATACAAGAGAATAACCACAGATGGTGATAATAATTCTGAAGTCCCATCTGTAGAATTCTATGACGCTTATCATGATGCATATGGCTATGTTTTGCATGTGGGGTGTTGATCCGCCAACGTCATAGACTACATCCCGAGATTCAAGCATCATCCTTATTATTACAGGAATTTAAAATGAATGAATGGTCTTTACGGGACGAATTTAGTCTACCACAAATTTTTATTAATAGGCTATATGACTAGCATTTTACATGTGAGGGATGAAATTCACACCAACCGAAGGTATTTAAGAGCTTAGAAGTCGATTAAAAATAATTTTTTTAATCTTCGTCGGGGATCGAACCCACGACCTTTGGCATGCAAAGCAGACGCTTTGACCATTGAGCTATACTCACCACTAATAATATTATTATTTCAGTGTGAGTGTTGGTCACAATATTAATCAACCTTTTATTTAATTACGGTTAAGTCTTCAGTTCTTAGTTAAAATTCTAATAGTTACATTTAAGCCATGCAGAAAAAGCAAGTGAATTTTTTGATTCAATTACCGAGGGCGGCAATAAAAAGGGGCGCCTAAGAGCGAGAGTTCATGGTGAGTGGGTGAGTAGGCGGGACGATATCCGCCCAAAAGGTTTACAAAAAGCCTCACTCCCGCCCATGACTTCACAGGAAGGATTTACAGTCAAAATTAGTCATGTTTTGCTTAAATTATTTATATCTTTGGCATTTTCATTGGGATCCATTTTAAATATTTAATATTCTCTCACCTTTATAAACGAATGTTTACGCGCTGCCAGGTACACATTGGTGATGAAACGTTTGTTTACCATACCAAAGGTTGTGAGTATCGAAACCATATCTACCCTTGACGGTGATTTTTTTTTGTATCAAATTCTAAGCTCTGTAATATTTCCTCGGTTGATGTGATTTTGAACCATCATCCGTTAAATGACAAACGTAGACTATTAATTCAAATTGGTGTCAGACAAAAGTCATCCCGTAAACACCACTTATTTATGGTGGTGCTTACGGGACGTTAATTCCTATGAAATGACGATAAGGACGTAATGATTTGGATAAGGATGGAAGGATTCCTACGAAAGGAGAATAAGGACGGCCAATTCTTACGAAAATTGACGATGAGTAAATGCTTTTTTACCCGTTTTTATGTTAAATGGTTAGTATTTTAGAATCCAAAGATGAAATTTCGGAATCGCTTAGTATGTATTTATTTAAAAAAAAATCTAATCATAGTGAATTCCTGTTAAAAACTGATTATGCGTGAATGGCGAACTGTATTCTTTGATGCTTCGTCAATATTTCACATGCAGCGTCTAGCCGTTTGTAAAATGGTTAGCGCCATTAAGATCTACAAATTAGATTTCTCTTCTACTATCTGTCGGTATTCTCCTGTATGTATTTAACCGACGGGTATTGAAATTGAATGCTTTGACCATTGAAAAAAAAATAAATCGAACCCACAATTTTGGCTTTGCAAGCTAAAGTTCGTGGGTTCGATCCCCGACGGAGATTAAGAAAGAAAAAAATAAAACGATTTCTGAGCTCTAAAATACCCCGGTATTCTACTGTATGTATTTGAATTTACAAAAAAAACTAAACTTTAAATAGGATTATATTTATTTTTTTCATTTGTTCTTCTTGGCAGATATGTATAATTGTAAATTTAAACTTTGTTGAGACGAAAAAAGTGTGGCCTATTCACCGTTTACTCCCTTAACCCATTATTCCCTAACGCCTTTATTTCGAGGCGTCGTTAACGCCCCTTTCTTCAGCGTCTCGTTAGCCCAAAAAAGAGGAGTTTAAACATTTGCGACGGCTAAAGACTTTTTTCAGCAGCTGAATTTTCAGTCGATCTTCCCTTTTCAGACAATGATGTAGCGTTTAGTATTATTTTATGACAGCTGTAGGAAATGTACGCAAATTTAACTTAAAAAACGTACTTTTAAAACCGTTATTCGAATAAATGCCTTTTTGCAGTTTTGAAATATAAGACTTTTTTTTAAATAAATTAAAACTTGTAAGAATTCACTAAATTTATATACATTATGATATTTCTCTGTTAAATATTGGTGAATAAGTCGATCTTGAATTATCTTTACAGAAATATAATATGGAAATATATCAGCTTGATGTAGTTCTTGAAGGCTGATGCCGTAAAGCCTCGAAATATGATCTTTTGTCTCTCATTTTTGTTCGCTCGCCTGACATGCACATCTAATAAAGTTATTTTTAATTATAAAATATTAAACGGCGTTTGCATACGGAATTTTATTTGTTTTGACAGTAGCTCCATTTCATGTTGGTTCAACTGTCAAATTTTATTTGTTTTTTGGCCGCGATTATCTTGGCGGCGCTACATGTCACAGTGTCCCGGCTGTCGTCAGTTACGAGTAAATCTCGACCGGCTGACGAAAGCGCCATGTAAAGGTCGGGCGAGGAAATCAAGTATTTAATAAAATAAATGCGAATCGTGCTTCAAAATCAAGTTTTTTGCTTTGCGACCTGCTCCTGCATCCTTCCTCCACGCGGCCACGTGATGAACTCGCGACTTGTCATCTTCTTAAAGACGGTAGATGTCAGTATGAACAAGTATTAGTTCCTATGTTATAACTTGTTTATATCTTTAATATAATTATTATTAAAAATAAATGTGAATCAAAACTCATTTTTAATATAAAAAAAAATGCCGTGGTTTTCTGGGCGGCGCTAGATGTCACAGTGTCCGGAGTTGTCAATTAACTCTCGTCTGGCTGGCGAAATGCCGTACCGGTCAAATGAGGAAATCAAATCTTTATTGAAAATAAATGTGTAATGTGCTTCAAAAACAAGTTCTTTGTATTTGTAAATCTGGTCCTGCACACTTCCTCCACGCGGCCATGTGACGAACCAACGACTTGTCGCCTTTTTAAAGACGAGGGATGTCAAAATAAATTAAATGTTGAGGTTACGTAATTTAATCGTTTATTATATTTAAGAGTAGGTTACAATAAATCCACTGTTTTGTTCGCATCAATAAGACTTCTAATCTTTTAAAATAGATACAATTATAAACGCACCACTAAAATAAATATTTTCCTTCACATTTCAAAAACACGATATCATTAAAAATAAAAATAAAAATGCGAAAATATAAAGCAGTGTGTTCCAAAGAGTTCGAGTTATCGGACGTTGTTCACATGAGGGATGTTGCCACAATAAAAGTTTCCCAAACTTCTCTTCACGTTTGCCCCCTCGTCCCCCATCTACCTCCAATAAATAACTTATTTCTCTTTTGTTTTGATTTACGTCGCCGATCCCCCAAGCCAACTTTTTTGTATGGAAACGCATAGAGGAGAATACCACCAGACTGTGGTAAATATATCTCATCTTTGAACCATCGTGGCGCGTGATGTGACCGATCCACCGGGTTCGCCTCTCTGAGATGGTTCTTACTAGGTGGCTATCTTCCTTGATTATGCTGACAACCTCATTGTTCGTGTGGTTGTACAATTCCGAATTCTTCTGTAAGACCACATCTGAAAGGTATGTAGTCTTTTTTATCACTTTCAGACAAGCACTATGTCTCACAGCCGTACATCAAGATGCTCCTTATCTATATTTTTGATTAGTCAAGGAAGATAGATATTATAAGAGCTTTTATAAACTTAAACAGTTAAATTATTATTAATAATCATTTTAAATATTAGGCCATTTGAAGCGAATGTACCAAGCCTCAAGTGCGTCCGGTAAATCAAATTTTGTTTTTGTATAATACTCGTAATAACCCAAAATATCAAACAATATTAAAAAGCGCTATCTAATAAGTTATTTCAAAAAATTCTAAATATGTCTTGAATACTTCAGCTGCTGTATTATCGAATCTCCAAGCAACTGCCACGAAAGCCGTCGAGAATCATATAGTAGATGTTCCAAAACTGACATTCGATTATAGAATTATATTTATAAGATATGGACAATGGCAACTGAGAGAACTGAGTAGCAGCAATTTGTGGTAACAAAATGCTGCTGATATCGAATTGATATAAGGAAAAAAATGATAATTATATGTATCTCACCATTTTGGAGGTATTTTTGTTAAAGTCGTTAAATGATCTACTTTTTATATAAATATTGACATCTCCCGTCTTTTAAAAGAATGAAAAGTCGCGGGACATCACGTAGCTGCGTGGATGAAGGATGCAGGAACAGGTAACCGAGCAAAAGACTTGATTCGAAGCACAATTTACGTTTATTTTTGATAAAGACTTGATTTCCTTAGAGAGTTATCTGACAACTGCCGGAACCTGTGACATCCAGTGCTGCCAAAAATCGCGGCAAAAAAGCAAATTAAAGATGACAGTTACACCAACATGAAATGGCATAACAAATAAAATGGCGTATGCAAACGCCGCGTGGAATATTATATAATTAAAACTAATATTATTGGCATGCCTGTCAGGTGAGCGAACAAAAATAAGAGACAAAAGATCGTTTTTTGAGGCTTTACGGTATCAGCCTAAGAGGGCTATATCAGTTTATACATGAAAAGAATAAACTATTTAATTTATTAATAACAGTTTTATAAATAGAGTTTGAGAGTCTTGGGTCACAACGTCTCCTACCCATCAACCAACGACTTTGAAAATACGTCACGTATTTATTTCTTCGGTGGGAAATTCTTACGCAATTACAGAAGGGGGTTGCTTAGAGCTGATATCAGTATATATAATAAAAAAAAACATTTTAGCTACACCATTTGTAACTTAATAACGGCTAGACTGATTTTCAGGTTTTATTTGTCATGATTCCGAATAGAAAAATAATTATTAAAAATATCGGTATAAAAATCACGTAAACAAATATGATTTTTTAATAGTTTTTTTTAGTGTTGTTTTGGTTCCAGTACATGGTATTGTGTGCAAAGAAACTGAAAAAAAAATTATTGAGATTTTTAGGAGGTACGAAGATTGCCAGGTCAGCTAGTTGTTAATGAAATTCGAATTATGATATTTTAAAACTTACTATAAAACAAGAACTTTGCATTATTTGTATTGCATTATATGTATTATATTTTACGCTTCAATCGGGGATCGATCTTACGACTTTTTTCAGAGCAGTCGACTGTTTTGAGCTCTCAGCCATACGCTTCTTGTGTATTCCTCCTCCTGTTTTTATTGTCCCATTCTCCTTACCAGAAAACATGGCAAAGTAGTATGGCAGTGCTTGTGCGTACACAATACTTGATACTTTTTTGTTTGAAAAACTGAGAAGCAAAGAATAAAAACGATTCGCCAAAGACTTTGCGAAAAGTAATACAAGTGTGCTTGGAATTAAATAATATATCACTGACGTCACACATGCAATACAAAGCTGTTATTTTTTAGTACACATTAATTTATTTTGAAATTATTTGAATTTATATCAATATCCTAAATTTAATAGATAATTGACGATATACGATATAATCGGCAAACGCTGCGATTCAAATCGCGAGCTTCGCACATTTGTTGTTTCCGATACGTTTTACGTGTACGATTAGGTATATAAAAAAATCAAGTAAAGACTTATCAGTAATGCATCTACGAATTTACAGCAAACATAACCTTATATAATTCGTCGTTCGACCATTACAGAGTGCGGACGTACTTTACAGTAGCTCCAATAAAATCGGAGTAGTGGCGTGTGTGCAACAATAATAATAATAAAAAAAACTGATTTATAATAATTTCTAGTGAACATCAAAGTGTGATTAAATGAATCAAGATAGAATGCGATGGAGATGGAAGAATTAATAATTAATACTAAAGAGCTGATCAATAAGATCACCTCAGCAAAAGATAATAAATTAAAAATTCAACTGGAAAAAAATATTCAAGAAATTGAAGAAATTACAAAAAATCAAAAAATTGACTTACAAGGAAAAATAATTGATTTACAAAACGAATTAATTAATAAAAACAAGAAACAAATGAAAAATATTGAAGAAATTATCTCTAAATCGAACATATCTTATGCAACAATCACAAAGAGTTCACCAAAAGAACCAACTAAATTTAAAACGAAACAAGAGTCAAAACACGCAATCATAATAGAGTCAAAAAAGAATACTAGCGCTGAAATAGTTAAAACTAAAATAGCAAAAAATGTGAACCTAAACAAAATGAAAATGGGAATAATTAGTTTCAAAAAAATCGGAGAAAAAAAGAATCTAATAATCTGCGCAACAAAAGAGGAAGCTAATTTACTGTGCAATGAAATAAATAAGAGAATCGGAGACGAGGTTACCGCTGAAGAAATTAAAAAGAAACAACCAAACTTAATTATTAAGAGACTACAAAAAGGCATTACTGAAGAAGAATTAATCAGTAACATAGTCAACCAAAACGGACTAAATGAAGAGGACGAGACTAAAATGAAATTAATCAAAAAAATTAAAATCAAGAAAAGCAACGATGGAAAAGAGTGGGATACCACAAACTATATCATACAGACAACTCCTTCGATTAGAAGACATCTGATAGAAAGAAAAAAAATTTAACATTGGATACAACAGAGTCAACATTGAGGACTGCAACCCACTAATGCAATGTTACCATTGTCAAAAATTTGGACACACAGCACTACGATGTCTGGCCAAGGATCAACCACCAACCTGCTTGCACTGTTCACAAAATCACAACCACATAAACTGTAAAATTAAAGAGACACCAATTTGCATCAATTGTACCAATTCAAACAAATTTCACATAACAAATTTACCCACTAACCACAATGTCAATAGCCACCAGTGCATGATCAGAGAGAAAATGCTTAAAATCGCAAACAGCCGGATTGATTTCGGCTGAATTCTGTATTTATTATCGAGGTTAATTATTCAAAGTATACCTACATCATTTACAATTCCTGTACTGTATTTACTATCGAGGTTAATAATTTAAAGCATACCTACATCATTTACAATTTATGTAATGTATTTACTATCGAGGTTAATAATATAAAATATACCTACATCATTTACAATTTCAAAATTAATGCTTACCAATGAATGACTTTACATGCAACAATATTAACAATAAAATTCAAATAAAAGAACTCATACATGACTCGATCAAAGATCTCAACCAATTAGTACAAAATTTTGAAAACACACTTACAACTTACCATATGAATAAATTTTAATGATATTATTTTATATTCTAAAAAATGTATATATGCAACACTTAAATCAAAGATGAATCCCACGTCACACACAAGATCTACCTTTAAGTGGCGTGGAAAGCGAATTTCCAAAAAAAAACAATAAAAAAAATGAATGTAATACTGTCAATAAAATCTTAAATGTATCCTATTATATTTGATTAAATAAAAAAAAAAAAAATATATATATAACAGCGGACTCTGGTGATTCAGTGAGTGGAGGCAAATGCCAGTATGCTTACGCTAAGTACAGACTAAGCATTGATTGCAAAGGTTCGTGTTTCGATCCTAGTCGCTTATTGATAAGAGCAATATTAAATATTTTTTATAAACATTATTATTATTATTATATTAGTATTTGTATAGCGCTCTTTTATGACCGAATGATCATTCCAAAAGCGCTTCTTTGCCTCTCTGAGTAAAAAGGTGGGTCTTGAGTCTGCTTCTGAAGGACGCCTCCGCTTTAAGTTCTCTTATGCTTTCCGGTAGCGAGTTCCAGGCCATTGGTGCAGCGTATCTGAAAGCCCGATTGCCAAAGACCGTGCTAGGACTACCTCCCGTCAGCTGCAGGGTTCTTCTATTTGCTCTAGCCGATCTGAGTGTCTCTCCACGCGTGCTTATTTCTGAAGGCTTGATAAGTTCTGTCAAATAGCCGGGTGCAGTTCCGTTGATTGCCTTGTAAGCTAAGAGGCATAGTTTGTACTGGATTCTAGCCGAAACTCTCAACCAATGCAGTCGGTGTAGTATTGGAGTAATGTGACAGAATTTGGAAAATTGTGAAAAACATATCAGTAATTTCCGCCTTGTTTTAACGTAGATTACTCTAAGCACTCTTTATTCACTTACTGTAATACCGAATATGCATACAAAAATTAACGATTTTATCTCTCAACTATGCTCGCTTTAAATTTTCAAATTAAATTTCATCAAAAGTACACCTAGATGTAAATTTCATCACATAAACATAACAGCCTTATCAATTCGCCTGAAAATCTGTCTGAAAATTATCTTTCAGTCGCACACAACATAAAGGGACTTATTCACCCACATAACGCATTATAATACATATATAATCATCATTATGCCACATAATATATAATATAGAGTATATAATAATAGGTCGTGTCCTTAATTACCGCCCAAAAACCGTTCGCGGAGCCCCGGGCGAATAATGATGCCTTTGCTTGGGAATCTTCAGAAACATTAATTTCAAACAAGATTTCTATGGCGTATAGGATTTTGAATGGACTTGGCAATGGTACGGCAGTGACTTGGCATTAACATATTTCCGGATACTTTTTATGCTTCTGTAAAATAATTAATTGTACATATTACTATGAGAAACTTACAAAATATTTTTTTTACGTATTTTAAAGTGCATTTCATTGTTATTAACCCTTATGACATGATTTTATTGTTCAGAAGATACTACATATCAAAACGTTTCTCATGTAAAAATTCATATAAAAAACAATCATTAATTTTACTGAATGTAATCATACCATATGCTCTATATCTAGAACATATGGTTACCACAAACTGCCGTCACTAAGTTTAAATCATTGCTTATGTCTCTTCACTTACTTTTTTATACTTTTACTTAATAAACCTTACTCTTACTTAATAAAAAAACAAAAATAATTAGTCATAATATTCATAAAGTATCACATACATCTTTCTTATTCGTATTTTTTAAATTATTTCCATATATTTTCCATATATAGAACATATGGTCGCTACAAATTGCTGCTACTTAGTTTTGTCAGATGCCGCTGTTTATTTCTTATTCTTAGACATATATGTAGTGAAAGTCTACTTGGGAACGTACGAGTATATGCTACCCGACAACCTAAAGAGCAGAAGTCCGAGTACTTGAAGAAAGGGTATATATAATATCCGAGACATGTTTTACGGTGATTTGTTAATCTTTTTTTAAGAAAGACCGGTGATTCGCTCGATGTCCCTAAGGCTTAGACTATTTTGTCCTAAGGAGCGACTCAACCCCAAACTATTATCCTTTTTCTTATATGGTATCAAAAATCACTGACACTTAGTTCATTCAGTTGCTATTAACCATGCCTTGTTTCAAGAAGTTTCTATACCCGAAAGTGCACCTGAGAACATATATAGTAAATAATGATCTCTAGGGCATGAGCTTAGAGACTTATAAGAGACAAGTATTTTAGTATCTGAGGATATTTTGAGTTATTTGTTAGTCGGAATATTTACGGAGATCATATGATAAGGTATACTTGCAATGCTCTTTAGAGCTTGTTTATTTTATTCTAAAGATGAATTCAAAATAAAAATTTAATTAATCATCATTTAAAATAGCTTAGTTGTCGGCGTAGAGGTAAATGAAAGACATGAGTATACTACTAAGTATATAATTAAATTCATATCATGTCCATCGTTTCCACTTATTAATTAATTAATTAATAATAATAGCAAATAATATCGTATTTGTTTTACGTTCTTTAGTGTATTTACATATTATTTTAAATAAACTTCTCGTTACTATTTTGTGTCCAGTAATACTTATATATTTAGTATCAAAGAGAAAATTCTAGAATTACATGGATTAACATACCAATAAACACCGAATCGATAACACAGACATATAGTATTATTTGTAATACGTTTTCTCATGCAAAGA
This sequence comes from Glossosoma conforme, assembly GCA_022606575.1. Lineage (NCBI taxonomy): Eukaryota > Metazoa > Arthropoda > Insecta > Trichoptera > Glossosomatidae > Glossosoma > Glossosoma conforme. Next base: position 4,713,461 of record JAGTXR010000058.1, on the reverse strand, counting down.
TGGTTAGAATAATTTAGGAAAGAGCTTTTTCGATTTGATTAAATTAAGCCGCTGACCATAGGAATACCAATAATATTAACAAATAGGATTTCTAACGAATATTTGTTTTATAAATTATTCGTTCACTTGATAACTACTTCTCATATGTCATCAGAAATAAAATTTTAAATTATGGAAAAATTACAATCTTTAATTAGTTATACGAAAAGTAATGTCAGTTCGTCTTAGCAGATGAAACAAATTGATTTTTTCAATAGTCACACTATCACCGCGTAATCTTTATAAATATTGATAGCTGTTATATCAAGGCTTGTTTGCAAAAAAATAGATAACTACGCAGCAGTTTTTGGACGGTACCCTTTGAAATTTAGTAAATGAAAAGTAGCATTTTCGTCGTATTTACTTTTTTACTATTTTAAATTAAGAATAATTAGTTTTAAATCAAAAAAAGTAAAAAGTTGTATGCATATGTTTTGTTACAATGCTAGTGTGAAAACTGGTTTGCAGAATTTTGACGCGGTATGTTAGATGTTGAAGATGGATCACGTTTTGAAAGGTCAATCAAAGCTGATAAAGTCACAATAAACACGTTTATTGATGCAAGCTGGTGAATATAAACTATTTAGTTTGCTCAAATATTAAATTTATCGAATTATATCGGTAAATGAGTTTGATAAAAATGTCGTGAAAAAAATATTTAAAAATAAAATTACTTTCAGCACAATATTTTAAACGGTATACTTTCACAAATTTTCAAGACTTAATTATCTTTGAGTGGTAAGACTTCTTACAAATAATTATTTGAAATTTTTAAAGACAAAAAAAGTATGTTCGAATAACTGTTAGCCGCATCCCTAAATGTAAAGAATCTCACTTATATGAGTACGTGAAGCAACCTAAATACGCCAACATTTCCGTCCAATAGAAATAAATGAGCGTCTCTTCGTTGAAAAAAAAACAAAGCTTTTGGAAAAACAGAACAAACGACGTCATAATTCGTCCAATCAATTACATCAAGTCCATACTCAGGACAGAAATCTCAAGAAGTGTACACAAGAATATCATCTTTAATAATCCATGGCTAACATCTCGTCCTCCTTGTATGAAAATGCTCTTATGTGTACAGATCTTTTTTTCAGTATCAAAATATATGTAAACGGAAACTCTGCACACAACTGTCTTATTCCTTGTAATGTGTTTAAAGTCTCTACATACTTATTTGTAAGGGATCATTAAATTGTGATACAATCTTTTTTTTTTTCAGGAAGAGAAATAGCAACATATTATCAAATGAGACCTGCACACAAGTGCCCTGTCAGTGCAGCTTATTAGAAACATCTCTCAACCTTTGTTCCGAATCGCGCGATTGTGTCGAGATCTTATTTTTTTTATACAGGCGAAAACAAATCCGGCGCTTTGTCTCTGAAGATCTGCACACAAGTGTCTCAATCATCGTAATTTATTGCGAACGCTTAGCGGCGCTTGTATGGGATTCAGCTATTGTGCTTGATTCTTTTTTCGGGATTTCCCTCTTTAGCGGGTCATGAAGTTTGCCAATTTTTTCAGCTGAAAATACAGCGCGTGTGTTTTATGGTGAACCATTTTTATTTCTTCAGCAGCAGAGTGCTGAAAAACATTAATTAAAGTAAAAATATTTTTTTTAATAATAGGTAGATTAATTGCTATGAAAAGTTGGAAAAGTTGTATAAATCAAATGTTTAAAAACCAGTTCTTATTCGATTGCGCGGACAGTACTCGAAAGACTGTTTTTTTTTCAATTAATTTATTTCATTATTTCTAGAAACATTAGAAATTTAATTTTATACGGGCCTCAAATAATATATAATACAAGAGAAACAATTCATCGATAAAAGGATTTACGAATATAAACAACAATTATTTAAAAATCACGAAGCTCTCTAAATAGAAGAATCCATGAAATTACTTACAGGAAATTTATAAATATAGGTATTTATGATTCTTAACAACAATTAAATAAACAGTCCCAAAGCTAAAAAGAAGACTCCATGAAATTACTTTTGATAAATAAACTCTTGGAGCTCATGTCAAATCTGGGCTTCTCTCAAGTGGAATATATCAATATTTGAGGCGATATCGTTGAACAGTCTGATCACTCTCCCAAGAGGCATAGTCCCTGGGAGGTTAGTATTACCTCTAGGAAGAACAAACAATCTGTGCCTCCTTATCCTTAAATAATTGTCAGGGACAAACAAACCTATTTTAAACAAAATATCAGGATTTCTGAACACGCCGCGCACTAGGTGAAAGAAATGGATACTCAAGCACACATCTCTTCTATATATAGTTTATTAAGTACACTAATTGAGTGTTCACAGATTTTGTATATCTTCCCTTTACTGTCCTTTATCATGTGATTGTTTCTACATACAACATTTTTCAAACATCTTACTCCAATGACCGCAAGGATAAACATGAAATATTTAACGTAATTAAAAAAAAACTTTGTTTCAGGTGTCATGGAGTCGAAGGGAAACAGTTGGAGCAACTAACTACATAGATGATCTCAGATATCAAGCTATTCATATCCCACAATCTGATGTAAGTACAACTAGCAAAAATATTGATTAAATAGTTCACACTAACATAACTAAGATAAGATCCCTTTGTAGCATAGAAAAGATTTATTCAATGATTCATTTTAAAGTCCAATTCAAATACAAACATTTTTTACCTTGTCAATAAATAAATGATAGATTCTGAAATTTTTCACATACGAGTAAATAAGCGTAGAGTTGGTTTTTATAAAACAAAAATCACAACCATCATTTTTATGTTTTAGAAAGTAGAAAAACCTTGCTAATATAATATTGATCTGATACGTTATTTAACTGTCCACAGGATTACTCAATGCTTATAAAGCAAGTGAAGTCGTCAGATAAAGGCATCTATGAATGCCAATTATCAAGCACTCCACTTAGCAGTATATTCCTACATCTTTATGTAATAGGTGAGCAATCAAATATTAATTATACGAGTAAATATTAAAAAAAAACACTAGTTATATTATAAATATTTATATATTTATATTGTTTTTACATGGATCACGTAAGATAAGTTATCTATAAGGAGATGCGATACCTTATCGGTCTTCCTCTTTTATCATTCCCTGAAAGACTCACCCCACCCCTCTCCTACATAAAATGGGTTAGACTACTTACAAATTACTATCACAGCTTAGTTATCTCTTAACACGAGAAGAATTGAGAAAGGCTACGAGTTAGTCGAAACTGCAGTCTCCTAATAAAGCACTTATCTTACGTGATCCATGTAAAAACAAGGTAAATAAATAAAAATTTATAATTTATAATGGATCTCAAAGTGAATGCTGATAACATTGAAAAAAAAACTACTTGTTTCGTGGTCGTCTACAATTATATTGTCTGATAAATTCTTAAATTTATTTAATTTATATTCCATATTATATCCATTAAGAAGTTATTTTTCCAAAGACAAAAAAATAATTCAATGATTATCAGATTAGTACGCAATATAAAAGTTAATGTAGAAAAACACTAACAGAAAATTTTCAACAGGTGTAGATGCTCAAAGTATAGAAACGTGAAAACTAAGATCAAAAGAATTTAAATATTATGTACCTTTTTTATTATATACCGCGTTGATGTGAATTCTTTGATCCCTTGAACGGCAAAACGTATATACAGATCATTTCATGTGGAAGAAAATAAGAGACAAACAAACTCTTTATTGTGGTAATTAAAATAATACTTAAAGTATGTTTTATTGACTTGTACTCTATATACTTTTACAGTTATTCACCTTGCCTCTAAAACTATACTACTATTATTTTTATATATATATATCTGTACCATATATTTTTATTTATTTTTTGACTTTTTGAAAAAAATATATAGTTGCGTGTTGTACCCTGCAAGTTACACACAAGGTTAGAATATGCGTCTGAAAAATAGTTGAAGAACGTAGGAGCCTATTCCGTGTCAGCTTCGTTAACCGATCTTGAAGCTCCGATGATTTCCCTGATGAAGTTTAACAGCAAGGGACCGTCAGAACTAAGCAGCAATTCAGGAAAATTCTCCCAAGAAATGGTAGAGACTCCCAGGTTACAGCACAGAATGCGTCTCCTATTCTCATGGATGATGCACTCCATGAAAGAGTGTCTCACAGTCTGTTACATGCCTGGATCACATGGACATGTGTCGCAAGAAGAAAGACCATTTTTTTTTAGGAATTCTCTGAAAATTCCGTGTCCGGTAAGCGCTTGAGTGAGATGAAAGGCCACGGAGTTCATCTTTTTCGACGTCAATAAGTGTTCGATGGATGGAAAGAAAGACTTGGTTATTCCTACCGAAGTTGATTCTTGATATGCTGTGTTCCAGTCAGTTAGCGAATCATGCACTGTACCATATCTAGAGCATATGGTGACCACAAATTTTCGAGATACATGTCAAGCAGGTACTCTTATCCATGCGTTTTCCTGAGACATCTCTGTATCCAGATATGTATCCTCAACTTGAGAATACTCATGGCATCTGATAGTTTCTAGCGAAGAAATCACTTGAAAATATAACAGTTGTATTATCCAAGGCAGATCTAAAAGTACTAAACTAAGCAGATCGTAAAATTATTCGCCGCTTTCAAAAGTACAAAGCTTTATTCCAAAAAGACGGCTCAATTAAAGCAACGACACTTAGTTATCAACAGGTGGTACTCAATCCATGCTTTTGTCTATGTCTAATGTTGCTTCACTTAGGTGATCAAAAAAGAATCATGCTTTAACTGTGATACTATCATTTTTTATGTAAACATAAAAGGGAGTACCGATATATGGCAATCAATTTTTTTGTGGATTCTAGGATGCTTTTCACTTTTTAAAATATATCTAAGCGCTGCATATGGAATTTTGATTCATTATACTACAGCCCAGCATTAATGTATCGTCTATTTTTACTGGAATTTACTGGAATCCATATGAATGAGTAAATTTTTATCAAACGACTTTTGTCTATCACTAATTTTGATTAATAGGCTTTGATTTGAATTTTCAGGTAAGTGAATAAATTTACGATAACTGAGGAAATTTGATGGTTTGATTTCATGTATATTTTTTTGTTTCAGAATGGAATAACACTGAAGTTTCCTTGACGCCTAAAAAGTCTGATAGCCAATCTCCAGTTGCAGCTGCGTTACAAGCGTCAGTGTTGACAAAGCAAAAACCTCCAGATAACCATCTCACTGCCACTTTTGCTCCATCCGGGGTTGACGTCATGGATGGCGTAGATGGCACTGCAATCCCAGCGATGTTCTTCGCCACTGAAAACAACACTGCCGTCAGTGCTCAGACTGGCTCAAACGCGTTGCTGCCGTGTGTCATAAGAAACATGGACGATGGCATGGTAAGTATTTTATTATTGTCATAATTGATGAGTGTTGTCAGTTCTTGTCACCTTTGGTCAGTACTGGTTAGTAGTGGTCAGTATTGGTCAGTGTATGTCAATGTTAACTACTGACAATGACGTATGAAACATAAATAAATGTAACTCCTGATTTGTTTTTTGTTTTAAATTCGTAAAGAAACAGCTCTATTCGATTAAAAATAAGTGATACAATATTAAAACAGGAAAAATTCTTCAGTAATCTCCTTAAAACCCATGGCCAGTAAAATTCTCGTTGTTTCAAAGTATCACTAGTATTTTGAAAATTTATTAAACCCTCTTGTTACGGCTCGATGGAATACAAATTATACTGTCAATACGGCGTGAATTATTCAAACCATTGTTTTTATGCTTAAAACTAGTATTTGAAGCATAAATGTACTTATCTGACCTATTTTCATGTTTCACATTGGTTTTTATATCTTTTAGCTATTATATGATGCATAAAAAACTATTATATTTAACAAACATTCTTTATTTTACTTCACACATGTGGTGGCATTGACAAATGTGGTTTATAGAAAAATCGATACTGTGACGAAACCTAACGACATTTATTTACATGCTTTACAAATGTCACAATGAGTACTGAAAGTAGCAAAACGATATAAAACGATATATAACTTATTCGGGATGACAACGGTCGGGGAATCTTTGATGGCATATGCCGACAGCCGATGCAAAAGGGTTAATAATTTTTTTTGTTTCAGGTCTCTTGGATAAGAAGAAAAGATCGCCATTTGCTCACCGTTGGACTAACGACTTACACCTCTGATCTGAGATACCAAGCGATACATTTTCTTCACTCTGAGGTAAGTTTTATCAGCAAAAGTTACTTTGTATAACATTTCCGATTTTAAACAAAATGATACAAGAATGAGAAAAAATATAACAAGTCTTTCTATTAGAAGAAAAGAGGAGAAATGTATTTGGAAGAAAAATTGTACGATTCACATTAAACGTTCTCAATTGAATATTTGCTGAATAAAAATTTAGCATTGTCCCCTCTTCGTAGTAGTATCAATACAGCATAAACAAATTCATCTCGATCTTCACTCTTATTGCCTCCCTAAAAGCACTACAGGACTCTGCGAAATGTCTTATAGTCACAGGTATCTCCTTCTTGTGGTGAGGTTAATTCAAAAACCTTGTATTAAAGCAGATAAATATAAAAATAAACCTTTTATTAAAGCTGATATATCAAATATTTGCAATCATGTAAATACTCACATACACAAAACCACTACACATCATTTCCGAAGGGAGCATCCAGCCTACCAGATTTAGTACTTGTATCGTAAATTCTGTCACCAAATCCGAGTACATGAAATGGTTCTCTCCAGTAAATACAAGTATACACGTTTAAGATAATGAAATAATTATTTGTATTTTGTAAACATATTTGGCAACCGTTATATTTTATTCATTCAATACAATGTATATTTTTTTATTCAACAGTAATTCGTGACAACAAAAGTCTCGAGCTTGAATATGTAGAGCAAGTGTTTGCAAAAAACACATTTGTATGAAACTGTTTACGTTTCCAGGTGACAGGTCGTTTAACCGCAATCCTTTACACGGCATTATCATTCGGTCGACAATGAATATTCAGGTCGCCGCGTTAATTTCCTGAACTTTCAGGCCCTGAAAGATGTTCATTATCTCCAACATCCGGCCCATCTCCTCCGCTGAAAGCTGAAATTCAATTTCAATACCGACTTAATGAAAAATACTTCAATTACCTGTAGAAAAATATACAGAGGAGCCGTGGTTTATTGAATCGAAAATACGATTTCCATCATTTTTATTACAATATTTTACATATAATTTTTATCTCAGCTTTTCAACACAAAGATAGTTATTTATTTTCTCTCACTTTGAAGTTTTGTTGTAAATCTGAAAGTCTGACAGAAAGAACCCTTTTCAAAAGAAAGTAACAGATATTGCGCATATAGGTAAATCGTCAATAGATGTTTTTTCTTAATTGGAGTATATTAAAATAATGATAATCAAATTTAATTATACTTCTACTAGTGCCACAATCAAAACTTTACACACAATAATTACAATCAAATACAGAAAAAATCAAAATTTTAATGTAACAGAATAAAAAAATATATATAAATCAATACGCGCATTACTACACATCACTACCGACACGTCGAGCAGGTCCGCCTTTCTCCAGAGCAGCGTGACGGCACACTTCGCGGCACACTCCAGCTGATGTGTCCACCGCTGATGTTCCCGTGAAGCCAAACTCGTCATAAATTCCGCCTAGGTAGTCGATATCGTGAGGCATAAGCAACGTCTCCTGCAGTGCCACAAAATCGACGACACAGGCCTCTTACGCATTCTATGGATTTTTTGACATTTTTACAGTTAAAACTTATTAGTTAAGTTGTACAATCCATTATTATTGTATAATGATAACTTTTATAATCGATAACTCGATATATCGCTTTCAGGATGGTACCGTAAAGCCAATATAGGTTTTTTTGTGATTGTTTAAACAGTCTCCAGGTTAAATGGGAGCGGCTAGTTCAATAGATAGCCGCTTTGTTAATTTAGTAAGCAGTTCAATTCAGTCCGCGTCTAATGTTGCTAAGCTTGCTTCTTCTTCTTCGTGTCAGTGATGTCAAAATATTTTTGCCCAGTATCCTACAACATCGATAGCCCATGTGTTGCCCAGAATTAGGTCCTGAGATGTGCAGCTTGTTAGGCACATAGAGCAGAATCTTAGGTGTGAGGCGGTCTGCTGGTCTCCACAGTCGCACAATAGTGACTTTCCCAGACGAAGCATTCCCCACCGTTTGAGGTTGTCCTTTGTTCTACGATTTCCGGTTCTTAATCTGTTCAAGGATTTCTAGGTCCACCAGTCAAGGTTCTTGTCATTGGGAGGTCTTTCTTAGGAGTAATGGATTCTTCTGATACGACTTGTTGCCAGAGCTGGAGTCTCTCATTTTCAGGCCCGGATATGAGAGTTTGTGTAAATTTCAGAAAGCTGCTTTGCGACTTCAGTCTAGGTGTTGGAGGTATCACATTATACAAGCACTGGGACGGTTGGTTGATTGCCTTACTCATTTCTTCGGCGCATATGACTTTGCGTCTTATGTTTGTTGGTGCGATAAACTTGCTGATCTATCTAGAATCAATCTTCCAAAGTAGTAATATTGACGTTGGTTGTATGTAGTGTTTTTGCATACAATAAAGCGCTGATAGTAAAATTGAATATTCAAAATTTCATGTTCTTCAGCTGAATATTGGCGTTTCAGTTTACAACGATTTACTGCTCGGTTAAATATTGATACGTACAATTTTCGGCTGCTAATTAGCAAATGTTTCGTGTAAAATTTCAATAAACAAATTCCGCGAAAGTTTTGTAATTAATTTTACTGGGAGCTGCAGATACTCGCAAAGTATTACGGAATAATTACTCACTGACAAACACTCGCAACCACTTAATTTCACTAATAAATTGTAATTTACGTAATTAAATTTTAATTTAAAAAATAAACACTACATTTGTTTCAACTGTACTATTTTCATCTTCTTAAAGCATATCTTTAGGGTTATTTATATTTGCAGCATTCACGCACAGATTTATTTCAATATTAAATTTAAAAATATTTCAGACCTTGTTTTAAAATATATTACATTGTGATTTTTTTATGTTAGCACATACAGGAGAATACCGACCGATGGTGATAGTAATTCTGAAGTCTCATCTGTGAAATTCTATGATGCTTACCATGATGCATATGGCGCTACATGTGGATTGTTAATCTGCCAACGTCATAGACTACAGCCTGAGATTCACTCATCATCCTTATTATTACAGGAACTTACTATAAATAAGTGGTCTTTATGGAACGAATATCGTCTCTCACCAATTTTAATTTATATGCTATGACTGGCTTTTTAACCAGGGGTATTTAGAGCTCAGAAATCGTTTTTTTTAATCTTCGTCGGGGATCAAACCCACGACCTTTGGCTTGCAAAGCAAATGCTTTGACCATTGATAGTCTCAGATAAAATGTACGATGCATGAAAGACGGGCTGTAATATAATGACGATGACGAACGTCATACTATTTTCATATGATAAATCTTCGTCACTGTATGTCAGTATTCTATGTGTTGATATCAGCTCGATATAGGCGTGGCAGGCTGGTGACGAAAAACTTCGATATAATATCTTTCGTCTCTCATTTTTGTTCGCTCGTCCGACAGGCATATATGAAAATGTTAGTTACATATAACATGGCGCTGTGTCGCCATTTTGGTTGTTACGACAGCTTGCTACCTATCACTGGGCGATACTTGTCACTTTATTAGTTCTGTAATTAAGCGCTGTGACTACGGCCCTCAGCTGTCATCTGTCCGAGACCTGCATATTTCGTGGCTTGCATCGTGTTACCAAAAAAGGCAATTCGAGACTAGCTGTTGTATATTTACTTCGCAGCCTTAGACTGAGATCTATTTGACATCTAACTGATGCACCTAGAATCACGGGAAGGCCTTCAGCCACTCTCTGGCATGAACTTTTTCCCAAAAACAGAACGGGACGGGGAAGGGTTTTCGCCAAGCGAATGTCCGAGACCTGAAAAAGAATGCAGAAAATTCCGTCCTTGGCAGATGACCGCAGTTTTTAATCTTTCGTCTTAAAAGTGAATAACAATGGGCATCTCGAAAAGTTCTTTCTTTTTTAACCTGTTCCTTATCCATTCACCACGCGTTCACGATCCAGGCGATGTAGAGTCGCCTTTGATTAACGGGAATGGCAGTATTAACATACAAACTGTAATTTGCTGCTTTTGATATTGCAGATTGGCTACCAGTTGCCGTGCGTTTAAGTGCACTCTTTCCCACTGGCAATTTCTCAAATTTACGACCGTGTAAACTGCAGTGAATATTTTGTCTGGTGCATTTTACGGAAAATTTCAGTCAGTATGCAGCTTCTGAAAAAAGGAGTGAAAAATAAGCTTTACGAACGAAAGAGCGCTTTAGGGTTCGGTTCGTTTTTTATTGGAATATAAACAAGGAAATATTCCCGCACGGCGATTTTTCAGCCCCATTTTCATAGATTTTTGACGTTATACAGATCATTATTTAGTCATATTTCAGAGTGGATAATAAAAACAAATGCACGTTTTAACGTAACATATATAATTAACTCAATATTTCACAAGTTAAAATATATTTTCACTTTACCTTTTAGATATATTACGTTGAGCATTACTTCTTCTCATACTTGAATATCGCGGTTTTGATTTTATTGAGAGCTTTATAAATTATTCACACGTATCAATGTATTGAAGGTTTACATTATTTTTTCTTATTTAAATTCCATTTAAGCTTTTCAAACATAAAAAACGTTAGTTCCGTGCGTTTATAAACAGTAAAATAAATAATACAAATCAAACCAAACCACAATAACAAAAAATTAAAAGAAAGTAGTAAAAATAATGTTTTTATACCAAAAAACTATCCTGTAAAATGATCTCATATGAAATCTTAAATTTGAGCATTTTAAAAATATTTTTTGAAATTGAAATTATAAAGAAATATTGAATTTAAAACTCATTACTTTTATTAAAATACGTTCTTACATAATAATGTTCTGAAAAACTTAAAAGACTTTTGTACAACTTGTAGCAAAAAAACTAAAAATTGTTTGTCTTTGTCTACAGGATTGGACGCTTCAGATAAAGTTCGTGCAGAAGCGAGACGCAGGCATTTACGAGTGTCAGGTCTCGTCACATCCTCCTACCAGCATATTCCTGCAGCTCAACATAGTTGGTGAGTCATTACATATTTTTTTTCATATCCGTTTGGAACATTTCTTCCCAACAAATTCACGTCACTTATTTATCTCACCTGCTATTATCCATGTATTGTTTTGAAATATAGGAGTATCTTTTTACCCGAAGGGTTCATTTAGGAACACAAAACGTTATTTTGTACATAATTATTTTGTATTAAACATCCAAAAGTCTGTAAAGTAATTGTTATAATGACACTCTCAGATTCATACAGTCGGGTGTGACACAGAGAATTTTTCCACTATATTTAAATTGAGAATCAAGGTCCAAGACAACAGGAATCAAGGAATTCGCGTTGTATGAAATTCAATGTATTAAATATTTATTTTATAAAATAAAGAATGCTTACGGTATCAAGGAATGTGCGGTGTATGACATTCAATTTATTAATATTAATTTTATAAATGATTACACATGTTGTAAACTTAGGTATTAAAAAGGGTATATTATCAAATAAATCAGTATCAACTCAACGGTCTTAGGATTTATCCTCAGTGCCGGAACCTTGGTATTCTGGCGTCATCATTTAGTTGGGGCTGTAATTTAGGGACCGCGATCTCAGTTCCGGAACATATAGCTTCCGATAAACTTCAAGGTTTCACCCAGGGATTAAGAAAGACAGCTGCTTAAGTATCTAAGGAACATTTTGAGTGATTTTAAAATCGGAATTCTTAAAAGATCAGTAGATTCGAAAGGTTTTCCTTAGAGGTGCCCTAATTCAACAAACTTGAAATGCAGAAAGGCGATAAGCTTTACAATACTTTCTCCATGTCAAATCTATTTGCATTAGTTTGGTTAGGTGATCATAAGAAAAAGACGTTTAAAATATCCTATTTCCGTTGGCTTACATCATTTATGTCAATGCAAAATGATGCAAATGATAGTTTAATCAAATCAAATTATCAATATACGAAATATGTTAAATTTAAAATTTTGTGGAGTAATTTTCCTTAAAAATTTATGTGATTTACCTTACTTTACCAAACCCAACATAAACCTTATCTAACAAAATCTTAAGGTTTTTATAAGCAACGTAAAATATTAATTGTTTTTGTTTTTTTTTGTTAACAGAAGCAAAAGCTCAAATTTCCGGTCCAGCAGAGAAGTACATAAAGCCAGGATCGGCTTTGAGGCTACAGTGCATTATACTGAAGACTACTGAAGCACCAGCGTATGTCTTCTGGTAAGTCATGTTACATTTTCTCAATCCTTTTTAATAAGGTAGAAAATAGATAAAATTTTCAAAATGACGATGTCATTATATATATAATCGTGTCGGAAACAACAAGGTCAGATCCTGTCTGCCCAGAAGTGGGCGACGTCGATGGCGTTACTTCTGGTCTCATCAGGTCTTCCTGGGTGCAGCTATTCGGGCACAGCGCACACTCCAGAAGGTGTGACAGGGTCTGCTCCACGCCGCAGTCACATTCAGTCGGTCCGCTGTAAAACTGCCAGGCCCTCATTTGTGTCCTCGTCTTGCATAGTCCGGTCCGAAGTCTGTTAAGGGACCTCCACATATTCCACCCATGGTCATGTCTAGGGGCTAGGTCCTCTTTCGGGGCAATCCAAGTATTCCGATGTCATTGATTAACAGCGAAAATTCCAGTTTTTACATATCTTTTATTTCGACCAAAATTGGCAATATCGTAAATTGAATGTGTCTCGTTTGTAACAACGTCTAGTTTTATCCAATGTTTGGATATCCTCTTGGTACTTTTACAAGCTAATAATCGTTTAATTTTATGTTCCTGTTTGTTTTCTCACCCATTAACTTTGTCTTCAAGTTCGAGTATTACATGTAATATCAGACGTAACGTGTACTTTTCTTTAATAGTGGGTCACTCACAATACTTGGAAAATTTCACGAGAGTATTTTATTGATACTTTACATTATGTTACACTTAGCTCATACAGAAGAATTCTCAGACTTTCCTGGAGAGACCACGTCACGAACAATGAGGTTCTCAGCTTAATCAAATAAGAAAGACACCTAGTAAGAATCATCTCAGAGAGGCAAGCCCGTTGGATCGGTCACATCATGCGCCACGATGGTCTTCTTCACGACTGTAAAGGGGTTGTTGACAGTAGAAACTGTAGAGGGCGCCCTAGATGAGAATATTTGCAGCAAGTGTTCAAGGACATGAGTTGTAGCTCTTATGATGAGCTAAAGAGGATTGCACAGGATCGAGAAGAGTGGAGATCGAGATGCAAGATTTTGTTGCTGCAAATCAATCCACCGGATTGAAACTACGAAGAAGAAAGCTCATAAATATATATTTCGTTTCATATCTCGAATATATGATTACATACTTCGTATTGCCGTCACTTAGTTTTCTAAATTGCCGTTGTATAATAAACAGAAATATCTCCCCTCAAAGGTTTACTTGAGAATATCAAAAAAGACTTGACAAACTCGTCTTATACTAGCTGACCACGATTATTGTGTTTCGTCCAAGAACTGGCAGTCTCCAAAGTTCCTTCCTAAATGCCAACGGTAAGCTTTGGAATGCTCTTCTAGCATATGTGTTTCCTCCTTCCTAAAATTTGCGTCTCTTCAAGAAACAGATAATTAATTATTGTATACTTGCAATCTCCCAGACCCACACACAAACATAACACACGTTTCCTGTATGCACAGTCCAGACACCCTGGATGAACATAATAGTGCATTGGTCTTGACTGGTTGTGCTCGCTTACATCAGATTACTGAAAAATAGTTTCTAAAGACCTCAAAGGTAGATGATTGGATGTTGCTAATTATCCAAGCCATATTTTTGGTGATAAGCTAATCTTTTTTAAGGAAGACCTTTTTATACAGACCACAAAATATCACATTCTTTGCTTTTATTTCTACACAGGTATCATAACAGTCTAATGAAAAAAAATCACCGTGATGTATTAGTAATGCTTTCGCATCGCTCAGTCCTATTTGTCAGTACTACAAAATACTTCATTTATTGTTATATTTCCTACTCAGGTACCACAATAGTCGCATGATCAACTTCGACCTAGACCGAGGCGTTAATGTCAGCAACGACCTAGCTGGACGCAGTAGCGACCTGCTCATCCCGACTACGGGGGCCTCGCACGCCGGTAACTACTCCTGCGTGCCAAACAACGCGCAGCCAGCCAGCATCTATGTGCACATCTTCAATGGTAAGTAGAATATAATTAAATAACTTCTTGGGTTTTCACGGCTAGATTTGATATTGTGGCTTTTGGACTTAGCCGTATGTGGCGAGCTTCCTTCAACCAATATTTTGACCGAAATTGCAGGGGTCTTCTTCAGGATTTATGATTTATTTAGTTTTGAGTGGGTTCATTTAGATTATATATTTTTTTATTTCAATCATAAATCTTGAAGAAGACCCTTCAATGGCGGTCGAAATATTGGTTAAAGGAAGTTCGCCACACACGGCTTAGCCCAAAAACCACAATTGAATATAATTATTCACTGTTTATCGGTTAATAGAAGATGATGATTGCTAAGCAGTACTGTATAAATATCATTTGTCCTATTTATTGTAAATATTTATGTATTTATTTTGTTTTTACATGGATACCGTAAGAAAGGTTCTCTGTTTAGGAAACTGCAGTTTCAAACAACTCGTAGCCTTTACCGTAGACTATGAGTTAGTCGAAACTGCAGTCTCCTATACAGAGAACTTATCTAACGTCATCCATTTAAAATCAAGTTAAATAAACAAATATTTATAATTTATAATGGATCTCAAAGTTAATGCTGAAAACATTGAAAAAATTAGACCTATTTAGTCGCGAATAATGGATTTGATTTATAATACAGCTCCAAATAAATGCCAGTACTCGTAGCGTCAAAATATTGAGAGGTATATGAGTAATTACGAAAATTCACTGCGGTCTAGACCATGTGTTCAGGAGCGGCACGACTAACGTCTCAGAGTGGCTCCAGGTAGTCAGATCAGCGTATTCTTTTAGATTCGACAACCGAATGGGGCGAGACGACTGTCAATTCTCTGGACTATTGTGTGAGTCAGTGGTGAGGGGTATTTTGCCAGCTAGCCAAAAATAACATCTTTATACACTCGGTAAGGTATCAGCTCCAATTAAGTCTAAATGACAGAGTATGGTAACTGTAACTTTGGGTCTCTAACGTAACAAATACTGAAAAAAATATAAGATTTCATTTTATAAATATTTATGCTACAAATAACTATAATTTAGCTTTGCACATAAAAATGCGGCAAATTTATTTTTTCATTTATTTATTTATTTATTTATATACAGAATCGAAATTCCAATTTTTACAAATATTTAGAAACAGAGTAAACATAAATATACAATAAATAGAGAAAATAATAAAACATAAAAAATAACACAAAAGAATTAGAAGATGACACGTGTCAAAGATCACAGAGATCAAGTAGAACAATACCATCGACAAAAGAGGAAAAGGATGTGAGAAAAGGATCGAGGTGTGCTGGTAGGCCATTTAGGAGCGACATTGCCGTTGTACCAAATTGAGTGCTTGAAGCTCCACAAGCATCAACTGGGATCAAAAACAATGGATGGCTACGAGCACGGCGTTTTTATAGTGCGATTATTTATTTCAATTTTTTTTTATGTACAAATTAACAAAGTAGTTATTGTGAGTGATTGAATTGGATAGAGATGGTAGAAAACAAAATTGACTATTCAGGGATAACGTTTATATATACTTTTCATGAATCAAAAGAGTACTGATGTTTATCATATAAAATACATGAAAACTTTACTAATAAACATTCTAGTATATTTATTTATTCATTTATATGCCTATCGAGATCTTACATCAAATGAAAGCTTAAATCAGCAAGTATCTCAAATTATGATAAATTTATTAGAGATAAAAAATAATAAAATATTAAATAAGAAAACTATTATTATTACTTTTCAAGTAAAACAACAACGAAGTTCATTCAATGAAATAAATAATATCTTATATACTCTTATATATATAGTAGACAAGGAGAAAATCTAAAGAAAGAATAGATAATTTCTCAATAATTTATACTCGATAATTTGCTACTTCACCAATGTGAAGTAGCAAATTAACGATAAAATATATTGTTGATTGTTAAGCACTAAAAATAGGATATTTAATAATATTCTAGAGTAAGCAAATAGTAATTACAGGACTTGATTATGAAAGATTATTGGTTGATAAGAGCTCAAGTATTTTCTGCAGAAGTCTTGAAGCGTTTTTATGAAGTAGTCCAAAGTTAGACAAAGTTATTAAGACGAAATAGAAGAAAGTCACGAAGGTCAATTTGTGTGAATTCTCTTTGTCTCAGACACACTTCAGGTAATTTTGCAAAAAAAGTGAAGCCTTTCATAAATAATACTCAAGTATAAAAAAAATCTTACAGCATAAATTAGGTGCATATTATACATATAGTTTTATTTTATAATCGAATTGGGTTTTGAATAGTTTTATCTCTCTTATTTATCCATTCTCTATATGAATATGAATGAATGAATCTATATGAATGAATTGTAACCAGAAATTGCACTTAGTTCTGTCAGCTGCCACTGTCCATTTCTCGTTTGAGGACATATATGCACCTTAAGGTCCAATTGGGAATATATAGTACCCGACAACCTCTAGAGCAGAAGACCGAGTACTTGATGTAAGGGTAGTTGTGGTATCCAAGGCATATTTTCGTGATTTGTTATCGATTTTTTTAAGGAAATTGGGTGATAAGCCCAAGGTTCTCAAGGCCTGTGAACTTGAATATAAGTAAATGAAATATTACATCTTTTCTTTGTTACTTGTGGTAGAATAATATTATTTAATTGATGTACATATAAGAAATTGAACAAAAAAGGCTTTGTCTTTAGAAAAATGACCTATAAAATCAATATCAAGTGAGACTCTACGATTAATTCCGTGTTAATAAACGCTAAGCTTATTACTTATGTAATAAATGAAATTTGATTGTAAAATAGGCATATATTTCATACCTTGTTTTATCGTGGATCAAATTGAGCATTTTTAATCACTGGCTGGAAGACAGCAGTTTCGCCATCAATGAAAGCTTTATTAGTCTCATGGTGCACAAACATGCTGACCTGTAAATTAACATTTACTGATTAAGTTATCATAGAATATACGTTATTTGAATAAAAAAATATAGAAATGTACGTTTGTCCACGAAGGAACTGATGAAGCTTTCACATATTGCAAAACAGCAGTCATCCATCAAATTTAATAGTGCTCAGTGTGATCTGTGTTAAAGCAAGGCTGAAATTTTTATATAATAAATATTTCACACCTTGTTTTAACATGGATCACACTGTGCACTATTTAACTTGATGGAACACTGCATATTTGTAACATATGAAAGTCATATAAGTACGTTTGAGCGCATGATATATCTATCATAGATCACGAAACTACAGTCTTCTTTCAAGTGAAACAAAGTTCAGTGTGATCCATGCTAAAACAAGGCATGAAATATTTATTTATTTAACATTGAAATGGATTTCCAAGTGAAAAGTAAAAATTAAAATAAAATGAATGTGTTTAATTTGATGTTTTAATAATATGATATTACATATTTAAGCTGCTATTTTTTTATTATTAGGTGAAAACCCTGCGGCTATGCAGAGTGGCGCTGAATGCAGGGACGCTCTGTGCTCTCGTCACTGCTACATCACTCTCATCATCCTCATATCCACAGTGGCGCTGCCGGCAATCAGCTGACAACCCTGAATCCGTTAACCGCTCAGAACAACCATTATTTAATGGTGCAACAAGTAACGTAATCCTTATGTAGTCGTACTAAATGTCAACTTATGCAGCAAAATAATGTGAAAATGCAATTTTCTATAATAATTGCTGTTCTACTTTACTCTTCATAATTGTCATGGTGGTATTGCAAATAGTTTATGAAAATCCTGAATTCATTTCACAGTTATTTGATTTGGTGCATCAAGAAACATTAATCTTTGTTGTCAAAACAATAATCTTACTAAGTTTTCATGGCCAGATTTGATATTGTGGCTTTTGGTCTTAGCCGTGTGTGGCGAATCACTAATTTCCAATTTTTCGACTGCCACTGCAGGGTTCAGGGACAGAAACAAACAAAAACATGGCGCAGGGAGAAGCCCATAAGAGGAGACAGGAAAACTCAAAGCCTTTCTCCCATACACTCAAGGTAAAAGCATCTAAAAGATAAAATATTATTTAAAAAAAAAAACTTGCGATATACTCTTATCAAGATCAATTCCTCAATTGTCGCATATAGCCGCCACATTTTTTAACAACTTAACAGTTGGAAAAAAATTAAAGGTTCTCTAAAAAAATGTAGTTATATCATATGAAAATATTGACGTCCTTTGTTTTTCATCGGTGTAAGATACATTATTAAAAAAAACTTCTTCTTTATAAAATCATTTAGAAGTTTTTTAATAAATTTGATTTAAATTCAGATTAATAAATAGTCATTATTTAATATAAAACTCTTCTGTACCTATTCAAATATTGATAAGTAATTTTAAAAGTATTTTATATATCATAATAAAAAATATTATTACTTATTGTACTTATGAATATTATAAAATAGATAATGTTTTGAATATAAATAATGTATATATTTATATGTAAATACATGTTATAAATAAAAGTAAGTATTAAATAATGTTTCAGATTTATTTAGTTTTCTTACAGATGGCGTTAATTTCAGTGTATATCAAATTGACAATTCTTGCAAAAATTATTAAAAAATTATAAATATCACTATCAAAGTTAAAATTTAATTCATTACGAGACTTGAATAATATAAACTTATTTCTTCAAAGGTATATTTTAAAAAATGCAAGGAGGAATATAATCTTTTATCGATTGATAAGAAAATCTATATTGATATCCTCCTCTCTTATTTAGACAACTCTTACTGGATGAAGGATGCAGGATCAGGTACATATAAAGAACTTGTTTTTGTTTCACTAAGCGCGTTTATTTGTCAAAAATTTTGCCCGTTAAAGCGAACGCCTTTAGGCGAGCTCGCTATAATGGTAGCGAGTCAAACTTCAACTGTCAACTAACGACACGCCCTGACATCTCGGCGGTGCCAATTGTCGCTGCAGAAAAAAAGCGAATTGAAGGTGACAGTGGTACCAACAGGAAATGGGCCTACTGCCATAACAAATATTTTGGAGTATGTAAACACCGCTTTACATTCTACAATTACAAACATTAGATGTGCATGTCAAACGAGCGAACAAAATAAGAGACAAAAGATCGTTTTTCAAGGTTTTTCGAAGTAGATATCAGGATTTTAAATAGACATTACGTTCTAGGATCGTAGTTCAAATTCCCACGTCTGCTGATAAATGTCATATACGATGGAATTTGCTATAAAAATGCTTGTATAAATCTTTATTGCATTAAAAAGTGCTATGTTTTATTACTTAAACATACATATACTAAACATAAAATTATTTTTTCAACGCGTCGATCCAAGGACAAAAATAACGGCAGAAGCGGGATGCGAACCGCGGACCTTGGAAACCAACTATGCCCAGGTATTCATACCGCTCGGCGAATCGCGCCATTGCTATGCCCAGACTGACCCGCGATGAAACCAGTATTTATATCATTGTTATTATCGTACGACAGATGTCGCCATAGTGTATATTCAAAGTATGTATATTTTTATTATTATTCTATAAGTATTCATTTATTCACAAGCTTAATATTATTACTTTCCGGCAGTCTATTTAAGAAGGTAAAAATTATCCATCAGTAACACAGGTAAATGATTGGTTATAAAGTCCGAGTCGGAACTATAAGTAGTCGTTTCACATCCATTCAGTCTATAGTTTGGTTTGAGACCCGAGTGGTACTTACTAAAATAAATAGACTGCCGGAAAGTAATAATATTAAGCTTGTGAATAAATGAATACTGATAAAAATATACATACTTTGAATATATACTATGGCGACATCTGTCGTACGATAATAACAATGATATTAATACTGGTTTCATCGCGGGTCAGTCTGGGCATAGCAATGGCGCGATTCGCCGAGCGGTATGAATACCTGGGCATAGTTGGTTTCCAAGGTCCGCGGTTCGCATCCCGCTTCTGCCGTTATTTTTGTGCTTGGATTGACGCGTTGAAAAAAGAATTTTATGTTTAGTATATGTATGTTTAAGTAATAATAATATTGTAATATAGTCAATGATCTATAAAAGTAGATTAGAATATTGAAATAATAAAATAATATTCTAATAAAAATTAAAAAATTAATTGCTATGTTTTATTACAAAAATCTTTCATCAAACTGTTCAACATAAGAAGAAACATCGATATTATTCATATAATTTTCTGTTAATTTAAACTCCGAAAATTCATTTATATGAAGCAAATAATGAAAACAATTTAACTGCTTACACGTGACCGAAAACAATTGATAAAAAAGTCGAAAAGCGAAAATTCAATGAAACGGACTTAGCGAGAGATTTTAATTCCATTTAAAAAAGAAAAAAAAATACGAAATCACAAAGCTCCAAGTGCTTTCCAGCCGGCCGCAACAATATCTCTCCCCTGAACTTTTTATGAGCTTTTTTTAATTTATAGAGGCTCTTGAAACTTTTCAGTTCTCCGGTACGTTTGCCCGAGAGTTATGATTAAACGTTATTAAAAACTTTTGCGAACAAACAGCAAAAGAGGATTAGGGCCCATACACGTCTGCGAGTGAGATAATTAAAACGAGAGCTTCCGAGATTGCAATAATAACGAACGTGAATCATTATACTGCAACGAAAGCTTCACTGAAACTGAAAATTAACTAAAATTTAATTATAACTTTTTAAAATACCCATTTTATTTTAAACGAAATATGTGGGGATACAATAAATTGCATGGGTACGCATTTCTTTCAGCTAGTGCATGGCGTTTTCAGAAATCCTGATTTTTTATTGGAAATCGGTTTGTTTCTCCCTGACTATTATACATCTAAGGATAAGGAGGCACATAATGCTTGTTCTTCTTAACAGTAATTCTGACTTGCCAAAGATTTTACCTATTGGAAGAGTGGTCAAAGTGTCAATCATATTGCGCAGATTGATAAAACATTCCACGCCAGAAAACCCCAGTAAAGATATGAGCCAAGCGAATCTGTTTGTAGAAGTGTTTTCATGAAGTGTTCTGTATAGCGAGCTTTATCACAGTTGTCAGTAGAAATACAAGTCATTATTCATCGGCTTTCATCAAACAATGTATATGTTGTATCTCTATCGAAACGTGGTGCATCTTTAACATCAAAATTGTGAAAATTTAAAATTGAGAATGCATTTTGGGACTTTTTTGTAAGCGTTAGAGTTTTTTTTTTGCTACATAACTTTATTCTCTTTTTCGTTGAAAAAGAATGTCAAAAATGCTGTTTTTCACATTCAACATCTGAAAGGATATTCGATGCAACTTATTCGCAAAGAGCCATGCTATATGAGCTGTCAAAATTAATAGTAATTTTGCGTCTTTAGTGTGATGTTCACTGAATAAGTATACAGTAAAGTCATCTGATGAAAAAACTAATTTTATTTCCTACAAATTTATAACCATAATGTATGAACTATTGCTTGTACATCCATGACTTATATAATCAATTGTCAGCTTAATGTTTAGCCATTGCTTACGATGGACTTGATGGAGTCCAAAATATGTACAATTGATTATAAATAAATATTACATTGGAACATATGGTGACAGCGCCAATTATTATTATCCATTTATCGTCACAAAATATCTGCTCATCTCACAGTACACCTAGCTGCGTATGTCATTCTCGACGACCTCTAGGGCAGAAGGTTGAGGATTTTTGCAGCGAGAGTTTTCTTTTAACAATTGCGGTCACCGCACAGAAGTGCTCAAGAGATTTGAATCGTATTTACGGATTGTATTGAGATAAAGAATGAAGATAAATTCTCTCACTGAAAATACGAGAAAAAATGGTAAATGTGAGAAATTATTTTTGTGGCCACTAAGTCTGCATGCCCTATAGAGCCGAGGCACTTTACTTGAATTGGATTAAATGCATGACCCATCTTTCTTATAAGATGAACTGAACAACGCCACTATGATATTAACAGTCGGCGACCAAGTTTTTAATCACACACAATATTATTTAACTTGTGTTTATCTTGTGTGATCTAACAATGACCACGTTTATGATGTGCTTTTTTTAGTCGACAAATTGTATGCGAAGAATAAAAAAAAAATATTTCGAATCTTCTTCGTAGTATTAATCTGGTGGATTGATTTGCAGCATCAGAATCTTGCATCTCGATCTCTACCCCTCTCGGTCCTCCGTGATTTTCTTAAGCTCAGCATAAGAGCAACAACTCATGTCCCAGAACACTTGCTGAAAATTTGAATATAACAATTAATAACTCTCAATATTCTTTTTTTCTTCAACAAACGTGTCATTTCTATTCCACGTTGTCTCGTATATCACATACAATACATCGTACCCAATCAATAGCCGTTATTAATTACTCGGGCAGCTCGTAATATATGTTATTCCATGTTTTTGAGTCGGGTATTTTGACAGAAACATTGAGCCCTTACAGAAAAGGGACCGCAGGCAGTAAACTCAATATATCGAGCCTACTAATTGCAGAGTCGAATGCTCCATACATAATTGAGGCTCTCTGGGCAAACACAATTGGAATGGAAAACGGTTAAATTTGGACGATAGATGACTGATGATTTTACTCGCTCTATGTAGAATAATTGTAACCAATTCCTTTACGTGTTATCTGTCTTGTGTGTATACTCTTGGGATTTGAAAGGAAGCTCTTAATAGAGGAAGAGCTTAGGGAATAACCCTTATGTACAGTTTGCTGATAAATTGCCGATCAGCTGTTTGAATTGCCTCTGCCATAATTAATGTGTGGTTTATTATGATAGTGGATAAATCGAAGCGACATTTTAAGCATCTTGTTTCACTCAAAGGGTTGAATATATAATTGTACAAACTTTAAAAAAAATATATCTTATATTTAAATTAGTAATTAAATATACATATTCTATACATAAAATTCTTTTCAACGCGTCAATTCAAGGAGAAAAATAACGGCAGAAGCGGGATGCGAACCGCGGACCTAATAATAACAAATAAAATTATACATACTTTGAATATATACAATTGCGACATCTATCATACGATGATAACAATGACATGAATACTAGTTTCAACGTGAGTCAGCTCAGGCATAGCAATAGCCAAGTCGGCTGAGCAGTATGAATACCTGGGTATAGTTGGTTTCCAAGGTCCGCGGTTCGCATTCCGCTTCTGCCGTTATTTTTCTGCTTGAATTGGCGCGTCAAAAAGAATTTTATGTATAGTATATGTATATTTAATTACTAATAATATTGTAATATAGTCAATGATCTATAAAAGTAGATAAGAATATTAAAATAATAAAATAATATTCTAATAAATATTTAAAAAAATCCATATAATATTTAAATGTTTTTTTTTTCAAGCTCAGCACAAACAAGAGAATACCGACAGATGTTTATAGTTATTCTAATAATTAGAATCTATAAAAACGATAATATCGTTTCATATTTTCACTATTATGTTATATCATAATATTATTGTGAATATTTAATATCACGAGTGCTAAGGGATACGTTTTGTTTGGGATAACATTGAAAATATTAGCTCCCTAAAGGACGGACTAAGCGTGTAAGTATCAATTACACGACTGAATTTCATAAAACATGAGAATTACAGATCTGAAAAACAAAAAAGCTAATTAAAACCAAGTATTTAATATTCTGTGAAAAATTGTACTTCACCTTGTCACAAAAATAATTTTTCTTCAGGACTTTATTATTCCTTTTTTTTCATATAAACACATACAGGAGAATACCGACCGATGATTGTAGTAATTCTGAACTTTCATCTGTGGAATTCAATGATGCTTACCGTAGTGCGTATGGCTAAGCGCTGCACGTGGAGTGTTAATCCGCCAACGTCATAGACTACAGCCCGAGATTCACGCATTATCCTCATTATTACAAGAATTAACTATGAATAGGTGGTTTTCACAGGACGACGTTCATCTACCAGCAATTTAATTTAATAGGCTATGACTGGCATTTTACGGGTGAGGGATCAAATTCACACCAACCGGGGTAATTTAGAGTTCAGAAATCGATTAAAATTGCTTTTTTATCTCCTTCGGGGTTTGAACCCATGACCATTGAATTGCAAAAATAACGCTTTGACCATTGAGCTATACCCGCCGGCAAATTTTGATTGATGATTATTCCATCTAGAATGTTTTTTCACGCTACAATATATTTCCAGCACGAATCATTGATATTTCACAATGTGTGGTTAAGATGTGTTCAAAAATTAAGAGAATGGATGATCAGGCCAACGCTTCCAGCTCTAACACAAGTATAATACACAATAATTATATGCAGATTCATAAAATCTACTAACTTTCAGATGATATACTCTTTTCGATGCGATTACAAAACACAACAAATAAATCATACAATTAATACAAATTGTTACAACAGTTTTTATCTGAATGCAACTGAAAAGGTAATATCACATTAAAAATTCTATCGATTTAGTTTACGCAAAAAAAAACAATTTTTTATAATGCTTTTTGTTGATAAACTCTGCGAACCTGCATGCTTCAAAATCGTTCAAAACATCCCAAATGTGACGCGCAATTTAAAATGAAATTTAAACATTTTTAACGAGGTGGCATTCTCCTGCAAAAACCTGAAATATTAATCTTCCGCCTTACTTCGGACCCTACTTTCAGAACTTTCAGTATTTTCAGACATCGCGTGATGCGATGAAACGTAACATACTTACGTGTCTGCGTTGCGGAAAATCAAATCAACGTATTTGTATTACGAGCTTACCTCGGAAACGATGTCAGTGAAATTCGCGATTTTCATATTAATAATAATTGGTTCTCGGAATTCACGAAATGTTTTTGTTTGTTCAATACAAACATCCCAGATATCTGAACAAACGATGAAGCTACAAAAAATAACAATACATTTATTTTTAAAGCCCATTTCATATTAAACCGGCGGATATAGGTTATTGGCAAAGCATTTGTATACCATACTAATGGTCGTGGGTTCAATCCCCAATTAAGATTAAAAAATAACTTCTTCCCATATCCATTTCATATATAGTACTAACATCTTCCTCTCTAGAAAGAGGTTATTCTGTCACGTAGTTTCAAGATAAGAAGACTTGGTTTCCCTGCTCGATCGTAACATGGCGTTACTTTCGCCTCGATCTATTAGGACTTAACACACGACTGAGCGCGCTCGTGACGGTCTGTCGCCCAGGACTACAAGTGGCGATCTATATAACTAACGTCACACCCGTGATTGGACTTGTCCAAAATGGCAATATGGCGTCACATACATGTACGACAAGCGAACAGAAATAAGATGCGAAAGATTGTATATCGAGGTTTTCGGTACCAGTCAGCAAGGGCTATATCATGCTGACGTCAATACTTATGATCACCACAAATTTCTGCAACTTTGTTATTTTAGCTAGCACTGTCCATTCCTAGTTCTTGAACATATCAGCATTTGAGAATGTATATGTGTACCCGATAACTCTAGAGTAGAAGTACTAAAAGTAATTGAAGAAAGGGTAGCTAAGTATGCGAGGCAAATTTTTGGATGATTTGTAAACCAGTTATTTAAACAAAATCGGATGATAAACCTGACGTTTCCGAGTCCTGGAACATTTATATAACCGTTTTTTTTTAAAAAAAAAACGGTTATAAAAAAAAAACTTTAGCCTCGCCATTTCCCATCATCGCGGGCCGGCTTTATTTGAGCACATTTGCCATGTTTGTCCTACGTTGCATGGTTGGTCAAGCCCAGAGTTTTCAGATCCTTGTCTACAGTTGCAGTCCAGGTTGTCTGTGGTATTCCAGGTCTTCTTCTCAGCGTGGGGTATGTTGAGGGCTCTCTTCACCATGTGGTCCTCATCTCTCCGTGTCACATGCCCATACCATCTTAGGCAGTTTTCCCTTTTCTTTTCAGGTATGGGGGGCACCCTAAATGAACCGATATGAACACTCCATACGTTCGTATATTTTTACCAATATGAAGCATAACTAAAAATAAATTAAATCATATTTGCAAGAATTGTCGAATGATATGAATGTTATCATTATTATTATTGATAGAACTATGTTTTAAAAAATTGCACATTTTGAATATTCATGTATTTATTTTAGACATTACATTGGATATTTCAAAGTGAAAAATGGGAAAATATTTAAAAAGTTGTATTAATATTTATTATTATATAACAAAAATGGATATTAAATTTATACGTTAAACCTATTTGTTTATTTTCAGGATTTTTTATATATAATTGTTATTTATAAGAAGTAAATAATGTCCAATTCATCCGTCTATATGATGATATAAATAAAATAAGATTTCAGGAAAAAAATAAGTAATTATATATATTTTTTTATAGTTTTCACTGTTGAAAATACCTTCACATCTTTTTAATGTAAAAATGATAACCCTAATTATTCAGTAAAAATAAAAAGAGTAAGCATATTATGTTAAACATGATTTTAATTATTATGTGATGCTTATATTCTTAAAATGTAAAAAGTTAATATTGATCTTACAATGTTAAAATTTAAAAGATGAATAAGGAGTTCTCTCATAACACTGATGGTTGAAGAAGGCTACGATCATATTGAAACTGCAGTCTCCTAAACCTAAATTAATTTACCTAACTAAACAAGGTAAATTAATGAATATCTCGATACAATATAATAGTTTTTTTTTTTTTAATTTCATTGGCTCTAATCTATGGATAAATATTTTATTTTTATTTCTGATGACTACATGGATTTATTAAAATTATTTATTTAAATATGCATTTGAAATAAATGTACATAGGTTTTTAAATAATTGTTGTTATGGTATTTGTACAGTAATTAGGAATTTGGAAAGCATAGAATATTAATTATATGTGATATTAATGTATAATCTACTTTATGAAAGTCGTTATATATAAGCTGTATAATACATCATTATGAAATTGAAAGTCTTAATAAAATATAATACACATAAATTAATTGACTTAAATTATTATTGAATATCAGTCCCCCCATCATTTCATATCCATATCCAATTCCTAACTAAACATTATGATCATCTCAAACTAATGTCACAAAGTTCATATACGATTTTTTTACGATCAAATTGAAACTAAATAACTCTATTGGTAAAAAAATTAAAAATAAATAGAAAAATCGATTTGTCACCTATCGTCTAAATTTAATTTATCGTATAAAAAAACATAATTTGACCTTTCATTCACAGTCAGCCTTAAATACAAAAAGCCGTTTATTCAAAACTGTTTGCTTCACTAAATGTTAACACTCATTTGAATTACTTAGATCTTTTTTCACTATATGTATTCATAAAAACTTAGCATTATCCCTGACTATTAGCCATAATTCACTTTTTCGTAATATTACTTCGTATTCTTCATCGTGTCAGCGACGTCAAATTATTTCTGCCAGTATCTGGCATCATCAATAGCCCGTGTTTTGCCTACCATTAGGTGTTGAGGTGTGCAGCTTGTTGATGCAGGCATATGGAGCAGGATCTTAGGTTTGAGGCGGTCTGCCGGTCTCCACACTCGCACAACAATGACTCTCCCTGCCAAAGCATTCCCCACTGATCGAGTTTGTTTTTTATTCTACCAACTCCGGTTCTTAATCTGTTCAGGGATTTCCATGTCTGCCAGTCAAGGTTCTTGACAATTGAAAGGCTTTCCTTTGGAATAATGAAATCGCCTGATATGACTTGTTGCCAAAGCTGGAGTCTCTCATTTTCAGGGCCAGATGTGAGAGGAAGATGTGTATCTCAGAAAACTGCTTACAAACTTACGTTTAAGTCATACATATATTTATTTTTTATTTTTGTTAAGCACTTACATTTAAGCTGTCTACAAGTTATTTTTAAGTAAAAATAATCTTGTTTTAAATTTCCATCCATTCCCTTTCAAAGATTGCCATGAATAAAGGTCGCTCACGACACATCATATTCTACATTACTTTTGTATGTAGTGGCGTCATAACTTGCAGACAGCGATCAAACCTTTTCTGAAATATTACGTACAAGGGCCTTGCTCGCGTCAATGATCCTGAAAAACTTTTCAACGGTGTCTGAAAAATCGCTTACTTGTGAGCGAAGAACTTTTGGGTACCGAGAACTTTCACCTGAAGTCTGAAATTGACGTGTTTTCACCAGACGTGTAACTGAACACCGTATAAAGCCAAACTTTATTTTTTGATACAGAACAGTTAATTTATTTGGTGCTTTTAAAAGGCTTGAAATCACGGCAATCTAAAGTAAAACGTACTTTTCTGCTTATTTTCGTTTCATTCACATAAATTATTTTAAACTGAGTAAACTCAAGAAAATAAAACAACAATTAGATATGAAAAAAAAATAGTTACAATATATAAAAATGTTTAGTTCAGTTTATTTCCTGCCCATTCTTGTAATCAATTCCTAAATATAAATAACTTCTAAGGTTTTCACGGCCAGATTTGATGTTGTGGCTTATGGGTTGAGCCGTGTGGTGAACTTTTTTCAACCAATATTTCGACCGCCATTGCAGTATTCTTTGAACATACCTACCGTAGTCTTAAAAACATACCTACGATACTTCGAAATGAAACTTGAGTTGTCATGGAGATATCAGTCAATAACGCTCATAAAAGAAATATATAATCTGAATAAACCAACTCAAAACTAAATAAATTATTAATCCTGAAGAAGACCCCTGCAATGGCGGTCAAAATATTGGTTGAAAAAAGTTCACCACACACGGCTCAACCCATAAGCCACAACATCAATTCCTAAATATATTTGTTATGGAATATTTATCATAACCTTAAGGTTATATACTGACAATACTTGATGAAACTACATAATTATAATTTTATTATTATTTGAACATAAAAATTACTTACTATAAATAAAAAATGTTATTTAACAATTATTTTTATGTGAAATATAGCTTTACATACATGTGTGTTTTAACGAAGATTTTTGACAACCTTTAAGACTGGTTCCAATTTTTAAAACCACAAAATATAATTTAAGAAAATATTTATATTCCAGACTAACAGATTTTTTCCTTAAATGTATATTATACCAGCACGTTTAATTTTATATGAGAGCTAAATTTGCATTTGTGTTTGCGTCTATAACGATAAAGTTTTTATTTATTTTTTTAATTAAAATAAAGACACAAGACATATTTTACTACATACGATCTTAAAACCTTTTTAATCATTATAATTTTAGTATTTATTTAATAAAATAGAAAAATATAGAATCGACTACATTCTAAAACCATATTTGTTGTGTTTTTTGACATTATCATACAGAAAAACGTTTATTTAGTTTAAAGTGAATTACAAAAAGATGTTAAATTAAATGTCAATTGTGGCTTAAATACTTTTGATTGTAAGGTAAAAAATGAAAAAAAAATTACACAAATACCTTATATTTACGTTTTACATACGTTTTCCAGATGCATCCGTAAATCACGTTCGTTCGCTGAAAAAAAAATCTGAAAACTTTATGCACGAACGAGTCACTTTTCAGGAACCGCGCTCTTTTTCACGAGGGACGACGCGGTCTGAAAGGATATTTTCAGGATAAAACGAGGACGCATTTGAGGTTTTTCAGGACGATCAAAGGCAGTGGCAGAATTGGAAACTTTTTTGCATTGCTGAAAATCAATTGATCCCTTTAAGCAATATTTGAAATAACCCTGCGAGGGTGAGAAAAGCTGCGAAAATGAAGGTAAATAGATTTTCTGGGAAAATGTTAGACGTTATTTATACCTTTACTGCTTTTCCTACTATACGCGATGTTTTCGGTAGTTTTTTCCCAGGCATATGTTTGTTATTAATTATGTTTTATTACCATGGAATTTTAATTGATCAAGAAATTATTCCACATTTTTTTATTAGGGCATATAGTAATCGTTTGAACAATTTGGAATTTTCATGTCAATTGACTCGATAGTGGTTACCCGGCGTATCCAAAACATTTCCCCATAAAAAACATCTTATATTTTTATTAAATATAAATAAATTTTTTAAGGAATTGTTGATCAAAAAATAGAAAAACTTTTCATTCATTTTTTTGGAGAGTTTAGAATATATTTAAATCATTTTTTTTCCACTGCAGATTCATAATTCAACAACTTATGCTCATAAAAATTTACAGGAAACATAATTTTATCTTACAATATATTAATTAATAATAAATATAATGTAATAAAATATTTCTTTCATCAACGAAATAGATTAAAATAAACGGCATAGCTTGGGTTTCGACTCACAAACTTAAATACTTATGTTCAATTAATACCCGTTTATGAACAATCAACAAACAGCTTATAAAAAGTGGTTTACGATTTTTATGATGATGATACTTAATAAAAAAAGCATGCTTTTTAACAGATTAATAATAGTTAGGTAGACAAAGCGTAAGTCAACGAAATTTACTTCTGCGAAAAATTTGTTTGTCGAATTTACTATGTCATATGCTTAAAAAATATTATCAAATATTATGATCAATAAACTATTTAAATAAGTTAACGCTTTAATATTTTTCGATACAATTATATCATAAATGTTTGAATTTTTGTTTCTACATTCAGTAGTAAAACATTCAGGAAACAACTTTCATAATACTTTTACCAATTCGTTCAAATTTCAATACAAAACGTTCCATAGAATATACACATTAATCAAAAGGGATTTCAATTGATTTCGAATATTAGTATTTGCTTTGTACGAAAAAGAAAAAACAACGCAAACTTTATTTCGATACAACGCCAACTTGTTGGTACTTTGTCCAAAAAGCTTCGGATTATTTATGAATTTCAATAGTGGTGACTGAAAGAAAATACTTTCAGGAAATTCAAATAAGAAATGTCATTGGAGAGGCTTGAAAATAGAATAAAGCTGCTGAAAAATTCTAAAAAGGATTGTAAATTTACAGTTTTTTTTTTAATAAATACTTGTTGAATTTATTGGCCATTTGAAAACGTCTTGAGATTTGTTTTTCGTATATTATTTGATTTTAGATATAAGACTTTTCTTAGAATTTTAACGTCAAAATTTACGTAAAAATAAAAGCATTTGTTTAGATATTCCTTTACAGCTGGAAATTTTGGTGTTTGACTAAAAACCAAAGCAAATATAAAGAGTTTTCAAAAACCGAAACGTATGTGGAATATTGTAAAGAGGGTGTAATACTTTGAATAATAATAAATGTATACAAAAAAAAAGAACTTTAATTAATTAATACTATCAATGTGAATCAAGCCATTCTTTATTAGTCAAAAATATTAAAATTAATATCTACAATAGAAGATATTGAAATGTGGTTTTTGGGTTGAGACATGTGTTATTTTTTTTTACATTTCTCTGAAAAATACTTTTTCGGAGTTAATTATTATATTAACATTCAACCCTGAAAATGATTCTTGCATCAGTGGTCAAAATATTAGAGGAAATTATTCCAAAAGCCTCAATTCTAAACTGAGCCATGGAAACCTTAAAAAATAATAAATTCAAGCTTTTTTTTTAATAAATGGATTATTTTAATTTATATTTGCTTTGATTTTTTTGCGAGCTTTTTTTAAGATATACTTTCTCTTATATTTAATTTATAATAAAAATATGAATGTTTTCAACTAAAAAACGTATGTTATCTGAAGTAAGTGTGATTTTTGAATACATATAAAAATTTCAAGCATTTCAAACAGAAATGAAAAAATATATACGACAAAATTTGACACGATTACTCTTTGCTTGGTATCCAAATTACAGGCAGTGGAATATTTCCGGTAAAGCTTCAATTTACCAGTTTTGGCGCCCGTAAAGCCGCGCAACGTTCTTCCCTCTTTTTCAATTTGTTTTTCTCAAATGATTTGTTATTCATTTTCTCAGCCTCCTTTTCTCCATTTGTCCCCAACCCACCTCGGAACAAACAAACCGAAGGACTGTTAGGGTCAATAGAAGAATTCTGTTCAGAAACTTACATCGCAGAGTCAAATTCATGTACTTTGGTCTATATTCTACAGGATTTGACAGAATTTTTAGACAAATATTCATAATCAAATTATTTATTCGTACCCTGTCTTAAAGTTACAAATATGCATTTATCTAGGACTTATAGCTCTATGTCGATCGAAAAAAGAACCGACTCTACATCGCTTTTATCATATTTATTCTATGTTCCGGAACCAAGATCTGGGTCGCAAAATGACGGCTCAGCTTATAAATGGTGATGACAAAATACCAAGGTTCCGACACTGAGGATAAGTCCAAAGACCCAAGGTTTAGTTGGTACTGATTTATTTGATAAGATAACCATTTTTAAACCTTAGTTCAAAACATGAGTATGCATTTATAAAATTAATATTAATACATTGAATTTCGTACACAGCGAATTCCTTGATAGTTGTTTTTTCGGACCTTGATCCCCTCAATTTACATAGATTGGCAAAATGCCCCGTGTTGTTCCCGACTGTGTGAATCGAAAGATTTCATCTTAGATAAAGATTAATTCAAATTATTACTTTTGGATGTTTAATACAAAATAGTTATGTTTGAAAACGGGAGTATTTACAGCAAGTATTCGAGGACATGAATTGTAGCGCTTATGCTGAGCTGAAAAGGGTTGCGAAGGACCGAGAGGAATGGAGATCGAGATGCAAGATTCTGTTGCTGCAAACCAATCCACTAGATTGATACTACGAAGAAGTTATGTTTAAAAATTTTTTGAACATTCTATTTTACGGCTGTGAAACCTGATATCTCACCAAGAGCCCATGGAGAGGTTTAATGGGATTGGAAAACAGATGCTTGCGTAGAATACTAGGGGTAGAACGGCTTAACTTTCTGAAGAATGATGAGATGAGAGAGCGTTCAATGAAGCCTTCTATACTGCAGTAAATCAATAGGTGAAGGTTACCAAAGTTGGGATATGTCCTACAAATGCCGCAATAGAACATAAGTTATAGTAGCCTTTTCTTCAAGGCTTGTACCGTCTTGAAAAGCCGTACAGAATAATACATGTAATGTACTCAACGGAGCTGCGAGAGTTGAAGCTGACATGGGATGAGACAATAACTATGGCAGCTGACAGAGCATTGTAACCGCAGCTCGAGAATGCAATATGCTTCAATTAGAGGAAAATTCACATGGTATGATGATATAAGATAAACATTTTCATATTTCTTTCTCTCGATAATTATGTATGAAAAACATAATTTATGTTTATAAGCTGACCAAATTTAAATATCAATTTTCAGGAATTAAATAAAACTTATTCATTTGACAAAAACTTTAGCCGACACATTTCAGTTTTTCAGTTCAAATTTCCACCCTTTATTTCCAGTTTTGTCTTATGTACTACGGCCGGCTATGTGCTTCCTAAATGTGACAAACACATGGCCCGCGTTAGGTACATATCCGGTTTTCCCTTTTTTCATTTGCATATAATGACGAGAGGCCGCCTTTTCATTTTGTTACAATCCGTATTTTGCTTCCACTGAAAGTATGTTACTTTACTTTGATTTTCCAAATCACTCATCCAATGTTCAATTTTTTCATAAACAACGTCAAGCGAATTGATTTACATATAACAAACTGACATCAGCATGATATAGCCCTTGCTGACTGGTACCGAAAACCTCGATATATAATCTTTCATCTCTTATTTTCGTTCGCTAATCGGACACGTTACTACGAGGACTAGTTATATAGATCGCTACTTGCGGTGCTGGATGTCACTGACCGCGGTGCCGGGTGCACATTCAGTTGTGTGCCGACCACGAAAAGGTCGTATTATGGCAGGCCCGGTATGTTATTTCGCTAGGACTTGAAGTTTGTAAAGTTTATCATCAAAATATATATGCTTCTGGAAAAGTCTGTGTGTTGTTTTTCTGCTCATCATCCTGCCACCCTGCAATTCAATCACTAACTTAGAGAGGACGATGTCATTACACATGCCAGAGAGTGTATCTCAGGGGTTAAGCACTTTACTACATTTTCCGAAGACTTGGATTCAATCCCCGTGAAGATTATCGTACAAAATATTTTTAAAATGCAAAGTTAATTAGAAAATAAATGTTCATTAAGAAAAATATTAATGGAACTTGTAAAAATGAATTTAAAAATTAAGAAACACATGGAGTTGTTACTGCCATGCCGCAAGGCTCTCTAAAAGATTATTTCTTACAGGAAAGTATCTCAGGCATTTTTTAACATGCTTTTGGATATTCTTCGCGAATTCAAGGAAACACGAAGACAAAAAGGTAACACTTAGCCAAGTATATGGGTCTATAAATGTCTATAACTACCTCCAGTTGGTGTGAAAGTGTACGAAGATATGAAATAATTATATATATTATATTATTTCAATATTTTCAGCATTCACTTTGAGATCCATTATAAATTAAAATGATTTATTTATTTACATTATTTTTACATGGATCACTTAAGATAAGTTCTCTATAAGGAGACTGCATTTTTGAATAAATCGTAGCCTTTCTCCATCCACACTTTTATATAATCCATCACATAGTTATCTCTTAGCAAGTGATGGATAGAGAAAGGCTACAAGTTAGTTGAAACTGCAGTCCCCTAATAGAAAACTTATCTTACGTTATTCATGTAAAAATAAGGTAAATAAAGGTTTTATTAATCGAATCTTAGCCTTAAACTTATGTTACGAACCCGTTTAAGCGGATTATGAAAGAAACGCTAAATAAAAATATTTTTTAAATAAAAAAAAAAGAAAGAAAACAAATAGTTATTTTAGGATAAGAATATAATAACGTTGTTAAATAAGCTAAACGGAACCAAATGAGAACAGTGAGATAATTTTTTTAATGGATGTATATTGTTTGTCATCAAAATACAATACCAAGAACGTACGCATAGTCCGCTTTTAAAATGATTAAATATGAACAGGTTGTGATCACGAGATGACTCAATTTTTAGCCTCCTGAAAAACGTGCGTCTTGCAAGTATTTTCAGATTTTTTTTACCGTCACTCACGCCGAGACGTTGACGGATGCGACGTTAATTTGTTTACGGTTAGCGCAAAGAGAGTAATGTGTATTACCCCAAAGTTTATTCTCTCCGCTGGCGGTAGTAATTTGCCAACAACTGCGTAACAACACCCATTACCGCGCGGGTTTCACTTTTACTCGCGTAACTTTTTCGCGCGCTTTTCTTCCTGAAAAGCTCCTGAAAGCGGCGAGTTCAGATGATTCATTGCCGACGATGGTATTGCGCAACTTTTGGACTTATCATGTAAGTTTTTGTGTAATTTTTATTGGTACAAGTGTAAGTTATAATACTTTTTTTCATTAATTTCCAAATAATATTTTGATATTGTAGCTTTTGGGCTTAGCCGTGTGTGGCGAACTTCCTTCAAACAATATTTCGACTTCCATTGCTGGGGTATTCTTCAGGATTGATGATTTATTTCTTTTTGATTTACCTGTATTAAATAATATTTGCTTCGTAGTATCAATCCGATGGATTGGTTTGCAGCAACAAAATCTTGCATCTCGATCTCCACACCTCTCAATCCTCTTTAGTCCTCTTCAGCTCAGCATAAGAACTGCAACTCTTGTCCTCGAACATTCCTTGCAAATACTCTCGTCTAGAGCACCCTCTAAAGTTTCTTCCCTCAACCATCCCTTCCACATTGTCATGAAGAAGACCATCGTGGCGCATGATGTGACCGATCCATCGGGCTCGCCACTTTGAGATGGTTCTTACTAGGTGCCTATCCTCCTTGATTATGCTGAAAACTTCATTGTTCGAGACGTGGTCTCTCCAAGAAATTCCGAGAGACGATCTGTATGACCACATCTCAAAGGCCTTAATTCTTATATATATCAATTTAATTATTTTTATAATAAACATGCTACGAATCACCATATAAAGGTTTTATCTTGGCTCTGAGTGAAGAAAAGAGATTTTTAGTTAATAATTAATAATAGGTTTCATAGGAAAATCCTTAATAAATAATTACATTTAACGTATAGCCCGGTTCTTAAAATGTTTCCTAAGAACTTGTTCTCTTCAACTATTCCATCTACATGTTCATAACACTTTTTTTTTCATTTTCTTCTTTATTATAATATTTTTTAACTATTCTCTATTTTGATTTAATTTTATGTAGCTGCTAACGATGGTGCTATGTGCCAAAACCGGGAGAGTGATTATTATTTAAACTTTGTGGTTTGATACAAAGTTTTACTTATTTTATTAATAAATTATGTACAAACCACAAAATTAATGTTCTCTACAAGTATAACATACATTTCAAGTATATTTAATTTAATTTTATACAATCTTCACAAATAATAGGTGGTATGATTTTTTTAGGTTGAAATCTATGATTCTTAATGTTTTTTAAGCAAAGTAAAGTTGAAAAGAGTTTCACTTAATATCTACCAGATAATAAAATAATCTTCATTATTCTTTATCTGTTTTCCTAACTGTAGAGAGCCAGGGCCTGAAAAAAACTACGGTAATTTTTGCTCTCTTATAAATTTAAATTTTCTTAAAAAAAAGTAATGCATTGCAGTGCTTTTATTGTATCTAAAATCTACGTTTCTCGGCACTGTAAGTTTCATAAATCTAGATAAAGCGTTTCATGAAATGGCTATAGTTTGAATTAAGCATAGATGTTTTAACTGTAATATAATATGTTGCTGTTTACGGGTTTTGAATACAAAACTACAATAAGCAATATTGAAATAGTTTATTAACCTTTTAAAGCTGTCTCATTTTATCATATTTTAGTGCGATTTTGATTAAATCAAAAATAGCTAACTAAGCAGAGAAATAGCCAAGAGGGCTAGGCGGTATATAAAGACCTGGGCAAAGGTTGCTTCTAAGGCCCACGGTTTGCATCCCGCCTCTGCTGATATTTTTCTGAATGAATTGATGTGTATAAAGAATTTGATGTATAGTATGTGTTTATTTAATTACTACCAAATAAAAAATATTCTATAATATTTAACCTATCATTATAAATAAAATCAACAAATCATACAAAGTAAAGCATGGTTTCTCGCAAGAAAGCGAGAAAATCACTATTCGTTTTCTTATTTCTTTATGGAAATAAAAATAATCACCGACTTTATATCCGTATTTCTGCGACGTTTTTTGAAAGTATCCGAAATTTAGGGTTCTTTTCAGAGCTACTTCTCTTGAGCTTGCGAAGGCTAACTAACCATCGCCACATGTTTGTAGAAACAGCGCAACAACCATCTCTCGATTTAACAAATATCTCATAACTATCGATTCTTTTTGGTTTGTTAATATTTTAAAATATTCATAGATGTCGTTGTGAGAAAATCGGAATTAATCATGAAATACATCTTTCTTATGGCAATCGTCTACGTAGAGCGCATATGTGTGCTTACGGCGATCGTCGGGTTAAAATTCATTTCTTCCTATTCGTAGTATCAATACGGTGGATTGGTTTGCAGCAACAGAATCTTGCATCTCGATCTCTATTCCTCTCAGTCCTCCGCAACCCTTTTCAGCTCAGCATAAGCGCTACAATTCATGTCCTCGAATACTTGCTGCAAATACTCCCGTCTAGGGCGCCCTCTACAGTTTCTACCCTCAACCATCCCCTCCACAATATATGTTCATTTCTACTTAGACTACATGAAATTATACTTACTTAAAATACATGCTTACTTATAAAATTTCAAATTATTTTTTATTTCATCCAATACTGCGAGGTTTATACTCGTATTTGTATCTGTATGAGTCATTTGCTTACAATGATACCGCATATAAACATTATGAAAAAACACACATCAATATCGCAGAGTTTATTAGAGATTTAAGCCGTTTTTAAAAAATAAACAGCTTAAATTTCATTACAAAAGGTAATAAAAAAAACGTATTTTTCTCACACTGTTGTGAAATTGTAGATAAGGTTTTTCCCAGAAGGCAATATATAAGAAAACATGCACACAATAGAACGTAATCCTCATAGTGAATTATATTTTTTGTAAGCGAAACCAAAAAAAAAACCTTCATATGATACGACATTAACAGTTATTAAAAATAACAGGAGCTTTGAATCTCACATAACAATTGATATAAAGAAAACCTTTGACCTTTTGATGTTGAAATTAATTATTCATTTAAGTGATTTCACAAGTATTTCTAAAACATTAAGGTTATTAAAAACTTCCGGGTTATTTTAAGCATAACAATAAGAAAGTTATTTGAAATTTTGAATCATATTTCTCGTTTATTTAATATGTCAGAATTTATAAAATGATTCAAGGGATAAAATATTGTAAAATATTCTAAAATTCTATTATTTCAACAAGTTTTTCTAGAACACTGAAGCATATAGTCACCATACATTAAGTATAAAGCTTAGATTACGTGGGTATTTCAACGATAAAAAACTTCCTCGTCGGATTTGTTCTTTATATAGAAATATAAAGAACAAATCCGACCTATCCTTGAATACGACAGTCACCTTTGGATCAGAGCTCCAAAATACCTTCTCAACTTAATTGACTCAGTTCAAAGAAGAGCAATTCGTTTGATAAACAATGACCCTCTTACGTCTAACCTGCAATCAATGGAACACCGTCGTAAGATTAGTTCACTTAGTCTTTTCTAACATTATTACCACGGTCGTTGCTATTTGGAACAGAACTAATTCCTCCTGCACCTACCCACAACCGAAAAACTCGTCTAACACTTGGCTGTGCTTTCCTTCATGTGATTACATCAAAAAAATATAAACTTGTTAGATCGTAATTTAATTTTTTTCGAAAACTCTGCTTATCATTTTTCAAATTCGAAAGTGTACCCACCGAAAATTATTTTTAATTAATATTAACAAATAAATTAAAAATAGAGTGAACGTAATCGTCATTTAACATCTGCTATCTGGATGTCGAATCGTTTTATATTCACATTTTGGGACACATTGCATGGGCGTCATTATCAAAACAAACGATGTTGTTAAAATTAATTACTTCTCACTAACGACGTTTTAATTGCACGGTTCGTCTAATGAATAAATTAAATGGGACGGAGACATTAAAGTTAAGAGAGCAACGACATACATACAAACTGTTATATTATTGTTATTGTGAATAAATTTATGATGGTGAAAGGGGTAAAATTAATTTCATAAAAATATTATATTATTATTTATTAAAATACGTCCTAACATCCTCCTCTCTACAGGAGAAACGACTTCTTGTCGCCGGTATAATTATCGGATCGCGTGGTGGAAGTATGAGGAGCAGATTAACAACACACAGAATTTTTACGGAGCAAATTGACATATATTTTCGATAAAGACTTGGTTTCCTCGATCGACCGTATCATGGCAATACTTTCGCCTCGATCGATCGGGACATAACTCACGATTGAGTGCGCTTATGATAGGCTATCGCCCAGAGCCGCAAGTGGCGATCTACGTAACTAGTCCTCATAACGGTATTACAAAACGACGACAATTACATGTACGACAAGCGAACAGAAATTAGAGACGAAATATTGTAAATCGAGGCTTTCGGTACCTTTCAGCAAGGGCTTTATCATGCTGATAAAAGTTTTTAATACTGATTAAAAAAATTAAAAAAAATAGGCCTTATACTTTTTTTATCAAAAAAACTTTACATTGATAAATATCCCGTACCATGTTTTAACATGAATCGTACTTACTATTGTGTAATCACTTGCTGGAAGACTACAGTTTCGCTCTCAATGATCGCTTCATTAGTCCCAACGTGTATAAGCATAGTGATGTGTAAATATGTTTTGGGCCGAAGTGTAGAAGGGTGTATAAAGCTTAGAGGAGTTATTGGAGGAGTTTGGACCTACGTTAGTAAATGGTTGATGCGATAAAATTACGTGAATCAAACATTAGAAAAGTTTGATTATTTATTGCAAAAAAAAAGCAACCTTTTTGAGTATTTACTCGTATGTCTCCTTTTTCATATA
The DNA here is from genome assembly GCA_022606575.1 of Glossosoma conforme. Classification (NCBI taxonomy): domain Eukaryota; kingdom Metazoa; phylum Arthropoda; class Insecta; order Trichoptera; family Glossosomatidae; genus Glossosoma; species Glossosoma conforme. The sequence continues at coordinate 4,673,061 of JAGTXR010000058.1, read as the reverse complement.
AATTTGAAAATATTTAAGGATCGGTTTAATATTCACTTGCGGCTTGCTCGATTTCTACAAAGACAAAGCACATATTTTCCGAATATAGTGTCTAGCCACCCTAGCTAAAGGTTTTAGATCTCAATAATAACACAATCGACTTAACTCTCCCGAATTTACTTACTTTAATATAAATTAAATGTCATTTGTTGATAATAATTATTTATAATTTATTACGCGTTTCATTGGTTTGAACCCCTGGCTTGATATAAAGCCATGTCTGAGCTGCATGCAAATGTCCAGAGGTCGTCAACCGGCCGGTCACGTGCGCCCTTGATCCCAGCATTACGCAAGTGCTCTCTCGGCCATCTATCTCGCCAGGAATATTGTATACCGAGGCCTAGATCTAGGTTTAGGTTAGGTTTATTTTTTTGGCACGAAACGGCATAAAGTTAACGGGCTCCCGTTCGTGACGAGATTCTCGCTCAGGGGGGTGGGCAAATTTATTTTTAGGTTTCAGTAATGCGATAAGACATAAAGTGTAAGCGCTAAAGGTCGAGTTTTTGCGTTTTGCGGCATTTTGGTCCGTTTTATGCTAAGCTAATAAAACTGAATATATCATAATATCTTAATGTTATTTGTTAGTGATATCAGCTTAGTCATTTAAAAGTATTTTGATGTTCTAAGTCATCTTCTAAGCCATCACAATTTTCTTTTTTTATATTCCGTCTACATTCCGTATCTGAGAGATATGGTCTATACAATATGCAATTACTCAGTTCAGTCAGTTACCATTACCCATACCTCACTCCAAGAAATAGAAAAGTCCTCCCAGTGATTACAAACAAAATATAGGGCAAGACCCGGGGGCTTTAGAATCCATTGCATATTTTAGGTGATCTGGTTATCGGGTTTTTAAAGAAGATCGTATGATAAGCCTGATCCTTTTGAGCTGTGGAAAATTTGGTCTTTAATAGCACCATAACCCTACCAACGCTATGGTTAGCAACAGGTGGTAACTCAATAAAATTTAAGTCGTCAATCAATGTTGCTGAATTTATATGATCTAACAAGAACCGTGCTACAAATGTGCTTTTTTCATCGTTGATGTTCGTTGACATATCATGGAATTTCAAAAAATATTCCACAGCAGTAAATTTCCAAATGATCGAACCTAGTTGTTGTTGCTGCTACGGGTCATTTCCCTTCGCTCTAACTGCCACTAAATATATACGCCGGACGGGGTTTCGGGAGCTATACTGCCACGGGAAAACAGCCCCTCGGGGAGCGTTTAGTTTTCCGAGACCGAAAGGGGAGTGTAGCAGGTTAGTTCATGGGACCAAAAGGGGAATGTAGCAGTTTAGTTTGTGGGACCAAACGGGGAGTATAGCAGTCTAGTTAGTGGGACTATGGCGGGAGTAAAGCTCCATAAACGGAAACTGTTTATGCCAGCGATTGGGACCGCGCAGGATCTACTGGATCTACAAAAACAAACATGTCGGCCTTAACTGCTCGATCGAGGCTTTGTGTCAGTGTTTGTTTGTGAAAAGGTATCATTTTTCAGGCCAAGAGTTTTCAGTTTCAATAATCTGAAAAACAAATAATATACATATAGTTTTCAAAATATGGTAACAATAAGTCTCCTCATAGAACCAATTATAATAAAAAATGTTTAGTTTTTTTTTTCGGATTTCTTATTTCTCTTCTGTCTCTCTTACTCGTACATTATCTTCTGCTTTCCTTTAAACTGCGTTCTGTTCTGTGTCACATATTATCCGGCGGGTATAGCTAAATGGTCAAAGCGTTTGCTTTGCAAGACAATGGTTGTGAATTTGATCCCCGATAAAAAATAAGGATTTTTAATCAATTTATAAGCTCTTAAGTACCCCGGTTAGTGTTAATTTTATTCCTCACCCGTAAATTGTCAATCATAGCATATTAATTAAAATTGATTGCAGACGAAAATCGTCCTGTAAAGACCACCCATTCATAGTAAATTCCTGTAATAATAAGGATGCTGCGTGAATCTTGGGCTGTAGTCTATGACAATGACGGATCACTATTCCACATGCAGCGCTTAGGCATTTGCACTATGGTAAGCGTCATAGAATTTCACAGATGAGACTTCAGAATTACTATCACCATCTGTCGGTTTCTCCTGTATGTGTATACCTAAAAAAAATGCCCAGATCTCACACCATCTTTTGTGTAATATACATAATAAAAGTAAATAAAAATTATTATTTGTAAATATGTTTGGTTGTATGTTATTTATGCCTTTACTGTTTATCCAATCACAATCATATTTCGTAAATATGTTGATTTTACATCGGAGAAAGTTTCTGCATCACAAAATCATTTTACAACTCGATAATACTAATTAAAGGTGAAAAAAATCGAGTAAAATATGTTGTTTGTAGTCGTCTGAGTTACGCAAGAAGTTCATAGAACAATACTTTATATACATATTTAGTTTAATAGTAAGGGATGACGTTTTTTTTTAAATTAATACAATTCTTTTGCTGATATCAGATCGATATAACTCATGCAGGCTGGTGCCAAAAAGCGTTGATGTACAATCTTTTGTCTCTAGTTTTTGTTCGCTTGTCGGCATCGTATATATATAAAAATGTAATCAAATAATTTAAAAAAAGGCGTTGCATCGCCTTTTTCTTTGTCTTGAGAAGATAATTCGTCAATAGGCTAACAGGTAATAGAAAGGCGCTGACAATCGACAATTATTTATTTATTTATTTCCTTCAATAACATTACAAAATATTACATCTTAATTCATTATTGAAGTATTTACATAAAAGTGTGGCCCTGTAAATTTATTGACACATTTTGCGTCAATGACCTCACACCCAGAACAAGCGTTAGGAGACTCAATGCAAATAGTTTACTTGTAACAACAAAAACGCTGTCATAAATCATGATGAAATCATGGATGACCCACAAATAACATGGCATTATTGTCACAAAATCAAACTTCCAAAATTTCTCCTTCATCAACATTAGCACTGAATCTGAAGCAATTTAACACTAAATATGTCAATATCTACACTTAAGTTGGTTTCAACCACTGTGGTGTTATGGAGCGCTCCGATTGACTTTTGGATCGGGTCTCCACGGAGATATGTCGGTCATTGTTTGTGGCCCGAGCCGAATACCGAAATTGTCATTCTGTCTAGTAAATTAAAATGTGTTTCCAAAAAATTTTAAGAGGTTTGTGACTTGCTCCATTCTTCCCCACTTGTCCTGATGACTATCCCGGTGACGTGGAGTCATTAATACAACGGAGATATTAACAAATACGTTAAAAAATTAAACATCCTTCTTTCATTGAATGATATTGCTACACTAAATGATCAGCAATGCTTAGTATATACTATAAATAATATTTGATTCTGTATCACGTAGCACCTTACTTCATAAACGTATTGTTCAACTGCAAAGAGAGCATTATAACATAAAGTACAGTGAAACATTTTTCTTGTCAAATTTTTGGAAATGAGCCAAGTTTAAAGGAAGCGATCAGCCCAATGACAAACACGTTTGAAGCCAAAAGTATTTGATACTAATTTAATATTGAAAAAAAAAAGTTACTTATATTTCATAATAAAAATTTGATATCAGCTCTATATAAGCCTTGCTGACTGGTGCTTAAAAGCTTCGATATACAATCTTTCTTCTTTTATTTTTGTTTGCTCGTCTGACATGCATGTGTCGCCATCTTGTTTTTTTGACAGCTGATATAGTTTGCGTGCCATTAGTTATATAAATGGCAACTGTACTTATTTTGGCGCTGGGATGTCACAGCATGCGCGGAGTCAGTCTGTGTCTGACCGGTGTGTATACCGGATCTTTGATTGTGGCACCGGGCAGAATACCGTTTGTTAATCTAGGCAAGTTTGCGGGCTCTTGCTTTGGAAGCTCCTGGGATTCGAATATGTTCCCATGTGAACCTTCGAGGATACAGGTGTTCTGGGACAACCAATGCACAATCTGAGCTGAAAGAACTGTGAAACAGAAGATTGCAGTGTCCATATGTTTCAAATATGGAGCGGAAATCTTAAAAAAATAATATAACTGGACGCGTTTCACCTATATAATAATATGTTACTAAAATTGTTTTATAACCGTCGTTTTTTATCGTGTGAACACTTTCAGAAGAACACCGAAAAATAATAATGAAGAAATCGCATTCGTGGATTCTATGAGCTAGAGTAAGTAATAATATACTCTTGTTCGGCATTCACGCATCGTCCGTTTGTCGATATTATAAAGAAAGCCTTTATAAAAAATGAAAAGATGTTTTGATTTTATAATATTTTAACTGAAATTCATTACAAACTGCATGTTTTTGCGTCACTGATACTTACAAATCCAGTCTAGCTCAATTAATCACCGATGCTCCAAAATCGTCAAATAAAATATCGGTAGCAAATGCATTCGGCCTTACCGATACTTTGTGGCAGCCCTCGATACCGGCGCAGCCAATAAATCGACATTTGACCGCGCGGCGACCGCACTTTTACCGACATTTCACGCTCGACAGAGCGCCAGATCGCGACACGGTAAATCAACCTACAGCGGTAGCTGGACGCGTTTTTTGTGATTTTTTGCCGGCGTGATGGACAACCCTGTTTGACGCTTTGTGCGCATTGAACGGTCAAACGTTTGATGGGTGGTGTGGAACGATTCGATTGAGGGTTGTCAATTTATTTATTTTTTTAATTATTTTTAAATTTATTTTATTTAATCCATCTGGAATTACTAAACAAACACCGCTTTGCCCAATTAAGCTTTATCAAATGCTAATTTGAATAATTATTAACAAAAAACTTTTTACATAATCGTTCGATAGCCACAAAATTGCCGCCACATAAATATCATAATTGCTAATTTAATTAACACATCTTTGTACGTCGATCCTTTATTTACATAATGTTCTTTTTTGTCAATGGCATTGGATTCCTGGATCTAAAAATAAAATATCTGTCAAAGAATATTCACAAATATTTTGCTTTAAAGATTTCTCGATGATCTTTGAATGTTTTTTTATTTTGATTCAATTTTTATATTTTTATTTTGAATATAACATATAAAAACCAGAGATTTAGTTTCTTTGAGTCCTATAAAAAAAGTAGAAAAAGTTTTGCTCAATGTGCATTCCTTCTCTTTTGCGGTGTTATTTAAAATCGTATGATTCTAAAAGACAATAAGTTATATGTTTAAGATATGTGTACTTGTGCTTGTAGTCATACATCGTTATGCACTCCAGTTAGTATCTGTTTTATTTCAAGTTTTTTATTCAGTTCCTCTGCAAGATACTATAAGCTAACATCACGATTCTTTCTTCACTTACATTTTCTTTTTGTGGTTGATGCTGTAAGTTTCCTGGATCTCAGTAATCAGTGTCATGTATTATCTTTTTATCATTATTTTTACTGATTTATATATATTTTTCATATATTTTAATGGTAAATGTAACAGAGATGTTATAATTTATTTATTACACAGAACCGATGTTCCAAGATACAAAATGAGAAACAGAGCATACATAAATGTACAATACATACAAAAGATAATAAAATGTAAAAATAATATGAAAGAAGAAGAAGATGATACATGTCAAAGATCATAGAGATCTAGGAGAACAATACCATCGACAAAAGAGGAAAACGATGTAAGAAAAGGATCGAGGTATGCTGGTAGACCATTTAGGAGCGCCATCGCCGTTGAACCAAATTGAGTGCTTGAACCTCCACAAGCATCAACTGAGATCAAAAAAAATGGACGGCTTTTTAAAAATATGCGTCCAACATTGGTGATAGCGTATTGTTTTCGTTGGACCGCTGAGGTATAAAAACATTGAAAACGAATCAAAACATTAATGATGTACTTTTTATTGCTAACCACGTGTCGTTTTTACGACTAAGCTGCCCAATAAGACCTAAGGTTCGAGTACACGGGATAATAGAACTGTGTCGCATTTTTATTTGTTACCATATATAAAACATAGATATGCATGTAAGAAGAATATCTGCGTAGTGACATGCCTGTAAAGAGTGTAATTGATTTTTTTTTTTTTAATGGCGGTGGATATAGCTCAATGGTCAAAACGTTTCCTTTGCAAGCCAAAGGTCGTGGGTTCGATTACCGACGGACATTAAAAAATAAATATATATTTTTATTCGATTTCTGTGCTCTTAAGCACCCCTGGTTGGTGTTAATTTGATCCCTCACCCGTAAAATGCCAGTCATAGCCTATTAATTAAAATTGGTGGTAGACGAAAGTCGTCCCGTGAAGACCACCCATTCATAGCAAATTCCTGTAATAATAAAGGTGATGCGCGAATCTCGGATTGTAGTCTATGACGTTGGCGGATCAACACAACACATGCAGCGCTTAGCCATATGCACTATGGTAAGCGTCATAGAATTCCCCAGATGAGACTTCAGAATTACTACCACCATCCGTCGGTATTCTCATGTATGTGCTTACATATAAAATATATATAAACGAACGATAAAAAAAATGTTTTTAGAAAATCAAAACATTTTCACACGCGTACTGGCATTATCAAGCAATGTGTGTACGCAAAAAACAAAAGGATAATTTTGATTCAACACAAGTCGAGATTTGTACGCGGAAGCGCTCGGATGTGACGAGCCTTCCTTACAAAAACAACATTTATGTTGAGACATAATAAATTATTCAGCATAGGTCGAAGTCATTACGAGCATTCAGGATGATCATTTATTTTTCATGAAAAAAAAGTGAAAACAAACGTAAATTCGCAAAGAGAATTCGGAATTTTCAGATGTGACTTTATTTTTCTTTGAATTGTTACACTTTGCCAGTTTTGTTTAAAATGTTTTCTTTTTATAAAACGCAGTGATATTTAAATTTAAAGTTAATTTAAAATAAAATAATAGCAATTTAAAAATATTTATTTTTAGTTTTGATTCACGTGATTACATGTATCGGCCTCCCTGGAGACCATCTTCAAAAACGATTAAATTTAAAACTGTCATTTACTTATATAGTTATGTACAAGTATTAGTTCCTACGTTCGTACATACATAATTACAGATTGTATATTTGTGCGGTTAAAACCATTGAAAAGAGACATTATAATATACAGAAGAATGTGTTATCTTAAAGTATTAATTTATTATATAATTTTACAATTTTTTGTTCAAAATAGGCAGTGTTATTACTTTTTTTTTATCTGAACACATACACAGAGAAGTAATTATGAGGCTCAATTAAGACATTGCATTAAGAAAGGATGTGTAGTGTCTGCGAACGTTATGGTATTGAGGCCATTCCAAATTTGAAAAAAGGAATTAAGATTTAATTTGAATAAAAATCAACTAAATTAAGTCCAAGACCTGACTATCATATTAAAAATAAAGGTCTTACTCAATAAATAAAATTCAGAAGTACAACCTTTCTGATAATAATGATAAAAAGTTTAAGTTAACAGACTCCAATCTGTTTTCCATGGATTGGAATTTAGATGTTAGTGCGTCATTTGCGCATTAAATGTTTTCTTAAAAGACTCACTATTGATGATGAGTGGTATAGAACTAATAATAAAGACATCTGTTTTAAACCTAATATGCGACTTGATTGACCATAAAAAATAATGGAGATGATGCAGGCACTATATAGTAGGCACTTTGTTTTGACCGATTGAAGCTGCAAGTCGCAGGTATGTGAAATATATAAATATATTATTACATACAGTTTTTATAAATTAATACATCACAAGCAATTTTTCACGGCACTCAGGTGTGTTTAATCCTTGTCTCTCGATTAGTTGAGATTATTGATGTCTCGGTTTAGAGATGCAGATCGCATCTAGAGCATCTGCCATTAAAGACATTATACTGTTGAAGTCCCTGGATGCAGCTGCTCTTAATTGCATGACCACTATACAGGTATGTTTGCTGAAGAGAATAGAATAGAGGTAAAATGCTCGCCTAGCAAGTGAGAGGTCACAAGTTTGATCTCCAGTGAAGACAGTTTATTTTTAAATTTAAATCAATTTATAATGCTTAGACTAATGTTATTACTTTTGGTAAGCTTAAAAATTATCTATATACACCGATAGAATTATTTCAACTGTAAAATATTCAATATTGATGGTTGATAAAAGGTGTTTTGTAAACACCACTGCTTGGAAATCTTTTAAAACCAAATAGTCAGTGTCTTAGAATACACAGATTACTTATTGTAGTAAAAAAAAGAGGGAAAATTATGAAAAAGAAACATAACTTCCGTGGAATTTTTTTTGTAAATTATTTCAAAAAAATCTGTTATGATATTGCATAAGCTTAAACCAAACCTTAAATTCGTTAAAGAACCAAGCAATCTAATACGCTATAAAAATTATTAATATAATTTCGTTTACAAAGTCGCTCCAAATCACAAATCTCTTATATGAAGCGACAGTAAATAAATAAGAAAATTGTACGATATATTTATTTCATTAAACAAGCGCTCCGTTAATATACGTTATTTATTCAATCATAATACACGTGCATGAAAAATAAATTCGTTCCTACGTGAGCTTCCTGAAAGATTACTTAGGAAAAAGCTCGAGACTTTAGAGTCTATTTTTCCCTGTCACCTTTTTCAGCAACTAACGGAAATTTGTTCACGGGTACATATGACTGCGAAACGCTGAAATCAATCCGAGGCATCGTAAAACGGACCTTAAACGCGGCCGCTCCTAATCTTTCAGGAATTTATTCGGGCCTTTGTAATGGCCGGATCGTTCGCAGAAAATGTTTTTCGGGGAGCTTTTTTTCTTCGCCTTTTAACGTGGAAAGGAAAAAAAGCTCCACGTTAGAATTATCTTTGGGGTATTAAATCAGGGATTACACGATGCCTTTTGTTAACTGTTGCTTCATCATCATTACCATTATCATCATTATGCCAGCATAGTACATTATATATAGTGTTATTTCCTTTCATGTAAGCATTGTACTGGAATTTGTGTTGAATTACATTAATAGAGAAAAAATATTTTTTGCACTTATTTTTTTAATCACCTAATATTCAAATTTATTTTCTATTCCACTTTCTCTCAGCCGCAATTAGCCTCAATTTGGACTAATTCATCACTGCACCCACAACATTACCAAAGTATTAACAGGTACGTTGGTGGGTATAGCTGAATGGTCAAATCGTTTGCTTTGCTAGTCAAAGGTCGTGGGTTCGATATCCAACGGAGGTTAAAAAAAATTATTTTCAATCGATTTTTGAGCTCTAAAGTACCCCAACTAGTGTGAATGTGATCTGTCACTTGCCGGTCAAAGCTTATTTATCAAAATTAGTGGTAGACGAACGTCGTTCCATAAACACCACCATTCAAAATGAATTTCTTTAATAATTGGATGATGCTCAAATGTCTATGACGTTGGCGGATCAACAATCATTTATATGTATCATAGTAAGTTTTCATTAAGATCTACAAATGAGAATTCAGCATTGCTATCACCTCTAGATATTCTCGTGTATGTGTTAACATTAAAAAAAATAAGCTTTTCCGTACATATTTGTCATTATTGGTGAAATTTTTCAAATTCAAAAATGTATATTCTAGTCAAAACTGTGTAATTAACCCTAAAATTCCTCTTTTACTTATACTATTTTGTTTTATAATTTTGTTTTCAATTGCACTGCATATTTTCACATCGGCAACGTTCAACTAGTAAAAAACCAAAAAACCCAAGCGGGCAAATGGTTAAAATATTCAAAAAATCATTAATATTTGTGTTGTAGGTCCTTAAGCGAATATAATAAATAATTGAAAAATCAAGTTTCTCAGGTCAGTGATTCCTGAAAACTTATTAAATTGATTGAAAAAGGTTGAATATTCGCTGAAAAAGAATCCTTCCTGAAACTCTAGGCAGACCTTTAGCCACCCAATACCGGGAAGCATTAAGTTTCATCGGAAATTTTGAGGCTTTGAACTGGTTTTTTTTTTAAATTTCAATATTATTATTTGTTTTTTCAGCCGAGATGAGAAAACTCAATTCTATGATAATGGATTTTAAATGAAGTGCTCTTATTCTATTTGCGAATTTTCATAACAAAATTGAAAATCATAACGGCGGTTTATTTATTTTTCACTTTTATTTCACTCGCAAAAATAATTTATGTATCTTAATGCAAATAAAAACTAGGTGGTATATATATATATATATATATAATCGTGTCGGAAGCAACAGGGTCAGATCCTGTCTGCCCAGAAGTGGGCGACGTCGATGGCGTTACTTCTGGCCATCATCAGGTCTTCCTGGGTGCAGCTATTCGGGCACAGCGCACACTCCAGAAGGTGTGACAGGGTCTGCTCCACGCTGCAGTCACATTCAGTCGGTCCGCTGTACAACTGCCAGGCCCTCATTTGTGTCCTTGTCTTGCATACTCCGGTCCGAAGTCTGTTAGGTGGTTAAAGAAATTAAGTGGCAGTGAAAAAAAAATATCACCTGTAAAACCATCGATCTTTTTTTCCACTCAAAACGTTTTTCTTAATCAGTAATTATAAAAGTTGAGAAAATGTTTAAATTATAATTTCGATTTTTTGTCAATATCAAAAATCTCATATGTTATCAAAAAAAATTGAAAAATCAAACAATTTACCTTACGTTTGAAGAAATACATTGAACAACGTAATGGAATAATTAAAAAAAAAATAAAAAAAATCAGTATTCTCATTATTTTACACATTTATCAAAGGCATTAGTCTCAATAAACTCTTTCATATTTGGTACAACTCAATATATTTAAGGAATCTTTTTTATTATATATATTATACTTTCTTATATTTTTTCTATTACTTTCTATTTTTAATTATTTACGATAGTAAATCTTTTTTATCATTTTTATTGTTACTGTCAGAATGTAGGTTTATTTGATATGAACGGATTTGTGAAAAAATAATTGCTGTATGTGTTAGGATGTGACCAGACGGGAGACGAACATTTCAAACATAAAGAGAGAAGAAACACACTGTTTAATGTCACGGAGAATTTAATAACAAGTAAGCAAGTACAATTTATATTTACACAATATTGAATTAAGAATGGTAAGCGAAATAATTTACACAAAGATGGAATGGTTGGGCTTAGTTAATGAATGTTTTAAATTTTTTTCCTTGGAAATGTCTAGAATTGATTTTAATAATAATTCATAAGTCTTACGTAGGTAGTTGAAGTTTGGTCAGACGGAGATCAGGCAGCGATACACAGTTAATGGATCCTGCGGACAGCTAAGTACTGATCAAAGTTCCGAAGACAGTTGCGGCAAGGAGAAGAATGGATTGGTCCATATGGTCGTCTCTTTATATAAGGCCTGCTCACGTACACATTGATAGATGCGACAGAAATTAATACAGCCTATAATGACAGCGATTCGAGCAACATTTGTGAGAGTGATTCTCACGACATATATGAAATATACAAGGCAAACATTAAAAGATATACATACTTATGATACAGAAATTTGTACAGTTGATTATTCTGCCACATATATTGGAAATTTAAATAAGTATATAAGTAAGGTTTCGATTAAAACATTTCTAATGTTTTATAATATTTAAATTCTTCTTCGTAGTAGTATCAATTCGGTGGATTGGTTTGCAGCAACAGAATCTAGCATCTCGATTTCCATTCCTCTCGGTCCTCCGCAACCCTTTTCAGCTCAGCATAAGCGATACAATTCATGTCCTCGAATACTTGCTGCAAATACTCCCGTCTAGGGCGCCCTCTACAGTTTCTACCCTCAACCACCGCCTTCACAATATCGTGAAGAAGACCATCGTAGCGCATGATGTGACCAATCCATCGGGCTCGCCTCTCTGAGATGGTTCTTATTAGTTGCCTATCTTCCTTGATTATTCTGAGAACCTCATTGTTCGTGCCGTGGTCTCTCCAGGAAATTCTGAGAATTCTTCTGTACGACCACATCTCAAAGGCCTCTAGTCTTTTTTTATCACTTTCAGATAAGCACCACGTCTCACAGCCGTACATTTAAATTATAAACCAATAAAAAAGGAAATCTACCATATTATATTAAAGACAGGTATAAGACATATGTAGTAGTATTAAGCAGGTACATCCAAATAAGTAATTGAAACATATTTTTTGACACTTAGTAAAGTGTCACCACTTAAGTCATGGAAATAATATTTATATCATAGTTGTATAATCTTTTTTGAAATATTACTTAAATATACATATACTATACATAAAATTCTTTTTTCAACGTGTCAATCCAAGCACAAAAATAACGGCAGAAGCGGGATGCGAACCGCGGACCTTGGAAACCAACTATGCCAAGGTATTCATACCGCTCGGCGAACTGCGCCATTGCTATGCCTAGACTGACTTGCGTTGAAACTAGTATTTATATCATTGTTATCATCGGACGATAGATGTCGCTATAGTATATATTCAAAGTATGTATATTTTTATTATTATTCTATCAGTCTTCATTTATTCACAAGCTTAATATTATTACTTTTTTAATTTTTTTGAAATAGTTTGCGTCCTATCATCTAAAACTATTTTTAGTCGAGTGACTTTGAAATTTGCTTTGAAACAATGCTTTCAGGCGTGCGCACGTGAAACTTGAAAATAATGAGGTTTACAAAGTGAGTGTAATCACATGGGATGCGCTGAAAGTAGGTTGTGCATTAGATGCATATAATTAGTTCATTATGCGTTACTCGGGTAAACTAGTGAAGTAATCAACGAAGAATAATAATGTGCTTTTTTAATAATATGTGTACGTAAATGTAAAAATGTTCTTCTATGTATAGACTCATTCTTTTTTAATAAAATACAATTACTTAGATTGAAAAAAAACAACCTTTTTTTTAAATGGAACGGATTTTAAATATTTTTTTATATATATTTTAAGCAATCAATTTTTTATCAGGAAATAAAATCAAATATTTTTTATAACATTTTTTATATTTATATTTCAGTTTTTTAACATGGACTCGGTTTTTATTTAGTGACTGATTCATAACGTACAGAGCCTGATGGATCAGTCACATCATGCGCCACAATGGTCTTCTTCGCGACATCGTGGAGGGGATGGTTGAGGGTAGAAACTGTAGAGGGTGCCCTAGACGGGAGTATTTGCAGCAAGTGTTCGAGGACATGAGTTGTAGCTCTTATGCTGAGCTGAAGAGGGTTACGGAGGACAGAGAGGAGTGGAGATCGAGATGCATGATTTTGTTGCTGCAAACCAATAAAAAATAATTTCTTTAATTTTATTTCAGCAGAATTTATAATATTTTTTAAAGTCAACAAATTCACTAATGTTGTTACCTTAAAATAAATTCAAATAAAATTCTGGGATTTTTTTTTTACTCAGGTACTTATCATTGAAACATATAGATATATTGTGTTGCCTGGATAAAAAAAATTACATAAAAGTGCTGAAAATGACCGAAACATGACAAAAGTATCATTTTTTCAGCACGATTTACAAACCCAAGATACGATTCCGAAAATAAAACAAAACAATAATGCCTCCTCGTTTCTTATTCCATGCGCCAGAGCATTTTGAATATTGATATTTTTTGTGATATATTGAACTGCTAAAAAAATACAACATACGCAAAGAAAAAAATGGCCAAATTGTTTCTTCAAGAATCAAGGCGATTGACTGTAATGTGAAAAGTAACGGGTTTTATCTTCCACGAAGCTCAAAACATATTTAATTTATTAAAAGAAATGTCAAACACACCGCTTGTCGTATGTTGGCTTAATCCGCCCTATAAAAATAAATAGTTCATCCTTCGAGAGCATTGGGTTAATCAAGTGATCCTTAGTGTGTCCCAAGTGAATCCTTAAAAACATTGATTCAAAAATTTTGAAATATGATTTAGATACTAAATCTGATCTCTCGTAAAATAACTTGTAAGTATTAAATTATATGGAAGCAACCTTTTCTTAATACTAATCGAACATCACCCAACTCTTTTTCTTCTAGGGATGCTTTCTTTCCATTCGCTAGAGTCCCGGAGGAAAATTGCTGCACTCAAACATTCATTCCTTCTTCTTCGCGGTTCAATTCACAACCCTAGGATTCTTGAATGTTTTAACTTCTATGTTCCAGATAGGTACACCCGTGCTCATAGTCATCCATTGTTTTTGATCCCAGTGGAGCTTCAAGCACTCAATTTGGTTCAACGGCAATGTCGCTCCTAAATGGCCTACCAGCATACCTCGATCCTTTTCTTACATCCTTTTCCTCTTTTGTCGATGGTATTGTTCTCCTTGATTTCTGTGATCTTTGACACGTGTCATCTTCTTATTCTTTTGTGTATTTTTTTTATTTTTTTTTTATTTTTTTTTATAGTATTTATTGTATAGTTATGTATACTTATTTTTCTGAATATTTGTAAAAAAAAATTGGAATTTCGATTCTGTAAATAAATAAATAAACGGACGTTTCATCCAGTAATTTACTTTTTATTGGAAAAGAAATGAACATCGAGTAGAAAGTTAGTGGCTTGAATACCCACGCATGCTGTTTATTTATTTTTCAACTTACGAATCTTTATGAGAGAATTTGCTGAATTTGAGAGAGTGTTTGCTGTGAATTTGTATGTGTATCAGTTGGTAACTGGAAAATAAAATCTCGTAACTTGATATGCAGTGCTCAACCATACCTGAAATGAAAAACATAGTCAAAAGTAATGTTTTTCTATCACCTTTTAATACTATATACTTATATTTTAAGATGAAATTGACTAACAAAAACAATTTTTATAAATCTTTCGAATCGATTATTTTTTCAGATTTTTTTTCAGCTAATGTCCGCAATGAAGTTCCTGAAAGGCTTCAGAAAATACAAGTAGAGCTCGAGTTTGCTCTAAACTTGATTTTTCCTACTTGAGAATCGAGTAATCCATTATGTCTTCAATAAAATTTCTGGTTTATTTTATAAACACTCTTAAAAAAAATACACTATTCTTATGACGTTAATAATATTTTAATGTATGTTAGAAACTGTCACATAATTTTTAAGTATATAATTTTTAACATTTTTTTAATCTTGTTGAATGCGTTTTATCTTCCTATGGATGCATTTTTCTCTGAGAGTAACAAGCATTATTAAAACATACAGAAATGCTTAACCAAAACAATCATCTAAGAAATTTCTTTCGTAAATTAGCAAGAAAAAAAGAAACAGTGAACATGAAATAAGATTCATGGTTAAACTTTCCAACAAATACGAGTTTTGGATTTATTTATTATTGAAAAGACACTTAGAAGAAACTACAAAGGATCATCTACCTCTACGTACTACGAATATATAACGCTAAATATCGTATGATCTTCCTGGCAATGCATCAGAGTCCACAAGTTCATAAGCAAGGACATAAGTTTTCATTCGAACCCGAAATCATAGCTCAAACGCAAGAAATACATGCACGTACATGTCTAGTAAGGGAAGCCATTGAAATCAAAAGACATCCCATCACCATCAACAGGGATGACAGTTTGATTCTAAAAACAGCATGGCTTCCACATACTCAAAAACCTGTACAGACAAGCAAGGACAACCACAGTCCGACATGACGTTCGTGGAGGTATGCTACTTAGAACATACTCATTATGACACTCGTGGAGGTACGCTTCTTGGAACATCCCACCGTACACGATTCTCCGACATGTGGCTCGTGGAGGTACAATAGGCTGATGGCTAAACTACCTCCAGACACCAACTCATCACTTAGTCATCAATCCTGAAGAAGACTCCTGCAATGACGGTCGAAATATTGGAAAGAATTTATTCGCCATAGATGGTTTAATCCAAAAGCCACAATATATTATTATAATTTTTTCGTCTTATTTTATTTGAATTATCAACAATGTGATTTATCAACTTTTATAAATTATGAAATATTTAATTTTGATTTTGAAGCTTTGGCAGTATTTTTAAATAAATAAGTTCTTAAAGTTGTCACGTTTTTTATGTTAGAAGCTTGTCTTGCTAATTTGAATGCTCCCAAAAATCTGAAATTTTGCAAAATTTCCAAAGTTCTTTAGTTAAGGCTGATATTTTGTGATAGCGGAAAGGCCTAAAGGTTTGCCGAGGAGTTTCATACAAAAAAGGGGTGAAATGCACATTTGTCATGCTTTACATAAAACAATCTATTATGCTAAGATCCGCTTGCATTTTCAGGACATTTCAGGCTTCAGAGAAGAGTTTCAGGAAGCATATAATAGAAGTAAAGACAAACTGAGTACTTGGTATATTGTTTATATAAATACAAAGCAGGGAATGCTGCCGGATGATTATTGTTTCATATGTTGATTCACCAACCAAATAAGACTTTAATTTTTGTATGGTTGTACTCATTTTATTTTCAATATATTTAAGGTTATTTAATCGGTAGTCAATACTGAGTTATAACAATCATGTCATGTCAGCCACCGGTGGCCAACGTGACCTACAAACTGCTTTTCTGAATATCCAACGCAGGCATAATATTAGCACTAAAGTACAACTTCACTCTACTTTTCAAACAAAAACAGTTTTAGCGGTCGACGAGTTACAAAATCACTCAATAATATGCCTTGGATGCTTTAGATACCCATTTTTCAAGCACTTTAATTTCTGCTCTGGAGGCTATCTGGAACCACGTACGAGTATGTTACCCAAAAAGACCGTCAGGTGCAGATATGTCCTAGAAAGAGAAAAGAATGGTAAAAAAGTGTCTTAAATTTGTGGTGACCATACGTTTTATATTTGCTCATGATTATGAAACTTTTTCAATTCATGTTTTAATCGTTCAGAGACCTTTTAAGGTTCATGTTTAGGTGTCGATGAAAATGACAACTTCATTTTGTATGAAATGATATGTATGAAATTTTTTATCTAGAATGTTAATTATATTAATTAACATCAGTTTGAACAAAAATTAATCAATAAATATATATTATTTACTTATACTGCTTTTATTATTACTGTCACAAATGTGGCAAGGATATGGGAATATATATATAATCGTGTCAGAAGCAATAGGGTAAGATCATGTCAGCCCAGAAGTGGGCGACGTCGATGGCGTTACTCCCAGCCATCATCAGGTCTTCCTGGGTGCAGCTACTCGGAATCAGCGCACACTCCAGAAGGTGTGACAGTGTCTGCTCCTCGCCGCAGTCGCATTCAGTCGATCCGCTGTAAAACTGCCAGGCTTTCATTTGTGTCCTCGTCTTGCATACTCCAGTCCGAAGTCTGTTAAGGGACCTCCATATATAATATGGAGATAAAAATATCTTATTCAAAAGCTGTTGATACTCCTACTTTAATAAATAAAATAGTGTAATTACTAGAAAACGAAATGTTCTTTGATGATCATGAATTTTCTTAAATTTTTGACAGGATTCCAATCTGATGCTATTAAATACGATCATTAAACATTTTGAACGAATAAGCATACTCCTTAGAAAATGAATGAAAAAAGGGGCAAGAAGATATGTATAAATTGTACTATGACGACACTAGACTGTCCCGCGGAGATATGTCGGATGATCATTTATTACTAGCCCTTCATTTAATTCTGCAGAAGGGGCACAAAATACCTTTGTTTCTCTCCCTAAAAATAAAGCTTGACTTGAGTCACCCCTCAGAACCACAAAATTCAGTTCTTAGAAGTATTATAATTGTTGTATTTACTAAAATCACTTAATTTATTGGCGATACGTACCATTAACTTATAAAACAAAACGCATAATTTTCTATGAACATCTTGATTTAAGGATTCACGGTTGGGACTTGAAAATCATTGATGGATATAATTTCAAAGGAAAGTGCTTGCATTTCATGTCAGAGATTGCGGGTTTGATCCCCGGCGAAGACAAAATATCACTGTCCTATTAGTTTTTAATACATATATATATTTATTTATGTAAACGCATGCAGGAGAGCAGGCCCGGTTTATATCAGTGCACTCTATGATACTCAGCCAAGGAGGCTGGACGTTGCATGCGGTAAACGTGTTTTGTGTTCGTGTTTGTGTTAGGGTTAGGGAGATTGCAAGTTTATATTTATCTGTTTTTTGAAGAGATCCAGATTGTACGAAAGAGGAAACACAGACGCTGTAAGAGCATTACAAAGCTTACCAGCGGCATTAATGAAGGAACTTTGGTAACTGCCAGTTTTTGGTCGACACACATTAACCGTGTTCGGATTTTCATCAAGCGTAACAAGAATTTGTCGGTTGTGGGTAGTTGCAGGAGGAATTAGTTCTGTAAGTCCCGAAAAGCAGCGACCGTGGTAATAACGGTAGAAATGACTAAGTGAACCAATCTTACGCATGTGTTCCATTGATTGCAGATTAAACGTAAGAGTGTCATTGTTTATCAAACGAATTGCTCTTCTTTGAACTGAGTCATAATTGACTTAATAGTTAAGAAGGCAATTAAGTTTCCAAATGTGACTGCCATATTCAAGGATTATTATTCCTAGTTGGTGTGAAGCTGAACTCTTATTAGTAAATTTAATTTGATAGACAATTTATCAATACATTTATCAAATCAGGAAGAGTTTCAATAAAATTTGAAATGCATGAATTCTGGACATCTGAGATGTTTTTGTTTCTGTATTTTAAATAAGCTTCTTGTGTCATTTTTACAATATTCTGAGAAAAAATATTACTTCACGCAATACGGATTAAGAAGTTTCGTATCTCCATCGATATGATTTCAAAACTTATTCATCTATTACATTTCATTGATTACTAACATTATTTCTGAATACATCTGTACACTTTTAATTCATCAACGACTAACTAACTAACTATTTGTTGTGTGAAAATTCCTTCTTTAACATTTCATCAATTTTTGAACAAAAAGACAAGGAAATTACTTAAAGGAAATCGCAACAATAAACATAAAATACAAAGATTTGTGGACAGAGCAGACCTCTAGACGACTCACATAACATATAAAATTATTATGTGTCTTTGGTCAAGTTTCATTTGTCACTAGAGTTGTACTTTATACAATTACTTATTTATATTTATTACTTATATTTATAAAGAATGACGAGTGAAGAAAGTATTACAGTGCGGGCAATATTTTATAAGGGCTTAAATTCTAAATTGATGACTTGGCTTTGCAGCGGATTTTTGGCGACCAGATGCTCCACCTAGGGAGCGAATATGAAAGTACACGTCTCTCAACTGTCTCGTTGAGATATTTTGGATGATCATTTATTACTTCCCAGCGTCTAATCCTCCAGAAGGGTTGGGTGAGACCTTTGTTTCCATTCCTAAAAATAAAGAAGGGAAAATGAAATTTTGGGAAAGGGGTGATTGAACCCTAGATATTCAAATAAAAACGCTAGAATAAATTTGCAATCGGCTTTTTGTGATTTATCGTCTTTTCTCATTCTTGGACATTTTAATTCTTATCTTTTTTGGGCGAAAGTACATTACAAGTGTTCAAGTACTTTATTTTGAACGTTTTAATTTTGTTTTTTTCATCAATATTTGTTTATACACATATAATATAAATGTGTAGGTATTCACATGATTTTTGTCCATAGCAAAATTTCATGGAAAGACTTTGTATTAAGTGCTTTCAATTAAGAGCGATAAGTAATGTTTATACAGCTTGAAAAATAATTGATAATCATTTCTTATGCATCACTTACTATTTATTTTCTAACGGAATCTAGTTCTAGGTAATACACAGGTAACATAACTTCAAAATAACTTAAAATATTTTTTTTCAATGTTTTCAGCATTCACTTTGAGATCCATTATAAATTATAAATGTATATTCATTTCCCTTGTTTTTTAACATGGATCACGAAAGATAAGTTCTCTATTAGGAGACTGCAGTTTTGACAAACCCGTACCCTTTCTCAATCCATTACTTTCTAAGAGATAACTGAGCTACGATAGTACTTTATAAGTGGTCGAACCCGTTTTATGTAGGAGAGAGGGTAGAGGTGTGTCTATCAGGGAATGATAAGAGAGCGAGATAGATAGGGTTGCAAGGATAAAGAAAAAAAACATATTTATAAAATATAATTACAAGATATTACATAAAAAAGACAAAATAATAGGAAATATAATACAGAACAATGTCAGACCTCGAAAAGTCAATACAAGTATGATAAAACAGCAGGCAATAGAATACAGAAAAACGAAAAGAAAATATTAAACAACGTAAAACGTTTTAAATTTGTCTAATCATCGAAATTGGTCTCCAAGTGAACGCTAAGTACATAAAATTTTTTTTTAAAATATGGGTTTTAATTGTTAATTAAAATATCGCAAATCACCAACAAAAGAAAACATTGATTTTTGATTGCATACGAATTTAAAAAAGAAGGAAAAAATTAAAAATACTATAAGATATTTCAATCCTCTGATCACAGATTTTTGATGAAAACAAAGCAAAACGAAAAAAGATTGCAATAATTAACTTTTGTATGAAACGTTTGGCTTGATTTTCCTTCACATTAAAATGCTTATCGTTGACATTGTTAGGTCATACAAGAGCGTTAGCCACACACAGTGGTTGAAATGAGAACCAAAAACAAAACAAAAAAATATTTATTGAAAAATAAATGCTAATAGAACAACAACACATGGCGTTTACATCAAGCATAATATATTAAATGGTTTAAAAACGTGAAAACCTTCTTTTAATGGCAAATTTAATGGGTAATATGTACAGTTCAAATAATTAAGTCAATCAATTATAATAAAGCATTTTTATTACTGTTGATTGAATACACTTATCTGGATCAAATAATCCAACTGGAATGAAATAACTTCTCATAAATAATCAATAGGCGTTAACATCCTCCTCTCTTTCAAAAGGTGTTATTCCGTCGCGTGATGTCAAGATTGGGAGCAGATTGATAACACAGACTTTTTCAGAAGCACATTGACATATATTTACCATAAAACTTTACAAATTTAGGGCTCGGCCTAGTCACAGCATTAGGCCGAGCCATAATATACAACTGACGTGATGGGCTGTCGCACCGGCGTTACCAGCGGTGGTCTATATAACTAGTCTCAATATGGCAGACACATAAATGTATGACAAGCGAACAGAAATAAGAGACGAATGATTCTATATCGACGTTTTCGGTACCAGTCAGCAAGGGCTACATCATGCTGATGTCAGCGTATACAGCTGGCATGAAAAATAGAACTTTTTCGAAAATAATATCATTGGTGCAAGAAGAAATATTTAAGCCGCTATCGTGGACAAAATGTGGAATAAATGTAAGCGGAGAGTAAAATTCTCACCTCCAATTTGCAGATTACATAGTGCTAATAGCCGAATTACCTGACAATTTTCAAGACATGCTCTACGACCTCAATGAAGCGTCGAACAACATGATAAATATTCATATTTCCCAGACTTTTGACCATATTATCATTGTAGGAACACACATAGAGGTTGTAAATGACTATACCTATCTGGGACAAGTAATACAACTAGGACTATATATCTTCTCAAAATAAATCGACGGGCGTATACAACTGGAATAGGCAGCATGTAAAAAACTTAAGTACATTTTAAAAACGAAAATTACGCAATGTTTTAAAACTAAAGCGTTTAACAAATGTATCCTCCCAGTATTAATTTATGGCTCCTAGACGTGGAATCTCTCAGAAAGTTTTACACATAAAATAAAGGTCTCCCAACGTGTCATGTCAGGTTCATGTGACAAGTATCTATAAAATATAGAATCCGAAACGAGGATATCCAAAGAAGAACTCAAGTAGTCTTCTTCGTAGTATCAATCCGGTGGATAGGTTTGCAGCAACAGAATCTTGCATCTCGATCTCCGTTCCTCTCGGTCCTCCGCAACCCTTTTCAGCTCAGCATAAGCGCTACAATTCATGTCCTCGAATACTTGCTGCAAATACTCCCGTCTAGGGCACCCTTTACAGTTTCTACCCTCAACCATCCCCTCCACAATATAGTGAAGAAGACCATCGTGGCGCATGATGTGACCAATCCATCGGGCTTGCCTCTCTGAGATGGTACTCAAGTAGTAGAGGCTACGAATAGACACACTCATGTCGGAATGGGCAGAACATTTGTCGAAGAGACGACGGTCGATGGGAAAGAAAAGTATTAGAGTGGTATCAATAACTAGCAAACGAAGCCTTGGTGTACTCCCTGCAAGATGGACTGACGAAATTAGAAGAATAGCGGGAGTGGCCTAGATGGGAAAGGCGGAGGATTGAAGAGGATGCATACTCAAACGGGAGGGTATAATGGCAACTCACTAAATTAGATGATGATAATTTGTGAAGATTTTATGTTTCAGAAATGGAACGAATATGGGAAGAAATAACGTACGTTCAAAATTGCACGATTATTAAAAAAAAAAACAAGATTTAAATAGGGTCAACAAACTTATCAGTTACGATACACCCACACACGTCATACAAATACACAGTATGTAAATCACCTATTATCTCTCCTTAATAATCGCCATCAGAGCCTCTCTTCGGAAAAATTTATCCGTCTCATTCGTTCGCAAGCAGAAAAACATCCAGACAGAGCGAGATGTTGTTTTTTCGTTCGGCGCGCTCGGTCGGAGATGTCACCGATTTGGCGCGAAATGGGTAGTTTTTGGCGCGAGTTTTTCGTGGGCTTTTCACTCCGACGTCGGATATGGATGTGTTTATTCGAAATTTTGAATTAACGACGAGCCGTTATTTGAAGTTAAAAATGCGTGAATAAAGCTCTCTTCTATTTGCTATGTGGTTTTTGCAGATAATAACAGAAATTACCATTTGAGTATTTTTATTTTAGTTATTTTGTACATATCAGAATATATTTAACCTATATTTCAAAGACAACCTTTTAATTGTAACGCCATATCATTACTTTGTTGGGTCGTATAGATCAGTGGTTAAAGCGTTTGCTTGACAAGTCAAAGGTCGTGAATTCGATCCACGATGGGTATTGAAAAAATATAAAGATTTTTCACCTATAAAATGCCAGTCTTAGCATATAAATTACAACTTTTGTTTACCACCGATTTTGATTAATAGTCTATAGCTGTCATTTTACGGATGAGGGATCAAATTCACACCAACTGGTGGTATTTATATAGCTTGAAAACAGTATTTGTAAATCTTGATTATGAATTGAATTCATAAATTTTGCTTTGGTAAGCAAACGCTTTAACCACTCAGCAACATCTGCCAGTAAATAGGGTTCATACTATTTTGTTGGCTTTATATTACCTTTTTTATGTTTATACATGTGAAGAATAAATTATGTTTTCCTTGATGGAAAAAAGCACGATAATGCAATTATTACATAGTACATAACATTATCCTTACAAGAAGGTTAAGAAATATTCAGCAAAGCTGATAAATAAATGTATCATAGCAGAGGAGTTATTTTTTCAGTTATTCATTGGCAAAATAATGTTTTCAGGAAGCTGTACCTGATTATGATAATTGAGTCATGAATATCGCAGAGATGTCCCCGCTCTCTCTTTTTCAGGACTTTCCTGTAAAGCTTTAACTGCACCCTCGGTGGAGCTTTCAGGCGAGAGCTTTGCATCAATATTTCATCACTGTTTACCACTCGCGGTGCGAAGGTGGGCGTTGAGTGAAGGGAGCTTTTTATAAAGGGAACAGAAATCTATAAGAGAAATAAAAATAATGAAACACACATGGAAATAAATGGAACAAATATACTATATTTTGCATGACTTTGAGATTATAATAAGCTTGTATAAAGTTAAGAAATATTTATATTAATATATTCTTACCTTTATTGATTAATATTAAGTATTATATTTAATTAATAATATTAAATTTAAAAAATACATACAAATTAGCAGAAAATATATTTTTTAAGATATTTTATTTCATGAATGTCTGAGAAAAATAAACGGAAATCACTAAGATTTGAACCACCAAGTTATGAAATCATTCTTCAATTCTGGACTCAGCGTTGTTCCATTTCAAATTGATTCCGCACAATGAGTTGAGAAATAAGCACGTATATTACAATACATATTTTATTATAACAGATGGTGCTTGTTTTACAAAGTGTGTTTATATTTTTATTAAAATTTCAAATAGTTGATTTTTATATATGTATCTTTTGATAAATATTGATAAAGATCTTCAGTTACTTTAAGAAAATTAACAAAAACATTTCAATTGATTCTTATCTACTTGTAATCTGTTAAATTAAAATTTATTTACAGAAATAAATTTTTAGTGTAATAGACTTTAAAATTTTGCTTTTGTGAGTAAAAATTTCTGTACGTGATCTTTGTTGAAAAAAGCAAAGCAATGTAAATAACATATCTTGGTTAATCTTACATAGCCATATAAGATTTGTTTTTAAAATGTTCTGCTTTCATATTTTTAAATGAACAGCTCCTTATAAACAAATATCATAGGTTTTCGTAATTATGAACCTTTTTATATTAGATAACTCTGAAACTGA
The DNA here is from genome assembly GCA_022606575.1 of Glossosoma conforme. Taxonomy (NCBI): domain Eukaryota; kingdom Metazoa; phylum Arthropoda; class Insecta; order Trichoptera; family Glossosomatidae; genus Glossosoma; species Glossosoma conforme. The sequence goes on along the minus strand of JAGTXR010000058.1, from coordinate 4,648,575 downwards.
AGCATACGGTCGTCATATATGGAAGCTGTATATTGTTTTAGCTACTTTAATCCTTGTTTCATAGTGAGTAATTTTTTTACTTAATAAATAGCAATAAATTATCTTGGCCAAATATTGAAACGAATGAGAGAGTGTGAGAATGTCAGTTTGTAAACTTTTTTAAGTTATAACAATTAAATTAAGTTCTATAAAAGCTACTTTATCAATGATTTAGCAATTTAAAAATCTAAAGAAAAAGTATGTTTATTGTCCTGGTATTTATTGCCCTGTTTCAACATTCAAAAACCAACAAATACCAAAATTCTTAAAACCATTACATTTTTTTAAATAATACCGTGTCAAAGATATGTGATAATAAGCGTTATATTTGCTGACATTTATTTTTCAGGCCAGCGCCGGAAGTGATTTTAAATGCAGCCCCTGGAGGGCACTTGGGGTGAGACGGCCATCAATATTTCATATATATTTGGTTTTACAGGCCACAAAGGAGAATGGTGGTAGCAGACTGATACTTGCAAATACAGAGTAACATAAATTAAAACGATTATTTTAAAATTAAAAACAATAGATAATGGATTTTGGCAACTCAGTGCAGCCATATAATTGATTTGTGAATATATACCTAGCCAAAATATTAAGAGTACACAAGGAGGTGAAGTAGGCAGTTTTTGATGAATGCTTACCAAATGCTGCAAAAAAAGATAAAAAACACCTGAATTATTTTTAAGTTTCTAGGCTCTTACTGTTCTTAGAGTTTCATCTAAAGCTGTGTTTATAATGGTAAGCTTTTGAATGAATAAATGATTTTTAGCAAAAAACCTAAGCTTCTTATTCTTCGTGTCAGATATAACATATTATTTCTACCCAAAGCAACATTGATGGCCCATGTGTTGCTCAGAATTAAGACTTGGCATGTGCAGCTAGTTGAGCACATGGGGCAGGATCTTAGGTATAAAACGGTCTGCAAGTCTCCACAGTCACACAACAGTGATTTTCCCTGGCAAAAGATTCCTTATCACTCGATGTTGTCCTTTGTTCTATCAATTTCGATTCTTAATATTTTGTGACCAACTCCGGGAAAAAAAAATTTAAATTGTTGCGAAAATATTTATATATTTGGATTTCCATACTAGATTTCTTTAAAACTAAAATTTATTAATTCGTCAAAACCATAATTTGAATATCTTTGAAATTTTGATTAAAAGCACCTGAAAACAAATACGCCTAAGGGGTAGATAGGTGCAGAAAAATCCAGTTTTTGAAGAGAACTAGACAAGGTTTGTTAAACTACAAATAAAAATTTTGAACAACGTATATATATTTAAAGGAAAAAATATGTTAATATAATATTGAATGTTTGACTTAAATTACAGAACTTTGAGATTTTAACTTAGCTCTCGATTACATTTGACTTATTGACTATGTGGTATGAATTTTTAGTGATAATAAAGTCATCACAAGAATTTTGTTTTTTGTAAACACATACAGGAGAATATCGACAAATGGTGCTAATGATTTTGAAGTATCATCTATGGAATCTATGATGCTTTGCCATGTTACATATAGTTAAGCGCTGCATGTGGATTGTTGATCCGCCAACGCTATAGACTACAACCCGACATTCACGTATCATCGTTATAATTACAAGACTAAACTATAAATTTATTAACTGTACGGTATATCTTTATTCTACCACCAACTTTGACAAATTAACTATGAATGGGGTTTTATGGATGAGGGATCAAATTCACAATCGGGAATATTTTAGTGCTGAAAAGTCAATTACAAATCTTTTTTTTTAATCTCCATCGATGATCGAACCCATGAACTTCGCCTTGCCAAGCAAACGTTTTAACCACTGAGGTATACACACCGGAAGTTTGATGATATAATATAACGTTTTATATTAACAGCATTTAAATTATAAATTTAATCATATTTTCATTTTTCATAACACTTGCAATCCTGTAATTGCAGCAGCTTTCCTTTCACAAGCGGAAAGATCGCTGCAAATTGAATCGATTCAAACCACCGTTGCAAAACTCGTGCTGAAGTGGCTTTGATCAGAAGGCATCGCCCCCAACAGCCTGTCAAGTTGTCAATACTTGCTGTAGGAACTCACATCTCACATGCAACGCGTCATACAGCTTGTTAAAGTGAAAGCTCACTATATAGCTTTAAAGCTCCTTAAGTGAATCGTTATTAATATCATTAAATTTTATTATTGAGAATATTGATTTATTCATTATATAATGACCTCGCTTTCATACAAAAAATAAATCCATTAATATCTTAATATACAAGTATGTATGAACAATTAAGTAATGTTTATGAAGAAGTGATTCTGAAGTAAGCAACAAGTACATAACCAAGACTAAGCACTGCAAGCAGGTCGCTAGGGAAGGGATTCGAAGTGGAGAAGCCAAGGTACACTACAGAATCGAAGTATCTACCATAATAGCGCTTTTAAGGACTTTCATACAAAAGTAAATATCGATATGTTTTGTATAAACAGAATAAAAGTTCACCACTTTAATTTATATTTAGTATAAAAACTCTTCAAATACCCTCAGTAGGTGTCAAATTGATGTGTCGATTATAAAACTTGGTTCATAGTATCCATTGAAAATTAGCGTATGGTATTTAGACTCATAATTTGGCAGGTATATATACGATTGAGCTGAAATAAATTTTACCTGAAAGGAAAAATAAAAAAAAAACTCGTGGTTTGAAGGAATCTTTCGTGGCATATTATTATGCAAGATGAGTTTTCATACACTTTTTATGCCACAGAAAAACATAAACGCTGTTTCTTAAAGCTCACGGTCTCGCGTCATCTTAGAAAACAAAAAGATATCCGGTATTTGATCCATTACCCGTAAAAAGTCAGTCATAGCCTGTTAATTCAAATTGGTTGTAGGCGAAAGTCATTCCGTAAAGACCACCCATTCATAGTTGATTCCTGTAAAGGATGTAAAATAAAGGATGATGCGTGAATCTCGGGCTGTAGTCTATGACGTTGGCGGATAAACACTCCACATGCAGCGCTTAGCCATGAACACCATGGTAAGCGTCATAGAATTCCACAGATAAGACTTCAGAATTACTATCACCATCTTTCGGTATTCTCCTGTATGTGTTTACATAAAAAAAAGAAGAGCATTAGAAACTATGCATAAAATATAGTATATGACATGAGATGAGGCGAGGATCGTGAAGTCTGTCATAACTTTGTGACAGCAGTTTGTACAGACCATATGCTTTAATTAGGGTTGTGGAGATGGAGATAATTATGATGATGATTAGTTTACAAAAAAATGTTTTTATTTCTATGAATTATTATAAATAAGCAAAGCTTTAATAATAAAAATACATGCTTAGTAAATTATATAAATACATCTTAATAACGAGTATTTTATTGGCTTTTTAACAATCATTGATTCGTCGAAATATTGCAACAATACTATATTTGTTTAACACACACAGGAGAATATCTCATCTGTGGAATTCTATGACACTTACCATGGTGCATATGGCTAAGCGCTTCATGTGGAGTATTGATCCGCCAAAGTCATAAACTACAGCCCGAGATTCACGCATAATCCTTATTATTATAGGAATTTACTATGAATGAGTGGTCTTCACGGGACGACTTTTGTCTACCACCAATTTTAACTAATAGGCTATGACTGGCATTTCATGGGTGAGAGATCATATTCATACCAGGGGTATTTTGGAGCTCAGAAATTGATAAAAACCATTTTTTTACTTCCATCGGGGATCGAACCCACGACCTTTGCCTTGCAAAGCAAACGTTTTGACTATGCCCACCGGCTGTATATGTATATTGCGCAACTCGGCCAATACATATATGGCTGCTATAAAATATATTGCTGCTATATATGGCGCGTTCAGTGGAGTAAACATTGGTGAATAATATTAGCGTGGTTGGTTCGTGATTCTACTAACAATATTTGTACACTCGCTAACAGATAACATAAATTACACATACTCGTATAAACCCTTCCATTTCAAGTTCAATTTAATTTTAAATTTCATTAATTCCAAAAAATCGTTGAACGTGGGTAACAGCTCACGCATATAACGCCAAAAGACGTAGCTTTAATCCCAGATAGACCTTAAAATAAATAAATAAATACATTTTACTCCCAATAAATGCCCTTTTTTACTTCTTAATACTCGTAGTACGTTGATGTTAGTTGAACCCCTCATATACAAGGTCTCAGCCATAGCATTTTAATCAAATTTAATGATAATTGAAAGTTATCCCATGAACACTAAAATATTAAAATACTTTGTTCGCATTTAAAGTGAGGTACTGTAAAATAGATGATGCGTTAATGCCCAATCCACGACTTTGGCAGATTGACACTTCACATGCAGCTTAAGCCATTTTTCAGTACGTATGTACAAAAAAAGGACAAGAGGTCTAAGCAAAATGCATCCTTTAAATGAAAATAATACGTTGAGTTTGATTTATATCCAACATTTCGACTGCCCACTGTTGGGTTGAGCCACCCCTTAAATCCATTTTAAAACAAGGTAAAAATTATTTATTTAATGTTATTTAATGAAATGAATCTCAAAGTGAATATTAAAAATATAAATTACATACAAGTGATATATCAAATATGTCCCATTCATAAATGACATTAAGTCGATACGATATCATATTTGATTGTTAAAAAATAAATAAATCGTACCCTGAATGAAAAAAAGGCTTCGAAAAAAATCCGCATCACTTATGATAATAAGATTCCTACAAATGTCGTTTTATTATGTGACGTCGCCCCTTATAAGCTTGACATCTCTACATGCCTAAAGTGCTGTTGGAATGAACCGGTGACATTTCCCCGCACAAGTGAGTATCGGCAGGTTGGTGTGAAAAAGCTCAGCTGAGTTACCCTATCGAAATATATATCTGAGCTTTTAAAGCGTTCAATGAAAGCTTTATATAAGCATTGTTAAAAGTGTTATGATGTCAATTTTTATAGAAAATATATTAATTATTAATATTTTATTATATTTAAAATAACGTTTAACAGTGATATAAAAACAACATTGGAAACTGTTTCGGAACCGAGGTCTCAGTCCCGAGATTACAGCTTATCAGCTAAATGGTGATGCCAGAATATCAAGGTTCTGGCACTGAGGATAAAAACAAAGACTGAAGTTGATTTGTGTACTGATTTATTTGAAAAATACCCATTTATATAGTATAGTACACAAGATGAGTAAGCATTTATAAATTAATATTTAATACATTGAATTTCATACACCGCAATTTTCTCGATACCTGTTGTTTTGGACCTTGATTCCCTCAATTTACATAGAGTTTCAAAATGCCCTTTGTCGTACCCAACTGTATGAATCGACAGACTCCATCTAATATAGAGAGTTTGATTATACTAATTACTTTATAGACTTATGGGTTTGTAATACAAAATAATTACATATTAAACAAGACTTTCATTGTGAGACTTAAAGAAAAGTTAAGGGGTCTTAGGGAAGTTAGAATATATGTTTGCATTTTTAATATTTTTATAAGCAGATTCTTCGCAACATTTAACAACTGATACACATTTAAATTCACAGCAAACATCAAATGATATGACATTTCTCTGTGAAGAGATTACAAGTATGGTAAAAAATAATTAAAGTGAATAAATAAGTAATTGAATCTTAATTGACACTCAAGGAGCGGTAAAAAATCTCACTGTTTTCATCGTTGTTTTGATTTAAAACCGTCAGTTTTTTGCCGCTCCCTGTATATACGATTAGCGGCATCTATAAATGAAATATTTTAATAATACAATACGTGTCAATTTCTTTACTCGATTCATGGTACAAAGATTAGACAACGAAATGAACATGGTTGTAAACGTTCGTAGTTTGAATCCTCATGTCTGCCGTTTATTTATTTTTTAGATTGATAGATGAAAAAAATATCACAAATATGATAGTGTTTGCTTAGAAGCTATATGTTATATTCGTTGTACATAAGTAATTGTTTTTTTTATAAAATACTGAACTCTCTATAGAGAGTGTTCTATAGAACATACTAATTTTGGAGACTTGACCCATCATGGTTTTTTTACTTTTTCATAGAACGAAATGCTGAAAAATGCTTACATGTAATCAATTGACTAAAATGCTGCGAAATACATGAATCGTATGCACAGCTAAGTGGCACAGTTACTTATCAACCTGAAACTCTTTACTTGAGAAAGCTTAATACGATCCCTATATATTTAATTATATTAAATTATATTTCATAGAATTAAGGCTTCTAACGGGTCCGCCAAATAACTTTTTTTTTTTTAAATGGGACGCAAAACATCGGGTGTAGCTTCGGCTGTGTGGCACGTAGCGCCGTCCTGTTGTAACTAAATATTGCCAATGAAAATATTGTACTCTTCAATTTTTGTGAATAAAAATGGTCCGATAACGATCGCTATTGACTGTAACGGCCGCTCCTTGCTCATTTTCGAAGAAAAATGGCCTGATTTTCAAAGTAATGTCGCAATATTTCCCCCAGCGTTGTTCAAGCGTACACACAACCATATTCATTTAGAGGAAGGATAAAACTATGATACGATACGAACTAAAATATTTGAAATCACTGTCAGTAAGTACAAGCTGTAAAATATTTGGGGCAAATATGTAAATCATAAAAAAATCATGACGAATAACAATTATCAATCAATTCTAAAGAATTATATTTTCTCGGATATAGTTAATAAATTAAGAAGAAGAGCAATTCGTTTGATAAACAATGACACTATTACTTCTAACCTGTAATCAATGAAATACTGGCATAAGATTGGTTAAATTAGTATTTTTTACCGTTATTATCACGGTCGCTGCTCTTCGTAACTTAAAGAACTAATTCCTTCTGCACCCACCAATCTGAAAAACTCGTCTTTCACTTGCCGAATATCCATACACGGTTAATGTGTGTCAACGAAAAACTGGCAAAGTTTCCAAAGTTCCTTCCTTAATGCCACTGGTAAGTTTTGTAATGCTCTTCCAGCGTCTGTTCCTCCTTCGTACAATCTGGATCTCTACAAGGAACAGATAAAAATACACTAGCAATCTCTCCAACCCATACACAATCACGAACACAACGCACGTTTTCCGCATGCAGCGTCCAGCCTCCCTGGCTGAGCGTCATAGAGTGCACTGGTCTTGATTGCCTGTGCTCTCCTGCATGCGATTACATAAAAAAGTATTTAAATACATCAAAGACGTACTAACAATGAGTTTCTTTAAAGTTCCTCCTTTCCTTACTCCACTTTCATGTTTTTCCTGTAAGATCACGCTACCTTTTAAAATAGACTCTGTTCAGACCTTCGTGATACGAGAACGTTTCAGGATCTGAAATCTCCAGGGAACTAAAGGCACGCAGCAAGTTACTATGAGGTCTAAGCGACCTCCGTATTATTTAACATAGAAACTATTCCTTTAATGAATAGGTCAGACAAACGATATGTTGTTGTTATTGTCGTTCGATGGTTAGTTTGATATCAAGTTTAATTGCGTGTGCAATGATGAGCTTATAATTTAATAATATTGCGATGGTTAAATACAAAAAAGCTTTAACAATTATCTGTTCTTTATTTGTATTTTATATAGATGGTTTGTTTTCTCAAATTTAATTTTTCCACTGTTTTGTGATTTTTTAGATGTTTTCATAATTGTGATTTTGATTTTTCTTTCATTTTTATCTTATAAACACATGGTTTTTCAATGCAAATTAAATCTGAATAAAAATATACTTTATTAATATTTTTCAAAATATGAGTTAACATCCTTTATCTTCTTAAAAGGTTGTTATTAAGCTGCCTGATGCCATGATAAGGAGCACATTGACATATATATACGATAAAACGTTACAAATTTATGGCTTGACCTAGTAACAGTATATGGCCGAGCAACAGTACAATATGCACTCGTCGAAGGGCGAGACACGTTTGGTTCCGCGCTCGGGATGGGCTCTCGCCCGCGCCACAGACGGCGGTCCATATAATTATGACCGGACTTGTCCAAAATGCCAATATGATGGACACATTCATGCCTGACAATCGAACAGAAATAAGAGACGAAGGATTGTATATCGAGGCTTTCGGTATCAGTCAGCAAGGGTTATATCATGCTGATTTAAGCATATTTTATTGTGTCCGAGTAACTTTTTTTTATGTAAACGCATGCAGGAGAGCACAACCGGTCAAGACCAATGCACTCTATGATGCACAGCCAGGGAGGCTGGACGCTGCATGCGGGAAACGTGTGTTGTGTTCGTGTTTGTGTGTGGGTTGGGGAGCACCCAGAAAGACCTGATGATGGCCGGGAGTAACGCCATCGATGTTGTCCACTTCTGGGCAGACAGGATCTGACCATGTTGTTTCCGACACGATTATATATATACTAGCAATGTATTTATCTAAATAATTTCCACCCTGAAAAAGACCCCTGCAATGGCGGTCGATATATTGGTACGAAATAATTTGACATACACAGCTTAACCCAAAAGTCATAATACCAATACATTAACCTATTTTAATATTTTTACATTACTTTGTGAAGAGATATTTTAACGCGTTATAAATGTTTAAAATTTTAATAACCATATTCACAAAAACCTTCTAAGTGCTCACATAAAAAATCTATGTGCAGATAATTAAAGAAAAATACAAATCGACATTCCCCAAAGACCTTTGAAAATGCAATATCTTTAAGAACGGGACAAATAAGCTTTGCAAAGTTTGAAAAAGTCCGGTCTAGACTGCGAGCTTGCACGTCTGGATAAATGAATCGCCAGACATATGGGTTTGAGAAACTTTTGCCAATAACAGGTTGCAAGAAACAGGAGAATATTTCACTCAGATAGTTGAAGAGAGACATGGATCTGTTGACGGTAACGGCAACACTAAAGCGGTGGCTCCCAACAAGGTATATTTTTTTTGTTTTACCTTAAAAAAAAAGAAGGTCTTCTTTTAATTCTTCTTAACTGTATATATAGTTAACAGCTTTTCTTGTCCTCAACTCATTGTATCCCATTATACCTTGTATATTGAAAGCAGACAATATCTGTAATACTGAAAAGAGTGGTACAACATAAAGGTTATCAAGCAACGGAATAAACCTTCACCATGTAGGAAATACAAATAATAAACAAGATACATTATTTTCAGGAAATAAAATGTTACTGAAACATTTCCATCATGGACAAACGAAAGGTTATCGTCCATTATAATAATTTATTAATAAGTTAGCTATGCATCGGAACCCCGATTAACCTTTTTCAAATATTATTGTTTCCCGCATTTACTATTAATTTTCTGTATTCCCAGAAAGTTGTTTTATAGCAAGTGGCGTAAATTTTAGGTATCTTACAAAAACATTAAGGTTATCAACTTACAATACTTTGTAAAACTGCATAATTATAATTTTTAATTAATTTGAATTAAAAAATTAAAATATTTAGTTTTGATTCAAATTTATTTTGAACGATTTTAAATGATTTTATAGTATCTTATTTCAATGGTTATACCAGCATATATATACAATCTATAAATATGTGTGTACTTACGTAGAAACTAATATTTATACATAGCTATGTAAGTCACTGCCAGTTTGTAATTCAATCATTATTGAAGATGGTCTCCAGGGAGGCCGAATCATGTAATCGATCAAAATAAATGTGAATCAAAACATTTTTTTCAAATTAATTATACATATACTATACATTAAATTCTTTAAACGAGTCAATTCATTCAGAAAAAATATCTGCAGAAGCGGGATGCGAACCGCGGACCTTGGAACCAACCATTTGCCCAGGTATTCATACCGCTCAGCCACTGTGGCTATTTCTTTGCCTGTGCTAACTTGTGTTGGAACTCGTATTTATGTCATTGTATTCATCGTATGATAGATGTCTCTATAGTATATATTCAAAGTATGTATATATATTTTTTTTATTATTCAATCAGTGAACATTTATTCACATTATTTTTATTCTAAATTTCCTACAGTCTATTTATTTAAGTAAATACCACTCGGGTCTCGAACCAAACTATAGATTGAATGGATGAGAAACAACCTTTTGTAGGTCCGACGCGAACTTTACAATCAGTCATTTTACCTGTGTTACTGATGAACAATTTTAGCTTCTTTTTCTGAATGAATTGACTCGTTTAAAGATTTTTATGTATAGTATATGTATATTGTATTACTTATAATATTGTAATATAGTCAATGATCTATAAAAGTAGATTAGAATACTGAAATAATAAAATCATATTCTAATAAAAATATTTAAAACATATAAAAAAAATGTATATTTGTTGTTTAAAATTAATTAAAACTTTTAACTTATTACAAACATAAAATCGAGGTTTCAGTGTGATTATATTATAAGCTTACATTGGGATGGATTTGGGTATAAAAATGATATTCTTATATAGTGTTGTTTCTGACGTAATATTACAATTGTTGGATGGTGAAGTGTTTTAAGAGGCGCTGTTCTAGACAGTGCATTTACCTGCTGCAAGGAAACAAGACGTGAAAATCCCCAGTCTGCAGTGACCATATAAATAACAGAGATAAATAACCCCCGCAACGGCGTGGAAAATAAGGTATCTCCAGCTAAAACAAATATATTACTATAGCCTGTGCAAGATAAACAAGAACGAGGTTACTATGGCCAAAGACGTATTAAAAATAGTCGAGAAAATCTTTTAAGAAATTTATTTTTATTAATAAATGTAATATTTTATTATTTTTATTATTGAAGATGCACTCCAATGAGTCTGAAACATGTAATTATTTAAAAATAAATGTGAAATTGGAAGTAAATGTATTTAATTTAAATAACTCCTTAGGTTTTCACGTTTAGCCGTGTGTTTCACCCCTGCAATGGCGGTTAAAATATTGGAAAAAAGTAATTCGCCACACATGGCTAAGCCCAAAAGCCACAATATATTTAATTTGTTAATATTTTATTTAGAATTTAAATAAACCAATTTACCAAGTGTTGGCAGTTAATACCCTTAAAATTATAAGTATTATTTTTCTAGAAATTAAATTCTACATCAAATTTTATATGCATCAATTCATTCAGAAAAATATCGGCAGACGCGGGATTCAAACCTTGAGCGTTGCACCTTTGCTCTATTCTACTCACCGCGCAGTCCACACGACCGTTCTCTGCCTGGGAAGATACGCGAAACTTGATGTATTTATACAGATAGGATTGATTAGAAACGATACGACCAGGATGGGATTGGGATGGGAATTAAAGGAAGGGCATTTTGGTCTGTGGACACTATTGACAGTTAAATTGCGTGTTATCTCATAACAAGTTTCCTTAAATATCCTTTTTTTCCGAGATCACAACGCGCAATGTGTTAGCTAGTATTAACAAACTAGTGAAGATTTACATATATATTCTACAACTAATAGACATTTTTATTTCAAAATTGTTTGAGTGATTTTCAAAAAAAAAAGTAAGTAAGATTCCATTAGCAATATCTGTAAAAGACTTTAAAGTTATTTTTTCTAACAGTTTATAACTAAGCCAAATTTGAGAATTGACTGTTTTTTTTACCATGTCTTCTTTTTATTTAAAAATATAAACAACAATAATTGTCATTTCACAATTCTGCAAGCTCAGATTGTATATGTCTTGTCCCAGAACACATGTATACCTGGAGGTTTTCGGAAGCCTCGAGCGCAAGAGTCCGCATATTTGCATAGACTGCGGCTGTAGTTCCAGAAAAATATTAAGGTGTTCAATAATCAGCGCTTTTAAAGGAGATTGGATGATCAGCTTGACGCTCACGAGGCCTGTCCATTTTATTGTCCTTAAAGGGTGGTTCAACCCTAACGGGGGTATAGAGCTTAGATTTTTTTTTAATCACTCCATTTATATCATTTATTTCATTCCAATTAAATAATACTAGAAAATACAGTAATAGCTATTTTATGTATCAGTTTTTTTTTTTAATTAATATAAATATTATTTTAAAAAAACCAATACCTGCTGCCACAAGCTGTTTATTCGAGAAGATTATTTTATAAATATATTTCAGTATTCTAAAAATAAAACTTTTTCAAATGTTTGTTTTTCTTCCCCATTTACCAGGGAAAAGATTTTTTTTATTAAAAATTATGAGAGATAAAGACAAGAAAAAAAATGTAAACAGAATTCTAAAATTGGTATTTATTCTAAGCAAAACAAATAAAAATTTGAATTCGCTTTGTATCTCATATAGAAAATTTCAGATGGCTGAAATGACTCAGGTAAACTTTTGCTCCTGAAACCTGAATTTCATATAAGATTGATTCGTCGCAACGTCGTTCCTCTGTGTATTCAGCGAGTGCAAAAACGAGAATGCGAATTTATATTCTGTGTCTAGACTTTTCAGCTCGACAGGTGTATTTATTGTGGTACCCGGGGTCTACCTTAAAGGTAGATATTTCAACTGAAAACTGCGCTGAGCAATAAATTCTACACTTTTTCATAAGCGCCTTCTTTGGATACCGGTGGAGTATTTCCAAAAGCCAGTAAAAACATGCAAAAACAGATATTTTTCAACATTTTTATCTATGCATGTCATAACTTGCACTCGTTAAAGAACCTTTTTGAATTTTGCACTTTTTCTTGGTTCATTGTTTGCTTCTTATTTTTAGCTTGACGACATGTAGGCCAATTTTTCATATATTCTTCACCCTGGCATGCAAATCATCATCAACCTGTGTCATCCACTGTTGAACGTAGGTCTCCCGCATGAATCTCCGTCCTCTTTGATCCTCCAATTTTTCGTATCCAGGTCATTCTCTTGAATGCAAATAAAGATATGAAATTATCCTAAGAGTCGTACATTAAAAAGTACACCGATTAACAATCAGAAAATTTAGTGGTTCAAATGCTTTACTAGCAGTTATGCACAAAACATTCGATCAAGAACTTAGCTTCATTCAAATCTCTTTTTGATCCGTATTATATTTATGGTTTAATAAATACTTATTATTTTTAATGCCTCAAAAAAACATTGTAGTGTTGAACAGTCATAAATAGAGTTTGTTAGTTAACTTACTGTCGTAAAAAAATTAAATATATAATAATAAGCAAGTAATTACACGATTAACCTTGATTTATTTACGTTTTAAGTATCACATTGCTTAATATTTATTGGACTTATTTATTTTAACCGCCAGAAGAGCTTTCTATTTATTAAATATGTATTTTTAAATTTAAATAACGAATGAAGCAATAAAAAGTCTAAAAAACCTTTAAAAAATAATTCAACTACCAATCAATTTCGAACATTACTCATCAAGTACTGTACTAATTTATAATTTTGAAGTTTTTAAAATAATAAAAAACCTTGTACGTTTTCTTTGCAAACTAACTGGTAATGATACCATATTTTTAGTATTGTCAATCAACTAAGTATTTTTTTAAATGTAAATTTTATTTTTATAAGAGAATTCGAGTGAAAATTTCATATCTCTTTTTTTTATAATTAAAAATAGAAAAACATAAACTTTTATTAAAGTTTATAAATTGTTGAAATTAAGAAATTAATTCAAATGAATGAAATTAAATTAACTGTGATGAAACTTTTCCAGTATAATAATATCTTACTCCGTTTAAAGTTAAAATTAAATTTCTTAAATATGAATTACTCTAATAAAGTAAAGTAAGTCAACATCATGTGGGTGTTGAAATAGAGTATTTTTAGTAGAGCCTTTTTAAAATGAAAATATTTTAAGTAGTTAAATATATCCAGTTTAAACGGTTTTTTTTTCAAGTTTATTTTTGACGCATTACTTTTTTTAATTTTAAATATATTATAATCAAATATAGAATTTAATATAGAGTTGTCGCTTTTGGGATGTGATGTGTAGCGAATTTATTATTATCGCTGATAATTTGGCCTTCATTGCAAGGCCATCTTCAGGATTGATGATTTGAGAAATAATGATTTGACAAATCATCTAACCTGAAGACAACCACTGCTAAAGCGGTCAAAATATCGGTGAGAAGAAGAAGATTGCCTCATACGGCTCATCTCAAAAGGCACGATTCCTAATCTGGCCGTGAAAACCAACGAAATTACTTAGAATGTATGTATTTTCACGCTGGTGGGTGTAGCTTAATTTTCAAAGCATTTCCTTTGCAATCCAAAGGTCGTGGGTTCAATCCCCGACAAAGATTAAAAGAAAAAAAAAACGATTTCAGTGTTCTAAAATAACCCCGGCTTGTGTTAATTTGATCCCTCACCTGTAAAATTCCAGTCATAGCCTATTAATCAAAATCGGTGGTAGGTGAAAGTCATCCCGTGAAGACCACCCATTCTTAGTAAATTCCTTCAATAATAAAGGATGATGCGTGAATCTCGGGCTGTATTCGTGGGATGGACAGTGGCAGTGGCAGTGGACAGAACTAAGTGGCGACAATATTTGGTGGCAATATTCGCCAGATATGGTACGGATAGAGAGAAAATATATGTAAGATCCTGTATTTTTCAAAAATAATGCATTTTAAAAACAGCATGAGCAAGATAAGCATACAGGTGAAAAATCGGTTTACTGTTTCGTTATACTCTACCCTTTGGCGCGTCAAGGGATGAAAGAATAAGTGTTTTTCAAATTTCGGGCCGCCGACCAAAAACTTTTGGGGGTGTGAAAAAAGCAGTTTTTTGAAATATTCCACTGCCTGTATATAAATCACTGTGTTTTGTATTTTTTGTTTGTTTGCGGCCAGAGTCGAATCTAAAAAATATTTATGACCTGCAACTTTGTTCTGCTGAAGGCCGTATTGGCGTGATGGTAGAACATTTGCTTGTCATTCAAACAATCACGGGATCGAAACAAAACATACAAAATCATAGAATAATATAAATACCTGGAACAGCATCACTTTGTACATCAGTTTTTTTTCAACGCTATGACCAGTTCATTTCTACTTCTGCGTTGATTTGAGAAATCGATTCTTCTCAATGAGGTTCGTAAAGTATATTTTAATATTTAATATCGGGATATTGAGAAAAATGCTTTAGATAAAATGTGTAAGAAACTACTAAACTTTGTTTATGCCGGTACTAATCATAAACTATTACCTAAAATATATATTTTTTAAATGTATTGTATTATGCATTGTATTAACTTATTGTGCAGAGATGTGGAATCTTTTTGCAAGTCTTACACATAACATAAAGTGAACGGACTTGTCAAAAATGTCAATATGGCGACACATACATGTACAACAAGCGAACAGAAATAATAGATAAAAGATTGTATATCGAGGTTTTCGGTACCAATCAGCTAGGGCTATATCATGCTGATGTCAGTATAAATATTTATTTATCGATTTTCTGAGAATCAAAAGTTTTCAAACATAGAATAATTAAAAAGGTAGGCAAGTATTAATGAGACTTGAATTTATACTTGATCGTGTTATTCATGTGGTTAAATATTACTTAGTAATTGAATATGTGGAACTCAAACAAATTGCCGCCTTGTATGTTTTTTTTTCAGTTAAACGATTAACTGAAAAATATTTATACAATATAGAAAAATGTTCATCTTCTGGCTAGATTTTTTTGTATGTGTTTAAGTTGAAAAAACTTTGTTATGACAACGTGAAGAATGATCTGTTTTCTTATATTTCAGGGTTGAATACAAATCCAATTTTGCCGGAAGAGTTGTTTTTGAAAGGTTTTTATTCATATAAAGTTGACTTTACTTTTTGGCACATATTTTTTCACTATACCTAAAATGATTTTGAAAAGAAAAACATTTGAATTTTTATTTATTTATAAAATAAATAAATAGACGTTTCTTAAGCAAATTAAAACAAAAGTTTACACATGAAAGTCACAGTAAATACAATCCTATTAAAAAATTTCACATCAACTGATAATTGTACATATACATCATTATTTATATTCATATTAACCTTTATTGTTATAAAATTGATTTATTAAAATTTAAAAAAAAATACTTGTGGCCAATACCGAATGGCTTTTCGGTTGAACAATGTGTGAAAAAATTATTTTTTTATTGGAGAACCGCCATTGCATACGTCATCTTAAGGGTTAATGATAATGCCATATAAATCATCATCACTGAAAATGAGTCCTACAATGAATATCTAAAAATTGGAAAGAATATTAAAATCTAAGCAAACGTCTCAAACCGAAAGACACAAATATAAATCAAGCCGTGAAAACCTGTAAAATTATTTGACATATTCTAGAATCTAGATCCAAAAGAGTTAAGTTGTATTCTTCTTAATTCTTAACGTTAACGAAATTAAGTCAATAAATAATGAAATAACAAAATTACGAGTATTTTCAAGTTTTCAGGGGCTAAGTTATAAGCGGACATTAAAAAATAGTGCTTAATCATTCCAGTGAATTTCAGTAAAATAAAGTGTGCGTACTTTTTCAGCAATCTTAGAGTGGAATCAGTGTTTCGGAGATAAGGAAGATGCTCCTGGAAGGGAGCTTAATGGAAAATTTCAATTTGTTAAAGGCCTCCTGGAAGTGTCTCAAATGTTTCGTGTGTAAAGAACTTGGTCTCTGTTTTCAAAGGTCAATTGGATAGTGTGTAAATCCTATTAGATGATTTTATATATTGTATGCTCAAGAAAATTAAACAAGATTTTTGGATATAAGATTAAATAATTATATTTCCTAAAATCTAAAAATATATTTAATATGAAATACTTAAAAATAACAAACTTACATACAAGGTATTAGTTATATGAGTTAAACTTTAGAAACCTTATGAATATGTTTATGATTTTTTACAATACAGATATCGAATAGAGGTGAAATATATGGAGGTCCCTTAACAGACTTCGGACCAGAGTATACAAGACGAGGACACAAATGAAAGCCTGGCAGTTTTACAGCGGACAGACAGAATATGACTGCGTCGTGGAGCCGACCCTGTCACACCTTCTGGAGTGTGTGCTGTGTCCGAGTAGCCGCACCCAGGAAGACCTGATGACGGCCGGAATTAATGCCAAGCGACGTCGCTCCTGCTGGGGGCATGTATAGAGCTTAGATTTGATTATTTGGCTAATCAAAATACCACATTGAATGTTTAGTCATATGTTATGTAGTAAACATCATAAAATCTGCAAATAAAAATTCTGCATCACTATCTCTAAATGTCAGTATTCTTATGTATGAGTTTCCATAAAAAACAGGAAGCAGATGTAGGAAAAGCTGACAAAAAAAGAGAATAATTTTTTTCATTTCGGTAATTGAATATTGATCTTATTGGCATTAGCTTATTTATTATTTAAGATATAAAGTCTGACTGAGTGAGTGTACACGAGATGACTTTTGTAATTTTAAATAAAACGCAATATTTTTAATTTAATTTTTATAAAAATCTTAGATGGTCGAAGTACCTTGAATTTTACAAAACACAGTTTCAGAGTGTCAACTAAAGGGTGGGAACTTGTACTAAGCGCCCCCTAACAAAGGTTAATTTCTAACTGTCATCTAAGCCAGATTGCCATCACTTACGGGCAAATAACTTCAGGAAAAACTTTGAAGACACTTCAGCCGTTTTTTTGGCGACCAAATTAATGAAAGACCGAAACGGTTACGAGTTCAGCCGGAGATAAAGTCTCATTTAAATTAACCCAATTTTTAACTTGATATTATGTCAACTCTGCTTCAGTCGCTGTTGGAGACTTGTTTTTTTCTTGCAAAGTGTTTCTTATAAACTTTTCGTAAAGTCAAGTAATTATAATTAGATGGCATGTATTTCAATTCACAATGAACATAAAAAGCACATACTAAGTGTATTTTTTTTATGGTATTGTGTTGGAAATTAATGGTTATTTTCTCTACAAAAATACGTTTAACGTCTATAGGATAATATGATCGTGAGTAATAGCCAAAAATTCACCTAATTTTCATAATTGCTTAAATAAAAGTGTTCAGTATTTTACAATCCATTGTCCCCAATCAAAATAATTTGATCTCCGAATTACGGTCACCCATCCAAAGCGAGTACTCTTTAAAGCGTTATTCACGCCGCAAAGTACCTGTAAATTGTACACAGCGCTGGCCAAGTGAAATTTAATTTCACTCTCTCATCTCGAAGAGGCACCCAACCTGAAGATCTACCGAAAATTCCTTTACTTGAAAATTGTGTCTCTTTGTTCCAAGCACATGTAATGCATACAAGAAGACTAAACCGACTATTGCAGTGATTTTCAACACTTTCAAAAGCAAATAGCATTTTTTCTGTATTTTTCTGTATACTTTCATCGTCAATACAGTTCGCACATAATCGCCAAGATGCCCAATTCTCGTGTCCAATCCATCAGATTAATCAAACTGTCAAACTACCCTCTTTAATTGTTTGTATTTAAAAAAAAAAATTACTTTTTAAATGACAATACTTTGTGAAACTGCATTATTTTAAATAATTTTAATTTTAAGAACACTTCCATTCTCCGAAATCGTACCATTCTCTCAATATCTAAAATCACGCAAATATTAAATAAAAATCTAACACGAAAAGTCTTCCGAACCTGTTTGAGCCTTCTGCAGTTACTGCTTTTTTGTGTATTTATGTTACATTTTTTTATTGCCTTTATAAAATTAGGTCCGTGGGCCACTAGTTTATAACTGCTATTCTAAAGAGGTGTGCCGAAAGAATATAAATTTGAATTAGATCTTTCAGCCAGTGAAGTAAGACGAAGTATGCGTTGAGCAGAAAGGCTCAGGTATTTTATTATTACACTGAAAGATCGCGATATTAAAAAACTTAAAATTTCTGGAAAGCTTCAATGTCTATTCTAAAAAACATATCTTCTTACATTTCAGTTATTGTATTTCAGATATTTAAAGTTGGATAATAATGTATTCATAAATAGCCACAGATAAAACCAGATTAAATATAAATATTATCTTTACAGATAGAGTTTTTATTTTATTTCACTTAACCATTTTTTATTTCTGAACTTTGAAATGAATGGTTTGAATCTGGTAATTTGGAACTCCAATCAAAGGATGAGTGTTTTTTAAAGTGGAGTAAATGCATGCAAAAAGAGGTTGATAAAGAGTAAGCAGTTCTATGTTGTTAACGATATATCCATTACTGTAGAATAAATTGACTGAATTGAATCAGAATGTGGATGTTGTGTGTTGTGATCAGGTTTTTGAGAAGGAATTCGTGTTGTAATATGATTGAGAGGAAAGGACACGAACATTCCGAACATTACTGGAAAGCAAGTTATATTTATTTGCGCGCAGTATAAAATTTATGATAATATTTTAGCGGAGTTAATTTCAATCAGATTAAAGCAGTTGAGTGAGGTTTTTCAATGATTTTAATATTTGCTATCTGAAAAGATCTTGAATTGATTTTATAAAGATGAAAAAGTTACGTAGGTAGCTGAAATTCGGTCAGACGGAGTTTCGGTAGAGTAACGGACAGTCGTGAACTTCCGACGGGCGGCTAAGTACTGATCAGAGTAGTTATGGCAAGTGCGGCAAAGAGAAGAAAGACCTGGTCCGTATTATCTCTTCCTTATATAGGACCTGCCTCACGCACACATTGATTGGTGTCACAGTGATTGATGCGACGTCTTTTGCAACAATTCTAATGACATTTTTGGGACACACAAGACAAATATGAATAGATAGACATTGGTACAGAAAGTATAAATATATACCTGAAAAGATAAGTGAAAACCGCCTAAGATGGTATGGGCATGTGACACGGAGAGATGAGGACCGCATGGTGAAGAGAGCCCTCAACATACCCACGCTGACAAGAAGACCTGGAAGACCACAAGCAACCTGGACTGCAACTGTAAACAAGGATCTGAAAACTCTGGGTTTGACCGAGAATGCAAGGCAGGACAGATAAACATGGTGAATGTGTACAAGAAGAGCCAACCCCATATGATGGGAAATGGCAAGGCTAAAAAGAGAGTTACAGAAAGTATACGGTAGATTAATGCGCCACACTTAAATAACTTGTTAAAAATACTTGTATAATAGTATATTTAATTAAATAATATGTTAACTACGATACACTATTCCAAACTACTGGGGCTGAATCTCGCAGACTACTCGTAGCTGACATTACGCCGCTCTGAAAGCTCTTCAGTTTCAGGCTGAAGTGTTTTACTGAAGCCCAAAGCTTCTGTCAAAATTCAAATATTTGCCAAAGTGAATCATCGACCGAGCTTTTAATAAAATTATTCCGAGGCTGAAACATTGGCTGAAATAACTGGTTGCGCAACTTTACATGGATTTAGTTTAAAAATAATTATAGAAAATAACACATATTTAATTTAGTAGTTGTAAAGTATTTTTTTTTTTTTCAAAATGATAGAGTTTTATCAAGTGTCGACAGTTTAATAAAGACAGGATAATTAATATAAAAATATAATATATATTTATTTTTAAAGAAATACAAAAATTATTTTTGTATTAAATTAGCTTTAATTTAAAAAATATATTCTTTTATTTTTACTAAATTAATTTTTTGTATAGTTTTTTTATATTTTTTTTATATTTATTTAATCACATAGTAAATTAATTTAATAAATTTAAAAGTCTTTCACTTATTTCTATATTTATATAAAAACGTTTTAATCCAAACATTTAAACATAAATATTTAAGAAAATTAAATGAGATGAGAAATGTTTAAAAAGTCCTCAACATACTACGCTTTGTAGAATAACTGGAAGACTACAGGAGACCTGGACAGCAACTGTAGACAACGATCTGAAAACTTTGATCGCATGACAGGCAGACATGGCGAATGTTCACAAGGAGAGCTGACTCCAGATGATGGGAAATGGGTTTTTTCATTACAAGTACCTTCATAAATTAATAATTCGTTTTTATGATATACCATGTACGACAAAATTTAAAAAATATGATTCAAGTGTCATATTTTAAAAACTATGGTTGTTATTATTATGTTGGATTAGAATTGTATCATTTATTATATCTATAATGTAAAAATAACGTAATTTGAATAATACATAACGTGAAAAATATACCAGAAGAAGAGAAGAAAAATTGTAAGGACAAGTTTCCTGAAAATAAAACGTAGAAATGTGTAATCACAAAAGTAGGTTTTTATGACAAACAGTGGCGTAAAATATATTTTATAAACATATTTAAAAAATAATTTATAATTAATTCAGTAGAGGGATATTAAATAGAAGTAATTGTTTCAAGTTATTTGAAAGGGTTTGTTTATTCAATCAAAAATAAATATATATTGATATCAACTTAATTTACTTGATTTACTGACTTCTTTAGGCTGATGCCGTAAAGCCTTGAAAAACGATCTTTCGTCTTATTTCTGTCCGCTCGCCTGACATGCATACATAATTTTAGTTTTAATTGTATAATGTTACAACGGTGTTTTCATACGCCAATTTATTTCTTATAACAGTTGGCCCATTTCCTGTTGGTACCCCTGTCATATAAAATTAGCTTTTTTTCTGCAGCAACGGTTAGCAGCGCCGAGATTTCAGAGCGTGCCAGCAGTTAACAGTTGGAGTTTGACTCGCGACCGTTATAGTGCGCGCGCCTAAGGGCGTTCGCTATAACGGGCGACGTTTTTGACAAACAAACCGTGGTAATATGTGAAACGAAAGTTGTTTGTATTGTGAACCTGATCCTGCATCCTGTCATCCAGTAAATCGATATTGAATAAGAGTGGAGGATATCAATATGAATCAATTTAATTGATTAAAAATGCAAGTATTTATCATTGAGTAATGTTTCAATTAATGGCCAGTAATATTAAAAGTATAACTAAACGTTCTGATAAGAAGTATGGAATAGAGACAAAAAAAAAATCTTAATTTATAAGAGATTGTACTATCGATTTCCGAGGATTTTTATATTTTTTATGTAAACACATACAGGATATTACCCGACAATGGTGATAGTAATTCTGAAGTTTCATCTGTGTAATTCTATAAAGATGCATGTGAAGTGTTGATCTGCCAACGTCATAGAATACAGCCCGAGATTCACGCATCATCCTTATGATTATAGGAATTTAATATGAATGGGTTGTCTTCACGGAACGACTTTCGTCTACCACCAATTGTAACTCATGCGTGTATTAGTCCGCGTCCAATGCTGGCTGCACTTTGATGATTTTACTAGAACCACGCTTACATTGCGCACCTGCTATTAGTCAACCAATGACAAAATAGATATCAAAGATTTTCAGCTAATATTCAATTGAATTTTGTATCTACGCTACTGGTGATAAAATATCACCGACAAATAATTGCACTCATCCCACTTGTCCTATTGTGGGTGCACTTTAGCAAATAGAAGAAAAACATCGCTATAGTAAAAGGATGCCGGGCAGAAATATGTCCTAATTTAAATGTGCGCAGGGGCGTAACCATTCCGGCGCAAACACGGCAAAAATAATAATATTAAAAGAAGCATTGTTTGTTTCAGCCACATTAACTTATTTATAAATGGTTATCCAACGTTCAAGTTCGAACAAAAAAAGAAAGAAACATTGTTCCCAAACATTGGTGCCTCGCAAACGCGTCAAAAATAATAGTATAGGGTCCGCAAAATAATTTATTTTTTTTTGAAAATGGGGCGCAAAACATCGAGTGTAGCTTCGGCTGTGTGGCACGTAGCGCCATCTTGTTGAAAGCAAATGTTGCCAAAATCCTTCTCTTCAATTTTTGTGAACGAAAATGGCCCGATAACGATCGCCATTGAATGTAACGGCCACTCCTTGCTCATTTTCGAAGAAAAATGACCTGATTTTCAAAGTAATGTCGCAATATTTCTCAGCGTTGTTCAAGCGTAAACACAACCATATTCGTTTAGCGGAAGGATAAAACTAATTATCTGTTAAATCAGACATGAGCTAAGTATTATCATTCACGAAATAAGCACTAGTTGAAAAAAAAAACGTTAGATGGCGGACCCTATATTACAATAAGCATTGCTTAGTTAAGCCATGGACGTAACCATTTTATTCAAAAATTTAGTGAATATTAATGAATTTATTAATTAAATTATTAATTTATAAAAAGTTCAAAGTCAAATAAAAAAGAAAGAAACAATGGTCGTGGACACTAACACTTGGATGGGTCATCTATGCCGTATGATTTTCCACCTATTTAAAATGTATTTATATTATTGATTCATACGTTTTATTACAAGCGATTGACATGATGGACTGCGCTGTGTATGAAATTAAACTAAGGTGCATTGTTCGTGGTTCGAATCCCAGCGTTTGTCGTTTCTTTTTCTTTGATATTGATGAGAAAAATAAATTTCACATAAAAATGTGAAATTGGATGTAGATTTGTATGTGAGTATCAATTTATCAAAAATATTAGTTCAGAAATATTATTTTTTGAATCTGAAATACTCTCTCACCTGTATGAGTAATATTTATTCACTTGCTGGAATATTGCGATTTTATTCACCTGTTAGCAACGTCTATGTTCAAAATGTTGTTTTAAACATAACTATTTGTATTAAACCTCCAAAGTAATTGTTATAATCAACTCTCATCTTTGATGGAATCTGTCAATTCATACAGTCAGGAATCAAAGTTCAAAACAATAAGTATCGAGGAATTTGCGGTGTACGAAATTGTATTAGTAATATTAATATTAATAAGGAATGCTTGCGCATCGATACGTAGCATGGGCCATCCCAAATTTCTGCCTTTCTTTGTGGATTGAAGGGATCAAGGTCCAAACAGCGTATCGAGGAATGTGCAGTGTATGACATTCAAATGTATTAATATTATTTTTAACTGTTTTCTCGTGTTGTAAATTAGGGTATAAAAAGGAGATTCGATTTAAATAAATCTGTACCAACTCATTTCCGGTCTTTGGTCTTATCCTCAGTGCCGGATACTTGATATTCAGGTATATATATGAACATACTATTTATTCAATATTTGATACGCACATACAAATTCTCAGCAAACTTCATCTTATGTGTCATTTCTCTCATCAATATTGGAGAAAAATAAAGCACAAACTCTTGTGTATGAACTACTAAATATCTTTCAAGATTAATAAATAATATTGAAAAATCCAACAAAAAAAAAACAATTTAATACTGCAAACGTTCCAAACCAGACCTTAAGGATAGAGATATTTTGATACCAAGCATGAACAGTGGCAACTGACAAAACTTAGTGGCGGCAATATATGGTGATTATAAGCTTAATATTAAGTCTCTTAACTTTTGTCATATAAAGTACTCGTAGAACAAAAATCGTGAAAATATATGGCCATTTTATTGAGGCCAAGCACAAAAATTATCCATTTTTACCACATGCAGCATTTAGCCGACCTAGAATAACGTTTTTTTTATGTAATCGCATGCAGGAGAGCACACCTGGTCAAGGCCAGTGCACTCTATGACGCTTACCCAGGGAAGCTGAACGCTGAATGCGGGAAACGTGTGTTGTGTTCGTGTTTGTGTGTGGTTTGGGGAGATCGTAAGTGTATATTTATCGGTTTCTTGAAAAGATCCAAATTGTAGAAAGGAGGAACCACAGACGCTGGAAGGGCAAGTAATTTTCTGCATACGTTTACATACAAAAACTTTTCTTTAGTCAACAACGAAAATTTTACTCACCATACTATCACTCACAATCACTCTATACGTCTAAGCAAATCTCTACTCTATTCAAGTACAAAAACTATGCCCATTACTGCCTATATTCCCTTGCAGAGCCCTTGAATACTCATCCGCACAGCCAAGCGAGAATGTGTCGTATGCACTGCCGAATAAAGACAAGTTTACTCTGCACTTTTTTGTTCAGTCTCACTAATGGCCACTTGGGCGGTCAAGCTCTTCCCTGCGGCCAAATGATGTACTTGAAATATTTTCTTTATAGAAAATTTTGCGATCTTTTTCGTAGTCTACAGTCTACGTTTAAATATTTTTGTCATAGAAAATGTAAGGTGAAAAATATTTCATTCTTACTTTTTCAAATTTGAGCTAATTTTTTACTCAAATAGATTTTAAAAATTTTATTGTAATATTTTTCAATACTCTTATCTTTATTTATAGATCATTGACTATATTTCAATATTATTAGTAATTTAATACACACATAAAATTATACATCAAATTTTATACGCATCAATTCATAGGTTTCATAGCAGGATTTACAAGAAGTTGTTTTTCATCCATTCAGTCTATAGTTCGTTTCGAGACCCGAGTGGTATTTACTAAATAAATAGACTGTCGGGAACTAATAATATAAAAACCTTGTGAATAAATTTTGACTGATTGAATATTGAAAATAATAATGAACTTTCTCTGAATATATACTAAGGAGACATCTATCGGTATACGATGGTAACAGTGGTATATATACATCAACTTTCACGTATCTGCTCAGGCGGAGAATTGTCGTGTGGACTGCGGGTGTGTTAAATAGAGCAAATGTTGCAAGGCTCGTGGTTCGAATGCCGTGTCTGCTGATATTTTTTCTAAGTGACTTGATGCGTAGAATTTGACGTAGAATTGTATGTGTGTATTTAAATTTTGAATTATTTGAAATTTTATTATATATTTTTTTAAGTTATTATTACTGATAAATTACTTTAATTATTGACTTTGTACAACAGTTACAAAATAATTTTATTTGATTGTTCGGTTAGTAATAACGTTTTTATCATTACACTATGTTCCCCGTAACTGGAGCATATGGCTGACACTAATTGCCGCCAACGTCTCATTGTATGTGAGCTCTGTCCCATGTAATTCTGCAGAGTTTATTCTACCCATAGTTATTGTGAAGACTTTCCAGATAATACGGCATACAAAGTATATATTCCAACCAGATCCACCTTTATTCCCTTAGTGACTGTTGTATGAAAAGCTGTCTTATCCATTATCTCACGTCATCATACCTCTTAAGTCAAACAATCTTACCCTTAAAATTAAACTACACATTCATCTCATTTTGAAACCCATTATACGGCTGCATTAGTTTTAACTAAGATTCCAAGATTTAATTTCATCTCGAAGTGCTAAATCAATGAAATTTTAAATATCTTAAATTCGATATAAACAATATGACATCATATAAGATTATGTTCAATGTTTTTAGCATTCACTTTGAGTTGTCTCTTGATAGTGACGGATTGAAGAAAGCTACAAGGTGATCGAAACTACAGTCTCCTACACAGAGGTCATAGTCAAGGTGATCCACGTTAAAACGAGGTAAGTAAATGAAAATAATTTTATCTAATCTCTTTAAGCACGTGCAATACTACGTTATTTCAGTCAAGTCTAGTATATTATCTTTTTATGTGAATACATATATCAGTAAAATAAAAATAAAAATTCTTTCATGTTACCAATTTAAGTAAGTATATTAATTAAAAACAAAGGTGGCTTAGGATAAATTTCGCAGTACAAAAATTTTCAAACGAATTTAAATTCTAGGTACACTGAAAACCTTGCTGAAAATAATTAAAGCTAGAGGCTTTGTTCTGAAAGTTTGTTTTTCACGAAATAAAGTCGCCCGTATAAATGCGCCGATATTTTACCATTGGGCCAATTAAGGCGAGCGCATCCTCCCAGGTAAATGCAAACAATTACTGTGAAGGTAAGCCGCGCGGTTCGTGCGCGGTTTGTGTGCGGATTGTGTGCGGTTTGTTTGCGATACCTGAGATCGCCAGCGCTTCGCTTCGATAGCCCGGCGATAAATTAAGATTTACCTCCGCAATAAACTCTGGCAAATATTCCTGCTTAATCTACACGGTATAATATCTTGCTGTTAGAGGAAAGGTATCGTAATACGAGAAACTATATACAATTTTAGTTAACTAAGCAAATAAATAAAAAGTATTTAACAGGTGACTAAAGCCAATAGCATGTTTTGAAATCGTAATTCTTGTCTCTCTCTCTTTCACAAAACTTAAGCAACATTAAACGAGGATTGGAACTTGGATGGTTTGCTGGCTGTTTCTTTTCAAGTTTTTTATTGTTGCTTGGATTGTGCTGCAAGCAAGGAAACTATAGTCCATCCAGCGTATGAAGAACCCTGTGACAAATTTATTGCCCTGTGCTAAATATCGGCCGATATAACGTTGTAAAAACGTTCACTACCTACATTAATTTTATCAACATAAACAAAAGCCTCTCTTCTTATATATAATAAGTTATTTAGGTAAATATATCACAATAAAAACAAAATAATAAAAAATATATATTGTTACAAATTAGAAAACATACGGCAATTTGTAACTATAATAATACAATATCTAACGCATGTAGAAGGCCATCTCACATTACTGCAAAAACCAGTGTTGGGGTATAGATAATCGTATTTTCGATTGTTTTGTAAGTACCTACTAAAATGAAATATTAGAATTATTATCAATTATAAGTGAATATTAACAGGTTTTAAGAGACATGTAAAACAAACTATAAATAATAATATTAGTGATATGAAAATTATGAAGAAAAGCGAGTGTAGAGATAAATATTAGCACATAACTAAGCTAAACTTAGCACTTACTAAGAGATGTCGCACTGCCTTGAAATAATCCGACTGACTTTAGAGAACCTACCAGTTTAAGAAGTGTTGGTATTTCGTTGCGGTTATAGTATGCATACACGTGATTCCGAATTGCCGCCAAATTAAAGCTATCTGGTTTTGTAATTGAGCATTTCCTCTGTCGTTTCTTATTTGGTGTTAATATTTTTTTCTCTTCTAATGAAGATTCACCGTATTTCTCCTCTGTGATCCGAGGTACTGTAGATTTACCGATTCCTAGGGCATCCGCGACCCGATCTCGAACGTTTTCAACAGACAGGAATGGTCCACCATTTTGATTTTATCGATGAAAATAATCACGCAAACGTACGACAAATTCACGTGATTTACTGCTGAGAATAGTTCTCTTCTGTATCTTCGGCATTGTAAAAACACAAAAATATGATTCAATGAAACAATTTTAACAGTACTAACAATAAATATAATAATTACAACAACAAAAAATACGAATCGATCGAAGAACAACGCGCTTCTAAAAATCAGACATTTGTACTGATCCACACGCCACCGTGCGGAAAAAAATATACTAAAATGCCATTATTTTCGAAGAAGAAGAGAAGAAAAATCGATATTATAGAATAAAAAATGTTCCCCCATCTCTTTTACACAGAGCAATAAAAGTACCATACGTATCAAGCTAAAACTTTCCAAATATAATATTCGCTGCACTTTTATTATACAGAAATTCTATTATTTAAAATTAGAGATGTTAATATACGATTCACTTCGAATTCAAATTCGATTTTTTTTCCGAAGAAGAAAAAAAAATCGACCTAATCGAAATAAATATTTTTGCCCCATCCCTTTTACAAATGGCAATAAATGTGTCACAGGGTTCTTCATACGCTGGATAGACTATAAAGCCAATCAGCAGTTGTAGAAGCAGCATTTTTTATGTTAACACATGGGAGAATATTAACAGAGAATTAGAAACCTCATCTGCCGATAATATGCTTTTTAGAAATCGTATCATTTATTCCGTCATCATACTGCCTGGCTTTTATGCGTCGTTCATTCAACTGTTTATAAATAAAAAAAAATGAGCACAAACAAATTATTCAGGCTTCAGGAGCGTCAAGCTAATCATTAGATTTATTTTAAAATTAAGAATACAAAATCATCCAGAATATGCTTCGATAGAACAGCAGTCGTCTCAGCAAGAATCCTGGTCCCCTACCCATATTGAAATCCACGTATTTCCAGGTGAAACTTTGAAGTATGCCTTGGAATAAGGCATGGACAATTTCAACTGACAGAACTGAAAGGCAGCAATTTGTGTTGATCATATATTTCAAGTGTGGGATGTATTTGAAAAGAATACAAGGGTGTTGAGCTATGAATATCTGAACCAGTCCATTACATTTATTTTTAAATTTCTACAAATATTTTTTTAATGTCTTTCGTTTTTTACCATTATGTACAGATTGTTTTACCATTATTTGTTTTTAATCTCTTTTCTATGAAAAAAATGGATCATTTTGCAGATGAAGAGAATAAATATTAAATAGATTTTGTTTTTTAAATAATTCAAATATTCAAATAAAATAATAATTGTATTTTTATATT
The DNA here is from genome assembly GCA_022606575.1 of Glossosoma conforme. Classification (NCBI taxonomy): domain Eukaryota; kingdom Metazoa; phylum Arthropoda; class Insecta; order Trichoptera; family Glossosomatidae; genus Glossosoma; species Glossosoma conforme. Next base: position 4,619,387 of record JAGTXR010000058.1, on the reverse strand, counting down.
GTTAGCATTCATTTTGGGACAAAAAATCACTTGGCTTATGATTTTCTACTAAAAAAAGTTTTTAAACGAAACAAATAATTACTTCATTAAATTAAGATACGATGCTGTGTTTCTATGATACAGATATTGTTGGTGCACCGTGTAATATTTAAATCCGAGCGTTGCGGCTGTTCTAATATTTATTGCTAATAAAATCCTGCAGAAGTAATAAATTAATATTAGATCGTTATTGTACTGCAGCTTCTTAATAAGAGTGGATATCTAAAATTGCAGTGGCTCCATATTGTAAACAGGTAAAACATTAAAGATACCTAACTGCATACAAAATGAGATTTTACTTCCGAATATAAACAAAATACGAAGAGATATTCAAGAGATTTAAACTGTATATTTCCATGTTTCTTGAAAATCAAGATTAAATAATGACGAAACATACTGAAAGAGTTTTTTAGAGCCTGCCAGTGGCATTTAGGAATACACTTCAAAAATCACCAGTTGTCAGTCTAAATACTTTAACAGTTTTTTTTTATTTTCAGCAATTTTCAGTGTTTCAGTTGTAGGTGGGTGCAGAAGGAATTATTTTTTTGATTTCAGAATTTCATTGGCCTCAAATACATTCACCGTAATTTTTGACGGCTTCAATAGCTTTTCTTTTATCCAATATAAGATACTTGAAGAAACAGCTAGTAGGCACATGAATCAAATCATGCACAGCCTAAATGTAATGCAATCCATAGGTCTACACTATTGTTCAGCAGTGATTCTCCTTACCGTAGCACTCATATTTTAAGTTATCTCGCTTACGTCCATTTTGGTGATCAGTCTCTTCAATGATCTCCAAGGTTTTTGCCAATAGAAAGAGTCTTTTAGGGATAAATAAATCTTTCAGAGCTACTTGCGGCCAGAGTCTTTCAGATTCAAGGATGGATGTGAGTGCTTACGTGGATCTAAGAAAGCTGTTTAGCTACTTCAACCACGGAAAAGCATGAAAAGAATTTCCTAGCCAATCTCCTTAGAAATGGATTTTTCCGGTCAATCTTTTCTATCCAGCAATAAAAAGTTCTATCTAAAACATAAAAGAAGATGACTGTAAGTGTGTAGTAATATTCGTAAAGATTCAAATGGAGTTTATGCTCATACTAAAGAACAGATTTAGAAAGAAAAACAATAATCATTTTTTTGACTGATTTATTGTATCGATAATAATTTTTTGCAAAATGTGAATTTGTTATCTTGTAAATAAAAGTTCTAGTGCAATAAAGATTTTAAATCATGCACTTAAAATTTAATATGAACTGTAGTGTATAAGCGAGAAAATCAAAAATTCTTTTAATTTATTTTTAATATAAAAATATTTCGAATATTGAAGTAAGAAAAATGTTGAAAACTTAATCTTGTCATATAAAAATAATAAATTTTAAATTACTAAAATGTTCATTATATCAAAAAACATATATGCAATACTTCCGTATAAAAATGAAATATAAAGCATAAATATTATGAAGTAACGTATTTTATATATTTTTATATAATATCAATTAAAAAATAATATTTTTTAAGTGCATTCTGTAAATATATATAACATTTAATGGCCTAGTTTTGTTTCATGATGAAATCTATTACCGTCAGCGACGTATTGGTGCTCTTCGAAAATGCATTCAAGGGAAGAATTTTCAGAGAAGCACTTAGCAGGTGGGTTACCCTTATTATTCCGCAGTTGCACCCCCGCCGTTTTCAGAGCCTGAAATTCTGCCTCGAGGTATCTTTCAACTAACCCAGTACTCTGCGAGAATCGCGAAATATATATCGGAGGATAAACCAATATTTAAAAAAAATATATTAATCATATTATTTAATTTGCTTTATAAAAATTTATGTTAATTTAATTATGTAAATCTTTATTTTGGTCTTTAGAATTAATTTTGACAACTTAAAGGTTGTTTTGGTTTTAAAAAATACGTGATCACAGTGATTTATTTTTTCATTTATCTATTCACAAAAGATCGTTCTTAATTGTGTTTTGCCGACTCCAATTTAGACAATAATCTTTTTTGAGTCGTCAACTAGTCTCCTAATTGTATACTTCTTGATTCTTGTGTTCATAATGAAGATATAGAGAGGCGACTTAATGTATCGACATTGGAGAGACGTAGAACAGTGACTGATTTGCTTATTATTTTTTCAATTATGTACTCCATAATCGATGATTCAACATTATTGCAGGATATTACATTTAATGTTCCCTCCCGGTTCACTAGAGTCAGTAACCTGCTACATGTAAGGACATCCAAGACCAACTACGTTTTCTATTCTCCTATGTTAAGAATGTGAAGACTGGTTAACTCCTCTAGTGACTTGGACTTTTTCGAGGTGAACCTTCCGGAATTTCGCAGATCCCTCTACCAATGTGTGCTAGATCTGTTTATTTAATCATGTTTTTGTTTTGCCTAAATGTATTGTCATAGCTATAATATTTGTTCCGTTTCACCATTTTATTTATTGCATTTTCTACTCTAAAACCGTATGTATTGGCCTAGGCCCTAGGCCCTAGGCCGTTAATAAAATAAAATAATTCTCTTCAGATACTATAACAAAATATTTTGTACAATAAACATCTCACCATATGAGACCGGTTAACAGAAAGCAAGTCTAGCCGACTTATAATATATTAAACATACATTTTTGTTCCTGCCTTCGACAAATACACTTGGTCCCCGCCACACGCCGCGTACTCTACTTCACACCACCATTTTGAGTCACGGTAACACGTGGCTGTTACACAAACATATGCAAAATATCTTACAAAAATAATCGTTTTTTTTTAATTGATATTATTTTAAATACGAATATAATAAATTATATCTTGTTATTTTTTTAAAGATATTACAATAATTAATTGATCACACCTTGTTTTTATATTAATCATACAAAGCACTGTTTATTGATATGCAAAAATACCGCAAATCCACTGTCAAATTATGCTTCATCAATTCCCAATAAGTATAAACACAATGATGAATTCATAGTTTCAGCTCAGTGTTATCTATCGTTAAATTATGGTACATAATATGAATCTATTAAATTATTGATGTTTTTAATACAACATAAAATTTTCACCACACCTTTTTTGTAAAACGCTCCTCCATTTCATGAATCCTTGCTCTTTCCTGAATTTCACTCTTCACCTCTCTTATCCAGAATACCCTCTAGGCATAAAATCAAAGCTTATCCCTCTTACCGCCCATCCCTTAATCTCAAAGTCAAATGGACCGTCCCGGTTTACCGTACGTTCTACCATCCCTGATGTATGGGATTAATTTTTATTTTTTACTGAAACTGCCCGTAAAATATCTGAAAGGAAACCCTCGACTGAGAATAGATTTATTGCTTACTAGATGCCTCGTTATGTGTATGGTTTTTTTGCATACAAGATTGTGATTGTCATTTTCAGTTGAGTCAGATTATTTTAAATTTACATCCTCCTCTCTTAAAAAAGGTAGTTATTCAATCGCGTGGTGGCAGGATGAGGTTCAAATTAACAACTCAAAGACTTTTCCTGAAGCACGTTGACATATATATTTAGAAAACTTTACAAACATCTGGCCCGGACCACAGTTTTCAGGCCGGGCCACAATAAAATGCGATCTGATTAAATGCGAGTCTGCTCGTGATGGACTGTCAACCACCGCCGCAAGTAGCGATCTACGTAACTAGTCCTCCTAACGGCATTACAAAATGACGACACATACATGTACGACAAGCGAACAAAAAATAAGAGACGAAAGATTGTATATCGAGGTTTTCGGTACCAGTCAGTATGGGCTTTATCATGCTGATATGAATATTGATATTGTACTTTTCATTAATCGGGACGCGTTTTATTTTTAAGTTGTTAAGTTTTTTATTGTTTTTTTTTGCATAAAATATGAGTATTATAGGTTATATATAATACCTGTATGTCTCTTAAATTAAATAGAGTACATGCAGAAAACATAGGGAGTACAATGGTTTGACTTTGTGAGAAAAGACAAGGTACCAGTGGGTGTGCCATAGTGGTGAGCGGGTTAGCTTACCAAAAATGCTTGCTTAACACGATGAAGATTAAGAATAAAAATATTAAAATCGATGGTGTAACTTTGATCCCCACACAAATGCCAGTTAAATGTCTGCTAATCAATATTGATCGTAGAAAAAGGTCGACTCATGAATACCACCTATTTAAAATGAATGAATTGAATGAATTGATGATTCATTAATGTTGGGTTTTAGTCAGTGAGGTTGGCGGATCTACACTCCACATGCAGAGCTTAGCCATATGTTACATGATGAGCGTCATATAATCCACTTATTATTAATATTCTAAATGTCATGAAAAAAATATATTGGAGAAATCTGTAAATTTGTTAATGGTTCAGGTTTTGTAAGTCAACGCAACACAATAACTATGCCTGTGTAATCTTATGAATCGCATGAATTTGAACAAAAGAATAATATGTTAGATGCATTCACTTTTGTTTAATCTAAGTCATGGGTCATCAACCTGGTCCGTACATAAAAAGGCATAAAAAGGTTGACGGCCCCTGATCTAATTCGTTGAAATATTTATTAAAAAAAAAATTGTGATCAAGTTAAGTTTTCAGGTTTTGTGGAAGTCTGAAGAATTTGTAAACTTTTCGTAAAATACTTCAAAAATATTCGTTTTTTTTTTTTTTGCAACCGAGGAAGAACCCCCGAAGAGTATAATGAAGGCTAGGGCCCGGAAGTTAGCAATATACTCGTAGCATACATAGCCTCAAACTTTGCCAATAAATTATATCGCAGCGCTGCAAGCTGAACGATATTTTTCAGGAGACCCGCTGAAACTTTGTGCTGAAGCCCTGCGTCCCTAGTCCCCTTAGTTCTTTCCTCTCCGTTTTTTAGCATTTGGAGATATAGATATAGTATTAGAGAGGAAAAATTATAAAACCATTCTAGACAAGTATAAGGCTGAGTGATTAATATAATCGACTGTTGTACAAGTAGACGTGGACTTTAAGTCCCCGATGAAATTAAAAAAAAAATTAAACTTTAAGAATTTAAATGAAAAATAAATTTAATTACTGAGTAATTTATTAAATGATCTATTATGCATTTATTTTATTTGTTTTTGGTGTATCAGGGTGTGCTTTCTCTAACAATTTAAGTATTCTACTGTCATAGGTGTGGTTATGTCATTGATTCCTGGTGGAATAAAAATCATTATTCATAAATTACAATGTATTTTATGGAAATATATATTTAATAATAAATTTTTGGTTATAATATGGATGTCAGTTTGCTTACTAATCATAAAACAGTTATTTTCTTAAATAAAATCTCTCTTGTAGAAAACCTGTTTCCCAACAAGAGCATACCTCTCTTGTTCTTTATCTACCCTCAGTCTCTTACTCTCTTTTTCTCAGAAAGCTACCTTGAACTAAATATTTTTTTCCATAATAATATTTTTAAATTCCAGTTAATGTGTCAATTTACCACCCCCAAGTAATCAGCAATTTGTTTTTTCTCAAGCACTATTCCTACTTACCTAAGTCTTATATTTAAAGAGACTACTTGCAAGTCTTAATGTAAAATAAAAATCCCCATTAAGATGTTTACTTTCCCGTTAAGGGAGCGGGAAGCAAGAAAAAAAATAAGCTCGACCACAAGGTTTATTAAATTTAATTGGAATCGTTTTTCACTCAGAATCGCCAGCCAATCACCGTGAACGTTGTTTTTTTCTCAGCCCTATTTCAGTTTTTTTTTTACGATTTTTCAGAAGTTCAGCCGCGCATATTAAATCAATCACAATTATTTATTGCCCCAACTTTATGAATAATAATTTCGGGAACCTTTTCGGTGTTTCTCTTTTTCTTTTTGCCACCGAGAATTATAAATTTAAGCAAACATAAGATTTGAGCTAACTTTTAATTTATTTTTTAACCAAGTTCATTGTTTAAAATTATTATTATATTATAACTTCATAACTAAAGAATTAATGTAAGTAATGAAAAATAGTAAGCTCATGCAAGAAACGTGACAAGTTAGCTCTATGACACTTATTCATGATGGCTGGATGCAGTTTTCCGTAGAGAGTATTCGTTTGTGTTTTTTTTGTATTTTTGCAGGTGAGAATAGCTCAAAGGTCGAGGCATTTGTTTTGCAAGCCATAGATTGTGGGTTCAATCCCCGACGGAGATTAAAAAAAAAAAACATTTTTTATCGATTAACATTTTTGACCCGTTAAATGCCAGTCATAGCTTATTAATTCATAGTAAATTCCTGTAATAATAAGGATGATGTGTGAATCTCAGGCTGTAGTTTATGACGTTTGCCGTTCAACACTCCATATGCAGCGCTTAGCCATATGCACTATGATTAACGTCATAGAATTCCACAGATGAGATTTCAGAATTACTATCGCCATCTGTTGGTATTCTGCTGTATGTTTTTACATATGTGGTAAGTAAGGCGGATACCAAATATATTTTGAGTACACATTTAATGTTGTCTTAATTATGTGATGCATTGATAACCGCGCCTACAATTTTATTTTGATTTTTAACTTGTATGTTGGCTTATGTATATTTTTTCTAGAACATTCCAGTCGTCAAATAGATGACGACGTCATCTATAATGGATGAATGTTCCCTACTTTATTTATTTGGGGTGTCGCAAAACATCTCTAATTAGCAAATGGGATCTACGAAAACTATCCGGTGGCCCTAAAAGTTTTTGCCATCAAAAGCGTCCAGTCACCCGCAGTTGGACAATGAAGAATTCGGGTGCATAGTTTGGAGAGGAATGGTCTTATCACCGGGTTTTTTGCTTGTCAGCGTTAATCTAATGGGTGAGCCAATAGGTACGATAAAACATTGTAAGCTTATAGCAATTTTATATCGTTTACTCGTTTATATATTTATATCCCCAGTCTCAATAAAGTATCTCCGCTTTGCCTCATCTATTCACCTCGCGTCCCGATCGTCATCGGGACGCGTGGTGAATAGATGAAGAGCAGGTCATTTAGCAAATAATTTTAAAAAGAGCAATATAATTTATTTTAAATACAAGACTAACAACCTTCGGTCGTATGTTCATGATAGAACATTCTGCGATGATCAAGTCTCGGATAGACTAGGACTGACATGACTGGTATAGTTTTAAACGATTCTGCGAATTGTACCAAATTTATTGTTTGACATACATTTGTAGGCATGATTAAAAAACAACATTTTTTATATAACAATGGAAAAATAATATTAACTTTGTTTTTATAAAGATTACGTTGAAAACTGTACATTGCTAGAAGGCGGTTTCGCTTTCAATGCGAGTATCGTCAATTCTGAGTATTCATAAATGCGACAATTAATATGCAATGTTTATCAATATATGTTATTACAAATGAAGTGACAGCACAGCGCCAAAATTAACACATTGGCCACGTGGAGTATGGCACTCTACGTGACAAGGCTTGTCAAATTAAAATGGCACCTGCAAGCGACATGTATTATGTAAGTTTAATCGAAATCTTTGACTTACATTTTTATATATGCGTGTCAGACAAGGACACAAAAATAAGAGACGAAAGATCGTATAAAGAGGCTTTTCGGCACCAACCTTCGAGAGATATATTGAGTTAGTATTAGTATATATAACCTGATTTTTGTCCTTAAAATTACAGCATTCTTTTTGAGATAAACAGCCTCTTAGAGACAAATTTCCCGGTGTCGGTAGCATCGGGGTAATTGCTAAGAAAACACTTTCATATGTATGTAAATCTACAATTGCTGTTATTTTAACACGTTCATCGCCAACACCGTTCTTTGTAAAGTGACGGATTTTTTTTTGTTTGTGGTATTACGTGTTAGGGCCGCGTCGGACATACTGAATAGCAGTTTGTATGGAGCGCGTGGCTGACAGCGCAAAACGAAAAGTCAAATTTATGTTTGTCGCGTCGGCCACCGGTGGTCGACGCGGAGTGATTGTAATGAATCAGTGTTGGCCACCAGTGGTTGACATGGTGATGAACGTGTAAGTACATTAACTATAAAGTTTTAATTATGTTCCCTAGTAAGCCTTTGAAAACAAAGATGTCAACTGACAGAAATGAGCGGCAGAAATTTGTATTGACATTATGCGTACTATCGGTCGTAGATAAAAGTGGTCCCGGGAATACCTATTCATGTAAGTCTCTGTAAAAATGGATGTAGTTTAAATGCTTGGTTATAAATCTTGTAGTATCAAGAACTAGAAGCGCATGACCTTAATATAATAATAATATTATTTATTCAGCCACCAGAGCCATAAAAATTGGAATTTAATTAATATAAAAAAATACGAGGTAATAAATCACATTTAACAATTTTAACAACAACTACTCAGTGAGTGGAGCACCAGATCCCCGCTGGATGGCTACGTAAAGGCGCATCCAGTGCGCCTTCAACCGGGAGTCCCACCTTTCCGCCCTCACAGCGACCATTGGGTTAGGCCGCAAACGCGCGCCCACAGAGAAACGCAACGCTTCCTTATTATGGCATGGAAGCCATCTACTCGCACCTCCATCAACATGCCTGAGGCACTGCAGTATCGTGGCAGACCCAACAACATTTGGAAGGCGATGTTATACTGGACCCGCAGTGCACTGTTGACCTTCTGAGTATAGCTAGCACACAGGCGGCACGTGTAGAAAGATTGATAGAAGGCTTTAAAAAGCGTCAGCTTAACGTTTTTAGTACAACGTGCAAACCTACAAATCAAAATATTGCATCAAACTGACAGCGTCCTCCGCTCCCTCTCAATATCAGCACTATAACTTAGATCCTCTGTTACCCAGTGGCCCAGATACTTAAATTTATCCACAAGTTTTAACGGGGTACCGCAGAGAGTAATCATTGAAAGCACGGTAGCAGAAATTATAAAAATAGCAAACGTTATATCTATATCTGAATCCACTCTCAGATTTCTTCATCACCGTCCATCAATATTCTGCTTCAAGAGCTAACATTAAAAATATGTATATAATCAAACTTTTATCTTATAACTTTTAATGTTTCTATAACATGCATTTTTGCATTTCAAGTATTTGAAAGTGGAATTTAAAAACAACCTTTCTTACAAACTTTTTTCTTTGAAGATTACATAAAATTTATTTAATGCTGAAAAAGGCAACGTCATACTAAGGTCATACTAAGGAAGAAGTGATAATACTTCCTCTTATTTAATTCGAAATCTCAAAGAAGGTTATATTCACATTATTTACTCGCTTTGAGAAAAATCTTTAAAGTTTGTTTAATTTCATGATTTGTCTACGTGTTAATATTTCATCAAATAAGGCTTTTAATTAAAATAAGCTCCCACAGTTTGAATAGCGCTTTTGACTGAAAAGGAATGCTTTCTAGAGAAGCTAAGAAAAATGTTCCAAAAAAATTACCAGTGAAAAATTCTACTCCTTAAAGCCACTACTGCCACTATGTTTCAGTACTGGCTGCGGTGGTATTTCTGAATTTTATTCCTGAAGGAAGATTTGTTTGTCTTAACAGAGCGGTGGATTCAAATGTTAAACTCTAGAATACATTTCACAAATATATTATATAAAAAAAAAAAAAATGTAAACACGTACTGGAGAATATCGACAGATAGTGATAGAAATGCTGAAGTCTCATCAGTGGATTCTATGGCGCTTACTATGTGACATTAAGCGCTGCATGTGAAGTGTCAATCCAACAACGTCATAGACTACAGCCCGACATTCAAACATCATCCTTATTATTACAGGAATTTACTATAAATGGGTGATCTTTAACGGGACGACTTTTGTCTACCACCAATTTTGATTAATAGGCTTTTACTGTAATATAATGTAATTCGACTATGCTTGATGGTATTTAAATGATGGCATATCTAACCAAAAGCTGACGCCTCATAATTCTATCGACTGGCATTGACCAACTCTCATCACAAGCTATATTTGCAAAAGGAGCATTGCATAGTATATTTTTTACAAGGAAGTTATTTTTGCTTGCCTTTTGTTGACAATTTCATTATTTACCTGTTGACTCCACTGAAAAATCAGACATTGTTATGAAACTTACCATACTACCTTCACCTGAAAATAACAGTAATGCATCGAGTATATTAATTGCAATTAAAAGATAATGTCTGACTGCATACTTTTAAGCCTTCCGGTGGACCAAAACTTTTTTTTCCTCAAAAATTCACGTTTTTATTCATATTATTTGTCTCTTTTAGCATTTTACTTATCATGCTTTGGAATAACATTATTTTTCACAGGGAGGTGAATAGTATAAACGAAGTAAAGTCTTATTTATATTATTATCGCGGTTAGGTTAATTCGGGTTGAACCATCCTATAAGACTAAAAGATAGTAACCTGTCGCGTTAGTAATCCGATCTGCTTAAAAAATCTAATTAGCAAATCACTCAAATACGCCTCAGATACAACCGCCTGTTCAAATCTTCCTTCTTCTGCACTGAAGGCTGTCGGAAACTATTTATTTTTGTTTTCAGGTAGACCTTCGAATAGTAGATAAATCTTGGAACGAAGAAAAAGCAAAGACAGCTTACAGAACTGAGTGACTTTATGACCAGAATATAGAACGAATATGAGAGAAAACAGTTTTTAAACCCATTAGGCTTTCAACGTAATTAACTTACAGATAAGTACATCCGTGCTCGTAGCAATCCATTTTTTTTGATCCCAGTTGATTCTTGTGGAGCTTCAAGCACTCAATTTTGTACAACGGCAATTGCGCTCCTAAATGTATTGTCTTAGCTAAAATATTGTTCTGTTTTACCATTTCATTTATTGTATTTTCTATTTTAAAACCGTATGTATTGGCCTAGGCCGTTAATAAAATAAAATAAAATAAATGACCTATTAGCATACCTCGATCCTTTTCTTACATCCTTTTCCTCTTTTGTCGATTTTCAACTTCTTCTTTTATATTATTTTTATAAATTATTATCCTCTGTTTGTATTTTATATTTATGTATGCTCTGTTTCTCATTTTGTATCTTAGAGCTTCGGTTCTGTGTAATAAAGAAAACCGTTTAAAATTTTTGACTACAAAAATGCTTTATTACGTTTTTTGGACGCTAAAAAAATGCAGCCACGTCTTTGTCAGTGCCTCAAGTAAGGTCTCTGTCCCGTAAATCACAGCGACCACTCCGTCTCCAGCCGGGATGCGTGTTTCATTAAACGGCTTCAGGAAATTACTGAAACATGTTCCTGAAACGGAGAGCAGCGAGCTTTGAGGCTACATGAACCACTTTGCATCTCACTATCAAGGTTTGCTCTTTAAGTATAATATAGATTTTTTTCAGGATATTTTAATAAGCAGATTTTGTAGTGAATTAGTACGGAAACGAGATAAAATATTGCTCAGTAGGTGATAAATTTAATTTATCTGTATGCTGTCTAAAAAATATTAACAGAAATATTTTAAAATATTCTAAAATGCATATTCATTACAACCAGTAATATTGTGATGGTACTAATAAATAAAGAAAATAATTGTTACCTTGTTTCAAACATCCTTTTAATTGATATCAACCGGCTTTGGTAAAGCTCTCACTTTCTTACTTAAAAAATTTTACTCGTATATCAATACAGAAAATTTCATTTAGTTGATTTTTATTTTTAATGATACAAAATTAATATAATGTTTCATACTTTATATGCTTCCAGTTTAAAATATAAAAATAAATAATTGCATAATTGCAACCTGCCAGAAACTATGCTTTTTGGGAGAGCAATCAGACTGTTCAACCATATTGCCTCGAATTTTGATATATTCCGCTTGAGTGAAGCCCAGTTTTGACATGAGTTCCACGAATTTATTTATCAAAGTAATTACGTGGAGTCTTCTGTCTAGCGAGCTTCGTAACTTTTTAATAATTGTTGTTCATAATCATAAATACCTTTATTTGTAAATTGTTACTCTTATATTATGTCTTCTTTCAGAATCGTATTAAATAAAATATGTAATGTTTCTGAATGAAATAAAAATAAAATTTACAATATACATATTTTTTTATGCACAGCTCATCGTTAGAAAAATGGTGATGTATTACATAAGTATGTTTTAATATAATATATAATAAAACATAACCCTCTCTCTCGAAAGGGTGTTAATCCGTTGCGTAAGGGCATGATAAGGAGCAGGTCAGCAAAACAAAGACTTTATTTTAGAAGCACATTGATTATATTTGCGATAAAACTGTACAAATTTAGGGCTCGACCTAGGCACAGCATTAGGTCAAGCCGCAATACAATATTTCTCGCCGAAACGCGGGACCCAACTGATCTCCGCGCTCGATATGGGCTCTCGCCCGCGCTTCGAGCGACGGTGTAAATAACTAATGCCAATATGGCGGACACATTCCTGTTTGACAAGCAAACATAAATAGAGACGAAAGATTGTATATCGAGGTTTTTTATGCCATTCAGCAAGGGCTAGATCACGCTGATCTAGCCCTCTATTTTTTTTAGTGTAAGATGTCCCCATTTCCTAGCTTGACGATTCCTGCCAAGACTGTTAGCTCACCATTAGTGCGGTGTCGCCGTTTGATGTGAAATGAATGCGCCCACATTCGTCAGACCAAGGTACAGAAGATACCAACCTTTTAACAAATTAAAAAATATATTCAATGTCGAAAAATATAACATATAAAGGGTCCGCCAAATAACTTTTTTTTTTGTAAAACAGGGCGCAAAACATCGAGTGTAGCTTCGGCTGTGTGGCACGTAGCGTTGTCTTGTTGAAACCAAGTGTTGCCAATATCCTTCTCTTTAAATTTTTTTAACAAAATTTTGTTCAACATGGCCGCGCCGCATGGAAGCGCCATTGATGGCGCTTCACGTACACTTTCTGCCACAGCAGCAATATTCTCGGGTGTGCGCACTGTTTTTGGCTTTTCACGCTTTGGTTTATCGATGAGGATGCAGGTTTTTTTTCACTTTTTTCACAAGATAACGAACATACGGAGCTGACGGTGATTCTCTTCTTCCAAAATCCGCACGCAATTTTCGCACACATTCTGCAACATTACCATGATTTTCAAAGTAATGTCGCAATATTTTTTAGCGTTGCTTAAGCATATACACAACCATATTCGTTCAGCGGAAAGATAAAAGTAATTATCTGTCAAATCAAACATGAGCTTAATGTTACTTATTTACGAAATAAGCACTAGTTGAAAAAAAAAACGTTAGATGGCGGACCCTATACTAATTTTAATAACCGGTTTGTATTTTTTTTAAACATCTAAGCAAAAGTTTTCGCTATAGATACACTATTTTGACCTTATTTAATCCACCATAACAACACTTTTAAGGACTGTAGTGCAAGGGGAAACTTACTTTACGGATCATCCTCGTATAACGTTTAAATGTTTGTGTTATACTCCATAAATTTGAAACATCTGTTCTGTTGAAATAATTAAAGCAAAGAAATAGATAAATAAAATATGAAATAGTACAAATGAAAGCTTTTCATAAGTGAAGCTAATTTGACGTCACTGACACGAAGAAGAAGAAGAAGATTACTGAAGCATCTTGCAGGAAGTTGGCTTATGCTCAATACTTTTCGTCCCCATCAACCAAAATATTTTTGACTTGTTTTTATATTGTCCTGCACATTGCCATTTGAGTGTGACTATTATTTTTTTTGTTCGACGAGTATGAATTTCTCTATGGCAAGTTAAGTAACCTTTATTATATGAGAATCCTTTACAAAATATAAATATATAAAACGATATCGCATGCCAAAGCTTCACCAAAACTGCATAGGGAATGACCATTTCCTATCCAACGTCGTCTTAGGAATGCTCATTACGACGTCCTGAAAAATGACTTAAACTAATTGCTGGTAATCTGAAGTAATGATCTCTCCATAATACTGATCAATATAAGCTGTTCGTTCTATTCAACAGAGAACACTCACTTACTCAACAAGTGGTTATCGATATAATATTTGTAGTCATTAATGGGAGACATTTCACGCCATTGTTCGTAAAAACGTAATGTACGGAAAAATTATTGCTCCGCCTACACACATAGTTTCAAGTAATTAATTGAATATTACTTCAATTTTTATTGCGTTTTAACATTAATTTTCGATAAAATAAGTGTATTGGATTATTTTTTATTTTATTTTTGCAATTTTTTTAAATGATTAAAACTATAATAAATATCAATTATTTAAGTAAATACTCAGAGTCAGTTTTCGTGAGTAAAATTAACGTTTCATAATTCTTTCAGCCGCCATTTACTTCATCTTGTCTCATGTCAGTTTTGCTACTTGGAGATCTCCAAGTACATTTTACGTATGGTCTTTAAAGACTTTTCAGGACAGTGAGAGACAAGAAACTTAAAAATGGCATCTGTGCTATATTTTGGCATTAGTCGATCAATTCTCAGTCATTCCATTAGCATCCTTTGGTTGTACAAAGGAAGGCTACCTTTTCTGTTCTCTTACTTATTAATTTTTTACAAAGTCAAATTATCGTATCTTTATGTATTTGATGCGTGCTGCTTTTCTTCAAACGCATTATGTACCAGATATAAATAAAATAATTTTTATAATTTATTCCGCAATATTTTTTTTTGACGACATGTTTCAGCCAGGTCGAGTGGCCATTTTCAAGTCAGTTAGTAAAGTGATTGTAGGGTCTATATAAAGCAAAGAGTGAGTGAAAGGATGTATACGAAATGTGTGATGGGTTTTTTTTATGTAAACGCATGCAGGAGAGCACACCTGGTGAGAGACCAGTGTACTCTATGATGCTCAGCCAGGGAGGCTGGACGCTGCATGCGGGAAACGTGTGTAGTGTTCGTGTTTGTGTGTGGATTAGGGAGATTGCAAGTGCATATTTATCTGTTTCTTGAAGAGATCCAGGTTGTAGGAAGGAGGAAACACAGATGCTGGAAGAGCATTCCATAGCTTACCGGTGGCATTAAGGAAGGAACTTTGGAAGCTGCCATTGGTTGACATACATTAACCGTGTATGGATGTTCGGTAAGTGCAAGACGAGTTTGTCGGCTGTGAGTGGGCGCAGGAGGAATTAGTTCTTTAAGTTCCGAAGAGCAGCGACCGTGGTAATAACGGTAGAAAAGACTAAGAGAACCAATCTTACGCCTGTGTTCCATTGATTGCAGGTAAGACGTACGGGTGTCATTGTTGATCAAACGAATTGCTCTTCTTCGAACTCAGTCAATAAAGTTTATGGTATTATAAGGTATAAGTGTTTTGACAATCATTAATGTATAAGGGAATTCATGGCATTATATATATCTAAATTAATAATTTCATAGTCTATACTCGGAAGTCTGGCTGTAAAGCTGAGCGCCACATGGCAAATTTTCTCTTTTCCTCTGATATTTTGACCTTAATTACAGTGATCGTTTTCATGAATAATGAAAAACCAAATCATCAAACTTGAAAATGAATCATCCAATGATGTTTAAAATTAAGGAGAGAAACAGAAATTTATAGAAACAGAGAAAAAAACACATGAAATTAAATGTAGGTTCGCAGCTGAATAGAAGAAAGAAAGCTTAACAGGCGCACTACAGGTAAAGTTGAGAATAGTGTGTCAGAGATAGTGCACATGGATTTAAAAAAAAATATCGTGTTTTCAGTGCAAAAATATATTTTTTCTGCAGATGTCGCCCTCAGTGATATGTCTTTCAAGATATCAGACACTCTTAAACAACTTAATAATTTAATCCTTATATCACCGAGAGTAGCAAGCTTTCAAAGTCTATCAGAGACTTGTTCGCTGTGGTATTTTAAAGCTTCGACCTTCTGAATAATCTGACCTCCGCTATCGATTGCCCGATCTGCATATCATGTCTACAAGCGCGTACGATTTTCGTAAATTGATATATGTTTTACATCAAAATCTATAAATTAAATGTTGGATAGGGTCAATGGCACAATAACAGTTACGATTCGGCCCTTATTAGATCGTCTACCCGCAGCCAACGCCATATACCCAGCGCTGTTAATTACGTGTCACGCTATACAAATCCTGATTTATTAAGGCAATGCTCTAGTATGCGTCTGTGTTGAAATTTCTCGTGTCAATGGGCCTTTATAATAACGAACAGTGATCTATAAAGTTATACAATACTATTTTGATTTAGAGGTGAATATGACTGTCAATAGGGTAAGATTCTGTCTGCCCAGAAGTGGGCGACTTCGATGGCGTTACTTCCGGCCATCATCAGGTCTTCCTGGGTGCAGCCACTCGGACACAGGGTACACTCCAGAATGTGGGACAGGGTCTGCTCCACGCCGCAGTCACATTCAGTCGGTCAGCTGAAAATCTGCCAGTCTTTCATAAATGTCTTCGTCTTGAATACTCCGGTCTGAAGTCTGTTAAGGAACCTCCATATATTCCACCACTGGTCGTGTCTAGGGCCTTAATCCTCTTTCGGGGTAATCCAAGTATTCCCCTCTGTTGCGCTTCTCTACATGTTCAGCCGCAATATGGCCTCAAGTATCACCAGCTCCGTCGTCAACTGTAGGAAACTATTTCTTGAATTGAGCCGTGTTGTCATCTTTTGATATCCAAACATAGGGTGGAGTGGGTCGTGGGTTGCTTTGGAGAGCTCCTTTAGCTACTAGTTAACAACATTTTCTTTATAAAATAATTTTAATATAGAATATAGAATAGTTTATAAAAATAAATATATTCATATATATACATATTAAACAACTAATAAAACATCATAGCAAACATTTTCTCAGTAAATGTTTTTTTCATAAATTATTTTTAAAAAAATGATATAGTTTTTGCATACATTCAAAAATAGGTTAATGTGTTATAAAACTATAAGAAAATTTCTTAAAAAATGTATTTTCTACGTAATAACCTAAATGTGGAGTGAAAATTAGTTGATTTTGGAGATTCCTGAATTTTGCTGAAGAATCTCGAAATTTCTAGAAGATTGCTTGCTCTAGCAAGTTTCAGAATTACTTTACTCAGACGCAATTATTGTCGTTCGCTAAGTTAACAAGTGAAGTACATGAAACTTCAGAATAAGTTGCTTGGGCGTTGTCATTTCTTGATGCTATGCAATATTCCTATAACGAGATGGAAGTATTGCATAGCGCAAAGCTTTGATACGATATTATGAAAGCTCTTCTCGAAGCTTTACGTAGAAGTGCCATAATTATATTATGTAGAGGTCGTGACATTGCTCTGTAAATAGTGTCAAAGTCGTTGTTTGTTGGTGCTTACTGTATGGCATTCATTTAAAGATTCATATGAATTAAAAATAAAAATATGATTTCACATTTATTTCTGATTTTACTTATTTGAATTTATTATTTTATATTTGTAGCCGAGAAAGCCGTTGTATTTCAATTATCAAAAAAATATACCAATAATATCGGTAACTTTGTTGTGTTGTTTTCAGGACTTTAGGGAATTCACGAATATCATACATGGGAATTTTATACCCATTAATGAAATGAGTATGTGTATTTATAAAATAATTATTAAATTTTATTTTATGTGAAAAAATAAAATCCTTTAATTTCAATTTCGATAAATGAAATTCGAACACGCAATGGGGTTTTTTGATATACTAACATATAATACGAACTTCAATAAGCTAGTTTCTGTTTTACTGAATAAATTTTTCATTTACACATGTTTCCAGGCGAAAAGTATTAATAAACAAGTATACAAAAATATTTCAAATTATATTTTTTTTAAATAAAAAAATGAGTTTTATATTTATCGGGTATAAGTGAAAATAAAAGTATTTTCTTTCCAAAAAAATAGATCCACGATTCTTACTACTTAGTCTACTAATTACATGTGTGATAGAAATCCATTTTTAACATTCACTATGATTATTTCTGACATTCGTCATAAAGCTCAGTCAAAAGCTAATTTCTTCACTTCATACGAGTATTATGTCCTTTGTATCTCCGATAAAGTCTATTGAGTATATGAAATGTTTAGTTTTCAAACTGTTTTTAAAAGTGACAAAAAAGCCTGGGGCAGCTGCAATTTATATTCAAGTGCGGTACTCAAAGTCATTACTCACAGGATCAAATTATCGTTAACGGACTATTAAAGATTTAAATATATTTTTATTAAAAAAATAACAGGTTAACTACATTTAGTTTTGATTCACATTTATTTTAAACGATTACATGTTTTAGCCACCCTGGAGACCATCTTCAATAATTATTAAATTGAAAACTGGCAGTGGTTTATATAGGTATGTATAAGTATTAGTTTCTACGTTAGTACACACATATTTAAAGATTGTATATGTGCGGGTTAGAACCATTGAAAAAATACATTATATAATCAAGGGGTATGTGTTATCTTAAAGTATTAAGCCATTATATAATATTTCGTTTTTGAATTCAATTTAAAAAAATCCTTGTAATTCTATGTTTGACTTTCAGCGTAAATGACGGTTAGTCCATGGTGTATGGGTTTTTCCAACTTGATACCGGGAAGAATATTAAGAAGTATCAATGATTTTATATTGTTGTTACAAAAACTGCTTTATATTGTTGTTAAAATTATTTGACAAATCTCATCTTGAAACTATTATGCAGTTGGATTGACTTTCTATGTGTTTGCAAGATGGCAATGATCTAGCACATATTTAAATAAAAATAGAAAAACTACTTTCAATTTCTTTTTCATTTGACAAAACATCCCAGAAGTGTAGCTTACGATTGTCTCTTGCCATTGAAGGATATTACATAACGAACAAACTTATTTATCGTTTTTCCCTCTGCATTGTTTATTTGATTTTTGTAATCTGCAGTATACAATTTGAAAGTATTTTGTTACTCTTTTTCGAATTTAAAAATAAAAATTTGGGGTAATACAAGTATTGAATTTGATGTAGTTTGATAGAGTATAATTATAAATATATAGTAAGGTAAGCCTTCTCAAGTCAAGACGTATGATTATTCTGCAAGTTACAGCTCTCAATCACCTGTGTGTCAAGGTATCTGAACCTTTTCACCAACCAAAAACCAGCATCTGAAGCTTATACAATAGTTTAAATTTAGATAAGTCTTTCAGTTGACACTATAATAATATAGTTTATATAAACGAGTGTTTATTTAAGGCTATTTTCATCTCAGTACAAACACAACTAGAACAAGAGGGTATAATTGATTACTTTTCTAAATTGGCTATCGCCAAATAATTGATGTTCTGGGTATTGACCTTTCGTGGGCGGCTAAAAAAATACACAGCTAAGTGTATTAAATAATTAAGATTGAGAAGTGGGCGGACGACATTGACTTAGAGATGAAAAAGTGAAAGAAAATTCAAATAGAGTTAGTATGCTAATGGACTTATGAATATTTTTTGCAATTGTCACTTAAATTAAATTAAAGCAGAATTATTTTACGCGTGAAGTATTTCGAATCACGTCCATAGAATAGCGTCTTGAACGTTAGGTATCTTATTGAGATTACGTTGAATCCAAAAACTACTGGGTATATTTAAATAAATAAATTCAAACAAGAGCATGGCGTTTGTTGTTTCTTTAAGTCTGAATGTGTATTTTCAAACCGTTAAATACATACGTTCAGAAAATAAAGGCTTTCTCAAACGTCTTACACAAACAATGAATTCATCATAATTCTCATTTAAATTATTCCTTTACTTCGCAATTTTTGACAAAACCGTATAACCATTTCTGAGCATCATTTCCAGCTTTTGGTGTTCCCTTTTAAAGTCTACCTGTTGACTTCGGAATACTTACTTGGAACACTACTGGTGGGTATAGCTCAATGGTCAAAGCGTTTGCTTTGCAAGCCAAAGGTAGTGAGTTTGATCACCAACGGAGATAAAAAAAAGGATTTGTAATCGATTTCTGAGTTCTTAAATACCACCGGTTGGTGTGAATTTGATCCCTCACCGAATTTGATCAACACGCTATGTACACCATGGAAAGCGTCATAGAATTCCACAGATGAGACTTTGGAATTACTTTCACCTTCTGTTGGTATTCTCCTGTATGTGTTTAGTTAAAAAATATATGGATCACGTTGGGTATGGCATTTGTTTAGGAGACTGCAGTTTCAACATAATCACCTTTCTCAATCTATCACTGCCTTTACACATAGTTGTCGCTTGACAGTGATGGATTAAGGAAGGCTTCGAGTTAGCTGAAACTGCAGTCTCCTAGACAAAGACCATACCCAACGTGATCAGTGTTAAAATAAGGTAAATAAATAATGGTTAATTATTACAAACATAAAACTGACGGTGGTAAATATTTCATTTTTACTTTTATTAATTTGTTTGTGGAAAAAAATATCTAAAATTTGAATTAAGAAATATTTTATAAATAGTTTTTTTTCCTATATAAATATTATTATAAACACATATGTCTTGCGCTGAATGCTATAAATTATTCGTGACGTAAGCTCCGTGTGTATCTGCTTCAATTTCCCTTTTTCAGGTCCTTTCAGTTTTTAAGGTTCCCTTCGGACGTTTAATAATTAATCAAGTGGCTGAAAACACTTTGCGTTGTATTCAGAACCGTTGACTGATTGTTCTAGGTGAGATTGCATTGTGAAGCTTTTGCGAAAAAAAGTACAGCCTTTTGCCAGAGCGATATCCATCGCCTAGCATTAAACTGTTTATTTCATTTTTTAAATGTCTTCTTTGAAATATTATAACTAAATTTACAAAATAATTCCCATTTTAAAACTGAATTCTTCGTTTTTATAATACATAATTTCAGAACTATAGATAACAAGTGAAGCTGAATTAAAATCTGCGGTCAGATATATAATTTCATTCATTCATTTTTAATTTTTATTAGAATATTATTTTATTATTTCAATATTCTAATCTACTTTTATAGATCATTGACTATATTACAATATTATTATTACTTAAATATACATATACTAAACATAAAATTATTTTTTCAACGCGTCAATCCAAGCACAAAAATAACGGCAGAAGCGGGATGCGAACCGCGGACCTTGGAAACCAACTATGCCCAGGTATTCATACCGCTCGGCGAATCGCGTTTATTTTTGTGCTTGGATTGACGCGTTGAAAAAGAATTTTATGTTTAGTATATGTATATTTAAGTAATAATTTCATTCATTTTTCTAGGCCTTAAAAAGGTAAGACTACAAACCAAATATTTTTTAATATTCATACTAACAAAAAAATATATGTGTTTTGGATACCACAACAGACGTTTTTTTATAATCCTAGCAAATTTTCATTTATAGCAGTCAGTTATGTATGATGCTATTGCCAATATCTTATTTTACGACAGCTCTATATTCAAATGTTCACCTGACAACTGACTTGTATCCAATGACCTCCGAAGACTTAAAGAAACGGCTGCTGTAGAATATTATTACTCGGAAAGTTTTAGATGATTTCTTAATCGCACTCTTAAGAAGATTTTGATGATAAACTTTGCGCTCTCTAGGCCTAGACCTACTACTCCAGCCCAGATATCGACAGTGACCATAATATAGTTATTGCTAAAAGTTCTCTGCAACTAAAAAAAATAAAATATAAAAGTAACTATAAATGGAACACTAAAGCTTTAAAAAACAAAGATGTCAAAGAAGAATACAGGAAAAAAACACAAGATTGCGCCACAAAAAATTTGACAAATGTTAATGAAATATGGGAGGAAATAAAAAAAAAAATTAAAGATGTAGCAGAAGAAGTCATTGGCAAAGATAAGCCTAAGGCAAGGAAAGAATGGATAACAGAGGAAATCGTTAACATGATAGAAAAAAGGAGACTACTCAAAAATAACCCCAATGACAAGGCCCAGAGTGAATATAGAGCACTGAGAAACAGAATAAACAGAGAGTCACGAATCGCTAAGGAAGCATTCTTACAGAGAAAATGCAAAGAAATCAATGACAACATGAAAAAGGAAATATTGAAACTGCATATGCGTCAGTAAAGGATTTCTTTGGCATGAAAATTGGAAAAGGCAAAGCGATAGAAGCAGAGAACGGGAAAATACTGTTTGAGGATACACAAATAGGGGAGAGATGGAAACAGTACCTGGAAACACTATACAACGGAAGTAATGATACCAGCTTTGAGAGTGTGATAGAAAACGAAACTGATGTGGACGCCGATGATTTGGGAGACCCAATTATCCGAGAGGAATTTGACTTCGCATTAAAAAAGCTCAAAGATGGAAAAACACCAGGGATTGATGACCTACCAGCTGAACTAATAAAGTCGGCAGGAACCGGAACTCTAGATGCTCTGTTCACAATGACTCAGATGATTTATAATACAGGAATAGCGCCAGAAGACTTCAAAAGTGTCTAATTGTAACTCTGCCAAAGAAGCCCGGAACAACAAAATGTGAACAACACCGAACACTCAGTATTCTATCCCATGCATCCAAAATACTGACCAACATAATCCTACATAGAATTGAACCAAAAATAGAAAATAGTCTCACTAGCGATCAATTTGGATTCAGAAAAGAATGGGAACCAGAGAAGCAATCTTATCCCTGCGTATGATCTTGGAAAAGAGGATAAAAGTAGACCAAGATACATATATTGCCTTCGTGGACATTGAAAAAGCATTTGATAAAGTAGATTGGGAGAAGCTCTTCGATATTATGAAAGAAATTGGAGTCAAATACAAAGAACGAAGACTCATATTTTCACTTTACAAAGAAGAAGCTGCCATAATATCACTTGGAAATGTCCAAAAGGAAGCAAAAATACGTCAAGGGGTGAGACAAGGATGCTCTCTGTCGCCTGTACTCTTCAACGTATACATACAAAATGCAATTAATAACATCAGGGAAAAAAATGGGCCATAGAGAGGGGGTTAAAATACATGGCCAAAAGATTGATATGATAAGGTTTGCTGACGACATTGCTCTGATTGCTGAAACTGAAGATGAACTCACTGAAGCGCTGACATCCATGGAAAACATATTTAATTCCAACTACAATATGAAGATAAACAGCACAAAAACCAAAGTCATGAGAGTAAGCCGCAATGAGCAGCAGAAAATTAACATATCAATGCTAGGAGTACCCCTAAAAGATGCAAAAGAATTTGTATACCTTGGAAGTACGATTACCTGGGATGCCAGAACAAAAGAGAAGTCAACAGTCGAATACATCAAGCAAGGCTAGCTTTCAATAAAAAGCCAAAATTCTTGAGTCAAAGAATATTACTTTAGGGCTCCGCAAGCAACTTGCCAAAACACTTGTTTGGAGCATCTTAATGTACGGCTGTGAGACATGGTGCTTATCTGAAAGTGATAAAAAGACTAGAGGCCTTTGAGATGTGGTCGTACAGAAGAATTCTCGGAATTTCCTGGAGAGACCACGTCACGAACAATGAGGTTCTCAGGATAATCAAGGAAGATAGGCACCTAATAAGAACCATCTCAGAGAGGCGAGCCCGATGGATTGGTCACATCATGCGCCACGATGGTCTTCTTCACGATATTGTGGAGGGGATGGTTGAGGGTAGAAACTGTAGAGGGCGCCCTAGACGGGAGTATTTACAGCAAGTATTCGAGGACATGAATTGTAGCGCTTATGCTGAGCTGAAAAGGGTTGCGGAGGACCGAGAGGAATGGAGATCGAGATGCAAGATTCTGTTGCTGCAAACCAATCCACCGGATTGATACTACGAAGAAGAAAGGCCTAGACCATTTGGTTCTAAAGGAAGGCTTAGTCAAAACAACAACATGCTGTAAGCAACAGGTGGTATATCACCATATTTTGCTCCACGTCCAATATGAGAAATTTCCTTATACAATTATTGTTATGGTTTTTTGTAATAGATTTTCTTATTATTGAAATTTCATCGAAATTGTTAAGAATTAAGTAATTTTCCATTCATTACAAAAATAATTTAATGTTTTTTACAGTAATTAAGTAAATTTAAATTTGTTTAAACAGACATGTTTATACAAGAAATGTATGTTCAGTCACGTTTTTTTTTTTTTTAATATGTAATTTACTTGTAATTTATATTGAAATCAGCTTGATATAGCTCCTTAAAGCCGATGCCGTAAAGCCTCAACAAACGATCTTTTGTCTATTATTTTGGTTCGCTTGCGTGACATCTACATCGAATATTAAGTGGTGTTTGCATACGCCAAAATAATTGTTATGACAGTTGGTAGAACTGTCCTCTTGGCGGTTGGTACTTGTAGACGACCAGTCGACCTCGACTGGTAACTCGCTCTACCAGCGACTGCGGTCCTCCACCTTCGAAGTCCTAACTTCCTTCAGCTGGTTGTAAGGCAGCTGTATCCCGGTCGGCTTCCTGGGCTGTGATGTTTGGCAGCTTCCAGTTCTACATCCAAGTAGTAGTCCGTGTAGAGCAGTAGGCCGAGGGCGCCGTGAAGTCCAGAGGCCCAGGGAGGGAGGTAGTGAAACTCGCAAGTGTTTTCAAGTGACTGATTTTATTCCGAGTCGCACCTCGTATTTATACAATTTCGTTCAAGAGGGGGTCGCGCGCAAAGCTCGCAGCTGTTGTCTTGTCTTTCTCTCGCAGCTTGTCTTTCGCTCGAGTCTAGATGAGTATTTACATCGGAGAATATAATAATAAATAACATTATAAACAATATTGACGTAACAGATGTATATGAAACTAAATAAGGTCAAATGAAGCTAAACAGAGTCGAATGAAGCTAAATAAGAGCAAATGAAGCTAAATATTTTATCAGTGCTTTATCAGTATTTTATTAATGTTTTATTAGTCATCAGCCGTCCGTAACAGTACTGTTGAAATGTGAGAGCGCGGCTGACAGGAGAACGCGCGGGGAGTTAGTTGAAGTTTGACTCGCGCCCGTTACAGTGCGCGCATCCTGTGCGTTTCTGTAGCAAGCGACGTTGTGAACAATAAACGTAGTATGTAAACAGAAACAAGTGTTTATATTGTGAACCTGATCCTGCGTCCTTCATCCAGTAAATCGATGTTCCTAAATGGAAGAGGAGGATATCAATATAAATAGAAAGTTTCGCTTATATTTACACTCAAAATAAATATATTATTCGAACATAAGCACTATTTTGGTAGACAGCAAAAATCTTTTAGTTTGAACTTAAAATACGTTTTTTAAAGGTTTCAAATAAAAGTGTAATCTTGTGCAAGTCATTAATACTAAAAAATGTAATGTTTTATGTAATAGAAACCAATTGTTAAATGTGTACAATTAATTAATAATCTTTTTTCATTTAAATAAAAACTTACAAGTATTTTTTTATCTTATGATCTAACAAAAAGTAATACATTCATATGCGACACTTCCAGGAACAATTTTAAACAAAATATTTAATATTGTTTCTATTTTTGGTCACCAGGTAGAAGGTCATGATATTTAGAAATAGTTTTAAGATTTGCGAAGACTCGATTTACAATTTCATAAATGAAATCGTATTCAATTTACGTTTGATAATCTGACGTTTCATGAAAAGCGGCAAAGTGTTCGAACTCGGTTTGTGGAAATCACTTTATGTATTTGCCACGTAAAAGCTAATAACATTTCCGCAACGTGGAAAGATATCAAAATAAATGTTTAATAATACTCTTAGTCCTCTACGCTGCTACGCCGCACTACAGAGTAAACTGTATTGTCATACTATGATTTTCTTCTTCAAATGATTTAAATAATTACTAAACTAGAAATTTTCAAATATTTTCTGGGACGTATTTTTTGTGAGTCATTATTACGTTAATTTATTGAGAAATCACTGTATTATTTTCGTTAGAAACAATAACATTAAATAATATTGATGAATCATACTACCAAAGTTTCTTTTGTTTATTTTATTTTTTAATTAATTATTTTACGTTACAAATTGGATTGAAATAAATTTAAATAAATTATTGAACACCTTTTTTGAATGAACATTACACTCGTTTTGTATTAAATTAAACTTATATTTTTGGATTATTCAAAAATTTAAATTTAATGTCATCATGATTTTTCAAATTAAATACTTAAAGTGTAATGTTTATTGAAGAATGAATGATAGTTTCGTATATTTAGAATTTTGTAAAAAAAAAATTTTTCGAAAATTCCTAAAAAAATTATAAAAGCTTACTACAAAGAGTATTAGAAATCGACAGTTCTAGGCTATTTTTTGGGCATTTAAAACATCATCTTAACTTCAATTAAATTTATTTATATTATTCGTTGATATAAAATTTCTATGAGATTTTTGATATCTTCTTTAATTTATTAATATTTGTAGATTTTACAGTTATTCTTCTTATAAATTTCCAGTAATCTGATTTTTTTTTCAATTATACATATAAATGTTGACACTTATTAAAAACTAAAAAAAATATTCATAACGAGCTAATGTGATCATTTTTTATTATTATATTTTCATAGATTCAAAATTTATTCATTTTTAAAATGAACAGTACGTTCCATAGTGCGTAGTTCCTCTCTACCGTAGCAATGTAGCATATACAGTGTGTGGGATTGAATACATTTGATGCTGATTTTATGTATGAGAGTTCGCTTACATTTTCGCAGCCAGGGTGACTTACAAATTCATTCTATAGCATTTCTGTTGCAGGGGACAATTTTTTTGACTGACTACCCTAAATTTTTCACAAGCACGTCATATTTAATGATAATTACACAGATAATAAAAACTGTATCTTTCTTATGATGTTAGATTTGTAAAAGCATTATTTATAAATAAAAAAAGACTTTAAAAAGTGTTATATTTTATGATGCTATAAATATGCTATAAATGCTTATAAATAAGTAATATTTGAGTAGATCGTGGGATTAATCTGATGTTCCCGAGGTCTATATCATAAAATCTTAAAGAGGACTCACTCCGAGTTGGTAGTTATTAAGGAAAACAATAGGTTTCAATTAGGAAAACTGACAAAGTATGTTAACAGTTAAATTCAAAAAAATAGTTAGATTAAAGATATTTATATTTTGTTACTAATTAGTATTTATTGTTTGCTAGTGAATGATTTGCAGCAAGTATTCGAGGACATGAATTGTAGTGCTTATGCTGAGCTGAAGAGGGTTGCGGAGGGCCGAGAGGAATGGAGATCGAGATGCAAGATTCAGTTGCTGCAAACAATCCACCGGATTGATACTACGAAGAAAAGAAAGTGAATGATCGATAAATGCACATAAGTGGATGAAATCGAAGTCTGATTTTTGTGATACGACAAATTATCATAAGCCATGTGAAAACTAAGTGTTATATTATTATATTTTTTATTCTTGAAATAAAAGTATGCGATTAAGATGGTCTATTTAATTACATCAATATTTTTAAAACGCGTTTGTATGATCTAATTTATAAGCGCTTCTTTACCTCTTTGAGTAAAAAGGTGGGTGTAAAGTCTGCTTCTGAAGGATGCCTCCGCTTTAAGTTCTCTTATGATTTCCGGCAGCCAGTTCTAGGCCAATGGTGCTACGTAACTGAAAGCTGAATTGACAAAGACCGTGCTAAGACTACCTCTCGTCAGCTGCAGGGTGCTTCTTTTTGCTCTGGCTGATTTGAGTGTATGTCCATGCGCACTAATCTTAACTCTTTCTACTCTGTATGTACATGCAATCAATTATTTATTTATTTCCGTCAATAACATTACAAAATATTTTACCAATTAAATTTATTATTGAAGTATTAACATATAAGTGTGGCCATGTAAATGTATTGAAACATTAAGTGTTAATGACCTCACACCTAGAGCAAGCGTTAAGAGACGAAATGAAAATAGTTGACTTGTAACAACAAAAACTCTGTCATAAGTAAATCATGGTAGAAAAAACAAATAACACACCATTATTGTCAGAAAATCAAACTTCCATCATTTCGCCTTCATCAACTAGCACTGAATCTGAAGCAATATTACACTTAACATATCAATATTTTCACTCAAGTTGGTTTCAACCACTGTTCACTGCCATTCTTTCGTCTTCCACGTATCCAGGAATGAACGATGTTCTTTTCAGGTCACACTTCAGGCTTAATGAGAGACTCCAGAAAAGTCGCGATGACCCCGACTTTGAAAAAAGTTGTCAGCGTCCGTCTGCTGATAATCCTCTTGATGGTCATCCAAGAGGGATTGAATGCAGCGGTCGCTGCCAAGAAGCTCTGCAAGTCATCAGCTGTTGTATCCGGATGAAGACTCTTGGCGTGAAGATACGCCATCTTCACTCCGGCAACCTTCTTCGAAGGAGCTGCAGAACCACGGATCACCCGATGTGCTGAACGCCTTTCCACATCAGAAGAGGCGCGACTCATATCCGAGTGGTAAACTTCCCCGGAAAGACTGCTCGTGGGAGAGAGAGGGCGTCCACGGAGAGAGCATTCAGGGCCTCCAGTTCCTTGAACTATGAGCTGGAGGACATTTTTGGGATCCTTACTCAAAACAGCAGGGGCTCCTTGCATAGCATATTCTAAGGATTCTCCTTCTTCGGAAGCCTAATTTGAAGTAACGGCTATACGGAGTCTCTGCTGTCACAGTTGAGCGATGGTGAAACTTGGCGAGGACTGGTAACAATTTCTGCGAAGGTAGCCAGAATTTCTTTGCACTTCCTAAGCAAGCGTCTTCTGCGGAAAGACGGCAGACTTGTTTGGTTGGGTGGAGAGTCCACGCCAACGGACGTCGGTGTATCCTCCTTCCCGCATCCAACAGCCTTTATGAGCCGCTCCAGGAGCAATCGGCGTTTATCCAAGCGCCGATGTATCTGCGCAATGTCGCATGAGCAACTGGGAGCCATCCTGTAGGTAGGATGACAAACACGTCCGCACTAGTCGAAAGTCGAGCGATGAATGTCACTCGACTTTCGACTAGTGATCGAAGATAATAATAATCGAAGGCTTGATCAGTTCTGTCAAATAACCCAGTGTCGATCCGTCAAGTAATAGTATAGAAGTTATACTTAATTTTATATTAATTATTGAATTTCAAATATATAAGACTGGCCGTTTCTAATATCTATGGCAACCATGTGCTTTACTTATATGAAAAATAAAAAAATAAAGTAAGTGTTTGATAAAAAACATCTCTTTATCCAATGGAACATATATATATCTTTTTTTTGTAAGACACGATCTTCATTTGTTTTTTTTTTTTTTTTTAATTGTAATACACATATAAACATTGTGTTGAGGGAAACGTTTGTTTCAAGTGCAGCTGTTTTACAAGAAAAATCACCGTGACGACATTTCAAATTTAATTTTGAATTTGATTGTTAGATTCACTGAAAAATCGTCGTATAAATTGCACGTAAATCCTGAAAACTAAATAACCGCGAGCGTTTTTGCATACGGTACTACTGAAAACGATCCAACGCCCGGAAGAGATGCATATATTTATCACGTGGCGTGGTTTTTTTTCCTTCAGTCGTCGCTGCTGAAAAACGCGAAGCGAAATGAAATACGTGACCCCAAAGAGCCGTCACTATGCTGAAAGTCCGCTTGAGTGACGCGAAAGGTTTTTTCAGGAAACTGAAAAAGAGTTTAACGGTAGATAAAGGTTCCGCAAAGTATCAAGTGTAGATTTTTTCTAACCCAGTTTATTATTATTATATTAGTATTTGTATAGCGCTCTTTTATGACCGAATGATCATTCCTTTTTGCATACCAAACTGTTTTTCTTCATTAAATATATAAGAATTTCATACCTTGTTTTAACAAGGAACACACTTGATAGGGGACTACAGTTTCGCAATCAATGAAAGCATTTTTAGTTCCAACCTGCAAAAACTTACGCACGGTATGAAATTTTTGTCTACTTGATATTTAAATGGATCCAAAGTGAATGAAAAAAATAGAAATAAAATGTTTTTGTTCTTCTTGTTCAGCGATGCATGTAAGCCTTCTTAATGAGTCTATTTATTTGATTCCTTCAACGGAGATGGTCTCAAAATCTTAGAAAATCAATGAAAACTAAAAAATCAGTAATAACGTGTATATTATCATCAGCTTGTATCCGTCCACTATTAAACGTAGACGTCCCGCATGAGTCTCCATCCTCTTCGATTCCTTTAACAAGGCGGAAATCTGGTTATTCCCGCTACTTTCCTGATGTTGTCAGTCCTTTTTGCAGGGGCTTCCAATGTGAACAAACATACAAACATACGCTTATTAAAGTTTAAGCCAATGATACTTAAAGTGAATCCTTAAATAAAAATAAAACATTTATAATTGTTTTAATTTTATCTTTGTTCATTTTCAGACCAATTTTTTTCAACGGTTTATTGAAATTGTGAAACTTATCAAGTGATTTATTTATAAGCATTATGACATCTACAAATCAAACGTGATCATATCTACACGTAGTGCATATCGCGAATCTTTTTAAATGATTCATTTATATCAGTTTGGACCATTTTCAAATGCTTAGACAAATAATGCAAAACATCAAAAATGTGACTAGCCACTATGCTTCCCCTTTACGAGAGAGGAAAATCAATTTTACACACGATAGTTTTTTTCTAATAAAATAATCGTGCTTTTGAATATGTTTTATCTAATTTACATTTATTATCATTTTGTACGAAAAAAATGCATTCGTTATTTTTACAACAAGCGTAGTAGTATTTTTCGACGTTTCAATAAACAAACTGTATTCGCTGAAAGATAAAACCGTCTTCCGGGAACGTTTCCATTTTCAGCTCTCCTGAAAAATAATACCCACTTGGCCGCGAACCCCGCATTAAATAACTTGCGTATCGCGAGTGCAGCGGGCAAAGACTTCCGCAGATTCCATTCCAGTTATTATTTATTGTGCCAGTTTGCTTTCAGGATGCTTTCAGTTTGTATTCAGGATGCTGTTGTTGTCGTCCGGAGAGATGGCAAAGTTAAAACCAATCCTACACTATTTCAAAAACTTAGATTACTCTTGACAATTTAAAACTAATATAATTATGCTAATTGATAAAAGATAAATGTTTTTTCTTTTTCTGATAACACTTCCTAATGTTAAACATTTTCACATTGAATTACCGCCATTAAGTTCAATCGATTGCCAATATTCAAGATCTGTCCCAATATATTTCCTTATTTGAAAGTTCAACTCAATAATTTTGGTTTCCGACGACTTTAAGGGCAGAAACCCGAGGACCTTCAAAAACGGCATCTATAGTATTCTAGGCAAATTTTGGGTAATTCATTTAGATTTTTAATGACGTTCACATGATTAACTCGGAGCTTCCAATGCCTGCGCCATTTGATCCTAAGGGTCGGCTCAAACGTGGTTAGCAACAGGCGATGACTTATCTAATTTTTTATACGCATCCAATATCAACAATTAGTACTAGTTGTATGTATTGATATCAGCTTGATATAGCTCCTTAAGGCCGATGCCGTAAAGCCTCAACAAGCGATCTTTTGTCTATTATTTTGGTTCGCTTGCGTGACATCTACATCGAATGTTAAGCGGTGTTTGCATACGCCAAAATAATTGTTATTACAGTTGGCCTATTGCCGGTTGGTAGGACTGTCATATTGGCAGTTGGTACCGTGGAGATGTGAGATCGCGCCGTGGGCTGGCAGTTGAAGTTTGACTCGCGCCCGTCACAGTGCGCGCGTCTTGTGCGTTCGCTGTGGTGGGCGACGTTTCTGACAATAAACATGTATCGTGAAACAGAAACAAGTTGTTTATAATGTGAACCTGATCCTGCATCCTTCATCCAGTAAATCGATGTCCTAAATTGAAGAGGAGGATATCAATATTTTTAAAAGACTTTTCCAAGCTCTTAAGCCGCCTACCTTCGTCACATTTATTAATTTAGAGCATGCCTTAGAATTTTATTGTTTCTTACAATTTCAAGGAAAAAATTGATTCTGACAGAAATTTTGATATTCATTTCTAATCTCTTTAAATTTTTGGTCGGTTAACGGTTAGTGAGAATGAGATCCATCGCAAATAAAATGTGAGTCGTTATCTATTAATTAAAACTGGCGGTCGATAAAAATCGCCCTGCGAACATCACCCATTTATAATGATTTCATGCAAGTAAATATGTTATTACCAGACTTAAAAATAATATACGTTATATTATCGAAGGATTTGATTTATCCATTTTTATCTATCAGTATTCTAATGTACGTGTGGACATATAAAAATCAACATAAAACGTAAAATAAAATAAATTACCTGCTATTTTTTTCCCATAAATTTGGCAATATAAAACTTTAAATACTTGAACTCTTATAGTATGTACGTCGATGATATTTTTTTTTATTTTATGGCATTTTTTAATGAAATTAATGATAATTGAATACGCTATTTTTTACAAACCATAAAATGAGTTGCTAATAAATATTATGAAACTTTTTTTAATTGTCAAACACGTTCAATATAACATTTTTAATCGCCTATAACTCTAATACGACGACAATTTAATGAGCCGTAAAAGAGATGAATTATCGATATTAGATGTAACGAGTAATTCTGAAAAATATCATAAACTTTTAAGCACTAATACGAAGTAAACGTATATTTAAGAAACTTTTCAGTTTTTATTTTTTTCAAAGAGTACAACTGAAAAAAATATATATTAATATGACAATGTTTACTTTTTCAAACAAATTTGTTCGAGCAATGCTGTAATGGCGATAACCTTTAAAAGTATTCATAAGTACGGTATGCTTTGAAATATTTGAACGTGTTTTTTTATTAAACCTTGTTCATAATTCAACAAGTTTTTTTTTTCAGTAACACGACAGTATAATTTTCGACAAAAAATTAAAGCATGTTTTTTATAAATATGTTTTCAGGTTAAATCTACACGAACTTACCAGTGAGTGTAGTTCAGTGGTTAAAACGCTGGCTTGGCAAGTTAAAGGTCATGTGTTCGATCCCCGACGACGTCTAAAAAAAATATTTATCAATTTCTGAAATACTATTAATCAGAATTGGCGGTAGACGAAAGTCGTCCCGTGAAGACCACCCATTTACAGTGAATTAAGTGAATGTCAGGCTGTAATCTATGACGTTGACGGATCAACACTTCACATACAGCGCTAAGCGGTTTGTATAATGGTAAGCGTCATATAATCCACAAAAAAAAATTAGAATCACAATCACCATTTCTTGGTATTCTCCTGTATGTGTTAACATAAAAAAAAATATAAATCTCACTTGGATTGCTCTATTTTATACGAGAAACAATTTTCGATAATGTTATTGTTTTTAAAAACAAGCTTAACTAAATAGGCATCACAAGAGCTCGAAATTTTTCACGGTTGTACTTATGAATGCTATGTATTGTTTTATTTATGTTAATACAAATTTTAAAGCGAAAATTTCACAATGTCTTAAAACATAGGAGTTAAACCTACACATATTCACAGTTTTAATTTATGGCGTAGAAACGTAGAATCTAACAGCAGGTCTTATACATAGAATAACGATTACCCAACGTGTCATGGAGAGATCCATGAAAGGAGTGTCCGTAAGAGATAAAAATCATATCGATGATATCCGAAAAATAACTCAAGGAGTGGAGGCTATCCAACGAATAAACACAATCAAATATCAATTGACACGAGATTTCTATCAAAGAAATGACGGTCGAGGGGGATGAAAAATATGAGAGTGGTGACCAAAAACTGGCAAACAAAGCGTTGGCTGACCCCGTGCAAGATGGACTGACGGCATCAGTATAATATCGGGAGTGGCCTGGATCCGTGAGGCAGATGATCGAAGAGGATGAAGACTCATGCGGGAGGCCTACGTTCAACAGTGGACAGACACAACCTG
Organism: Glossosoma conforme; assembly: GCA_022606575.1. Lineage (NCBI taxonomy): Eukaryota > Metazoa > Arthropoda > Insecta > Trichoptera > Glossosomatidae > Glossosoma > Glossosoma conforme. Next base: position 4,585,608 of record JAGTXR010000058.1, on the reverse strand, counting down.
ATGATGATGATTCATTACGTAAAACAATCAGTTGACATGCCTATTTCAAGGGATAAATTAAAATTATTATATTAAATACAACATCGATAAATAATTACATAATTCTTTAATGAGTTTCGTAAGATGTTCTAATAATTAATTTAATTTGCGTGTTATAGATGTTAGGACAAATTCTATGACCTTTATAAACATTGTAAAACTACCACGTGAATTTAAAATTTTCGTATATGGTTTGGTTCAAAAATCCATTCTTTCTTCAAAAAAGTTATCTCTCGGTATTTCTCTCTCTTTCGGAAATCTTTTCTCTAGTTGGACCATATGGTCATTATATCCTAAAAAAAATAATATAGTTCACGATACTATGCGATACACGATCACAAGTATGAGAGACCGTACGAAATGAAAATTTCTAGCATTCAAAGCATTTTTTATTAAAGAAGATTGAATAACTATTAATCGATTAGACACAACTTATTCCTGCCACTTAATTATGTCGATTGCCATAATCTGTGTTTTGTTACAAGACATCTTTATACTATAAAAGGACCACTTGGAAAATTCATGATTCTCTTTATATATATAATAAAAGCTGTGTTATTTGAGTCATATTTAACCCTTTCGCATAGTTGTCGGAATATGCCGTCATACGATTCTCCAACTGTTGACATCAGTTGACGTAATTTATCGTTTTGCTTCTTTTTTAGAATACTTTTTTATGCATCATATTATAGCTTAAAGATACAAGAACCAATGTGATATATGAAAATAGACTAGATAAGTACATTTATGCTTTAAATACTAGTTTTATAATTGTCAGTATAATTTGTATTCAAACCGAGCCGTAATGAAAGAGTTAAGGTTATTTGTTTCTTTAGATTTCTTAATTGGTCGGATGTTCATTCCAATACTCACATAGCTTGGATTATTTAATTCTAAGGAGTGGATCAACTCGACTCATAATATTGGCAACAAACAGTTAACGTCTTGTGGATACGAATTTCACACCTTGTTTTAATAAAGATCGCACTGCGCACTGTTGCACTTGATGGAAGACTACGGTTTCAGGATCTATAAAAGCATCATAATTTTTTTTTTTTTTTTTATCTATTTTATATGGAAATAGAAATCAATAAGAGTGAAAGTTTTGTTCTATGTTCGATTTCGCCTAATTTGTGGTGATCTTACGAGAACCGCGCTTATGATGTGTTATTCTTATTATATATATCCTCCCAACTGGCAAGAGCCTTGACTGGCGGACCTGGAAATCCCTAAACAGATTAAGAACCGGAGTTGGTAGAATAAAGAACAACCTCGAGCGGTGGGGAATACTTCGGCAGGGAGAGACACTATTGTGCGACTGTGGAGACCTGCAGACCACCTCACATCTAAAATGCTCCTCCATGTGCCCAACAAGTTGCACATCTCAGGACCTAATGCTGGGCAACACACGAACCATCGATGTTGCCAGATATTGGGAAAAAATAATTTGACGTCGCTGACACGAAGAAGAAGAAGAAGAAGAAGAAGAAGAAGAAGAAGAAGAAGAAGAAGAAGAAGAAGAAGAAGATTATATATATTATATGATATTTTTATATGCTTTGCCAAACTACGTGTATCATCTTACAGATTGAAATAATACGTTGAATTTGGACCACCTTATTGGTACCGAAAACCTCGATATACAATATTTCGTCACTTATTTCTGTTCGCATTTCAGACATTAATGTGTCCGCCATATTGACATTTGGGACTAGTGATATATACCGCCGCTTGTGGGGCTGGGCAAGAGTTCATCAAAAGCGCGGAAGTTGTGTGCTGACGGCCGAGAAGGTCGCAGGACGGCCGGCTGGCATGTCATTCCGCCTGGGCCGGAAGCTTGTAAAGTTTGTCGTAAATATATGTCATTGTGCTTCAGAAAAAGTCTTTGTTTTGCTGACCTGCTCCTCATCATGCCCTCACGTGACGGAATGAAAACCTTTTGAAAAAGAGGAGGATGTTAATACAAATCCCAATCCATATACATTTTACAGTTATTTCATGTCCTTATTAAAGGACATGTTACAGCTGATTGATGGTTGAACCCCTATGTTGAACGATGGGCCTTTTCGTTGATCGCCGTTATTAAATCGAAATCGCGTCATTAAAAATTGACGCCCCTCGCAAATTGGTGCCCAAATTGTCAGACACGTAGGTTTGCCCGCTTTCCAAATTGCCCATCCAAAATGTATCAGTCGAGATCGATTCCAAAATCCATTAACGTATGCGTAAAGTAAAACTTGTGAATTACTTTGATGGAAAAATTCATAAAATGTATAGTTAGCTGTATAACTAAAGAATATTAAATTTATTTATATGGAGATATTGCTCTTAATGGCGTATTTGCTGAATTTTTCCCCATAAAATATCGCAAAGACTTTTGTGAGCAGCCGAATTTATTTCCTATATCCCTCAGCTGCCAGTCATAGTATGTTAATTATATATATAATCGTGTCGGAAGCAACAGGGTCAGATCCTGTCTGCCCAAAAGTGGGCGACGTCGATGGCGTTACTTCTGGCCATCATAAGGTCTTCCTAGGTGCAGCCACTCGGGCACAGCGCACACTCCAGAAGGTGTGACATTTTCACACCTTCGACACATTCAATCGGTCCGCTGTAAAACTGCCAGGCCCTCATTTGTGTCCTCGTCTTGCATACTCCGGTCCGAAGTCTGTTAAGGGACCTCCATATATTCCACCCTTGGTCATGTCCAGGGGCTAGGTCCTCTTTCGGGTATGTTAATTAAAATTGATAGACGAAAGTCGTCCCGTGAAGACCACCCATTCATAGTAATTTCCTGTGATAATAAGGATGATGCGTGAATCTCGGGCTGTAGTCTATTACGTTGGCTGCTCAACACTTCACGTTCAGCACTTAGCCATATGCACCATGGTAAGCGTCATAGAATTCCACAGATGAGACTTTATAATTACTATCACTATCTGCCGGTATTCTCCCGTATGTGTTACATAAAAAAATAAACTTTTTGTTGTCAACCATAGTTCATAAAGTGGTGACATTCCTGTTTTACTAAAGCGACGGTAAATTGACGTCATTTGCACATGTGGTGGATAGATGAGGAGCAAGTCACTAAAGCAAAGAACTCGTCGAGGAGCGTGTTAACGTTGATTTCAAAAAAAGACTGAAAAAAATCTGTATTCTGGCAGTGTCACAAACAATGAATGTTTTGTACCTGACAGTGCCCGGGCAGAAAGTGTATTGGATCGCACAGTACAGTCGCAGCGTCCGAAGACCACATATCGGCCATTTGGCGAACTATCGACTTTCACATAACAGGCAGTGGCTTGTCAAAGCAAATAAATGACGCCATGTCTTATGACTACTTAAATATAAAACTAATACTTATATTTTTATATGTCTGTCAGACGAGCGAAAAAAATTAGAGACGCGATATCCGAAGATCGAATACAGAGGCTTTTTGGCACCAGTCTATATTGGCAATATCGAGTTGGTATCAGTATGTTTAATGAAACAAATAAATTTAAATTTACGTATCACGGACCTAAATTCATGAATTTATTAATTTTTTCAGGTGGAAATTCAGAGTGTCTTCTAATTACATTGCCTTCTAATCCCGACCGTTTTTAGCGCGTCGGTCGCTAGAGGGAAAGTGGGCTAGCGCGGTTTCCCAGGGTGAGATGCTCGAGCCGCGGCTTCGAACCGTAGACCGCAAGGCTTAATTTCAAAGTGATACAAACCCTATAGGAAGGTTCAGCAGAACCTTTTTAGGAAGGCACATCCAAAATTCATCCACTCTTTTTTTATATATTCGGTGTGGTATAAATAAAAAAAATCGTGTCGGAAACAACAGATTCAGATCCTGTCTGCCCAGAAGTGGGCGACGTCGACGGCGTTACTCTCGGCCATAATCAGGTCTTCATGGGTGCAGCTACTCGGACACATCTCAAACTCCAAAAGGTTTGACAGGGTCTGCTCCACGACGCAGCCGTCCGGTCAGTCATTCAGTCGGTCCACTGTAAAGCTGCCAGGTTTTCATTTGTGTCCTCGTTTTGCATACTCCGGTCCGAAGTCTGTTAAGGGACCTCCATATATTCCACCCTTGGTTGTGTCCAGGGCCAAGGTCCTCTTGTGGTTGAGGCAGATTAATCACTACCAACGACTGTATAGGTAGTTTCAGAAAACCACACTGAGTTAAGAAACTACAGGTAGTTTGGGCGCGTTAACTCATCTGGTCAAAGAGTGGTGCCTACAAACCATCGCCTGACCTTTTGATCGTATTGCGACCGACGGCTTAAAAAATCCATATTAATTGTAATCTAGTTAAATGTTAAAGGTTGTGTTCCAGAACCGAGAGTGCGGTCCCAAAATTACAGCATCAGCTTATATGGTAATGATGAACATAATTATTAATTACGAAACCCCTTTTGATTTCCTTATTTACAGCATGAGTAAGCAGTTATAAAAGTAATATTAATACATTGAATGTCATACACTGCACATTCCTAGATACCGTTTTTGGATTTTGATCCGTTCGATCCACATAGAGTGGCAGACCGTTGGGATGGTCCATGCTCCGTATCGATGCATAAGCATTCCTTATTAATATTAATATTACTAAAACATTGAATTTCGTGCACCGCAAACTCCTCGATACTTGTTGTTTTGGACCTTGATCCCCTCAATTTGCTCAGAGGGGCAAATTGTTCTGAGTCGTACCTGACTGAATGAATCTAAGATGAAGAGTTGATTATAACAATTACTTTAAAGACTTGATGTTGTTTAATACAACACAGTTATGTTCAAAATAACGTTTTGAACAGGTTGGGTTTCACTGTTTTGAACCAAAGCAGGTCTCACTACATGTATAATAATGACGAACAGGAATGAAAATTGGCAATTTGGAATGAAACACGGATCGCTGAAGATTTTTCAGCGCTAATTTTTTCACGCCTCCCTTAAACGAAGGTCGAGCGAACCTTTAGAAATACTGAAAACCCCTCAATATCCTCTAACCCGTATACATTCTTTACAACCGCATATATATGCCAATATTATTACGGGTTTTCCTCGCCCTTTTTTGGACTTATTTTTCAAAAATAATTTTGCTCTTATCTCTCACATAATTTGGATTAAAATTTAAATTATTTAATGCTTACATAATTTTATTATTTTTTGACTGGTTTTTCGAGAAACATTTACATAATTTGGTGATGTTTAATAAATTTATTTCTTTATAAGTCTTCCATAGCAACGCGTTCCAATATTTTTCTGATTTTAATTATTAGTTCGTTAGAATATAATATTTGTTGTTGCTTTATAAGTAATTCATTTATAACAATATTCTTAATAAATTGATACGCATATAAAGAAATACATCAAAAATCATCATCCATGATATTTCTCTCATCAATATTAGAGAAGTATAATAAATACTTGTAAATAAATAAATTTAAATTGGAATATTCCTGTCTTAAAAAGGTTGTTATTCAGTCACGTGGTGGCAGGATGAGCAGCAGATTAAATACAAAAAGACTTTTTCTGAAGCACATATATTTCCAGGTCGAGTGGTCATGTCTGTTTAAGAATTTTCAGTGAATACTCCTAAATATCCATAAAAATGATACGTGAATTTTGAGCTGTACTTATATGGCACTAGCACATTAACACTCCAAAGATGGTGCTTAGTTCTCTTTAATGTGGCATGCGTCAAAAATTCACCATTGAGATTTCTCGATCATTGTCTGTTAGTATTTTCTTGTATGTCACCAAATACAACATTTATGTTACATTAGTAAAGAATCACTGACTTTGATGTCTGCAAAAATTAAATTCATTTATCTATGTTTTTTACATAAAAATTTATTTGATAGTTTGAACCACAGTTTTATTCTATCTAAAATACTTAAATGAAAAACTTCAGTCTCATTTTTTTTATTCTGCGGCATTAACATTAAAAACCGATGTTTTAATTTTCGTCAAAAAAGTAACACTAATATATTTTCTTATCTGAGCGTTACGAGCGTCGCTCCTGAATTACAAAATAAGCTTTCCTGAAAAGTTGCGCGACTTTGAAATTCCCGCCACGCGCTGAAAATCAGTGATAATATCGCCGATAAGCGCTTTCAGAATGTGCGCCGTGAATTTCGGAAAATATTCAGCAAGATAGATTACTCGAATGCTTCACACCGGCAACCGTAGAGCATCATAACTCTTAAGAATTATAGTTAAAAAGATAAATATTTCGTACCTTTTTAAACATGATCTCACAATATATATAATCGTGTCGGAAACAACAGGGTCAGATCCTGTCTGCCCAGAAGTGGGCGACGTTGATGGCGTTACTTCTGGCCATCATCAGGTCTTCCTGGGTGCAGATATTCGGGCACATGATCTCACTGATAATTGTTTATTGTGGCTAAAATTTTTTTTTTAAACCAAACATTTTTCTGGTACTACAGACGCAGTCTATGCAAGTTCGCGGACTCTCTGTTCCCATGTGGATCTTCGGTATACAGATGTTCTGAGGCATAGATTATATGAGCCTGCTGAACTTTGAAACGGGTATTTGCGATGTATATTTTCTCCAAATTTCGAACAGATAAGGTTAAAAAAAAAATACAGTTACTAACGAAATATTTTGAAATTTTATATATATGTTTCGGATCCATTTCAAATAAATAAATATTTCTAGCGCTATTTTTACAATGGATCACACTACAAGTTGCTTATTCATATGCTGGAATACTGCAATTTCACCTTTCAATATGTTTTAACATTTTTTTAATTTTATTATTTAATATTAATGTTTTAATATCTTCATGTATCTTATAAATACGTCTTTTTATAAGAACTTACATTATTCATGAAACAAGGTCGAAAGTTACTTATTTTATTGCAGTATAAATAGTCTTCAGTGAATCGACATTTCGTTAATTATTTAAATATACATAACCTGTAAGTAGAAGTGACCTTTAACTGAAATAACGTCAATGAGCAGAGGCCATAGAAGGCTGTGGGAAGGCAAAGTACGGCACGTGTCAAATACATGGACACAAGTCAAGTTAACAGGGAAAGTTTGCTCTCAAAGGACCTTACAAAGAAGGATCGAAGGTAGAGGAAAACATCAAATAATTAATTATTTATGTAATTATAAGACTCGGTAAAAGTCATTTATCCTACGCGGTTACTTACGCGTACATCATCTGAAAGTAAAAATGTAAAGAATCACATTTTTTTTCTCTAAGTGGTTATGATTTAATGATAAGAAGGTTCCTCACCACGACTTGAGGCTTATGATAACTTTACCATGAAGCTTTAAATTTAAAGAAAAAATAATTTTAAAGCCTTGAAATTAACTATTTCTTTTATGCAATCGCATGCGATTGCATTTGCATGTAAGAGACCACAACCGGTCTAACTAGTGCACTCCATGATGTTCAGTTAGGGCGGCTGGATGCTTAATGCTGGAAAAGTTTGTTATGTTTTTGGGAAGATTATGCGTGAAATTTGTCTAATTATTGAAGAGATTTAGATTGTATCAGGAGAAAACAAAGATGCTGCAAAAAAAATCAGAGCTTACCGGTTGCGGTTCGTGTTAAATGAATACCTCACGTTTAAAAATTTCATAGTATTTTAATCAAAATTAGAGCTTGGGAAAAGTCGTCCCGTGAACGCTACACATTCATGGTGAGTTTTCATAAAATGAATAGTATGTGGTTGCTAAATTGCTGTCTAATAACGTGGACAAATCAAAACTCACATAAATGGTAAGCGTCACACAATTCTTAAATGAGATTTTTCCATTATCACCTGTAAATATTCACTATATATAATCGTGTCGGAAACAACAGGGTCAGATCCTATCTGCCCAAAAGTGGGCAACGTCGATTGCGTTACTCCCGGCCATCATCAGGTCTTCCTGGGTGCAGCTATTCGGGCACAACGCACACTCCAGAAGCTGTGACAGGGTCTGCTCCACGTCACAGTCACATTCAGTCGGTCCGCTGTAAAACTGCCAGGCTTTCATTTGTGTCCTCGTCTTGCATACCCCGGTCCTTATTATTAATATTCACTTAAAGAATGTGTGCATTTTTATAAAAATACATATAACCGTAAAACTTTTGACATTCTTAACGTGTTCGAATAATAAATAAAGGTACCTGTTTATACTTTTTTTATAAAGTTTCTGAAGTAAATGATCATTAATTTTGATTTCACCGTTATATCTATCAACTAGGATTTGCGATTGCTTAAGTATTCAAGGCGTACTTAATCATTTACGAGTTGTTGATCAGCATTTAAATAATATGGTATTTTCAGTTAAACGCTTCCAAAACGTGGTTTATTTATATTATAGGGCGGCTTAACATAACCAGTGTATATATAATCGTCTCGGAAACAACAGGGTCAGATCCTGTATGCCCAAATGTGGGCGACGTTAATGGCGTTACTCCTGGGCATCATCGTGTAGCCTACATGGACACAGCGCACACTCCAGAAAGTGTGACAGAGTTTTATCTAGGCCTCAGTCGAATTCTGTCAGTCCGCTGTAAGACTGACAGGCTTTAATTTGTGTCCTCGTCTTGCAAACTCCAGTCCAAAGTCTGTTAAGGGACCTTCATATACACCCCTGGTCATGTCCAGGGGCTAGGTCTTCTTTTGGGGAAATCCAAACCTATCCCTCAGTTGAGTTTCTCCACATGTTCAGCCGCAGGGTGGTCTCAGGTATATACGTTCATCGGCCAATGTTGCTTAACGAAAACAATTATCACGACAATTACGCGACTTCACTATCAACATGACGTCAACGATTGAGAATAATTATAAGCGTTCTATACTGTATTAAAAAAATAAATTATAAAATTTTGTATATTTTACGAGTAGAAGAATATGACATTATGGTGAATAATATTTTTTCAATTTTTGTTTTAACTGAAATCTTGATATGTGCTCGGCGTATTTTTCTCATGAATATAATCGTATTATTTGTAACTCAATACGCTAGCTTTTATGGCACGTATTATTTTTCTTATTAATTAGTGCATAAAATACTAAGAATTTTGTCTCGACTCTTCGAATATGGTTTAATATTTTCTTGAAGACTTACAGTATTTCAAAAAAATCTTATCATTAAAATATTTTTAAATAATTAAACACATAATTCTCTTACGACGTTTTTGAAGATTTTTATTTTTTCAAATAACTTGGTAACAAATGTCTTTGCTTTTGTGCGATACGTGACTTACCTAAGTATAATAAAATATTTATTGCTGAAGTACCTGAAGTTGGTAATAAATTAAGTATCATCAACAATTTCAGCCTGAGTCCGTCCATTGCAATCAATGGAACACAGGTATTGGTTCACTAAGACTTTTCTACCATAATTACCACAATTTTGCTGTCGCTGGGTTGCAGAGTCACTATTGTGCGACTATGGAGATTTGCAGACCGTCTCACACCTAAGATCCTGTTCCATGTATCCGACAAGCTGCACATCTCAAGACCTAATACTAGGCAACACATGCTGGGCTATTGATGTTGCCAAATACTAGGCAAAAATAGTTTGACGTCCGTGACACGAAGAAGAAGAAGAATATGACTACGGTCTCTGCACTTCGGAACCTTCTGGAAGGACAAATCCGACCTATCCTTGAATACGGCAGTTGCCTTTGGATTGGATCCCCAAAATACCTTCTCAATTTAATTGACTTAGTTCAAAGAAGAGCAATTCGTTTGACAAACAATGACACTCTCACGTCTAACCTGAAATCAATGGAATACAGGCGTAAGATTGGTTCACTTAGTCTTTTCTACTGTTATTAGCACGGTCGCTGCTCTTCGGAACTTAAAGAACTATTTCCACCTGCACCCACTCACAACCGACAAACTCGTTTTACACTTGCCGAACATGTTAATGTGTGTCAAGTAAAAACTGGCAGTTTCCAAAGTTCCTTCATTAATGCCACCGGCAATCTATGGAATGCTCTTACAGCGTCTGTGTTTCCTCCTTCCTACAATCTGGATTTCTTCAAGAAACAGATTAATTTACACTTACAATATCCCCAACCCACACACAAACACGAAAACAACACACGTTTCCCGCATGCAGTGTCCAGCATCCCTGGCTCAGCGCCATAGATTGCACTGGTCTTGACCGGCTGTGCTCCCATGCATGCGATTAAATAAAAAAAACTGTTGAACGAAGGCCTCCCGCATGGGTATCCCTCCTGATCCTCTGCCCTCCGCATCCATGCTACTACTTAAGAAATTAATAAATTGATAAATTATATATTATTTACTTTTGAATCTCAATTTTATGAATTATTATATTCTTTGATTAACAGTGTGTCAAATAATGTCGTTATTAACGTTTAAAATAAGGAATTATTTTAATCAAGGTTTTCTGAATGATGAGAAACATTTTCCATTTTTCCACTAGTAATAATTTGTAAGCTCAGATCAAATAATGCCTTCAATCTGTCATTGTAAGCTTCAACTGGCATTTTAGAACAAGGTGCATCTTCAACATAAAAATTGCCGGATACATAAATTGTAAGGCAGTTTTGCCACTTGTGTTTTGACAAAATATTTGCTCCTTACATATCGTTTATTTTAAATATATGTGCAGCATTTTCAATCGGAACAGTTAAACAGTAAAAAAATAACATATATTTGCGATCAAAATTTTTGACATTTTTAATTCATATTTTATTTTGCTTACATAAAAAATCATCTTCTTCTTCGTAATATCAATCCGGTGCATTGGTTTGCAGCAACAAAATTTTGCATCTCGATCTCCACTCTTCTTGATCCTCTGCAATCCTCTTTAACTCAGTATAAGAGCTACGACTAATGTCCTTGAACACTTGCTGCAAATATTCCCGTCTGAGGCGCCCTCTGCAGTTTCTATCCTCAACCATCCCTTCCACAATGTCGTGAAGAAGACCATCGTGGCGCATGATGTGACCGATCCATCGGCCTTGACTCTCTGAGATGGTTCTTCAAAAATAATACATGCAAACTTATCCTTTGTCGCAGAATTTTAATTTTGCATTTATTTTGATAGTCTTTGAAAAAATACTATTTTTCTTCTTGTTTTCTTGTTGATGGAAAATTGTGATAAATGTTACTTTGTTTTTTATTTTTCATATATTTGTTGTAAAAAAAAACATTTTTAAACCACCTAATATACAGTGTTGCGAAATATTTAGTCGTTTTAGCATCTTGTTTAGCGGCATATGTCCGTTTCAAGCCGTCGGTTCCCACGTATCCCGTTTTCACGGTCGATTGCTCCATATTTCTCTATCCCGGTGTTTATTTTCTCCCAGAACGTGATCCACGATCCGTTGCATTCAGTCTTTCATTGCAGATGATATAGAGATGCAAAGAACTTGTGCAATTTAGTCTTGCAACAAAGATTAATAATCATCATTTAAACCTCCAAGCTGGAGTATATCGTGTGTAGAAGCTGCACACGGTAACTATCGATACTTTACCGCATGATAACATAGTCTAAAACATAACTTTTCTTTCAGCCGCTTAGTTCCATGTCTCACCCTATATCAGCTCAGTCTTCTGGATCTTTCAAATATATTATTTGTAATGTTATATATAATAGGTCTTGTAAGACAGTGAGAACCCAAAAAAGCATTTTTAGACTTTGTTATCATGCGGTAAAGTGTCGTATCTTAATCAATGGCCAGGTGAAGGCACATCCAGTGCCACTCCAACCCGAAGTCCCACCTATCCGTCCACATAGCGACCATTGCGTTGGGACTGCCACGAACGCGCGCCCACAGAGAAGCGCAACGCTTCCTTATTATGGCATGTAAGCCATCCATTCGCGCCTCCGTCAACATGCCTGAGGCACTGCAGTAACGCGGGAGACCCAACATTCGGAAGGCGTTGTTATACTGGACCTGGTGTGTATATATACTTTGGGTTATTTGTTAATGGGAGTCTTGTAAAAGATCAGATAATATTTCATTAAACGAGTATATGGCGGCACAACCCAATTTAAAACTTAGTTATTGTTGATATTAAGAATGACAAAATGAGGTATTTTTAAATCATTTGATTAATTTTTGTTAAAATATTAACATCCTGCTCTCTTTAAAAGTGTGTTATTCAGTCGCGTGATGGAAGGATGAGGAACAAATTAACAACAAAAAGACGTTTTTCAAAATCACAAATATATTCCGATAACTTTACAAATTTCCGTTCCAAGCGGAATAACATGCTGGGCCAGCTATAATGCAACCTTTTAGGCCGACAGCACACAACTGAGCGCGCTCGTGATGGGCTTCGCACACAGTGCCACAAGTGGCGATCTATGTAACTAGTCCAAATGCCAATATGGCGACACAAACATGTACGACGAGCGAACAGAAATAAGAGATGAAAGATTGTATATCGAGGTTTTCGGTACCACTCAGCAAGGGCTATATAATGCTGATGTCAATATATATTAAAGTACATTTTGTTCACATTTCAAACCTAGCCCCGTTCCGCTGGGGTACCCATGCTTTGCTCCATTCCCGTTTATTTAGAGAGAAGTCGCCGCGTGCAGTGTACCAGTAAAAGGAGGACACTTCCGGAATGGAAAATGTATGAAAGCAACCCGCATTTTACTCTGCGGACGATCGCCCTACAAATTTAGTACAAAGTATTAGAAACGTAATATTAAATTTTCGTTAACTGTACGACGGCAATTTGAATAAAACAATTTAATTGTTAATTTTGTATTGCTTTTTAAATCACATAATATAAATTCGCTAACCTTATTTTATTTTTTGTTACATATATTATGCCGACGGCCCAATGGTCAAAGCGTTTGCTTTGCGAGCCAAAGGTCGTGGGCTCGATTGAAAAAAAAGAGTTTTAATCGATTTTTGAGCTCTAAAATACCCCCGGTTGGTGTGAATTTGTTCCCTCACCCGTAAAATGCCGGTCATGGTCTATTAATTAAAATTGGTGGTAGACGAAGGTCGACCCGTGAAGACCACCTGTTCATAGTAAATTCCTGTAATAATAAGGATGATGCGTGAATCTCGCGCTGTAGTCGTCATAGAATTTCACAGGTGAGACTTCAGAATTACTATCATCATCTGTCGGTATTCTCCTGTGCGCTGGTCTTGACCGGCTGTGCTATACTGCATGCGATTACATAAAAAAAACTGCTCGTCATTCATTCATCACGCATCCCTATGACGATACCATTGATCTGGAGTTGCTTTAATTTTACAACACGAGTCAACTTGTTGAAACTGAATTTAGAGTGCTTAACCCGATGCATCTAAAGAAGTACAAGCTTTCGTTCAATTAAGTTATTAATATGATAAATATTGTTGATGGCATAGTTTCATTGTCAGGGTTGTCAATATTGCGACTAGCGCGGTCTCTTCATTATCATCATTATCTCGGTAGATGTTTGCTCGATCAATGTTTAGCATGTAAACAGTACGTACTTGTGTAATAATATACACAGCCCGTACGTCAATGTTGACGTAAGGGTTGTGCATATTGCATAACCCTGTTTGTTTCGTGTAAATATTAATATGTGTAACGAAACACAAAAGACATGTAAGGTAATTTAAACAGTCAAGAAATAGGCAATAAGTTATGAGAAAAACATAAACTCATACTAAATAGTAAATAAATATATAAATACTATACTAATTCTTTATACGCATCAATTCATTCAGCGGTTCGCATCCCGCTTCTGCTGACATTTTTCTGAATGAATTTATGCGAATAAAGAATTTGAAGTATAGTTTGTGTATATTTAATAACTTATAATATTGTGATATAGTCAATGATCTATAAAAGAAGATAAGAATATTGAAAAAATAAAACAATATTCTAATAAATATTTAATCCATATCGTACTCAATAAATAAAGAAAATTCATCATTAGAATTTGCAAGTCCATTGCTCTTATTGGAGCATATGGACAAAACGAGCCATTGCCACAAAGCTCTATCAGCCACCTTGATCCTTGCCTAATGTCAGCTCTGCTTACCACAACTCCACCAAGTACATTTTATGAATAGTTAATGTTGGCTTTCAAGAATTTACAAAAAGCACCGGTAATAAATATTGTCCTGTGGCATCCGTAGAGCGTATCTAAACCAAGTCTTTTTTTTTCTTTTTGACCAAATAGACCGTTCCTCACAAAATCAAACAATTGTACCACCAGTATTCTACGCAGGCATCTACTCTCCAAGCTCATTATATACGGCTGCATTGGATCTTGGTGAGATGTGACGTTTCACAGCCATAAAGAATATTATGGAAAATACAGGTGATGTTATAGACAGTACTTTGTTTTGTTTGTTTTGATCGAGTAAAGCTGTGAGTCTGATAAATTTTGCATAAAATTAAAAGACGCTACAGCGTTTTAATACTTTATTGAGTTTATTAATAAATCACTTGTTATGAATATTAAGGTACAGTTGACAGTACTATAAAATTTTCACAAGATCGGATAATAAGCCCGTTGCTTCTTATTTGGTCTTATAAATCGGTTCAACCCATTTATAATATAGAAGGAATCGTTACATGAAAATACTATACTTCAGGAAAAATAACCGTAACAATTAAAAAATATAATACAAGTGTTTTTAAATGTATTAATATTTAGAAAGCAACACAGATAATAACTATAATTAAATAATACTACAGTTTAACACTTGCTTGAGATTATTAATAAGTCAAAAATTATGAATATTCAGGTACAGTTAACAGTACTATAACATTTTGACAATATCAAATTATTAGCCCTATGCTTCTTATTAAGTCTTATAAATCGGTTCAATCCAATTATAAAATACTTGTAAAGGAACCATTATATGAAAATAAAATACTATATAGGAAAAATAACCGTAATAATTTTTAAAAATGTTATAAGAGTTTCTAAATGTATGAATATTTAGAAAGCAACACAGATAATAACAATTATTAAATAAAACTGAAAAAAATCCTGCCATTTTAACTCAAGTATTAACCAGCTTTAAAGTATAAAGTAAATTCACACATAATATAAAACGTAAAATACCTTGCATTGTGAAATACTATTCGTGCCTTTTGGGTACATACATGCTGCCCAAAAGTCACGCGCCAGGTGTCGCGAAGAGGAACCCGCGTCCCTCTTCGGGCCCCGAAACGTAATCGCGGGTCACCGGTCCGGAAGGGTGAACTACCCCTGTCCCGAGGGTTGGGTACTCTATACATTGAAGCGATCTGTTTTATTTTATTTTATAAAGGCAAGAGCAAGAGTACATCTAAAACGTAAAAAATATAAAAAAAGTTCATGATTTAATGATTTGTGACGCTTGCGTTTTTAAGAATGGCTAAGCGCTAATTAAGCGTCTTTATTTATCAATGTATGCATACCATTACAGCATGACATTCACACATCATATATATTTACATATAAATTTATTTTGAAATAGTGTTGCTCGGATTATAAGATAAAGACAGTTTTTTTTATATAATTGATTAGTAAGTCGCTTTCACGTGCTTCACACAGTAACAGACAAAATATCGCATATTACTACTTAACATATTTATAAATGACATTAGTGATGTGTTCTTGCATACACGATTCTGGTTATTTGCAGACGACAAAAAAGTCCTACAATTAATCAAATCTCCTAATGATTGTCTTCTACTTCAACATGACATCAATCGCTTCAACTACTGGTGCATTGTAAACTGTCTACACCTTCATCATCATCATCAGCCTGTGTCCGTCCACTCTTGAACGTAGGCCTCCCGCATGAGTCTCCATCCTCTTCGATCCTCCGCCTTCCGCATCCAGGTCACTCCCGCTATTCTTCTTATATCGTCAGTCCATCTTGTAGGGGGTCGGCCAATGCTTCGTTTGCCAGTTCTTGGGCGCCATTCCAATACTTTTCTTCCCCATCGACCGTCGTCTCTTCGACAGATATGACCTGCCCATTGCCACTTGAGTGTGCCTATTCGTTGGGTAGCATCCACTACTTGAGTTCTTCTGCGTATTTCCTCGTTTCGGATTCTATCTTTTAGCGACACTCCGAGCATGGATCTCTCCATAGCACGCTGGGTGACTTTTATTTTATGGGTAAGACTTGCTGTCAGATTCCACGTCTCTGCGCCATAAGTTAATACAGGGAGGACGCATTGGTTAAACGCCTTAGTTTTAAGGCATTGCGAAATCCTCGCTTTAAAAATGTACTTTAGTTTTCCAAATGCTGCCCATCCCAGTTGTATGCGCCTGTCGATTTCTTTTGAGAAGTTATTTCGCCCTAGTTGTATTACTTGTCCCAGATAGGTATAGTCGTTTACAACCTCTATTTCTGTTCCTCCAATGGAAATAGGATCAAAGGTCTGTGAAATATGACTATTAATCATGGCTTTTGTTTTATCCATGTTCATTTTCAGACCAATTTTGTTCGACACTTCATTGAGGTCGTAGAGCATGTCTTGGAGCTTGTTAGGTGATTCGGCTTCTAGCACTATGTCATCTGCAAATCGAAGGTGAGAAATGTACTCTCCGTTAATATTTATTCCACATTTTGTCCAGGATAGCAGTTTAAAAATATCTTCTAGGGCGTTTGTGAAGAGTTTTGGAGATATAACATCTCCTTGTCTAACACTTTTGTTTATAGAAATATTGTTAGTGCTATCATGGAGCTGGACCATCATTGTTGCAGACCTTAACATTGAAAAATGTAAAATTATTTCTTTCACCAGGATGAGAAACCTATTAAGTTTGATATAACATCAACAATGTTGCCCTTTCTCATGTTTCTACTATAAAGGACCTTGGCGTCACCCTAAAGAGTAAATTATCTTATCACGACCATATTGATAGTATTGTTAACAAGTCCCTTAAACTTCTAGGTTTTATCAACAGAATCACAAAGGATTATAAAAACCTGAACTCCATTAAGGTCCTATACTGTTCACTGATTCGTCTGTAGCTGTAATATGCTAGCGTTATATGGTCTCCGTACTATCGAACTCATATCGACCGGATTGAATCAGTCCAACATCGCTTCTTATCAAGAGTTGCACGACTGATCGGCCTTGAGAGAAGTAGCTACTCCTATGAAGATATAGAGTGGTATGTAAATTGTGTATGTATGTATCAACATTGAAGAGACGTAGAACAGAGACTGACTTGCTGTTTATTTTTAAAATTATGAACTCCATAATCGATGACTCAACATTATTGCAGGAAATTACGTTTAATGTACCCTCCCGGTTCACTAGAGGCAGTAACCTGCTATATGTAAGGACATCCAAAACCAACAACGGTTTCTATTCTCATATGTTAAAAAGATGTAGATTTGTAAACTCCTCTAGTGACTTGGACTTTTTCGGGCAGGACCTTCCGGCATTTCGCAGATCCCTCTACTAATGTGCGAGATCTGTTTATTTACTCATGTTCATGTTTTGTTAAAATGTATTGTCGTAGCTAAAATATTCGTTTGGTTTCACCATTTTGTTTGTTGTATTTTCTACTTTAAAATCGTATGTATTGGCCTAGGCCGTTAGTACAAATTTTATTTAAAAATATCGAGGCTTTTCGGAACCAGCCAGAAAAGACTATATTGAGCTGGAATCAATATTATATGTTGACATCAGCATGATATAGCCCTTGCTGACTGATACCGAAAACCTCGATATAAAATCTTTCTTCTCTTATTTTTATTCGCTCGGACACGCATGTGTTGTCATTTTGTATTGCCGTTAGGAGGACTAGTTATATAGATCGCCACTTACGACGCTGGGCGTCGCCAACCACGGCGTCAGTTGTGTGCCGACCGCGACGAGCTCGTATTATGGCCGACCCGTCATGTTATTCTGCTAGGGCCGGAAGTTTGTAAATTTTATCGTAAAAATATATGCGCTTCTGTAAAAGTCTGTGTGTTATTATTTTGCTCCTCATTCTGCCACCATGCAATTCAAAAACGAACTTAAAGAGAGGAGTTAATGTCAATGGTAAAATATGTAATTAATCCACCTAAGAATCATTTACTTTTTTGCAACGTTTTGCTTAACAGTTATTGTAAAAAGATGTCATATAGCCCACTAGATAATTGAAAAGGACTCTTATTTACTGCATACATGTACCTTAGAAAATATCTGATAACCGAACCACGAGATAATGGATGAAAAAATATACTCAATTCACGATTCCGTGTCACCAGTATTCTCTGCATTACTGAATACACGAAAGTCACTTAGCTATCCGCCTACCGCCTGAACCTCCCGCCCGCCCCCACTGATTTGTATTCCCAGGGCGGCCGTGAAAGTAGGCGGACCGGGAGATCAACGCGTCGCCGCCCACTGTTCAGAGCGTCATCGATTCACCAGCCGAGTGAGGAATCGATGAGAGAATCTTTCAGGATGTTGCACAGCGATGAACTCTCTTAAACTCCTCTTTCACATTTCTGATCATATCATTATCTCAAACATATATTAACACTCCAATAAAACTCTAGGTTCAACGTTTTTAGAACGCTTACTCAAAGATCCTTCAAATAGTCCTAGCAACGATGCAAATATTGCGAAATAAATATTTTTTTCAGCCTTTTTTCAAAGTATAGCATGATACAGTATTTGGAAACATGCTACAAGTACTGCAATTATTTTTTTTTGCTTTAATAAAAAGAAAACTTTGTACTGTTATAATTTTTAGTTTTTACTTCTATCTTATTATCTGAAGCAAAAAACAGGGTAAAATGTAATAAATCTACCTAATTAAATGAAAATTAAATCCAATACATTTTTTAATAAAATCAATAATTTAAGAAATGTGGAGTCGGGCAATGGACCATTTTTAATAAAAATCCTTCAAAATATTAAAAATAAGTCTATAATATCCATTTTTCTTTTTAGTACCTATCTAGTGGATTGGTTTGTAGCAAAATAATCTTGTATCTCGATCTCCACTCTTCCTTCGATACTCTGCAATCCTCTTTAGCTCAGAATAAGAGCTACAACTCATCCTTGAACACTTGCTGGAAATACTCCCGTCTAGGGCACCCTTTGCAGTTTATACTCTCAACCATCCCTTCCACATTGTCGTGAAAAAGACCATCGTGGCACAAGATGTGACCGATCGTCTCTCTGAGATGACTCTTAATAGGTGCCTATCTAACTTGATTATGCTGAGAACTACATTGTTCGTGACGTGATTTCTGAAGGAAATTCCTAGAATTCTTCTGTATGACCATATCCATTATATATAATTAAATATGAAATAACTAAGGTACAAGAATATTTTTTACAAATTAAGAAAATAAAACAATTAATTAAGCGATAATGATGATGAAGAATAAAGTATGAAACAAATTAAATAATTTAAATAAAAATAAATATATAACGTTTGTGAAAAGCATGAGAGAAAAACATTAAATAACCACAATAAATATAATTATATTTCTGAGTGCTTAATCTTCGAACTGTACAATTGTTATATTTTCATTATGATATATAAAATGACTTCTTCAGTTTTTTTACAGACATCTTCAGGTGGGCGTAGTCCAACGTCTGATTTGTATTCCCCAAGCATTGCTCGCACACCCTCTAAAGTCCTAGCCGATAGTCGCCTCGCCGCACCGCGTAAGGACCATCATCGATTCTCCAGGTCTGTGCTGCTGAAGGAATCGCTGAAATATTTCCTGAAATGATTTTTCAGGACTTTTCGGTCTACTCTTTTCCAACGGATGAGCTTTTTCAGTGTCGAAATACCTTATACTCACGAGTTGCTTTGTAAGATTTATGATTATCACATTTTTTAAACATAAAATGTTTATTTTTCTACAAAAAAAGGCATCATGAAATACAAGGCTTCTCTATATTTTGTAACTCCAACTATGAGTACTTTTAATAATTTAAGAGCAAACTTTTAATTTATGTAAACACATATAGGACAATACCGACTGATGGTGATAGTAATTCTAAAGTCTCATCTGTGGAATTCTATGACGCTTACCATGGTGCATGTGGCTAAATGTGGAGTGCTGATCCACCAACGTCATAGACTACAGCCCAAGATTCACGCATCATACTTATTATTACAGAAATAATTATGATTAGGTGGTCTTCACGTTACGACATTTGTCTACCACCAATTTTACTTTATAGGCTATGACTGGCATTTTACGGGTGAGGAATCAAATTTACACCGACCGGGGACCCTTGATCCCCTCAATTCGTATGAATCGTGTCAAATCAATGTCGTACCCGACTGTATGAATCGACAGATTCCATCTAAGATACAGAGTTTGATGATAACAATTACTTTAAAGACTTTTGGAAGTATAATAAAAAATAATTATGTTCAAAATAACGTTTTAAGCAGAGTGTGAAATTTTTAATATAAAAATTCGATATATATCCAGTAGTTTTTAATGAAATTAACTTTTTGAGTTATTTATTATCACAATAATATGGTATCAAGAGTGAAATGAATCTCATATACGGATTTCATGTATCGATATAACTTAACAGCATAAATAAATAACTTATTTATAATACTCCTTACATTTTTAACCCTTTCGAATCGGTTGTCGATATATGCCGTCAAAGATTCCCCGACCATTGACATCGGTTGACGTGAAATATCGTTTTGCTACTTTCAGTACTCATTGTGACATTCACGGTATGAAATTGGAAGTGCAGTCATTCCTTCTATCAACCTACATGTATTATTTACAGGAATCTTTAAAGCATGTAAATAAATGTCGTTAAGTTTCGTCACAAGTGCGATTTTTCGGTAAACCGCATGTGTCAATTCCACCACATGTATGTAGTAACATAATGTACTTTTGTTAAATAGAATAGTTTTTTATGCATCATTTGATAGCTAAAAGATAGAAAAACCAATGTGATATATGAAAATAGGTCAGATAAGTGAATTTATGCTTCGAATACTAGTTTTAAGCAAAATAAATGGTTTGAAAAATTCACGACGTATTGACAGTATAATTTTTTTCCACCAAGCCGTAACGAAAGCAAATGACTTGTTTATATTATTACTTAAACATATTCAAACTATGTACTCGGTAAACTTATGTAATTAAAATGAAACCGCATGCTTTTAAACTAAATGTTTGCTTAAATCACCTGTGTTTTGCTGATACCGTCTTAATCATCTCGAACGATCCAAATTACTTTTGAAATAGTAATTTTACAACTTGCAACAAAGCGAAACCGAAAACAAATATGTCTCCGAAACCGAAATCTAATGCGAATCCAAAGTCGTAATAAACATACGATAATACAAATGTTATACCACTCAGTTCTGTTTATTTGATATTTAATCGATAACTATTTTACTTTAATGTTTACCCTATCAGCTAAAAATGAACGAAACAAAACAAATAAATGAACTATTTTGGTTTTATAAAAATGAGAGCAATCACTTTGAAATATTCTAAAGTTTTTTATGTAATCGCATGCAGGAGAACACAGCCGGTCAAGATCAGTGCACTCTATGACGCTCAGCCATGGAGGCTGGACGCTGCATACGGGAAACGTGTGTTGTGTTCGTGTTTGTGTGTGGGTTGGGGAGATGGCAAGTGTATATTTATCTGTTTCTTGAAAAGATACAGATTGTAGGAAGGTGGAAACACAGATGCTGGAAAAGCATTCCAAAGCTTACCAGTGGCATTAAGGAAGGAACTTTGGAGACTGCCAGTTCTTGGTCGACACAAATTAACCGTGTATGGATGTTCGACAAGTGTAAGATGATTTTGTCGGGTGTGAGTGGGTGCAGAAGGAATTAGTTCTTTAAGTTTCGAAGAGCATTGACCGTGGTAATAACGGTAGAAAAGACCAAGAGAACCATTGCTTGCAGGTTAGACGTAAGAGTGTCATTGTTTATCAAACGAATTGCTCTTCTTTGAACTGAGTCAATTAAGTATAGAAGGTATTTTGGGGGCTCCAATTTAAAGGTGACTGCCGTATTTAAGGATAGTTTGGATTTGTTCTTTATATAGAATAATAAGTTGTTTATCGTTGAAATACCAACGTGATCTATATAATACACCTAATTTTTTGGAAATACAGTAATGTTATTTAAAATTAAATACAAACAAAAAATATACCACAAAGCTCTATCATCTGAATTGCCTGTATGAACGAACATTTAAATGGCCTTGTACAAGTATTTAATTATTAATTATTAAGTGTTTGTTTTGCTTGACCACTCTCATCGTAGACAAAAATACATCCAATCTTTTACGGGACAAATGAACCCAATCTACTCGTTTTCCACTCAGAGCGATCGCGAGACACAAGCTCGCATGTCTGAACGGTATTTTCAGGGTATTTACTGAAGCTGAAAACTTGAAGAATAAAACAAAACGTCGGAATACATTTCCCCCTGTTAGAGACGTGCTCAAACTTTTGACTCTCTGAACTACAGTGCCTACTATGAAACTTTATGTTCGTAAAAAAACTATTCTCAAACACACATGGAAAATAAAATTAACGAAACAAATCTTATCATCACCTAACATTTATGAAATGTCTTAAGACTTAATTGATTATTTAAAATGAATAAATGGAATTGGGATCTCTAAAACATTAAAGTTAATTGAATGTATGGCAGACTTCTGTTTTATTAAATATATCAAATTTTGCCTGAATAATAATGATTGCCTTATATGTTCCATATATGTCAGTAGAATTGCCATCACCAGAGGTCGCTTCAAGTACAGGTACTATTGCATCTATCAAGGTAGAAGTCGAGCTGGTACTATATTATTAGCATCCTGTTTGTCAAGCCACCCGTCAAAGAAATCACAGGGTAAAGTGCCGCTCTACGAACCGATAGAGTCAAACCTACCTACTTGTAAGATTTCATTATTCCAAAATTCATTTCTAGAACTTGCCAATAAATAGAATCACGTTAGTCATTATATATTCTGATAATTCTATAAATATTCTGTAACCTTTCACCTTTTAAAGTGTTTAAATATTAAGTTTACTTGCTGACATTAAATTACCCGTGACATTGAACCGTGTTCTTATTTTTTTTCATTATTATTCAGAATATTGGAGTATTTCTGGTGAACCCTTCCTAACACGCCTAACAATCGCTTTTCAGCAATTTGCAGATCACAACACTTACACACCTTCCGACAAAGGACACAATAATTTAGTATAATGGAGCGTCTATTTAATATATAAGCTATAACTTTAATTTAACATGATTATTTTTAGTCAAATTTTCATTGATTTTCTGCTAGAAGTCTAGAATAGAAAAAACGTTTTTTTCTACCTATAAATACATATAATTTAATACTCTTTATTTTTGTAATAATAAATGCAAATCGACATATACTTTATAAGCTACTGAACATTTGTGTCAATATACAATAACAATGGATACACATACAAATTCACAACAAACAGCATTAAGATCATTAAAAAATACTAACAAAAGATACATGCAGTTGTTTCTTGACAGTTATGGATTGAGAAAGGCTACGAGTTAGTCTAAGCTGCAGTTTCATAAACAGAGACCATTATTAACGTGATCCATGTAAAAACAATGTAAATAAATAATTAATTAATATTTTTGTATGTACTAGCTGTAAACAAAAAAAACTTTAATTACAGCTTACACATCTAATGGTAGTATACGTTTGGTTTAACTTGTAATCTAAAATTACTGCATAAAATCGCTCGTGAACCACATGTTTTATATTTCTGCTATGTAAGAAAGTCTCTTTACCCCACTGTCCGCCTTGTACTGGGAGGCTTTTATTACAGTCTAGATATCCAATTTCTCACGACGTATTATTAAAAATTCCTTTCGACCAGTTCTATTTACTTACCCTCTTGACTCACACTTGTTCAGACACCTTAAGCGCAGATACCAAGCTGAAGAAAATAATGGCGAGAAATCATCGCTTTATTTTCTGTACAATAAATTTATATATGATCAACAATTATTGTTTTACTATTAATTACTTTGATCGTATCATTATTCATTAACACTATATTGATATCAGCTTGAGAAGAAGACCTGGAAGACCACAGGCAGCCTGGACTTGACCGAGAATGCAACGCAGTACAGACAGACATGGCGAATGTTCACAAGGAGAGCCGAACCCAGATGATGGAAAATGGTGAAGCTAAAGAAGATATTGATATCAGCTTGATAAAGCTCTTTTAGGGTGATGCCGAAAAGCCTCGAATAACGATCTTTTATCTCTTATTTTTGTTCGCTCGCCTGACATGCATACCTAATAATGTTAGTTTTAATTTTGTACACAATTGTATGAAGTCTTAAGTAAGACATAGCAGAGGGTATCTAATATTTTTTTATGTATTATATATATATATACTAGCTGACCCGGTGAACTTTGTTTCACCCGAAAGGCAATAAATGAGCAGATTTTGGATTTTATTAAGTTGAATTTTTCGGTACATATGATATCATATATTTGGTCTGGTTGAATTCTATTGCAGTAATCGACGAAACTTCAGCAAGTAGTGGTCAGCATTTCGACGAATCGTCAAACGATATGCGTTATAATTCATCGAGCTTAGATTCTTGGTAGTTTCTTCACCTGAAATTAAGACAATAGATTTGTAATTTTGTATGTAAAGCTAACATCCATATTTGTAGCATAATTATAAAGGGGTGAAGATAAATGATTTTAAATCGTTTGCCGGTTATTTGTCAAATTTTCTCTAAAAAAACATCTTAATCTTTAAGTCTGTTATTTTCCTGGTAATAAGCAGTGTAATTGGTCTTTTATTGGAAGCATAAAGCAAAACTAAGCACTTTAAAATGTATGCCATGACGGATTCAAAACTATGATATTGATTATATATATATTGATTACTCACCATTAAATGGATTTTTTATTTTGATATTGAAATAATATCCATCTTCTCGTGCCAAGACATCAGTGGGTATTGCAACGTGTCATATGAACGACGTGTTTCAGATATCTGTTGTAGTTGCCCAGTATCACGACGTGTGTACCAGATGGTCGTTTATCCGCTCTGATCACGACTTTGTAGACGTCGATCAAGTTCTTCCTCCATATTGTCATTGAAGTATATTTGTACAATTTTATGCTTTGCATCTTCGAGAGGTTGGAATGATCCGATTCGATGGTGAATCTGTCCTTGTATCTACAGAATCAAAAGCAAAGACAATATTACTGATTTATAAACACTTTTATTTAGAATTAGCATACATAATTCAAAGTAATAAGTGTAGTATGTTATTCTGTTAATTATTTTGTGTGTAAGTACAAAAATAAATAAACAAATACATTGAATGTCAGATTAAATCCTCGTTCTTCGATACGTCCAGGTGCAATTGTTCTTCTTCAGTCCTTTAATTTGCAATGATTTGAATTAGCATAAATAATTCAAAGTAATAAGTGTAGTATGTTATTCTGTTAATTATTTTGTGTGTAAGTACAAAAATAAATAAATAAATACCTTGAATGTCAGATTAAATCCTCGTTCTTCGATACGTCCAGGTGCAATTGTTCTTCTTCAGTCCTTTAATTTGCAATGATTTGAACCCTAGTATTTTAATGATTCTTTATTGGCCATGTGTTTTTGTGCATGGGTTGCACTCTTCAGTGAAGCACCTTGTGATAGATGATATTTTTTGTTTTATTATCCGGTGCAAGAACAAATAATGCAGATTGTCTTCCAACCCGTGAACATGCCACATATAATTGACAATGGGAAAAACATGGATTTTCAAGATTCAGATCACAAACTTTCAGGGATTGGCCTTGTGATTTGTTAATGGTCATGGCGAATGCAAGACGGACCGGAAATTGAAGTCGCTTAAACTCAAACGGCATATCGGTTGGGATCATCGGGATCCTCGGAATGAGGACTTCTTCACCTTCGAATTTTCCTTTGAGTATCGTCGCGTAAATCACATTATTCATCAATTTACTTATCACCAAACGCGTCCCATTGCACAGTTTTGGTTGGTTTATGTTTCGAAGCATGATAACTACGGAGCCACCTTTTAGTCGTAAATTGGGCAGTGGTAAGCCAGGCGCATCCAGTGAGTTTAAAAATTCAATTGGATAGTTAGTGGCTTCGTCTTCATTCGTTACACAGTCAATTAGATTTGTATGAATGCAGTGTACCAATGATATCATTCTGAATTATATAGTTAAGGTCATCTACATCTTTATTCGTAGCCGCCAAAATTGCTCGCTCACTCAACCATTCATTATTTTTGTGGTTAGTCATGATGTTTGGGAATACTTTGTTGATGAGTTCGTCTTTCGATGAGACAAAGATACAAAAATTCTGAGGGAATGAAATCAATCCATTCGATATGTCGACAGGTACTCGACCATTAACAATAGTCAGCAATTGTTCAGAGAAATCTTCAGCAGATGTATCATTCATCAATGCAACTCTCATGTTTGTTGTCAGTTGAAGCTTCTTTACATAGCGCCATAGATTCGATGATTTGAGGCAAGCGTTAATTTCGTTGGCAGCAGTTGATCTTGGAATTACTGGCAGTGTTTGACGGAAATTGCCAGACAGTAAAATCATTGCGCCTCCAAAACATCTCAAGTCATTGCGTGAATCTTTCAATGATCGGTTAAGTGCTTCCAATGCACGTTTATGCGCCATTGTGCATTTGTCCCAGATGATGATTTTCGATCCTGATAAAACTTTGGCCATTGCGGAGTGTTTTGAAATATAACATGTAGGTTCTTCAATAGTTTGAAGATTTAACGGCAATTTTAATGCTGAATGAGCCGTACGGCATCCTTCTAACAATGTGGCTGCTATTCCAGAAGAAGCAACTGCAACCGCAATGTTGAATCTCGCACGGACAGTGGCTAAAACTACTGACATGAGGAATGTCTTACCAGTTCCACCAGGGGCATCCAGGAAATATAAACCACCATTTCCATCATCAATTGCCTTCATTAATGTATCATAAACTTCCTTTTGTTGAGGATTCAACAGCGGTACATTCGTTTGAACTACTAAATCTAATTCATGGTGATCATATTCACGTTCCCGTTCCAATTCTCGATTAAATGCGTCATTCATTTCACGATTTGGTGCTGGCATTCCTAACCTGACTAATAAACTACCGCACATGAGGTTAACACATGTCTTCGATTAAGAGCAAAGCCCGATTATGTATTTCCTCATTCATCTTAAGATCAGGATTTCTTGATCTAACACGAATTTGATGTAAAATATCTTCTGACATATTATTCTTGTATTTGTGCCACAGGTTAGATGGGTTCGATGGATTGTTCACGCGAGATTTTTTGCTCTTCGTCAGTCCTTTCATTGACAATGTTTCGATTCCTTGTTGCGTGACGGCTTTGTTGTGAAAGATTCGAACGTTTTGGTGTCGGCATTATCAATAATCAATTATAAAATCAGCAAAATGCTGTCGAAACAAAACGTCAACCGATTGACAAAATATCTATCAAATCATAGACAAAAAAAACTTAGATGGCACATCTATATATTTATTTATTTAGTTATATACAGAATCGAAATTCCATTTTTTTTTTACAAATATTTAGAAACTTAGAGTATACATAAATATACAATAAATTGAGAAAATAATAAAAAAATAAAAATAACACAATAGAATAAGAAGATGCCTTTCCATTTGCTTTTTGTTATAACATTTTTAACAAATAAAAGATTAAATTGATATTTTCACTAATATTTATTTTGTTTTTGTCTTTTTTTCCTGCCTTTTGTTTTTTTTTTGTTTCAAAATATTTCGTACCTTGAGTAGGTACCTACTTACAATACCTACTATTGCGTCATTTTTAGTTATGTTGCTGACTATGGCAACACTTTCTCAACTGACAGCTGTCAAGTTACAATAGTCTTGTATGAAAACATGTTTACGTAAATGTTCAATATTTTTTCTTAATCAAATCAATTTTGAGTATCCCATGGACGTTTTTGGGTTCTAAGCTACCTTTCCACCAATTTTCAGCCAAGTCGGTTAGGCCGTTCTTGAGTTATAAAAACCGGTATAACCCGACTTTCTTTTATATATATATATATATATTACATTATTTCCATTAATTATATGCCAAAAAAAGCGTCATTTAATATGTATTTTTTTTTTTGAAAAATATTGATTGAAATATCATTAATATAATAAATTATTTAAAATTGACATCTCTATAAGAATACAATTAAATTAATAAATAAACTCAGCATCACTACGTCATCGGCCCATGTTCTTACATCCGGTTCTTGGTAACTACTCCATATTTTATTATCTTAAAGCTAACTGTCACAATGAATTCCCACTTACTCTAATTTTCTTCATAACTATTTCATGAAAGTGTTATTTTTTTTTTATATAAACTTCTATTTGTAAGGATATTTAAAACAACTTAAATAAAACCCTGAAACATTAACACTTATTACTAATTTTTCATACTAGTTTGTTCCTATTTCACTGAGAATTTATAACTTTAAATATTTAATGCATTTTTAAAAAACAAGTATCCATAATACGTCAGAGCTAATAAAATAAATAATAATAAAATGGTTTTTGAACAGAATAATATAAACATAAATATAAAAGGTGGTTGAACCTTTCTTATAAACATTGAAATGATAAAAAAATATCAACGCCAAAAATATTATTAAAAATTGACATTATTTATGTATACTTTTGTATTGTTTTATTCAAAAATTTATAAGCGGACATAAAATTTTCAAAATTGTGACAGTTTTTCAGGCGCTGTAAAAATATATGGCGTCAAAAGCTTTGCATCTAAAATATATGGATGAGGGATTAAAAAAACCGACTGAAATGCGTGTGTTCGTAAGTTCTATCTTCAGTAAAACTTTTTTTTAGGCATACACTATTCACAGATTCGCATAATATCGGCAAATTATCTTTAAGGATGAGTGTCGACCAAGAACTTGCAAAAAGAGTGCAGGCCAACCCTTTTCAAGATAGACTGAAGACGTCGAAAGAATAGCGAGTGTAGCTCAGAGAACGGGGGATTGATAAGGATTGAGACTCATGCGATAGGCCTACGTTCCACAGTAAACTGGCACAGTTTTGTGATGATGAAATTGTAGTATTTTAATCGGTGTTTACCACTGCTTCATAAGAATCTTATTAAAATTAGAGAATTGCAATAACGTAAGGTTGCATAATAATATTAGATGTACGTCGTAGTAACGAGATTTTAGATGACCTTTTTTAAATATATGAAGCCTCTAATTTTTTTAAATACTGACTTTAGGTTCATCAAGTCTAACTATCTACTAACTAGTTTAACTTAGTCTATCTACAAATGTTATCATCATGTTCAGTGCTTCTCGGAACTATATAATAATATATTCCTCCTGCACTCACCCTCGACTGACAACCTAGTCTCACACTTGCTGAGAATTCATACACTGTTATTGTATGTCGTCGTATATCTGAATGATCATAGTTAGTTCTGGAATATCAAGAAACAATGAGCATTTGAAATCTTCGTACACATCAGATAAATACAAAACTTTTTTTCTGCGTAAAGTGCAGCGTTCAGCCACACTGATAAACATCAAACTGATTGTAACCGGTTATGTTCTTATCCATGAGCGTAAAAAAAATACATTCAGCATTAACCCTTTCGCATCGGTTGGCGGCATATGCCGTCATAAGATTCCCCGACCGTTGACATCGGCTGACGTGATATATCGTTTTGCTACCTTCTTAGAATAGTTTTTATGCATCATCTGATATCTAAGGGATACAAGAACCAATGTGATATATTAAAATAGACCAGAAAAATACATTTACGCTTCAAATGCTAGCTTTATAATTGACAGTATAATTTGTATTCAAACCGAGCCGTAAGAAAAAGGTTAAGATCGCATCAAAATTGTAAATGTCGTTTAATTCACACGTGAGATATTCACATTTCTCTCTAGTGGTATTCTTTTCTACGTGTTTACATAATATTTACAAAAATGAAATCCATTGAAAACAAACAGAGAAGGCCCTCTAATGGAACATTCCAGTTTTGGCCATTAACGCGCGAATATTTGAATTAATGAGGACAAATGATTGTTGATAAACACTGACAGTTTTATAGCGTTTCCAAATGGACTCGTTATATTTGGTTTGGTTGACACTGCGGCCAAGTCTGGGCCGATTTGTTCTTGACAGTATGTACCAAAATCATATTTTTCATATTATTTTGAATTTAATTCAAAGCTATATATATGCATAGTTTCCAACAGCTTCCTTTCGATGACGTGAGCCCGAAGACTGAAAGAAAAAGCACTATTGCTTATGCTCTTAATTACCACAATTATTCTACGCGAATGTCCCAATCAAGTCATCTTTCACACTTTGACGGCCAGTAATCTAGAAGCTGCTTTGTCTGCTGCCATATGCAATTTTGTTACATATGTTTAAATATAAGGCCTAAATAATGTTTGATAAACCTCTTTTAAATTCTATATAACCAAAGATATCTTAATTTTTCGGTTATTCTTCTTTAATTTTTTTTTTCGAATATTTTTCAATAGTTTTTCAATAGATCTAATATCTATCAAATAAAAATTTGATAGATATTGGATCTTTAATACAATATAATCAATAATACATGAATACAATTCTACATCAAATTTAAAAATAGACTGTTGATAATAAAATAAATATACCATTTCAGGAGGCGAGCCCGATGGATTGGTCACATCATGCGCCACGATGGTCTCCTTCACGATACTGTGGAGGGGATGGTTGAGGGTAGAAACTGTAGAGGGCGCCCTAGACGCGAGTATTTGCAGCAAGTATTCGAGGACATGAATTGTAGCGCTTATGATGAGCTGAAAAGGGTTGCGGATGACCGAGAGGAATGGAGATCGAGATGCAAGATTCTGTTGCTGCAAACCAATCCACCGGATTGATACTACGAAGAAGAATAAAATTAAACTAATAATAAAACTAATTAGGTCTCTCTACGAAATATTCAGTCCAAAGTAACGATACTCAATGCAGTTAATTTTATTAAAATGCTTTATTTTTATAAGAAAAAATATATATTTTATATTTGGATTTTAAATTTTTCTGAGAATATTTTTCAATATACTAATCTACTGAACTTATAATATAAAAAGTTTGTGAATAAATGTTGACTTATTGAATCTTAATAAAAATAATAATATAGATACTTTGAATATATACTACAGAGACATCTACCGTTATATGATGTAACAATGGTATAAACACATCACGTTTCACGTTTAGGACGGAGCCAAGGTGCAACGCTCGTGGTTCGAATCCCCCATCGGCCGATATTTTTTTTGAATGAATTGGTGCGTAGAATTTGATGTAGAGTTGTATGTATGTATTTAATTATTGTTTTTTTTTCTCCTCACATCCGTTACATATCTAGGAAAAAGGTCTTCACAAATTTATATCACTTAGTTCTGTCAGATGATTCTTTCCAATCCTTGTTCTAGGGCCTAGGCCATATATACACTGAAAATCCACGAGGGAACATATATAGTTGCCGACAACCTTCAAAGCAGAAGTCTAAGTGCTTGAAGATGGGGTAGTTATAGTATCCGAAGCGAATTTTTTGTATAATTTGTTAAAAGTTTATTTTAAGGAAATCGAAATATTAACCTGACGGTCCAAGGTGTGGATCGTTTTGTTTGAAAAGGCATCTTAAACCAAAAGTTGACATGATACAATTAAGTCTATTTTGCCGGCGGGAATAGCTCAATGGTCAAAGCGTTTGCTTTGCAAGCCAAAGGTCGGGGGTTCGATCCCGGGCGGAGATTTAATAAAATAAAAATATTAATAATCTATTCGAATAATCAATTAGAACCCCGGTTGGTGCGAATTTGACCCTTCACCCGTAAATTAGTGGTAGACGAAAGTCGTCCCGTGAAGACCACCCATTCATAGTAAATTTCTGTAATAATAATGATGATGCGTTAACCTCGGGCTGTAGTCTATGACGTTGGCGGATCAAGACTCCACATGCAGCGCTTAGCCATATGCACCATGGTTAGCGCCATAAAATTCCACAGATGAGATTTCAGAATTACCATCACCATTTGTCGGTATTCTCCTGTCGGTTTTCTCCTGTGTGTGCTTACATAAAAAAAAAGCAAAATCTAATATCGGTTTTTTTGTTTAAATATTCTGAAAAATGGCATCGCCCACTCAGCCTGTTTTCAGGATCCACCTTTACTGGATGTAGGCTTTCACGCCGGTGGGAAGCTTTTTATTTCATGGCTGTAAATAATGCAGACGATTAATTATACGGCGCGAAGGCTGCGGTGCCGTGCGGCCAAATTTGCTTTGAATTTCGCGTTTTTTTTTTCAGGTAGCTTTACAGGTAGAGCAGACTAGGTAAGAATCGAACACGAATTAAAAATAATGAAAATATTTATTTTTCTAATTTATATGCTTCTTATAATTTTAATTCAAGCTATTGAATTTTAAGCTTCTTAAATTTAGATTAGTATTTAAAAGTGTGTTATGCTTCGTTATCTTACACCAAGTTGAATTATCTTTCAGTTCTGAAAGATCTTTCTTATTAAGCTAAATTCACATTATTTCCATTTTTTCAATCGATAATTCTTGGTGTTATTCCATAATATCAGATATAAATAAAATAGTTTTTAGTATTTATCCCAAGATATATTTGTAGACGACATGTTTCTTCCATTTTTGTATTCGTTAATTTATTTATTAATGAATTGACAGATGGACAAAGGTAGAATCCATTATTGATAGTTCATAAGAGTATAAATTATTTTAAGGAATATAAATTTATATTTTAATTGAAATTTATGCCAGTTCTATCAATGATAAAGCTATCAAAAGAACCTATAACCGATTGCCTCATATTATACTGGCTGAGCATAGATATACGAGTATGAAGATATTGATCAAGAACAGGCTATAAGTTAGTTTTATAGCATCTGTTTTTAATGCTCTTAATAAAGACATCTAACTCTTTACAGTCAACTAATTATAATTTTACTTCCTAATTTCAAACAAAATAAAGCGTAATTTTTTGGCATACATCGCCCATCCATTCTTATTTAGCATCATAGAACTGAACAGACGGGTTTTCTCTCAAATACGATTTTAATATTATTTTAAAAAAAATGTAAATAAACATTTCATTCAATTCCAGTCTCCCCTGTATTTTGTCTGGCAGGTGTCTCTAGAGATTTCACGATCGAGTCTGTAACTAAAAATAGCGAAGCTTTTTTTATTGTACAAAAACAAACTAAATTAATTTAGTCTCTGAAAAACTTTTACAATTATTATTAACCCCTGATGAATTGAAGAGCATTTTGTACATAGTTCCAACAATGCTAATATATTCAATATATCCGAACAGTTTACTAAAAGTTTTATCTAGCAAATTTAAGTCAAAATATTCTTAAATGTTTTTTTTTTTGGGCTTTAAGGCCGATCTCCTTGTAACTTCGCTCCTTGGGAGCAGCATTCAGAGTACTTTCTCGTTATACAAGTAACGGGCTTTGGTGATCATCACCAAAGTGGGTGTATAAGTTAGTAGTTCAGATGTTAAAATTTGGACTTTTTGACTTCTTCGCCGAAGGTCGCTGCGTATACAGAAAAAGCATAGTAGTTCGACTCGATAGCGATGAGTTCGACAGATCCAACTGCTCCAGGCTTCTGTTGGATTACGCTAAAAGAACTCTTAACTGATTCTCGATATAACTGCATAATTTAGATAGTCAATTAATTTTACGTAGCTAAAAAATGACAAAAGTAACGTTGTATTTACTAAGTAAAACAAGTTCCCCTAGACACGCGAATTAAAAAATAATAAGCTTCTAAGACTTAAGAACCATCTCAGAGAGGCGAGCCCGAAGCATTGGTCACATTATACGCAACGATGGTCTTCTTCACGATATTGTGGAGGGGATGGTTGAGGGTAGAAACTGTAGAGGGCGCCCTAGACGGGAGTATTTGCAGCAAGTATTCGAGGACATGAATTGTAGTGCTTATGCTGAGCTGAAAAGGGTTGTGGAGGACCGAGAGGAATGGAGATCGAGATGCAAGATTCTGCTGCTGCAAACCAATCCACCGGATTGATAAACGAAGAAGAAGTCTTAATTATTTTTCCTAAAAAACTAATTCTGTCATATTTTTATCAAGAGTTCTCCGATGGTACACAATAAAGAAGGCAATTCGAGACTCGCTGTAGTATACTAATTTCGCAGCCTTAGACTGAGGTCTATTTGACATCTAACTGATGCACCTATAATCATGGGAAGGCCTTCAGACACTCTCTTACAAGTAGTTTTTTGCGTGCGTCGAGTAACAGCTTCCCATCTGGGCCTCCAAAAACAGGACGGGATAGGAAGGGCCTTCACCAAGAGGTACACAATTGATAAAGACACATCAATTAAGGTTTAAAAAAGCTTCCTTTTTATTAGTATGTTTGAATTTTAAAGACAATCCGAAAAATGACCCGTCGAGAACAACGGGCGATAATAAATGAATGTTGTTCTCCGCGTTTAGTTTTGATGGGTTTCAGTGATCTAACGTGGACAGCAATTCATCATACCATGTCCGCTCACTTACATTATCAGACAAAATAGTTATCATAAAAAGCAGCCAAAAATGTCAGCAATGTTTCTCTCCTCATTCCGTGTTTGCTCAGTTTCACGGATCTTGACCGGATAAATCCTATGTATAGTCTTCAACAGTCTAACAAAACGGCGTGAGTTTTAGACCTTTAAAAAAGGTATCTTTAGCTTATGCTCTTCTGCAGCATTCAAAGTTCATTCCTTGATGGGTTCATTGGTGTCTTTTGACCTACTGAATTACAGAAATCTGGGTGGATTAACTATGCCCTCAATTAGATTTTTTAATACTGACAAAGAAAATACAAAACTATTAAGAGCATTAAATTTTTTTTAAGAAAATTGATGCCACATCTTACATCACAGCCTGAAAAAAAACGAGCAAAAAATAAGGCATATTATATATAACGATATATCATTCGTTGTGTAGTGAAATTACATCCAAAACTGGCATTATTAGTACAAAGTATTATGTGTGCGGCTTCTTTGTAAGAATCCCTTCCGAGATTTCCCTTCCAGTTGAATTCCCCATAGCGAATGTTTTATGCGGCCGTAAATCAGTGCCCCAGCATTTGTATCATAATATGTATTTACTGAGAGATTTTTCCGGCCGCGATTTTTCCGTTTTTCCTTTTGAATTCGCTTAACTTTTATTTTTTGCTTTATGTCAACACCCATGTGATAACACCACCAAAACGTGTTCAAGAAAATTTCCTCCTTAGAGTACTGCAATTCTTGCAAATTATCTATTTTAATCTGTCTTCACGGGATAACTTTTGACTATCACCGTGATACTAACTCAATATTACCTTTTCAGGCTGGTGCCGAAAAGCCTCCACATGCAATCTTTTGATCTCTTAGTTTTTTTGCTCGTCGAGATTTAGGTCTAAATTTAATACTTAAGTAAGTATAAGACTCGGCGTTTACGAGCGTCAATTTTTTATTTGATTTTAACAGCCGCTACACGCCACGTGAATGCAGATAGTTTACCAGATGACCAATACGTAGTCTTCGGGTGCTGTGACTATTTCTACACCATTCGAGTGACTTTCTGCTAGGAGCTGTCATTTATATATCATTGTTTGTGTTCCGGACAGAAGACCAAAATTTGTCAGACCTTTTACGAAAAATAAATTCCAATATGCTTCTCGACGAGTTTTTTTGCTTTGGCTACCTGCTCCTCATCCATTTATTACGCATCCCGATGACAATCTCGGTGATCTGAAGTATCTTGATTAGACGAGGAGTATCAACAGTATTGCTCTCTAAAACAAGAGGTTGGAGAAATAAAGAGACGAAAGTTGTTGTCTTCTTTAACTTGTATCTACAAACTGTGTTCCATTTTTTTCTGCGCAACTACATGCGTTATATCACTGACACTTTTTCTCCTCCGAATCTTTACATTCCTGATACAGTCATGGATAGACAACAATATCATTGCTTCTAGCGTCAATCGTTATGTAAAATGTGTCGATGTTTGCTCTATAGATATTAACAAATGAAAAGTTATAAGTTCAAAGGCATATTGTTCGTCATATATAAATATATAAGTAACATAAATAAATAGACTGTAGGAAAGTAATAATATTAAAAAATCTTGTGAATAAATGTTGACTGATTGAATAATAAAAAAAAATATATATATACATACTCTGAATATATACTATAGAGACATCTATCGTCATAAGATGATAACAGTGGTATAAATATAAGTTCTAACGCGTGTCAGCTCAGGCAGAGAAATAGCCGAGGGGGTTAAGCGGTATATAAAGACCCGGGCAAGTTGGTTCCAAGGCCCGCGGTTCGCATCCCGTTTCTGCCGATATTTTTCTGAATGAATTGATGCATATAAAGAATTTGATGTAAAGTATGTGTATATTTATTACTCATAAAATTGTAATATAGTCAATGATCTATAAAAGAAGATAAGAATATTTAAAAAATAAAACAATATTATAATAAATATTTTATCCATATATGTATATAAATGTGTCCATAATTCCAACCAAATTCCCATATTATATATTTTACAAAACACTTTTGCTTCCCTGGGATCAGAAATACAGTCAAGTGATTTGAAGCTTATTGCCACGCCCTAAACAGTTTTTTCAGAACCATTTGCATTCACACTTTCGTTTGCCCGCAAAAGTTTTCTTCCAACGGCGAATAAATCAATCCCCAAAACACATTTCCTTGCAATAATTTATGCAAGCCTCCGAGCGTTTGTTCTAAATCCCATTTAATTTGTATCTGATCGGTCAGAGACGGAGACATTATTTCTTTATATCAAAAATACTCTCAGTACAATAAATGTAACACAAAAATAATGATTATTATTTGTTTTCGTTTTTAATTGTGTGCTAATAAATTAATTACATATTTGATTTATCAAGTGAAATACTAAAAACTGTATCCAATTTACAATTTAATATTAAACGATAAATCGGCATTGTTTTTATCGAAACTAATTGATAATTAACCCCTGGATGGCAATTCTTAACCTCAATATTTGTTTTAATTGGCTTATTCAAATTACACTGGAAAAACAATCAATTTGTTTCGCTTTTGAGTTTTTGTTTAATAGATACAAAATATCATTATTTTATAAATAAACTCATTATATTTTTTAATAACTGCGCAAAACATTGATCGCAAAATATTGAGTATATGTTTTCAATCGAAGATATTGTAAAATCTATCTGATATATGATCTCAAAATAAAATTATCTGTTCTTCTAATTATGATACTTTTTGGATTTTCTAGGGAGTGTTAAGTGTCGTACTGTTACGACGTTATACATTAACACATTTACACTGTAACAGTGCAATATTGTTAAATCTTTAAAACGTAATAGAGTAACAACGTCGTAAATCAAATTGCTACAGAAGCAATGCATTAATCTCAGAAGTAAAATATAACAATGTTAGATTTTAGCAATTTTACAATATAAAATATAACTTACGAGTAATGAAACCTAAAGAACCTTATTCTGCTGCCAGCAGAAACCTTTAGTACATTTTTAAAGCAAAAATTCTGCAATATCGTATAACTAAGGAGCTAGACCAATGCAACCTCCCAGTATTTACATTGAATCAAAAAATAAATAGATCTTACACATAAAATAAAGATCTCCTAATGTGTCATGGAGATATTCATGAGAGGAGTGTCTCTAAAAGATAGAACCCGAAGCAAGAATATTCGACGAAGAATTCAAAAAGAGGAGGCAATATGAAATATAGTCAAAGCGATAACGATCGATGGAGAAGAAAAGATGTTGGAGTGGCGTTCGAGATCACAAACGGAGCATTGACCGACCTCCTACAAGATGGACTGATGACATCAGAAGAATAATGTGAGAAGCCTGGATTCTTCAAGAAACAGATAAATATACACTTGCAATCTCCCCAACCCACACATAAATTTCGATTCGTCGCTAGACACTCAAACCGAGTGGACGTCTTGTCATTCTATTTACAGAATGGCGCGTAGATGCGATTGTGACATCGCGCAAATACATCGTCGCTTAGACGATCACCGTTTGCTGCTGGAGCGGCTCTTAAAGGCTGTTGGATGCGGGAAGGAGTATACACCGATGTCCATTGGTGTGGACTCTCCACCCAACCCAACAAGTCTGCCGTCTTCCCGCAGAAGGCGCTTGCCTAGGAAGTGCAAGGAGATTCCGGCTACCTTCGCGGAAATTGTTACAAGCCCTCGCCAAGTTTCACCATCACTCAACTGTGACAGCAGAGACTCCAAACCTGCCGTCGGTGAAGTCGTTACTTCAAGTGAGGCTTCCGAAGAAGACGAATCCTCGGAGTGTGCTATGCAAGTTACCCATGCTGTTCTGAGTAGGGCTCCCAAGAAGGTCCTTCAGCTCCTGGTTCGAGGAACTAGAGGCCCGGAATGCTCTCTCCGTGGATGCTCTCTCTCTCCCACGCGCAGTCTTTCCGAGGAAGTTTACCACTCGGATATGAGTCGCGCCTCTTCTGATGGGGAAAGGCGTTCAGCACGTCGGGTGATCCGCGGTTCTGCAGCTCCTTCAAAGAAGGTTTTTGGAGTGAAGATGGCGTATCTCCACGCTAAGGGTCTTCACCCGGATACAACAGCTGATGACTTGCAGAGCTTCTTGGCAGTGACCGCTGCATTCAATCCCTCTTGGATGACCATCAGGAGGATTATCAGCAGACGAACGCTATCAACTTCTTTCAAAGTCGGGGTCATCGCGACTTCGCTAGAGTCTCTCATGGAGCCTGAAGTGTGGCCTGAAAAGACCATCGTTCAACCCTGGATACGCGTAAGACGAAATAATCGCAGTGAACAGTGGTTGAAACCAGCTTAAGTGACGACATTGACATATTTGGTGTTATATTGCTTCGGATTCAGTGCTAGTGTTGACGAAGGTGAAATTTTGGAAGTTTGATGTTGTGACAATAATGCCATGTTATTTGTGGGTCATCCATGATTTACTTATAACAGGGTTTTTGTTGTTACAAGTCAACTATTTGCATTGAGTCTCTTAACGCTTGTTCTGGGTGTGAGGTCATTGACACTAAATGTTTCAATAAATTTACGGGCCACACTTTTATGTAAATACTTCAATAGTGACTTAAGATGTTAAAATATTTTGTAATGTTATTGAAGGAAATAAATAAATAATTGTCTAAATACTAAAATAAATACGAACACAACACACGTTTCCCGCATGCAGCGTCCAGCCTCCCTGGCTGAGCGTCATAGAGTGCACTGGTCTTGACCAGTTTTGCTCTCCTGTATGCGTTTACATAAAAAAAAAATTGGAGGATTGAAAAGGATAGAGACACATGCTGGTGGTCTACGTTCAACAGTGGACATACATAAGCTAATGATGACCTCTACAACAAAATAATTCAACAAATCAAAAATGTCATCATTTTCTAGATCATACTAGATCAATAGGTCATCAAAAACTGCCTCTATAAGTCGTGCTTGAATCATCGTATGTATGCCTTCTACAGCTCAACATTGTAAAATATGCTGTTTCCCTGAATTTGATTCCTCAATCACAAAATATAAGTCATCGTCTATTTATTGAAATTGGTAGTAGAAAAAGTCGTCACATGAACACCACCGTAGTTAGTCCTCATTAAAATTGATGACGCGTAAAAACTGGACTATGACTTTTGCGGATCAAGAATCCATCTGCATACACAAAAATAATAATCATCAAGAAATCAGCAGGTCAGATTTCTTCACTACAATCTGTCAGTATTCTTTTGTACGTGTGGACATAAAATAATACTAGCCACTCTATGTATCTCAACAAATATTTATATTTTTACTAAAAGTACGAAAATATTTTTTTGTGCTACGTGATCCTAATAATACGTATATCATAAATATAAGATTAAATAATACGCGTTCTACAAAAATGCTTGATCTTAAATTTCGAATTCTGAGTAATTTAGTTAGTGACTTAAGGCAACATAATATCTGCATTATTATTTCACAAAAGCTCTCTGTTGGGTACTCTAAAAGCTTTTTGCTTGGTATTTAATTATTGAGCTTTAGATTTAGTTATATTGCATTGAAATGAATGCAGGCTTTCAAATTTCAAAATCATTTAAATATTTCAGTGTCATACAAAATAGCTA
This sequence comes from Glossosoma conforme, assembly GCA_022606575.1. NCBI lineage: Eukaryota > Metazoa > Arthropoda > Insecta > Trichoptera > Glossosomatidae > Glossosoma > Glossosoma conforme. Next base: position 4,545,360 of record JAGTXR010000058.1, on the reverse strand, counting down.
ATCGAAACGTTATAACATTGTTTACAATTAATATACGAGTATAAATGAACTAAAATATTTATTATTAACATTTGTAGCATTCACTTTGATATCCAGTTCTATATTTAATATATAAATATTTTGTACTTGTACCTTGTTTTAACATGGATCACCTTAACTCTCTTTCACACAATCACCTACAGCTCCTCCCTTCCTACTCTAGTGCATATCATATTATGTCATCTCCATATTTGTAGCATTCTGACACCACAAATTGCCGTTTCACAGTTCTATAAGCTTAATTTGAGCTTATGTCACAGAACACCTGTATACCCAGAGATCCAAATAGGAACATACTCGTAGATGGTTCCAGGGTGCCTCTAGGGCAAAAGCTTGCAAACTTGCATAAACTGCGTCCCTAGTATCAGAAACCAGCTGGGTTTTCAATAATCAGGGTTTTTTTTTTTCAAGGAAATCGGATGACGAAAAAATATATTTACACATCACTGTACTTACACGTGAAGTCTTCGTTGAAGGAAAAAATGCTGTCTAAAAGCAAGTGATAGAACAGTGCTTAGTGTGTTTCATGTTAAAATAAGGTACAAAATATTTATTTATTTATTAATATAATTGTGTTGGTGCATATTATACTGAAATAAATATGTAATTACTTAGATAATTGATATTTTAACTACTTTTGAATGTCTTACATGTTATATATATTATATATGATTGTTTGCATCTTCTTTCGGTTAATTATTGTAACATCTATATATAGATGTATATTTTTTGAAGCATAAGCGTGGATAACTGACGAAGCTATCATTGAAAGCCAAGTCACATGTTTTGTTCATTGTTACCCAACCATCTGAAAAGTGTCATTTATGTTACGAGTAAATCAAGATAAGAAGTATTTATCTACTTGTAATTTGAAAAGGATCTCAAAGTTATAAGCATATGAAAAAAAACAAAATGAATCTCTTTTCCTACTCGGTGCAAATCTATGCAAATACTAATTGTTCTAATTAATATGTAATAATCATAAACTAACGACTTGACATATTCAGTTGATTCAAACGTAATTGAATTAATTTTATAACGAGTTTAATGTGAGTAAAGCGGAATTAAAGATACTTTCATCTAACGGTGAGAACTCAAATATGACTAAGGGCTAGCATTTAATGAAATTCTATGTAAATAGCGCTATACAAACGTGGCTAATTTCATTTCTATCTCTGCCTCTCTTTTACTCTATATTTCTCATTCTGAAATACGACTTTGTAATATTTTGAAAACAAACCAGAAATATAATTCCATCATAATATTATTTCCAAATTACATGATTCATAATACTGAATAACAAAAATTACATAAAACAATATATATCCATTTTCTTTTCTGTTTATTTTTTTTTTCGCTTTTTTGCCATGTTGATTTCATTTGTTAAAGTTTATTTTTTGGAATATTAGCTACGACTCAACATCATACTTTATGACAACTATAAATTAAGTCTAGATATTTCTGGCAACTGCCATTATACTTGCTGTTTTACAAATCATTTGTATAAATATAAAATACATAGTTTCTAACAGACTCCAACGTGAGAAGCCGGGGGCTTGAAGTGTACGTTCACTGTTGAACGCAAGGCTTTTGCATGAGTTACCATTCCTCTCGATCCTCCGCCCTCTGAATCGAGGCAACTTCCGATATTTTTCTGATATTGTCAGCAAATGCTCCGTTCGCCAGATTTTTCTGCTCCATCGACCTCTTCAACAAATATGTCCTGCTTACTGCTCATTGAGGGTGCCCATTTATAGTTTCCGAGACTATTTTAATCGCCGTTATCATCATCACTATTTCAACTCAACAAACTGGAGCACATGGTCGTCACAGACTGACACCACAAGCCTCTTTCAGTCGTCATGATCCTCGCCTCATCTCATGCCAGCTGCATACGTTGTAGCTCCACCGAGTTCATTTTTAATTACAGAAAACCTTCCAAGACGGCGAGGCTTGAAGAAAAAGCAGTTTTTGTTTGTTAATCAGCGTATTTAAATAAGGATATCAGGTGATCAGCTTAATGTCTTCGATGGATAGACCTATAATGTTTGAATTGTGATTAAATAAAAACCTATAATTAAACATTTTATTTTCAATGTTTTCAGCATTCACTTTGAGATCCATTATATATTATGAATATTTATTTATTAATCTTGTTTTCACATGGATCACGTAACAAAAGTTCTCTATGAGGAGACTGTAGTTTCGACCAACTCGTAGTTTTTCTAAATCCTACTCTTTCTAAGATATAATTGAGCTGCTTTGTACTTTATAAGTGGTCTAACCCATTTCTCATCATTTTCTGATAGACACACCCCCACCCCCTCTCCTACAAAAAATGGGTTAGACCACTTATAAAGTACAATGCAGCTCAGTTATCTCTTAGCAAGAGAAGCCTTGAGAAAGGCTACGAGTTAGTCAAAACTGCAGTCTCCTAACAGAGAACTTTTGTACGAGATCCATGTGAAAACAAGGTAAATAAATAAATAATTATAATATATGACGAAACTCTTCACAACCAGCGTCACGCTGTGTACTTAGGCAACTGACATTACTTTTTGGTGACCAGAGGATTGAATCATGAATAAAACATGTGTGTAGTATGCGTGACTTTACTAGGTCGAACTATTTTTAGTTAAATTGTCTTTAAATATTATACATTCCACATTTCTCTTGTATGTGTTTCCATAAAATAAGTCAGATATAATTTATTACATCAGTATTGACAAAGTTTTATGAACTAATTCAATATCGGTATTATTTACAATGTTTAATTTGGTACAACATTGTAATACACTTGTTGATAAAAACCCTGATCGTAATAGAATTTTGATGTTTATATGGATTTAGTTTGGAGGGTCTATTAATAAGTTATTTTCAAATATATTCATTATACGAGTATATACTTAATGATTCGTGTTTTATTTTCATAAAGCCAATAGAAACTTTTAACCAACTGTTATATTTAAAAAAAATCATATCCTTGACTATTTTTTTTTAAATTATTGAATACTCAAATAAGACGAAATATCAACAACTCCACTCTTTTTAGTTTAAATAAATTATAATATATTTTTACATTATCCCAGAACAATGTGGAAAAAATACTAACCTTCAAAATCATATATCTTCTGCTTTAGCCTTGCCATTTCCCATCATCTGGGGTCAGCTCTCCTTGTGCACATTTGCCATGTCTGTCTGTCCTGCGTTGCATTCTCAAGCCCAGAAATTACAAATCCTTGTCTATAGTTGCAGTCCAGATTGCCTGTGGTTTTCCAAGTCTTCTTCTCAGCGTGGGTATGTTGAGGGCTTTCTTCACCATGTGGTTCTCATCTCTACGTGTGCCCATACCATCTTAGGCGGTTTTCCCTTACCTTTTCATGAGGGCCACCCGAAATAAACTCTGAGCCTTCAAAATCATGTAACAATTCAATATTTTGTTATATTTCACCTGAAACAAAATTTTCGTACATAAAAAAAATTATATGATCAAAAATAATGCACTTATGTTTTTCTTTATATTTTAAATATGTGTAATATATGGTCACAGTTGGCTGACAAAAAATCAGTTATCTATGTTTTATATCAAGACGATTCTATCAAGACAACACCCATCTATTTGTGAACATATAAATGGTTTCCTACAATCTGCAAGGCAAGACTTAATGTCAAGAATGAACCTCGGAAGGAATAACCAATTCTTTCTTTCCATCCCTCGAACACTTACTGACGTGAAAAAAGAAGAACTCTGTCGACTTTCATCTCACTCAAACGTTAACCGGACACTGAATTTTCAGAAAATTCCTAAAAAAAATTGGCCTCTCTTCTTGCAACGCATTTCCATGTGATCCAGGCATGCAACAAACGGTGAGACACTCTCTCCTTGAGTGTATCATCCATGACAACAGGAGACCTATTCTGTTTTGTTACCTAGGAGTCTCTACCATTACTTGGGAGGATTTTCCTGAATTGCTTCTTAGTTCTGACGGTCTCTTACTGTTAAACTTCATCAGGGAAATTATGGGGGCTACAAGGGCGGTTAACAAGGCTGAAATAGAATAGGCTCCTATGTTCTTCAACTATTTCTCAGACGTATATTCTAACCTTGTGTGTAGAAAAAAAAGTATCCTAACCTATCCTAACGTCTCTAAGGCTTAATAAAGCAATTGGTTTCAGGCGATAATGCATTCATTTTTTGAACCGCATCTATTAATATGTTATAGTCAATGGTAATTTTAATACGCTGTATACTGAATTTATTTATTTTCATAATATTTGCTTTGTGCAATTTGTGTAGCCCTCGCAACCAGTGATCCCCCATCGAGATACCAATACCATTTATTGTGCAGCAACCAAAAACTCATTTTACACAAGTGCAGTGCAGATAACACATTTAGAGGAGCGCTGGTTTTCGCAAACAGAATTACTGCATGGACTATCAACCGCACCACTCGTATGGGAATGGATTTTGTATTGTTTATTAAACTTACACCCAGGAAGGACGTAATCGTATAACAATTTACAGAGGAAAACTGTTCTGAAACATCATAACAATTTCAGAACACGTACTATGGCAGCAAGAACAGAGATACGGCTTATGTTTTCGAACAGCAGGGATTTCGAACAGCATTTTTGGGATGAAACATACGGTCATCAGAGTTCTAAACAAACTACGGGTGAGGGATGAAATTCTCACAGACCGGAGCTATTTTAGAACTCAGAAATCGATTAAAAATATTTTTTTTTTAATCTTCGCCACATCATTGAACTCGTCGAGAAACAGATTGACATTTATTATACATAAAAATACTCATATACTTAGGTCTTCTGCCCGTGACCCAAACAATGATGTATACCTGATAGTTCTGGCAAACTTCAGAACTGACAAACAAAGCATTGGCCAACTTCCTGCAAAATGGACTGACGACATAAAAAAAACGGCAGTGACCTGGATGCGGAAGGCAGAGAATCGAAGAGGATGGAGACTCAAGCGGGAGGCTTACGTTCAGCAGTGGAAGAATGCAGGCTGATGATGATACCTGACAGTGCCCGGGCAGAAAGTGACTTGGATAGCGCACTAGCAGTCACAGCATCCGAAGACCACATATCGGTGACTTGGTGAACTATCCACTCTAACGTGACTGTCAGGTAGCGAAATAGCTCTTGTAAGTGACGTGTCTAATAGTTACATAAATCTAAAAGTTAGATTAACATTTTTAAAATTATAAGAGACACAACGATCGTTTTCCGAGCCTGAAAAGGGTAAATCGATTTGATATCAATAATTATTATCCGAAACTATTCTTTATGGCGGCCAAATATTTGATGGGTTGTGCGATATAAAACTTCTTGATACACGTGCGTTACCTGGAGAATATAGTAATAGTGGGTATGGAGTGTGGAGACTATTGGTAGCGAACGTTCTAGAAAGACAAATGATTGGTTCAGTATGGGCACGCTTCGCTGTTTTCTATTCCAATAGACATGGCACATATTTGCTTTACGGATGGCCGTGCCGCTCAAGCGAAACCTTTTAACCCTCCCGTGCAGGGACTGTTAAAGACGGCCCGCAAACAATACAAAAACATACATTTATTAATAGTGAAATCAGCATGATATAGCCCTTGCTGACTGGTACCGAAAACCTCAATATATACAAACTTTCGCCTCTTATTTCTGTTTGCTTGTTGTACATGTATGTATCACCATATTGGCTTTTTGGACAAGTCTGGTCTCGGGTGTGACGTTAGTTTTATAGATTGCCACTTGTGGCACTGGGCGACACCCCATCACCAGCGCGTTCAGTTAGGTGCTGACGTCGGCGAGACCATATCGTTGTTGGCCTAGCCTGATGAATGCTGTGACTAGTTCCGGGCAATAAGGTTGTAAAGTTATCGAATAATATATGTCAATGTGCTTCGGAAAAAGTCTTTGTGTTGTTAATCTCGTCATCCTGCCACCATGCGACTGAATAACTACCTTAAATAAGAGAGGAGGATGTAAATCGTTCGAATAATGTAAATGAAAGCGTTATTTATTTTATGGCATGAGGTATTAACTAATTTAGATAGGCAGCAAGATACAGTAGTATAGCCTTTGTTCGAAAACTCAAGCGATCTTGATTTTTTAAATATTTTTTATCAAATCTAAGCTCTAGGTAAGCGGTAGAGTTGAGTCACTGTTAATGAGAATAAAATTTTCCTCTTACACAAAGTATTGTTTTTTTATCGGTTGAAGGTTAATTGCATATTTAACCGCTTCTGTGCCAAGAGCGAGATTACTCGCATTCTTGGCCGTGCCCAGCAGGCCGGCTATAGAAAAAGAGCGAGTATTCTCGCTCTGGTTTGAGCCTCTGTGTCATCATATGTCCCGTTTTTTTGGTTAATTTAAAATATAGAACACACAGTGACATCTCTTGCTGCCATGTTGAAATAATTAGCTACTACGTGTTGTCAAGAATTATCGATAATACATAGATTTTAAAAATAGCTTTTGATTTTTCAAAAAAATGACGGCCCTCGGGGTCTCCCCATACGAAAACCGCTTGGGATAGAGAAGGTTAAAAGGGTACTAACCAAAAATCAACTGAAGAACAAACTACTGAAAAAAATCTATTGGTTTTTTTTTACGAGCAATTAATTGAAACTTAATCTAAATAATACTTCACTTAACTTGGCTGTACAAAAATAAAATACATTCAGTTCATAACGTCAACAAGATACTTTTTTTAAAATTGATTTAATCAAATCTAATTACTACACATCCCGTAGGTTGAGCGACCTCTTAAGGACAAAATCAAAATTGTCGAGGCCTTAGAAGCGTTGGACTTATCATCCAATTTCCTTAAAAACGCTAATTATTGAATATCCACATATTTTTCTGGTACTTCAGCTGCTGTGTATGCAAGTTCGCGGACTCTTGCCAAGGAAGCTCTCGGGAACCATCTATAGTCCTATAATAATAATAATAATAAGCTTTTATTCCAGCAGGATTGGGTGGGTTGTGCAATACCCAATCAGCCATATTTTTAGATACATATATATTTATATAGTACATGTTTACCTCTGAAATACAGGTGTTCTGGGTCAAGGCCTTAACAATCTAAGCTTACTCAATTGTAAAATATAATTTTTAGGATTCCATCACCTCAAATATGTTAAAAATATATTATAAGAAAAATATAGTAAAAAATATTTAAAAATGGCTTTGAAGCACCTGTTCTAGCTCTCCTATCCGGGCGATAGACGAGAGATATCTACTAATAAATTTGATAAAACGTCTGACAAATACGCCCGGTATAAATTGGTTCGCCTGAAAAGGGAGGAGATTTTTCAGGTTTTTAGGATTTCGAGCCGAATCCTCTGTAGGTGTAGCGAACACCTTTTTAATGGCCACTCAATTGTATCGAGGATATAAACTAGGATCCAAAGATGGAGGGGATTCATAAATAAGGCTTTAAAATATATAGGTTAAGGTCACTTGCTATTATAAAAATAAGCATTATTTTGTATTGATTTTATGTAACGCTATTTAAATGTCTTGCATATTAGAAGAACGCAGTAATTTGTGGTTTGTCATATTTAAATAATAAAATAATTGACTTTGTAAATAAAACGCTTGGTAAAAAAAAACACTAATATTGTATAAAAATAAATTTTTCCTGACCAAATATACCTGCATGATCATTGCGAAAAATCTTTCTATGAATTAAAAAAATATGCATAATGAATATAAGCATTATTCATTGAATATGGCGCAGAAACGTGGAATTTAACAATCAGTCTTGCCCATAAAATAAAGATCACCCAGCGTACTATGGAGAGATACATGCTAGGAGTGTCGCTTAAACATATTATCCGAAACGAGGAAATACGCAGAAGAACACAAGTAGTGGATGCTACCCAACGAATAGGCACACTCAAGTGGCAATGGGCAGGACATACCTGTCAAAGAGACTACGGTCGATGGGGAAGAAAAGTATTGGAATTGCGCCCAAGAACTGGCAAACGAAGCAATGGCCGATCCCCTGCAAGATGGACTAACGACATAAGAATAATAGCGGGAGTGAACTGGAAGCGGAAGATGGAGGATCGAAGAGGATGGAGACTCATGAGAGAGGCTGCGTTCAACAGAGGATGGAGACTGGCTGATGATGATGAATATTACCAAATATTTTATAACACTAAAACAGTATATAAGAAGCTTCAAATTAAAGAAGTAAAATAAAAATCTTACGATTATTATAAAATTTTCCTCCCATATTCATTCCATATGTGGAATATATGGTCACTAAAACTTGCCGCCACTTTTTTGTCAGTTGCCACTGTCCATGTCTCATCCTAATCAACTCGGCACTGAAGTGGGAACTGGCAAGAATATGGTTTCCAAAGATCTTCACGGCAGAAGACCGCTGACTTAAAGATATGGTAGCTGTAATATCCTATGCATATTTTTTGGCTGCTTTTTATTCAGATTATTTAATGAAATCGAATAATTATCCCAATGCTTTCAATGTTATAAATATACAAACTATCTTGAAATTATTCTGACAAAAAACTATTCTAAAAATACTCTTATCTTCATTGATTCGCTATCGTCTATCTATCTTCTGCTTTCCATCCTATAGGCGTCCTCTTACCCTTTATCCTATATATTCCCCTAGAGGTATAAGCTAGAGTCTACCTCCCTAGACCACACGACGTGACCGGCATGTATGAACATGTCCACTGACAAAAGCGCAGGAGAGTAGTTCAATGCTTATGAATTACTTCGACTCAACAAATATGGTCCTTTCAGGATCACACTAAAAGAACGCGACAATTTTTTTGTCACCTAGACTTCATTGGATCGGATACCTAACCGAGCGAGTATATTTGTCGTTTTGCTAGCTGGCAACGAATGGCAATAGTGAAAAGAATCGACAGTTGACTCGCGGCACTTGGTAACCTTCGCTAGCCACAGATGTTTCTCTTTGTTACCTATTCTATCGACCCTTGGACGTTCGTCATCCCGCTCCCAAACACGTGGTCTAGACCTCGATGAGTTTTTGTAAATTCTCATCCAAATATAAAAAGATACATCTTTACACAGTAATTTACATTCCAATCTTTTTTTTTTCTTTTTTTTTTTAAATTCGCTTATCACACCATTTAAAGATAAGATCTTGTGTGTGGCGTGGGATTCATCTATGTTATTTTACAGTTTTATATAATTACACAGAATTTTACATATACACATTTATACAAATACATGATTTGGATATAATACTAACATTATATAAATAAAAATTTAAGACACTACATATAGAATTAAGTCTAAAGTATATATAAATTAATAATACATTTTTAGTACATTTCATTATTTCAATTTGTTATGCAGTGACGTCGGTTCTGTTCTTAAATCTTTTAATGTACTGTTTAACCTTTTCAATCAATATTTTAATATCACTGATCGCTTTTATTTCCAGATCATTCATGATATTTAATTTTTATAAAAAATTAAAAAAAACAGTTCTTGTATCATCAATATTGAACTACCTTAACCGTTCCTGAAGGCTGTATTGCAGCTTAAGCAGCCTCCGTCGGGTTCTGCGCACCTCACTCGCGCATCTTCCAGGCGCTACAGCGATACTTCCGGCCGCCGAGGAGTGACTTCCGGTTCTCGGCTCAGAGTGATACTTGCGGCTGGCGTGAGAGAGAGCAAGGGTGTAAACAAATCACTCAAGAGCCTTCGCTTCAAGCCTTCAGAGAAATAGCTCTCACAGGCGATTATGCTTTAACTGAAATAATTTTATAATTAAATATTTCTGTTTTGCAAACGAAACTAAAGTTTTTTTGTCATCTTACTTGATAGCAATTATCATCTACCTGTGATCGTCCACTGTAAAAGTACGCCTCCTGCATGAGTCTACGTCATTTTCTATTCTACGCTTTTCGCATCCAGGTTCCGACTGCTATTATTTTGATGTCTTCAGTTCATCTTGAAGGGAGTTGGGCAACGTGTTAAAGTATTGTCGTTAAAGATTGTAGACCGATCCCCAACGAAGATCAATGATAAACGATTTCTAAGCTCCATAAGCCCCTTGTTGATGATTATTTGATCCCTCACCCTTTAAAATTTCAGTAATAGATTTTGAATTAAAATTAGTGGTAAGCAAAAGTCGTTGCATTATCATAGTAAAGTTTTGTAATAAATGAATAATGCATAAATTTCGGGCCGTAGTCTATGACGATGGCAGATCAACATGACACATGCAGCGCTTATTAGCCATATTTAACATGTTGAGCGTCATAGAATCTAAAGATGAAATTCCATCATTAGCACCCAAGCAGATATCAAAATATCATTATTAAAATAAAAATAATACATTAATTCTGCCAATTGTTAAGCAATTAAAATGGTATTTAAACCACTTACATTCAATTCGTTTCGACAATTTGTGTCTGAATTGTATTTCTTAATAACCTGAAAATGATTCCATTGAAATCCACAATACAAGTAAAGTGTGAACTTACCCAATACACGTTCCATCAGTTATATTCAACTTTTGTATCTCATATTATTTTCCATATTCTGTTATACTGAAGATAAATAGTGCAAAGGAATTACTCGTAAATTGATCAAGAATTTTCAGTTAAAACCCTTTTGAGAATTCCAAAAATTAATACCCGAAATGTATATCTGAGTAAAACAAGTAAGCAATTTATGTGTCATTTGTAAATGGGTGTAGTAGAGATTAATTATTTATTACTAATAATGGAAGAAAATACTAAGTGTGGTTGACCTAGTTGTTAACAAGATTGGTTATCTTGCGTCTATGTTCTAAAGACAATAGATTAGTCGTAAGTGTAATCTTCTACATAGCACTATATCATCAGTGCCGTAGTTCCGTCATCATCGTATAGAGCATATTATTGTCACTTTATTCTTCCACCATTCAGTTCATTCAATTACCATTACCTGTAAATTATTCTTAAGACATATCTGCATTAAGAAATCCACCAGGAAACATATATGGTTCACAAAAATCTCTAGAGCAGAAACTCAGAGACTTGAAGAGACATATGCAGTGTATTATACTAAACAAGGCTAAATTGAAGTGATTTTTTGAACAAAGAAAATTGAAATATCGGATGCCTTGCCCAACGTTTCCGAGGTCTGCAATGTTTAATTAAATTATTTATTTAATAATTTAAAGAGTCTTGATAAATTAAAACAAATATAGCAATTTGCGCAAAGTATTCGCATGCCACAGGTTGAAATCACCTCGAAAGGCCAACAATCGACTGAAGAGAGTTTCAGCCGAAGACTCTTTTATCCTGAAAACGCTGCTTTTATTTCAGCAGCAGGAGGAGAGAATAAACAAACAGGGATCGGAGGAGGATCGAACAAGGAAAGAAGAAAAGTTCCACGCCATTGTTTAATAATATATATATTTTTAGACGCCATTCTTATTATTTCGTTGTGTCTATTGTGTTTGCTCCATCACGCCGAGATTCCCAACTCGTGTACTTTTTCTCTTATATTTTTTTTGTATCGAAAATTTCTCGCCTCGAGTCTTTATTTCTTTTTTATTTCGTGTCACAATAGAACATTTGTAAGATAATAATTACATCACAATAATAACTTGTGTTGTACACGTAAGAATTCATTCATCTCTAATAACGCTTTTATTTTCAGCGTTAAATATACGTTTTGATGTCGCGTTTGAAAATAAATTTGTGAATATCAAGTTTTTTATTATTTTATATTCTATAAAAACTTTAATAAGACTATAACAAACTGCCATCTTATTATTCTTTTATATTTTCTTCGTAGTATCAATCGGTGGATTGGTTTGCAGTAACAAAATCTTGCATCTCGATCTCCACTCTTCTCGATCCTCTGCAGTCCTCTTCAGCTCAGCATAAGCTACAACTCATGTCCTCGAACATTTGCTGCAAATACTCCCGTCTAAGGCGCCCTCTGAAGTTTCTACACTTAACCATCCCTTCCACATGTCGTGAAGAAGACCATCGTGGCGCATGATGTGACCGATCAATCGGACTCACCTCTCTGAGACGGTTCTTACTAGAATTGAGATTTTCAGCATAATCAAGGATAGGTTTACAAAACATTTTTAGTAATTAATCATTACATAATTCAAAATAAACTCATATTTTCGGTGAAATTTATATCAGCATAAAAATCATGAATCATTTTTATAAAACGCGTTTTATTTACCTTTTAAAATACGATCAAAGCGTTTGTTTGTCATTCAGACGCTGTCAGCTTGAATCGCAACCAAGTTTGATTTTTTCAAATTTATTGAAACAAATCTGAGCTCTTTACGTGCCGCAGGTAGGGTTAAGCCACCCCTCACAGACAAAATAAAATTGTACAGCCGCAGTCTATGTAACTTCAAGGGCTCTTGTCCTGGAGGATGCCGGGAACCATCTATGTTCCCAGGTGGACCTCCGGAAATACAGGTGTTCTGGTACAATGAAAGACAATAAGACCTTACAGATCTATGAAACAACCATTTGTGGTGACAAATATGGCGCGGATATTGTAAAAAAAACTTGATTTGTAACATTAATATTTTAATATTGAAAAAAATATTTCATCTCCCTTATTCATTAGTATTATCATCTTCTTTAGTGATCCCTCGATCTATGTCGGCTTTGCTTGCTAGAGCTCCTCCAAGTACATTCTGCGTAGACAGTACTTGACTGATATATCAATTCGTGTGTATAATGAGTTCTTAGTATGGATGCTTGCGTAGAATTCTATGAGAAAAATGGTTTGATTTTATGAGTAATGCTGAGATAAGGGGGCGAATACAAAGAGCATTTGAATTCAAATTCGTATTAAGAAATCTTCATTATTAAAATTATCTTTGAAAGTATATGTGAAAGCTTCAGCGATCAGTTTCAACGTATATACGTAGAAAATAATAAAGCTTTTTATTAATAGCGAAACTCCAGTCTTCCACCAAGTGAAAGAGTGCATACAATTCTTACGTTATCTAAATATTTAAAAATAACGTTTTATTTGATGATTATCATGATATATATAATCGTGTCGGAAACAACAGGGTCAGATCCTATCTGCCCAGAAATGGGCGACGTCGATGGCGTTACTTCTGGCCATCATCAGGTCTTCCTGGGTGCAGCTATTCGGGCACAGCGCACACTCCAGAAGGTGTGACAGGGTCTGCTCCACGCCGCAGTCACATTCAGTCGGTCCGCTGTAAAACTGCCAGGCCCTCATTTGTGTCCTCGTCTTGCATACTCCGGTCCGAAGTCTGTTAAGGGACCTCCATATATTCCACCCTTGGTCATGTCCAGGGGCTAGGTCCTCTTTCGGGGCAATCCAAGTATTCCCCTCAGTTGCGCTTCTCCACATGTTCATTATATTTATATATATTATATATATTATTATGATAAAGGTATATTCTTCTAGTAAAAATTATTTATGTGAAGCAAATAAATCAATAAAAATATTCAAAACAGTGGTGCAAATTCTCTTCATCATCATCATCATCAGCCTGTATCCATCCACTGTTGAATCCTCCTGCATGAGTATCCATCCTCTTCAATCCTCGGCTTTCCCCATCCAGGCCACTTCCGCTATTTTTCTTATATCGTCAGTCCATCTTAAAGGCAACCGACTAATGCTTCGATTGCTAGTTCTTGAATCACATTTTTCACACATCACTTACAAAATCTCACCACTGATAACAAAATCCTCAGTTAATTAATACTTTGATACACTTTCTGCGTGTTTATGGCAAAACAATATGCAGCAGGTTTATAATGTGTAATTAAAAGCCTTAATTCGGCAATCTCCCGCGCACTTCCGGCAATTTATCGTCCCCTTCCGGTTTCCGGACAGATAGCTATTAATATAAAGGCAAGGATGGTGTCCGTAATCAGGTGCTGTCAAAAACGCCCGGCCGATGTCTTCGGTTTGCGTTTAATTAAAACGCGTATCCTGCACGCACCTGACACTGTAAATTTCAGTTAGATAATAAAAATCCTTCTTCTTCTACTTTTTCTTCTTCATCCCATATCAAAACAATTGAGAACCAAGTCATTCTAATAGGGTGACCGAACACTACATGTGAAATGTGTAATATATTTATCACGATTGAAAAAAAATTGTTTTGGTAAACATGTGTCACGATAAACTCCCGCCACTTAGCTATCCCAGTCAACACTGTCCCTTTCCTTTACGAAGATATTTTTGAGCCCGAATATCCACCTGGAAACATAAATAATTCCAGACAACGTCCAAAGCAGAGACTCAGGGATTTCTACATCGTCTTTTAGGTGATTTTTAATAGGATTTTAAAGGTTATCGGATGTAAAACCCGACGCTCCCCAAGTTTGTCCCATTAGATACTAAGAATCCACTCAATTTGACGAGCGACACGAGGTTAGTAACAGGTGGTGATCCATTCAAATTTTGGTCTGTTCCCAATATTGCTTAACACCGTGACCTTACAAGATTTTCGCTAACGATATGCTATTGCCACTGCACTGGATATAATAAAAGAGATAGTTATAAAAATAAACATTATATTGTTTTAAAGAATTTTTACTATCTTAGCCCAAAAAAGCCTGGACAATGTGTTAATTAAAGAAATCTTAACTCAACAACGACATAAAAATAAGCAGAGAGCTGTAATTCATCCAAATTTTATTCCCCATCTGATATTGCTTAACTTCAGTGATCAAACTAGAAGTCTATTTACAGTGTGCTATTGTAGCTGGTTAACAAATATTATTATTAAAATGTAAATCACTACAGTACAATTACCGTCATACTCAAACATAAAACAGTGAGCAAAAATTAATTTTAAATTTAGATGTAAAATAATACAGGCCATTAGTGTGTTGAACCAATTATCGTTCAAAATGCCACATATACTACAGCTTTCATCTTGCCTTAAATGTTCTCAATAAGACTTTAAGGTGCAGATATATCGCTGGCGGGTATAGCTCATTGGTCAAAGTGTTTGCTTTGCAAGCCATAGGTCATGAGTTCGATCCCTGAAGAAAATTAAAAAATATATATTTTTAATCGATTTCTAAGCTCTTACAATAACCGGTTGGTGTGAATTTGATACTTCACCAATAAAATGCCTGTCATAGCCTATTTATTAAAATTGGTGGTAGACGAAAATCGTCCCGTATTCATAGTAAGTTCCTGTAATAATAAGGATGATGCGTGAATCTCGGGCTGTAGTCAATGACGTTGGCAGATCAACACTCCACATGCAGCGCTTTACCATATGTACTATGGTTAGCGTCATAAAATTCCATAGATGAGACTCTACAATTACTATGAACATGTGCTTACATCAAAATAAAAATAAAGTTTAACTGTGGTCAGTGGCACGTGAACAGCGTATTGTTCGATTTTTAATAAAATAATTATTAAATATCTTTATAATAATATAACTCATTTCATAAACAAAAGACTGAAATATCGTAACTCGTAAAGAGTTTTTTAAAAAATAAGTTTGTTTCGAGTCCAACAATAGGCGAATTTTCTCAAATCGAATTTCAGCTTCAGACACTTGAAAAAAAAAACCTCAACAAATTTTCACACTGAAAAAAAAATACCCCGAACAAAAGGCATTGTGATTTTTTTTCTTTGAAATTTCATTTCGAAATATTCTGTAATTCAGCACGTGGATATACATTAATAAATATGTATATACGTTTTGGTATATACATTTTAAATGCAATAAACGCCGAAATGAAATTGTAAGACAAAACTCATATTTGGAGATTTTTCATTTAAATTCTTCAAACAAGGTTCTCGAAACAAAAGCTCTGTGCTGTGGCAAGTGTTCACGATTTCCGTGAACTTTTGCCAGTATCCGTGATTACGTTTTTGAGCTTTTGAAAGTTTGCAAATGATAAATTGACAGGTCTTTCAGGGAAACTTATTTTCAGTTTTATTCTCGTTCAGACACGTGTTATTTATTTAAATGAAATATTAGAAAATATATTAATGAGTTATGTTGAAAATGTTTTTTTTCCCTTACAGAAACATTGCGAATTCGAACAACTCAATTCGTTTCTGAAGTACAATAAGAATTAATCGTAAAATGAAAAAATAAAAATATTATAAATATAGGTACCTATGATTAAGAACTAAGAAAAAAGCAATATAGACAAGAAAGTCCCAATACTCATCAAACAGACGACTCCAACAAATTATTCCTCCAAAGAAACTCTTAGAGTTCATTTCTGAATGAAGCCTCCTTAACGTAAAATGTATCAATAACATTAAGGTTATCAACTGACTATACTTGGTGAAACTGCATAATTATAATTTTAGAATTAATTTTAATTAAAAATTAATACATTACAAATATTCAGTTTTGATTCACAATTTATTTTAATGATTGCATGTTTCGGCCTTCCTGAAGACCATCTTCAATATTGAAAAAATAAAAACAGGCATTGGCTTATATAGGTATGGACAAGTTCCTATATTTGTACTCACATATTTACAGGTTATATATGTGTGCGGGTACAACAATTCAAAAAGGTTATTATAAAAATTAATGGGCTTGTGATTAATTTTAATGTATTAAAACATTTAACAATAACATTTTTTTTGTTTTCAATTTAAAAAAAGATTATAAAATACTAGGTATTCGTTATTTAAAGTATTACGGTAATTAAATAACTTCTTAGGTTTTCACGGCCAGATTTGATGTTGTGGCTTTTGGGTTGAGGCGGTCGAAATATTGGTTGAAAAAAGTTCACCACACACGGCTCAACCCAAAAGCCACAACATCATGTTACGGTAATTATATAATATATTTTTATTTTTTTCAATTAAAAAAAATCTTTGTAATTCTTCGGTGTAGACGACGGCTAATCCATGGAATATATATTTCCCACTTGATTGATAACTGCTTGTTTGATACTTGGAATAATTTTTAGCAGTATCAACGACTTTATAATGTTATTATATAATCTCTGGGCAATAACACCTGCGGCATTGCCGTTTGAAATGGCAAGTAGCTACTTCTTCAAAAGAAATGGCATATAGAAGCGCTGCCTTTATTACTACTTTAACCTTAAACTAAGAGTAAATTTTCTATGTGTACGTGTCAGACGTACGAATAAAAATAAGAAACGTCAGATCGCATATTGAGGCAATTAGGCACCAGCCTAAAGGAGCTATTTTGAATTGTTGTCAGTATTAAAATAAATTTTTAAAAAACAAAATAATATTAAATGAAGTAGCGGTGTCTTATTCAGCCATCTTTATCCCAGTGTAACCAGGGCTTTGCAAGTTTCCATGCCAGTTGGTTATTAGGACCTCTTCCGGAAGTAAAGCCTTGCCATTATGGCGGCTTAGGAGGCGGATAGCTCCTCCTTTGATAAAATTAAAAAACGCTGCCTGAAAAATTATGGCGTCCGTGGAATGGCCGAATTTTAATTCTCGGCCGTAGAACTGAAAGCACTACTAAAAGTAAGCAAATTTTCCATCCGCAAAAAAGCCCATTCGCCGAAGGTTTTACGTGCAATATGCCTTGAAGCTAATAATCTTGAACTTATAGAGGAGCTTAATTTTGAACGTGAACATTACTTTTCGTACTTGGCATAAGCGTTGTAGCTTTTTTTTAAATTCCTTTTTGAATACTATTTATATTTGTACATTTACAAACAATTTTCTTAGATAAAATGTATTTTTTTAGCAATTTATTGAGACTGTTTCAGATACTTGTGTTTCACACATCATTGCAAAGATTGAAAATTTGAATCTAAGACTTTAGAAGATAAAACAAATTAACATTAGGACTTCCAAATTAAATTGACGTTAGGAGGATAAAACATTTTGACTTTAGGACTTCCAAAACAATACAAGCTATTAAGTAATTTATTTATCAATATTATGAGTCTCCATCGTTTTCAATCCGCCGCTCTCAAAGCCACGCCCACTATTCATCTGATGCCATCATTTTATCTTGCAGGAGGTCGGCCTTCTTGGACGCTTCTCTAATACTTGTAACATATGGTCACTAAAAATTACTACCACTCACTAATGTCAGTTGCCACTGCACATGGATCGTTCCAAGATATATTCTTATTCTTATTATAAGTTCACCTAGCAATATCTATGGTTCCCAAAGACCTTCAAGACAGTATCATAAAGGACTCCAAGCAACGAAAACTGTTATGTCTAAGGCATATTTTTGAGTTATTTTGTTTTTTTTTTAATATATTTTATTATTAGCCAAACGCTCTTGTGACTTGGACTTTTAGGCCTTAAATATCGGTGTAACCCAACCACAAGGTTTGCAACTGGCGGTGACCCATTTATATTTTGGTCCGCTCTCAATGCTACTTAACGTCAGGGAACAAACAAAAACTACCAAATCATAAACTAATGCCGGTTGATTTTGTTAATGATGTTGTCGGAAGCTATGTAAGATCTGAGGTTGATCCAATTGCAGAAATGTGTGGAAATGAGCCATGGATAAGTAAGCTGACAGAACTAATTACTGATTTATGGTGATCTGCATCTGATGGATTTTCTGGATCGAAGGGACATGGGATGAACCAACTATTAAACATACAGATGCATTAAATGTTTGATTGCACGTTACACCTATTAGCACAACTTTACTTAAACATTACAAACATTTGCACCTGCTTAATATGCTTCGTACACCTTGTGTATTCCAGCGGTTGCGAAACTCGCTCTGAAATTTAAATTTATCCCGAGTCGTTAAGTATAATTGGAGGTGTAATTGCCCCCGAATCGTCGTTATTAAATTGGAGGAAAACAATACGGAAAATATCGAATAGGACCGTTTTAATGACCCCACTTTGGCAGATAGATGGTGGGCTGGGAAGTTTTATACCTCTGAAATACTCAGCGCTTAGTAGTGTTTGTTTTCAGAATTTTATCTGGCATTAAAAATTGTTATGTTCTTAAATAAAACCTTTTTTTAAGCTCATAAACTATACAAATTTTTAAGCTTCATCAAATAATTAATTTTTGACCCTCTGTTGTACAACGCAGTTGATATATTGATATATTCCACGTAATACAAGCCAATTTTCGATACAAGCTTCACGAATTTCTTTATCGATGTAATTTCGTGGAGTCTTCTGTTTAGCGAGATTTGGGATGCGATTAATATATTTTGGGATCTGTTTTAAAAACGAAATAACCAATTATAATGTTTTTAAAAGATTAATAAGAAAAAAAATATTGAATAATGAGCACATCTTTGGTAAGATTAGAAGAAAATTAGGAGAAAAATGTACTAGAAAACTCGTCATCTGCCGATTCTTTTCTAGGATTTTGATAAGATAAGTGTCCTAAAATATGAAAATTGATGTGTATTTGTATGTGTGTATCAATACATTGATAACCATTCAGCCTGTTGAAGCTTTGATCTCATTCAGAACATCGATTAACAAACAAATCAAAATATTCCCTGGATACTACAGAGGCCTTCTCTTTAAATTATTCGCCTCCCGTCCTGGAGGCCTGACATCGAAAATACTTGCAAATGTTAACAAGTAGACCTTTTGATACTTATATTTTAGAACAAGTTATAAATAATAATAGCTTTTTTATGTTAGCACATACATGAAAATACCGACAGATGGTGATAGTGATGCAGAAATCTTATTTGTGGAGTCTTTGACGCTAACCGTTTACTTACATATGGCTAAGCGCTGCATGTGAAGTGTTGATCGGCCAAAGTTATTTACTACAGCCAACATTCATTTATAACAGGAATTTACAATGAATGAGTGACGTTACAGAGGACGACTTTGGTCAGCATTTATTTAATAAATATGCTATGACTGCTATGAATTATATCAACTATTTATTTTTACATCTCCGTCAAGAATCGAAACAAATGACCTTCGGTTTGATACAAAAAAATATGATATAATAAAGCCTCAACTCTAAACTATACTTCCTGGCACCTAACAATGTATTTAAATTACATTACTTGTACGGGTTATTTTTAATATTGAACCAGAAATGTGTTACTTGAAAATAAAATTATGAATTTTATAAATTCCGTTTTATATTAATTAGTTTTCTACTCTTTCTAGTTTCTTCAAGGTTAGTATGTGCTCTAATATCGATGTCATTTTTTTGTCTCCATCATGCAAAACAGACTTACGGCCAGAGCTACCCTGTGACCCCAAGACCCCTAGAAATGGGGAATGTGGAGGGAGGATGGGGTCAACGGGGCAGTAACGACCCGCCATCAATCATAAAATTTCAGGACTCCTGAATTTCAGCGATCCGCTGCAAAAATCCACTTCACGACATATTGCCTGCAGAGTTGACCTGATAACCGTTAAGCACATTGGCGTGATATGTAGCTGGTCAGAAAATATATATTAGTAATTATTATTTGCCATTCTATTGTATTGAACAAAAAAGATAAATGCATATATCTGTTTTGCGAGCACATTTTTTGTTTACCTTATTTGAAGCATAATGACACTGAAAAATTCTGTTTCAGAGTTCTTAAGTCTCTGATTGTTTACAACTTGTCCCAGAACTTTTATAATATTGTATCCTCCTTTGCCATTGAAATAACTTACTTTTACTAAATAATACTTACTTTTCCGTGTTTGTTAATCTTACTTATTTTAACATTCCCTGAATTAATTTCAATGACAATTATTTTGTATTTTTTATGATATCTGCTTTCAACTGAAAAAGACATTGTTATATTTACTCTCTATGTTGGTCATTTTTAGGTATTCCACTGTTATTATTTTATTTATTTTTATCTACTTTTTCATTTCAATTGTTTTCAATTTCATTAATTTTTTTTTCTTACAAATTACTACAATTAAATTCGTTGCTGAAGTACAAACGTCACATTTACAAAAAAAAGGTCCATAAGCATTGGCATATGTCTCAATGACCTCACACTCAGTGCAAGTGTTGAAATACACAGCGCAAATAGTTAGGAATCGTGACAACAAAAACTACGTTATAAGCATATTATGGTCGATACACAAATAACACGGCAGTATTGTTATAAAAATCAACCATCTAAATTTTCGTGTCTGTTCACACCAGCACTGAATCTGAAGCAATGTTACACCAAATATGTCAATATCTTCACTGAAATTTGTTTTAAGCACTGTTCACTGCGACCATCGTTCATTCTGGGTTAAGCGATGGCCCTCTAAAGCCACACTTCAGGCTCCATGAGTTACTCGAGCGAAGTCGTGAAATGGCCCCGACTTTGATTCATGTATGTTTTATTTTCCCTTATTTCATCTTATGTTTGCTTTTTTTTATGTAAACTCATACAGGAGAATACCGACAGATGGTGATAGTAATTCTGAAGTCTCATCTGTGGAATTCTATGACGCTTACCATGGTGTATATGGCTAAACGCTGCATGTGGAGTGTTGATCTGCCAACATCATAGACTACAGCCCGAGATTCACGAATCATCCTTTATTATTAAAGGAATTTACTATGTATGGGTGGTCTTCATGGGACGACTTTCCACTACCACCAATTTTAATTAATAGGCTATGACTGGCATTTTAAGGGTGAGGGATCAAATTCACGCCAACCGGGAGTATTTTCTTTTTTATTTATAGCTCAGAAATCGATTAAAAAATCTTTTTTTTAATCTCCGAACGAACCCACGACCTTTGGCTTGCAAAGAAAACGCCTCGACCATTGAGCTATGACCGCCGGCAAATCTTTACATGATTAATCTTTACATTATTTTTAATTATTTACTAAGTCATATAAATGTATGTTGTTTACACTAATGAAATACTATATACACTAATGTAATACTTCATAAATTTGGAACATCTATTCTGTTAAAATAAATCAAAAATTAAAAAAAATCATTTTTATACCCAGAGGTACGTATGGGAATATAGATGGTCTTCGGAGGCATTCATAGCAAGAGTCTGCGAACTTGCATATATTTCGGCTGTAGTACCAGAGAAATAATTGTGTGTTAAATGATCAGGGTTATAAAGAATATTGGTTGATCAGCCCGATGCTCCCGAGTCCCTATAAAATGATTTGATGTATAAAAGTTCTGTATTCATGGCACTTTGTATAAATGTGAGTCTTAAATACTTTGCATAGAGTTTGAAGACACTCCAGCATTTTCAAGACAAATGACAGATATAGGTTGTATTTTCTAGATATTGAATTTAAAATTATTTGATAATATCCGTTACGCCTATGGTTAAAACCTATCCACCCCTTCTTCTCAAATACCCAAAGGATCATCCATTAATGTAATATCATCGGCGAGGGTGATTATCGTTAGGTGGACACATCGGAAACTAATTAAAGCGATTATACTCTAAATTATATTTTTTGCGCCATTAAATTTGGCGCATAAAAAAATAAAATAATTACCGCAAAACGATTATTAATCGAAGGGCATTTTGACAATTAATAACTGAGAAAGGTTATATTAATTAATTAAGCGATATCTTTTGGCAATCGAGGTTGTCTAGAGGTAACTCTTGTGTTATCAAAAATAATTTTTATTTATTCAGGGGTTATGGAAAAAAAAATCATAATAATATATACCTGAAACGAAAATACCTTAAAACTGTTTATATAGTGCAATTTTATAATGAAAAATAAGTAACGGATGAATCTTCACTACATGTCAATAGAATACTTTTTTTTTTTTTGTAAAAGTGGTGATTAAAAAAGATTAATACCATAATTGTAGCCGCAGTTTCTCAACATTTAACGCGGATCAACTTTCGTCAAGGTCCGAAAAATATTTTATCGTTTAATGTGTCGTTTGTTAGGACTTGGGTTGAGCCATTTTTTAGTACCTAATAGAATGAAAATTCATATGATCTAAGGACATTTCGATTTAAAAAACACCCAAAATGTATGTCGATTACTACAGCTGTTTGCCGGCGGGTATAGTTTAATGGTCAGAGCGTTTGCTTTGCAAGCCAAAGATTGTGGATTCAATCCCAGACGGAGATTTAAAAAAACCGAGACCACCCCGTGAAGACCACCCATTCATAGTAAATTCCTGTAATAATAAGGATGATGCGTGAATCTCGGGCTGTAGTCTATCACGTTAGCGGATCAACACTACACATGCAGCGCTTAGCCATATGCACCATGGTAAGAGTCATAGAATTTCACAGATGAGACTTCCAAATTACTATCGTCATATGACAGTATTCTCCTGTATGTGTTTAAATAAAAAAAGCTGCCGTTGATTTATGTTTTTTTGGCTCTACTGAGCTAGATCTGGTTGGAACATGTACTTAAAATATCATAGAAGAACATAAACTATAGCTGCCATTTTTTTACACCCACGAGATCGCGTCGTCCTAGAAGGACGTCAGAAACTGTCTGTAGAATGTACACGGTGGTGCTGCAGGAGGCAGAGCTGACATGGGATGAGGCGAAGACTATGGCGGCTGACAGAGCTTTATGATGGCAGTTCGTGAATGCTATATGTTCCAGTTAGAGAAGTGGTCATGTTTATGATGATGACGATGTTCTTGACTGACCTGGAAGCTATTTTTATGCAGATAGATTTTCGATTAAAGATATACCTGAAAAATATGTTTTTATGCACAAACTATGGACAGTGAAATCTTATAGAGCTGAAAGAGAGTATTTTATGGTAATTGTAACTCTCATACTTTGTACTGGCCATACCCATAGGTAGTTTTGGTCTTACATGATATCAATGACGCTTTCCCGGAATGACTGTACGCAATATATAGGCAGAATGTGTAGCAATATTACATATCTAAGTACGAGTATATCTTAGTATGTTGACTGAATAGCACAAACGAGCTCATTGCAAAATTTGGATGGGGTATTGTCAAACACCCACCCTATAGCCAAGACTTAGCCCCAAGTGACTACCATATCCTCCCCTTACATGAAGAAATACCTGGATGGAACGCATTTCGGTGATTGAGAAGATCTGGAAGAAGCGGTTCTCAGGTATCTGCGTGGCTTGGCGGCAGATTTTTTTGACTCGAGCATTCAAAACTTCGTATACCGCATGCAAAAATGCATTAACCTTAGACGCAACTATGTAGAAAAATAGGTAAAAGTCCAAACTTTCCAAAAATGTACGCATTCATGGAATTAAACCTGTTTTACGCTGTGAAAAATCACTGGGAAACTTATTTTATGGATAACCCTCGTATAAAAAGATTAGAAATTGTCATAAATCTGTGTTTTTCAGAAATTTTGATTGAATTTAAGAATAATCATAGATGCTGAGAGATCATTCCAAAACATCCATCTTGTGTTAAGAGTAAACAAGAAAATCTAATCAACACATTTAAATTATGCAGGGATGCTTGCAAAGAGTTCTACCAGTCTTTCTATTGTTCTTCTTCTTATACGTGTTTATTATTGACTTCTTAATGACAAGATTGTTTTAAACTTTGCTAGAGATCAAACACGTCTGAGTTGAATGACAGTCAACCACATTAACCTTTAGCCATACTTTTAAGGTTGTCTGTAGTTAAAGGACATCTAAGGTCTTGATATCAAAATAACGAGAACGATTAATTAATACTTTTTAGTTAATAATTAATCTGTTATAGCATCTGACTGATCTCAGTCTCGTAGTCTGAGTCTCATACTCAAAATATGAGGACTCATTTATACTTCACCGGTGGGTATAGTTCAATGGTTAAAGCGTTTGCTTTACAAGTCAAAAGACGTGGGTTCTAACCCCGACGGACATTATAAAAAAAAATTTAAAAAAGAATCGATGTCTAAGCTCTAAAATACCCTCGGTTGGTGTGAATTTGATCCCGCACCCGTAAAATGCTAGTCATAGACTATTAATTAAAATTGGCGGAAGACAAAAGTCATTCGGTGAAGACCACCCATTCATAGTAAATTCCTGTAATAATAAGGATGATGCGTGAATCTCGGGCCGTAGTCTATGATATTGGCAGATCAACACTCCACATGCAGCGCTTAGCCATGTGCAGCAACATGGAAAGCGTCAGAGAATTCCACAAAACAGACCTTAGAATTACTATCATCATCTGTTGGTATTCTCCTGTATGTGATAACATACAAAATAAATTTAAAATAAACTATTATATTGTTTTTATAATGCAATATTACAAATCAATTTCATTTCTTTGTAAAATTTGGCAATTGCTTATTTTTGGTGGTTAAATATTTGGTTTCTTATTTGTAAAAAAATATGCAAAAAATTAAGAAGAAAAATTTAAGTACTCGTATATCAAGCATATTTTAATTATTATGCACCTTTTCTTTAAGTCATTTCAATAATTGCTTTTTAAGCGTATCCGTTCCATATTTGGAACACATGGACACCGCAAATTTCCGTTTCACAGTTCTGTAAGCTTAGATTGTCCATGCCAGTCCCAGAACACCTGTATTCCCGGAGGTTCACATGAGAACATAGATGTTAAAATACTACAATTAACAGAACTTAACTCTACTTAAATTTATAACGATAAATATTATTTCATAGTAATCATTACATTGGTAATCTATCAATGTAATACGGCGTAGACCCACGGTATTATTGCTCGTAAGCTGTTCTGAACCGCTACGTGATAGATTGACTCACATTGACTTCGGTCGGGTAAGTCATAACACCCACGTATTGACCCAACACACCGCGGCGACATGACTTAACACATTTGACACGAAACTTTGACTTGTAGACGAAAGTCGCATTGAAATCTCTAAGACCGGGCCGAAAATTGAGAATAACTTCATAACCATGAAATTTTGACATATTTATTCAACATAAAAAACTCTGAAACCAATAATTAGTAAATTAGTTTTATTATGTCAAACCTTCCAAAAAATGTTTCATTTTTAAATGTACTTTTTTTTGTTTGTGGAATACAAATCACAAATCGTAAGACTAATTAAAAAAATATATTTTCATTGTATATATTTCCACAAATATTTAAAATTCAATTGTGATTTTCACGGCCAGATTGTGGATCGTTGTTTTTAAGATGAGCCATTTGCAGTGAATTTCTTCTTTTCTCCGATATTAAGCCGCCACTGCAGGGGTCATCCTTACAGATGATAATTTGCTATCAATACAAAAGATGTGATTTTGGATTTAAGATGGCAAAATGTCGGAGAAGATAACAAATATGTCACACACGGCTCAAACTAAAAGTCATAAATCCATTTTAAATATGATTTATTTATATAGTAAGCGAATAATATATTTTTTTTTACGATAAATGTACAACACGAAGGTTGCTTTTCAGTGAAGGAGCAAAGATCATTTGAGTTCAGGCGAACGGGCGTGCGTTCGATACTGAAAAATATGGCCTGAAAATAATGTAGGTTGGCTGAAAAAAATGTTTTTCAGCACCGGAGTGGAAGTGATTTGCTATTCCTGCCGCGCGACGTTGATCAGAAAGTGTTTCAGGCACGCGGAGCACGACCTGCGATGGCGCTCAGCATTTTAATTCGATCCAATCATTGTAGAGCTTATGAAAAAATTAATGTTCCACAGCCGTTTGCTACGAATCAGAATATTTTTTCAGAATTCTATCATCATTATCATCATCATCAGCCTGTATCCGTCCACTGTTGAACGTAAGCTTCCCGCATGAGTCTCCATCCTCTTCGATCCTCCGCCTTCCACATCCAGGTCACTCTCGCTATTCTTCTTGTGTCGTCAGTCCATCTTGCAGGGGATTAGCCAATGCTTCGTTTGCCAGTTCTTGGGCGCCATTTCAATACTTTATCCAGCATGACTTGAATTAAATTTTGATCTGCTAACGTCAATAATCTTGTTAAATTGTCAATACTTGTCTCAACTCTATTGGAGAAAGCACAAAAATATCGTTAAAAACCAAAAAAACGTCTGTTTGACTGAGTTTTCTCATTGATTGATATATTCCAAGTGTTTCTATTTCACCAAAAAAAGTTTATGCAACGTTAATTTAAAATCTTAATGAAAAGGAAAAAACATATTTTTTAATGTAAAAATCATCAATACCGCTGTCCTACGATACGCAGGCGCAATTGCGTTAGAATGACACCCGAAAACACGGAAACGAACCTTTAAATAAGAAAAAAATGCGTTCACATAAAATAAACGTTCCTTTTAAGGCGGAAGGCGCTGTGATCGATTTTCTTCGAGATTGAATAATTTAGCGGCGTTTATTCTTCGGTAGTATGTTTGTCGGAAGGAAAGGAAGAAAAGACGAAAAAGCGCCTGGTTTTATGCAAAATGCCCGACAGATGCTGTCTTGTCTTACACTTAATAAATTATGTCACCCAACAAGCTTTCTTGTAAAAAATATGCAAGAAATATCAGTCAGTTATTTGACTGGTAAGATGTGATGCTTATTCAATCAATCCATATATACTCCCCCAGCTGAGTTTTCTGAAAGGATGTTTGTTTCATTCTTCATATAATCTAGATCTCTTCAATAAACCCATTAATATTCACTTGAAATCATCTTTACCAACACAATTTATGATTATTATATGCAACGTCTAGCCGTTCTGACTAAGCATCATAGAGAGCACTGATCTAAACCAGTTTTGCTTTTCTGCATGTAATTTTATAAAATTGATATGATCGTCAAAGCTGCCATCATAAAACTCTATCAGCTGCCGTGGTCTTCGCCACATCTAATATCAGTTCTGCTTCTCTACTTAGTTCCCCACCATAAGTTTTTAGTCACCTTTGATATTCTTAGTACACGTTCCAGTTAGGTGCATTTCTTTCTAGAAGCCTACTGTTATATTAAAGGCTGTCATGTTTGCTCTCTCATTTTGTCATTCTTCACAAAGTAAAACCCTCATACTTCTATTTTTCTACGCAGTCATCTGTTTTTACAACTTTATTTTATGTACGTATATAAGTGTAAAGATATCACATACGTTATACAGATGGCACATCATTTTTATCGTGTATAGCTGCGAATCTTAAAACCTTAAATTAAAACGGCGTTTAACCAATACACGCTCCCAGCATTGACTTATGATGCAGAAACGTGGAATCTAACAGCAAGTCTTACCCATAAAATAAACGAAGCTAACAAACAAATAGGCACACTCAAATGGCAATGAGCAGGACATATCTTTTAAAGATAAGATAGTTGATGGGGGATAAAAGTGTTAGAGTAGCGTCCATAAACTTGTAAGCGGAGCGTTGGATGACCCTCTGCAAGATAGACTGACGACATCAGAAGAATAGTGGGAGTAGCTAGGATAATAGTGACTCATGCAGGAGGTCTTTGTTAAACAGTGGACGAAAAAACGCTTATGATGATGCGAATTCTAGATAAAGAGCATGGAATTAAAAAAACGCTCTTGTTTTCCAATGTTGTAACAGAACCATTATAAAAATGTTAACGCTCATTTTCAAGCACATTTTTTTTCAACATCACACATTTCCTTACTCGTCACTCTTTTCAAGAAAGCCTCTTTATTCAAGGCCAGAACTAAATCGATGCGGGTCTTCTATCCTCATATAACGTTATACTGCTAACGAAAGACGAGAAAAACTGTCGTTTTGTATAATTGAATGTGCGCTTTCAGTGTCCAATATGCCTGAAAACTGAGACGAAATACGCATAACTTTTTATTCAGGCCCTGAAAAAGGCGCTCTTACCTGAAGAGAAGAAGATTATCTTACTTACGAGTTTAAAAAAAAATATGTTAGCACATGCATAATAATACCGTTTGGTGGTTATTAATAAAATATATGCCTTCTTTGTCACTTTGAATATACATATTAAAATAATTTTAATGAAAAAATATTTTTAAAAAATATCACATGAAATTTAATAACTTAAGCATAATGTTGTGAAAAACTCGGTTATCATGTTCAAAAACAATGAAAGTCAATCAAAATCAAATTTAAAAAAAAAAACACTTTTAACCCTCGCCTTACTATGTTAAAAACTTCCGCGCGTTCCGATGGTGTGTACTCGTTACACATTCTGTTTTTAAGTGAATAAAATGAGTAGAAATTCGAAAAAATGAAAATTTTCAAAGATATCGCTTAATTTTATAATAGTTGATGTCAATAAGCAGTAATAATTGACATTTAATAGCTAAAAACATGAAAAACATCAGACGAAGACCTCAAAAGGCCAGACGCACCTTGTCGCGTGAACTTCCGAGAGCTACTAACACTACTTAGCCTGTCAACAAATCGATGAGCCGACGCGCATCGATATCATTTCGAACTAGCCAACCAACTGAGGTTTCCCGTCTCGCTCACTCATATTAGTACGTCAGCGAGAGTGAGGAGTATAGATGCCGATGCATCTAGGTATTTTTTAATTTTATTTTTGCACACGCTTCCGACAGGTCGAATGAATACATGACAGTTGACGCGTCTTGATTGTAGTGGTGAATTTATTCCGGATTTTAGAAAAATATTTCCTGCTCCCGATGAGTGCCTATTATTATAAATATTTTTTTTTCAATACGTAAATGTACTAAGGAGGAATACCTAAAATCTGAACCCTGTGTGTATTATATTTACAGAGATATTTAAGTTATTACAAGCAATGTGTAGTCGATTGACATCACCGGGGAGGAGAGGTTAAATGAGTTATCATTTTACAACATGTTTTAATATGGATCACTTTAAGTACTGTTTCACTTCATTAAAGATTTCAGTTTTGTGATCTTTCAAGGCTTTTTCAGTTCTAATATGGACAAACGTACAGACGTTTAAATGAATATTTACTGATAAATAAAACGTCAGTTAATATTTATTTACACGTCAGTACGTTTTTGCACAGTGGAATTCAAGAAGTTCACATAGTACGTAAAATTGTAGTCTTTCATCAATTGAAACAGTACTCAAAGTGATCCATATCAAAACAAGGAATAATTTTTTTATCTTTTTAATATTAAAATCCATCTCATATAATTTGAGCTTTAATTATAAATTAACCAAAAAAATACACATTTTTATATGTCAAAACTAATTAAAAATCTGCTTTTCCGGGAAAAAACCTCATGATTTTTACCATGATAACTAAGTACACTACACATACAGCTTATACTTCTAGATATGCCTGAAAACGGCGACAAAATACTCATAAGCTTTTATGCACGTTTTGAAAGAAAAGCTCTCTCACCTGAAGGGAGCAAGCCTCTTCTATATAATTTAATTTTGTCATAAAAGCTCCCGCTCTCTCCCCGTCCCCCGAGCCACACAAAGTTTGTGTAATACACCTCCGGAAAAACAATCGGGCGTGGAAATATTATTGGGAAAATATTTTCGGAAAGAAAAGAACATTTGATCATTATACAGCACGCTGTGAAAGTTTCAATTGAATATATTTTTATCAATTATATAATAAACTCTTAATTTAAAAAGAAATAATTAATTGAAAAAAACATAAAGTAAGTAAAAAAACACTTAATTTTCTTGCATCATGCACATGTTTTTGAGTTTCAAAATATCTATTTACATTCATTGTAAATGCACTCTCTCTTTCACCTTAAGTTACAATCACTTAATTTAACCAACTTTTTTAAAGAGATAGAATGATCATACCAACCCTTTCAAAACCCAAATACTTTGGATATCATTTGCACCTAACTTTTAAAAAAATGCACTAAAAAATGTTTTTTAATTTATCCTGAAATCGAAAAATGTTATGAAAACAACATAATAATTTATTTCGAAAAATTAAGTTACTACATGCTCCAACAAGAGCGGATTAAATAAAAGTAAAATAAAGAACATCGATTGTTTGAAATAAAAAGAAGCTTTATTGGTTTTTTACGATGATGGCACATCATTATTTTCTCAAATTGACGATTACATTTAGTCCCGAAATCTTAATTCCATACTAAAATTAGATTTAATAAATATTTTTTATTGATTAAATTGATGTGCTTACATAACATCCTGTATTCGAGATACCGTTGGGGTGGAACAAGTGGGAAAAAAGGCTTTAACTTCCTGGCTGTAAGAAATTGAGGGTGAAACAATAAAATGGGCACCTATCGAAAAAGGGCGCCGCGCCCTGGGCGACTGGGATGCCCTCAAAGCCTCCGGGGGGCGTCGAGCCTTGCTTGTAAAAGAAATACTGAAAAATGTGAAAAAATACAGAAAAAATACAAGAAAGAAAAAAATGTCTGGAAAAATACGCGAGGGTTTATTTAACATGTTGAGTTTTGATATTCCAAGAAAAAATTTCTTTAAATAACTAATTATATAAAGCATCGACATTTCTGAAAATTATAAATATGCAACTAGTAGCAAATAGAAACACTTCGTCAAAATAATAAAGCGTAATTTTTTATTGATCGAAAAAATCAACTAAAGCCCGAGATTCACGCATCATCTTTATTATTAAAGGATTTCACTATGAAAAGAATGACTTTTGTCTACTACGAATTTTAATTAATATGCTATGACTGGCATTTTCAGTGAGGTATCAAATTCACACCAACCGGGGGTATTTTAGAGTTAGAAATCGATTAAAAATCTTTTATTTGTTAATCTTCATCGTGGATGAAACCCGCGACCTATGGCTTGTAAGGCAAACGCTTTGACCATTTCACTATACTCGCCGGCAAATTATTTATTCAAATAATGCTTAAATTAATATTATAAGACAAACATTTAATTAAACTAGATCAAGATTAAAAAAATGAGAATAAATAAAATCTAATATTGACTAGTTACATAAATGAAAATCGGAAGTTACCTGGATGCGGAAGGTAGAGAATCGAAGAGGACGGAGACTCATACGGGAGTCTTACGTTCAACAGTGGACGGATAAAGACTAATGATGAAAACAATAAAAAAGTAATAATCTAATGAAATTTTCAACATCAGTGTAAAAAAAATATTTTCTTTATTCTCTTGCAAACTTTTTCATTACTTGAAAACTAAAACACGTTCTTTCTTATCAAAAAGTAATAAATAAGATCTATGTATAAAATACAAAGGAGTGAAGTTGAGAGTTTAAAACTAGAAAATTTTACAATATAATGTTATAGTTAACTGCATCTTTACATGCAATTAAAAATCGATTTAAAAATAATTAACCGCTTGGTGTGAGCTTTATTCACATTAAGAACTTATACTATGAGGTAAACTTTCTAAAGTTGAAAAAATATATTAAATGATAAACGGCAATATATTGAAACAAAAACAGCAAATTAAACAATATTTTAATAAGTGACACATACATACATCTCCAAATCAAATTTTTCTCATCTATCTGTGGAGAAAAAGAAACGGTAGACGCTGGGATACGAACCATAAAGTATGCACCTCATTCCTGATATTATGGCTTTTGGGTTAAGCCGTGTGTGGCGAATTTCTTTAAACCAATATTTCGACCGCCATTGCAGGGGTCTTTTTCAGGATTGATGATTTAGATGTGAATTGGTGTCAGATTATCTTTTATCACGAGCGTTATTGTTGTCTCCATGGCAACTACATACTCAAGTTTCATTGGTGCGGAGAATCGTGTACGGCAGGTATATTCTAAGAATTGTACCTCCACGAACGTCATATCGGACTGTGGTCGTTCTTGCTTGTCTGTACAGGTTTTTGTGTATATGCTAGAGGTGGAAGCTTTGCTGTTTTGAGAATCAAGCCTCAGTCCTGTTCAATGCACAGAGCAATCAACCATGACTATTCTCTGCCTGAATCGAGAGGAAAGATTTAACGTATTTATATTATTGTCATTGTCGTATTACGACAATGGTCACTTTGCTTTGAATTGTAAGCATGTATTTTTATATTATTGAGATTGCATCAATCTTTATTTATTCAAGCATTATTATTTTATTACGGACAATCTATTTGTAAAGTGTACCCAACGGGTCTCGCCTAAACTATAGACTGAATGGAAACAACTTTTTTCCAGCTTCTGTCGTTTCTTTTCCCCTCAGATTGATGAGAGAAATTTGATGTTGATATGTATGTTTGTGTCACTTAATAAAATATTGGTATTGATCAATTATCTATGAAGGATTAGAGTATTGAAATTATTATTTAGCAACAATTCAACGTATTTAAATACATATTTGGTGATTTATTAATATAATACAAATTCAGGTTTATCATCACACATGTTAAAATCTGTTTGACATATCTGAGTTAGACTTAAAAAAAAATTAATTATAGTTTTTATATTGTTCGATACCCAGAAAGATTGGCGCTTAAAGCAATAATTTTTAATTAAAAACTATTAAACCAAACAAAAATAATCGTAAAATTAATAACATATGTTATTTATAAATAATGCATATTGATCATCTAATATGTGGTCATTTCTTGACCCGATGAACAAGCGTAAGTAGACAAATTGTAAATAAAAGTATATGGGATTTACGCAAACCTTTAGTGCTGTAAAACAAAGAAGTAACAGAAAAAGGAAGATAAGCCTTTAAGAAAAACTATGGCCTTTCATGTTAGGGGCTGGCCAATAACCCCATCCTTCTTAAAAGATCCAACAAGAATTGTAGCATACCAATGAAAAACAAAATAATTCTTAGACACATTCATACAAGCCACTGCAAATTGCTAGTATCCAAATTCGTTGTAGACAAGAAGCGGTACAAAACACGCTAGCCAATGAACGCACGACGCTAGAGAAAGGAACTTAAGTGTCTTCTTTTTAATCCGCAGTACTACCATTATAACAATCAGTATTCCATTAATCTCACTTGAAAGTGGTCAAGATTGAGTGGTTGCTTATCAATAGAACTCTTTTTTTTACGAAAATTTTACTAATTAATGTCATGCATTATGTTATTCCTACTATGTAATATTATATATTATGTATATATTATATTAACTAATATGATTTTTTTTTAAGTTTTATTAGAATATTATTTTATTATTTCAATATTCTAATCTACTTTTATAGATCATTGACTATATTACAATATTATTATTAATTGAATATACATATACTATACATAAAATTCTTTTTTCAACGCGTCAATCCAAGCACAAAAATAACGGCAGAAGCGGGATGCGAACCGCGGACCTTGGAAACCAACTATGTATGACATAAATACTAGTTTCAACGAGAGTCGGTCCAGGCATAGTAATAGCCAAGTCGGCTGAGCGGTATGAATACCTGGGTATAGTTGGTTTAAAAGGTCCGCGGTTCGCATCCCGCTTCTGCCGTTATTTTTGTGCTTGGATTGACGCGTTGAAAAAAGAATTTTATGTATAGTATATGCATATTTAATTAATTATATTAACTAAGTTATATTGTTGTATCAGATATAAATAAAATAATTATTACAATTTATCCCACATAATATTCTAAATATTCTAGATAATTCTAAAAAATATTTTATTTATACCTGATATTAGCGAATTCCACCAAGAATTTTGGATCGAAAAAATCGAAATAATAATACGAATGTA
This sequence comes from Glossosoma conforme, assembly GCA_022606575.1. Lineage (NCBI taxonomy): Eukaryota > Metazoa > Arthropoda > Insecta > Trichoptera > Glossosomatidae > Glossosoma > Glossosoma conforme. The sequence goes on along the minus strand of JAGTXR010000058.1, from coordinate 4,510,922 downwards.
TTTATTAAATTTTAGTTTGATAGAAAATTTATAAAAAAATGCACTGGCGTTATACTTTGTATCAAAACATACTGGTTATTCCATTCCATATAACGATCAGATAAACATTAAAAATTACTCTCCTACAGGTTTTTTAGCTGCTTCTTTTCATGTCTTGTACAAATACATATCTTCACTACAAGGTTTATCTGGGAACAAACATGATGGCTTTGAAAGAAATGAAAGAAATATCACAAATTCTTGAGAAAAAGCAAATCTTGTATTTGATCCACCATGCATATTTAAATCTCTTTAATCAACTGACTTAAGGAGATAAGATGATCGTCACAATGCACATATAATGTAGACTGTTTCAACCAAGCTTCCAAACAAACCACACAAGAATAGATGTCAAACATCTCGATGCAACTGCGTACTGAAGTACTCTAAATCTGACTGAACACTGGACTCTGGAGTACTCAAGACTTGACTATCAGAACTTGAGCGCTCGCCAACTAAGTGCTGTGGACATACTTCAGAATTGTCAGCACAAGACTTCCTGAACTTGGAGATATAAGCAAACGTCCATGTGATTCAAACTTCTTAGTATGAAGTCGAATCAGTATACGTAATGTCTATTTTAAATATTTTTGGTTCAATAATACACGATGAGATTATTTTTTTACGCGTTTATGTAAAAAAAAGTCTCTATAAAAATATTTACATTCATAATTTGTTATAATGAATGAGTTCAAATGAATATAATATTAAATATATATTATCATTATTGAAAATGGTCTCAAGGGAGGCCGAAACATGTAATCGTTTAAAGTAAATGTGAATCAAAACTAAGTATTTGTAATTTGTCAATTTCTTTATAAAAATTTATTCAAAATTATAAATTTATATTTAAAGAGAAATAATTTCAATTTGTAAAAAATATTCATTAAACTTTTTAAATAAAATTAATTTAAAATATTCCTTTGATGCGAACGTAATGTCGCATTAAATTATGAAATAGTTTTTTATGCGAAACTAAGAAAAAAACAGACAAATTACGTAGGTAATTAGATTTTTTTGAAATGGACGTTTACATTAAAAAAACTTTAATATCAATTATTTCTAAAGCACTCAGTTTATGTATTTTTTTTAAGAAAAAAGCACGCAGGTGCTTTCTTAAACTTTCAGTCTGGAAGAAAAGATCAATATTCTTGAAAAAAGAAAGTTCTGTCAAACATCGTTAAGAGCAGACGTTTCACATTGTGCAATAGATACGAGTAAATTCATGATCAATATTTTCACCTATATATTTATATATACCTTAAGATTAAAAATATAAGTAAGTAAATAAGTAATATCTGCGTCAATGTCATGATTTGAGGTACACAATTTCGACTTATCGAAGTCTTTTTTATTTATTTTTATTATCATTACAGAAATCTGCAGTTACTAACAAGTGCCATCTTTGATTTAAAATTGTTATTAATAAAATCTTTTTTTAATTCAATAGAGGTTCTGAGATCAATGATAGCGTCGTAGATATAGCGTTGAATTTTTTTTGTGCAGTGTCATGAATTAAAATCCCATACGTGGAGTTATTTTTTATATTTTTATTTCAATAAAAATTAAACTCCAGCATTAAGGCGTTTATTTTACATCGAGTTCAAAACGACAATTTGATATTACGAATCTTAAGTTTCACGGTTTAAAAAAGAAGATCCTATTTAAAATTAGCTTTGTTGATATTTTAAATGTTATAACAAAATAAAACAATTAAGAATAATCTTTCATTTAATAATGATGTTTAAATAGGCCTTGTAGGCTGGTACGTACAACAGGATATATAAAATCTCCAAAAAAGATTTCTCAGAGAAGTTTGCCTGAAAATAGGTTTTCGGAAAGCCATTCTGAAATTATTAATTATTAACATAAAATGATTGGGGGACAACGTGAACCTAATTGTGGAAAATAAATGGAAATTTAGGCAATCGCAGACTTTCCCATTTTTGCTTCTTTGCTTCGAAATGGTTCCAACTTATTGTACTTTTTACTTAAAATAAGGCATGTTTTTCCACTAAAAACAATATTGTTAATTATTTGAGCGAAATATTCATCTCATTTACAGTCACTAATATACAAATTTCAAAATTAACTGAATGTTTTTAAATTGTCAAATGAAACATTATTCAAGTTAGAGATATTAAAATGTTATAAATTTTTTATCTACCATTGTATTGTCTCATTATTTTTATTGTGTTATGAGTATACATTTATGATAGTTCAAGTCATCTCTGCATACATAAATACGCCAAATATATTGACATCAACATGATATAGCCCTTGCTGACTGTTATCGAAAACCTCGATATGCAATCTTTCGTCTCTTATATCTGTTCGCTTGTCGTACATGTATGTGTCGCCATATTGGCATTTTGGACTGGTTACGTAAAAAATCTTTGTTTTTTTTATCTGCTCCTCATCCTGCCACCACGCGACTATGTTACTACCTTTGAAAGAGAGGAAGATGTAAATATTGTATGCATACTGTCTATTAACCTACAGAGCAAGATCTCACAGACTTGAGAGAAGAAGAAGGTCGTCTTAAAATACTAGACAATTCAGAACGATTGCTTATTTTTAATGACTACAAAGAGCTTATCTGAAAGTGATAAAAAAAGACTAGAGGTCTTTGAGATGTGGTCGTACAGAAGAATTCTCGGAATTTCCTGGAGAGACCACGTCACGAACAATGAGGTTCTCAGGATAATCAAGGAAGATAGGCACCTAATAAGAACCATCTCAGAGAGGCGAGCCCGATGGATTGGTCACATCATGCGCCACGATGGTCTTCTTCACGATATTGTGGAGGGGATGGTTGAGGGTAGAAACTGTAGAGGGCGCCGTAGACGGGAGTATTTACAGCAAGTATTCGAGGACATGAATTGTAGCGCTTATGCTGAGCTGAAAAGGGTTGCGGAGAACCGAGAGGAATGGAGATCGAGATGCAAGATTCTGTTGCTGCAAACCAATCCACCGGATTGATACTACGAAGAAGACCCAGAGCTCTTTACATAATAATCAATCCAAACTAACTAGACTCAATGCAGTCAAATTAATTAAAATGCTTAATTAAACATAAATATAAATATATATAGCTTACAAATATACTATAATAGTCATTATGTATTAAAATAATCACATTATTCATTTATAAATATTGTATTAATTAAATTATTTTTAATGAACTAATTTATTGCATGTGAAAAGAACTTATCTAACATTAATCAGAAAAGTTTAAGTGCATTTTATAAAAAGCAAAAGTTCATTAATAATTTGGAACCTTCCAAGAGCAAAGCCAAAGCTTTGTCACTGAAATAGATTATCGCCGTCTCGTTGCCGAGTTGTGATGTTTTTCTTCTATGGAACAATTACGGACGAGAGCGTAATCCATTTTAATACTCTTGGAACAGAGAACGAGTTAACTCGGCTTTTTGACTGCGAGGTCAGAAAACCAGCCACTTGTCATATTAAAAATGACAAATAAACCTGTAAGAGTCATAATATATTTAGGATTTATCCACAATATATATTATTTATTCAACGTACAGCTAATCCATTTTAATAGTCTTGGAGCAGATGACGAGTTATTTTGCATTTTTGACTGCAAGGTCGAAAAAGCGGCCACTTGTTATATTCAAAGTGACAAATAAACCTTTAAAAGTAATAATATAATTACGATTTCTTCACAGTGTATCTAAATTATTAAAGGCAATCTTACTATCCATTATTATACTATCGGAACTGAGTTGACACGCGTTGCCAACTTCTTCTTCGTAGTATCAATCCGGTGGATTGGTTTGCAGCAACAGAATCTTGCATCTCGATCTCCATTCCTCTCGGTCCTCCGTAACCCTTTTTCAGCTCAGCATAAGCGCTTCAATTCATGTCCTCGAATACTTGCTGCAAATACTCCCGTCTAGGGCGCCCTCTACAGTTTATACCTTCAACCATCCCCTCCACAATATCGTGAAGAAGACCATCGTGGCACATGATGTGACCAATCCATCGGGCTCGCCTCTCTGAGATGGTTCTTATTAGGTGCCTATCTTCCTTGATTAACCTGAGAACCTCATTGTTCGTGACGTGGTCTCTCCAGGAAATTCCGAGAATTTTTCTGTACGACCACATCTCAAAGGCCTCTAGTCTTTTTTTATCACTTTCAGATAAGCACCATGTCTCACAGCCGTACATTAAGATGCTCCAAACAAGTGTTCTGGCAAGTTGCTTGCGGAGCCCTAAAGAAATATTATTTGACTCAAGAACTTTTGCTTTTTTTATTGAAAGCTAGCCTTACTTGATGTATGCGACTGTTGACTTCTCTTTTTGTTCTGCCATCCCAAGTGATCGTACTTCCAAGGTATACAAATTCTTTTGCATCTTTTAGGGGTACTCCTAGCATTGATATGTTAATTTTCTGCTGCACATTGCGGCTCACTCTCATGACTATGGTTTTTGTGCTGTTTATCTTCATATCGTAATTGGAATTAAATATGTTTTCCATGGGTGTCAGCGCTTCAGTGAGTTCATCTTCAGTTTCAGCAATCAGAGAAATGTCGTCAGCAAACCTTATCATATCAATTTTTCGGCCATGTATTTCAACCCCCTCTCTATGGCCCATTTTTTTCCTGATGTTATTAATTGCATTTTGTATGTATACGTTGAAGAGTACAGGCGACAGAGAGCATCCTTGTCTCACCCCTTGACGTATTTTTGCTTCCTTTTGGACATTTCCAAGTGATATTATGGCAGGTTCTTCTTTGTAAAGTGAAAATATGAGTCTTCGTTCCTTTTATTTGACTCCCATTTCTTTCATTACATCGAAGAGCCTCTCCTAATCTACTTTATCGAATGCTTTTTCAATGTCCATGAAGGCAATATATGTATCTTGGTCCACTTTTATCCTCTTCTCCAAGATCATACGCACGGATTAGATTGATTCTCTGGTTCCCATTCTTTTTCTGAATCCAAATTGATCGCTAGTAAGAGTCTTTTCTGTTTTTGGTTCAATTCTATGTAGGATTACGTTGGTCAGTATTTTGGATGAATGGGATAGAATACTGAGTGTTCTGTGTTGTTCACATTTCGTTGTTCCGGGCTTCTTCGGCAAAGTTACAATTAGACACTTTTTGAAGTCTTCTGGCGTTATTTCTGTATTGTAAGTCATCTGAGTCATTGTGAACAGAGCATCAACAGTGTCAGAAAAGGTGCCAACTACAGTGTCAGAAAAGAAGCTACTTATAAAATTGCAAATTTGGTTACTTTTGAGACGTAGATAATTAAATGTTATTATTTTTTTCGTTGGTTTTGTTTTTTTATAAAATGAGTTTTTATTTTTTCTGTCGAAAAACGAAAAGAATTGCAAAATTTTTGTGAATTTAAACTATTTAAATAAAAAAATACGTGTAAGGAAAAGTTAAAAAATATATTTATGGATTTTTTAAAATTATTTATTAGAATATTATTTTATAATTTCAATATTCTAATCTACTTTTATAGATCATTGACTATATTACAATATTATAAGTTATTAAATATACACATTCTATAACGCAAGAAATTCTTTTTATACGCATCAATTCGTTCAGAAAAAATATTGGCAGAGGCGAGATGCGAACCAGTGAACCTTGGAACCAACCATTGTTCAAGTTCAATACCCTTGACCACACGACCATCGACTTCTCGAATCGATGAGTTGTAAATCTTGCACTAAGGCGATTTTTTTTTTATTTTAAAACTGTGCAGGATCTCACTCTAATTGTACATAACTTAAGTTAGTCTAAGATCTATGATGTTTACAAATAAAAGTAATTTTATTTATTTTTACTTAAATGCGAATTTTAAGAAAAAAAATACCAAAAAGAGGATTTCCAGCTGTAAAGGGATTTAACGATGTTTTTTTATATATGAACATACTTATTTAAAAATTTACTACAATTTAGTCTTTACAAGTTTTCCTGTCAGGTAAACGGCCTTGGCACTATATAGCGAGAAAAAAATAAATCTACGTTACAAGAGGATTCCCAGCTGTAAGAAAACATTACTGAAGTAAGTAAGTAAGTAGGTGAGTCCGTTGAGTAATTAGTAACCTAATTAGGCTGGACCTGAGTTGCTGGGCCCAGCTTTGCCTCTCCCTTGGCATAATGAATTATACGGGAAAAGTAAAAAGTCATTAGACCTCTAAGTGTCCCGGAGCAAGCCCCTCTAATTTGCTTTAAAATCTGCTTATGCAAAGGAGCATAAAGAATACTTTTTTGTTGTTATGACTTCATGCGTACCAAAGTAAATGTTTACTTGTTGTTTTGTTCAAAAAATATATACGAGCACTTACATAAATGTATGCGAAAAAATAAATAAACACTTTTTGCAGTCAATGCTTTTTTATATGAAATAAATTATTATGACATATTTAAGTTAATGTTTGCGTTTAGTAGTGATCGTTATTCTCAGTTCATAAGACGCAATAAGACTAGCCTTTGATATGTGGTCATACGGAACAATTCTCTGAAAAAAAGAGACCACGTCACGAACAATGAGGTTCTCAGCATAATCAAGGAGGATAGGCACCTAGTAAGAACCATCTCAGAGAGGCAAGCCCGATGGATCGGTCACATCATTCGCCACGATGGTCTTCTTCACGACATTGTGGAAGGGATGGTTGAGGGTAGAAACTGTAGAGGGTGCCCCAGACGGGAGTATTTTCAGCAAGTGTTTCAGCAAACTAATCCACTAGATTGATACTACGAAGAAGAAGATGCAACGGCAGCGTAAAGTGTAAGCTTCATTAAATCATTGAAATATAAATATTCAGTCGGTTCCTTGAGCATTTTAATGCTACTATCGTAAAAATGTACAAATTTGTATGAACGCATTTTTTTAAAGCGCGACTAAACTTTTTCTTTTAAAACGCAGCTTAGAATAGATAACACGCATCCAAGTTTTAGTAAGCGTTTAATGCTGCTTTACTTCGCTGATCTGACGAGAACTGCGATTACAATCTGCTTTCGTCATTGCTCAATGTATTATTGTTGACTACAATAGAAACTTCAAATGTTATTCAAAAGCATTTTCAGTCATTAAAAAATGATATTTTTCTGACGTTTAATAATTTGAAAACTCAGTTTGATGCGACCAGTAAAAATGTTTTTTAGAAATGTATTTCTTGCCCGTCTGGGTGTGGCTGAAGTCACTGAAATGCATAATTTTTTTCAGCCGCTAATAAAACTTTCAACTTTTTCATAACATATTAAATATATACGGGATCAGCACTCTCCAACTTTCGCGCCTCGAGTTATAAAATATTACAGAGTAATCTGAAATCTCTCTACTTTATGGCGTCTCCTCCTGAAATTTAACTGAAAAATATTATTGACGCTGAAATATCATAAAAATTACTGAGACATTATATTTTTTGTAATTTAAAGACTTGTCACAACTGAAAAAAAATTGTTTAACTTACGCCGAATTTCATTTTAACTATTTTTTTTTAAATAAAACTGCAAAAGAATGATAGAGAATTTATGTTAGGTTTTATTTTATGTAAGCACACACAGGATAATACCGACATATGATGATAGTGATGCTGAAGTCTCATCTGTGGTATTCTATGACGCTTATCATGGTGCAAATGGCTAAGCGCTGCATGTGGAGTGTTGATCCGCCCATTTCATATACTACAGCCCGAGATTTACGCATCATCCTTATTGTTACAGGAATGTACTATGAATGGGTAGTCTTTACGGGACGACTTTCTTCTACCGCCAATTTTGCTTAGTCGGCTATGACTGGCATTTTACGGGTGAGGAATCAAATTCATACCAACCGGGGTATTTATAAGCTCAGAAATCGATTACAAATCCTTTTTTTTTCGGTTGGGGATCGAACCCATAACTTTTGGTTTGCAAAGAAAACGCTTTGAACATTGAGCTATACCCGCCGGCTTGTTTTTTGAGACTGATTTAATTGTTAGCAAATGAAAAAACTAATGAAGGTTTATAAAAAACTTATCATATAATCCATTCAATTTCATATCATTAATTGTATATAACATTTTAATTACAATGTTTGTGTTTAATAAATTAAATATTTAGTTTTGATTCAAAATTGATTTAAATGATTACATGTTTCGGCCTTCCTGAAGACCACCTTCAAAAATTTATCATTTTTAAAATTAAAATTAATTAAAAAATCATTATTATGCAGTTTCACCAAGTATTGTCAGTTGATATCCTTAATGTTATTGTAACATTTTAGTTTTCAAAACAACCAATGGATTTATTATCTCCGTTTGCTTTAACCGGTTTGTCATTACGTGGTGCATCATCAACAACAATTTTGTGCATCTTAATTATGAAAACCAGTGTTTGACACTGGTATTCTGTATTCCATCTTTTAAATACTAATTGCATATATTAGGTTTTTCGAAAAGAAATTACCATTTTTTTTGCGTCACTTTGACGTCAGTTTGTCAACGGTATTCGATGAGTTAGCACGTGGTGGTTGGTATCATTTTAAAGTTCTATTAATAATTAATTTGATGTTTTTTAAATGTTTTATATATTTTTTCAATTTTTTTTTTTTTGCCGCTGTAGAAAAATGCAGAAGCCTGAAATTGAAGAAACACATTGTTTGATAAGGGACTGAAATCAAAGGAAGCCACGCAGACCATTTTGATATTTATGGGGACATCGCGAAGCTTTAAAAGTGTTGATAGGAAGTTAACGGATGAACAAAAAATTGGAAGACCTCAAAAATCATCCATTGAAATTAAACGTGTATAATATTTTGACATGTTTCATTACTTAAGCCCAAAAATGTGTCGAAATTTGAAGACATCTATTTTATATAAATAAGGATTATTTCAATTTCAATTTTTATTTATTTCCTTGCAGAAACATTATAAATTTTATCAATTCAATGCATTTCTGAAGTACAATAATATAAATACAATAATATAATATAAAATAAAAAATACAATAGGTAACATTAATGTGGTGATGTAAATTTATTGACACATTTAGTATCACTGACACTTATACTCACTGAGACTCACACTCAGAACTAGCGTCAGGAGACTCAAGATAAACAGTTTGACTTGTAACAACAAAAACCCTGTCATAAGTATATCATGATTGACTCACAAATAACAAGGCATTATTGTCACAAAATAAAACGTGTAACATTTTGCCTCCATAAACACCAGTACTGAATTTAAAGCAATATAACACTAAATATGTCAATATCTTCACTCAAGTTGGTTTCAACCACTGTTCACTGCGATTCTTTCGTCTTATGCGTATCCAGGGTTGAACGATGGTCCTTTCAGGCCTTCAGATTATGAGACAGTGGAAGGTTTATATTGTTAAAATTGATATTGATTGTAAAACATTTTCAGCATTTCTATTTAATACACAGAATAAACATTCATACTATAAATATATGTTCAACGAAGCAGCTTACTGCATTTTGTTGGATGAGTAACCATACAAACTGGGCCGCAATTGTGTGCTGAAGGAATCAGCATTGAAAGTTCAGAGACGCAGCGGCCATGGCTAAATCAGTAGGAAAATATTTATGGAAAATTTTCCGTTTTAGTTTAGAATTTTTCACATTTCTGAAGTCTAGCAATCTAAGACTTTTGAAGTCAAGCTTTCAGTCAGTTTACTAAGCCTATTTTATCGAAGCTTCCACGAATACTGCTCTTTAAAAATCACAATACATCCTGTCATTACCTAATATGACATTACCGTACCCAAGAATACATATTTTAGCATACCAACACGGTCAATATGTGCTAATTCTGGATAAACAAATGTTCTAGATTATTATTTTAAACCATTATAAGTAAACTTTGAAATTCCTAGAACCCGTGCTTCCAAGGAGCACTCACCAATGCGTTGTTTACATAGCACTCTCTCTTTATACGAATAACTTGATTAGGAGCAACACTACATATGTCACTTGACATTAAACCGATCCTTTCTATCAAATAGTCTAGGCTTCCACAGCGTCGGGTTCATCATTATATCCTCTTAAAAAATACGAGAAACAAATCACAAATTGTAGGTAAATAAAAATTTTTCCTGGCGTGGACTTTCAGATGACTTTGAGATGTTTGAGATAGAGAATGGATAGTACCAGGTGACAAAATTAGGTATCGTCAATTCGTAGTATCTATATATTCTAGAAATCATTAGAGGCTCTCGCAAGCCATCTATGTTTTAATGTAGACCTCCGGGTATTAAAGGTGTTCTCGGAAAATGTAAAGATAATCTAGCTTACAGTTCTCAGAAATACGGTGATTTGCGGTATCCATATGCTCCATATAAAGTTATTAATATGATTTTCGCGGTAGTAAAAGAATGTCGTTATTTAAAGAGGCTATGCAGTTTTATTGGCGTAGCTTTTTACATTTCCCTTGAGCTTGATTGATTCAAAGTCGTTGTCAGAACAAAACACGATATAAAAAATGCCCTTGAATGCTGCGAATATAACATATCTTAATGCCTTACGAGCGAGTTGCAAAACAACAGAATTGACTTTTTTACGACGCGAATAATATGTTTTGCTACGGCGTCATAAAACATCGCATTACCAAAAAACTTAAAAAATAAAAAGCCACCATTAAACATCATTTTGCGGCACACAAAACATTAAATCCGCAAATAAAATCTATGCAATTACAAGCGAATGTGTTTTCACGAACCTGCCATTATTTTTTTGCACATATTTTTGTACTCTGACGACTGAAATTTCAGCAATATTCAAAAGTATTTGTTTCAATGCTGAAAAAAAAATTCAATTAAAATAAATTTTAATTTTGTGTTGTTATTTTATATAGCATTGGAATAAACAATCTTTCATCTTTAAGAATTCGTTGCCTTTTATTTAAGTCTCTGATATACTTTCCTACGCGATAAATATTCACAGGTGGGCCTCTGGATGCAAAGATGTCTTGGGAAAAGTGGATGATAATAACAACTGAAAGATCTGGTGGCAATTTGATTAATACATATGTTCCAGATAAGAAAAGAATTTTATTTTTGTAAAATAAATATAACAAGATTTAGAATACAGACATTTTTATTGAATTTAAAATAAATAATCTTTAATTTTTATTGCAGTTAAATTTAATTTCATTAAAAATTGGGCATCAGATTATTAATCCGATTAAAGTAAAAAAAGGCTATCCAACAAACGATAGGCAGAAATCAACAAACGGTCACCCATCCATGTTAAGGTCCGCATGTAATTTTATTTTACTTAAATGTTCTCACGAGATTTTCCCTTAAAAGTGCGTTTTTAATTAGTTAATTCAATAAACATTACATGTGTAAATAACTTATTAGGTTTTCACATATAAGTCAACATATTTATTTATAGAACAAATTGCTTCCGTGAACATATTTCTAGTTATCTAAATTTAATAATTTTAAATTTAACTCTTAAAATTGTATTATACTTAATTTTAAATGCCAAACTTAGATGTTTTATTTATACCTTACCATAGAAGCAAAATATAAAAGCTCAATATAAATTTCAATATGAAAGCTCACTTTGCTGAATCGTTTTTCAGGTTTCATGAATGCCCTCTGAATCATTTCAGAATGTGACTTTCCGCATATAAAACTTTAAAGTCGCTAAGAGCAGGTTATAATTGAGTTATCGGAACTCTCACACCCTCAGTTCTCACTCCCACTGCCTTCTGGCGGGATATATGTATGTGTGTTTAATATAAAATGTATGGTGTGAGTCTTTTTAACCTGAAACGAGCTATTATAATAAAATAACTTTAAAAAATACATGACTTTTAACCATTTTATATTTAAACCATTTAGTGAATACAAATAACCACCACTGAATTTTGTCAGTAGCCCCTATACATCAAGTATATGCCTTGTCCCAAGACATATCCGCATTCGAAGGTTTACCTGGTAATAAAGAGTATACCTGTATACTCGTTTCTTCCGAAGACCTTTGGGGTTGGAATTTAGGAACATAAAAAGTCAGTAGGTGTTGTGTTGACGCGTATTTTAAGTATTTTGTTAATCATTTTCTTTTATTCAGACTGGTTGATTAAACTCGTCGCTCTAAAGGCCAGGGTCGTTTAGTTGTAAGTGGTTGCTCAACTCAACCATCAAAATGAGGTGAGCAACAGGCGTTTACTATAACTATAAGTTTATGATAAGTTGAATTTGACAATCAAATCTAAAACGAAAAATAGTGCTGAGTATACAGCTGGCTACATGGTTTGAGAATTCTCCATGAGAGAATAAACTACAAATGAGTTTTCTTCAATCCCTCAGGCTTGCTCCATCCCGGAAAACCATCTGGAACTATACTCAGAATGTACTCGGAGAGCTACGGGAGGCGGAGCTGGAGTTAAATAAGGTTAAGACTATGGTGGCTGAAAAAGTTTGGTGGCGACAGTTCTTGAATGCCATATGCTCCAATTAGATAGCAGATTATGGTATGATAATGATAACTGTACAGCAGCCGTATCTTCTACATTCTTATTTATAGCTGTGAATCCTGGCATCTCTACCAACATCAATGCAGCCATTTATTTGGTTTTATGAACACATGCTTGCGTATAATCATTATGATCATCATCACCAGCAGCCTGTGTCCGTCCACTGTTGATCTTCTCCATCCTTCTCGATCGTCCGTATTCCGCATTCATCGCATATAATACTAAGTTTATAATCGTTTGAATTTGTAAGAAATAATGTAGTAGCGGACAAAACAATATAAAAGTTGAATTTAAACCTATCTATAATGAATTTAAGAGGCAAAACAAACATCAGTAAGTATCATCAAGTAGTTTATGAAGGCCTTATGCGTAAGAATAGAAAGTGGATATGAAATTATGAGGGTGATATTGAATGATGCAACATATTTTGCTTGCATTATGTTTAGCTTTTCAGCTGCTTTTAGTTTAATATTGTCGAAAACAAAACATTGTCACTGCATGCTGTGGCCGATACTAGATAGCACTAAGCCCATTTAGGTCCGCGGCCCATCTCTTAGGGTTAAGACGGGCTTATCTCAGACAACCCATTTTACGTGGTATTATTTTTAAAGAAAACCTAACGTCCCAGTTTGCGTCTCGCCCGTGATTTACAGCCTCCGCACACACGCGTCTAAACCGTGTAACCCCGCAAGAAGCCTTAAACACAGCGGCGTAACTAATTATAAATGTGAACTCTTAAACAGCTGGCAGGTAAGCTTTAGATTTAAGATGTTTGCTTACCATATCAAAGGACGTGTGCTATATTTCTGACAGAGATAATTTAAAAAAAGCTTTAAAACAACCACACCGACTGCAATGATTGAGAGTTCCTTTTTAAATCCAGAACAAGTTTTGCCTTTAAACTTATAAGACATTATACAGGACTGCAGTGAGCTGTTTATCTTATGGAGGTTCCTTAACATACTTCGGACCGAAGTATACAAGACGAGGACACTAAAGAAAGCCTGGCAGTTTTACAGCGGACCAGCTGAATGTGATTGTGGCGTGGAGCAGACCCTGTCACACCTTCTGGAGTGTGCGCTGTGACTGAGTAGCTGCACCCAAGGAAGACCTAATTATGGCCAGGAGTAACGCCATCGACGTCGCCCACTTCTTCACATTTTTACACATGTTCATTTTTATAATCAAAAATATATCATATTAAATACACCGCAGTCGATTAAATACCTTATGATATTTCATAAACAATGGCAGCTATCATAACTTTGTAAAATGTGCTGTGAATGGATATGGGATAAAATGAAATAATTTAAAATAAAACCACGGTTATAAACTTACAAAAACATTTATTTATACTCGTGCGCAATGATGTAAGAATCTATGAATTCACTCGCCAGTCGATACATAATTTATGAGTACAAAAGCTCACAAAGCTGTCGCGCCGATGCATTCCACGTATCTATCTACGTTTTCACGTGTGCTACGCCACGTCTACGTGGTAAGCCTCGCGACCGTAGATAGAGATTCACGTAATGTAACAAGAAAAGCTCTGGGCAAAGCCACGTTTCAAATCGCTTATGAGCTGCGACGAAAAAAACTGGCGAAATATTTTTGAGGCGACGTTTTCGGGTGACGAATAACTCTTTTTATTCATACGTGTCAATATAATTTGTTGAACGTCCGTAGCTGAAAAATAATAAATTGAGACCTGCATTGAAAGTGGACAGCAGTAGCGTAATTCATTATTGATCTCCAACCTCTCTATTTTTATATGTACGGTAACTATCTATTCAATTCCGTCAATTCCGTTCATTACCCAACCCTTTTTCTTTTACAGATACTTTCGTTCCATTCGTTGAGTCCCGGAGGAAAATTGCTGCTCTCAAACATTCATTCCTTCTTCTTCGCGGTGCAATTCAAAACCCTGGTATTCTGACATAAAAAATATTTTATTTTTTTAAATAATAAAAATAAATTAAAAAATAATTTAAATAATAAAAAAATTAAAATATACCCGTGTTCGTAGCCATCTATTTTTTTTGATCCCATTTGATACTTGTGAAGCTTTGAGCACTCAATTTAGTACAACGGCAATGAAGCTCCTAAATAGCTTACCAGCACACCTCGATCCTTTTCTTACATCCTTTTTCTCTTTTTTCGATGGTTTTTTTCTCCTACATCTCTGTGATCTTTGACACGTGTCATCCCCTTTTTCTTTTAATATGTATTGCATGTTTATGTATACTCCATGTTTCTTATTCTTTATTATTATATAAACCTTGGAACTGCGGTTCTGTTAGAAACATTGGACAACTTTACAATGTTTTGTTTTTTAAGGAATTTCTATGCTCTCATATGAGGCTATATTTGTTCAAGCTTAATCAACTAATACTGTAAATTATTTAACACCTTTTCTTCAAAAAATATAAATTATGCATTACCTTAGTTCTGCGTTTACAAAGACACTTCTTCATCCGCAGAATTGGGACTTAACAACGGCACAATGGTTTCCCATTTAATTACCATCTGTACCACTGGTTATTTAAATTATTCCAACAATGCACCTAGTGAATGGATAGGAGCTGTATTTATCTGCATCCTAGCGCTGGTACTGGTGATTACCACAGCGTTCCACTATGAATATTTTATGGACTACTTATCTTCTCTTTGTGCCATTACTTCTCTCAATTTAGAGCATATGGCCATCTTACAATGCTAAGAAGTACTCGTACAACTATCAATACACCATCATAGTTTATCGAAATGATATGTATCATCATCATCATACCAAAGCTGATTCACTGGAGCATATGGTTGTCAAAAGCAGCCGCCACAAAGCTCAGAGGTTATATTACTCCCCTCATCTTAAGTCAACTCTACTTCCGCAGATCCAACAAATACATTTTATGTTTTTAATATGTAAGCACATACAGGAGAATACCGACAGATGGCGATAGTAATTCTTCCGTGGAATTTTATGATACTTACCATGGTGCATGTGGCTAAGCGCTGCATGTCGAGTGTTGATCCAGTAACGTCATAGACTACAGTCCGAGATTCACGCATCATCCTTATTATTACAGGAATTTACTATGAATGGGAGGTCCTCACGGGATGACTTTCGACTACCACCAATTTTAATTAAAAGGCTATGACTGGCATTTTACGGATGAAAGATCAAATTCACACCAAGTGAGGGTATTTTACAGCTCAGAAATCGATCAAAAATCCATTTTTTTTATCTCCGTTAGGGATCAAACCCACGACCACTGTCTTGCATGACAAACGCTTTTACCATTGAGCTATAACCACCGGCCATATGTGTAGTTTCCGCTGGGCTTCCAAGATGGCGTGAGCTTTGTTGTCTTATTTTAATACAATTTATCAGAGGTAAGCTAGCAATACGTACAAAAAGAGGTTCACTGTGTTGTAATCAAAAGTACATTTAATTTACGTAAAAAGACTGATGAAAGTCGGTCCTTTGCCCGAGACACTACTAACGGCGGTGTCATTTAAAGTAATGGCGCAGAAATAAACATAGTGGCCATCTATGGAACTAACCGCCGCGTCTTATGACAACTTAAGCCATAGACAAAAAAAATATGTACGTGTAAGACGAGTGAACAAAAATAAGACACGAAAGATCGCATATAGAGACTGTATGGCACAAGCTTGAAAAGGCCATATCGAGATGATGTTACTAAAAGAACCCTTACTTTGTGTCATTTAAACGAGTACTTTCATAATTTAATTGTTTATCTCTAGTACAAATAAACATTAGTCATATATTGCTTTAATCAATCACCGTGTTGTAAGCAGTGATATGTTAAATTTAGAATAATCATCGCCTGTCTAGATTCCAGAGTATGTTGAAAACCCATTAAATTGAAATTAATTTTGGACATGTGGTAATTGCACAAGTGATAATATATGTCACTCGTCAATATGACTAGGCTTAATGACTTAATTAGATTGAATCACCGATCTGTTTGTTCAATCACGATTATCTGTCAATCATTTATGACCAATAAAGTAGAAACGTTAACTGTCAATTCATATTTAAAAGATATTAACACAAGTTTTTTTTTTTATGTAAACACATACAGGAGAATACTGACAGATGGTGATAGAAATTCTGAAGTCTCATCTGTGGAATTCTATGACGTTTACCATGGTACATATGGCTTAGCGCTGCATGTGGGGTGTTGATCCGCCAACGCCATAGAATACAGCCCGTGATTCACGCATCATCCTTGTTATTACAGGAATTTACTATGAATGGGTGGTCTTCACGGGACGATTTTCGTCTACAACCAATTTTAATTAATAGGCTATGACTGACATTTTACGGGTGAGGGATCAAATTCACACCAAACGAGGGTAATAATATTCACTGACGTAAATTATTATACAATTTATTTTAACTACACGAGCGTAAATAAATAATATTCTAGGTATTGTGGCTTTTGGGCTTAGCCGTGTGTGGCGAATTACTGTCTTTCAATATTTCAACCGCCATTGTAGGGATATTCTTCACTTTGTCCTCAAAGTCATTGTCAGTGTTGACCACAAAGTCATCAAGGCTGGAAAAAAGACCCCTGTAATTGCGGTCAAAATATTGGAAAAGAGTAATTTGCCACACACGGCTAATCCTAAAAGCCACAATACCAAATCTGGCCGTGAAAATTTAAGAAGATATATATTAATATTCTAAACGATCTAACTCGTTAATGGTAGAAAAGCATTAAAGTTTTCATTTAAAAATTGGTTTTCATTTATATAGTATAAATTTAATAATATTACTGAATTATACGTTTATTAGCACTGTAGACATTACAGTAATTTCAGGATAAGATGGAGCAAATTATGTATTAAAGTTTAAGCCTTGATATTCGAGATCCTTGAAGGAATTCGTAATGCCAGCTTATTTCAATAATTCCGCTTAATTATTTACAAGTGCTTACTGCAATACAACTTTGTTTCTTAGCCGAGTTCCTTGTTTATACATATAAGGGCCTGATTTACTCCAAATTGACTTCTGGCCAAGTTTCCAGTTTCGTCGTAGAGGGACGACGCCGTGGAGTAGTAGGATGATTGACCTTTTTCAGCCTTCAACCGTGTTTTTGCACTCAAATGGAAAAGAGACGAGAGAATTAAAGATTATTGAAATTAATGAAAGGGATTTAAATATTTCAATAAGAAAATATTTATTTTTTAAGAAGAAAAAAATACAAATAATAAGTCCTTTTTTGTCTGGCGAATCAAATATGTTTTAACTTTCGTATGTTTATTCTCGTACTGGTTAAGAGGAATTTCCTGTAGAGACATAGAGACCACGTCAGGAACAATGAGGTTCGCAGCATAAGCAAGGATAATAGGCACCTAGTAAAAACCATCTCAGAGAGGCAAACTCAATGAGTCGGTCACATCATGCGCCACAAAGGTTTTTTTTTCACGACATTGTGGAAGGGGTGGTTGAGGGTAGAAACTGCAGAGGGTGCCCTAGACGGAAGTATTTGCAGAAAATATTCGAGGACATGAGTTGTAAGCTCGTATGCTGAGCTAAAAAGGATTGCAGAGGATCGAGAGTGAAAATCAAATGGTTAAAGCGTTTGCTATCCAAACAGAAGGTCGTTGGTTCGATCCCCGACGGAGATAAAGAAAAATAATTTTAAAAAATTTCAAAACTCTATAAATATCGCCAGTTGGTGTGAATTTGATACCCTGCGCGTAAAATGCTAGTCATAGTCTATTAATCAAAACTGGTGGTAGATGAAAGTCGTCCCATGGAGACCACCCATTCATAGTGAATTCCTGTAATAATAAAAATAATGTGTGGATGTAGGGCTGTAATATGTGACATTAAAAAAATCTCTTTCACGGTATCAATCCAGAAGGTATGTTTGCAGTTACAAAATTTTGCATCTCGTTTTCATTTCGATCAATCCTCTGCAGCCATTTACAACTCTTAAATACAAATCATTGTTGTAATATCAGAAGCATAAGCCAATAATATTCTTGCAAAACGCCAAAGGAACGTAAAGCACTGGTGAAAGACCTCTGATATAGAGCGTGAAGATCTACGCCAAGCGTAGGGGACCCCTAATTTGTAAACGCAAAAGTTCCCGAAAGCTCATTTGGCGCTACGATGAATACATAGTATTGTGTAATAATTGTACTGCGAATTCTGAACTTATATGTTGACTGTATGTAAATAAGATATATTTGTAATTATCCAGAAATTCTCTCTTAAATTTATTATTTATCTATGGTCTCATTTTACAAATCAACAAAACATTTTCATATGAGTTTTTTTAAATGTGTTTTTGTACCACGCTATCGGTTGCAGTATGATCTGACAGATCAGGTGACGGGTTTATGAGCACAACTCCTTGGCCAGACGGATTAACGCGCCCATGCTCTTAGAAGCTTCTTGACTCAGTGATGTTTTCCGAACCCATCAATACAAATGTCATTTTAAGCCAGTTCCTGTGGGACAGATGTCCAGCTGTTACGCCATCTTTTATATGATATTTCTGAAATCCTTTGCTCAGTTATATCTTCTCATCTGCTATGCTCACCATGCTTTCAGAACACATTCTATCGACGAGATCTCACCAGTACCGTTAAGATAGTTTGCAAATATGAAAATACTAGACTTAGTATGAGATTAAATTAGATATAAGACGCATGCACCATTTTCTAGCGTCTTTTATTTATTTTGGTAAGTTGCTACCTGTCACGTGGAGCGGCATAGTTCGCTAGATGGCAGCTACGAGTGACTCACGACCACCGTCACGCACTCTACAGAGCCGCCGTAAAGTAAGCAAGTCTCGTTCAGTGGACCGAATTTTGTAAGTTTTCTTTTTTGTAAGAAAAATAAATGATAATGTGTTCTCTCTTCTAACTCGACGAGTTCTTTGCTTAAGATCACCTGCCATTGGCCTGCTCCTCATCCATCCACCACGCATCTCGATTACAATTTCGGCAATCTGGTGTCACTTTTATTATACGGGGGGTGTCAATACGATCAGTAGCCATATGGTGATTAAGTAAAATATTTAAGAGACGTAACCCGGAAAGCTTAGCCTTTTAAATATATATTAATAAATAAATATTCGAATCTTATTTAATCTGTATTAATAAGTTATATAAACAAATATACCTCAAAAATAGAAATCTTAAAGTATTTTCAATAATTATTTTTTATTTTAAAAATGTAAAAAAAAGCGTCAAAGCGAATGCTTAAAATTAAAATATCGTTTATAATACGGAAAAAAACATGCCGAAAGTGACTTTAAAGAGCTTTTCGTGTTTTTGAGCATTTTTTTTCTTCTTACGCGTACGTCATATGAAAATAAAATAAATCATAGGCATTTTTCAGACATATTACGTGTCTGTACGTATTAATTTCGTAGTCACACGCGCAAGGTAAAATATGGTTTTATTAAAAATAACATGCGTAGGAGCTTTTGGGAGATAATCCCGTTTCAAGGAACTTCAAACAAGTATTAATCTGTATAAGGAATACAACGTTCTTATAAACATGTTAAAGAAAATTACAAAATACAGGCTAAAGAAAAAATATATATGTTTTAACATTTTTATGTTTTAAATTTTTGCCAAATGCCTTAGGTAAATTAATTCATCATATGTATTGACAAGGAAACGGCATCTTAATCAAATAACTTTTCAAAAAACATTTTTTTTATAACAATACACATTATATAATTCGGTAAAATGTTGACAAACTTCGGTCATCTGCCCGAGACAATTTTTTTTATGTCAATCACAGGTCCAGGACGGATAGCGGCTGATCGCCCGCAGTGGATGACAGCCGCCGAAATTAAAACTACGAAATTAATTTACGGAAAAAGCTCCGCAAATGACAGGACTTGTCAAACAAACAAAACGGTGGCACAGCACCATATATTTTATTTCTAAAAAAAAATGCGTATCAGACGAATGGAAAAAAATAAGTGATGAAAAACCATATATCGAGGCTTTTCGGCACTAGCCAGCAAGGGTAACATCAAACTGATGTCAGTATAAATTCCCTAAAGTAAATAAAGATTTTTTTAAGTAATTCCTTTTTTATATTATTATCTACTTGTATGTATGGCTTATAAGTAAAACACTTGCTTGCCATACCAGTTGACATGAGTATGTAAACTCAACATTGCTTAATGTGAGTGTTAGCCCTATCTATCAAAATTGGCGATGGACAAGGTGAAAAGTCATCTTATGAAAACCACTCATATATGTGACCTTCTATAAAAATGGATGATAGAAGACTGTTCTCAAATAAATATATATATATATATAATCATGTCGGAAACAACAGGGTCAGATCCTGTCTGCCCACAAGTAGGCGACGTCGATGGCGTTACTCCTGACCATCATCAGCTCTTCCTGGGTACAGCTACTCGGACACAGCGCATACTCCAGAAGGTGTGACAGGGTCTGCTCCACACCGCAGTACCATTCAGTCGGTCCGTTGTAAAACTACCAGGCTTTCATTTGTGTCCTCGTCTTGCATACTCCAGTCCGAAGTCTGTTAAGGGACCTCCATATATTCTACCCATGGTCATGTCAAGGGGCTAGGTCCTCTGTAGTCTAATGACGTTGGAGGATTAACAGTACTTTGTCGGTGTCATAGCTAATTAACCAATACGTTAAGCGTTTGCTTACCATACCGAAGGTCAAAAGTGAAGATTAAAATAAAAAATATTTTGAATCGATTTATATGCTTTATACCTCAGGTTGGTGTGAATTAACCATATATTCTAGTTAGTTAGTGATGATTATTTTGATGATGAAATGACCTTTAAAAATCATACAATACAAAAGAGATTAAATAGTTTTTATACATATTAACTATACTAGATTACTTTGTCTTGTTATGTATAAAGAAAATTAGTTACCTATAAAAAAAATGTTCTGCGTATTACATATATAACAAATATTGGGACAAAAAAGTTTTTTATAAATATTTATGATACTTACTTGTATACTTAACAGTATATATTGTTAACATATAAATGCTTAATTTATTTACATTTTTAATAAATATTTTCCCAGCGAACATATTTAAAAAATTCATATTTAACATTAAGGTTATCAACTAACAATACTTGGTGAAACTGCATAATTATAATTAATAATAATTTTAAATAAATTTAAATAAAAAAATAAAGAAAATTTAAAAATAAATGTTTTTCTTCACATTTATATTAAACGATTACATTTTTCGGCCTCCCTGAGACCATGTTCAATAATGAAGATGGTCTCCAGAGAGACCATCTAAACAATTATTTATTTATTTATAGAATCAAAATTCCATTTTATTTTTTACAAATATTTAGAAACATAGAGTATACATAAATATCCAATAAATAGAGAAGATAATAAAAAATAAAAATAACACAAAAGAATAAGAAGATGACACGTGTCAAAGATCAAAGAGATCAAGTAGAACAATACCATCGACAAAAGAGGAAAAGGATGTAAGAAAAGGATCGAGGTGTGCTGGTAGGCCATTTAGGAGCGACATTGCCGTTGTACCAAATTGAGTGCTTGAAGCTCCACAAGCATCGACATTATCTATACAATTCATCTATACAACATCTAAACATCATATACACAATTATTGAAGATGGTCTCCAGGGAGGCCGAAACATGTAATCACTTAAAATAAATGTGAATCAATACTAAATATTTTTTTAATTTGTTAATTTTTTTAATTAAAATTAATTTAAAATTATAATTTTTCAGTTTCACCAAGTATTGTCAGTTGATTACCTTATTGTTATTTATAGATTTTTTTAAATGTTCTTTAAACAGCTTCAGATACATATTCATTACTTTTTTGTGGGACCTGTATAATATAAATTTTAAAAATGGATATAGACAGAATGTGCCCAGTGTATTTAAAACAAATATAAAACTCTCATAAATTGGCACGCGAAAAATGGTTTTCAATGTGTATTTATTATGCAAGATCATTACTTTTGTGTTGGACTTGTATAATATAAACTATAAAAAAACATATATTAAATATATGCCCAGCGAATTTTTATTATGACAAATACGTGATTTGGGAGCGCGAAGAACAGTTTTTGATATACATATATTATGCTGGATCATTACTTTTGTCTAGGACCTGTATAATATAAACTATGCATAATGCAAATACGCCCAACGTATCCAGTTATGACAAATGACAATATCCCAAAGTTGGGGCGCGAGAAATCCACTCAACAGTTTTTTTCTCGTTCCAAAGGTGGCTGACGTGATAAATGAGAGGGAGAAAAAATGAAATCAGATCTTCAATAGACTGAGCATCGTCCGTCTCTGTCACACGTGTTTGAGGAGTGACAGTTTGTTTCCTTAAATTCAAAAGGTTCCATTTTGTATTGACATCCTCATCTCTACGGGAGAAACGACTTCACGTCGCCGGGATAGTTATCGGATCGCATGGTGGAAGTATGAGGAGCAGATTAACAACACACAGACTTTTCCGAAGCTTATTGATATATATTCTCGATTAAGACTTGGTTTCCGCGCTCGACCGTAACATGACGTTACTTTCGCCTTGGTTGAACGGGACTTAACTCACGACTAAGCGCGCTCATAATGGGCTGTCGTCCAGCGCCGCAAAAGGCGATCTTTATAATTATTCCTCCTAACGGCATTACAAAATGACATCACATGCGTGTCCGATGGACGAACGATAATAAAAGACTAAAGATTGTACATTGAGGTTTTCGGTACCAGTCAGCAAGGGCTATATCATACTGATGTCAGAATCTTTCGACATCTGACTTCATTATTATCTTATAATGTGCTCAAAACGATATTGATATATCATGTGAAAAATAATCTACGACTCCAACAAATTACTCTTCCCAAAAAATTCGTGTAGTTCGTGCCTTAACTGGGCCTCCCTTGCGTGGAATATATCAACATCCGAGGCAATGTAGTTGAAGAGTATGATCCTTTTCCCAAGAGGCATAGTTTCTGGCAGGTTAGTCTTATTGATTAGGACAACAAATAATCTGTGCCTCCTTATCCTCAGATAATTGTTAAGGGTATATTGACATCAGCATGATAAAGCCCTTGCTGGCTGGTACCGAAATTCTCGATAAACAATCTTTCGACTCTTATTTCTGTTCGCTTTTCGCACATGTATGTGTTGCCATTTTGGCATTTTGGATAAGTCAGGGTACGGATGTGATGTTAGTTTATACATGGCTGCTGTAATTGGTGCACCATTGATTCTGTAGATCGCCACTTGTGGCGCTCGGTGACAACCCATTACGAGTCGTGAGTTAAGTCCCGTTCGACCGAGGTAAAAGTATCGTCATGTTACGGTCGAGCAGGGAAACTAAGTATATATCTATAATATATGTCAATGTGCTTCGGAAAAAGTCCTTGTGTTGTTAATCTGCTCCTCATGCTTCCACCACGCGATCCGATAATTATACCGGCAACGTGAAGTCGTTACTCCCGATACTGATTTTCAACAAAATGTCAAGATTCCCGAACAAGCCATGCAACGACCGGAAGAAATGCATGCCTATGCACACATCTTTTCTTGTCTTCGACTCAATTTACACAACATACCATGTATGATTAGTTCGATGGATGAAGCCACTGATAGTATCCATACACTCTAATTTAGATGAACCTCAGAAATTTCTTGTCACCTCTCCAACATGAGACTATATTTCAACTCTCGGGGTCCCCAAATGATAGACCCGATAGTGTTTTGGTATTTTGGTCACTTTAACATAACCTAAATGCAACTGTATGCTGAATTTCAGCCATTGTTTATCATTTCCTCTGATCTTTTCCTTTTCTTAGTCGGGCTTCAAAAAACCTGACCAAGTAAGTTTGTTTCTCCTTCCCTTTCAAATTTTTGCGATAATGAGTAAGCCAAGTGACATCAACTAGCTGCAATGTACGAGTATATAAGTTGTACTTACTTACTCCAGAAAAATCAGTTGATTTCTTTCCCTGCGGTAAAATTCGTTTTCTCTCTTATTTAAGAAGTTCACCTGGATACCGAATACATGGCTCCAAAGACAGAAAAATGAAGTAAAAATATATCAATTAGAACCTTTTCAATGTAAGGTTAAAAGTTGATGGGTGAGACAGTCAAATTGATGTTGTATCTCGCTCGCTCTATTCATATTTTCTTTACTTTTTCATCCATTTTTTCGCTTCACCTCGACCCCGTCTTCGATATGACAGGCCGCAAACATTTTTTATAAACTTTATTACGATGTTATGTTTTGTATTGTTTTTTATGTTGACGCATGCAAAAGAAAAAAAAGTATTTTTTTGTTCGTATGAAACCAAGATGTCAAAAAAAATACGATGTCATCGAACTTGAAACTTTAGAAAATATATATAATGAAACTAAAAAATAATTTATCAAACTTATAACATTTTCTCTGTAGTGTCCTTATTGTGGATAATTATCATGAGAACTTTTTCAATTGATCCCACCTGCACGTTTTCATTAACGCTAGAACCAGGTAATCTTTAAATGTTTTTTTTTATAAATTTCCAAGGAATAGCTTTTATCGCACGATTATAAACCGATATCGTACGGATTCTCCGTAACCTGAATGACGTTCAGTCAGTTTGGTCGGACACTGTTTTTGTAAAAATGTATGTATTGATTGTTTTTGTGAAGAGGTTAGTAATATTATGTTCTTATTCGCACAGAAGATGTTCCAATATCTTAATACATATATAATAAAAGTGTGACATCCTCCTCTCAAGTTAGTTATTGAATTGCGTGGTGGCAGGATAAGGAGCAGATTAACAACATAAAGACTTTTTCTGAAGCCTTCTTAATTTATATATTTCGATAACTTAACAAACTTTTGGCCAAGACCTAGTCACAGCATTCAAGTTAAGCCAACCATAATACAACCTCGCCGCCAAAAAAATATTTGTGTTGTTAATCTGCTCCTGATCCTGCCACTACGCAATTCAATAACAAACCAACAACAAACATAGAGAGGAAGATGTCACTACTTATTGAAAATATTTTCATTGTATTTGTTAGGTAACAAAGATACTTGGAGAGCATTCCAAATCATACTTCAAATGTTGAATAAGGAATTATTCGTCTCGATTCTACATATGTCTATCGTAAAAGGATGCTTAAAAAATAAGAGTCATTAAAAAAATTTACGAAAGCAGTATCTATATCCAACTCACACACAGTATCAATGCTTACTCGCTCGTAAAAACATTCCTTTGAAGTTACAACGATGAACGTTTCATCAGTAAGCGTGATATGTTAAACGCATTCACTTCCATTAAAAATAGTATGTGTAGATTTATTTTATTTTTTCTTTCTTGTCGGAATTTCACAAAATCAATAAAATTTAAATTGTGGTATAATTCATAATATTTTTTTTACTTGTATATTAAGATGTATTTAATCAAAAATGAGGTTATCAGCATAATCAAGGAGGATATACATCGAGTAAGAACCATCTCAAAGAGGCAAGCTGGATGGGTCGGAAACATCAGGCGCCACGATGGTCTTCTTCACGACATTGTGGAAGAGATGGTTGAGGGTATAAACTGCAGAGGGCCCCCTAGACTCGAGTATTTGCAGCAAGTGTTCGAGGATATGAGTTGTAGATCTTATACTGAGCTTAAGAGGATTGCAGAGGATTGAGAGGAGTGGAGATCGAGATGCAAGATTTTGTTGCTTCAAACCAATCCACCGGATTGATACTACAAAGAAGAAGAACTAAAAAAATATTTACAAAAGTTTTCCCTAGTAAGATTAATATTTCTAGAAGAATATGTAATATTTTGGTAGTCTTATCAAAATTGGACGAATATCTGGTTTTATATGTTTTGAATTATTGGCCAAGTTCAATCAAATGCTCTATCTCGTCGTTCCTGAAACTTGGCCTGTAGTTGGCCGATTTTCAGGGTAACTTTGCCTGAAGTTCTTCAGAGTTGATGGCAGTTCAGCTTTGGATAACATTATCATATTTCCTCCCCCGGGGTCGGACAATATTGTAATTTCAGCGATACAAGACTGAAATCGTTGCAAAAACAGATAAGTTTATAAAATATAGACAGATAAACTTGATTAACATTATAAATTATAAATAATTATTTATTTACCTTGTTTTTACATGGATCACGTAAGATAAGTTCTCTATTAGGAGACTGCAGTCTCGACTAACTCGTTGTCTTTCTCAATCCATCACTTGTTGAGAGATAGCTGAGCTGCAATAGTATTTTATAAGTGGTCAAACCCATTTTATGTAGGAGACGGGGTAGAAGTGTGTCTATCAGGGATAAGAGAAGGAGATATATAGGGTTGCAAGGATGAAGAAAAAAATAATTTAGGGATTATTTTCTTCATCCTTGCAACCCTATCTGTCTTTCTCTCTTATCATTCCCTGATAGACACACCCCTACCCCCTTTCTTACATAAAAAATGAGTTTGATTGCAGTCTGCTAATAGAGACCTTATCTTACATGATTCATGTAGAAACAAGGTAAAGAAATTAATATTTTTTAATAAATGGAATCACGAAGTGAATGCTGAATTATTGAAAAAAATAATTAATATTGTTTCAAATTGTAAGTAAACGCACTTATCAAAATCAAAAATTAATTTTAATCCGACATTCGTTGAATGTGAGGCGGATGATCGAAGAGGATACAGACTCATGTGGGAGGCCTACGTTTGACAGTGGACAGACACAGTGTGATGATGATGATGATTTGTTACTTATATAAAACATATACTCACCGCGAATTGCCGCTTCTTAGTTATGTCAGTTTTCTATACCTTTACCTTAAAAAGTGTTTTTGTTAGATTGAATAATTAACCTGACGCTTCCAACACTAGACTCATTAGATCAGCAAAGTTAGGCATTATTTCACTTGAACCAAAACATAATTAAGTTTCTTACAGCGTTTTTCGTTGGTTGGGTTTAGCCGCCACTTAATTAATTGACTCAGTTAGTCAAGAGAAATTCGTTTGATAAGCAATGCCACTCTTACGTCTAAAATTGTAATAAACGGAACACAGGCGTAAGATTGCTTCACTTAGTTTTTTCTACCGTTATGACATGGTCGCTGCTCTTCGGAACTTAAAAATTAATTCCTCCTGCACCCACCCACAACCCACAAACTCGTCTTACAATTGCCAAACATCCATACACGGTTTATGTGAGTCGACCAAGAACTGGCAGTTTAGAAAGTTCCTTCCTTAATGTCACCGGTAAACTTTGGAATGCTCTTCCAGCGTCTGTGTGTCCTCCTTCTCACAATCTGGATTACTTCAAGAAACACATTAATATACACATACAATCTCCCCAAGCCACTCACAAAAACCGAACACAACACACAATTCGCTGTGCTCTCCTGCATGCGATTACATAAAAAAATATATCTCCCTCAATTTGTGTTCTATCAATTTAATATCGCATTAATCCCGTTCGACTAGCTGCATTTAGTAAACTAATTGATGCAATGATATCAATTTACATGGATTTTCATTCAAAATGAGTTTTACGTTTCACGCCTAAATAGCAGGTCAAACATTTCATTTCGAATGCACTTGCGTATGATGCATTCGGTAGCAGTGAGATGCGTCGGGAATTTGTGCATCCGTGCTGCCAGTCCAGGAATTCACTTATACGCTCAGTGATGCCATTAAAACCTCACTGGACTGACCTGGATCCATAACGAGCTTATTCTCTGACTCATGACACGTAAACTCATGAACTCATGACGCACAACGTGAATTATAAGTGTTTGGGGTGAATTAAAGAAATTGGAAGTATAATATAGCACATTCATTATTATCAATGTAGCGTAAGATTCTTTTAATGTAAGCACATGTAGAAGAATACCTACCAATGGTGATAGTGATTCTAAAGTACATCTGTAAATTCTCGCTCTTACAGAGCATTGTGCCAGAATTTTGTTGACGACTAAATGATCAACTTAGAGGAGTAGACATAGTAGTAATAGTAATGACATGTATAATGACATAAAGGTTATCAACTGACAATACTTGGTAAAACTGCATAATTATATTCTTAAAATTAATTTTAATTTAAAAAATCTTTATTGAAGATGGTCTTTAGGAAGGCCGAAACATGTTATCGTTTAAAAATGATAAATTCTGAATCAAAAGTAAATATTTTAATGTATAATTTTTTCATTAAAATTAACTTTAAAATTAGAATGACAGATTATACTCATTTAATTTAGTTTCAAACCCTAGTTGCACCTGTGGCGTTCCTTTCCAGACGTTAGATCACATTCCCTGGGACTTTTAGTTCTTCTTCTTAGAAAGAGGAGTCATTTTCGATGCAGTTCGAGAAAATCGCCTCGGCCCTATCGGGCATGCAGACTTCGTGGCCGCTTAAAAAAAAATTCCACGCATTTACCATTTTTGCTCGTATTTTTGCTGAGAGAATCTATCTTCCATCTCCATCTCTTTACAACCCGTGAATGCGATTCTAATCTCATTCACGGGTTCTTTCGTTTTAGCACTTCTGTGCAGTGACCACAATTGTTCAGAATGGACTTCCAGTTGCTGACTGATTATTAATCTGAATGAGCGCATCGTGGAGGAGACTTAACTGTCCTCGGGTGTGGAGCAGGAGAGAGGCGGGTAAAGTCCAATTATGACATCTTTCACTGGTTCTTTCGTTTTAGCACTTCTGTGCAGTGACCACAATTGTTCAGAATGGACTTCCAGTTGCTGACTGATTATTAATCTGAATGAGCGCATCGTCGAGGAGACTTAACTGTCCTCGGGTGTGGAGCGGGAGAGAGGCGGGTAAAGTCCAATTTTGACATCTTTCACGGGTTCTTTCGTTTTAGCACTTCTGTGCAGTGACCACAATTGTTCAGAATGGACTTCCAGTTGCTGACTGATTATTAATCTGAATGAGCGCATCGTCGAGGAGACTTAACTGTCCTCGGGTGTGGAGCGGGAGAGAGGCGGGTAAAGTCCAATTATGACATCTTTCACGGGTTCTTTCTTTTTAGCACTTCTGTGCAGTGACCACAATTGTTCAGAATGGACTTATCAGTTGATTACTGATTATTAATCTTAATGAGCGCATCATCAAGGAGACTTAACTGTCCTCTGGTGTGAAGCGGGTGAGAGGCGGGTAAAGTCAAGTGATATCATTTAATTTAAATAACAAAAATATATATCTACGTTTAAAATGACTAAATAGCAAAGGTTCATCGTTTCTAACCCAGACTGCCGTTTTTTTTTCAGATTTTTCGATAAAGAGAAATTTTGTATTTTATAAATTCGCACGTGTTTAAATTATTGATAAAAAAATCTTTTGTCAATTTTATTGAATCGCTTCCAGGAAACATAAAAGAAGAATTAAAAATGAAATTTAAATTCGATCTCCTAGTAGTAAAATTCAAATTTAAATTACATACGTTTTTATATTTATTTTTAATGTAAATCTTTCTAACAGGTGTCTTTTATTCTTGTTTTTACATACCGGACATGAGCGTAAAGGTTCTGTCTCCGTCCGTTGAATACGTGGGAAAACGAGTAGTAAAAACTACTCCAGGACGGGATTTTCACTGAGAAGCATTCCAACCCACATTTCTTCGTGCCGTCGGTGTTAAAGTATGCAGGGTATTTCCCTGTCTCCGGGGAAAATAATATAATTCTCGGAATTCCCCATTTGCGAAGGTATTCGCATTATTATATCTGCACGGAAAAAAATATTTAAAGTGATTTGAAATACGAGATTAAATAAAATATAAGCGTAGGTTGTATGGTTTGACTTTGTGTGGAATAAGAAATGACGAGGTGAGAGAACGGACAAGGCAGTTTACATACGTGGGTTAAGACACGTATTGAGAAAACCGTAGGAGAACATAAAGTATAGCTGCCTTTCTTTAAGCCCCTGGACTCACGGGAGTCCGTCGTAAAAAGAATGTACTCGGTGGAGATGCAGGAGGTGGAGCTGACTTGGATGAAACGAGAATTATGGCGGCTAACAGAGTTATGTGGTGGCAGTTCGTGAGTGTGAATGTATGCTCCAGTTAGGGGAACGAATATGGTATGATGAGGTTTAATGAATCTTCCTTAAATATATGTTTGATTTATTTTACAGTGGCAATTGCAAAGCGCTGTTTTCGTTAGATCACTGTACTTAAAACATACTGGGCGTGGACCAAATCATAAATGGCACCGTTTGTTAGTAACCGCGTGTCACTGGTTGAGTAGAGCCACTTCTTAGGAGCAAATGGTCCAGGCTTTAGGCTAATACATAATGTCTTAACTTCAATTATTGAAACAAGGATGTATGCTTGATTCACTAACTTTTTTATACTGTTATTACCATGGCGGCTTTTAATTCAAATAATAAATTTATTGTAACCAACAGATACTTGTACATTACTAAATAAAGACTCGAATGAGTCCGAAACATGTAATCACTTTAAAATAAATTCAAAATAATTAATTTGTTATTTTAATTATTACAATTATAATAAAACAGACTCATCTTACATTGTTAAGCATCCACAAAATTTATTTATGTAGACAGGTATAGGAACAGTTTGTTTCGACATACCTTCGTAAAGATACCAATGGACTCAGGAATGTTTGTCTAGTATCTGTGTTTCTTCGTTTATGCATTATAGATCCCCTCTTCAAACTTATCAAAATTCACTTGAAATTTTCCCAACTTGCACACAAACACATTCAGTTTTTCTGGTCGAACGACATAACTCCCATTAGCTTAACGATGGTTGTTCATCAGACTTTGCTCAGTAAAATGATTAAAAAAAACAAATAAAAAACAAATCCTAGTTACTTAACTTTTCTACTAAAAAACAACATAATCCATTTACTAATTTCTGGTAGCGGACAAAAAACCGAACACACGCTTCATATCTCATGTTAATTTATCGCGACGTGAATCTGCCACGAGTCAGTTGGCAGACTATCGATTTCCCCTGCCATATTAGCTTTTTTATGAAAGCACATTCAGGAGAATGCCAACAGATAGTGAGAATGATTCTGAAGTTTTCATCAGTGGATTCTATGACGATTACCATTCTATATATGTCGAAGCGCTGCATATTAAGTATTGATCTGTCAAGTCATATACTACAGCCCGATATTCACGCATCATCCATATAATTACGTGAATTCACCAATTACAGGAATTCGAACTACGAGCTTTGCCAATTTGTCCATTGACCAATTGCTTCCTAATGACTTGAGCATTTATCTTTATTTCTTTGTATTTATTTATTAAGTACTAGCGTGTACCCGGCATGCGTTGCAATGCCACTAAAAAAAAAGAAACCGCGAGTTTTTATGGAAACGCCTCGTCGGGAGCCTCTCGCCTTTCGATTGGATAGGTCGGACTTGAGGCGTGACCGGAGCCAATTAGAAACAATAAACTTAGGTTATGTTGTTCTTACCTAAATTTAACAGTGGCGTATGTGTTTTTATTTATTGGAGTGCTATTGGATACACAATGTTTTTTTGTTTTTCAGCCATCATTTACAACTGCATCGCGTAAATGAATATACTCTGCGGAACGCAACTTGGTTTGATTTAATCAAATGTAGAGGAGTCATTCCGTTTCTATTTTCGCACACATGAATTGATAGAACAAATTTCGACCTTTTAGGATATGATTTTCAGCGTTTTCACGAATCATCAATCGATATGAATAGTAATTCACGGCACTGACTTTCTTAGTCGTTTCCTCATCTGTTTGTGGATTTCTCAACGGGATGTTGAAATGGTATCCGTCGTCTCCTTGCCAAAATAAAATTGGATATTGCAATCCGTCGTACAATCGATGCGTTTCTGAGACTTGCTAAACATGACCATTTGTACGATGAGGAATGATTTGCGTTCGGCAGTGGTAGTGATAAGAATTGTACTTTCGTATGTTTGTCTAGAAATGTTTTGATTCACTTGTATCACCCGATACCAACGTTAATAAAGTTTCGGGGAGTGAATCTAATTCTGGCAATTTCAATTTTCCACTCGTGCAGCACATTCCTAGTGTTTCATTTTTAAATTTAAAGGCACTACAATACACGCATAATTTATCAATTTTTCCAATAACAATACTTGGGTGCAGACTGTAATCATAATTAGGATCGTAATGGAAAGAACTATGATTTAAATCAGCATGCAGAGTACGTCTGGTATGATCTACGCGTACTCGATCTGCTTCCAATCTTGCTTCCCGTTGCTCATCTGTTTCATGTGAACGGGTTTGAGCAGTGTGTACTCTAACTGTTTCTAATCTCGCTTCCCGTTGCTCATCTGTCCAGATGAACGGGTTTGAGCAGCGTGTACTCGATCTGTTTCCAATCTTGCTCTCCTTTGCTCGACTGTTTCTGAAGCTCAAGATGCCCTTTTCATTCGTGCTTGAGTTGTACTCTTGACCTATTGCTTTTCATTTAGGTGGCATAATTGATTTCACAGTGAATGTTACGTTTGAAATTCACTTTTGAAAAATAAAAATAAATTGATTGATATAATACTAATATTAAGGTTATCAACTGACAATACTTGGTAAAATAATTATAATTTAAGAATTAATTATAATTAAAAAATATAATACATAGTATTTCATAATATCTTTTTAAATTGAAAGCAAAAAAATATTTTTGTATAATGCTGGCTGTCATAGCTCAATGGTAAAGCGTTTGCTTTGCAAGCCAAAGGTCGTGGGTTCGATCCCCGACGGAGATTAAAAAAAAAGGATTTTTTATCGATTTCTGAGCTCTAAAATACCCCGGTTGGTGTGAATTTGATCCATCACCCGTAAAATGTCAGTCAAAGCCTATCAATTAAAATTGGTGGTAGACAAAAGTCATCCCGTGAAGACCACCCATTCATAGTAGATTCCTGTAATAATAAAGGATGATGCGTGAATCTCGGGCTGTAGTCTATGACGTTGGCGGATCAATACTCCACACGCAGCGTTTAGCCATATGTACCATGGTAAGCGTCATAGAATTCCACAGATGAGACAAAAAATTACTATCACCATCTGTCGGTATTCTCCTGTATGTATTTACATAAAAAAAATAGAAAAAATAAAAAATCTCAATACATTAAGACTAATCACACACCAATTAATTTTTAAAATAACCTTTTTCAATTGTTGTACCCGCACACATATACAACCTTTAAATATGTGTGTACTAATATAGGATCTTGTCCATACCTATATAAGCCACGGCCTGTTTTTATTTTTTCACTATTGAAGATGGTCTTCAGGAAGTCCGAAACATGTAAACATTAAAATAAATTGTGAATCAAAACTAAATATTTTTAATTTATTATTTTTTTACTTAAAATTAATTATAAAATTATAATATAATACTATCCGAAGCCGACCAGCAATTGGAATTCCAAAATTAACTCTCTCTACTGTATATCACACACAATTATTACGTTATATTTATTTTAATTCGATAAACAAAAAAGTCGTCAAAAATTCAAATATTGAAATAGTTTATTCGAAAATTGAATTTTGTTTCTGAATATTCAGTACCTTACGTTAGTACCTACTTATAATAACTTCAGGTCAATGAATTTTTGTTTACGGCGTTGCCAAGGAAACACAATGTTCTAAATTGGCCGTTCTGTATTACAATAGTCTTGTATGAAAACATGTTTTACGTAAATATTCAATTAATTTTTGTAATTAAATCAAATTTTGAGTATCCTATCTTTTTTGTTTTAGTATCAGCAATAATTCGACAAAGTATTATCGCAATCGGGTTAATGGTAACGGAATGCATAAAAGACACACAGACAGACAGACAGACATTGATTTTTATATATATAGATAAGAGTATTCAAAGCTCTTCTTTCAATATAAGTGCCATATTTGGACCATATGGTCCCAACAAATTGCCACCTCTTAGTTCTGTCAGCTGCCACTGTCCATTTCTCGTTCTAGAACATATCTGCACCTGAAGATCCATTTGGGAACAATTACTGTTCCCGAAGAACTCCACAGTAGAAGTTCGAGTACTTGGAGAAAAGCCAGCTGCAATATCCGAGGCGTACCGTTAGGTGATTCGTTAATTGGTATTTGAAAGGTAATCTGGTGATCAGCCTGACATTCCCAAAACCTGGACTATTTCATTTTAAGGGGCCACTTTCCCCATTTATTGTAGAATGTACAAGAATATTCTTAAAAATAAGAAAATTTAAAGTGGTATAAATTATTTAAGGCCCACTTTGGTAGTTTCTTGCTAGTGATTATATTTAGTATTTGAACAAAAATCACATGTGCTTCTATATAAAAATAAGTTAATTTATCGCGATGCGGAACTTATGGCGCAGAGACGTGGAATCTGACAGCAAGTCTTACCCATAAAATAGAAGTCACCCAGCGTGCTATGGAGAGATCCATGCTCGGAGTGTCGCTAAAAGATAGAATCCGAAACCAGGAAATACGCAGAAGAACTCAAGTAGTGGATTCTACCCAACGAATAGGCACCCTCAAGTGGCAATGGGCAGGTCATATCTGTCGAAGAGACGACGTTCGATGGGGAAGAAAAGTA
Source organism: Glossosoma conforme (assembly GCA_022606575.1). Lineage (NCBI taxonomy): Eukaryota > Metazoa > Arthropoda > Insecta > Trichoptera > Glossosomatidae > Glossosoma > Glossosoma conforme. Next base: position 4,475,809 of record JAGTXR010000058.1, on the reverse strand, counting down.
TTGGAATGGCGCCCAAGAACTGGCAAACGAAGCATTGGCCGACCCCCTACAAGATGGACTGACGATATAAGAAGAATAGCGGGAGTGACCTGGATGCGGAAGGCGGAGGATCGAAGAGGATGGAGACTCATGCGGGAGGCCTACGTTCAACAGTGGACGGACACAGGCTGATGATGATGATGATGATGCGGATCCGCCACGAGTGAGTTGGCAGACTATCGATTCCCGTTTCTCATACATTCGGCCAGCGGGCCAGTATGGGGGAGGTAGAGTCTGCTCGCAAGCTGTTGCCGCGTCAGCGAGCTAAAAAACAAAACGGCCTGGAAAATATTTTATTGTCCCTTACGTGTTTTGAGCCCAAAAAGACGGTGAAATTTGGCACTGCCAGTTTGCTCCTGGGTTTGTTATTAATTTTTAAAATGATTGGGAACGTGTTAACGAGTAACCATTCAGATATAGAGATGTCTAGAGCCATGAAAAGGACAGTGGCAACTGACAAAACCGAGTGTTGGTAATTGGAATGAACTGTTTTGATGAATTCTGCACTTAGACGATCTCAGTTTTTTAATTTTTTTGCTTTATATTTGGGATCCTTTTCAAATTTTGAATACATAAATATTTTCACCTTATTTAAAATAGATGGCACTGAAGCAATGATGACGTAATATGAAACATTTCTGTAAAATATAAAAATTATAAACGTTAAAAAAGTCTAAAGCCCCTCCTTTACTTTTTTAAGCTTCACAGAACCTCTGATCTGGAAGCGATGTTTCGGTTCCGAAATGACGACGTCAGCTAACTACTAGCGTCCGAGTACCACGGATTTCAGCACTAGAATACGTCCATAGACCGGAGTCGAGTAGCAAATTCCTTGGTACATATTGTTTTGAACTTTAATTCTTTGATTATATAAATATTTGCAGAATATTGTATTGCTCAGCACCTCGTGTAATACCGGCTGTGAGAATCGGTTATAGAAACATTCATCCTGATCTGATATTATTATGTATGCTTAGCAAAACGTGTAAAAGTCTATCATCGACAAATTTGAGCTACAGGCCAGTTTTTTTATTCTTATTTAATTATTCGTATTGTATAGACTTTTGGATGTACAGGTAAATATCAAATTACTATGTTTAAAATGTTAAATTATGTTCAAATAAACGATTTGAACAACCTCTCTTTCTTACTTTCCTACATACTTTTCTATTATAATCATATTTCGTAAGTTATTTACTCATCACTATGTTAATCATCATCATCATCAGTCTGTATCCGTCCACTGTTGAACGTAAGCCTCCCGCATGAGTCTCCATCTTCTTTTATCCTCCGCCTTCCACATCCAGGTCACTCCCGCTATTATTTTTATTATTATTATTATATTAGTATTTGTATAGCGCTCTTTTATGACCGAATGATCATTCCAAAAGCGCTTCTTTGCCTCTCTGAGTAAAAAGGTCGGGTCTTGAGTCTGCTTCTGAAGGATGCCTCCGCTTTAAGCTCTCTTATGCTTTCCGGTAGTGAGATCTTACAGGTGGTCGGCCAATGCTTCGTTTGCCAGTTCTTGGGCGCCAATACAATACTTTTCTTCCCCATCGACCGTCGTCTCTTCGACAGATACGTCCTGCCCATTTCCACTTGAGTGTGCCTATTTGTTAGGTACCATCCACTGCTTGAGTTCTTTCTGCGTATTTCCTATCTTTTAGCGACACTCCGAGCATGGATCTCTCCATAGCACGCTGGGTGACCTTTATTTTATGGGTAAGACTTAATGTGGGATTCCACGTCTTTGAGCCATAAGTTTATATACATGAGATATTAGTAAAACTTTTATTGAAGACAAAACCATTCCCAAATTGAATTAACAGCGCTCACTAATAATCTATGTTAAAACAAGGTTGGAAATATTGATCCATTAAACATAAAAATTCCGTGTTGATGAATCGTCCCAGACTTGAACGACCTCGCGGCAGCTTGGAGAAACAGCCGCACAAAACAATACATACCGCTTGCACAAAAAATGTCCTGAAAAGGGTTCAGAAAACAAGACATTCAATTTTTCTTTTGCTTTTGACGTATTTTTTTAAGTCAAAGCGTCGCTCGCCCCATCCGCTTGCTACGCACGTAGCACTTTATAGCAGTGTCGATTACCCATACAATATATGTGTTTGCACCCAAAAACCAAATTTTCCACTTTTAATGCAAAAATCCTTATTATTTATGCGTAGAATACCACCTAATAGAAATAAGTTCTAAATTTAACCCTTTGATAAGCGAAATTTTATTGTATTTACTAGTTGCTTTAATGTACATTGTTTCTTATAGCGCTTCCAGAAAACGTTCTGAAAGTTTAAAAAAAAAAAGAAATATACAGTCTTCAGATATGGCCACCACTTAATTCTGTCATTTGCTAGTGTCCATACCTTATTCCAAGATCTCTGCATATAAAGGTCTGTACGTGGGAACATGTATGACTTCCAGAGCAGTAAGCTGGTGATAAGACGACGCTTTTCTTATGTACACACATACTGGAGAATACCAACAGATGGTAAATACAGATTCTGAAGGTTTTCATCTGTGGATTCTATGACGCTTACCGTTTTTGCATATGGATAAGCGCTGTATGAGGGTTGATCCGACAGCGTCATAGACTACAAGATTCACGCATCATCCTTATTATTATAGGAATATACTATGAATAGGTTGTCTGCACAGGACGACTTTCGTTTACCACCAATTTTAATTAATTGGCTATGACTGGCATTTTCACGGGTAAGGGATCAAATTCACACCAACCGGGGGTATTTAAGAGCTCAGAAGTCGAATATTTTTTTATTCATTTTGTAATCTCTTTCAGGGATCAAACCCACGACCTTTGGCTTGCAAAGCAAACGCTTTGACCATTGAGCTATACCCGCCGGCTAGTATTCAAAACATATCTTAAATGATTTGTTATTCGTTTTTTTTAAGAGATCAGATGATACATACAACGTAATTAAGTCTTGAAAATTTTGTATTTAGCTTCAGCTTAACACAACCAACACTAAGCAACAGACGATCACACATCCAAGTTTTTTTCCGTATTAATTTTTTCCTGGCTTCGATGATATTATGAAAATCATTTTGACAATTTTCTATCATCGTTGATCAAACGTTCAGTTAGATACAATCATTTTATAATAAATGTCATTATAAATAAAAAAATAAATAAATGATGACAAAACAAATGTGATTTACTCGTAATAAAACACCAATAAAACACAAATCTTTTCATGACTGCAAACCGCTGTTTATTGACTGCATAAAACAATTTATGAACATTGTTTCCAATGTGGTGCAACATGGTACAAAAGCAACACAGTGTCGTTGGGAATTTATTTATCCTATTCCTCTCTTGTTCCATACTGGATACTTCACCGCAGAGTGTTCCAATAATACACCGCATTTCGCTCTTGCTCCATAGGCAATCCATTAGTTAACTAGTGCTGGTTATCGAATAGTTTCATTAGCTTGAAACAAGCGGCGCGTGAACCAGAGTACGGCCCTGGTGAATTTCAAATAATTAATGAATACGGATTGCACTCCACGTGATTTATGCACGCGAATTTGTGCAGGGACGTATCAACTCATTACGTATAGAATTCGTAAATTGCATGCTTAGAATTTCACTTAGTAAAATAATTTAATATGTATTCTTCTCACTAAACAGTTCTCCCCAGCAATTTTCTATCACTTCTGTTAAAACATGTCTGCATCCAAAGGATCACCTGAGAATATAATCTTTCCCAATCACTTTCAGAGCAGAAACCCAAAAACTTGAAAAAACATAATTATTATATTTTCGATGATTAGTCAGACGCTCTTGAGGTTATCGTTATCGTTAAAGAATGTCAACTCAATAAGTTTTTACTGAATCTTTAAGTTGTTTGACTTATTAAAATAGGTATATGACCAACTACTGGCTTGGTGAAACCCTCCCTGTCCCGTCCTGTTCTCTGAGACCCAGATAGGGACCCGTTACTGGAAGCACGCAAAAAGCTACTTGTTAGAGAGTGGCTAAAGGCCTTCAAGTGATTCTAGGTGCATCAGTCAGATATCAAATAGACCTCAATCAAAGGCTGCGAAGTTAGTATTACGACTATGGTATTTTGAATCACCAGTGTTAAGCCATAATTGGATAGGTCACCGTCTAGTGTTTTTTTTTACCTTGGTGAAATTAAGCAATATCTAAGGACCAAATATTATAGGTTTTATAAAATTAGTTCCAATCATATTTTGTACTTAAAAATGATTGACAAACACGCAAATAGGCTTCGCATACTAAAAGCAGCCTTTTTCCAAAGACCCCGGGCTCATACCCTAAAGACCGTTGGATACTAGGCATAAAATATATACGATGTGACTTCTGGTTCGAAGATGATTTAGAAAAGATATAGATAATGGCAGCTTATATAACTGTGTGACTGTAATCATTATGAACTGTATGCTTGCAAGAACGCTTCATTATAAGAAAAAATACGATAAAATAAAATGAAATAATTTCAATATTCAAATAAAATTAATTTTCTTAATATACAACTTATTGAATATCACTTAATTAATGTGATTTTATTAGAAAGGTTTCAATTTATTGAATAGTACAACTTTGAATGGGCGTTATGTTATTGCGTTTATTTTAATCAAACGCCTCTCGTAATATTGCCGGCACTAGGCGAGTGATGATAAATTTAATAACGTTGATTACGCACCTTCAAGGATGATTTTATGTCAAGATTTATTGAAATCACACCGGCCGGGAAACTCAAAAATGGAAAATAATAATACAGGATGCTGCGAAACTAATATTTATACTTTAAAGTTGAAACTTAAATATAAATTAATATGTAAATATATCTCAATGACAGATTGGATGATTATTTTAAGAGAAATTCTGCGGGAATTTTTTTTATATAGAAGCTGAAAAATCTGAAATTGTACAAAATTTCAAATGGCAAGAAATTTAAGCAACCGGATATCCATATTTTTAGCATTTACTTTTATTTAACATTAAAGTTATCAACTGACAACACTTGGTGAAACCACAGAAATAATATAATAAATATAATTAATAAATTAATATAATTAATAAAATATAATTAATAAATATAATTAATAAATTAATATAATAATTAATAATTTTAAATTAATTTGAATTAAGAAAAAATAAAATTTTTATTCACATTTATTTTAATTGATTACATGTTTCGGCCTCCCTGGGCACCATCTTTAATAAAGTTAATTAATGTTATAGAAATTCTGCTATAAGAATCTAAGTTTCTGCGTCATAAATTAATATAGGCAGGAAAGTATTGGTTCAATGTCGCATTTTTGTACATGAAATAAATAACAATAAAATATTTAAGTGAATATACTCGTACATTTACGTCATACATAATATTTAAATAGTGAATTGTATACAAGGAAAATCTTTACGATAGAAAAAAAAGGTCATTTCGTTTCCGGCCTAGTTAACTGTGCGTGTTATCTGCAAGATATCCTAATATCCAAGTAGTTCAATAGCATAGCCAGAATTGAGCAGCGGTTCAAGAATCTATTCCCAAAAATTGCTTTATTTCCCATGTGAGGTGGTTGGCTTAAGATGCCTCGATTTCCAGATGGCTTGGCGAGTTTAAAGCCGGTTTTCACATATGCCTTGTTAAATTTGACAGAAATCTTGTGGTAACTCTCCCACCCCTCCTTTTTCCTGGGGATTGGTTACCGCAATATTGATGTGACACGACTATGTAGGACTCACCATGTACAGATGGAAGTAGATTCTGTTGTGAAAAGCTTTTTAGTGCAGTTTTAGTTGCAGTTAGTCGGTAGGTGCGTTTCACGATCAAAATCAATCGTTTGATGGGGAAAAAAAATTGAGTAGCGTCCAAAAGTTCGTTATTGAATTGGGTGGTGGCAGGATGAGAAGTAGATTAACAACACAAATACTTTTTCTGAAGCACATTGACATATGTATTTCGATAACTTTACAAACTTCCGGCCCTAGCGGAATAACATGCCGGGCTGGCCATAATACGACCTCGCCGCCGCTTGCACACAACTGACTGGCCGGGTGGCGTGGTCGATGACACCCAGCGCCGCAAGTAGCGATCTATATAACTAACGTCACACCCGTGACCGGACTTGTCCAAAATGACAATATGACGACACATACATGAACGACAAGCGAACAGAAATAAGAGACGAAAGATTCTATATCGAGGTTTTCGGCACCAGTTAGCATGCTGATGTCAGTATATTGTAATTATTATTTATTATGGGACTTATTCCACACTCTGTATTATTGATATTTCCATAGCATTCGATGAAAATTGTAAGAGGATCGCATAATAAAAGTCGTTAATGTTTTTTATTCTCATTCTCGGATGACAGGCTTCCTGTAATAATTAAAAACAGAAATATACATTATTGGCTGTTAGAATTATACAACTCCAGGAAAAATCATATATATTAATTTTGGACGAAAATTAAATTATTCGGAACACGTGCCACCCAAAACATGAGTCACACCAATCATCATACAGTCAACCCTCTTAAAGCGTAGAAATAGGGACTAAAAAATCCACGCCATAGAAATTTATTATTCCCCATATATAGGATACGTTCAATATCTGGAACGTACTCGTAGAAGTTATGATTTTTCTTTTGACGTTAACATTAAATATTCACGTGAATACTGCTCTAGATGGTGGTGGAGAAATCTTAAATTTGGATTCTTTGGGACTATCTATGTTGATACGCTAGCATCATAAACTATAATAAATATATATCGAAACGGCATTCACACAGGGTGAATTTTTATTGATAAGATATGACTCGCATTAACGGGTAAGTAATCAAATTCACACTAACCGGGGTCTTATATAGAACTAAAAAAATCTATAAAAAAACATTTTTATTTAAATCTCCGTCGGGAAATGAACCCAAGAACTTCTTTGTCCCAAGAAATCTCTTCACCCTATAGTTTACTTAGAAAACCACATTGTTACCAATAATCTTAAGAGCAGAAGCTTGCAGACCTTAGAAAACGGTTCCTTTATCAAGTGAGCCATATTTAAAGTGATTTTTAATTGTTATTATTCATCATGATCTAATGATAACCCGACATCCCCTAGATAATTTGGTCCTTAGATTTGGTTGACCGACTGTAACTAAAGAAAGAACCATTTTATAAAACCATCACATTGCTTTGAAGTTTATGCTATAAGAGGGTTGGTTATATATTATTAAGGGTCAATGACTTACTTATTTATTTTTTAACCTTAAAGGAATATTCATTTCAGCTGTGTCAAATATATCATAACATTATTTTATTTCATATAATCTCTTTATAAAATATTTTTCCTGTACTACCAACATTTTTATAAGTCGCTAAGAATCCTAGTACCTCACCAAAAGCCATTGCAGCCTCGTTATAGGCCTTGAGAACCAGTGCTTATTATTTTTCCTCTCCTCTTTTATTATTATTCTTCTTCATGGTTTGTTGGCTGATTCACGCGATTTTTTCTTACCATATCCGTTCCGTTTATAGAGCATTTGGACTCCGCACATTGGCAGTCTAAGGTTACGGTACCTCAGATTGTCCGAGCCTTGTCTCAGAACATCTTTATCACGGAGATTCACATAGGAACATAGACGGTAGATAGGAGGTCCACAAACAAGAAATTCATGGGGATTCAAATGTCGAGCCCTTAAAATAGTGTATGATGCGATCTTTCTCAGCACCGTGACATATGCGGCGCGGTGCTGGGCTGAGCGCATTCTCTTGAACGGTCAGAGAGCCTCACTTCTCTCAGTTACTAATCGATCCTCTTCCACCGAGTCATTGATTATCCTTGCGGGGGTGCTGCCATTGGATCTGCAAGTGCAGGTGAGCGCCGCTATGTCGTTGCTTAGACGTGGTTTCTCTGCGGAGGTCGGGGGCACTTGTCTCAATCCTACACAGGGTAAGATCACGAAAGAAACCGAAAAAGAAGTAAGGCTGTCGGCGCTCGCAGCATGGCAGAGCAGATGGTCGACTTCGCTCAAGGGTAGACACACATATTTTTTCTTTCCTTCCGTCCTCGATAGAATGGAGATGCCGTAGCTTATTCCAAGCCATTGGACTAGTCAATTCATGACTGGGCACGGTAATTTTAAGGCTAAACTCTTCAAGTTTAGCCTGGTTGATAGTCCAGACTGCCCATGTGGTAGCCCCTTGCAGGACGCTGAACACGTTCTGTGGCATTGCCCAATATTAGATTTAAGTAGGCAAACGCTCTTTAGCGTAATCCAACAGAAGCCTGGACCGGTTGGATATATTGACCTCATATCTACGGAGCCCAACTACCATGCATTTTCTGTATACGCGGTGACCTTCGGCGAAGAAGTCAAAAAGTCCAAATTTTAACGTCTGAACTACAAACTTTTACACCCACGTTTGGTGTTGCTCACCAAAAGCCGGTTACTTGTATAATGAGAAAGTACTCTGAAAACAATGCCTTGGCAAGTGCTCCTAAGGAACGCAGATACAAGGTGATCGGCCCTGGGGCCTAAGGCCCCCATAAAAAAAGGAGGTCCATATGGACCCGGAGCTTTTTACGAGGATACTTCCCATCGACTCGCAAGCGAATAGCCGTAAAGTGGCTCGTCCCGAACCACTACACGAGCCAGCTGCTAACTGGACACGGATTCTTCTGGAGCTACCTCAACAGGTTTGGACAGTTGGAACCTACATCCCAGGAAGAGTGCTTATATGACAGCAGCTCTTCGCAGGACGCACCTCACGCTCTGTGGAACTGTACGCTGCACTTCTCTGCTCAGATCGGATGCCAGAACTTCGTGGCTAACAAACGGAATTACGCTGCTTTTGAGCGCTTCTGCGCGTCCGTCTGCAAGATTGCAGACGCAAGTAATAAATCTTAGCTGATGTCTGCCATTCTGCAGAATCCATTTCCCTGCCTTACCATTTCCTTATCCATTCCCACGTATTACCTGGCTAACAACGTGTTACCATAGAAAGCAATTCAAGACTTGTTGTAGTATACTAATTTCGCAGCCTGAGACTGAGGTCTATTTGACATCTAACTGATGCACCTGGAATCACTGGAAGGCCTTCAGCCACTCTCTAACAAGTAGCTTTTTGTGTGCGTCCAGTAACGGGTCCCCATCTGGTTCTCCAAAAACAGGACGGTATAGGAAGGGTTTTCACCACGCGAGTACCCGGGAACTTCCAAAGTAAGAGCCCACGAACTGCTGTTGTAGAAGAGAAGTATTGTGTTCAATAATCGTATTTTTTTAAAAGATAAATTAATTAACCCTTCGTTCCTGAACCTTGGAAGTTTTTTGCTTACTCATTGGATTTGCCGGTGATCATAGCTCAACGATCAAAGCGTTTGCTTTGCAAGCCAAAGGTCATGGGTTCGATCCCCGACGAAGATTAAAAATAAATGAAAAATTAATCGATTTATGAGTTTTAAAATAGCCCCGCCCCGGTTGGTGTGAATTTGATCCATAACCAGTAAAATGTCAGTCATAGCTTATTAATTTAAATTGGTAGAAGACGAAAGTCGTCCAGTGAATACTACCAATTCATAGTAAATTCCTGTAATAATAAAGGATGTTGCATGAATCTCGAGCTGTAGTCTATGACGTTGACGGATCATCACTCCACATGCAGCGATTAATCATATATACCACGGTAAGCGTCATATAATTCCACATATGATACTTCAGAATCACTATCAACATATGTGGGTATTCTCCTGTATGTGTTTACATAAAAGAAATGGTTCAATCGATTTTGAAAAATCAAGCTTGTTCGGGTTTTGAACCCACAGCGTTTGAATGACAACATTTTACAAGTAATATTAATTGTAAAATGTTGCACGGCGTTCGCATACGCCATCTTGTTTGTTATGGCAGTTGGTCCATTTCATGTTTACCACTGTCATAATTACTTCAGATGTCTGCCGCGATGATTTGGCGGCGCTAAATGTCAGAGCGGGCAGTCAGTCGGAACGCGCCCGCCATCGTTATAGGAGCGCCTAAGGCGTCCCTATAACGGGTGACGTTATTGACAAATAAACGAGAAACATGTGAAACAGAAACAAGTGTTTGTATTGTGAACCTGATTCTGCATCCTTCATCCAGTAAATCGATGTCCTAAATGAAAGAGGAGGATATCAACTTAAACGACGTTAATTATTCCTGTGTTTTCTTCTTCATCATATTTTTCTCTCACAACCGTGTATGATGTTTACCTCACGTGACTTCACATGAACTTACATGAATGACTTGAGTCATATTGACTTACTCCTTGTTTTCTTATTCATCATTTATTCGATTCCCACACGATGTCGCCTACTTGCTAATTTCGTATCGGGCTCAAGAGTTTCTCCCTTCCTGGAAGTCTTCCGTTCGCTTTAAGCAAATATTTAATCCAATTATAAACCAATTGACGAAGATGACTTATATCAACAAATTAACACATTAGATACTGACCTCTCTAATACTTATTTTTTTAACGTGTATCTACGTCAAACATTTTTTTTTTTCATACTAATAAATACTTTTGGCCATGTCTTAACATGTATCAAAAAAACACTATTAATTCACGGTTTGTATCTATTTGATCAGTATTTCATTCAAGGTATTGGCAGTAGTTTAAATTAATTATCAGTTAATTCAATAAATTGTCAGTAGATTAAATCAATTGTCAGTATCCACAAATTTAAATGGCTGTAATATATTCAAAACTGCCAGTAATTAATGTAAAATGAATGAATGGTTAGTAATTTACCTAACCTTGCCTATTATTACTTCCCATTTTTAAACTATTAATTGCAAGTTTGTTATTTTCTACAGCCAATTTATATTTTTCTACTGCTGATTTATCATTTTAATTGACTTTTTTATGTATTAACCACTGAGTATTCCATAAATAATTACTGCTCATCAATTGAAATAATAACTGACAAAATAATTAGTTATATTATAAATCAAGCATTAAGCTTGTGAATAAATGAAGACTGATTGAATAATAATAAAAATATACATACTTTGAATATATACTATAGCGACATCTATCGTACGATGATAACAATGATATAAATACTGGTTTCAACGCGAGTCGGTCTAGGCATAGCAATGGCGCAGTTCGCCGAGCGGTATGAATACCTGGGCATAGTTGGTTTCCAAGGTCCGCGGTTCGCATCCCGCTTCTGCCGTTATTTTTGTGCTTGGATTGACGCGTTGAAAAAAAGAATTTTATGTATAGTATATGTATATTTAAGTAAAAATAATTAGTTGTAATTATGAACTTGTTTCAAGTTGTAAGACACTTCTCTGATTAAGTGCATCATCCACAAGAACAAGAGACGTGTTCTGTGTTGTCTTGCTCTTGATCTACATCATGATATTATCAATAAATCACGCAGTGTAAACAAATTTGACATAAAACAGACATGTATATACAAAAAAATATTTCTTCTTCGGTCTTTTGTGTGTGATTGATATTGACATTGTGTGTGATTTGTGGGGTCGTTAAATATAAAATACGTTTTATATTAAACGTCTATTAAATATAAAACGTATTTCAATGTTTGATGGTTAGAAGTAAGCACATTTCTAATCATTAGTTTTCCCTGTACCTAGTGAGTAAAGGTCTTACTGGGTTAATCCTTGTGACTACTTGGAGAGGATTATACCCTTTCCTAGCATAGCGTCACGTATTAACTATGTATGTTTGACAATGTGATCATCATAGACTACTTCCCGGCCTTCTTTGGGAAGATAAACGGCCTTGTGCAAGCTTCGATACTTGACCTGAAGTTTAAAATTAGAATGTCTAAATTAAATAAGCTTTTCTATGTAAAATTTAGTTCTGAAAAGTTACATCAATCTTATTGATTCTCAAGAGAAAAACTATTAGATATCATTAATTCATAAGGTGAGGTGTTCCAAGCTTGACTTTTGGATGTAGATATGTTCTAAAACGAAGAATTAACAGTTACAACTGACAGAACTAAATGGCACGAACGATGACCATATGTTTCATATATGGAACATTATGGGAAGAAGAAGAAGTGCATGTGTGTAGGGAATGCTTATGTTCAGTTCATAGAGTATACTGTATGTATGTGGGTAAAAAAAATACATATTTGAAAAAAATTATGTTTGAAAAAAAATAAGATAGTAACATCTTCCGCACTCTCAAAAGGTTGTAATTCAGTTGCGTGATGGCAGGATTAGGAGCAGTTTGATAACACAGACTTTTTCAGAAGCACATTGACATATATTTACGATAAAACTTTACAAATGAATGGCTTGACCTAGTCACAGCATTAGGCCGAACCACAATACAATATACTTTCACCGAAGGGCGAGACATAACTAGTCGCGCTTGTGATAGCTCTCGCCTAGCGCCACAAGCGGTTGTCTATATAAGTTGTCCCAAATGCCAACATAACGGACACATACATGTAGGACAAGCGAATAGAAATAATAAACGAAAGATCGTATATTGAGGTTTTCAGTACCAGTCAGCAAGGCAACATCATGCTGATGTCAATAGGTATGATAATAACTTACGGTAACTTATACAAATTTTGGTATTCGTCCAAGTTTCATCGATCTTATGACATTTAAATATAGACAAAATAAATATTTTTCTCTAGTATTGCTGAATTTTTTCTGTGAATATGAACGTTTTTGCAAAGTCATATATCATTCCCAAATTTAACCATGTACCTATTACCACTGTACTGCGAAAACTTTGCCTTACAAATTCCTGAAAAATATACTTTCTTCATTCATCAAGTCTGAAAAAATATTCACGAAAAAAAAAGAGTTCAGGACTCGGTGGTACAACACCTCAAAACACTTTGTCATTTTTTTTTTCTCAGTTACTTTTTCAGAGATTTTTCAGGAAAGCCGCAAAGAAAAACACGTCAAATCTGATATCAAGACACCGGGACATAATTAAGACGCCTGAAAAATTGCGCCACCTTCCTGAAGTGTGCTGAAGGAAACAACAACACATTATATTATAATCAAATTGTCACACGATCCTTGTTTGTTTACCTGAAAATATTTGAAATATACTAGAACTGGATCTTTTTTCAAATTTAATATAAATGCAATATCTTATACACATACTTATTTACAAAAAAAAAAAAACAGATTAAAAAAACTCTTCACACCCCACTTTGTTCCACCCAAAAACGCGTATTTTTTCAATTTAAATTTATTTCTTTTTTTCAGAAACAAAACAAATTTTATTTAATACGATCCCGAAATAAGATAATATATATATTTACAATAAAATAAATAAAGAATTCTTAACAACAATTATTAAGCAGTCCCGAAGCTTAAAAGAAGACTCCATGAAATTACTTTGATACAAAAATTCGCGGAGCTCATGTCGAAACTGGGCTTCTCTCAAGTGGAATATATCAGTATTCGAGGCGATATGGTTGAACAATTTGATCATTTTGCCAAGAGGCATAGTCTCGTGCAGGTTCATATTACTCCTAGGAAGAACAAACAGTCTGTGCTATTTTATCAATAAATAATTTTCAGGGACAAACAAACCGATTTCCAACAAAATATCAAGATTTCTGATCATGCCGTGCACTAGCTGAAAGAAATAATACTCAAAAGCACACACCCCCCTTTTTTGTAAATCAATAAGTATTGTTCATAGAAGAAATTGATCTAAGGTGTATGTGTATTATAAGATTTAATAAAATAATGTATTCACAATTATTGAGTCATTTGAGATGAAATTTGCTTTGGATGTTTATGAGTTGTTAAATGATTGTGTTTTTTTTCAGCGATTTTAGAACGTGATACATCTTCAACACAAAAATGGCTGGATCAATATTTCGCGAGCCAGTTGATATCAGCTTGATATGGCTCTTTTAGGCTGATGCAGAAAAGCGTCGAAAAACTATCTTGTGCCTCTTATTTTTGTTCCCTCGCCTGACATGCACATCTTATAATGTAAGTTTTTATTTTATATTAAAATATTCGGCGTTTGCATACGCCATTTTATTAGTTTTGACAATTTCTCTAGCTTATGCAGGTTCAACTGTCAACTTTAATTTGTGACTTAGCCGCAATTATCTTTGAGGTGCTATATGTCACAGTGTCCCTCTGTCGTCAACTCGTGTCGCGCGGCAGTCCCCGACTGACCGAGGCCCACGGCACATGTTACGGTCGTGCGAGGAAACCGAAGTCACTAAGGAATTGAAGACTTTTTTGTTAACTAAGAAGTAAATATTCCAAAAATGCTGTTTTTCACTTTCCATGTTTGAGCATATACCAACTTAAAACTGCAGCGTAGTATCAATTAATGTTTTAACGAACAAGCCTTGCTTTATTATCTACTAAAATCAATAAAAACCACGCAGCTTCATTGAGAAGTTAACTTTGAAAATATAAATATTTGCTTACGTAAGCACATACAGAAGAATACTACCAAATTATGATAGTGAAACAGAAATTTTACCAGTAGAATCTATGACGTTTAAAATGGCTTCGACCTGCATGTGGTGTGTTGTTCCGCCAACATTATTGACTACACACTCTTTAGTCCTTTTTTTTTCTAAAAAACGAGATTACTTTCCGAATAACCTATCATTTTCCCATTTCCTTATCATTGTTTTTCTAAGAGAAGTAGATAAATAAATATTTACTTTATCCTCAAGCACTCTCTCAATTTTCACATCCTTTAGCCATAATTTTTCTCACATCCATCACTCCCGCATCCCATCAATCTAGCTGAACGTCATAAAATTCACCCCGCGTCCATTCTCTCTGTGTCGGTATTCGCCTTAATGTGTTTACATAATATATTAAAATAGTGTTACCCTCGACGTTTAGTCTAAATTAAACATTTAGTATTCAGCTACGTATATTACCATTTTTTCTTAATAAATTTACATAAAAAGGTTGCGAAGCTATTAGCTAGTTATTATGTTTTAAAGCGCCTTATTAATCAATTGATCATATTAAATTAACATAAAATACACAAACTTACATATCAGCTATATGGATTAGAGGTAAATGCTTGCTTACCTTATCAAAGGTCATGAATTCGATCCGTGATTTTTTTTCACTATTGACTTATACTATTTAAGAATTCCCCAATTATAAATACGATTAGAAAAACCATATTTTCATTGAAGACTACTGTCAAGTAATTTAAAAATTCTAAAAGGTACGTCCTTCGATATAATATTTTTTCATGCCTCATTTTTTATATACCCAGTATGTATGTAATAATGTGTAATGTTATGTAATATTATGTAACATTTTGTAACATTATGTAAAATTATGTAATATTACGTAATATTGTGTAATATTATGTAATATTACATATTAGTATGTAATATTATGAACTAGTATGTAATATAATATAAAATATTATGTAACATTGTGTAATATTATGTAATTTTATGTTCGTAATATTGAAATGAATCTGTGAGTGAAAATTAAAAATTTAAATAGAAAAACTTATATTTTTTATTATTTAGTTATTCAGAGCATAAAATTATTTATTTTAATTATTATTTTCCTTTCACGTGCTCATTTATAAAATGCTATTAATCACTAAATTCATTTTGTTTTTAATTCAGTATTTTAATTTTATTAATATTGACATCCTCTATCTTTAAAAAGGCAACAACAGGTCGCAAAACAAAGAACTCGTATAGAAGCACAATTCACTTTTATTTCACAGTTGAGAGTTCGGTTTCCCCGCCCAACCGTAACATTTTGTATCGTGGACAGCGGTCGGGTGGAGACTCTCGGAGGGCACGGGCTGGCTGACTGGCATAGTCACAGTCAGCGCCCCAAAGATTATCGTGGCTTAATATGAAACGAAAATTGACCGTTGTACCAACATGATATGGAGCAACTGTCAAAACGAATGAAATAGCGAAGACAAACGCCGTGTCTACTTATCTATAAAATTAAAACTTACATTATTAGTCGCGCATGTTAGGCGAGCGAACAATAATAAGAGAAAAAAGATCGCATATCGAGGTTTGTCGGCACCAGCCTGAAAGGGCTATATCAAGTTGATATATATTATATTACAGTCACAATGACGCTTGTCATTTAATGTTAAAAAAAAATATTCATATTTATAAGTATTATTCAAAACGTTATTTTGAAAAAAACTGTGGTATATTAAACATCCAAAAGTCTTTAAAGTAATTGTTATGATCAAACTCTTTATCTTAGATTCATACAGTCAGGTATGACACAGGGCATTTTGCTACTCTATGTAAATTGAAGGAATCAAGGTCCAAAACAACAAGTATCGAGAAATTTGCGATGAACGAAATTCTATATATTATTAATAAAGTATGCTTACGCATCGATACGGAGCATTGACCATCAAAATGATCTGCCACTCTATGTTTATTGAGGAGATCAAGGTCCAAAAATGGTATCGAGGAATATGCGGTGTATGAGGTTCAATGTATTAATATTATTATTTTTATAAATGTTTAATAATGTTGTAAATTAGGGTATAAAAAGTGTTCTCGTAACATCGGTCTTTGAACTTATCCCCATTGCCAGATCCTTGGTATTCCGGCATCACCATTTAAGCTGATGCCGTCATTTCAGGACCGCGACCTCGGTTTCGGTACACTTAATGATATATAATAAATATATTAATTCAACTCAAAGCACTTGCTTTGATTTTTATTGATAAATGTTCATTTCCCGGTGGATAACCTATTCAAGCAATCGCGTAATTGACAATCAAAATACATAATTTCATAGACATTTATTTTGAATACATTACACTTATTACCTTAAATATATTTTTATAGTTTTCTACAGAGCTTTCAGCGGAATGTGTCCAAAGACAGTGTAAGTTCTCTCTTGTGTGTCTAGATGCTGCATGTGACATCTACGTCCCACCATTCTCTGCTCATTATTGCCCAACAATAGAAGAAGATCCGGCGAGCTTTCGCAAAAAGTAACTCCGCACCAAACAATGCAAAGAAATACCCCAGCAACTTTTTTCAGGGAAAATCAACAAATAATGAAACGCGGCAGTCAAACACACAGGTCGGATGGTTCAGCGCTTGTTTGCAGAACGGGAAGAATTTCAATGGATTCCGTAAATTAAGTATTGATTATTTAAATAATTGACATTGCTACTTTAATAAATTTTCGAGGCTCCGAAGTTATAAGCTTTTGAAATGCTTAAAAGGATGATATTATTCAATTGATCGTGTTTTTTATATATTGAATAAGCACATAGGAGCAGATACATACTTTCAAAAAGTCTAACATTATCAAGAACTCTACGACATATCAACTAAACACTGCTTATGATTTTTTTTAACATTTTCGTGTGTTGATTAATTTTAATTAATGTTGATTAATTAAATACTTGCGGGTATAGCTCAATGGTCAAAGCGTTCTCTTTGCAAGCCAAAAGTCTTTAGTTCGAATCCCTGACGGATATGAAATTGACGGAAATGATTTTTAATCGATTTCTGAGCTAGGAAATACCCCGGTCGTTGTTTATAAAATCTCTCACCCGTAAAATGCCAGTCATAGCCTATTTATTAAAATTGGTGGTAAACGAAAGTCATACCGTGAAGACCACCCATTCATAGTAAATTACTGTATTAACCTCTCCTCCCCGGTGATGTCTATCGACTACACATTGCTTGTAATAACTTAAATATCTCTGTAAATATAATACACACAGGGTTAAGATTTTAGGTATTCTTCCTTAATACATTTACGTATTGAAAAAAAAAATATTTATAATAATAGGCACCCATCGGGAGCAGGAAATATTTTTCTAAAATCCGGAATAAATTCACCACTACAATCAAGACGCGTCAACTGTCATGAACCATTTGACCTGCCGGAAGCGTGTGCAAAAATAAAATTAAAAAATACACAGATGCGGCGGCATCTATACTCCTCACTCTCGCTGACGTACTAATATGAGTGAGCGAGACGGGAAACCTCAGTTGGTCGCCTAGTTCGAAATTATATCTATGCGGGTCGGCACATGGATATATCGACAGGGAGGTAATGTTAGTATCTCTCGGAAGTTCACGCGAGAAGGTGCGTCTGGCCGTTTGAGGTCTTCGTCTGATGTTTTTCATGTTTTTAGCTATTAAATGTCAATTATTACTGCTTATTGACATCAACTATTGTAAAATTAAACGATATCTTAGAATATTTTCATTTTTTCGAATTTCTACTCATTTTATTCACTTTAAATCAGAATGTGTAATGAGTTGACACCATCGGAACGCGCGGAAGTTTTTAGCATCGTAAAGCAAGGGGTTAATAAGGATGATCCGTGAATCTCGGGCTGTTGTCTATGACGATTGCGGATCAACACTCCACATGCAGAGTTAAGCCATATGCACCATGGTAAGCGTAACAGAATTCCAAAGATAAGACTTCAGAATAAATATCACCATCTGTCGGTATTCTCCTGTATGTGTTTACATAAAATAAAAATAAAAACTGTTTTTTAATTACTGCAAAAGCAAATTATTCATTATTGGTCAACATGCATCTTGAAAAGGCTTAAATTGTTTGTAAGATGAAGCACAGATGTAAGAATATTCAAAATCCTGCCGCTGGTATTGAAGATGTTGGACAAACTCTTTCTTTTAGATCTATATGATATATCAATAGTGTAGGAAAGGTTAGGTTGATCACAATTCGATGTATTTACCACATTAAATGGGTTATTTCATATTGACAACTGTTGTTCTAAGAATTGAGACCGTGGTTTCGTGCACAATGAAAATTATTACAATACAATAAATGAACAGCGTCATCCAAACAAAACCAAGGTGTTATTTCCATAAATTAATTTTACTCATCTTGATCTATGTTAAAGAATCATTTTAATACGTGCATATGCTATGTATGTGCCTTATCCACGAGTATATTTGTATATCGAAAAGATTTTGAAATGAAATCATCTTTTGCGTCATTTATTTTTATGATAAGGGAAAGGGCTCATTTTGAATTATCCCGAACGTCCCAATGCACTCTAGTTCAGAATTACTCAATGAATATCTTCTGTATGCAAACAGACTTTGTTAACTAAGATTGACTTAGTTTTTGACTTTCGCTATTATATATATATAACTAAGCAAATCAATATTGTTTTTTTTTTTCAGATTTCAGTTTATTGTTGTTTTTGCACATCAATCAGAGTAATCTTTTTAATTGCTTAGAGTGGCTAATCTGAATCAATTATAACATTAAATTTAATTGCAAAAAAATATTTAAAGCTTTAAATTTTCGCCCATTCTTAGTTGTTCATATTTTTGTTATCTTGGCAATTTATTTATTTTATTAATAAAGAACTATTTTTTATTGCTTTTTATGGCTATACTTTTCTCTCGTGTACACAAGGTTGGAATATATTAAGGTCTCTTAACAGACTTCGGACCGGAGTATGCAAGACGAGGACACAAATGAAAACACAGTAATTTACAGTGGACCTACTGAATGTGACTGCGGCGTGGAGCAGATCCTGTCACACCTTCTGGAGTGTGCGCTGTGTCCAAGTAGCTGCACCCAGGAAGACCTGATGATGGCTGGGAGTAACGCCATCGACGTCGCCCACTTCTGGGCAGACAGAATCTGACCCTGTTGTTTCCGACACGATTATGTATTTCAATTTAAAATTTGAATTCAATATTTTTCGGTCTATTTGTATTAGTATTAGTTATAAAATAAAGAACACTCGATGAAAATGATTATTCCAAGTAGTCTAACATACATAAAGCTTTTATAAAATGAAAGCAGGAAAATAAAACGTTATCACATTTTCTCCACAAAGCGATCGAGATTCAGGTCAACCTTTTCCTTCCATTCTTTTATGCTCACACATTTAAAAGAATACCAACAGACCTCCATGTAGACATCTTGACATGTGTGGCTTCTATGACTGATATTCAAGCGCTCACCAGCGGGGTCAGACTTTTGAGAGGGTTGAGAGTTTGAGATATTTCGCCGCACTGAGAGCGATGGTCTGTATAAAGAGACTATTCTCTCGCTTTCCGACCTAGTAAAATATGAACGTGCGCAATGTCTGGGACTTGCAGCTTTCCACGAACAAAGTGCTGAATTTACAGCGCCTATATTATCGATTTAATTGTTTTTCCGCTTTTGAATCTTAGAATCTTACCAAAAGCCAATGCAACCATACAATGAGTTTCAAAAACAGATGCTTGCATGAAAACTACGACTTCGATGGTTTAACTTGTGAATGACGAAATGAAACAGGAGCCAAAGCATCCTTTCATACTACAGTCAGTCAAGAATCGAATGCGGACCTGGTTGGGGCATATATACTTTGGATGCCACAGGAAAGCATAAACAAGAGTTAATTTCATCCAGCCCCCAGCTTGCTGAAAAGCTATTGGAGAACTTTACATATTATATTGATATCAGCTCGATATAGCCCTTGCAGAGTTGTGCCGAAAACCTCGGTATACAATATTTCGTCACTTATTTTTTTGCTCGTCGGATATGTCTCGCCATTAAGATTATTTTGTCAGAAGTAAATTCGTCAAAGATCCGATAGGTGATAGAAGAGCACTATGGTGTTACAAAGCGCTCCGTCTCAGTTCGGCTCGGCTCTCAATGGAGGTAGATCGTCGAATAAAGTTTGTCAATTTTTAACCTTTTAAATAAATAAATTTAATTAAATAATTTAAAAAAATTTAACCGTTTATTAAAGTTTTAAAATGATGAGACTTTTTTTCTTTATTAGTGTTTGATCTCTGAATTTCTCGCATGAGAGTAAGATGCCTAAAACTCACTGAAATACCCTCCGTCATTTGTTTTGTTTGTATTTTTTTCAGCTGAAAATAACGGGATTATGTTGGTAATAAGGGGAAACAATTTATGATTTTCCGTGAGCGTTTTTCGTAAACATCTTCGCAGAACAACGCCATCGCAATGGAAATTTATGACCCCGGGGTACGTTCTGGAGATCTGCAGACTAATACGCGGACGGGTTAAGGGTGGATCTTCACACGGAAGCTTATGGACTTGCAACCCTTAATCTGGGTGCACGTTTAGCCACTTCTGGAGCAAAAATATATATGGCATATGTTTTTCCTTTTTCCCATATGTGTTCCTTAAGACTTTTTGTTCAATAAACACATGAGCACTCCAGAAGTAAAACATTTTTTTAAATATTACTGAATAATAAACTCGTAGTTGATTGTTCATGACAAATTAACGTTTTCTCTAAGATCCATTCAAGTACTTTATTTTATAAGCGTACTTTTAATTATTTCAATAAAAAAATTATCCAATTGATATTTAAACACAAATTCACAGCAAATAATATGTTGAAGGACATTTTTCTCATCAATGAATCGGAGAAAAACAAAAATCTATATTTGTATTGACATTCTCCTCTCTGCGGGAGAAACGACTTCACGTCAACAGGATAGTTATCGGATCGCGTGGTTGAAGTATGAGGAGCAGATAACAACACACAGATTTTTTCCGAAGCACATTGACATATAGTTTTGATACAGACTTGGTTTCTTCGTTTGACTGTAACGTGACGTTACTTTCGCCTCAGTCAAACGGCACTAACTCACGACTAAACGCAATCGTGATGGGCTGTCGTCCCGCGCCGTAATTGGCGATCCACAAAATTAATGGCGCTCCAATGACAACAGCCATGTATATAACTAACGTCACGGACTTGTCCAAAATGACAATATGGCGACACATGCATGTACGACAAGCGAACAGAAATAAGAGACGAAAATTGTATATCAAGGTTTTCAAAAAAACTGCGCAGATAAGCATAAACTAAAGCTGCTTTTTCTTTAAACCCCATGGTCTTGCCATTCTAGAAGACCGTGGGAACCAAAAATAACAGAATACTTGCGACGAAGCTTCAGGAGGCAAAACTTTCATGGGATGAGGCGAGAACTATGATGGCTGCCAGAACTTTGTGGCAGCAGCTTGCAGTGACAGTAAAATTCAGCTAAAAATACTGTGGTGTGTAAAACAATATTTTCGTCATTAAAAATCATTTTGCAGTTACGAAATATGGCAAAAAAATCTACTCAACCTAACACACTATAAAGCTTTATAAACGACACTTGGCTTAACTGAAATCACATTTAAGTGTCAGTGTTTACGTCCGCATCCGCGTCCCGACCAACGCCATCTGACGGCAATACATCCACGTCAGCTTCCATAACTTCATCGCCGAAAAATGGCCAAACAAATTAGAGCCTCCTTCATAATTCACTTGGCAATTCCTCGTGAGATTTTTTCATCCCCCTCAGCACTTTTTGCGAACCGAAAAATATGACGCAGTTTTTTTTTCAGCAGCATCATGGGCTAACTGGTATGATTTCAGGGCTGAAAGAATGATTACTATTTTTCAGGATAATTTCAGTGCTTTTGTGTAGTGATAAAGTGAACTTTATTTTTATATATTTTCTCGTTCTCTCTTCTCTTTTAAGTATATAGCTGTTTTTTATGTTATGCTAAAAACCACGATCGTCACCTCATTAATACTTGTAATACCGTCAATCTGCCGGTGGGTATGCTTTTGTTTAGGTTAACATCCTCCTCTCTCAAAAGGTTGTTATTCCGTCGCGTGGTGGCAGAATTAGGAGCAGACTGATAACACAGACTTTTTTAGAAGCACATTGACATATATTTATGATAAACTTAACAAGCTTCCGGCCTAGGCGGAATGACATGCCAGCTGGCCGTACTGCGACCTTCTCGGCCGTCAGCACGCCGCTGACCAAGCGCGGCGTAAGTGTCGATGTATATAACTAACACATAAGTGAGTGGACTTGTTCAAGATGCCAATATGGGACACATAAATGTATGACAAGCGAACAGAAAGAAGAGACAAAAGATTGTTTATCGAGGTTTTCAGAACCAGTCAGCAAGGGCTACATCATGGTGATGTCAAGGTAAAACTGGTGACTTACTTGGTGAAACTGTATAATTTTAACGCTTATATTTATTTAAATTTATAAAAATACTTTAATTTTTAAGTAATTTTACATGCTCGGACCCCATCAGGTCCATCCTGCGCAACGCCTTAGTGGTAAAAGCGTTATCTTAGCAAAACGAAATTTTAAAAAGTTTATAAAATGTTTATAGTTATTGCAAATTTTATGCGTTGTTCTTTTTTGATGGCTGAAGCAACATCAAACGCGGATCACAACTTGAATGGGTCAATGCCTGATGCTTAAAACTCATCATTGGTGAATTTGACGTGCTTTCTAGAGTGAAATGGTCCAGCCTTCTGGGGCCCCAGTCCAATTATTCGTTATCTTTAAAAATTCTGATTAAACAAACAGCCTTTTCCCCATATTTCAGATACTAGAGTTTCCGTCTATTACTCAAATCTACGACGTTTCCTCCTGCAGACGATCCACAAATGCTCTTTGATGCATCATTTGTACACGTTGAAAAGCAATAAAGAAGCAGTAAGAAAGGCTTTGTTAGCTGACTTACACAGATAAGGCCACTTTTTATCACACGCACAGCATTTTGGAAATTAAGACTTCGAATCCAGCATTTAATAAGAATCTCTTTTACAAAGGTTTTTTTTTTTTTAAACTTTTTAAAGATATAGTTAGTAGTGGCACAGTGACGAAAAAATATCATCCCCTGAAGATGATGCCACGTATCATAATAAATTGACATCAGCATGATATAGCCCTTGCTGACTTCTCCTAACCTCCATATACAATTTTTCGTCTCTTATTTCTATTCGCTTGCCGTACATGTCACCATATTGGCATTTTGGACAAGTCCGGTCACGGGTAGGGCGTTAATTATATAAGCTGCCGCTTGTGGCGCTGGGAGAAAGCCCATCACGAGCGCGAGGAGTCATGTGCCGGCCGTCAGTGAGAGCATATTGCATTGTGGCCCGGCCTGAATGCTGTGACTAGTCGGGCTATAAGTTTGTAAATTTTATCGTAAATATATGTCAATGTGCTTCTCACGAAGTTTTTTTATCAATCTGCTCCTTATCCTGCTAAATGAATAACAGCCTTTGAAAGAGAGGAGGATGTTAAAATGTGTTAAATTCAACCTTTGCTTGTCTGATTTGATTATTTTTTCTGAGAATAATGCACCTCGTAAATAAATCATTTGATTCGAATCTCACAATCGTTGAAAACTATTTTCGTAGTGTTTATTTATTACAGTTTTTTTTGTTAAATGTGCTTGTTGCATCCCTAACCATGGTTCACCACACCTTAACCACAACACGCGCACAAGACAGCCCTCGTGATGGATGGGGGGAGGGAGTGGGAGGTGGAGTGAGGTTGGAGTGGAGCGGGAGTGAGGTTGGAGTGAGGTTGGAGTGGAGTGGGGTGGCTGAAGATGTGAGACAATGAGTGGAGTGTGTGAAGCACTGTTCATTCTTTTATAACAACACAAACACGGCGCTCTTTCCCAAAGCAGGCCGAAAACCTTTTATAATTAAAAAAAAAAAAATTTAATCAAAAAAGAACCAGACTTATTTTATTCTAATTCACCTTATATATTATTCCCATATTCTTTACATATCTAAAACGTATATTCACCACTCGATTCTGTCATTTTACATTATCCACGTCTTAACACATTATCTGTAGTAGAAGGCCCACTTAGAAACATTTATTGTTCTTGACAATCTTCTGAGCAAATTTTTTAGGACTTAAGATTTAAGAAGAACTGATGAATTACCTGATGATCCCAAGGCCTGGACCATTTGATCCTGAGGATTAGCTTAACCTGAAATCTTTATTCGAAAAACCATCGATAATGAGCATTTGGTTCATATCTTTATCATATCAATATACTATCTTATTACGAGTATAAGAGATCAAATTTTTTGAATAATACAAATCCTTAAAATTCAAGCAGCCGGGTTCTCATTTTGGAAGATGATCTTAATCTTGTAAGGTGATTTTATACACTTTGTAATGGCACTCAATTTTTATTTTTCTAGTTTCAAAGACAACTCTCCTCGTTCAAGACAAACTTTGTATATTTTTTCAATATATATGGTCGTTGGTGATAACGTTTATAAGTCAACGTTTATCTTTAAATTGAAATTTAAATTCAAAATCCATATTAAACTTAAAAAAAAAGATAAACAAATATGCTGAAAGGACATTTATAACCATTTAATTTAATTTAAAAAAATGGTTTTATATGCCTCGTTCTCTCACTCAGCAAGATAAAAAACACATATTTTGGTTTTGGCAGGTGTAAGATAGTTTATTTCTGAGAATTCAAAGCTCCATCAATAGTTAAAAGAATTATAAAAACTCCTATAATTATCAAAGTTTTTTCACCTACTTCTAATTTTTATGAATTTTTTAAATTCAATTTTTATGACCACTGCTACGGTGATAAGCCCAGAAGTCACGAATTCCATTTGTACAACCGTTTTTCATGAATCGATAGCGAGGCGTCAGTACACTGCTATCTTTTTTTTAAGTTCTTTAAAATAAAAAAATATTAAAAAGGTTATACACCCCTTTTCTGTACAAGGGTTGATGTCAAAAGAATTATGGCGTATATACATATCGGGATCTTTTTTCCGCAAACATTATTTAATACATAATTCAAATAGGATTCCGCGTGTCTTATTATATAATATCATGTATAATAATAACGTTATCCGTCTATTATGTTCACGTAATTTTATAAATATTTACCTTTTTTTACTTTCATCTAAAAATAGATATTTATAGGATTTATAGTATTAATATTCTTAAATAACCACATGAATTGGAATATTAATATTTTTTGTGAATATTTATTTATTTCATTGACAAAGTAACTTGTGTATTGCTTTTTGGTTTAGTCGTTTGCGGCATTTATTCTTTACGTTATTTTGATCACTGTTGCAGGAGTTATCATGACTTATGATTTCAAATAAAATATTTGAGAAACGTCATCAAAATTGAGGTCATCCAAGTGCTATGGAGAGATCTATGCTTTGAGTATCACTAAAAGATTGAATCCGAAACGAGGATATCCGCAGAAGATCTCAAGTGGTAAAGAGTTGAGGTTACCAAACGAATAGGCACATTTAGGTGGCAATGGGCAAGACATCTGTGGAAGAAACGTGGTAAAAACTGTAGAAAAGACTAAGTGAACCAATTTTGCGCCTGTTTTCCATCGATTTCAGGTTAGACGTAAATGTTATTTTTTATCAAACGAATTGCTCTTCATTAAGTAGTAGATTTAATTAACGAGTATATAGTTAGTCACGTGATACACTTTACAGGTAGAAAACTAGATTTTTAAATATAAACCTATTTTATGATCATACATATTTTTGCATCCAGTTTATGACGCAAGTTAATTTATTATTTATTTAATTTATTTTATTCAAATGTATCCAAATGTTTATGGACTTAACACCTTTCGGTTGAGCGATAAATTTTATAGTCGTTAAGCGCGATAAATTTGTTAGTGGTGTTTGTGATATTTTGCAGATAACGCTTGTCTGTAAATAACACTAAATACTGAAAATAACAATTAAATCCTGAAAATATCATTAATTGCTTAAAATTACTGTGAAATTCTGAAAACCACTATTAAATGCTGAAAACGCAATGAATATTTGGTAGTACCTTGCCATTAATTTATTTTTTAAATTCTTCTTATTCGTGTCAGCGACGTCAAATTATTTTTTCCCAATATCTGGCAACATCGATAGCTCGTGTGTTGCCCAGCATTAGGTCCTGAGATGTGCAACTTGTTCGGCACATGGAGCAGCGTCTTAGGTGTGAGGCGTTCTGCAGGTCTCCACAGCCGGACAGTAGTGTCTCTCCCTGCCGAAGCATTCCCCACCGCTCGAGGTTGTCCTTTGTTCTACCAACTCCGGTCCTTAATCTGTTAAGGGATTTCCAGGTTCGTCAGTCAAGGCTCTTGCCAGTTGGGAGGCCTTCCTTTGGAATAATGAAATCCTCTAGTGCGATTTGTTGCCAGAGGTGGAGTCTCTCATTTTCAGGGCCGGACGTGAGAGGTTGTGTGGATTTCAGAAAGCTGCTTCGAGACTTCAATCTTGTGGTTGGGGGTATCTGATTATACAAGCAGTGGGACGGTTGGTTTATTGCATTACGCATTTCTTCTGCGCATATGACTTTGCGTGTTATGTTTGGTGTTGCGATACCAGCCAAGGGGTATAAGCTTAGAAATGGGTGATGGTTTGAGGCAGCCTGTGACGACTCTGCATGCATCATTCAGGGCAGTATCCACTTGATTACAGTGGGCTGATCGACCCCACACTGGTGCCGCATATTCTCCGGCTGAGAAACAAAGTGCTAAAGCTGAGGTACGAAGAAGGGGTGGTTGGGCTCTCCAGTGAGTGTTGGTCAGTTTGCGGATGAGGTTGTTCTTTGTTGCAACTTTCTGTTTGGTGTTGCAGCAATGGCGCCTGAAGGTGAGGGTGCGATCTAGAGTGACTCCGAGGTATTTTGGATGGTCGCTATGTACCAGTACTCCACCTTCCCACGTGACACGAAGCTTACTGTTAGCTTCCCTGTTTCTAAGGTGGAAACAGCAGACTTGTGTCTTTGATGGGTTAGGTTTGAGATGGTTGGTTTCGTAGTAATGGGACATCTCGTTGAGTCCCTGGCTTAGGATGTCCTCAACTTCTTCAAACATTACTGCTTGCGCTACCAAACCATTTTTTTAAATTTAATATACAATAAAAAATGTAACCAGGGATATAACTCAATGGTCAAAGCGTCTGCTTTGCAAGCCAAAGGTCGTGGTTTCAATCGCCGACGGAGATTAAAAATAATAATTTTAAACGTTTTCAAGCTCTAAAATACCCCTGGTTCGTGTGAATGTAATCCCTCACCCGTAAAATGCCAGTCATAGCATATTTATATAAATTGGTGGTGGAAAGTCATCCCGTGAAGACCACCCATTTATAGTAAATTCCTGTAATAATAAGGATGATGCGTGAATCTCGGGCTGTAATCTGTAACGTTGGCGGATCAACACTCCACATGCAGCACTTAGCCATATGTAACATAGTAAGCGTTATAGAATTACACAGATGAGACTTCAGAATAACTATTACAATCTGTCGGTATTCTCCTGTATGTGCTTACATAAAAAAAACAAGTGCCTGAAAAGGTACTAGTGTATGTTGGTTTTACTTTGTTAGAAAATATGTATTCAAGAGTCGAAGGTGGACCAGGCTGGAACACGAGAGCATCTTCTCCTTTCATACCTGTCACATATGGTTACCATAAATTACCGCAACTTAGTTATGCTAGATGCCACTGTCTTTTCCTTATCCAAAGACATATATTTGACAAAGGCAAAAGCCCGAGCAGCTGGAAGAAAAGGCCGCTGTAGCTTATGCTCTCATACAGCATTCTTAAAATGTGTTCTATCCTGGTCCTCTGCAGTATAGAAGGCTGCCCTGTCTGCTCTCTCACCTTGTCATTCATCCCAAAATCAAACTATCGTTCTTCCAGTATTATACGCAGGCATTTACTCTTGAACCACATTATACGGCTGCATTGGCTCTTGAACAGATCTATTTAGGAACATTTATGGTTCCCAACAACCTCCAGGGCAGAAGTCTTTGTGCTGGACGAGAGGATATCCGCGGCATATTTTTAGGTAATTTGATTTTTTAAAGAAATTGGATGATTACCCCAAAGCTCCTGACGCCTGGACCATTTTGTTCTAATGAACATCTCAAACCATTACTGCCTTTTATTTAGAACCTTAGGCTTCTCTGTTTTAAAAGTTAAACATACTCGGAGAAGCTATTCGATGCAAAGTTAAGACGGGATGTGGAGTAGAGCATGATGTCACGATTTGTGACTTTAAAGTAGCAATTTATGACGACCATATGCTCCAACTAGAGAGTAAATTTATCAAAAAGAATAATTTAATAATAAATACATTTTATTTAAATCATTTGGTTAGCTTGAGTGCCATATATAAAGTACCTGTATTGTCTCCATTCTTTTTAACGGCTGGGAATCCTCAGTAGAAATCAAATCAATGCAGCTCTATCATAGGTTGCGCTTCGCCTGATGGAGATAAGCATTAATTTTACGCACGTTTGGTGATCCGTGGTTGTGCAGTTTCTTCAAAGAAGGTTGATGGAGTGAAGATGGCGTATCTCCACGCCAAGGTCTTCACGCAGATATATCGGCTGATGACTTGCAGAGCTTCTTGGCAGCGACCACTGCATTCAATCCCTCTTGAATGACCAATATGATAATTGTCAGCAGACGGACGCTGTCAACATCTTTCAAAGTCGGGGTCATTGCGACTTCGCTGGAGTCTCTGATCGAGCTTTAAGTGTGGCCTGAGAGGACCATCGTTCAACCCTAGATACGTGTAAGAATAGTGGTTGAAACCAACATGAGTGAAGATATTGACATATTTGGTGTAAATTGCTTTGGATTCAGTGCTGTTGTGGACGGATACGAAATGTAAGATGTTTGATTTTGTGATAATAATGCCGTGTTATTTGTGTGTCAAGCATGATATACTTATGACATAATTTTTGTTTTCACAATTCCTAACTATTTACGCTGCGTATTCCGACACTTGTACTGAATGTGAGCTTATGGATCTTTTTTTTTTAAATGTGATATACAATACATTTACGTTTGTACCTCAGTAACGAATTGAATTTTCGAATGTTGTTATGTTATTTGAGGAAAAAAAATTAAATAAATAAATTTAAATAGGTTTTGACTTCAGTTTCTTACGTAGATTATGGAATATATGGTGATTTGAATTAATGAGGAATAGCGAGGTGAGAAAGCGGACAAGGCAGCCTTTCATACTAGAGTCGTTCAAGAAGCGAAAATGGACCTACAATATAGGAGAATAAGCCAATGAGGAAGGTGCATCATAAAGTTTTAACGACTGTGATCTAGAGGCATAAATTTATAGATTGGACGAAGGGGTGATATAAATAAAATGCATTCCCAAACTGTGCGGAATTTATTGTGCGAATTCAAAGCGCAAAGCTCGCAGAAGCCGGCAACATCGGCGGGGCAGTTAGGAGCCTGTTTTATTGCAGCAATAAATTTTGAGAAGCTCAAGAAAAACATTCTCAAACGTTTTGTGGGCGCAAACAAAAATATTTGAGAATATTAAAACAGGAAGGTAATTTTTTAGGTCAAGATTCGGGCAAAACTCAAATATTTTCTTAACCCTTTCATTACGGCATTATGACAGTAATTTTAAAATACCTGACACGTGATTCAAAAATATTTTAGATAAAAAATATTAACCCTTTCATTACGGCTCGGTTTGAATACAAATTCTACTGTCAATTATAAAACTACTACTTGAAGCATAAATATACTTATCTGGTCTATTTTCATATATAACATTGGTTCTTGTATCCTTTAGCTATCAGATGATGCAAAAAAAACTATTCTAAGAAAGTAGCAAAACGATATATCACGTCAACCGATGTCAACGGTCGGGGAATCTTATGACGGCATATGCCGACAACCGATGCAAAAGGGTTGAGAAAATTTGCCCGAGGCTTTCAAAATCTGAACTATAACATCTTCGTAGACAGTTAAAGCATACTAAATACACGCGATTAGCAATAAGCGATAACCCATTCGAGTATTGGTAATCGTTAACTGTTTGCTTAACCTCGGTGATCTGACAAAAATTGCGCTCACAATATGTTATTGTCGTTAAATATATCTATTTTTATCATCTTGATATAAATTCTTTAGGCTGATGCCGTTAAGCCTCAAAAAACGATCTTCTGTCTCTTATTTTGTTCGCTCGCCTGACATGCACATCTAATGTTAAGTGTATTAATTAATATTAATTGTTTAATGTTAAACGGTGTTTGCATACGCCAAAATATTTGTTATGACAGTTGGCCCATATCCTGTTGGTATGACAGTAATCTTGAATTCGCTTTTCTGAGCGGCTTTTGGCAGCGCCGAGATGTCAGCGCGCCAGCAGTTGGCAGTTGAAGTTTGACTTGCGGCCGTCATAGCGCGCGCGCCAAGGGCATTTTTGACAAATAAATGCATATAGTGAAACAACAACAAGTTCTTTATATTGTGAACCTGATCCTGCATCCTTCATCCAGTAATAGGTTTCCAAATAAGAAAGGAGGATCAATCAAAATCACTATAAATATAAAAAAAAGTCGTGTAAGCAACACTATTCACAACTCAAGAACGACTGGACCAATTTTCAGAAAAACAACTATAAAATATTGAAAAAAAATCACGACTAAAAAATATGAAGGAATTATTTTATTCATACATTTTGTATGGAACGGATTTTTATATTTACGCATGTTTCAATTAATGGCGTTGTATGCATTATTTGAACCTAATAAAAACTGAATTAAATTCAGGTGAATTAAGTGAACTCGGCATTAAATAATTCTGATGCGGTATGAAGTTCACCGGATCAGCTTGTTATTAGTAAATAATCGACCACTTTCATAAATACATTACAAATATTCCCTAGAGATTGAAAAATATAAGCATACAATAAAATACATAATTTGGATGTAGTAAATTCAGAGAATTTCGCTGATTTTATTATTATCCTCGTCATAGAGAAAATTAATTCGTTTTTAAAATGTGCATTACATTGTTGAATTAGTTTAATAGTTCAATTATAGTGGCCATACTTTCAACGCAAACGTGTACCAAACTTTTAAATAAAATATTAAATGTGTATTAAAAATCATGCTTTTGGTCCTCAAACGTGAAAAAATTAATAAGAAGTGTTGCTAGATTTACAGTTACTTTCTTGAGTTAATTAGATTATCTTGCAATTTAGTAGATTTTCGCATTTTGTAGCTTTAATTCTTTTGACTATTTATATTTAAGCTCTGCACATTTACATCACTCCTTTGATCATTTATTTATAAAGTTGTAGGAAGCAGTAAACTACCCACAACACTAGATTATTGGCAAAATGGTTGTTGTGTACAAGTAAAGGGATTCATTGAACTTTAACAATTTCAGAGGAATCACCACTTGGACCAATTACCACGGACCTGTTTGAGGTATCCAATGTAGTGCAACAAGGCTGCATACTAGTTCCATTTTTCTTTACTATCGTCATTGAATTTAATGCTTTGTGATGATGTTTTTCATGAATAACATTAAGGTTATCAACTGACAATACTTGGTGAAACTGCATAATTATAATTTAACATTAATTTTGATTAAAAAATTAATAAATTATAAATATTTAGTTGTGATTCACATGTATTTGAATTGATTACATGTTTCGGCCTCCCTGGTGACCATCTTCACTTATAAAAAAATAAAAACAGGCAGTGGCTTATATATAAATGGACAAGTTATTAGAATTTCATGAAATTTAATTCTAATTAGCTTTTATTAGAGTAATTAGCTTTTCATGAAATTCAATTCGTTATGAGGTTTATGGTAAAAGTATGTAACGACTATGTGATCAAGAAAAATTGACGAAACCTTACTTCAACGCTTACGAGTACCATGGTGACATTTAGAATGTATCAATTAATAATTTACGAAACTTCATTCGTTTGCCACAAAACAATACATAAATACATTATATCGATTGACCTTTTTAATAAAAAGAGTTTTCTTCTCTACAAAGAATAAAGTAATACGTATATATGTATTATTTACAACTCTTTTGCTAATTTTTTTAGTCTCTTTTGAAAGTTTTCCAGGCTGAGAAAGAAATTGCGTGTTCTGTCCACACTTTGAGAACCAAACTTACGAGGAAATGAAAACGAATGGAAAAAACAATATGGTCCAGGAAGAGGGAGGGGGAAGGTCGAGCTCTTACATTGGGATAATGTTTAGAAGAAACAATACTAACTGGGAGTATAAATACTTTTAAACATACGTTCTCCGAGGATTTATTTGCTTCCTCGGCTGTACGCTCGGTGGTCCAGTGGCCGAATGAATTAAATTGCTATTAATTGAATGCGTTAGAGAATGCTATAGTTTTGTTGTCGACTTTACGCGTTCAGAGTGATATTACTTGTGCAATCTTCTTTAGCATCGCCATTTTCCATCATCTGGGGTCGGCTCTCCTTGTGCACATTTGCCATGTCTGTCTGTCTTGCGTTGCATTCTCGGTCAAGCCCAGAGTTTTCAGATTCTTGTCTTCAGTTGCAGTCCAGGTTGCTTGTAGTCTTCCAGGTCTTCTTCTCAGCGTGGGTATATGTAGGGCTTTCTTCACCATGTGGTCCTCATCTCTCTATAATATACTATTTATTTTTGGTTGAGTCGCTCCTTAGGACCAAATGTTGTTGAGCTTGGGTGCATCAGGTTGTGATCAGATCTTCTTTAGGAAATCCAATTAACAAATCACCCAAGAAAATGTTTCGTACGGTAACACGCGGGCCTTGTGTATCTTACTTTTCATATGATAAATGTATATTGTACTCGTAAGAAATGCTTTGTAAAAATTATTATAGGGTCCACCATCTAACTTTTTTTTTTCAACTAGTGCTTATTTCGTGAATGGTAACACTTAGCTCATGTCTGATTTGACAGATAATTAGTTTTATCCTTCCGCTAAACGAATATGGTTGTGTATACGCTTGAGCAACGCTGAAAAAGATTGCGACATTACTTTGAAAATCATGGTAATGTTGCAGAATGTGTGCGAGAATTGCGTACGGATTTTGGAAGAAGAGAATCACCGTCAGCTCCGTATGTTCATTATCTTGTGAAAAAAGTGAAAGAAACTGGCATCCTCATCGATAAACCAAAGCGTGAAAAGCCAAAAACAGTGCGTACACCCGAGAATATTGCTGCTGTGGCAGAAAGTGTGCGTGAAGCGCCATCAATGGCGCTTCCATGCGGCGCGGCCATGTTGAATGAATTTTTGTTCACAAAAATGAAGAAGAGGATATTGGCAATATTTGGTTTCAACAGGATGGCGCTACGTGCCACACAACCGAAGCTACACTCGATGTTTTGCACCCTGTTTTAAAAAAAAAAGTTATTTGGCGGACCCTTTATATTTACAGACAATTATAATTTTATATAATTTTTTTAATTTTTATCAGAATATTATTTTATTATTTTATTATTTCAATATTCTAATCTACTTTTAAAGATCATTGACTATATTACAATATTATTATTACTTAAATATACATATACTATACATAAAATTCTTTTTTCAACGCGTCAATCCAAACACAAAAATAACGGCAGAAGCGTAATAATATTAAGCTTGTGAATAAATGAAGACTGATTGAATAATAAAAAAAATATACATACTTCGAATATATACTATAGCGACATCTATCGTACGATGATAACAATGATATAAATACTAGTTTCAACGCGAGTCAGTCTAGGCATAGCAATGGCGCAGTTCGCCGAGCGGTATGAATACCTGGGCATAGTTGGTTTCCAAGGTCCGCGGTTCGCATCCCGCTTCTGCCGTTATTTTTGTGCTTGGATTGACGCGTTGAAAAAAGAATTTTATTTATAGTATATGTATATTTAAGTAATAATTATAATTTTGTATTTTAACTAAGAATTGTAAGTTAATAACCTTTGATCCGGAACCGAGGTCACGGTCCTGAAATTATGCCGTCAGCTTAAATGGTGATGCCGGAATACCAAGGTTCCAGTACTGAGGATAAATCCAAAGACCAAAAAGTTCATAGTGATTTATTTGATAAGATACCCCTTTTTATACTTTAGCTTACAACATGAGTAAGAGTTTATAAAAATAATATTAATACATTGAATGTTATACACCGCACATTCATCGATACCGTTTGTGACCTTGATCCCATCAATTTACATAGAGTGGCAGATTATTGGGATTGTCAATGCTCCATATCGATGCGTAAGCATTCTTTATTTTATAATATTAATATTTAATACATTGAATTGAATACACCGTGAATTCCTCGATAACTGTTGTTGTGGACCTCGATCTCCTCAATTTATATAGAGTGGCAAAATAACCTGTACGTTTTGAACAACCTTAATCATCATCAACAGCCTGTGTCTGTCTACTGTTTAACGTACGCCTCGCGTATGAGTCTTCATCCTTTTCGATTCTCCGTATTTAGACAGCTATTTTTCTAATGTCATAATTTCATCTTGCAGAGGGACGCCCATAGATCCATTTGCCAGTTCTTGAACTGCCAATTTCAACATTTCCAAATAGGATTTTACCAGACAAAAGTAAAGACGGCAAAGAGGACCGTTACGTCTTAACGAATAGCGAATCACTTAAACGACTCTGTTGAATGATTTACAGCCTTTGTGCTCTCTAATAGGCCCTCAACTGGTGAAGGTGTTGCCACAGTCTTCTCGATGGAGCTCCGAGGCCCGAATTAAAGACAACTTATTCATTGTCTGCGAGCAAACATTTATCCCGGGGAGACAATGGGCAGAAAACAAAGACGGAGTAACTGCACGCTTACCCGAAAGTGTCATGAATTATTTATATTTTTTTATGCAAATACAACTCATCTTAATATTGTGGCTTTTGGGTGTATTCGTGTCAAAAAGCCGCAATATCTAATCAGGCCGTGAAAACCTAAGAAGTTTATGAAGACAACTCATCTTACTTAGAGTCTGCCTTAAAACATGTCAAACCTAATTGGGCAGACTTCGTATTTAAGAAAAATGTATTTCATTTCATTATATTTTTACGTAAACACATACACAAAAATACCAACTGTTTTTTTTTATGTAAGCACATACATAAGAATACCGACAGATGGTGATGGTGATAGTAATTCTGAAGTTTTGTCATCTGTGCATCCTATGACGCTAACCATTTTACTTATGGATAAACGCTGCATGTGGAGTGTTAATCCGCCAGCGTCATAGACTACAGCCCGATATTCACGCATCATCTTTATTATTACAGGAATTCAATATGAATGGGTGGTCTTCACGGGAAGACTAGAGCACTAGCTCTCTGTTTCTCTGCTGGCGAGTATGCTGCGCCAGTATGGGCGAGGTCTGCCCATACCAAGAAAGTGGATATTGCTCTGAATGAAACGTGCCGGGTGGTTACGGGGTGCCTAAAACCTACCCCAATATCAAAGCTATATCAACTCTCGGGCATTGCCCCACCAAACAAACGGCGAGAAGTTACTACCAAGAAGGAACTCACCAAAGCAACCCACGCACTCCACCCTATGTTTGGGTACCAAAAGATAACTACACGGCTCAAATCAAGAAGAAGTTTCCTACAGTCGACAACGGAACTGGAGATACCTGAGGCCACCCTGCGGCTGAACATGTGGAGAAGCGCAACTGAGGGGAATACTTGGATAGCCCCTGGACATGACCAAGGGTGGAATATATGGAGGTCCCTTAACAGACTTCGGTATGCAAGACGAGGACACTCACAAAATGAGGGCCTGGCAGTTTTACAGCGGACCGACTGAATGTGACTGCGGCGTGGAGCAGACCCTGTCACACCTTCTGGAGTGTGCGCTGTGCCCGAGTGGCTGCACCCAGGAAGACCTGATGATGGCCAGAAGTAACGCCATCGACGTCGCCCACTTCTGGGCAGACAGGATCTGACCCTGTTGTTTCCGACACGATTATATTATATATACGGGAAGACTTTCGTTTACCACTAATTTTGATAAATATGCCACGACTGTCATTTTACGGGTGAGGGCACAAATTCACACCAACTAGGGGTAACTTAAAGTTCAGAAATCATGATTTTTTTTGATCTCCATCGGGGGTGGAACCAACCCATGACCTTCGGCTTTCCATGCAAATGCTTTGATCACTGAGCCACCCGGCAGGTTGTGATATATATTATAGTGATGCAGAAATTTCATCTGTTGATTTTATTACGCTCACCATATTACATGGTTATGTGCTGCATGTAGAATGTTGATCCGCCAACGTCATACACTACAGCCCTGCATTCACGCAATCCATTTACTACAGTAAATCACTTTAATGTTTGGTGTTCTTGGGACGACTTTTTCTACCAGCAATTTTTTATTAATAGGCTATCACTGGTATTTTACTGGTGTGATATAAAATTCACACCAACCGGGGGTATTTATAGAGCTCAGTGATTTCATTTTGTTTTAATCTCCATTGGGGATCGAAACAATGACTTTCGGTTTGGTAAACAAACGCTTACGCCACTAAGCTATTCCCGTCAGCAAATATGTACAAAGTTAAAGCTTAATTGCATTTGAAATATATAAATAATGTACAAGGTTAAAGCTGTTTGTAACTACGATTATTTGTTAAAATTATATTATTATTTATACTTGCCGAACATCCATATATGGTTCATGGATGTCGACCAAGAACTAGCAGTATCCAAATTTATTTTTTAATTAACACCGGTAAGCTATGGAACGCTCTTCTACTATCTGTGCTGTCTTTTAGCAATCTGGATCTCTTCAAGAAACAGATAAATAAACACTTGCAATCTTCCCAACCCACACACAAACACAACTCACGTTTCCCGCATGCAGCGACCATGAAAAAAATACGAAAAAATACGAGCAGACACTAATGGAGAAGTTTCATTCGAATTTCATTAACACATCGAATTTTATGGTGCTTATTATTTTTAGTATTCGTAAACACGTATTTTAAAAAAATAGCTTTTCACCTATAAAAAAGAGCTTTTATTTCATCATCATCATCAGCCTGTATCCGTCCACTGTTGAACGTAAGCCTCCCGAATGAGTCTCCATCCTCTTCGATCCTCCGCCTTTCGTACCCAGGTCACTTCCGCTATTCTTCTTATGTCGTCTGTACATCTTGTAGGGGTCGGCCAATGCTTCGTTTGCCATTTCTGGGGGCCATTCCAATACTTTTTTTCCCCATCGACAGTCGTCTCTTCGACAGATATGACCTGCCCATTGCCACTTCAGTGCCTATTTTTTGGGAAGCATTTACTACTTGTGTTATGCTGCGTATTTCTTCGTTTCGGATTGTATCTTTTAGTGACACTCCGAGCATGGATCTCTCCATAGCACGATGGGTGACCTTTATTTTACGGGTAAGACTTGCCGAACCTTACCATTTCCTTATCCATTCCCACGTATTTCGTGGTTAGCAACGTGTTACGTGTTACCAAAGAAGGCAATTCGAGACTCGCTGTAGTATACTAACTTCGCAGCCTTCGCAGACTGAGGTCTATTTCACATCTTACTGATGCACCTAGAATCACGGGAAGTCCTTCAGCCACTCTATAACAAGTAGCTTTTTGCGTGCGTCCAGTAACGGGTCCCCATCTGGGTCTCCAAAAACAGGACGGAACAGGGAGGGTTTTCACCAAGCGGGTAAGACTTGCTGTCAGATTCCACGTCTCTGCGCCATAAGTTAATACAGGGAGGATGCATTGGTTAAACGCCTTAGTTTTAAGACATTGCGGAATTTTCACTTTAAAAATGTACTTTAGTTTTCCAAATGCTGCCCATCCCAGTTGTTTACGCCTGTCGATATATCATTTTTTTATAATATATAAGTAATAATAAAAGAATCATTCACTTTTAAGTCTTTGTGTATTAAGACGGAGGTAGACTTTGGAGTGAGAGAGAGAGAAAGTCTTTTAAATTAAATTTACTTAAACTTTAATTAGAGAACTTGGGGAAAGGAGTGGCCCAGTTGGGCAAAGTCCCGCCAGAGGCCAAAAGATCGGCCGACAATACAGCCTCCCTGTCCTTTAACATTAATGAGCTGATCCAAGGATGTCCGCCCTGCCCCAGAAGATGTTATCCTGAGATTGGGACTGTGTTTCGGAAGTCCGAGTTTAAGAATATCTAAAGGTGCGTTAATTTTAAGAAATAATCTTTGAATAATTTTTCGGTGAAATTGTCATGTTTCGTTTTATAGGATTTAATTTTTTTGCTTCTTCGTTTGTATTTTAACACAGTTATATTTTACGGAACTAAATTCATAATTATAACAGAACTCACATTTATAATTACTCTTCTATATTTTTCTATCTTTATTTAATAATTTAAGTCTTTATTTTATTGTTTGTTATTTTGCCATTATGTTACCATTGTTTTATTTGAAACTTTTCGTGAGTAAATAAATAAATAATATTTCTTTACGGGACTTATATTTTTTGTCTTTTGGAGCTCACATTCATACGGGACTCAAAGTAAAATACGGCTCATATATTAACAAGACACATATTTTTAGATTATTTACTTGATTAACATGATTTACATGATTTATATGATAAATATGATTTACACGATTTACATGATTAGCATGATTTACATGACTTACATGATTTACATGATTTACATGACTTACATGATTTACACCTAAAAAGTATTCACATTTCATCGGAAGTCACGCTTGATGAAAACCTTCCCTGTCATGTTCTGTTTTTGGAGACCTAAATGGGGACTTGTTACTGGACGCATGCAAAAAGCTACTTGCTAGAGAGTGGCTGAAGGCCTTCCTGTGATTCTAGGTGCTGAGTTAGATGTCAAAAATAGCTTAGTCTAAAGCTGCGAAGTTAGTATGGTACAGCATATCTTGAATTTGCAAGTATGATAACCTTATCTGTATGGGACTCGTATTAGGTACTCACAAACTATGATATTTCAAAAAAAAGTTACAAACTTAACATAGATGGGTGGACCATTTGGTTCTGAAAATTAATGTTATTCTAAAATTACTAGTAAGGAATTATGGAACTAATATTGAATTTATAAATACAAAATATATATATGGAAAACAAAAAAAAAAGTATTTTGTAATTAAACTTAAGATATTCAATGATTTTTGACTACATTATATTTTATAAATATTTATTTATTTAAATTGTTTTTACATACAAGGTTAATAAATAAATGTTATTTATAATGGATCTTAAAGTGAATGCTGAAAACATTGAAAAAAACATTATATTTTATTCGTTTACTTAGAGATAAACACGAGTAAAAAAAAGTACTTAAAATCAACATAATAAAAAATATTAATAACAACAAAACCGCTGTAATGAAAATTAAATGTCAAAAATAATTTAGTTGAACGTGATATAAAAATAAATCTTCGGCTTATTTTTATATTGAATCAGCTCATAAAAACATGATATTTCATGCTAGAATAAATTCAAAAACATTCTTTTATTTTTCATCTTTTTTTAAATTATATTTTCTCACAAGACAAGATTATGTTTTGTTACAATATTACGTTATTATCGTTTCTCTGAGCAGAATTGATTTTATTCATATGGATTTTTTAAACATTATTTATTAGAATATTATTTTATTATTTCAATATTCTAATCTACTTTTATAGATCATTGACTTTATTACAATATTATAAGTAATTAAATATACATATACTATACATAAAATTCTTTAAACGAGTCAATTCATTCCGAAAAAATATAGGCAGGAGCTGGATGCGAACCGCGGACCTTTGGAACCAACCATTTTTGCCCAGGTAATTATACCGCTCGGCCACCGTGGCCAATTTCTTCCACCTGAGCTGACTCGTCTCGTAACTTCTATATATGCTATCATTGTATGAAAGATGTCGCTGTAGTAAATATTCAAAATATGTTTATTTTTTATTATTCAATCAGATTGCATTTATTCACAAGCTTAATATTATTAGTTTCCGACAGTCTATTTATTTTAGTAAGCACCACTCGGGTCTCGAACCGAACTAAAGATTGAATGGATGAGAACAACTTCTTGTAAGTACGACGCGCACATTACAATTAGTTATTTACCTGTGTTACTGATGATGTTCCAAAGGTCCGTGGTTCGCATCCCGCTCCTGCCGGTATTTTTTTCTGGATGAATTGACTCGTTTAAAGAATTTTATGTAAAGTACATGTATATTTAATTACTTATAATATTATTCAATTTAATTTTGATAAAATAATACAATTAAAGTATTTTTTACCAAAAATAAATAATACACCCTCTACCCCCTCTTCTACATAAAATGGGTTTGACCACTTATGAAGAATTATGCAGCTCAGTTGTGCTCTTGACAGTGATTATATATAACTTCCACTATATATTTATTGTTCAAAGACATATCTGCATTTGTAGATCTAATTGGAAACATATATACCTCCCGGCAACCTCCAGAAAGGAAGTCCTAGTATTTTAATAGGGGTACCTGTCGTTTTTCAGGCATCTTTTTGGGTGATTTGTTAATTGGATTAATTTATTAGTGAATATGGGTTGACCAGGTTTTTGGTTAAAAGGGTGCAGGCCTTGGGTTAGTCATCCGATTTCCCTAAAAAAATATATATTAAAACAACCCAAAAATATGCCTCCAATCACATACGAGTATACTATACTATCTTTTATCAAAGTCAAAAGATTTCAAAACTATTTACCTGGCTCACTGTTTAGTTCAATAGCTATTTGTCGAAGAATCGTAGTACCTAAGAGGTCTACGCTGTAGCTATAAGTAGCTTACCTGTTCTTCGATACTTCGGTGAGAATTGTTGGGATCGAAGTTAAGCCTTTCTCAGTCCATCCTGTTTGACAACTCCTTTGGAGTCACTTTTCACTTTGCAAGGACCCCTTAATCCGATTATTGGGGCAACCACCACAGTGATAAACTGAATAAAATATATTAAAATACACGTAAGAGTATGTGTTTCAGAGGCAGAATTGTTTTGAGTCCTGTAATATTCAATGGCGATACGATAATTGTAAAAATATTTGTTGAAAGTGTAGAACTATTTTTTTTCCAACCATTGAACATAATTGATTTTTTTAATTCCGATTTCAAACTCAAACTAGTAAATTCTTAAATATTTGAACAGTTGACATATTTTGGTTTGCATGTGAAAAATTTCGATTTATTCTAAACTGTAGTTTTTAATAGGTTCTATTTAAAAGCGACACTCCCTCGTCTAATTACAGTGACTTCAGATCGCCGGGATCGTCATTGGGAAACGTGGTGGATGGATGATGAGCAGGTCACTTAAGCAAATAATTTGTCAAGAAGCACATTTAATGTTTATTTTCCGTAAATAAAAAAATATGAAATTCGGTCTTTCGCCCGGGATAAGGACAATGATGTTTATGTGACGAAACCCGGACGGAAACTACTGGTGGTGGCAGTGAGAGTCACTGCGTCCAAGCACTCATAGTAGCCATCTATAGAAGAAGCCACCCCACATGATAGGGCTGGCTTTTAAAACACAATAAACAAAATGGTGCTTGCATGACGCGTTTTATAATTACTTGTGTCTACAACATAGACTTACATTTTTATATGTGCGTGTCACACTAGCGAACAATAATAAGAGACAAAAGATCGCATATCGAGGCTTTTCAGCACCAGTCTGAAAGGGTAATGTCAAAATAAAAATAAAAAATATACAAAATAAAGCTTAGAAAAAGTTTAAGGAGTCTGAGACTGATACATTTTTGTGCCAATTCAATGCCAAAATGAAGAGATATATTTGTTCGAAATTTAAGAATAATGTTTAAATATATTGATTTGTGAATTACTGATAAGAGATCCAGAGACAACAGATGTACTGGAGAAAAAAACATATTTTTAAAATTGATGAATTTGACCCCGCAACGGCGATCGAAATATTGGATAAAATGAGAAAGTCGACATACACGGCTCATTACAAAAGCTATAATCCCAAATCAGGTAGTGTAAACTACGAAATTATATAGCTGAAATATAATTTGCAGATATTACTGGCAGTT
The DNA here is from genome assembly GCA_022606575.1 of Glossosoma conforme. Taxonomy (NCBI): domain Eukaryota; kingdom Metazoa; phylum Arthropoda; class Insecta; order Trichoptera; family Glossosomatidae; genus Glossosoma; species Glossosoma conforme. The sequence continues at coordinate 4,433,067 of JAGTXR010000058.1, read as the reverse complement.
TTACAGCGGACCGACTGAATGTGACTGCGGCGTGGAGCAGTTCCTGTCACACCTTCTGGAGTGTGCGCTGTGCTCGAATAGCTGCACCCAGGAAGACCTGATGATGGCCGGGAGTAACACCATCAACGTCGCCCACTTCTGGGCAGACAGGATCTGACCCTGTGGTTTCCGACACGATTATACATATATATATTTGCGGAAATCCTGGTCGCCCCACCGGATGTGTCACCAGACGGCTACAAATGACCGAGACGCTGGCCTCTTGCACCTTTTGCGACGCCCGGGGTCGGTTCGGGGGCCGCAGCAGTCGGCCCGACCCTCGATCCGGACCGCGGGCCGCATTTGCATCTCAATGGAAAAACTTCTTCTACGCCCACTTGAGCGAGGCTTTGCCTGACAATGAAAAACACGTCCAGCTATTGCATAAAAAACTGCGCAACCAAGAGTGGCTGATCTAATATATTCTCTTACAAACATTATATGCTCTTTGAAGTATGACTTGTATTTACTAACTTTCTTTTATGTTGTTCTACCAGCACATAATTGCACCCAAAAGTCCACTTAGAAACGTTTATTTGTGATTAATTTTAGGGTAAGAAACTTGGGACTTGATGTAACGACAGCTGAGAAAAAAATTGAGTGAATTCTTAACCCTTTCCTTAAGGCTCGGTGGAATACCAATTTTACTGTCAATTATAAATCTAGTATTTGAAGCATAAATGTACTTATCTGGTCTATTTTCATATATCCCATCGGTTCTTGTATCCTCTAGCTATCAGATGAAGCATAAAAAACTATTCTAAGAAAGTTATAAAACGATATATCACGGCTATCGATATCAATGGTAGGGGAATCTCATACGGCATATATCGAGTATCGATGCGAACAGGTTGATCACTAAATTTTGAAAGATCGAATGATGTACCTGACTGTAACAATACCTGGTCCATTTGTTCCTTGGCATTGCTATAATATATGGTTAAAAGTAAATTTTATGTGAAGCTAAACATTTTAACTTTTAAAATAAATAGGTATTGTCAAAACTACTGTATTTAAATAATAAACACAATATTAATATTAATTTTATTTTAACTGTAATTGAATACAAAAAAAAATCAATAATATTATTTGTCTGTTTTTATGATATTTGTATCAGAATTTCTGTAATAAACACAACTCGTCATTAAAAGAAACTTACAGCGTACAAATATTGTACAGAACGTCTCATTATTGAGACAGGACGACTGTGTTTCTTTCATTGAAATAGTGTCTTTATTATTTCTTTAAAGACCTCGTCTTGCGCACCAAAAAACGATCGCTTCCTGCGTCAACGATGTTTCGCCAAACACAATGGAGAGATATCCGTTGCCGCAATAACAACAGAAGAGTTTCAGGAGATAAAGATAAAGATTTGTGAAAGAAAGTGGGTAGCACTGAAACTGCAGCTGAAAGATATTAGTCAGCAATACCAGCAATACAACTGCATTTTGTTGTTTTTAATACATCGGTACAAGGAGCTGACATCGAAGACAAAAATATTGTCTATTAATTTTTTTAATTCAATCTTGATATACTCGCATGCATGCATTAATAATAACAAATATACTCCTATAACTACAATATGAGATGTTTTTTTTTTTATTTACTGTAATAAGTTTAATTTAATTTGTCAAATCATGACGAATTGACATGAATTTTTCAAAATTTTGTATCGCAAACGTAAAATAATTAAAGCATCTAATTAATTATTAAATATTTAAGAAATGGTCACTTTTAAATGCATAAAAAAAATCATTAAAAAATAATAAATTGGCGTATATAAATACGATGATAACAATGATATAAATACTAGTTTCAACGCGAGTCGGTCTAGGCATAGCAATGGCTCAGTTCGCCGAGCGGTATGAATACCTGGGCATAGTTGGTTTCCAAGGTCCGCGGTTCGCATCCCGTTTCTGCCGTTATTTTTTTGCTTGGATTGAAGCGTTGATTTTTAAGTAATAACAAATTGGCAGTTAATAATTAATGCATGGTAATTTATAATAGGTTTGGTTGGGTATGGTTACAATTTTATGTGTTAATTATTCATAGTCCGTATAAATTTGTATGTCACGTCGATTTACTCACTAGCTGTTTAGATTAAATTAGCGTCAAAGAACCCACTGATTATTACCAATTATCAAAGTTGAGCTGCCTCTTAGAATAAAATGGTCGGGGCTAAAAAATATATTGACAAATCACCCAAAAATAAGCTACCGCTTTGTTGATCACTCAGATTTCGTCTTTGTACGTTGTTGAGAACCATATATGTCACCCAAGTGGATCTACAGGTACAGCTATGTCTTAGATTGAAGAATCAACAGTGACAGCTGCTAGAACTAAGTGGTGGGAATTTGTGATGATGTTTCATATGTCACCAATATGACATCGATATGGAAAGTAAAAAAATAAAAAATGTTTTTCTGCAAGCCATGCTAAAAAAACTGACAATATTTTTGCCATAAAAGCAATTTTTTTTCAAACACACTATCTGTCTAAAACACTCATTCGCAACCATCATCACCATCAGCAGCAGCCATTGTAGACGTAACACTGCATAATATCTCGTCCAATCCTAGATCGCTATCAATACTAACCATCCTACCCCGAGCGTTACATTACCGCAAGGCTTTTCCTTATAGCCCTCCTCGCTGAAGTTTCAGTAATGAAGACTCTGAAGGAACCGTCTTCAGCGGCTAACGATCGGAAGATCCTCGATAGGGAGACTCACGGATATTGCCGTTCTGTAAATACTCCGCCATTCTGTAGCAAGGAAGAACTTGCTGCGTCATCAGTTCTCCTGTAGAACAAGCCAAGAGGTATAGTCGATACAAAGTTAACTTGTTTGACTTGCATGAAAAAGATATTGATTCACTATAATTTTGTAGCTCTTTTTATGTTAGTTAATGTTTGTTCGAATCAACAAACATTTTTCACATAAATGCTTGGCGGAATAAGTATTTTACAAAAACCTAATGAACTTTTGACCGAATGTACATTTAACTGAATCTAAATTCGACTGTTTGAACATTTGACTAAATGAATTTTTGACTAAATGTACATTTATTTGAATGAAAATTTTCACTTAATGGAGAAATTATTAAATAATCTGACATCAGAATGATATAGCCCTTGCTGACTGGTACAAAAAACTTTGATGTACAATCTTTCATCTCTTATTTTCATTCGCTCATCGGACACGCATGTTTTGTCATTTTATAATGCCGTTAGGAGGACTAGTTATATCGATCGCCACTTGTGGTGCTGGGAGTCACCGATCACGGCCCGCAGTCAGCCAGTTGTGTGCCGACGGAGGCGACATCATATTGTGGTTGACACGGCCTGAATACTGTAACTAGGTCCGGGCCAGAAGTTTGTAAAGTTATCGAAATATATATGTCAATGTGCTTCAGAAAAATTCTTTGCGTTGTTAATCTGCTCCTCATCCTGCCACCACGCAATTCAATAACTAACTTAGAGAGGTGGATGTTAATAATTATTAAAAAGCAAAACAATTTAATTGAAATTATTTATTTAAATAAAAAAAAATAATTATAAAATTAAATTTCGCTGATTAAAAAAACAGAACGCGTTTCACATCTTCATTAGTTTTTCCATTCTAATAAAAAAAAATAGTTAACAATATACAATAATAATATATTTAATGTTGTAAGTAATACTGAAAATTCTGGCTGTATGAACGCCTAAAAAATAATATCGTGGTTATTTAGCGCAACTTCAGAATGAAGTATTTTTAAATATTTATCGGAAAAAGTATCTACATTTTTGTCGTTCTGTGTTCCCGTATATGTGCTGACTGAAAAAAAATGCCAGGATTATTGCCATTGTGTAAATAATGCTGAAATATGCTTTATCATCAAAAGCTCTCTTACGATACTGTCAACTAGTACAGGCATAATGATGCCTTCCCGTAGACGTATTTATTGAGTCTCTTCGCCGTATAATGTAAATAATAATTTATCGTCAGACCGTAACAGCGGTGAAGAATACTCTCGCTGCTTATTGCCAGCATTCAAGCATTTCGATATCAAGAAGATTTCATATAATAAATATTGAGGACTCGTGTATTTGATTAGATCGTGAACGAAAAATATTTTTCAGTAAGTATTTCATTAAAATTTGAATTGATATCAGATATAAATAAAAGACTTTTAGAATGTATTCCACAATATATTTTTTGACGACATGTTTCAGCCAGGTCGAGTGACAATTTTCAGATCAGTTAGTAAAGTGAGTGTAGGCTCTATGTAAAGCAAAGAGTGAGTGAAATGGTGTATATGGATTGTGTGATGGGTATATGTGTTACGGAAATCATTAATGTATAAGGGAATTCATTGATGTCACAACAAAATATATATAATTACAAAGGCCATTAAAAAAAACAATAAACATTTACATCAAATTGCACTTAAGTAAGAATTCTCGGTTATTTAAACAAAAAATATTTTGGTGGATAATCCAAAAGTGAAAATGGCCACTCGACCTGGCTGAAACATGTCGTCAAAAAAATATATATCGAGGATTTTATTTTTTATGTTTTTATTTATATCTGTTATTATCGAATTCCACCAAGAAATATCGATCAAAAAATCGAAATGAATTTATACATTGACATCAACTTCTTTCAGCAATATACAATCTTTCAGCTCTTATTTCTGTTCGCTTTTCGTACGTGCATGTGTGTCACCATATTGACATTTTGGACAATTCCGGTCACGGGTGTGACGTTAGTTATATACATGGCTGCTGTCATTGGTGCGCCATTAATTCTGGACGACAGCCCATGATGAGCGCGCTTAGTCGTGAGTTAAGTCCTGTTCAACTGAGGCGAAAGTAACGTCATGTTACGGTCGAGCGGGGAAACTAAGTCTTTATGGAAAATATATGTCAATGTGCTTCGGAAAAAGTATGTGTGTTGTTAATCTGCTCCACATACTTCCACCATGCGATCCGATAATTATCCCAGCGACGTGAAGTCGTTTCTCCCGTAGAGATGAGGATGTCAATATGTATTAATAAATTTGCTGGCGAGCGAAGCTTAGTGTCAAAACGTTTGCTAACCAAATCAAAGGTCGTGGGTTCGATCCCTAACGGAGATTAAAAAATATATTATCAATCGATTTGTAAGCTTTAAAATACCCTCGTTTTGTGTGAATTTAATCCATCACCCGTATAATGCCAGTCATAGACTATAATTAGCTGATTCGTGAATGTCGGGCTGTAGTCTGTGACGTTGGCGGATCAACAATGCACATGCGGCGGTTAGTCATATGTAGTGTGGTGAGCGTCATAAAATTCACAGAACTTAGCATCACCTACTTCTTCTTCTTTAGCCTCGCTATTTCCCTTCATCTGGGGTCAGCTCTCCTTGTGCACATTTGCCCTGTCTTTTTGTCCTGCGTTGCATTCTCGGTCAAGCCCAGAAATTTCAGATCATTGTCTACAGTTGCAGTCCAGTTTTCCAGTGGTCTTCTTGCAACATGTTTTTTTTTGGCGGTTTTTTTTTACTGCCGGTTGCCACTTGACGCAAAGGCAGTAGCTTGTTTGGAAAGCTGCTGAGAATTTAGCATCACCATCTGTTGGTAATCTCCTGTATGTGCTTACATAAAAAAGTAAGTCGACTATACAGCACCAGTATTGTCCCCATCTTTCCATGTGACTGCAAAGCAAATTATTTGGAAACCAAAAAATGTCACCAATCGGTACTGTCATAGTAGCTGCCACTATCCATTCATCATCCAAGACACATGCTGGAGGGTATAGCTCAATGTTCAATGATTTTGCTTTGCAAGCCAAAGGTCATGGATTCGATCCCCGACGGAGATTAAAAAAAATGGATTTTTAATCGATTTCTCAGCTCTAAAATACTCCGGTTGGTGTGAATTTTATCGTTCACACGTAAAAATTTCAGTCATAGTCTATTCATTAAAATTGGTGGTAGACTACAATCGTCCCGTAAAGACCAGACATTCATAGTAAATTCTTGTAAATAATAAGGATGATGCGTAAATCTCGGGCTGCAGTCTATGACGTTGGCGGATCAACACTCTATATGCAGCGCTTAGCCATATGCACCATGATAAGCATCATATTATTACACAGATGAGACATCAAAAAAAATATACAAGTATGCAATTGAACGTCCATCTGGAAACATATATTGTTTCCAATAACCTCCAAGACAGAAGCCCAAGGGGTTGAAGGGATGGCAGTTCTAGTATTTGAATTTTATTTTGTGTACTCGTAATTTGTTTATCAGTATTTTAATTGAGTTTGAATTATTAGCGTGACGCTGCTAAAATAAAATATTCTCAGAGACTTTATAAACGAGTAAATAACATTCAAAAACTGATAAACGCATAAATTCATTATTGAATTTTCGGTAAAAAAAAAAAGAATTAACAAATTATTTAATTTGATAATTCTTAGCAAAAATAAATAAGCATAAAGCTTATAACAAGTGCCATCTATAAATCATACGAAAGATGATTTAAATTCTGTACAAAGCAAATTTTGGAATATACTTTTAATAATTGTGTTCCTTCTGAACTAAAATTCCTTCATGAAACATATTAATAAGCATATTCAATTCACACTTTTATGCATAAAATCTCTTTATAATCTTTACAAATACAGCGTCAAGCTAACTCAATTTGTTCCGGAACCGAGGTCGCGGTCCCGAAATGACGGTATCAGCTTGAATGGTGATGCCGGAAAACCAAGGTTCTGGCACTGAGGATAAATCCAAAGACCGGAGTTGAATTGATACTAATTTATTTGATAATATACCCCTTCTTATATCTTAGTCTACAACATGAGTAAGCATTTATAAAATTAATATTAATACATAAAATTTCATTCACCGCAAATTCTCGATACCTGTTGTTTTGGACCTTGATCCCTTTCAATTCACATAGAGTAGCAAAATATTGTGATTGTCAATGCCCTGTGTTGTACCCTACTATATGAATCGACAGATTCCATCTAAGATAGAGCGTTTGATTATAATAATTACTTTAAAGACTTTTGGATGCTTACAACAAAATAATTATGTTCATGTGTATATGAAAGACCAAGACTCTCTGCAGATACTAAAATTTTTTTTATAAATAAATTATCTTTATAGCATATAAGCAGATATATATATTCAACTCTTGTAAAGCAAAAATCCTGACTCATCGAATACATTTGTATCAGGTGAGCTTTCATCGAGCGATAGTGCCTCCCTCAGGATTCTACGCCACTATTTACGGTCAGAATAATGCATGCGGAGAAGGAGGCTTCGCGGCTCAGGGCCGGAAGCTCACAGCCTTAATAAATACCAGTCCGCCCCATTGCACTCGACCGCATTAAAGTTCGATAGATTCTTTGAACGAAGAAAGCGAATAACGAGAGTTTTACAGAGTTGGAATTTTGCCGACATCGACTTTCGTTGTAAAGTAACACCTTTCTTTCACTCTTTCACGTATTTTCTTTTCACGCCATATTTGGAGTATTTGTCCATCACAATTTAACCAAGGACTCACACAAACAACATCCTAGATTTATTTAACCCAAATTCTCGGTTCAAAAAAGAGATGTTTTTTTTATTTGAAGTGTTCAATTTTATTTCTTGTATTTCTTTCAGAAGCGTTAAATATTTTATTTAATTCGATCCTGGAATAATATATAAAACAAGAGAAACAATTTATAAATAAAGGTACTTATGATTATTAAAACAATTATTAAAAAGTCCCGAAGCTCGCTAAACAGAAGACTCCACGAAATGACTTTGATAAATAAATTCGTGGAGCTCATGTCGAAACTGAGCTTCTCACAAGTGGAATATATCAATATTCGAAGCGATATGGCTGAACAGTCTGATCACTCTCCCAAGAGGCATAATCTCTGGCAGGTTAGTATTACTTCTAGGAAGAACAAACAATGTGTGCCTCCTTATACATAAATAATTGTCACGGACAAACAAACCGTTTTCCAACAAAATATCAGGATTTCTGAACACGCCGCGCACTAGCCGAAAGAAATGCATACTCAAGCACACATCTGTTCTAGTTCTCAAATCATTGCATCCCAACATACCCCGTATAAAGTAACGGATAATATCCATACATATTTATGTAAAGAAACCTCAAAAATTTCTTCTGAACTCTCTCCAACATATATTTTAGAAAGGAGGATGTTAATTGGCGCCCCTACGAGACACAAACACAACACACGTTTTCTGCATGCAGTGTTCAGCCATCCTGGTTAAACGTCATAGAGTATCACCGGTCATGATCGGTTGAGCTCTTTTAGATGTGATATGAACAAAAAACTTTATCATAATTAAGAATATATCAGATACTGCTGAGATGGGGACGAAATATTGTTTTTTTCAAATGTAAAATAACTCGCTGTCAAATAATTCTCAGCAAAATATTGCATTTTTTTGTTATAAAAATATAAAAAAAAATCTTCTCCAGATTTTTTTATAAAAGTCAACATCCTCCTCTCTATAAAAGTTATTCAGTTGCGTGGTGGCAGGATGAAGAGCAGATTAACAACACAGAGACTTTTCCCAAAGCACACTGACATATATTTTTGATGAAGACTTGGTTTCCCCGATCGATCGTAACATGGCGTTACTTTCGCCTCGATCTATCGGCACTAGTTAAGTCCCGATGAGTTACATGACTGAGCGCGCTCGTGATGGGCTGTCGCCCAGCGCCGCAGGTGGCGGTCTCCATAACTAGTCCTCCTAACGGCATTACAAAATGACGACACATACATGTACGTCAAGCGAACAGAAACAGATCTTAATACGAAAGATTGTACATTGAGGTTTTCGGTAACAGTCAGCAAGGGCTATATCATGCTGATTTCATAGTTTTATTAAAAATTTAACAATTTGTTCATATAAAGTAAGCGTTACGGTAAAATTGTGCAATTAGAAACGCGTTGCAGTCGGAATGTGTGTTACAATGTTTACTAATTATTTTTTTAAAGCCAAACCTAAATGCCAAAGGTGGCCTCGCAAATACAACCTCTCCATTTTCGTAATTAAACCAAAACATCATGTTAGTGAAATGTGCAATACCAGGCGTGACTGCACTTCGCAAATTTCAACTGAAAAAAACTGAAAAAAACTGAAAAAAACTGAAAAAAACTGAAAAAAAACTGAAAAAAACATGTGAAATCCTGCACAAAACAAATTAGGGGAGTGCTAGAAGGAAGAGGGTGGGACTTTTACCTATGCAATTTTACCAAATGACAAATATCTTTATAAAATATGCTTATATGAGGGATAAAAGGACATAGACCCCTAAAAGTACTGGAGGACTCTGCAAAATGCCTTATGGTCACAGGTTCGATGAAAGGAAAATCCTGATCTATCTCCTTCTCGTGGTGGAGGGTGAGCGACATCAGTCGGCCAATATAGACAGGGACCGAATGTTGGCCGGAATAAGCTAACACCCAGCTAACCTCATCAGGTCAAGCTGGTTAGGGCACTCTATTTTCCTGGAGGTAGTAAATGCTCTCCTAAGGTGGATGAACCTTTATGGTCAACGGCATTAGGATGTGGAAATAAAAGGAAAATACCACATTAAAGGTCTTGAAGACATCCCATGTATCAGCAAAAAAATTATCGCATCTCAAGTAAAATTTGACCGAGAGGAATGGAGATCGAGATGCAAGATTCTGTTGCTGCAAACCAATCCACCGGATTGATACTACGAAGAAGAAGGACATATAGGAGAATACCAACAGATAGTGATAGTAATTTTAGTGTAAAGTGTCATCTGTGGAATTCTATGACGCTTACTATAGTGCATATGGCTAAGCGTTGCATATGGAGTGTTGATTTGCCAACGTTATAGATCACGAGATTCACACAAAATCCTTATTTTAACATATATTATTACAGGAATTTACTGTGAATGGCTGGTCTTCACGGGATGACTTTCGCCTTCCACCATTTTTTAATCAATAGGATATGATTGGCATTTAACGAGTGAGCGATCAAATTCAAACCAACTGGGGGTATTGTAGAGTTTAAAATCGATTTAAAATCATTTTTGTATAATCTTTGTCGCAAATCGAACCCACGACCTTAAGCTTGCAAAGTAAACGCTTTGACCATTGAGCTAAACCCGCTGGCAAAATATGATAATTTGTGTTGCATTAAGTTCAAAAATCATTATTTTAATATAAAAAAATATTCTTTATTTTTACTTCTCTACTCCCATAAATATTTCATTCCTGAAAAAACAGTCTAATTATCAGGATTTTAGGAAATCGGCTTCTACCAAACTGTTTCAGACTCTTGTATTTCCCTGCATCAGGCAGCAAGGTCCCTGGAGCACCTCCCGCAGTCCAGCAATTAGATCCACTAACGAGGCCGAAGCAAAAACCTGACCACACGTGTGAAGGAGAACAGAGAACCGACACCCACTGGGGATCGCCTCATGTTCAAACCAACAAAGAATTTAATTAAACCCATCGTCCATTGGGACACGTTGAATGACCTTTTTAGACTACTTCCCTTAATTAATGCACGTATGGTAAATGAAGATAGAAATAAGAACGCTTGTATGCCACATTTTGTTGTAAAGTTGAGATTATTACCACTTGATACCAGACATCACTTGTATGAAGTTAGCATGAAATCTGTGACCTAACGGGCATGAAAAACCCTGAAAATACTTAACGGAATATTGAATAAATAATGTTATCAGAGCATTTAAATTTTTTTATATAAATTCTCAATAATAGACAGATATTTACTGAATTAATTTAGTAATTTTTCATCACATTTGAAAATGTGTCGAAAAAAAAACAAATTTGGAACACAATTTAAATTAATTCGTTTAAGAGTATGTTGGTTTTTATCATTTGTGTACAACTATTTTCCAATTTTCAGAAATTATAACTCCAGCTTAACTCGACAATATTCAAAACCAAGAGCGAATATCTTCAATAGCATATCAACTCTGAATACGTGTAAGACGAAAGAATCGCAGTGCACAGTGGTTAAAACCAACTTGAGTGTAGATATTGACATACTTTGTGTAATATTTCTTCAGATTCAGTGCTGGTGTGGACGGATACGAAATGTTGGACGTTTGATTTTGTTACAATAATGCCATGTTATTTTTGTCAACCATGATGTACTTATGACATGGTTTTTGTTGTCACAAATCCTAATTATTTGCGCTGCGTATTCGAACCCTTGTTCTGAGTGTTAGGTCATTGACACTAAATATGTCAATACATTTACATCATTACATTTATGTTAGTACTTTAATAACTAATTAAAATAGTATATTTTGTAACGGCATTGAAGAAAATAAATAAAAAATTGAAAAAAAAAACAATGACGCATGTCGGAGATTATAACTAATTACAGCGTTAATCAATTTGATAAAACTATCGTTGCATTTTTTGTGCTCCCAGGCTTTCGGCACTTATAAAAGTCATCAAAAACTATTAATAGAATGTATTAAACCAAGTTTGATGAATGGAAATGGCAATGCGAGAATCATAAGGATAACATAATTATTTTGTAGCAATTTACGACTATACGCTCTATGTGGAGAGCGGATATGGAAGACCTAAAAAAGCCTCGTTGTGTAATTTTTATGGAAATTCGTATGACTGAACATCGTGGCACCAATGCTTTCGTATGGACTCGGAATTTTTCTTCAATTGTGTTCTTTTTTGTAATTAGTGTGGAAACATTAAAACTTCTTCACACTTTTTTATCATATAATTTTAAAAAATATGTTTAAAAAATAATCTAAGCAAAATTAAAACATGATAAATAAAAATCTACAACAATGACATAAATCTTTGAAAAAACATTTTAGTGAAATTAACATTTCATGTAAAAAAATAATATGAAAAATTGTAGTTGTAAAATTGTGCGCGTTCTTGCTTTAATAATAATGTAATATAATAATAAAGCCATCTAATTATCAGTGGAAAATCTTAAACACCAGCAGAATTTTATTTTTCTTTCATAAAAAATAAAGATTTAAAAAACTACGTGAAAAAAGGGCAAGCGCAAAACTTTCTGTATAAATATTTAAGGATAACCTCAAAGTAAAAGATCTCACTTCCACACTGTAAAGAAATATTTCCAAACGTTTCTGTTGTCTTGGACCCTTTTTTTTTTATTTTAACACTTGTTCATTGCTTTAATTTATTTTTTTACCATCTACAATACATATTTGGAGTATATAGAGACCGTAAACTTCCGTTTTACAGTTCTGTACACTCGGATTGTCCATGCCTTGTCTCACAGCACCTGAATCCCCAGAGGTTCACATAAGAATATACTCGGTTCCCGGGAGCTTTCAGGGCAAGAGCCCATGAACTTGCATAGACTGCGGCTGTTGTATCAGAGAAATATTTTGGTGCGATGATCAGGGTTTGAGGAAATCGGATGTTCAGCCTGACGCTCCCGAGGTCTGGACAATTTTTTTTTTGCTTCAATGGGTGGCTCGACCATACCGGAGCATTAAAAGAGCTTATATTCAATTAAATCGTTGTAAGATAATCAAGCTTGTTCGGGATACGAACCGACGGCTGAGTGAGAAGAAAACGCTTTAACCACTTAAATTTACCGCCCTGAAATTTACTTTATACTAGTGTTAAATTAAATATTCAATGCGAGACAACACGGGATCCACGCTAATTAAGCAACATTAAACGTAGACCAAAACTGAATTACCTTGACAGTTGTATAACGTGTTTCATTGATTGAAATCTCTCACATTCAGCCCTGAAACTGAGACATTCCAGCTCTGGCAGCAAACCGCATCAGAAAACTTCACTACCTCAAAAGAAACCTTCCCAACTTTTGGAAGCTTTTCTTTGAGGTTTGACTGGAAATTACTGAACAAATTTTGAACCGGAGTCGGTAAAACAAAGAACAACCTAGACCGGTAAGGAACGCTTCGGAAGGGATAGTGACTACTATGTGGCTGTATGACCTGCTTTTTTCATAACTATGATCATGCCCTATGTGCCCGATTAGCTGCACATCCCAAGACTTAATTCTGAGCAGCACAAGGGTCATTTATGTTGCCAGATATTGAACGGAAGCAATTTGACGTCATTGACACGAAGAAGTAGATAAATATCAATACCTACAGTAATCAAAGAAGTTGGCAATGTTTGGTTGGAAAATGGAAACTGGCAGAATTAGGTGGTTGTATTTTGTGGTAACTATACCTTTTAAAATTACAGGTATGGAATGGATATGGACTGAAATATATGTATTGGATATCTTTGTTGGTCAGAGCTTCGACATGTTTCCTAGAAATGTAGTGTTTTAGTTTTAGTTTTGGTATCCACCGCCAATTATATTATGAGTAGTTCGGAAAACTAACAGAAACTAATACTAAAAGTGGGTGTTCACAACGTCATATAACACAATTATAATAAATTTCATATATTTATATTGTGTATAAGCAAGGATGATGCATGAATGCCAGGATAAATTCAACACTTTACATGCAGCGCTAAGCCATACTTCTCCGGCGGGTATAGCTCAATGGTCAAAGTGTTTGTTTTGCAAGCCAAAGGTCGTGGGTTCGATCCCTGACGGAGATTACAAAAAAGATTGTTAATCAATTTCTGACCTCTATAATACCGCTGGTTTGTGTGAATTTGATCCCTCACCCGTCAAATGCCAATAAAGCCTTTTAATTTAAATTGGTGGTAGACGAAAGTCGTCCCGTCAAGACCACCCATTCATAGTAAATTCCTGTAACAATAAGGATGATGCGTGAATCTCAAGTTGTAGTCTGTGACGTTAGCGGATCAACACTCCACATGCAGCGCTTAGCCATATGCACCATGGTAAGCGTCATAGAATTTCACAGACGAGACTTCAGAATTACTATCACCATCTGTCTGTATGTGAATCGACACACGACATTTCTCTTTCACTGCCAGTCAGAAATCATATGTATGTATTTAAGTTTAATTATATACTACAAATATTTTTGTTTTTAGCAAATATAGTTAAGAGAGAGAGTTATAAATTATTAATACATGATCAAGTTTATCTAAACACTTGCCACTGAATTTTTTCAACTTGAGAGACACTGACTTTAAGGCTTTTTTTTTCAAGCTAAAACTCGGCTTCCGGGCGTTTTTAATTTGGGTCGCTTTGTAAAAAGGCTTCCCAGTAAGGCTTTAGTCCCGCCGCTGCCTGGCTTTCGCACAGCGACTGAAAAAAACTGAAAAAAAAAACTGAAAAAATCGGACTCTAGGCCAAAGGTGATCCCCATGGTTTTGTTTTTAATTACAAAATATCAGCAGGGATTTCGCACTGGATTCGAAAGGACGATTTCTAGTTTGATATGTGATTCGGTTAAGAGATTTTGGAAGCTTTTAAGTCTCTAGGCTTAGTGCCATGGAAACGGTTGAAAATGTAAGAATGTTAGAACTTTATATATATATAGAAGTCCTCACAATAAAGTGACTTAAATTTTAAATTAAAGTAGCTTTGCATAAATATCCAATGAAGTAAATAAACTTTACACATTTATGGATACTAACTGTCTTTTTTTTCACATTTATTTTATTACCGCAGTTTCCTGACAATATTTTACAAATATGTTAGTAGGAAATCAATATTTTTAAAAAATTAAAAAAATTACAGCTTACGCGTATTATCGTTGAAAAAACTTGCGCTCCTGAACTTAGTCCTGTGCTCACCAAACTTTTCAGATTGTCCTTTAGATGTGGTATTGTTCACCCAGTTCCAAAAAAAGGAGACCGAAGTGACCCCTACAAACTATCGCCCAATAGCCATCACATCACTACTTTCCAAAGTGATGGAACGTTTAATTAACAGCCAACTTCTAAACTACTTAGAGAAGAATGATCTTCTGTGCGATCGGCAATATGGCTTCCGCCGTAGTCGATCGTGCGGCGATTCTTGCTATGTCACACATGTTTGGGGAAATCCGTCGAATGCTATGGAGAAACGCAAGCTGTTGCCCTGGATATCTCTAAGGCGTTCGATAGAGTCTGGCATCGCGGTCTGGTGAATAAATTACCGTCTTATGGACTCCTGGATTGAAAACTTCTTGAGTGATCGAAGCATCATCACTGTCGTAGATGGCTTTTCTTCTTCCTGCCATAAAATCAACTCAGGAGTTCCACAGGGCTCTGTGCTGTCGCCCACTCTTTTCCTTCTGCATGTGAATGATCTGTTTCAATGCGCAAACATTCACTGTTATGCCGACGACAGCACTGTCCATGAGAGTATAATCTTCCAAAAACCTCCGAAACATTCGGAACTATCTGCTGCTAGGGAATCTCTGGTGAAGAAGATGAACATGTCTCTTGAAAGGGTTTCTGGGGCGAACTCAACCTCGTCAGTTTCAACATTTCAAAAACCCAATCATGTACTTTCTCCACCAAGAAGACTGCTATGGATCCTGTATCTTTCAACGGTTGTTCTCTTCCGAAAGCAAGCTCCATCAACATGCTTGCATTATCAATATCGAATAATGTCAAATATTACGAGTCAATTAGTGGTCTCGCTTCCAAAAAACTAGGTGTATTATATAGATCACGTCGGTATTTCAACGATAAACAACTTCTTCTTCTATATAAAGGACAAATCCGACCTATCCTTGAATACGGCACCTTTGGATTGGAGCCCCAAAATACCTTCTAAACTTAATTGACTCAGTTCAAAGAAGAGCAATTCGTTTGATAAACAATGACACCCTTACGTCTAATCTACAAGCAATGGAACACAGACGTAAGGTTGGTTCTCTTAGTCTTTTCTACCGTTATTACCACGGTCGCTGCACTTCGGAACTTAAAGAACTAATTCCTCCTGCACCCACTCACAGCCGACAAACTCGTCTTACACTTGCCGAACATCCATACACGGTTAATATATGTCGACCAAGAACTGGCAGCTTCCAAAGTTCCTTCCTTAATGCCACCGGTAAGCTATGGAATGCTCTTCCAGCGTCTGTGTTTCCTCCTTCCTACAATCTGGATCTCTTCAAGAAACAGATAAATATACACTTGCAATCTCCCCAACCCACACACAAACACGAACACAACACACGTTTCCCGCATGCAGCGTCCAGCCTCCCTGGCTGAGCATCATAGAGTGCACTGGTCTTGACCGGTTGTGCTCTCCTGCATGCGTTTACATAAAAAAAAAAAAACGTTGAATTTTTCGTCATTTATGATATTGTAAATAAAGTGATTCTTTATTTTCTATGTAATACGTTTTCTATTTGATAAATAAAAAAATAAATACTTAAAAGTTGAAAGTTATTAGAGTGGAGTGCAATGAACTATATATGTAGAAATATAAGTCTGTGGTCATCATCACACTAAGTTTATATTTTTCTTGGATTAATTAATAAAAAAAATATGCAGACTAAGAACGCGAATGTTGTGACAGTACATGACACAAATAATGATGATGGTGCTAATAATAATTATAATATAATAGCCACTAGTGCCATTATCAAAATTTTACATACAATAATTCCAAGCAAAAACAGAAAAATCGAAATTCAAATTAAACCTAATAGAAAGAAAAAATAAATTGGCATGTACACATACACCACATTATTATTATTGTACTAATCAGTGAGTGGAGCACCGGATCCCTTCTGGATGGCCACGTGAAGGCGCATCCAGTGCCCCTCCAACCGTGAGTCCCACCTATTTGCTCAAACAGCGACCATTGCGTTAGAACTGCCGCGAACGTGCGCCCACAGAGAAGCGCAGCCCTTCCTGATTATGGGAAGGAAGTCATCCACTCGTGCTTCGTCAACATGCCTGAGGCGCTGCAGTATCACGGAAGACCCAACAACATTCGGAAGGTGTTGTTATACTGGACCTTCTTAGAGTAGATCTTCTGAGTATAGCCAGCCCATAGGCTGCACGTGTAGAAAGATTGACAGAAAGCTTTAAAATGGGTCTGCTTAACGTTTGTAGTACAACGTGCAAACCTACGTTCAACATATTGCATCGAACTTACAGCGCCCTCCGCTCCCTCTCTAATAAATATACTAATAAAATACGTAAATCTAAAGTTTACCCATTGCATCAAATATCCTCGCTTTGTAATAAAAGCGTCCCAGCAAAGTTTCTTCAAATGCTGTCATTCTTTCCTCTACGAACGTTTTCATAAAAAATAAAATATACGAACTAGAAAAATAAATTGATTAATATAAATAAAAAAACAAATCCCCGCAAGTGGATCGGGCCGAATTGAATCGCCATCTGTGTTTTTGTGCCATGCAGAGTGATAATAAAACTGTATGGAAAATAAAGTTATTTCAGTTGGCTGTTTTTTTTTTCATATCTGCCTTTTATAATCCAATATTTCTGAGGGGCGATACAAAAAGTGAAAAGTTCGACTATTATCCGTATTCAAATGCTACGGGCGATATAAAAAAATCTGCGAGCGACTTTGCGATAGAAAAAAAAACTCAACGCCAGATTCAATCAAAAAGGTTCTAGTTGTTTTAAGCTACAATTTATTTTTACTTAAATATACATATACTATACATAAAATTCTTTTTTTCAACGCGTCAATCCAAGCACAAAAATAACGGCAGAAGCGGGATGCAAACCGCGGACCTTGGAAACCAACTATGCCCAGGTATTCATACCGCTCATTAGAATATTAGATTAGAATATTGAAATAATAAAATAATACTCTAATAAAAATTAAAAAATTCATATACGATTTATTTGTTTAATAACGTTATTATTTTTTTTATGTAAACGCATGCAGGAGAGCACAACTGGTCAAGACCAGTGCACTCTATGACGCTCAGCCAGGGAGGCTGGACGCTGCATGCGGGAAACGTGTGTTGTGTTCGTATTTGTGTGTGGGTTGGGGAGATTGCAATTGTATATTTATCTGTTTCTTGAAGAGATCCAGATTGTAGGAAGGAGGAAACACAGACGCTTATATATTCAATTATTTATTACTCCATTAGTGGACGATTGGTTAGTGTTGTGTAAACAAATGTACATTGCGTTTTACGAGTACAAGGATTTATTTATTAGAAAAATGTATTTTTGATTAGATAATTTTAATGATAGTGGTATGACCAAAGTTCAATAAAAAAAAATTGAGTCAAAAAATATTAATTTAAAGCTCCGCAAGCAAATTCCTGAAACATGTGCTTGGAGCATCTCGATGTACGGTTGAGACATGGTGCTTATCGGAAAGTGATAAAAAAGACTAGAGGCCTTTTAAATGTGGTCTTACAGAAGAATTCTCGGAATTTACTGGAGAGAACACGTCATGAACAATGAGGTTCTCAGCATAATCAAGGAAGAAAGGCACCTAGTAAGAACCATCTCAGAAAGGCGAGCTCGATGGATCGGTCACATCATGCGCCTTGATGGTTTTCTTCACGACATTGTGGATGGAATGGTTGAAAGTAGAAACTGTAGAGGGTGTCCTAGACGGGAATATTTGCAGCAAGTGTTGGAGGACATGAGTTGTAGCTCTTATGCTGAGTTAAAGAGGATTGTATAGGATTGAGGAAGAGTGGAGTTCGAGATGCAAGATTTTGTTGCTGCAAACCAATCCACCGATTGATACTACTACGAAGAAGGTTTTTGTGAATAATTAAGAAGAATAAAGTTAAACTACGAATTTATTATTTGTATATATTTTTTTGATAACGAACCCGTTGATTGCAATGCCCGTTTGACCTACATGTTTTTCAGCCATTTCTTTCGAAAACTGTTTGAGAAAGTTCCTCGCACGCGGGCCGCATAGAAAACTCAACCGATCCCAACTACAACTGCCAACCTCTTCCTCACTAACAACAGAAAAACTACAACAACTGCTGTAGACCTCTGCCCTTCAGACCCTTCGGAGAATCGGGAAGCGACGAGAGTTGAAGTGACCAATAAAATATTTATTTACTCAGTTTTCGTATTTTTTTTGTACTAAATGTTTGCCTTATTTGCTTTTTCGTCAGTTCGCATGAATAAAATACAATATTTTTGGATATTTTCATAAAAGTATTGATTTCAAAAAACACTTACAGTTTCAACTAAATCTTCAGTGAAACTTTCTATCGTAACATTAAGGTTATCAAGTAGCAGTACTGCATAATTATAATTTTAAATAAATTTTACTTTCAAAAATAACAAATTAAAAATATTTAGTCTTGATTCACATTTATTTAAAACGATTACATGTTTCAACCTCCCTGGAGACCATTTTCAATAATCCTTATTGAACAATCATTATTGAAGGTGGTCTCTAGAGAGACCGAAACATGTAATCACTTAAAATAAATGTGAATTAAAACTAAATACTTTAAACTTTGCTATTTATTTTTTATTAAAATTTATTTAAAATTATACTTTCTATTGTACATTTCTATAGTATTGACATTTTTCTGTAGCGTAAACGGCAGTTTTTCTAATAGTGAACTCTCTATAGTATATAATACTCTTCCAGTTTTTGTATTTCATTGATGCGCATTACATAATGGACCATTATTCATTATAAAAAGGAATGCGTTTTTAAACGTAATTTTTGCCTGACTGAAGAGAGAGATGAATATAAAGTATTGAGATACCATGGAAAACATCCGAAATCATCTTATAACGTCCCTGAAAAAACAATTTCATGGAGGAATTTTAGGATGCCTTCCAAGCGTAGCAGACACATCTCCGATAATGTATTGATGTATTGGGAGAGTATTTAGAGGAGTTTAAAGTAAGTCCAGTCAATA
Source organism: Glossosoma conforme (assembly GCA_022606575.1). Lineage (NCBI taxonomy): Eukaryota > Metazoa > Arthropoda > Insecta > Trichoptera > Glossosomatidae > Glossosoma > Glossosoma conforme. The sequence goes on along the minus strand of JAGTXR010000058.1, from coordinate 4,413,259 downwards.
TATTTTTTTTCTAGAAAATGCGAATTACTATTATTTTTAAGACATATAAACGGAGAAATCATAAAAATGCCATCCCAAAGAACTGAGTATTGTTGATTTAAAGCAATCATTGATTCCAAATATGTATGGAACAAATATTTGCAGAAGAAAAAAAACATTCTCGTACATCGAGAACGAATTTTTTCTAAAAAATGTATGCAAAGGTACAGTGTACAAAATTGTGCACTTTTATATGATATTTCGCAGAATTTATAATATGATGTCACGTAATCTGCATTTTGTACTATGATTGAAACACGGCACGTAAAATACGTTTCGCCATATAAAATACGTAATGTTTCATTTTATGCTCGCTGCGGGCGTTTTATCCGTTTTTTATTTAGATTTATTTTTTACTTTAAATGGTCGTCCGTGCACTGCAAAAAATAAAATAATTAAAAGCAAGCGATCTGTGGACAAATATAAAGTAATGTATTTTTATGTATATCCATACAGAATAATACCGATTGAAAATGAAATAGAAATACTTAATATTTATGCAATGACACTATATTTTAAGGATAACAAAGCGCCATATGTGGAGTAATGATTTTTTACGTAATTTATTTAATTTTTTATAATAAAACTTTTCACAAAAATATTAAAAAGATCCATAGAATAAACAGAAAACTCCACGAAATTACTTCGTTAAATAAATTTGTGGAGCTCATGTCGAAACTGATCTTTTCTCACCTGGAATATAGCATTATTCAGGACGATATGGTTTAACGGTCAAATATAAAACAGTGAAATATGATAAGCATGAAACAAAAACCAAAAACACAAAAACCCGAAAACATTAAAAATGAACCGTGAAATAGCTTTTAGTAAGACTTAATAGCCGAATTTGGTGACATCTCTTATGATTTTTCGTCTCAAAAGATAATGTCATCATCATCATTATCATCCAAACCATGTCTGCTCTCTGAACTGAAGCATATAGACATTACAAGATGCTATCACAATGTTTTACGAGGCTCTAGAATGTGTTCTAGAATACTGACTTAAAAACAATGTACAAATATATATTTGTAAGAAATACGTAATCTGAAAACCACTTAACTTAACTATAGATCTAAAATCTCCGCCAAAACAGAAATCACTTAGAAAGCTCTTTGAGGACGTTTACCTGTTGTAGAGCGCCCATTTTTCCTATCCGAAGTGACCGTCCAAGGCGCCTTATGGTCCCATTCACCTCAAGAAAGCTCCAAAATGCACTCCGTTTCACCTTATCTAGCATCCCCGTCCCGAAGGTGAATTTACGGTTCAATTCCACTAGAGCCTTTGAGAACTCTTTTTGTCCAGAGCTTTTTTGCACGGCGTTGTCTAGACGTCGTTACAGAAGACGCCGCGAGCTTTGTATTAAGCTCATCAGCTGGATAACGTACTGAAAGCTTAACACGGTTAAAAGTATCGTGCAGCGTGAATGTTGATATCTACGTGATAAGTTGCAGCTTATTTTTTAAAGTCCAGAACTTTGAAAATTAACGAGTTTATGAGCATAACGTGAATTTTTTTACGATGTTTCTTCCAATATCCGTTCTTTATCTATAACAAACGGCCCCAAAAATATCCGTCACTCAGTTTCGTCAGTTGCCCAATAATTTGACATCGCTGACATGAAGATGAAGATTATTTTTTATTTCTTTAAACGTTATTTGTCGTCATAAAATCAGCCAATATTCGGTTCCTAGTTATATGGCACCACTGAATTATTTTTAAATTGCAACAATAAAAGATAATAATTACACGACTTATGTGTGAATTTAGCTGGGAAAATGCAATCAAATCATCTCTCCAAAAAAAAAAGGAAATTACTTTGCAAACGACATAAAATATTTCAATGCGTCTAAGTTTGTAAGTATTGAAGAATAAAAAACAAACATAATTTAATTTATTTGATCAAGCATTGCATAAGAAACACATTCATAATACAGCTTTTTCTTTAGGCAATCAAAGTTATACGCTTCGAAATATAATATTTCAACATATCATACCAGTTTGTCATCTTTTGAAGTTAGGTCAGTGACTGATATTAGTACCGAGGCCCTAATCACTATTAAAAATATGGACTTATATAAATTGCCCTCGTTCGGTACAAGTCCAGGTGAAAAAAATAACTCGATTCATCTCAGAGAGAGTTCTCTGATAAATTGAGAATTTAATCATTCGTATTGCAAAGGAGAACAGTTTTTCAGAACGGGATAATATATTTTCTTTGGAAGGCGCCTGAAAATTGATGACTTTTTCTCAGACATAATAAATGCCAATTTTCCGGACGGATTGACTCAAACCTGATGACGACAGTGTCTGTATAATAGTTTGTGCCACATTGTTCTTTTTCAGGGAGCATAATGCCAAAAAAAAAACGCACTTACGTCTTAAACAATTTTCGAAACTCAGACGTAATTTGTATCATTATTTAGTGATATTTAGGACTCCATTTTAAAGCTGTGTTGTACCAGTTCTATTTAGAATACTTATCAAGGCATTTTTTTCACAGCATTTATCGATTAACCAGCTACAAGTTTTGGTACGAAACACTAAACTTGAGCGTAAAAGTAATACACTTTAAATATTTTATTATGAACATTAATTTTTTTTTTCAATTTTTACAGGAAATCACTCTGTTTATACATAAAACATAGTAGTTTGACTCCGATAGATATGAGGTAGACGTATCCAACTGGTCCAATACACTGTTGGATTTCGCTAAAGATTACTATCAACTCGGCTTTTATATAGGGCAATGCCACAGTACGTGTTCAGCGTCCTGCAAGGGGCTACTACATGGAAAGAAACGAGGCTTAGCATGAAGAGTTAAAGCCTTAAAATTACAGGATTCAGTGAGCAACACTAAAAGTGTTTGTTAAAGTCATCGACTTAGTTGTAAAGTTGAATCATTTAGACTTGGATGAGTATATGCTAATTAAAAGAAGGCTAAATTTGTCAACATTCTCTCTTTAGCCTCACCATTTCCCATCATTTCAATTTTATTCAATTTATTCAATTTTATTATTTATTTTTTTTCCTTGCAGTTACATTACAAATTTTATCAATTCAATGCATTTCTGAAGTACAATAATATAAATATAATAATATAAATACAATAATATACTATAAAATATAAATACAATGGGTACCATAAATGTGGTGATGTAAACTTATAGACACATTTAGTATCACTGACCTCACACTCAGAACTAGCGTCAGGAGACTCAAGATAAACAGTTTGACTTGTAACAACAAAAACCCTGTCATAAGTATATCATGATTGACTCACAAATAACAAGGCATTATTGTCACAAAACAAAACATGTAACATTTGCCTCCATAAACACCAGTACTGAATCTAAAGCAATATAATACTAAATATGTCAATATCTTCACTCAAGTTGGTTTCAACCACTGTTCACTGCGATTCTTTCGTCTTATGCGTATCCAGGGTTGAACGATGGTCCTTTCAGGCCGACACTTGAGACTCCAGCGAAGTCGGTGACCCCGACTTTGAAAGAAGTTGACAGCGTCCGCCTGCTGATAATCCTCCTGATGGTCATCCAAGAAGGATGAAGCCTGTGCAAGTCCTCAGCCGATGTATCTGGTGAGGCCCTTGGCGTAAAGATACGCCATCTTTACTCCAACGTTTTTTGAAGGAGCTTCATCAGACGTTGAATGTTGTTGCCTTTCCGTGCGGAGAGGCGCGACATCCACGGAGAAAGCACTCCCAGGTCCTCCAGTTCCTCGAACGATGATTCGTCCCGGCTGAGAACGGAGTGAAACAGCAGGCTCCTTCGATAGTATCTTCCGAGGAGTCCTCGGTGGCCTCAGCGGATTCTTTGACGGCAGGTTCGAGTCTCTGCTGTCACAGTTAAGCGACATCGATGTTGACAGCTACAGCGTCGAGGTAAGCGCCTTCTGCGGGAAGTCGGCAGACTTGTCGGGTTGGGTGGAACACCAACGGATGTCAGAGCATCATCCAGCTTTAAGAGCCTCCAGCAGCAAACGGTGATCGTCTAAGCGACGATTTATTTGCGCGATATCACAATCGTTCGCCATCCTGTAGGTAGGATGACTAGACACGTCCGCCCGGTTTGAGTGTCGAGCGACGAATTTCCCATCATCTGTGTCGGCTCTCTTTGCACATTCGCCATGTTGTCGCCACTAAACATGTCTGTTTTTCCTGCGTTGCATTCTAGGTCAAGCCCAGAGTTTTCAGATCCTTGTCTACCGTTGTAGTCCAGGTTGCATGTGGTCTTCCAGGTCTTCTTCTCAGCGTGGGTATGTTGGGGCCTTTCTTCACCATGTGGTCCTCATCTCTCCGTGTCACATGCCCATTTAAATTGTCACCTAAATTTCTCTACAGTCAGAGAAAAAAATATTCTTGCACCTACACACATCTTGCACTCACACATACTCGTCTCACACTTGCTGGATAACGTTTATAAAGCTAAATGCAAAAGGTGGAGGATAGAGAAAAAGCAGACTTATAGAGGAGGCGTATATTTTTAGCTGTGGTCGAACCGATGCTGATGATAAGCCAAATTACAAATAAATAACAGTAAAAATAATGTAATGTATTCTTAAATATTATTCATATAAAATTGATTAAAATAATAATTTAAATATAGAAAACATCCAACAAAATATTTATTTATAACTTTTATTTGATGTATTACGATAAATGTTAAATATAATCATATTTAATACTGCTTCACTAATTGTTAAATTAATAATTAATGTTTCAATTTGTATTTTGTCAGCAAATAACCTTTCAGTGAAAACTTATAGATTTCTACGTATTTTCAGTCCCTGTTTTACATTAATGAAGTATAATTTATTTTATATTAAGTTTCTTAATAGCCTTGAGTTGTTCGAACTAATTCTACCATATCGCTCGAAAATAATTTAACAAACTATTCATTATTTATATATATTGAGACTTACATTTATGTGCTTTGTGAAATTATTTTATCGATTGCTTTTACTATTTAAAACTATTATTTTTTATGAAAAATGCAATTACTTAATTTAAATAAATATATGATTCAACAATATAAATAAAAAATATTTTTTAAGTGAAGTTTTTTTTCTTCTTTTTGTATCTACTTTATTTGTAAGTCGCTATTTGAAAGAGATCGGATAATCAACTCTAGGCTTCCAAAGCATTTATTATTTTTATTACGTTTTCTGTTTTTGCATTTATATTTATTTAATTTACTTACATTGAAAGGAAAAATAATTGTGCATGAAAAAACGAGTAATTAGTAGTATGAAGAAAGAAGTACATTTTTGTTTTAAAATATAAAAAGTAAGTCTAGAATAATTACAAACATTTATTTTAATATGGATAAAAAAATCATACTGTTTTTAAATACCAATAGAGCGAGCAATTCTTAATCACTTAAATTTTACCTCATCAAATTTTCCCCATGTCAATGGTGTTTACTTATATATAATAAACTCGTATTTATATTAAAATATTAAGGAATTACTGTTATGAAAAGGTTATGAAAAATGGTGGATGATAGTACTTAAAAAAACTCACTTTCTTTAGCAAAAAACAAAGCAACCCTCTGATTAATTCAAATCAAAATATTTTTTCTTGCTTTTCATGACAATGAATATTCACTTTTAATTTCGTAGTAGTAAAGTACAAGCTGAGACTTTTCAATGTCAAGATGCATTTCGTCATTGTCATGTAATGTTGACAGAATAATTATATTTTATTTTTCCAAGGTACATAGGAAAGTTTTGTTTTTCTTTTTGGAAACTAAAAAGAGTGGATCTGATAATTCTGCTTTTGTCCAGCATGAGCTTTTTTGGGATGGTAGGTTAGAGAATTACTGTCCTTCAAATAGCTCGGAGCTCCATGCTTGCGACTTAGTGATAATAGTGAAAGAAGCAATGAGGTGCATTTGTAGTAAATTTTATGAAAGCGCCCTTGCTGGAAGGTTAATTAATAGAGACGTCCAACATGACTGCTACGTACCCTAACCTTAATTTCTTTTTTTTTCATAAATTAGCACAAATGTTACTCATTCAAATAATTTAAAAAAATGGTAAGTATTTTCAATGTTTTCAGCATTCACTTTGAGATCCATTATAAATTATAAATATTTATTTATTTACCTTGTTCCTGATAGACACATCCCCACCCCCTCTCCTATAAAAATGGGTTAGACAACTTATAAAGTACAACGCAGCTCAGTTATCTCTTAGCAAGAGAAAGATTGAGAAAGCCTACGAGTTAGTCGAAACTGCAGTCTCCTAATAGAGGACTTTTGTTACGTGATCCATGTGAAAACAAAGTAAATAAATAAATATTTATAAAAATGGTTAAAGTAACCAGCATTCAATCAAAAGTGTTGTTCATAAAACGTGTTTTTTTACTTCTGCGTGACTAAAAAAAAAAACTTTTAAACATTTTTATTATTTATTATATTACTGCCATGATTGTCATACAAATTATATTTTTCTTTGTAAGCCTTATCATTGCATCTCTCTTAATTGCCATAAACACACTACATTTATGCACAATTTACACAGAAATAATTAATGACGTACACTTACGCATGCATAACAAATTTCAATGAAAAATAACATGCATTAAAGGCCCATTCATTTTTATGCACTATTGTTTTGCACGATCATTAAATTTAAAAAATACAAGAACCTTAATAATTCAACAGCAGCAGTAACGTGCAATTGAAAAGTACTGAGGTTATGAATAATGATACATTATAATATGTTTATATTTTCTAAAGTAATGGCTTAGAGGTGAAAGCATTAGCTTATCATGCTAGAGGTCCCGAATCAACTCTTTTTTTTTTCATAATTAAACATACAGCTTTACACGTTAAAAACAACGTATCAAGTATACAGTATCAACATTGTACCCATTCTTCTTATGTGCTGCTAATCTTAGCATCTCACCTAAAAGCAAATGCAGCCGTATAAAGGGTTTGGAAAACATATGCCTGCATACATGTACGATGGCTTGAATTTGTGAGGAATGACGAGGTGAGAGAACAACGCAACTTCCATACGGCAGACGATAAAGAGGCTAAGGTGGACTTCGTTGGGACATACAAGTTAAATACCACAGGTGAGTATAAACTACAGCTGCTTTTTTCTTGAAAACCTTGGGCCTTCACAGTCATGATGTATATATTGCTTTAAATATAGATTGATAGTTAGTTTTTAATAATGGATGGTTCGTGAGTACTACGTTTATAGACTAATGACGTTGGCGTATCACCGCTACACACATACAGCGCATAACCATCTTCAAAATAGTTGCACAATTTACGGATGTAAGATCATTGAATGGCAACTTTGCCGGCGGGTGTCAATGGTCCAAGCGTTTTATTTGTAAGCCAAATAACGTGAGTTCTATCTCCGACGGGGATTTAAAAAAAAAGGACTTATAATCAATATCTGAGCCTTAAAATACCCCCGATTGGTGTAAATTTGATCCCTCACCTGCAAAATGCCAGTCATAGCCTATTAATTAAAATTGGTGGTTGACGAAAGTCGTCCCGTAGAGAGCACGCATTCATAGTAAATTCCTGTAATAATAAGGATTATGCGTGAATCTCGGGCTGTAATGTATGACGCTGGCAGATCAACACTCCACATGCAGTTCTTAGCCATATGTTCCATGATAAGCGTCATAGAATTTCACAAATGTGACTTCAGAATAAATGTCACCATCTGTAAATATTCTCCTGTATGTGTTTACATTAAAAGAAAACCTATATGCGGATAAAAAATATAAAATTACTTTGTGAACTGAAAAGCTTTTTGAAGCTTTTTTCAGGAAAAGCTCTGCATGAACTGTTATCGCTGAAACAATCACTGCACGCCAAAGTTGCGGTCTGAATAGGCATTTTCTGGAATAAACTTTTCATTTATAACTATAATGATAAGCTAGGAAATAACATAGAAATCACGGACTAAGTAATTCATTGACTGAGAAGTTACTTACATCGTGTATCCCCTCCAGGCAGACTTCTCCCACCCCGAACCTGCTTTCAACACTTACTCCTATATATCAAAAGGTCAATTTTTCACAATTGACCAGCATGGTCAGGATTAGCTATTTTTATGACCAATAAATTCAGTTCTCATGACGTCGAGTTATTACTAGTTAAAAATGCAATCGTTGATATCAGCCCTTTCATGTTGGTCCCGAAAAGCCTAGTATTGTGATCTTTTGTGTCTTATTTTTATTTGCTCGTCTGACATGCACAAATATTGTTAGTCTATATTTTAAATTTAAAAATCATAAGACGCGGTACTTGAAGGCACCATTTTATAAATTCTGACCTACCTGTCGTATGGAGTGGCATAGTTCGCTAGATGGCCGCTATGAGTATTCGTCGCAATGATTGCCACTACCATCGTTTCACTCTCTACCCGGGCGTCATCAATTAAGAAAGTCCCGGTGCAGAGGATCGAATTTTGTCAGTCTTCTTTAATTCAAGTAACGAGTCCTGACTCCTAACTGATGTCTGCCATTCTTCAGAATCCATTTCTCAACCTTACCATTTCCCTTTATATTCCCACGTATTTTGTGATTAGAAACGTGTTACCAAAGAAGAAAATTCGAGACTCGCTGTAGTATACTTACTTTGCAGCCGTAGACTGAGGTCTATTTGACATCTAACTGATACACCTAGAATCACGGAAAGGCCTTCAGCCACTCTCTAACAAGTAGTTTCTTGCGTGCTTCCAGTAACGGGTCCCCATCTGGGTCTTTAAAAACACGACAGGACAGGGAAGTTTTTCACCAAGCGTTTAATTAAAATAAATTTGATTGTACTTCTTGACGATTTCTTTGCTTTAGCGACCTGCTATTCAATCATACACCACGCGTCTCGATGACGATCCTGGTGATCTGTAGGTGCTTTTTTTAGACGGGGATTCCATCAGCATAGAGTGAAATAACTTCAAATAAATTGTATTATATATGAATCCAAGTAAGTAAAGAGCGATATTTTAAAACGTTAGAAAATAAAACTTCATTTTGATTTCAGTACTTTGAGGCACACTCGAATGACTATAAGACTTTCTTACGAAAATTCATTAATCTTCACGTCAGGCGACATTCCTTCATGTTATTCTTTCAGTACTCCTTCTCTCCTTCTCCTGAATTTCAGACCCTCACCATTTTTCAGATAAGGTTGTTGTTTTCAGGAATTTCTTTGTTTCTGAAAATCCTCCATGATACCGTAATGAATGGTGCGAAAGACAGCATAATCTTAAATAGTTTCAGAGCTCTGAACTGATTTCTTCGGCGATCCAACTTCTCTAAAAGCAATTCGTTTTTCGGTTTTTCTGTGAAAGAAAGCTAATACTTTTCAACGAGAAACGCTCATAATGAAATGTATTTATTTTGTATATTAATGTGCAACTCTTTCATTCTGAATGCTTCTTACTCGTGAGTTAAAACATAACGTTTAAATATAGGCATTGAGATTGAAACTGAAAGCTCTCATGTAAATTAAATTTATAAAAAAAAGTATTTTCATACAAGTTGAAGTTTCATTGTTGTTCTACAAGTATTAAACAATTTCAATTAATTATGCAATTTTTTATAGATTGAAAAAAACACCATGCAAGTTGTCATATTGAAATAAAACATTAACTTATGTTTTGTAACTGAAAATTAAAAATAATAAATGAGATATATTTCCTTTTTTTTACATTGTTGTAAGTATCAACATATGTTATCCCTTACTACTTATTACTAGTAATCTCTTGACACACATATTTTTTTGAATTAAAAACTTTTTTAATTACCAATACAAACACGTTACTTGCCTCGTATGTTGTTGAATAGTTTGTTCATAGTTGATAATTAACCTCAATGATAACCACACGGCTCAAATCAAGTAGAAGTTTCCTACAGATAACAACGGAACTGGTGATACCTGAGGCCACCCTGCGCCTGAACATGTGGAGAAGTGCAACTGAGGGGAATACTTGGATTGCCCCGAAAGAGCACTAGCCCCTGGACACGACCAGGAATGGAATATATGGAAGTCCCTTAACAGACTTCAGACCGGAGTATGCACGACGAAAACACAAATGAAAGCCTGGCAGTTTTACAGCGGACTGACTGAATGTAACTGGTAAATTATCAACGGGGTTCATATTATTAAAAGGAATACTTTTTTTAATTTGTTTAAATATTGTTGTTCTATCTGTAATTATAATTTTGTTTTAATTTTAATTTAAAAAAATACTTTTATTTCACTTTTTTTTTTATTGTACATGTTTTGAACCTTCTCAGATCCATTCTGAGCAATGGCTCACTGAAAAATTTTATATAGGCAAAGGATGTACAAGTATTACCTCTCACGTCAATACACACATATTAACAAATTATACATGTGTGTGGGTCAAACATGTGATATAAATAAATTGCATATTTATGTCAAGGAATGATTTACAGAAATAAACTATTAATTAAAATAGTAAATAAAATAATGAATCATGAAATTCTATCTATAATTACATTTAACGTCAACATTCCAGCTACGAAATTTGATTTTAAAAATGTTCACAATAACCTTTATTTCTAAATAATTTGGATAAAGTCAGAAATAAATTTCGTAAGACAAACTGCTGCATAAAATCCAGCCATTTGTTTGGCCGAAGCAAAGTGTATTATTGCTGTGTGAATTGTATTTGTTTGATGTTTTGGGTTTGTATCGCTAGGAGGCTCTGAAGAATATAATTATGTCATTTCTGTAAAATTTACTAACGCTCTAGAATATTCCCTTCGCAGCTAAATGTACCAATTTATTTGAAAGTCTAGACAAGCAGTCGGCAACCATTGATCCCAAAAATCGTTTTTAATATTATCAGAATTATATAAATTGATACATTTATAAATTCTTAGGTTTTCACTGCCAGATTTGATATTGTGGCTTTTGAGTTTAGCCGTGTGTGGCAAATTTCTTTTGGCCAATATTTCAACCACCATTGCAGGGGTCTTCTTCAGGATTAACTATTTAGTTGTGAGTTGGTGTCAGATTATCTTTTTACGAGCGTTATTGATATATCCATGGCAACTACATACTCAAGTTTCATTGCTGCGGAAAACCGTGGGTATGTTCTAGAATACGGTAGGTATGATCTAAGAAAACGGTAGGTATATTCTAAGAATTGTACATCCACGAACGTCATATCGGATTGTAGTCGTCTTTGCTTGTCTGTACAGGTTTTAGAGTATGTGCTAGAACGTACCCACGTTCTCCGGATCAATGAAAGTTGTATGTAGTTGCCATGGAGATATCAATAACGCTCGTAAAAAGATAATCTGACACCAACTCACAATTAAATCATCAATCCTGAAGATGAACCCCTGCAATGGCGGTCGAAATATTGGTCTAAAGAAATTCGCCACACATGGCTTAACTCAAAAGCCACAGTATGATAGATTTATTTTTCCATATCTATAATCATCACGAATTTCTGCCACTTAGTTAAATAACTTGCTTCTGTACATCCCTTTTACCAAAACATCTGTGCACTCGAAAGACAAATCAAGAACATATTTTTATATTAACCTCAGGACAAATGCCCGGGGTCTTGGGTGATATTTGACTTGGGAGACGTGAATATATTCCCAACGTATGACTCAAATACCGCCATAGACCTTGCTTTATTCTAGGTCACCTCTGCCTTCCGGAGCTCCGCCTAATTCATTATATGTATGTAGATATTTTTTTCCGATAGCTGTGCCATATTTGGAAAATATAGTCAAACTAATTGCCACCCCTCAGTTCTGTTAGTTGCTATTTTTCATGGTGTATCCCATGACATTAAACATGTATACAACCATTGATCTAGCTGAAAACATATGGTTTTCATTGACCTCTAGAATAGAATACCAGAAACTTGAAGAGACGGTAGCCGTAGTATCGAGCTATTTAAGTGACCTTGTTGATGAGAAATTTTAAGAAAATCAAATGATCAGCTAGATACTTCGGAGGCGTGATTTATTTAGTCCTAAGAGAGGCGTTTTATAAAATATTTATTTAAATATATTCTTAACCCAGCAAAATACAGTTTTAAAATAAATTTCATTTTAAATTTCAAAAATGTTTCTTGCAACTGTTCTACGCCCCGCATTAGTCGGTGCCGTTAAGGACTCGCTTAGCACGGACTGATTTAATTAAATTCATCCCTTCAAATGCGCCTGGGGTTTTTTTGCACGCCATCATAATCCAGAATGTACGACTCTGTCGGCATTAATAAATATGTATTAATAAACATTTATGTAACAAAGGCAACAACCAGTCCGACCCTTGTTTGCAGAGACAAACTGGCGCCCCTCATCAATTAAAATGGCTCACTTTTTATTGCATTCAAAAAAAGCATCATAATATGGTGTTTTTCATAATTCCAGTGTTCAGTTTGAGAATACTTTCAAAAATAAATTTAATTTAATTTAATTAAAACTTATATATTTTATCTGTATTTTTTTTTTTTAAAAAGTTTAAATTATGTTAAGTGACAAACGATTAAACACCAAAAGAGCCTATTCCATGTCTGTCTCGTTAACCGCCCGCATATTTCCAACCATGTATTTGATGTAGCTTAACAGCAAGGGACCGTCAGAACTAAGCAGCCGATCCTACCAATACGTTTCTTGTTCTCATGGATGATGCACTCCAATCATATATTAGATATTGCTTCATGTGCAGAATTTACTGCCTTTTTTGGAATCTATGTTGGGCAACAAAAAGGCATGTACAAACATGCGTTAATCTCAGAATAACGACAATAAGACTTTACAAACGCAGTCCTTTTTTAAATCCTCAATACTATAGGCATCATTAGACTCGGACCAAAAGATAAATGGGTCTCTTACCACGTGTCATTGCTTGGGTTGAATCCTGTAGGACCAAATTGTCTAGGCCTCGAGAGTCTAAGGTTACGTACGTTTTCTTAAAAATTATTGAATAACAGATAAGCAAACATATGCTACGGTGCTACATCTGAAATTGAACTACACGTAGATCGTTGGAAATCAAATTACCAAAACTGATTCCTTAATTCCACCTATAAGCTCTGAAATTATTTTCCGATATTTATGTTTCTTTCGTCATACAATGCCGGATATCTTCAAAAAACAGACTAATACTCGTATACAATTGCGATATTCCTAATGCACACACAAACACAATAAACATTTCCCGCATGCTGCTTTCAGATGCTCTGATTGAGCGTCATATATCCAACAGGCTTCTACTACTTTTGCTTTTCTACATGTATTTTCAAAAAAAATGGCATATTTAACCCTTTACGTGTGAAATAAGATTTCATAAAAAGTCACGAAATAAGTAAATTAGTCAATGAAAAATAAAGTTTAATATTTAAGGATGATTTTTTATGTGCTTTGATTAATCAGTGCTGCATTTATATTCACCTTCAGAACTAAATTAAATAAATCCATTATTATTTTAAAAAAAGGGAAAATTTTAAACATGTGTAGAATGACCAATAACTCAATACAAATCGTAAAAAAAAAATTGACAAAGGAATGTCGTAATATGAAACAAAATTATATTCAATGTAGTATTTGGATAAATTCGCATCTCGCACTGAAGCGACGAGTTGTTTTCAGGGCGTGGGATAAATCCGCACCTCGCACTTAAGAGCAGTGCAAGTTGGTGCGGATATATCCGCACCTCGCTCGTAAAGGGTTACGCGACCCTCTAAAATTGCGACCACTAAAATTATAAATATTAATGTATATTTTTTTTACTCCGACTCTGCTTTTGTTGATTCAAATTCATTCTGGCTTACGACCCACTTAAATATGTCATTTTGCCATCAAAGGGAACGCACGGGAAAGGGCTGCCTTCCGTTATCGGGCAATAAAGCCCGAGAAATCACATCGAGCACTGACACTTAAGCGCTCCGCACACACTACTCGTGTTCGCCGTGATTTTAATTCATTTGATGCACGAATAAATCTTGTGATATGAGCCTTAGTCATGAGGCGCTTGTAAATATTTATTATAAACAGTTTCTTCCGGGAAAACTGCATGCAAACAATTATTCGAAAATTTAATGTTTAATTTTATGAAATATAGTTTTATTATAAAATTTATTATAATCGTATCTCGTACCGACTAAATAAACTTATGACATTTAAAAAGTAAGGTCTCTAAAGCTGCTTGTGAAAAGAAATACGCAAAGTTTTCATGTTTGTTGGTTTTTTCACCACCCCGCCGCATAAATGACAATTTGCTAGCAAGCTCAGTGTCGGCGCAGCAGCCATTCACGATGGACGTCTCGATTTTTGATCCCACCAAGTACAAACTGCGGCCGGTCATTAAATTTTCGAATGCAAAAAGGGGTTGCCTTGGTAATAATTTGGCACAAATAGAAGATGTGTATATATTTTTTTTATGTTAACACATACAGGATCAATCATATTTTTTCTATAATTAAAAAATATTTGGGAGAGCGAAAATTTGTGAAGAAGAAAAAAAGACAAGGTAGTTCAAGAAGCAGTTCTTACCTTTCTATGAGTAGCAATGGGAACCAGGTTCGAAGACGAAACGCTTATATTTGTTTTCTTGATACGGAAAATCATTGAATACAGAAGCGACTTCATTTAAAAATCTTTGAATATTCAAGATTCTTACCGTTGGAATAAAAATTGGCAATAAATTTCGATAGCCTTAAAAAATGCAAAACTTTCTTTTTATTTGCAATTCGGTTTTCTCAGAATGGTAAATGATATACGAAAAGCTTTAGGTCCATAACTCATTTTTTGTAAAAATAAGAAATTTGAAATAGTTGAAAATAAATTTATATCCAATATATATAGTAAAATTAATCTAGACATTACAGAGTACACAAAAATAAACAATGTAAAATGTTTAATGGAGATGTACTCGGCTCATTAAATTTAAGTATCTGCTACATAATGTTATGTTTGCTTGCTGCGCATCTGTCTTTGCGCAGACCGGAAGCTCCCTCAGAAGTGCTCCGGACCGGAAGTTGAGCCTTCCGCTACTCTAGCGGCGGGCGATGAAAACTTAATGCAAGTATTCTGGACCGACTGAGTAGTTTACACACAGTGTAAATAGTGCTGACAAACTTTGATGGTACAAAACTCCTGCCGAAGCTTAATGAATACGTCTTAATCGAAATTATGATGAATTTTATAATGTTTTTATTAAATTAACAAATTCAATTACAATCAGATATTTACTTTGCATTATAATCACAAAATAACTGTTTAAATTGAAAAAAAAATTAGGGATTTCCAGGTCGGCCAGTCAAGGCTCTTGCCAGTTGTTATGTAAATAGATATTCTAAAAAAATCATACCCATGTATATTTTTCTTATCCAGCACTGTTATGACCCCTAAAAAGCAAATAATTTACACACATATGGTGCATTTTGATAGGTTTGCTTGAATTTAAAAAGCGCGCCATTCGAGTGATTGAGTAACCGGGTGGCAGAAAATTATTTTATTGATTAAAATCATTTAAATCATCTAAATTTCAAGACAAGAAGAATAAATTAAAAATCAATGGATTATAAATTAGGATGATACGAGTATAAACAAATAAAATATTAAAATAAGTAATTTTTTACAGAAAATATTGAATGCGATGAATTTGACTTGAATAATATTGTTAATAATCTTAATTCTCGGAATTTCATGGAGAAAGCACGCCACGAACAATGAGGTTCTCAGCATAATCAAGGAAGATAAACCTAGTAAGAACCATCTCTTGATCGGTCACATCATCCTCTACGATGATCTTTTTTACGACATTGTGGATGGGATAGTTGAGGGTGGAAACTGTAGAGGGCGCCCTAGACGGCAGTATTTGCAGCAAGTGTTCGAGGATATGAGTTGTAGCTCTAATGCTGAGTTGAAGAGGACTGCAGTGGATCGAGAGGAGTGGAGATCGAGATGCAAGATTTTGTTGCTGCAAACCAATCCACCGGATTGATACTACAAAGATGAAACCTTTAGTTGATGTGCGTTCTGATTTGGTTGAATCACCTTTCAGGAGGCCTCAAGAAGGCTTACTTTCCGATGTCCTTAAAAAATCCTTACTACTCTCTACTTCTTCTTTGTAGTGTCAATCCGGTGGATTGGTTCGCAGCAAAAAAATCTTGCATCTCGATCTCCACTCCTCTCGGTTCTCCACAACCCTCTTCAGCTCAGCTACAACTCATGTCGTCGAATACTTGCTGCAAATATTCCCGTCTAGGGCACCATCTACAGTTTCTGCCCTCAACAATTCCTTCCACAATTTCGTGAAGAAGACCATCGTGGCGCATGATGTGACCGATCCATCGGACGCGCCTCTCTGAGATGGTTCTTACTAGGTGCCTATCTTCCTTGATTTACTTACTACTAATAAATCGAAATACGCCTCGTATACAACCTGTCGTCTTTTTAAGTCCTAAGTCACCTTGACATGTGCCGTAGCAAGTGGCAAATCCAGAGTGTACTTTAATTTATGTTGAACATTTTTTTAAATATGGAACGGATATGGTTAGAAGAGAGAAGGGTTGTCGTATTATTGGACGTCTTTTCTAAACAGATGTCAAAATGTAATGTCTTATTTTTCGAATGTTTTGATATCAGCTTGATATAGCTTTTTTAGGCTGATGTCGTAAAGCCTCGAAAAACGATATTTCGTCTTTTATTTTTGTTCGCTCGCCTGACATGCACATCTAATAATGTTAGTTTTAATTATATAATATTACGCAGGCGTTTGCATACGCCATTTTATTTGTCATGACAGCTGCTCCATTTCGTGTTCAACTGTCATCTTTAACTTGCTTTTTTGCGCGATCATCGGCGGCGCAGCACGTTATTGTCCGGCAGTTGTCATTTAACTGGCGCCTGGCCGGCAAAATGCCATAACGGTCGGGCGTAGAAATCAAGTCTTTATTTAAAATAAACGCGAATTGTGCTTCGAAAACAATTTCTTTGTGTTATTAATCTGCTCCTGCATCCTGTCACCCAACAATTCCATACCCAACTTAGAGAGGAGGATATTATTTTTTTAAATAAATATAATCATCTCAAGTCTAGACTATGTCGTAAACAAGTGGTTGCTTGATACTCGTATAAAAAGTGTTTTTTTTTTATATTTCTTAAAATAGTATTTCTATGAACTTTAGTGGTGGCTGCAGAATTGCATTTTACAATCAGACTAAATTGGTTATTTCTTATCTGCAGTTAGCACTATCTACGCTGTTAGGTCTTGGGTGGAGCAGTAGCGCCATTCTTTCTTGCGATCACAGTTATGCAGGTCACGTACACGCCCATACCACGACCGATGCAATCCTAGCGCGGTATGTCATATGCTACTCCAGTAGACGACAACCTTAATGAAATTAACTTAAGGATTTTAATGACAATTTTGGCCTCCAACGTTACACTCTTACGTTCTTGCCATTTGGAAAGCCTTCCTTTGGAGTAATGAAATCCTCTGATGCGACTTGTTGCCAGAGCTGGAGTCTCTCATCGGGACCGGATGTGAGAGATTGTGTGAATCTCACAATGCTGCTTCGCGACTTCATTCTGGGTGTTGGGGGTATCTGATTATACAAGCAGTGGGACGGTTGGTTGATTGCCTTACACGTTTATTTGGCGCATATGACTTTGCGTCTTATGTTTGGTAGTGCGATACCAGCCAAGGGGTATAGTTTTGAAATGGGTGTTCAAACCCAGCGACAACAAATCGAATCACTAAAATAAATACTTGTGCTACCGAGCGGCATAGTCAAGTGTAAAGCGTTTGATTATCATTCAGACAACATTCGTTCAAAACGAAACATATTTTAGTTCTAGTAAAATTGATCCAGCCTTTAAGGAAAAAAATCCAGTCTTCGGGAGCATTGGCTCATTATCAGATCTTCCTAAAAAATGTTGATGATTGAATGCCCAAATATTTCTTTGGTACTACAGCTGCAATCTATGCAAGTTCGCGCTTTTGATCAGGAGGTTTCTGGGAAACATCTATGTTTCCTTGAGGACCTTCGAGGGTATAGGTGTTCTGAGACAAGGCATAAATAATCTCAGGTAATAAATTGTGTAACAGCAATTTTCGGTGTCTATATGCTTCAAATATAGAACGGATATGATAAAAAAAATACTTAAACTATCTTTATACATTTGACATTCTTCGAATCTCTGAAATATATCTGGAACATATGTGGTCACCACAAATTGCCGCCACTAAGTTCTATTAGCTACTACTGTCCATTCCTCGTTTTTTGACATATCTGCATCTGAAGGTCAACTTGGGAACGTTTACCGAAATCAGACTTACTTTTCAGGAATGGCTGTGAATTGAATTCTTCAAAAGAATAACAGGAGGATTATCTGCCTTCTACATCCAAATGTAGAAGGCAGATAATTTAAAGATATGAATATGTTTGTGTGAGATCTTCTTTCATTTATATTTTTTAATACAAAAAATATAGTATATTAAGTATGTTATGCAGGTTAAAGTTTGGCCATCACTTCAATAGTTCTATCGTATTGGCGGTCTATAGATTGCCTGAGCGTCAATAGATAAGGGTCATTTTTACAGTCAAATGCTTTAAAAAGGGTAATCAGCTTTACCTCAATAATTTTGAAAAATACAATCAAATAAACCTCGTGATGAACCATTTAACTAAGGTTATTTTTATATTTTTGTTACTGTATTTTTTAAGTATTATTTAAATTTAAAAACCTATATTGAAATACTCTGACATCAGCATGATATATCCCTTGCTGACTGGTACCGAAAACCTCGATATACAATCTTTCGTCTCTTATTTTGATTCGCTTGACGTACATGTATGTGTCACCATATTGGCGTTTTGGACAAGTTCGGTCACGGGTGTGACGTAGGTTATATAGATTGCCACTTGCGGCGCTGGTGACCGACCACGGTGCCGCACGGGTCAGTCGTATGCCGACGTCGGCGAGATCATATTGTATAGTGGACCGGCCTGAATGCTGTAACTAGGTCGGGCCATAAGTTTGTAAAGTTTATCGTAAATATATGTTAATGTACTTCAGAAAAAGTCTGTGTGTTATTTATCTGTTCCTAATTCTGCCACCACGCGGCTGTAAAACAACATTTATTTAAAGAGAGGAGGATGTTTACTCTTACAAGTATTTTCTTGAAGCTCTTATCTTGCTATGGTAGAGTGTAGAAACGGCATTTAATTACGGATATGGGAGGAAAGAAACGATTTAAGGTTTATCACGAACACTTTCACAGCCTTACGTATTTGACATCCACTTAATCAATGGACAACCCCATGTCGGTGGAGTTGTCATCGGTACGCATGCTGAGGGGTTGAGAATTACTTGACGAAAGAAAGAATTTGTCGAGAAGCACATTGTTATTTATTTTAAGTTAATGATTGACACACTTCATTATTCTGCCAGGGCCAAAACAATGAATTATCTGCACCTAACGATGCCCAGGCAGAAACTAAGTCGGACCGCGCCATAGCACTCACAGCGCCCAAAGATCACCTAGCGGCCTTTATGACACTAAAAGTTTTACAGGTAGCGCCCCCGTGATAGGTAACGACCTATCACAAAACATAAAATGTCCGACGAGCGAACAAAAATATTTTCGGCACCAGACTGCAAGGACTCTTAACGAGCTGATATCATATTTTTATGACTGCAAAGTATGTAAAATTGTGTAGAAATTCATACAAGCATCTTCGAAACTTTGTTTTGAACTAATATTGATTATCATGTGTAATTACCGTGCGCTAATAGGAAATGCACTAAAGGATTGCCTTCTAGAATTTAGAATTAAGATGTATTTGATTCGACTACTCATACTATGTTTTTTTAAATAAAGGAACTTCAATGGCTTTAACACCAATTATTCTTTCAGTTTATCAGTAATCAAATACACACATACAATTCTACATCAAATTCTACGCATCAATTCATTCAGAAAAAATATCAGCAGACGCGGGATTCAAACTTCGAGGGTTGCACCTTTGTTCCGTCCTATACACCGCGTTATCCACACGACCATTCTCTGTCTGGAGAGATAAACGAAACTTGATGTATTTATACCATCGTTTAAATCATATAACGATAGATGTCTCTGTAGTATATATTCAGAGTATGTTTATTATTAATGTATTACGATTCAATCAGTCAAAATTTATTCACAAGATTTATTATTAGTAAGCAAAATAACCTTTTACAAATGCACATTATCATATTATTTCAATGTGTAAAACATCAGTGATATCTTTCAAACTTGCGCGTTATTAAATTTTCAGTATATCTTCGTTATGAAATTTCATATCTTCATTAGTTAATGCATAAAATCTTGAATGCACCGAGCTGAAGATAGTAGAGACCCTGGACAAACACTTGAGGCAGAGTGGAGAACTTACTGTTAAAATTAATATCGCTCTATTCCACGGAATTAATTTATCTTTCAGAGTTTCGGACCAAGTTTCTCGAAGAGAATTTCAGCTGTGCCACTTAAAGTGTGCGCTGAAACATATGCCAAATATTAAGAAAGGGACCTGAGAAATTATGCGAAGAAAGAGTGAAGAAATTAAGGTAGTTTTATGTTTTTTATGTAAGATTTTACCCAAAGTGATTTATCATTTACGTTGCTAATTATTTTCTTGCAAACAAAATTATGTGCTTAAAAAACTGTGAGCACTTTACTCTTTATTCTTATAAAGTTTTCGTATCAAGAAATGTATGTGTATGTTTGAAATGGAATTAAAAGAAGAACCGTGTCTATTAAAAAACTCTTAAATGTAACATTTCATTGGTTAGTCATGTCTTACCGAATTTTTTTAATGCAAAGGAACAATCTTACAAAATGATAATTAATGAATACTTTATGAGTTCCTATTTTTCACATTAAATATGGGTTTAATTCATCTTTAATGTATTTAGAAGTTATTTAACTTCATTTCGAAAAATTTAAATGCTTTTTACTCCAATTATATCATAATTTATTTACATTTTTCTATTTATGCAATTAAAAAATAAACATTTAAATAAAACATGAAACATTTTTTTTAAACGAAGAATAAAAGGCAGGAAATTGATTTTTTTTCTCTAAATTGATTAACTCAAATCTTAGCTCTATACATCCCCTCGAAAGGGCGAAGACACCCCTTAAGGACAAAAAAATGTGCAGGCCTCGAGAGCGTCGAGATAATCATCCGATCGTCTTAAAAGAAACCCTGATTATTTGACACCCAAATATTTCTCGAGTGATACAGCCGCAGTGTATGCAAGGCAAGTTCAAGTGCATTGGCCCTGTAGACTCCCGGGAATTAGCTATATTGTTATCTGGAGCTCCAGGATAAAGGTATTCTGAGAGGACAAAGCATAAATACTATGCCTCTTGGGAGAGGGATAAGACTGCCTAACCAAATCGCCTCGGATGTTGATATACTTAACGTAAGGGAGGCCCAATTCAGACATGAACTCCACGAGTTTCTTTGGAGAAATGATTTGTTGGCGTCGTCTGTTTGATGAGTATTGGGACCTTCTGTTGCTTGTCTTTATTGCTTTATTCTTAGTACTTAATCATAAGTACCTATATTTGTATATATTGTATTTTTTATTTTTATGATTGTTTCTTATTTTATTTCAGAAACGATTTGAGTTATTCAAATTTGTAATGTTTCTGCAAGTGAAAAAAAATGAAATAAAATTGAAATAAATAATATGAGCTTACAGATTTGTGAAACAGCAATTTACGGTATCAATATGCTCCAAATGTGAGGCATAAATGTTTTATGTGAGCAACCTTTAAAGAGAAACAACACACGATGCGTCTTCATTGATAACTATTTCTAGTTTATTTTACACTTATCTCTGTACCATTTAAGTTAAACTTCCTCTATAACACAATGTTAGCAAGAAAACTCAACACAAATTCAAAATTACTATCATCGCCTCCATAAGTGTTCAAGTTCAGTCATTGAACTCGTAAACAATAATCTTCCGAAAGTTGGCCGTCTGCTGCTTCACAGAATTAACTTGTTGAACAAGAGAGTACCAGTGGAATATTGTTCGCCGTCTCGATACAGGTAAAGTCGCGTTCAATAGAGCATACGCCTGGCTTAACTTCTTGAACAGGTGTAGCAAAGGGTTACTTACACGGTTCTTAGTCAAATTTCAGTGTCGATAAATAACTCATGTTGTCATACTCAATAAATTATGTAAGTAAAATTATAAGTGTATATTGACATTCTCTTCTCTAAGTTTGTTATTGAATCAAGTGGTGGCAGTATGAGGAGCAGATTAACAACAGACACACTTTTCCAGAAGCACATATATTTTCATGATAAGCTCTACAAACTTCCGGTCCTAACGGAATAACATGCCGGATCGGCCATAATACGATCTCCTGACGGTCGGCACACAACTGACTGCCCCAGGCGCCGCGCTCGGTGACACCCAGCGCCGCAAATTTATATCTATATAACTGACGTCACACCCGTAACCTGACTTGTCTAAAATGCCAATATGGCGACACATGCAGGTACATGTACGACAAGCAAACAGAAATAAGAGACGAAAGATTGTAAATCGAGGCTTTCGGTACCAGTCAGCAAGGGCTATATCATGCTTAATGTCAGTATGTTATTGGCATCGGGCTAATCAATCGATATTTTTAAATCTTCTCGATTACTTCACTTCGCGCTTTAAGCTCCGGGATTTCGTCGTCCTGGAAGGCCGTCGGGAACTATAGATAGAATGTACATGGCTGCGAGAGGCAAAGCTGAGATGCTAATAATTTTGCGACTGATAAATAGCATATGCTCTAGTTTATCATTTTTAGGGATTTATCATGCAGAAGAATTTTGCGACTGATAAATAGCATATGCTCTAGTTTATTATTTTCAAGGATTTATCATGCAGAAGAATACCGACAGATGACTTCAAATAAATTTCATCTGTAGATAATATGACGCTTACCTTTTTACGTATACCAAACGCTACATGTATAATGTTGACCGACCAAACGACAAAGACTACAGTCATTAAATACAAACTAGAGCCACATTTACGCATCATCCATTTTTAACAGGAATTGACAACGATTGGGCGGTGCTAACAGGATGACTTTTGTCTACCACCAATTTTGAAGACAAGTTTATACTGGAATTTTACGGGTGAGGGATCGAATTCAAAACAACTGGGAGTATGAAATTTTTCAGAAATGATTTTTTAAAAATGCCATTGGGGATCTAACCCAAATTTCTGATGATGATACAAATTATTTTTATGATTCGTTTTTTTATAAATAAAATTAATAACGAAAATTGCGAGAACCCTTTAAATTACGTACAAGTTTGGACTATAAGAAGGGAACAAAAAAAATAGTTTGCTCTCTGCGGGCCTGGTCCAAAAACATCGTAAAAACTCAGCAATCGCACAGTAGTAGACGACTCTTAAATGAAACTGTGTAATCGCTAAAAAAAAATACATAATTAAATAACAGTCAAACGTAACTATAACTTCATTTTAATTTTAAAAAAATATATATGCATACAATGATTAGGTTTGTTTCACATCATTTTGTTTTAACTGATCGTTCTCGTTTCAAGCCAATCAGTTCCATTTTCTATATAACTGTCTAAAACTACAGTTAGTTAAATAGTAAAAAAAAATCAACAGAATATTTTTTCTCATTGACATATACTCGATATATATAATATATTCGTTTATTGTCATTTTGGTACCATATAATTTGAAAAAAAAAAACCTCCATTGTTATTATGGGTTTAATTCCCTTGATTACGCAAACCCCAGTAACGCTTCCTTATATTTCACGTAAATAGGTGTTCTTTATTAATACATTGTTATGTAAATTGTTGTAACATAAAAAACTAAATTTAAAAAATATTCATCAATAAAAGATTCATTTTTTTTCATAATGTTACATATGATGTTGACGTATGGTATAATATATTTTTGTCTTATCTTATTTTTGGTAATTTATTCCCAATTTTTGTATGATATTAATCCCCCGATAACACGATCCTCAACAACGTGATATTATATTTCGCGTAAATGGGGGCTTTACCTGTATAAATTAATATGTATGTATAACATTATTAACATTAATTTTATAATTTTAACAATCTTCCTCGGGAAATAAAAGAGATCAGCGATATTAAAATATTGATTGAAAAGGTGAAACAGTACTTTAAAATAATGTCGAACAGAACCGACGTCACTGCATAACAAATTGAAATACTGAAATGTACCAAAAATGTATTATTAAATTATATATACATTAAATTTAATTCAACATATAGTATTTTAAATCTTTAATCATATAATGTTAGTTTTATATCAAAATCATGTAAATGTATAAATATGTAATACTCTGTATAATCATATAAAACTGTAAAATAACATAGATGAATCCCACGCCACACACAAGATCTTATCTTTAAGTGGTGTGGTAAGCGAATGTAAAAAAAAGAAAAAAAAAAAAAAAAAGATTGGAATGTAAATTACTATGTAAAAAATGTATTTTTATATTTGATTAAATAAAAAATAAAAAAACATTATACAAAACAATCTTTATTAATAATAAATTTATATTTGAGATATGATTTAATAGGCTTTTTTCATTATGCGATTTATAAAGTTACCTTGACTCTTATATTCCTGTTAGTGAATTTCTTATAAAAATTTTCAGAAAATCTAGTTCTTGTTAAATATTAAAGTTTATAACAACCATATTATTCAAAACACGTTCCGCGAAAACTGATGACATGACAATTATTATACATGGAGAAGTTATTCACAGAAATTTGAATGTAAGCGACATTAAAGCGTTAACTTAAACATAGTTATCACTCATTAGAGCATTTTCATTAAATTAATTGTCAAATTGTGCCTTACCTGCCTTAATAAATTTAATTTGTTAATTTTGCTTCTGATATTAAAGTAATTGTATTAAATAAATCATATTTAATATTTTTTTCTTTGATATTTGATAATTGTAGCAAAATTACAGTTTCTACCATTCGTGGCGATTTTATATTTTTAATCTTAGTTATTTTTAATTCGAATTTACTCATTATATAACCTGAATCATATCCATTTAAGTTCCACCGACCTTAATGTAAAGCTTTCCGCGGTGCTTTCTGAGATGAAAGTCCTGAATATTTCTAATGTATGTCTGTATATATTTCTGGAAAGTTAGAGCATAGTTTAATTTTTTTGAGCCTTTTTATAGAAATGACGTTAGCGATTCGAATCAAATAATGAATCGCGGCCCTATTAGATAGTTTATTTTCGTAGTTATGTACCTTCAGTGCCTAATGTCGACTAACTTTTAAAATATATATTTTATTGTCCTATCATGTTTAAGAATGTACTTATAAGTCAATTACTGAAAAAATGTCTTAAGTGAAAGATACCGCGGTCTTGTTTCAGATATCAATGCTTGAATGAAACATTACACATTTGAATACATTAATACACGATTAACTTTCGTAGACCAAGAACTGTCAATTTTCAAAGCTCTTTCTTAAATGCCACTGGTAAGTTTTGAAAAGATCTTTCAGCGTCTGCGTTTTCTCCTTCCAACAATCCTGATATCTTCAAGAAACTGAGAAATATACATCAGCAATTTCTCAAACCCACAATAAACACAACAAAATTTTCCACACGGAGTGTCCAGCTACTTTAGATGAACGCAGAGTGCACTGATCTTTACCGGTTGTGCTTTTCTGGATGTGATAAAAAAATATATTTAAATAAAGAGTAGAAATTAAAAAAAAAGTGATCAAGTTAGAACTTATGACGTTTTATGTTTACTTTAGTTTTAAAATAATGAAAACTATTTTATTTGTTTATTAAGTGGAGTCACCTTTAGTGTAAAGTGACTTCTACGATATCGTAGCGGTCACGTTTCCGTTTCGGACTTCGGCTGGAAACGGCTTTCAGGCGCCTGCACTGAAGGCTCTACGGCCACTTCCGGTCACCCTACACACACACAGTCTGCTACCACTATGAGCATGTCAGGTGTGGCGTAGAGACAATGTACATCAATAGTCAACCCTTTATTACTTAAATAATTATTATTTTAGCATTTTCCTAGCCATACCTTAAACTAAAAAATATTTATAAATATTTATTTATTTATTTACCTTGTTTTCAAAAATATTTGGTATTTAAAATATCGTTGTAGTTATTAAGATACAGTTTGATCAAAAATCATAGACGGTTGGCAATCCTTGTTATAAATATTCTTAATAATAAATAAAATAAGCACGTCACACATGGCTCAACTTAAAAGCCACGAATTAGAAATGTTTTTGTTATCAAAATTACAAATATATTACCAATGTGCACAATCGTAATTCACATTGGAAGTGATGAAGCTCTCATAGATCACAAAGCTGCAGTCATCGATCGTCTGAAACTGAAAAATTTCTCAGTGTGATCTATGTAAATACTGAAACTTTTATCTTTTTAATATTACAACGGATCTCAGAGTGAATTTCAAAAGCTAAAATAACTATATATTTATCAGCAAACACGGTTACCTCATCATTTTATGTTACTTTAATACCAATTAAGCAACTGCATTTTCTTTAAGATGCCTTAAACAAAGAATAGAGGTTTAACAGATGCTCTATAGGCAGCATATCCGCAAGTGAAAAAGAAACGTTTTCTGCAAATTACCTGTGACATGTACGCCAAGTAATAAAAAGTATTTTTATTTCTTTTAAAAGTATTAAAGTTCTTGAAGACTGAAACAACCTACGTTGATAATCCCTGTCGTAGCTCCGTAGGCCGTAGAGCCTGCACGGCGTAGACTATGCCGCTGATATAATGAAACTACCCTCGCGGTGATTCTCAGATAATTGGTATTGTCTTTTAAGGCCAATTCGCCATAGAATCTAACAACTTTCAGCGAGTGCCCTAAGTGAACATTTTCATTGGTGCAATTTCCATTTAGATGGAAAAAATGTGCAACCGACTTTAACTTATTGACTCATTTGAATTAAAGATAAAAAACTCTTCTTCAAAAGTATTGTTTTATATACTTGTTAACGACAAAAGGATTAAACTTTTATTACGAACGATTTAATATTTTTGAAGTTTTATGAACTCTTCAAGCGAGTAATCGTTATTGATAAAAGTTTAGTTGATCAGTAACCAATTAATAATTAAATTACTCTCATTGTTTGCATTAATTTTTCACATCGCTAAGGATTTAACTCAAATTGTTCAATATACTCGTAAATATTATTGATTTTAATTTATCCTATCATTATAAGTATTCTAAAACATTTCATTGAAACTATGTATTTATTTTATTTTTTGTAACTGTATAGTATTTTTTACCTTTTAAAATGAATGATTGCATTAAATTTTTCTTTTGTCATGCGCTCGTCCGGATTATAACCAGTTGGCAACTGATAAGTGCCGGTGGGTATAGATCAATGGTCAAAGCGTTTGCTTTGCAAGCCAAAGGTCGTGGGTTCGATCCCCGATGGAGATTAAAAAAAAGCATTTCAAATCGATTTATGAGCTCTAAAATACGAATGGTGTGAATTTGATCCCTGACCCGTGAAACTCCAGTCATAGCCTATTAATTAAAATTGGTGGTTGACGAGAGTCTTCCCGTGAAGGCTACCCATTCACAGTAAATTCCTGTAATAATAAGGATGATGCGTAAATCGAAAAACGATATTTTGTCTTTATTTTTTTTGCTCGCCTGACATGCTCATCTAATGTTAGTTTTAATTCTATATTTACACACGGTGCTTACATTTGCCAATTTATATTAAGCTCTAGTAGTCATCAGTGATGTGTCTTTGTCTTATAACACCACACAAAATAGTCATGGGACACACTCAATATCAAAACGATACCAATTTTTGATAAGTCTATCGATTAAGTTAGAGAAATCATAATGAATACATACATGTAAGTTCAATTAATACATCCTGTCTATCGGTCTAGCTTCAGTTATATGTGATATGTCTTTGTCTCATAACTCAGCACAAACTAGTCACAGAGACACAAAGACAAACCCAATATCAAAACCACGTCAGTTTCTGATGGGTCTCGCATTATTGCGCTTCGATCCGATTAGCGTTTGCCTGGAGCGAGTGTGAGAGCAGCTTAATCAATGTAATCCATTGGACCATTAGACGTACGGTGTGATTCCAATCAAATTTGCATCGTTAAGTAGACCGGCACACTAGACAAGTAATGGCTGACTTCATGCAAGGTACATAGGCGTAACTTAATACTATTAAAATATTAATTTACATATAGTCTGACAGAACCTTCTGCGCTATGACAAAGGGTTATGAACTGATATCGGCTTGATATAACTCCTTTAGGCTGATGATGTAAAGCCTCGAAACACAATCTTTTGTCTCTTATTTTGGTTGCTTGCCTTACATGCACATCTAATGTTTGTAATTGTAGAATATAAAAAGGTGTTTGCATACGCCAAAATATTTGTTGTGACAGTGGGCCCATTTCCTGTTGGTAACACAGTCATCTTGAATTCGCTTTTCTCTGCAGCGACAGTTGGCACTGCCGAGATGTCAGCGCGCGCCGTTAGTTGACAGTTGAAATTTGACTCGCGGCCGTTATAGCGCGCGCGCCTAGGGCGTTCGCTATAACGGGCGACGTTTTTGACAAATGAACGCGTATAGTTAAATAAAAACAGGTTATTTATATTGTGAACCTGATCCTGCATCCTTCATCCAGTAAGT
This sequence comes from Glossosoma conforme, assembly GCA_022606575.1. Taxonomy (NCBI): domain Eukaryota; kingdom Metazoa; phylum Arthropoda; class Insecta; order Trichoptera; family Glossosomatidae; genus Glossosoma; species Glossosoma conforme. The sequence continues at coordinate 4,384,438 of JAGTXR010000058.1, read as the reverse complement.
CGATATCGAATAAGAGAGGAGGATATCAATACTTTTTATGTAATCACATACACTAATCCCATTTTTTTTTAAATTTCTACACGATTTACTCGTTGTTACTTAGTACATTTATAAGCAGTATTTTGGTTTTTGGAACTACTTCATTAAATTATATGCAAATTAAGTTTTGTTACGCACCACTTTATGAAAGCAATATATCGGATAAAAAAGGATATGAAGGAGTATACCTACATATGGTAATGGAGAAATATTATCTGTTGATTTTATACCGCTTGCTTTTTTGAAGTATGGGTAAGCGCTGGAAAAATTCACTATGAGTGGTTGGTATTCACGCGACTGCTGTTGTCTAACACTTGTTAATCAAAGTCTCAACCACTGAATGACGCAGATGGATTCCCATATTTTGCTGACCGCGTGTCGTTGCATGGGTTGAGCCGCGCATTTGGACCAATCAGTTGAGGCCTCGGGAGTGGCGGGCTTATCATTTGATGTCCTTAAAACTCAAAATTTCACCGCGTATACCGCAACTTCCGTTTCTTTAAGTTCCTGAATTCTTCTGTCTTGAAAGCCTTTGAAAACTGTACATGTGTCCAGATGGATCTTGATTAGCAGAGTTATTACTAGATATTGACCTATAACTGAGTTTTTCTTTGTAATTGCATGCAAAAGAGCAAATCCAGTCGAAACCAGTACACTCTATGGCGTTCAGCCAGGTCGGCTGAATATTGTCTGCGGGAAACATGTGTTTTTTTTTGTGTTTAAGTGTGTTTTGGAAATATTTCAAGTATATATTGACATCAGCATAGCCCTTGCTGACTGATACCGAAAGCCTCAATACACAATCTTTCGTCTCTTATTTCTGTTCGCCTGTCGTACATGTATGTGTCCGCCAAATTGGCATTTTGGACTTGTTACTGAGATCGCCACTGGGGCGCTGCGTGACAGACCACGGTGCCGCACGGCGCATAGTCGTGTACCGACCGTGAAAAAGGTCGTATTGCTGTTGGCCCGGCCTGTTGAATGCTGTGACTAGGTCCGGGCTGTAAGTATGGAAAGTTAATCGAAATATATTTGTCAATGTGCTCCAGAAAAACTATTTATTATTAATCTGCTCCTGTTTCTTGAAGAAATCCATCGAGAGATGTAATTTTATAATGAATGTCGATATCTGTAAAATGCTTTAAAAATCTAGATATTCGCTTTCTTTGATCGAAGAATCTATTGATTTTTAATGCGGTCAAACGAATTGCTCTTCAAGTGACGATAATGAAGATAATTTATCAGGTGACGCCCTTGTTTTCCATGTTACAGGTTACCCAGATGAAGAGAGTACTGCGAGTGAAGTTCCATGCCTAATGACGTAGGCCAAATTATAATCAAGTCCTACATCCTGCGAGCAATCATCACTAACCAAGCAAACCTAATTAATTGGAATGACGTTGTTAGTATTGAAATGCTTCACCTGTAATTATTTCAACCGTGTAAATACTAAACCTGTAATAATTCCGCTAATGTAAATATTCAGAATATTCCGACACACGTGGCTGTATCGTTTTATGCTGATTACAACTCCATACTCAGCATTTATGTACCGTACTCAAATAGTGAATTTAATTAGAGTGTAAAGCAGTTATATTGTTAGATTAAATTTCTTGGTCATCGTATGTTTATATTGCATACATATGAGTATGTGTTTATTCTGAAAAAAAAAATAGTAGACCTGTAGAAATGCTTACAAGTCTTCAAAATACTATCCTCTTGCATCAATACACTTCATTGATCCAATTGATTATATTGACTAAACAATTTGGAAGCTTCCGGCCATGCGGGATGACATGCCGCTGGCCGTGATGCTACCTTCTCGATCGTCAAAACATAACTGATTCGTCTGGCCCGAGTTCAGTCACCAGCGCTGTCGGTGGAAAAATTATATAACTAGTCCTAATATGGCGGACACATAAATGTATGGCAAGCGACAAAAATAATAGACGAACGATTGTATTTGGAGGTTTTCGGTACCGGTTAGCAAGGGCTACATCGTGCTGATGTCAACATATATTTAAGTCAGCATTATAAAGGAGATCGGCTAATTTTCTTTACTTCTGACTCCTGCTTCCAAGGCCTTGACAATTTCTAACAGAGCGGCATGATTCAACTGTGTCGTGGAAATTCGTGGTGTCATACGTCCTGACTAGAGAGCGCACATAAAATTTAAGAAGAAAACATTTTTGTAAGGTATAGATGGACCAACATCCTCGTGCAGCACTTATCGTATAACACTAAAACAATCTTCACGAGCTCCATTCCCACTATCAGCGTTTTATACGTGACATAAAAAAATGAAGATAAAGGCTATCAGTGATAACAACACACGCTACTTTTTACGTTGTGCTTTGCGCAATATACGTTACATATGTATATCCTTTCTCTATTTCCTAAAAGGTATGGTTATAACGGTCCATAAATATCATGCAATAGATTGTGGGTAATATTCAGTCGATATTTAAGTCTTAAACTATTGCAAAAATCAGTAACTGCCTATTTGGAAACATATCCGATGAGAAGATATTGAGTCGCCCCTCAGTGCCATTTTATCAGGCTTCAGAGAAGTTCTTTTTGCTTCTATCCGAAAAATTGGATAATAAATCTTTTAAATATGCCTCAGTTACAACGGCTGCTATATCATCAAGTTCATGGTATTGTGGAACTACGAGTAAATAAGTGGACCTTCGGATAAAGATATTTGTATAGACAAATAGTCTGATTAAACGCGTTTTGTCTCTTTAAGACAATGTCTCCTAATGAATTTGAACCGGAACATACAATAGAAATACATTAACATCATCAAACTTACGTTAGTAACTACTTCAATAACGAATTAAAATTGTATATTTTCATTGAAGGAAAAGAAATAAAAAATTTAAAAAATAAATTAAAAAAATAAAGAGGAGTTCCTTAATATTGTTATTTCATATATCCGTCCACGACCATATATGGAACATATGGTCACCACGAATTTACACCACTCAATTCTGTCAGATACCTCTATCACCACGCCATTCTCGATGACCTTCAAGGCAGTTGTCTCGGGACATGAAGGAACAGCAGCTGTTGTATTCGAGCCGTATTTTTAGATGATTTTTTAATGATTATTTTTAAGGAGATCGGATGATAAGCTCGACGCTCCTTGAAACTTTGACCATTTGGTACTGGGAGGTGGTTGAACCCAATCAACAAAATACTGTTAGCAGCAAACGTCGACCCTTCCAAGTTTTTGTCTGCATGCAATGTTGCTTCAGTGATGTAACAAAAACCACAATGTACTACACAAAATATAGCAAATTTGAATCGTCGACTGAGTATTCATTTAGTGAGAGTGTTATCTTTGTATGTGTATTATACAAATAAAAATAAAATCAAATAAAACGGTATTTCTTCCTTATCCGTTTTCCATTTTTGCGATAATGATGGCCTTTTACAGCCAACTATTCCATTGGAAGACAACATAGCGTAAAACTGTTATACATTTGCCCTTTTTTTCTTCCATTTTCACCGACTTCCTGGACTTAGAAGTATTCTGCTCACGTGCCAGACTCTTTGCCTATAGGCGAGTATTAAATGATCAATTCTATTTTATTTCTTAATACTTTTGCAGCTCAATATGCCGTATATGTGTCAATTAATGATTTAAAATCGCTTCAGACCCGCCATATGTGTACTCTTATCTTTCTAGAAAAATACCATTAAATATATATAATCGTGTCGGAAAAAACAGACTCAGATCCTGTCTGCCCAGAAGTGGGCGACGTCGATGGCGTTACTCTCGGCCATCATCAGGTCTTCCTGGGTGCAGCTACTCGGACACAGCGCACACTCCAGTAGGTGTGACAGGGTCTGCTCAACGCCGCAGTCACATTCATTCGGTCCGCTGTAAAACTGCCAGGCTTTCATTTGTATCCTCGTCTTGCATACTCCGGTCCGAAGTCTGTTAAGAGACCTCCAAATATTCCACCCCTGGTCGTGTCCAGGGGCTAGGTCCTCTTACGGTGCAATCCGAGTATTTCCCTTAGTTGCTCTTCTCCAGATGTTCAGCCACAGGGTGACCTTAGGTATCACCAGTTCCGTTGTCGACTGGAGAAAACTTCTTCTTGATTTGAGCTTGATTATCTTTTGATATTTAATCATAATACCATTAACCTTAGATTTATAAAAGAGCAGTTTTTAATGTAGTGAGTATTTAGAGAAGAATAATCTCATTTTAAAGAAGACCAAACTCAGCTGAACAGTGACAGAACCATGGAAAAATTTCATACGCAGATTCTTTCGACTTTCGTCTACCACATTTTTAAATTCATAAGGTATCGAGATCGAATACCAACAGAAAACCAACCGCAAATATTTAGAAATTGTATTTTTAGACGATTTTCAATGTTTTTTTGTAAGGAGATCGGATGATAAACTCGACGCTCTTTGAAACTTTGACCATTCTATACTGGGAGGTGGGATAGCCGGCAGGTATAGCTCAATGGCCAAAACGTTTGTTTTGCAATCCAAAGGTCGTGGGTTCGATCCCCGACTCGATTTTGTATCGATTTCTGAGCTCTAAAATGAGTTTGGTTGTTGGTGTGAATTTGATCACTCACCCCTAAAATGCAAGCCTAATAATTAAAATTGATGGGATACAAAAATCGTCCCGTGAAGACCACTCATTCATAATAAATTCCTGTATAATAAGGGTGCTGCGTGAATCTCGGGCTGTAGTCTATGACGTTGGCGGATCAACACTCCACATGAAGCGCTCAGCCAGATGCACCATGGTAAGCGTCATAAAATTCCACAAATGAGACTACAAAATTACTATCACCATCTGTTGGTATTCTTCTACGTATATTTACATAAAAAAATACTTTGAATGAAAGCGGATATATAATAAAATAAAAAGAAACCAAGTCTATTTTTTATCGCTGTAACACTTCTGGTAATGTACAAAAATTAACATGTTCTTTCATCAAAATGCCGCATATTTAAGTAAAATATTTATTTTTTATACAACTTTACACCCCTTCAGTTGGTTTGGTAGCTTTCAAGGCGCGTCCTTGTTTAGCAATAATAAATTGTGACGTCGTCGTAGCCTCGACAAAATCCGAAATGAAATTGTTTCATAGACATAAACTCATGCGGATGTCCCGTAGCACAAGGTTAGGGAAACATAGTGCCTGCATTATCGATAGAAGGAGCAGAATGGGATGAAAAACATAAGAATCAACTAAGGCAAACCTTTTCACAGAGGTTTTTAAGGATAGTCTTGATATGAGCTATTGTTTGCAAAGTATTTTCATTAAATAGTAACAAACGCTTGTAATCTGGGCGTGTCGAATGATCATGGCGGTGAAATTCAAGTTAATACCTCAACAATCTCACAATATTATTCGTCGACTCGTATCAACTAATGCCATTTAACTGGTATTCCAAAACGTGGAGCATCTTTAACATCAAAATGGCCTGATTGATATATTGCAAAAAAGTTTGGACACTGGCGTTCTGTAAATACATCTTCTCCGCACACATTGGATATTGTTTGCTATTATTTGTAGCTTTTTGATGGTAGAAAATTTTAAAAATTACGAAAATGATGTTATTTGTTGCAAATAATACATTTTCTGAAAAGGCGTATATTTAGTTACTTAATAAATGCCTTAAGTTTATTTGAGATTAAAAGATTAATATTTTCGAAAAAAAAATACAAACTTCTATTGATATCAACTTGGTTAAGCTCTTTGAGGCTGATGCCGTAAAGCGTCGAAAAACGATCTTTGGTCTCTTATTTTTTGTACGCTCGCCTGACGTGCACATCTAATAAAGTTAGTTTTAATTATATACAATTACACGGCGTTTGCATACGCCATTTTATTTGTTATGACAGTTGCTCCATTTCATGTTTGTGCAACTGTCATCTTTATTTTCTTTTTTGTCGTGATTACCTTGGCCGCGCTGGATGTCACAGTGTTTCCGCAGTCGCCAGTTAACTCTCGTCCGACCGGCAATACGCCATACCGGTCGGACGAATGAATGAAGTCTTTATTCAAAATAAATGCAAGTTTTGATTCAAAAACAAGTTCTGTGTGTTCAACGGAGTTGGTAGAACAAAGTTTTTTGTGTTGTTAATCTGCTTCTGCATCTTTCCTCCACGCGGCCACTTGACAAACCCGCGAATTGTCGTCTTTTTTAAAGACAGGGGATTGTCACATGAAATGAAAGAAAATCGTCAACCCTGAAGATGGCCTTTGTAATGGCGGTCGAAATATTAATCAGAATAAAAATACCCACAAATGGTTCATCCTAAAAAACTTTTTTTTTAGTTTCTGATACAAATAATTTATCTGTCATTTTATTCTATTTTTTTGTTTGAAATTATTTTTTCTGTCAGTGTATTCTGGTTTTGATATACGAGCATCGAAAAAATGTTTGAAACTAAAGTTTCTTTATAACTGGTACTGGGGTAGCTTTGTAAGGAAGTAGAGGAGGTTAGCGGAAGAACCTTTCCATACACATGTCGCTCTGGTGGAGGGAAAAGTGGAAATTTATTCAGCGGGGTTCGGCACCCAATAAAACACAGCCTTCAGCCTCCCGCTGTGAAAATGGCTGAAATAGAAAATACAAGGGTGACGATCATTGAAAATTTTACGAAAATAAAAACATTTGTAATACTGATATTCGTATTTCTAAATACAGCTTAAATTTTAAAGCATTTAACTAATGCAACATTCCAATGTTATTAATATTTGTAATAATATTATTTATTTATTTAGCCACTCAGTTAGCCACATCCAAGCAAATACAGAAAAAATCCAAATTTCAATTAAACAGAATAGAAAGAAAATATAAATCGGCATGTACACATACACCACATTACTATTATTGATCTATTCAGTGAGTGGAGCACAGGATCCTCACTGGATGGCCACGTGAAGGCGCATCCAGTGCCTCTCCAACCGTAAGTCCCACCTATCCGCCCACACATCGACCATTGCGTTGGGACTGCCGCGAACGCGTGTTCACAGAGAAGCATAACGCTTTCTTATTATGGCATGGAAGCCATCCACTCACGCCTCCGTCAGCATGTCTGAAGCACTACAGTTAATGAGTGAGTTAAAACTTCTGAGAAAAAATCTGGCAGTTAAAAATTAATCTCAAAATAAATATTGCAATGAGCAAAATTAAAAACTCTTGAATGTCTTAAAACGTATAACTAATTCATTCATTCATTATCAAATGATAGAATGACTTTAAATCTAAGAACAAGTGTTTTCCATTATTAATTTTTTCCCAACGTCAAAGAGACTTTTTGTCATATAAGAAGAGTTTTTTTATTTTGTTGTCGCTGGGTACTAGATACCCCTTGGCTGGTATCGCACCACCAAACCGCCCACTGATTGTACAATCAGATACCCTCAACACCTAGACTGAAGTCGCGAAGTAGCTTTCTGAGATCCACACAACCTCTCACATCCGGCCCTGAAAATGAGAGACTCCAGCTCTGGCAACAAGTCGCATCAGAGGATTTCCTTACTACAAAGGAAGGCCTCCCAACTGGTAAGAACCATGACTGGCAGATCTGGAAATCCCTGAACAGATTAAAAACCGGAGTTGGTAGAACGTAGGACAACCTCGAGCAGTGGAGAATTCTTCAGCAGAGACAGTCATTATTGTGTGACTGCGGAGACCTGTAGACCGCCTCACACCTAAGACCCTGCTTCATGTGCCCAACAAGCTGCACACCTCAAGACCTAATGATAGGCAACACACGGGCTATCAATGTTGCCAGTTACAGGGCAGAAATAATTTGACGTCGCTGACACGCAGAAGAAGATTTCACTTTAATTTTTATGACCTATTAATTAAAATTAAATGTGTGAAACTAAAATTTTAATTTTTCTGTGATTTTATGCAGAGAGATTGCTTGAAAATAAATAAAATATAAAGGCTTTTCTTCTGTACATTGACATAAAGATTACTTACGTTCAATCGATCAAGATTATAAAACGTATCACTGGTCATGTTTCAAATTTTTGATAATAATTAAATTCAAAAAAGCTACACGTGGTTTCAGCGAACGAAAGCTTTGTTACCCTATCGTCAATCCACTTTGCAAAGTTTAGCTTAGAGTGTTGAGGGGAAAGCTTCAGCCGCCGAGAAGCCTTCGCCAGTCATTATTGGGCGGCCGACACAACTCACAATGTTATTGCTCATATTGTTATAACTCGTATTGTTTCAGCCGGCGATGTTATTAACAATAACACCGCACCGAGGCTCCCGGAGCTTTTTCAGGAAATTGAAACGAAAACTTTTCAGACGAGCTTTAAGCGTATTACGGACCGCGTAATGATACTTTGCGTATAGGAACGATGTTGAGTGATTGAATGTAGAAGTACGTAACAAAATATCTTTGTATATCATATGTATATTATGAGTTTATGAATTTTGTCACTGTTGAGAATGCATTTGCCGGCATAGTCCATTAAGATATTGACATATTTAGTGTAATATTGCTTCAGATTCAGTGCTGGTGTGGACGGATACGAAATGTTGGTCGATTGATTTTGTATAATTCCGTGTTATTTGTGTGTCAATCATGATATACTTCTTCTTCGTAGTATCAATCCGGTGGATTGGTTTGCAGCAACAGAATCTTGCATCTCGATCTCCATTCCTCTCGGTCCTCCGCAACCCTTTTCAGCTCAGCATAAGCGCTACAGTTCATGTCCTCGAATACTTGCTGCAAATACTCCCGTCTTGGGCGCCCTCTACAGTTTCTACCCTCAACCATCCCCTCCACAATATCGTGAAGAAGACCATCGTGTTGCATGATGTGACCAATCCATCGGGCTCGCCTCTCTGAGATGGTTCTTATTAGGTGCCTATCTTCCTTGATTATCCTGAGAACCTCATTGTTCGTGACGTGGTCTCTCCAGGAAATTCCGAGAATTCTTCTGTACGACCACATCTCAAAGGCCTCTAGTCTTTTTTTATCACTTTCAGATAAGCACCATGTCTCACAGCCGTACATTAAGATGCTCCAAACAAGTGTTTTGACAAGTTGCTTGCGGAGCCCTAAATGATATACTTATGACATGGTTTTTGTTATCACAAATCTATAACTATTTGCGCTGCGTATGCCGACACTTGTCAGAGTGTGGGTCATTGACACTAAATATGTCAATACATTTACATCGTTACATTTACATTTGTACTTCAGTAACGAAATAAAATTGTATATTTTGTAATGTCATTGAAGGAAAAGAAATTAATTATTTAATTAAATTAAAAATTGAATTACTAGTATTAGAAATTGAAAATTAAAAGTCGAAATATAACTTTTTAGGTTTACGCGGCTTGATTTGTTATTATGGCTTTTAAGTTTAGCCATGTGTAGAAAATTCTCTCGTACGACTTTTTCGACCGCAATTGCAGATGTCTTTTTCAGAGTTGACGACTATATGAGTCTAAGAGACAAACAAACAAAATTGTAGCGGCCGTTGGTTCAAAACTTGATCAAATATACGAGTTTACATTTTTAAAAAATAATTTTGTCAAATTTAAGCTCTTTACATGTCTCCGGTAGAGTTGAGCCACCCTTTAAGTACAAAAAAATGTCCAGGCCTTCAAAGCGTCGGGCTCACCATCCGATCTCATTTTAAAAAAAACGTTGATTACTGAACACACCAATATTTTTCTAGTAATATAAGTACAGCCGTAGTCTATGCAGGTTTGCGGGCTCTTGCCCTGGAGGCTCCAAGAAACCACATACTCGTAAGTTCCCATATGGATCTCCGGGTATACAGGTGTTCTGGGACAATAAATAAACAATCTGAGCTAACAAAACTTTGAAACTGCAATTTGCAGTGTCCATATGCTACAAATATGCAGTAGAAAGAAAAGCGATTCGTTTGATAAACAATGACACTCTTACGTCTAACCTGCAATCAATGGAACACTGGCGTAAGATTGGTTCACTTAGTCTTTTCTACCGTTATGACCACGATCGCTGCTATTCGGACTATGCTCTCCTGCATGCGATTACATTAAAAAAATATGTTTAAAGATATGTGGTATGGTGTGAGAATGCATTTCATCTGCGACAACGTTATTATTCAAACAAAAGTAATACTGCACTTTACAAAACCCACAATATTTCACAGTTATTCATTTATTTTTAAAAATTGAGGATATTCGTACGAATTTCCCCGTTTCTCGGGCACGTCGCGCATCGGGAAAATGAAAACGAAAAGGCTGGGAAAAGGGGAAAATGTTTACCAAACAAAAACAAAACTGGCAGCGACTATTTCTTATCAGGCTCTGTATCTTTACCGTTTCTATTGTAATCAGCGGAAATTTCTCCGAATACATCTCAACCCTTCAGTCGGTTGATAGATATTTTTGGCAAAGCTCATTTTTCGCAAACTGGCCTCTGTCCAATAATACATTTTTAACAAATACGAAAATCGCGATGCTTATTAAAAAATGGTATTTATAAACGATGTTGAAAATTCAATCGATATAATTAGTTTTTACACTGAATTCGATTGTCGGTTACCAGCGGGTATAGCTCAATGGTCAAAGTCTTTGCTTTGCAAGCCAAAGGTCATGGGTTCGATCCCCGACGGAGATTAAAATTAAAAAAAACGATTTTTTAGCTCTAAATTACTGCCGTTTGGTTTGAATTTGATCCCTCACCTGTAAAATTCCAGTCGTAGCTTATTAATCAAAATTGCTGGTAGACGAAAGTCGTCCCGTCAAGACCACCCATTCATAGTAAATTATTATCTAATAATAAGTATGATGCTTGAATGCCGGGCTGTGTCTAAGTAGACCTTATTTTGGGGAACAAATTAATCATCAATTTTGCCAGATTACTGAAATAATTTGAATTCACTGACACGAAGAAAAAAATACTTTTTGAATTTATTTATTTTTCAAATTACAAAACGGGGTAGTAAGTATTTTATTTTTCTTCAGAAGGGTTAAGTATAAAAAATAATATTGCTAGGATTACAAGATTTAATCAAATGTTAAATTATATTAAGTTATCTGAGGCAAATGGAGGTTTTTTTTTTGACAAAGAAACGCATTTAGATATTGCTGAAGTAAATTGAAAATTTCCTTTACGTTTATTTTAAATTAAGCGGAAAATATTTATCGGGTATTAAGGAAAATTACAATCCGGGTATCCGTGCCCCGAATAAAAATATTAACATAATATTTACATATTTAATAAGTTTATTTTATTAAAGCTCATTTATTTCAAAGTTAAATAAAATAAATCAGTTAAAACATAATTAAATTTAAAAATATTATCGTAGATTTTTGGCTTACTTGTTTTTGTTTCTTTAATTACTTACTCTTTCTTCTTTTCCTTAGTATCAATCTGGTGGATTGGTTTGAAACAACAAAATCTTGCATCTCGATCTTCATTCTTCTCGATCCTCTGCAATTCTCTTAAGCTCAGCATAAGAGCTACAACTTATGTCAGAGTTTCTAGCCTCAACCATCCCTTCCACAATGTTGTGAAGAAGACCATCGTGGCACATGATGTGATCGATCCATCGGGCTCACCTCTCTGAGATGGTTCTTGCTAGGTGCCTATCTTCCTTGATTTTGCTGAGAACCTCATTCATTATTCGTGACGTGGTCTCTTCTGTATGACCACATCTCAATGGCTTCTAGTCTTTTTTTTTCTTTTTCAGATAAGCACCATGTCTCACAGCCGTAAATCAAAATGCTCCAAGCAAATGTTTTGGTAAATTGCTTGCGGAGCTTTAATTTAAAAATTTTGATCCAAGAATTTTATTTTTTATATTGAAGGCTTAATCTATCTTTCTACGAATTATGTAATACATATGATATAATAATATCCACAATTGTGTTTGTTTTAGGGTATTCCTAAGATAATCCCGACAAAATTATACGGTCTCCAAAAGTATTCCAAATGCCATAACCTTCGTTTGTAATACATTTGAACTTAATGTTCAAATGTATTAAATACTCTTATTAGGGGCTGCCTCTGTAGTTTGTCCCGTCATCAATCTACCTGCAAACAATTTATATTGCTCTCGCACCACACGCTATTGTCCAATAATGGATGTATTGTCAGATCAATTCATCAAAGTGAAATTAAATAATGTATGTCACAGGTGAGCAACATAGTCTTGGAATACACGTGAAAATTGTATTTTATTTTTTCTCTTTGTTTCGAGATTTTTTTCGCTTACCAAAGCATTGTTATAAAGAGAGTACTCTGTATGTTTATACGATTCACATAACTTCTAGAAACATGTATTTACATTATATGATATCAGCTCCATATAGAGCCCTTGCACGTTGGTGCCAAAAACCTAGAAATACAATATTTCGTCTCATATTTTTGTTCGCTCGTCGGACACGCATGTGTCGCCATATTGCTTGTTTGACAGGTGAATTCTTGTGGATCACCACTGGATGAATTTCAGCGCTGGGTGTCCACGGTGTTTATCGAAAATATATTTATAAAAAGCCTTTATTTTGCTAACCTGTTTCTTATCCTGCCACCACGGGACTGAATAACAACCTTTTGAAGAGAGAAGGATGTCAGCACATACAATTTTTTTCTTCTAGGGATGCTTTCTTTCCATTCGCTTGAGTCACGGAGGAAAATTGCTGCACTCAAACATTCATTCCTTCTTCTTCGCGGTTCAATTTACAACCCTGGGATTCTTGAATGTTTGAACTTCAATGTTCCAGATAGGTACACCCGTGCTCGTTGCCATCCATTGTTTTTGATCCCAGTCGATGCTTGTGGAGCTTCACGCACTCAATTTGCTACAACGGCAATGTCGCTCCTAAATGGCCTACCAGCACACCTCGATCCTTTTCTTACATCCTTTTCCTCTTTTGTCGATGGTATTGTTCTACTTGATCTCTGTGATCTTTGACACGTATCATCTTCTTATTCTTTTTGTGTTATTTTTATTTTTTATTATTTTCTCTATTTATTGTATATTTACGTATACTCGTATTTACGTATATTTACGAACACTGTTCTACGTCTCTCCAATGTATCTACATTGGAGAGACGTAGAACAGTGACTGACTTGCTGTTTATTTTTAAAATTATGAACTCTATAATCGATGACTCGACATTATTGCAGGAAATTACGTTCAATGTTCCCTCCCGGTACACTAGAGGCAGTGACCTGCTCCCATGTAAGGACATCCAAAACCAACTATGGATTCTATTCTCCTATGTTAAGAATGTGTAGACTGGTTAACTCCTCTAGTGACTTGGACTTTTTCGGGGTGGACCTTCCAGCATTTCGCAGATCCCTCTACTAATGTACTAGATCTGTTTTTTTTAATCGTGTTCATGTTTTGTCTAAATGTATTGTCTTAGCTATTATTTTGTTCTGTTTTACCATTTCATTTATTGTATTGTCTATTTTAAAACCGTATGTATTGGCCTAGGCCGTTAATAATAAATAAAATATGTTTATATCTTTTGTATGTATTGTATATTCTATGCTCTTTAACTTTTTTCTTGGAACTTCTGTTCTGTGTAATCAATAAATAAATAAAAAATTATACATTACCGCTAACAACTATACCCTTGACCCTATCTATGCAGATACAGATTCGCTACATTTTTTCGCAAGTACCTGTGTCCGGAAGCGTCATGGAAATAGTCTGTCAAAAAACCCCGCGAAAAAAACCCGCGAAACTAAAAAATTCGCGCCAAAAACGCAGAGCGGATTTTCGCACAAAAGACATCTGGGCGGACGATTTTATTTTTTGTATCCAATAAAATACAAAACAGATTCCCAGCGATACATTGAATGAGAATTTGAAGTTTTTTATTTTTATTTTTTGAAAACACATTCAAAAGAATACCGACAGACGGTGATGAAGAAATTTCATCTGTGAATTTAATAACACTTGCCATTTTTTTCCAGTGACAATAGCACATCGTAAGTGGGACTCACGTTTGATCACCAAAGTTAAGCAACATTGGACGTGAAACAAAATTTGAATGGGTCGCCACCAGTCAGGCTAATCATCCATTCTCCTTAAATATCCCAATTTTTAAATCACCCTTAACATGCTTCGGATTCTTCGGAGTCTTTTAAAATCACCAAGCTCTTATGTTAGAGGTCATTGAAAACTATATTTGTTCTAAGATAGATAAGTACTCGCGTGGTACTAACCGCATGTCGTTAGTAGGGTTAAAAAGCCTCTTGTGATCAAATATTTCACGCCACGGGAATGTCGAGTTAATCATCAAATCTCCTTGAAACTCTTCAAAAAAATATGCCCCTTCAAGTCGACTATCCTGGAGATAGTCTGATACTATACATGTTTTCAGATAGACTGGCTGAATCTTGAGATAAGGCATAGACAGTGAGAACTGACAAAATAGAAAGGTGGCAAATTGCGGTGATCATTTTTTTTATGTAAACACATACAGGAGAATAACGACAGATGGTAATAGTAATTTTGAAGTCTCATCTTTCTGGAATTCTATGACGCTTACCATGGTGCATATGGCTAAGCGCTGCATGTGGAGTGTTGATCCGCCAACGTCATAGACTACAGCCCGAGATTCACGCATCATCCTTATTATACAGCAATTTACTATGAATGGGTGGTCTTCACGGGACGACTTTAATCAACCACCAATTTTGATTAATAGGCTATTACTGTCATTTTACAAGTGAGGGATAAAAATTCACAGCAACTGGGTATAATTTTAGAACTCAGAAATCGATTAAAAACATATTTCTTTTTTTAATCTCCGTCGGGGATCGAACCTTTGGCTTGCAAAGCAAACGCTTTGACTATTGAGCTATATATGATCCAGATATGGAGCGCATATTATAAGAATGAATACTTTTTCTGTGGTGAAAGCAAATTATTTTTATCGTTATCGAGGTGATCAGCGCGACGCTGTAAATTTCATTGTCACTTAAACACAATCGCACAGTTAGTAGATCAATTCGACTGATAGGCCACTACTGTTTGGTAGCAATTGAATTAAATTTTCATCGTGTATGCTAAGCAGATTTGATTACTCCGTTTTATTATTTGGTGGATTATTTAATCAGGCCAATTATCATTAGCGAATTGGTATCGGGCCCCGAAACGGTAATGGCAGCTAACAGAACGCACGTAAAGAATATTAATTGCCCGTGATTAACGCTAAATAAAACAATTTATATGTTAATCGCATTGCTTATATCCATTCATTCAATTTATCAACCTTTATAGCCGCTCCTTATTAAATTGTGGAAAGCTTTAAGTAAGAATCTTTCAACAATAAATTGTTATAAAAATAAACAAGCTTTTAATGTGATATGCTAAAAATGTAACAGTTTTCAAAACAATTATCTGTCAATATTTACCTGTGTGTCAATTAAGAGTAATTTAAGTATTTTTTAAATTTATTTTTCATGTAAACTCATACAGGAGAATATCGACAGATGGTGATAGTAATTCTGAAGTCTCATCTGTGAATTTCTTTGACGCTTACCATGGTGCATATGGCTAAGCGCTGCATGTGGAGTGTTGATTCACGCTTCATCCTTATTATTACAGGAATTTACTATGAATGGGTAGTCTTCACGCGACGGCTTTCGTCTTCCACCAATTTTAACTAATAGGCTATGACTTGCATTTTAAGGGTAAGGGATCATATTCACACCAACCGGGGGTATTTCAGAGCTCGGAAATCGATTAAAAATTTAAAAAATAATCTCCGTCGGGGATCGAAACCACAAACTTCGGCTTGCAAAGCAAACGCTTTGACCATTGAGCTATACCCGCCAGCAAACTTATAACTAGAAGACAAATTAAGTTAATTTTTTTTGTTTTTATAACATCAAATTAATCTCCAACAATGATAAATTGTATGCAGTTTGAGTTAAATGATTTTTAAATACATTTATTTTTAAATAAAAGTCTTTTGTTAAGACATCATCCGTCATGGAACAAATAGTCACCTCAAATCACCGCAATGAACTTGTATAAATGACCACATTCTTTAAATTTATAAAGATGCCCAAAATACTGACATCAGCATGATATAGCCCTTGCTTGGTACCGAAAACCTTGATATATAATCTTTCATCTTTCTTATTTTCTTTCGCTAATCAGACACGCATGTGTTGTTATTTTGTAATGCCGTAGTTATATAGATCACCACTTGCGGCGCTGAGTGTCACCAACCACGGCGCCCGGTGCCCAGTCAGTTGTGTACCGACCGCGAGAAGGTCGTACTATGGCCGGCCCGACATGTTATTGCGCAAGGGCCAGAAGTTTGTAAAGTTTATATAAAATATATATGTGCTTCTGAAAAGTCTGTGTGTAGTTCATCTGCTCTTCATCCTGCCACCACGCAATTCAATAACGAAGTTAGAGGGGAGGATGTTAATACTAATAATGCTTTCCAGTTTATATATGCTCTCTTACGGCAACTACATGCATATTACTAATTGATGCATATTGTGTGGTTAGTAAAATTACTATGTAACTTGAAAATTGTCAACTTTCAACAATACAGGCATAACACTTTGAACGGGCTAAATATTTTAATTACTTCTTCTGCTTTCTCTAGAATTTCCACCTTAAAACTTCCATCTTTTGTGTGATCTTTCAATCAATCGATAATCTGAAAAGCCGTAGAAGTTAAAATAATAGCCGTTTGTTGTTTTTAATTTTGGGTATTCATTAAAATTGTATTGCAAGTATGGTTATTTTCTTATCGTCGTTATAGAAATTTAATTGTATATAATTTAATGGTATATAGCAAACTAGACGTACGAATTTGAAAATGAAACGACTTAAAGAGAAGGTTTGCAGAATGTTACGGTTATTAACCTCAAACATAATTTTCTTCCCGAAGCAAAAGAGCAAGTTTGAGTCTAAAGAAATACAAATTGCGATGTTCGTTTACTTTATTTCAACCCTTAATTACGCACTGCCCACCTACAATTATATATAAATCTATTATTATTTAAGAAAAAAAACTATTGACTACGTACATAATCTCAACAAAAATTACCTTTTATTTTTAAGCCGGCAAGTAAGGCTGACACTTAAAGCGTTCCATTCCCAATTAAAAAATTAAATAATAATCATTTTGTTTTTTCAAATTGAATAATACCTAAATATCTTACCAATGAGGCACAAAAATCACATTACTCTTTATAAGATGCGTAGTATAGACCAACAAATCATATTTATATATTGTACTTATGTGCAGTGGCCAAAATTTATCAGAGAAGACTCTCACTGGACTTGTCAGTTGCTACGATCATAATCTGAAAGAGCGCATCACGGAAGAAAATTTTTATGTAATCATTCATTTTAAAGGGTATAAAATACAACTAAGAAAACTGCTATATATTTTCAATGAAATATCTGAGAAAAGTATAGCGATATGATTAACTAATATAAATCATACTTGTTATGAACAATAAGGAAGAAAACAATAATTCTACACGATGTATTAAAGTTCACGAAAACAATGAAAATAATTAAATTAATAATTTGTTACCATAATGATAATCTAAGCTTCCATCAATGACGATTACTTGCTTGAATAGTTCATACAACTTCAAAAATATTAAATCGTTATATTTAAATACTTGTGTTTAGGTTTGTTCTTTATTAATAAGATTGTTCGATGGCAAAACATTAACATTGGGTTATAGGGGGCTCTTTATCTTATATTCGTATATCAGGAATGTATGTCCTAATGTCAATGAATTTTGGATATATGAAACAATTTTTATTTATTTTTATTAGTTTGAATGCACATTTATTGCAGTTTAGGGTTAAGGATTCGTGCATGAGATATCAGCGCCGCATTTTCAGTCAAAAACTACCACCGCTTTTGCTGCAGAACTGGGTTAAACACACAACTATTAATTTTAACATATTTAGAGCATTACCCATACTCAAACTTCACAGTCTAAACACCATTTTGGGGATTCGCTTGCCTTAAGCACCCCATTACGACTACTTTACAAGCAAACTTATTTTTGTTTAACATCTATTGTTATCAACATTGTTGTTCGATAAATAACTGTCATTTAAGTCAACATAAAATGTTACCCTTGTTATTATTAAATACGTCTTATTTTATACTTCCGTCTTCTTGGAACCACTTTGAGAACAATTAACTGGATTTTTTGTGGAAATTTCGCACATCGACTTGACGTCAATAATAAAGCAGTTTAATATATTTTTTTTACTAAACTATTGCAGTTTATTGTGAGTATTGAATTATTTATTTCATCAAACTTAAGTTTCGCACATTGACTTGACGTCAATGATAAATTATTTTTACTATTTTAGTATATATTAGCGTTTCCCGCATGCAGCGTCCAGCCTCCCTGGCTGAGCGTCATAGAGTGCACTGGTCTTGACCGGTTGTGCTCTCCTGCATGCGTTTACATAAAAAAAAAATGTATAGCGCTTTTCTATGACCAAAATGGTCATTTCAAAAGTGCTTATTTGCCTGTCTTAGCAAAAAGGTGAGTTTTGAGTCTGCTTCTGAAGGATGCCTCTACTTAAAACTCTCTTATGCTTTCCGGTAGCGAGTTACAGGTCATTAGTGCCACGTAGCTAAAAGCACGATTGCCGAAAACCGTGCTAGGACTACCTTCCATCAGCTGCAGGGTGCTTCTATTTGCTCTGGCTGTTCTGAGTGTCTCTCCAAGCGCGCTTATCTCTGAAGGCTTGATCAGTTCTGTCAAATAGCCCGGTGCAGTTCCGTTGAGTGCCTTATAAGCTAAGACAAAGCATCTTTACAACATTTAGAGTCACAAATACCCACGGCAATAAAACACTACACTTTCATGTTTCTTTACAGTAAGCACACGGCTTAATTTTTTGCTGAAGATTTATTTACATGGTATTCGATAATATTTAATATAAGTAAAAGGGTTTTTAGGATCGTTCGTCATTTTTTTAATGGGTGATGATTCGGCAACGGCAGGTTCCATTGTGGAATATTTTCTAATTGACTCAATAATGGCTACCCTAAAAAATGTCGTAACCCAACATTTAACATTTAGTATTATTTATATCCAGGAGCTGCTAGGTACACAATATTGACGGTGTCCCGGACGGACGTTTGTCAATCTTTTAACCTAAAATGTTATAAATTCAAATGTGCTTCTCGACAAGTTCTTTGCTATGGCAACTTGCTCCTCATCTATCCACCACGCGTCTCGATGATGATCCCGGTGATCTGGAGTCGCTTTGTTTCAACGAGGGATGTCAATATCTATGTTTTTTACATAATTAATTAGTAAATATAAAAAAAAAGTTTGTCAACGACTGATGTAGTTGTAATCAAGCAGCAATTTTCATGAAAATAAAATATTACTGTAATACTCGTAATTCACTTTTCCTATTGATGTGAATAGAGTACATGCTAATGATAATGAACAAACTCGTAAAATAATTACCTTGTTTGTACGAGAAAAACTATTTATTTTTTCATAGAAAGAGGTCAGACTCCGCCTTCGTAAGGCTGTATTTCCGGTGGCGGAGGTTGTATTTCGCCACTTCCGGCTCCGCCCGAGAGCTGCCCATTACCGGCCCGCCTGCTGCGGCCCTGCTTAATTCCACACTTTACAATCTGACCGGACTAGGGATTTATAGTGAGGAATGGCCCCAGAACTAGCAAAAGGCTTTATCTCTTTCTCTGTTTTATCTTCAGCGAGCAGAGGCGTAACAATTTGTGGTAAACGAAAGTCATCACACGATCGCCACCATTACATACTGATATCAGCTCAAGTAAGCCCTTGCTACCTGTCACGTTATAAGATCTGATAGTTTTTCCATTTTTCCATTGCTTTATGTATACATCTTTTATTCAATTCGAAAAAAAGTGTTTTATTGTTGTGGGTTGGATATCATTTAGAATCAATCAATCTATTTCATATTTTGAAATATAATAGAAAAAAATAAATGCTGGACGCATCGAAAAATATTAAATTTACAATATCTTTTCAATAGCTGGTACATATTTTTTAATTAATTTATCACAAATTGCTATCACTCATGATATCAGCATGATATAGCCCTTGCTGACTGGTACCAAAAACTTCGACATACAATCTTTTATCTCTTATTTCTGTTCACTTGGTGTGATGTTAGTTATATAGATTTCCACTTGCAGCGCTGGTGAACGACCACGGCGCCGCCGGGGTCAGCAATGTGCCGACGTCGGCGAGATCATATTGTAATGTGGCCCGACTCAGAAGCTGTGACTAGGTGGGGCCATAAGTTTGTACAGTTATCGAAATGAACATGTCAATGTACTTCTGAAAAAATCTGTGTGTTATCAATCGGCTCCCCATCCTGCCACCACGCGACTGAATAACAACTTTTTAAAGAGTATGTTAGTATTTTATCAATCTCTTTACAGACAGTTTGTTTCCAAAACACATATTCACTAGATGCGCCTCTGCTTTCGTGTGTTTTTTCTTCTTCTCTTTATTTATTTATGTCGGGGAAAGGATATGCATGTTTCGGTGCTGGGGATCAGCTGAATTGTTTTGAAGAAAGGAAATCTCTGTTATATAAATAACTCGTTCCTAATCTTTATTGTAGGTCACACCAGTTCTGGTGTATTTTTTATTTAAACGTTAACAAAACGATAGAAAAATAAGAATCCTCCCACATATTGTATTACTCGTATGTAAAATAGTATTTTTAAAGAGATCGGATAATTAAACTTACCATTCAATCCAACAAGTGATACGCAACGATCTGAAGCAGTAACCATTCAGGTACGTTCTGTATCCAATTTTTCACAATTACGGTGATCTTACAAGAGCCGGTAATCTATCATACTGCGGTAATTTTTCATAGTGTTTAGCACTATTTAATGAATACGGTGGCTTTCCTCACGATATTGTGGAACGGATGTTTGATGGTAGAAACTGCAGAGGGCATCCTAGACGAAAGTTCTTGTAGCAAGTGTCCGAGCACATGAGTTGTAGCTCTTATGCTGAGCTAAAGAGGATTGCAGAAGATCGAAAGGAGTGGAGATCGAGATGCAAGATTTTGTTTCTGCAAACCAATCCACCGGATTGATACTACGAAGAAAATAATGAATACTTAATGTTTAAAAGAGGAAAATATAATATAGTAAGATATTTTTTGTGTAAACACAGACAAGAGAATACCGACAGATGGTGATAACGATTCTGAAGTCTCATCAGTGGAATTCTATGAAGCGTATCGTGCTGCATATAGCTAAGCGCTGCATGTGTATTGATCCGCCAACGTCATAGACTCCAACCCAATATTCACGAATTATTCTTATCAATACAGGAATTCAATATAAATAGGTCGTTTTCACGGGACGACATTCGTCTTTTAGCATTTTTATTAATAGGCTATGCCAGGCATTTTACGGGTGACGAATCAAATTTACACCAACCGGGGGAAGAGAAAGAGCTCAGAAATGGTTTTTTTTTTTTAACATCATTCGTCGGGGATCGAATCCACGACCTTCGACTTGCCAAGCAAACGCTTTAATCAATGAGCTATACTCGCCGGCAAATGTTATAAGACTACGTTAAATGTTAATACATAATTGATTCCGAAAGACTATTTGATTCGTTGTGTATTTTGTATTATTAAAACAAATAACTTTGGATTTGAAAATAGTTTTCAAATTGATAATTTTTGTAATCCAATCATTAGCCCGATGGTGTTATGGCTTGAACTAATATAATCTTACAGAGCGGTTAAATACAAATTTAAAAATATCTACTTATAAACAACTTTGAGCCTGTGTATAGTGAAACATGCCCTGTATTATCAAAACATGAATTATTACCATTATTATCCATACAATGTGTTCTAAACTCGACAAAACATCGTTATATCGTTAGGAAAGTTATGCGTACTAGACACATTTGCCAATTACAGTTCTGTTGGGATGGATCCCTGGCAGATATTCCCGAGATGTGTGTTCCTGTGTGTTCCTGTTGGCAGTAGTCCTGAGGGCTGCCAACTTTACCAACAAGAGTTCAACATGCGAGGGATGAGAAGAAACTGCTTCTTGCTGCAGCGATAGTGATGTAAAACCTCTCGATTATTGTACGTGTTACGAGTATTTTTTTAGTAATGTTCACAAACGTGTTCACGGTTGTAGAAGACTATACCTAACTGGGACAAGTAATACAACGGTCGAAGTAACTTCTCAAAATAAATCAACAGGCGCACACAACTGGGATGGGCAGCATTTGGAAAACTAAAGTATATTTTAAAAGCGAAAATTCCGCAATGTTTTTAAACTAAAGCGTTTAACCGATTCATCCTCCTGTATTAACTTATAGCGCAGAGACGTGGAATATGATAGCAAGTCTTACCCATAAAATAAAGGTCACCCAGCGTGCTATGGAGAGATCCATGCTTGGAGTGTCGCTAAAAGATAGAATTCGAAACGAGGAAATACGCAGAAGAACTCAAGTAGTGGATGCTACCCAACGAATAGGCACACTCAAGTGGCAATGGGCAGGACATATCTATCAAAGAGACGACGGTCGATGGGGAAGAATTGGAATGGTGCCCAAGAACTGGCAAACGACGCATTGGCCGACCCTCTACAAGATGGACTGACGATGTAAGAAGAATAGCGGGAGTGACCTGGATGCGGAAGGCGGAAGATCGAAGAGGATGGAGACTCATGCGGGAGGCCTACGTTCAACAGTCGACGGACACAGGCTGATGATGATGATGTTCACTGAAGTTTAAAAATTGCTAAGCTATTACAGGTGTCGGAATATGGATATGTGTGTTGTGATCACTGAATTGGAAAGAAATAATTGTTCTGCGTGTTGGCATGTGATGTGATCGGTGACACGAACATTCCGAACATAAAGAGAAGAAATAATTCACCGCATAATGTTATGGATAATTCACATTCTATGAATAGTTCCTGACAGATATTGTGGCTTTTGGGTTTAGCCGTGTGTGGCGAACTTCTTAAACCAATATTTCGACCGCCATGCAGGGATCTTCTTCAGGATTGATGATTTATTTAGTTTTGAGTTGCTTCATTCAGATAATCTTTTTTAAAGTGAAACCATCGTAACCCCAGAATTTTACGCAGATATTTTCTCTCAAACCTCATCATACGACTGCATTGACTCTTGGTGACATGTCAAGATTCAGAGCCGTAGAATATAGTATGTATAGCCGCCACTTTGTTTTGATTGTGTGGAACTCTAAGTCCCTGATATTGCGCATAGAGATAAATGATGTAAGTCATTTACATTTTAAATTATTAACCAATGTACTTAATACATTAAATTTGTGCAATTTCTTAGGCAACAAAGATGCACGTGACATACCTTAATTGACAGTAATTGTCATCACTATAGAAATAACTTGCTAATTTGTTAAGCAAAAGTTTTGAAATTAGTTCTTAACACAGATGTGTGTATGATTTTCGATAGATATAGTCTACAGCTTTAAAATACTAAAGGTATATATAATTAAGGTGTCCGCGACAAGCTATAATATTCTGTTCATGTAATATTAGTAAAAGCGATTTCTTAATGTGAATATTTTAGTAATGATACGACAAACATTTTGAGCGTTTTTTGTGAGACTCCGAAATATGGTGATTAAGATATCACATATTCGTTATGCAATATACTTCTATTGTTCTGGAGGATTTTATAAAGACACAGTTGTAATTTGACTGAATTGCTATGTGAAACTGAGATACCAATTGGAGTGGAAAACAATGGATGAGTGCGAGTACGGGTGTACCTATTTGGAATTAGAAGCTTGACTGATTTAAGCATACAAGAGTTTTAAATAATATCGAAAAGTATAGGAAATGCGTGTTAAAGTATACATATACTCCTTTTAAAAATGATTCTTTAAAGTTAATTAAAACACACATAGGAAAACAAAATTGGTATAATGTTAAAAGTTAATTACATTTTTCTGTTCTACAATCAAGAGTTTAAAAAAAACACCGTATTTTTCTATGAATAACAGTTTGTGAACATAATTCATGTAAAAACAATGTAAAATATAAGTTTAAATGTTTAATTAAGTGAAACCAAAAAAATATAAATAATTTTAAAGCTTATATAAATATTGGTTCGCATCTCTACTCCCCTATGCGCGCATAACATACGAAACTACACTTTTGCAAGAGTGAAACTTTCCCCAAGAAACTGCAAGTCTCGAGTTTTAACTGGAAAATTACAACTTTCCAACGGGAAATTAGGTTCCAGTTCTTTTTTCAAGCGTTCCGCGCACGCCATTCTGAAAATTAACCGATAATTCAGTCGTTTTTTTAAGCGCACTTTTCTTGTGCTGCTTACAGGAATATGCATCTAAAAATTGCATAATTGATGCTGATATAAAGTGAAACAAACCAGAACAAAGTGAAAATTATATAACACCATTAATAACATGTAAGATTCATGTATATTTATACATGGAGAGTATCTAGAAAATTTATCTTTTATAAGCACCTTGAAGCATTTTATGACTACAATATACTTCAAGTGAATAACCTAATTTCATTTTCTTTTAATTTTTTTTAAAAATAACTCAAATAGTGTAAGCTACTGAAAGAAAAGGCACACTCAAGTGGCCATGAGAAGGACAAATCTGTCTAACGACATCAAAAGAATCGCGGGAGCAGCCTCGAAGGACAAAGGATCGTTAAGAATAGAGACTCATGTAGGAGGCCTAAGTTCAACAGTAGTTGTATTTTATACAGGCGGATGATGATTCTTTTTCGCACTTCTGTACAGCGGCCACAATTGCTCCCACTGAACTTATCAGTTGCTAACTGATCTAATCTGAATGAACACATCGTCAAAAGACTTAACTGTCCTCCTGTTTGATGCGGGTGTGAGGCGGGCTTAGTCCAGGCTTGTGATGATTATTTTTTCTTAAATAAATAATATTTTTTTAATTAAATATACTTCAACCAATGATTTTACATTTTTGTATGTTTGCTTATCAAAGCTTGGCATAATACCAATCTTGCGTAGTACGAGCACAATACTTACATACAATGTAACGAGTAACTTTAATTTTTATTATCACTTCCGGTTCGAGAAGGCAGGTAACCTATCGGTAAAAGTAAGTGAGTAAGGAAGGAGAAAGTAACTAACGTACGTTCAAAGTTGGTAAACCGGAATTAGGCGAGCGTTTTGCCAAAACAAAGGCCGGTGAGCTTAAGTTGTTTTGGCGAGAGAGTGTTTACGGGCGTTGAAGCCTGAAAACCTTAATTATAGGCAGGTTCGCGATTACAAAGTTACGCCTATGAATTATTTATATGCATGTTTGTTTTTAAAAATGTACTGTAAAAATATACGGAGTGCGGTGGGTTTCAATAGGAATGACGAGGTGGGAGAGCAGACAAGGCAGCTTTCCATTCTACAGTTGGTCAACAAACGAAGACCTAACTGGAACTTATTCTTCGAATGCAGCATGAGGACATAAGCTACAACTATCGTTGTCCTGGAATGCCGTACTATACAACGTTCGACCTGTACTTCAAATGTATTTGGCATAAGCCGATGGAGTGAGGCGATGACCATGGCGGTTGAAAAGCCTTGTGTCGGCAGTGTGTGACGAATATATGCTACAGGTAGAGGAGCGGACATGGTGATGATAAAACATTCATAACTGGAAAGTCATAGGCTTGAGAAGCTTTTTCGAGCTGCCCAGTATATAGATTTTTTCTATCTTATGTTGGGTGGCGTTATGTCTTGTCATATAATGTCACTATAAGGTTTGTATACTTTTCGAATTGTGATATGTGGAGCTGCTAGTTCCATAGATGCCCACTATGAGTATTCGAGCGCAGTGACTCTCACTGCCACCGCCGCTGTCTGTTCGGGGGTCGTGGAGTAATCAAAATGTTTTTTCCCGGGCAGAAGGCCGAATTTTGTCAGTCTTCTTTTAACATAAAATAAATGTGTTTCTTGACGACTTTCTTGCTTTGGCGACCTGCTATACATCCGTCCTCCACGCATCCCGATGAAGATCTCGGCGATCACGAGTTATTTTATTTAGACGGGGGATGTCAATATAAATAGCTAGAAGAAATGTGTGCATTTATTTCGGCTAGTGCGCGGCGTGTTCAGAAATCCTTATATTTTGTTGGAAATCAGTTTGTTTGTCCCTGAAAATGATTTAAGGATAAGGCGGCACAGGTTGTTTGTTCACCTTAGAAGTAATACTTACCTGCTAGAGACTATGCCTCTTGGGAGAGTGATCAGACTGTTCAAACATATTGCCTCGAATATTTATATATTCCACTTGAGAGAAGCCCAGTTTCGACATGAGCTCCACGAATTTATTTATCAAAGTAATTTCGTGGAGTCTTCAGTTTACGAGCTTCGGTACTTTTTAATAATTGTTTTTAATAATCATAAATACCTATATTTATAATTGGTTCCTCTTTTGCATTTTATCTTATTTCAGGATCGTATCAAATAAAATTTGTAATGTTTCTGAAAGAAATAAAATTGGAATAAAATTGAAAAATTAATATATTACTATAATTTGTCACTTTTGTTGTTATATAACATTAAGTTAATACATTACTCACAAAATGCACATGAAAAACTTTTACTTTTCTAATACTATCGATCAATAGACGAAAACTTAACAAATGAAATGGTCAAGAGTATTAGAAGTTTACAATAACAAAAAAGTATCACAAATGCTTGTTTTCTATTATTTTTCTTCCCACAACGACAGTGAGGAGGGAACCACAAAAAGGCAGATCGCTCGCTGGGAATAACATTCTGTAAGAAGCTCCTAATGGACAAAGTAACTTTTCTATAATAAAGGGGGAAGTAGGTGGCATTGTGAGCCGACTCTGCCTGGCACAAGTTCTTAAGAAGCAGCTTACAGTTATAAACAACCATTCTTCGTTAAAACTATGCTTTCTTCTTCGTACGAGTACGTTTTGGATCTTTTCAAGAAACAGATACATATACTCTTCTAATCTCATACACCCAAAAAGCATAGTCCCTGGCAGGTTAGTATTACCTCTAGGAAAAACAAACAATATGTACCTCCTTATCCTTAAATAATTGACAAGGAGAAACAAACCAATTTCTAACAAAATATCAGGATTTCTGAACACGCCCCGCACTAGGTGAAAGAAATGCATACTTAAGGACACATCTCTTCTAGTTCTTAACTCATTGTATCCTAACATACCCCGTATAAAGTTTAAACTACAGCGTAGAGTTACATGCCCATTTTTCACAAGAAAGCTAGTGCATAACAACTCTTAAGATCTCCGAGAAATTACTATTGTCGAACTCAACCTTTTAGCATCATTTAAAACACCTATATTTAAAACGTTTGCTTAGACCGTTTTGCTTAAAACAATATTACATTCCAAAATTACATACAAAATATTACAGCATACATCATACAGGTATAATTCATATGCCGTAGTACGTTTTGAGGCTCGCGACCCCCCAGTTGGTCAGATACAAGGTATCTCGTATTCTCTATTGTTATTCCGTGGGTTACCCGGGCTCCTCTCATACCAAAATAACATCTTCATTTATATTATGTACCTCTCGGATGGATGTTATTGCTATTTAAGCGAATGGGGGGAATAGAAATGGAACTGATAGTTAGCCGGTCAGGCACTGAAAGAATACGTTCGCTTTTATTTATATTAAAATAAAATGCTTCAACCAAAATAAAAGGAAATTGAAATAAGAAAGTCCTTTTGTTTTCACAGAATTTTTTTTACTCCTTTTTACGAATTGGAGGTTATTGCTATGGTTATAACCATGAGAGGTACTCATCGCTTACAAGATTCTTTTACTTAATGCATATTTGGAAATTATTTTAATCAGAATTTTCTAGGAGATTGATACTCCGAGTCTCCCGAGATTTTGAGTATTTGGTTCACAATTTACAAAGAACTGCTCGATTTAAAATTATAAATATAAAATCGCATGCAGGAGAACACAACATTGCGAGGTTAGTGCACTTTATGATATTTAGCCAGGGTGGCTGGACGCTGCATGCGAGAAACATATGTTCTGTTTGTGTGTGGGTTAATACTTCATGATTTTAAATCAATCAATTAATTATTTTAATTTTTTTGATTGAGCCATTCTTAAAGATTGAAACAACGCACAGTAGCATCGAGTTAATGATACATACTCCTTAATAATAAAAATAGCATGTCACTCAAATACAGATGCAGTCTCCAAAAGTCTCGATTCTTCGTTCGATTTTTTTTCTGAGGCTTCGGGTGCAGGGATATCTTGGAAAAAAGCATAGTCAATTGAAACTGATAGTTGACTGGCAGGAATAAAGAGAAAAAATTTGAAGTATTTGTTTATTTAATATTTGAAATGGTTCTTAAAGCGAATTCTCGATGTATTAATATATCATCTATCGTTTATGTGACAAAACTTTTGTCATCAGATAAGCAGCTTGAGTGAAACATTAAAATGAATATTTATAAATGAATATTAAGGTTTGCCTTACAGAATTTTGTACTCGTGAACAGTCTGAAAGAAATTTAAACTTTGTTTTACATTTATTTATTTACATACGAATTTATTTGCTTATTTCCCATTTGCATAAATTTTGTATTTATTACATATGGTACATATATGAAAAGGCTAAAAATTCGTTTCCCCAATAATGACGTTTCAACATACAAACTCTTAACTTACGGATCTTGACTGAAGAACTTTGAAGCACCCAAAGTTAAAAACTTACTTGGAAGCATTTGTATAGAACTTGACTTTCTAGGGGAAGGAGCTTTATGATATTAAGCTCGATTTGTATGTAAACATACACAAGATTATTCTGACGTACTGTGATGTAGAAACCTCATTTATTAGCTTAAAGATACTTCTTCTAACATGCCGTAAATTAAATAATGAATAAAGAAAATTAAAAATAACTGATACGCATAAAAATTTACATCATATTTTTTGACATTTCTCTTTTCAACAAATCGTAGAAAAAGACAGACCCTGGAATCAGTACCGGCTAAAGACCCTGCAGTGCCCTATGGAATTTTTAATCTCACGTCTCATAGACAGATTAGTTTCCCTCAGTGCCTTTAGCTTATTCGACGCCCTGGGGCACTGACCCACTTCGCCACCCCCTAAAACCGGTACTATCTGGAATTTGAATAATAATCAACAATATAAACAATGTGTCTCATAAACAGCATTTTTTTAATCGATTTCTTAGTTCTATGAAAACTAAAATTGATGCTTCACTTTATAAATGACAGTTTTAGTTCATAAATTAAATTTGATGATAAATGAAATTTGTCCAGTGAACACAACCCATTCATTTTATATTCCTGTAATGGATGGTTGATGCGTGAATGTCAGGTTGCAGTCTTTTACGTTGGCAAATAAACACTTCATATACAGCGCTTAACCATTTATAAAACAATAAAATACATCATAGAATTCATAGTTAATAAAGTTTTCTACATTTCCATCGCGTATGCGTTCATGTATAATATAACTTCTGGTAACACTTTCCAAAATTGTACATTAAGTTCTTCGGTTGTGCTGACATCCCCTGTCTAATAAAAGGGACTTCATCTCACCGGGATCTTCATCTTGATGCGTTGATAGATGAGGAGCATGTCTCCAAAGCAAATAACTCGTCAAGAAACACATGGGAATTTATTTTGAAGAAAGAACTGACAAAACATGGTCATCCGTCCGGAACAGACAATGCCGTGAAACCTCACAGGTCTCAGACAGACTCAAACTGACACAGCCGGTAGAAATACGACACAGCACCTATATTTTTTTTATGTTAGCACATACAGGAGAATACCGACAGACGGTGATAGTAATTCAGAAGTCTCATCTGTGGAATTCCATGACGCTAACCATAGTGCATATGGCTAAGCACTTTAGCGGAATGTTGATCCGCCAACGTCATAGACTACAGCCTGAGATTCACGCAACATCCTTATTATTACAGGAATTTACTATGAATGGGTGGTCTTAAAGAGACGACTTTCGCCTACCACCAATTTTAATTAATAACCTATGACTGGCATTTTACGGGTGAGGGATCAAATCTTTTAAAGATCTTTTTTTTTTAATCTCTTTCGGGGATCAAACCTCTAAGACTCTAAGACATAGACTAAAAATGTTATGCATGCAACCCCTCTTTTTTTCCGTCCTGATAAGGACTTCTAGCGTTCCTCGAGTATACTTTGGAAACCTAAGGTCTAACCTAAGATTTATGACGGTAAATCTTGCAGCAATATTATGCAACATCTTAGTCAAGTTATGGGTGTTGCACTGTTAGAAATTCATGCAGAAACTTAGTTATGGAAGGTTCCATAACTGCATTTAAATTTACATTGGATCGTTATGTAGAGTAATCAAGCCATAAATGCTTTGATTATAACCTCGCCAAACTATAAATTAAACTTGTTGCCCATAAAATTATAAATTCAAATCTAATTAATATGAAGTGAAGTGATTAATTCATGGCTTTTTGGTTGAGCTGTGAGCAATAAATTGACACTGTGTCCAATATTTACACTACCTATGATAAAAGCACATTTATTTTATGAAAAATAAAAAAAAGCTTGCAAATAGAAATCTAGTTTCAATCAATAAGCCTTATTCATTATATGTATACTTAGCAATTTAAGCATGTGTAATTTTATATTAACATATATTTACATTTATCATCATACTTATCATGACCATGTGTGCTCTCGTTACTGGATCTCGATTTATCATTCAATGTATAGTTCCCGACAGTCTTAGTCTTTAATTTTCTTTTTTGCCGCGATTGCCTTGGCGGCGCTGCATGTCACAGTGTTCCAAGCAGTCGGAAGTCAAGCCCCGTTCGATCGAGACGGAATTAACGTCATGTTACGATTGAACGGGGAAGTCAAATCTATCAAAAACAAGTTCTTTGTTTTGTTAATCTGCTCTTGCATCCTTCCTCCACACGGCCACGAGACGAACCCGCGACTTTTTGTTATTTTTAAAGACGAGGGATATCAGTGTATACTTATCGAATCAATTAATTTTAATTACAAGCATATCTAATTGTAATGTTCATTAAATTGCTTTATTTATAAATATATTTTTTACCTACAATCTATTTACGAGTATTTCATGAATTTGCTGAAACATGATTCCTCAAAGTTGTAATTGAACCAAATGAAACCGGAATATTTATATATTTTACTCTTGTTTATCAAGTAGAATCGATAGTTTGACAGGTTTCTTTTTACTATGTATTCTCACAAACTAACTGATTGGAGTTCTAGGAAAATTAATTAACGGAAGACTTCTTAAATATAGAACTGTAAGAGGATGGAGAAAACAAAGAAAGAAATCACCTACTATTAATTAATGAATTGCTTTGTCTATTTATAAAGTAAAAATAGTATTCGTGTATAAACCTGAAATAATTATTTTCCTGAGTACAGAAAAGTAGTATTGCTAACCATAATATTTTTGAAATTTTCATACAAACTATGCAGCTGGCGGGTATAGCTCAATCATCAAATCGTTTGCTTTGCATGCTACAAGTCGTGGGTTTGATCCCGGACAGAGATTAAAAAAATAATTAAATAAGATTTTTTATCGATTTCTGAGCTCTAAAATACTCCGGTTTGTTTGAATTTGATCCCTCACACGTAAAATACCAGTCATAGCCTATCAATTAAAATTGGTGGTAGGTGAAAATCATCCCGTGAAGACCGCCCATTCATAGTAAAATTCCTGTAAATAATAAGGATGATGCGTGAATCTCGGGCTGTCGTCTATGACGTTGGTGAAACAACACTTCACATGCAGAGCTTAGCCGTATGCACCATGGTAAGCGTTATAGAATTCCACAGATGAGACTTCAGAATTACTATCTGTCGGTATTCACCTTTATGTTATCGGATGAGAGCTTGGGCTTAGCAGCATAGTACACCATCAAAATAATTTACTGCGTTTTGAGAAGCACTGGTATTTCAAATAATTAATTATTTATAATATTTTCTACAAAGTAAATGGGAATTAATTCTCACAGTCCATCGCGAAGCATAACCGAGACTCGGTTTATAAAATTTAATTATTAAATTACTCTTCAACTGAGAATATCTGTTTCATCAAATTAAATATTAATTAAAGGGGAAAACAGTAACTGGCTAGAACGCACAAAATAATAATTATCACTAACCGAATAAACGTTTAAATATGTTAAATAATAAATAATCATTTTAACTTATACCGATTAGAATTAAATCAATAAGATTTGAATCAGTCCAACATTGCTTCCTGTCAAGAGTAGCACGACTAATCGGCCTTGAGAGAGGTAGCTACTCCTATGAAGATATGCGTGAGAGATAGAGACGACTTAATTTATCTACATTGGAGAGACGTAGAACAGTGACTGACTTGCTGTTTATTTTTAAAATTATGAACTTCATAATCAATGACTCAATATTATTGCATGAAATTAATTCAATGTTACCTCCCGGTTCACTAGAGGCAGCAACCTGTTACATGTAAGGACATCTAAAACCAACTACGGTTTCTATTCTCCATGTTGAGAATATGTAGACTAGTCAACTCCTCTAATGACTTGGACTTTTTCGGGCAGGACCTTCCGGGTTTCGCAGATCGCTTCAAAGATGTGCGTGATGTCTGTTTTATTTACTCATGTTTATGTTTTGTTTAAATGTATTGTCTTAGCTTATATATTTATTCTGTGTTACCATCTTCTTTAGTTGTATTTCTAATTTAAAACCGTATTTATTGGCCTAGACCGTTAATAAAATAAAATTTATTAAATTAGATTTTCAAATGTTCTGGCCATTACTATCTGTCGGTATTCTCTTGTATGTGCTAACATAAAAATAAAAATATCTTCTATGAATTGATTTGTGCCTTGAATAAAAGTGTTTAGTCGTCCCCAGTCTGGCACGTTCTATTGACTACACGTTCCAATCTCCTAATGGCGAATTCATTTTCGGCGGGAACCCCGGAAATGGAACGAAACACCACGGCGTTCCGGCGCTCTTTATTTGAATTCGGCATAATTGGATAAAGGACTGGGATTATTGGAAAAACAAATTGAATAGAAATCCTTTTTGGGCCCGCAGATGTAAAATCTGATTACCGAAAGAATGATTTTGGCGGAAACATGCCGACCCCCCGTACGCGCGATGGGGTGACCAAAAAACTAATTAACGTAAAAAAACTAAGGCACTAACAGTTATCATGAAAAATCAACAATGAAACAATGCATGAATTTGTAGACATGCAACAAAAAGTTCCCATGCTCATACTACAGACGACTCCATCAAATTATTCCTCCAAACAAGTTCTTGTAGTTTGTATCTAAGCTGGGCCTCCCTTGCGTGGAATATATAAACATCCGAGGCGATGTGATTGAACAGTCTGATCCCTTTCCAAATAGATAAGTTTCTTAGATAAAAGAAACAATCTGTGCTTCCTTATTTTCATATAATTTATGGCGCAGATACCTGGAATCTAACAGCAGATCTTTTAAAGGAGAAGGAGATAAAAAATATATATCTAAAGTAAAATAAATATCACCTAATTACTTATACAGAAAACCTTCATTCAGCTTGTTTCTGAAAGATAAAATTCAAATCGAGGATATCTGAATAAAAACTCGATTAGGAGACGCTACAAAGAGAATAGGCATACTCAAGTGGCAATGGGTAGGACATATCTGTCAAAGAAAGAATGTTTGATGGAGAAAAAAACTGACTGTTTGTCGATTAGAAGCGGAAGGATTAAGGAAAACGGAGGATCTATAGGGATAGAAAAACGCAATGAGCTCCAAAAATAGAGTAATACGTTTATTCAACTTGTGTAATTATGTGATAAGTAAACGGATACAGTTACTTTTTATTATACATTTAGTTTTGTGACGGAGATGAACCTGTTTGTAATATGTTTAGTAGTTGCTGCAGTAAAGCACAAACTGCAGGTACACTTTTTCGTTATGGAAATAGCAAAATTAGAATGGAATAGATGCGTTAATGATATTTTTCTATCAACTTCTGTCGGTATTCTCTTATATTTCGTAAATTAAAAAATACAGAGATGTACATTAAATACGAAATACTCTATAAGTTATTCATTTCTTCTTGGTTTTGAAAAAAAATCTTTGAAAATGTTGTTTTTTTGCTATAAAACTGACAGTCATCCCACGAACTTCAATCGGCAACCATTCCCCGGAGAAAAAATTAAAGTCTCTCCGCGGTTCGCTATTTTTACCTGCGGCGCAGTCGCGATCACATGAATGCTAATCAACCTTCACCAGCACTCGCAACCTTCGCAGGATAATGTTCCAGAATATTCCAGAATAATCCAGAACATTCTAGAACATTCTAGAATATTCCACAACGTTCCTGCGCGACAAGCTCATTCAATATTAATCATCTCTCTTCCGTTATTAATTCCATTCTCCGAGCCTTTTCACATTCCCAGACGGCAATACTTTCTATTAATACGGCCCCGAAATTTCTGTAAATAAACATTTATTTAATTTCGGTAAAAAAAAATATTCTACTTACGTCTTTTATTTTGAGACAGTATAAATGAATTCTAATAAGATTTTCAATGTTTTGAGCATTCAATTTGAGATCCATAATAAACTTTTGTTACGTGATCCATGTGAAAACAAGGTGAATAAATAAATAAATATTTATAATTCTTATAAGCTTTATTTATTCTATTTTACGTTATTTTTATGCTTTCTTGTGTGATGTTTTGTTAATTAATCTAAATATTTGTCTAATAAATTTTTGTAAACTTGTATATCTTCTTATACACTACGCATAAAATATAAAAATAAAACTAAATATTCTAGAAAATCTTTTATTTCTTATATTTGATGCGGACGATGAAGATACTCGTATAAGCAATCTAAGTTTACGGAACTATGATTTTTTTTGTACAAAAGTCATTGTAAATCTTCTAACGAATAGACGACGCGGGAATACTAAGCTGTAGTATGTTACATTGTTTAGCAAGCCGAGAAATAGCAAGCAAAATATAATACTAAAATAAAATGTCTCAACTACTATCTACATCACTTTATCGTAATTTATTAACCTGGCAGAGAATATGGCTATTGGGAGAGACTGTTCTACCCAATCTCTTCGGATGTTGATATTTTTCACGTAAAGGAGGCCCAATTCAAGCATAAGCCACGAATTTCTTCGGAAGAATAATTTGTTGGAGTCATTTGTTTGATAAGCATTGGGACTTTCTGTTGCATGTCTTTATTGCTTTGTTTTTCTAAGTACTAAATCATAAGTACCTTTATAAAGATATGTTTTTTATAGAATTATTAATTCTGCTTGTTTCGAAAAATTTGGAATATAGGAAAAAAAGTAGAGTTTTTTTTAAATCTAAGTGCATGTTTTTTTAGTCATTCGTCTAGGGTTGTTAAGCAACATCCGTGTTTCATTTCGGCCCCGTCACCGGTATCCTTTCAACCGCTAATGTTTGTGTTTTCCCTATAAATGGGGAATTCCCATCAAATCAATCAAACCGATACCATCATTACTATCGCATCAGGGACGTCCCCGCGTTCTTGTGAGGGAGAGTGAGGAGGATCGCTTAAGTCGTTTCCCTATATGGGGAAATCGGTTCTCAAAATCTCTAAATTACTTGTTTTTTTAAATATATTTCATCAATTTTTCATTAAATGTATATATGTAATAAAAACATATTTATATAATTTTTAATTTAAGAAATAACAATTTTTAAATCTATAGTTTTTGATTTGACATTTATTTTTAATGAATTACATGTTTCGGACTCCCTCAATCTCTGAACAGATTAAAAACCGGTGTTGAAAGAACAAAGGACAGCCTCGAGCGGTGGGGAATGCTTCCGCATGTAAATCCACTGTTGTGCGACTGTGAAGACCTTTAGAAAGCGTCACATCTTAGATCCAGCCACATATGCTCAACTAGCTGCAAGTCCTAAGACTTTAAGCTGGGCAACACACGGACCACCGATGTTGCCAGATATAGGAAGGAAACATTTGACGACGCTGACACGAAGAAGAAGAAGAAGATTATGGACTCGTAATAAAATTCCGTAATTGAATCGGACTCGAGTGAGTCCGAAATATGTAATAACTTAAAAATTAATGTGAATTGCAACTAAATATTTATAATTTGTTATTTTTTTCAATTAAAATTACTATATTTATGCAGTTTCACCACAAGTATTATCATTACTTAAATATACATATACTAAACATAAAATTCTTTTTTCAACGCGTCAATCCAAGCGCAAAAATAACGGCAGAAGCGGGATGCGAACCGCGGACCTTGGACTGCCGCTTCTGCCGTTATTTTTGTGCTTGGATTGACGCGTTGAAAAAAGAATTTTATGTTTAGTATATGTATATTTAAGTAATAATAATATTGTTATATAGTCAATGATCTATAAAAGTAGATTAGAATATTGAAATAATAAAATAATATTCTAATAAAAATTAAAAAAATAACAAGTATTGTCAGTTAATAGATAACCTTAACGTTAGATTATTATTTTTTAACGCTTTCGCATCGGTTGCAGATATATGCCGTCTAAAATTCCCTTACCGTTGACATCGGCAGCCGTGATATATCGTTTTGCTACTTTCAATACTCATTGTAACATCTACGGTAGGAACTTTAAGCTGCAGTCATTCCCTTTATCAACCTACATGTATTATTTACAGAAATCTGTAAAGCATGTAAATAAATATCGTTAGGTTTCGTCATAGGAGCGATTTTTCTGTAAGCCACATGTTTTAATGCCACCGCATGTATGGAGTTACATATTGAACGTTTGTTAAATAAAATAGTTTTTTATGCATCATCTGATAGCTGATGGATACAAGAACCAATGTGATATATGAAAATAGGTCCGATAAGTTTATTTATGCTTCAAATACTAGTTTTAAGCAAACAAAATGGTTTGAAAAATTCACGCCGTATTGACAGTATAATTTGTATTCCACCGAGCCGTAACGAAAGGGTTAAGAACGTTGGATGATTTGCCCGACACTCCTGACGCCTAGAGCATTTGGTTGTAAGGAGCAACTCAAGCCGACTAGCGGTCACCCATCCAATTTTTGTTTCGCGTCTAATGTTTTTTTTTATGTAAGCACATACAGGAGAATACCGACAGATGGTGACAGTAAATACTGAAGCCTCATCTGTGGGATTCTATGACGCTTACCATGGTGCATATGGCTAAACGCTGCATGTGAAGTGTTGATCCACCAATTTCATGGACTACAGCCCGAGATTCACGCATCACCCTTTATTATCACAGGAATTTACTATGAATGGGTGGTCTTCACGGGACGACTTTCGTCTACCACCAATTTTAATTAATACGCTATTACTGGCATCTTACGGGTGATGGATCAAATTCACACCAACCAGGGGTATTTTAGAGCTTATAAATCAATTAAGAATCCTTTTTTTTAATCTCCGTCGGGGATCGAACCCACGACCTTTGGCTTGCAAAGCAAACGCATTGACCATTGAGCTATGACCGCCGGCATGTTTCTAAGCTTTGGGTGATCTAACAGTTACCTCGCTTACGATGTGCTATTGTCGCTGGACAAAATAAAATGTACAACATTTATATAAAATATAAAAAATGATAGTGACAATTTCCATGCCCTTTGATATTCACTGAACAACATTGAACCCTCCCGAGTCACTCTTTTGAGTGAAAATAAATGCGATTTGCTTCGAAAGGATGAAGTTGAGCTGTGTATATGTGTGAATGTGTGTGTGTGTGCGTGAATACGACAAACGACGTACAGCCTTATAGTCAATACAACCTTATTCTGGTGATTCCCTACAGATGAGGTTCTTGAAGGGACCCACTACCTGCAAAAGACAAGTGGTTAACCTACCTCTAAACCCTAAGTTAACTTGCAATAATTGTGTCCATTTATTTAAAATGCAAAGTAAATAATAAAATAAAATAAAATAGTTATTTATTATCTTATTCATTCCTCATCTGAAATATTAGAGCAACAAAAATTGCCGTCACACAGTTTTTTCAGTTACTATTATTCATGAAAGTACATTTTTAAAGCGAAAATTCCGCAATGTCTTAAAATTAAGGCGTTTAACCAATGCATCCTCCCTGTATTAAATTATGGCGCAGAGACATGGAATCCGACAGCAAACCTTACCCGCTTGGTGAAAACCCTCCCTGTCCCGTCCTGTTTTTGGAGACCCAGATGGGGACCCGTTACTGGGCGCACGCAAAAAGTTACTTGTTAGAGAGTGGCTGAAGACCTTCCCGTGATTCTAGGTGCATCAGTTAGATGTCAAATAGACCTCAGTCTAAGGCTGCGAAGTTAGTATACTACAGCGAGTCTCGAATTGCTTTCTTTGGTAACACGTTGCTAACCACGAAATACGTAACTCTTACCCATTAAATAAAGTTTACCCAGCGTGCTATGGAGAGATCCATTTTCGGAGTCTCGCTAAAAGATAGAATCGGAAACGAGGAAATACGCAGAAGAACTCAAGTAGTGGATGCTACCCAACGAATAGGCACACTCAAGTGGCAATGGGCAGGACGTATCTGTCAAAGAGACGACGGTCGATGCGGAAGGAAAGTATTGGTATGACGCCCAAGAACTGGCAAACGAAGCATTGGACGACCTCCTACAAGATGGACTGACGATATAAGAAGAATAGCGGGATTGACCTGGATTGATGCGGAAGGCGGAGGATCGATGAGGATGGAGACTCATGCGGGAGGCCTACGCTCAAGAGTGGACGGACCCAGGCTGATGATGATGATGATTGTTCACGTTTTTTTTTGAGATGTCTTTGCATATGAATTTCACAAATATGTATTGCTCCCGATAAGCTACAGAGCGGGAGATAGGGGACTTTGAAATATGTTTATTTTCTTCATCTCTCAATCCTCCGCAACCCTCTTCAGCTTAGCCTAAGAGCTACAACTCATGTCTTCTAACACTTGCTGCAAATACTCCCGTCTAGGGCGCCCTCTACATTTTCTACCATCAACCATCCCTTGCACAATGTCGTGAAAAAGACCATCGTGGCGCATGATGTGACCGATCCATCGGGCTCGCCTCTTTGAGATGGTTCTTACTAGAAGCCAATCTTCCTTGATTATTCTGAGAACCCCATTGTTCGTGACGTGATCTCTCCAGGAAATTCCGAGAACTCTTCTGTATGTCCACATCTCAAAGGCCTCTAGTCTTTTTTATCACTTACAGATAAGCACCATGTATCACAGCCGTACATCAAAATGCTCTAAATAAATGTTTTGGTAAGTTGCTTGCGGAGCTTTTAATTAATATTTTTTTATTCAAGAATTTTAGTTTTTTTATTGAACGCTAGCCTTGCTTGATGTATGCGACTGTTGCGATATGTCAATATTCGAGGCATACTGTTGGGGATTTGTTAATCAGAATATTTAAGAAGATCGGATGATAAACACAACACTCTCAAAGTCTGGACCATTTGGTCCTAAGAGGCAATTCAATACAACCAACGACAGTTGGTCTGAATAAGTTTACCATCTAAGTACCAGTCAACGTCCGATGTTGCTTTTCTTTGACGATCTAACGAAGTTTAAAATTTATTGTTTATACAATATAGAACATATTTTTTGAATTATATGGTCACCAAGTCACCATAAATGGCTACCACAAAGTTCTGTCATTCGCAACGATTCTCACTTAATTTCATGTTTACAGCTTTAAAACAACGCCAAATTATATTTCCTTGTACTGCCGGCTTAAATAATAGGCAGATAAATAAAATAACAGAATTGTAGTTAAGATTTTTTATCAACTATTTCTTAAAATTTACTTTAATTTAGACAAGTCTTAATCGTTAAGTATTTTCCATGATTAATTTTTTTATTTTAAATAATATAAGTTCCTTCGTTTGCTCTGTGCGCTATCGCGATGGTGTTTTCTCGATAATGTAGTTTGATTGTACAACGAATGTAGTGCAAGTGACGTTAGAACTAAGCAGCAATATAAAAAAAACATTAAAATGGTATTAACTCAAACATCCTCCTCTCTTTCAAAAATGGTGTTATTCAGTCGCGTGGTGGCAGGATTGGGAGCAGATGAATAACACACAGACTTTTTCAGAAGCACATTGACATATATTTACGATAATTTTTTATTAATTTATGGCTCGACCTAGCATTAGGTCGAGCTACAATACAATATGTCTTGCCGACGTGCGGGGCACAACTGCCGCGCTTGTGATGGCTGTCTCCCAGCGCTACTAGCGGCGGTGTATATAACTAGTCCCAAATGGCGGACACACAAATGTATGACAAGCGAACAGAAATAGAGACGAAAGATTGTATATCGAAGTTTTTGGTACCAGTATGCAAAGGCCATCATGCTGATGTCAGTAGTTAAAAGCATTCAGCATACATTCGGAGTTTTAGTAATATAATGTTCTTTTCAATGATACTTCTCTCGTCAATATCGTACAAACGTCAGGAGCAGAGATCGGAACCGTGAACTTTTCAACTTTTCTTATCTGACACTACTGAAATACATATGACGTGGCCAGGTGTAGGAAAAAGAGAAACCAAATCTTAACTATTTTGGAGAACTCTCTAAACATTCCATGTCAAGTAAACGCTTCATGAAACACTTTACAACATATTGTATTTTACCCTCGTAACTCTGATATAACACCGATATATAGGTATGACCTTAACCTTGTTGTTCTCAAAGTCAACCTTCAGTCCTGAAAACAGATTAGATCCGACCTCTCATCACGAGCGATAATCACATACGCTCTGAAACACGCCAGCTCCAAGGTGGAATTAAATATTTCATGCTAAGTACTGGAGCTTTTTTCACGAAAGCTTCTCGCGGAATATAAATGCCAAGTCAGAAAGCTCAACGAAGACTTTATATAACGCCTGCTTTTAAATGTCCCCACTTGTTAGGCTGTGTACATTTTTGACGGTGATAATATTATTAGGGGTGTAGCTCTCGTTTCGTTTGCGACGATTCAGAGATAATTTTTTCGACACTTTGACGTAAAATGTATCCCTTAATGTTTGTTTTAAAGTGTAGAATAAAAAGCTATAAACATATTTATTTATTATCACATAACGAATAATTAATTTTTCTTATTTAACAATTTCATTAATAAGAATATCTGGTCTATAGCTTAAATAGATGGTGTGCCATATTATTTTTATATTGTCTGATTGTGATCCATGTTGAGTATTTTTATTTATTTGTTTAAAGATGCCTGAAAATTTTCATATTTAAAGCGTATATGAAGTCGTTGTATTTATCAATTAACAGTGCTGATAGTGATCTATTTAAAACTAATAAAAAGTTACTAATAACCAACATCATACTTGTATAACCCTTTCAGGCTGGTGCCTAAAAGCCTCAATATGTGAAATTTTGTCTCTTATTTTAACTTTAAGCTTATCAACTGACAATACTTGGTGAAACTGCATAATTATAATTTAAAATTTAATTTTTATAAAAAAAAAATCTAGTTTTTTTTCACAATTTATTTTAATGATTACATGTTTCAGCCTTCTTCACTTCCACAGACCATCTTCAATAATGAAAAAATAAAACCAGGCAGTGGCTTATATAGGTATGGGCAAGTTCCTACATAAGTACACACATATTTACAGGTTGTATATCTTATTTTAGTTCAAAGATTAATTTGCGTTTTGTGAATCTTTGGTATTCGAATTAAACAAGATATTGGAATAGTGTTTCAAATTAAATAACCTAATCAAATTCGCTATGATACTCTTGACCACGTACATAAAACTTTTTCGCCTGCATATTTTCATTATCAAAATGGATTAGGTAAAGTAAATACCGTGGAAAATCCATAGTGAATAATACCTAGACTCTGTAAGCGCTAAGAGTAAGCGCTCCTGAAAATAGTTTGAAATTCCAAATTATATAAATTTCCAGACTGAAATCTTGTCGCCTGGAGTTTATTCGCGAATTCCTTTCCTGATAAAACTTTTTCACAATTCATTATGCCCTACGCCTTAAGTTCAAAGATAAATTCAGCCGCGGAGAATTTTGAAATGCTGAAATTTTTCAAATCTGATGTCCGCAAAAGGTTACTGAAATTATTTAAGATGCCGTTACTTCTGAGCATATTGCCACTGAAACATTAAATTAATTGTCGGTCTCATTTTAATTGTATTTTATATATTAATTAATCAAGCATTAAATTTGAGAGAACTCATTAACTTAAGCTCGTTATTAACAACAATTTAACTAGAGTTTTTAACTAATATTTATTTAATTTAAAAATGTTTAACGAGTAATAATATGTCTCTAATTTTCCAAGCAAGTAACTTTTAGATTATAACTTGCATTTAACATTTTTGTTTAAAGTAATCATCATCATGACTTTGCTTACTTCTCTAAATGGAGCGTATGGCTGTCATGAATTGTCACCAAAAAAGCCTGTCAGCCACCATGATCCTCATCTCACTCTTCATCAACTATACTTCCCGCAGCTCAACCGAATACATTATATAAACAGTTTCTGACGTTTTTCCAGGATAATGCGAGCCCGAAAGCTTAAAGAAAAGTTTATTATAGTTAACACTGTTTTGTATCAAAAGTAAATATCCCAATCAGGTTCATCTGCCGGCGGGTCTAGCTCAGTGCTTAAAACGTTTGCTTGGCAAGCAAAAGGTCGAGGGTTCGATCAATGATTGATTGAAGATTAAAAAAGAAAGATATTTAATCGATTACCGAGCTCTAAAATACCTCCGGCTTGTGCGAATTCGAACCCTCACCCGTAAAATGCCTGTCATAGCCTATTAATCAAAATTGGTGGTAGACGAAATTCGTCCCGTTAAGACTACCCATTCATAATGAATGTAATAATAAGGATGATGCGTGAATATCGAGCTGTAGTCTGTGACTTTGGCGGGTCAATACTCCACATGCAGCGCTTAAGCATATGTAGCATGGTAAGCTCATAGAATCCAACTTTTTAACGTAGTTTGGAAGGGTACTTTGTCCGCTCTCTCGCCTAGTCATTCCTTACAAAGTCACACCATCGTACACATCCAGTATTGTACGCAGATATCTTTTTTTAAAACCTATTATACAGCTGCATTGGCTTTTGGTGAGATGCCATGATTCACAGTCGTAAAGAAGAATGGGGACGATGGAGGCGCTATAAATAAAATCTGCGAGTCCTAGATATTACTCACAGATGTAAGATTACTACGTTATTTAGTATTGAAATTAATCTTTGTGTTGTTTGCATTCTTAATTCGCACTCTGTACCCTTTCGCATCGGTTGTCGGTATATGCCGTCATAAGATTCCTTGACCGTTGACATCGGTTAACGATATATATCGTTTTGCTACTTTCTTAGAATAGTTTTTTATGCATCATCTGATAGCTAAAGGAAACAAGAACCAATGTGATATATGAAAATAGACCAGATAAGTACATTTATTCTTCAAATACTAATTTTTTAATCGACAGTATAATTTGTATTCAAACCGATCTGTAATGAAAGGGTTAATAATTTTAAAATAAAATATTTTTGAATCACGTCGCAAGTATTTTAGAATTACTATAATAATGCCGTCACTAACTGATATGATTCACAAGTTATTATAAAATTTCTCGTTACCAACTGCCCAGAACATTTGAAAGTCTAATCGGTGTAAGTTAAAATAATTAATTTGTTATTAAACAGATTTAACGTTTATTCGGTTGGTGATAATTATTATTTTGTGCGTTTTAGCCAGTTACTGTTTTCCCCTTTAATTAATATTTAATTTGATGAAACGAATATTCTCAGTTGAAGTGTAATTAGATAATTTAATTTTATAAACCGAGTCTCTGTAATGCTCCGCGACGGACTGTGAGAATTAATTTGTGATTTATTTTGTAGAAAATATTATTAATAATTAATTATTTGAAATACCAGTGCTTCTCAAAAGGCAGTGAATTATTTTGATGTCATACTATGATGAAGCCCAAGTTCTCATCCGATAACAGTAGTAAAGCAACATTTGGCAAGCGTCGTACTTGGATGCGCGTTCTGCTTGTGCATTGTGTCTTCACTTAGGTAGATTGTTCTCTTAGGACCAAATGGTTCAAGCATCGGGTATGTTCAGAAATAAACATTTATAAATGTATACTTTGGTTATTAGAGGTTACAAAAATATGCATTGATATCAGCTTGATATAGCTTTTTTAGGCTGATGCCGTAAAGCCTCGAAAAAATATCTTTTGTCTCTTATTTTTGTTCGCTCGCCTGACATGCACATCTATTAATGTTAATTTTAATTATATAATATTACACAGCGTGAGCATACGCCATTTTATTTGTTATGACAGTTGCTCCATTTCATGTTGGTGCAACTCTCATCTTTAATTTGCTTTTTTGCCGCGATTGTCTTGGCGGCGCTGAATGTGACAGTGGTCCGGCAGTCGTCAGTCAAGCCATGTTCGATCAAGACGGAATTAACGTCATTTTACGATCGAACGGGGAAGTCAAGTCTTTATCGGAAATAAATGCGAATTGTGCATCAAAAATAAGTTCTTTGTGTTGTTAATCTGCTCCGTCATCCTTCTCCACGCGGCCACGTGACGAACCCATGACTTGTCGTTCTTTTTAAAGTCAGGGGATGTCAATTATTGTTTTTATTTTACATAC
This sequence comes from Glossosoma conforme, assembly GCA_022606575.1. Classification (NCBI taxonomy): domain Eukaryota; kingdom Metazoa; phylum Arthropoda; class Insecta; order Trichoptera; family Glossosomatidae; genus Glossosoma; species Glossosoma conforme. Next base: position 4,339,647 of record JAGTXR010000058.1, on the reverse strand, counting down.
AAATAAAAGTCCCTTTATTTGCCGTGAAAATTTTGAAAACGTGTGTCTTAAGTACGATTACTTAGACAGTTAAATATTTTGAACGCACCATCGTTTTGTTAAGTCGCCTAATATTTTAACAATTTAATCGTAATTGCTGCTCGTTTATTATTGACGTAATGAGAATAATTAATAAGAATTTGGAGCGTAATTATTCTTGATATGCCAGGGCTGCGATACGATTTCAGTAATAACTCATCCGAGTCTTCTAAGCCGATTCCTCCTTCGTTTAACATATAAATGCTAAATACCCCTCTCTCAATGAATGAAGTGGTAGCTTAACCTGTTCGCATCGGCACCCAATATATGCCGTGTAAGATTCCTCTACCGTTGATATCGGTAGCCGTGATATATCGTTTCACTACTTTTTTAGAATAGTTTTGTATGCATCATCTGATAGCTAAAGCTTACAAGAACCAATGTGATATATGAAAATAGACCAGATAAGTACATTTTATTCTCTTTACATTTTCCAGTGGGTATAGTTAAATGGTCAAAGTTTTTGCTTTGCAAGCCAAAAGTCGTAGGTTTGATCCCCGACGGATATTTTTTTATTATCGATTTCTGTGCTCCAAAATACCCCCGGTTGGTGAGAATTTGATCCTTCACCCGTAAAATGCCAGTCATAACCTATCAATTAAAATAAGTGGTAGGCAAAAGTAGTCCCGTGAAGACAACGTATTCAAATCAAAACTCCACGTGCAGCGATTAGCCATATGCACCATGAGACTTCAGAATTACCATCACCATCTGTCGGAATTCTCCTGTATGTGCTTATAAAAAAAGTGCAACGAAGAACCATTTTCAGTGTTCATATATGTAAAATTAACGTGTGTCTTATTTAAACGCATACAAGAATGCGCATTCGGTAGAATAATTTGTTTTATATGGGAAATTGATATTGATCTGTTTTTTAAGAGGTTGCGTGAAGTAGAAATCACAGACTGAAAATATATTCCAGAATTTACATTGAACGTCAAGGAAAAAAGAAATTATATTGGTTTTCTTAGATCTGAGTTTTTCTGATGTGGAGGGTGCAATAGAGATAGATTATTCGAGTTCAGAGGAACAGCGGTCATAGCAATAAAGAAAAAGGACCCAGTGAACCATATTTACGTTTGTCTTCAAATGATAAGATGTAAGTGTGCAATTATTTTTATAAAAAGTAAATATTATATTACATTAAATGATAACATGTAAGTGTGCAATTATTTTTATAAAAATTAAATATTATATTACATTTAAATAATTGAAGTTTTTCAGCTCGCACTTTATTAACCCCTGCTTTCTTTACTTCAAGGGTTAAAATCAAAACCGAAATTACCGATACCTGTAATTTAAATGCGCAATTACATAACATATTGAATAATTAATACGTGGTACAAATTGATACATAGGATAATAAATCTTAAATAAATAATTAATTTCACTTTATTAACGTTATATAAATCAAATTTCAAACCAAGAATTTTAGTGTAAAACTGTAGTACATGGAGTTTCTATCTGTTTGAATTTATCATTCATTAATCTATTACACTTTCACGCTATTGTAAGACTTGTAGGACTATTTACATTTACTCCTGCACGGTTGATATAACATAATTTTGAGCGCAAAATATTGCCGATTTCAAAATACATAAAAAAAAGTTTTTTCTATTGAATCTATTTCAAGTGACATTAAGGTTATCAACCGATAATACTTGGTGAAACTGAATAATTATAGTTTTAAATTATTTTTTATTAAAAATTAAAAAATACTGAGTTTTGATTCACATTTATTCTTAATGATTACATGTTTCAAACCATCTTGTTGTCTTATTGAAAATGGTCTCCAAGGATTCCGTAACATGTAATCATCAATCAAAATTCAATCTTTGTAATTCGTGAATTTTTCAAAAAAAAATAATTTAAATTATAATTCTATAACGGGTGGTATATATTTTATTTGGTACATTATTTTTTTGTGATAATTTTAACTCAGATAACGATATTCAATAATTCTTATATAATCTGAATGAAATAGTGTTATTGAAATGTAGTTTTTATATATTTTTTAATTAATTTTCAACAAGATTTAAAAAAACACCCTCTTTTCGTCAACGAGCTGAAATAAAAAAAGAATAATTTCAAAAAATATTGATGTTGAGTGTGCTTGCATTCTTCCTCAAACAAAATATGCTCATCTAGCACCTAAGTCATTTCTTCTTCGTAGTATCAATCCGGTGGATTGGTTTGCAGCAACAGAATCTTGCATCTCGATCCCATTCCTCTCGGTCCTCCGCAACCCTTTTCAGCTCAGCATAAGCGCTAAAATTCATGTCCTCGAATACTTGCTGCAAATACTCCCGTCTTGGGCGCCCTCTACAGTTTCTACCCTCAACCATCCTTTCCACAATATTGTGAAGAAGACCATCGTGGCGCATGATATGTCCAATCCAACGGGCTCGCCTCTCTGAGATGGTTCTTATTAGGTGCCTATCTTCCTTGATTATCCTGAAAACCTCATTGTTCGTTACGTGGTCTCTCCAGGAAATTCCGAGAATTCTTCTGTACGACCACATCTCAAAGGCCTCTAGTCTATTTTTATAACTTTCAGATAAGCACCATGTCTCACAGCCGTACATTAAGATGCTCTAAGCAAGTGTTTTGGCAAGTTGCTTGCGGAGCCTTAAAGTCATTTATTTGAAGACAAAAAATAGAATTTTTCCACAGAAGCTAAATTTTTAATCAATGAGTGAATCTTATAAAAAAATGTACAGAAAGCACTTTCCTTTATGATATTTTTCTCTTCAATAAATGTTAAAAAATAACCATGCATTTTAATTTCAGATTAACAGCGCTGAATTTTTTTTTTAAACATTTGAAGGCTCATTAAAATGGTTACATTTGACAACATGTTTGTCATGATAGACAAGACACTAAGTCTCTGCGGATTGAACGACATCTACTTGAAGAACAGTTCTCAACCGTTATGGTTCAGACGTTTCCAAATATGCTTGTTCATCTTTGCCTTCCTCCACATTCTACCACTGATGGCAGGTGAAGTTGTGAGCGCTCTCATCTTTGCTCTAGACAAGAATTCTTCAGATGACAGCTTCTTGAAGATATCAGAACTGATGCCATGCTTCATAGTCAGTTTCTTCAGCGCCATAAAATCGTTCACCATGTACTGGAAACGCCACGCAATACAAAAGCTTGTAGAAGACGTTCGTGCGATGTGGCCTACAAACGGTAACAAAGAATTAGTAATTAAATATACACATACTAAACATCAAATTATTTATACGCCTCAATTCATTCAGAAAAATATCCAAGGAATAGGAACCAACTTTTCTTAGGTATTCATACCGCTTAGCCACCTCGGCTATTTCTTTGCCTGAGCTGACACGCGTTGTAACTTGTATTTATATCATTGTTATCATCGTATGATAGATGTCTCTATATTCAGAGTACGCATATTATTATTTATTATTATTCAATCAGTCAATATTTATTCACAAGCTTTTTTTAATATTATGACTTTCCGACAGTCTATTTATTTTAGTAAGTACCACTCGTATAAAGAATTTGATGTATAGCATGTGTATATTTAATTGCTAATAATATTGTAATATAGTCAATGATCTATAAAAGTAGATTAAAATATTGAAAAAATAAAATAATATTCTAATAAATATTTAAATACAGGTAACAAAGAAATTGATGAGATTGTTAGAAACTCTATGGTGCCTACAAAACAGTTTTGTTGGATCTACACGATCGTTACGAACACGCTATCGATGGTGTACAACATATTCCCGTTGATTGTGATGGCTTTGAATTACTGGAAGTTTGGTACGACTACGTTTTATCTGCCTTACTACATCTGGTATCCTTTCGATTGGTCCAGTTCTGCTTTAAAGTATACTATTACTTATTTGTCACAGTTTTATGCAGGTAAGTCCAATTACATATATTTATTACCGTTTAAAAAGTAGAAAAAAATCAACTGTTGCATTCCATGATGATGAAACGCAAATGTACGAATGGTCTTACACTATTTGTTTGATTTTAGAGAAGCAAAATATAGTTTTTAAATATAATTATAACGCACTAGAGAGTTATATATATTTTTATTAAAAATATGCACAGAAGAAGCACCAGCAGATCAATTTGAGCTTCCAGAGGTGTCTTAAACAATTTTCATTCCATATCCGTTCCATATGTAGAACATATAGTCACCAAAAATTGCTAATCGACATTATCCATGCTTCATCGTAGAATTTTCTGCACCTGAAAATTTATTTGGGAACATATATGTCGCCCCTAATGACCCTCAAGACAGAACCGTGGGAGCATGAAAATATGGCTACTGAAGTATCCGATTCATACTTTGGATGATTTTTTTAATTTGATTTTTATAATGAAGTCGAATGATTAGCCTGACGATGTCCAATTGTTCTTTAGAACTGTCCCAACCCAGAGATACGTGGTTATCAAAATGGGGTTATCCATCCAAGTTGTGTTCCGCGTCAAATGTTACTTATCTTCGGCGATCCAACGAAAATTACGTTAGTGATTTGCCATTATTGCTGGACCCCTAGGACAGTCATATTGAGTATTTTTTAATGAAGAACAACAAATTTGAAAAATCAATTATAACATCAAATTAAAAACAATAAGATACACACATACAATTCTTAATCAAATTCTACGCATAAAAAATATCGGCAGGCGCGGGATTCAAACCTCTAGCGTTGCACCTTGGCTCCGTCCTCTACACCGTGTGTATACACGACCATTCTCTGCCTGGACAGATACGCAAACCTTGATGAATTTTTACCATTATTAACATCATATAACGATATATGTCTCTGTAATATATATCCAGAGTATGTATATTAATATTTTATTAAATATAAACATTAAAATGATATTCCATATCAAATATTTAAATCAAAATCTCTTCAAGAGACAAATCAATGAAAAGCTGAACTGAAAAAAAACACGAAAAATTACGAAAATACTCTTCACTTTTGTATCATTATATTTAATTTTCCATACAAAAAAACTCATAAATATTTTTGTGTTCTCTTCACTAGTCGACTACATTTTTGTAAACAAAATATTGTACAAAATAAACTACAGAAAAAGTGGAATCGTCCTCTTATTTCAAACAAAATCAATTCTGGTTATTCTGGCAAATTCAATTGTACTTTTCATTCTTCACTGTTTCATTTAGTGTAAGCCCTAACTCTAGGCTATAGGATTATTTATCCTCTCCACCGGTGCATTTCTCTACTGATAGTTTTTTCAATTTTTCCATTGTTGGACGTGTACATATTTTATTCGATTCGAAAAAAGTGTTTTATTGTTGTCGTGTGAATATCATTTCCAATCTATCAATATATTTCGTATTTTGGAATATGAGAAAATAAATGAATGCTTAACGCATCGAAAAGTATTAAATTTTCTAACAATATATTTATTTTTTTAATGTTTTCAGCATTCACTTTTAGATCCATTATAAATTATAAATACATATTTATTTACCTTTTTTACATGGATCACGTAAGTTAAGTTCTCTATTAGGAGACTGCAGTTTCGACTAACGCGTAGTTTATTTTTAATCCTTCTCTTGTTCAGTTATCTCTTAACAAGAGAAGGAATGAGAAAAACTATGAGTGAAAGATTATGAAAGATATTAAAGATTAATGACTTCATTTACACATACGTTTGTGCACATTGAAAATTATAAAGCTTTCATAGATCGCGAAACTGCAGTCTTCCCTTAAGTGAAACAGTGCTCAGTGTGATCCATATTAAAACAAGGTGTAAAATTCTTGAATATTTTAAATTATTTAATGTTGATTTGATAGATGATAATAACTCGTTTTTAGGTATATTTACGACCAGTGCAGTCTCAAGTGTCGATTGCTTTTTCTGCCTACTAGTAGCCCACATCTGTATGCATTTCCAGTTTCTATGCAGGGACATAGAACGCATCACCTTCACGGGAAAAATCAAAAGAGAATACAAAGATTTTGTCATCAACATGAAGCTGAAAAAAGCTGTCCTGTACCATAACAAACTGATTGGGTAATATTAAATTTATCATGAGTTTATGATCTACAAATACTATAATTTTTATCAAATATTTAATACTTAATTTATTTAAAAAATGCATTAGTACAGACTAAAGGATACACAATATTATATGCAATCTTTTGAAAAATCATTATTTTCAAATATCAACCACTTATTATTGTAAAATTCTGAGATTTATATTCAAGCTATCTGATTCTTCTTCGTAGTAGTATCAATCCAGTGGATTGGTTTGCAGCAAACAAAATTTTTCGATCTCAACTCTTCTCGATCCTCTGCAATGCTCTTTAGCTCAGCATTAGAGCTACAACTACGACCAACCCACCCCCAAAGACACAAAATCTTTCATATATGCGGATGACTTAGGTTTGGCAGCACAAGCAGTAACGTTTGAAGAAGTTGAGGACATCCTGAGCCAGGGACTCAACGAGATGTCCCATTACTACGAAACCAACCATCTCAAACCTAACCCATCAAAGACACAAGTCTGCTGTTTCCACCTTAGAAACAGGGAAGCTAACAGAAAGCTTCGTGTCACGTGGGAAGGTAGAGTACTGGAACATAGCGACCATCCAAAATACCTCGGAGTCACTCTAGATCGCACCCTCACCTTCAGGCGTCATTGCAGCAACACCAAACAGAAAGTTGCAACAAGGAACAACCTCATCCGCAAACTGACCAACACTCACTGGGGAGCCCAACCACCCCTTCTTCGTACCTCAGCTTTGGCACTTTGTTTCTCAGCCGGAGAATATGCGGCACCAGTGTGGGGTCGATCAGCCCACTGTAATCAAGTGGATACTGCCCTGAATGATGCATGCAGAGTCGTCACAGGCTGCCTCAAACCAACACCCATTTCTAAACTATACCCCTTGGCTGGTATCGCACCACCAAACATAAGACGCAAAGTCATATGCGCCGAAGAAATGCGTAAGGCAATCAACCAACCGTCCCACTGCTTGTATAATCAGATACCCCCAACACCAAGATTGACGTCTCGAAGCAGCTTTCTGAAATCCACACAACCTCTCACATCCGGCCCTGAAAATGAGAGACTCCAACTCTGGCAACAAATCGCACCAGAGGATTTCATTACTCCAAAGGAAGGCCTCCCAACTGGCAAGAGCCTTGACTGGCCGACCTGGAAATCCCTAAACAGATTAAGAACCGGAGTTGGTAGAACAAAGGACAACCTCGAGCGGTGGGGAATGCTTCGGCAGGGAGAGACACTATTGTGCGACTGTGGAGACCTGCAGACCGCCTCACACCTACGATGCTGCTCCATGTGCCCAACAAGTTGCACATCTCAGGACCTAATGCTGGGCAACACACGAGCTATCGATGTTGCCAGATATTGGGAAAGAATAATTTGACGTCACTGACACGAAGAAGAGAGAGAGAGAGCTACAACTCATGTCCTCGAACATTTGCTGCAAATACTCCCATCTAGAGCGCCCTCTGCAGTTTCTACCCTCAACCATCCCTTCCACCATGTCGTAAAGAAGACCATCGTGGCGTATGATGTGACCAATCAGCTCCCTGAGATGGTTCTTACTAGGTGCATATCTTCCTTGATTATGCTGAGAGCCTCATTGTTCGTGACGTGGTCCCTCCAGGACATTCCTAGAATTCTTCTGTATGACCACATCTCAAAAGCCTCAAAAGTCTTTTTTTATCACTATCTGATTAATATTGATTATTTTTAAGCGTCTGTGTATGCTTACAAGTTTTGTATTTTTCAGGTTGTGTAGGGAGGTTGAAAGCATTTTCAGTTCAGTACTTCTCCTGAATCTTGTTGCCAGCTCGCTAATGATATGTCTGCTTATATTTTCAGTCACTGTAAGTATTTTTTCTTCCGTAATATACGAGTAAAATAATTTTGTCTTCGATATACTATTTTGTTGATCGATAATTTTTGATGGAATTCCATAAAATCATAATTAAATAAAAGATTATTAATGTTTTTTTTATATATGACGACACGTTTTGCGTACCTCGGGTAGCCATTCTCGAGTTATTGTATAGTGTAAGTGAGTAAGTGGGTGTAGGCATCCTAACTTACACCTTGTCTTGTATAAACGCACACACATCCTTGCATAATTGAGTCAAAATTGGCTACCTAACATGGACAAGCCGATACATCTCATCCTATAATAAAAGATGAGAAACAATATCTAACTAATATTTTATTTTATTTGGATAAGCTCACCAGCTATTTTTTTATGAAATTTTACCTTACTTTCATAATCAATCAATTTTCTGTCAAATTTAAGCTCAACTGAATATAATAAAAAATAAAAAATCAAATTTGACCCATAGATAATATTTTAACGTATTTTCAGGTATCCCCACCAGCTCGTATGGTCAAATATTTGATATTTTTATCATCGTCTCTGTCGCAGATATTGATGATGTCTTGGTATGGAAACAAACTCATTGAAGAAGTGAGTCAAAGTATTTTTTCTTATATATGTATTATAAAAGAGTTGAGGTATACTGACGCAAAGGTCTTTGAAACTATACATTACAACAGATAGAGATGTAAATCGAAATATTGCTTTAGAAAACCTTTTTTAATGTAAACACATACAGAAGAATACTGGCAGAGGAGAGAAGGAAAGAAGAAAAATCATCTTTCGCTTCTAAGACGCAACCCTTTTACTCCATTTACCTATTTACTCCAGCCAGCGAGGTAAAGAAGAAATATCATGCATGCGACTGTATTTTTTACTTCTAGAGTAGCAGAGTTGGGCTAGCAGCCTACAGCAGTGATTGGCCCAGCGCCACTTTATCCCATAGACGAGGAGTTCTGATGCTGCAGGCCAGAGTGTGTCGTCCTCTGGCCATTTCAGCAATGGGCTTCTCGAACATCTCTTTAGCAACCTTCTCATCAGTAAGAATATATCATTATACTTGACATCCCTTCTGATCACCGGAATCGTCATCGGGATGCGTGGTAAATGGATAAGCTCATCAAAAAGCACATTGTAATGTATTTTATATAAAATACATTTCAATATGCATATATTACACAAAATAATATAGGTATGTTACAAATAAAAGATAAACGTGTTTCATGAGCATGCGATCCTTCGTTAACAAATACGCTTAATCGACAAATCTGACATTTTTGATTCCAGATACTGAGTGCTTCCTGGTCATACTTCACGCTCCTCAGAAGTGTTTATCAGAAAACAGGGAAAACAATCGAAATTTCAGATTCTTAATATTAATTAAATGACATTTCGTCAATTCATATTGTTCTCGGGAAATAATAATTAATATCATTGGTTATAATTATCATTCTTAGTAATTTCAAAGTCCTGCCTTACATTTTATAACTGTACGTACGTATTAGATATACATACACTATAAAAATTCTTTAAACGAATCAATTCATTCAGAAAAAATATCGGCAGGAGCGGGATGCGAACCGCGGACCTTAGGAACCAAACTTTTTGCCCAGGTAATTATACTATGTATATTTTTATGTTTTATTATTCAATCAGAATGCATTTATTCACTAGCTTAATATGAATTGACTCGTTTAAAGAATTTTATGTATAGTATATGTATATTTAATTATTTATTATATTGTAATACAGTCAATGATCTATAAAATTAGATTAGAATATTGAAATAATAAATAATATTCTAATAAATATTTTAAAAAATCCATACATTAATAAAACTTCTCAGAATTGGTTAATTTTCGTCGTGATTTTAACACACTTTTAGTGCTTATGTTTTTTCTGGAAAATATTCAAATTAAAATAATGTTTTTGTGTATAACATCTAATAATGAAGATTTTTTATAAATTAAAGCTCATTTTTATTTCAGTCAGTTACTCATTTAAAATTTATTTGTCCTTTCAACGTTGAGTTATCTCACCAAAAGAGATAAAAAACATGAAAGAAGAAGAGGATGACACGTGTCAAAGATCACAGAGATCTAGGAGAACAATACCATCGACAAAAGAGGAAAAGGATGTAAAAAAAGAATCGAGGTGTGCTGGTAGGCCATATAGGAGCGCCATTGCCCTTGTATAGTATGTATTATATAGCTAAATAAAAACATTATTTCAGAATGATTCTGAACTATATATTTTTAACGTCAAGTTACTTTTTAGCCACTCTGTACATAAAACTGAACTGTCAATCTAATACTTCAACTTCAGAATAAATTAAATAAATTAGTCAGGATACACAAACTAGGCGTTTCTTCAATTTGATAGATGTCAATATAGATAATTAATTTTAATGGATTGAAAAAAAACTGTACATAGTAAACGTACAGTTGACCCAAAAGAACTTTTTAACGATCTAATAATACCAAAAGTGATGGAAGAAAATCATTTAATGTATGGTTAAAAAAAAAGCATTCGCTTAAGAAATATTATTTTCATATTTTTTAAATTATATCTTTTAGATTCTATCCTTCTGCCTGATTCCGGCATCCAAAGGACGTGCTTTTATAAAAAAATCATACATACCCGATTCCAAGGTTTCAATCAATCTGTTCGCATCGGTACCCGATATATGCCGTATAAGATTCCTCTACCGTTGACATCGTTAGCCGTGATATATCGTTTTGCTACTTTCTTGAATAGTTTTTATGCATCATCTGATAGCTAAAGGATACAAGAACCAATGTGAAATATGAAATTAGACCACTTAAGTATATTTATGCTTCAAATACTAGTTTTATAATTGACAGTATAATTTGGATTCCACCGAGCTATATATATAATGAATAATATATAATATAATGATCTTTTTGATCACTCTTGGTTGTATTGGATTATTAAACAAGTTTTTGTTTTTTGGGACACCTGGATTTCTGAAAGGCCTCTATTTATTTGTTCAGAAATTAATTCAAGGTTTTTGCAGTAAATTAAATCAATTAACAGTAAGTTAAATAAACCATCAGTAGATTAAATAAATTAGCAGTACCCACTGTGTCCATGAGAATAAATGTGGACAGTTATAAAATTAAAAAGGAAGTAATATATTCAATACTGCCAGAATTTATGTAAGCTAAACAAATAATTGGCACATAATATGAAAACCTAACCTAACCTATTATTAATTATCATTTATTAATTATTTACTGTCAATCTATTATTTTTACTTATATTTTTATATATTTATTACTGAACATTTCATAAATAATTAATGCCTAATAATTGGATAAATTTCTGGCAATACAATTAATTGCCTTTCTAAAATATTTCTCTCTTAAACACAAACTGAATGCCGTTCAGTGGTACCTATTTATTGGAAACCTGCAGACTGCCTCACACCTAAGATCCTGCTCCATGTGCTCAACAAGCTGCACATCTCAGGACCTAATGCTGGGAAGCACAAGGGCTATCGATGTTGCCAGATACTGCGCAAAAATAATTTGACGTCGCTGACACGAAGAAGAAGATTTATTGGTACAAATAATTTAGTTTACCACGTGTCAGTGAAAAAAATATATATAATCGTAGAAGGCTCGTAAAAAGGTTACCAAACCAAGACACGTCATATAACAGTTAAACAAATTAATCACTTTGCAAGCCGGTTAATTTAATTCCATTATTAATTGTTTTATAAAACACTTTTAGTGATTAATTTTTGTTTGTATTATTTTATCTTTTATAAAAGTACTGACTTGAAAAAAGCAATGTAATTTAGTCTTATCTACCACGTGGATGATCCAGGTGTAGAAAAGTTGTAATTTTTTATAGTGGACGACGTGTAATGAGATGCTTGAAATATCAGAGAAATCAAATAACCTCAACCGAAAAACCATCATCTCTATTTAACTACTGCAATAAACAGATTTTTCAGACACTTGACACAAATAAAAAAATGGTGCTACTACAATCGTGAGTTATTTTTAAGATATCAATTAAAATAAATTCATTTGTAGATAAAGTACGAGTATAATTAAATGCCTGAAAACCTGAAAAAATATGCGTGTTGCTGAAAAATATATAAAGTGATGTTTTTTGTATTATTACTCATCGTTTATTGGTGCCGTTTCGCCGTAACTCTTAGGATATTATAGTAATTTCGTCATAAAACAGTTAATACCATTAATAAGATGTTTTCATTAAAAAAAAAACACCTGCATCTACCCACAACCGAGCGATTTGTCGTGTACTATCGCTAGACTACGAGTGAATAAAATTTTGCCTTTTTAGAGTATTCTTATCTGTTCTTGATAATTCTAGCACATTCTAAAAGATCATTACTACTTAACTTCATTTGATAATTGTATTTCGTCTAAAGTGGTTTATTCTTTAAAAATATTATAATATTAACGTGTATCGTAATACTCATACGCTACGATATATTTTATTCAAGAAAATGTGGCATAATGCCTGTGTTTTTTTAACCTAGATAATTGATATTTATTTAAAAACATATATTTTCACAACAAATAACTTTGTTATTTTAATAAATTGATTCTCCTCTTACTTTGAGTAACTTGAATTAAATCAACTGTTACTTAAGCCCGGGTCTTAATAAACATATTTTTTTTAGTTAAGTTGTCAAGTATAATGCTAGTTTTGAGTGCATTTAAGTATCTAGTTTATCCAATAATCAGGTACTATATATATATATATATATTTAAAGGTGGGAAAAGTCAAGTACAGAGCTAAGGAATTAATCTTGTATGGAGATTTTCAATTTTTCAGTCTGGTGAGATCTGTTTGGCAAGAGCCAACACATTTCGATTGAACATTAGTCGATTGTCCGACACGAGATGAACCCCTGAAAATATTTGCGCCGAAAATTGAAAACTAAATATTGAAATTCAACTATCAGCTGTTGCCAACTGAAAACTATAGATCTCTCTTAAATTGCTTCGAAAGAAGATGTTTTTTATTTGTCCATGAAATCATATATTTTAATAAAACACGATACTGAAATTTATATGAATTCCCAAATCAATGTGAAATACGGTTCAGCGTTACGAATCCGTATTAGTGAAGATGACAGTTAAATTGCACCTGTCATATATCTAACGACTATGTTCTGTCAAATAATAAAATTATAAGTAACGTATCGATTTTATTGAAATATTCTTCAAGTTGCACGATGGTTCCCTTATTTCATTTAAGAAGCGTTTGTGAAGTCGAAGCAAAAGGTTCGAAATGCGGTATTTTTATTACCTACACACAATTTTATTACTTATTTTCTTCTAATCCTTATGGTTTCTGAAGATCTCAAGACCACGAGGACTTGTTGAGACGGCAATTGCATTTTGAAATCACTTTTAATTAGATCGGATGATTAGTTTGACGCTCGCGACGCCTGGACCATTTGATCCTATCATCATCATCATCAGCCTGTATCCGTCCACTGTTAAACGTAGGCCTCCCGCATGACTCACCATCCTCTTCGATTGTCCGCCTTCCACATACAGACCACTTCCGCTTGATCCTATACCTATCCATTCCCATTATTGAGATATTTTAACGCCTTAATGGACATGCATTCAATTACTCCTGTAAGTTTCATCGCAATCGTATGAACGGTACAGCAGCGCACCAAATAGATTAGTACATTTCTTTTAATAAATAAGATTAGTTGTTCGTCACTGATTGAAATAATGCTTTATCAGCCGATATTATAATAATTAGCCTTCGTTTAACTCAAATATGAAATCGAACAAAATAACTTTGCAAATATTTGAATATGATAATTGATCGATCTCCCCGCTGCCGAGTCTAGAACATTCCGAATTGATAGCCAACGGTCGTTGACCTCATGGGATGAGCATTACTAAGTGGTAACATATTTTTTAACAGTGCTTGTTGCAACTCTCGAAAAGTGTTTTTTTACCGTTAAATTAATCGTAAATTATAATTTTTCTACGATAATTTTTGCATAAAAATCTTTGTGAATCTTGAATGCCCTGTTGCTTAACGCACGTATTTGGTTGGACCCTCAGGACCAAGTGGTCCATAAAAAATCCGATTAATTAAACACACGAAAAATGCCTCAGATACTACAGCAGCTGTCTATTTGTAACCATATATGTTCTCAAATGGACCTTTAGGTACAGAAGGGAAAATGCGATAACAATTGCAACTGATGAAGTATAATCCATGAATAATGCTGATAAATTAACCCTCCAGAGACGAAAGTTGTTTTTGTTGATAAAAACATAAGATTTAAGCTTTATTTAATCAGCATGTAGTTTTCTTCATCTAGCAAAAAATTTTATTTTTTAAATACACGATGCTTTACTGTAGAAAAGCTATGTGACCGTATGGATACGCTAGTCGTTACCAATGACAACTTACTATGTATACAACATTATTCTTTATTTTATTTTTTGTATGGATTCTAACCTTGGCTAACCTTTGGAGTAGAAATACAGCTACACCGAAAATATTTAAAAAAAATTATGATATTACCTTCCTAGATCAACATAGTGTTATACGAAATGAATTAGAAAAAAATACGCAAATCATTTTTTTTTTTAATATAGAAAATTGTATTTACTCTTTTGAAGTATACATTTTGTAGAAAAAAAATTCAACTCAAAATAAAATAAATGACAAGGGTACTTGGTAACTGTTTCCGTTGCCGCGGCTGCAGAATAACTGTGGTGGAGACACTTCTTAACCGAAACTGAGCGATAGATACAATGTTCAGGTAGAAAAGGGACCGGAGTAGGGATAAATAGACAACAGTGTACACTGTGACCATGTGGTCACGCTCCTCTCTGGAGGTTTAACAATGAGCTAAGCACATAATAATTATTGATAGAGTGAGAGCTAGATGCTCACTTCATGTTTTGTGTGACTCTTTGTTTGCTAGTTTATTTTTCATATTTTTAGATTGAATCTGTTAAAATACCACAGACGCCTTCTACGAGGCGTTATCATGGTGCGCGTAACATTCGAAAGCATGTTAGCAATGATTAACAAGACTAATTATAATCGGACTGGATGGTATATATCTGACACACAACAAAAAATCAATTAATTTTCAGCGTTTTCAGACGATCCTTTACATTTCTGCTCTCATACAGTTATCAGTATTTGTCGTTTTTGAGCTAATTAGCGCACTGATCTTATTCAAAGAATCAACATTCGAAAGCTTCCTACAGATGGCAGAACTGATGCCTTGCTTCTTCGTGAGCATCGTGTGCATCATCGAAACACTACGTAAGACATAAAAAAGTTCAAAAATGGTTTACATTATATTCCCTTTACTCTTAATGATATTGAACTATGTAATGTATGGATCAACACCGTTTCAGCTTCCATACTTTATCTGGTATCCTTATGATTGGTCTGAAAGCTATACGAAGTATATACTGACGTATATATCGCAGGTTAAAGCAGGTATTTCTATTTTTAATCATGTACACATTTATTAAACGACATTGCTATAAGCAGAACAACCTTCAACGGGTATTCCCAACACTCTGCTACTTAGTAATAAAATAAGCCAAAACTAATTTATATTTTTATCAACATACATTTAATTTTGGGGCTCTTGGGTGGTGATGCGCACCTACCGACTGCTATTAAAAGAGCAGTTTATAGCCTCTCACAACCAACTCCACTCCCACCTGTACGTGGTGAGCCCTACATAGTCATGTCACATCAAGATTGCGGTAACCAATCCCTTTGGCGATATGACGATGAACTGACGGGAGAAAGGGGGCTGAGAGAGTTATCAAAAGAACTCTCCCAGCTTCAACTAGGCACGGTGTAAACCGGCCATAAACTCGCCAAGCCGCCTGGCAAGCGTGGCGTTTTAAGCCAACAACCCCGAATGAAAACACAACAAAAGATCCGGCCCCTAGTTCCCAGCAGCTTCGCTATTCCTGGCCACGGCAGCGGCCATGGTAACGGCGGGGCGGGGGTGCTAAGAATCACTGGGTTACTGCAGGCTGCCACAGACGACTATTTATTGCTACCTACAACACGAGAACATTGAGACTAGATGAGAAAATCGTAGAACTGGAAGAGGAACTAGATAGAATCAAATGGAGCATCGTTGGGCTGGCCGAAGTTAGACGAGAAGGAGAAGGTCTGATTAAACTCAACTCAGGACATCTCTTATACTATAGAGAAGGGGATCAAACCTCTCAAGGTGGAGTTGGCTTCCTTATCAACAAGGAAATTGGCAACAACGTCACCGAAGTTAATAGTATATCCCCCGAGTATCATACCTGACGCTTAAGTTATCGAACCGATACTCCTTACGAGTGGTGCAAGTATATGCCCCAACGTCTAGCCATACCGATGAAGAAGTAGAAGCTCTATATGAAGACATCGAAAAAGCCCTACAATACAATAAGACACATTACTGCATAGTTATGGGAGACTTTAATGCTAAGATTGGAAAGTGCTGTGGAAACGAGAAATTTATAGGACAATATGGAACCGGACTCCGAAATAACAGAGGACAGATGATGGTAAACTTTCTACATGCTAACAAAATGTTTTGCATGAACACATTTTTCAAGAAAAAAACCAAAACGCAAATGGACCTGGAGAAGCCCGGATGGTAACATAAAGAACGAAATTGATTTTATTATGGCTAATAAGAAGAATATAGTCACTGATGTCTCAGCGATGCAACGCTTTAGTACCGGAAGTGACCACCGTCTCGTTCGAAGTACTGTGCACCTAGACATCAAACTGGAAAGGAAAAAGCTAATAAAACAAAGAGTTATACGTCCGTTAAATGTTCAGAGCAAGCTTGAGGAAACTTTTTCAGCTTGAACTACAAAATCGATTCGCAGCACTGGAAGATAGTGATGACACCGACAACGTCAACAAACTTAACGACAGAATCATTAATAGCATTAAAGAAACTACCAAAAAAGTCTTAAAGCAGTGCAAAAAGAAAAAAGGGTCAAAATTCTCAGACAAAACGATAGCTCTTATGGACGAACGTCGTAAAAGCAGAAGCATCCAAGATTACAATACCCTGAACAAAAAAGTGAAAAAATCCATGAGATTTGACATTCGTCGTTCAAACACCGAGTATATCATGGAGATTGTTGCACAAGGCCGAGGGTCAAATGCATTTAACAGACACACCTCTATAGGACAGGCCCAACTTTCCAAATTAAAGACACACGATGGGAAGATAACAACAAATCTTAATGATATACTGAAGGAAATAGAACATTTCTACGGGTTATTGTATTCATCTACGATGCCAGGTCCTAATGACAGATCTGCGGACGACAAGAGGGCTACTCTCACAAAGCACTGGTCTGAAAACATCCCAAATATAAGTATATTCGAAATTAAATCGGCCCTAAAACAACTTAAGAACAACAAAGCCCCTGGAGAAGACGGAATTACATCTGAGCTTCTGAAAGTAGGAGGAACCCCTCTGTTGAAAGAGCTTAAAAAGCTATTCAACAAGGTAATAGAACATGGAGAAACCCCGTCGACATGGAGTACGAGTATTGTGATATTGTTCCACAAAAAAGGGGATAAATCACTGCTCAAAAACTACCGACCCATTTCCCTTCTTTCCCATGTGTATAAAGTATTCTCCAGAATTTTAACAAACAGGCTGACGGTTCGATTTGATGAATTTCAACCTCGAGAGCAAGCTGGGTTTAGGAAAGGCTTTAGTACAATTGATCATATCCACACGCTAAGACAAATCATTCAGAAAACCGAAGAATATAATCAGCCACTCTGCCTCGCCTTTGTAGACTATGAAAAGGCATTTGACTCAATCGAGACTTGGGCAGTGCTAGATTCACTACAACGCTGCAAAATAGACTATCGGTATATAGAGATAATAAAATCTCTTTACAAATCTGCAACAATGACGGTCCAGCTCCATGATAGCACTAACAATATTTCTAAAAACAAAGGTGTTAGACAAGGAGATGTTATATCTCCAAAACTCTTCACAAACGCCCTAGAAGATATTTTTAAACTGCTATCCTGGACAAAATGTGGAATAAATATTAACGGAGAGTACATTTCTCACCTCCAATTTGCAGATGACATAGTGCTAATAGCCGAATCACCTAACAAGCTCCAAGACATGCTCTACGACCTCAATGAAGCGTCGAACAAAATTGGTCTGAAAATGAACATGGATAAAACAAAAGCCATGATTAATAGTCATATTTCACAGACCTTTGATCCTATTTCCATTGGAGGAACAGAAATAGAGGTCGTAAGCGACTATACCTATCTGGGACAAGTAATACAACTAGGGCGAAATAACTTCTCAAAAGAAATCGACAGGCGCATACAACTGGGATGGGCAGCATTTGGAAAACTAAAGTACATTTTTAAAGCGAAAATTCCGCAATGCCTTAAAACTAAGGCGTTTAACCAATGCGTCCTCCCTGTATTAACTTATGGCGCAGAGACGTGGAATCTGACAGCAAGTCTTACCCATAAAATAAAAGTCACCCAGCGTGCTATGGAGAGATCCATGCTCGAGTGTCGCTAAAAGATAGAATCCGAAACGAGGAAATACGCAGAAGAACTCAAGTAGTGGATGCTACCCAACGAATAGGCACACTCAAGTGGCAATGGGCAGGTCATATCTGTCGAAGAGACGACGGTCGATGGGGAAGAAAAGTATTGGAATGGCGCCCAAGAACTGGCAAACGAAGCATTGGCCGACCCCTACAAGATGGACTGACGATATAAGAAGAATAGCGGGAGTGACCTGGATGCGGAAGGCGGAGGATCGAAGAGGATGGAGACTCATGCGGGAGGCCTACGTTCAACAGTGGACGGACACAGGCTGATGATGATGATGATGACATTTAATTCAAGAAAAGCAACTACTTCAACAAAAGGTCCGTCCAACCATTTTGTTTTTTTCTGCTTCATTGGATATATTTTCTTTAATTTAAGTAAATTAATTAAAAATAACAATATTAATGTCTTACACAATATTATTAATTTACTATTATTATATCGTGATCAGTTTCAAATATTTCTTAGTTTTAGATTTAGTTTTTTTCTTTCCTATTTTGATTGAATCACTTTGACCAACTATTTATTGATACTAATTACAAATATCTTAGTGTCTGTGAAACCATGGCTTTCTTTTCTATGAATAACAGTTATTTGACGTGATTAAAATATAGAATAATGATTTATTCAATAAATTTTATCAATTTTTGTTTTAAGTTAAAACTGCAACATAAATTATAATTTTGTTTCGCCATAAAACGACAGTTAATAGTTTTGAATTTTTGTTTAACGTTTATAAAAAAAACTGAGTAGCAATTAAGTTTAAAAAAAAAACTCAAAAATTACTTCGAAATAAAGCCGGAAAAAGAAATTGTTGAATTTATCTTTTAACTTTTTGTTTATTTTGACCAATAATGTCTGTGCTAGTTGACGTGTGATAATCAGTAAAGAGTTTGTTTTATTGACGTGTGATGATCAATCTTCATTTGCTTGTTTACGTATGATCATCAATTATCAGTTTGTTTGCTGAAGTGTGATGATCAATAATCAGTTAGCATGTTATTGTATGGTGATAGATTCCGTTTTCGTGTTGAAGTTTGTTGATCACTAATCAGTATGTTTAAGGTATATTCACTTGCGCCGGAGTCTCTGTATGCACTTCCAGCTTCTGTGCAGAAATGTTCGAAGACTGAATTACAATGCAGGTGGTATTGAAGAAAACAGTGAAGTCGTTTTGAAGACGAATATGAAGAAGGCGGTGGAGTATCACAATCAGTTAATAGGGTAAGAAATAAAAACAAATGTCAAAAATACTACACTAATATATATTGATATCAGCTTAATATAGCTCTTTTAGGCTGATGCCGTAAAGCCTCGAAAAATGATCTTTTGTCTCTTATTTTTGTTCGATCATCTGACATGCACATCTAATAATGTTAGTTTAAACTATATAATATTACACGGCGCTTGCATACGCCATTTTATTTGTTTTGACAGTTGCTCCATTTCATGTTGGTGCAACTGTCATCTTTATTTTGCTTTTTTGCCGCGATTGTTGGCGGCGCTGGATGTCACAGGTTCCGGCAGTTGTCAGTTAACTTTTCGACGAAAAGCAAGTCTTTAATAAAAATAAATGCGAATTGTGAACCAAAAACAAGTTTTTTTGTTTGGTAATCTGCTCCTGCATCCTTCCTCCATGCAGCCACGTGACGAACCCGCGACTTGTCGTCTTTTTAAAAGGGGATATCAATATACATAAATAAATAATATTTGCTTGCGTACATCAGTGTTTTATTTCATACATGCATAAGTTTCAGTTTATATTCACAAGTGGAGAGTACTTTCGGTCTAGTCTTACTGATTAATCTTGTTAGCAGCTCGTTCATGATATGTGTTCTGTTATTTTCATTAACTGTACGTATTAATGAAAAATTATTTAAGTGATTAATATAAACACTACACGATACATTTAATAAATATTTAGATTCCATTAAATTTTATTTATTTACATTTCTTTTTTTCCTTTTCTTTCAGATTTCTGGTCCAGAAAGGATGGTGAAATATTTTTTATTTTTATCATCAACAATGTCGCAAGTATTTTTGATGTCATGGTATGGAAATAAACTTATTTTTAAAGTGAGTAATACAAAGGTTTATTTCTAAATTGAATACCCTCGACTTAGCTGTGAAAGTGTCTTAGAAAAATACAATTTGAAAATAACTTTGTTGTGGAAAAAAAAAAATACGAATATTTTCTGAACAATCAAATATTTATAACCAATAGGTATAAATTCTATAGAACTGTCATTTCACCAACTAGATTTCATTGACTGAATTTAATTTTTTCCTTTGCATTTCTCACTTTATTTATATTTCTAAACTAATTTACTCAGTTTAAAGTAGAGCAATTTGTTTGATAAACAACGACACTCTTACGTGTAATCTGCAATCAATGGAACACAGGCGTAAGATTAGTTCACTTAGTCTTTTCTACCGTTCTTATCACGGTCGCTTCTCTTCTGAGCTGATATCAGTATAATAAATTAGATTAGATTTAATGGAATTTGCGTTTTCATCATTTTGCCGCTAGATATACAACAATGTATAAAATCGTCACGAAATAACAATGAAATACAAAAAGGAGACTCTCGAAAACGCTCAAAATGAACATAAACTATCGCGAAAATGTGGTAAAATTCTAAAAATGCTAACGCGCAATATGAAGGTGCGGGGTTCGATCCCCGTTGCTGACACTTGGTTTTGAAGAGCTCGTTATATTCGAGTTCGCTTTCTATTGAAAGTTCACTGCTCGCTTTAGAATAGAGCGAAATATAACTAACCTACTTTCTACTAAAAAATACGAAAAAATAGACAGGAATGTTTTTTTTTATCATTTACTCAAATTTTTATTTGACTAGCAACAAGGATATAAAGGATCGCCAGTAGGAATTTAAGATTATAATAATAATTATTATTATTGTAAAAAAATTAGCCACTAGTGTCATAATCAAAATTTTACATGAAATAATTCCAAAGCATATACAGAAAAAAACATTAAACAGAATAGAAAGTAAATATATAATAAATCGGCATGTAAGATATGGATGGATATACTGGATGGCCATGTGAAGGCGCACCCAATGCCCCTCCAACCGTGAGTCCCACCTATCCGCCCACACAGACTGCCGCGAACGCGCGCCCACAGAGAAGCGCAACGCTTTCTTATTATGGCATGAAAGCCATCCACTCGCGCCTCCGTCAACATGCCTGAGGCACTGCAGTATCGCGGCAGATCCAACAACATTCGGAAGGCGTTGTTATACTGGACCCGGAGAAAAGCAAGGCTCACTATCTTATTATAGATCTTCTGCCTTCCGCGAAGGCACATATTTGAAAAGGATAGAGATTCATGCGGGAGGCCTACTACCTCAACGCTGAACGAACATAAGCTGATGATGATGATGATTACGAATACTGTAATCTTAAGGATTTGGACCCCTCGAGTATTATACACAGTACAGTATATTATATAGTATTGCAATCGTTACAAAACGCAGCGGCACGACTAGTGTACAATGCGTCCAAATTCTGTCACATTACTCCAATACTACACCGACTGCATTGGTTGATAGTTTCGGCTAAAATCCAGTACAAATTATGCCTCTTCGCTTACAAGGCACTCAACAGAACTGCACCGGGCTATTTGACAGAACTTATCAAGCCTTCAGAAAAAAGCGCGCGTGGAGAGACACTCAGATCGGCTAGAGCAAATAGAAACACCCTGCAACTGACGAGAGGTAGTCCTTGCACGGTCTTTGGCAAATCGGGCTTTCAGCTACGCGGCACCAATGGTCTGGAACTCGCTACCGGAAAGCATAAGAGAGCTTAAAGCGGAGGCATCCTTCAAAAGCAGACTCAAGACCCACCTTTTTACTCAAAGAGGCAAAGAAGCACTTTTGGAATGATCATTCGGTCATAAAAGAGCGCTATACAAATACTAATATAATAATAATAATAATACACGCTCTAAGAAACTTCGGATGCCAAAGTGACTTGGTAGAAGATAAGCGCAGTGACACAACTGAGTGGCGGAAATTTTTGGTGACCGTATGCTCCAACTTTGTAATAGACATGTTTCAAACTACTTATCGATGATGTACTTTGAGGCAGCCATGTAATGTCGTGAAAAATGTAAGAAATTCTTTGAAAATTGTGTGAGTACGGTTTCCCATTTTCTTCCTCGTGTCCCTCCTTCCATTCGTTCCACACAGTTGCGAAAGGTATTATGTACGTAAAATACCTGGTCAGGGACGGACTGGTACTTTGAGTCAACATTTATTCATTTTTATTAGAAAATGACTAGTATATTTAAAAGTTTGTTTTACTCTGTCAAATTACAAGGGCATAGATGACTTTGTACTGTGTAAAAACCAGCAATTTCATGACAAGGTCAATAGAAATAGTCTCCATATATTATAAAGATATCAGCTATTTTAGGCCGATGCTAAAAAGCCTCGAAAACGATCTTTTGTCTCTTATTTTTGTTCACTCGCCTGACATGCACATCTAATAATGTTAGAGTTTTAATTAAAGTTTTAGTTAAAATTACACGGCGTTTGCATACGCCATTTTATTTGTTATGACAGTTGCTCCATTTCATTTTGGTGCAACTTTCATCTTTAATTTGCTTTTTTGCCGTGACTGTCATAGCGGCGCTGCATGACACAGTGTTCCGGCAGTCGTCAGTTAACCTCTCGTCCAGCCGGCGAAACCTCATGTACCGTTTGGACGAGGAAATCAAATCTTTATTCAAAATAAATGCGAAATGTGCATCAAAAACGAGTTATTTGTGTTTTTAATCTGCTCCTGCATCCTTCCTTCACGCAGCCAGCAGACGAACCCACGAGTTATCGTCTTTTTAAAGACGGGCGATGTCAATAGCTTTTAAAAAGATATAGATATATTGCTTGATAATTACTTTTTTCGTAAGTCTATATGCATTTTTCGAAGGGTGAAGTCTAACAAGTAAACGCCTTATTACTTACAATACCATAACAAAAATCACGAGCTCAACCACCATCGAAACATAAAATAAAATAATTTTAAATAATTTTATTATTTTCTTCATTAATCCTATTGTATTGTTGTAAAATTAACACCTCACAATAAAGGATAAATCCGTCTTAAATTTAAAAAAATGCGTTTCAGGAGGATTGATACTATAGGGATAGTATAAATTATTTTAAATAATTAAATATACAATTTGAAAAATAAATATATAAAATTTAAAAAATGTTTCCGCCCGGGATCGAACCGGGGACCTTGTGCGTGTGAAGCACACGTGATAACCGCTACACTACGGAAACCAATTGGCAGACGTGCCAAAAATCACCTTCTATATGTGCCTCGCAAATGCTAATCTAGAACTGAGTAGATAATACAGAGTAAATACAAGTATGTACATTAATTAGTCTATTTTTACGAATTAATTTATATGCCCACTGATTGCATTGAAAATATAAATTAAATCATGTAATTATGCTCTGTAATATACTGTACTTAATATTGACATTATACTAGATAATTAATACATTTAATATTATTATCATTTGAAAAACAGACGTAAGCTTGATTCACTTAGTCTTTTCTACCGTTATTACCACGGTCGCTGCTCTTCGGAACTTAAAGAAGTAATTCCTCCTACACCCACCCACAACCGACAAACTCGTCTTACACTCGCCGGCCGGTCGAACGGGACTGCCGCGCGACACGAGTCGTCCGCAGACCGGGGCACCGTGACATGCAGAGCCGTCAAGATAATCACGGCAAAAAAACAAATTAAAGATGACGTTTGAACCAACGTGAAAATGGAGCAACTGTCATAACAATTAAAATGGCGTATGTAAATTGATTTTGTTTTTCATGACTTTTTATTACTTTTTTACGCAATGTTTGGATTTTCGGAACCGACTCATTGGACCACACAGAAATTGAGTTTTTTATTAGGAGTTTTTTGATGACACAAAAAAGATGTACATTGATTTTAACAAAGTATATAGGTATGTTAGAAATGTGTTTTCTGAGCCGGTTCTGTATGCAAGGCTTCCCGACTCTCAGTCGTCCAGTCAGGGTGAGCTGTCACTCCTGCAGGACGTTTGGACCTGCGCGGTGTCTGCTATGTAATGGAGTGGTGTAGCAGGACGGCACAACAGAACACTGTAAGTAACGTGCTACATGAAGAGAGTGAGGCTTAGTTACTCTCAGTCTTGTAGTGCCACTCTTGCGGAATAAAGCGACCATAAGTGGTGTCTAACATGTAATGGATGCTGGAGCGGAAGTACATAACAGAACTCTGCAAGTAAACTTTAAAATTAACATCCTTCTCTCTTTAAAAGGTTGTTATTCAGTCGCGCGGTTGCAGGGTGGGGAGCAGATTAATAACGCACAGACTTTTTTCAGAAGCACATTGGTTTCCCCGATCGATCGTATCATGGCGCTATTTTCGCCTCAATTTTTATAGCGGATCTAACCCGTGACCTTCGATATGGCAAGCAAATACTTTTACAAGCCGTACTCGCCCGGTTTTCTACTTTTGGCAATAGCGTTCTGTCAATACATCTCCTCCATATACATCGGATAATTTATTTTCTTGCTTCAACATCATTTTTTAGCTTTTTGATTAATAAAGTAAAAAATGCCGTGAATGCCGCCTTTTGCTTTCGGTGTTTTAAACTAAAAACTACTAATTGCATCAAACGATTATTTTTATAAGCAAGACTTGACATTTATGCTTTTATAATATAAAATACAAATGTTCTCTGTTGGGAAAATAACAAAAACCTTTTTAAATAAGCTAGTGCAGTGCATAATAATTAAATTAAAGATACAGCGTTTTATTATGAACCTCTAAATGAAAAGTATATTCGTATTCTAACATCCCATGGGAGTGACTTTACGGGATTCGCTCCCACTTGATTTGACCCATTTAAAATGGAACTGTGTGTAGGGGGAAAAAACTAATACAAAAGACTTAATAAAAAATCTACCTGCCCTGAAAACCCTTCACTCGTCCTCGCGAATCCCTAAGGACAGAACCGACCGACTAAACGCAAAGTTCGGTACCATTCGATACCACTAAATCACGCTTAAGCGAATTTTTAAAATGAATACTTACACTTTAGGTTGCAGAGCTGATTTGTTGCAGGAAAGAATTTCGAAGAGTATTGTGTTGACATCAGCATGATATAGCCCTTGCTGACTGATACCGAAAAACCTGGATGTACAATCTTTCGTTTCTTATTTCTGTTCGCTTGTCGTACATGTATGTGTTCTCATTTTGTAATGCCGTTAGGAGCACTAGTTACATAGATCGCCACTTGCAGAGCTGGGTGTCACCGTTCACGGCGCCCGGTGCCGTCAGTGGTGTGCCGACCGCGACGAGGTCGTATTATGGCCGGCCTAGCATGTTATTCCGCTAGGGCCGAATATTTGTAAAGTTTATCATGAAAATACATGTGCTTCTGGAAAAGTCAGTGTCTTGTTCTTCTGCTCCTCATCCCGTCACCACGCAATTCAATAACAAACTTAGAGAGGAGGATGTTATTACTTTCAGTGAATTTAAGTATATTTCTTTTGTATATGATCCCGGGTTCTTGAAAATAAAATTTATTTATTTAAATAATTAACAATTATCTAAAGTAGTATATAAAGTCCATTGAACTTTGATTCTTCTTCGTAGTATCAATCCGGTGGATTGGTTTGCAGCAACAGAATCTTGCATCTCGATCTCCATTCCTCTCGGTCCTCCGCAACCCTTTTCAGCTCAGCATAAGCGCTACAATTCATGTCCTCGAATACTTGCTGTAAATACTCCCGTCTAGGGCGCCCTCTACAGTTTCTACCCTCAACCATCCCCTCCACAATATCGTGAAGAAGACCATCGTGGCGCATGATGTGACCAATCCATCGGGCTCGCCTCTCTGAGATGGTTCTTATTAGGTGCCTATCTTCCTTGATTATCCTGAGAACCTCATTGTTCGTGACGTGGTCTCTCCAGGAAATTCCGAGAATTCTTCTGTACGACCACATCTCAAAGGCCTCTAGTCTTTTTTTATCACTTTCAGATAAGCACCATGTCTCACAGCCGTACATTAAGATGCTCCTAACAAGTGTTTTGGCAAGTTGCTTGCGGAGCCCTAAAGTAATATTCTTTGACTCAAGAATTTTGGCTTTTTTATTGAAAGCTAGCCTTGCTTGATGTATTCGACTGTTGACTTCTCTTTTTGTTCTGGCATCCCAGGTAATCGTACTTCCAAGGTATACAAATTCTTTTGCATGAAGGACGGGAGGGAACATGTGTTGGACCTTTCGGGCTAGGTACAAGAAATATGAGAGGCGACCGACTGACAGAATTCTGTGCCAAACATAAGCTTATAGTCGCAAACACCTGCTTTGAACACCATCCAAGGCAAAGATACACATGGAAGGCTCCAGGAGACCGACTCAGACTTCAGATCGACTATATAATTGTAAGAGTGCGATTTAAGAATCAAATTAAAGATTGCAGAAGCTACTCCAGCCCAGATATCGACAGTGACCATAATATAGTTATTGCTAAAAGTTCTCTGAAACTAAAAAAATAAAATATAAAAGTAACTATAAATGGAACACTAAAGCTTTAAAAAACAAAGATGTCAAAGAAGAATACACGAAAAAAACACAAGATTGCGCCACAAAAATTTGACAAATGTTAATGAAATATGGGAGGAAATAAAAAAAAAATCAAAGATGTAGCAGAAGAAGTCATTGGCAAAGATAAGCCTAAGGCAAGGAAAGAATGGATAACAGAGGAAATCGTTAACATGATAGAAAAAGGAGACTACTCAAAAATAACCCCAATGACAAGGCCCAGAGTGAATATAGAGCACTGAGAAACAGAATAAACAGAGAGTCACGAATCGCTAAGGAAGCATTCTTACAGAGAAAATGCAAAGAAATCAATGACAACATGAAAAAAAGGAAATATTGAAACTGCATATGCGTCAGTAAAGGATTTCTTTGGCATGAAAATTGGAAAAGGCAAAGCGATAGAAGCAGAGAACGGAAAATACTGTTTGAGGATACACAAATAGGGGAGAGATGGAAACAGTACCTGGAAACACTATACAACGGAAGTAATGATACCAGCTTTGAGAGTGTGATAGAAAACGAAACTGATGTGGACGACGATGATTTGGGAGACCCAATTATCCGAGAGGAATTTGACTTCGCATTAAAAAGCTCAAAGATGGAAAAACACCAGGGATTGATGACCTACCAGCTGAACTAATAAAGTCGGCAGGAACCGGAACTCTAGATGCTCTGTTCACAATGACTCAGATGATTTATAATACAGGAATAGCGCCAGAAGACTTCAAAAAGTGTCTAATTGTAACTCTGCCAAAGAAGCCCGGAACAACAAAATGTGAACAACACCGAACACTCAGTATTCTATCCCATGCATCCAAAATACTGACCAACATAATCCTACATAGAATTGAACCAAAAATAGAAAATAGTCTCACTAGCGATCAATTTGGATTCAGAAAAAGAATGGGAACCAGAGAAGCAATCTTATCCCTGCGTATGATCTTGGAAAAGAGGATAAAAGTAGACCAAGATACATATATTGCCTTCGTGGACATTGAAAAAGCATTTGATAAAGTAGATTGGGAGAAGCTCTTCGATATTATGAAAGAAATTGGAGTCAAATACAAAGAACGAAGACTCATATTTTCACTTTACAAAGAAGAAGCTGCCATAATATCACTTGGAAATGTCCAAAAGGAAGCAAAAAATACGTCAAGGGGTGAGACAAGGATGCTCTCTGTCGCCTGTACTCTTCAACGTATACATACAAAATGCAATTAATAACATCAGGGAAAAAAATGGGCCATAGAGAGGGGGTTAAAATACATGGCCAAAAGATTGATATGATAAGGTTTGCTGACGACATTGCTCTGATTGCTGAAACTGAAGATGAACTCACTGAAGCGCTGACATCCATGGAAAACATATTTAATTCCAACTACAATATGAAGATAAACAGCACAAAAACCAAAGTCATGAGAGTAAGCCGCAATGAGCAGCAGAAAATTAACATATCAATGCTAGGAGTACGCCTAAAACTTTGATTAAATGTTTTTAAATTGATAAGAAGTTTTTGCCGATGGGTATAGCTCAATGGTCAAAGCGCTTGCTTTGCAAGCCAAATGCCGTAGGTTCAATCCCCGATGGAGATTAAAAAAATCGAAGAATTTTAATCGATTTCCGAACTTTTAAATACTCTCGGTTGGTGTGATTTTGATCACTCACCCATAAAATGCCGGTCATAGCATATTAATTAAAATTGGTGATAGACGAAAATCGTCCCGTGAAGACCAACCATTCATAGTTTATTCCTGTAATAATAAGAATGATGCTTGAATCTCGGGCAGTATCATGACGTTGGCGGATCAACACTCCACATGCAGCGCTTTGCCATATGCAAAATGGTAAGCGTCATAGAATTCCACAGATGAGACTTCAGAATTAATATCATCATCTGTCGGTATTCTCCTTTATAAAAAAAGAATAAAATAATCGATTGAAAATATGAAAATAATTCACAAAAATACAAACCAACATTAAATAATAAACATCAAAACGTTTGTATCGATCCAATATAAACATGTTCCTACCAAAATAAAACAGAAAAATTCCAAAGAAAAACTCGTATTTATTATACTATATTTTTAATCCGATATTAATAAAGTTTCTTAAGAAAAAAATAGAAATTACTTTTCAAAAATAATTGCGTCCCCTTGTTACGTTACGAGAACCAAACATAACTAGCGCAGACAAGAGTTGTAATAATTTTGCTCTGGAAAATAATTCTTTTTTTTGTACTAAAAGCAGACGTAAATACACGACGAGATATCGTTACTCTCTCTTGTATTCTTTCCGTAATTAAATTAAGAAAAATAAATGAAAGACCCGATTCGATTATCCGCTATTATACGGAGTGTCTCTGTCGATTAAATCGAGATAAATCGAGATGAATTACAACGGAAAGGGACGCGAAAACATACTCCTTACTTGTTATCACTCTTCATTGTTCGCTTTTGTGACCCGTATGGGGTAGTGGGTGTAGTGCCCTCTGTAGCAGAGGTACATAATTACTAATTCTCACTAACTGGAACGTTTGGTCGTCATAAAATGTAGCCACAAAGCTCAGTAAGCAGAAAGCTCATTAACCTCGAGTCATCCAATGTAAATTTTGCCTCTTGTAACGCGATCGACTATTTTGATTGTAAAATTATCAACATCCTTATAAGACGATAAGAGCACAGAGCATAAATAAAAGACAGCTGTAGTTTACGATTTTCTGCAACAACCAAAAACATGCTCCATCTAGGGTAGCGGTCGGGGAACCGGGGTAAATTACCCCAAATGGGGTATAAAAATTTTTTTGGGTAGTAAAGAAATTTTTCTAGTTTGCTATTTCATAAAACTTACTATTTTCATGTAACTTTTTTGTTATTTTCAGTGTATATTAATTAATTCAATGCACACAATTTAAATATACATTGATTGTCTTCTTTTCAAAATGGGGGGAAGGGGTAATATCGACTTACGCAAAAATATTTTGGGGTAATATCGACTTACGCAAAAATAATTTAGGGTAATATCGACTTACGCAAAAATATTTTGGGGTAATATCGACTTACGCAAAAATAATTTAGGGTAATATCGACTTACGCAAAAATATTTTGGGGTAATGGTTAAAAAAGTTCCCTGACCGCTGATCTAGGGACACTTTCAGCTCTTGACATTTACCCTTTCGTAACGGCTCGGTGGAATACGAATTATACTGTCAATACGGTGTGAATTTTTCAAACCATTTTTATTGCTTAAAACTAGTATTTGAAGCATAAATGTAGTTATCTGAGCTTTTTTCATATATAATAATTATTTTACATTAACCTAGTTTGTTTTAAGTGCTTAGTCATCAATAATGCATTGTTGAGTGATGTCAACGCTCGCGCACTAAACAACTGTCCTCCAGTTTTCGGAATAAATTGTAGATTAGTTGTCCCACTTTACCGTTGAGATGGGACAGTATTTTTGCGAGATACGCATCGATAAATAATGCCACTAATTCAAATATAGCTCTCGGGGACTCGGTTGAGCGAAAGAATTGAAGAAACAGTGATTGTCAAACTTTTAAAGTACAAAAAAAGTACAACTTCCGGGGGCCCTTTTTTATTTTAAACTAGATCCTAGTTAATACAACAGCATATATGGTTACACTTTGACGTAGCGGTCCAGCTGAATGGGACTGCAGCGTGGATCAGACCCTGCCACACCTTCTGGAGTGTGCGCTCTGTCCGAGTAGCTGCCTCGAGAAGAAGGACCTGATTATGGCCGGGAGTAACGCCATCGACGGCACCCACTTCTGGGCGGACTGGATCTGACCCTGTTGTTACCGACACGATTGTATATATATTTTTTTATATATATAATCCAATCTCATTTAAATAACCCATTTCCATGCTACTATAAAAATATGCCTCTAATATTTATGTTTCTACTATATACCTGTATACGTACGAGTATTTTACTCGTGCATATATTTTCATTATTTTTTTTATACGTAAAAAAATGTAAAAAAATGGTTTCGCGTGGTACCCTGCAAGTAACACACAATTTAAGATGATACGAAGTGATATTTTTTAAAAATAAAACATAGGAATCTATTCCATGTTGGCCTCGTTAACCATGAGTGTAATTCCAGCGATATCCTTGACGTATTTTAACAGCAAGGGACAGGCAGAACTAAGCAGCAGTTCTGGAAGGTCCTCTCAAGGAATGGCAGAGACTCCCAGGCAACAACATAAAACACATCTCCCATTCTAATGGATGATGCACTTCATAAGAGAATGTCTCACTGTCTGAAGTATGCTAAGGTTACATGGATAAACATTGCAAAAAGTTTCTGATATCATAAACTACATTGTGATATCGTCCTCTCGAATTTCGATATCGATTTACTGGATGACAGGATGCAAGATCAGGTTCACAATACAAAAAACTTGTTTTCGTTTCACAATTCGCGTTTATTTGTCAAACACTTGCTTTTTCGTCAACCCGTTATGGCGCGCGCCTAATAGTGCACGCCATTCCAGTCGCGAGCGAGCTCCAACTGTCAACTGACGGCGCGCTCTCATCTCGCGCTGCCAACTGTCGCTGCAGAAAAAGCGAATTCAAGATGACAGTGGTACCAACAGGAATTGGGCTAATCAAAACAAATAAAATGGCGTATGCAAACACAGTACGTTATTATACAATTAAAACTAACATAAGATGTGCATGTCAGGCGAGCGAACAAAAATAAGAGACAAAAGATAGTTTTTCGAGGCCTTACGACATCAGCCGAAAGGAGCTATATCAAGCTGATATCAATTGGAAATGGTTGTTCGCGACTTTCACAGACCAATCTTTATTCGTTATCCTAATAGAATTCTTCTCCAGCGTTAAAAGAAACCGGACTCGTCCGATACATTAATCAGCGCGGATAAAATGAACAAGGCCCTCTCTCGTCTCTTCCATTATCTGTCTTGGTTACCATCGGCCTACGCCATTCCCCATTAAGGGTCCTGCTACAGCGCCACCCAAGCAACTTTTTTGCGACGCTAGGGGAAAGCTGGGCGAGATGACACAGCCGCATTATCAGCCCTCACTTTTAATCTTCAATCCATGGAACACACCTGTAAAATATGTACACTTTGTCTACCTGTGTGTTAGTTCACATTGTGTTATTTATTATAAAATATCGATCAATTGTAAGGATCTCTAGCTCCTGCTCATCACCTCCATTATCACCTTCAATATAGCGCTCTATGTCAAGTGTCTAACATCAAAATTTACCAACATTTCTGATGGATGTTATTGAATTATTTATAGAAATTTAAAAAAAATAGACGTTTCAAATAGTAAAAAAAATTAAATAAAATGAAATAGTTCATAAAAAATAAACTCTAGAGTTACGTAACAAAATATCCTTACCTAAAGCCGCATTTTCTATAAATGGTTTAAGTTTTTCGTTCGAGATAGGTATACCTGTGCTCATCTATTGTTTTTCATTTCAATTAAAATCTTTAAAGTACCACATGACCAATTCAAAATAAATTTATTTGTAGCCGATTTATTTTTGGAATGACATTTCTGTTATAGATTTATGAATGTTATTTTCTATTTTTTTTAGAAAATATCAATATTGTGAATTGAAATTTACTTAAATCATTAGTTCAGTAAATAAATGTATGGTTGTACAAAATATATATTATTTGCACAAATAACATCATTTTCGGCATTTTAATTTTTTACTATCAAAAAGCTACAAATACAAGCAAAAAAATATCCAATGCGTATGAAGAAGATGTGTTAACAGAACGCTAGTACCACAACTTGCTTGGAAACTTTCGAACAAGCCATTTTGATGCTTAAGATGCACCACGTCTTGGAATGCTAGTTAAAGCTGATGACATTAATCTATGTCGTCAAGTAACTCCGTGAGATTGTTGAGATATTAAATATGTCGAATTTAACTGTCACAATCTTTTTGCCTCACAAACTTTGATACCAGCAGGGTTTTTAATGGAAATTAACTTCGAACAATCAACAAATAATAAATAACAAAAATTAAAAAAAAAACAAAAATACGGTTTTTAAGTATGCCTTATTAACCTTAGTTCCTCTATGTCTCGTACAGCCTAGAAGGAAAGCTGGAGTGGGCTGAAGACCGAGCTTTCTGTACAAAAGCTCTGAGAGTAGTAAAAAGACAAATACGATTTCGCTCTTTGTCTTCTGTGATAAGTTCCAAAATGTAAATAAATTAAAGTCTAGG
This sequence comes from Glossosoma conforme, assembly GCA_022606575.1. Lineage (NCBI taxonomy): Eukaryota > Metazoa > Arthropoda > Insecta > Trichoptera > Glossosomatidae > Glossosoma > Glossosoma conforme. The sequence goes on along the minus strand of JAGTXR010000058.1, from coordinate 4,306,167 downwards.
CCTATTTCCACACAACGGCCTGAAAACTAGTTTGCTAGGTCAAATTCAGATTTATTATATGAATTTTTTTACGATAAAGCATACATGAAAGATAAAAACGGCACATTGCTATCGCGGTTGTCGTTATTTAACTATTTAACCATTCCGCATCGGTTGTCGGCATATGCCGTGAAAGATTCCTCAACCGTTGACATCAGTTGACGTGATATTTATTTTTGCTACTATCAGTACCCATTGTGACATCTACGGTAAAAAATTGGCAGTGCAGTCATTCCCTTTATCAACCTATATGTATTTTTAACAGGAATCTGTAAAGCATGTAAATAAATATCGTTAGTTTTCGTCACAGGAGTGATTTTCCTGTAAAACACATGTGTCAATGCCACCACATGTATCGAGTTAAATAATGAACGTTTGTTAAATATAGTAGTTTCTTATGAATCATCTGATAGCTAAAGGATAGAAAAACCAAATTTATGCTTCAAATACTAGTTTTAAGCAAAAAAAAATGGTTTGAAAAATTTACGCTGTATTGACAGTATAATTTGTATTCCACCGAGCCGCAACGAAAATGTTAAGCAACAATAATCACGGATTTAGGCTTGGATGGGCTACCGCATGGTGTTAACAGCTGAATTGCGTATACATTTATTGTATGCGCTTATCCCATCATCGTAAAAAATCAAATTACCAAACCATGCTGAAAATATGCCTACAATACTAAAACTACCGTTTTTTATTATCTAATTTTGTAACTCCTCCATCTGCTTCCTTAGAGCATGTGGCGCCTAGAATTTCCGCTATTAATTTTTATGAGCCGCTCAACTGTATTTTTATTTGGTGAACACCACCCATTTATAATTAATTCCTGTAATAATTGGATGATATGTGAATTTATAAGACGTTGGCAGATCAACATGCAGCGTTTAGCCATATGTACCATGGTAAGTGTCCTATAATCCACAGATATATATATATATATATATATATATATATATATATATATATATATATATATATATATATATTATCGTGTCGGAAGCAACAGGGTCAGAACCTGTATGCCCAGAAGTAGGCGACGTCGATGGCGTTACTCCCGGCCATCATCAAGTCTTCCTGGGTGCAGCTATTCGGGCATAGCGTACACTCCAGAAGGTGTGACAGGGTCTGCTTCACGCCGCAGTCACATTCAGTCGGTCCGCTGTACAACTACCAGGCTTTCATTTATGTCCTAGTCTTGCATACTCCTGATCCAAAGTCTATTAAGGGATCTCCATATATTCCACCCCTGGTCATGTCCAGGGGCTAGGTCCTCTTTCGGAGCAATCCAAGTTGTCTCCTCAGTTACGCATTCCCCTCGAGTTCCGTTCTCGACTGTGGTTATCTTTTGATACCCAAACATAGGGTGGAGTGCGTCGTGGGTTGCTTAATCCACAGATGACATTTCTGCATTTAACCGTTTAACAAATATATCGTATAAGTGTTTTGATTTGCACACCATTAGGAATACTTCACCAAAGAACGGCTGCGTGATCAACCCGACAATTCTAAGCAGTATATCTGCATTAATATTGTATCTTTAAAACTGATACATATACAAATTCTGCATCAAACAACATATTATATGACATTTCTCTCATCAACGAATTGGTCAAAAATAAATAGTTCGAACAACGAACATTTGTAACCATGATTATTTTTAATACTCATCGTTGGTCGTAATAGTTTATGTGAAAACAAGTTAATTTAATGAGATTTGAAAATAATACACCCTGAATATTCAAATAGCATCTATTAATAAACAAAGTTCAAATTACTCCTAGCACTATTCGATAACTCATCGAAGAATTTGAGGTTAGGTATTTCCGTTATGTCCGGGTCAAAAACCCCCGCTTAATAAGTTTCGAGTTTCATTGCCAGTAACGCCCGCCCCGTTTCCCCGATATTGCGTCACCTCCTTCGTTCGTTTTCCCCGCCCGCGGGGGTTTCGCCGCAATTTTTCCCGACATTTGTGAATTTTTGAATTCAAGTCACGCGCTCCCGGGTGACAGACGCCAACCCTTTAAGAGGCCCAAGGTCACCCTCAACCTCTCCCCCGACCAAGAAATTACCAACTCGTAGTCTAACACGACAGTTTCTTTAACCCTTTTCAAGACAAGGAAGACCCTCAACGAAAGTAGGTCACTTCATGTCAGTATTTTTTGCTTTTGTTTTTTTTATAGATCGTCAATCATCATCATCATCACTATTATTAACATAATTTCATAACAGTATTCTATGCAAGCATATTTTTTCCAAAAAATATACGGCTGCTTTGCCTTTTAGTGAGATGCCAAGATCCACAGCCGTGTAGTACATGGGAAGAATTCAAACGTAATGCAAAAAAAAAAGTTACCTACATATATGGCATATCTTTAACTATTACGTTTGTCATTTTTCTTCAGCATTTTAAGTTTTACATAAACTCGTATCGTATTTATTTTATTTCTCCGAAATGAGGACTTGAATTTAATATTTAAATAAATAAAACAAAACATACTTTCATGCTTATGTTTGTATAATTCTTGATAATATTTTATAACTATAGAATTTATTTTATTATATGAACTTAGATTCTTAATAAAACTAAAATGATCATATATATATATATGTGTATACATATATATATATCAATGAACTAATTATTATATCAATCGAAATTGTGAAAATTTACTCATTTTTATGCATATAACATTTTTATGTTTTATCGAAAACGTTTATAAAAGGATGAAACTAAACCTTTCCCTATTAAATGAAGACCTGCAAGAGAATTCGCCCATCTTGTTTCGCCCATTGGTTCGCCATTTTGTAATACTCAAGGACGGGCGTTACCATAAAGCATTTACCCGCCAAGGGCCGCATAAAAAACTCCAATTTCAAAAATCCCCGTGAAAACGTCATTTTTACTGCTTTCGGGTTAAGATTTTTCCATTATTTATGGTTTATGCCCACTGAACCGCCGTCGGGTAGGTATTTTTCCGCCGTTATATAACGATTGATAAAATTGAGATTTCTTTTAAAAATAGCCACGCCATCTATCCACAGACAATAAAGGAAGATTTATTTTTGAATACTTATGAAACTTTTAATCAATACGTCAATAACTAAAATAATAGGTGTTCACGGCTTACTTTTGGAATTGTGGCTTTTGTGGTAATTTTTTTCTTCTTTTCGATATTTCAACCGGCTCTGCAGGGGTCAACTTCATAGTTTGATGATTTGTTAAATATCGGAGACAGGATAAATTTTCCATCAATGGTTTAACCCAAAAGCCAAAATTCCAAATCTTGCCACTAAGCCATTCAGCGCCCGCATCGTCCCTATTCTTCTTTACGGTTGTGAATCATATATCATGGGATCTGACGTTTGAAAGCGTCCGCCATTTTCTGATGCGTCACGTGACTAAAAGTGCTTAGACAAAACACCATCTGTGTGACGACTTTGAAACTACATTCACTGTGCTAAGTGTCATTATTGTAATTGATTGAAGCAGACTGAAGACCCAACTCTTTACTCAGAGAGGCCAAGAAGCGCTTTTGGAATGACCATTCGGTCATTAAAAAGTACTATACAAATACTGATATATTAATAATCTGAGAGCAGATGCCTGCGTAGAATACCGAGGGTGCGATGGTTTGATTTTGAGAGGAATGACGAGGTGCGAGAACGGACAAGGCAGCCTTTCATATTGCAGTCGATCAAGAGGCGAAGTTAAACCTGACAAGGATATGTTTTAAGAATGCCGTAGGAAAGCGTAAATTATAGCTGCCGCTTTTTTAAGCCGCCGGGTTCGCGCCATCCTGGAATGTCGTCGAGAACTATACAGCAGTTCGTGAAAATCATATGGAGCTGACTTGGGATGAGGCGAAGACTATTGTGGCTGACATGTCTAAGACTTGTGAACTTTTCTCAGCAGTTCTTCGTTATGCTCAAGGAGGCACAGTGTTTTAATTTTTTCATTTTTTCACCATGTTTTCAATTTTTATTTTTTTTCTTTAATGACATTACAAAATATACAATTTTAATTAGTTACTGAAGTACTAACATAAGAGTGATGACGTAAATGTATTGAAACATTTAATTGTCAATGACCTCACTCTCAGAACAAGTGTCGGATACGCAGCGCAAATCGTTATGATTTGTGACAATAAAAACTATGTCATAAGTATATCATGGTTGACACACAAATAACACGGCATTATTGTCATAAAATCAAACGTCCAACATTTCGTATCCGTTCACACCTGCACTGAATCTGAAGCAATATTTTTCTCTCTCTGACTGGCCTTACGCACATAAAAGCCCCCACATCACGAATTTTATGATTTCTCAAAGTCACTTATCCTCTAATCCCGCCAAAAATCCTCAGCCCATTTACAAATGGTGTTTATTAAAAACAAATTTATCCACAACTTTGAAAATTAAAAACTTTTGATGGTCCGCATTTCGATCGCAGGCGCTTCCAAACTTTTCACGTGACTTTAACCTTTGCATTAAGCGCAGTTCACACTAGACTGCTTTACAGTCGCACCAACAAGCAGCGGCTGGTGTTATCGTATCAAATTTTGTACTCATAACAAGAACATCGAAATGTCAGGAGTAGCGGCCTCCTCAACCAACAGTTAGAAAACAATTTATAGGCAAAACACTTCAAAATCAGCCTCGTATTTTAGTTCACTGTTCAGACCTCACACGCAGTGTCCCTTTTAGGACACAGGAAAGCGATGTGAAATTTCTGATTATTTAACCATTTCACATCGTTGTAGGCATATGCCGTGAAAGATTCCTCGACCGTTGACATCGGTTGACGTTTTACTACTTTCAGTACTCATTGTGACATCTACGGAAAGAAATTGGAAGTGCAATCATTCCCTTTATCAACCTACATGTATTCTTTACAGGAATCTGTAAGAGATGTAAATAAATATCGTTAGGTTTCGTCACAGGAACGATTTTTGTGCCAAATGTGTCATTGCCACCACATATATGGAGTTACATAATGAACGTTTGTTAAATATAATAGTTTTTTATGCATCATCTGCCAGCAAAAGGATAAAAGAACCAATGTGATATACGAAAATAGGTCCGATAAGTTCATTTATGCTTCAAATACTAGTTTTAAGTAAAAAAAATATTTGAAAAATTCACGCCGTATTGACAGTATAATTTGTATTCCACCGAGCCGTTAGAAAGGGTTAATAAAAGTATGAAAATACTGTTTAGTGTATTCAAACGAAGCATAGACAATTTGAATACGTAGACCTCATTTCTATATTAAGTCAAAAAGTCAGAAGTATATGCTTTGGACAGTCTTGTAGCCATCCTCAAAACATGGCAAGCGTCATAGAATTAACACATGTAATGTATTCTTCACCATCCAGTGGTATTATCATGTAGCACAGGCATTCAAAAAATACAACAGTGTACCTTAAATAATTAGATTTTTAGTATTTTGTTTTTTATGTAATCGCATGCAGGAGAGCACACTCGGTCAAGACCAGTGCACTCTATGACGCTCAGTCAGGGAGGCTGGACATTACATGCGGGAAACGTGTGTTGTGTTCGTGTTTGTGTATGGGTTAGGGAGATTGCAAGTGTATATTTATCTGTTTCTTGAAGAGATCCAGATTTTAAGAAGGAGGAAACACAGACGCTGGAAGAGCATTCCATAGCTTACCAGTGGCATTAAGGAAGTAACTTTGGAAACTGACAGTTCTTGGTCGACTCACATTAACCGTGTATGGATGTTCTGCAAGTGTAAGACGAGTTTATCGGTTGTGGGTGGGTGCAGGAGGAATAAGTTCTCTAAGTTCCGAAGAGCAGCAACCGTGGTAATAACGGTAGAAAAGACTAAGTGAACCTATCTTACGCCTGTGTTCCATTGATTGCAGGTTAGACGTAAGAGTGTCTTTGTTTATCAAACGAATTTATATAGTATCAAAATAAAGACTTTTACGTGTGTGGTATTGTGGCTATTTTTTTCTTCACTTCGTTACTTTGACTGCCATTGCAGGTGTCATCTTCAAGGTTGATGATTTTTCATAAAAGCTAAAAATGAGCCCTGTTCTAACATAGTTATAGAATACTGCTTTTCGCTTTCCATAATTGAAAGGGGACCAAAAACGTACAATAAGCTTGTTTTCACAAAAAAAAACTTGCTTTATAGATGTCTAATACTTCTTAGTAGTATCAATCCGGCGGATTGGTTTGCAGCAACAAAATCTTGCATCTCGATCTCTACTATTTTCAATCTTCTGCAACCTTCTTTAGCTTAGCATAAATAAGAGCTTTTTTTTATGTAAGCACATACAGGAGAATACCGACAGACGGTGATGGTAATTTTTTTTTTTGAAGTCTCATCTGTGGAATTCTATGACGCTTACCATTTTGTATATGGCTAAACGCTGCATGTGGAGTGTTGATCCGCCAACGTCATAGACTACAGCCCGAGATTCACGCATCATCCTTTATTATTACAGGAATCTACTATGAATGGGTGGTCTTCACGGGACGACTTTCGTCAACCACAAGTTTTAATTGATAGGCTATGACTGACATTTTACGGGTGATGGATCAAATTCACACCAACCGGGGTATTTCAGAGCTCAGAAATTTTTTTTTTTAATCTCCGTCGGGGATCGCACTCACGACCTTTGGCTTGCAAAGCAAACGCTTTACCATTGAGCTATGACCGCCGGCAGCTGCAACTCATGTCCTCGAACACTTGCTGCAAATAATCCCGTCTTAATATAAAATGGTTATCTGGCTTAAGTGCGATTTTAGCTATGATTTTTTTAAATTAAGTTATCCGATTGGAAAAAAAGATATTTCATTTCAAATAAAATATTAGTTTGAGAATCCACGCTTCATCCTATTCATCTCTTCTCTCCTTCTCCTTAATTACACAGAACAAAAACTTTCCGGCACAATTAATAATAACAGCCCAAGACAAATAAAAAACCATCAGGAAAAACAGATATAATATTTATAACTTTTTAGCATTTGCTTTGAGAACCATTTATAAATGTTAACCTTAGATTAAGCAATATCCATTTTTTAGAACAAAAAATATTTAAAATTTTGAATAAAGAATAATCATAATTTATTTTATTAAATATGAATCATTGAATATCTTGATCACGTAGAATGTACTAATTAATTAAATTAAGATAATTGTATATAATAGACATGTATTGCTCAAACGTTACAGTAGAATATACATAGTTTTCTTCGTAGTATCAATCCGGTGGATTGGTTTGCAGCAACAAAATCTTGCATCTCGATCTCCACTCCTCTCGATCCTCTGCAGTCCTCTTCAGCTCAGCATAAGAGCTACAACTCATGTCCTCGAACACTTGCTGCAAACACTCCAGTCTAGGGCACCCTCTACAGTTTCTTCCCTCAAGCATCTCTTCCACAATGTCGTGAAGAAGACCATCGTGGCGCATGATGTGACCGATCGCCTCTCTGAGATGGTTCTTACTAGGTGCCTATCCTCCTTGATTATGCTGAGAACCTCATTGTACGTGACGTGGATCAAGAATATATCAAGAATATATAGCACGATTATTTACAATTATATTGGATGATTATTAGAATGTTGAATTTTGGCCTGTATTTATTTAGTAACTTATTCAAGATTTTGGCAGTAAGTGAAATGAATTGGCAGTTACTTAAATACACTGGTAGAAGATTAAATAAATTGGGAGTATCCACTGTGTTAGCACAAATGTGGTCAGTTGTATATTTAGTACTGCTAGGACTTAATGTTAAATGGTCGATATTAAATAAGTTTTTGAAAATAAATTACTAGTTTTAGCTTAACAGCTAATGAGTAGATTGTCGTAATATGCAAATTTATTACCAGAATTATGAATTATTAGCATATAAAATGGAAATCTAACCTTACCCATTATTCATTACCATTCATTAATTATTTACAGCCAATTTATTATTTTTCTTCTGCCAATTTATATTTTTCTACAGCCAATTTTTCAAAGATCTTTTTAATATAATATATTTATCACTGACTATTTATTGAATATTTACTGGCTATTAATTGAATTAAGTATGTACACTAAGATATATTGAATTACAAGATTGACAAACTTTCGGTCTGCTCGAGGAATGACGTGTTGTTAACGCCTCGAGCAGTCACAGACTGACAGATAGCGACCGAGTGCTCTAAATCGGTGACATCCAGGGCCGTAATTCATACAGTGGCGATCTACAGAATTACTCCTGTTAAAAAAGCAATGTGGCGACACATACATGTCTGACAAGCGAACAAAAAGAGACGAAAGATCGCATATCGAGATTTTCGGCACCAGACCTGCAAGGACTATATAAAGCTAACAAAGCCTGGCAATTTGTGGTGGCTATAAGTCGTAGTTAGAGAGCGTATAAAGGAGAAGATTATAATTTTAATCTGGACTCGGGCGTAGACATTTTACATAAAAATATTGAAGGTAAGAGATTGGATAATTTAGATTCAATAGGCATTATAAAAACATTGATAATACTACAAAAATTCTTAAAAATCTATTTATTTTAATGTTTAGTTTGATACTTAATATGTTTCCAATAAATTCGCTCTGTTCGACCGTTCCATCTAAAAATGTCTCTAACAATTCTCTTCTCCCTACAGCTTCTGTATGTTACCTTAATTAACTGTTCTATATTTATGTAGTTTGTTAGAACTACATAAATATAAAGTAAAAACATAGTGGTTTCATACAAAGTTGTACTTGTTTTATTCATTGACCTTATTTGTATTTCGAGTACAGGTGGATCAACAAGCTCATGCAGCGCATAACAGTAAAATCATATTCGCTAGCCCTTTTTCCGACAAATCAGAGTTTTTATACTTAAAGGAATGGAGTATAAAAATAAAATGTAATGCATTTAATTAATGAAACATATTAGGTAATAAAAAATATATTTTTGCTTAGAAAATATTTGAAATATAAAGGTTTTTATTTTAACAAATTGATACATTCATTCAAGCTTACAACAAAAATTATTATATGACATTTCTCTCATCAATTTAGGAAAATAAACGGCAGACGCTGGGATTCGAACCGCGAGCTTTTGCAAGCAATATTTTATTCTTTACTCAGCACTTGCCTACAGCCATTTGCTTCCGCACACTGAGTTGAGAAATGAACGATTTTTTATAATTGCCCATAATTAATAAAGTACTGTTTATCTATGCATTGATTTAAGAACTAAGAAATATTTATATTATGGAGCGAAAACTATTTATTTAAAGTAGAGTTAATTAGTGGCTAGGCGAAGACCATGGCTAACAAAAAATTGGCAGCGGCTTGTGGTGACTAAAAGCTTGAAAGCGGATATCTAAGAAAAAAAAGTTTGACTGTCTTACAATGTGTTCTATGAAGTAAAAAAATAGTTGGTGAATCAAGTATTGGTAGTTTTTGTCTTTTTTCAGGATTGTGAATAATAATTTTATATTATGTTCAGGACTCTGACATTTTCTTACTACGAGTATTATTGTATATTAGACTTTTGATACAGTGTTCTAAGAAGTGTAAAGTATGACCAAGAAGCACTCAAGATCTGCAAAGAAAACATTTTGTATTATTGGTATCCAGTAGAAAAAATAAATGAAAATAAATATAGCTTTGACCCTTTCATTACGCCTCGGTTTGAATACAAATTATACTGTCAATTATAAAACTAGTATTTGAAGCATAAATGTACTTATCTAGTCTACTTTAATATATCACATGGATTCTTGCACCCTGAAGCTATCAGATGATGCATAAAAACTATTGTATTTAACAAACGTTCATTATGTAACTACATACATGTGGTGGCATTGACACATGCGGCTTACAGAAAAATCGCTCCTGTGACAAACCTAACGATATTTATTTACATGCTTTACGAATTCCAGTAAATAATACATGTAGGTTGATAAAGGGAATGACTGCACTTACAATTTTCTAAAGTAGATGTCACAATGAGTACTGAAAGTAGCAAAACGATATATCACGCCAACCGATGTCAATGGTCGGGGAATCTTTGACGGCATTTGCCGACAACCGATGCGAAAGGATTAACTGTAAAGTGAGTTTTGAGAACAAACGCTTGCGTATAACGTTAGGTATAGGATGCTTTGAATTTGTGAAGAATGATGGTGCCATATCATAGGTACCGATGTCAGCTTGATACAGCACTTTTAGGCTAATGCCGTAAAACCTCGAAAAGTGATCTTTTGTCTCTTATTTTTGTTTGCTCGCCTGACATGCACATCTAATAATGTTAGTTTTAATTATGGAATATTACGCAGGCGTATGTATACGCCCAATGCCGATTTTGGGGGTAGCGCAGTGGGTCGGTAGCCTAGGGAGTTGAACGAGCTAGGGGCGCCGAAGGCAATCTATCTCGTATATACATATATTTTAACGTACAATATGGGGCGAAAGAAAAAAAATGGCCTAGGGCGCCGCAGGGCCTAGAGCCGGCACTGCATACGCCATTTTATTTGTTTTGACAGTTGATGCAACTGTCATCTTTAATTTGCTTTTTTCCCGCGATCTCATTGGCAGCGCGGCATGTCATAGTGTCCGGCAGTTGTCAATGAACTCTCGCCCAGCCGGCGAAATATCATGCCGGTCGGGCGTCAAATTCAAGTCTTTGTAATAAACGCTAACTGTGAAAAAAAAATATTTGTGTTTTTAATCTGCTCCTGCATCCTGTCACCCAGTAATTCGATATCGAATTCTGAAATGAGGATATCAGTAACTTCAACGTTAGATATGACTACAGTGTTGGTTTTTCTGTCAGCTTCATTACCTTTTTATTCTTTATCGTAGAAACGTATTTTCTTAGCGAGCAGCTGTTCTTAAAGCATTCTATACGGCTGCGTTCTTTTTGCGGCAGATGCCTGCATAAAATATCAGGATAAAATATTTTGACAGCTATCCATACCACAGTCAGTTAAGAGACGAATGTTGATCTAGCTGGACATGTGCATTAGGGTGTTATTGCATTATCTCGAAACTTGTTGTTTGGACCTTGATCGTACCTGACTGTATGTATCTAAGATAAAGAGTTTGATTATAACAATTACTTTACAGACTTAAGGATGCTTAATACAAATCAGTTATATTCAAAATAACGTTTTGAACAAATACAGTACTCATAACGTATACTTTGGATGCCTTAAGAGAGCATAATCTAGAGCTGCATTGTATTCTTCCCACAATCTCGTGCCGTACAGAAAAGTTATTGGGAACTATACATATAATGTAATAGACAGAATCACGGAAAGCAGAGCAGACAAGGGTATGAGGCGATAACTATGAATACTGACTGAGCATTGTGACGATATTTCGTTACGACCATATGCTAGAGTTAGTGATGATAAACTATCGCTTTTGAAAATATGACAATATTTGATAAAGAATGGGGTAATCAGTACCGGCTTTAAGCCCTACGACACCCTAGGGCATTTGTATCTGGCACCCTATATTGTTTATATTTTCAAAAAATCTAAGCAAGATTAGTTGCCCGCGGCACCCCTAGCTTATTCGACGCCCTGGGGCACCGACCCACTTCGCCACTCCCTAAAACCGGCACTGGAGGTAATACACTAATACAGGTGCTGTATGTGTGTACTTAGTTTCGATTAAAATGTCCCATTGTATGGTTGTTAATATTACTCAATCCTTACCGCGGTGAAGGTGGCCAGAGACACGTTCGAGAAGCCCATAACAGAGATGGCTACAGGTTTACATATTCTGGTCAGCAGCATCAGAATTCCTTTCTGATGGATCAAAGAAGATCCGATCCAGTTACTGTTGTAGGCAGCCATACCCACCATGCTGCTCTAGAAGAAGAACTCAATCAATACTGAAATCAGCTAGATATAGATCTTGCAAGCTGATGCCGAGAAGCCTCGATATACGATCTTTTGTTTCTTTTTTTCTTCGCTCGTCGGACACACATATATAAAAATGTTAGTTACATAAGACATGGCGCTGCGTCGCCATTTTGTTTATTGTGACAGCTTGATATCTATCGCGGGGACGCTACCTGTCACACCATTAGTTCCGTAACTAGGCACTATGTTAATTTCGGCGCTGGGCTATCACTACCATTGAATCAGTGGTAGTCTGCCTGTGAAGAACGCAGAAAGTTTCGTCCCGGGCAGATGACCGAAGTTTGTCAATTTTGTCTTAAATATATTATATTGTGCTTCTCGACTAGTTCTTTGATTTGGAGACAATTAGACATTTATTTATTTATTTCCTTCAATAAAATTACAAAATATTTTTACATCTTAATTCATTATTGAAGTATTTACATAAAAGTGTGGCCCTGTAAATTTCTTGACACATTTAGTGTCAATGACCTCACACCCAGAACAAGCGTTAGGAGACTCAATGCAAATAGTTGACTTGTAACAACAAAAACCCTGTTATAATTAAATCATTGATGATCCGCAAATAACATGGCATTATTGTCACAACATCAAACTTCCAAAATTTCGCCTTCGTCAACACTAGCACTGAATCTGAAGCAATATAACACTAAATATGTCAATATCTTCAGACATGCTTCCCATCCACTCACCACGCGTTCCGATGACGATCCCGGCGACATAGATTAGCCTTTGATAAGCCGGGATGTCAACTTTTACTCTAATAGTATCATTAAAAACTGAGAAATATGACCACAAAGAACTGTAAAGATCATATAATAAAAAGATCTCTAAATAGATATCTATGAATAAAGTGAGAAATTCTAAGGAGAAAATATAATTCAGTCAATGAAATCTAGGTGGTGAAATGACAGTATTTTATTATTTATTATTATTGGTTATAAATATTTCGTTGTTCGGAAAATAGTCATATTTTTTTTTCATAACAAAAGTCTTAATTATTATTTTTTATATTAACACATACAGGAGAATACCGAAAGATGGTGATAATAATTCTGAAGTCTCATTTGTGGAATTCTATGACGCTAACCATGTTGTATATGGCTATGCGCTGCATGTGGAGTGTTGATTCTTCAACGTCATAGACTACAGCCCGAGATTCACGTATCATCATTATTATTACAGGAATTTACTATGAATCTTTTACGGGTCTTTACGGGACGACTTTGTCTACCACCAATTTTAATTAATTTGTTTTGACTGGCATTTTATGGGTAAGGGATCAAAATTCACACCAAGTTATTTTAGAGCTCAGAAATTGATTAAAAAGCCTTTTTTGTTAAATCTTCGTCGGGGATCGAACCTACGACCTCTTGAACTATACCCGCCGGTGAACTTTCTAAGACATTTTCACACATTCAAGTCGAGGGCATTCATTTTAGAAATAAACATTTGTATTACTTACTTCTAAAATAAGCTTATTTCCATACCATGACATCAAAAATACTTGCGACATAGTTGTTGACAAAAATATAAGATATTTCAGAATCCTTTCTGGACCAGCAATCTGAAAAAAAGGAAGACAAATACTTGTGAATAAATAAAATTTGGTCGAATCTAAATGAAAAACCAATCTATTAGATGTATAGTATAGTTTTGTTAATTGGACACTTAAATGATTTTTCAGGAATACTTACAGTACATGAAAATAACAGAACACATATCATGAACGAGCTGCTAACAAGATTTATCAGTAGGACGAGACCGAAAGTGCTCTCCACTTGTGAACATAAACTGAAAAATATGCATGTACGAAATTAAACACCTATGTACACAATTTTTTTTTATTTCTATATATATATTTGCCTTGTTAGTCTGCTGCTGCATCCTTCCTCCACGCGGCCACGTGACGAACCCGCGACATGTTGCCATTTTTTAAGACGGGAGGTGTCACTATAAGTATATCATCTCTACGGGAAAAATGACTTCACGTCGCCGGGATAGTTATCGGATCGCGTGGTGGAAGTATGAGGAGCAGATTAACAACAGACTTTTTCCGAAGCACATTGACATATATTTAATTACAAAGGTAAAAATTTTGGCATTCGGCTCTTGTCATTGATAATCAACGATCTAACTCCGTCCATGAGCCGAGCCGAACTGAACTCACAGGGCGCTTCGAAACACCGCTGCGCCTTTTTATCACCTTTGAAAAATTATCTTCTCTCAAAACAACCAACATGGTGACACATACATGTCTGACAAGCGAATATAAATTAAAGACGAAAGATTGTATATCGAGGTTTTCGGCACCAGTCAGCAAGGGCTACATCACGATGATGTCAATATATTCGTGTAGTATTTCTTACATTTGTTATTGTTCCTTACCCTATTAACTGATTGTGATACTCAACCGCCTTCTTCATGTTCGTCTTCAAAACAACATCGCTGTTTTCTTCATTACCATCTGCATTGTAATTTAGTCTTCGAACATTTCTGCACAGAAGCTGGAAGTGCATACAGATGTGGGCCACCATTAAGCAGAAGAAACAGTCGGAACTTGAAACTCCGGCGCATACGAATATACCTTAAACATACTGATCAGTGATCAACAAACTTCAACAAGCAAACGGAAAATCGATCACCATACAACAACATGCGAACTGAGTATTGATTATCACTATTTAACAAGAGAACTGATTATCAATCATCATACTTCAATAAGTAAACTCATTATTTTTTATGACACAACTACAAGCGAACTAATTATTGATCATCACACATCAGCAATCAATGTGATAATTGATCATCACACTCAAGAAAGCAAACTGATTATTGATCATCACTCTTTAACAAGAGAACTGATTATTGATCATCATACGTGAACAAGCTTATTCATTATAGCCTAAAATCAGCACCAAACAAACAAAAGAAAACTCTAGTTTGTTTGGTGCTGTAAGCAAAGTAATTAACAAAACTTAGTTTTTAGTTAATTACCTAGATTGATATTTTTTGGTAAGATCCTTTTTAATGAAAATAACAAAAGGGTTTTTAATATACAATTTGTGAACAAATATTTCGGCCACGTCATGAAGCCATTATTCAAGTAAGCATCTATATTTGGTTTTCAAATGTGTAACTCTGTTTTTTCTTATATGTTTTTTTTTCTTTCAAAGCTTAATAACTATTCAAAACAATTACCTATCATTATTTGTACAACTGCATAGGAATATAAATTTAGTTGTAAAAACTTGAATTTTAAAAATGCTACTTTTAATTTACTATGCAAGTAATCGTTTTGATTTATTTAAACTTCGCGGTAATCGAGTGTTAATCACAAAAATAAAAACCACGGCTTCGCAGTCACTGATGTATCAATAGCTATTTCTAATCACCAGCTGCTCAAAGTAATGCAATCAAAAAAAATAAAAAATATATATAAATTAAACTAATCACAATGCTAATAGTTCATATCTAGGGCAATATTCTAGGTTGTTCTCCTTATGGTAATGGTGTTCAAAACAACTAAAAATTATTGAAAAATAGATTTACCTCCATAACCCTGCGATACATACGTCAGCATATACTTCGTATAGCTTTCAGACCAATCATAAGGATACCAGATATAGAATGGAAGCTGCAATGGTGTTGATCCATACATTACATAGTTCAATGTCATTAAAAGTAACGGGAATATATTGTAAACCATCGGAAGAATATTAGTCACTATTGTGTTCACCCAACACAACCTTTTAGTAGGAACCATAGACTTTTCAATGATTTCGTTAATTTCTTCATCACCGTCGATTGGCCAAAGATCTCTGATTTCTTCAACAAGCTTTTGGACTTTTGCTTGTCTTACGTATACGGATAGTGTTTTGATGATGCACACGATGGTTACGAAGAAGCAAGGCATCAGTTCTGCCATCTGTAAGAAGCTTTCGAATGTTGATTCTTTGAATAAGATCAGTGCGCTTATTAGTTCAAAAACGGCGTTAACTGCCAAGTGTGCGATATTAGAAATATAAAAGACCGACTGAAATCGCTGAAAGTTGATTGAATTTTTGTTGTGTGTCAGATATATACCGTCCAGTCCGATTAAAATTAGAGTCTTGTCGATCATCGCGAACATGCTTTCGAATGTTACGAGCACCATGATAACGCCTCGTAGAAGGCGTCTGTGCTGTTTTAACAGATTCTATCTAAAAATATTAAAAATAAATTAGCGATGAAGAGTAACACAAAACAGAAAACTAGCATCAAGCTCTCACACTATCAATAATTACTATGCACTTATCTCATAGTTAACCCTCCAGAGACGGGCGTGACCGTATGGTTACAGTAAACACCATTGTCTATTTATGCCTACTCTAATAAATAAGCGGTTTTTTAAATGTTAAGAGGTTATTGGTACACCTGTATTTTACTTATTTTTATCCAAGACTAGGAAATTATTGTATAATCTTCACAATATTCATTACACGAATAATTAATTTATATAATGTTATTTATTGTAACTTCCAAATTAATAATAATGTGTCACGATTCCTTATAATTTTATATTTAACCTTCCGTGGACCCCTAACATTTTTCAGGGACCCCCAAATCAATTTTTATTTTCCACGGACCCCCTGAATGATCCCAGGGACCTCTCCCCAGAGGTCCACTTTGAGAAACATTGCACTATAGGATTAAGCGGAAGTGGTCTAGATGTGGAAAGAGAATCGAAGAGGATGGTTACTTATGCGGAAAGCCTACGTTTAACAGTGGACGGATACAGGCTGATGATGACCATTATAGGATCAAATGGTCCAGGCGTCGCGAGCGTCAAACTTATCATCCGATCTCATTAAAATTGATTTCAAAATCCAATTGCCGTCTCAACAAGTCCTCGTGGTCTTGAGATCTTCAGAAACCATAAGAATTAGAAGAGAATAAGTAATAAAATTATATCTAGGTAATAAAAATACTGTATTTCAAACCTTTTGCTTCGACTTCACAAACGTTTCTAAAATGAAATATAATTTAACGAAACCTTGGTGCATCTTGAGTAATATTTCAATAAAATCGATACGTTACTTATAATTTTATGATTTGACATAACATAATATTTGACATGTGCAATTTTACTGTCATCTTCACTAATATATAATTCTTTAGCCTAGCCATTTCCCATCATCTAGGGTCGGCTCTCCTTGTGCACATTCGCCATGTCTGTCTGTCATGCGTTGCATTCTCGGTCAAGCGCAGAGTTTTCAGATCCTTATTTATAGTTGCAGTCCAGGTCACCTGTGGTCTTCCAGGTCTTCTTCTTAGCGTGGGTTGTTGAGGGCTCTCTTCACCATGTGGTCCTCATCTCTCCGTGTCACATGCCCATACCATCTTAGGCGGTTTTCCCTTATCTTTTCAGGTATGGGGACTAGTCACACCGCCCGCCCACCTCAGCATCTTCATCTCTGCCACATGAGTCCTATCCAACTCACGTTTCAGCGGGGTCCAACATTCCGATCCGTAGAGCATAGCTGGCCTTACAGCAGTTTTGTAGATTTTATCTGTGGTCCTAACTGTAATCTTGCTGTCACACAAAAGCCCAGAGAGAGACCTCCATTTCAGCCATCCTGTGATTATTCTGTGTTCCACGTGTGATTCAGTTTTGGCGTCTAAGGATATCACGGAGCCGAGATATTTAAAAGTATCAACCTCTTTTACGGGTGAGTTCTGTAGGAGGAGTGGTGTGCTAACCGCGGTGCAACCAGAATTGAAATTGAAGTACATCGACTCCGTCTTACTTCTTTTTATTCGCAATCCACTAATATATAATACGGTCGAAAAATAATTTATTTTCTTATTGAGTAAAAAAAAGGCTACAATATGTGAAAACTCTTGTTTGAACTGTATAAGTGTAATTGTAAGTTAATTATAAGTAAACATTTAAATTAACTTATTAAAAATGAATACATTTATCTCACTTTTTAATGTAATCGCATGCAGGAGAGCATAGCTAGTCAAGACCAGTGCACTCTGTGACGCTCAGCCAGGGAGGCTGGACGCTGCATGCGAGAAACATATGTTGTGTTCGTGTTTGTGTGTTGGTTGGGGAGATTGCAAGTGTATATTTATATGTTTCTTGAAGAAATCCAGATTACAGGAAGGAGAAAACACAGAAGCTGGAAGAGCATTCCGAAGTTTACCAGTGGCATTAAGGACTGAACTTTGGAATCTGCCAGTTCTTATTCGACACACATTAACCGTGTATGGATGTTCGGCAAGTGTAAGACGAGTTTGTTGGTTGTGGGTGGGTGCAGGATAAATTAGTTAAGTTCCGAAGAGCAGCGACCGTGGTAATAACGGTAGAAAAGACTAAGTGAACCAATCTTACGCCTGTGTTCCATTGATTGCATTTTCAATTTCATCATTTTCAACACACATTTAGTGTGTAAATATGTGTGAAATGATGTGTTAACCAATACATGTACTTCTCTTACCTTTATAATCGACTGTTGAAAAAATTGGCATTCTTGAAAATTGTCACAATACGTATAATAGTTTAAAATAAATAATGCAAAATACTTACTACTTAAAATTTATTAATCTAAGAAAAATTGCATGAAAATAATAGATTGTTGCAGTCATTACTCGTATTGACCTGAAATTATATACGATTATAAAAATAACAAAGAACAAGTCTCCAAAAATAAGTCCTAAAACTCATATTATCAACTGACTTCCCCGGTCTTTAAAAAGAAGACAAGTCGTGGGTTCGTCATGTGGCCGCATGGAGGAAGGAGTAGATTAACAACACAAAGAACTTGTTTTTGAAGCACAATTCACATTTATTTTTAATAACGACTTGATTTCCTCGTCCGACCGATATCAGCTTGATATAGCTCTTTTAGGCTTCTTCTTTTGTCTCTTATTTTTGTTCGCTCGCCTGATATGCATATCTAATAATGTTTGTTTTAATTATATAAAATTACAAGGCGTTTGCATACGCCATTTTATTTGTTCAGACAGTTGCTTCATTTCATGTTGGTTCAACTGTCATCTTTAATTTGATTTTTCGCCGTGATTTTCTCGGCAGTGCTGCATGTCACAGTGTTCCGGCAGTTGTCAGTTAACTCTCGTCCGGCCGGCGAAACGCAATACCGGTAGGACGAGGAAATAAAGTCTTTATTAATAATAAATGCGAATTGTGCTTTAAAACCAAATTCTTTGTGTTGTTAAACTGCTCCTGCATTCTTTCTCCACGCGGCCACGTGACGAAACCGCGTCGTTCTTTTTAAAGACGGGGGATGTCAATACATACTTAGGAGAAGACGACTTCACGTCGCCGGGATCGTTATTTTAACACGTAGTGGAGGAATGATGCGCAGGTGAGAAACACAAAGACTTTTTTAAGAAGTACATTGAGATATATTTAATTACAAGATTGACAAACTTTCGGTCTGCTCAAGGAATGACGTGTTGTTAACGCCTCGAGCAGACACAGACTGACAGCTGGCGACCGAGCGCTCTTAATCGGTGACATCCAGCGCCGTAATTCATCCAACACCTGTCAAACGAGCAATGTGGCGACACATACATGTCCGACAAGCGAAAAAAAGAGACGAAATATCTCATATCGTCGTTTTCGGCACCAGCCTGCAAGGACTGTCATAAAGCTAACATCAATAGCTTAACCTAACAAAGTCTAACCTAACATAACATTTTGATTGATCTATGAGTTGGTAATTTGTGGTGGTTACAAGTTGTAGTTAGAGAGTGTATAAAGGAGAAGATTATAATTTTAATTTGGACTCGGGCATAGATATTTTCCATAAAAATATTGAAGGTAAGAGACTGTATAATTTAGAATAAATATAAATAAAAAAAAATAATAATACTGCGAAAATCATGAATAATCAATTTATTTAAATGTTTAGTTCGATACTTAATATGTTTCCAATAAATTCGCTCTGTTCAACTGTTCCATCTACAAATATCTCTAAAACTTCTCTTCTCCCTACAACTTCTGTATGTTACCTTAATTAACTGTTCTATATTTATTTAGTTTGTTAGTAGCTCCTGACGATGGTGACATGTTTGTGAAACCGGCAGAGTGTTTAATAAATTAAAACATAGTGGTTTCATACAAAGTTTTACTTGTTTTATTCATTGACCTTATTTGTATTTCAAGTATAGGTGGATCAACAAGCTCATGCAGCGCATAACAGTAAAACAATATTCGCTAGCTCTTTTTCCGGCAATCAGAGTTTTTATACGCTAAGGATATAGGAAAGGAATATATAAATAAAATATAATGCATTTAATTAATGAAGTATATTGTATAATAAATAATATATTTTTGTTTTGACAATATTTGAAATATGTATGTTTTTTTTTAACTAATTGACACATTCATACAAATTTACGAAAAAAAACTATCTTATGACATTTTTCTCATCAATATTGCAGAAAAATAAACGGCATACGCTGGGATTCGAACCACGAACTTTTGCAAGCAAAATTTCATTATATACTCATTACTCGCACTTGCCTATAGCCAATTGTTTCCGCACACCGAGTTGAGAAATTAAAGATTTTTTATAATTGCCTATAATTAATAAAGTACTGTTTATCTATGCATTAATTTAACCCTTTCGTTACGGCTCGGTCGAATACAAATTGTACTGTCAATACAGCGTAAACTTTTCAATCCATTTTTTTTGCTTAAAACTAGTATTTGAAACATAAATGTACTTATCTGACCTATTTGCATATATCACATTGGTTCTTGTATCATTAAGCTATCAGATGATGCATAAAAACAATTATATTTATCAAACGTTCATTATGTAACTCCATACATGTGATGACATTGACACATGTGGTTTACAGAAAAATCGCTCCTGTGACGAAACCTAACGATATTTATTTACATGCTTTACAGGTTCCTGTAAAAAAAATACATGTAGGTTGATAAAGAGAATGACTGCAGTTCCAAGTTCCTACCGTAGATGTCACAATGAGTACTGAAAGTAGCAAAACGATATATCACGGCTACCGATTTCAACGGTAGAGGAATCTTAGACTGCATATATCGACAACCGATGCGAAAGGGTTAAAAACATGGAAATATTAATATTATAGAGTGAAAAGTATTAGTTTATAGGAGAGTTAATTTATGACGATGCGAATACCATGGCTGACAAATTAATGGCAGCGGCTTGTGGTGACTAAAAGCTTGAAAGCAGATATTTATGAAAATAAAGGTTAACTGCCTTACAATGTGTTCTATGAAGAAAAAATATAGTTGGTGAATCAAGTATTGGTGGTTTTTGTCTTTTTTCGGGAATGTGAATAATAATTTTATATTATGTTCAGGACTTTGACATTTTTAATATTATTGTATATTCGACTTTTGATACACTGTTCTAAGAAGTGTAAAGTATGACCAAGAAGCACTCAAGATCTGCAAAGAAAACATTTCGAATTATTGGTGTTCAGTAGAAAAAAAAATGTAGTTAAAAAAAACAAATACAAGCAACACAACTGTAAAGTGATTTTGAGAACAAACACCTGCGTATAACTTTAGGGATAGGATGCTTCGAATTTTGACTGTGCCGTAATGTTCAAAACGTTATTGTCAACATAACTATTTGTATTAAACCTTCAAAGTAATTGTTATAATCAACTCTCTATCTTAGATGGAATCTGTCAATTCATACAGTCAGGGATCAAATTTTAAAACAACAAGTATCGGGGAATTTGCGGAAAAAAAACAGTGAATCCAAAGCTAGCTTACGTAAGATTTATTGATAAAGGAGAATTTTCTGAAGAAATGTTATTCTGCAAATCATTAGAAAGCACCACTACCTCCAAATATATATTTAATAAGCTAAAATAATATTTAGATGTTAAAAATATACCAATGAAAAATATTATATCTAGTGCTGCAGATGGTGCCCCCAATATGATGGGCAAGAAAAATAGCTGCTTAAAATTAATGAATGACGAGAATCCAGAAATGACTGTGGTGCATTGTGTTATTCACAGGGAAACTTGGTGGCTAAAAACATTTCACCTGTTCTAAATGAGGTACTAAATTCTGTTATAGTGTATCAATACAATTAAAAATAGTGCCAAATGTGAGCGTCTCTTTAAGTTATTTTGTGTAGACCAAAATGCGAGCCACGTTAGACTGTTTCTTCACACTGAAGTAAGATGGCTTTCACTAGGAAATTCCTTAAAAAGATTAATGGAATTATTCGATAACCTTAGTGATTTTTTCAGCAACCAAACTTTTATGAAATATTTGATGATGGTCAAGGGTAGGGCATTTGTAAGTTATTTAACTGATATATTTGAAAAGTTAAATATTTTAAATAGCCAACTTCAAGGATCAAAGAAAACACTTGTCGATGCAAAAACAAAAGTATTTGCATTCACTACTTTTATTGAATTATCTAAAAAAAATATTTTTAACAAAAATTTTGAATTAATTTACTGAATCCAAAAATGTGAAGTGACTGATAATGCTAAAGTTGTTATTTTCGACCATCTGTAAACTTTATTAACTGATTTTAAAGAACGATTAGAAATATTTTTTCCGTATCAAGAAGAACTTTCGTAAATGCAAAATGATGACTCGATACAATTTTTTTCAATATAAAAGGAATAATGGCATGGATATGCGAAGAAACTAACACAAAATATCCTTATATTAGTTTGCATGCCAGAAATTTATTATTACCCTTTCCATCATCTGATTTGGTGAAATGTGGTTTAAGGACCATAAGCGATTAACTCCTTAAAAAAATAAATCGATTGGATATAACTAATAGAGGGGACCTAAAACTTAAAATAACTTAGATCCAGACATGCAATTTATTTGTAGCAAGCTTAACTGAGTTTGTGTTTTTTTATTGTTTAACTTTTTTTTTATTCACTTAATTACATTTTAATTTTCATTTGTGTTTTGTAATAATTTCAGTTATAAAATATATTTAGAAAATTTAAGGAGGCCGGTGGGGCATATGACTTTTGAAAAGAATACGGTGGGGCATGGCATAAAGAAGGCTGGGAAACACTGGATTAAGATGTCTCATTGTATGGTTGTTAATATTTCTCAATCCTTACCGCAGTGAAGGTGCCCAGAGACATGTTCGAGAAGCCCATAACAGAGATGGCTACAGGTTTACGTATTCTCGTCAGCAGCATCAGAATTCCTTTCTGATGAGCCAAAGAAGATCCGGTCCAGTTACTGTTGTAGGCAGCCATACCCACCATGCTGCTCTAGAAGAAGAACTCAATCAATACTGATATTAGCTCGATATAGATCTTGCATGCTGGTGCCGAAAAGACTCAATATATGATCTTTTGTCTCTTTTTTTTCTTCGCTCGTCGGACACGCAATTATGGAAATGTTAGTTACATAAGACTCGGCGCTGCGTCGTCATTTTTTTTTCTATTGCGGGGGCGCTACCTGTCATGCCATTAATTCCCTAACTAGGCACTTTGTTAATTTCAGCGCTGGGCTATCACAACCATCGAATCAGTGGTAGTCTGCCCGGGACCTGTGAAGAAAGCAGAAAGTGTTATCCCGGGCAGACGACCAAGGTTTGTCATTTTTTGTCTTAAATATATTACAATGTGCTTCTCGACTAGTTCTTTGATTTGGAGACATTCTCCCCATCCATTCACCACGCGCTCCTATGACGATCCCGGCGACATAAAGTCGCCTTTGATATGATGTCAAGGTTTGATGACTTAGAAATATGACCACAAAGAACTGTGAAAATCATGTATTGTAAAGATCTCTACATTTTTTATTTTTTTGTGTAATTGCATGCAAGAGAGCACAGCCGGTCAAGACCAGTGAATGACGCTTAGCCAGTGAGGCTGGATGCTGCATGCTGCATGCTGCATGAAAAAAACGTGTGTTGTGTTCGTGTTTGTGTGTGGGTTGGGGAGATTGTAAGTGTATATTTATATATTTCTTGAAGATATCCAGATTGTAGGAAGGAGGAAACATAGACGCTGGAAGAGGATTCCATAGCTTACCGGTGGCATTAAGGAAGTAACTTTGGAAACTGACAGTTCTTGGTCGACACACATTAACCGTGTATGGATGTTCTGCAAGTGTAAGACGAGTTTGTCGGTTATGGGTGGGTGCAGGAGGAATAAGTTCTCTAAGTTCCGAAGAGCAGCAACCGTGGTAATAACGGTAGAAAACACAAAAGTGAACCAATCTTACGCCTGTGTTCCATTGATTGCAGGTTAGACGTAAGAGTGTCATTGTTTATCAAACGAATTGCCCTTCTTTGAACTTAGTAAATTAGCTTAGAAACATAAATAAAGTGAGAAATTCTGAGTAAAAAAATAAATACAGTCAATGAAATCTAGGTGGTGAAATGACAGTACTGCAGAATTTATACCTATTGGCTATAAATATTTTATTGCTCGGAAAATATTCGTAATTTTTTTTTTCACAACAAATATTTTTATTGTATTTTTTCTAAGACATTTTCACACTTAAGTCGAGAGCATTCAATTTAAAAATAAACCTTTGTATTACTCACTTCAAAAATAAGTTTATTTCCATACCATGACATCAAAAATACTTGCGACATAGTTGATGATAAAAATAGAAAATATTTCACCATCCTTTCCGGACTAGCAATCTGAAAAAGAAGGAAGACAATTACTTGTAAATAAATAAAATTTGATCGAATCTCAATTAAAATTCAATCCATTAGATGTTTAGTATAGTGTTTATATTGGACATTTAAATAATTTTTCAGGAATACTTACAGTACATGAAAATAACAGAACACATATCATGAACGAGCTGCTAACAAGATTTATCAGTAGGACGAGACCGAAAGTGCTCTCCACTTGTGAACATAAACTGAAAAATATGCATGTGTGAAATTAAACACTGATGTACGCAAGCAAATATTATTTATTTATATATATTGATATCCCCTTTTTAAAAATACGACAAGTCGCGGATTCTTCACGTGGCTGCATGGAGGAAGGATGCAGGAGCAGATTACCAAACAACAAAAACTTATTTTTGATTCACAATTCGCGTTTATCTTTATTAGAGACTTGCTTTTTCGTCGAAAAGTTAACTGACAACTGCCGGAACCTGTGACATCCAGCGCCGCCAACAATCGCGGCAAAAAATCAAAATAAAGATGACAGTTGCGCCAACATGAAATGGAGCAACTGTCAAAACAAATGAAATGGCATATGCAAGCGCCGTGTAATATTATATAGTTTAAACTAACATTATTAGATGTGCATGTCAGGTGAGCGAACAAAAATAAGACACAAAAGATCATTTTTCGAGGCTTTACGGCATCAGCCTAAAAGAGCTATATTAAGCTGATATCAATATATATTAGTGTAGTATTTTTGACATTTGTTTTTATTTCTTACCCTATTAACTGATTGTGATACTCCACCGCCTTCTTCATATTCGTCTTCAAAACAACTTCACTGTTTTCTTCATTACCATCTGCATTGTAATTTAGTCTTCGAACATTTCTGCACAGAAGCTGGAAGTGCATACAGATGTGGGCCACCATTAAGCAGAAGAAACAGTCGGAACTTGAGACTCCGGCGCATGTGAATATACCTTAAACATACTGATTAGTGATCAACAAACTTCAACGAGAAAACAGAATTGATCACCATACAATAACATGCTGATACAATAACTGATTATTGATCATCACACTTAAGCAAACAAACTGCTTATTGATCATCATACGTCAACAAGTAAATTGAAAATTGATCATCACACGTCAATAAAACAAACTCTTTACTGATTATCACACATCAACTATCACAGACATTATCGGTCAAAATAAACAAACAGTTAAAAGATTTCACAGTTCCACAATTTTTTTATTCCGACTTTGTTTCGATGTCATTTATGAGGTTTTTTTTTTAAAAAGCAATTGTTACCCGACAAAATTTAAAAAAAAAATCTTATTAACTGTCGTCTGATGGCGAAGCAACATGATAATTTAAATTGAAATTTTAACTAAAAAACAAAAAATTATTTAATACACCTTAATTTTATATTTAATAAAGTCAAACAACTGCTATTTACAAAAAAGAAAGCCATGGTTTCGCAGTCACTAAGTTCCTAATAATTAGTGTTAATAAATGTTGCTCAAAGTGATTCAATCAAAAAAATAAAGAAAAAACTAAGACTATCATATTTGAAACTGATCTCAATATAGGACGTAAATGAATAACATTAAGGTTATTAACTGACAATACTTGGTGAAACTGCATAATTATAATTTAAAATTAATTGTAATTAAAATATATATATATATATATCATTATTGAAGATGTTCTCCAGGGAGGCCGAAACATGTAATCATTTTAAATAAATGTGAATACAAACTAAATATTTTTTTAATAAAAATTAATTTAAAATTATACATAAATGAATATTGTTATTTTTAGTTAATTTACTTATATTAAGGAAAATATTTCCAATGAAGCAGAAAAAACGAAATGGTCGGAGAGACCTTTTGTTGAAGTAGTTGCTTTTCTTGAATTAAATATATTTTTTCAATAACATAAATGAGTTTTGGCTTACTCGTATATTATAACTAAGTGCTTGCATTTTGGAAGATCATCTACTTTGTTTAGAGGAAATACCTATTGACGTTTGTTCTGCTTAAAGCGATGTCGTTTAATGAATGTGTAAATGATTAAAAATAGATTTACCTGCATAAACCTGCGATATATACGTCAGTATATACTTCGTATAGCTTTCAGACCAATCATAAGGATACCAGATAAAGTATGGAAGCTGAAACGGTGTTGATCCATACATTACATAGTTCAATGTCATTAAAAATAACGGGAACATATTGTAAACCATAGAAAGAGTATTAGTAACGATTGTGTTCACCCAACACAACCTTTTAGTAGGAACCATAGACTTTTCAATGATTTCGTTAATTTCTTCCATCACCGTCGATTGGCCAAAGATCTCTGATTTCTTCAACAAGTTTTTGAACTTTTGCTTGTTTTACGTACATGGTTAGTGTTTTGATGTTGCACAAGATGCTCACGAAGAAGCAAGGCATCAGTTCTGCCATCTGCAAGAAGCTTTCGAATGTTGATTCTTTGAATAAGATCAGTGCGCTAATTAGCTCAAAAACTACAATTACTGATAAGTGTATGAGAGCAGAAATGTAAAGGACCGACTGAAAACGCTGAAAATTGGTTGTTTTTTTGTTGTGTGTCAGATATATACCGTCCAGTCCGATTATAATTAGAGTCTTGTCGATCATCGCAAACATGCTTTCGAATGTTACGCGCACCATGATAACGCCTCGTAGAAGGCGTCTGTGGTGTTTTAACAGATTCGATCTAAAAATATCAAAAATAAATTAGCGATGAAGAGTAACGCAAAACAGAAAATTAGCATCAAGCTCTCACTTTATCAATAATTACTTTGCGCTTAGCTCATAGTTAACCCTCCAGAGAGGAGCGTGACCGCATGGTCACAGTGTACACTATTGTCTATTTATCCCTACTCAGGTCCCTTTTCTACCTGAACATTGTATCTTTCGCTCAGTTTCGGTTAAGAGTGTCTCCACCACAGTTATTCTGCAGCCGCGGCAACGGAAACAGTTACCAAGTACCCTTGTGAGTATTTTATTTCGGAATGATTTTTTTTTTCTACAAAATGCATACTTCAAAAGAGTAAATACAATATTCAATATTTTATAAATGATTTACATAATTTTACTAATTCATTTCGTATGACAATATGTTGATCTAAGAAGGTAATATCATTTTTTTTTTAAATATTTTCGGTGTAGCTGTATTTCAACCCCAAAGGCTAGCCAAGGTTAGAATCCATACAAAAAATAAAATAAAGAATAATGTTTCATACATAATTAGTTGTCAATGGTAAGGACTAGCGTGACCATACGGTCACATAGCTTTTCTACAAGAAAGCATCGTGTATTTTATTTTATTTTATGCTAGATGAAAAAAACTACATGCTGATAAAATATAGCTTACAACTTTTTTTTTATCAAAAACAAATTTTCGTCTCTGGAGGGTTAATTTATCAGCGTTATTCATGGATTATACAAAATCAGTTGTAATTGTTCTTGCTTTTCCCTTCTGTACCTAAAAGTCCATCTGCGAACATATATGGTTACAAATTGACAGGTGCTGTAGTATGTGAGATATTTTTGGTGTCATTAATTAATCGGTTTTTTTATGGACCACTTGGTCCTGAAGGTCCAACCAAATACATGCGTTAAGCAAAAGGCCATTTAAGATTTGCAACGATTTTTATGCGAAAACTATCGTCAAATAATTATAAACTACGATTAATTTAACGGTAAAAAAAACACCTTTTGAGAGTTGCAACAAGCACTGTTAAAAAATATGTTACCACTTAGTAATGCTCATCTAAAGAGGTCAACGACCGTTGGCTATTAATTCGGAATATTTTAGACTCGGCAGCGGGGAGATCGATCAATTATTATATTCAAATATTTGCAAAGTTATTTTTTTCGATTTCATATTTGAGTTAAACGAAGGCTAATTATTATAATATCAGATGATAAAGCATTATTTCAATCAGTGACTATTAACTAATTTTATTAATTAAAATGAACGCTTAATTATACTTTGTGCGCTGCTATACCGTTTATACGATTGCGATGAAACTTACAGGAGTAATTGAATGCATGTCCATTAAGGCGTAAAAATATCCCAATAATGGGAATTGATAGGTATAGGATCAAGCGGAAGTGGTCCGGATGTGGAAGGCGGACAATCGAAGAGGATGGTGAGTCATGCGGAAGGTCTACGTTTAACAGTGGACGGATACAGGCTGAAGATGATGATGATAGGATCAAATGGTTCAGGCATCGGGAGCGTCAAACTAATCATCCGATCTCATTAAAAATATTTCAAAATGCAATTGCCTTCTCAACAAGTCTTCGTGGTCTTGAGATCTTTAGAAACCATAAGGATTAGAAGAGAATAAGTAATAAAATTCTATGTAGGTAATGAAAATACCGTATTTCGAACCTTTTGCTTCGACTTCACGAACGCTTCTAAAATGAAATTTAATATAAAGAAACCTTGGTGCAACTTGAAGAATATTTCAATAAAATCGATACATTACTAATATTTTTATGATTCGACATAACATACTCTATGACAGGTGCAATTTTACTGTCATCTTCACTAATATATAATAGAACAGTCGAAAAATAATTTATTAGTTTTATTTATTTTCTTATTGAAGAAAAATAAGGTTACCATATTAGATTTTTTTGTTTAAACTTTTTAAGTGTAATTGTAAGTTAATTATTAGTTTACATTAAAATTAATTTTTTAAAAATTATTACATTTATTTCACTTTTTTTAAATGTAATCGCATGCAGGAGAGCATAGCCGGTCAAGACTAGTGCACTCTATGACGCTCACTGAGCTGGATGCGGGAAACGTGTGTTGTTTTCAGCCTTACAAGTATATATTACAATATTTTCGAGAATAATCCACTATAGACGAAATATTTAGAACGATAATAATGTTCTTTTAGAATGTGCCAGAATTATCAAGAACATATAGAAATACTCTTAAAGCGCAAAATTTTATATAATTGTAGCTTAACGCTAATGCACGACAAATCGGTTGGTTGTGGGTAGATCCAGGTACATATTTTTTTTTTAATGAAAAAAATATTGTTAATGGTTTTACCTGCTTTATGACGAAATCACTGTAATATCCTAAGAGCTACGGCGAAACGACATCAATAAACGATGAGTAGTAATGCAAAAAACATCACTTTATATATTTTTCAGAATTTTTCAGCAACACGCATATTTTTTTCAAGTTTTCAAGCATTTAATTATACTCGTGCTTTATCAAGGAGTATGCAAGACAAGGACACAAATGAAAGCCTGGCAGTTTTACTGCGGACCGACTGAATGTGACTGCGGCGTGGAGCAGACCCTGTCACACCTTCTGGAGTGTGCGCTGTGCCCGAATAGCTGCACCCAGGAAGATCTGATGATGGCCAGAAGTAACGCCATCGACGTTGCCCACTTATTATTATTATTATAGAAGTATTTGTATAGCGCTCTTTTATGACCGAATGATCATTCCAAAAGCGCTTCTTTGCCTCTCTGAGTAAAAAGGTGTGTCTTGAGTCTGCTTCTGAAGGATGCCTCCGCTTTAAGCTCTCTTATGCTTTCCGGTAGTGAGTTCCAGGCCATTGGTGCAGCGTAGCTGAAAGCCCGATTGCCAAAGACCGTGCTAGGACTACCTCCCGTCAGCTGCAGGGTGCTTCTATTTGCTCTAGCCGATCTGAGTGTCTCTCCACGCGCGCTTATTTCTGAAGGCTTAATAAGTTCTGTCAGATAGCCCGGTGCAGTTCCGTTGAGTGCCTTGTAAGCTAAGAGGCATAATTTATACTGGATTCTAGCCGAAACTCTCAACCAGTGCAGTCGGTGTAGTATTGGAGTAATGTGACAGAATTTGGGTGCGTTGTAGACTAGTCGTGCCGCTGCGTTTTGTAACGACTGCAATCGATTTAATTGTTTGGCTGGCTGGCCTGCGTGCAGTGCGTTGCAGTAGTCCATTTTGGAGACTATAAACGAATTTACCAAACTCTTTGTAGCGTCTCTGGGTAAGCATCTTTTTACCGACCGTATCTGCCGCAGGTTAAAAAATCCAGATTTCACCGTTTTTGTAATATTACCGCTAAGATTGAGGAACTGGTTAATTTCTACTCCCAGCAGCTTGACGCTTGTAGAAGGGATGACATCATTACCACAAATGGCCAAGGGTTGTAAGTCCAATAGATGTTGTCTTCGAGCTGTGGCCATAAAGAGTATTTCCGTCTTTTCCGGATTAAGAGCGAGCCTATTTGCTGACATCCACTGTCCGATCTCCTCTATACAGCCGACCATCCTTTCTTTCATGTTGCCAATTTCCTCGGGTCCACAAGAAGAGTAGAGCTGGCAGTCATCTGCGTAGCAGTGTACTTTTATTTCTCATCTCTCAGCAATCTCCTCAATTTCTTTGGTGTATAGAATAAAGAATAATGGGCCGAGAACTGAGCCTTGTAGGACACCACATGATAGAGTAGATGGTCTCGACATTTTATTCTGTAGACAGATGGTTTGCTTACGGTTTTCTAGGTATGACTGAAACCAGTCTAGGGCCTTTCCAGATATACCGTAATGTATTCTTAGTTTCCTTAGAAGGATAGCATGGTCTACAGTGTCGAACGCTGCACTCATATCTAGAAGAGTCATCATTGCGATATTTCCCTTTTCTATAGTTGCTATCAGGTCTGAAAGAAGTCGCACTAGGCCCGTTTCTGTGGAGTGGTATTTTCTGTATGCCGATTGCTTCTTAGCAAAGAGATTGTTGCCTTCCAAGTATTTTGTGAGTCTTAGAGCCACAATTTTTTCTATTACTTTGGAAATGAACGGCAAATTGGAGACTTCTGGGCAGACAAGATCTGACCCTGTTGTTTCCGACACGATTATATATAAGTGAATTTATTTTAATTTATATCTTTAAAAATACTCACGATTGTAATAACGTTGTTTTTTTCATTTGTGTCAAGTGTCTGAAAAATCTGTTAATTTCAGGAGTTAAATAGAGATTCATGGCTTTTCGGTTGAGCAGTGTGTGGTTAATTGATTTATCTGATATTTCAATCATCTCATTACAAGTCGTTCACCATAAAAAAATTACACAGTTTCTACACCTGAATCATCCACGTGGTAAATAAGACTAAACTACATTGCTTATTTGAATTCAGTACTTTTTTAATAGATTAAAAATTACAAAAGAAACATTAATCAGTAAAAGTGTTTTATAAAACAATTATAATGGATTAAAATTAACCGGCTTGCAAAGTGATTAGTTTGTTTAACCGTGACAAGTCTTGGTTTGGTAACCTTTTTACTAGCCTTCTACTATTTATATATTTTTTACACTGACACGTGGAAGACTAAATTATTTCTACCAATAAAGAATCATGTAACACTGTTTTACGGCATTCAGCTTGTGTTTAACCTGTTCGCATCGGTGCCCGATATATGCCGTGTAAGATTCTCCTATCGTTGACATCGGTAGCCGTGATATATCGTTTTGCTACTTTCTTAGAATAGTTTTTTATGCACCATCTGATAGCTAAAGGATACAAGAACCAATGTGATATATTGAAATAGACCAGATAAGTACATTTATGTTTCAAATACTAGTTTTATAATTGACAGAATAATTTGTATTCTACCGAGCAGTAATGAAAGGGTTAAGAGAGAAATATTTTAGAAAAGCAACTAATTATATTGTCAGTAATATATCCATTTATAGGCGGTAATTTTTTATGAAATGGTCAGTAATAATTACATGAAAAAAATAGTAAAAATAATAAATTGGCATTAAATAATTAATGAATAATAGCTTAGGTTAGGTAAGGTTTTCAATTTGTGTGCGAATTATTTATTTATTTTACATTAATTTCTGGTAGTATTGAATATAACACTGCCACATAATTTTATAACTCTCCACATTTATTTTCATGGACACAGTGGGTACTGCCAATTTATTTAATCTACTGCCAGTTTATTAAATTTACTGTTTATTTATTTAATTTACTGCAAAATAATCGAATTAATTTCTGAACAAATAAATACAGGCCTTTAGAAATACAGTTGTCCCAAAAACATTTTTTTTTTAATAATCCAATACAACCAAGAGTGATGGAAGAAAATCATTGTATTTATATTAAATAAAACCTTAGAATTGGGTTTTTATGATTTTTTAAATAACTTCTTTCTATGCCGGAATCAGGCAGAAGGACAGAATCTAAAAGACATAACTTACAAATATCAAAGTTATATTTCTTAAGCGATTGTTTTTTTTTTTTTAACTTTACATTTAATGTTTTTCTGCTATCACTCTTGATATTACTGGATCGTTAAAAAGTCCTAGTTTTTTGGGTCACCTGTACGCTTACTATACCCATTTTTTTTTCTATGCATTAAAATTAATTATCTATATTGACATCAATCAAATTCTAGAAACGCCTAGTTTGTGTATCCTGACAAATCTATTCTGAAGTTGAAGTATTAGATTGACAGTTCAGTTTCATGTACAGAGTGGCTAAAAAGGAACCTGACGTTAAAAATTGATAGTTGAGAATCATTCTGATTTTTTTTATGTAATCGCATGCAGGAGAGCGCAGCCGGTCAAGACCAGTGCACTATATCACGCTCAGCCAGGGTGGCTGGAGGCTGCATGCGGGAAACGTGTGTTGTATTCGTGTTTGTGTGTGGGGGAGATTACAAGCATATATTTATACGCAGACGCTGGAAGAGCATTCCAAAGCTTACCGGTGGCATTAAGGAAGGAACTTTGGAACTGCCAGTTCTTGGTCAATACACATTAACCGTGTATGGTTGTTCGACAAGTATACGTGTCTGTCAGTTGTGGGTGGGTGCAGGAGGAGTTAGTTATTTCAGTTTCGAAGAGCAGCGACCGTGGTAATAAAGGTGGAAAAGAAAAGTGTTCTGATCTGTGCATTTCTGACATCTATGGGACATACAAGGCAAACATTATTAGACAAGACATAGATACTTAAATTGGTAAAATTGATAAAACAGATTTCTGCCATAATTTTTTTTTTAATTATTTAATGATATCAGCTTTAAATACAAACATACAGTTATATAATGTAAGGCAGGACTTCACTCACTATGAATTGACGAAACATTACTAAGAATGATAATTATAACCAATGATATTATATAATTATTTCCTGAACACAATAGGAATTGACGAAATATTATTTAATTAATATTCAGAATCAGAAATTTCGATTGTTTTTCCTGTTTTATGATAAACACTTCTGAGGAGCGTAAAGTACGACCAAGAAGCACTCAGTATCTGGAATCAAAAATATCAGATTTATATATAAAAACATATATATTATAAGAGTAGTTTGCCGCATTTGTTAACGAATGATCACGTGCACATGAAACACGTTGGGCAATGTTTATTCGCATAATAGACGACGGTTTCGCTTTCAATGAGGATTTAGTTAGTTCTCCGCATGTACAAATCTACTAATTGGTGAAAGTAGAAACATAATTAATCATTTCCTAATGTGAAATTAAGAGGGGAGATGGTTGGAGCATGTGCGAGATAAAAGAGATATGTAAAGATTTTTTTCCCATAGAATATGATTTGAACTCGATATTTGTATCTTTTGTATCTTAAGCAGGCTTAAAACGCATGTGTCATTTTGTATATTTTGACAAGTCGCTACTGGTCACGTGGGTGCAATTAGTTCCATAGATGACCACTATGTTAATTTAGATGCAGTGACCACTGCCGTCTCAATCGGAGTCTGTCCGGGATGTGTGAGATATATTGTCTGTCCGACCGAATTTCGTCAGTTATTTTATAAAAAATAAATTTCAATGTGATTTTTGATGAGCTTTGGTGTCCTGCTTCTTATTCATTCACCACGCGTCCCGATGACGATCCCGGCGATCAGAAGTCGCTTTATTGCGACAAGGGAAGTCAAGTATAATTATATATTCTTACTGATGAGGAAGTTGCTAAAGAGATGTTCGAGAAGCCCATTGCCGAAATGGCCAGAGGACGGCAAGCCCTGGCCTGCAGCATCAGAACTCCTCGTCTGTGGGATAAAGTCGCGCTGGGCCAATCACTGCTGTAGGTTGCTAACCCAACTCTGCTACTCTAGAAGTAAAAGATACAGTCGCATGTATGATATTTCTTCTTTACCTATCTGGCTGGAGTAAATAGGTAAATGGAGTAAAAGTTTGTTAGGTAGCGTAAAAACATAATTTTGCAGGACTTTCAGAAGATCGGGTTTAACAAGAGTGGCAGCTTCAGTTTATCCGTTGCAACAAGTGAGACTTCAATCCCGCGGGGGTTTCTTCTTGAAGTGGGAAATGATGTGGGGTGACAAGCACTAGGAGGAGACCTCAGAACAGTGTATTGAATAAAAAATTTATGCGTAACTAAGATCTCACAGGAAAAAATCATTTTTGAATCATCAATCAGCTTGAACTCAATATTATCCAAAAATAAATTAATCGTCTACATAAACAGGATTAATGTTCATTGTGTGACGTAGAGGTTTTTTTCAGGTGAGTTATTATCCTTCTTTTTCATAAAGTATACCAATATCTCACTATTGTCATAAATGTGGCTTGAAAATGAGCAATTGCAAGCTTATATTATTGCATGTAACTGAAATCCATAAATATGAGCATGTACAGATACACTCAGGTTAATTAAAAGTTTAGTGAGCGCAACCTAGAGACTTCTATATATAAGATGTGTTACTTTATTGCACAAATACCGAATCTCCATTTTATATGTCTATAATCTAATATAAAAATTGCATATTCTTTTTGTTTGTAATTTTACTTATGCTTCGACTATCATACGAAACTATACATACATACGAGTACATTCAATAGCTTGTATTCAATACACGCTCCATATGTGAAAGGAAAGCGTTTTATTAACTAATCTAATAAGAGATAGTGAGTCTAGCTTATCCCGGTCCAGTATAACAACGCCTTCCGAATGTTGTTTGGTCTGCCGCGATACTGCAGTGCCTCAGGCATGTTGACGGAGGCGCGAGTGGATGGCTTCCATGCCATAATAAGGAAGCGTTGCGCTTCTCTGTGGGCGCGCGTTCGTGACAGTCCCAACGCAATGGTCGCTGTGTGGGCGGATAGGTGGAACTCACGGTAGGAGGGGAGTGGCCAGTAGTGCAATAATAATAATGTGGTGTATGTGTATATGCCGATTTATATTTTTATTAATATATTTTTCTATTCTGTTTAATTTTTATTGTTATTTTTTCTGTATTTGCTTGGAATTATTGTATGTAAAATTTTGATTATGGCACTAGTGGCTTAATAAATAAATAATTATTATTATTATCTTAAACTCCTACTGGCGATCCTTAATATCCTTGTTGCTAGTCAAATAAAAATTTGAGTGAATGATAAAAAAAACATTCCTGTCTATTTTTTTCGTATTTTTGTAGTAGAAAGTAGGTTAGTTATATTTCACTCTATTCTAAAGCGAGCAGTGAACTTTCAATGGAAAGCGAACTCGAATATAACGAGCTCTTCAAAACCAAGTGTCAGCAACGGGGATCGAACCCCGCACCTTCATATTGCGCGTTAGCATTTTTCGAATTTAACCACATTTTTGCGATAGTTTATGTTCATTTTTCGCGAGAGCTTGCATTTGTATTTCATTGTTATTTCGTGACGATTTTATCCATTGTTGTAAATGTTGCGGGAAAATGATGAAAACGCAAATTTTATTTAGTATAATAAGAAGATGATTGATTCACGTTCTTTTCACAATTCACAATTTCAGAAAAGTGATTTAAACAAACCCAACCTAACCTAACCTTTTATAACCTAACCAAACATAGTGATATTAGCTTGATGTACCTCTTTTAAGTCGAAAAGCCTCGAAAGACGATCTATTGTCTCTCATTTTTGTTCGCTCGCCTGACATGCACATCTAATAATGTTAGTTTTAATTATATATAAAAATGGTTTAATTTTATATATAAATTTATGTTTAATTTTAAATTTTGCCGTGATTGTCTTGGCGGCGCTGCATGTCACAGTGTTCCAGCAGTTGTCAGTTACCTCTCGTCTGGCCGGCGAAACGCAATAACGGTAAGACGAGTAAATCAAGTCTTTATTAAAAATAAATGCGAATTGTGCTTCAAAAACAAATTCTTTGTGTTGTTAATCTGCTCCTGCATTCCTCCTATACGCGGCCACGTGACGAGCCCGGGTCGTTCTTTTTAAAGACGGGGGATGTCAATGCTAACATACTTAGGAAAAGACGGCTTCACGTCGCCGGGATTGTTATTTTAACGCGTAGTGGAGGAATGATGAGCAGATGAGCAACACAAAGATTTTTTTTAAAGTAGTTACTTAGAAAATTATTATTTAATTTTGCACATGTTTACCCTAAATAACTAATACACAGTAGTGATATCAGCTTGATATAGCTCCTTAAGGCCGATGCCGTAAAGCCTCGACAAGCGATCTTTTGTCTATTATTTTTGTCCGCTTGCCTGACATCTACATCGAATGTTTATTTTAATTATATAATGTTGCACGGCGCTTGCATGCGCCATTTTGTTTGTTATGACAGTTGGCCTATTGTTGGTTGGTAGGACTGTCATATTAGGACTGTCATATTGGCAGTTGGTACCGTGGAGATGTGAGATCGCGCCGTGGGCTGGCAGTTGAAGTTTGACTCGCGCCCGCACAGTGCGAGCATCCTGTGCGTTCGCTGTGGCGGGCGACGTTTGTGACAATAAACATGTATCGTGAAACGGAAACAAGTTGTTTATAATGTGAACCTGATCCTGCATCCTTCATCCATTAAGCCGATGTCCTATAAATGGAAGAGGAGGATATCAATTGGCGCCCAACGTGGGGCATCGGAACTATGCATTGTTCCGCGAATCCACGGCCTTGCGGATCATCGCAGGCATCTCGGGAGAGAGACCCGAGTGGCGCCCATCTTCACAACTGAGGGATGCAGAGATCAGGTACGCTTTTTTGAGCATACGAGAAGCCACATCGCCCTGGGAGTTACATAGAAGCCCAGCGAAGTCACGCTTTCAAAATGGCGTCACCAAGCCAAGCAGGAAGGCATCACAGAAACC
Source organism: Glossosoma conforme (assembly GCA_022606575.1). NCBI lineage: Eukaryota > Metazoa > Arthropoda > Insecta > Trichoptera > Glossosomatidae > Glossosoma > Glossosoma conforme. The sequence goes on along the minus strand of JAGTXR010000058.1, from coordinate 4,268,455 downwards.
AAGATGGCAGCGCGCGTAGACGCCGTGCCCCGTTACCAACACTGGGCCGGGGATCGTGATTTGATGAAGGGATATGTTTTGAAGAAATCGCGTGGGTGGAGCCAGGACCTGAACCTCTAGATGTCGCCATGCTGGAGTGGAAAAGGTGTCGCGAGGCGGCCGCGTGGATTGGGCCGGAAACTGAATCACAGATAACCGGGATGGTTAGTCTGGAGCCGGTAACCCAGTAGGTTAGTCCGGAACCTCAAGATGACCTCATGCTTGGAGGCGGTATCGCGGATAACCGAGCAGGTTAGTCCGGAACCGGAACCTCAAGATGACCTCATGCTTGGAGGAGGAGAGTTTCGCGGACAATCACGTGAGTTGGCCGAGACCCTGAATCTCCAGGTGCCGTCATGCTGGAGCGCAGAGGAGCCAGAAGACCACCACGTGGATTCATCAAGATAAAGAAGAGCATCATCACCCTCGACCGCAGACAAGAGACATTGCGGATCGCGTGGAAACCACGCCAGCCGTCAAAAATGGCGTCATTCGTAAAGCCAGTGGCGTAGTAAACAAGTGATTGCTAATGGTGTTTGCGATCAGTCAAATTTTTAAGTGATGCGGTAGAACAACCCGCCAAGTGTGATGTGGACAAACTCTCTTTGTGTTTTTTTTTGTTTTTCATGCCCTATTTCTTTTATGTTTGTGTTTTTTCTTGCTGTTTCTTTTTTCTTTCTATGTTTGTGTTTTTCTTGCTGTGTTTCTTATTTTTATATGTTTGTGTTTTTCTTGTTCTCATATGTAGCGAGTCAGCAAGCGAGCTTAAGCTTGGGTTAAGATCGTTTGTCGCGGTTTTCCGTCTTTGAAAGGGTAGCGATTGATATCAGCTTGATATAGCTCCTTAAGGCCGATGCCGTAAAGCCTCGACAAGCGATCTTTTGTCTATTATTTTTGTCCGCTTGCCTGACATCTACATCGAATGTTTATTTTAATTATATAATGTTGCACGGCGCTTGCATGCGCCATTTTGTTTGTTATGACAGTTGGCCTATTGTTGGTTGGTAGGACTGTCATATTAGGACTGTCATATTGGCAGTTGGTACCGTGGAGATGTGAGATCGCGCCGTGGGCTGGCAGTTGAAGTTTGACTCGCGCCCGCACAGTGCGAGCATCCTGTGCGTTCGCTGTGGCGGGCGACGTTTGTGACAATAAACATGTATCGTGAAACGGAAACAAGTTGTTTATAATGTGAACCTGATCCTGCATCCTTCATCCATTAAGCCAATGTCCTATAAATGGAAGAGGAGGATATCAGTAGGTATACTAAGTAGTTACATTTCAGAGATTTTAAGCATTTTAATTTAAGAAAGATCGAAGAGGACCGACACAGGCTGATGATGATGGCGATGATTTTTTACATAAGATCAGATTCTAGTTAATATACGCTTAATTTTAGCACAGTTCAAAATTCGAAACCACTATTATCACAAGTCAAAAACTACTATTAATGTATAATACTGACATCAGCATGATATAGCCCTTGCTGACTGGTACCGAAAACCTCAATATACAATCTTTCGTCCCTTAATTCCGTTCGCTAGTCGTACATGTATGTGTCGCCATATTATCATTTGGGACTAGTTATATAGACCACCGCTTGTGGCGCTGGGCGAGAGCCCATCACGAGCCCGGGAGTCGTGTGCCGCCCGTCAGCGAGAGCATATTGTATTGTGGCTCGGCCTGAATGCTGTGACTAGGTCGAGCTATATGTTTGTATAGTGTATCATAAATATATGTCAATGTGCTTCTGAAAAAGTCTGTGTATTATTAATCTGCTCCCCATCATGACCTAGCGCGACTGAATAACAATTTTTGAAAAAGAGGAGGATGTTAATACGAATATGTTGCAATTTGCTTTTCCACTATCAGCAAACAATAATATTAATGTATATCCAAAAATAATTGCCTGAGTCGATTTCAGAGTCCATTTGCATTGCATTTCGAAACTGAATATTATTCGGACATTAGCAGATAACAACGTCGTGTTTTGACGGCCCATTCAGGATAATTCCTGCCCAAATGGCCGATCAACAGTTGGCCGGAGTAATAGCTGTCGAGCAGTCGGCTCTAGTGACACGGCACAACTCAATTGCAATTACTGCAAGCAGTGTTAATAACAGGGATGAAAGCTTAACGCATCAAATCGGAATGCCAGAGTTATTAATGCATTTAAGCTATTGGGTTGACCACCACTTGAGAAAAAACGGTACAGGCCTCGGGAGAGTCGGGTTCATCGTCTGATTTCCTTAAAAATCCGATTGAAAAATCACCCGAAAATATGCCTCGGAAGCTAGCCCCTCTTCAAGCACTCGGACTTCTGCTTTGGAGGTTGTCGGGAACCAAATACGTTCTGTTAACGAGGGATTAGCAGTGGCTGCTGACATTAATACGTAGCGGTAATTTGTTGTCACTATATGTTCTAGATATGAAACGGGAAGATATGATACAGAACATAATAAAATAGTTAAAAATATAATATTACAAAATAAATCCTAGTCTTCGCGGTCCAGTTGAACACATGAAACATTTCAAGTACTTTTGAAATGAGATTCTTTTACCCAGTCTATAAAAATATATGGACATAATGTCCATATATTTTTATTCTTCATATTACAAAACATTTGAACAATCATCCAATTCTTATCGGTCGTCCGAGTATACTCAAAAAATGTAAGTATAATTTACGTTGCATTAACGTTACGCAAAGATATCCGACGATATTAATTTATTTTGCACAAATTTTGACACGGATCGAGAAAACGGATTCTCATCCACACTTGTCCGAACATTGATACGTTGCACGTATACGTTGCACGTATGATGCGGAAGGACCATTATGACGCGAATATTCCTGAAACTGGGAGCTTAATCTGCTGCAAGTAAAGGCGATAATTGAAACTGGCTCTTGTTCAATACTACGGAACGCTTGATAACGATGGCTCGTTATTATTCCAAGTGTACATAACACCTCTCCTCTTAGCGCACATTGCTAAATGGTTATACTAATAGCTGCTATAACAAATATAACGACAGGCGCATGCGCATTTGCTGTTGTAACTATTGGCCTAGTTAAGGCGCCACTAAGGTCATAAATATCAGACGATTTATTTAAAAAGAAAAAAAAATAGTAATATAACATCCTCCTCTCTCAAAAAGAGAGAGGGGCGTTATTACGTCGCGAGGGGCCGGATGAGGAGCAGGACAGCAGACAAGGACTTTCTTGTATAAGCACAGATTATATTATCACGATAAAAACATTACAAGCTTTGAGACCACGCGTTACGACATGCCCGCGGTCGCAACGCGGACTTCACCTCGCCAAGGCTGGGGACCAACTCTCTGTCCACAGGCCGCGGCCTGCGCGCTGCCTGGTGGCATAACTATAAACTAGTGCCAATGTCGCCATCTACATAAAGGTGTGGCGAGCTACAAAAATATAAGACGAAAGATTTTTTGTCGAGGTTTTCGGTAACAGTAAACAAGGACTACATCACGCGGATGTCAAATATAATTAATGTCATGTAAAACTATCGCAAGGATTTTACTTTAAAATTTATGTAAATGTATACATACAAACTTACTTTAAAATCATACTGACTACTAAGCAGATAAAAAATTCCTACTTTGTTTCAAGATGAATCATATTGAACACTTTCACTTGCTGGAATACCGCGGTTTCGCCTGTAGTGCAATAAAAAATTGCCGAAATTGACTTTACAAAGCATGGTAACAATAGGAAGGTATGCAAGTATTCCAGAACCGAGATCGCGTCCCGAAATTACAGCGTTAGCTAAATGGTGACGCCGGAATACCAAAGTTCGGCATTGAGTATAAGTCCAAAGACCGGAGTCTAGTTGGTACTAATTTATTTGATAACATATCCCTTTTTATTACTAAGTGTACAAAATGATTAAGCATTCTTTATTTTATCAAAATAATATTCATAAATTGATATTCATACACCGCAAATTCCTCGATACCTGTTGTTTTGGACCTTGATCCCTTCAATTCACATAGAGTGGCAGAATATTGGGATGGTCAATGCTCCATATCGATGAGTAAGCATTCTTATTTTATAAAATTAATATTAATAAATTCATTTTCATACACCGCAAACTACTAGATACCTGTTGTTTTGGACGTTGATCCCTTCATTTCACATAGAGTGGCAGAATATTGTGATGGTCAATGCCATGTGTCGTACCCGACTGTATGAATCCACAAATTCGAGCTAAGATAAAGAATTTGATTATAATTTGACAATTAATACTTTTAAGACTTGTGGATGTTTTATACGAAATAATTATTTTCTAATAACGTTTTGAACAGTAAGAAATCGCGGTAACAGTATTTAGTGTTATCCAATGTATTCTAAAATAAGGTAGGAAGTATTTATCTATTTAACATAAATGCTATTAATTTAACAGTACATATTGAAAGAAAAAATACTGTACGCGACAATGACAGTGCCAGTTTTAGGGGGTGGCGAAGTGGGTCTGATGACCAGGGCGCCCAATGAACTAAGGGCGCTAAGGGCGGCCTTAACTCCTACAGTGGGTATTTTCTGAAGATTTCCCCTACCACCAAAAAGAACAAGGAGCGCCAGTTTTTTTTGCCTAGGGCGCCGCAAGGTCTAAAATCGGCACTGGATATGGAATTGACCAGTTATGATATTCATTTTTACAATTATATATTTAACCATTCCGCCTGAACCAAGCAAGACTAACAATTTGGAAAAAAAAATGTATTACGAATATTTGAATTTTGTTTGACTGATTAAATCATCTGTAAATACTTCATGATACAATTCTTATTCATCGTAGTGTTTATAAAGCGTGATGTTAGAACTTTAAGAAAAACAAATAGAACTAGAAGTAAAACAAAAAGAAATTGTTTTATTATAAATTATTTGATTCGTGCTGCCCAACCGCCAGACTGAGAAAAAACGGAGAAATCAACAGAGAACATCTGAGGAAAAAAGGAAAATTTCCCTATTTTACATAAATTCCCCATTCGTAAAGGTTTCCCTTTATAAATCCCCCATATAACATAACATGCTAGTTCTTATTGGACTGTGTACAAAATACAATGTTACTTTTATACACAAGTAGAGTGACCACACATTTAACATTAACATATCGTTACTTTAAGAAAAAACATTAGAATTTGTAATGTTTCACATAACTCAATTATAAAGATCCTTTTATTAATATTGCTTCTTCTTCTTTAGCCTCGCCATTTCCCATCATCTGGGGTCGGTTCTCCTTGTGAAAATTCGCCATGTCTGTCTGTCCTGCGTTGCATTCTCGGTCAAACCAAGAGTTTTCAGAACCTTGTTTACAGTTGCAGTCTAGATTGCCTGTGGTCTTCCAGGTCTTCTTCCTTTAATAATATTGCAAATTTGTTTATACTTATCCTATTAATTAAGATATTAACTTATTAATTTCATAATTTAATGTTACTGCTTAGATTAAATTGTTTATAAAATTAATTAAATTTAAGAATAAAACATTTTCTATGTCATTATTTATTTGACTGGACGCGTTTCACTCAGCGTGAGTGCGTCCATGACAAAAATATTGTCTGACTAACGTTTAGTCTAGAATCGAAAATAATAAATTCAAACAAAAACATCCATTGACCAACCCTTTGAGGACCAAATGGTCTTAGATATTGAACCGTCGGGTTATATAGTATATATATATAATCGTGTCGGAAACAACAGGGTGGGTTATATAGTATACAAGATGTTTATGAGTTCTGATAAAAAAATGTCTTGAAAGGCCTTTGGGAAATAAATAGAGTGTTCCGCGGAGCTTTCAATATTTACGCAAATTTTACAAAAATTCAACAACTGATAAACATACAAATTCACAGGAAACAAGATCTTATATGATATTTATTTCACGGTAGACTGGACATTGCGTTATGCAAAAAGAACTGGAAATGATGTGGAAAGTCATTAGCTTGAATCTCGAAATCTGACATATTTTTTTTTTAATTAATTGATTACAGAAATGTTATATAAAATGGTTTTACTTAGTATTTATAACGATGTTTGAATTTAAGCCATCAATTTAAAAAGAGCCACTAAATTCCCGAATTCTACTGATTTATTCAGCAAACTCAAGTCATAGTTCTTCCTGGACGAGAAAAGTCACACAGAGTCTCTAAGAAAATGCAGCCAAAGTTCACACAGAGGCACTCTCGACGGCAAACACGCCATCAGCGAAAATAAAACTCAAAAATCTTCGTCGTTTATGGTCGCCCCATTTATTATGACATAAGCTGATAAGTCCAGGGACGAATCAGGCGGGGTTCTTTTGCTACTGCTCCGCGGGGAGCCGGGAACTCTTGTCGAACTGGGCGGGCAGGGCCGCATCGGGAGCTCCCGCAATGTGGCGCTGGGGGGCAGTAATGCCTGGAGCGGCCCTGTCTGCAGTATCAATATAATTATTATTGTTTTATGTGGGCATTTGCATATGACCTGTTTAAGCGAGGGGTTATAACGTGGCTAGGGATCAAAACATGCTGTAAATATAAATATATAATATAGAACAAGGGTCTTCAACCTGGTCCGTGCCGCCCACTAGTAGGCGATACGGGCTTCCGTGGTGGGCAGTGGGCGATTTTTGTAGCTTTTCAAATCTATAACATTTCTTCTAGAATTTTTTCCACCCATATACTGAATTGAAATATAGCAAGGTTGGTGGGCGGTAGGGAAATTTTACCATGAAAAATAGACAAAAGTGGGCGCTAGGAATAAAAAGGTTGACGACCGATTCGTTTTATACATGGACATTGGACTGTTACATAAAAAAATGTTTGTAAAAGAAGACAATTACATTGAGAAATTCATTTTAAAAAAATGGCATGCATTAATTAATACGTTAAAATTATTTTAATTTTCCGAAAGTGTTGACATCCTCCTCTCTACGGGAGAAACGACTTCACGTCGCCGGGATGGTTATCGAATCGCGTGGTGGAAGTATGAGGAGCAGATTAACAACACACAGACTTTTTCCGAAGCACATTGACATATATTTTCGATAAAGACTTGGTTTCCCCGCTCGACATGCGCCTCAAGTGGCGATCTACAGAATCAATGGCGCACCAATTACAGCAGCCATGTACATACTAACGTCACACCCGTGACCAAAATGCCAATATGGCGACACATACATGTACGACAAGCGAACAGAAATAAGAGACGAAAGATTGTATATCGAGGTTTTCGGTACCAGTCAGCAAGGGCTATATTATGCTGATATCAGTGTATAGAAGAAGTATTTGTGTTCTTGTTATTAAAATTACTTTTTCAAATGTGTTCATTATGGTTAAGCAATATTTATTAATAGTAAGTATAAGACTTGAAATATCTGAGGTTTTTGTAAATGCTGTAAGTCACTTTTTTCTTATTATTTCGTAATAACAGAAAAAAGTGTTTTGTACAGTTTAATATACAATACAATACACAAAAACCACATTTCAAATTTTAAGATTTTTCTTTAAAAAATAATTCAAAGAAAATTTGTTTGTTACGTAGTTTTTTTCATGAATGTTAAGTTTTAATAAAAGCAGTAAAAACATATCGAATCAGATGTAATAAACATCAAGCCACCTCGATCTAAAAAAACATAAATAGTTAATCAATTCCCTTTCCTTCTACTAAATGATTTCCTAACTTCCCTTATCAGCTGCTATTGTACATGCCTTATTCCAAGACATCATTGCATCTGGAGGTCTACCTATGAAAATATTTGGTTCCCAACAACCTCCAGGGCAAAAGCCCGAAGACTTAAAAATACAGCACCATAAATTCCGAAACATACATTAGGTGACTTCTTAGGTTTTCAAGGCCAAATTTGATATTGTGGTTTTTGGGCTTAGCCGTGTGTGGCGAATTAATAATTTACAATATTTCGACCGCCGTTGCAGGGTTCTTCTTCAGGGTTGATGACTTAGTAATGAGTTGGTGTTTGGAGGTAGTTTAACCGTCAGCCTAATGTACCTCCACAAGCGTCTTGTAGGAGAATCGTGTACGGCGGGTTTGTTCCAAAAAGCGTACTTCCACGAGCGCCATAATAAGTATGTTCTGAGGAACATACCTCCACGAACGTCATGTCGGACTGTGGTTGTCCTTGCTTCTCTGTACAGGTTTTTGAGTATGTGCTAGAGATGGAAGCCATGCTGTTTTGAGAATCAAACCGTCATCCCTGTTGATGTTGATGGGATGTCTTTTGATTTCAAAAACGATTGGTCCAATGCTGCCAAGGCTTAGGTCATTTTATAATAATATGCAACTCAAAAATTTAACACTTTTAACATCAATATAACTAATAATAAATTTGATAAAAGATAAATAAATTTGTATTTATTACTTAAATATACATATACTATATATAAAATTCTTTTTTCAACGCGTCAATCCAAGCACAAAAATAACGGCAGAAGCGGGATGCGAGCCGCGGACCTTGGAAACCAACTATGCCCAGGTATTCATACCGCTCGGCGAACTGCGCCATTGCTATGCCTAGACCGACTCGCGCTGAAACTAGTATTTATATCATTATTATCATCGTACGATAGATGTCGCTAGTATATATTCAAAGTATGTATATTTTTATTATTATTCAATCAGTCTTCATTTATTCACAAGCTTAATATTATTACTTTCCGACAGTCTATTTATTTTAGTAAGTACCACTCGGGTCTCGAACCAAACTATATACTGAATGGATGAGAAATGACTACTTATAGTTCCGACTCGGACTTTATAACCAATCATTTACCTGTGTTACTGATGGATAATTTTACCTTCTTGATATTGTCTCAAGGAGAAATTTGTATTTTTTCTCACATTTCTAAAAAATGAGATTTCCAACCATTTGAATGTTAGAAGCATTATAACTGATACAAGTCTATGACTTACAATGATAAAATGATATGAAAAAATTGATCTCGTTATAGATCTCTACTACATTTACTAAATTAGCATACAAAAAAAAAACACCTATTGAAACTTGTAATATGCACATCGCGATTCTAAAATTGGCGATTCAATATCCACATAAACTTTGTAAGGAATTGTTAAAATTCTTGATGAAAACGCCTTGTTCGGCCCTGCCTCGGCTGCTTTCAGGCCCGGCTCGCCGCAGGCCGCTACGTGTGTTAACTTGGCGCATTAATCTAACTTAAAGTTTTATATCGGAGCCGAATGGCGGGGCCTCCCGATTTGTCTTGCCTTAAAAACGCCCCCGCGCCGACTCCGGCACTGCGCAAACGCTGAATATAATGCTAATTTAACAGGTTTTTTAACAGTTTATCTTTTAAAAATTACAAAAAAATAGTCGGCTTAAAGCCGCACGTCTGAAGCGAAAACTTCGAAGGGTGCATTTAGAATATAACGTACGAGCACATTCTATGCGTGCTCTTTCGAATTTATTTTAGTACGAACGACAAATCAATTATCGATCATTGCTCTACCTACCATCGTTGTAAATTTTCATACTAAATCTTGTTCGCTAAGAAAACATTTAGCCTCGTCCTTTAGCTATTTGTTTATATATTATATTACATGTTTATTTGGTTTAAGTGCTCTTTATGACGACAATGATTAATTTTAATATAAATTAAATATATAAGGGATGGCTAAGGGGACAAAGTACAGAGGGCACCCACTGAAGAGGGATATTGGAGAAAATAAGCAATGGAGAACAAGATGCAGAATTTTTAGTTTTTTAGTTTTTTATCACATACAGTTACGATTCGTAGAAATTATTATAATATCGGTCAAAGATGGAGTAATTAAGAACCATCTATATCGGCGGAGATTTGGAATGACTTGGAAAATATAATTGAAGGGACATCATCTAGAGAGCAAATATAGGCGAAAAATGTTTTAAATTAATGATTAAAATTATTTGATAAAAAATATAGATTATTACGCAAGTAAAATGTTGCGTAGCAAATGGCAAAAATTATTTGTAATTTTTACGTTAAAAATATATTTATTTATCATTTTTTTGCAGAAATAAAAATGCAATAATGGCTTAAATTTTTAAATACGTGTTGATAATTCAACATATTGTACTATAGCCATCTACCGTATTTAATTCAAAACTTTTTGTAAGACTACCCTTTCTCTCCTTACTCCCTTAGTGTTGAATTAAATATTATTTTTCTTTACAACTTACATGATAGGTGATTTTGTTTTTTTTCTAATTCAAAGCCTGAGATGATAGAATATATTAAAATCAGGAAAATACAGCATGATCCCCGAATAATATATTTTTTAGATATTTATTGAAAATTTTAATGCTATCTTAAGTAAATTGACAATTTCATAAATCAAAGACTGTGTCTTTATGTTTTTGATGAATAAACGCCAACCAGAAATCATCCCAAATAGCTGATTAACCCTTTCGCATTCGGTTGTCGGCATATGCCGTCATAAGATTCTCCGACCGTTGACATCGGGTGACGTGATATTTCGTTTTGCTACTTTCTTAGAATAGTTTTTTATGCATCATCTGATAGCTTAAGGATACAAGAACTAATGTGATATATATTAAAATAGACCCGATAAGTACATTTATGCTTCAAATACTAATTTTAAAATTGACAGTATAATTTGTATTCAAACCGACCGTAATGAAAGAGTTAAAACAAGATGTCGTTATTAGCTCATGTTCATGTAAAATTAGCTCCAAAATGCAATGCAAGTGAACACATAACTCATGATTCCTGATTATATTAAATTAATTACATCCACATTACATCCTGGCTCATAGTTATATGCATCTAAAAATATTTAAAATCGCTGAAATTAGAAAAGAGTTCTTTGGGCCAAATATATGAAACAACTTTCTTTGTAGTATCAATCCGGTGGATTAGTTTACAGCAACAGAATCTTGCATCTCGATCTCCATAATATGAAACAACAAAAATTACAAAAAATGTAAGTTACTTAGGTCACTCAGGGTTCTTGCATTATTATTTTTTTGAATATAAATATATAAAGATATATAAATTCATGATTTTATTATTTAGGTAAATATACTATATTATCCCAAGAATCTTTCCCATACGTCGATATACAAAGAAAAACCCACCAACTTGGCAACACTCGTCTTGGCGAAATGTCAAAGTTTTTTTTCCACAAAGAAGCAAAAATCAATTTTTTTGACGTTTGCCTTTGCGAGAGGCGGGCGAACTCCGCCGCGTAATATCACCAACCACTCGCACGATAAACCGTCACCGAGATCACAATAACCGCGACATTCTGCGGTGTGTCTTGGCTGCCAGCGACAATCATCTCCTTCGGTCGTTAATCTTTCAAAGCGGCCGTTTCAAATACATCCAGTTTGTTTCGCCTGAGATGCGGCAGACTGCCACAGCTCCGTCCACCCGGCGTATCTATATCTTAAAGCGATAAAATCGTCGCAAAATGTCTAAGACTACGTGACTCTTAAAACCTTCGAATCGTCATAAAAACACATTAATACGCTCACCCATTTCGGCACACCGCGTCGATATTTATCGGCATAATCGGTGTGATGTCATGTCTTCACTAACGATGCCTAATTCCATGGCAATTAAAGTCGAAATGGACTTATTAATTGCCCACCGTTTCACACTGTAAAATAAATCTACACTAAAATCTCTTCGCACACAAAATCTAATTAAAAAAACTATCGACGCGCATTTTCTTCGCGCTATTTTGTTTTTATTTTCATTGCAATAACATTGTTTTGAATATTTTTATTCACGAAATCAAAAGACGAAATCTTTCGAATCTCGAAATCTTTAGATTTTCATTCTATATTTTGAATATTTTGTTCTGAAAAAAACGACGCGTAATTGTTGACGCTAGTTTGTTTATTTTTCTGTCACTCAATTTCTCTCTTCAATCAGATAAATAAGTTTGTTTATTTATTTGACCGGTGAATTACTTAATAAACATGGAGTGCGAATCATCTGAAGGGAATGCTGATGGCGGAGAGCAACATCTGGAGATCGGTTTGAGGAGAAGAAAGATGATCGCCAATGTTGCCAAGGACACTATTGACAGCGGTTAGTTGATTAATTCATTGTTTTGTAATCAATTTATGCTTAATTTCACGCGAGCGATACGAATTGCACAATTTCTTAACATTTAAAGAGGGACATAGTTGTTAAAATGTGATTAGCCATATATCATTTCAAATATAGTATTTTAATGACAACAATCAATATTTCAAAACTTATTATTATTCATATACATGAGATAGAGTATGGGCATAATAATTATGTTCATTTAACTCTCACACTCCTTAAATTTCGAGTTTTCTTACAATTTCTATTGCTAGTAGGAGTAGCCTATTATGAATAATTGGTTATCAAATATATATTGATCTACAAAATCTTAAGAGTAACATAATATTATGCTAACAATAAATGGTTTATAACTGAAAAAAGTCAAAACAACCATTTTAACATTCAATTCTTATTTATTTGCACCTTTTTATGCTATTATTGTTAAAAAAAGTAAAAAATAAAAATGATGTTAATCTCTTGTTAAGAAATTACAAACTTAAGGATAGTGTGTGCTTCTAAAAGTAGGGTTATCTTAAAATAACACTATGATATTAATATACATAAATAATAAACATAGTAACATTCACATTTAATTGTTTCTAGATTTTGTAGAATATATTTCAATATTCTTATACTTGATAGATAATTGAAGATCCATGCCAATATTTTTTAACATATTGATACACACATTCAAATCTATAACAATAGTAGTAATATTCAAGCCTATATGCCTATATATTTATCAAAATAAATAAATAATGTAATGATTCACATTCTTCCCCCTAATAACTAAAAACTTGTATCTACATTCAGTTATTTTAAGTATTTCAACCTTTATATAAGGTCGGCTTCTAGTAAATATAATATATTAAGTTAAATAGTTGAAGATCGTACATTTTTTTCTTGAGTATAATTTTAACCCATTTCATAACCCTAATATGCAAATTCAAACACCATCCATTGGATTCATGCCCTATTAGAGACAGTGATACGAAGTATAAATCCCGACATTTAGTCAGTCTATAATCAACTGTTTCTTCAATGTTCTATGATGGTTTTGTTTTCCAGCCGGAAGATTGCTTAGAAGAAAACTTCCCATCGGTGGTCACCTCTTGACTCCCCGAAGACTCTGGCTCCAATCTGTTGCCACCAGGCAGTGTGATGTTGTAATAACATTCCCAAAAGGTAATAATTAGATCTAAATTTATTCTTATAACATTGTTCATTTAGCTATACTGGCAACAACATTCAAAATGGCACACTTTGTATAATAATAGTATACAGTCAACCATATCATAATGTTTTGTTAAAATTGGATGATTAGCTTGATGTTACCTTTGTCAGGACTATTAGGTCCTAAAAAGCGGTTCAACCTAAAAAAACAACATACAAGTTATATGTAAAATCGCCGCAAACACTATAGAAAAAAATCTTCTGAGAAAAGAAGCGTACCTTATAAGAGGGTTGGTTGTATAGGTAACCTTAACCTGTTGGTTGCCAAAATATATACTTTTGAGTGAGTGTAAAGAACGGGTTAGAACATTTGCTGTATACATTACTTTGGTTGTGAAATCATAAATTTTCGATGCTATATCTTGGGTTAACCATAAACCATGTCATAAATAACTGTCATAATTTTTACATGGATTTTGTAGCTTTATATTACAGCTTTATTTTGCTGTTACATTCACAATTTTCCAAATATATTTCTGAATATAAAATCTATCGGATTACAGTCTAAACTCTAAACCTATATGTAAATGATACATTTATTTACATAAAAATATATTACAATATTTTTACTAAAAAGATTCTGATGTAAAAGTTTTATAACATATATCAACTATTCAAGAAATTGAGAATAACAATGGGCTCTGAATCTATCATCAGTTCTTTTACCTGGATAGGTTTATGCTATTATTATTTTTTACATATGATGTAATACCTGAAGTATCAGAGTATATTTATTATTATTTAATCTTCTATCTTCACAATTTTCAAAATGGTAATTTGATTGAGTCTCTATTGACATCTATTTACAAAACGGCTAAACCCAACCAACCAACGGTAGACAACGAGCGGTGACCCATCGAATGATGTTTAATTTTATTCAATAAATATTTATCACCTAGTTTTAACATGGTTCGCGATAAGCACAGTTTATTTAGTTGGTAGAATACTGCGGTAATTTAAAAAATACAAATAACTTGTTTTACTTAGTTGATTGAAAGAGAACTGCTGCTTCAACATGTCACAGTTATCATCCATAACTTTGTTGACCACAAATTTCATTTAGGTGCCTCGGACTCTACTCTGCTATGGCTGCTTCGCAAACTGCGTTCAGCCACTCCTCGGCTGACCGTCTGCGTGCGCCATCATCCTTCTACACAGACGACGGCCTTTTACCTGACAGCCAACTTCCAGGTGTAAGTATACAGCATCACTCTTCAAAACAGCACCAACAGTCTAAGCAAGCTTCAAAATATCGCCAATAATATAAATTGAATATATTTCATTCAATACTCTATTTTTACACTGCTGTTACATTTACATTCGCATTACTGTTAAATAGGTAAACCTTGATCACTGGCTTACTTAGCTTATGATTGAGTATAGCAATTACAGCAAAAAGTTAAACTCATTTAATTTAATTTTAATAATTATGTAGTGCCCTCTTTCTGGCTGCAGAGCATACTCTCAAGGAGTGTCAGTTCCTCTCTTTGGATAAAGGGGTTGTTAGTTCTGCTAACTAATAATCTATGGAGGAGATATAGCGTCTTCTTCATTCTGCGTTGGCATGTTCCAACAGCGTGGTGTTGCCACAGGGTGCTTTTTGCTCCAATTCATGGAAAGTTCCTGGGCTGCCACTACCGATAAACTCTATGCAGTTTAAGTGATTGGGGTTAAAAGAAAAAAAAATGTGAAGTGTATGTTTGACACAAAAAATAAATGAAAAAGCTGTACAAATATCGCATGTAATGAAGGGATGATATACCTATGAATTTATTGTCCTGGGCAAATAAATAACTTTAGAAATATCTTAGTAGTTGAGAGACAATGTGTTTATGGATGAGCTTATTAAAAGTGTTTATTTAATTGGTTATAGTTTGCTCCGAGCAGCTGAAGAAGTGCATCTGCCCAAGGTCCTGAAGCCGGAATTTGGCGGTGGACTGAAGGAGTTCACTCTTAGAGACTTGCACTGCTTTCATAAGGTATACAAATATATTATCATTATAATTATTAGGTACTGAGTTTCTTCGTGATTATTTTGTGCATTTAACATGTTATTTTTATTGTAAACACTGACAATCCTCTCTTATACACTGAGATGGCTTAGTTTGTCCATAAAAACATTTAAAACTGATAAATGAACTCAAGAACAAATGGTGAAATAATGCTAACACCAAACATTATAAAGTTACCGTGAAAAACAGATTGTTTCTGTCGATCTTATTTAACCCTTTAGGTGCGGCTATTGTTTTTATCACTGTTTCATAAGAAGTGTCGATTAATCCATGGTAAAATAAAATAATGATATTTTTGATTTTTATGATTATTTATTAATATGGACACACCTATATCCATTTTTTTTTTTCATTTTTAACCTTATTAATTAATTAACCATCAATTTAAACAAACTACATATTTTTTAATAAAATCCATGGCCTTGCCTATATATCGGCGCACCGCACTCTAGCGACATCTCGTGTTATGCTGATATATAAGCACAGGGCATTGAGTGATTAGCTGACAAGAACATGCATTCACCATGTGTTTACCAAGTTTCGTATCGTTACATACCGCAAGTAGTTTTCTATGGCCTTTACTATATATCGGCACGCCGCATTCTAGCGACATAAAGTGTCATGCCGATATATAGACACGCCGCATCTAAAAGGTAAAAAGTGTAGTGTAATTTCAAAGTTTCAAGTTAAATTTCACTTCAAGTTGTAATGGTTGAGAGGCCTTGGTAAAAATATATGTTGGTTCGCGAGACCATTTCACGCAAGATCATTATGACATTGGTTTTTCGCTGTTGCTAGAAATACAGATCGGATTATTCCCATTTTAGAGTGACTGTCCCGAGGAGTTCCTAACCTCACTTGAGAGGCAGGAGCTGGTGCTACATCTGCTGGAGGCCGTCAGGGCTACCCCTGGAGAGCCAGCTCCGGCCCCGCTGAGACTCAGGCCAGGACAGAGTGTGGGTCTGTACAGACACCTTGAAAATATCAAAATACTCACATCTTAAAAAACTGGCTCGAATACTAAAGCAATCATCTTTTCAAGCGTGGACGATCATTTGAAACTTTGCTTAATCTAAACACATACAGGAGAGCTGGGTTTTGAAATGTGGTCAAAACATCAGAGAGAAGGAGAAATTCACCACACATGGATTAAAACAGAAGCCTTGATTCCAAAACTTGCCATGAAAACCTACAAAATCACATAACCCGATGGTTGCCAGAGACGAGATATCTCGGCAAATTGTGCAGTACCCTTATTTCCAGAGACGAGATAACTCTGCAAATTGTGCAGTACCCGTATTGCCAGAGACGAGATATCTCGGCAAATTCTGGAGTAACCGTATTGCCAGAGACGAGATATCTCGGAAACACTTTTGGTGGCGTATTTTTGCGCCGTATTTACTTGTCTGACAATGAAAATTTAAAATTGGCTTAACTTCAATAATGAAACTTCAAAAGTCTATGCGGGATATGGTATTTGGTAAGTAAATTGAAATTTAATAAACACAACAACAAAAAATATATTTTAGAGAACTTTTATTTTGAGAAAAATTACTCGGCCGGATAAGCACTGCGCTGTAATTTTATTGTGGCTATGAAAAAGTTAATCATTATTGTGTTTGATTTATAATTTTTTTCTATTTCCATTTGTTTTTATTATTTTTTATTGTATTTACAGTTCCAGTTTGTGTCAGTGCCGGTCTGATAGAAAGAGTGTTTCCGCTGCACGAGACAGAGAAGCTGCACGAGCTGCGGGAGAAATGGGTCAGAGCCGTCTGCTCACCGCAGCCACTTGGTGAGTGTCCTCCATCACCAAATTTAATAATTCTGTCATTACTCCAGAAACTATTGTCTTCTGTGATTTTTTTTACTTTTCGATTTATAATACTACTGTTATTTATAATTTTTACAATTACATTGAGATCCATTTCAATATTAAATAGATAAATATTTCATAGTAATTAAATATACACATACTTTACATCAAATTCTTTATACGCATCAATTCATTCAGAAAAAATATCGGCAGAAGCGGGATGCGAACCGCGAGCCTTGGAACCAACCGTTGCTCTTGTTCATTACGCAAGTCCACTCGACTGCCCAAACTGATGCGCGGAATAAGTTGTATTTATACCATTGTTACCATCATATTGTTTCGCTTCTGCCGATATTTTTTGTGAATGAATTGATGCGTATAAATAATTTGATGTATAGTATGTGTATATTTGATTACTAATAATATTGTAATATAGTCAATGATCTATAAAAAAAGATTAGAATATTGAAAAAATAAAATAATATTCCAATAAATATTTAAATTCATGAAATATTTCATACTTTGTTTTAACATGGAGCACACTTTTTAATGAGATTCAGTGTGATCCATTTTATAACAAGGTATAAAATATTTAAGTACTTGAGATTATACTGATCATTTGTAATATTTTAGCAGCATTTCGAGGAAATATATATTTTTTACTAACCAGTTTTGACATGCACCCACCACACATTGTTTGTTACGAAAGATAAATGCTTATGTTCTCTTCTCCGTGTTCAAAAGTTATGCTCACCTGCAGCATTCGCACAACATGGATAGACAGATCCACCTTTGGATTACGAATCGCCTCTTAGGTCCAAATGATGCATACTTCCAAAGTATCAGGATAATTACCGGATCTCTCTTAAATGCACAATAACAAAACGTTACAATTTGCTTTGACGTCCACTGTCATCTATAATTTGCTTTTTTTGCCGTGACTGTCTTGGGGGCGCTAGATGTCAGTGTCCCGCGGTGATCAATCAACTGGTGCCCGGCCATAACGGTCGGGCGTAGAAATGTCTTTATTTTAAATATCCGCGAATTGTGCTTCGAAAACAAGTGCTTTGTGTTATTAACCTTCTCCTGCATTCTGTCACCCAGTAATTTGATACCCAACTTAGAGAGGAAGATATCAATACATATAATGTACTTGCATGGTGAACCGTTTTGTAAGATCCCTTTTACAAACTATGCCTGCCTTTTTAAGTTACCATTAATAGTATAAAATATATATATAATATAGTGTAATTTTTTTTCTGCTTTTAGAGGAGATCTGCACCTACTTTGGAGTGAAGGTGGCCATGTACTTTGCCTGGCTGGGCCACTACACCTGCGCTCTAACAGTTCCTGCGGTCCTGGGATTTTTCTTCTGGGTACCCAACATTGTTAACATTGGATTTAATTTATATTTTCTCTTTCGCTCCATAAAGGTATATTTATATATATTATTGGTGTATAAGTAATGTCTTTTTTATTATGATTATTTAGGTATTTATGAGCAGTACACGGGACAGCTGGAGGGACATGGCTTATGTCCTCTTCTCGGTGTTCAATGTTCTCTGGGCCTGCATCTATCTACAATCATGGAAAAGGTAAAACAATAGATTCAAGATGAAAACTACAAATATATATATTTTTTGACATAATAAATAGCATTGATATATATACAAGTATAAGATAATATTTTATAATGTTTTGATATTTTATTATTACAGATATTCAAATGAGCTGGCATACAGATGGGGTACTTTGGACCAAAGAGATGACTTGCTCAAAGAACCCAGACCACTTTACCAGGTTTCTATCACATATATTATTATTCACAGCACTAGAGACCTATTCATACAGAATATATAATTTTATTATTGAGTTATTTGTTGTTATTGCATTCATGAGTATGCAAATGAGCAACGTGCAACTACTCAACATTGCTAAAGACCCCCAAAGTAAAATTTATTATTTCTATATATCCAAAACAATGCAACAGTGCAAGGCAATGCTATAACACTTTAATGTTGCATTGAAACTTGCAGTGTATCGATCAATACATAAAACTGTTTTTGTCACACATAAGTGATTTAAATAATGTTTTTATTATCTCTTCAAAGTAATGTCCTATCTGTACAGCGTCTGTATTATCCCCATTTTTCTGAACAGCTGAAAATCCTGGTGTATTACCAATGCAGGTAAACAATAAAGGTTTTCAAAACTTTTTGTCTTTGTGAAAAATTTGGAGTTGAGATAGTTTGACATTATGATAAATGACGAAGTGAGTGAGAAGCAAGGCATCTTTCCATCCGCTAGGCGGTTAAAAATCAAAGGTGTATCTAAATGAGGCAAGTTCTTTGGATGCTGCATGAGAGCATAAACTGCAGCCACCTTTTATTTTGACTCCTTGGCACTTGCCATCTTGGAAGATCATCAGGAACTATTATTTAACTCCCAAGAAAGAGTTCATATTGGATGTCGTGAAAGCCATAGCGGCTGATTGAGAATTTTAGGCGGCAGTTTTTTATGACCAAATGCTTAAGTAAGAGAGAGGAAATAGAATGGTGATGTTACTCTTAAGATTGATTCCTTACCTATAAAAATACATGACATAGTCTATAAACCACTACTCGTTTACAGAGAAAACAATGTTTTGGTACAATGTTTTTAGCCTTATATTAAAGATTTTCTTATATTACTGTTGTACATTACATTCTAGGGTGAAATAGTTCTCAGCTCGGTGACTGGGAGACCGGAACCTATTTACCCGGCTTGGAGGAGGCGCGCCTGGAGACATCTCGTCAGCGCGCCGGCCATCTTTGCCTGCTTGCTGGGTGTGGCCTTGACGTCATACATCATGCTGCTGATACAGGTTAAAGAGAGGATCAGAGAACAAGTGTATGCACTTGATATATTTTGTCTCTCAAAGTCCTCCATGGAATAGACAAACACTCACATTACATAGATGAAGACAGAAGGTCTAAGACTATGTAATCTGTAATGTATAATTTATTCCACGCAAAGGAGACCCAGATTTGAAGGATTTTAAATTTTATATGGATTCGGATTCTAGTGAATATAACTTAATAAGTTAAATATTGTAGTAAGTGGATCATACTATATTTTATTGATTTTGTGTATAGGTCAGAAAGATTGCATGTA
This sequence comes from Glossosoma conforme, assembly GCA_022606575.1. Lineage (NCBI taxonomy): Eukaryota > Metazoa > Arthropoda > Insecta > Trichoptera > Glossosomatidae > Glossosoma > Glossosoma conforme. The sequence goes on along the minus strand of JAGTXR010000058.1, from coordinate 4,248,121 downwards.
TATATTAACCTTTAAATGCCCGGTGGTCCCATACGGGACCGCAAATTTACATCGTTCAGTGCCCTAGCAGGCCAATGTTTGTAATGTTTCGTCGCACAATAGATTCTTCCATGAACTTACTTTAATACTATTATTACAAATTAATGTAATCCGATTGTGAAATGAACCATAAGCACTTCTGTATGGGACCGTAGGGCATTGAACGGCGCAAATCTGCGGTCCCGTAAGGAAACCACTGGGCGTTAAAGGTTAATATGTTTCTTGCATTTTATGGAGTAGGATAGATATTTAGGCGACTTAAGTTTGTGGACCATTTGTGCTTCCTCATCTCATATCTTATTAATCAGTGTTGTAATGAATCTTTTAGGACTGGTGGGACGAGAGAGTTAGATCGCGCACATTTGTGTCATGGCTGACCTGCGCGCCTCGCCTCATCCTGGCCGTGATGATTGCCGGAATGGACCACTGCTACTTCCGCATAGCCACCTGGCTCAACGACAAAGGTAACAATGCAAAATAATAAATTTATTTATCATCAATGCCGTGTCGATTGAGATTTTTTAAAACGCAAATCCTAACCTCAAAATCGGATAACCAAGTTATAAAACTGAAACTTTGTATTTTTTCTAATTTTATTAATTTAACCCTTTATTAATAAATCAAAAAATTTATACAAAAAATCTTATTGCTAGTGATTTCAAATGAATTTGATTGCAGTGTGTTGGTCATTGAATAATTTCTAATATCCGAAGAAAATGTTTGTCATAACATTGTTTGACTATCATTTAAAATAATTATATAAAAAAGCTATAATTTAATATTCTTTTTTATTTAAAAATTAAAAAAAAATATATATATAGCTTTGATTTAACCTTTATTATTGAAGATGCACTCCAGGGAGTCCGAAACATGTAATTACTTAAAAATAAATGTGAAATCAAAAGTAAATATTTTTAATTTGTTATTTTTTTTATTTAAAATTAATATAAATTATAATTATGAAGTATCACAAAGTATTGTCAGTTGATTACCTTAACGTTAATAGAAAAAAACATTTTTGTCATGTAAACAGCCGTGACTTTGATCTCTGGCTAAGCTAAAAATACTTAATCAATCTTTGAAGCCTAAAATAATTTATGCATCTAATAAAAAAATCAAAATCATTGATCATACTAACAGTGTTTTTTGTGTCTCACTGACGTCCTATTGGCCAATCGCCTTGTACCTGTGCTCCTTAGAAGCACTTATCAAGACATTATTTACAGAGCACTTTCTCTTTATATGAGTAACGAGTTTTAAAGTGCAACTTTAAAATTGTTAATAGTGTTGTGTGCGTTTTTTTTCTTCTTCAAACATTTGTTTCTCGTTGCATTGCATTCGATGGATTCGTGCATCCGCAGAAAACTATCGGCTGGACACCAAATATGAGAACCATCTCATTGTGAAAGTCACTCTGGTTTGTATCTGACCAAGTCATCCGTAGAGCCGAATGTCGCTTACAGCACTTGCATATTATTTTCAGCATTAATCACTTATGGAAAATAAATACATTCTATAGATTTTTATTATTGATTTTTGCATTTTATAATACAGGCGAACCTCGACTTTCGCACATTCGACTTTCGCACAATTCGCTATTTCGCACATTTTTGAAAAATAGTTTTTTAATTATTTTTTTCCCGAAATAATGCAAAAATGTTTTGTTTTAGAGTTTGATTCAAGCTTAAATATATTTTTCGCCCCTTTACACTTCTTAATTCAATTTCATTGAATTATTTTGCTGTGTAGCTTGTTTGTATTTTGAATTTGTGAAATTAATCGTGTCACAGGATTTTTCCTAAAATATAAATTTATAATAGAAAATATGTTCATTAATTTTTGGCCGGCGCTTATCTAATAATATCACTTATTTATAAAATTTACATAATTGCTGCATTTAATTGAAAATAAATGTGCGTTTTTTTTACGTAAGCACATACAGGAGAATACCGACAGATGGTGATAGTAATTCTGAAGTTTCATCTGTGGAATTCTATGACGCTTACTTTGATGCATATGACTAAGCGCTGCATGTGGTGTTGATCCGCTAACGTCATAGACTACAGCCTGAGATTCACGCATCATCCTTATTATGGCAGGAATTTACTATGAATGGGTGGTCTTCACGGGAAGACTTTCGTCTACCACCAATTTTAATTTATAGGCTGGCATTTTACTTATGGGAGATCAAATTCACACCAACCGGGGTATTTGTTGTATTTTAAAGCCCAGAAATCGATTGAATTTTTTTTTTAATCTCCGTCGGGGATCGAACCCACGACCTTTCGCTTGCAGAGCAAACACTTTGACCATTGAGCTATACTCGCCGGTAAAATATAAGTATCATTAACAATAAACTATACGCAGATATGAGGTGGCATAAGTGGTCGAATGGACATCGCGTTTGACAAAAAGAAATGAACATTTTGTGTAAGATCATTTGTTGAAATCCTCATATCCGCTGTTTATTTTTTTTCCCGATTATTTGTTCAGAGACATGTCATAATCGTAAGATTTTGTAAGCCTTAAATTTATAATGGTATCACACACACACAGGACAGAATTTGAAAATTATTCGATATGAACTGAAATATGCGCCATTTTTTGGGAAGATAAAATATTCGCTCACAAAACATTTAAGAATTTTTTTATTACAAACAATGAATGCAATATATACTTATAAATTACATTAAAGATTCGTGTTAGACCTGCGAAAGAATTTACCAAAAAAAATATTAGAAAAAAAAACAATTCAATGGGGTTACGTTACAACATAATTTCTTAAAAATGCGGTTATAATTTATAATTTTTCAATGTTTTAAGCGTTCACTTTGAGATCCATTATAAATAACAAATAATTATTTATTTACCTTACCTTGTTTCTAAATGGATCACAAAAGTCACGTAAGATTATCTTATGTGATCTTACGTGATGCATGTAAAAACTAACTAAACTAATTTATAATTTTTCGCTCACTTTACACTTCTCAAAAAGTACATGAAAATTTAGTCGCATTTCCAGTATAAAACTGTGTGTGAGTGAGTCCTTACTGTTACTTTTCGGTTCTGACATTTTAAAGTGTTGAGAATTTTTTAAATATTATAGAAGAATGTGACCCAAATGGAGAACGCATATCTAAAGTGCGTAGGGAGATCCATAATGGCACTGCGTGTTACAGAACTCTATGAAGAAAAGAAAAAAAAAATACAAAAAACTCTTGACAATTTCGTTAAAAAAATATAATTTCAATTTAATATGTACTGAGTAATTTTTGACAAATAAAATTTTTGAAGTATATCCAATCTTTGGTGTTTTTTTTTCTTCCCTCTACTTTCGAACATTTAACTTTCGCACACATTTTCAGGAACCAATTATGTGCGAAAGTCGAGGTTCGCCTGTAGTGAAAAATTATACTATTTAGGAATATTTTTTTTTCCAAAAAAAATATATAATGCTACTACATCAGTCTTTTTAACACCAAAAATCAAACTATTTGTTATCTAATTTGTAGTTCTCAAGCAGTATAATGAGCAAATCACATTTTATTTTATGTTAATTGTTTTGTTTTGATATTGTGGTTTTTGGGTTCAGCCGTGTGTGGTGAACTTCCCTCAACCAATATTTCGACCGCCATTGCAGGGGCCTTCTTCAGGATTAATAATTTATTAAAAGAAATATATAATCTGAATAAACCAACTCAAAACTAAATAAATTAATAATCCTGAAGAAGACCCCTGCAATGGCGGTCGAAATATTGGTTGAAGGAAGTTCACCACACACGGCTCAACTCAAAAGTCACAATATCAAATCTGGCCGTGAAAACCTAAGAAGTTATTTGTTATGTTTTGATTTACAAGAAACAAACAAACATTTATTAGTGAATTGTCATGTAATTGTATTTTTTAGATCAATTCATTAACTAAAAAATGTTGAAAAATATTCTTTAACATCTAAATATTGCATGTTTGTATTTTATTTTTAATTTTCAATGCTTTTATTAATGTATCATGAAAACAAAAATGTATTTGAAAATTACTTTCACACACACAAAATGAATACAATAGCATACATTCAGAATTACATAAAGCAATGGCATTCACAAATGTTAGTTCTGTATGCACTTTAGCACATAATATTTGAGCATGTTGTATGTTCAATTTATCAATAATAAACATGTTTGCAAAAACAACATTTTTTTATAACTTATCAATTATCATGTTAAATACATTTAAAGGGACAAAAAATAACTCTTATTATCTAAAAAAAATGCAAAGTAACATCTAATATGTTATTTCAAGTCAATACAATTTTAAAAAAAGATTCAAAAGAAATAATAATATATTGTTGGTACACTAAATAAATATATTGTCCATAAAATAATAATTCTTGTGAATAAATGAAAATTGATTGAATCTTAATAATATAAAAATACTCACTTCCAATTTACAACAAAGCGACATCTGTTTAGTACAAATGAATCAATAATATAAATACATTGAATTTACTCGATTGCACCAATGAACCGCACTGTGTATAGAATAGAACTGAGGTGCATAGTTCGTGGTTCGAATCCCAGCGTCTGCAGATTCTTTTTCTCCACAAATTGATGCGAGAAATATGATACAGAATTGTATGTATGTATCAAATGATTAAATGTTGGTATAGATCAATTATCTATAAAAGATTAGAGTGTAGAAAATAATTTTCTAATAAAATGAAAATAATCCGAAATAATATATAATAGTTGTTGTATTTTTTGTATTTTTAAGTTTTCGTTTCAAATTAAATTGTTGTAAAACCAAGTTAACTAACTTAAATAAACATGTTTAATTAAATTTACTATATAACATTCTGCTTCTATAGCTCTGCACTGTTTGCATCTCTCTTACAATTATTATCCACGTCTATATATATTTTTTAATTTTTCTCACGATTGCTTTTTTCTCTTCCAGTTTCAATTTGTGAATTCGTTCCTAAGTTTATTCTACATCGCATTCTACCTCCAAGATCAGGAAAAACTTAAGGAGGTAAGTGATTAATTTTCTATTTTAATATTTATAACACTTTATATATTATACAAATATGCAGTTATAATTTTATATAATTAGAGCTATCTTGTACAAATGAAATTTTGTACATATTTTTTTTATATATATTTTTTATGTTAGGTTTGATTTGACACAGTATTCATATTTTGTATGACATTGTGCTCTGATTATATTAATTGTAATCATAATGTGAAGAAAAATGTATATTATAAAGTATATTATTTTATTTAATAATTAATAATGTAACATTGATTTAGTATGAAAAAAGGGAGAATTTCAATATAAACAAACTATACTATTAACGAACTTCTTTTTAAACAAGTTTCAGAATCTTGACCAGAGTTACCTGAATATCTCTCTACTTCCATTCACTATTTTTGGCTTAAAGTGTTTTTTTAGGTAAAAATGCAGTTGAAAAATCACAAAAATTGGCGGACAGACTTTTTTTTTTAAAAGACTTAAAAAATTAGCTTCTTTGATGTTTTTTTCTCTCATTGTAACATGTGTATTTTATCATCTATATATTTAATTATGTGGACAATACAGGTTAGCCCCAAAAAAATGGAAAAACTTAGTAGAGTAAAAATAAAAATAATGGAAATAAAATGTTTCAAGGTCCGCGGTTCGCATCCCGCTTCTGCCGTTATTTTTGTGCTTGGATTGACGCGTTGAAAAAAGGATTTTATGTATATTATATGTATATTTAAGTAATAATAAAATGTTATTGAAGCCTTAAAATTTGACATTAAAAATGTAAATGTAATTTACCTTTTATTTTTAAATTATATCCTTTAGATTCAGTCCATTAGGTTTGATTAATAATGTTTCTTTAATGGCAAAATTTAATGTTTTCTTCTTCGTAGTATCAATCCGGTGGATTGGTTTATAGAAAAAAAAGGTTGTAAACAAAATAAATAAAACATTTTTCTTCCGCCATTGATGTTTTTTTTTTTTTAATTATCAAAAATATTATTTTTTTGGAAAATCTTTATACTACTACTCCTGTATACTCTACTTCTAAAAGTTTAATTTATAGGTTAACCCAATCATATTTTATTAAGAACAGAAAAGGATTGTTGAATTCATATTAGTGTATGACTGTTAATGCTTCTTCTCTGAAGCTTTAACAGACTTTGCGTGTCTTAGCTTCTTTCAAAATTCATTGTCATTATTTCTTATCCTTACAGCAGTGATCAGGTTCACATCGGTGTACTGTACAGTCACTGAAGAGAATACTATTGTGTTGTGTCAATTCCAGTTGTAATGTTTAATTGTTGTGATGCAGCAACTGGCGGCTCTTCTTATTGCTCGCCAAGTCTTGGGAAACCTTCGAGAGTCAGCCTGGCCCTACCTGCTGGAGCATCTACGTCTGGCGAGGTTGAGTCTCGCACTATGGGGAGCTCTAAGCCCTAACCAAGGTAGTTATTAACCCGCACTATTTAAGTCTATTAAAGTGCAACCACCTTCCTTAAGCATACGTTATACACATTTATAAAAATACTTATCCTGTATCATGTAAGTGCGCACAATTGTAAGCTACTTCAAACAAACTCTTAAATGATTGGGTACACATTAGATTCATATAGTCTTGAAACTTCTACAGTTGTATGTAAGGGTTTGCTTTCAGAATAACATTCTTTGCGACCGTTCTTCTCGCTGAAAAAACCTGGTCCTTAGCTGGTTAAACCAATTTAAAAATATAATATTTATAGAAAATTTCAGTGATATAAGTTATTTATAATCAAAGAATAACCCTGTGAAATTTCACCTAAAACACGTACATGCTGATGAGTATGGCTCAGTGATAATGTTTTGTCATTTTTTGGATTAATAAAATCTGTAGTGTGTATCTCAGAAAGCTACTTTGTGACTTCAGTCTAGGTGTTAAGAGTGATTGGTTATACAAGCACTAATCTAACCACTAACATCCTCCTCTCTCTCAAAAGGGGGGTTAATACGTCACGTGAAGGCAGGATGAGGAGCAGATTGATAACACAGACTTTCTTTTAGAAGCACATTGATTATATTTACGTTAAAACATTACAAATTTAGCGCTCGACCTAGGCACAGCATTAGGTCTAGCCGCAATACAATATCTCTCGCCCAAAGGCAGTAGGCAACTACTGATCTCCGCGCTCGGTGTCGGCCCTCGCCCGCGCCACGAGCTGTGGTGTTTATAACTAACACACCCGTTAGCGGACCCGTCCAAAATGACAACATGGCGCACATAAATGCACGAAGCGACCAGAAATAAGAGACGAAAGATTGTATATCGAGGTTTTCGGTACCAGTCAGCAAGGACTACATCATGATTATGTCAGCATCAATATTGAAATTATTATTTATTTCTGATTATATATATTTTTTTATGTGCTTATTAATCCTTTCAGAAAAGCCTCCCATCTCTTTCAAGACAGACAGCAAGGAGGGCACCCCCTCCAAGGGCACGCCCACCTACGCCCAGCAGAATATGGCGCACGAGGAGGTCAAGGAAATGGTAGAGGGGGTCAAGGACATCCCAGAGATCAAGCAACGGAACATCAGTCAGGCCGAGTTGGAGTCACAGCTGTTCAAGGTTTGACTATCAAGCCATCGGAGATAAATGCACGTAGAGAGACACTCAGATCTGACAAAACAATTAAATCAGCCTTCAGCTGACGAGAGGTAGACCAAGCACGGTCTTTGACAATCGTGATTTCAGCAACAGAGCTGAAAACGGAGGCATCCTTCAGAGGCAGACTTAAAACCTATATTTTTACTTAGAGAGGCAAAGAAGCGATTTTGGAATGACCCATTTAGTTGGTCATAAAAAAGCGCTGTATAAATACTGGTATAATAATATAGTTAGGTTATAAACTCGGGAAATTATAGCATGAACCTTATAAGGTCAACTCTCCTATAACGTTTTCATAAAATCCGATGATTAGACGGATGCTCCCCATGAGCTATATAATTTCAATAATACTAGTTATGTAATCAATTATGTATCTAATTCTTGGCTTAAATAGTCAAATGATATGTCGATAAATATATTTTTAATTTAACATATTTTATAAATATTTACTATTTTTAAGTTTATTGAGAAATATCATAAAAATATTAAATACCCTTACAAGGTTGTATTAAAAGAAATTTCTGCAAAAAAAATCACGTAAAGTAATTCTTCAATACTAGTATTGTGTGCCTTAAAATAATGCCACAAAATAAAATACCTCTTACTTTTTCTATTTCTTTTGTCTCTCTTTTCACACCTTCTCCCGCAGGCTCCTCGCTAATTATATGATAAAGATAAATCATCAATGTTGTTTTTTCCTGTATTTCCAGTATGAAGGCACATTCGCCGAGCATCTAGAGATGGTCATGCAGCTGGGTTATGTTGTCCTGTTCTCTTCAGCATTCCCTCTCGCCGGTCTGTGCGCCCTCGCCAACAATCTGGTGGAAGTTCGAGCCGACGCCTTCAAACTCTGCTTCGTATCGCAGCGACCCTTCGGACGAAGAGTCAATAGCATTGGATCCTGGCAGGTAAGATGATTCTTATTTTATCCAAACTCAATACATGCCCCGGTAGAGTTGAGCCACCCCTTAACCCTTCCACTACGGATTGGTTTGAATACAAATTATAATGTCAAATATTGTATTTGATAAATGTACTTATCTGGTCTATTTTCATATATCACATTGGTTCTTGTATCCTTTAACTATCAGATGATGCATAAAAAACTATTCTAAGAAAGTAGCAAAATGATATATCTCATCAAACAATGTCAACGGTCGGGGAATCTTATGACGGCATATGGCGACAACCGATGCAAAAGGGTTATGGACAAAAAAAAAACGTCCTCGGGAGCGTCGGGCCAATCATCCGATCTCAATTCAATAAAGAAGAACAACTGATATGTCCATTTTGATGAAAATAATTTAAGCGAAAATAAAATAAATCGCAAGTAGTTTAGCAGTCTTTTCCGTTGCCGCATCTGCAGGATAACTGTGGTAGAGGCCCTTCTAACTAAAATTGAGTTATTGCTCGGATGTTCAGATAGAAAATGGGCCAAAGTAAAGTTAAGTACACAATAATAATCACTGTGACGATATGGTCATGCTCGTCCTTGGAGCATTAATAAAAACTAATATTATAATGGTTTTACTGTAGTATTATTTATTTTTATTTTCAGCATGCCATGGAAGTGATGGTGGGCATTGCCGTGTTGGTGAACTGCGCCCTGATTGGTCTGTCAGGTCAGCTACACAGGATGTTTCCGGAAGCAACTCCCACGCAGACCATCCTCGTCATCGTAGCACTCGAGGTAACAAAACTTACCATATGGAGTGGAATAAAAATTATACTGTCAATACGGCGTGAATTTTTCAAACCATTTTTTTTTGCTTAAAACTAATATTTGAAGCATAAATGTACTTATCTGACCTATTTTCATATATCACATTGGTTCCTCTATCCTTTAACTATCAGATGATGCATAAAAAACTATTATATTTAACAGACGTTCATTATGTAACTCAATACATGTGGTGGCATTGACACATGTGGTTTACAGATAAATAGCTCCTGTGACGAAACCTTACGATATTCATTTACATGCTTTACAGATTCCTCTAAAGAATACATGTAGGTTGATAAAGAGAATGACTGCACTTCCAATTTCCTACCGTAGATGTCACAATGAGTACTGAAAGTAGCAAACCAATATATAACTTCAACCAATGTCAACGGTCGGGGAATCTTTGACGGCATATGCCGACAACCTATGCGAAAGGGTTAAATGTCTGATCAAACATAGTAATCAATATATTAATTTTAATACATTTTTCTGGTTCTAGCATGTAATGTTGGTGATGGCGATCCTTGTGAAGCTTGCCATTCCAGAACTCCCCGCCTGGCTGGCCACGGAAATGGCTAAGGTTGAGTTCCAGCGCAGGGAAGCTTCCAGGAACACTCAGACACCACTACAGGTAACTTACCAACCCTAACTCACCCAACACTGTGATGAGATAGTTATCTTCTCGTTGTTGTCAATCTCAAGTAGATTCAGCCCCAATATCTGGCAACATGGATTGCCTGTCTGTTGCCTAGCTAAGGAGAAGCAGATGATTCGGTACATGCGGCAGGATCGTAGGTGTCATGAAGTCTAAAGGTCTCTTCTCAGCAGTAAATATCCTTATTGTAATGTTCTTCTGAATTCGAATAAAAAAATAATCAAGACTCATAATGTATGTAACAGATAATTAGTATTATAGATATTTAAATATGCGCACACTTCCTTGCCTAATTGATTTGACAATGGCTACTTGACGTAGCCGAAACATGTAATCATATAATAAAAAATTGTGGAATAATTTCTAAATAATCTTTTCTTTTTATTTGTATATTATCTACTTTCACTAAGAAAGATTGATCAAAAAAATCGAAAATATTCAATAAATCAATCATATTCCAGGCGGAGAGCGGAGGGAACTCAAGCGGAACCAGTCAAGAAGACCTTCTGGGATTAGACTCGTCAACGCGAGCATCTGTCTCCGATGACGTCACCATCACCCCCGAGGAGAGGCTGCTGATTGGTCGCTTCACCGTGCAGCCGTCAACAGCTGACGAGAAGATGGTGGACAAGCTGTGCGTTGGGGACAACGACGTGTTTGAGACGGCCGCGTCCGCTGGGGATGCTGTCCCCAGCAGGGCGGGCAGCAGGAGAGTCTCAGAAAGAGAAAGTGAGCGTGCTCTCTAATTTTGTTTATTAACCCTTGACCGCATACAATGTCTATATATATTTGTGTGTGCATGAAGTTTTAAGCACAGTGTTAACGTCCTCCTCTCTCAAAAAGGTGTTATTCCGTCGCGTGAGGGCATGGTTTTTTTTTTTTATGTAAACACATACAGGAGAATACCGACAGATGGTGATAGTAATTTTTTGTCTCATCTGTGGAATTCTATGACGCTTACCATGGTGTATATGGCTAAACGCTGCATGTGGAGTGTTGATCCGCCAACGCCATAGACTACAGCCCGAGATTCACGCATCATCCTTTATTATTACAGGAATCTACTATGAATGGGTGGTCTTCACGGGACGACTTTTGTCTACCACCAATTTTAATTGATAGGCTATGACTGACATTTTACGGGTGATGGATCAAATTCACACCAACCGGGGTATTTTAGAGCTCAAATCGATTAAAAATCCTTTTTTTTTTTTTAATCTCCGTCGGGGATCGAACCCACGACCTTTGACTTGCAAAGAAAACGCTTTACCATTGAGCTATGACCGCCGGTGAGAAGCAGGTCAGCAAAACAAAGACTTTTTCAGAAGCACATTGACATATATTTATGATAAACTTTACAAGCTTGTGGCCCGGACCTAGTCGCAGCAGTAGGCCCAGCCACAGTACAAAATGCTCTCGCCGAAGGGCGGTAGGCAACTGGCGTGATGGACTCGCCGGTGCTGCGGCTCTCGCCCAGCGCTCAAGTGGCGATGTATATAACTAACACACCCGTTAGCGGACATGACAAGCAAACAGAAATAAGAGACGGAAGATTGTATATCGAGGCTTTCGGTACCTGTCAGCAAGGGCTACATCATGCTGATGTCAGTGTGTATCAAAATATTGATTTATTTACATAAGCTTACTATTTATTATATGCGTGAATCAATGTTTCCAGGTGATGGGAGGTCCCGTCAAGGCAGCAGCGGGACACCACCTACGGGATCCCCACGCCGACCGCTGATTCCCGAAATCCCGCCGTTCAGACAGAGAAACACTCCTTCACCGACCCACCACCTCTCGCAGGTAAAAATAATTCATTGCAACACTTAAAAAAGAATTCAATATTTAACCAATACGCTTCAAAGACATGGCAACATTACGCTATATATTTTTTTATGAAACTATTGTACATAAATGGACATTTACACGCACTATATTGCCGACAATTAATTGCAACAATACCTTCTTAAATAGTGTCATTGATACACCTGGATATGTTATTGTTGGCACATTTTGCTTACTTTACAAATGAATTGCAAGGTGTTGTGCAATATCATTGTTGTAAATGGCCATTTTTAATTTTGACTACATAAGTATTGGCAATTTGAAATCAATTTTTTGCGTACTTTTTAAATATCTTTAAAGTATTAAAAGTATTGGACTACCAAATGATAAAAAAATGTATTCAATAGTTTTTGTTATAAAAAATTGTCATTTTCTTATTCCTTTTTTTTATAATTGATAATAATATTTAAGTAGTTTTTGAAATGAAGACAACCCTCTTATAGCGTTTTTTTAGAATATTAGATGATTAGCCCAACGCTTCCAACCGTTATAAGAAAGACTGCCGCAATCGCTATGGGAATATTCTCTATAGAAGTGTACGCTATAAGAGGGTTGGCAGTATATATATTTTTGGCTTTGGCAGTTTCTGCTATTTTTGACAGCAGTGGAATGGCAGTAATGGAAAAAATCATTTTTGTATTCTTTGATAACTATAAATATATAAGTTGGTATTTTTTTATATATTTTTTATTTATGTATCATTTTAGTATGGTACTATGGTATTAAAATAAATTTATACTGTAAATCGATACACATAAACAAATCTATTTCAAATTTCTCTCATCAATCTGTTTGTAAAAAATAAACGGAAGTAGCTGGGATTTGAACCGCGAACTATGCACCTCAGTTCTGTTCTATGCACAGCGCAATCAACCATGAATATCGTTCATATCATGTGCATAGTTTGTGATTTAAATCCCAGCATCTGCCATTTCCTTTTCACCACAGATTGATGAGAGAAATTTGATGTAGATTTGTATGTATATATCAATATATAAAATATTGATATAGATCAATTATCTATAAAGGATTTAGAGTATTGAAATTATTCTAATAAAAATTAAAATTAATCAGAATAAATTTATTATATATTTATACCAATTTATTGTAAAACAATGTAAAAAATACAAATTTTTATTATAGCATTTATTTTGAGATGAATTTTTACAATAATTTAGTAATAATATATATTCATTTTATTGCTTTTATTAATGATAATAAAACATTTATTAGTTTTTAAAACATATATTCTGAAGTAAAGACTTGTCAGTATTGATTGAATAAAATACATTTTTTTTAATCTTAATTATCTGAGAAGAAATTTACATTTTTCGCTCTTTGAAATATTTTAATCATGTTTAAGAATGTTCTTATAAATATTTAGTAGTCTTTTGATGACAATTATTTTATTGATTTCTGTAAAGCTCACTGCAGAGCTTTCATGAATACGCCAATATTTTTTTTATATGTAGATATTTTGTATTCCGAAGAATAGTGTCACAACTCAAAATTCATGGATGCCATTTAATCATTTCGAAGGTTTTCTGTTGTTAATATTTTGTACATATTGTACACTGTAACATCCCACATCCTTAAAATGGCGACAAAAAGTCGCGGATTCGTCATCGGGACGCTTGGAGGAAGGATTCAAGAGCAGGTCGCAAAGCAAAAAACTTGTTTAGAAGCACAAATCGCGTTTATTTCCAATATAAGACTTCGGTTTCCCTGCCCGACCGTAACATGTTGTATCGTGGGCTTCGGTCGGACGGGGACTGCGGACATGGGCTGACAGACTGGCACGCCCTAGATGGTCGACCTCGCTCAAGGGTAGACACACATTTTCCTTCTGTCCGTGGCTTATTCCAAACCACTGGACTAGTCAATTCATGACTGGGCACGGAAATTTTAAGGCTAAACTCTTCAAGTTTAGCCTCGTTGATAGTCCAGACTGCCCATGCGGCAGCCCCTTGCAGGACGCTGAACACGTTATGTGGCATTGTCCAACATTAGATTTAGGTAGGCAAAGGCTCCTTAGCGTAATCCAACAGAAGTCTGGACCGGTTGGATATATCGATCTCATATCTACGGAGCCCAACTACCATGCATTTTCTGTATTCGCGGCGACCTTCGGCGAAGAAGTCAAAAACTCCAAATTTTAACGTCTGAACTACTAACTTTTACACCCATGTGTGGTGTTGCTCACCAAAACCCGTTACTTGTAAAAACAATGCCTTTGTAAGTGCTCCCAAGGAGCGCAGGTACAAGGCGACCGGCCCGGGGGCCTAAGGCCCCAAAAAAAAAGGTGTATACAAACGCCATGTATTTTTATAAAATGTTAAAACTAATATTATTAGATGTCAGGCGAGTAAACAAAAATAAGAGACAAAAGATTGTTTATCGTGGCTTTTTAGCATCAGCCTGAAAGAGGTATATCAAATTGATATCAACTGATAATAATGTTGACTTGGGATGGTCATTTTGCTAAACTGCAATATTGTAAATTTTCACTTGTGTAATATAATTATATTTTCTTTTAATTATAAATAAGTATTTTTGAGTTGCGACAGTTTTCTTTGAAATTAAAATATTGTCTATATGCCGTCATTTCAAGCAAGTATTTAATTGGAATGGCACGTGCAAGAAATAATTGTAAAGGAAATTTATTGTAAATGAGTATTTTTGAGTTGCGACGGTCTTCTCCGGAGCCGGTTTTCACTCTAGCGTTAAGCTTGTATGGCACGCTGACTATGCGCGAGATTCGCATAGCGCACGCACTCACGTGTCACGCGCACGCTTGTCCGGCAGGCGGCGGGAACGGCGGGAGCGACGGACGCGCCGGCTCGTAGTCCCATGCTGCCTGAGATCCCGCCCTTCAGGCCGAGAAAGACGCCTTCACCTACCAGGCTGTGGCCGCATGTAAGTAGCATAGCGGATTAGTGCGTCATCTCAAAATTGTACAAAAACATAATTATTTATAATATGTGCCCATAATTATTTATGTGGCAAAAGTCAAAAAATAAAAAAAAGGTTTTCATTTATTACAGTTCACAATTTTGTGAGTTGATATAATCTTCATCACGGATAAATCTAAATATAAAAAATATAAATATAGCATTTTATGCAACATGAAGTTATTACTTTCATCGGTTTTCAACCAACATAAAAACACAAACCCTTAACACGCTTAACGCCAACGTAATGTTTTTAATGCGTTCGGCTCAGAGGCGCCATATAGGTCACATTCAATGTTAAAATTCCATTGAAATGTAACCGCTAACATACAGGGACTGTTTGTTCAAAAAAAAATAATGGTAGGTCACCGGTAACCTACAGGGAGCCCTTTTCAACAACAGCATAGGTCACCGGTGACCTACGTTGCGTGGAACGTGTTAAATATATGACAATGAATGAATCATGACTTTTGCCACATTCATAATCATGGGTACACATATATATATTTAATAATTTACCCAAAAATAGGTTATAAGTTGCCATTTTTATTCATGGCATTCTCTTTCCTTTTCTTAAATTCAAATCCAATATGAATATTAATATACGTTGATCAAGTAACTGTTGATCACGGATTCGAGACACAATTATTTACTAGAGAATGATTGAGGAAGGATACATTGTACCCGACACTGGTCTCGTTTCCTGATCCTTATTCAAACAATGTATTTAATTTTTTTATGATAAAATATGAAGTATTATAAAAATAATGTCAACTCAACATTCTTTATGTGCAATTGATATGCCTCTAGTATCGCAGCAATTCAAAGCAGTGCATGATCAAGGAAATATCTCTCTTCGTCATCATTTGTCTCATTTTAGGACGTATGATTACAATCTTCCAGTTCTATAAAAATTAATTGACTCAAAACTGATCGCAATTGTAAGTTTTTAGTTATCTCACACTCCTTATCACATTTGGCATTATTTTTCAACAGAGAGAGAAGAGAGATCATTCACCAAATCATCCTACAATGACTGTATGGACTTAGAAAACAAAACACAATCTTCAAAATAAATCATTATTTTAAAATATTTATTATATTATATAACCTATCTTTTATAAACTTGTGTATAAAGATACTAAAGGTTTTTTTAATCACAACAGTCGTGGTGAATAATCGGGTCGGGTGTAATAAATCTATGTAAATTTTTGTGTGTAAAAATCAGGAAGCGGAGCACCCCGGGGTGCACCTGACAGTCGGGCCCGGGGGTGCGGAGTGGGCGCCCCGGCCCCCGCGTGTCGCTGTACTGGCGGCGAGAGAGCCGCTCCACAGATCCACTCACTGCATACCTCCCGTGGCATCAGTATTGAAACTGGAACGAAAGGTAAATGAAAATGGATGACTCAAGATGTTTCCATCGAATAGTCCTAAAACGTTAATAATCATTATATTAGCAGGTAATATTTACTGTAAAAGCTTTTTTGTTTTGTTTTTCATTTATTAATCATTTTATAATGTTGATTATAAATATACTTTTTTTGCTTTGGTAGATTTGAATATTGTAGTACAAAGTATCATTCAAAATGTGTATTTTTCTTATGACATTTCATTAAAATACTCTAAGCTCACTGCCGTAGGATTACCATGCTATATATATATATATATATATAATCATGTCGGAAACAACAGGGTGAAATCTTCTCTGCCCAGAGTGGGCGACGTGATGGCGTTACTCCCGGCCATCATCAGGTCTTCCTGGGTGCAGCTACTCGGACACAGCGCACACTCCAGAAGGTGTGACAGGGTCTGCTCCACGCCGCAGTCACATTCAGTTGGTCCGCTGTAAAACTGCCAGGGTTTCATTTGTGTCCTCGTCTTGCATACTCCGGTTCGAACTCTGTTAAGGGACCTCCATATATTCTATCCCTGATTGTGTCCAAGGGCTAGGTCTTCTTTCGGGGCAATCCAAGTATTCCCCTCAGTTGGGCTTCTCCACATGTTCAGCCACAGGGTGGCCTCAGGTATCACCAGTTCCGTTGTCGACTGTAGGAAACTTCTTCTTGATTTGAGCCGTAATTGAGTGGTAATCTTTTGATACCCAAATATAGGGTGGAGTGTGTCGTGGGTTGCTTTCGAAAGCTCCTTCATACTAAACTTTTTAAAGAAAACAATACTGTGGTTATTCTAAGAATTAATTTAATTGCTAATTTATGTGTCATAATATCAAAATGCATTTCCTTCTTATTGTTCAGTCAATATCTATATTTTTCTAGGTGAAAGTATCCTTCATTCATACCCAATTAATGTGTCAAAAATTTTAAACTAACTTTATTTGAGTTACGACGCTCTTCTATCAAACCAGTGATTTTTATATTTCTTTGGCATGTACTATTTGATTCTATGGGGTGACTCAAACCTTGCAACAGGCAGTAAGTAACACAGCCAAGTTTTTGTTCAATTTCAATGTTTCTTACTTCGGTGATCATACGAGAACCAGGCATACAAAGTGTTTTTGTCATTTGTCATTTGAACATGTGTGTGTCGAGTTAACTTAATCTGTGTCCTGCAAAAAAGCTACTAAAGCTACTGAAAATACCATGGGCAATAAAATATTAACTGGTCCAGTGGTTTGGAACAAGAACAAAGGAAATTAACGAATATGGTATACACATATTTGTTAATGCCTTGCAGATTAAATATCTTATAATTATTATAGAGTGCTTTTTTATGACTAAATGGTGATTATTTGCTTCCCTTCAGGCAAAAAGTGTGTCTCAAGTCGCGTATTATTTATCCAATTGGCCTTGCAAAAACGTTTTTTTCCCTCTAAGTAAAAAGGTAGGTTTTGAGTCTGCCTCTAAAGAATGCCTTCATTTTCAGCTCTTATACATTCCGGCAGCGAGTTTCAAGCCTGAAACTGAAAGCACGATTGCTAAATACCGTGCTAGGACTACCTTCCGTCAGCTGTGGGGTATTTTTACTTGTTCTGGCTGATCTGAGTGTGTCTGTAATGAATCGCTTGTGTGTTTCCAGGAGTTGTCCGCCGGAAGCAGTGGATCTGATCCTGAACTCCTCGGTGCACGCAGTGTAACGCCGACCTCTGCAGCGACAACGTCTTCACAGCCCGCACCCGCTGCACCACCGGCATCTTCTGAAGCTCCTTCCACCACGGCAACCACACCAGGTGTGGCTGGAGCAACAACACCAGCCACTGGAGAAGAAGAAAAACCCAAAAGTAACACATTTATCTAATAAATTATACAAACACCTAACAAAAAAAAAAAATATTGTGTTGTGCATCAATACATTTGTAAGCAAATATTTCATTTCAGTTATTTGCATAACAATTTGCATATAAAATTCATTAAAAATTCAGATTAAAATTTATAACTATTTTCAAACCTTTAATATTAAAATGACCGCCTTGGGTAAAAATACCTAGTATTTGTTTACATTCAATTGGGTAAAAATACCTAGTATTTGTTTACATTCAAAAAGAATTGATAATAATCAAAGAGTCAGTCTGGCACTTTCTAATGTTCTAATGTTTCTAACGTTAAGTATAGAGTATGAAGAGTGCATAAATATATATTTTTTACGTGATAGTAAAGAAACATGTTTCATCTCTTTCTCTTTCTAATGCCAGATACTCTTGCTATTTCTTCCATGGTGACTACCAATTGATTCATTTAGAGATCTGATATTTGAAATGATGGATAACGTTTCGAATCTGTATTGATTTGTTAACAGAATTTGTCCAGGTCCCGGGAGTGGCTGGCTAATTATCCTATCTACTTAGCCCTTTAGATACGGCGTGCCTATATATCGAAATGACACTTTATGTGGCTAGAGTGCGGCCTGCCGATATATAGCCAAGGCCATAGAAAACTGCTCGCGCTATGTAACGACACGAAACTTGGTAAACACATGGGGAATAGTGTCCCTGTTGGCTAATCACTTGATGCGGTATGCCTATATATCGGCATAACACTTTATGTCGCTTAGTATACGGTGCGCCGATATATAGGCAAGGACATAGAGTTTTATTAACCCTTTCGCATCGGTTGTCGGCATATGCCGTTAAAGATTCCCCATTCGTTGACATTGGTTGACATGATATATTGTTTTGCAACTTTCAGTACTCATTGTGACATCTACGGTAGGAAATTGGAAGTGCAGTCATTCCCTTTATCAACCTACATGTATTCTTTACAGGTATCTGTAAAGCATTTAAATAAATATCTTCAGGTTTCGTCACAGGAGCGATTTTTCTGTAAACCACATGTGTCAATGCCACCACATGTATGGAGTTACATACTGAGCGTTTGTTAAATATAATATGTTTTTGTGCATCATCTGATAGCTAAATGATAGAAGAACCAATGTGAAATATGAAAATAGGTCAGATAAGTACATTTTTGCTTCAAATACTAGTTTTAAGCAAAAAAATGGTTTGAAGAATTTACGCCGTATTGACAGTATAATTTGTATTCCACCGAGCCGTAACGAAAGTGTTAAAAAAAGAATATGGTGTGTTTTAATCGAAGGTTAATTAATTAAAATAGTTAAAAATTTAACAAAAATTGATATAGTTGTATACACATGTAAAAAATAATAATTCGTCATAAAAATCGAAAATATTGTTATTTTATTCTTTCCATGGATTATCGACTCTTCTTATGAAGCCGCACCTAGAGGGGTAAAAACGCTAATTATTAAACACCCAAATATCTCAGTAGAGCTCATAGTCAACCTGAACTGTGAAATGATAATTTGTGGTGTCTATATGCTCCACGTGCCGGCGGGTATAGCTCAATGGTCAAAAGAATTTTTAATTGATTTCTGAGCTCTAAAGTACCCCGGTTGGTGTGAATTCGATCCCTCGCCCGCTAAATGTCAGTCATAGCCTATGAATTAAAATTAAGGATGATGCATGAATCTCGTGCTGTATTCTATGACTTTGGCAGATCAACGCTCCACATGCAGCGCATAGCCATAGAATTCCACAGATAAGACTTCAGAATTACTATCACCATCTGTCGGTATTCTCCTCTATGTGTGTACATAAAAAGAATACGGTAAAAAATATATTTTGCTTGTTACAGCAAAGAGGTACAGTCCGGCAACGGCTGCACTTGTCAAGAGAGCTCGCTCAGTGGCTGTGTTTTCCCTGAGACTGCGGAAGGCTCGGGAGGCAGCGGCTGCCAAAGGTGCCACGGAACAAGCTTCACCTCCAAAGGTAACACCATACATTCTTGTAATAAGTAGTTCAGTTATGGATTATTTGTGAATGTTTAATTTCAGATGGAATATTCTAGAGTGATGAATTGTTAAATATTGCATAGCTAGCTATATATATAACATCTTAGATTTTCACGGTTAGATTTGAATGGCTTTTGGGTTTAGCTGTGTGTGGCAAACACACATTGCTTAACCTAAAAGCCACAATACCAGCTAGTTATTTCCTTATGGTTATTTTTTTTAGAGAAATCAATTTATTAAGGCAAACAAAGATTTGGTTTACAGTTGTTTTGAAGTCTTGTTCAACCATTCAAATAGTAAGTCAACAAATGAACAGTGAAATATAGAATACTTAGCTGAATTTAAATTTACAGTGCACTTAAAAGTGAAAAACTTAACAATACCTGTATTAAAGTTTTGATATAACTTTATTATTTGCTTCTATTTATTTTATACGGTTATTCGGAAAATATTTTTTTTTGTCCCAATGGAGGATTGAATTATATTTGTTTCTCCTTCACACTTGGGCGCATAATAAATATACATTTTAACAGTTGATATACCTAACCTTGCTTATGAAAAAGCTACATTGATTCTACG
Organism: Glossosoma conforme; assembly: GCA_022606575.1. Taxonomy (NCBI): domain Eukaryota; kingdom Metazoa; phylum Arthropoda; class Insecta; order Trichoptera; family Glossosomatidae; genus Glossosoma; species Glossosoma conforme. The sequence goes on along the minus strand of JAGTXR010000058.1, from coordinate 4,227,398 downwards.
AAGTAGTTTTTGGTTTGGTACCATTTCAAATGTGGAAAATGAAAAGCAGCACTTATGGCAAATATTACTTTTTTACTACAAAAAACATATAAATTCTGTTCAACAAAAAAATAACAGAACACCAGTGCAAAAATTTGGGAATTTTGATGGTGGAATTTCAGGTGAAGTGAATACACAATTAATGCATTAATTTATGCTAACATCCTCCTCTCTTTCAAAAGGTGTTATTCAGTCGCGTGATGGCAGGATTAGGAGCAGATTGATAACACAGACTTTTACAGAAGCACATTGACATTTACGATAAAACTGTACAAATTTATGGCTCGACCTAGCATTCGGCCGAGCCACAATACAATATGCTCTCACCGACGAGCGGGGCACGACTGACGCGCTCGTGACGGCTCTTGCCCAACGCTACTAGCGGCAGTCTATATAACTAGTTCCAAATGACAATATAGCAGACACATTCATGGACGACAAGCGAACAGAAATAAGAGACTAAAGTCTGTATATCGAGGTTTTCGGTACCAGTCAGCAGGGGCTATATCATGCTGATGTCAATGCGAACCAGGGAATAACAACTTGTGAGATTGCTGAGAGATTCAGTTTATTGATTTTGACCATTCGTGGTCATTTAAAATGCTTAAGTTTAAAACATTGTTTTTTTTTTTTTAGTAAAATTGAAATTATATTCCCTTACAACCTAAATAGCTTGCAATCGCAGGAGTAAGGGTATTGAATAGTTTGTAATTGAGTTATTTATTTATTTTCTAGCCTTTGCCTCCACCGATCTATGGCGGAGAGCTTTCCTTGATACCGATCGAGAAGCTGATCCAAGTGGATGACGTCAGGCCAAGAACAAACTCCTAAACGCAACAACGACACAGCCCATCGTTATATCATTTGATACCGTCAATTCCAATACTAATTATAATGTGTAACGTTTCTCCGATGCTACTAAAATATATATAGTAACATAATTGTGATTATGAGTTCTTCGAAATGCTTATTTTGAGTTACTACAATGTGAATAATTGCAAAACTATCTACCAACTGTAATTATTTTTGATTATTTATTATATGATTCATTTTTAAATTTGAATTTTTTTGTTGTATGTAGATTGCGAATTTCCATAGAAAGACATTCAGTCAGATTTACACAATTCCATAAAGGCCCATCTCAAAAATTAGTTATTTTACTTACAAGAATAGTTAAGGCAATGAACGTGTTAATGTCAATGCCACTAAAGAGGGTTCCACATTATTAATTTTCAAATAATTAATAAATGACTGAAATAATATTCATATATGATATTATTTTTTTTTTCCTAAAAAAGAACTTTTAATTTTAACATTAAAGAATAGTTTTGCAACTATCCATATTAATGTTATAAATATTATGAAGTTTCTGGAGTAATGTTACATTTGCAGACTTTTTGTCTGCAAAAGATTTGTTCGAAAAATTATTTAAATTATTGTTTTTTTTTTTAAGTTTTGGAAAAATTTAATTCGATTTTAAAATATTTTTGAAATTTCAACAAAATGGTTGATCAAATTATTATGTATAAAAAATAATGTTGATATTTAAAAAAGAAAATGATAAATTGAGTGCATTTTGGATTCGCCTTTACACAAAAAAAAATAACTAAAAAATAATTAGATTGTAATGTAATGAGATATTGAAGGAAATCAATTATCTGAAAGCCGACTGCGGGTAATATTTTCAAATATATTTTTTTTATTTTAATTCTGATTTAATTCCCGATTTTTTATTACTACTAGTACATTGCACTCCAAAAGTACATTTTCATAGATTTTTTTTACCTTCCAGCGGCTGCACTGATTAGGTTCCTTTGAGCGGGCCTTGTCGTAAATTTTACCTCATCAAGTTTTCTCCATGTAAATAATATTTTCTTTATGTAAAATGTTAAGGAATTGCTATAAGGTTATGAAAAATGATGAATGACAGTAGGTACTTAAGAAAACAAAAATTTACTTTCTTAAACAAAAAGCGAAACAACACTCTAAATATTTCATAAGAAAATATTTTATCGACCTGTAAATCCGAATGAATATTCACCTTTAGTTTTGTTGTAGTCTAATATAACCTGAGGCTTTCCGGTGTCTGGTGATCCATTTCGTCGTCATCATGTAATGTTGACACCATTTTTGATATATTTTTCCGAGGTATAAAGGAAAGCACAATTTTTTTCCCTTTTGGAAACCGAAAAGAGTGGATCTGACAGTTTTGCTTTTGGCGAGAATTATTTTGGGACGGTAGGTTAGAGAAGACACTGTCCTTCGAATAGTTAGGAGCTCGATGCTTGCGACTAAGCAATAAAGGTGGAGGAGGCGATGAGGTACATTTGTTGTAAATTTTATGACAGCGCGCCCGCTGGAAGGTTAAAAGCAATTTGTTTTAAATGTGTATACTTTTTTTTTCTAAAAATAAAATAAAATTTATACTTGTCCATTTATGGCATTACATAAAAGATGCGTGATTTTTATAGTGTTTTTAAAGGGTCGTAGAATATATATATATCCCCCAAATATCAACAAAAAAACCTTCTTCATCCTCTCTCTCTCTCTTTGTATCTAAATGTTGTGTGTGCACAAGTTTCACTATCAAAATTGTTGAAAAAAATAGACAAATAGTAAAAAAAAAATTGTAGATTTTACACAGTTTATTTACGTAGTCGATACACAAAATGTGAAGTATAAAAGTTAGTGTTATCTTTTCTGTTAAAAAAATTAGATAGAATATCATAGGTAGAAAACTGTTAACTTGTGCTTTTACTGATGAAAGAATTTCAAAAAAATAAACACTCAACCCAGTAGCTACAAAAATCTCTTTATCCTTCTTTCTAGTATCAATCCGGTGGATTGGCTTGCAACAACAAAATCTTGAATCTCGATTTCCACTAATCTCGATCCTCTGCAACCCTCTTTAGCACAGCATAAGAGCTACAACTCATGTCCTCGAACACTTGCTGCAAATACTCCTGTCTAGGGCTCAGTGCAGTTTCTAACCTCAACCATCCTTTCCACAATGCCGTGAAGAAGACCATCGTGGTGCAAATATGACATAGTTGTCATATATATAAAAATATATATCTTAAAGTCCGCTTTCACTTGTGCATCCATACATATTTTCAAAGTAGAAATGAGTGTTTTAAAGTTACATAAAATGGATTTATTATTTTTTCTTTCATATCTTCCATAAGTTGTGTATAAAAATAAATATTTATATATACACTGTAGTCAAAGACATTGGTAAAAGTGCATTTTTACAGTTTTTAATTTACCAATATAAAAAAGTATATATTGCCTTACTGAATGTTTAGATAGTGATTTTATTTTATAAGGTAGCTTTATTTTTATGTCAAGAGATGTCACTGAATCAAAAAAATAGAAAAATAGAAAAAAAATACACAAAACAGTAGTTTTACAATCAATGTTGATTTTGGTATTTATTTCCCCTAATTTAATGATTCTTTAACAAACCCTCTTTCTTAAACTCTCTAAGTCAAATTATATTTGCCGGCGGGTATAGCTCAATGCATTTGCTTGGCAAGCCGAAGGTCATGAGTTCAATCTCCGACAGATTAAAAAAAACTATTTCTGTTTTTTAATTATTTTTATTATATCTAGTGACGTCTTTTGACATCATTTAGTAGTTCAAGTAGTTATTTTTTAATTCGTAATACTAAATAAGACCTTATTCCATATTCAATAAAAGTAACGCAGTTTTTCTAAGCAAAATCTAGAATTTAGATAGTGTTCCTATACATAATGTACTACATACCATACAATATATTTACCGACTCCATTGGATTCCGATGCATACAAAATATGGAATCCAATATCGTCTACAATTATAACTTATATCTTTAGATTAGAACCGAATGATATCTAAACTGTAAGTGCAGGTCTGTGCTTCCTTACTTATTACCCTGTAGAATTTATCTAGATTATTTTAGTGGAATAACGATCTATCTAAAAAATGTTTTACATTATACAAATTTATTTATTCTTTTATTATTAATTATATTTTTTTAAATAATTTTAAGTCTGTCGGATGTGGGAGTGTCGTTGAAGTGTTGTGATCAGTAGATTGCTGTGAAGGAATTGTTATGCGTGTTGGAAACGGATCACTGGAATTACTCCCTACATTCCGAACAAGAAAGAAAAGAAATAAGAACACGGTATAATGTCACGGGGAATTTAATATCAGTTAGTAAGCTTAATATTTAAACAGTTTTAAAGGTGAAAAGTTACAGAAGACTTAAGAAGTTTATTAGATTGATTTGAATTATTAACGAGATTCAATTTTATTGGCAAGTTCTAGTAATGATTTTTGGTCAAAGGTAATATGAAACGCTTCCATGTTTACTGTTATAACATTTTACCGTTCACATTAAATTACTGCTATGTAATATTGAGGTAGATCATTCTTCCACTAATTTAAAATATATTTTTTTACTGTATTCTGTATTCCCATATATATTTAGTTTAATTATTTGCATTTACCACTTCAAATATTCCCAAAATATCTTAAATTTTTTTTGTAAATCTTAAGTACAAAAACTAAAATGATACTACTGAAAATATAAAATAATTATACAGCAATACTAGCAATTCTGAATGATTTCTTGTTCGGAATTAATTTTTTGGTGTTCTGTACATGAATTTTTTCATAGTATCAATAAATATGTGTTGTATGCACAGTGGAATCTTTTGTTCCAGGAATACATGTGAAATTCAAAACGCTATTTAAAAAAAATATCTAGTCGCTTGATCCTTTTTAGTATTTGTATCTGAATGTGATCAGCTGATTATGTACTCATAAATGTTATTAAAATATCTCAGTCTCTTCTTCATCACTTGTTACATTGAATTGTTTATCAAGCGGTGTACCACCGTGTCTGCAATGTTCAAATAAATTTAGGTTTAAAAATATGGAACGCGATTAATTGAATGGAATAAAATAAAAAACAAAAGCTGTTTAAAAAATAGGTGACGCTTTTGTTTTGTATGAAGTTTAAAGTGTTATATAAAGATGTTTATTTTTTTAGCAACTGATAATAAAATAGTAAAGGGATTAAAATGCCTATAATTATTACCGTGTACTTTAATGGCTTATTACAATTGTGTATTTAATAATGTTAATCAAATATATTTGCAAATAATGAGTGTTTTGAGACACTAAGAGACGCTTTAATAGAATATTTTAATAGGAGAGTGTTGCTAATAAGTATCGTTACATTGGTGTTTAGTTTTAGAACACACTTTCAAATCCAAAATGTTAGATAAAACATTAATTTCAATCCAAAATGTCAGTTTGAAAAAAGATTCAAATCTAATCTGTCAGTTTAAAGAAGGATTCAAATCTAAACTGTCAGTTTAAAGAAGGATTCAAATCTAAACTGTCAGTTTGAAAAATGATTCAAATGTAAAATGTCAGTTTGTAAAAGGATTCAAGTCTAAACTGTGAGCTTGAAAAAATATTCAAATCTATATAACAACATAGGTTTCTTAATCTAAACTGATTTTGAATATGGATTCAAATCCAAACTGTCTGCTAGAACATGAATTTCAATCCAAAATGTCAGTTTGAATAAAGAATCATATTTTAACTGTCAGTTTGAAGAAGGATTCAAATCTAAACTGTCAGTTTGAAAAGTATTCAAATCGAAACCGTCAGATTGAAAAAAGATTCAAATCTATATAACTTCATGGGTTTCTTAATCTAAACTCATTTTGAATATAAATTCAAATCCAAACTGTCAGCTTGAACATGCCTACAAATCCAAACTGTCAGCTTGAACATGCCTACAAATCCAAACTGTCAGCTTGAACATGCCTACAAATCCAAATTGTAAGCTTGAATAAAAATTTTAATCCAAAATGTCAGTTTGAAAAAGAACTCAAATTTAAACTGTCAGTTTGAATATGGGTTGAAAACCAAACTGTCAACTAGAACATTTATCAAATCAAAAATAAACTTTTGAAAATGAATTTTCAACTAAACTGTCAATTTGAATACGGATGCGAATCCAAACTGTCAGCTTGGTCCACAGGCTTAAATCCAAAATGTGTATTTCATATACACCTAAAGTATTTTTTTGTATCAATAATATAGTATTCAATAAACCATAATACTTTTTTTGTTCTTATTATTTAAATGTAAAAACAAATAAATGCTTACAAAGAGCACCTGATAATTGTTAAAATAATATGCCCCCCTTTCCAGCGGCTCTCAAACTTGGCAGCAATAGAGACTTAATGCCTTGTAATCAATAATGTACTGTAAAGATTATATATTGTAACAATTAATGTTATTATTAATATATTACGCGTACTGCTTTTTTAATTAAATTGAATAATTGTTAGCGTATTAAAGAAATAAATGATGTTTGTTAGGCTGTATTTGATATTGTGTAAAGCATCTAAAAATATGTGTTGTGTTTTGTAAAAGTCATTCAATCTTCAAAAAAACATAAAAAATTTCATGTCATGAACACTGAAGCAGACCTCTGCAATGGCGGTTGAAATATTGTAACAAGATAATTAGCCACACGGCTAAACCCAAAAGCCACAATACCACATTTATCTATTGACCTATCATCCTTGGACCAACAAAAGTTAAAGATTAAGTACTAAACAATGAGGTGACATCCCCCGTCTTTAAAAAGACGACAAGTCGCGGGTTCCTCACGTGGCCGCATGGAGGAAGGATTCAGGAGCAGATTAACAACACAAAGAACTTGTTTTTAATGCACAATTCGCATTTATTTCCGATAAAGACTTGACTTCCCCGTTCGATTGTAACATGACGTTAATTCCGTCTCGATAATGTGGCTTGACTGGCGACTGCCCGGACACTGTGACAAACAGCGCCGCCAAGACAATCGTGGCAAAAATCAAATTAAAGATGACAGTTGCACCAACATGAAATGGAACAACGGTCATAACAAATAAAATGGCGTATGCAAACACCGTATAATATTATTAAAACTAACATTATTAGATGTGCATGTCAGGCAAGCGAACAAAAATAAGAGACAAAAATAGTTTTTGGAGGCTTTACGGCATCAGCCTAAAAGAGCTATATCAAGCTAATATCACTTTAATCCTTGGTCCAACAAAAGTTAAAGATTAAGTACTGAACAATGAGGTGTGCGGTCAAACGTATTTTTTAATGATCTTGATGAATTAACTGATTCTTACAAAACATTCAACTAATCGCACTGCAAAAGTATACAAGGGCTACCATTTAATTGTAAAGTAAATTTGCTAAGTTAAGGAAAAATTAATGATTTTTAAAAATCTTCATTTCATTGTTGTCCTATCAAATATATCTAATTGGGAATCTTTATGCCATTTATAATGAAATACAGAGGTACCTTGATATACGAGTGCCCCAACATACGAGATTTTTGATATACGAGCCGTCGAGTGAGCAATTTTATGCTTTGAAACACGAGCAAATTTTGAGATACGAGCAATCGGCTTAGCAGGTCGGCCGGTAGCACACGAACCGCGCGTCACGCTTTCCCGCGTGAATTACCCGGTCACGGTCAGAGAATCGGTTATCAGTGTGCTCTCGCTGTCAAAGCGTCTTTGACAAGTTGTGCTCGCTATTAATTTCAATGGGGGAAATTTGCTTTGAGATACGAGTAATTTGAAATACGAGCAAGGTTGCGGAAAAAATTAAACTCGTATGTCGAGGTACCACTGTAATTTAAATTAAAAAAAAATATTATAATCTTGAATATTAATTTAAAAATACATATTTACATTTTATTTTAATTCTAATCAATGAAATGTTTTTTTTTGCTACTAACTTCAGATGAGACTGTTGAATTCGTCCAAAAAAAATGTCATATATATCTATGTTTTTTACATTTTATGTGTTAAATTACTTTGTCGAATATATTTTATTTTTCATACGTATATTGTAATTTTTTTGTCCTTTTATTTTTATATATTTCTCGACTGTTGAAATGAGACAAAGATACACAAACATAATGATCTGTATTTTTCCATATCTGGAACATCCATTCTCCACTCTGTTCTGTTAGTTGTCGTTTTACGAACTTTTTCCCAGGCATATCTGCACCCGAAGGTCTACTTAGAATCATATATAATTCCCGACAACTTCCAGGACAAGAGTCCATAGTATGTGAAGAGTACTTTTAGTAATTTAAATTGTTTACACCACATTGGATGATTAGCTTGACGCTCCCGAGGCGTAAGACCATTCATTTTTAAAGGATGACTCAATGCAATGATCTGTATAGTTAGTTTTCTTTTTCCATGTAGCATGTTGCTACATATTTTTACACTGTTCAGATCATTATTTTTTTATAGCTCTGTTTCTATAATGCATATAACTATGTCTACTTCTATCATGATATTACTTTTCGACATTCAAATTGTTTCTAGTTTCAATTATGTGTAATACTGTCTATATATATAGAGTAATTACACAAGTGATTTATTACAAAATGATAACAAAAAATCATGCAATTTTTGTCATAATTTAAAAAGGGTTTTTACAATTTTAATTTAAATTTTTAAATAAAAAAACAATGTGTAAGTTATAGTTTTTTTTTTGTTTTTTAGTTAGAAAAGGGAGTCGCTTAGACCTGTAACTGCATAACGAACTAGTGTCAGGATAGTTTTAACGCCAATATATCATATTTAAAAAAAAAACTATTTAGTCAGCTAGTAATCTTTATAGTAATGTAATTTTTCTAGAAATTTAACAAAGACGGTCGGTCGTTATAAACAGTATTTTACAATAGTCTAAGTTGTATTATTATTACGGTACGTTATTGAATATTGCTTGAACTTAGATCTTTCTAGAAGATGGTATAATTATCGAGGAATGGTCACTCTGTTGTGTTATAGATAATACACCATATCAATTGGTTTCTATTTAATTTTTTATATAATTTAAAAGTTCAAAATATTTTTTATATTAATACAACACAATACTAGTATAGATAGTCGATTGCATGCATCTATTAATTTACCATCCTTCTTCTCACGTTATACTCATGACGGAGCGTCATGACAGCAACAACCTAATATATGAATATCTCTTATTCAGCCTCGCTATTTACCATTATCACCTGGGTTCGGCTCTCCTTGTGCACATTCGCCATGTCTGCTTGTCCTGCGCTGCATTCTCGGTCAAGCCCCAAGTTTTCAGATCCTTGTCTACAGTTGCAGTCCAGGTTGCCTGTGGTCTTCCAGGTCTTCTCCTCAGTGTGGGTATGTTGAGGGCTCTCTTCGCCATTTAGTCTTCATCTCTCCGTGTCACATGCCCATACCATCTTAGGCGGTTTTCCCTTATATTTTCAGGTATAGGGGCCACCCGAAATGAACCCATTTTGCACCCGAATGTGCTCATTTCGAACTCTGTCCAATCTAGTCACACCGCCCGCCCACCTCAGCATCTTCATCTCTGCCACATGAATCCTATCCAAGTCGCGTTTCAGCGGGGTCCAACACTCCGATACGTAGAGCATAGCTGGCCTTACAGCAGTTTTGTAGATTTTACCATTGGTCCTCACTGGAATTTTGCTATCACACAAAACCCCTGAGAGAGACCTCCATTTCAGCCATCGGTTCTCACTTAGTAAAAGTATCGTGTTGATATTCTTCAACTTCTTCGCATTCACAGTAGTCCATTGACTCATTATATATGAGCACTTGATAGTTGGAGCATATGAACACCAACAAGAGACTGTAGCTTGAAAAAAATAAATTTTTACAATGTTTTCATTATTTACTTTAAGATCCATTATAAATAATAAATATTTATTTACCTTGTTTTTTGCATGGATTACATTAGGCTCTGTTTAGGATACTACAGTTTTGACTAACTCGTAGCCTTCCTCAATCCTGTTTTAAGTAATACAATTGCATGCAATCTTCCAAGTAGTCAATTATTAATATTAAAATTATATTTTAGCTGCTATAGAATGATGAAAAATAAATTTCATTTTTATTTATTTATCATATTTGTTATAATTATTAAATATTTAAAATCAATGATAGCCGTCCGAAATTATAATTTAACTAGATAAATAATGTTGGTAAAAGTATGGGAATAATTTAACACTGAAATAATGTGACTCACTTTCTTCTTTCACAAATATTTCAATTCTTAAAGGTAATTGTGGCTTTTGAGTTTAACCGTGTGTGGCGAGTTGTTTCGATCCAATATTTCGACCGCCATTGCAGGGGTCCTCCTCAGGGTTGACGACCCCAATAACTATGACAGTTGGACACCTGCAATGGCAGTCGAATTGTTATATCGAAGCAATTTGCCGCACACGGCTGAGCCCAAAAGCCACAATACCAAATCTGGCCGTGAAAACCTAAGAACTTATTCATAAAGGTACTTCTTTCTTTTAAATCTGCTATTTTAAAGTTTAAATACAGTTTATTTCAAATTATATTTATTTTATTTTTCTAAGTCTTCCATTTTTCTTTTATTTATGTAGCATTCATGTTTTTTTTTCTAATATTTCTTTATTAACTAACTATCTATAAAACAACAAGATGACTGAAGGATTGGCCTATATTAAAATTAATTTTAAGCAAACAAACGTTAGGTTAAAAGTAATTATTATGATATTCTAAAATAACGCTAATTATTCAAAATATTATTAAAATATGATTTTAATTTTTTTCGCAATCATTTATTGATTTAAAAAATATTAATTCACTGCAGTAGTATTTATTATAAATTATTACTAAAAACCACTGAATTAAAGGGTACATTACTTATTTATTTTATAAAATTGTCACAACCATCATAAATACAATTTAATTGTGTGATATTCCTTGTAATACATTTAAAAAGTCGTGTTATAGAGATACACCTTTACAGGTGATATACATCTCTTTTACAATTACAGCAAGAGATGTCGCACAATATCACTTGTGAACATGACTTAACAATGTAACATTAGTTATTATTTCAATTGTTTATGTTACAAAATATTGTTGTTGTTTTCGTTATTACAAAAAGTCACAATTGGTTTATGTCCTTTTTGTCCACCATTGCCTTAAAATGTTCATTAAAAATGCATAAATTATTTTTTAAAGTAACATTACACTGTCGTAATAAAATTTACTTGAATAGTACGAAGTTACGCAGCAATAAAACCACTGTAAATTGTTTGCAAATGTCACGTATCTGTTAGGTGGTTTATTCTAAGAGGGCAAGTTCAAATCACGTGAATAGATGCATTTATTGTATTAAAATTTACACCACAGCTTGTTTTTTTCCATTCTATTGGAATAAGAAAATACTTTGTATTTTTTATGCACATGTATGCATGTGAAATGCATTTGTTTTCGTGATGTGAGCATTTCATCTTTTACTGATCAACCTATATCTAAGAAGCTAGATCCAAACAGGTATTTTGAAAAAGAAAGCATTAATGAAATTGCAATGTTGTGAAAAGATACTTCCATAAGCCTATTTTTCAAGATCATTTTCAATGAAATTTCATTGAAAATAGTCGTCTCCATGTGCAAAGTGAATTTCGTTCGCAGAAAATGCGCCACAGGAGAATTTTTTACATCATTTATGGTCCACTTTGATAAAATTCATTTTGAAAACACTGTTCTAAATTGTGTGAGAATTCTAGCTTTTTAGATAGTTAAATAATACATTTAGTTTATACCACCTTAGGATTTGCTTAGAAAAAAAAATGTGTTGTACCTCACAGATATTAAAAATAGGATTCATCATTACCTGTAGGGTTTATTATAATATGAGTAATATTATTGTTGTATGCGATTGTTGATACATGATTAATAGGCCAAAATGTTAAATTAAACATAAAAAACAAACATTTTCTTAAAGTATACAAAATTATTTTAAAACATTCCATGTTAAATTAGTTTGAAACTGTTTCACTTATACGTAAAAAGAAGTATTACTTTATTAAATGAATGCATAAAAATGTATTCTATTTACAAAACGGAGTATTTTTACTCTGCAAATATTTACATTGTTGAATTTCAATAATTTCTGTTGTAATTCAACAATATAATTCATCGTCCTTAAATAATAGGAGAGAAAAATCCTAATGCTATTCACTTATACGTCCTAGATGGAGTGTGCCCTCTTGCCTTGAAAAAAGGTTTCTCTGTTCATGATCCACTTATTGTCGTACTTCATCTATACTGAGACTTGTACTTTGTATAACGAACCAAATATGTACAGTACACAAAGCCGATACAAACGCGACATCTGTTGATTTATGGGCAAACTTTTTTAGCGAAGAACCAAACCGCTATAAAATCTCTCACTGTGTACTGTTCATATTGAAGTAATTACATATCTTAAACACAGAGTAAAAAATAAATGTCCAATGCCATTAATGTGTAATAATCTAGTATGAATAAAAAATATGTACAACTTGCTTTTTTTGATGACTTGTAATTTAATAAAAAAATAAACAAATGTTTTAAGAAATTTGAAAAAATAAACATTAAATGTGTGAAAGTTGCAATAGATGTCTCTACAGTAATGTATTTGATACCTGTCATCTCTTTTACCTATTGGGATGTTTTATTACTTTTTAATACATTTTTATATAGGACTGGTATTGTCAGAATTAATAGTTCAGTAATACAGTTTTTTTGATCTGAATATTGGTTAATAATAAAACTTATCTTTTTTTGAAGAAATAATATTAAAATCTATTATTAAATTTAATGCTCAAAATAAAGAAGATTAATATAGACAGGCTAGCTATAAAAGACACGTTCAATGCACTCACACAGATGCATCTTTAATATTTATTATTAACCTGGCAGGTATGCCCCATACAAATAAAAGTACTGTCTTGTACACCCCTACAGGCCAATCATATGCGAAAATATCTATGAGTGCTATAAGCTTGTCTTTTTTAGCTAACTAGCTTATAATACTTTTTTTAAATAACTCCAAACAAATAAAAAATATTTTGGATTGTTTTTTACTGTCAGTGAATACCTTTTCCCAGCGATTTTTAAGTAAAGTTCCTAAGAGAGAATGGAGGGGAATCTTGTTTTATTTATTTTTTTACACATTCAATTTTGAAGGTTTTATTAATATTTTTCAATCATCGGAAAGGCTAAAAGATGCAAATATTTCATGCTTATTAAGTCATATTTTATGATTATTGTTGACGATATTTTTGTCATTCCTTGACGATTTTATTATTCATAGTTGAACACCACAGAATCAGCGTTAATCCCTAAGTATTTACTTAAATATATCATTTTTATTTATTACAATTTGTAACGTTTCATATGTTTTCGCCAAATAACTAATACTTTGTGCCTACTTTAAGAAAATTGAAATAATTTTTCGTTTATATAATCTCGGATTCTAGTATATATAATTGATAGTCAGGAATCATAATATATATTTTTTTGGTTTTAACACTTTCGTTACGGCTCGGTGGAATACAAATTATACTGTCAATATGGCGTGAATTTTTCAAACCATTTTTTTTCTTCTTAAAACTAGTATTTGAAACATAAATATACTTATCTGATCTATTTTCATATATCACATTAGTTTTTGTATCCTTTAGCTATCAAATGATGCATAAAAAACTATTATATTTAACAACCGTTCATTATGTAACTCCATACATGTGGGGGGCATTAACACATGTGGCTTACAGAAAAATCGCTCTTGTGACGAAACCTAACGATATTTATTTACATGCTTTACAGATTCCTGTAAAGAATACATGTAGGTTGATAAAGGGAATGACTGTACTTCCAATTTCCTACCGTAGATATCACAATGAGTACTGAAAGTAGCAAAACGATATAAAACGTCAACCGATGTCAATGGAGATGCCGTGGCTTATTCCAAACCACTGGACTAGTCAATTCATGACTGGGCACGGAAATTTTAAGGCTAAACTCTTCAAGTTTAGCCTCGTTGATAGTCCAGACTGCCCATGTGGTAGCCCCTTGCAGGACGCTGAACACGTTCTGTGGCATTGTCCAATATTAGATTTAGGGAGACAAAGGCTCCTTAACGTAATCCAACAGAAGTCTGGACCGGTTGGATATATCGATCTCATATCTACGGAGCCCAACTAACATGCATTTTCTGTATTCGCGGCAACCTTCGGCGAAGAAGTCAAAAAGTCCAAATTTTAACATCTGAACTACTAACTTTTACACCCATGTGTGGTGTTGCTCACCAAAACCCGTTCCTTGTATAACGAGAATGTACTCTGAAAACAATGCCTTGGTAAGTGCTCCCAAGGAGCGCAGGTACAAGGCGACCGGCCCGGGGGCCTAAGGCCCCAAAAAAAAAACCGATGTCAACGGTCGGGGAATCTTTGACGGCATATGCCGACAACTGATGCGTAAGGGTTAATAAACTTTATTCATTTGAAGGTTATATTTGTCTACCATATACCGCACATATGTATTTCTTTCTTAATTTGTTTTTTACTTTTTAATTGTTTCTCTAAGGTTTTCTCTCTATGTTTTTTACTTTTATCAATTTCAATTTGACATAACAAGCAATCCAAAATGTTTTTTTGTGATTTTTGTTTTTTTTTGTCGTTGATGTTTAAAAAATCTAATTACATTCAAGTAATGGCTTCTAATTGTTGATTAATTAAGGTACTAATTGATATGTAACATAATGATAAGTGCACGAGTTGTTTAAGAGGCATAGGTGCATAGTTTGCGATGCCTTCACGCGAGTATTTGATACAATGATGTTTTTCATTTGACGTTATTTTTTAGTATGAAAATTTGATATGAGAGTTCTTAAAGTGAAATGTTAACGCTTTTTAATAATAAATGTGTTTCATAAACAAACTTTTTTTAATTACTTGTATTTCATTTCCATATCCACTTCAAGATATGCGATCTTTCGTCTCTTTTTGTTCGCTCGTCGGACATGTATGTGTCGCCATATTGGTTTTTTTATAAATCCGGTCATGGGTATGTCATTAGTATTGTAAATAGCTGTCTGTCATTGGTGCGCCATTAGTTCTGTGGATCGCCACCGAATGAATTTCGGCGCTGTCGTTGGCGCATAAAATACTTACTATTATTAAAAGTACAAGCTATTAGTTATTTGTAACAAACACGTAAAACATTAAGAATTGCCATAAATATCATTTATTTATGTGGGTATTAACATCCTCTTTACTAAGAAAATAAACGACTTCACGTCGCCGAGATTTTTAATAGGACACGTGGTGGACAGATGAGGAGCAGATGAGCAACACACAGACTTTTCAGAAGCACATATATTTTCAATAATATTGACAAACTTTCGGCCTGGGCCGATCACATCATGCTACTGGTCGCGGTCGGGAGACAACTGATTACTGGCCACCTGGCGCCCGCGGTTGGTGACACCCAGCGCCACAAGTGGCGATCTACAGTCCTGACAACGGCCTGTCAAATAATTACAAAATGGTGACACAGCACCATATCTGTTTTAGTCCTTAAATCTAGACTTAGACTAACACCTTTAATGCATGCGAGTCAGACGAGTGAACAAAAATAAAAGAGTAAAGATATTATATCGAGTTTTTAGGTATATCAGCCTGCAAGGGCTATATCGAGCTGATATCAGTATAACAGAATAGGTATGGTAAGAAGCACAGATCTTATACAATACAAGACCTGAGGTAATAAATAAATATTTTTGAAAGCATCCTAACTTACAAAAAGTATCAGTCATCAATTCAAAATATAATGCGGTTCGAATAATGAATTAAAATATTTTTTTACGTTTGTCGCAATTGGAATAATGGCGGTATTATTCACGTGTTTCATGGTCATATTGTTTGTTTTATTTTAAGCGGCGGGTTCAGTTTTGCCGGCGGGTGTAGCTCAATAGTCAAACCGTTTGCTTTGCAAATCAAAAGTCGTGGGTTCGATCCCCGACGGAGATTAAAAATAAAGGATTCTTAATAGATTTCTGAGCTCTAAAATACCCCGATTGGTGTGAATTTGATCCCTCACCCGTAAAATGCCAGTCATGGCCTATTAATTAAAATTGGTGGTAGACGAAAGTCGTCTCGTGAAGACCACCTCTGTAGTCTAGGACGTTGTCGGTTCAACACTCCACATGCAGCGCTTAGTCATATACATTATGGTCAGCGTCATAGAATTCCACAGATGAGTCTTGAGAATTACAATCACCATCTGTCGGTATTCTCCTGTATGTGTTTACATAAAAAAAAGTATATCAGCCTGCAAGGGCTATATCGTGCTTATATCAGTATAATAAAGGGTCCGCCATCTAACTTTTTTTTTTCAACTAGTGCTTATTTCGTGAATGGTAACACTTAGCTCATGTCTGATTTGACAGATAATTAGTTTTATCCTTCCGCTGAACGAATATGGTTGTATATACGCTTGAACAACGCTGGGAAATATTGCGACATTACTTTGAAAATCAGGCCATTTATCTTCGAAAATAATATATGGGTATGGTACAATACAATATAAGATCTGTGGTAAGAAATAAATATTTTTGAAAGAATACTAATTTACAAAAATAATTAATCCGGTTCGAATAATGAATTAAAAGTATTTTTTACATTTGTCGCAATGGAATTAATGGTAGTATTATTATAAATTCACGTGTTTTACGGTTATAATGTTTTTTTTTAATTTAAACTCTTAAAATATCATACCGAGAACATTATGAAAATGGAATATTTTAAATTAGTTTTTTTTAAATGTCTGTAGCCGGGTAGGAAAACTATTGCATATATTCGTAAATTAAGGCACATATTTTCCATTAAAGACTGTGTATTCCGCGTTGGACAAAAAAATAGTGAGACGCGTTCTGGGATTTATACATTGTTGAGGAATTTTGCGCATTTGCACTCGATTTAATAGCAAAGGTGTATGAATTAGTCGGATTGCATACAAACGGTTACTTAATCGCTGCATCCAGACGGACGGACAGACGTCTCCAGCAAGGCGTGAATATCCCAGTGCGGGCCTGGCCAGGGCAGGGCCCACACAGGAAATATATGCAAGTCAAGAATTTTACAAATTATTTTTTCATTAAAAACATGAGTATACTCGTACATTATACATACTTATATCAGCTTGATAATAACCCTTACAGGCTGGTGCCGAAAACCTCGATAAGCGATCTTTCGTCTCTTTTTGTTCGCTCATCGGACATGTACGAGGGTTATCCGTAAAATAAGTTTCCCATGGTGCTAAAAAGCGCTGTTATGGTGGATCCCACGATTCTGTAGTGTACCTTGGTTCCCCGACTCCAAATCCCTTCCCTAGCGAGCTGCCTGCAGAACTCAGTCTTGGCTTGGCAGCCGTAAGCTCTCTGAACTGATCCCTGATGTCAGCAAAACCTCTATTGACAAGATTTTGACGGACCATCTAGTCACTGGTGTATGCTAAGGTTTGCGCGAGGTGGGTGCCAATAATGTTGACCAACGAGATCATCGCAAACTTTGGATGAGGTATTGTCAAACACCCACCTTACAGCCCAGACTTAGCCTCAAGTGACTACCATCTCTTCCCTGACATGAAGAAACACCTGGGTGGAACGCATTTCGGTGATAAAGAAGAGCTGGATGAAGCGGTTCTCAGGTATCTGCGTGGCTTGGCGGCAGATTTTTTTGACTCGGGCATTCAAAAGCTCCTATACCGCATGCAAAAATGCATTGACCTCAGTGGGGACTATGTAGAAAAATAGGTAAATGTCTGAACTTTCCGAAAATGTACGCATTAATGGAATTAAACATGTTCTACACTGTGAAAAATCACTGGGAACCTCATTTTACGGAAAACCATCGTATTTGTCGCCTATTGGTTTTTTGACAAGTCTGGTCACGGGTGTGTCATTAGCATTGTATATGGCTGTCTGTCATTGGTGCGCCATTAGTTTCTGTAAATCGCACTTGCGGCGTTGGGCTGTCTCCCACTACGAGCGCTAAGTAGCGAGTAGGCAGTTGTGCGCCGACCACGACGAGTAACTTGCTGTGATCGGTCTGGGGCCTGAAGCAAGCGGGCTCCGCCTCGGACCCAAAATTAAAAACAAACAAAATTATAAAGGTTCCGCCATCTAACGTTTTTTTTTTCAACTAGTGCTTATTTCGTGAATGGTAACACTTAGCTCATGTCTGATTTGACAGATAAATAGTTTTATTTTACCGCTGAACGAATATGGTTGTGTATACGCTTGAACAACGTTGGGAAATATTGCGACATTACTTTGAAAATCAGGCCATTTTTCTTCGAAAATGAGCAAGGAGTGCCCGTTACAGTCAATGGCGATCGTTATCAGGCCATTTTTGTTCACAAAAATTGAAGAAGAGGATATTGGCAACATTTGGTTTCAACAGGACGGCGCTACGTGTTACACAGCCGAAGCTACACTCAATGTTTTGCGCCCCATTTTCAAAAAAAAAAGTTATTTGGCGGACCCGTTATCATCAATATATAAATTTTGATTTTCCTCTCCCTGAAATGCTTGTATTGCATCGTTTCTTTTTAATTTCCTCGGACAATTCACAGATGGTAGCGCATGCTATATACCGAGTAGACGAGTACAACCGTACCTCGATTTACGCGTTACTTGTTTACGCGGTCTTTCGTTCCATAAAAAACTAAAAACTGTAAAGGGTAACTTAAGAGACCATCTTCAGGGGGAACTTAAAGCCCTGCAGATATGTACGATTGTTTTTATATTACATATTTAATTATACTATCTGAAAGTGATGAAAAGACTCGAGGCCTTTGAGATGTAGTCACACAGAAGAATTATCGGAATTTCCTGGAGAGACCGCGTAACGAACAATGAGGTTCTCAGCATAATCAAGGAAGATAGGAGCCTAATAAGAACCGTCTCAGAGAGGCGAGCCCAGTGGATCGGTTCCATCATGCGCCACGATGGTCTAGAATTTTATTTCTAAGAAGCGGCTCAGTCCGGTATATTGACAAAAATGATATAGCGTAAAAATAATACCGCGTAAAAATTAAACCGCGTAATGTGGGTTGTTGCGCGCTTATTTGCGTATTGTTGGCATTATCGTCGTGCAAAGCATCCCAACATTGCGGATGCGTCTTTGTCCGGGACAAACGCATCCGGACCAGCAATAAGCAATGAGCGGTAACGTCCGAATAAGCAACCAGGTAACGTATAACCACGAACGAGTTAACTCGTTCGCGGTTAAGTTAATCCGTTAAAGGAGGGCTCATCACGCGATATTAGTACTGAATGCGGATTGCATTGAGAGAAATATTAGTTATAATTATTTGATATGTGCAAAAATTTATACATGCGTACGGCATTTACATATAAATTACGTATAGCTTTACACTATCCTTACTGTAAGACAACTCTGATGATATGTATTTTATACACCATATGAAAATGTCATTTACTATACAGAAAAATTGAATATTCCTAAATATTACTTTGATTGACTATGATCGAAGTTGAAATGTAATTTATGTAATGTAAGTATATGAAAAAGACTATATGGATATTCTCATTATTAGAGTCGAGTTGCAGTAAATACACTTTTTTTTTAATGTATTTATTTATTTATTTCACATAACCGCAGTTCTAAGGTACAAATAATAAAAAACATAGACTATACATAAATATACAATACAAACAAAATATTAATAAAAAATAAAAAATCATAGAAGAAGAAGAAGATGACACGTGTCAAAGATCACAGAGATCTAGGAGAACAATACCATCGACAAAAGAGGAAAAGGATGTAAGAAAAGGATCGAGGTGTGCTGGTAGGCCATTTAAGAGCGCCATTGCCGTTGTACTAAATTGAGTACTCGAAGCTCCACAAGTATCAACTGGGATCAAAAACTATGGATGGCTACGAGCACAGGTGTACTTAACGTAGAATTTAAAACATTCAAGAATCCCAGGGTTGTGAATTGCACGGCGAAGAAGAAGGAATGAATGTTTGAGAGCAGCAATTTTTCTCCGGGACTCTAACAAATGGAAAGAAAGCATCCCTAGAAGAAAAAGAGTTGGGTAATGTTCAGAATTGATTGAATTGAATACATATCGTAAAACAATGGTTACTACAATACATTTTGGAATCCCTATTATGTAGTGATTTTTATAAATTTCTCTTCAAGGCCTCCGAATCTGCTCTAAAGTCTGTTGCGAACTAATCATTGTGCATAGTACTAAGGTGGTATAGCTTATTGGTTAAAGCGTTTGCTAACTAAACCAAAGGCCGTGGATTCGATCCCCGATAGAGATTAAAAAAAACGATTTTCAAGCTCTATCCCTCACTGGTAAAATTTCAGCCATAGCCCATTAATAAAAATTGGTGGTATACGAAATTCGTCCCGTGAACACCACCTATTCATAGTGAATTTCTGTAATAATTGGATGATGCGTGAATGTCCGGCTGCAATCTATGACGCTGACAGATCAACAGTCCACATACAACGCTTAGCCGTATGTAGCATGGTAAGCAACATAGACTCCACAGATGAGACTTCTGTATAAGTATCACCATTGGTCGGTATTCTCATACAGTGTTAAAAAGAAAAAGATCAGTTAGAATTGATGTTTATTTTTTTAATATGATTAAGTGTAAAATAATTGTATAAATTTAATAATTACATCTCCGTTTTTAATTCATTAACAGTGTAACCCTGTTTTAATAAAAAAAATACAAAAATATACTTAATTAACAGGTAACAAAAAAAAATACATTGTTATAAAATTATATGTGACAAAAAGTTATGTTTACGTGCAAAAAAAACTAAATAAATTTCGTGTGATATTTTGCGAGGAATATTTTCTTCCCCGATCCGCTGCCCTCTCTCTGTCCTGCCGCCCACTATCCCGCCCACTATCTCTCCTACTATCTCGCCCACCGCTGTGGAGTCGCAAAACGTCAGAACAGCCTGCGCCCCCTGCTGGGCGGATGTAACTTCCAGGGTGGCAGGGGACGCCGCGAGGGACGCACAAAAAATGATTAAATCCAACCCAATTATTTGTTTTGGTATTTTTGGGTGCATTTAGGTTGTGATGCGCACATACCGACTTCTCTTAAGACTGCAGTTCATGGCCTCTCACCACCGATTCCACTCCTACCTGTACGTGGGAGTCCTACATAGTCATGTCACATCAAGATTACGGTAACCAATCTCTTTTGCGATGTGACATCCCACATCTTTAAAACTGCGATAACAGGTCGCGAGTTCGTCATCGGAATTCGTGGAAGAAGGAAGCAGGAGCAGGTCGCAAAGTATAGAACTTGTTTTAGAAGCATAATTCGCTTTTTTTTTATATAAGATTGGTTCCCCGCCCGACCGTAACATGTTGTATCGTGGGCAGCGGTCGGACGGAAACGGGTGCCAAAGATTAATGCGGCTAAATAAGAAACTAAAGTGGACAGTTGATCCAACATGATATGAAGCAAATGTCAATACAAATAAAATGTATGAAAACACCGTGTTTTATTGTTAAATTAAGACGTACATTATTAGATGTCCATGTCAGGCGTTGTGTTTCTAAACAAGTTCTTTGATTTAGAGACCTGCTTCTCATCCCTCCACCAAGCGTCCCGATGACGATCCCGGCGACATGGAGTTGCCTTTTCTTTAACGGTTAAAATCATTAGCCGCAGATGGCAGCGCAGCACGAGCGACAAAACAGACGCGGCAGCTCTTCATACACGTGCACGCGCCATTTTTTTATTTTTTTTTATTTATTCATCGTAAATAGCTTACAAAAGACATAATTATTTTGTTTATATTGAGCTTACATATTTTTCTTATATCTTTTTACTTAAAAACTAATAAACATAAAAATAACATGAATATACAATTAAAACGATATAATTTAATGCATAGTGTCTTTTATTTTAACACTATTTATGCTTCGAAAAAAAATCATCTAAAAATACACTTATATAAAACTCTAAGAACCAATTGTAAGCAAGACTTACGAAATAAATGATAACAATTTAGTCCGGAGACTCCATTGATGGAGAAGAGGGAGCAGAAAGATCTGTTGCCCTTAATCTGCTGATTAAGAGATTGAAGTGAGTTTTAGTGTTCATGTAGAAATTGTGTGTAAGTTTTTGAAAGTGTTGTTGAATAGTGGGAATATTACGTCGGGTATGGGGAGACGTTTGAGGTTAGTGCGAAATGGAGTATTATAAATGATTTTAATGGCTTTGTTTTGAATGACTTGCAGTTTGTAAGAATTGGAGCGACAGTTATTAGTCCAGGAAGGAGCTGAGTATGTGATTGTAGACTTTATTAGAGTGTTAAAGAATATGTTTTTGTTAAGTTGCGACATGCGGGATTTTCTATGGAATATAGGGGTAAGAGCACCTAGAGCGGATAGACCTTTGCATCTAGCAGCTTCTGACTGTGGGCCCCATCGAAGAGGTGAGTGAAGGACGAGTCCTAGATACAGTGGAACCTCTCATTACGAGCATAATTCGTTGCACAATCTTGCTCGATATGTGAAACACTCGTTAAGCTAAATAATTTTCCATAATAAACCAACTCAAAACTAAATAAATTATCAATCCTGAAGAAGACCCCTGCAATGGCGGTCGAAATTGGTTGAAGGAAGTTCGCCACACACGGCTCAACACAAAAGACACAATATCGTATGGTAGTTATAGTATATTTCATGTTATCATGTTGTGTTGGCATCCCTGTGATTGATTGAGTTCCACGTACAGAACTAATGCGGGGCCGGCAAGTTTATTTATCATTTCATTACTGGCCGGCAGGGGCGCTGCGATGTGATGTAACTGTAGGTGTTCCGCACACCACACCACACTACACAGGCGGCCGACCTAACCTCACTGACGAACACTGACATCAGTAGCGCGCGGGAAATATACAAATGCTTTTTTCATATCATCATCTTTCCATATCTTCTTCATAGCTGTATCTTAAAGGGGCACCTGCTTTAACTCTTTCGTTATGGCTCGGTGGAATACAAATTATACTGTCAATAAGGCGTGAATTTTTTCTTCTGACTGATCTCTTGAATCTCTCTTCCGCTGCAGCCGTTGCAGGCAAGGATGCCATAGTGTTTGCCAGAACTGGTGTCTCCGCACACCACGCAGACCAGACCTTCAACAAGACGAAAAAGATGGTAACCAAGCTAAACAAAAATCAATCATTATAACAAGTATTATAACACTGTGCGCAAAAAATACTGGGAAATTTAAATTTCGCGGTTCGAATTAATCATTTTATTTTTATGTTGGTAATGCCTTATTACACGTTAAAATATTATTTAGTGTTTGAGATACCCATTTATTTGTAAGCAGCTATTTTTTTTTTTTGCTTTTTTAAATGTCTTTACCCTTTCGTTACGGCTCGGTGGAATACAAATTATGTATACTGTCAATACGGCGTGAATTTTTCAAACCATTTTTTGTTTGCTTAAAACTAGTATTTGAAGCATGAATGTACTTATCTGACCTATTTTCATATATCACATTGGTTATTTTATCCTTTAACTATCAAATGATGCATAAAATAAGTATTATATTTAACAAACGTTCATTATATAGGCATTGACACATATGGTTTACAGAAAAATCGCTCCTGTGGCGAAACCTAACGATATTTATTTACATGCTTTGCAGATTCCTGTAAAGAATACATGTATTGTGTTTTCCAATTTAGATGTACAGTTGGCGTGCACGATAAGAGTCGCAATATTAACCTGGAAGCTATTTAAAAAGTTTATTTTAATGTTTGGTAATTTAGTTATTAGTTTAACCTAAGATTTAATGACAACTAAGAAAATTTTAATGGTTTATAGTCAAAAAAAGTTATATTATAAAAAAAAACATGATTTTCAACGGATCACCGAGCGCAGCTCACACCTGGCGTCCCACATCACGTACGGCTGCCAAGACAAAACTGAGCTCCGCAAGCAGCTTTCTAGGGAAGGGATTTGGAGTGGGGGAACCAAGGTACACTACAGAATCGCGAGATCCACCATAACAGAGCTTTTCAGGACTGTAGCGCCATGGGAAACTTATTTTACGGATAACCCTCGTATTTTCTTTTAATAATTTCTCCTCTCCACTGGAAAGTTCGCACAATACAAGTCTCCATTGTTCGATGTATTTATGCCCAGCGATAAAACAGTATGTACGCCCCAAGTCCAAAACACAACTCGTGCCATTTCTGTTTCGCTGATTGCGGCGGACGGGGTTTTTTGACGAGGCCGGTTGACGCAACGACGTCGTTTGAAACGTTATTGTATAACACCATTGTTCGAATTTAGAATAATTCCGTTAAAATATATAAATTCATCTATCGATAACCTTACCTTTTATTCTGCTAAAAAATCACGATACTGTGTAATACCAGCAATGAAAAAAATATATATTGTTAATCGTCGTAAAAATGTAGCCATCATCATCATCATCAGCCTGTGTCCGTCCACTGTTGAACGTAGGTCTCCTGCATGAGTCTCCATCCTCTTCGATCCTCCGCCTTCCGCATCCTGGTCGCTCCCGCTTCTTCTTATATCGTTAGTCCATCTTGTAGGGGGTCGGCCAATGCTTCGTTTGCCAGTTCTTAGGCGCCATTGCAATACTTTTCTTCCCCATCGACCGTCGTCTCTTCGATAGATATGTCCTGTCCATTGCCACTTGAGTGTGCCTATTCGTTGGGTAGCAAAAAATGTAGTGAAATACCTAAAATTTAAACTAAAAATTGTTTTATATTTAAAACAATTTTTACTGACATCCTCCTCTCTAAGTCAGTGAACGAATTGCGTGATTTCAGGATGAGGAGCAGATTAATAACACAAAAACTTTTTCTGAAACACATTGACATGTATATTTTGATAATTTTACAAACTTCTGGCCCGGACCTAGTAACAGCATTCAGACCTGGCCAACAACAAAACGCTCTCGCCGCCGTCGGCACACAACTGACTGCCCCGGACGCAGTGGTCGATGACACCCAACACCGCAAGTGGTGATCTCTATAACGGGTCCTCCTAACGGCATTACAAAATGTCAACATATGCGTGTTCAATGAGGGAACGAAAATAAGAGACGAAAGATTGTATATCGAGGTTTTCGGTACCAGTCAGCAAGGGCTACATCATGCTGATGTCAATGTATTTATTATTTTACATTAAAGTAATTAGCAGCAATGTGTTAGTGCTAATTATATAATGAATAAGAATGATTAACTATTGTTAAAGACACTCTTTCTCTTATATTTCAATTCTGAATAAAGTGGAGCATCATCATAAGACTCTGTCAGTTGCCTTGGTCTTCGCCTCATCCCAGGTCAGCTCTGCGCCTCGTAACTCCACCGAGTACATTATATGTATAGTTCCCGACGTCCTACTAGGACGCCGGGAGCTTGAATAAAAGTAGATGTAGTAGATGCTTTCCTTCGGCATTCGGCCACTTGACTGACTTTAGTATAGAAGGCTGTCTTCCTCACAAAGTCAAACCATCGTACTCCCAGCATTTTACGCAGATATATATTTTCGAAATGAATTATACGGCTGCATTAGCTTTTGATGAGATTCCAAGATTCATAGCCGTACAGAAAAACGGGGACAATGCTGGCGCTATTCAGACAGCACTATGTTTTGATCGAGTAAAGCTGCGAGTCCCAGATATTACGCATGTAACTAAAAGCATATGGCCGCCACAAATTACCGCAACACAGTTTTATGAGCTATCATTGTCCATGCCTTGTACCAAAATATAAACATCATTATGATTATATATATATTATGATTGAAATACCCGTCCTTCAGTACTAGATAAGTAATTAATGGTATTATTAAACAATAATTATATAAATTTAATTTAACGTTACGTAAATAATAACATCGCGATTCGCGGAGAATAATATTACATCATTTAATAATACCACGAAAATTATTGTCTATGACCCTTGAATAGAACTAACATTATTGTCTATGAGCTTGAATAGAACTTAAGGTATTCTCTTTGAATCTTGAATACAAGTATAATGCCATCAATTCTGAATACGAATACGTAAGAACACAACACGAAATATAAATATGGCAATTACATCACAATTATACCAAAAGTGCATGATTGTCTAATTCTCTGATTGTTTCTAATTATATATATAGGTATTACATAACATTATATTTGCGTGACAACGTTTATCTAATCGCCATTATAAATGATAATATCAATATGGATTTTTTAAATTTTTATTAGAATATTATTTTATTATTTCAATATTCTAATCTACTTTTATAGATCATTTACTTTATTAAAATATTATTAATAATTAAATATACATATACTACACATAAAATTCCTTTTTCAACGCGTCAATCCAAACACAAAAATAACGGCAAAAGCGGGATGCGAACCGCGGACCTTGGAAACCAACTATGCCCAGGCATTCATACCGCTCAGCCGACTCGGCTATTATTATGCCTGGACCGACTCACGTTGAAACTAGTATTTATGTCATTGTTATCATCGTATGATAGATGTCGCTATAGTATATATTCAAAGTATGTATATTTTTATTTTTATTATTCAACCAGTCGTCATTTATTCACAAGCTTAATATTATTAATATTATGAATATATATATATGTTGGTTGCCAAGGTCCGCGGTTCGCATCCCGCTTCTGCCGTTATTTTTGTGTTTGGATTGACGCGTTGAAAAAGGAATTTTATGTGTAGTGTATGTATATTTAATTATTAATAATATTTTAATATCAATGTTTATTTTAGGGGTCGTTTTCGTAAGATCACCAGATTTAAGCAACATTGGACGCGGACCAGAATTTGCATTGGTTACCGCGTGTTGCATAAATATCTTGTCGGTTAGGTTAGGTTAGGTTAGGTTCGCCATAAGACAACGTTTATCTAATCGTCTATTATAAATGATAATATTATGATCAATTAATATTTTAGGGGTCGTTATCGTTAGATCTAAGCAACATTAGACGCGAACCAGAACCGGGGGTATTTTACTGTACTGTAAAATACCTCCGGTTGGTGTGAATTTGATCCCTCACCCGTAAAATGCCAGCCATAGTCTAATAATTAAAATTGGTCGTAGACGAAAGTCGTCCCTTGAAGACCACCCATTCATAGTAAATTCCTTTAATAATAAGGATGATGCGTGAATCTCGGGCTGTAGTCTATGACGTTGGCGGATCAACACTCTACACGCAGTCATATGCACCATGGTAAGCTTCATAGAATTCCACAGATGAAACTTCCAAATCACTCTTACAATCTGCCGGTATTCTCCTGTATGTGTTTACATAGAAAAAAACTATCTTGTCAGTTAGGTTGAGCCACTCTTTAGTACCAAATGGCCCATCATTTGAATTATTTTTTAAATATCCGATAAACAAATCACCCAAAATATGCCTCGGATACTATAGATGTAGTATTTTCATGTCACCGAACTTCTGTTTTGGATGTCGTCGAAAAACATTTTTTTTTATTTAAAAAGGAGAATACCGACAGATTGTGATAGAAATTCTGAATTCTCATCTGTGGAATTCTATGACGCTTACCATGGTGCATATGGCTAAGCGCCGCATGTGGAGTGTTGATCCGCCAACGTCATAGACTAGAGCCCGAGATTCACGCATCATCCTTTATTATTAAAGGGATTTACTATGAATGGTGGTCTTCACGGAAATCGATTAAAAATCTTTTTTTTTAATCTCCGTGGGGGATCGAACCCACGACCTTTGGGTTGCGAAGCAAACGTTTTTAACATTGAGCTATGTCCGCCGGCAAATATGCCAGTTATACTACAGCTGCTGTCTCTTCAAGTACCCGATCTCCCTTTTTTCAAATCGTCTTATAACTACTCATATCTTTAAGTAATATTTTTATATTTGCGTGTCAGACGAGCGAACAAAAATAACAGACAAAATATCGCATATCGAAGCTTTTCGGCACTGGTCTGAAAGGGCTACTATTTATCGAGTTGGTATCAGTAATAAATTATTTAATTTTTTATATACTATAATGTAATGGGGTACGTTTCGATCGAAGGTCTATCGGAGGTATTGTCTTGACAGATAATTCAGGGGCGTATCTGTAAAGTCGGCAGGTGCGCGGGGGGTCCTATATCCCTATTAACGCTGGATTGATTTGAGATGATCAATCAGTTCCAGACGCACCTCCCGCAGCGCCCACGTGCTGTTACGGCCACGCCCTTGTCATCTCTTATTTTATAAATTAAAACAATTGTATTAAATCTGATAAAAATAAATATTCAAAGTGATGTTAATACCAAGTTGAGCCCCTTAGAAAAAAATTGTCCAGGCCTTGGGAGCTTCAGGCTAATCGTCCGATTTACTTGAAAAATCCGATTAACATATTAATTAATTTAATATTTCCTGGAGAGACCACGTCACGAACAATGAGGTTCTCAAAATAATCAAGGAAGATAGGCACCTAATAAGAACCATCTCAGAGAGGCGAGCCCGATGGATTGGTCACATCATGCGCCACGATGGTCTTCTTCACGATATTGTGGAGGGGATGGTTGAGGGTAGAAACTGTAGAGGGTGCCCTAGACGGGAGTATTTGCAGCAAGTATTCGAGGACATGAATTGTAGCGCTTATGCTGAACTGAAAAGGGTTGCGGAGGGCCGAGAGGAATGGAGATCAAGATGCAAGATTCTGTTGCTGCAAACCAATCCACCGGATTGATACTACGAAGAAGATTAATTAATATATATGCTTTCTAAAAAATTAAATATTCAATAAAATCATTTTCAAGAAGCTATATTAATCAATTTATATTACTCACTGTACACATATATTCGCTATTAATTAAATATACGTTTTGCCTGCTGTTGAGCCGCCACTTACGACAAAATGATCCAGGACTCGGGTGCACCAGGCTTATCATCTGATTTCCTTAAAAATACCCTATTAACAAATCACTCAAAATTGTGCTTTGGATACTAAAGCTACCCATTTTCAAGTACTCGGACTTTTGCTCTGGAGGTGGTTGGGTACCATACCTGTATATGTATTTCCAAGTGAAACTTTAGGTGCAGAAATATTCAAGAACGAGAAATGGACAATGGCAGCTGACAGAACTCATCATCATCAGCCTGTATCCATCCACTGTTGAACGTAGAACTACCGCATGAGTGCTCATCCTTTTCGGTCTTCCGCCATCCGCATACAGGCCGCTCCCGCCAATTCTTGGGCGCCACTCCAACACTTTTCTTCCACATCGACCGCCGTCTCTTCGACAGATATGTACTGCCACTACTTTAGTTATTCTTTTCAGTCTTTTATCTGAAATATATTTCAAAGTTCTTTGATTTGGTGACAAGCTTCTCATCCCTCCACCACGCGTTCCGATGACGATCCCGACAACATAGAGTCGCTTTTGATTAACGTAGGATGTCACAATGTAACAATGGAGCTTTGTTTGTCAAACGCTCTATATCAAAGCTTTACTTTACAACGAAAAAAATGTTTTCAAATAATAAATTTAGCATCAGCCTGTATGTCTGGTGTACCTCGGATCGTCTCGCTTGAAGCATGTCCCGCAGACATGCTCCCTCTCGTGCAGTCGCCTCCGTGCCCAAGTAGAGCAGTCTCCTCGATTGAAACTCAATTCCATTAAATTGTATTACATCGCAGCGTTCCGTTTGGCCCCATTACCATCAAGCAAGGCACAAAAGCTACCGTCTTCAGGGCGACAAGCCGTGGCCCAAAAATACGGCCTTTTGGCCTTTTGGTCGTTTAGCCTTTTGGCTGTTTCATCATAATCATCATCAGCCTGTGTCTGTCCACTGTTGAACGTAGGCCTCCCGCATGAGTCTCCATCCTCTTCGATCCTCCGCCTTCCGCATCCAGGTTACTCCTGCTATTGTTCTTATATCGTCAGTCCATCTTGTAGGGGGTCGGCCAATGCTTCGTTTGCCAGTTCTTGGGCGCCATTCCAGTACTTTTCTTCCCCATCGCCCGTCGTCTCTTCGACAGATATGTCCTGCCCATTGCCACTTGAGTGTGCCTATTCGTTAGGTAGCATCCACTACTTGAGTTCTTTTGCGTATTTACTCGTTTCGGATTCTATCTTTTAGGGACACTCCGAGCATGGATCTCTCCATAGCACGCTGGGTGACTTTTATTTTATGGGTAAGACGTGCTGTCAGATTCCATGTCTCTGCGCCATAAGTTAATACAGGGAGGACGCATTGGTTAAACGCCTTAGTTTTAAGGCATTGCGGAATTTTCGCTTTAAAAATGTACTTTAGTTTTCCAAATGCTGCCCATCCCAGTTGTATGCGCCTGTCGATTTCTTTTGAGAAGTTTTTTCGCCCTAGTTGTATTACTTGTCCCAGATAAGTATAGTCGTTTACAACCTCTATTTCTGTTCCTCCAATGGAAATAGGATCAAACTAGTAGCGCACTTGAATTGTGTAGTAGGTTCATATTGACATCAGCATAATATAGCCCTTGCTGACTGGTACCGAAAACCTTGATATAAAATCCTTCGTCTCTTATTTCCGTTTGCTTGTCGTACATGTATCTGTCGCTATATTGGCATTTTGGACAAGTCCGGTCACGGGAGTGACGTTAGCTATAGACATCACCACTTGCGGCGCTGGGTGTTACCGACCACGGCGCGGTGCCGGAGTCAGTAGTTGTCCCCCGACCGTGACGGGTGTCATATTGTCGATGGCCCGGCCTGTATACTGTGACTAGGTCCGGGCCAGAAGTTTGTGAGTTATCGAAATATATATGTCAATTTGCTTCAGAAAAAGTCTTTGTGTTGTGAAAGATGTCGAATTTGAATAAATTTCTTGTTTTTTTTTCTCCGCCCAGCCCACAAAGAGACTTTTCGTTATAAATATATCCCGGTAAGCTGCCGCCGCGAGTAACCTTATTTATGTGTCCTCCCACCTCCCGTTCCAGCCTCCTCCCGCCCCCACCAGACCGCCAGCGCCACCTGATTTACATCCGGCGCGATAGCTGCGATAACTCACTCCAACCTCTTCACGAGACCATTATTTTTTTGATTCGAAACAACGCGGGCAATACCTATTCTGCAACGTCCAATGCAGGTTGGTCTTAGACTATATTTATATAATCGCGTCGAAAATAACAGGGTCAGATCCTGTCCGCCCAGAAGTGGGCGACGTCGATAGAGTTACTCCCGGCCATCATCAGGTCTTCCTGGGTGCAGCTATTTGGACACAGCGCACACTCCAAAAGGTGTGACAGGGTCAGTTCATGCTGAAGTCACATTCAGGCGATCCGCTGTAAAACTGCCTGGCTTTCATTTGTTTCCTCGTCTTTCATACTCCGGTCTGAACTCTGTTAAGCGACATCCATATATTCCACACCTGGTCGTGTCCAGGAGCAAGGTCTTCTTTCAGGGCAATCCAAGTATTCCCCTCAGTTGCGCTTCTCCACATGTTCAGCCGCAGGGTGGCCTCAGGTATCACCAGTTCCGTTGTCGATTGTAAGAAACTAGTCTTAGACTTACGAAACCTGTTTTATTTTCATCCCAAATCTGTTCCATGACCAACGATAATAACGCATTGCATAAGCGGTTCTTGTTAGATCACGGAAATAAAGCAACATTCAGACGTGGAATAAAAATTTGATGAGTTTGCGCATTTGCCGGTGGGTAAAGCTCAATGGTCAAAGCGTTTGATTTGCAAGCAAAAGGTCGTAGGTTCGATCCACAACGAAGATTAAATAAAAAACATTGCCGAGCTCTAAAATACCCCCGGTTGTTTTGAATTGGATCCCTTAGACGTAAAATGACAGTCATGGGCTATTAATTAAAATTGGTGGTAGACGAAAAGTTGGCCCGTAAAGACCACCCATTCATAGTTAATTCCTATAATAATAAGGACGATGAGTGCGATTGTAATCTATACCATTATTTTTTCTTAATATATATTTTTTAACATCTTGAACATATGACCACCACAAATCGCCGCCATTCAGTTCAATCAGTTGTCATTTTTGCACCCAAAGCCAACATATAAACATATAGAGTGAACCAATACCTCCAGAGATGAAAACACGAAGAGGCGGCAGCTGTATTATCCGATGCATAGTTTGTTGCATCATTTGTTAATCAGAATTTTCAAGTAGATTGGGTATCCCGACGCTCCTGAGGCCTGAATGAATTTGTCCTAAAAATCAACCCAAATATTGTTACAATTTCGTTGAATTGAAGCAATGATCAGAATGCCTAGCTTTTGAATCGAATGTGATTTAATTCAGCCCTGTTTTGCACTTGGGGTAAGGACCACCCCTCGCATCGAGTCTCGCTGCTTTAGTTTCTCCATCAGCCGGTGGGGCCAGCGCATGGGTCTGCATACAGATTGCCTGACAGTCTACCTGCAACTCTATCAATAATATTGACTGTGCGAAGGCCAACCGAATACTGTTATACAGCACTGCTTTGATTCTGCAGAGGATATAAGAGATAAAAAGCACACTGAATATGTGAAAGATTGTGGGTTCGATCCCAACGAAGATTTAAACAAAAAAATATTAATTAAGTTGGCTTAACCGCCTTTTCACACCAAATAGTTCAGCCTTTAGAAATGTTTGGTTAAACATCTGATTTCCTTCAAAATGTAGATTATCTTCTTCGTAGTATCAATCCGGTGGATTGGTTTGCAGCAACAGAATCTTGCATCTCGATCTCCATTCCTCTCGGTCCTCCGCAACCCTTTTCAGCTCAGCATGAGCGCTACAATTCATGTCCTCGAATACTTGCTCCAAATACAAGTCTAGGGCGCCCTCTACTGTTTCTACCCTCAACCATCCCCTCCACAATATCGTGAAGAAGACCATCGTGGCGCATGATGTGACCAATCCATCGGGCTCGCCTCTCTGAGATGGTTCTTATTAGGTGCCTATCTTCCTTGATTATCCTGAGAACCTCATTGTTCGTGACTAGATAAATAGACAGACGTAGATTATAAATTCACCAAAGTATACTGCAACTATCGTTCTTTGAAGTCTCCAAACTTCTGTTTTGGAGGTCGATAAGAATCATAGGGCAACACATGGACAGTCAATAGTTACAACTTTCAGAGCTATGCGGTGACAATTTATGCTGATCGTTCGTTTCAGATATAAAGAAAAATCAAGAGTAAATAGTCAAGTATGTGCTGCCTATACAGTGCATGTACAACTTTCCAATCGTAGAATACTAAAAGTTTTATGGAAGACATCAGATACCGCAGGTTTTCTTTCTTCATATAGTTAAAAGATGAAGAAGAACTTAGAATGTTTTCTGAATATCGCAGAAGAGCGCAAACTACAAATGCCTTTTATTCTATTCCTCGGACTTTTACCGTTTTGGATAGCCATACATCGCGTGTCACTATTTATGTTCAGACACCCTTTTAACACTAAAATATACTTAAAATTAAGATTAATTAACTCAAATATCTGCCTCTGATACTATAGATGCCTTCTTGTCAAGCACCTGAGCCTATGCTTAGGAATCCATCAAAAAAATTAATATTTTCTGAAAAGAAAGTTTTGATAATGGCAGCTGTTTAGTGTCATTGTACCTGTCATATACTCTAGCTCTAGATATATTTCACTCAAGAAAATTTAGCCGATAACTTATTTATATTATAAAATAAGTTATATTTGCTAGAATCCAGGCTTATATAAAAGCAACAAAAAATACTGCAAATCACTAGAACCAGGTACAATATATAAGTCATTAGATTCAAATAAGTGAAACAGTAAGAAATGTAATAAATATCAATTATTTAGGTAAATATTCTACGCCATACATTCTCTAGTATGCACGAGTAAAGTACATAAAATGAAATCATATATAATTATGTTCTTATATTTATAATTAACTTAATATTTATTGTAATGGTGTCATGAAACCCCAACTCTCCATACATTACTATGCGTCGTAGCGCTCACTTTGTTCCGGCATCTACGGCGTAGCTCCCACCAGTGCTGCGCTCTGCGCTGTAGCTTCAGCAGTGAACCTCGTCCCCTGGGAGACTTGTGCTGGTTCCTGCCTGGCTGGGATTATCTCACCCTAAGACCTGGCTCAATTATCAAGAGTGGATACAGCCTCGAAGCCGATACACACTGCCTGAAACGAGAATCACCGAAAACGGAAATATAAGATTGTTTGAAAAGTTGTTTTTTAATATGAAAATCATTTAAATCACTTAGTTAGTATTAAACTACTCTCTGTGCATATAGAGATTTTTTACTTCGTATCACGAACCTATTTTAACAGGATTTTTGTTAAGTAATATTAACTAGAGTCCAAAACCGCAATATTTACTTAAGCCTTATGTTATTCGGAATGTAATTCTGTTTTTTCCAATCAAAAATCTTCATTCTTTTTATATATTTTTTCAATTAAGCTGCATAATCATTTAATATTCTGAAAAAACATCCTTGGTTGACTGTATGCAGGTGTCTTGGTTTGAACGCTTTTATATATGCAAAGTATAAAGTAGAATTTTCGGTATATTTTACTTTTTTACTATCAAAAATGTACACTAGTATAAGAACCAAAATACGTGCGTTGATAAGATGCATAGATAGAAAGTCATTTCGAAACCGATTGGAAAATTTTTGACCCGAAAAAATTGATGTTGAACTTGCACCAAGTTCTGGTAGGTCAACTAAATAATCGTATCATAAAGACGCGATAAAGTAATTAATGATGCACTGAGTATCAACAATTGAATACACTGCCTAACTTCTTTATATCATAGTGTGCTAATCATTAGGTACTCCTCTTTGCCACTTTATTACAGCGTCAATAATAGGTTATTCTACCTCACTTATGCATGGTGTGCCAATAATTGAGTACTCATTCTAACATCTTTATTGCTGTGCCATTAATCGGGTAATCTGCCTAGCATATTTATGTTGTGCCATTAATTGGCTACCTTTCCTAATCTCTTTATTTAATGCTCCAAATATCGGGTACACTACCCAACTTATAACGTTTTCCCGATAGTTGAGTTCTCTTACTAACATCTCTATCTATGTGCAAATAATTGGTAATTTCACAGATCTTATTATTTTCACTGGATTGTGAACTAACCTTTATATTCTCATTCCATCAGTCTTCTTCCTCGCCAGGGCCTGGGTCGGCTTTATGCCCCCAGACGCTTCCCGGCATTAAAGACATTAAAGTAACGGCCCTACTGCCGGGATTCCTATCTGCAGCTTAGATGGTGACAGCCCTTAATAATTAAGCGGCGGGAGTTAAAGTTGATTGTTGTTTATTTAAATCCAGGATTATTCAATTCCAACATATAAAGTTTAAGTAAACTTATAATTAAGTATATAAGTATTTTTCCATCTTATTTTCTTCCCTCATATCTCTTCTATATATGCAATATATATTTACCAAAAATGCCGTCACTCAGTTTTGTCAGTTTCCATTGCACAATCCTTAGTACGAGTGTAAGAATAAACCACTAAAAATTGACACTGTCAAAACAAACTAAATCAAAAATTACAACTTTGTTTCTTATATTTCATTGAATATACAGTACAAAATTTATAAAACAAACAACATACACTGAAATAAGTATTATAATTTATTAACATTCTCGTTACATAATAACAATATAGGTTAGTAATAAGTGATTATGGAAATAAATAAAACAGAAGACAATAAAATCAGAGAAAAGTTTTTTCTTAATATTATTGGTACTTTAACTTTCAATTACACTTAAGACAACACTCACTTTCACTTCCCTAGCGCCTTAATCTTTTATTTGAAAGAACGGTTTTTTTACGTTTAAACAATAGTATTTAGTTTTGCAAATTTTCTTTATAAAAAAACAAAAACTCCTTTTATAATTTCTCGACACCACTATAGTTATAATACCCGTATTATCAATGTTTTTGGCTTAAATTGACATACAACAATGCATATAAAAGTACACGATTATAAATAATAATTACCAGTGAGTGCTCACTATTTGGCAAATGTTTTTCCAAAGGTTTCTCCATCCATCTCAATCCTCCGTCTTCTCATAGCAGCATAACTCTAATATCTACAAGTATTTATTTTTTAAGTTATAAATTCAAAGAAAAAAAATATTACAGCGACAAGCATCTTAAATGTGTTACATTACAAATTTGAGATTCAATAATTACTTTAAAAATCGTACAATAGATTTTTCTGGTATGTGTTTTGTGTGCCCAACTAAGTTTTATCTCTTTTAAGGCAGACTTATTTTCACAACAACAACAAAAATATTTTTTTGGCTATTCTACAAACGAGTATATTATTTAATAATCATCATCATCATCATCATCAGCCTGTGTCCGTCCACTGTTGAACGTAGGCCTCCCGCATGAGTCTCCATCCTCTTCGATCCTCCGCCTTCCGCATCCAGGTCACTCCCGCTATTCTTCTTATATCGTCAGTCCATCTTGCAGGGGGTCGGCCAATGCTTCGTTTGCCAGTTCTTGGGCGCCATTCCAATACTTTTCTTCCCCATCGACCGTCGTCTCTTCGACAGATATGACCTGCCCATTGCCACTTGAGTGTGCCTATTCGTTGGGTAGCATCCACTACTTGAGTTCTTCTGCGTATTTCCTATTTATGTTTATTTAATAATATGTTTAAGAAACTACTTTGTATCTTCTTTATTTAACCTCACTATCCATTATTTTATTAACTAATTCATTTTATTTGAGGCATACTTAAACAATGATCTAAAAACATACTGTTTATCATATGTCCTAAAAAAATCTTTATACGAATTCACAGTTAGTTATTGATCTAAGATCCATCCTTAAGCTTGACTTCTGGTACTGATCGTGTAATAACATATATTTTTATATTTAATGTACTAAATATACTGATACTTTCTTCATCTTTTCTTCTGCGTACAGTCTCTCAAACGAGTCTCCATATTTTCATCTCTTCTGTTGACTGTCCTCCCGGGCGTCGCGGCGCCAAGCAGCGCCATCACATCTGCGTCTCCCTCTAACAATCACCTCCGCCTCCTCCCTCTCCTACTCACAAGCCTCCGCAGAGCCTCCCAAACTCGCACAATCGCAAATCTCTCCCGTCTCGCTCTACTGTGCTCGCTGTGGCGTGTGTGCGACAGGGACGCCGGGATGCGGAGCTGGTTGTGTGCATAGAGGGATGGATCAGAGTGCTAGGGAGGGAGGAGGATGGTGGCAGCGATGGGTCACACAGCTCAATCGTAAATTAAATCTATTGCCATAGTAGAGATTGAATCTTATACAGGTTGATGCTGTCAGTTATTTATTCAATATATATATTTTATTTTATTTCGGCCTAGGCGAAATACATACGGGCTTAAATTAGAAAATACAATTAAAGATGATAGTAATACAGAATAAATATATAAGCTAAGACAATACATTTGAACAGAACATAAACATAAATAAAACAGACATCACGCACATCAGTAGAGGAATTTGCGAAATGCCGGAAGGTCCTGCCCTAAAAAGTCCAAGTCACTAGAAGATTTGACTAGTCTACATATTCTCAACATAGGAGAATAGAAACCGTAAATGGTTTTGGATGTCCTTACATGTAGCAGGTCACTGCCCCTAGTGAACCGGGAGGGAACATTGAACGTAATTTCCTGCAATATATTGAGTCATCGATTATGGAGTTCATAATTTTAAAAATAAACAGCAAGTCAGTCACTGTTCTACGTCTCTCCAATGTAGATAAATTAAGTCGCCTCTCTATATCTTCATAGGAGTAGCTACCTCTCTCAAGGCCGATCAGTCGTGCAACTCTTGACAAGAAGCGATGTTGGACTGATTCAATCCGGTCGATATGAGTTCGATAGTAGGGAGAACATATTACGCTAGCATATTCCAGCTGCGGACGAATCAGTGAACAGTAATGGTCCTTGATGGAGCTCAGGTTTTTAAAATCCTTAGTGATTCTGTTGATAAAGCCAAGAAGTTTGAGGGATTTGTTCACAATATTATCAAAATGGTCGTGATAAGACAATTTGCTGTTTAGGGTGACGCCAAGGTCCTTTATAGTAGAAACATGAGAAAGGGCAACATTGCTGATGTTATAATCAAAGTTAATAATTATGTTGCATTATTATGACAAACGCTTAAGCAACGCATCCTTCCAGTATTAGCTTATAGTGCAGAGATGAGGAATCTAACAGCAAGTCTTACATACAAAGTTAAGGTCACCTGACGTACCATGGAAAGATTCATGCTCGGAGTGTCTCTAAAATATATCATATAAGCTCGATTTAGCCTTTGCAGGCTGGTGCCGAAAAACCTCGATATAAGATCATCCGTCTCTCATT
The DNA here is from genome assembly GCA_022606575.1 of Glossosoma conforme. NCBI lineage: Eukaryota > Metazoa > Arthropoda > Insecta > Trichoptera > Glossosomatidae > Glossosoma > Glossosoma conforme. The sequence goes on along the minus strand of JAGTXR010000058.1, from coordinate 4,189,045 downwards.
TTTGTTCGCTCGCCGGACATGCATGTATAAAAATGTTAGTATTATAACACATGGCCGTTGAGAATCATGTGTTCCTAAGTGGATCTTCGGGTGCAGAGATGTCTTCGTGCAAGGCATAAACAGTGGAAAATGACACAATTTATTGGTTTCAATTTTTGCTGAACACAAATGGAATTTTATTTATTTATTTATTTCACAGAACCGCAGTTCCAAGGTACAATGAATAAGAAACATGCAAAAGAGAAAAAAAACATAAGCCAAGAAGAAGATGACACGTGTCAAAGATCACAGAGATCTAGGAGAACAATACCATCGACAAAAGAGGAAAAGGATTTAAGAAAAGGATGGAGATGTGCTCGTAGGCCATTTAGGAGCGCCGTTGCCGTTGTACTAAATTGAGTGCTCGAAGCTCGACAACTATCAACTGGGATCAAAAACAATGGATGGCTACGAGCACGAATGTACTTATCTGGAAAGTATAAGTTAAAACATTTAAGAATCCCAGGGTTGTGAATTGCACCGCATAGAAGAAGGAATGAATGTTTGAGAGCAGCAATTCTCCTCCGGGACTTTAACGAATGGAAAGAAAGCATCACTAGAAGAAAAAGAGGCGAGTAATGTTCGGAATTGATTGTATTGAATGGATTTTGAATACTTATTTACTTCACTGCCAGTACCGATTTTAGGGGGTGGCGAAGTGTGTTGGTGCCCCAGGGCGTCGAATAAGCTAAGGGCGACGAGAACAACCAGTCTTTCTTATATAGATTTAAATATAAGTAATATAGGCGTCAAAAAAAATGCCCTAGGGCGCCGAAGAGTCTACAGCCGATACTGTTCACTGCAATGAATTCCATTCAAAGGTTGTGCTGAAAAATTAAACAAATTACTCATTCAAATTGTAGCAAAATTAATTAACAAAAAGCCGCATCCTATTTTCCAATTATGCACAAATAATACTGGAATCGCATTTATTCCGTGGAGCAATGCACAATATATAATTTTTCAATTCCCAATCACCGTTGCTGCGTCCAAATTAAAACGCATCCGTGCGTCCTGCAATGCAGCGTCGATGTATCAGAGGATATAATTAAATAACTATCACAGTGTTAATGCAGAATCGATCAAGCGGATGCAATGCGAGTTAAAAAGTGCATATCTACGAGTGCAGTACTGAAAAACATGCACACTCATATATACAACACTAAAAAAAATACACACATACTAGACTTTATTTTTATTTATATGTAAACGCATGCAGAAGAGCACACCCGGTCAAGACCAGTGCACTCTATGACGCTCAGCCAGGGAGGCTGGACGCTGCATGCGGGACACGTGTGTTGTGTTCGTGTTTGTGTGTGGGTTGGGGAGATTGCAAGTGTATATTTATCTGTTTCTTGAAGAGATCCAGATTGTAGGAAGGAGGAAACACAGACGTTGGAAGAGCATTCCATAGCTTACCGGTGGCATTAAGAAGGAACCTTGGAAGCTGCCAGTTCTTGGTCGACATATATTAACCGTGTATGGATGTTCTGCAAGTGCAAGATGAGTTTGTCGGCTGTGAGTGGGTGCAGGAGGAATTAGTTTTTGAAGTTCCGAAGAGCAGCGACCGTGGTAATAACTATACAGAATTGATCAACATGGGAATATGGGCTTTACCCATATCACATCGAAGAGCAAAAACTCTCCTTGGTGATGCGCTCATTCAAATTATCTATTAATTAGTCCCCTATTGGGCGTTCCTTTTGAATAAAAGGAATATATATATTCTGTAGACTTTTCTACAAGACTATGTTTTTAATATATTTGTATAGTCTTATGAGAACGATTAGTTAAATCAAACAATACTATGCATAAAAATATTTGTTCACTCTATTAGGTATGTCTGCTATTTGCTATATTCTGCCGGTGAGTATGGCTTTAATTTTTTTTTGCTGATACATAGGATGTCTTTAAGACCTTTGATGTGGTATTTTCCCCTTTATTTCCACATCCTAATGCCGTTGACCATAAAGGTTCATCCGCCTTAGGAGAGCATTTACTACCTCCAGGACAATAGAGTGCCCTAACCAGCTTGACCTGATGAGGTTAGCTGGGTGTTAGCTTATCTCGGCCAACATTCGGTCCCTGTCTATATTGGCCAACTGATTTCACTCACCCCCCACCACGAGAAGGAGATAAATCAGGATTTTTCTTTCATCGAACCTGTGACCTTAAAGCATTTCGCAGAGTCCTCCAGTACTTTTAGGGGGCCATTTAAAGGGTTGCGGAGGACCGAGAGAAATGGAGATCGAGATGCAAGATTCTGTTGCTGCAAACCAATCCACCGGATTGATACTACGAAGAAGAGTATGGCTTAGTTGTAAAGCGTTTGCTTACCTTACCGAAGGATGTGAGTTCGAGTTAAAAATATTTATAATAAATTTCGAAGCTCTGTAAATACCCTCCGTTAGTATGAATCCTTCAGTCGTAAAATGATAGTCATAGCCTACTAATTGAAAATTGATGTTCAGTAAACACCAAACGTTTTCGTGTATTCGTTCGGTATATTCATGCTTCACTCTACGACGTAAAGGAATCAACAATCCACATGCAGCGTTTAGGCCACTGTAAATTAAGTAAGCGTCATAGAAATAACAGATAACATTTATGTACAAAATAGTTAATCGTGAGCGCGGTTCTAAAAAGATCACCAAAACTTGGATGGGTCACCTCTAGTTGCTAACTGCGTATCGATCGTCTGCTAGAGCCGATTTTATGACCAAATGGTGCCGGCCTTAGGAGTGTCGGGCAAGTTATCCAATATCCTCAATAAAAAGCGATTAAGAAATCACCTAAAAATATGTCTCGCTTACTACAGAGAGTCCAAAAGGTTAAATCAATGAAAAAGTAGTATTACAATACGAGTATACATGTAAGTAAGGTCGTTGACATTTAGATATGTTATACCTACAGCAATACTAATATTAAACAAGTTTATAACGATATTTTTCATAATCTTGATTTATTTTGTTACGTAACCTCCATTTTGTCGCACTTTCATTATTTTTCCTTTTTCCCGACAGGTGTTGGTAGCATCTTTTTGCTTTTCTCTCGGCCAGAAAGAGAGCAAAGATCACGCCGGCCAATGGCGGCAAAGATCGAACGCCAGGAAGGGAAAGAGCACCAATCAGAGATCTCAGAAATCACTGAACACACCCACTTAATGTGGAGTCTTATTCTTAGGAAAACTGAAAAAATAACGAACCATTATATTTGAGATTATGGTCTGCAAAAAAATAAAATAGACAATATTTCTCCACGTATTTCATACAATATACAAATACTTTATTTATTTTTCTTAATGTTCAGCGCCACAATATCACATCGTTAGTTTACCGAAGTTAAGTAACATTGGACACCGTATAAACCAACTTACAAAAACCGATCATGCAAAATATGCCTCGGTTCTTCGGGCCAGTGTCGTTTTTATACGTCCTTGAACTCGGAGGTCGTCGGGAACCATATATGTTCCCAGGTGGACCCTGGGGGCAATTTCTGGCGACTATATTGATATCAGCTTCATATAGCTCTTTTAGTCTGACTCCGTTAAGCCTCGAAAAACGATATTTTGTCTCTTATTTTTGTTCGCTTGCCTGACACGCACATCTAATAATGTTAGTCTTAATTTTACATTTAATACACGGCGTTTTCATACGCTATTTTATTTGTTTTGTCAGTTGCTTCATATCATGTTGGTGCAACTGTCATCTTTATTTTGATTTTTTCACAGGTTCCGGCAGTTGTCAGTTAACTTTTCGACCTTTTAAACTAACTTTTTAACTTTAAGACGAAAAAGCAAGTCTAAAATAAACGCGAATTGTGAACCAAAAACAAGTTCTTTTGCTTGGTATTCTGCTCCTGCATCCTTCCTCCACGTGGCCACGTGACGAACCCGCGACTAGTCGTCTTTTTAAAGACGCGGGATGTCAATACTTTACAAATATTAAATGTATAAAGAAAAAATAATACGGCGCTCCATGTCTTTATTACGCCGTGCCGAAAATATAAGTATATTTCGTATGAAAAATATTATTTTTAAGTACTTGAAATATTTCTTTAAGATTCTCCATATCTCAGAGATCTGTAACTTACTACAAATTAATTATAAATATTTGTCATCACTGGTTCACATTAACAGCTATTGAAGAGTAACATGAATTACTTTTGTTAGAAGCTTACATCCATAGTAAAGTTCACATACACATTTCGTATAGGCAGAAGCATATTTCAACCATTTGGCTGTGTCTAGGGCGGGGATCATAATAAGGGGTGAGTTACGACTCTTGATTTGCGGCTTTTGTTGCCGCCCACAGTTTGAAAACCCCGCCCTAAACAACCCCAAGATCACAAATAACATGTCATATATCACAGCTATACCATAAAGTTTGTATGGAGTTTCCTACATACAACTTATCCCTTAGTTTATTCAGTTTAATGAAATATGTGCGTTATTTGCTGCGAAATCTACTTTGTTGCATTCAAAAAAGTACATGTAATATATATATAATCGTGTCGGAAACAACAGGGTCAGATCCTGTCTGCCCAGAAGTGGGCGACGTCGATGGCGTTACTTCTGGCCATCATCAGGTCTTCCTGGGTGCAGCTATTCGGGCACAGCGCACACTCCAGAAGGTGTGACAGGGTCTGCTCCACGCCGCAGTCACATTCAGTCGGTCCGCTGTAAAACTGCCAGGCCCTCATTTGTGTCCTCGTCTTGCATACTCCGGTCCGAAGTCTGTTAAGGGACCTCCATGTAAAAACAAATATTGAGTACATAGCGTTCAATAAAAAAACAAAAATTCTTGAGTCAAAAAATATTCATTTAAAGCTCCGCAAGCAACTTGCCAAAAATGCTGCAAATACTACCGCTTAGGGCACTCTCTGCAGATTCTACCCTCAACCATCCTTTTCACAATGTCCTGATTTCCTGAAGGAGATCTTCGTGGCGCATGACGTGACCTAGTGACATACTAGAATTCGTGATTATATAGAAGTTAAAATGCTTGACATTACTGAATGTAGGTCCAAGATATTAGTTATTTGGGGCAAATACGAGGGTTATTCGTAAAATAAGTTTCCCAGTGTAAAACATGTTTAATTCCATAAATGCATACATTTTTGGAAAGTTCAGACTTTCACCTATTTTTCTACATAGTTGCCACTGAGGTCATTGCATTTTTGCATGCGGTATACGAGCTTTTGAATGCCCGAGTCAAAAAAATCTGCCGCCAAGCTCGTATGTACAACATTATAATTTTCAATGTACTCGTATCTTCTTCGTAGTATCAATCCGGTGGTTTGGTTTGCAGCAACAGAATCTTTCATCTCGATCTCCATTCCTCTCGGTCCTCCGCAACCCTTTTCAGCTCAGCATAAGCGCTACAATTCATGTCCTCGAATACTTGCTGCAAATACTTCCGTCTAGGGCGCCCTCTACAGTTTCTACCCTCTACCATACCCTCCACAATATCGTGAAGAAGACCATCGTGGCGCATGATGTGACCAATCCATCGGGCTCGCCTCTCTGAGATGGTTCTTATTAGGTGCCTATCTTCCTTGATTATCCTGAGAACCTCATTGTTCGTGACGTGCTCTCTCCAGGAAATTCCGAGAATTATTCTGTACGACCACATCTCAAAGGCATCTAGTCTTTTTTTATCAATTTCAGATAAGCACCATGTCTGACAGCCGTACATTAAGATGCTCCAAACAAGTGTTTTGGCAAGTTGCTTGCTGAGTCCTAAAGTAATATTCTTTGACTCAAGAATTTTCGCTTTTTTATTGAAAGCTAGCCTTGCTTGATGTATGCGACTGATGAATTCTCTTTTTGTTCTGCCATCCCAGGTGATCGTACTTCCAAGGTATACAATTTCTTTTGCATCTTTTAGGGGTACTCCTAGCATTGTTATGTTAATGTTCTGCTGCTCATTGCGGCTTACTCTCATGACTTTGGTTTTTGTGCTGCTTATCTTCATATTGTAGTTGGAATTAAATATGTTTTCCATGGATGTCAGCGCTTCAGTGAGTTCATCTTCAGTTTCAGCAATTAGAGCAATGTCGTCAGCAAACCTTATCATATCAATCTTTTGGCCTTGTATATAGGGCCCCCTCTCTATGGCCCATTTTATACCGTACTCGTATATCAATTATTTTATATGTTATTTTATCTAGGATCATGATATCATTTTACATGCTAACAATTTGATATGTTTCGAATGATTATAACGTAATAAGAACAAATATCTTGCGTATTTAATTTACACGTACATGAGAGATAAAAAAATAAAATGAACGCCTGTACTAATGTAATTGAACTATACAAGTGAAAAATCTAACTAAACGTCAGATTTTTTATTGCGTTTAAGAGTATATGTTTTTTATAGATTCGTTACAACTATAAGTGGAAATAATCACAAAAGGTGGGAAGGTAGACTTCTGGAACATGGCGACCATCCAAAATACCTCGGAGTCACTCTAGATCGCACCCTCACCTTCAGGCGTCATTGCAGCAACACCAAACAGAAAGTTGCAACAAGAAACAAATGACGACAAATTATTTCTGCCCAGTATCTGGCAACATCGATAGCCCGTGTGTTGCCTACCATTAGGTCTTGAGGTGTGCAGTTTTTTGGGCACATGGAGCAGGATCTTAGGTGTGGGGCGGTCTGCAGGTCTCCACAGCCGAAGCATTCTTCACCGCTCGAGGTTGTCCTTTGTTTTACCAACTCCGGTTCTTAATCTGTTCAGGGATTTCCAGGTCCGCCAGTCAAGGTTCTTGCCAGTTGGGAGGCCTTACTTTGGAGTAACGAAATCCTCTGATGCGACTTGTTGCCAGAGCTGGAGTCTCTCATTTTCAGGGCCGGATGTGAGAGGTTGTGTGTATTTCAGAAATCTGCATCGCGACTTCAGTCTGGGTGTTAAGTTTACCTGATTATACAAGCAGTGGGACGGTTAGTTGAATGCCCTACGCATTTCTTCGGCGCATATGACTTTGCGTCTTATGTTTGCTGGTGCGATACAAGCCAAGGGGTATAGTTTAGAAATGGGTGTTGGTTTGAGGCAGCCTGTGACGACTCTGCATGCATCATTCAGGGCAGTATCCACTTGATTACAATGGGCTGATCGACTCCACACTGGTGCCGCATATTCTCCGGCTGAGAAACAAAGTGCTTAAACTGAGGTACGAAGAAGAGGTGCTCTTGATAAATATAGGATATGACATAGAGAACAAGTTGTATAAGTTGTGTAAGTTGGTATACACTACCAAATAATACGTCCACCAATAATTTGATATACTCGTAGCTGCACAATTATTTATTATAAAGCATTGATTAAATGATATATAAAGTAATAAAATGAAATTATACATAATAAATAAACTTTTAAATTTCAAATAAGTGTATTTGATTCCCAATACAACGATACATCGAAATACACAGACGTACCTCACCAACACTCGCGCAGAAACCACCCCAACACACACACAAACAAACAACCTCACACAGACACAAACAAGCAAGTGCAAAAAATCATTACAAACCTTACTGTAAAATCCAGCGTTAATCCTGCCTATGTCGCGATTTTAGCTACCAGAGATCGTGCAAAAACAAACCAAAACCATCACTATTCTTAATAAAAATAAAGCTTAAAATCGCGTGCACGAAAAATGTCAAATATAATCCTTTTACGTGCAAGCGAATTTAATATTTATTTAATGTGATGATAAAGGTGGTTTTTGTGTGCGGTTTGTTTGATGTGGGCGCGGCCTGCCCCCCTCCTCTCGAGAGGCGTGGCCTAGAGCGTCAAGTATCAAATGCTCCGACTGTACAACAGACGCGTTTTGGGTTCGAAGCCGCGAGGAGCTTAGAAGGTCACACACTGCGATCGATTGTTCACCGAGTGTGACATTTTTAATTGCAATAAAGTTGTGCGACACGTCGGCAGTGAAGTGTTAAAAAAGAAAATATTTTAAAAAGCAAAATAATAAAAATATATACTGTAAAGGTTAGCGCCGAATTGGCCGAAATGTACTTGAAAAAAAGATTCGATTTTTAAGTGTAAGAAACATTGTTAAAAAAGTCCTGTGGAGTGGTTCTTTAGATTTGTGGTGATATTTGTGTTCTAATGACGTAGGCGAATTCACATATACTTGTGCAACTGTCAGCTCCCCTATAATGTGTAATTATACTGAAAATTTTCAATAAATAGTAATTTTGTGTGTACATACTTTTTAGGGTAGTATTTAATTAACCCTTCCTGAAAATCGACTACAAAACGTAATCAGTGAAACTTAAGTACAAAGGGTTGAGTTGCGACTCTATACAGATTTGGCGGGTTATATATATCTCTGATTGTAGTATGCGGTGGCTATATGCCCCATATTTGTAGCGTATATGGTTAGAATATATATAGTAACTAAAAAAACATTAAAGAATTACAATGAACGCATAAAGTATTAATTTAACCTCTGCTATTCATTAATTATCTATGTGAAACAATATCCTGAAAATACTAAATAAGTTATATATATCAAAATTTAAATCCTTACTTTTGTATATAATGTAACGATGATCTCTTTTCAAGCATTAAATGTCTACCATATGGAGTTTTTATCGTTCAATTACGCAATTGTTTATTTTGTGTCAGTAAGGTGGTATGATCTTTGAATGCATAAGATCGGAAGGCATGGAGACTCTTGTCGACTCTTGTAGGAACTATCTTTATCAGTGGAAGGTCATGATCTGATGATTATGTCATCATAAACCAGAAATCTATTAAATATGAACATACGAACAATTAATTTATTTTTTCGTCGACAACAGACTGATTTAAATCATTCTGAGAGCACGATACAAGAGAATTTTATGTCATAATTATAATATACAAAATCCCCATAGATACCTTTAAAGTAAGTCTTCCATTCTTTGAAAGAGGTTAATACTAACTAATAGCCACCACAATTGTATATCATCTACCAGAGAAACATAAGTATTAGATCTGCTTTGTATTTATCACGAAACCCAACGATTTCATTCTGTGAAACTCTAATGAAGACATTTCAACGGATATTTATGAAAAACCTACTCTACTATCTTTTATTTTAACATAAATGACAACTCCAACATCAATATGCAACTTACAACCAAAATTTTTACATATAATTCAGTTATTTTGCCTTGTGTTTTCAAATAGATCTCTAGCTAGTATGTAGCACATCGATTATCCCTTTCATAGGTCTTGAAAGGAGCAGCTAATCGGATGCATAACAAAGGATCTTAGTTGTGATTTTGTCTACAATAGTATTAAGTAAATGATGTCCTAGAGAGATCGATCAAAAAAAGAATAACCCACAACCGATATTAATGTAAAGTGTGGAATGTTTTAACGTCACGTCAAATAGGTATCAGTTTTTTTATCAACAGTAATGAAATCAAGTAAATTTATAAAAACTATAGGTAGAGATGTATTTAATGTTATGTATGAAAAATAATGATAAATTATGGTCTTATTAATGTTTGGTTTTTATTCAGAAGAATTGTGTTACACTCATTGACATATTATTATAAATTATAAAAACAGTTATTGTAGTCATAATATAATGCAACGTTTTTTAATATTTGATGCAGTGATAAACTATTTCTAAAAATAAATAAAATTCTGTTAATAAAACAGTTATAACTCAGTGAAAGGAAGTCATTTGAATAATCAAAAACACTGTTTTGAAAAAAGAACTACAGAAGTATTTAAATTTTCTTTATAACCTCAAGATGAAGTTCAAGATGTTGTAGTGAGTGTCTGCTGTTGATCCTGGAAAGTTTATGAAGATGGAAGTTGTTCAAGCTCCAATGCAGCTTACCCAAGAAAACCAAGATAGGTGCCAAGGTATACTCACAGTATTTTTAAAATCTTTTGTCGAATGTTTCTTAATTACATTTGGGCATTTAAAAATACTAATTAGATTTATCAAAGATTGATCATATGAATTAAGAAATATCTAATCATTATTCCTATTGACATCACTTTTATAACCATCTCTTTAGATCGGTACCGGCTTTAAAGCCTGCGGCGGCCTAGAGATTTTTTTTCTAGCGTCTCATATTGTTTATATTTAAAAAAACTAAGACAGATTAGTTGCCCTCAGCGCCCTTAGTTTATTCGACGCCCTGCGGCACTGATTCACTTTGCCACCCCCTAAAACCGGCACTGCTTTAGATCTTTATGAAGAAAACTTTGATCTTCTTGAATGTTCTACAACGAAAAATATATCATTTTTATTGACGAATCCGAAATAAAAATCCCTTTTAGACTTGTTCAGACGCATCATATATACGAAATTTTATCGTTTTATATTGATTGACAGTAAAATAGTATTTTGTCATTGTGTGGCAGATATTGTATATACTTTACAAATGGGCTACTACAGTATACTCCTTAGAAAGAATAATACTTCGCTTGTACGCAATTATTAGTTGGATCATAGAAAGTAAGCTTTTTCAAACATTAGATTTGGAAGCAGATTAATGACTTTAAATGAAAATATCTTTAATCAGAATAGAATGTTAACGTCATACTTATATCATAACAAATACTCAAAATAGGTACAATCCAAAAGGAAAAAAAAATCATCCTTCAATAGGAGGTCCTAGAAAAGCATATACTCTTAGTACCCGACGGCTATTAGAGCGGGAGATTGGAGGCTTGGAGGCTGTAGCATCCAAGGCATATAAGGATATTTGTTATTATAATTTTTAATGAAATTGAGAACTTTTCACAAGCGAGTGTTTCCATATCTGTTGTCAAAATAGATGATGATTACGCGGCTAAGTTTAAAGTTGAAGTTAAACAATGTTATTAAAATACGCTGTTGGAATATAAACTAAACTGTTTTCCGAACAATCTAATGTTAAAGTATTTTGACTATTAAAATAATCTTGAAATCATATTAAATATAATTTATGTCAAATTTTCTGGTGCAAGCGATGTCATTGCTCATTGAATTGACGTACAGCGTCTAGCCATAACTCGAGAATCAATGTGTAAGAAATAATATTTTTTGTTTGCTTGAAAAATAAATTAAAAACACATTTAAAAAGTTGTCCAAACAGATGCAAAGCTCATGGATTTTCAACAACTTTTTAACACTGCATTATTGCCAGACCTTTTCGTGATCACAACTTTACAGTACACAATAATTACGTTTAAATAATTGCGTCGAGCCGCCCTTTCGGGCCAAATTCTTCAGGTATTGAGAGCATAGACGGCTAATCATGCGATCTTCTTAATATACTCAAGGAGATATATATTGATTCCTTCGTATATATAGATATACTTAAATAATTGATACGTGATATTTTAGAATTTTTCAATGTTTAAACATTTTAAAATGGTTGCCTAAAAAAACTAATATCTTGTACTTGTAACATTCAGTGAGTTAACATTTTTTTTTAATATATAATTCCAGACTTTTAAATATATTAAATTAAGTTTTTTTCATTGATACTTTTGATTGACAAATAACGTCCAAATATGCCTCGTATAGATACTACAGCATCCTTTTGGATGCCTTTTCCGGATGCCGTCGGAAAATATGCATATTATACGCTCGGGATAACTCCGGGTACAAAGATAACTTTAGAGGATACAAACATCTTACAGAAGTGTTTCAGTACGACTACATTTTGTGGCGCACATATGATCCAGCTAGTCTTATAAAAACTACACCTAAAAGCATGTTTGAAAAAGCAAAAGCTTAAATAATTTTAACAGCATCTATAAATTATCTTTAAGACAACATTGCAACTATAAATAAGGATTCAAAATACTAGTAAAAAAACTAGTGATTCATTGAACTCTAAACATATCTTATAAATATTTATTTATTAACCTTGTTTTTAGATGAATCACGTTAGATAACTTCTTAGGTTTGTACGTCCAGATTTGATATTGTGGTTTTTGGGCTTAGCCGTGTGTGGCGAGGGTTGATGACTTAGTTGTGAGTTGGTGTCAGGAGGTAGTTTAGCCGTCAGCCTAACGTACATTAAGACCCCTGCAATGGCGGTCGAAATATTGGAAAGAAGAAATTCGCCACACACGGCTAAACCCAAAAACCACAATATCATCGTCACGTAAGATACTAAGAACTCACGTGATCCGTGTACAAACAAGTAAATAAATAATTATTTATAATTTATAATGGATCTGAAAGTGAATGCTGAAAACATTGACAAAAACTAATCATATCTAATGACTGTTAAAAAATAAGCATAAAATACGCATAAAATATTATTACTTATGCATAATATCAACAAAGCATACGATAGTATAATATTTACTCATAGTAGTAATTTCACTGGGAAAATGCAATGTTTTACTAAATAACACATTTTCTTTGTGATTTTTTTCATTGTTTTGCAACAGCATAAATATGTTTTTCACAATAGACTAAAATACTAACAATAATTCTTATGAATTTACAATTTGTATGTACTGTGATTGAATATGCAGTATCTGTACAAATATTTTGCACATTTCCTTATTTATTTTTAATTATTCATATATTGAATTGAAGTCTTGAGTAATCACGAGGATTCCAATTACCGTAATAAATAAATTCAAAGAAGAATCAGGTTATTAACCTGGCATCCTCAACAATTTCTTCGTTATTTGTTCTCGACTCTCTTAAAGTGTAATTAATTTAATTATTTTCCACGTCATTATTTCATGAACATTATTTTTCACACATGAATTTTAGATGATAATTATTTCCCCTTCAATTAGTAATCAAGTGGTAAAAAAAAGAATTTTCGAGTATATTGTCAAATGAATTATATTTTCACTATTTATTTAACATTTTAAATATATATATAAATGTATATATTTTTACTCATTATTTATTTCGAACACATATCGACTGGTTTGAGTTTTTATATTTTCTTTGTGGTATCAATACGTTGGTTTGTAGCATCAAAATCTTGCATCTCGATCTCCACTCCTATCGATCCTCTGCAATCCTCTTCAGCTCAGCATAAGAGCTACAACTCATGTCCTCGAACACTTGCTGCAAATACTCACGTCTAGAGCACCCTATGCAGTTTCTATCTTCAACCATCTCTTCCACAATATCGTGAAGAAGACCATCGTGGCGCATGATGTGACCGATCGCCTCTCTGAGATGGTTCTTACTAGGTGCCTATCTTCCTTGATTATGCTGAGAACCTCATCGTTCGTGACGTGATCTCTGTAGTTAATTCAAAGAAATTTTCTCTATGACTTATATTCAACCTTTATTAATGCAGTAAACTAGTTTAAATTGAAAGCTACGATTTTTTAAATTTAAAATTTAAAATTTTATTCTTCTTAATCATTTCATATCTGGAATATGGTTACCACAAGTTGCCGCCACTTAGCTTGATAAGTTGCCACTATCCATTCCTTGTTTTAGGACATATCTGCACTTGAAGTTCCACTTGGGAACACAAATGAATCGCGCCAACCTCCAAAGCAGAAATCCGAGCGCTTGGAAGAGGGAGTATCTTTAAAATCCAAGGCATATTTTTAGATGATTTGTTTATAGAGTTTTGAGGAAAATCTGATGATAAGCACAACGGTCACGAAGCCTGGACAATTTCGTCCTAATGTGCGGCTCAACTCGTTTTCATTTTAAGCTCTGAAAATGTTTGAATGTTTGAACGACACAGACATACGACTTCAACGAATTAAATATTAATAATTCTTGAAAATGGCAAGCGATATAGAATCTAGGACAAATATTATCAATCACCTTATACATCATCTATGCATAGCGATTCTTAGTAAAAATGGACGAAGCGTAAAAACCGATCAGTAATCTTTGAAACATAACCTTGGCGGATCAACACTGTTTAATAAGCGCCTAATCATCCTTAAAAAAGAATGTGATATGAAACCCACGATTAAGTTTATCTATCTTAGTATTTCGGTGTTTTCATATATGTGTAGACTTAAAAATAAAGAAATAGAAAAATCTGAAATTTCAGCAGGTTTATGATACGTTTTCCGCCACTTTGACTTGACTGTATGTACAAAGGAAATGTTGTGTTGTTTCACGTTCCGTAAAAATTCTGCGCGTGAAGGCTTTGGGCGGAAAGAGGCTTTCAGGCTCGCACGTCCGCCGGAAGTGCATAGCGGCGGCGCCGGAAACCGCACAACACATCCGGTGTCGCTTTAGTTCAAACAAGATTAATCCAAAATACTTTACGATTAACTCAACTGAAAAATAATATTTTTTTGCTGAAATTTAGTCTTTATTCGTGCACTGTTGAACGTAGGTCTCCCACATGAGACTTAATCCTTCTCGATCATCATCATTTTCATGTCCGGTTCCTGAACTGGTGCATATGAACACAACGAGCCACCGCTATACAGGATATTCCTGCTATTCTTTTGATGTTGTCAGTTCATCTTGCAGCGGATCGGTCAATGATCCGTTTGCTAATTCTTGGACGCCACTCCAACACTTTTCGTCGCCAACAACCATCGTCTTTTCAACAGATATGTCGAATTCCTTTTTTTGTTGTATATTTCATGCCTGAACAACTTGATATTAATTATCTTGTATGATACAATGAAACATTTTGATATTTGTCTTTGATGCTATCATGATAGTTTCAACATTTTTACTAATTTTCACAAAGTAGTACATTTTGTTATGAAAAACAAAGTGCCAGCTAAGAAGCTTCTGTATTTTATTGCTGTGCTCTATGACGTTAAGTCAGGATGGCGGGACAATGCATGCGGTAAGCGTGTGTTATGTTTGTGTGTAGATTGAGAAGATTGCATATATATTGATTTGTTTCTTGAATAAATCCATATTCAATAAAGGAGAAAAATCAGACACTGAAAGAGAATCCCGAAACTTACCGTTGGCATTTAAGAAGGAATATCGAAAACTGCTAGTTCTTCGATATACTGTATGAACAGTTCGTCGATATACATGACTTATATGAATATTGAGAAAGTATTTAAAAAATCTTTCGGTATTACCGTTATTCTTTTAAACGGCTGTAAATGCTTTTACCCTATAGTAAAATTTGATGGGTTTTTTTAGTACAGGTGCCTTATTATATTATTGTGGGTACGATGGTTTGACTTAGTTCGCCAAAATAACGCGGTAGATTTCTTTCCTGCATTTGTTTAAGAGAAGAATTAAGCTTGGCGGGAACATGTTTATGCTCTTATATATGCCATAGAAGAGCATAAACAACAGCAGCCTTTTCTACAAGCCCCTAAGTTTTTTTATATGTAAAAAAAAGAAAACATCCAAGTAAACATACAAACAACAATCAATGAGCGCGATCTTAAAAAATTATGCCCATCAATAATACAAAAAGTGTAAATTTCTCGATTCAGTGAGCGTAATAAAAAACAGCAGGCCTACGCTGAGTACAGACTGAACATTTGTTAGCAAAAAGCTCATGGCTTGAATACTAGCGTCCGCCATTTATTTTTTCTCCGATTAGAATAAGAAGTGTTCTTCATAAAACTTCGGGAGGCCAAAATCATACGAGGCTTGACTGCTTGAGACGACTATGGCGGCTGCCATGAATTTTATGGCAGTGTTTTTCGGTGACTTTATGTTAAAGATAGAAAACGGATATGAAATGATAATTTTTTACTGTACGAATATACTCCTATGTTTACATGTATACTCACTGCAAAAGAAAGTTACAAAAAAGAGAGAGACGGCAGAGGAATAGCCTCTCAAAGATCCCCTTTACGCGACAAATTGAAATACAAACGACGGCGCCCCTCTCCTTCGGTAATACTTTTCTTTTGACTTCGCCCTAAGTCCTTAATCCGCCCCTGATTAATTCGCGCGGCTCCCGCGGCGCCACAATGCAGAACAACACGACCAACAAAATAAGTAAAAATGGAATTTTATCGCAGTCCTTGGATGCAAGTGGAAAAGTTTTGGCATCGATGGTTTCAAACAATTTAATGCGTATTTAAAAAAGTCACGTTTTTTTTTAAATTTTAGTCTTACTTTTGGTATTATCATCAACCTGTGTCCGTCCACTGTTGAACGTAGGCCTCCCGCATGAGTCTCCATCCTCTTCGATCCTCCGCCTTCCGCATCCAGGTCACTCCCGAGAATCCGAAACGAGGAAATACGCAGTAGAACTCAAGTAGTGGATGCTACCCAACGAATAGGCACACTCAAGTGGCAATGGGCAGGACATATCTGTCGAAGAGACGACGCTCGATAGGGAAGAAAAGTACTGGAATGGCGCCCAAGAACTGGCAAACGAAGCATTGGCCGACCCCCTACAAAATGGACTGACTTTTGGTATAATGTATTGAAAATACATACGAAAGTCTTTGATTTGCAATCTTTCGCACCTCATTTTTCTTCGCTCATCTGACACGTACATATAACAATGTTACTTTAAAACAAGTTATAAGATGGGGCGTGCACGCACCATTTTGTTTATTTGTGTTTTGACAGTCGCTTAAGGTCATGTGGAGCGACTAGATTCATATATGACCGCTATATTAATATCAGCGCAGTGGCTGTCATTGCCGCCGGCCGTTTTAGTCTCAGTCCAGGAACTGTGAAGTGCAGAGCATTGTCAGCGTCCCGAATGAAAGACCGAATTCAGTCTTCTTTTAGTTACGTAAAATAAATGTAAAATGTGCTTCTCGACGAGTTCTTTGCTTTGGCGACCTGCTCATCATCCATCCACCACGCATCCAAATGACGATCCCGGCAATTTGTAGTTAATTTGATTAGACGGGGGATGGCAACTCACTATTGTCGTTGGTCTAACTTCTACACAACTTAGACACATTAAACTTAACAGTAACCAACTGAAATAAAAGGCAATGGATGGCAGCAAGCACGCGTATGCGTATCTGGAACGTAAAGCTTAAAACAACAATCGTGTTCGAAAGTTTATTATTTGAGCTCATGCCTACATCAGCAAACACACACGTACTTGGGGTAGTATAGCCGGCGGGTATAGCTCAGTGGTCAAGAATTTGATTTGCAAGCCAAAGGTTGTGGGTTCGATACCCGACGGAGATAAAAAAAAAAGATTTTTAATCGATTTTTGAGCTCTAAAATACCGCGGTTGGTGTGAATTTGATCCCTCACCCATAAAATGCCAGTCATAGCCTATTTATGAAAATTGGTGGTAGACGAAAGTCGTCCCGTGAAGACCACCCATTCATAGTAAATTCCTGTAATAATAAGGATGATGCGTGAATATCGGGCTGCATTGGCGGATCATCACTCCATATGCAGCGCTTAGTCATGTGCAGTCATGTGCACTGTGGTAAGCGTCATAGAATTCTACAGATGAGACTTCAGCATCACTATCACCATCTCTCGGTATTCTCCTGTATGTGTTTATTTAAAAAAAAAGTAAATAATATTGTAATTGAATAGTTTATCTAAGTTATAAATGATTGGTACTTTGGTAAAAAGTCACCCCCAGAAAGTGGCACTCTGTGTGAGTTAGCAATGTGGCTTATGGGGTGAGTAATTCCTTAAGAATAATGAAATAGAAAAATCATTCAATTCCCTAAGTGGGGATCAAACTACCCGCCGGGGCTTTAGAGGAAAAAATTGTTTTCATATCGCGAACCCTCCCTAACCAGGGGGTTGGTTTAGTTTAGTACCACTTACTGCAGACCGAAACAGCAGTATTTTCTTGGCCCATATATTGAAGTGTTTCGAATGTAATGTCGTACAATCTTAACTGTGTTATTTCATCGTTTTTGGCGAATAAAACGTAAGATAATTATATAGTTCGACAGCTGATTAAAGCAAAGATTTTTTCTCAAATATTTGATTGATTCTATACAGTACTTTTTGATTGGCACATTTTCAAATATGGAAAATGAAATGCAGCATTTTTGATATCTTAGTACTGTTGGAATGTAGGTGTGTAGTGGAAGTGTTCTGATCTGTGGATTGCTAAGAAGGAATTGTTAGGCGTGTTAGGAAGCGATCAATGGAAAAACACCGACGTTCTGAACACGAAAAGAAAATAAATAAGAACACGGTATAATGTCACGGAGAATCAAATCTCAGTTAGTAAGATTAATATTTCAACAATTTTAAAGGTTGAAAAGTTACCATAATATTTACATTTGATTTGAGTTGAATAATTAACGAGATTCTATTTATGAGCAAGTTCTAGAAGTGATTGTTAGAATAATGAAAGGTTACTAGTAGATAGTTGTAACTTTGTTGTCACGTAACACAGTGATTTCTCCGGCGGGCAGCTTGATGATTGATCAGGTTGCGGAGGTGGTTGAGAGAGAGTAGAGATGTGGTCCATATGATCATCTGCTCATAAAGAGTCTGCTCAACTCTCACCTGTAGTATAGAAGGCTACCTTCTCCGCTCCTCCCCTCGTCATTACTCACAAAGTTAAACTAACCTATTCCCAGTATTCTGCACTTGCATTTGCTTTAAAAGCCCAATTTACGGCTGCATTAGCTTTTGAGTGAGATACCAAGATTCACTGCCCTAAAAGAGACTGGGGACGCTGCACGTTCAGGCGCTGCTATCTTTGGAACAATATTTGATTACTCAAAATAACGTATTTTTTATGCAGTGAATATTTGATCAGGGCGAGACCTTTGCTGGTTATAGATTGGTATTCAGGTCACGTACTCTTCCTCTCTATCACCCTCTCCCGGAAGCTACAATAACCATTCTACTGGAACTGCTTTACTCGATTATTCGATTATTGATGTATGCATGTTGAGAATTGCTGCTCTGCACTGAGAAGTTATTTATTTATTAAGTACTTGTTTTTGGATGTCCTTACATATAACAGGTTACTGCCTCTAGTGAACCGGGAGGGAACATTAAACGTAATTTCCTGCAATATTATTGAGTCATCGATTATGGAGTTCAGAATTTTAAAAATAAACAGCAAGTCAGTTACCGTTCTACGTCTCTCTAATGTAGATACTTTAAGTCGCCTCTCGATGTCTTCATAGGACTATCTACCTCTCTCAAGGCCGATCAGTCGTGCAACTCTTGACAAGAAGCGATGTTGGACTGATTCAATCCGGTCAATGTTATAGAGTTATGTTATATAATGTAGTTTTCTGACTTAATTTTTTTTAACCGTATATTATCCATATGTCAAGCAATCAGACACTATGATTTGTCGTTTCATACTTATGTAGGCTTATATTGTCTATGCCTTGTGCCAGAATACCTGTATACCCGGAGATCCACATGGTAACATAGATGTTTCTCGGAAGCCTCCAGTTCAAGAGTCTGCGAACCTTGTATAGACTGCGGCTACTACAGTACCAGAGAAATATTTGAGTGTTCAATAATCAGCGTTCTTAAGGAGATCGGATGATCAGCCCGACGCTCGTAAGGGGTAGCTCAACCCTACCGGGGGCGTGTACAGAGCTGACATTTAAATAAATAGACTTAATAAAATCATGCTTGGTCGGGGTGGAACCGACGGCGTCTAAGTGAGAAGCAAACGCTCTAACTACTAGACTTTGCCGCCCGGTTATTAAATAAAATTAATGACAATACCTTATATAATCGTAATATTTAATAAAATATTCATAAATATATATAAAATGAGCATATTCGCGGTTCATTTCGGGTGGCTCTCATACGTGAAAAGATACGGGAAAACCGCCTAAGATGGTATGGACATGTGACACGGAGAGATTAGGACCACATGGTGAAGAAATCTCTCAACATACTCACGCTGAGAACAAGACCTGGAAGACCACAGGCAACCTGGACTGCAACTGTAGACAAGGATCTGAAAACTCTGAGCTTGACCGAGAATGCAACGAAGGATAGTAGACATTTTGATTGTTCACAAGGAGAGCCGACCTCAGATGATGGAAAATGGCGAGGCTAAATAAGAAGAAGATTCTTAAATGTATATCTTTTCTTTTGTAACAAAAAAAAAGGATTTTTAATCAATTTATGAGCTCTAAAATACCCCCGGTTGGTGTCAATTTAATCCATCACCCGTAAAATGCCAGTCAAAGCCTATTAATTAAAATTGGTGGTAGAGGAAAGTCGTCCCGTGAAGACCACGCGTTCATAGTAAATTCCTGTAATAATAAAGGATTATGCTTGAATCTCGGGCTGTAGTCTATTACGTCGGCGGATCAACACTTCACATGCAGCGTTTAGTCATATACACCATGGTAAGCGTCATAGAATTCCATAGATGAGACTTCAGAATTACTATCACCATCTGTCGGTATTCTCCCGTATGTGTTTACATAAAAAAAACAAACTGAAATTCTCTGATAGAGTATTTTTTTGTATCTGCACGCTCTTGTTATGCCATTACTGTGTTGTCAAACCTCGGGTCGCTTAAAGAAGTATCTACAATCAGCTGATGGGAGCCGCGAACCGTCCTTTGTCACCCCTGCTGCCTAACGACATAAAAATCAAATCAATTCATTACAGATAATGCCATGTTTATTGATGTGTTCTTTATTTGCTTATTTATTTTGTTGGGCAAAATGTTAATAAATTTACAAGTAAACCTTATCACATTGGAGACGTGGAACATGCTCAAAGGATTAAATTTAATATTCGTTTGAACATTTTTTTTTCAATTTTCGCTTCATATCTGGAGCAACTGTTATTATATATGGATAATTAGAGTTCTACCACAAGAAGTTCATGACAACATCCGAGATGTACAAGATCATGGGCTTGAAGAGAAAAAAGCTGTAGTATCTGATGCATATTATATTCCTGGCTTCTGCCTTAAAAATAGTCGGGAAGCATATATATTTCCAGATGAATTTTTGGTTACAGATATATGTATAGAGAAAGCATTAAAAATTACAAAACTGAGTGTCTCTCGATCTTTCGGCTTCCGCATCCATCCTCATCTCAGTATTCTTCTTATCTTCTCTTCTGCGTCGTGTCAGCGACGTCAAATTATTTTTACCCAGTATCTGGCAACACGATAGCCCGTGTGTTGCCCAGCATTAGGTCTTGATGTGTGCAGTTTGTTGGGCACTTGGAGCAGGATCTATGGTGTGAGGCGGTCTGCAGGTCTCCACAGTCGCACAATAGTGGCTCTCCCTACCCACCGCTGGAGGTTGTCCTTTGTTCTACCAACTCCGGTTCTTAATCTATTTAGGGACTTCCAGGTCGGACAGTCAAGGTTCTTGCCTGGCCGACCTGGAATTCTTCTCATGTCGTCAGTCCATCTTGTAGAGGGTTGACCATCATCGGCGACATGGAGTCGTTCTTTTATAACAGGGATGTCAGTAATTTGTTTGTTTATTTGTTTCAGATGGGCACAGCTCTCCTCGCGACGATTGCTATTCCGCTGGAGGATCTCCTCCGTCTATGGGTCTGTGCGGGATGGGTGGTGTGGGCGGTATGCAGCCACTCGGCCCCATGGGTCCCATGGGTGGCATGGGAAGTATGGGCGGCATGGGCATGGGAGGACAACTCGTCAGGGCGGTCAGATCGCCACCGGCTCACTGGAGAGTTCATCACGACTCGTCAGGAAAAAAATCCAACACACTAGGTAAGGATACATTGCTCACACATAATATGAAAAATGGGTATAAATAAAATGATTCCACCGCATTTCGTTCACAGACAATTCGTTCAACGACTCATCGGTAACGACGTAGGGCTTTGGCGCACGGAACAACTGGTGCACTAGACGTCTTACTGACCTATTAAGCTATTTCATTAAGGAAGCCTATGGATCTCTGGAGTATACGATCACTGGACAAATCTTTAGGTCAGGTTAGGTTAGGTTAGCGAGACAGCCAGTGCGCCAGTTGTCCCGTGCACCAAATGTCCCGTGCAACAGACGTCCAGTGCACCCCATGTTGTCACTGATGAATACATACATTATTTATCTTGATCTATACATTATGATCACTTATTATAACCAATGATTTAGAAAGTACATATCGAAAACTGAAAATTACGACATGCAAAATAAAATTCAATTTCAAATGTTAAATATGAAAAGGTCTCATCAATATGTTTTACTATAAATAGAGCTTGCTCATTGAAGGCCTACTGCAATATTTTCAACGTTTCAGCAGCAGAAATTTCATTCTGGGTATCTCAAACACTAAATAATATTTTAACGTGTAATTTGGTACAGTATTTCCAACATAAAAATAACATGATAAATTCGAACCGCTTACTTAACCCGCGAAATTTAAATTTCCCAGTATTTTTTGCTCACAGTCTTATGATACTTGTTATAATGATTGATTGTTGGTTTCCACCTTTTTTGTCTTGTTAAAGGTCTGGTCTGCGTGGTGTGTGGAGACACCAGTTCTGGCAAACACTATGGCATCCTTGCCTGCAACGGCTGCAGCGGATTCTTCAAGAGATCAGTCAGAAGAAAGCTCATCTACAGGTAAGTTTACTGCCATGTCCACTTTCTCGACAAGATCAAAAAACTACATACATAAACGTTAAGACTTCGGGGTTGGAGTTTTGAGTTGGAGCCCCAATATACCCTCGAGATTTAATCGATTCAGTTAAAAAATCAGCTCGTCTAAAATAAAACATGCCTCGAATACTACTTAAATATTATATTTATTTAAATTAAAAAAATAATAAACTAAATACATTTTGTTTTGATCACATTTATTATTATTGAAATTAACTCCAGGGAATCCAAAACATGTAATCACTTAAAGTATTTTAAGTTGATAATCTAAACGTTATCGAATCCTATTAGTTAAGTATTACGATAGCTTTCATGGACAGCGAGAGACTGAGATACTAAAGAAATGATAGTTGTAGTTTAAGCTCTCCTGTGGCATCCGAAAAACATGTTCTATACAGGTCCATTTGCGTATCATGACCGAGAATAAAACGTAAGAAATAATTGATCCTATTTTTAATATAATAAACGAATTTTTCATGTATATTTTTTAATACTTAGGTTTTTTAACATGTTTTATGAACCGAAAATTCACAAAATATTACCTTTAGAAGTAAGCACATGAATTTTTTAGTACTTATTATGCAGATTAAAACAGTTTGTTCAATAAATAATAGCAAACTTACTACCAAAGTCCATCTTTAGAACACAGACGGAAGTCTTGGCACTTAGTCTTTTCTACCACAATACCATAACCGCTACGTCTCTAAACTTCAGTAATTCCTTCTGCACCCACCCACAACCAAGATACTAGTCTTACTCTTGCTGAATATTCGTACACAATTAATATATGTCGATGAAAACCTAGCAGTTTCTCAAATTATTTTCTAAATAAAGGTAGGTCTTTATCAATGAAAAAAACGTACTTCTAAACAAAAATATATTTAACGCCTATAAAATAATATTTTTTGGGTCATATTAAATTGTGTAATATTTGAACTTATTTTCGACTACTGGTATCACATGTTTCATGTTTCAATCTCGTTATTGGAGAGTACATACTGATGGGTCTATCCATTATAAGGCACGAGAGGAGTTCGCAAATTGCTGTTGTAGAGGGAATCAACCCTTTGGCGCGTTATAAAGGAATTCTGATATATTGGCTTACACGCCACGCTGCCCTCTTGGCCTAATCCGACCCTGCCTTAAGAGAGCGTAACCAAATCAATTGGAAATTACTAATATGTTACTTTACACTAAAACTTTTTAATATGAATTTTTTTAATTTTTATTAGAATATTATTTTTTTATGTAATTATTATTAATTTTATGTATAGTATATGTATATTTAAGTAATAATAATATTGTAATATAGTCAATGATCTATAAAAGTAGATTAGAATATTGAAATAATAAAATAATATTCTAATAAAAATTAAAAAAATTCATATAATAATGTCTACTTGAGACAATATCAAGAAGGTAAAATTATCCATCAGTAACACAGGTAAATGATTGGTTATAAAGTCCGAGTCGGAACTATAAGTAGTCATTTCTCATCCATTCAGTCTATAGTTTGGTTCGAGACCCGAGTGGTACTTACTAAAATAAATAGACTGTCGGAAAGTAATAATATTAAGCTTGTGAATAAATGAAGACTGATTAAATAATAATAAAAATATACATACTTTGAATATATACTAGCGACATCTATCGTACGATGATAGCAATGATATAAATACTAGTTTCAACGCGAGTCGGTCTGGGCATAGTAATGGCGCAGTTCGCCGAGCGGTATGAATACCTGGGCATAGTTGGTTTCCAAGGTCCGCGGTTCGCATCCCGCTTCTGCCGTTATTTTTGTGCTTAGATTGACGCGTTGAAAAAAAAAAAAGAATTTTATGTATAGTATATGTATATTTAAGTAATAAAACTTTTTAATTTTAAATGTAATTTATTTCCATCATAAACATTACAAATTTAATTTAATACGATCCTGAAATGAGATAATACAAAATGAAACAATACATAAATGTCGGTACGTTCTTACGTACTAAGAAAAATAAAACAATAAAGGCAATCAAAAAAGTCCCAATGCTCATTAAACAGAAGACTCCATCAAATTACTCCTCCAAACAAATTCACGGAGTTCGTGCCTGAACTGGGCCTCCCTTTGCTTGGAATATATCAACATCTGAATTGATGTTGTTCAACATTCTGATCCCTCTCCCAAGAGGTGTAGTCTCTGGCAGGTAGTGTTGTTTTTTGAGAGAACAAATAATCTGTGCCTCTTTATCCTCAAATAATTTTCAGAGTATATCTCATATATAGGTATAGTCCCCATTGATCTTAACCGTAGTAAATCTTGGAATCTCTTGGAATCTAGACACCGAGGAACTTTAAAAACCACCGGGCTAATCTTAGCCTATTATATGTATTTTTTATCGTTCTAAGTAAATTTTAAATCTCTTCATAAGCCGTATTATCATTAACGTTATACCGCGATATTGTTACGTCTATGTAGGCGGTCGAGTTAATCCTCCCATTGTAGCCGCCCACTCTGCCGCCCACAATCTCCACAAGGCGGATTACTGCTGATTTCCAATCGATGTCTGAACAGCTATACCTACGCACTCCTAGACTTTCACCTTATTTAGTTCTATATATGTATTATATACTTGCGAACATCTGAAATACTTTCACATACTTTATAGTTAATTGAGACTTAAATCTTTGCATGTGATATGCTTACAATCAGTACCGTCTTTAGATCCTGCGGCGCCCTAGGGAATTTTTTTTCTGACGCCCCATATTGTTTATATTTTAAAACATCTTATCGAGATTAGTTGCCTTTGGCGACCCTTGCTTATTTGATGCCCTGGGACAGCTGACCCACTACGCCACCCCCTAAAACTGGCACTGCTTACAAAATATTACTATTGCTTGCGAAAGTAGTATTATACTTAAAGTATTAAAATAAAACATCTTATTTCACCTACAAAACTAGTTTTTTACCAAATCCACTCCATATGAGGAACATATGGACACCAAAAATTACCTTTTTTACAGTTCTGTAAGCTTAGTTTGTCTATATCTTGTCCCAGAACACCTGTATACCCGGAATGTCACATGAGAACTTAGATTGTTCCCGGGAGTCTCCAGGGCAAGAGCCCGCGAACTTGCATAGACTACGGCTGTAGTAACAGATAAATATTTGGGTGTTCAATGATAACAGTTTTTTAAGGAGATCGGATGATCAACCCGATGCTCCCGAGGCCTGGACAATATTTTTGTTCTTAATGGGTGGGTCTACCTTACAGGTGGTTTGTATAGAGCTTTGATTTAATTCATAATTTTGAAAAAAAAAATCAAGAATTGGATTTGAATCGACAGCGTCTGAATGACAATCAAACGCTCTTACCACTGCAGTACCACCTTTAAGCCCTGCGGAGCCCTAGGATTTTTTTTTTCTGGCGCCATATATTGTTTATATTTAAAAAATTATATGTAAGATTGGTTGCCTCAGCGCCCCTACCTTAATCGACGCCCTGGGGCACCGACCCACTTCGCCACCCCCTAACAGCGGCACTGTACCACTGGACAGAAAAATAGAGTAAATGCTTAACTGAATGAAATCTTATTAGAATTGTCGCAAATTAACACTCTATTGCTGCTATCTCCCTGCATTATAACCCCGAACCCATCAATGCGATAGGTCACCCCTCGTTCCACTAATCTCGTCAGGAAATACACTTCTCAATGCTTCGCCAGTAAGGGGATAGAACCCTGCAAATGCAGTTACGGAATTAGTCGAGAATTAAATGACTGTTGCACTATTACTTGATTAGATTTGACTGAAGTGCAGTTCGAGTATTGTAAGAGCTACATTTCAAATAAGAATTCAATTCGTATGATAATTCTTCGCTTTACGATTTTTTTTTTTTTTGTACTTTTGTAGGATTTTTCATAATGAATAAATTTGGACGGAATTTTACAAACGAATTGAATTTTTGACATTTGTAATGTTATTGTAGATTTTTTTCTATTGAAAATGAAATGAAAATTTTAAAAAATCGTACAAACAAATTAAACAATTTCAGAATATTCTTTACGTAATAGACAATAATACAACTGGTAGGTATCTACAATGAACGAGTATCTAACATACATACCTATCATTATTTAATATCTCTCGATATAATTGATATCTGATAGACCGGCCACCGCACCGTTCGGTTCTTCCGCCCACTTGACTTGATCGCATCAACAGACCACCCCCAAACGCGATGGTCGGTCCAGATTTGGCGCGGAATTAATCTGTAAGGGCGGGATTTGCACGGTCACGTTGGCAACAATGCGATTCGCAACAGACTATTCCCTCGTCTCGAGGGTTGCCAACTGTCAAAACATTCGCGCGGCATGGCTTGATTTTACCGCACATCACTATGGTAGGTAGGTAACTAAATATAATGCCATATCGATGGTTTCGTCGACAATAAAAATATAACATGATGTTAAACGATGTGATAATTATTAAGGGTCGTCATGAATAATTTTTGACAATATCATTATTTCCATGCTACTTAAATCCTATTCATCATCATCAGCCTGTATCCGTCCACTGTTGAACGTAAGCCTGACGCATGAGTTCCATCCTCTTCGAACCTCCGCCTTCCGCATCCAGGTCTCTCTCGCTATTCTTCTTATGTCGTCAGTCCATCTTGCAGGGGGTCGGCCAATGCTTCGAATCCTATTACTTGCTCGATTATTTTCTTATGTTTTTTTTTATGTAATAATACGCCATTGTTTTTTTTTTATTTATATCTGCTCCACACCATACCTTCACTGTAAATCGTTTTATCAAATAACTGTCAAATTCACACCAACGTAACGTAAGGTATTTTAGAGCTCAGAAATCGATTAATTTTTTTTTTTAATCTCCGTTGGGGATCGAACCCACGACCATTGACCTGCAAAGCAAACGCTTTGACCAATGGGCTATACTTGCCGGCAAATTTTATGAGAGTAGGTATTTTAAATTGTCTTTAATAAAAAAAGACATTAACAAATAATGTTCTTTTAAATATACGAGCATTCATGATTTTATATATGTATGACTTCGGTTGAAGTGTAAGTTATGTTATTTAAGCAGAGACGTTTCTTAAGTATTTCAATTTCAATTTATTTTTCTTTTAGAAACATTACAAATATCAATATTTAATTCATTTCTACAACAGGATACAGGATAAATACGAATTTATAAATAACACAATAATAATAGGATCATTTAAAAAGTCCCGGAGCCCGCTAAACAGAAGACTCCGCGAAATTACTTTGATAAATAAATTCGTGCAGCTCATGTCGAAACTGGGCTTTTCTCAAGTGGAATATATCAATATTCGAGGCGATATCGTTGAACAGTCTGATCACTCTCCCAAGAGGCATAGTCCCTGGCAGGTTAGTATTACCTCTAGGAAGAACAAACAATCTGTGCCTCCTTATCCTTAAATAATTGTCAGGGGCAAACAAACCAATTTCAAACAAAATGTCAGGATTTCTGAACATGCCGTGCACTAGGCGAAAGAAATGCATACTCAAGCACACATCTCTTCTAGTTCTCAACTCATTGCATCCCAACATACCCCGTATAAAGTAAGATGGGTACAGCCACGGATAATATCCATACATCCTCGTGTATTGAGGTGGGTCGAGGGCTAACGCTTCCTCCCCTTAATCATTGTAAAGCAGATTGCTATTATAGATTGGTTACCTTGAGGAATGTTTTTGCAACGCCCGTTGAGTTGGTTACCTCATGAAACGTCTCTGCATACAGGAGTTAGAATCATATTGTTACATGTAGATGAGTATTTTATACTCATCTACGTAATTCACATATAAATACGTAATTCTGAAAAAAGTTGTTTTCACCATTATTATGATCCAGATATCTCATTGTATATTATACCTAATAACTTGAAGAAAGCTTCTCTGGTTGCTCCGGAAGCGAATACATGAAAGGTGTGATTACACAGCGGTTAAAACGAGGAATAATTGTGTCAGTGGCGTGTGTGGTGGGGACACTGACACTAGGCAGGAAACGTAGCTACCGCGAGTCAAGGGTTCACAGATGGTTTTTGGTAGAACACAATAGACGAATGCTTACGTTTCTCAAAGTATGTAGAAACAATGAGCAACGTATTTTAGCTGTTACGACTTCACCATTTTCTTCAATCTATCGTCCAAATATAATGGTCCACTCACATATATTATCACGATTAACCGTTTTTTTTTTGATAAATTCTCAATAATAAAAAACAACAATATTAAAAAATAGAAACACGCAACACGGTGAAGAAGTTTGAGTCATGCTATGTTGCTAGACATGGTCCCCTCACAAATACAGGTATTATCACGATTAACCGGTTCTATGCTTAATTCTCAAACATATTCGTGAATATTATGCAGTGGATACACGCAGCACGGCGAAGAAGTTCAAGTCATGTTATGTTGCTAGACAATCACGCCAGCGTGTTTGCTCTTAGCGTGATACCAACGCGTTCGTACTTTATTGTCTGTGTCATTGGAGGATCCCTGTATGACGTCAGCGTATATTTTGTTTATTATGCGAATGTGATGAGGCTTCGCTTTAACTGAAATTCCAAACTGCAAAGAAGCAACTTAGCATTAGACCTTTTTAAATAATATTTTAATATATATCTACGATGCATTAAAAAATGATTTTTTTAACATTTTTCTATGTATTTGAAAGGTTTACGCTTTTTTCGTTTCCCGCACACATCTATTTTTTAGGGTCCCCTGAAAAACGAAATATCGAGGCTTCACTATATTTCATACATTTAAGCACCATATCAAGTGGATACTTCTCTGAGTGATGCAAGCAGGGTCGTCACAGACTGCCTCAAACCAACATCCATTTCAAAACTATACCCCTCGGCTGGTATCGCACCAACAAACATAAGACGAAAAGTGATATGCGCCGAAGAAATGCGTTGGGCAATCAATCAACCGTCCCACTGCTTGTATAATCAGATACCCCCAACACCCAGACTGAAGTCGCGAAACAGCTTTCTGAGATCCACACAACTTCTCACATCTGACCCTGAAAATAAGAGACTCCAGCTCTGCCAACAAGTCGCATCAGAGGATTTCATTACTCCAAAGGAAGGCCTCTTAACTGGCAAGAACCTTGACTGGAGGACGTGGAAATCCCTGAACAGATTAAGAACCGGAGTCAGTAGAACAAAGGACAACCTCGAGTGGTGGGGAATGCTTCGGCAGGGAGAGTCATTATTGTGCGACTGCGGAGACCTGCAGACCGCCTCACACCTAAGATCCTGCTACATGTGCTCAACAAGCTGCACATCTCGAGACCTAATGCTGGGCAACACACGAGCTATTGATGTTGCCAGATACTGGGCAGAAATAATTTGACGTCGCTGACACGAAGAAGAAGAAGAAGAAGCATCATATTATACATTGATATCACAATCGGTGACACTTTGTCTCTTACACATCGCATTCCTCCTATCCATTGTTTAATCCACAGTGTTGGTCCGCTTTGTCCTAAACACCTGATCTAACAAGGGAGCAAGAAAGGAAAGTCTGATGATTGTGTTTTGGTTGATCATAGTGTCACCTGTGAGCTATTGTTAGGTTTATGACACACTTGATTTCCGCTTCAGAGAATGGAGTCGTCTGGTTATGAAACATCTTTGCATTGATCGTCTTTGTTTGAACATCAAGGAAACCAGAATTTCGTCATGATGTAGGTGTGACACAGAGAATGAGATCATGGAAAAAATATCATCAATTTTATATTTTCTTATGCATTAGTGATTTTTCTTTTAAACCATGTGTAAATTATTGTATTCATATCACACCAGAGTCAAATGAACCATCATTGATGATGGCCTTATTGGACAAGTTAGTAACTAATTGGTAGTAGTCCAGTGGTAGTTTCCACCGAAAAAAAGAGCTTAGTATGTTTTTCCAAGATTTATTAAATAATATGAAATAAATAAATTGGCAATCACGAAACCTGGAGAATGCCTTATAATTGGGACCAATTTATTAATTTTACATAGTCATATTATAACAAACATATTTTTTTTTTATTTAAATTGAAAAATAAAGTATAACAATCGAATAACGTGATCCTTCCAAAAATAAGATAAAATACGAGTACCACTTCTATATATGTTTTCAAATAGACTTTAAGGGCCTGAAATCTATGATGGGATAGGGCATGAATAATTTTATTATTTCACTTATTTTTTTCAACAAAAAAAGTGTTTTCACGTATTTTGCAAGTTACACAAAAGGTTATATTATTCGAATTCACAAACAATTAAAAAATAAAGGAATCTATTCTATATCAGCCTCGTTAACTGCGCACGTAATTTTAACGATATATTTTATTTTATTTAACAGCAAGGAACCATTAGAACTAAGCAACAGTTTAAAAAATTCCTCTCAAGAAATGACATAGACTCTCAGGTGACAAAACAGAACCCGTCTCTTGTTCTCATGGATGATGCACTGAATAATGGTTCCGGACAGAACTTTGTGGCGGCAATTTAAGTGACATTATGGCACATATATGGAATGAAAAATGTGTGAAAAAATATAATTTTGTAATTGCCTTAATTCGATTGTATAAATTGTACCATATTTGAATGAAATTTGGCAGCGAAAGAAATTTTCACCTGACAAATTTGTGCGAACAATGTTACGTCACATGATAATATTACGCATGGTGACCGCATGTGCTTGTTTTTCAGGACTGAAATAGAACTGAAACACTTTTTTAAAAAACTCTGATCCTCAGACCTCTGTGTTGCAGCCAGAAAGTAAAAAACGGCATTTGCGCTTACCAAAAATAAACATCAATCCATTTTATTTTTGGTAAAATGAAAATGTTCCAGAATACAAATACAAAGGCGATTTTGTATTAATAAATTTACTGTCTGATAAAAATGTGAAATATATTCTTAGATTAATTAACTATCTTAGATTTTCACAAAAATAATTTAATACGATTAAAATAGTGCAAATTTTTCCCTTCCCAATTGTAAATACTCATAATAGGATTAGATCATTTTCAAACGGGATATTATGGATATTATGGATTGTTACGAAATATATGTTTTTATTAGCTTAAACTTTGTTTAAAAAAAAATTATTTTTAATTTTTGTCACGATTGACGTAAATTGTCCCGTGAATATCACCCATGTAAATCAAGGCCCCATAAAAATGTTCGATGCCTGAATGTTGGGCTCTAGTTTAATAAAATTAGCGGATCAACTATCTATATAAAGCGCATGTCCTCTTTTTTACTGAATTACAATATTTTTTCAACGACACCCAATTTTTTATCAAATAATTGGCAATATCGATAGCTTGATTATTTCCAAACCTAAATTTGTGGGAGGAGCAGCTAAGGAAAGTGTCATCTAATCGACAGACGATTTTGTTAGACAGTATTTTTTCTTGTATTAGCTTGCATAAAAAATAACTGAAACCGTGACTTTTAGCATGGTAGGCAAACGCTTTGCTTTTAAACCAAACCTTTCGGAAGAAAACATCAAATTTATGTAATAATTATGTGCTTTGCGAAGCACTTGATACACTTTTACTGAGCATTAAAGCTGGTTAAGCACTACTTTAGCAGTGAATACATATAATCTTAAAATATACTACATAAGCTTGGTTGTACAAACAGATCGTTTTTTTTTTTCTTAAAAAAATGGCGTTTAGTTAGTTTTGTTTCGCAGTCCACCTGTTGTTGTTTTCAGAAGACAGTTCGGCCCTCGATATAAATAGTACTTCAGCAAGCTGTGGACAGATAGAGACACGGCCTGCTGAACAAACAAAGTAAGCCCCCGAAGTGTCGACTCGCCTACGAAGCATTTGATCAAACATCACGACACCATCGCATCACCTCTAGTCCATACACTTTGTATTGAGCACCTGGCGAATATCAACCGTGCAGGTGTAATCGTCTTTTAGGAATCGCCTTAAATGTATATATTATATGCTGTTTAATTTTTAATTCCACTTGTTAAAGTATGTATAAATGTAATATAATATTTGGGTATTATTTTTTTATTTTTTATTTTTACTACCTTGCTCATGGTCGCCAAATATTAAGTCACATAGTTCGTATTAGTTATTTGTCAGTGCCGACAGCGGCTACAGCCCGAGATTCACGCATCATCCTCAATTATCACAGGAATTTACTGTGAATGGGTGGTCTTCACGGGACGACTTTCATCTACCACCAATTTTGATTAATAAGCTATGACTGGCGTTTTACGTATGAAAGATCAAATTCACACCAACGGGGGTATTTTAGAACTCAGAATTGAATTAAATTATTTTTTTATCTCCGTCGGGGATCGAACCCACGATCTTTGGCTTGCAAAGCAAATGCTTTGGCCATTGAGCTATACCCACCGACAAAGCGTTTGTTGTACAATTTTGCATTTTTGCAGTTTTTGGCGATATTGTAATGAAAGTATACGCTACTTCAAAGCCATATTTTTGGATTCTTTACAATTCTAGTTATTCAATAAAAAAATAACAAATAATCACAAAAAATATATATATTGTACTATGGTATGGCATGGTTTGAGTAACAAACAATTATTTTTTGTCCGTTTCTTGTTGCGGCACACTCGAAGCAACAAAAACACTCCAAAACGAGGATATTTGTATCGGAAATTTATAATGAGTCAATAAGAGAACACAAAGGAGTCGCCAATTCCGCAACACAGTGAAGCTATTATTAAACGCGTGATGTATGACACAAACCGGAACTGAGCAAACACTTTCAAACTGTTCATCAAACTCCGACAAAATATTTGCCTTCCAAATTGTCGGTAATTTATGATCTTTGAATCAACAATTTTAAAATGAAACTTGTGGTCGGACAATAGGCGCGAAAATTATTTTCAGACATGCAAACACGTCTAAAATTAAGTATAGTTTAATTTACGATCTTTTCCAGTTGTATATATAGTCTTTAAATGGTTAAAAGTCGTAAATCATTCAATTTAAAATTTATTTTTTGCCATAGTAAATAATCTGCACTTTATTTTTAGGCATGAATCGCTAAATTTATACACTTTTTTATTGTCTTGGTTTGAAAATAAGAAGCCTTGAAAGCGTTATGTGGCAATTGCAAATAAATGTTTTTAAAAATACTCGTTTCATTCAATGATAAAAGAGTATTTTTAATTTCCTTGTTTGTGTTTTGTTATATGATCTAATTACGTACAACAAACGTTGCAAGAACGTCTACGTAGTTAGTTGTCAATTTTAATTTTATTTATTTAAGAAATTTTACAAAATTTTATTCAATACGATCCTGATATAAGATAAAATACAAACAATTTATTAATATAGGTATATATGATTATTAACAACAATTATTAAAAAGTCCCGGAGCTCGCTTAACAGAAGACTCCACGAAATAACTTTGATAAATAAATTCGTGGAGCTCATGTCGAAACTGGGCTTATCTCGAGTGGAATATTTCAATATTCGAGGCGATATGGTTGAACAGTCTGATCACTCTCATGTAAAGATATCTCAATTTTTTTTTTCTGAACTCTCTCTAACATGAGGTCATATTTTACTCGCGGGGAGCCCAAATAATATATCCGCTCTCAAGAATGCTACGAACCAATGAATTGTACAGTACGACCAGTACGTTATTGTTCGAGAAAGTCCTGGCACTACGCAGAATAAATCCTAGCATCTTCAGTTCCCTTCCACATACAGCTTCAATGTGAGCATGAAACGTTAGCTTGCTTTCAAGGAATATGCCAAGTCTCTGATGGAACTAGCTACAATTTGGTATATAGAAGTGTCTTTACAAATTAATGTTGTCTGTAAAGTGCATATATGAAGATCAAATTAAAGGTAACTTGAAGTACTTCAACTAAAAATTAGTATTTTTTTTGTACTAAGGTCAACTCTAAATATCGAATTGAAAGAGAAATTAACCATATATACGACTTTAACTAAAAAAAATATAAGTTAATTTTTTACCTAAGAAAATTTAATAATTAAATTATATTCACTATAAACTCGTGTATAATCGTGTCGGAAACATCAGGGTCAGATACTGTCTGCCCAGAATTAGGCTACATCGATTTCATTACTCCCGGCCATCATCAGGTCCTCCTGGGTGCAGCTACTCGGACACAGCGCACACTCCAGAAAGTGGGACAGGCTCTGCTCCACGCCGCAGTCACATTCAGTCGGCCTGTTGTAAAACTGCTATTTATATTCTCTAGAATATAGGCTTACTAAAAATTGACACCTAAAATCACTTAATTTAGGTTTAAATAGTTAGTTGCTTGAAACCAGCATTGGAAACATTCAAAAATCTAATCAATATTTAAGAAAATATCGTGGTATATTTTTTTGACTTAAGTATTTTCATATAATGTCACTTATTTTGAACCGAGGTCGCGGTCCCGAAATTATATGTGATATGAAATCATATAAATGCCGGAATACCAAGAATCCGGCACTGAGTATAAATCAAATACCGGAGTTTATACTAATTTATTTGATGAGAGACTGATTATTGGGATGGTCAATGCTCCGTATCGATGCGTAAGCATTCTTTGTAGATATTAATACACTGAATTTCGTAAACCGCAAATTCCTCGAAACTTGTTGTTTTGGACCTTGATCCCCTCAATTTACATAGAGTGGCAAAATGCCCTGTGTCGTACCTGACTGAATGAATATAAGATAAAGAGTTGATTATAACAATTTCTTTAATGACTTTTGGATGCTTAATACAACACAGTTATGTTCAAAATAACGTTTTGAACAGTGAATTAATCGAAATTTCATATTAAAATACATTAATTCGAATTTTTTAGCCCTAACTACCCGCATTTTAAGGATTTTTTATTAATGTATAAGCAATATTCGTACTATGCAAGCAAATTTCATTAAAAACGTGTTTTTTGTGTACATATTCGTAAGTAAAATTCTATTAAATATAATCGATTTGCACCGAGTGCAAGACTCACTTATCAAGTAATTAAGTAAACACAATATGTACGTGCAAATACTGAAGTCATGTCAACAAGGCGTGGTTCTGCTTAAGTTTAAGTGTAATTAATTCAATTATTTTCCACGTCATTATTTCATGAACATTGTTTTTCATACATGAATTTTAGATCACAAATATTTCTCCCTCAATGAAAAGTGGTAAAAGGACGAATTTACGAGTATTTTGTGATGAATAATATTTTGACTATTTATTTGACATAGAAAATTTTAACATATATTAATATTGTAAATCATTATTTATTTCGAGCATGTATCGACTGGTTTGAGTTGTAATATCTTCTTCGTAGTATCAATCCCGTGGATTGGCTTGCAGCAATAAAATCTTGCATCTCGATTTCCACTCTTCTCGGTCCTCTACAACCCTTTTTAGCGCAGCATAAGAGCTACAACTCATGTCCTCGAACACTTGCTGCAAAAACTCCCGTCTAGGGCGCCCTCTGCAGATTCTACCCACAACCATCCCTTCCACAATGTCGTGAAGAAGACCATCGTAGCGCATGATGTGACCGATCCATCGGACTCACCTTTCCGAGATGGTTCTTACTAGGTGTCTATCTTCATAAATTTTAATATAATATAAAATAATAATAAAAATATTAATTCAGCCACTAGTGCCAAAAACAAAATTTTACGACTACATACAATAATTCCAAGAAAATATATAAAAAATCTAAATTTAAATTAAACAGAATAGAAAGAAAATATAAATCGGCATGTAGACATACACCATATTATTATTATTGTACTACTCAGCGAGTGGAGCACCGGATCACCTCTGGATGGCCACGTGAAGGCGCATCCAGTGCCCAGATTACATGTTTCGGACTCCCTGGAGACCATCTTCAAAAAATTATTGTAGTAAATGTATTGTAATAAGTTATTGAAGATGGTCTCCAGGGAGTCCAAGACATGTAATCATTAAAAATAAATCTGAATTTAAACTAAATATTTTAATTTGTCTTAGCTTTAAATTATTGGAAAATACCCACTATTTAATTATTTCTATGAATATATTTTTATCTTTTCTTTAGAAACAGATGAATCCAATTTGTCTAATTAAATTTTATGAATACAATCACTTCAGCACTCAGTCTGAAAAACTGAAAAATATTTTGTAGCCATCATTAGCCGTGTCTTATTACATTGTGAATGACATCATATTTACTGGCTATTAATAAATAATAACATTCACCTTTCACAATCGAACTCCTGTACACAGTTAACACGCACTCCTATTGATGAAAAAATATTACGTCGTTCGGAGATCGTTGAACCTTCCTTTAAGTACTTTGAAAGAAAG
The DNA here is from genome assembly GCA_022606575.1 of Glossosoma conforme. Classification (NCBI taxonomy): domain Eukaryota; kingdom Metazoa; phylum Arthropoda; class Insecta; order Trichoptera; family Glossosomatidae; genus Glossosoma; species Glossosoma conforme. Next base: position 4,152,216 of record JAGTXR010000058.1, on the reverse strand, counting down.
GTTCAAAGACTGTGTTGATAAAACAATGTAAGCTGCGCATACATTTTTCAGTCAATATTTTTGTCGCAGAACAATAAGTAAAAGCGTTACGTGTTGCTTTAGAGTGTTTTGAACTCTTGCATCACTTTATGCGATTTTAGTATTGAAAATATAACAAAGGATAAATGCATATGTTTTCCACAAGTCGAAACTTGTATTTTAGATTACGAGTTGTAAAACTCATTGTTCTCCCAAAATTTGTAACATCGCAGATCACCACAGATTGCCACTACTTATTTATATTAGTTGCGACTGTCTATGCCTTATCCCCAGTACCGACTTAAGACCCTACGGCGCCCAAGGGCATTTTTTTCTGGCGCTTAATTTTGTCTATATTTAAAAAATATATCAGCCAGATTGGTTGTCCTCAACGCCCCTTTCTTAATTGACGACCTGGGTCACCGACCCACTTCGCCACCCCGAAAACCGGCACTGCTTGTCCCAAGACATCTCTACACTCCAAGGTCAACTTGGAAACATATAAGATACCCAACGGCCTTCAGGACGAGATCCTGAAGGCTCAAGGAGATGACTTCTGTAGTATCCAAGGGATAGTAGTTTGTTTGTTAATAATCTTTTTTAAGGAGTGTAATTGATGAAACAAATTTCATGTTCATTGAAAACATATAAACACAGAGAATATCGATAGAAAGTGATGGATAAATCTCATTTTCTAGAAAGTCTCTATTTTTTTATTTCCGGTAATTGCAATAAGTGCAGCAACAAAATCTTGCATCTCAATCTCCACTCTTCTCGATCCTCTCCAATCCTCGACACAAGAGCTACAACTCATGTCCTCGAACACTTGCTGCAAATACTCCCGTCTAGAGCGCCCTCTGCAGTTTCAACCCTCAACCGTCCCTTCCACAATGTCGTTAAGAAGACCATCGTGGCGCATGATGTGACCGATCCATCGGGCACGCCTCTCTGAGATGGTTCTTACTAGGTGCCTATCTTCCTTGATTATGCTGAGAACCTCATTGTTCGTGACGTGGTCGCTCCAGGAAATTCCGAGAATTCTTCTGTATGACCACATCTCAAAGGCCTCTACTCTTTTTTTATTACTATCTGACAGGCACCATGTCTCACAGCCGTAAATCAACATGCTCAAAATAAATGTTGTGGCAAGTTGCTTGCTGCGCTTTAAATTAAAATTTTCCCTATGGGCTTAATAATTCTATAACTTGTTAAAGTCATCTATCTCATCGTGATATAAAAATAATTTGCTGCCTTATGTTCAAGTCTAACTGTTTTGGGGATCCTTCATGGAGTGGCTTTAGTAACCCCTAAAATGATTACACTCTTTCTATAGAACTGATGTAATGGGATCAGCTTGTATGGTGTTTTGATCGCTTTGGACACTTCTGGTCATAGCGAACCCCTCTAATGAAGGACTTAGCAAAATATAAATTGTATTTTGTATCATATAATGTCATGATTCAAATCAAATCAAATTTCGTATAATTCTATAAAAGAAAATATTTTTTTTTTGGCAAAGTAATCTTTCTAAGGGAGGTCACCTTGCAGGGATCTGAAAGGATCAAAAAGGATTTGGTGCGTATAAGGTTGAGATGACTGAGGAGCATACGGCATAGGGTGAATAAGGATTTTTGCTTTAAGTCTTTGATATCGAAATTCTATGAAAGCGCGAGCAAAAGGAGACTTATTTTTGCAAATTATGTCTGCGCAGCAAAGGGGTTACAAAAACATTTTTTTGACAATAAATAGAGACGGACAAATCAAGGAAGTTAGGCACCCTATAAGAACCATCTCAGAGAGGTGAGCTTGATGGATCCGTCACATCTTGCACCACGATGGTCTTCTTCACGAAATTGTGGAGGGGATGGTTGAAGGTAGAAACTGTAGAGGGTGCCTTAGACGGGAGTATTTGCTGCAAATGTTCGAGGACATGAGTTGTAGCTCTTATGCTGAGCTGTAGAGGGTTACGGAGGACCGAGAGGAATGGATATCAAGATGCAAGATTCTGTTGCTGCACACCAATCCACCGGATTAATACTACTACGAAGAAGAAATAGAGACGGTTGCTTTATAAACTATACACAGAATGAACTCAACGGAGCTTCGGGAAAACTGTCATTGCACGAGGCAAGGTCCATGGCAGCAGTTCGAAACGACAGTATGTGCTGGATGGTATAGTCCAGTGGTAAAGCGTTTGTTTGTCATTCAGGCGCCATCAGTTCAAGACACGACCAAACTTGATTTTTTTAAATTTAATTTTAAAAAATCTAAAATCTGTACATGCCCCATATAGGGTTGAGTCACCCCTTAAGGGAAAAAAACGTCCAGGTCTCAGGAGTGTCGTGCTCACTATCCCAACTCATTCAAAAATGCTTAGCATTTAACACCCAAATATTTCTCCAGTACTACAGCCGCAGTCTATGCAAGTTTACGGGCTTGAAAGTTTGCGAACCTCCGGGTGTACAGGTGTTTTGGGACAAGGCATAGACTGTCTTAGACAAACTTCAGTGATCTAGCCTCGCTAACAATGTGCCATTGTCGTTGATTATACTTTTTTTACCGTATCCGCTCCATATTTGAAGCATATGGTCTCCGCACAATGTCTTTTCAAATTTCTGCAAGCTCAGATTGTCTATGCCTAGTCCCAGAACACCTGTTTACTCGAAAGTCCACATGGAAGCATATATGGTACACGATAGCCTCCAGGACAAGAACCGGCGAACTTGCATAAAATGCGGCTGTAGCACCAGGGAAATATTTGGGTGATTAATAATCAGCGTTTTTTTTTCGAAGAGATTCAATTTAATGCTTCAACTCTTTATTTATTATTATTTTTTTCCTTTAATAACATTACAAAATACCAGCTAAGTACTAGCATATAAGTGTGGTGTTGTAAATGTATTGACACATTTAGTGTCAATGACCTCACACTCAGAACAAGGGTCGGGACACTCAACGCAAATAGTTGGTCTTGTAACAACAAAAACCATGTCATAAGTATATCATGGTTGACACACAAATAACACGGCATTATTGTTACAAAATCAAACGTCCAACATTTGTCCAATAAGTTGATGAACCCGACGCTCCCGCGGCTGGGACACTTTTTTCATACTTTACAAATTATAAATTCAATTTGAACAGCACGTAAGTGCGTAACGTTATTAAAGCGATGCGCAAGCTTGTCAGCAGCATTCATTCCCTTAATCTCCGCTTTTGCATGACAATGCTGAGAGACCAGGGGCTTGAAGCACCAGCACTGTTAGAGTAGCAGGCGGGAATCGAACCTGACATCTGCGCCCTTAAGCCAGGAACCTTCCCCACTAATCCAATCCCGCACTAATTTTTTGGCACCCCTCCCGGGGGATGATTTGACTGAATTTCGACAAAACGATGAAATGAAACTGAAACTAGATGGATTGACTGCTTTTTAAGTACGTGACATAAAAAATACAAGCGTCAAAGAATCTGCAAATGATATTTGATATTCGTTTGCCAGTTTTTGGGCACCATTATAACACTTTTATTCCCTATTAACTCTTCGTCTCTTCGACAGATATGTCCTGCCCATTGCCACTAGAAAGTGCCTATCTATTAGGTAGCCTCCACTACTTGAGTTTTTATTCGGATATCTTCTTTTCAAATTTTACCTTTTAAAGACACTCCAAGCATTTCTCCATGGCACGTAGGGTTTCCTTTATTTTATGGGTAAAACTGGCTGTCAGACTCCACGTGTCTGCGCCATATATTAATACTAAAAGGATGCATTGCATAAATGCCTTAGTTTTTAGACATTGCGGAATTTTTTGCTTTAAAAGTGTACTTTAGTTTTTCAAATGCTGCCCTTCCCAGTTATATACGCCTGTTGATTTATTTTGAGAAGTTATTTCGTGCTACTTGATTAACTTGTAAAAAATATATAAATACTGATATAATAATACAATTTTTTTAAATGATTATTTTGTTAGTATTTTCCACTCCATATGATTATCAAAAAATGTAATTTCAGTGGTGTTATTAAAAAGTAATACAGCGTTTGTTACTACAATTTCATCCAGCGAATTCTTGTTTGGTTAACGATCTTTTAAGTCCCCAGTTTGATCCATGGGATCAACAACAAATGTCATATTTGTTCAGCCTGTTTACTGAAGTTTACTTGTGTTTACACGGGGGAGAGACGGTCTTCCAAACATTCAGGTCTGGTGCTAGAGAATAGCACCAGAAGCTAACACAAAAGACATGACATGCTCCATGTAAATACAAACAGTTTAGGGGGAATATTAATTTTAATAAGGTTTTTTTTTGTGAATCAATAGTGTTTTGATTCATCAGTTATTATGTAAAATAACTAGCTTTCTATAGAAATAAAAAATATGTTATATTTTATTAAAAAACTTTCCGGCTAACCCTTGTATAGAACCAAATGGTACAGGTCTAAATAACAACGGGTCGATTACTTGATGATCACCTTAAATCTGAATGATTCATAAGAGATTTATCTTTTGAAATTAATAATTTAGGCCTCGGGAGCGTTGGGTTAATAATTCGATCTCATTAAAAAATCCTATTGAAAAATCATCCAAGCAAATGCTTCGGATAGTACAGCTGCCGTATCTTTCCCAGGTCACAAATAGAATGCGTTACCGCCTGTTGCAAATCGCGTGTTGCTGTTCAGGAGAAGACACTCCTTAGGACAAAGGGTCGAGCCGTGGGGAGCATCAGGCTAATCTTCTGACCTCCTGATTAAAACGATTCAAAATCATTCAAAATATGCCTCGGATACTACTGTTGCCGTCTCTTCAATTTCTGCCTTGGGGTCTTCAAAAATCATATAATGTTTCTAGGTAGACTTTTCGTTACAGAGTTCAGTGGCAACTGACAGAACTGAGTGGCAGCAATTTGCGGTGAACATATGATCCAGATTCGGAACAGATATGGAAAGAAAAATAAATTCTGAATAAATAGCGGCTTTTGAAAAATTTATGCTTCCTATTTTTCTCTACAGGCTCGTTGTTCTCATCGTACTTAAAAACTGTCGGAAGCCTGATTTATATGAAATGAGACATTATAGCTTCAACTTGTGATGACCGTATGGTCCTACTAGTGATCAAATACGGTAGAAGTAAGCTAGAAGTAAACTATCAACTGAAGGGTGCAACGCTAAGTCCTTCACTTGCCCCATGTCAATATAAATACTTTAGGGGGAATATTAAATATTGTTTTGATTTAAGTGTATCAATGCAAAATGTTTTATGGTCACAATCGTGCTTGAATTATCCTTGTAGTCTCAGTATCCTCTTGAATAAATGTATACGCTTTTCACATAGTATTTTGGTAGAATCTGAAAGCTTTATTTTGTTATTTTACCAAGTTCATAAATTATTTATATTTTTGAATAAAGTTTTATCATCCAGAGACATCGTTATATCATCGCAATTAAGCAACATTGGGTGCAAACCAAAACTTGTATGGGTCACCGCCTGTTGCTAACCCCGTGCCACTGATTGGGTTGAGCCACTCTTTAGGACCAAATATTTTAGACTTCAGGAGCATCGAGTAAATCATCAAATCTTTATAATAAAAAGATTAACAAATCAACCAAAAATATGCTTAAGATACTGAAACTGCCGTCTTTGGCTTTCAGTCCAGGGGGTTCGTCGGGAACTATACTCGTATATGAGAATGTTTCTAGGTGGATCTTCGAGTGCGGTTGATAAACAATTGCAACTGACTGAGATGAACGGCGGCGATTTGTGGTGACCATATGTTTCAGGTGTGAAACGAATATAGCTGAAATTTTATTAACACAGTAGGCTTAAGAAATATCTGTAAAAAATATTTCATATATTCTATGTTATCGTTTGGGAGTCTGTTCTATTATTTGAGAAGACCTTAATGAACTGCAAATTAATCTTGACGATCCTTTGCTGTTAACTTCATTAAGAACATTATCAATATTATGAGCAACGTTAACGAGGCTGAAATGAAATAAACTGTCTATTATTCACTGTACAAGTAGTTTCATTCTTAAATAGTGTATATAATTTTCAGGTTTATACTGTTTTACTATTATTATTATTATATAAGTATTTGTATAGCGCTCTTTTATGACCGAATGATCATTCCAAAAGCGCTTCTTTGCCTCTCTGAGTAAAAAGGTGGGTCTTGAGTCTGCTTCTGAAAGATGCCTCAGCTTTAAGCTCTCTTATGCTTTCCGGTAGCGAGTTCCAGCCTATTGGTGCCACGTAGCTGAAAGCCCGATTGCCAAAGACCGTGCTAGTGCTATGAAGAAATTAGTGAATTTTATGAAAGTAATGATGTGATTTTTGGTGATGTTACAGATGCCAAGCAGGAACTGGACGTTGTGTGGTAGACAAGGCTCACAGGAACCAATGCCAGGCGTGCAGGCTGAAGAAATGTCTCTCTATGGGCATGAATAAAGATGGTAAGTCCTGTTCATTTATACAACTATTTGTTTTGTCATTTATACGTGTATGTACAACAATATAAATGATTCTTTAAAGAGTATGTAGGAAGTAATAATATGCAGGTATTAAGCTTAACGTTCCGGTATTATGGGTTCGCCGCAATTCGCTCACATACAACTCTCTCAGCGACTTATCGGTAGCGACCTGGAGCTAACTACAGAAGCGACGCCGGACAAAAGGCGCAATATTCGTTTCACACATTATACGTAATAAAGTCAGCGTTAGTGATTTGTCTAGTGAACGTAGTGTGCAGTGATCTGTTCGTAAATAAAATGTCTGTGAGCCGTTTGTAGAGTTAGCGATACATATAATGTGCGAGACATACAGTAATAAAAATACGACAGCCAATTGTTTTTATGATAAAAATAATACAAACTTAAGAATCAACCCTTTTTAAGATCCCATTTTAAATATTACTGAAAAATAACAAAACCTTTTAAATAACTGACTTAAATAAACGTCCAATTTATTCCACCTCTTATGACTTTATTATCTTTATGACTTATGCATCTGTACAAGTCATAACCCTTTCAGCGCGCATAATCTACAAATGACTTTCAAATCCCGGTACGAAAATTGTTATCTTTTATTCAAATTTGCAACTTTATACTCCATTACCAAATTGGTTGAATCGAATTCAGCAATCTGCGTTGTATTTAATGCATTCAATAACACAAACTTATTCAACTGATTTATTCGCGATGTAACCCCTTTATGACTTTGAAGCGAAGGAAATGCATTTGAAACGTTATGGGGTAATTTTGTTGCACTTATATTCTTCGTAGTAGTATCAATCCGGTGGATTGGTTTGCAGCAACAAAATCTTGCATCTCGATTTCCATTCTTCTCGGTCTTCTGCAACCCTTTTCAGCTCAGCATAAGAGCTACAACTCCCGTCCTGGATTTATATTATCATAGGTGTAATAATTGCTGGCGGTCATAGCTCAATGGTCAAAGCGTTTGCTTTGCAAGCCAAAGGTCGTGGGTTCGATCCCCGACGGAGATTAAAAAAAGTATTTTTAATCGATTTCTGAGCTCTAAAATACGCCGGTTTGTGTGAATTTGATCCATCACCCGTGAAATGTCAGTCATAGCCTATTAATTAAAATTGGTGGTAGATGAAAGTCGTCCCGTAAAGACCACCCATTCATAGTAAATTCCTGTAATAATAAAGGATGATGCGTGAATCTCAGGCTGTAGTCTATGACGTTGTCGGATCAACACTCCACATGCAGCGTTTAGCCATATACACCATGGTAAGCGTCATAAAATTCCACAGATGAGACTTCAGAATTACTATCACCATCTGTCGGTATTCTCCTGTGTGTGTTTACATAAAATAAAGTACCTGTAATTCTTAAAGATTGATTTAATCAAATCTAACCTTTGTACATGCCCTCTGTATGGTTAAGCCACCCGTAAATGACAAAAAAATCCAGGTCTCGGCAGCATAGAACTCATCATCCAATATCCTTAAAAAAACTAGGATTATTGAACACTCATATATTTTTCTGGTCCTGCAGCCGCAGGATGTGTATATTCTCCAGAGCGAGAGCCTGGGGCCTGAAAATGGCAGCTATAGTATCCTAGGGAAATTTGGATGACTTGTTAATTGGATTTTTTATGAGGGTTGCGATCATTTCAATTCGATTCTTTATTTTTTCCTTGAATGACATTACAAAATATATTAGATTTCAATTCGTCATTAAAGTACATACTTACATAAGTAACATAAGTGTGGCATTGTAAATGTAAATGTATTGACATATTTGGTGTCAATGAATTGCATAATTAATTTGATGCTCTCGAGCCTCGGACCATTTGATTCAAAGTGACGGCCCAAAACAATATGATTTTTTCGATGTGTGTAACATAAAACAAATAATACATTAAAATCAATGTGGTTTTAAAAATTATATGGAAATTAATAAATTTTTAAAACTATTTTGCATATTAGTCAAATATAAATATTTTTCGAGGTGGGTCATTCAGGATAAAAAAAAAACAGAAAATATGCCTAAAAATCGATTATTGTTGGTTGTTTAGGGTTATAGGAGGGGTGATTCTATCAAAAGCGACTTTGGGAGCGACGCCACATGGGTGGAAAAAGCCACCCCAACCCAGCTCCGCGCCCCGCGACTAATATGCATACACTTTTATTATTTAATGGGAGTATTGCCGACAAATGGGACGGGGTGAAAAAAAGACAAGCGGAAATTTCCGTCATAAGAGGGTTGAAATTTTACCGATGCATTTTTACTATATGTAAAAATGTATTTTATAACAGTACGTATCAATATTACCAATATATGTCTTATGTTCATATATAGATAAATGTGTATTTATTGAAGGTAAATGAAGGAATAAACTAAATATATTGACATCCTCCTCTCTAAGTTCGTAAATGAATTGCGTGGTGGCGGGATGAGGAGCAGAAGAAGAAGAGCAGCTTCTTGGCAGTGACCGCTGCATTCAATCCCTCTTGGATGACCATCGGGAGGATTATCAGCAGACGGACGCTGTCAACTTCTTTCAAAGTCGGGGTCATCGCGATTTCGCTAGAGTCTCTCATGGAGCCTGAAGTGTGGCCTGAAAAGACCATCGTTCAACCCTGGATACGTGTAAGACGAAAGAATCGCAATGAACAGTGGTTGAAACCAACTTGAGTGAAGATATTGACATATTTAGTGTTATATTGCTTCAGATTCAGTGCTAGTGTTGACGAATTCGAAATTTTGGAAGTTTGATGTTGTGACAATAATGCCATATTATTTGTGGGTCATCTATGGTTTACTTATAACAGGGTTTTTGTTGTTAAAAGTCAACTATTTGCATTGAGTCTCCTGCGCTTGTTCTGGGTGTGAGGTCATTGACACTAAATGTGTCAATAAATTTACAGGGCCACACTTTTATGTAAATACTTCATTAATGAATTAAGATGTAAAAATATTTTTTAATGTTATTGAAGGAAATAAATAAATAAATAAATAATTGTCTAAAAAAGAACAACACACATAATTTTCCAGAAGCACATATATTTGCATGATATACTTTACAAACTTCCGGCGCTAGCGGAATAACATGCCGGGCCGGCCATAATACGACCTCGCCATCGTTGGCATACAACTGACTGGGCACCGGGCGTCGTAGTCGGTTACACCCAGTGCCACAAGTGGCGATCTATATAACTAGTCCTCCTAATGGCATTACAAAATGACAACGCATGCGTGTCCGATGAGCGAACGAAAATAAGAGATGAAAGATTGTATATCGAGGTTTTCGGTACCAGTCAGCAAGTGCTTTATCATGCTGATGTCAATATAATATAACATATACAAGCATAAATGGCTATACGTTACATGTTAATTTTTCCGGTGGGTTGGCTTCGAGGTAAAGCATTTGCTTACCATGCAGAAGATCGTGATTTCGTTTCCTGACAAAGACTAAAATAAAAATAAAAATAAATCGACTTCTAAGCTCTCTAAATACTCTGCGGTTGGCGTGAATTTGATCCCTTACCTTTAAAATGTCAGTCATAATCTACTCATCGAAATTCAGCTCGTCTGTGGACACTACGACGCTGATCATTTTACACATGGATGAGTGTGTTAAACCAACACCATTCACACATCGTGCATTTTTAAACGAAATTTTGGTGGCGTTTGCAAGATGACTTTCGTCAACACTGAATTTAATTAATAGACTAAGACTGACATTTTACGAGCGAGGAATCAAATTCAACTATTCAAGTATATCTATAGAGCTTAAAAATTGTCGTACTACATCGTAGTACATCGGCGATTAATTGATTAGAAGAAAAAATCATTGTGTGCAAAGTTCGTTGTTCGAATCCCTGCGTTCACCGTTTATTTTTCTCCAATTTATTGATAATAGAAATGTCATATAAGATAGTGTCGTGAATTTGTATTTATATCGGTTGTGAAAAAGATAAGATCTTGAATTTAATGATTTGATCGCAGCTTAACACGTTAAGGACTACGTGTTTCGATATACGAGTGCCGGCTTTGCTCGGCACGCGGGGATGCGTGCTGCGACATCGCCGCGGGGTAATTGGTCTTGGGCGCACGCACCGGCGCGTGGCCCAGCGGGTCGCACATTGCTTACGGGCAAACAGGTCTCGAGCACAATGGGAGCGTGCCGTGAATGGGTTGAGGTGAGATGTTACTATGGAAATTGAATCGAGGATGTTTGCGAACTTAATGGGTTAGATACATTTAAAAAAAGTACTTTCCTTTAAAAAAAAATTTATTCCTTAGAAATAACAAATTGCTATGGCGGAATCTCATCTGTGGATCTTATGACGCTTAATATTTTACAGCTTAAGTGCTGCACGTGGAATGTTAATCTGAAATCATCATAGACAACAAGATGGCATTCACGCATCATACATTTTTACTGTTATTTTACTATTAATGAATAGTGTTTATGGTCTACAATTAATTTCAACTTATAGGCTATGACTAGCATCTTGCTGATGAGCAATCAAATTTTCAGTTATATGCACCATGGTAAGCGTCATAGAATTCCTCAGATGAGACTTCATTATTACTATAACCATCCGTCAGTATTCTCTTGTATGTGTTTACATAAAAAAATCCCGATAAGATCCATTGCTGGAAAACGCTGACATGGAAGAGATAGCATCTCTAGTATCCGAGTAACATTTCCGATGATTTGTAAATTGAGATTTTTAAGGAGATGGATGATTAGCTTGATGCACTCGAGTCTTAGACCTTTTGGTCTTAAATGGCAGGTCGACTTAAATAATGTTACGCGTTAAGCAAAATTTGGTCCCCCATTCAAGGTTAAGTCTTCGTCCAATATTGCTTAACTTCAATAATCTAACTGTGCTTTAAATGTGCTTTTATCGTTTAATAACAGTTATTACTTAAATTTAATTATTCGCAATTAAAATAAAATGACCTGTGATTTGTTAAATTATTTTTTATTCAACTTTTTAGCATCCAAGCAAAAAAATGGGAATATTTTTCTTTGTCAATGTATTTGAAATACCATTTATCATTTAATTTACATACCTTTTGCCACACGAATAATGAATTACAACCACTTGCTAATGCTTGTATCGTTTTATCCTTTACACTGCATTTCTACTACACAATAACGTTACATACAAAATGAATTTCCCAAAGATCCGGCCCGCGGGCCGCGCTAATTGGACCAAACCCCCGGGCCCTAGTTCTGCCCTTAACGAGCAAAGTCTCAGTTATGGCGTCTCAATCTTCAAAGGCGACTTGACACAAAGTCAGAGGCTTCTTTGTGACGCGAACGAATGACTACAGGGTGAACTGAAAATATTTTTTTTTAATTTAAAAATAAAATAACGATCAAGCGAATGTAATAAAAACAAAGTAAAATTATGACACATGTACTATGACGCAGCTCCTCTTAACTTTGAGAATTTATTCCTCTTGCTTTATCCACAAAATCGATACACTCTTCTCACACTGTACATAAAGTATTTAGACCAAGAAAAAATCATTTTCAAAATTCTTTCTTGGAACTGGTAAATTACGGAATGATCTTTCAGCAGTTTCTTACTTCATATAACGCGGATCTTTTCAAGAAACGTATATTAATATACACTTGCAATCTTTCTAACTCACTATATATAATCAAAAAATATTAGCATGATCCTTGACTATTTACGAATTAAAATATGTGTCATTTAAAAATATTTTTAAGCTGAAGGTAAGCAAATTATTAACTATTTGAGGAAAACATGTGGAATATTCAAAATTGTAATAATAATAAATTATTTGGTGAATACTCTCTTTTTTTAGTACAGCTATTTTTTATCGTTTGAACAGTAAATGATAAGCTGACATCAATAGATTACAGTCTGGCATTCACGCACAGTTAACAAACGCACCGAAAACAAGTGATTTGATCATTAAACGGCTTAAAAAACTGTCACGTCAATGTAAAAAAAAATATTCTATAATAGAGCAAGTGATGCAAATTAATTCTGGTTGAGGTGATGGTCCAGGTCTCGGGAGAGTCGGCCAAATCATCCGATTGCCTTAATAAATAATAATCACAAAAATATATTCCTCGGATACTACAGTGCTTCCTCTTTAAGTACCCGAACTTCTGCTTTGGAGGTTGTCGGAAACTATATACGTTCCCAAGTGGGCTTTCAGGTGCGAATATGGCTTAGATCGAGGAATGGACAGTGGCGGCTGATGGAGCTAAGTGATGGCAATTTATGATACGTTCACAATATGCAAAGAAAAATAATGCCACAATAATATTGTAAGATTTATCTAAAGATTTGTATTGAAAATAATGTTTAATGTTTCAAATGTTTGTCCCGAATAACCAGTAGCTTGTTAGTAATTTCAGATTCTTTAAGTATTTCAACTTTCATAAAAAGCTCTTTTTTAAATAAGTTCTATGAATTTTGTTAGATAGTCAGTGATCGATGCTTTATTTGCTTCTGATACTGAACAATTTGGAAAGCTTTTCAATGCGAAAAATATATTTAAATGACTAGTTCATCTAATGACATGGCAACAAACCTCACGCATTTATCTATCAACGTATTATACCATACAGACAATTAAAGACCTTATGCAGATTGAGTTAGTTATTGTTGTTGCGGTGTGCCTATTGAAAATCTGGTCAACCCTTCAGCTTTGCGGGGGTCCTCTTGCCCTGGGTAGTGCAAGACCAACGGCACCACGTGCATAATGAGCACGCGTGCCATTGGATCCATTCAGTGCGTTTACTCAATGAGAACAGTGAAATTTTTCATTCAAATTTGCAGTCTATACTCCATATATTTTTGAGACTTTCATTTTGAGCTCATATTATATTTATATAATTTAAAGTTTTTTTATTTCGTTTTAATGTACATTCATGTCTGTCTCTATACTGTATTATATTACCTTATTTTGTGTTATATTGTCATTATTTTAAATCATTTTTAATGTCATATCTATGTAATGGGATGGCAGAACAAAAAGAGAAGTCAACAGTCGAATACATCAAACAAGGCTAGCTTTCAATAAAAAAGACAAAATTCTTGCGTCAAAGAATATTTCTTTAGGGCTCCGCAAGTAACTTGCCAAAACACTTGTTTGGAGCATCTTAATGTACGGCTGTGAGACATGGTGCTTATCTGAAATTGATAAAAAAAGACTAGAGGCCTTTGAGATGTGGTCGTACAGAAGAATTCTCGGAATTTCCTGGAGAGACGACGTCACGAACAATGAGGTTCTCAGAATAATCAAGGAAGATAGGCAACTAATAAGAACCATCTCAGAGAGGCGAGCCCGATGAATCGGCCACATCATGCACCACGATGGTCTTCTTCACGATATTGTGGAGGGGATGGTTGAGGGTAGAAACTGTAGAGGGCGCCCTAGACGGGAGTATTTGCAGCAAGTATTCGAGGACATGAATTGTAGTGCTTATGCTGAGCTGAAAAGGGTTGCGGAGGACCGAGAGGAATGGAGATCGAGATGCAAGATTCTGTTGCTGCAAACCAATCCACCGGATTGATACTACTACGAAGAAGATCTATGTAAAATATTTTAATGTTCTTTTTTCCATAAATTTTAAATGTTCAGTTAAAATAAATTAATAATTGTATCACGTTGAATAACAAATCAATTCACTGTTAATGTATATCAACAAAGAACTGTCAGTTTCATTAATTCTTTCAAAATATCATAATTGATCTTCTAAAATCTGTGTGTCCTCTTTCGTCACAATCAGGATCTCTCCAAGAAGCATATTAATACATGTAGTCTCCAACTCGCACAAACACAACACATATTTTCCGCATGCAGTGTTCAGCCGCCCCAGTTGAGCGATTTACAGCCCAAATGTTATAAAACCAATTCTGCCCTCCTATAAAAGCTTACTTAAAAAATGTGTTTATTTTGTTGTTTCACTTCGGCGTCTAAAAAAGTTCCACCTTTAAAAACCAATTCGTCACATACGGATCAGAAAAACATGTTTTATAAATATTTTTTAATAATACGGGTGGCAACGGGTTAGCAAAAATAAAATTGTCACATCGCGGTTAGTTGGTTGTAAAACTTCACGTTGCTAATTGGTTCAATAACATGCAAAACTAGGAACCCCACAGGGACACGCTGTTAGAGGGACAAGGCGTTACCATATAGTCACACGACCGCAATAATCTGGGATCACAATCAGCGATAGTTTGAGTATAACTATTTTTTAAATGAAATTCCATGCGTAATATCCGGGACGAGTAGCTTCACTTAATCATAAAAAAGTGTCTCGTATCGATTTACAGCGTCTGTATCGTCCCCATTTGCTTACACTATAAATAACTGGCATCTCACCAAAAGCCGTATAGTGTATCGAAAGCTAATGCTTAAAAAAATGCTAAAACCATTTTAAACAATTATCATCACCTTGTCCGTAACTGGAGCATATCATCATCATCAGCTTGTGTCCGTCCACTGTTGAACGTAGGCCTCCCGCATTAGTCTTCATCCTCTTCGATGCTCTGCCTTCCGCATCCAGGTCGCTCCCATTATTCTTCTTATATCGTCAGTCCATCTTGTAGGAGGTCAGCCAATGCTCCGTTTGCCAGTTCTTGGACGCCATTCCAATACTTTTCTACCCCATCGACCGTCGTCTCTTCGACGGATATGTGCTGCCCATTGCCACTTGGGTGTGCCTATTCGTTGGGGAGCATCCACTACTTGAGTTCTTCTGCGTATTTAGGAGCATATGGAATTTACGAACTGCCGCCACAAAGCTCTGTCAGCTGCCATAGTCTTCGTCCCATCCCAAAACAGCTCCGTCTCCATCAGCTCCGCCGAGTACATTATATGCATAGAATTGTACATTGCTCCTCCCAGGATGGCGCAGGTCCGAAGGCTTGAAGAAAAGGCAGCTATATTTTTTGTTCACTCGCTTGGCGAAAGCCCTCCCTGTCCCGTCCTGTTTGTGGAGACCCAGACGGGGACCCGTTACTTGACGTACGCAAAAAACTACTTGTTAGAGAGTTGCTGAAGGCCTTCTCGTGATTCTAGGTGCATCAGTTAGATGTCAAATAGACCTCAGTCTAAGGCTGCAAAATTAGTATACTCCAGCGAGTCTCGAATTTGCCTTCTTTGGTAACACGTTGCTAACCACGAAATACATGGGAATGGATAAGGAAATGTTAAGGTTGGGAAATTGATTCTGTAGAATGGCAGACATCAGTTAGGAGTCATTACTTACATCTGAACTCTTGCAGACGGGTAGTTTTTGTTCAGGAGAATACCGTCAGAATAAAATAAAATAAAATATCATCGGTGCATTTCACGGAGTGTTGATCCGCCATCTTCATGGACTTTTGTTACATTATTTTTACTGAGAATAACTATAAAATGCTGGGGTTTAAGTGATGACTTTTGTCTACTACAAATCGTAATTAATAGCCTATGACTGGCATTTTGCGAGAGACCGATCAAATTCACACCGACCCAGGATATTTAGAGAGCTTAGAAATTGATTTTTCTCTTCTTAATATCTGTCGCGGATCAAACTCACGGTCTTACGTTTGGTAAGCAAACGCTTTCACCACTTAGATTTACCCGCCGATAAATGTTGTATGAATGGGAAGCAAGTTGAGAATGGGAGAAAAATATTTTATTTAACTATTGTGAGTTAAATTATATAATTATTCCACGAATCAAAGTAAGTATTTTAGACGTTTCTTTGATTAAGCAATGCTAATTATTAATCTTCATTGATTCTCTTCTCATGCAGATAGTGCAATATTTTAAATGAGAAGGAATATGGGATGCTAGACAGGAATCGGATATCGGGATCACCAAGCCCGTGCTGGTTTTGTAAAATAAATGTCATAAATAATTTAATTTTATACAGCCATGTTAGATTAAGAAAACATAACTTTTTCAATTGGTTAAAGTTACGTCGTCATAAAACGTGAAGCTGGACAGGTACTTGCACTTTCCGCGTTGATAACTTTCCAGTTTTATACCTCAAAAGTAAGATGGCGTTGTACCGTAATATTGGGTTTTCTCTGCGGCGCTGTAAAGGAAAAGGTGGCCGTTTTAACACCCGAAGTTTTTAATTCCCTTTGTCTTTGTACGCGAGTGCTCTCCTTTGTTAAATACGCTCCAAGCCAAGGGTTGTGGTCTAAAGACTGTAAAGCAGTGCTTCCCAATTACTTTCGTGTCATGGCCCCCTTAATTTAAAATAATTAAATCCCCCATAAAAAAAAATCTAGTCAAATAATACATTTGTCAATAATTATTTATCATAACCATGTCCGCACTCTTGACTGTTGCATAAAGTCACAAGCGGTGTCATTTGCATTTCGTTCCCAGACAATTCGTTCAACGACGTGGGGTGCAATGGAATTCTGGTGCACGGGACATTTAGTGCACTGGATGTCTTGCTAACCTAACATAACCTTACCTAACATAAGGATTTGTCCAGTGATCTTAGAATCCATAAATCCATAGGTATCGTTAATGAAATAAATTAGGTTAGGTAAGGTTAGGTTAGTGAGACATCCAATGCACAAATTTTCCAGTGCACCAAATGTCCCGAGCAGCTGACGGTCAGGTCGCCCCACGTCGTTACCGATGAGTCGTTGAATGAATTTTCTGGAAACGAAATGTGGCGACCCCGTCAGGAGTTGCCTCCACAAAGCTCAGACAACCACTACTTTGGCTGTTTTTTACCTTTATTGTGATTTTTTTCGAGAATAAGGAAAGGTGAAAAGTAATTTGTTCTTCAAGATCATTTACGTATGTTATTAACTATAGAATTAAATATTTTAAGAAGATTTACTTCAAAAGTGTTCTAGTTATAGGCTGATATATGGTGTTCTGAAATAAAAGTGTGCAGTTGGCGTGTACGATAGGGGTAGGAAAATAAGCATGGAAACAATATAAAAAGCTTAGTTATAATGTAAGGTAGTGAAATTATTAGTTAAATTTAAGATGTAAGAACTTTTTAGGACTTTTTTATTTGTTCAATAATTAATTCAAGGTTTTGTCAGTAAATTAAATCGTTCTGCAGTAGATTCGATAGATTGGCAGTATCCACTTAGTCAGCATGAATGTGGTCAGTTTTTAAATTAAAATAGCAGTAATATATTTAATACTGCTAGTAATTAATATTAAATGAATTAACGATTAGCACATAAAAAGGAAACCTCACCTAACCTAACCTATTATTAATTACCATTAATTAATTATAGACAGCCATTTTTTTTCTACTACAAATTTATTATTTTTACTAACCTTTTTCATGTATTTATTACTTACCATTTCATAAATAATTACTGCTCATTAATTGAATTAATTGCTAACAAATTATTAGTTGCCGTAACGTTATAGAATACGTAAAGAAAAAATAACATTTTGTTCCAATTTATTTGTTTTTGTAGACGCGCGCATAATCATGACGATATTTTTGATGTAGTTCAACAGTAAAGTATAAAGCAACATACAAAGAAAATCTTACCAAAAAATGACGCATACTCCCAAATGAGAACAAATAATTATTTTCATATTTTTATGTATTTGCACTGCAAAAGTACTTTATACCATTTATTGTGAAAAGCTGAGGGAATAGTCTTTTGTAGAAAATCTAATAAACGTAATTGAATATGGTAATTTTTTGATAGATGAGATTCGTTCTCTTATGATATTCTTCTTCGTAGTATCAATCCGGTGGATTGGTTTGCAGCAACAAAATCTTACGTCTTGATCTCCACTCTTCTCAGTCCACAATTTTATCTCCGGAACATTTTACTTGAGATGCAATATTTTTTGCTGATACAAGGTATGTATTTTAGACCTTTAATGTGGTATTTTCCCCTTTATTTCCACATCCTAATGCCGTTCACCATACAAGTTCATCCGCCTTTGGAGAGCATTTACTACCTCCAAGACAATAAAGTGCCCTAACCAGCTTGACCTAATGAGGTTAGCTGGGTGTTTTTCCGGACAACATTCGGCCTCTGTCTATATTGGCCGACCGATGTCGCTCACCCCCCACCACTCGAAGGAGATAGATCAGGATTCTCTTTCATCGAACCTGTGACTATAAGGCATTTCGCAGAGTCCTCCAGTACTTTTAGGGGGCTTAATAATAAATATTCTTGTGTAATTGCTTACTTTTGTAAAACAGTCTTTGTCTTTGTACACGGATGCTCTTGCTTTGTTGACCAACCCTTCCTTACCACCAACCCGATATAAAGTAAAGTGTCCTCAACATCTCTTTGATGAAGAATTATAATAACATTAACTCACCTTTGGATGCGGCAACACCGAGATCTAGAAAAATAAAAAAGGTGTCTTCTACTGCAGTGTCGTAATCCTCACATTCAAATAAACAGGTTAAGGTCTTCTTAAAAAAACCTATCATGTCTGATACCAAAGAGAGAATTTAATGAAGCGACGGTAACTAAGCGAAGTTAGTCTTTTTTATTGGAAAAAATAATAAAAATGTCGGAATTAACTTAAAACTACGACATTCGTTATGTTAAGGCTTTGTGGACAAGAAAAGCGGGCAGAGAGAATAACTCTCGGTTCCAACCATTATCAAGAGAGGTTGGCGACACATTACTCAAACAATTGAACACAATTTATAAAAACAAAGATACTTACTAACAAAATGATATCAGCTTGATATAGCTCTTTTAGGCTGATGCCGTAAAGCTTCGAAAAACGATCTTGTCTCTTATTTTTATTCGCTTGCCTGACATGCACATCTGATAATGTTAGTTTCAATTATATAATACAACACGGCGTTTGCATACGCCATTTATTTGTTATGACAGTTGCTCCATTTCATGTTGGTGCAACTGTCATCTTTAATTTGCTTTTTTGCCGCGATTATCTTGGCGGCGCTGGATGTCACAGTGTTGCGAGAGTTTTTGTTCAGTTAGAGTTAGACTTTACTCTCGTCTGGCCGGTGAAATGCCATACCGGTCAGAAGAGAAAATTAAGTCTTTATTAAAAATAAATGCGAATTGTGTTTCAAAAACAAGTACTTTGTGTTGTTAATCTGTACCTGCGTCCTTCATCCACGCGGCCACGTGGCGGACCCGCGACTGGTCAACCTTTTTGAAAGACGGGGGATGTCAAAATGACACCAAATTTTGATCGAAATTGTTGCTGAAAAATGATACTGCACTACTAAAGTACTAGCATTATTAAAAATGTTAAAACTTGAAGATTTAAATTCATACTTACACTCTTACCGTAAGAAAAATAATTGTTGAATTCATGGTAGAAATAACAATACGTTGAGCTTTTCACGGGAAAGTTGAAAAATTTACTTCTGAAAAAACATTTCTTTCTAGCTTTGTTGCTGCACAAAAACCCTCGCGTGTTTTGTTATATATTTTTTTCATATTAAGTAAAGTTGCGACAATAATCAGATTACCTTTATTCGCGAGCTTTCCGAGAATACATAAGTAATATGCTAAGCAGCGGCACGTGTGCGCATTACGTCAAAGCTTGAGCTTATTAAAAGCTCGGCTGAGGCGCCCTTTGAGAGCTTTCGGGGCTTGAGAAACGCCGCGGCGCCTTGCAAAGCTCGACCCAACATATATTGGCCAGACTTTATGAAAAAATACATTTAAGATTAAAATATAAATTGTATTATATTTGAATCAGCACTTTTTTCCTTTTGGGGGTTTATTTTATTTTATACAGAACTATGATATAGTTTACATTTTATCAACTCGATCTCTTCATTCTTTTCCACTTTTATCGATGGTATTGTTTTTCTTGACCTCTGTTATCTTTGTCACGTGTCATCTTCTTCATTTTTTATGTATTAACATCAGCATGATGTAGTCCTTGCTGACTGGTACCGAAAGCCTAGATATAAAATCTTTCGTCTCTTATTTCTGCTCGCTTGTCAGACATGAATGTGTCCGCCATATTGGCATTTTGCGCTGGGCAAGAGCCCATCACAGGCGCATCAGTAGTGTCCCGCCATTCGGCAAGAGCATATTGTATTTTGTCCCGGCCGAATGCTGTGACTAGGTCCGGGCCATAAGTTTGTAAATTTTATCGTAAATATATGTCAATGTGCTTCAGAAAAAGTCTGTGTTATCAATCTGCTCCTTATCCTGCAACCACGCGACAGAGTAACAAATTTTTGAGAGAGAGGAGGATGTTAGTATTTTTGTTAGTATGTTTCTATATGCACTTTGTTTCTTTTATGATTATATTATTTATCACTGTTCACTATTGTACTACGATTATTTTTTGTATTTCGGAACTACGGTTCTGTTAAATAAATAATTAAATTTTTAACAACGATTATAGGATGTTGTATGCGTGGTTCTCGTACGACGACATGAGTTAAGCAACAGTGGACGTATATCAAATCTCAAAAGGGTTACCGCCTGCTGCTAATCGCGTGTCATTGATTGGATTGTGCCGCCCCTTAGGACTCGGAAGCATTAATTTTACCATCCGATCTTCTTAAAAATATTTGTTGGGTAAAAAACTGCCTCAATTATTATATAATTTGTATCCATCTACTGTGTTAACATCCTCCTCTCTTTGGAAGGTAATTATTCAGTCGCGTGTTGGCAGGATGAGGAGCAGATTAACAACACAAAGACTTTTTCTGAAGCACATTGACATATATATTTCGATAACTTTACAAATGTCTGACCCGGATCTCAGCATTCAGGCCTGGCCACAATTCAATATGATCTTGCTGACGTCGGCACACGACTGAGCGCACTCGTGATGGGCTGTCGCACAGCGCCGTAAGTGACGATTTAATATTGCGACACATACATGTACAAAAAGCGAACAGAAATAAGAGACGAAAAATTGTATATCGAGGTTTTCGGTACCACTCAGCAAGGGCTATATCATGTTTATGTCAGTGTCTATACGTCCCCAGGGTCATTAATGTCTGCTTTAGATTTTATTAACTCTTTTAATCATCAACATCGCCGTCTCCATTTTATCCGCCCTCTTTTCCCAGCTTTCTCTTACTCTTTTTCTGATGCCATTCAGCAAGGCGTTAGCCAACACTGTATTTGCCAGTTCTTGGGCCCTAAAACGCTTCTCTTTCCAGTAAACCTTCGTGTATTTCACAGATGCTACTCGAAAGTGACCAGTCTTGTGATAGCATCTACTACTTGAGTGAAAAACTCCTCTCATGGATCTCCCCATTGCACGTAGTCATCTTTATTTAATGAAGAAAACCTTCTGTTAGATATCACGTCTCCATGCCATAAGTAAATACTTGGAGGATGCATTGGTTAAACGCCTTAGTTTAAGACATTGCGAAAAATTTCCTTATACTCGTAGTAATTGATCCTATAGCACCTTCAACTTTTTAAATAATTACCGATATGGTTGTTTTTGAAGTAATTTTATAGCGAGACCCCTTCTGAATATTTGCCAATTAATTTATCTCAAAACATTTCGTGTGACAATACTCGTAATTTCGTCAACTGTATGGTCACCTTGACAAGCGTCCTACTTCTGAGCCCTGAAGGCCCCTGATATTATTTTATCGTCAGCTTGGGCCACAAAAGGCACGCGGACCTCACAAAAGAAACCCTGTAAAGCCTCCGCCCGCGGGAGGACCCATATAATTTAATACAAGCATACGAAAATAACACAATGCTCTCAAATACGCAATGAGTTTTATTCTTCGTCACCTTTAAGGCTGAAAAATATCTTGAAAACTGAAAAAATCTTAAATTTTGAGGTTTGAATTTTTTTAATTTATTGAATCGTGCCATAGAGAGATCCATACTTGGAGTGTTGCTAAATTAAAGAACCCGATACGAGGATATGCAAAGATGTCGAGTAGTGGAAATATAGGCACACTCAAGTGGCAATGTGCAAGATATATCTGTCGAAATGACGACGCTCGATGGTAATGTGAAGTGATGGATTGACGTCCAAGAACCGATAAACGTACTGTTGGTTAACCCCCGGCAAGATGGACTGACGACATAAGAAAAATACCGTGATGAGGAAAGCGAACGATAGAGATACTCAGTTTTATAATTTTCTATGGTTTCTCTGTACATATATATGTATACAGGTATATTCGTATATAGAATCCGAAACGAGGATATTCGCAGAAGAACTCGAGTGGTGGAGGCTACCCAACGAATAGGCACTCTCAAATGGCAATGGGCAGGACATATCTGTCGAAGAGACGACGGCTATGGGGAAGAAAAGTATTGAATTGGCGCCCAATAACTAGCAAACGAAGCATTAGCCGACGCCCTGCAAGATGGACTGACGACATAAGAAGAATTCAAAATATACTTGTGAAATAATTTATAGAATTGATTTTTCAGATTGTTTTACTAATCGTTTATTTTTACACAGCTTAAAAAATCAAACGTTTTAGTTACAAAAAGTAACATCCTTCTCTTTTTCAAAAGGTTCTTATTCAGTCGCGTGAGGGCATGATTAGCAGCAGATTAATTACTTAGACTTTTTCAGAAGCACATTGACATATACTTACGAAAAACTTTACAAACTTATGGCCCGACCTAGTCACAGCTTTCAGGCCGAGCCACAATACAATATGCTCTCACCGACGGGCGGCACACGACTGGCGTGTACTCGTGATGTGCAGTCTGTGGCGTCGCCGGTGGTCATAGCTCAATGGTAAAGCGTTTGCTTTGCAAGCCAAAGGTCGTGGGTTCGATCCCCGACGGAGATTAAAAAAAATGGATTTTTAATCGATTTCTGAGCTCTAAAATACCTCGGTTGGTGTGAATTTGATCCATCATCCGTAAAATGTCAGTCATAGCCTATCAATTAAAATTGGTGGTAGACGAAAGTCGTCCCGTGAAGACCACCCATTCATAGTAGATTCCTGTAATAATAAAGGATGATGCGTGAATCTCGGGCTGTAGTCTATGACGTTGGCGGATCAACACTCCACATGCAGCGTTTAGCCATATAGACCATGGTAAGCGTCATAGAATTCCACAGATGAGACTTCAAAAAAAAAATTACTATCACGATCTGTCAGTATTCTCCTGTATGTGTTTACATAAAAAAAAAAAGATCTACGTAGCTAGTCCCAAAATGGCAATACGGCGACACATGCATGTCGACAAGCGAACAGAAATAAGAGCGAAAGATTGTATATAGAGGTTTTCGGTACCAGTCAGCAAGGGCATTTACTTGCTGAAAAGAAATGCATCTGTTCAGGTAAGCATAAAAAATATATTTAATAATTTGATTATCAGAATACTTAAATTACGATTGTTTAAAAGTGCATTGTAAAAAAGGCAATAAATCTGAGTTTTTTATTCCCAAAGCGTGGAAAATGATAATTCCAGGATATAGAAGACAACGGTAATCCGGCGAAAAAAGAAACAATTTTAATAAAACATCAAAAAGTATTTTTTCCCGCCAGCCATAGACGCGAATATCGCGCGGTAGAAGGGGACCATAAATTTTCCCGCCAAGCGAAAAGTTTTTACTCCGAAGCAACGCATAAACGGACACTGTTCGGTGAGATTTTACGTTGACCCTTTCATTACGGCTCGGTTTGAATACAAATTATACTGTCAATTATAAAACTAGTAGTTGAAGCATAAATGTACTTATCCGGTCTATTTTCATATATCACATTGGTTCTTGTATCATTTAGCTATCAGATGATGCATAAAAAACTATTCTAAGAAAGTAGCAAAACGATATATCACGTCAACCAATATCAACGGTCGGGGAATCTTATAACGGCATATGCCGACAACCGATGCGAAAGGGTTAGCAAATATTTAATGGTATCACGATCTATCGTTCACACACAATTCGTTCAAAGTTTCTTAGGTTACTAATGTAGTGTCTTACTAGACATTATTAGACGAATTTATATCTTATAAAGTGTATGTGAGTTGGTTTCGCCGCATTTAGTCCCCAGACAATTCGTTCTACGACTCGTCGGTAACGACGTGGGGCGCACTGGAAGTCTGGTGCACGAGACATTTGGCGCACACGACAACTGGTGCACTGGATGTCTGGCATGGCTAGTTAAGACAAAGCTTATAAAATTTACTGCACGGTTAATACAATACACTATCATCATTATACTATGAGTACCGTAACTGAAGAATATAATCGTTACAAATTAATGACAGAAAGCTCTGTAAGCTGCCATGATCATCGTCTCATCACTTGTCATCTCTGCAAGCCAGAGCTCATTGGATTATATGTATCCATTATCCATCCGTTGTTTTTGATCCCAGTTGATACTTGTGGAGCTTCGAGCGCTCAATTTAGCACACTGGCAATGGCGCTCCTAAATGACCTACCCGCATACCTCGATCCTTATCTTACATTATTTTCCTCTTTTGTCGGTGGTATTGTTCTCCTAGATCTCTGCGATCTTTGACACGTGTCATTTTCTTCTTCGTCTACGTTTTTTATTATTTATCTCTTGTATGTATTGTATATTTATGTATACTCTATGTTTCTTATTCTTTGTACCTTAGTAATGCGGTTCTGTGATTAAATAAATAATTAAATAGATTCCGACAGCCTTAGAGGACGGTGCGATTAAAGAAAGCTGGGGGATTAAAGGAAAGGCCGCTCTAGTTAATTCTTTTCTTCTGCATCCTCACATAGCAGCGATTGCAGTCGTTACAAAACGCAGCGGCACGACTAGTCTACAAGGTGCCCAAGTTCTGTCACATTACTCCAATACTACACCGACTGCATTGGTTGAGAGTTTCGACTACAATCCAGTACAAATTATGCCTCTAAGCTTATAAGGCACTCAACGGAACTGCACCGGGCTATTTGACAAAACTTATCAAGCCTTCAGAAATAAGCGCACGTGAAGAAACACTCAGATCTGCCAGAGCAAATAGAAGCACACTGCAGCTGACGGGAGTTAGTCCTAGCACGGTCTTTGGCAATCGTTCATTCAGCTACGCGGCACCAATGGCCTGAATCTCGCTACCGGAAAGCATAAGAGATCTTAAAACAGAGGCATCCTTCAGAAGCTGACTCGAGACCCACCTTTTTACTCAGAGAGGCAAAGAAGCGCTTTTGGAATGATCATTCGGTCATAAAATAGCGCTATACCAATACTAATATAATAATAATAATAAACATATCTTTTCCTATAGAAATAGCTGAGCAGGTTATTCTCTGACAGTGTATGTTTTTCATGGTGCAAAAAAGATGGCCGCTGGCGTTTGCGCGGGAGAGAGCTCGCTAAGCGGGAATTAAACGACCATAGACTCTGGACTGCGCCAGTGAATAGAGGAGAGGGGGGAGCAAGAGGGATGAGTGTGGGGAGAGGAGGGGAGGGGATCACTTGCCACACCTGCGCACCTATTTCAAAAACACAGTGTTGCCACAAACAATCAAAGTCCCAGATATTGCGTATGAAATAAAAAAAGCTCCAACATTCCAAGGTGGAAAACAAAATCCTAATGCCACCGCGTTTAATGACGCAAGATGTTGACAAAAAACGCAAAAATCTTAAATTAGTTTTAATTTTTTTTATTTTTATTGAAGATGGTCTCCAGGAAGGCCGAAACATGTAATCATTCAAAATAAATGTGAATCTAAGCTAAATATTTTTAATTTATTAATTTGTAAATTAAAATTAATTTAAAACTATAATTATGCAGTTTCACCAAGTATTGTCAGTCGATAACCTTAATGTTAACAAACGCCATCTAATTCTAATGTTAATGATATTAATATATATTTGAAATATAATATGTATAAATAGTCATAAAATAATACATATCTCCTTAAAAAAAAACCCTGATCATTAAACTTTTTTTGTCTTCAAAGTGTAGCTTGACCTTACCGGCGGCATGTATAGAGCTTGGATTGGATTATATTGATATCAGCTTGATATAGCTCCTTTAGGCTGATGCCGTAAAAGCCTCGAAAAACGATCTTCTGTTCGCTCGCCTGACATGAACATCAAATGTTAGTTTTAATTGTATAATGTTGAGCGGTGTTTGCAAAAGCCAAAGATATTTGTTATGACAGTGGGCCCATTTCCTGTTGGTACCACTGTCATCTTGAATTCGCTGTTTTCTGCAGCCACGGTTGGCACCGCCGAGATGTCAGGACGCGCCGTGAGTTGAGAGTAGGGCGTTCGCTATAACGGGCGACGTTTTAGACAAATAAACCGTGATAATATGTGAAACGAAAATATTTTTTTGTATTGTGAACCTGATCCTGCATCCTTCATCCAGTAAATCGATATCGAATAAGAGAGCAGAATATAAATATATATTTTAAATTAATCTTGGTCGGGTTTTGAACAGGCGGCGTCTGAATGATATAAGTTCGCTTTTACTACTGGACTATACTGGCCGGATGTGTTCTTAACTGTAAATAAAATAATATACATGAAAAGGTACGATTTTTTTTTGATGTAATTTCTTCACGGTAAGACTGTTATATATCCGTATTATACAGCATGGCACAAAAGTAAAGCGTCCGGGTTAAAGCTGAAACTACAAGGCGCGCGGATCAACTCGACGCTGATTAATGTGTTTTAGAGCCGCGCCTAATCCCGACGCACCCCATATGGCCCAATCCACCCACCCAGTCAACCTACCCACCGCCCCAGCCGAGCGCTACAGAAACATTTTCACTCTAGTACATACGAGTATATACATACAAGAGTATACGTACTTAGAACACTTGATTTCAGCTATAAACGAGCGCTTAAAATGTGATTCTAATTCGTTTTGATAATCTATTCAATTTTATAATTAATGCATTTTTTTATGTAGGCACATACAGGAGAATACCGACAGATGGTGATAGTGTTGTTGAAATCTCATCTTTGGACGCTTAGCACAGTTCTCATGAATATGCGCTGCATGTGGAGTGTTCCGCCAATGTCATAGACTACCCCGAGATCACGTATCATCCTTATTATTACAGGAATTTACCATGAATTGGTGGTCTTCACGGGACGACTTAAGTCTACCACCAATTTTGATTAATAGGCTATGACTGGCATTTTACAGGTGAGGGATCAAATTCACACTAACCGGGGTATTTTAGAGCTCAGAGATCGATTAAAAATCCTTTTTTTTTAATCTCCGTCGGGGATCGAACCCACGACCTATTGCTAGCAAAGCAAACGTTTTGACCATTGAGCTATACCCGCCGGCAAAATACACATTTTTTTTTATTTAGGCGGGTGGCATAGTCTAGTCGTTTCAGCGTTTGTTTGTTATTCGGACACTGTCAGTTCAAATCCCGACCAAGCTTGATTTTTAGAAAAATATTTAATAAAATTTAAGCTCTATACAAGTCCCCGGTAGGTTAAAGCAAAATTGTCTACATCGAATAATACAACTACGACGAAATAACTTCTCAAAAGAAATCGACAGGCGTATACAACTGGGATGGGCAGCATTTGGAAAACTTAAGTACATTTTTAAAGCTAAACATCCGCAATGTCTTAAAATTAAGGCGTTTAACCAATGCGTGCTTCATGTATTAACAGCAAGTCTTACCCATAAAATAAAGGTCACCCAGCTTGCTATGGAGAGATGCATGCTCGGAGTATCGCTAAAATATAGAATCCGAAACGAGGATACTCGCTGAAGAACTCAAGTAGTAGAGGCTATACAACGAATGGGCACACTCAATGGGCAGGACATACGGGTATCTTTTGAAGAGACGACGGTCGATGGGTAAGAAAATATTGGAGTGGCGCCCAAAAACTGGCAAAAAAAAGAAGAATAGCGTGAGCGGCCTGGATGCGGAAGGCAGAGAACCGAAGAGGATGAAGTTTATGCGGGAGGCCTACGTTCAACAGTGGACGGATACAGGCTGATGATGATGATGTATTATTTAAATATGCCGCTTGATAAAAATTGTATGAATATATATTTTTTTGAAATTTTTAATTATTAATTAATTTATTAAGTATTGATATTTCTTAGTAGGAGAACGCATCAATTGTCTACCAATAAATAACATCAGCAGATTTCGTTCCGGCTTATTTAATTAATACCTAAATAAAACAAAGGGATTACTCTTCTCAATGGTACATAGCAGATAACTTTTAAGCGAGGGAAATATTCGATTGATTAGTTTAAAATTTCGTTAAGCCTCCCCTCCCCTGGCTTTGAACCCCAGTTCGCACCTAAACATTAGTACAATACAGTATTAAACATCAAAATATACCATTAAACTGGAAAACTACACCTTTTATCCAAATATATATAGTTGTAAAGAGTGTCCCATTTTTATTCTTATGTATTTGCACTGACATCAGCATGATGTAGCCCTTGCTGGCTGGTACCGAAAACCTCAATGTACAATCATTCGTCTCTTTTTTTCTGTTCGCTTGACGTACATGAATGTGTCCGCCATATTGTCATTTGGGACTAGTTATTTACACCGCCGCTCGTGGCGCGGGCGAGAAACCGATCACGAGCGCGGCAGTTGTGTACGGACGGCCGAGAAGGTCGCATCACGGCCGGCGGCATGTCATTCCGCCTGGCCGGAAACTTGTAAAGATTATCATAAATATAATCAATGTGCTTCTAAAAGAAAGTCTTTGTTTTGCTGACAATCACCAAGGAAGGCAACCCGAGACACGCATGAAGCATACTAACATCGAAACTTCTAGTCTGAGGTTTTGTTGAGAAGCCGTATGGTGCGTCAAAGACTCGGGAAGGCCCTCAGCCACTTGCAAACTTTTAAGCTTTTTGTAGTGCTCTGTGAAGTGTTTCCATCAGAAACACATGTACAGAGCGGAGGCGGAAAGGGTTTGACAGCGTGACCTGCTCCTCATCGTGCTCACGCGACGGAATAACACCTGTTTGAGAGATAGGAGGATGTTATTATAATTGAATTTAATTTTATGTATCATATGCGACAATAGTATGAGTTAATTTTAAGTGCGGTTCTTGTTGTAACATCCAAATTAAGATACATTATACAAGTAACAAAAAATTGTTGACAACAACATTTTTTGTGTCCCAGGCAGAAGACAGTTTCGTCAATCTTTTTTATTTAACATAAAATGATTACAGTCAAAAAATGGCTCGATCTTTTCCATTTTTTTCTTACTCTATCCTCCTATTATTTTTCTATATCTTTCATATTCCATAAAGTCCTCCCGCCCCTCGGCCATTGGGAGGGTCAATCCAAGCCGCAGAGTCAATTTATATCCCCAGAGCGGCAGAGGGTCGACCGCCCCATTCCTGACGCAATTTCATATCAAATCTTGCACAAAAATGACAAAATATAACAAAAAAAACATTAATTTTTTCAAGTAAAATGTATCAAAATCTTAAATGTATTACGATCTGCGAAAATAAATTTACTTGAATCTAAAAGACCCGTGTGCAGAGACGTTACTTAAGGCTTGAGGTGAATTGAAAGCTGTGGCTTCCTCACTTTGATAATTTTAAATGTACCTGTTATAGGTTGGCTGCAGAAGCAATATCTCTAAATAGGGAGTCAATTGTATTTTTAACAGGCAACTTTACACTAAAACGTAATTTCTTTATATATTTGGACAGCTGATATAGCAAAGGTTGTTTGCTTAAGAAGCTCGAATTATTAAACGCAGTCCTTTTTTAAATGGTGCATTTTCAAATTTTTGTAAAATGTAACATTTTTTGCATATTTAAATTGTGTACCACATACCGATTAGATGCATTGACAAAACACTTCAAGTTGCTAGTGACTAGTAAGGTTTTCAGCATCTTCTTCTTCTTCGTGTCAGCGACGTCAAATTATTTTCGTCTAGTATCTAGCAACATCGATAGCCCGTGTGTTGCCCAACATTAGGTCCTGTGATGTGCAGCTTGCTGGGTGCATGGAGCAGGATCTTAGATGCGAGGCGGTCTGCAGGTCTCCACACCCGCACAATAGTGAATCTCCCTACCGAAGCATTCTCCACCGCTCGAGGTTGTCTTTTATTCTACCAACTCCAGTTCTTAATCTGTTCAGGGATTTCCAGGTACGCCAGTCAAGGTTCATGCCAGTTGGCAGGCCTTCCTTTGGAGTAAGGAAATCCCCTGATGCGACTTGTTGCCAGAGCTGGAGTCTCTCATTTTCAGGACCGGATGTGAGAAGTTGTCTGTATCTCACAAAGCTGTTTCGCGACTTCAGTCTGGGTGTTGGGGGTATCGGATTATACAAGCTGTGGGACGGTTGATTGATGCCTTACGCATTTCTTCGGCGCATATGACTGCGTCTTTTGTTTGGTAGTGCGATACCAGCCAAGGGGTATAGATTTTGAAATGGGTGTTGGTTTGAGGCAGCCTGTGATGACTCTGCATGCATCATTCAGGGCATTATTCACTTGATCAGTATGAAAATATTGCATATTTTATTATTTGTCTTACATACAATATATTAAGATGAATGTTCTGCTTCGTGCGTCTGTAGTTTCACTCCTACAGCCATCTGTAGTTCTTCTATACGGACACACGTTAAGATTTCTATTGTATGTATACATCAGTAGCCTGTGAACTTTTCATCCGCTATTTTCCGGCGCCAGTTGACAGGACGAGGGGTGAGACGAAGTGGGTGGAGGGGTGTAGAGAAAGATGGAGGATAGAATGAGGTAGGGGGCGTTGAGCCAAATCACAGTA
The DNA here is from genome assembly GCA_022606575.1 of Glossosoma conforme. Taxonomy (NCBI): domain Eukaryota; kingdom Metazoa; phylum Arthropoda; class Insecta; order Trichoptera; family Glossosomatidae; genus Glossosoma; species Glossosoma conforme. Next base: position 4,121,091 of record JAGTXR010000058.1, on the reverse strand, counting down.
TAGGAAAACACGATTCTTTGAATACACAGGGTGTTGCATTAAAAAAAAATAGTAACATCCTCCTCTCTCAAAAATAGGGGCGTTATTACGTCGCGTGAAGCAGGATGAGGGGCAAGACAGCAGACAAACACTTTCTTTTAGATGCACAGATTATATTTACTTTCAAAACATTAGTAACATTACATATTTCGACCACGAGGGTTGATATGCCCGCGCGGCCGCAACGCGGACCTTACTTCGCCAAAAGGTCGGGACTAACTGCCGTGGGGGTCGCCGGCGCTACGGATCTCGCTCAGCGCCACCTGTGGCAAAACTATGTAACTAGCCCCAATATGGCCAAATATGGTTGCTATGCAAATATTTTTATGTAAACACAAACAGTAGAATACCGACAGATGGTGATAGTAATTCTGAAGTCTCATCTGTGGAATTCTATCATGTTTACCATGGGTGCATATGGCTAAGCGCTGCATGTGAAGTGACGATCCGCCAACATTATTTACTACAGTCTAATCCTTATTATTATAGGAATTTACTATGAACGGGTGGTCTTCACGGGACGACTTTCGTCTACCACTAATTTTAATTAATAGTCTGTGACTGGTATTTTACGGGTGAGGGATCAAATTCACACCAACCGGGGGTAATTTAGAGCTCAGAAATGTTTTTTTTTAATCTCCTTCGGGGATCGAACCCAAAACCTTTGGCTTGCAAAGCAAACACTTTGAGTATTGAGCTATACCCGTCAGGATGCTTATCTAAACTGTAACTAAGGAGATTTATTTGGTTGCCAGGTTTGACGTCAGTCTTCTTCGTAGTATCAATCCGGTGGATTGGTTTGCAGCAACAGAATCTTGCATCTCGATCTCCAAGCAATCATTTTTTTGCTGATACATGGGATGTCTTTTAGACCTTTAATGTGGTATTTTCCCCTTTATTTCCACATCCTAATGCCGTTGACCATAAAGGTTCATCCGCCTTTGGAGAGCATTTACTCCCTCCAGGACAATAGAGTAAATGACGTCAGTATAAATTGTTATTTGGTTGGTATGAAAAAGCTATTTATTTTAAAATACAATTCATCATCATCATCATCATCCTGTATCCGTCCACTGTTGAACGTAAGCCTCCTGCATGACATTCCATCCTCTTCGATCCTCTGCCTTCCGCATCCAGGCTACTCCCGTTATTCTTCTTATGCCGTCAGTCCATCTTACAGGGAGTCAGCCAATGCTTCGTTTGTCAATTCTTGGGCGCCACTCCAACACTTTTCTTCTCCATCAAACGTCGTCTCTTCAACAGATATGTCCTGCCCATTGCCACTTGAGTGAGCCTATAGTTAAGAAATAGATGATGTGTTTTTTGAATTACTTCTTTATTCTATTACTTGTTTGTTTGTTTTATTTTTTAGTATTTTATTCTCAAATTATTAATTATGTATTTAAAAATATACATAAGTATAAAAAAAAAAATTTGAAAAAAGTTCAATCTTTTTTATACCACCTTAGTGCTTTTCCCTTGAGAGGGGAGTGTGGTGGTGAATCGGACATCTTTTTATTTTCTTGTTTCGTAATCCGCTTATTCTTTCTTCCCTCCCCCGCCAGACTTCCCCACAATCTTCCCTCCCCCATTGCCCTTCTATCTCTGAGTTTTCCCCATTATATTATACGCCTTTATGAATTATATTCAATGGACTCGGCCGTGTCTCTCCCCAGTCTCCCCATGTATCCCCATTCCGAGACAATCCAATTAGAATTGAATACATATTTTCTTTTTTATCTCTTTGTTTTTTCAAATGTAAATTTTCCACTATCTGGTATTAAGTTTAAATAGAGAGCATCATAAGATTTCCTTTTTTTCGTTTTAAAGGGGATTGTAGATGATTGTTTAGAATTAGATCGCTTTACAGCAGAGCTCCGCAACCGTTGTGCCCCGACACACTAGTGTGTCGTGAGCCGATACAGGTGTGCCGCGGTCAAATTAGACAATATAACTAAATAACTTTATAATGATCTTTCTGCGCTTATCACCTAAGAATGTAGACTGGCGACTGCAGAGTATGCTATGTACACGATCCACATGAAATAAAAATGTACGAAATTATATAATTTATCTAATTATTATCTATTATATTGGCTTTCGGTGTGCCGCCTTAATTTTATACAGAACTTTGGTGTGCCACGTAATTCAAGGAAGAACTTTGGTGTGCCGTAGGTGAGAAAAGGTTGCAGAGCACTGCTTTACAGTACGCGATCTTTAGAGCGATCTTTCTTGTGATTGGCTCCGGCGAATTTCACAGATCTGCATCACATCGATGGACAATCGAGTAACATTGATGATGCAGTCATTCCAATCATTGTCAATAAACAATTTATACGTACTAACATCCTCCTCTCTTTAAAAGTTAGTTAGTCACGTGGTGGCAGGATGAGGAGCAAATTGACAACACGAAGACGTTTTTCAAGAGCACATATATATTCCGATAACTTTACAAACTTCCAGCCCAAGCGGAATAAAATGCCGGGCCGGCCATGTTGCAACCTTCTAGGCCGTCTGCACACAACTTAGCGCGCTCGTGATGAGTTGTCGCACAGCGCCACAAGTGGCGATCTACGTAACTAGTCAAAAATGCCAATATGGCGATACATACATGTTCGACAATTGAACAGTAATAAGAGACGAAAGATTGTATATCAAGGTTTTCAGTACCAGTCAACAAGGGCAATATCATGCTGATGTCAATACATAAAGCTTTCCGGCTACTACACAATAGTTTTTAAAATATATTATATTAAGAATATGTGTAATTTGCTTAATAATCTATTTTATTACTTAAACAAAATGAAATTAAAGATAGAATCTCTCACCTTATAAAAAAATATATAATTTTTCACGTAACAATTCATTCACATGGATAAAGGACGTCATTTTCATGAAAATGGTTCAGGAAAGTGGTCAAGTGTTCGTAAAAACTAAATTTAACTTAACATTAAGTATTTGCACAACCTTTCTTTAACGTTTTTTATAAAATCAGATGATTAACCCGACGATCCCTTATCAATATTTTTTCAAATATTTGTTAACAATTTTTTTTTCGTCATCCTCTTTATTGTTTTCTGGTCCAAGCCCAGCGCCGTCTATCACTTAAGATTTTTCCATTTTTTTTTTATATTTTTTACTTTAATACAAATGTAGCTACTTACATAACTATCTTCCTTACTATCTTACGTTAAAATAGAATAATTAAACAATAGTCACGATCTCTAGTTCTGGATTTTCAGTTTTCACCAAAGTGATACAAACTAATATGTTTTCTTCAGTTACAAACGTATTTCCCATGTCATTTATATTCTCCGATGGATTTCCGATCCTTTTTTTGCAAAAAACTTCCGAACGTATTTTTCCCGCGAAAATTCAATCAGAAGAATCGCACAACTCCAACAAAGTATACAAAAACTTAGTTCCGCAAACCGAAAAAAATGTCGCGAAATTGAAGAAATAAAAATTTGTTCAAAGGTAAGCAAAGTCACAATGTTTTTCTACAGTGAAAGTTTGACATTGTAATTTTTACTGAAAAAATATTTCCATTGTAAGCCACCATTTTAACCAAAAACTTGACGTTTTATTTACTAACCGATGTATAACATTGCTTTTCTTCTGAATTCTGAATTTGTGAATCATCCTTATTTAATTAAAATTATTCATTAAATGAAGAAATATAATGTTTTTGTATTCTTAGCGTTTACTTGTTGCTGAGATATTTTTTAATGTAAAGACATTCAAAGAGATACTGACAAAGGGTATTGGATGAGTTTCATCTGCGGATTCTATGGTGTTTGCCATCTTTGAGCATGACCACAGAGCGGTATTTTATGCGCCATCCATTTTACGGGGAATCACTATGAGTGGTGTTCACAGGATAAACTTCTACCACCAATTTTGATAAATAGGTTATGACTGACATCTTACAGGTGAAATATCCAATTCACATCATCCAGGGGTATTTATGGGGCTCGGAAATCGATTAAAAATCATTTTTAATAAAAATCCTTCAATGTTCGAACCCACTACTATTGGTAAGGTAAGCCTTTACATCTAAGCCAGACTCGCCGCCATATTTGATTTATTGGATAAACATTATTTTATATTTTAAATAAATATAAAATAATAAAACATATTCATCATTACAATATTCAATTGAGAATATAAATAATGGTAAAACCAGCTAATAATGCTCTCCTGCCACATCCAAAACACGAGTATATATTCCGACTAGGTCTACCTTTGTCTCTCGACTAATTTTATTAAGGAAAACTACCTTTTCCGCTCTTACACCTCGTTATTCCTTACAAAGTCGAATCATCATACCCTTACCATTCAACGTAGGCATCTGCTTTAGAAAATTTGTATACGAGTATTAAATACTTTACAAATAATTGAACTTTTATATCAAACAACGAACAGATTCAATAAATCAGTATTAATTCGACTCTGATCTTTGTACGTTTTCTTAGAGCAAGAATCCGTTGTGCCCCGACGTCACCATTCAGGTGACGTCGTCATTTCGTTACCGAGTCATTAGTTACAGAAGATTTCTAATACACTACAATACATTGCAATGATTTACAAAGAATTCTGATTGAAGTGGTTTTAACACAAGGATACAAATATATAGATATTGGACGCGTGTTATTTATCACAACAACAAAGTTTACGTCTCAGAGAGATTCCGTGTAGGAGACAGATAGGTACAAGCGGAGGAGATTCAATATTTTATGGCAGCAATATTCTGGAATGGGAGGAAATAAATTGGAGACAAAAGAAAATGGCATTTGTGGAAGACATTACGACGTTCAACGTCTCTTTCGAATCCCTTCTTGAAACACATCGGCGTCTCTAGAAATATACATAAAAATCTCCCACTCTGTAAAAAAAACAATATTTAAAAATAATTGATAATTTATACTTGATAAATTAAAACTTTTTTAATGCTAGCATTCGCAACTTCTTAAAACTAAAGCATTAAAACAATGCATCTTCCCAATATGACGTAGATACGTGGAATATAACAGGATGTCTTACACATAAAGTATAAATCACCCAACGTGCTATGGTAGGATCCATGAGAGGAGTGTCTCTAAAAGATAGATTCCGAAACGAGGATATCTGAAGAATAACACAAGTAGTGGATGCTACCCAAATAATAGGAATACTCAAGCGGCAATGGGAAGGACATACCTGTCGAAGAGACGATGGTCGATGGGAAAGAAAAGTGTTGGAGTGGCGTCCAATAACTGGTAAACGGAGCGTTTGCCCACCCCGCTGCAAGATAGACTTACTACATCAGAAAAAAGTGAGAGTAGGCTGAATGCGAGAAAGGGCAAAGAAATGAGAACGATGGAGAATCATGCGGGAGGCTTACGTTCAACAGTAGACAGACACAAGCTGATGATGAATTTATAGAATCCATAGATGAAATTTCAGCATTACTACATTTATTTTTTTTTACAAAATATGCGCGAGCATTGGAGCCACGATGCTCAGTCATGATCAATTCGTGTTTCATTGTTTCAGCATGAGTGCCGCCACTGTGCACATGTCACGTGACGCTAGCTCATCCAATCCGCTCAAGAACTTGTCCCCTACCTCTACCCCCCCTCCTGCGTATTTCGTTTGATTTTATTGCCCCCACCACCGGAATGTCGCCAAAGTGGTGGGGGTCGGAAGAATCGGCGGAAGACGATCGGTGGAGATGGAGGGGGGGGGTTGGAGGGGGGTTGATATACGCTATTTATGTCAGACCGATTCGACTGAACCGTGATACATAGTTCACATGTCGTTATATATATATGAAATACAATAAAACTCGTATGAAGCGATTATAGCAATTTTAAGCCATCTTTAATATTAACATCCTCCTCTCTCTCAAAAAGGTGTTACTCCGTCGCGTGAGGGCAGGATGAGGAGCAGGTCAGCAAACAAAGACTTTTTCAGAAGCACACTGACTGATATTTACGTTAAGACCTTACAAGCTTCCGGCCAGGCGGAATTTTCGCCTGCCGTAATGCAACCTTGTCTCGCTAAAGGGCGGGGACCGACTGACTCGTGTGGCCCGTGGTCGGTCACCAGCGCCGTCGGTGGCAAAACTGTATAACTCACACACCCGTGAGTGCACTTGTCCAATATGGCAACACATCAATGAATGACAAGCGAATAGAAATAAGAGACGCAAAATTGTACATCGACGTTTTCGGTACCAGTCAGCAAGGGCTACATCGTGCTGATGTCAATATGAATCTTTCATTTTTCAATTATGAGTATTTAATTGCACAGTCGTACACGTTGATAGAGATTTTTCCTATAGAACTTGCGGTGATTTTGTCATATAACAGTCTCGTCTAAAGTGTATATTTTTGCTTCAACCAAATGGACCAGACTCCGGAAGCGCCGGTTTAATCTTGTGTAAAAATCGTGTGTATAAATTCTTGTGCTCTTGCCCTAGAAGTCGTTTTTGTTGTCTATTTAACCCGATGATCGCCATAAGCACACATGTGCACCCTACGTAGACGATCGCCATAAGCGCAGCTGTGCGCACTTCGCAATATTCAAACGATGTATTTCAAAATGAATTCCGATTTTCTCACAACGATATCTATGAATATTTTAAAGTATAAACAAACAGAAAAGTATCGATATTTTTCGATAGTTTGGGAGATATTCAAGAGACGGTTGTTGTCCTGTTTCTACAAACATGTGGTGATGAAGAGGTTAAGTCTTGGCGCTAAAAGAAGTATGTGGTGGCTATTTCCGGTTACCTATATGGTTCTAACATGGAACGGATATGAAAAGGAAAAAAAATCTCAGATTTTAGTATCTTGTTATGCACTGTATAGAAGAAAAATAGCTTTGCTGTCTTCAAATAAAACATTTTTTTTTAAATCAAAATAATTTATATTAAATGTTTGAAGTTGTAAAACTGCATTTTATTTTACAGCTGTTAGATGGGGGCAAAAATGAACGTGTTAGAAAATTGAATTTCTTGGTTTACTTTGTTACATAATTTATTATTGCCATCGAAATATATACATTATACTATATATTATATGAAAATACACATGAGTATATTTCGTAAACCTTACTCTGAATTTTGGATATGGCTTTTAACGTACATAAGGCTTAAAAATGCCGAATGCGAGTTAAATTTAAAAATGCAAGATACGTGAAGATTTCATTTTAAGACCCTATCCAGTCCGCGCGTTACGCGATTAAACTTACGCTGGAGGCCAACTGTTTTTAAAAGAATTGCTAAATCTATCGTCATGTGTTCAAATAAAATTAAATATGACCCTCAGTGAAAAGGTTTGAGATCCTTGAATTATGGTCTAAAGTAAAAACAACACTTGTGTGATCGGCCACTAACGTTTGAAAAAACATCACAAGCTGTATATGGTCGGCCACTAAGCGTTGGCGGAAAGATCATACACATGTTGTGTGACCGGCTTTTAACTTTCGGCCTGGTGATTACATACATATTGTGTAATCGGACTGGATAGTGTTAACAGTAAAGAGTTAATTAAGGAATGAAGTCTAAAATTATTTAAACAATCCTAGCTAAAATATTTCATGTTTTCCATATATATTGCATATATGGAACACATGGTCACAAATTATCGCCATTCAGTTTTGTCAGTTGCCACTGTCCATGCCTCGTCCTAAGACATCTCTGCACACGAAGGTCCCACCTAAAACATGTTTCCCAAAGACCTCCAAGGCAGAAGCCCTAAGACTTATGAAAGAAACCGTAGTGTGTGAAATATATTTTTGGGCGATTTTTAATTGGATATTTTTAAGCAGAATTGATGATGAGCTCGACGCTCTGGAGGCCTAGAACATTTGGTCGTAGAGAGCAGCACAACACAAACTATAGGACCAATGAATACTCAAAATTAATGCTAAAAATATAAATATAATGAGATCAATCTGTATTTAATACCCGTAAGATGTATTTCGGCAACTGTACATATAAATGTTTGGGATGACATAGTTTTGGAGTAATAACAAATAAACTATTTTGTGTGTTAATTTAAGTGTCTAAGTGTATAGATGATAAGGTTTTATCACTTTTATAATACCTTATATTTTTCTCCTTATGTCTGAAAAGCGATCGTCCGAAATGCAGGTAAATACATAATAACAAAATAATAAATATTTAAAATAAATAGCAACAGCTTACAGACAAATTATGTAATTGCAAAATGACGATCGCTTTGAGATTCCTTTTATAAAATAAAATAGGAATTATTTTTCTATATACAATAAAAGTTACGAGTAGGGTGATCCGTGAGTATTTAATAGAAGGCTGTTATTTTTCAATCAGTCTAACTATTGACCCTTTCAAAATAAAAAGAGCTTGTACTTCAAAAAAAATAGGTTTCGTTAGAAAGAAAACCTGCGTTTCAAAATTTTTACATGCCAATCAATCATTTCAAACATTTCAGCAAAAGCTAAAATAGCAAACGAAAAAGACAAGAGTTTATCTATATTCAATGTATATTCCTACTCTATAAGTTTTTGGTACTATTTTTTGTAAAGTAGGTTATTACCTAGTTACATATTATTGAACTACGTACTTAAACCACTAAACGCCCAGTGGACGGGACAGCAAATTTGCGTCGATCAATGCCCTAGCAGGCGAATGTTTGTAATGTTTCGTCGCACAATAGATTCTTCCAAGAACTTACTTTAATACTATTATTACAAATTAATGTAATTCGATTGTGAAAAGAACCATAAGCACTCTTGTATGGGATCGTAGGACATTGAACGAAGCTAATCTGCGGTCCCGTAAGGAAACCACTGGACGCTTAAAGGTTAATGTGATAAATCGTAATTTTTCAAGGATTTTTTTAAATAAGTATATGTATACTTTAATTATATAAATACTACGGGTTTATATTAAAGGCCTGTGGGAGCTTTTGCTGTAAAGAATACTATTGATTATGAACCCTCCATTGTCAACGTTAAAGCGTGCAGAAGGTAAAAGCTGAAGAGAGTCCCCGGTTCTGTGTATGTGTTCACGTTCCGTACAGACACGTGCCTATTGTGATGCTGTCATATTTATATTACAGTTTCCACGTGTGTAGACAAGGTAAACTCTATAAAACCACGTTAAACCACGGATTCCTAAACACAACCACTGAAATCACAGAATTTTTTCACTCGAAATTAAAACGAATTTATTTGACAAAATATTTCATGGTTTACGTTTAATAAAATATATGTTAATACGTACGAGTAGATAGTTTTCATAGGACATGCTATGGACCACAAAAACATGTATAGTTAGTTTAGTATTAACCTTTTTTTCTACTTACTCTTACTTTATACTTGGCATTTTAATAATATATACGAGTATTTCATTTTTGCAGCTTTAATTGAAATAATTTTCTACTCCTATTGTTTTTGGTTTAAACCGCCCTTTTAGGATTATTAATTGAAGAATTAGTCGGTAGCTTCGGACTAATCAACCGATCACCTTTAAAAATCAGATAACAAAAAACCGCAAAATATGCTTGAATGCTGTTCTTGTACCTGGGCCCCTGCCCTGGAGGTCGTCGGGAACTATCTATTACGCTGACATCCCTCTGTCTAATTAAAGCGACTTCAGATCTCGGGATTATCATTGGCATGCGTGGTGGATGGATGATGAGCAGGTCGTCAAAGCAAAAAACTCGTCGAGGAGTATATTTTACATTTATTTTACGTAAAATAAAAAAGACTGACGAAATCCGGTCTTCTGTATATAAATAGTGTTGCCAACAATTTATTGTTACTTGTATATTGTATCTTAATTTGGATGTTACAACAAGAACCGCACTTAAAATGTACTCATACTATTGTCGCATATGATACATAAAATTAAATTATAATAACATCCTCCTCTCTCTCAAAAAGCTGTTAATCCGTCGCGTGAGGGCAGGATGAAGAGCAGGTCAGCAAACAAAGACTTTCTTTTAGAAGCACATTTATTATATTTCCTTAAAACTTTACAAGCTTCCGGCCATGCGGGATGAGTTGCCGCTGGCCGTAATGCTACCTTCTCGGTCGTCAACACATAACTCCGCGTTCGTGATCGGGCTCTCGCCGGCTCCAGAGGCCATGTCTATAACTAACACACCCGTTAGCGGACCCGTCCAAAATGACAACATGACGCACATAAATGCACGACAAGCGACCAGAAATAAGAGACGAAAGATTGTATATCGAGGTTTTCGGTACCAGTCAGCAAGGACTACATCATGCTGATGTCAATAAATATGAACAGTTTGAGAGGTGCTATTTTAAGGGTAGCTTCTTTCTCTGCTGTCAGTAGCACGCTATCCAACCCACAAAATCACGATCCGCGAGATATTTCCGTACAAATATTGTCTGTGAAATGTACCGAATACAATACGACGATGACAAGTCTTGACATTTGCGTCAAACGCAATACAATACAACAATTATTGCGTGGCCTGTTGTTTCTAAACAATAAACTATTTATTGACTCTCCGTCAATATTATAACATATTTATTATATAAGCAATCTAGAATATTAGTTTTAGTGTAACTGGTCGACAATAAATTAATATACGTCTGATTTTAAGCAAATTTGGGTTTTCTTAGATGTATTGTCATATTGTTATTTTAGGGGAAAACGTGAATGTCATAATACTTGTGTAAGGAGTGTGCATTGAAAATGAGCGTTTTGTATTGAGACTCATAATTCGGCAGGCATATATCCGATCGAGCTGAAATAAATTAAACGTGATTTTTTTTTAAATTTTTACAATATTTGCAAAAAATAAACAGATTATCGAGGTCTTTGCTTAATAAGTAGAAGAAACACATTTGCGCTATTTTATGCTGTGTTTATTCAATAAGGGACTTAAACCAAAAGAAGCTCACTTAGCCTTGTTTAATTGACTCGATAATGGCTACTCGACGTAACCGAAACCTGTTGTCTACAAATACATATTTTGAAAAAAAACATTTGATAATTAGATACAGTTATTAAATGGTATATCAAAAGGTCGAATCATAAAAATTTAATCCGAATGCTAATCCTAACGTAAATCAAAAAATGAATCCACTCGAATTCAAGCTTATTCCTAACTCGATCTGATATCGAAGCCGAACTTAAGTCCATACTGAATTCCGATCGTGAATCTAAGCTCAAATTCGAACGTAAATCTGAAATTGAATCGACACTCGAATCCGATCTCGAATCCTAACTCGAATCCGAACTCAAATCCAAACTCGACACTGAACGCGAATCTTATCTCGTATCCAAAGCCGAATCCGAACTCGAATCCGAACTCGAATCCGGACTCGAATCCGAACTCAAATCCGAACTCGAATCCGAACTTGAATCCGAACTCGAATCCGAACTCGAATCCGAACTCGAATCTGAACGCGAATCCAAACTCTAATCCGAACTCTAATCCGAACTCTAATACGAAACTCGAATCCGAACTCGAGTTCAGACTTGAATTCGAACATGAATCCGAACTCGAATCCGAACTCGAATTCGAACTTAAATCCGAACTCGAATCTGAACTCGAATCCGAACGCGAATCCGAACTCGAATCCGTACTCGAATCCGAACTAGAATCCGAATTTGAAACTGAATCCTAATCTGAAGTCAAATCCGCTAATGATTGTCGAATGATCTAAAATCTGAATCTGAATGTTTTATTTTTGTTACAGCTGTGCAGAATGAGCGGCAGCCCCGCAACACCGCCACCATCCGGCCTGAAGCTTTACGCGACATGGGACAAGAGAGGGCACTGCGAGAGGCCGCAGTAGCTGTAGGAGTATTCGGGTGAGAAGTCAAATATATATGTCTACTTAATTATTTAGATGATATCAACGATGATGATAAAGGTGGTGATGATGTGACAAAAGCGAGATTTGTAAGAGGATCTGTGTGTGCTTTGTTGTTTTATGTGGGCGCGATCTTCTGCGTGGTGATCATCATCATCATCCACATCTGTGACTTGTGTGCATATGGCTGCCACCAGCAGGTGCATGCCAGACACGTCCATCCCCGCCTACCTCATCTCCACCATAGACTCTCCCTTCTCAGCAAACCTCACGTACGTCCATTTACTGTAACTGACTCTGAATTACCCTCCACATTCCTCATGTTCCAAAAATTATCCCATATTTTGTGCTAGGTACTACCCTTATTTCATTATTTCCCTGCAATTGAAAAACAAGACACGCCAACTTCATATATTAAAAAATACAGTGCCGGCTTCAGGAGAGTATTAGTTTGGGGACAGCTCGAGGGCGTAGGAGAATACAGGGCACCTAAAAAAATAAATGAATTTTTGAGCGGATAAAAATATTAAATTTCACTTAAAGTATTAGATCTTACAAAATAATCTTTAATTTTGAAGATACCATTTTTTCTATAAGTAGGATATTTTATGTTGTTTTACATCTTTCATTACTAATTCTCATGTAAATTATCACTTCAGTAGTGCACTTAATATACGAAACCGCGGTCTCATTTCTATGAATAACAGTAGCTTAACATTATGTATCGTAAAGCAAATCAAGGTAATACGAGTACATATATCATTATCTATATACTAGTAGTAGTATATCCACAATGGATTTCAAATTGAATGCGAAAATCTATAGTAACCTTACAAATCCATTTTTATATATTTTGTTACAAGTAATGAACTTTATTTTATCGAATCTATAGATCACATATAAAACAATTATACATGTATTTTATACACATGTTCAATGATCGAAATTGCTTCTCATATCCATTTATCCAATTCCCATCAACATTCAATGGTACGAGTACGCTACTTTTTTTAAAACAACAAAATTTAGTTCTCTCAGTTTGTTCTTGTAATTATCAAATTGATATCAACTCTATATATCCCTTGCAGGCTGGTGCCGAAAACCTCAATATACAATCATACGTCACTTTTTTTTGTTCGCTCGTCGGATACGTATGTGTCGCCATTTTGGTTGTTTAGTTCCTGTCATCGATGCGCCGTTAGATCTGTAAGTGACTGTTTGTAATTGGTGCCCGATTAGTTCTCTAAATCACCACTGAATAAATTTCGGCGCTAGTTGTCACCGACGACGGGCGCCCGGTGGCCACTAATCAGTTGAGTTCCCACCGCGACGAGTAGCGTGTTGGGATCTGTCCGGCGCCTGAAAGCATGTAGCTCCGCCCGTACTGAAATTTTGTCAAGTTTACCGAAATATATTTGTCAATGTGCTTCGGAATACTCGTAAGTTTTTGTGTTGCTCATCTACTCTTCATCTGTCCACCACGTGTCCTAATAACTATCCCGGCGGCGTGAAGTCGTCTTTCCTTTTAAGTAAAAAGGATGTTAAAATATAATTGCAAAAATATTAAAATAAAAAACGATTGTCAAAACCAAGGAATTTACAATTACTTGAAATCTTAAATCGTGCTTATACTCGTACTACGTATAAGATTTCACCTTCAATCTTTGTACCAAAAATCAATACTAAGTCTTACGGCTTCAACCTAAATTAAACATCAATGGAGTGTTCCGATACCTCCGATGTTGTCTTCGTCAAAGCCGTGAAGCAGCAGCCGAATATCAAAGGCAGAAACACCGGTTTCCAGTCCAGTGGTCTGATTATCACCCGTGTTGGAGATGTCGTCCTACCACAGACCCGCTAAAGCCTAAAGGTTGGATCGTCAAAGGTTCAAAACTGTCTTCGTTTGGGCGTAACCTTTCCTTTGATGTAGCTTCATCTCTAACTCAACCATATTTTCCATCATTATACATGGGTAGAAGTAGATTTTTTTTCCTTATTTTATTACTAGTAGAGTATTAAGCTTTCCGTGCATTTACGAGCACTTTTTTAATATTTATATTTATGTTTTTTTAATAATGAGTAATAATTGATCCGTGTGGGCTTGATTTGCAAACAATACTTTGGACTCACGCATTTATTTTATTATTCATACATAAAAATTGTGGAAGCAATTGTTGATTTTCTTGTATTTTCTTTTAAGTTTCGTAGTTTCTCCAACATGTCTGTTTATCAAATAGCATAAAAATCAGTAGTTTCTAATATTATAATTTTACAGAGCGATTCTGAAATATTAATAGAGTTCTATTTAGTATAAATATATAATCGTATTTGTATTTTTCACCGTTCAAATTAATTGATAAATGGAGTAATGGAATTTAAGAAAAATCTTACCTTCATAAAAAACAATTATCTGTAATTGAGTTAGAAATCCTTGGAATACCTCTTTTATTTCTATATTAATTTCTTATCTAGAGCATAAAGGTGATAAATTGGTGCCACAAAGTTATATCCGTTGCATCCGATGTACATTTACAAGTTATTTAATTACAATTTTTAAGGAGATTGAAAGGTTAATTTGATGCTCGAAAGCCCAAATATTTAGCCCCGGATCAATGAGAGATCGCCCAAAAACACATAGTTTGTTACTTATTGGTTGGTTTGTACATGTATATAAAATTCAAAATATTATTGGTAAGGCAGAGAAAATATATATTTTTTTTACTAGTAATTAAATATACTCATACTATACATCAAATTCTTTATACGCATCAATTCATTCAGAAAAATATCGACAGAAGCGGGATGCGAACCGCGAGCCTTAGAATCACCTTTGCTCAGGTCTTTATATACCGCCTAGCCCTCTCGGCTATTTCTCTGCCTGAGCTGACACGCACTGACATTAGAAGATGTATTTATACCATTGTTATCATCGTATAACGATAGATGTCTCCATAGTATATATTCAGAGTATGTATATTATTATTTTTTATTATTCAATAAGTTAACATTTATTCACAAGCTTTTTAATATTATAACTTTCCGACAGTCTATTTATTTTAGTAAGTACCACTCGGGTCTCCAACCGAACCATAGATTGAATGGATGAGAAACAATTTTTTGTAAGTCCTACGCGGACTTTACAACCAGTCATTTACCTGTATTACTGATGAACAATATTATCTTCTTGATATTGTCTCAAGGTGACATTATTAGTATGTGTATATTTAATTACTAATAATATTTTAATATAGTCAATGATCTATAAAAGAAGATTAGAATATTGAAAAAAAAAACAATATTATAATAAATATTTAAATACATGTAAAATATTTTACAGTTTCACCGAAATTTATCAAAAAGATTATAACAATTACCATGGGAAATTTTCATATAATTTAGAAAAAAATATGTTATTTTAACTTTACTTCCCACCTTAGAAATTCTGGAGTGTCTTTTAATTTCATGCGCAATATCTGATGCTCGCAGCTTTACTCGATCAAAACAAAGTGTTTACTATAAAGCGTTCTTATCGTCCCCATTCTTCTTTACGGCTGTGGCATATTCCAAAAATTGGGTTTCAAAATCAGAATTCTGTGTACAATACTAGGAGTGCGATGGTTTGTCTTTGTGTGGAATGATGAGGAAATAGAGCAAAAAAAGGCAATCTTTCATAGTAAATCAAGTCTAGAAGCGTCTTGGTTGAGATATATTTGTATACTCTGGATGCTGTAGGAGACGAAGACTATAGCTGCATTTTATTCAATCCCCCGGAAACACAATCCTGAAACTAAAATTCAGATGAATATAATAAGCATATAACAAACAATTGGCGTGGGAATTTTGTCATGAATTACAGTAAAATTAGAAAAAAAAAAGATTTTATTTTTCAAATGTTCGGCTTACATTTTCCATTGAGCACTCAGTGTCTGTGAAAAGTAAAGGATGTTTGTTGGTTGGGGGTGTTTGTTGGATGGTTCTCTGTGACTTGCTCCTCGCCCTGTGTTCACACAGTGTATATATTCAGCCAGGTAGACTGACGAGGGCATCCAAGCAGGTAAAAGTTAGGGGCGACTTGTGTTTGATGAGTTTTCAGGCGTGAACAGCGCGCGCGTGTGTGTGAACTGGCACATTACAGTGTGAATTTTACTGCATCATACGTGTAGCATTGCTTGCAATATTTATGTAAATACAATAGTTATATTTTTAAATATTATAAAGTATAAATATAATATTTAATTATATATATATCATACAATTATATATACGTCGACTCAATTTATACCGATATTTCCAAAGCATTCGATCGTGTTAATCACGACTTACTTCTTAGTAAACTGAGCGCTTTCGATGCCTCTTCTATGCTTATTAAATTCTTCTCTTCTTACTTTTCCCATCGTAAACAATTTAAAGACTACGGTGGATATGAATCTTTCCCATTCTCTGCATATTCTGGAGTACCTCAAGGCTCTGTCTTAGGTCCCCGTCTATTTCTTGTGTTCTTCAATGATATTGTTAATTGTATTACCCACTCCTCGTGCCTATTATTCGCTACTATCCATTCAATTCATTTAATTCCGAACATTACCCAAATCTTTTTCTTCTAGGGATGCTTTCTTTTCATTCGCTAGAGTCCCGGAGGAAAATTGCTGCACTCAAACATTAATTCCTTCTTCTTCGCGGTTCAATTCACAACCCTGGGATTCTTGAATGTTTTAACTTCTATGTTCCAGATAGGTACACCCGTGCTCGTAGCCATCCATTGTTTTTGATCCCAGTCGATGCTTGTGGAGCTTCAAGCACTCAATTTGATACAAAAGCAATGTCGCTCCTAAATGGCCTACCAGCATACCGCGATCCTTTTTTTACATCCTTTTCCTCTTTTGTCGATGGTATTGTTCTTCTTGATCTCTGTAATCTTTGACACGTGTCATCTTCTTATTCTTTTGTGTTATTTTTATTTTTTATTGTTTTCTCTATTTATTGTATAGTTATCTATACTTATTTTTCTAAATATCTGTAAAAAAAAATTGGAATTTCGATTCTGTAAATAAATAAATAAATAAATAAATAAATAAAATACACTTAATAGAAAACGTTAATTTCTAATTGAATCGTAGTTTATTGACCTTTTAGCGCATTTTTAGTACATTTGTTAATCAATCTTGTGCACCGTGTCCAATTTCGCTTTTATTTTTTAATATAATTTTATTTATCAATTACTCAGTAATATATTTATGGGTTAAGCTGCTCCTTAAGTCCACTTGGTTTATATCTCAGAAGCGTTGAGCTTATGATTCGATCTCTTTAAATTCTCTGATTATTAATTTACCCAACAAAATGCCTCACATGACCGTTCCAGTAATATCCGATACATATTTTTAGTGATTTTTCAATCAGATTTTTTTTTAAATCAAATGATTAACCCGACGCTCCCAAGAACTAAACTATTTCATCCTAATGGGGTGGGTTAAAGCAAAGGAATTATAATTCAGCTTAAGATTTTAAAATATTATAACGGGTCCGCCAAATAACTTTTTTGTTTTGAAAATGGGGCGCAAAACAACGAGTGTAGCTTCGGCTGTGTAGCACGTAGCGCCGTCCTGTTGAAACCAAATGTTGCCAATATCCTCTTCTTCAATTTTTGTGAACAAAAATGGCCCGATAACGATCGCCATTGACTGTAACGGCCACTCCTTGCTCATTTTCGAAGAAAAATGGCCTGATTTTCAAAGTAATGTCGCAATATTTCTCAGCGTTGTTCAAGCGTATACACAACCATATTCGTTCAGCGGAAGGATAAAACTAATTATCTGTCAAATCAGACATGAGCTAAGTGTTACCATTCACGAAATAAAGCACTAGTTGAAAAAAAAAACGTATACAATCATACAAAAAATTATAATTTTATAATGTCCTATATTGACACTTAAACTATGAATAATTAACATTTTTTGCAATATCAGCCTAACAGAGTGATGTCTTATGTTTATTATCTAAACACACTTAAATACACGACTAAGTTCTGTAAACTTCCCAACTCGCACACAAAAACACAACACACGTGTCTCGTATGCAGCATCCAGTCATCTTGACTGAACGTTGTAAGTAGCTCTCACTGCTCTCGACCGGTTGTGTTCTTCAGCATGCTATTTAAAAAAAACTTGTTATATTTTACAACAAAACTGTTTCCTCCGGATGTTGCTCTTCAGCATTTAATATCACTGGGCCAGTCATTCACATCAGTTGCCTCACTACCTCGGATGGAGGACCTAAAGCTGATGATCAGTCACCTGGATGGGAACCTTTGCTTTGACCGGAGCTCGGGATGGTTCCCGCTTGGGTGGACGACAGGTCAATACTTCAAAAGGAACACCAACGCGAGTTGTGCTACAACGAAGAGTTGGGCAAAGCATATTTTATGACATTTTAGTAAGATATCAACAATTTAAAACAAGAAATCAATAGTATTTTAGTTTGTTTGTCCAAAAAAGTTATTTTAACCGGAAATTCATATTTATACTACGAGAGTTATCCGTAAAATAAAGTTCTCAGTGATTTTTCACAGTGTATAACATAACAGTAATTCCATGAATGTGTACATTTTTGGAATGTTCAAACATTTACCTATTTTTTAAATAATTGCCACTAAGGTCAATGCATTTTTGCATGCGTTATACGAGCTTTTGAATGCCCGAGTCAAAAAAATCTGCCGCCAAGCCACGCAGATACCTGAGAACCGCTTCTTCCAGCTCTTCTCTATCGCCGATATGCGTTCCACCCAGGTGTTTCTTCATGTAAGGGAAGAGATGGTAGTCACTTGGGGCTAAGTTCGGGCTGTAGGGTGTCATCGCAATTTCAGAACAACGAGTTTCTGAATTTTAAAAATAATATTTTTTCCAATGTTTTTATGTTTATATATCTTTGGTGAATTTTTTAAGAGTTGTATATTCTTCTTCTTTCCCATATCCGTTCCATATATGAAACATATGGTCACCACAAATTGCCGCCAATTAGTTCTGTCAGCTGTCACTGTTCATTCCTCGTTCGTTTGCTCAAAAATCTACCAAAAAGACGCCGCATTGACAAATCCAAATTGCTTGTCGTCTCGAATTTCAGGGAATAGGAAAACAATGATCTGATAAGTTGACGATGTTTTTAATGTGTTGGCGATGAGTTCGCGATGAGTTGACGATGTGCTGATGGTATGTTGTTTGTCTCAGGCCGCCCGTGTCGCTGTCGCTGCTGTCCCCGGGGCGCTACCCGCTGCTGGGCGCCGGCGGAGGCGCCGCCCCGGGAACTCTCCCCTCTCCCCCGCGCGCTCCACCACCACTGCCGCCACCGCGGCGCCGCTCAGCCTCACCGCTCTCCAGCCGCAGCAGGTCGCCCCAGAGCAAGGTCGATTCTGGAGACGACGGTGAGTGCGACGAGTGTGAGCGATGAATTTATTATGCGAGTACCAATGATGAGTTTTTGCGCGACGATTTTATGCGATGAGTTTTGTGCGATGAGTTTTGTGCGATGAGTTTTGTGCGACAAGTTTTCGTGCGATGAGGTTTTGTGCGATGAGTTTTGTGTCATGAAATTTATTTTTGAACGATGAATAAGTGAACAACAAATTAGGCGAGTATAAGTGAGTTTTTTCATGATTTTTGTGCGATAACTTTTTTGAGCGATTACTTTGTGAGTGATGAGTTATGCGATGAGTTTATCTAAGATGAGTTTAAGTTTGTTGAGTTTAAGTGATTTTTACGATGAGTTTATGAACGGTAAGTATCAAAGATGAATTTCGAACGATTCCTTTTTCGACGATGATTTTATAAGCAATCAATAATGCGATAAAAGTTTTGTCGATGAGTTTCTGTCGATCATTTTTTTACTTATTTGAGGATACGTTTGACCAACGAGTCTTACAATAATGAAACGTTTTGTTGCGATGAGATATTTAAGTAAATAGTTTGAGGGCCGATTAATGGTGTGAAATAAATGTAAGATGAGTATTTTGGATGATGAGTTATTGTGCAATGAGTATGAACAATTATTTTTCGGAGAATTAATGAGTTTAAGTGTAGTGTGATTTTACGGTATGATTTGAATAATATTGAAGTTCGTAATATGGCCTAGTTCTTCCGGCGATGGAAATATGCAAACACATACAGGATTGCCACTCTACGATCCCGGGGCTTACCCGCCGAGGTGATCAGTTATGAATAAGGGATTACCGTCCACCTGCGCCGGGATTACGGGATCGGGGAGCCCCGCCACTAATGACACCCCCGGGATTCGAACCCGGCCCTGCAAATCGAGACACCGGGGGACGCGAGCTTAAGCGATTAAAAGGGAAACATAAAACAATCGCAAGTTTGGGAAATTATTGAAAATTAAACGTAAACTGAGTTGACGGGAATAAAAATAGTAAAAATATCCAATATTGAGTGTTACGTTTATTGCTTATAAATTATGTTATTTGTGAAATTGATCAATATTTATTGCATCTAATTGTAATATAAGGTGTTTGCGGGCTCGAATCCCAGTGCAGATAAGAAATAAATCTTGTATATACTAATACTTTTGGTCTTGTTATAATATTACTCACGTTGCTTTCAATGAAAGATTTTTCATTTGTGCATACGTATAAGCATACTAATGGGTTAAATTAGATAAATAATGTATTAGGTGTCACTTTTTATTAAATATTACATATTTGTTAATTTGGTTCGGAAGACTATTCTTAGTGTTATTTCATGATTTGAATAATGTAAAATATATATTTTTTTTAAATTACTTCCAAACAAAAACTTGTATCGAGAGTTGAGAGATAGATGAGTAATTACAAAAACTCACCGAGGTCCAGACCACGTGTTCAGGAGCGGCACGACGAACGTCTCAGAGTCGCTCTGGGTAGTCAGAGCAGCGTCTCCTTATAGCGTGGAGAGCCGAACAGGACCAGTCAAATGTCAAACCTCTGCTCTATTGTGTGAGCCAGTGGTAGGCAAGCGCGTTTGGAATGACCATTCGGTTATTAAAAAGCGCTATACAAATTCTGATATAATAATAATAATCATAGGGGGTTTGTAGCCAACTAGCCAAAAATGAGATATCAACTCGCTCTGTTAGTCTGCTCCATATGGATGACAACCCCGTTTATAGAAGATTATTGACTTAAATCTAATTACTTATTTCTATCTTACTTATAGATTTTAAAATAATAGTTCCTTATTTGTGTGTCTCGGCGAAGTATAGATAACCGATTATTTGTCGTGGTCTTTTGGTGTGAGCCTGAAGGAAACATATCGAGTCGATGTCAAATAATTAAAAATAATGCTTGTAATGTCCGCGTAGGACTTAAAAGACGTTGTTTCTCATCCATTCAGTCTATAGTTCCGTTCGAGACCCGAGTGGTACTTACTAAATAAATAAACTGTCGGAAAGTAATAATAAAAAAAGCTTGTGAATAAATGTTGACTGATTGAATAATAAAAAATAATAATATACATACTCTAAATATATATTATAGAGACATCTTTCGTTGTACGATGGTAAGAATGGTATATTTGATCTATAATTATGTGTATATATTTAATTACTAATTAAAAATAATGTTACAAAAAACATGTTTCCAGATGATAGCATAGATGTCGATGTCACAAATCCCGAAGATGGCGCTGGCTGCTGGGGTTCTGACGCTGCTGGAGGCGGAGGCCCGCGGTCTGCCCGCGGTCCCTCGCCAGCCCTTCAGGGACCAGCCCTGGGACCCTCGCCGGGCCACGAAGCAGCACACGAAACCTCTGCAAGGCTGCTGTTCATGGCAGTCAAGTGGGCGAAGAACCTGCCTTCTTTCGCAAGCTTAGCATTCAGAGATCAGGTGAGTCAATTGAATTTTTGTACAATTTTGTACAAGAGTGATTCGCAAGGGTCTATGCTTGGACCTTCACTATGGCATATAGGATCCTTCAAGTAGAATAATGATGCTTTGAAAATAATATCGTTATACAATATTCAATACAAACTGATATTAGCTTGATATAGTTCCTTTAGGCTGATGCCGTCAAGCCTCGAAAAACGATCTTCTGTCTCTTATCTATGTTCGCTCGCCTGACATGCATATATAATATTGTTAGTTTTAGTTATATAATAATACACGGTGCTTGCATACGCCATTTCATTTGTTATGACAGTTGGTCCATGTCATGTTGGTCTCACTGTCATCTATAATTCGCTTTTTCTGCCGCGACGGTTGGCAACGCGAGGCGTTAGAGCGCGCCGGCAGTTAGAGCTTGCTCACGAAAAAGCAAGTGTTTGAGAAATAAACGCGAATTGTAAAACGAAAACAAGTTCTTTGTATTGTGAATTTGATCCTGCATCCTGTCACACAGTAATTCGATATCTAAATTCAGAGAGGAGGATATCAAAACAATACTACAATATTTATTGCATTATATGCAGGTTAAATGATTGGAGTCAAAATGTAAAATAAAATAAAAATAATATATAAAAAAAAATTACAAATGAAAATTATTTTAAATAAAAATCAATTTATAATGGATGATTTAAGAATTTTGGTAAAAATTCTGGGATTCGGAGCCTTCATAAGCCATGTTTTTATTGTCCTCATTGACAAAAATGTTTCCTAATGGCAGGACAACATCAGCATGAAATCAAAATACTGTTCAAGTCGTCATTTTCCATATAGAATTAATAGAAGCAACCACCTTAGGAGGCCGCCTTTTATACTTTTTGCGTTTATTTTAGAGGAAGGAATTATGAAAAAATATTGGGTCTTGAAGGTACCTTTGTTATGAATTATAATAAACTTAAATATTTCAAGACGTTCTGGTAAATTGATCTAGATATAATCTGCTATACATGGTGTACTGAAATAAGAGTGTACAATTGCGTGCACGCTAAGGGTCGCGAAATTTAACTGGAAGCTCTCTTAAGTTGTTGCCCCCCTTAGCTCAACTATAATTTCCAAAAGCATTACATAGTATAAACTCGTTCATCAAAACGTAAGGGATATTCATGGACGTTGGGTGAATTAATGATTCACATTTTAAAAAGATATACTTTATAGAATAAATTTAAATATTTTAATACTATACCATTTTTTTTTGCCAAATTGATATACCCCTACAGCGAATATTCGTTCCAATGACTTTGGAGGCAATAGGTGAATGGATTAGAGCTGTGTACATAATAGAACCAAAGTGCAAAGTTCGCGGTTCGAATCGCAGCGTCTGACGTTTTTTTTTCCTATATTGACGAGAGAAATGTCATTGGAAATAATATTTGCTGTAGATTCGAATTACGTATCATTTTTTATGAATCGACGATGCTATTTTTACCTCCAGGTGATCCTACTGGAAGAGGCGTGGGCAGAGTTGTTCCTTCTCAACGCCATCCAGTGGTGCATGCCCCTGGAGGCTGGCGGCGCCCCCTTGTTCGGTGGAGGCTCTTCGGGGACCGCGGGGCAGCAGCCTCACGCCCAGGGAGCCAGAGACCTCAGACTGCTGCAAGACACCCTCGCTAGATACAAAGCTGTGCTCGTGGATCCGGCAGAGTTTGCTTGCATGAAAGCCATCGTGCTCTTCAGATCCGGTGAGTAGTGATAGGCATAGAAATCAGACTATTCAACCAAATCGCCTCGGATGTTGATATATTTCACGTAAGGGAGGCCCAATTCAGGCATGAACTCCACGAAATTCGTTGGAGGAATGATTTGTTGGGCGTCGTCTGTTTGATGAGCATTGGGATCTTCGGTTACTTCTCTTTATTGCTTTGTTCTCAGTACTTAATCATAAGTCCCTATATTTGTATATTGATGTTGATGTTCTTCAGTAACGATTTGAAGTTTTTTAAATTTTTAATGTAAGTGAAAAAATATATGTAGAATCGTTAGAGTACGCATTCAAGTTAATGTTAAAAAAAAAGGTGAATTTAGATTTTTTTTTCGAAAACCGTCTATTTATACATCCATTTGTGAATATATAAGGTGTTCAAAATATAAGGTGAATTTTTTTTTTTTTCGAAGACCCTTCATTTATTCATCAATTTATGAATATAGTATACGAGGACTGTTTAAAAAGTAAGGTGATTGAACAATCGTCGCAGATTTTCATTTTATTTAGACCCCATAGAAACTACCTGTATACACCAAAACTAAAACATCTATTTAAAGCAAATTGTCATCCAACAAATTGAACTTGTAAAAAAGAAAACGAGTAATATTCCAGCAAAACACAATACACGTGGCCAAACTGATTTGAACAGTAATTTGTCATTTTTGCGAATGATTTAAATTTCAATAGCAAGCATTTTGATAATTCTCCGGTAAAGTTTGATTTCGAAAAATAACTTATATTTGAATCCTTCTATTTCCAGAGACACGTGGACTCAAAGAACCTCTTCAGATCGAACACCTTCAGGACCAAGCACAGGTGATGCTGCTGCAGCACGCACGAGCACTAGCTCCTGCACGCCCAGCACGCTTCGGTCGTCTGCTTCTGCTTCTTCCACTTCTGAGAGCAGTTCCTGCACCACGCCTGGAGAGACTGTTCTTCGCCAGGACCATAGGTGCAACACCCATGGAAAAGGTACTTTGCGACATGTACAAGAACTAGAGTATAAACGTAAGACGTGTGCAAGAATTTACAAGAACTTAAGTGGTCTTAGTTTTACAAACTCATTGTTAATGAAGCATACGTCGTGGTTCGTAAGTGTTTCGAGTAGGACGTTGCGTCTTGGGGCTTGGAGCATGAATGGTGCGTTAACGCGCTCTGTTTACATGGTGTTGCCACAGTGAAAACATAGATAAAACATGAGCAAGAACTAAAAGTGTTCACAAACATATAATTTTCCACTACAAAGTG
Organism: Glossosoma conforme; assembly: GCA_022606575.1. Lineage (NCBI taxonomy): Eukaryota > Metazoa > Arthropoda > Insecta > Trichoptera > Glossosomatidae > Glossosoma > Glossosoma conforme. Next base: position 4,096,360 of record JAGTXR010000058.1, on the reverse strand, counting down.
AGACTCACTGAATCTTTTAAAATACTAAAAGCATCAGTTGAGTTTTGATTAATAATTTTACATTGTATGGTGTAATCTTCAGATTTTACGTGACGTATACCTTCAATAACTTGAGTGTTAATTTAATACTAATGCAAAGACTAGAAGTGTTAACAAAAAGGTAATATTTAATACTTGTCCAATACGAAATGACTGCTTCAAACCTAATTAAAAATGTTATATCACAATTCTAAGAGCAGTGATTTCAAGAGAATTTTCTTTGATTATAAAAAATTCTGTGTAAATTGAATACAATTCTGATGTTTTTTTTTCGAATCGTCTCCTAGTGTCATGTGTATTTATATATGTTTTTTATCTACCCATTTGATTCCTTAATTGTAAAAATCTCTGTAACAACAATACTCATGACATTTACTTAAAGTCAAGTGTTTTTAAAAAAGGCAAATAAATTGCAAAAACTAAAACGTTGCAAAAATAAATTATAATACGAGTCAAAACCTTTATTAAGCCAAAAAACTGTAATTTATATGGTACACTTTCATTAAATAAATATATGAAATGTAATTATACGTCAATAAATAAAAAATGTAAATATTAGTAGGAATATTGTGTTAAAATAATGATATTATTTTTTGCGACTTTGGATAGGTTTAGAATTACAATTATATTGTGTGTATAAAAATGTTACAATATTTTTTGGCTGATATTTTAAGATTTATTTGACAACTGACAAATTTAAGGTAAATATTTTTAAAAAATGGTTGAAAATATTTTTTTAAAAAATACAACATCGAATTCATTACAGCTTTAAATATTGTTTTGTTATTAAATATAATTTGAAGCTTAAAAGCTATTCTGATCCAAAACAATACCTATCCTATATAATATATATCCAAAGCTCTACCTAAAAGTCAAGAATTTATTTATAAAAATTTACTGATTATTTTAATAAACACAGCGAATTTCTATTTACTTAATTTAATTTGTAATTCAAATTAAAATAATTGAACATATTCAAATATAAATGGTCTGATAAAAAAATGATTGTTTGCATAAGTAGTTAGTTTGTTAGTATGTACATTTCTAATAAGTTGAAATTTAAGCATTTTTGCGAATAGTTAAATGTATAAATATGTAAGCTTTTATGGAAGTGTTCAAAATTAAGTATAAATATTTAAAATATGTCATTTTAATTCTATGTACTTAGGCTTAATTTAACTAATTAAAGTAATGTATTTTATAAGTCCTCAAAAATAAGAAAATAAAAGTCTTTTTATGGTCTTTACCACTGATTAATTACAAAGTGAACTAGAACCAGGGATAAACATTAATGAGAGGAAAAATATTTTATGTTGTCATCACTCAAGTCACTCATAATTTGTACAAAAATAAATTCACTACACGGTTTTGAGTTTGCCAACCTAACAATAAAAAACAAGGATTTTATATATATCTTGGCTTGGTTTTAGTTCGTTTCATTTAAAAAAAATCTATCCATTGACTTTTTCAATTACGGATTAAAACCAAGCTTCCGCATTCTAATATAATATATTTTTCTTGTTTTTCAATCCTAGGCTTAAGTGTATTATTTAATGTCTACGGGCTTAATAAAAAATATAGTAAGCCCTGCAAATGTTAACAATAGCTTCTCAATTAAAATTTTATACAGTTTATTTAAAATTAAATAATTTTATTTACTTACTTACAATATTTTGTTCATCTTCCATTTTACGCGAAAAGGCGCCCCAAGCCGTTATAGGATATTTTTTGAAACTTTTTAGTTTGGAATTACACCGCTAGAGTGCACAGTTAGAATATCGAAATCTGCTTTACCAGCAAAATATATAAATAAATGGTATCAATACACAGTAATATTTTTGAAAATGGGTATAATTTTATGTTTGCATCGCATTACAAGATAAATAAAAAAATTTAATGTTTCACCTTTCTTTGCTGCTTTGGTGGTAAATTAATTAATTTGATTTCTTTCATGTTTTCTTCTAATATCAATGACGCAAGCTATTTTCACTGCCAACCTCTACACTATTTCACAGATGTCACTGTCAAAATTCAACGAGCATTATTTCTATATAGATTTCTAGTTACAAATAATTTATTTTTATAACAAATAAATGTAAATCATTCAAAAAAAAAATTTTAATTTTCATAATTTTGAAAATTTTATTTTAAAATCTTGATAGTTCATAAAAGACACTTTTAATGATATTGTGGCTTTTGGATTTAGTTGATTCACGGTTGATGACTTAGAACCCTGAAGAAGACCCCTGCAATGGTGGTCGAAATATTGTAAATTAGTAATTCGCCACACACGGCTAAACCCAAAAGCCACAATATCAAAACTGGCCGTGAAAACCTAAGAAGTTATTTAAGTGACACTTTTAATGTATTTTTTTTTAAATGTACGTTTTCTTGTAATAATGCCTAGCTTTGGCCTAAAACGTCTGTAATATTAAATATATATTGTAAATACCTACCATTATATGCTTCATCGAATTTATTACGCATGTTTTTTTTAATATGTATACATGATTGAGAACAGTACCGGCTTTAGGGGGTGGCGAAATGGGTTGATGTCCCAGGGCGTCGAATGAGCTAGGGGCACCAAGGGAAACAATCTTTGTTATATTTTAAGGACTATATACAATATGAGGCGCTAGAAAAGAATTGCCACAGGGCGCCGCAGGGTCTAAGTTCGGTACTGATAGAGAAGCTACAGAAATGTCATCAATACTTTTAGAAAAAAAACTAAAATCTTTTGAATTTATCTGTCTTCTTTGACTACTAATAAAACGACTTTATTGGCTTAAAAGTCGATAATTTCTTCATGTTTTTTTCGTGCAATTGATCTACTTGATATTTGTTTTTTTATTATTATTTAAATTTTTTTGTATGTGATATTAATGGTAAACTAAAATAGTTCGAATGCTTGACTATATATTTATTTAATATTTAATTAATAATTCATAATTATATTATTAGTTGTGTGTTTAAAATTCTTTAAGTATAGGTATATTAATATTATATCTAATTATTTAACATAAAATATAAAAAACTTTTTGTACTATAATTAATTTATTGTTAAAATAATCAAATGTATAAATTTTAAATGTAAATAAAACATATTGTGTGTAATTATTGTTTTTTTTACTTGAACTCTATAGACATCTTTTAGAAAAAAAATTACTTGCCTTTAATTTTTTTTATGTAAGCACATACAGGAGAATACCGACAGATGGGTGATAGTAATTTTGAAGTCACATATGTAGAACTCTATGCCGCTTACCATGGTGCATATGGCTTAGCACTGCATGTGGAGTGTTGAACCGCCAACGTCTAAACTACAGCCCGAGATTCACGCATCATCCTTATTATAACAGAAATTTAGTATGAATGGGTGGTCTTCACGGGTCGACTTTAGTCTACGACCAATTATAATTAATAAGCTATGACTGTCATTTTACAGGTGAGGGATCAAGTTCACCTTTGACCTAGTCAAGACATTTCAATTTAAAAAAAAAATTCAAACCCTTTCTTAGAATAAGAGATAATCTAGCATAAGAGCATAAAATACCACTTAACTTTTTTTAAGTCCCGAATTAAAGGAAATGGCTGCCAGGAAAGCATGTACTCAGCAGATTTGCGGGAGGCCAAACAGGTATGGGATGAGACAAGGGCTGTGGCGGAGCTGATAGAGCTTTGTGACGTCGAAGGAAGCGGACATGGTGATGATGATGATGATGATGATGATGATGATGATGATGATGATGTTTCAGATTCAAAATGGACGAGGAAAAAATAAATATATTTAACCAGTTTTGGAATCCACCGACACATATTGACATCAGCATGTTATAGCCCTTGCTGACTGGTACCGAAAACCTCGATATACAATCTGTCGTCTCTTATTTCTGTTCGCTTGTCGATATGCATGTGTCGCGATATGCTGTGACTAATTCCGGGCCATAAGTGTGTACAGTTTATTGTAAATATATGTCAATGTGCTTCAGAAAAAGTCTGTGTATTATTAATCTGCTCCTTATCCTGCCACCTTGCGACGGAATAACAACCTCTGAAAGAGAGGAGGATGTTAATATATAAAAATATACTTGAGCAGCCCTGGCATAGCGGGTTAGCATTCCTCGTATGTAAATCTATCGGCGCCTCAACACATGGGTATTGGGTTTGTCTACCGCCCCGGGCGACTCCAAGGTCAAACATAACTGCTATATAACATGCCACACCTGATGCCCCGAAACCTGGACAAGGTCGCGTGGAACACTTCTATCAACGTAAAAAATACTTCAACATCTTCCATCATCTATTATCTGATGATGATCGTTTTTTATTTGGTGATATATCATTTTGCAGAGACTAAAAGGTAATAGTTTATTAATTATGATGTATAAAACTTTATAAATTTAATCTACCAAACAATTGTATATGACGGATATATAGTAGTTCCTCAGTAATTTTCCTCAAAGATTTACTATATTTCAATTATAAATGTTGTTAATCACACTTTTTTTGAAGACTCTGGACAGCAAAAAATACCTACTACTTAATTTCGTTTTATAATCGTGTCGGAAGCAACAGGGTCAGATCCTGTCTGCCCAGAAGTGGGCGACATCGATGGCGTTACTCCCAGCCATCATCAGGTCCTCCTGGGTGCAGCTACTCGGACACAGCACACATTCCAGAAGGTGTGACAGGGTTTGCTCCGCGCCGCAGTCACATTCAGTCGGTCCGCTGTAAGACTGCCAGGCTTTCATTTGTGTCTTCGTCTTGCATACTCCGGTCCGAAGTCTGTTAAGGGACCTCCATATATTCCACCCCTGGTCGTGTCCAGGGGCTATGTCCTCTTTCAGGGCAATCCAAGTATTTCGTTAAGAAATATTATCCGAAATTTAGTTTAAGTTTAGGTTAGGTTAGGGAAGTCTTCCATCTTACGCAGTCTCCGTCTCTGAACTCTTTTACAGTAAATACAATTATAACCAGCTAACAATATGTCGAAACACTGATTCTTGTTAAATCACCGAATTTAAGTAGATATATAAACAGAACGTACTCGGTGGAGCTACGGGAGGCGGAGCTGACATGGGATGAGGCGAGGACTAAAGCGAGATTTATGGAGGCGTCTCGTAATGTCCATATGCCCAGATAAGGGAGCTGACGTGAGGAGAGTAATGCAACGGATATGAACAAAAATCATTCAAAATGAATGATTCTCATTCTTCAAGGAGCAGACATGGACAAAGGTCCATGTCTGCTCCTTGAAGAAGACCTATTTTCAAAATCCATTATTCGGCTGCGTTGGTTTTTGGTGATGTTAAAATTGACAGCCGTAATGGGGACGATGCAGGTGCTGTATAGATGGCATTTTGTTTTAGCATCAGCGTGATATAGCCCTTGCTGACTGGTACCAAAAACCTCGATATACAATCTTTCATCTCTTATTTCTGTTCGCTTGTTGTACATGTATGTGTCGCCATATTGACATTTTGGACTAGTTACGTAGATCGCCACTGAGGCGCTGTGTGACAGACCACGGCGCCGCATGGCAGTTAGTCGTGTGCCGACGTCGGCGAGATCGCATTGTTTAAGTCCCGATCGATCGAGGCGAAAGTAACGCCATGTTACGATCGATCGGGGAAATCAAATCTTTATCGTAAATATATATGTGCTTCTGAACAAGTATGTGTGGTATTAATCTGCTTCCCATCCTGCCACCACGCGACGGAGTAACGACTTTTAAAGAGAGGAGGATGTTAGTTTTAATGGATTAATGCTGTGAGTCCCAGATATAGCGCATATTATTGAAAGATGCTCCAGCATTTCCAAGGCGGAAGCGAGCTCCTTGTAGAGGCCACCGTTCTCAGTGTGCTGTACGCCGAGATATTGCGAATTGATATTAAAATACTCGGATACGTCATAATATTGGCAAGTGATGGTAGTCCATTAAATAGCTGCAATGGATATGTTTCAACTATGCAACGGATATAGACAAAAATCAATGGAACACAGGCTTAAGATTGGTTCACTTAGTCTTTTCTACCATTATTACCACGGTCGCTGCTCTTCGGAACTTAAAGAACTAATTCCTCCTGCACCCACCCACAACTGACAAACTCGTCATACACTTGCCGAACATCCATACACGGTTAATATATGTCGACCAAGAACTGGCAGTTTCTAAAGCTCCTTCCTTAATGCCACCGGTAAGCTATGGAATTCTCTTCCAGTGTCTGTGTTTCTTCCTTCCTACAATCTGGATCTCTTCAAGAAACAGATAAATATATACTTGCAATCTCCCCAACCCACACACAAACACGAAGATAACACACGTTTCCCGCATGCAGCGTCCAGCCTCCCTTGCTGAGCGGCATAGAGTGCACTGGTCTTGACCAGTTGTGCTCTTCTGCATGCGATTACATAAAAAAAAAGATCAACATTTAAGTGTCCCAATCTTTTTTTTTTGAGCATCGTCCCGATTGTGTGTAGCTAGACATCCGTGTTAAGCAACAGCCTCCATGGTTGCAACAAGGTCGCATTGCATCACTTTTCTTCTTCCTCTCAGCTGCCAGTTCCCGTCGGTGTGGCGCTCGTGCCGCGCCCTACTTTCTGCTGATTACCATTACGCAGCGGCAACGGTAAAACTCGGCGCTCCCGCAACCGTGCTGAGACATTCGATACCGGAAATATAAAACACCACCACAGTTTTTTGGTTAACACCTTATAGCGATCTTAAGCGCAGTTTTCAAATTTACGAAAAAATTTAACAATCTCTAACGACAAAATCTGTCCCATTCATCATCATCATCATATCAGCCTGTATCCGAACACTGTTGAACGTAAGCCTCAATCCCCACCGCTCGAGGTTGTCCTTTGTTCTACCAACTCCGGTTCTTAATCTGTTCAGGGATTTCCAGGTCCGCCAGTTAAGGTTCTTGCCAGTTGGAAGGCCTTCCTTCTGAGTAATGAAATCCTCTGGTGGGATTTGTTGCCAAAGCTGGAGTCTCTCATTTTCAGGGCCGGATGTGAGAGGTTGTGCGGATTTCAGAAACTGTAACTGTGAATGGGTTTTATTCACGGGATGACATTTATCTCGTTTCATTTTCTATCAATAGGCTATAACAGTCATTTTGAGCAAGATATCACATTAACATTCACTTTAATTTTTTACTTGATTTAGTTTTTTAATTGATTAAAATTCATTAAAGTTTAAGCTTCATTGAGGATCAAATTTGTGACTTTTCTTATGCTAGTCAATCGCTTTAATATCAACTAAAAATATGGTTAGAAAATAGACGAATATTTATATTTTGGTAGACTAACCGTTTGGGGATCCCCCATTTAACATAATATACTTATGAATATTATGCTTAAATATCGATGTTGAGTATAAGAGCAACAACTCCGCCAGGATTAACAGTAATATCATCATCCATCTTATGATCCAGTGGACAGAGCTCTTGACTGCTATGCCAACAGCCCAGAGTTCAACTCCTATTGAAATGAAATTTAAAATTAAACATAATAGAAATAAAATATTAATCGGCATGTACACATACACCACATTATTATTTTTGTACTACTCAGTGAGTGGAGCACCGGATCCTCTCTGGATGGCCACGTGAAGGCCATCCAGCGCCCCTCCAACCGTGAGTTCCACCTATCCGCCAACACAGCGACCATTGCGTTGGGACTGCCGCGAACGCGCGCCCACGGAGAAACGCAACGCTTCCTTATTATGGCATGTAAGCCATCCACTCGCTCCTCCGTCAGCATGCCCGAGGCACTGCAGTATCGCGGCAGACCCAACAATATTCGGAAGGCGTTGTTATACTGAACCCGGAGTGCATTGTAGACCTTATTAGTAATCACTAGTACAAAATAGACCATATGAAAGCAACAAATTGACGCCACACCGATGGCATTTTCCATGCCTTGTACCAATTCCAAGACGTCCATCTGGGTACATACATATTGCCTAATGTCCTCGAGAACGAAATCCAGGGAACTTGAAGAAGAGATGGCAGCTTTAATATCCGAAGTATATATTGGTGTTTTATTAAGAGGCCAATATCTACATATCTTATGTTTTATATTGATATCAGCATTGTATAGCCCTTACCGGCAGGTGCCAAAAACCTCGACTTACGATCTTTCGACTTATATTTTTGTTCGCTCATCGGACATGCATGTGTCGCCATATTGCTTGTTTGACAGGTGTAATTCTATAGATTGCCACTTTGCGGCGCTGGGTGTCACCGATCTCGGGCGCCCGGTGATCAGTCAGTTGTCCCCCGACCGCGACGAATGTCGGGTTGTGGTCGGCCCGATGCCTGAAAGTTTGTCAAGTTTATCGAGAAAATATCTGCTTCTGAAAAAGTCTCTGTGTTGTTCATCTGCTACTAATTCCGCCACCACGCGATCCGATAACCATCCCGGCGACGTGAAGTCGTTTTTTCCTTAAGTAGATGGGATGTTAATATTTACATATTATATGGGTCTTAGAAATGAGGAAAATATACATTTTTAATATCTCAGTTATCTTAATAAATTGATTTAAGCATACTCGTATTGGGCAGTTTAATTGATGGATTATTACAGGTTTTTTGTGCTGAGAATTGGGATCAATAATCATTTAGTTATATTTTTTATACCCAACATTTATTTCCTCGAACCAAATATTCCAGACTTCGGGAACGTCGTTTTAATCATACAATTTCCTCTTACTTACTTTTTCAGAATTTCAGATACTACAGCAGCCTTTTCAGATCGGTGCCAGAACGACGACAGCTGACAAAACTGTTTTTCGACATTTTTTACTATATGTAATAATTGGTGACTATATAATCCAGCTATATTCAGTTCTTCAGGGATTGAATATAGAGACTTTTTGCTCTCTTCCAAACAGTACGATATTAGTTTTTTGCTTATCGTCTTTCAAGGAGTTATTTTAGGCTCATATAGAAATATGCTTAAAACCTTTTGCACAGACGACGACCTCAAATAATTCCAAATAATATATTTATCAATTGCAGTGATAACCTGATAATTTGGTGATACGCTGGGTTTTTTAATAACTGCTTCCGAATACTCTATTTGTATTTAATGGGAATGTTCTTTTCAATATCATAGGCTACCAGTAGGAGAAAATAAATCCGGTAAGTATAGCTCAATGGTTAAAGCGTTTGATTGGCAAGCCAAAGGTCGAGGGTTCGTTCCCCGATGGAGATCAAAAATAAATAAAAATAAAATCAATTTCTGAGCTCTAAAATACACCCGGTTGGTGGGAATTTGATCTCTCACCCGTAAAATACTAGTCATAGCCTATTAATTAAAATTGGTTGTAGACGAATGTCGTCCCGTGAAGACCACCCATTCATGGTAAGTTCCTGTAATAATAAGGATGATGCGTGAATATCGGGATGTAGTCTAAGACGTTGGCGCATCAACACTCCACATGCAGCGCTTAGCAATATGCACCATGTTAATAAGCGTCATAAAATTCCACAGATGAGACTTCAGTATTACTTTCACCATCTGTCGGTATTCTCCTGTATGTGTTTATATAGTATTAATATTAATAATGAACAATTATCATAATAATAAAAATCTAAAATACCTGCATTATTTAAATTATTAAAACAAGGAGAGTATTTAAAAAATCACATTAAATAATCACTGTGAGATCAAAACTTTTAAGGCTTAGCACAGAAAATCATGCTGTGAGATTTGCTTATTACTATTACATATTATATTAACAATAACTATTAATGCTATTAATGCTATACGTAAATAGATAATAATTTAAAGGAAATTAATAAATAGACAGTACCAAGTTTTCACCTAGAACGGGAATTGAACCATGAATTTTAGATAAAGATATTTATAACCGACCGCGTTTTCCACTTGACCATACACACCAGCAGTCGGCCATTCGCTCGTTTCTTATTATATCATCAGCAGCGAGATGGAATTCCTGCAAGAGGTGACCTCGATAGGGTTCCACATACATTTCTCAAAAGACTTGTGCACGAAAACAAAGTTTAACGGACTATGGAGACTTAAACGTTGAAATGCATAGGCTTGGATTCACGATGCATCATCATCATTAGCCTGAATCCGCTGATATATGAGTCTCCACGTCTTCACTTCCTCTGCTCTTTTAATTGAGATTCTCGTGCAACTACCGACAACACAATTTGAGTTACTAATTTAAAAATTTCATTTTATCTTAGAAGATATGACGCTATACAACCAAAATCCTAAGTCATTATTTACCTCATCCAAGCCGTTATTCGGTTCTGTCAGTTGTCATTGTTCAGATAATAAATTGTAAATACTAGTATCAGCTTGATATAGCTATTTTAAGCTGATGCCGAAAAGCCTTGAAAAACGATCTTTGGTCTCTTATTTTTATTCGCTCGCCTGACATGCACATCTAATAGTTTTTAGTTTTAATTATATATAGAATTACACGACGTTTGCATACGCCATTTTATTTGTTGTGACAGTTGCTTCATTTCATGTTAGTGACTGTCATCTTTAAATTGCTTTTTTGCCTTGATTGTCTTGGCGGCGCTGGATATCACAGTGTTCTGGCAGTTGTCAGTAAACTTGTCATCTGGCCGGCGAAACGCCATACAGGTCAGACGACGAAATCAAGTTTTTATTAAAAATAAATGCGAATTGTGCTTCATAAACAAGTTCTTTGTGTTGTTAATTTGCTTATTTATCCTGCCACCACGCAATTCGATAATAAATAAAGAGAGGATGATGTTAATACGTTAGTTTATCTAGGAACATATTTGATTCTCAACGACCTTCAAGGCCTGAAACGTGAAGGGATATATAACTTCTATAACTTGCTGGGTATGCCCTGTGCTTGGATGTAGTTAAAAACGATTGATAAATCTTCTGATCTCAAGTAAAACTATACCTTCAACATTTACGTAATGCTTTTCTAGCCAGAATTATATTTTCAACTGCTTCTAGAAACCAAAAAATATTTACTTCTAACACGCAAGAGTCTCACACAGATTTTTAAATCAAAATTTTAACTATATTTTTTTGTTTCATTGGCAACACCGTGTCAATATACGGCTCACATGCGAAGCTCTTCTTGTATAATAAAACTGTTGATGTAACTCAAAAATTCGCCGTGATTCAATACTGGACGTATTCTCTGGCGTCGAGAATCTCTTCAGCAAATACCTCTCCGTCAATTATCAGCGGAGCGGAGCAAACAGATCTGCCGTTATACTAACACCATTCATTAGGTTGTTATTGAAGGCGAAGCGCTCGGTGACTGGCGATTCACGAGAATAAAGGAAACGCCAAAGAAAGTGATGAAGTGTACGGAAAAACAAGCAAAATCTGTCTTAATTTACAGTAGAATAGAAATATTTTTATTTTGTGTATATCTTTGGAGAATACCGACAGACGGTATGGCTTGGTGAAAGCCCTCTCTGTCCCGTCCTGTTTTTGGAGACCCAGGTGAGGACCCGTTACTGGACGCACGCAAAAAGCTACTTGTCAGAGAGTGGCTGAAGGCCTTCCCGCGATTCTAGGTGCATCAGTTAGATGTCAAATATACTTCAGTCTAAAGCCGCGAAGTTAGTTGGTATAGTAATTCTGAAGTCTCATCTGTAGAATTCAATGACGCTTACCATAGTGAATATGGCTAAGAGCTACATGTGGAGTGTTGATCCGCCAACGTCGTAGAGTACAGCCCGATATGCACACATTATCAGATTCACACATCCTTAATACAAGAATTTATTATGAAAGGGTCTACCACCAATTTCAATTAATAGGCTATGACTGGCATTTTTCGGGTGAGGGATCAAATTCACTCTTTTTTATCTCGAATTGATCCCACGACCTTTGACTTGCAAAGCAAACGCTTTGACCATTGAGCTATACCCGCCGGCATTTATACACTTTAACAAAAAAAAGAACGTTGTATACGTGTATAACTTTTTTCTAAATTCCATGAATCAAACTTATTACTTTTGCTTTTGAAAAAAGACTTGATAGCATAAAACTTTTGAGAACATAATAAAACAGTAAAAATGTTCGATATGTATTTTTTTTAAACATGAACTAAAATTGATAAAGTAAATTCGTTTTATATAGTATATAGCATTGCTCTCTCTACGTTTGCAGAATTTTTCTTACGAGTTTGATGTTAGCGTCGTAGATTGATATGTTAATAAACTCAAAAAAATGCCTAACCAAATTAACAACCTGACTCACTATGATTGGACAGTGTTCATGACGAATTTCTGCTTACCGCCATTTTTTCATTAACCTTTAAGCGGGACCGCAGATTTGCGTCGTTCAATGCCCCACGGTCCCATACAGGAGTGCTTATGGTTTATTTCACAACCGGATTACATTAATTTGTAATAATAGTATTAAAGTAAGTTCATGAAAGAATCTATTGTGCGACGAAACATTACAAACATTGGCCTGATAGGGCCTTTAAAGGTTAATGAGTTTAACTGTTATTTTACGAGTGAGAGATCAAATTCATATCAAACGAGAGTACGTTGATCTTGGAAATTAATTTCAAATCTACGTCTTTGACATGGTAATCAAACGCTTTACCTCCATTATAGGTATTTATTAATAATCAGTTACACTATTATTATTTCAGAATACTTTTAAATTTAATTATAGCTTTAATAGAGATGAAAAAGTTTTTTTTTTGTGTTAATGTTTAGTCATAAAAAAAGCTTTATATAGTTGCGGTGGCATTCTTGGTGGAATGAGTGACCATCCAGCAGCATGTCGCTTGTATCGGCGATTTCCGAGAAGTGTTGCGTCTATTTCTTCTGCAGAGGCCAGTGTTGGAAAAGGGAAAGAAAGCGTTTGTTCTGTTTTACTTCAAAAACAGGCTAAGCGAACGATGAACCTATGAACACCAATCTTTTCACATAATTCGTTTACTATGTAATAATTAAAATTAAAAAAAAAAGAGTTTCTTCGTATCTTACTCATTGCGATACTAGTAATCACTTGCATACTGTTAACATTTATTTTTAAGCTTTTTCAGTATTTTATATATTTTCCATGGTTGTGATTTTTTATTTCAAGTATTTCGACCACAAAAGCAAGGATCATCCTGCAAGATTCGGAATCATCAGCCCTGAAGAAGGTCATACACATCGGATATTTTTTATCGTGCTCTAAGAGCATTTTTACTTTTTTGATACTAACAATGTCAAGTACGTTGAAAAATATTTTTATTATCCATATTTTAAAATGTACCAACTGAAAACTACTGAGTAATATTAATCAAATGTTAAATAACAAAAAATTACCGTTATATTAATAATCATGTGTGGCTAAATTTTATTTAAGTAACAGAATCGTAGTGTCAAAATGTACAAAAAAAATAAACAGAATAATAGAAGTAATAAAGTCATAAAAGAAATAAAGAGCATATCAAAACATAAAAAAGAAGATGACACGTGTCAAAGGTCACAGAGATCTAGGAAAAACAATACCATCGACGAAAGAGAAGCTTTGCATTTAGAAGCGCCATTGCAGTCTTACTAAATTGAGTGCTCGAAGCTTCAAAAGTACCAACTGGGATGGAAAACAATGAATGGGTACTAGCACGGGTGTACCTATTCGAACGTAGATGTTAAAACATTCAAGAATCCTACAGTCTTAAATTTCACCGCGAAAAAGAAGGAATGAATGTTTGAGAATAGCAATTTAATGACCTAAATATATTTCGATCCAATTTACTTCGGTTTTTAATACATGTTGGCAAAATTGTTTTATCTAAGTAACTGTTGGGCGATCTTAAGGATTATCATCATCATCAGCCTATGTCCTTCCACTGTTGAACGAAGTACCTCCCGCATGAGTCTCCATCCTCTTCGATCCTCCGCCTTCCCCATCCAGGTCACTCCCGCTATTCTTTTTATGTCGTCAGTCCATCTTGCAGGACGTCAGCCAATGCTGCGTTTGCCAGTTCTTGGGCGCCATTCCAATACTTTTCTTCCCCATCGACCGTCGTCTCTTCGATAGATATGTCCTGCCCATTGCCACTTGAGTGTGCCTATTCGTTGGGTAGCATCCACCACTTGGGTTCTTCTGCGTATTTCTTCGTTTCGGATTCTTTCTTTTAGCGACACTCCGAGCATGGATCTCTCCATAGCACGCTGGGCGACTTTTATTTTATGGGTAAGACTTGCTGTCAGATTCCACTTATCTGCGCCATAAGATAATACAGGAAGGATGCGTTGGTTAAACGCCTTAGTTTTTAGACATAGCGGAATTTTCGATTTAAAATTTTACTTCAGATTTCCAAATGCTGCCCATCCCATTTGTATACGCCTGTCGATTTATTTTGAGAAGTTATTTCGTCCCAGTTGTATTACTTGTCCCAGATAGTCGCTTTAAGCCTCTATTTGTGTTCTTCCAATGGAAATAGGGTCAAAGGTCTGGGAAATATGACTATTTATCATGGCTTTTGTTTTATCGATGGTCATTTGCAGACCAATTTGGTTCGACGCTTCATTGAGGTCGTAGAGCATGTCTTGAAGCTTGTCAGGTGATTCGGCTATTAGCACTATGTCATCTACAAATTGGAGGCGAGAAATGTACTCTCCGTTAATATTTATTCCATTTAAGGATTGCAATGAAGAATTATCTAAAAATCATTTCTGTCTCAACTCTTCGATGTTGAGAAGCAATGGTCCTGATGCAGTCAGAGTACTAAAGTTGGCCACCTCACCCAGCACGCTCTATATAACTGATTGTTTTTGCACGAACTTCGCGTCGGTAACTGACCAGAAACCCAACCGACTGCAATGGATTACAATCAACAACAAACATTAAATATCAACCTTCCTTCTGCACCACTTTTCTACACGTACCAAAAGAGAATGCGCTGCACTTGGATCTATTCCTATATAAAAGGTCTGAATACAAATTTTGACGCTGAAATACTTTTGTGAAAGACCAAGACTCTCGTAAAACAGGCTTTTACTAGACACAGAATATTTAGAGAAATCTTCAACATATTTGCCCTTTTATCTGTTGAGGTATGCTTACGTTGTTCTTGCAAACAAGTAAGACACACTCTTATGGAGTGCATAATCCATGAAAACATATGAAAGAAGTTCTGTTTGTTATTTATTTATTTTTTCCCTTACAGAAACATTAAAAATTTGAACATCTCAATTCGTTTCTGAAGTACAATAAGAATTAATCATAAAATAAAAATAATACAATATTTACAAATATAGGTACTTATGATTAAGTACTAAGAACAAAGCAATAAAGACAAGCAACAGAAGGTCCCAATGCTCATCAAATAGACGACGCCAACAAATTATTTGTCCAAGGAAACTCGTGGAGTTTATGTCTGAATTGGGCCTCCCTTACGTGAAATATATCAACATCCGATATCGATGAGTTAGAAATTATTTTTTGTAATATCTTCTAGAACTGCTGCTTAGTCAAGACGGTCTATTGCTATTGAACTACATAAGGTCATCGTCAAGATAATGCACCAGTTTAACGAGACTGAAATTGAATATACTGATTTCGCCTTGCATAGATTAACATTTTATGTAATTAGCAAGGCAACACACGCAACACGTATTTTGTATTATTTGATATTCGTATACAATAAATAAATAATTAAAGAATCTTTAATGTCCTTTCGGCTATATTAATAATAGTTGTAAAATATTCATTTATTTAATTTTTGTCAGATCAATGTTCTATGAAAAAAAATATAAAAACGATACTTAAATAAACATGACATTAAGAAGGCCAGAGATATGTTTCTGCATATTTATTTATTTATATACAGAATCGAAATTCCAGTTTTTTACAAATATTTAGAAACATAGAGTATACATAAATATACAATAAATAGAGAAAATAATAAAAAATAAAAATAACACAAAAGAATAAGAAGATGACACGTGTCAAAGATCACAGAGATCAAGTAGAACAATACCATCGACAAAAGAGGAAAAGGATGTGAGAAAAGGATCGAGGTGTGCTGGTAGGCCATTTAGGAGCGACATTGACGTTGTAGCAAATTGAGTGCTTGAAACTCCACAAGCATCGACTGGGATCAAAAACAATGGATGGCTACGAGCACAGGTGTACCTATCTGGAACATAGAAGTTAAAACATTCAAGAATCCCAGGGTTGTAAATTGAACCGCGAAGAAGAAGGAATGAATGTTTCAGTGCAGCAATTTTCCTCCGTGACTCTAGCGAATGGAAAGAAAGCATCCCTAGAAGAAAAAGAGTTAAGTAATGTTCGAAATTAAATGAATTGAATGGATAGTTACCGTAAATATAAAAATAAAGACGTCGGAGAAATTTTTTATGAATTTTTTCGAGCATGAAAATGTATTTGGATTTATTGGGATTCCAAGCTAAGCTCCCATATTCCAGAACAGATAGAACAAGTGAAGAATAGAGAGTACGAAAAATTAGAGGGTTATGAAATTGACTAGCCTGGCGGGTGATAAATCCGAGAAGTTTATTGGCGCGTGAAGTTAAATTGATTATGTGAGTATGGAAAGTAAATAATGAATCGTAGGTTATACCTAGATCCTTTACAACTGCTACTCTGTCGAGCAATGTTCCAGATAAGTAGTATTTGGACAGAATAGGATTTTTAGAACGGGAGAGAGAGATAACATTACATTTGTTGATACTTAACGAGAGCTTATTTACGGAAACCCAGTTTGATACACTATTAAGGTCAGATTGCAGATTATGCATATCTTCGATGGAGGAAATGGAAGAGAAGATTTTAACATCATCAGCGAATAATAGGCATGAGGAGTGGGTAATACAATTAACAATATCATTGAAGAACACAAAAAAAGAAGGAAACCTAAGACAGAACCTTGAGGCCCTCCAGAATATGCAGAGAATGGGAGAGATTCATATCCACCGTAGTCTACAAATTGTTTACGATGGGAAAAGTAAGAAGATATATATGGCATTTCAAGGGAACCCTGAATGAAAAATAAATGATAGAAAACACAGACCTACAATACAATAATAATAATAAAAAGACTTAAAAATATCTATAACACGCTTACATGTAGTAATATTTTAATAATAAAAAATAAAAAATAAAAATTATCATATGGGCATTCGTACTTATATTCATTTTTCAATTTTGTCGTCGATATTAACTACTGAAACAATGCACTTCGTTAAATATTTTCCTCCTATTTATGTGAGTTCATTTTGTGTGACACGATGAACCAGTTAATTGATAATTTTTTTTTAATTTCATCATATCAGTGAGTAAACATTTAATAAAATACTTCCATTATTGTATTTTCTTCCATTGCAAGCAATAAAAGCAAACTTGTCCCATTTCAAGTTTACGGACAGCGTAAATTGTTCGAGTAAAATGCAAGTCTTCATTGTCACAAGTAAGTATGATAAGTCAATCAATTTAAACATTAATGTCAAAATAGAAAGTTGGTGATTAAAATACAATTGAACATTTGCGATCAATTATTGATTAAATTGATTTCAATGGCTTTCATCGTAAAACTATGTGCAATGAGCAATGCTTTTCGAGATTTCAGATGCTTCGTCATTAAATCTTGGCTCAGTACTTAATTAAGTAATTGATATTTATTGGAATTTTTAATGTGTCTCATTGATTTTATGTATTTGATAAAGTCGAATAATCGTACACTTTACTATGGAAGATTAAGCCTTCATAGTTATTTATAAATGTATCAGGCTACCAGGAAGTCAAAAGAGAACGAATTGTTTTTCTTCGTAGTATCAATCCGGTGGATTGGTTTGCAACAACAAAATTTTGCATCTCGATCTCCACTCTTCTCGATTGCATGCGATCCTCTTTAGCTCAGCATAAGAGTTACAACTCATGTCCTCGAACACTTTCTGCAATTAATTACGTCTAGGGCGCCCCCTGCAGTTTCTAACCTCAACCATCCCTTCCTACAATGTCGTGAAGAAGACCATCGTGTCACATGATGTGACCGATCCGTCGAGTTCGTATCTCTGAGATAGTTCTTACTAGGTGCCTATCTTCCTCGATTATGGTGAGAGCCTCATTGTTCATGACGTGGTCTCTCCAAGAAGTTCCGAGATTTATTTTGTAAGACCACATCTCAAAGGCCTCAGGTCTTTTTTATCACTTTAGGCTACTGTAGTAATTAATGCATTTTTTGTGTAATTTATCAATCGGATAATAAAAGAAGACCAGATTATAAGCCTAACGCTCCCGATAGCTGGACATTTTGCTCTTAAAGGACAGCTCAATCCAACTAAGATCATGTGGTAAACAACAGTCGGTGACCCATCTATTTTTGGTCATGCGTCGAATGTTGCTTTGCTTTCGGTGATTAAACGAAAACCGCGTTTAAAAAAAAACATTCGTGGTATTTTTACAGCAAAAAGTACCTGAAGTATCTATATACGAGGTTAATATGCACCAAATTATGCACCGAGTCATGTGAATCATTTGATTCAAGTGAAATATTAACCTTAATTCCTGATGTTCGTGACATATTTTCTATTCAAGAAAGCACGCAATTGAATTTGAAGTCATTTTCTAGTCTTCTAACCGAAAAAAAACAAATTTAAACGTTATTTTTTAAGTAAACCATTTTTAGAAACCTGAAGATTTTGCGTAATTTTTGCGTGAATATTTCGGTCGTTTTGTTAAATTGTGTAAATAATAACAAAACAGTTCTTCCGATGAAAAAAAAATCCATTGTTATTTAAAGTATAAACTGTATTTCTTAAGAATTTTCTCTCTTTTCAATTTATTTTTTAAAACGTATCATTGTAAAAAAATAGCAGGAAATTTGAAACCACAGTAAATCTTCAGTGGAGTAAATTAGTAATTACTGTGATTTTTATAAAGTGATTTGTATGATTTTTGTGTGTTATAAATGGTAAAGCAATGGTGTATCCTGTATCTAGTGAAGTGGTGAATATTGTTGTTATGTCTCCGATAACGCAGTCTTATGTCTCATGAAGTAAGTAGTAATCAATATGATTGTAATGCGTAATGAATGATGGTGTGCCTAATGTAGTAACACTGCGTCTAATGAAGACATTACTATTGTTATTCTGTCTCAAATGACACATTTTTATGTCTCTAATTATGTGTTTTGAAATAAATAAGTTATTAATATGGTTTGTATGTGTAATGAGTGATGGTAGGCCTATTAAGGTAATAGTAACAGTACGTCTAATTAAGGCTTGACTATTGTTGGTATGTCTCTAATGACGCAGTCCTATACCTAAAGAATCTTTTATATATGCAGATGATGAAGAAGTTGAGGTCATCCTAAGCCAGGGATTCAACAAAATGTCCCATTACTACAAAACCAATCATCTCAAGCCCAACGCATCAAAGACACGAGTCTGCTAATTCCACTTTAGAAAAAGGAAAGCTAACAAAAATTTTCGTGTCACGTGGAAAAGTTGAGAACTGAAACATAGCGACCATTCAAAATATCTCGGAGTCACTCTAGATCGCACCCTCACCTTCAGGCGTCATTGCAGCAACACCAAAAAGAAAGTTGCAACAAGAAACAACGTCATCCGTAAACTGACTAATACTCACTGGGGAGCCCAACTACCCCTTCTTCGTACCTCAGCTTAAGCACTTTGTATCTCAGCCGAAGAATATGTGGCACCAGTTTGACGTCAATCAGTCCATTGTAATCAAATGGATACAGCCCGGAATAATGCATGCAGAGTCGTCACAGGCTGCCTTAAACCAGCACCATTTAAAAACTATAGATCCTGCTCCATGTGCCCAACAAGCTGCACATCTCAAGACTTAATGCTGGACAACACACGGGCTATCGATGTTGCCAGATACTGGGCAAAAATAATTTGCGGCGCTGACACGAAGTAGAAGAAAAAGTTCTATATCTCTAATGACGCAATCTTATGTCTCAAATAACGCAGCCTTATGTCTCATGAAGTAATTAATATGATTGTTATGCGTAATGAGTGATTGTGTGCCTAATGCAGTAACAGTGCGTCTAATGAAGTAAGTACTGGTCGCCGGTCGCCGGTCCGCGCATGCGCGCCGCCACGTTCGGTTAAACTACAGTTGTAAAAAGCTCTTTACGGGATACACAGGTAGGCAGGTACCTCCCAGAGCTCTCGTGCCAGACGAGAAAATAACTCTTTACACTTTTTATTTTATTATTTATCTTTACAAATTAGTGTAGGGGTATCGTTTTTACCAGTACCGACTTTAGACACTTCGGCGCCCTAAGGCATTTTTTTTCTACCGCCCCACATTGTTTATATTTAAGAAATATATGAGAAACGTTGGTTGCCCTCGGTGCCCCATAGCTTATTCGACGCCCTGGGGCACCGACCCACTTCGCCACACCCTAAAACCGGCACTGGTTTTTACGCAATGTTTGGTTCCAGAAAGTTACGCGAAAAAAAGATTTTCATATAATTTAAGACACTGGATACAAAAATCAAAATATTGCTTATGAAAGTATCGGTGTCGTCTAACGAAATTCGTAAATGCAAAATCTCGTATAAAAATTCACGTAAAAATGACTCGGTCAGTGCCGGTTTTAGGGGGTGGCGAAGTGGGTCGGTGCCCCAGGGCGTCGAATAAGCAAGGCGGGCCGAGTGTAACCAATATTGCTTAGATTTTTTATATTGTTTTTAATATAGGGCGCCAGAACAAAAATCCCTAGGGCGCCGCAGGGTCTAAAGCTGGTACTGGACTCGATGAAGTATATATTCACTCTGAATTATTAACATGAGGCAGGAAAATAATAAAAACGGTTATTTGATCAAATCTCGAAGTAAAATTATCACGAATGATGTCAAGATTGGAATACATGGAGTTATTTTCCTTAAGGAAGTAAGTGATTTGGTCAAACCCAACCTAACCTTAACCAAACTTTAATCATCTAACTTGGACATTATATTAAATTAGGTTAGGTTAGGTTAGATGAGGATTGATCTTACTTACTATCTTTATAACTACTGATTCCAACAAAGTTGTTATTCTTCTGTTTACTGATTAGTTTGAGGTGTTTCAACTAGCCTTAATAAAATTATATGAGTACAGTTCGATTAAGTACTATTTAGTTAAATGAAATCAGTTACCAATACATTTATTTACGACAAATATCTTTCTCACAATACTTTTCAACGCCGCATCAGTAGAACTGTCAGAAGTAATTTAAGATCATGAAAACTAATAGATTTTTTAAATTTAAATGGTTAATCTGAAAATGATCAACACTATTAACAAATAATTTGTGTGAGATATAATATATTTTTATTTGTATACATCTTTTTTAACTTTGTTCTTTAAAAACCCAATACTATATACCGTGTTCAGTGATCACCTTTTAATAACTTAATTTTCTTAATATTCTCTAAGAGCACAGCATCTCACCTGTCTACACTTACCTTTTAGAAGCTGTTCTCGAAAACTCTGAACATTTTTCTCTCTCATTTGAGCAGTGGCGTAACCAATTTTACCATATTTACAAAACTAATTAACACTACCGAATTTGTACAATTATCTACCCGAAATTAAAAAGATTTTAAACATCATTGACATTTGAATGACATCTTAAATGTTAATGGCAGTGTCAATTTGCTAGTTCATCTAAAAAAATACATTCTCCAACTGACCCAGCAAACATATCATGTTAAAAGATGGCTTTTTCAATCACTGAAATGAAGCAATATTGGTCACAGAACATGCTTGTATGGTGATTAAATGTCTCTTCTGCATTAGTCTCGTTAATCGCTAGCATTACTCCAACAATAAATTGACGTAGTTCAACACAGGAAGGGACCGTGAAAACCAAGCAGTAGTTCAGGAAGGTCTTCACAAGAAATTGAAGAGAATTTTACAATTTAACACTTCTCCTGTTCTTATAAATGATGCACTCCATTAAAGAATTTCTGCAGTACAATCTATGGCTGCTTTATATTTCATCCAAAGTACATATGTATATATATAGTTAAAAAGTTATCTCAAACTCTAATCAATAATTTAAAAATTAACATATTTTATTAGTTTTTAAAATGTTTTGAAAATTTGTCATTTCTTTTCACAATATCGTCACTCCAAAGCGATACCACCTTCCCATTTCGCCGCTTCCTCTCCCAGCATCAGCTCTTCTTCCTCCCCTCTTCCTCGACTTTGTTCTGATCCTCCGTTCCACCAGTCCGCACCAGTTCTCTCGCGAACCTCAGACAAGCAAGACAGTCCACTCGACCACAAGTCCATCGAACCACAGGCCATCGTACACCGCCTACGAGGAAAAAGAGGACCCCGAGTGCAAAAATATGTGCTAACACTGTGAAATTAATAAAAAATAATATTTTTGAGTGGAAGACTTTTTTGAATCTGCAATGCATATGCGGATACTATTTGTAAGTATTTATTTGATTTTTTTATTTTATTTTACAAGTGATAAGAAATATTGACTTTACTTTTATAACGAAAAAAATGCTTAATATACCACACGTTCACACGTTATAGTAAATTCAATTGAAACTATCTGAAGGTTCATCATTTTATCATTCAATTTTTAAGCCATGATTACGTGCCTCTTTATTGGATAAGTTTAGTTTTATTTTCATACGCTAATCCAAAGAAAAAGAGTGACATAAAAAAATATTTATAGAATATGGTCATAATGGTTGATTTTGAATTAAAAGCTTTTTGATTCTCAAGTTTATTAATTTGAGGAATTACATGTTTGTACTTTTGTCATTTTGAAAAGGGAAACTTTTTAGAATAATGTATTATCGGAAAATGGATGTTACGCTTTTAAGTTGATATAATACCCAAATTAAAATAAAAGTTTTTTATTTAATGGGTCTTCAAAATATGCACATTTTAACAGGCATTTAAGCAATTGATCAGCAATCAAAATTAAGAAAAAAAACCCTTTACCCAGTTATTATGTTGTAAGTTAAATAATATATATTGTAATTGAATTTACTTTTTATGGTTTCAATATCATTTATTTTTCGTTTATGAGTGAAGTAGAGAACAATTAAAATGTTATAATGTATTTAAAAATATATATCAAACAAAATATAATTAAAGATACATGAGTGCCGGTTTTAGGGGATGGCGTAGTGAGGCGGTGGCCCAGGGCGTCCAAAAGGCTAGAAGCGCCGAGGGCAACCAATCTGATATATTTTTATAAATTTGATACTATATCGAGCGCCAGAAAAAAATGCCCTAGGACGCCGCAGGGTCTAAAATTGGCACTGGGATACATGAATGTGTCTTTGATTTGTCAATATTTACGACTTTGGGCATTTCTCATCTGATATATCATCTGCCTACATTTCTGGTTGTTGACCTGTTATGTTTCTGCGTCTGGTTCTTGATCGCTACCCCATTATTTTTCTCTTCTTTTTCAATTATCAATTTCATCATAATAAATGAAAAATCGCAGTCTTACTTATATTACGTGTAGTGCCTTTTGTGCTATTCGTATGTCAGCAACTCTTTATTGTAATCGAAATACGTGGAGTAAATTATTTGAATTAATTAATTTATATGAAATAACTTCTAATCAGGGAGTCTTAATTTAATGTAAGATCTGTGTAAATTGTGTAATGTATCTAAATACTTCATGAAAGTGTTAATGGTATTTGGTCATTAGTCCAAAGGCCGGTTTTCTTTAGAACGTTTTACGGGACTCGCATTCGGTAATGAGAAACATTTATTATAATTGGTAGGCTATTGCTGGAGTTTACATAGACATTTTTTAATTAATAAAACTACAGTAGTAAATGATTCGAAGAGATGTGTAAATAACTAAGATACTTGAAAAATATTCAAAATCTGCCTCTTTAACCGCGACTCAA
Organism: Glossosoma conforme; assembly: GCA_022606575.1. Lineage (NCBI taxonomy): Eukaryota > Metazoa > Arthropoda > Insecta > Trichoptera > Glossosomatidae > Glossosoma > Glossosoma conforme. The sequence continues at coordinate 4,072,445 of JAGTXR010000058.1, read as the reverse complement.
CCACTACATTGTATTTATTCACACTGCGATGGAAATATACTACAATAAAAAAAGTGATTACCATAGAAAACATTATTCAAAGTTGTTTTTTTATAAAACTCTTTTGCTATCATCATATTGGAGGATTCCACAATACTAAGGATAGTTCACGTAAGTTATAGTTCACAGTAAAAATAACTCAACATAACCAATATCGTTAAGGTTATCAACCGATACTCGGTGAAACAGTATAAAAATAATTAAATTCTAATATTCTTTAACAGAATAATGAATCCATTACTAAAGATGGACTCCAGGGAGTCCGATACATATAATCACTGAAAAATAAATGTGAAATTAAAACTAAATACGTTTTATTTGTTAATTTTATAAATAAAATTGTTATAAAATTACAACATAACTAAAACAATTGCATTTTTTTTATGTAAACACGTACTTGAAAATCACATCAAAGCCCAGCGCTTAAATAAAAGGCGCATTAGTTCATGCGCTTCCACTTATGTTCTGTTATATTGTATATACTTTTGGATTGATTATGAAATTTATTAAAAAATATTATTTTTTGATAGAAAGATCTTACTCAATATCATTCTATCATAAAGTGCGTATTCTGTTCTTGTCTCATCAATATTTTTTATTGTTGAACTATGAGAATAAAATGCCATTGTTTTCATTGGTAGGGTTTTTGTTGTGCTTACGCGTTCAGTTCACTTTCCTTAGTTTCCCAATTACATACGTATTACGTATTTTTGTTGGCCCATAACGATCTTATAATTTGGCCCAGAATAGACATTTTCTTATTCTTCTTATATAAGAATGTTAACTTACGTACTTGCTGTTTAGTGAAAGGCATTTTTTTTATCTGTAAGTACGTAACCTAAGGGCTTAGTCCATTTAATTTCTAAGCCCAACTAGTATTATCATGTACTATTGTTTCTACAAGAAAAATAAATAAATAATAATATTAACATAAAAAATTAAACTTGTCAATTAAACGTTTTCAACGAATCTTGGATACGTTTTTTTAAAGATTAATTTTACAGTAAGAATAATAAATTGAAAAATACACCATGATTTTTACATCTAGAGAAATCAGTCACTTGCCAAATTTGTGAACTTACTTTAATTAATTACGAGTTTTTCGTTCGTTGACTGCCAGTTAATATTATTTGAAATATCAGTAATATATTATTTTTTTAATATTAGCTTAGGAAACCTATGCTTAGAAATAAAAATATTATTCAGTTTATTTTGATATATTACTGTGTATTTAAACCGCATATGAAAATGAAAATATGGTATGAATTATTAAATACAGGTGTTTGATCGACTCAACTTTTTTCAAGTAAGAGTCTTGAATCGAAACCTTAAGTATATTTTTTTAACGTTGCATTATTATATTTAATCTAAGAATGCTTATGATAAATTAAATATGATTACTTTATATAGAATTGAAGGTCGATGTATAAAAAAAGAATTAATAATGTAAAATGAGAAGCAACAATTTTGTTATAACAAAAAAATGGTTTGAATGTCGTTATAGCAGGTTGATATGTAATACAAAAAGGTTCACAGCATATTTTTTGTTAAGGTACAGTTATGCCCATGTAAATGAAACGCTATTAAATAAAATAACACTCAAGTAAATTTAATCGCATATAAAATAACGTTATTTAATTCCATTGTTAACACTTTGAATGAAAATGAATTCACATCAAATCATCATGTGAAAGCTTGCAAATTAATTGATTTTTTTTTCTCGGCTTTATTTAATTCTCGTGGAGCTAATGAGCCAATCAAAAGCAACGATGTCATTAAGCAGAATTTTAAAATGGCCATCGCTTATTAAAATAGAGTCCCGTTATTATGATTCAGTGTTGTTTTCTTGGCGTGGCTTAAGTGGGTCAAAGTAGGACTGTTAGACAAACTGAATAATACTTTGATATTTTGAGAACAGCATTCTTCCACGCAGTAATTTTTTTCGTGAAGATTTGAGCGTTGTTTTAATATTATTAAAATAGCAGGTACACATTTACAGTGTAGTTGTTTTGGTGTACGAAATATACAGCATTAAAAATAATGGATATTTTCTCTCGGTAGGTACACCAATTTAGTTGAAGGGACTCGATTACTTATTATTTTTTAGCCATAATTTTACTTTCAATTTCATTATATTTTTTTCTCATACAAATTTGAACAACTCAATTTATTTGTGAAGAATTAATCCTAAAATAAAAAAATACAACATATACAAATATAGGTACTTATGATTAAATACTAAGAACAAAATAATAAAGACAAGCAACAGAAAGGTCCCAATGCTCATCAAACAGACGCCTCCAACAAATTATTCCTCGAAAGAAACTCGTGGAGTTCATGTCTGAATTGGGCCTCCCTTACGTAAAATATATCAACATTCGAGGCGATTTGGTTGAACAATGCTTCTTCTTCCCATATCCGTTCCATATGGTCACGAATATTCGCCGCTTAGTTCTTTTAGCTGCCACTGTACGTTCCTCGTATTATGACACTTATATCCGCACCTGAAGGTCCATTTGGGAACATATATAATTCCCGATGCATATTTTTGGGTGATTTGTTGATCGGATTTTTTAAAGACAATCGAATGATTAGCCCGACGCTCCCGAGGCCCGAATCATTTTATCCTTAGATGCGGCTCAGCCCCAAGTTTTTTTACAATAAAAATTAAATATTTATGAACTTGTAGCTTACAGCTTACAAATTTCTTCATTGTTTATTTATTCACATTTGGTCATAGAAAAAATTCTCACGAATATGACCATTTATATATATTCTTCTGATTCCAGGCTGTAGTTTAATAACGCAGATGGATCAACACCTCACACACAGTTTAGATTATATCAAAGTTTTGTAATTCATTATGTATTAACATTACATATTCGGTATAGACGGTATTCTCTTATTTATTTATTTATTTAACGGAACCGCAATTACAAGGTACAAATAATAAGAAACATACAGTATATAAACATATAATACATACAAAAGAGAAAAAAACATAAAAGAAGAAGAAGATGACACGTTTCAAAGATCACGGAGATCTAGGAGAACAATACCATCGACAAAAGAGGAAAAGGATGTAAGAAAAGGATCGAAGTGTGCTGATAGGCCATTTAGGAGCGCCATTGCCATTGTACTTAATTGAGTGCTCGAAGCTCCATAAGTATCACTGAGATCAAAAAGAATGGATTGCTACGAGCACGGGTTTACTTATCCGGAACGTAAAAGTTAAAACATTCAAGAATGCCAGGGTTGTGAATTGCCCCACGAATTTCTTCTCTTCCATACATTTATTTGTACAAAAATATATATCAACAACTTGTGATGTGATTTTAAGCCGCAACGCGTGCATATAGTTTTGCCTTGAATAATGTCAATGTCAAACATTTTTATTACGATTACTATTTCATAACCAGCGGGTCGTTCACTTCAAATACCTGTACATCGACCGTAATACATGACGCAATCGTATACAGGTGCAATTATGACACAAATTTTTGATATAACGGCTTCCTTATTGGAGCATATGGGCAACACAAATCTTCACCAGTAATATTAAAGACATTACTTAAGTACTAGTTTGTTGTCCATTTTAATTCACTTATATTCAGTTGTTGAAAATATATTTTTCGCTTTTTCTCTGAGACGAATTTCAATTATTAAATTGACAATATTTTTCACTAATATCTACTTTGAATTGTTGTTTCACAATTTTATCAGCTAACAACATCCATGCCATATCGCAACTCATAATTGTATGCAAAAGTTCATCTAGAAACATAAACATTTGCCGACTTGTTTTGACAATATTAATACATTTTTTCCATACAAATCAGAAGTTTTTCTTAGTCAAACATTATGTTTGATCTTTAATAGTAAAAAAGTGAAATATACTAAAAATGCTGCCTTTTCATTTTTGACATTTAAAAGGTCCCTAGCAAAAACTAGTGCGTTAAATCCTTTGAGCTTTTTCTCAAGAAAGCCTTGTTACACAAAAAGTTACCAAAAAATATAATGATGATGCATTATATATGTGATAATTTAGTACTCTGTCGGAAAAATTAATTTACTTTCCAAATAACCTAATAACCAAATAAAATACAAAATATGGATTTTTTTTTACTAGCTAGTTACGCCTTATGCAAATTTTTTAGTCCAATAAGATGCATTTAAAATTACAGCTAATCGAGTAGCGCGCTTAAAATTACGAAATAAGTTTCGGTACATGAATGATATAACAACTTCTGCATTTTACTTTTACTAATTACGGTGTTACTAGTTACGGTCTTAATTATCTACGTTAAATAAGGAAAATCGCTGAATAATATTACGTAGATCTGTCTACAATAATTTAACTATTTATTAATTCATTTTAGAAAATATTTTTGTAAATAAATCAAATGTTGATATACTTTGAATATTAAACATATTTACCACACCTAGTAAAAATGTTTTTTTTTTTTTTTAAATTTCTAAGCATTTTTTGTAAGTAACTGGCAACATAACAACTATCTGTCAGATAAAAAATGTCTGACATACTATTTAATTTTTCCATCAAATTTTAATTTTATCAATAAATTTAGGTTTTATACAGAAATACTTATGATTTACGATGTTCAAGCAAGTCCTTAGTATATTATAAATCTTGGAAAACAATTAACAGTATGTACGAGTATTTATCATTAAGACATAAAATGATCCTTTCATTCATCATCATAGCAGAAAAACGAATGATTTCATCGGCTTAATTACTGGAGAACATTGAAATCATTGAAAAAACTGAGTATTGTATTCAGAAGAACACGAGACAACCTGAACGATGGGAAGTGCTAAATCAGTAAGAGTCACTACTGTGGAGACCTTCAAACTAACCATATCTAAGACTCTGTTCCATAAACTCAAATGACTGATGATACAAAAATGTTATGTTGAGCAAAAGACAGACAATTGATGTAGCCAAATATTAGTTTGAATAATATGGTTATCTTTGACACACATAAGAAAAATATCATACTGCAATCATATTCTAATGAAAGTTATCATTTATAACACGTATGTTGTTTTCAGTACCGCAGCAGTGAATTTTTGGATATAAGCATTATAAAGGGTCCGCCAAATAACTTTTTTTTTTTTGAAAATGGGGCGCAAAACATCGAGTGCAGCTTCGGCTGTGTGGCACGGAGCGCCATCCTGTTGAAACCAAATGTTGCCAATATTCTTCTCTTTAATTTTTGTGAACAAAAAAGGCCCGATAACGATTGCCATTGACTGTAACGGCCACTCCTTGCTCATTTTTGAAGAAAAATGGCCTGATTTTCAAAGTAATGTCGCAATATTTTTCAGCGTTGTTCAAGTGTAAACACAACCATATTCGCTTAGCGGAAAGATAAAACTAATTATTTGTCAAATCAGACATTATCTAAGTGTTACCATTCACGAAATAAGCACTAGTTAAAAAAAACGTTAGATGGCGGACAATAGCATGATTTTCAAAGTAATATCACATATTTTCCAGCGTTTTTCAAGCGTATACACAACCATATTCGTTTAGCGGAAGGATAAAACTAATTATTTGTCAAATCAGACATGAGTTAAAGGTTACCATTCACGAAATAAACACTAGTTGAAAAAAAAACGTTAGATGGCGGACCCCTTATTAGGTTCTTGTTCCATGAAGAGTTTGGATTTCCTGAACAAGTATGATAAACGTTCAGTAGGTCGCCGAGGCGCCGTCTCGACTGTTGCTCCACGGCTTGCCTCAAAATAAGATGAATAGAATCGCTTTTAACGAGCGAAAATACTGTAAATAAATTGTTTTTTATCGTTTTATTATAAAACAGTTTTTGTAAACGAAATTCGATGAGCTCTAACAACGATTCGGCTCGTTATGAATCGGATTAAAGCATCGTGTTTATCACTTAACCAACTTAAAATAATGATAATCAGTTTGTAGATAAATAATACAGTCATTTTTCAGTATTTGAGTAAATCCAGTGCCGGTTTTAGGGGGTGGCTAAGTGGATCGGTGCCCCAAGGGCGTCGAATAAGCTAAGGTCGCTGAGGGCAACCTATCCTTCTTAGATTTTATAAAATATAAACAATATGAGACGCTAGGAAAAAATGCACTAGGGCGCCGCAGGGTCTTCAGCCGGTACTGAGTAAATCTAACTGGTATATTTTCTTTGGGTTTTGATGACATCTAGGGAGTGTTTGCCGCAGGAAAACATACATAAAAGTTGACTGATTACACTGAAGATTCATCAATTATTAGTTATGCTGTTACTTGGTATTTCTTATTTTCTTTCCGTAGCAGTTCCATATTCGGAACATATGATCACTACAAATTGTCGCTACATAGTTTTGTGAGCTGTCATTGTTAATACCTAAGATATCATTGCACCCGAAAGTCAACCTGGGAACATATATAACACCTACAGCCTCTAAAGCGAAGTTTATAAAGCATGTTTGAGGCTTACTTAGTTACCAATTGTAAGAACATCAAATGATTTGCCCTATTTCCTCGAAATTTTAATTATTTAGTCCTACGAGATGATTTAACCAACCCAACAACACTTTCTTAGCAAAAGGCGGTGAGACACCCAAGTATTGGTCCACATCTAATGTTGCTTAACCTTGATGATCATATGAAAACTGCGCGTAGTATGTGCTATTGTCGTTGGTTGCAATAAATATCACACAAATAATAACATCTCGAAAGACCGCGAGAAAAGAAAAATCTAATTATTAGTGTGCCGCGATTAAGCTAATTTCGAATCCTTTATTAGGTTAATCTTGTAATGCAGATTTATCCTACTTTTTTTTTTTAATATTCTCTGATTATTCTAAAATATTTTCGTTTTGAGCACGCGACCGGAAATAATACGTTTACGTGCCTGAACGGACGGTGTGAGGTGACCTTAATCGCGGCCCAAGCCAGTCCTACAATAAATACCACAGCATTCCAAAGCGTAAAGGTACATACACATTGAACTCGTATAAAATAATAACAGTTTTATGAGGCATTCAAAAGAGAAAAACACAAAAGACTTAGAAGTTAGTATTTATTTTCTAAATACATTCTAGTAAGGCCAAAAGATGATTAGTGCTTATTAATTTTTAATTGCAGTTACGTGTAGGTGTGACTTAGAGGCTAACAGTAATCGACGTCTAAGCAAATTTTATTTAACACAGGGTAGCGTCGGAAGCAACAGGGTCAGATCCTGTCTGCCTAGAAGTGGGCGACGTCGATGGCGTTACTCGCGGCCATCATCAGGTATTTCTGGGTGCAGCCACTTGGACACAGCGCATACTCTAGAAGGTGTGACGGTGTCTGCTCCACGCCGCAGTCACATTCAGTCGGTTCGCTGTAAAACTGCCAGGCTTTCATTTGTGTCCTCATCTTGCATACTCCGGGCTGAAGTCTGTTAAGGGACCTCCATATATTCCACCCCTGGTCATGTCCAGGGGCTAAGTCCTCTTTCGAGGCAATCCAAGCATTCCCCTGAGTTGCTCTTCTCCACATCTTTAGCCGCAGGGTGGCCTCAGGTATCACCAGTTCCGTTGTCGACTTTAGGAAAGTTCTTCTTGATTTGAGCCGTGTGGTTATCTTTTGATCAAAATATAGAATTAAAAACAGGAGTAAAAAAAAAACACTGAGCAAATAAAGTAGAAACATACCTAAAAGAAGACAAAACAGAACGAAACACATGTGTCGAAGAAAATATAAAATAAATAAATTATGTAACATGCATTTAATATAAATAACTTCTTAGGTTTTCACTGCCAGATTTGATATTGTGGATTTTGGGTTAAGCCGTGTGTGGCGAATTACTTCCTTCCAATATTTCGACCGCCGTTGCAGGGGTCTTCTTCAGGGTTGATGACTTAGTACTCACACTAATTCTAATTCTAATTCATCAAACCTGAAGAAGACCCTGCAATGACGGTCGAAATATTGTAAATAAGTTTTTCGCCACACACGGCTAAACCTAAAATGAACAATATGCATTGAAAGTATGAACGAATACAAAAAGCATGAATATTAGGATATTTAGTAAGAGATGCATTTGTCCCAATCGTTATTCACATTTTCTACCTATGCCAACTATATAAAATTTGCTTGATGTAAACAGATGGATTACGGTTGTTGTTGTAAAAGAAGGAAAATAAAAATGACAATTACTTATAAAAAAAAGCTATTCTCTGCTCCGGGCTGTAAAACGCCTCAGACAAGGCAGTTGACTGAATTGGGTGAAGGACGGTCGTTGACTTCACATAACGACCTCAAACGTTCTGGAAGGTTCCACTCGGTACAACCTGTTTGCTTCGTTTTGTTAACCACAATTAAAAATACCTGACCCTAATCATACATAGACGATTGCCACATCTACTTCTTCGTAGTATCAATCTGGTGGATTTGGTTTGCAGCAATATAATGTTACATGTCGATCTCCATTCCTCTCGGTCCTCCGCAACCCTCTTCAGCTCAGCATAAGAGCTACAATTCGTGTCCTCGAACACTTGCTGCAAATACTCCCGTCTAGGCGCCCTCTTCAGTTTGTACCCTCAACCGTCCCGTCCACAATGTCGCGAAGAAGACCATCGTGGTGCATGATGTGACCGATCCATCGGGTTCGTCTCTCTGAGATGGTTCTTATCAGATGCCTATCTTCCATGATTATCCTGAGAACCTGATTGTTTGTGACGTGGTCTCTCCAAGAAATTCCGAGAATTCTTCTGTATGACCACATCTCAAAGGTTTCTAGTCTTTTTTTATCACTTTCAGATAAGCACCATGTCTCACAGCCATACATCAAGATGCTCCAAGCAAACGTGTTTGGCAAGTTGCATGCGGAGCCTTAAATTAGTATTCTTTGATTCGAGATTTTTTGCTTTTTTATTGAAAGCTAGCCTTGCTTGATGTATGCGACTGATATTGTTCAATTTCAATATTATTCCACGTCCTTGATCTTCACAATTTTGTTAAGGATCGTTTTTTCACTTGGCTTACATATTATTTAGTGTGAAATTGACGATAGTTTTTATTTTATTTTGACGTGAACTACGTTGAGTAACTGAAAATGAGAACGCAGTTTCGCGCACACTGCACACTTTGTCAGGCATTCGTTTTCAAACAAACACTGATATATAATTTATGTAAATGCATACAGGACAACACCGACAGATGTTGATATTAATTCTGAAGTCTCAACTCTCAGAGCAAAATTGGAAATACGAGCAATCGGCTTAGCAAGAAACACCCAGAAAAAGTCGCGACTGGTCGTGCATCGAAGCTATTTTATGACATAGTAACTGTGTACTTTAATAAAAACTAAATACACAGTAAGCCAATATAAATGAATATTTTATTTCTGGAGCAAGCAACACTTATGGGTCCATGCTGAGTGTTGATCTACATATGCCAATTTCCGTGAAGTGTTCCTAATATATCGAAGCTAACATGTCGTAATGTTGTTTCTTAGAATTCTATTTACTTCAATACTTTCTTATTTTCTTATTTTTCTTTGCAACCCAGTTACCCATTTTAAAAAATGTTAATTACAAAATCGTAATTGCAATTTTATTGTATTCTTTGATAGCTACTTTCATATAACAACGCTTCACTTACGAACGTGTTCTAGATTATCACACATATTGACAGATTCTGATGACAGGATTCAGCAACGCCATCATTACTATGATATTGTGGCTTTTGGATTTAGCCGTGTGTGGCGAATTTCTTTTTTCCAATATTTCGACCGCCATTGCAGGGGTCTTCTTCAGGGTTGATGACTTACTTGTGAGTTGATGTTAGGAAGTAGTTTAGCCGTCAGCCTTAACGTACCTTCACGAGCGTCATGTCGGAGAATCGTGTACGGTGGGTATGTTCTAAAATGAGTACCTCCACGAACGTCATGTCGGACTGTGGTTGTCCTTACTTGTCTGTACATGTTTTTGAGTATGTGCTAGAGGTGAAAGCCATGCAGTTTTGAGAATCAAACCGTCATCCCTGTTGATGTTGATGGGATGTCTTTTGATTTCAATCATTACTTTTATTACTATGTCCGCTCCCCGTAGAGTAACAAATGGTCATCACGAACTGCCGTTATAAAGCTTTCTCAACGACCATGGTCTTCTTATAATGCCATAGTGTGACATATCTGTGACCTAAAGCTCCTTAGAAAAACCAATCTATTATTTTAGTTATCATTTCACAACAATTGACAAACTAAACTGAATTTTCGTTCCATGAAAACAAGTGTTTTTTTTATATATAAACTCGTCGAAAAGCACATTGACTAACATTTGTATTAACATCCTCCTCTCTCTAAAAAAAATGTTGTTAATCAGTCGCGTGGTAGCAGGATAAGTAGCAGATTAATAACACAAAGAACTTGTTTTCAAAGCACAATGACATATATTTACGATAAACTTTACAAACTTATGGCCTGACCTAGTCACAGCATTCAAACCAGGCTTCAATACAACATGCTCTCGCCTACGGTCGGCACACGACTCCCGCGCTGGTGATGGGCTGTCACCTAGTGCAACAAGCGGCGGTCTATATAACTTACGTCACACCCGTGACCGAAGTTGTCCAAAATGCCAATATGGCGACACATCATGTTCGACAAGCGAACAGAAATAAGAGAGACGAAAAATGTACATCGAGGTTTTCGGTATCAGTCAGCAAGGGCTTTATCATGCTGATGTCACTATATATGCGTGTCAGACGAGCGAGCAAAAATAAGAGACAAAGAATCGGATATCGAAGCTTTTCCGCACCAGCCTGCAAGAGATATGTCGAGTTAATATATGATGATAACCGTTTGATGATTCATTTAGCGCCCTCCTGTACAACAAATAATGTTGATCTTAAAACGAATAAGTAATCTGATTATACTTTTGATCTTCTGCTTCGATAAGCACTTGTAAATCATGATAATCGCTGTAGTGCAATAACACTCTGATGATAATATCGCTCGTCCATCGCTCCAGTTGTCGTGGTCTGCTGAAGCATGGTCTCCAGCGATGCGGAAGCAGGTGCGTCCTAAATGAAGAACAAAGCGTGACAACTATGGACGTGACCGTCAATGGCTGGTAATTACAACAGACAAACTACCGCTGTTTACAAACAACTAGCTCTTTACGTAATTGGAGAGTATGACCTCGATAATGAAATGCACATAGAATCGTTTATTACGTCGTTAAATCGTTTTGTGATGTTTTTTCTGTCTTGCTTCACAACTTTCTTACCTACACGTTAATTGCGTTTTGAAAAAATGCACTGCGAAATTTTCTACAACAATTTTTGCTTTTTAATAAATGTTTAATGCTCATACAAGTACGCTTAGTAGTTCATTTATTTGATGTTTAAGATTCAATGACAATGTGAATAGAATTGTCTGATATTTTTTTTTTACAAAACCAAAATATTTACATTTGAAATTAAAGCCTTGAAAAACAAAATAATGATGAATTATTTCCATTTCCGTCATTGTAAGATTCAGAGTTTTCCGGTCATTTTTAAAACACATACAACACATACAGGAGAATAATGACAGATGGTGATTGTGATTGATCTGTGGATTCAATGACGCTTAACATATTACATAGGTCTAAGCGCTTCATGTACAGTGTTGATCCGCCAACGTCATAGACCATTTATTACAAGAATTTTTTAAGAATAGTTGGTGTTCACGGAACTGTTGTCTACCACCACATTTAATGAATAGGCTATGACTGGCATTTTACAAGTGAAGCATCAAATTCACACCTACCAAGGGTATTAATAAAGCTTAGAGATCGATTGAAAAACTTTTTTTTTAATCTTCATCAGTGATTGAACTTTAAATTTTTGTCACGGCGAGCAAACGCTTCACCACTAAGCCCTACCCACCAACTGGCATAGTTGAAAGTCATTATTTTGATAATCTTTGTGGATAAATTTAAACCTTGACAATATCTGTCTCTGATAATTTTTCCTGTTACGTTCCGTCGTGGGCGTGGAATGCCATTTTAAGTCACGTGACCTAATTCTTCTGTTCGTGTATTTTAAACCAAGCCTTTTAAACGCGCTAACAAACGTTATCATTTGACGAAAATAACTGTACGAAGAACAAAGATAAGCCAACTTCCAGATCGTTCTATTGCATCCCAAAATGTCACTGAATACATTATGTTTATAAATGAACTTCCTGTGTAATGGAGTTATCAATAGCATTAGAAGAATATGTTCAATACTTTCTCGTAGTAATGCTCTCTAGTTGCAGCATATACCGAAGGTTTTTTCTTCCACCACAGTTGAGACCAGAATAATAAAGTTATCTCAGCTGCCTTAACGACTTTGATTAACTTTCCTCATTAATTTCAGTATTTTGGAGTTGAAACTCTTAGTAAATTAAACATTTCGACCAAATGTATTGTAAGGTGTATTTTAAAAGTATAATTTTAAGAAAAGGGTTTTAAAAAGGTCAAATTTCCCTTTTTACTCAGTGGCTGACGATTTTGTAACCCTATTTAGCTTACGTATTTTCGAGAACACTTATCCGAAATTCTCTTGTTAGAGACATAGTCAGTTTTTACAAACAAAAAAAATGTTTAGATAATATGATGTCTAGAGACTTCCAAAGTTCATAATATATCTGAATTGACCTACATTTTTTAAATTTAATAGCAAGTCTTACTCATAAAATAAAGGTCACCTAACGTGCCATGGAAAGATCCATGCTCGGAGTGTCTCTAGAAGATAGAATCCGAAACAAGGATATCCGGAAAATAACTCAAGAACTCAAGGCTTCCCAACGAATAGGCACAACAAGTGGCAATGGGCAGGACATATTTGTCAAAGAGACGACGGTCGATAGGGACAAAAAGCGCCTAAGAACTGGCAAACGGAGCATTGGCCGATCCCCTACTAGACGGATTGAGTGTCATGAATTGTAGCTCTTTTGTTGAGCTGAAGAGGGTAGCGGAGGACCGAGAGGAATGTTGATCGAAATGCAAAATTCTGTTGCTGCAAACCAATCCATCGGATTGATACTACGAAGATCAATATTATGACATACATGAGAGTTTCATTGCGCATAATATGCCTGTTCCATCGTACTTGTTTATCTGATATGATTTCAATTAGATGCTTAATTCCTTTGATAAGAAAGGATCTTTCCATCTTTCCAGTTACAAAACAAGAATAGCCTCGATAAGATCTGCGTCCGTTGATTCGGAATGTCATTTTGAGTCACCTGACCTAATTCCTATAACGTTTCGAGTGACCACGAGGCTTGAACTAGCGTTATTCGCTGTCGGAAGTAACGGTACGCTGTAGGAGTGTAGGGGACATCGGTGCGATAATACCGAACTTGTTATTCATGCGGCGCTATGAATTATAGGAGCACAGGTGGGAGGCGGCCTTAATACAGGTATTATAAAACACATACTAGGGACTTCGCTTCTGGCCGTTAATCAGCCAGATATATTTTATTTTTATTTTTTTCTCAAATCTAGAACCGATGGCACAAATCGCTCAGTTCTTTCAGTTGCTATGGCTCGTCCCAAAACATTTTTTTTATGTAAACTCATACAAGAGATTACCGACAGGTAGTGATAGTAATGTTAAAATCTCATCTGTGTATTTTATATATATGATCCGTCAACGTCATAGATTGCTACCCAACATTCACACATCATCCAATTATTATAGGAATTCACTGTAAATGGGTGGTTTTGATTGATAGGCTTTGACTGGAATTTTACGGGTGAGGGATCAAATTCACACAAGCCGGGGGTATTTCTTAAAGTTTAGAGATATGTTAAAAACTACTTTCTTTGTAATCTAACCCATGACTTTCAGTTTGTTCAGAAAATGTTTTATCTACTAAGCTATACTCACCGGCATACATATCTTACCTGATGTATGTCATATATATATGTACCAGAAGATCCACTTGAGAGCATGTACGAGTATGCTCTCAGCTGACCTCCAGGACAGAATACCGAGAACTTGAAGAAACGGCAGCTTAAGTATAAAAGACATATTTTTGGAGATCGGGTAATTAATCCGACGCTCCCGAGACCTGGACTACTTAAGGTCCTAGGGATCGGCCTAACCCAACTGTATACCCTATATTTACACTGCTCCTCTTACTGAAGTATTTGGTCTTTACGAACTGCCGCCATTAAACTCTGTCAGTTGCTATGGTCCTAACATCATTCCATGTCCGCTTTGCCTCCCGAATCTCCACCGATTACATTAGACGTATTCTCATCAGCATTCTTGGACGGCCAGACGTCTATGCTCTCCTGTGGAATTTGCAGTACATGTCCCAGCCAGGTCTATCTTCTACCCTCTTGACCAACTATGGAAGCGTGCATTCTCCGTGCCCTCACCTTGTAATTCCTCACAAAAACAAACCATCGAATTACAAAGTTAAAATTACACATCTGTTAATCTACGAGTATAGCATTGACCAAAAACGTAAGCATACATAAATAATGTAAGAGTATCGTTTGTATAATATCAGGTTCTGGTTCCCATAGCAGCTTTACATTGACATGATACATGGTATCCTAGTACTTATCTGGATTAACATATACCAGGAAGGTACATCATTATCCATCTACAAGCTCTGTGCAAGAACGTGAACCATCAATTTCTATGAAGCTTAACATCAGATGATAGAATCTAGTCCTTGGGTGGTCACTTCTTCTTGTTAGCATCACGAATATTTGAATAAATACAACGTTAATCAAAGAGTATTCCCTATTTAAGTATACTCGAGTTATGGAAATCTCTAGTTTTATATTTGACGTACTTTAGCTTTTGAGCCGTTAATGAGTGATGACCAAATTTTTAATGGGAAATCGTAGTAAATGTAACCATGTTTATTTTTGTTTAGCAAGTTTGTAACAGTTTACCGTAAATGGGAAAATTGAAAACAAATATATACGTCAATTTAAAAGAAAAAAAACAGTAAAAAAATTGACCATGTAATATTTTTTAAATAAAGTAAATTTTGTATTTAAATAACGACTTAAACACTAGAAGCAAAACGACTTAGACCCTAGAAAACATATAACATTTACAAAAAACGACTTCACTCAAGACTTTACACAGACAGATAAGACTTTGTTGGATATATATTCTAAATTGAAATATAAATAATTGTTTCTATTATTTTCCAAATATAATTAAACATATGGTCACCACAAATTGTTGCCACTCAGATTTTTTAGTTTCCATTGTCTGCATCCGAAAGTTCATCTAAGAACATACATGATTCTCGGCGAACTCCAGGATGAAAGTCCTAGGTATTTAAGAGATAGCAAGTGAAAAAATCTGAAAAAGAGATCGCAGGATTAGCCAGATGCATCCAAGGTACTTATGTTTAGTCCTACAGATCGGCTCAACTCGACCAGCACCACGCGATAAGTAACACTCGGTGACCAATCCATATTTTTATCTACGCCTAATGTCGCTTAACTTCAGTGTTCTAAATAAAACCGCACTATGTGCCGCTGCACAAAAGAACAACTGTATGCTGATTATTTCAAAACATTTCGAAATTGAGCACTTGTACACAAATGTAAAAGTATAATAAACATGCTATTTTGTAAGCATTTTATGTATTTGTGGCTCGCAGATCACAATTGCAAATGTAAATACAACTGTCAAAGAAACATCACTAACATTGTATTAACATATATTAAACGTCAGCACTGCACTATATTCCTGTCAAGCCTGTACAAGTTTACGACATAGTTATGCCGATGCAAATTCCGCAAATGCGCAAAGCACCGTTGAATATATCTGCCTGTTGGATCAAAGATGCTGCCAATCGACGCTCTGATATATGAGTTCCACTATATCTGGTTTAGAACCAAGATCCCAGAATCTCAGTACATGGACATGTAGACTTCCGTCAGGCATATTTACGCCCAACTCCATCTACGATAGTCCCACACAATTTATTCACCGATATCTTTCCATATGAAAAATGTAGATAACAGGGTTTTGCTGATGTCAACCTTAACCAGAATCTAATGGCGTAGCATCCAATGTAAATACATGGAATAATAAAACAGTACTCTGTGCACATGTCCAAGGAAACTGAGAATAATGATGCAATGATAAATGACAAGACTCGTAGCTTCTGTATAAGGAAATGCTTTACGTTCATCGAGAACTTGAAGCTTGGATGTTGTTTGTTTGATCTCCGTCAATGTCTAACAGTGAAGATAGCATTGCATAATATGAATTATTCATTTGAACAGTTCATGTGATTTTTGGTTGAGAGTTTGCTTCATATGCGTTGAATTTAAATGAATATAAGAGTCAATTTTATGATTTTACGAGAAAAGCGACATATAAACGTCAATAAGCTTTCAAATTAGGAGTATTTTGTAACAACAATAGAAAAATTCTGCTATTATTTTAAATAATTAATTTAATAATGGTATTATTTAAAATATCAATCGTCATAATGCAATAAGAACGACAATAAATACAATAATACAATTATACAATAGCTAAATATAAAATATATTGAGCATTGTATAGTTAGCATCGACGTACTGTTTGTCTCGTGCAATCATCATCCTTGTTTCAGAAACATATGATAATATGGAGAAGAACAGAAGTATCATTTAACACATTTTAATTTTACTGTTAATGCTGCTGTTTTTCATGCATATTTAAATTTGAATATTGCATATTTTTCCATTCCAATTTTTCTGTCAGTTTCACTTCCATCTGAGTCGATGATGGTCGATAAAATTTATAGAAAGTCGTGAAATACTTTTCATCATCATCATCATCAGCCTGTGTCCGTCCACTGTTGAACGTAGGCCTCCCGCATGAGTCTCCATCCTCTTCGATCCTCCGCCTTCCGCATCCAGGTCACTCCCGCTATTCTTCTTACATCGTCAGTCCATCTTGTAGGGGGTCGGCCAATGCTTCGTTTGCCAGTTCTTGGGCGCCATTCCAATACTTTTCTTCCCCATCGACCGTCATCTTTTCGACAGATATGTCCTGCCCATTGCCACTTGAGTGTGCCTATTCGTTGGGTAGCATCCACTACATGAGTTCTTCTGCGTATTTCCTCGTTTCGGATTATATTAAGTAAAATTGTAAAATTGAAATACTTTTACATTAAGTAAAATTGTAATTGCCTCTGTATTTAGTTGCTGCTCTAAATAATCATGACTTATGTCCGTTAGTCTTTAGATTTACAATAATGTGAAATTCAACAATATTTATTAAAAAATGTGTTTTTTGTTTCAGTTTCTGGGGACATTTGTCCTTGGATATGGTCAAGAAAATGCAGAAACATCGTCAGAGAGTATACCTGAAGGATACTATGCCTTCGTAGAGTCACCTAGTGCCATCCCACCCAGGTATGTTCAATTGAACAAATATCAAAATGTTGGACATAACGAACGATTTTCAAAAGAACATCAATAAAAACACTAAACCCTCTTCATTTTCATAAAATCGAGTGTTTCCCAATTCGACAGATTCTTGAACTCACTGGGCTTGTTTTATATATTTTATGAAATAGATAACATAATCGTTTTCCCAATTTAAAAGTGCTTGCTTTAGGATATCATTACACAAATTGTTTTATCTTATTGTAACCTTACTCAAATCATTTAAAACGATCGTTATCTACTAGATTCAGCATTTTTTTAGTGCGAATTCGGACTGAAACAAAGTGATCAATCACTCAACTATGAAGATTTGTTGGTAGCTTCCTTTGTAAAAATAACAAAAATATGTTGTACATTTTTAATTGTTGGTACTCGATTATGTCGTATGAATCACTGAAGCTTAGAGAGAATTTCAAAACCAGCTTGTAGTGTTAACCAAAGAGCTGCAAAAGTTGTACATCCTGAGTTTATACTCGTATATGTATGTAACTGTAGAGACTTTTCAAAAAGGTTTCATGGAACTGAGGTTTATAAACACTATAATAGTAATACAAAAGGATTTGTAACTTGACTGTACGTATGTATTCCGGGGATTTACCGGACTGCTATTTTTCAATCTTTGCTGTCCTAATCCTGAGCATTGGCCTACATCAAAATCATTAATTTTTTACATACAATTTTCTTTGACGTAATGATCTAAAAACTTATTTTCCAACATGTTTTTTGATCAAATTTGCCTACAACTATATGGATACATAAAGTGTCTCATATGTTCTTGTTTGAATGACTGTTATCTTTTGATTCTAGGGTTCGACCACCACCTTACCGTCACATCCAATCCGATTGTCCTGGATTACTGGAGCGACTGGGGGCATCTCCTCACAACCTTTGTGGAGATCTCAACAGAGGGCTCATACCCAGAAACCCAATGGGGCAAGGAAGCAATGGGGAACCTTATCCATTGTAAGTAAATTGTTATTTTTTATTCACCTCTTGATCTTAAAAACTGCTTTAACTAAGAAATGGATTAATGTTATTGATTTTTTTTTTATTTCAGTGAACTGATTCGTAACCACACACTAAAGTTCCTGTCCAGAACTCTTCCAGTACTCAGAGCTGACGATACTCTACCAAGAGTTGCCCAACTGCAGACTACTGCTGAAGAAGCACTTGACTCCTTCAGTAATAATGAGTAAGTCTTCTGAAATACTTGGAATTCCATGACAGTCGTAACAATCTGTAATTTCTACTAGGTCCATTTATAACATATATAAATTTGTAAAAACATAGCTTATGCGTGCGGTAAATTGCATAAAATATTTATTACGTTTTAACGTCCAGTTTTTGGTAGCCTTACAGAGACTTTTTATGTGGATTTTTATATCAGTATATGTGTTAACGTTACATGTATTTGGTTAATGATCTGTTTATCAAAGGTTCATATCTGCCATGTAGATGATAACAGGTAGAACACATTACTCTTGTTATTAACGTATCACGATCATATACTTTTAAAACCTTTTTACAGTTTCCCAAATGTTTCCAATGCAAACTGGATTCGGCAATTTGTTTCAAATAAAATTTGACACGAAATAAAACCATAAATATTCTTATACACAGGCAAATCATTTATATTATGTATTTCAGCATCAATCCTTACCAAGGAGAAAGGGAGAAAAGAGAAGCTCCAATGGAAGAAGATGGACCAGAACACAGAGACATTGACTCCAAGAGAGAAGGCAGAAAATTCTGTGATGGAGGCGGAGTGTAAGTACAAGTTAACAAATAACTAACTAAAATACTCGTAATATCAATGATAATATCAAGAAAACACTAAAACTTACTTCAGGGCTGTAAGTTTAAGATTGTCAGTCTAACAAAATAAAAACGCTTTCGCAGAACGCTGCATATAAAACGTGGCTTGTTTCTAGTCCATAATGTAGTATTCCACTTTCTGTAAGCTTTAAGAACTATATATATCAACGTTCTTTGTCTTGTTATTTACTTGTTATTGAATTTTTCGAAATATTTTTAAGTTTACTGACATATTTATTAATGTACAGAATCAAATTCTTCATTGGATACTTTAAGTATCATACTTAACAAGAGATGATACATAAAGTGTAAAACATTTTATAAAAGAAATGTATAATTATTCTTGAATCATCATATTTTATTAATACTTGTATTTATCGTAATTTAATGCAAAAGATACACCAGCTAGTAATTATTGTTATATATATTTGATAGAATCGGATATCAGAACTCTTACAGCTACAAACCATCACAAGTATGATAATCTGGGTATGTTTTGTCCAGGTTCTGCATGCTCTACCGTGCCATCAATGGTGATGGTAGCACCACTCAACCCTTGGCCGCTGAGAGAAGAGACGATCCTCTACAGTTGCAGCAGCAAGGAGGTTCTCAAGGCTCCAACAATGGGCAGACTCCCCCAAGATATGAAGGACCCCCAACACCATGTCCTGCTAAGGTAAACTATTGAAGAATATTTTTTCAGTTGATCGCTACCATACATTGACATCACGTGGATATGCGGAACACTTTCAATACATCTGTAATAGTTGGTATCGGCTTACAACAGTTAGTTTTAGCAATACCTTCTTACAAAATAAGTGTCCTATGTGAAGATGTGTAGTTGAATTTACTTAATTTTTATCTTTCTTTCCTTTATCAAGCTTATCTTTAAATGTCAGAAAATTCTCGCATATATCCTAGAGTTTTCGTCTTACTAAAGCTTTTTCTATATCTTCCAATGTCGCTTTTCAATGTGATCATGGCAGAAATCACACAGAAAACATGTTGTTTGACAAAATGCATCATTCATAAAAATGTGTTGGCATTTGAGCAATAATTCGTTTTTCACCGTCCATTATTGAACGTAGGCTTCCTACATGAGTCTCCATCCTTCTCGATGGCATCCAGGTATGCAGGCTACTTAGTTCTACTTATTTTTTTTAATGGAATAAGAAATAAGCAGTCTACCTGTCTTGATTTTTGTTAAATAATTACCTTTTCTAAGTAGTAACTATTTATTGTAACATATTTCTTTTGCAGGTGGAATATGCAACACCAGTGTTTGCCAAAAACTACCAAGGCGTCTGGAGATATGTCGTTCAGATTCCTTATGAAGGATATTTCACACAGACCATTGAAGTGACTCGGTAAATAACTAATAATTAAATAACACAAATTTACACGCTTTTAAAGATCAATTGTTTTGAGGTGTACAATAAATAATAAGGGATTAATTAATACAAGAAGATAGAAATAGCGGCTATGAAAATGTATTCAGGGCATTTTCAAATTTCAATCATGTCCGAATTAATAATAATTTAAGCAATGGTACTGAAGGTGATTCAGATCTTTAACATTGCATAAAATTTAAACATAAATAATGGAAACTTAAACATTTAAAGCATAGGTATTGATATTATTTTATATTTCTTAACATTTGAAAGTGGATTTAATTGATAGATCATAATTTTTGATAATGGAGAAATGCAATGATCTCCATACTACACAGAATCTTACAAAATATTTTTACGGTAATGTACCTGATTTTACCCGCTTCACACCTACATCACACCGAAGTCAATTGATTCCACTTGATGGAGCGCTCATTTGAATAATGAGCAGTCTGTTGGGAGTCTTATATGAACAATTGTGGCCACTGCACAATGTTCTAAAAATAAACAACCCTTAAAACAGATTTAAATCACATTCACGAGTTCAATTTTGATGGGGGTAGATAGTTTATTGAGAGTAGAATAATAAATAATGAGTTTTGTTTATTTTTTAGTTGCATGCAGTCTCGTTGCCACTACCTAGAAGGAGGTTGCTTGAGCTCCCTCGCTGGGCATCTCTTCTAGTTGCAGAACTTCACTACCCACGAGCAGTTCTTGCCGCTCCTGGGGCAAGTGCAGGAATTGGACAGAGTGGCAAACCTCGTCCTCCTCTAGTGACATCAGATTCCACTCCTCCACCGGTACATGATTTCCAGGTCAGAAATTCAACAATCAAACATTATACACAGCTAAATTGTCAGCAGCAGCAGAGTTTATATACTTGTGAACAAGTAAACTACCTAACGTAAATCCTCCTGTAACGTTTTCATAAAATTGGATGATTATTTCGATACTCTCGAAGCCTTAAGCATTTAGTCCTAAGAGATGATTCAAGGTAAAATAACAACATAGAAAGGACCATTGTATTAAAAATCCAAGCAAACACTATAAGAAAAATCTCCATAACATATTTTTAAAATATCGTGCGTTAAAGGAGGATTGGCTGTACAGTGATATTAAAAGAGTGGAGTCCAACAGAAGGTTCTGAAGGAATATTCTAAATCTATAATTATAAATATTATTATACCTACTTTTGCTTAGGTTAGGTTAGAATAGGTTCTTATAGGACAGTTGTATTACCTTTTTTAAAAGGATAAGGTAAATTATTTTATTATTTTCCTGCCACCCAATTATGTACAATAATAATATCTAATCTGAAACATCTGATTGAAAAAAGGAGACGTTAAAATCATATTAGCATTATCACATTTTGACATTTTGTCAGTATAAATAATTTATTTCAGTATTGCCAGAAGGATAAAAAACCTAACCTAACCTAATCATAATATATAAAGAAAGTTTTTGATTTCAAGATATTTAAATTTGTGATTGTACACACAGTAATATTTAGCCTATGATAAGAACACCTTTTTTAGCGATGATATTTTAGTTTTGTTGTCTCTATTGCATTATTTTTTATGATAAACATATCTTATCATTTTGCCTTCAATGCTTTGGATGGTGACCGGCAGCAATTGAATGTATCCAAATTTAAAAATCTGGTTTCACTATTTTCTTCCTTTAATAAAATAAACTACAGAAGTGAATTTTCACTGGTTTTGTTAGTCATAGTCTTTTAACATGTCTTATAATCAAATATGTAACATTATTCTTCATTATTTTAGGCGTATCAGCAATACCTCCAAAAAAGAGCTGGTCTCCAAGCATCTGCAGATGATACACAGATCACCACAGACAAGCCGCCACACTGCGATGGACATGATGAGCTTGGATGCTTCCAGGTAAAAAAGCACAAGTCCAATAGATTACTTCCAATATTATCTTGTTACTTTTTGTCTTTCTCCAAATTTAAAATTTAAAAAAAATGTTATTTATCTAAACATTTTCAATTTTAAATCTTACATCATCATAAAACATACGAAATTGCATTTTATAAAACAAAGTAAGATAAACGCAAGTCTATATTTATATTATTACATATGAGAAAAATAAGAAATTATATATTTTTGAATTGGCCTGCATTGATATACTCCTGAAAATTCCCCACTAAATCATATTATATAAAGATTTTAAAATACACTGTGCTAAATGTATTATGAGCTTATACCGCTTTTAAAGAACCAGGTGAAGTTAAAGTAAAATATTTGCTTAGTTGCAAGTTCACTCATGGAAGTTACTGTAATAAACAGGATTCAAAATTTAAAGCAATTTATCATTTGCTAAAGATAAATTCTACTATTTAACTATTCACAAGAAAATATATCATGAATGTGTATATGTATGTATTTACTAAAATAAGTAATAACTTGTACATATTTTCAGTTATTTGAAGTATTTTAATTTTTGTTTAAGCCCTAGTTTTAGTAAATATAATTTATTTAATTAAACAATCAGAGATTATGTTAAATTTTCTTCTGCATAATTTTAAAATCGTAATATTTTACTGTGTGATCTGCAAACTGTTCATAAAATGAAAAAAGCAGCATGATCGAAAAAGGATTAAAATTATTACTCAAAAGGAGTAAAAAACTCGAAGAAAAATAATTTTATATTGTCAGTTAAATAATGTTTCTTTTTCTTCCAGGTACGACTTTACTACGACTGGTTCCTCGTTCCGGGCTCCTGCAAGTGCTGGAGACCAGACTACTTTGCAAGATATGTCAGGAGGAAGTCCAACAGCCCCGATCTCTAAGCAATTCATCAAAACTCTGAAAACTTCATTGACCAAGAAATAAATCGACTTACAAAAAAGCGCACTCAAGAAATGCAATGTGAAATTGGTTCAGGTTGGGTATGGTAGGGTCTCGAAAAAGAACATGGTTTTTTTTTCAATATTGTATTTTTAAGTGTACTTTTTTGTTGGCCTATTTATTCATTGAAATCATTTTTAGATAGAAAAAAATGTTGCATTTCAATTTTGGAATCTTTTGAAAATAAAATTAAATCTTTTTTTTTCAATAGATGGCAGTACCAGATAAAAACAATTATTCTTTAACAGTATTTATTTGAAGATTTTTATGCTGGAACTATAATTTTAAAATGTAAATAAATTATTTAAAAATACTTTATTCTATATGAATTAAGAAATGAGGGAAAATATTTTTGTATTCGGTTAATAAACTGATGTTTCAGAAGTATGGGAAAAGGGTTTGTCCTACGACTCTGTAAAAGGTCTTAGGATTTAACATTAGTTTGTAGAAACCTTTGACTTATTAACATTAAATAATATTTTAAATATGTGTATATATTTATAGTTAGTTGCTTAGTCCTAGTTTTTACACTATTAATTTGTAATTATTAGTAAATATTCTTAAGTAAAAAGGCAAATCAATTCAATTACAATATGGAGATTATAAAGTAAATAAAGTGATTGAAAACAAGATATGGTTAGTCGGTGGTGACTTATTTATATATATTGACATGAAAAAAAGTACTGGTCAGTGGACAGAATTTAAAAATTGATTAATTACTTTTGAAAAATCATATTTATTTCAAATGTCGAATGGCTTTTTTATTTGAGTATATTTACTTCCATTATATTTAAGATAAAGTTAAAATGATAAAATTATTTATGTATTTGCATATTAAGATAACTTATAATTATTATTTATATTTAATGAAGACTATAATACTAAATAACGATACTTCATAAATAAATCATATGAAACAAATTATCATGATTTTTTTCTTCTTCGTAGTATCAATCCGGTGGATTGGTTTGCAGCAACAGAATCTTGCATCTCGATCTCCATTCCTCTCGGTCCTCCGCAACCCTTTTCAGCTCAGCATAAGCGCTACAATTCATGTCCTCGAATACTTGCTGTAAATACTCCCGTCTAGGTTTATTCTCATTTAATCCATATAAACTACTAATGCCTGTAGTAGCCTTCTCAAATATCGCGAATGAATTAGGTGTCTTTCCCACCATTAGTGTTTTAAAAAGCTCCACATATTACAAATCAAAAGATAAAAATATAGTAGCATCATCATCATCATCATCATCAGCAGCCTATGTTCGTGGATTGCTGAACGTAGGCCTCTCACATGAGTCTCCATCCTCTTCGATCCTCCGCCTTCCGCATCCAGGCTACTCCCATTATTCTTATGATGTCGTAAGTCCATATTGAAGGGAATTATGGTGATATTAAAGTGAAAACCTACGAAATTATTTAATTGGTGGTATACTTTTGCACACTTTATATTTAATTTATTGCAGAATTTTCTGATTTTATATTTTTTATCATTATATGTAATAAAATATTTTTGTAAAGACAGATCCTTAGAGCGTAAATTTGTAGATATATTATCAATGGTCCTCAATGGTTTTTTTTATTTTTTATAAAAAACCTGTTGGAAAATGGATTTTCTTATTTTACCGGACTAAGTCCATCTTTTGATAGAAAAAACATAAGCCACAAAATATGCCAAAATTATTATGGTTCATTCAATATAGGAAGAGTCCTGTGACACATTTATTGCCCTGTGCTGAATATCGTCCGATATAACGTAAAAACGTTCACTACTTATATTAATTTTATCAACATTAACAAAAGCCTCTCTTCTTATAAATACTAAGTTATCTAGGTAAATATATCACAATAAAAACAAAATAATGAAAATATATGTATATATATATATTGTTACATATAATAATTAAATATAATAATTACAAAAAAAAACATGTATCGATCGAAACACAATGTGCTACCAAAATTTGGGCATTTGTAGTGATCGCACGCTGCCTTGCGGAAAAAATTATACTAAAATATAATTCTTTTTGTAGAAGAAAAAATGATATAATTGAATAAAAAATGTTTCCCCGATCAATTTTACACAGACCAATAAAAATGCCATACGTATCAAGTTAAAACATCCCAAATATAATATTCGATTAACTTTAAATTCGATTATTTATAAAAAGAGATGTTTATTTACGATTCACTTCGAATTCAAATTCGTTTTTTTTTTGAAAAATAAGAGAAAAAAAAAACAACTAATCGAAATATATATATTTTTGCCCAATCCCTTTTACACAGGGCAATAAATGTGTTACAGAACCCTTTCTACATTGAACAAACTATAAATATAAGTCAAATAAAAAATATGATTACAATGAATATAAAATAAAAATGCATTTTAAATAATTTTACCTCTCCTATAATTATTATTATTATTATATTAGTATTTGTATAGTGCTCTTTTATGACCGAATTATCATTCCAAAAGCGCTTCTTTGCCTCTCTGAGTAAAAAGGGAGGGGTCTTGAGTCTGCTTCTGAAGGATGCCTCCGCTTTAAGCTCTCTTATGCTTTCTGGTAGCGAGTTCCAGGCCATTGGTGCCGCGTAGCTGAAAGCCCGATTGCCAAAGACCGTTCTAGGACTACCTCCCGTCAGCTGCAGGGTGCTTCTATTTGCTCTAGCCGATCTGAGTGTCTCCACGCGCGCTTATTTTTGAAGGCTTGATAAGTTCTGTCAAATAGCCCGGTGCAGTTCCGTTGAGTGCCTTGTAAGCTAAGAGGCATAATTTGTACTGGATTCTAGCCAAAACTCTCAACCAATGCAGTCGGTGTAGTATTGGAGTAATGTGACAGAATTTGGGCGCGTTGTAGACTAGTCGTGCCGTTGCGTTTTGTAACGACTGTAATCGCTTTAGTTGTTTGGCTGGCTGTCCTGCGTGCAGTGCATTGCAGTAATCCATTTTGGAGACTATAAACGCATTTACCAAACTTTTTGTAGCGCCTCTGGGTAAGCATCTTTTTACCGACCATATCTGCCGCAGGTTAAAGAATCCAGATTTCAGACAGAATGTTTTAAATATGTGGATTGATGTGTATCTTTTATCTTTGGATTGTCAATAGGTAAGTTTGTATAACAAAGGTAGAAATATTAAAAGTAATTTTAATATTCTGATTTTGTTTTAATGTATCATACTGGCATTGTTAAAATCAAAACAACATTTGTTTACTCTTAAAATAACATTTTAATTAATGAAATAGTGAAATCTTCAGTAAAAATTATCCATTAATATATTTAAAAAATCTAAAATCAATTGTTAAGTATTTTTTATTTTATTTCATCACTAATAAAAAAAAAATATCTGCGACATTTTTTACCAAAAACAAGTTAATTTGGCAAACAATTAACTTTATATTTTATCATGTGAAAAGAATGTCATGTCTCTCTTGGTAAGTAAGTGACTTGACTGACGAGAAACGGTCACACTGCTTTTGGACATATACCTTTTATTTGGTGTTACAGATGTAGACCTGTAAAAAGACTAAATACATACAGTAACATAAAAAAATAATACATAATATTTCACACAAAAATAATTCTGCTTTCTTTTTGTATTAGGTCCGTGGTACTGGTCCGTTATGTAATAGGTCCACGGTTCGCCGTTAATTAATAGTTCAAAAAATTCCAACCGTATTTTTTTCATGTGGTAACGATCCGATACGCGTTTGACAGTTGGGCCGTCAGCTGCGTGCTTTCCTTCAAAAGTCCGATGTAAACATTTAGCAATCCGCGAGTCTCCGCCCAACAGAATGGAACGACAAGTCCGCATCGCGTACTCAATAAAATAATTCGTTAATTTATATTGAAACATCCAATCTTCCGCATAATATCATACAATAAAACGTGCGAGTTGTACAAGTGATGTCATCCTTTGTTCGCGCGTTCGATGAATGATTCGATCAATTTGTGTGTATATTCGACATGGAAGAAGTCAGGCACATAGTCCAGGAGGAAGGAAGAGAAGCGAGGAATCTGGTGGCCTTCCACGTTTCGGTTGATGCCCCAGGTATTGTGACATTTCTCACCTTTTTACGAGCTCGATTTTTTAGTTTTGTTTTATTTTTAACTTGACGCAATAAGCTCCGTCTGGGGACGTGTATTCGATGCTAATTGACTCTAATACGCACAGGTGTTGTGAATTGAATTAGAAAGCTAAGCATTCATATTATCTGTTATAATTTGTTAATATCACTGTCTTTATTATTTGTTGTATTCAATAGTTTTTTTTATTTTAATTGGTTAATTTATACATGTTTTAAAATTCGTTTGTGTGATAACAGAACGACATATCTTGTTCTTAATACAAAACAACTTATGCCCTTATGTTATCAAGCGCTACATTATGATATTAAGATAGTCAATTGTTTTTTTTTTAAATTCGTTTTTTTAAAATTATAAATATTTTGTTTTCTTGCGATAAAAAAATGACAAGGATATTATTATTACTTAAGTAAACATGAAGTTATTATTTTGTATAAAAGTTGTTCCAGTAGCTCAAAGAGAAGGCTGCTGTATTATCTGAGCCATATTTAGGTGTTTGGTAATCATAATTTTTCCAAGTGTTGCTTGTCCAAGTCTTGTAACTCGTCCAAGATTTTGACCTATTAGTCCTAACAGCGGCTCAACCCAATCAAAGAAACAGTGTTTCCAGGTGGTCATCCATTCAAGTACAATCCTTTTCATTAGATTTGTACATAAGCAAGGTTTTTTTAATATATTTTTTATTTGACCAGCGGCTATGTCATGTTGCAACATCTATTCTTGGATGGTAACTGCTTGAGTACACAGTGTCGCAGCTTGGGTTGAGCCGCCTCATAGTATTAAATGACCCATATTTCAAGAGTTTCAAGCAATTCACCTAATTTTCTTGAAAATAAAAACAAATTCCCAATGGATACTATAGCTGTCTTTTCTTGAAGTCCCCAGACTCTCACTCTGGAAGCCATTGAGTACAATATAATGTACTCAAGTAAAACTCCTAGTGTAGATTATTTGGGACAATGTATAAATAATGGCAGCTGACAGAACAGCAAAGTACAATTATTTAATACATGTCAGTATACACTAAAATGAATATAAAAAAAAGTTATTATAGTATTGGTTAAGTTATGTTAGTAGAAAATTGATTTTCAATCAATTAGTTTTAGATACTATCTTGGATTTAACCTACATATATGTGTGGCGGTTATATGCTCCAGCTATGCAGTAGTTACAGATAGGGAGAGAGAATTCTTACATAATTTAAACATAAGTATTGGATTATTGATGGTTCCCTTGTACGGTAATACATAAGTGTGTCATGAATAAAAATATAATCAATAATGTAAAAAAAAAATACAAAAGTCAATTCAAAATCTTTATTTTCTACTCATATTTACATTAGGTGCAGACTAGTTGTT
This sequence comes from Glossosoma conforme, assembly GCA_022606575.1. NCBI lineage: Eukaryota > Metazoa > Arthropoda > Insecta > Trichoptera > Glossosomatidae > Glossosoma > Glossosoma conforme. The sequence goes on along the minus strand of JAGTXR010000058.1, from coordinate 4,043,456 downwards.
GTCAATTGAGCGGAAATATTGATTAAAAAATAACAAAACAAAAAATAAACAAATATAGTACCCACATGATTTTTTTTACATGTGCATTGAAAAAAAACCTATTTCTATGTAGAAGTGCTCGGGTTGTATTGTGTGGGCATTTGTACTATTGTGTATGTGTTGTTATACAATAAAAATAAACCAATACCGACAATTCTTATAAAATGTGTATTTCAAAGGAATTTAATAAATGTATTGGAATTAGGATTTAAAAATGTTTTAGTGTGTTGGTTGATTTTCACATATATGGGCATAGGTTTTAACAGGGTTGCCAAAAGTCGAAAACATTGTCTTTAATTTATTAAATAAGTTTCATATTTTTCTTTATGCTTGTATTTTTGATATTTTGTTTAATTTTATCATTTATCAATTCACTAACATAATTGCGAAAATTAAATGATAGCAAAATATGGTTTCCATATTATTTTTCTTGAACCTTCATGAGAATTGTGATCTTTGTGTAAATTTACTTTGACTTATTGTATTTGAATAGCAATGATGGACATTTTTACATAGTTGTAAATCAGTATCCTGCTAAAAAGGCTGTTTATTACTGTATTTAGTGATTTTATATATATTGGATTTGAACCAAGGATTTTCTACCTTAACTTAGGAATACGCCACGGTAACTTGTAAATTAAAAAAACAACATAATAATTCAGGACTTAAGACAAAATGGTTCAAGCCACGGGAGCGTCTGGCAAATATTTAAATTTTCTTAAAAAATCTGATCAATAAAATACTCAAATATTTGCTTTGATTACTACAGCTATTCCCTCTTCAAGTACTTGGACTTCTGCTTTGGATATTGTCGAGAATCATACATGTTCCCAAGTGGACATTCAGTTGCAGATATGTCCTAGAACGAGATATGGACTGTGGCAGCTGACAGAACTAAGTGGCCGCAATTTGTGCTAACCATATGTTACAGATAAAACGGTTAAAGAAAGCTATATTACTATTTTCAACATATTCTTGATAAAAATAAACCAAAACAAAAACAACGGCAAGCTTTTTTAAACTACTTACACTTGAAAGTGACACAGCTATACAGATTTAATGATTTACATACAGATACAGTTGAGTGCCTATTCAAATACATTCATGTCACAATAACAAACGTCGTTGTAAGAAACTGTAGAAACTGCATAAAATGACAACTATTTCTATCATAATGCATGCATAGCTTAGTCTCTTCAATAATTAAATAATTTTAATATCCACAACCTGCATGTAAACCCAACACATATTTCCCACATGTAGCGTCCAGCCGTCCCGGCTAAGCGTCATAGAACCCACTGGTCTCAGCCAGATGTACTCTCTTACGTGCAATTTAAAAATAAAAAAGTGATTTCTTTAATCTATTCTTTTTTCAGTAGCCTTTAGCTTTAAAAATATTTCTAATTGAATGTAGGCAACCATGAGTACTGTTCTACACAATTCTTTACATGTGTTTGTCGTTTTGTTTGATAGTGTTGCACTGGACTTGTGTACATGTGTGGGCGTTGACTGTGTGGGTGGATCTTATTCACTTCCCAACACATTTGTATGAACAAACAATACCTACAGTTCAAACAAACCTTTGGATTAACTAGGCTATCTGTTAAACCCGAGTTTAACTTTTACAGTAAGACTATACCCAATCATTCATATCACATTAGCATGTTCTTTGAATTTGAAAAAAAACAATGCAATGCGGTTAGTTCTTAATTCAAAAAACAAAATGTTTATATGGGAGTGATACATTGAAGCAATTTTTTTTTCTAATTTAAACTTTATTTTTGTTTGAAAAAGTGTTTTTTTAATAGATTATTTTTTAATAATTCCTCGTGTGTGTGTGTGTGTGTGTGTTTCATTAAAATTAATATTTTTATATATGGTGCTCATTTAAAAAAAAAAATCGTATGACATTATGTGGGTGTTAGATTTTTAAATGGAATGTGGTTTCATATAGGAAAGAATATTTTCAATGTTCTTTTTATTTGATATAATTAATTTGAATAATTACGATTTTTGATATTGCCGCCAAAATTTATTGAACTAAATAACAGTGAGTAAAACACATTTTTGGAAGAAATACTTGTTTTTAAACATGAAAAATTAAGAAAATATGGTGTATTGATAAAAAATATATTATATTTGAACCGTAGCTTAAAATTGTCAATAGTAATTCAATCAAATGTCAATCGTTTTCTTGACAACAATTAAAATGTTGAAATAAACAACTGTCAAATTTTCAGTAATAATTAACAAGGAAATTTAATTACCCTTTTGCATCGAGGGCGGATATATGCAGTCCAAGATTCCCCTATCGTTGCCATCGGTAGCCGTGATATATTGTTTTGCTACTTTCAGTACTTATTGTGACATCTACGGTAGGAAATTAGAAATGCAGTCATTCTCTTTATCAACCTACATGTATTCTTTAACAGGAATCAGAAAAGCGTGTAAATAAATATAGTTAGGTTTCGTCACAGGAGCGATTTTTCTGTAAACCTCATCTGTCAATGCCACCACATGTATGGAGTTACATAATGAACGTTTGTTAAATACAATAGTTTTTTATGTATCATCTGATGATATATGAAAATAGGTCAAAGATAATTACTACGTTTAAAGCTTTTTCAAAATGAAGTTTTAAGATGTCAACAAATGGTTTTTTTCGAAAAATTCAGTTGATGAAAAATTGACAGTATAATTTGTATTCCACCGTAACGAAAGGATTAATTACTACATTTTAAAGCATTTTTCTATCCTAATGAAGTGATAATAAGATGTCAATAATTGATACAATCTTATGTTATTTTTTTCAATACTTCATTAAATTAAAAATATGACATACAATATATTTATATGTGCATTACTGTGGTATAAAGTAACAAGCGTCCCTTGCACATCCCTCTAGTAGTGGCAGATCAAGCTCAGCTGTGTATCTCTTGATGCCCTTCTCCTGCGTCCTGTGGGAGTGACGGCCAACCAGAAGTGTTGCCAGTCAAATATCACCGCAATTATTTATTGTATATGTCTAAAAATCATCATCCATTTTTTAATTAAATTAAAAATAATACAATATTCTTACTAATAACATATTAACTTGACACAGTTTGTTGTTCACTGTTGTATATTCTAACACTTTATATTTATTCAGCTTCATTTCCACTTTTGAATAAAAGTCCATACAGTCAATCCTTCTATAACAAATGCTTTTTTACAATTTTTTGTCGGCGGGTATAGGTCAATGGTCAAAGCGTTTGCTTTGCAAGGCAAGAGTTGTGGATTCGATCCCCGACGGAGATTACAATTTTTTTTTGTCAAAAGATTTGTGAGTTCTAAAATAACCCCGATTGGTGTGAATTTGATCCCTCGCCCGTAAAATGCCAGTCATAGCCTATTAATTAAAATTGGTGGTAGACAAAAGTCGTTCCGTAAAGACCACCCATTCATAGTAAATTCCTGTAGTAAGATGATGCGTGAATCTCGGGCTGTAGTCTATGCCGTTGGCGCATTAACACTCCACATGCAGCGCCATATGCTCCATGGTAAGCGGTGTAGAATTCCACAGATGAGATTTCAGAATTACTATAATCATCTGTCGGTATTCTCCTGTATGTGTTTACATAAAAAAAAATGTAATGAACACTTTTCTTCTAGTGTTATGTGTAATTTGACGGATAATGGTCGCTTCTATGTTCTTATTATGGGTTGAACAGCCTCTTAAGACTCGGGCTAGTTTTGTTTTTTTTTATACTTTGAATAAATATTCTAGCACATTCATTTTTGCAAAACAGATGAAAGCATTATAGGTGCCCTTTATTCAGGCTACTGTATTAAATTTTTCCCAAGAATATTATATATAATCGTGTCGGAAACAACAGGGTCAGATTTCGTCTACCCAGAAGTGGGCGACGTTGATGGCGTTACTCCCGGCAATCATCAGGTCTTCCTGGGTGCAGCTACTAGGACACAGCGCACACTCCAGAAAGTGTGACAGGGTCTGCTCCAGGCTGCAGTCACATTCAGTCGGTCTGCTGTAAGACTGCCAGGCTTTCATTTGTGTCTTCGTCTTGCATACTCCGGTCCGAAGTCTGTTAAGAGACCTCCATATATTCCACCCCTGTTCGTGGTAACACGTTGCTAACCACGTACTTTGTGATTAGCAACGTGTTTCCAAAGAAGGCAATTCGAGACTCGCTGTAGTATACTAACTTCGCAGCCTTAGACTGAGGTCTATTTGACATCTAACTGATGCACCTAGAATCACGGGAAGGCCTTCAGCCACTCTCTAACAAGTAGCTTTTTGCGTGCGCTCAGTAACGGGTCCCCATCTGGGTCTCCAAAAACAGGACGGGACAGGGAGGGTTTTCACCAAGCGACCCCTGGTCATGGCAGGGGCTAGGTCCTCTTTCGGGACAATCCAAGTATTTCCTCAGTTGCACTTCTCCACATGTTCAGCCGCAGGGTGGCCTCAGGTCTCTATCATCAGTTCCATTGTCAACTGGAGGAAGCTTCGAAGAATAGTGAAATACTCATATTTTTGATTGAATTTTGTGATGCTGATGAAGTTAATAAGGGACAAATATGACCACTGACTAATGAAATGTTTACAGTTTATGATGGCCATATGATACAAATTGGGAGTTGATATAAAATAGTTAACAGTGAATATCTTTCAAAATGGAGCTCCTCACTTAACTCGATATTATGTAATTTAAATTTTACTTTTTTTATTGCATCGCCTGAAACATTTAATTGTGATTTAATTAATTAATGCATTTTCGCTTTCGCATTGACATAAAATTAATTTGAAAAAATGAACCAAACAATCATAAAAAGTATGAATATCCATGAGGCCGTAAATTAATAATTAAATCAAGTAATTTAAAAGCAAAATGTTGATATTTCTAATCAGAATTAAAGAAAGTATGCTGAATTATATAAAGTAGTAATAACCTTATTGCATTCACTTTAACAGCTGCTTTAAAACGTTAAATAATCAAATATTAACTTTTATTTGTTACTTCTTCCGACAAATATTATTAGTTTAGCTTATGAACCACGATATCTACATTTAACCACCATTAAAATATATATTAATAATGGTATTTGTAGTGAATTTGTTTTCATATTACTACATTGATTATGTATGTATTGAAAATGAGCGTTTTGTATTGAGACTCATAATTTGTCAGGTATATATCCGATCGGGCTGAAATAAATTTTACCTGAAACCTAAAACCCTAGGCTGCAAAAATTAGTCCAATTTCAACTGCGGGAGTGTAAAGACGTTTTTATCCGAAATTTTAAACATGGCTGTTGAAATTTAAAAATATTTTTTTTTCTTTTCTGACCTGAGCAATGCCAGTTACAAAAACTTTGCTCGCTCTGTAGCTCGTATCTCAAATATCACTTACGTCAGGTCATATCTTGGGGTAACACTGTATTGATTTTTTGATGCACAATTTCAGGCAACAAGGTGTCCCGAAAGCCTCCGCGAGCGCCCTCATCTCCCATGGCCGAGCCTCCGCCCCCTGCGCCGCCTCCGGGTCCTCCGCGCCCCCCGCGCCCCCCCGGGCCCCCACAGCAGGCGCCCCGGGTCAGGTCGGCCTCCACGGGTCGGGACAAGCGCTCAGAACTGCAGGCGCGATACTGGGGACTGCTGTTCGGGAACCTGCAGAGAGCTGTGAGTCCTCACCTTATGTCTTAACTTTTGATTTTGTGACTATTATCTTCTGTTAGTTGTGTATCATAGTTGATGTATGAGGACAGATTGATAAGTCAGTGGCTTTTTGAATTTTGTGCACAGTAATTTTTTGCTTGGCCGGCGGGTATAGCTCAATGGTAAAAGCGTTTGCTTGACAAACCAAAGGTTGTGGGTTCGATCCCCGATGGAGATTAATAACAAAAAGATTTTCAATCGATTTCTGAACTCTAAATCCTCCGGTTGGTGTGAATTGGATCCCTCACCCATAAAATGAAAAATATTTTCATTACATATTTATTTAAATTATGTCATTATTATTATTCATATTTATTTATTTTTAGATGTATTAAACTGAAGGTAGGTTCGATCATTGATTTTATCATATTTTGTACCTAATATTTTATGAGTTTCATAACATTCTAGGATATTAACAATAGTTTTATTTTTTTCTACATTGAATTGTTACTAAAATTTTCTTGTACCTTGTTATTAATATCGTGTTGTATTTTTTCAGATGGGTGAGATATACAGCACCGTGGAGGCGCACGAGAATCTCTCCGAGTGCCAGGAAGTCATCCTCGTGCTGGAGAACTACACGAGAGACTTCAAGTCCCTCTGCGAGTGGTTCCGGCTCAAGTGGGAGTACGACCACACGCCGCCCCCGCAGCGCCCGCTCAGCCTCGCCTGGGAAGTCAGGAAAACCAGCCCCGCCAAACCCGAACCCAGAATAACCCGGTCGTCGAAAAGCTCCCCGTCCGTATCCGGGAAAAATAGCCCTTCGATATCGGGGAAAAGCAGCCCTTCCGTCTCGGGTAAAAACAGCCCTTGCCCCGGAGCTACTCTCGGAAAGATAAGCCCGAGCGTATCGTCGCATAAAATAAGTCCTTGCAGCAGTTCAGGCAAGATAAGTCCTAGAGTCGTATCAGCTTGCTTGAGTCCGAAGCAGAATCAATGCTTTTTTGGCGGCGCTATCGAAGAAGTCTCCATCGATGATGTAAATAAAGATTTGGATATTGTCGAAGGTGGTAGTGCAAAGAGTGCCAAAGATGAAATGGTGGATGTTAAAGAAGTTAATGATGATGAAGCAGCAGCGTTGCAATCGATGGAGAATCTGCCTAAAGTTGAGATCGGTACGGCTACTGAGTTTCCATCATTGCCTAGTCCACGTAAGGCAGTCGTTGTGAGAAAGAATTCGGCAAAGAATACTGTTGTATCTGTGAATGATGAGGGGCAGAACTCTGGAGGAGATAAAGCTTGTGATAAACCGAAAACTGTGATAAAAAGGAGCGAGGTTAAGAGGAAACCTCTACCTTCCGTGCATGTTAGACTTACTACCGATATATTGGACGAAATGGAGAATGAGCAGTTGAAGGCTATGAACTCTAAAAAGACTACAGAAGAAGGTGATCTAGTCGTTAACGAGATTAATAATTCTGAAGCCGAACGAGTGCGGAAAATGAATGTTAAGAATCTTAAAATGAACGGCGGCTCTGATAGTTTCACGGATTCTGGAGTAGACTTAAATGAAATTGGGAAAAAGGACAATAAGGTCACTCTGGAAGAGAGCAAGAAAGTTCTAGAAGAAGATGCTAAAAGGATGGACGAGAAAGATAAATTGGAGCCGGTTATCGTAGAACAAAGTTTGACTAAGCCGGCTTACTCGCAGGCAGCTTCTAAACCTAAGTTGAATGCTAGCATTCAAAAGAAAGAAGAAAGTAAGAACGGTATTAAAGGTTCCAGTTCTTCTGGTAACGTACCAAATAAACAACAAAATAATAAGGTTTTGTCTAAGAGTAATGTAACTGATGGCAGAATGACTAGAAGTAAGACTATCGCTGAAATAAAACAAGATACATGTAGGAAGGTTGATCCTAAGAACTTGAACAAAAATAATACTAAGCAAACGCCTAGTAAAAATGTCGGAAGTTATCCTTTTAATTTGACCGTCGGAAGAGGCACAATATTTGAAATTAATCCTCCGCGAGTTGTTAATTCTTTGCACAAGATTGAAGGTTTCAGACAGAAGCCGCAAAACAATCAAAGGCCCAACACGCTCGGCGTAAGGAAGGATGTTTCAAATGTTAAAAATGTGTCGACAAACAATTGTGACAATAAAAAATGGGAAGACGATTTAAAGAATGAAATGAAACCGATATTCAATTTGCTGCAGCCTTGGTTTCACAGCTCGGATGCGATGTACAGTTCTTCGGAGACTATCGTGAACTCTCGATTAGAACTCTCTCATGTTGAATCTAACGAAAGCATCAGAACTCTGTGTCCCGATAATGAAACTGATGATTGCAGCGGAACTTTTGCAGGGTCTGTGGAAGTTTTAAATGTCATTGACGATAACGGAGACGTCGATAACGAACGGGGAGGAAACGATGGATGGCTCACTGTGAAATGCAGAAGAGTCGGAAAGAACAGTCAAGCCAGGAAGTCAAGCTCTCATTGGTCAAATAGATATAATCAACCGTCGGCTACAGCTAGCTTACCGACATTGAATATGATCGAATCGCCGAAAGAAGGCGTCTCGAAAATGAATGATTTTGTCAAATTGCAGATTACTGTTGAGAATAAGGTTATTTCAAAAGATGTCGCTAAAAAGAAAAGTCCCGATGTGCCGAAGCCTAAAAAAGAAAAGAAAAATGAGCCGAAAAAGACTGTCGAAAATCGTAGAATCAATTCCGACATGATACGCCAAAAATCAGACATCACGGGCTTGAAGACCAAAAACGCTATTGAATTCGATGAAGCGAACAGTTCTGCCGTTCAATCTGATTTTAAATCCGATTTTTTAGATCCTAAAAGCAAAGAAGGCGACAAATTGAAAGGAAAAGATTCGATTCGTTATTTGCTGCGATCGAAACGGTTCAAGAATCGTTTCACGAAAATGCATTTCTCTTCGGAAGACGTCAGCGAGTGTAAGCTGTCGCCCGATTCGGAAAATTGGAGCAAACCGGATTTCTTGAAAAATTTTGATTTGCCTAACGAAAAGAATAAGGTGACATTGCATCTCTCGTTGGAGAGCTTGAACAGCGACAGTTGCACTTCGAATTCTTTAGAAAACATGGAGACAAGTGATAAGCTGACTGCCAGTGAGATTTCTATCGACAGTGATCCACTGCAGGGTAAATCAAAGATGGGTTCCGATAGTATATACGATGGGGATAACGACGAGGAGGCCAAAGACAATTTGGACTCGGACGCTAATGAGATTGAGATCATGACTAATCAGATTGAAGAGAATGAAAGGAAGATGGATTTGGCTTTAGACTGGCAGTCAGAAGAGGACCAGAGAAAACTGTCTGAAGAGGAGGAATTACTGAACCAGCAGATCCAGGAGTTGCAGCAAGGATCCGATCTTGATATCGATACGGAAACTGATGATACAGAGGTGTGTAATGTAACAATATTTTATTTTTTTCATTCCGTTATGTTTTAATTTGTCTTATATTGTAGCTTATATATATGTTCTATGTATATTATATGTTCAAAATTATTGTAATATATTATTGAAAATGTAATTTACTGGATTTGAATCGAAAATAATTTGTGATTATTGAAATATTCTGTTACTTAACCTTTTGCCCGCGGCACCAAATTTAGTGAACATACCCTGTACGCGGCTGCATTTTCGAGGATTTTGTTGTCACGTTTTCAACTATAAATATAGGTTGTGATATTTTTTCAACTAATCAATATGTTAATTGACACCCAAAGTAATTTGTTCAATAATAAAATACAATATATTTCTTGTATTTTCGGTTTGATTTAACAATAATCATTATTCATACAATTATATAGGTTTGAAACTTACATGACCTTTATGTGTGTCATACGCGCTGAGGGGCATGTTTGTTTGAACACACAGCGGTCATATTTGGTGAACAGATAAAAAAAGTATTTTGACATTTATTCATATACTGAAAATTAAATTTGAAAATCCAAAACATGATACTCATAAACAAGTTAATTCAAAATTTGTTCCAAATTTCAACCTTGTTCAATGCATTTAAAAATGTAGTTTCATAATAATATAATGTATATTTTTTATTGCTATAATAATATTTTTTATTCAATATTATGTAGAGTATTCTTCAGGGCTTTTCGTTTAAGTTGTATCAGAGGTTCAATGCCAACATCGTAGCATAGAAAAAGAGTTGATAAGAGAGAGAGATAAGTCTGAATTTTCCAAAAATGCACAAATTCATGGAATGAAACATGTTTTACAATGTGAAAAATCACTGGGAATCTTATATTACGGATAACCCTCGTAAAAAATAATGAAGTACTTTTTTTTTTAGATTTATTGCATTCTTTATAGTTCGTTGATTACACATCTATCAGTCAACATTGTAAATGAAAAGATAATGTAATCATTTTTATGTAGAATTAATGTGTCACATGTGTGCGTATGTTATCTAGAAGGTTTTGTTGTTCATTTCAGACTGATGGTGAGATCTTGTGCGAGGAAGACGAGGATAACACCGATCGTCTCAAAAAGGCCCATTCCAAGCAGTCCAAGTACGCGGAGAGCCTCGACCCGAGCGATGAGACTGCTCCGAGCGACACTGACAACGATGACATGTCCTTGGAGGATCGTTACAAGCCCATCCTGGCGAGCATGAGTTGGGGGGAGAGGATGGATGTCCTGGCAGCTCTGGAGTCACTAGTTTCTAGACATCCAGGTAAATCCATACCACTAAACCTGAGCTCTTGTTGTCCTGCTGGAAGTAAAAAGTATAGTTGTTTAACTTATAATGAAGTCGGGAGAAATTTGGGATATTATATTAAATTAAAGATTTGCATATTTTTTCTTTTATTCTTACTTATTTTTTATTCTCTCAATTGTATATTTTATCTTGAATTCTTTGATTAAAATTAAAAAATAATAAATCATCTTCCAGGTCGTGCTCAACAACTTCATGCCAAACTTTCGCACAGCATGAGAAGAAGAGGAAGCCTTCAGGAAACACTGAGAAGGTAAATTTAAATTATAGTGTTTTTTAAATTATTATTTAAAAAATATATATATTGGCGTAATCAAATTATTAATACACACAGCAAATACTGTCAAGTATTTGTTATTAATCATTTTTCCCGTACTTTTTTTTCCCATGTTTTAATATCTACTTTTCTATTCGGGATCTAAACAAATCCATCACAAAAAAAAACACAAAAATCAGTTCAGCCGTTCTTAAGTTATAAATGGTATTACTAAAACGACTTTTTTTTATATTTTGATACCAACTTGATGTAGCCCTTTCAGGCTGATGCCGAAAAGCCTCGATATACAATCTTTGGTGGTGTGAAGTAAACAATATTTTGTGTGTCCCGGGTGGAGCACTAAATTTTGTCAAGTCTTTTTGTTTAATATAAAATAAATGTCACGTTTGTTTCTCGGCGATTTTTTTGCTTTGGCCGCCTGCTCATCATCCATTCACCATGCATCCCAATGACAATTCCGTCATCTGGAGTCACTTTTATTAGATGGGGGTTGTCAATATATATATTTTCCTTACAAACCGTGTAATATATGATACTAGCTTACGTAATATGTCCTATTATGGAAGGGACTATATATATAAATATGTTCTGTTAAATATTTTACACGTGAGAAGCTTATTCTAGCTGTTATTAGTTTTGTTTATATTTTATGCTTTATTCAGGTACCAAGCAAAGCAAGCTCGCGCCGAGCATCACAGAAGGGCGCTTCAGAAGGAGAGGAGCAGCAAACTTCACCAGCTGCTGGCCAGGGTCGAGGACGTGAAGGCCGCCAAGGTTCAGCTCATCGAAGAGAAGAGACTCCGCATGGAGCAGAGATTACAGAGAGCGGCCGATAACAGGGACCAAAGGCTAAAGGTAAATATTGCTCTGAAGATTAATCGAATCAATGATTCAACAACTGACCAACATACAAATACACAGTAATCTTCTATGTGCTGTAGAAGAAAATATGATATTATACATATCATACATATTTTTTTTTAACAAAATCTGTTGATCGCATTGCAATTGGTGATCTTCAGTGACCATTCTTTGAACCCATCTCTTGATATTTAAAATTATTTTCTTTCAATATATTATCAATATATGCAAGAAAATTTAACATGATCCCTGACTATTAACTAAATAAATTATATTTACTACGATCTGGGGTTATATTAGAGTCTTCTTCTTCGTGTCAGCGACGTCAAATTATTTTTTTCCAATATCTGGCAACATCGATAGCTCGTGTGTTGCCCAGCATTAGGTCCTGAGATGTGCAACTTGTTGGGCACATGGAGCAGCATCGTAGGTGTGAGGCGGTCTGCAGGTCTCCACAGTCGCACAATAGTGTCTCTCCCTGCCGAAGCATTCCCCACCGCTCGAGGTTGTCCTTTGTTCTACCAACTCCGGTTCTTAATCTGTTTAGGGACGGTCGGCCAGTCAAGGCTCTTGCCAGTTGGGAGGCCTTCCTTTGGAGTAATGAAATCCTCTGGTGCGATTTGTTGCCAGAGTTGAGTCTCTCATTTTCAGGGCCGGATGTGAGTTGTGTGGATTTCAGAAAGCTGCTTCGAGACTTCAATCTTGGTGTTGGGGGTATCTGATTATACAAGCAGTGGGATGGTTGGTTGATTGCCTTACGCATTTCTTCGGCGCATATGACTTTGCGTCTTATGTTCGGTGGTGCGATACCAGCCAAGGGGTATAGTTTAGAAATGGGTGTTGGCTTGAGGCAGCCTGTGACGACTCTGCATGCATCATTCAGGGCAGTATCCACTTGATTACAGTGGGCTGATCGACCCCACACTGGTGCCGCATATTCTCCGGCTGAGAAACAAAGTGCTAAAGCTGAGGTACGAAGAAGGGGTGGTTGGGCTCCCCAGTGAGTGTTGGTCAGTTTGCGGATGAGGTTGTTCCTTGTTGCAACTTTCTGTTTGGTGTTGCTGCAATGACGCCTGAAGGTGAGGGTGCGATCTAGAGTGACTCCGAGGTATTTTGGATGGTCGCTATGTTCCAGTACTCTACCTTCCCACGTATTATTTCCCACGATATTAGAGTTAAAATACTAAGGATCACTGACATTAGGTACAAGGTATTAGTTATTTGGGGCAAACACGGAAACATTAAAAATTCCAATCAATATTAATTATTGCTTTTATTATGAATTATTAATTATTCAGGAATTATGCTATGTTTTCTAAAGTATAGTGTTCTTGATATTGTGGCTTTTGGGTTTAGCCTTGTGTGGCTCATTACTCCATTCCAATATTTCGACTGCCATTGCATGGGTCTTCTTCAGAGTTGATGACTTAGGCGCACGATGAAGATGAAAAGTTGAGAGAGATTGCTTTCATTAAGGAGTTATTCGCCACGCACGGCTAAACCCAAAAGCCACAATATCAAATCTGGCCGTGAAAACCTATGAAGTTATTTTTATAGTGGTCTTACTAACATCAGGGATCAGTTTGCACAGCTTCGAATCATAACCTGTTGATCTTTAAGCATTTTCCTCTCCATTTTACAATAATTTCATCCAAATAGATGGGTCTTGTTATGGATGTATGTATATCCTTTGTCAAACCCTCTACTATTTTCTAATATTCTGTTGTCCATACATTTCACGGAGATGTCAATATATTTCCATATTCTTAGTATCCTTAGCACACAAAAAACGAATCATAGAACGTATCTTGTACCTGGCAAAAACGGCAAGCAGCTTCTAAGCCAGACAAAGAGTTATAAACAGCTTGGAGAAGTGGTGATTTGTTGGTGTTGTGTTGATGTCAGTGTTGTTATAATTACTCTGTAGAAAACTGATTCACATATGATTCTTCTCTATTCCAGGATATCGTTAGGAAAGCGCACGATGAAGATGAAAAGTTGAGAGAGATTGCCTTTATCAAGCAGCTGGAAGCAGAAAACAAGAGGCACGACTTCTTGGTGCAGTGCCGAGAGCAGACTTCACGTCTACGGGAGGTTCGGGCTGACAGGATGAGAAGACTGGTAATTAATATTATTGTTTATATAAAACACAGTAAAATATTCTATATTTGTATACTTTACTTTATAATTACGTTTTACTAGGTTTCACGCCTTCTCTAGATAGATGATTAGAGACATGATATCGCAGATTAAATAAAACTACTGTTTCCAAGTGTTTCTTTGTCAAGAAGTTTATGAATTATAGGAACATTGTCAACTGCGTCACTGTTCTCTTCCTTCTGCTTCAATATCAACTCAGGAGTTACACAGGGTTGTGTACTTGCACCTACAATATTCTTTAACTCACGTGAACGCTTAAATCTGAATAGCTAAACTCGATTAAGACATGAAGAGTTTACATGGGAAAAGGTGAATACCATGGTGGATAACAGAACATAATGGTGACTACATGCTCTAACTCCAGAGTGGATATTGAAGAAGATCTATCACTAGTATTAGAAGTTCATAACCACTAGGTGAACTGGTAGCGAAGTCTGTGAGAGTTTACTTTTGGATAAGCAAAACAACCCCCTGTATATTTTTAATTCATGAAGGTGCACTCTTGAATTCATAAATTATTACTTCAACTCTAAGAGTGAATATTGAAAAAGAAAATCTTTCAATAGTGTAAAAAGTTCAGAACTGCTAGGTGAATTAGTAGTGAGAGTTAGCTGGTTCATTTTCCATTTGTCTGAGATGAAAATCCTTTTTTTTTTAAATCATTGACTACATTCTCGAATATCCATAAATTATGCAAAATCAAATGGTTATTTGGTACATGAGTTGATGATTGATTGACGTTTGTTATTTTGTAGGAGGAGAAAGCGGCTAAAGAGGCTGCCGTAGAAGAAAGGCGTAAAGCTTTAGAGACTGAGCGCATCATCAAACTAGACAAGATGAGAGAGAGCAGGAGACAGCGCGAGGAGAGAGTCGGCAGGCAGCAACTGCAGAGAGAAAGGGAACGAGCTCAGCTTGCCTAAGAGAAGGTAACGTCTCTCTTGTTGGCTAGCTCAATCATTCAAGTTATTTGTGACAGAAAATCAGAGCCACGTAATTTATAGTTGCAATACAACTAAGAAGACAAGTTTGTTTATGTGGAGACCTGACAAAGCTCTAATTGAAAGTGAAATTGCAGTCTTCTAGGATGTGAGTAAACAGTGCTCTATGTGATCTAAAATGTAAGTTTTTTTATTTTATGCTGACATCCCCTGTATTTAAAAAGAACCGCAAGTCGCGGGTTCGTCACGTGGCCGCGTGGAGGAAGGATGCAGGAGCAGATTAACAACACAAAGAACTTGCTTTTGAAGCACAATTCACATTTATTTCCGATGAAGACTTGACTTCCCCGTTTGATCGTAACATGACGTTAATTCCGTCTCGATCGAACGGGGCTTGACTAAACGACTGCCGGAATACTGTGCCATGCAGCGCCGCCAATGATCGCAGCAAAAAAGTAAATTAAAGATGACAGTTGCACCAACATGAAATGGAGCAACTGTCATAACAATTAAAATGGCGGATGCAAACGCCGTGTAATATTATATAATTAAAACTCACATTATTGGATGTGCATGTCAGGCGAGCGAACAAAAATAAGGGACAAAAGATTATTTTTCGAGGCTTTACGGCATCAGCCTAAAAGTGCTATATCAAGCTGATATCAGTGCGATGATTTAATCTCATGTAGATTTTATGACATTTACTGTTTTTGATGATGATTATGCAGTATATGTAAAATGTTGATTTGTCAACATCTTTGTATAAGGCCCTGGAAGAAGGGCATATTTAAGCGTTCATTCATTTACATTTGTAAGAAGATTGGATTATTTTTCAATGCTTCAGAAGCCTGCATGTCACCCATCCTAGCACCATCTGTGCCCAATATTACTTTACTTCAACGACAGGTGTTGTAAAATGGTATACGTTTTATTTGTAGATGCACATAATTCTTCATATTCAGCCAATTATTTGGCAACATCAATGACCTATACCTTGCCCAACATAAAATCCTCAAAGGAGTAGCTAGTCTAGCACATGGGACATGAAAGATATCGCTTGATTAGTCCAACACTACTGAGGCCCGGATCATTTTGCTCGAAAGAGATGGTTCAACTCAACCAACAAATGTGACCACAGTTTTGCTCTTCTTCAGTGATTATACCATTGCTATATTAATTATCATCTTTTACTTTTTTATATTTTAAGGCTCGTGGAAGATCGGAGAGAATGTCTGCCTTGCTAGCTGCTCAAGCGGCAACTGCCCAGGAACTGAGGAGGCGCATATCTCTGAAACAGCGAGAAACGGCTAGAAGACACCAAGAGACCATCTCACTGATCAGACAGAGGGCGCTGGAACTATCCTCACAGAGACCGGAAGCTTCTGTGCTAGAGACGGAAGCATCAACAAGACATAAGGTATAATTTTTTTGTTTGATCCCCAATGGAGATTGATCCGAAACCGAGTTGTCGCGGTCCCGAAATTACAGCATCAGCTTATATGGTGATGCCAGAATACCAAAGTATCCGGCACTGAGGATAAGACCAAAGACCGGAAATGAGCTGATACTATTTTATTTAATACGAGTCCCCCTTTTATACCCTAATCTACAACACGAGTAAGCACAAATAATATTGATTCATTTGAATGTCATACACTGCACATTCCTCGATACGGTTTTTGGACCTTGATCCCTTCAATCCACATAGAGTGGCAGATTATTGGGATGGTCCATGCTCCGTATCGATGCGTAAGCATTCCTTATTAATATTAATATTACTAATACATAGAATTTCGTACACCGCAAATTCCTCGATACTTGTTGTTTTGAACTTTGATCCCTGACTGTATGAATTGACAGATTCCATCTAAGATAGAGAGTTGATTATACCAATTACTTTGGAGGTTTAATAGAAATAGTTATGTTTAAAATAACGTTTTGAACAGAGATCGAACATTTTATTTCTTTCATTGCTGGACTCGTTACTTGAGGACCTCAGTTTTCTGTCTTCTCTATTTTGTGATCGGCAGTTTGTCTTGTTTTTTCAAAATGTGAGAACAGCATTC
Organism: Glossosoma conforme; assembly: GCA_022606575.1. Taxonomy (NCBI): domain Eukaryota; kingdom Metazoa; phylum Arthropoda; class Insecta; order Trichoptera; family Glossosomatidae; genus Glossosoma; species Glossosoma conforme. Next base: position 4,026,681 of record JAGTXR010000058.1, on the reverse strand, counting down.
AAAATTATTTATTTTTATTTTCAGCCAAACTGTGAAGTGAATATCCGCAACAAGCCTTGCGGAGAATCCGGAAAGAAGAATGGTTCATCATCTGGTCACCCGCTTGTGTCTCAAGGCTCCAGTTCTTCGCTTCTTCAGACAACTCTTGAGGAAGGCGCCTGCAGCGATCGGTGCAACTCTGAAGGTAAAGCAAAAAAAACCTCTAAAAATTCAGTGATCTTAGATTTTGGTAAAAAAAAATTATGCCAATTATTTTGTGCTGTGACTTTCTATGTCGTAGATAAATTTGTTGGCTGAATCTCCATTTGACGTTTGTGAAAATTTTGTGAAAAATGTGACATCAGCATGATATAGCCCTTGCTGACTGGTACCGAAAACCTCGATATACAATCTTTCGTCTCTTATTTCTGTTTGCTTGTCGTACATGTATGTGTCGCCATATTGGTATTTTGGACTAGCTATCTAGATCGTCACTTGTGACGCTGTGCGACCATCTAAGTTAGTTATTGAATTGCGTGGTGGCAGGATGAGGAGCAGATTAACAACACAAAGACTTTTTCTGAAGCACATTGACATATATATTTCGATAACTTTACAAACTTCGGGCCCAAACCTAGTCACAGCATTCAGGCCGGGCCAACCACAATACGACCTCGCCGCCGCCGGCACACAACTGACTGGACACCGGGCGCCGTGGTCGGTGACACCCAGCGCCGCAAGTGGCGATGTATATAACTAATCCTCCTAACGGCATTACAAAATGACAACACATGCGTGTCCGATGAGCGAACGAAAATAACAGGCTAAAGATTGTATATCGAGGTTTTCGGTACCAGTCAGCAAGGGCTATATCATGCTGATGTCAATATATACTATTTCGATTCTAAACAAATATATATAAAATTATTGTATAGAATTTTTTAATGTTTCATTTTTGCTGAATTGATAATTATTATGGTTATTTGTATTGTAATGTGTAATAAGCTGTATTTTTGTATGCAATTGATTTTCTTTCCTTTTAGAAAAAGACGACAGCAAAATGTCTGCATCATGAGAGAAACACAAGGCTCAGAAGAAGAAGCAGAAGAAAATCAAACAGAGGATGATCACCAAGTGAGTTCAAAATATTTTATACCATTGTTATATTTTACTAGTGTAGGAAAAATTATTTACAGTTCCCTAATGAAATTATTAAAAATATTTTGTATAACCACAGATGACAGTTGTCACATATATTTTTTATTTCTAACATAAAACATTATACATTCAGTAATATAAGTAATTTTGAACATTAGAGCAGTAGAATTAAGCTGTAATAATAGTCTTAAAACTTTGTGCAAAATTCGTAACCACTATGGACATATGTATATATATTTTTTCGTTTATTTTAACTTTACAAACATCACAAACGTTAGTTCATTTTGTTCATAAATAATCAATATAAATCAGTACGAACAACAACCACAAAAAAGTTATTCTAAAGGACAAGAAAGTAGAAAAAACAATGCATAAAATATAGATACTTTCAAAAGTAATAAAAAAAGTAAATAGAAAATAAAGTAATAGAAAAGAAGAAAGACAAGCGACAGAAAGTCCCAATGCTCATCAAACACACGACTCTAATAAATAATTCTTCCAAACAAATTTGTGGAGTTCCTAAACTGGGTCTTCCTTGCGTGAAATATATCAACATCCGACGCGATGTGGTTTAACAGATTGATCCCTCTCTCAAGAGGCATAGTCTCTTTCGAGTTTTTGTTACTCTTTGGAAGATCAAATAATCTGTACCTCCTTATTAACAAATATTATCTATGTTAAAATATTGTAATAATTTTCTCTTAAAAATGTGTTTGAAGAGCTCAATGGAATATCATGCTCGATTTGCAGGATTATTTATTAAAAACCATATTTTTTGCATAGTGTTTATATACACTGTATTTGCTTTCTAAAGGGATGGTCCAACAAACCTCTACAACAATTATAGCTCATATATTTGTTAAATAAATCAATTTCTTTAAAATAGTTTAGAAATAAAAAACTACTCATGACAAACATGTAACAAATCACGACTCCAGAATATTCCATCTAAATTTTTTTACACATGTCAAGGGCCTATCAAAAGGAGATCTTTATTTACAATTTATTTCATATCGATAAGGCAGGACACTTTTTAATTACCAATCGTATTAAGTGACACGTTCGTTCAATTTATTTTTTAGGGGTCTTGAATTTGAAGCATCGTATCAATTTCCCGAGACGGAATCTTTCTCGGCCAAGAGCAAGATGTCTCGCTCCATCCACCAGATGGCCAGCATCGTGCAGAGGAGACAACTCGCGCAGAAACCTTCTCAAGGTCAAGGTCAGCCCAGGCAAGCGCTGCAGACGCCTGGCGGCGGGTCAACGACACTCTTCGTTGAGTGACCTTCGAAGCGGCGGCAAAGGTGATGGAAATCTCGGGCCGGATCAGCTGGACAGATTCTTGGGAGAACTACATAGAATTATGGAGAAGCAGGTAAGAGCAATCAAGGTTAATTAAAAAAAAATGGAGTTACAATTCAAAATGACAAGTAAAAAGTAATACCATCTACTAATTGAGGTAGTAAATAATAGAATTATACATACAATAAAAAATCATTCCATATTTGGAGCATAATACACACCACAAACTTCTGCCAACCAGTTTATTTATTTATTTCACGGAACTATAGTTCCAATAAAAAAAACTGTATAATTGATAAAAATAGTTAAAAAATAAAATCATGTAAAATACACTAAAAATCAAAAATAAGGGAATAGAAGCATAAGAGACATAAGGAAAGCAATTAAATTAATTAATAATAAGTTCTGCTAATTGCCATTGTCCCAAGAAATCTCTGCGTCAGGTGGTCCATCTACCCCGACAACTTGAATAGACAGCAATTGTACTATCCATGGCATATTTTTGGGTGATTTGTTGATTAGATTATTTAAGGAGATCGTATGATTACTCTGATGCTCCCAAGGCCTGGTTCTAAGGATCGGCTAAATCTGTCCAGTGACATATGGTTGGCAAAAGGCGGTCACATTTCCATATTTTGGTGCGCGCTCAATGTTGCTTAACTTCTGTGAGTTATTGAAAACTGCTAAAAATGTGCTATTGCGGCTGGACCCAAAAAATAGGAATACAACCATAAGTACAGGACTCGATCTGTAAATCTATAATGAATTGTCTCTGTCTCTTAGAATTTATTAAATTTTATTTATATTTTTTCATAATTGGATATTTTAGTACATGTTTGATTTTTGTTGCAGATAAATCCATCAGAGAAATTGGCCTGGCAGAAACTAAACGGCTTCTCCATCCTTAATGACATTCTGTCCACTGCCATCAATGACAAAGAAAATGTCACAGAAGTCTCTGTTAGGTAAATATACTGGATTATTTATTAAATATATATTCATGTAATAAACACAGACCTGTAATCTGAATAAATATTCTCCTATTGAGAGATGCATGCTGGGAATATTTTATTAATGTTAAAACTGATTTTTAAAGAAGAATTGTATAATTATCCAAAGAATTATAACATTATAGATGCAATATGTGGAACACCTCTGCTAAAAAGAGGGCGGATAATTATGAAAATAATTAAATTGCGTTTTTATTAAAGTAATCCTTTTCATTTTTGTGATATTTATGAAAGTCTGTCAATTATGGTATCTAATTTATTAGTAAGGTAGTCTTAAAGCACATCTTTTGTAATGTTTTTTGTGGATATTTATTATCAGTGAAGATTTATACCAATATTAAACAACCGATACACATATAAATTCACAGCAAACATCACCTTATACATGACATTACTCTCATCAACAAATCTAAAAAAAAAGACAGATGCTGGGCATCGAACCACTATGTAGTTTCGAGGTTCGAGTCCCGGCGTCTGCCATTTATTTTTCTCCAAAGTGTTAATGAAAGAAATGTCGTATAATAAAAGCTTTTACTGTCACAGTAATTATATCAGTTGATTTATGTTTGATTTGTCTTAAACGCTAATTAATATGTGATTTTTTTCCATTTTTCCTTTTTTAGAACATTAATCACAGCAAGCAACTTGTACCAACTAGCTTGCCAAAACTGTCCAGAAAATTGTGACTACGTTATACTCTCCAACAAGATACTCACACCCATTGATCTTTTGCTGCAGAGATTACAGGTGAATATATATATTTTTAGAGTTTTGTTTCATTTTATTCCATTTAGGTTCTCATGTTTACTAAAAACAAGACAACTTTGTATTTAATTTTTATTTAAATCTTTTAATCCTACAAACATCTTGCATTTAAGGGGGGGAACCGCTTTAAGAGGCTGTTTTTTAATATATTTTTTGTGATTTTTTATCGACAGGAAGGAATGATGAAAAATTATTGGGTTTTAGAAGTATTTTAACGTATATTATGAACTACATAATCAAATATTTTAAGAAATGTTTTTCTTGATATTATCCTAGTTATAAGCTCATATACATGTGTTCTGAAATTAGGATCTATAGTTGGCTGCACGATAGGATACCGAAAATTTTGGAAGAGATATAGAAAATCAGGTTACAATGTACAGTAATGTACGAGTACTTATAAGTTGAATCTAAGAATTAATAAAAATTACTTACTATATATATTAAAAATAAGCCGGCGGGTATAGCTCAATGGTCAAAGCGTTTTCTTTGCAAGCCAAAGGTCGTGGGTTCGATCCCCGACGGAGATGAATGGATTTTTAATCAATTTCTGAGTTATAAAATACCACGGTTGGTGTGATTTCCTACCCGTAAAATGCCAATCATATCCTATTAATCAAAATTGGTGGTAGACGAAAGTCGTCCCGTGAAGACCACCCATTCATAGTAAATTCCCATATTAATTAATCACTCAGATCGGCTAGAGCAAATAGAAGCACCCTGCAGCTGACGGGAGGTAGTCCTAGCACGGTCTTTGGCAATCGGGCTTTCAGCTACGCTGCACCAATGGCCTGGAACTCACTACCGGAAAGCATAAGAGAGCTTAAAGCGGAGGCATCCTTCAGAAGCAGACTCAAGACCAACCTTTTTACTCAGAGAGGCAAAGAAGCGCATTTGGAATGATCATTCGGTCATAACAGAGCGCTATACAAATACTAATATAATAATAATAATAATTAAGAATTATGCGTGAATCTCGGGCTGTAGTATATGACGTTGGCGGATCAACACTTCACATGCAGCGCTTAGCCCTATGCAGCATGGTAAGCGTCATAGAATTCCACAGAGACTTCAACATTACTATCACCATTTGTCGGTATTCTCCTGTATGTGTCTACATAATAAAAATATATAAATATATAAATTAATCATTATAGTACCCCAAAGTTCATATGTTAATGCTATACCCTACAAAATGTATATCTTACCTAGGTATTTATATAGAGTAGTCGTGAATATGAGTATTCAAGTTATTTTTATTGATTCTTTTACTGTGTATGATGACTATAGTGGGCATAAGCTGTTAGGTAGATTTTTCACTCTCATTAGAGCTGTATTCTTTAGATGTAATGTTCAAAATTAGCTGAATACTTATGATATTATGAATATAATGGAATAAAAACATAATTATCTTGAAAGGCATTTTAAATTGTGCATTGTTTAATTTTATTGCCATCCAAAGAATCAATTAAAATTATGAATGTATATTAATTTATTTTTGTATACTAGTGACATCTAGCGGGGAGTATTTTATTAAAGTCATGACATCTATGAGCGAAATAAAAAAGTTGATTCTGTGTTGTTTTGTTTATTATTCAGGTCTTATATAGATGTCATTGGCTTCCATTGTTTTAATATTTTAGTTGAAATTTTTTACAATAAATTTTATTTTCACTACACAAATATTTTTATAGAATATTTTAATTCGTTCCAGGAGCAAGTTCGTTATGCGAAAAGTTCGTTATGTGAAACGAGTTTTCCCATAACAATACATGTTAAAAAAAATTCGTTCTGTAGCATAAAATATGGTAAGATGACATAAAAAAAGATAAATTTTTGTTATTATTTTTATTTAGATACATCTAAAAACATAATGAAAAAAACACACATTTTTAATTTTAAGAAATAATCGGGATGTTTTTTCTTTAGATCTTCATAAATTATCTTGGCCTTGTGACAGATAATATCTTGGGTTGTTACGTCACCTTTCACCTGCCTGTCCTTAATCCAAATCGCTAATAGCCTCTCCATTTCCTCGTGGATTGAAGATCTATGTTTTTCATTAAATAGTTTTGATACTCCTTTGGCTACTTTGGCTGATTTTACACCAAAATGGTGAAAATGGTGGTCTTGTTGAGGCCAAACTCTTTGACGAGGTCACACTGTTTTGTTCATTCTTCTAATTATTTCCTGTTTCATTTCAAGAGAAATCACCTTCCTGCTTTTTTAGAACCCATCATATAAAAAAAATGTTGAGTTTATCTTAAAAGGACGACTGCCGTGATACGTGTGCGATTTAATTCGTATTCAGGTACTACGCAGTGACTAACGAGTCTAACGACTGCCTGCGCGGGAGGATGCAATTAATCGGCAGTGATCGCCTTTTTGCCTGCGCGGAAGGATGCAATAAATCGGCAGTGACTTCGTTGTGTGAAGCGAAGTTCGTTGTGTGTATTTTTCGTTGTGTGCAGCGTTCGCTGTGCGAGGCGTTCGTTATGCGAGGCACCACTGTATGCATAATAAAAAAAAAACAATAATTAGTATTCCAGCAGATTTGATTCACCGTTTTCAAGTATAAAATGTACTCGTTTGGTCACCGAAGTAAAGCAACACTGAGTGAGAATTAAAACATGGATAGAATACACATCGCCTGTTGCTTATTCCATATCGTTAGTTGCATTGAGCCACTGATTATTATTTCTGTTCCATTATCGCCAGCAACGAAAATACCAAGTTGTAAGCTTAGTTCTCGTACGATCTACGAAGTTAAGCAACATTTAGCGATGATCAAAACTTAATAGGATCAAATAATCCAGTTCAAGTTCCTATTTTTCCAAACCATATATGTTCCCAGATTTATACTATCTGATAATTTGTGATGCCCATACGCTCCATATATGTAAAGATAAGGTGATTAACCTTGTGTTCTAATAATATTGAATCAACACGGCAGCCATTGTGCGGAAATGGGTTCCTCTTAACCCTTTACGCGCCTCGGGATGTTTTCTTTGTGCCGGTGTTGGATTACTCGCCGCCGTATCGGGTGTCACAACAAACAAGGGGTTAACATACCTGATGCCGAACGCAAAACTAAATAAAAATAATACACATACTATTTATAGACGGCGCTAATGCATCCATCCGACAGTTTCCGGTGAGACGAAATATATTCCAACCTCCTACAACGTTTTCGTAAGATCGGATGATCAGCCCGACGCTCCCGATGACATGAACCATTTAGTTCTAAGAGGAAGTTCAGCACAAATTAACATTTTTTTATGTAATCGCATGCAGGAGACCACAGCCGGTCAAGACCACTGCACTCTATGACGCTCAGCCAGGGAGGCTGGACGCTGCATTCGGAAAACGTGTGTTCGTGTTTGTGTGTGGGTTGGGGAGATTGCAAGTGTATATTTATCTGTTTCTTGAAGAGATCCAGATTGTAGGAAGGAGGAAACACATACGCTGGAAAAGCATTCCAAAGCTTACCGGTGGCATTAAGGAAGGAACTTTGGAAACTGCCAGTTCTTGGTCGACACACATTAACCGTATATGGATGTTCGGCAAGTGCAAGACGAGTTTGTCGGTTGTGGGTGGGTGCAGGAGGAATTAGTTCTTTTAAGTTCCGAAGAGCAGCGACCGTGGTAATAACGGTAGAAAAAGACTATACTATATATAAGGGATCGTTATATATCGCACTTTTTTCATTCGTAACTTAGATTTCACCTGGTATTGTGTCTTTTGGGTTTAGCCGTATGTACTATGACGTTCGTGAAGGTATGCCTTTTAGAACATACCCATCGTACATGACTCTGAATCTCATGACCGGCGGCTGAACTACCTCAAGATATCAACTCATCACAAAATCGTTAGACTTGAAGATGACACCTGCAATGGCGGTCGAAATATTGGTACAGAGGTCCATGTATGCGTGAACGGCTAGTTCCATAGATAGCCGCCATGTTAATTTTAGCGCAGCGACTGTCACTGCCGCTGGCCAAGAGTCTCCGGTAGCTGTGAGGTACACAGCATTGTGTTATCACGACCTATCCTTCCCAGACAATGCGTTCAAAGACTCATCGGTAACTACATGGGACGCACTGGATAAAGTTAGGTTAGGTACCAGTTGTCCCGTGCACTAAATACACCGTGCCCCCCCCTTCGTTACCGATGAGTCGTTGAACGAATTGTCTGATAATGCGGCGGAACTCAGCATTGTCCGTGTCCCGGGCGGAAGACCGAATTTTTTCTGTCTTTTTTGTTTAATGTACAACAAATATCAAATGTGCTTCTCGACGAGTTCTTTGCTTTGACTACCTGCTCATCATCCATCCACCACGCATCCCAACGACAATCTAGCGATCTGGAGTCGCTTTATTTAAACGAGGATCTCACCTATTATTCGTGCTTAACCATTGAAGATACAAATATTAAGAAATTTATTTTTTTAAAAAGCACGATTTGTGTATAATTTTTAACACGGTTGTGTTTTACTTTTCGAAAAAAATATGTAGCTTTCATTGCAAATTTTACATAAAAGCAATTTGCCGGCGGGTATAGCTCAATGGTCAAAGCGTTTGCTTTGCGAGTCAATGGTCGTGGGTTCGATCCCCGACGGAGATGAAAAAAAAACGATTTTTAATCTATTTCTGAGCTCTAAAATACCCAGGTTGGCATGATTTTGATCCCTCACCAGTTAAATGACAGTCATAGCCTATTAATTAAAATTGTTGGTAGACGAAAGTCGTCCCGTGGAGACCACCCATTCATAGTAAATTCCTGTGATAATAAGCATGATGCGTGAATCTCGGGCTGTAGTCTATGACGTTGGCGGATCAACACTCCACATGCAGCGCTTATAGAATTCCACAGATGAGACTTCAGAATTACTATCGCCATCTCGGTACTCGGTAGTCGGTATTCTCATATATGTGTGTACATAAAAAAATCACAAATGCGCTGTAATGTATTAAAAAAAAATGAGAAGAAAAATATGCACATTTTAATCATTTGAATATACGGATCATAAAGTCTATACAGGATGATTTTATGCATGTAGTTTGAACGTGTTCGTACCTAGCGTGATAAAAATTAACGACCGTACCTTTTCGATCAGGTTCTAACCCCAAAAACTTTTCATTTCTTTTCTCCACTTTCTCTTTTTTCTTGCTTACTGTTTACGCAAATGTAGTGAGAAAGCTCGTTCATAGCCAAAGAGTGTAAAAATGCAAACCGAACGTCGCGTGTTCGATCACACAAAATGTTTGGTCATCATCATTAGCCCAACCAAGAAGACTGCTATGGATCCTGTATCCTTTAACGATTGTTCTCTTCCAAAAGCAAGCTCCATCAACATCTTTGGTGTATCGATCTCGAACAATGTCAAATATTACGAGTCAATTAAGTAAGAAGCCGGTCTTGCATCCAAAAAACTAGGTTTATTATATCACGTTGGTATTTCAACGATAAACAACTTCTTCTTCTATATAAAGGACGAATCCGACCTATCCTTGAATACGGCAGTCACCTTTGGTTTGGAGCCCCAAAATAACTTCTAAACTTAATTGACTCAGTTTAAAAAGAGCGATTTGTTTTATAAACAATGAAATTCTTACGTCTAACCTGCAATCAATGGAACACAGGCGTAATATTGGTTCACTTAGTCTTTCCTGCCGTTATTACCACGGTCGCTGCTCTTCGGAACTTAAAGAACTAATTCCTCCTGCACCCATCCACAACCGACAAACTCGTCTTACACTTGCCGAACATCCATATACGGTGTGTAAACCAAGAACTGACAGTTTCCAAAGTTTTTTCCTCGATGCCACCGGTAATCTTCGGAATGCTGTTCTAGCATCTGTGGATCTCTTCAAGAAACTGTTAAATATAAATTTGCAGTCTCCCCAACCCACACACAAATACGAACACATCACACGTTACCTGCATGCAGCGTCCAACCTCTCTGGCTGAGCGTCATTGAGTGCACAGGTCTTGACCGGCTGTGCTCTCCTGTAAGATATATTTTTTATGTTATAGTACTGGCGTGCCCGTAGTGAGCTTAGCGTATTATAATGATAGATGATATACATATTACGGTTGTTGCGTGGGCCCATCCCGCCCATATTTGCGGGGGTTAAAAATACCCCGCTATAGAGAAGATCACATTACCGACCAAACAAACACAAACATCGAGGATTCTATGCAGGAGCGGACCGGGAATACGCATCATTCCATATTCGGTTCCTATCTGGAGCATATGGTCGTCACAAACTGTTGTCTCAAAGCTCTTTCAACCACGACAGTCATTGCCTCATCCTGTGACAACTGCACCGCTAAAATTCTATAAATTATCTACAGTTTATTTTATGTATAGTTACCTACGTCCTTGGAAGCCTGAATGAAAGACAGCTTTATTTTTATATTATGGTCTCCTGCGGCATTCGAAGCGTGTCTCAGACGGTTCATTTTCGTCTTTTAAACGACTGTATGATAAAAAATCTGCCTTACCTCGTCATTCTTCATTAAATCAAATTTAAGTATTCTACGTAAGCAGCTGTTCTGATATCCTATTATACAGCTGCATTCGCGTTAGGTAAGGTGCCAAAATTCGTAGAAAATCGGGGTAGTATAGGCGCTGTGCAGGCAAAAATGCGTTTCGATCGAGTAAAGCTGCGAGTCTTCAATATTGCCCGTGTAGTAAAATAACGCTCTATCATTCCGAGTACATTTAATATAGGTGTAGTTCTCGATGGGCCTTCAAGACTTTAAGGCAACCGTAGTATCCGAGGCATATTTGAGAATCTCAGAATCGTTAGTGAATCAATTATCAGCACGACGATCCCGAGGCCTGAACCGTTCGCGCATAAGGGGCGGCTTGACACAAAAAAATGTAAGCTTCATGAGCCTTAATGTGTATAACCTTTACATCTCCCCATATCCGTTCCATATATGTAGCATATACTCATCACAAATTGCTGCCACTCAGTGCTCTCAGTTGCCATTATCCATTCATTGTCCCAACACACTTCTGCATTTGGAGGTCTATCTGAGAACGCATATGGTTCCCGACAAACTCCTGGACTTGCAGAGACGGAAACTGCAGTATATAAAGCATATCTTAAACAAATTTTTCGATCATATAATTTAAGAGGATATTATGATTGGTCTGACGTTCTTAAAGCATGAACCATTTGATCCTAAGAGGCGGCTTTACGAGGAACATTAAAACCCATTCCGTCTCTGAGTTTTTTTTATCACGTCGCACTTTTATATTATTGATCCCTATTGCCTCTTACGCAGAGACCAAGATAGCTTGGCAAACATCACATTTCACTGTGATCCATCTATCCTTGCCCATCTACGAGTATCTACCCACTACTATCCCTAGAAGCTCTATTTGTTCGGGTGTATCCTTCTCACACTGTATGCCTGCGGGTATGGCTTAGAGGTAAAGCGCTTGCTTAACAAGCCAGACGTCGTGGTTCGATACCTTTTTCTTCCAAATCCGTTCATATAGTAATTGCCGCCACTTAGTTCCGTCAGTTTCAACTGTCCATTCCTCGTTCTAGGACATGTCTGTACCAGATGGACCATTTGGGAACATATATAGTTTCCGACATCCTCCAGAACAGAAGTTCGAGTACTTGAAGAAGGCTAACTGTAATACTCGAGGCATATTTTTGGATGATTTGTTAATCGGTTTTTTTAAGGAAAACGGGTGATAATCCCGACGCTTCTAAGGCTTAGACAAGTATTTTCTAAGAGGCGGCTTATCCTACCAAGATAACCTAGAGACTGTTAAATCAAAGAAGCTTTTGTAATTGAATATTGCATCAATGATGTAAATAAATGTTTTTTTTTTAAATTGCAGTTACGAGTATACCTGTATATTTTTTTATATTAAAATGTCAAGATGTCGAATTATCATCTCCTTTTTCGACATATCGCCGGAGGGTATAGCTCAATGGTCAAAGCGTTTGCTTTGCAAGCCAAAGGTCGTGGGTTCGATCCCCGACCGAGATTAATGGATTTTTAATCAATTTCTGAGTTCTATCATATAATAGACCCCCGGTTGGCGTGAATTTGATCCCTCACCCGTAAAATGCCAGTCATAGCCTATTAATTAAGATTGGTGGTGGACGAAAGTCGTCCCGTGAATACCATCAATTCATAGTAAATTCCTGTTATGATAAGGGTGATGCGTGAATCTCGGGCTGTAGTCTATGACGTTGGTGAATCAACACTATAAGCGTCATATAATTCCATAGATGAGACTTCAATAGAAAAAAATCGCCTAAATCGGAATATTTTTACATTATTATATCAGCCAAACTTACAACTCTTTTTGTACTGAAACGATCAAATATATTCCATCAAATAGTTTCTTTGACTATTTTTCCATGATAATAGTAATCAGGCAACTCAAATATACACAGTTAACATGGACAGTAAACATGTTGGATTAAAATGAAGTGCCCTTATGCATACATTCAGATAATATTGACCGTACGATGATTTTACTATTAGGTTGTTCAGAAAGTAATTTTTATAATAAAAAAACTTTTTTAATATAGTCTTTTTAAAATGATCACCAACGGTCAAATTCGATAAATTCAAATCTCCCGAGGTTTAGACAAAATAGTGTATTTATTGTGTTTTCATCAGCTTCGCTTTTACTTGCAGAACGTGGTGCATATTTAACATCAAAATTGTTCGATGGATATTCCTAACCAATTTTGGCATTGGCTTTCTGTCTATACGTCTTCTCAATATGTGTATATAATGTCGGGAATTTGTTTTCTTGCTTAAAATATTTTTTATGTCTTTTTGATGTGAAATATGTTTTTTTCCATAATACCCGTATATTTGAAAAGTTACAGACCATAAACTACTTCGTATAATTAATTTAAAACTTTGTCACAAGCAAGCCTTCCTGCAGCTGACGGGAAGTAGTCCTAGCACGGTCTTTGGCAATCGGGCTTTCAGCTACGCGGCACCAATGGCCTGGAACTCGCTACCGGAAAGCATAAAAGAGCCTAAAGCGGAGGCATCCTTCAGAAGCAGACTCAAGACCCACCTTTTTACTCAGAGAGGCAAAGAAGCGCTTTTGGAATGATCATTCGGTCATAAAAGAGCGCTATACAAATACTCATATAATAATAATAATAAGCCTTGATATATAAGGTGACATATTTTTATGCTCATAATCATGTAAATGGTGTAATTCAAGAAATCGAAAAAAATAGTTATTCGTTTATTTCAGTTCACATTGTTGTGAATTAATATAATCATCATCCAACATCATCATCATCAGCATCAGCCTGTATCCATCCACTGTTGAACGTAAGCCACCCGCATGAGTCTCCATCCTCTTCGATCCTCCGCCTTTCGCATCCAGGTCACTCCCGCTATTCTTTATATGTTGTCAGTCCATCTTGCAAGTGGCGGACAATGTTTCGTTTGCCAGTTCTTGGGCGCCATTCCAATACTTTTCTTCCCCATCGACCGTCGTCTCTTCGAAAGACATGTCCTGCTCATTGCCGCTTGAGTGTGTATTCGTTGGGTAGCATCCACTCCTTGAGTTCTTCATCCAACATAAATTTAAAAAAAATCTAAAATTTCAAGCATTTCAAGCTTTGTAGACGACAGCTCTCAGGCTGGTCGATCCGCTCTAATGTTGCGGTCTGCTCTTCTCTTCGATTGATCCCCTCCCAGCTGGTTGTAAGGCAGCTAGTTGGCCAGTTCTCCAGAGTAGGCGGGCAGGCTCATTCTCCAGAGTAGGCAGCAGGCGGGAAGTCCAGACGAGGGTTGGAGGTAGAAGTGAAACACAAGAGAGTCAAATCTATACTGATTTATTTTGGTTTTCTGACTTATATTTATACAACAATCTCTCCTGGAGGCGCCCGCGGGGGAGGAACGTCGACCAATCAGCGCGCTCGGCTCGCGGCTGAATCAGCGCTTCGCCGCAAGGATCCTGCGTGGGTCGACGCGTAAATGCTCCAGAGCTCCCAGACGCACGCCTCGCAACTTTGAGAGCGCATGTACCAAATTAACAATTTTCATTTATATATTTCAAACATTTAATAAGGACAATAACTTAATACTAACGACGTACGCAACAAGCTTCATGAAGTTGTTTCTTTCATCGGCTTTCGTCCATCAAAACACAAACCTTTAAACATCTCAGAACGAATGAAACACGACTTGCACCACTTTCATAATCATGGGCACATTTATTTCGCCGCTTTCTGAAGTGGACTGAAAAAAAGTACTTTTTTCATGTATTGTAAAAAGTGAAATTACTTTCTAAACAACATAATATTTACTTACAAGTTCGACTATCAGTTTTATAGTCAGATAGCTCAACAGGCTGGCAAATCATCTAATCTGTAAAAATAAAACGATTGACAGGGGCTTTCGTTATCTACTATACAATGCTAGCGTGTAAGCAAAGAGTGTTTTATTATCTGTGCTGCTAACGGATTAGAATCATTGTTATCACGGCGTGTGTGAAACCTGTTAATTATTCATCGAACGATGCGCACCGTCAAGGTGACTTGATAGTTACCTTTCTTACCTTCTCCAAGGTTGACATTTTCCAAGCGTGCACTATCCACTGCAAGAAATTCATAAAATTGATATCGTGATGTTGTTTTATCAAAGATACTTCACTATCCTCTGGTGTGATGCGGGTGTGATGCGGGTGTGATGCGTGTAAAGCCTAATCCTAGTTTTTAACCCTTTTGCATCGGTTGTCGGCATATGCCGTCAAAGATTCCCCGACCGTTGACATCTGTTGACGTGATATATCGTTTTGCTACTTTCAGTACTCATTGTGACATCTACGTTAGGAAATTGAAAAAGCAATTATTCCCTTTATCAACCTACATGTATACTTTACAGGAATCTGTATAGCATGTAAATAAATATCGTTAGGTTTCGTCACAGGTGCGATTTTTCTGTAAACCACGTGTGTCAATGCCACCACATGTATGGAGTTACATAATGAACGTTGGTTAAATATAATAGTTTTTATGCATCATCTGATAGCTAAAGGATATACGAACCAATGTGATATATGAAAATAGGTCAGATAAGTACATTTAGGCTTCAAAAGCTACTTTTAAGTAAAAAAAATGTTTGAAAATTCACGCCGTATTGACAGTATAATTTGTATTCCACCGAGCCTTAACAAAGGGGTAACAAAAGATGGGACAATGACATACACGGTTGTTGTATGTCAACCATGAACTGGCAGCTTCAAAAAATCTTTCCCAAATGCCACCGGTAAGCTCTGAAAAGCTCTTCCAGTATGTGTTTTACTTCCACATACAATCAGAAAGAAACAGAATTACAAACACTTGCAATGCAAGCAGATAACACTGCACATCCTTCCTGCATGCAGTGTCCAGCCTGGCTTTGTTAAGCGTCATAGAGTCCGTGGAAGAACAACGCCCTCGTTGCTCCCATGTGTGTATTTACATATTTAAAATAATGATGATTTGATGACGTGGGAGGGCAATTGAGTGAAATGGTAGATATATTTAACAAACAACTTTGCATTTTTTGACGCTTAGCGTAGCCGTGAAACAATAGTTTTCAACAATATTAAGATTATCAACTGACGATAATTATACGATTACATGTTTCGGCCTCCCTTGGAGACCATCTTCAATCCTTCATCCAGGGAGGCCGAAACATGGAATCGCTTAAAAATAAATGTGAATCAAAATTAAATATTTTTAATTTTTTAATTTAAAATAATTTAAAATTATAATAGTTTTCAATATAATTTATCGTACAGTTAGAGTCCTCATCTCTGATGTATGGGATGAAACTAGGAAGATAGCGTCTGACAGAGCTTCGTGACGGCAGCTTGTGATGACCACATGCTCCATTTAAGGGAGCAGACATGATGATGATGAGTTTGTGGTTATGTCTAAAAAGCTCTCTGGCGGTGTGTACAGTCGCGGTAAAAAGTCAATCCGCCGCACGCTGATTTTGTTTTGACACGGATTTGGGAATGCAAACACGCGCAGAGAGTGAGAGAGCGACATAGAGATACAAACAAACAAACTGGCAGTGTATCCAAATGAGCCTGTCGAGTGTTGGGCAAACAGAGCGGCGAGAGCCGGCCATTTACCGGACACTTCACCCCAGTTCGTGTTTGCGCGACGAAACAGTGCCTATTAAAAGTAGTACTCGTATATATGTATTATTTTATTGTAGCGTGACGTTGTTTGGTGACAATTGGCTTTGTCGAGTGTGTACGTTACCTGCTGGGATATTCAATCCACTATTCATCAGAGCTAGATATTCTGACTGTGGTGTTAGAAAACGCGAGTGCGATCCCCGGTGAGCTTAATTTTAAAAAAATGTTTACATACTGTAACGATAAATATCTTCTTCGTAGTATCAATCCGGTGAATTGGTTTGCAGCAACAAGATCTTGCATCTCGATCTCCACTCCTCTCGATCCTTTGCAGTTCTCTTCAGTTCAGCATAAGAACTACAACTCATGTCCTCGAACACTTGCTGCAAATATTCCCGTCTAGGGCGCCCTCTACAGTTTCTACCCTCAACCATCCCTTCCACAATGTCGTGAAGAAGACCATAGTGGCGCATGATGTGACCGATCCATCAGGTTCGCCTCCCTGAGATGGTTCTTATTAGGTCCCTATCTTCCTTGATTTGTTGTTCGTGACGTGGTCTCTCCAGGAAATCCCGTCTTTTTTTATCACTTTCAGATAAGCACCATGTCTCAAAGCCGTACATCAAGATGCTCCAAACAAACGTTTTGGCAAGTTGCTTGCGGAACCTTAAATTAATATTCTTTGACTCAAGAATTTTCGCTTTTTTATTGAACGCTAGCCTTGCTTGATGTTTCCGACTCTTGACTTCTCTTTTTTTTTTTTGAAAAAAAAAAACCTACTGAGTTCAAAAAAGAGCAGTTCGTCTAGTAAATAATGGTACAGTTACATCTAACCTTCGATCCTTGGAACACTGACGTAAGATTAGTTCATTTCGTCTTTTCTACTATTATTAATACAACTGCTACTCTACTGAACCAAAGATTTAATTCCTCTTGTACCTACCCACAAATTACAAACTCGCCTAACATAACAAAACATCCATACATGGTAATGAAGTAATGTCTGTCCTAGAATTGGCTGTTTCCAAAATTCTTTCCTAAATACCAGCTCTTGATTGCCCTTTAGTTACTTTGTTTTTTTTTCATACAATATCGATCTCTTTAAGAAACATATCTTGCAATTTTACCAACTCACATCAAACACAACGCAGGTTTCCGTCATGCAGCGTCAAGCCGTCCTGGCTGAGCGTCATAGAACCCGCTAGCGTCGACCGGTTGTGCTATTCTGCATACGATTTCATAAGAAATAAATAACTGACACTGTCTATGCCTTGTCCCAATACATCTCTGCAAACGAAGGTCCATATGGGAACATATATGATTCCCGACGTCTTAGGGACTTGAAGATACGGTAATTGTAGTAACCAAGGCGTTTTTAGGTGTTTACGAAGCAGATTTTGAATAAGATTAGATGAATAGTCAGACGCTTCCGAGGTCTGGATCCAAATAATGACACGCGGCGAGCTACGGGTGGTAACCCATCCATGACTCAGTCCGCGTCCAATGTTGCTTAACTTTGGGCGATCGAATCAAACTGCGCTCTCTTTTCTCATTTCCTTATTAAATTTCCGGACTTTTGTATACCTCAGATCTACACATTATCTTCTCGAGCGTCATAGAGCGCACTGGTTTCACCCGGCTGTGCTCTCGTGCGCACGTTTACTTAAAAAATAATGTTTTCAGACTTTTGAACGGTGGCGCAGTTGCATTTGGATAAAATCCCCTTTCCCCGTAATACCTACCTCCTTAGCGTAGCGTATATACCTATTATACCTAACCATATACAGGGTGTAAAGACTTATACATAGACATACGGTGGTTCCCATCTCTTAGGGTAGACACAGAGCCGCATGGAAAAATCAAGTTATTCAATTATTTTGTTTTTTAATACAATTTTTGAATTTTAATGAATATATTTACCACCATCGAATCTCGCAAAAAAAAATAAACATTACCATGATGTCGATGACCAAGCGTTGTCTCGTATTTTTTCTGCGATATATTAACCACCGTTGCAGGGGTCATCGTTAAACAAGACGCAGATACGTCGTTATTCGCTTACGTCATTGTTTGCTGCGATTCGAATGTTTATTTCGAGATCCCTTTCGATCCTCCGCCTTCCGCATCCAGGCTCCTACCGCTAATACTAATATCCACCTTCCATACCCTTTCCACATCTGGAACATATGGTCACAACTAATTACCGCCAGTTAGTTATGACAGTTTCCACAGTCTTTACCACTCCCCGAGACATGTCTGAACCCGAAGGTTCCATGTTGGAACATATATGATTCCCGATGACATCCAGGGCAGAAGCACTTGAAAAAACAGCAATCCGAGGCATATTTTTTGTTGATTTATTAAGAAGATCGGACGATTAGAGCCATGCTCCCGAGCCTTAGAAAATTTGGTCTTAAGGATCGGCTCAATCCGAATACGCGGTTAACAATAAACAGCGACCCATCCAAGTTTTGTTCCGCGACCAATGTTGCTTAACTTGAATGATTTAACTAGAACCGAGCTAATTATATGCTAATGCCGTTAGACGATTGTATAATATATAGTAAATAATACCGATACGACTGCAAATATGCATAGTATTATTTAGTTTTACACTTCGTTCCTGTGCTTTCACAGCGCAGTGGCGTATTCGGTATCTACCCAGGGGGGAGCATTAGGCCTGAAAGCTTTTAGCGGCCGCCCCGCACCGACTGTGGTGACCACACTCCACACCTACTTGTCTTTTAACCCTTAAAAATTTTTTTTTATTTAAGCGAAGAAATGTAATAAATTTAACAAATTAGAAAATCGACTAATCAAATGCTGAAAACATCGATTCTGATCACCTATGTTTTGTACGTAATACTGTGCCACTCTTTGAGACCAAACGGTTCAAGCTCCAGGAGCGTCAAGCTATCAATCTTCTTAAAAATTTCATTAACACATGCCCAAGTATCATGTCTTGGATATATGATAGTTGCCTTTTCTTTCAACCCTTAAAATCTCTTATTGGAGATCCATCGGAAATTTATAATACTAACTTTACGATCAATAATTCTAAGTGGAAAAAAATAATAAAAAAATAACTATATGTACTCGGTGGAGATTCGTGTGCACAACGATGTCTATGGTCGAGTATATGACTCAATTTCAGCGCTTACGGGTAATCAGGGAAACTAGCTATGACTATTAATAATCGTCTCACACTTTCGGCTGGCGGGTATAGCTCAATGGTCAAAGCGTTTTCTTTGCAAGCTAAAGGTCGTGGGTTCAATTCCCGACGGAGATTTATAAAAAAACGATTTCTGAGCTCTTCAATACCCGGGTTTGTGTGAATTTGATCCCTCACCCGTAAAATGCCAGTCATGTATTAATCAAAATTGGTGGTAGACGAAAGTCGTCCCGTGAAGATCACTCATTCATAGTAAATTCCTATAATAATCAAGGATGATGCGTGAATCTCGAGGTATAGTCTATGACGTTGGCGGGTCAACACTTCACATGCAGCGCTTAGCCATATGCAGCACGGTAAGCGTCATAGAATTCCACAGAGACTTCAGAATTACTGGAGTTATGATCTGTCGGTATTCTTCTGTATGTGTTTACAAAAAAAAGAATATGGTAAAAAAGGCATAATATAGCCCAGTAAAACACAATACATACGGAAAACCTAATTTCAACAATCATTCTTTATTCTTGGAAACATAGTCTCTCTTCTAGTAACACAACCCAAAAGCCACGAATAAAATATATTTATATTCCCGAGCTTTCGCTGATCACGGTCGCCCCGAATTGTGCGCAAAGCTCCGTATTAGAGCTGAAACTTTTTTAAAACCTCCCCCCGCGGATATCTTCTTTATTATTCTTACATTTTTATCACCGCGGCCCTGCTCCCTCATCCGGCCCTTGTCGCTCCGCTTTTTTCACTATTTTTTTTTATTATTGTTTTATTTTTTCCTCAGTCCCTAAGCAGGTATTTATCGGCGAATTATCCTCCCTTACCGCAAGAAAACCTCGGTCGGCGAAAACAACAATTTTTACCTTAAACACTTTTTCACGTATCCTAACATTTTACAGAGCAAAGGCCGATATTGTTTAGTATTAATTGACTCAGTTCAAAGAAGAACAATTCGTTTGTTAAACAATGACACAGGCGTAAGATTGGTTCACTTAGTCTTTTCTACCGTTATTACCACGGTCGCTGCTCTTCGAAACTTAAAAAACTAAATCCTATTCCACCCACCCACAACCGACAAACTTGTCTTACACTTGCCAAACATCCATACACAGTTAATGTGTCTCGACCAAGAACTGGCAGTTTCCAAAGTTCCTACCTTAATGCCACTGGTAAGCTTTAGAATGCTCTTTCAGCGTCTGTGTTTCCTCCTTCCTACAATATGGATCTCTTCAAAAAACACATGAATATACACTTGCGATTTTCCTAGCCCACACACAAACACGAACACAACACTCGTTTCCCGCATGTAGCGTCCAGCCGCCCTGGCTGAGCGTCATAGAGTGCACTGGTGTGAATTTAAAAAAAGTAAAAATTAGCAGTGTCGGGAACAAAGACACCGTAATATATTTGTTTCTTATAAAAAGTTCTCTCCTGTTTTTTTTTTAAATGTGACTTCCGACCTTTCAGGTTTAATGTACAAATATCACATTGTTTTTCTCTTCTTTTCCCAGATGGTGGTGTCTACCGGTGTCCCGTGCGCCTTGGCCGCTGCTCTTCAGCGTGCCGCTTGCGCCTGTTTGCAGTTTGCCAGTCCAGCAGTGGCTGCAAGACTACACGACCTAGTAGGGTAAGTCCAAAATCAGCCTTTTAAAGAGAAAATTCTAGAAAAAACTGCGTCTATACGGTGGATACATTCGAGGTAATTCTGTATAAAGAACTGTACTGTAAAGTGAGTCGACTGTAGTTATGCTCTGTTCGTCATTCATGGATGTTGTGATGTTTATTGTTGTGTTGAACTATTGATAGATTCTTGGATTAGAATATTTGGGCGCTATTAGACGTCGCTTGGACACGATTAAAAAAGTCCGTTGCTTGTGTTGTGATGTTTATTGTTGTGCACGACCTAGTATTGTAAGTCCAAAACCAGCCTTTTTACAAGAAAATTCTAGAAAATATTACGCTTATACGGTAGATAGGTTCCACGCAATGCTGTATAAACAAACTATACTTTAAGAATGAAACGGCTAGAGGTCAGCTCTGTGCCCCATTTAGTGTGTTGTGATGTTTCTTGTTGTGTTAAAGTATTGATAGATTCTTGATCAATTAAATAGTCAAAACTGAGGCTAGAGCTCCACTCGGTGCGTCCGTCACTTACGATTATGCTGCGATGTTTACTGTTGTATGAATCTATAGAAAGAGATTATTTATGTGACGCAGTGTTTTGTTACATAATGATTATTGTTTAGGTCTTCTTCTTCGTGTCAGCGACGTCAAATTATTTTTGCTCAGTATCTGGCAACATTGATAGCCCGTGTGTTGCCCAGCATTAAGTACTGAGATGTGCAGCTTGTTGGGCACATGGAGCAAGATTTTAGGTTTGAGGCGGTCTGCAGGTCTCCACAGTCGAACAATAGTTACTCCCTGCCGAAACATTCCCCACCGCTGGAGGTTGTCCTTTGTTCTACCAACTCCGGTTTTTAATCTGTTCAGGAATTTCCAGGTCCGCCAGTCAAGGTTCTTGCCAGTTGGGAGGCCTTTCTTTGGAGTAATAAAATCCTCTGATGCGACTTGTTGCCAGAGCTGCAGTCTCTCATTTTCAGGGCCGGATGTGAGAGGTTGTGTGGATCTCAGAAAGCTGCTTCGCGACTTCAGTCTGGGTGTTGGGGTATCTGATTATACAAGCAGTGGGACGGTTGGTTGATTGCCTTACGCATTTCTTCGGCGCATATGACTTTGCGTTTTATGTTTGGTGGTGCGATACCAGCCAAGGGGTATAGTTTTGAAATTATTGTTGGCTTGAGGCAGCCTGTGACAACTCTGCATGCATCATTCAGGGCAGTAAATATAAACTACATGTCGTTAATTAACAATGAATTCTAAAATAAAGAAGTTTTTGATTCGCAACTCTAAGAAGAAAACGTAACAATATCAAAGAATGATGATTAGGTTATTATTTAAAACTTTTATTATGATTGCATGAAAGAAATGAAAGATAATCGTATAAAAAAAACGAATAAGTAAAACTTGTTGTACATTGTGTAATTAAATTCAGAATAGGCTCTTAACCCTTTCGCATCGTTGTCGGCATATACCGTCAACGATTTCCCGACCGTTGACATCGGTTGACGTGATATATCGTTTTGCTGCTTTCAGTACTCATTGTGACATCTACGGTAGGAAATTGGAAGTGCAGTCATTCCCTTTATCAACCTACATGTATTATTTACAGGAATCTGTAAAGCATGTAAGTAAATGTCGTTAGGTTTCGTCACAGGGCGATTTTTCTGTAAACCACATGTGTCAATGGCACCACATGTATGGAGTTACATAATGAACGTTTGTTAAATATAACAGTTTTTTATGCATCATCTGATAGTTAGAGGATAGAGGAAGCAATGTGATATATGAAAATAGGTCAGATAAGTACATTTATGCTTCAAATATTAGTTTTAAGCAATAAAAATGGTTTGAAAAATTCACGCCGTATTGACAGTATAATTTGTATTCCACCGAGCCGTAACAAAGGGTTAAACATCTTTACTGCATTTCATTTAGAAACCTTGGTGTTCTTAACCGTGTAAATAGTGTATCACTTTACACGCCAAATGGCAAATGGTTCATTTCGCACTCAGTTTTTGCATTTTTTTTCAACTGAAGCACCTCACGACAGTTGTGCAAAGTGGTCTACTCTCAACAACTATATCGAACCTTTCAGGCGCCGAGGACCGGTACTAGCGCCCCCTTGATACCTGAAACAATGCGAGAGCTTTTCAATCGATGCCTCGCGGTGCACTTGTTGGCATTTTTTAAGAGTTGAACAACACGATCGGAAGTAGAAACTAATGGATCATTTAAGTGTTATAATTTTACACTCGAACTACTTTTGCACAATATTTGTTGAGAGAAAATCATCTTAGGCAGTACCGGATTTAGACCCTGCGGTGCCCTAGGGCTTTTTTTTCTGGCGCCTTATATAGTTTATATTTAAAAAAAGTTAAACAAAATTGATTGACATCGGCGCCCCTACCTTAATCGACGCCCTGGGGCACCGACCCACTTCGCCACCTCCTAAAACCCGCACTGATCTTAAGTACTTTGTATAATATATACTGTGATTTTAGCCTTTAAAAGCAATGTATCTGCATGGTATTATTTCAGTGATTATGAACACGACTGATTAGTTTTTTTGTGATGTAGTAGAATACTGAGTGAGACATGTTGCTTATCTGAAAGTGATAAAAAATCCAAGAGGCCTTTGAAATGTGGTCATACAGAAGAATTCTCGGAATTTCCTGCAGAGACCACGTCACGAACAATGAGGTTCTCAGCATAATCAAGGAAGATAGGCACCTAGTAAGAACCATCTCAGAGAGGCGATCGGTCACATCATGCGCCACGATGGTCTTCTTCGCGACATTGTGGAGGGGATGGTTGAGGGTAGAAACTGTAGAGGGCGCCCTAGACGGGAGTATTTTCATCAAGTGTTCGAGGACATGAGTTGTAGCTCTTATGCTGAGCTGAAGAGGGTTGCGGAGGATCGAGAGGAGTAGAGATCGAGATGCAAGATTTTGTTACTGCAAACCAATCCACCGGATTGATTCTACGAAAAAGAGTAGAATACCTGCACGCTCTTATAACTATTGTAGAGTATAGTTTTGGATAGTGCTTCTTAACCATTTAAGTAACACGATACACTTTTGATTGATATAACAGGAACACTTTTTGATCAATTATTACATGATTCATTTTTTATACCCTTTTTTCATACAAACATTGCTTCGGTTTGTAGAGTAGCGATACGTATAGTGTGCGAGATATACATTGCGCCAGTTGTCCAGCGCACCGGTCGTCTAGTTAGCTCCAGGTCGTTACCGATGAGTCGCTGAGCGAGTTGTGTGTGGGCAAAATGCGCCGGAACCTAATTTGAGACATTCCTCCTACTCTACCTAAAGAGGGATCCAACCCCTTGCTATTACACGTTTATTAACTTACACAATTATTCCCTCTGATGCGGTGATCGCTAATCAGTTAGCCGCACACAATGCATCGATAGCTATCTCTTCACGGAACTGATACGATTATCGTCCCGCTGTTTGTTCAGAGCTCAGTTCGATTGTGACAAGTGTTTTTCTATGGAGCGCTATCGCGAATTCACCATGTCGCATGTATCGTGTGTCTGATACATCTATTTATCACATATGGCACTTTTGGACACTTGTCGATACACGAGAGCTGGGACCTTTGCTTACTCAAACATTATGATACCAGTTTGATATAGCTCCTTTAGGCTGATGCCGTAAAGCCTCGAAAAACGATATTTTTTCTCTTATTTTTGTTCGCTCGCCTGACATGCACATCTAATGTTAGTTTTAATTGTATAATGTTGCACGGCGTTAGCACGCACCATTTTATTTGTTATGACAGTTGGTCCATTTCATGTTGGCCTGGATGGTTGAAAAGCAGGTCACTAAACAAAGAACTTTTCGAGAAGTGCATTGTAATTTATTTTAAACAAAAAACATTCAAATTTCGGCCATCTGCACGGGACGGAACATTCTGCGTTCTTCACAGGTCCCGGACAGACTCCGACTGAGATCGCCGCAGTAGTAAAACCTACTGCCGGCGATAACAAACCCTTGAACAAGTTAATGCATTATTCGCCAACTGCCTGAAATACAGCATATACAGAATCAACCCCGGGAGGAATAACCAAGTCCTTTCCATCCATCAAACACTAATTGACGTGGAAGAAGACGAACTCCGTGGACTTTCATCTCACTCAAGTGCTTACCGGACACGGAAGATTTGGCCTCTCTTCTTGTTACGCATGTCCATGTGATCCAGGCATGCAACAGACGGTGAGACACTCTCTCGTTGAGTGCATCATCCATTAGAACAGGAGACGCATTCTGTGTTGTCGCCTGGGAGTCTCTACCATTTCTTGGGAGGATTTTCCTGAATTGCTGCTTAGTTCTGACGGTCCCTTGATGTTAAACTTCATCAGGGAAATCGTCGGGGCTACTAGAGCGGTTAACGAGGCTGACATGGAATAGGCTCCTACGTTCTTCAACTATTTCTCCGACGTATATTCTAACCTTGTATGTAATACGCAACTATATATTATTTTCTACATTTTTTTTATGTGAAAAAAAAACCTTGTAAAAACAAACAAAATGGTGCCTGCAAGTGCCATGTCTTGTGCAACTTAAATCTAGAACTTACTAACTATTAGACTACAATTTTTATATATGCTTGTCAAACGAGCGAACAAAAATAAGAGACGGAAGATCGCATTTTGAGGCT
The DNA here is from genome assembly GCA_022606575.1 of Glossosoma conforme. Lineage (NCBI taxonomy): Eukaryota > Metazoa > Arthropoda > Insecta > Trichoptera > Glossosomatidae > Glossosoma > Glossosoma conforme. Next base: position 4,000,835 of record JAGTXR010000058.1, on the reverse strand, counting down.
TTTCGGCATCAGCCTGCGAGGGCTATATCGTGTCGATATCTATAATATACATTGTCTTTTAGGAGTAATGTAAGTGGTACTCGTGACTGTAGCATCACATGTGGTGCTCATGGCCACTCTTGTGTGCGGGAGGGATGCTTAATAGACTGGAAAATTATGACATAAGCGTCGTGCGGAAAAAATGGCAGTTGTAAAAGCACGATCGATTGCCTTCAAGTGGTTATTGTGTTCGAGTGTCGCTGAAACCAATTTGTCGCACGAACCGGTAGAAAGAGAGACGCGTATCATAAAAATGTATCGAGAAATATATATTTATTGTGGTAATATATATGAAGGTATGTATGTACCTTGAAACTGCACATTTATAAAAGTTGTTTATTTGAAAAATGTTTTAGTATGCCTTCCTTATATTGTATATAGTGACATCAGCATGATATAGCCCTTGCTGACTGGTACCGAAAACCTCGATGTACAATCTTTCGTCTCTTATTTCTGTTCGCTTGTCGTACATATATGTGTCGTCATTTTGTAACGCTGTTAGGAGGACTAGTTATATAGATCGCGGCGCTCGGTGCCCAGTCAGTTGTGTGCCGACCGCGAGCAGGTTGTATTATGGCCGGCCCAGCATGTTATTCCGCTAGGGCCGGAAGTTTGTAATGTTTACCATGAACATATATGTGCTTCTGGAAAAGTCTGTGTGTTGTTCTTCTGCTCCTCATCCCGCCACCACGCAATTCAATAACAAACTTAGAGAGAAGGATGTCAATAGTAATACGCGAAGATTGTGATAATTCTTCAGTGTTAATCGCTTTAATTTTTTTCGAGTATGTATTTATATACTCAATGTTATGAATTCTTGATAAAGTAATGAATATTGATACAAATATTCAACACCATTAAGTGCGCAAAATAGTGATCGCGTTGGAAAAAATAACTACACAATGACGTCAGTGGTTCGAATCCTCGAGTCCGACGATTATTTTTCTTCGATTAATTCATGACAGAAATGTCGCATAAGATGGTGTATTCTACGAGTCTGTCGTAATGTAATCCCTTTAAATGAATAATATCACTGTAGGTATTTAATTGTAATTTTATTTTTTATACTTGGAATTTTAATATTTCCAAGAATGTGCTGCAGAAGGCCTTGGTCTTCTACGGACTCAACCGAGATGGTAATAAATACATTTTATTATGTTTTTTAGTGTTATTATATATAATAATTTCTATTCATAATTTTTAGAGTCTTTTTTTCTCTAATATAAACATTGCAGGAATCATCATCAGGAGTTTAATGCACTTAACGAGATAAAAAATAAACCGAAAACTCACATATTTAATAAAAATAGTGTTTTATTAACCCTTTTCGCATCGGCTGTCGGCATATGCCGTCATAAAATTCTCCGACCGTTGACATTGGTTGACGTGATAAATCGTTTTGCTACTTTCTTAGAAAACTTTTGTATGCATCATCTGATAGCTAAAGGATACAAGAACCAATGTGATATATGAAAATAAACCAGATAATTACATTTATGCATCAAATACTAGTTTTATAATTGACGGTATAATTTATATTTAAACCGAGCCGTAATGATATCTTCTGTATAAAGGACAAATCCGACCTATCCTTGAATACGGCAGTCACCTTTGGATTGGAGCCCCAAAATACCTTCTAAACTTAATTGACTCGTTGAGGAATTCGTTTGATAAACAATGACACCCTTACGTCTAATCTACAATCAATGGAACACAGACGTAAGAATGGTTCTCTTAGTCTTTTCTACCGTTATTACCACGGTCGCTGCTCTTCGGAACTTAAAGAACTAATTCCTCCTGCACCCACTCACAGCCGACAAACTCGTCTTACACTTGCCGAACATCCATACACGGTTAATATATGTCGACCAAGAACTGGCAGCTTCCAAAGTTCCTTCCTTAATGCCACCGGTAAGCTATGGAATGCTCTTCCAGCGTCTGTGTTTCCTCCTTCCTACAATCTGGATCTCTTCAAGGAACAGATAAATATACACTTGCAATCTCCCCAACCCACACACAAATACGAACACAACACACGTTTCCCGCATGCAGCGTCCAGCCTCCCTGGCTGAGCGTCATAGAGTGCACTGGTCTTGACCGGGTGTGCTCTCCTGCATGTGTTTACATAAAAAAAAATGAAAGGGTTATTCGTTATATATTCCGCATTCACCTTACAAATATTTTTTTTTAAATATCCATCCTGTTCATCGAATCTGCGTGTGTCGATGTTGTTTCCGTAGTAGAAGGATTGGCCGGCATTGTAAATATTCGTTTCCAGGGGGCACCACGCGGAGGTTCCTTCTTTGCTCCCCTTTCCAGCGGGCACCACGCGGAAGTAACGCCATCGACGTCGCCCACTTCTGGGCAGACAGGATCTGACCCTGTTGCTTCCGACACGATTATATATATATCGAATCTGCGATCCTCCACTTGCACAACACTCGCACCACTAGTCCCATACACCTATTAACAGTAGGTGTATGGGACTTAGAGTAGCTCCTTGTTATGACGAACCCCAAACCCTCCCCTCTGTAATCCAATATTGCACTAAAGTTCGAATTGCAACTGAAGTGCATTGCGCATTTGGCATTTGGCATTTCCTGACCACTAGCATCAATGCTCTATTTCATACATTTTTTTAGTAATTTTTCATCCTGAATAATGTATGTAATTTTTTTCACGTTACTTATGCGAAAATATTGATTGTTTGTTAAATGCAAAATTCATATATTTTTATGCATATTAGATACCTTTTGAAAATTCATTTAAATAGGGTTTATACGACATAAAAAATATATTTCGTTGACAAATATTGTATAATACTTTATAGCTACAATAATTATTTTTCGGCGGGTATGGCTTAGTAGTAAAGCGTTTGCTTACCATACCAAAGGTCGTGATTTCGATCCCCAATAAAGATTAAAAAAAAACAATTTTAAATTCTTTTTTATCTTTATAAATACCTCTGGGTCGTGTGAATTTGATCCCTTATCCATAAAATCGTGAACACCACCCATTTAAAGTGAATTCCTATAATAAATTATTGATGCGTGAATGTCGGTATATGACGTTGGCGGATCAACACATGCAGTCTATCTAATGTGATAAGCGTCATTGAGTCCGCAGATGATATTTTCCCATCACTGTCACCATCTGTCGGTATTCTCCTGTATGTGTTTACGTAATGAAAACTTTTCTGAAAATTATTGAATCATCCTTGAATGCTGAAATGTTGGTGAACGCTGGTTAAAATATGATTTAATTTTGCCATATCCATGTATTTAGTCCTATATACAACACAAATAATACTTAAAATAATTCAATACATTGGCTTCTTTCTTCAAAGTAAGTTTTTAATAAAATTTGTCCTCTCCCCTTTGTTCTATCGGTCCCTTCCATAGCTGTGATTGGCTGTGACATTTCAGTAGATACTTCAAACCCCCACCGTCAAGCCAGTGCTAATATCATAATCCTTAGTATCGTATATATGCCGGAGGGTATGGCTTAGAAGTTAAGGTGTTCAACGTGGACAGCCATGGATTATATTCCTATATAATTAAAAAATATATATATACACATTAATTATTTTGTAAGTAAACATGTTTCGTACTACAACCCTGTAAATGTATGTTAATCTTACTATCTGTCAGAGTTAAGAGTTGAGACTGAAGTCATTCCGTGAACGCCACCCATATACAGATACTTATGAATCCGTATTCACTCTCTAGGTAGTAAATAAGTTCGTTATAACTAATCGTCATAAAGTTGTGTTAGTGAACATGATTTTCGCCTCGTCACATGTTAGCTGTGCTTCCTGGAGCTGCCCCAAATACATAATATGTATAGTTCTCGATGGCTTGTAAAAAATGCAGCTCTAGTTTATGCTATCTGAAGTACGTGTCCCAGTCTCAGGTCGCATCCACAATATTCTTCGCATCTGTTCTTAAAACTCATTACCCGGCTGCATTGGTTTTTTGTGAGGCACCATGATTTGCTGCCGGATAGAAGGATGTGCAATAGAGGGCACTTAGTTTTGATCTAATATATCGCTTTAAATCTCAGATTTTTAAAATTAAGTTAAAAAGTATTGACAATTAAAACTAGTAAACTATTTGTGAATGACATGCTATAGTTTAATCGTGATGGTAAAGCAAGTCTTCATAATCCATATGATGCTCTCAGTTATCATTACAATAAATCATTAAATAGAAAGTCAGATGTGTTTTGTGAAAGAGATCTTATCACTATCGTTATTTCAGTAGCATTTTCCTATTCTTTTTTTTTTTTATTTAAACACATGCAGGAGAATACCGACAGATGGTGATATTGATTCTGAAGTCTCATCTGTGGAATTCTATGACGCTTACCATAGTGCATATAGCTAAGCGCTGCATATGGAGTGTTGGTCCGCCATCGTCATAGGGCTGTAGCCCGAGACGACCTTCGTCTACCACAAATTTTAATTAATAGGCTATGACTGACATTTTACGCGTGAGGGATCAAATTCACACCAACCGGGGTATTTTAAAGCTCAGAAATCGATTAAAAATATCTTTTTAAACCTACACGCCGAAATTCGTGTTTTCATAAAAAAAAAAATTCGAGTATGGCAGATAGGGAAGTATGATACCCTCACAGATTCTTAGCGCACGCCTCTATAACGCCCACTCCAATCTGAATCGAATTAAATAAAAAATAAACATACAGTAGAGCTTTTAATGCGCCAAGTACAGAGGTACTTTCCCTTCGCGATGTGCATCAAACTACAGGGTTACGCAAGAGTAACACATACTATAATTGTTTGATTTATCAATGCGATTATGAGAAATAAGAATTCTGTTGTTGAAATTCAATACCGTTTTCATTTGTAAGGTAATTGCTTATATTGTTTGGACCAAAAAATTCTACGCGTCTAATGATGAAACGTCAATCTGTTAAATGCTCTAAAAATAACGTATAATAGTATTGTGCTTGGTGAGGTTATTCGATGGGATTGTGTTTTGTAATCTGCTTCTATGGTAACTTGATTTTTCGATGAATGTAACTATCGCTGAGAAAATTATATATTTTGGACAAGTCCGCTCACGGGTGTGTTAGTTATATACATCGTAATTCTAAAGACTCATCTGTGGAATTCTATGACGCTTACCATACTGCATATGGCTAAGCGCTGCATGTGGAGTGTTGATCCGCCAACGTTATAGAATACACCCCGAGATTCACGCATCATCCTTAATTATCACAGGAATTTACTATGAATGGGTGGTCTTCACGGGACGACTTTCGTCTACGACCAATTTTGATTATTAATCAGCCTATTAGGCTATGACTGGCATTTTACGGGTGAGGGATCAAATTCACACCAACCGGGGGTATTTTAGAGCTCAGAAATCGATTTAAAACTTTTTTTTTTTAATCTCCGTCGGGGATTGTATCCACGACCTTTGGCTTACAAAGCAAACGCTTTCACCATTGAGCTATACCCGCCGGCAAATTCTCAGCAGATCCACCTGGGAACATAGATACTTGCCGACGAGTTTCAGGAGAGGAATATTTCCGATTTTTTAAATTACATTGAACGATTAACCCGACGCATCCGAGGCTTAGACCATTTACTCGTAAAGGACGGCTCAACAATAAAAAATGTTTATTTTAGGATTATGTATTACGTGTCATTTATTTTTTAGCGAGTGCGTAGATCGCTTGCACCCAAAGGGCGCCACTTCGGATTATTGCGATGTTTGTATTTAATTACGCGGCGGCCCTGCGCCCTCCGCGTCCCTTGTGCGGCCCTGTCTGACGTCGGCTCCCATCAATGTCTAACTGCGGCTCACCATCTGTCGCAGATATTCGCGACACACACAAACACACACACACACACACTCATGATGGCATGTCCCACGTGACATAATAATCATGTACTCGACAAGGTTAGGTCACTTATCGAGACTAGGGGCTTCGCGATAAGCCACTTTGCAGGCCAAAATTTTAAACGCGCTCTTTTTGTAATCATATGAACCTGAAAAGTTCTATTCTACTGCAGATTTTACTGATGTTTTCTGATGGAACAATAGGTACATAGATGTCTTAGAAATAAGCATGGATCTTAGCAACTTACAGAACTGTGAGGCTGCAATTTGTATATTCCAACTATGGGACGGCTATAAGAAGTAAAAAATATCGAAGCAAATATATTATTGTTTATTTTTGTTGTTGAAATTTTTTTATTTGACTGTTTTAAGTTTGCCTTTTTTAACCCTTTCCCATCGGTTGTCGATATATGCCGTCTAAGATTATCCTACCGTTGACATCGAGAGCCATGATATATCGTTTTGATACATTCAGTACTCTTTGTAACAACTACGATAAGAACTTGGAACTGCAGTCATTCCCTTTATAAATCTACATGTATTCTTTTCAGGAATCAGTAAAGCATGTAAATAAATATCGTTAGGTTTCGTCACAGGAGCGATTTTTCTGTAAACCACACGTGTCAATGCCACCACATGTATGAAGTTACATAATGAACGTTTATTAAATATTCTAGTTTTCTTTGCATCACCTGGTAGCTAAAGGATACAAGATCCAATGATATATATGAATATAGGTCAGATAAGTACATTTATGCTTCAAATACTAGTTTTAAGCAAAAAAAATGGTTTGAAAAATTCCACGCCGTTTGACAGTATAATTTGTATTTCACCGAGTCGTAACGAAAGGGTACATGATTAATAAATTAATCATGTTTTTTTTTCAGTTTATGAGCAAATTTAACAAATACTTAAAAAATATTAACAAATTTCAATGTTTTCAGTCTCCGCAATGGTGCAGCTATAAGCCACTGAAAATCTTTCTGTATGAAAATGTCCCTTATAGAAGAGAAGGAGAGAGTGAGAGAGAGAGGTAGTACTCTTGGCGCATTAGCTGATCAAAAGATTATTGGGTAGAGTATCTATCGAGGGTAGATCTGCTTACCACCCATAGCATACCTATGGACAACCACCCTTATATGCCATAGAGTTTAAAGAAAACTTTCCCTTGCTGAATATAATATCGTGAACAATTGTGATGTTTCTTCGTCATATTCATGCTTATCACATTAGCGTAACTTTAATGTTCAGGAAGGCGGAGGATTGAGAAGGCGACAAAGCGAGAGACCTACGTTTAACAGTGGAAGGACACAAGCTGATGATGTTAATAGAATCAAAAATAATCTTTCATTATTTCATTTCTTAATTTTAATTATTGCGTTTAAAAAAAAAAAAATACATTTAATTCATAATATTCGTAATATTTTTGCGTATGATTAAAAATAGTATACTAAACATAATGTGGCAGGATCCCTGAGTACGAGTGTTTAAATTTTTTTATGTAATCACATGCAAGAGAGCACAGCTGGTCAAGACCAGTGCACTCTATGACGCTCAGTCTGGGAGGCTGGATGCTGCATTCGGGAAACGTGTGCTGTGTTTGTGTGTGAGTTGGCGAGATAGCAAGTGCATATTTATCTGTTTCTTGAAGAGATCCAAATTGTAGGAAGGAGGAAACACAGATGCTAGAAGAGCATTCCGAAGATTAGCTGTGGCATTAAGGAAGTAAGAAGAAACTTTGGAAACTGCCAGTTCTTCGGCAAGTGTAAGGCGAGTTTGACGGTTGTGGGTCGGTGCAGGAGGAATTAGTTCTTTAAGTACCGAATAGCAGCGACCGTGGTAATAACGGTAGAAAAGACTAAGTGAACCAATCTTAAACCTGTGTGCTATTTATTGCAGGTTAGACGTAAGAGTGTTACTGTTTATCAAACGAATTGCTCTTCTTAAGGCTTCCAAAGAAATCTGAATGTAACGTATGACGAGTGTCATCTATGATAAAATATATAGTATACGAGTATTTACATGTTTCAAGCATTTTTTTTTCAATGTGGTTGCCCTTCTTCAATTGATAAGTAATAATTACTAGATTTCGGTCTTATACATGTCAAAATACTAAGTCACTGATAGTAAGTACAAGCTTGCTTGCGGCAAATATATAAAACATACAAAAATTCACTCGTAATGAAATGAATAATTCAGGTAAATACTCAGGGGTGATGCTATATTTTCTTCAGTATACGTATGGAAACGATGCATAAATCCTGTTAGAAATCTAATTACATATAAGAAAGCGTATCCACTCAAAATAATCGAATAAATCATCGCGATATGTTCGAAATCAAATCAAAATCAACTTCCCTTTCAATAATGCTCTTGTAACTGCATTTGATTAAACGTATTCGAATGAGCATTCAGAGTAATCTTTTGTGACACAACATCAGCAGCTGATATAGCAGTCGGTCGCTTTAACCCCTACAGCCTAAGGGCTTGTCTCGCAAATACTGTTATGTTAGAAATCGAGGGTTCGATCCACTAAAGAGATAAATAATAAATAAATTAATGTGCACTTAAAAATTCAAAACAAACACCATCTTATATGACACGTCTCTCAGAATTCGAACTGCGAACCTTTTAAACCATGGTAATTTCTTACCTTGGCGCTGGCCATTTGCCACGCTCACTGAGTCGAGAAATTAATAAATATTGTAGGAGTATGTATTCTTGATATGTATTTTATAGGTGGCGCTTGTTCCAAATTTATGCATGTATATTATTTTTTGTCTATATTTTTACCGATGATCTATTTATTTTATTAAATTTGCGACATTTAATGCATATAATATTGAAATATATTCTGAAAACCACTAAAATTTATCAGTATATTAGTGATACCGCTAAAAAAATTCCTAACGAAGCCTATAAATTGGTATCTTAATACTTGTGATAAAATCGTGCCGTAAAGTGGTTGGTTTGGCTAATTAATATTAAATATGGTAGATGAAAGTTACCATCTTCTTACAGTTACTCTTTTTAATGACGGAACAAACATGAATACTGAGATGCAGTTTAATGAGAGTCAGCGCTTCACGTATAGCAGTCCAAATGGCAAGCGACATCTTCTCAACGTCATCATCACCATGTTCTCCTAAATGGAGCATATAGTTATGACAATCTTCCGCCATGGTTCTCATGACACGAATGAAATATTTGTAATCACCGTTTGCCGGCGTTCTCTTGAATGTTTTTGAGCAGTTGTAGGCAACACAGTAGTCGGTAGCATCGACCCCTCCTGCCTATGGGCATGTTGCGCATGGAATCTGGTCAGACCATCGCGTTTGGGGACTCCCCCTGGCTCGTCGTGTAATTCAATAATCATTGGGGGGCAGTACCCCGTGAGTACTTAGCCTTGTTTATGAGTAGGTAAGTGCAGAATCAGCGACGGGAAACGGTTTAAAAGTCAATATATTATCATAATAATAGTTGTTTCATATATTTAAAAATATATATCGTACATTCTTCACAGTTTCCGACTGTCTTTCAGAACGGTTCGGTCGCCTGACATGCACATATAATAGTAATTATATAATGTTAAACGGTGTTTGCATACGCCAAAATAATTGTTATGACAGTTAGCCCATTGCCAGTTGGTACAACTGTCATCTCGGTGGTTGGTACCGCCGAAATGTCAGATCGGGCAGTCAGTCGACACGCGCCTGCCATCGTTATAAGAACGCCTAAGGGCGTCCCTGTAACGGGTGACGTTATTAACGAATAAACGAGTAATATGTGAAACAAGTGTTTGTATTGTGAACCTGATCTTGCATCCTTCATCCAGTAAATTGATGTCCCAAATGGATGAGGAGGATATCAATATGTTCTCAGGTGGAACTTCAGGTATATATATATAATCGTGTCGGAAACAACAGGGTCAGATCCAGTCTGCCCAGAAGTGGGAGACGTCGATGGCGTTACTCCCGGCTCTCATCAGGTCTTCCCGGGAGCAGCTACTCGGGCACACCGCACACTCCAGAAGGTGTGACAGGGTCTGCTCCTCGCCGCAGTCACATTCAGTCGGTCCGCTGTAAAACTTCCAGGCTTTCATTTGTGTCCTCGTCTTGCATACTCCGGTCCGAAGTCCGTTCAGACTTCAGGTGAAATCTTGTGATAAAAAGTGAACAGTGTCAATTTTTAAATTGAGGTAGCAAATGGTATAGGAAGATCCGGCACGCGTGCCATTTGCCAGCAATCTGGATCGTCCATCGTGCTGCCGTACCGCCCCCGGCTTGTTTATGCGATAATCCCTGCTGCATACAAGCCCCTCTTATACACTCGCGATCCCTAAGTGCCCCGATTGAAATGTGTCCATTAAATACGAATGAAAGTGTTTTTTTTTGTTCCACATATATATCTCTCTTTGTGACACAGATGACAATATGTGTGCCTACTTTTTGAATTAAATTTGTTGCTCTTTTCGTTGCTTTATTTTGCAAAAGTAACCCATCTGTTTTGTTTTATTTTAATTGCGTATCGTCATCATCATCAGCCTGTATCCATCCACTGTTGAACGTAAGCCTCCCGCATGAATCTCCATCCTCTTCGATCTTCCGCCTTCCGTATCTAGGTCACGCCCGCTATTCTACTTATGTCGTCAGTCCATCTTGCAGGTGTTTGTCCAACGCTCCGTTTGCCAGCTCTTGGACGCCACTCCAACAGTTTTCTTCCCCATCAACTATCATATCTTCGACAGACATGTCCTGCCCGTTGCCACTTGAGTGTGCTTATTCTCTGGGTAGCCTCCACTACGTGATTATTTTCTTATTATATTCGGCTGGACAAAAATTATTAAATGTCTAAGTATTTCATACGTTGTTTTAACATGGATCACACTGAGCACTGTTTCACTCGCTAAAAGACTGCAATTTAGCGATCTATGAAGGCTTCACCAGTTCCAACGTGTACAAACGTACTTGACGAAAAATTTTTCGCCGACTGGTGTGACTGCAGCTATGTGGGGGTAGCAGGTGGAATCGGACATAGCAGCTCGGAGGAGCGGAATCGTTTTATGCGTCCCGTGCGGCCGCATTATGGTCTCGCCGCGTCCCCTAAAGCCTAAAAAGACCCGTCATAAATTAAATAAATAATTCGCGGGTCTCTCTCGGCACCGAGTGGCCTGTCAAAACACATTATGTATAGCATTCACCGCCTCTTCTGTATGTAATATAATGTATTATATATATTTAATAATATGCTAAAAAAACAGTATGATACTGAGTCTTTCGTACTAAAAAAAAATGGGATTGTCTATCAACTACGAGTTAAAATAGTCAAAAATATTTTAACTACATTATAACATCCCCGTTACTATAAGAAACGACTTCATGTCGCCGGGATAGTTATCAGAATGCATGGTAGAGGGTTGAGGAGCAGATGAGCAACACAAAGAACTTTTTAAGAAGCATATTGAAATATATTTAAGATTAAGGTTGACAAACTTTCGGTCATCTGTCCGAGACGGATCTTACTACTTCGGGACTCGGACAGATCACAACTGACGACTGGCCACTGAGACAGCCCAGTTTATACAGTGACGTGACGATCTACAGGACTAGCAGGCAAACAATATGGCGACACACGTGTCTAACGAGCGATCATAATAAGAGACGAAAAATTGTATTTCGAGCCTTTTCGGCAAGGGCCTGCAAAGGCTATATCAAGCTGATACTAACTATTATAAATATTATTTAAATTGTCTTATTTGAAGAAGGCATTTTTCTTATTATATTGTATATGTGATATAGACTGAAAAAATCGTGCTATACGGTATATGAGAGAAGAAAAAAATACAGACTGTTAAAAATAATACTTGTCAAAGATCGTAGAAATCCAGGAAATCAATGCCATCGATAAAAAGGTTTTTTTTAAATAGATTGAGGTGTGCTAATAGTACCTATTTAGAGGCGCTAATGCATTTAAACCGAAATGAGTATTGAAAACTCCACAAGTACCAACTGGAATGGAAAACAAGGATGACAAGGAGCACGGGTATATCTATCCGGAACGCTATATTAAAAGCTTTCAAGGAAATCAGGATTGTGAAGTTTGCGTATTTAAGTACTGACATCATTATGATGTAGTCCTCCCTTACTGTTACCGAAAACCTCGATATACGATCTTTCGTCTCTTATTTCGGGTCGCTTGTCGTGCATTTAGGTGCGCCGTCATATTGTCATTTTTCAACAGGTCCGCTCACGGGTGTGTTAGTGATAAACATCACCGCTCGTGGCGCTGAGTGAGATCCTTCGCTCCGGCGGGCCCACACGAGAGTCGGTCCCCACCCTTTGGCACAAGGCAAGGTCGTATTGCGGCAACGCGGCATGTCAACCCGCGTGGTCACAAACTTGTAATGTTTTTAAAGTTAATATAATCTGTGCTTCTAAAAGAAAGTGTTTGTCTGCTGTCCTTTTCCTCATCCTGGCATCGCGCGACGTAATATCGCCTCTGTCTTTGAGAGAGGAGGATGTTAGTACATACAGTTGTTTTCCTAGAGGATTCCAGTGAATGGAAAAAATAGAATGGGGTAATAAAAGGAAATGACTGAATTGATTTTTTGTCATTTAGATCAAGTAATTTTCAGATACTTAACTAGAATTGAATAATGCATCAATTTATTCTTTACGTCATGTATGTTGTGCAATTATTCTCTCTTTTATGAACCACGGAGGTTTATTCAATGGTATTTAAACATTAATCCGACCGACCACGCAGAACATCCTCACTATCCCCCCACGTCATATAATGCCTTTGCGACACGGTCCAGCCCTCGAGGCATCTGCGAATAATGATCTCTGACGCTAAATCACGGTCGATTTGTGACCTAAAAATACGGGATCGAATCCCATTCGATGAATTTTTTGACAAACATCCAGCCTAGGAGCTCGGCCTGCTTTTTAGAAACCAGAGCTTGAGATCTAGCTTCAGTAAAGATAACGTTTGTTATAAAGTAACGTTTATGATCGAAACTGAATTATTATAATTGTATATTTATTTTTTATTTACAATTATATAGTAATTTTGAAAAGGTGGCAATTATAAGTATTCAGCGCCTGTTATTATGCCTTCCGCATTCAGTCTACCCATGCTATTCTTACGATGTCGTCAGTCCACCTTGCAGGCCAACGCTCCATTTTCCAGTTTTTGGCCTTTCTTTCCATTCAACCATCATCTCCTTGACAGATATATCTTGCCCATTACCACTTGATAGTACATATTCTTTGAGTAGCCACCACTACTTGATTTCTTCTTAGGATATGCTCGTTTTGGATTCTATCTTTTAGACATACTCCGAGCATGGATTTCTCGGTGGTACGTTTGTATGTGTCAAAGGAATTTAATAACGATTTAAATCGAAAAAAAAGGAAATCACAGGCGATCTCTCTTTTGTATTAAAGATATCACATGTTAACTACTGATCTCTACCACTTCATTATAAACCTATACCATACAGTGAATACAATACTGTACAATAATACATCATGATTAGGGGAAGGTCCTGTACCATTATCTACATTCACCGGACTGTACGGTGACCCAGTTAATTACTCTGTTCCCCAAGGACCGTCATAGAAGCCATTGATCGGGGACCAATGTCAATCCTATGACAGGCCAAACCAGGCGTAGTCAACTTTGAAAACATTAAATCGTAGACAAGGGTGACGTTTTTGTTCGAAAACATAAATTTATACCTGAAATTGTACCACATCAAATCTCACTGCCAGAAATATAGGTTGTAAATTAAATATACAATATTTTTTTACCATATTTGAAGCATATGGACACCGCAAATTGCCGCTTCACAACTGTGTAAGCTCATATTGTCTATTCCTTGTCCCAGAACACCTGTATACCCGGAGGTAACATGGGAATATATGCAGCATAAGTACCAGAAGAAAATTTGGTTGTTCAATAAATTATTTTTGTAAGGAGATCGCATGATTATCCTGACGTTTTCAAGGTCTCAATTTTTTTTTGTCCTTAAGAGGTTCTTGTCCTTAAAAAATAAGTTCATCATCATCAGCCTGTATCCATTCACTATTGAACGTAAGCCTCCCGCTTGAGTCTCCTTTGATCCTCCGCCTTCCGCGTCCAGATCCTCGCTATTCTTTTTATACCAGCTTAATGCTTCGTTTGCCAGTTCTTGGGCGCCACTCCAATACTTTTTTTCCCCATCGACCTAAAAATAAGTTACTTAACTAATATCAAATGATTCCATAATAAATGATTAGGGAAGGCTATTTATTTAATGGGTAGTTTTTAAGGATTGTTTCGTATTATTATTGGTTGGTTTTCACTGGATTTCCCGGATTCCGTATGTCGCATAGCTGCCGTTCTGTGTCTCTGGCGCAGCTGTCACTCCATGTCCGTGTCCATTATAACTCAATGTCCCTCTATAAATGCTTAGAGCGCAAGTACACTGTACACTGTACACCCCCTCGATCCGCTTTGAAGTGGCGTCAATTGTTAAGGATATCATCTGCACGGGAGTACTCTCCCGGTTGACATTGTCACACTGTTCGCTTGTTGGGATCATCTGTCGCATGCAGCAACACTCGCCACGAGAATCTGCACAACCAGATGGACTGTCGATATGTAACGATACGTAAAAAAGTGTGTTACGTTTGACGTTCAAAAGTGTTGAACAACCGATGGTTCGTATGCGTATATAAAATGAATTTTCAGTGGCTTATAAAATATTATGATATTGAAATATATTCTGAAACCCATCAAATACAATTCGACAGTATTAGTGAGTACAAGAGATGTGCCTTTTGTGGAATAGTTAAGGATTAAAACATTACATTTAATTGTAATGATAGTTATAATATTTGGTGTTACACATTGAAATTATTAGGAATATAGTAATGTATGATAAAATATGATAAACGAAATTCATATACATTAAGTAAAACAGTATAAACAGTAAAAACTGTTTTCCGTCAATTTATTAAAGCATATGTTCATCGTAAATTACCGCTAAATATCCGTGCCTTTTCTCAAGACATCTCTACACACGGAGATCCACCTGTTAAATATATAATTGCATTGAAGATTAACGTTTTTTATAAAAATCATCAGTTTCTGCGGATTGCACGCTGGAAAAAGTCTTGGGTCCTTTGAGGAAATCCAGTCATCGGCCCGTTTTTTGGTATCGTCATAAGAAGAAAATCGCTGCTCGCCAGGCCATGTGTCATACGGCGGGTGTGGTAGGACTTCCCATAGTATATATAGTATCCGAGATATTTTCAGCTTATTTGATAATCAGAAAATTTAAGGACATCGAATGACGTCCGATGTACGACGATCGCAAAGCCTGGAGTATTCGGTCCTAAGAGGTGGCTCTACCCAACCTAGAATACGTTGCTTGCCAAAGGTTCGATAAAGGAGGTGAGTCGGTTGAGTAGTATCCGTTCGAAGATTTTAAATATATATTTATTGCCATTGAATATTTATATTGCCATTGAACCACTTGGGCATGCGTCGCAAGAGAGCCCAAACTTTTTAAGGAACTGTTTTAAAAATTCCGTGTTCTATAAACGCCTGCATGAAATGAAAGTTTATGAAATTCTTCTTTTTCGTTAATAAATGATCGATAGATGGAAAGAAAGTTATTTATTATTTTATTCCTCCAAACGTTGATTCCTGAAATGTGGCGTTTCAGGCAGTAAGCGAATCTTGCATCAATTTTTTTAATTCAGACTCGTAGCGTTCACGGACAAACCCCATATTTAATATTTTTTAATAATATAGACATAAATTTTGTGATGTTTTTAGGGGGGTGGGGGCTTGTATGAATAAAACAGTAAATAAACAATGCGGTGCCCCCCGTTGTTATTGTTTGGAATATAATTTATTCTGTTATTATTACATCATGTGAGCAAACGTTCAAAAGGACATCGCTCATCCTTGCGGGACATGTGATCCGTATTATTGTATCATTAAAAAAACGCAATGGGCGAGTTGTCTATGGGGTCAGACATGTCTTTTGTTAAATCATTTGTTAGCATAAATAAAGCGAAACTATTCGTACATCCGAAAAATAATTATTTTAATTTATATACGAGTTCATATGTGTATTTAGGTGTCACGATCTATCGCATCGGTAGCGACTTTGAGCGTACTGGACGTCTGTTGCACGGGAAATTTTATTCCCGGACAACTAGTGCACTGGCCGTCTCGCTAACCTAACCTAACATATGGATTTATCCTGCGATCGTAGAGTCCAGAGATCCATAGGTCTCGTAAACGAAATAACTTAGGTTAGGTTATCGAGGCATCCAGTGCATCAGTTGTCACTTTTCCCGCATGCAGCGTCCTGCCTCCTTGACTCAGCGTCATGGAGCGCACTGGTCTCGACCGGTTGTGCTCTCCTTCATGTGTTTATATAAAAAAGTTTGCTTTCACACGTTGGGACAAAGCCTTCATGGAAGTTGAAACTACAGTCTTCCAGCAAGTGATTAAATAATAGCCACGTGATCCATGTTAAAACTAGTTAACTACATAATAATTTAACCTATTTTTCAACGTTCTTCCTTATGCGTTTAATCACATAATGAGCCGATCCCTGCGGTTCCGAATCTGTTATCTCGTCAAGAATGTTTGGGGGTGCTATCAGTTCTGGCGTTGTATTGGCTCGGCATTCAGAGAATGCGGAGAAGGGGCGCCGGTGTTAGATAGCAAGGATTCCTGCGGCCGAGTGTGGCGCCGGCGAGCTAAGAAGAGGCTCTCAAACTATCGAACCTTGAACCCTCTCTTCTACATCATCATTACATATCGCATCTCTAGCTGAAGCTTATGGTTGCTGAGAATAATTCATTTTTGTATACCTATAAGATTGTTTTTCTTTTTTCGAGCCTCCGCGCTCTCGCCGTTCTAAAAGGCTATCGGGAACTATGTATAGAACGTACTCGGCGGAGCTGTCATTATATGAGGCAAGGACCGAGGCGGATGATAGAGCTTTATAGTGGCGGCTCGTGATGTTCATATGCTCTAGTTTAGGGAGCGAACATGGAAAAATGAATGAATGAAAATATAAGGTTGTTGTGTATTTTTTTTATTAATAGATGACGTTATTGTAGTTTTCCATGGCAAACTTCACACTTAGCAGCATAATCAGTTTATATTTTGGCAGCTTATAGAGCAAGATTTTCTTGTGAAAATGTTCGATTTATTCTAGGCAGTTTTTTTCAGTTGGTATCCTTTCAAATAAGTAAATTTAAAAACACCCGTACCCACGCAGACAAACGCGTCTCACACTTACCGAACATTCATTCACGGCTCTTCTTCTTCATATCAGCGACGTCAAATTATTTGTGCCCAGTATCTGGCAACATCGATAGCCCGTATGTTGCCTAGTATTAGGTCTTCAGATGTGCTGCTTGTTGGGCACAAGCTGCTTCGCGACTTCAGTCTGGGTGTTGGGGGTATCTGATTATACAAGCAGTGGGAAGGTTGGTTGATTGCCTTACGCAATTCTTCGGCGCATATGACTATGCGTCTTATATTTGGTGGTGCGATACCAGCCAAGGGGTATAGTTTTGAAATGGGTGTAGGTTTGAGGCAGCCTGTAACGGCTCTGCATGCATCATTCAGGGCAGTATCTACTTGATTACAATGGGCTGATCGACCCCATACTGGTGCCGCATATTCACGGCTAATCTGTGTCGACCAAGAACTAGCAGTATCCAAAATTCCTTTCTAAATGCTACCAGTAAGCTCTGACACGCTTTTCCACTGTCTATGTTTTCTACTTCATACAATCTGGATCTCTTTAAGAAACATATGGATGTACACTTGCTCTTCTGCATGCGATTACATCACAAGCGGTTTTTTTAGTTGATTCGTTGTTGACATAGTCAAACAGTTATAGAATCCACTGTGCTGGTGAATCACTGTCTCTTCACCGACCGCAGTGCTATCTCTGTCGTTGGATTAATCACGACCGAGTTCCTATCTGCGGGTCGTGTTTTTTGATCATTACCATTACGGCGGTCTGAAGTTGTTCTATCTGATGTCCTGGTACGCGACGCAGTATCTGACTAACGACAGACCACGCTTTGTCGTGGCGTCATCACTGCCGTCACAGTCATCACAATCACATACACACACAATCAACACAGTCATCACTAGAGAGTCGTGTTTTTTTAGCCATCACTGTTTTTCCCGTCTCAGATTGACTATCCGAGGTTATGGTCCGCGTCGCCTTATAGAACTGATGACTGAGTCGCGGCGTCATCGCAGTCATCATTATATCATAGTCACCGCCGTCGCATTCATCACAATCGCTTTCTTCAATATCACATTCATCACTATCATTTTTATTATTAATATTTACCATTTTTTTATGCGTGGATATTCGCATATTTTTTTTATGAAACACTAAAAAAACATTTCATCATCATCATCATCATATATCCGCCCACTGTTGAAAGTAAGCCTCCCGCATGAGTCTCCATCCTCTTCGATCCTCCGCCTTCCGCATACAGGGCACTCCCGCTATTCTTCCTTAAACATATTTACTACGATTTTATTAAAGTAGTATGCGAAAAGTAGAGATTTGCGAAACTAACGTGTGACGAAAGCAATAAATCTAGTATCGTGGCTTTTAGGTTGAGCTGTGTGTGGTGTATTTCTCGTTCTCTCTGATATTTCGACCGCCGTGTCAGGGGTAATTTTCATGGTTGCTAAATGTATCCAAAAGCCGAGATACGAAATCTTACCGCGAAAACCTACAGTTACAACAATAAATATTTTGTACTATTTTTCACTTCCTCGTTTTGGTGTGATTTGTTTCTTTGAGATTTTTATTTACTCGTATTTGAAATACTTCTGTGCAGCAGCCATAATAAGTCAGAAAGGAACACCGCCGAAATTATCAGTTGAGATTTATCAACTTTATTACATAATCATAACATTCTGCATTAGTCTTTTTAGCAAGCTTTTTATCCAAGTGAGAACCTCAAACAACAAGATTGATGAGACTTGCATTATATTATATACTACTACATCATTGCTGCCACGACGCTTAGTTATAAGCTAAATTAATATAAAGAAAGTTCAAAAGTAATGGTGAATCAATACAATATTGATATTGTGGCTTTTGGGTCAAGCCGTGTGTGGCGAATTACTCCTTTCCAATATTTAGACCGCCATTGCAGGGGGTCTTTTCAGGGTTGATGATTTAGCTATACCTTAGCTTTATTAGCACTAAATCATCAACCCCGAAGAAGGCCCCTGCAACGGCGGTCGAAATATTGGAAAGGAGTAATTCGCCACACACGGCTAAACCCAAAAGCCACAATATCAAATCTGGCCGAGAAAACCCAAGAAGTTATTCAATAAAATATTGTTTAAGCTGAGATTGGCGGTAGGTAGAAATAGACGGTATGACGCATGCTACTCTTACAATGTTGAGTTGCCGGGTTCTGTACTAATGAGAACTGGGCGCCAGGTGACCTCGTCTGGCGGTGTTATCTGCAGGTATTTCTGCGGTCTGCGACTGAACCGTACAAGACGCTTTTGACCCGCACCTGCAGCCATAGTCAACTGCTCCTCATCTAGCTTTAGCACGTTCACGTTTTCACGTCGAACCTTAGAACAGCACGTACGTGTGTACACCAACTATCATTTGTTAAAAAATCTGTTTTTCTATTCCTCTGTCAGGCGTAGTGTCATTATAAAATGATTATCTTAACCCTTAAACTATCAAGACCGTCTACATATAGGTATCTAAAATTTCATTCATTTCTAATAAGAAAATTTTAGCGGGTTTCCTCTACTAAAGCCGTTTGTCGTCCGTAAAATTATCTTCGTAAGAAAACAGGTTTAAGCATCTAAACGACTATGTGCTCCAATTAGGAAAACGAACATGCTGATGATGACATTTTGTATTTTATTTCTTAAATACGAAAATATTTAGCTTACACTAATAAATATATTGATATCCTCCTCTCTATATTGGTTGTCGAATTACTGGAAGACAGGATGCAGGACCAGATTAATAATACAAAGATCTCGCTTTCGAAGCACAATTCTCGTTTATTATAATGACTTGATTTCTACGCCCGACCGGCATGACATTTCAACGGCCGGGGCGCGAGTCCATTGACAACTGCCGACACTGTGACATCTAGCGCCCCAAGTTTCGGCAACAAATATTATGTAACTAAAACTAACATTAATAACATCAGCCTAAAGAAGCCATATCCAGATGATACTCGTATTACATAATGTACTTTTTACTTGACAACTTAAAACTTCATTAAATATTTATTCAATACGAAATTCAAGACAATTATCTTTTACAGTTACATGTACAGTACAACAAAAAATGTAAAACAATATTCAAAATTATTTTCCAAGTGCTATCCATAAGCTCTGGAACGTTCGTCCAGAGTCTTGACTTAACTTCTTCATACATCCTGTCTAACCTTAACGCAAACATAACCCATATTTCCGCATCCAGGATTCGGCCAATCTGGTTAAGCCTCAAAGAGACCATGGACTTTACACGAATGGCTCCCCTGCGAAGAACCCATAGTGTAAACTGTAAATTACAAACTTATGAACCTATATTTTAGAAATAAATTTAAAATATTAAAACACCTTATGCTCAAGAGTCAGTGGTTGTCAACGCCCAGCCCAAGCGTCTCTCTTATCAGCTTCCCAAAGCCGTCTCGACTTTTTTTATAGTTTTTTATTATATTTTTTATCTTTTTATTTTGTTGCCCCGACCGCCGAGATTTATTCAGGATTAGTTCTAACTGCGACGATTAGAATATTTAACCGCACACCAATTTGTGATTGTGAGGGACATCGAACGTTTTTTCCGATACGATTTCTTTCTTTCGTGTCTCAAGTATTTGTACGTATCGTTAAGCTTTTTATGTTAATTTCTTTCCGTTTTCGTTATAAGCTTGAAAATAAATATTGTATATTTTACCTTAGGATCAATTTGACAAAGCGTTTTTTTTTAACTTTTTTCAACATATCCTCTGCATATTTTGAGCATATAAACACTGCGAATTGCCGTTTCACAATTTTGCAAGGATGTCCCAGATTTTCTACCGTTACACCCGGAGGTCTACATGGGAACATAGATTGTTCCTAGGAGTAGGATTGTCCAGCGAACTTGCATACCAAGTTGTAGTACCAGAGAAATATTTGAGTATTATTTAATAATCAGGGTTTTTTTTAAGATCGGATTATTAGACCGACTCTTCTGAGGCCTGTACATTTTTTTACTGTCCTTAAAGGCTGGCTTAACCCTACCGGGGGTATATATATATATATATATATATATATATATATATATATATATATATATATATATATATATATATATATATATATATATATAAACATATAATTAGTTGTAAGAGTATTTTTTTTAGATAAAGAAATTTCTTATTCTCTATACATACTTCCATAAAAAAAAACGTTTATGCTTACTTACTTTCAAGTGTGTGCCGCCGATAGATCGGCGCTGTGTGGCTTCTAGCATAATATAGGTGCGCCGATAGATCGGCTCTCTAAGGCCAAGAGAGTTTAACAATATTATAAAGGTGTAGCATTTTTATTTTATTTTATAAATGATTCCACATGAGCTAAATAAAGTTCTTTGGGCGTTTGAACGCTTGCAAAGAGCTGTTACAGGTGCAATAAAAAACACCTATTTTAAAAGAGAAAATTATTAAAATTTCGAAAGGTTATATAAATTAAAAAATCGCATATATTGTGATCAAGTTTGTAAAATATATCAAATTCGAATATTTGGTTTTTCTATTTTTTTAATCAACTTTCGGGAATCGTCCCACCAAACATAAGGCGAGAAGTCACCACCAATAAGGAGCTCACCAAAGCAAACCACGACACACTCAACCCTATGTTTGGGTATCAAAACATAACCACACGGCTCAAATCAAGAAGAAGTTTCCCACAGTCGACAACGAAACTGGTGATACCTGAGGCCACCCTGCTGCTGAACATGTGGAGAAGCGTAAACACGACCAGGGGTGGAATATATGGAGGTCCCTTAACACACTTCGGACCGGAGTATGCAAGAAGAGGACACAAATGAAAGCCTGGCAGTTTTACAGCGGACCGACTAAATGTGACTGCGGCGTGGAGCAGACCCTGTCGCACCTTCTGGAGTGTGCGCTGTATCCGAGTAGCTGCACCCAGGAGGACCTGATGATGGCCGGGAGTAACGTCATCAATGTCGCCCACTTCTGGGCAGACAGGATCTGACCCTGTTGTTTCCGATACGATTATTAGAAAATATTGTGGATAAATGCCTACGTTGATTTTGCGTTATTCTCCATTTGTTTGTATTAAAAGATGCTTTGACCGCTCACTTACGGTCACTTAATATGCCATCAGAGTTCATCCACACAGGGTGATATAAATCTCTTTGATGAAGCGTAAAACAAACACCAGGTGCATCAGTTCGGGTCCTCGCACGCGGAACGAAAACTGAAATCCACCCCTCGAGGGTGTCGAACCGCGAACCCTTCACATTACACTCCGTCTGTACTTAACCACTGGGCCACTTACAAGAGAATACTACTAGACAGTAATAAATGCTTCTTATTTGTGTAATATATTAAATATGTATTTTTTTGTACATGAGCAATGTTATGTAAATTGTAAAGGATTGACTAGCCAGTGTCATTGTTTTTTTTTCTTACATATTCACTCTCTAACTGAAGCATATGGCCGTCTCAGTTTGTTGACGCATTTCACTGTCAGCCGCCAATTAAACTTGCCTTTTCATTTTTGCACCGGAAGCTTCGCTGAGCAGGTATCTATGCAAGAAATGAGTCAGTGTGCTTGAAGAGAAGGTTGCCATAGTATTGAAAGTGCATTTTTAAATATCCATATTTTAAATCCATGCCGTGTTATGGAGCTGTCACCTATCCATAAATGATCCTTGTCAAATATTGCTTAACTTTTCTGATCGGATGAGAACCGGTACTATCAAATTAGTATGTTAATTAGTCAGACATTAGAATAAGGTATTCACTGTAAATATGTGTTGCTTACTAGACGATATTTATCTAATTTGAATTAATATTAATGTTTATGGATTTTACAGGTAAGTTATCAGTCTCACACCAAACGTGAGTAATTCATAGGTTTTTGAGGTAATATATATATTCATTATTTATAAGTCTAGACTGCCCAAGCGGTAATCCTTGTAGTCTGGAGAAGGTCAACGGTATTACCCAATATTATATTTTAATAGCCTCTTCAACGTAATCCAATAAAGTTCTGTATCGGTTATATATGTAGACCTCATACAAAGGCTAAATTCGTTAACAATATTTTCTGCAAAGTAGTCAAAATATATTATATATTTTCTACTGTATTTACCTTTTTTGATGTTCTTCCCAAAGCCCGTTACTCGTAAACCGAGAGTCCTTTATAAATAATACCTTGATAAGTGCTCGTAATCTGCGCAGGTACAAAGTGAAAGACCAGTAGACTTTAAAGCTCCAAGTTTTTTTATTTTCGGCCATCGAATGCGCGATTTCTCGCATAACAGTCTGCGTTTTTACCATTAGCCTCACCCCTCGATAAGCTTGTTGGTACAACGCTGCGCGCGACACCCCGGGTTCGAGATTCGTCTCCCGATTGTGCGATAAAGTGCCGTGCGAATCCTTCTGTCTGTTACACTTGCGCAAACATCAACACACGATACTTTGGCAAATCTCTGCTTGAGCCACTCCGAAGCCGAAGTATTGCAGTTGCTGCTACTGGCAAACATAAGAGGACTCGTATATGCCAATGACATTCATCAAATAGTAAATAGTTCGAAAAGTACGAGAGTTATCCGGAAAATAAGTTTTCCAGTGATTTTCCACATTGTAAAACATGTTGAATTCCATGAATGCGTACATTTCTGGAAAGTTCAGACTTTTTCCTAATTTTCTACATAGCCGCCACTGAGGTCGATGCATTTTCGCATGCGGTATACGAGCTTTTGAATGACCGAGTAAAAAAATCTGCCTCCTAGCCACGTCGAAACCTGAGAACCGCTTCTTCCAGCTCTTCTCTATCGCCGAAATGCGTTCCACCCAGGTGTTTCTTCATGTCAGGGAAGAGATGGTAGTCACTTGGGGCTAAGTCCGGGCTGTAGGGTGGGTGTTTGATAATACCCCATCCAAATTTTGTAGTATAAAAGTAAAATATGCAGCAAATTCTGCTTTTTCACATGACATACTTGAAAGAGTACAACTAAAAACTACTCTATAGAGTCGCACGAACTTTTTTCACAAACGCTTTTGATTCCACTTTCGGCATATTGAAAGTACCCATTCATTTGGATATTTTGCTCTTATTACATTTTTATTTTTTTTAAATTTATTCCTTTCCACATTTTGTAATATACGAGTATTTTTTTATTTTCTTGATTTCACTTACTTTCGATTAAGAATGGTGATTCATTGGTTGAAGCCCTTTATCTAATTTAATACAACCTTAACATTCAGTAATCGCAAAAGTATGTTATGCTCGTTCTTCTATGTTCAATTGCTCTGTAGTTTAGGGTGGTATGACTGAGCGTGTGAATGGACCTGGTGTCAAAAATCTCTTCAGCAGATGCTGGGATTTGCCATTTCTCGGTTCAGTTCAGTTCCGCCACTCCGGGAAGCTGATTTGTTGAGAAGAGGAGATTACTTGGTAACAAGCACTGCATTTTACACCCCAATTAAGAAGGGGTTCGAAGTACTATTGCAATTATTTCTTAACTTATTTAACCTGTTCGCACCGGTACCCGATATATGCCGATTGATAAGATTCCCCTACCGTTGACATCGGTAGCCACTATATATCGTTTTACTACTTTCAGTACTCATTGTGACATCTACGGTAGGAAATTGGAACTGCAGTCATCCCCTTTATCGTACATGTATTATTTACAGGCATCTGTAAAGCATGTAAATAAATATTATTAAGCTTCGTCACAGGTGCGATTTTTCTGTAAACCACATGTGTCTATGCCACCACATGTATGGAGTTACATAATGAACGTTTGTATAATAGTTTTTTATGCATCATCTGATAGCTAAATGAATGAAGGACCAATGTGATATATGAAATTAGGTTAGATAAGTACATTAATGCTAGTATTAAGCAAAAAAATGGTTCGTAAAATTCACGCCGTATTGACAGTATAATTTGTATTCCACCGAGCCGTAATGAAAGGGTTAATGCCTCGTATTGAGATATATTGGGATTTCTTATAATCACAATATAAGAAGAGTTGTGTCAAGTATCAGGGGTTTTCAGAGGCTTAGAGGGGAGCATGAAAAGAACCTACACGCGGTGCCCCCTGGAAACGGAATTTCGCACTTCCTCCTCCTGCCAATCTTTTCAACCCAGCGACAGCAAAAACAAATTCTCACTCAACTCATTTCTTCTCGAGTCTTCACCCTTTCGATTCTTCCGCCTTCCACGTACATCTCCTGCTACTGCCGAATGTCATCAGTCCATCTTTTTTATATGCTCGTACCATATTTACACGTGATCAAAAAAAAAACTTCCATTACGGCCGTGACGTATCAAAATTAATTTTTCTCATCCGTACCGACCCCGCTCGTTATAAATCACCGCATGGGAAGGGTGAAGCACTGAAGGCGCCTTCGCCGGCGACTTTGAGAACCATCAATTTCAATTTACGTACAGACGGTGGCAACAAGAGCTTCCCGTGCGGCAGACCGAACGTAATCGGTGATCAACGGTTGCCGCATCACACCATCATCATTCATGTTTCATTACTCTTCAGTGTCTGCCATATCTGCTCCTTTAAAATAAGCATCTGTCCATCGCAATACATAGCTAGGAACTTCACTGCTGAAAGTAGGTTTTCCGCTTAACACTTTCATTACGGCTCAGTATGAATACAAATTATACTGTCAATTGTAAAACTAGTATTTGAAGCATAAATTTACTTATCTGATCTATTTTCATATTATATCACATTGGTTCTTGTATATTTAAGCTATCAGATGATGCATAAAAACAATTCTAAGAAAGTAGCAAAACGATATATCACGGATGCCGATGTCAACGGTATCTTACACGGCATATATCTGGTACCGATGCGACCAGGTTTGAGCATTCATTATTTATTTGGCTTCCTCATCCATTGTGTTTTTCATTATGTCGTCGCTCCATCATTCAATATATCGGCCGGCCCTTTGCCGACTCTTGGTCGCTACTCCAACATCTTATTTGCCCATAAACTCATCGTTCTCGACAGATGTACACATATACTGATTCTTTCGATACCGTTCACTAGTATTATTATTTTACCATTCACATTGAGATGCATATAGCGGAGGCATCCTTCAGAAGCAGACTCAAGACCCACCTTTTTACTCAGAGAGGCAAAGAAGCGCTTTTGGAATGATCATTCGGTCATAAAAGAGCGCTATACAAATATGTACTAGTATAATAATAATAATAATATAAAGTTTAATATTACATTACATACATTCAATCGTTCATTTGCAAACAAATTATTAGCTGTATAATGTTCAACTTTAAGTTGTAATTCAAGGTCGGTGTGCATGCAAAATTCATTATACGTATTATTATACATACGTTTGTGTATTATATGTTGAGAGGTTCAACGCATAAGAGCATCGCAAAATACGAGTGCGACTTCGTTCTATCAAAGTGAGAGTGGCCATCCTTTTCAATCCTCTGCCTATTCATATATGTCTTCAGTCTATCTTATAGATGGTCGTCCAACGTTCTGTTTGCCAGTTATTGGACTTCACACTAAGACTTTTCTACCCAATTGACCATCGTCTTTTCAACAGAAGTCCCATTGCCACTTAAGTGTGCCTATTCGTTGGGTAGTCTCCACTGCTTGAGTTCTTCTTACGATATCATCCTTTCGGATTCTATCTTTTAGAGACACTCCGAGTATGGATCTCTCAATGACACGTTGGTTGACCTTTATTTTATGGGTAAGACTTGCTGTTAGATTTCACGCCTGTGCGCTATAAGTTAAAAATGAGAGTATGCATTGGTTAAACGCCTTAGTTTTAAGACATTGCGGGTTTTTGGCTTTATAAATGTACTTAATGTTTCCAAATCCTGTCCATCCCGATTGTATCCGCCTGTCGATGCGTGAAAGTAGTTTTAATTATTTTCAGGCCGCGTAGCAGATAGAAGCGTAGCCTTTAATTAAAAACAATTTTATTTTAATGTTCTTATGTAATCAAAGAGGGCCACCCGAGATGAATTTCATACTTGAACCAATATTGTTTCAGAATGATGAAAACAACTTCAAATAGTAAAAGTGATTATCCCGTACATGTAATCGAAAGTAATACAGAGGAGAGTACTGTTGTTGCCGGTAACGAGTATTTGTATGCGTGTTTTCGAATATAATTTTTTACCCCCTCGACTGGCGCTCCCACGCCGCAGCTACTTATCCCGGTTTTGGATTCAAGTGCCCCGTCTCTCCCAGGAGACGCCATACGAGGCAGCGCATACAAAAACATATCAATAATCATCATTCAACTATGTTTTGAACGTTTAAAACTTGTTAAACTATCAAATTCAAATAAAATATTATTTTTGAATTATTCTACAATTTTTCTCATTTGTCGACGGCATGCTTTGGTTACGTCGAGTAACCATTATTAAGTGAATTAAATTGTTATCGTGTGAATTATCGAGTAAATTGTTGAGTGAATTAAATTTTGAAATTAACGTAAGCTTTATTGCCGGCGGGTATAGCTCAATGGTCAAAGCGTTTGTTTTGCAAGCCAAGGGTCGACGATTCAATCCCGACGGATATTAAAAAAAACGAAATTTTAATCGATTTCTCAGCTCTAAATTACCCCCGGTAGGTGTGAATTTGATTCCTCGCCCGTAAAACGCCAGTCGTAGCCTATTAATTAAAATTGGTGGTAGATGAAAGTCGTCCCGTGAAGACGACCACACATTCATAGTAAATTCCTGTAATAATAAGGATGATGCGTGAATCTCGGGCTATGGTCTGTGACGTTTGCGGATCAACACTCCACATGCAGCGCTTAGTCATATGCACCACGGTAAGCGTCATATAATTCCACAGATGAGACTTCAGAATTACTATCACATCTGTCGGTATTCTCCTGTATGTGTAGTAATTTACACAACTCTGTTTGTGATGTTTTATTTTTCAAGACCTTATATTGGGGAACAGATAAGCCATCGATGTTGTCAGATATTGGGATGAAGCAATTTGACTTTACTAACGCGAAGAAGTTAAACACATATTTTCTACATGCACCGTCTAGCCGCACTAACTGAGCAACGTAAAATCCACTCGTTTTAACCCTTTCATTAAGGCTCGGTTTGAATACAAATTATATTGTCAATTATAAAACTAGTATTTGAAGCATAAATGTACTTATCTGGTCTATTTTCATATACCACATTGGTTCTTGTATCCTTTGGCTATCAGATGATGCATAAAAAACTATTCTAAGAAAGTAGCAAAAGGATATATCACGTCAACCGATGCTAACGGTCGGGGAATCTTATGACGGCATATGCCGACAACCGATGCGAAAATGTTAACGGTTGTACTCTCCTGCATGCGCTTAAACAACAAAGTGTTTTTAACCGTTTCTTTTCAACATTATTTGTATTTTTAATTTTGACTTTTAAAAATCAATTTCAAATAATAGAAAATACTTTTTTACGAAAAACTTTTTACCTTGTTTTAGTTTATTCACACACATGAAGACGGTAATTTCGCTTTCGTTGAGAGCATCTTCGGCTCTTCACAATTGTAACTGTACTTTTATACATATGTAATGTATACGTCTAAACGTAATTGACTCAGTTCAAAGAAGAGCAATTCGTTTGATAAACAATGACACTCTTACGTCTAACCATCAATGGAACACAGGCGCAAGATTGGTTCACTTAGTCTTTTCTACCGTTATTACCACGGTCGCTGCTCTTTGAAACTTAAAGAACTAATTCCTCCTGCACCCACCCACATTGGACAAACTCGTCTTACACTTTCCGAACATACACGGTTAATGTGTGTCGACCAAGAATTGGCAGGTTCCAAAGTTCCTTCCTTAATGCCACCAGTAAGCTCCTTCCTACAATCTGGATCTCTTCAAGAAACAGATAAATATACACCCAATCTCCCCAATCCACACACAAACACCAACACATCTCACGTTTCCTGCATGCAGCGTCCAGCCTCCCTGGCTGAGCGTCATAGAGTGCATTGGTCTTGACCGGGTGTGCTCTCCTGCATGCGATTACATAAAAAAAATACTACGAGTATTATGTATTACAAACATGTTGAGAAGCATGTCGTCGTGTGTGTTTTATATGTCTGCGGTGTTTAATTGAATGGGCCGGCCACCGACGCGATGGCGCTCCAGTTTTACTATTTGATTAGCGCGCACGCGGCCGGGGGACCCTAGAGACCATGGGGACCACGGAGACCATGCCCCTGGTGCAGCGGCACACGGAAGACCTCCCTAAAATAATAATTATGCTGCGTACGTCGCGATTGATGGCTTCATCTGACAGATACGACGGTTGTAATAGAGCTGTAAAAATTCAAAAATATCTCTTATACGAAGCGTAGCACATTGAAAATTATTTAAATATTATCTTATACATCATTTTATCACATACCATCATTGCGTATAGCATTCAGAATCTTTGATTTTGATATACGTTCTTTCATATTACTTCCAATCGAGTTGTCTTTATATTTTGATATACTTCTACAATTTCCATTCGAAAGTCAAGTTGTGATACTTTACTTCCACTATTTCGTTTCAGTTGCCGTGCATTTTGTACGCAAATATCTATCACCCAAGATAATAAAGCCAAGTACCATTTTTTATTTCTAATATGTATTCTATAAGTTCCTATTTTCTCGTCCATTCTGTCAACACCAAACATAGTTTCGTTGTATTTGCCAACAATAAACGGTCTTTGAATTTTGATAGTTTTCTTATATTTTCGTGAGTATCGCTTTACTGGTCCAACAGGAGAATCTCCATATACATTGGAATCTTAAGATTCAGCTGAATTTTTAACCCACTTACAAACCAATACTCAGTTCTCTTTGCAAATCGCAGATTCAAAATATCCTATTTTTTAAATGTCATTTGATGTAAAAAAAATCTTTCTTTGGAATACGATTTGCTCGAATAGTTCCTGTACATGATATGTCATTAAACACATCCCTAAATCTGAATATTTTTTATTTTATTTTTAATGTAAATAAATTTGTAACGCTTAGTGGCACACGTGTCTAAATGGACACATTGCATTTGAGTGTTCAATAAAGCAAGCATAAATAAAATTATCACCATCGTTGATTACGTTAACATAAACTATACATGCTTACAATTCATGTAATGAAAGAAACATTGTTCTTCGAATCAATATTATCAAAAAAAATACGCACGTAAAATTTGACTCCATGTTTTCTCGTCGGTAAAATCGTCTCCTCACTTTGAAATCAGATATTATTTGGATTGAATTAACTAGCGTTCCAAAATGACGTCTAATTGAAGCAACGTACTTATGTCTACTGATAAACGTGAATTAAAAATAAATGGAATATATAAACATAAATGGACATTTTTTTTATTAAAACTGACAACAATAAATATGTGTCCAAATGGACACCTGTGCCACTAACCTTAGCAATTGGGGTCGACACTAAAGAGTTTACTGAGAGGATGCATTATTTAAACGTCCAAGTTTAAAGACATTGCCGAATTTTCGCATTAAAAATGCACTTAAGTTTTTCAAATGCTGCCCATCCCAGTTGTATACACCTGCCGACTTTTTTTTGAGTAATTGGGAAGTACAAGAAAGCTCTACGCGATATGTCGCGTTTTTCAGCTTCAGTTACACTCTGTATCTTTCTCGTCACATCTTTCTCTCGCAATTCCTCGCCCACGTGCTATGTGCGGCACGTGCCGGCGCTCGCACGGCACTTAGCGCGCCCCCCGGATTATCGCGGGAGCAGCGCGCGCATTCGCGGCCCGGATAATTGAATTAGCGACACGTGCTCGGGACAAGTGCGGCTGCATATCAATGATGCAAGTGCGATCGCCGAACACACATCTGATGCTCGTCTCTATCTTCTCATCGTGCTCCTTAATATCAAAAATTGTCTTATTATTTAGATAAATGTTTAGCAATATCGATCAGTTAACTAACATGACTTCCTGGGTAAAGCAGCTAGTCGAAAGGATATTTATTTATTTTTCACAGAACCGATGTTCCAAGGTACGAAATAATAAGAAACAGAGTATACATACATATACAATACAAACATAAGATAATAAAAAATAAAAATAACATAAAAGAAGAACATAAATACAAAACAAACATAACAAAACAGGAAAAAAAAAGGTGTGCTGAAAATTAACATAAAAGAAGAAGATGGGATCAAAAACAATGGATGGTCAAAGGGTGTATCAACATAGAATCATTCAAGATTTGCACCGCGAAGGAAAACAATTTTCACCATCGACGAAAAAGAAAGCATCCCTAGAAAAAAAGAGTCGATGTCGTATGAATGTTTATACAGTCATTAAATACAGTTCCCTTTCTGTCAAGCGGTCGGGCTCTCGCCGTTAACGTAAACAGGAGAATACCGACAAATTTTGACAGTGATTCTGAAGTTTTTATGTGTGGATTCTATGATGTTAAATTGGGATAGAGTGAACTATCTTGTAAATGAATTTAATTACCATATGCTCTATTTTGCGTGCAAGCACGGCATGAAGATATTATTTACACAACACGGCTTGAACGTCATAGAATCCACAACAAAACAGCATCCCGACGCTTCACAGCTTGCATCCAATATTTCCGCGCTCTGCTGTGATCGCATCCGTTCCGCCCAGCGGTGGGTCTCGCGTTCGAATCCCTTCGGTTTACAAAACGGTGGCTCGCGACGGGGGGCCGACTCTATTATCTCAATCTGCGCCCCCCGCGAGCCGCAGATTGAGAGGATTCATTATTTGTTTGTTTGTTTATTATTACGGCCGCTGTTTTTTTTTGTTCGGCTGTTCGCACTAGTATTTGTTCGCCGATGATTGTTTGCAAAATTATATATGTGTTTTTTATGCATTGTGTTTCGTGTGTTTACATATCTGCGGCATGTGGTTTTTTATGAAAAAATAAGCTGACCATGCGTCCAGATTTATTTTTTTCAAACAATTCCTATAGAACTAGGAACACTTGCTATGTATGGCTAAGCGCTGCATGTGTAGTGTTGATCCACCAATGTCATAATGTACAGCTCGACATTCACTCATCATCCTTATTATTACAGGAATTTACTTTGAATGGGTGGTCTTCACGGGACGACTTTCGTCTACCATCAATTTTAATTAATAGAATATGAGTGGCATTTTATGGGTGAGGGATTAAATTCACACCAACCGGGGGTATTTTAGAGCTCAGAAATCTTTTTTTTTATCTCCGTCGGGGATCGAACCCACGACCTTTGGCTTGCGAAGCAAACGCTTTGACCATTGAGCTATACCCGCCGGCTATATAATAAAAAAAAAATACTCAGTTCAAATTAGATAATTAAAAAATATGTATATAAGTTAATAACGCCACACACAAGATCTACCTTTAAGTGGCGTGGAAAGCGAATTTTAAAAAAAAAAAAAAAAAAAAAAAAAAAAAAAAAAAAAAAAAAAAAAAATGTAATACTATCAAAAAATCTTAAATGTATCCTATTATATTTGATTAAATAAAAAAAAATAAAAAAAAAAAGTTCAAATCACTTAAAAATAATAGTGAAATAAAGCAAATAATTAATTTACTTTTAATATAAATAAATGAATGTTTCGTAAGTAATAACTTTAACGTTAGTAATTTTCATGTGAATCAGTATTTAAAAACTTCTTGTTTTTGTGTTGGTCGCCAATATTTCTAACCCTTCAATTTCCACCGAAAACATTTTAAAATCGCTAACCTAAATGTAATCAAGTCTCTCGCCACCGCCTTAAGGCCAATATTGATGAGCACTTTGTTTTGATTAAATTGCTCCGCGAAATTGATATTTATTCAGTGTATTGGCGCGTGATCGAAACTCAACAGCTATGAAAGGGTTGACACAGCGCTCGGCGAACACTATACATGAAGAGATTCTTTGAAACCTTAACCCTTTCACGACCAATTTATAATTATTATATAGCATGTCGACAGGCGTATACAACTGGGATGGGCAGCATTTGGAAAACTAAAGTACATTTTCAAAGCGAAAATTCCGCACTGTCTTAAAACTAAGGCGTTAAACCAATGCATCCTCCCTATATTTACTTGTGGCGTAGAATCTAACAGCAAGTCTTACCCATTAAATAATGGTCACCCAGCGTGCTATGGAGAGATCCATGCTAGGAGTGTCGCTAAAAGATAGAATCCGGAACGAGCATATCCGCAGAAGAACTCAAGTACTGGAGACTACACAACGAATAGGCACACTCAAGTGGCAATGGGCAGGACATATCTGTCGAATAGACGACGGTCGATGGAGAAGAAAAGTATTGGGGTGGCGCCCAAGAACTGGGAAACGAAGTATTGGCCGACTAAACGCATCATCCATTTTTACGGGACTCACTATGAATGAGTGGTATTCACAAAACTAATTTTGTTTAGTGACTATTGAACTATATGTTTAAAAAATATATATATTTATATTAATAAATCGAACCCACTACCGTTGGTATAGTAAGCAAACTTTACTTCAAGTCTAAACCATGTCAGCCAGTTAACGTTTCTGTCTGTACGTTATCGTGTGTTTTTTCCTGTATATTATACGTTAACATGCAGATTCAAGATAATTTCTCACAGTTCTAAACCCCTTCCTTAACTACCTTAAGATCCACCCATCCTCCACGTTGCCTCCTCGCTTCATACTATAATATTGTCATTATACTTCTAGTTTTGATGAAGTTAGTATACTACGTAAGTGCATGCCTTGAGTTGCTTTCCTTCGTGTTTTGTTGTTATCTCGCGATGAACGTTGCTTGGAATTTATTGGTCGAAACCTTATCTCTGAAATTTCGGTTATGCAAGGGTTGAAGACGCCATATCCCAGCGCTTTGTCAATTTGAAAATTAGCCGCCCTTCATGCCCTCAAACACAATTATTTTGCTGCTCTAAGTCTGCTTAAGTTGTCCACCTCTCAAGAGAAAGGTCCGTGATTTGAGGACGTCCAAATCATTATCAGGTATCGCCATCTCCAAATATTGACCTGCTCCATAACTGTGATGGAAAACTGTACCCTTTCAAGTAATACCTTATAGGCGTGTCTTGGAAGAAAGCGGGAAAACGCCGATGTCATGGATTGGCCCTGATTATTGAACTACCTGTGTAATGTTTTCAGGGAAATTTTTATTTATTTCTCAGAACCGAAGTTCCAAGAGAAAAGGAGACGTTTTTTATGTTATCGCCTGGGATTCTCTTCCATTCCTTGGGTGAACCTTCCTGAACAGCTACTTAGTTCTGACGGCTCCTTGATCTCAAACTTACATTAACTTATAAAGCCGGTCTCGTTTCCAAAAAACTAGGTGTATTTATATAGATCACGTCGGCATTTCAACGATAAACAACTTCTTCTATATAAAGGACAAATCTGACCTATCCTTGAATACGGTAGTCACCTTTGGATTGGAGCCCCAAAATACCTTCTAAACTTAATTGTCTCATTTTAAAGAAGAGCAATTTGTTTGATAAATAATGTCACTATTACATCTAACCTGCAATCAATGGAACACATGCGTAAGATTAGTTCACTTAGTCTTTTCTTCCGTTATTACCACGGTCGCTGCTCTTCGGAATATAAAGAACTAATTCCTCCTGCACCTACCCACAACCGACAAACTCGTCTTACACTTGCCGAACATCCATACACGGTTAATGTGTGTCGACCAAAAACTGTCAGTTTCCAAAGTACCTACCATAATGCCACCGGTAGAGCGTCATAGAATGCACTGGTCTTGACCGGCTGTGCGATTACATAAAAAAACTACTTCAAGGATATCGTCTGAATTGCGTGCGCGGTCAACGACGCCGACATGGAATTGGCTCCTATGTTCTTTCACTGTTTGCCACACGCATAATCTAACCTTGTGTGACAGGGCAGGGTACCATGCGCAACTATTATTTTCTACATTTGTAAGTTTAAAAAAATAATTTCAAAAAACAATCAGTCATACAAGATACATCGCTATTGTAAGCGTTGAAAATAATATTTACATAAGAAGAAATTCGCCACACACGACTCAACCCAAAAGCTACAATTCCAAATCTGGTCGTGAAAACTTACGTTTAGTTATTGAACGAGAACTAGCTTACAACATGCTTGTGTCACTTGTTTAAAAAAATATTTTTGGACCTTACCCAGTAGTAACGGGGCCGGCGGGTATAGCTCAATGGTCGAAGCGTTGGCTTTGTAAACCAAAAGGCGTAAGTTCCATCCCCGACGGAGATTAACAAAAAAAATAAACGATTTCTGAGCTCCAAAATACACCCGGTTGGTGTGAATTTAATCCCTCAACCCGTAAAATGACAGTCATAGCCTATCAATTAAAATTGGTGGTAGACGAAAGTAGTCCCGTGAAGGACCACCCATTCATAGTTAATTCCTGTAATAATAAGGATGATGCCTGAATCGCAGGTCGTCTTTGAGCCATATGCACCATGGTAAGCGTCCTAGAATTCCACAGATAAGACTTCAGAATTACTATCACCATCTGTCGGTATTCTCCTGTATGTGTTTACATAAAAATAAAAATGTAAACACCGTTTGCATTCCACTGTAGTAGTACTTTTGGTTTTGCAGGGAGTTTTATTGTTGGACTGTTTTGAAACGTCAGCATCACCCTTTCCTGCTTCCATTATCTCTTACTGAAGTGTTTTACTTGGGAAGGGGTTCATCAGGTCTCCACCTCCTCCTCCTCACAATCTGAGGATGTTGGTTCAGTAGACGATGGTTCAAGATCCCGCGTAATTGATTCCGATAACCAATTATCGCGATCTCAGAAGGTTGGGGAAGATTTTAAAGTGTATTTTTTTCATCGAAATCCGTTTGCTTTTTTTTGGGCAGTGATTTATTATAATTGGAAGATTAATTTCTGATGCGAAATTACTCGATCATCTATGTCAATATAATTATCATTTTGATTACATCTCTAAAAAATTACGTAGTGAGAGCGGACACTACAGCCAGAGACAAATAAAGACCTGACTGGTACATGTTTTTCGAATGCTGCAGTAAAACGTAAACTATAGCTATCTTTTCTTTAGGCCTTGGACTCTCGCTGTATATACATAGAATGTACTAAATGGAGTTCTAGGAGGTAAAGCTGACTCGGAACAATACGAAGACTATTGTTGCTGACATAAATTTGTGGTGACAGTTTGTGACGACCATGTACTCACAAATGTAATACATGAATATGATATCTACTGCGTCCACCCGCAACTGACAGACTCGTGCCATTTTCGCTGAATACATATATGTCTTCCAGCATCAGAGTGTCCTCCCTAATGACAATCTGGGTGTTATCTTCATATTCACATCTTGAATTATTTCCACACATATTGTTTTCAATATATACCACTCTGATATACCAACCTGATTCGGATTCTAAACTACTGACATCCCCCATCTTTAAAAAGGCGACAACAGGTCGCGGGGTCGTCACCGGACCGCTCGGAGGAAGGATGCAGGAGCAGGTCTGAGCAATGGCTTAACTCTACACTGACCGTCAATTATATAGGTAAGGAATGTACGTAAGTAGTAAACATTATTTCTTCCGTTAATACACATCTATTCGTGTTGTATTAAAGGCTTTATTAGTATTATTCTAATAAGTATGCACCTCAAAGTGAAAGCTTAAAACAAAGTTAACATATAATAATAGAGCTTAGCATTTCTGTCAAAGCTCTATGACGCATCAATCTGGCCCAGTGGAGCGTGCTCTGGTTGTGGGTTCGGGTCCCGGGGGACCTTCAGCCAGCCGTGGAGAGGCTTTCCTTGTAGCCCCTCGGGAAGGCCTGTTGGGGGCGCACTGAGACGACACGCGCCAACGTTTGAGAACCCAAAATAATCACTATTTACGACCGCATCGCTAAAAGGTGCATCTTACCCGTGTTGATGAATATTTTACAACTATTACATGACACCGGTGAGAGTGGCTTAGTGGTTACGAGCTTGCTTCTTCTCGTATCCATTCCATATACGTGGAACAAATGGTCACATCAAATTGCAGCCAGTCAGTGGTGTCAGTTGTCTCTATTCAAGCAGTGTGCCAACTGCCAAGATATCCCTGAAGTTCCACTTAAGATAACATACTCGTATATGGGCCCTTGGACTTGTAGAGACGTCTTCTGTAGTATCTGGAGATGTTCTGGGTTATTTTTTTATCGGTATTTTTTTTGGGTGATAAACTTGACGTTCCCGAGGCCAGATCAACCGAACTAACGACATGCGATAAGCAACAGGCGGTAATCCATCAAATTTCCAAGTCGCGTCCAATGTTGCTTAACTTAACAAAAACCGCGCTTACTATGTGCTATTGTCGTTAGTCTTGGTGATTAGTGGTTATATAAATAGGGATAATTAAACATGTTCTTGAGTATAATAAAAATGGCATTAAATTACTCAAAATTTTATCAAATGTATATAATGTATCAAAAGTCACCAATATTCCCTAGATATCCTCATAAATTATGTTGCTTAATCTGCTAATCTAGACAGATCACTAGTTACATTAAGGTTATCAACTGACAATATTTGGTGAAACTGCATAATTGTAATTTTAATTTAAAATTTAACAAATTAAAAATTGTTGAAGATGGTCTCCAGGGAGGCCAAAATATGTAATCGTTTAAAATTAATGTGAATCAACACTAAATATTTTTAATTTGTTAATTTTTTAATTAAAATTAATTTAAAAAATTTAAATCACTGGTGCAAAACTCTCGAGTATTTTTAAGCCGATATTATCGTATTTAAATAAATATTTTCTCGTATCGTAATGATAAGGATTGCTTATATTCAGACGTTTGTGAAGGTAATACGAATGCTATGTTCTATAAAAAAATGTACAGTATTATATACCTTGTTCAAGATTATTTCGAACCAAGAAAATCGTGTTTCCATAAATGAAAACTAAATATACACATTTAAAGGCTAATTTATATTTCAATTGCCGACCAGCAGAATAATCATTAGTATTATTAAGTGCAAATATTGAGGGGATCGTCGAGAATTATTAAACACAAACAGTCCAAGAAAACTCGTCTAAATGCAAATCGAACCGATCGAAACGTTCCGTAATACTCTTACTATGTACCGAGTTCAGGAAATTTACACTTGCAAAATCTAAATGTTTATTTTTGTATGGAAACAACAAGCAAATGCCAAACGGAATACCTTCTATGGTGATGCTACTATGACGCTTATAAGTATAATTGAACGCTGCATACGGACATTGATCTATTATTAATTCGTGGTAATTTCGAGATAAGAAAATCCATGTAAATAAATATTAATTATTTTTTTTAATGATTAAATCATTTGTTAATACCAAAAAAACTATTGTAAATCTATTGCGATTTAAAAATTAACAACAAATGAATACCATAGATAAAAATTCGTACTTAAAATAATGTATGTATTACATGTTGATATCAGCATGATATAGCCCTTGCTGACTGGTACCGAAAACCTTGATTTACAATCTTTCGTCTCTTATTTCTGTTCGCTTGTCGTACATGTATGTGTCGCCATATTCGCATTTTGGCCAAGGTTGTGACGTTAGTATGTACATGGCTGCTGTAATTGGTGCGCCATTGATTCGGTAGATCGTCACTTGCGTTGTCAGTAAGCTCTCGTCCGGCCCGGCGCAACGGCATATAAGGTCGGACGAGGAAATAAAGTCTTTATTCAAAATAAATGCGAATTTGGCATCAAAAACAAGTTCTTTTGCTTTGTGATCTGCTCCTGCATCCTGCCACCACGCAATTTGATAACAAACTTAGAGAGGAGGATGTTAATTTGATGAAGAAAAAATCAATTGCAATTGAATTAATCAAAGAACTCTAAAAAATAAACATGTAAAAATATATAAATCAGCAATTTAAATACCAGCATGTCCCAAAGCTCGCTATACAGACGACTCCAACAAATTATTTCTCCATAAAAAAAAAAAAACGTTTAACTCGTATCTGAATTGGGCCTCGTTAGCGTGGAACACATCAACATTTGAGGCGATGTAGTTTAACAGTCTGATCCCTCTCAAACAATCACTTATATTATATAAAATGCGAATTCGAATGTTCATTTATTACTGGAATCATTAATGCCCTGTAACATATAATGTTTGCACAAGTTCGCTAAAATACTATATTTAAAAAAAAGACTAGAGGCCTTTGAGATGTGGTCATACAGAAGAATTCTCGGAGCTTCCTGGAGACACCGCGTCACGAACAATGAGGCTCTCAGCATAATCAAGGAAGATAGGCACCTAGTAAGAACCATCTCAGAGAGGCGATCGGTCACATCATGCGCCACGGTGGTCTACTTCACGACATTGTGGAAGGGATGATTGAGGGTAGAAAGAGCAGAGGGCGCCTTAGACGGGAATATTTGCAGCAAGTGTTTGAGGACATGAGTTGTAGCTTTTATGTAGAGTGGAGATCGAGATGCAAGATTTTGTTGCTGCAAACCAATCCACCGGATTGATACTACGAAGAAGAAAGAACGACCAAATTCAATCATTTTCCTCATCTATAATAATACTACACTTACATTTTTATCGAGTGTAAATGAACCCTTATTATCAACACCATCACAGTCTAGTAATATATTTGTGTACTTTGCGTTTGAAGGTAAAGGCCTGTTTGCGCTCGCTAAAATGTAATAGTTCTCCTCGCGTCTCTCATAAAATACTCGTTCATTATTATTTATTATATTTATATCGAGAGTAAATGGACCCTTATTACAACCGCTACCGTAGTATGTATATTTGCCGGCGTTGACTTTGCGCTAGAATGTAATTATACGTAAAGGCCTGTTTGCGCTCGCCCAAATTTAATCATTTTCCTCGCCTTCTCTCCGCTGAAAAGGCCTTTTATGCAATAATATATCACATTTTCGCTTTCATTTCGTCTTTCTTCGAGAAGACTGGATCCTAGCTAGGCAGGAATGTTCAAATATTATTTTATTTAATATTAAACATTTTTGTCACAAGGAGAGCCGACCCCAGATGATGGGAAATGGCGAGGCTAAAGAAGGTTAAACATTTTTGTCAGTATTTGAAGGTGATCAAAAAAATATTGATATGCATTTATTTTATCGACTGATCATAGAAAAATAATCGATGGATGCTAGATTCGATCTGTGGACAGTACACATATTCAAGTCCTATTCATTGCACTCATGTTGGCTACTGCGCCGTTTCTCCGACTTACCGAATCGAGAAATTGAAACGTAATTCAAATACATTGTCATTATCAAGGAACTCTTCATAGTCTTTTCATTTAAACAATAAAAAAAACATAATTATCATCACCAGTCTGTATCCGTCCACTGTTGAACGTAGGCCTCCCGTATAAGTCTCCATCCTTCTCGATCCTTTGCCCTTCACATCCAGGTAACTTTCCGATATTCTTCTGATTTCGTCAGTCCATCTTGCAGGTGTTCGTCCAACGCTCCGTTTACCAGTTCTTGGACGCCACTCCAACAGTTTTCTTCCCCATCAACTATCGTATCCTCGACAGATATGTCCTGCCCGTTGCCACTTGAGTGTGCCTATTCTTTGGGTAGCCTCCACTTCGTGATTTTTTTTTTGGATATCGGCATTTTGGATTATCTCTATATTATAATTTACAAAATATTAAAAAACGAAATACCAATAAGGAAAAATTAATAAAAGTGTAACAAAATTTCAGTTGATTTAACCCTTTCGCATCGGCTGTCGGCATATGCCGTCATAAGATTCCCCGCCGTTGACATCGCTTGACGTGATTTATCGTTTTACTTTTTTCTTAAAATAGTTTTTTATGCATCATCTGATAGCTAAAGGATACAAAACCAAAATGATGTATGAAATTAGACCAGATAAGTACATTTATGTTTCAAATACTTGTTTTATAATTGACAATATAATTTGTATTCAAACCGAGCCGTAATGAAAGAGTTAAAGAGAGTATATATAGTATAATGGGGTCACTTTTATAGAATGCAGTCATACTCGTTTCTCAGGATCCCGGGATTGGATATATCATCCATGGTTTATCCTCCCTGACTCCTGTGATCTCCCCACATCTCTTGTTTGTTTCTGCGCGCATCCCGGCTCCGCAGTTCCGCAAATGTATTCAATTCAATTCCGTCCAATTTGCTCTCTTTGCTGATAGCACAACGGGCATAATGCATACATTGCTTCTTACTTATTCCGCACATTAAATAATCATCAAATATGATCATTCCGTATCGGAACAACACGCATCGCATTCGTTTGAAGTTGGGACCACGAGAAAAATAAAAACGAAGTAAACAAAAAAAAATGCTGCGTCTTTCATCGACAATTTACTTTTTGTATTAAGTTTACATGTTTAATTAAGTATAATTATACTCGTACATGACATAACTGAATCATTACATGACATTAGTATATGGTTGAATCTATTATGCTTAATTTTATGATGTCGTTTACTTGAAATGTGTTATTTTCATTCGATTAATTAAATCATTGTTTTTATTTTATTTGATGTACTAAGTCATTAACATCATCAACCTGTGTCCGTTCACTGTTGAACATGGGCCTCCCGTATGAGTCTCCATCCCTCTCGATCCTCCTTCATCAGTATCCAGCCTCTTCCCGCTATTTTTCTGATGTAGCCATTACACCTTGCAGAGGGTCGTCTAACGCTCATTATCCAGTTCTTAGGCCAAAACTTCTCTTCCCCATTGACCGTCGTCTCTTCGACAGATATGCCCATTGCAATTTGAGAGTGCCTATTCTTTCAGTAGCTTCTACTACTCGAGTTCTCACATATCCTCATTACCGATTCTATTTTTTAGAAACACTTGCTCTGTCATACTGGTAACATATACAATATATTTTTTATTTCTCTTAGTATCTTATACACCATGAATTTCTTTAATCTTTTTAATGTTTTTGTTCAAAACCTTATTTTGAACAGTATTTAAAGTAATTGTTATAATCAAACTCTCCATCTTAGATTCATACAGTCGGGTAAGACACAGGGCATTTTTCCACTCTATGTAAATTGAAGGGATCAAGGTCCAAAACGGTATCGAGGAATGTGCGGTGTATGACATTCAATGTATTAATATTACTTTTATAAATGCTTACTCATGTAGCTAGGGTATAAAAAGGAGTCTCGTATCAAATAAATCAGTATCAACTCAACTCTGGTCTTTGGATTTATCCTCAGTGCCGGATACTTGGTATTCCGGCATCACCATTTAAGCTGACGCCGTCATTCCGGGACCGCGACCTCGGTTCTGGAACAGTCTTACCGAAAATTCTTTGAAAAATTGCACTAACAGATACTAATATTTTGCGCAGAAATGGTTGCTTGGATTTAGGTTAGATATCAGGCTTATAGAACAGTCCCTATAATTCTATATTTACAACAGTTTATTTTGTCA
Organism: Glossosoma conforme; assembly: GCA_022606575.1. Classification (NCBI taxonomy): domain Eukaryota; kingdom Metazoa; phylum Arthropoda; class Insecta; order Trichoptera; family Glossosomatidae; genus Glossosoma; species Glossosoma conforme. The sequence continues at coordinate 3,958,163 of JAGTXR010000058.1, read as the reverse complement.
ATTCGTCAATCATTTTTTATATACTAACTACGACTTTTTACTAATGCGAATATAATTACGAAATTAAATAATTAATTATCGTGTCCAGATGTAAATAATGTTCTTTTAAAACGCGTTAAAAAAGTATGTATGATTGCAAAGACCTTCAGACCGCATCACATCTAAGATACTTCCACATGTTCCCGACTAGCTGCTCCTCCAAGAATCTTATGTAGGTCAACAGACAGACCATCGATGACGCCAAATATTGGGCTAAATTTTTACTATTTGATGTTGCTGACACAAATTATTAGAAGACCTAAATCGAAAACGTATAATGCATATCGTATAATGACCATCATATTCCTTGTTTCGTTGCAGATACTTGGTGGGTGCTGGCTTGGTGGAGCTGGTCTCCCAGTGCTGCTCTTCAGCCGAAGATCCAGCAGCACCAGCGACCTGCGAACTTCTGGAAGCTTCTTTGGAACTGCTGGCTGTCCTCACTGAACGATGCGCCAAAGACGCTCCGGTAATATATATACTATTAATTAGGCATTCATGAGAGATAAATAATATTGTAGGTGCAAGTACAGAACCCTGTTGAACTCCTGAATCAGAAGATCAAAAGCAAGAGATTCCGTACCATAATATGATATTTTTGATCTTAACACACTAGGAAATAGTTAGTACACCTATCCCCCGATTTACACGGTAGATACGTTCCTGAGAAAAACGTGTAGATCGAAAATTAAAATTTTTCAAGTCAAAACCGTGTAAATCGAAAAGCTTGCAGAAAATTCATAATTTTGCTATTTAACAGTTGTGATTTTATTCAATATTTTTAGGTGTACACAGAAATAAAAATAAAATGCATTGACAGGTTAAAATATGTAATATATTACGGAAACACTTTTTTTATTTAATTACAATACATACATTAAACAGAAGAACAAAAAATAAAACCAAAGGTGTTTTATTATCCTTCATCACTATCAGAAATTACTCTCATTCTTTTTTTCGGAATCGAAGGTTGGAATTCACTTTCATCACTCGAAGTTATTTGTGCCGATTCGATGTTTGAAGCAGAAATATTTACATTCTGAAAGGTGGTAATAAAATCGGTTATTAACAATTGCTTCGAATTTTTTGTAAGATCTTTGTAAACTTCTTCATATTGAGCCAAGCAGCGATTTATGTCACGTTGGAATCGTAAAGCCCTTTCAACGTTTGTGTCATTTTGTATAAAATGATTACCCAGCTTTCTTCCCAATGCGAGTCCTTCGCGGATGACTTTAGCAGTGAATGTTACTGGTACTAATTCCTCTTCATCAGATTTGTCGGACTCACTTTCGCAAACTAAGTTAACTAAATCATCCTCACTTAGTTCTTTATCAGCTATTAACTCTGCGATATCATCATCAGTAAAATCATCAAAACCTTCTCCGCCCAATGAATGCGCCATCTGTACTATCTGCGAATATATAAGAAATACAGACACAGTGTGCGTGTGCAGCAAGTCAGCACAACTAGTTCGGGATTCCCCGTGAGATGTGTACACAGCGCACGTGTTCAAACACAGTAGCATTTAGTAGAGTGCGATAAAAACAATAAAAAAACTTATTTGGAAAACCGTGTAAAAGCGAAAACGTGTAAAACAAGTACCGTGTAAATCGGGGGATAGGTGTACATTCAATCCGCGACGTCAAGCCTTATCCAATGCCTTCGCTTATCTAACATTATGTTTGTTAAATAATGTTTTTTTGTGATTTATCTTTCATATCCGCTAGCTTGCAGATACGATGAAAAACTTTTATCCCTATCCACCAAGATTCGATGCAGCCGTAAAATGGGATTTGAGAACAGATGCCTGCGTAGAATTCTGGGGTACGATGGTCTTACTTTTTGAGGATGACGAAGTGAGAGAGCGGACAAGGCGGCCGAAAAGATGTACATGGTTGGGACACGTTTTGCGAATGCCGTAGGAGAACATAAGCTATAGCTGCCTTTTACTATTCACAGAATGTACTCGGAGGGGATGATATGGGATGAGACGAAGACTATGTCGCTGACAGCTTTGTGGCGTCAGTTCGTGAATACCATATGCTCCAATTAGGAAGCGAATATGTTATGACGATGATGTATTCACTAACTTGGTAGCGCGCTAGCAAGCACAGAGCTAGTTACTAGTAAATTACTATATGTAGTCTCAGTTTTATTATATGTTGTGCAGGGATCTTCAACTTATCATGTCGTATTCTTAGGATGCTGCGTGCACGCTGAGGCTCGGCGGCGCGCTGGCGAGCACGGAACTTGCCGGAGGTGCTCGTGCTGTTTGCGGAGCACTAGGAGCACGTGCTGCTGCTCCGTCACCGCGCGCGCTGAGACTCGCGCACGCGGCCCTCGCGCTCATGCGGGCCGCGGCTTCAGCGCACCTGCCCTCCTACCAGGTGACAACACTTAGCTTCGTACTTCAAAGTATAACCTGTAGCGACAAAGTGGAACAGAGCTGTGAACACTACTTTTGTTAGTCCAGTCTGGATTTCACAACATAACGCTTCGAATCTCACTTCCACCATTTATTTTTATATGAATTATCATTTCAATCAAAGTCAAACACAAAAGTCTTCAAAGTAATTATTATAATCAACCTCTCTATCTTAATCTGTCGATTCATGCAGTCGGGTACGACACAGGTACAACCATCACAATATTTTGCCACTCTATGTAAATTGAAGGGATCAAGGTCCAAAACGGTATCAAGGAATTTGCGGTGTATGAAATTCAATGTATTAATATTAATTTTATAAATGCTTACTCATGTTGTAGATATTAAAAGGGGTATCTTATCAAATAAATCAGTATCAATTCAATGCCGGAAGCTTGGTATTCCGGTATAACCATTTAAGCTGACGCTGTAATTTCGGGACCACGATCTCGGTTCCGGAACTGTCATTTGTATTTTTAATATTCACTTAACCATCTCACATATTTATTTCACCTTGTAATTTAAATTTTTTGCATTCACTTCAATTTTGTTTTTTAATATTAGATATATAAGTATTCCATACCTTGTTTTAACATGGATCACACTTACTACTGTTCCACTTGATGGAAGACTGCAGCTTAGCGATCTATGAAAGCTTCATCAGTTCCAATGTGTGCACAAACGTGCAGCTGTTGAAACATTCATAGATAGCGAAACTGCAGTCTTCCGTCAGGTGAAACAGTGCTCAGTTTGATCCATGTTAAAACAAGGTATTAAATTATTATTTATTTATTAATTATTAACCTTTTTCTATATGGATTACCTTGAGCACTGTTTATTTATTTTAGACAGACAATACTTCAAATTATGCCACTATATATATCAAATTTACAATGATTTTCATAAGCTTATATGTAATAAATATTTTATAACTGAATAACGATCAATTCGAATAAGTTTAAAACTCCTCTAACATCACGGGAACGCAGTGGGTTCAGGCATGTACCAGGAGCGACAGAGGGAAGACCAGCGCAAACATGATTTCCTTTATTAATTTGTTTGGGCGGCCCAGAGGTAAACACATTACTTACCGAACAAACGGACGGATGAGAACCGTAACGATATTATTATTGGCATTAGCTCAAGGAGAGAGATCTAAAAGGGGTGCAATGAGATACGAGATGTGGTTGCTCTTCACAAAAATCACTGGAATTTAAAAAAAAATGCATTTTCAAATAAAAAACTTGTACAATTTGTAAATACCTTGGATGTAGGCACTAACTATGTTGTTCATTAGATTGGATGTAAATATAAGATTATATTTGTGGAAAAAAAAAATTGAAAAAGGAAAAATATAGAGCTTAACGTCGACTATTAGGATACATATAGTAATATCCTCCTCTCTAAGTTGGTTATCGAATTACTGGGTGGTAGGATGCAGGAGCAGATTGACAATACATAGAACTTATTTTTGTTTCACAATTCACGTTTATTTCTCAAATACTCGCTTTTTCGTCGAGCCAGTTGCCCACTGACGGAGCACTCTGACATCTAGCGCCGCTGAGACAGTCGCGGCAAAAAGAAAATTAAGTTGTACCAACATGAAATGGAGCAACTGTCATAACAAATAAAATGGCGTATGCAAATGCCGTGTAATTTTATATAATTAATACTAACATTATTAGATGTGCATGTCAGGCGAGCGAACATTAAGAGACGAAAGATTGTTTTTAGAGGCTTTTCGGCATCAGCCTAAAAGAGCTATATAAAGCTGATATCACAGTTAACCTAGTTTTATTTTCTAAAACAAATCAATATAAAATCTCTACAACTGTACATCACGCATCATTTTGACGAGTTTTCTTTATGTGTAATGCTATGTTCACACGAGATGAGCGATTATCTACTAACGGTTACTCGTACTAATATAAATCATTCGTGTTCACACATTGATGAAACTAACATCCTCCTCTCTTTCAAAAGGTTGTTATTCCGTCGCGTGATGGCAGGATTAGGAGCAGATCGTTAACACAGACTTTTTCAGAAGCACATTGCCATATATTTATGATAAACTTTACAAGCTTCCGGCCTAGGCGGAATGACATGCCAGCCGGCCGTACTGCGACCTTCTCGGCCGTCAGCACATCACTGCCGCGCTATCTATATCACTAGACCCAAATGCCAATATGGCTGGTACATTCATGTCTGACAAGCGAGCAGAAATAAGAGACGAAAGATTGTATATCGAGGTTTTCGGTACCAGTCAGCAAGGACTATATCATGCTGATGTCAAAACGTTTGCGTGGCTAACTCTAGTCGCTAAACCTGCAGTTGAAAGTTCAAGTATATCTTAAAATTATTTACTTTTAGCTTGCTTTGTTAGTTGCCGCAGCTGATCGCAGAAGACGGCTAAATATTAAAATTTAGTAGTTTTTGAATTGATGTCACACCGTAACCGCTGCATTAGGCGAGCTCGATATTTTATATATATACTGTTCGTTCAATAGAAAAACAAAAATTCTTACGTCAAAAATTATTATTTTAAAGCTCCGCAAGCAACTTGCCCAAACATTTGTTTGGAGCATCTTGATGTACGGCTGTGAGACATGGTGCTTATCTGAAATCGATAAAAAAAGACTAGAGGCCTTTGAGATGCGGTCATGCAGAAGAATTCTCGGAATTTCCTGGAGAGACCACGTCACGAACAATGAGGTTCTCAGCATAATCAAGGAAGCTAGGCACCTAGTAAGAATCATCTCAGAGAGGCGATCGGTCACATCGTGCGCCGCGATGGTCTTCTTCACGATATTGTGGAAGGGATAGTTGAGGGTAGAAACTTCAGAGGGCGCCGAAGACGGTAGTATTTGCAGCAAGTGTTCGAGGACATGAGTTGAAGCTCTTACGCTGAGCTGAAGAGGATTGCAGAGGATCGAAAAGAGTGGAGATCGAGATTCAAGATATTGTTGCTGCACACCAATTCACCGGATTGATACTACGAAGAAGACTCTTCGTTAAAATGCCATCACTGCCCATGCAATGCACCATGGTTATCCATCCCCTCGGCTCTGTTGGGCGGACGACGATAATCAAATATAAATAGACATGATACAGCCGCCCCCGCCCTAGAGTCGGCCGGTGGGCGGGGATCGCAAACTTAGGGTGCGCAGATGCCGACAAGGGAAGGGCGGAAAATTCTCTTCTCATCCATACATAATATATTTATAATACATACACTGTTTTTTTATTATACTATATTTTTTATTGTGCAATTGGTACAATTTTTAAAATCTCCCAATCGTGTCGGGCTGATCATTTCATATACAATTGAACCTCTCATAACAAGCATAATTCGTTCCAGAATTTTCCTCGTTATTATTATTATTATATTAGTATTTGTATAGCGCTCTTTTATGACCGAATGATCATTCCAAAAGCGCTTCTTTGCCTCTTTGTTATGTGAAACACTCGTTAAGCGAAACTAATTTTCCCATATAAATCAATGTAAAACACGACAATGCGTTCCATGCGAAATATATAATTTTAATGTTTATTCAAATAAAATTACACTCTAAAAAATTGTTAAAGATCGTAACAACCTTGATAAAAACATTACAATAATTAATTATTTTTTACCAGAAAGCTGTCTAGAGACATTTGTTTTAGCCGACCGTTTAAAATTGGTGAACATGTGACACTGCGTTATCAATATTTAAATACAGAATAAGCTTGCAGCACGCATAGCTATCTCCTTGTTAGGATGATGCTTCTCAATGCACTATGAAACATTTTCTCATGCTTTCAGCTTTTCTTTTATTGCGTCAGAAGATTGTTGCTCTGCTACTTCCTCTTCCTCCAATCTCTCAAAAAAATATATAAATAATGTCTGAACATAAGTTTAGAAAAATTTTCAATCACATATGACACTAACGTGCTAACAGTACGAGTGCTAAACACAGACTGACGCAATGACGCGCAAGTCCCTTCTCACTAGTGCGTTATGCGACTTCCACTTTCTGCGTCACTCATTATGCGAAATGTCGCTCGTTAAGGGAGCACTTTTTTTCCTTTTCTTTTGCTCGTTATGCGAATTACTCGTTATGAGAGATGCACTTTATGAGAGGTTCCACTGTACTTGATAAAACGTTATGAACGACCGCTCAAATATGACTCGAATAACATTATATTCAAGCTCGCGGATTTCTGTCAACTATTTCATATTCTTATATTCTTCTTGTTTCCATTTTACGGGAAGGTATGTTTGCTGCAATTTGTCGCCACTCACTATAATTAGCTGTCATTGTCCATACCTTGTCCCATGCATCTCTGCATCCTGAGGATACACACCTGACGACCTCTAGAGCAGAGTCCAGGAACTTGAAAAGACGCATCTATAGTATGCGAGGCATATCTTAGATGAATTTTAATTTATTTTTTCTCGATTTTTCTGTCTAGTATCTACCTACTATTTGTATATAATAAAAACAGCTTACAATACTTTTTAATTTAAAAAATAAATAATACGAAAAAAGTTATTTTTTTAATCTGAGTAAGAAAGTGAATTTTTAATAATTCAAATTTTACGTTTCCTTGCATAATTGAACACCATCTAGCTTTTAAATTGTTTTTGTTCGAAATGTGGATTTATCTACGTTTAATATGCATTAAAATAAAATTTAGGCTCAACGACGTTTTGATATGTTTCGATAAAGATAATTTCACCTAACTTTGTTTTTTTTTAAGTATCTCTTTGATATTATAATCTCGTCCTTCGCATTGTAAAACACAGTTGACCACATAGTACCCAATGTACTCTTTCATGCATGTCACGTAGCATCATCTCCCCGAAGTCGACTTTCACTCCCCCGAATTCGCTCTTCCACCTTTGTTTTGAACTTTCTTCTACCGGAAGATCTTTCTTTCCGAAATCTACTTTGCCGTCCAGACCGGATGACAAATTGGATTCCGGCCGCCGCAGACGCGGAATCTGTAATTCCATTTCCGGTTCCTCGGGTGGACGAACAGACGACCAAAAAAAACTAAAAAGAACTGACCAGTCTTCGGATGTACAAAGTCAAATAAAATTAAACGTGTTTGTTCAAGCGGTATGGGCGAAAGAAAAGAATGTCACAATGAAATTCCTGATAGCTGAAATATTTTCATAACCTTTTTTTGCCAATGTTTTCAGCATTCACTTAGAGATCCATTATTTATTTATTTATTTACAGAATCGAAATTCCAATTTTTTTACAAAGATTAAGAAACATAGAGTACATAAATATACTATAAATAGAGAAAATAATAAAAAATAAAAAATAACACAAAAGAATGAGAAGATGACACGTGTCAAAGATCACAGAGATCAAGTAGAACAATACCATCGACAAAAGAGGAAAAGGATGTAAGAAAAGGATCGAGGTGTGCTGGTAGTCCATTTAGGAGCGACATTGCCGTTGTACCAAATTGAGTGCTTGAAGCTCCACAAGCATCGACTGGGATCAAAAACAATGGATGGCTACGAGCACGGGTGTACCTATCTGGAACATAGAAGTTAAAACATTCAAGAATCCCAGGGTTGTGAATTGAACCGCGAAGAAGAAGGAATTAATGTTTGAGTGCAGCAATTTTCCTCCGGGACTTATATTATAAATATTTATTTATTTACCTTGATTTTACATGCATCACGTAATATAAGTTCTCTGTTTAGGAGACTGCAGTTTCGACTAAATCGTAGCCTATCTCAATCCATCACTAGTTATCGTTTAACAAGTGATGGATTGAGAAAGGCTACGAGATAGTCGAAACTGCAGTCTCATAAACAGAGAACTTATCTAACGTGATCCATGTAAAAAACAAGCTAAATAAGTAAATAATTTTTATTATACAAATATTTGAACAACAGACACACGTAATTAGAAAATTAAAAGTAACTTAAATAGATAGGAATTTCATACTTTGTTTTAACATGGATCATACTGAGCACTGTTTCACTTGATGGAAGACTGCAGTTTCGCTATCTATGAAAACCTTATCAGTTCCAACACGTCCACAAATATACTGACGTGTAAAATAATATTTACTTGTTTTTACATGAATCTCACTCTGCACTACTTCACTTGACGGAAGAGTGCAGTTTCATGATCAATGAAAGTTTTATCAATTCCAACGTGTATTACCTTTGAACTGACGAAGCTTTCATCGATGACGCAATTATTATAATAATTATTCCACGTCAACTTAACTTTTTAATTTGTGTTTATATATTCTTAACTGGAAGATTTCTTAGACAAACTCAAAATTCATTTTCTCTGAAGTCTGGACCAGTTGGATACGTAGACCTCAACCCTTCTTGGGAATGTCTCGTCCTGACACATGACATCGCCAAGATATGTTTTAAAGGTTTTTTTTTGTTCTCAGGAGGGTTTGTCAGGGGGAGCTGCTCTCCAGTTCAGACACATGGCGTCGCGCTTGCTCCGGCACGCCGCGCGCGCAGGACCAACACCCACGTGCTCGCCACCAGCGCCTGACCGTCTCTTGCACGCGCTGCTACCAGCCATCGGCTACTTTGCTCTCAACAACGAAGCCAACCAGGTAACCGACTGACTGATACTCTTCTTCTTCGTGTCAGCGACGTCAAATTGTTTCCGCTCAATAGTTGGCAACATCAATGTCCCGTGTGCTTGCCCAGCATTGGGTTTTGAGATCTGCAGGTCTCCACAGTCGCACAACAGTCACTCTCCCTTCCGAATCATTCCCCCAACCGCTCGAGGTTGTCCTTTGTATATTGTACTTGGTATTTCCATGACTGCCAGTTAAGGTTTTTACCAGTTGGAAGGCTTTTCCTTAGGTAATAAAATCTTCCGATGCAATTTGTTGCCAGAGCTGGAGTCTCTCAGTTTCAGTGCCGGATGTGACACTTACTGATAACTAGGTATCTCTGAAGACATGGATAGACGACATGCATTTCATTTATATTTTGAGCATTCACTGTGACATCCATTTAAAATATTAAATAGTTAATTACCCTTAAGTACATTTTTAAAGCAAAAAAGTCCCACGATGTGATAAAACTGAGGCGTTTAATCAATGCATCCTTGTAATATTAACTTATGGCGCAAACGAGACATGGAATGTAACAGTAGGTCTCACACATAAAAAAATACACCCAAAGTGCTATGGAGAAGTGTTGTGGCTTTTGGCTTTAGCCGTGTGTGGCAACTTACTCTTTTGTTGATGTTGATGACAGTACACAAGTACTGTGAACCCTGAAGACGACCCATGCAAAAGCGGTCGAAATATTGGAGAAGAGTAATTCGCCACACACAGCTAAACCCAAAAGCCACAATACCAAATCTAACTGTAAAAACCTAAGAAGTTATTTTGCTATGGAGAGATTTGTGACAGGAGTTTCTCTAAAAGATTGAATTCGAAACGAAGATATCCGAAGACGAAATCTAGTAGTGGAGGGTTCCCAACGAATAGGCACACTCAAGTGGCTATGTGACATATATGTCGAAGAGACGATGGTCGATGGGGCAGTAAAGTGTAGGAGTATAAATGCTTGTATGTATTCGTAACAACAATTATTCACATATCTAGTGCAAATGATCTTACGTCCAGTACAATTGCAAATACAGTTACCGAGCGCTGGAGACATGAAATTGTAACAATAAAAACCAATTATAGCATATTTAGTACGGTGTGACTAGAGTGGACAGAGCTCGAAATGAGCATATTCGGGGTTCATTTCGGGTGGCCCCCATACCTGAAAACATAAGGGAAAACCGCCTGAGATGGTATGGGCATGTGACACGGAGAGATGAGGACCACATGGTGAAGAGAGCCCTCAACATACCCACGCTAAGAAGAAGACCTGGAAGACCACAGGAAACCTGGACTGGTACTCTAAACAAGAATCTGAAAACTCTGGGCTTGACCGAGATTGCAACGCAGGACAGACAGACATGGCTAATGTACACAAGAAGAGCCGACCCCAGATGACGGGAAAGTGCGAGGCTAAAGAGAGAGAGATAGCATGTTTAGGGAAAGCTCTTCATACACTGCTGTTTTTGTGGGTACTCTATCAATATTTTATAGAAAGACAGGTGATTATTGCGAAGCTACTCTGAATTAGTTACCGTGAGAAATATCGTATTTCCTACTTTTATTGATGTTTCGTGGTGTTTATGTAAATGAAGCGGCGTCCGCGAATGTCCGGCGGAAGGGACGGGCCGGCTACGCATCCCGGGTGACCGCCACCTGCATTTGGAATAAGAAGTCGTCGCAAGTGTAATTGATGCGGGCGGTTTGTGTGAGAGTACCTTAGTGGTGACCTTTTGTGACAGTCTACAGGAGACACAGAACATAATAAAATTGGACATCGTGGGAAAATTACCGGTTGAAAAAGCAAGTATTTTAATTTAGAAAAATATATTTTTTAAACGATTGACAATAGTCTGATAAATTTTTAAGGATCATTTTCATTGGTTATTTTTCATATAATTCCAAAAAATACGGTTTTTCAGAATTGTTGCTTTTTTATGTAAGCACATACAGGAGAATACCGGCAGATGGTGATAGTAATTCTTAAGTCTCATCTGTGGAATTATATGACGTTAACCATGGTTCATATAAGCATTGCATGTGGAGTGCTGATCCGCCAACGTCACGCATCATCCTTATTATTGTAGGAATTTACTATGAATGGGTGGTTTTCACGGGACGACTTTCGTCTACCACCAATTTTAATTAATAGGCTATGACTTGCATTTTACGGGTGAGGGATCGAATGCACACCAACCGGGGGACAACTGTTTTAGAGCTCAGAAATCGATTAAAAATTCTTTTTTTTTAATCTCCGTTGGGGCTTGAACCCACGACTTTTGGTTTGCAAAGCAAACGCTTTGATCGTTAAACTATACCCGCCGGCGATTTTGAGACGTGTTTGACGATTTTTTCTTTTTATCTGATATTTCGACCCCCATTGCTGGGGTAATCTTGAGAGTTGATGATTTGTGTTGATTTTCTATGATCAAACATATCATACCTGAAGATGACCTCTGCAATGACGTTCGAAATAGCGGAAGAAATTGGCCACCCACGGCTCAACACAAAAGCCGCAAATACAAATCTGGAAAAATCTACGAAAATATTTATAATATTTTTCTCCCTGTGTATTATGTTAACACATGGTGGAGAATGCTGACAGATGATAACTAAGACATTTAATATGTATATTCTATGACGCTTGTAATTTTTTAGAACGTCTTATCTCTGCATGTGAATTGTTGATCCGCCAGCGTCATAAACTTTTAGTGTAACTTTGTAAATGTATTCGTAGATATTTTATGCACCGATAAAGTAAAATGATAAAAGTAAAAATCAATCTCTTATGTTTGTTCGTCGTTAATACGCTGCCGTACCGTTCATCCGATTGCGATAAAACTTTGCCAAGTAATTTCTTGCACTTGCTTAAGTTTATAAGCAAATTAAAATCAAAAATATTTTACATAAAATCAACGTTTTTATTTAATTTTTGCTCATATTTTATATGCGTGGCTTAGCAGTCGAACCACTCGCTTAAATCTAATCTCCAACCCATGAAACATTGATGTAGATTTGGTTATCTTTGTCATCTTCTACTTTTACTAACTTTTTTTTATCGTATTGTAGTGGTCATTTTATTGTTTAATGAATGTGGGTATCTTCGAGACCCGCACCCGGTAGCCTATCGGCGAACCTCCTCTTCCCACGGCCTGCACCTGCACCACTCGACCACCTGAGGGTACCTGGATCATTAGGTACTTGTTATTGGACAATTAATATCGGACGCGATAATATATTGCGTGATATAACTTATTATGCCATATTTAAAAGTTAATGTTTATAGTCTACATAGGATATTTAGATTGAACCGCTTCTTATTACCAAACAATTCATGTCTCGGAAGCTTTGGGCTGGACTAGACTTTACCTGCCTCACACCCGCATCACACAATTGAGTATCCTTAATGATGCACTCATTCGGATTATGATCAGTAACCAACTGATAGGATCAGTGGGAGTTTTATCCGAACAATCGTGGTCACTACACAGAAGTGCTAAAGAGAAACAACCCGTCGGCCAATGCTTCGTTTGCGACTTCTTAGGTGCCACTCCAATACTTTTCTTCCCCATCGACCGTCGTCTCTTCTACACATAGGTCACATTGCTACTTGAGTGTGCCTATTCGTTGGGTAGCCTGCACTACTTGAGTTATTCTGCGGATATCCTCGTTTCGGATTCTATCTTTTAGCGACACACCGAGCATGGATCTCTCCATAGCACGCTGGGTGACCTTTATTTTATGGATAAGACTTGCTGTTAAATTCCACGTTTCTGCGCCATAATACAGAGAGTATATAAGAAATTATTACATAAGAAGAATAGCGGGAGTGACCTGCATGCGGAGGGCGGAGGATCGAAGAGGATGTACACTAATGCAGGACGCTGATGGAGGATACAGGCTAATGATTATGATGAAGGGTCTATTCTACGATAAAAGCACAGTTTCTACTTGAATTCGTACCTCGATGGGCGACCGCATGGGTTTTGCTGAGTATCGTCGGATGCGTTGAGCCGCCTATTAGTATCGAATGGTCTTGTCTATAGAGCATTGATATTATAAATTTGATTAACAAACTCTCAAATATGCCTCTTTGTTTTTGCAGAAAACGCGCGGTTTTTGCGTTCATATTGTCAGAGTATGAAATTGCGGTTTCGCGTTCAGTCGTTAAAAGTGTTTTGCGATCGGAGGCATGCGGGTCTGAAGACAGGCACCTTGACAGCCAGGCAACGCCTTGTTTAACACGAGCAAGAAACTAAATCATTAAATGTTTTTTATGTAAACACGTACGGAATAATACCGACAGGCGGCTTAGTAGAATCTCACATGTGAGTTATATGACAATTACCATTTTGAAGACTAGTAAGGGTTTCTTCGTACTAGTATGTGGAGCTATTTGATGTACCAAAAACAACAAACCATGAACAATCCACTTTTAATGAAGACTCACTGTAAATAGGTGGTCTTCACGTGTCGATTTTCAACCACCATCGATTTTGATACTTTGATATGATCGTCAATTTAACGAGTACGTGATTTATCTTTCAATTTTTAAATATTAAATTTTTGGAAATTGACACTATTTTTTAACTCTGCGGAAATCAAACCTAAAATATCTCGCGTGGCTTTCGAGCACTTGATCTTTAAACCATCATCATCATTTCCGTGTCCGATCCCCTAACTGGAGCACATGGTCGTCAAAAAAAGGTGCTACAAAGCTCTATTAGACATCGCGATACTCGCCTCATCCCATGTCAGCTATGCCTTTCAGAGTTTCGCCGAGTACATTCTATGTATAGTTCTCGGCGGCCTTCGAAACGGCGAGAGCACGGGGGCTTGCAAAAAACGCTACCGTATTTCATCAGAATTGTGGTATCTGAATCCCATACTCCTCGGCAAAACTTGCTTAAATAAAAAGAGTTTCACTCTCAAATCGTTGACAAATCATGTTTGCCACAATTTTCCACCACCTAGTTATATCATGTACCACCTCGTCTAACGTCATATATCCGGCGCTCGTCCGGTACATAATTCATACGGTTCCGGTGGGTATAGCTCAATGGTCAAAGCGTTTGCTTTGCAAGCCTAAGGTCATGAGTTCGATCCCCGATGGAGATAAAAAAAACAAGGATTTGTAATCGATTTCTGAGCTCTAAAATACCCCCGGTTGGTGTGAATTTGATCCCTCACCCGTAAAATGTCAGTCATAGCCTATTAATTAAAATTGGTGGTAGACGAAAGTCTTCCCGTGAAGATCACCCGTTCATAGTAAATTCCAGTAATAATAAGGATGATGCGTGAATATCGGGCTGTAGTCTATGACGTATGGCGGATCAACACTCCACATGCAGCGCTTAGCCATATGCACCATGGTAAGCGACATAGAATTCCACAGACGAGACTTCAGAATTACTATCAGCATCTGTCGGTATTCTCCTGTATGTGCTTACATAAAAAAAAACTCCCAACGGCATTAATTTTATATGGCCTGAAAAAGTTGAGAAGACATTGTAGTATCAAGAACATTTTTTTGTGTTAGTCAATTAGTTTCTTTAAGGTTAATTCAAATAATTATTTCATTGGTGTCACGTCTTGCTCAACAGTCTTTTGATCGGTCGTTTTTTTTTATGGTTTTATTTTTTCTTCATCCCAGGTGTGTGGCCCAGTGGTCAAGGTGTTTCTCCTCCAACCCGCATGCTTGTGATCGCATCCCCGGCGCGGTTCCCTTTAACGACCTGCTCTGACGTCAGCGTCAAACTGTCATGCCCTTATTGCAAATATATTCACAATAATTTATGCAACTTTGTATTCATTTTTATTAATACGCAATTCAGTGTTACGTAAATTGATGTGGCCAAAATGTTAAAGCGCTTCACTCTCGTGCGAAAGGTTTCTGGATCAAATCTCTGTGAAGTCCAATTGTATTGTAAGCCTATAATGATAGCATAATTATCGAAATTGATGATAGTAAAAAGTTTTCCCGTGAACACCACTGAAAACTGACGATGCACAAACGCCTTAAAAGGCTTAGGAAATCACAAATTTCTGCCGCTCAGTTTTTTCAGTTGCTATTGTACATGCATTTTCAAAGACATCTTTACATCCCATTCCACTTGGGAACATAAATGATTCCCGACTACCTCCAAGTAGCCAGGCTCCTTAATAAGATGGCAAACGCGATTTCAATGGCCCATTTTGGGTGACTTTTTTTTTATGTAAACACATACAGGAGAATACCGACAGATGGTGATAGTAATTCTGAAGTCTCATCTGTGGAATTCTATGACGCTTACCATGGTGTATATGGCAAAACGCTGCATGTGGAGTGGTGATCCGCCAACGTCATAGACTACAGCCCGAGATTCACGCATCATCCTTTATTATTACAGGAATTTACTATGACTTGCTAATTGAAATTTATAAAAAGATCGAACGATTACCCCGACGCTTCGAGACCACATTTGGTTCTCAATAGGCGGCTCGACTCATTCCAAGTCATTCTATGAGAACAGGAGACGTGTTCTGTGTTTTCGTCCGGAAGTCTCTGCCGTTTATGAGAGAACCTTCCTGAACTGCTGCTCAATTCGGACGGTCTCTTGTTGTTATATCAATGATATCGTAGAAACTACTCTCGAGGCCGACACGAAATAGACTCCTACGTCATCAACTGTTGTGAAACTTTGCTTAATCTAACCATGTGTGTAACTTGCGGGGTTCCGTGCGTAAAACCCTTTTTTTTACATTTTGTTGTTGAAAAAACTCATTGAATGACACGCGGAATGCAACAAACTGTTACCCATCTATGTTTTCGATCCGCGTCCACTTCGGTGATCTAACGAAAACCGTGCTCACAATATTCTATTGTAATTGGCAGACCTATTTATTTATTTATTTAACAGAACCGCAGTTCCAAGGTACATATAATAATAAAGAATAAGAAAAATAGAGTATGCATACATAAACATACAGTACATACAAAAGAGAAAAAAAAACATAAAGGAAGAAGAGATCACACGTGACAAGGATCACAGAGATCTAGGAGAACAATACCATCGACAAAAGAGGAAGAGGATGTAAGAAAAGGATCGAGGTGTGCTGGTAGGCCATTTAGGAGCGCCATTGCCGTTGTACTAAATTGAGCGCTCGTAGCTCCACAAGAATCAACTGGGTTCAAAAACAATGGATGGCTACGAGCACGGGTGTTCTTATCTGGAACTTATGCGCTATCAACTATTCTCTATGTACAACCTATGTATAAATTACTTAGAACTCTCCCTTAATCAATAAATAAATTAATAAATTATTCTTCTAAAAGAATTACGCAGGCAATGAGTATCTTTAATTGTTAAAAGATTATTTTTTTTTTGCATCATATTAATCACTAAGTATTATATTATGTGAAGGTGTGCTCGCGGTAGTCGTTTCTCGTCTCGTCGCTCTTGAAGTTGTTCCGCCGCTTGTCGTGTGAACGGTGCGACATTTCGGCCGCCTGTGTGAGAGATTACCATCAGGAGATCGGTAGCTGCGACAGTGACATTTGGCTGGTCAAGCTTGCACAGGTAGGAGATAGCTTATGGTCACTGTGTTAGCGATAAGTCAAGGTATTCAATGTATTCAACCTGCCGCATTTCGGTAGCTTTAATGAGTGATTACCATCGAGACGTTGGTAGATGCGAAAGTAGCATTTGCTTCTTTAAGCCGGTATAGGTACAAGATATCGTATGTTCAAAGTGTAAGCGACAAATACAAGTGTTAAATGTCTTAATACTTTCTAAATTTTGGTCACTTCATCGAATGATTAACACTCTGCAGAGACCTCTAATACATGCGGTAACCGGCGAGGAGAGCATAAATTAAAAGTTGCCTATTTTTCAAGCCCTCAGGCTCGCGGCTACCTGAAAGGCCGTTGAAACCTGTACGCAAAATGTACTCGGCAGAGCTTACATGGGATTAGGCAAAAACCATGGCGACTGACAGAACTTTATGGCAGGAGTTAATGACTATCACACGCTTCAGTTAGGAGAACGGGCATAGAAGTTAAATGTCGATGATTTGCTTTAACACTAACGTTTGATGTTTCTCACCACACAAAGCAACTACAACAATTTATTGTCACGTTTAATAATGGAATACTATTATTTTTTTAAATGGGTACCTGTATCATAAGTAGTATTTTAACCATATTTTGAGATATATTTTTTATACTTTGAAGTTGACAGTCTAATCGCTTATTTACTTGCGATAATGACATCGCTTTAGCTATAGTCTTATTCTTACCCTAGGTAGGATTACAACTTTCTTCACAGTCGCAGCACTATCTTCGTCGTCATCTCGTTTCGCCTCTTATCCTCACATCTACAACACCGAGCACCTGTCTGACTCCTCGTGTGTATGGGATCAAATTTTGATCTTTCAATCGGCGTTCATCAAGGCAGCATTTCTGTACCTCGATAGTATGATTACCTTACAAGCATCGATCGCTTGATCTATCACACATCAAAGTATCGGCGCTTGGCATATATATAATATACATTATCTTACCTAAACAACTATTTATAACATTTAATATATCAATAAGTTTATAAAGAAAGAATCGCAACACAGTATTTACTAACACAAAGATGTATAAGTTGTTCGCAAAGTAATTTGATTTTTAATGAGATTAAAAATTACAAACTTTTTTAATCTACCATCATCGCAATGTTTGCTTCCCTAACTGAAGCATATAGGCATCACTATCTGCCGCCACAGAGATTTGTCAGCTGCTATGGATCTCGCCTCATCCCATGACAATTTAGCTTCCCGCAGCGTTTCACGTTCCGCGCCACGTAGGTCACCGGTGACCTACGCTGTTGAAAAAAGCGCCCTGTAGATTACCGATGACCTACTTTTTTTTTCTCGAACAAACAGTCCCTGTACGCCAGCGGTTACATTTCAAATGGAGTTTTTACATTAAATGTGACCTATATGGCGCCTCTGAGTCGAATGCATTAAAAACATTACGTTGGCGTTAAACGTGTTAAATAATCATGAACGGATGAATTGTATATATAAATCGAATCTGCCGGCGATCTCTCGAATTGTCGTTTGGAATAAAACAGTGTCTTTTTTGTATCTACATCGGCATATGTAGATCATCTACACAATAATGCCATGTTATTTGTGGGTCATCCATGATTTACTTATAACAGGGTTTTTGTTGTTACAAGTCAACTATTTGCATTGAGTCTCCTAACGCTTGTTCTGGGTGTGAGGTCATTGACACTAAATGTGTCAATAAATTTACAGGGCCACACTTTTATGTAAATACTTCAATAATGAATTAAGATGTTTAAATATTTGGTAATGTTATTGAAGGAAATAAATAAATAATTGTCCGATAAAATTTTCTCAGCTGCCATGATCTTTGCTTCATCCCATATCACCGCTGCCCCCCGCAGCTCCACCGAGTACATTCTACGACCATGTATAGTTCCTGAAGGCTTTCCAGGACGGCACGAGCCTAGAGGCACTATTTACATGTTTTTTTTTATTGGAATATTTAAGATGACCATATGATTAGTCTGACGCTTCCGAGGCCTGGACCATTAGAAGCGGCTCATCCAAGTTTCGTCCGCCTCCTATTTTGGTTAATGATTAAGGTTTGTTATGCAACTAGAACCGCTCTACAAATGTGCTATTGTCGTTGGTCTATCTAGATATCTATTTTAATTAATCTAGTCGGTACCTACATATCCCAACACCGCGCCGTCAGTTACTATGAATACATTACAGTCGGTGACGAGCGGCGCGTCGAATCGCTCAGACATGGGAAAACGTTGAACTTTGCTTCTAATTTGATTAAAGGCAAACAGAGCGCGTGCATATACATACAATGTACATCATATGTACGAGTATATGCCTGTTATGTTTTCATATTGTGTGTTTTGACAAGGCGTTTGGTCGAGAGACGAGATACCGACTATCGCGCAAGAAGTCTCGTGTTCGGTTCAAAAACAAATAAAAATATCTACCATTTTATCAATAGGCCATGACAGATATCGATAAATATTTGTGAATAATTTACATCTTTAAATCATTATTTATTATAGTATGTTATTATTATGATTGCAAGCGCTATAGCAGAATCTTAAAATTTGCGTTCTCATTGGTTTTTTCACTTGAGCACTTCTGTGCAGTAGCCAGAAATATCGCTTAGCCTTAGAGGGAATCGTCGTTGTACTTCAGTTTCCTATCAACAATAATGGAAATATTCAAAGACGAGCATCGTTTCTTATAAAATATTTCGCTCTAACGCCTTACCTCCAATCTACGGAACACAGACATTCAGTCAGTTCAAGCATTTTTATTATATACTACAATCATGGAATATGCTCTTCTGAACTTATTCAATTGATCCCTCTCGCACTTGTCCATCAACGTCAACCACGTAAAACCCTGAAAAAATCGTCTCGAAACACACAATTTCTTCAACTTATTCTTTAACAATACTGAGAGGCTTCCGAATGCTATTTCAGCACCTGTGTTTCATCTTACATAAAATCTAAACATTTAAAAAGTGACAGTAGTACCTTAAAAACCTGCGGCAGATACGGTCGGTAAAAAGATGCTTACCCAGAGACGCTACAAAGAGTTTGGTAAATGCGTTTATAGTCTCCAAAATGGACTACTGCAACGCAGTGCACGCAGGCCAGCCAGCCAAACAATTAAATCGATTGCAGTCGTTACAAAACGCAGCGGCACGATTAGTCTACAACGCGCCCAAATTCTGTCACATTACTCCAATACTACACCGACTGCACTGGTTGAGAGTTTCGGCTAGAATCCAGTATAAATTATGCCTCTTAGCTTACAAGGCACTCAACGGAACTGCACCGGGCTATCTGACAGAACTTATCAAGCCTTCAGAAATAAGCGCGCGTGGAGAGACACTCAGATCGGCTAGAGCAAGCAGAAGCACCCTGCAGCTGACGGGAGGTAGTCCTAGCACGGTCTTTGGCAATCGGGCTTTCAGCTACGCGGCACCAATGGCCTGGAACTCGCTACCGGAAAGCATAAGAGAGCTTAAAGCGGAGCCATCCTTCAGAAGCAGACTCAAGACCCACCTTTTTACTCAGAGAGGCAAAGAAGCGCTTTTGGAAAGATCATTCGGTCATTAAAGAGCGCCATACAAATACTAATATAATAATAATAATAATTAAAAAACACTTGCAATCCATTTAAATACCGACACATTCACAATCATTGTATTCTTTTACCATATCCGCTTCATATTTGGAGCATATGACACCCCAAATTGCTGTATATACCTTGTCACAGAACACCCTATACCCGGAGGTCCACATGGGAACATTGATGGTTCCCGGGAGCCTCCGGGGCAAGAGCCTGCAAACTTGCATTGACGGCGGCTGTTATACTAGAAATATATTTAATATTATTGATAATGAATTAAATATACTTTTTTGATTTCTTCATCGCTGTCAGGCTGTATTCTCCTGTTTGTGTTGTACATAAAAAATGTACACCGTGCAGTATTACCATACATATTGCGTATGCTTTGTATATATATATATCGTATAATGTTATTATGTTTATGAGCATATAGCTATCAAGTTGTCGTATGCAGGTATGATATTAGAGTCGGTGATATTTGTGACGCAAGGCCGGCCCGTCACTCACTTTAACGTATCAGTGGGAATCGATTTTATTGATTGTAAGGAGAAAAATATATAATTATTGTCATAAATGCTTTTCAAAGTCAACTTTGAAACAAAAATTGCCGCCTTACTGTGGGAAAAATCTCTCTACAAATTAAAAAGCGCCCGTTGCAGGAATGTTGACTCAGTATCCAAATTGTTTAAAAGAGTTTCATGTTTAAATGGATTATTCTGGAATTTTGGTTCGTAGCATGTTGGCAGAGTAGCTGTTTTGTTCTAAGGTTTTATAGGGATATTTCGGGGAGATGGAAAAAGTGTTGAAAATTTTAGAGTTAAACTCTACAGTTTCTTTCTTCGATTTCTATAAATGCATGCGATGGCGAAAAAACTCCATTGTTTTATTTAAACACATACAGGAAAATACTGACAGATGGTGATAGTAATTCTGAAGTTTTATCTGTGGATTCCATGACGCTTACCATTCTACATATTTATTAGCCCTGCATGTGGAGTGTTGATCCGCCAATTTTATAGACTACAACGCTACATTCACGCATCATCCTTACTATAGCAGGAATTTATAATGAATGGGTGGTCTTCACGGGACGACTTTCGTCTTCCACCAATTTTAATTAATAGGCTATGACTGTAATTTTACGGATCAGGGATCAAATTCACACACTAACCGGCGATATGTATAGACCTTAGAAATTCATTAAAAATATTTTTTTTAATCTCCGTCGGAGATGAAACCCACGACCTTCCGTTTGGCAACCAAACTCTATTACAACTAAGCTATACCCGCCGGCATAGCTTATTTAGTAGTTTATATTAGAGCCAAATGACATAAAAATAAACAGTCAGCCAATTTAATTTCGGAAAAAAAATCGCCCTTATAGCCTGGGACACCCATATTCAGTTTCGATCAAATTTTATTTATTCACAATTGATATAGATCAATTATCTGTAAAGTGTTAGAATATTAAAAAATATTGTAGAAAAATAATAATCTGAAAAAAAAATGTCGTTCGCAGATCCTTTTGACAGCGGGATCCTCTCCTTGCGTCGTGCAGCAGCTGGGCACGCTGCCGTTCCGCTACTTCAGCGGTGCCCAGCACGCGCGCGCGCTCATGCCCGTGCTGCTGGCCTGCAGCGCGCGCTGCCCGGCCGCGCGACGCCTGCTGCAACAGGAGCTATCGCAACAGGTGAGATAATCGATCGAAACCATTTCAGAGCGTGACGCAGGTAATTACTATAGGTTGAAACCAGTACATACTATGATGCTCAGATGGCTTGACAGAATGGCTTGACGCTGCAAGCAGAATCATGTCTCATGCAGCCTGAAGTGTGGCATAAGGGCACCATTTTGTAGACTTAGATTATATTATATTCGACGTAAGAATCGCAGTGTGAACAGTGCAACTATAACATTAGATGAAGATATTGACATATTGAGATATTATATATATAATCGTGTCGGAAACAACAGGGTCAGATCCTGTCTGCCCAGAAGTGGGCGACGTCGATGGCGTTACTTCTGGCCATCATCAGGTCTTCCTGGGTGCAGCTATTCGGGCACAGCGCATACTCCAGAAGGTGTGACAGGGTCTGCTCCACGCCGCAGTCACATTCAGTCGGTTCGCTGTAAAACTGCCAGGCCCTCATTTGTGTCCTCGTCTTGCATACTCCGGTCCGAAGTCTGTTAAGGGACCTCCATATATTCCACCCATGGTCATGTCCAGGGGCTAGGTCTTCTTTCGGGGCCATCCAAGTATTCCCCTCAGTTGCGCTTCTCCACATGTTCAGCCGCAGGGTGGCCTCAGGTATCTCCAGTTATATTGAGATATTGACATATGAGTTGTAGCTGTTATGCTGAGCTAAAGAGGGTTGCGGAGGACCGAAATGAATGGAGATCGAGATGCAAGATTCTGTTGCTGCAAACCAATCCACCGGATTGATACTACGAAGAAGATTGACATATATGGTGTGATATTGCATCGCATTCAGTACTGGTGTTGACGGATATGATTCGATTTTACCTTATGTTATTTATGTTTCAAATTTGATGTACTTACGACGTGATTGTCATTGTTACAATTCCTGACTATCGGCGCTCAGTATTGTGTCTCCACTTGTTTTAGACGTGGTCGTTGATGCTAAATATGTAAAAAAAAATAGCTTGTATTATTTGTGCATCAAATTTGATGTACTTACGACGTGGTTTTCATTGTCACAATTTCTGTCTCCACTTGTTTTAGATTTGTTCGTTGATGCTAAATATGTCAATTCTTTTTGACCTTGTGTTATTCGTGTACCAAATTTGATGTACTTACGACGTGGTTTTCATTGTTACAATTCCTGACTCTTGGCGCTTGGTATCGTGTCTCCTATATCTCAATAATTAAGCATCCTTGATATCACGAGCACAAACACTAATATATTTTTTTTGTGTCTATTATAAGTTCATTTATAAATGCTTTGAAAAAACATTTGTAGTATTAATAAATATATAAAATAAGGAATTTCATTCAATGCGTTGTGTTTGTGTGAGGATTGGGAAGACCGCAAGTTTATATATTATTGATTGATCTTCTTAAAGAGATCCATATTGTATGAAGGAGAAAACACAGATACTGGAAGAGCATTCCAGAGCTTACCGTTAGCATTTCGTAATAAGGATCGCCTTCGTTTAACGAATGGCGGTGACGAATCCAAATTTTCGTTTCCGAAATAAATTTTGGACATCATGTCAGTTTTTGGTTTGAAAATCGTTCCTTTTACCTTTGCATCTTAAGTCTTATTTATGGTGGAGCGTTTTTACGGTTAGGGTTGTTGATCGCACATCCTCTTACGTCCTAAGAGGGTCACACCGTATAGGCAACCCCACTCAGAAAACCCCGTAAGCACACCTGCGAAGTGTTTAAGGGGGTGGTGAGAAAATGGCTAATGCAGGGTTATGCCCTCTGAGTGAAACCATACATTTCATAAGTACTTCAAAAGAAATTGTCAAACCTTATATGTTTGCTCGCTTTTATAGCATATACTTTGGGTCTAAAAAGGAAAAGGCTTAAGTCCCAAATCCATTGCCAAAGCTGCTCTAAAGATCTCAAACAGATTCATGAGAATATAAAAATAGATACAATAGATACTGATATCAACTCGATATAGCCCTTGAAGGCTATAGTGTTTAAAAGCCGCGTTATGCGATATTTCGTATATTATTATTGTTTGCTCGTCTGACACACATAGGTATAAAAACGTTAGTTTAAGTTTAGTATTTGAGTAGCTATATAACGCGTGTTACAGGCGCCATTTTATTTATTTGATTTTGACAGCCACTACCTTTCATGTGAGAGCACACAGTTCGCCAGATGTCCAGGGCAGAAGACCGAAATTTGTCAGTCTTCTTGTATTTACATAAAATAAATGACAATATGTTACACGTCGAGTTCTTTGTTTTGGCGACCTCCTCCTCATCCATCCACCACGCGTGCCGATGCTTTATTTCGACCGAGAATGTCAGTACTTATTATGTGAAGTTTTTGAGCCGCGTAGCAACTAGGGGCGAAGCCTCTTGTTATGTTTATTGCATTCTTTCTCCTACAAATAATTATCTCCCGCATTAAATCTCCTCCATCCGAGTATCAGATGTCGCAGGTTCCCAAATTGTTTGTACATTACCCCCTGTAATCACCGGCGCCCCTTTTTGTCTTGTTCTGACCCTCCGTATCATCAATTATTCACCTGCAGTGGTCCCGAATCAGGAGCGTATAACTACAATTACCTTTGAATTGAAAGGGAGAATCTCTCTTAGTAAGAGAAGGTTATTTAAAAGTATCTTCTGAAACTTTGACCAAATACGTTTTTCTACGTATGCAGGCTCTCGCAAAATTAATCATCCAATGGTAATCATCCATGAGACTGACGATCAGCAGGCATTAACCCTTTCATTACGGCTCGGTAGAATACAAATTATACTGTCAATTATAAAACTAATATTTGAAGCATAAATGTACTTATCTGGTGTATTTTCATATATCACATTGGTTCTTGTATCCTTAAGCTATCAGATGATGCATAAAAAACTTTTCTAAGACAGCATCAAAACGATATATATCTCGGCTACCGATGTCAACGGTAAGGGAATCTTACACGGTATATATCGGGTACCGATGCCAACTGGTAAAGTGATGCAACTGTGTGAGAGGCATTGAGTGATGTGCATTTTGTACGAGAACATGTGTAAGTCTTTCACTAAAATTCGCTGTAGGATCCGTCTGTTGGCCCGTCGTCTTCTTGATGTTTCTTCGTTCTCAGCGACATTGGCAGCCACAGACGCAATATACTCAGCCGAACGACCAGTCCGGTGACGGTCACGCCCTGCAAGGTCTCTTTTAGTTCCCGTCTGTTCGAGTCGAGTACCTAAGCGGCGGAATATTTCCTCAGTTGGCGCGACACAGCAGAGAATCGATGTTGAAATTCACGTCACGCTAACACCACCAACCGGTTATTGGTCAAAAAAATCGACAAGTCATTCGTTATGAATTAATTTGAAGTCATTTGTTAAATATTCATTCTCATAATTATTATACCTCCTCATCTCAGAATTGCATTATATGACTCACACCACTGATCACTTTTACCGATTACTAGACGAGTCCAGTGGCGTTTCCCCATTTTTAGGGAAGCAGGTGATTTCCCGCATTATCGTCGCACTGGTAACACCGCGCTTATTATTTTGTAGCCTGCTCAAATGTGTCCCGTGGGGCGGACAGCAAAAATTACACACCTCATTTACTTACTAGTAGTATATACATTATACTCATTGCATAATACAGTGGACAAAAAAACACTAAAATTTGTTTAGATTTTTTTTTTAATATTCTTTAAACATCATTTCGTCTCCCTCAAACTAGTCCTCCCCGGACGCATTTTTTTAAATTTACTTTTTGTTAAAACACGAACAGGAGAATACCGACAGATGGCGATAGTAATTCTGAAGTCTCATCTATGGAATTTTATGACGCTTACCATGCTGCATATGCAGCCCGAGATTCACGCATCAGCCTTAATTATGAAAGGAATTTACTATGAATGGGTGGTCTTCGCGGGACGACTTTCGTCTACAACCAATTTTGATTCATAGGCTGGCATTTTACGGGTGAGGGATCAAATTCACACCAACCGGGAATGTTTTAGAGCTCAGAAATCCATTTAAAACTTGTTTTTTTTATCTCCCTCGGGGATCTAACTCACGATCTTTGGCTTTCAAAGCAATCTCTTTGACCATTGAGCTATACCCGCCAGCATACACTTGTGCCAGCATTTTTTTACAATTTTCAAAATATGCTGCAATTTCCTCTTTCGGTATATACAACCTTCAATTCCTTCTTCGTTTCGTTTTCTATTTCTTTTATCGATTCAAAACTGTGTCCACGAAGCGGTCTCTTGAGTTTAGCGAATAGCCAGAATTCACATGGCGCTAAGTCAGGTGAATACGGTGGTTGCAGAATGATATGGGTCGAGTTTTCGGAGAAATGATCACGAATTACGAGTGCAATGTTAGATGTTGCATTAGTACATAAGCGTTTACCTAATGTCTTGTTTCTATGTAAAAAAAAAAAATCAAAAACTAATTTATTTATTTTTCACAGTTACTGGATGACTTCAAAAACTCCGAAGACGGCAAGAAATCAAAGTTGATTTCGCTGATGGTTGAACCGGAAACTTCTGAAGTCGCATGAAAACCAACGTTTTTGACCGCTGGACTTTCGAAGTGTTCGTGACAAAGAGCAGCAACATCACATCATACGTCGCTGCAATAAGTATTTCTTATATAGACCATGATATCAGTATTTTTACACTTGTGTGTATTGTATTGAAAAAAAATAGTGATAAGAAAGGAAATATTTATAATTTATCATATTTACTTTTAACTTATTGAAAATTAAGTTATTTTGTATGTACGAGGGTTATCCGTAAAATGAGGTTCCCATACCTCCTCCCCTCTCCAAATCCCTTCCCTAGTGCAGTGTGTTCAACAACGGGCGTACTGACGTCCATGATTCGGAGTGTTCCTGACGTTTTTGCAATTTGTTTCTGACGAAACAATCGCAAAAATTGAGGCAGCGATGCTCTCAGATCGAAGAGTGACGGTTCGTAAGCTCTCCGAAATGATCCCTGATGTCAGCAAAACCTCTATTGACGAGATTTTGACGGAGCATCTAGGGTATACAAAGGTTTGAGTGCCAAGAATGTTGACCGAAGACCTCAAACGCAAAATTTAGATGGGGTATTGTCAAACACCCACCCTACAGCCCCAAGTGACTACCATCTCTTCCCTGACGAAGAAACACCTGGGTAGAACGCATTTCGGCGATAGAGAAGAGCTGGAAGAAGCGGTTCTCAGGTATCTGCATCGCTTAGCGGCAGATTTTTTTGACTCGGGCATTTAATAGCTCGTATGCCGCATGCAAAAATGCATTGACCTCAGTGGCGACTATGTATAAAAATACATAAAAGTCTGAACTCTCCAAAAATGTACGCATTCATGAAATTAAACATGTGTCACACTGTGAAAAATCACTGGGAAACTTATTTTACGGATACGCCTCGTATATTGAGACCTTTCATATGTTTTATATGAGAAATTATTGTTAAAACACAAGTATGTAATCAGACAAAAATTCTCATAGAAAAGTAGTACAGGAAACTAACATTCATCAAACTGAGTACGCAGATAAACGCAGCATATTTATCTTGATTTTTTATAGTCTCCATGATGTTTTGCCTTCACTGGTAAATTTTGCGAATGTTCAGCACAAAAGATGAATTTGAAAACTGTATCGCAAATATTGTTCCCTACAGCATCGTAGGTAAGACTTGGAGATATGTGCAAGGCAACTGATGCTAATTAAATTTAAAAAAAGACGTGACGATGTGAATCAACGGAGAATGCTGCAACAGGAATAGTTAATTTGCATCATATCTATAAGGTTATACACAATTTGCCCGATCAGCTGTTTTTTTCAGGACCTTATGTGGAGCAATAGACTAACACCCGTATGCAGATACATTTCTTGACCAACTTAACCACGTTTGCAAAGATGTTTTTTTTTTAATTTGAGGTGATTCGAGGTCTGAGGCTTTCTCACATTAATCGTTATAAAAAAAATAGATTGGTTACCTTAAGAAATGTATATGTATATGCGTCTAAGTTGGTTGGTTACCTTAAGTTAAGGAATGATTCTACATACAGATGAATTCCTCAATGTTGCTAGATACTACGCGGAATACTCGTATGTTGGAATCGTTGATACTGTTTAAAGTAAATATATTTTTATAAATGATTTTTGCTAACTTATGTGTCCAACTAAGGTGTGGTTGCGCAGGAAAACATAAAAATTTCACCACATCAAATTTTTCATAGTCGTGCTGAATGTTTTGAGCTTTAATATATTTTCGTCGTTGTTTTGATTTAAAAACCGTTAGATCTTTTTGGCGCATCCTGTATTAGTATAGTGACTAGAATATGGATTTTACGGCTAAAAGAGTTAGTGGTTTGTAGCAGCTATATGTTACAAAATATATAACATTATAAATGTATATTAATAGCATTACATTACATTTTTTGTGTTGTATCTTTGTGATATTTTTTCATAAAAATATTATCAATGAATATATATATAAATTAAAATTTCACTTAATATTAGACATACTGTAGATTATTGTGACTAACGTATAAGAAAACCACCATGTATAATCATTAGTGAGAAAAATGACTTTGTTATAATAACATTACTTACGTAACACCATGTATAACTGAAATATTAACGAACTGATGTATACTGTAATCACTAGAGTACTCGTTTTCTATGTAAGCGCATGCAAGAGAATCGAAGCATGTGCATTCTATGACGCTTGATGCAGTTTTTAATACACGAAACGCAGCTAACCGACTCTTGTTGAAAAATATTAACACATTATCTTTGGGTTTCAATCGACCTCCTTTAAATCGTAATGTAAAAACAATATCAGCCTTTGACGTCTATGATGTGCATCTTACTCGTATTTAGGTATTCATAAGATGGTTGTGGCCGGACTGGACCTTACCCGCTTCACACCCGCATCACACCGGAGGACAGTTAAGTCTCCTTGACAATGCGCTCATTCAGATTATGACCAGTCAGCAACTGATAAGTCCAGTGGGCGCAAAAGTGCTAAAAGAAAAAACCCGTGAAAGAGATTAGAATCGAATACACGGGTTGTAAAGACATGGAGGTGGAAGAGAGATTCTCTCACCGTAAATACGAGCAAAGATTTTAAATGCGTGGAATTTTATTTTTTAGTGGCCGCAAAGTCTTCATGCCCGACAGGGCCGAGGCGATTCTCCCGAACTGCATCGAAAATGACTCCTCTTTCTAACGAGAGGAACTGAAGATTGTTGTGGCCACAATTTTAAAGACGGTTTCTCTTCAGTGACCCAGACTCTTTTCGTATCATAATACGTTCAATGAAAGCGTCTTAGGTTTTCATGGCCATACTTGGTATTCTAAACCAAGATCTAAACAATCGCCACACACGGCTAAACCCAAAAGCCACAATACCACGTTCAATGATGTTTAGTTTGTATTGATGACAATTTTTTTTGTATTTTTTTCTATTTTAAATGCAAAAGTCACAAATAATTGTAAATTACAATTACAGCATTGGACAATGCACTTAGTAATCATTTTTAGTTGATTTAAATGCGCTTACCAATCGTTCGCTGCTAAATTTCATAATTCGGCTTAATATATTACGAAATGTACTGATATCTATCTATTGATACTAGATTACTACTTCTAATACAGGTAATGGGGTTTCGGGACACCCTCTGTATTCAAAACTATACATAATTATATTTAAAAACTATATATAACTTTATCGACGTCATAAATTCGTCAATTTGCAGAGTAATTAACGTTTTTTGTATTGAAACAATTTCTTCTTGCAAAAGTGTACTTGCATCTTATTGACTTTGTATAGAAGTGCCGTTTACAGAAGTGCAACACCTAATATAAACAATTATGCACGTGAATTCATGTCTTTTGCTAATCAATGGCGACATGATTTAGTTAAAAATTAGGATCCTCGGGTATTTTGTTGGATCTACTGTGTTGAAGTAGACATTTATTTTTTTCAAAAGTGCCAAATTTTTGGCAGCAATATTGGATATTTGAATATGCTTCTTTCAAAGCAAAATAATATTATATTATTCTAATTAAATATTTAATACTCACCTTATTTATTAAGTGTCAGGGTTGTCACCAAATTATTTTTTATTTAAATCTTACAATTTATTTACTAACAATCACTTATAGACACCATAATAAAATATGTAGATATTGCAATATTTACAAAAACATTTTTTAAGTGCTTATTTTTTGCATATGGGTAAGCACTCCATATATAATCGTGTCGGAAACAACAGTGTCGGATCCTGTCTGCCCAGAAGTGGGCGACGTCGATGGCGCTACTCCCGGCCATCATCAGGCCTTCCTGGGTGCAGCTACTCGGACACAGCGCACACTCCAGAAAGTGTGACAGATTCTGCTCCGCGCCGCAGTCACGTTCAGTCGGTCCGCTGTAAAACTGCCAGGCTTTCATTTGTGTCTTGTGTGTGCATATGGAGTGTTGATCCGCCAACGTCCTAGACTACAGCTTGACATTCACGCATGATCCAATTATTTAAAAAAATCACTATGGTTCTTCGCGGAACGGCTTTCGTCTACCACCAATTTTGATTAATAGGATATTACAGGTATTTCACGGGTGAGGGATCAAATTCACACTAACCGCGGGTATCTATAGAGATTAGAAATCGATTTAAAAAAAATTATCTCCGTCGGGGATCGAACGCACGACCTTTAGTTTAGAAAGCGTACGCCTTAACCACTTAGCTATACCCGTAAATGATGACGTATTACCTACAACAACAGGTTATAAAGGCTCTACATAGTATTCATATTTTTTTATGCAAAATCTGAAAAAAACTACATATGTAGTTTAATTTTTCTTTTTTTCTCTTTTTTTTTTCACCAACCAAGTATCTACTGCTTTCACCTATCGTAATTAATTAATAGCAAGTATAATCAATTATAAAAAATAATGTATTCAACAATCATATAAATTTTCTCCTTTAAAGTCGACCAATATCTACGACTTATTAACTGTAATAAATATAGACTTAATACTATTTAAAATAATATTTAAAAATACATTCACATATACAAGGTCTTCTTCACTACATTGTGGAAGGGATGATTGAGGATAAGAACTGCAGAGGGCGCCCTAGACGGGAGTATTTGCAGCAAGTGTTCGAGAGGCGAGCCCGATGGATGGGTCACATCATTCGCCACCATGGTTTTCTTCACGACATTGTGGAAGGGATGGTCGATGGTAGAAACTGCAGAGAGCGCCCTAGACGGGAGTATTTGCAGCAAGTGAGTTGCAGCTCTTATGCTGAGCTAAAGAGGGTTTCAGAAGATCAAGAAGAGTGGAGATTGAGATGCAAGATTTTGTTGCTGCAAACCAATCCACCGGATTGATACTGCAAAGAAGAATAATCAACAATTATAATATTGTAATCGTATTAATCTAAGTTATGTTTAGAGCGTCGGGCTAATCAGCTCGTCTTGAAAATGAGCAGATATTTTAAGCTGCTATAACAGCAGTCAAACGATATTTTCTGCAGATAATTATGAACTTGTTTCAAAAACCGCGTATTCGGTTGAACTCGAGTATATCTAGCTGTTATGCGGTGAGATTATGGTTTAAGTTGTTAAATTATTTCTGGCGGCAGCTTACGGTGGCCATTTGCAAATTTATACATCTATAACATCCATTATAAAAGCAGACATCAAAAACCAAAATAAAAACACTTTTAGCTGTTTTACAAATGGACGGGTATCTCAAACACTAATGAATATTTTGACGTGTAATTTGGCACAGATGTCGCGACAGTGTAGTGCCAACACAATAATAAAAAAAAACGAATCGCTTAGTCCGCGAAATTCAAATTCAAATTTTCCGGTATTTGTTGTCCGACAGTAGTAGTGATTTCACAAAGCTTAATACAAAAAATGATGTAAAACTTAACCTAGTGGTCACTTTTCTAAGATAATCTCCTAATAACTATGTATAATTTTAACCCCTTTCGTTACGGCTCGGTGAAATAAATTTTACTGTCAATACGGCGTGAATTTTTCAAACCAATTTTTTTGCTTAAAACTAGTATTTGAAGCATAAATGTACTTATCTGACCTATTTTCATATATCACATTGGTTCTTGTATCCTTTAGCTATCAGAAGATGCATAAAAAACTATTATATTTAACCAACGTTCATTATGTAACTCCATACATATGGTGGCATTGACACATGTTATTTACAATAAAATCGCTCCTGTGACGAAACCTAACGATATTTATTTACATGCTCTACAAATTCCTGTAAAGAATACATCTAGGTTGATAAAAGGAATGACTGCAGTTCCAAGTTCCTACCGTAGATGTCACAATGAGTACTGAAAGTAACAAAACGATATATCACGTCTACGGATGCCAACAGTAGGGGCATATATTTTAGACGGCATATATCTTAGACGGCATATATTTACAACCGATGCGAAAGGGTTAAAAGATAATTATCACTTTGGTATATTTTGGATCAGTGATTCTTAACCTTTTCAGAGCCACAAAACACTTATTTGTATAAGGTTAGTTAACGATGCACCATCATCACGACGGATCAAATTTAGTATGAAAAAAAGTTAATATTAGGCTTCTAACGATAAAATGTACCATGAGTACTCCCGGCTAAGAATCACTGAAATCTTAATATTTAATATTAGTGTTTTTGGGGTCCCGTTGTATTTTTTGGGCTCTCAAAGTACCATGTATATTTTCGAATTTATAAGTCTTCGTGTTTCACTCTAACCTATATTATTAGTGGTAACTTCTATAAACATGTGTGATATTGTAATAAAAAATAATATTTTTGGTTATTTAATTGTGTAGGCCATGCGATGGATTTATTTCTTTCTTTTTAATTTAAGTAATATATTATTATTTAAGCTATTTGAAACGGTGTCACGACATATCGTTCACAGACAATTCGTTCAACGACTCATCTGTAACGGCGTGGGGCGCACTGGACTTCTGGTGCACTGGCTGACTCACTAACCTAACCCAAGGGTTTGTCCAGTGATCGTAGAGTCCATAGATTCATGTCTCGTTAACGATATAACTTAGCAAACGCTTTAGCCACTAATCTTTACCCTTCGGTTATTTATTTTCGTTCTTCCAGTTGTAAGAAAGGCTAACTAAATAGATGTATGAGTATAGTCGACCCTCCTATAACGCACGGCTTATTTGAACTTTAATGAAAATAAATCCTATAGTGTTTGCGGCGATATTTCGTAAAATAGCTGTCGTCCAGGCCTCGGGAACATTGCATTAATAATTCGATCTTATGAGAACGTTATAGAAGGGATGACTATATCTACAAATATACTAAGAATGATATACGTTTACCATTGCTTACTTGATTGATGCGCTATGGCAGCATTTTTAACTAGTGATAGTATCACTCTCTCACATTCTTGCTTGTCAATTTTCTTCTAACGACATTGTCCGTCCATACAAGGCGATCTAAAGAGTTATACGAACACAAAAATTAAATTTTATTATTTTTATTTATTTCAACTACTTTTGCTGTTGTAGATGACATGTTTGTGCATGAGAAGAGCTACCTGACGAAGCCTTGAGCCTTGAAGAACATGTCAACAATATCTTGTTATGAATAAATCTTAAAATACGTATTTTATTTACATCATTGAATTTTGGAAATCTGCCAAAAATTATCGATCGAAAAAATCAAAAAAATTTATTGTTGTTACTTTCTTACAAAAGTAAGCAGAGACATTCCTTGATTTAAGGAAACATACTTAACATCCGTATGCAGAGACGTTTCGTCAGATATGATGTGAATCGAGTGCTGAGGCATCCTCACTTAAACGCTCTAAATAAAAATAGTTTTTATAATATGTAACATCCCCTTTACTTAAGAAAAGACGACTTCACGTCGCTGGGATCGTTGTTAGGACTCTTGGTGGACAAATTAGTAGCAGATGAGCAACACAAAAACTTTTTCAGGAGCACATATTGATATATTTTCGATAAATTTGACAAATTTACGGTCCGGGCGGAGCTACATGCTTTCAGGCGCCGGACCGATCCCAACGCGCTACTCGTCGCGGTCGGAACTCAACTGATTACTTTCCACCGGGCGCCCGTAATCGGTGACACCCAGCGCCGAAATTCTTTCAGTGGCGTTCAGTTGCTTACATTAAGAAATGTCTCTTTATACGGTTCTTAAGTAAGTTACCTTAAGCCAAGGAATGACTCTGCATACGGGTGTTATTCTTCTTCTTTTTGTGTAGCTTTAATTACAAAATATAAACATAATGATGCATAATATTTATATTTTATTTTCAATGTAGTGCAATCTCTTATTATTAAACTTTGTAACTTAAGGTCTGATGATCAAATCTCATCTTTAAATTATTATTTTTTAAGTTTACAACTAGTTTTTTATCTGGGCTTTAGTCTGTACAGTGGTTTTTTTCCATAAACATAGTAAAAACGGTCATTTGAACGAATCTTTAAAAAAATTCGATACTTTTCTAACATACAGGCTGGGACAGGGAAGTATCCCTTTTTTTCAATGTTTTCAGCATTCACTTTGAGATCCATATAAAAATAATACATAAATCATTATCTTCTTGATCCTTGCAACCCTATCAGTCTACCTGATAGACACACACCCTACCCGCACTCTTACATAAAATGGGTTCGATCACTTATGAAGTATTATGCAGCTCGGTTGTTTCCAGACAGTCATATGTATAGATGAAGGCTACGAGTCGAATCTGCAGTCTCCTAAACAGAGGCCATTTGTTACGTGATCCATGTAAAAACAAGGATGTGTATCCCTAATTTTATTTATTCATTTTAAGAAGAATGCATCTCGACTGCAAAAGCGCGTTGTTGCATTCGACTAAGCCATGTCTACAACTGACGGCGGTACTAACGGAAAATTCCATGTCCACAGCGTCATTCGAGCTAACCCCCACTCCTCCAAAACGTCACCACCACTCTCAAAAGTAAGGATACTTCCATGCCCCACCCTGTATAACGAAATATCAAAATATAATAATTTTTTCAAAAAAAAAAAAATTAAAAACATTTAAAAATGAATTAATTTACGTATTTATTTCGTTTATTTAAAATTGAAAAAATACGGCATCTGAATACTTAAAAATAATTTATTTATTTTTTATTTACGAGTATTGCAGCTTAGCATTCCCAAAATTGAATATTTACACTAATATTAGAAAATATTTTACACACATGTAGAGTGTTTAAAAAATGCTAGTCTCTTTATTTAAATCGCTTTATATTTTATTCGTAATATAACATAAATATTTATATATATACATTTAAAACTTAAGTAGAAACATTTTTATTATTATTTGATTGAAAAAATATTTTCTTGTTATTTACTTGGAAAAAATATGTTTATTTCTTAGATTTAAATTAATATCTTTATTATATAGCAACCATGGAGTATATAAGTTATTAATTTTCTTCTTCTTTTGTAAAATATTGTTTAAGGATGGTATTGAAAAAAAAATGTAGAAAATGGAATTTATATTTCCAAATGTGTATGAATTGTATAATAGAGAAATAAATGTGATAATAATACAAACTATTGTTTTCTTTATTTTATTTTTTTATGTAAACACATGAGAATACCGACAGATGGTGATAGTACTTCTGAAGTCTCGTCTGTGGAATTCTATGACGCTTACCATGATGCATATGGCTTAGCGCTGCATGTGGAGTGTTGATCCGCCAACGTCATAGATTACAGCCCGAGATTCACGCATCATCCTTATTATTACAGGAGTGTACTATGAATGGGTGGTATTCATGGGACGACTTTCGTCTACCACCAATTTTAATTAATAAGCTATGATTGGTATTTTACGGGTGAGGGATCAAATTCACGTCAACCGGGGGTAGTTTAGATCTCAGAAATCGATTAAAAAATATATTTTTTTAATCTCCGTCGGGGCTCGAACCCACGACCTTTGGCTTACAGAGCAAACACTTTTACCATTGTGAGCTATACCCGCCACTAAAAATTACTTTTTAAATAAAAGTATGTACATATTTATATATTTCCATATGTGTTCATACATGTTATATTTTTGGTGTGTCATTACTATTTCTAACTATTACACAAACTATAGTTCCCGATGACCTCTTCGACCACCACAGTAGGAAAACCTGATGTAAATATATTTGGTCCTTTAATAAAGATGACCTCTATTTGGCAGGGCGGCCAACCCAACAAATGACGTGAACTTAAAACCTTCCGCAAATATTCTTCTTATTTCAGTCCATCTTGTCGGTTTTTCCAATAAAGATTCGTCTCTTCGACGATTAACCCGACACTTGCGAAACATTGACTATTTGGCATTAAAGGGCGGCTCAACCCAACAAATGACGTGTTAAACCACACACGCTAACCTATACATGTTTTGATCCGTGTCCAATGTTGCTTAACTTCGTTAATCAACCAAAAACCACGCCCAAAGATGTGCTATCGTCGTTGGTCAAATATATTTAAGGTTGTTTTAATAGTGACTTTCGCTGCATTACTCTCTACTTTTTTAGATCACTAAAGCTTAAATTTTAATGAATTTTATTTATAGCGATAGTAGCCTGGATGCGGGAGGCAGAGAATCGATGAGGATGGAGACTCATGCGGGAGGCCTTCGTTCAACAGTAGACGGACACAAGTTGAAGATGATAATGCAGATAAAATTTCTCTTTAGCAACGCATCTAAAACATATGGTTATTACAAATTGCTGCTATTCAGTTATGTAAGATGCCACTGTCTAATTCTTGTTCGAAGGTCCACCTGGGAACATATACAGGTATGGATCCCGATGGGCTCTAAAACAGGAACCCGAGGATTTGAAAAGACAGCTGCTGTAGAATCGAACCCATATTTTCATATAATCTTTAATCGATTTCTTAAGGTTATCAAATTATTAGCCCGATGCTCCATATTCTCAAATATATAATTTTTATTTTTTCCCTTCCAACACTCCCAGCACATTTCGTCTTAATTTCGCCAATGTTGTTATATCGACGAATCGAATACATATTTTCAGCTCTCGTATTTAAATATCAATATTTTCATATACAGGGTGGTCCGCATAATTTTTTAAATAAACACATTGGGTCCCCCAGCGCATCTCAATGTTTTCTCTGTCTGTCAGATTTGACAGCTGAGCCTTGACAGGGCTCGTCATTGCGGTCCGGATCCTGTTTCGTACATATGGCGTCAACTCCTGCCCAGATGGGAGCCGAACACAATACTCTTGCTTTGAACGTGAAACACATATATTAGACCACCTAGCATTTATAATATTCACAACCAAATGTATGTTGTTTTTTATTTTTTATTTACTTATATCACATTGTTATTTTATTATTTTTGTTTGCTTAGATTGTAGATACAAAATGAAGATATAGAAAAATATTTAATTTTCAGGTTTAATACAGCCATGTTTTTTTTATGAAAACCATGCAGGAGAGCACAACCGGTTGAAACCATTAGAGTCTAATCAGGAAAATCATCCTCAGCTATGCAGAATGTGTTTTGTATATGTGCGGATTAGGGAAGATCATATGTGTATATTGACATATTTCTTGAAGATATCCAGATTGTATAAAGAAGAAAACAAAAGAGCATTTCAAAGCTTACCGATGCTGCACATCTCAACACCTAATGCTGGGCAACACACGGGCTATCGATGTTGCCAGATACTGGGCAAAAATAATTTGACGTCGCTGACACGAAGAATAAGAAGAAGAAGCTTACCGATGGCATTTAAAATTATTATAATTTGCTATTATTCGCAAGTCAGTTTTTTTTTCATAACCTTCAAGTGTTATTTTCTATGTAATATTACGATTCTTAAATGTTTTAACTTCTATGTTCCAGATACGTACACCCGTGCTCGTAGCCATCCATTGTTTTTGATCCCAGTCGATGCTTGTGGAGCTTCAAGCACTCAATTTGGTACAACGGCAATGTCGCTCCTAAATGGCCTACCAGCACACCTCGATCCTTTTCTTACATCCTTTTCCTCTTTTGTCGATGGTATTGTTCTAGATCTCTGTGATCTTTGACCCGTGTCATCTTCTTATTATTTTGTGTTATTTTTATTTTTAATTATTTTCTCTATTTATTGTATATTTATGTATACTCTATGTTTCTAAATATTTGTAAAAAAAAATGGAATTTCGATTCTGTATATAAATAAATTTCATAAATGTATACTTACCTGATTGGGATCTAAATGAAGGTTGTTTGATGCCTTACACATGCTTGCATTATAATTCCGGTAGGTATGTTTGGTAGGTATATTTGGACAACATTAATATTTACCAAAAGTATAAATTCGATTCGAAAAATGAATTAAAGCTATTTGAAGTTTGTCGCAATAGAAATAAGAGTCAAACTCGTATTTTTAGATCAACGTGTTTCATGGTTATATTGATGGTTTTATTTTTATCTACTATCTGTATGATCAAAATATATTCTGATCAATTGTAGGTACTTTTTTGTGCTTGTTTTATTAGTTACCAAAACTAGGATTTTAACATGATGAACACATTAAACAAAGCTATTTTCCGTGTATGTAAATATCATTAGTACCTACATTGATTGATTAATAAGTTTAAGTTTATAAATCTATGAAATATACTAAAAATCAAAATAATATTACAATAGGTTCGATTAAAATAAATCTTTAAAAATTATATATAGTAATAATAATCAAAATAATAATACAGTTGGTTCTATTGAAAAAATTAAATATATATACATATATATATAAATATCATTACTATTGGTTCTATTAAGATAAATCTATAAAATATACCTAGTAAGAAAAATCGAAATTATAAATTACAAATAATTAAGAGCATCGATATATAAAATACAGCGACCCCCATTCTTCTACTACTACAAATCTTATGTCGTCTAACCACAATGGCCAATCTTTGTATTTAATATACATGGGTTTTGAAAGCAATACATGAGTTTTTAAAGCAGCGGCCTACATAGCAAATACTGGGGGTACAAGTACACGACATTTGAACTAATTCATACGAATAGGTAATTCCATACAGCTTAGAAATTGATTAAAAAAATATTTTTTCTTTAATCTCCGTTGGTGATTGAACTTTACTTTATGACAACCAAAACGGCAAAAAAGTAATGCGAAAAGGAGCTTAACATATGATGTTGGTGTATATGTGCGTATAAGGTTGATAACATTGCGATAGATTGCAAGTATCATCATCATCAGCCTGTTTCCGTCCACGGTTGAACGCAGACCTCCCGCATGAGTCTCCATCCTCTTCGATCCTCCGCCTTCCGCATCCAGGTCACTCCCGCTATTCTTCTTATATCGTCATTCCATCTTTTAGGGGGTCGGCCAATGCTTCGTTTGCCAGTTCTTGGGTGCCATTCCAATACTTTTCTTCCTCATCGACCGTCGTCTCTTCGACAGATATGTCCTGCCCATTGCCACTTGAGTGTGCCTATTCGTTGGGTAGCATCCACTACTTGAGTTCTTCCGTATAGCGGTGTCGTATAGAGGAGTTGTCATTTACAATATTAGACAGGGGATATCATTACATGAAAATCATCGATCAAATAAAATATTATATTCTTTACATGCAGAAGCATGCAATCACGGATTAATTTAAAATTCAAAAAGATTTCTTAAACATTTCCCGCCCCATTTCTGATGACTCAGCGGATCGTTTTGAGGGTAGCTGCCATTGTTCCCGCGGCCATTAGCGGAGGGAAATTTGACTTTCGAAATTTCTTTTTCCTTCCCCGGATGCAGAAAAAAATCCCGACCGGAAATGGTCTCACGGTTCATCGCGTCGCCATTCTTGCGCTTAAAAGCCATATCCGGCCGCGCTTTTTTAAATTATTCAAATTCGAACGTCGATTCATGTAGGCAATCAATTCGGAACAATGTGTTCTGAGAATTTCACGGTTATTTGAGAACGGTGAAGCCTTGTACTAGGATACTTAAAATTGTTCATGTATTTTTTCAACTCATTATCATCATCAGCCTGTGTTCGTCCACTGTTGAACGTAGGCCTCCCGCATGAGTCTTCATCCTCTTCGATCCTCCGCCTTCCGCATCCAGGTCACTCCCGTTATTCTTCTTATATCGTCAGTCCATCTTGTAGGGGTCGGCCAATGCTTCGTTTGCCAGTTTCAGTTTTTCAACTCGAAGTTCTTCAAATTTAAAAAATAATAATAACATATCCACTCGTATATGGTTCACATAGAAACCGCAAATTTCCGTTTCAAAGCTTCGTAACCTCAGATTGTCTATCCTTTGTCCCAGAACTCATCGACATCAGCATGATATAGGCCTTGCTGACTGGTACCGAAAACCTCAATATACAATCTTTCGACTCTTATTTCTGTTCGCTTGTCGTACATGTATGTGTCGCCATATTGTCATTTTGGACAAGTCCGGTCACAGGTGTGACGTTAGTATGTACATGGCTGCTGTAGTTGGTGCGCCATTGATTCTGTATATCGCCACGCGGTGCTGGGTGACAGCCTATTACGAGCACGTTTAATCATCAGTCAAGTCCCATTCAACCAAGGCGAAATAACGTCATGTTACTTTCGAGCGGGGAAACCAAGTCTGTATCCAAATTATTTGTCAATGTGTCTTTGTGTTGTTAATCTGCTCCTCATATTTCCACCACGCGATCCGATAACTATCCCGGTGACGTGAAGTCGTTTTTCCCGTAGAGATGAGGATGTCAACATCAACATGTCAAACCCGGAGGTCCAAATGGGAACATACTATCTAATGGTTTCCGAGAATTTTCCATGCAACAGCCCTCGAACTTGTATAGATTGCGGCTGTAGTACTGGAAAAATATTTGAATTTTCAAAAACCAGCGTTTTTTAAGGAAATCGGATCATTATCCCGACGCTCCCGAGGCCTAGATATTTTTTTGGGAATATTATTCTTTATCTTCGTCTGCTTTCTAATTACTTCATTTTTTTCCTTGTGTACCAGAGTTTTTTCTTAGTATTGAAGCAAAATTTCCTTACAATTGATAAGTAAGATACATATACTCTTTTAAGCCCCATGTAACGATAACATACGAAAATACGCAATGCATGGCACCTTGTACCTTCTCACTACTATGATCTTTATTTTATACATCAATGGTCAAAGTGTTTGCTTTGCAAGCCAAAGGTCGTAGGTTCAATCCCCGATGGAGATTTAAAAAAAAAAAAAAACGCTTTACTTGTTTTAACGTGGATCGCTCGTTGAGCACTGTTTATTAGTTATACTGGAAGACTGCGGTTTCGCTATCAATTTTCGTACAATACTCTCATTAAGGGCAAAAACACAGTGTTCCACGACTTCAATTAACAATATTCAACGTGAACCGTAATAAAACAAACTGAAATATGTAACTATTTATAAGTGAATGACAAAAATATACAACTAACAAGTTATAATTATTTTTTTTGGATGTAATTTTGAGCAAGTTTCACACATTTGCGCTAAATAACCAACACCTTGAACCTACTGTCAACAAATTCAAGTTTTATAACTTTTGTTCGGGCCCAGATTTGAAGTAAATATGATTTATTCAATTAAATAGTCAAAGATCATGCTTTATCTACAATTATATAATGAGAAAGGCGTTTTATAAACTACAGCCTTCTACTTAAAAAATAATTACCTTATTAATATATATTTTTTTTGTAAATAAAACATAACAACTAATATTTACGTTTCAAACACCTTGTACCGATACATTTTCCATAATAATCCCTTTTCCTTTGCATCCATCCCGCTGAGATTTTTCCTTTTCTACTTTCACAACATTTCTTTTTCACTCTCTTTCACCAATAATCGTTACAAGCATCAATCTCGAGCATTCACAGTGAAAACCATATCACATCAAAGTAAAGTGAGTGCTCGATACAAATACGAAATAATCTTTCGCTTTTTTTCTAGTCGTTTCACCGAATGTTATATTTCGTGGCACCAATGACGTCGTATAAGTAAATCAATCTCATTTGTCTTCTTCATTAGTGTTCTTACAGAAAAGTAATGTGTTGAAACTCTTTCCATACCTTATTAGTTAGGGTGTTTATATTGTTTTTATTTTATAAATACATTTCTCCCAATCTCATACATACCTTTAATCAACAAAGTAAAGTATGATCCAGAGTATTTGCCTGCATAGTTCATATTTATTTGAATATTTTACGTTTCATCTGTTTAATTCATATAATCAATAGCTTAATATTGCACTTATTTTAAGTATTACAACATTTATAGTTACGCGAATTAATAGTCAATATAATGTCGATGGGGAAGAAAAGTATTGGAATTGCGCCCAAGAACTGGCAAACGAAACATTGGCCGACCCCCTACAAGATGGACTGACGATATAAGAAGAATAGCGGGAGTGACCTGGATGCGGAAGGCGGAGGATCGAAGAGGATGGAGACTCATGCGGGAGGCCTACGTTCAACAGTGGACGGACACAGGCTGATGATGATGATGATAATGTTTTAATTAAATATTCAGGGATTATTTCTAAGCTTGTTTGAGGTTTCCAATTCTGCCGTTATTTTTGTGCTTGGATTGACGCGTTGAAAAAAGAATTTTATGTATAGTATATGTATATTTTAAGTAATATTCCATACATTCATTTCCAATTTTGTACGTTAGTTCAGCTTCACTTTATTTCAGATTGAACACAAAACTAATTGCATATTAATGAATTTTTATCTAAAATATCTCATTATTTTGTTAAGAAAATGTTTTATTTTCATTTTCGTGCTAAAAAAAGATCTGAAGGGACGTTCTGTGTATAGTTTTATTGACTTGGAGATAAGGCATCAATAGTTTATATTCCCCTACGGTATCCAAAGTGTATGTTCCAAACCAGGTCCACCTTCGCCTCTTTACTGACTGTAATATAGAAGGCTGTCTTGTACGATTCCTCACCTCGTCATTCCTCAAAATCAAACCATCGTACGCAAAGTATTCTGAGCAGGCATCTGTGTTGAAATGCCTTTATACGGCTATATCCGATATTTGCACTTTATATACAAAGATTCACAGCCGTAAGGATTGGCGAAGATACTGGCGCTGTATAGTCTGCACTCTTTCAGGGTAGTGATTTGTTAAAGCTATTAAAACTGGATTCTCTCAAAATCATTGCTGGATGTAAAGGTTCCGTTCCCAGAGAGCACTGAACTAATCTCAGAGTACAAAAAAATCCTTGGAAAACGTTCCCATTCTAAGTCGACATAGTCAATCGAGTAACGATTTCACTTTTCCAATACGCATTCTGTTTCGGACCTTGTTGATGGTTGATGGCACTCTGTGAGCAGTCTCTCACGAGCCGCGCAAGTGATGGTGGGGTAGTTCCGAGCTCTTAGCGCTAAGTGCTGCCGTTAATCCAGAGAGGGGCGAACCTAAGAGGGCGACAAAGGGCGACTCGTGAAAGAAAATGTCGAGTTTTCTATTTTTAATTTAGCTTTTGCTTAAGGTGTTTGATTTCATGATGATGATGATATCTCATTTCATTTTACGATGACATCCCCGTTATATAACAACAGGGTCAGATCCTGTCTGCTCAGAAGTGGGCGACGTCGATGGCGTTACTCCTGGCCATCATCAGGTCTTCCTGAGTGTAGCTACTCGGACACAGCGCACACTCCAGAAGGCATGACAGGGTCTGCTCCACGCCGCAGTCACATTTAGTCGGTCCGCTGTAAATCTGCCAGGCTTTCATTTGGTTCCTCGTCTTGCATACTCCGGTCCGAAATCGGTTGAGGGACCTCCATTTATTCCCCCACTGGTCGTGTCCAGGGGCTAGATGCTCTTTCGGAGCAATCCCCCGTTTATCACAGGCGACTCCATGTCTCCGGGATTGTCATCGGGATGCCTGGTGGAGGGATGAGAAGCAGAACTCCAAATCTAAGAAGTTTTCGTGAAGCATATTGTAATAAATTTAATATAAAGGACTGACAAACTTCGGTCGTCTGCCTGAGTCGAAACAATTCCGGGTCTGTTACAAATTCTGGACAGATTTCGACTGATACCGCCGGCAGTTGTAACAAGGAGGCGCAGATTGTTCGCTCTCCCAAAGAGTAACACTAACCTACCAGAGACTATGCCTCTTCGGAAAGGGATCAGACTGTTCAACCAAATCACCTCAGATGTTGATATATTTCACGTTAGGGAGGCCTAATTCAGACATGAACTCCACGAGTTTCTTTGGAGAAATGATTTGTTGGCGTCGTCTGTTTGATGAGCATTGGAAGCTTCTGTTGCTTGTCTTTATTGCTTTGTTCTTAGTACTAAAACATAATTACCTATTTTGTATATTAATCTTGATTGTACTTCAGTAACGGTTTGATTTTTTAAATTTAATTAATAATGTTCTGTAGTGAAAAAAAAATTGAAAACAACGCAGCGCCGAAATTAACAAAGAGACCATTTATTGAACTAATGGCACCTACAAGCGCACTCTCTCTTGATCTACGCATATACCTTTATTTTTTATAATAATATTAAAAATTATCGTATATATTTCCACGAGTCTCCTTTGTATCGGATGAGAAAATAATATGACCCTTGGATTTCTTCTCCCTACACTGCAGAATAGACGAAAAATAAATAAGAGACTGCAGACTGGGGAAGAACTTTATGAGACAGAAATACGGAGAAAAAGGAAGAGTGAGCGGAGAGCGTGATTCGAGGGGAGTCATGTTGGGGTGGGACCGACGTCCTCTCTACCGAACAAAAGATACTATTTTTTCTTTTTTTAACATTTTTTTCCGTGCCTCATATTTCTATGAGTAATGTTCACATTTTTCACAAATATTTTCATCATGCGTTTCAGCCCTGAATATTTTTTTTCAAACAATTGCTTAACTGATGAAGTACTCATTGAAAGCAAAACCGCGGTATTTTAGTATACAAATAAACAGACGTCAAGACCTACCATTCACAGACAATTCGTTTAACGACTCATTGGTA
This sequence comes from Glossosoma conforme, assembly GCA_022606575.1. NCBI lineage: Eukaryota > Metazoa > Arthropoda > Insecta > Trichoptera > Glossosomatidae > Glossosoma > Glossosoma conforme. The sequence continues at coordinate 3,913,188 of JAGTXR010000058.1, read as the reverse complement.
ATGACGTGGGGCACTCTGGACGTCTGGTGTACGGGACGTTTGGTGCATGGGACAATTGGTGCAATGGCTGTCTCGCTAACACAACCTAACCTAACCTTTCCAGTGATCGTAGTCAAGAGATCCATCCCAGGTCTCGTTAACAAAATAATTTACGTTAAGTTAGTTTAAGGAGACATCCAGTGCACGAGTTGTCCGTGTGCTAAATGTCCCGTGTACGATACGTCATGTGCGAACCACGTCATTACCGATGAGTTGTTGAACGAATTGTCTAGTAACAAAATGAGGTGTAACCAAATAAATTTTGTTCAACGAGATCCATATTATATATAATCGTGTCGGAAACAACAGGGTTATATCCTGTCTGCCCAGAAGTGGGTGACGTCGATGGCATTACTCCCGCCCATCATCAGGTCTTCCTGGGTGCAGCTACTCGGGTACTCCAGAAGGTGGTACAGGGTCTGCTCCATGCCGCAGTCACATTCAGTCGGTCCGCTGTAAAACTGCCAAGCTTTCATTTGTGTCCTCGTCTTGCATACTCCGGTCCAAAATCTATTGAGGGACCTCCATAGATTCCACCCCTGGTCGTGTCCAGGGGCTAGGTCCTCTTTCGGAGCAATCCATATTAAGTAAGATAAACAGTATTCTTATATTTAATTAGCTTATAATACACTTAAAAATAGATAATAAAATTTTTATTTTAATTTTCATTGGGTATCAAATTCAACGACTTCTTTGTTTTGATATGCACGAAAAATAATTAAACGTTAATAGTTTATGCTGTAGATTATTTTTAGAAACATTTTTTCTACTAAGAAGCTTTTCGGCTATCTCGTGGGGTGCTTTTAATGTTTTATTGGTACATCACGATTGCTCTCATTGCTATCAAAGAAATCAACGAAAATCACGATTTTGATAGTGACAGAATGCCTATTGACATTTTATCATTAAATATTACAACACTTAAGGAATAAAAGAAATTTGTCATTTATGATACCTGAAACTAAAGTAGTGTAATATATTAATTCCTAGAAAAAACAATGAATCATTGAAGATATTGTTCTTGAATTTATGACATTTCTTTTTTGGTGTTTTTTTTGTTTATGTGTTTATGTTGTGTATATTTGAATATATTTTTTAAGTATAAAGCCGGTCTCACTTCCACAAAACTAGGTGTATTATATAGATCACGTCGGTATTTCAACGATAAACAACTTCTTCTTCTATATAAAAGACAAATCCGACCTATCCTTGAATAAGGCAGTCACCTTTGGATCGGAGATACAAAATACCTTCTACAATTAATTGACTCAAAGAAGAGCAATTCGTTTGATAAACAATTACACCCTTACGTCTTACCTGCAATCAATGGAACACAGGCGTAAGATTGCTTCACTTAGTCTTTTCTACCACGGTCGCTGCTCTTCGGAACTTAAAAAACTAAAGCACCCACCCACAACATTCATACTCGGTTAATGCGTATCGACCAAGAACTGGCAGTTTCCAAAGTTCCTTCTTTAATGCCACCGGTAAGCTTTCGAATGCTCTTCCAGCGTCTGTATTTCCTCCTTCCTACTATCTGGATATCTTAAAAAAAAAACACTTGCAATCTCTCCAACCCACACACAAACACGAACACAAAACACGTTTCCCGCATGCAGCTTCCAACCTCCCTGGCTGAACGTCATAGAGTGCACTGGTCCTGACCGGCTGTGCTCTCCTGCATGCGTTAACATAAAAAAAAAATGTATGATGTATTATGTTAGTTTAGCTTATATTTAAGTAGCACTGTATTGATACATTTACTTACGTCAAATTACCTTCTAGAAATAACTTTTATACTCGTATATCTACGTCGCGTCAAGGGAACTGTAAAAATTAGCCTTAATGTGTTAGATGGTAAATTAAATGTTGAACGCTTAAAGAAGAACATTGGACAGCTACAATTAAATTATTATTAAAAGTTTCAAAGAAACTGATAACAGATTGATATAGCACTTTTAGGCTGATACCGTAAAGCCTCGAAAACTGTCATCTTTAATTCGCTTTTTTCCCGCGTCTATCTGGCAGCGCTAAATGTCAGAGTGGTCCGTCAGTTGGAGTTCGCCATAACGGGTGGACGTAAAAGCAAGTGTTTGAGATATAAACTCGAATTGTGAAACGAAAATAAGTTCTTTGCATTGTCAATCTGCTCCTGCATCATGCCGCTCAGTAATTCGATAACCAACTTAGAGAGGAGGATATCAAAACCAAAGTGAAAGCAGTATTATCAAGGTGTCATTGAGGCGCTCAGTATTAGAAGTACATTGTCAAATTGTCGATTTAGTTGGTAGTTTGATTGATGCGAAGCGACCAGAAAAGAAACAACAAGTTTTATCTAAGGAGGTCAGGTGAGCAAATCGACATTTTGTAAAAGATTAAAGAGTGAAATCGTTAAACAGCCTTGAGATTAATAAAACGATAAAATTTCTAGAAAAAAAAAGTTTTTTCATTCGAAATGTCAATGTCGTCCATAAATCAAATAAAAAATATTCGCAATACGAGACAATTTTATCTTAGAAATGATTCAATAATATGTAGTACTCGTTTGAAATAATCATTTCGAATTTTCACATTCCATGTTATGTTTTTTCTTGGTATCTGTTTGATTTATTGTCAATCGATTGCAATTGCGAAAAAACGTATAAAAAAATCAAATCATTTATATTTATTTTTTACTTATCTACATTAGTATCATTATAATCAGTCATGGCAACAATATGCGAAATTTCACTTTCAAAATTATATTAATCTAATTATATTGAATATATATTTATCATTTTTACTTCATTTTTACATATTCTTCGTCATCATTGAGCTCACAGTGCATACGACAAAATCTTAAAAAATATGATTCGGTAATTATTAACAAGCGACGATTCGCTAACTGCTTGGAACACCGCATATCAAGAATCAACTTCCGGGGGAATAACCTATTCTTTTTGCCATCCATCGAACATTTATTGGAGCGGAAAAAGACGAACTCCGTGAACTTTCATCTCACGCAAGCGTTTACCGTTCACGGAACTTTCAGAGAATTCCTTATAAGATTTGGCCTCTCTTCTTGCGACGATTGTCCATGTGATTCAGGCATACAAAATACAGTGAGACATTCTCTCATAGAGTGCATCATCCATGAGAATAGGAGACGCATTCTGTGTTGTCATCTGGAAGTCTCTACCATTTCTTGGGAGGATTTCCTGAACTGCTGCTTAGTTCTGACGGTCCCTTGCTGTTAAATTTCATCAAAGAAATCGTCGTGGCTACACGCACAGTTGACGAGGCTGACATGGAATAGGCTCCTACGTTCTTCAACTATTTGTGAGACGTATAATCTAACCCTGTGTGTAACTTGCAGGGTACAACACGCAACTAAATATTATTTTCTTTATTTATTTTAAGTTAAAAAAAAAAAAAAAAAATAAAAAATAAGCACAAAACAAGCACGTTTTTTAATATATTACTGAAATGCAACATTGGACACAGATCTATACTTGGATAGGTTACTCCCTGTTTCTTGCTGCGTGTCGTTGGTTGGGTTCTGTAGACTCTTAAGATCAAATGCTACAGGTCTCTGGAGCATCTTGCTAATCATACTGTTAAAAAAATCACACAAAATATAACTTGAATACTGCTGGAAACTGCTGTCTCATCACGTGTCGATTTTTTGCCCTGGAGATTTATAAAGATAATTTGTTATTAAACCTTTACGATAATAATTATTTTAAAATAGGTAAATACTGACATCCTCCTCCTTAAGTTAGTTATTGAATTGCGTGGTGGCAGGATGAGTAGCAGATTAACAATTCGCAGACTTTTTCTAAGCACATTGACATATATGTTTCGATAAACTTGAAAAAGTTTTGGTCCGGGGCGGAGCGTATGCTTTCAGACCCCGGATGGATCACAATACGCTACTCGTTGCGGTCAGAACACAAACTGATTACTGGCCACTGGGCGCCCGTGGTCGGTGATACCCAGCGCCGAAATTCATTCAGTGGCGATCTACATAACTACACCTGTAAAACGGCCAATATGGTGACACATGCGTGTCCGACGAGGTTTTCTGTACCAGTCAACAAGGGCTATATCATGCTGATGTCAACACAACTGAAAAGGTTTGTAACCACTAGTGTATAATATGATGCTCGTGTTCTCCTGCATGTTGGCTTTAATCGTTAATCTCTTGTGACTCGATCGTTGTCACGTCTCGCGGCTTTACGGTATTACAGGTAGTTACTGGCCTTACCTGGGAAGACGAACCTCAGGTGAGAGCTGATGTTAATTACCTTCAGTCTCGACACACTCAGCGATGCAGTAGCTAGGTGAGAAGAAAAAAGTTAGACTCCTTATCAGATTACAAGATCATGCAATATTTATTTGATCAAAAAAACTATTTTAATACGTTTATTAGATCTATATATTCGTATAGTGCGATGAAAACTGTGATTTTATCTAATACTTAAGTAATATGATTAATTCATGGAAAATTATATAATTACACCATTGTATTTTCTTTTTAAAGTAAGTGTTTTAATCTAACCTAACCTAACTTAGCCTAACGTAACCTAACCCAACGTTACATAATCTAAACATACCCAACAACCTAACATAGCCTCACCTAATTTAATCACTTATGTCTAATGTCATCACTAAGGTAGATAATAAATTTGAATTTTCTCCGTTTTCTTTTTCATTATCTGCTTTCATTATCTGCTTTCATTATACACCTACAACATGTACGAGTATAATGAACTATGTTTGCTTGTATGTATGTATGTCCATTTATGCCTGCCTTAACCCCTCAACCGATTGCGATGAAACTTAACAGGAGTTATCACCTACATACAGTTAATTTGTATGTATAAAAATCTCTAAACGGGATTGGGAAAATTTTCTGGTCATATTAAAATAATAAACGGTTTTATAACAAAATTATTGATAACTTCTTAGGTTTTCACGCTTAGTTTCTTCAATAAGTCATCAACCCCGAAGAAGACTCCTGCAATGGCGGTTGAAATGTTGGAAAGGAGTAATTCGCCACACACGGCTAAGCCCAAAAGCCGCAATATAAAATTATTGATGTTCGAAATAAATGTTAAAGCTTTAAATTTACATGTTAGGTAAGTCAAAATAAATCTGAATGATTAATTTTCTGAACCATACATTGTGACCATTTAATATGTGAATTATATATTTTAACCAAAAAATTTTCACCAAAAAATAGAAGGTATATTTTTTTAATGAAATAAGAGTTATGATACTTGTACATGTTCTTACCTGTCATGCGGTACTGCTGATCCTCTCTTGATGCTGAGATGCTGGACCACACGGTGACAACTCCAACAGACCATCGAGCAGAGTATTAAGGGGACAGCACCAAAACAGAGGTTCTTGAACGGTGCTCTGCGACGAAGTTCCTGGTGTTTCCAGAAGTGATTATTGAAGTATGTATATGAAAAATTAGTAAACGATTTTTTTCAAGGTGATATATGCGGGAGAGATCCGGGTACTGACATGTGACGTAGTAATTTTCAATTTTATTAATTTATTTTTCTATTTTATTTCATTCAGAAACATTACAAATTTTAAATACGATCCTGAAATTAGATATAATACAAGAGAAACAATTTATAAATATAGTTTTTTATGATTGTTAACAACAATTATTAAGAAGTCCCGAAGCCCGCTAAACAGAAGACTCCACGAAATTACTTTGATAAATAAATTCGTGAAGCTCATGTCAAAACTGGGCTTCTCTCAAGTGGAATATATCAATATTCGAGGCGATATGGTTGAACAGTCTAATCACTCTCCCAAGAAGTATAGTCTCTGGAAGCTTAGTATTCTAAAGTAAACTACCTCCAGACACCAACTCATCACTAAGTCATCAACCCTGAAGAAGAACCCTGCAATGGCGTTCAAATTATTGGATAGGAGTAATTCGCCACACACGGCTTAACCCAAAAGCCATAATATCAAATCTGGACGTGAAAACCTAAGAAGTTTTTGCTGTTTCCATGTGAACCTCCGATTATACAAGTGTTCAAGACAAGGTTCTGCGATGCGGCAATTTTTGATGCCTATATGCTCCAAATATCGATCTGATATGCAGTGAAAAGGTTGAGAACCTCTTTGTGAGGGTATTAAAGAGATAAGGTATCGGAGTATTAAAAAATATGAGACGTAAATAATATTGGTGCTAAGAACCTTATTCCGCTCGCTAATTTTTACACTTGATAACATAAGCTCCATGAGAAGAAGTTGTGAAGAGAAAAATGCATTAAGCGACCATTTATATTGTAAAATATGTATTCCTGCATTCCTAAAAGTTCATTCCTGATTTACCAGCATTACTGGAGCGCGTTCTCTTTGTCCAATCTGATAACGATCATAGTTTAAAAAGTTTAAGCCAGAACATTAATCTTTTATAAAATAAACATAACATGTAAGATGCCAGTCATAGCCTATTAATCAAAGTTGGTGGTAGAAGAAAGTCGTCCCGTGAAGACCACCCATTCATAGTAAACTCCTATAATAATTAAGGATGATGCGTGAATCTCGGGCTGTAGTCAATGACGTTGGTGAATCAACACTCCAGATGCATCGCTTAGCCATATGCAGTATGGTAAGCGTAATAGATTCCACAGATAAGACTTCAAATTCAAACCATCCGAGGGTATTTTAGAGCTCAGAAATCGATTATTCTTTATTTACTTTTAATCTCCGTTTGGGATAAAGCCCACGACCTTTGGCTTGCAAAGCAAACGCTTTAACCATTGAGCTATACCCGCCGGCTATTTGTGTAGATCTATACCTGTCTGTATTCTCCTGTATGTCTTTAAATAAATGTGTAATATGTCTATAAGTCTCTAGTTCAAAATTTAAATTAATATTTTTTTGAATTTCTGCAATCTATACTCATAGTGCAAAAAATCATAATATTTTTAATTTGCAAAGTTTGTTTAATATTTACGTTCAAATTGCGTAGACCTACGACTATTATTATTGTTTACTCTAGACCTCGTTGTGTTGTGTATTGGATGTTATTGGATGTATATTGGATGTATATTGGATGTATATTGGATGTCAGTCCACACACATGTTCTGTACAAACACGAACATCAATCTGACTTCACTTAGACGTGCCATCACTGGATGTACGACTATAACCCTCATAACCCAAAACAGGAATGCATAACTCATAATGAATATTAAAAAAAGATTTTTGTAAATATCTTCTCATTGTATCTTTTTCGCCCAACACCATTTGAAAGTCACCTTTATTTAACGACATCTTTTTTCCAGTTCTTAGGGGCCAATACAACACTTTTCATCAGCCTGTATCCGTCCACTGTGAATGTAAGCCTCCCGCGTAAGTCTCCATCCTCTTCGATCCTCCGCCTTCCGCTTCTGGGTCACTTCCGCTATTCTTCTTATGTCGTCACCCGTCTTGCAGGGGGTCAGCCAATGCTTCGTTTACCAGTTCTTGGGCGCCACTACAACACTTTTCTTCCTCATCGACCGTCGCCTCTTCGACAGATATGTCCTGCCCTTTGCTAATTGAGTGTGCATATTCGTTGGGTAGCCTCCACTAATTGAAATCATCTTCTGATATCCTCGTTTCGGATTCTATCTTATATAGACACTCCGAACATTAGTCTCTCCATAGAAGGTATAGTGATCTTTATTTTATGGGTAATACTTGCTGTTAGAATCTAGGTCTCTGCGCCATATGTTAATAAAGGAAGGATGCATTAGTTAAAAGCCTTAGTTTTAAGACATTGCGGAATTTTTGCTTTGAAATATACTTAAGTTTTCCAAATGCTGGCCATCCCAGTTGCATACGCCTGTCGATTTATTTTGAGAAGTTATTTCGTTCTAGTTGGATTACTTATACGAGGGTTATCCGTAAAATTAGGTTCCCATGGCGCTACAGTTCTGAAAAGCGCTGTTATGGTGGATCCCGCGATTCTGCAGTATACTTTGGTTCCCCCACTCCAAATCCCTTCCCTAGCGAGCTGTCTGCGGAGCTCAGTCTTGGCTTGGCAGCTGTACGTGATAGATCTCCCCCTCGCTTCGCCCGCCAGGTGTGGGCTGCGCTTGGTGATCCGTTTCCTGTCTGCAAAAAACATTGCGCCGGTAGAAATCCATTCCCAGCTATGCGAAATCTATGGAGATATGTGTATGAGCGTACAACACGCGCTCAAATGGTGCAGATAATTCAAGAACGGGCGTACTGACGTCCATGATGAGGAGCGTTCCGGACGGCCATCTGTTTCTGACGAAACAATCGCAAAAGTGGAGGCAGCGATGCTCTCAAATCAAAGAGTGACGGTTTGTAAGCTCTCCAAAATGATCCCTGATGTCAGCAAAACCTCTATTATTATTACCTATGTGACACATTAATTTGCGTACTCCGGCTTATATTGCTGATTTTAGTTGCTGTTGAAGAATCCAAAGAGTGACCTGATGTGAACCTTCATGTCGCAGTGATGTCCAGTTCTTTGCTTCTGCTCGTGTTTGCTCCACGAGGTCCAGACCACCGCGGTAGTTACAGAAGTCACATTGTTTTGGCACAAGCTGCTGTTTATACATGAAGAGATCATCTGACAATGTAAAGATGGACCAAAAGTCATGCTTAATACTAGAACTTCAACTACAATCATTGATATCCTCCTCTCTTATTCGATATGGATTTACTGGATAACAGGATGTAGGATCAGATTCACAATACAAAAAACTTGTGTTCGTTTCACATATCATCACGGTTTATTTGTCAAAAACGTCACCCGTTATATCAAACGCCCATAGGCTAGCGATCCATAACTGTCGCGAGTCAAACTCCAACTGTCAACTGACGGCGCGCTCTGACATCTCGGCGCTGCCAACCTTCGCTGCGGAAAAAGCGAATTAAAGATGACAGTGGTACCAACAGGAAATGGGCCACCTGTCATAGCAAGCATCAGCCTAAAGGAGCTATATCAAGCTGATATCGTCATCATTACGTTCTTCATCATCATTTGATTGAACATTTACGCTTCTTTAAGCTAATTCCTGTGCGTTTTCGTCTTTAGGAACGTCTTTTTTATGTTAACACATACAGGAGAATACCAACAGATGGTGATCGTAATTCTGAAGTCTCATCTGTGGAATTCTATGAAGCTTACCATGCTGCATATGGCTAAGCGCTGCATGTGGAGTGTTGATCTGCCAACGTCATAGACTACAGCGCGAGATTCATTATCATATATAGACATCGTATGTCATGCATCATCCTTTATTATTGCAGGAATTTACTATGAGTGGGTGGTGTTCACGGGACGACTTTCGTCTACCACCAATTTTAATTATTAGGCTATGAGTAGCATTTTACGGGTCTGCTCAGAAATCGATTAAAAATATTTTTATAATCTCCGTCGGGGATCGAACCCAGTACCTTTGGCTTGCAAAGCAAATACTTTGAACATTGAGCTATACTCGCCGGTCCTTACACGATTCTTCTTTTTCTTCGTGTCAGCGACGTGAAATTGCTTCCGCCCAAAATCTGGCCCCATCAATGTACCGTGTGTTGCCCAGTATTTGGTCTTAGGATGTGTAGCTAGCTGGGCACATGGGGCAGAATCTTACACGGTTAATGTATGACGACTTACACACTTCCTAAACTTAACTCTAGGATGTTCTTCTAGTATCAATGTTAAGCATTTGATTTTGAATATCTTGCGGAAATCAAGATACGATAACCCATCCAAATTTTAGTCCGCGTCCAATATTGCTTAACCCTTTACGTGCGGAAAGGTTAATCAATTTTATGAAAAGTCACGAAATAAGTCATTTAGTCAGTGGAAAATAAGTTGAATATTTAAGGACGATTTTTTTAATGTGGTTTGATTGGTCAGTGCTGCATTTATATTCACCTTCAGTAACTAAATTAATTAAATCCATTATTAATTTTTAAAAAAGGACGAATTTGAAACATGTGTAGCAAACGAAACCTACAACTCAATACATATCGTAAAAAAAAAATTGACGAAAGAATGTCGGATTGCGAAACAGAATTATATTCAATATAGTATTCTGATAAATCCGCACCTCACACTTAAGAGCAGTGCAAGTGGGTGCGGATATATCCGCACCTCGTACGTAAAGATTTAACTTCAGTGATAGAACAAGAGTCACACATACAATGTGCAATTCTCGTTTCAATATTAACACTACTCTAATAAATATGCCACACCTCAATTTTATCACATTTTTTTGTTCGTTTTGTTGTTTATTATTATTTTTTGACTTTCGTGCTAGCTGTACAAATGACACCTCTGAAGGTACTCTCGCTCGTGTGAGAACGGTGGTGTGGTTGTGTGCGTGTTCGCTGGAATGCTTTTAGCCGGCGCCTGCGCGTAAACAACCCGCGGCTGGCGCTGGCGCTTCAGATGGTGACGTCACGGGACCACTGGGCACGGTGGGAAAATGGTCAAATCATACCGTATAATCCTACATCGCACAATGTGAACCTCAGCTGAAATTAATTTGTAAATAAACAATCAGTTTATTTTGGGTTGGAACTCTAAAACACCTTCTTTACGGAAAAATTTACTATTTTTTTTTTTTTTAATTTTTTTTTATAGCGAATTCCTATTATAAATGAATGATGCGTGAATGTCGGGCTGTAATCTATGACGTTGGCGGATCAATATTCAGCGCTTAGCCATGTGGCATGGTAAAATTCAAAGATTCCCACATATGACATTTCTGCATTACTATCACCATCTGTTATATTCTACTGTATACTCTTATGTAGACAATAAAATTGCAGTTTATAAAATTCCTTCAAAAATTCCACAATAAAGTCCTGGAACGATCTTCCAATATATTTTTTCCTTTCTTCGTACAATTGGGATATCTTCGAAAGATCAATACAAATTTGCAATTTCCTCAACCTTTACACAATGACTCATTTGAGTTTCATCTCAATCGAATGAACGGTAAAGCAGAGCATAAAACAAGGAAAAAATAACATAAAATTGAGTGTTTTCTTTCATCATATGAGATTGTCGTTTCGTCTAAATATCCAGGTTCTGCCAAACAACTACTATATCACTCAAGTGTAAAAAGAATGTGTTTCGCTTGCCTTCTGCTGTTCAGCGATCTATCACCATCACAAATCAGTGCTAAGTAAACAATAATGATCATTGATTGCCCTTAATCATTGAGATCATTACGATTTTACACTCCACTGACGTGATTCCCGACCGGGGGAACTCAAAGCAACCCACGATACCACTCGACAACATCATTTCTATGTAACACATAGGTGAGAATTACATAAGAAGGCTTAATATATTTTCTTTTCTGATACAACGCTGATGATGTTATAGAAATGCATACTATAGATTGTGCTATTCTTAGTAGTAATAATTTAAATTTACAACATTTGAAAAAGTTTAACGTTGCTTAGCACCTAAAGGTTTTTCTGACGTAAAAATTTAATCAACTCAAAATATTTTTAATATTTTTTCTTTAAATATATATATATTAACATCAGCATGATGTAGTTCTTACTGACTGTTACCGAAAACCTCGATATACAATCTTTCGTCTCTTATTTCTGGTCGCTTTTCGTGCATTTAGGTGCGCCATAAGCGAAATAATAGATGGAAATCGCACTGCAAATATGTTTCTCTCTCTCTCATGTAAAAATAGCGTACGAAGGAGACACCGCGCTACATAAGAATATGCCATTTCGCTGCATATATTACAGCCTATTCAACCTTATTATTTGATTTGTCAGCATTCATCAAACTATACCGCGGTTTCGTGTGCACTGTGCACTTCATCGGCCACTGTGATAGTCTTTAAGGACTAAAATGAATTTTGTTACAAACAATGCTCATGAAACTGCAGTCTCATTTCTGTGACAGACTGTTAAACAACAAATACATTTAAAAATAATGTAACAATCGATACATACATACAAATTAACAGCAAACGTCATCTTATATGACATTTCTCTCATCAATAATGGATTTGTAGAAATGTCACATAATATGATGTTTTCTAAAAATTTGTATGTGTGTACCAATATTGTCATCGATCTTCAATAAATTATAAATATTATAACATTGAAATGTATCATAAAGGTTATCAACTGACAATACGTGGTGAAACAGCATAATTGTAATTTTAAATTAATTTTAATAAACAAATTAACAAATTTAAAGTATTTAGTTTTGATTCACATTTATTTTTAATGATTACATGTTTCGGCCTCCCTGGATACCAACTTCAATGATGCTTAAATTATAAACTGGCAGTGGCTTATATAGGTATGCACAAGTATTAGTTTCTACGTTAGTACACACATATTTACAGATTGTATAAAACATTGACATATATTATAAAAACGCAAAATATACTTATATTCATTATCTTAAGTCTGCCATATAAGATGCTACCATATACCGAATAGGCACACTCAAGTGGCAATGGGCAGGACACATCTGTCGAAGAGACGACGGTCGATGGGGAAGTAAAGTATTGGAATGGCGCCCAAGAAATGGCAAACGAAGCGTTGGCCGACCCCCTACAAGATGGACTGACGATATAAGAAGAATATCGCGAGTGACCTGGATGCGGAAGGCGGAGGATCGAAGAGGATGAAGACTCACGCGGGAGGCCTACGTTCAACAGTGGACGTCAACAGGCTGATGATGATGATGACGATATGAGTAGTATTTCACAATATAGAAAAAAAAAACAGATTATCCGGGAATCGAACCCTAAATAGTTAGCATGCTATTTTAGCGCTTTATCAGTACCCTTTGACAAAAAGCAAAATCCATTGAAGCGCAAGCGAGATTGCGCGTAATAACTGACTCTCCCAATTACTCTGACGATTTCAAAGAAGCTGCACTTTAAAAGGCTCCATTTAATAATTAAGAGTTAAGTGAACATGTGTCGTGAATAGTTTTGTCCCGTTGTGTCCCCGTCTCACCCGGTCTTTTGTATGGAAGGGGACGCGGCGACGGGCGGAATAGGGGAGGCTAGCCATTGTCGGGACACTTCATTGTTTTTTTTTTTCATTTCTTTTTGTATAGGTGTTTGTTTTTATTTATCTTTCGCTAGATTACGCACAGAGTGATTGCGTCACGATAAATTTTTTTCGCATTGTTTTTAACGCGTATATATTTTTTTTTTTTGTGAGTTTGTAAAGGGATTTACACCCACATGATTGTGTAATGAATTCATTGAATAAATTATTTAATTGTATAAATTAATGTTTAGTCAAATTAAAATTAAAAGCGTCATATTCGAGTACATAAAGGGTCCGCCAAATAACTTTTTTTTTTTGAAAATGGGGCGCAAAACATCGAGTGTAGCTTCGGCTGTGTGGCACGTAGCGCCGTCTTGTTGAAACCAAATGTTGCCAATACCTCCTCTTCAATTTTTGTGAACAAAAATGGCCCGATAACAATCGCCATTGACTGTAACGGCCACTCCTTGCTCATTTGCAAAGAAAAATGCCCTGATTTTCAAAGTAATGTCGCAATATTTCCCAGCGTTGTTCAAGCGTATGCACAACCATATTCGTTCAGCGGAAGGATAAAACTAATTATCTGTCAAATCAGACATGAGCTTAGTGTTGCCATTCACGAAATAAGCACTAGTTGAAAAAAAAACGGTACATGGCTGACCCTAAAGATTTTAAAATCCTGCATAACCTCGATACTTCTTCAGCCCTTTGCACTTAACTTTCTCGTGCTATTCATTTAAATGTGCTGAATATATGACGTCTGTATTACTCTCGTTATTTTATATGACTTCCCGAATCTTGCCATACCACAAAATCCAATGCAGCCGTATGAACAGGTCCCTGAGAACACGATGCTTAACATTTGTAAGGTGGATCGACATATCGACAGGCGCTGTTGCACAGCAACTGAGTCTTCTTTTAATTAATTCGCATGTAAGGTAAGGTTAGGTAAGGTTCATCATCATCATCATCAGCCTGTATCCTCCACTGTTGAATGTACACCTCCCGCACGAGTCTCTATCCTCTTCGATCCTCCGCCTTCCGCATCCAGGCCAATCTCGCAATTCTTCTGATGTGGTCAGTCCATCTTGAAGAGGGTCGACCAACGCTTCGTTTGCCGGTTCTTGGGTGCCGCTACAACACTTTTCTTCACCATCGGCCGTCGTCTTTTCGGCAGAAATATCTTAACCGTTGCCACTTTAGTGTGCCTGAGTTTTAGATGCACTCCGAGTTGAGTGATCTATATTTTACGTGTAAGACTTGCTGTTAGATTCTACGTGTCTGCGCTATAAGTTAATACAGAGAGGATGCATTGTTTAAGCGGCTTCGTTTTGAGTCATTGCGGAATTTTCGATTTGAAAATGTACTTAATTTTGTAGGATTAAGAATACATACCTAGAAGGAATTTCATGAAATCTTCATTTTAATCATTTCATTGCGAGTCGTTAATACGAGTATATACTCTTATATACGACGACATAATATAATAAGTACACTTGTTGTTTCATCGTTTTGTTATTTATTATTTGCGTAGCTCAGTGTCGCATCGCGAAATGTATTCATCGGCTCGCTGGCTTCTGTTTGCGGAGCTGTAGAGACGGCGGCCAGGCGCACGCAGAAGAAAACCATTTGTAGGCAAATCGAACCACTCGAGAGGGGCTCATTTCCTACGGGCGACGAGGGCGCCCCCTTCAGCGGGGCTCCGAAAACAATATCAGCGAGGAATAAATGTTTACCTTTTACTTGAGATTGTAAGCCAATTTAAATCGCAACTCATGAATATATACACGAAATGCCAAAGTGGCGCCGAAGTAAGTGCGATTGAAATCACCATAATTAAGCATCAGATCTTCTTCGTAGTATCAATCAGGTGGATTGGTTTGCAGCGACAGAATCTTGCATCTCGATCTCCACTCATCTTGATCCTCCGCAACCCTCTTCAGCTCAGCATAAGAGCTACAACTCATGTCATCGAACACTTGCTGCAATTACTCTAGGGCGCCCTCTACAGTTTCTACCCTCAACGATCCCCTCCACAATATCGTGAAGAAGACCATCGTGGTGCATGATGTGACCGATTCATCGGGCTCGCCTCTCTGAGATCGTTCTTACTAGGTGCCTATCTTTCTTGATTATCCTGAGAACTTCATTGTTCGTAACGTGGTCTCTCCAGGAAATTACAAGATTCTTCTGTATGTCCACATCTCAAAGGCCTCTAGTCTTTTTTTATCATCAGATATAACACAAAAAATTGGATGGGTCAATGCATTTGCTAACGTGTCGCAGATCAAATTAAGTCGCTTTTTAATTCCGATTAGACTAGACTTTCGGAGCATAGGGCTAATTATCCAAACTTATAAATTTAGATTAATTTATCACCAGAAATATACCGAGCATCAAAGCCTTTTTCAAATTATCAAACACCTTCAAATATGTCTCAGATACTACAGCGACCGTCTCTTCGAGCTCCTGCCCTGTAAGTCGTCGAGAAACGTAAATATTCCTGGGTGGATATTCGAATCCAGAGGTATTGAAGAACAGTGGCATCTGGCAGAGCTGTGTAGAGGTAATTTGTGGTGATCACATGTTCCAGAGTTTGAGCCGCCCCATTGAGTTGAGCCGCTTCTTAGGGTAAAATGGTCCAGGCCTCGAGAGCGTCGGACCAATCATCCTCTCTTCTTTTAAAAATCCGGTTAACATATCACTAGGAATAAACGGAAGATTTTAAAGCATTTTTACTTAAGTGTTCTCGTCTGGGAGACTCTACCTTTTCTTGGGAGGACCTTCTTGAACTACTGCATGGTTCTAACTGGCCCTTGCTGCTAAACTACACCAATACAAGTTTATAATATCCTCGAGTTGATACGCGCGCTTAACGAGGCCGCCATGGAACACTTATATAGGGTCCGTCATCTAAAGTTTTTTTTTTTCAACTAGTGTTTATTTCGTGAATGGTAACATTTAGCTCATGTCTGATTTGACAAATAATTAGTTTTATCTTTCCGCTAAACGAATATGGTTGTGTATACGCTTGAACAATGTTAGAAAATATTGCGACATTACTTTTAAAATCATGCTATTGGCCACCATCTAACATTTTTTTTTTCAACTAGTGTTTATTTCGTGAATGGTAACACTTAACTCATGTTTGATTTGATAAGTAATTAGTTTTATTCTTCCGATAAACGAATATGGTTGTGTATACGCTTGAACAACGCTGAAAAATATTACGACAGGGGAACCTCACACAACACATCGAAGATGGGTTTGAGAAGAGACAAATAACGGGAGCAGCCTTTGTAGACCTAACCGCTGCCTATGACACAGTCCACCACAAAACCCTTCTGCTTAAACTACAGAATATTACCCATGATGCAACTATTACTAATGTAATAGCAACTATGCTACAGAACCGTAGATTTTATGTTGATCATGAAGGTAAGCGTAGCAGATGGCGCACGAACAAAAATGGACTACCTCAAGGAAGCGTGTTAGCGCCCTTACTCTTCAATGTCTACACAAACGACCAGCCAATACTGAACAATACCAGGTCCTTCATCTACGCAGATGACTTGGCGCTCACAGCACAAGGGGTCTCTTTCGAGGAAGTAGAAACCCAGCTTACTAACGCACTCACCACCCTCTCTTCGTACTACCACCAAAACCGACTACAGCCAAACCCAAGCAAGACCCAAGTCTGCGCCTTTCATCTTAATAACAGACTTGCCAAGAGAAAGCTGCACATTACCTGGAACGACTTGGTGTTAGAGCACTGCGACACACCTAAATACCTAGGGGTCAAGCTGGATAGGACCCTCACTTATCAGAAACACTGTCAGTCTGTTAAGCAAAAGGTGTCCACCAGAAACAACCTACTCCGAAAAGTGGCAGGTAGGAAGTGGGGAGCCCAACCAAACCTGATCCGCACAAGTGCTCTAGCTCTCTGTTTCTCTGCTGGCGAGTATGCTGCGCCAGTATGGGCGAGGTCTGCCCATACCAAGAAAGTGGATATTGCTCTGAATGAAACGTGCCGGGTGGTTACGGGGTGCCTAAAACCTACCCCAATATCAAAGCTATATCAACTCTCGGGCATTGCCCCACCAAACATACGGCGAGAAGTTACTACCAAGAAGGAACTCACCAAAGCAACCCACGACGCACTCCACCCTATGTTTGGGTACCAAAAGATAACTACACGGCTCAAATCAAGAAGAAGTTTCCTACAGTCGACAACGGAACTGGAGATACCTGAGGCCACCCTGCGGCTGAACATGTGGAGAAGCGCAACTGAGGGGAATACTTGGATTGCCCCGAAAGAGGACCTAGCCCCTGGACATGACCAAGGGTGGAATATATGGAGGTCCCTTAACAGACTTCGGACCGGAGTATGCAAGACGAGGACACAAATGAGGGCCTGGCAGTTTTACAGCGGACCGACTGAATGTGACTGCGGCGTGGAGCAGACCCTGTCACACCTTCTGGAGTGTGCGCTGTGCCCGAGTGGCTGCACCCAGGAAGACCTGATGATGGCCAGAAGTAACGCCATCGACGTCGCCCACTTCTGGGCAGACAGGATCTGACCCTGTTGTTTCCGACACGATTATTATTATTACCTTGTATTTAATTACCAGGTTAACATATGCATATTGTTTTTCTATGTTTTTAATGTACGAGTATTACATAAAACATAAGCCTTAACTAAAGATAAATAAGGAACAAGAAGGATATGCAATAATGCATCTATTTCACTACAAATACTACAGTGGCCAATGACCGAATAAAACCTAATGCTTTTGGTTCGTTTTTTCTTTATTATTGAAACTTTTATCTCAAGTACATCAGAAAAAAACTTCAGTCCCCTTGAAAACAATGTCGCAAATATTTTTCAAGACTCTTGCTTTCGATTTCACTCTCTAAAGTTCAAACTACTGAAAGATAACTGGCTTTTGAAATTTCTGCGATTGAAAAACTTTTTGCGATCTCGAAAACAAAAACAGAAAAAAATACATTTTCCGCATTTACACAGAAGTTAATACTAGTTGATAATCATAAACTAGATTTTTTCATTGTTTTGCTCGTATTTCATCGTCGTCAGTTAATATATATATATTTAATATATATTTAATAATATATATATATATATATTTAAATTAACCCTTTCTCATCGGTAGCCGATATATGCCGTCTAAGATTCCCCTACCGTTGACATCGGTAGCAGTGATATATCATTTTGCTAATTTCTTAGAATAGTTTTTAATGCATCATCTGATAGGAATACAAGAACCAATGTGATATGTGAAAATAGACCAGATAAGTACATTTATGCTTCAAATACTAGTTTTATAATTGACAGTATAATATGTATTTCACCGAGCCGTAATGAAAGGGTCATGTTTTTGGATAGAAGTATCATAATTTAGAGTTTATCCGATGTTCGCCGGCAGGTATAGCTCAATGGTCAAAGCTTTTGCTTTGACAGCCAGAGGTCGTGGGTTCAATCTCCCACGGAGATTAAAAAAAAAAGGATTTGTAATCGATTTCAGACCTGTAAAATTACCCCCAATTGGTGTGAATTTGATGTCTCACCCGTAAAATGCCTATTAATCAAAATTGGTGGTAGACGGAAGTCGTCCCGTGAAGACCTCGCGTTCTAGGACTTATCTGCACCTTAAGGTCTTCCTCGGAGCACATGTTACAGAAAAATTTCAGAGCTGAAGTACTCGAAGACAAAAGAAGAAAATCTTGTGTGTGGCGAGGGATTCAACAATGATAACACACAAATACAATTATACACAATACAGCTTAAGTTAAGACCATAACAGAAAAATAAAACATCCACCAATCTCAATTGACAACATTTGAAATACAGTCCTGATATTTGGCATAAACAGTTATATTATATAAATAGATAAATAACAATAAAAATAGAATTTAGAATTTATGATTTATGAGCTCTAAAATACCTCCGGTTGGTGTGAATTTGATCCAACACCCGTAAAATGCCAGTTATAGCCCATCAATCAAAATTGGCGGTAGACGAAAGTCGTCCCGTGAAGACCACCCATTCATAGTAGATTCCTGTAATAATAAAGGATGATGCGTGAATCTCGGGCTGTAGTCTGTGACGTTGGCGGATCAACACTCCACATGCAGCGTTTAGCCATATACACCATGGTAAGCGTCATAGAATTCCACAGATGAAACTTCAAAAATTACTATCACCATCTGTCGATATTCTCCTTTATGTGTTTACATAAAAATAAAAATAAAGTATGTATATATAAATCGTAGGATTATCCCAACACTCCTGAGGCCTGGACCATTTTTTCCTAAGGGGCAGCTCAACACTATAAAAATACATTAAATATAACGTCTTATGAATATAATATTGACGATTGTTTACAATTTACTTTTTATTTGAAGATCCTTTCAATGAATTCGGAGCAAATGTTTTCACATTTTATTTTAGTAAAAGTGCACTTTCTAACTGGGATGTGCACTTAATAAATAATACTCGTGTTTCATGTGTTGAGTGTGTTATGAGGATTGATTTATCTCGCCGCGTCGCAGTGTAACACATTTAATCTATACAGAGAAGCTATATGACCGATGGGTTAAAACGCAACACTGTTATGCATCATTAAAAATGTAAAGACTTGTTTACTAAGTGATGCTTACTATTTTAAAAAGTAGCTAATGCCTACGTTATTAGCTTACATTTTCGGCATTCAACCATCATCCATTTTTAAATGAACTCATTAAGAATTGTGCTACCACTTATATTTCGATGAATTGGTTACGATATAGGTCTCACAGCAACAGGGGTATTTACTTTACAAGTGTTTTTGAACTTATAATTTTTCTTCGAGATATTCCAAGATTCGAAGTTTTTTTAGAAGAATGGGGTAATATGGGCGCTGTAGTAACTATTTATATTGTGATCAGAATACACATATCAGATATTATAAAATTTAATCCCCTCAACAATACGAGTATATCACTGATTTATGTGCCATATTGTAAACAGATGAGTTGAGCCGCCCCTTTAAGGCAAACAGCCTTCGAGGGCATCAAGCTAATCATCCGAATTAAAAAATAAAAAACAAATCATTCAAAAAACCCTCAAATACAAAAACTCCTCAAGTCCCCGGGCTCTCTAAAGGTGGACCTGTTTGGTGCTTAAAGTTATCTTAGGACAAGTTATAGATAATGGCTACTGAAAGAACTGTAAGCAGCTAATTTGTGGTGACCATATGACCCATATATGGAAGATGAATTGTACACATACTTTTTCACTGATGTCTTTTTAGGACTACCCTCCACCAAAGAAGGCTATCAAATCTTTTTTTTGTGTTTTCCTCCCACCTTGTGTACTGCGATCAAGACTATCAAACTAGCTTTGCTGGCGGGTATAGCTTAGTGGTTGAAGCGTTTGTTTGCCAAAACGAAGATTGTGGGTTTCATCACCAACGGAGATAAAAAAAAACGGTTTCTAAGCGCTGTACACCCCCGGTTGGTGTAAATTTGATCGTTCATCCCTAAAATTCCAGTAATATGCCATTTATCAAAATTGTGGTGGTGAGTCGTCCCGTGAAGACCACCAATTCATAATGAATTACTGTAATATGTATGACGCGTGAGTGTGGACTATAACAATGTCAGCATGAAAGTCTAATCTACTCGTATTTAAGACGTATTGCCAAAATTCAATTCAATTCAATTATTTCCTTTAATAACATTACAAAATATTTTTACATCTTAATTCATTATTGAAGTATTTACATATAAGTGTATAAGTGTGGCCCTGTAAATGTATTGACACATTTAGTGTCAATGACCTCACACCCAGAACAAGCGTTAGGAAACTCAATGCAAATAGTTGACTTGTAACAACAAAAACCTTGTCATAAGTAAAACATGGTTGACCTACAAATAACACGGCATTATTGTCACAAAATCAAACTTCCAAAATATCACCTACATCAACACTAGCTTCCTCTTTTGATCGACTGTAAATATATAATGTAAGGCTTGTAGGAGTAAATTTCTTTACCCTATCATTTCTCACAAAGTAAAACGATTGCAACATTCACTCAGCATGAAACGGTAGTACAAAATTTTGTATTTGACATACATTTTTAACCGCTTTTTGTTGTCATTTTTTTGTGAGGAAAAGGGCGAGAGTGTTACCGGCAATGTGACGAGTTTAGCAGCACTCAGAGACTTTTTTAAGTTTATTTAAATGTTCGAACATCCTTTTCGACGCCAAACCGCTAAGAGACAAACCAATTAAGTGTAACATCTCGGGTAAGGACGACGTCTTTAAGAGCTACTGCTAAACTGTCATGCGAGAGATCAAGAGTTCGATTTCCAATAAATTTTAATAAAAAAATATTTAAAAAAAAAACTTCTTATATCCAGGTGTTTGGTAGGATCTTTTTATGTATTAACTGTATTGCCTGTATTAACAAATACAGGAGAATACCGACAAATAGTGATAGTGATTCTGAAACCTCATCTGCGGATTCTATGACGCTTATCATTCTACATATGTATAAGCGCTGCATGCTGTGAATGTTAATCAACTAACGTCTGCAGTTCGACATTTACGCATCATGCATTAATTACAGGAATTCACTGTAAATGGTTGATGTTAACTGAACGACTTTCGTCTAACACTAATTTTAATTAATAGGCTACGACTGGAAAAGTATCAAATTCACACCGATCAAGAGTGTTTATAGAGCTTAGATTTTTTTATAAGCGATCTGTAAGATACTCGTATACTTTCGTTACATAAATCGTTTTAATGTAGAAGCAAACGAAATTTCTCCTCTAAAACTTTCGATGCATCTCTTTCTCGGTCCAGCTGTCGAAAAGGGTGACGCTGTAAATTCATATGAAATGTAAAAAAACGCATATAAAATTCATTTAACGGCAAGTTCCTTTTTGGCGTTTTTTTTTTCAGTCGTTTTTTCACAAAGCCGCGCTCGCTTCATAAGTGGTTTTAAGAGGTTTACAGTCGGTTTATTTCAAGCCCGATAATGTCGGGTTCCCACAAATAGATTCATATCCCGGTGATGTGTTCTGGAATGTTCTGGAATGCTCTGGTCTGGAGCAAAGAGGAACCCACTTGAAATCATAGGAACAAGCGCCGGCGCCAGAATCTGGATACAAGTGTTTTTTAACAGATAATGCATGTTGAAGAAATTTATTAGACGAAAGTGCATTCAATAAACATTGAGCTTATTATTGTTGTTTAACTGTTTTTCCCACATTCTTTTCCCTTCTTATTATATTTGATAAGTATACTGAAATTATTTTTTAAAATATACTCGTTTATTTAAATAGCATACTTCAATCGAACAACCTCTCACATCCGGTCCTGAAAATAAGAGACTCCAGCTCTGGCAATAAGTCGCATTAGAGGATTTCATTACTGCAAAGGAAGGCCTCCCAACTGGCAAGAACCTTGACTAGCAGACCTGGAAATCCTTGAACAGATTAATATCTGGAGTTGGTAGAACAAAGGACAACATTAAGCGGTGGGGAATGCTTCAACAGGGAGAGTCACTAGTGTGCGACTGTGGAGACCTGCAGAACGCCTCACACCTAAGATCCTGCTCCATGTGCCCAATAAGCTGCACATTTCTGGACCTTATGCTGGGCAACACATGGGCTATCGATGTTGTTAGAAACTAGACAAAATAATTTGACGTCGCTGACACGAAGAAGAAGATCTAACTATGTATCAATGATCTTTGAAAACAGATTTAAGAGTAGGATAATGTTGCTGAAAAATTCAATTATTATCCAAGTATCCTCCAATGGCGTGTTCAGTAACTAATTCGAGGTTTTGGCAGTAAATTAAATAAATTTAATGTAAATAAAATAAACTGACAGCATATTAAATAAATTAGCAGAATCCACTGTATCAATATGAATGTGGTGAGTTATAAAATCAATTAATTTCTCAGAATAATCTAGGAAGATTTGCTTGGAGCTCCCTTATGTACGGTTGAGACATGGTGCTTATCTGAAAATGATAAAAAAATACTAGAAGCCTTTGAGATGTGATCTTAAATAATAATTCTCGTTATTTCCTGGAGATACCACGTCACGAACAATGAGGTTCTTAGCATAATCAAGGAAGATAGGCACCTAGTAAGAACCATCTCAGAAAGGCAAGCCCGATAGATCGGTCATATCAAGCGCTACGATGGTCTTCTTTACGACATTGTGGAAGGGATGTTTGAGGGTAGAAACTTCAGAGGGCGCCCTAGACGGGATTATTTGCAGCAAGTGTTCGAGGACTTGAGTTGTAGCTCTTATGCTGAGCTGAAGAGTGTTGCGGAGGACCAAGAGGAGTGGAGATCGGGATGCAAGATCCTGTTGCTGCAAGTCAATCCACCGAATATAATAAAATTAAAATGTCAGTTATATATTAAATATTGCCAAGTAACTTATGTAAAATGAATGAATAATTAGCACTTAAAATGGAAACCTAACCTTACCTAAATCGAACAAAAATAAATGACAAAAGATTGCATATCGCATATTTGCCGGCGGGTATAGCTGAATAGTCAAAGCGTTTGCTTTGAAAGCCAAAGGTCGCGGGTTCAATCCCCGACGGAGACTTAAAAAAATGATTTCCAATTAACTGAGCTTTAAAATTACAGTCATAGCCTATTAATTAAAATTGGTGGTAGACGAAAGTCGTCCCGTGAAGACCACCCATTCATAGTAAATTCCTGTAATAATAATGATGATGCGTGAATCTCAGGCTTTAGTCTATGACGTTGGCGTACCAACACTCCACACGCAGCGCTTAGCACTTTGCACCATGGTAAGCGTCATTGAATTCCACAGATGAGACTTTGTAATTACTTTCACCATCTGTCGGTATTCTCCTGAATGTGTTTACATAAAAAAAATGAGGCTTCTCGGTACCACCCTGCAAGGGCTATACGGAGTTAATTTCAAATTATTTAACTTTTAAATTGGATCTCAAAGTGAATGCTTCTAATATAAATACTCGTAATATCGATTTTTTTCATTCTTTATGGAGCGAATCATATTTTTAATATCTGACTTTAATTTGAACGCTTAAAATGTATTATTGTCTGGCAGGATGCTCTTTCATATGTTAAGATAATTTTCACATTATCATGAGCATACTTCTCCATCTCTCACCATAGTCAATCAGTCTGCTGAAGCTTTCAGAATTATTTAGATAGCATCTCTCACTATGATGCAGAGCCGCTGAATGATTTGAAGCAGTTGGAAGTAAACAAGTTCTACTGAACAGGAGATTTAGTCTTATTGCAGCATCAGCACTTAGATTTCATATCACTGTATAAGCTCTGCCTTCCGGAGCTCTACCGAGTATCATCATCATCATCATCAGCCTGTATCCGTCCAATGTTGAAAGTAAGCCTCCCGTATGTGTCTCCATCCTTTTTGATCCTCCACCTTCCGCATCCAGGGCACTCCCGCTATTCTTCTTATGTCGTCAGTCCATCTTGCAGGGGGTTGGCCAATACTTCGTTTGCCAGTTCTTGGGCGACATTAAAATACTTTTCTTCCCTATCGACCGTCGTCTCTTCGACAGATATGTCTTGCCCATTGCCACTTGAATGTGCCTATTCGTTGGGTAGCTTCCACTACTTGAGTTCTTCTGCGTATTTCCTCGTTTCGGATTCTATATTTTAGCAAAACTTCGAGCATGGATCTATCCAAAGCAGGCTGATTTATTGAAATATATTTATTCAACCACTAGTGCCATAATCGAAATTGTACGTACAATAATTCCGAGCAAATACAGAAAAAATCAAAATTAACTTAAACAGAATAGAAAGAAAATATAAATCAAAAAAAGAGATCGAGATGCAAGATTTTGTTGCTGCAAACCAATCCACCGGATTGATACTACAAAGAATAATAGCAATTGACAGAATTACGTTACAGCATTTGTGGTGACCATATGTTGTAAATATAGATCTCACTAGTAAAGTATACTTTACAAAAATAAATGTTACCACAGATGAACTCAATGCATTTTGAAAAGATAGCTATGATTTAAAAAAAAAAAAAATGCTCGAAATAATTTGATTAAAAAAAAATGTCGCATTATTTCACTTCATAAATTTATATCTCTCTCCGTTCAATTCTCTTCAATAAAAATGCGAACGCACGAAAAAAAAAACAAACAAAATAAACAAAACAAACTCCCATAATGTCCAATCTAAATTCGATGACGCGAAAATACGCATAAATTATTCCCGAAGCTCCACGAACTCTTCCGAACATTCCCGAACTGTTCCGATATCTCACTCTGGCTATATTGCTGCCCTCTGCACTAGCACTCTGGCAAACATCCGGTTTTCGCCGCATGTGCAGTTTCCGGAATAGCGTTTTCAGCATCAATGCCTTTTGCATACATACCGATTGAATGAAAATTACTTGCTTCAATACGTTTTGAAAGTAATCATTTTGCAATGTAGAGATAATGCTTAAGAAGCAACCATAAATTTATATCAACTGATTCCTCTCATATCCTCATTACTCCGACGTGTCTTTTTTATATATGTGGTAACTATCCATTCAACTCAGTCAATTCTGTTCATTTTCGAACTCTTTTTCTTCTTGGGATGGTTTAATTCCATTCATTAGTCCCGTGGGAAAATTACTGCTCTCTAACATTCTGATATCAGCTTGATATAGCTATTTTAGGCTGATGCCGTAAGGCGTAAAGCCTCGAAAAAAAAAATTTCGTCTCTTATTTTTGTTCGCTCGCCTGACATGCACATCTAATAATGTTGGGTTTAATTATAGAATATTACGCAGACGTTTGCATACGCCATTTTATTTGTTACGACAGTTGCTCCGTTTCATTTTGGTGCAACTGTCATCTTTAATTTGCTTTTTTGCCGCGATCATTGGCAGCGTGACATGTCACAGTGTCCGGCCAGCGAAATGCCATACCGGTCGGGCGTAGAAATCAAGTCGTTATTTAAAATAAACGCGAATTGTGCTTCAGAAACAAGTTCTTTGTGTTGTTAATCTGCTCCTGCATCCTTCCTCCACGCAGCCACGTGACGAAACCGCGACTTGATGGGATGTCAATATTGTACAAAAAAATAGCATTTTAGTCTGTTTTTATTAGACATATATGTCGCTTGTCAGTGTGTTTATAATACACGCAAGACTGGATTTGGCAAGGGAATGGGAGGGTTAGGATTTAATTTCTCTAATGGACCGCGATATACCAAGGTACAATCCCATTATATACTAGTATGTAGATTAAGAATAGTATATTTATGCACCTACATTAACTGTAAAATATAAAATTTGAAATTTCTGCTTCTAGCATTATTAATTATAAATATTAGCAGGTAATTTTTTGATAAGCATTTTTTAAAAGTAATCAGATGATTAACCAGACGTCAAACACAAATATAGGTCTTTTATACTAGAGGCTGAAATAGTTCAAGAAAAGGCAGCTGAATTTTAAGCTCTCCAGCGACAACTGAAAAATATTTCTTACTTATGAAAACATTCGGCTCTTAACTGCGGGATGTAAGCCCAAGGTTTAACAAAGTCAAGCTTTCGTACACCCAGTGTTATACGAAAGCACCTGTTTTAAGAATTCATTACACGGCTACATTGGCTTCATTTAAGAAAGAGACGCCCAATCATCTCGAATGGTCAATGAATAGTCCGACGTATTATTTTAATGGTAGTGCGATTGTGTTCTCGTCACCAATTCCGTGTCAATTTCTTGGTTTAGTGAACATGTCACAATAATGCCTCGGCTCCCCAATCAGCGCTTCAGTCTCGCTGCCGGTGCGACAAGCGACAATACATTTTAATATCGCCCGGACAATTATTGCTTCTGAGTGGTGCGGCCAAACATCGAGACTGAATATTTAAAAATTAAACATTTAAATTTATTTTGCGATGATTTTTCAGACGAAGTACAGATTCAAATAACGTAATTTACAGTGCAATATATAACGCGAATTTGTTTCGATGACTATCGTGTAAATTTTCTAAATACTTGTAGATCAACTATTTATCGTTGTTTTGTATTGAGATTCTATGCTACGTGCGTGTTTCATTAAATGATCAAGCAAGACCCAAGTCTGCGCCTTTCATCTCAATAACAGACTTGCCAAGAGAAAGCTACACATTACCTGGAACGACTTGGTGTTAGAACACTGCGACACACCTAAATACCTAGGGGTCAAGCTGGATAGGACCCTCTCTTATCACAAACACTGTCAGTCTGTTAAGCAAAAGGTGTCCACCAGAAGCAACCTACTCCGAAAAGTGGCAGGTACGAAGTGGGGAGCCCAACAAAACCTGATCCGCACAAGTGCTCTAGCTCTCTGTTTCTCTGCTGGCGAGTATGCTGCGCCAGTATGGGCGAGGTCTGCCCATACCAAGAAAGTGGATATTGCTCTGAATGAAACGTGCCGGGTGGTTACGGGGTGCCTAAAACCCACCCCAATATCAAAGCTATATCAACTCTCGCGCATCGCCCCACCAAACATACGGCGAGAAGTTACTACCAAGAAGGAACTCACCAAAGCAACCCACGACGCACTCCACCCTATGTTTGGGTATCAAAAGATAACCACACGGCTCAAATCAAGAAGAAGTTTCCTACAGTCGACAACGGAACTGGTGATACCTGAGGCCACACTGCGGCTGAACATGTGGAAAAGCGCAACAAAGGGGAATACTTGGATTGCCCCGAAAGAGGAAATAGCCCCTGGACACAACGACTTTAGACCGGAGTATGCAAGACTAAGACACAAATGAAAGCCTGGCAGTTTTACAGCGGACCGACTGAATGTGACTGCGGCGTGGAGCAGACCCTGTCACACCTTCTGAGTGTGCGCAGTGTCCGAGTAGCTGCACCCAGGAAGACCTGATGATGGCCGGGAGTAACGCCATCGACATCGCCCACTTCTGGGCAGACAAGATCTGACCCTGTTGTTTCCGACACGATTATATATATGCAGCTACAGGTCTTGGCATCTCCCAAAAGCTAATGCAGCCGTATAAATTTTATAGAGATTTAAGAACAGACGCTTTCGTTGAATACTCGAGGTACGATGGCTTGACTTTGCGAGGAATGACGGGGCAAGAGAGCGGACAAGGTAGCCTTCATATAACGCAGTCTGTTACGAAACGAAAATATATATTTTTTTATGTAAACACAGAGTATATCAGCAAACGCTTATGGAGAAGTCTCTGTGGATTATATTAATTATTATACAGTTTTTTTTATGCAATCGCATGCAGGAGAGTACAGCTGGTCAAGACCAGTGCACTCTATTATGACACTCAGCCAGGGAGGCTGGACGCTGCAAGCGGAAAACGTGTAGTGTTCGTGTTTGTGTGTGGGTTGATGAGATTGCACGTGTTTATTTATCTGTTTCCTGAAGAGATTCAGATTGTAGGAAGGAGGAAATACAGACGCTGGAAGAGCATTCCAAAGCTGACCGGTGGTATTAAGGAAGGAACTTTGGAAACTGCCAGTTCTTGGTCGACACACATTAACAGTGTATAGATGTTTGGCTAGTGTAAGTTGATGATAAATGAGATTATTCTATTTATTAAAAATATTAACATAAGAATTGAAGAATCGGTCTTTGTATTTAATGGTCGTCAGCCCATCGGCGCATCCAAAAAACACAATGAATGCACTTGCCCTGCCGTCGCACAATGGCGCACTCCCCCGGTTTTTAATCCGACGTCAACTTTCATTACCCGCCCTCCCTCGCCCGGCGCTCGCCCCAACGAGCAGCGGTACGCAACAGCCGAGCATTGTTGTCGGAGGAGAGAGAGAGTAATCAGTGTTTCTAGCACGTGTGAATGGATGGGTGACATTTGTGAATGGACCGAGAGTGAAAGAAATTGGATGTGACTGCCTCGATTTCGTGTTTCTATAATACATTTTTGGACGAAAACGCATGCAAGATAGGCTACGCAAGCAACTTGCCAAAACATTTGCTTGGAGCCTCTTGATGTACGGCTGTGAGACATGGTGCTTATCTGAAAGTGATAAAAAAGACTAGATGACTTTGAGATGTGCTCATACAGAAATATTCTCGGAATTTCCTGGAGAGACCACGTCGCGAACAATAAGGTTCTCAGGTTAATCAAGGAAGATAGGCACCTAATAAGAACCATCTCAGAGAGGCGATCCTCTGACTCGGTCACATCATGCGCCACGATGGTGTGCTTCACGACTTTGTGGAGGGGATGGTTAAGGGTAGAAACTGGATGCCCTAGACGGGAGTATTTGCAGTAAGTTTTCGAGGACATGAATTGAGCTGAAGAGGGTTGCGGAGGACCGAAAGCAATGGGATCGAGATGCAAGATTCTGTTGCTGCAAACCAATCCACCGGATTGATACTACGAAGAAGATGCAAGATAGTAAAACCGAGTGAAACCAGTGGGTTGTATGACGGCTGGACGCTGCATTAAAGAAACACGTGTTATGTTTGTGTTTGGGTTGGGATGTTAGCAAATGTCTGTTTCTAGAACTGGTCCAGATTATGTAAATACGAGTATACAGAATGAACGCCGAAAATCTACGGAAGGGAAATATGTTATTTATTATTTTATGAAATCGCATCCTAGAGACCACAACCGGTAAAGACCAGTGGGTTCTTTAATACTTTGTCAGGACGACTTTGATATATTTCATGAACGGATCCATATTGTAAAACGCAGAAACTGGAACATGGTGGCACTTTAGAAACGTTCAAGGAAAGAATTTTAGCTTTTTACTTTTACTAGTACATTAAAATTCTCCTCTCTATAAAAGGTAGTTATTCCGTCGCGTGGTGGCAGGATGAGGAGCAGATTAAAAACACAAGACTTTTTCAGAAGCACATTGACATATATATTTCGATAAATTACTTCTTAGGTTTTCACGGCCAAATTTGATATTATGGCTTTTGGGTTTAGCCGTGTGTGGCGAATTACTTCTTTCCAATATTTCGACCGCCATGACAGGGGTCTTCTTCAGGGTCGATGACTTAGTTAAGACTTAGTTAAATTAGACTGAGAATTTTGGAAACTGCCTGTTCTTGGTCGACATACATTAATCGTAAATGGATGTTCAGCGTGTGTGAAACGAGTCTGTTGTGCAATATTTTTTGTAGTAAATATACATGTTGATAAAATACATTAACCAACAATACACCTATGGCGTTATATGTATAGTTCCCGACAGTTTTCTAGCACGGAGTGAGCACGAGGACTTGAAAAAAAGGCAGCTGTAGTAGACACTCTCCTGCGGCATCTTTAGAGTGTATTTTATATGTCCAGTTAGTTCCATCTTTGTCTCAATAGCGACTGTAATATGGAATGCTGCCCTATCCGATCCCTCACCTCGTCATTCCTCACAAAGTCACACCATCGTAAACCAAGTATTCTACGCAGGCAACTGCTTTCAAAACCTATTATATGGCTGCGTTGGCTTTTGATAAAATTTTAGATAAATTCACAACTATACAAATGAATGAGAATGATACAAAAGCTGTAAAGTCAGCATTTTTCGGCCCACCCTTTCGAATCTATTTTCCTACTACCTGTCAGTGTTTTAGTTGTCCAGACCGCCCATGCGGAAGCCCATCGCTTGTTGCGCCATCTGGCCCTTGGCGCAATGAAGCGGTCAAATTTATTCATTCGACCTGACTATATTGCGCAAGTCGTCAATTTTATTGCGCATCTAAACAGGAGGGGTTCGCAATGTTTTTTTATTGATTCAACACGGATAAGTGAAATGGGTGACATTCGCATATATTTATTGGATGCTGCATGCGGAATATCAATAAATGTAATACGCTAAGCTCACGACGAACTTTTCATTGCTAATCGCAGAAAATATTTTAAGTTTTTTTTTATGTAAACACATACAGGAGAATACCGAGAGTCAGTGATAGTAATTCTGAAGTCTCAGATGTGGAATTCTATGACAATTAACTTGCTGTATATGGCTAAGCGCTGTATGTTGAGTGTTGACGTCATAGACTACAGACCGAGATTCACAAATTATCCTTTATTATTACAGGAATTTACTATGAATGGGTGGTCTTTACTGGACGACTTTCGTCTACCACCAACTTCAATTGATAGGCTATGACTGGCATTTTAAGGGATCAAATTCACAACAACCAAGTATTTCAGAGTTAGGAAATAGTTTTTTTTTTAATTTAATCTCCGTCGGGGATCGAACCCACGACCTATGGCTTGCAAAGCAAACGCTTTGATCATTGAGCTATACCCGCCGGCAAGTAAATGTTTGCCAGCAGGTATAACTCACGACCTTATGGGGTGAATTTGATCCCAAAAATTTTGAATGGTTGGTGTGAATTTTATCCCGTTTAATGCCAGTCGTAGCCTATTAATCAAAATTGGTAGTAGGTGAAAGTCCCCCGTATATCCATGCATAGTGAATTTCTATAATAATAGGAATTATCTGAAACAATAGGTCTCCTAGTTCACAGACAATGCGTTCAACGACTCATCGGTAAGGACGTGGGGCGCACTAGACGTCTGCTGCATGGGACGATTGGCGCACAGGACAACTGGTACACTGGTTGTCTTGCTAACCTAACCAAACCTAACTAAACCTAACCTAAGGATTTGACTAGTGATTGTAGAGTCCAGAGATCTATAGTTTTCGTTAAAGAAATAACTTAAGTTACGTTAGGTTAGGTTAGCAAGACATCCAGTGCACCAGTTGTTCCATGCACCAAATATTTCGTGCACCAGACGTCCAGCGCGCCGCACGTCTTTATCAATGAGTCGTTGAACGAATTGTCTGGGAACGAAATGCAACGGAACCATGCAAAACTTAATATATATTAAAAAAACACATTTTGTGTGGACACGTAGTTTAATGTGCGAGTAGCTATTTCTACTCACTATCACTTGCTACATGTTAGCATAGCTTTAGCCATGGTGATAATGACCTATAGTTAGTTGCTAAATGGGTACCGCATGAGCGGTTTCACATCAGCAGGGAAAACGTTGTAGTCTCCACATTCCATCTGTTGCTATTCTCCTGCACGAACTAAAAAGTCCGATTCTGTACGCTGGTGCCTTGCCCACTGGACCGCGGTGGCGTGGGGTTGCTGCCCCAATCCTAAAATATGCTTTTATAAAAAGGCCATGTGTCGCAATTAGGGTGACTAGAATGCATGTTTTTAAGAAAAAAAAATGCTAAAAATCCGTTTTAACGAAATTATAAAAAAATCCAAATATTTCGATAATCTTAGGTTATTTATTTTTTGGGAAGCGTATGTAGGAGAGCACAATCGGTCGAGACCATTGGGCTCTTTGACGCTCAGACTAGACGCTAAATGCGTGAAACTTGTGTTGTGTTAATGTCTGTGGGTGGATTGTAGAAATCGCAATCGTAGGAATATATTGAACCTATTTCTTGAACATATTCACATTGTATGAAGAAGAAAACACAGCTACTGGAATAGCATTCCAGAGCTTACCGGTGGTATTTAGAAAGTAATCTTAGAAATCGTAAGTTCTAGGTCAACATACATATTTCTTGAAGAGAACAAGATGGTATGAAGGAGAATTTCATTAAACCAATAACCCTAAATTCTATTTACATTTGTAGTATCCAATTTGAGGTCCATTTCAATATTAAATATATTAGTATTTAATAGCTTGTTTATACATGGATCACACTGAGCACTGTTTCATTTGCTGGAAGACAGCAGTTTCGCCATCAATCAAGACTTATCATTTCTAACGTGTATAAGCTTAGTAAGCGTAGTAAGCTTATACACGTTGGAACTGATTAAACCTTCATCGATGGCGGATTATCTCGGATATCAGAAGATAAGGAACAGTTTATACCTGTACATCTAGAATATTTGATCCAAGCTTGTTATAAATTTTTATTCTATTTTTATTATTTTTTATTCAAGAATGGTCACCCCGGGTGTTCCCCAACGTGTTCAATGGCGTGGGAGTAATGACGCCATTTGTGGAATTGATTAATTCAATGAAATATTCAATCGGAACTATGAGCTTCACGTCAAATCAATCATTATAGAGGTGACAATGTAAACATAATTTACAAAATTAATCTAAATTTATTATTTTGATAGAAAGTATGTTAGATGAGTTATGTTTTGGTTAATTAAAATCGGCGTGGATTGTTTTTGGATAGATGACCGTCAAGAGCACCACATTATTTTAACATACCGATTAACAAAACACCCCAAAAAAATATGCCTAAGATTCTACAGCAGCCGTCTTTTTAAGTCCTCGGGATCTTGTCTTATGGGGCATTGGAAACTATATATGTTCCCAGGTGGAGCTTCGGGCAAGGCGACAACAGCGACAAATAACAGTGACGGCAATTTATAGTGACTAAATTCTCCATAGATACAACGCATATATAATATATTTAGTAGAAGGAAAAGACATTTTACTTTTAAAATCTACACCTTTTTTTATTTTCCATATCTTTTCCATGTCTATAAAATAGAGTCAACTTGTATTCTTTTTCGTAGTAGTATCAATCCGGTGGATTGGTTTGCAGCAACAAAATCTTGCATTTCGATCTGCACTCCTCTCGATCCTCTACAATCCTCTTTAGCTCAGCATAAGAGCTACAACTCTCGAACCTCTGCCGTTTCTACCCTCAACTACCCCTACAATGTCGTGAAGAAGACCATCGTGGCGATCACTACCACTTAATTGTGTCAGTTTCTCATGCCTTAACAACCAGAAGATGTTGCAGTTTTATTATACCGACACGGTAATAATATTTTTTAAGGTTATCGGATGATTAACTGTTTACGAGGCCTGTACCATTTGGTTCTAGCTCAACCCGAACAGCGACACAAAGTAGTTGCATTCTTCACGCCTGTTGCTTAACCCAAGACGATTTGCTATTGGCGTTTGACAAAAAACTACTCTTCTTCTTCTTCGTGTCAGAATTCTTGAGTAGCTTGTTGGACACATGGAGCACGATCTTAGGTGTGAGGCGGTCTGCAGGTCTCCGCAGTCGCACAAAAATGACTATCCCCGCCAAGCATTCCCCACCGCTCGAGGTTGTCCTATGTTCTACCAACTCTGGTTCTTAATCTGTTCAGGGTTTCCAAGTCCCCCAGTCAAGGTTTTTGCCGGTTTGGAGGCCTTCCTTTGGAGTAATGGAATCCTCTGATGCGACTTATTGCCAGAACTGGAGTGTCTTATTTTCAGGGCCGGATGTGAGAGGTTGTGTGGATATCAGAAACATGCTAAAAAAAATATTTGTATTCAATATTTCGTTCGAATAAAGTTAATTTATGTAGTGTTTATATTTTTGTGAATGTAAAAAAAATGTTCAGGGGAGCACTTAGAGTAATAAAAAAAGCATGTGGTCGATCGGTACGGTCCAGTGGTTAAAGCGCTTGCTCCCGGGTTCGAATCCCTTCGGAGGACAACCTCATTAGGGGTTTTTAGAGGAGGGGTGTAGGCAGATGACAGATCGGGAATGGGGAGTACATCGGTGTGGCGCATTGCGTGGGTGGATGCGTGTCGAAAAGTCATAATGTTATGAATCATTTAATTTTAATTTTTAATAACGATATTTTGTAAACGCTAGAGTGTCTTTTAATTCCATTCGCAGTACATATCTGAGAATACTCGATCAATACAAAGTGCCTGTATCTTCCTCTTCAGTACGGCGTGAATATTGGCATATTAAAGCCAATGCAGACGTATAATAGTAACATCTCCTTTACTAATAGAAAAAGCGACTTCCCTTCGCCGGGATAGTTATCAGAAACGCGTGGTGGACGGATTAGGAGCAGATGAGCAACACAAAGATTTTTTCAGGAGCATATTGACATACTCGTATATTTTCGATAAACTTGACAAACTTTCGGCGCGGGGCGGAGCTACATGCTTTCAGGCACCGAGCCGATCACAACTGGCGACTAGGCACTCAGCGCCCGTGGTCGGTGACACCCATCGCCGAAATTCATCTAGTGCCGTTCTACAGAACTACTACTATTAAACAAGCAATATTGCGACACATGCGTGTCCGACGAGCGAACAAAAATGAGACAAAAGATTGTATTGTATATCGAGGCTTTTTGGCACCAGCCTACAAAGACTATATCGCGTTGATGTCAATAGGCTTCGAAAACAAATGCAATTAATCAAATTTGTATGCATAAATAAAGTAACTTTTTTAACACTTATTACTTAGATCTGCATTTATTTAATATTTGTACAAGTACAGTAAGGCCCCGTTTAACGCAGGGGAAACGTTCCATCAAAGTAGAGCGTAATGCGAAACAGCGCTAAATGAGGCTTAATCTTCACATGTAAATAATGGGGTTAGGTATTAAATTTAATAGTTATGTTTTTTTTTAATAAAAATAAAACCAAATATTTATTTATTACAAAAATAAAACAATATAAACGAATATACTTATTAAAACTGATATCCTCCTCTTCCATTTATGGACATCGGCTTACTGATGAAGGATGCAGGATCAGGTTTACAATATAAACACTTTTTTCACATATTATTTGTTTATTGTCACAAACGTCGCCCGCCACAGCGAACGCCACGCCGACGGGCGCGAGTTAAACTTCAACTGCCAGCCCACGGCGCGATCTCACATCTCCACGGTACCAACTGCCAATATGACAGTCCTACCAACCGGCAATAGGCCAACTGTCATAACAAACAAGTTATATAATTAAAATAAACATTCGATGTAGATGTCAGGCAAGCGGATAAAAAGAATAGACAAAAGATCGTTTGTCGAGGCTTTACGGCATCGGCTGATATCAAAACAAATAAAATTCTAAGTCAGTTCAGTCTATTCTGTGTTTCCAATTTTTTGCCTTTTTGTTAAGAAGGCATCTAATTTTGTTTGCGTTTTCCTTTTGCGTTCTGTTAGAAGTTATTGATAAGTGGATAAAGCATCTATCTCCGGATAACTCCCCGTCTTGCTTTTGAACTCCTGTCAAAATTTGAATCATTTTCGACGTCTTCCACATTTACCTCATCTAAACCGGTTCGTTTCGCTAATTCCACTTTTTTTTCCACTATTTATGCACAATTTTGGGGAATAACGCCAGGTTGAAATAAAAAAGCGCTAAACCGAAACAATGCTAAACGAGACAGCGTTTAGCGGGTCCTCACTGTATTACGTGAGGTACTATTTTCCTTTTTTTTGGTTGACAACCTCTGATTGAGAAAAAAAACCATTGATTGTAAAAGCTTTCCATTCTAATTACGCATCCAATATTAAATTACCAGGCGATGAGGTTGGAATGGGTAACATCATATTCGCTATTTTCAAACTGTGTTTGCTATTACGAATATTTTATTCAGGTTAAAAACAATATAACTGCTAAAAATATTTCATTAATAATATTTTATGAAATTTCTTTTAAAATAAATATAAAACGTATTTAAAATGTAGTGAATAAAATATTTTTATTCAAATATTAATTTTCACCCTCGATTTCTTGTAGAAAAATCGTTGATCTAAAGATTAATTCTAGATTTAATGATACTATTTTTAAGTACATCGACTTGATGTTGTTGATTGATATTTTCTACAATACATCGACCACTGCATATGGTCGTCACAAACTGCTGCCATGATCATAGCCTAATTTCATGTCAACTCTGCCACCCGCAGATCCACCAAATACATCTCTAAAATGAAAATAAAATGACATAAAAAAAACTTTTAAATCATTTATTTTTTAATAGTGAATTTATAAATTTTAATAGTTTTATAGAATCTAGTAAAAAATACTCTTAAAAATAAGAATTTAAGTTCATATATTTTTTAAATATTTTTAACATTCACTTTGAGATGCATCTAAATATGAAATAAATAAATATTTCGTACCTTGATGTAACTTGGACCACACTGAGCAATATTAAATCACGTGTTGGTCTAAAGCCAAACTCCTCCCTTAACACCCCAAATCTCCGAACATCCCCCCATCCTACTTTCTAATACTTCACAAAAATATATTTACACGTTGGAACTGATGAAGCCTTTATTGAGGGCGAAAGTGTTGTTTTCCAACAAGTAAATAAACCGCGCTCAGTGTGATTCGTGTTAACACCACAAGGCAATTTTTTTTTTAAATCTGATATGTTGAATTGCACAATAAATATATAAATATAAATATTGCGTCTCACGCATTTCCATCTTCAATCAATGTACAGTTGTGTGTGTAATTATGTAAGCCATTTCGGTGGGTACACGAATCCGGTACTCGCGATGAATCAGTAATTGTATGAAGGAAATTGTATTAGTAATGATTGTAGTGAAATAAGCAAGTCACTATAAAACTGAAATGTAGTGAGTTTGTTTTGGTTGCGAGGAATTAAAGTACGAGGGGCATCTGAAATATTCATAGATTATAATATAGCATTTTATTTAAATTGCATTATTTTTATTTAATTCCGAACATTACCCAACTCTTTTTATTCTAGGGATGCTTTCTTTCCATTCTGCTAGAGTCCCGGAGGAAAATTGCTGCACTCAAACATTCATTCCTTCTTCTTCGCGGTTCAATTCACAGCCCTGGGATTCTTGAATGTTTTAACTTCTATGTTCCAGATAGGTAAAACCGTGCTCGTAGCCATCCATTGTTTTTGATCCCAGTCGATGCTTGTGGAGCTTCAAGCACTCAATTTGGTACAACGGCAATGTCGCTCCTAAATGGCCTACCAGCACACCTCGATCCTATTCTTACATCCTTTTCCTCTTTTGTCGATGGTATTGTTCTACTTGATCTCTGTGATCTTTGACACGTGTCATCTTCTTATTCTATTGTGTTATTTTTATTTTTTATTATTTTCTCTATTTATTGTATATTTATGTATACTCTATGTTTCTAAATATTTGTAAAAAAAAATTGTAATTTTGATTCTGTATATAAATAAATTTAAAAAAAATATTTGCAACCATGGAAGACTTTCAGTTCGATTACAGGACTGACAATCTGAGATAAAAAAGAAATTTTTGCTTAAGAAAATTGATCTTTAAGCGGATGATTTATCCTTGCTTTCCGATGATATGTAATTTCTACAACTCGACTTTAATAATGCAAATATCCATATAAAATATAATAGATCCTGAGTTAAAAAAAATGTATTTCTCCGTAAAATTATAAAGAAATAAATAAAATTATAATAATGTATGGTAACATCATCGTTACTTTTAGAAAAGCAGCTTCACGTCACTCAGATTGTTATCAAAACGCGTAGTGGAGGAATAAAGAGCAGATGAGCAACACAAATAATTTTTTAGAAGCACATTGATATATATTTAATTAAAAGATTGATAAACTTTCGATCTGCTCGAGGCAGACAACGACGTGTTGTTAACGCCTTGAGCAGATACAGACTGACGCCTGGCCACTCAGCGCTCATAGGCGGTGAAACCCAGCGCCGAAATTCATCCAGTGGCGATCCAAATAACTACACCTGTCAAATAAGCAATATGGCGACACATGCGTGTCCGACAAACGGACATAAATGAGACGAAAGATTGTATATAGAGGTTTTCGGCACCAGCCTGCATCGATCTGATATCATTATTTAATATTGAAATTAAAATGGTGCTAAAAATATAAATAACTCAAGTGTGGATTTGTTTTTTTTTTTATCTAAAATGTTTAAATGTTACTCAAATGGAATTACTGTCATAAGTAATCACTTGGTAATTTTTAATTGAATATAATGGTAACTTTCCGAATGACCACAGTACTAGTATATACATATATCGACCTGTATATATCCTAGGGGAAATTATTTGCATTCCAAAGTACTAGCCTTTTTGTCATGAATATTCATTCAGAATTAACATGAGAATCTATCGTATGGAATATTTTAACCATTTTTTATCCATCAGTAATACTGCAGAGTGGACTCCGCCATAACTGCATAGTTGTTCTTCGTCGTACTTGTAACGTTTAAAAAAAAGAAAAAATAAAATACAAGTATGAAGCGTCTAACTGGTAGTACAAATTTGATTGAAAGGGTAAAAATTTCACAGTATTAGAGTATCCTGAAATGGCATTGAGAATTATACTTGGAATATATTTAGTGTAGCTTCGGGAGGCATGGCTAACATTGACTTAAGAAACATTGTATCATCAGCTTAGCAGCAAGAAGACTGCTATGGATCCTGTATCTTTCAACGGTTGTTCTCTTCCGAAAGCAAGCTCCATCAACATGCTTGGATTATCAATCACGTATAATATCAAATATTACGAGTCAATTAAGTTTAAAGCCGGTCTCGCTTCCAAAAAACTAGGTGTATTATATAGATCACGTCGGTATTTCAACGATAAACAACTTCTTCTTCTATATAAAGGACAAATCCGACCTATCCTTGAATACGGCAGTCGGCTTTGGATTGGAGCCCCAAAATACCTTCTAAACTTAATTGACTCAGTTCAAAGAACAGCAATTCGTTTGATAAACAATGCACCCTTACGTCTTATCTACAATCAATGGAACACAGGCGTAAGATTGGTTCTCTTAGTCTTTTCTACCGTTATTACCACGGTCGCTGCTCTTCAGAATTTAAAAGAACTAATTCCTCCTGCACTAACCCACATCCGACAAACTCGTCTTGCGCTTCCATACACAACATCCATGCACGGTTAATGTATGTCGACCAAGAACTGGCAGTTTCCAAAGTTCCTTCCTTAATGCCACCGGTAAGCAATGTAATGCTCTTCCAGCGTCTGTATTTCCTCCTTCCCAACAATCTGGATATCTTCAAGAAACACATAAATATACACTTGTAATCTCCCCAACCCACATACAAACATGAACACAACACACGTTTCCCGCATGCAGCGTCCAGCCTCCCTGGCTGAGCGTCATAGAGTGCACTCGTCTTGACCGGGTGTGCTCTCATGCATGCGTTTAATAAAAAAAAGCTTATGATTACCATATCCTTTGTCAAGCGGCAATAGCACATCGTTATAGCACGGTTCTCGTTATATCACTAAAGTAAAGCAACATTAATCACGTTTCGCTGATCGGGTTGAGTCGATTCTTTGGATCAAATGGTCAAGGCCTGGGTAGTGTCGGGTTAATCGATCGATCTTCTTAAAATGACATACTAAGCAAACACTCAAAAATATGGCTCGGAAACTATAGGTGCCGTCTTTTCAAATCGTCTAGCATCAGTCCCGGAGGGCGTCAGGAACTATATACTCGTATGTTCCCAAGTAAACCTTCGGATGTAGAGATGTCTTAGGACGAGGCATGCACAAAACTGAATGACGAAATTTGTGGCGATTTATGGAATAGTTATAGAAAGAAAAAAATGCTTTACTTAGGAATCGTATATGGAATGGTGCTGTATTGATAAAGCAACCATACTTTACTTAACCTCTCCTTCCCGGTGATGTCTATCGACTACACATTGCTTGTAATAACTTAAATATCTCTGTAAATATAATACACACAGGGTTCAGATTTTAGGTATTCTTCCTTAATACATTTACGTATTGAAAAAAAATATATATTTATAATAAAAGGCACTCATCGGGAGCAGGAAATATTTTTCTAAAATCCGTAATAGATTCACCACTACAATCAAGACGCGTCAACTGTCATGAATTCATTCGACCTGTCGGAAGCGTGTGCAAAAATAAAATTAAAAAATACCCAGATGCGTCGGCATCTATACTCCTCACTCTCGCTGACGTACTAATATGAGTGAGCGAGACGGGAAACCTCAGTTGGTCGGCTAGTTCGAAATGATATCTATGCGCGTCGGCTCATCTATATATCGACAGGCTAAGTAATGTCAGTAGCTCTCGGAAGTTCACGCGCGAAGGTGCGTCTGACCGTTTGAGGTCTTCGTCTGATGTTTTTCATGTTTTTAGCTATTAAATGTCAATTATTACTGCTTATTGACATCAACTATTGTAAAATTAAGCGATATCTTTGAATATTTTTTATTTTTTCGAATTTCAACTCATTTTATTCACTTTAAATCAGAATGTGTAACGAGTTGACACCATCGGAACGCGCGGAAGTTTTTAACATAGTAAAGCGAGGGTTAAGAAATTTAAGTAAATAACCCAATGCCACTATTTGTATCCATAATTATGAAAATGGTATAAGTCAATTGAAAAAAAAAGTTCACATTGTTATGAAATAATATAATCTTCATCCAACATATATTTAAAAAATTTAAATACAGCATTTTATGCAATATGACGTTGTCACATTCATCGGTTTTCAACGAACATCAAAACACAAGCCTTTAACCTTTTCATTGCGGCTCGGTTTGAATACAAATTATACTGTCAATTATAAAACTAGTACTGACTCATAAATGTATTTATCTGGTCTATTTTCATATATCGCATTGGTTCTTGTATCTTTTAGCTATCAGATGATGCATAAAAAACTATTCTAAGTAGCAAAACGATACATCACGTCAACCGATGACAACGGTCGGGAAATCTTATGACGGCATATGCCGACAACCAATGCGAAAGGGTTAAATATCTCAAAACGAATGAAACGTTTCTCGATTTTAACGAAGCATTACTTTCATAATCATGGGCACATTCATGTTATGTGTTAATTATTTTAAAATGTATATAAACATAGCAATATTACATTTCTTACCTATAGCAGGTGATATGCTTACAAACAAGGGTCGGTATTACCATAGTCTCTCGCTAGATAAACCCCACGGCGGGGTTCGAAACCCAACCCTTTAATTTAATAAGAAGAGCCATCAGCATGATTATGCCCTCAGGCAGGAAAGGGTTAAAGCCCAATACAATTGCAGTGATCCACACAATATGTATTTATGTTATTCGTTATTCAGTATAACTCACTTTTTTTAGGCTATCGCAGGCAGAAGAGCAAAACCTTTAAGCTTCATGGCGGAAGTATTTTCCTAAGTTAGGTAAGGTTAGGTTTGGTTACGTTAGGGGAGCGGTTATGGAAATGATGATGGGTTAAGCGAGGATCATAACGGCTGACAGTGTTTTATGACAGAAGTATGCTCCAGTTAGGTTAGGTTAGGTTTAGCTTAGGAGAGTGGACATGGAAATGATAATGATGTACAGTGGTACCTCGACATACGACTTTGATTCGTTCCGCAACCTCGCTCGTATTTCAAATCACTCGTACAGAAAAGCAAATTTTCCTGTAAATATACAAAAGTCACAAAACGCGAGCACAACTTATCAAAGATGCTTTGACAGCGAGAGCACACTGATAACTGATTGTCTGAAGGTGGCTGTGGGATTCCCGCGGGAAAGCGTGACGCGCGGTTCGTGTGCAACCGGCCGACCCGCTAAGCCGATTGCTCGTATTTCAAAGCAAGAAATCGCTCGTTCAACGGATCGTTTCTCAAAAAACTCGTATGTTGGGGCAGTCGTATGTCTAGGTACCATTGTATTCTATATACGTCCATGGTCGTGTCCAAAAGATCAACTTTCTTTTGTGGGTTGGGGTGATTGCTAGTGTATATTTATCTGTTTCTTGAAGAGATCCAGATTGTAGGATGGAGGAAACACAGACGCTGGAAGAGCATTCCAAAGCTTACCGGTGGCATTAAGGAAGGAACTTTGGAAACTGCCAGCTCTCGGTCGACACACATTAACCGTTCGGCAAGTGAAAGACGAGTTTGTCGTTTTTGGGGGGTGCAGGAGGAATTAGTTCTCTAAAGAGCAACGACCGTGGTTATAACGGTAGAAAAGACTAAGTGAACAAATCTTATGCCTGTATTCCATTGATTTTAGGTTAGACGTAAGAGTGTCATTGTTTATCAAACGAATTGTTATTTTTTGACCTGAGTCAATTAAGTTAAGAAGGTATTTTACGGATCCAATCCAAAGGTGACTGCCGTATTCAAGTATAGGCCAAATTCGTCCTTTATTTAGAAGAAGAAGTTGTTTATCGTCAAAATACCGACGTGATCTATATAATACGCCTAGGTTTTTGGAAGCGAGACCGGCTTTATACTTAATTGACTCCAAATATTTGAAATTATTCGAGATTGAAACTCTAAGAATGTTGATGGAGCTTGCTTGTGGAAGAGAAAAACCGCTGAAAGATACCGGATCCATAGCAATCTTTTTGGTGGAAAAAGTGCATGATTGGGTTTTGGAAATGTTGAAACTAACGTGGTTGAAGGTCACCCCATTTTGTAACCCTTTCAAGATACATGTTCATCTTCTCCACCAGAGATTCCCTAGCAAAAGCTTGATGACGGTGATGATGACGTGGATTGTTTCATTCTTCGTTGTGAGGCACGTCATCTTTACGATGTAGTAGAGAGTCGCGTTTGCAAGAAGTGTTACACTCTCTCCACGTGGCAGTTACTGACTCTCCCCAGTTCATAAAGAGAGGGTTGGGATAAAAGCATATCTGTGTTCAAGCTATCGAGAGAACTGCGCACCCCTGAGAGCT
Source organism: Glossosoma conforme (assembly GCA_022606575.1). Taxonomy (NCBI): domain Eukaryota; kingdom Metazoa; phylum Arthropoda; class Insecta; order Trichoptera; family Glossosomatidae; genus Glossosoma; species Glossosoma conforme. Next base: position 3,869,629 of record JAGTXR010000058.1, on the reverse strand, counting down.
CAATGCAGTAGCGTAACTGGGTAGTTGTTATCTTTAATGAGGGTACCAAAAAATATTAGACATAAACTTAAAATTAGTTATTATGTTTTGACATCAGCATGATGTAGCCCTTATTGGCTGCTACCGAAAACCTCGATATACAATCTTTCGTCTCTTATTTCTGTTCGATTGTCTTAGATTTATGTGTCCGCCATATTGGCACAAGTCATATAGACCGCCGCTTGTAGCGCCGGTGCGACAGCCCATCACGCCATTTGTGTCCCGGCCATCGGCGAGAGCATATTGTATTGTTGCTCGGCCTGATGCTGTGACTAGGTCGAGCCCTAAATTTGTAAAGTTTTACCGTAAATATACTTCAATGTGCTTCTGAAAAAGTATGTGTTATCAATCTGCTCCTAATCATGCCATCACGCGACTGAATAACAACCTTTTAAGACAGAGGAGGATGTTAGTTTGTGTGATGATTCTTACAACTATACTTAAGAAAACATGACACGATCATCAAATATCTGTAATTGCCTAAATAATTGATATTAATATATTTTTTTCGTATTTCACGTTTATGCTAATATCAGCTTGCAATAGTTCTTTTACGCTGATGCCGAAAAGCCTCGATTATTTTTACTCCCTGACATACACATTTAATAATGTTAGTCGTAGTTTTATATAAAAATACACGGCGTTTGCTTACGCCGTTTTATTTGTTTTGACAGTTGCTCCATTTCATGTTGGTTCAGCTGTGAATTTGAGTTTATTAATTAGCCGCGATAATCTTTGGGGCGCTGACTGTTACTGTGCCAGTCAGCCAGTGTCTACAGTCCCCGTCCGACCGATACAACATGTTACGGTCGGGTGGGGAAATCGACGAATATGAATGTTGAAAATAAACGCGAATTGTGCTTCTAAACAAATTCTTTGTTTTGCGACCCGCTCCTGCATCCTTCCTCCAAGCATTCCGATGACGAACCCGTGAGCACAACCTAGCCGGCGGGTATAGCTCAATGGTCAAAGCGTTTGCTTTGAAGGCCATAGGTAGTAAAAGGTTTTAATCTATTTTTGAGCTTCAAAATAAAGGTTGGTGTGGATTTGATCCCTCACCCTTAAAATAGCAGTCATAGCCTATCAATAAAATTGGTGGTAGACGAAAGTCGTCCCGTGAAGACCACCCATTCATAGTAAATTCCTTTGATAATAAAGGATGATGCGTGAATCTCGGGCTGTAGTCTATGACGTTAGCAGATCAACACTCCACATACAGCGCTTGGCGATAAGCGTCATAGAATTCTACAGTTGAGACTTCAGAATTACTATCACCTACTTTCGGTATTCTCCTGTATGTGTAACAGTGGACTCTATGACACTCAGCCAAGGTAGCTGGACGAATATTTATATCTCGAATAATTATAAATATTATTTCATTTATGTCACTGTATATTATGTTCAGTAACATTTTTATATAAGAATTCTCGTTTAAGATCTATGTAGAAATCTGTAAATATTAGTGTATTTAATTGCATTAACTACCATAGTATAACATCACTCGTTTCAACCCTCTCAATTAGACCGTGGATGATAGCATCCACACTGTTTGTGGAGCTCCGCAGATTTAGGGCGGTGATAGTGAAGGAGTGGTGTTCAGGGACTCCTCCGGGAGCCGCTCCCTGGCATTGCTGTCAGTCCACCTCAGCTATCTCCCATCTGCACAACGATTTATTGATTGTAATTAGTAATTAGTGATAACAACCGCAATTCACGCATTGCCTGTAGCAAAATCTTATTTTTAAAATAATTATATTGTCTATAAACATATGAATATTTTTTAATGTAAATACATGCGAGAGAATTCTGACAAATGTTTTTTTTTATGTAAACGCATGCAGGAGAGCACACCCGGTCAAGACCAGTGCACTCTATGGCGCTCAGCCAGGGAGGCTGGACGCTGCATGCGGGAAACGTGTGTTGTGTTCGTGTTTGTGTGTGCGTTGGGGAGATTGCAAGTGTATATTTATCTGTTTCTTGAAGAGATCCAGATTGTAGGAAGGTGGAAACACAGACGCTGGAAGAGCATTCCATAGCTTACCGGTGGCATTAAAAGAAGGACCTTTGGAAGCTGCCAGTTCTTGGTCGACATATATTAACCGTGTATGGATGTTCGGCAAGTGCAAGACGAGTTCGTCAGCTGTGATTGGGTGCAGGAGGAATTAGTTCTCTAAGTTCCGAAGAGCAGCGACCGTGGTAGTAACGGTAGAAAAGACTAAGAGAACCAATCTTACGCTTGTGTTCCATTGATTGTAGATTAGACGTAAGGGTGTCATTGTTTATCAAACGAATTGCTCTTTTTTTGAACTGAGTCAATTAAGTTTAGAAGGTATTTTGGGGCTCCAATCCAAAGGTGACTGCCGTATTCAAGGATAGGTCGGATTTGTCCTTTATATATAAGAAGAAGTTGTTTATCGTTGGAAATACCGACGTGATCTGTTGATAGTGATGCAATTATCATCTGAGGATTGCACGAAGCTTATTAAAAAATAAGTAATATAGTTTTAAAAACACTATTTATAAAACAAATTATTATAGTCCTACTGAAAATTATTCACAAGCTGGGATGGGCAGCATTTAGAAAACTAAAGTACATTTTTAAAGCGAAAATTCCGCAATGTCTTAAAACTAAGGCGCTTAACCAATGCATCCTCCCTGTATTAACTTATGGCGCAGAGACGTGGAATCTGACAGCAAGTCTTTCCCACAAATTAAAGAACATCCAGCGTGCTATGGAGAGATCCATGCTCGCAGAGTCGCTAAAAGGTAGAATCCGAAACGAGGAAATACGCAGAAGGACTCAATTAGTGGATGCTACCCAACGAATAGGCACACTCAAGTAGTAATGTGACATATGTGTAGAAGAGATGACGTTCGATGAGGAAGAAAAGTATTAGAGAGGCGACCAAGAACTGACAAACGAAGCATTGGCCAAATCCCTGCAAGATGGACTAATGACATAAAGAGAATAGCGGGAGTGACCTGGATGCGGAAGGCGGAGGATCAAAGAGGATGGAGACTCATGCGGGAGGATTACGTTCATCAGTGGCCAGATATTCGCTGATGATGATGATTATGATGATATCCACAAGGAGTTCCGACCTTAGATAATGCGAAAAGGTGAATTATATCTCTGTAATAAATTTCTGATAATCATCTGATGATGATCAGGTATTGTTTAACTATTCTGGGTCATCCCTCCACCGCATCCCTCTTTGCAACTGACCACCTGGCCAGTAATAAATGGGGGACCACGTCATACCTGACTCACGGACTTACATCAATATCAATTACCACTATTCTTCAGCTAACGTTTCACACCCGGCTTTGCTCAAATTTATTTTAAATAAAAATATTAAATATAGTTTTTCCACCATATGCGTTCCATATTTGAAGTAAATGAACATCACAAATTGTCGTTTCACAGTTCTGTAAGCTCAGGTTGTCTGTGCCTTGTCCCAAAACACCTGTATACCCGGAAATACATGGAAACATAGATGATTTCCGGAAGCCTCCAGAGCAAGAGCCCACGAATTTTCATATAGTACGGCTATAGTACCAGAGAGATATTTGGTTGTTTAATAAGCGTTTTTTAATAAAATCAGACGATCAGCCCAATTCTCCCGAGCCGTGTAATTTTTTGATTTGTCATCGGTAGTATAAATAGAGCTTACATTTGATTAAATATATTTTTTACAAATGAAGCTTTTTCGGGATTGGAACCGACAGCGCGTGAATAACAAACAAACGCTTTAATCACTGGACTAATCACTGGACTAATCACTGGAGTAAAGTCACGACTTTGACATGCGTTAATGCAAATGAGAACAATTAAAAATGAGGAGCGACTCAACCTAGACCCGCTCCATGCGTGGTAGCCGAAAGATTGCTGGCCGCGTGGTAAATAATACTTTACTCGTTCTGCTATGTCCTTGATTGGTGTTATCCTGTTACCTGCGACAAGACTGAGAACCACACGATTCTCTTGTTAGCAACCTGTTAGCAGGATGGTGCCACTAGTTACCTTTTGCGACTAAGATCATGGAATCATGCCGACCACTAAACGAGCCAGCTGCTAACCGGACACGGATTCTTCCGGAGCTACCTCGACAGGTTTGGACAGTTGGAACCCACATCCCAGGCAGAGTGCCCATGTGACGGCAGTTCTCCACAGAACGCACCTCATGCACTGTGGAACTGTCCGCTACACCACCCTGTAAGGATTGCGCTCTTTGAAGTGGTCCGGCCGGCATCAGGTCCAGAGGATACCAGGACTTCGTTGCTAACTAACGAAAATACGCTGCTTTTGAGCGCTTGAGTCTGCAAAATTGTAGACGCAAATAATGACTCCTAACTGATGTCTGCCATCTGCAGAAACCATTTCCCAACATGACCATTTCCTTATCCATTCCCACGTATTTCGTGGTTAGCAACATGTTATCAAAGAAGTCAATTCGAGACTCGCTGTACTATACTTACTTCGCAGCCTTAGACTGAGCTCTATTTGACATCTAACTGATGCACCTAGAATCACCGGAAGGCCTTCAGCCCCTATCTAATAAGTAGCTTTTTACGTGCGTTTAGTAACGGGTCCCCATCTGGGTCTCCAAAAACAGGACGGGACAGGGAGAGTTTTCACCAAGCGAATGATGCCGATCGTTAAACAAAATTGCGTCTACCGGTATCAATAGATTATTAAAATTTCATCAAAATTATTTCCATACAATTTTTACGTAATGACAGGTTTGCAAAGCCTGTCGCACACGCTCCGAGTCGATAAAAATTAATCAGCCCCGGCTGTAATTAGGCGGCGCGTGGCGCGTGCGGGGCGGGCATTACTGACAGAAATCATAGTCATCACACAGTACTATTAATGGACAAAAATTACTGGGAAATTGGGGGTAAACAATCACTTTGACTTTCCCAGGAAAAAGCTTTAATCATTATTTATAATTTATGTAATTTGAAGCTTTTCCATTGACATTTTACAGTGAAATTAAAGATAATTGATTTTATTACTTTCAAGCTATACGAGTATTTGAATGTTATATAGTTTAAACTAGTGTACATTTTTTTTTATTAACTGTTACTCAATTACACAGTTATTAATTTATTAGTACCGTGTGGCTTGACTCTCTGTTGCGATCTGTGGATTGCTAAGAAGGAATTGTTACGAATGTTAGGAAGGGATCACTGGAAATACACGAACATTCCGAATATAAGGCTAAATATTTAAAACCTTTTAAAGGTGGAAAGTTACAAATTATTTACATAAGATTGAATTGAATGATTGGATGAAATTTCTTGAAATGATCTCCGGAATAATTAAATATTACTGGTAGTTAGTTGTGAGTTGGTCAGTTCGTAAAGCGGCACGTAACACAGTGGTTTCTCTGACGGGCGGCTTGATGATCAAGTTACTGAGGCGTCAAAAGTGAAGAGAGAAGAGATCTGTATGTTCATCTGCTTATAGATAGCCAGGTCAACTCCCATCTTGATAGATCCGACATTACTTGAAGCGACCTCTGGTGATGGTGATTCTACCGATATCTATGGGACATAAAAGGCAAACATTGAAAGACAAGGCATAGATAACTAAATTGGTACAATTGATAAAACAGCAGTCCACCACAGTTTTAATGCTATGTATGTTTTTTTTATATTTCCTAATAAAATTTCAAACTTACAACATAGTTACATCTATATCAATACCACACAAATATATATGTAGTATGTAATTATATGTTTTAACTTTTACCATATCCGCTGTATATTTGAATCAAATGGATACCGCAAATTGCCGTTTTACAGTTCTGTAAGCTCAGATTGTCTTATCCCTTGTCCCAGAACACCTATATTCTAGAGGTCCACATGAAAACATAGATGGTGCCCGGGAGCCTCCAGGGCAAGAAACCGTTAACTCATATAGACTGCAGCTGTAATCTACCAGAAAAATATTTTCAATTTTTATTTTCTTACATATCCTTGATGATGCGCTCATTCTGTCTAAAACACGTCACTGCGTCAATATTGCGTGCAGTACAAAGTCATCCAATAAGCAATTTTCGCTATCGCACCGCGCACATACATCTAATCGTGATTCCACCTGGTCAGTCCATCTGGTTGCCGGTCATCCCTCGCTGTTTCATAATCAGCGCCTCATTACACCTCAAAAAAACCAGCTGCCTTCAGTGAATCACCTCGTTACTGTTATTCATCAGCGCTCGGCTGTCATGTGAACAATCGCGAGTTCGACTCCTTTTTTGTTAATTCGTTTTAGAATATATTTCATGATTGCAAATTGAATTCTAAAAAAGACGGTATTATTCGTTATTGAAATAATGTCATTGATGATAACGCATACAAAATAGTTATATTTTAAAAATGTGAAATAAAACGAACAATTCGATTTTGGTAATTAATACTGATATCAGCCCTTGGAATTTCCTGGAGAGACCACGTCACGAACAATGAGGTTCTCAGCATAATTAAGGAGGATAGGCACCTAGTAAGAACCCTCTCAGAGAGGCGAGCCCGATGGATTCGTCACATCACGCGCCACAATGGTCTTCTTCACGACATTGTGGAAGGGATGGTTGAGGGTAGAAACTGTAGAGGGCGCCCTAGAGTATTTGTAGCAAGTGTTCAAGGACATGAGTTGTAGCTCTTATGATGAACTGAAGAGGACTGCAGAGGATCGAGAAGAGTGGAGATCGAGATGCAAGATTTTGTTGCTGCAAACCAATCCACCGGATTGATACTACGAAGAAGATAGCCCTTGCAGGCTGGTGCCGAAAACCTCGATTAGCGATCTTCGTCTCTTTTTGTTCGCTCGTCGGACATGTTTGTGTCGCCATATTAGTTGTCTAGGTCCTGTCATCGGTGCGCCGTTAGATCTGTAAATGTCTGTCTGTCATTGGCGCCCCATTAGTTCTGTAAATCGACACTGGATAAATTTTGGCGCTGGGTGTCACCGACCCCGAACTGCTGATGCTTGATGAGCCGACTGTCGGAGTCAATCTTCTGCTTCGTCAGTCCATCTGGAACCATCTGGTGCAGATCATGCGCAGCCGCAACAAGACGGTCATCCCTCACCATCAGAGCAGAAAGATCCTCATTCAGGACAGTTCCAAAGGCGGCTATATCCATTTTGACGCTCACAACTCGCTGCAACGGACTTGGGAGCTGACGATTGTTGCGACTACTTCATGACATTGACGACCAAAGTCAAAAGATGAAAGCACTGCTCAGTCCTTGCGCATGTGGCGCAACGTATAAAGTTTCACGTTCATAAAAATACTAATAAATACTTACATCCTACTCTCTTTCAAAAGATTCAGTCACGTGATGGCAGGATTAGGAGCAGATTGATAACACAGACTTTTTCAGAAGCACGTTGACATATATTTATGATAAACTTTACAAATTTAGGGCTCGAAATAGTCACAGCATTAGGCCGAGCCACAATACAATATGCTCTCGCCGACGGGCGGTACACGACTGGCGTGGTGGGCTGTCGCACCGGCGCCCCAAGCGGCGGTCTATATAACTAGTCCCAATATGGCGGACACACAAATGTATGACAAGCGAACAGAAATAAGAGACGAAAGATTGTATATCGAGATTTTCGATACCAGTCAGCAAAGGCTACATCATGCTGATGTCAATACATATATAAAAAATATTCTTGCTACATAAATTACTTTTAATAAGAGAATGGACCGTTTTATATCAAGGTGAAATAAGATTATATTTTAAGGTAACTAAAATATTATAATGATATTATTGAAGATTCACACAATATCATTTGCAATCAATAGTTTTATAAGGAAAATTGAGCTTAAATTAAACTTTTATTAATATCAATAAACGATACACCATCTTATGTATGGTTATCATTAGGGGGATGGTGTTTGATGCGTTGTTGCACTATCAGCTGCACGCGATCTGATGGTTAGTCTGGTCATAAAGACAACTGCGACTATTATCTGCCTTCTAACCTTCAATAACCGCATAAATATTCGACTTTATCAACTCATGAAGCTAAAAGTTTACTATATTAATAAAAACTAACCTAATATTCATATTAAGACTGTTATCAGCATGATATAGCCCTTCCTGCATGGTACTGAAAACCTCGATTCAAAATCTTTCGTCTCTTATTTCTTACTTGTCGAACATGTATGTGTCGTCATTTTGCAATGCCGTTAGGAGGACAGCCCATCACGAGCGCGCTCAGTCGTGAGTTAAGTCCCGATCGATTGAGGCGAAAGTAACGCCATGTTACGGTCGATCGGGGAAACCAAGTCTTTAACGAAAGTAAATGTCAATGTGCTCCGGAAAAAGTCTGTGTGTTGTTAATCTGCTTCTCATACTTCCACCACGCGATCCGATATTTATCTCGGCGACGTGAAGTCGTTTCTCCCGTAGAGAGGAGGATGTTAAGACCTATCAGACTTATCCTCACATCTCCTCAAAAATTCAATCAAAAAATCACCCAAAATATGCCTTGAATATTACATCTCTCAGTTTTTTTAAGTCATCAGGCTTCTACCTTGTAGGTCGTCAAAAACGATAGATCATGATAGTCCTCCAGCGAACATGCATCTTGGGGCTAGGCACTAGCATCCTCCTCTCTCTCAAAAAAGGGTGTTATTCCGACGCGTGAGGGCAGGATGAGGAGCAGGTCAGCAAACAAAAACTTTATTTTAGAAGCACATTGATTATATTTACTAAAATTCATTACAAGCTTCCAACCAAGCGGAAACATACTGCTGGCCGTATCGCGAACTTGTCTCGCTGTAGGGTGGGGACCGACTGACGATCTCCGCGCGCGCTTTCGGCTTTCGCTCGCGCCACGAGCGGTGGTTTTTAACTAACAGACCCGTTAGCGGAACCGTCCAAAATGACAACACGGCGCACCTAAATGCACGACAAGCGACCAGAAATAAGAGATGAAAGATTGTGTATCGAGGTTTTTGGTAACAGTCAGCAAGGACTACATCATGCTGATATCAGCACGAACAATAGCAACTGAGAAAACTGAGTAGCTGAAATTGGGGTGAGATGGATCGGATATATATGAGAAGAAGAAAATTACTAAAAAAAAACTCTACAAAAAATATATATATCCCAGTTCAGTTCTGCCCCCCTTAATGATTATATCGCGAGTCACTACCGCCGTTGATTGGTGTTATTATCTTGAAAGCTTTTCTAACCAAAGTCATCCCTTGTAAATTGATTCACATACAACTTTTGTTCTCTACTTTACCGCCTATATACTGTATCACATATGTATTTATTTATTTATACCTATGTGATTCTTACAATATAATAGTTGTTTTGACTGAAGCATTTTGAATTTTTTATTTATTGATTATAAACTGAACCAAATTTTAAGTATATTTGAAATTTAATTTTTTATCATAAAAAGAGATAAATTAGAACTCAGAAATAGATTAGAAATCTTTTTTTTTTAATCGGGGCAACCCGAAATGAAACCCGAATATGCTCATTTCGAACTCTGTCCACTCTAGTCACACCGCCAGGGGTTTTTTTTAAATTATTAATCAAACCTAAAAAACATAGATCATATACTGTGTTATATAAGATCTACGCTTCTTCTTCGTACTATCAATCCGGTGGATTGGTTTGCAGCAACAGAATCTTGCATCTCGATCTCCATTCCTCTCGATCCTCCGCAACCCTTTTCAGCTAAGCATAAGCGCTACAATTCATGTCCTCGAATACTTGCTGCAAATACTTCCGTCTAGGGCGCCCTCTACAGTTTCTACCCTCAACCATCCCCTCCACAATATCGTGAAGAAGACCATCGTGGCGCATGATGTGGCCGATCCATCGGGCTCGCCTCTCTAAGATGGTTCTTATTAGTTGCCTATCTTCCTTGATTATTCTGAGAACCTCATTGTTCGTGACGTGGTCTCTCCAGGATATTCCGAGAATCCTTCTGTAAGACCACATCTCAAAGGCCTGTAGTCTTTTTTTAACACTTTCAAATAAGCACCATGTCTCACAGCCATACATTAAGATGCTCCAAACAAGTGTTTTGGCAAGTTGCTTGCGGAGCCCTAAAGAAATATTCTTTGACTCAAGAATTGTGGCTTATATTTAATTCCAACTACAATATGAAGATAAACAGAACAAAAACCAAAGTCATGAGAGTAAGCCGCAATGAACAGCAGAAAATTAACATATCTACGCTTAGGAAATATTAATTTAACTACCTATTTCTTATGCGTAGATATTTCATCAAAATTAAATTTTTGATCGTTATTTTTTTTTATGAAATTTTTTCCACTTAAGCAAATTTTTACATTACATTTTTCCATAGATAATTCGATCAAATTACACCTCATTATTTTAGTACAAAAGCGTATTTCCTTTCAAAATAATTATATTTGATTTTCCTGAACAAATTCACTTTGCCTCTAGTACTACAAATGACAGGGCGCCAGGTAATTTTTCAATTATTCCCCTAATGGGTAAAAGCTGACTGCGTGGAATCAAACGTTTTTGGTTCGAGTCCCGCGGTGAGCTTTTAACCCTCTTTATTAAATTATAGATACAACTGCCGTAAACTCATTATACCATGTCTGCTCCCCTGACTGGAGCATATGGCATTCACGAACCACCGCCACAAAGCTATGTCAGCCGCCATATTTTTCGCCTCATCCCAAGTCAGTCCAGCGTCACGCAGCTCCACCGAGTACATTCTATTGACATCAGCATGATCTCGATAAACAATATTTCGTATCTTATTTCTGTTCGCTTGTCACACATGTGTCGCCATATTGTTATTAAAAGATTAATAAATCCACCCCCTTTTCCTGCCACCACGCGACTTAACAACCTTTTAAAGAGAGGAGGATTTTACTTTGTATAGATCCCGATGGCCTTCCAGGACGACGCGAGCCCGGGGGCTTGAAAAAAGGCAGCTTGTAGTTTATGCTCTCTTGCGCCATTCGAAGTGCATTTCCCAGTCTTGAAGCTGATGGAAAGCTGCCTTGTCCGCTTAATTTAGTCGTCATTCCTCACAAAGTTAAGCCATCGAACCCTTAGTATTCAACGCAAGCACCTGCTTTTGAACCTCATCGTACGGCTGCATTAGTGAATTGTAAAGAAGGGCCCGGCCTGTTGAATACTGTGACTAGGTCCGGGCCATAAGTATGTAAAGTTTATCGAAATATATATGTCAATGTGCTTCAGAAAAAGTCTGTGCATTACTTATCTGCTCCTCATCCTGCCACCACGTGACGGAGTAACACCTTTTTTAAAGAAAGGAGGATGTTAGTCTATACATAGTCTAGAATCTAGATTCAAGACGACGGTCAGTAAAACCATTGTTACACTTGACAGCTACTATGTATCTTTGGACCATGTTATATCGTTGATAGTAGCAATTTTTAAGTCCAGCACGGCAGTACATCACTTGCCAACTCCACGTCTGCACTTTTTCTCCGTGCTCAGTCGGTAGTTTTTAGATGCTATCTACAACAATGGACTCATCAGTTTGATTGACACATTACCGATCCCACAACCAAGCGCTGGTCATCCATTGTACGACGTCTTCTACCATACTGCCTGATCTGATCTCTGCACTAGATAACTGAACTGTTCACACAGTACATTTTTTGTATTCATTGGATCGACATTTAATCGCATGTATAAATATCGACGAACATAAATATGCATACCATAATGTATAAAATATTTAGGTTATTCTGTTAAAATAACCTCGATTTAGTCCTTGCGGGCTGAATCTTATTTTTATTCGCTCGTCGGACACGCATGTGACGCCGTTTTGGTTGTTTAGGTCCTGTAATCGGTGTGCCATTAGATTTCTAAAGGGCTGGACTTACACCTCACCTTACCTCACACCCGCATCACACCGGAAGACAGTTAAGTCTCCTTGATAATGCGCTCATTCAGATTATGATCGTTAGCAACTGATAAGTCCAGTGGGAGTCCCCTCTAAGCAATTGTGGTCACTGCACAATAGTACTAAAAGAAAGAAACCCTAAAAGAGATTAAAATCGCATTCACGGGTTGTAGAGAGATGGAGATGGAAGATAGATTCTTTCACAGAAAGTGAAATCCGTATAATAAAAAAATAAAAAAATATATATATTTACATTGTTGTACCATTAATAATCGCACGCCAGAAAACACGAATAACTTGCAACAGCTCACGGCATCGCTCGCCTCGAATAAGGCGGCTTTATCTCACGATCGCGGGGTCACCAACAACTAAAAAAAATGAAAATAAAAAATACCCCTGCAGCGCAATCGCCAGATCGGTCGGTGCGATAGTGCGGCGATGCGACCGACAAAGCGATGGATCGACACAAATATCGCGCCTTCCAACATCTGTATTGGTAGCCCACAGTGGCGGACATATTCGTTTGATATCATCACTTAATAAATACAGACAACCTTACTGCAACCTTTTCTGAAATCGGATTAGCCCGATGCTCCTAATGCCAGGACCATTTAGTCCTAAGAGACGATTCACCACAAGAAACATAACAAAAGGCATTTTATACAAAAAATCGTTGCATTATACCGTCCACTGTTGAACGTAAGCCTCCGCCGTCCGCATCCAGGTCACTCCCGATATTTTTCTTATGTAGACAGTCCACCTTGCAGGGGGTCGGCCAATGCTTCGTTTCCCAGTTCTTGGACGCTACTCCAAAACTTTTCTTCTCCATCGACTGTCGTCTCTTCGACAGATATGTCCTGCCCATTGCCACTTGAGTGTGCCTATTCGTTGGGTAGCATCCAGTACATGAGTTCTGCATATTTACTCGTTTCTTCTTCATCTTTTAGCGACACTCTTGGATCTCTCCATAGCATGCTGGGTGATTATTAGGATTATTTAATGGGTAAGACTTGCTGTCAGATTCCACGTCTCTGCGCCATAAGTTAGTACAGGGATGATGCATTGGTTGAACGCCTTAGTTCAGACATTGCGGAATTTTCGCCTTAAAAATGTACTTTAGTTTCCAAAACACTGCCCATCCCAGTTGTATACGCCTGTCGATTTCTTTTGAGAAGTTATTACTTGTCCCAGACAGATATAGTCGCATACAATCTCTGTTTGTGTTCCTCCAATGGAAATAGGGTCAAAGGTCTCGAAAATATGACTATTTATCATGGCTTTAGTTTTTTTCACGTTCATTTTCAGACCAATTTTCTTCGACGCTTCATTGAGGTCGTAGAGCATATCTTGAAGCTTGTCAGGTGATTCGACTATTAGTACTATGTCATCTGAAAATCGGAAGTGACAAATATGTACTCTCCGTACATATATTTTTTTGTATATCCTGCTCTATATTAGAAGCATAATATTTTTTTAAATTACTGTCACATAATTTTGTTAGTTGTCCTTGTAGCAAGAAATTTCTGTGTTTATTATATCCTTGATCAATTAAATTAAAATTAAAGTATTTTTTAATTATTTCACGTGCCTCCTGTGGCATTTCAGCCCAGTGGCGGCGCGTCGTATACACAATACCTGTCACACGGTATCGGCTAATGAAGATGCCTCGTCATACTAATCGCTGGTAGGTACAGGTAGGTACTAACCGCAGGTAGGTAGGTATCAAGGTGCTTACCGTGAGTAGCTATGTATATTTAGAACTACATTGCTCACTAGTTTTTTTATGTAAGCACATACAGGAGAATACCAACAGATGCTGATAGTAATTCTAAAATCTTATATGTGGAATTTTATGACGTGCGTCATAGGATTCCACAGATGAGACTTCAGAATTACATTATCACCATCTGTTTTATCAGATGTTAAAATATAAAAAGATAATAACGCTTAAATGTTAATTATAATAGTTAAAACTGATGTACATACACATTCACAGCAAACGTCTTATCTTATGACATTTCTTATGACCAAAATACGAGAAGAGCTGGAAGAAGCGGTTCTCAGGTATCTGCGTGGTTTGGCCGCAGATTTTTTTGACTCGGGCATTCAAAAGCTCGTATACCGCATGCAAAAATGCATTGACCTCAGTGGTGACGATGTAGAAAAATAGGTAAAAATCTGAACTATCCAAAAATGTACGCATTCATAGAATTAAACATTTTTTACAATGTGAAAAATCACTAGGAACCTTATTTTACGAATAACCCTGTTAGATAGATACATGATATTCTGGCTTTTAGGTTTAGTTGTGTGTGGCGAATTACTTCTGTCCAATATTTCGACCGTCATTGCAGGGGTATTCTTCAGGGTTGATGACTTAGTTGAACTTAGTCAACTACTAGACTTAGTCAACTAAGTCATCAACCCTGAAGAAGACATCTGCAATGGCGGCCGAAATAATGGTTAAAAGAAATTCGCCACACACGGCTAAACCCAAAAGCCACAATATCAAATCTGGCCGTAAAAACCTAAGAAGTTATATGGATACATGACTTTACAAAACATTTAGAATATAATTCAAAGAACAGCAAGTCTTTCATTTTTTTCTCTTATGTGTCTGATAGAACTATCTTTAATCTGATAAAAGAAAGAGATTGGCAAATGAGATAAAGTGGTGAAATTTTAGCAATATCCAATTGAAGATCAAATGTGCCGACGCATTACCTGTGAATGTAATATAACCTTTTAAGGCTTTTACTGATGGACCAGTTCGCAAATGTAGAAAGGCTCTTTCACTCCATCTCCACTTGAAAACCGAAAAAAAATTTGTAACAAAAGCAATGATCGAATGATCTTTAGAGCACACATGCGGAACCATAAATATATATACAGTCGGAAAACTTTGTGGTTTTGAAGGGAAAAATATAGAAGTAATTTTGGATGTCGATTTGAATGATTTTGGGGTGCTGATTCGAAATTTCAACTTATCTATCTCGTATCTGGTGTGTGATCTGAGGAAATCAGAATTTTGAAAATATATTTATTCAGTTTTTCACGAACGAAAATTAAATCAACTTACCTTGATTTTTACGTGGATCACATAAGATAAGTTCTCTATTGGGAGATTGCAGTTTCGACTAAGTCGTAGACTTTTTCAATCAACCGAAGTTTGTCTGTATTATATTTAAAATAAACGCCAATGTGCTTCTCGACAAGTTTTTTCAGGCTTTGATTTGTGACTTGGTCCTCATCCATCTATCCACGCGTTTCGATAACGATCCCGGTGAGATTAAGGCGCCTTTGATTAACTGGGGATGTCAAGCCATTGGCAAATATTCGCTAAATTTACTTGAAGGCAACTAACGCGGAACAACGCAAAGATCTTTTCAATTGATAGAACATTAATTTTGTAGCAACTATGGCTCAACAATAAATCATTAAATATGTTAAACGCATCTGTTAAGGGAAATGTGGTGGCCATATGCTCCTTAAATAATATCTCAAGAATCACAAAAACTTTCACTTGATTCGTGATCTTTTTTATTGGCATTTTTTTTGGTTAGCTCGAGCCAAAAACACTAGCTTTGTATTGCCAACAGAAAAAAAATAATAAATTGTTTCGGCCTCTAAATAACAGGGCAGGGTTATTGGTGCACTCAAGCTGAAGAGCACCAATCTGGGGGAGATGGTGACGAAGCAGAAAACCACAAATAACATTTATACCAGAACAAAACGGATGAGACATTGGTATATGTATACTGTTCATGTATATTGCTTGAAGATGAAAAAGAAAAGAATGTTTGATCAAATTGTTTAAGGAAGATGTCAAAATTACAATTATTTGAAGTGTAGTGTTTAAAGAGTACTTTACTTTTAGATATTGAATTATGTGATCTTACCTAACCTAACCATTACTAACCTAAACTAACCTAATCTTACTATACCTAGCTGGGCAGCATAGTCCAGTGGTAAGACCGTTTGTTTGTCATTTAGACGCTGTCGATGCAAAACCCGACCAAGCTTAATTATTTTTGAAATTGATTTAATCTAATCTAAGCTATGCTCTATGAGAGATCCATGCTCGGAGTGTCGCTAAAGGATAGAATCCAACGAATAGACACACTCAAGTGGCAATGGGCAGGACATATCTGTCGAAGAGACGACGGTCGATGGGAAAGAAAATTATTTGAATGACGCCCAAGAACTGGCAAACGAAGCATTGGCCGACCCCCTGCAAGATGGACTGGCTACATAAGAAGAATAGCGGGAGTGACCTGGATGCGGAAGGCGGAGGATCGAAGAGGATGGAGACTCATGCGGGAGGCTTACGTTCAACAGTGGACGGATGCAGGCTGATGATGAAGCTATGCTCATGTTCCTGGTAGGATTGAGCCATTCATTCGTCGCTCGACTCTCGATTCGTGCGGACGTGTCTGTCATCCTACCTACAGAATGGCTCCTAGTTGCACTTGTAATATTGCGCAGGTGCATCGGCGTTTGGACGAGGACCGATTGCTGCTGGAGCGGCTCATAAAGGCTGTTGGATGTGAAAAGGAGGACACATCGACGTCCGTTGGTGTGGACTCTACACTCAACCCAACAAGTCTCCCGTCTTCCCGAAGAAGACGCTTGCCTCAAGCGTGTAAAAAAATGGCTACCTTCGCTGAAATTGTCAGCAGTCCTCGCCAAGTCTCGCCGTCGATCAGCTGTGACAGCAGAAACTCCGAGCCTGCCGTCATTGAAGCCGCTACTTCTATTCAAGAATCCCCTGCTGTTCCGAGCAAGGCTCCCATTGACTCCCGTTCTATGCCAGGACGAGTCATCATTCGAGGAACTGGAGGACCTGGATGCTTTGTCCCTGGATGCCCTCTCCCTCACCCGAGCAATCTTTCCAGGGAAGTACATAATTCCAATTTAAGTTGCGCCTCTCCTGTTGGGGAAAGGCATCAACGTTCAATACGTCTGGTAATCCGTGGTTCTGCAGCTCCTTCAAAGAATGTTGCTGGAGTGAAGATGGCGTATCTTCACGCCAAGGGTCTTCACCCAGATAAAACGGCTGAATTCTTGCAGAGCTTCGTGGCAGCGACCGCTGCATTTAATCCCTCTTGGATGACCATCAGGACGATTGTCAGCAGACGGAAGCTGTCAACATCCTTCAAAGTCGGGGTCATCGCGACTTCGCTGGAGTCTCTCATGGCGCCTGAAGTGTGGCCTGAAGGGACCATCGTTCAACCCTGGATACGTGTAAGACGAAAGAATGGCAGTAAACAGTGGTTGAACCCAACTTGAGTGAAGATATTGACATATTTAGTGTGTTATTGCTTCGGATTCAGTGCAGGTGTTGACTGATATGAAATGTTGGACGTTTGTTTTTGTAACAATAATGCCGTGTTATTTGTGTGTCCACCATGATATACTTATAGCATGGTTTTTGTTGTTGCAATTACAACAATTTGCATTGAAATATTTCGACACTAGTTCTGAGTATGAGGTCATGGACACTGAATGCGACAATACACTTACAACGCTGCACTTATAAATGTTAGTTTGAATTAGAATTTAAAACATATTTTCTAATTTCTTGATAAAAGATCTGATACTATTTCTACTTCTTTAATCATGTTTTATTCATTTGCTAAGTGTATCTTTATAAATTTATGTATGTTGTGTTAGAGCTTGTGCTCTGTTAAATAAATAAATAAATAAATCCCTTAAGGACAAATAACATGGCAAAGCCTTGGGAGCATCAGCCTGATCATCCGATCTCTCTAAGATAACTTTGATCATTGAACACCCAAAATTTCTCTGGTACAGCTACAGCAACTCTTGCTCATGGGAACCATCTATATTCCTATATAGAACTCCAGGCTTACAGGTGTTCTGTAACAAGGCATAGAAAATCTGAGCTTACAGGACTGCAAAACGGCAATGTGCGGTGTCTTTATGCTCCAATTATGAGGCGGATATCGTAAAGAATAACTTAACCTTTAAGCAAGTTAATTTCATAATAAAATGGAAACAAATTATAATACTGCTCAGTATGCTTGTACATATAGGAACTTGTGAAGCCTTCATTGAGAGTGAAACTTCAGTCTTTCAGCAAGTAATTAAGCAGTGGTCAGCGTTATGCATTGATATCAGCTTGATATAGCTCTTTTAGGCTGATGCCGAAAAGCTTCGAAAAAAAAATTTCGTGTCTTATTTTTGTTCGTTAGCCTGACATACATATCTTATAATGTTAGTTATAATTATATAAAATTACACGGCGTTTGCATACGCTATTTTATTTGTTATGACTACTGTCATCTTTAATTTGATTTTTCACCATGATTGTCTTGGCGGCGCTGGATGTCACAGCGTTCCGGCAGTTGTCAGTTAACTTAACTAACGGCCGGTGAACGCCATACCGGCCGGACGAAGAAATCAAGTCTTCAATAAAAATAAATGCGAATTGTGCTTCAACAACAAGTTCTTTGTCTTGTTAATCTGCTCATGCATCCTTCCTCCACGTGGCCACGTGACGAACTCGCAACTTGTCGTCATTTTAAAGACGGGGGATGTCAGCTTATACACGTAGGAACTTATGAAGCCTTCATTAAGGGCGAAACTTCAGTCTTTCAGCAGGTGATTTAGGAGTGGTCAGCGTTATGCATGCTAAAACAATTTGTGAAATGTTTATCTATTTAATATTGAAAAATCACAAAGTGAAAACTAAAAATATAAATTTAAAAAATATATAGATTTGAACAACATGTTCTAGATATGGAATGAATATGGGAAAAAGTAAAAATATATAAAATTAAATGGTGTTTTTTATAATTTAAGCTGCCCTTCTTGACGGAGGCACTCAAAATAAACTAGGGCCAATAAAGGAACGGTCGAATCATACAAATTACAGACTCTGGATCTTCGGACCTTTTAGCCATAATGATATACGCAACAAGAAGCATAGGATCCCAGTTCAGGAGGGCATTGTTAGGGACTTGTGACTTTGTGAATATGAGGCGCGTTTGAAAGCTTCGGCTATGAAATGACAGGGAACGGCCCTTCGAGATGAGTGGACCAATCAAGGGTAGGTGACGACGCAAAAAAAAAATGTTTTTTTTTCGATCTATTTATTTTATTTAAAAACTATGTATAGTAACAGTTTTTTTATTAGAATATCACATTACATTGTTATGAATATCCATAATTAGTTAATGTACAACATGTCAAGGTCATACAGTTTCCAAAGTATCATCCTAAATGCGACCGGTAAGCACTGGAATACTCATCTTCAGGTACAGTGGTGCCTCACACAACGAACTTAATTCATTCCAGGAGCAAGTTCGTTATGCGAAAAGTTCGTTATGTGAAACGCGTTTTCCCATAACAATATGTTAAAAAAAAAAATCGTTCTGTAGCATAAAATATGATAAGATGACATAAAAAAGATAAATTTTAAAATATTAAAAACATAATTGAAAAACACACATTTTTAATTTTAAGAAATAGATGGTGCAGTGAAAACCTGTCCAAAGTCGTTTGTTTCTCTTTCTTCAACATCTGCCGGAAATAACGGACAAGATAGCGGAATCCGGATAGGCATTGGTAACTCCTGAACTGCTTTCCATTTGACCAGGATGTTCTTGATGTCAGCAGTTGGAATTGGTTGATTGTTTGATTGTTGCTCGTTATCAGATGACGCTTCCCTTGAGCATTGTCCTGTTGTTGGGCCACAGTTGTCAGCTCTTCTTTGTGTTCCTCAATAAGCCCTGGGCCACTGTGATGATGTCCTTCACCACTTCTGTGTCATCAACTTCTGCTTCTTCCTGAATCCACATCTTCCAAGCAGAAATACCTTTGTGACACTTCTTCCCAGGTCTTCTGTATAAGTCGTATTGCCAAAGGATATCAAATTTCTCAAAAATGTTGAGTTTATCTTAAAAGGACGACTGCCGTGATACGTGCGATTTAATTCGTAATTATTACGCAGTGTATCTAACGACTGCCTGCGCGGGAGGATGCAATTAATCGGCACACTTCGTTGTAATGATGAACGATTGCTGCGACACGTGCGTAAGTTGTACTGCTCAGTGACTAACGACTGCCTGCGCGGAAGGATGCAATAAATCGGCACGACTTCGTTGTGTGAAGCGAAGTCTGTGAAGCAAATGAACGAAAAGGAAGTAGCGTTCGCTGTGCGAGGCGTTCGTTATGCGAGGCACCACTGTATATGAAAAAAAAAACCTTTTAATAACTTACATATTAAAATATTAAGCAAATTGAAATATTACCATACTGTATACGCTTTGAGTTATTTTAGTTTAACCCCCTAACGCCCACAGTAGCATTCTCACCGACATATGGCCAACAGAGTGTATTCCACCCCACAGTACATTACATACCTACACGAGTACTGTTTATGCAATGCACATTGCACATATATTCATGTGTATACTAGGATACCTTTTAGATAATTCTTTTTTTTACGTAAACACATACAAGAGAATACCAACGGAGACTTATGTAGAGATGTTTCTTGCGAATATTGATGCTTGAAATTTTGAATTCGGAATTACGTTGTGAGCATAATATTATCATTTAACGTTCGTTGAAACGACAACAGCCAAAATTCACGTATTTAATGTGAAAATGCTCTTGCAGGCTGGCAAGAGCATTTTTTTCGGCTCTCTTTGTTCGCTCGTTGGACATGTATGTGTCGCCATATGGGCATTTTGATGTCCGGTTACGGGTGCGACGTTAGTTATATAGATCGACACTTGCGGCGCTCGGTGTCACCGACCACGGCACCCGGTGCCCAGTCAGTTGTGTGCTGACCGAGTTTGTAAAGTTTATAGAAAATATATATGTACTTCTGAAAATGTCTGTGTGTTGTTCATCTGCTCCTCATCCTGCCACCACGGAATTCAATAACGAACTTAGAGAGGAGGATGTTAGCACTTATTTTCGATACCCATTTTAATACTGTTTTACTATTGTTTTCTGTCACTGGATCGAACACCTAGACTAAAGTCACGGAGCAGCTATCTCAGATCAACACAACCTCTTACATCCGGCCCTGAAACTGAAGCACTTCAACTCTGGCAACAAATCGCATTAAAAAATTCATTACCCCGAAGAAAAGCCTACCAACTGGTAAGAACTTTGACTAGCAGAACTGGAAATGCCTGAACAGATTAAGAACCAGAGTTGGCAGAACAAATAATCACCTCGAGCGGTGGGGAATGCTTCAGCACTGTTGTGTGTCTGTGTAGATATGCAGACCACCTCACACATGATATCCTAGCTCATGTGCCCGACTAGCTATACATCTCAATAGCCAGATATTGGGTGGAAACCATTTTACGTTGCTGAGATGAAGAAGAATAAGATAATAGATTTTGCAGCCTTACACATTATTGTACTCGTAATTAGTACCGGCTTTAGACCCTGCGACGCCCTAAGGAATTTTATTTCTAGCGCCTCTAATTGTTAAGATTTAAAAAAATCTAAGAAAGATTGTTTGACTTTGGCGCCCTTAGTTCATGGGGCACCGAACCACTTCGCCACCCACTTAAACCGGCACTGCTTGTAATAAAGCTTATACAGAAGCTAAACATACTGGTCACACATAATCTTCAGTCTCACATGAAACAATGGGTAACGTATACTTTGATATTTGAAACAATTTGTATTTTATTAATTAATTGATCGAAAAGTATCACGTGGGATCGAAACCGCGATCGCTTGCCTGACAGTCGTGCTCTTTACACTCTCGACAATACCCTCGTCGTATGCCTCCATGGTGTGTGCTAGCACCCTCTGCAGTGTTCGGCGACGCATTAGTGAGATTAGTAGGAGAACGAAGCGACGAATATTTTTACACGTCTAGGGGGTTCAAAATTACCCCACACGGTCATTTACTATGTTGCAACACTTCTAAAAGTACAAACATTTCAAGGAAGATTTTTGTTTAGTTTTTTTAAATTTAGATCATCATCAACATCATTATGACCACGTCTGCTTATATAACTGGAGAATATGGTCATTACGAAGATATTGATATATTTAGTGTAATATTGCTTCACATTCAGCGCTGAAGTGGATGAATACGAAATTTCGGACGTTTGATTTTGTGACAATAATGCCGTGTTATTTGTGTGTCAACCATGATATACTTATGACATGGTTTTTGCTGTCACAAATCATAACTATTTGCGCTGCGTATTCCGACACATGATCTGAGTGTGAGGTCATTGATACTTAATGTGTCAATATATTTACATAATCACACTTACGTTAGTACTTCAATAACAAATAAAAATTGTAAATTTTGTAATGTCATTGAAGGAAAAGAAATTAAAAAAAAAAAAAACACGAGCTGCTGCCACAAAGCTCTCTCAGCCGCAGTTTCGTCGAGTACATTATATGTATAATTCCCGACGGCTTTCCAGGACGGTGCGACCCCAGCTGCTTGACGAAATGGCAGCTGTTCTTGCTTTCCTGTAGCATCCGAATTATAGGTCCCAATCAAGTTTACCTTTGTGTCTTGGCTGACTTAGTAAAGTAGGCTGAATTTTCCACTCTCTCATCTCGTTATTCCAGACAAAGTAAAACCATCGCACCCACAGTATTTTAAGCAATTATCTCCTCTCGAATCCAATTATCCGGCTGCATTGGCTCTTGATGAGATGCCAATATTCACAGACGTAAAAAGAATCACCCAACTCTTTTTCTTTTAGGGATGCTTCCTTTTCATGCGTTAGAGTCCCGGAGAAAAATTGCTGCTCTCAAACATTCATTCCTTCTTCTTCGCGGTGCAATTCACAACCCTCGGATTCTTGAATGTTATAACTTCTACGATCCAGATAATTACACCCGTGCTCGTAGCCATCCATTGTTTTTGATCCCAGTTGATACTTGTGGAGCACTCAATTTAGTACAACGGCAATGGCGCTCCTAAATGGCCTACTAGCACACCTCGATCCTTTACTTACATCCTTTTCCTCTTTTGTCGATGGTATTGTTCTCCTAGATTTCTGTGATCTTTGACACGTGTCATCTTCTTCTTGTTTTATGTTTTTTTTCTCTTTTGTATGTATTGTATATTTATGTATACTCTATGTTTCTTATTCTTTAATATTCTTTATACCTTAGAACTGCGGCTCTGTTAAATAAATAAAGAAGAATACGGACAATACAGGCGTTGTATGGCCGGCACTTTGTTTCGATCGAGTGAAGTTCGTACCCCGAGTATTCTACGCAGGTACCTGCTTTATAAACTCATAAACGGCTGCATTTACTTTTGATATAAATATAATCGGTATATATTGACATCAGCATGATATAGCCCTTGCTGACTGGTACCGAAAACCTCGATATACAATCTTTCGTCTCTTATTTCTGTTCGCTTTCGTACATGCATGTGTTGCCATATTGGCATTCTGGACTAGTTGCGTAGATAGTTGTGTCGTTGTGTGACAGCCCATCACGGGCGCGCCAGTCGTGTACCGGCGTCGGCGAGATCATACTGTATTGTGGCCCCAGCCTGAACGCTGTGACTAGGTCCGGGCCATAAGTTTGTAAAGTTATCGAAATATATATGTGAATGTGCTTCAGAAAAAGTCTGAGTGTTATTAATCTGCTCCCTATCCTGTGACCGCGCGACTGAATAACAACCTTTTTTTAAGAGAGGAGGATGTTAAAAAATCTTTAAATTTAAAAATATAATTATTAATCTTAAATTCAAAATATATAAATATATTTAATTTTTATTGCTAAATAAAGTTTGAGAGCAAGGTTGTCAACAATATCATAACATTCATAACTAATGGTCGCTAATATTTTATGCACCGCTTGTAAAAGTTTGGAAATCCTTATAAAAATTCATGAGGATCAGAGGGGCTTACCATAGCTTTCGCGTAAGTTTATTTAATCAATTCTGCAATCACTAGCTCAGCACACCGAAGTTGCGTGGGATACATGACATTAACCGAATTACCGATAATCACTATTATAAGCGGATGTATCGCACTACGTTATTGCAGTTTCCATTTTGATGTGATTTTAATGGCAAGATTAAAATACTTAGTGTAATTATTTTCGTCACAGAATTAATTATATTACAACGAGTATTTTAAAATATCAAATGTGGATTCTAAAATGACTACAAAACTAGAGTACATTTTTATAGTAGAAATTCTGCAAAGTTTTGAAACAAGGTATTAAACCAATGCATCTTCCCAGCATTAACTTATTGCAGAAACATGGAATCTAACAGCGAATCTTACTTATAGAATAAAGGTCAACTAACGTACCATAGAAAGATGCATGCTCGGAGTGTCTCTAGAAATCCGAAACGAAGATACATGATGAAAAACTCAAATAGTGGGGGCTACCAAAAGAATAGGCACATTTAAGTGGCAATGGGCACCCGCTTGGTGAAAACCCCCAGTGGGACCAGTTACTGGACGCACGCAAAAAACTACTTGTTAGAGAGTGGCTGAAGGCCTTCCCGTGATTCTAGGTGCATCAGTTTGATGTCAAGTAGACCTCAGTCTAATGCTGAGAAATTAGTATACTACAGCGAGTCTTGAATTTGCCTTCTTTGGTAACACGTTGCTAACCACGAAATACGTGGGAATGGATAAGGAAATGGTGAGGTTGGAAAATGAATTCTGCAAATGGTAGACATCAGTTAAGAGTCATTTCTTGCGTCTGCACTCTTGCAGACGGAGGCGCAGAAGCGCGCGCTCAAAAGCAGCGTAATTTCGTTTGTTGTGGCAAATGGGAAGGACATATCTGTCGAAGAGACGACGGTCAACAAAAATCAAAGTCTTAGAGGCACGCTCAAGGACTGATAAACAGAGCGTTATCCGCAATCTTGCAAGATGGATCAAAATAATAGCGCGAAAAAATTGACGCGGAAGTTGGAGGATCGAGGAGGATGGAGACTTGTAAGAGGGCTACTGATGACTCCGGCACATTTTTTTTAAGTTAGGCAAAATCGATTTTTGACAATAAAAGATATAGTACTTACCTTACAATTGTGATGGTCATATGTTACACTTGAGGAATAGATATGGCAGGTGCTTGTTTCAAAAACAAGTATCACAAGAGCATTAAATGTATTTGATTTTGTTGCACCGAAAACTGCGTAATATATACCTAATCTCGTTGCCTAACTAAATGGATTATTTTCAGAAATTTGCGGAAAGAGCGTTCGCCATAATCCCATAGAAAGTTATATTTGCTAAACACGGGATTAGTTTTCATCCGCGGTGCTTCGATTATTATCACTGGCCGCGGCCATTATGGTAACATATCCCATGGTGTTTGCGAAGGGTTTTATTGAATTGTGCGGCGGGACTGCATTGGATTATCACCCCATCGATCAGGTGGTCCATAGGCGTTACCATTGATACTATAAAGACTACTACTTCTTCGGTTCTTCCTATATCCGATACGTGTCCGGAGAATTCGATTTGTATATCAAATTTTATGTATTATGAGGTTGTTTTCATTGTTACAATTGTGACTAGACAGCGTTCGGTATTGTGTCGCCACTTGCGCTGGAAGTGAATTCGTTTACACAAAATAAGTCAATACTCACATTTTTTATGTAAACACATACAGGAGAATACTGACAGATGGTAATATTGATGCTGAAGTCTGATCTTTGAATTTCTATGAGGCTTACCATAGTGCATATGGCTAAGCGCTGCATGTGGAGTATTGATCCGCCAACGTCATAGACTACAGCCCGAGATTCACGCATCATCTTTTATTATTAGAGGAATTTACTATAAATGCGTGGTCTTCACGGAACGACATTCGTCTACCACCAATTTTAATTAATATACTATGACTGGCATTTTACGGGTGAGGGATCAAATTTACACCAACTGGGGGTATTTTAGAGCTCAGAAACTGATTACAACGCCTTTTTTTTAATCTCCGTCGCGGATGGAACCCTCGACCTTTGGCTTGCAAAGCAAACGCTTTGACCGTTGAGCTATACCTGCCGGCAGTTTGTTTTTTGATTGATTGAATTTGAAATTGATATACACATACAAATCTTCAACAAATATTATCTTTATGACATTTCTCAGCAACAAAATCTTGCATCTCGATCTCCACTCCTCTCGATCCTCTGCAGTCCTCTTCAGCTCAGCAAAAGAGCTCTAACTCATGTTCTCGAACACTTGCATATACTCCCGTCTAGGGCACCCTCTAACGTTTCTTCCCTCAACCATCCTTCCACAATGTCGTGAAGAAGACCATCGTGGCGCATGATGTGACCAATCCATCGGGCTCGCCTCTCTGAGATGGTTCTTACTAGGTGCCTGTCCTCCTTGATTATGCTGAGAGCCTCATTGTTCGTGACGTGGTCTCTCCAGGAAATTTCGAGAATTCTTTTGTAGAATCACATCTTAAAGACCCCTAGTCTTTTTTTATCACTTTCAGATGAGCACCATGTCAAAATCTATATGGAGTTGATATCAAAGTGAAGCCAATTTTAATACCGACGCACGCCTATGTTCCACCGACTACATAGGGGTAGATTCAATCCATTGAGGTAGTTGACTTGGCAGCGTGTGTCTAGGTAAA
Organism: Glossosoma conforme; assembly: GCA_022606575.1. NCBI lineage: Eukaryota > Metazoa > Arthropoda > Insecta > Trichoptera > Glossosomatidae > Glossosoma > Glossosoma conforme. The sequence continues at coordinate 3,843,099 of JAGTXR010000058.1, read as the reverse complement.
GTTAGGGTGGACTGTTGCGAGGGAGGACTGCAGTAGAAGCAAGATGTTCAATTGAGCATCGCGAATAAAAACTATGACTCAACACACCCCAACAAATCTTAAACTCTGCCTAATGCGTTATGGTAATGTAATGATTGTTTTTTCATTACTTAAAAAGCTTTGGTTTGATGATTTATACCAAGAATAAAAGCCCAGCTCTAAACTATTTTGAAGGTGACCTAGCCAATGAATTCTGCCAATAAACTGACGTTCAAATTTAAGCGACGATCATAATAAAAATAAAAAAACAAATGAACATATAATAAAAAATATGCTTTGAAAAATTAGCATAAATCATATGACGAGGTAATAAGCAAAAGGTTAAGAACCTCGACTACCATACAAGAGTTCGTTAGTTCAATCCCTGCAAATCCTATAATATTCCTTGTTTCGAATAAATGTATAAATTTATCAGTGTGTCAAGAGGCGAAGGTGGATTTGTCTGGGACATGTCCTGAGAATGCCGCAGAAAACTCGGAAACAAGCTCTCGCTGTTCTGGTAGACCTTCGGGAACTATATATCTTGATCTTATAAGTAACATCGTGAACCAAAACGGACTGAACGAAGAGGACACGACAAAAATAAAATTGATAAAAGAAATAAAGATAAAAAAAACAATGATGGAAAAGAGTGGGATACCACTAACTATATTATTCAAGTAACGCCTACCATAAGAAGACAACTAATTGAGAAAAAAAAATTAACATTGGATACAGCCGAGTGAACATTGAGGACTGCAACCCACTAATGCAGTGTTTCCACTGCCAAAAGTTTGGACACACAGCAAGATGTCTAGCCAAGACCCAACCTCCCATCTGCTTGTACTCTGCAGGTAGCCACAATCACATAAATTGTAAGAGTAAGGAGACACCCGTTTGTAACAACTGCACGAATTCAAATAAAATCCACAAAACAAACACACCTACTAACCATAACGCCAATAGCCACCTTTGCATTGTAAGAGATAAAATGATGAAAATAGCATATAGTCGAATTGAATTTGGCTGAATATATATATTCTTCAGCTAATAAAAAATCTACATTTTATATCATTTCAATATAAATACTTACAAACTACTGAATTAAATCAAAAACTAAATAAAAATGAATGACTTCACATGCAACAATATTAATGACAAAATTCAAATAAAAGAATTTATACATGACTCGATAGAAAACCTCAACCAGTTGGTACATAATAATGAATTCTCACTTACAACTTACCACATATTAGCTGAATTAAACTACCTACAGTGTATAAATAATCTCACGAAAAATATTTGCAACAATATTAATGATAAAATGACGTCACTGCATAAGAAATTGAATCAATGAAATGTACTAAAGATGTATTATTAATTTATATATACTTTAGATTTAATTCTAAATATAGTTTCTTAAATTTTTTATTATATAATGTTAGTATCATATCAAAATTATGACAATGTATAAATGTGTATACGTAAAATTCTGTATAAATATATAACTGTAAAATAACATAGATGAATCCCACGCCACACACAAGATCTTATCTTTAAGTGGTGTGGTAAGTGAATTTAAAAAAAAAAAGAAAAAAAAAAAAAAAGATGGAATGTAAATTACTGTGTAAAAAATGTATCTTTTTATATGTGAATAAATAAAATATATATATATATAGAATGTACTCGGCGGAGCTACGGGAGGTGGAGCTGACATGGGATGAGGCGAGGAGCAAGGCGGCTGATAGAGCGGACATCACGTGTCACTGCCACAAATGGCAGTGACACGTGATGTCCATATGCTCCAGTTGAGGGAGCGGACACGGACAAATGAATGAAATGGTGTTGCCTTAATGGTTGCTTAACGGTTGTTAAACGCTCGAGGTTGTCCTTTGTTCTACCGACTCCGGTTCTTAATCTATTCAGGGATTTCCAGGTCCGCCAGTCAAGGTTCTTGCTACTTGGGAATCCTTCCTTTGGAGTAATGAAATCCTCTGGTGCGACTTGTCGCCAGAGCTGAAGTCTCTCATTTTCAGGGCCGGATGTGAGAGGTTGTGTGGATCTCAAAAAGCTGCTGGCAGCTGGAAATATGTTTGCAGATCAACGCCCTACATACAGTGCTTAGGCATTCTCAAAATATCAAGCGTCATAACATGCAATGACATCGCTTTATCGCAGTCAGAAAGTATTATCATGTATGTGTTTAGTGCTTACATAAAAATAAATAAATAATCATTTATTTTTGGCTAAAAATTTGCGTTGAACACTACATTAGTCAAAGCTTTGATTGTAACGTCACGATCCGCAAAACGATACAAAAAAATATAATTATTTCTTCTGCTTCAGTATAGCAATAATTTATGGCCGATCACGTGACTCGGCTGCTTGCATCCCATTGGCTGAGAGATGCGAGAGGTGTGTCGTGATTGGTTGAGAAGAAATATAGAAAAAGACGATACCAACTGCAGTCCTAAGAAACACCGCCTTAATGATAAGGTGCAGTGGATGACAACCTTTTAGATTATACTATCATTAAAAAATATATAAATAATGAATACCAAAACTCTATAATACTACTTGAAAAGTTGATAGTCAACCGTGGCGTATTAAATTCACGGCTCGGTGTAGCTCAATGGTCAAAGCGTTTGCTTTGCAAGCCAAAGATCGTGGATTCTATCCACAAATAAGATTAAAAAATATATATTTTTATCGATTTCTGAGCTCTAAAATACCCCCGGTAGGTGTGCATTTGATAGGATAACGTGGAGACGGCTAAACTACCTCCAGACACCACCTCATCACTAAGTCATCAACCCTGAAGAAGACACCTGCAATGGCGGTCGAAACATTGGAAAGAAGTAATTCGCCACACACGACTAAACCCAAAAGCCAAGATCTCAAATTTGGCCGTGAAAACCTAAGAAGTTATACATTAACATAGGAAGTATTTTAAAAATAACATTAGTTATACAAATCTCAATATTAAAATAAAATTGTATATTTTTACGGAATAACACTAAATATGAAAAATCTTTAATTGTTTAATAATTAATCGTAATATAAATAATTAATAATACTTAATCAGTTCAAATAATACTTCACATATTACAATTACTATGTACTAATACTATATACAGTGAAACCCCAATTAACCGTTTTCATATAATAATTTTTCACGCATTTATCGTTCAGTTTGTTAAGCTTCGGCAAACATGTAATATATTTAAGGTATATGAAACATTCTCAGATTACACGTTTTCTCGCATTTATCGTTTTTTTTGTTACTCGAAAAACGTACAATTGAGGTTTTATTTTAATTTGTTAATTAAAATGATTTTACTTTAATAATGTAAAAGAAATGCAGTTTTATTTATTTGTGTGTCTCTTCTTGGATGACCCTTGCATCTCCTCTAGTCCTCTCTCAAGTCGGCGAACACCGACAATGGGCGAACCGACAATTCGATAAATAGATTCCGTTCTCTCTTGGCGGACTAATGGAGAGTTAGTCTACAATGGAAGCTAATAAACTAACTCGACCACGTCCATACCTTGTATCGACAGACGAGACCCATGGGCGTAACAAATTATACATTAAAACACCATAGAGAGCAGCAAAATTTTCAGGTGTTTTTATCTGCATAAACAGCTCACATTTCGCTTATTTCATGCGCAATATATGAGACTTGCAGATATGCTTGATCAAAATTATGTGACATCTATTCAGCAACTGCATTATCCCCATTGTGTGAATTGCTGCGAATTCTCGTAATTCGCTAAAAACCGATGCAGTCCTAAAATATTTTTCTAAATTTTGTATTATATTTTCAATGTTCTTTTTTGTCATATTGTATATTTAGTTTCAACATTAGTTTAATTATTTATAACTTTTATATATAATTCTATCATTATATGCTATGACCGGTACCGGCTTTAGACCCTGCGTCGCCCTAGAGCATTTTTTTCTAACGTCTCATATTGTTTCATCATCATAATCATTAGTCTGTATCCGTCCACTGTTGAACGTAAGCCTCCCGCATGAGTCTCCATCCTCTTCGATATTCCGCCATTCGCATCAAGGTCACTCCCGTTATTCTTCTTATGTCGTCATTCCATCTTGCAGGGGGTCGGCCAATGCCAGTTCTTGGGCGTCATTCCAATACTTTTCTTCCCCATCGGCCGTCGTCTCTTTGAAAGATACGTCCTGCCCATTTCCACTTGAGTGTGCCTATTCGTTGGGTAGCATCCACTACTTGAGTTCTTCTGCTTATTTCCTCGTTTCGGATTCTATCTTTTAGCGACACTCCGAGCATGGATCTCTCCATAGCACGCTGGGTGACCTTTATTTATGGGTAAGACTTGCTGTTAGATTCTACGTCTCTGCGCCATAAGTTAATACAGGGAGGATGCATTGGTTAAACGTCTTAATTTTTAGACATTGGGAAATTTTCGCTTTGAAATTGTAAAAAGTCACTACATTGATAACACGAAATTATCATGAAATCATCGGAATGTTGCAAAAAGTTGTCACAAATTCTTCAAACGTATTTTCTGCCTGGCATAGGAGTATCGGGCCTTGGTTTATGTCCTCCTGGGACATTTATTGTTCAGTCGGCCGGCGATTAGTGAATGGTTCACCTTTCGTATCGGTGGACGGCTCATTACCTGCCCAGGTGACGCGTCAACACGCTACTCAGGACAATTAGCAGGACGCACGTCATAGAATCCATAAATGAGATGAAGAAACGTTTATACATGGACATGCATTTTTTTACAATAAGGATAAATTCAATTTAGGGCAATCCTAATCTTCGTCAATTGTTGGAAATATCTCATAAAGACAAGACCGTAGATGTGGAAGAACAGTGTTGGCGCGGCGCTCAAAAGTAGATGTTCGGGATGTTTGTCTGACTCTTCTAAATGGTTTGACAGCACTAAAATACGGTTAAAGAAATCTTAATTTTGAAAGATAGAGGGTCAAGCCTGTGCAAAGGCCAGACCCTTCTTATGATATCCATCGTTGATGGGAATATATAATAATTGATCATATGTATCAAGTTTTCTTATTAAGTGTGGCGTTCCTTCCTTGACTTCTCCAGTAGCTGAAAGGGAGGCTGCTTGCGACCGGATCCGGAAGCCGACCGTCCGTTGCAGGGTGACCGGAAGCCGGGCGAGCATGCGCGCTACTGTTTGCCGGACCGGAAGTGACCTCGCAAGAGCCTGTTCGGAGCAAAATTGCCAGTTAAACAGAATAGGGCGGACAATGATCAATGGGACTAATCAACCATTGTCCAAATCTCACTGCGAACCAAAGATTACAGTGGTGTACTTCAAGGGACTATTCAAGGGCCAAAGTTTATCTAACTTACGAGAGTACTGAGTATATACACTTGCTTTCTAGACAGCTAAAAATCGGAAACTTGACAAGATGTTTGCTCATTTTATGCGTGAATGGTCAAGTGGACGTATGCCAGCTGGGGTTCCACTGTGGATGGTGTTTGCCCTGATATAGTTCAACAAGGTAACCTGATGATGTTGCTTTATTACTATGATGAGTATTAAAATTATGCTTCTTTTTTATGTTAATGCATGCAGGAGAGCACAGCCGGTCAAGACCAGTGCATTTATGACGCTCAGCCACGGAGACTGGACGCTGCATGCAAGAAACGTGTGTTGTATTCGTGTTTGTGTGTGGGTTGGGGAGAATACAAGTTTATATTTTCCAAAGGCCATTTGTAATTATAAATATTATTTCGTTGTGACATCAATGAATTCCCTTATAAATTAATGATTTCCTAAAACCACATATACCCATCACACAATTCATATACACCTTTTCACTCACTCTTTAGCTTTATATAGAGCCAACAAAAATTTAACTAATCGACTTGAAAATGGCCATCCGACTTGGCTGAAACATGTCATCAAAAAAATATATATGTGTGGAATAAATTCCAAAGAATCTTTTATTTTATATCTCATATTATGAAATTCCACCAAGAAATATCGATCGAAAAAATCGAAATAATATATTTATATGTTTCTTGAAGAGATCCAGATTGTAGGAAGGACGAAACACAGACGCCGGAAGAGCATTCCAAAGGTTACCGGTGACATTAAGGAAGGAACTTTGGAAACTGTCAGTTCTTGGTCGACACACATTAACCGTGCATGAATATTCAGCAAGTGTAAGACGCGTTTGTTGGTTGTGGGTGGGTGCAGAAGGAATTAGTTCTTTAAGTTCCGAAGTGCAGCGACCGTGGTAATAACGGTAGAAAAGACTAATTGAACCAATCTTACGTCTGTGTTCCATTGATTTCAGGTTTAACGTCAGAGTGTCGTTGTTTATCAAATGAATTGCTCTTCTTTGAACAGATTCAATTAAGTTTAGAAGGTTTTTTTGGGGCTGCAATCCAAAGGTGACTGTCGTATTCAAGAATAGGTCAGATTTGTCCTTTATATAGAAGAAGAAGTTGTTTATCGTTGAAATACCTCAGTGATCCACATAATACACCTAGTTTTTAGGAAGCAAGACCGGCTTTATACTTAATAGACTCGTAATATTTAACTTTATACGAGATTGATACTCGAAGGATGTTGATGGAGCTTGCTTTTCTCTTACTTCTATACTACATTCACCTTTTTGATGCTACTGTATTACTGGACTGGACTTTACCCGCCTCACACCCGCATCACACCGGAGGACAGTTTAGTCTCCTTGATGTCGCGCTACTGTTTTACTATATTAAATATTACTTTAGTGTCTTTAGTAAGAGGTATATATCGTATATTGGTAATTTTCAAACTTCAGGATCAAAGCCAGTGGCCGCCAATAAATATTACTTTTTAAATATATATATATGTTGATCAGTATTTACATCAATATAAACTAATATCAGATCGAATTCTTTATACTTAAACGATCGGCTTATATTTGAATTCCAGTTCTCCGAGACAATAAAATCCAAGCTGTTTTAATTGACGTCCAAATACCGCATAAAAAAGGCCTTATCAATACGACCGCATTCTTTTTATTCTCGATTGTAAATACTTTGTATACCTGGTAACTCCGGGTCGAGACGATAGATAATATTTAAATAAAGGTAAAAATTATCAGGTGGTTAACAAGTCTCGAAGGACCACACGTCTGTTCCTAACAGAGAATACCGAAGATTTTTGTCTGGAGGTAAAACACTCGATCACTGCACATTAAGTCATGGGTTCGATCCCAAAAAAACATTTTTTTTATATAAATAACGAGTTATTTTTATCATATGACAGTAGCATATCTTGATTGCGGATGTAGTTCAGTGATCAAATCGTTTGCTTGGCAAGCCAAAATTCATGGATTCGACCCCCGACGATTTATGAGCTCAATAATATCCCCAGTTGGTGAGAATTTGATCTCTGCACCCGTAAAATGCCAATCATAGCCTATTAATCGAAATTGGTAGTAGACGAAAGTCGTCCAGCGAAGACCACCCATTTATAATAAATTCCTGAAATAATAAGGATGATGCATGAATGTCGGGCTATAGTATATGACGTTGGGGGATCAACACTCCACATGCAGCGCTTAGCCATATGTATAATGGTAAGTGCCATGAAATCCACAGATGCCACTTCAAAATTACTCTCACCATTTGTTGGTATTCTACTCTATGTGTTCACAAAAAAAAACGTATGCGGGCTCTTGCTAGATTACCAAAGTTAAGCTACATAGGACCTGGACCAAAACATGGATGAGTCTCGGCATGTTTCTAACCGCGTGTCGCTGGTCGGCAAAAGAGCAAAATTGATCCAGTCTTCGGGAACATTGGGGTAATAAAATATCCTCATTAAAAAATCTCCCGAAATATGACTTACATACTATAGGTGCGTCTCTTCAAGTCCTCGAAGAAAACGAAAAGAAGAATTTTGCAGGTACAAACCTATCTTTAAAATTGCTTCTGTGTTTTTTATGTAAACCCATATCGGAGAATATCTACTGTAGTAGTATTCCAGACAAATTTTATGTTTTTTAAGGGAATCGTGTGATCAACTCGAGCCTATCTTCAAAAATATTTGTTTTATTTTAGACCCACGCATTTGGCATTCATATTTGATGCGTCATACAATCCAACTGAAGGTATTCTCGTAAAATAAATTGAAAAAAACTGTAATCATTTCGTGAGTCCGTGCTATCGGTAAGACCATAGCTCTTATAGCTCATTCTGAAGAAAAAAATCCTAGCTAATTAACATGCGGCTTCGTTATCAAGCATTATTTGGTCATTCTATGACGCGCAGGGCCGCATCTGGACAATCCATTTGGCACCTTTTCCATTATATAAAAGCACTGAAAACAATTAGGGTGAGAATTCCACTTTGCAACATGTTTTTCAATTTGTTCAACATGTTCAACAATTTCATAACCTTCTAATTTTTCTTACCCTCTATTCTTCACTTGTTCTATCTGTTCTGGAATATGGGAGCTTAGTTTGGAATCCCAATAAATCCAATCTATTCAACTTAATTAATTCCGAACATTACCCAACTATTTTTCTTCTAAGTATGCTTTCTTTCCATTCGTTAGAGTCCCGGAGGAAAATTGCTGCTCTCAAACATTCATTCCTTCTCCTTCGCGGCGCAATTCACAACCCTGGGATTCTTGAATGTTGTAACTTCTACGTTCCAGATAAGTACACCCTTGCTCGTAGCCATCCATTGTTTTTAATTAATACTTGTGGAGCTTTGAGTACTTAATTTAGTACAAGGGCAATGGCGCTCCTAACTGGCCTACCAGCACACTTCGATTCTTTTTATACATCCTTTTACTATTTTGTCTCCTAGATCTCTGTGATCTTTGACACGTTTCACGTTCTTCTTCTTTAATGTTTTTTTTTTTAATTTTTATTATCTTTTACATGTATTGTATACTTATGTATACTTTATGTTTCTTATTACTTGTACCTTGGAACTGCGGTTCTGTAAAATAAATAAATAAAAATAAAATATGTTATATTTTCAATATAAATTCTAAGTTCACTCCTGTCTTAAGTATATTATATACTTGTATGTTTGGTTCGGGTATGATATCTGTGTGTCTGACCACAGGTTCTCCACATATCAACGTATTTTATGGACTCTTGATAACGCCTATCCAAGCTTCACGGAGGTCATGAAGAAACAAACTCGTGACTATTTTTATGACATTCCTTGTCATCCAAGGTATTCGGAGAGACCAATGGAACACTCGCATACAGGTATTTCTGGCGATGCTATAAAAACGACGCCATACCAAAATCGGTCTTTTAAAAAAAAAATACGGCTACAATCGGTTAAATTCGGCTTTGTAGAGCATCAAAAGCAAATCAATTATTTTAACTTTTATTTAATTTTGTTTAACAGAATCTTGCATTTCGATCTCCATTCCTTTCGGTCCTCCGCAACCCTCTTCAGCTCAGTATAGGAGCTACAACTCAAGTCCTCGAACACTTGCTGCAAATACTCCTGTCTAGGGCGCCCTCTAAAGTTTCTACCCTCAACCGTCCCCTCCGTAATGTCGTGAAGAAGACCATCGTGGCGCATGATGTGACCGATCCATCGGGCTCGCCTCTCTGAGTTGGTACTTATTAGGTGCCTATATTATATTCCTTAATTATCCTGAGAACCTCATTGTTCGTGACGTGGTCTCTCCAGGAAATTCCGAGAATTCTTCTGTATGATCATATTTCAATTTTGTTATGTGAAAGTTAATCGAAAATATAATACCCTTTTTTTCGCATTATCACAAATTGCGACCACTCTATCAATTGTCATTGTCCGTGGCACGTCTCAAGACATCTCTGCGCCCGGAGATCCAACTAGAAACATGTTATATAGTTCCCGACGACCTGAAAAAAATCTATTAATTTGAATTTTTCAGGGAAAAGCCTGAGGTTTTTTAAGAGATTGGACGATCAGCACGACGCTCCTGAGGCCTTATAATTTTGTTTTGTCCTTAAGGAGTGGCTCAACCCTACCAGCAAAAAAGTAACTAAACTAATAACTAAAAATAATTTTAAAAAATAACTAACTAAACACAAAGCAGCTTTCCATGCTACACTCATTCAAGAGACGAAGCACTTGTGGATGCGATATGCACTTTGGATGCCGCAGGAGAGCATAAACTAGATAAAAGTCCGTCAAAGCCTATACATATAATTTATTGATTGAAACTTCGGCAAGCAGAGCTGAAATGTGATTATGCGAAGAAAATGGCGGCTGACATAGCTTTTTCGTGACGACCATATACTATTATTTAAATAATATATTGTGTTAGCGATATATCCATTGTGTTCATGCCCAACGTATTTATACATCAAATATGACATGTTGTTTGTTAGAATAAAGGACGTCAGACGCTGCTGCTGGGGTAGGCGCCTATGATTTAGCTACCACCCTCAGTGTTGACGAACACCTTTAGAATTTTCATTGATATCAAAAAGGTATTATCATTATCGTACAAAGGGCTTTATCAGCTATTATATTATCCATATAATGCATAAAAGATGGCCTAATTTGATGCATCATTGTGCTTAAAAATGATGTAATTTTTTTATTTATTTAAAAAATATGGGGTCAAAATAAAAATCACGATTTTTAACTAGTGACATCCCACGTCTTTGAATGACTGAAGAGTCGCGGGTTCGTCACGTGGCCCCGTGGAGCAAGGATGCAGGAGCAGATAAACAAAACAAATAAATTGTTTTTGAAGCACAATTCGCATTTGTTTTTATTAAAGATTTGCATTTTCGTCCGACCGGTACGGCGTTCGCCGGCCGGACGAAAGTTAACTGAGAACTGACGGAACACTGTAATATTTTCAACATATTATACAATAGGTGGTAATACTAAATTTACTGAAAATAATCTGAACATTTCAACATAAGGGTTGCTGTAAAATTTAAATCTATCAATTTGCCGCAACGCCCACTCCAATCTACGCATATGGCCACCATTAACGTAGCGTATTTCAGAATCCGGGCTCGAATGGATCACCCCTCTCGCCGGTAATCAAGTTTGCTAGCCTTTTGTGTGTCCAACGCAATTTATTATGAATATATATTTTTTTATTGGCGTATCGCGAATCTACATAATAGGTTATGTTCTCTCTCCGTACATTTAACAAAGTGTATACTGCGTTCAGTTCAATAGGCTTTTTTAGTTAAATTATGATGTATCCATATTAAATAAGGCAAAGGGTTGCTTACAGTGCTTCAAATTGAATAAATAAAATATTTCTTATTATTTGCATTTTTCTTTGAAAGGCATTATGATCATTTAACCTTAAGTAATGTAATTTCATTTATTTTTACAGTGCTTCAAATATCAAACAAATACAATAGCCCATTGTAACCGCGGTTCTCTTTAGATCACTAAAATCAATCGACATTGACGCTAACGAAAACTAAGGAATAGGTTACACCGACTTTTTTTAATCAAATTGTCCAGGTCTCGAGAGCAACTGGCTAATCATCATGTCAGCTTCATAAAAAAGTAAAATAACGATTAAAGTAAAATAGATGTCATAAAAACATGGCGTGGACAATGGTATCTGAGAGAACTGAGTGTTTCAGATATAGAACGCATTAGAAAAGCAAAAATAAATTGAAAATATAATTTCTTCATGTTATTGATTTTAGTTTACAAAATTATTTTTCTAATTTATTTGTTTTTCTTCTTTTAATATGTTAAATTTTTACTAGTAAGTAACAAATTAGTTTTGTATTATATTTCTTTTTTGTTCTTCCATATCCATTACATATTTGGATCGTATGATAACCTTAAATTTCCACATATTAGTTTTATCTACAACCGATGCCTACCCAAGTACGTAGTTCCTAACTGCCCTTCAGATCGAAATCCTGAGACCTTCAAAAGTAGGCAACTGCAATATCCGAAGCATATTTAGACATCAATTATTAACCCTTTCGTTACGGCTCGGTGGAATACAAATTATGCTATGGCGTGAATTTTTCTAACCATTTATTTTGCTTAAGACTAGTATTTGAAGTATAAATGTACTTATCTTACCTAATTTTATATAAAAACTTGGTTCTTTTATCCTTTAGCATTCATGAGATGCATAAAAAACTATTATATTTAACAAACGTTCATTCTCTTCTTCTTCTTCGTGTCAGCGACGTCAAATTATTTTTTACCAGTATCTAGCAACATCGATAGCTCGTGTCTTGCCCAGCATTAGGTCCTGAGATGTGCAGCTTGTTGGGCACATGGAGCAGCATTTTAGGTGTGAGGCGGTCTGCAGGTCTCCACAGCCGCACAATAGTGTCTCTCCCTGCCGAAGCATTCCCCACCGCTCGAGGTTGTCCTTTGTTCTACCAACTCCGGTTCTTAATCTGTTCAGGGATTTCCAGCGACAGCAAAAACGTTCATTATGTAACTGCATACATGTGATGGTATTGACACATGTGGTTTACAGAAAGAATGCTCCAGTGACGAAACCTAACGATATTTAATTAACGTGCTTTACAGAATCATGTAAAGAATACATGTAGGTTGATATAGGGAATGACTGCAGTTTCAAGTTCCTCCCGTAGATGTCAAAATGAGTACTGAAAGTAGCAAAACGATATATCACGGCTGCCGATGTCAACGATAGGGGAATCTTAGATGGCATATATCGACAACCGATGCGAAAGGGTTAAGAGATCGTATGATAATCACGACTGCCTCAAAGCTTGGATTAATCCATCAAAAAATATATTACGTCAAAAATAAAAAATAAAAATCATTTATTTTTTAAATAAAAATGTTTATATTTATTTAAAAAAAAACATTTTAACCACCTTCCATTACAATATCAGGTACAGTATGTCAGCTTGTACTGCTCCAACACCCCTTATTACTATGCAGATTTAATTTGATGCACTCTCCCTATTGCGCTTTTTCATATGAGCTTACTTAACAGAAAGGTTTGTATGCAAACGCTAGCGAGAGAGCATCGTAAGAGAATTATTATGGTTATATGCCTTATGTCTTCGGAGTAAGCCTACCTTTAGTATTAAATGGTCCAAGCCTCGAGAGCGTAACTCTTTACTAGATCTTCTTAAATATCCCGTTTAGCAGTTACGTACAATTACGTTAAAAATAGTTGTTAAAACTTCACAAGTAAAATGGTAACATCCTCCTCTCTTTCGAAAGGTTGTTATTCAGTCGCGTGAGGGCATTATGAGGAGCAGGTTAGCAAAACAAAGACTTTTTCTGAATCACATTGACATATATTTACGATAAACCTTACAAACTTATAGCTTGATCTAGTGACAGCATTCAGGCCGAGCCACAATACAATATGCTCTCGCCGAAAGGCGGCACACGACTGGCGCGCCCGTGATGGGCTGTCGCACAGCGCTACAAATGACGATCTCCGTAACTAGTCCAAAACACCAAACAAGCGAACAGAAATAAGAGAAGAATGATTGTATATATCGAGGTTTTCGGTACCAGTCAGCAAGAGCTATATTATGCTGATGTGAATGAATATTTAAATTTGTATTAACTAATAATTAGATTAAAGAAATACTCATTATTGATATATAATTATCATCATTTCACGTCCGCTTCCCTAGCTGGAGCATATGGTTGTAACGAACTGCCACCACAAAGCTCTATAAGCCGCTGTAATCCTCGCAACATCCCATGTCCGCTCTGCCTCCCGTAGATCTGCTTAATACATTTTATGTATTGCCGGCAAGTATAGCTCAATGGTCAAAGCGTTTACTTTGCAAGCCAAAGGCCGTGGGTTCGATCCCCGATGGAGATTAAAAATAAGGATTTTTAATCGATTTCTGAGCTTTAAAATTACCCCCGGTTGGTGTGAATTTGATCCCTCATCCGTAAAATGACAGTCATAGCCTACTTAATAAAATTGATGGTAGACGAAAGTCGTCCCATGAAGACCACCCATTCATAGTAAATTCCTGTAATAATAAAGGATTATGCGTGAATCTCTATATTACGCGTATAGACGTTGGCGGATCAACACTCCACATGCAGCACTTAGTCATATGCACCATGGTAAGCGTCATAGAATTTCACAGATGAGACTTAAGAATTACTATTACCATCTGTCGGTATTCTCCTGTATGTGTTTACATAAAAATAAAAATATAAGATACTGATAGCCTTCCAGAATGTCGAGTCCTTATGCTGTCCTGCGGCACCCAAAGTATATGTCTCAACCAGGTCCAACTTCGTCTAATGACTAGATTTGTAGTATGGAAGTCTGCCTTGTATGCTCCTTCACCACGTCACTCGATTAACTTACTTACTTCCAGCATTATACACTGGTATATGCTTTCGAAACCAATTATACGGCTGCATTGGCTTTTGTTGAGATTCATTGACGTAAAGAAGAATGGGGACGATACAGACGCTGTAAGGTCAGCACATTGTTTTAATCTATTAAGTACAATAGTACAAAAGTATGAAGGGAATCGATGCGAAGCCGCGACATTGACTTAATTTGTTTTTCCATACATTTTCACTGCCTCTTGCGTCACCCACGATGATGCGCCATATGGCATGGGCGCGGATAGATGCCAAGCGATGATACAGCGAATAGCTCCCGCCCTGGTCTCGATCCCGATACCATCCACTCACGTAATGAATCACCTAACTCCAGGACGGGAGTTGGAATATTCATGAAACATAAGGCGTAGCTTAAATGCTGAATCATACCACGGATACTTTCCCTAATGTTTCCCAAATACCCTGCAGCTGACAAGAGGTAGTACTAGCGCATTTTTTTCAGAAATCATGCTTTCAGTTTCGTGATATCAACAGCCTGGAACTCGCTACCGTATGTTATAAGAGAGCTGAAAACGGAGGATCAAAAGAAGAAGAAGATGACACGTGTCAAAGATCACAGAGATCTAGGAGAACAATACCATCGACAAAAGAGAAAAAGGATGTAAGAAATGGATCGAGGTGTGCTGGTAGGCCATTTAGGAGCGCCATTGCCGTTGTACTAAATTAAGTGCTCGAAGCTCCGCGAGTATCAACTGGGATCAAAAACAATGGATGACTACGAGCACGGGTGTACTTATCTGGAACGTAGAAGTTAAAACATTCAAGAATACCAGGGTTATGAATTGCACCGCGAAGAAGAAGGAATACATGTTTGAGAGAAGCAATTTTCCTCCGGGATTCTAACGAATAAAAAGAAAACATCCCTAGAAGAAAAAGAGTTGGGTAATGTTCGGAATTGATTGAATTGAATGGATAGTTAACGTAAATTTAAAAATAGAGACGTCGGAGAAATTTAAAAAAAAAAAATCGTGCATGATAATGTATTTGCATTTATTGGGATTCCAAACTAAGATCCCATATTCCAAAACAGATAAGACATTCATTTTATGCTGTGCTAACTATTCTTTTAGAACACAATATTTCCGTGTGATAAATATCTCCTCCAGTACAGCCTTCTTACCTTCAATTACAAATTACATCAAATAAAGTAACGTTCACGTAAATATTAATTATTCAGAATAAAGTGAGTTATCTTTGGAGATTTATCCCTAGTTTGCTTCTGCCATAGCTCATAGCGCTTGTTCATTTTTTGCCCATGATAAATTTGCCCACCTATGCATTTCCCCATAGCGGATCTATCCAAACTAAATTATTATTAATGGTGTATGAAACGTAATGAAAAGTACATTTTTTACTATTCATAGTTCATGCGCCGTACTAGCTTTATAAAAAATGCATGCGAGTATTACAACATGAAACTATAATTATGTTGAATTATCGACATGGTAATTTTATTTATTCGTAATTCAATAAAAGTGTTATTTTCAATTATTTTTGGTGACTATCATCAGTATTATTTTTGCGCAAGAGCATGCAGAAGACCACCAAAATTCAATGAAGAAGAAGTATATTATATATTTTTATGTAAACACAATGAGAAGAATACAGACAGACGATGATAAAGACAACATGGTAGCTAGACTTTGTCGAGATTAGATCGACGTATTCAACCGGTCAAGCATCTGATGGAATACGCTAAAGACCCTTCATGTACTTGACTCTCTTGTTCAGCGTCGTATTACGCGAAGCAAGGTAAGGATCATTTTTACTTTAATAACTGTATGACTGTAATTTCAGGTGGATATTTGCTCCAGTCAGGGAGCGGATATGAAAGAAAGAATAATTTTATTATTCAATTTTATGGATTTCATTTTCACCTGGGAATAAAATTGTAACAATGGTACATGTTTGTTTTGAAGCTATTGTATTACTATGGGAAATGGTGAAGGGAGGGAATGTCACCATGTCACGTGGCATTCATCCATGCGTGGACACATCATGACAGCCCGACGCGTCATCAGGCACTGGAAATACTACGAAAATAATCGATTGTTGTTTTAGGTATTTTTCTCATATAAAAATGTATTTCTTGTTAATTATGAGAGAAAAATATATTCATAGAAAGAATACGCAAAAGGTATTGATAAGCTCCTAAAGTCAATATTTTGATTGACGGCTTTTCATTCATCTTCGTAGTATCTATCCGGTGTGTTGGTTTGCAGCAACAGAATCTTGCGTCACGATCTTCATTCCTCTCGGTCCTCCGCAACCCTCTTCAGCTCAGCATAAGAGCTACAACTCATGTCCTCGAACACTTGCTGCAATTACTCCCATCTAGGGCGCCCTTTACAGTTTCTACCCTCAACTATCTCCTCCACAATGTCGTGAAGAAAACCATCGTGGCGCATGATGTGACCGATCCATCTGGCTCACCTCTCTGAGATGGTTCTTCTCATTACCTGAATATAAATAAGTAAAATATGCTTCAGCATTAGTTACTAACAATATTTGCTACGTTCACACCTTTAACACATTTAAATATATGACTTTCTCCTTTGAATTTTGGTAAGAAAAAATGTTTTATGAGTAACGAAAGATAAAAAATGTTGCTTTAATTTTTTTATCAAACGCCATGGCCTCGTTCGTCTCGTTCCAGATTACCTGTGATTGCTGGAGCTCCTCTGAGTACGTTTTAGGTACTTTATAAAGCCCTGGGACCAAAATAAAATATCAGTATGTGTATGTATGCTCTCCTGTAGCATCCGGACAACGCGTCACAGCCATGTTTATTTATTTATTTATATACAGAATCGAAATTCCAATTTTTTTTTACAAATATTTAGAAACATAGAGTTTACATAAATATACAACAAATAGAGAAAATAATAAAAATAAAAAATAACACAAAAGAATAAGAAGATGACACGTGTCAAAGATCACAGAGATCAAGTAGAACAATACCATCGACAAAAGAGGAAAAGGATGTAAGAAATGGATCGAGGTGTGCTGGTAGGCCATTTAGGAGCGACATTGCCGTTGTACCAAATTGAGTGCTTGAAGCTCCACAAGCATCGACTGGGATCAAAAACAATGGATGGCTACGAGCACGGGTGTACCTATCTGGAACATAGAAGTTAAAACATTCAAGAATCCTAGGGTTGTGAATTGAACCGCGAAGAAGAAGGAATGAATGTTTGAGTGCAGCAATTTTCCTCCGGGACTCTAGCGAATGGAAAGAAAGCATCCCTAGAAGAAAAAGAGTTGGGTAATGTTCGGAATTAAATGAATTGAATGTTAACTTTCGTTTTATAATCGACTGTAGGGTGGAACGCTGCTATGTCCACTCTTTCACCTAACTATTCTAAGATTCTTAGCAAAATCAATTCTACCTCAACTATTCTACATCGATACATGATTTCAAAACTATTTTTTTTTTTTTTTTTTACTTAAAAAAGTTTATTTTTTGCAAGTTACACACACAAGGTAAGAATACACATCTGAGAAATATTTGAAGAACGTAGGAGCCTATTCCATATCAGCCTCGTTAACCGCTCTTGTAGCCTCGACGATTTCCTTGATGAAGTTTAAAAGCAAGGGACCGTCAGAACTAAGTAGCAATTCAGGAAAATCCTCCCAAGAAATGGTAGAGACTCCCAGGCGACAACACAGAATGCGTCTCCTGTTCTCATGGATGATGCACTCAGCGAGAGTGTCTCACCATCTGTTGCATACCTGGATCACATGGACATACGTCGCAAGAAGAGAGGCCAAATCTTTTTAGAAATTTTCTGAAAATTCCGTGTCCGGTAAACGCTTGAGTGAGATGAAAGTCCACGGAGTTCGTCTTTTTCCACGTCAATAAGTGTCCGATGGATGGAAAGAAAGACTTGATTGTTCCTCCCGTTGTTGATTCTTGATATGCTGTGTTCAGAAAAATGAGTGTAATATAGGTGCTGTTTAGGCAGCACATTGTTTTGATCGAGTATAATGTTCTCGATAATGCGAATTTAATTAAAAGACACTCCATTAGCGTTTCCAAGATTTTTTCTTGAACTTCTTTTGTAGACCACCACTCTCAGTGACATGTACGCCAAAATATTTGAATCTCCCGAACCTCTCAACAGTCTGACCCCTGCTGGTAAGAGCCTGATCTACATTTACATCTCAACAAGCCCCATTTTACAAACTAATAACAAACCGGTATTCTTTGCATTAAATCGTATGCCCATTTGCAAAACAGTTTGCTCGCAATCTATCGATAAATTAATGTCTTACAGATCTGCAGTGAATAGACTTAATAAGGAAGGTATTACCTTAAAAGTACCAACCGTGACTTCAAATGAATGACTACGAGCACGGGTATACTTATCTTGAACATAACTTTAAGAAATTAAGAATTCCATGATTGTGAATAGCGGCACCCCTTAGTATTGTACCCCTGGTGTGTAGGTAAGTAAGGCAGGGGTGGTAAACACGTAATTGACTCTGCGATGATCAACCTGGACATGATCTGATAGTCGCGGTCTGACATTAGCGTAGTTAGAGCATATGACGATAGCATTTATGGGTGGGGTTGTTTATCGCACGCCATGCGGCCGCCAATGGGTGCGCCATCATAACACAGTAGCGCAACGTAATAAGTATTTATTATATTTTTATAAATGCAACACCATTGCTTATTTACGTTATTCTGAAGGCGTGAATTTTGACGTCGATTTTTTAATCATGTCGCGCCAACTGAACAAACGTTCCGGCGCTTAGCTATTCGACTCGAACAGACTAGAACCATAGGAGATCTTGCAGGACGAAACCGCCACCAGAATGGCCGTTCGGCCGAAAATATCGTGGCTGTGGCTGCCAATGTTCCTAAAAACGAAGAAACATAAAGCAGACGATGAGCCACGTAATTGGGCATCACCAGACAGACCCTACAGCGAGTTTTAGTGTAAGACCTACAGATGTTTCCATACAAAGTGCAAACATTGCATCAGTTAATACCTGCTGACCGTCAGTCGTATAGATTGATATCCTCCTCTCTGAATTTGATATCGAATTACTGGGTAACAGGATGCAGAAGCAGATTGACAATACAAAGAACGGGTTGTCGAAGCACATCTTGCGTTTATTTTAAATAAAGACTTGATTTCTACGCCCGACCAGCATGGCATGTCGCCGGCCGGGCGCGAGTCAATTGACAACTCCCGGCACTTTGCCGTCTAGCGCCCCAAGAAAGTCGCGGCAAAACAGCAAATTACAGATGAGAGTTGCGCCAACATGAAATGCAGCAACTGTCATAACAGGTAAAATAGCGTATGCAAACACAGTGTATTATAATATAATTAAAACAAACATTATTAGATATGCATGTAGCGAACATAAATAAGAGACAAAAGATCGTTTTTCGAGGCTTTACGCAATCAGCCTAAAAGACCTATATCAAGCTGATATCAATATAATTACTGTTGGATGATTAATTTTGCGCCACCTGTTTGTTCCTAGGTGGACCTTTAGGTGCAGAGATATCATGGTATGAGACATCTACAAAAACAACTGAAATAACTGAATTGAGGCAATTTGTCTTTACTCTACGAGTATGTTACAGATATGGGGCAGACAAAGGATATGGAAATAAAAAATAATTATTTTATTTTCTTCCGTTTATTTATTGTTTCGTCCATCCGTTCAGCCGCCCCTTGCGATCACATCGCACAGTACGGCGAGCGGTATATATATGACGCTTGCCGTTAATCGAAGAATATTGTTTTCATAACCGAGGCACGTGTCGCGCGTGCGGCAGACACGTGTCGCCGTGACGTCACACGCGACGCGTCACGTGTCAACCGCCCAAGTCATGTGGGACGGCTGTCGCGTAATATGAGCAACGACAACAATGATGATAAAATTAATTTGAAGACATTTTTAAGCCACAACATTAACGGCAATTATCGCCTATTATACTTTTACTAAGCTTTTCATATTATTTTTTTTACTTGCAGTACAATTTTTATGTTATGGCTTTTCTTCGCAAATTTCAACAATATATTGACATACTCCTTTTTAAGTTCGTTATTGAATTGCGTGGTGGCAGGATGAGGAGCAGTTGAACAACACACAGACATATTCAGAAGCACATATATATTTTTTATAAACTTTACAAACTTCCGGCCCGGGCGGAATAACATGCCGGGCCGGCCATAATACGACCTTATCGCGGTCGGCACACAACTGACTAGGCACCGGGTGCCGTGGTCGGTGACACCCAGTGCCCTCCTAACGGCATTACAAAACGACAACACATGCGTGTCCGATTAACGAACGAAAATAACTGACGAAATATTGTGTATCGAGGTTTTCGGTACCAGTCTGCAAGGGCTATATCATGCTAATGTAAACATGTAAACATTATTTGATTTTATTTTAGATAAAAATTTCGTACCTTGCTTAACTTAGTTCACACTGAGCACTGTTTCACTTGATGGAAGACTGCAGTTTCGCGATCTATACCAGCTTCAATATTTACAATGCGCACAAACGTACTGGCGTGTACATGAATATTTACTAATAAATTAAGAGTTTCACTAAAGTACAGTTTATTAGTAAGGGTAATGAGTGTGGCCTATGTAAGTAAATCGAAGTTGCTTTACTTAAAATATATATATATATAATGTTATTTTATATTATATTATATTATATATATTTATATATATATATATATATATATATATATATATATATATAAATATATGAAAGCTACAATACCAAATCTGGCCGTGAAAACCTAAGAAGTTATGTAACCTGCTTCTTTGTCAAAATTATAGTTACTTTTAATTAGACAATTGGCGTTTTGAAAAAATTATATAGTTTTTTGTTCAATAAATTATATTTAAAACAAAAAACAACGCTCCAATAAAATATGATACATAAATAGTCAAGTAAAAAATCAACACTGATTAATTCGCAACGCGAAGGGAAATTAATGACGTATTGTTGTTATTCAAAAATAGTGACATCAGCACGATATAACCCTTGCTGACTGGTACCGAAAACCTCGATATACAATCTTTCGTCTCTTATTTCTGTTCGCTTGTCATACAACAATGTGTCCGCCATATTTGCATGTTTGGACTAGTTACATAGATCGCCACTTGACCGCTGGGCGACGGCGTCAGCGCCGACGAGCGCGAACAGTCGTGTGCCGCCCGCCATATTGTACTGTGGCTCGGCCTAATGCTGTGACTAGGTCGGGCCATAGGTTTGTAAAGTTTATCGTAAATATATGTCAATGTGCTTCAGAAAAAAACTGTGTTATAATTCTGCTCCTAATCCTGCCACCACGCGACGGAGTAACAACCTTTTGAAAGAGAGGAGGATGTTAATAGAAACGGTTATTTGGGCTGTTTCGGTTTATTTAGTGACGTTGACGTGTTTTCCACGCCTAGAAGCTTCTCTGAAACGGACATTCTCGAAGTTGTAACATTATTTTGGATGTTTTCCTCGGTCTCGCAATTCCAAAGAATCCAATGTTTCAAATAAAGAAAACTGATAATACATTAATTATCTTCTTGCTTGTTATTCACACGCATCGTTTCATCACCTTGCGTGAAGGTTATAGAATCCATCGGGATGGTTTCCACCCTCTGTGTGTTTTACTGTCGCGTTGATTGCTCCCCCGCCACCGGAACAATCAGCGGCAGAGTGCATGCGCGCCCGGAAGTAGAGATATATTATTGTTTTTTGTTCACGCTTTATACAAAACCAAAGGCGTAACTATAAAATAATGTATTAACTTATACGTTCTAGATAAGTACACCCGTGCTCGTAGCCATCCATTGTTTTTGATCCCAGTTTATACTAGCCTCGAGCACTCAATTTAGTACAACGGCAATGGCGCTCCTAAATGACCTACCAGCACACCTCGATCCTTTTCTTCTTTTGTCGATGATATTGTCTTCCTAGATCTATGTGATCTCTGACACGTGTGATCTTCTTCTTATTTTACGTTACTTTTTTTATTTTTTATTATCTTCTATTTGTATTTTTTTTGTACCTTGGAACTTCGATTCTGGGTGTGAAATTAAATTAATTAAATGTCAATATAAATGATAAATATATCCATGAATTTTTAATTTTTTTTATTTTTATTAGAATATTATTTTGTTATTTCAATATTCTAATCTACTTTTATAGATCATTGACTAAATAAATAAATATATAAAAAAGTTGATTATTAACTGGTGCGGAAAATATCCATATTCTATCTTTACATAAAATTTTTTTCAACTTGTCAAAATGTTTGTAACAAAAAATAACGGCAGAAGCGGGATGCGAACCGCGGACCATGGAAACCAACTATGCCCAGAATATTCATACCGCCTGGCGAACTGCGCCATTGCTATGCCTTGTCCGACTCGCGTTGAAACCTAGTATTTATATCATTGTTATCATGGTTTGCGATAGATGTCGCTAGTATATATTCAAAGTATGTATATTTTTATTATTATATTTTCATTTATCACATTGGTTCTTTCCGACAGTCTATTTATTTTAGATGATTCATAAAAACTATTCTATTTAACAAACGTTCATTATGTAAAAAATCGCTCTTGTGACGAAAATTAACGATATTTATTTACATGCTTTACAGATTCCTGTAAATAATACATGTAGGTTGATAAAGGGAATGACTGCACTTCCAATTTTCTACCGTAGATGTTACAATGAGTACTGAAAGTACTAAAACGATATATCACGTCAACCGATGTCAACGGTCGGGGAATCTTTGATGGCATATGCCGACAACCGATGCGAAAGGGTTAAGAAGATCGAATAATTAGCCCGACACTTTGAAGTAAAAGAACACAAAGAAATATACAACATGAAAAGTATTTTCTCATAGTCTTTTTTCTTTTCTCTTAGTCTTTTCTACCGTTATTACCACGGTCACTGCTCTTCAGAACTTAAAGAACTAATTCCTCCTGCACCCACTCACAGCCGACAAACTCGTCTTACACTTGCCGAACATCCATACACGGTTAATATATGTCGACCAAGAACTGGCAGCTTCCAAAGTTCCTTCCTTAATGCCACCGGTAAGCTATGGAATGCTCTTCCAGCGTCTGTGTTTCCTCCTTCCTACAATCTGGATCTCTTCAAGAAACAGATAAATATACACTTGCAATCTCCCCAACCCACACACAAATACGAACACAACACACGTTTCCTGCATGCAGCGTCCAACATCCCTGGCTGAGCGTCATAGAGTGCACTGGTCTTGATCGGATGTGCTTTCCTGCATGCGTTTACATAAAAAAAAAATCAAATCGCATTTGATTGATTTTTTAAAAATGTAATAATGTAATTTTTTATGTATGTACTAAGTACTTGTATGTGGAGTAATGAGCGAGCACAATGAAAGTATGCAATAAGCACATAAGAGCTTCTGTGGAACATGCAATCAGGTAAAAAGCACATATTCACGTTGGAAACAAATCAATTTAATTACGTTACATCTGATCGCGATAAGGAGCGAATAATGAAGGTAAAAACGACGATCGCGTGAGTGATTACAAAAATAATAAACAAATTATTTTGCGGTGATTATCGAACGACCCTCGTACCGCGCGTATTTCTTCTACCATTTTTTCTGCCTAATTGGAACAAATGGTCACCATAAATCTTCACCAAGAGCCACTGTTACGTTCTGGACTTTACCCGCCTCACACCCGCATCACACCGAAGCACAGTTAAGTCTCCTTGATAACGCTCTCATTCAGATTATGATCAGTTAGCAACTGATAAATCCAGTGGGAGTCCCCTCTGAACAATTGTGGCCACTGCACAGAAGTGCTAAAAGAAAGTACCCGTGAAAGAGATTAGAATCGCATTCACGGGTTGTAAAGAGATGGAGATGGAAGATAGATTCTGTCACCGAAAATACGAGCAAATATTGTAAATGCATGGATATTTTTTTAAGTGGCCACAAAGTCTGCATGCCCGATAGGGCCGAGGTGATTCCCTCGAACTGCATCGAAAAGGACTCCTCTTTCTAACAAAAGGAACTGACAGTCCCAGAGAATGTGCTCTGAAGTCTGGAAGGGGGCGCCACAGGGGCAATTAGGGTTTGAAACTAAATTAAATGAGTAATCTGTTATTAAAAGCGCCGTGCCCAGTCATTAGTTGGGTAGACCAGTGATCAGGGCTTATCTATTTAGCAGTTAGTCTGAAGTCAGCCAGAAAAAAACCTCTGTTATGGTCTGTGTATGCGCTACATCACATTTTTTATTTATTTTAAATCTTAAGACACGAATACGAGAATGGGATATCGGTATGAATGGATTGGCGCCCAAGAACTGGCAAATCAATTGTTTTTGCGAACCTTATTGTATATACGATGACCTCATCAGAAGGATGCCGAAGTAGGCTGGATTCTGAAGGCACAGGATCGATATATATATATATGGAGACTCGTGTGGGAGACCTACGTTAAAATAGTCGACATAGTATTTGAGAATTTAATTCATAATTTATCTATGTGTTGAGCGTCCTCTTAGAATCAAATGCTCCAGGCCTTGAGAACGTCAGGCTAATCATGTGATATTCTAAATTTTTTTGAAAAATAAAGTATATACTAGAAATGTTATGTAAAAATAGTATTAATTAAGTATTGTATGAATATTGTCAAAAACTTATTTTTTTTTTTTTTTTTTAATTCTATCGATATATCGTATATTAGAAGTTATTTGATGAAAATAATATTTTTACAAATTTATTAAAAAAAAACTATTGTTTCGACTTAACAACGATTGCTCATTATCATCATTTAAGCTGTCAGTGAAGCCACGTTCATGCACGAAAGCATAAAAAAGCAATAACACGTACATTTGTTAACATTCTCTGCTGATAGCGCGTGAACAGCGTTAATAATTGCGGATTCCACGAACAAACAAGACAACAAACAAAAAACCCTCCCCGTTATTAACATTTTCCCAGCACGTGACTGACGGTATGACCCTCCCCGTCTCCCATACAAATAACGTTGTTTTTATACGAAAAACTTATTATATGGTTTCTCATTTTTCGTATATCACATTGGTTCTTGTATCCTTTAGCTATCAGATGATGCATAAACAACTATTCTAAAAAAGTAGCAAAACGATATATCACGTCAACCGATGTCAACGGTCGGGGAATCTTATGACTGCATATGCCGACAACCGATGCGAAAGGGTTAACGTAAAAAATACAAAAACTTCTTGTCCAATCACCGAAGTAAAGCATCATTGAACTTGAATCGTACTTGGATGAGTGATCTAGTTGAACTGTGTGTACATATATTATAGATGTATAAGATCTGTGACTATACATTTTAGTTTACAGCTTTTGCTTTAAGCCATTTGTAAAAAAGAATTTATTTATCAATCCGTTAAGTTCTTCCAGACATTATTCTTCTTCGTAGTATCAATCCGGTGGATTAGTTTGCAGCAACAAAATTTTGCATATCGATCTGTACTCTTCTCGATCCTCTGCAATCCTCTTAGCTCAGCATAAGAGCTACAACTCAGTCCTCGAACACTACAAATACTACCGTCTAGGGCGCCTAGTTTCTACCCTCAACCATCCCTTCCACAATGTCGTGAAGAAGACCATCGCAGCGCATTATGTGACCGATCTATCGGGCTCGCCTCTCTGAGATGGTTCTTACTAGGTGCCTATTTTCCTTGATTATGCTGAGGACCTCACTGTTCGCGACGTCATTAACGTAATCAAAATAGCCTCAGTGATTAGCCCGTCGCGATGTACTCGTAAGTAGATTTTTTCCCACAACTTCATTCCCAATACATCATATTCTTCAATATTTCCAACCCTATTTGTCGCCCAAACAAGTTGAGTTGATTAAAGTTTCGTTTTCTGTAGCGTGACAAATCGCGCTGAATACGTTCATTTGAGAGAGTTCCTTTATAGCACAGTTGAATATATAGTACAATATACCATAGTGACTATACTATACTGCGCTTTGCTATGGTGGTGATTCCCTGAGCATGCGCCACGCGACCAGGCCCCGGCTATTTCCTTGGGGAGAAAGCAGAGCAATCAGTCAATTTTCAATTTTATACAATCGGCGAAGAAAACTTTAAAGTATTTTTATTTTTACTACCTTTCTGTTCTTCCCAGACATTTACTTCAGACTAACTACTAAATGGATGAGCCCTGATCACTGGTCAACCCAACTTATGAATGGGCACGGCGCTTTTAATGACAGATTATATCATTTCATTTAGTTTCAAACCCTAGTTACCCCTGTGGCGCCCCCTTCCAGACCTCAGAGCACATTCTTTGGGACTGTCAGTTCCTCTTGTTAGAAAGAGGAGTCCTTTCGATGCAGTTCGAGGGAATCGCCTCGGCCCTATCGGGCATGCAGACTTTGTGGCCACTAAAAAAAATTCCACGCATTTACAATCATTACTCGTATTTTCGGTGAAGAATCTATCTTCCATCTCCATCTCTTTTTAACCCATGATTGCGATTCTAATCTCATTCACGGGTTCTTTCTTTTAGCACTGCGCTGCAGTGGCCACAATTATTCAGAGGGGACTCTCACTGGACTGACCTGTTGCTAACTGATCATAATCTGAATGAGCGCGTCATCAAGGAGACTTAACTGTCCTACGGTGTGATGCGGGTGTGAGGCGGGTAAAGTCCATATCAGTTTCAGCTTCAGTTAGAGCACTTCTGCGCGTCCGTGTGCAAGAGTGCAGACGCAAGTAATGACTCCTAACTGATGTCTGCCATTCTGCAGAATCCATTTTCCAACCTTACCATTTCCTTATCCATCACCACGTATTTCGTGATTACAACGTGTTGTTACAAAAAAAGGCAATTCGAGAATCGCTATAGTATACTGATTTTGCAGTCTTAAACTGAGACTGAGGTCTATTTGATATCTAACTGATGCACCTAGAATCACGGGAAGGCCTTCAGCCACTCTCTAACAAGTGGCTTTTTGCGTGCGTCCAGTAACGGGTCCCCAACAGGGAGGGTTTTCACCAAGCGAGATCAGTTTTAGCGTCTAGTATAAAGGATACACAGCGACTGTTCTAGCAGTAACTTTGGCACTGAAAAAAAGACTAATTGTCATACCTTATTATATTTTGTGTTGTTAAAATTTTAATAAAAGCATATATTTACAAAAAAATATACAAAAAAACAGTTTTATCAAGCAGTGCTGAACATTGATAACTGATAGTAACATTATTTCGATAAGATGAATGAAAGAAGAATGAATTCCCTAATACATTAATGATTTCCAAAACACATATACCCATCACACAATTCATATCCACCCTTTAACTCACTCTTTGCTTTATATAGAGCCAACACTCACTTTACTAACTGACTTGAAAATGGCCACTCGGCCTGGCTGAAACATGTCGTCAAAAAATATATTGTGGAATACATTCTAAAAATTATTTTATTTATATCTGATAGTTAAATATTTGTACGAAGTCACAAATTTGTTAAACACGTGTTTTTTACGATCAAATGGTATTTATGTCAATTGAATTTTTTTTAAAATAAAATTCTCTTAATTCCCTTTTTTAAATGAATATAAAATATTATACTCCTATATCTAATCATTCAAATATCGGCACAACAAAAAATTTTAATTGCGTAATAAATAGACCTAAAACAATTTTACCGACGGATTTAAATTAGTTGTGAAGCTTTTTATTGCTATGCCGAAAGTCGTGAGTTCGATTCCCGACCACGATAAAAGTAAAAATAATTTTCAATCGATTTTTAAGCTCTATGAATATCACTTGGTTGGTGTGAATTTGATTATTCGCCCGTAAAATGCCAGTACATAATAAATAGCCAATGATTTCAAATTGGTGGTAGACGAATGTCGTTTCGTAAACACCATTCATTCTTAGTATAATTGTGTTAAAATTAAAAATGCACGAGTGTCGGGCTGTACAGCGCTTCCACGTAGAGCGATTATTCACGGGTAAAATGGCAAGCGTCATAAAATCCACAGATGCGTCTTCTCAACCACTATCTGTCGGTATGCACCTGTATGTGTATGCGTGAAAAAATATCGTCTCTTAATGGCTTGTCGCAGTCGTCGCAGTCGTCCTCCGCACGTAGCTCGGATGCTGCATGCGGAGGACGGGGGTGGATGGTGAATTACACAGCACGTGACACGCGCGTGCTTGTCAATGCTCCTAATTGTGGCCGAGCCTTGTGCGTTCTTTGCTTGGCAATCGTCGTTAATGTCAACCACTAATGTCCAAAACGTGAATTACGACCGAGAGTCTGTGAGATTATGTATCACAGAATAACTGAAATACAGTGAACCTCCTGTAATGTTTTTGACAGATCGGATGATTAGCCTGATGCTCTCGAGGCCTAAACTATTAAGTCTTAAGAGGCGATTCAAACCAAAAGAAAAACAACATAGAAGGGACATTTTATGATAAATTGTTACGCGTCAGAACGATTTTACACGTTGGAACTAATGAATCTTTCATAGATCGTGAAACTGCAGTCTTCTGGCAAGTGATACAGTGCTCAGTGTGATCCATGTTAAAAAAATGAAATACTTTTTTATGTAATCGCATGCAGGAGAGCACTTCCGGTCAAGGCCAGTGAACTCTAAGACGCGCAGCCAGGGAGGCTGGACGCTGCATGCAGGAAACGTGTGTTGTGTTCGTGTTTGTATGTGGATTGGGGAGATTTCAACTGTATATATATCTGTTTCTTGAAGAGATCCAGATTGTAGGAAGAATTTAATAGCACTGCATCATTTCTTCACCATATCCGTACTGCGAACTGGAGCATATGGCATTCACAAACTGCCGCCACAATGGTTTGTCAGCCGTCATAGTTATCGCCTCAACATCGTCTCTGCTTCCCGCAGCTCCGCCGCACACATTCTATGTATAGTTTATGATGGCCCTTCAAGACGGTGCAAGCCCGAGGGCTTGAATAAAAGGCAACTGTAGTTAATGCTGTAAAATATACTTCACAACTAGGTTCACCTTGCTTCTTGACAGACTGTAGCATGAAAAGCTGCCTGGTCCGCTTTCTCAGCTTTTCATTACTTACAAAGTCAAATCATTGTACCCACAGTATTCTATGCAAGTGTCTGCTCTCGAAACCTACTATGCGGCTGCATTGGCTCTTGATGAGATTCTAAGATTTACAGTCGTAAACAAGAATGGAAACGATACAGGCGCTATATATATTTAAAAAATATATGTAATCATATGCAGGAGAGCACAGCCGGTCAAGACCAGTGCCTCTATGACGCTCAGCCAGGGAGGCAGGACGCTGCATGCGGAAAACGTGTCTTGTGTTCGTGTTTGTGTGTGGGTTAGGGAGATTGCAAGTGTACATTTATCTGTTTCTTGAAGAGATGCAGATTGTAAGAAGGAGGAAACACAGACGCTGGAAGACAATTCTAAAGCTTACCGGTGGCATTAAGGAACGAACAGTGGAAGCTGCCAGTTCTTGGTCGACTCACATTAACCGTGTATGGATATTCGGCGAGTGTAAGACGATATCGACGCCACTTTGTTTTGATCGAGTCTGCTTCGTAGTTCTCTACAAAATGTTTTTTTGTATACTTGTATATTATTATAATAGTTATGTAGGTATTCAATTCTCTCAAATATTGCTTTATTACTTGTAATTTTTTTGTTTCACAAAAACTGTCTATGGGTTTTCCCCTCGCTGATGGATGACTTGTGTGTTTTTATTAGAGCAAAAAGCTTCCTGGCGCCGCCGCCGAGCGCCGCTGCGAGCTTCCGGTCGATCTGCCGCCAAAACTCCGTTAAAAAACGCCCACTTCCGGTTATTTTTTGGCGGGAAACCTCACATTAGTGGCGTCGGAGAGGATAAGATCGTGACCATTATGAATTACAATAATTTATATGTTTGACCCAAATCTATCATAACATTTTAAATAAATTGTTGTTAATGGTATAAATTCCAAATAGATGGTTCCAACAAGGACCTCTTTTAATAAGAGTAATGAGCATGTGAATTATTGCAAGGATGGCCCATTCGCTTATCGAGATGCAGATCGTGCACTTACTAGTGGGAGTCAGGACATTGAGAGGGTTGATAGTTCAGATATCTGAGCGTACAGACACCAAGAACGGTAGCCTGCAAAAGGAGCTTGCTTCCTACCTGGAAAACTCTGGAGTGTCTTTTAATCGCAATATTTGGGACTCGCAGCTTTACTAATCATCCGATTATAAGTCGTTCATCAACGTAACCCCGATGCTGTATGCGGAGGACGGGGGTGGATCGTGAACTTCATGAGAACGTCTTATGTTAACAGTGTATTATACTGTGATAATAAATGATGGAATAATAAATCTACCAAAAACATAATAGTCTACGAGAGACATTTTTTTCGTGAACAGACAAAAACTATAAATAAACAATTCATAGATCACATCCGCCTGTGTCGTCCACTGTTGAACGTTGGCCTTCCGCATGAGTCTTCTTTCTTCTCAGTCCTCCGCCCCCGCATTCAGGCTACTCAAGCAAGACCAACGCTCCATTTACCAGTTCTTCGACGTCACTCTAACACTTCTTTCCCATGGAACGTCGTATCTTCGACAGATATATCCTGCGTATTGCCATTTTAGTGTGTATATTCGTTAGGCAGCCTCCACTACTTGAGTTCTACTTCTGATATCTTCGCTTTGGATTCTATCTTTTAGAAATACTCCGAAAAACAAAGATTATGATGACGCTGGGTGACCTTTGTTTTATGTGTAAGACCTGCTGTTAAATTCCACGTGCCTGCACTATTAGTTCATACTGGGAGGATACATAGGTTAAACGCCTTAGTCTTAAGACATTGTGGAAATTTCGCTTTAAAAATTTACTTATGTGTTCCAAATTCTGCCCATTCCAGTTATACACGGCTGTCGATCATTTTTTATCGACAGGCGTATACAACAACAGATTACAATTAGTTGAAAATATTTTTTATTTTTCAATCAAAAGAGATTGAACTCGCAATCAAAAAATAGCATGACAATCTATAGATTTAGCCTTTCGACCATTGCGATCGATCATAATTTATTTGCACTGCGAAACCTTATCCATTTATGCATTAGCAATAACAATAACCGTGGCCCAGTGATAAAGCGCTTCCTGTCGATCCGGGGGTCCCGGGCTCTCGTCCCTCTTGTGCCTTCAGTCGCCCTAATAAGAGTATCGGATGTCGAGTACCGGGAGTTGCATTTCCTAGCCGCATATATTCATAACAATACGATAATACTCCATGCAGTACCGACTTTAGACCCTACGGCGCCCTAGGGATTTTTTTTCTGGCGCCCCATATTGTTTATATTTTTTAAAAATCTGAGCAATCTTGGTTGCCCTTTGCGCCCCTGGCTTATTCGACACCCTGGGGCACCAACCCACATCGCCACCCCCTAAAACCGGCACTGATTCCATGTATAAATAAAAATAAATATATTATACTGCATTTTTTTGATATCGAAAGGGGGTATAGTAGTTCAGTAGAGCTGATTTCAACTCGTTATAGTCCTTGAAGGCTGGTGCCGAAAAGCCTCGATATACGATCTTTCGTTTGTTATTTTTGTTCGCTCGTCGGACAGGCTTATATAAAAATGTTAGCTTAAGTTTTAGATTTAAGTAACTGTGAGACACTGTGCTGCATGCGCCATTTTGTTTGCTTTGAAGTTCAAGTCCTGTCATGCGGCGCGCCATAGTTCGTCAAGTGGCCACTAGAGGTGTTTGGTGCGATGACAGTTGAACCAACATGAAATCGAGCAACTGTCATAACAAATAAAATGGGAACGCCGTGTAATTTTATATAATTAAAACTAACATTATTAGATGTGCATGTCAGGTGATCGAACAAAAATAAGAGACGTAATATCATTTTTCGAGGCTTTTCGGCATCGTCCTAAAAGAGCTATATCAAGCTGATATCAATGCATAACGCTGACCACTGCTTAATCACTCGTTGAAAGACTGAAGTTTCGCCCTTAATGAAGGCTTCATAAGTTCCTACATGGATAAGCATACTGAGCAGTATTATAATTTGTTTCCATTTATTTATGGAATTAACTTGTTAAAAGGTTAAAATATTTTTACCATATCCGCCACATAATTGGAGCATACGAACACCGCGCATTGCCGTTTTGCTGTCCTGTAAGCTCAGATTTTCTATGCCTTATCTCAGAACACCTGTAAACCTGGAGGTCTGTATGGGAATGTAGATGGATATTAATATACAGTCGATTCCGCTTAATTGGGACAGCCGCTTATTTGGGACAAATCTCAAAGAACAGAATCCAAGCCTAGAAACCAATAGTAAATTTATATGTTTGATTGGGAGAACATTCCGCTTAATTGGGACAGTAAATTTAAGATCACAGCACATATTATGTTACACATATTATGCAGGAAGGAAATTAAGGGAGCCCTACATCCGCACTGAATATCTGTGCTGGTTTTGTAAAAGTGAAATGCTACAAAATCAAAAGACAGGCTACACTTGACTCATTTTTGCATTAAATTAAATTGTATGTACCTACCCATTTATTATTTTAATTAGGAGTATTTTTTTTTCTTAAAAGTTTATATTAAATATTTGAAATTTATATGATATAAAATTATTAAAAAAAAATATGCATTGTTTCATTTTATGTGTCTATTACTGGTTAATGGCTTTAGTTGCCAAAACCAAATAAATAAATGTGAAATTCGCTTCATTGGGACAAAATGTCTAAATCCCGACGTGTCCCAATTAAGCGGAATCGACGGTATATAGTAGGAAAAAAAATCTTGGTTGTTATAATAGGTCTTTGGTTACACGTCAAGCGTGTCAAGAGTCTCCATCAGCGACTACCTCGGATGTGGCACGCTTGACTGAAGAGACACCGAAACACTCTTTAGAGACACGGAATACCTGATGTTCCACGGTCAACGTCTTCGTGTTTGTCACCGAAGAGTCGAGGGTCTGAACGAGGAAGCCGCCGGTGCAAGAACAATCGAAGACTCCACGGTTGGATGGTCTTACATGTCTTTCTCATCAGCTCGATGGCTGTTGTTGACCATCGAGGTGTGGGAAACATTGATTTACATAATGTGTGTGTGGAAGACTAACCTATCCTAATGTTTCTCAGGCGAAAGACTAATTCAATTCAGTCAACTTGTGATAAGATTTTTCTTTTGAAGATTACAATATATTAATATTCCATATCCATGGGCATCCCCCGTCTAACTAAAGCGACTCCAGATCGCTATGATCGCGTCATCCCGTATTTTCTTAAAAATAAACACATTCACTTACAAAGTAATGTTCACTTAAATTTTTAGTATACTAAATTTATATGTAGGTTTTTTTTTAATTATGAGAGGCTTTGTTTCTGGTCACATCACGGCCTACAAGCAAATATTTATCTTAAGTACACATGATAAGAAAATACATCGCAGATACTATGGTATAATATACAGGTATAATCAAGCCCGGCGGGTATAGCTCAATTGTCAAAGCGTCTGCTTTGCAAGTCAAAGGTCGTAGGTTTGATCCCCGATGGAGATTAGAAAAAAACAAGATTTTTAATCGATTTTTGAGCTCTAAAATACCCCCGGTTGGTGTGAATTTAATCCTTCACCCGTAAAAAGCCAATCATAGCATATTAATTAAAATTGGTGGTAAACGAAAGTCGTCCCGTGAAGACTACCCATTCATAGTAAATTCCTGTAATAATAAGGATGATGCGTGAACCTCGGGCTGCAGTTTGTGACGTTGGCGGATCAATACTCCACATCCAGCGCTTAGCTAATTATATACCATGGTTAAGCGTCATAGAATTCCACAGATGAGACTTCAGAATTACCATCGCCATCTGTCAGTATTCTCCTGTATGTGTTAACATAAAAATAAATGCTCAGACAATTAGAAATGGATTCTAATTGGTCCGCTTGAATCTAATGGGTATAATATAAGAGTACTTTAAGATTTACAATGCGATAGAAAATAATATGGATATTAACAATAAAAACAAGAATAATTAATTATGTTACATACAAATGAGAATGTTATAAATGTTATATAAAAAATAGTTAAATATTTTATTATGTACCCGTTTTCTTGGAAATATTGAAACTCTAGTTGCTTAAATTCACTTCACACACGGTCTTCAGGAAGGCCGAAACATGTGATCGTTAAAATAAATTGTGAATCATAACTAAATATTTTTAATTTATTAATTTTTTAATTAAAATTAATTCTACAATTATAATTATGCAGTTTCACCAAGTATTGTCAGTTGATAACCTTAATGTTAAATTCACTCTCACAACTTAAATATATTCATTTCTTCTTGTCCGCTCCCTCAGCTGGAGCACACGGACATCACAATCCGAGGACGTCTCCATAGATTTCGTATGGCTGGGAATGGATTTCTACTGGCGCAATGTTTTTTATAGTTAGGAAACGGATCACCGAGCGCAGCTCACACCTGGTGTGGCTGCCAAGCCATGACTGAGCTCTACAGGAAGCTCGATAAAGACTACAGAATCGCGGGATTCACCATAACATCGCTTTTCAGGACAGTATCGACATGGGAAACTTATTTTACGGATAACCCGTAAATACTCGTAATTAAAGTGGTTTTTTTACAACCTTTGAAAAGCAATAAAATAGCGCATTTATTTTATTTCAATATAGTTATTGATGTCTTATGTTTATATTTCAACAAAAATTTTATTCAATATGCAAATTAACCAATTATATATGACATTATGGTAAATATTGGAATTTTTGTTCTCTACGGATTTCCGGAATATATTTATATTAGATTAATTATCGTTTGTTTAAAATGTTAATTTGATTTTTTAAAAGCTTTTAGTCCACAGAGTGTTTCGTGACCACCGTATTACGCACCAGATAAAAATATTAAATTTATTTTTAAAAATGTCTATCTAAAAAACAAACTTGATTCCGATACAATGACGTGTATTGCAAGTAATAAGATACAGGAGAATACCGACAGATGGTGATAGTAATTTTTGAAGTCTCATCTGTGAAATTCTATGACGCTTGCCATAGTGCATATGGCTAAGTGCTGCATGTGAAGTGTTGATCCGCCAACGTCATAGATTACAGCCCGAGAATCACGCATCATCCTTATTATTGCAGAGATTTACTATGAATGGGTGGTCTTCACAGGACGACTTTCGTCTAGCACCAATTTTAATTATTAGGCTATGACTGGCATTTTATGGTTTTTTGATCAAAATCACACCTACCAGGGTACTTAAGAGCTCAAAAATCCATTGAAAATCCTTTTTTTTTAATCTTTGTCGAGAATCGAACCCATGACCTGTGACTTGCAAAGCAAACGCTTTGACCATTGAGCTATACCTGCTGGCAAAATATGCATGAGTCCGTGAAAAAAAGCCTTATTTGGTATTTTAATTATATGAAAGCTTTATGCATGAATACTACATGGGAAAATGAGCCTTAAAAAATGTGAACGAAATATTTTTTCCCCCTAAAATCGTCTTGGTTTCCTATTAGATTTTGTATTTGAAAATGCGTTTTTTGTCATTTTCAATTATTTAAGTAGATTCCTCTATAATAGTTCCTAATATGGAACACATGGCATATATTTTGCGAACGATAAATGGACAATGGCTACTGACACAACTGAGTGGCGACCATTTTTGGTGACCATGAATGCAGAAGAGCATAAATTATAGCTGCCTTGCCTTTAATGCCTCCCGTCTTGAAAGGGCGTCGGGAAATATTGTATATAATACATAGAATGTACTAAAATATAAATTTAAAGCTCTGCGAGCAATTTGACAAAAAAAATATTTGGTACATCTTGATGTACGGCTGTGAGACATGGTGCTTATCGGAAAGTGATAAAAAAAGTGAGATGTGGTCTTACAAAAGAATTCTCGGAATATCCTAGAGAGACCACGTCACGATCAATGAAGCTCTCAGCATAATCAAGGAAGATATGCACCTAGTAAGAACCATCTCAGAAAAGCAAGCCCGATGGATCAGTCACATCATACGCCACGATGGTCTTCTTCACGACATTGTGGAAGGGATGGTTGAGGGTAGAAACTGCAGACGACGCCCTAGATGAGATTATTTGCAGCAAGTGTACGAGGACATGGGTTGTAGCTCTTATGCTGAGCTAAAGAAGGTTGCACCAATCCACCGGGTTGATACTACGATGAAGAAGAATGTACTCGGTGGAGCTGTGGAAGGGATGAGGCGATTATTGTTGCAACTAACAGAGCTTTGTGGCGGCATCTCGTGATGAGTGAAGCGATGATGATGATGATGTGACGACACTCTTAAAAAATTTAAATGGCGTCTGCTCCGTCCCTCACCTTTAATGTCCTCTCATGTATGAGACCTCCGATAAGCGGAGGATCGTGATCGGACCGCATTGAGAATCCCAAAAGCTTTTTTTACACATGTACTTTAATAACATTGTTTTTATATTGTTTATTTTGAAGTGAGTCGTGCACGCGCCGCTGATACGGTTCTAAGTAACCTGTTAATCATTTTATTTTAAATGCCATTTAAATTTATTACATGCTGAAAGGTATATTATATACTTTTTCATGTTGATACTATATAAGAGAATATAGCCACCTTGTCTGTTGATAAAAAGTAGGTTCTACATTATTCGAGAGAGTTCCATATTTATAGTGAATTTACAAGTCATGATTTTCTATATGCATGAAAAGTTGTTATTTTTGTTCTCGGTTTTATTTATTTATTTATTTCACAGAACCGAAGTTCCAGTGTACAAATAATAAGTATACATAAATATACAATACATAGAAAAGAGAATATAAGATAAAAATAACATTTTTATGTTATAAAGAAGAAGATGACACGCGTCAAAGATCACAGAGATCTAGAAGAACAATTCCATCGACAAAAGAGGAAAAGGAAGTAAGAAAAGGATCGAGGTGTGCTGATTGGCCATTTAGGAGCGCCATTGCCGTTGTACAAAATTTAGTGCTTGAAGCTCCACAAGCATCAACTGGGATCAAAAACAATGGGTGGCTGCGAGCACGGGTGTACTTATCTGTGTTGACACTTATATAAGTGAATATAGACGCCTTGTCTGTTGTTAAAGTCTAGGTTTTACATAATTCGAGAGACTTCCATATTTTTAGTGAATTTACTTAGCAAGTAATGATCATCTATATGCATGAACAGAAATAAGTATTTTATTCTGAGTTTTATTTATATGTAACATAAAATGCCGGGACAGCATATTCCAGTCGAAGAGCGTTTGCTTGTCATTCAGATGACGTCGGTTCACAACCAAACTGAGTTTTTTTTTAAAATTTTTTTTTATGTGAACACATACAGGAGAATGATTGAGTTGTTGTGCGTATTTCCTCGTTTCGTTAGATCTTATCCTATTCTATCTTTTAGCGACACTCCAAGCATGGATCTCTCCATAGCACGCTGGGTGACTTTTATTTTATGGGTAAGACTTGCTGTTAGATTCCACGTCTCTGCGCCATAAGTTAATACAGGGAGGATGCATTGGTTAAGCACCTTAGTAAGACATTGCGGAATTTTCGCTTATAAAAAATGTACTAAATTTAGTTTTCCAAATGCTGCCCATCCCAGTTGTACACGCCTGTAAATTTTGTTTTGAGAAATTTATATTTTATTCTAAATTTTCTTTCTGTCAATTATGTCAGATATACAGTGGTGCCTCACACAACGAACTTAATTCGTTCCAGGAGCAAGTTCGTTATGCGAAAAGTTCGTTATGTGAAACGCGTTTTCCCATAACAATACATGTTAAAAAAAATAATTCGTTCTGTAGCATAAAATATGGTAAGATGACATAAAAAAAAGATAAATTTTTTGTTATTATTTTTATTTAGATACATCTAAAAACATAATGAAAAAAACACACATTTTTTAATTTTAAGAAATAATCGAATCTTGCACATCTTCATCCATTTTCCGCTTTTTGGCCGATGGGGTGAGAAGGGGCATTGTCAAGTATCAGAAGGGCTTTGAGCAGCAGTTCTTTTTCCAACAAGAATTTCTTCACGGCAGGAGCAAAGGTTTCCAGAATCCATTCGTTGAAGATAACTCGGGTCACCCAGGCTTTTTGATTGGACTTCCAATGGACGGGCAATTTGGACTTAATAACGTTATTTTTCTTAAAAATTCTTGGATTTTCAGAGTGATAAACCAATAGAGGTTTGATCTTGAGGTCTCCGCTGGCATTAGACGAAATCATAAGGGTAAGTCTGTCCTTCATGGCTTTGTGTCCTGGCAATTTCTTCTCTTCTTTTGTAATGAAGGTTCTGCTCGGCATTCTTTTCCAGAAAAGACCCGTTTCATCGGCATTGAACACTTGTTGTGGGCAGTATCCTTCATCCATAATAAATTTTTGAAAATTAATAGAGAACTTTTCTGCTTCTTTTTTATCAGCACTGCCAGCCTCACCATGCATATTAACGCTGTGGATTCCATACCTTTTCTTAAATATAAAAAACCACCCCCTGCTGGCTTTGAAATCTTCTTTATTATCTATATTATCTTGATTGCTGCTACTTCCAGGGATGTTTTTCTTTAGATCTTCATAAATTATCTTGGCCTTGTGACAGATAATATCTTGGGTTGTTACGTCACCTTTCACCTGCCTGTCCTTAATCCAAATCGCTAATAGCCTCTCCATTTCCTCGTGGATTGAAGATCTATGTTTTTCATTAAATAGTTTTGATACTCCTTTGGCTACTTTGGCTGATTTTATTGCATCCTTGTTTGTCAAAATGGTGAAAATGGTGGTCTTGTTGAGGCCAAACTCTTTGACGAGGTCACACTGTTTTACCCCACATTCACTCCTTCTAATTATTTCCTGTTTCATTTCAAGAGAAATCACATTCCTGCTTTTTTTAGAACCCATCATATAAAAAAAATGTTGAGTTTATCTTAAAAGGACGACTGCCGTGATACGTGTGCGATTTAATTCGTAATGAAGAACGATTGCTTCGAAAAAAGTTCGTTGTGTGAAGCGAAGTTCGTTGTATGAATCGTGAAATGAACGAAAAGGAAGTTCGTTGTGTGCAGCGTTCGCTGTGCGAGGCGTTCGTTATGCGAGGCACCACTGTATATAAATACCCCTGGTTGGTGTGAATTTGATACCTCACCCGTAAGAAGACAGTCATAGCCTATTAATCAAAATTGGTGGTAGACGAAAGTCGTCCCGTGAAGACCACCCATTTATAGTAAATTTTTGTAATAATTAAAGATGATGCGTGAATCTCGGGCTGTAGTCTATGACGTTGGCGAATCAACACTCCACATGCAGCGTTTAGCCAGCATGGTAAGCGTCAAAGAATTCCACAGATTAGACTTCAGAAATACTATCACCATCTGTCGGTATTCTCCTGTATGTGTTTACATAAAAAAGATGCCATGTATTGTCCATACCTCGTATCTTGACATCTCTGCTCTCGTATGTTTCAGATATGGAACAGATATGAGAAAAAGAAAATAGTGAAAAAATAATCATATTTAGTACAACTATGAATAATATTTTGACATAATAGAAACAGATGTCTTCATAAGTGTATTTCGAAACACACAAAAGTCTTCTGGCCGAGTTTCATGTCTGTATCCTTCGTTCCGGATATGAACTCTCGAAACTCAAGTAGTGGCATATCGATACTCTTTGAGACTGACCAGTTGCACACTTTCCGCCATCTGTTAGAGCAGCTGGATTTGGCGACGACGGCTCCTGCACTTTATAGTCACATAAATTAGTATTGGCCGTGTTTTGCTGGACCTTTAATAGGCCCTAACGAGACACACCTAGCCCTTAGGAGCAAGGGTCACATTTCGTTTAAATTATCATATTTTGTAACACAACTGCAAACATCATCATAATCATCATCATCATCAGCCTGTGTCCGTCCACTGTTGAACGTAGGCCTCCATGCCTCCCGCATGAGTCTCCATCCTCTACATTCCGCATCCAAGCCACTCCAATCTTGCAGAGGTTCGGCCAATGCTTCGTATGCTAGCAAACTGGCGATTCTAACCTAACCTAAGGATTTGTCTAGAGATCGTAGAGTCCCGTGCACTAGACGTTCTGTGCACCCCACGTGAACGAATTGTCTGTGAACGATAGGTCGTAAAACCATTAATCATATTTACTATAGGAAGCGTTCATGTTCTTCTTTTTCTTCGTGTCAGCGACGTCAAATTATTTCGGCCCAGTGTCTGGCAACATTGATGTGTTGCCTAGCATTAGGTCTTGAGGTGTGCAGCTTGTTGCAGGCACATGGAGCAGGATCTTAGTTGTGAGGCAATCTGCAGGCCTCCGCAGTCGCACAATAATGGCTCTCCTTTTCGAAGCGGACATGGTATGGTGATAATGATAAAAAAACACATTTTAACATAAAAAGACGTTAAATAATGAAAAAAAATCTTGCAAATATTTTTTTTTGTTTATTTTTTTATAAAATAATGATCCACGCCTAATGATCACCAACAATGAAGATTTGAAGGTGAAAGATGAATCAATGGACAGTACTTCGGAGATTTATTCAGGCTTTGAATAGAAACCGATCTCTTGAAGCGTTAAATACCCCTAAAAATTTGGGTGACCACATTTTATAACAACAACAAATATATCATTATCAAAATCATAAAGCCCATATGTACTATACACTATATGCAATGAGCTATACCCGCCATCAATTTGCCGGCGGGTATAGCTCAGTGGTCAATGTGTTTGCTTTGCAAGCCAAATTTCGTGGGTTTAAACTCCGACGGAGATTAAAAAAAATAAAAAATAATCGATTTCTGATCTCTAAAATTTTTGTGTGAACTTGATCCCTTAGCCGTAAAATTCCAGTCATAGCATATTTATTTAAAGTGGTGGTAGAAGAAAGTCGTTCCGTGAAGATCACCCATTTATAGTAAATTTCTGTAATAATAATGATGATGCGCGAATCTCGGGCCCTCAAATGTACCTCGGAGTCACTCTAGATCGCACTCTCATCCTCAGGAGTCATTGCAGCAACACCAAACAGAAAGTTGCAACAAGAAAAAACCTCATCTGCAAACTGAACACTCACTGGAGAGCCCAACCAACCCTTCTTTGTACCTTAGCTTAAGCACTTTATTTCTCACCCAGAGAATATGCGGCACCAGTATGGGGTCGATCAGCCCATTGTAATCAAGTGGATACTGCCCTGAATGATGCATGCAGAGTCGTCACAGGCTGCCTCAAACCAACACGCATTTCTAAACTATACCCCTTGGCTGGTATCACACCAATAAACATAAGACGCAAAGTCATATGCGCTGAAGAAATGCGTAAGACAATCGCCCAACCGTCCTACTGCTTGTATAATCAGCTACCCCCAACATTGTGTATAACATAGTTTGAGCATTCAGACTATGGTCACCCTCTATTCCCACGTGTGCGCTCTTGCGCGTGCTAATCTTAAACCACCACGTGTCACTTTAGGCGACATCACGCGCTTTTGCTCGCGCTCAATGCTGCTTTGTAGACACCTTTTATAAGCGCGTTTGGGGACACAATCTCGGCCTCGGTCACTAATGTGTAAAGCGAGCTTGTTCAAGCTCCGGCCCGCGGACCACAAGCGGCCTTTTTTATTTTTATGAACAACTGTTATGCCATGATACCTCTCACATCCGGCCCTGAAAATGGGAGACTCCAGCTCTGGCAACAAGTCGCATCAGAGGATTTCATTACTCCAAAGGAAGGCCTCACAACTGGCAAGAACCTTGACTGGCGGACCTGGAAATCCCTGAACAGATTAAGAAACAGAGTTGGTAGAACATAGGACAACCTC
The DNA here is from genome assembly GCA_022606575.1 of Glossosoma conforme. Lineage (NCBI taxonomy): Eukaryota > Metazoa > Arthropoda > Insecta > Trichoptera > Glossosomatidae > Glossosoma > Glossosoma conforme. The sequence goes on along the minus strand of JAGTXR010000058.1, from coordinate 3,800,833 downwards.
GAGCGGTGGGGAATTCTTCAGTAGGGAGAGACACTATTGTGCAACTGCGGAGACCTGCAGACCGCCTCATACCTAAGATCCTGCTCCATGTGCCCAACAAGCTGCACACCTCAAGACCTAATGCTGGGCAGCACACGGGCTGTCGATGGTGCCAGATACTAGGCAGAAATAATTTAACGTCGCTGACACGAAGAAGAAGATTCCATGATAAAAACTGGCAATGCCATAATAAATAGTCATATTTCTCAGAATTTGAGCCGATTTCCATGTCAGAAACACAAGTCGAGGTTGTAAATGAATACACTTATATGGGTCAAGTAATCCAACTAGCATGAAATAACTTCTCAAAAGAAATCGATAGGCGTATACAACAGGGATGGGCAGCACTTGGAAAACTTAAGTACATTTATAAATCGAAAATTCTGGGGATTTCTTAAAAGTAAAGCGTTTAACCAATGTATTCTCCCATTATTAACTTATGGAGCAGAGGCGAGGAATCTAACAGCAAGTCTTATCCATAAAATAAAGGTCACCCAACGTATTATGGAGAGATCCATGCTCGAAACGAAGATATCCGAAAAATAACTCAAGCGGCAATGGGCAGGACATATCTGTCGAAGAGACGACGGTCCATGGGAAAGAAGCGTTGGCCGACTCACCGCAAGACGGACTGACGGCATCAGAAAAATATCGGGAGTGGCTTGGATGCGGAGGACAAGGGAACGAAGAGGATGGAGAGTCATGCGAAAGACTTACGTTCAAAAGTGGACGAACACAGGTTGATAATGATGATGAACAACTAGCGATTCCTGGCGTGTGTTGCTACGCGTCAATATCAAGCAGAAAACGTACCATGCATGTTTTGTTTTTGTACATACAACCGCATGATTTTTTACGTGATTAAACGTCATGAAAGTCGATCAAGCTGTTTGGTTGTCTTGAAATTTGAAAATTTAAGAAGCCCGATTATTTTATAATATTGGGCTCTCCTGGACTTAATGTGTAAAGGACCTAGCAGTTAAATGGCCGGGCCTGTATGAGAACGCTCCCTTAACACATCGGCTACCGGCTATTATGTTGCCGTTAATCGCTTTACGCGCTTGTTGGCGGAGAACGTCTATTCACGGGATTGCTGCAACACAATGATCTTTACAACATTGCACAATATATTGTAGACATTGTGTGTTAACGTACAATCGAAAGTTGTGACAAAAATAACAAATGTACGTTTTATTGTGTTTTTTTAACGTGTCGTTTTTATTATACGTATATATAAACACAACCAAGAGATATGCCGACAGATAAATGAACAAACATATCGATATCAGCTTGATATAGCTCTTTTAGGCTGATGCCTTAAAGCCTCGAAAAACAATCTTTGTCTATTATTTTTGTTTGCTCGCCTGACACGCACATCTGATAATGTTTGTTTTAATTATTTAATATTACGGAGGCGCTTCCCTACGCCATTTTATTTGTTTAGACAGTGATGTTGGTGCTACTGTCAACTTAAATTTGCTTTTTTGTCGCGATCAATGGCGGCGCGGCTTGTCACAGTGTTCCGCGGTCATCAGTCAAGCCCCATTCGATCGAGACGGAATTAACGTCATGTACGATCGAACGAGGGAGTCAAGTCTTTATCGGAAATAAATGCGAATTGTGCTTCAAAAACAAGTTCTTTTGCTTGGTAATCAGCTCCTGCATCCTTCCCTCCACGCAGCGACGTGACGAACCCGCGACTTGTCGTCTTCGTTAAAACGGGGGATGTCAATACATATATATAGATAGATTTACAGATTGATAGCAGTTCGATAAAAGCCCTTGCAGGGTGGTGCCGAAAAGCCTCGATATACGATGTTTTGTCTCTTATATTTGCTCGCTCGTCTGTCAACGTCTCTCAACAAGTCATGTCATATAGAGCGCCATAGTTCACCAAGTGGCCACTAGGTATGTTCGTCGCAACGACCTTCACTACCCCCGAGTCACTATCCGGGCACCGTCACGTACACATCGTTGTTTGTGACCCAGGCAGATGACCGAAGTTTGTCTTTTATCTTAAATAAACACCAATGTGCTTCTCGACAAGTTCTTTGTTTCGTGACCTGCTCCTCATCCATCTACCACTCGTTCCGATGATGATTTCGGCGACGAGGAATCCCTTTGATTACCAGGGGATTTCATCATTTATTATTTATTTATTGACAGAAAAAGGTTCCAAGTGCAAATGGTATTACAAAAAATGTACATAATTAAAAAAAACAAACAGAAAAAAAAATATATTTTTAGTTAAGTATAGATTTATCTCTAAGTATTTACCTAAGTAATTGATGGTTATTAGATTTTTATTTGATTCTAATGTTTGCTCAAAATATCTTATAGCTTGAACCTACTTTCAGTGATTTTAGGTATTTTAAATATTATACGAGAGTTATCCGTAAAATAAGGTTCCCAGTGATTTTTCACAGTGTTAAACATGTTTAATTCCATGAATGCGTACATTTTTGGAAAGTTCAGACCTTAACCTATTTTTCTACATAGTCCTCACTGAGGTCAATGCATTTTTGCATGCGGTATACGAGCTTTTGAATGCCCGAATAAAAAAATCTGGCGCCAAGCCACGCAGATACCTGAGAAACGCTTCTTCCAACTCCTCTCTATCGCCGAAATACGTTCCACTCAGGTGTACAAGCCCTGATTCTAATAAATATAATTTATTTATTTAATTAGTCAAAGATAATGCTTAATTTTTTAGGCTATTGTTTCTGTTAATTATTAAAAAAAAAAGGGAAAAATGTCATTGATTTAAAATACTTTGCCAGATAATTATTTCAGAGTGAATCATAAAGGAAACATTTTAGTTGGTATCGAAAGAAAATAAAATAAAAGTCTGCGTAGAATACTGGGGGTACGATGTTTTGACGTTGTGAGAAATGACGTGGTGAAAGAACGGACAAGGCAGCTTTCCATACAACAGTCGGTCAAGAGGCGAAGCTACACCTGGTTGGAATTCATTCAATTTACTGCCAAAGCCTTGAATTAGTTACTGAACAAATAAATACAGCCCTTTTTTATTTGTACATTATATATATATATATATATGTGTAGATTCTGGCCAAAAATAATTTGTTTGACTGGAAAGAATATATAATTGACATCAGCACGATTCTGGCAAAAACGGAAAACCTCGATAGACAATCTTTCGTCTCTCATGTTTGTCGCTTGCCATACATTTATGTGTCCGCCACCTCGGGACTATTTATATAGTTTTGCCACCGACGGCGCTGGTGACCGACCATGGGCCGCAGTGTCCGCCGACAACCGAAGTCAGTTATATGTTTTCGAGAAGAGCGCATTACGGCCAGCGGCATGTCATTCCGCTTGACCGGAAAGCTTGTAAAGTTTTAACCTTAAATATATGTCAATGTGCTTTAAAAAGTAAGTGTTTGTTTGCTGACCTGCTCCTCATCCTGCCCTCACGTGACGGAGTAACATCCCTTTTGAGAGAGAGAAGGATGTTACAATGAATGTCAATATAAAATGTGACTAATAACATAATTCATTATATCAACTGCATATATCCTTATTGTAAAGCAAATACATGTCCATATATAAGTTGTCCATGTCAGTGCCAGTTTTAGGGGGTGGCGAAGTGGGTCGGTGCCCCAGGGCGTCGAATAGGCTAGGGGCGTCGAAGGCAACATCTTTCTTATATAGTTTTAAATATAAACAATATGGGGCGCTAGAAAAAATGCCCTTGAATGCCGCAGGGCTCAAGGCCGGTACTGGTCCATGCATAAGTTGTCCATGTATAAGCGTTTTTTCATCTCCCTTATGGATTCTATGACGTGCGTCCTGCTAATTGTCCTGCGTAGCTTGTTGACGCGTCACCCGGGCAGGTAATGAGCCGTCCACCGACACGAAGGGAGAACCATTCACTAATCGCCGGCCGAATGGACAATAAATGTAACAGGAGGACATAAACCAAAGTCCGATACTCGGTACTATACTGCACTAAGCTATGCCAGGCAGAAAATACGTTTGAAGAATTTGAAACTTTTTTGTATCATTCCAATGATATCATGATTGTTTCGTGTTATCAATGTGGTGACATCGTTTAAATATCATGGCATCTTATAGTTACTTCGTACAACATTGTAGAATTTTATATTAACACTATTCAGTCTGGTTACACTTCATGTGTGTAAAGGCGGGTCACACAACGTGTGTGCGATCGTTCAGCCAACGCTTAGTGGCCGACTATAAACACAGCTTGTGTTTTATGTTATATCAAACGTTAGTGGCCGATCACACAACATATATGTTGTTTTTACTTTCGACCATAATTCAAAGATCTCAAACCTTTTCAGTGAGGGTCATATTTAATTTTATATGAACACATGACGATAAAAAAACTAATCGAGATTTTTTTGTAAAAAATAATAATAATGTGAGATTAGACTTTATCTCGCTTGTTATAATTATTATTTTTAAATTGGGAAAATGTTGACCGTTTTTCTCGATCAATATTTCGATTGTATGCATTTAAATTTTATATTTTTGTTAGCAAAATAAGTATTTTCCAAAATATAAACTATGTTTTTAATTTTATTTTATATTCCAATGCAATGCATTTTTGGTTATTCTTAGTCTCCTTATATACGCTGATGCTTTGTCCGATATTCCCGATGACACCGAGGAGAAATAAGACAGCGACGATGATAGGAGATGGATAAATATAAACAAATAAATATTTGCGATTTTTTTGTAATTCTTTAAAAAACAGTCGTAATAACTGTTGAAAATATTCGATATTTGAATTAAATAATATAGGGTCTGCCAAATAACTTTTTTTTTTTTGAAAAACATCGCAAAACATCGAGTGTAGCATCGGCTGTGTGGCACGTAGCGCCGTCCTGTTGAAACCAAATGTTGCCAATATCCTCCTCTTCAATTTTTGTGAACAAAAATGGCCCGATAACGATCGCCATTGACTGTAACGGCCACTCCTTGCTCATTTTCGAAGAAAAATGGCCTGATTTTCAAAGTAATGTCGCAATATTTCCCAGCATTGTTCAAGCGTATACACAACCATATTCGTTTAGCGGAAGAATAAAACTAATTATCTGTCGAATCAGACATGAGCTAAGTGTTACCATTCACGAAATAAGCACTAGTTGAAAAAAAAAACGTTAGATGGCGGACCCTATATGTTAACTGTATATTATGTCTGTATCAAAATAGACGAGATTATATTTTATACACATGTCATATAAGTATTGTCTGGTTCTAGAAACAACAAAGGTCTAATACGCACGCGGGCATAGAAAAGCAGAGTTAGTAAATTTACGATAATTCTTCTCTAAAAGCTTTTATTTCTGTCCGTCTCTAGTGCCTCGGTAGTTGAAGCATAGTACACCTTACGTGTCTCGACTAGGGCTGTACAGCAAAAAATAAAACAAAAAAAAAAACAACAAAAAAAACGCTGGCAGACTGGCGAACTATCTGTCGCTGCTTACTGTCACAACATGACAAGCTGACCCCGACACTGCCAGGGATGCCACAAATTACATTAAATAATTTGACGAATAAAATTAATGAATAAATAACTGGCAAATAAATAACTTCTTACATACTCTTAACTACATATTTATTTATTTATATATACAGAATCGAAATTCCAATTTTTACAAATATTTAGAAACAGAGTAAACATAAATATACAATAAATAGAGAAAATAATAAAAATAAAAATAACACAAAAGAATAAGAAGATGACACGTGTCAAAGATCACAGAGATCAAGAAGAACAATACCATCAACAAAAGAGGAAAAGGATGTAAGAAAAGGATCGAGGTGTGCTGGTAGGCCATTTAGGAGCGACATTGCCGTTGTACCAAATTGAGTTGCATTAGAACATACCCACGTTCTCCCGAATGAAACATAAGTATGCAGTTGCCATCGATATATAAATCAATAACGCTCGTAAAAAAGATAATCTGATTAAGTCAACACAAAACTAAATAAATCATCAATCCTGAAGAAGACCCCTGGAGTAGCGGTTGAAATATTGGTTGAAGGATGTTCGCCACACACGGCTAAACACAAAAGCCACAATATCAAATAAGTTACAAGTTTTTATTACTTATAAAATTAAGAAAGAAAGGAAGCATCGTGCTAATCATCATTCTTACTTAAAATTTACGATTAACACAACACGTGACGCCGAAAATATGCTTCGGATACTAGAGAAGAACCATCTCAGAGAGGCGATCAGTCACATCATGCGCCACGATGATCTTCTTCACGACATTGTAGAAGGGATGGTTGAGTGTTGAAGCTGCAGAGGGCGCCCTAGACGGGAATATTTGCTGCAAGTGTTCGAGGACACGAGTTGAATCTCTTATGCTGAGATAAAGAGGGTTGCAGAGGACCGAGAAGAGTGGAGATCAAGATGCAAGATTTTATTGCTGCAAACTAATCTACCGGATTGATACTACGAAGAGGAACTGGAAAGTTTTTACTATCAATAAAGAAATAGCTTACTCTCTGTGTACTTGTACAGAAAGTGATCCATTAATATTTTTTCTAATCTCTTTGCTTTCGGACATATAACTGGTTTGAGCCACCCATTAGGGCTTAATCGTACAGACCTCGGAAGCATCGTGCTAATCATCATTTATGCTTAAAATTTACGATTAACACAACACACAACACTGAAAATATGCGTCAGATACTAAGGCTGGCGTATTTTTAAATTTCCAAGCTCTTGCCCTAGAATTGATCGTGAACCATATATATTACCAGGTGGTCAGTCATGTGTAAATATATATCTGAAAAAACATGTATAGTACTAGCTTACTGAACTGAGTGGCGGCAACTTATGGTGAGCATATGTTATGACCACAATTTTCTGCAATGCCACTCATCTCTGATTTTCTCTTCCTATTTAAAGTAGATTTATTTTTTAAAGACACCTTTGCTGATATGCACGCAAAGAATCCTGTAAGTTTCATCGCAATCGGATGAACGGTACGGCAGTGCATAAAATACGAACAAACAAACATTAGATTTTATATTTGGTGTAATCGCCGAAGATGCGAAATGTTAACCGCACTAAATACACGAACGAACGTGACTCGGGCGCCCAGAATAGTCCATTTTTCACTATCCCGAATGACGTTCGTCGGTAAGAAAAAAAATATATATCTTAAATATTTACAACGAACGGGATGCGTTGGAGGTACATACAATGTATGCAGACAGTTTTGTAAGTAGTCAAGGACAGTCGAAAAACGTCAAATAAACATTATTGTTCATGTTCATGTTCTATTTTTACCCGGTTAAAATGTACTCTTAGATATGTCTGAAGGACTTCGCAGTGAAATACATGATAGTCGTAAAATACCTGTAATAACATATTAAAAACATAATTATCTGAGTTTTTTTCAGCAACCCTAGGTATAATCAGTGCCTTACTTCAGTCGTGTTTAGTTTTTTTTGCTTTAGACGGCTGGGTGTGTGGCAGGCGCCTGACCGAGACACCACTGTTGACAATAACTACCTATTTAACTGCATAACTCAATATCTACACCATGGAAAAATTACAATAACAATAAACGTATATAATATGAAGGTACTACCTCAGTAGTCAGGACTCTTCTTCTTTTTCGTGTCAGCGACGTCAAATTATTTCTGCCTAGTATCTGGCAACATAGATAACCCGTGTGTTGCCTAGCATTAAGTCTTGAGGTGTGCAGCTTGTTGGGCACATGGGGCAGAATCTTAGGTGAGAGGCGGTCTGCAGGTATCCACAGTCACACAATAATAACTCTCCCTGCAGAAGCATTCCCTACCGCTTGAGGTTGTCCTTTGTTCTACCAACTCCGGTTTTTAATCTGTTCAGGAATCTACAGGTCCGCCAGTCAAGGTTCTTGCCAGTTGCCTTCCTTTGTAGTAATGAAATCCTCTGATGCGACTTGTTGACAGAGCTGGAGTCTCTCATTTTCAGGGCCGGATGTGAGAGGTTGTGTGGATCTCAGAAAGCTGCTCCGCGACTTCAGTCTGGGTGTTGGGGGTATCTAATTATACAAGCAGTGGGACGGTTGGTTGATTGCCTTACGCATTTCTTCTGTGAATTTGTAAAAGCGCTTCAATTGTTGTATTTAAAGATATATTTTTTTCCTTCAAATATCGTCTTAAAGTTCATGTATTCCATGCAAATAAATTTGCATTAAATTTTCGAATTTCTCGAAGGAGATGAAAGGAGAAATCAATCTTACACATTGTTGAGAATCATATAAAAGAAAACATTCCTTCATTATACACCACTTGAACATTCTCAAGAAATCGCTAATTACACCTGTAACCTTTGCAATCTATCCTTATCAATCACTTCTGACGTAGATGGCTACCTGCGCGTGATTTATAATAAATTAAAAAGTAATTAAGAAAACGTTCCAAGAAAAACCTTTGTGACTAATACGACTACAATTCACTACCTAGATACCTGTAATTTTGTGGCTTCAATTTACCTGTCATAGATTTTTTTGTATTCAAATATAATTGATTTTATGATATTTTTGAAAACCTATCCTGCCGGGAATTAAAGCGATGGATAAAAGATAGTAGATTTCTATGCCGCTCGCCAGTTTTAAAGATCACTGCTAATCTGAGCAATGTATGTGAAATGTAGGTCCGCCAACGTTATTAGACTTCAGTGTAACATTCACGCATCGTCAGATTCTTAACGTATTCACAAAGAACCTTCTTCTTATGCTTCTTCTTCTCTGGGACTCGAAGTATTTTCTTCAAACTGCGATGTGCAGCTGTTTCACCATCTTTTATGTACTCTACTTGGAATTCAGATGCCTGATAATAACTTTTATATTATGCTTACCATTCTTTCATTGTACACTCTTTTGAAAAGCCAACGCATCCGTATAATGAGCTAAGAAATATTAAGCTTGTATATAATACTAGGGATACGATGGTTTGACTATGCGAGGAATGGCGATGTGAGGGAGTATACAAAGAAGCATTTCATCTCCTTCAATTGACAAAGAGACGAAGATGGAACATGGTTCGGACATAGATGGATGCTGCAGGAGAGCATAAATTACAACTACATGTTCAGTAACCCTGGGAATCTTACTGTTTTAGAAGGCCATATGGAAAAATTCATAAAATTTACTCGGCGGCTCTGGGAAGCAAAGCTGACGTGGAATGAGGTGAAAGCAATGACGGCTGACAGACCATTGGTGTGGAAATTCATGATGACCATATGCTTCAGTTATATAATCTGATCTGATCATTTTTCAGCCAGTTCCTCATTCATCTTTATTTTTCCCCAGCACCCACTGCATCATCCATTTTAAACATAAATTCATTATGGTCGGGTAGAGCTTACGGGACGACTTTTGTCTACGACCAATTTTAATCAATAAACTATGACTGGCATTTTACGTATGAGGCATCAAATTCATAACAACAGGAGGTATTTGTAGAGCTTTAAATTCGATGATGAATTACCTTTTAACCCGATGGTTGCCAGAGACGAGATATCTCGGCAAATTGCGCAGTACCCGTATGGCCAGAGACGAGATATCTCGGAAGCACTTTTGGTGGCTTATTTTTGCGCCGTATTTACTTATATTCGACAATCCTATTAAAACGGAACATACTACTTCAATAATAAAACTTCATAAGTCGATGCGGGATATAGTATTTGGTAAGTAAATTTAAATTTAAGAAACACACAAAAAAATAATAATTAGACATTAAAACATATTCGGGCTGATAAGCACTGCGGCGTAATTTATTTGGGGTTATGAAAAAGTTAATTCAATCTCCGAATCGAACCTACGACCTTCGTTAAGGTATGAAAACGCTTTCCAACTAAACCATACTTCACCGTCTGTAGAAAGAAAAAGCTGCAATGTCCGCTCCTGAAGGAGCGTGATGAATCACGTCATTTCTCACAAAGAAAGACTACCGTACTCCTAGTATTCTACGAAAGCACCTGTATTTTGCTTATCACATAATGTATAAATATTATTAACTATATACCTGTTCAGCAACTGACCTATGGTATAACAATTTATTTATCTTCGGACCCAAAAGGACAAGAATGCAAAAATATTATTTTTAAAACCTTTGTTAAAAGCTTAACTATTCAGCCTTACAATAGGTCATTAAAATTCGATTTAAGCGCAATACTCAAAATTGTATTCCCGATTGTATGATAATGATAGCACTTGCTTAATAATAATGGAACAATGGATTATTTAAAATACAAGATATGCTTTATTGTGTCTTTGGATTTAGAATGCGGATTAAAATTTCTGAGATTAAGAACTTTCTCTTCTGAAGGAACTTGTGGTTGCAAAAGTAAATATTTTAAAGATTATTTTTTAATATGCGTATTATAAATATAAACTATGCTGGTGTTTCCTATATTATATGAAAAGGCTTTTAATTCTGTTGATATATTTATTTGCAAAAGAATATTATTTATAAATAATGAATATATCCATGAAGCGCGCCATGGAGAGATCCAGGCTCGGAGTGTCGCAAATAGATATATTTCGAAACGAGGATACCCGCTGAAGAACTTAAGTAGTGGATGATACGCAACGAATAGGCACACTCAAGTGGCAATAGGCAGGACATTTCTGTCGGAGACGACGGTCAATGAGGAAGAAAAGTATTGGAGTGGAAAGAACTGGCAAACGAAGCATTGGCCGACCCCCTGCGGTGGACTGACGACATAAGAAGAACAGCGGAAGTGACCTGGATGCGGAAGGCAGAGGATCGAAGAGGATGGAGACACATGCGGGAGGGTTAAAACATTATTTATAAATAATGAATATGTCCATGAAGCGCGCCATGGAGAGATCCATGCTCGGAGTGTCGCTAAAAGATGTATTCTGAAACAAGTATACCCGCAGAAGAACTTAAGTAGTGGAGGCTACCCAACGAATAGGCACACTCAAGTGGCAATGGGCAGAACATTTCTGTCGGAGGTCAAGGGATCATAGTATCATCATATTATATCCGTTTTCGTAAGTAAGACGAAATAACTTCTCAAAAGAAAATGAGAGGCATATACAACTGGGATGAGCAGCATTTGGAAACATAAGTGCGCAAAAATTCCGAAATGTCTTAAAGCTAAGCGTTTAATTTTTTTTTTTTTTTTTTTTGGGGCCTTAGGCCCCTGTACCAGCGCTCCTTGGGAGCACTTACCAAGGCATTGTTTTCAGAGTACATTCTCGTTATACAATTAACTGGTTTTGGTGAGCAACACCACACATGGAACCAAAGTTAGTAGTTCAGACTTAAAATTTGGACTTTTAGACTTCTTCGCCGAAGGTCGCCGCGAATACAGAAAATGCATGGTAGTTGGGCTCCGTAGATATGAGATCGATATATCCAACCGGTCCAGACTTCTGTTGGATTACGCTAAGGAGCCTTTGCCTCGCTAAATCTTATATTGGACAATGCCACAGAACGTGTTCAGCGTCCTGCAAGGGCATGAGCAGTCTGGACTATCAACGAGCTAAACTTGAAGAGTTTAACTAAAATGCCGATGCCCAGTCATGAATTGACTAGTCTAGGTTTGGAATAAGCCACGGCATCTCCATTCTATCGAGGACAGAAGGAAAGAAGGAATATGTGTGTCTGAGCGAGGTCAACCATCTGCTCTGCCATGCTGCGAGCGCCGCCAGTCTTACTTCTTTTCGGTTTCTTTCGTGATCTTACCCTGCGGAGGATTGAGACAAGTGCCCCCGACCTCCGCAGAAGCCACGTCTAAGCAACGACATAGCGGCGCTCACCTGCACTTGCAGATCCAACGGCAGCACTCCCGCAAGGATAATCAATGACTCGGTGGCAGAGGATCGATAGGCTTTAGTAAGTGAGAAGTGGAGTTCTTTGACCGCTCAAGAGAATGCGTCTAATGAAGAGTAGTCGAGTGCGCTCAACCCAGCACCGCGCCGCATATGTCACGGATGCTGAGAAAGATCGCATCATACACTGTTTTAAGGGCTCGAAATTTGAGTCCCCATGAATTTGGCGAAAATACAGAAGCCTTCCGCGCCTTATCTACAACATGGCGAGCGTGAGCGGCGAAACTTCTTTTTAATCCATGATTATGCCAAGGTATGTAACTTCTGTATTTTACTTTAGCACCTTGGAAGTAAATAGCTGGTGGACGTAGTGGAGATAATTTTCCCTTTAAAAGAATAGCTTCTGTTTTATGTGGCGCAAAACATAGTTTGTTTCGTTGGCCCGTTTAAGCGTTTAACTTATCTATCCTCTCTGTTTTAACTTATAGCGCAGAGACGTGGAATCTTACAGCAAGTCTTACCCATAAAATAAAAGTTACCCAACGTGCCATAAAGAGATCGATGCTCCGATTGTCTCTAAAAGATGGAATCCGAAACGAGAATATCCGAAGAAGAACTCAAGTAGTGGAGATTTCCCAACGAATAGGCACACTCAAGTGGCAATGTGACATATTTGTCAAAGAGATAATAATTGATGGGGAAGAAAAGTATTGGAGTGGAAAGAACTGGCAAATGAAGCATTGACTGACCCTCTGCAATACGTGCTGACGACATAAGTAGAACAGCGGGATTGACATGGATGCGGAAGGCAGAATATCGAAGAGGATAGAGACTCATGCAGGAGACTTACGTTCAGCAGGGGATGGATACAGGCTGATGATGATGTCCATGAATGCAGGTTTATATCGGAAATTTGTTTACAACCAATTCCCCTTCATAGGAATAAAAAAGCTTTACTGAATAACATGTGATTGCATTATATTTTATCGAAAACAATTAATTTTCAAAGTTATACAAGTACTTAAATGTATTTAAAGCGATATTTACGATTACTGATTCCAATCTGGACAGTACTAAACTTCTCCTTCCTTACACTTGCATCAAAACAGAGGACAATAAAATCTTCTAAATGGTAAGCTCATTCAGATTATGATCAGTTACCAACTGACAAATCCAATGGAAGTCCCTTCTGAACGATTGTCATCACTGCACAGAAGCTCTAAAGAGAAAGAAGTCGTTGACGATTCACATAAATTGGTCAGATTTTAAAAAATGTTCTAATGTTTTTTTTTTATTTAATTGAAATATTCCATAAAAATAAACCAAGGTTAGACTTTATTATGGTCTGTGATATGCCGCTTAAAACTTTTGTTTTATGAAACCACAAAAAGCTTCATTCAGAACCATAAAAGTCGGTTTAAAATTTTCTTTGAATTTTGTCAAAATTCTCAGAATTTCGTGTTTTTTTTTTTCGTTCGCAATGTTTTGACTTTACGATCCTCGTTTTTGGCGAGGAAGCGACCCTTTGTGAAGTGTCCAGCCAGGGGTCCGAGGGCTCTGAGCCCTAACCAACTTGGCGCCTGGTCTGGAGTCCGCTGACAACTCAAATACGTGTACAATTGGCAATGAACGAAACCACACCAACGCTTGCTAAAGTGTGGTTTTAAATACAAATTTACCTGAGAAAAAAATAGAAAATTGCAAAATATTAGTAGTATTTAATTTAAGCTGTTTCAGAGACTCTTTACTACGTTATTTTTTTAGCCATCAATCCTTGGAACATAGATGTTAGATTGGTTCATTTGGGAGTTCCACAGGGTTCTATGCTGCCGCCCATTCTTTTCCTTTTACAAGTGAATGATTTGCTACAATGCACAAACATTCACAGCTATGCCAGCAACAGCACTGTCCATCATGAGAGTATACTTTTTCAAAAACCTCTTAAATATTCCAGAACTCTCTGCTGCTAAGGAACCTCTGGTGGAGAAGATGAACATTTACCTAGTAAAGGTTTCAAGTTGGGTGACCTTAACTTCGTCTATTTAAACGTTTCCAAAACCCCTACTGGATGGCCTTTAGCCGCTTACAAAATGTTTGCTTTTTTGTGAGCGTCTTTTTAGATATGTCCCATAGGACCTCAATATGGGACGGAAAAGAATTGACAAAAACGTGATCACTTCAAGAAACATATCAATATACACTTGTTATCTCCCCAACCAACACACAAACAGAAACAAACATACGTTTCCGGCATGCAGTGTCCAGTCATCCTGACTGAGCGTCATAAAGCCTACTTGTCTCGACCGATAGTTCTCTCGATCAGATTTTTTTATTTTTTAATTATATTAGTATTTGTTTAGCGCTTTTTTTATGACCGAATGGTCATTCCAAAAACGCTTCTTTGCCTCTCTGAGTAAAGAAGTGGGTATTGAGTCGGCTTCTGAAGGATGCTTCCGCTTTAAGCTCTCTTATGCTTTCCAATAGCGAGTTTTAGCGAAAGCACGATTGCCAAAGACCATGCCAGGACTCCCTCCCGTCAGCTGCAGGGTGCTTCTATTTGCTCTGGCTGATCTGAGTGTCTATCCACGCGTGCTTATTTCTGAAGGCTTGATCAGTTCTGTCAAATAGCCCGGTGCAGTTCCATTGAGTGCCTTATAAGGTAAGAGGCATAGTTTGTGCTGGATTGTAGTTGGAACTCTCAACCGCAGCAGTCGGTGTAGTATCGGAGTAATGTGATATAATTTGGGCACGTTGTACACTAGTCGTGCCGCTGCGTTTTGTAATGACTGCAATCGCTTCAATTGCTTGGCTGGCTGGCCTGCGTGCAGTGCATTGCAGTAGTCCATTTTGGAGACTATAAACGCATTTACCAAGCTTTTTGTAGCGTCTCTGGGTAAGTATCTTTTTACCGACCGTATCTGCCGAAAGTTAAAGAATACAGATTTCACCAATAAGTTAAGCCCACTTTAATTTAATTAGCCAACTATACTTAAGCAGGATTCATTTACCTTACCAAGTACTTACTTTACCTTAATTTATCTTATATTAGTTACAGTAAACTATACATACAAGTACTGACTTAACCTTGCCTTCGAATAAGCGTTCTTTTTGGATGAAAACTTTGAGAATTATGTTATATTGCGATTCTGCAGTCCGCTTCTTTGAAAGTCAATAAAGGTTTTTACTGCTTCAGGCAAATACGCATTACTTCCTGTGAGCTTAAAGCTCTGAGTTCGGACACAAAAAAATGTTTACCAACTTTCCAAACAATGAAAGCTCATCTCAACGAACGTTCATTCATTACACGAGAACTTTACCTACGAAGAGCCTATCACTCTACCTGTTCTACCTGAGAGGAAAACGCAGTAAAAAAATATTTGCGAAATTGCATGCAAAATAATATTACTGTATGGCATCTGTGTTTGCTGATGATAACTATACGGTACTTACAAAAATTGGATATAATATTTTACAATCGTTCTTACTGAAGATCTTTGAGACATGATGCTTCAGCATAATATAATGATTTTATTGTGTAATCAAGGAACTTTTAGGATGATTACTGATTTTGTGAATAAATTAATTATATTTTCTACAATCTAAGCATATAGAAAAGTTTAAATAGTTCAAATCAATGACTTGGGTCCTTTCAAATACATGTTTAATTAGTATCGTTCATAAAGTCATTATCCTATGCGAGGGTACCAAAGTTGCGTATAATAATTCATATCGCCAACACATTTTACGCATCTGATTTTTGCGGAGGGATGTTGGAGCAGGATAAGGAGGTCCAACAACACCATCATCCTGGCTGTTTCTGAGGCTCTGAGCCAATTATTTTATATATAATTATTTGTATCTCAAATGTATCTATGTATCTAAAAATATGGCAGATTGGGTATTGCTGTATGGAATAAAAAGCTTATTATTATTATTATATAATCATATAAATACCCCTTAACACATTTTACGAGTATTTTTAAGGGATGTTGTTATATATAGTCTATAGGTATATAGTCTTCTCGGCACTCTTATGATATTATAAGAAAACTAAACATTTTATTTTTTAGGTTTGTTATAGCATTATTAGATCCGACAACGAATTTGATGGTAAAAGTAACGTCGTGGAGTCTTGTGTTTAGCGAGCTTTGGGGCTTTCTAATTTCCTGGTATATTTTGATAAACTATATCTTCTTATTTTTTGTCAATTTTCAATTTGATTTTTTGTGTTGTTGTATATTTAAAAAAATATATAAGATTCATTGTGGAATGTTATTTTATTTATAGATGATTCATTGTTTTAAAAACGAAATAACTATGTACTTGTAATATTCTTAAAAGTGAAGTAAATGAATTGAAAAATAAATAATAATTTCGTCGTCGCTCTTATAATATTAAAATAATTGTTATTAATATGACTAGTTAGTATATACTAGCATCAGATTAATATATAATAAAAAAAATACATAATAAATCTAAATGACCCATTTCAGATGCTATCTATGGTATTATAAAGGTGTATAGTTAGAGGTACACGGTAACAGAAGTCCTTGTTTAGGGTTTTCAAGGAGTCCTATCCGTAATATCTGATTCGGGATTATGGGATTAGGGCCAACAAAGGACTGGAAAAGTCTCGCGCCAAAGATTGTCCAGGGTATTTAAAAATTTTAAGGGCAGCCTATCGATACGCTACAGCCTTACATCAGCGTAATTTTTGGAATTTAATATATAAGTTGAACAATGTTTTTTTTTATTATTAAATATAAACACGTAAAGGGTGGCTGAAATGGAGGTCTCTGTCTGGGGTTTCGTGTGACAGCAAGATTCCAGTTAGGACCATAGGTAAAATTAACAAAACAGCTGTAAGGCCAGCTATGCTCTACGGTTCGGAGTGTTGGACCCCGCTGAAACGTGACTTGGATAGGATTCATGTGGCAGCGATGAAGATGCTGAAGTGGGCGGGCGGTGTGACTAGAGTAGACAGAGTTCGAATTAAGCATATTCGAGGTTCATTTCGGGTGGCCCCCATACCTAAAAAGATAAGGGAAAACCGCCTAAGATAGTATGGGCGTGGAACACGGAGAGATGAGGACCACACGATGAAGAGAGCCCTCAACATACCCACGCTGAGAAGAAGACCTGGAAGACCACAGGCAACCTGGACTGCAACTGTAAACAAGGATCTGAAAACTCTGGGTTTGACCGAGAATGCAACGCAGGACAGACACACATGGCGAATGGGAAATGGCTAGGCTAAAGAAGAAGATATAAACACATAAAGGATAGTATAAGTAGAAGGTATCGATACTTCACGGACTATTTGAGATTTACGCGGGTTGGTTGGATGCCATGGGAGGGACGGATGTGTACGTGTAGGAAAATACAAGCCCATTATAAACAAATTCCTCTTCTACTTTTATATCCGCTGTCCTAATTAAAGCATTAGCCGCTACGAAATTCAGTTCTGTCGGGAGCTATTCGCGTTTTATCGTCCCATCATTTCAAAGCTTCTGAGGAGTACATAGTTACTCGTACTATACATAGTTCCCGACGACCTGCAGCTTTATAAACGTGTATTTGAAAAGAAGGTACTGTATCCGACGCATACCCCCGTTTGCAGTTATTCTTCGACTTAAGGGTTACCAACTTACCACCCGTTTGCAGAGACGTTTCTTAAGATTTGAGGTTAATTAAGGTTAAGGCTTCCTTTTTTTAATGATTATGAGGGATAGCTATTATAGATTGTTTATCTTAAGAAATGTCTCGGTATACGGGTCTTAAGTTGGGTACTTTAAGGAATGACTCTACATACAGGTGTTACGCGTTTGAAGGCTTAGAGTATTTGGTTCCCTATGAAAAGGCTCTGAGCCACCTCTTAACACCAAACGGTCTATGCCTCGGGAGCGTCAATCTAATTATTTAATATTATTTAAAAATCTGATTAAAAAAACGTTCAAAATATGCCTTGAATATTATGGTGCCGTTTAAGAAAGAGTCCGGGACCGGAACGATAGATATTCTCAGATGGAACTTCGGGAGGATAGATGTTTTCAGTTTTGGGACAAGAAACTGACAATGGCAACTGAAAAAACTGTGTGGTGGCAATTTTTGGTGACCATATGTTCCAGGTATATAAATGAAAAAAACAATCCTTACCCGATTATGTATTAGCAGTATGGCATTGCATTTTTTAAATTAAAAATATAATAATAAATAGTATGAAATGTCGAAAGTGCGAAACATCTCGATAAGATTGACGATTATTAACCGTGTATGGTTGCTCGAGAAGGTCCCATTGATAGTAATTGTGCGTTATCACAGGCACCTTGTTTGTACCACTGTGGGACAACGCCCGTTTTCCTTTCTATTGGGACAATAGGCTTTGAAACATGCAATATACAGAGCTCACAAAGTTTTGGGATAAATGTTTGGAATGTGCGTAGTTTAGATACAAAGTGCCAATTTATTCGAGCGTTTTGTCAACAAAAAGCACACATCATACATTGTTCTTTAGTTAGACGCCTTTGTTATGTAGACTGAAGACAGATATTTATAATACGAATACGTAAAAACATGTAAATATCGACAAGTAGCAATAGTAAGTTAAATATATACTGTATAAATATATACATATACATAATTAATGCATATACCTATATATCTACGTGTACCAATAGTATGCATCACCACTAGAACAGGATACGTTTTATGTGTTGTCGTCTGGGAGCCTCTGTCATTCTTGAAATGGCCTTCCTTAACTGCTGCTTTGTTCTGACGTTCTCTTGCTGTTAAACTACATCAAGGACATCGTCATAATAACGCGACCAGTTAACGAGGCAGCTATGAAATTGGTTTTTATCAATAATTGTTTGTCTCTTCGTACGTCTTAACATTGTGTGTAATTTGCAGGATACAAAACGTAACTATCCTCCGTAAAAAAAACCTCATTTCACGTTAGTTTTGTATCCCGAAGCTCTTCGGAGTATTGTCACACTCGTAGAAAGCGTACGAGCGACATTGTAGGATAGAAGGCTTCTTTGTTCGCTTTCGCATCTCACATAATTAAGCCTTCATAACCCTATGAAAGCGCATGTTTTCAAAATTCATTACAGTTAACCTTTCTATAACGTTTTCATAAGATTGGATGATTAGCCCGATGCTCCCAAAGACAACCATTTACTTCAAAGAGGTGCTTCAACCTAAAATAGTAATACACACAGAAGATTCTGTTATATGAAAAATTACTGCAAACACTATAGGAAAAATATCCTTTACGACTTCGTATACGACATCATTAGCTTTAAGTGAGGTAGCAGGATTCGTAACCACACAGGCAAATGGGTTAATACAGGTGCTGTATTCAAATTAATTGAAAACTAAAAATATAAATATTGTAACATCGCTCAAGACTACAGATCAAGATTTTTATTTGTTATCATGTTTATATAATCGATAAAATATTATAAATTTAAATAAAACAACGTCGTCTTTTATAATAACATTAAGTATATACACCGAGTATGATTCTATAAATTGCTTGCGTAACTAAAGCGACTAAAATCAACAAACCTCAGATTTCAACCCTTAGTAGTGGACTTTTTTTCATCTTAAAATAGGTCAAGATCGATTTGTAAAATATTTTTAATGACACATAAACTTTTCTGGATGCGCAATCATATTTTTAAAAAATCGACGTGATTGGATAAGCAATAAAGGCTTACGTAAGCAACAAACATACATTCATTTATATTTATATATATATTTATCTCTTGAGGCGTCCCTTAGGACTATATGCTCCATTCTTCGGGAACATCGGCCTAGTTATCAGATCGCAGTGATATGCTCCAGATATTGGAAGAAATTCATATTTAATTTATAATGTTAGATTTTGGAAAACAATATTACAAATACATATGAATTATTCGGTTCATTAGGTTGGGGAAATTGCACAGTGGTCAACATGCGTATAACACTAATCTATACAAGATCTATTTCCGGTTGAAAGGTAATTTTTTCCACAGATTTTTTTCTGAAATAAATGTTTTATAAAATATTGTATTTATCATATAAAGATGGTATTTAGTATATACTTGAGATTCGTTTTTTATAAGATATGAATACCAAGGTGCTTATGTTCATCCAAGCATAGGTGTTTTTCATGGGTTTTAGACCTGAAACCCTCTTCTAGCCCCAGATGTGCTGATAGTGACTAACGCGCCGGTATACTGAAGTGGCTGCTGATAACAATCTGCGGATGAAGAGCATCTGCTCAAGAATTTGACGATCAAGAATACCGAAGAGTGACTAAAGCACAAGATGAGTTGCAATTTTGATGCACTATGTTCACAAATTCATAAGTCCTAATAAGTTTTGCCTTTTGATGATATATTGATTTAGTTATAATCTGCAAAAAAGCTCGCTTACAGCCTTGGTAATGCTGGAGTATCTTTGGAGTTTATGCGCAATATCTGGGTCTTTTAGATATATACGATCAAAATAAAGTGCCGACTATACAGCGTCTGTATTTTCGTAATCCTTCTATATGACAGCGAATCTTGGCATCTTACCATGAGCTATTGCAGCCGTATAGTGAGCTTAAAACATGGTGCTTATCTGAAAGTGATAAAAAATGACAAGAGGCCTTTGAGATGTGGTCGTACAGAAGAATTCTCTGAATTTCCTGGAGAGACCACGTCACGAACAATGAGGTTCTCAGCATAATCAAGGAGGATAGGCACCTAGTAAGAATCATCTCAGAGAGGCGAGCCCGATGGATCGGTCACATCATGCGCCACGATGGTCTTCTTCACGACATTGTGGAAGGGATGGTTGAGGGTAGAAACTGTAGACGGCGCCCTAGACGGCAGTATTTGCAGCAAGTGTTCGAGGACATGAGTTGTTGCTCTTATGCTGAGCTGAAGAGGACTGCAGAGGATCGAAAGGAGTGGAGATCGAGATGCAAGATTTTGTTGCTGCAAACCAATCCACCGGATCGATACTACTACGAAGAAGTGAGTTTAAATACAGATGAATGCATATAATACATTTTCTAGGTAAACACATATAGAGGAATACTGAAAACCGGTGATGCAGAAACCTTATATGTGAATTTTATGACCCATTCTATTTTACACATGCCTACACGCTGCATGTGGAATGTTGAAATGTTGAATGTGAAACTTGTATAACTAATTTTAATTAATAGGCTATGACTAGAATTTTACGGGTAAGGCATCAAATTCACACCAACGGGTAATTAAGGAGCTTAGAAATCAATTAAAAATAAATTAAAAAATATGCAATTTTCCGTGGGGGATCAAGCCCACGATCTTTGGTATGGTAAGCAAACGCTTAACAATAAGCCATACCCGCCGACTAAAGGTTTTGGTTTTGACTTTCTTTCTTCTTAAGAAGCGGACAAGGTAGCTTTTATTACTATAGTCGGTTACACGAAGAAGAAGTTACTTGGGTTGCCGGAGGAGAGCATAAACTATAGGTTCCTCTTCTTCAGTCCCCTCGCTGTCACTTTCCTAAGTATGTATTAGTAATATTATATGCGTTCATTTGAAGTATATATTTATTCTTTCAAAAACGATTTAAGATAGTTTTACATATTCGTACAAATCTGTAACTTAGTAGCATGTAGAGTAATGTTAACTCTTTCGCATCGGTTGTCGGCATATGCCGTTATAAGATTCCCCGACCGTTGACATCGTTTGACGTGATATATCGTTTTGCTACTTTATTAGAATAGTTTTTTATGCATCATCTGATAGCTAAAGGATACAATAACCAATGTGATGTATGAAAATAGACTAGAAAAGAACATTTATGCTTCGAATACTAGTTTTATAATTTACTGTATAATTTGTATTCAAACCGTAATGAAAAGGTTAATAATAATTTTATACATCGTCACAATTTGCATTCGTGTACAAAAGAATGTGGATAATACAGTCACTGTACATACAGGTGGTATGTATATGGTACTTAGTGTTTTGGTTGACGCTTTTCAAAAAAAAAAAATCTGATAGTAATGGAATGAACATAGAACGCGTAAACTCGAGAATATCGACGTTTTTTATTTGATTTTTTCTTCAATTCTAACTTTGATCCTAAAACCTCGTATCTCGCCTTGGCCATGAAACAAACACTTGAAAACTGTGCGAACAGTGCGGTGACCAAAACATTTGTGTTTTCAGTTCCTAAAAAAGCTTTTTATTTGGAGCATAAAGCAGCCACAAAAATGCGACAGGCAGTTCTGTCTGCTACTATTATTCACGCCATGTCTTAAATCGTCTCTATACCAGAAATGTGAGAAAAACTAGACAAATTGATAAATTATGTAATAATAAAGCCTTGGTTGTTAGCAGAGAAAAAATAATCGGTTGTAAAGAGATCATTAATTTAAGCAACTTGCCAAAAAACTTGTTTGGAGCATCTTGATGTACGGCTGTGAGACATGGTGCTTATCTGAAATTGATAAAAAAAAGACTAGAGGCCTCTGAGATGTGGTCACACAGAAGAATTCTTGGAACTTCCTGGAGAGACCGTGTCACGAACAATGAGGCTCTCAGCATAATCAAGGAGGATAGGCACCTAGTAAGAACCATCTCAGAGAGGCAAGCCCGATGGATCGGTCACATCGTGCGCCACGATGGTCTTCTTCACGACATTGTGGAAGGGATGGTTGAGGGTAGAAACTGTAAAGGACACTCTAGATGAGAGTATTTGCAGCAATTGATCGAGGACATGAGTTGTAGCCACATACAGAAAAATACCAACAGACACTGATTAATCTTATTGTATATTCTATGTTGTGTAACTGAGAGGGCGCCCTAGACAAGAATATTTGCAGCAAGTGTTCGAGGACATGAGTTGTAGCGCTTATGATGATCTAAAAAGGACTGCAGAGGATCGAGAGGAGTGGAGATTGAGATGCAAGATTTTGTTGCTGCAAACCAATCCACCGGATTGACACTACGAAGAAGAAAGAGATGATAGGCATCCTCAGGCCTAAGACTATATAAAAGATGGCGTAAAAACTAGACATCCGTGTCGCAGGAACAAGATTTGACTTATAACATAACGCAGTCTTAGAGAAAGTAAAAAAAAAATGATCATGTTCTCTCTCATCACTGGAACATAAGGTCACCACAAACTACCGCCTCTCTATCAGCCGCCATGGTTGAACCATTCAGAAGCAGCCAGGATGATGGTGTTGTTGGACTTCCTTATCCTGCTCCAGAAGCCGGCAACACGGTGACGCAATAATGCTGGGAATTAATGGACTCTGCCCTCCACAAACATGTCAGATGCGCTACACAATATAGGGAGTTGCATAAGTTGGCGATATGAATTATTATACGCAACTTTGAGCTTCTCCCACTCTCGTTTAAGATAGCTAGACCAGATTTCTGAGGTATATAATGCCATACAGTGTGCTTTGAATAGCACTTTCCTGACAGCTTTACTGCAATGGAAGAACCTCCGAGAAAGTATACCGCTCCAAGCGCTTAGAACGCTTAACGAAAAGGGAGAGAATTCGTTATAGACAGGGTAGTATTGAAAATATAGTTACGCCACTGAGGGCGGTGTTTCAACAAGCACTTAGCGAGGCGACCAAAGCTGCCGCCATTGCCGCACGTGGTAAATGCTAAAGAAGAGTTCTATACACGTGTTACCTACAATCTACAAGCTTTCAGGCCCTGATTAAGACTTAAAAAAATCTTAATTATATTAATAATATTGTTAGTAATCCTAGTGTCTCTGTTGGCTGCCACCGGATTGGATTAAAATACACTGTCTCCATAAGCGGCTAAATTCGACATTGTATATTTTCCACCCGTATGCACAGATGTTTCTTAAGGTAACCAATCTATATAATACTTTATCTGATTTAGAAAGATTAAAGTGCATACTACTCGTACATACGGGTGTTTGTCTCTATCATTCACACATTAGACTGTATACGAGTATTATACCTACACAGATCTTAAGGAAAAAATATTGTTATTGATCTGTGAATACCTATTAACCCTTTAATTACGGCTCGGTGGAATACAAATTATACTGTAAATTATGAAACTAGTATTTGAAGCAAAAATGTACTTATCTAGTCTATTTTCATATATCACATTGGTTCCTGTATCCTTTAGCTATCATATGATGCATAAAAAACTATTCTAAGAAAGTAGCAAAACGATATATCACGGCTACCGATATCAACGGAGGAGAATCTTACACTCCATATATCGGCTACCGATGCGAACAGGTTAAGCTTTACACATACGAGTAAGTAACCTTTTACATGGACATGCTGTGTTTATTTCTGAACATTCTGTTTTTATTTTGGAATGATTTATTTTATTTTACTTGAAAAATTATAATTTTCAATCAATTTTAATTTAAAAATTAACGAATTACTTAATTAAAATTTATTTTAAATTATAATGACGCAGTTTCACCAAGTATTGTCAGTTGATAACCTTAATGTCATCATTTGAACAAAGTGGTGAGTTGACCCATTCTTATATTTAGTTCTTTCGGTATATGTTCCATATCTGGAACATGAAGTCACTAAAAATTGTTAAAGACTGTTGGTACCAAATAATAATACTTGGGAATAAAATTAATTAATTGAATCTTGATAAATATACACACCTGACAACAAACGCTATCTATAAATAAAGCGTATCAATAATACAATATGTGTTAATTTCTCAACTCAGTGAAAAAAAGCAAGTGACTGCGGGCCTTCGCTGAGTTCAAAATGAATATTGATCGCAAAGGTTCTTGGTTTGAATCCCAATATTCGCTGTTTATTTTCTCTTATTTATTAATGAGACGATCTTCTTCACGACATTGTGGAGGGGATGGTTGAGGGTATAAACTGTAGAGGGCGCCCTAGACGGCAGTATTTGCATCTCAAGTGTTCGAGGACATGAGTTGTAGCTCTTGTGCTGAGCTGATGAGGGCTGCGGAGGACCAAGAGGAGTGGAGATCGAGATGCAAGATTTTGTTGCTGCAAACCAATCCACCGGATTGATACTACGAAGAAGATTAATGAGAGAAATTTCATATTAGATGATGTTTTCTGTGAATTTTTACTTACATATCAATTGTTGAATACTTATTTAATTAAATAACCAGGGATTATGCGAAATATTTTGAGTATAGGTAATACTTTCATGCTTACAAAATTTCGATGCGTCTCTGTATTGTGTGTTTTATACTCCAGAATACTCGTAGTATATATATGTTTATACTTATTTGTAGCTAGGTCGTAGACTCCAAGTGTCTGAAAGGCGCCGCGTTCCTCCCTAGATGCCGCCATTATGATTTATGGATTTAAGTTGTTAGGGCTATGGAATAGAGCAGCGAATACGACTCATAAAAACATGGGTACGTAGTTATTTATATAAATCCATCAACAGATAGGTATTAATAACTTTCTGCCAATAATTGAGATATTCTATGTTGATTCAGAAAAAGGTCCGATCACATTATACCTCTATACTCGAGAAAATTTAGTTTTATCCTTGACAATTTAAATAAATACATTTTATTTAATAACCAATCCAAATTTACCAAAAAAAAAGTTAAAAGATTTATAAGTCACTGAAAGTAGGTAAAAGCTACATATTAATAATTTGAGGCAAACATTAATAATTACTTAACCCTTTCGTTACAGCTCGGTGGAATACAAATTATACTGTCAATACGGCGTGAATTTTTAAAACCTTTTCTTTTGCTTAAAACTAGTATTTGAAGCATAAATGTACTTATCTGACCTATTTTAATATATCACATTGATTCTTGTATCCTTTAGCTAACAGATAATGCATAAAAAACTACTATATTTAACAAAATATCATTATATAACTCCATGCAGGTGGTGGCATTGACACATGTGGTTTACAGAAAAGTCGCTCCTGTGACGAAACCTAAAGATATTTACTTACATGCTTTACAGATTCCTGTAAATAATACATGTAGGTTGATAAAGGGAATGACTGCAGTTCCAAGTCCTACCGCAGATGTCACAATGAGTACTGAAAGGAGCAAAACGATACATCACGGCTACCGATGTCAACGGTTGGGGAATCTTAGACGGCATATATCGGCTACCGAGTCAGTAGTTGTTAAAATTGTTTAATTTTATTTATAACCTTGTATTTTCTTTTTATATGTATGAAATTTTTATATTTATGGCTCTGGTGGCTGAATAAATAAAATTATTATTATTTTCATTTAAAAAAATGTCGGTTCTTTAAAAATATGTAAGCATTTATAGGTATGTATAAGTCTTTGTTTCCATGTAAATAAACTTATACTCGTATATGCTCAGGGAGGCCGTTAGGGGGAGGTGTTGTGAAAATTTGGTTAGAAGAGCCAGTAGTTTAATAATAATAAAAATACAATCAATAGAAAAAATCATCTGCATTACATTATTTAACCCTTTCATTACGGCTGGGCTTGAATATAAATTATACTGTCAATTATAAAACGAGTATTTAAAGCATAAATGTACTTATCTGGTCTATTTTCATATATCACATTGGTTCTTGTAACCTTTAGCTATCAGATGATGCATAAAAAAGTATTCTAAGAAAGTAGCAAAAAGATATATCGCGTCAACCGATATCAACGGTCGGGGAATCTTATGACGGCATATACCGACAACCGATGCGAAAGGGTTAAACATTGATTAAATGATATTAAATTACTCCATATATAAAACATGGTCACTAAAAATTTCTGCCACTCTATTATGTAAATTGCCACAATCCATGCCTTATCCCGAGACATTTATGCACTCTGGGAACATATATGGTTCCTGAAGACCTCCAGGACAAGAACCAGAAAATTTGAAGCGACAGCAGCTGTAGAATTTCAGGCATATTTTTGGTGATTGGTATATAAGATTTTTTTAAAGAGAACTCAACCATTTGGTCTTAATGGGGCAGGTCAAACCCATATTATATCTTTATTCGAATATATTTGTTTTTGATGTATGTTTTGAATATATTTTGGTTGTATAAATAATTACTATTTTATTATTTATTTATTTGAATTCTTCTTTCTAGGAGTGATTGTTGCAATACAACATGACTATAGCTCCCTTTTTTGAAAGCCTTGAATTTGTCGACACAGAATAATTTTGTTCGTATAGATATCGTTTTTCATGTTTGCTCTTCGGAGATTCGAACCCAAGACAGCTCGGATAAGCGACATTTCAGTATGTTTTACCACCGTACCTAACCTCTCAATACGAGAAATAAAACACCACTGAGAAATAAAACGTGACTAGCCGTAAATAAAATAAAATAATTATAAAAAAATCAAAACAAAAAACCTGTGCGCATGCCTGCCCCGCCAGGCAGCCATTTTGTGTGAATCAGCTGACTTAACCACCAAAAGAAGGCGTGACTCAAATCGAAATCGACCAATCAGAGAACACCAAGTGGGAGGAGCCAAGCATAAAATTCTCTACAACAATTTACTATGGAGAGATGTTCAGTACGCGGTCGGCAGTTACCGCGAGAGGTTGTTGTTGGGGGACGTATACTTTTTTTTTAAATAATAAAATACGAATAAAAATAAATTTCTTTCGCTGAAATAAATGACATTTCGCATTGCGAATCAAAGTGAATACATAATTGATTTCTTTTGAGTGTTAGTAATAAATATAATTTTTAAATGTTAATAAAAGTGAATGTTCTTGTATCTACGTTCCGTTTATCGATTAATACAAGGCTATTGAATAAATTGTTTCAATAAATAATTATTTAAGTAGACACTGTGATATAAATAACGGTAATATATATTTTCAATTCAGTGTATAAAATATTTAAGTTTTTTATTTAGGTATGTAAATATTTTTATCTCATTAAATATTGCCAGTAATAGAAAAAAAAATCATACTGTAGATTGTATGACGCTTGCCATTTTAAAGATAGCATAAATCTATTTGTAAGTGATGTTCCGCCAACGTTATTAGACAACAGCCAGTGGGGCATTGTTCATTTTTACGCGAACTAAATTGGTGGTGTTCAAAGAACGACTTTTGCCTAACACTAATTTTGATCTTTAGACTATATCTGTAATTTTACAGGTGATCAAGGTCACATTAACCAATGCATTTATAGAGCATAGGTGTTAATCGATTTGAAAACATTATTATTTTAAGTTTAGTCGAAATCGAACTCGCGACCTCTGACTTTGTAGACTAGTTCTGTAACTCAAGTAAGCCATACACGTTATCATTTTGAAAATATTTTTTAATAACAAGCATTTTAAAAGTTAAGTAAGCATGTGTATGGTTACTATTATAATATCATAAAACATATAATTGATTACAAAACATTATTATTTTAAGTTAAGTCGGGATCGAACTCGTGACCTTTGACTTTGTAGACTTGTGCTTTACATCTAAGCCGTACCCGTTAGCATTTTGAAAATATCATTTTTAATAAATATCATTTTAATAGTTAAGTAGTAGTAACACTATGAAAAGCTTTATAAAGTATTTTATGTGCTTACAACTTACCTTGGGTGCTCTCCTGCATGTGTTTACATAATCTAATATAACTTTTATCGACTATTGTCGCATATATAGCCTTTATGGACAAGGTTCGCGAAAGATTATTGTCGTTTACTAAAACCAAACATTGATAAACGTGATTAATAATAAATTAAATAATTATAATTTTAAATTAATTTCAATTAATTTTTTTTTTTTTTAAAATACTCTTGATTCACATTTATTTTAACTGATTACATGTTTCGGCCTCCCTGGAGACCATCTTCAATAGCAAGTATTGTCAATTACAAGAATACCATCAGATATAAAATAAAAGTTTTTTTAGAATTCTGATTTTAGATAGATATCTGATATTATGGAAATCCACCAAGAAATATCGATCGAAAAAATCGAAATAATTACAAGGAAACAATAACAAATATTAATATATTAAAAATATTTAGTTTTGATTTACATTTATTTTAACTGATTACATGTTTCGGCCTCCCTAGAGACCATCTTCAATACCAAGTATTGTCAGTTGATAACGTTAATGTTATTGAAATTAAATAAGATTAAGTTTTACGTATAAAATTACTATCAAAATTAATGTTAAAAGTAAATATATATATATATCTATAAAATTTCATTATCGGATTTTTGTATTCAAGGTTTAAGTAATGTTTTTATTTTTAAATTAGATATACCTTGCCGGACTGTAGTCAGTGCAATTACAAATAAA
Organism: Glossosoma conforme; assembly: GCA_022606575.1. Lineage (NCBI taxonomy): Eukaryota > Metazoa > Arthropoda > Insecta > Trichoptera > Glossosomatidae > Glossosoma > Glossosoma conforme. The sequence continues at coordinate 3,771,723 of JAGTXR010000058.1, read as the reverse complement.
ATCACTAAGAAAATAAGTAACAGAATATTTTATCCATGTGATCCATGTGAACCTCTGGGTATTTAGGTGTCCTGGGATAAGGTTTAGACAAATTGAACTTACAAAGTTGTGTAAGCGGCATTTTGCGGTGTTCATATTCTCCAAATGTGGAGTGGATATGGTAAAAAAATATATTAAAAGATATCATTGTTTCATCAGCTTCTCAAAATAAAATACAATATATCATGTTGAGATATATAAAAAATATAAATACTCTGGTTTACTCTTTTACCCATTCGTTTTACTCTATCAAATGGAAATTATATATATAAAATATTTATAAAAAAAGTACTAGAGTAATAATCTTTTTATAAATTATTTATCATTAGACACAGTTATTGAGCAGCCTTAACTTGCCAACTGGTTAGCGTTTATGGTGTTAGTTTATGGTTATAAAATATGTAAAGTCGATACCAGTATAGTATGAAATACCTATTGCATACCTACTATCAATAAATTCTTAGGTTTATTATAGGTATTAAATGTATTTAAACATGTAGTTGTGTTGCCATATTACTATAATTTATCCAGTTATTAGTTAAAGTATATGACAAACTATTTACAAAACTATTGATTTTGTACCTGCAGTCTAAGTATAATGTATACACACTGAAGTGGCCGATAGGACTATATTTTTTTTATGATTAGTAAATATTGGAAAGTCAGATTCATCACTTTATATCATTAAGAAAAAATATTAAATACGTCTCTCCGCAGTATCCTTTGTGACCATGGATTATACTTGAATATATTATGTATGCTTATATTAAATGAACATTTTATTTACTCGAGTACATTAAGAATAAATTAAAAAACGTAAGCTTAGTAACTAAGTTAAAGAAATATACGTTTTTTTAAGTTATTATTATTCACAACACTGTCGCTAAATATCAAACCAACGTTCTTAAATGAAATAATACGTAATTAAATTTATATGATGATCGGTATGAATTTTACAATGAAAGATATAGAATTCCATAATAATAAGAAACTATTTTTGATGTAGTAATGTTACATGTTAAAACGTAGGTAAGATCAATGAAAAAAATCATAATGTAAAAAAAGGTTTTCAAAAAAAAATATTCATAGTTTTAATGTAGACGACATGTTTCAGCTTCATCATGAAAGTTTTGAAACACGTTGTTAACAATAAAAACAAAAAAAAATGGAATATTGTCGATACTTACGAATATTAAATATATAAATATTTATTACCTTGTTTATAACATGGATAATATATAAAATAACTGATGATTGTTTATTCACTTGCTGAAACACCGCGGTTTCGCCTTCAATGACATCATCATCAGAATAAACATGCTCAGTGTGATCAGTGTTAAAACAAAGTAAGAAGCATTTATCTTCTTTTTTTAAAAATAAACCTCGAAGTGACGCAAAGCGTATTCTATTTCTAAAAAATTAAAAAAGGCATTTTTTTACCGTATGCGCTACATATTTGGAGAATATGGAAACCGCAAATTGCTGTTTCCGTTGTTAAATCCGGAGATTCACATGAGAACATAGATGTTTCCCGAGAGCCTCCAAGGCAAGATTCCACGAACTTTCTTAGACTGCAGCTGTAATACCAGAGAAATATTTGGGCGTTCAATAGTCAGCATTTTTAAGGACATCAGATACTGAACCCCACGCTCCCGAGGCCTGGACAATTTTTAGCATTTTTACTATATATATAATCGTGTCGGAAACAACAGGGTCAGATCCTGTCTGCCCAGAAGTGGGCAGGTCTTCCTGCGTGCATTTACTCGGACACAGCACACTCCAGAAGGTGTGACATGGTCTGCTCCACGCCGCAGTCACATTCAGTCGGTCCGCTGTAAAACTGCCTGGCTTTAATTTGTGTCCTCGTCTTGTATACTCCAGTCCGAAGTCTGGCATTTTTACTAAGAATTATACATGTTTTTTTGTTGTTGTTGTTAATAATAAATACTTTGGTATTTTTAGATTATCTAAGTGCGTTATAATATATTAAGAAACGTGAAAAATAAGTTTAAAGTGAAAAATAATAAATTGAACGAACAAAACCAAAGTGACACACTTTTTTTGCACTTTTTGGCAAAGAGTTTTTTAAAAATTAAAAAATTGTCCGAAATTAAAATTTCAAAAAACGTTTTTTTTAGATTCAGTGAGTGTTGTGTGTGCAAGGACAATAGTCACCCTCAGGGGTGTGCTGGATGGTGATGGCCAGCGTGGCGGGCGCGGAGGTCAACAACCTTCATCGCGGGGCGCTAGTTCAGCCAACTTTGCTGGTCAACGTTGGTAGCAGACACCACATCGACTGCGACATGCTGCCAAGTGAGTTGCAGTACACTATACTTAACCTGGACCTAACCCAACCTTATGACGTCGATAACCTAACCAAACCGTAACTTTTTAAGTACTAACCTAACCTTACCTTACAAAGTAATAACTAATCTTTTCCGTTTATCTGCCAAGTGAGTTGCAGTACTCTATAATAAGCCAAGACTGAACTAATCTTACCTTACCCTAATAAATATAACCTAATATAACCTAACCTTTACCATATGCATCTTCAATTAAAGTTGCAGCATGTAATACTTAATCAGGACTGTCCTAACCTAACCTTATCTTATTAAGAAATAACCTCAGATCACTTGATTCCACTGCATCTACCATATAAATTGCAGCACACTTTACTTAACGAAGACCTAACCTAATCTGGCTGTATTCTCATGATTTTGCTATAAATAAACTATACTTAATTAGCACTGCCCTAACCTAACCTAACTTATTCTTATGCATCTGCTATATAAGTTAAAGCACACTATAATTTCAAAGTCTGACCTCTCCTAACCTTATTATGATTCATTTAAAGATTTTCTCAATAGATTGACCTGTCTTCTTATGACTCCTGTCCATATGATCTTGGCCATCAGTATAATGTGAGATATTCTCTGACGGAGTGCATCATCCATGAGAACATGAGATGTATTTTGTGTTGTCATCTGGGAGGATCTTCCTGAACCTCTGCTTAATTCTGACGATCCCTCGCTAACTTATACAAGCATGTAGTAGATTTGAGTGCTTCGTTGGTCACTTCAATTTACTCCAGTTTCGTCTTGATATGTTTATCATTGGTTCTAATCAATAATATAATAGGTTCACATTAACGCAGAAGCATTACCTTGTAAAGTAGTGACTGATGAAGGTTACAGAGCACACGAAACCGCAGAATCATTTCTGTGATTAACGTGATCAATATGAAAACATTGATAAAACAAATGGCTCTCTCAATAATGTGTATCTTTATATAAATTTTAATATATCCAACGATCATGTGAAAAATTCAGGAAAGCTTTCTAAATTTAACAACCTCAATCCATTTCATATCATTTTGCTTTATCTGATTGTTTCAATATTCGCTATCGATAACTAGCGATTTCGATGGTCTTCTTTGCCTGTCCTCAAGTGAGGACCGTTTTAAGCTGTTATCTGATGAGAAATTGATCGAGATAAGGGTGCCTATGTCTTCCACTTTGTGAGGAATTTAAAAATTACAAAAAGCAGAACAAATTAGCAAAGAATCGTTTTTTTACGAGGTAGCCATATCGCGAGCATATCAATTTGTTCTGAAAGGATGATACAGTATATAAAAATTTATGTATCAAGTATCTTTTTTATGTTTTAAGGAGTACTAAATGAAATGCTTTGGACATTTCTTCCAAAAAATGCTTAAATGTTTTAGTACTTTAAGCTCTTAAATATGATAATAATAATATCAAATTATTTTACAGTTAATGTTATTTTTATTTATCAGTTTTACGACCATTTCTGTAATTTGTGTATCCATTTTTTTAAAATTTGCAATCGATTGTTCTAGGTGTAGTTCCACATTATAACAATTAACGCTTTTGAATCGGTTGTCGGCATATGCCATCATAAGATTCCCCGACCGTTGACATCGGTTGACGTTACATATCGTTTTGCTACTTTCTTAGAATAGTTTTTTATGCATCATCTGATAGCTAAAGGATACAAGAACCAATGTGATATATGAAAATAGACCAAAAACGTACATTGATGCTTCAAATACTAGTTTTATAATTGAAAGTTTAATTTGTATTCAAACCGAGCCGTAATGAAAGGGTTAAGAATTTTTCTACAATCGTATTTTGATGCGACATGTTTTAGCTTAGCTGAGAAACCATTAACACTTGAAAATTACTTTTCTTTCATTAATTTTTCAATTACTTCATTGACATTATATGCTTTATTAATTTTGGTAGTTTTGTGACTATTCTATTAAGTTTAAGCATGTAAAAAGGCACTTAAATGGTTTGTGTAGAAGTACTCTGCGAGAATAATCCAACTGCTCATCGAAGCAATGTATTACTATGTTTACTGTCTGCTGTGTATTATTAGCATTTTTCCAATACTTAATTTAATCCATAATGGTTATTGTAATTCACAATTGCTTCGTGGATCCTAGACAGTTGAGAATCAATGATCTAGTGATCTAGATCTACCCGTACTATGCCGTATACCTGGGTTAGTTAGATATTGCGTGCGAAAGGATACAAAGTTGTCGTTTGCGTGTAGAAATCTAGTAGATTGATAGTGTTTATTAATCTATTTCTTTAATATGGCTTACATCGTGTAATACTGAAAAAGCATTCTGCAGCTTACTTTGGCGTAAATGATACTTCTTCTTCCCATATCTGGAATGTATGGTCATTACAAATTTTCTCCATACAGTTGTATCAGTGCCTCGTCACAAGAAAATTCTGCACCAAAAAGGTCTACCTGAAAATATATATAGTTCCAAATGACCTCTAGAGTAGAAGCCCAAAGACAACATCTTAGTACACAAGACATATTTTCTGATGAAAACTTTTATAAAAAGATCGTTTAATTAGTCAGATGCTCCCTAGGCCTGGAAATTTGGTTCTAAGAAGCGCCTCAACCAAACCAGAGACACGCAGTTAGCAACAGGCGGCGACTCATCTAACTTTTAGTCCGCAGCCAATGATGCTTAACTTCAGCGATCTAACGTGAGCCGCGTTTACGATGTAAAGATATTATCGTTGTACAAACGAACCTACTAACATATTCATTACATCTAGAATGCTTTTTTACGAATTTAAATATTTAAATATTAAATTAAACATTTAATTTAAATTTCGCGCGCTGCCGGAAACGTCAAAAGTGTCCGCACCGGGATTTGAACGGACTTATCTTTAGTTCCTTGATCGCCAACCACTGGGCCGCCGACCGGATCTGCTTTACCCACTACGCGCGATTTAATATTTCGCTTCCCAAAATTAAAAACCAGTTAAAGTTAACTCTTATCTGACTTAACTGGTCAGTTACTCTACAGTCATTGACAACCTTTTAATAATAAAATCTTTTTTTTCTAAATATCATGAATACGATTCTCTAACACAGCATTTCACTATACTAAATGTACTCTTGGTGAGGTTCTAAGATTCGCATTCTAGAGTCGAATAAAAGCATGGAAAATATACAGATACTGTAATAATATTATGATACACATAATGTATTGACATCAGCATGATATAGCACAATATTTCGTCTCTTATTTCTGTTCGCTTGTCGCACATGTATGTGTCGCCATATTGGCATTTTGGACAAGTCCGGTCACGGGCGTGACATAAGTTATATAGATCCCGTATGTGGCGCTGGGCGACAGCCCATCACGAGCGCGCTCAGTCGTGTACCAACCGCGAAACAGGTCGTATTGTGGCCCGGCCTGAATGCTGTGACTAGGTCTGGGCAATAAGTTTGTAAAGTTTATCAAAATGTATATGCCAATGTGCTTCAGAAAAGTCTGTGTATTATTAATCTACTCCTCATCCTGCTCCCACGCGATGGAGTAACACCTTTTAAAGAGTGGAGAATGTTACAATATTCTCAAAAACTATGTTCCTTCTTTCAGAGAATCTGAATTTCTTAAATATTCTTATTTTAGGGCACACGCAGCATCTAGCCCACCAAAATGAACGTCATAAAATCCATTACAGTATCAACGCTTGTTTACAATACGTATTTGTTTATAAAATTAATAATAGCTTCACTGGTAATCGAACCCGTAATATTCCTCTTCGTAAGCAGGCTCGTTGCCCATTGCACCACGACATGAAACTTTATGTCCGTTCTCGATGGCTGCTTTACTGGTTTAGTATCAGACTTGTTTATTAACTATTTTCTTGAGCCAGATCTGAATTGACTACTTTTTAACTGACGCGCGATCTTAATCGAGATATCAAACCTGAATCTTCAACAGTTTCAGAGCGTCGTAAGTTCAGGGAAAACCGTTTAACGATATGCATAGTTTGAAATTACCACGATTTTTATGACGGACTTGTATGATAGGAAACGAAAAAAACTCTTAAAACTGTTTTTTTGTGATTGTATCAATTGTGGCGATTTGAGATGAAGACCAGATTTGGGACGAGTACAGGGTTATAGTAGATATATGAAATTAGGAACAACCATATGCTGCGTTAGTTATTTAGTTATTAAACAACTTTTTAGGTTTTCACGTCCAGATTTGATATTGTGAGTTTTGGGCTTAGCCGTGCGTGGCGAATTACTCCTTTCCAATACTTCTAACGCCATTGCAGGGGTGTTCTTCAGGGGTAAATTTGGGAAGCCATTGAAATCAAAAGACATCCCATCAACCTCAACAGGGATGACGGTTTGATTCTCAAAACAACATGGCTTCCACCTCTAGGACATACTCATAAACCTGTACAGACAAGCAAGGACAACCACAGTCCGACATGACTTTCGTGCTGGCATGCTTCGAAGAACATTATGACGCTCGTGGAGGTACTCTTCTTAGAACATACCCACCGTACACGATTCTCCGACATGACTCTCGTGGAGGTACGTATAACTGACGGCCAAACTACCTCCTGACACCAACTCACAACTAAGTCATCAACTCTGAAGAAGACCCCTGCAATGGCGGTCGAAATATTGGAGAGGAGTAATTCGCTACACACGGCTTAGCTCAAAAGCCACAATATTTAGTTAATTTTTTATGTAAAAATATTATGTAAAAATGTATAATTAAGAATACACCTAGTCCATCAGCGAAGTTTGCGCAGGCGTAACAGTAGTATGATAATATTTTATGATCCATGTTTGTTAAATGTCGATAGATAACATTTAACTAAAATTCAACAGTTACTTGCTTACTCGTAAATTGTTGTTTAATCGTTTTTTCAGTTGTCAAGGATGCTTTCACGAAGAGTAAAACGCGTTCAGTCATAAAAAATATACAATATGAAAAAGCTAATAATTTTTTAAATTATTAAAAAGCTATAAACTTCTAAATCTAGCCAACCATCCCTTAACGCACGCTTTGTTTGACTAACTAGCGAATTCATTGATCCCTTATACATTAAAGATTTCCAAAAAACATATATCCATCACACAATACATATCCACCTTTTTACTCACTGTTTGATTTATATAGAGCCAACACTCACTTTACTAACTGACTTGAAAATGACCGTTTGACCTAGTTGAAACATGTCGTCAAAAAATATATTGTGGAATAACTTCTAAAAAATATTTTATTTATATCTGATATTATGGAATTCCACCAAGAATTATCGATCGTACAAATCGAAATAATGCTATATATCTTATTTTACAAATTGATTTTTGTCATTTTGGCTTTATAATGTCTGAAATTACTTGAATTTAAATGTTTATGTATGCAAGCAGTAATAATTAAAGTATTTCGAACAAAGTTATCGAAGACATGTTTATTATAATACTATTTATTAATATAGATCAGTACCGGTTTTAGAAACTGCGGCGCCCTGGGACATTTTTTTCTAGCGCCCCATATTGTTTATTCCGTGTAATTTATGTGTCAAACATGATATACTTATGACATGATTTTATTGTTGCAAGTCCAACTATTTGTATATCCCGACACTAGTTCTGAGTGTGAGGTCATTGACACTAAATGTGTCAATACATTTACAACGCCTCACTTATATGTAAGTACTTCAATAATGAATTAAAATGTAATATATTTTGTAATGTTGTAGAAGGAAATAAATAAAGAATTTAATTTAATTTATATTTTTAAAAATATAAGAAAGATTGGTTGCCTTCGGCGCCCCTAGCTTATTCGACGCCCTGGGACACCGACCCACTTCGCCACCCCCTAAAACCGGCACTGGATCATGCGATAATACGCACCCGCAAGTTTTATTGCGAGTTGACCGATAAATGAAAGATTAACATCAAAACCAACGGATAACTTGTAGATTAAATATTTTTTAAATAACCTGCGAAATCAAAGATAACCTAAAAAATTGTTATTCAGTTTGTTTTTTATATTTCCTTATCCGGAAGTATTAAAACTATCGTTATATTTTGATCGCGTTTTTAAATAATTTTATTATTTCGAATTTCAATATTTAGTGACTAATAATGACATTTCCATTTATCAAAGTAACAACTTCACGTCGCCATGATTTTTTTTTAATTTTATTGATTTATTTCTTTCAGAAACATTACAAAAACAAATATATTTAATGCGATCCTGAAATAAGATAGAATACAAACAATTTATAAATATAGGTATTTATGATTATTAACAATAATTATTAAAAAGTCCTGGAGCTCGCTAAACAAAAGACTCCACGAAATTACTTTGATAAATAAATTCGTGGAGCTCATGTCGAAACTGGACTTCTCTCAAGTGTATCAATATTCGAAGCAATATGGTTGAACAGTCTGATCACTCTCCCAAGAGGCATAGTCTCTGGCAGGTAAGTATTACCTCTAGGAAGAACAAACAATCTGTGCCTCCTTATCCTTGAATAATTGTCAGGGACAAATCAACCGATTTCTAACAAAATATCAGGATTTCTGAACACGCCGCGCACTAGCCGAAAGGAATGCATACTAAAGCATATTTAAGACAATAGATTGACAACTTTGGCATTCAGCTCGAGTCACAAATAATGAACGATCTATCTCCGTCAAGACTCGAGCCGAAAAGTGACGGGAGCGCGCTGTAACACATGCAGCGCCCTCCGTTTGCCTGTCGGCCCGTTGACGAACCATCTACTGCCACAACAGGAAAAAATGGCGACGTAACGCTTTTTCTTATATTACTAACATTTTTTATATATGCTTGTACGAAGAGCTATCAAAAATTAGAAAATTTCGTATATCGAGGCTTTTCGGCACCAGCCTGCAAGGGCTATATCGAGCGGATATGAATAGACATATATTTTTTATGTAAGAACATAAGAGAGAATGTGGCTGTGGATTCTATGAAGCTTGCCATTTTTAAGGATGCCTAAGCGTTGTAAATGAAATTTTGATTTGATCTGTCAACAACGTCATTAGACTACAACCAGGTATACTCGCTTAATCTATTTTTTACGAAGAATCACTTAGGAATGCTTAGTGTTCACAAGACGACTTTCGTGTACAACTTATTTTAATTAATAGACTATGACAGGCATTTTACAAGTTATCCAATATTATCTATACTCCCTTGTCGACGCTTTTTTTTTGCAAAGCGTGGCAAAGTTGTACGAAGTAAGGCCGTTATAGGTCAAAGTAGCACAAAGTGACTATGATTTCACACGCAATTTCACAATGTAGAACCTCTGATAATACCCTAATTACGCTTTTTCTAATCATATTCGTTCCATATCTACAGGTAGAATACATGGCCATGGTCACCACAAATTGTTGACATTAATGCGATTATTACAAGACATCTCTGCATCGAAAGGACTAAATGGAAAGATATATGATTCCCAATGAGATGCAGAGCAGGAGCCCGGGAATTTGATAATACAGACGCTCTAGTATGCAAAGCATATTTTGAGTGATATTTTAATCGTAATTAATGATTAACTTGATGTTCCAATTGGCTGTTACATCTAACCAATGACACGTGAAGCAACAGACGGTATCCTATCCATTATTTTTTCCGCGTCCAAAGTTGCTTAACGCATATAACAAGAACAGCGCTTGCTTTGCGCTATTTTTGTTTTGCGAATTTAAAAATACCAATTTGGCCAAAAGTTCAATGAATTTTAGAGTGTTTTTTGTTGCATTTTTGGTCAATGGACCCCACATCTCACGCGTATCGCACAGGTAGGAATGTCACCTGAAATAGCCCAAATACTCGTAGTTCTTGCGCGGGATAAATCTTAGGTGGTATTTTTAGGTGTCTGGGTTACGACCACCCCGGGCCCGACAAAAGAGCTTGTTCCTCGCATCCGGCTGGCGAGACGGCGCTTTGGTCGGCCGCCTACATACACGGTAGTGACCGATTTTAAGGTTCCGAGGCGATGATCGAACGGGCCGAAAAATGTCACACGCGCTGGAATAAAAGGTTAATTTTATGATACTAATGTAACGAAAGAAACTAAAAAAACATCTTAACCTTGGTATCAAAGCCCGAATTTGCTAAGTTCACTAATACGGCAGCCACTATTGGATTCTTCACATCTTTCCATATCCATTAAGTTGTTATTATCATCATTAACTGCAGAATATTGTGGTCATAAAGCACTTAATAGTCGTAATGGTTCTCGCCTCATTCCATTTCAGTTTTGCCTTTAGGTGCTTTGCAGAGTACATTCAATATGTAGTATTCGACTGCCTTTTAGGACGGCGAGTTTTGATATAGATACAGCTGTAATTTTTGCTCTCAAACGGCATCTTCGAAATATATCCCAAAGCAAACTCGCTTTCGTCTCTTAACAGTCTGTAGTATAGAAGGCTGTCTTGTTCGATACCTTAACTTGGCATTCCTCACAAAGTCAAATTATCATACCGTTTGTATTCCACGCAAGTATTTGTTTTCAAAGCTCAATTTACAGCTGCATTAGGTTTTTGGTGAGATGCCAGGATTAGCAACTGAATAGAAAGATGAGAATAATACAGACGCTGTATACGCAGCATATTATTTTGAAAAAGTTGTCATCATTGCCCATGTCATGTCCTAAGTCATCCATGCAACCCACCTGTACACATAAATACTATACATGATTCATTACAACTTCCACAGCGAAAGCTCGGATAGTTATACTATACAGCAGCTGTGATATTCAAGGCATGCTTAGACATTATTGAATTATTATTTTTAAGCAGATCGAACGATTATCCTGTAGTTCTCTAAGCCTTTATAATTTAGTTTGAAATATGCAACTAAACCCAACTATCAACAACACAGACTACATGATTTTTCATTGAAGCCTAATTTGACACTTTTAAAAAATGATCGACGTATTCTGATGCTGCTCTAATGTAAAGTGCATTATTTTTACGCTATGCTTAACCACTTCATCGCCACATGTTTGTAGACAAATAAAAACACTACTTTTACCAATGACTAAATTGTTTTCACATTTTTAACCTACATTATTGATAAGCTGCAATCAATTAAACTTTTTTTTTTTTGGTTTATTAATATTTTAAGATATTCATAGATATCGTTGTGAGAAAATCGGAATTAATGTTGAAATACATCTTTCGAATATTGCGAAGCGCCCACGGATGCGCTTACGGCGATCGTCGTGTTAAATATTTAAAAAAATTGTAATCTATGTCATTCTCTACATGTGTTTCCCAATAATTCCTTGCAGTTTTTAACATTGGGCAATCTAAGAGTCAACAGAATACAAAGATCTACTCTCTTGACTATGTTATCTGCTAATTTCAATTTTAAATTTTTTCAATTTTATTTATTTTTTCCTTGCAGAAACATTACAAATTTTATCAATTCAATGCATTTCTGAAGTACAATAATATAAATACAATAATATAAAATAAAAATACAATAGGTAACACTAATACAATGAACCGTACATGTTCTATTGTCTTGCCCAATACTTTCTTAGCAAACTGTTAAGAAAGCCTTAAAATACATTTTACGTAACAACTCTTTATTATTTATTTGCAAATCTTCAGGTTGTTAAAAATTTAAATAAAAAATAAAATATTTTTCTCGGAATAAAGACAAATTTTACAGTGCTTTTTTCATTGAATTAATAATATATTAGTTGACATCAGCATGATAGAGCCCTTGCTGACTGGTACCGAAAACCTCGATTTACAATCTTTCGTCTCTTATTTCTGTTCGCTTGTCAGACATGAATATGTTCGCCATTTTGGACAAGTTCGGTCGTAGTTATATAGACTGCCTCTTGTGGTGCAGGCGACAGCTCATCCCGAGCGCGGAGCCAGTGGTGTCCCGACCTTCGGCGAGAGAATATTGTATTGTGGCTCGGCCTACTGCTGTGACTAGGTCGAGCCATCAATTTGTAAAGTTTTATCGTAAATATATGTCAATGTGCTTCTGAAAAAGTCTTTGTTTTGCTGGCCTGCTCCTCATCATACCCTCACGTGACTGAGTAACAACCTTTAAGAGAGAGGAGGATTTTAATGTATTACAAAGTATCAAAATTAAATTTAAGCGCTTATTTGCAGAGTAATAGTTGTCCAATAACGTTCACATAAATTTAATGTTTAGTTGATCCATATTAAATAAGGTAATATTTATTTAATCACATTATATGATCAAATTTAAGTAACTAGGAAATTTCGTTTCAACACTGCTTAATACTATTCGTAGGCAGAACAAAATATATTATATATATTATATATTTGGCGCCCAAGAACTGGCAAACGAAGCATTGGCCGACCCCCTACAAGATGGACTGACGATATAAGAAGAATAGCGGGAGTGACCTGGATGCGGAAGGCGGAGGATCGAAGAGGATGGAGACTCATGCGGGAGGCCTACGTTCAACAGTGGACGGACACAGGCTGATGATGATTATATATTTAAACTTAATACATATGTAAATAATATAATTAAAAACGGAGTGTATAAATGTTATAAATATGCATATCTTCGTTTTCCTCTTTGGATTTAGCACGTATTACATAATTTGAGTATTTTTCATATCAGCGCATAATTGTTTGCAAATGAAAGTGTCAGTGAGTGCGGAACCGCGGTCTTAATTTCTGTGATTGTGAACAATTGCTCAATGTGATCCACGTCAAAAATAAAGTGAATTTTTTTTTTTCTTATTTTATATTTAGATTATTGTCACATATTGTAATGTACCAATGGCATATCTTTTTAGAAACTACTTACTTGTATGGTATTGTGGCTTTTGGGCTTAGCCGTGTGTGGAGAATTTCCTTTCCAATATTTCGACCGCCATTTCAGGGGTCTTCTTCAGGGTTGATGACTTACCACTAAGTCATCAACCCTGAAGAAGAACCCTGAAAACGAGTAATACGCTACACACGGCTAAACCCAAAAGCTACAATATCAAATCTGGCCCTGAAAACCTAAGAAGTTACTTATTTGTATTTTTACAGAAAATTATTTTCAGTGTACAGTTTCTATTTTTTCTTTTTTTTTTTCTTTTAATATTACATAATCGTGTCACTCATTGTTGAAGTTAAGCCTCTCGCATCTCCATCCCTCTCGATATTCCGCCTTCCGCATCCAGCGTCTTCTCGATACTCTTCTGATGGTTCGGCCATAAATAAATATTCTAAAAAAAAAGGTAAATAATAGTAAGTTTTGGGCTCCGCATGCTGCAGGTTGGAAATCTCCTCATGCCGTCTTGGAATCCATTTACTGCGTCCGAGAGCTGATAAGAGCGGCGCCAAGACTCGAACCTGAAACTCTTTTTACAACGTTTTGTCCGAGACGAGGATCAGGAGACGGAAAAACAAAAAAAAACACCCAAAAAAAACGAATGATTTCTCAGGTCCAGACATTCAGATCTGACGCCTCTGGAGTACCGATCCCTTTGATCCCTTTTTCGGATATAACTGTGACGACTTTTACTGCATTTTTAAGGAGCTCATAATATATTTTGGCAGCTTTAACGGCGGTCGAATTATACAAAGTATTATGAATTGTATACTTATAATAACAATTCTATTATTTATTTATTTTCAGTTTTTTAGATCGATACTCCATGATGTAATTAATAATCAAATAAAAATTAAAAGATTATTTAGGTGACGACATATTTTGGGAACGTTGGATTATACCTATAAACTCGTACATCTATTCAAAAAAATATTTAAAAAGAGAACATGAACAAAAATAACAATTATTAAAACGACTATTTCCTGGTGAGACCACGTTACAAACAATGAGGTTCTCAGCATAATCAAGGAAGATAGTTCTGTGACTAGGTCGAACCATAATTTTGTAAAGTTTAATCGCAAATATATGTCAATGTGCTTCAGAAAAAGTCTTTGTTTTGCTAACTTGATCCTCAGCACGCCACCACGTGACAGAGTAACGACCTTTTGAAAGAGAGGAGGATGTTAGTGTGTTAGGGACATCGCAAGTGTTTATTCATATGTTTCTTGGAGTTATCCAGATTGTTTGAAGAAGATTCAATAAATGTCATGAATGAAATTCAATCTAGTTGAACACACCGATCGATCTTCCGAGAGGCATTGTCCTTGGCAGGTTATTTGTCGGTTTGCAGTACACTGTAGAGGTCCAGCGTTGTCTGTAGTGCAGGTCACTCCTCACAGACTTTACCGGTTATTGGTGATGTTAGCAGCTTGTTTGTGGACCTCCGCGATGGCCACAGGTCCCAACAATTTGGCGGCCATCCAACTTTTTGTCATACATAATTCATCAAAGTAACTTATCCATATTTTTTGTATGCGATGAAGTTATCCTGATCATTCCATAACGTTGACTACTTAAAAATGATATTTTTTCCACCTCCTAAAGCGAATTCAACAAATAACTAACGAGATGCAACGCCATCAGATAAAGTGGCGTCCATCACATAACTTGTTGTGTTCTCCTACATATTCAACAGATGTAAATGAAGATATGGAAGGTTTGTCTACCCTTATAAGAGGAGGACCACCACATGCCACGCCCTGAAGATACCATCTCCATTGTATAAAAATGTCTTAAATCCTTTCATTCCAGTTCTTAGAACTCAGACATAACAATAATATAAAAAAAGCAGGCGGACGGCTTTTATTTTTGAATCTAGAATTTTTATTTTTCTTGATTAATTACTTATAACAAAGTATCATGGCATCATTTTTTCGGAATAACATCCTCCTCTCTTTTAAAGGTTGTTATTAGGTCGCGTGGTGGCAGGATGGGGAGCAGATAATTAGCACACAGACTTTTTTCTGAAGCACATTGACTAATATTTACGATAAACTTTACAAACTTATGGCCCGGACCTATTCACAGCATTCGGCTGGACCAAAATACAATATGCTCTCGCCGATGGTCGGCACACGACTAGCGCGCCCTTGATGGGCTGTCACACGGCGACACCAGTGACGATATATGTAACTAATCCAAAATGCCAATATGGCAGACACATCTTTGCATTGTAAGTTTAATCGTTAGATAAACGGTTTTAGAATATATTTTTTTCAAATTTACAACTCTTTTTTTTGACTCGTGTCTATTACGAGTACAATTTGAGATTTCGTTTTATAATACGTAAAAAAAAAATTTTTTTTTTGTTTATTTGAGGATCCGTGGTTCAAAATTTGAACGCGCGGCGGTCCCAAAGAACCGAATTAACATATTCCCGCGAAGTATTGAGGCCCAAAACACACAAGGACAGTATGTACCATAACAGTATGTATATACGTATATACCTACATAAGCTGAGGCCATCAAATCAAAATATAAAAAATCTCAGAATGTATGAAGAACTGAAGCGGATAAGAATAGCTTAAAAATACATACTTAAGCGTATACTATACTCGTACTCTACAATTTTTAATTCGATTTGTTTTTTTCATATATTTATATATTTTATTATTTTCTTGATGGTTTATGTGGAAAAATCTCTTCTTATCTAGAGCATTTGGTTTCCATAAATTTGACATCAGTTTTCATCAGCCTGAATCCGTCCACTGTTGAACGTAAGCCTCCCGCATGAGTCTCCATCCTCTTCGATCCTCCGCCTTCCGCATCCAGGTCACTCCCGCTATTCTTCTTATGTCGTCAGTCCATCTTGCAGGGGGTCGGCCAATGCTTCGTTTATTGGGCGCCATCTCAATACTTTTTTTCCCCATCGACCGTCGTCTCTTCGACAGATATGTCCTGCCCATTGCCACATGAGTGTGCCTATTCGTTGGGTAGCATCCACTACTTGAGTTCTTCTGCGTATTTCCTCGTTTCGGATTCTATCTTTTAGCGACACTCCGAGCATGGATCTCTCCATAGCACGCTGGGTGACTTTTATTTTATGGGTAAGACTTGCTGTCAGATTCCAAGTTTCTGCGCCATAACAGGGGGGATGCATTGGTTAAATGACTTAGTTTTAAGACAATTGCGGAATTTTCAGTTTAAATCACATCAGTTTTACCAGTTGCGATTATATGTGTCTTGTTAAAAGACATCTCTGCATCCGAAGGTTTACCTTTATTATGTAATATACAGTTCACGACGTCCTACAAGGCAGCAAAAGAAGTGTAATATATGGATGATGATTTTTTATACAGCATTCGTAATTAGATTACATGATTAGCTCAACCTTCCTGAAACCTGTATTATTTTGTTCTGACAGAGCATATTTACCGAACCAACAAAAAGTTTTAACCATCCATGTTTTGGTCCGCATCAAATGTAGTTTCACTTCAGTTATATAACGAGAACTGGGCATGAAATATTCTACTAACATTAGTAGTAGTTGAAGGAATTATATATATATTCTATTGTACATTTTTTTAACATGAGTCATATTATATAATCGTGTCGGAAACAACAGGTTCAGACCCTGTCTGCCAAGAAGTGGGTGACGTCGATGGCGTTACTCACGGCCATCATCAGGTCTTCCTGGGTGCTGCTACTCGGACACAGCGCACACTTTAGAAGGTGTGACAGGGTCTGCTCCACGCCGCAGTCACATTCAGTCGGTCCGCTGTACAACTGCCAGACTTTCATTTGTGTCTTGCATACTCCGGTCCGAAGTCTGTTAAGAAACCTCCATATATTCCACCCCTGGTTGTGTCCAGGGGCTAGGTCTTCTTTCGAGGCAAGCCAAGTATTCCCCTCAGTTGCGCTTCTCCACATGTTCAGCCGCAGGGTGGCCTCAGGTATCACCAGTTCCGTTTTCGACTGCAGGTAACTTCTTCTTGATTTGAGCCGTGTCTTTAGTCAAAAGATGGGTCATATTGAATAATTGTTAATCACATGAATAGGACAATAACATAATATGCATTGATTATTTGAGTTTTGGATTAAGCTGCCCTTTAGAACCAAATGGTCTATGCCTCGAGAATTTCGGTCTAATCTTCAAATCTGTTCAAATAATCATATCAACAAATCATACAAAATTTGCCTCGGAAACAACAGCTCACTCTCTTCACGAACTCGAGTTCCTGCCCTGGAAGTAGTCGAGAACTATATATGTTCCCAGGTTGACTTTCAGGTGCAGAGATGTCTTGGGGAAATACCTGGACAGTGACAACTAACCGTATTTTCAAGATATATACAAGACTTTTGGTAGTTTAACGAATGAGAATATTTTTCTAATTAAGATTTGATTTTGAATATTTGTATACAATTTTTTATATAGCTCCCTCGGGAGTCGAACTCTTGCCTCGTTATGTATGATGTTGATGCATTTACCCACCTGGGCAGATTAATGTTACCTTGTCGCGTTACGCCAGCATTCTCCATACAAAACACCTCGACGCATTAAGGTTCAGACACCTCCATATATGGAGCAAATCAGAGATCCGAAACCAGAAATTACATATTTCAATGCTTCTACTCAGACGATTTATTTGTTTGTAGCATCTTGATGTACGGCTGTGAGACATGGTGCTTATCTGAAAGTGATAAAAAAAGACTATAGGCCTTTGAGATGTGGTCATACAGAAGAATTCTTGGAATTTCCTGGAGAGACCACGTCACGAACAATGAGGTTCTCAGGATAATCAAAGAAGAAAGGCACCTAATAAGAACCATCTCAGAGAGGCGAACCCGATGGATCGGTCACATCATGCGCCACGATGGTCTTCACGACATTGTGGAGGGGATGGTTGAGGGTAGAAACTGTAGAGGGTGTATTTGCAACAAGTGTTCGAGGATATAGATTGTAACTCTTATGCTGAGCTGAAAAGGGTTTCCAAGGACCGATAGGAATGGAGATGGAGATGCTGAGAACAATATTCTGTTGCTGCAAACCAATCCACCGGATTGATACTACGAAGAAGACTATACCCTCTACAGTTTCTACCCTCAACCATCCTTTCCACAATATTGTGAAGAAGACCATCGTGGCGCATGATATGACCGATCCATCGGGCTCGCCTCTCTGAGATAGTTCTTACTAGGTGCCTATCCTCCTTGATTATGCTCCAAATGTTATTATGTGTCTCTAAAAGATGGAGTGTGTTAATTATCTTTTGGTAAATCTTCCAGTTTCGAACCTCTGACCCTCGTCGTGGCCTCCATGTATCGAGCTCGCGTTCCTCCCGTTATCAGCAGACCTGCAGCAACTTGGACAGACCATCGCATCGGTGGTCTGCTTCTTGTAGCTCACCACATCACCGTTGCAGCAGAACCTTTACACCAAAGAACGAATATCATGAAATAAAGAGCATCATCAAGAAGACTTCAGTGCCAGCCTCACTGAAATATATATATTCTGTCTATAATTTTGATACACATACAAATTCACAGCGAACATCATCTAATGCGACATTTCTCTCATCAAAAAATTTGAGAAAAATAAACGGCAGACGCAGGGATTCGAACAACCATGTTCGTTTCATAACCCTCCGCTGACTGCTCGGCCATTTGCATCACCAATCGAGTTTGGTTCCGCCGTATTTCGTTTCCATACATTTCGTTCAACGGCTCATCGGTAACGACGTGGGCGCACTGGACGTCTGTTGCACGGGACAACAGGCGCACTGTATGTCTCGCTAACCTAACCTACCATAACTTTAGTTATTTCGTTAACGAGATCTATGAATCTCTGGACTCTAAGATCACTGGAAAAATCCTTAGAATAGGTTAGTGAGACATCTAGCGCACCAATTGTCTCGCGAACCAGACGTCCAGTGTCCCCCACATCGTTACTGAAATCTCGTTAAGACTTACGCGAATTGTCTGAGAACGATAGGTCGTGATATCAATAAGCTTAGTGTACCGACATAACATCTGTATTCCATAGATTGAGGATAAGACGCTCTCTAGTTGGGGCATATGGCATAAACCAAAATCATGTCACCATGAAGCTGTCACCATTAAAATATTTTGTAGAGTTTGAGATATAATTTTCAAATCAAAGCCTTCGAGGATTTGATTAATGGATTTCTCACTTCATAAGCAAGCACTTAACCACTAAGCCACACGCGTTGATACAATTTAAATTATTTTGTTATTATCTAAGATTAAGCAACAAAATTATTTATTTAGATTTTTTTTTTCAATTTAATTTACATAATTTATTTTCATAAGTAGCGAATTCCGCAAATAAATTAACATAAAACACATAGTTATAAAATAATTAAAAATATTTTAAATTATTAGAGATTCTTGCTTCCATGTTAATCAGATTGAATGTTTTTTTTTATGTAAACACATAGAATGAATAAATGTCCTTTATTTATTATATACCGATTGATATCTTAAATGTGATAAAAAGACTAATATGTGTTATATAATGCTTCGGTGATTTTATAATCAGATTTTTTAAGGAGATCGGATCATTAGCATGAAGCTCCAAAGACCAACTTTATTTGGTCCCAATTGATGGCTCAACCCACTAACGACACGCGGCAAGCGACTGGTGGTTACTCATCCAAGTTTTGTTTCGCGTCTAAAGTTGCATGCCTTCGATGATCTAACGAGAATATTTTTTATATGTATACTATGGACTATTGTTTTCAGTCTAATGAAGTTAGTGGATCAAAAATTCACACGCAGTGAACTATTCTTAAAAAGTGGCAAACGTCATAGAATGTCTTCTTCTTCGTAGTATCAATCTGGTGGATTGGTTGGCAGCAACAAAATCTTGCATCTCGATCTCCACTCCTCTCGATCCTCTGCAGTCCTCTTCAGCTCAGCATAAGAGCTACAACTCATGTCCTCGAACACTTGCTGCAAATATTCTCGTCTAGGGCGCCCTCTTCAGTTACACAACATAGAATATACAATAAGATTAATCAGTGTCTGTTGGTATTTTTCTGTATGTGATTACATAATATAATAATACATAAAAATGCAGGTTTTAGCTAGTTATATATACTGCAGTAGTAAATGCGAATCGATTTTAAATAACTTCTTAGGTTTTCACGGTCAGATTTGATATTGTGGCTTTTGGGTTTAGCCGTGTGTGGCGAATTTCTTCTTACCAATATTTCGACCGCCATTGCAGGGGTCTTCTTCAGTTAGTTGCCATGGAGATAACAATGGCGCTCGTGGAGATACATTAGGCTAACGGCTAAACTACCTCCTGACAACAACTCATCAACACTGAAGAAGCCCTGCAATGGCGGTCGAAATATTGGTAAGAATAATTTCGCCACACACGGCTAAAACCAAAAGCCACAATAACGAATAGATTTTTTATATTGTCACCGTTTGTTGTAACGTTTCTTAAGTAATTGGAAAAAAATAACGTGAACCTTATAAGATTCTTATCCAGGATTTATTGCGTTAACAGTCTTGCGCTATACCACTGTGTCAAGACGATTTTTATTCATTTAAAATATGTTTTCATTTTTTATGTTTATTAGATTTAACATTTGTTAGTTCAAAAATTTACAGCTTAAATATTAAACTATTCAGTGTAAAAATTAGGCATTCACTAAAACCATCTTTTATTATCTTTTTACCATCTACTACATCTTGAGCTGCTGTGATGTCCATGAAGCACGTTTTTAGTTTTTTTTCTGTTTAAAAAAATTCGACAATACCGCATTGTAAGTGCGGTTCTCGTTAGATCATCGATGTAAATGTATCATAAGAAAGCTGGCATATTCATTTAAACATATTCAATATACGAGTATATCTAGACACAAATAAGGCATTATTTTTTATATTTGGAGCATATAGTCAACACAATTTGCCGCTGCTTAGTTCTATCAGATGCCATTGTACACACATATACAAATCTCTTTGCTATCTTCAACCATACTCAAGAAAATATAGCGTGATCACTAAATAATAACGCAAAATCACCGGTAGGTATAGCTTAATGGTCAAAGCGTTAGCTTTGCAAGCCAAAGGTCGTGGGTTCAATCCCGGACGGAGGTTAAAAAAAAGATTTGTAATCGATTTATGAGCACTAAAATATCCCCGGTTGGTGTGAATTTGATCCTCGTAAAATGCCAGTCGTATCCTTTTAATCAATATTGGTGGTAGACAGAGGTCGTCCTGTGAAGACCACCCATTCATAGTATATTCCTGTAATAATTAAGGATGATGCGTGAATCTCGGATTGTAGTCGACGGCGTTGGCGGATCAACACTCCACATGCAGCGCTTTGCCATATGCAGCATGGTCTGCAAGGCATAGAATTCCACAGATGAGACTCCAGAATTACTATCATCATCTCTTGGTATTCTCCTGTATGTGTTTAAATAGAAATAAAAAAGTTCGTCCTTTCACTTGTCTGAATTTGTGTAAGGTCGTTTTTAACTATACATAAAATGTACTCAGTGAAACTCCGTGAGGAAGAACTAATATGGGATGAGGCGAGGTCATATTCCTCCCCCACATTCGTTCCATGTCTGGAACATATGGTCACCATAAATTGTATCCGATGCATATTTTTGGGCGATTTATACATCGGATTTTTTAAAAAATTAATTTGTTCGACGCTCCCGAGGATTAACGTGGTTAGCAACAGGCAGTCCCCCATTCATGTTTTTGTGCGTGCCCAATGTTCCTTTATTTCGATGATCTAACGAGAGCCGCACTTACGATATTATATTGCTATGCGTCGCTTATGATGACGTAACTTTGTGTCTGCAACTTTTCACTTAAGCTTCGGATCGGATATAAAATAATGATGATGATGATGAATGCTGTTGACTGCTTACAATTTAGTTGATACCTATGGTTCTTAAAAAGTGTTTGGTGTCAGTAGCGGTCCCATAGGAACAAACAAAACCCGGTAGCAACTTTGGGAGCAAGCGGAGATCTCTAATTGGGTTTCTCAACAAACGCCACGGACCGTCATAAAGCTGGGCGGCTCGTAAAAAATATGGGCGACGTCTAACCAGCGATGGTGCACCATCAGCATATCATAGAAATTGTATTTAAATTGTCGGGGTCATGCTATTTTTTTTTACTACAACGCATTTAATACAGATACTAAATTTATTTTACAAGCTTCTTAACCTTTAAACGCCCAGTGGTTTCCTTACGGGACCGCAGATTTGCGTCGTTCAATGCCGCACAGGAGTTCTTATGGTGCATTTCACAATCGGACAACTTTAATTTGTAATAATAGTATTAAAGTAAGTTCATGGAAGAATCTATTGTGCGATGAAACATTACAAACATTGGCCTGCTAGGGCATTGAACGACAAAAATTTGCGGCCCTGTATGGGACCACTGGGCGTTTAAAGGTTAATAACAATAATATATATATGAATTAGGCGATGCATTTGATATCTTCAACGATTGAAAACAACAAGTCTTGTTAATAAAAGGGTTTGTGACTTGATTTGCCGAATGTCATTGTTTGGAGTTTGTTTCAGTGTTGATTTTTACTTGTTGTCGTAGAAAAAGTCATCTTCTATGACATTCCAGTCGATATTCCTGAAGTAGGCGTGAGATTTGATCTCTTCGAAGCCGTCCGGACCACCACCGAGTCTCTCCCTAGGATCATAGCACAGCAACTGAAAAATAGAAATTCGAATGATTCAACTACTTCAATTGAAATGACTCTTATCCATTCCATATCTGGAAAATATAGTCACTGCAAATATCCACTCAGTTCTGTCAGTAACCACTGTCCATAGCTCGTCCCAAAACATCTCTGCACTTGAATGTCCACCTCTAGGAACATACATGGTTCCAGATGACCTCCAGGACCGAGACGAAAGCTGTATCCAAGGCAAATTTTTGGGTAATTTGTTAATATTTTTTAAATATTTTAAGAAATCGGATGATGAGCTCGATGCTCCCGAGACCTGGACGCAGTACCGGCTTTAGATCCTGCGGCGCCCTACGGCATTTTTTTCTGGCGCCCCATGTTGCTTACATTTAAAAAAATCTAAACAAGATTGGTTGCACTCGGCGCCCCTAGCTTATTCGACGCCCTGGGGCACTGACCCACTTAGCCACCCCCTAAAACCGGCACTGCCTGGAAGTTTTATATAAAGGCTTAGCCTACTGTTCAAAGTACTTTATGTTCTTTTAGATCTAAAATATGCTCGTATAGTCACCGTAAATTGTTATTAATCAGTTTTTATATTTGCGATTGTCTATGCCTTGTCTCAAGACACATCTGCACCATAAAAAACATCTGGATACATACGTGTATATGGATGTATTTGATGCCCTGAAATTGAGACTCCAACTCTGGGGACAAGTCGCACCAGAGGATTTCATTACTCCAAAGGAAGGCTTCTCAACTGGCAAGAACCTTGACTGGCTGACCTGGAAATCCCTGAATAGATTAAACACCGGAGTTAGTTTAAATAAAGGACAAACTCGAGTGGTGGGGAATTCTTCGGCAGGGAGAGCCACTATTGTGCGACTGCGAAACCTGCAGACCGCCTCACACCTAAGATTCTGCTCCATGTGCCCAACAAGCTGCACACCTCAAGACCTAATGCTAGGCAACACACGGGCTATCAATGTTGCCAGGTACTGGGCAAAAATAATTTGACGTCACTGACACGAAGAAGAAGAAGACGTACGTGTACATAGGCTTGGATGATATCTAGGACAAGAGCTTAGACACATAGTGAAAAAGGCAATTCTTTTTGTTTTTTTACTTTTGTTTATAAACTTGTAAATATCACAAAAATTAAAAAATACAATTCCTAGAAAAAATATATTTGAAAATATTTTATATATAAGACAATTTCACCATTGAATGATTTAACAATGTAAAGGTTATCAACTGAAAGTTCTTGATAAAACAAAAAGAATGTACTTGTAATTTAATTTGAAAAAAGAAAATTCTTAAATAGACTTTCATATCACGGGTCAGCCATAATGTAAAGTAAATAAGAAATTTTAAATATTTTAGTAATCAAACTAAAAAATATATATATTAATGAAATCATAAAGTTGTATGTATATGATCCAAGCATAATAAGTATAGAATTTATATAAATTGTATAAAATATTTATATTGTTAAAAAGGTATTGATTATATTAAGTTCATTAAAAGGTGTCTGGTGGAAATTGAGACTTAGATGGGTCGAGGCTATTAAAGAATCGAAATATATATGTAAATGATGCTGAAATTGTCACTTCGACTTTAAAAATTTTTATAAATTTTAATGATATTATTTTATATTCTAAAAAAAATATGTTATTATGTAAAAAAATGTGAAAAAATAATAATATAAATTATGCAACACTTAAATCAAAGATGAATCCCACGCCACACACAAGATCTACCTTTAAGTGGCGTGGAAAGCGAAATTTCCAAAAAAAAACAATAAAAAAAAAAAAATTTATGTAATACTGTCAATAAAATCTTAAATGTATCCTATTATATTTGATTAAAAATAAAAAAAAAATCCCAATGGTTTTCTTGTAAAGTTTGCAGAAGGTAAAGTAAAAAAAATCTCCGTTTAAAAAATACAGAAAAATTACGAAAAAATGTTTCTTATACCTTCAAGTATTACTTCTTTATAACGAAATACTAGTCTGAAAATTTACACTAGGTTTTAAATGATTTAAATAACGTGAAGTTATAATCTTTCCCGACTCGAGTATTAGGAATACTTTACCTCACCTGAGCAGGTGCTTAGACATTGTTACAAACGTATTACGGACCGCTTAGGATTTCATGTATTAATTCTGTGGCTTTGGGTTGAGCCTGCACATAGGACCAATGGTCCAAGTGTCAGAAGCGTTGAGATAATCATCCAATTTCTTTCACCTATTCGCATCGACACCCAAATATACCGTGTAAGATTCCCCTGCCGTTGACATGGGTAGCCGTGATATATCGTTTTGCTACTTTCTTAGAATAGTTTTTTATGCATCATAGACCAGATAAGTACATTTATGCTTCAAATACTAGTTTTATTATTTACAGCATAATTTGTATTCAAACCGAGCCGTAACGAAAGGGTTAAAAATATTTATAATTTAGAATTAATTTTAATTAAAAAAAAATAATTAAAAATATTTAGTTTTGATTCACAATTCATTTTAACGATTACATGTTTCAGCCTTCCTGAAGACCATTTTCAATAATGGAATTTCGGTCTTCAGGAAGGCCGAAACATGTAATCGTTAAAATAAATTGTGAATCAAAACTAAATATTTTTAATTTATTAAATTTTTTAAATAAAATTAATTCTAAAATTATAATTATGCAGTTTCACCAAGTATTGTCAGTTGATAACCATAAGGTTAAAAATATATTTAAAAATGAAGGTAATAAATAAATCTTGGTAAGACGAACTTCTGCTCTGGAGGTTGTCGGCAATCATATGTGTTTCCAAGTGGACCTTCAGGTGCAGATATGCCCTAGAAGGATGAATGGACAGTAGCAGCTGACAGAACTAAGTAGTGGCAATATGTGGTGACCATATGTTCTGTAGATATTAGGGAGGTAGAATGTTAATATGGCAAAGTTAGAGACTAGCTTAGGCACACTTAAGTGGCAATGGGCCGAACATATTTGTCGAAGAGACGACGGTAGATGGGGAAGAAAAGCATAAGACGGGCATCCAAAAACTGGCAAACGGATCGTTGGTCGATCAAGATGGACTGACGACATCAGAATAATTGCGGAAGTGGCATGGCGCGCGAAGAATCGATGAAAGTTGAGACTCATGCGAGAGAACTACGTTCAACAGGGGACGGACAATGGCTGATGATGATGTTGATAGAGACTGAATTAAATCTGAGTGAGTGACGTAACTTGGAGATCTTCGTGAATTCTCACTAGACCCCCTTCGATACCTGGAAGTGATCCATATGTTAACAAGGGGCCCCAGGGATCGTAAATCTTCAGTCAGGAATGCCCGACAGTAGCCGGCCCGGTATTTATAGCCCTGCCATAAAACATTGATTCAAGAACTCGGCGATCTCCATCCCTGGACTTTGACAGACTATGTCAGAAAACAACAAATATCTTCTTCGTAGTATCAATCCGGTGGATTGGTTTGCAGCAACAGAATCTTGCATCTCGATCTCCATTCCTCTCGGTCCTCCGCAACCCTTTTCAGCTCAGCATAAGCGCTACAATTCGTGTCCTCGAATACTTGCTGTAAATACTCCCGTCTAGGGCGCCCTCTACAGTTTCTACCCTCAACCATCCCCTCCACAATATCGTGAAGAAGACCATCGTGGCGCATGATGTGGTCGATCCATCGGGCTTGCCTCTCTGAGATGGTTCTTATTAGGTGCCTATCTTCCTTGATTATCCTGAGAACCTCATTGTTCGTGACGTGGTCTCTCCAGGAAATTCCGAGAATTCTTCTGTACGACCACATCTCAAAGGCCTCTAGTCTTTTTTTATCACTTTCAGATAAGCACCATGTCTCACAGCCGTACATTAAGATGCTCCAAGCAAGTGTTTTGGCAAGTTGCTTGCGGAGCCCTAAAGTACTATTCTTTGACTCAAGAATTTTGGCTTTTTTATTGAAAGCTAGCCTTGCTTGATGTATTCGACTGTTGACTTCTCTTTTTGTTATGCCATCCCAGGTGATCGTACTTCCAAGGTATACAAATTCTTTTGCATCTTTTAGGGGTACTCCTTGCTATGTTAATTTTCTGCTGCTCATTGCGGCTTCTCTCATGACTTTGGTTTTTGTGCTGTTTATCTTCATATTGTAGTTGGAATTAAATATGTTTTCCATGGATGTCAGCGCTTCAGTGAGTTCATCTTCAGTTTCAGCAATGTCGTCAGCAAACCTTCTCATATCAATCTTTTGGCCGTGTATTTTAACCCCCTCTCTATGGCCCATTTTTTCCCTGATGTTATTAATTGCATTTTGTATGTATACGTTGAAGAGTACAGGCGACAGAGAGCATCCTTGTCTCACCCCTTGACGTATTTTCGCTTCCTTTTGGACATTTCCAAGTGAGATTATGGCAGCTTCTTCTTTGTAAAATGAAAATATGAGTCTTCGTTCCTTGTATTTGACTCCAATTTCTTTCATTACATCGAAGAGCTTCTCCCAATCTACTTTATCAAATGCTTTTTCAATGTCTACGAAGGCAATATATGTATCTTGGTCTACTTTTATTCTCTTTTCCAAGATCATACGCAGGGATAAGATTGCTTCTCTCTTAAATATCTTATGGGATTCAAATCTTATTTGGGTCAAAATATGTTTTACAGGGCACTATTTTAACAGTAAAATTTAGCATGGTCCCTTTCTATTTAACTACCCAGATAAACAGATGCATGCGTAGAATACTGGGAGTACGATGGTTTGACTTTTGTGAGGAATGATGAGGTAAGGCAGAGCAAAGGCAACCTTCCATACTACAGTCGGCAAAAAGCGAAGGTGGATCTGATTGGGATATATATTTCGGATGCTGCTGAAAAGCTGCCGTCTGGAAGACCGTCGGGAACTATACATTGATTGATTGTACTAAGTTGCTTATTATTTGAAGTGCACAAGCCAAACTATACTACACTCCATCCCTTTTTTGCGATACATCAGTTCCAGAAAATGGCTCGTAAAAATCTCAACTTTCATATAAATTGGTTCCAATTATCGAAATATCGTTTAAAAAACTTTCATGTAATAAGTCAATCACATATAAAATGGTGTAGTAAATGGATAGGATATAATTAATATCAATTATTATAAGTACAAACTTAGGTATCGTGCTATATTTTCTTGACTTTACAAAGCATATCGAAATCAGATGCTCACATGGGAGAAGCAAATTAATTTTCAAAATTTAGTAGTATCGACAAGCTCGTCTTACACTTGCAGAAAATCCATACGTGGTTACTATGTCTTGACCAGAAACTGTCAGTTTCCAAACATCCTTGTTTTTGTGTTTCTTCCTTCATACTACATGAATGTATTCCAGAAACAGATCACTTCTTCGTAATATCAATCCGGTGGATTGGTTTGCAGCAACAAAATCTTGCATCTCAATCTCCACATCTAGGGCGCCCACTGCAGTTTCTATCCTTAACCATCCCTTCCACAATGTCGTGAAGAAGACCGTCGTGGCGCATGATGTGACCGATCCATCGGGCTCGCCTTTCTGAGATGGTTCTTATTAGGTGCCTATCTTGATAAGCACCATGTCTTACAACCGTACACAGATGAACCAACAAAAAAACACAAACACAGATTATCCGTTTACAGCGTCCTGCCGTCCTGGCTGAATGTCATACATACGAGTAGTGCACTGGCCTCCTGAATGCGATTAAATAAAAATATGTTCAATTCGTATATTGCTTTTTTACTTTTTTATAATTTTCGTGGATTCTTCACTGTCCAGCCCTGTTTGTCAATCTCCGCATGCGGTTGTTTAGACACTGTTGTGTGCACAGCTTCGACTCCTCAGTTAGCACTCCCTACCGCGGCAGCCCTTTGTACAAAATCTCGCTTCGTCTATTTGACCTACCTGCCGACCTCTGCATTGGGCTATTTACATATCAAACTCACATCACCACAAGCCTTACCCATCTACCTGACTGCTACCTTCAGTTCTACCTGCCCACGTTACACCGCCTTCGTCATCAGTCTATCTATCTGCCACCTGAGACCATCGTGAGCGATGATCGTGACTCAAAAACTGCTCTAGAGCTTGATAATGTTTTCCAAATGCTTAGAAATCTCATTAAAAAAACTGTTTATTCTAATTAGAAATAAAACATTTAATAATAATCAGCCTGTGTCCGTCCACTGTTGAACATTGGCCTCCCGAATGAGTCTCCATTTTATCAATCCTTCGCTCTCCGCATCTGTGTGACGACTTTGAAACTATTTTCACTGTGTTTCCTGTCATTTTTGAACAAGTAATTGATAGAAGCAGACTCAAGACCCACCTTTTTACTCAGAGAGGCAAAAAAGCGCTTTTGGAATGACCATTCTGTCATAAAAAAGCGCTATACAAATACTGATATAATAATAATAATACTCTAGGGCAGAGCTCCGCAACCTTTTCTCATCTACGGCACACCAAAGTACTTCTTTGGATTCTACGGCACACCAAAGTTCTCAACTTGAATACCGCGGCACACCAAAAGCCAAAAATATATATTAATTTGATCAATTTCACTTTTTTTTTTAAGTTCATTTAGAACTTAATAAAGCAAGTACCTCGTTGTGTGTCTACATAAATAGGCGATAGGCGCTGGGAGCTTGAGGACCGTTGTAAAATTATTTATTTTTAATATTGCCTTATTTGATCGCGGCACACCTGTATCGGCCTTACGGCACACCAGTGTGCCGCGGCACACCGGTTGCAGAGCACTGCTCTAGGGTACTCCCGCTCTTCTTCTGATGTCGTCAGTTCATATTGCAGGCGATCTGCCAATGCTTCGTTTGCTATTTCTTGGACGCCACTGCAACACTTTTCTTACTCATCGCCCACCATCTCTTCGACAGATATGTCCCATTTCCACTTGAGTGTGCCTATTTGTTGGGTAGCCTCCACTACTTGTGTTCTTCTTCGGATATCCTCGTTTCGTATTCTATCATTTAGAGACAATCCGAGCATAGATTTCACGTCTTTGCAACATAAGTAAATAGTGGAAGACTGCATTGGTTTATACGCCTTAGTTTTAAGACAGCGGAATTTTCGCTTTCAAAATGTACTGTAAGTTTTTCAAATGCTGCTCATTTAATCTCAATAAAAAAGCAAAGAGGGAAAGAGGAAAAATCCGTAACAGTATGCATACAGCACGATCGCTTCTGTAACTCATAACTGAAAGTATTTTTTTTACATATAAAAAAATAACTTTAAGTCAAATTCTTCACGCGCGCACAGCTTAAAAATATATAGACTTCTATTTAATTGAAGTAGGTATGTAATATAATGTATATTATAATCGTACTTAGTTATTTATGTATGAAAATGATGTTAAGGTTCGTTCACACTCGACGCTGTCGGTCTGTCAAAGTCGGAACACATTTTTCAATATATATTTATGTCAACACTCACGCACCTTAGGATCATGTCAACAATTGACGTTATGAACACCATACACCATCTGAATGTCAACGTATTAATTACTCCGAGACATTAAATTTAGAAGCACTTCTTAATGAGTTCACCCAGATCACTGATCTACCCAGTTCACGATTGAATGTAGCGCTAATACTCTGTAATAAAAACTATAATAACATTGTAGTAATGACAACTTTAAAGTATGAGTTAGTTAAATATTACAACTAAATTTGATCAAGTACATACATTTAGTATGTATTGCGCTTAGAAAACTGATCATGCTGATTGAAGCACTTTGTTTTTTATAAACTGATTACTCTATATAGTGTAGAGCCTAAATTTGCCCAGTTCTTGATTACTATAGCCACCTTTTCGGATCAGAGATTCAAATAATCTATTGGATTCGATCGATCAATTCAAAAATAGTAATGCGATCAATCTCTTATCCGTAGAACACAGACGTCCAGTTAGTACTAGGACTGTTAATCCTTTTTTATAGATTGTATAGAACTTTCTATGTTTTTACTTTCTGCACTTATACACATAAATATAAATGACTGTGTCGTACTATGTGCTTATTTCCAATTGTAAACTCTGTAATGAAAGCTCTACTTACATTGTTGTAGTGACAATCTTGGAAAAGAGTTTAATATTACAATTACGAGTGAGTACATTAGATCAAGTACAAAGTGGGAATTGCATTTGGAAAACTCCTTTAGTTTTCTGAGCTTTAAAACACAGGTTGGTGTGAATTCGATCCCTCACCCGTAAAATACCACATAAAATGTTTAAATAGATAATTTTTTTTTAAATAGGTGTATTATATAGATCACGTCGGTATTTCAACGATAAACAACTTCTTCTTCTATATAAAGGACAAATCCGACCTATCCTTGAATACGGCAGTCACCTTTGGATTGGAGCTCCAAAATACCTTCTAAACTTAATTGACTCAGTTCAAAGAAGAGCAATTCGTTTGATAAACAATGACACCCTTACGTCTAATCTACAATCAATGGAACACAGACGTAAGGTTGGTTCTCTTAGTCTTTTCTACCGTTATTACCACGGTCGCTGCTCTTCGGAACTTAAAGAACTAATTCCTCCTGCACCCACTCACAGCCGACAAACTCGTCTTACACTTGCCGAACATCCATACACGGTTAATATATATCGACCAAGAACTGGCAGCTTCCAAAATTCCTTCCTTAATGCCACCGGTAAGCTATGAAACGCTCTTCCAGCGTCTGTGTTTCCTCCTTCCTACAATCTGGATCTCTTCAAGAAACAGATAAATATACACTTGCAATCTCCCCAACCCACACACAAACACGAACACAACACACGTTTCCCGCATGCAGCGTCCAGCCTCCCTGGCTGAGCGTCATAGAGTGCACTGGTCTTGACCGGTTGTGCTCTCCTGCATGCGTTTACATAAAAAAAAAAAAAATGAATATGTATATATGTATATATTGACATCAGCATGATGTAGCCCTTGCGGACTGGTACCGAAAACCTCGATATAAATCTTTCGTCTCTTATTTCTGTTCTCTTGTCATGCATTATGTGTCGCCATATTGGCATCGTGGACAAGTCCACTCACTTGCGTGTTAGTTATATACATCGCCACTTACGGCGCTGGTGACCGACCACTGGCCGCACGAGTCAGTGGTGTGCTGACGGCCGAGAAGGTCGCAGTACGGCCGGCCGGCATGTTATTCCGCGTAGGCCGGAAGCTTGTAAAGTTTATCATAAATATATGCCAATGTGATTCTGAAAAAGTCTGTGTTATCAATCTGCTCTTAATCCTGCCATCACGCGACTGAATAACAACCTTTTTTTTAGAGACAGGAGGATGTTAATATATATATGTATATATTTGTAAAATCCGTGGAAAATATTTTAGTTTGTTGGAATAACTATTTAATCAAAAGATGAGTTTGCAACGCCTCCTATAGATTTGTCTCACAGTGTTTGTCGTTCTTTACGTGCTCGCACCTACCTTCCGTGTTTACCGATTTTTACCTTTGAAAAAAGATAAACACTCCTCACAAATAGTCCGTACCGAAAATTTCATCCTTGAGCATAATATCAACACCACCAATATTATGTGCTTGTATGTATGTGTCCCGATCGATGGTCCAGTGGACGACGCGTATGCCTTCAAAGCAGAAGATTCCGCGACACACAAAAAAAAACTGGGCCATTTCGCAAGACTTTCATCTTCTTCTTCTTCGTTTCAGCGATGTCAAATTATTTCTGCGCAGTATCTGGCAACATCGATAGCCCGTGTGTTGCCCAGCTTTAGATCCTGAGATGTGCAGCTTGTTGGGCACATGGAGCAGGATCTTAGGTGTGAGGTGATCTGCAGGTCTCCGCAATCGCACAATAGTGGCTCTCCCTGCCGAAATATTCCCCACCGCTCGAGGTCGTCCTTTGCTCAGTTGGGGAGCATGAAAACAACCTCCGCGCGGTGCCCCTTGGAAACGGAATCTCTGACTATCTCCTCCGGTCAATCTTTTCAACCCAGCGACGAAAACGTTCATCTTAATCACGACGCTAACTACTGAGCATCGTAGCACCTATGATCTCTGTTTTTCATTCTTCTTCGTAGTATCAATCCGGTGGATTGGTTTGCAGCAACAGAATCTTGCATCTCGATCACCATTCCTCTCGGTCCTCCGCAATCCTCTTCAGCTCGGCATAAGAGCTACAATTCATGTCCTCGAAAACTTGCTGAAAATACTCCCGTCTAAGGCGCCCTCTACAGTTTCTACCCTCAACCATCCCCTCCACAATATAAAGTTTTTCATTAGTGTGCTGTAAGTAGTGTTCGAGTTACACCTACAAGTACATATATAAGTTTTAATTTAAAAATGACCCCGACACTCCCTAGGCCTGGACATTTTTTTTGTCTGAGGTGTCTCAACCCTACCGGTGGTATGTATCGAGGCTTCGTTTGATTTGGTTCCGCTGCATTTCGTTCACAGACAATTCGTTCTATGAGTCATCGGTAATGACGTGGAGCGCACTGGACGTCTGGTGCACTAGATGTCTCGCTAACCTAACCTAACCTAAGTTATTTCGTCAACGAGACATATAGATCTCTAGATTCTACGATCACTGGACAAATTTTTAGATTAGGTAAGGTTAGGTTAGCGAGACATCCAGGACACCATTTGTCCCGTGCGCCAAATGTCTCGTACACCAGACGTCCAGTGCGCCCCACGTCGTTACCGGTGAGTCGCTGAACGAATTGTCTGTCGTGACACCATTTAATTTAATAATTTAAAAAAAAAACAAGTTTGGTCAGGTTTTGAATGTACATTTATTATTGTAGTATTAAATGAAAGATCCTAACATCATTCTCTCTCTCAAGTGGTTGTTACTACGTCGCGTGATGGCAGGATAAGGAGCAGATTGATAACACAGACTTTTTCTGAAGCACATTGACACATATTTACGATAAACTTTACAAGCTTGTAGCCCGGACCTAGTCACATCATTATGCCGAGCCACAATATAGTATGCTCTCGCCGAAGGGGGGACACGACTGTCTCCGCGCGCTCGTCGGCGCTGCGGCTCTCACCCAGCTCCCGAGTGGCGAAGTATATAACTAACACACCCGTGAGCGGACTTGTCCAAAATGCCAATATGGCGGCACATAAATGTATGACAAGCGAACAGAAATAAGAGACGAAAAATTAAATAATGGCAAACGTTGGGTTCGTCTGTACTTTGAAGGCACCGCCCGTTTGAATATTTAAATTTACTCGTAAATAAAATAAAACTCGCATTAATTTATTCTCTAATTACTTAATTGGCGTGAAATATCTCGATTGGATCTATTCAGAGTGAGGGAGAAGGAAGCATAATTATCTTTTCATCTTACTCTAACGAACGAGGGTACTGACACTCTCGTAGATAGAATCATTATTTGATGACGTTGATCACGTTTACAAGCACCAAAGCCAATGCAGCCGCATAATATGTTTTGAAAGAAATATCTTGAATGTCATATTGGATGAATAATGGTTTGACGAGCTGAATCAGTGGATGGAACAGCTTTTCATATTGTCTTCAAAATCGTACAAAAGACAAAGGTAGATCTAGCTGGTATACTAGTATGTTACAAATATGCCAAAAGAGAGCATAAACTTTAGCTGCATTTTCTGCTGGCCCTCGGGCTTTCGTTGTTTCTGAAAGCCCTCGAAAACTACCAGAAGGAAGCGAATTTTGGTTGGGGTTATTTCCTATGTCCATATGCTTATGAGACTGCAGTTAAGACTAACTGGTGGCCTTCTTCAATCCGTCACTGTCAAGTTCTCAACTTCGTTTTAATCAAATGTAGCTCGATAGTCAGATATTGCACTCGAATTTAAGGAAGCTCTAACGTTCTCATGGTAAGAAGTTATTTATATTTTTCATTACAGTATATGGAAGAATATTAATTTAAGGTTCCGCAAGCAACTTGCCAAAACATATGTTTTAAGCATCTTGATGTACGGCTGTGAGACATGGTGCTTATCTGAAAGTGATAAAAAAGACTATTAAATATAAAGCCTTTGAGATGTGGTCATACAGAAGAATTCTCAGAATTTTCTGGAGGGAGCACGTCACGAAGAATGAGGTTCTCAGCATAATCAAGGAAGATAGGCACCTAGTAAGAAACATCTCAGAGAGGTGATCGGTCACATCATGCGCCACGATGGTCTTCTTCACGACATTGTGGAGGGGATGATTGAGGGTAGGAACTGTAGAGGGCGCTCTAGACGGGAATATTTGCAGCAAGGGTTCGAGGACATGAATTGTAGCTCTAATGCTGAGCTGAATAGGGTTGCGGAGGACTGAGATGAATGGAGATCGAGATGCAAGATTCTGTTGCTGCAAATCAATCCATTGATTGATACTACGAAGAAGAATATTAACACCATTTTCTTTTTATAAGAATTTGATATATTTTGTGTGTCGCTGTACTTTTCAGGAATGGCGCTCTTTCGCCTCTGAATTTGAATGAGTAAAAAGGTTCCACGATCCCTAATTAGTTGATTGGCGAACTCGCGCAGTTTAATTGGCCGAGTATTTGCATTTTTTACCCGGCATGCGATATTAATTAATTATTTGCGATACGAATCGATCGCACTTTTGCCCGTAAGCGTAGGAAATTTCTGCCCGAGTGTAAAATGCCAACGTGGCACAGTGGAAAATCGCAAATTTTTAAAACTTTTCCACATCTTACGCCCACAAGTAGAGTTATTCCTTAGATTAAGGTAACCAAATCGGCCGCCTTGTAGTTAGTACTTCGAAAAGCAAGGGTTAAGATAACAAACCTCTAATAGCCACTTTCCTTTAGAATGATGAAAGTGAGGAAGTCTCAGCCCTTGACTGACGTATCTGCAAACGGGTGTTAAGTTGGTTAACTAAACCCAAGGAACAACTCTGCATATGGGTGTTAGTTGAAGCATACTTGTACATATTCACCTGTATGCAGAGATGTTCCTTGAGATTTGAGGTCAGTCGAGGATTGCTTTAGGCTTAAATAATTCTAAAGGAAAGTATATATATATATATTTATTTTATCTAAATACATACAACGTATATAAACGCTTCGTTTGCCAGCTATTGGGCGCCACTCCATTACTTTTATTTCCCATCGACTGTCGTTTTTTATTGACAGATATGTCCTACCCAATTGCCACTATACTCGTATTCTCCACTTATGTAGCATATATGGAATGATGATGAAGAATGGGTCGGCGGCTGCTGTGGTGGGTACTTGCTACGAATTTCTTTCAATAGCTTCAGTATCTGTTTTTTTCGTATGCAGAAATACTTCGACAGTCAAATCCAGCGCTAATCCTACGAACAGAATGCTGTCAAGCCACTTTTTGTATGAAACTCGATACTATGGCGTAACCGAAGATTTTTCATAATGTTGTTAGATGTATGAGTAGTTACAAAAACTCACTGAGGTCTAGACCGCGTGTTTAGGAGCAGCACGATGAACGTCTAAGCGTCAATCCAGGTAGCGAGAAAGACACGCCTGCCGCTAATGACGGTCATCAAGTGACCGAGACAACTGTCTGTTCTCTGAACTATTGTGTGAGAGTGATATGGGGGGCGGGGTGTGTATTAAGCGACATATATACCCGCTCGGTTAGGTATCCACTCCAATGAATTCTTGATGACAGACCATTTGACGCATTTTTTTGGTATGATTCTAAAGTAACCATATCGAGTCGATATCAAATCAGAAATTTAAAAAAACTCAATGCATTTACTTTTTTTTATGTAAACACATACAGGAGAATACCGACAGATGGCGATAGCAATTGTGAAGTCTCATCTGTGGAATTCTATGACGCTCACCATGGTGTATATGGCTAAACGCTGCATGTGGAGTGTTGATCCGCCAACGTCATAGACTACAGCCCGAGATTCACGCATGATTCTTTATTATTACAGGAATCTACTATGAATGGGTGGTCTTCACGGGACGACTTTCGTCTATCACCAATTTTAATTAATAGACTATGACTGGAATTTTACGGGTGATAGATCAAATTCACACCAATCTGTATTTTAGAGCTCAGAAATCGATTCAAAATCTTCATTTTTTTTAAATCTCCGTCGGGGATCGAACACACGACCTTTGGCTTGCAAAGCAAACGCTTTGACCATTGAGCTATGACCGCCGGTGACTAAATATGTACAGTGTGTAAAAATTAAAATATCTAAATTCAATTCAAATAGTTTTATTTTTGTTACGTCTATGATAATTCGTCGCGGATCTAACACGTTGAGTCCCGCGACCGGTTTTGGTGAATTCCTCAAATAGTTGATCACGAGCGGGCGCCGATTCTTAATTACCCATCCCATATATTCCATACTAATTAATGGGATTGGCCAAGCACATGAGGCATTTCTTAAATTAAGGTATTTACGATTACACCGACTTATAAATCGTGACTTTTGGCCTGTTTCGAAACTTTGGGAATATATATACCATTCAGTTTTCCTCAAATCTAATGATAATTTTGATATGATTTATAGAGTAATACTTATTGCTTACAAGCCGTAGTATTCAGCTAAATTTCGATGATCTAAATTCTTTCATGTACCGTGCTTATATAACGTGTTATGTTCATTCATCGCTTCTTGTCAAGAGTTGCACGACTGATCGGCCTTGAGAGAGGTAGCTACTCCTATGAAGATATAGAGAGGCGACTTAATGTATCTACATTGGAGTGACGTAGAACAGAGACTGACTTGCTGTTTATTTTTAAAATTATAAACTCCATAATCGATGACTCGACATTATTGCAGGAAATTACGTTCAATGTTCCCTCCCGGTTCACTAGAGGCAGTGACCTGCTACATGTAAGGACATCCAAAACCAACTACGGATTCTATTCTCCTATGTTAAGAATGTGTAGACTGGTTAACTCCTCTAGTCACTTGGACTTTTTCGGGGTGGACCTTCTAGCATTTCGCAGATCCCTCTACTAATGTACTAGATCTGTTTTTTTACTCATGTTCATGTTTTGTCTAAATGTATTGTCTTAGCTATTATATTGTTCTGTTTTACCATTTCATTTATTGTATTTTCAATTTCAAAACCGTTTGTATTGGCCTAGGGCCTAGGCCGTTAATAAAATAAAATAAAATTAAATTAAACGCTGAACAAATCTTGGATGGGATAACGCCTGTTGCTTATGGCATGTCGTTGATTATGTTAAATTACTGCTAAGTACTTAATGGTTCAGGACTTGGGAGCGTCGGGATAAGCATTTGATCTTCTTCATAATTATGATAAAAAATCATCCAAAATGTGCCTTCGGTACTACAGCTGCTGTCTCTTTAGCAGTCTTTAAGGAAATATATATTGATATCAGCATTATATAGCCCTTGCTGACTGGTACAGAAAACCTCGATAAACAATATTTCATATCTTATTTATGTTATGTAGTTATATAGATTGACACTTGCGGCGTTGTGTGCCGACCGTCAGAAGGTCGTATTATGGCCGGCCCGGCATGTTATTCCGCATGGGCCAGAAGTTTGTAAGGTTATCGAAATATATATAAGTCAATGTGCTTCAAAAAAAAAAAGTCTTTGTGTTGTTAATCTGCTCCTCATCCTGAAACCACGCAATTCGATAACAAACTTAGAGAAGAGGATGTCAATATTTTTAGGTACAGTTAGGTTACCATATGTGTTTTCAGGATAGGATGGAGGGAGGATTTGGAACAATTCATGGACCGGACAATAAAAAACTGCAAAGCTATGTGGTGGAAATTCGTAGTAACCATATTTTTCTGTTATGGAAGTGATATGCGTAAGAAAAAATGTTTTGTGATATATATATAGACAACATAAATTTTTATATCCACTCCATATAATACTGCCGCTTAGTGGGCTTAAATAAATCATTTTCTATCTATCATATCGTTTATCTGATTATTAGTAAAAATATAAAGAAAACGACAGTTTTTCACAAACAAATACTAACTTACATTTCGATACAAAAATGTTCAACAGCGAAAATGATTTTTTTTTTTACTTTGTTTCTATTTCCCTTTTTTGAGTTTTTTTTTATACAAAAATTTCAGTCATATACTTTATCACGTGTCGATAATCTATCACTTATTTACTTATAAACGCAATATAATAATAATTTTGTAATTTGTACAATGTGAAAAATCAAGTTATTTTTATTAATATAAGGTGAACTATTTGGGTGTTAACGGGTTAAAACCACACTCAGCTATATATAGCCTGTATTTCGGTATTACTATAAGATTACACAGTTCGTTCAGGCGCCTGACTATTACTCATAGCGCAGGATACACAGATGCTGGCCACTCCTAAACGTAGACCGAGATTCCACGGTCTTCAAGCAGTTATAGAAAACCATCGATGGCGCTAACGGGTTAAAACCATGAAGCTTATTTCATTTAGGTGATTAAAATGATGATCATAAATGTCATACCGTGTCCGCTCCTCCAACTGGAGCATATGGTCGACACGA
This sequence comes from Glossosoma conforme, assembly GCA_022606575.1. NCBI lineage: Eukaryota > Metazoa > Arthropoda > Insecta > Trichoptera > Glossosomatidae > Glossosoma > Glossosoma conforme. The sequence continues at coordinate 3,732,313 of JAGTXR010000058.1, read as the reverse complement.
TTTGCCGCCATGAAGCTCTGTTAGTTGCCACAGTCCTAGCTTCATTAGACGGTCAGCATATCTCCACAGTCATATAACAGTGACACTCCCTGCCGAAGATTCCCTACCGCTCGAGGTTGTACTATGTTCTACCAACTTAGGTTCTTAATCTGTTCAGAGATTTTCATGTCCGCCAGTCAAGGTTCTTGCCAGTTGGGAGGCTATCCTTATGGGTAATGAAATCTTCTGATGCGATTAGTTGCCATTTTTAATCATTCTAAAGCAGAGTAGCTATTATAAGTTACTTATCTTAAGGAATGTCTCTGCATACCGGTATAAGTGAACAAATAAGTTAGCTCTTTTACCGATGGTGGTCTACTGGCTACGGCTCCAGTCTTATCTACAGCAGCTCTACCCAAGGCGTATTAGAACCCTTGCTCTTCATATAGAAATACACACAGACTAATTAGGTTTATAAGTTATTGTCTTCTTCGCTATAGAGGGCATCTCTACCCATAAAAAGGATCTCCTAATTTTTAAATTTACTATGTGAAAAAAATAAATTTATTTTCATTAATTTATGTTTTTTTAATAGTGTACTTTTTGCGCGTTATATAGGTTCTTGTACTTCGGAATCTATTTGCTTACATTTTAATTAAATAATACGTTTATTTCAATGTGTAAGTAAATATTGCGGTGGAGAATGCTTCGGCAGGGAGAGTCACTGTTGTGTGACTGTAGAGACCTGCAGACCGCCTCACACCTAAGCTCCTGCTCCATGTGCCCAACAAGCTGCAATCTCAGGACCTAATGCTGGGCAACACACGGGCTATCGATGTTGCCAGATACTGAGCAAAAATAATTTGACGTCGCTGACACGAAGAAGAAGACGAGAATAAATATATTATTAGTTTACAGTTCCACGTTTTAATTTTTGATGAAATATTTCGGTTAAAATTCCATAATTCGTCAATTTGGGTGAATTTGATCCCTCATCCGTAAAATACCAGTCATAGCCTATTAATAAATAATGGTGGTAGACTAAAGTCGTCCCGTGAACACCAGCCATTCATAGTGGATTCTTGTAAAATTTGATGATGCGTGAATGTCGGTCTGTAGTCTATGAAGTTGGCAGATTACTAATTTACATGCAACGCTTAGTTATGTGGCATGGCAAGCGTCATAGAATCCACAGGTGAGACTTCTGCATCACTGTCACCGTCTGTCGGTATTCTCTTGTATGTGCTTACATAAAAAAATGTATTATTTTTCTACTACTGCTGTTGTCAATAAAAATTGTTACTTAAAAAAGAAAAAGATATCTTAGTACTGTGAAAACATTAAAACAATAAATAATGATAGCCAAATCATTCCATAAATATCGAACGCAAATTCAGAAAACGAAATAAGATTTTTTCAAATTCAAGCTCGTTCAAAAACCGCTAACGAAAACATTATGAACAATATAAATTGCTGGCAAGCTTATAATCGTAGCTTTACTTTATACCGTGAAAATAATAAATAAATAATATCAGCTAAATCATATAACGAATTCTGGAGGAACATTCCATTTATTTGAAAAAAAAAAAAAACAATATAAGAATTTTCCAAATTCAAACTCATTCAAAAATCGCTAACAAATACATTATACAAAACTGCTGGCGAGCTTATACTCACAGCCTTAACTCTTGCACTCATCGACCTGCCAGAAAGAGAGAGCCTGCTTCCTGAATGTAAGTTGGAGCATATATCCACCGCAAGTGTCTCGCTTCCGTACCGAATACTACGCCCTGGGCGAGTCCAACTTTGGGCCCGCCCCTCGATGGGTCGGCCCATAGAATCCTACTTCAAACAACTCTGCTAAGAAATATTATTATGAAGGGTTTGATAGATTTGATATTATTCGTATTTTTTATTTAATAAGTTTATTATATGTATATATTTATATATAACCTAATATGTCTATACATACCAGCATTCTTCAATTTTTAACCTTTTGATCGCGGCGCATTTTTTAGTAGATTTGTTGATTGATTTTTAGACAGTTTAATACATTGCTATATATAAGCCATTTAACCTTTTTAGTACGGCTCGGTTTGAATACAAATTATACTGTCAATTATAAAACTAGTATTTGAAGCATAAATTTACTTATCTGGTCTATTTTCATTTATCACATTGGTTCTTGTATCCTGTAGCTATCAAGTGATGCATAAAAAACTATATATCACGTCAAACGATGTCAACGGTCGGGGAATCTTATGACGGCATATGCTGACAACCGATGCGAAAGGGCTAAGAAATATAAGCTATTCAAAAAAATGGCTTTTAGGTTGAGCCGAGTGTGACGAATTTATTTTTCTCTGTGATATTTTGACCGCCATTATAAATAATAAAGCCACAAATAATAATAGATAAATCCTTAACAATTAATTACTTTTAAGGAATATCCCGATACTTAATTTTTTCCCATAAATTCGCTCTGTTCAAGCGTTTCGTCCACTGAAGACTCTGACACTTCTCCTCTTCCCTACACTTCTTTCAACCTTAATAAACTATTTTGTAGGACGCGTAGGACTTAACAGAAGTTGTTTCTCATCCATTCAGTCTATAGTTCGGTTCGAGACCCGAGTGGTACTTACTAAATAAATAGACTGTCCATAACTACTAATAATATAAAATGCTTGTGAATAAATGTTGACTGATTGAATAATAATATGCATACTCTGAATATATACTATAGAGACATCTATCGTTATACGATGGTAACAATGATATAAATACATCATCTTTCGCGTATCAGTTCAGGCAGAGAAATAGTCGAGTGGACTGCACGGTGTAAAAGAATAGAGCAAAGGTTGCAAGGCTTGTGGTTCGAATCCCGCGTCTTCCGATATTTTTTCTGAATGAATCGATGCGTATAAAATTTGATGTATAATTGTATGTGTGTATTTAATTACTAAGTATTTTGTAAGTATGTTTAGTTTTAAGTTGGTCTTGATGATGGTGACAAGTCACCGAAACCGGTAGGCTTATTAATAGATCAAAACTCGACATCAGCATGATGTAGTCCTCGCTTACTGTTACCGAAAACCTCGATATACGATCTTTCGTCTCTTATTTCGGGCCGCTTGTCATGCATTTAGGTGCGCCGTCATATTGTCATTTTTGAACAGGTCCGCTCACGGGTGTATTAGTGATAAAAATCGCCGCTCGTGGCGCTGAGTGAGATCCTTCGCTCCGGCGGGCCCACACGAGAGTCGGCCCCCACTCTTTGGCGTGGCAAGGTCGCATTGCGGCCACGCGGCATGTCAACCCGCGTGGTCGAAAGCTTGTAATGTTTTTAAAGTAAATATAATCTGTGCTTCTAAAAGAAAGTGTTTGTCTGCTGACCTGCTCCTCATCCTGCCCTTGAGCGACGTAATAACGCCTTTCTTTCACAAAGGAGGATGTTAATTTCAATGTTTTTTTTTATAAAGTTTTACTTTTTTTAAGTTGTATTTCTGAGTGATGATCGATGGACTAAAACGCAACATTCGTTATCTCTTCTGTTGCGTTAGAGAAGTTGCGGCTCTCGCTGTGCGTCGGCTGCGGAGGCCAGATACACGACCAGTACATCCTGCGCGTCGCACCCGACCTGGAGTGGCACGCCGCGTGCCTCAAGTGCCAGGAGTGCCGACAGTTCCTGGACGAGTCCTGCACGTGCTTCGTGCGCGACGGCAAGACCTACTGCAAGAGAGACTACACGAGGTCAGTAAAAGCCTGCAATTCCACGTACTCGAATCATTAAAGCCAGATACAACACCTATATGTACATCGTCTCACACCAACGATAAACACCCGTTACAGATTTCTTGACATCAAGTAACCCGTTTGCAGTGACGTTTCTTTACATTTGAGGTGAGTTAGGTTGATTAGAGTAAGATAGGTTGGTTAACTTAAGAAATGTCTTTGTATATTGGTATTAAGTTCGTTAAACTAAGGAATGACTTTGCATACCGGTGTCTCCTTGATTTTGTGCTCAATCAGATTGTGATTAGTTCATCATCATTTCCATGTCTGCTCCCTTAGCTGGAGCGTATGGACAGCACGAGTCACCGCCACAATGCTATGTCAGTCGCCTTGTTTCTCGCCTCATCCTATGCATAGTTCCCGACGGTCATCCAGGACGGCGCGAGCCCGGGAGCTTGAAAAAAAACAACTGTAGTTTATGCTCTCCTGCGGCATTCATAGTGCATGTTCCAGCTGAGTCCACCTTGTCTTGACCGACTGTAATATGGAAGGCTCGGTTGAATACAAATTATACTGTCAATTATAAAACTAGTATTTGAAGCATAAATGTACTTATCTGAGTCTGTTTTCTTATATCACATTGGTTCTTGTATCCTTTAGCTATCAGAGGATGCATAAAAAACTATTCTAAGAAAATATCAAAACGATATATCACGGCTACCAATGCTAACGGTAGGGAAATCTTACACGGCATATATCGGCCACGATGCGAACAGGTTAAGCATGCGATTTTTTTTAAGTTGATTACCTCAAGTAAATCGTTCCTCAATTTCTGTTTATAAACTTTGAATATGAATAGTTAATTTGTGTTGTTTCATAAAAAAAAAACCTTGGTAATCACGCAATCTTTTAATAAAAAATAGATTTTTCTTTGCACGCATCTGAAAAAAAATCTAGACTACGATAACATAAATAATCCATGCGTGTTGTCAGTACTCTAGTATCACTTACACAGGAAGCTGATTCCCTGAGATACGTTTTGAGATAGAAATAAATAAACGCCAGTTTGCAAAACCAGTCTTTGCTGAAACATTAACATTAATACACATAGCAACCCATGATCGTTGAAACATAGTAATATTATTAGCAATTAAATATAGACATACTATACATCAAAATTCATTATACGCATCAATTCGTTCAGAAAAAATATCGGCAGAAGCGGGATTCGAACCTGCGAGCCTTATAACCAATCGTTGCCCTTTGTTCATTACTCTAGACCACTCGACCATCTCCTGCCCGAACTGATGCGTGGAATAATGTGCATTTATACCATTGTTACCATTGTTACCATCGTATATCTTTAGTATATATTCAGAGTGTGTATATTATCAAATATTTAAAAATGCATATAGTAATATTATCATAATATAATAATAATATAGTTCAACAGTGGACGGATACAGGCTGGTGATGATGATATAATCTTCTTTAGCCTCGCCATTTCCCATCATCTGGGGTCTGTAAAGCCCAGAGTTTTTAGATCCTTGTCTACAGTTGCAGTCCAGGTTGCCTGTGGTCTTCCTGGTCTCCTCATCGTGGGTCTGTTGAGGGCATTCTTCACCATGTGGTCCTCATCTCTCTGTGTCACATGCCCATACTTTTAGGTATAAGTTTAAAATATATATATGTAGAAGAGCATTCCATAGCTTACCGGTGGCATTAAGGAAGGAACTTTGGAAGCTGCCAGTTCTTGGTCGACATATATTAATCGTGTATGGATGTTCGGCAAGTGTACGACGAGTTTGTTGGCTGTGAGTGGGTGCAGGAGGAATTAGTTCTTTAAGTTCCGAAGAGCAGCGACCGTGGTAATAACGGTAGAAATGACTAAGAGAACCAATCTTACGCCTGTGTTCCATTGATTGTAGATTAGACGTAAGGGTGTCATTGTTTATCAAACGAATCGCTCTTCTTTGAACTGAGTCAATTAAGTTTAGAAGGTATTTTGGGGCTCCAATCCAAAGGTGACTGCCGTATTCAAGGATAGGTCGGATTTGTCCTTTATATAGAAGAAGAAGTTGTTTATCGTTGAAATACCTCAGTGATCTATATAACACACCTAGTTTTTTGGAAGCGAGACCGGCTTTATACTTAATTGACTCGTAATATTTGACATATACTTTTTTAGTTTACAGTAGACATAATATTTTAGTAATAATTGGTTATATTTATAATGTTCTTAGTACTTAATAAACTAATAAATATTCAATAATTGATATACATACAAATGTATATCAAACACCGTCTTATGGTATATTTCATCAATTAAAAAAAAAAAAAAATTCGCGATGATTCAAACTAAAACTATAATTTTTGCATCTTTATATATATTTCGTTCTCCATACCCGTTCTTTTTGAGGCATAATTTCATCGCAAATTATCGCAATTAAGTTCGTCAGCCATCATCGTCTCATGTCAGCTCTGCCTTCCATGAGCACATTCAAGCTATAGTTTCCGACAGCCTTCCTTAACAGTGAGGCATGTAAAAAAAATGTAGTGTATGTAGTGAGATGTTCTTCCAAAGACCATGTCTTTAATCAGTTCGAACTTTCGTTTCTTGACTAGCGGTGGAAAGGCCAGCATTATTTACGTAGTTAAACAATTGCACCTTTAATATTGTACGAAAATACCTGTAATCAAAACCCTATATACGGCTGCATTAATTTTCTGTAAGATGCCAGGATAGGCAACCACTTAAAATAATTGGTTTATGCGAGTGCGTACAATTTTTTTTTAACTGTACCTTATAATTGTTTTAGCTTTTAAAATTATTTAATTCTTTTTATAAGTCTATATTCTAGTAAAGATATTTAGTGAATTAGTCAAAGATTACGCGCTAATTTTTTTATATAGAGTATAACAGCATTATTGAAGTCTCTACGAAAGTGTTTTTTTTTTAACCCTTTCATTACGACTCGGTTTGAATACAAATTATACTGTCAATTATAAAACTAGTATTTGAAGCATAAATGTACTTATCTGGTCTATTTTCATGTATCACATTGGTTCTTGTATCCTTTAGCTATCAGATGATGCATAAAAAACTATTCTAATAAATTAGCAAAACGGTATATCACGTCAAACGATGTCAACGGTCGGGGAATCTTATGACGGCATATGCCGATGCGAAAGGGTCAAAAGTGTATTGTTGATGGATACGTTGTTTCAGCGATAGCATCGCAATATTATCTGATAAAATTATGTTACTCTTTATGTCATGCTGAGCGATGTCTTCCGGTGGTTGGCGTAAGCGCTCCGGAATACCACACCACTATTGCTAAAAATGTTAAAATACCTTATATTATTTTGTATTAATGTATTAATTTACATATGAAGCTAGTAATGATAGCAATGCATATATAAAATAGCGGAGTCATCACGATATCTGTCAAATAGCAAATGCAGCCGTTTAATGGGTATCAAGAATGAGAGCTAACGCATATTAATAGGATTGCGTTTGTTTTACTTTGTAAACAGAAAGATACGAATTCAGATAGCGACAAAAATTCACACGGAGTGTTTTGTAGATCTGCAAGAGAGCATAAACTAAGAATTTATAATTCTGAAACATATATTTTTATGAAATCGCACGCAGGAGAGCAAAACCGTTCGAGACCACTAAACTCTATGACGCTCAGTTAGGTTGACTGGACGCTGCATGCGTAAACGTGTATCGTGTTTGAATTGATTTTGTTTCTTGAAGAGATCCAGATTACATGAGAGAGGAAACGTATATGCTAGAAGAGAAATAGAGCTTACCGGTGGCATTTATGAAAGAAATCGATTACATACCTGTAAACGCCTGTCATAGCCAATTGATACTAAATATGGTAGACAAAAATCGTCCTGTAAACATCGTCAATTTACAATGAGTCTATATAAAAATATAGTTGTGGATACTGGCAGTTCTTGGTCGAAATTCATTAATCGTGTATTTGAATTGTATTTAGAATGTACTCGGTGGAACTTCAGGATATACTCCTAGAGTTGACTTATAATCGAAAAAAATACTAAAAATCGGCAATGTATTATTTTAATTTTTTTATTAAAATGTACAATTTTTCGAATAAAAATACACGTTTTGGGATATCTAGCGAACGTCCAAATTGTTGAAAAAAATCAAAATATAATGTATTATAAAACTAAGTCTCAGTATAAGTTTCCCACGTATTCCGTGGTTAGCAACGTCTTACTAGAGAAGAAAATTCGAGACTCGCTGTAGTATACTAACTGCGCAGCTTTAGACTGAGATCTATTTGACCTCGAACTGATGCACCTAGAATCACGGGAAGGCCTTCAGCCACTCTCTAACACGTAACTTTTTGCGTGCGTCCAGTGACGGGTGCCCATCTGGGTCTCGAAAAACAGGACGGGACAGGGAGGGTTTCACCAAGCGAGCGAGTATGAGTGTGTTTTATATGAAAACTAAAACATATACAAAAAAACATTTGTCTTGTATTCCATAAATTATTCACAACATTAAGACGTTTTGTTTGTTAATAAAATAATAATAAATAAAATAAAATAATACTAAAATGTTTTTCATATCAGAAAGTTGTTCATCCCTTTTGTAAAATATGGTCCATACTAAAATTTATTAGTGCCGGCGTCTCTTTTCCTCTAAGCGAAAATCGATATTCGGCTCTCTTTCCCTCTAATGGCTGGGCACAAAGTGCATGAAACATAACCCTTTAGAAGAGTATCGCTTGTAAAGTAAGCGCCTCCGTCAATAAAATGTGAAGTGTGTCTTAATATTTGAATTTAATTTATATAGAATTCGTTATTTACGATTAATTGAACTACTGTGGTATGTCAAACCAAAACGAAATCGATTTTTTAAAAATATTTTCATAGTTTTTTCACTGCCAGACAATTGTGGCTTTTAGGTTGAACCGTGTGTAGCGAATTTCTTCTAACCGATATTTCGACTGCCATTATCTCATTGTTGACGATTTTGTGAATCAACCCCACAATCGTTAACCCCGAGGAAGAATCGTGCAATGGTGAAATTCTGTATTAGGAACTTACGTGCAAATTTTTTGCAATATGGCGTAGTGCTTAACTCGTGCCAACGACAATAATACATTCTTAGCTCGGTTAGTTCAGTTCTCGTTAGATCATCGAACGATAAGTTATCTATTAGGAGACTGCAGTTTCGACTAAAAATATATGGATTGAGAAAGGCTACGAGTCATGACATATGTATATTTTAATGTACAATTTTAATTTACGCCTAAAATCTAGGCAATTTATTATCTTGTGAGTGCCAAGTAAATGTTTCGGACTAAAATACTCGTAACTGTAAATGAGAAACAAGAACTTATAATGCTGTGTCCCTTCCAAACCCAATCGTTCACTATGATTCAGCTAGCAACCTCATATACTGGTTGAATACCACCTTAAATAAATGGTATACATACTCCTAATAATCATATAAATTAAACGTAATCTTTTGAGTGAGATAATATTTGTAATAATTTGAAATAGTAAACATCATGTCAATATTGATTTTCAAATTATAAAAAAAAAATATTAATCCCTTCAAAAATATTCCGATACCGCGACTCCTTAACTTACAAACCCCAAGCCAAATCCTTATCTTCGATCTCTTTTTCACTTACATTAAAATTATATACTTTTCTCTTTCTAACACATTATACAAGCCCCTCATTCAATACACATCTCTTTCTAACTAAAACAAAACATATATGCTTCTCTCTTTCTATAAGCTCTTCACGCTTAGAGTTAAACCTCCCATCTATACGTATATCTCTTTTTAACTCGTACAAATAGTATACCCTTCTCGCTCTTTAAGCTCGTCTCGCTTGTTACTAAAGCTCTTGCATATGCTGTTGTCTCGCTTTACCGCGCACAAAGCTCCAGCTGATCCGTCTGTCTATCTCGCTCTATTAGGGGAGAGTGTTGCAATGTGTAATCAAGGTAAAAGGTTTTTTCACTTTGCTTATAAGGCACGCGAACGTATCGAGGGATTCTCAACATATATTATTTTTATTTATTTATTTAATTAATTAATTTAATATATTTATATAATTATATAATTATCTTCATTACCTTGTCCTCTACGGGACCATATGGGCGTCAAAAACTGCCGCCACAAACCTATTAGCCGCCGTACATTTTATGTATAATTCCCGATGACCTTCTGTAGTTTGTGGTAAAAGGCAGCTGTAGTTAATGCTCTTAGGAGTATGTCCTAACCAGGTCCACCTTCGCATCTTAATCGACTGCAGTATGCTTTTTTATTTTGCCATTTTTATGAAAGTCAAACTATCATACTCCTATTATTCTACGCATGTATCTGTTTTCGAAACCAACAGTACGGCTGCATTAGCTTTTAGTTAGATGCCAAGATTCAAAGCCGTAAATAAAATGGGGGCGATATAGGCGCTGTATTTGACACACACACTCAAACATACCATATGTCAGTATTCTCTTGTATTTTTTATGCTATAGTTTGCAGCTATAGAGCACAACCGGTGAAGATCAGTGGCATGTATGACATTTAGCCAGGATGGCTGAACGCTGCAAGCGGGAAACGCGTCTTGTGTTTGTGTTTGTGTGAGTTGCGGAGATTGCAAGTGTATATTAGGGTGTCCCAGGCTATGTATGGATTTTTTTTCCGAAATGAAATCGGCTCACCCTCTATTATTATGTCATTTGGTCAATAAATGCTCAAAAATGTCCCCAATTAAAATATTCGCCTTTTATAACTGCGTTACTGCACATAAATGTTGACGAAATGAAAACAATGCGTATCTTGATAAAACAAACCAGTATTAAAGAGCCCATCCTAAGTCAGCTTTCTCGCGCCTTAAAATTCTAGTATTGACATGTTCCGATGCAAGTCGCTATCTTTTCTTGACGTTAATTTTTTTTACAATTATTTGGACATCATTCCCACAAAATGAGGGGTTAGCCTTAAAAAAAAGTTTTTTTTGTGGGACACCCTATTGTATATTTATCTGTTTCTTGAAGAGATCCAGATTGCATGAAAGATAAAACCCTAATACTAAAAGAGCATTTCAGAGCTTACCAGTAGCATTTAGGAAAGCAGATTTGAATTTTCCAGATCTTATTCGACATACATTATTTGCATATGGATATTCGGCAAGTGTAAGACCTATTTTTTTTATTATTATGGGTGTATGCAGAAGGAATTGATTTTTATGTTCAGAGGAGCATCAGCTGTGTTTTAACGGTAAAAAACGCTTATTTAATCAATCTTACGTCTGTGTTCCAAGGATTGATATTTATAAGTAAGAGTGACGTTATTTATTAAATAAAATGCTCTTTTTGAAGCGACGATCGATCAAATCTAGAAAATGTATGCTAAGGTATTTTTTATGGGTATAATTAATTAAGATATTAATTAAGATATAAGTAAACGAATTTTTAGAATTCATCCCACAGTATATTTGTAGACGACATGTTTCGACCACGTCGAATGGCCATTTTCAAGTCAATTAGTAAAGTGAGTGTTAGCTCTATATAAAGCAGAGTGAGTGAAAAGGTGGATATGAATTGTGTGATGGGTATATGTGTTTTGGAAATCAATCATGTATAAGGGAATTCAATGATTTAAAAAATGTTTTATTTATAACTGATATTATGGAATTCCACCAAGAATTATCGATCGAAGAAATCGAAATAATATTTAACTTAGTTTATGTTTGGTCTCCCCTGTGTGGCTTTGGGTTCAAATAATGACCTAATCGATAGCCGCTGGCCGGCGCTTGAACACTCCTGCTGTGGAGCAAGGGGAGCAGCTTAGTAATTTATTAATGGAGCAACCACGCGTCTGTTCCCTCTCGGTGTACTCCTACTTCTACTTCTACTCCTATTCCTACTATACCGAGAGGGGATATTAGGGAAAAGGCGATCGTGCAGATTTTGGCTTTCGTGATGCAGTGCAATTTGATATACATCCCCTCTATTTCTCTGCTTTCTTTGAACCAACATTTAATTCTTTCACTTCTTCACTACATTACTCCGCAACGATACTTCCCTTAATGTTATAGCAATGCAAATCTCAGTAAAGCGTAAATAACTAAAGTCAATCAAGCCAAAAATATGTAACCTCAACAAGATTAACGTCTCCATAATTCAAGCATGTGCTTTCTTTGTTAAGCCCGCTACACTTAGACCCGCTTAGATTATGCAACAATTACAGTTTAAATTACAAACTTCATAAAGGGTGCGCCAAATAACTTTTTTTTTTAAACAGGGCGCAAAACATCGAGTGTAGCTTCGGCTGTGTGGCACGTAGCGCCGTCTTGTTGAAACCAAATGTTGCCAATATTCTCCTCTTCAATTTTTGTGAACAAAAATTCGTTCAACACGGCCGCGCCGCATGGAAGCGCCATTGATCTTTATTCAATTTCAATTTCAATTTTATTTATTTTTTTCCTTGCAGAAACATTACAAATTTTATCAATTCAATGCATTTCTGAAGTACAATAATATAAATACAATTATATAATATAAAATATAAATACAATAGGTAACATAAATGTGATGATGTAAATTTATTGACACATTTAGTATCACTGACCTCACACTCAGATCTAGCGTCAGAAGACTCAAGATAAACAGTTTGACTTGTAACAACAAAAACCCTGTCATAAGTATATCATGATTGACTCACAAATAACAAGGCATTATTGTCACAAAATAAAACGTGTAACATTTCACCTCCATAAACACCAGTACTGAATTTAAAGCAATATAACACTAAATATCTCAATATCTTCACTCAAGTTGGTTTCAACCACTGTTCACTGCGATTCTTTCGTCTTATGCGTATCCAGGGTTGAACGATGGTCCTTTCAGGCCACACTTGAGGCTCCATGAGAGACTCCAGCAAAGTCGCGATGACCCCGACTTTGAAAGAAGTTGACAGCGTCCGCCTGCCGACAATCCTCCTGATGGTCATCCAAGAAGGATTGAATGCAGCAGTCGCTGCCAAGAAGCTCTGCAAGTCCTCAGCCGATGTATCTGGGTGAAGGCCCTTGGCGTGAAGATACGCCATCTTCACTCCAGTAACGTTTTTTGAAGGAGCTGCAGAACCACGGATCATCAGACGTGCTGAATATTGTTGCCTTTCCCCATGCGGAGAGGCGCAACTCAACTTAGAACGTTGAACTTCTCCGGAAAGATTGCTCGGGGGAGGGAGAGGACATCCACGGAGAAAGCACTCAGGTCCTCCAGTTCCTCGAACGATGATTCGTCCCGGCTGAGAACGGGAGTCCTTGGGAGCCTTGCTCGAAACAGCGGGGGCTCCTTCGATAGTATCTTCCGAGGAGTCCTCTTCGGTGGCCTCACTCGAAGCGGATTCTTTGACGGCAGGTTCGGAGTCTCTGCTGTCACAGTTAAGCGACATCGACACAGGAATGTTGACAGCTTCAGCGTAGGTAGCCGGAATTGATTTGCACGCTCGAGGTAAGCGCCTTCTGCGGGAAGTCGGCAGACTTGTCGGGTTGGGTAGAGGGTCCACACCAACGGATGTCAGAGCATCATCCATCCCGCATCCAACAGCCTTTAAGAGCCTCTCCAGCAGCAAACGGTGATCGTCTAAGCGACGATTTATTTGCGCGATATCACAATCGCAACAGTTCGCCATCCTGTAGGTAGGATGACTAGACACGTCCGCCCGGTTTGAGTGTCGAGCGACGAATGATGGCGCTTCACGCACACTTTCTGCCACAGCAGCAATATTCTCGGGTGTACGCACTGTTTATGGCTTTTCACGCTTTAGTTTATCGATGAGGATGCCAGTTTCTTTACCTTTTTTAACAAGATAACGAACATACGGAGCTGACCGTGATTCTCTTCTTCCAAAATCCGTACGCAATTTTCGCACACATTCTGCAACATTACCATGATTTTCAAAGTAATGTCGCAATATTTCCCAGCGTTGTTCAAGCGTATGCACAACCATATTCGTTCAGCGGAAAGATAAAACTAATTATCTGTCAAATCAGACATTAGTTAAGTGTTACCATTCACGAAAGAAGCACTAGTTGAAAAAAATCGTTAGATGGCGGACCCTATATTACGACACCTGTATAAATTCTGAGATTATCAATTTTAGAGTATTTTTGTATTAATTCCAGGATTAGCGTCTGGAAAATCGGGAATAAAAATTCTCCTTTTGCACGTGGTTTTATTCAACTACAAAATCTATAAAATCAAATTGACATAAGCATGCTGACTGGTACCGAAAACCTCGATATACAATCTTTGGTCTCTTATTTCTGTTCGCTTGTCAGACATGTGTGTCGCCATATTGGCGTTAGTTATATAGATTGCTACTTACAGCACTGGTGACTGACCACGGCGCCGCACGGGCCAGTCGTGTCCCGCCCTTCGGTGAGAGCATATTGTATTGTGGCTCGGCCGAATGCTGTGACTAGGTCGGGCCACGAGGTTGTAAGGTTTATCGTAAATATATGTCAATGTGCTTCAGAAAAAGTCATTGTTTTGCTAACCTGCTAATCATCATGCCCTCACGCAACTGAATAACAACCTTTTGAGAGAGAGAAGGATGTTAAAATCAACACGAATTATTTGACTAATGCGTATTGTTTGTAGATGGCGCTTATTACAAACTGTGTGTACATTTATTATTAAATGGATCATTCGATTTATTAACTCAAAAGTATTCTTTTTTACTGTCTTCTCATTTACTTCACCTCGTCGGCTACTTGATGTTCTCCTATTTATTGATGAGAGAAGTGTCATACTATGGCGTTTGCTTTTTTTTATTGTAAACACAACTGTAGAGGGCGCCCTAGACGGGTATTTTTGCAGCAAGTGTTCGAGGACATGAATTGTAGCTCTTATGCTGAGCTGAAGAGGGATGCGGAGGACCGAGAGGAATGGAGATCGAGATGCAAGATTCTGTTGCTGCAAACCAATCCACCGGATTGATACTACGAAGAAGATACAGGAGAATAGTCATAGATTACAGGCCGACATTCACGCATCGCACTAATTATTACACGTATTTACTAGAAATGGGTGGTCTTCACGGAACGACTTTGAATAGGCTATGACTGGAATTTTACGTTAAGGGATCAAATTCACACCAACCGGGGGTATTTATAGACCTCAAAAATTGATCGAAAACTTTTTTTTGTAATCTCCGTCGGGGATCGAATACAAGACCTTCGTAATGCCAAGCAAACGCTTTAACAACTGAGCCATACCCGCCGGAAAATTGCTGTGAATTTGTTCATACATTTGTATCAGTTGACGAATATTTATAAAAATAAATATTTATAAAGGTTCTTAGGTTTTCACGGCCAGATTTGATATTGTGGCTTTTGGGTTTAGCCGTGTGTGGCGAACTTCTTTTTTCGATGACTTAGTCATCAACCCTGAAGAAGACCCCTGCAATGGCGGTAGAAATATTGAATAGAAGAAATTCGCCACACACGGCTAAGCCCAAAAGCCACAATATCATTTATAAAGCTGTTTATAAAGCATTGAAAATATTTTTAAAAATATTCTTAAAATTTTAATATCAATGTCGCGCGGAGATAAGAAAGCTATGTTTTAGTAGGCAATAATTATTATGAGGCGATTAGGGTGAATTAATATAACGATCCTTTTGGTTACGCCCTTGTACGAATGCCCCTGTTTCTCCTTGAGTAAATCCGCGGAAGGAATCGCCTCTTAATGGATGAACCAAAATAAATCTCTAACGTTCACTCACGATTCAGTGAGCAACTCACAAAGCACCCAATAAACTTAAGCATTACAAAAATAACCACGCAATATCATTTATCACTTAACTTAGTCTTACTTCGACGCATTAACCCACGTTTCCTCCAAATTTACGAAACTTGATATAAAAATGATTTGTAGTAATTCTAAATGCTCTATGAATAATTATTGTTGATATGAATTTGATACCTCATATGGTTGTTGCTTTGCAAACGTCGGTGTAATAATCCGATCTACGAAAAAAGATTTCGTAGATCGGATTTGTATTAAAAAATTTAAATTTCCTCGCATAATATAGCTGCAATTTCGTAAAAGTGAGGCGTTTCTTTCTTCGTAGTATCAATCCGGTGGATTGGTTTGCAGCAACAGGATCTTGCATCTCGATCTTCATTCCTCTCGGGTTCACTGCAATACTCTTTAGCTCAGCATAAGAGCTACAACTCATGTCCTCGAACACTTGCTGTAAATACTCCGGTCTAGGGCGCCCTCTACAGTTTCTACACTGAACCATCCCTTCCACAATGTCGTGAAGAAGACCATCGTGGTGCATGATGTGACCGATCCATCGAGCTCGCCTTACTAGGTGCCTATCTTCCTCGATTATCCTAAGAACCTCATTGTTCATGACGTGATCTCTCCAGGAAATTCCGTGAATTCTTCTGTATGACCACATCTCAAAGGCCTCTATACTTTCGGATAAGCACCATGTCTCACAGTCGTACATCAAGATGCTCCAAAAAAATGTTTTGGCAAGTTGCTTGCGGAGCCTTAAATTAATATTCTTCGACTAAATAATTTTTGCTTTTTATTTGAAAGCTAGCCTTGCTTGATGTATGCGACTGTTGACTTCTCATTTTGTTCTGGCTCTTTATAAAGCAAATGACTGAGTGAAAAGGTTGATGTGAATTGTAAGATTGGTATATGTGTTTTGAAAATCATTAATGTATAAGGAAATTCATCGATGTCACAACAAAATAATATGTAATTACAAAGGCCATTAAAAAATCTTTGTTTATGTATCACATAAAATACTCGATACTTTTACGATTTTCTTTGCTATTTTGCCGACGGATATCAACCGTAGACGAGTGCTCGGTCTCCTAATTAAACATTAGATTTCCTTTTGTCTACCACTCTTCAACCCCGTATCTGGTTTCACTGTTTGTGCAGTTGCGGAGTCTCCTGGGAACCAAGAGTGTATTGAGGGATGCTCCATGAAAGGTACCATCAAAGCAAACACTACCAGAATAGGATCAAACGGGGGGTACGGCTCGTTAGTCGAAAGCTGGCAATACTCTATCAAAAACTAAAATACCGCATTAATACATATTATTTTGTACTTTTTAAGACAGTAATTATGTTATAATTAAGATCAATGACAATATCATAAAAAAATAATCAACTATTTTTAAATGGTAATTCAATATACACATACATCAATTTTTTATACGCATCAATTCATTCAGAAAAATATCGGCAGACGCGGGATGCGAACCACGAGCCTTGGAATCAACCTTTGCTCAGGTCTTTTACACCGCCTAGTCCACTCGACTATTTAGCCGCCTGAATGGTCACGCGTAAGAAGATATATTTATACCATTGTTACCATAGTGTAACGATAGATGTCTATAGTATATATTAAGAGTATGTATATATATTTTTTTAAATCTATCGTTACACGATGGTAACAATGGTATAAATACATCTTCTTACGCGTGTTCGTTCAGGCGGAGAAATAGTCGAGTGAACTAGGCGGTGTTAAAGACCTGAGCAAAGGTTGATTCCAAGGCTCGTGGTTCGCATCCTGCGTCTGCCGATATTTTTCTGAATGAATTGATGCGTATAAAAATTCGACGTATAATTGTATGTGTATATTTAATTACCAATAATATTGAAATATAATCAATGATCTATAAAGGAAGATTAGAGTATTGAAAAAAAATGTAATAAAAAATTAAATCCATGTATTTTTTATTGATTTTGGAAGGGGGCAGATAAAGCAGTCTTCCATACTACTGTAGAAGGTTAAGATACTAAGGTGGATATGCTTTTTAGATGACGCAAGAGAGCATATAATACATTTTTTTTTATTTTAGCATGAAAAGCCGTCGAGAGCTTTACATATAATGTATTTGACTAAGCTATAGAAGACTTAGTTGACATGAGATGAGGCGGTTGTGGCCGGTACCGACTTTAGACGCTGCGGCGCCCCGGGGCATTTTTTTAACGTCCCATGTTGCTTATATTGAAAAAATATTAGTTATATTAGTTGCCTTCAGCGCCCCTAGCTTATTCGACGCCCTGGGTCATCGATCCACTTCGCCACACCCTAAAAACCGGCACTGGTTGTAACGACTGATTGGAGGCAGTTTGTGATAGTCATGTGTTACAGCTATGATACCGAATATGATGATGAAGATGATAACAATAGTATATAGTAGCAACTTACGAGTATATAGACAGTAAGCATTGTAAGTGCGATTTTGGGTTTTAGTACATAGCAACTAACAAAACTGAGTGTTCCCAATCTGTAATGGTCGATATACCTGTATATTATATTTATGGAACGTAATAGTTTTATAATATTGCTTTTATCACAGAAATATTAATTAAAATAAATAAGGAAATCATGTAGTTTTAAAATTAAATGAATATTATATATTTTATTATTGTTTTCAAGAAAATTAAGATTGCTCATCGCTAGTTATTTCTTTTTCGCATCTCCAATTAGCGTGTCTTTAAAATCACACTACAGCTTTAAAATGTACTAAACTTAT
The DNA here is from genome assembly GCA_022606575.1 of Glossosoma conforme. Taxonomy (NCBI): domain Eukaryota; kingdom Metazoa; phylum Arthropoda; class Insecta; order Trichoptera; family Glossosomatidae; genus Glossosoma; species Glossosoma conforme. Next base: position 3,714,017 of record JAGTXR010000058.1, on the reverse strand, counting down.
TACAGCTTCCCACATTATTTGCGTTACTCACCAATGACACAGTCATCTCTATTGTTGTGTGTGCTTACGTTTTTCAAGAAAATTCTCTTTGTCTTGCGTAATAATAAAAAATGTTTTCTTAATTAAATATCTATTAATTTATATTTATATGGAGAACTTGTATTACATATCTTGAAGGTGATGTAGTACAATAAATGGCCAGAACTTTTGGTTCAATGTTGGTGGTTATTCCTGCCTTTTTATATAATTATATTAGATTTTGTAGCGCATCTGACGTGTTTGCGGAGGGCGGAGTCCATTCATTCGCAGCATTATTGCGACACTGTGTTGCCGGCTTCTGGAGCAGGGTAAGGAGGTCCAACAACACCATCATCCTGGCTGCTTCTGAATGGCTCAACTCCTCCCTGAGCCATCGCTGGATGGAGATGTTGCAGCGACCACCATGAATGAATTATTATATATATATATATAATTATTATTTTGTATCTAAAATGAATCTATGTATCTAAAAATATGGCAGATTGGGTATTGCACAACCCACCCAATCCTGCTGGAATAAAAAGCTTATTATTATTATTATATTAGAAGAACATTAGTAGAGTAATCGACTTCTGGTATTATAACCGCTGACATCAGCATGATCTTGCTGAAAACTGAAAACCTCGATATACAATCTTTCGTCTCTTATTTCTGTTCGCTTATCGTACATGTATGTGTAATGTGTATGTTGGCATTTTGGAAAAACCCGGTCACGGGCTTGACGTTAGTTATATAGATCGCTACTTGCGGTGCTGGGTGTAACCGATAGCGGCGCGTAGTCAGTTGTGTGCCGACGGCGGCCAGGTCATATTGTGTTGTGGCCCGGCCTGAATGCTGTGAGTAGGTCGGAAGTTTGTAAAGTTTTCGAAATATACATGTCAATGTGCTTCAAACAAAAAGTCTGTGTTGTTAATCTGCTCCTCATCCTGCCACCACGTAATTCAACAACAAACTTAGAGAGGAGGATGTTACCATATTACAATGACATTTAAATGAAAAAAGCTACACTTTATCTGTGCATGGTTTGTAACAAAATGATTGAATAGTGTTTTTTTCTTGTTTTCAGATTATTCGGTACCAAGTGCGACAAATGCGGTTCCTCCTTTAGCAAAAACGATTTCGTGATGAGAGCCAAAACGAAGATCTACCACATCGACTGCTTCAGATGCTCTGCGTGTGCCAAACAACTCATACCAGGTACAACAATATATATTATGACACTTAGAAAGAACTTAGCAAGGTGTGAAAGTCCAGTATAACAACGCCTTTCGAATGTTGTTGGGTCTGCCGCGATACTGCAGCGCCTCAGGCATGTTGACGGAGGCGCGAGTGGATAGCTTCCATATCATAATAAGGAAGCGTTGTGCTTCTCTGTGGGCGCGTTCCCGGCAGTCCCAACGCAATGGTCACTGTGGGCGGATAGGTGGGACTCACGGTTGGAGGGGCACTGGATGCGCCTTCACGTGGCCATCTAGAGGTGATCCGGTGCTTAAACTACTTGATACAAAAGTTATTAAGTGATGCAAAAAATATAACAGGAAATACTGAAAAATTATGTATTTACAGATGTAAATAGTCTTGGTAAAAAGTTTGAACCTTGAGGTACTCCACTCTGCAGTATTGTTTCATTTTTTATTTCTTCTTGCAGGTGACGAGTTTGCGTTACGGGAGGGCGGTCTTTTGTACTGCAAAGAGGACCACGAAGCAGGAGAGAGGCCAGGAGGAGGAACGGGACGAGAGTCAAACAACAACACCACCCTCAGCAACAACAATCACTCTGCCACTGCACCAGAACTTGCGTCTATGTCTGGTGAGTGACATACACTTGGAACTTCATGATTAAGCTTTAAACGCCCAGTGGTATCATACGGGACCGCAAATTTGCGTCGTTCAATGCCCCTGTAATGTTTCGTCGCACAATAGATTCTTCCATGAACCTACTTTAACACTATTTTTACAAATTAATGTAATCCGATTGTTAAATGAACCATAAGCATTCCTGTATGGGACCGTAGGGCATTGAACGACGCAAATCTGCGGTTCCGTAAGCAAATCACTGGGCGTTTAAAGGTTAAGTGAAGTGCCTCATTCATAAATATCACTCTTTATGTCATCACTATTATGACGTAATTTTACACCCGTATGCTGAGACGTGTCTTAAGATTTGGGGTGAGTCAAGGACTGAGGCTTCCTCGTTATATTCCACTTTTACGGGTGTAGAATCGTTAATCTTCAGAAATGGCTTTGCTTATACGTACTTGACACATTGGGAACTTTATCATTTAAAGCCTCATTTATGAATCTCAATCAGTACATATACGAGTATTACGTATTTTTACACTTGTATGCAGAGAGATTTCTTAACATTTAAGGTGAGTCAAGGACTAAAGCCAGTGCCAGTTTTAGGGTGTGGCGAAGTGGGTCGGTGCCCCAGGGCGTCGAATAAGCTAGAGGTGCCGAGTGCAACCAATCTTGCTTAATTTTTTTTAAATGTATACAATATGGGACGCCTGAAAAAAATGCCCTAAGGTACCGCAGGGTCCAAAGCCAGTACTGACTAAAGCTTTCTCACTTTAATAATTCTAAAGCTGAGTAGTTTAATAATAGGTTAGCTAACTTAAAGAATGTCTCTTGATACAGGTGTTAAGTTGGTTACCTTAAGTTAAGGAATGACTCTGCATACGGGTGTAAAGCTACAATTTCATTCAGATTATTAGTAGGTTATTCTCATATGCATGACAATTATATTTTATGGTTTCGTGTACTGCAATTTCTTCGCTAGACACATTTTTTCGACATGTACATTTTCAGTTTTTTTTTTTTGTTAATTTTAATTGTTACATACCTAATTGTAAATGATCTGATTAATTTAGCCGCACCTCGCCGCCAGGGCCGCCCGAGGTTGCGGGGCGAACTGACCGACTGCGAAAAAATGAAGGGCGCAAGAGGTCGAAAAAGTAATAACAAAAAAACATTTATAAAATAGTATATTTAAAGGGACCTCACCCAGTACGTCCCTGTGTTCCTGCTGTTGCTGTGATTTTTATATGAGAAATCAAAGCCATATATGTGGTATTAAAAAACATATGTTTAAATGAAGAATTACAGTTACTAATAAGCTAATCTCACGTCGAGTTAGCCAGTCTCTAAAAACTATTGGGAAATATACCGAATTCGATTTTTTTATTTCTCAACAATCTTACTACTTATTGTTCGCCGATTTGCACCAATTAATGCCTTCATTGTGTCTTAATGCCAGAACGTGGTATGTCATCAAGATAACAATTTCTGGATGAAAAATTCAAACAAGTTCTGGCACTGGCGTTCTGTCAATAAATCTTCTTCATATACATTGGATATTTTATTTCTTTCTTAAACATCATGTTTATCTTTTTGATAGTAATTAAGAAAGATACGTTAAAATGCTACGTTTCATTTTCAATATTACAAAAAGTACCGAGCATAAACCACTGCGTAAAATTAATATAAAAAAATATATTGTTAGCTTGAACAGCTTTAAATTTATATATTTGTTTATTTAAAAAAGAAAAACATTTCAATATTTATTTATTTACCTTGTATAAGCTCGTAGCCTTCCTCAATCCATCACTGTCAAGAGACAACTCTTCAATGCGTCACTGACAAAATACATACAAGAGAGTTGTCTCTTGACAGTGATGGATTGAAAAGAAAAAGATTACAATATTTATTTATTTGCCTTGTTTTTACATGGATCACGTTAGATATGGCCTCAATATAGGAGACTGCAGTTTCGACAAACTCGTAGCCTTCCTCAATCCATCACTGTCAAGATAGAAGAGAGTTGTCTCTTGACAGTGATGGATTGAGAAAAGCTACGAGTTAGTCGAAACTGCAGTCTCCTAAATTGAGACCATATCTAACGTGATCAATGTAAAAACAAGGTTAATAAATATTTATTTTTTATTTATAATGGATCTCAAAGTGAATGCTGAAAACATTGAAAAAAATGTCGTAAGTGCTGCTTTTCATTTTCCACATTTGAAAGTGTATCAACCAAAAACTACTGCTTATAATCAAATTAAACTTTTTAAGAAACAAGCTGTGCTATATCAGCTGTCAATATAAGGAAGTTTTTTTAAATTTATACAGATCCGATCTATAAATCAATTATTCACATTAAATAAACATTACTTGTACATTGCACATTATTTGCCGGCGGTCATAGCTTAATGGTCAAAGCGTTTGCTTTGCAAACCAAAGGTCGTGGGTTCGATCCTCGACGGAGATTAATAAAAAAAAAGGATTTGTAATCGATTTATGAGCTCTAAAATACCCCCGGTTGGTGTGAATTTGATCCATCACCCGTAAAATTCCAGTCATAGCCTATTAATTAAAATTGGTGGTAGACGAAAGTCATCCCGTGAAGACCACCCATTCATAGTGAATTCCTGTAATAATAAAGGATGATGCGTAAATCTCGGGCTGTGGTCTATGACGTTGGCGGATCAACACTCCACATATACACCATGGTGAGCGTCAGAGAATTCCACAGATGATACTTCAGAATTAATATCGCCATCTGTCGGTATTCTTCTGTATGTGTTTACATTAAAAAATATATATATAAAAGAATAAGAAAGAAGATTTCTATTTTACTTGTTTTCTTAAACTAAGTATGTATCGGTACTCGAGTCCTTGTTTGCTCTGAATAAGCAAGTCTCGGACTCGAGTCCTGATATATTTTTTTCTTCATTTTTGTTTATTCGTTCCCATGGCGATAAGGCCGAAAATATTCCGTCGAATTTCCTTTGACAATTGCCGACGGGACCTTTTCACAACAAATAAGGGACTGATAAAGAATCACTATCACAGGTAATTATTAATTAAAATACCCGGACGAATTGATAATAATGGATCTTGTCGCATTGCGTCGCAATTAATTTAATTATTTTATTTCTGAAACGAGGAAATACGCAGAAGAACTCAAGTAGTGGATGCTACCCAACGAATAGGCGCACTCAAGTGGCAACGGGCAGGACATATCTGTCGAAGAGACGACGGTCGATGGGAAAGAAAAGTATTGGAGTGGCGTCCAAGAACTGGCAAACGAAGCATTGACCGAACCCCTACAAGATGGACTGACGATATAAGAAGAATGCGGGAGTTACCTGGATGCGAAAGGCGAAAGATCGAAGAGGATGGAGACTCATGCGGAAGGCCTACGTTCAACAGTGGACGGACGCAGGCTTATGATGATGATGATGATTTTATTTATTCTTCGTAGTAGTATCAATCCGGTGTAATATTTTGCATCAACAAAATCTTGCATCTCGATCTCCACTCTTCGCAATTCTCTTAAGCTCAGCGTAAGAGCTACAACTCATGTCATCGAACACTTGCTGAAAATACTCCCGTCTAGGGCGCCCTCTGAAGTTTCTACCCTCAACCATGCCTTCCACAATGTCGTGAAGAAGATCATCGCGGCGTATGATGTGACCGATCCATCGGGTTCGCCTCTCTGAGATGGTTTTTGCTAAGCATATCCCTTGATTATGCTGAGAACCTCATTGTTCTCTCCGGGAAATATCGAAAATTCTTTTGTAGGACCACATCTCAAAGGCCTCTAGTCTTTTTTTATCACTTTCAGATAAGCACCATGTCTCACAGCCGTTTTAATTTTTTTTTAAAACTTTTATATTAATTTCAAATAAATAGTGATAAGTAAAGTTTAATAACTTATCATACATTTTTTTGGAAACATAACATGTAACATAAATTACTTCTTTGTTTTTCACGGCCAGATTTGGTATTGTGCCTTTGGGTTAAGCCGTGTGTGGCGAATTATCTTCTTCCAATATTTCGATCGCCACTGCAGGGGCCTTCTTCAGGGTTGATGACTTTGTGTATCATGTAACACATTTATTGATATCAAGTAAGGGCTTCGCTTCCGGCCACTTTGCTACCTGTTTTATTACCTGCAAAAATATCTTTCCTTCTGACCCGAAAAAAATAAACCTTTGTGGTTTATGCTCTCCTGCGACGTTCGGAACATGTGCTTGCGTCGTTCTTCTATAATTGCTGTCTGACTGGAACATATGGTTGTCATAAATTGACACCACATGTATCTATCTAACGACCAAATTCATGCTCCGTTGTGTACTTACTACACATTACCCAATTTAAATTTGAAGAGAAGACAGCTATTATATTCTATGAATACTTTATCAGCATTTTAAAGGGAATCGAATGATCAACCCGTCGCTTTTAAGCCTGGAACATTTAGTCTCCTAGAGAATCCTAATTGTCCTCCTGTGTGTGTTGCCGTTGTAAGGCGGATCTATAATAGTAAAAAATATTCATATTTTGAGTATCAAAGTAAAGCTTTTTTAAGCTGCTTTTTGGGATTCAAATCCATGGTCTTTGTAGTTCCGCACAAAAAGCAAGTCGGCGCTTCCTCAAAGTTCTGATCCTCAGGCACTCGAGAAGCCAATGTTGACGGAGCCATGGAACTCGAAGCACTCGCCAGCAGGTGCCGAAGAAAACTCCGAAACTCGCGTGTTTGTACAATAAAAACACAAGGTGTTTCAAATCAAGCTTCATTCTTATAATGTATATACACAAAACCACGTGCTGATGGGGAAAAATGTGTTATATATAGATTCCGAATCGAGGATATCTGAATAACAACTGAAGAAGTGAAGGATACTGAAAGAATAGGCACACTCAAGTAGCAATGTGACGTATCTGTCGAAGAGACTTGGGAGTCGATGGGAGGAAAAGTTTTACAGATACAATCTGAAACGAGGATATTTACTAACATCCTCCTTTCTACGGGAGAAACGACTTCACGTCGCCGGGATGATTATCGGATCGCGTGGTGGAAGTATGAGGATCGGATTAACAACACACAGACTTTTCTGAAGCACATTGACATATATTTTCGATAAAAACATTGTGTGCCAACATGGCGTTACTTTCGCCTCGATCGATCGGGAATCAACTCGCGACTGAGCGCGCTCGTGATGGGCTGTCGTCCAGCGCGTCGAACAGAAATAAGAGACGAAAGATTGTATATCGAGGTTTTCGGTACCAGTCAGCAAGGACTATATCATGCTGATATCAACACGAAGAAGAACTCAAGTAGTGCTACCCGAAGAATAGGCACACTCAATTGGCAATGTGACATATCTATCAAAGAGACGCCGGTCGATTGGGATGAAAAGTGTTGCGTCCAAGAACTGGCAAACGGAGCGTTGCCCGATCTTCTGTAAGATGGACTGACGACATCATAAGAATAGCAAGAGTAGCCTGAATGCGGAGTGCAAAGATCGAGAGGGATGGAAATTCATGTCGGAGGTCTATCTTCAACAGTGGATGTACACAGGCTGATGATGATGATGAGGTGCATGCTCACTTTGTGGAGACAAAAAAAACGTCACATATTTACCAATTATTCTGTGAGGCGGCAATTTATCTTCCAGCATTCTTCTTCATCTCTTTTTTAAGCCGGTTCTTTTAAGCACTTCTGTGCTAAAGTACCATTTTTAAAGATTAATTATTTATAACGTACTTTTTTTAAAACACCCTGTAGTTTAAGCCGCCTTTGATGGCGACGCTAAGGCCGAAAATATTTGGACATTTCCCCATACGGCAGATTAACAGATATGCCTTTTCAGAAAGTCGCGCCTATAGCGCTTGGCACTACGTCATACACAACTGAGATATGACCGAAAGTTGAGGAGATCGACTGTCATGCGAGAGGTCGTGGGTTCTACCCCCGGCAAAGCAAAAAAATAATAATATTATATCCAGGCTCCTCTTCCTTCTGATGTCGCCAGTCTATTTTGCAAGACAACACTCCGTTTGCCAGATCTTGGGCGTCACTTCAATACTTTTCTTCCCCATCGACCATCGTCTCTTCAACAGATATTTAATAAAGTCAATTGAGCCTATTCGATTTTATCTTTTAGAGACACTCAGAGCATGGATCTCTCCATAAAACTGTTGGCGACCTATCTGCTCATGAGCGGTACTCATCATCATCATCATCAGCCTGTGTCCGTCCACTGTTGAACGTAGGCCTCCCGCATGAGTCTCCATCCTCTTCGATCCTCCGCCTTCAGCATCCAGGTCACTCTCGCTATTCTTCTTATATCGTCAGTCCATCTTGTAAGGGGTCGGCCAATGCTTCGTTTGCCAGTTCTTGAACGCCATTCCAGTACTTTTCTTCCCCATCGACCGTCGTCTCTTCGACAGATATGTCCTGCCCATTGCCACTTGAGTGTGCCTATTCGTTGGGCAGCATCTGCGGTACTATATATTCGTATTTTGATCGATATTTACTAGCCGTTGTATAAAAAAGATTCAATAGTAATTTGAAATAATTTTGACCATCGAATGATACGCATCTACCAGTAAAACGATAACAGGATTATCGGAAGTGTTTAGAGACTTGTAGATGTTATCAAACAATCGATATTTATTATCCTTCAAAGGTGTCGGCCGAATTTCCTTTAAGATAAGAAATTGCGGGTTATTTGAATCGTGTGATAAGACTATCTAAAATCACAATCACGCACTTGAGAATGTTTATCCAACAAGTATGGCTATCACTGAGGTAACGTTCAGATTTAAGACGCATGAAATGGATGACTGTTTGCTCCAGAGAAAGATCAATGATCTTCTAATTACGTTAAATATTTTTATAATTCAACTAGCTGACTCCGCAGCTTTGCGAAATTTTGAAATTAAATGCATAAATTAATACTTTATTTACTTTAGAAAATGTCATGTCTTAACCAACATACATATGAAATATTTGCCAAATATATATACAAACGACCAGCTCACCCCTAAAGACACAGAGTTTTTATTTATGCGGATGACTTAGGCTTAGCAGCGCAAGCGGTAACGTTTGAAGAAATTGAGGACATCTTCAGCCAGGGACTAAACGAGATGTCCCATTACTACAAAACCAATCATCTCAAACCCAACCCATCAAAGACACAAGTCTGCTGTTTCCACTTCTTAGAAACAGGGAAGCTAACAAAAAGCTTCGTGTCACGTTGGAAGGTAGAGTACTGGAACATAGCGAGCATCCAAAATACCTCGGAGTCACTCTAGATCGCACCCTCACCTTCAGGCGTCATTGCAGCAACACCAAACAGAAAGTTGCAACAAGAAACAACATCATCCGCAAGCTGATCAATATTCATTGGAAAGCCAAACCACCTCTTCGTACCTCAGCTTTAGCACTTTGTTTCTCAGCAGGAGAATATGCGGCACCAGTATGGGGTCGATCAGCGCATTGTAATCAAGTAGATAATGCCCTGAATGATGCATGCAGAGTCATCACAGGCACAGATATTAGGCAAAAATAATTTGATGTCGCTGACACGAATAAGAAGAAGATTTTACAAATCGTAGTATTAATATTCAAATCTATTAATATTATGTATATAATTTTTTTTACTATTGGTTTCTTGGTTTGGCTTCTGTTCTTTGAGATTTGTCCCATATAAGCCGCTGTCCTAATTACGTATTGTCTATGATCCATTTTTTTTCTATGTTTTTATCTATACCTCTTGCGAAGTCGGAAGAACTGATGAAGAATGCTGCAACAGGGATATTCGCTGATGTGTGACTGCGAAAACTTTCAGATTGCATCACATTTAAGATCTTGCCACCTTGTTCAGCAGATATCGATGTCACCAAATATTGGTCTGAATTAATCCGACGTCGATGACACGAAGAAAAGTATCTCGCTTGTATCATAGCTGTTTATAATATGGATTGCTCATCCTTCAAAGAATCGAGTATTATCTGCGGCACACACCTTTGAAGCTTACACAAATAACTAAATATATAATATTCATAATAATAAATAACCAAACGCCTTGTTCAATATGGTATTATCTTGCTTGTTATGTTCGAGATAAGTCGCTTATTATCCAAATATCGGCTTGTCGCATTTTCAAGGGGTTCCATTTATCAAACAATAATTACACGATAATGTTTGCCAAAATAAATAAATTAGCTTAATTTGAAACCAGATTTTTGGCAGAGATTTTTTTTAGATGCAAATAAATTGATTGAATCCAAAGGTTCACCTGCTTAAATTTGCGTTTGTTCAATTTACGAGTAACTAGCTTGATTGATGACAATTAACCTGTTCGCATCGGTACCCGATATATGCCGTTAAAAATTTCCCTACCGTTGACATCAGTAATATACATTTTTATGCATCATCTGATAGCTAAAGGATACAAGAACTAATGTGATATATGAAAATAGACCATATAAGTACATTAATGCTTCAAATACTAGTTTTAAATTTTTACAGTATAATTTGTATTCAAACAGAGCCGTAATGAAAGGTAATTAGTTTTATTTATGTAATTATTATAAATATAAGCTTAGCTTAGGCTTCCATGAAACTAACAATAACGACTATTTTTCAAATAAAGAAAGTATTTTTATAGTTAAATAATATTATCGACTTAGTAAGAATATAATAAGTACAGGTTGGTTGCGAATATACTCGTATGTACAATAAATAACCTTGATTTAAAAATAAAACGTAGTTACTCCAGGTAAACGAAATTCAAAATTCCCGCCTAAAATTCAAATACGAGCAGTGCGATGTTTTTCTAGGGTTGCTAACACAACAAGTCGGTAGCTGTTTGTGGAGCCAATTAGCAAAAGTGCGGAGGTATCGGTAGTGTTTACAGAAGCAGCCCAAACAATCGTTCTGTTTAGACGTTTGAGAACTGCTAGATACGAGTACAACACTAATCTCTAGCCTTTGAAGTTTTACACAAGCACTAACCTGTACAAATAAACTATAAAAGTACATAGAGTAATCCTCCAGGAATATATAAATCAATTAAAGTAAGAGATATCTGGAAACATATACGATTCCCAACGACCTGTAGGGTAGATCTCGAGGAATTGAAGAGACGGCAGCTGTAGTATGCGAGGGCTATTTTTGAGTGATTTTTAAATCGTATTTTTAAATAAGATCGAATGGTTACTGCGTCACTTGCGATGCCTGAACCATTTGATCTTAAAAAGTGATTTAAATCAACCAGTGACACGTGGTTAGCAACAAGCGGTGACTCTCCCAAGTTTTGGTACGCGTCCAATGTTGCTTAACTTATGTGATCTAACGAGAACCATGCTTACAACATGCCATTGTCTCTGTCTTTCTTTGTAGTATCAATCCGGTGGATTGGTTTGCAGCAACAATGTCTTGCATCTCGATCTCTACTCTTCTTGATCCTCTGCAATCCTCTTTACCTCAGCATAAGAGCTACAACTTATGTCCTCGAACATTTGCTGCAAATACTCCCGCCTAGGGCATCCTCTGCAGCTTCTATCCTCAATCATCCCTTCCAAAATGTCGTGAAGAAGACCATCGTGGCGCATGATGTGACCGATAAATCGGGCTCGCCTCTCTGAGATAGTTCTTACCAGTTAGTAAGAACCATCCTTAGTAGGTTGTCGCTGTACAGCAATATAAAAGAAATGTATTATCAAATTATAAGATGGATTAACTCAACAGTCTTTATGGAATTAGAATGTTATTACACTAAGTATGATCAAGGTGTTTATTGTTTATCCAAAATTATTTTATTACATAATCCTATGACGTATCTAGCTTTTGGGCTTTTCTAATGATCAAATGCGCAATTCCTGGCTCCGTAGCATAGTGCTTAATCCACGGCCGGACAAAGGGTTCGAATCCCCAACGCGAGAAGTGTTAATCCCGGTTTCGAGCCCTCTGAGTGACCATTGCACAAATTATCACACCTAGCTAAGCCACGATCGTGCGAAATGCATACTGAAGTGGATTTTCAACTCACCCCCCCCCCCCTTTGTGATGAAATATTTATTCGGTTACTGCTTTGGCTTTTAAATTAACCCAGTGACGTACTCAACCAATAAAAAACAAATAATTATTTTTTAATAATGGTTTTATTACGAATTAAATATTGAAAAAGAAAAAATGAGTTTACTCAAGAAAATATTGTATGATACCTCAGTATTTTTTTTTACGAATACTGGCTATTGGTTGCGTAAAAATATTTTTGTGGATTTTTTGTCGCTTTCGTTTTGCAAATGTCGAAAACTAAATGCTGCATAAATAATGTATTCTTCTTCTTCTTCATGTCAGCGATTTCAAATTGCTTCCGCCCAATATCTGACATCTACCACGCATTTTCTGTATTCGCGGCGACCTTCGGCGAAGAAGTCTAAAAGTCCAAATTTTAACGTCTCAACTACTAACTTTTACACCCATGTGTGGTGTTGCTCACCAAAACCAGTTACTTGTATAACGAGAATGTACTCTGAAAACAATGCCTTGGTAAGTGCTCCCAAGGAGCGCAGGTACAAGGCGACCGGCCCGGGGGCCTAAGGCCCCCAAAAAAAAATAAATATATATGACATCATCGATGATCCATGTGTTGCCCAGAAATAGGTTTTGGGTATGTGGAGCTAGTTGGGCACATGGGTCAGGATCTTAGATGTGAGGCGGTCTGCAGGTCTCCGCAGTCGCGCGACAGTGACTCTCCCTGACGAAGCATTTCCCACTGCTTGAGTTTGTACTTTGTTCTGCCAATATGTAGAATTTGATCCGCCAACGTCGTAGACTACATTTTGGCATTCGCGCATCATACATTTTTAACAGTAAATTACCATAAATTGGTGGTGTTTGCGCGATGACTTTCGTCAACAACCAATTTAAATTTGAATAAAAATTCTTCCTTCTTTAATTTAAAAGTGTTGCCATGCCAACAAGCTATAAATACTGCAAAACTTTACAATATGACTCGTATAAATTAAGGGTTCCGCCGCATTTCGTCCCCAGGCAATTCGTTTAACGACTCATCGGTAACGACGTGGGGCGCACTGGACGTCTGGTGAACGGTACATTTGGTGTACGGGACAACTGGTGCACTGGATGTCTCGCTAACCTAACCTAAGTTATTTCGTTAACGAGACCTATTGATCTCTGGACTCTACGATCGCTGGAAAGATCCTGAGGTTAGGTTAGCGAGACAGCTAGTGCATCAGTTGCCTCGTGCACCAGACGTCCAGTGCGCCCCACGTCGTTACCGATTAGTCGTTGAATGAAATGTTTGGAGACGATAGGTCGTGACATCATAAATAAGACATAGCTATAAAGATGATTGTGTTTGTATAGCTATATGCCTCTTTAAAGGCTTAGAATTCTAGCAATTTGTGTGTGTGATTAGTGATTTAATTTTGTGTATTTTTTTTACCAAGAAGTTGATTAACATCAAAATGCGCTAAACAAGCCAAGAAATCTATATATTTGCACAAAATTTTAGTGTAGAATAAAAAAAACTGACGTTATGTCTTTGATTATCGGCAAAATACCATATAAAATTATAAAAATTAGCACGCGAGCGTTAATTAATAAATCCAAACAAATAAAGTAAATTCTCGGCACGTGACGCCCCTGGAGCGGTAATGTTTTCATCAAACAGGCAGCTTGTCTTAAGGCATTTATTTTCGATTTGCTCAGCAATTAGCAAAAGGCGTAGTGCGTTTTTTAATAGCTCTTGTTTCAATATTGGTCGCGTATTACGTGACGCAAAAGGTGTTTAGCGTGGGAGCAATGACCTCAAGCTGAAATAATACATTGTAGTACTAAATAAGAAAGCTTCGGGCAATCATCTGTTATATTACTTAAAATATACATATACTATACATAAAATTCTTTTTTCAACGCGCCAATCCAAGCACAAAAATAACGGCAGAAGCGGGATGCGAACCGCGGACCTTGGAAACCAACTATGCCCAGGTATTCATACCGCTCGGCGAACTGCGCCATTGCCCCGCCTAGACTGACGTGCGTTGAAACTAGTATTTATATCATTGTTATCATCGTACGATAGATGTCGCTATAGTATATATTCAAAGTATGTATATTTTCTAGTATGTATATTTTATAGGCTTCTGCCGTCTGCAATCATTTACCTGTGTTACTGATGGATAATTTTTACCTTCTTGATATTGTCTCAAGGAGACATTATTATATTAATTTTTTTAATTTTTATTAGAATATTATTTTATTATTTCAATATTCTAATCTACTTTTATAGATCATTGACTATATTACAAATTATTATTACTTAAAATATACATATACTATACATAAAATTCTTTTTTCAACGCGTCAATCCAAGCACAAAAATAACGGCAGAAGCCTATAAAATATACATACTAGAAAATATACATACTTTGAATATATACTATAGCGACATCTATCGTACGATGATAACAATGATATAAATACTAGTTTCAACGCACGTCAGTCTAGGCGGGGCAATGGCGCAGTTCGCCGAGCGGTATGAATACCTGGGCATAGTTGGTTTCCAAGGTCCGCGGTTCGCATCCCGCTTCTGCCGTTATTTTTGTGCTTGGATTGACGCGTTGAAAAAAGAATTTTATGTATAGTATATGTATATTTTAAGTAATAATAATTTGTAATATAGTCAATGATCTATAAAAGTAGATTAGAATATTGAAATAATAAAATAATATTCTAATAAAAATTAAAAAAATTAATATATCTGTTATATTATTCAAATTATATAAATTATGTAAAATATACAGCGGCCATCTCTTTAAGATCCCTGGGTTTTGCCTTGAAGGCTGTTGGGAACCATATATGTTTCTAGGTCGACCTCAGAATGCAGACAAGGCATAGATCATGGCATCTGAGAGAAATGATTATCTTTTCCATATATCTGGTGCAAATGCTTACCACAAATTTCTGCTACTCATTTCTGCTAGTTGCCAGTGTCCATGCCTCGTTCCAAAACATATCTGCGCCCTAAGGTTCACTTGGCAAAATATTATATTTGGCTCCCGATGACCTCCACGGTAGAAGCCCGAAGACTCGAAGAGACGGCAGCTGTAGTATCCGAGGCATATTTTTGGGTGATTTCTTTCTCGAAGAGATCCGATGATTAACCCGATGCTACCGAGACCTGGAGTATTTAGTCCAAATGAGCGGTTCAAACAGAAGCTAGCAACGGGCAGTGACCCATCCATATTTTGGTCCGCGCCCTATGTTGCTCAACTCTAGTGATCTAACGAGAACTGCGCTAACGATATGTTATTACTCATGCATACAAAATCTTTTATTTGAGCGTTTAAATATCTAATTGTTTGATATTATATTTTACAATTTAACAAAAATTTATGTTTAATACGTATATACGTGTACAAACATCTGTATATAATACCCGTATATATGTACTATATATAACATACCGTGTATATAACATCTCATAATAATTATGTTATTTAATCTATTTATTTATTCGTAATCTCAATACGCCTATGGCTGTTTGTAATAATCAGTATGAAACTGTTTGTCTTTCAGATTCGGGAAGCGAGTCGGGATCGCACAAGGGCGGAACCGGACGAGGGAAGGGCGCAGGTTCGGCCAGTGGCGGATCTGGGGGCGACGGAAAACCAACCAGAGTCAGAACTGTTCTCAACGAAAAGCAACTACACACCCTCAGGTAATAAAAATATATATCTTAACACTCTTGACTATGCCTAGAAGTCACAGAGAGCCGATCTATCGGCGGTGCATACTTTGAAGTATTAAACACGATTTTTTTAAAGTAAATAGGTATACAAAATATGTTAATTATTTCCGTACAAATATACTGGTACGTCTTATATGTCCTTTATTTTCTGTTTAAAGGAATCTTTTTTAAATATAAATGGAGGATGATAATAAAAATAATAATAAAGATAAACCATTTAAGAGTTTTTTCGAATGTACTTATAAATGGTTGAGGCCAAAAGGGTTAAGTATAAATCTTTTAGATCGAAAACAAAGATTCGCATTAAATGACATTCGAATATTTCAAATAATAAATCTTTCCATTATTATTCCAAAATAATCTGCAATAGGTACCTATGAATTTTATGAAGTTGAATTTTTAATGTGTCAAATGTTTGCCGTAAATAATAGTATGTACCTACTATCAGAGATATTAAGTGTCTTAACTTTTATGTAATCCCGGTTGCTATAGTTTATTAGTAAATATAATTTATTTAGTTAAAAAAGTTAACCGGCAGTAAAAAAACCCGCCAAAAAAAACATAATGCTCGATAAAGACCTGGAAGACCACAGGCAACCTGGACTGCAACTGTAGACAAGGATCTGAAAACTCTGGGCTTGACCGATAATGCAACGCAGGACAGACAGACATGGCACAAGGGAATGTGCACAAGGAGAGCCGACCCCAGATGATAGGAAATGGCGGGGCTAAAGAAGAAGAAAAAAGTTAAGGATCATGCTTCTTTTTTTGTGTATATTGTGTATATGACACTTCTCTCATGGATCTCTCCATGGCACGTTAAGAAACCATTATTTAATGGGCAAGACCTGCTGTTAGATTCCACGTATCTGTGCCATAAGTTAATACTGGGAGGATGCATTAGTTAAAAACCTCAGTTTTAAGACAGTCACAGCATTTTCGCTTTGAAAATGAACTTAAGTTTTCTCAGTGCTGCCCATCCCAGTTTTATACGCCTGTCGATTTCTTTTGAGAAGCTATTTCGTCGTAGTTAGATTGCTTGTCCCATATCAGTATATTAATTTACAACCTATATTTGTGTTCCTCCAATGGAGATCGGTTCAAAAGTCTGGAAATTATGACTTCTTATCATGGCTTTAGTTTTATCCATTATACCATTATCTAAATATATTTTTGTTTTTCAGAACATGTTATGCAGCCAATCCTCGACCTGATGCGCTTATGAAGGAGCAGTTGGTAGAGATGACGAGTCTCTCACCGAGAGTCATCAGGGTTTGGTTCCAGAACAAGCGATGCAAGGACAAGAAAAAGACCATCCAGATGAAGTTACAGATGCAACAAGAGAAGGTAATTTATCTTAATCAAGTCTACATCCACAAACAATACTTGCAGTTCATTTAAAACATCAAACGACAAGAAAATTCCACAAATTGCATTATGGCACAGTTTTCAAATAATAAATATATGATTTTGATCCATGGAAGAAAATAACAAAATGAAAGTTAAATATGCATGTCAGATTTAAGTAAAAATATAAATTATAAAATGGTGAATGATTCTAAATGAAATGTCAATATATTTCAAAATTCAAAGATTTAAAAATCACTTTAAATAATAATCTCAACTCGAATGGCGCAGGAAATGGTCAAGTGGCCAGGGTACTGAAACAAACATGCTTGCAAAGCTTAGTAGTTCGAATCTCAGCGTCTGCCATTAATTTATTTCTGATTCGTTGATGAGAGAAATATCATATAAGATGATGTTTGCTATAACTTAGTATGTGTGTCAGTTGTTGAAAATTCTAAGTCTAATTTTACATTAGACGTGTGTACTAAATTATCACTTGGCAACACTTCAACATTTATAACCTACCTTCTTAATGAATATCTTCTTTAACCCTTTCGCATCGGCTGTCGGCATATGCCGTCATAAGATTCCCCGATCGTTGACGTGATATATCGTTTTGCTACTTTCTTAGAATAGTTTTTTATGCATCATCTGATAGCTTAAGGATACAAGAACCAATGTGATATATGAAAATAGACCAGATAAGTATATTTATGCTTCAAATACTAGTTTCATAATTGACAGTATAATTTATATTCCACCTAGCCGTAACGAAAGGGTTAAAAGATCGACTCATTGCTGCTGAGTCTACTTATTAAATCACTATTTATCTAACCATGAAATTCACCATGAAAATAGTTGTAGTAGTACAGAGTACAGAGATAGTAGTACAGACATAAGACAATCTGAAATTAGTTTTAGCAACTGACTGATTGTTAATGAAGGAGATGTAGCGTTGTGGTTCGTGAGTGCTTTGTGTGGGACTTTACGTCTCGAGCTCTGGAGCGTGTCTGGAGCGTGACTGGTCCATTGGAACATCTGTGCACATAGTATTGCCAGAGTAGATACTAAAAAGATACTCTGAGCAATAATTATCAGTAAGATGATATTTACTCTATTTAAAATATACATATCAGGTTTTTATTTACATTTTTCAAACAAAATAACTGTTCACTGTTTTGTATTTTTTTCTGGTTGTTGCACGTTTGAAGAATTGATGACTTGTATTGTGTGATTAGTGCTAGTTGTCTCCATGTTGTTTCTCCAATATTGCTCTTTGACGCGCAGTATCTGGCGCAGGAGGGACGCAAGCTGGGCTATGGTGGAATGCAGGGTGTGGCGCTCGTTGCGGGGTCACCTGTGCGGCACGACAGTCCTCTCGGGTTGGCCCCCCTGGAAGTTACGGCGTACCAACCCCCATGGAAGGCGCTCAGCGACTTTGCCCTCCACACGGACCTCGAACAAGGGGGACCCCCGCATGGACCTGCCTTCCAGCACCTCGTTAACCAGGTGAGCAAACACACAAAAACTTAAATTAGCAATATTCAATGACATACAAATCAGACATTTTTTTGTTAACATGTTTTTCTAAAGATAAGACCTGGTTATATATTAATTTTATGAAAAAAAGATCATGTACGACAGAATATAAGACAGGGTCATATTTTTGGAGAAACACATTGTATATAAACAACACATGCTCCAATAAAGTATAATACATTAATCTATAAAAGTACACTAAATAAATATAAAAAGATCATAATGAAAGCATTAAAAACATATATAGAAGTTCAGATGATTAGCTCAATGCTCCTGAAGTACAAATGTTATTTTTACTCCTTACAAAATTTTAGTTACAAGTTGACCACAAAATATCTTTCCTACTGATGGATATGTATTCCTTATTGTACTTCATTCGTCACTTTCCTCATCATTGAATTGCACCTACATTGATATAAAAAGAGTAGATATTTCTACCATTACTACCATACTATATAAACCAGGGCTCTCTGGTAACTCTTAATTATTGTAAAAATTGGAGAATGTACAATAATTGACTTTAAAGTACGAAATACGTTAGTAAAATTGTGCTTAAGGCTAGTCCACGCTTACTGTTGAGATAGCTTAACGTCACACACTTCCAAACACTCCAAACAATTGAACATCACTGAAAAGAAAAAAAATATTCAATAAAACTAAATTCAAATTTTGTTCTAAATTTGAATCTTAATATTATGTTCTGTATTTTTTAAGGCAGTTTTTTTCCATAGGAGGAAAGTTTCAATGCAAACGTTTCTAGTGTCAACATAAATAATAAGGCACATAGTTAGATGTCTAATAATGATTGATTGTCATTTCAGATGCACGGTTATGACCTCGCCATGCACCACCAGCCTCCTCAGCTGCATGCGCCCATGATGCAGGACTCGCTGATGCACCCCGACAGCGCAGACAGCTATGTGACCTACTTGGAGAGTGACGACTCAATGCCTGCCAGCCCCTAGCCGCGAGTTGCGCCCTGGCAGTGCAGCAAAGTGGCTGCCTGCAACCTCAACTGACACCCTGTCAACTGTAACCTACCATCAAGTGTAACCTGATATGCCATGACAACTACACGAAGCATCCATTGGCAGCAATGAGCTCTTAGCAGCTGTAAATTAGTAGCCAAGAAAATTAATTGATCTGCAACCTCAATTGACCCCCTGTCAACTGTAACCTTTAAAGCATCAATTGTAACTTGATGTGCCATGACAGCTACACGTCGCATCCAGAAATGATCCCTCAGCATCTCTTAATCTGCAGCTAGGAACATTCACTGATCTTCTTACTTTAACTGATCCTTGTCAACTGTTACCTAGAATCAAGTGTAACCTGATGAGTCATGACAGCTACACGAAGCATCCACTTGCAACATATGGACATCACGAGCCGCCACCACAAATCTCTGCCCTAACATGATGTACCATGACAGTTTCACAAAGCATCGATGAGCGCTCAGCAGCCAGAAACATTCATTGATCTGCGACATCAACTGATCTTTGTCAGTTGTAACCTATCATCAAGTGTAACCTGATCTGCCATGACAGCTACAAGAAGAATTCACTGTAACTCATCTTGGATTAATGAACCCTCAGCAGCCAAGAATATTCATTGACCTGAAATTATAATGTGTTAATGACACCTGTTTCTGAGAATTATATAAACTTTTATCATAATTGATTCATCTGGCATTAACTCTTAATGATCGACCAGCGACATATTTCATCAATTGCAAACTACAATAATTGATTTGGATGCAGCTGTAAAAGATCAAAAAACAAATCACTTTCAAGAAATACAAGTTTGAATTTAGAGTTCAAATACCTACTTATGGCATTTATACCTTTTTACCTCTTTTTTTTACAAAATCAATGAATCTCTGTCTTATTTAGACACATTAATTTTTATTTTATGAATTCAATCAATCTGTTTTATGTTTTGAAATAAAATAAGTAAAATATGCTTAGTTATATCCATATGTTTTTTACTATAATTTTTGATCTCTTCGTTAAACATTTTTTTTATTAATTTATTTTAATTATGTTTAATGTTAATGTTCCATACATTATTTACCTACTAAATTCACATTAATGTGCCTCGAATATGTTGAATGAATATAAAATCAATATAGATACATTTTGTTCAAATATGTTTATTTCACATACAAAATGTATTTACTTTTAATTATCAAAAATTAAGTTATTCCTATAACTTATCGAACAACCATAGATTTTAGTGTGTTTATTTGATGAACAATATTTTATGTTGTCTTTGTGTGTGAGTAATTGAAAATGGCTGGAATTGAAACATTTGTTTTGGTAAATATCAAACAAAAATAAAAATAATATTTAAAATGAGATAAAATGCATTGTAATATCTTGAAATATGTTATTAATCCATTGCTGAATAAAAGTATGCATGAATTTATTTGTTAAATAAATATCTCACGGTCAAATACCTATCTGACATTATTGTTATATTTTGTAAATATTAAATTAATTTTTATCCAATAAAAAAACAAACAAAACATGTAAATAATGTAAAAATAAATAATATTAGTGAAATACCACAGACAATTGGAAAAAAAGAACAAACTTTTTAAAACACTGTTTGGAATTCTTTCGTGCAAGATTATTTTTAAAATTTGAAAAATAAATGATAATTAATTATAAGTAAATAATGTGAATAGTGAGGTGTGTAGCTTATAATGTTGTTGATTAACTGTATCATGTCTTTATATAGCATGTAACATATTATTTTATTTTGTAAAAGAATTTACGTTTCTCATGTTCTCGTGTTATTCGTGTAACTATAAAATTAAGACAAACGGAAAATTCACAATAAAAATTGTATTATAAAAATAAACATTGTTTCGCATTCTTTATTTTATCCAAATATGCTCAGAGCAATGGAAAGACAATATAAAAAATGATTATTTATTTAGATAAAATTCATTTAGTGAAGTTTTGTCCCAGAGTTAGTGATTGTCTACCATGCAAGAGATTGGCGGTTTGACTACTGAAGAAACTTTAAATTAAATGATTCTTAACGAATTCGTATGCTGTATATTGTTCATATATTTATATAAATTGGCGTTAAACTGATTCCTTAACATGCACAATGCTTATCAAAACAATCATAATTGGTGGTAGAGGAAAGTCGGCCCGTGAACACAAACCATTCTCAGTTGTGAGTCTAATTAAAGATGGACGATGCGTGATGCGCTTATAAAGAAAAAAACTATTAACAATTAACACTTATTCAGACTCAAAATGATATGAAATTATGATATATGACAATTTTATTTTATAGAACACTTATTTAAATAAAAAAAAACTTTATTCTAATTTAATACAACAAAATAAATTTATTTATGATAATTGAAAATATATTTTTAGTATTTTCAAAGAATATAATTTAACCCTTTCGCATCAGTTGGCGGCATATGCCGTCATAAGATTCCCCAAAATCGTTCGACGTAATATATTGTTTTGCTACTTTCTTAGATTAGTTTTTTATGCATCATCTGATAGCTAAAAGATACAAGAACCAATGTGATATTTGAAAATAGACCAGATAAGTACATTTATGCTTCAAATACTACTTTTAAATTTGACAGTATAATTTGTATTCCACCGAGCCGTAAGGAAAGGATTGAATAAAACCAGAAAATTATGCATTTTATTTATTCAAGTTTGCAACATACCTAGTATGTAGGTGAATATACTCATATATATATATTTTTCGTAATAGCGATGGGCACCTCAAGGGGTTATTTCAAAGATATTTGTGACGTTCTGGGAAGGAGTCAAATTTTTCATTGATCTTGTAGAATTAGATGCAATTATTATTCAAGAAGTCAAAAATTAAGTAGCATTTACAAGACAAATATAAACTTAAGTTTTCAGCAATGGCAGTTAGGCATTAATTTTTCTATTTTATTTTTATTTCTGTAACAATGGGGCTTGTTAGCTTAATTAAAATTAGCCTTTCAAGCCTTTCGAAGCCTTTCCAAGTCCGATCCATTTCCGTTGTAAGTCATTAAAATTCAAACATTGAAACACTTTATTCGAAAATCGAATTTTGTTTCAAAATATTCTGAACCTTACGAAGGTTTTTCGGCGTTGCCATGGTTACGTTGTTTTAAAATGGCCGTTCTGTATTACAGTACTGATATGTCAGCCAGCCTTGTATGAAAACACGTTTTACGTAAATATTCATTTTTTTTTGTAATTAAATCCAATTTTGAGTATCTTATCTTCTAAGTCTAAATCTAAGCAATAATTCTAAAAAGTTTTATCGCAGTCGGATTAATGGTTTGAGAATGCAAAAAGGACAAATAAACAGACAGACATTCATTTTTATATATATACATATATAGATTATTTAAAATTATTACTTTCATAAAAAAGATAAAAACATAGCTCTGACTTAATAAAAATACTTATAAATTAAAAATACATTATTCTATTACATTAATTTTTATTACAATAATTTCTAATACATTACTCCTCTCTGAATACCAACGAAATAGGTATTGCCAGTTTCGTTACCAAAACAAAAAAAGATAAAAACATAGCTCTGACTTAATAAAAATACTTATAAATTAAAAACACATTATTCTATTACATTAATTTTTATTACAATAATTTCTAATACATTACTCCTCTCTGAATACCTACGAAATAGGTATTGCCAGTTTCGTTACCAAAACAAATCACTCGACAGCCATAGAGTACCCGGGGCAAACAAAAACACATAATATGTCAGTCGAGTTTTCGGCGAGTCGCCAATCGCTGTGAAGTGTCGTTCTTCGAGAAAAAACGCACGGCCCGGTTATTAACATGAAGGGTGGCTAGGGGATCGAGCGAAGGACTGAGGAAGATATCAAAAGACCTCAAAACATGAGTGACAGAAACGACAAGTGGGTTAGAAGGTTTTCGATTGACGCCACCTCCAGGCACAAGAATGGATTCACCATTTACAGAATCACGTCATACGTAAGTGATAAACAATTAATACACTTAATCACCTGCATTTTATGTTCACTGATAGCCTATACTTGATACAAGTCAATACGATTTAACTATCTTAATATATTTAAAAAGCTATTATTTATTTTGTACAACATCACTTGAATATTTTGGCTTGATTAAATTTATGATGCATTTAATACTGTTGCTAAATGTTTTGTTCAGTATATCTACTTTTATGATATCTAATTTTATTGTAATGTATGAATTGGCTACAAATCTTTTATGATATATGCCATTAAAAATGCTGTATAAATTCGAAAGTTCTAGTAACTGATCATATTTTTAAGTAATGTTGCTCATGTCAGATTTACCATTTTACGTTTTTCTGATGTATTATGTTTTCTAACATTACAATCAGTGTATCAATCTGTATAAAATAACTAATTTAACATTTTATAATCACTTTTGACAGCAAAATGAAAGATAATATATCAATTGATGAAATAAATTTTGTTTAAAAACATGTTTTATCTAATCCATAATTAATAGTTTAAGTGTCATTTTATGTTCAGTTCAAGTGAACCAATAGGTCCACCAGTTTTTCCATTATTTTTCTTTATTAAAACATTGTCAATAAGTACTGCACAATTCGAAAAAATATCGTGAAAAGCCGCATTGTTACTATTGAAAGTGTAAATCAAACAATAGTGTCAATTCTCAAAACTGATATCCATCAGTTATATCACTTATTTAATGATTTGTGTTTCAAATCTATCATCGATATATTATTAGTTTAGTTAGAGAATGGCTAAAATTAAGTGCCTACATGTCTTCCATGTTAATTAGGGTATCTTAAAAAACATTATATCCACTTTATACTTGATTAGAACAGTTTGAAATTCTTTTTATATGCCTTTACATCATTGCACAATATTGAAAAATGTATAGAATTTGTAGATAGGGAGGGGCAATGTATTTTTCTAAGAATTTGAGTCTATAACATTCCAATGAAGGGATCATCAATTACGAAAATATATGACCAGTTATTGTTAATTTAATAAAATAAGATAATGACAGATAAGATATTCAATGAACCAATCATTATTTTTAAAGTTTTTCTTTAATAAGAAGTATACAATTAAAATATCATAGTTAGTTTATATTTTCAGTATTGATTTTTGTATGCTGCTTTATGCATAATGTAAATTTCAAATTGATTTTAATTAAGTATATTTAGTTTTGATTCACATTTATTTTTAATGATTATATGTTTCGGCCTCCCTGGAGACCATATTCTAAAATAGTCAAATTATAAACTGGCAGTAGCTTATATAGGTATGTAAGTATTATTTCCTACTTTCTTCTTCGTAGTATCAATCCGGTGGATTGGTTTGCAGCAACAGAATCTTGCATCTCGATCTCCATTCCTCTCGGTCCTCCGCAACCCTTTTCAGCTCAGCATAAGCACTACAGTTCATGTCCTCGAATACTTGCTGCAAATACTCCCGTCTAGGGCGCCCTCTACAGTTTCTACCCTCAACCATCCCCTCCACAATATCGTGAAGAAGACCATCGTGGCGCATGATGTGACCAATCCATCGGGCTCGCCTCTCTGAGATGGTTCTTATTAGTTGCCTATCTTCCTTGATAGGCAAGGAAGATTGGCAACTACACACATATTTACAGATTGTATATGTGTGCGCGTTAAACCATTGAAAAAACGCATTATTAAATCAAATGGTATGTATTATCTTAATTTGTAATGTCTCTTTGATTGTTAATTAATAAATTACTTTATATATCAGATAATATGTTTTTAATTATAACGAGTCCAAATGCAGAGCTAAGAGCACAAGCAAAGATCCCATTCGGTACGCAGCGGGGTGTCAGAACTCGCATCATGACAGCCAATCAGAAAAGCCCGTGTGAATACGGGTGAGAGGCTGAGATGCGGAACGAGTGAGTTGAGTTCTGTTTTGGGTATAAATATCCGTCTTTGGGTTGAAATAAATGAGTGTTTGCAGATTGTACTTCTCTCCTTCCTTACACTCCGCTGTGCTCCCGACTCTGCACTGGAAATGACGAAAGTTTTCTTAAATTCCGTGAAGTTTTACATGTTGAAGTTCTCTTTTCAGAGCACTGGGTGTTTGAAAGGCTCAGGTCTTCATCCTGGTATGGCAGAGCAGAGCACAGCTGCTTTACTATTAGCCGTTGGAAGAGGCTGAACAGCGAAACATGACAACTAGAAACTGCCTCCCGTAGAGCGGATACTCCAGTCGATACCATTTATCAATCTGCTGGTCTATAGTGTCTATGATATTGTGGCTTTTGGGTTTAGCCGCGTGTGGCGAATTTCTTCTATCCGATATTTCGACCGCTATTGCAGGGGTCTTCTTCAGGGTTGATGACTTCGTTGTGAGTTGGTGTCAAGAGGTAGTTTAGTTGTCAGCCTAACGTACCACCAAGAGTGACGTGTCGGATAATCATACGGTGGGTATGTTCTAAGAAGAAGACCCCTGCAATGGCGGTCGAAATATCGGATAGAAGAAATTCGCAACACACGGGTAAACCAAAAAAAAAGCCACAATATCAAATCTGGCTGTGAAAACCTAAGAAGTTACTTATAGTGTCCATGTTTTCCATGTGTTCGAGCTATGATTTGTGGTTCAAATGAAAACTTATAATACGTGCCAGCCAGATGCTTGACAAGTAGAGTTTATTACATTTTTAAAATACGCATTTTTGTGATGTTGATTTCAGTTGTTTCCACGGTCGTCTCCTGAGGCCATGACAGCCGTGGCCGTGTGGAAGCGCTTCAGTGAGTTGCAGAAATTGCAAAACTGGGCCCGGGGCGCTGCACGCAAACTGCGACTCTCACAAGTCTGCCCGACCTACGCCCGCTGGGGGTACTTCAAGAGACTAGAACCTAGAGTGCTGGAGGAGAGGAGGGCCACCACTCTGCTGCTGCTAGACTATGTCGCTGGACACGCGCAGCTGTTCACCAGTGAAGAGTTCGTCAAATTCTTCCAGGTATTGATTAAAATCTAAACACTAAAACTTATGCCCGCTTTGCTTATATTTATGTTTAGATAAGTGAATCTAAATACGATGGAGTCTTGAATGATGGAGGTGAGGAAGGTGATGTGCAGGTATTCAACAGTGAAGAGTTCATCAAATTCTTCCAGGTAAGAATTAAAATCTAGACACTTTACTTAAGTCTGCCTCGTTTACACTTATGCTAAGATATAAAAGATAGAAAAGTCTTGGGTTTTGGAGGTGAGTAAGGACATCACTCTGCTGCTTCTGGAGTATGTTATTGGACATGCGCAGTTTTTTACCAGTGAAGAGTGTGAAGTTCTTCCAGGTAAGGACTTAACTGTTTTCTTTGCTTATGATAGATGGGGGGACTAGAAGAGGTTGAATCCCATGTGCTATAGGAAAAGAATGACATCACTCTGCTACTGCCGCTGGAGTATATTATGTCATTGGATACACTAAGCTGTTCAATGATGATTTCGTCATGTTCTTCCTAGTAATGACTTAACTCTTAATGACTTAGGGATACCTTGCTTATGATAGATGGGGGGACTTTAAGAAGCTGGAGTGACTGTAAGAAGCTGGAGCCCAAGTGTTGGAGTAGTGGAAGACCATCATTCTGCTGCAGTGGAGAATTTTTCAGCTTTTTACAGGTAAGGTATCTAATTCAAAACTTTATTTTTTACAACTATAAAAAATGTGCATATTACATTACAAAATTAACATAAAATTGTTAATTTTTTTTGATGACAAGCAAGACTTGAGACTACTCTCATTTATTTATCTTGTTCGCATCGGTACTCGATATATGCCGAGTAAGATTCCCCTACTGTTCACACTACGGTAGCCGTGATATATCGTTTTGCTACTTTTTGTACTCATTGTGACATCTACGGTAGGAAATTGGAACTGCAGTCATTCCCTTTATCAACCTGCATGTATTCTTTACAGGAATCTATAATGCATGTAAATAAATATTGTTAGGTTTCGTCACAGGAGCGATTTTTCTGTAAACCACATGTGTCAATGCTACCACGTGCTTGGAGTTATATAATAAACATTTGTTAAATTTAATAGTTTTTTTATGCATCATCTGACAGCTAAAGGATACAAGAACCAATGCGATATATGAAAATAGACCAGATAAGTACATTTATGCTTCAAATACTAGTTTTAATCAAACAAAATGGTTTGAAAAATTCACGCCGTATTAACAGTATAATTTGTATTGCACCGAACCGTAATGAAAACGTTAAAAATTTAATTTAAAAAAATATAAATAGATTTATAACTAGGCACGCGTTAATGCTGAGGCCTCGTAAGCACGGTGAACAACAGACTGACTGCTACCCTGTCACCCGTGGTGAGGCAGAGAACCATACGGTTCTCTTTTTGGCCACCGGTCAGCAGGGGCATCAATGGCTACCTCTTATGATTGAAATCATGAAGCACAATGGCTGATGGGTGGATTATCAAGATGGCGATAGCCGGTATCAACATGTATACACACCGTTTTGCATTTTCAGGTAATTTTTTATGACCTTTAATTTTTGACTGATTTTGGAGTTTTTTTTGGTTTGAAAATTTTATTCATTCAAGTTATTTTTTTGACATGCCGATATGCCGGCAATGTTCAGATGGAGAGTTAGGGTAAGCATTAGCTTTTGCTGGATTGGATATCAAGAGGCGCCGTAAGAGCTGGAAGAGAGAAAAACCATTACATTTTTTTATAAGTCATTTTTTTTAATGTTTCAGTCGTCATACCCTGATCCCACCGAAGAGAACGTTGAGTACACTCCCAGCAATATTGAGGCCATCAGGAGCAGCTTGCTGCTGCCCGCCGAGGTGACTCGCCCACTGGAGTACCAGAGCTCTGAGGAGGAGTCCATGTCCACCACTGAATCACAGAGCAGTAGGTTTCTTAGCTGATACTAGCTAGTCATTAAAAGTATTGAAAATATGTCCTTCTTGGGATGCAATGCGGTTAATCACGAAAACTAATGTAAACGACATATACTTATATTTAATTTATTGTTGGAAGTAATGTCATATAACATGATGTTTGGCGTGAATTTGTATTTTTTTTTTTTTTATGTAAACGCATGCAGGAGAGCACAACCGGTCAAGACCAGTGCACTCTATGACGCTCAGCCAGGGAGGCTGGACGCTGCATGCGGGAAACGTGTGTTGTGTTCGTGTTTGTGTGTGGGTTGGGGAGATTGCAAGTGTATATTTATCTGTTTCTTGAAGAGATCCAGATTGTAGGAAGGAGGAAACACAGACGCTGGAAGAGCATTCCATAGCTTACCGGTGGCATTAAGGAAGGAACTTTGGAAGCTGCCAGTTCTTGGTCGACATATATTAACCGTGTATGGATGTTCGGCAAGTGCAAGACGAGTTCGTCAGCTGTGGGTGGGTGCAGGAGGAATTAGTTCTTTAAGTTCCGAAGAGCAGCGACCGTGGTAATAACGGTAGAAAAGACTAAGAGAACCAACCTTACGTCTGTGTTCCATTGATTGTAGATTAGACGTAAGGGTGTCATTGTTTATCAAACAAATTGCTCTTCTTTGAACTGAGTCAATTAAGTTTAGAAGGTATTTTGGGGCTCCAATCCAAAGGTGACTGCCGTATTCAAGGATAGGTCGGATTTGTCCTTTATATAGAAGAATAAGTTGTTTATCGTTGAAATACCGACGTGATCTATATAATACACCTAGTTTTTTGGAAGCGAGACCGGCTTTACAGTTAATTGACTCGTAATATTTGACATTATTCGATATTGATAATCCAAGCATGTTGATGGAGCTTGCTTTCGGAAGAGAACAACCGTTGAAAGATACAGGATCCATAGCAGTCTTCTTGGTGGAGAAAGTACATGATTGGGTTTTTGAAATGTTGAAACTGACGAGGTTGAGGTCGCCCCATCGTGAAACCCTTTCAAGAAACATGTTCATCTTCTCCACCAGAGATTCCCTAGCAGCAGATAGTTCCGAATGTTTCGGAGGTTTATGGAAGATTATACTCTCATGGACAGTGCTGTCGTCGGCATAACAGTGAATGTTTGCGCATTGAAGCAAATCATTCACATGCAGAAGGAAAAGAGTGGGCGAAAGCACAGAGCCCTGTGGAACTCCTGAGTTGATTTTATGGCAGGAAGAAGAAAAGCCATCTACGACAGTGATGATGCTTCGATCACTCAAGAAGTTTTCAATCCAGGAGCACAGGGAGGGAGTTAGTCCATAAGACGGTAATTTATTCACCAGACCGCGATGCCAGACTCTATCGAACGCCTTGGAGATATCCAGGGCAACAGCTTGCGTTTCTCTATAGCATTCGACGGATTTCCCCCAAACATGTGTGACATATGCCAAGAGATCGCCGCACGATTGACTACGGCGGAAGCCATATTGCCGATCGCACAGAAGATCATTCTTCGTATCTTCTTCTTTGTGTCATGGACGTCAAATTGTTTCCGCCCAATATCTGGCAACATCGTTGACCCGCGTGTTGCCCAGAATTAGATCTTCAGATGTGCAGCAAGTTGAGCATATGGGGCAGGATCTTAAGTGTGAGGCAGTCTTCTCTTCAGCGAGGGTATGTTAAAGGCTTTCTTCACCATGTGGTCCTCATCTCTCCGTGTCGCATGCTCATACCATCTTAGGCGGTTTTCCCTTATCTTATCAGGTATGTGGGCCATGCGAAATGAACCCCGAATATGCTCATTTCGAACTCTGTCCACTCTAGTCACACCGCCCGCCCATCTCAGCATCTTCATCTCTGCCACATGAATCCTATCCAAGTCGCGTTTCAGCGCGGTTATATTAGAATATAGAAATTTATTCTTAAAACCAAACAATATTTTAAGTCTTTTTAATATTACTTTTAGAAATAATACACTCCTCTTAGTTTCGCTTATTATTCAAATCATGTCTACGGGAAGAACAATGCTGGCAAATTATGATGTCTATATCTTTTTATGGCTGCTATAATCATGGCAGGATATTGATATTCCATATATAGAAAGCCATTTCAGTAAATTAAATAATTATATTAAATAGCAGCTGATATAAAATAAAGTATTGTTAAACATTATTTTTTTCCCTAATGACTGTTCTATCATCATCAGCCTGTATCCGTCCACTGTTGAACGTCAGCCTCCCGCATGAGTCTCCATCCTCTTCGATCTCTGCTTCCGCATCCAGGTCACTCCCGTATTTCTCCTTATGTCGTCAGTCCATATTGCAGGGGGTCGGCCAATGCTTTGTTTGCCGGTTCTTGCGCGCCACTCCAATACTTTTCTTCCCCATCGACTGTCATCTCCTTGACAGATATGTCCTGCCCATTGACACTTGACTGTGCCTATTCGTTGGGTAGCCTCCACTACTTGAGTTGCGATGAGTGCTCAGGTTATGGAGGCATCAAAGTGGAGAGAGAAGAGATCTGGTCCGTATAGTCATCTGCTTATATAAAGCCAGCTCGACTCCCACCTTGATCGGTGCAATAGTACTTGAAGCGACCTCTGGTGACAGCGATTCTATCGACAACTATGGATTATATAAGGCAAAATTTATAATAGAGGCATAGATAGCGAAATTGGTGCAATTGATAAAACAGAAGTCACACTCTTCTATTTATTAATATTTGAATAATCTTTGTTTCAGTATCCACGATGGACGCGACAAGCATGGAGGGTTCAATCATCTACAGATCCAATCAAACGTTGAGACAATCCGACAGAAAAGCTTCAGTACACAGCGCCGAAACATTAGGCATTGTCGAAAACGTAGCCGACGTGATTCTAACGCAAGAAACCAACACTGCCAATACGTCACTTATAGACGTAACCACAATCAGCTGCGTCGATGACAGAACTGAGACTCTGAGTCCGAATCAATCTGAAAACATACTTTCCTCATTAGAAAATAATAATTTTCTAACTTCAAACGGGTCTAAGTTGAATCTGCCCGATCTGATATCGTTCGGTAACAATTCTAGTATGAACACTTCTAAGATTGGAAGTCTAGGATCTTCGAATGATAGCCTCAGCTTTTTAGATGCCGTTTCCGAGTATGTTATGGATACGAAGGAATGCGGAGCAGCTTCGGCAGCGAACTTTAATGTGGTGGAAAGGAAAGTCGACGTGGTTGACGGGAAAGTTGATGTGGTTGACGGGAACGTGTGTTCGGATGTCGCCGAGTTCTTGAACGGCAACACAAACGGAAGGATCGACGATGAAAAGATGAAGAAATCCGGACGCGGCTTTGATTTGGATGCGGATAATTCCGGAGCGGAATTGCTGGTGAAGAATCGGAAGGTTTCCAGTCGTAGTAAGGTAAAATGATTTTTGATTTTCATTTTTCGTTTGGTTTTTTATTTTTATTTTTTCATGTAAACACATACCACCATTTTTTTATTAATAGGCTATGACTGGCATTTTACAGGTGAGTGATCAAATTCACACCAACCGGGGGTATTTTAGAGCTCAGAAATTGATTAAATATCCTTTTTTTTAAATCTCCGTCGGGGATTGAACCCACGACCTTTGGCTTGCAATTGACCATTGAGCTATACCCGCCGGAGTCTTGTTTAAGTTCTATTATATAATGTTACGAATGTTATTTTTTAATTCAGCATGAATTTTAATATTATTATTTTTACTATGTGTTACCGATCCATCGGGCTCGCCACTCTGAGATGGTTTTTACTAGGTCACTTTTACATTAGGGTTAGTATATATATTGCACAATGTATATTGTTTTTTCTCATAATAATAAAACAAAGCCACCTTATTACTGTAATACGTCTGCCAATCTAATTCATTGGCAATGTGCTATTTGGTATTCACATTAAAAGTGTTATCTCAATCTGAAATTATACCATGTGCTAAAGCAAGCGGAATAAATTTAAAAGTATTATTAGCCGATATGTATGCATATCATTAAGTGCCTTCTATGATAATGTGCATTGTTTTGTCAGTCTTTACAGTACCGTCGTCGGTATAGTTGTAATATATTAGTTTGTGCATTGAAATGAAGAGGAATTAACTCTCCAGATAAGAGTGTGACCGTATGGTAACAGTGAACACTATTGTGTATTTATCCCTACTCTGGTCCCTTTTCTACCTGAACATTGTATCTTTCGCTCAGTTTTGGTTAAGAAGTGTCTCCACCGCAGTTGGTCTGCAGCCGCGGCAACGGAAACAGTTACCAAGTACCTTGTGATTTGTTTTATTTCGGGTTAATTTTTTTTCTACAAAATGCATACTTCAAAAAGTGAATACAATTTTCAATATTTTTAAAAATGATTCACTTAATTTTTACTAATTCATTTCGTATAAAAATATAGTGATCTAAGAAGGTAATATCATAAATATTTTTTAATATTTTCGGTGTAGCTGTATTTCAATCCCAAAGGCTAGAAGGTTAGATCCTCCATCCATAAAAAAAGAAAATAAAGAATAATGTTTCATACTAAATAATTTGTCGATGGTAAGGACCAGCGTGACCATATGGCCACATAGCTTTTCTACAAGAAAGCATCGTGTATTTTTTTAAATAATATTTTTGCTAGGTGAAGAAGACTACATGCTGATAAAATATAGCTTAAAACTTAAGTTATATTAATTTTTTAATTTTTATTAGAATATTATTTTATTATTTCAATATTCTAATCTACTTTTATAGATCATTGACTATATTACAAATTAAGCTTGTGAATAAATGAGGACTGATAGAATAATAATAAAAATATACATACTTTGAATATATACTAGCGACATCTATCGTGCGATGCTAACAATGATATAAATACTAGTTTCAACGCACGTCAGTCTAGGCGGGGCAATGGCGCAGTTCGCCGAGCGGTATGAATACCTGGGCATAGTTGGTTTCCAAGGTCCGCGGTTCGCATCCCGCTTCTGCCGTTATTTTTGTGCTTGGATTAACGCGTTGAAAAAAAGAATTTTATGTATAGTATATGTATATTTTAAGTAATAAAACTTAAGTTTTTAAAAAAAAAACTTTCGTCTCTGGAGGGTTTAGGTAGATACCATTTTAGTTACTACTAGATGACTTCGTAAACGTTGTTTGGATATTTTTTGGATGTTTTTTTTTATTCTAATGTCATATCACTATTGAAAATTACACTGCGTATCTGCAGGACATCATCGACAGTTTGCAAGCAAACACCAGGGGCATGTATGGAGCTTAAATTTGATTGAATAAATTTAAAAAAAAACTAGCTTGGTCGCAATTCGAACTGATAGAGTCTGAATTCACTGGATTATGCCGTCCGTTAAAAATATATGTTATTTATGTTTCCATCATATTTTGTTGATCTACAGGAGAGTTCCACCCGCTCGTCCAGCCGCCTGGACATCTCTTCCCTGGACAGCGTCTTTGGTTCCTCATCAGATCTGCAGGAGAACTACGTGTTTGAGGCCGGCTACTTGCTGAGCCTCGGCGCCAGGAACGAGGCTAAAGGAGAGTTCCGGAAAGCCTTTGACTGCTACAAGGCGGCCATTGAAAAGATGCTGATAGGAGTTCAAGGTAAGGTCATGAAATATTTGATTGACACACATTTAAACCAAGGTGCAAATTTACTAAAAACACAAACTCTATGATTTTGTGATTACTGTGGTGTATTTAAAACTTAAGGAAGCTGGGTGTTATCACGAGGTTGCCATCTAGTAGAAAGTGGTCGTAAAATATTCAGTTGGATAGAGACGATTTTTAAAATAAATTTAATTACTAAACGTCCTTACTAACATCCCCCCTCTTTAAAATGGCGACAACAAGTCGCAGGTTTGTCATCGGGACGTGCGAAGAAAGGATGCAGGAGCAGGTCGCAAAGTAAAGAACTTGTTTCGAAGCATAATTCGTGTTTATTTCTTATATAAGACTTGGTTTTCCCGCCAGACTGTTACCTGACGTTTCGTCGGCCGAACGGAACTAAACTGACGTCAGCCAGGGCATTGTGACATGTAGCGCTGCAAAGATAATCGTGCCTAAAACACAAATTAAAGTTGACAGTTGAACCAACATGGAATGGAGCAACAGTCAAAACAAATAAAACGGCGTATGCAAATGGCGTGTATTTTTATATATAATAAGGACTAACGTGCATGCGAGCGAACAAAAATAAGATACAAAAGATCGTTTATCCACGCTTTTTGGCATCGGCCTCGAAGATTTATATCAAGCTGATATTAGTGTTGTAATAGGAGAAATTTCTAAACTGTCGCGGGGATCACGCTATAATTTCTCAAGTATACATGTCGAATTCATGTGTTTCTCTTATCCCGTGATTCACAATTTGTTATCGAAGCATATCAAATCTGATTATAATTATGATTTACACTACATTATTAGTCACTTTTGATTATTATCAACACTAGATATTATTACTTGTTAATAATAAAAAAATCACTGATTTTTAAACTTTGTCACCTATTTACTTATTTTATTTTCAAAAAAATTATGTAAATATTTTATGTATACCCGTCTGTATAGGGAACAACGAGAATACGTCCGGTCCATAAGAAAGGATCTTTGGATGATATCAGTAATTACAGGCCTATCGCCCTTCTGTCTTCTCCCGCTAAGTTATTGGAAATATTAATTCACCGCTCCCTTCGGAGACAGTTGGAGTGCCGTCTTTCAGATATACAACATGGTTTTCGTTGTGGTAAATCTACAGTTACTAACCTGTTAGCATACAATAAATTTATCGCACATTCACTTAGTTCCAAGCCTAGCTGCCAGGTCGACTCAATTTATACCGACATTTCAAAAGCATTCGATCGTGTTAATCATGACTTACTTCTTAGTAAACTGAGCGCTTTCGGTGCCTCTTCTATGCTTATTAAATTCTTCTCTTCTTACTTTTCCCATCGTAAACAATTTGTAGACTACGGTGGATATGAATCTCTCCCATTCTCTGCATATTCTGGAGTGCCTCAAGGTTCTGTCTTAGGTCCACTTCTTTTTCTTGTGTTCTTCAATGATATTGTTAATTGTATTACCCACTCCTCATGCCTATTATTCGCTGATGATCTTAAAATCTTCTCTTCCATTTCCTCCATCGACGATATGCATAATCTGCAATCTGACCTTAATAGTGTATCAAACTGGGTTGCCATAAATAAGCTCTCGTTTAGTATCAACAAATGTAATGTTATCTCTTTCTCCCGTTCTAAAAATCCTATTCTGTCCAAATACTACTTATCTGGAACATTGCTCGACAGAGTAGCAGTTGTCAAGGATCTAGGTATAACCTACGATTCATTATTCACTTTCCATACTCACATAATCAATTTAACTTCACGCGCCAATAAACTTCTCGGATTCATCACCCGCCAGGCTAGTCAATTTCATAACCCTCTAATTTTTCGTACTCTCTATTCTTCACTCGTTCTATCTGTTCTGGAAAATGGGAGTTTAGTTTGGAATCCCAATAAATCCAAATACATTTTCATGCTCGAAAAAATTCATAAAAAATTTCTCCGACGTCTTTATTTTTTTTATATTTACGGTAACTATCCATTCAATTAATTTAATTCCGAACATTACCCAACTCTTTTCCTTCTAGGGATGCTTTCTTTTCATTCGCTAGAGTCACGGAGGAAAATTGCTGCACTCAAACATTCATTCCTTCTTCTTCGCGGTTCAATTTACAACCCTGGGATTCTTGAATGTTTTAACTTCTATGTTCCAGATAGGTACACCCGTGCTCGTAGCCATCCATTGTTTTTGATCCCAGTTGATGCTTGTGGAGCTTGAAGCACTCAATTTGGTACAACGGCAATGTCGCTCCTAAATGGCCTACCAGCACACCTCGATCCTTTTCTTACATCCTTTTCCTCTTTTGTTGACGGTATTGTTCTTCTTGATCTCTGTGATCTTTGACACGTGTCATCTTCTTATTCTTTTTATTATTTTTATTTTTTATTATTTTCTCTATTTATTGTATATTTATGTTTACTCTGTTTCTAAATATTTGTAAAAATTGGAATTTCGATTCTGTATATAAATAAATAAATGTATAAAGTTGTTCTGATTTATTTATATTTTTCCTAGGATTGTTTTTTTTGTATTTACCACAGCCACCTTCACTCTTAACCGCTTAATCACTATATGTTTCGACATCTAATATGGCAGGGATTACTTGTGAGAAAGCCCGATTGAGACCAGAAACATACTATAAACCCTAAAGCTCGCTATCCAGAAGACTCCACTTAATTACTTCTACAAACGAATTCATGGAACTCATGTCTGAGCTGGGCTTCTCTCGCGTGGAGTTTATCAATATTCAAGGCGATGTAGTTGAACAGTTTGATCAATTTGTGACAGAAAGACAAAGTACTTACCCGAATAATTTGCTATTTATTAAAACCTTTTGGATGCCATGACCCTGAATAGATCTATGCAACGCCTCGTGGATTATCGAAGATTTGAACCCCTAAATGGTGTACATTTTTAACCATTTTTTTTTCTTGAGCAGACGATAGATGTCGCTATAGACCCAAGCTATAACATTGACTGAAAATATACAGTTTTATAACACACCGGTGTGCTCACGGCACTGGCGGGCTCACGGCACTGGCGGGCTTCCCGCTTCTTCTTCGTAGTATCAATCCGGTGGATTGGCTTGCAGCAACAGAATCTTGCATCTCGATCTCCATTCCTCTCGGTCCTCTGCAACCCTTTTCAGCTCAGCATAAGCGCTACAATTCATGTCCTCGAATACTTGCTGTAAATACTCCCGTCTAGGGCGCCTTCTACAGTTTCTACCCTCAACCATCCCCTCCACAATATCGTGAAGAAGACCATCGTGGCGCATGATGTGACGAATCCATCGGGCTCGCCTCTCTGAGATGGTTCTTATTAGGTGCCTATCTTCCTTGATTATCCTGAGAACCTCATTGTTCGTGACGTGGTCTCTCCAGGAAATTCCGAGAATTCTTCTGTACGACCACATCTCAAAGGCCTCTAGTCTTTTTTTATCACTTTCAGATAAGCACCATGTCTCACAGCCGTACATTAAGATGCTCCAAACAAGTGTTTTGGCAAGTTGCTTGCGGAGCCCTAAAGTAATATTCTTTGACTCAAGAATTTTGGCTTTTTTATTGAAAGCTAGCCTTGCTTGATGTATTCGACAATTGACTTCTCTTAAGGGGCTTCCCGCAGCGGACTCATATTTGGGCTCATGGCATCCACACGGTTAAAAGAGATGCTCATGTTAATGCTAATATTTTTTTTTACATCCTAAAGCAGTTGTATTGAGAGATTGTTTTTTCAACTGTCATAAGAATTGTGCTGTAATCTCTAAAGCATAGCATTACATTTACACTTTTAAAGCTAATTGTTTTAATTGATAACAAAACTATTGAATTTAAGTTCAATAGGTCAGCAAATACTAAAGGTGGTGGGGGTTCCATGACTCGTGTAAATTTTTGTGGCTCAGTTTGTTATCTCTCAATAATATTCATTATCAATGCCAAGTTTTGGATTCAGCAGTTGTGCCAAATTTTTTTTTCTGCTGCTGTGACCACACAATTTATATAAATTAAAATAAATTTAAATGAATTTAAATGAATTATAAAAAATAAATTTAAATCAATTTAAATAAATTAAAAATATAAATAAATATATGAGAATTTACAATAAACATCATAGTGTTGAATATTTATTATCATTAATTAACCTTTAAACGCCCAGTGGTTTCCTTACGGGACCGCAGATTTGCATCGTTCCCATACAGGAAGTGCTTATGGTTCATTTCACAATCGGATTACATTAATTTGTAATAATAGTATTGAAGTAAGTTCATGGAAGAATCTATTGTGCGACGAAACATTACAAAGATTGGCCTGCTGAGGCATTGAACAACGCAAATTTGCCGTCCCGTATGGGACCACTGGGCGTTTAAAGGTTAATCCGAGAAAGAAAATCGATGGACGTATAATTTGAATCTCAGACACTGTATACTTAAGAACACGTATTCATTACACCTATGCTGACTACTGCACAATTTCACCGCCTAATGCAATATAAACGAAAAATAATTTAATAATTAGATATTTCTTTTTTTAAATCAATAAAAAATCGAATGATTAGTCTGACGCTTCCGAGGCCTAGACTATTTTGTCCTAAGAGTTTGACTCAACTTACACGGTGTCCCAGGCGGTCACCCGTCCAAGTAATTTCCACACCCAATATTGCTTAACTTCAGTGATTAAACATGTTATGTTCCTCGGTCATTATATATTATTAAAAAACACTGATTTTGATTTTGAGATTTTTTTATATCAAACAAAGTTTAAGAATTACTGTTTTTTCTTATCAATGATCTATTACGTTGTTTAAAATGTCACATATAACCAATTCAGTAATCGCAATGAAAAGTTTAATTATGTCTGTTAATTTGTAAATTAAATGGATTAATTATGGTCACCATAAACAGTGTACTTTGTAACTGTAAACAGTTGATTGACTTTTTATTGTTTACACTAAATTATTGTGAATTTCATTCTGTAGTGAAACAAACTGTTTTGAATTGCTCTACAATTCTTTCAAGAAAAAACATTAATTGTTTACTCTAATAATATATATGAACAATGAAGTAAATAAATAATTATCCATTTTGCGTAGGATTTAATTTTTCTTTGTCAATTCATTTAGTGCTGTGCTTAGTGATTTTGTGAAGAGTTCATTTTACATTTCTTTCTTCATAGTGAAATAATCCAGTGATTTTCTTCGAAAAAGAAGTGAAAAAATATCTATAATTTGATGGTAAATCTTCACCGTAGTGTATCAATTTTTATAAAATCAAAACAATGATATAATTTACAGTTCTTGAAGATTATTCTGTATAGAAGATATGGACTCTCTAAAGTGCTTCATGGGGAGAGTCATTACATTTATTGGTATTTATTTATTTATTTTACATTTTATTAATTTTTAATGTAATGGCCTGCCGTAACATTGCCATTGTTTTTTTTGTTTAAACACATACAGGAGAATACTGACAGAAAGTGATGGACAAATCTCACGAACGAAGTTTTTTTTATGTAGACATACAGGAGATTATGAATGTCATTTTACGGGTGAGGGATCAAATTTACACCAACCGGGGGTAATTTAGAGATCAGATATCGAATCAAAATTCGGTCCTCTGCCCGGGAGAGAACATTCTGTTTATTCAACGACACCCGGGAAGAGACTCACTTGGCCAGGGTAGTATAGGGCACTGCGTCGAAATTAACATAGTGTTGAGTACATTGGGCTTTGCGGATACAGATAATACGCGTGTTGCTAAAAGGAACGTCTTTATTTCAGTGATAACTGATAG
The DNA here is from genome assembly GCA_022606575.1 of Glossosoma conforme. Lineage (NCBI taxonomy): Eukaryota > Metazoa > Arthropoda > Insecta > Trichoptera > Glossosomatidae > Glossosoma > Glossosoma conforme. The sequence goes on along the minus strand of JAGTXR010000058.1, from coordinate 3,674,155 downwards.
TTGACAGGATATACTATGTCTGTGGTGTTGCCAGCAATATCAGGAGTGTTATCCCAATACATAGCGACCATCTATTTAACAAGCCACTGTCATATGACAGGTAGCGACATTCAAAACTATTAATATCCCCCTTTACTTAAGGAAGAGACTTCACGTCCCCAGAACTGTTATTCGAAACACTTGGTGGAGGAATAAGAAGCACATGAGTAACAAAAAACTTTTCGAAGCACATTGACATATATTTAATTACAAGATAAAATTTGACAATTTTGGTATTCGGCTCAGGCCACGGACAATGAACGATCTACGTCCGTTGAAGGCCGAGCCGAACTGACATTTTGTAACACCGCGGCGCCCTTCTACCACCTGTTGACCCATTGACGAATCATCTTCTGTCAAAACAACCAAAGTGGCGACACATGTCCGACGAGCGAACAAAAATAAGAGACAAAAGTTTGTATGTCGAGGCTTTTTGGCATCAGCCAGAAGGGCTATATCGAGTTGATATCAATAAATTCTCTGAAAAAAAAACAAATAATGCGAAATCTTCTTTTATCTGTTGTTTGTAAAAAATGCGGTAGGCAAGTGCAGCAGCATCATAAAAGGTCATTGAAACAGATATTGTAAAAAAGAGGCGCAATAAAATAATAGTCTTGTAAAACGAATTAAGTATATTTGATAAGGATTTATCTTGAGTAACCCAGTTAGCTTTAGTCACTTAAGAACTTGTTTGGACAAGCGTGGCTCTGTGTATTATTAAAATATTTGAATATATTAGTTATATATATATATATATATTTACCTGGTCTGCCGATAATAAATACCTGGTAATTAGATAGATATGGTAATTTTATTACTCGTACAATCAATCGGTATGAAATAGTCGCAAAGAAAATATTTATATATATATTTTTAAATACATTGCTACCTTGGCATACAAGTGCCCCAACAAACTAATATATATTATCAGCAATGAGCGAGTTAAGGTGAACAAAAATAAGAGACAAAAGATCATTTTTGTAGGCTTTTCGGCATCAGCCTAAAATAGTTATCAAGCTGATACCAACGAATATAATGAATACGAAATATGTCCAAAGTCCACCAGGTCAGCTAGTTTGCAATAAAATGTTCAAGACGATTGCTGTAAGTGATATTCTTGTTCATGGAATAGTTCGTGCCATTATTTATAATTTGAAAAGGGCTAAGGAATAAAATAAGCATCAGAGGTACAAATACAAAATCTCTATAATATTTTTGATATGAATTAAGAACCATATAATAGTTATTTTCACAATAAGTGTTATTTATAATACAGTGGTACGTTGACATATGTATGCCCCAATATATGAGCTTTTTGAGATACGAGCCATCTGAGCAAGCGATTTTTTGCTTTGAAATACAAGCAAAATTTGAGATACGAGCAATCTGATTAGCAGGTCGGTCCACGCATCATGCTTTCCCGCGTGAATCCCCCGGCCACGGTCAGTGAATCAGTTATCAGTGTGCTCTCGCTGTCAAAGCATATTTGATAAGTTGTGCTCGCTATTAATTTCAATGGGAAAAATTTGCTTTGAGATGCGAGTAATTTGAAATACGAGCAAGGTTGCGGAACGAATTAAACTCGCATGTCGAGGCATCACTTTATATATAATTGTTTATATCTACCTGGTCTGCTGATAATAAATACCTGGTAATTAGATAGGTAATTTTATTACTCGTACAGTCAATCGGCACGAAATAGTCTCAAATTAAAAAATATGTGTATAGATATTTTTAAATATTTATTTTTAAGTGTTCATTAATCTGCTAATATATATTTTTATTATATTTGGGAGGAAACACACATGCTGGAAAAATATTTCTAAGGCTGATAAATATTTCCCATTCAGTTGTAAGCCCGAGTCGGATGTGAGATATCTTCATAATTGTACGGCTTAATTTTGGCAACTCATTATTTTGTCTGTATTTAATTCAATTAATGGCCAGTAAATATTTAAGAAACGGTCAGTAATAAATACATAAAAGGGTCAGTAAAAATAATGATTTGGCAATTGACTGCTTAAATGCAATTCCAGCATCTGTGTTTTGTCCTTCCTACAATCTGAATCTCTTCAGAAAACAGATATATATACAGTTGTAATCTCCCAACCCACGCACAAACACGAACACGAAGCACGTTTCCCGCATGCAGCGTCCAGCCTCCCTGGCTAAGCATCGTGAAGTGTACTGGTTTGTACCGGCTGTTATCTCCTGCTTGCAATTTCATAAAAAAAGTTTAAAAATAATTGTCAATAGAAAAATAATAAATTGGTAGTAAATAATTAATTAATGGAAATAAATAATAGGTTAGGTTATGTTTCCATTTTTTGCTAATTATTCATTCATCTTACATTAGTTACCGGCAGTATTGAGTATATTACTGACATTTGATTTTATAACTGATTACATTCGTACCGACACAGTATTCTATCTATACCAGTTTATTTAATTTACAGCCAATTCGTTTAATGTACCGTTAAAACCTTCAATTAGTTACTGTACAAAGAAATACAGGCCATAATAAAATACATGATATTGTGGCTATTGGGTTTTTAGCCGTGTGTGGCGAATTACACCTTTCTAATATTTCGACCGCCATTGCAAGAGTCTTCTTCAGGGTTGATGACTTAGAAGATGACCTTGAAGAAGAACCCTGCAATGGCGGTCGAAATATTGGAAAATAGTAATTCGCCACACACGGCTAAACCTAAAAGCCACAATATCAAATCTGGCCGTGAAAACCTAAGAAAAAATAATACATATTTTCTTTAAATAAAATAATTTAATGTCCTTGATGATCTACTTTATTTCCTTTGACTTCACAATACAAATTCCATACATTCAGCTGATGTCTTTTATTCTTCACCACGCAGCACTGTCTTGTAATATCTGACCATCCAACCAGTTAGACATTTACGCTCAGTTGATCCATGCACTCTAGCGTGTCCAGATCTCTCTACGCGTGCTGTAAAAATGGTGGCCTTATGATCCATCTAGGCAATGAACACATTATGTGAAGTGAGAGAATTTTTAATAAAAAACATGTGTTTTAAAACAAAAGTTTCTTATAATATTATTTTTTTCACAAAATTTCTTCAACATTTTTTTGTATTATGCTTTCTTTGCACTTGTCTATTTATGTCGTGCTATTGTAAAAATTTGATTCAGTGTTAATTCTAATAAGTGGCAGAAGTTTTTTTTTATGTAAACGTGTAATGAAAAATTCTACCAGACATTTATAGAGTAATAGCTGCGAAGGAATCAAAAAGTCAAAATTTTCACATCTGAAATATAACTCTTGCATCCAGGTTTGGTGTTACTCACCAAAGCCCGTTACTTATATAACAAGAAAGTGCTCTGAAAAATGCCTTGGCAATTGCTCCCAAAGAGCGCTGGTACAAGGCGACTGGTCCTAAAGTTATAGTTTTTGCAAATAAAATATTATTTAGAAACTATTCCAATATTTTTTAAATTAAAGAATGACATGTTTCGGCTACGTCGGGTAACCATTGTCGAGTCAAATAGGCAAGGAAGTGTGCGTTTATATAATGCAAGGTGTGTTGAGCAGGTGGGTGTAGTTTGTGAGATAGGTGTGTGTTAAAAAGTGTGGTGTAAAGGAAAGCAGATATGAATTAGTTTTTTTTTATGAAAACAGAAAAATAATGCGTAGAGTTACAGAGGACATTAAAAAACAATAATATTAAGAGATATATTTTTTATTCTGGACTTGACTTTTCCTGCCATACAAATGCATCACACAGGAGGACAATTGGTTCTCCTTGATGATGCGCTCATTCAGATTATTGTCTGCTACCAACTGATCACAATGGGAGTCCTTTGAACATTTGGGGTCACTGCACAGAAGTGCTAAAGAGAAAATACCTGTGAAAGAGATTTGAAACTGTGGATTCTATGATGCTTTTCAGTTCTATTTTAGTTGAACATATATGTGTACGTCAAGCAAACTATCACAATATCACGATAGAAGTAGCCAGGTGTAATCTGGCATTATTTCTCAGAGATTTTTTATGTAAATAAATGTTTACGCTCAGTTGAACAATGCACATGTCATGTGACTTATCGCAGAATCATGATAGAAGTAGCTAGGTGTACTATAAAACTATAAACTAGCATCACATTTCTGACACTTCATATCTAGATCTTAATGCTTAATTAATCATTGCGTATGTGCATTTTTAATTTTAATTTTATGTAAACAAATGCAGGAGAATACCGACAAATGGTGATAGTGATGCTGAAGTCTCATCTGTCAATTCAATGACACTTACCATGCTAAGGCTTAGCCCCGCATGTTTAATGTTGATCCGACCTACATTCACGCATTATCCAATTATTACAGGAATTCGCTATGAATGGGTGGAGTACACGGGACGACATTTATCTACCACCAATTTTAATTAAAAGGCTAAGACTGGCGTTTTACGAATTAGAGATCAAATTATCACCAACCGGGAGTATTTATAGTGCATATAAATGTTTTTTTTTTTTATGTTCGTTGGGGATCAAACTCATGATCTTTGTTTTAGTAATCAAACATTTTAACCACTAAGCTATGCATGTCAAGCAAACTATTGCAATATCATGACAGAAGTAGCCTGTTGTAAACAATTATCACATCTCATATGTAATTAGATCTTTACGCACTGTTGGACAATGCACTTTTTTCCATTTATCCTGCAAATTTCTCTCCTCAAGCTGCATTTTTCATTATCAATTATCGCAAATAATGTTAATTTATCTTCATTTGCTCTGCAGCAATTGTGTTGGAAGGTAGTGTCTTAACTCTAAGTCTGTCAGAATGCTGCGAGTGTTGTTATCGGATTTGTGAGAAGAGAGTTGTTATGTGTGCTAGGATGTGATCAGATGGGGATACACAAACATTCCGAACGTAGAAAGAAAAGAAATTTTAATACAGTGTGATGTCATGGGGAATTTAATACCATGTAAGTAAGTTAAATTAATACTTATACCGTATTGATTTTTGAATGATTAACGGAAATATTTACAATAGATTTGAGCTGCTGAATCTATTAATGTATGATTTTAGTTGTTGGCAAGTTCTAGAAGTCGTTTTGTAATATTGAAATTAACGTCCCTTTACTTAGGAAAGACGACTTTACGTCGCCGGGATAGTTATCGGATCGCGTGGTGGCGGAATGAGTAGCAGATGAACAACACACAGACTTTTTCAGATGCACATATATTTTTACGATAAACTTGAGAAACCGCATCAACTTAAGTGAAACATTTCAGCAGTTCTTATGTAGTTTTGATGACGATTATGTAGCGCGGCATCTCGCTCGTACGCTATAATGTGAGTTGATCGAAAATTCAAACTAACAGAACTAAGTGGCGGTAATTTGTGGTGACCATATATTCCAGATATGGAAAGAAAAAAAAAACCTTATCTAGCACATATGGTCACCACAAATTGCTATCATATCCTTGCACCCAAAGGTCTACAAAATATTTTTTCAAGTAATTTATGCAAAAATGTTCCAAAAAAACCTTTTTTGGAACATTTTTTATTAAAATTAATAAAAAAAATTTTTTTTTTTTCAATTTTTTTAAAGTTTCGAAGTTTTTTTTTTCCAATAATATTTTTTAAAATAATATAAAGAGCGAAAAGGAATATTATTTAGTAAAATTTAAATAATTCACATTAAAATACAGTATGTTTTCAATATTCCATAATCTATAACACAAAATACTTATAAATACAAAGCATAATCAAAGAGCATAACACAAATCATCAGAGGCTAAAATAATAACAAGCGTCTTTGTTGAAATGTAAATACAACGAAAACCGGTTTAGAAACCCTCATTTTTTTGTATCACTGTCAGAAATCATGAAATTATATAAAACACGTACTTGCGTGAACGCCGAAAATCGAACGACGATTTTAAAACGCTCATATGGGCGCGCTTCGGGTATCACACCTATTTGCGTGAGCGCCGAAATTGGACCACCTTTTTTTTACACATATGCCGTGAAAGTGATTAACGACCGCAAAGGGTAAATAATGAATTGATACAATAAGTCGACATTTCTTTGTTTAAATCATATCAAACATGTAATAACATGTCATTGCACACTTAACGGCAATTATTGCAGTAGGCATATCTCATATGAGTATATTATTGCGCAATATTTTGACATCTATAACAATTATGACATCATTTCACACCTGGCAACATAAGGACATATCTTCTATTGACATCGGTGCAAGATACGCTCTTATGTTATTAAGCATGCTATTTACACTTTACATGCTTAATATCATAAGGTGATATCTTCTTTAACATTTAGAACAAGATACGCTGTTATGATATTAAGCATGCCACTCGCATTCACGGCTATTATCTTTAGTATTGGATAACCACTTGCAATTATAGGTTATGTGTTGATAGACAATTTTATTTATTAATTAATTTAAAAAAGACAAAAAACTAAACATATCTTTAAATATGTATAACACTAGTGTGTACATGGCATGCGTTGCAATGCCACTCAAAAAATAAACCGCAAGCTTATAGAAGCGCCTCGTTGGGAGCCTCTTGCCTTTCGATTGGATAAGTCGGACTTGAGGCGAGGTCGGAGCCATCAGAAGCAATAAGCGTAATCAATAAATGTTATATTTATTTGTTTAAGATCAATTACATTCACTATTTTATTTAGTCCAAAATGATAATGCATACAGTTCCATTTTTTGAAGCTAATATAACCTTAAATGCCCGTTCTATACTGCAATATTTTTTCCTGTGTTTTTTTTCCCGATGATTCTCATACCTGTAATAATTCATCTAGGAAATGGATCCGTTTTGTGTCTAAACAATAGAGATGCACAAATGGTTACTCGTTGATCCAAGGCCGTTGGAGAAAGTGCGGCACCCAAATTCCTTGCCTGTTTTTTTCTCCGAGCCTTTTCAAATGATAGTATACAGTAGGAACTAAGTTCATGTGATAATTCCTCAATTGTTTTGCGTGGATCGGACTCTACCAACGAATTCAGGGTTTCATCATCGATTTTTTGAGGTCTTCCACTTTTTAGTTAATCCGTTAACTTCCTATCACCACTTTTAATTTTTTTAAACCATCTAGAGCACTTTCGAAGCTTCATGATGTCCCCATAAACATCGCAAATGGTCTGCGTGGCTTCTAAACAAAAACAGCATCATATGACGCAAATGTGTTTCTTCAATTTCAGGCTTCTGTATTTTTCTACAGCGGCGAAAAAATAAAAAATACGTCAAAATAGAACAGAGTATTAATAGAGCTTTAAAATGGTACCAAACACGACGTGCTAACTAACGCCGACCGTTGACAAACAGACGTCAAAGTGACGTAAAAAAAAAATGGTCATTTCCTTCCGAAAAACCTAATATATTGTAAAATGGTAATAATTAAAATACTTAAGAATTACAACATTCGTTAGTGAAATGCCCTTTGAGGCTATCTCACTGTCAAGAAGAGCAATGTTTAGAAAAACCAACTCAATATTGACTACTTTCGTGTGAGGTTGTCGCAAAAATTACTGTTTTATTGGCAGTACTTATATATATATAACTATTATATTCATAGACTTTCACGGGGAACATGCTATAATCTATGTCCTTGACTGATAACAGATGAACAAGTTTGAGAATGCTTGTTTTGAATTATTTACATTCTTATCACAGTGTGTCAGTAAATAATTGACTGTATGTGCGTATTTGATGTTGGCGTCGTTTCCTTCAGTTTTTCGATTTCACCGGTAAGGAAAGATTCTTCTTCGTAGTATCAATCCGGTGGATTGGTTTGCAGCAACAGAATCTTGCATCTCGATCTCCATTCCTCTCGGCCCTCCGCAACCCTTTTCAGCTCAGCATAATGAAAGATTGAAGAGCGATAATTTAAATTGTTTTCTTTTGATTGCAGGGGATACCAATGAGTTCCGGAGACAGTTTGTGAAAGACAAGACAACCAAGTACTTGTCGTATGCCGAGAAGATTTACATCAACCATTTGAACAATCCAAACAGTGATGTAAGTACAAATTTCCCTTCATTTATTCGATAACTTTTTTAAATTTTTTTATGTAAAAACATACAGGAGAAAACCGACAGATGGTGATAGTAAGTCTGAAGTCTCATCTGTGGAATTCTATGACGCTTACCACGTTAGATATGCTTAGTAGCGCTGTATGTGGAGTGATGTTCCGCCAACGTCATAGACTACAGCCCGAGATTTACGCATCATCCTTATTAATGCAGGAATTTACTGTGAATGGGTGGTCTTCATGGGACGACTTTCGTCTACCACCGATTTGAATTGACAGGCTATGACTGGCATTTTACGGGTGATGGATCAAATTCACACCAACCGGGGTTATTTTAGAGTTCAGAAATCGATTACAAATCCTTTTTTATTTATTTTTTAATCTCTGTCGTTAATTTACAATAATGTGCAGGGGATCGAACCCACGACCTTTGGCTTGATTTTTTAAAATGGATTTAATTAAATCAAAGCTCTATACATGCCTCCGGTAGGGTTGAGCCACTCCTTAAGGACAAAAAAAAATATCCAGGCCTCATCGGGCTAATCATCCAATCTCTTTAAAAAAAAACGAGGCTCTTGGAAACCATCTATATGGTGCCCGAGTCGAATGCTTTCAAAACATTTCATTGGCGTTAAACGTGTTAATAGTCAAGGATTTTCACATCAAATTTCTTTGATTTCAGATGCCCGAAGAGGAAACAGAAAACGATCTGTCCCAACCTGTTCCAAACCTTAGGAACTGCGACGTGACGGCTATGGAACGTCCTTACTCGCAGCTGAGCAGATACAGGGTGCTGGGAGTACTCGGTGGGCAGGTCATGCTGGTGCTGTGTGGACAGACTCAGCAGTGCTATGCCATGAAGGTAAGCAAAAAGTAGAATCTTACTTCATTCACGTCATCCAAAACTCCAAATGTTAAATTTTAAAAATAATTGAATTTTCGCTTATTTGTTACAATATTCAATATTTGAAATTATATGGCCTTTACTGCCATTTATATGTTTAGCATTTATTTGAGCCAGGCGGGTATAGCTCGGTAGTTAAAGCATTTGTTTTGCAAGCCGAAGGTCGTGGATTCAATCCCCGGCTGATATTAAAAAAAAAACTGAGTTCTAAAATACCCTTCAGTTGGTGTGAATTTGATCTCTCACCCGTAAAATAACAGTCATAGCATATTAATTAAAAATTGGGGGTAGAGAAAATTCGTCCCATGAAGACCACTCGTTCATAGTAAATTCCTGTAATAATAAGTATGATGCGTGAATGTCGGGCTGTAGTCTATGACGTTGGCTGATCAACACTCCACATGCAGCTCTTAGCCATATGCAGCATGATAAGCGTCATAGAATTCTACAGATGAGACTTCAGAATCACTATCACCATCTGTCGGTATTCTCCTGTATGTGCTTACATAAAAAAAAGATCCATTTAAAATATTAAATGTTATTTTTTTTTTATTTATCAACATACAAATCTACAGCAAATATCTTTATGACGTTTCTCTTATAAATATCAGAAAAAAAAACTGCGGACGCTGGGATTCGAACTCAAACAGTTTGCAAAACACAATGCTCTGTCTATACTTAGCGCAGAGCTCACGGCCATTTGCTTCGCATACTGACTCGCAAAATTAACGCATATTATATTATTGATATGCATTATTTTAACAGTTGGCGCTTGTTCTAAATTGTATGTATATTTAATATTAACCTTTTCATTACGGCTCCGTTTGAATGAAAATTATACTGTCAATTATAAAACTAGTATTTGAAGCACAGATGTACTTATCTGGTTTATTTTCATATATCACATTGGTTCTTGTATCCTTTAGCTATCAGATGATGCATAAAAAACTATTCTAAGAAAGTAGCAAAACGATATATCACGTTAACCGATGCCAACGGTCAGGGAATCTCATGACGGCATATGCCGACAACCGATGCGAAAGGGTTAAGATTCAATCAATTAATTTTATTCACAAGTATTATAGATGCTTACCTACAATCTATTAGTGCACCCTCTGAATCACTTCTAAACTATAAACTGAATGGAAATATCTTAAATATGGTCAATATTAACCGTTTGAATGCTACGCGGCGCAAAAGCGCTGCGATCGTTTACATAGAAAATTGCGGCGCAGCGCAAAAGCGCTGCGAGTTTCTTGTTTTCGGTGCTCCGCGGGAGTGCACGTACGCTAACCTCGCGCGTAATTTGTAATGAGAGTGCATTCTTATACATTTAAAAATAACTTTTATCGTTTTTTTATATTATTTTAAAAAAATAACCATGTCACGTGCTATTATTTCGAACGTTGATTATTTTTTCCTCTAAATTAATCAATATGTGTATAGCAGTTTTCATTTATTTTTGCCAAAATTGCTTAGCAATAAAACGGTTAAGCAATTGTAAAGTACAACAACAAAAATGGTAATAATCAATTATTAATTAAATTTCAGGTTATTCAAAAAACGTGCAACCAAGTATCAGATGATGACTACTTCACCAAACCACAAGTAGATAATAAGCTACCCATCCTGCCCGTGAATGTCCCCTACATGGTCAAGCTGATAGCCTTCATAGAGACTCCCAACCTTCTGTTCCTGGTGATGCAGTACGCTTCAGGCGGGCGACTCTTCGACTACATCGACACTTATTCGAAATCCGTCCCCGAGACACCCGTTAGAGAAGTCAACTTTGAAAACGTCTTCATCGATCCGGAGAAAATAAATAAAGTGAATGCGTTTAAGAGCAAAAATGAATTTGGCGATGTGGTGCAGAGGATAGAATACAACAACCAAAAGAGCAGCGAGGATTGCAGAGACGATTCGACAGTTGTAGATGTTGCGGTGGAATGTGATTCGAGGCTCGGTGATGATAAAAATAGTTTCGGAGATGAAAGAAAAGATTCGCTGCAAGATAACGTTAAGAGAAAAATTATTGACGAAAGCAAAAAAATACACGCGGATAACAAATGTGGCATTGTATTTGAAAATGTACTTTATAATAAGAGTTTTGAAGTTGACCTTGAAGATTCTACGGTTAAATATGACGACGATGCATGTAAATATAGTTCGATCGATGCTTTGAGAGATACTCTTTTTAGGCTAGAAAACCGAATGTCGTTTAAGGATCATTGTATTAGTAAGAACAATGATTTAAATGAAAGATCTGATGGAGATGCTGTTTGTGGGAGTAAGACTAATGATGATGCTAAAGATGTGATCAAACGCGATCACAAGACTGTTGATTTTAAAGATGGTAAATGTTCCGATATGGATTTGGAGATTTCTGTTACCGATATGGTGATTAACTCTCAGAGGTTGCTGCTAAACGTTGACGATGCTCTGGCCGGAAGATATCTGTCTGATGAGAATCCTGTGGACAAGAGCAAAGCTTTGGAAGATAGGAAATCATTGGAGAAAGTGAAAGGTGGTGACAAACTTGGTGCGATGGCTTCAGAGGTGGAAAGGGCGTTTGATGGACTTCAGGAGAAGTTGGAGACCATGATGGAAGAGGACGGAGAGGGGAGTAGATTTAATGTGAGTTACACATATTTTAAACTTAACGCATGGGTCATCTTCAAGGTTGATACAAAATCATCAACCTTGAAGATGAATCCCATATTGGCGGTCGAAATATTCGTGCAAAGAAATTTGCCACGCATGGCTAAACCCAAAATCCATACTACCAAAGCTGACTATAAAAATCTACAAAGTCATTTGAGCTTAGAGTCAGGTTTAGACAATTTTGTTTTAGTGCAAGAAAGTATTTTTAATAATGTTAAGTTTATTAACTGACAATACTAGGTGAGACTGCATAATTGTAATAATATAAAATATAATTAATTTTTTAATTTTTATTAGAATATTATTTTATTATTTCAATATTCTAATCTACTTTTATAGATCATTGACTATATTACAATATTATTATTACTTAAATATACATATACTAAACATAAAAGTCTTTTTTCAACGCGTCAATCCAAGCACAAAAATAACGGCAGAAGCGGGATGCGAACCGCGGACTTTGGAAACCAAAATGCCCAGGTATTCATACCGCTCGGCGAATCGCGCCATTGCTATGCCTAGACCGACCCGCTGATGAAACTAGTATTTATATCATTGTTATTATCGTACAACAGATGTCGCCATAGTATATATTCAAAGTATGTATATTTTTATTATTATTCTATCAGTATTCATTTATTCACAAGCTTAATATTATTACTTTCCGGCAGTCTATTTATTTTAGTAAGTACCACTCGGGTCTCGAACCAAACTATAGACTGAATGGATGTGAAACGACTACTTATAGTTCCTACTCGGACTTTATAACCAATCATTTACCTGTGTTACTGATGGATAATTTTTACCTTCTTGATATTGTCTCAAGGAGACATTATTAATTAATTTTTTTAATTAATAATGATAATAACAATGATATAAATACTAGTTTCATCGCTGGTCGGTCTAGGCATAGCAATGGCGCGATTCGCCGAGCGGTATGAATACCTGGGCATTTTGGTTTCCAAAGTCCGCGGTTCGCATCCCGCTTCTGCCGTTATTTTTGTGCTTGGATTGACGCGTTGAAAAAAGAATTTTATGTTTAGTATATGTATATTTAAGTAATATAAAATATAAATAAAAAAAACTAAATATTTTAAAGTTAAAATTAATATAAAATTATAATAATGTATTGAAATATGTTATTTCTTATGTGGTACCAATAGGAAAACTAAAAGAAGATACAGCAATAGAGGTTTCTCTTATTTATTAGAATATAAACACAAGAATCATTTTAAAATTACAAGACGAGTGTTCAAACATGATTAGAAACAATTGATTACAACTGGAAAAAAGATATTCGGAAAATAAAATAATTCAAATTTTGAATGAAAACACAAGAATCATCTTAAAATTACAAGACAAGTGGTCAAATATTTTTAGAAACAATTGATTACAACTGGAAAAAATATATTCGGAAAACAAAAAAATTCAAATTTTGAATGAAATTTGAATTGTCAATCAATACATTTTTTAAAATGTATTTACCTCTTAAATTCTTCACCTCTTACGAAGTATGATACTAGTTCCAAATGTACTTTGTATTTTGAGTTGGTATCAAAATGAGATGAAAACTGAAACAATTGACCATTTCAATGTATGTTAAAATATGACTTAATATATTCCCATTTTCCTCGCTGTCTATCTAAATTTGGTAGATGATTCTGTATGTTTCATTAAAAATTAATTGATATCAGAGCCTATTTTTTCTTTATTGTAGATATTGCCAAACAGAAGTGCCTTACCTCCCAAAGCGGTGTGCAAGTGGGCAGCCGAACTAGTCACCGCCCTTGACCATCTTCATCAATGCGGAGTCACATGCTGGTAAATATTGTTATTTAAACATGTCTGTTTAAATACCTATCAATAAAAAATATTAAATCAAATAATCTAATCTATGCCATTGATACAAAAATTTTCACCTGTAACTTGAAATACGCTGTAATTTCCCATTTATAATGACACCCCCTGTCTAATCAAAGCGACTCCGAATTGCAGGATCGTCATTGGAATGTGTGGTGGATGGATCAGGAGCAGGTCGCCAAAGCAAAGTAATCATCGAGAAGCATATTTTTTTAAAGACAAAATTTAATTTTATACCCAGGACACAGACAATGCTGTTTACTTCACAGCGCCCGGACGGAGACTAACGGCCGATGGCAGTAAGAGTCACTGCGTTCGAGAACTCTATAGTGACCTTCTATGGAACTAGCCGCTCCCACATTACAGGGCTGACTTTTAAAACGAAATGGCGCATGCAAACTCCACGACTTATAACTACTTAAGTCTATAACTTGACTTACTTTTTTATATGTGCGTGTCAGAGGAGCGAACAAAAATAAGAGACAAAAAATTGCATATTGAGGGTTTTCAGCACCAGCCCGAAAGGGTATAAATATTATTTGCTTAAGATTAATTATTTTTTACAATTCCTTATATCTGATTTGTTATTACAGGAATCTGAATCCCAGCAATCTCTTACTTGGCGAGAGAGGACAGCTGTTGTTGACCTACTGCGTGGGAAGAGGTCCCCAAGAGGCCTTGGTGTCACTCTTGGGATCGGGAGGACTCCGCGCGGCTCATGTGGCTCCGGAGCTCCAGAGACCGCAGCTGGCTGGACCCAGATGTGACCTATGGAGCCTTGGTGCTCTCCTATACGAGCTAATCACTGGACTGGTATGTCAATATTTTTTAACAGTATTATAATATTTACATGTTTTAACGTAAACTCATCAGGAGAATACCGACTGATGGTGGTGGAGAAATCTCATCTGTAGATTCTACATATGGTTAAACGCTGGATGTGGAATGTTGATCCGCCAACATCATATACTGCATTATCTATTTTTAACAACTATGAATGGGTGGTGTTTACAGAACGACTTTCGTGTACCACCAACAAACGTACATGCTCCCTAGTACCGTACTATTGCTAGATGCTATTGTCCTTGCCATGTTGGAAAAAAGCCTTTGCACATTACTGCACACGTGACCATGACCTTTAAACGAATGTTTGTTTTGTTTCAGCCGTTATCTGTGACTCATCCGTCCGGGTTCAACTCGCATACAATCTTGAACTTCCCCAGAGACATGCCGGCCGATGCTGAATCCTTATTATCACAGGTACAAATATTACCATACTTGAGATATTATAGTATGATCCCTGTGACTTAAAATTTCTCTCACTAGAATCTCATAAGAACGTTCAGCACCTGAAGAAGTTATTGATTTTTTGCATTCAGAAGAATCTTATTATAATGTCGTCATATATCTAATATGTAGGGTTTTAAATTATGACAACAAATACCCCGAGTAGAATTTTCTGTATATTTGTAACCTTGGAGAATTGTAGTAAAGAAATCTGATTAACCCTTTCGCATCGGTAGCCGATATATGGCGTGTAAGATTCCCCTACCGTTGACATCGGTAGCCGTGATATATCGTTTTGCTACTTTCTTAGAATAGTTTTTTATGCATCATCTGATAGCTGAAGGATACAAAAACCAATGTGATATATGAAAATAGACCAGATAAGTACATTTATACTTCAAATACTACTTTTATAACTGACAGTTTAATTTGTATTCCAACGTGCCGTAATGAAAGGGTTAACAAATCACCCAAAAATTTGCCTTGGATACAGCTTTCGTCTCGGTCCTGGAGGTCATCTGGAACCATGTATGTTCCTAGAGGTGGACATTCAAGTGCAGAGATGTTTTGGGACGAGCTATGGACAGTGGCAACTGACAGAACTGAGTGGATATTTGCGGTGACTATATTTTCCAGATATGGAATGGATAGGAGTCATTTCAATTGATGTAGTTGAATCATTAGAATTTCTATTTTTCAGTTGCTGTGCTATGATCCCAGGGAGAGACTCGGTGGTGGTCCGGACGGCTTCGAAGAGATCAAATCTCACGCCTACTTCAGGAATATCGACTGGAATGTCATAGAAGATGACTTTTTCTACGACAACAAGTAAAAATCAACACTGAAACAAACTCCAAACAATGACATTCGTCAAATCAAGTCACAAACCCTTTTATTACAAGACTTGTTGTTTTCAATCGTTAAAGATATTAAATGTATCGCGTAATTCATATATATTAACCTTTAAACGCCCAGTGGTCCCATACAGGACCGCAAATTTGCGTTGTTCAATGCCCAGCAGGCCAATATATTCATTATGAATATATTGAAATGGTTTGGTTCCTAGCTGAAAATGTTTTTATAAATATTAAACAGATGTCACATTAAAATATATTTTATTTGTATTTTTAAAATGAACTGTTAATCGATGCACCACGAATTATTTGTTATGAAGTATTGTTACGACCATATTTGGAGCCTTGAACTAGTTGGGAGTCTAGTTTATCGACCGAGTGTTTTTTGAAAGACTGAGAGCGTGACGCTGGAAATTTTATGTAAACTATTAATTTTTAATATAATAATTGTTTGTAATCTCTGTGCACTCAAACGGTACAAATAATATTTCGGCACCTAAGAGAAAAAAATGGTTAAACAGTATTTTTCTTTATGTTAACACATACAAAAGAATACCGCTAAACGGTGATAGAGAAATCTTATCAGTGTACAGTAAGGGAATATGTTCCATCAAAGTAGAGCGTAATGCAAAACAGCGCTAAGCGAGGCTATCTTAACATGTAAATAATGGGGTTAGGTATTAAATTCAATAATTATGTTTTTTTTTAATAAAAATAAAACAAATCATTTATTTCTTACAAACATAAAAACAATATAAATGAATATACTTATTAAAACAAATAAAATTCTAAGTCAGTTAGATCATTCAGTCTATTCTGTGTTTCCAATTTTTTGCCTTTTTGTCAAGAAGGTATCTAATGAAGTTTGCGTTTTCCTTTTGTGTTCTGTTAGAAGTTGTTGATAAGTGGATAAAGCATCTATAACACCCCATCTTGCTTTTGAACTTCGGTCAAAATTTGATCATTTTCAACAAATTGGTCCATAATTTCAGTTATAGTGGTCAAACTCTTTTTTACAAACGCCATCGAAAGTTCTTTTTTCTCTTCTTCGAAATCACTAATATCAATATTTTTGTTTTCTTCTTGCTCCTTTTAAATCTTTGAGCTTATCATTAGAAAGACTAGCTGCTGTTTCTTGAACTATTTCTTCCACATTTACCTCATCTAAACAGTTTGTTTTGCTAATTCCACTATTTATGCACAATTTCGGGGAATAACCCCGGGTTGAAATAAAAGAGCGCTAAACCAAAACAGCGCCAAAAAAGGCAGCGTTAAGCGGGGTCTCACTGTATTTCAATTAGAAGCAAAAACTTGTAACATTTTTTCTCGTGTGCTGACATATGTCTGAATGTGTGTTCTACTAAATTATATTACGGAAGTGTTATAACTGTTTAATTGTGGAGTATTATTAAAAAATCACAATGACTAACAACCAATGTAAAGGCTCTCGTAAACTGCCAATAATAATTGCAACATTGCTCGTTGAAGTTGAAAGATGCAGATAGAATATTTTAATGGAATATTTTCCTGCGCCAAATATATCAAAGTAAACTGCAATTGTTATTGCATATTTATGAACACCTTAAATGTTTTAAACCATAAGACTGCACCATGACTAAACTAATGAAAAGAGATGTAAATTTAATGTTTGTTGAAAATTTATTGATTGCAGTAGTTTTGTAATATTTATTGTATTATATTATTGCTTATTTATTATTATTTTACGAGACGATAAACATTGTGTTGTTTTATGACAATTTATTGCAGCAATTGTAGATGAAGAGAAATAGACGTTTATTGACATGTATACTATCCCCTTTTAAAGTTTTTTTTTCATCCATAATTATTGTTATGAAAATTACTTGTCTACTGGTTGAGCATTCACTTTACGTTAATGTAAGCTCGCTGTAGATAAGTTTATACAAATTTACCGTGCATTTATTTTTATAGTTAATAATTAAACCCACTTATAAATACAAGGATTATCCGTAAAATAAGGTTCCCATGACGCTACAGTCTTGAAAAACGCTGTTATGGTGGATCCCGCGATTCTGTAGTGTACCTTGGTTCCCCCACTCCAAATCCCTTCCCTAGCGAGCTGCCTGCAGATCTCAGTCTTGGCTTGGCAGCCGTACGTGATGGATCCCTCCCCCTCGCTTCGCCCGCCAGGTTTGAGCTGCGATCGGTTAAACTCGATCCGTTAACTGTAGCGCCTTCGGAAACCTATTTTATTGATAACCCTCTTGTCTGCGTAAACTAAACACCTAATGCACATAATACATTACAGTTATGTGAGACACAGTTGAACACTCGACCTTCCGAGAGGCATCGTCTCTGACAGAATATAAAATTGCACGATGCACTCCCTTATCCTTATATTGTCGAATTGAACGAACTACAAATGTAATAACTTTTTAGGATTCCCCGGTCAGATGTGATATTGTTGCTTTTGTGTTTGCCTGTGGTGAATAATTTTCTTCCAATATTTCTACCGCCATTGCTGGGGTCTTCTTCAGGGTCGACGACTTTGTGCAAAGTCAAAGTCATCAACCCCGATGAAAACCCCTGCAATGGCGGTCGAAATATTGGAAGAAAATAATTCGCCACACACGGCTAAGCCGAAAATCATTTTTTTTTTTCACATTATTAAAAAAAAAAAAACTAATTTATTTTTCAATCTAGTCAATGAATAGTATTTTATTTTTTTAATTTATATACTTATGCATATTATTTAATTTATTTTACGCTTTATATTTGATTATATATATATTTTGCTTACCAATTAGGTTTTTCTAACATTATATTTATATAGTATAATATAATATCCAATAAGTGCTTCGAAGTATTATTTTCTATTTACTAATTATATTTAAAGTATGAAAGATACTTTGTATAAGTTGTATTCCTTAATCTCAAATTGAATTTAAAGTATTATTTATTTATCTCATTTTTCATATTTATTTAATTATTTTAATATCAATTAACCAGAAGGCTATCGAGACGTCCTGTGCACCAGTTGTCTCGTACACCAAATGTCCTGTGAAGTCTGCACAACGTCGTTACCGATGAGTCGCTGAACGAACTGTCAGGAAACGATAGGTCGTGACACCCTTTTTAATATCCCTGGCTTTCGTCATTCAGGAAGAATGACATAATTTTTGGTAGATGTGAATATCTGGATGTAAGTGTGAATCGAAGATTGATGTGTGATTGATGATAGGGAACAAAACATTATATTTATATAAATTAAAAAATAATTTTATTTCAAGTTAGTTTTTTATTCTTGAATCTACTTATAAATTATTGTTGTACTGTTTGTAATTGATATAACTGCCTGAATATTTTATGCGACACAAACTAATGTATTTGTTAATATTTGCAACTATAAAAAATGTATTTATTTGTTATTAAATGAAATCAAAATATGAGTGCATAAAATATTATTATAATATTATTTTACATATTTTCTATGTAATCATTTTAAAAATTTCGAATGGATCAAATCCAGGGAAGGGCTTATGTTTTAAAAACTGTGCTTCTTCTTAATAGATAATATACCGCTTCTACTATGCTTTTTCAAACTTCAGCTGTTGATCACATCTTCGTATGTATACTGTTTTCACCGTCACAGGTAAGCTTTGCAATGTTCTCCTAATATTTGTGTATTTTTTCATACAATACAAATCAATTCAAAAAGAATATTAATGGATACTGCAATCTCTTCAATCCATACATGCCCGCAACCACAATACAAGATTTCCACACAGTGTTCAGCCAACTTATTTGAGCCTCATAGAGTCCACTGGATGACAAAATCTTCTGTCGATGCTCTACTCTTAAACCACAGATTAATCGTAATTTTGACATTATGCGTGAATTGATAATTTACTTAAGAGATAGGGTTAGGTTAGGTTTATTTTATGTAAATACATGTAGGAGAATACCAACAGATGGTGATAGTGATTCTGAAGTCTCATCTATGGATTTCTATGATGCTAACTACACTGCATGTGTAGTGTTGATCCGCCAAAGTCATAGACTACAGCCCGACATTCACGCATCATCTTTATTATTAGAGGAATCCGCTATGAATGGGTGGTTTTCACGGGACGACTTATGTCTACCACCAATTATGAATAACTAGCTGACCCGGTGAACTTTGTTTCACCCGAAAGGCAATAAATGAGCAGATTTTGGATTTTATTAAGTTGAATTTTTCGGTACATATGATATCATATATTTGGTCTGGTTGAATTCTATTGCAGTAATCGACGAAACTTCAGCAAGTAGTTGTCAGCATTTCGACGAATCGTCAAACGATATGCGTTATAATTCATCGAGCTTAGATTCTTGGTAGTTTCTTCACCTGAAATTAAGACAATAGATTTTTAATTTTGTATGTAAAGCCATCCATATTTGTAGCATAATTATAAAGGGATGAAGATAAATGATTTTAAGTCGTTTGCCGGTTATTTGTCCAATTTTCTCTAAAAAAACATCTTAATCTTTAAGTCTGTTATTTTCCTGGTAATAAGCAGTGTAATTGGTCATTTATTGGAATCCTAAAGCAAAACCAAGCACTGAAAAATGTATGTCATGACGGAATCAAAACTATGATATTGATTATATATATATTGATTACTCACCATTCAATGGATTTTTCATTTTGATATTGAAATAATATCCATCTTCTCCTTGCCAAAACATCAGTGGGTATTGCAACGTGTCATATGAACGACGTGTTTCAGATATCTGTTGTAGTTGCCCAGTATCACGACGTGTGTACCAGATAGTCGTTTATCCGCTCTGATCACGACTTTGTAGACCTCGATCAAGTTCTTCCTCCATATTGTCATTGAAGTATATTTGTACAAATTTATGCTGTGCATCTTCGAGAGGTTGGAATGATCCGATTCGATGGTGAATCTGTCCTTGTATCTACAGAATCAAAAGCAAAGACAATATTACTGATTTATAAACACTTTTTTTTAAGAATTAGCATACATAATTCAAAGCAATAAGTGTAGTATGTTATTCTGTTAATTAGATTGTGTGTAAGTACAAAAATAAATAAAGAAATACCTTGAATGTCGGATTAAATCCTCGTCCATTCTAGAGTTCGTGCAAACGGATCGCTTTGGCATATCGTAAAGAGACTTGTCAATGTTGTCGCTGGAGGTGTCTCAGCACGTTGAACAACATTTGAAGCCGTGAAATATACCCAATGACCATTCTCCAGATGCACCGCCAAATGCACAACAGCAGTATGACGTTCGTGATAAGCGATTGCGAATATACGCCAAATCGCTTTGTACCAAACTTGAAAGCGCGCAATTTCATCGTTGGTATTCGAGGTTAGGATGCCAAAAACCACCAAATCACTGCCTTACATTCGTAATGTTTCAATCCCTAGTTCCATGATGGCTTTTTTCGTGAAAGATTCGATCGTTTTGGTCGCAAATATCGGCACAATAAGCTAACAGAAACTCGAAAGTTCTTGAAACAAAACGTCAACCGATAGACTTCAAAATATCTATGTAACCATAGACAATAATAATATCAGTTGTCAGATTCCTTGCCTTTTGTTATAACATTTTTTACAAATAAAAGATTAAACTGATATTTTAACTCATATTTATTTTGTTTTTGACTTTTTTTCCTGTCTTTTGTTTTTTTTTTTGTTTCAAAATATTCCGTACCTTACGTAGGTACCTACTTACAATACCTACTTTTTGCGTCATTTTTAGTTATGGCGTTGGCTATAGCAACACTTTCTTCAACTGACATCTGTCAAATGACAATAGTCTTGTTTGAAAACATGTTTACGTAAATGTTCAATATTTTTTCTTAATCAAATCAATTTTGACTATCTTTTAATTTTTTTTAGGGTTCTAAGCTATCTTTCCATCAATTTTCAGCCAAGTTGGTTCAGCAGTTTTTGAGTTAAATAATAAAAAATAAAAATAACACAATAGAATAAGAAGATGCCTTTCCATTTGCTTTTTGTTATAACATTTTTAACAAATAAAAGATTAAACTGATATTTTCACTAATATTTATTTTGTTTTTTTTTCCTGCCTTTTGTTTTTTTTTTGTTTCAAAATATTCCGTACCTTACGTAGGTACCTACTTACAATACCTACTATTGCGTCATTTTTAGTTATGTTGCTGACTATGGCAACACTTTCTCAACTGACAGCTGTCAAGTTACAATAGTCTTGTATGAAAACATGTTTACGTAAATGTTCAATATTTTTTCTTAATCAAATCAATTTTGAGTATCCCATGGACGTTTTTGGGTTCTAAGCTACCTTTCCACCAATTTTCAGCCAAGTCGGTTAGGCCGTTCTTGAGTTATAAAAACAAATATAACTCGACTTACTTTTATATATATAGATAGGCTATGGCATTTTACGGGTGAGGGATGAATTTCACACCAACCGGGGTTATTTTAGAGCTCAGAAAGCAGGTTAGATTGGGTTCGGTTAGATTGGGTTCGGTTAGATTGGGTTATGTTAAATTGGGTTAGGTTAGATTGAGCTAGGTTAGATTGAGTTAGATTAGATTGCGTTGGGTTATATTACGTTAGGTTAAGTTTGGTCAAATCGCATACTTAACGAAAAATCAAGTCACATATTTGTAATTTTAACATCTGTAATGCAATCATTTACATTAAGGATTTGATCAAATAAATCTTTGTTTTTATAATCTCCTTGCAACATGTATTAAAAAAATACAGTACCAAATTAAAAAATAAATGTGTCTTCTATTAACCATTACAATTTAATAATGGTGTGGTGTGGAGTGAAATAACAGAAAAATAAAACAATATTGCAACTAGTAAATTAAGAAGAGGATACAGAAGAAATAAAGAATAATTTGCACCTTTTGCACAAATATCAAGTTATAAAATTTCCGTATTTTTAAATATGTTTTTTTTAGTATTTTTTTAGAGCTAATCTGCTATCCTCCTTCTGGTTCCTACTTCTGTAGCTGTTTACCAGATACCAGTACAGCCTAAGTGTGAAGAAGTAGACAATCTCCATGAAACTCAGAACGCTGCAACCAAGAAACAATCCAGCCATGCCTCCGACGGAAACTAGAAAATCAAAAACAATATATTATGCAGCCCTTTTGTTATAGGTCTATAATGTTATAAATAAATAAAAAATAGCTGTTTCATGGACGCAGTTGCTGTGTAGTACCTGAAACATCTAGAACACAATACAGAAGCTTAACCCATTCACTGCGTATGACGTCTATAGCGGTCATGAGGGTTACATGGAATTTGTAGCCTCTTGTTACAACTTTATTCTACCGTTATAATGTTCAAAATGACTTACTATCTTTACGTATAGTTTTAGTCGGCAACATTTTACTATTATAGCTGATTTTCGCCCTTTCATTACGGCTCGGTTTGATTACAAATTATACTGTCAATTATAAAACTATTATTTGAAGCATTAATGTACTTCTCTGGTCTATTTACATATATCACATTGGTTCTTGTATTTTTTAGCTATCAGATGATGCATAAAAAACTATTCTAAGAAAGTAGAAAAACGATATATCACGTCAACCAATGTCAACGGACGAGGAATCTTATGACGGCATATGCCGGCAACAGATGCGAAAGGGTTAAAGATATTTCACCATAAATATTTGAATATACTGTTAAAAGAGCTCTTACCTAGCACATCTGTGAATCCGAAAATGATGTCCCTTCTAAATCGCAGTTTTGGATACGACACCATACCCCATTGAAGATTTGTTCCAAGAAACCAGCTCTGTTGAGACTGGAAAACAAGATGAACATTGATTTATATTATAAGGTTATCTATAATACAGCAATATTTTACTTTTCAACTTTAGCAATCACATATGACTTAAATAGTGGATGCTACCCAACGAATAGGCACACTCAAGTGGCAATGGGCAGGACATATCTGTCGAAGAGACGACAGTCGATGGGGAAGAAAAGTATTGGAATGGCGCCCAAGAACTGGCAAACGAAGCATTGGCCGACCCCCTACAAGATGGACTGACGATATAAGAAGAATAGCGGGAGTGACCTGGATGCGTAAGGCGGAGGATCGAAGAGGATGGAGACTCATGCGGGAGGCCTACGTTCAATAGTGGACGGACACAGGCTGATGATGATGATGATGAAGTTACTGCCATCAGCATGATATAGCCCTTGCTGACTGGTACCGAAAACCTCGATATACAATCTTTCGTCTCTTATTTTCGTCCTCTCATCGGACAAGCATGTGTTGTCATTTTGTAATGCCGTTAGGACGACTAGTTATATAGATCGCCACTTGCGGCGCTGGGTGTCACCGACCAAGGCGCCCGGTGCCCAGTCAGTTGTGTGCCGACCGCGAGAAGGTCGTATTATGGCCGACAAGTATGTTATTCCGCTAGGGCCGGAAGTTTGTAAAGTATGTGCATCTGGAAAAGTCTGTGTGTTGTTCTTCTGCTCCTCATCTTGGCACCACGCAATTCAATAACTAACTTAGAGAGGAGGATGTCAGTACATTATATTGTAATTATTTTTCTTACCATAGACTGTATCACGTAGTTGACGTCATTACAGTTTGGTAGACATTCGCATATTTTCTCTTTTGTCTTTGGATCATACAAGGTGAATAAAATATCTGAAATAATAAAAAAATAGACCATGGATTAAAAAATAATTTTTTTTTATTAAATAACATTTTTTTTTTAAATTTAGATTATTACCGCTGTATTTCGATAGACACCCAAGCCCGGTGACGTTGCATACTTTTTCTTTACCTGAAAAATATAATATCTAATCAACAAATTATTACTACCTATTACAACTCGTTTTTTTTGAAGTGGTATTTTTTGGTGTTTTTTTTTCGGAAGCATAAATTTTGACGAGGCGGTCATTTTTGTTCTTTATTTTTTTTTCTCGTATTCTTTTGCTAGGTATTTTATATATATATATATATATATATATATATATATATATATATATATATATATATATATATATATATATATATATATATATATATATATATACATATACATATATATATTTTTCACAAAACCGAAGTTCCAATGTACAAATATTAAGAAACATAGAGTAAACATAAATTTACTATTCATAGAAAAGAGAATTAAAAATAAAAATAACATAAAAGACGAAGAAGATGACATGTGTCAAAGATCACAGAGATCTAGGAGAACTATACCATCGACAAAAGAGGAAAAGGATGTGAGAAAAGGATCGAGGTGTGCTGGTAGGCTATTTGGGAGCGCCATTGCCGTTGTACTAAATTGAGTGCTCGAAGTTCCACAAGTATCAACTGGGATCAAAAACTCATGGCTACGAGCACGGGTGTACTTATCTCGAACATAGAAGTTAAAACATTCAAGAATCCCAGGGTTGTGAATTGCACCGCGAAGAAGAAGGAATGAATGTTTAAATAATATTCGTTATCAAAAAAATGTAACTGGATTCACTCGATTGTAAAGTGGAGGTTTGTGGCAAACCTATACGATATTTAGAGCAGTTTTTTCAACCTTTTTCTCCTTTCCGTCGTTTCCTCACTTCTCAGAAACTTTTTCCTCCCTATAAATTTGGCATGAAAAATATTACATTTACACAAAAATAAAGAGTTCCTTCCTAAAAAGTATTTAGCGCCCAAAAAAATAATCCAGGTAAAAGATAAACGTCCTCCGTCTCCAATTTAATTCCTCTTTGATAAAAATATATGAGCAATTAACAAAGTCTTGATATTCAAATTAATGTATATAAAATAATATTCAGCAAAAAATGTAGGTATTCCCCCTTGGAATTCTTTAATTCGACTATAAAAGTCATTTTAACATGGTAGGTATTATTTACATTGAAAGCGTTTTATTTAACCCTTTCATTACGGCTCGGTGGAATAAAAATTATACTGTCAATACGGCATGAATTTTTGAAACCATTTTTTTTGCTTAAAACTAGTATTTGAAGCATAAATGTACATATTTTCATATATCACATTAGTTCTTGTATCCTTTAGCTATCAGATGATGCATACAAAACTATTATATTTAACAAATGTTCATTATATAACTCCAAGCATGTGGTAGCATTGACACATGTGGCTTACAGGAAAATCGCTCCTGTGACGAAACCTTACGATATTTATTTCCATGCTTTACAGATTACTGTACAGAATACATGTAGGTTGATAAAGGTAATGACTGCAGTTCCAATTTACTACCGTAGATGTCATAATGAGTACTGAAAGTAGCAAAACTATATATCACGACTACCTATGTCAATGGTAGGTGAATCTTACATGGCGTATATCGGGTACCGATGCGAACAGGTTATAATGTGATTTTTATTTTCTATAATGTGGCAACCCACAAGTATACACTTATATGACATGAATATCGAACCTCTCGGTCTGTAGAAGTGTGGTATACATCCACATTTTTGTATGCATAGAGATATCCTGCAGTCTATGCGGCAAAGGTTGTAACTGTAAACAGGACTATGCACCAGGTTAGATTCTGACAGGAAACGGCATTTCCTCTGCAGGATGCTCAACCTAAAAAAAAAACAATTTTACTTGTATTTTTCTGACACGTATAATTGCTTAAATTAATAATACATAAACATATCTACAGTAAAATCCATTAAATAATTCATTGTTTAAATCGGTTAATGAGTGGAAAAGCAAGTGCGCGAAACTTCAATCGTACCTAATTAAATATAATAGTATATTGATCGGAATAATATTTTTCATGGATGGCACTTGTTCTATATTAATGAACATTTCATTTTTAGGTTATAATAATCATACCATTCAAACATAATATTTTACCGAGATAATACTTGCTGTGCATCTATGTGTTTTGAACGTGCTTATGTATTTTTTAATCTATTAAGTAAAATAATATTTGAAATGAGTAATTTGCATAACGAGCAAATAAAATGTGAAAAAATTGCTCCCTTAACGAGTGACATTTCGCATAACGAGTAACGCAGAAAGGGGAAGTCACATAACGTATGACGCACTTGTGAGCCGGGATTTCTGCGTCATTGCTTCAGTCTGTGTTTAGCACTCGTACCGTTAGCACGTTGGCGTTGCATGTGAACACACATTTTTTAACTTGTGCAGACATTATTTGTAAAAAAAAATTGAGAGTCTGGAGGTGTCACATTTTCACCCAATTTTAAAGAGTCGGCTAAAACAAATGTCTCTAGACAGCTTTCTACATAAATTATTGAATAATAATCTAGCTTCGATTTTTAAAAATGTTTCATCCAGGTTGTTACGATCTTTAACAATTTATAAGCATGTCATTTTATTGGAATAAACGTTAAAAAAAAATGTTTCGCATGGAACGCATTATCGTGTTTTACATCAATTTATACGGGAAAATTAGTTTCGTTTAACGAGTGTTTCGCATAACGAGCAAGATTCTGGAACGAATTATGCTCGTTAAGAGAGGTTCCACTGTATTTTATAAATATTATTCTATTTCCGCTTTTTGGTACGCCACAAAATGCATCTATAAAGTTCTATCAACCACCATAGCAGTTGCCTTATTCCATTTCAACTCTCCCTTCCGCAGCTTCGAGAACATTCTATGTATATTTAGTTCCAGATGGTCTTCTAGGACCTTTGTTTCTTGACCGACTGTATGATGGAAGGCAGCCTCGAAGAATGATAATTTATCAAAATTGCTCCGTTCTCACAAAATTTGTCAGAAAATTGCAGTCGAAATAGATAGAGCTACGTTACAATATGGCCTAACAGTTTCAACTAATCAACTTTGAAAAAGTGGCGATAAAATGTGCGGATGATATATGGTCTCAATGCATTTTAAAACAATATTTGTATTAAAGGCTTGGACTGGACTAGACTTTACCCGCCTCAGGACAGCTAAGTCTCCTTGATTATGCCCTCATTCAGATTATGATCAGTTAGCAACTGATAAGTCCAGTGGGAGTCCCCTTTAAACAAATGTGTCAACAAAGTGCTAAAAGAAAGTACCTGTGAAAGAGATTACAATCGCATTCGCGGGTTGTAAAGAAATGGAGATGGAAGTAGATTCTGTCACCGGAAATACGAGCAAAGATTGTAAATGCGTGGAATTTTTTTTAGTGGACACAAAGTCTGCATGCGCGATAGGGCCGAGGCGATTCTCTCGAACTGCAACGAAAAGGACTCCTCTTTTTAACGAGAGGAACTGACAGCCCCAGAGAAGAGGTCTGGAAGGGGGCGCCACAGGGGAAACTAGGGTTTGAAACTAAATTAAATGAGTATAATCTGTCATTTAAAGCGTCATTAAAGGTTTGGACGATTACTTCGCTGCTTCCGCTGAAGTGTAGATGGTCAACGCTGTTACGTAAATCTTCATATATAGACCATCGTCTGAGTAATACTGCCTGCTCGCCAAATCTGGGGTTTCCATTGGTCCATGGACGAAAACCTTAAATATACACAAGAAACCGAAATTACATTTTTTTTAATAAATACCAGATATATAGCAGAAAACTGAATAACAGAGTGTGAACTTAAATAACTTCTTAGGTTTTCACGGCCAGATTTGATATTGTGGCTTTTGGGTTGAGCTGTGTGTGGCGAAATCAAAAGCCATTGAAATTAAAAGACATCCCATCAACATCAACAGGGATGACGGCTTGGTTCTCAGAACAGCATGGCTTCCACCTCTAGCACATACTCTAAAACCTGTACAGACAAGCAAGGACGACCACAGTCCGACATGACGTTCGTGGATGAACAATTCTTAGAACATATCTACCGTAGTCTTATAACATACCTACGATTCTTCGGCATGAAACTTGAGTTGCCATTGAGATATAAATCAATAACACTCATAAAAAATATATAATCAGAATAAACCAACTCAAAAACTAAATAAAATATAAATACTGAAGAAGACCCCTGTAATGGCGGTAGAAATATTGGCTGAAGGAAGTTCGCCACACACGGCTCAACCCAAAAGCCACAATATCAGAGTGTGAACTGATTTAAAACTTTGACAGTTACTGTTGTCAAGGCAGTGCCGGCTTTAGACCATGCGGCACCCTGGGCAAAAAAAAATCAGGCAACTCCTGTTATTTTCGGAGGGAGGGGAAATGTTTAGAAAACACCCCTTATAGGAGCTAAAGCCGCCCTTAGTAGTTCATTCGGCGCCTTGGGCAGCCGACCCACTGCGCCACCCCCTAAAACCGACACTGTGTCAAGGAAACAGTATTTTTGAAGCTACTGTTTTACTACATTGGTTACCATAAGATATGGATCATATTTATCACTTTTTGAATACTAACGGTATAATTTGTTGATAGATTGGTGACTTGACCAAAAATTTCTCCATCTAGCGGATGAACGAAGTAGGTGGAATTTCCTTCAACCAAGTCCCAACGATTGTTAATTCTGTATCTGTAGAAAAATAATGTTTGTATCAAATATGCATGTTTAATAAGGTAATTAAGTAGATGATAGATACACTATTGACCTTTTTTCTTTAATATGACAGTGTATACACGTATTTTATGTATTACCACGGTCGCTGCTCTTCGGAACTTAAAGAACTAATTCCTCCTGCACCCACCCACAACCGACAAACTCGTCTTATACTTGCCGAACATCCATACACGGTTAATATATGTCGACCAAGAACTGGCAGTTTCCAAAGCTACTTATTTAATGCCACCGGTAAGCTATGGAATGCTCTTCCAGCGTCTGTGTTTCCTCGTTCCTACAATATAGATCTCTTCAAGAAACAGATAAATATACACTTGCAATCTCCCCAACCCACGCACAAACACGAACACAACACACGTTTCCCGTATGCAGCGTCCAGCCTCCCTGGCTGAGCGTCATAGAGTGCACTGGTCTTGACTGGATGTGCTCTCCTGCATCCGTTTACATAAAAAAATAAAAAATAAATTTAGACCCTGTCAAAAAATGGCCGTGTAAGTTCGCGTTGTTTGCTAGGTCATAGATATCGCATACAAATCTTATATTAATCGGTTACTACTGTGAAGTTTTGGATACATGCTTTGTGAAATTAACAATCCACGGGGTTGGGATATGAGCAAAAATATCCGTGTTTGACTAGATCTCTAGAATCTCGGATCTTTGTTAATGGTAGATAATAGATATTTGGAGGAAAATGCGGGTTGGGATAAAAGATAAAATTAAACTGAATTGTAGATATTGAACTTACTCCGGTGAGTTGTAGTAAGCTATTTTAGAGTTGACAGCATAACACAATCCAAACTCTGTTATTGTGGGCTCTAGATGTAAGGATACATCTGGCGCTCCAAAAGTCAAACCTGTAAAAATGACAGTCAAAGCTTATCAGTTGGACCTCGTGTTACACAATTTATAATGCTTTACGCGAAGTTGAAATTGATTTATTTTTTACAGTAATATTAAATCCTATTTGTTAAATTTTTTAGATTGGCGTTTGTGTATTCATATCGACCATCCTAAAGTAATGAAAAAACTAATATCAAAACAGTTTCTTAGTTTGGAAAGTAAGCGTATTTTACATTTTATGTTGTAACTCCTCTGCGTTCATAACCGAATAAATTACTTTTTTATGTTAACACATACAGGAGAATACGGACAGACGGTGATAGTAATTCTAAAGTCTCAGCTGTGGAATTCTATGACGCTTATCATGGTGCATATGGCTAACCGCTCCATGTGCAGTGTTGATCCGCCAACGTCATAAACTACAGCCCGAGATTCACGCATCATCCTTATTATTACATGAATTTCCTATGAAGGGTAGTCTTCACGGAATGACTTTCGTCTACCACCAATTTTGATTAATATGCTATGACTGGCATTTTACGGGTGAGGTATCAAATTCACACCAACCGGGGTATTTCGGAGCTCAGAAATCTTTTTTTTTTTTTTATAATCTCCGTCGGGGATCGAACCCACGACCTTTGGCTTGCAAAGCAAACGCTTTGACCATTGAGCTATACCCGTCTAATGTATATGTACTTATTCGGTTTCTTTCGACCGTCTATGCTGCAATATATGAAGCTGCATTTGTTTTGATATCAGCTTGATATAGCACTTTTAGGCTGATGCCGTAAAGCCTCGAAAAACGATCTTTTGTCTCTTATTTTTGTTCGCTCGCCTGACATGCAGATCTAATAATTTTAGTTTTAATTATAGAATATTGCGCAGGCATTTGCATACACCATTTTATTTGTTATGACAGTTGCTCCATTTCATGTTTGTGCAACTGTCATCTTTAATTCGCTTTTTTGCCGCGACTGTCTTGGCAGCGCTAGATGTCAGAGTGCGCCGTCAGTTGGCAGTTCGCTCGCGACCCATCCTGCCACCCAGTAATTCGATATCGAATTCAGAGAGGAGAATATCAGTTTGTATGTATGTATTTGCAAACTATTGTAGATAACAGCATAAATTAGTAAACCACTAAAACATATTTTGTGCTTTCCGGACAAATACAAGAAATTGTTGTGTAGTTATTAATTGTTTACCTGGATTGAAATTCATGGAC
This sequence comes from Glossosoma conforme, assembly GCA_022606575.1. NCBI lineage: Eukaryota > Metazoa > Arthropoda > Insecta > Trichoptera > Glossosomatidae > Glossosoma > Glossosoma conforme. The sequence goes on along the minus strand of JAGTXR010000058.1, from coordinate 3,642,939 downwards.
AAGTTGACCAGGATGCCCATATAGTCCGAGCTCTTGATCTCAGGGTAGTCGGGCAGATCTTTAAATGTTGTATAGTTTGCCACGGCCAACTGTCTAATAAATATCTCCATTGCTGTTTTATTAGCTGGTTTCGCCCTCCTGGAATATAAGAGTATACGTAAGAAAGTTTTTCAAAGAAACACCAAAAAGAAGTGAAGAAAAATGTAATTAGTTTTTATTTAACTTTTTTTTTTTTTTTAATAAATAACCAATATCATATTGACATCAACATGATAGAGCCATTGTTGACTGGTACCGAAAACCTCGATATACATTCTTTCGTCTCTTATTTCTGTTCACTTATCGACATGCATGTGTCGCCATATTGGCATTTTGGACTAGTTGTATAGACCACCGCTTGTGGCGCTGGGCGACGGCCCATCACGAGCGCAGCAGGCGGGTGCCGACCTTCGGCGAGATCGCATTGTTAAATCCCGATCGATCGAAGCGAAAGTAACGCCGTGTTACGATCGATCGGGGCAAACAATTTTATAGTAAATATATGTCCATGTGCTTCAGAAAAAGTGTTTTGAACTTTGTGTTATGAATCTGCCCCTTATCCTGCCCGCACACGAAGGATTAACATATTTTGAAAGAGAGGAGGATGTTAAGAGGAAAAAAAGATTCTTTCCCCGAAAATATGAGCAAAATTAGAAAAAAAAAATGTTTATGCGATAGGCCCGAAGAAATAACTTTTTTCGATGCAATTCGAAGAAATTCCCAACAAGAAGAACTGACAGTGGTTTAAGAAGAAACCAAAGCTATTGTAGAATAAATCAATTCTACTCATTAGCTGCATGTTTATCAATGTAACAATGCTGTCACGTATGATTTTATCCAAAACTGTGGCAAGTTCTGACCAAGATTTGATTGAATTAGGGTCATTACCATATGTGTACTCACATGATGTAGTGCTCGAGCTTCCTGTCGTTCAGTTTGGTGGCTGGACATACCGTGACGCAAGGAAAGGTTGTGTTCCAGGCGAACATGTCCCTATCCATGGAGACCACAGTTGGGGATCCTTGGTATCGCTGCCACGTGCTCTTGCTTAGGAAAACAGCTCCCCAGGATGCAAGGACTACAACTAGCACCCAGAGAACTCTGAAACACGTGCAAATCTAGTAAAATTACTGCTTTGGTGAGGTTTATAAGTGGCTTAAATGTGTATAATTTAGGGTGTCCCAGGCTATGTATAGGTTTTTTTTTAAATGAAATCGTCTCACTCTCTATTCTTATGTGATTTGGTCTTAATAACTGACATAATAAATTTTATTTCTATCGGACAATGTTTTCTGATAGCGACTTGATGTTGAAACTTTAATATAAAATTTTGTAAGAAGGCCAAAAGGAGCTTTTGAAAACTTATTGTTTATTCAGCAAATAACGGGTCCGCCAAATAACTTTTTTTTTTTTGAAAATGGGGTGCAAAACATCGAGTGTAGCTTCGGCTGTGTGGCACGTAGCGCCGTCCTGTTGAAACCAAATGTTGCCAATATCCTCTTCTTCAATTTTTGTGAACAAAAATGGCCCGATAACGATCGCCATTGACTATAACGGCCACTCCTTGCTCATTTTCGAAGAAAAATGGCCTGATTTTCAAAATAATGTCGCAATATTTCCCAGCATTGTTCAAGCGTATACACAACCATATTCGTTCAGCGGAAAGGTAAAACTAATTATCTGTCAAATCAGACATGAGTTAAGTGTTACCATTCACGAAATAAGCACTAGTTGAAAAAAAAACGTTAGATGGCGGACCCTTTAGAAAGCTGTTTTATCTCTATCTTACATATATTAAGTATCGATTATGTAAATATTATTATCTTTGACTTGCAAAGAAAATGATTTGAGAAAACCTTCTTCAAGCTTACATTTCCACTGGATGTCTTTCGGTCTTTGTGAAATGGTTGAGACCATGAATCGAACTGGTATCAAGGAACAGAACGAAGAACCTCTTTCCTCTTCCTTCCAGCCTCTCGCAGATAGTCTTTCTCCTTGTTTTCTCTTTGGCTCTCTTCTGCCCCTCCAGGTCCTGGGAAACTAGCTGCGCGTTGTAGGACATGTTACAGATATCCTGTTGTGTTATATGTCCCACAAACAACTGGAATTTTAATTGAATTTCGAAAGACAATGGTTCGTTTGTTTTTTGCTGTGGTAGAAAATCAGAGATGTATTTGGGATATTTGATGAAGTGGTAAAATATATTCTCTATTCAACAAGTGTTAATTTCTATTATCAATTGCCAATCTTTTGATTTGGGATCAGTATTGGCAATATAATTTGCCCTTCTCGCCGTTTGCTACCATTCGCTTTAGCGTCCGGTTCTTGATCACCAATCCATAACTTTTCTCCTCCACCTACCACATTCATGTCCAACACACTTAGATTATTTCAGTAACTTGCTTACCTCTTTATGCCGGCGGGCATGGTTTAGTGGTAAAAGAGTTTGCTTACGAAACCAAAGGTCGTGGATTCGTTCGCCGACGCAGATTAAATCATTTTTTTGAATCGATTTCTATACTTTATAAATTCCCCATTTTCTATAAATATCGGTCGGTGTGAATTTGAGCCCTCATCTGTAAAATGACAGTCAAAGCCAATTATTTAAAATTGGCGGTAGATGAAAGTCGTCCCGTGAACACCACCCATTCATGGTAAATTCCTGTAATAAATGGAAGATCTAGTCTATGTATTGTCTTTGACGTTAGTAGATTAAAACTACACATGCAGCGCTCAGCTTGTAACTTAGTGACCGTCATTAAATCCGTAAATGAATTTTCTGTATCACTATCACCATCTATCGGTATTATCCTGTATTTGTTAAAATAAAAAACCTTTTATATTTGTCGGATAAAAACATATTTCATATATTTTTAAGTTCGGTTCTGCTCAATTCGAAATAATCGCACTTATTTGTTGCATACAATTATAATCATACTAGTGCATGGATGGTGTTACGTTTCGTGATGCACTGGATTAAATTCCGCCGTAAGTCGATGCATTATAGATTGCGCAACGAGCGCTTCTCAAATGGTCGCTCTCGTAATGCTTTAATTAATAAAAAAATGAGGTCAACTTGTTTGCGAACCGCAGGTATGAGATCAATATTTAGATCATCTAGAGAGGTTTGATACATTACACACATAATAGAACAATGTCATTATTTTTTAAATTTAATATCAATTAATTTAATTATATACAGTCGATTCCGCTTAATTGCGACACATTGTCCATCGGACATTTTGTCCCAATTAAACGGCTGTCCCAATTAATCGAAGTTCATATTTTTCAATGCAAAAATGATTCAAGTGTAGACTGTCTTTTGTTTTTGTAACATTTCACTTCTACAAAATCGGCACAGATATTCAGTGCGGATGAAGGGCTCCCTTCATTTTCTTCCTGCATAAAATAACGCTGTAATACGGCAATATATTTTTTTGCCTCCTGGTTAGTCACAGGCACAGGTGACTCATCATCATCATCGTCATCTTCGTCTAATTTTTCATATTTTGATTTAATACCTTCTACAATTGAATCCTCACAGTCTTCATTATCATCGTGACATGGTAAATTGTTATCTATTCTTGAAAATTCTTCATAGTTAATAATACGAACTTGCAACATATCCTGATTTTCTTCATTGTTTAAAATTTCGGAAATATCTAAGGGCTTAAGTTAGTTAAAAGTTAAGTTAAAGCCGCAATTAGTGCTGTGATCTTATATTTACTGTCCCAATTAAGCGGAATGTTGTCCCAATTAAACATATAAATTTACTATTGGTTTCTTGGTTTGGTTTCTGTTCTTTGAGATTTGTCCCAAATAAGCGGCTGTCCCAATTAAGCGGTGTCCCAATTAAGCGGAATCGACTGTATTTGAAAAAGCAAAACGTTCCTTACTAACACATGCTCACACGTGTGAGCATTATTTTTATAGTAGAGACATGCTCTAAATTGGAAGCAGATTCTAAGTAAAGCTACTTATTAGTTAATTGTTTAGTATATAATTACATTTATGTTCAATCAGTAAGCCGGCGGGTATATAGCTCAGTGGTCAAAGCGTTTGCTTTGCAATCCGAAAGTCGTGGGTTCGATCCCCGACGGAGATTTAAAAAAAAAAATTTTTTTATCGATTTCTTAGCTCTAGAATACCCACGGTTGGTGGGAATTTGATTCCTCAACCGTAAAATGCCAGTCATAGCATATTAATAAAAATTAGTGGTAGACGAATGTCGTCCCGTGAAGACCACCCATTCATAGTAAATTCCTGTAATAATAAGGATGATGCGTGAATCTCGGGCTGTAGTCATTGACGTTGGCGAATCAACACTTCACATGCAGCGCTAAGCCATATGTACCATGGTTAACATTATAGAATTTCACAGATGAGACTTCAGAATTACTATCACTATCTGACGGTATTCGCCTGTTTGGATATATACTTGAAATCCTGTAGGAGATCACAAACTAAAAGTGCTATTTTTTCAAGCCTATTTATTACTAAATCCCTAATACGGAAGGCAGAGCTGAAATAGGATGAGGCGAGGATCATGGCGAGTGACAGAGCTTTGTGCGGACCATATGCTCCATTTAGAGAGCGGACATGGTGTGATGTCATAAAGAACGATAAGGAAAATGACACAATTTTTTTTCAAATTAAATAAAACATTGAAAATTAGTTTTTAATGTGCTTTATTGTGAATTTTAGTGTTAAAAGTATAATTACATTAACTGACAATACTTGGTGAAACTGCATAATTATAATTTTTAATTAAAAAAAAAAATAACATTATTGAAGATGGTCTCCAGGGAGGCCGAAACTTGTAATCAGATAATATAAATATGAATGCAAAACATTTTTTTTTTTAAATTTAAATTAATTTAAAATTATAAGAAAAATAAAATCATTGACAAATGACAATTTATATTCCAAAGAATATACTCGTAGTACCACAAAATAGTGTTGATAATTCAATGTGATAAGGTTATTATGGTTTTGTGGAATCAGTTGCCATAAGTGGAAACAATTTCATGGAACATTGATTCAAAAAGATAACATAAGCCTCTGTACATATACTAATTAATAGAGTCACGTAATGCATCAATTACGAAAGGCTTCCATTCAGACCGCTTTGCAGCCTATTTAATAATAATTAGAATAATTCTCCACAATTAAATGTTTTGACAATATGAATTCGATTGTATGATAGTCTTTGGAGATGTTCCGTGTGAGATTTTAGCGTGTATTTCACATGTGTGTATATAAATATGAAACCTTTTGCATGCACGCTCACATAGACTTACAATCAAATGTTAATTTCACTGTTAATATGTTTTTTGTAGTCAGAATATTGTTTTGTTGTTGTGTTCATACGTAATAAAACTCTAAGAATTCAACATAAATTTAGAGCGACGATAAACCACCAATATCATCGATAATTAATTATATTTGTTATTAGTTGAGTTGAGCCGTCTCTAAGAACCTAATAATCAAGACTTCGGGAGTGTCGGGTTAATCTCCTAACTTCTTAAATGTTTTGATTACTTACATTACAATCACCTTAAATATGCCTCGGATACTACAGCTTTTGTAGTGTGCTCTGAAAGTCCTCGAACTGTTACTATTGAGTTAAGCGAGAATCATATATGTTCCCAGGTGGACCTCCAGATGCAGAGATTTAAAAAAAATGGATAGATAATGGTAGCTGAGAAAACGGTAATTTATTGAAAGCTTACGAGTATACGCAGGTATGGAGTGAATATTTTAGTCATTTAATTGTTTGATACATTAATATAAAGTTTTGAAAGAGCAGCAGAAATATGATAACATCGAGATAGATTTGAAATGTGATATGGTGTGAAAGTATCTGAAATCGTACAGCAGATACCCTTATGCATCAGTTGTCGTGAGTAAAGCAAAATTGGCATTTTTGGACAAGTCCGCTCATGGGTGTGTTAGTTATATACATCGCCACTCGTAAATATATGTCAATGTGCTTCTGAAAAAGTCTGTGTTATCAATATTCTCCTAATCCTGCAATCACGCGAAGAAATAACAAACTTTTGAGAGAGAGAAGGATGTTATTACTTTTTGGTTACAGTTATGACGCGTATTGATTTTTAAGTGGTTCTTTTTGGAGTATCTTTTTTGATGAGATACCAGAAGAGTCTCAGAGTGAAGAAATAGACGATCTCCATGAAGCTCAGCATGCTGCAGCCAAGAAACAAGCCAGCCGTGCCTCCAACTGAAACTGAAATATAAACGAAAATATTGGAATGATATTCGAATTTTTTCAAAGTTCAGTTGAACCATGGCGTCCTAAAAAGGTTGCATTTAGTTGAACCAAGAGGCATTGATTTATTCATCCCTTTATCCTACAAATTATAGAATGATATAAAACATATAACTAAACAACATAGAAAAAGACAATAAAACTAAGAGATTCCATGCATTCACTATATAGCATGTACTACTGTATGTTTCAGTCCCGATGGATCCTTCTTAAAACGAGCTTACGTAATCCTTCTTCGTAGTAGTATCAATTCGGTGGATTGGCTTGCAGCAAAAAAATCTTCAATCAAGATCTCCACTCCTCTCGATCCTCTGCAGTCCTCTTCAGCTCAGCATAAGAGCTACAAATCATGTTCTCGAACACTTGCTTCAAATACTTCCGTCTAGGGCGCCCTCTACAGTTTCTACCATCAACCATCCTCTCCACAATGTCGTGAAAAAGACCATCGTGGCGCATGATGTGACCGATATATCGGGCTCGCCTCTCTGAGATGGTTCTTACTAGGTACCTATCTTCCTTGATTATGCTGAAAGCCTCATTGCCCGTGACCGTGGTCTCTCCAGGAAATTCCGAGAATTTTCAACAAACGTTCATTATGTAACTCCATACATGCGATGGCATTGACACATGTGATTTAAAGAAAAATCGCTCCCGTGACGAAACCTAACGATATTTATCAACATGCTTTACAGATTCCCGTAAATAATACAAGTTGGTTGATCTTTATCAATTCCCTTTGGTATGACTCCACTTCCAATTTCCTACCGTAGATGTCACAATGAGTACTGAAAGCAGCAAAATGATATATCACGTTAGCCGATGTCAACGGTTGGGGAATCTTTGACGGTATATGCCGACAACCGATGCGAAAGGGTTAAAGGAATCGGACAGCAAGTTTTGTCTACCTGTACATAGTACAATTGCCCAATGTGATAAAACTACGTTTTTGTCAAATCTCACCTAGAACATCTGTGAATCCAAATATAATTTCACGTCGAAATCTCATCTTGGGATAGGTCATCACTCCCCATTGGAAATTTGTTCCGTAGAACCAATTTTGAAGAGACTAGAATAAAATTAAATGTTAATATTTAGTAATTAAAGCGTTACATATTACGTGTTAAGCATGTTACAAATGTTTCTAGCTTATGGACAAAAAATGGAAGTGAAATTCATCAAACCCATCATACAATCCAACCTAAAATTCAGCTCATAGACATTAAGAAAAACTCTTAAAGTTTTTGACAGCTCGTGTTCCTCACAGGGAGCTAAACACAAGTTTTCAATCGTCAAAACCAAAGGTCGTGGGTTCGATCCCCGACGGGGAATAAAAAAAAAAGGATTTTTAATCGATTTCTGAGCTCTAAAATACGCCCGATTGGTGTGAATTTGATCCCTCACCCGTAAAAATTCCAGTCATAGCCTATTAATCAAAATTGGTGGTAGACGAAAGCCGTACCGTAAAGACCACCCATTCATAGTAAATTCCCGCAATAATAAAGGATGATGCGTGAATCTCGGGCTGTAGCCTACGGCGTTGGCGGATCAACACTCCACATGCAGCGCTTAGTCATATGCAGCATGTTAAGCGTCCACATAGAATTCCACAGATGAGACTTCAGAATTACTATTACCATCTGTCGGTATTCTCCTGTATGTGTTTACTTAAAAAAAACACGTTCAAGGGTATTGTCCAATATAGAATGAGTAGAGAAAGACTCTTCAGCGCAATATAGATCCAAACCTACTGGATACGTAGAACTCTCCTCACAGAGACACCAAATACAATATCTTCTTTTAATATTTACAGTAACTTTTGATATTGAGTGATCATGTCAATATTTATTTAATGTCATTTTTCTTTTATATTTTACAGTAGCATTTAGTGTTTCAGACAAAAGCCCGTTACTTGTTTATTAATAATTATCGAAATTCTGAAGAAGTTGGACAAGCTGTAAGCCTACTCATACCAACCGTGTATGAATAACTAATCATAATAAAAATAATGAGATTGTCAATTTCTTACCATCAATTGTGTAACGTAGTTAACGTCATTGCAATTGGGAGAGCATACACAGTTTAGGTCGTCAGTGTTGATGTCTGACAATGCCATCAAATTGACTGAAAACATGAAAAGTTAAGTCATTACATGCGACATGTACTCGATATGGTTCCTTCAGGCTCACACCAAAAGACCGCGACAAATGATCTGTTATCAGAACTTCTCTGACTGGGATACATAAATAAGGATATATAAATAAGGTGTAGAGTTAAGTATATGTAAATCCATCCATGTAGAGCGAGCATACCTAACCGAGCGATTGCATATTTTGAGGGCTGAACACACACAACAAATCCCCCCCCCTTAATGTCAGGCATAACGTCAAAGTCGAGAATCGAGACTTTCGGTCACTTTTGTTCCTGCCTTCGACGAAGACACTTGGTCCGCTGCTCCCGGCCGCGTAAGCCGTTCGACACCGCCATTTTGAATCACGGGTAGCACGTGGGTGGAACTCCGGTGAGTCTCTACAAAAACTGATCCATATCTCCACATTTTAACCCTCCAGATACTGCCTGTATTTAGAGCCGTGTCACATGATACAATTTCCATTGACTGTTTATGTTATCTTTTGCCATTCAAATAATTATTTGCAAAACAAAATTTATAACTTACTTTCATATACTGACAAACACTGAATACCAGCAGCGTCGCATATTTTATCTGATCCTAAAAGAAAAAGAACGATAAATACAAAAATAAATTGATTATAACTATGGCATGCTTTAATGCTAATATTGTAAAAGTTTCAGAGAATTTCTTAAAAGATTTGGCCTCTCTTTTTGCGACCCATGTCCATGTGATCCAGGCATGCAACAGACGGTGGGACACTCTCTCGTGGAGTGCATCATCCGTGAGAACAGGAGACGTATTCTGTGTTGTCGCCTGGGAGTCTTAAAAAGAGACTTAAAAAAATGTATAAAAAATATATGGTTGCGTATTGTACACTGCATGTTACACACAAGGTTAGAATATACGTCTGAGAAATAGTTGAAAAACGTAGGAGCCTATTCCATTTCAACCTCGTTAACCGCTCTCGTAGCCCCGAAGATTTCTCTGATGAAGTTTAACAGCAAAGGACCGTCAGAACTAAGCAGCAATTCAGGAAAATCCTCCCAAGGAATGGTAGAGACTCCTAGGCAACAACACAGAATACGTCTCCTGTTCTCATGGATTATGCACTCTCCACGAGAGAGTGTCTCACCGTCTGTTGCATGCTTGGATCACATGGACATGCGTCGCAAGAAGAGAGGCTGAATCTTTATAGGAACTCTCTGAAAATTCCGTGTAGATGAAAGTCCACAGAGTTCGTCTTTTTCCACGTCAATAAGTGTTCGATGGATGGAAAGAAAGACTTGGTTATTCCTCCCGAGGTTGATTCTTGATATGCCACATTCTGACTGTATTATTTTTCCTACCTCTTTGTCTATAGAAGTGCGGTATGCAGCCACACAGGACGATGCACAGCGATATTCTGCATTCGATCCTGCACAGATTGTAGCTGTAAACAGGACTGTGAACCAAGTTGGATTCACCGGGAAAGCGACATTTTCTCTGCACAACGCTTAACCTGCAGACCAAAAATAACCCACATTCAATGGCAAAAACTTCCATAGAAAACAATACGAACGCAGCACAGAGCAGAACTTTGGACTGACTCACGTTTAAAAATGAAAAACTTTTAAACACCGAAATGAAAGACTCAAAGAATCACTTTTTTGGGCCATTTTTCTGAATTAGTTGTTTAGCAGTTAACCTTTAAACGTCCTGTAGTCCCATACGGAACTGCAAATTTGCGTCGTTCAATGCCCTAGCAGGCCAATGTTTGTAATATTTCGTCGCACAATAGATTCTTCCATGAACTTAATTTAATACTATTATTACAAATTAATGTAATCCAATTGTGAAATGAACCATAAGCACTCCCGTAGTGCATTGAACAACGTAAATCTGCGGTCCCGTAAGGAAACCACTGGTCGTGAACTGATTACTAGACGTATAAAATAAGGGCGAGATGAGCAGTAGTAATTGCTAACAATCTCCTCTGTCCCAAAAAGCTGTTATTCCGTCGCACGAGGGCAGAATAAGGAGCAGATTGATAACACAGACTTATTCAGAAGCACATTGGCATATATTTATGATAAACTTTATAAGCTTCAGGACACAACTGAGTCGTGTGGCCCGTGGTCGGAATCGCCGTTGGTGGCAAAAACTATCTAGCTCACACAACCGTGAGTGGACTTGTCCAAGATGCCAATATGTATGCATGACAAGCGAACAGAAATATGAGACGAAAAATTGTTTATCGAGGTTTCCGGTACCAGCCAGCAAGGGCTACATCGTGCTGATGTTATTGCGAATACTGTTCAAAAAGTTGGTTGAGAATGACACAAAGCTTTATACCTTGGCAATCCCAGTAGATGTAGAATACGGGTTGAGCAAGTAGAACAATCGAGAACTTACTTGGCCACTTCTGGAGCTGTTTCGACGATAGTAGCTGTGGTGTAGATCTTCATGTAGTATCCTGTATCAGAAGTGTAGCTAGGGCTAGTAATGGTAGGAGTTTCGTATGGGCTGTGTAAGAAAACCTGAAAATTAAAAGTATATACAAAATGTTTCTCCTTCTTTAGGTATCTCATGCTAAGCTGAAGAGGACTGCAGAGGATCGAGAGGAGTAGAGATCGAGATGCAAGATTTTGTTGCTGCAAACCAATCCACCGGATTGATACTACGAAGAAGAAGGTATCACATTGCAATAACTTCTAATCAGTATTTATAATACGGTTCACAATGTAATTTTGAAATCATTGGTTTTTGTATGAAGCAACATTGGGCTTGGATTATACTTGGATGGGTTACCGAATAACCTGTAATAGCTACTTTCCTCACCTCAAATCTTAAAAAACTTCTCTACAAACAGGTGTTAAGTTGGTTACCTTTTGCACATTATGTTACCTCTTGTTATCTTATGGCAACACCGTCTGTTGGCAGCCCTTCCCATGACGCGATAAAAGACTGTCAGTAGCGCTTGGCCCGCCTCACAGAGAGGATGCGTGACGGCCGTTCACGTGCGTGGACTGTTGAAACCACGTGTCGAATTGATCCACAGTATGGTTTTTATTGTGATTTTTAGAAGGAAAAAGTATGTAATAGTAAAATAGTTATATCAATAATATTGAACTCTTATAATTGTTCTCACCGTATAAGAAGAGGATATGTTCATCACTTGAGCATAAATTTCTCCATCAAGTGGGTGGACAGTGAACGTTTCGTTTGATTCGACAAAATCCCATCGGTTTTTTGCTCTGTAACTATAAATTAAATTATAATTTTATATTAATTTTAATTTAAAAAATATTTAGTTTCGATTCACATTTATTTTTAATGATTACATGCTTTGGACTCCCTGGAGACCATCTTCAATAATCTACACAAATATTTTTAATTTTCTATTATTTTAATAAAAAATAATTACAAATCATAATTATGCAGTTTCACCATGTATTTTCAGTTGATAACCTTAATGTTACTGAAAATTAAATGTTTCATACTGTTTTATTTTGAATTTGAAAAAATAGATAAATCCGACGAAGCCGATAGTTTAACCTCTAATAACACTCTCTCGAATTGCGTGCTGAGTAAACATTTTCGCCGCAAGTCCCCGTAATTACACGATCTTTCAGTTTTGTATTTACCAAAAAAAAAAACAAATTCAACTTTTGTATGAGAAGTTCATCCCGAAGTACACATTTTCGAACAACACGGTCTTGACTTTCGTGTTATTCGAGAGCTTACTGTAAAAGCATTTTTTTTATAAAAAGACTTACTCAGGTGAGTTGTAGATGGCGTGTTTAGAGTTGACTGAATAGCACAGACCCATCTCAGTAATCGTAGGTTGTAATGTTAATCGGTCGCTAAAGCCTCCAATGGTTAATTCTACAAAAATACAATCATTTTAATGTAGTAATTAAATATACAGATCCAATTACACATCATTCTTTTTTTATATTCATCAATTCATTCAGAAAAATATCGGCAGACTCGGGATGCGAACCACTAGCCTTGGAATCAACCTTTGCTCAGATCTTTTACACCGCATAGTCCCCTCGACTGCTTCCCCGCCCGAGCGGACACGCGTAAGAAGATGTATTTATATCATTGTTATCATCGTATAACGATAGATGTCTCTATAGTATAAATTCAGAGTATGTACATTATTATTTTTTATTATTCAATCAGTCAACATTTATTCACAAGCTTATTTATATTATTACTTTCACTTACATTTTAATGTATTTAATAAAAATTGATATCAACTCATCGTAATGTGTAGTGGCTTTTGGGTTTAGCCGTGTATGACGAATTTTCTAGAACCAATATTTTGACCGCCATTGCAGGAGTCTTCTTCAGGGTTGAAGATTTTGTGATGAGTTGATATCTTGAGGTAGTTTAGCTTAACGTACTTCCACGACTTCATATCGTATATCCTAAGGATAGTTGTTCATGTTTGTCTGTGCAGGTTTTTGAGCATGTGCTAGAGGTGGAAGCCATGCTGTTTTAAGGATCAAACCGTCATCCCTGTTGATATTGATGGGATGTCTCTTGATTTCAATGGCTTCCCTTACTAGGCGTTCATGTTTCCTTTGTGTACCCTGAAAAAGACCCTTGAAAAGGCGGTCGAATTATTGATGCCATACCAAATCAAGCCGTGAAAATCATAGTTGTATACTCGTATATATATATACCTGGATGGAATATTTCAGTCAGGTTAACTATCAGCTGCATGTAGTCTTTGCTGTCTATATACGGGTACTCTGGAACGTCTTTGAAGTTTGAAAAAGTGGCCCCCGCCAGCGCACGAAGAAAAGCTTCTAGAGCCTCTCGATCTGGAGGATCCACCATGGATATGTAAGCTTGGAGCTTGGTCTTGTTCAGCGTATTTACCGGGCATATAGTGACACATGGGAATGTGGTGTTCCATGCAAACATGTCTCTGTCCATGGATATGACTGTTGGAGAGTCTTGGTAGCGGTTCCAAGTCACCATGCTTATTGATGACACTCCCCAGAGGGCCACGGCTATGGAGACCAACCATATCACTCTAAAATAAATTTAATCAATAAATAAAAAACATTTTTATTCTTTACTAACAGAATAAATTTATTTCTAGTGGTGTGTATATTTTATGAGGTAATCTATCTTAAGTATTTGAAATAAATTATTAGTGTTTTTCTGCATGGATCCCAGGATGGGTCGTCCCTTTTCTAAAGGTGCTCTTTGGTCTCTGTCTTGTGCTATTTAGTTCCAGTTGTAGCTGATTTTTCAGATCTTATCTTACCTTCGTGTAAGTAGTCTAATTATAAATATAATTAATGAAACTTTTTTTCTATATAGATTTAGATACCTGGATTTATTTGGAAAAGTAAGGTCGGGGGTAGGAAATAGTCAGATGAAAACTATTTCAATGAATGTACTATATTTTCTGATATACAGACAAATATTTGTAATATTATTAATCATGGATTTTCTTGTTATAAATCATGTACATAATTTATTTTTTATATTAAGTTATAATAACAAAATTATTCATCTATATTTAGTGCGAATTAAATAATTCAGTAAATATTAATTTTTGATACTCAAAAACTCAATTCAGTAAAAATTGTTATTTATTTGTATACTAATAGACCTTACTTACGTTTTAATCAAATGATACCTTTATTGAATTATTAAGTTTAATCTTCTTCGTCGTGTCAGCAACGTCAAATTATTTCTGCACAGTATCTAGCAACATTGATAGCCCGTGTGTTGGGTACATGGAGCAGGATCTTAGGTGTGAAGCGGTCAACACAGTCGCACAATAGTGATTCTCCTTTCCGAAGCATTCCCCACCGCTCGAGGTTGTGCTTTGTTCTACCAACTTAATGTGTTCAGGGATTTCCACGTCCGCCAGTCAAGGTTCTTGCCAGTTGGGAGGCCTTCCTTTGGAGTAAGGAAATCGTCTTATGCGACTTGTTGTCAGAGATGGAGTCTCTCATTTTTAGGGCCGGATGTGAGAGGTTGTGTGGATCTTAGAAAGCCGCTTCGCGACTTCAGTTTGGGTGTTGGGGGTATCTGATTATACAAGCAGTGGGACGGTTGGTTGATTGCCTTACGCACTTCTTTTGCGCATATGACTTTGCGTCTTATGTTTGGTGGTACGACTTAAGTTTAATTATTGTAAGGAACATGTTTTTGATATAATTTAATTTCTACCTACAGTTCAAAGAAAACAAATCTATTAAAATTATTACGACTGGAATACAGAGCAGACCTCTAGCCGACTCATATAATAATACGATGCTCTTACATTTCTAATGGATGTCGATCTTTGATGGTCAACTGCTTTAATCCGTGGATTGAACTTTTATCGAAAAAGTTTACCAAATACTCAACTCCTTCTGCCCAAAAGAGTTTTGGATCCAAACCTTTTCTAAAAAAGTTTCCATTTCTCTTGCACCGAAACCTTTTTACAGGAATTACCTTCATTGCTTCAGCATCGAACCTCAACTGAAAATTGAAATTTCCTGAAATAGTTATCGAACGACTAAATCTGTCAAATAGACTATAATGCCTTAATGAGTGGATAATAAAATTTGGACAATTGTTTTGAATACAATAGAGTAATTTAATAAGTTTTTTTTCACATGAGTCCATTGATTTTTTTAACCCATTGTCAGGTTTGTGTTTAGTTGAAAACATACACGTATTATTATATCATTAATTTATATATTTTTTATTCCTTTATATACTATCCGTAGCATAAGGCTTCCAAAATTTTATGCATTGAAATTCTGCAATCATGTTTGCCTTGACGCAAGACAGCTCTGCATTCCTAACTTGCAACGAGTACATTATATTGATATCAGCTTGATATAGCTCTTTTAGGCTGATGCCGAAAAGATTCGAAAAAAATCTTTCGTCTCTTAGTTTTGTTCGCTCGCCTGACATGCACATCTATTAATGTTAGTTTTAATTATATAAAAATTAAATGGCGTTTGAAAACGCCATTTTATTTGTTATGACAGTTGCTACATTTCATGTTGGTGCAACTGTCATCTTTAATTTGCTTTTTTGCAGTGATTGTCGTGACGGCGCTGCATGTCACAGTGCTCCGGGAGTTGTCAGTTAACTTTCGTCCGGCCGGCGAACGCCATACCGGTCGGACGAAGAAATCAAGTCTTTAATAAAAATAAATGCGAATGGTGCTTCGAAAAAAAGTTGTTTGTGTACTTAATCTTCTCTTACATCCTTCCTCCACGCGGCCACGTGACAAGCCCGCGACTTGTCATCTTTTTGATGACGGAGTATGTCAATATGTATGACGGTATTGCAATACAGCGATAGCCCAGTGGCTTGAAAAAGCAGTGATCTTCTACGGCAATCACAGTTTGGTTATAATAATATATATAGGGTCCGCCATCTAACGTTTTTTTTCAACTAGTGCTTATTTCGTGAATGGTAACACTTAGCTCATGTCTGATTTGACAGACAATTAGTTTTATCTTTCCGCTAAACGAATATGGTTGTGTATACGCTTGAACAACGCTGAGAAATATTGCGACATTACTTTGAAAATCATGGTAATGTTGCAGAATTTGTGCAAAAATTGCGTACGGATTTTTGAAGAAGAGAATCACCGTCAGCTCCGTATGTTCGTTATCTTGTGAAAAAAGTAAAAGAAACTGGCATCCTCATCGATAAACCAAAGCGTGAAAAGCCAAAAACAGTGCGTACACCCGAGAATATTGCTGCTGTGGCAGAAAGTGTGCGTGAAGCGCCATCAATGGCGCTTCCATGCGGCGCGGCCATGTTGAACGAATTATTGTTGACAAAAATTGAAGAAGAGAATATTAGCAACATTTGGTTTCAACAAGACGGCGCTTCGTGCCACACAGCCGAAGCTACACTCGATGTTTTGCGCCCAGTTTAAAAAAAAAAAAAAGTTATTTGGCGGACCCTTTATATTCGAGCATATGGTCAACACGAATTTTCAACACATAATTCTGTAAGCTGCCTTGATTGAGACAATTTTTCAATGTTTATTGTATGTTTTGATCTGTCGGAATGTAGAGTGTGTGAGAGCGGGAGTGTTTGATCGGATTTATGCGAAGGGAATTGTTGTACGAGTTATGAAATTATCAAATGGGACACGAACATTCCGAATCCGATCTGTAGATATGAAATTTTTAGTTTTTTAATAAAATACTACAAAAGGAGTATTTTCAGTTATAGTTAAAACATTGGGAAACTTTGTACGATTATAAAAAGTCTTTGTATTGTATATTAGTATATCAGTATATCAGTTTGTGGAATCTTTGACATGTTATATTTCCACTTAAATATTCAAGTATTGTGGAATAATAAAGTGGAATTATGGACAATGGCATAATAGTCGTGATCAAAAAGATATATCAACGCTATTGAAAATAATACACAAGACTTAAGTGAAAAATAATGAATAATCATTTAATTATGTATTAAATGAACTTAATAATGTAGATTTTGTTGATACAAAAGGCTTCACTAAATGATTTCGGCCTCGGGAGCGTCAAACTAATCAACCAATCTCCTAAAAAAAATATTTGGAAAAATAACTCAATATTCTTCGGATACTATACAGTCGCCAACTTATCAAGTCCCCGGGTTCCTGCCGAGAGGGTCACGCGTAGAGATATCTTCAAAGTGGAGCATACGGACACCACGAATTGCGGTTTCACAGTTTTGTAAGCTCGATTGTCTTATGTCTTGTACCTTACACCTTTATCCCGGAGGTACACAGTGATAACATAGATGGTTCCCCGCAAATCAGAGAAATATTTGAGTGCTCAATAAGGGTTTTTTTTAAGCGGATTGGATGATTAGTGCGTCCATCCCGATGTCTGGAATAATTTTTATGCTTCTTAAAGGGTGGCTCAATCCTACCAGAAGCTTTTATATGACTTAGATTTAGATTGAATTGGTCGGGTTTTGAACCGACGGCTTCTGAATGACAAACAAACTCTTTTACCACTAGACGATGCCGCCCGGCCAAGGCAGAGAGAATAGTAACTTACAGAACTGAGTGGCAGAAATTTATAGTGACTGTATGTTCCAGTCACATAATGTATATGAGAAGAAGGTAATATTTGATGACAATAAATGATATAATGTAACTTTAAATTATTTATTTCAATTTTTTAATAATTAATGCATGCTCTAGTTTAAAACAATTAAATAGTTGCTTAGATTTTGTCTCTGCATATAAGATTAGCATGACCATATAAACAATTTAATAATGAACGTTATAAATATATATCGTATAAGTTGTTGGACCATTAAGAAGTCAAAAACAAATAGTTCCGAACGGTCTAAGTGTGTTTTTTTAAGGCTTTGGTGGTCAAGCCAAGCCTCAGGGTAAATACCGAACGATATTTTCAGCAATTCGCTGATCTTTATCGAAAAATATTCCAACTCCTTTTTGACGGATTGATTACGCCTAAATTTAGGTCAAATATTATTCGAATGCATGTTCAGACATTAGCCTCTCTTTTTAAGGTAGTTATTCAGTCGCGTGGTGGCAGGATGAGGACACAAAGACTTTTTCTGAAGCACAAAGACATATATTTTCGATTAAGACTTGGTTTCCCCGATCGATCGTCACATGGCGTTATTTTCGCCTCGATCGATCGGAACTTAACAATGCGATCTCGCCTCCGTCGGCACACACTTGAGCGCGCTCGTGATGGGCTGTCGTCGCCCAGCGCCACAAGTGGTCATCTATATAACTAACGTCACACCCGTGACTGGACTTGTCCAAAATGCCAATATGGCGAGACATACATGTACGAAAAGCGAACAGAAATAAGAGACGAAAGATTTTATATCAAGATTTTCGATACCAGTCAACAAGGGCTATATCATGCTGATGTCAGCTTAGAAACACAACAAGTGGCCTTCTGGGTAAAACCACCTCACAAGATCATATCCAGACCTCGGGAGCGGCAGTCTAATCAACCGATCTTTTAAAAAATTCCTAATTAACAAATCACTCAAATTATTTTGTTTCCGGGTTTCTGCCCTGCAGGTCGTCAGCAACCATGTATGCTTCCAGATGATCCTTAGGATCAAGATAAGGCATGAACAATGAAAACTAAGAGACCTGATTAGCGGCATTTTTTTGGTGACTGGGATGGGCAGCATTTGGAAAACTAAAGTTTATTTTCAAATCGAAAATTCCACGTTTAACTAATGCATTCTCCCTGTACTAACTTATGGCGCAGAGACGTGGAATCTAACAGCAAGCCTAACCCTCGCTTGGTAAAACCCTACCTGTCCCGTCCTGTTTTTGGAGACCTAGATGGGGACGGAGGAATGAAGATCGAGATGCAAGATTCTGTTGCTGCAAACCAATCCAGCGGATTGATACTACGAAGAAAGATGGGGACCCGTTACAGGACGCACGCACAAAGCTACTTGTTAGAAAGTGGCTGAAGCCCTTCCCGTGATTTTAAGTGCATCAGTTAGATGTCAAATAGACCTCAGAAGCATAACCCATAAAATAAAGGTCACCCAGCATGCCATAGAGAAGTGTTCGGAGTGTCTCTAAAATATATAATCCGAAACGAGGATATCCGCAGAAAAACTCAAGAAGTGGAGGCTATCCAACGAATGCACACTCATTGGTAATGGGCAGGACATATCTATCGAAGAGACGACGGTCGATGGGGAGAAAAGTATTGGAGTGGAATAACTGGCTAACGAAGCGTTGATAGACCCCTGCAAGGTGGACTGACGACATAAGAAGAATAGCGAGAGTGGCCTGGATGCGGAAGGTAGAGTATCGAAGAGGATGGAGACTCATGCGAGAGGTCTACGTTCAACAGAGGACAGAGACATGCTGATAATGAAGATGATGATGGAAAGAATAATTAATTAGAGCATTTGGTCCAAGGGAGCAATTCAACTACATTATTTTTTTACTAAAAACTAAATCACTTTACGAATTACCTAATAGTTTCGGTCATTAATGTGTTACGGTCAAATTAAATATTTATAGTGAATCATTCTTTGTGACCATTGTACTAGTTAAAATTAGCATTTCGTTACATTGAAAACTCTATGCATATCGCGTGTTGTAATTGGATATACAGGATCTTGTTTTTGCTAAGTATAATATAGAACTAAAGACTACTATATATTTTGTGTTGAGCCACTCCTTAAGAGCGAATGGTCCAGGCTTCGGGAGCATCAGGCTAATCAACCGATCGACTTCTTCTTCTTCTTCGTGTCAGCGACGTCAAATTATTTTTTCCCAATATCTGGCAACATCGATAGCTCGTGTGTTGCCCAGCATTAGGTCCTGAGATGTGCAACTTGTTGGGCACATGGAGCAGCATCGTAGGTGTGAGGCGGTCTGCAGGTCTCCACAGTCGCACAATAGTGTCTCTCCCTGCCGAAGCATTCCCCACCGCTCGAGGTTGTCCTTTGTTCTACCAACTCCGGTTCTTAATCTGTTTAGGGATTTCCAGGTCGGCCAGTCAAGGCTCTTGCCAGTTGGGAGGCCTTCCTTTGGAGTAATTAAATCCTCTGGTGCGATTTGTTGCCAGAGTTGGAGTCTCTCATTTTCAGGGCCGGATGTGAGAGGTTGTGTGGATTTCAGAAAGCTGCTTCGAGACTTCAATCTTGGTGTTGGGGGTATCTGATTATACAAGCAGTGGGACGGTTGGTTGATTGCCTTACGCATTTCTTCGGCGCATATGACTTTGCGTCTTATGTTCGGTGGTGCGATACCAGCCAAGGGGTATAGTTTAGAAATGGGTGTTGGTTTGAGGCAGCCTGTGACGACTCTGCATGCATCATTCAGGGCAGTATCCACTTGATTACAGTGGGCTGATCGACCCCACACTGGTGCCGCATATTCTCCGGCTGAGAAACAAAGTGCTAAAGCTGAGGTACGAAGAAGGGGTGGTTGGGCTCCCCAGTGAGTGTTGGTCAGTTTGCGGATGAGGTTGTTCCTTGTTGCAACTTTCTGTTTGGTGTTGTTGCAATGACGCCTGAAGGTGAGGGTGCGATCTAGAGTGACTCCGAGGTATTTTGGATGGTCGCTATGTTCCAGTACTCTACCTTCCCACGTGACACGAAGCTTTCTGTTAGCTTCCCTGTTCCTAAGGTGGAAACAGCAGACTTGTGTCTTTGATGGGTTAGGTTTGAGATGGTTGGTTTCATAGTAATGGGACATCTCGTTGAGTCCCTGGCTTAGGATGTCCTCAACTTCTTCAAACGTTACCTCCACGCGGTGCCCCCTGGAAACGGAATCTCGGACTTCCTCTTCCGGCCAATCTTTTCAACCCAGCGACAACAAAACCGATCTACTTAAAAATTCGAATAATAAATTCTTAAAAATTATGCCTCGAATTCTACAGCGTCATCTCTTCAAGTCTACAAACTTCTGTCCTGGAGGTGGTCGTGGATCATATATAATATGTTGTCATGTGAACTTTCAGGCGTAGAAATGTCTTGTAAGGACGAAAGATCATTGGAAACTGACACAACTAAATAGCTGAACTTCAGTTGTGCGTAAAAACCTGAGTTGCAGGAATGTGTCCACTAAAATTAACATCCTCCTCTCTCGAGGAAAGAAAACGACTTCACGTCGCCAGGTCGCGTGGAAACGCATTGAGGAGCGGATGAACAACACACAGACATTTTCAGAAGCACATATATTTACAATAACTTCCGGCCCGAGCGGTATAACATGCTTTCAGGCGCCGGGCCAGCCACAATACGACACTCGTCGCAGTTGGGGGACAGCTAGCGGCCACTTAGCGCTCGTAGTGGACGAGAGCCGTATGTGCTCACTAAAATAAAAAACTTACTGTTAAAAGTTCCTGAAGTACAATCAGAATTAATAATTCCATAAAAAAATGCAAATAAATGTACTTATGATTAAGTACTAAGAACAAAGCAATAAAGACAAGCAACAGAAGGTCCCTGTTACGGACGTCCGACTATGTAGAAATAAGTAGAATTAAGATTGATTATTTAATTATTTAGCTCCTAGGCGCCCGGTACTGTTAGGCGGTCTGTCGAGCCTGAATAAAGAAACATTCATGGTTAAGGCTCGACGACCGCCGTACCGCGCAGGCACCGAAATAGGATATAGGTAAACTTGATAAATTGGGTATATGTACACAATACAAATTGCGCTCTCGAAGTTGCGAGACGTGCGTGTGAGAGCTCCCGAGCCTCGACGCGTAGACCCAGGCAAAAGGCGGCCGGCGAGGCGTCAAATGGGAGTGCGCTGATTGGTCCGCGTTCCTAACCGGGGCGAGCCTTCCCGTGTGGGTTATGGTATAAATATACGTATAGAAAACCAAAATAAACAGAGCTGAAAATACTTTCGAGTTTTACTCTCTCCTTCCCTGGACCTCTGGACTTCTCGACGCTTCCGGCTCTCAGCGCTGGACGGATAACCTGCTTTGAGGTAGCAGACTTCGTGCCGGCCAGCAGATCGGAACAACAGCTGCCTTACAACCAGCTGTCCGGGACCTGAGCCGAGAAGACAAGGACCCGCACCCACCGCCCGTAGAGCGGTTCGAACAGTCGAGGCTGACTGGTCGTCTACAGTCCCAATGCTCATAAAACAGACGACTCCAACAAACCATTCCTCCAATAAAATTTTTGGAGCACATGCCTGGATTGGGCCTCCCTTACGTGAAATATATCAACATCTGAGGTGATTTGGTTGAACAGTCTGATCCCTTTCCCAAGAGGCATAGTCTCTGGTAGGTTAGTGTTACTCTTTGGGAGATTGAACAGTCTGTGCCTCCTTATTCCTAGATACTTATCGAGGACATATAAACATGTTAGAATAAATGTAGGAACATTATCTGGACCTACAGATCGAGTATTTTTTAATATTTCTATAAAATAGGATATATCACCGTCGTTGAAACTAGAAATATCTTCGTACGTGGCCCCATATGATGGTTGCCTAGATTCATACTTAATATCAAAATTAAGCTGTGTACACAGATTTAAAATGCCCTTCAAATGCCTCTACTACTGCTGTTCCAGTCCACGACGTCTGTAAAGCCTCCATCTTTCCGAAATGAGGTGATGTAGTTCCAAAAAAATGTTTTAATAGGATTACAGTAATAGGAGTACGTGTAGGAAACAAGACTTAGGATGGAAGAACATTACTTGGAAAGGATATGGGTTTCCAGACAGTAATCGGATCTGGCACCTCGGGATCACGATGCTCGTGACTTACTGGTTTGATAAGCTCCTTGAAAACATTTGAATTAACATATTGTCAACTTTTGGTTCCAAGATCGATATTCCATCTACGCATTTTTAATCGCAGGCAGGAAAAACCCAACAGAAGGTGGTCTCGTGATCTCACTCGTACTTCTGTGAATTAATGGCCAGCAATATTATCAATGAGTGTGCATTTATCTTTGTCAAATCTATCGGAGCAAAAAGGTGCATAAAACATGACTCCATCTTTGATTAGAATCAAATATAATTAATTTTAATATTGTGCTCTGTACACAGTATCATCATCATCTTCATTTAAATACGTTCTTTGGAGCATATGGTCGTCACAGACGCCCGTCATTTTTTTAGCTGCTATGGTCTTCGTCGAGTACATTCTATGTATAGTTAAGCGAGAGCTCGAGAACTTAATTAAAGTGTAGCTTTAGTTTTTATGCTCTCCTGCGGCATCCAAAGAACACGAATGCTGTAGGAGAGCATTAACTGCAGCGGCATTTTCTTCAAATCCTGCACAATCTTGGAAGGCCGTCGAAATCATGCATATAATGACGGCGGGTATGGCTTAATGGTATAAGCGTTTGCTTTCCAAACCAAAGGTTTGTGGGTTCGATCCTCGATGGAGATTAAAAAAAAGTATTTTGATGCTCTATAAATACCCAAAATTTTTGTGAAATTGATCCCTACCTATAAAATGTCAGTCAAAGCCTATCAATAAAAAATGGTGGTAGACAGAAGTCGTCCCGTGAACATCACGCATTCATATCGAATTCCTGTAATAAATAGACGATTCGTGAATGTCGAGTTGTAGTCTATGACGTTAGCGAAACCATTTGTAACACAGTAAGCGTCATAGAATCCACAAATGAGATTTCTGCATCATTATCACCACCTTTCGGCAATTTTCTGTACATATATATATATATATATATATATATATATATATATATAAGCTCTATATGCTCACGTGATATGTGGCGAGGACTATGGTGGTTGACAGAGTTTTATTGCGGTATTGTATGACGTCTATATACTCTAATAAGAGGAACGGATACGGTGATGATGAAAATATACCAACCTCCTTAATAAAGGAAAATGAATAAATTTTTATACTTTCTTGCAGCATTCGATGAAAATTGTCTTTGGTAACGAAATTAAAGTACATGTTTTTTTTTCGATTACTTTCTTTTCGATTCTATTCTCTTCAATCGCGTGTATCTTTCTTAAGCGTCTCGCCCACACCTGGACAATGACTATTGTCGGCGAATCTCTGCTTCAATAATTAGAAG
The DNA here is from genome assembly GCA_022606575.1 of Glossosoma conforme. NCBI lineage: Eukaryota > Metazoa > Arthropoda > Insecta > Trichoptera > Glossosomatidae > Glossosoma > Glossosoma conforme. Next base: position 3,618,968 of record JAGTXR010000058.1, on the reverse strand, counting down.
CCACACGCCCCGCTGATTGCGCTCGGTACAAAAACATAATGGGACAAAAAAAAACAACTGAAATAATAATATTGAATCATTATTATTCTGTCCGGTGTGAGCGCGGCTTTAGGACAGATGCTCTCAAATATAGTTTTAAGAATAAAGTAATTTTTTTTTTGTTACATTTTTTTTGTATATCAAAACTAATATAATATTTATTATAATTAGTTTGGCTTTCCCTTAGGACTAAAAGGTCTAAAGTTGCGTATAATAATTCATATCGCCAACTTATGCCACTCCCTAGATTTTGTAGCGCATCTGACATGTTTGTGGAGGGCGGAGTCCATTCATTCGCAGCATTATTGGGACACCGTGTTGCCGGCTTCTGGAGCAGGATAAGGAGGTCCAAAAACACCATCATCCTGGCTGCTTCTGAATGGCTCAACTCCTCCCTGAGCCATCGCTGGATGGAGATGTTGCAGCGACTACCATGAATGAATTATTATAAATATATATATAATTATTATTTTGTGTCTAAAATGTATCTATGTATTTAAAAATATGGCAGATTGGGTATTGCACACCCCAATCAATCCTGCTGGAATAAAAAGCTTATTATTATTATTATTAAACGTCAGTTGTGATACAATAGGTGTACCGGAAAAGAATGTCGTTTTTTTTTGTTATCGCTTTTGCGTGGTCAGTTGTGCTTCGGCAGTCGAACTTTTACAACGTGTTTTGTGTTATTTCTCTGACTACGTATACCTAGAGTATCCCATATTCACCGGATCTTGCTCCATCGGATTACCATTTGATCCGGTAAATGTAACACTTTGTAAACGGAAAAGAATACAACAGTTATGAGGATGTCACAAAAGGCATATCTGAGTATTGTACATCGAAACCAGCAAAATTTTACGAACGTGGTATTAAAAAATTGACTGAAAGGTGGAAAGAGGTTATATCAAATTACAGAAATTATATTTTGAAGTAAATTTTAATAAATAAATTAATTAAATGCACCAAATTGTTTTATTAAAAAAACCTCATTCTTTTCTGGTACACCAAATAATTGTTACATGATAGACGAAAATTTCAGGCTCCGCAAGCAACTTCCCAAAAAAATTTTATGGAGCATCTTGATGTACGGCTGTGAGACATGGTGCTTATCTGAAAGTGATAAGAAAATACAAGATGCCTTTGAGATGTGGTCTTACATTAGAATTCTCGGAATTTCCTGGTGAGACCACGTCACAAACAATGGGGTTCTCATCATAATCAAGGAAGATAGGCACCTGGTAAAAACTATCTCAAAGAAGCAAGCCCGATGGATCGGTCACATCATGCGCCACGATGGTCGTCTTCAGGACAGTTTTAAAGGGGTGGTTGAGGAGAGAATTTGCAGCATATGTTTCATGGACATGAGTTGCAGCTCTTATGGTGAGCTAAAGAGTGTTGCAGAAGATCGAGAAGAGTAGAGATCGAGATTTGGTTGCTGCAAACCAATCCACATTATTGATATTACTACAAAGTAGACGAAAATTGTTTCATGAACACCAATTCATCGTGGGTCCCCGTAAAAATGGAAGAATGCGTAAAAACTCGGGTTGTAGCCGTGAAAGCTCCCGAGAATCATCTATATTTCTATGTGGACCTCAGGGGAACAGGTGTTCTGGGACAATGCATAGACAATCTGAGCTTTCAGAATTGAAACAGCAAATTGCGATGTCCATATACTCTAATATAGTAAAAAAAGAGTACGGTATGGATGCCAGCTTTTGTTAATCTGTCTATACGAATTTTGCTTGGAAAGCTTTGGTATAGTGCGTTCATAGAGCTTTGTACTGTTCTTTGGTCTTGCGGTATAATTAAACGTATCAGTGGGTGCCCGCGCGCAGAGTATGTATATCGATTAGGAGAATCCCCGTAGAGAGAGTTGTTGAGTACGAGCCACATGCGGAGACCATTATCAAGGGGTCACCAACCGGCCTCCTTAAAAACTTTACGTGACGTCTCCAAAACACACATCTCTGATAACAAACACGTCATCATCATCAGCCTCTTGTCCATCTTGCAGGGGCTCGGCAAGCACTTCGTTTGCCAGTTCCTGGACGCCACTCTAACACTTTATAGGATAACATACATGATTTATTTTATAAACGTTGACATCAGCACGATATAGCCCTTGCTGACTGGTACCGAAAACCTCGATATACAATCTTTCGTAATTATTTTCGTTCGCTCATCGGACACGCGTGTGTTGTTATTTTGTAATTCCGTTAGAAGGACTAGTTATACACTCGTAGATCACCACTTGCGGCGCTGGGTGTCACCGACCGCGGCGCCCGGTGCGCAGTCAGTAGTGTGCCGACGGCGGCGAGGTCGTATTATGTTTTTCAACCCGAGTCGGAAGTTTGTAAAGTTATCGAAATATATATGTCAATGTGCTTCAGAAAAAGTCTTTGCGTTGTTAATCTGCTTCTCATCCTGCCACCACGCAATTCAATAACTATTTTAGAGAGAAGGATGTCAACTTGTAATACAATTTTAGACAAAAGCGCGATAAAGGAGCTGTTATATATTTTTATGGAAACACATACAGGAGAATACTGACAGATAGTGATTCTGAAATTTTCATCTGTGAAATCTATGACGTTTAACATTCAACATATGGATAAGCTCTGTATGTGAGGTGTTGATCCGCCAACGTCATAGACAACAGACAACAGACAACATTCACGCATCACCCTATTATTACAGGAATTCACAATGAATGGGTCCACGGGACGACTTTCGTCTACCACCAATATCATGAAACGTTTATATTCATGAAAATATAACATGACCCCTGAGTATTTACGTAAATAGTTGATATTGATTTAAATTTTTAATATTTCACATATTTGACGTTTTCTTCTATAAACTTGACAAACTTTCGGTCCGGGCGGAGCTACATGCTTTCAGGCGCCGGGCCGATCATGCTCGTGGTCGGTGACACCCAGCGCCAAAATTCATCCAATGGCAATCCACAGAACTACACCTGTCAAACAAGCAATATGGCAACACATGCGTGTCCGACGAGCAAAAGAAAATAATAAACGAAAGATTGTTTATTGAGGCTTTTCGGCAACAGCCTGCAAGGGTTATTCTTCTTCTTCTTTAGCCTCGCCATTTCCCATCATCTGGAGTCTGCTCTCCTTGTGCTCATTCACCTAACGCAAATACAAAAGCTTTTTTGGAAAGCTAAAGAGCTGCCGTTGACCGCCAATTCGGTTCATCCGCCTCCACCTCAGCTATGAGGTCCTGCCCACCACATACATCCATTATAGCCTCGCCTCCGAATATGTCGGAGAAGCCTATGGATGGTCTTCCACTGGGAGCCTCTACTTCAAAATGTGTTGAAAAAGCCTCCCAGTGTGGGTTTTGGAATCGAAGTTTGCCTTCTCCGGCCAGTTTGTCCGCGGGAGGTATTTTATTTCCCTCCTACCATCCATATCCGGAAGGCCTTCCCTTATCCGCAACCTGGAGACGCACCCGATGGGGGATGGCTCCCTACACAACGAACCTATCACCGACCAGCCTGCATGGGCTATATCGAGCTGATCTCAGTACTTAAATATACACCAAAACGACGACCTATAAATCCATCCAAAGAATGATACTTTCGATCGTAAAAGATTTTAATACATTTTTACAGAGCAATTAAAGTCATGTTTTATGTACTGTGTATATTCTGGATAAAAAAAATGTTTTTTCTTTGCATATTTGCAATTTACGGCGGAATGAAATCTCTTACATCTTAATTATTTATCTTCAAGCATTCCTTTGGCGTTTATCATCACACAATCCATTAAATTAATGCAGACCGCAACAAGTCCAATAAATTAATATTATCTGCGACAGATCTGCGCACACTGGTGCCCGATCTCTGGCTCAAATCAAAATATTCATTTATTTTAACTTTTTGTATTGAGCAATACAGCTGCGCCCAACCTTTTACAAGTTCGTAAATATTTAACTTTAACATTTCTGCTCTCTCGTTAATACGTTTGGGTTGAGCCGCTTATATATTACTCATTCTTAATTGAATCATTTCAAAGACTGACACTCTTACGTCTAATCTGCAATCAATGGAACACAAGCTTAAGATTGGTTCACTTAGTCTTTTCTACCGTTATTGCCACGGTCGCTGCTCTTCGGAACTTATAGAACTAATTCCTCCTGCACCCACCCACAACCGACAAACTTACCAACCGACAAGTTAATGTGTGTTGACCAAGAACTGGCAGTTTCCAAAGTTCCTTTCTTAATGCCACCGGTAAGCTATGGAATGCTCTTCCAGCGTCTGTGTTTCATTCTTCCTACAATCTGGATCTCTTCAAGAAACAGATTAATATACACTTGCAATCTCTCCAACCCACACACAAACACGAATACAACACACGTTTCCCGAATGCAGCGTCCAGCTGAGCGTCATAGAGTGCACTGGTCTTGACCGGGTGTGCTCTCCTGCATTCGATTACTTAAAAAAATTCAACAATTGATACATATATAAAAAGTTATACCAAACATCATCTCTAATAAAATTTCTCTCATTGGAGAAAAATACACATTGGAGTTGGAACCACGAACATTTTTAACCAATGTTCATTAAGTACGCATCTTTACTATGACATCCCCCGTTAATCAATAGCGACTCCATGTCGCCGGGATCGTCATCGAAACGCGTGGTGAATGGTTGAGGAGCAAGTCACAAATCACAGAACATGTCGAGAAGCACATTGGCTTGCATTTTAAATACAAGACTGACACACTTCGGCATTCTGCCCGGACCACAAACAATGATACGTAACTGACGATGCCCTGGCAGAAAGTAATTCGGTGGTGTAAGTGTTCGTTGCGCCGAACACGCATAGTGGCCACATGGCAAACTATGGCGCTCTACATGACAAGATTTTTGTCGATGCTATTGCCTTCCTAGATCTATGTGATCTCTGACACGCGTCATCTTCTTCTTATTTTATGTTAATTTTATTCTTTTATTATCTTCTATTTGTATTTTTTTTTGTACCTTGGAACTTCGATTCTGGGTGTGAAATTAAATGTCATAAATATATCCACTGTCTGTCTCTATTCTGTATTATATTGCCTCTTATTTTATCTTATATTTGTAACATATCTATATTATTTTGTGTAATATATGTACTACTTGGAACTCAATTCCGTTGGTAAGTAAATAAAATATTTTCTACTATTCTTCGATCATCACATGGTCCAATGATTCTTGATGCCTGAGATGAATGCAAAGCTTCAAATATTATGATCCGGACCAGTCGCACAATATCTGCCACCGATGGACTCCATTATCGTACAAATCGATTGCAAAAAACGAGATTACAATCTACAGCAAGAAGTAAAAAAAAAGCACAACACTCGCGAGAGCAGATCTCTTAGTGATAGATCGAGCATTCAATATTTCGCTAATAGATCAACTCTAGACTAATATTATTGATAATGGTAGCATTCACTTTGAAATCCACTTTATATATTAAATGAGTTTTGTACGATTATACTCGTATACTTGTACATTATTCATTCTACTTTTTTCTTCTATATTCGTTCTAATATCAACTCGATATAGGCTGGTGCCAAAAAGCTTCAATATACGATATTTTGTCTCTTAGTTTGATCGCTCATAAATGTTAGTCTTAGGCTTAGATTTAAGTAACATAAGACGCGGAGCTTACATGTGCCATTTTTTTCCTTGATTCCGACAGCCGCTACCTATCATGCGAGAGCGAATAGTTCGCCAAATGGCAAATATGTGGTCTTGGAACTGCAACTGTTACTGCGCGGTCTGAGTCACTTTCTGCCCGGGTACACATCGTTGTTTGTGGTCCTCACTTGGTGAAAGCCCTCCCTGTTCCGTCCTGTGTTTGGAGACCCATATGAGGACCCGTTACTGGGCGCACGCAAAATGCTACTTGTTAGAGAGTGGCTGAAGGCCTTCCCATGATTCTAGGTGCTTAGGAGGTTTTTGGTACAAGTCAGCAAGGACTATATCATGCTGATATCAGCATATATATGTGTATATAGTATACATTTTTTGTATATGTTGATGCTTTAGCAAATGATGCTGTAGCACTTAGCAACGAGCGTCATAAAATTTGCAGATGCAATTTCTTCATTCTCTGGCGATACTCTCTTCCATATGTTTATGTAAGAATGCATTAAAACTTATTCCCATGTCGGTTCATTATTGTCACATAAATTAGTATTTGACATAATGGCCATAAAAATACAATATATTTCGCCAGTGGTCGTAAATTTGCGGCTATCGAACACTTCAAGTGCTACTCTTCCCTTTTTATTGACCAAAAGTTGAAAAGTGGGTAGTAAAAAATGAATAAAATTGCGCCGGCTCTTTCGTTTACTTTGTATTGAAATTGTGAAATCTTAAAGATAATTTTTATTTTTGAGGGGAATTTTTAAGTAAAACCTTTTTACTAAATAAATAATGTTGAATGGAGTGAGTTCTAGGGTTCCGTATACAGTAATTTCCTCAAGATTTAATTTAGTACGCTCTTCTATATTTTACTTTGTTTCTCAGGCGCGATTGGATGGCTTCTATGCCATAATAAGGAAGCGTTGCGCTTCTCTGTGGACGCGCGTTCGCGGCATTCCCAACGCTGGTCGCTGTGTGGGCGGATAGGTGGGACTCACGGTTGGAGGGGCACTGGATGCGCCTTCACATCCAGCAGTGATCCGGTGCTCCACTCACTGAGCGTCAGTAATTGTTAAAATTATTAAATGTAATTTATTACCTTGTATTTTCTTTTTATAAAACTAGGTGTATTATATATATATATACTTGCACTGTTCACAAAATCACAACCACATAAACTGTAAATTTAAAGAGACACCAATTTGCATCAATTGTACCAATTCAAACAAATTTTACAAATCAAATATACCCACAACCACATCGCAATAGCCACCAGTGCATGATCAGAGAGATAATGATTAAAATCGCAAACAGCCGGATTGATTTCGGCTGAATTCTGTATTTATGATCGAGGTTAATAATTTAAAGTATACCTACATCATCTACAATTCCTGTACTGTATTTACTATCGAGGTTAATAATTTAAAGCATACCTACATCATTTACAATTTATGTAATGTATTTAGTATCGAGGTTAATAATATAAAGTATACCCACATCATTTACAATTTCAAAATTAATGCTTACCAATGAATGACTTTACATGCAACAATATTAACAATAAAATTCAAATAAAAGAACTCATACATGACTCGATCAAAGATCTCAACCAATTAGTACAAAATTTTGAAAACACACTTACAACTTACCATATGAATAAATTTTAATGATATTATTTTATATTCTAAAAAATGTATATATGCAACACTTAAATCAAAGATGAATCCCACGCCACACACAAGATCTACCTTTAAGTGGCGTGGAAAGCGAATTTCCAAAAAAATAAACAGTAAAAAAAAAAAAAAAATGAATGTAATACTGTCAATAAAATCTTAAATGTATCCTATTATATTTGATTAAAAAAATAAATAAATATAGATCACGTCGGTATTTATATACAATATTTATAAACAACTTCTTCTTCTATATAAAGGACGAATCCGACCTATCCCTTAATACGGCAGTCACCTTTGGATTGGAGCCCCAAAATACCTTCTAAACTTAATTGACTCAGTTCAAAGAAGAGCAATTTGTTTGATAAACAATGAAACTTACGTCTAACCTGCAATTAATGGACCACAGGCGTAAGATTTCTTATCTCAGTCTTTTCTACCGTTATTACCACGGTCGCTGATTTTAGAAACTTGAAGAACTAATTCCTCCTGCACCCACCCAAAACCGACAAACTCGTCTTACACTTGCTGAACATCCATACACGGTTAATTTGTGTCGACCAAGAACTGGCAGTTTCCAAAGCTCCTTCACAAACACACGTTTCCCGAATGAAGCGTCCAGCCTCCCTGGCTGAGCGTCATAGAGTGCACTGGTCTTGACCGGGTGTGCTCTCCTGCATGCGATTACATAAAAATAAATTTAAGAAAACGTATGAAATTGTAATTTGTAAGACTCTGGTGGCTGATTAAATAAAATTATTATTTTTATTATTATAAACATATAGGATACTGTGAAATTATTTTATGGTATTTTTTAGATTATGGTCAAACACAGTGTTGTTTACCCTAATCCATAAAAGTCTCGGTGAATCCTTTGAAAGTTAATTTATTTGGTTCGAATGTAGTAATACGAAAGTGTAAAGACTACATTTGGAACCGAAAAGACCTGCTTTTATATCTCATTACATTTGTTTTGTTACATAAACTAGTTTCTTTCATTATTTAACCTCTAGTCATGTAGGTAATAACATATGTTCCTACTTAACAGCACAACATATAATTAGTTAGCTAGAAAAATATAAATATTACGTATCACATAAAATATGCATTTCCGGATAGCGTCAGTAATTTTGTTCGATAATATGACGTCATATCATTGATCTTCATAGCCCAGCAATGCCATGAAAATGAAGTATGGTAAGATCAAAAATAATATCCCTATCATTTTGTTTGTTTGTCTGTATTCTTATATAATGGAAGCCAACCGACTGAACTGTACATGGTCTTCTTTTTCTTCGTGTCAGCGACGTCAAATTATTTTTTCCCAATATCTGGCAACATCAATAGCTCGTGTGTTGCCCAGCATTAGGTCCTGAGATGTGCAACTTGTTGGGCACATGGAGCAGCATCGTAGGTGTGAGGCGGTCTGCAGGTCTCCACAGTCGCACAATAGTGTCTCTCCCTGCCGAAGCATTCCCCACCGCTCGAGGTTGTCCTTTGTTCTACCAACTCCGGTTCTTAATCTGTTTAGGGATTTCCAGGTCGGCCAGTCAAGGCTCTTGCCAGTTGGGAGGCCTTCCTTTGGAGTAATGAAATCCTCTGGTGCGATTTGTTGCCAGAGTTGGAGTCTCTCATTTTCAGGGCCGGATGTGAGAGGTTGTGTGGATTTCAGAAAGCTGCTTCGAGACTTCAATCTTGGTGTTGGGGGTATCTGATTATACAAGCAGTGAGACGGTTGGTTGATTGCCTTACGCATTTCTTCGGCGCATATGACTTTAATAACTGTACATGGTGATAGTGCCTATTGTAAGCCACCAGCAGTGCATAGATGCCTACGCTTCTATGAACCCCGTCACTTGGAAGATGGTCTGTGCGGGTCATATAGACGTAGGTGGAGCTGATGCCTATCACGGAGACTCTGGAGGTCCTCTCAAAGTGGAAAGATAACTCATATAGCGATATCCAGGAGTATATACAAGATGTTCCTCTTACAGATCGACTACAACGTGTAAATTTCTAATAAGAGTCATGTTTAGATGTTAAATCAATAATATTAAACCAGTAAACATCTTATAAAGCATCTTATTAAGCTTGTGAATAAATGAAGACTGATTGAATAATAATAAAAATATACATACTTTGAATATATACTATGGCGACATCTATCGTACGATGATAACAATGATATAAATACTAGTTTCAACGCGAGTCGGTCTAGGCATAGCAATGGCTCAGTTCGCCGAGTGGTATGAATACCTGGGCATAGTTGGTTTCCAAGGTCCGCAGTTCGCATCCCGCTTCTGCCGTTATTTTTGTGCTTGGATTGACGCGTTGAAAATAGAATTTTATGTATAGTATATGTATATTTAAGTAATAATCTTATAAAGCTTTTGAGTACTTTTTGTAACTTTCCTTTTTTTTGTATTCAAATGAAAGAAAGTGAAGAAATCTTAGCAGAATCTTAACACCCGTATGCAGAAACAATAAACGGGTCTTAAGTTGGTTGTCTTAAGCCAAGGAATGACTCTTTTTACGGGTGTATGAATCAACTGAAACTAGTATTGCTATGTTTACACAAACAAAGTGCCAGAGAGTAGAGTTACACATAAACACTTCTATTAAATTGTTAGTATGAATAAGTGGTTTTATACGAGTATTATATACAAAAAGATTAAAACAGCATTTGATATATTTTAATGTACATTTATCAACACTAATTACAACACTTGTCAAAATGGCGCCTGATTTTACTGCCGTAGGGCGCTTGTTGTTTTATCGAAATTCTCCCATACTTGAAGTAATTACAGTTATTTAAATTTTATGAAGTAACTTGTTATCATTTTTGATATAATTCAATACATAAACGTTATAAATATATTATATGCTTAAATTTCTCTGTTATTTTTAATATACCTTATTAAATTTAAATCTGAGCAATAATTTCATCCTTGGCTGTCAAACAACTGCATTCCTAAGAGATGATAATTATTAGCGAGTTGCGGTGCGAATTGTTTGATAGCCCGGGGTCGCAATGTTGAGATGCAAGCGTTAAAGACATTAGTATAATAAGGCTATAGCCATAAAATATAATTTAATAATTATTGTTTATAATATACCTTAATCGTAGCTTGTACGATGTGTGAAATTTTCAAAGTTGTTATTAAATTTTTACTTATCTAAGAATGGCATTGAAAATTATTTCCAGCTAAAATAATGTGTGTAATTTTTTGTATTTTTTTTTAAATTCCAACGGTCATAACACATCGTTAGCGCTGTTCTCGATAGATCACCTAAGTTGTGCAACATTGGGAGCCGAGTAAAACATGGATGGGTCACCGCATGTTGTTAACATTGGGTGTCACTGTTCGGGTAGAGCTGATCCTTAACTAATTAATCAAAAGTATACATTGGATACTACAGCAGCCGTTCCTTTAAGTCTTTGGGTTTCTGACTTGGAGGTCGTCGGGAACCATACGTTCCCTGGTGGTCCTTCGGGTTCAAATATAACGTGCCATGTAAGGCAACTGAAAATTGAGTGACAACAAATTTTTAGCTTCAATATGTTCCAGATGTGGAACGAGTATGGAAATGGTATGAAATTAATGTTTGTATGAACTTGTATGTATGCCTGTCTTAAACATAATCAGAATGACACTTTTTAAATCCTTCTGTAAATCTTTCTATACGTACGGCCTATGGGCTGGCTATACTCAGAAGGTCTACAGTGCACTCCAGGTCCAGCATAACAACGCCTTCCAAATGTTGTTGGGTCTGCCGCGATATTGCAGTGTCTCAGGCATGTTGACGGAGGCGTGAGTGGATGGCTTCCATGCCATAATAAGGAAGCGTTGCGCTTCTCTGTGGGCGCGCGTTCGCGACAGTCTGAATGCAATGGTCGCTGTGTGGGCGGATAGGTGGGAATCACGGTTACAAGGGCACTGGATGCGCCTTCACGTGGCCATCCAGAGGGGATCCAGAGCTCAACACACTGAGTAGTACAATAATAATAATGTATGTGTAAATGCCGACTTATATTTTATTTCTATTGTGTTTAATTTAAATTTAAAATTTTTCTGTATTTGCTTGTATGTAAAATTTTGATTGTGGTACTAGTGGCTGAATAAATAAATTACCGTCTAGTGTTTGACGTAGGCCTCCTGCATGAGTCTCTATCTTTTTTGATCCTCTGCCCTCCGAAACCAAGCTACTCACGCGATTCCTCAGAGATTTAAAAAAATAATTTATTCCACATAATTTAATTTTGGTATTTTTTTAACAATGTGCAACATATCAACTTGTATTATCATTTATGGTAAGAGACACTTGGGAAAACCAGCTATCGTCCAATTACCAGGTGTACAGTTTCTGACAGGCCTCGCCATAGAATCGGCGGTCATCCTTTATGTAACTAATGGCAGCAGAATGCTTCGTTATAGTATCCAGAAGTAGCTACCATATATTATACATACTTTACAAATACTTACTTTATGCATCATTATATAGAGCAGTGGTTTTTTACATTTCTTGGAGCCATTAAGCACTTTTAATTTAAAGAATATGAGATATTTCAAGCATAAGTCTGCTTCTCAAAGTGATTCCTTAAGAAATAAGCGCGCGTGGAGAGACACTCAGATCAGCCAGAGCAAATAAAAGCACCCTGCAGCTGACGGGAGGGAGTCCTAGCACGGTCTTTGGGAATCGTACTTTCAGCTACGCGGCACCAATGGCCTGGAACTCGCTACCGGAAAGCATAAGAGAGCTTAAGGTGGAGGCATCCTTCAGAAGCAGACTCAAGACCCACCTTTTTACTCGGAGAGGCAAAGAAGCGCTTTTGGAATGACCATTCTGTCATAAAAAACGCTATAAAAATACTAATATAATAATAATTATTAGTATTATTATTATTCGGATTGTTAAAAGTCTTCCAAAAGGTACTTCTTAACTTTGACAGTTGATAGCAGCCATATTGTTGAAGCGATATCTGTCAAATTGGCTGTCATTTATTCTTTCTGTTTTGCCAAACTACCACTGAAGGATATAGCGTACAAAAACAGGTGCAAAGAATAAAATTGTTCTATCAAAATAGGTGTTGTGTTCGGGAAAAGTTTCACTCGCTTTTACCAAAAATCATCTTCAGAGATGAGGCCCTTTTCTGAATGAATGGGTACTTAAAAAAATGACAAATTCGGTACGATACGTATTACTTTGAGATCTAACAGCGATCAATGCATCCTAAAAAATCACTCTAGCATGAATTTTGGGACTTTTAAATGTATGTCTTTTTGTAATATGTTCCGGAACTGAAGTCGCGGTCCCAAAATGACGGCATCAGCTTAAAAGGTTCCGGTACTAATGATAAATCCAAAGACCGAAGTTGAGTTGGTAATGATTTATTTGATAATATACCCCTTTTGTACCTTAGTTTACAACATGAGTAAGCATTTATACAATTAATATTAATACATTGAATGTCATACACTGTACATTCCTCGATACCGTTTTTGGACCTTGACCCCTTCAATACACATTGAGTGGCAGATTATTGGGATGTTTAATGCTCCGTATCGATGCGTAAGCATTCTTTATTAATAATAATACGTAGAATTTCGTACACCGCAAATTCCTCGATACTTGTTGTTTTGGACCTTGATCCCCTCAATTTACAAAGAGTGAAAAAAATGTCCTGTGTCGTACCTGACTGTATGAATCTAAAATAAAGAGTTGATTATAACAATTACTTTAAATACTTTTTGTTGCTTAATACAACACAGTTATGTTCAAAATAAAGTTTTGAACACTTAAACTCATTTTGTTTTATTTAAATTTATAGATAGTAACATCCTCCTCTCTCAAAACAAGAGAGAGGGGCGTTATTACGTCGCGAGGGGCAGGATGAGGAGCAGGGCAGAGGACAAAGACTTTCTTGTAGAATCACATTGATTTTATTTACTTAAGAACATTACAAGCTTTGGGCCGAGCGGAAACATACCGCCTGGCCACAATGCTAACGTTGTCACGGTTATCGCTCGGCACTGACTGACGCCGGGCCAAACCGCGTCGGTCGCCAGCGCTCTCCGTGGCAAAATTATGTACTAGTGCCAATGTGGCCATAAACATAAAGGTGTGGCGAGCTATCAAAATATAAGACGAAAGATTGTTTGTCGAGGTTATCGGTAACAGTAAGCAAGGACTACATCATTCTGATGTCAATAGATAACAGTAGTGTAGAGATATTCTAAGTTCGACATACGAGTATGTTATGCGTCCCTGAACCGTCCTGATATTTTGTTTGAAATCGGTTTGCTTGTCCCTGACTATTATTTAAGGATAAGGAAGCACAGATTGTTTGTTCTTGCTACAAGTAATACTAACCTGCCATAGACCATGCGTCTTGGGAGAGTGATCAGACTGTTAAACCATATCCCCTCGAATATTGATATATTCCACTTGAGAGAAGCCCAGTTTCGACATGAGCTTCCCGAGTTTATTTATCAAAGTAATTTCGTGGAGTCTTCTGCTTAGCGAGCTCCGGGACTTTTTAAATTATTGTATTATTATTGTATATATTGTTTCTTTTATACCATATTTCAGAATCGCATTAAATATTTGTATTTGTAATGTTTCTGTTTTTGAAGAAATAAATAAATTGAAATGGATACTGTTATATATTGGTGAAGAAACACAACAGTGAGAACAGTCATCTCCTCTCGCTGCAGAAGCCTTTCCTCGATGCAACGTTCTGATAAGCTATCAGTTGCAGTCATCTGACATCGCCGACACTCAAAGGTAAATATAACGCTCCCTTATAACGCTGATCTGACGATACATCATACATTTTGCACTACTGAATGAACTTTCAGGACATAAGCACGAGTCATGAAGCTTGTTTGTTGTGGCTTTGAAGTCATGTTGATTGTAGATAAGCTCATGAACGTACTATGGATTATCTAATGCATTTATAGTAATGCTGTCAGGAAAGTGCTATTCGAAGCACACTGTTTGGCATTATATACCTCAGAACTCTGGTCTAGCTATCCTAAACGAGAGTGGGAGAAGCCCAAAGTTGCGTATAATAATTCATATCGCCAGCTTATGCAACTCCCTAGATTCTGTAGCGCATCTGAAATGCTTACGAAGGGCAGAGTTCTTTCATTCCCAGCATTATTGCGTCACCGTGTTGCCGGCTTCTGGAGCAGGATAAGGAAGTCCAAAAACACCATCATCCTGGCTGCTTCTGAATGGCTCAACTCCTCCCTGAGCCATCGCTGGATGTAGATGATGCAGCGACCACCATGAATTATTATATAAATATATATGTATCTAAAAATATGGCAGATTGGGTATTGCAAGAACCACCCAATCCTGCTGGAATTAAAAAGCTTTTATTATTATTATAGCAACCAAAAAGTAGCAGTATATTACTACTAGATGGTACTAGACATGTGGAGAAGCGCAAAAGAGGGGAATACTTGGATTGCCCCGAAAGACAACCTAGCCCCTGGACACGACTAGAGGTAGAATATATGGAGGCCCCTTAACAGACTTCGGACCGGAGTATGCAAGACGAGAACTCAAACGAAAGCCTGGAAGTTTTATAGCGGACCGACTGAATGTGACTGCGGCGCGGAGCAGACCGTGTCACACCTTCTGGAGTGTGCGCTGTGTCCGAGTAGCTGCACCCAAGAAGACCTGATGATGGCCGGGAGTAACGCCATCAACGTCGCCCACTTTTGGGCAGACAGGATCTGACACTGTTGTTTCCGACACGATTACATATAAACTAAATACAAGAGATTTTTCTTTCTGAATGTGAATTTAATAAGTTTTCTAATTGTACATTTAAACAAAACGAGCATTATCACATTATATTCCCAATATTTTTATTTGCTTGGTGGGAATGGCAAATCAGGCCTAATTTGCCCATAGGACTCTTAGTTCTCCCGCGCTCCTAATGTACCGTGCACCAGACGTCCAGTGCACCCCACGTCGCTACCGATGAGTCGTCGAACGAATTGTTTTTGAACTATAGATCGTGACACCATCATACTCTTTATGACTAAAACATCATTTGTCGTGTCAGCTAGTACAGTATATATATATATATCGAAAATAAAATCTTACCATTTGAACATTTTGTATCCGGCAGTCGTAGCGTGTTAAGCCCTGTCGGATTACATCAGGCTATGAGATGTCGCAGCGCATTTCTCTGCGAGCGATAATTGTTAGGCGTTTCTTATTGTAATGAGCAACCCACACGCTCGGCTTTGTGCTCGTGTCAAACCTACTAGTAAATCTGACGTTTAACATATCATTTCTCTCGCCCAACTCATAAAACATAGTAATTGAAATCATGTAATTTTTTAATTACTTCAAAATATTTCATCCGAATTTTTCGATTGATAATTCTTAAAGGTGTTCGATAATTTTAAAGATGCTAATTTACAAATATTTTTTAGTATTAATCACAGGATTTTAGTTAGTTTCGGCTTTGTCGAGAAAACGAAACATGTCATAACGATCGTTTTATAAAGGTATGTACAATCCATAGTGACATTTCATCGTCAGTTTTGCTCTACGGAGTGTTGGACCTCGCTGAAACGTGACTTAGATAGGATTCATGTGGCAGAGATGAAGATGCTGAGGTGGGCGGGCGGTGTGACTGGAGTGAACAGAGTTCTAAATGAGCATATTCGGGGTTCATTTCGGGTTGCCCCCATACCTAAAAAGATAAGGGAAACCGCCTAAGATGGTATGGGCATGTGACATGGAGAGATGAGGACCACATGGCGAAGAAAGCCCTAAAACATACCCACGCTGAGAAGAAGACCTGGAAGACCACAGGCAACGTGGACTGCAACTGTAGACAAGGATCTGAAAACTCTTGGCTTGACTGAGAAAACAACGCAGGACAGACAGACATGGCGAATGTTCACAAGGAGAGCCGACCCCAGATGATGGGAAATGGCAAGGCTAAAGAAGAAGCACTTTGTTTCTCAGCCGGAGAATATGCGGCACCAGTATGGGGTCGATCAGTCCATTATCTATCATAATCAAGTGGATGACCGCCCTGAATGATGCATGCAGAGTCGTCACAGGCTGCCTCAAATCAACACACATTTCAAAACTATACCCCTTGGCTGGTATCGCACCACCAAACATAACACGCAAAGTCATATGCGACGAAGAAATGCGTAAGGCAATCAGTCGTCCCACTGTTGTATAATCAGATACCCCCACCACCCAGACTGAAGTCGAGAAGCAGCTTTCTGAGATCCACACAACCTCTCACATCCGGCCCTGAAAATGAGAGACTCCGTATCCGTAATCGCACCAGAGGATTTCATTACTCCAAAGGAAGGCTTCCCAACTGGCTAGAACCTTAACTGGCGGACCTGCAAATCGCTGAACAGATTAAGAACCGGAGTTGATAGAACAAAGGACAACCTCAAGCGGTTGGGAATTCTTCGGCAGGGAGAGCCACTATTGTCCCACTGTGGAGACCTGCAGACCGCCTTGCACCTAAGATTCTGCTCCATGTAACCAACAAGCTGCACACCTGAAGACCTAATGCTAGGCAACACACGGGATATCGATACTGCTAAATACTGGATAGAAATAATTTGACGTCGCTGACACGAAGAAGAAGCATCCTCTGATTTTCAACACATAAAAATGTTATACCATTATTTATATCGATGAACAATCAAATACCTATTTTACTCAAGAATGAATAATGTGTTATGCTGTGTTTTGACTTCATATGGACCATTGACTTCTTAATAATGTCAGTATTGATTTTTTGTCCGGAAGCGGCATGTCAAGCCTCAATCCGCTTGATACATTAATATCATAAGAAGTACTTAGCTTAGATAAATGCTGTTAGATATGATCTGTTATCAAGGAAATTCATACGTCCATACATTGAGCAGAATATAAAAGCCATCGTGACAGACAACTTTGAGCTAAATCATTTTGGAGAACGCCATTTCATTTTTAAAATTATAATTCGAAAATTCCATTCTTACTCAGTACACATATTTTCATCAATTTTCATGTCAGCAGGCGACAACGGAATTGGTGATACCTAAGGGAATACTTGGATTGCCCCGAAAGAGAACCTAGCCCCTGGACATGAACAGGGGTGGAATATATGCAGGTCCCTTAGCAGACTTCTGACCGGAGTATGCAAGACGAGGACACAAATGAAAGCCTGGCAGTTTTACAGCGGACCGAGTGAATGTGACTGCGGCGTGGAGCAGACCCTGTCACACCTTTTGGAGTGTGCGCTGCGTCCGAGTAGCTGCACTCAGGAAGACCTGATGATGGCCTGGAGTAACGCCGTCGACGTCGCCCACTTCTAGGCAGACAGGATCTGACCCTGTTGTTTCCGACACGATTATATATATATCAATTTTCATTAAATAAATAATGGGTGGCATAGTCCAGTGATAAAAGTATTTGTTTATCATTCTTCAGACTTGATTTTCAAATCATTAAATCAAAAAGATCATTAAAGCTTGATTTTTTAAAATTATTTCGAATCTAAAATCTGTACATGTTCCCTGTAAGGTTGAACTACTTCTTAGAGACGAAAAAATGTTCAGGCCTCGGGAGCATCAGGACAATCATCTGTGATCACCTAAATATGTATCTGGTACTACAACTGCAGTCTTACCCTGGAGGCTCCTGGAAATGTTTCCATGAGGACCTCCAGGTATACAGGTGTTGTTATTAGACATTCAATTCGCGGTGTTCATACGGTGTCCTTTAATATGGCGCAGATGTGGTAAACATATATATACTAACATCCTCCTCCCTTTAAAAGGTTGTTACTCCGTCGCGCGGAAGGCAGGATTAGGAGCAGATTGATAACACAGACTTTTTCTGAAGAAAATTGACATATATTAACGAAATCTTTACAAGCTTCCGGCCAGGCGGAATGACATGCCGGCCGGCCGTACTGCGACCTTCACGGCCGTCAGCACATAACTGAGCTCTCGTCTAGCGCCACAACCAGCGGTCTATAAAACTAGTCCCAAATTTCAATTCGACAAGCGAACAGAAATAAGAGACGAAAGATTGTACATCGAAGTTTTCGGTACCAGTCAGCAAGGGCTCTATCATGCTGATGTCAATACATATAATTAAAAAGCAGATGCTTATGTAGAATACTGGGAGCACGATGGTTTGACTTTGTGAGGATTTACGGAGAGAGCGGAGGGGTCAGTCTTTCCTTCTAAAGTCGGTCAAGAGGCGAAAGTGAATCTGGTTGTGACAAATAAAAAACTTTGGATTCCGCAGGAGAGCTTTAACTACAGCTGCCTACATCAAGCCCCTGAGATTCCTCGACGAGGACGTCTCTCAGGAACGTCGTAACATGCTTTTGGATGTTTCACACGGTCTCCCAAAGCTTTCCTTTCATTCTCTCTTCATTCATTAATTTATTCATTTGTCCATATCCACTCCTTCAACTGAAGAATATGAATATCACGAGCCGTCGCCATAAAGATCTGTCAGTCGCCTTAGTCCTCGACTCATCTCATGTCAACTCTGCCTCCCGTAGTTCTACCAAATATATTCTATATATAGTTGTCGTCGGCCTTCTAGGACGGCGAGAGCTTGGGAGCTTGAAGAAAAGGCAGCCATAGTGCATTAACGAAAGAAGAGCAATTCGTTTGATAAACAATGAGACTCTTAGGGCTGCAATCATATTGATGATTAATTGATTGGTTCACTTAGTCTTTTCTACCGTTATTACCACGGTCGCTGCTCTTCGGAACTTAATAACTAATTTCTCCTGCACCCACCCACAACCGACAAACTCGTCTTACACTTGCCAAACATAAAAAACTACAGCTGCCTTTTATTCAATTCTTGAGTTCTCGGCAAGAATGTCTCTCAGGAATGTTGTAACATGCTTTTGGATGTTTTCCACGGTTTCTCAATACTTTCTTTTCAACACTTTTTTCAGTCGGGGAAACAAGAATATACATGCATTTCACGATAATACTCATACATATTTTTACATACAAGTTTACTCATACATCCTATGGAATAAATAATTTTATTAATAATTTTAATAATAATTTTAATAAATATTAGGAAAGCTTAAAAATATTATTACATTTTGGAAGGCAACTATGCTGACCATTACACTGAGGATGGAGACTCATGCGGGAGGCCTACGTTCAACAGTGGACGGACACAGGCTGATGATGATTACATTTTGAATGGTAGGAATAATATTATTTTTAAATGCAGTGGTCACTGTGAGCGTAACTTGTGGTAGCCATGTTTTGACATAGTGACAGATTGATATGTGGCCAGCGCTGGTCTAATAGTCTGCATGTCGCTGAGGTCACATCAGGTAGGTTACATATTAAATGGATCAAATACTCTACCTACTGCTGAACTGGGCGACGAGCTTATATGGCTACTGCATAAATAACTATCTACCAGGTGATCGTGATGTGAAACTAAAAAAAGAAACTATTGGAAATACTTTGTACTATATAAAAAATATATATTATATATTCTAATACGCAAGTATAAAGCACCAAATCAAAGCTAAGGAAGCGTCTAAAAACTAAGTCCTTTAATCACTGTATTAACTGATATCAGATCGACATAGCCCTTGCTTGAAAAGCATCGATGTACAATATATCGTCTCTCCTTTATACTCGCTCGTCAGACACACATATACGAGGGTTATCCGTAATATAAGAATCCCATGGCGCTACAGTTCTGAAAAGCGCTGTTATGGTGGATCCCGCGATTCTGTAGTGTACCTTGGTTCCCCCACACCAAATCATTTTTTTTATATAAACGCATGCAGGAGAGCACACCCGGTCAAGACCAGTGCACTTTATGACGCTCAGCCAGGGAGGCTGGACGCTGCATGCGAGAAATGTGTGTTGTGTTCGTGTTTGTGTGTGGGTTGAGGAGATTGCAAGTGTATATTTATCTGTTTCTTGAAGAGATCCAGATTGTAGGAAGGAGGAAACACAGACGCTGGAAGAGCATTTCATAGCTTACCAGTGGCATTAAGGAAGGAGCTTTGGAAACTGCCAGTTCTTGGTCGACATATATTAACCGTGTATGGATGTTCGGCAAGTGCAAGACGAGTTTGTCGGCTGTGAGTGGGTGCAGGAGGAATTGGTTCTTTAAATTCCGAAGAGCAGCGACCGTGGTAATAACGGTAGAAAAGACTAAAAAAAACTCCAAATCTCTTCCCTAGCGAGCTATTTTGGGGCTCCAATCCAAAGCTGACTGCCGTATTCAAGGATAGGTCGGATTTGTCCTTTATTTATTAATTTATTAATGAGAGCTGAAGTTCCAACTTTATATATTATTATAGTATTTTTCCAACAGGAAACAGAGTGTACATAAATATACAATATAAACGAAATATAATAAAAAAATAAAAAGACATAAAAGAAGAAGAAGATGACACGTGTCAGAGATCACATAGATCTAGGAAAACAATACTATTGACAAAAGAGGAAAAGGATGTATGAAAAGGATCGAGGTGTGCTGGTAGGCCATTTAGGAGCACCATTGCCGTTGTACTAAATTGAGTGCTCGAAGCTCCACAAGTATCAACTGCCATCAAAAACAATGGATGGCTTTATATTGAAGAAGAACAAGAAACTCTACAATGACGAGACGCATGTGGAAGAGAATAATGGAAAAATTCGTTATGTGGCAGCTTTAATATCATTTCGAAAACTGCTCACTGGTCATCAATTATTTATCCAGTTCTTCTTTGCTGAATGGGCTTTGGTTCACTGCCACAAAAAATGTATATTCTTACGCACGTTGCAAAAAGAATGTTACGCGATACCTTAAATACGGTTCGTAAAGTTCGCGGCAAAAAGTTTAATGAGATATAATTAGTGTAGTCGACTTTCTAATCACCGCTTATGTACAATATCGCTCGATATAAATAAATAAATAGACGGTGGCGGCCATACGCAGTGTCATTCAAAGTCATACGTGTCGAACGGTTAAATATGCCTATGTACTGTTCAAGATTGATGACATTTTCGACACAAACATTTTTTTTATTCACACGTAAAGCGTTTGCTTTGCAAGCCAAAGGTCGTGGGTTCAATCACTGACGGAGAGTTTTTTTTTAAAATCGATTTCTGAGCTCTATAAGCCCCCGGTTGGTGTGAACTTGATACCTCACCCGTAAAATGCCAGTCATAGCCTATTAATTGAAATTTGTGATAGACGAAAGTCGTCCCGTGAAGACCACCCATTCGTAGTAAATTCCTGTAATGATAAGGATGATGCGTGAATCTCGGGCTGTAGTGTATGACGTTGGCGGATCAACTCTTCACATGCAGCGCTGAGCCATGTGCACGATTTTAAGCGTCATAGAATTCCACAGATGAGACTTTAGAATTACTATCACCATCTGTCGGTATTCTCCTGTATGTGTTTACATAAAAAAAATTTTTTTTTATTGGCAATCTCGATAGACTCGTCTCACACTTACTGAAAAACCATACACGGTTAATGTATGCTGACTGAAAACTGGAAAATTCTAATTGGCATCAGCATGATATAGCCCTTGCTGACTGGTACCGAAAACCTCGATTTACAATTTTTCGTCTCTTATTTTCGTTGGCTCATCGGACTCGCATGTGTAGTCATTTTGTAATGCCGTTAGGAGGACTAGTTATATAGATCGCCGCGGCGCTGGGTGTATTATGGCCAGTTGTGTGCCGATCGCGACGAGGTCGTATTATGGCCGGCCTGGCATTTTATTCCGCTAGGACCGGAAGTTTTTAAGGATTATCATGAAAATATATGTGTTTCTGGAAAAGTTTGTGTGTTGTTCTTCTGCTCCTCATCCCGCCACCACGCAATTCAATAATGAACTTAGAGAGGAAGATGTAACAATATTATTTCCAAAATGTTACCGATATGCTTTGGATTGCATTTTCAGTATCCGTGTTGCCCTTTTTATACAATTTGGATGTCTTAAAAAAATATCTCCTTACACAAACATAGTCAGTGCTGGTTTTAGGGGGTAGCGCAGTGGGTCGGAGCCTCAGGGCATCATATAAACTAGGGGCGCCAAAGGCAACTAATTTCCATTAGATGTTTTTAAAATATAAACAATATAAAAAAAGCGACACATGCATGTCGACAAGCGAACAGAAATGAGAGATGAAAGATTGTCTATGGAAGCTTCCGGTACCAGTCAGCAAGGGCTATGGCATGATGATGTCACTCTCTTAGGGGGATTTTTTCACCAATTGAAAACCACTTTTACCTCCTATATATACGTATCTTAATAATTTTCTTTTTTGGTTTCCCAAATTTCTCCTTATTCATATAAAGCTTTTTTTACTTTGCCAACTAATACAACCTTTATCATATGA
Source organism: Glossosoma conforme (assembly GCA_022606575.1). Lineage (NCBI taxonomy): Eukaryota > Metazoa > Arthropoda > Insecta > Trichoptera > Glossosomatidae > Glossosoma > Glossosoma conforme. Next base: position 3,596,193 of record JAGTXR010000058.1, on the reverse strand, counting down.
ACCTCCTCTTGTCCTCTAGTGTAGCTCCATCTCTCTGGTATGTCACGTGGGTCGGTCAGTGGGCGGAGCTGGCACCTGCACAGCTCTTATGCAATCGACCACCGAGATATCTGCTCATATGTGCGTGCTGATCATACTGTAGGGGAGAATTTGCACGCAATCCCAAAACGTTCGGCAAAATTTCATCTAAAAATTATCCGTCATTGTTATCATAACAACATATAAAAGCCGACGGTATAGCTCAATGGTCAAAGCGTTTGCTTTGCAAGCCAAAGGTGGTGGGTTAGATCCCCGATGGAGATTGAATAAAAGGATTTTTAATCGGCTAATATATACTCTTCGGGCACTGTGGCTGTTTGCACTGTGAACGCCTTTTCTTATATTACTAACATTTTTATAAACCTGTATTTTTTGCTTTAAACTAATATTTGAAGCATAAATGTACTTATCTGACCTATTTTCATATATCACATTGGTTCTGCTATCCTTTAGCTATCAGATGATGCATAAAAAACTGTTATATTTAACAAACGTTCATCAAAAAGAATTGAATCATGTAACTCCATCCATGTGGTGGCATTGACACATGTGGCTTACAGAAAACTCGCTCCTGTGACGAAACCTAACGATATTTATTTACACGATTTACAGATTCCTGTAAAGAATACATGTAGGTTGATAAACGGAATGACTGCACTTCCAATTTCCTACTGAAAGTAGTAAAACAATATATCACGTAAACCGATGTCAACGGTCGGGGAATCTTTGACGGCATATGCCGACAACCGATGCGAAAGAGTTAAAATCTCACATTGTGCATTTGTAAGTGGTGGTGTTTAAATCGATTACAAATAAAATATATTTTAGGTTTCATAAGTCGAGCGTTTTATTTCTACGCATAAGTAAGTGATAATCGTTCAGCTATCAGGTGTCTTGATGGACTTCATTATTGTATCAATTTCCGTTTTCTCACCTTCCGTAAAGTGCCAAGTCATTTTAGAAGGTGTTTTAGAGAAAACAAACAGCCGGATAGAGTCACTTTAGATGACGCGTGAAGAAAAAATATTTGATGAAGTAGATCTTTCTATTGGATTGTAAAAGCCGACAAGTGGCTGAAGAACATGTAGACCGAACATGGGAGTAACTCATCATCATCATCATTATCATCAGCCTGTGTCCGCCCACTGTTGAAAGTAGGCCTTCCGCGTGAGTCTACATCCTTCTCAATACTCCGCTATTCGCATCCAGTATACTCCCGCTATTCTTATCATGCCGTCAGTATATATTTTTGCGTGTGTTGTTGTTTCCGTAGTAGAAGGATTGGCCGAAATCGTACAGAACCGTTTCCAGGGGGCACCACGCGGAGGTTCCTTCCTTGCACCACGCGGAGGTTCCTTCTTTGCTCCTCATGGAGGACACAAATGAAAGCCTGGCAGTTTTACAGCGGATCGACTGAATGTGACTGCTGCGAGGAGCAGACCCTGTCACACCTTCTGGATTGTGCGCTGTGTCCGAGTATCTGCACGCAGGAATACGTGATGATGGCTAGGAGTAATGCCGTCGACGTCGCCCACTTCTGGGCAGACAGGATCTGACCCTGTTGTTTCCGACACGATTATGTATTATATGCCTTGCTGGCTGGTACCGAAAACCTCGATGTACAATCTTTCATCTCTTATTTTCGTTCGCTCATCGGACACGTGTGTATTGTCATTTTGTAATGCCGTTAGGGGGACTAGTTATATAGATCGCCATTTGTGGCGCTGGGTTTCACAGACCACGGCGCCCAGTCAGTCGTGTGCCGATGGCGGCGAAGTCATATTGTGGTTAGCCTGGCCTGAATGTTGTCAATAGGTCCGGGCCAGAAGTTTGTAAAGAGTTGAAATATATACGTCAATGTGCTTCGGAAAAAGTATGTGTGTTGTTAATCTGCTCCTTGTCCTGCCACCACGCAATTCAATAACAAACTTAAAGAGGAGGATTTCACAACTAAAATGTTCTTGTTTCTATGCTGAAAGGTGCTTAACCTATTTAGCTGAGCATCTAGAAATGCTTAAGCATCACATACCTGTGTTATATACTTACGACCTCATATTTCAATGGTTCTGATTGCTCCACGACCCTGGTATGCAAATATGTATTTTGGTCCATGCTATGCATTATGTCGATATCACGGTTGGACGTGTCTTACATACGTGCTGTGTTTAACACACAACCTGACACATCAGGTCAAATACTAGAACAGTGGTCGACAACGATGAAAAATACATTTTTCTATCCTTAAACTAATTATTTTTTATGTTTTTTTAATTGTTTTTATGAGGGTTTGTATTGACATCCCCCATTTTTAAAAAGACGTTTAAGTTGCGGGTACGTTACGTGGCTGCGTGAAGGAAGGATACAGGATCAGATTACTAAGTAAAATAACTTGTTTTTGGTTCACGATTCTATAATGTAAACAACATTATTAGATGTGCATGTCAGGCAAGCGAACAAAAATAAGAGACAAAATATCGTTTTCGAGGCTTTACGGCATCAGCCTAAAGGAGTCATCAAGCTGATATCAGTATGCTTAAATTAAATTGTCAAAATCATTGCTTATCATCAAGTTGCTTAATTTAGTTCGGCCTGAATTTCTTGGTTCAGTTACTAATTCATTTTTGGCAGTAAGTTAAGTCAATTGACATTAAATACAATTAATCGGCAATAGACTAAATAAATTTGCCACTGTGTTAGTATGAGTGTGGTCAGTTATTAAATTGAAACGGCAGTAATATATTAAATATTGATATAAATTAATGTTAAATTAATGAATAATTAAAAAATTTAAAACAAGGTAAATAAATAAATAAATATTTATAATAATTAACCCATATAATGGAAACCTCACCCTTACCTAACCTTAAGTCATATGCGCCGAAGAAATGCGTAAGGAAATCAACCAACCGTCCCACTGCTTGTATAATCAGATACCCCCAACACCAAGATTGAAGTCTCGAAGCAGCTTTCTGAAATCCACACAACCTCTCACATCCAGCCCTAAAAAATGAGAGACTCCAACTCGGGCAACAAATCGCACCAGAGGATTTCATTACTCCAAAGGAAGGCCTCCCAACTGGCAAGAGCCTTGACTGGCGGACCTGGAAATCCCTAAACAGATTAAGAACCGGAGTTGGTAGAACAAAGGACAACCTCGAGCGGTGGGGAATGCTTCGGCAGGGAGAGACACTATTGTGCGACTGTGGAGACCTGCAGACCGCCTCACACCTACGATGCTGCTCCATGTGCCCAACAAGTTGCACATCTCAGGACCTAATGCTGGGCAACACACGAGCTATCGAAGTTGCCAGATATTGGGAAAAAATAATTTGACGTCGCTGACACGAAAAAGAAGAAGAAGAAGACCTAACCTTACCTATTATTAATTACTATTAATTTATTATTTCCTGCCAATTTTTTTTTTTCTATTGCTGATTGATATTTTTCTACCGCCAAACGATTATTTTTTACTTACCTTTTTAGGTATTTCTTACTAATCGGTTGATAATTAAATACTGACAAAAATATGGTATTTAAGTATCTTATCTACCGGTTAGTAACTTCACGCTCTTTATTAAATTCATTAAAATGCAGCTATGCTTACTAACTTCCTGCACTTTATTTTTTCTTTTCTATATAATATAAATAGAAATATATAAACAACGTTTTTAATATACGAGTATATTATAAATATTTTTTCCGGCGGGTATAGCAATGGTCAAAGCGTTTGCTTGGCAATCAACAGGTCGTGCGTTCGATACCCGACGGAGATTAAAAACAAAAAGGTTTTCAATCGATTTCTGAGCTCTAAAATATTGTTGGTGTGAAATTGATCCCTCACCCGTAAAATACCAATCATAGCCTATTAATTAAAATTGGTGGCAGAAAAAAGCCGTCCCGTGAAAACCATCCATTCATAGTAAATTCCTCTAATAATTAGGATGATGCGTGAATTTTTGTCTTTAGTCTATGATGTTGGCAGATCAACACTCCACATGCAACGCTTACCAAATGTAACATGGTAAACGTCATAGAATATACAGCATTACTATCACCGTCTGTGAGTATTCTTCTGTCTATACATATAAATAAATAAATTAAATATTCATAAATGGATTTTGTTGTTGACCTCTGATAGAACTCGTAATATATTATATAGGGGAGGGCAATCGATTCGGCCTTAACACATTTATAATCGTTCCGAGAACAGCTAGAATGTCGCTCGAACTCTTCGCCAATTATCAGCATCACTATCATCGCTATAGTATCGGCTATTGCCAATATGTGACCGCACAATGATGTGAGATTTCTTAACCAGTGATGCATCGAACACTAGTAAGAGTAATAATGGCGTACGCCTAATGTGAGATTAAGCAATGTTTACGTAATTAAAGTAGTTATAAGATTTAATAAACGGGTGCGCTATACTATGCATAGTAATTTTGTAAAATAAAAGATTGTTCAAATGGACTCTATCTATTATACAATAAATAATTTAATGTGATTCTTTTTTTCTGTCTTCTTCGTAGTATCAATCCAGTGGATTGGTTTGCAGCAACAAAATATTGCATCTCGATCTCTACTCTTCTCTATCCCCTGAAACCCTCTTTATCTCAGCATAAGAGCTAGAACTCATGTCTTCGAACACTTGCTGCAAATATTCCCGTCTAGGCCGCCCTCTGCAGTTTCTAGCCTCAACCATCCCTTCCACAATGTCGTGAAGAAGACCATCGTGGCGCACGATGTGACCAATCCATCGGGCTCGCCTCTCTCAGATGGTTTTTACTAGCTGCCTATCTTTCTTGATTATGCTGAGAACCTCATTGTTCGTGACGTGGTCTCTCCAGGAAATTCCGAGAATTCTTCTGTATATCTCTACAGTTGAGAATTTCCCTGTAATGGAGAATTTTAAAACTTTTTTGGAGTGAATGGAAGTGAATATCCTTGTTTCATTATTAATTTATCATTTATTCTTCTTTCCAAATCCGTTCCATATCTGAAACATATGGTCACCACAGATTGCCGCCACATTTTTAAGCTAGACACTGTCTGAGATATTGGTCCTAGGGATAATTTTCCCGAAATGTGTTCAGAGAAATTTAATTTATTATTTGAAAAATATTTAAAAAATATACCCACAAACACTATGAGACCTTGTTTTCACATGGATCACTTAACAAAAGTTCTCTATTAGGAGACTGCAGTTTCGACTAACTCGTAGCCTTTCTCAATCCTTCTCTAGTTAAGAGATAACTTTTTTAGTTTAACAGAGTTATCTCTTAACTAGAGAAGGATTGAGAAAGGCTACGAGTTAGTCGAAACAGCAGTCTCCTATAAGAGAACTTTTGTTACGTGATCCATGTGAAAACAAGGTAAATAAATAAATATTTATAATTTATTATGGATCTCAAAGTGAATGCTCAAAACATTGAAAATACTATGAGACCGTTTTATTTATGTTTCAAAAGAAAATATCACACAACTTTTTCTAAAGAAAGTCTTAGAATTCTGTAAGCTAGATGAACTATATAAAGAATATACTATTATATAATATAAAGAAAGAAGAAAATCAAAGGAGGTCTTTGTTGAGTATTATTAGAGACCCGTATTTTTAGCATCTATTTTATTCATTTTAAGCATTTTAGAGCATTTAAAAGTTTGGATTTTAGCATTTCGGAGCATTTAAGCGTGGATTTTATCGTTTTAGAGTTCATTTAGAGAAAAAATCGAGGAAAAACCTACCCAGCGATAATCGAGTTTTAATAAGTTGACTGATTATTATTAATAATCAGTCAACATAGTTAAACTTAATGAAAATTTATTTAAAAAATCATAAAATTTCGCAAATGATGATGATTTTATCATCTATTTGAATATTTTCTGAAATTCGCAATTATTAGCATCTATTACAAATTTTAGCATCTATTGCAAAATGCTAAAAATACGGCTATCTAAGTATTATAGACAACACAAGTAATGACGATTATAACGTTTCGATTACACAATAATTACAAAGCACGGTTGTTGTTAATCCATCTATAAAATTACGTCTAATCAGACGGTGAATATTTAATTAATAAAAAAATTGCGCGCGTATTTTTTTTTATAGTAGCCTAAAGTCATTAGCGACTAAGTATGTTAATTGCCGTGATTGATTGGTGGTCGGGGGACCTAATTAACAGGTATCGCGACCTGCACGGGTAGTCCAGTCTGTCTTACATGACAATTAATACAAGTGAAAGATAATACGTCAATTTTATTAAATTTTAAATATTATTTTTTCCAAGCGCAATGTCATCAAATACTTACTATTATGTGTAGAATGTGTTTTCTACAGGTAACGCAAAATTAATCTAATGGTAATGCAAAATGCGTAAGGCAATCAACCAACCGTCCCACTGCTTGCATAATCAGATACCCCCAACACCCAGACTGAATTCGCGAAGCAGCTTTCTGAGATCCACACAACCTCTCACATCCGGCTCTGAAAATAAGAGATTCCAGCAGTGGCAAAAAGTCGCCTCAGAGGATTTCATTACTCCAAATGAAGGCCTCCCAATTGGCAAGAACCTTGACTGGCGGACCTGGAAATCCCTGAAGAGATTAAGAACCGGAGAGAGCGCCTTCATGTGCCCATCAAGCTGCACACATCAAGTCCTAATGCTAGGCAACACACAGGCTATCGATGTTGCCAGATACTTGGGAAAAATAATTTGTTGTCGTTGACACAAAGAAGAAGATATATTATATATCCTCACTGCATCATTATATACACGTAGATTTAAGCTAGATATATCTTAACTGTGTTTCAACATGCTACGGTCGTTGGTCTTCTCTCGACAGAGACTACTATTTAAATAGATCGAATCTATCAAGCGGAGTGGAGTCAGATTTATTGTGGTCCAGTGGCACGCTGCATACATCTGATAATCCGCTATTTGCCCATGGCTGAACACCATATACTTTCAAAAAACTTGACCACCACCTCTTCTTGAAAACGGCTATGACTTTAACTAGAACAGGGCAGAAATTAAAAATAATTAAAAAGCTATTAAATTATTAATAAAATGTTTGACAATTTATTACAGAGAAAAAGTCATTGAAAGAAGTTGAATTGAAACATACGTATAGGTACTAGATTTTTTTTATTCAGTTCTATTGGTTTCTATGCAATTTGACTGATAAAAAGCATGGAATTCGATTGTTGATATAATTTGAAATCCCCCGTCTTTTAAAAAAAAATGTTCAGAATTGTTATTGAATCACGTGGTGGCAGGGTGAAGAGCAGATTAACAACACACATACTTTTTCCGAAGCACATTGACGTGTATTTTCGATGAAGACTTCCTTGCTCGACCGTAACATGACGTTACTTTCGCCTTGATCCAACAGCACTTAACTCACGACTAAACATGCTCATGGCTGTCGCACAGCGCAGCAATTGGCGATCTACAGAATTAATGGCACACTAATGACAACAGCCATGTATATAACTAGCGTCACACCCGTGACCGCACTTGTCCAAAATGCCAGTATGGCGACACATGTATGTACGACAAGCGAACAGAAATAAGAGACGAATGTTTTCGATACCAGTCAGCAGGGGCTATATCAAGCTGATGTCAAATTCTTATGAAACACTATTATTCTTCTTCATTTGCTATTTGTTTTGCTAATTAATTTCGTATAACGGTAATTTAGTATTTCCTTAAAATTAGTTATTTATTTTCGTCGCATATCTTCAGTATATCATTTGCACGTGTTGTTGTCATGAGGTTGTATGGAGGTCCCTTAACAGACTTCGGACCGGAGTATGCAAGACGAGGATACAAAAGCATGGCAGTCTTACAGCGGACCGACTGAATGTGACTGCGGCGTGGAGCAGACTCTGTCACACCTTTTGCAGTGTGCGCTGTGTCCGAGCAGCTGCACCCAGGAAGACCTGATGATGGCTGGGAGTAACGCCATCGACGTCGCCCACTTCTGGGCAGACAGGATCTGACCCTGTTGCTTCAGACACAATTGCTAATGTTAAAAAAAAATTACGCGGCAACATGATGCCTAGATGTACATGGTATATGATGAACAAAAAAAATAAGCCGTAGCTCGTCACGCCCGTTAGAGTGTTATTTAAATTTTAATCGTTACAGCTACCATTACGTCTTAATATGGTACATATGTCCACCCCAAAAAATGAACCAGGGGAATAATAGATTTCTAAGTTCGCTACTGTGCTCGTGTCACATACTATTGGTCAAAGCGCTCGTTGCCAAACTGTCCTCAGGCGTAGGGAATAAATTATATCCCCTAATATGTTATTATATCATTACGGTACAACGCGCGAATGATTTATGCGTTCAAAGCGAAAGCCTCTCAATCTTTGCGGCGAAGAGAGCCAAATATTGGCACAAAAACAGCAGCTTGCATTACTTAGATAGGTTTAAAACACGCTTGCTTGATACTCTCGCTTATAAGACGTACAAATTTTAAAGATACATTCGATGTGTATTGCTTTCTTTGCATTCATGAGAAGAGATGTGTGCTTGAGTATGCATTGCTTTCGGTTAGTGCGCGGCGTGTTCAGAAATCCTGATATTTTTTGTTGGAAGTCGGCTTGTTTGTCCCTGACAATTATTTAAGAATAAGGAGACACAGTTGTTTTTTCTTCCTAGAAGTAATACTAACCTGCAAAAGACTATGCCTCTTGGGAGAGTGATCAGACTGTTCAACCATATCGCCTCGAATATTGATATATTTCACTTGAGAAAAGCCCAGCTTCGACATGAGCTCCACGAATCTATTTATCAAAATGTGAAATTAAAATAATTAAATGTCAATATAAATGATAAATATATCCATTGTCTGTCTCTATTCTGTATTATATTGCCTCTTATTTTATCTTATATTTGTAACATGTCTATATTATTTTGTGGAATATATGTTACTACTTGGAACTAAATTCCGTTAGTAAATAAATAAATAAATAAAGTAAATTCGTGGAGTCTTCTGTTTAAGCAAGCTTCGGGACTTTTTAATAATTGTTGTTAATAATCATAAATACCTATATTTATAAATTGTTTCTTGTATTGTATCTTATTTCAGGATCGTATTAAATAAAATTTGTTATGTTTCTGAAGGAAATGAAATAAATAAAAAATATGAAATTGAAATGTTCTAAAATTAGTAAATATACTGTGGGCAAAACATACAAGGATATTTGAATTTAAATTTCGCGGCTAAGCGATTCGAATAAATCTTTTTATTTTTACATTGAAACTACTACCACTGATATCTGTGCTAAATAACACGTCAAAATATTCATTAGTGTTTGAGATACCCGTCCAATTGTAAGAATCTACAAGTTTTTTTTTAGTTTTTAATATTATATAGATATATATTTAAGGAGGCAAAAGCTATGGTGCTTGCGTCATTTGACAGGTTCTGTCATTGACAGAGCTAGTTCCGTAAATGGTCACAGTATTAATTTCGGCACTGCGCTGTCAACCACTACATGCGCTTAATCGTCAGTCGTCATCTGTCCGAGACCTGAAGTAAAAAGTTCCGTCTCGGGCAGATAACCGGAGCTTGTCAATAATTTACCGAAATATATTTCATAGTCCTTTTACAAATGTTCTTTGTGTTGCTCATCTGCTCCTCATCCCCTGACCACGCGTTCTGATGATGAATCCGGTGACATGGATTGGTTATTTTCAATTTCAATTTTTAGTTATTTCCTTCAGAAACATTACAAATATATTTAATACGATCCTGAAATAAGATATAATACAAGAGAAAATTAGGTATTTACTATTATTAACAATTATTATTAAAAGTCCCGAAGCTCGCTAAACAGAAGACTCCACAAAATTACTTTGATAAATAAATTCGTTGAGCTCATGTCGAAACTGATCTTCTCTCAAGTGGAATATATCAATATTCGAGGCGATATGGTTAAAATGTTTGATCACTCTCCCAAGACGCATAGTCTCTGGCAGGTTAGTATTACCTCTAGAAAGAACAAACAATCTGTGCCTCCCTATCCTTAAATAATTGTCAGGGACAAACAAACCGATTTCTTATAAAATATCAGCATTTCTGAACACAATTTTTGATTAAGCGGGGATAGATACAGAAAATTTAGGTATTTCCAAGTTTCGGCGTGTTTCAAATTTGGAACCGCTGGTACAGACTGACCAAGTAAGAGAATTCCTCTTAAGATAATAGCATCGATAATATGCGATTTTTCTCACTACATTACTCACTCTGTGACGCGGCAAACTGATAAAATGAAATAGTTGTGCCAATTTTTACAGATGGTCGACTAAATCGTTCGCATTTTTGCATAACAATACTTAATGTTATGCCCACAGTAATACGATATCTAGACAGATAAAACGGCCGAGCCGAATATATAAATTGGCACGCGACAAACGGATTAACCCTCGAAATGTATTTACTACAACTTGCCTCTAATAATGAGATTATTTATATAAAATACAATAGACACTAAACTCAGAATTATCATATTCCTCCGTAATATTATAAAGTGTTAAGTATATATATATATATAATCGTGTCGGAAACATCAAGGTCAGATCCTGTCTGCCCAGAAATGGGAGACGTCGATAGCATTACTCCCGGACATCATCAGGTCCTCCTGGGTGCAGATACTCGAACACAGCGCTCACTCCAGAAGGTAGGACAGGCTCTGCTCCACGCCGCAGTCACATTCAGTCTGCCCGCTGTGAAACAGCCAGGCTTTCATTTGTGTTCTTTTCTTGCATACTCCGCTCCGAAGTTTGTTATGTGATCACCATATATTCCACCCTGGTCGTGTCCAGGGGCTAGGTCCTCTTTCAGGGCAATCCAAGTATTTCCCTCTGCTGCGCTTCTCCACATGCTCAGCCGAAAGGTGGTCACCAGTTCCGTTGTCGACTGTAGGAAACTTAATCTTGAATGAGCCGTTTGGCTATCTTTTGATATCCAAGCATAGGGTGAATTGTGTCGTGGGTTGCTTTGGAGAGCTCCTTGGTGGTGACTTCTCGCCGTATGTTTAGTGGGGCGATGCCCGAGAGTTGATATAGCTTTTTGATATTGGGGTTAGTTTAAGGCACCCCGCAACCACCAGGCACGTTTCATTAAGAGCAATATCCACTTTCTTGTTATTTATTTTTTATTTTATTTTATTAACGGCCTAGGCCAATACATACGGTTTTAAAATAGAAAATACAATAAATGAAATGGTAAAACAGAACAATATAATAGCTAAGACAATACATTTAGACAAATCATGAACATGAGTAAAAAAAACAGATCTAGTACATTAGTAGAGGGATCTGCGAAATGCTGGAAGGTCCACCCCGAAAAAGTCCAAGTCACTAGAGGAGATATGGGCAGACTTCGCCCATACTGGCGTGGTATACTCGCCAGCAGAGAAACAGAGGACTAAATGTTAAGTAAAAGTATAATTATGTATAGTTATTCATTTGTAGCGATGGAAATAAATAATTTGTGGAATAATCGGGGATAGGTTAACGCGCCCGTGTAATGCATCTGTGCGAGCGACGGCGCAGACGAGACGAACGTTCCATCAGTATGAATTCGGTGCGCACGTGTCAACGTGCGCGCTTAATTTTGTTGCAGCTATAGCGGCTAATTGCGATGTATATCTTTCTCTTTTTCAGTTACTTACATTATAATTTTAAAATTATAATTATGCGGTTTCACCAAATATTGTCAGTTGACAACCTTTAACATCCTCCTCTCTCAAAACAATGAGAGAGAGGCGTTATTACGTCGCGAGGGGCAGGATGAGGAGCAGGGCAGCAGACAAAGAGTTTCTTGTTGAAGCACACTGATTTTATTTACTTATAAACATTACAAGGTTTGGGCCGAGCCGAAACATACCGCCGGCCGCAACAATGACGTTGTCTCGGTTAACGCTCGGGGCTGACTGACGCTGGGACAAACCGCGTCGGTCGCAAGCGCTGTCCGTGGCAAAATTATGTACTAGTGCCAATGTGGCGATATGCATAAAAGTGTGGCGAGCTATAAAAATATAAGACGAAAGATTGTTTGTCGAGGTTTTCGGTAACGGTAAGCAAGGACTACATCATGCTGATGTCACCTTAATGTTACTTACATTACAAAAATGGTTACATTACAACTTCAAACATGATCAATCGAAGTGATACTTACATTTTTCTCGTTTTTAAGTGAAATTTTCATATGGTGTATAAAATACATATCATTAGGAGCTCTCGGATGTTTTAAGCACAGTAAGGGGAGGGTTAAGATAGCTCATTCGTAGAAGTGTTCGCTCATTTTAATATTCTCGCACTGTACATTTAATGTCGTGAATAATTAATTGCCTTAAATAATAGTGGAGGTCAATTCGCCATTGTATGCCTTACATCCAAACTGCGAGCCATGGAACTCTGACGTTAAATCGGTTCACTAAGATTATGCTTACGCTTGTCGAATTAATACTGCTTAATGTCTTCATTTATTGATCTCGTCCGCTTCTACTTTTTCCCTCATTTACGTTCCATATCTGGAACATATGGTCACCATTAAGTTTTGTCATTTTTCACTGTCAATTCTGCATTCTACGACATATCAGCATCTCCAATGTCTACTTAGAAACCTATGAATATATGTTTCTAGGCATCTGCTCTATTAATATACACACTCAAGTGGCAATGGGCAGGACATATATATCGAAGAGTCAACGGTCGATAGGGACGAAAAGTGTTATAGTGGCGCCTAAGAACTGGGTAACAAAACGTTGGCAGACCTCTCTGCAAAATGGACTTTTTTTATGTTAGCACATACAGGAGAATATCGACAGATGGTGATAGTAATTCTGAACTCTCATCTGTGGAATTCTATGACGCTTACTATGGTGCATATGGCTAAGTGCTGCATGTGGAGTATTAATCTGCCAACTTCATAGACTACAGCCCTATTATTACAGGAATTTACTATGAATGGGTGGTCTTCACGGGACGACTTTTGTCTACCACCAATTTTAATTACTAGGCTATGACTGGCATTTTACGGGAGAGGCATCAAATTCACACCAACAGTATGTTAGAGCTCAGAAATCAATATATTTTTTATTTATTTTTAATCTTCTTCTTGGATCGCTTCGACCATTGAGCTATACCCGCCGGCAAACTGCCAACATCAGGAAAATAGAGGGAGTAGATTGAATGCGGAAGGCGGAGGAGAAAAAAAGTTGGAGACTCATGCGGGAGGCCTACATTAACAGTGAACGGACAAAGACTTATGATGATGATGATGATAGTTAGTAGATTTGTAGCGCATTTCAATGAAGATGTAATATGATACCCCAAAGATAAAACAACATAGCTGCGAAATGTAATCGGCACCCGCTTAAATGGCTTAGCAAAAATGATTGCTATCTCGTGGAGGTACGATAACTTTGACATACTCGTGCCACACATTGCAGAGAATTTTAGTCAAGTAGTCAAACGCTTAACTGTGATACAAGCGGACGCGGGTGCAATCCCCGTGAAATCGTAAATAAAAATGTTATTATGTATTGTAAAGAAAATTAGAAATTCTAACAGCAACAAAATATATGTCTTATTTAAGTTTAAAAAAATAGTATTAATAGTTAATGAAAAATAGGTCTACAAAAAACTGTAATATAACATCCTATTTTTTTTCCAAAAAAATATTCTCTGCCCCCTAAAGTGATGTGTAGGTACGTTACGCAGGATAACTTTATAGTTCAGGTGGTCACCGTTTGGGAATTCCTTTTAGAGGTAAGATTAATTGCTTGTTAATTCAAACTACTTCAATTACCATAGAAAAAAGACAGATCGATTGTAATTAAGATCTTGGTTAGAACTGTTGATTGGAGTTTAAACCATAAATGTGCTGAATTTATGACGTGTCGGTTTCTGATCTACTGGTGGACATATTATCCAACTTGGGAATGGTTGTCGCAAGAGTGTATAATACTGTTGCATTTATTAACATGGACATACTACGTTACGGACATAGAACCAATCCACGTTATAATATTAATAATAAAATTTATTTATTAAGCCACTAGTGCCATAATCAAAATTTTACATACAATAATTCCAAGCAAATACAGAAAAAATCTAAATTTAAATTAAACAGAATGGAAAGAAAATATAAAAATAAATATAAATAAAAAATATAAATCGGCATGTACACATACACCACATTATTATTATTGTACTACTCAGTGAGTGGAGCACCGGATCCCCTCTGGATGGCCAAGTGAAGGCGCATCCAGTGCCCCTACAACCGTGAGTCCCACCTATCCGCTTACTCAGCGACCATTGCGTTGGGACTGCCACGAACGAGAAGCTCTAGATACTCTATATCGTAATATACGAGTATGTAGAGCTTCATCAGTATTTTTGTCTTGTTAGGTTGGTACTCGTAAACTTGAATATACTTGGAATAGTGCCTCAAGTGACGACATATCGCATATTTTTACATCCTTGGTTTGTGTTTCTTATATTCTATTTTAGATACATTGATCTTATCTCTACGAACTACAAATAGCATGTATTATTTATTTGCGTGGACACCTTCAAAAAAGAAGTCATTGCTTTTATAAACCCGTTTGGTGTCGTTTGTACTATATTTGGAACATATGGTTACCACAAATTTTGCCACTAAGTGCTGTCAGTTGCTGTATATACATTCATCTAATGACGTATCTAATCATTGATTAGAGTTCAAGCCAAAAGAGCATCGGGCCAATCATCCGGTCACTTAAAAAATCTATTGCGAATACCACCAAAAAATGCCTAGGATATTACAGCAGCCGTATCTTCTAAGAACATAAATGACCCACAAGAAAAGAATAAAAAAAATACTCTAATTTTATTTTGCACTCTAATTATTGTACTTTAGGGTTAATAGGTATGTATGCTGCATGGATAGGACACCCCGTGGTGCAGTGGCATAATTGGCACTGCTGTCAATGATCGATGTTCTTGTATGCAGCACCGACTTATAGCCACTATCAGACATTGATGTGGGTTCGTTACCCAACTCAAGTTGGATTCGATTTCTAAATTTGCATTTAAGCCGTAATTGAAATGCATTATATCAGCAAATGGATATTTTGTGATCATTGCTATCAAATTCTAATTGCTAACCCCAAAAAAACTATTATATTCTAGACATATATTAATTCATGTTTCTTTTCAAGTAATTTTATAATTTAATTAATTTTAACAATCAATTAATTTATACAAATGATTATGTCATTCATATTATTAGCATTAACTTTGACATCTAATTCAATATGAAATAGATAATTCCCGTTAATCAAAGACGACTCCACGTCGCCGGGTTCGACGGGACGCGTAGTGAATGGATGGAGACCAAGTCACCAATCAAAGAACTTTTCGAGAAACACATTGAAATATACTTGAGATAAAAGATTGATTCGGTCATCTTGCCGGGGCGGGTATAGCTCAATGGTCAAAGCGTTTGCTTTGCAAGCCATCGTGGGTTTGATCCCCGAAAAAAAAAACGATTTCTGAGCTCTAAAATACCCCCGGTTGGTGTGAATTTGATCCCTCACCCGTAAAATGCCAGTCATAGCCTATTTATCAAAATTGGTAGTTGACGAAAGTCGTCCCGTAAGGACCACCCTTTCATAGTAAATTCCAGTAATAATTGAGGTTGACGCGTGAATCTCGGGCTGTAGATGATGTTGGCGGATCAACACTCCACATGCAGCGCTTAGCCATATGCACTATGATAAGCGTAGAAGACTGTAGAATTACTATCACCATCTGTCGGTATTCTCCTGTATGTGTTTAAATTAAAAAAAACACACGTTTCCCGCATGCATCGTCCAGCCATTATGGCAGAACGTCATAGAATGCTTTGACCGATTGTGTTCTTCTGCATACGATTGCATAATAAAAATCCGATACTTTCCATCAACACCTGGCGGAATTCGCATGCATGCGTTTACACAAATAGCAACACCGTTAACAAACTACAATTACTACTAATTAAGAAGAATAAACAACCAAGGAACATACTGTCATGTCCAACATTTCTTGAAATCTCTAACAATCTCTTTTACAAGACCATACATGCTGAGACCAGTCCATTTGTCTTGCTTCTGGAGCAATTTAGTCCATATTTGGAGCAGGCTGATGGGTTTGACAACATGCCTCTTGACTACCACTCTTAATTAATTACACACTTATTCGGAAGGTCTGCTTTTCACCTGGAAACGACTATCTAGGATCGCAGTTTGAAGAACCGGTAGGAACATTTTAGAGAGTAAAAACATACAATCGAATACCGTGAGATGGTAGGGAATAAACATTTCTCAGCATAATAGGTGTACCGGAAAAAAATTACGATTTTTTTAGTGGTTTTGAGTGGTCAGTTGCGCTTCGGCAGTCAAACTTTTACAACGTGTTCTGTGTTGTTTCTCTTACTACGTATACCTGGAGTGTACTAGGACTTTTAAACAACAAAAAATGAGGAATTTATACGTAATATTATGCTTTACCATTTCTTCAATTGATAATAATATATTTGGTGCATTATATATATAAATATAATTTTATAACATAAATAATTATATATATAAAAATATATATTACCAATTTTATTTATTAAATGCACCAATTTTTTTATTAAAAAAACGACACTCTTTTCCGGTACACCTAATATTTATTTTTCTTACATTCTCATTCTCAAATCTAGCTGATACAGCTCTTGAAGGCTGGTGCCAAAAAGCTTTAATATACGATCTTTCGTCTATTATTTTTGTTCACTCGTTCGACACGCATATATAAAAATGTTAGGCTACGTGTACATTTGAGTAGTCATAAGAGATGCAGCCGCGCTCTTGTTTTTTTTGGACTCGCTACGTTGCCGCTACCTGTCATGTGAAAGCAGATATTTCGTCAAATGGCCAACATGTGGCGCTGCTACTGTGACTGCGCGATCTGAGTCACTTTCTGCCCGGGCACTGTAAGGTACAGATCATTCATTGCTTGGGCCCGAGCAGAATACTGAAGTGCTTCAATATTTTATTTATTAATTGAACGTCATTTTGCTTCTCGACAAGTTCTTTGATTTGGAGACCTGTTTTTCATCCCTCCATCCACGCGTCCAGATGACGATACCGGCGAAGCGAAGTCGCTTTTTATTAAGCGGGGGATGTCAACTTATACAAGAGAATACATACAGATGTTGATAACGATGTAATCTCCTCTGTGGATTCTATGACGCTGTAACTTTTCTGACCATGTACGCTACAGCCTGAAATTCGTGCATCATCCATTAATTACAGAGATTTACTATGAATGGGTGGTATTCACGGGAAGAATTTCATCCACCTATTTTAATACAAATTTTGATTAACAGGCCATGACTAGCATTTTACGGGAAAAAAGTAAAAATGTATGATTTTTCAATCTCGACGAAGATCTCTTAGATTTTAGAAGACCATCAGCAAATGTATATAGAATGCATTAGGCGGATATTCAGGAGGCTTAACTGACATGGCATGGAGCGAATACTATTGTAGCAGATAAAACTTTGTAACGGCAGTTTGTATGAGAAAATATGTTGACATCAGCATGATGTAGCTCTTGCTGACTGGTACCGAAAACCTCGACAAACAATCTTTCGTCTCTTATTTTTGTGTCTGCCATAATATTGGGACTAGTTATATAGTTCTGCCACCGACGGTGCTGGTAACTGACCACGGACCGCACGAATCAGTTCTGTGTTGACAACCGAGAAGATCGCATTACGGCTGGCGGCATGTCGTTCCGCCCGGCCGGAAGCTTGTAAAGTTTTAACGTAAATATATGTCAACGTGCTTCTAAAAAAGGCTGTGTTATCAATTTGCTCCCGATCCTGCCATCACGCGACGAAATAACACACTTTCGAGAGAGAGGAGGATGTTAAAATTTTAGATATACCGGGAGTCGAACTTGATACTGTAGATTGCATGCAGTCAGGAGCTTTATCACTAGGCTTTATTGTCGGCATATTCCACTTCATCATCAGTGGTCGCACGCTGACCATTCTTGGAACATATTTTTCTTTATCGTTATTAATGTCTTCAGAGGTATCTTTAAGACTCATACCATTTTATTATTGCGTGTTTAGCCATGTCAATAAGCGTCATATAATCCTAATGAAAGATTCTTATAACAAGTCGATAAATCTTATTTTTTTCTTTCAATACTCTTTAACTTATTATCTATTATTTACTTATCCATAATATTTGTTAGTAAATTTCGTTTTCTCTTAGCGTTTTCAAAAGCTCCATATAACAGTTGTCATATCTGTTCTGATAAATAAATATATAAATAATCTCTATATACAGTTTCTTTCTGTAATTATTATTCCAGCATCTGTGTTTCCTTATAATACTTTAACATCCTCCTCTCTTTTAAAAGTAGTTATTCAATTGCGTGGTGGCAGGATGAGGAGCAGATTAACAACACAAACACGTTTGCTGAAGCACATTGACATATATATTTCGATAACATTACAAATTTCTGGCCCGGACCTACTCACATCATTCTGGCCGGGCCAACCTCAATTAGTATGCAAGACGAGAACACAAATGAAAGCCTGGCAGTTTTACAGCGGACCGACTGAATGTGACTGCGGCGTGGATCAGACCCTATCACACCTTCTGGAGTGTGCGCTGTGTCCGTGTAGCTGCACCCAGGAAGACCTGATAATGGCCGAGAGTAACGCTATCGACGTCACCCACTGCTGGGCAGACAGGATGTGACTCTGTTGTTTCCGACACGATTATATATAAAAAATAATAATAATGACAGTCCGCAGTTCGCACGTGGCGCAAGCAAAAATCGGGACTGCCATCGTGAATGGCTGCTGTGCCGACTCTGAGCTTGTTACCGAGATGCCGTTTGCGTCGCAATGTGAGGGAAAGACTAACAAATACGACAGTGTTGCAAATTTTGTGTGTGAAAACACGTGGGAGACGTGGAGACCTTACTTTTCATATGCATTATGTTCAAAACGTTATTTTAAACATAACTATTTGTATTAAGCCTCCAAAGTAATTGTTATAATCAACTCTCATCTTAGATGGAATCTGTCAATTCATACAGTCAGGAATCTAAGTCCACAACAACAAGTATCGAGGAATTTTCGGTGTACGAAATTCTATATATTAGTAATATAGCATGGACCATCCTAATAATCTGCCACTCCATGTGGATTAAAGGGATCAAGGTCCAAAAAGGGTATCGAGAAATGTGCAGTGTATGACATTCAAATGTATTAATATTATTTTTAATTGCTTACTCATATTGTAAATTAGGGCTTAAAAAGGGGACTCGTATTAAGTAAATTAGTACCAAATCAACTCCGGTCTTTGGACTTATCCTCAGCGCTGGATACTTGATATTCCCGCATCAACATATAAGCTGATGCTTTAATTTCGAGACCGCAAACTTATCTTATTATGTACTTTATCTTTAGTAAGTACGATCGCTTTCGAAATATTAACATAATATTGCAAAATCGACGATAAATTTGCTGTTTCTTTTATTCAATGTCACCGTATCAGATGTATAAATAAGATGTGAATTGTTCGAGAGATTATCGAAAGTGTGATTCGGTAATGCACCGGACTGCAATGAAAGTATTCAAAGAAGAGAAGGTAGTAAACTATTGATAATACCACAAACAAAGAGGTAGTGTAAACCAATTGATAACTGACCACTTTGAATAGTCTTCTTTGCGGGTGTGATTCATTTTTATCTCACCAAAAGTCATGCAGTTGGTTTCAAAAGCAGATGCCTGCTTAGAATACTGTGATATCCTCCTCTCTTATTTAGATATCGAACTGGATGAATGATGCATGATCAGGTTCACAATATAAAGAAATTGTTTTTTGTTTCACTATACGCGTTTATTTGTCAAACACTTGCGCTGTTGTCGCCCGTTATAGGGACGCCCTTAGGCGCTCCCATAACGGTGGCGGGCGCGTTCCGCTGACAGCGCGCTCTGACCTATGGCGCCGCCAAATAATCGCGGCAGACAAGCGAAGTAAATATGACAGTGGCCAACATGAACTGTCATAACAAACAAGATGGCGCATACAAACGCCGTGCAACATTATTCAATTAAAAACATTATATGTGCATGTCAGGCGAGCGAACAAAATAAGAGACAAAATATCGTTTTTCGAGGCTTTTTGGCATCAGCCTAAAGGACTTATATCAAGCTGATATCAACTGGAAATACTATTGTTTGACTTTCAACCTTTCATACCCAAAATTTTGTCTTCTAGGGAAGCTTGCTTTCCATTCGTTAGAGTCAAAGAAATTTGCTGCTCTCCAACATTCATTCCTTCTCCTTCGCGGTGCAATTTACAACCCTGGTATTCTTGAATGTTTTAACTTCTACGTTCCAGATAAGTACACCCGTGCTCGCAGCCATCCATTGTTTCTGATCCCAGTTAATACTTGTGGAGCTTCGAGTACCAAATTTAGTACAGCGGCAATGGCGCTCCTCAATGGCCTACCAGCACACCTCGATCCTTTTCTTACATCCTTTTCCTCTTTTGTCGATGGTATAGTTCTCCTAGATCTCTGTGATCTTTGACACGTGTCATCTTCTTCTTCTTTTATGTTATTTTTATTTTTATTATCTTTTATATGTATTGTATAATTATGTATACTCTATGTTTTTTAATATTTGTATATTGTAACTTCGGTTCTGTGAAATAATAAATAAAAAATAAAAATAAATAAATATTACAAGATTCACAGCCGTACAGTAGAATAGAGACAATACATGCGCTGAATAGTATTTATAGAGCTTGAATTGTAATTCAAAATTTTCGAAAATTGTATTCATCACTACTTTAAGTCATACTCGCTGGATGGTTTGCCCTACAACTGGTACATGTGAATTGCACACCTTTAGAGGGCACTGTCATTAGTGCATTGGTTCAGGTGAGATTGTCTTTTGTGTCGCCGCAGAGGATAATGATCCACCATTATGAAGGGCCAGCAGATGGATGACAGTCGTGATGCTGTGATGGCATCTATTCTCCTCCAACACTGGTTCACTTATCCCTTTTTTTGTTTTGAGCTATAATACTTTGTCGCTCATGGTCGCAGTACATTCATGTAACATTTGGTAGTAATGTCAAATTAATAAAAAAATACTTATGCGTGGATGTATTTCAAAATATAATTAAACTATCCACTACTAGATACGTATTTTGTGAGTCCTTCTTAGCGTCAAATGCCTGCCTTAACTATTACATGATTAATTCACGTAATCTCAGTAATTACAATAATCATCATCATCATCATCATCATCAGCCTAGCATGAGTCTCACTATGATTTCTTGAAGTTCTTGGGCGCCATTCCAATATTTTCTTCCCCATCGACCGTCGTCTCTTCGACAGATATGACCTGCCCATTGCCACTTGAGTGTGCCTATTCGTTGGGTAGCATCCACTACTTGAGTTCTTCTGCGTATTTCCTCGTTTCGGATTCTATCTTTTAGCGACACTCCGAGCATGGATCTCTCCATAGCACGCTGGGTGACTTTTATTTTATGGGTAAGACTTGCTGTCAGATTCCACGTCTCTGCGCCATAAGTTAATACAGGGAGGACGCATTGGTTAAACGCCTTAGTTTTAAGGCATTGCGGAATTTTCGCTTTAAAAATGTACTTTAGTTTTCCAAATGCTGCCCATCCCAGTTGTATAGGTATAGTCGTTTACAACCTCTATTTCTGTTCCTCCAATGGAAATAGGATCAAAGGTCTGTGAAATATGACTATTAATCATGGCTTTTGTTTTATCCATGTTCATTTTCAGACCAATTTTGTTCGACGCTTCATTGAGGTCGTAGAGCATGTCTTGGAGCTTGTTAGGTGATTCGGCTATTAGCACTATGTCATCTGCAAATCGGAGGTGAGAAATGTACTCTCCGTTAATATTTATTCCACATTTTGTCCAGGATAGCAGTTTAAAAATATCTTCTAGGGCGTTTGTGAAGAGTTTTGGAGATATAACATCTCCTTGTCTAACACCTTTGTTTATAGAAATATTGTTAGTGCTATCATGGAGCTGGACCATCATTGTTGCAGATTTGTAAAGAGATTTTATTATCTCTATATACCGATATTCTATTTTGCAGCGTTGTATGAAGTTAACAATAATCATATAATCTATAATTCAACCCTTTAAGTGTAGATAATATGATTTCTTATCACAGTATGCTAGATAAGTACATATTCAACCAATTTGTTAGACCTCCGTAACGTCAAACGCCTATTCCCGTTCACTGCTACTAAAGCACCTTACATTTAGTCATTCTGAATACTTGACCAATTCACGTATTCTCAGTAGTTATATTAATCATATTGATATCAGCTTGATATAGCTCTTTTAGGCCGATGCCGGAAAGCCTCGAAAAACGATCTTTTGTCTCTCATTTTTGTTCGCTCGCCTGACATGCACATCTAATGTTAGTTTTAATTATAGGGTCCTTTTTCTAACGTTTTTTTTTTCAACTAGTGCTTATTTCGTGAATGGTAACACTAAGCTTATGTCTGATTTGATAGATAATTAGTTTTATCCTTCCGCTGAACGAATATGGTTGTGTATACGCTTGAACAACGCTGGGAAATATTGCGACATTACTTTGAAAATCACGGTAAAGTTTCAGAATGTGTGCGAAAATTGAGTGCGGATTTTGGAAGAAGAGAATCACCGTCAGCTCCGTATGTTCGTTATCTTGTGAAAAAAGTGAAAGAAACTGGCATCCTCATCGATATATAAAATTAAACGGCATTTGCATACGCCATTTATTTGTTGCAACTGTCATATTTAATTTGCTTTTTTGCCGTGATTGTCTCGGCAGCGCTGCATGTCACAGTTTTCCGGCTGTCGTCAGTTAGTACTCGTCCAGCCCGCCGTCGCGTGAGGTCGGACGAGGAAACCAAGTCTTAAATAAAAATAAATGCTAATTGTGCTTCAAAAACAAGTTATTTTGCTCGGTAATGTGCTCCTGCATCCTTCCTCCACGAGGCCACGTGACAAACCCGCGACTTGTCGTCTTTTTAAAGACGGGAGATGTCAACATAACCTATAATTCGTCCTTTAGGGTGTCGATGTAATGAATTTTAATCACTATGACAAATGAGCTTGATCGACTGACCATGTATGTATTTTGTCAGTCCTTCCTAACGTCAAACGCCTGCCTTAACTAATACCGTTAACCGCTTTGAGAGCACCTTACATTACGTACATGCTCAATTCACGTATTCTCAGTAATTATAATGATCGAAAAAGCTATAAGTCAACCTTTACGGCGCAGTACGATGACTTCTTATCATAGTATGATAGCTGAGAATTTGATCGCCCCACTAGATACGAATTTTATTCTATGCTTCGAAGCATCGAACGCATAGCTTAACTATTACCGTTCAATGCTTCTAACGCACCTTATATTAAATAATTATAAATACATTATCAATTAATGTATTCTACATATTATATCAATCATATTATAATACGTAATTCATCCCTCAAGGAGAAGATAATACGATTAGTAATCATAGTATGATGCTGAACGATAGACCGCCCCACCAAGCGTTCGTTTTGTCAGGCCTCCCTAGCGTCGTTCGCCTGACCAAATCAGTTCACCGCGCTCGCTTACAGAGTTCGCGCTTCTTACAAGTTACTCACTCTTTAAATCCAGTTACTATAGAGTTCTATAGAAGTAAATCAAATACCCCAGTCACCTAGTTTCAGTTAATAGTTCAGTGTATCAACATACATAATATGATAAAAGTAATTAAATTTATAAAATAAAATAATTAACAGATACTCCTATTAAATAATTTAATAATAAATAAATCGGTGCTAATTTTTTTAAATCAAAATAAAAAAAATATGTTTCATTATAATAAAACGTTAATTTAGTTTTAAAGAGAAGTGATATAATACGAAAACAATATTTTAGTGTAAAATGTAATTTTATATATTTTGAATATACATAAAAATATGATTTATAAAACATTAAAAAATCTAATAAAAAATAATACGTATAAGTGCTTTTAATGTTAAATTGCATTTAATTTAATATTTTATTATTATTTTATTAAAATTAAATTTATTATTTTTAATTTAATTGTGAATACATATGAATATTAAATTTAATTAATTATAAGAGTATGAATTAATTTGTGAAAAACTCGTATTGATTTTAAAATATTTTTTATTCATTTAATTTTATTTTTTAAGCAACGCGCAGATAAATAATGTAGTTTATATTATAATATTTGTTTTAACATTAATTAATTAAATTAAATTAAATTTACTCTATTTTAATCAATTACTATCACAAACTAACGGCATATAAAAATGTAATAAAAATATTTAGATAACAAATCATCAATCCAGTTCTACGATTGATAACCTATTAGAAACTATATTTTTTTTATATAGCCTATAAAGTTCAAGCGTTTCTACATTAATAATTGATATTCATATCTTTGAGATAAAATATTCATAACCATTTCTTTTAAAATATCAACAGGTGATTTCATAAAGCTTTTATGCAGTGACGTTTATAACTGATATTGTGGCTTTTGGGTTTAGCCGTGTGCGGCGAATTTCTTTTAACCAATATTTCGACCGCCATTGCAGGGGTCTTCTTCAGGATTGATGATTTATGATTTAGTTGTGAGTTGGTGTCAGTTTTTTTTTACGAGTGTTATTGATATCTCCATGGCAACTAAATACTCAAGTTTCATTAGTCCGGAGAATCGTGGGTATGCTCTAAGAATAATATTCTTTCGATATTACAGTTAGTAGCGACAATCGCACGTCGTAAGCGCGGCACTCGTTAGGTCACCTTACATCTTGAAGTTAACCGCGTGTCGTTGCTCGGGTTGAGCCAATAGGACCAAACGGTTCAGGTCATGGAATCGTCGGGCTAATCATCCAATCTCTTAAAAGAAATACGATTGAAAAAAAAAAAATATGCTTCAGATACCATTTCGTCTCTCGAAGTCTCTGGGTTTTTGCTCCGAACGCCGTTGAGAACCAATTGTGTTCCTAGGTGAACCGTCATGTGCAGAGATGTCTTCAGACGAGGCATGGACAAAATCAACTGACAGTTTTTTTTACGTAAACACATACAGGAGAATGCCGACAGATGGTGATAGTAATTATGAAGTCTCATCTGTGGTACTCTATGACACTTGCCATGGTGTATATGGCTAAACGCTGCACATGGAGTGTTGATCCGACAACGTCATAGACTTGCCCGAGATTCATGCATCATCCTTTATTATTACAGGAATTTACTATGAATGGGTGGTCTTCACGGGACGACTTTCGTCTAACACCAATTTTAATTAATAGGCTATGACTAAAATTTTACGGGTGATGGATAAAATTCACACCAACCTATTAATTTAGAGGTCATAAATCGATTAAAAATCTTTTTTTTATTTATCTCCGTTGGGGATCGAACCCACGACCTTTGGCTTGCAAAGAAAACGCTTTGACCATTGAGCTATAACTGACAGTACTCAATGTCGGCTATTTTTATTCACAATATGTGCCAAATATAAAACGGATATTTGAAGACAAAATATACATAATACAGAGTATTAAATTTTATATCCATTCTCATCAGATTCGCGATAAAATAAAAATGTTTGTCAATTCATTTAAATGAAACGTCGGGTCGCGTAGCGGCTAGCGGCGAAGTCTCTGTTTTATTTTTATTTCGCCAGATTCGCTAAAAATATGCTAATTTGTCTTGTCATTAATAAGCCGATAAAAATGCATTAAAATATAAATTCGCACTTACATTAATTTTGCAATTGCGCAATATGTAATCGGTAGCTCCTCGCAAATTAATAATTTTTTTACGTAAATGTAGAGATGCACATTTCACCTTAAATTAGCATGAATTCTCAATTAATTTACCTGTATATATACACAATTCAAACACGAGTTTATTTTATTTAATTAATTAAATATATAATAATTTATGACTTGTAATGAATGATATTTTTAATGAAATTAATAGATATTGTTTTTAAAGAATGTTGGATTATTATTATCGGGTATTTACATACTAGTAGGCATATAATACTTTTGAAATGAAGCTTTTTAAGGAACACATACGTTGCATGAAAGAGAAAAAAAAAGAGAAAATCTCTAAGATTAGGTTAGGTTAGGTTAGCGAGACATCCAGTGCACCATTTGTCCCATGCGCCAAATATTCTGTGCACCAGACGTGCAGTGCACCTCACGACGTTACCGATGAATCGCTGAACGAATTATCTGTGAGCGAAATGCGGCGGAACCATTTTTCAGCTAGGAATTGGATCGATACTATATTAAAAAATATTAGACCATAGTATCGGAAGGCTTTTTTGGTAACAAATATCTTGCAGGGAATTGATGAAAAAATTAATTTGATCAATGAAGGTCCAATTCAAAGAAAATGCTAAAACTCTTACTCTTTAAAGTAATTTCACTTAACAAAGTAAGTGCTTAAACAAAACTAACCTAACGTAACCTAACCAAAACCACAGATTTGTAATTTTAACTTCCGCCGTGAATTTATCATATTTCATAGGTTATGTTAGGCTAGGCTAGGTGATTGCGGTTCTAAATTGTACTAGATTGCTCTACGCGTTCATACGTCGCGGTTTGAAAGCGTAACACCACGTGTATATAGTTACATTGGGTCGCCTTTAAGGCCGAAATGGTTTAGATCTCTGAAGTGTCGAGATTATTACATTAAATTTTAAAAAATTCTAACTAATGAAACACTTAAATAAACCAAGGATACTATAATTGCCTTTTTTTAGTGTAACAGAGCTCACCTGGAGGCATTTTAGAATTATTCATAGTATGTACTGGTAAGAGTTTTGAGTACGGAGATGACTTTTACATGATTTTTTCAATTTTCAATTTCAATTTATTTTTCTTTTAGAAACATTACAAATAACAATATTTAATTCATTTCTAAAACAGGATAAAATAACAATTTATAAATAACAAAATAATAATAGAATCATTTAACAAGTCCCGGAGTCCGCTAAACAGAAGACTCCACGAAATTACTTTGATAAATAAATTCGTGGAGCTCATGTCGAAACTGGGCTTCTCTCAAGTGGAATAGATCAATATTCGAGGCGATATCGTTGAACAGTCTGATCACTCTCCCAAGAGGCATAGTCCCTGGCAGGTTAGTATTACCTCTAGGAAGAACAAACAATCTGTGCCTCCTTATCCTTAAATAATTGTCAGGGACAAACAAACCAATTTCAAACAAAATATCAGGATTTCTGAACACGCCGCGCACTAGGCGAAAGAAATGGGTACTCAAGCACACATGATGACTAGACAAAAATTATAGCAGTTAAAATAAGTGTGTTGCGGCAATTTATGGTGACCTTATTCTCCAGCTAAGAAGTGGATAAGAAAAAATAATAATAAAAATACATACAAAAGTTTTACATATATATTAAGGAATCAAGTATATATTGTACATGCAGATTTTGGCTATCCTAAACATTATATGAACTCACATCCTCCTCTCTCTCAAAAGGTTGTTATTCCGTCGCGTGAGAGCATGATGAGGAGCAGGTCACGCTGTCAAACCCTTTCCGCCTCCGCTCTGTACATGTGTTTCTGATGAAAACTTCACAGAGCACTACAAAAAGCTTAAATGTTTGCAAGTGGCTGAGGGCCTTCCCGAGTCTTTGACGCAGCATACGGCTCGTCAACAAAACCTCAGACAAGAAGTTTCGACGTTAGTATGCTACATGCGTGTCTTGGGTTGCCTTCCTTGGTGATTTGTTGCCAGTCCGCTTAATTGCGTGTGTCAAGGAGAAGTGGTAGTTATGTCAAGTCTTGTTTGGGGTGTGTCTGTACAAAATGGTTTCAAGAGGAGTATTGAACTCTTTGTGTCATGTCTGGTCAGGTGGTGGTTTCGAAATGTCAGCAAACTGTGGCGCAGAAGCGCTTGAAGGCTGTATAGTTTTTTCTACTGGCAACAAAGTCCGTGTATCTGACCGGCCCTGATACCGGGCGAACAGCAGGTCAGCAAAACAAATACTTTTTCAGAAGCACATTGACACATGTTTACGATAAACTTTACAAGCTTCCGGCCAAGCGGAATGACATGCCGCTGGCCGTAATGCGATCTTCTCGATCGTCGACACATAACTGACTCGTCCGGGGCGTGGTCGGTCACCAGCGCCGTCGGTGGCAAAACTATATAACTAGTCCCAATATGGCGGACATATAAATGTAGGGCAAGCGAACAGAAATAAGAGACGAAAGATTGTAAACCGAGGTTTTCGGTACCAGTCAGCAAGGGGTACATCATGCTGATGTCAGCACATTATGCTATAGTATACAATTTCTTTACCACCTTTCGCAATTTTTTGCACATGTGTTAAGAGATATATACTCGTATATATCAAATATTTATTTCCCATATATGCAGTGTAAAGACAATGCAAAATAAATAGTGTACTTTACAAGAAATGACTTTTAAATGGTTTTTCTTTTCGCATCAGCAAACACTCGATACGTGATATTTTTTGCAAACCAAGCATCAACGACGATTCACTTAGTGTTTATTTTTCTTCTAATAAGTAAAACATTTGTACTGAGAACAATCAATCATTTAAGTAATTGATTCTCGCAACCGTTTGCTTATCCCACAAAAGAAAACATGAAATTTAATGCATTTTAATTCTAACTAGCGTTACCCAGCGTGTGTTGCCATGAGTCTGAAAAACGAATAATCCATGTTTTTTTTGCACAGACCACTGCATAATTTTTTATAACTAAAATGGCGTGTAAGATGGGGAATCTTGTTGAATACCGTTGACATCGTAGCCGTTTGCTACTTTCTTAGATTAGTTTTTTATGCATCATCTGATAGCTAAAAGATACAAGAACCAATGTGATATGAAGATAGATGAAAATAGACCAAGTACATTTATGCTTCAAATACTTATCTGGTCTATTTTCAGATATCACATTGGTTTCTGTATCCTTTAGCTATCAGATGATGCATAAAAAACTATTCTAAGAACGAAGCAAAACGATATATCACGTCAACTGATGTCAACGGTCGGGGAATCTTATAACGGCATATGCTGACAACCGATGTGAAAGGGTTAATTTAATTCTTACAGTGTATTTGAAATTGTTTTGTATTTCATTTTATGAAGCCTGGTAACCCTTTTTGTGCAACCAATGATAATGCAGCAATAAAGTCAGTGCTAAGCGTGAATATGATAGTAGAAGTTAGCATTCAGACCAAACGAATATAGAACTAGATCACGAGCAAGAGTATTTATTTACTGTAAGCCTTTTTGTTTGAACCTTTAAAATCAGAG
Source organism: Glossosoma conforme (assembly GCA_022606575.1). NCBI lineage: Eukaryota > Metazoa > Arthropoda > Insecta > Trichoptera > Glossosomatidae > Glossosoma > Glossosoma conforme. Next base: position 3,566,696 of record JAGTXR010000058.1, on the reverse strand, counting down.
ATGTGTACACAAAATTCAAAAGAACTTTACAACGAAGATATCAAGAGTTATAATAAAGATTTGACGTTTTTTCTTCCCATATCCGTTTTATATCTAATGCATATGTTATACTCGAATTTCCATCTTAATATCCGATGCGAAAGGGTTAAGTATAAAAACGCGTTGTATGTTAAGTGTATTTGTCGTTACATGTCGTTATTTTTGTTCAATCAACAATAACTATTTACGAGTATGAGTGTTTACAAAAGTGTGATGAGTCTGTCAGTTGTGAGTGGGTGCAGCAGGAATAATTTATGAAAGTTCAGAGAAGCAGCGAGCGTAGAAATACCGGAAGAAAGATTTTTTTTTAATTATTTAAGTACGATTTTGTCGATCTCGCCATATGTAAAATGTTCTAGTCGATTTGTATTGATAGAACAGATAATAATATTTTCACATTCAAAAGTCTGCTCTAACGGTGGTCTGATTAACTGTAATTGCTTTAATTGATATAATTATGCTTGCTATATTACAAGAGACTTATATCATAGGATATAAGAAGGCAATATAAAGCATATTAAATACTATAAGCTATTAGGGTAACTCATCCAGTAAATGCTTACATCTAATCAAATATACAGTACCTTTTTAGTTAATATTAGGAAGGTACTCGTAAGTCTTAATTTAGTCTAATTATTACATTCTTATGACATTAATTTTCTGCAGTTTGAGTAATTGGGAAAATTATCGACATAAATTAGTTTAAAATAAACTCAATTTTAATTGAGTCTTTATTTAATAAAATATCTTAATGTCAAAAAATGTATGCGACTTTATACAAGAGTCAAAGACGCGTCAAAATTGGTGTGACTAAAGTGGACAAAGTTCGAAATGAGCATATTCGGGGTTCATTTCGGTTGGCCCCTATACCTGAAAAGATAAGGGAAAACCGACTTAGATGGTATGGGCATGTGACACGGAGAGATGAGGACCACATGGTGAAGAAATCTCTCAACATACCCACGCTGAGAAGAAGACTTGGAAGACCACAGGTAACCTAGACTGCAACTGTAGATAATGATATGAAAACTCTGGTTTTGACCGAGAATGCAACACAGGACAGACAGACATGGTGAATTTTCACAAGAAGAGCCGACCCCAGATGATGTGAAATGGCTAGGCTAAAGATAAGTCAGGCGAGTGAATAAAAATAAGAGACAAAATATCGTTTTTCGAGGCTTTACGGTATCAGCCTAAAGGAGCTATATCAAGCTGATATCAGTATGTACGTGTACATCAATTGGCTTGACTAATTAGTTGTAATGCATGTCTTGTTACTACCAGACATAATGTACCTGTCTGTCAGTACTGGCCACCAGTCAGTGGACGGGCGAGTAATAGTTTATGGACTGGCATTAATCGAGTGTTCCAATTTAGTACTCACTTGCGCTAATGGATTTGATATGCAAATTGTACGAAATCAGTTTTGATACTTTCTACTGAGATGTAATAAAAACGAGGCCCGCTCAATAATACTTTATATGATTTTTACGACATGGATGCTTAACCTCACAACAACCACAACAACTATTTTTTTTTTCAAATCTTGCAAAATAAATTTTATTATGAAATAGCGAAACCCCTTTCGCATCGGTTGTCAATATATGCCGTCTAAGATTCCCCTATCGTTGTCATCGGTAGCTGTGATATATCGTTTTGCTACTTTCATTACACATTGTGACATCTACGGTAGGAACTTTAAGCTGCAGTCATTCCCTTTATTAACCTACATGTATTCTTTACAGGAATATGTAAAGCATGTAAATAAATATCGTTAGGTTTCGTCACAGAAGCGATTTTTCTGTAAACCACATGTGTCAACGCCACCAAATGTATGGAGTTACATAATGAACGTTTGTTAAATATAATAGTTTTTTATGCATCGTCTGAAAGCTAAAGGATACAAGAACCTATGAGATATATGAAAATATGTCAAATAAGTACATTTATGCTTCAAATACTATTTTTAAGCAAAAAAAAGGGTTTAAAAAATTCACGCCGTATTGACAGTATAATTTGTATTCCACCGAGCCGTAACAAAAGGTTTTAGTGTGATGCATATTAATTAATTAAATTAAATTCAATTTAATATACCTTTCGGTCGTTTAAGTGTTGCGTATTTTTTGCTACCGACATTTGTTCCTTCAAAAGCATACTCCTTCATAGAACACGATTCGCACATAATATTTTGGCGAGTTTTTTAACACATTTTAACATAAATGGCCGCTTTTACACACAACATTATTAAATATTTCGCATCGATTTAATAAAATGTTTATTGGGACGTTCTCACATTAGATCGGCCGCCATGTATTTATTGATTGGTCACAGATAGTTGAAGGAAATACTTAGAATGTTAATAAAAATACTTGATTTGATATGCCTGAAATCACCACACCATATATACGGCATGATCAAAATTATTATCAAATATTATAATACCTTTTTTTTAATGTAAATTTCAAATCAATTGCATTGTTGAGAAACTTTTAATACAAACTCCTTGCTTGTTTTATTTTATGTAAACACGTACATGAGAATACCGAAAGATGCTAATAGTTATTCTGAAGTCTCATCTGTGGAATTATATAACGCTTACCATGGTCCATATGAATAAACGCTGCATGTGGAGTGTTGATCCGCCAACGTCATAGACTACAGCCCGAGATTCACGCATCATCCTTATTATTACAGGAATTTATTATAGGAATGGGTGGTCTTCACGGGACGACTTTCGTCTACCACCAATTTTGATTAATATGCTATGACTGACATTTTACGTGTGATGCATCAAATTCACACCAGCCGGAGGTATTTTAGAGCCCAGAAATCGATTAATTTTTTTTTATCTTCGTCGGAGATAAGACCCACGACTTTTGGCTTGCAAAGCAAACGCTTTGACAATTGAGCTATGACCGCCGGCAAATATTATAATACCATCCTTTAATGTAAATTTCAAATCAATTACATTTTTGAGCAACTCTTAATACAAACTCCTTACTTAATAATCTGTGTATTTTTGGGTGTCGCGATCTATCGTTCCCAGACAATTCGTTCAACGATTAATCGGGAGAGACGTGGGGCGCACTGGATGTTTGGTGCACGGGACATTTGGTGCACGGCACAACTGGTGAACTATTTAACTCTTATTTTGGGCAATGACACAGAAAGTGTTCAGCATCCTGCAATATGTAAATTATCTTTAGACTGATGCATTCTTATCGTTTTAGGTCATAAATTTGTGGGTCAAATAATAATACTTAAAATGACAATATTTTATATTATCTGACTACGTCGTAGAACAACATCTCTATGTCGTCAGAAATACCGGTAATTGCCGGCCAGTGATAGACTATACAGTAATTGATAGATGAAAATCATAACCACAACTCATTGTAATAAACTCACGTTCGATATGTATTAAAACGTAGTTATATATTATACATGTATGTTTATAGGTTTACGTCCTTCTCTGTTGTATATCTGGGTTAATGGTCACCGCATGGACGTGTATTTTGCCCCTTTGCAGAGTCAATTTAACCGTCTCTGGAACTGGTTTTCCAAATCGAAGATTCGAGAAGCTAAAAAAACTGTCAACGGTATTGACTCGCGCCTTTTTATCACGATTCGATACATTATTATACGAGTATATTAACTTTATATTTATGAACATTATGTATGCTACAGTCCAATCTCAAAAACCGCAAAAGTATACATTAGTACAGGGCTTCTTAAACTTTTTTCATACACGACCCCATTTATGATTGCGAGTTTCCTGGCGACCCCATATAAGTATAAAAGAAAGATAAATAAATATTTTTTGATAATTTTTTTATTAGGTTACAATTATACATATGAAAATATTTAGTTTTAGAATTCGCTTAGAAACAGAATTTATAACATCTAGATTATAGATGTTTTACAATGGTGTTCTTAAATATTTGACGTCGGTTCAAAACCCGAGCAAGCTTGATTTTTTTAAATTGATTTAATCAAATATACAGTCTAACATCTGATCTCCTTAAAAAATGCTGATGATTGAATACTCAAATGTTTCTCTGGTACAACAACCGCAGTCGCAATGCAAATTCACGAGCTCTTGCCCGGGAGGCTCCAAGGAACCATCTATGTACCCATATCGACCTCCGGGTATACAGGTGTTCTGGGACAAATCATAGACAATCTGAGCTTACAGAACAGTGAATTTGCAGTGTCCATATGCTCCAAATCATAGAGCAGAAGTGGTAAAGAAGTTTACACAATGCTAAAGCACACTATCGCTGGTGTATTCATACATTCGCTTCATGCTCTAAGGTTTAGTTATGATATGTTACGTTAGGTTAGGTTCGGTAAGCTAAGGTTAGGCCCTTAGATTTCTGTGTCCGGTTCTTGGTCGTATGGCTTACCACGCTTATTTCTCCGCGCAACCACACTCGCTATAACGGATTTGTGCTTTGAAAGAACGACTCTTCAAATCAAGTGATGCGTATTTAAGCTTATCTTATATCAAATATCTATCTCCAAGTTATTTCACTTAACACATTTTTTTCTGCCTTGTTCATACATTACTAATAAGGTTAAGAATGTGTACAGCACACTCAGCCTGTCTGCCAGCCAATATATAAACAAAGTAATACAAATAAATATGAATTTTTAGTGTAAAATTTAAAACCTGTTATTGCAGGGACTTTTGCTAATGTGGGCAACAAACCATACACCTGTCTACTTCTATAGCAATTTTGCCGTATTGTGATATTTGTCACTATCTTCACTTTTTACTTAAACATTCTTGGATTATCAATCTCGAATAATGTCAAATACTACGAGTCAATTAAGTGTAAAGCTGGTCTCGCTTCCAAAAAACTAGGAGTATTATATAGACCACGTCGGTATTTCAACGATAAACAACTTCTTTTATATAAAGGACTAATCCCACCTATCCTTGAATACGGCAGTCTCCTTTGGATTGGAGCCCCAAAATGCCTTCTTAACTTAATTGACTCAGTTCAAAGAAGAGCTATTCGTTTGATAAACAATGACACTCTTACGTCTAACCTGCAATCAATGGAACACGGGCGTAAGATTGGTTCATTTAGTATTTTCTACCGTTATTACCGTGGTCGCTGATCTTCCGAAAATTAAAGATTTTGAATTCTTTCTGCACCCACCCACAACCGACAAACTCGTCTTCCACACGCTGAACATCCATACAAGGTATGTCAACCAAGAACTGGTGGTTTCCAAAGCTCCTTCCTTAATGCCACCGGTAAGCTATGGAATGCTCTTCCAGCGTTTGTGTTTCCTCCTTCATACAATCTGGATCTCTTCAAGAAACAGATAAATAAATACTTGCAATCTCCCCAAACCACACACAAACACCAACACAACACATGTTTCCTGCATGCAGCGTCCAGCTTCCCTGGCTGAGTGTCATAGAGTGCACTGGTCTTGACCGGCTGTGCTCTCCTGCATGCGATTACATAAAAAAAACATTTATATGTACATAAATGTAATTTCGTGTTCGAATAGAGCTAAATCTACTCGTATATCGATTATCACTAAAAATAAACATATAAGAGCATGATTTTTACATGGATTTGCTGTCTAACTACAGTTATTTTGTCACGTGCTTTCAATTCCTCGGTAGTATAGTGGTCAGTATCCCCGCCTGTCACGCGGGAGACCGGGGTTCGATTCCCCGCCGGGGAGATTTTTTTTATTTTTCAAATTCATATTTTTAATTAATAAATTTCATTATAATTTTATGGCAACCTATGCGTGCTTAAATTAAAGTAATTCAAAGGCTTATTTTAATTTTGCTGTAATATTTTTTATTAAATTATATTTATTTATTGTTTTTATTTCCTGTCGACATGTTTTGAGCGATCCATGACTTTGATAGGTTCAGATGTCTTAACCCTTTCGTTACGGCTCGGTGGAATACAAATTATACTGTCAATACGGCGTGAATTTTTCAAACCATCTTTTTGTTGTTGCTTAAAACTAATATTTGAGCATAAATGTACTTATTTGACCTATTTTCATATATCACATTGGTTTTTCTATCCTTTAGCTATCAGATGATAAACTATTATATTTAACAAAAGTTCATTATCTAACTCCATACATGTGGTGGCATTCACACATGTGGCTTACAGAAAAATCGCTCCTGTGGCGAAACCTAACGATATTTATTTACATGCTTTACATAATGTAAATAATACATGTAGGTTGATAAAGGGAATGACTGCAGTTTCAAGTTCCTACCGTAGATGTCACAATGAGTACTGAAAGTAGCAAAACGATATATCACGGCTGCCGATGTCAACGGTCGGGGACTCTTTGACGGCATATATCGACAACCGATGCGAAAGGGTTAAGGACATTGGATAATTAGTTCGAAGCTGCTGAGGTGGATCATACATGTACATCTGTTATGATAGGCAAATGATTAACCATTTAGTAATACTCTGTGGCTTTTAAATAAGATTAGCCAGACGATCTAAAGTATATCACTAGAACCGAGATTTTTGGTTCGAATGATGGATATATTTATTTGGTGTTTGTAGACGGTTACCCATTAAACTACTCTCCGCTCCCAGAGTTACTTCACTTTTGTGATCGAACGAGAACTAGTATTTCAACACGTTTTGTTAATTGGTCATGTTTTTTTTTCTGTAAACACATACATAGGAGAATGCCGATAGATGGTGATAGTGATTCTGATGTTTCATCTATGACTCTTACCGTTCTACATATGGATAAGCGCTGAATGCGGAGTGTTGATCTGCCAATGTCATAGATTACAGCCCGACATTCACGCATCATCCTTATTATTACAGGAATGTACTATGAATGGGTAGTCGCTCACTGGATGACTTTCGTCTACCACCAATTTTGATTAATAGGCTATTACTGACATATTTCGGGTGAGGGATCAAAATTCACACCAACCGGGGTTATTTTAGAGCTCAAAAATGATTTTTTTAATCTTCGTCGGGGATCGAAACCACGACCTTCAGCTTGGCAAGCAAACGCTTTAACCACTAATTAAAGAGTTAGAGCGTTTGCTTTTTCCTTATTATTACAGGAATTAACTATGAATGGGTGGTCTTCACGGGACGACATTCGTCTACCACCAATTGTGATTAATAAGCTATGACTAATATATTACGGTGATGAGGGATCAAAATTCACTTTTGTTGAAGAGCTTACAAATTGATTAATATTCCACTTGAGAGAAGCCTAGTTTCGACATGAGCTCCACTAATTTATTTATCAAAGTAATTTCGTGGAGTCTTCTGTTTAGCGAACTTCGGGACTTTTTAATATTTTTTGTTAATAATAGTAAAATCCATTTTTTATCTCTTGTATTATATATTATTTCAAGATCGTATTAAATAAATTTGTATTTGTAATGTTTCTGAAAGAAATAAATAAAATTGATTTGTTAATCTCCGTCGGGGATCGAACCTACGATCTTCGGTTTGCCAAGCAAACGCTTTAACCACTGAGCTATACCCGCTGGCATCTGTTCTTAATTATATTTTGATAATTAATCAAATTTTAATACTATCTAATATCACGTTAAAGACTTTCTCGGTACTTGTAGCAAGTAAGGCGTTTGTCACTCTCGGTTTGATTTGGCATAATGATGTCATCGTGCATGCTAATGGCCCGCAATAGGAGCCACATTAGCATACATTGCCGGCATTAGCATAGCCAGGACATGTTATGATTGAGTGCGAACAATCGCGACAAGAAAACATTAACAACTTATTATTTATTATTTGATTCAGAAATCGCCAACCTTTTCAAAAACATAGACATTTTTTTAAAACTATTTGAGCTGTTTTTTATTCTTCCTCGTAGTATTAATCCGGTGGATTGGTTTACTGCAACAAAATCTTGCATCTCGATCTCCACTCCTCTCGGTCCTCCGCAACCCTCTTCAGCTCAGCATAACAGCTACAAATCATGTCCTCGAACTTGCTGCAAATACTCCCGTATAGAGCGCTCTCTACAGTTTCTACCCTCAACCATCCCCTACACAATGTCGTGAAGAAGACCATCGTGGCGCATGATGTAACCGATCGCCTCTCTGAGATGGTTCTTACTTATTTTATTAAGAACCCCCATATAACTAAACATAGTGACATTCCCGTTTACTACTTTACCGGCGGGCATAGCTAAATGGTCAAAGCGATTGCTTTGCAAGCCAAAGGTCGTGAGTACGATCCCCGAGGTGGATTAAAAAGAAAGGATTTTTAACTGATTTCTGAGCTCTAAAATACTTCCGGTTGGTGTGAATTTGATCCCTCACCCGTAAAATGTCAGTCATAGCCTATTAATTAAAATTGGTTTTTAGACGAAAGTCGTTCCGTGAAGGCCACCCATTCATAGTAAATTCATGTAATAATAAGGATGATGCGTGAATCTCGGGCTCTAGTCTATGACGTTGGCGGATCAACACTCCACATGCAGCGCTTTTTCATTTCCACCATAGTAAGCGTCATAGAATTCCACAGATGAGACTTCAAAATTATTACCATCACTAGCTATCGGTATTCTCCTGTATGTTTTTCCAAAAAAAAAAAAATGCTTTAGTTAGAGGATATGGAATGGTGGTAATAAACGTTTTTGTTTGCTTCAAATTCTCTTGTCAAAATTGCTCCGTGGTCCACCGGTTGGTTATATCTAATTTAAAATGTATTCAAATTTAAGAGCTCGCGGTGCAGATAGTGACGGGCCTGGGCGATAAGACAGTATCAATAAAAATGTAATTTGCCAATATATCACTAACGGTTTGACGACAAAATACACTAATTACAAAAAAAAACAAAAACATTTGACCATGCTTGAAATGAGTAGTTAGTAGGACAAGACGAACGATCTGAAGTACGTGTGGCGAATTATTTTTGCGAATTTCTTTTAAAACCCTTTATACGTCTGCATTGGCCTATGGAAATATACCAAAGTTGGTCAAAATCAAGTAAATATTGATCTGTTTGTGGGAGTCATCCAGGTTTTGAAAGCTGCCAGTTCTTGGTCAACATTCTATAACCGTGTATGCATGTTCAGTAAGTGTGAGTCTTTCAGTTGTTGGGTTCAAAAGGAATTAATTTTTAATTTAATGAGTAGTAGTGGCTATTGTATTAACGGTAGAAAAGAGCAAGCCAACCAATCTTACTTCAATGTTCCAAGGATTAAATGTTAGACGTAAGTGTGCCATTATTTATTAGATTAGACGAACTACTCTTTTTTGAACCGAGTCGATTATGACTAGAAAGTATTTTGAAGCTCCGACCCAAAGGTGAATGCCGTATTCAATGATAGAGCGGATTTTTCCTTTTGTTTGATTTTTTTTGACCATATTAACTCCATATTTGGAGCGAATGGACAACGCAAGTTACCCAAAAGTCTACTTAGAGCGTTTCACAGTTCTTTGGGCTCAGATTGTCTACACTTTGTCCTAGAACACCTATATCCCGAAGATTCACATGGAAGCATCCATGGTAAGAGCCTGGTGGCTCCTGATATTAGAATTTTATATAGGTTACAATCTAGGCGTTTAACCAACGCCTCCTCCCTGTTTTAACTTATGGCGCAGAGACGTGGAATCTTACATCAAGTCTTACCCATAATATAAAGGTCACCTAGCGTGCTATGGAGAGATCCATGCTCGGAGTGTCTCTAAAATATTGAATCCGAAACGAAGAAATACGCAGAAGAACTCAAGTAGTGAATGCTACCAAATGAATAGGCACACTCAAGTGGCAATGGGCAGGACATATCTGCCGAAGAGACGACGGTCGATGGAGAAGAAAAATATTGGAATGGCACCCAATAACTGGCAAACGAAGCAATGGCCGACCCCCTGCAAGATGGGCTGACGACAAGAAGAATAGCGGGAGTGACCGGGATGCGGAAGGCGGAGGATCAAAGACGACGGAGACTCACGCGGGAGGCTTACGTTCAACAGTTGACGAATACAGGCTGATGATGGTGATTCGTATTGCGTAATGTTTGCAATTCTGGTATTGTATGTACGTGGACATCAATTGGCTTGACTAATTAGTTGTAATGCAAGTCTTGTTACTACTAGACATAATGCACCTGTCTGCCAGTACTGGCCACCAGTCAGTGGACGGGCGAGTAATAGTTTATGGACTGTCATTAATCGAGTGTTCCAATTTAGTACTCACTTGTGCTAATGGATTTGATATGTAAGTTGTACGAAATTAGTTTTGATACTTATAGGAAGGATACAGGCTGATGATGACAATCTCGGTTTGAATCCTAAATACGAAAATATTTCCCACAAGAACACAGCGTTCTCCAGGTAGCAGATATTGCGAAAGTAGCACTTCGTGTTTTACAGTGTTTCAAATATTCGCAGTCCAAGCAATCTTGTGTCTTAATCGTCATCTCTCCAATACATCATTAAAGTTTAAAAGTATGTTTTGATTTTTATTACAATAATATTTCCTCACGACTTACACAGCGACCGTACAGGTAGATCGTAATCAAAGTATTATTCAAATTTGCTTTTATTTATTGGTAATGTCATTGGGACTTAGAAAGCACAAAAAAAAACACGGGGATAGTTCACAAGGAACGAAGGAGAACTATAGTCAGGTGACGGATCAACACCTGCATGCAATGTTAGGCCGTTCCATTGTGATAGTTGACATGGAAGATAAAATACTTTCTATTTTTTTAGTAATATATACAGTGATATAGTTAGATTTAAAAATGCTAGGTTCTAAACCATAGTAACACAAAATGTGTTTTTAATAATATTTTATTTTATAACGTTGGTTTTGTTCCAATCAATACGAGTAAGTTAACACCAGCACTGAATCTTAAACAATATCACAACAATTATATTCTTCCGGAACCATGGTCGCGGTCCCGAAATGACAGCATCAGCTTAAATGGTGATGCCTGAATACCAGTTGAGTTGGTAATAATTTATTTGATACAAGACCCCTTTTTATATCCTAGCTTACAACATGAGTAAGCATTTATAAAAGTAATATTAATACATTGAATGTCATACACCGCACATTCCTCGATACCGTTTTGGACTTTGATCCCTTCAATTTACATAGAGTGGCATATTATAGGGATGGTCAATGCTCCGTATCGATGCATAAGCATTCTTTATTTTATAAAATTAATATTAATACATAGAATTTCGTACACCGCAAAATTCCTCGATACTTGTTGTTTTTGACCTTGATCCCCGCAATTTACATAGAGTGGCAAAATGCCCTGTGTCGTACCTGACTGTATGAATCTAAGATAAAGGGTTTGATTATAACAATTACTTTAAAGACTTTTGGATGTTTAATACAACATAATTATATTAAAAATAACGTTTTGAACATTTGACAATATCTAATTTTTAAGTGCTCTTAAGGAGAGCAAGTACAAAGCGTTGTTAAATGAATGTTAAAAGCCCTAAAAAATCTTTTAACAGTTAGTAAAAATAATTATATTTGGTATTTTAGTTACAAATGTTCGCTAACACTTCAGTGGTATCAAGTAAACTTTTCGGGTTCAATAGATGAGAGATTAACGACCAGTTTCGTCGTCGGGACAGACTGGTGGACGCCTCTTTACAAATTGAATCGAAATGAATCACGCGCCCACGGAATAAATAAAGCATAATTAGCCCGAGCTCACCTTAAACAATACCTGGCCTAGCAAACCCAACGTTATATGGAACGGATGCTCGTAAATAATATTCGAAACCAAGATTAGTTACGAAGGAGGCTAGAGACACGCGCAATGGACCAATTATATATATATTTTTTTATAATAAATGACAACTGTTCAAAACGTTATGAACATTACTGTGTTGTATTAAACATCCTAAAGCTTTTAAAGTAATTGTTATAATCAAACACTTTATCTTAGAGTAAGGTACGACACAGGGTATTTTGCCACTCTATGTAAATTGAGGGTATCAAGGTTTAAAACAACAAGTATCGACGAATTTGCGGTGTACGAAATTCTATTGACATCAGATTGGTGTAGTCCTTGATTACTGTTACCGAAAACCTCGATATACTATCTTTCGTCTCTTATTTTGGGTCGCTTGTCATGCATTTAGGTGCGCCGTCATATTGTCATTGTGAACAGGTCCGCTCACGGTTGTGTTAGTAATAGAGGTGATATATAATCACCACGAGAGAGCTGAGCGAGATCCGCAGCGCTGGCGAGTCCATCAAGCCAGTCGGTCTTTAGCGAGACAAGGTCCGCGTTGCGGCCGCGCGGCATGTCATCCCGCGTGGTCAGAAACTTGTAATGTTTTTAACGTAAATATAATCAATGTGCTCTTAAAATAAAGTCTTTGTCTGCTGACCTGCTCCTCATCCTGCCCTCACGCGACGTAATAACTCAACTTTTTGAGAGAGGAGGATGTTACTATGTATTATTAATATTAATAAAGAATGCTTACGCATCGATATGTGAATTGAAGGGATCAAGGTCTGAAAACCGTATCGAGGAATTTGCGGTGTATGAAATTCAATGTATTAATATTACTTTTATTAATGCTTACTCATGTTGTAAAATAGGGTATAAAAATGATTCTCGTACCAAATAAATTAGTACCAACTAAATAACTTCTTAGGTTTTCACGGCCAGATTTGATATTGTGGCTTTTGGGTTTAGCCGTGTGTGGCGAATTTCTTCTTTCCGATATTTCGACCGCTATTGCAGGGGTCTTCTTCAGGGTCGATGACTTTGTCAGTACCAACTAAACTCCGGTCATTGGACTTATCCTTAGTGCCAGAACCTTGGTATTCCGGCATCATTTTTTATTATTTTCTCTATTTATTGTATATTTATGTATACTCTATGTTTCTAAATATTTGTAAAAAAAATGGAATTTCGATTCTGTATATAAATAAATAAATAAATCACCATTTAGCTGATGCTGTAATTTCCAAGACCGCAACCTCGGTTCAGGAACAACAACATATAGGAGAACAGCACCAGACGTTTAAAGATATATCTTTTCAGTGGATTCTATGATATATTTTTTTAAGTAACGTACGTATCGTTAGTATGTAAGTGTTTTTTTTTCTTACCATACATTTCACGAATTAGTTATCCAGTCGTAGCAAATTACTGTGGCCTTAATAGCAGATCGCAATCTTAATGTCCGACATTGTCTTTGTACAAGAAATTTAATAATTTAATATTAATTTATTATTTATTAAGTGGGCGTTGCCATATCAATATTTTATATTTAATTCAAAGCACGGCATTTTATGGGTTAGTAGTCTGTCGTAACATTTTTTATAATTTCCTTGCCTGTGACGTGTAACTAGTACACATTGTTTTAAATAGCTTTAATATCTAGCTCCGTTGCATTTCTTCCCCAGACAGTTCGTTCAACGACTCATCGGTAACGAAGTGGAACGCACTGGACGTCTGGTGCACGGGACAACTAATCCACTGTATGACTCTTTAACCTAACCTAACCTTAATTATTTCGTAAACGAGACCTATGCATTTCTTGACTCTACTATAACTGGAAGAATCCTTAGGTTAGGTTAGGTTAGCGAGACAGCCAATGCACCAGACGTAGCGATTAGTCGTTGAACGAATTGTCTGGGGACGATAAAACGTGACACCATAATATCAACATAATTAAATAATTAATTGTTAACTTTAAAAAGCTAAAATGTAGCCTTCACTACTTTACTAAGTTATTCTTCGGTTGTATTCGTTTCGGATTTTATCTTTTAGAGACACTCCGAGCATGGAACTATCCAATTGATATCAGCTCGATATAGCCCTTGCAGGTTGGTGCCAAAAAGCCTCGATATAACGAGATTTCTTATTTTCGTTCGCTCATCGGACACGCATTTGTTTTCGGTAACAGTCAGCAAGGGCTATATCATGCTGATGTCAATAAATATCAATTATTTTGATAAATACTCAGGTATCATGCTATATTTTCTTGAGTATATATTCACAGTGCGGTAATACTTGGGTTGAGTGAGTGTCGAAACTGTTAGAAAATCTCCATACAAAGTAGATCATAAGCAGTTTAATTGTTTTTGTGATTTATAGCATGCGGATTTGAATTTTTATCGATGGTCGCTGTATCTTTATTCCAAAGTTAATGGTCTTATTATAATGACTAAACTAATATAAGAAGTGAGAAAGTTGTGTAATTAATTATGATTTAATGAGGGTTTTTATGTGACATTAAATTATACTAGGAAATTATATCGATCCAACAAAAACTATAGAGCTTTTAATATAGATTTAAAGCGTCGATATAATTATACGGCCTCCTAAAAAATATGTACGCCATGACTTGTGACAATGTTCGAGTAAGTGAGGAGACTCTTATTTTCTATTTTATTTTATCCCTTATAGAAAAATTACAAATTTGAACAACTCAATTCATTTCTGAAGTACAATAAGAATCAAACATAAAACAAAAAAATCATTTTATACAAATATAGGTACTTGTGATTAAGTAATAAGAACAAAGTAATAAAGAAGAGCAAAAGAAGGTCCCGATGCTCATCAAACAGACGACGCCAACAAATCATTCCTCCAAAGAAAATCGTGGAGTTTATGCCTGAATTGGGCCTCCCTTACGTAAAATATATCAACATCCGAGGCGATTTGGTTAAACAGTCTGATCCCTCTCCCAAGAGGCATAGTCTCTGGCTAGCTTATATAATCAGTCAATCAAATATATATTGCTGATTTTTATTTACATATTTCAATGTTATTTACATTTACTATTTTATTTATGTAAAATACTGAAATCATGGACGTTTCGCTATTTAAGTTAGTCGGTAGTAAAGTTATACATAGAACCACTCTTTAGGATAAAAAATACAGTATCATCATCGAATTCAATTCATAAAGCGGATATAAAATGTGCCTTGGAAACTACATCTGCCTTTCCTACAAACCTTGGGCTATCTCGTATATTTTTATATAATAAAACCACCGGATAGCTGCACATCCGAAAACCTAATTCTGGGCACACAGGGGCCATCGATGTTGCCAGACATTGGTCTGAAAGAATTTGACATCGCTGACATAAAGTAAAATAAAATAAATTCATCGAGAGCATCAGTTTGCCCAACTGGATTGCGAGTGGGAAGGATGTATCGTGGTTGTGCGCGTGTTGGTATTGGAGTGGTTTGTAGGAAGAAAAAACAGATGCTGGAAGAATGTTCTAAAGACTGCATGCCTGTGTTGTTAAATAAAAGTTAGAGAAAACTGTTGTCTAGTGATATTTGGAATGGATTCTACCGATTATAAGTTTGAACGTATGTGTTACACAGAACGAAGATTAGACGTAAGGTATATACGTACAATATATATTTAAATTATTTAGTTAACACGCTTTCTTTTGGACTGAAAAAAAAACGATATGTATCGAATGAAACATAGAACAATAAGCAGTGCAGGTTTTAGGGGGTGGTGAAGAGGGTCGGTGCCCCAGGGCGTCAAATAAGCTAGGGGCGTCGAGGGGAATTAATTTTTCATGTATTTTTTTTAAATATAAACAATGTGGTGCGCTAGAAAAAAAATGATCTAGGGTGCCGCAGTATCTCAAGCCGTAATGACAATAAGTGTCATAGAATTATAAAAAAAAAATATTGTAGAAAAAATATATTTATTATTTTACACTCGTGTGTACTATGTTTATAAATTTGGCATTAGTGGTTATAAATGGGTTTACATACCTATTTCGGAGAAAACGCCATGAGTGAAAATATCAACACGAACGGCATCCGGTGTGGCGATCATTAAATAAGTTATTATTATAATACCTACCGTATCCGGGAAGCATTAAAGCCCGAGAGGCGAACGTATAATCACCAGATACCTATCATTAATCGAGACTGCTGTTTCACCGTTGTCTATGATGTAATTTGAATCAGTTTCAAAAATAAAATATAATTGACAACTTAGTTGGCGCAGTTCGTACTAGTTCTCCGAAGTTGAGCAACATTATTCGCGGAACAAAATTTGCATGGGTAACCGCCTATTGCTAATCGTGTATCGAGTGGAGTCGATCCCTTGGGTGATATGATTAATGCCTCAGGAGCATCTGGCTAATCATTTAAAAAACAATATTACATACTACCCAAAATATGCCACGGATACTAAAGCTGCCGTCTCCTTAAGTCCTTAGAACTTCTGTCTTAGAGATCGTCAGGAGCCGTATTTGTTCCCAGAGATGTCTTGAGACTATGATAACTGATATGATTGAGTGGCGACAATTTGTGGTGACCATGTGTTCCAGAAATCTAATAGATATAAAATTAATATTTTTAATTTGTATTATAATTTTTAATAAGAGTCTCTTTGATGATGCGGTATCAGTTTATTAGTAATTAATATTTTCCCTCATTCCTAAAATGACAGTCATAGCCTATTAATTTAAATAATTGGAAGACGAATTTCGTCCGGTAAACGCCACCCGCTTATAGTAAATTCCTGTATAAATTTATGATCTATAAAATTGGCAGATCAACATTTCACATGCAGTGCATAGCCATATGTACAATGGTAAGCGTCACAAAATCCATAAATGATATTTCTCTACCAGCATATATCAATATTTTCCTCAATGTGCTTACGTAATTTTTACCTTTCAGTGATTTTAAGTATTTTAACTTTCATATAAATAAATAATAAATTCTTCATTCAGTACAAAGCTCTCTATTGTATATAGGGTTGTAATTTTTTTTGTTTAAAAGTCCTCGTACACTCCAGGTACACGTAGTCAGAGAAACAACACAGAACACGTTGTAAAAGTTCGACTGCCGAAGAACAACATATAAAACCCTAATTGTACAGGGAATCATGCTTGAATAAATCTGTCATTATTCTTCTTTGTGTGTACGTAAAAAATATCGGATTCGATATCAAAAACATTAAGAAATAAACATTATAATTGAAAATAATTTGAAATTCATTGTTTCTTAAATGAAAATAAAAAATGAAATTTTATAAATGTAAGCTTAAATATTTATTTGTTTTAATACACGACAGATGGCTCTGATTGGCAATTACTGGCATTCCATTTTTCAAAAATGTTCCATAGACTTGCATTCAAGATTTACCTTGTAACTAACTTCACTGATTAGATTTTTTCACCATATTTGGTACACACGTGACCGAGAAAGAAAGACACACCTAGCATTTTTTTCGCAGAATTCCTTCGAGAAATTATTCTCAATAAATCGGTTTTCGCAATCAGACATTAATAATGGCGGGCGTTGACAATTAAGGTCTCATTTGTAAGTGGAAGAAACGATTATGGCACGCGAGTTTTAAATACTTCTTAAAATTTAAACCGTATACGAGCGAATACTAAACATGTATGTATGTACTTTGAGGATATCCAGACACTGTATTTGGATGCGTTGAATGTGTATAAGGTTTATATTTATTTATTTGAAAATGACGCTGCCATTTAAATCTCATTCACATATAAAATATTAAAAATAATACGTGTAATGCCTGTAGCATACACGTCGATCTCGAATCGATATTTTAATTGCCAATTTTCGTGATAACCTAATTCATTAATATTATAATATAATTAATATTAATATTTAAATACATATTTTCAATATATGTTGCATTATTAGGAGTATTTCAGCCACCAAGGTCCTCGACTCATTCCTTGTCAGCTCCGCCGTGTACATTTTATGTATAGCTTACCGACGGTGCGAGTCCAGTGACTTGATGGAAAAGGCCGCTGTAGTTCATGTTTTCCTGCTTTATCCGAAATACATATCCCATCAAGGTCCACATTTGTCTCTTGACCGATTTTGTATGGAAGGCGGTTGTAGAGAAGTCGGATCCATGTCGGATCCTCACCTAGTCATTAGTCAAAAAAGTGAAAACATCTTCAGCATTCTACGCAGGTATCTGCTTTCAAAACCCATCATACAGCTGCATTGCCTTTTGGTGAGATGCTAAGATTAACAGCTGTAAAGAAGAATTGGGACAATACGGGAGTTATATAGTCAGTACTTTATTTCTTAACTTATCGCATAAAATGATTAATAAACTTTAACTTTGCCGAGACTCGAACCCAAACTTGATTGCGTAATAGCCGAGTGCTTTATCTTTGCCACACCCTCAGTGATGTGTTAGAAACATTACGGCAAGCTATTTATAAATAATTACAAATTGTCATTGCAGTACTTTATCATCGTAATGTGTTTTTTGCAATCGCTATAAGATACATGATGCTGTGCGTATAGATAAATATTTGCCGAAATATCAATTTAAGTCACGCATAAATAATACAATTAATAAATCATTGATTAACTCTTAGAAAGCATATAAGTGTAAGATCTCAGTTAGATATTTCGTTTAAGAAAAACTTATTTTATTACACATTCGCACCTAAATCGGAGTATGCGGCCGCCTTAGACAAAAAAGAACTTTTCACTAGTCTCCCAAGTAACCTACGTATCCTTATTTTATGCAATTTTATCTTGCGTTTCTAAGGGACTATTTTAACTCCTTCTATTTTAAATAAATTAAGAAACATAAAAATAAGTAAATTACTAAAAAATATACAATAAAATAATTAACTAAATATACTTATACTGTGTTGTTCAATAAAGTTTTTCGTCAATGTTTATTGACGTCTGAGAATAATTTCTTCATCTATGAAGAGTTTTGAAAAAAATATCTGACATGATGACTTAAAGTAAAAAGTACAATGCAAACATATTTAAAACTCTTTAATGTAAATACATTTTTAAGATAAATATTGTAGCCACGTATTTTTACTTTTAATAATATAAGATGCTTAATACAAGTTTTGCTAACACGAATTATTTATTCCTAAACTGTAAATATCAATAATTAAAAAAAAAATACGGCATTATCTATATATATATATATATAAATGAATGTCTGTATGTCTGTCCTTTATGCATTCCTACACCATTGATCAGATTGCTTAAAAACTTTGTCGAATTATTGCTTAGAATAGTTAAAAGAAGATAGAATACTCAAAATTTCATTTGATTACAAAAATTAATTGAATATGTACGTAAAACATGTTTTCATACAAGACTATTGCAATACAGAACTGCCATTTTGGTCAAATTTAGGTAAGAAAAACACAATCTAAGTTTGTAATATAACCTAAGCTTCTAATTGGCTTCGGCCTTGCCTCAAGTCCGACTTATCCAATCGAAAGGCGAAAGGCTCCTGACGAGGCGCTTCCATAAACTCGCGGTTTCTTTTTTTTTAGTGGCATTGCAACGCATGCCGGGTACACGCTAGTTAAAAATAAAAGCTTAATAAAAAATAAATCAGATAATATTAAAGAAAATCATAAAGTATGTTATATTAAACCAGTGATTTCCGTTTGAAGTATTCGTAATATAATATTTATATTAAACAATTATTTAAAAAATATATATTAATTTTTTTTATTTTTCAACTGTAAACTTGTTATTTAATAATCATAACATAAAGAAAGTTGATAGGCTTCAATATAAATGAAATGATATTAATTTTTTTAAAAGTTTTTTTAAAAAAAGTTTTTTTTCTAAAATTGCTGTTTTATTATTTCAGAAGTTACCATTAAATGTGCATCAAAATCAAATGTAATGACTGTTTAAAAAGTTACAACCGGACCTGAAAAAACCATGGCCGACGAGGATCAGAATTTCAAAATGCCAAAAGAGGATGGAGCTAAAAACGAAAGCTTGCCCATATCCATACCCAAGAAAACTGATAAAGAATCCACTAAAAATGACGGAGACTCTTCAAAATTAGGTGATGACTTGAATTTAGCCAAGTCTAATCCTTCTGGACGTCGTGGATCACTCGATACTCTTACTAAGCTACACTTTCAAATGAAGGTGGATGAGCCTCAAGTAAAGGATGGGAATGTCAGTATACATTTTGAACACAAGGATCCGCCTCCCAGTAACGGTGTTGGAGGGAAGAAGGACGATGGAATGGATGTTGTGGGGCTGTTGGCTCCTCAGGCACCTCCGAGGGAAGGTCATAAAAAGTCCTGCATGGAAGAAGAGAGCATCAGAGACAGGTTTCATGCGGCTGCACTTAAGGATTGTGCGCATATTTTGAGGCAAGAAGAAAATAAGTACACAAAGGAGTCGCTGAGAAGAGTTTTCCAGGATAGGGTGAGTGTTGATTTTTTGTTGTTTAATTTGTATTTGTCGATTTATTGTTTATATAAAATTTATATATAAAATTTATATATATATAAGAAAGTTGTGTTTTGAGATACGAGTAATTTGATATACAAGCAAGATTTGCGGAACGTATCAAACTCGTATGGCGATATACCACTGTACAACTGTTAAAACATACGAAAATAAATCAAGGGATTTTTTTTTCATACGTTTGTATTTTTAAACTAAAAGGTTAATTAACCAAAATTACACTAAAGTATAAATAATAGATTGGTTATATAAGTACTTGTATTTTTACTTCTCTACAGATAAACTCTATGTTGTTTGAGTTATTGGGCTTAAAAAATGTATAAAAAAACATTATTTGTAATGGTTCAGATTTCAGATTCAGAGAAACATTACTTTTTCTGTTGTTATCTATACTTAAAACAAAGAATCATTAATAAATAAACATTATATTACCGAAAAATCTTCATATTATTACGTTATTTAAATAACACATCCTAGTTATTATGAGTAATTGTTTTTTTTAGATTTGAGCATTTTGATGAACAAAAACGCCTCCTTAAGTGCAATTAAAGTTTTCCCATCATCATCATCATCATAAACCGATCGTGTGGGTTATCCCCTTGAGTGCTTTCTTGGAAATCAACAACTCTACTCGTAGCCGTTAATGGGTTAGCCACTTGATGATTTATTCGAACGTCTGTATGCTAATAATTCTATAACAGGTGTCGTTAGTTGGTTGTGAAATTTAACACTATCAACTATGTCGTACACGGTACTCAATATATCACTCTATATCCGCTCTCGATTTGGAGCATATAATCAATTCTATCATACACATTGATTCATTTTTCTTCAATTACAAGGTATGGATAATGCTTATTTAAACGTTAAACGAGGATATTTTTATGTAAAATTATCGATTTTATGGGTTGTGAGATTATAGACGTTTTCGAAAATATTTGATTCAAGAGCTTAGTTTAAGTCACAAATTCTCATTTATTTGACAAGTATATATAATCGTGTCGGAAACATCAAGGTCAGATCCTGTCTGCCTAGAAGTGAGCGAGGTCAATGGCATTACTCCCGGTCATCGTCTGGTCCTCCTGGGTGCAGCTAATCGGACACAGCGCACACTCCAGAGGGTGGGGCAAAGATCTGTTCCTCGCTGCAGTCAGATTCAGACGGTCCGCTGTAAAAACTGCTAGGCTTTCATTTGAATCATTGTCTTGCGTACTCTGGTCCGAAGTCTTTTAAGGGACCTTCATATATTCCACCCCTGGTCGTGTCCAGGGGCTAAGTCCTCTTTCGTGACAATCCTAGTATTCGCCTCAGATGCGTTTCTCCACATGTTCAGCCGCAGAGTAGCCTCAAGTATCACCAGTCCCGTTGTCGACTGTAGGAAACTTTTTTGACTGGTGATACGATATTACAGTACGTATATTGTAGTTGGCTGATGTTAAATGTAAGTTAGGCCAGTCGATTAAACAAATTAAAAGTCAACAAAGTTTAAATAAAATCCGCTAAGAATGTAAGTAGTTTTATAAAAATGTAACCTAATATAATTAACGTATCATCATGACGCTCGTGGAGGTACGCTCCTTTAAACATACCCACCGTACACGACTCTCCGACATGATCTCGTGGAGGTACGTTAGGCTGACGGTTAAACTACCTCCAGACATCAACTCATCACAAAGTCATCAACCCTGAATAAGAGCCCTGCAATGGCGGTCGAAATATTGGAAAAGAGTAATTAGCAACACACGGATAAACTCAAAAGCCACAATTCCAAATCTGGCCGTGAAAACTTAAGAATTTATTTATGTATATTTTCTCTTTGCTAGTGTCTTTTAAAAAAAAAACGGATTATCCAACGTAGAAGATAGGTGCTTTACTACTACGTCATTAACGTCTGATAAAATCTTGTACATACATACTCGCATATTTAAAAATGTTAATAAATCAAAATCTCGTAAAAAATAACTATATATATTATATATTTGTATATATGTCTATATAACTTAGTCGATAAATTAAGTCATATGACACTTTTGAGTTACAAATCTAATACAAATATCTGACTCGGAGAAACTAATTATAAAAATTGTTTTAAAATATATATACAGTTATATTATTTGGAATAAATTAAAACTAAGTGCTCCCATTCCATCACGGGTAATTAATAATTTTTAAATGATAAATTAGCAGTAAATTGGAATTTTATATTTTATTACATGTGTGAGTGTTGTCGCCCGGTCTTTAATAAACATTGCCTTCTCCACACTTAGATAAATTGACTTTTAAATAAATTGAAACGTTTTACAACCAGTGGATTCAAACTTTGGGTATGATTGATAAGTCATATTGAAAAAATATAACGCAATTTAAACGTGAGACGTGTTTCTCACGCCTAAAAGGCTCCCCGAAAGTCGTCAATGGAAATATTATAACATGGATTGGAATGTTTTCTATACTCTCCTTTCAGCCCTCTTGTGCGTCTAAGAAACACTGTTACATGCTTTTGGATGTTGTCCAAAGTTCCCAAATGCTTTTCTTTCAGTTCATTCTTTATTCGGGACTGTAAGGGGGCCAGGGGACTACTGAAGTGTTGCTTCGGGCTAGGGACTTTACTAACAATAAAGCATGCATCACTTTCATAATGAACGATGACCTATTATGAAATTAATCAGTATTCTATTGGAATATTTTAAGCAAGTACACACATCTAATCAATCAATTTATTTTTCGCAGTAAATTCGCATTACTATCATAATAATCCATGTTGTATACAGATATAAACTTAATTCCACTATCGAATTCGATCAATTTTGCAATTCGTATGTCTCTTGTGAAACTCCCTTTACTTAGTTAATCAGATAATTTGCCAACTTTTACGTCATCTTAAGAGTTGTAAAAGAATACTTATTTAAAAGTATCGATAAAGCGGAACACTACCCGAATAGAACACCCATTTTGATAAAAAAAATATCATCTTCACATATTGTTGAAGATGGCAAAACATATTAAATAAAGCCAATTTGACAGACGATGCTTCAACGATGTGATTGATATCAACTGTCAAAGTTAAAAAGTCTCTAGTGGAAGTCTCTATTTATTTAAAAATCGCACTTTAAATGTGAGTTGATAAACTTCATAAAAAGTCATTTATTCTTTCAAATCTGGCAGTTGGAGGCAATATTTTGGAACCAGCGTATTCAGACGTGCAAATAATTTTTGCTAATTTACTAATTGATTTATTGGCACCTCGCAGGCATATCTCTGGTGATTGTAACCAACAGGTTGGAATTACTTTTTAAATTTTCTAAACCAGATTTAGCTTCCCTAAGGCACTACAGAATCCAAGATTTCGTACCAAACAAATTACAGTCTGAGATATGATCCAATTCAAGTTGTTTTTTCATTAATTATTCTAAAGTCCTTACCATCAATATGTTTTTATTAATCTTCTGATTTATCGAGATCTACATCATGTTATTACATGAAAATTGTTCCGGGAACACGAATATCCATATATATTACCATTTCTAATGCATTGTTCCGAGAAATCGAATAGTCGATCAATCTTTTTTCACGTAAAATAGATGGCAATGTTTTTTTCTCGACGAGTTATTTGCTCCTGTGACCTGCTCCTCATCTATCGACCACGCGTCCCGATAACGATCCCGGCGATCTGGTGACACATTGACTGAACTGAGGATGTCATTTTTGGCGTCCAACGTGGCAACGCATATTATTTCATGTTATTTCCATGTTAATTCTCTAGAATAGTTTTTTTTTTTAATTCCCAATCGCACAACATCCTTTTGAATCATTAACATGTCTGCTCCACTAACTGGAGTATACGGATATCACGACAAGCCACCACAAAGCTCTATCAGCTGCTTTATTCAATGTTAGCTTGCCTTCCGCAGCTCCACCAAGTTTCCAGGACAGCTTGAAGAAAAAATTGTTATAGTAATGCTCTCCTGCGATATCTATAGTACATGTCCCAACCAGGTCTCTTGACCGACTGTTGTATGGAAGGCTGCCTTGTCCGCTCTCCCACCTCGTCATTCCCCCTTAAAAGTTAAAACATCGTACACCAAGTATTCTACTCGTACATCTGTTTTTGAAACCATTTATACGGCTGCATTGGCTTCTGATGAGATGCCAATATTTACATCTATTAATAAAAATGGGGTATAAATATCTATCTTCCATCTCCATCTCTTTATAACCCGTGAACGCGATTCTAATCTCCTTCAAGGGTTCTTTCTTTTTTGCTCTTCTGTGCAGTGACTAAAATTGTTCAGAGAGGACTCCCACTGCACTTATCATAATTTGAATGAGCGCATCATCAAGGAGACTTTACTGTCCTCCGGTGTATGGGGCTGTGAGGTGGATAAAGTCCAGCGTGATTTTTTATATACCGAGGTTCCTGTAGGAGGATTGACTGTAATTACAAAAAAACAACAACACACGGGGCGCCACATTTACTAGCTAACATCACCGATAAAGCAATTTCACAAATTCGGTGTTACATATCAACCGTCCGACTAAATGTTTTCTAATCGATGTTCTCGTATCTACTACAATGGGCATGTCAAATATTAATAATGTGTTTAAGCTCATTCGCTTTGTCTAGACATCGGCCTACAAGCCATGCCCTCCATAGATAGTAAAGACATAGATGTCCAACATTTTAGTTGATATCAGATTGATATAGAACTTTTAGGCTGATGCCGTAAAGCCTCAAGAAACGATTTTTTGTCTCATTTTTGTTCGCTCGTCTGACATGCACATTTAATAATTTTAGTTTTAATTATAGAATAATACGCAGGCGTTTGCATACGCCATTTTGTTTGTTATGACAGTTGCCTCATTTTATGTTGGTGCAACTGTCATCTTGAATTCGCTTTTTTGCCGCGACTGTCTGGCAGCGCTTGATGTCAGAGCGCGCCGTCAGTTGGAGCTCGCTCGCGAAAATGCAAAACGAAAACAAGTTCTTTGTATTGTCAATCTGCTCCTGCATCCTGCCGCTCTGTAATTCGATAACCAATTTAGAAAGGAGGATATTACAGCCTTATTATCTATGCAAACAAGTTAGTAAAATAAATGCAATGAAACTTGTCAAAAAAGTCAGTCATAAAAAAATTGCGCACTTTTTCAAAACCTTATGTACAGGTTGGCGTAAAATACGATAGTAATCATCTATGCGATTGCCGATCAACACGACCAGCGACATGCGGTAAGCAATAGGCAATACAACTTCCATGTTTTGGTCCGCGCCAAATGTTGCTTAATTTCGGTGATTTAACGAGCATCGCGCTAATGACGTTCTATTCAGTGATTAGTGGAGGATTATAGCAAGATGCAAAGATTGGTGGCTTAAACTTTTGACAACTGTACTCTCCAGTAAGAGAGCTTATATGGAATGAAGATAATACCTTTTGCATCCACGTCAATGTGAACGAAAATTCACTAATTTTGTAGGAAAATTTCTGCGATAACTTTTTATTTCCAATAGTGTCTAAAAGGGCAATATTTGGTCCGCGGCCGCTTGTTTGGCACTACTCTTGTATGTGTTGTAGTGCCCGCAGGTACTTGTTACCTGTACACAGTTAAGCCTTGTTAATAGAACACATTTGTAACGTTTAGCAATCACAAAACGTATTAATTCTTTCTCCAAAACAATGCTCTGTATCATACTCATGGATAGCAATCTTATGAGGGGTGTTCTAAAAAATCCCATCTTTTATTTTTTAAATTCTTGATTTAATTTTTATTTATCACAGAATTTTAGATTAAACTCTTTTCATCGCATTCTTTCGTATCTACTACTCCTCTGAACTCAAAGGATTAAATCCTCTTAAACCCACAGAAAAACGATTCGTCTCACACTTTCTGCACTAACACATAAGGTTGATTTATATCGACCAAAAACTGTCAGTTTTCGAAATTCGTAATATATATATATATATATATATATATATATATATATATATATATATATATATAATCGCGTCGGAAACAACAGGGTCAGATCGTGTCTGCCCAGAAGTGGGCGACGTCGATGGCGTTACTCCAGGTCATCATCAGGCCTTCCTGGGTGCAGCTACTCGGACACAGCGCACACTCCAGAAAGTGTGACAGGGTCTGCTCCACGCCGCAGTCACATCCAGTCGGTCCGCTGTAAGACTGCCAGGCTTTCATTTGTGTCCTCGTCTTGCATACTCCGCTCCGAAGTCTGTTGTGTCCCTGGTTGTGTGCAGGGGCTTCGTAATGAGATTGACTGATTAAGTGTACACTTTTTGTTATTGTGTCTCACTATTAATGTTTGTATTGTATTGTATATCCCATAGATTTCAACCAATCACAATAGACGTTGCCTTGTGTGAATATAATGGAAAATAATAAACATATGATAAAAAATAGCACTCTTCAATTATCACACAGATTTAGTAAAGCAATGCTATCGACGAATTATTTTACAAGTACCAAGTAAAATAATGAAAGATTATCGCACGGGAGAAACTATTGGGCAGTGCCAGTTTAAGAAGGTGGCGCAGTGGGTCGGTGGCCTAGGGCGCCGAATAAAATGGGGCGCATAGAACAGACTAACTTGTGAAGATTTTTCTTATTGCGCTCTTTCTATATATAATATTTGTCTAGCATAAAATTAGTTTCTCCCCTTCCACGTAAGAAAAAAATTACAAGGGACGCCGGATTTGTTTTTTCCCTAGGGCGTCGCAAGGTTTAAAGCCGGCACTGCTTTCGGAATGTATATGTACAACTTACAGCATTCAAGAATTCTAGTTTTTTAATAGCATCGAAAATTCATTTAGAATATATTAACATCGTCCTCTCTTTAAAAGGTTGTTATTCAGTCGCGTGGTGGAAGGATAAGGAGCAGATTGATAACACAGGCTTTTTCAGAAGCACATTGACATATCATGGTTTCTCCGATCGATCGTAATATGGCGTTACTTTCGCCTCGATCGATCGGGACTTAACAATGGTTGGCACTCAACTCCCGCGCTCGTGATGGGCTATCGCCCAGCGCCACTAGCGGCGGTCCTATATAACTGGTATAAAATGCTAATATATACATGCATATCGACAAGCGAACATAAATAAGAGGCGAAAGATTGTACATCGAGGTTTTCGGTACCAGTCGGCAAGGGCTATAACATGCTGTTGTCAATATGTATTAAAAATATATATCAATACCCTCCTCTAATACTCTAAGTCTCAATTCCACGAATGATCGTTTTCGTTTGTTGTAATTGACTTTTTTTTGTCCATTTTTTGCACTCTCAAGTCTAACAAAAGCTTCCCTTATAAGATCATGCGTTCAATTAACTATGACACGTCTTATCGAAGCGTAATCTCTAACTTGAGAAATGATCTAGAAAAAAACTCAGACGCGATGTATCAATTCTTAGTCTAATGACTTGGATATGGACGAAGTATTCTAATTAAAAGTTTTTTTTATTCTTTTCAATATAAACATATAAGAGAATACCACTAGACGGTGATGGCGATATTTAAATTGTGAATGCTATTATAGAATAATTGCATTTTTGTGTGGCTTTACCCTTATGATCCGATCTCCTTTTTTTTATATTGAGAGTTGATTCAAAATATTCGTCGTATCCGAAAGTATAGTATCCTATACTTTCTCTCTTTTTAAGTCTCCGTATTTCTGTTCTGTAGATTATCGGAAACCACGTGTTCCCAGGTAGACCTTCGAATACAGAGATATCTTGAGAAAAGGCATTGCCAGTGGCAACTAACAGAACTGAGTGGTGGCAGTTTGTGATGATCATATGCTTCAAATTAACATCCTCCTCTTTCTCAAAAAGGTGGTTAATACGCCGCGTGAGGGCAGGGCGAGGAGCAGGTCAGCAAACAAAAACTTTCTTTTAGAAGCACATTGATTATATATACGTTAAAACTTTACAAGCTTCCAGCCAAGCGGAATGACATACCGCTGGCCGTAATGCGACCTTCTCGACAACACATGCTCTCGTGATCGGGCTCTTGCCCAGTGCTCCAGTAGACATGTCTATAACTAACACACCCGTGAGCGGACCTGTCCAAAATAACAATATGGCAGACACATAAATGTATGACAAGTGATCACAAATACGAGACGAAAGATTGTATACCGAGGTTTTCGGTGCCAGCAAGGGCTACATCGAGCTGATGTCAAAATATAAAAAGGATATTGGAAGAATTTAGCGTTTTATTTAGAATCTTAATCCGCCAACGTCATAAGAATATGGTCTTCACGCATGTTAGTGAATAGAAAATGTTCTCGACCGCCATTGCAGGGTTCTTCTTCAGGATTGATGACTTTAAAGAAGACTCCCTCCTTGGCAGTTGAAATATTTATACTATAGAATTCGCCACACACGGCTAAACCTAAAAGCCACAATACCAAATCTGGCCGTGGAAACCTAAGAAGTATTATTCCCACGTATTTCGTGATTACCAACGTGTTATCAAATAATGTAATTCGAGACTCGCTGTAGTACACTAATTTCGTAGTCTTAGACTGAGGTCTATTTGACATCTAACTGATACACCTAGAATCACGGGAAGGCCTTCAGCCACTCGCTAACAAGTAACTTTTTGCGTAACGGGTCCGGGAGTAAAAAACAGGACGGGACAGGGAGGGTTTTCACGAAGCGAAGACATCGTTTTATGAACCATTTTCAAAGGTATTGATTACATAACAGTATATTTGCATTACAGTCAATCTGTTTAGCTCTCAGCTAAATACATCAGCTACTTTAAATTGGACTGACTATTCTAATTAAAACAATATGTTTTTTGTCAGTGTTTGGATAGTTGATATGGCCGTAGTAACTGGCCCGACAGGATAATTAGATATTGATAGTACCCGCATGTCGGGTCGGGAAAAAAACGACATTATGATGTCAAGTCAGCCACTTAGAGAAGCCAAAAGTACTGGTTGCATACACTATTGTTATAATAATAATTGAAATCACCTGTTGTGCATAATTTATTCCTGTCCAAGTTTATGCATTTTTGATGACTTTCCTTTTTTAAATCATTTCTACAGCTCTTTATCATAGATTGAATCTGTCAATTCATACAGTCAGGTACGATCAAGGTCTAAAACAACTTGTATCGAGGAATTTGCGGTGTACGAAATTCTATGTATTAGTAATATTAAAAAAGAATGCTTACGCATCGATACGGAGCATGGACCATTCCAATAATCTTTCACTCTAGGTGGATTGAAGGGATCAAGGTCCAAAAACGGTATCGAGGAATGTGCAGTGTATGGCATTCAATGTATTAATATTACTTTTTTAACTGCTTACACATGTTGTAAATTAGGGTATAAAAAGGGGACTCGTATTAAATAAATTAGTGTCAACTCATCTCCGGTCTTTGGTCTTATCCTCAAAGCCGGATACTTGGTATTCCGGCATCACCATAAGTTGATGCTGTAATTTCTGGACCGCGACCTCAGTTCCGGAATACCGCATCTCTTCTTAAGTAGAAAAATATTTTCCCTACATGGACCTACACCTAAAAGATATATCGTAACTTGCTGAATTCTGATTTGCGAATTTATGTCTGTTTCTAAATACATCCTATATTACATATTAAGATACAACCCATGTATTATAGGAGAAAGAAGACCTTAATACATCTTTATGTAGGACTATATTCGAGAAAGCGAATTAACTTGTTTAAGTAGTCAGTTATATATTCAAAAGCTACCTTAAATGGTACCTAAGACATCTATCCTGTTTTTTGTTTACTCAAGGAAGACTAAATTAAGAGACTACTGTGTTATCTTAAAACTTGTTTTTAGTTACTTCATAACAGTCCAGTCAAATGAGACGAAAAATGGACTTATCTCATTTTTCATTTTTTTAAATGTAAAGAAATAAATATATCCGTGAAATTTGGAAAGTATTTCGTTTAGTTATTTCACATGTCAACTAAATATCTTGCGTAGAGTTTTGAGACATAAAAAATGACAATACGAAGACTTATGCTAGTCTTTATTTTAAGATTATTATCACATTTTTAGAGGCTGAACCCTTATTTGACTGGACCGTAAGGGAATGCGCGTGCATTTGAGATATTTCTATAGATAGCTGTTATCTGATATATGAGATCTAGAGCAGTAAGTTGCTGATACGCATGCGCGGCGCTTCTCTCAATACAGCCTTTGCTAATAAGGGCCTAGTTTGGACCTGTCATAACAACCCGTATAGTAAGGTCCATTCAGGGCTCCCACAAATATTGAAATAACATATTTAGTAATGTTTTTTTTCTGGATAGAATAGATTTATTGATCGCATCTGTAAGAATGCTTACATTTCTTCATAAAGCTGGCAACCGGCTGCGTTTGAAGAGCACACCATTCACTACAATTTTCGAACGGTTTTATCGTGTTGCCATGGATAGTCGCGCTGCCCTGTATATTGAGGATTATGAATAAGTGGTAATTTTTTAAATTGTTTTATCAAAGGTTATGGATTCAATCTCCGAAGTAGATTTTTTTTTTAAATATTTTTCTAAGGTTTATAAAAAAATCTTTCAGATGGTGCAAATTTAATCCCATATTAATTGATTATTAATTAAATAAAATCATAGCATATTTATTTAAATTGTCGGTAAGCAAAAGTCCTCCCATGAACACTACCCATTCATAAGAATGTCCTCGTACAAAATTATAAATGCGAAAATATTGGGCTGTATTCTTCAAATTATATGCAGCTATTAGCCTTACGGAAAAAATAATACATGTATCACAGAATCCACAAATAAGATTTTTTATTCTCCTTTATACTAATATGAAAGCCACACGAGTCCCACATAGTAATCACACATTAAAAAATATATATAAATACTTTACTCACTTCAAAATAATAAACATTCCACATTTCTAATTAAAACATTTTGTCATCCTTTCTGTGACGTAGCTTGTCACTTATGATATGTTCTATATTTTCTTCTTCGTAGTATAAATCCGGTGAATTGGTTCGCATCAACAAAATCTTGCATCTTGATCTCCACCCTTATCGATCTTCTGCAACCCTCTTTAGCTCAGCATAAAAGCTGCAACTCATGTCCTCAAACACTTGCTGCAAATACTACCGTCTAGGGCGTCCTCTGCAGTTTCTCCCCTAAGCCATCCCTTCCACAATGTCGTGAAGAAGACCATCGTGGCGCATCATGTGACCGATCGCCTCTCTGAGATGATTTTTACTAGGTGCCTATCTTCTTTGTATTATATATATGTTGATATCAGCATGATGTAGCCCTTGCTGACTGGTACCGAAAACCTCGATGTACAACCTTTCGGCTCTTATTTCTGTTCGCTTGTCATACATTTACGTGTCGCCATATTGGAATTTTGGACAAGTTCACTCACGGGTGTGTAGTTATATAAATCGCCACTCGGGCGCTGGGCGAGAGTCTCAGCGCCGACGAGCGCGCGGAGCTAGTCGTGTCCCGCCCGTCGGCGAGACCATTATTGTATTGTAGCTCGGCCTAATGCTGTGAGCCCTTAGCTTGTAAAGTTTATCTTAAATATATGTCAATGTGCTTCCGAAAAAGTCTGTGTTATTAATCTGCTCCTAATCCTGCCAGCACGCGACGGAATAACACCCTTTTTGAAAGAGAGGAGGATGTTAATTTGATATTCAGCTTATATTAAACTACTGATCTTTTGGGAGTCCATTCTGAACAATTGTGGCTACTACACAAAATCGCCAAATATAAAAATATATAACCTGTAAAATATACATTAAATTTATCTTGTGTCTTTTTGCCATCCCTTTCTCAAATGTAACTTGCTTCACACAACAGCATTTGATATTTTTGTAAGATATAATAGTTGTATACTGGACTTATGTCATTTGAATTATTTTATGGTGAAATAAATATTTTTTATAAGTGTTAAAATGGAATCGACATTACTCTTTAACCACTTATGTATACAGTTTCACATTATCAGGTCATTTTTTATTATCATTTTATTTAAATGCTTGGAATGACACAACAACATATGATACAAAATATGAGAAAAATCTATTTTACGTTTTTTCACCAACTTAATGATCTAATTTTAAATAACCTTTTGGTGTTTTTTAAATGTCTTTTCTCTACATAATTTCACAATTCAAAGAATACTACATTGTAAAAGATATAACACAAAAAATATACATTTATAGAAGCACTCTAATCTAAAAGTAATCATATATTTTCTAAAGATAACTACATGTTGCTGAAGGGCACCCTTACACCGATAGTCTTTGAATTAACCCCTTTCGCATCGGTAGCCGATATATGCTGGATAAGATTCCTCTACCGTTGACATCGGTATCCGTGATATATCGTTTTGCTACTTTCAGTACTCATTGTGACATCTACGGTAGAAACTTGGAACTGCAGTCATCCCCTTTATCAACATACATGTATTCTTTACAAGAATCTGTAAAGCATATAAATAAATATCGTCAGGTTTCGTCACAGGAGCGATTTTTCTGTAAGCCACATGTGTCAATGCCACCATATGTATGGAGTTGTATAATGAACTCTTGTTGAATAGAATAGTTTTTTACGCATCATCTGATAGCTAAAGGATACAAGAACCAATGTGAAATATGAAATTAGGTCAGATAAATAACTTTACTGCTTCAAATACTAGTTTTAAGCAAAAAAAATGGTTTGATAAATTCACGCCGTATTAAATGTTTAATTTGTATTCCACCGAGCCGTAACGAAAGGGTTAAAAAATGGCTCTCCCTGATATTTGAAGTTAAGTGTAGACTAAAAGTGTTGCCAACTTACTACAGATTTCAAAAACATAGACATTGTTTTTAGGTATGGGTATGGGTAGGCAACTGGAAGCCGCAACACAAATTTTATTGGCGTAAAAATTTGTCGTTGGATATTTTGAAAACCAACTTAAATAATGAATTCTTCAAGAGATAAACAATAAAATGTATTTAA
This sequence comes from Glossosoma conforme, assembly GCA_022606575.1. Classification (NCBI taxonomy): domain Eukaryota; kingdom Metazoa; phylum Arthropoda; class Insecta; order Trichoptera; family Glossosomatidae; genus Glossosoma; species Glossosoma conforme. The sequence goes on along the minus strand of JAGTXR010000058.1, from coordinate 3,533,439 downwards.
TAATTCATGATTTGGAATAGAATTTCGTAATGAATTAATGACGCAATTACTTCTCATTGTTTTTGATATCTGCCCGATTATTAAGAATACTTATAATCCACGATCAAGTATTATTCTGCGCGATTAGTTTGTGAATAAAATACAGTTCTTATTTGTTATGTTAGCCGCCTCAACAAATCATAAACGAACAAAAACAAACACAAAAAATACTGAATTAATTTCACCTGCAACACTTGTATGTTGTAGTTGAGACGGATTTAAGAAATTTAAAAAATTACACATCATTAAGTAGATGATTATTTTGAGCTTGTTTAACTCTTACCCTGCCATTTACGCGCATAGACGTACAAGCAATCCGTGCCTTAGCTGCCATCTACGTGCATAGACGTAAATCGCCAGTATGAATGTTTCGAATACTGAAATAGCTTGGCGTGTCATAGTTGACAGAGTATATTTCTTTGGCAGGAAAAGGGTTAAACATGAACCATGTTGAGCAATTGTTAGTCACAAAAATGAGAGTTTCATAGTGCTTCAATTTAAAGAATGACAACAATGTTAAATCTAAAATTTTTAAAAGAAATCGCACTTTTTTATATATATAACATACAGATATTGCCAAAAGAAGACTGTTAAAAACGTTATTTCGAACGTAATTATTTTATATTAACCATCCATAAGTCTTTAAAGTAATTGTTATAATCAAACTTTTTATCTTAGATTAATACAGTCAGTTACGACACAGGGCATTTTGCCACTCTATGTAAGTTGAAGGGATCAAGGTCCAAAACGGTATCGAGGAATGTGCGGTGTATGACATTTAATGTATTAATATCACTTTTATAAATGCTTACTCATGTTGTAAAATAAGGTATAAAAAGGGGTCTTGTATCAAGTAAATTAGTCTTTCGATTTATCCTAAGTGCCGGATACTTGGTATTCTGGCATCACCATTTAAGCTGACGCCGTCATTCCTGGACAGCGACCTCGGTTCCGGAACAAAGATAAAGAGATCTTATACATGAAAATTATGTTGATAAAAATATTTGAATAGCATATGTTTGTGTAATTTAATATTATTTATTAATTACCTAATGTTTATATATCCATAGAAGTAACCTTTCTGTCCAATCTCTCATTTTTTAAATATATTGAAAGAAAAGCACTTTTTCAGCACTTTCTTTAACACTATATGGAGGCTATAGAATGTTCTTCTAGCATCCGTGTGTTTTCCCGTATACAACCTACTTTCTTCAACACTTTACAATCATGTCTTGATGTCCGGATGCAACACATCACATGGGATGTTCGCAAAAAATATGGAGGCAAACAATTTAAAGCATCCGTGACTAAAACCTACTTTCTTCCTTGTCTTGATGCCCACAACGCAACAAACAAACTGATCCCAGACTAACTGTCCCAGACTAGTATTATTGATGTTGGTACACTTAAAGCATGCCTTTCAAGTCGAAAATATCAATTAAGTTACCTTTTGAGCGCTTCTGCACATCCCTTGGTAAAATTAAACCCACTGTTACCAGTGAAACGAGAAGTTTATTTATTCATTTAGAATATTTATTTTTTTTATTTTAACAGAACCGCAGTTTCAAGGTACAAATAATAAGAAACATAGAGTATACATAAGCATACAATACATACAAAAGATGAAAAATAACATGAAAGAAGAAGAAGATGACAAGTGTCAAAGATCACAGAGATCTAGGAGAACACTACCATCGACAAAAGAGGAAAAGGATGTAAGAAAAGGATCGAGCTGTGCTGGTAGGCCATTTAAAAGCGCCTTTGCCGTTGTACTAAATTGAGTGCTCGAAGCTCTACAAGTATCAACTGGGATCAAAAACGATGGATGGCCTCGAGCTACGAGAATAAGAGATGGCTAGTTACTCTTGGCGATTCTTCATTACATAGGAAGTTTTTTTTAATACATTTTTTAGGATTCTCCCGTTCCGTTTTTGGTCACTTGATTAGGCTTCAACGGTCTCGCTTTACACAAACAGGGTAATAAAATACCCGCGGACCAGTTATGCAAGTCGAGTGCTCTCGACCGTTCACGGTTTCCTTCGCCGACTGACTATTTACGAGGAATAGAGAAGACTAACAGTGATTTACTGACCCGACCATCCAGGTGGACTTAAAGCAGCTGGATAAATTGCAAATTAAACTCGAGTAATGTTTTTAAATATTTGTAGCCTTTACTTAGAGATCCATTTCAATATTTAATAGAAGTATTTCTTACCTTGCTTTACTGGACCACGCAATGTTTAACCGTTTCGTATCGATAGCCTATATATGCCGTCTAAGATTCCCCTACCGTTGATATCGGAAGCCGTGATTTATAATTTTGCTACTTTCTTAGAATAGTTTTTTATGCATCTAAAGCAATTTATGCTGCAAAAAGCCTTTATATACAATCTTTCGTTTCTTATTTTCGTCACGCATATATAAATATCTTAGTCTAAGCTTTAGATTTATGTAACATAAGATGTGGTGCTTACAGGCGCCATTTTGTTTGTTTGTGTGGCCATGTGGCCATGTAGCTATGTTAATTTCGGCGCTGTGCTATCACTACTGCCGGCAGTGTCAGTAGGAGACTGTCCGAGAACTGCAGATCATTGCAGAATGTTCCGTCCCGGGCAGACGAGTTTCTCAGTCTTTTATTAAAAAAAATATCCTTATAATGTGTTCTCAACAAGCTCTTTGCTTTGTTACCTGCTCCTCATCCATTCACCACGCATCCCAATGACGATCAAGGCGACATGGAGATGTCAAGATGATGTTGTAGCTGACTAAGGATTTTGGATCCAGTAGAAGAGCGTAAATTATTATGATGCATGTTCCGTGTACAAATACATAATTATTATTTTCTACACAATCTGCTTCTATGTTAATAAAAAATACTCTAAATGTTTTAATGATTTTAACGATCTTATTGTGGAGTGATCGCTTACCTGATAGCACTGATAGCTTGGGAACTAAATTGTATGTGATTTATTGCAGAACGTGTTTATTTTGTATGAGAGAATTATCTTTTATTATTTACCTGTGATACAAATGAGGTGACAATAATGTGAAGGGCAAAGAAGGGCATCTGAGATGGCCTAGAAAGACACAGGCAATGTCATACGAACAAAAAACTTCTTGAGACTTATGCTTACAAAGTAAATCTGGTCTAAAAATCAAACACTATCATTTTACTGAAATTTAACGCAAATCTGGCTCCGATACAGAGGTTTGCCGAAAAACTGGACGAATGAGAGCTATATATAAAGTTGATGTAAATAGACGTGCTTTAAACAGCATGCCCAGTTTTCTACACTTATAAGACTGATAGTATTTGATTATTTGTTTTTTCGTTTGATTGACATTATTAGAATGTAATTTCAGAAGTTATTTAATAAATAATGAGTTGACGTCCAGACTGCATCGCGACAAGATCCTGCTCAATGCTCCTCCCAAGTTATTGCGTTGAGAGATGGACAGTTCATTGATACTTCCATATATAGGTCTGAATCAATTAGGCATTGCTTGCACAAAGAAAATGCAGATTACTAGTCATCATAATTATGATCAATATCAGCCTGTATCCGTCCACAGGTGAACGTTTAGATAGTTTAGAGTAAAAAAACCTTTTCGTAATCTACATAGGCGAGGCGGAGTAACTGATTATATTCTTCGGTTTTTTAGTATGATCTGTCTTAGCTTGTGGATATGATCAATAGTACTAAAGCCTTTCTTAAACCCAGCTTGCTCTTGAGGTTGGAATTCATCAGATCGATCCGACAGCCTCAATACCAGTAACTTTGTGGTTTGTCATATCTAAAGAATAAATGAAGTAAATATTTTCATGAAACCAATTAGTATTAGTCAAAACTCAGTAAATTTTTTTTCAAAAGAAAAATTAAGATCAGTCCACCATTATGCGAATTATGATTGTCATTGGGATTGATTAAATATAATATTAAAATTTAAACAATTAAAATTAGTTAAATAAATAAATATTTATAAAATTAGTTTATAACCACTTGGTGTACAGTTTATTGTCTACTAGTATCGGTAGCACCCTTTACCATATCTAGGACAACACTGTACTGGAAAATAAACTGTAAGCAAAGTGGTTAATAAACAAATTTTAATTTTTTTGTAATGTAGTTACTAACTTAACTATATAAAGATGACGAGTGTCAGGCTTGAGATAAAAAAGCGTCGGACTAATCCAAGCTCCTCAAAAGATCCTATTAACAAATCACTCAAGAAAAAGACATTATCAGTGACTATTCCTTTACTTTTACAGGACATATAAACCATTTTTCTCGTATACTCGAATATTCATATAATTTTTTTTCTTGATTACGCTGAAATATGTCGTCTAATAAGTAAAATTTTCGTCAAAAATCTTTTTCATTTATCAAGCTTAAATAAAAGTTTAATTCTAGTAATGATGTCTGTTGGTTTGATGGTAAAATACACCTGTAGGGATGCAAATCTTCATCCTTATCTTCGTGGGAAAGTCAATTCTTGATGCAAAAACTCTCCAATGCACTTCTAATCCGGTTTGAACGTCTTTCAGACAGTTGCATGTGAAGGTTATTAGAATACGTTTGCATTAAATGTCAGCGATTTAATTGCATTCAATGTAAAATGCATGTTTCTTAGCATCAAATATCACTACGATTTATGATAATTAGTTTTCCCATATATTATACAGTTGTAACATAAACCAGTCGCATTCCTTTTATTAACTTTATCATCGACTTGTATACAACCTGGAGGGTTGCGCTTATCATTCGACCTCCTAAGAAAAAATATAATTAAAAATCACTCAAAAATATGCCTCAGATCCTATTGAACTTTTAGGTACTTTGGTGGTTGCTTAGGAAGTCTTTGGGGAACCATATCGTATATGTTCCCAGATGGATCTTATAGTGCAGATATGTCTTTGGATAAGCTATGGACAATGGTAACTGACAGAACTGAGTGACGGCAAGTTTTTGTTGACAATTTGTTCCAGATATGGAAAGGGTATAGGAAGATGCTGTATAAAACCTGGAGGATATGTGGAATATTAATCAGTTCAGGCATCTCAGGATTACAAACACTTTGATTTCGGTATGACCCTTGAGTGTACAAATATATACTACAGCTGCCTATTTATCAAACCCCAAACCCACACCTTTCTAAAAGATCATCGGGACCCTTACATATAATGTACGCGGTGTAACTCCGGAAGACAGAGTTGACATAGGATGAAGTGAGGCCCATGAAGGTAGATAGGGGTTTATGGCGGTAGTTTGTGTCGGCCATTTGTTCCAGATAGGATGTGGCGACCATTACATCTACCTACGCCTCTTAACGTACTCTAGTTCACACGAATCTTCATTCCTCACAAAATCAAACCATTGTACCCACAGTAAATAAAAAATAAACTTAGCACAAAACCCCATTACGACTGTTTTCCCTCTCTGCTACGCCTTGAATAAGTTAATGCTTGATTCGCTAACTGCCTGGAACACAGCATATCAAGAATCAACTTCAGGATGAATAACCAAGTCTTTCTTTCCATCCATCGAATACTAATTGACGTGGAAAAAGACGAACTCCGTGGACTTTCATCTCACTCAAACGTTTACCGCACACGGAATTTTCAGAGAATTCGAGACGCATTCTGTGCTGTCGCCTGGGAGACTACCATTTCTTGGAAGGATTTTCCTGATTTGCTGCTTAGTTCTGACGGTCCCTTGCTGTTAAACTTCATCAGGGAAATCATCCGGGGCTACAAGAGTGGTTAACGAGGCTGACATGGTATAGGCTCCTACGTTCTTCAACTATTTCTCCGACGTATATTCTAACCTTGTGTGTAACTTGCAGGGTACAACACGCAACTATATATATTTCATTCTACATTTTCTTAAGTTAAAAAATAAAATTAAAAAAAGCCTCCAAATAAGAGTATTACATATTACTTTTCAGCTAAAATGCTTTGTTCTGTAAAATATTTCAGCCAACCCATTGGTTACTTTCCGAGATTATCGGCCGCAAGCAGACTGATCATATTTGATAATATTTCGTACGAGTATATACGACATCGGATACAATTAACTAGTTGAAAACGTATTAGAAGTTCATCTTAATGAAATACATAAAATGCATCGAAATATCTCAAAGCTCACAAAACACCTGTATTTAATTAACCCGATTCAAAAACGAACACTGATTTTTAATACCTATATAAAAATATTTCGTTAAAAAATTCACACAGCACCTGGACGGTAATCAATCTCTTTATCTAAAAAATAAATAATAAAATTACATCGATTCATGCGAAAAAAATCCGTGTAAATTATTAATAGCCAATCCGCTTCTCCTTAACAACCGGTGATTATGTTTATTACCCCAATTGGCAATAATTTATCCGAGATTTGCGAATATTGCAGTGAGAGCTACTATACTAGCACACTCTATAGTGCTTCTGATTTTTAAAGCATTTAAATGCGGTGTTATTACATCATCAAACGTAACTTGGATAGTATTCCTGTGGCAGAGATGAAGATGCTGAGGTGGGCGGGTGGTGTGACTATAGTGGACAGAGTTCGAAATGAGCATATTCGGGGCTCATTTCGGGTGGCCCCCATACCTGAAAAAAGATAAGGGAAAACCGCCTAAGATGGTATGGGCACGTGACACGGAGAGATGAGGACCACATGGTGAAGAGAGCCCTCAACATACCCACGCTGAGAAGAAGACCTGGAAGACCACAGGCAAGCTGGACTGCAACTGTAAACAAGGAAGACAGAGAGACATGGCGAATTTTTACAAGGAGAGCCGACCCTAGATGATGGGAAATGGCTAGGCTAAAGAAGTTATTACATCATCACCATAAACATCACCATGTCCGCTCTCTTAACTGAAGCATATGGCCGTCACGATCTGCCGCCACAAATCTCCGTAAGCCACCATCATCTTCGCTTCATCCCATTGATATCAGCTCGATATAGCTCTTTTAGGCTGATGCCGAAAAGCCTCGAAAAACAATATTTTTTCTCTTATTTTTGTTCGCTTGCCTGACATGCACGTCTACTAATGTTAATCTTAATTTTATATAATATAATATTTGAATGAAACGTGCCGGGTGGTTATCAGATGATGCATAAAAAACTATTCTAAAAAAGTAGCCGATATATCACCCAACGTTGTATCAAAGGCATATATCATACCGATCTTAACGAGGCATTTCCCCACCAAGCATTAGCGGCGAGAGGTTAATATAAAACTGAACTCACCAAAAGCAACCCACGACGCGCACCCACCCTGCTGTTTGGGTACCAAAAGAATAAACGCAATCACCACGGCGATACCAAATTCAAGCACATTCCTAAGTCGACAAACCGAAATGAACATAAAAGAGATCCAAAGTTCTGTTCTGAACATGTGGCTTATCGCAACTGAGGGGAATACTTGGATTGCCCCGAAAGAGGACCTAGCCCCTGGACATGACCAAGGGTGGAATATATGGAGGTCCCTTAACAGACTTCGGACCGGAGTATGCAAGACGAGGACACAAATGAGGGCCTGGCAGTTTTACAGCGGACCGACTGAATGTGACTGCGGCGTGGAGCAGACCCTGTCACACCTTCTGGAGTGTGCGCTGTGCCCGAGTGGCTGCACCCAGGAAGACCTGATGATGGCCAGAAGTAACGCCATCGACGTCACCCACTTCTAGGCAGACAGGTTCTGACCCTGTTGTTTCCGACACGATTATATATATATATATATATAATCTTAATTTTATATAATATAAAAATACACGGCGTTTGTCAATTATTAACCTAGTATTTGAATCATAAATATACTTATCTGATCTATTTTCATATATCACATTGGTTCTTGTATCAGATGATGCATAAAAAACTATTCTAAGAAAGTAGCAAAACGATATATCACGGCTAACGATGTACGTTGTAGGGGAATCTAACACGGCATATATCGGATACCGATGCGAACAGGTTAACGAGAAAGTGTTTCGTTTTCTTACAAATGCATTAGCGCTCCTCACTTATCAGGTTAATATAAAACTGTATGAAATACGAGTATAAAGCAACGTCCTCTAGCCATGCGGTGTACCGCGTGCTGTGGTGTGCCATGTGCCGTGCTGTGGTGTGCCGCGTGTGCTACTTACTGGCTAATGTGAATAAACGCAATCACCACAGCCGCGATACCAAATTCACTTTTTGTAATACCGACATTATTAATTTCGCGAAACCGAAATGAACATAAAAGGCCGATCCGAAAGTTCTGTTCTGTAATCAATAAATTATCGCATTTTTGTTCCCAGCCATGTTTTGACATTTTCATCATCATCATCATTCGTCGTCGTCATTTCCATGACTGTTTCCTCAACTGGATCATGTAGCCTTTATAAATCTCTGTCAGCTGCTGCGGTCTTCCTCTCATCCTATTGAAACTCTGCCTCCCGCAGCTCCGATGAGTAAATTACATGTTAATATCAGCTTGATAAAGCCCTTACAGGTTGGTGCCGAAAACTTTAATGTACAATCTTTCGTCTTATATTTTTGTTCGCTCGTCGAACATTTATGTATCACCATATTGCTTGTTTGACAGGTGTAACTCTGTGGATTGCCACTAGATGAATAACGGTGACACCGATTAACCCTTTCGCATCTGTTGTCGGCATATGCCGTCAAAGATTCCCATATCGTTAAAATCGGTTGACGTGATATATCGTTTTGCTACTTTCAGTACTCGTTGTGACATCTACGGTATGCGTTGCTACGAGTCTGAAAACGTATAATCCACGTTTTTTTGCACAGACTACTACATAATTTTTTAAATGTAAAAAAATTACGACAATCGATTAAGTGATTTATCTGACTTTAACCCTTTCGCATCGGTTGTCGAAATATGTCGTCAAAGATTCCCCGACCGTTGACATCGGTAGCCGTGATATATCGTTTTGCTACTTTCAGTACTCATTGTGACATCTACGGTAGGAACTTGTAACTGGAGTCATTCCCTTTATCAACCTACATGTATTCTTTACAGGAATCTGTAAAGCATGTAAATAAATATCGTTAGGTTCCGTCACAGGAGCGATTTTTCTGTAAACCACATGTGTCAATGCCACCACATGTATGGAGTTACATAATGAACGTTTGTTAAATATAATAGTTTTTTATGCATCATCTGATAGCTAAAGGATAGAAGAACTAATGTGATATTTGAAAATAGGTCAGATAAGTACATTTATGCTTCAAATACTAGTTTTAAGCAAAAAATATGTATAGAAAAATTCATGCCGTATGACAGTATAATTTGTATTCCTCCGAGCCATAACGAAATGGTTAAGACCGCTCGGTCGCCATTCGACAGTCTGTGTCTGCTCGAGGCGCTAACAACACGTCATTCCTCGAGCAGACCGAAAGTTTGTCAATCTTGTAATTAAATATATCTCAATGTGCTTCTAAAAAAGTCTTTGTGTTGGTCACCTGCTCATCATTCCTCCACTACGCCCTAAAATAACGATCCCGGCGACGTGAGTCGTCTTTTCCGTTGAAAACGTGATGTTAATATATATGGTTTTTAAATGTCATCCAGGACAGCGCGAGCCCGGGGGCTCGATGAAAAGGTAGTTTTAGTTTATGCTCTCCTGCAGCATCCGAAGTATATGTCCCAACAGAGTCCTCCAACGCATCTCTATCGACTGTAGTATGACAGGCCGCCTCGTCCGTTTTCTCATCTCGATAATCCTCACAAAGTCAAACCATTGTGCCGCCAGTATTCTACGCAGAAATATTTCTTCTCCTCAAAACCCATCATAGGGCTGCATTGGTTTTTCGTGAGATTAGTTTACTGAAAAAGTATCACTTTTTGAAGAAATAATTATTTTAACTAAAATAAGAGCTTTTTACCACTGGACAATGGTCCAGTGGTAAAAGCGTTTGTTTGTCATTCAGACGTCGGTTCAAAATCCGACCTAGTTTATTTTCTTTAAATTGATTTTATCAAATCTACGCTCTTTACATGCTCCCGATAAAGTTGAGCCAAAGGTCGTGGGCTTGATCCCCAACGGACATTAAAAAAGGGTGTTTTAATCGATTTATGAGCTCTGAAATACCAACGGTTGGTGTGAATTTGATCCATCACCCGTGAAATGCCAGTCATAGCATATTAATTAAAATTGGTGCTAGGCGAAAGTCGTCCCGTGAAGACCACCCATCCATAGTAAATTCCTCTAATAATAAAGGATGATGCGTGAATCTCGAGATATAGTCTACGATGTTGGTAGATCAACACTCCACTTGCAGCGCTTAACTATATGCACTATTGTAAGCGTCATAGAATTCCACAGATGAGACTTCAAAATTATTATCACCATCTGTCGGTATTCTCCTGTATACATAATTTACATAAAGAAAAATGGTAAAAAAACGTCTTTAACACAAGATTTTTTTCGTTAAGTTCAGAAGAGCGACGGCCGCGTTAGTAACGGTAGAATATCGGTTTGTGTGTCCCCGATAGATATCTGAGAATAAGGAAGCATAGATTGTTCGCTCTCCCTAAGAGTAACACTAACCTGCCAGAGACTATGCCTCTTGGGAGAGGGATCAGACTGTTTAACCAAATCGCCTCGGATGTTGATATATTTCACGTAAGAGAGGCCCAATTCAGACAAGAACTCCAAGAGTTTCTTTGGAGAGATAATTGGTTGGCTTCGTCTGTCTGATAAGCATAGGGACCTTCTGTTGCTTGTCTTTATTGCTTTGTTCATAGTACTTAATCATAAGTACCTAATTTTGTATATATTGTATTTTTTATTTGTATTTTTATTGTACTTCAGAAATGCATTGAGTTAAATAATTTGTAATGTTTCTGAAAGGCAAAATAAACAAAATTGAAAATTGAAATTGAATAGACAAAGTGAACCAATCTTACGCTTATGTTTTATTGCTTGGAAGTTAGACGTAAGTGTGTTAATTGTTGTTTCTTAGTTGTAACAGTACTTTTGTGAAGCTCCGTGTGTGATAGGCGTAATGCGAATAGTTTCTCGGCTTATACTCTGATTTTGCAACGAAATAACCACAACCTTGGCTATGAAATTGCTCAATTAGTTTGCATTTTAACTCAAGACCCGGGAGCGCAAAAAATTATGCACTTAGACGGTTCTTACCGCGCGCCAAAGGAAGATTAGCGAATAAGTGGAAGAAGGCAAATTATAAATTGGACTTGGTTACAAAAAATACTGCTCATCTACTATTTCTACTACCTACGTGAAATTATTATAAGTAAACAAGTACTCATAAAAGTACTTTTTCTTCTGTAATTTAATTTAAATTTACTTACTTATCGATAAGTTTTATATAAGATACTATGTATTTATGACTGTGATTTTTATTTTTTATTTTGATGCGTATAAAATATTTTAAAAAAATTAAATGAAAAGGGTAAGATACTTTCTTGCATTTGAAATGAAAAAGGTTGCTTTCGATATGAAAAAAGTTATTATTATCATTATTAAATTAGTATTTGTATAGCGCTCTTTTATGACCGAATGATCATTCCAAAAGCGCTTCTTTGCCTCTCTGAGTAAAAAGGTGGGTCTTGAGTCTGCTTCTGAAGGATGCCTCCGCTTTAAGCTCTCTTATGCTTTCCGGTAGCGAGTTCTGGGCCATAAGTGCCGCGTAGATGAAAGCCCGATTGCCAAAGACCGTGCTAGGACTACATCCCGTCAGCTGCAGGATGCTTCTATTTGCTCTAGCCGATCTGAGTGTCTCTCCACGCGCGCTTATTTCTGAAGGCTTGATAAGTTCTGTGAAATAGCCCGGTGCAGTTCCGTTAAGTGCCTTGTTCCGCTTAAAATTAAAATTTTGCTTTTAAAATGAATAATTTTGTTTTCGAAATATAAAAGGTTGTATTTAAAGTAAAAAACTGTAAAAAACTACTGTTTAAAACAATTCAACATACGATATCCTTAAATTACTATGCAAGTTCGCGCAGTCTTGCCTTAGAGGTTCCTGGGAACCATACACGAGTATGTTCCAATGTCAACATTGGATACAAAGGTGTTCTGGGACAAGACATAGACAATCTGAGCTTACAGAGCTGTAAAACGGCAATTTACGGTGTTCATATGCTCTAAATATATAGCTTATATGGCAAAAATGCAAGGTTTCTTTATTTTGTACGTTCAATAAATTAGAAAATTAGGTTAGGTTAGGTTGAACTCTTCATTTTTAAGAAAATTGATCGCTAACCCTTTCATTACGGCTCGGTTTGAATACAAATTATACTGAACAGTTATAAAACCAGTATTTGAAGCATAAATGTATTTATCTGGTATATTTTCATATATCACATTGGTTCTTGTATCCCTTAGCTATCAGTTGATGCAAAAAAAACTATTCTAAGTAAGTAGCAAAACGATTTATGACGACAACCGATGTCTACGGTCGGGGAATCTTATGACGACATATGCCGACAACCGATGCTAGGTTAAAACTTTACGTTCTTAGAATCTACATCATTTGATCCCAACTATTTTCTCTACCCGACCATTTTTTAACAATACACATAACTTTAAGAACTTATTCATTCAAATAAACTAGTATGAATAAAGTTTCTTTATGTTGTACGTTCAATATCTAAACCACAAGTTTTTGAATTTATTTAAAGCAGTTGTCGTTTTCCACCATATGTCACCACAGGGACACATGGCCTGGTGACGATTAACCCAGTTTCTGACACGTGTGTCCAAGCTTGATGGAAGACTCATGCCACGTGTCCACGCCTGCTGCCGTTATGCCATACGAGGCCTTGAAGAGACTTGGAATGGCATGGCACGCATTGAGACTGTCCTTAATGATGTATGGAACAGCTCGCTAGCCCACGTGGATTTTAAAAATAAGACACAAAAAGAAAACGATTACTTTTTAAACGTTTTTTTTTTAAATTGTAATACCGCAATGTATTTTATGTATATTGTGTTTGTTAACACATTAAAGTGATTGTTTTTAGATTTGTTTACAATATATTTAAATATTTTAATACTTTAAAGATAATTGAAGATCTATAATAAATATATTCGTGTCGGAAACAACAGGATCAGATCCTGTCTGCCAAGAAGTGGGCGACGTCGATGTCGTCACTCCCGGCCATCATCAGGTCTTCCTTGGTGCAGCTACTCGGACACAGCGCACACTCCAGAAGGTGTGACAGGGTCTGCTCCAAGCCGCAGTCACATTCAGTCAGCCTTTCATTTGAGTCCTCGTCTTGCATACTCTGAACAGAAACTCTGTTAAGGGACCTCCATATATTGCACGCCTGGTCATGTCCAGGGGCAAGGTCCTCTTTCGGGGCAATCCAAGTATTCCCCTCAGTTGCGCTTCTCCACATGTTCAGCCGCAGGGTGGTCTCAGGTATCATCAGTTCCGTTTTAGACTGTAGGAAACTTCTTCTTAATTTGAGCCGTGTTATCTTTTGATACCCAAACGTATATGGAGGTTTTCGGTACCAGTAAGCAAGGGCTATAGAAAAACACATTGTGTATACTACGAGTATATTTAATGGAATGGTTTCTATGGATAGAGTAATATAGAGCAGTGTTTTATGGATAGAGGTCCTCAATATAAATGAAATTGCCACTTTTGGTGTGCCGCGGTATTCAAGCCTGCCAATACAAAAGTGCTCTAAAATATTTTTATTTGAATATTTAACAGCCAAGACCATAATAAAACCACCGAATAAATCCCGCGTTTCTTTCACACACGGGTATTTCATATAATATTCATTAAAGCGTTTTATTGAACAACCGCGACTAATTTTACACGGGCGGATTAATTAATCCGCAGGTAAATCGTGCGCCACCATTTTAGATTACCCGCAATCGAGGGCACCTGCAATCAAACACGAGAGTATTATTCACCTTTATGTTTCTATTAATTATAATTTACGATGAGTCTGTGAAATGTGCCAGGAAAGCGAATCGAAATGAAGAACCGGTGACTTTGAAGTCTTTTTTTATGTCGCCTCGTGTATATTTTTATTAATGATGTAAACCAGAATGTCATTTACAATATGCCAAATCTATTCATAACTTATTAATATTGTTATAATAGTTTATAAGTAGTTATCATGAATTAGTATACAGTGGAACCTCGTTATTTCATTGTAATTTTTTTCGTTTTTTCGAAAAATTGATACATTTTGTATGGTCCCGGCAAACACTCAAAAGAAACAATTTATTATTATTATTATATTAGTATTTGTAAAGCGCTCTTTTATGACCGAATGATCATTCCAAAAGCGCTTCTTTGCCTCTCTGAGTAAAAAGGTGGGTCTTGAGTCTGCTTCTGAAGGATGCCTCCGCTTTAAGCTCTTTTATGCTTTCCGGTAGTGAGCTCCAGGCCATTGGTGCAGCGTAGCTGAAAGCCCGATTGCCAAAGACCGTGCTAGGACTACCTCCCGTCAGCTGCAGGGTGCTTCTATTTGCTCTAGCCGATCTGAGTGTCTCTCCACGCGCGCTTATTTCTGAAGGCTTGATAAGTTCTGTCAGATAGCCCGGTGCAGTTCCGTTGAGTGCCTTGTTACATAATTAAATACATACATACATCAAATTTTTATACGCATCAATTCATTCGAAAAAAATATCGGCAGACGCGAGATTCGAACCACGAGCCTTGCAACCTTTGCTCTTTTCTACACACCGTGATCCACACGATTATTCTCTGCCTGAGTAGATACGCGATACTTGATGTATACTTGATGTATTTATATATATATATATATATATACCATTGTTAACATCATATAACGACAGATGTCTCTGTAGTATATATTCAGAGTATGTATATTATTATATACATTGAGGTTCGAATCCCGCGAATATAATAATAAGAAAATTTGATTCCTCTTAGTTTTGATTCCTATACGTTGTACATGTGTGTTGCATGAACAACAGTATTAAAAATGAATCAAAATTAAAAATAACTGTCAATTATTACAATATAAAAGTACTTTTACAGTAATATTTTGATTTACAGGTATGTCAGCCACAATGTTCAAGACATGAAAAATACTTGGGAAGAAAAAATGGTGAAAAAATTCCTCCAGAAGTTTATTCCTATACGTTGCCCATGTGTATTGCATAAACAACGGTATGAAAAATTAAACGAAATGAAAAATCGATGTCAATTAATACAATAAAAAAAGTAGTTTTACAGTAATATTATGATTTATGCCAGTCACTAGTTTCTGACAGTTACAAGTCTGTTAATATTAAATTTGCGACATGTCTCATATGTGAGCCGTCAAAGCGAAATTGCGCTGATTTTTTATTTATTAATTTTTCAGACGTGTGGGCTGAAAATTCTCAATGAAATTAATTAGTCTACGCTTGTAACATGTGTATTTTCTAATTCAGTAAAGCACTTAAATTGTGGGTGGCAATATATCAAAAGATTCTTCGACTGATCGTTAGCGAAAGTGGTTAAAGTGCTCGACTGTTGAAAGATATATCACACGGTTGAATTCTGGCAAAGCTCTACTTGGCTTGTAAGACTTAGTATTATATGGATGCCAAGATTGCAGACTTAAAGAAATATGCAAATTCGAAAGTTTCTCATAAGTTTTCTGTCCAGTAGTGTTGTTAGCGTGGCTCTCGTTAGATCACTTATGTAAAGCAACGCTGCGCACGGACCAAAACATGTGTGAGTCACCATTGATGACCGTGTGTTGCTTGTTAAGTTGAGGCGATCATTAAGATCAAATGATCTAGGCATCGTGAGCATCGAGAAAATACATCGATTTGCTTTAAAAAAGCGGTTATAAACTCTTCGACTTTATCTTATACGGCTGCATTGGCTTTTGGTGTGATGCCAATATCGCAGACATAAAAGCAACATTTCATTCGTCGTTCGACCATTACAGAGTGCAGACGTGCTTTACAGTGGCTCCAATAAATTCGGAGTAGTGGCGTGTGTGCAACAATAATAATAATAAAAAACTGATTTATAATAATTTCTAGTGAACATCAAAGTGTGGTTAAATGAATCAAGATAGAATGCGATGGAGATGGAAGAATTAATAATTAATACTAAAGAGCTGATCAATAAGATCACCTCAGCAAAAGATAATAAATTAAAAATTCAACTGGAAAAAAATATTCAAGAAATTGAAGAAATTACAAAAAATCAAAAAATTGACTTACAAGGAAAAATAATTGATTTACAAAACGAATTAATTAATAACAACAAGAAACAAATGAAAAAGATTGAAGAAATTATCTCTAAATCGAACATATCTTATGCAACAATCACAAAGAGTTCACCAAAAGAACCAACTAAATTTACAACGAAACAAGACTCAAAACACGCAATCATAATAGAGTCAAAAAGAATGCTAGTGCTGAAATAGTTAAAACTAAAATAGCAAAAAATGTGAACCTAAACAAAATGAAAATGGGAATAATAAGTTTCAAAAAATCGGAGAAAAAAGAGTCTAATAATCTGCGCAACAAAAGAGGAAGCTAATTTACTGTGCAATGAAATAAATAAGAGAATCGGAGACGAGGTTACCGCTAAAGAAATTAAAAAAGAAACAACCAAACTTAATTATTAAGAGACTACAAAAGGCATTACTGAAGAAGAATTAATCAGTAACATAGTCAACCAAAACGGAATAAATGAAGAGGACGAGACTAAAATTAAATTAATCAAAGAAATTAAAATCAAGAAAAGCAACGATGGAAAAGAGTGGGATACCACAAACTATATCATACAGACAACTCCTTCGATTAGAAGACATCTGATAGAAAGAAAAAAATTAACATAGGATACAACAGAGTCAACATTGAGGACTGCAACCCACTAATGCAATGTTACCATTGTCAAAAATTTGGACACACAGCACTACGATGTCTGGCCAAGGATCAACCACCAACCTGCTTGCACTGTTCACAAAATCACAACCACATAAACTGTAAAATTAAAGAGACACCAATTTGCATCAATTGTACCAATTCAAACAAATTTCACAAAACAAATTTACCCACTAACCACAACGCCAATAGCCACCAGTGCATGATCAGAGAGAAAATGCTTAAAATCGCAAACAGCCGGATTGATTTCGGTTGAATTCTGTATTTATTATCGAGGTTAATTATTCAAAGTATACCTACATCATTTACAATTCCTGTACTGTATTTACTATCGAGGTTAATAATTTAAAGCATACCTACATCATCTACAATTTATGTAATGTATTTACTATCGAGGTTAATAATATAAAGTATACCTACATCATTTACAAATTCAAAATTAATGCTTACCAACGAATGACTTTACATGCAACAATATTAACAATAAAATTCAAATAAAAGAACTCATACATGACTCGATCAAAGATCTCAACCAATTAGTACAAAATTTTGAAAACACAATTACAACTTACCATATGAATAGATTTTAATGATATTATTTTATATTCTAAAAAATGTATATATGCAACACTTGAATCAAGGATGAATCCCACGTCACACACAAGATCTACCTTTAAGTGGCGTGGAAAGCGAATTCCAAAAAAAAAAAACAACAATAAAAAAAAAATGAATGTAATACTGTCAATTAAATCTTAAATGTATCCTATTATATTTGATTAAATAAAAAAAAAAAACATGCAATTTAGAGAGTTCTTCAAAAGTTTTCTGTCCAGAAGCATTAGCACAGCTCTCAATTAGATCACTGATGTAAAGCAACGTTGGGCACAGCACAAAACATGGATGGGTCACCATGGCTACCCATGTATCGCTGGTCAATTTTAGTCTTAACACCTCCTTAAGACTAAATTGTTCAACCCTCGGGAATATTCCGATCTCTTTAAAATATACGATTAACAAATCATTGACTTTTTATTATACGGCTGCATTGGATTTTGGTAGGAGGACACTGCTGATGAATCGTAGCTGTAAAAAGTAGCGGATGAGTCACTATTGATACTCATGTGACGTTAATACAAAATAGTCCAGGTCATGGGAACATTGGGCTAATCATCTATCTCTCGGAAAAAAACCTTTTCTTAAATCACTCAATAAAATTCCTACAGCTGCCGTTTCTTAAAATCCTCTTAAGGAGGTAGTTGGGAATGATATATAATCCGAGGTTAATATTCGGATGCAGAGATGCTTTCGGACTTAGGACAAGCTATGCAGCGTGGAAGATGACAGAACTGAGTGCCGGCAATTCGTGGTGACCATATATTCCAGATATGAAACGGATTTGATTACATTTAGTATTGAGAAGAACGTTTCAGCTTACAAAATTTATTTCAAAACACTATAGGTAAGCTTTGTAATGATCTTAATTTTGTGTTCCTTCCTTCACACACTATTGATTACTTCAATATTTTAAGCTCTAACACATACGTCATACATCCTGTCTAAATAGACCTAGTTGAACATCAAGGAAAACAACTAGTTTCAACTGGCTGTACTCTGTTATATGTATTATTATATTTAAAAAAAACGTGTCTTATAATATTTTATATGTAGATTTGCATTCATTGGAGCACTTAGCGATGTGGGTGGTAATTTATCAAAAGGATTCAATGACTACATCGTAATTTGTCCAAGCAACGTGGTGGGAGATCCATAGTAATGGTAAAAAATACATATCTAATGATCGCATTCAAAGAGAAAATATAATTGGCCGACATGTTGTATGGTTCATTAAGAACCTTGTTTTAGCTGTATATAAAAGTTACTTTACTGTACGTAATTGATTATAAAAAATACTTGTTTATTCATGGATTAATAAATTATAGACTGTGCCATGTAAATTGATAATTTTTTGTAAAATTAATTGAAGGCAATATAAAAAAATTGAATAAATATTCAATGTTCTTATTTACTATATTATTTAAAAGGGATTGTAATTTTTTCATTTTAAATTAATTTGACTTTAAAAATTAACAAATTAAAAATATTCAGTTTTGATTTACATTTATTTTAAACAATTACATGTTTTGGCCTCCCTGGAGACCATCTTCAATAATGGTTAAATTAAAAGCTGGCAGTAGCTTAGCTTAAATAGGTATGTATAAGTATTAGTTCCTACGTTAGTACACACGTATTTACAGATTGTATATGTTTGCGGGTTAAACCATTGAAAAGACATTATAAAATCAAGGGGTATGTGTTATCTTAATGTAGGAACGTAGGAAGGAGGTAGGAGCCCAGTCCCGCAAGTGGCGATCTTCAAAAACTAATCGCGCACCAATGACAGACAGCCACGTACAGCACGCTATGTTAGCAACTCTTGTCTTACTCTCTCGAGTTTAATAGTTATATGACTTATATACTAAACTAAAAGTTTAAAAAAATCTTGATATTACTGATGGACCATTTTTTTGCAACACAATGTTTTAGCATTGAGCGTTTTGAAACATGTTTCTCTGGTAGCTAAAGCAGAACCCATAAACTATTGTCTTCAGCAAATCTTCTGACGTGAGGTTAGGTCATGTAGTTGAGCCGTTAATGGGGCACCATCGCCATCAACATCATCATCGCTGTTATTATCTTGATCGTTAGCGAACTCTGACAGGTGACAAGCGAGAGGTCGTCAGTTCGAATGCCGATACTGTTATTAAACAATCTGAAACGGCTCAATCCAAGAGGAGAATAATAATGTTTTTTTAAGCCATTGAAGCAAAGTGGAAGTCAACATTTTTAGTGTACTCGTAGTAATATTTTTTTAGCGAACAAAAATTAAAATTAAAATTTTGCCGGCGGGTGTAGCTGTAAATGGTCGGAGCGTTTGCTTTGCAGTCCAAAAAGTGTGGGATCAAACCCCGACAGACATTAAAATAAAATTTAAAATACCCCCCGGTTTGTGTGAATTTGATCCCTCATCCGTAAAATGTCAATCATAGCCTATTAATTAAAATTGGTGTCACACGAAAGTCATCCCGTGAAGACCACCATTTATAGTAATTTTTTGTAATAATAAAGGATGATGCGTGAATCTCGGGCTGTTGTCTATGCCATTGACGGATCAACACTCCACATGCAGCGCTTAGCCATATGCAGCATGGTAAGCGTCATAGAATTCCACAGATGAGACCTTAGAATTACTATCACCATATGTCGGTATTCTCCTGTATGTGTTTACATAAAAAAAACCATGCCGCATATGGCTTAAGGCTGTATGTGGAGTGTTGATCCGCCAACGTCATAGATAACAGTCTGAAATTCACGCATCATCCTTAATTATTACAGGAATTTACTATGAATGGGTGGTCTACAAAGGACGACTTTCGTCTACCACCAATTTCAATTAATAGGCTATGACGGGTATTTTACCGGTAAGGGATCAAATTCACACCAAAGCTCAGAAATCGATTAAAAAAATATTTTTTGATAGGGGATCGAACCCACGACCTTTGGCTTGCAAAGAAAACGCTTTGACCATCGAGATATACCCGCCGGCATATTGGCTGTTTTATGAATATATATATATAATCGTGTCGGAAACAACAGGGTCAGATCCTGTCTGCCCAGAAGTGGGCGACGTCGATGGCGTTACTTCTGGCCATCATCAGGTCTTCCTGGGTGCAGCTATTCGGGCACAGCGCACACTCCAGACGGTGTGACAGGGTCTTCTCCACGCCGCAGTCACATTAATTCAGTCCGCTGTTAAACTGCCAGGCTTTCATTTGTGTCCTCGTCTTGCATACTCCAGTCCGAAGTCTATTAAGGGACCTCCATATATTCCACCCTTGGTCGTGTTCAGAGGCTAGGTCTTCTTTCGGGGCAATCCAAGTATTCCCCTCAGTTGCGCTTCTCCACATGTTCAGCCGCAGGGTGGCCTCATGTTTCACCAGTTCCGTTGTTGACTAGAGGAAACTTCTTCTTGATTTGAGCCGTGTGGTTATCCTTTGATACCCAAATACAGGGTGGAGTGTGTCGTGGGTTGTTTTGGAGAGCTCCTTCTTGGTGGTGACTTCTCGCCGTATGTTTTGGAGTTGATGTAGCTTTGATAATGGGGTAGGTTTTAGGTACTTTTATTTTTATATTGTTATTAAAAGTTTGCGATGACTTTTTTCAAATGCCTTGTCAGCGGTCGATAGTCCGACGTGTTAGTTATCGGTCCATTACGTTTGCACGTTAACATCGGGCCGTGTGATTATTGTACCGATCGTGACTTACGTGGTACACGTTAGATGATGTGAACAACCACGCCCACAGTTGAACCACAATATACCAATTACCAAAGTTGTTACTAAAATCTGAAATGCAAAGATGATTAACATGTCGATCTTTTTTTCACATACTACTCCTTTCTTGTCGATGCAATTGGTTTCCTTGATCGCAATAATCTTTGATCGGAGTGTTATTTTTTGTTCTTATTATTTTTATTGCTTTCTTATTGACATCAGCATGATATAGCTCTTGCTGACTGGTACCGAAAACTTCGATGTACAATCTAACGTCTCTTGTTTCTGTCCGCTTGCCGTACATGTCACCATGTTGGAATTTTCGATTAGTTACGGAGATAGAATCTTGTAGCGTTATGCGACAGCCCATCACGGGCGCGGTAGTCGTGTGCCGCCCGTCGGCGAGAGCATATTGTATTTTGGCTCGTTCTGAATGCTGTGACTAGGTCGGGCCATAAGTTTTGTAAAGTTTATCGTAAATATATGTCCATGTGCTTCGAAAAAAGTCTGTGTTATTAATCTGCTCCTAATCATGCCCTCACGCGATTGAATAACAACCTTTGACAGAGAGGAGGTTGTTAATGTATACTCTTAAAAAAATTATCATCAGGCTGTCAGTTTTCTGTCAAACGTAGACCTCCCGAATGAATCTACATTTTTTGTTGTATTTTTTTTGTACGGCAAGCGAACGGAAATAAGAGATGAAATATTGTATATCAAGGTTTTCGGTACCAGTCAGCAAGGGCTTTATCATGCTGATGTCAAAATATATAAAGTATTGTACTTTTTCTAGCTTCGAACCCATATTTCAACATTCTATATTGTCTAGAACGATTCACCTATATTAATGCCATGTATAGTAGAACTTATTTTTTATGAGTTGAAAACTCTAGATGCTAATGAAACTTTACAGCGTCTATTGGATGAAAAAATTATCGTATTCGTACCAGAGTGAGCCGTTAACCAGCATAAAGCGTTTAGTCATACCTCTGAGCCACGTATGACTTTCAATTTGTCAGTCCATTGTCATTCGTAGACTTGAATGGAACCGTAGGAAATCACATCACCTGTGTAACACACCGAGGCGACTACTCACTGAATATTTACTATAAATATTTGGATCTAATCAATTTTTCTATCAGAAAAAAAATGTATTTTGAAAGCGCTTGAGTGAGCGGTGTTAAGCGATTTGATACAAGAGTAGCATGCTTGTTGAATAGATCAAAAATATAATAACGAATTTTTGAACTATGTGTCAAGACAATAACAGTATTTTTTTTCAACGCAGTAAAATATTATTTAATTTGCCACACAAAGAACTAATTCCTCCTGCACCCACTCACAGCCGACAAACTCGTCTTACCCTTGCCGAACATCCATACACGGTTAATATATGTCGACCAAGAACTGGCAGCTTCCAAAGTTCCTTCCTTAATGCCACCGGTAAGCTATGGAATGCTCTTCCAGCGTCTGTGTTTCCTCCTTCCTACAATCTGGATCTCTTCAAGAAACAGATAAATATACACTTGCAATCTCCCCAACCCACACACAAACACGAACACAACACACGTTTCCCGCATGCAGCGTCCAGCCTCCCTGGCTGAGCGTCATAGAGTGCACTGGTCTTGACCGGTTAAGCTCTCCTGCATGCGTTTACATAAAAAAAAAAAAAATTAATAAGACAATGAACGATCTCCGTGGAAACCCGACTCGAAAGTGAATCGGAGCGCTCTGTAATACCACAGCACCCTTCTATCATCTGTCGGCCCTTTGCCGAATATTTTATTATTAATAATTTTATTTTTATTTATATGCACACTATAGTGGACTTCGGCACTGAAATGGACTCAGACATTTCCTGTCTAATAAAGTGTCTTCAGATCGCCGGGATCGTCATTGAAATGCATATTGGATCATTTTGGATGCATGAGGAGCAAGACGCCATAACAAATAACTCGTCTATAGGCAAATTGATATTATCATACGTAAAATAAGACTGACAAAATTTTGTCCTCCGTCCGGGAGAGAACAGGCTGTTTACTTGACGGCACCCAGGCAGAGACTGAGATGGCTGGCGGCAGTGACAGTCACTGCCCCGAAATTAATATAGCGGTCATCTATAGAACTAGCAGCTGTCAAAACCAAATAAACAAAATGGCGCATGCAAGCGACGCGTCTTATACTAAAATACTTAAATCTTAAACTTAAACTAACATTTATACATTTTGCGTGTCAGACGAGCAAACAAAAATAAGAGACAAAAGATTGCATATCGAGGCTTTTCGGCACCAGCCTGAAAGGGCTATGTCAAATTGGTACCAAAAAGTTAACGTCTTGTTTCAAGCAATTTAAAATATTGATAAATAGTCGTCTAAATATGCCTCGGATACTATCAGTGAAATCTTATATGATATATATTTATAATCTTCAAGCTCTCTACTTTTCATTCTACAAGTCATTGAACTATTTGTGTATTACTTACTTAAGGGAGATTAAGGTGCAGAGATGACTTTTGATAAGACAAAGATTAAAGCATCTGAAAATACTGCGAGACGGCAATTTGTGACGTCCTAAACCCTTTCATTACGGCTCGGTAGAATACAAATTATACTGTCAATTATAAAACTAGTATTTGAAACATAAATGTAATTATCTGGTCTATTTTCATATATCACATTGGTTCTTGTATCATCTAGCTATCAGATGATGCGTAAAAAAATATTCTAAGAAAGTAGCAAAATGATATATCACGTCTACCGATGTCAACGGTAGGGGAATCTTAAACGGCATATATCTGCTACTGATGCGAAAGGGTTCAATGCCAGGTAAGATGCAAATATTAACATAAAAGGAATAAATCATTCTTCCATCTAATTATTTTGATATTACGTATTGTTTTTAAAGTGCTTGATGCTTGGTATTAATGTAAGTCTCCCGATAGAAATCTGTAATCCGGTTACTCCGAAGATGAGCCGGTTATAAGCTTATCCCTGAAGCTGAAATGTTGTGACTGCTTCCTGAACAGCCAATTACGACGTTGTAGGAGGCAGTGAAGGTTTAATTATACTCATAGTCATAGTCAATTTGATCACCGTACTTGACTGAGTAATTAAGGTTTATGTTAATAGCTCAGTGTGTAATTAGTAAGTAAGTAAAATGTTGTATTCAAAATATTAAGTTTTCTTTTTATGCAATCGTATGCAGAAGAGCACAACCGGTTGAGACCAGTATACTCTATGTAGTTCCGATAGAACGGGTAGACGCTGCACGCGGAAAATGTGAGTTGTGTTTGTATGTGGGTTGGGGATTGCAAGTACAATTTTATTTTTTACATGAAATGATCCAGAATGTCGATTTCTTTTGAGAAGATACTTCAAAATAAATCGACAGGCGTATACAACTGGGATGGACAGCATTTGGAAAACTAAAGTACATTTTTAAAGTGAAAATTCCGAAATGTCTTAAAACTAAGGCGTTTAACCAATGCCATCCTCCCTGTATTAACTTATGGCGCAGAGACGTGGAATCAAAACAATTGAACTCAACTGTATGCAAAATTAAATATCATTAAATCCTAGCTTACTCTCAAGTTGAGTGTCAATGAAATGTCATTACGTGTATTAAATAATATTTAAAGTGAACGCTAAATATAACATAAATATTTTGAATGCATCTAATACTCTTATAAGATTAGATCATCTTTAAAAAAATAACGATATAAGAATGTAAGCCTTCACTGTATGAAGTTCTTAGACTCGAGACGGCATAATTACTGAGTGTCAGACTTAGAGACTTATCTTTTAAGAGGATTTAACCACGCTACTATAAGAGCATCTTCATGACTATAATACGTATGAACGCGTAAATATGTTAAATTGCTACTTTAGTCTACAGAACATGCAATGCTTATGTATCAGGTGTATTTTGAAGTGTATATTTATCTCGTTTATTAATAATACTAACATCCTCCTCTCTTAAAAAAGTTGTTGATCAGATCAATAACGCAGACTTTTTCTGAAGCACATATATTTACAATAAACATTACAAACTTATGGCCCGGACCTAGTCACAGCATTTGGCCGTGCCAAAATACAATAAGCTCTCGCCGACTGTCGGCACACGACTCTTGCGCTCGTGATCGGCTGTTGCCCAGCGCCACAAGCGGCAGTCTATATAACTAGTCCTAAATGCCAATACGATGACACATACATGTCGACAAGCGAACAAAAATAAGAGACGAAAGATTGTATATCGAGGTTTTCGGTACCAGTCAGCATGGGCTATAACATGCTGATGTCAACATGAAAGTTGAGTAAAAAAAATGTTTTTGAAAGTATTCAAAAACTCTCCAATACATATTATCATTCTTAATATTGAATTAAAAATAAAATCTTTGTTAGTTTCCAAGGTTCATGCCTTCTCTTAAGACATATGTGTAGTCGAAAATCGACCTGGAAATATATATGGTTCCCCATGACAACGAGGGTAGTAGTTTTAAAACTTGTAGATCCAGTTGTAGAACGAGTATTTCAAATATACTTTTTAATAATTGTTAATAATCATAAATACCTATTTTTACAAATTGTTTCTCTTGTATTGTATCTTTTTTCGGGATAGAATTTGTAATGTTTCTTAAAGAAATAAAATTAAGAAAATATAAAATTATAAAAAGCTGATATTGTGGCTTTTGGGCTGCGCCGTGTGTGGTGAACTTCCTTCAACCAATATTTTGACCGCCATTGCAGGGGTCTTATAACTTATAATCTTAAGACCTCTGTAATGGCGGTCAAAATATTGGTTGAAGGATTTTCACCACACACGGCGCAACCCAAAAGCCACAATATCAAATCTGGTCGTGAAAACCTAAGAAGTTATTATAAAAAGCTGCTTTCTCACCTTTTCACTCCCAACAAAGTCACTTTATTTCGACCACGTTAACAATGTGCTTTTAATATTTTTAGCTGATTATTTTCAAGGCAAAATTTAAATAATTATTTAACTTATAACAAAATAAATATATTAACGTGTTGAAAGCTTAATGTTTATTTATTCACGTGTTTGAATGTAAAATATCGCCCGGGGCAGTGCATTTATATTTAACTTAATAGCATTGCAATTACTGACCTTTACCTATTATTATAAGCGATCATAAACCTCTCGGCTATAAGCCGCCGATTATAAACCTAAATGTAAGCGGGCAATAAAGCTTTAAAAACCGCCGTAGACGTAGTTTAACCACTCGTGATATCATATGAGTTTATCACCATTGCAATAAAACCTATTATATTTTGTATATTAACGTCGTAAATCTCACATTTGGATATTTTGAAATAATCACATATAGAGTGTTTTTTTTTGGCCTGTATTTCTACGTTCAGTAACTTACTCAAGGTTTTGGCAGTAAGTTGAATCAATTGGCAGTAAAAAAAATATCAGCATTAATAATTAATATTGGCAGTATCCAATGTTGTCAGTATGAATGTGGTCAGTTATAAAATTAAAATGGCAATAATATATTCAATATTGATAAAACAAAATCGTTAGAAGCGAGATACGAGCCGCGGCAAAAGAAAAGATTTGGGGCAAAGGTTGGTTCCATGGCCCGCGGTACGCATCCCGCTTCTGCCGATATTTTTCTGAATGAATTGATGTGTATAAAGAATTTGATGTATATTATGTGTGTATTTAATTACTAATAATGTTTTAAATACTATTTAAGTACTAAAAAAAACCAGCCTTTTTTTTTACTTCTTTTAAAATAATCCAAAAATCAAATTTATAGTTGATCGATAGAAATGGCTGATTAACAAACATCTGAATATGCTTCTGTGGATACACTTTATTCCTTTTAAAAGATTTGATTATTTACTTACATTTTTCCATGTTTCTGGAGTCTCTTTAGGTCTTACTCATAATATAAAGCTTACCCAATATACCATAGAGAGATCCAAGCTCGGAGTTTCTTTATCAGATAGAAATAACTTTTCAATAAAAATCAATAGTCTTAATAATCACTGAGGGGCAGCAATTAAAAAAATTAAGTCGATTCTAAAATCGAAAATACCGCAATGTCATAAAACTAAGTCGTTTAACCAATGCATACTCTCTTTTTTAACTAATAGCGCAGAGTCTTGGAATCTAACAGCAGATCTTAGCCATACAATAAAGGTAGCACAACGTGCGTTGGAGAGATATATGCTTGGAGCGTCTCTAAAAGATACAATCTGAAACGAGGATAACCGAAGAAGAACTCAAGAAATCGAGGCTACCCAACGAATAGGCACACTCAAGTGACAATGTGACATATCTGTTGAAGAGACAACGGCCATTGGGGAAGAATAGTGTTAGAGTTGCGTCCTAGAACTAGCAATCGGAGCGCTTACCTACCCCTGCAAGATGGCCTGACGATAAGAAAATAATAGCGGGAGTATCCTGGGTGCGGAGTGAGGAGGATCTAAAAGGATGGAGACTCATACGGGATGCCTACGTTTAACAGTAAACGTACACAGGCTGGTGATAATGATAATGTGTACATATACTCCAGCTAGGGAGAAGGTATGAAAGGAGAGAAAAAATGTGGCTTAAATTGTAAATATGTTTAATATTTTATTTGTTTGTAAACGAATGCTCTAGGCTCTGGAGTGTCTGGTTAATCATTTGATGTCCTTAAAAACGGTGATTTAAAAACGTTTATACTCGTATATTATGCCTTGGGCAATACAGCTACTGTACAAGGTTTACCTAATGACGTTATGATTGTCGTATCACGCAATAATCATCCTGTATAGTATTTTTTCATTTGCGTGTAGAAAGTAGTTTGGTGTTAACCGTCTTGGTATGGGGGTTTCTTTGATGACTTAATCCACTTAGCGATTAATCTAATTTAATGAGCAATAATGCGTGAATCATACATTTTAGTATTCATGCGAAATGCACCTTGAAAGTAATGTTACCAAGTATACACGGGACCCTAAAAATAAAATAAAACAACAAGGTTAAATGTTTAGCAATGATATGAGTAACGATTTTTCTTGTTATCAAATCATTTATGTGACTCATATTTAATTAATACGTTACATTTTTAAAGCATGAAGGTACTTTTAAATTCATCAATTGCTTTCATATTACTTTACATTGGTTTATATAATTAAAAAAACTCGTAAGCGTAGAGCTAATAAGCCGACCTCTTTAAGAAAACTGTTACAAAATTACTCAAAAATATGTATCGGAAACTTTAAGTGCCGTCCGTATGTCCCCAGGCTTCTACTCTGCAGGTTGTTGGGAACTTTATATGTTCCCAGGTGGAATGTTATGTGCTGAGTCGTCTTGTGATTGGACATGGACTATAGACATAATTTAGTGGCGGCAAATTGTAGTGACCATATATAATGGGAAGAAAGATTTTCATCATCATCCTACCTGAAGCATATGGCATTCACAAAATGTTCAACAAAGCTCTGTCAGCCACCATATTCATCACCTCATCACATGTCAGTTGGTAAAGCTCAATGGTCGAAGCGTTTGCTTTTCAAGTCAAAGGTCGTGGGTTCGATATGAAGGACGACCCCGACGGAGATTAAAAATACAAGTTTTTTAATCGATTTCTGAGCTCTAAAATACCCCCGGTTGTTGTGAATTTGATCCCTCACCCGATAAATGACAGTCATAGCGTATTAATTAAGGTTGGTGGTAGACGAAAGTCGTCACGTGAAGACCACCCATTCATAGTAAATTCTTGTAATAATAATGATGACACGTGAATCTTGGGCTGAAGTCTATGACGTTGGCGGATCAATAATCCACATGCAGCGCTTAGCTATATGCACTATGGTAGACGTCATAGAATTCCATAGATGAGACTTCAGAATTACTATCACCATCAGTCGGTATTCTACTGTATGTGCTTACATAAAAAATAAAAAAATGACAACTTTGCCTTCAGCAGCTCCGCGGAGTATATTCTATGTATGGTTCCCGTCAGCAATCGAAGACGATTCGAGTCCGCGAGTATGAAGAAAGTACATTTGTAGTTTATGCGCTACTGCGGTATCCTTCCTATTACTTATTCACATCCTAAACAGATCAACCTTTGCCTCTCGACGGACTGTAGTATGGATGCCTGCCTCGTCCGTTCATTCACTTCGTCAATCTTCAATAAGTCAAACCAGTATTCTACGCACGCATCTGCTTTCGAAACTGCATTAGCTATCGGTATATAAATAATCGTGTCGGAAGCAACAGGGTCAGATCCTGTCTGCCCAGAAGTGGGTGACGTCGATGGCGTTACTCTCGGCCATCATCATGTCTTCCTGATTGCAGCTACTCGGACACAGCGCACACTCCAGAAGGTGTGACAAGGTCTGCTCCACGCCGCAGTCACATTCAGTAGGTCCGCTGTAAAACTGCCAGGCTTTCATTTGTGTCCTCGTCTTGCATACTCCGGTCCGAAATCTGTTAAGGAACCTCCAAATAAAGCTATCAGCGAGAAAACAAGATTCAAAGCTGTAACAAATAATGGGTACAATACAGGCGCAGTAAAGACGGCACTTTGTTTTGATCGAGTATACCTACGAATCTCAGATTTCGTGAATATTATTAAAAGACGCTACAGCGTTCCTAAGCGCGTTTATTTTACAGGCCACCGTTCTCAGTGACCTGTACCCCGAGATTTTTCACCAATTTCGTATAGACGTGAAGAGATGAAAAGTTATCCAGTAATATAACTATATTGCATACTTGAAAGTCACTTTGCACATAGAAATATATATTTTTTTCAGCCGACTAGCAGCGCGCTGTAAAACGTAAGCGTGAACGTAAGCGTGCGTGAAAATCTGGGTCAGTAATCAGTCGAGGTGTCCTTCAGCGTTGGGTCCCCGTGACCCGCGTCATAGAGCTGAGGTCTCTGCTTGCCCGGGGCGAGTCGGTCGTTGCAGATCACTATTGGTCACCTGCAGACCAATGAGAGGCAATGTCACCTGAGTTTACCACCTGATCACCGTGTGTCGGGTTATGCAATCATGGGCGGGTCGAGTTACAGGTATGACTGACACGCTGAGTGACATTTGTGCAAATGTTCTCTTTCACTTGCTGCAACGGTCCACCAATAGAAACTAACTATGAAACTGTCTGATTAATTATGCAATGTATGTATTGCAATACTTTTCTTATTTTTTATTATTTTATTTTATTAACGGCCTAGGCCAATACATACTGTTGTAAATTAGAAATACAATTAAATAAGATGGTAATACAGAATAAATATATAAGCTAAGACAATACATTTGGACAAAACATGAATATGATTAAATAAAACAGACATCACGCACATCAGTAGAGGGATCTGCGAAATTCCGGAAGGTCCTGCCCGAAAAAGTCCAAGTCACTAGAGGAGTTGACTAGTCTACATATTCTAAAGATAGGAGAATAGAAGCCGTAGTTGGTTTTGGATGTCCTTATATGTAACAGGTTACTGCCTCTAGTGAACCGGGAGGGAACATTGAACGTAATTTCCTGCAATAATATTGAGTCATCGATTATGGAGTTCATAATTTTAAAAATAAACAGCAAGTCAGTCACTGTTCTACGTCTCTCCAATGTAGATAATTTAAGTCGCCTCTCTATATCTTCATAGGAGTAGCTAACTCTCTCAATATCATTAACTTATTATGAACAACTAACATACCATTGATGTTGCTATAATTAGACATACTCATAATCTAGATTAGTTATTGTCGAACAAATTTTAGTTTTTTAAGACTACATTAATACGTTTTTAACCCTTTTGCATCGATTCTCGGCATATGCCGTCCAAGATTCCCCGATCGTTGACATCGGTTTTTTTGCTTTTCGGGGCCTAAGGCCGGTTGCCTTGTACCTGCGCAACGGGCTTTGGTGAGCAATACCAAACGTGGGTGTAAAAGTTAGTAGTTCATACGTTAAAATTTGGACTTTTTAACATCTTCGCCGAATGTCGCCTCGTATACAGAAAATGTATGTTAGTTTACATACAATTATCAATTACATGTCAACCTTCAGATGAAGATATGTAGTAGAACGAGAAATGGACAATGATCATAACTAAGTAGCTGCATTTATGGTGACCGTATGACCAAAAGAAAAGTATAAACAAAAAAGTATATATGATTAACAATTATTGTTATTTTTTATCATTGTTATACAATTGTTGATCTAATTGTTAAAATATAGTTTTGTTTTTGCAAAGTTCACGTTTCGTATCAATCTGAAATGTGTCAAGGTCGTGATTTAGTTTCAAATCAAACTGGATCATAAATATTCAGCAATTTTTCGTAGCGTTAGAAATGTGTATAAGACAACGCGCTCAGATTTACTGTGCAGATAAGTTTAACCGTTGGTCCGATACGTTATTAATGGCTCGAGAAAATGCTTTAATTAAAAATTAAATCAGAAATGTATTCTCCGTTGTAACGTCCATAAAGCAAATTGCGTCGAGAAGGATGAAAAAAACTAGACCACAGATTGTTAAATATTTTACTTTGCTGACACTTTTTTAACCTTACACTAAAATAGCAAGTGCTACGTACGAATTAGAGCCCTTTCCCAGGGTAATATCTCGTTTTTTGCGGGTCTGTTTTTTTTTGCAGGATATCGTTTGGATACGTGCTACTAAAAGTTATCATTCACATGAGCATTCGGCTTGCAGGATACCGCGAAAATACGATTCGTTTAAAATGTGCTGTACCATTTTGCCACTACAAATCAGACGACTGGATCTATTAAAAACGGTATCCAGTTTAGTTACGTACATAGTTTAATGGAAGTGTTCCCACTAGCATCCTGCATACGGTTTTTTACGATATTACGAAATGTGTCTTATCTCGATCATAGATTTAGAGGATCGGGTGAACCCAAAATCTTCTTTATTTGTATAGTAGAATATCAGAAGAGTATTCACGTCCTTTGCATCTGAATTTTCTTGCCAATGCTATCCAGTAAAAAACCGATCCTGCAAAACTGGGCGTCCGTGGGAAAGAGCAGTTATATCAATGATCACAGACAGGTTTGAAGTACCCACTGGCTGCGACAAGGCAGCATACTTGTTCCGTTTTTATTCACCCAGATTATGATTTTTTTATAGTTTTAGCAACTGATTGTTAATAGAGAAGATGTCACGTCGAGGAGCGTATATCGCGGTGTCTCGGGGTCTGGAGCTTGACTAACGTTAGCAGCCTTACGTTGGCGCGCTTGGTCTTAGATGTTCGCATGTCATTATGGTATTGCGATAACTTCATCTCCTGCAAGTCACATCACTATATATATGTGTGGCTGTGTCACTCTCACACTCGTATACAGAGACATTCCTTAATATTAAAGGTGAGATGATGGCTGAGGCTTCTTTACGTTAACCTTTCTAATCTAAAGTAGCTATTTTAAGTTGGTTGCATTAAATAATGTCTCTGTATATGGGTGTTAAGATTTTTACGTTAAGTAATTTCTCTGCATTTTCATGTTAATGTTTACGACTTGGAGTATGCTGATGATGCTATCATTATAAAAGACTTCATTGCAGGATAATATTGATACGTTTCAAGGTTTTTTTTCAACTGAACATGCATATTACCGAAAAGAAACTCCCAGTTGGTAACTAACGCAACCTGTCAGGATAAAGGTGCATATAAAGCACTCACCATTGGATAACAACTATTGAGAGTGTTGAGATTTATCTTTGTCTACAAGTCACTGAGAGTGATCGCCTCTTGTTTTGGAGGACAATAGCGTATTTTTACTCGATATTTAATCGCATCTTTATTCCAAGCAAAGTACCACCTAAATAACATCAGTATTGTTTTCATCCTCTTAGCCTGTGAAGAAGAGAGAGGGGGAGATGGAATCGATTCTCCGTGCCACTAAGCGCACGCAGCACCAGTAGATGATACTCAATTAATTTTTGAGGGTCGATGTAAAGCATTTTTGCTTGAGAGAAAAAAGCGCGAGCCACAGTTACTTAAAGTGTGGATCAGACTGTAAGTCTAGATCTAGCAGGTAATCTAATATGCGAACAGAAGGTGTTGTCCATACGTCTGTTTCACTTCGATCTGACATAATTCATGTATAATATTATGTACGCGAGCTGTACAACTTGTATGGAGCATCGCATTAGTCAAAAAATCTTGTATGGGACTGAATGTTATGCGAATGTTTATCTAAGTGCTTGCGACTAACGGACATATTATTTTTTCCTAATTTATATATGCATAACGTATTGTTTTTTGTCATTTTTCTAAATCATTTAGATTGACCCATAACTTTGTATTTCCTTAAACCGTAAAAGCTTACTTGCTGAATTATATGATATGTGTAACAGATTCCTACACATTATATAAACTAGTTTTTTGTTCGTTTTCAATGACACTCTTCCTTCACAGAGAGACAATATAAATACTTTGCATATTTTTATTTTTTATTTTTGTATTTTTGCTCTAGTCATTGAATACCGATATATATTTGTTTATGTTCTACTATTAATTCCTAGCAACAACTTGTGTAAATTAAATTTCAAAATTCAACTACACATCTTCTGCATAGCTTCACTTTCAAATTGCAACATTAACAAACACCGAAGGTTTATATATAAATTAATTCTATAAAATTAAAATTCCATTGCGAAGAATCCGCCGTGAGTCGCGATTTGAATGTGCAATTCCCTCGCGCTGCAGTTTAACACAGCGTCCCGACATTCCACCGACTGTTTTTGCCAGCTGCATTAACATAGTAAATTGTCTCCAGCAAGTGTGTGACTGCGGTGTGCATTTTTCCATAAAATGCACTCGCGCTTACGTAAATCAAGCAAGCACTAATGGGGCGGTTCAATGCTTAATAACGTGCTTAAGTAATTTTAATTTTAAGTGTTAAATAATGACACTAATAGGTCAAGGTACAGCTCTATATCTCAGTGATTTAATTGAGTTGAAAAAATTCCGTTCATACAACAATTTCACTCGTATTTTCGGTGTCAAAATCTGCCTTTTCATCTCTATGTCCATATCCCGTGACTACCTTACAGCAAATACGACATTTGTCGTAATACGAAAGTAAAAATAATATAAATACGTAAAATATCTCCAGCATTTCAGGCAGGGAATAATTATGGTCGATTGCGCTGTGCATAGAACAGAACTGGTGCTTAATTAGTGGTTCGAATCCCAGCGTGTTTAGTTTATTTTTCTCCGCAAATTTATGAGAGAAATTTGATGTAGATTTATATGTTTGTATCAATCTATTAAAAAATTTAGCTAAATATAGGGAAAAGGTTTAGTTAGGCGTAAATTTTATTAATGTTAGGAATGATGTAGAAGCGTACCTAGGAGCTTTCGATCCTAAAGTTAATACTCGTAATACCAGCCAAAATACAAATAATACAAAACAGAATTACACATTAAAAAAAAACTCACCTATGTAAGTTCATATATAATAATTAAATACAATAATATAGTACGTGCAATGTGACCATATAATAAATATAAAATAATTGAGAAAAATTGTAAATAGGTTTCGTGTGTATCCGTGCGTTGCTATATTTCCCTACTTTGCATTTCAACATTGTTGTGAAAAAACAAAATAACCTATTGATACTATACACATCAGAAATTCAGCGATATTGGACGAGAGACGTATTTGAATGATAACCTTTTAATAACACCACGAGGATTTCATTACTCCAAAAGAAGGCCTCCCAACTGGCAAGAGCCTTGACTGGCGGACTTGGGAATCTCTAAACAGATTAAGAACCGGAGTTGGTAGAACAAAAGACAACCTCGAGCGGTGGGGAATGCTTCGGCAGGGAGAGACACTATTGTGCGACTGTGGAGACCTGCAGACCGCCTCACACCTACGATGCTGCTCCATGTGCCCAACAAGTTGCACATCTCACGACCTAATGCTGGGCAACACACGAGCTATCGAAGTTGCCAGATATTGGAAAAAAATACTTTGACGTCGCTGACACGAAGAAAAAGAACACCACGTATCGACAGAGCGTCTAGCTTATCATCATATCTCCTTAAAAATGCTAAATAAAAAACACGTAAATATTGTATTTCGATGTCTTTGGGCTCCTGCAATACCTGCACCTTAAGGTGCAGGTATTTCTTAAGATAAGACAACTGACAAAACTGAGTGACTTCAATTTAAAGGATAAATTAACAATAATGTTCACAAATATTATTTTAATCTTAAATCACATTAGTGTACTCTCTGGTTCTTGTCCAAATTGTATACTGGGTGAAAACATGATAATTTTTCACCCATCTTGAATTCAATGTATGACATGTTTCAATGAAGAATAAGTGGTTGAAAAGTGGGATTATAAACAAAATTGGTAGATCCTGAATCCCCCGCTTCATGGCATGTCACATGTGCAGCACATATCTGGGCCATCGACTGTTGAGCCGGTGGCAAACACCTTTCTATCGCTGCAGGAGGCGAACCAACACTACATGCGACAAACAGATATCTCACGCGATGGTCTGTGGCAAAAGGACAATCCAGTCACACAGGGAAGAGTGAGAAGAGGTGCTGAAGATTGAAGAAATACCTGCTGATATTATTATGTTCCAATTAATTTCATTAAAAGTTTTCTTTTTTGTGGATATTGTTTTATGTAGTCCTGTCAAAACATCACAAAACATTGACTTAATGACAATAAGTTTATATATTTTTCTTTCTATCCCTTTTTTCAAAGTTTCCATATATTTTTCTTATTT
Organism: Glossosoma conforme; assembly: GCA_022606575.1. Taxonomy (NCBI): domain Eukaryota; kingdom Metazoa; phylum Arthropoda; class Insecta; order Trichoptera; family Glossosomatidae; genus Glossosoma; species Glossosoma conforme. Next base: position 3,497,464 of record JAGTXR010000058.1, on the reverse strand, counting down.
AGATTATGAGATGCTCAAAAAATTTCCGACTTTTAATTTTGTCAACCACTATGTTCTTCGCCTCGTTTTATTTAATTTATATCTTTTGAAACTTCTCAAGCATATTTTTATGAAGGTGATGTTTTTTGGAAAGTATTTATTGATACCAGCTTGATATAGCTTTTTTAGGCTGATGCCGGAAAGCCTCACAAACCGATCTTTTGTCTCTTACTTTTGTTTGCTCGCCTGACATGCACATCTAATAATGTTAATTTTAATTTTAAATAAAACTACATGGTGTTTGCCTACGCCGTTTTATTTGTTAGGACAGTTGCTCCATTTTATGTTGGTTCAACTGTCATTTTTAATATGTTTTTTTACCGTGATTATCTTGGCGGCGCTGCATATCACAGAGCTCTGGCATGTAAGGTCGGAAGAGTAAATCAAAGTCCTTAACAAAAATAAATGCGAATTGTGCTTCAAAAACGAGCTTTATTGGCTTAAGCTTATTTTGTTTTGTGATCTGCTCATGAGAGTGAAGACTCGGCCACGTGACGATGCGGCAACTTTTCGCCTTTTTAAAGACGGGGGATGTCAATACTTTTATTGTTTGCAGCCTAGCCTCTTTTACCACTCTCGTAAGACACTTTTTTCTAAAATTATATTCTCAGTACTTCTAGTTTCTAAAATTACTTCTTCTTAATTTTTCAAATTACAAAAAAAAACTCTGTTTTGTATCAAATAATAAAAAATCTCTGTTCATAAAAGCTCCCCCTTAATACCGTGATAATAATTAATAATCTGATATTGCAAAAAGTTGTGCAATTCAGGTTTCGCAACAGGTCGCAATAATTGCTGTGGATTAGATATCATTTTACACATTAATTTTAATGGTGGTGATTAGTGCGGGAAACAATGACACATAAAACATTATGTAGCGAGCTTTGCCTAGAGCTTTAAATCTCTGTTCTAGACTTGCACAAGTACCAGAATGTCACGTGGCAGAGATAAGTAAATGGAAGGTATGAATTTTTGAAATATTTATATTTTATTATTATTCAATAAATACATTATATATATCTTTCAGTTTTCTTTATTACTGTCTCCTTTAATAACTATAAGAAATACCATCTCGTTAAACACTTGAAATACAAATAATTTAAATTTAAGCCCATATACGGTTAAAGATGAAATAAACAATTAAGATGCTATTAAAAGGACATGGTTATATTGTCTTTGCTTAAACTCTATGTCTACTGTTTCTTTTTTAAAAATTATTTATAAAATAACTGTTTCATATAACTAATACTTGGTTAGAATTTTTGTCGTTGTCAAATTAAAATAGTTCTCTGTTCGGTGTATGATACATAAATATACTAGATATTTTTAATACAAATACATGTAGCGTTTAGTTTTTCCAAAAGTAGCAAGTTTTATAATAAGTCAGCCATTGAAAAGATCTCTTCATCACTGCATTGTCCACGTTAGTAATCTTTAAAAGCATGTTTACCATCGCAGCTATACTTAAGCTGTCTGATCATACCTGTCATGTTTATAGGCCCTTTCAGCTTGATTACACCTGTAAGAAGCCCATAATAATTATGCGTGTTATGATACATACATAGCATATTGAAGGTGAACCCACAACGTTAAGTTTCATCTCAAGACCAAAGCGTCGCAAGTCCCAGTAGATCAGCTCAATTAACCAAGCACGCTATAATAACACATTGATATTTCTTCGCTATCATACATTAATAATTCAAAGAGAAGACACACTTTTAAGGACGAAGGGTGTTTTTTTTATCGTCACAACGAATACTTTTATTTAATTTAAAAAAAAGTGATAAAAATAGGTGCGAAAGATTTATATTAGGTATTTCGGAAAGAAATGAGATTTTTTTTGTGTCACTTTCACGTCAGTTTGTCAACGGTCGCCGTTGAGATAGCACGTAGTGTTTGGTATCATTTTAAAGCTCTATTAATACTCGTTCTATTTTAATGTTTTTTTTTTTTTTAATTTTTTGCCGCTGTAGAAAAATGCAGAAGCCTGAAATTGAAGAAACACATTTACGCCATATCATGCTGTTTTTGTTTGATAAGGGACTGAAATCCAAAGAAGCCTTCTTTTCAAAGAATAATCAATTAATTTTAACGTGCAGTCTGATACTTGTTAATATGTTTCCAATAAATTCGCTCTGTTCTCTTTGTCTGCAGATGTCTCAAAAACGACTTCTCTCTCCTCCGCTTCTCTCTGTTATCATAATTTACTATTCTGATTAAAATTTAGTTTAAAGTAGGTCCTGACGATGGTGACAAGTCACTGAAACCGGTAGAGTGTCTTCGTACAAAGTTTTACTTATTTTCATTATTTAAATATGATAAACTATAAAGTGACTGCATTCTACGAGTATCTAGAGTTGATTATTCAAATATAAAGTTATGCTATCAGCATGACATTACCCTTGCTGACTGGTACCGAAGACCTCGGTATACAATCTTTCGTCTCTTATTTCTGTTCACTTGTCAGACATGTGCGTCGCCATATTGGCGCTAATTATATAAACTGCCACTGACGGCGCTGGTGACTGAACACGGCGCCGCATGGAGCAGTTGAGTGCTGACGGCCGAGAAGGTCGCAGTACGGCCGGCCAGTATGTTATTCCGCCTGGGCCGGAAGCTTGTAAAGTTTATCGTAAATATATGTCAATGTGCTTCAGAAAAAGTCCTTGTTTTGCTAACCAGCTCCTTCCACCATGCCCTCACGCGACGGAATAACAACCTTTTGATAGAGAGGAGGATGCTTAATAAAAAAATCACGTCATTTCAGAATATAACTAATTCACACTTCTAATATTCCTAAATATTTAATTTGCACTCATTGAGTAAGTTGATTAGATTGTGAATTGGTGAACGTGTCAATTGATAAATTTGAATAACGAATAATAAATTCTTTCAACATTTCATAAATCACTTGGGGGCATAGACAATAAACAGTTTTGTATTGTCGTCACCCTGGAGCTGTTGACTTTCCCGCCGGATGTTGCTACAATGGCGGCTGCGTGCGAGCATAGCAACACAAGACTTCTTAAACGTTATAAAGTCATTAAAGTGTCTCTGATAAAAAATATTTTCGAAATATTAAAACATAATTCGATCAAGATGTTTTAAAGCAACCATTTTAAATTTTCAATTTTTGTTCAAAGTTATTTTACGATTTGAATGTTAATTTAAGAGTGAAAATATTTTTTTGAAAAATCAATTTTGTTGAGAAAATTTGTTGCCAAAGTTCTTCTTCGTAGTATCAATCCGGTGGATTGGTTTGCAGCAACAGAATCTTGCATCTCGATCTCCATTCCTCTCGGTCCTCCGCAACCCTTTTCAGCTCAGCATAAGCGCGACAATTCATGTCCTCGAATACTTGCTGCAAATACTCCCGTCTAGGGCACCCTTTACAGTTTCTACCCTCAACCATCCCCTCCACAATATCGTGAAGGAGACCATCGTGGCGCATGATGTGACCAATCCATTGGGCTCGCCTCTCTGAGATGGTTCTTATTAGTTGCCTATCTTCCTTGATTATTCTGAGAACCTAATTGTTCTTGACGTGGTCTCTCCAGGAAATTCCGAGAATTCTTCTGTGCGACCACATCTCAAAGGCCTCTAGTCTTTTTTTATCACTTTCAGATAAGCACCATGTCTCACAGCCGTACATTAAGATGCTCCAAACAAGTGTTTTGGCAAGTTGCTTGCGGAGCCCTAAAGAAATATTCTTTGACTCAAGAATTTTGGCTTTTATTGAAAGCTAGCCTTGCTTGATGTATTAGACTGTTGACTTCACTTTTTGTTCTGCCATCCAAGGTGATCGTACTGCCAAAGTTATAAACATAATATGTCGAAACTCTGATAGATTACATTCTATATTTAGTTCCCAGCGGCCTTCCTGGACGGCGCGAGCCCAGGGTCTTGAATAAAAGGCAGCTTTAGTTTAGAGACATTCAGATCAGCCAAAGCAAATAGAAGCACCCTGCAGTTGACAGGAGATAGTCCTAGCGCGGTCTTCGGCAATCATGCTTTCAGTTACGTGGCACCATAAAAAGCGGAAAAAAAGTGGAAAGCATAAGAGAACTTAAAGCGGAGGCATCCTTCAGAAGTAGACTCAAGACCCACCTTTTTACTCAGAGAGGCAAAGAAACGCTTTTGGAATGACCATTCGGTCATAAAAAAGCGCTATACAAATACTGATATAATAAATAAAATTTAGTTCATGGTTTCTTGCAGCATGCTTAATACAAGTCCCAATCAGGTCCACTTTTGCAACTTGACCAACTGTAATATGGCTGTCTTGTCCGCTCTTTTATTTCGTCATTTTTCAAAAAAAAAAACAAATCATCTTACCCCCAGTATTCTACGCAGGCTTAAAACTCATTATACAGCTATCTTGTCTCTTGGTGAAATTCTAAGGTTTACAGCCTTAGAATAATGAAAACATACGCTTTATGAACAGCACTTTATTTTGATTGAGTAAAGCTGTGAGTCCCAGATATTGTACATTTCCAAGGCGGGAAGCCAGCTCCTTTTACAGTCCACAGCTCTCAGTGACCTGTACGCCGAAACTTTTCAGGAATTTTCTACAATTATACTTGTAATATAAGAAGTTGAAATAGAGTATGACGTCCCCCGTATTTAAAAAGACGAGAAGTCACGGGGTTCGTCACGTGGTCGCATTGAGGAAAGACGCAGGAGCATATTAGCAACACAAATAACTTGTTTTTGAAGCACAAATCGCGTTTATTTTTATTAAAGATATAATTTCTTCGTCCGACCTGTATGGCGTTCGCCGGCCGGACGAAATTTAACTGACAACAGCCGGATCAATGTGACATGCAGCGCCGCCAAGACAATCACGGCAAAAATGGAAATTACAGATGACAGTTGCATCAACATAAAATGGAGTAACTGTTACAACAAATAACATGGCGTAAGCATATGCCGTATAATTTTATAAAACTAAAACTAATATTATTAGATGTGCATGTCACGCGGGCGAACAAAAATAAAGCGACAAAAGATTGTTTTTCGATGCTCTTCGGCATCAGCCTAAAAGAGCTATCATCATCATCATAATCATCAGCCTGTATCCGTACACTGTTGAACGTCAGCCTCCCGCATGAATCTCGATCCTCTTCGATCCTCCGCCTTCCGCATCCAGGTCACTCCCGCTATTCTTATTATGTCGTCAGTCCATCTTGCAGGGGGTCGGCTAATGCTTCGTTTGCTGGTTCTTGGGCGCCATTTCAATACTCCCCATCGATAGATGGGGAAGAAAACCTCTTCGACAGATATATCCTGCCCATTGCCACTTGAGTGTGTCTATTCGTTGGGTAGCATCCACTACTTGAGTTCTTCTGCGTATTTCCTCGTTTCGGATTCTATCTTTTAGCGACACTCCGAGCATGGATCTCTCCATAGCACGCTAGGTGACCTTTATATTATGGTTAAGACTTGCTGTAAGATTCCACGTCTCTGCGCCATAGTTAATACATGGAGGATGCATTGATTGATGAATGATTTTTCTTACACAATTCGAGCATGTATCTCTCCATAGCACGCTGGGTGACCTTTGTTTTTTTATAAGAGCTATATTAAGCTGATATCACGTTGTACAGAAAAGTAATTCTACGTCCCACAGTTTTGGATGCGTTGTCGCACTATGCCAGCTATCGACAGGGCCAACTTTTTGCAATGCAGAGACAATATTTATGTTTTCCTGTTATTGGCGAGCGCGCCGGCGATCTATGGACAACATCCATCAGAGAGGGAAACGTCGTTTTTACTCTACCAAAGTAGAACAAATAATCACACGAATCGATTTAAAAAGTACGGAGAACCGAACACTTGTCCCGGTATACAAAGACGTAACTGAAATCAAATATTCGTAATTTATTTCCTTTAATATGAACATATTTAACAAAGAAAAAAAAATCGTTTTTTTTTATTCCGTCCATTGTTTTTTCTGATGAACTGAAGAAATATGTTGTATGAAGATGTAATTTTCTTCTTCTTCTTTGTAGTATCAATCTGGTGGATTGGTTTGCAGCAACAGAATCTTGCATCTCGAGCTCCAATCCTCTCGGTCCTGCGCAACCCTCTTCAGCTAGGCATAAGATCTACAACTCATGTCCTCGAACACTTGCTGCAAAATACTCACGTCTAGGGCGCCCTCTACAGTTTCTACCCTCAACCATCTCCTCCACAATGTCGTGAAGAATAACATTGTGATGCATGATGTGACCGATCGCCTCTCTGAGATGGTTCTTATTAGGTGCCTATCTTCCTTGATTATGCTGAGAACCTCATTGTTTGTGACGTGGTCTCTCCAGGAAATTCCGAGAATTCTTCTGTATGACCACATTTCAAAGGCCTCTAGTCTTTTTTATCACTTTGAGATAAGCACCATGTCTCACAGCCGTAATTTTCTATTAATATATTATTGTCATTCACTGATTTATTAGGAGTATGTAACAATCTTATTTGAGTATTTTTTTATTGGCATTTTTAAGGAGATCAAACAATAATCTTGACGATCCCACGAACTGAACTATTAGATCAAAATAATTGGCTTCACCCAACTAAAATTACGTAACCTATCCAAATTTTGGACCTGGTTCAATGTTGCTTCACTCCAATATTCGTACAATAACTGAGTTCAAATTATGTTTTGCCGTTGATCATACGCAAGTATTGTATCTTGTTTCGATACATTAAATAGAGTAATTACTTTAGCATTTTTCAGTCGAATCCGCGGTTATATGGAGTCTAAAACGTTTAAGGGATATGTAGCAATCTACATGCGTTGCCTTAATAGGTTCAAGTAGAGTTGACTGAGAGTAATTGCTTTGCGACAGTCGACACTGCGCGGCTATTAGAAAACCTTCGCAAGATAAAATAAATGGTAATGCAAGCAGTAAAATTGCACTCGACAGACCAATTGCATCTTGCTGTTTTTTATTCTAATATTTCTCTTATCACAAATTGAATTGAGACACCTTTTTTAACCACATTGTTCAAAGCTTGGAAATAATGAGTAAATTATTTTTTATCATTTTAAATTTAAGGTATTACTTAACCCTTTCTTTACGGCTCGGTGGAATACAAATTATACTGTCAAAACTGCGTGAATTTTTCATACCATTTTCTTTGCTAAAAACTAGTATTTGAAGTATAAATGTACTTATCTGACCTATTTTCATTTATCATATTGGTTCTTGTATCATTTAACTATCTGATGATGCATAAAAAACTATTCTATTTACCAAACGTTCATTATATAACTCCATACGTGTGATGGCATTGACACATGAGGTTTACTGAAAAATCGCTCCTTTAACGAAACCTAACGATATTTATTTACATGCTTTACAGATTCCTGTAAAGAATACATGTAGGCTTATAAAGGGAATGACTGCAGTTCCAAGTTTCAACCGTAGATGTCACAATGAGTACTGAAAGTAAAAAATCGATATATCACGGCTCCCAATGTCAACTGTAGGGGAATCTTGGACGGCATATATCGACAATCGTTGCGAAAGGGTTAATAAGCCATTCAAAATGTATGTAAATTGTAGCAATTGGTACGTGTACAAATTCACGGTGACTATATTCTGATATCACGTTAACTCGTCAATTAGCCAATAAAAAATAAACGTGAGATTCAAACCGTAGATAGTATCATCGATGTCTTGTTAATAAAACTCGACGTTGATCACTGAGACAGTTCTCACACCTCATTGAATCAAATTTATATTCATATAAATCATATCTTATTTATTTTCAAAGCATGAACTGTGAAATACATTTCAAATATCAAATGGAAAAATACCGTGTACCATATTTTAATTTGAGTCACGTTGAGCATTGCTTATTCACATACTTGAAGATCGCAATTTTACTTTCTATGAGAGCTTGATCAGTTCTTTACTTATTGATATCAGCTTGATATAGCTCCTTAAGGCCGATGCCGTAAAGCCTCAACAAACGATCTTTTGTCTATTATTTTGGTTCGCTTGCGTGACATCTACATCGAATATTAAGCGGTGTTTGCATACGCCAAAATAATTGTTATGACAGTTGGTACAACTGTCCTCTTGACGGGTGGTACCGCCGAAATGTGAGAGCGGGCAAGGAGTCGCAACTTGCCCGTCCTCGTGGTAGGACCGTCCCTCAGGGCGGCCCTTAACGGGCGACGTTATTGACAAATAAACATGTATCGTGAAACAGAAACAAGTTGTTTATAATGTGAACCTGATCCTGCATCCTTCATCCAGTTAATCGATGTCCTAAATGGAAGAGGAGGATATCATTATATAAACGTACTATGTTATTTGTACAGTTCACGAGCTTTAAGTCATCGAGAGCCATAATCATATATGTTTAAAAGTGAAACGTAGGATACAGTCGTGGGTTTAGGCATGGATAATGGGATGTGATAAAAAAAGACTAGAGGCCTTTGAGATGTGGTCTTACAGAAGAATTCTCGGAATTTCCTGGAGAGACCACGTCACAAACAATGAGGTTCTCAGCATAATCAAAGAGGATAGGCACCTTAGTAACCATCTCAGAGAGGCAAGCCCGATGGATTGGTCACATCATGCGCCACGATGGTCTTCTTCACTACATTGTGGAAGGGATGGTTGAGGGTAGAAACTGTAGAGGGCGCCCTAGACGGGAGTATTTGCAGCAAGTGTTCGAGGACATGAGTTGTAGCTCTTATGCTGAACTAAATAGGATTGCAGAGGACCGAAAAGGGTGTAGATCGAGATGCAAGATTTTGTTGCTGCAAACCAATCCACCGGATTGATACTACGAAGAAGAATGGGATGTGAGAGAACTCAATAAAAAAACCATATGGAACGGACATAACAAGAAGTAAATAAAGTATTGTACGAGGAATTTTTAATTCCTGTACTATTTCTAATATTATTAAGACATGCACTATAACAATATTCTAATCTCACAAGCTTACAATGCTCTTAGATAAATCGCCCGTAAGACAAAACGCTTGTCACCTTACATACATTTAAAATAATAAAATAAAACACAGTATACCCAGTACATTTCCGAATATGTGATTCTTTTATGTAAACACATACAGGAGAATACCGACAGATGGTTATAGTAATTCTGTAGTCTCATCTGTGGAGTTTTATGACGCTTACCACTTCACACATGGATAAGCTCTGCATGTGGAGTGTTGATCCGCCAACATCATAGACTACAGCTCGACATTCACGCATTATCCTCATTATTACAGGAATGCCCTATGAATGGGTGGCTTTTACGAGACGACTTTCATCTATCACCAATTTTGATAAATAGTCTATGACTGTAATTTTACGTCTGAGGTATCAAATTCACACCAACCTTTAATTAATAATTTAGAGGTCATAAATAGCTTTTTTTTTTTTTTTTAATCTCCGTTGGGGATCGAAACCACGACCTTTGGTTTGGCAAGCAAACGTTTTGATTACTAAGCTACGTCCGCCAACAAGAATGACATTATTGTATTAGTAAATTTATCATTATTCATATTATTATCATTATTGTATTTTAAAATAAACTAAGCCGCTAGATACCGAAAATGTCACCGCGGACTATTGCTTTCACTGATTTTAAGCAAGTAAAAAAGGAATGATTTAATTCAAAATATGGTGTTAAAGTAATACGTCATACATTGTTTTATTGTCACGGCGTCCGTAGCAATACTTTGTAGCGACAACAACAAAGTATGTGGGTTGGTATCAATACTACAGTCTCAAGAATCAGATGTAAGCCCTGCATTTCCCAACATATCCCCCACACACATGTCCTCTGTACTTCACGTTCTGTGCTCGGTCTCAGTATCTGGTAAGGTGTTCTAGGTCTGTTAGCCGCTGGTAAATCGCCTGCAGCCTTAATGCAAAGTGATTTATAAACCTTCTAGATCTCTCCGCGTGAGCTGCTTAAGAGTCCTACAAATACAGGACCGGTCAAGATAACAAAAAAAACAATTTCGTCAGTTAAATAACGACACACGCTGAAACAAAAATTCTTGGAATGTTTACGTCAGATTGGTTAACTCGGTCTTTTATACCGTTAATGTAATGGCTGCTGCTCTTACTACAAGTATTGAAAAAAAAACTATTCCACACCTTTAATCTAGGTCAATTAAGAACTAGCAGTTTCCGAAATTCTTTCCCAAATGCCAGCCGAATGCTCTGGAATACACTTTTAATATCTGTGTTTTTTCCTTTACACAATCTGGATGTCTTCAAAAAACACGTAGTACTTTGTGCACATTAGAACTGAAGAAGCTTTCATAGATCGCAAAACTGCAGTCTTCCATCAAGTGAAACAGTGCCCAATGTCATCCATATTAATACAAGGTATGAAATTATTATCAATTAAATAGCTCAATGTGCAGTTGCAATCTCTCTCATCCACACACAAAGTCAAACAACACACTTTTCCCGTAGGCAGCGTCCCGTTTCCTGACTGATCATCATAGAGCCCACTGGTCTAAACCGTTTGTGCTCTACTGAATGCTTTGTAAATTCTATAAAAAAAACTGTGTTAATATTCGACTCTCAATTACCATTTTCATGACACATTTTAATTAATTCATCCTGATATGTACGTTCACTTTCAATATCTAGTGTTTCACTAAAGAGTAACACTGAACAATTCTTATAACATTAAAGGTCACAGGATTTAATGCAACAATATATTAAATAACTTCTTAGGTTTTCACGGCCTGATTTGAAATCTTGGCTTTTGGGTTTAGCCGTGTGTGGCGAATTTCTTCTATCCGATATTTCAACCGCCATTGCAGTGGTCTTCTTCAGGGTTGATGACTTTGTTGTGAGTTGGTGTCATGAGGTAGTTTAGCCGTCAGCCCACGAGTGTCATGTCGGGTTATCGTGTACGGTAGGTATATTCCAAGAAGAGTACCTCCACGAACGTCATGTCGGACTGTGGTTGTCCTTGCTTGTCTGTATAGGTTTTTGAGTATGTGCTAGAGGCGGACAATATATTATGTAATGACAATAATAATATTCTTTTATGTAAGCTAATTAGTGTCATCATCACTATGTCCGCTCTCCTAACTGCAGCATGGTCGTCACGAACGGCTCTGTCAGCCGACACGGTCCTCTCCTCATTTCATGTCAACTCTGCTTCACGCAACTTCGCTGAGTATATTCTATGTATAGTTCCAGGACTTAGGCCGCTGTATTTAATGCTCTCCTGTGACATTCGAAATATGTGTTCCAACCAGGTTCACCTTCTACCTTAATCGACGTATAATTTTATATATTCTTTGAAAAAATATTAAATTAATTGCTAAGGGCTAGATCCGGCCCTGTTTAATAGTGGTATATCGTAATATGTATCATGTTCGAACCCAAAGCCCTTCGGAATACATTAATTAATAATACCTACCTGCGCATGCATTATGTATTGGTATTATATAATACCTCACGAGTATCACGTATGATACATACGTGGCCACTAATCAAATATTTATATACCAGAGTCAGTATTGAAATGTATCCACACACGTGAATCAATCACACAATAATCACAGGCTTTAAAAACGATTTCTTATTAACGCAGAAAATCATGACTGTTTTTTTAAATGCGGTTGTAATTATTGCGTTTGATTATAGGCCTCATTGTTTACTATCAAAAATCAAACGGCCTTAGAATTGAAACAAATCAATCGTTCATAAACATATAGTATGTAAAATGGAGGTCCCTTAACATACTTCGGACCGGAGTATGCAAGTAGAAGGCGCACATGAAAGCCTGGCAGTTTTACAGCGGATCGACTGAATGTGACTGCGGCGTGGAGCAGACCCTGTCACACCATCTGGAGTGTGCGAATTGTCCGAGTAGCTGCACCCAGGAATCAATGGCATCGTCGTCACCCACTTCTGGGCAGATATATATATATTGATATCAGCTTGATATAGCTCTTTTACGCTGATGCCGAAAAGCTTCAAAAAACGATTTTTGTCTCTTATTTTTGTTCGTTCTTCTGACATGCACATCTTATAGTGTTAGTTTTAATTATATTTAAAATAACACGGCGTTTTCAGTCGCCAATTAATTTGTTTTGACAGTTGCTCCATTTTATGATGGTTCAACTGTCATCTTTAATTTGTTTTTTTGCCGCGATTGTTGGCGGCACTGGATTTCACAGGTTCCGGCAGTTGTCAGTTAACTTTTCGACCAGTATAGCGAACACCATATCGTACATCATATTTCTCGTTCGAAAAATTAAGCCTTAATAAAAATAAACGCGAATTGTGAGCTAAAAACGAGTTATTTTTCTTGATAATCTGCTCCTGCCTCCGTCCTCCACGCAGCCACGTGACGAAGCCACGACTTGTCGTCTTTTTAAAAGACGTGGGATTTCAATGTATATGCGAATACGAACTTAATGGGGATCATATCTACACTTAACTCCCTCAATATTCTGATTAGAATATTTCTGTTTAATTTTCAGTTTAGTCATGATCATGCTGTATTCGATTTCGATCTTGTTGTCTAGTTACATAACAAGCACAGCTGATATCACATATTCCCAGAATCTAAATCTTCACTGTATAACCGTGAAGTGACCTCAGCATTTATCCGGCAGGCACTTAGTTTGCACCTTTAACCGTGAGGGCCCGTAATTGCTGTGACGTCACACCTCGTGAAGGGTCCGCGAAGGTTCCCCAAGTGGGGCACGATCGAAAAGCAATTAAACAATGGTAGGCATAGGTAAACACGTACCTGGTAACTACGTGAAAAGTTTAAGTACCGATGTAAATCAAATATTCACACGATTTGTTATTTAGTTGAATTGTTTTGATAATATCAATTAATAATATCAATAATCTCAATATAATGCTAGAGCAGATCTAGTGAATATGGCTTATATTCACAACAGTTTCCTCAAAATTTAAGTACATTAGACAGATTTTCTTTTATATTCCCTACAATCGTCTTTTCGAATGTTAATATATTCCGCGCAAGTGAGGCCCAGTACAAACACGACCTCCACGAGATTGTTGGGTGAAGTAATTTGTTGGAGTCGTCTGCTTAGTGAGCTTTGAGACTTTTTGTTTTTTTTTAAAATTGAATTTGCTTAAAAACATAGCACTTTATTTAAATTATTTATTTTTAATATATTAATTCTGTGCTGATTTTTTGTTTGATTGGATGCCCGTGATAAACTAAAAAAAAGTTATTAAAAAGATAATTGAATTGAATTATTTCGTATACAGGCCAATCATGAACACTGTTTATGGATATAATTATAGCACTTAAGCGGTTTAATATTTGTACTGAAAAAAAAAACACAAACGCAGAAATATATTATATTTTTTAATAATGTAACATCCCAATTTCTTACTTTTTTGATTAAGTATTCTACTTAGAAATTAATTATTTTTGAAATTCATTTTTTGCTGCTGGTATTTACAATACTCGACAGATGAACGGTCATTAGATTCAAATAGATCAATGGAAAGAAGTAGTTTTAAAAACAGCGAATTTTGAGGTCATTAAATCATTCAAATTAACAATTAATTACATTTTTATTCATTTGAGATCGCCGTGCATGCAAAATATATTAAACATACATTATATGCATTTTTGCCCCTCACAAACTGTGAAATATGCAATCTCATCTGTAAATAACGGTTAAAAGACGTTTGAAATTATTCTGTCAAAAACAAAGTAATTCTCTTGCCTTACAAATGTCATATGTCATTCGAGTATAATCCATAGATGAGGTTTTTTTATCACCATTTATCATTATCTTCTGTACGTCCCTAGATATAAAAAATAATTGCCAGTGATCAAACCCGCGACCTCTAGCATGACTATCAATTCTCTAAGTTCTCGGCAAAACCATCGGCCTGGTTTTAGGGCAGATATAAATCAACAATCCACACGATTTGTTGTTTAGTCAAAATACGCTGATAATATCTTACTAATCAACACAGCTATTATTTATAGCTACTTGGTGGTCCATTCCTCTATGTGTAGGGCTTATTTAGCATTGGACTTTAAAAGAAAATGCCACGAATTAATCAAGTGTCATATTAATTTCAATTCAACATTTCATTATGTCAGATACATACTTTTAAGTTGTACAATATACATACTAAGGTTTCTATAACAAAATAATATATTTTTTTATACATTTTTTCTTTTTTGGAAAATATGATAACATAAAATTGCTCAATTTTATCAGTTACCATTGCTTATACCTTGGCTCAAAATATCTCTACACCGAAGGGCTTACCTGGAAACAAATATATAATTTTTGTCTACCTTCATAACAAGAGCCTGGGGACTTGAAAATACGTCATCTATAGTATCTGAGACGTACTCGTATTTGATGATTATAATTATTGCAATATCTGATGATAAGCTCAATGTTTTCAAGGCCTGGATTGCTTTCTCTTAAAAAGCGGATCAACCCTATAAGTACTTTTTACAAGGAATCGTTAATCGATCGATATAATGGTTTACTTTTGTCTTACCCCCGATCCTTAAAACAGAGACTTAATGTCTGTTTACATCCTTTTCTTCAGTCATTACCTGCTATTGCTTCTCTAAGCTAAAATAATTAATTCATTATGCACTCACATACAACCGATATACTCATCTCACATTTACTGAATCACTGTTAATGTATGACGACCTCTTAACTAGCAGCCGAAATTTCTTCCTAAATGCCACAAGTAAGCTATGGAAAGCTCTTTCACTATATGAATTCCCTCCTTCACACAATCTTGATCTCTTAAAGAAACAAATCAATAAATTAAACCAATACAATATACAAACATTTGGACATTGGAACTTAGTGGTGGATTACAAAAATAAATAGCGGCAATTTGTGGTGACCATTGGTTTCACATATGGAACGGATATATAAAGTTATCGCTCTAATGCACACGCAATAAAACACATATTTTCCACAAGCTGCGTCCTTACTGGCTAAGCGTGTTAGAGCCTAATACTCTCGACCGGTTGTACTCTCTTGTATGTAATTATATAAAAAAGTAAATTTAAAAAAAAACCCTCATAAATGTTAAAGGAAAAAAATTAACATCCAGAGTGTGTACATTGACTGTAATAGTAATGAGTTGTAGAAAAATTAATTTACTAATAAAATTGATTGATATTACGAAAAAACAAACAATTTTGTTCAAATTACGAGCACAAATTACTTTTATCTTTTTTAATTTAAATAAATATCGTGTAGGTTGAGTGTTTGATCTGCAAACGAAGGACACATACTAATTGTAGTAATTACAATGATTTCCAATCACTTACGTTACAGTGCCATTAAATTAATACACTCTGCAATTATCTTCCATCAAATATTGGATAATGATACACCACGTGGCTTGTGCAAGAAAAGGGCTAGCAATAATACGAAACGTGATGTGGACAAACCTTGAAGGTTTGTGCCCTTCTTAACTATCGGATCTGATTAAGTGTTACGTCATTTCTAGTAAAAGTAATCGATATGTTTATTTTTAAATATGAGTATTTTCATATTTCCAAAGTATAAAAAATACAATATATATAAATTGTCTTATGTGTGGTATGAAAAGAAATGCCTACGTAGAATATTTGGGGTATAATAGTTTGACTTACAGGGTATGTTGGGATACAATGAGTTGAGAATTAGAAGAGATGTGTGCTTGAGTATGCATTTATTTCGGCTAGTGCGCGGCGTGTTCAGAAATCCTGATATTTTGTTGGAAATCGGTTTGTTTGTCCCTGACAATTATTTAAGGATAAAGAGGCACAGATTTTTTGTTCTTCCTAGAAGTAATACTAACCCACCAGAGACTATGCCTCTTGGGAGAGTGATCAGACTGTTCAACCATATCGCCTCGAGTATGATATATTCAATAATAAAATTTAGATTATTTTTAAGCTTTATAATATTGCCGTAAGGTGAGGCTCTACATTTCAAACAAGCTCCTGTTGACTATAGACGTTATTTGTAGTTAAGAAGGTAAAAGGATGTAGATTACACATAAGAGCAAAATAGCATAGATTTTATCATTCAAAAGCTTCGCACTACCGTCAAGAAAGGAATTTTCTCTTACACCGCAATGTTCCTGAACAAGTTTATGTTGACATAACTAGTGTGATGATTGCGAGAAAGATAAGAACTAATGCAAAAGAATTCAGGCAGAATGAAGGAATCTTAAAGTAAGTTGAGTCAAGATATCTGTCAAGATAACTGCAAAACGGTGGATTTTGGCTTAATTGAGTATTTCATATGATGTTCAAGCATGGTTCAAAACGTTATTTGAACATGATTATTTTGTATAAAACATCCAAAAGTCTTTAAAGTATTAAATGTCAAATTATAATCAAAATCTCTATCTTAGCTAGAATTTGTCGATTCATATAATAGTCGGGTATGAGACAAGGGATTGACCCTCACAATATTTTGCGATTTTATGTAAATTGAGGGGTTTAAGGTCCAAAACAACAGGTATCTAGGAATTTGCGGTGTATGAAATTTTATTTATTAATATTAATTTTATAAAATACAGAATTCTTACTCATGCTGTACACTAAGATATAAAAAGGAATTTGTTATCATTTTTACTCAATAGGCGTTGCAAGACGACCAAACTTTCAACGTATCGTAAAGAAATGAACATGACGTGCAAATTTCGTGCTTAAAATCCTTGTGTGTGTCGTTTATTTTTATTAAATTCATTGATGAAAGAAATGTCGCATAATTTGATTGTATTGCATTACAAAATAATATGATTTTAATTATTACGATGTGGCACAATTTTTCAATCAGATTTCGCAGTGTTCGTTTGTGTATCGGCAAAAGCTCGACAAAAAGCTGTCCATAGAAGGGACATTCCGTCTCTCCAATTATCGGCTGGGACTGATCAGCATTCTGCAGGCACATACAAACTGGCTGGCAGCGTCTCTGAAGGAAGGCTTTTTAGCCTGGTCTTAAGTTTTTACTTAAGACCAACCTTCGAAGGCACGTCTCGCTGAGTAAAAATATATTAATTAGCTTCGGTGAAAACGTGCGTGATGTTTGTTCAGGGGATCCGCGTCCCATACTGGCGGTGACAGCGTCAGGCCTAATAAGTAAAAAACTGTCCGCAAAAGGAAAGGAGGCATTCCTGTGATGGTGAACGTAAACCTTTTAATTATCGGTATCGACGGGTATAACTTAGTAATATATATATATATACTTAAAGCGTTTGCTTTACGCTGAAGGGTTTGATCACAGACGGCAATTACAAAAAATGCTTTCTTATAAATTTCTAAGCTCTATAAATATACCAGGTTAGTGTGAATTTGATCCCTCGCCAGTAAAATAACAGTCATAGGCCATCAATCGAAATTGGTGGTAGATGAATGGAGTTCCGTGAATACCTCCCATTCATAATGAATTACTGTAATAAATGGATGATGCGTGAATGTCGGGCTGAATGCGATGATGGATTAACACTCCACACAGAGCGTTTAGCCAAATTTAACATAGTAAGCGTAATTTACAGGATTACTATCACCATCTCTCCCAATCTATAGTATGTGTTAGCAGTTTGAAATTTCGCTTTCCAGAACTGCTAAGCTAGACACTTTTGATTTTTGTGATTTTTACTTGCTAAAAAAATTACCGTATTACCTAAAAGTATTAAAAATAAACAGCTTTAATATGATCATTTGTATAGCTTAAAATAATCGCAGGAGAGCATAAACTACAGCGGCCTTTTCTTAAGTCCCTGGGCTCACGCCATCCTGGAAGACTGTTGAGAACAATACATATATGATGATTTGCAGAGCTTCATGGCAGCGACCGCTGCATTCAATCTTTCTTGGATGACCATCAGGAGGATTGTCAGCAGACGGACGCTGTCATTATCTTAAAAAGTCTAAAGGAATCTCTTATGGAGCATGAAGTGTGGCCTGAAAAGACCATCGTTCATCCCTGGATACGCGTAAGACGAAACAATCGCAGTTAACAGTGGTTTAAACCAACTTGAGTGAAGATATTGACATATTAAGTGTAACATTGCTTCAGATTCAGTGTTTGTGTGGAAGGGTACGAAATGTTGGACGTTGGATTTCGTGACAATAACGCCGTGTTATTTGTCTGTCAACCATGATATACTTATGACATGGTTTTTGCTGTCACAAATCCTATTAATACAATAACTCTTTTTGTTGCATATTCCGACGCTTGTTCTGAATATGAGGTCATTGACACTAAATGTGTCAATTCATTTACATCATCACACTTACGTTAGTACCGAATAACGAATTAAAATAGTATTTTTTGTAATATCATTAAAAGAAAATAAATAAAAAAATGTTTAAATAAATATAATTTACTCGGCGGAGCTGACTTGCGATGAGGTGAAGACTATGACAGCTGACAGAGCTTTATGGCGGCAGTTTGTGAATGCCATATGCTCCAGTTATGGAATGATCCGAATACGATATGATGCACGCATCTGAGATTCTTCGCTTAAATAATATCTTGTATTTCTAATAAACATGTAAATAAAAATCATCAAAGCTAAAGATTTGCAGTCCGATAAACATATTCTTTTTTATCCGTCTCAGAATCTATCATTTGATTCAATTAAATATTACCAGTACACAGTTCTGTATATAAAACATCTCACCAGCATTAATCTCGCCGATAGGTCGCATTAATTAAAACGCAGAGCTAGAAACTAGATTTACTGGCAACCAATTACCGGGAGACTTGAAGCAGTGGTCTAGTGGTTGACGGTTGTGGTGACACTTCCTTGATGAGAGTATCCTGGAGTTCGAATCCGGAGCCGGCAAAAACGGATCCAATAAATAGATTTCCTTGATAAAGCGGTCAACTCGCTTGAAATAATTATTTGTGTTTGTATGGGAATTCCAATCAATACCGTATTTCATTTATGTCATTACCTCCGCTAAGCTTATTATTTTTAAATTAACAGTATTCAAGGCTTACGTTTTTAGCCATTTATGTAAAATATTTTTTTTAATTATTTCAAAGTATAGCGAAGGTAATTGTGTCATTATAAAAGTTTTCTGGAAGTACCGAAAGTACCAATAATAGCATAAAATAAACAAGATTATTCCTAGATTTGAAAATTTAATGTATAAATTGAAGTATAAAAACATTCGATTCTTAGTAAAATATTAAGGTTTTTTTTTGCTGTTGCTGGAATGAAAAGATTGGAGGAGGAAGTCAGAAACTACGTTTCCAGGTGGCACCGCGTGTAGGTTCTATTCATGCTCCCCCAGCTGCACATCTCAAGATCTTATGCTGGGCAATACACGGGCCATCGAGGTTACAAGATATTGGGCAAAACCAACTTGACGGCACTGACAGAAAAAATAAGAAGATAAAGGCTACATGCTACAATTATCGACTTCTATTTAAAGTCCGAGACTATATCAATACAAAAATACTAATATTTTTAAGCATCTGCAATTTTTACGATTGTTGTTATTAACATAATGATATTTAAAAATCACTGTATAAATTAATAATGAGATTATTTCTTATTATTATCATTTTATGAAACACACCGAAAATCGCGAACAGAGAGTGATGGAAAAATTTCATCAATGGATTCTAGAACACATTCGCTTTTTGCGCATGGCGAAACGTTAATATGGAGTGATGATACTTCAACCTTATTAGAATTATGTCCAGTATTCATGATTGGTCCATTTTTAAAAAAGCTTTCAGTAGATGATTAATCTCCACAGAGTAATTATTTTTTACTACTAATTAAAAGAACTAAAATAACTAAAAAAAAAAAAACTTCTTCTTCTTCGTGTCAGCGACGTCAAATTATTTTTTCCCAATATCTGGCAACATCGATAGCTCGTGTGTTGCCCAGCATTAGATCCTGAGATGTGCAACTTGTTGGGCACATGGAGCAGCATCGTAGGTGTGATGCGGTCTGCAGGTCTCCACAGTCGCACAATAGTGTCTCTCCCTGCCGAAGCATTCCCCACCGCTCGAGGTTGTCCTTTGTTCTACCAACTCCGGTTCTTAATCTGTTTAGGGATTTCCAGGTCGGCCAGTCAAGGCTCTTGCCAGTTGGGAGGCCTTCCTTTGGAGTAATGAAATCCTCTGGTGCGATTTGTTGCCAGAGTTGGAGTCTCTCATTTTCAGGGCCGGATGTGAGAGGTTGTGTGGATTTCAGAAAGCTGCTTCGAGACTTCAATCTTGGTGTTGGGGGTATCTGATTATGCAAGCAGTGGGACGGTTGGTTGATTGCCTTACGCATTTCTTCGGCGCATATGACTTTGCGTCTTATGTTCGGTGGTGCGATACCAGCCAAGGGGTATAGTTTAGAAATGGGTGTTGGTTTGAGGCAGCCTGTGACGACTCTGCATGCATCATTCAGGGCAGTATCCACTTGATTACAGTGGGCTGATCGACCCCACACGTAGACACACGGACTTTGTTCCTGGAATTAAAACAAATGATGGTTGTCCTTTAAGATAAATCCAAGTTGTATATCGTAACTTAGACGCTTAACATCATAAATACGACAGATTTTCGACTCGCAGTACTAAATAATTTATATGTTATTACAAAATTTCTTTGTGATTGGATAAGCAGTAAAGGCATACATTAGTTAAATTTAAAGATACATAAATATTTTTTATTTACATATACATCTATGTATCTTATAATAGAGTATTAAGAATTCATTAGAAAAATCATTCTAAGAACTAACATCTTCTGGAAAACAATAACAGTAACCTCCTATAAGTAAACCTTAACTTTTCAACTAAGCACGTTTCTGCTTCAAGATTTACTGTCTTATATGGAGATGCAACAGAGCGTGGTCTGCTCATCATCTCTCGTGCTGGAATCTGCAGGAATCCACTGCATGATGAAGATCAGACGCGGTAATAGAAACGTCTGACAGAACCCTTGAAGATGGACTGGATTTTTTTTACCAAGAGGAGGTCTCGCGCATAAATCAGCTGCTATGATGGATTCTTCATCAGCTCTTAAGGAAGATGTATGATACAATGTTGCAGAGAAGCAATAATGTAGCAATGCAATGATCCACGATGATATGAACGATCTTTTTCCAGGCCCTTCAATCATATTTTTCTATTGCAGTTTATAAATGAAGGATTTATGTTTGTATTTTTATGTATACATTAGGGATTAAGTGAAGTTAGGTTTGGTTAGGTTATGTAGAGTTTGATCAAATCACTAATTTTCTTAAATAAAATCACTTCACTCAGTCCTTGACATCTTCTTTGAATTGATAATTTTCCTTAGATTTGATCTTATTTAAGATTTTGTTATAAAATATATATTCATAAGGCAAGATAATTTCATTAACGTCTCCTCCCCGGTGATGTCTATCGACTACACATTGCTTGTAATAACTTAAATATCTCTGTAAATATAATACACACAGGGTTCAGATTTTAGGTATTCCTCTTTAATACATTAACGTATTGAAAAATATATATATTTATAATAATAGGCACTCATCGGGAGCAGGAAATATTTTTCTACAATCCGGAATAAATTCACCACTACAATCAAGACGCGTCAACTGTCATGAATTCATTCGACCTGTCGGAAGCGTGTACAAAAATAAAATTAAAAAATACCCAGATACGGCGGCATCTATACTCCTCACTCTCGCTAACGTACTAATATGAGTGAGCGAGACGGGAAACCTCAGTTGGTTGGCTCGTTCGAAATGATATCTATGCGCGTCGGCACATCGATATATCGACAGGCTAAGTAATGTTAGTATCTGTCGGAAGTTCACGCGCGAAGGTGCGTCTGGCCGTTTGAGGTCTTCGTCTGATGTTTTTCATGTTTTAAGCTATTAAATGTCAATTATTACTTCTTATTGACATCAACTATTGTATAATTAAGCGATATCTTTGAATATTTTCATTTTTTCGAATTTCTACTCATTTTATTATTTTTAAGTCAGAATGTGTAACGAGTTGACACCATCGGAACGCGCGGAAGTTTTTAACATAGTAAAGCGAGGGTTAAAAACGATATTTTATTCATAATATTTATTTATTGAATTAATATAATAAATGAAGGATTTATTTTTGTTATTTAAAATGCTGAATAAATATATATTGGCTTGATTTTTTTCGATGAGAATGTATATTTTTTTGGTCAGAATATAGAAAACCAAAACTTTTCTTTTGCACTATTCAATGTGTTCCAAATGTCGAAATTAACTCAACACAACCTAACCTAACCTTACGTAAACTAAACTATTTAACTTGTTGTATTTATTATAAACATTTTTTTTTTATTCTTACCAAAAGTTGATTTAAATTTTGACCAAAAGTTTATAGAATTCTATCCAGTAATTTTGCTGCTGTACATATTATAATATGTTTTTAATTTTTAATTAAATGTGATATTTCGGACTTCTTTACATTATCAAAACAATTTACATAAAAAATTAATCGTTTCAAAATCTATTACATTAGAAAATTACCATTTTAAGTGTCTCCACTGATTAAACTTCTTCGGGTTCTCGGAACCTTTACAAATATTCTTACACAGTTAGCTTAACAAACTTTCTTTAACACTTCAGGCAGGCTTTCGAATAGTATCCCAGCATCTACAATATATTACCTGCCTCATGCATTTAGAATATATTCAAGAATCTGACTGACGAACATATATTTTTTAATTTTCTTACGTATACAAAAACTACACTTACTTTTCTGATACAGCATCTTACTAACCTTCTAGGACTTTAGCCTTCTTCTTAATACTAGACTTCATTTATAACATCTGGTCCTCAAAGAATTAGAAAATACTCTGATTAATTTTTTTTTTTTTTATAAAAAATGATATCTTTATAGCTGTCATAGCAACCAAAAAGCAATAACAATTCAGTTCTTCTTGGTTCTCTTAAAAATAATAAGAACTCTTAGATAAATATATTACTCTCTTAATTACAAAAATAATAAAGTACGTGCAATTCTAAAGCTTAATAAACGTTGTTTAATGTCCAAACGAGGAACAAACTCACTAAGCCTTTCGTTGAAACTCTCTCAAGTGCTTTTAGACAAAAAATAAACTGATATATTTTTTAACTGGTGCATGCATCATTGATTGAACGTATGGAATCTAGGCATTGCCCAAGTTATCCCAATAAGGCATGTGGAATTCATGGCTACTACATGTTGCCTGCTTCACGTGTGTCAATATTCAATTCAGATCAGATAAAGGGCCGACGAAATAAATTGAATTGAAAAAGCATAAATAAATACAATGTGACACAACCAAGTCATGGGCTTCATTTTACGACCACGTAACATAATATTTTTTAATAACATTGAGGTTATCAACTGACAATACTCGGTGAAACTGCATAATTATAATTTTAAATTCATTTTAATAAAAAAATATCAAATTATAAATATTTAGTTTTGATTCACATTAATTTTTAATGATTACATGTTTCGGACTCCCTGGAGACCATCTTCAATAATGGTTAAATTATAAACTGGCAGTGGCTTAGGCATTGTCCAGGGATTAAATGATAACAATATAAAATCGCTGGTACTGCTAAATATTCTTCCAGGTATTAAGCTGGAAAAACCCATACATCATGGACTAACCGTCGTCTACGTTGAAAGTCAAAGAAAGAATTACAAGGCTCTTTAAAATAGAACACAAAAACATAATATTATATAATGGCTTAATACATTAAGATAACACATATCGCTTGATTTTATAATGTCTTTTTTCAATGGTTTAACCCGCACATATATACAATCTGTAAATATGTGTGTACTAATGTAGGAACTAATACTTATACCTGTACATACCTATATAAGCCAAATTTAATTAATATTAATTTAAAATTATAATAATATTGTTTATTAAATAGATTAGAATTTTATACCTTATTTTAACATGGATCACACTGAACAATGTTTCAGTTGATGGAATACTGCTGTCTTGTGATCTATGAAAGCTTCACCAGTTCTACTGAGGTGTAAATGATTTTTTACTGATAAAAACAATGTTTCACTGAAGGGTAGTGTTGTATAGCAGTGGGACAATAAGTGCAGTCTATATAAGCAAATAACTGACAAAGAATGAGTTTCGCTGGAGATAAGTTAGAGAGTTTGTAAGTGGGTGTAAATCACATGATACTCGTATTTTTTTAAATTAATCAATAATTATATGTTTAGTTTTATCATAATCAAATTTAGAACAGGAAGTATTGAGTAACTTAAGAAACGATATGGGAAGAACACTGAACAACCTGAAGGGATAGATATTGCCGCAACAAGAAAAATCACTGCTCTGTGACTACGGAGCTCTCATCTGATCTTAGATCCCACTTCATGTGCCTGCATTTCTGATATTTTCAGGACTTTACGTTAGGCAGCTTACAGGCTATCGATGATCCCATATATTCAGCAGAATCAATTTAACGTCATTGATACGAAAAAGGTTTTGATGAGTACTTAAATTATATTAGTAAGGATTTATTTATAGTATTTGTACTTATGAGTGTACCGTTGGGTGAAACTTAAAGATGCAGGTAACTAGGGATATCTACTATAAGCTTTTTATACTTTAGTTTTATTATAAACTAACCTTTAAACTATAATAACAAAAAATCATGTATACAGCTATTATTAAAGATACCTATTGATATCCTCCTCTTCCATTTATGGTTCATCGGTTTACTGGATGAAGGATGCAGGATCAGGTTTACAATATAAGCACTTGTTTCTGTTTCACGATACATGTTTATTGTCACAAACGTCGCCCGTTAAGGGCCGCCCTGAAGGACGGTCCTACCACGAGGACGTACGAGTTGCGACTGCCTGCCCGCTCTCACATTTCGGTGGTACCAACTGCCAAGATGACAGTTCTACCAACTGACAATCGGCCAACTGTCATAACAATTATTTTTGGCGTATGCAAACACCGTTTAACATTCGATGTAGATGTCACGCAAGCGAACCAAAATAATAGACAAAAGATCGTTTGTTGAGGCTTTACGGCATCTGCCTTAAAGAGCTATATCAAGCTGATATCACTATCTACAACATTCTAAGCCTTTTGATGATCACAAAACTACAAAGTTTAAAGTTACATGGTTATAGTATTGAGCATAGAAGTAGTTAATCACGGCTTATTATATAAAATAATATGTGTTAATGTGAGCAAGTGACATGTGGGGTAAAAAAAAGACTTAGTTTCACAAGCTTCTCGAATCGTTTAACCGCTGTAGAACCAAGTGATTGTAATGTATTGAGTTGTCATATATTAACATAAATTAGAGGAATATTAAATGATTTGTCGGTGCTTTATGTGATGTCAGATTATTGTAAGATTTGTGACACCTGCTTTAGAAAACAACCACTGATGAGACAGTGGCATAGCCCTAAAATGTTAAGCCAGAAAAAATGTATAATGAATCAAAGTTTTTAACAACATCCTTTCAAACAATAATTTTGAATACATTTTTTTACCACATCCACCCCATATTTGGACCATATGGACACCGCAAATTGCCGTTTTACATTTATGTAAGCTCATATTGTTTATGCCTTTTCTCAGAACACCTGTATAACCAGAGCAGAGTTCCCGGGAGCCTCTAAGGCAAGAACCCGTAAACTTGCATAGACTGCGGCTGTAGTACTAGAGAAATATTTTTGTGTTAAATAATTACAGTTTTTCAAAGACATCGTATGATGAGCTCAAGACCTGGACATTTTTCTGTCCTTAAAGGGTGGCTCAATCCTACCGGGGCATGTACAGAGATTACATTTGAATTAATAAATTGGAAAAAAAGCTTTCTCAGGTTTTGAAACGAGTTGTTTAAAGTCTGAAGAACAAACAAACGCTTTACCACTGGATTACGCCGTACGGCAATCAATCACAATTATTATTCTAGATTAAGGTAAATAAAATATATTTTTTTTAATAAAGTTGTATGGATATGGTTTTAGAATATATATCGATTGATTTCTATTTTTTTTTAATGTTATGAAACCTTTCAAGCATTATATTGAGTAAGAAGCTCCGCTACTGGTTTTTTAACCGAGTACCCGAATTAACATAATGGGTTTC
Organism: Glossosoma conforme; assembly: GCA_022606575.1. Lineage (NCBI taxonomy): Eukaryota > Metazoa > Arthropoda > Insecta > Trichoptera > Glossosomatidae > Glossosoma > Glossosoma conforme. Next base: position 3,471,312 of record JAGTXR010000058.1, on the reverse strand, counting down.
AAACATCAACGCGTTGATATCACCCGATACTCCGGCAGGCTGTTCGCCGCGCGTCTTGCCATAGTCGCCCGAATATACTCGTACAAGTACTAACTAATAGAGTACAGCAAGATTGTTCAATACCAGGCCCGCGGTCTACATACAAGTATACCATTTGACATCAGCTCGATATAGCCCTTGCAGGCTGGATTCGTAAAGCTTGCATATACGATCTTTCGTCGTTTATTTTTGTTCGCTCTTCGGACGCGCGTATATAAAAATGTTAATAATATAAAAAAAGGCGTTGCGTTGCCATTCAATATACATACAATCTCCACAACCCGCACACAAACACAATAAATATTTCACGAAATGGCTGAGTGTTACAAAACTTACAAGTTTTAAGTGATCGCGCTCGTTTACATGCGTTTTTGAAAAATAAATATACAAACGAAGGATCAACTAAGCCACAATTGAGTCGAGAGAGTCTCTTAAGAGAATTCACTGTCTTAATTTCTATGGTTAACAGTTGCACAGCACAATCCACTTAAAGACAATGTAATAACGATGCATTGATATCCCCGTTAATCAAAAGCGGCTGCATGCCACTGGGATTGTCATCGGTACGCGCGGCGAATGGATGAGGAGCAGGTCTCTAAATCAAAGCACTTGTCAAGAAGCACATTGTGATATAATTTAAGACAAAAGATTGCCAAACTTCAGTTATCTACCCGGGACGAAACTTTCTGTGTTCCTCAGGGGTCCCGGGCAGATTCCGACTGACTCTGCCGGCAGTTGTGACAACACAGCGTTGAAATTAATACAGAAGCCATTTATGGCACAAATGGCGTGGCAGGTAGTGCCCTCGTGATAGGTTTGAGATCTGTCACAATAAACAAATGGCGACACTAGCGCCATGTCATAATTTACTAACATTTTCATATTTGCGTGTCCGGCAAGCGAACAAAAATAAGACACGAAAGATCGGATATAAATACTTAACCTAAGGGCTATATCGAGCTAATATCAGCATCATTCCATATTAGTTTGCCCTGAATAAACTTTATGTTTGAAACTCATGGATTCGAGTGTTTTATTTTTCATTTTGAGACATCGCCATATCATATTTAGTCCATTTTGACAGTCTCGTATGTGCCGCGATGCAGCGTATCCAATTACTGTAAACGTACCCAGAGGTTACCGAAACTTCAAGACCTATCAAGTGACTCGGTGGACTATTTACACGTAAACTCTTGCAGTAGAATATCAAAGAAGGGATTTAATCATTTTTATGAATATGTGTTTTGCTTATCTAAAAGTGATAAAAAAGACCAGAGGCTTTTGAAATGTGGTCATACAGTAGAATTCTCGGAATTTCCTGGAGAGACCACATCACGAACAATGAGGTTCTCAGCATAATAAAGGAAGATAGGCACCAAATAAGAACCATCTCAGAGACGCGAGCCCGATGGATCGGTCACAGCATGCGCCACGATGGTCTTCTTTACGACATTGTGGAAGGTATGGTTGAGGGTAGAAACTGCAAAGGGCGCCCTAGAGTATTTGCAGCAAGTGCTCGATGATATGAGTTGTAGCTCTTATGCTGAGCTAAAGAGGATTGCAGAGGATCGAGAAAAGTGAAGATTGAGATGCATGATTTTGTTTCTGCAAACCAATCCACCGGATCGATACTATGAAGAAGAATAATTTGTCATCAGCATTATTTATAATATGAGTCTTAACTTTTAAATACTTAAATTTTTACTTCAAGTTCTACTCTATGGCAAATCTAAAATTTTATTTTATATACAATCATACTGTTAAAATGTAAGATAAAACTCGTTTTCTCTATATTATTTATGAATCTCCAAATTCATATAAAATCAATAATCAGTCACAATAAAAATTCAAATAATTTTATGAACAATAATTATAGTCGTTAGTAAACGCTAAATTAAACATGTAAATATAATGTCGCATACAAAAAATAAACATAAACTATCAACAAATAAAATACTAATTTTTATTAGTATGTCACGATTTATGAATAAAATATTCAGGATGTTATTTTTGAATTAAATATATTGACCCCAAAAGGTTAACATGATATTTTTTAGGATTTTTTGTCACTTTAATAACAAAAGCATTGTTTAATTATTGCATTTTTTTTATGTAAGCACATATAGGAGAATACCGACAGATGGTGATAGCAATTCTGAAGTCTCATCTGTGGAATTCTATGACGCTTACCATAGTGCATATGGCTAAGCTCTACATGTGGAGTGTTGATCCGCTAACGTCATAGACTACAGCCCGAGTTTCACGCATCATCTTTATTATTACAGGAATTCACTATGAATGGGTGGTCGTCACGGGACGACTTTTGTTTACCACCGATTTTAATTAATAGTCTATGTCTGCCATTTCACGGGTGAAGGATCAAATTTACATCAACCGAGGGTTATTTTAGAGCTCAGAAATCGATTAATAATCCTTTTTTTTAATCTGCGTTGGGGATTGAACCCACGACCTTTGGCTTGCAAAGCAAACGCTCTCACCATTGAGCTATACCCGCCATAAATTGAGTTTTTTTTAGTTTTTATGTTTTCGTCATTAAATAATTGTCAGGGACAAACAAACCGATTTCCAACAAAATATCAGGATTTCTGAACACGCCGCGCATTTGCCGTAAGAATGGCATACTCAAGCACACATCTCTTTTAGTTCTCAACTCATTGTATCCCAACATACCCCTAATAAAGTTAGTTGGGTTTATATATATATAAGCTCTCAGAAATATGTAGAGTAAAAGGCTGCTTGTCGAAATATTTATGTAAAATAAATGATAGAATATTAAAATTTTCGAAATGTCAATACTGACTTACGTAAAGATATATACACGTTCAAAATAATTACCAGGTATGACATAGTTTTAATTGCAAACGGTACTCAAACAGTTCCAATTTAAATATTAATTTTTATTACGCACCAACGTATTAATTATTCCGTTTCACGGTTGAGTTTCTTCAAATGAAATTGTTACTGATTCGATCCGATTTTAATATCTCAATCTGCGCTACTCAAATAGCGCAATCTCGATAAATTCATTTAAGATAGCAAGTACACGGTCTCGGTGCTATTTGCATTTTTATTGCTGCTTAATCGCTCATATTTATTCAGATTAATTTTGATCGGATGTGATATGAATCGTTTATCTATCGAAGCCTCTAAGTAATCCAACGGGACAATTATTATTTTGATATGCTTTCTAAAGAGCTTTTGGTTAATTACGTAAAACGTAATTAAATCAATTTGTCTTAAAATTTTAAACGTTTCCAGATAAATGGTTTATTAATTATACTGTTGCGTACAAGCTTTAGATAAAAACATTTTTTTATATATATACATGCAGGAGAATACCGACAAATTGCCGGCGGGTATAGCTCAATGGTCAAAGCGTTTGCTTTGCAAGCTAAAGGTCATGGATTCGATCCTCGACGGAGATTAAAAAGTTATAAAAGAGTTTTTAAAATACATATTTTCTTAATCGCTTTCTGAGGTCAAAAATACCACTTGTTGGTGTGAATTTGATCCCTCACCCGTTAAATGCCAGTCATAGACTATTGATTAAAATTGATTATTTTTATTCTAGTAGATATGCTATAGAAAAATATTCAAATAATATGATGCCATGTTCTTGATTTGATTTGGGTGTAGGAGCAAAGATCTTGATCACAAAAAATTAAAAAAGGTTCTCACATTATATTCGTGCAGTGGCTCGGAATGATGGTTGACACGGTAGCGTAGAGGGATTCGAAGCACAAAATCTCACCTTCTAGTACCGGTTTGGGAATAAAAAATGCTCTAAAAAAGCAACCCATATATGGAAGGTGGTAGGGCAGCCGTGCAATGTTCTATAACTATGTTTACCAACAAATAGTAAATAATTTAATTTATTTAAGATGAATTAAATGGTTCTCAGGTATCGGCGTGGCTTGGCGGCAGATTTTTTTGACTCGGGCATTCATAAGCTCGTATACCGCATGCAAAAATGCATTGACCTCAGTGGCGACTACTTAGAAAAAAAGCTAAAAGTCTGAACTTTTCAATGTACGCATTCATGGAATTAAACATGTTTTACACTGTAAAAAATCACTGAGAAACTTATTTCACGGATAACCCTCGTATCTTCTAGATTCAAAGACCATTTTGGACTAAAATGTAGCTTAAACCTTTCGTTACGGCTTGGTGTAATACAAATTATTAAAACTGTCAATACAGCGTGAATTTTTCAAACATTTTTTTTTTGTGTAAAACTAGTATTTGAAGAATAAATGTACTTTTCTGACCAATGTTCATGTATATCATTGGTTCTTGTATCTTTTTGTTTTCAGATAATACATAAAAAACTATTATATTTAACAAACGTTCATAATGTTACTCCAAAGATATGGTGGCATTGACACATGTGGCTTACATAAAAATCGCTCCTAGGTTGATAAAGAGAATGTCTGCACTTCCAATTTCCTACCGTAGATGTCACAATGAGTACTGAAAGTAGAAAAACGATATATCACGTCAAGGGATGTCAACGGTTTGGGAATCTTTGATGGCATATGCTGACAACCGACGCGAAAGTGTTAAAGCCTTCTTCGGTGATTTATAAAGGACATATTTTACAAATCAGCAAATTTGTTTAGTCTTTAAAAATTTTGTTAACGTGATAGTCTTCGGAATATTTCACATTCTCGATTCCTTTCACGGGTCGATATATTTGAGAGCGGATTGCAGCAAAAAACGCATCGCTCGACTTTAATACAACGAGTGTAGGATTTGGCCAAAAACATGGACAAAAAATCCAAATCGAATTCGTGAAATTATTTTTTGCCACCGTATTTTACGTGCGATCTATTTAACGGATTAACGAAACGGCATTCTAAATATTTTTCAAAGAAGTAACATGATATGTGAATCATTTTAATGCATTTAATAAATATCCGTGAAATACAAAACCGCAAAGACCAAAAACATCACCAATAATCATTTTTGGGAATTAATTCACTTTTTTCTCCATACACCATACATACATAAAATTAGGATGATTTTTCAATAAGTTTCTTTTCGTCATAAGGGTGTAATTTCACGTCGGTATTTCAACGATTAGCAACTTCTTCGTCTATATAAAGGATAAATACGCCCTATCCTTGAATACTGCAGTCACCTTTGGATTGGAGCCATATACTCAGAGCTTAGTTAACAGGCTATTTATATATAATCGTATTTCTGAAAATGTTTATATTACGTACTCATATAATAAATGTGATACGCCACTGATTATCGAATAAGCTGCAGAGCCACATAAGCTGACTTGATCGTTGTTCAACTAAAATTGTTATCTGTTTCAATAAAATTATAATGTTAAATATAAGCAACGCCACTGTGCATAAAATGCAAAGTATAGCCTTATTTACAAGCTTTAATGTGGATGATTATATTGTCTTTATTATTTATAATCATATAACTACAATAGTTACCTAAAATAAAAGTATACTCATGTTATATACTCGTACAAGAAACGAAATTATTTTCCTCATATATATGTTGCAAAAATACTGCAAGACAGCTGGCAAATGATAATGATTAGTTGGTTACATACGATCAGTACATTTTTGATTAATCATAAGGATTTTGTTCCGGAACCGAGATCGCAGTCCCAAAATTACAGCGTCAACTAAATGGTGACGCCGGAATACCAAAGTTCTGGCACTGAGGATAAGTCCCAAGAACAGAGTTGAAATAGTACTGATAAATTTGATAACATATCCCTTTTTTATATCTTAGCGTACAACATGAGTAATCATTCTGTATATTATAAAATTTATATTAATAAATCGATTTTCATACACCGCAAATTCCACGATACCTGCTGTTTTGAACCTTGATTCCTTCAATTTACATAGAGTCAGAATATTGTGATGGTCAATGCCCTGTGTCGTACCCGACTGTGTGAATCGATGAATTCAAGCTAAGATAGAGAATTTGATTATAATTTGACAATTTATACTTTAAAGACTTTTGGATGTTTTATACAAAATGATTATGTTCAAATAACGTTTTGAACAATACTCGGACATCAAATGAAATGCTCAATTAAGCCAGAACCCACCGTTTTGCAGTTATCATGACAGGTATTCAATCAACTTTAAGATTCCTTCAATCTCTTTGAATTCCTTTGCATTGGTTCTTATCTCTCTCGCAATCATCACACTAGTTTTATCAACATAAACTTGTTCAGGAACATTGCGATGTAAGAGGAAATTCCATTCTTGACGGTAGTTCAAATAACGTTTTGAACATATTTTTATATCAATAATATACTGATGTAACATAAAAGCAACGCCACTGTGTTACTAATACGCAACAGATCCATATTAGCCAACTAATGATCCGGATAATTACATGACCGTAACATCACTGAGCGTCCTTCCTTCGCATGTATCAAAGAAGCATGATTGATGGCGTGACTGTTGGATCCAGTGGGTCATTCATCAAGTGATCGAGCCTGCAGTCACATACATGATACATTACAGTATAGCCGTACCTTTAAAAAGAACCTCACTAACTGTTTGTTGTGACTACCACAACTTTTAAAGTGAAAAACCGGAAGTGACATTTTCAAAAGCTTTCAAAAGAGATATGTCAAAACAAAAATCTTTTTACTTTTGTCTCTGATTTAATAACTAAGAAATATCAAAACTGTTTATTTTTATAAAACGTAAAGATTTTTTTTTCTCAAAATAATATTAAAATACTACCACTGACATTGTGGTAAAGGCCGATTGGTTTTTGATCTAATAAAAGCATCCCTCCCGTCACCGGTCGGAACTTCGTTTGCATGTATTAGCTCTAGAATTGCCACAGTTATCCAAGTAACTGTGTAAGATCTCAGGAACCAAAACTGATATATTGAGCCATTCGCGGTTTCACCTTAATACGGCTTATACTGAGACTTGCGTGGCTTAGTCTTTGAGACAAGCATATGATTACTGGCAGGATCAACCAGGGAAATGTTTTAAAAATAAATATATTCGAGTTTTTTTGGTCAAAAGATAGATTTGTATATTTTTCAAATAAGCAGCCTGTGTCATTTACAAATGAAAAAAATTACTGTATTTGAACAGTTCAAGTATTTTGTGAATATTTTATAACACACAAACACCCATATGCTGATACATTCCTTGACTAAAGGTAACCAACTTAACACCCATTTGCAGAGACGTTTAAGATTATTTGATGTGAATGTGAGGGCTGAGAGTAACTCACTTTAATCATCTTACATAAATGTAGCTATTGTAGGTTTTTTTACTTTAAGAAGTGTATATTTATACGGGTCTTTAGTTAGATACCTTAGGCCAAGGAATGATTCTATATACGGGTGAAAGAATAAAATCTGTTTTTTTAAGAAGCAATATTTATGTGACATAAACCATTTTCACTTTATAATATTAAATATATGTATATGTATAATAATATTTTTATTTACTTGTACAAACATATGTATTGAACACACTTGGGTGCTATTAACGTACAAGTACATTCAATTTTACATTTCTTGAGGTTACCATAATAAATATATTTTAATTTTAATTCAACTGGCTATCTAGCCCCGGGAGTTGTGACATGGGACGAGTTGAAAGGTGTGGCGAAAAGTTGTGACGCTGATATGTTCCAAATATAGAACGGATACGGAAATAAGAATATTAATATAACTAAAATAATAGGTTAAACTGATGTAGTGAACATAGTTAGTCGAAGCTGCAGTCTCTGAAACAGAGGCCATATTTTACGTGATCCATGTGTGTTACGTACGTCTCACGCTGAAGACGACAGCTGTTGATAGTTATATGTTATTTGTAATGATATAGGAATTCGATGGTTTATTATACTTTGCATCCCACGAGTATTATCGGGCGGACCTTCAATAAAGAAACAGTCCGTGAGCCCCGACCGATTGTTAGAAAGGGGGCCATAAATATTAAATATTCAGAAAGTGTTCCTTTGTGTAGTAAAGCGTGCGAACGAGCCTAGGATACGTTTCAGTTTTAGCCATAAAAACATAAACCGATGTTATGGCTAGGATTACCTATCTCCAGGAACGTTTCGTAATAAAACCCTAAGAAAGGAATACAGACTCGTGCGAACGTGACTATTCTCACGGCCGCAAAAGTAGGTACCAGAAAATTAATGTATAAAAGCACCGACTTGAACGTTAAATAAATCAGTTTAGACTTGAATCTCTTGCGTTTCATTTCTACCTCCCACCCTCCTGTAAAGCCGCGCCGGCTGCCTGAAATCTGGAGAAATGAGGCTGTCCGCCCACTTCAGATTGATGGCGTAACTAGTTACCTTACAAGTAACTGGGAGAAGATGGTCTAGTGAAGAGCGGAAAACCGATACACGCCCGTAGAGCGGATCGTCAGCGGAACTGGAAGCTGTCGTCTACATTTGGTCCTTCGAACCGGATTCTGCCTTCGTGAAGAAGATCATCTCCTGACCTGATCATGCCTGCCAATCGATCACCGATTGCAACGCGATCAGGAAGCAACCGTGGAACTAACATGGAGGAGGACGACGCCCGATCAGAATCGGGGAGTCAATGAGGTCCGTGGACTCCAGAGAGGCGCGCCGCAAGTCGTTGAACGCTCTCACCGACATGATGGCCCAGCTCGTCGCAGCCGTGACGACAAGCAGCGCGCAAACCAACGCAGCCGTGGCGCAAACCAACGCAGCCATCGCAAGCTTGGCCGCCAGCCTACAAGTTCAGCGGACCACGGAGCTCCCGCCCGCACATGAAGCGGACCGCCGTGCGGCCCGCAGTACGGGCGAAGCAACTCACGCCCCGATGCAGCAGCCCGCCACGCCGAGGTCTGTGCAAGTCATACGGGAGCCTGAGGAGGACCACTACCGTGCAGCCTGCAGCGCCGGTGAGTCAGTCCCGCCCACACATGAAGCGGACCGCCGTGCGGCCCGCAGTACGGGCGAAGCAACTCACGCCCCGATGCAGCAGCCCGCTTACGAGTGGGTGAGGCAGGAGCCAGCCGCGCAAGAACAGCTGAGCTCCATGACTGGTCGTGAAGAGCGCGCGGGGCATATGGCTGCCGCGGTTCGAGAGCGCCCAGCGCCGTGTCGGTCGGGCGCGGAAGCCGAGGCCGAGCAGCCCGCTTACGAGTGGGTGAGGCAGGAGCCAGCCGCGCAAGAACAGCTGAGCTCCATGACTGGTCGTGAAGAGCGCGCGGGGCATATGGCTGCCGCGGTTCGAGAGCGCCCAGCGCCGTGTCGGTCGGGCGCGGAAGCCGAGGCCGAGCAGCCCGCTTACGAGTGGGTGAGGCAGGAGCCAGCCGCGCAAGAACAGCTGAGCTCCATGACTGGTCGTGAAGAGCGCGCGGGGCATATGGCTGCCGCGGTTCGAGAGCGCCCAGCGCCGTGTCGGTCGGGCAAATGTAGACGACAGCTTCCAGTTCCGCTGACGATCCGCTCTACGGGCGTGTATCGGTTTTCCGCTCTTCACTAGACCATCTTCTCCCAGTTACTTGTAAGGTAACTAGTTACGCCATCAATCTGAAGTGGGCGGACAGCCTCATTTCTCCAGATTTCAGGCAGCCGGCGCGGCTTTACAGGAGGGTGGGAGGTAGAAATGAAACGCAAGAGATTCAAGTCTAAACTGATTTATTTAACGTTCAAGTCGGTGCTTTTATACATTAATTTTCTGGTACCTACTTTTGCGGCCGTGAGAATAGTCACGTTCGCACGAGTCTGTATTCCTTTCTTAGGGTTTTATTACGAAACGTTCCTGGAGATAGGTAATCCTAGCCATAACATCGGTTTATGTTTTTATGGCTAAAACTGAAACGTATCCTAGGCTCGTTCGCACGCTTTACCACACAAAGGAACACTTTCTGAATATTTAATATTTATGGCCCCCTTTCTAACAATCGGTCGGGGCTCACGGACTGTTTCTTTATTGAAGGTCCGCCCGATAATACTCGTGGGATGCAAAGTATAATAAACCATCGAATTCCTATATCATTACAAATAACATATAACTATCAACAGCTGTCGTCTTCAGCGTGAGACGTACGTAACAATGTGGTTTTTTTTTCAACACATACAGGAGAATACCGACAGATGGTAATATAAATTCTAAAGTCCCATCTGTGGTATTCTATGACGCTTAGCACAGTGCATATGGTTAAGCGCTGCATGTGGAGTGCTGAACCGCAAACGTCATAGACTACAGCCCGAGATTAACGCATCATCCTTATTATTACAGGAATTCACTATCAATGGGTAGTCATCACGGGATGACTTTCGTCTAACACCAATTTTAATTGATAGTCTTTGACTGGTATTTTATAAGTGAGAGATCAAATTCACACCAACCTATGACAGTATTTTAAAACTCATGCTCGATTAAAAATGCTATTTTTTTAAGTGAAGACAAGGTAAATAAATAAATATTTATTATAAAAATATTAATAATTTATCTTTATATTTACTAACATCATGAAGAGATGAAAGCAAATTTCACTGAACTAAAAGCAATAAAAAAATACTATGTAACTACACGGTCATATAAATAATCATTTAAAAAAGTATTAGTCTTATTTTGGTCTGTTAATTATTTTAAGCCCAAACGGAAATTAGCATTTATGGTTTTAATTGGTTTTTATGGTTTAACATTCGTATTCCAATTTAAATTATTAGATACATTTGTTACCTCACGTATTTGGTAACTTTGAAATATGACCAAATCTTCGACTTATCTCAGATTCTAATCGAAATACATTCGTTTGGAATTCGATGACGTGTGAACCATATATTAACAGCATTTTTTTTTTAATTGAACGTGATATATGATGGCATGTGCATCAAAGGTTTTCTGAGATTATAAATACATGTATTTTAACGGAATTCTACTAGAATATGCGGCACCAGTATGGGGTCGATCACCAGATTGTAATAAAGTAGATACTGCCCTCAATGAGGCATGCAGAGTCGTCACAGGCTGCCTCAAACCAACATCCATTCAAAAACTATACCCCTTGGCTGGTATCCCACCACCAAACATAAGACGCAAGGTCATATTTTTTTTTTTTTATTTAATCAAATATAATAGGATACATTTAAGATTTTTTTGATAGTATTAGATTAATTTTTTTTTTTTTTTGGGAATTCGCTTTCCACGCCACTTAAAGGTAGATCTTGTGTGTGGCGTGGGATTCATCTTTTGATTTAAGTGTTGTATAATTTATATTATTATTTTTTTACATTTTTTACATAATAACATATTTTTTTTTTTTTTTCGAATATAAAATAATATCATTAATATTTATAAATTTTTTATAATCGAAGTGATAATTTCAGCATCATTTACATATATAATTCGATTCTTTAATAGCCTCGACCCATGTAAGTCTCAATTTCCACCAGACACATTGTAATGAACTTAATATAATCAATACCTTTTTAACAATATAAATATTTTATACAATTTATATAAATTCTATACTTATTATGCTTGGATCATATACATACAATTACTACTTAGTACCTAGCTTGAATCATATACAGAGAGGCTTACATTAGTATCATTTTAATAATAGTAACATTATAATGTAATAAAAAATTATATATATATCATTTATTTCTCATTTTTGTACAATTACGTCAGACCTGATTTTTTATTTTTGAAGAACCGTTTTCCCCTTTTATTCATTATTTTCATGTCACTGATCGCTTTTATTTCCGGAGGAAGATTGTTGAAATTCACTATTCCGTTGTATTTGTAACCATTCTTTGCATGTTGTGTGTTAAATTTTGGTATTAGTAGATTATGTATATACCTAGCAGAGTGATGAGTGTTCCAGTTTTCAATTCTCCTTTCTTTTATTGTCTGTAGAACAGTGTATTTTTTGGTATAATGAATCTACCGTTGGCACTTTAAATTCATTGAATAGGCTTTCTGTTGGGTATGTGGGAGGTTTTTTTAATATGATTTTGATGATAAGTTTTTGTACAGTTCTAATGGGGTTGGTGATATTTAGGTATGTTCCTCCCCAGCCTACAATGCCATATTGCAGTTGAGATTGGACAATGGAGTAGTAAACCATTTTTAAATCTGCTCTAGATAGGATGTTTCTGAGTCTAATGAATATGTAGATGCATTTGCGTATACGTTTCACTAGTTCGGCTGTGTGCATGTTCCATTTTAAGTTACTGTCAATATGCGCCGAAGAAATGCGTAAGGCAATCAACCAACCATCCCACTGCTTGTATAATCAGATACCTCCAACACTTTTCATTACTCCATAGGAAGGCCTCCCAACAGGCAAGAACCTTGACTGGTGGACCTGAATATCCCTGGATAGATTAAGAACGTTTCTGCAAAGAGAGTCACAATTGTACGACCGTATTTTTGTATTTTCGTATAGGTCAGATGATTACCCCAACGCTTTTAGCGTGAGGATTATTTTATCTAAAATAAAGTCATAAAAATTTGATTAGTTTTATTTTGTCAGTCACAATATGATTTTTATGTTTTACAAATAAATATAAATACTAAGCTGATGAATTACACATTTAAAACAACTGTTTCTGACAATATTGTTTATGTTTTTTAAACATTAAAAATCAATTTATCTTTTCGCGAATAACACAATCACCTTTGCAAAAAAGCACGGTATTAACGAATAATTATAAATCTCGGAGAAACCAATTCCGCGGTGTAAGGCGATATGTCTTCGCTTTTCTTCAAGATCGTAATTTTCAACTAAGTGGTCCCGTCGCGTGAAAAGGTGATAAAACAAGCAACAAATAAACAGAACGCCATATAATATGACAGTGACTCTTAACCAGCGACCCGCGGACATATTCCATTAAGTCAATTGATTTCATATTTAAGCCATACTCGTATTCACTATTCTAATACTACTGACATCCTCCTCTCTACGTTCTTTATTGAATTGCGTGGTGGCAGGATGAGGAGCAGATTAACAACACGACTTTTTCTGAAACACCATATATATTTCGATAACTTTACAAACTTTTTTTTTACGCAATAACGTGCCGGCCATAGTATGACCTCGCCGCCGTCGTCACACAACTGGCTGGCTGCTTGCCGGTGACACCCAGCACCGCAAGTGACGATCTCTATAACTAACGTCATTCCCGTGACCAGACTTGTCCAAAATGTACATGTACGACAAGCGAACAGAAATAACATGAAATATTGTACATCGAGGTTTTCGGTACCAGTCAGCAAGGGCTATAACATGCTGATGTAAATAGTACAACATATTCGTTTGTATCTGAACCATGAACAAGTAGCTTTTTGCGTGCGTCCAGTAACGGGTCGTCATCTGGGTCTCCAAAAACAGGATGGAACAGGGAGGGTTTCACCAAGCGAGTATCTGAACCGTATTAAATGAGTATGATCACCACAATTTTTCACAATACAGGTCTATCATACTCCATGATCCATGTCATACCCCTCGAGTTGCATAGTTTTTTCGATTCGATTTAAGTATCTGGGCCACTGGGTTACAGAGGATCTAAGTGATGGCACTGATATTGAGAGGGAGCGGAGGGCGCTGTCGGTTCGATGCAATATGTTGATTCGTAGCTTTGCATGTTGTCGTGTAAACGTTAAGCTGACGTTTTTTAAAGCCTTCTGTCAAACTTTCTACAAGTGCGGCCTATAGGCTGACTATACTCAGAAGGTCTACAATGCACTCCAGGTCCAGTATAACAACGCCTTGCTGGGTCTGCCGCGATACTTCAGTGCCTCAGGCATGTTGACAGAGGTGCGAGTGGATGGCTTATATGCCATAATAAGGAAACGTTGCGCTTCTCTGTGTACTTCTCGACAAGTTCATTGCTTTGTGACCTGCTCCTCATCCATTTCAACAAAGTAGAGACGCTTTATTTCGATTGGGGGACATCAGTACTATGTTAAGTTTCACGTATCCCTCTAAGATGAAATAATCGCTAAAATAATAATTAATGTAAAAACCAAGGCATATTTGGATATTTTTTTTTGTGAAGATCAAATGATATCCAAGCAAGGCTCAAACCATTTGATTCTAAAGTCCTAATTATCTTAACTATTGATGCTATTTAATGATTGCAGGTGTAAAAATGTTGGCTAGCAATGATATTTATTATAGCCGACTAGCTTATAGACTTGCCTGGAGCTAGCGTTAACCCAAATTCGTACATCTGTTCAGGCATAAATCACTGTATAGATAACCCCAGTGCCTAGAGCCGATAGTGATAACTCTGAATAAGAGTGAAAACATAAATAGTACAGTCGTAAACTTGGCTTCGCTAAAAACATGATACAGTAAGCTTAGATAAAGTAACTTACGGATAACTGTAATTAAAAATATATATTTATTCCACAAAAATATATAATTAAATATTGATAGTAATTGCATATATTTATGGGTCTAACTTCAACGTTAAATGAAAGAATAATACTTTTAAAAATACTTTTAATATAAGAATAAACATACCTTGTAATAAGGACATATCTCGGAACTGAAAGTTAAGCAATATCCCTTCATCTAATCGAGCTTTATTTGCACATAGACTTGATCTCAATTTAAGATGCATTTTTATAAATTTATATTCTCCGATTTACCATCCAAGATTGTAAGGATCATCGCTTGATAAATCGCAGTAATAGAGTTTGATTTTCACTTCGATTCAACAGTTTTTTTCGATGTTTTGGTTTTTAATTTTAAATTCATTAATCAAAATTATAATTAACCTACCATTTAAAGCATAATTGTAAACGTAATTTGTTCTCCTTAAAAAATATATACGGTTTATAAGTACTTCATCATCAGCCTGTATCCGTCCACTGTTGAACGTAAGCCTCCCGCATGAGTCTCCATCCTCTTCGATCCGCCGCCTTCTGCAACCATGTCACTCCCGCTATTCTTCTTATGTCGTCAGTCCACCTTGCATGGGGTCAGCCAATGCTTCGTTTGCCAGTTCATGACCGCCATTCCACTACTTTTCTTCCCCATCGACCGTCGTCTCTTCGACAGATATGTCCTGCCCATTTCCACTTGAGTGTTCCTATTCGTTGGGTAGCATCCACTACTTGAGTTCTTCTGCGTATTTCATCGTTTCGGATTCTATATTTTAGCGGTACTACGAGCATGGATCTCTTCATAGCACGTTGGGTGACCTTTATTTTATGGGTAAGACTTGCTGTTGGATTCCATGTCTCTGCACCATAAGTTAATACGGGGAAGATTATTACAAGTACCTATATTATTTTAAGTAATGCAAAGGATTGTATTTTGTCGGTACCTAAGGCCCCTCGGGCCTGTCAACTTGTACCTACCTAAGTAGGGAAACACTCTTTACCGTAATCCAACAGAGGCCTGGACTTGTTGGATACGTCAACCTCATCTTTACGAACTCTAACTAATATGCCTTTTCTATATATACGCAGTGACTTTCGGTAAATAAGTTTAAATGTTAATTTTTAAAGTGAAAACTATAACTTTTGTACCCACGTTTGTTGTTGCTCACAAAATCCCGTTACTTATACAACGAGAAAATATTTTGAAAACAATGCGTTGGTAAGTGCTTTTAAGGAGCTCAGGTACAACGCGGCCCAATAAATATAGTATCTCATTCTTCTTCGTAGTATCAATCCGTGGATTGCTTTGTAGCAACAAAATCTTACATCTCAATCTCCACTCTTCTCGATTTTCTGCAGCCTTCTTTAGCTCAGCATTAAGAGTTGCAACTCATGTCCTCGAACACTTGCTGCAAGTACTCCCGTCTATGGTGGCCTATACGGGAGTGTCTCATTATCCTGAAAAAAATCTGACAGTTAACAAATGCACCTGACTTTTTTGAGGTGTCCATTTGCTCATTTTGAGTGTCAATATTTAAACAAAGAAATTTATCAAATAACTTCCTCAATATTGGTAAGAAGAAATTTGCCACACACGACTAAGCCCAAAAGCCACAATATCAGAGAAATATATCATTTGACAAATAATCTTAAAATGAACGTCAATAACACAAATAAACAAATTGTTCAAAGACAGTAAACGGCTTGCGAAACATTTAATTACAATTTGGCACTTGCTTATTAAAACTGTGTACGTGATTGATGTGCGCGTAATGTTTCGCCCATTCATGAAATTGCTTTGAAATATTGAAAGCATCCTGTGCGTTCAGCTGAAAGAAGAAAAAAAACAATAATTAATATTAAACATTGCAATTTATTCCAATTAATTTGCACGGTCGATTTGATACTAATCCCGTTTCACTAAGTACTCTGCCAATTATAGAACGTATCTATTTTTTGTGTGCCAAATTAAGCTCCTCACTACTGCAAGAGGAAGTTTTTTTTCCGCGAACAAAAAACGGCAAAGCGAAAATGATAATTGCTGAAAAAAAAATGAATTAGTTAGTAAGTGGTAAGCGAGAATAAATGACAACGTTTCTACTTCGACATTCCTGGTGGACACTGAATAAGCATCTTGCATTCAAATAGTGTCGGAGTAAGTTTTTTTATATGTAAAAGCATTCACGACAGCAAATGATTATTATTATGTCTGTATTTTTACAGCGCTATTTATGACCATTTTAAAAAGGTTTTTTGCCTCTCTGAGTAAAAATGAGAGTTTTGAATGTGCTACTGAAGGATACCTCCGTTTTCAGCTCTTTAAAAATTCCAGCAGCAAGTTCCAGGTCGTTGATGCCACGAAACTGAAAGATTGATTGCCAAACTCCGTGCTTGAACTATTTCTCGTGAGTTGCAGGGTGCCTTTACTTGCTCTGGCTGATCTGAGAGTCTCTCGACGCGCACTTACAGGTATCTCTGATGGCTTGATAAGCTCTTTCCAATAGCTCATTGCAGTAAGCTTAGATATTTGGTTAATGATATTAATTGGCTCTATGATCTTCTTCAGGGTTGATGATTTAGTGTTGCTTGTTTAAAGATGATTCAGTTTCAATCCTGAAGAAGACCGCTGCAATGGCGGTCGAAATATTGGAAAAGAGTAATTCGACACACGACTTAACCCAAAATTTACAATATCAAATCTTGCCGTGAAAACCTAAGAAGTTATTTTTAAAAAATCTAATTCAACAAATTAAAATGACGTTTTTTTTCTTTTAAGAACTAAATCCACATTAAATATAAAAAAATATTCAATCTGGCTCTGGATTTGACAAGGTATTAAAGCTTTTTTGTGATCTCTGTGGCAAGTAATACAATTATTTCGTACATCATGTAGTAACTCGTACGAGAAGATTACCTGTAGCTTTTTACGGCCATCATTTACGTGTTATGACAATCACATTTGAGTTGCCTAATTTTTCGCTGATTGGTTTTTAATTCTTGTTCATACAAATAATACATCGATTATGAGCCGTCATCGTAAAAAAATGATAATTACATAACTTATGCTCTTTATGCAAATTTTCTCACAAGAAATGGCACTATGATTCATCCAATTAGTTCTATCTTTCAAGTATATTCGTCATTACCAGATGCAGTGTTCTATCACTATCGATCTATCACTTTTATGGGTGAACTTGCTTTATCTTGAGTTATTATTCTACATTCTGAAATATTGTACTCGAATTTCATTATTAATTTTGTAATCATTGAACTTTTTTCGTTTTTACCATATCCACTGCATATTTGGTAGCATATGGACACCACAAATTGCCGTTTCACCGTTCCGTTATGTCTTAAATTCTCATGCCTTATCCCAGAGTTCTACGAAGGAACAAAGATTGTTCCAGGGAACTTCTAGGGTAAGAACCCGCAATCTTGCATTGACTGTGGCTGTTGTACCAAATAAATATTTGGGTGTTCAATAATCACGGGAATGGATCAATGATAAAATGTCCCGTGGATCAGACATCCAGCGCCCCACTTCGTAACCGATAAGTCGCTGAACGAATTGTCTGTGAACGAAAAGTCGTGACACAGTTTTATTGCATATGATACTATGAAATATGTTCTTTTTTCACACAACTTTACACCAGACAAAACAACAAGCGCGCTAAAAGAACCTCTTCAATGTCATAAACTGTTTAATACTCGTATCTGAATATATTTTGTAACATAATTGGTCCATTTGATTTTTTATTACACTTAGCGTAATGCATCAATGTTAATAATACACTCCGGCAATATAATATATTATAACCTGTTATAATTTCACATTCTTTCTTGGCGTGGTGTTTTTGTTCGACCATCATCTTTCAAAATAGTTATTCAAAGCAGGGCCTTGAAAAACCTATACACAAAATAATACCAAATTATTTGTAGGCATTCAAAAAATTTACATCACTCTTAATAAAAATATTATGTTTGGATGGAAAATTACTTCTATTGTATTTCTCTACACGTCAATCGTCGAGTTATTCATGAATAAAATAAAAAAACTATTATCAGTATTTGGATAACGCTTTTTTATTACTGAATTGTTATTCCAAAAGCGCTTCTTTGCCTCTCTGAGTAAAAAGGTGGGTCTCGAGTCTGCTTCTGAAGGATGCCTCTGCTTAAAGTTCTCTTATGCTTTCCGGCAGCGAGTTCGATGTCATTGGTGCCGCGTCATGTTTACTCAGTCAACACATCTATTGCTGCCAGCCTTGGTGGTTGCACATCACAAATACAATAATGACAGTACACACAATAAAATTACTTTAAGAGTCAGATTCAAAGGCACCTTTCAATTACAATTATGACAGTACACACAGTGAAAGTAGTTTCAAAGTTATCACGCAGATCGTGTTTTGTCTATGCGCTTTTAGTTACGTGACGCATATGAAAATGGCGGACGCTGTCAAAAAATACCATAAATGAAACAATAAAAATGAAATGATTCTATTTCAAGATAAATTTGGTTATATTTTTTTGGTACACCCCTGATTTTTAACTCTAACATCGACGTATTGAAATGTGGTCAGCTAATGTTAGGACACTCGTATCCTGAGGCGGCTGATTAGATTACCTCTGCTTAGCCCAGTGTGTACTCGCAGATGTACTTATCACATATTCAACAGACCTCGGTAATAACACACCGACGTATCCCAAGGGCAACCGACTACTTGAGATTCCAAAAAAATATACAAGCGCATTTATATTAGAATATAAAATATTTATATATTATATATTCAACTATAATCTTTTACGCAAAAAGACGATCTTGTCGCATTGGACAACGATATTTCTTGGTATTATATATGTATAAAACCGTGTCGAAAACAACAGGGTCAGATCCAGTCTGCCCAGGAGTGGGCGACGTCAATGGTGTTACTCCCGGCTATCATCAGGTCTTCCTCGGTGCAGCTACTCGGACACAGTTGTGTTATTGGCTGTGATAGATTGATCGCGAATGGAAATCACAGGAAAGATCGCTGTCCGCCGAGATCAATCACGTTTTGCGAACTTAACATATATGATTTTGACATCCCCCGTCTAATTAAAGAAAATCCAGATCTTGAAATTAACATTAGGATGCATGGTGGATGGGTGATGAGCAGGTCGCCAAAGCAAAAAACTCGTCGAGAAGCACATTGACATTTATTTTACGCTAAACAAAAAAAAAACTGAAAATTCGGTTTTCCGTCCGAAGCAGACAATGCTGTTTACCGCACAAGGCCCCAGACAGAGACTGCTAGCCGGCGCCAGTGACAACCACTGCGCCCGAAAACTACCCGCCCCCACATGACATGGAGCAATTATCAAAACTAAAAAAATGCGCATTCAAACGCCGCGTCTTATAACTACTTAAATCTAGAACTCCGACTAACATTTTTATATGTCTGTGTCGGACGAGCAAACAAAAACAAGATAAAAAAGCATATCGATTATTTAATAGCCATGCTCTTAAAATATATTTTTTAGTAAACCCTAATATAAAATATATATTCACGCTTTTCAAGTGACTTCACGAGTTGTGTATCTTTGCATGAAATCAATTTTCAATGCAACTTATATTACGAGTATAAAAATAGATTATTGAATTGTGCCAATTCGTGTTTACGACTCGTATTTAATTATGATAATTAATATAATTAATGACTTCAGTGCCATCATGATTAAAAGTAAATGGGCAAAATATTCTAATGAACGTTTTACTAGACGATCTTCGTTATTAGATTGTGGTAAGAAGGTGGCCTCATATAAAATGTCTACTTCTACTTTACATCGTTGTAATTATATTATTATGTGAATTTGAATAAAGTGAATGAAGCTTGGAATGTAGTAAGAAAGTCATAAAATAATATTCTCCAGTTATTTCGCTAATAATAATCCAATTTAATAATAAAATTTAATACTACAATTTGTATTTCTTTTCCTTCAATGACATTACAAAATAAACTATTTAAATTCGTTATCGAAGTACTAACGTAAGTGTGATGATGTTAATCTAATGACACATTTAGTGTCAATGACCCCAAGAACAAGTGTCGGAATACGCAGCGCAAATAGTCAGAATTTGTGTCAACAAAAACCATGTCATAAGTATATCATGGTTGACACACTAATAAAACGGCATTATTGTCACAAAATCAAACGTCCATCATTTCGTATCCGTCCACACCAGCACTGAATCTGAAGCAATATTGCACTAAATATGTCAATATCTTCACTCAAGTTGGTTTCAACTACTGTTTACTGCGATTCTTTCGTCTTACACGTATCCAGGATTGAACGATGGTCTTTTCAGGCCACATTTGAGGCTTCATAAGAGACTCAACTAATGAATAAAATCCTTCTTAAATAAACATCATTATAATTTTTTTGGACATCTTATACAGGAATTAAGCATTGGGAACTGATAAATAATGCGCCAAAATAAATATCAATTTATATGCTCAACAGTAAAAAGTTACCTGGTAAAGAATCAATATTAACATAATATACGAGTACATAATGCAAATATCGTTATCATGACAATCGCCATTATGTACGTCTATTTAAGTTTTTTTCCCTTATACATTGTGGTATTTCCTTGCAAGTTTTTTCTATAAAAAAAACTATTTATTCTAGGATGTAACATATTCACGAGTATACAATAAACCCATTTTTTGTATGCATTATGTGCTTTACAATTTAAAGGATGCAAAAAATATGTATTCACTGAATATGCAACACTTCAGATTTTTATGTATGGAAATTTCATAGACAATTCAAATGCGGATGTCATTCTTCAAATATCCTTAATATTAAATAATTACGTACATACAATATTCATATTAATAAAATATCTTGTAAAAAAACATAAACCTTCATTTTTCATGTTTTGCTTGTATTATATTATTAGCGTTAAAGATTTAAAAGCTGATATTATTTCCAAATAAACTTAAATATTTTTGTAATATAACAGAACTTAATTTTTATGTAATGTATCATACGCTTTATAATTTTTATGTCGGTACTATGTCAATTAAGTAATTGAACTTCTAATTTATTGATCATTTTGTCAATTGCCGGCGGGTATATCTCATTGGTTAAAGCGTTTGCTTGGCCTGCCGAAAGTTGTGGGTTTTATCCTTGACGGATATTAAAGAAAAATAAATGAATCCCTTTCGATTCACTCCATGGTTGGTGTGAATTTGATCCGTCGCCTGTAAAATTCCAGTCATATCGTAATAATCAAAATTAGTGGTAGACGGAAGTCGTCCCATTCATAGTAAATTCCTGTAATATTCATGATGATGCGTGAATGTCAGGCTGTAGTCTATGATGTTGGTGAATCAAGACTCCACATGCAACACTTAGCCATATGCAGCATGGTACGCGTCATAGAACTCCACAAATGAGAATTCAGAATCACTATCACCATCTGTCGGTATTCTCCTGTAAGTGCTTAAATAAAAAAAAGGATTGAAGCATCATCAAGATCACTTGATTTTCTCAGTTATAACATTGACTTTATTACCACCACAATATATTTATTTATAAATCCTTGTACGTGCAATAAAGCATATACCGTAGATGAAATATGTATGTTTTTTACAAGCTTAGCATATGTGTCAGTTTTCAAATATTTACGAATTTTACAAATCATGTCTTCAGAACTAAGTTTTATCCTTTGAACGATTATTTTGACGTAATACTAATAAAAACCAATTATATTTTAACAAATTCGTAAGCAAGTAATGATTTTATAACTAAAATTCGCTATAAGGTTTCGCGCTTACCCAGACGCTGCTATCTATATAATTTATTTCACCGACTTGAAGCATATTATGGGGTCTTATGAATTTTAGATCATAATCAAAGTAGAAATTTATATATAACCTGCAAACAAATAAAATGTTGAAATATACTTATGGTGTTAATATCGTGACAAAAAGAACCATAAAATATGATTGATTATACAAAACTATAAAAATAAAAATGTTAACTGTTTTATGGCCATTGTAAATAAAATATGTAATGCGTGAATTTCAGTGGCTTATATTTTTGATTAATAAAGCAATGAAATGTTAAATTTTTATGACTACATTGACCTTAGTCCAGTGGTAAAAGTGTCTGCATTCAGATTTCAATGTTTGACATATAATCCCACTCGAATTGGACATTTTTAGTGTTTCACTATGGAGAAATATTGAACATAAATGTACATATCAGGATAGATTAGTTAAATTATGTCATTAACATGGTTATTCAGATCAAATATTGTGGCTTAATTCAATTGTAACTATTCACACCATAGTTTTTTATGTAAGCGCATGCAGGAGAGCACAGCTGGTCAAGCCCAGTGCACTCTATGACGCTTAGCCAGGGAGGCTTGACGCTGCATGCGAGAAACGTGTGTTGTGTTCATGTTTGTGTGTGGGTTGGGGAGATTGGCAAGTGTTTTGTCAAGTTTCTTCAAGAGATCCAGATTGTACGAAGGAGTAAACACAACGCTGGAAGAGCATTCCAAAGCTTACCGGTGGCATTAAAGGAGGAACTTCGGAAACTGCCAGGTCTTGGTCAACACACATTAACCGTGTATGGATGTTTAGCAAGTGTAAGACAAGTTTCTCAGTTGTGGGTGGGTGCAGGGGGAATTAGTTCCTTAAGTTTCGAAGAGTAACGACCGTGGTAATAACGGTAGAAAATACTAAGTCAACTAATCTTACGCCTGTGTTTCATTGATTGCGGAATAGACGTAAGAGTTTCATATTTTATCAAACGAATTGCTCTTCTTTTGCATGGTATGATGATGTTTTTAATAATTGTACAATGACGCATCCAATAATAAATATATTGTATTACAAATAATATTTTGAGGATACTTTTTTGCTTCTTTCGTAATTATTAAAGAAGATTGAGTGACAGTGATTTATTTTTATTTAACTTGTCCAAATCTTTCACATCGTCAATTATCAGTATGCGAGTGTGAGTAATGAACTATTCTTTATTTTAGTAATAAATATACTAATTAAAATAATAATTGTGAAGTCAGCTGTTAATACTTAAAACAAGTATTTAGCTAGGTAACTAATGAACTACGTGATGCTGAGTTTTTTCCTACCATTACTTTTATATGCTCAAGTAGCACTGCAAATAATTTTAAACTGAATTTTTCATAGAAAAAATATTTCATCATCATCATCATCATAATTTTTATGTCCATTCCCATAATTGGAAAATATGGCCATCATAAATTTCTGTCAGCCATTATGATACTCGTCTCATACTATTTCAACACTGCCTCGCGCTATTAAATTATATATTGATATCAGCTCTATATAGCCCTTGCTGGTTGGTGCCGAAAATCCTCGATAAAAAATCTTTCGTCTCTTTTTTTTTTCGCTCGTTATATTAATTGCTTGACAGGTGTTGTTCTGTGGATCGCCACTGAATAAATTTCAGCGTTGGGTGACAACAACCACGGGTGCCCTGTGGCCATTAATCAATTGTGCACCGATCGCGACTAGTGGCAAGTGTGATCAGTCTGGGACCTAAAGCAAGCAAGTTCCGCCTCGGACCGAAAGTTTGCCAATTTTTAATTTGAATATATCTCAATGTGCTTCTGAAAAAGTATTTTTGTTGTTTATCTGCTCCTCATCTGCCCACCATGTGTCCTGATAACGATCCCGGTGACGTCAAGTCATCGCTTTCTAATTAATAATAAATAACTTTGTTAGTATCCACAGCCAAATTGGGAATTGTGGTTTTTGAGTTGAACCATAAGTGGCGAATTTTTTGTAATTAATATTTCGACTTAAATTGTGAACTCAAGATGCTCTGTAAGATGCAACCCAAAAAAATCGTCCATGAAGATGACCCTTGCAATGGCTGTCGAAATAATAGAATCCACAAATGTCACTTTCACCTGTTGGTATTCATCTGTATGTGCTTACATAAAAATAAAAATAAATGTATCAGTAATACAAGTAGTTACACTTCTAACGATGCTACAACATATAAAGTAAGAAAAAACATGTTTTTATTTTATTTTTAGAATTGTTACTTATTTTAAAGTACTGGAGGATAGGCCGCTTAGCGGTCCGAAGCGAATCCCCATGTGTCATTTATACATTATTTATTATAGCAATCAAGGATAAGCAGTTCAATAATTAGAACATATATTGTATCTCCACTTGTTCTGGAACTTTCTCTGCCGGTGACGTCACACACGACGCCACAAAAAATCGGCGGTCCATAATATCGTATATTCAAATTATTTAATTGGCAAATAAAATAATAAATCGGACTAATAAATAATTACTGTGACAACTTGATTCGCTGAAATTATGTCGCATAATCAATAAGAAAATCTGAAATTATTTATGACATACCATGACCATATTGGAGCGTCGGGATTATCAACGGAACTGGTGATACCCTGCGGCTGAGCATGTGGAGAGGCGCAATTGAGGAGAATGCTTGGATTGCCCCGAAAGATGACCTAGCCCCTGATACAGCCAGGGGTGAAATATATGGAGGTCCCTTAACAGACTTCGGACCGGAGTATGCAAGACGAGGACACAAATGAAAGCCTGGCAGTTTTACAGCGCACTTACTGAATGTGACTGCGGCGCGGATCAGACCCTGTCACACCTGTGACGAGATAATAGCCGAGAGTAATGCCATCGACGTCGCCCACTTCTGAGCAGACAGGATCTGACCCTGTTGTTTCCGACACGATTATATATACCTGGATATTAATCTTCTGAAATAAAGTACTTAGTATTTTCCTACCACTATGCGCTTGGGATTTTTTTTCTGTGTTGTCAACGATAAACTCTGACTGAGTAGTTTTAGCAAAGCGATATACTCGTAAGTCAAATGTTTTATTTTTTCAAAAAACTTTTGTCAAAAAAGTATTTTGAAAAGCTTTAACCCTTTCGTTGCGGCTCGGTGAAATACAAATTATACTGTTAATACGGAGTGAATTTTTCAAACCATTTTTTTTGCTTAAAACAAGTATTTGAAGCATAAATGTACTTCTCTGACCTATTGTCATGTATCACATTGGTTCTTCTATCCTTTAGCTATCAGATGATGCGTAAAAACTATTATATTTAACAAACGTTCATTATGTAACTCCATACATGTGGTGGCTTTGACACATGTAGTTTACAGAAAAATCGCTCCTGTGACGAAACCTAACGATATTTATTTACATGCTTTACAGAGTTGATAAAGGGAATGACTGCACTTCCAATTTCTTACCGTAGGTGTCACAATGAGTACTGAAAGTAGGAAAATGATATATGACGTCAACCGATGTCAACGGTCGGGGAATCTTTGACGGCAAATGCCGACAACCAATGCGAAAGCATTAAGATAAGTTGCGCATCTTAGATTATATCTTAATATAAATTTTTATAGAATTTTTTTATTGCTAAGTAATAGTGGGTACAGATTAGTGGTAAAGTGTTTGCTTATCATGCCGAAGAACGCTGGTTAGATCCCTGAGTAGATAATTTTAATAAAAAAAATATAATCGATTTCTTAGCTCTATAAATGCCCACGATTGATGTGACTTTGATCCTTCACCAGTATAATGACAGTCAAAGACTATTAATTAAAGTTGGTCGTAGACAAAAGACGTCCCGTAAACACAACTCAAAAAAAATCTGTTATAAGTGGATAATGCATGAATACCGAGCTTAAATATATCACTCCACAGGTGTTATATGGTAACTGCTGTTCAGCTATATGCAAAAGTTAAGCGTCATAAATCTACACATAATATTTCCTCTTTATTGTCGGTATTTTTGTGGATGTGATTTAAAAAAAAAATGACTGTGTATAATAAACTAAAATAATACTTTTTTTAGTTTGACTTCCTTTAATTAAAAAATCTTTCGTATTTCATATCCGTCAGAAAAAAATATCCTATTATTAACGTTAGTAAATTTATCCGAATAATAGGCTCATTATCACCGGATGTAGAACAAGAATACAATTCGACACGAATACTATTTTATGTGGCGAAAGTCATTTTATGTTCCAAGATATCGTAATTATATGCATATTTTTGAGTTACTGATAGTTTTATTTTAGTATAATTTTTATTTACTAAAAAAAAATTAGGCGTATCAAATTTTTTATTATTTTTTACTAAGGAGTTAAAGATGCTATAATTTTCTACTTACTCATAAAAATAAACATATCTTCAAGAAACATTCACACAAACATAATTCACATACTTTCTACATGCATCGTTTAACTATTCTGGTGTAACGTCACAGAGTCTACTATTTTAAGCCATCCGAGCTTTAAAGGATTCGTTTCCAAAAAAAAACCTTTATTATAACTTTTTTATGTGAACACGTACATGAGAATACCGACAGATGGTGAAAGTGATTCTGAAGTTTTTTTATCTGTGGATCCTATGACGCTTATCATTTTACATATGGATAAGCAATGCATGTGGAGCGTTGATCCTCCATCGTCATAGACTACAACCCGACATTCACACATCATCCTTATTATTACAGGAATTTACTACGAATGGGTGGTCTTCACGGGATGACTTTCGTCTACCACAAACTATGATTAAAAGGCTATGACTGGCATTTTATGGGTGAGGGATCAGAGTCACACCAACTGGGGTATTTTAAAGCTCTGAAATCAATTTAAATACATTTTCATCTTCGTCGGGGATGGAACCCGCGACCTTCGGCTTGCCAAGCAAACTCTGAGTTAGTTTTAAATTATCTTAGATATTGAATGGGACCGACAATTGTGTCAACGGCTGAGTATCCAACCGTAATCACAATGATTATTATCTCAGCATCAATTGTGATAATCGCTCGGAATGATCTAATTAGCTGGACGGCTTATCTCCAACTCATTCATTAGCCGACTGGCTTATCTCGAGTCATTAATTTGGTTCGGGTTATCTCCGAGTCATTAATCTCATGACATGGATATTGAGCCGAATTATCTTTTGGCCGGATGTTCGGCATCTGAAGATGTTCAGTGATCATGGATCTATGACATAATTTGATGACGAAATATGTGGCCAAACCAAAAAAACAGGATGTTTCAGATCTAAAGATTGTGGTAAAAAACGTTTTTTCTTGGAATATAGCCTCTTCTTCTTTATACTAGCCATTTCCCATCATCTGGGGTCGGCTCTCCTTGTGGACATTAGCCATGTCTGTCTGTCCTGCGTTGCATTCTCGGTCAAACCTTGGGTTTTCAGATGCTTGTTGCAGTCCAGTTTGCCTGCGGTCTTCCAGGTCTTCTTCTCAGCGTGGGTATGTTGAGGGCTCTCTTCACCATGTAGACCTCATCTCTCCGTGTCACATGCCCATACCATCTTAGGCGGTTTTCCCTTATCTTTTCAGGTATGGGGGCCACCTGAAATTAACCCTGAATATGCTCATTTCAAACTCTGTCCACTCTAGTCACACCGCCCGCCCACCTCAGCATCTTCATCTCTGCCACATGAATCCTATCCAAGTCACGTTTCAGTGGGGTCCAACACTTTCTTGGCATATAACCTCAACTTTTATTTTACAGCTCCGCAAAAACATAATAAAATCCACATGCTTTCCCCACCCGTCCCGATTTTATGTTTCCTTTTTCCCGTCCCGTATCTACGTCCGGATGGGACACATCACAAAGGATCCACATATGAGACTTCTCCGCCACCATTTGTTGGTATTCTGTTGTATGTATTAACGTAAAAAAACGCAAATTCTAATCCCGCCTTTGATGTGTGAGAGCGACGGTATAAATCATAAAACTTAAAGCCCGTTGAGAGACTATAAATCAGATATGATAGTTGCACTTGCGTTATTAATGACACGCCAAACATTATTCGCCATTTTAAATTCGGGTTTACTTTAAGTTACGAGTATTTTATTCTGCAATAGAGCTAGTAATTTAAGTAACTTGTATGCAAAAAAATAAAAAATAAATTAAACATTTTGTTTTATTCGAAATTAAAATGAATATTTGGGAATGATTTAAATTAATTTGGAAAATTAACATTAGTCCTACTTTTACTCCTACTTCTGAGCCACGAAAAAATCTTATTTAATAGTGCAATGTTCACTGTTAATCACGGAACATAATAATTTACCAAACAAACTTATATATTAAATTCTACAGGCTTAAAAGGGAAGGAGCAAAAGAGTTAAACTATTACACTAATAACATTAGTAAATATTATTACACTAATAACATTTCAGTTGAGTTATGTTTTATTATTATTTTAACTAGTTTTACTCATCAATTTATTATTTTGTTAAAATATCTTTATATATATTGATATCAGCTTGATATAGCTCCCTTGAGCTGATGGCGTAGAGCCTCGAAAAACGATCTTTTGTCTCTTATTTTTGTTCGCTCGCCTGACATGCAAATCTAATGTTAGTTTTGATTATATAATGTTGCACGGCATTTGCTTGCGCCATTTTACTTTTTATGACAGTTTGTTCATTTCATTATGGCCACTCTCATATCTTTAATTTGCTTGTCTGCCACGACTATTGGCGGCGCCAGATGTCAGAGTGCGCTGTCAGTTGGCAGCTCGCTCGCAAACGTTATGCATCCTGTCATCCAGTAAATCGATATCGAACTTCGAGAAGAAGATATCAATATATATATAAATTTGAAAATATTTTTACTCTATTAATGGAAATATTTTTATAAACACTGAGTTTAAAAGAAGGTATTTTTTAAAATAATATTTAATTAAGAATTTATCACTTTTGAAATATACTTATTCTAATATTATCACTGAGTTTCAAGATATTCGAAATTATTGGATTTAAATGTTTTGTTTTCCATATGTAGTATTTGAGGTGCATTTAGTATGGATCTCTGCACTTCACGATCACTATGCAAAGCCTTAGGTTAAGTTATATTAGGTTAAGTTATATAAGGTTAAGTTAGGTTATCGACACATCCAGTGCACCAGTTGTCCCGTGCACCAAAAGTCCCGTGCACCAGACATTTAGTGCGCCCCACGTCGTTACCGATGAGTCGTTGAACGAATTGTTTAAGAACGATAGGTCGTGCCAACAACTCCGGGCTGATTAGAAGTCAAATATCTGAAAGTGATTGTAACCCGATTTTTAGCACTACAGCCAAATGCAAAAAAATAGACGATCCGTATCTCAAAATACTCGTAAATCAAGGTTTTCGATGTAAATTTAAATATGCTGGGCAGATGAATTATTATCATACGTTTCGATGCTAGAAAGGTGAGGTTAAAATGTGGTTAATTTTCGTAATTAGTTCTAAGCCTATCATTGTTTGGCAATGCGCCTGAAGCTGTTTAAACTCGAATCAACTCGTAATACATGATTATCGAACAAGTGGCTAATTTTTTTTACGTTTGTACACAGTTAACGAGCGAAACTTAAAAAAAACGCTCAGTTTTTCCAATTAGGACAGAATGAAGGCTATATTAAATATTTTAAATTTACTCTCATTTTAGTCCAAACTTATCATTGAACGAATATTTTTCATTCAAAATGTGTATGTATTTTAGCACTACTTACAGTCTTACATATTTTTATCATTCTAATCTAGATAAAGTAGATACAACTTTAGTTTACTTATATTTTCTATTGATGCGTTATCTATTTCTAAGAATATTTCTTTTTGATCTAGACGACTTCTAGATCAAATGGTCGTCTGCACATATACGAGTACATCATCGCTAGATGTATTAATTACATTCAAAACATACTCGTATATTCGTAGTTAATACTCGTATAACATGTCGAATAAGATCAAGCAGTTTCTAAATTATGTCTTTAATGGCGTATATGACTTTGCGTCTTATGTTTGGTGGTGCGATACCAGCCAAGGGGTATAGTTTTGAAGTGGGTGATGGTTTGAGACAGCCTGTGACGACTCTGCATGCATCATCGGTATTAATATGAACTACATATTTAATGCTTAAAAATAATTACTTAAATATTTTTGTGTGAGCTGCTAAATGTGCATAATAAAACCAGCACCTAGTCATAACGTATGTTGTTTGATCTTAAAGTCTTGCCGTTCATGAAGTTGCCTTTCATGATACCGATGTGGGCGTCTTCCATCACATAAATCAGCTGATCGCTTCACCTGCAGCTGTTGTGAGGGTCAGGAGGCGGATCGGATCGTCACCTTCCATAATCGAATGATGTCCAACAAATGATCGGCTCCATGGCACCTGAGACGGACGCTGAACAGGTGTTTCTTGCATTGGAGAGGTCTTAAAATCGGAATGTTAAACGATTTTAAAGCAATCCATCTTCTTTGTTATGCTTTAATACAGTACAACGTGATATTTTGATACGTTGAACTTATTTTTATTACTTTTTTTTAATTGCATTGAATATTATTTACGTCTATGAATCTGAGCATCTCACCAAGAGCCAATGCAGCCGTATAATTGGCTTCAAAAGCAAGTGCCTGCGTAAAGTAGTGGAGGTGCGATGGTGTTTGACTTTGCGAGGCATTTTAATAAGTTTTTTTGATTTTCTGTCGTCCATTCTTGAAAATAAGTACGGTGTGGTAATTATGATGGTTTTCCCATCCAATGAAGGAATAATTTGTTTATTCAACGCCATCGACTACAGTCTGACATTCACGCATCATCCAATTATTACAAGAATTCACTATGAATGTGTGGTGTTTACGGGACGACTTTTGAATACCACCAATTTTCAAGACTAGACTACGTCAGGCATTTTATGGGTGAGGTATAAAATTAACAACAACTGGGATATTTGAGATCTCAGAAATCGATATTTTTTTAAATATCCGTCAACGATCGAACCCACGACTTTCGGCTTGCCAAGCAAACGCTTAACCATTGAGATATACTCACCGGCAATTGACAAAATGATCAATAAATTGGAAGTTCAATTTTTACATTGACATAATACCGACATAAAAATATAATGCGAATGAACCATTACATAAACATGAAGTTCTCTTATATTACAAAAACAATCAAGTTTATTTTGCATAAAAAAAAAATTTATTTGTTTAATTTATTTCATTAAACATAAAGTTTTTATATCAGCTAACATCCTCCTTTCTGTAAAACCTCGGTTTTAACCGCTAAGTTATACCCGTCTGCATGTTCTGAAAGATTGATGAGCATAACAGTTAGAGATATAACATTAAGCATCCAAATTTTAAGACAACAACATAAACTTTAAAAAAACAACATGCTTGTAGTAACAAAGGAATATATTTTATATCAATTAGTTAAATATCTATTTAATATTTGGCCAAATTTAAAGCTGACAAGAAGAAGCTCATAACCAAAAATTGTAGTTTTAATCAGTGTTTTAATTGTTACCATGTTTCTTAATCATGTTGATATGGTGTTAACGTTTTTCATTCTTAATTCAATCAATAAATTGTACTTAACATAAATAATCCTAAGTTATTACAACGTGATGACTTCTTCCATTATGAGCGTTTCCCACGGTAGTCCGACTCTCGCCCACTAATACTTTCTGATCTCAATAGTTGCCAAAAAAACTATGACGATTAGAGGACTGGGGGGCAAAAAACGCAATTTATTTTAAGGTATTTCAGATATAAATAAAATATTTTTTTAAATTAATCCCACAATTTGTTTTTTTGACGACATATTTCAGCCAGGTTAAATGGCCATTTTCAAGTCAGTTAGTAAAGTGAGTGTTGGCTCTATATAGAGCAAAGAGTGAGTGAAAAGGGGGATATGATTTGTGTGACGAGTATGTGTTTTGGAAATCATGAATGTTTGAAAATTATCTGATATTATGGAATTCCACCAAGAATTATCGATCAAAAAAAAAAAAAAATTACGTATTTTTTATTTATTTCTTTTAATTATTTTTTATCTCCATAAAGCGTATAATTTTAAGGATTAATAATTGCTGTATGCGAATCATTGATTCAGATCATTATTCAGCAACGTCACACGGAACAGGCAGCTATAAGGATGTGGCATTAGTGTCATACCAATTGGAGACGTTTATTTGATGTCAGTGAAAAATTATATGAATTAATTATTTTTCAAAAATATTTTTAATTTTTTAACCCAGTAGTGATTCCGCTTAAGCTCTCTTTGCCAGCGGATATGGATAAGTGATTAAAGCGTTTGATTGGCAAGCCGAAGGTGGGTTCGATCCCCGAAGGGGATTAAAAAAGAGATTTTTAATCAATACCTAAGCTCTGTTAATACTCCCAGTTGGAGTGAATTTAATATTTGACCCGTAAAATATTAGTCATAGCAAATTAATCAAAATTGGTGTTAGACGAAAGTCATCTCGTGAAGACCACCCATTCATAGTAAATTCCTGTAATAATAAGGTTGATGCGTGAATTTCGAGCTGTAGTCAATGACGTTCGCAGATTAAGATTCCATATGCAGCGCTTAACCATATGTAATATGGTAAGCGTCATAGAATCCACAGATGAGACTGCAGCATAACTATCACCATCCATCAGTATACTCCTTTCTTCTTCGTAGTATCAATCCGGTGGATTAGTTTGCAGCAACAGAATCTTGCATCTCGATCTTCACTCCTCTCGGTCCTCAGCAACCCTCTTCAGCTCAGCATAAGAGCAACAACTCGTGTCCTCGAACACTTGCTGCAGAAACTCCCGCCTAGGGCGCCCTCTACAGTTTCTACCCTCAACCATTCCCTCCACAATGTCGTGAAGAAGACCATCGTGGCTCATGATGTGACTGATCCATCGAGCTCACCTCTCTGAGACAGTTCTTACTAGGTGCCTATCTTTCAGTATACTCCTGGCGTGGAGCAGACCCTGTCACACCTTCTGGAGTGTGCGCTGTGCCCGAATAGCTGCACCCAGGAAGACCTGATGATAGCCAGAAGTAACGCCATCGACGTCGCCCACTTCTGGGCAGACAGGATCTGACCCTGTTGTTTCCCACACGATTATATATATAGTATACTCCTATATATAGGGTCCGCCACCCAACGTTTTTGTTTCAACTAGTGCTTATTTCGTGAATGGTAACACTTAGCTCATGTCTGATTTGACAAATAATTAGTTTTACCATTCCGCTAAACGAATATGGTTGTGTATACGCTTGAAAACGCCGGGAAATATTGCGACATTACTTTGAAAATCATGGTAATGTTGCAGAATTCGGAAGTTTTGGAAGAAGAGAATCACCGTCAGCTTCGTATATTTGTTATCTTGTGAAAAAAGTGAAAGAAACTGACATCCTCATCGATAAACCAAAGCGTGAAAAGCCAAAAACAGTGCGTACACCCGAGAATATTGCTGCTGTGGCAGAAAGTGTGCGTGAAGCGCCATCAATGGCGCTTCCATGCGGCGCGGCCATGTTGAACGAATTTTTGGTCACAAAAATTAAAGAGAAAGATATTGGCAACATTTGGTCTCAACAAGGCGGCTCTACGTGCCACACAGCCGAAGCTACACTCGATGTTTTGCGCCCTGTTTAAAAAAAAAAAGTTATTTGGCGGGCCCTGTATGTTTTTTCATACAAAAAATCTCAAGAGACTTCGTATTACTTAAGAAAACTTGACGCAACATTGTTGTGAGTTGCCCCGTTTTCCTCCGCTTAGTTGGCAAGTGTTGTTTAGCCAATGCTAAATACCGCGAATCATCTTGCTCTTGTTTAAGCAGCGGTTGGGCAATACTCATCCGAGGTGATTTAATGCCTCGATGGACCAATGCAGAACGTGTTGCGACACAAAGCACTCGCTTAATAGAGTGAGTAATGTAATTATAAACACACCGGCAAAAAATATATATATTCTTAGTCAACATTCGGCATTCACTTTGAGATCTATTTACAGGTACAAATTCGTAGAATCAGTTGTAATAGTAAATTTAAAATGCGCTAAGCGTCTATTCATTAATTGCTCTATTTTAATAAGTTATTTAACCCCAAATAGAGGTTGTAAGCGACTATACATATCTGGGACGAAGTAACGTCTTAAAAGAAATCGACAGGTTTATATACAACTGGGATGAGCAGCATTTGGAAAACTAAGTTTATTTTTAAAGTGAAAATTACGCAATGTGTAAAAGCTAAGGCGTTTAACTAATGTATCCTCCCTGTACTAACTTATGGCGCAGAGACGTGGAATCGAAAGGAAGAAATACTAAGAAGAACCCAAGTAGTGGATGCTACCCAACGAATAGGCACACTCAAGTGGCAATAGGCAGGACATATCTGTCGAAGAGACGACGGGCGATGGGGAAAAAAGTGTCGGAATGGCGCCTAAGAACTGGCAAACGAAGCATTGTCTGATCCCCTGCAAGATGGACTGACGACATAAGAGGAATAGTGGAAGTGACCTGGATGCGGAAGGCGGAGGATCGAAGAGGATGGAGACTTATGCGGGAGGCTTACGTTCAACAGTGGACGGATACAGGCTGATGATGGTGATGATTTAACCCTTTCGCATCGGTTGTCAGCAATATGCCGCCATAAGATTCCCCGACCGTTGACATCGGTTGACGTGATATATCGTTTTGCTACTTTCTTGGAATAGTTTTTTATGCATCACCTGATAGCTAAAGGATATAGGAACCAATGTGATATATGAAAATAGACCAGATAAGTACATTTATGCTTCAAATACTTGTTTTATAATTGACAGTATAATTTGTATTCAAACCGAGCCGTAATGAAAAGGGTTAATGTACATTTTTTCTTTTAAAAATAAAAATAAAAATAGAACAACAAAATATTTATACTCCCAAATATAAATAAAAGATTACTTAGAAATCATTCCACAATATTTATTGAGTAATGACATGTTTCTAATTGACACGACAATAACTACCGTAGACGCACCCGGGTATAGCTCAATGGTCGAAGCGTTTGCTGTACAAATCATATATAACGGTAAAAATAATATTTATTTAACTTTCGGTCGGCTGTACATCTCTCAAGTACCAGAGGTCATAAGTCACGCCTCTGCAGTGATACTTTAATTTATTTTCTCGAGTTGCTCAAATTTAATTAGCTGCAGACTAGCAAAAAACAACAGCAAGAAATGTGAGGTTAGATAGTGAGACAGACATAACCAATCTTTATATTTACATATAATAATATAAAGTGTACTTTTCAGTTATAAAAATCACATAGAGTAACTTTGACGAAGATAAACTAACAGTACTATATGAATTTTTTAAATTTTTTATTAGAATATTATTTTATTTTTTCAATATTCTCATCTACTTTTATAGATCATTGACTATTTTACAATATTATTATTAATGAAATATACATATACTATACATAAAATTCTTTTTTCAACGCGTCAATCCAAGCACAAAAATAACGGCAGAAGCGGGATGCGAACCGCGGACCTATGCCCAGGTATTCATACCGCTCAGCCAACTGGGTTTCAACGCGAGTCGGTCTAGGCATAGCAATAGCCCAGTTGGCTGAGCGGTATGAATAATTGGGCATAGGTCCGCGGTTCGCATCCCGCTTCTGCCGTTATTTTTGTACTTGGATTGACGCGTTGAAAAAAGAATTTTATGTATAGTATATGTATATTTAATTAATAATAAACTAACAGAGATGAAGATGCTGAGGTGGGCGGTCGGTGTGACTAGAGCGATCCAAGTTCGAAATGAGCATATTCGGGGTTCATTTCGAGTGGCCCCCATACTTGAAAAGGTAATTGAAAACTGCCTTAGATGGTATCGGCATGTGAGACGGAGACAATTCATTCAACGACTCATCGGTAACGACGTGGGGCGCACTGGACATCTGGTTTACGGAATATTTGGTGCACTGGATGTCTCGCTAAACTAACCTAACCTAACATTACCTAACCTAAGTTATTTCGTTAATGAGACTTATAGATCGTCTTCTATAGAATGGAGATGCCGTGGTTTATTCCAAATCATTGGACTAGTCAATTCATGACTGGGTACGGCAATTTTAAGACTAAACTTTTCAAGTTTAGCCTCGTTGCTAGTCCAGACTGCCCATGTGGTAGCCCCTTGCAGGACGCTGAACACGTTCTGTGGCATTGCCCAATATTAGATTTAAGTAGGCAAAGGCTCTTTAGCGTAATCCAACAGAAGCCTGGACCGGTTGGATATATCGACCTCATATCTACGGAGCCTAACTACCATGCATTTTCTGTATACGCGGTGACCTTCGGCGAAGAAGTCAAAAAGTCCAAATTTTAACGTCTGAACTACTAACTTTTACACTCACGTTTGGTGTTGCTCACCAAAGCCCGTTACTTGTATAACGAGAAAGTACTCTGAAAACAATGCCTTGGTATGTGGTCCCAAGGAGTGCAGGCAAAAAATAAAAATAAAAAAAAACTCTGGACCTACGATCACTGGACAATTCCTTAGGTAAGGTTAGGTTAGGTTACCGATTAGTCGTTGAAGGTTATGTCTGATTTTTTTTTTCTCAGTTCAGTTTATAAAAGTCTAAGGTTAGTCCCCGATTCACTTCTTGAAGAAGTCTGACTTAGTCCAAATTGACTTAAAGTCCATGCGTCACTGCCCCTGTCTACCCATTGATGTGTTTCGACATGAGGTTTGCCTTTGTGATGTAAATACTCAGTCGATTTGTTGTAATGAGAAATTACTTTGATTGCTAGAAACCCTACTGTGTAGTTGGAATTTTATGAAGGCCGATCATCCGATTTTCTCAAAAAAAAAAAACTGATTACTAAATCAACAAACCAAAGGTCGTGGGTTCGATCCCCGACGGATATTAAAAAAAAAACGGTTATTTATTCGATTTATGAGCTATATTGTGAGCCCCAGTCAGTGTGAATTTGATCCCTCACCCGTAAAATGCAAGTCATAGCTTATCAATTAAATTTAGTGGTAGAGGAAAGTCGTCCCGTGAAGACCACCCATTCACAGTAAATTCCTGTAATAATAAGGATTATGCGTGAATCTCGGGCTGTAGTCTATGACGTTGGCGGATCAATACTCCACATGCAGCGCTTAGCTATATGCACGATGGTAAGCGTCATAGAATTTCACAGATGACACTTCAGAATCACTATCGCCATCTGTCACCATTCTCCTGTATGTGATTACATAAAAAAAAAACTTAAATCTGCTACGTATACGTCACCTGCTGTCACTTGTAGTCTTAGGCTCTCACTTTGAAGTCGTAGGGAATCATAAATTTTCCCAGGTGCACCTCTGCATGCAGAGATATCTTTCGACAAAACATGGATAGTTGCTGCTAATATAACTGGAAATTTGTGGTGACTATATACTCCAGATATAGAAAAGAAATATCCCTACACTAAGTAGATTATGTGGATTTCACAAACTGCCGACACAAAGCTTTATTAGTCGCCATTCTATATCCGCTCTACCTCACATAGGTCCGTCAAGTTTTTTTTTTTTTTTATGTAAACACATACAGGAGAATACCGACAGATGGTGATAGTAATTTTTGAAATTTCATCTGTGGAATTCTATGACGCTTACCATGGTGTATATGGCTAAACGCTGCATGTGGAGTGTTGATCCGCCAATGTCATAGACTACAGCCCGAGATTCACGCATCATCCTTTATTATTACAGGAATCTACTATGAATGGGTGGTCTTCACGGGACGACTTTCGTCTACCACCAATTTTGATTGATAGGCTAAAACTGTCATTTTACGGGTGATGGATCAAATTCACACCAACCGGAGGTATTTTAGAGCTCATAAATCGATTAAAAATCCTTTTTATTTTAATCTCCGTCGGGGATCGAACCTACGACCTTTGGTTTGCAAAGCAAACGCTTTACATAAGTACATTATTTGTATAGTTCTCGACGGCCCTCCAAGAAAACGAAAACCGTAAGCAATTAATAATAGACTGTTGTAGTTTATGCTTTCCTGCGGCATACGAAGCATATGATTTATGGAAGATATATGAAATAATTAAATAATAATGAAATATTTTGATAAATTGATACTTTCATACAAATCTACATCAACTATCATATTTTTATTACATTTATATCGTCGATTTCGGAGAAACAGAAACGGCAGACGCTGGGATTCGAATCACAAACAATGCACTTCAATTACATTCTATACCACTGCGCAATCCTTAAAGTATGTATTTTTATATTATCAAGATTCGATCGAGCTTTATTTATTCATATGTATTATTATTATGCTATGGAGAGATCCATGCTCGGAGTGTCGCTAAAAGATAGAATCCGAAACGAGGAAATACGCAGAAGAACTCAAGTAGTGGATGCTACCCAATGAATAGGCACACTCAAGTGGCAATGGGCAGGACATATCTGTCGAAGAGACGACGGTCGATGGGGAAGAAAAGTATTGGAATGGCGCCCAAGAACTGGCAAACGAAGCATTGCCCCACCCCCTATAAGATGGACTGACGATATAAGAAGAATAGCGGGAGTGACCTGGATGCGGAAGGCGGAGGATCGAAGAGGATGGAGACTCATGCGGGAGGCCTACGTTCAACAGTGGACGGACACAGGCTGATGATGATGATGATGAAGTACTTATAAACCATATATACTCTTTAAAGAATTTAATGGTCATATTTATATTCATCAATGAAAATGATTAATAATTAATACTAACTAATTAAATATACACATACTATTCAAAAAAAAAGCTTGTGAATAAATGTTGACTGATTGAATAATAAAAAATAATAATATACATACTCTGAATATTTAATATAGACATCTACCGTTATACGGTGATATCAATGGTATAAATACATCTTCTAACGCGTGTCCGTTCAGGCAGAGAAATAGTCGAGAGGGCTAGGCGGTATATAAAGACCTGAGCAAAGGTTGGTTCCAAGGCTCGTGGTTCGCATCCCGCTTCTGCCGATATTTTTCAGAATTGATTGATGCGTATAAAGAATTTGATGTATATGTAGTATGTGTATATTTAATTACTAATAATATTGTAATATAGTCAATGATCAATGATATTGAAAGTATAAAATATTTTCTAAGAAATATTTAAATCCATGTAATACTAACTAATACTAATTACACTATTTTGTTTATATTTACAAGTACACTCGCTACTATTTGAATTTAGTCTTCGTCTATATATTGATATCAGCTTGATATAGCTCCTTAAGGCTGATGCCGTAAAGCCTCAACAAGCGATCATTTGTCTATTATTTTGGTTCGCTTGCGTGACATCTACATCGAATGTTAAGCGGTGCTTGCATACGCTAAAATAATTGTTATGACAGTTGGTCCATTGACAGTTGGTACAACTGTCCTCTTGACGGGTGGTACCGCCGAAATGTGAGAGCGGGCAAGGAGTCGCAACTCGCCCGTCCTCGTGGTAGGACCGTCCCTAAGGGCGGCCCTTTAACGGGCGACGTTATTGACAAATAAACATGTATCGTAAAACAGAAACAAGTTGTTAATAATGTGAACCTGATCCTGAATCCTTCATCCAGTAAATCGATGTCCTAAATACCCGAGGAGGATATCAATATGTAATGAAACTTGCAAGTATGTTGTTGTTACAATCATTTTTATAATTGTGGAAATATATTTTCAATCGGAAACCTATTTCGCACATGATGCTTGTTTCGGTTTGCATTTGCAAATATAGTAACAAATTAAATATTCTAAAAACGATCTGTTATAATCTGAAACAGATTAACAAGTTTAATTCACCCCAAGGCTTCTTATAATTCAAATCAAATTTGCACGGCCACTTCTGACTTACGCAGTACTTACAAAACGTCTTAGGAGCGAGAAAAAAACGGTCTTCACCGGTAATAAATGCTTAAAATATTCTGTTCTGGTTAAAGCTACAGTATTGAAAGTTTATCGACGTCGTCTGGCTGGTCGATAAATCTCTCTGTTACAGCCTCTGCCATCAAAATGTTAATTGCTTACTAAATTTATTCAATCACAGCCAAGTGTAGGAGAATAGTGAGAGGAGGCTTGAGGGCAAAAAGTAGATCTCTCGATCGTTTGTAAGTAAGGTTTTTTCAATGTCTTGTAATGTAAGAAACATGTATGATGAAATGTAAGAAGGAAGTATTATACGAGCAGTGCCGGTTTTAGAGGGTGGGGAAGTGGGTCGGTGTCCAAGTGCGTCGAATAAGTTAAGGGCGCCGAGGGCAACCAATCTTTCTTATTTTTTTTAAATATAAACAATATGAGACGCTAGAAAACAGTGCCCTAGGGCGTCGCAGGGTCTAAAGCCAGTACTGTATACGAGTATTTTTATAGTATTCGTACATTTAAGGTAAATCGATTTAGAATTGTATGTTTGGGGTTAGTGTTTGCACAGTACGTTGTAAAAAAATGAAATGTTTTATATATTGTTACTATTCTATTAAATAACTAATTATATGATAAAATACTTTCTCCTGCAGGATAACACTCATCAAAGTCGTATTTTTCTTTGTTTTCTCTTTTAATCCAATGATATTACTTCTCCGAATTGTTTTTTTAAATTTCCGATGATCAAACTGCATTAACCCTTTCATTCGGCTCCGTGAAATACAAACTATACTGT
Organism: Glossosoma conforme; assembly: GCA_022606575.1. NCBI lineage: Eukaryota > Metazoa > Arthropoda > Insecta > Trichoptera > Glossosomatidae > Glossosoma > Glossosoma conforme. Next base: position 3,430,330 of record JAGTXR010000058.1, on the reverse strand, counting down.
CAATTAAAAAAGTAGTATTTGAAGCATTAATGTACTTATTTGGTCTATTTTCATATATTACATTGGTTCTTGTATCATTTAGCTATCAGATGATGCATAAAAACTTTTCTAAGAAAGTAGCAAAACAATATATCGCGCCTACCGATGTCAACGGTAGAAGAATCTTACACGGCGTATATTGGGTACCGATGCGAACAGGTTAAATATATATATTTAATAACGGAATATAATTACAAGTAATACAAGTAGAGGTTCTATTTAGTGAGAATATAGAAAGCGACAAGATAGCGGGCATAAGAATACAGAATAGACAAAACAACAGGAATATTTTTGAAATCTTCTTCTTCTTCGTGTGAGTGACGTCAAATTATTTTTTCCCAGTATCTGGCAACATCAATAGCCTGTGTGTTGCCCAGCATTAGGTCTTGAGATGTGCAGCTTGTTGACACATGGAGCAGGATCTTAGGTGTGAGGCGGTCTGCAGGTCTCCACAGTCGCACAATAGTGACTCTCCCTGCCTAAGCATTCCCCACCGCTCGAGCTTGTCCTTTTTTCTACCAACTCTGATTCTTAATCTGTTCAGGGATTTCCAGGTCCGCCAGTCAAGGTTCTTACCAGTTGGGAGGCCTTCTTTCGAAGTAATGAAATCTTCTGATGCGACTAGTTGCCAGGGCTGGAGTCTCTCATTTTCAAGGCCGGATGTGAGAGGTTGTGTGGATCTCAGAAAGCTGCTTCGCGACTTCAGTCTGGGTGTTGGGGTATCTGATTATACAAGCAGTGGGACGGTTGGTTGATTGCCTCACGCATTTTTTCGGCCCATATGACTTTGTGTCTTATGTTTGGTGGTGCGATACCAGCCAAGGGGTATTTTTGGAATCAAATTTGGGATACGTACTTGACATTGCAGATGAACTTATAGTTGACAGTTTGCTTTATCTTTTGTAAGCAAAAAAATCCCACACAAGTATATACAATAACATTTTTAAGATGACCATTGTAACGTATTTTTAGATGCTTCTTCTTCGTAGTATCAATCCGGTGGATTGTTTTACATCAAGATGCTCCAAGCAAATGTTTTGGCAAGTTGCTTGCGGATCCTTAAATTAATATTCTTTGACTCATTTTTTTTTCTTTTTTATTGAACGCTAGCCTTGCTTGATGTATGCGACTGTTGACTTCTCTTTTTGTTCTACCCAGGTGATCGTACTTCCAAGGTATACAAACTCTTTTGCATCTTTTAGGGGTACAACTAGCATTGATTTAGATACTCGAATTGATAAATTAATAAAATACACAAGCCTTCAGCATAAATACACTCCATTATAAATATTTATTGTTATTTTTTTTAGTTACAAAGAATGTGAAATCAATTTTTAAAAAGTAATCAGAGCCCAATGTCGTAGGCGTCCATACACAAAGGAACATTGTTGTGCTTGCCTCAGGTGTTGTCCGCACGTTAACACGCTTTGTGGTGTGATGGGTGGACATCATCAGGCACCTGACAGGTGGATAACTACTATGGCCACCACTTAGTGGAGTCAATGAGGGTCGCTGATGGCTTTCATACCGACAAACGATTGAAACACTAAAGCAGGTCTTTGTATTGAAATGCAAAAAGTACATTTATTAAACGGTTGTTTTATGTTTATTATTCTTACTATCGTAATCATCAATATGGAACCCGCTGAAACGTGACTTGGATAGGATTCATGTGGCAGAGATGAAGATGCTGAGGTAGACGGGCGGTGTCAATAAGGTGGACAGACTTCGAAATGAGCATATTCGGGGTTCATTTCGGGTGGCCCCCATACCTGAAAAGATAAGGGAAAACCGCCAAAGATGGTATGGGAATGTGACACGGAGAGGTGAGGACCACATGGTGAAGAGAGCCCTCAACATACCCACGCTGAGAAGAAGACCTGGAAGACCACAGGCAACCTGGACTGCAACTGTAAACAAGGATCTGACAACCCTGGGCTTGACCGAGAATGCAACGCAGGATAGACAGAGATGGCGAATGTGCACAAGGAGAGCCGACCCCAGATGATGGGAAATGGCTAGGATAAAGAAGAAGTAATCATCAACATTGTGTATAACATTAACATCCTCCTCTCTTTCAAAAGGTTATTATTCTGTCGCGTTAGAGCATGATGAGGAGCAGGTCAGCAAAACAAAGACTTTCTCAGAATAACATTAACATATATTTACACTAAACAACTTTACAAATTTATGGCTCGACTTAGTCACAAAATTCACTCACGAATGGCGCGCGCTCGTGATGGGCAGTCGCACCGCGCCCTAAGTGGCGATTTACGCAACTAGTCCCAAAATGCCAATATGGCGACACATGCATGTCGACAAGCGAACAGAAATAAGAGACGAAATATTGTATATCGAGGTTTTCGGTACCAGTCAGCAAAGGCTATAGTATGCTGATGTCAACATATTCTTATTTAAGGTCTTCTTCGATAACGAAAGCTGAAAGGCGTGAAAGAATATAGATTTAATTCATAATTTTATGTACCACCTGGAGAACATTTTTTTTAACATATCAGCTCTATATTTGGAGCATATGAACACCAGAAATTGTCGTTTCACAGTTCTGTAAGCTCAGGTTGTCTATGCCTTGTTTCAGAACACCTGTATACTCGGAGTTTCGAATGGGAACATACTCGTAGATGGTTCACGGGAACCTAAAGGGCAACTTACATAGAGTGCGGCCGTAGTACCAGATAATCATTTGGGTGTTCAATAATTAGCATTTTTTAAGGATATTGGGTGATCATTCCGACGCCCCCAAGACCTGGACCGAGGGCATTTATAGAGCTTAGATTTTTTATTTTTTAAATCAAGTTCAGTTGGGATTTGAACCGACAGCAACTGAATGACAAAGGAAAGCTTCAACCACTCAATAAATCAACATTCTTCACGTCATGAAGTAAAACCGTCTTACTCCTAATATTTTGAGCACGTCTGTTGTAATGATTCAATCATTATTCGGCTTATTAACCTGTTCGCATCGGTACCCGATATATGCCGTGTAAGATTCTCCCACCGTTGACATCGGTAGCCGTGATATATCGCTTTGTTACTTTCTGAGAATAGTTTTTTATGCATCATCTGATAGCGTAATGATACAAGAGCCAATGTGACATATTAAAATATACCAGATAAGTACATTTATGCTTAAAATACTCGTTTTATAATTGACTTCGTATTAGATTCCAGTTTTCACAGCCATACGATATAATCGAAATAATACAAACGTTGGTCTTAAATAATACATTTTTTTAATGGAAATAAATGTTTAAATTGTTTTAAATCCCTTATCTGCCATCTTACACAGTTCCATGAATGCATGGTGTGGATTTCACCAGTCTGATACATGCGGACAATGCAGAAGATGAGAACAAAAACATATCATTATTGGATATGTTTATACATTCCTCCGTCTGAAGCTTGGTCCACGCTACTGGATGCTCAAGATTCCTGAACATCCATCTCTGGACCCTAGCTTTGACACTGATGAATGGCCAGAAACCTACTGGTGACTAGGGACGACAATACATGTTTTAAAATCTATATGAAGTTACCGATTTAAACGACAACCTCTACATTAAGGTAATTTTACGTTGAACTGTTTTTCGAAGAGTGTGAATATTTACATATTTACAAATTGATATCAGCTCGATTTAGCCATTGCGGCTGCTGCCCAAAAGCCTAGATATACGATATTTCGTCTCATATTTTTGTTCGCTCCTTGGACACGCATACATAATAAATGTAAGGTATATAAGACATGGCGCTTACGTCGCAATTTTGTTTTTTTGACAAGTCCTGTCATTGGCGCGCCATAGTTTCATAAATGTCCACTATGTTAATTTCGGCGTTGGGCTGTCACTACCACCAGCTGAGTCAGTCGTCGTCTGTCCGGCACATGTAAGGAACACAGAAAGTTTCATTCCGGGCAGTTGACCGAAGATTGTCGGCGATTTATATTTAAAAAATACTATGTGGTCCTTGACAAGTTCTTTGATTTGGAGACCTGCTTCTCATCCTTCCGCCACGCGTTCCGATGACGATTCCGGTGAAGTGGAGTTGCTTTGATTACCATATCAAATTGTATATTTTTAATGCTTCGCTTCATGTTCAGACTGATTGATTATATAGACACTGACTAATCATTTATAATTTGAAAGATATAACTAGATTCTGACTATAAGACTTGACACTTTTTTTCTTGAATCTTAGTATTCATTCTCCATAGCTGATAAATATTGGCACAACAAACATCCACACAGTATACATTTAAGACATGTCTGAATTTTACTTAGTATTTTTAAGGTAGTCAGATGATAATTCTAACGCTACGAAAACACGAAGAATTCGCTCCTAAGAAACATAATTTCAAACTTATGACACGCGGTAATTCAAGATGGTCACGGATCCAAATACGATTCGAACCTAACGATGCTTTACTTCAGCAATCAGACGACAACTGGCAATTCCTTTGATAAACTATGACACTCTTACGTCTAACCTGCAATCAATGGAACACAGACATAAGGTTGGTTCTCTTAGTCTTTTCTGGCGTTATTACCACGGTCGATGCTCTTCGGAACTTAAAGAACTAATTTCTCCTGCAACCGAAAAATTCGAACCCACAACCGAAAAATTCGTCTTTCGCTTGCCGAACATCCATACACGGTTAATATATGTCGACCAAGAACTGGCAGTTTCCAAAGCTTCTTCCTCAATGCCACCGGTAAGCTATGGAATGCTCTTCCAGCGTCTGTAATTCCTCCTTCCTACAATATGGACCTCTTCAAGACACAGATAAATATACACTTGCAATCTCCCCAAGCCACACACAAACACGAACACAACTCACGTTTCTCGAATGCAGCGTCCAGCCTTACTGGATGAGCGTCGTAGAGTGCACTGGACGTGTCCGGCTGTGCTCTCCTGCATGCGATTACATAAAAAAAAAGTAAATACGATTCGGACCCAACGTTGCTTTACTTCAGCAAACAGACGATAACTGGTAATTCAACAAAGAGTGGTCAAGGGTTACGCGAAACAGAATAACTTTGCATTCAAAATCACTGATTTCCTGCATCTTACCTGTAAAAAACCGTTATTTTACCGGTAAATAAACATAGCGTGACTTCTTTTAACTTGATGGACGTCCGCAGAATGGTTGACTTGCATGAGTTGCATGAGTTGTATGAGTTGCATGTGCAGACGACTTTTTGTTGCTCCAACACTAAGTTACTATCAGCCTCTTCCGCACGAAGCAAAATGCCTTTTGATCTCACTCTAAGCGTGTTTTGATATTTATTCTTCAACAGTAAGCACTTTTTGTGCAACGCTACTTCATGACATGAATGAAAACTAAAAACCTAAATATTTAAGCGTTCGTATCAACATTTTTAATCACTTGGCGAAAAAATTTATGCATTTCTAAACGTTATACTTTTAACATCAGCATGATGTAGCCCTTGCTGACTGGTACCGAAAACCTCGATGTACAATCTTTCGTCTCTTATTTCTGTTCGCTTGTCATGCATTTATGTGTTGCCATATTGTCATTTTGGACAAGTCCGCTCACGGGTGTGTTAGTTATATACACCACCGCTCGTGGCGCGGGCGAGAACCCATCCCGAGCGCGGAGCCCAGCTGTGTCCCGCTGATTACCCCATTGCTGCTGATTTTAAATAAGTCGTAAAAATACCATCAATATTCACAATGACACGCGGTGTACTAAACGGTCACCACTCACTTAATTTCCACGTTCAATGTTACTTAACCCAACTTTAGGCAACAAAAACTCTCTCCAAGCATTATTCAATATACATATATATGGATATATCTTACAACAGTAAAATCCTTCATATTAAATACATTGTTTTTTATATACATGGTTAAGTAGATTACTTCACTCAAACTTTTGAATAGTTCCACGCCCACTCTGACCGTCTACCACTAAGGCTAATCAGGTGTCAGAACCATACTGGACAAGTCACGAAGAGTTCAATTCTCTATAGTCTTCTATACTTCTATAGTCTTACCCTGAGGCTTTATTCACCATGTATGAAACAATTTGCTTGGAACATAATAATAAAAAAAACACTCACTAAAACAAAAAGCAAACTTGAATGGAGCTCCACACCCACGCACTTGCTGACAGGTATTCCATCACAATGAACTCGTAAAATACAGTTTTTTTTTCATGTATTCAATTTTCATATAAGTAGAAATTTAACGTTGCTTTTTATGATAACTCAGTAATATAAGTTATAATATTTTCAATATTTAATTAATTATTGGAAATATGCAATTATTTTACATTTTTTAATCACATTGAGCGAGTTGCTGAGAATGAGAGTTTCATTCACGTGGTTTCGTGTACTTTGGGCATATTTTCAGATATTTTGCTGTAAATAAAAAAAAAAATTAAGGATTTACTATCGTAATCAATTTTCAAATCAAGTAAATATTCAAAACACTAAGCTTCTAAAGTAACATCCTACTCTTTTTCAAAAGGTTGTTATTCGGTCGCGTGAGGGAATGATGAAGAGCAGGTCAGCAGAACAAAGACTTTTTCAGAAGCACATTGACATATATTTGCGGTAAAACTTTACAAATTTATGGCTCGACCTAGTCAAAGGATTAGGCCGATCTACAATACAATATGCTGTCGCCGAAGGGCGGCACACGACTAGCTCCGCGCGCTTGTCGGCGCTGCGGCTCTCGCCCAACGCCTGAGTGGCGATGTATTTAAGTAACACACCCGTGACTGGACTTGTCCAAAATGCCAATATGGCGACACATACATGTACGACAAGCGATCAGAAATAAGAGGCGAAAGATTGTACATCTTTGTTTTCGGCACCAGTCAGCAAGGGCTATATCATGTGGATGTCAATATAAACAAAAGTAAATATAATTTATATAAAAATATAAATACATTGTTTTACATGTTGCCTGTGTGGTTTGCTTATTGTTATATTATAGTGGTATGTGCGAGTACTCGTATGACGTCACTATGTTGAGAGATTTGACGTTTTAATAAAGACAGATTGCTGCAATGCCGGAGCTTATGACGCGCTATTACAAACGTTAATTGTTATTTTAGTTTGGAAGCTTAAAGAAGTAATCTGCTTCAGGGCAAACAGCTTTGGTTCGTCATTTTTTATCTCTCTTTAGAATGCTCCAACTTTCTCAGACGTCAATTAGTAAATTTGAAGTTCGTATTTATTCCATAACTATTGGGAACCATTGTCTTATTTTATGCTTTGAACGAATATTATTTTATATATATATAAAGGAGATGTACCGACTATGTAATTAAAATTATTGATGATATTGTGGATTTTGGGTTTAGTCGTGTGTGGCGAATTACTTATTTATAATATTTCGAGCGCCATTGCAGGGGTCTTCTTCAGGGTTGATGACTTAGTGTAATGGCGGCCAAAATATTGGAAATTGGTAATTCGCCACACACGGCTAAACCCAAAAGCCACAATATCAAATAAAATTAATGATATTTTAAAAAGTTATGTATTTATTTGTTCAGTTACTAATTCAACGATTTCAAAGTAAATGAATGAATTGGAAGTAAATTAAACAAACTGGCAGTAGATTAAATACATTGACAGTATCCACTGTGTCAGCACTAATGTTGTCAGTTGTAAAATTAAAATATCAGTAATTGACGTACTAATTAAGTGGATGCTGCCCAACAAATATGCACACTAAAGTGGCAATGGGCAGGACATATCTGTCGAAGAGAGGACGTTCGATGGGGAAGAAAAGTACTGGAATAGCGCCCAAGAACTGGCAAACGAAGCATTGGCCGACCCCATTCAAGATGGACTGACGATATAAGAAGAATAGCGGGAGTGACCTGGATGCGGAAGGCGGAGGATCGAAGAGGATGGAGACTCATGCGGGAGGCCTACGTTCAACAGTGGACGGACACAGGCTGATGATGACGTACTAATTTACGATCCGCCATCGTCATAAACTACAGCCGAGATTCACGCATCATCCTTATTACTACAGGAATTAACTATTAATGGGTGGTCTTCAAGGGACGAATTTCGTGTATAACTAATATTAATTAATATGCTATGACTGGCATTTTACGGGTGAGGGATCAAACTCACACCAACCTGGATATTTTAAAGCTCAGAAATCGATTTAAAATCCTTTTTTTTTAATCTCCGTTGGGGATCGAACCCACGACCTTTGGCTTGCAAAGCAAACGCTTTGACCATTGAGCTGTACCCGTCGGTTATATGTATGACATATTAAGTGCATCTCCTTTACATTTAAGCGATAGATTTGATTTTAGCTTAGAGTTTACATTTGTACTAATACATTTCTAATTGAATATACTTATAACTTCACAAAATCTTATTCCATATTATAAGTGACCGGTATAAGTGGTTACATTTTTTTCAGTTACTCTTACTTATTTCCGTACTTTTATCAGTAACTTTGTAAAACGTGGTCAGCTGCTATGATTATAGAACACATAATGCATTTTTCTACCAAGAGTATTGAGGTTAGATAAGCTGAATATATTGTTATATAATATTGATAAATTTTCAACCGCAAACGAAATTCCCAACCTCCATTAGAAAACATTGTCGTTGATTGTTAATCAATATTTTTTTAATTTCTCTAAATACACGGTTCCTGTAAATCAGAGCTCCGCAACCTTTTCTCATCTACGGCACACCAAAGTACTTCTTTGGATTCTACGGCACACCAAAGTTCTCACCTTGAATACCGCGGCACACCAAAAGCCAAATATATATATTAATTTGATAAATTTTACTTTTTTTAAATTTCATTTAGAACTTAATAAAGCAAGTACCTCGTTGTATAAATAGGCGATAGGCGCTGGGAGCTTGAGGACCGTTGTTAAATTATTTATTTATAACATTGCCTTATTTGATCGCGGCACACCTGTATCGGCTTACGGCACACCAGTGTGCCGCGGCACACCGGTTGCGGAGCACTGCTGTAAATGATGCTACTTTATAAATGACATCCCTTCACTTGGAGAGGCTTAGAAGCGTTCTAAAGTATTTTTTGATAGTCCAGTTGAACTTCCAACAAAATCACTCCATCTAGAAGTAATACGTACTCGTACATACAGTCAAACCTCTAATAACACGCTCTCGAATTGCATGTACGACAAGCGAACAGAAATTAGAGACGAAAGATTGTATATCAAGGTTTTCGGTACCAGTCAGCAAGGGCTATATCATGCTGATGTCAGGGCGTAGGTTCATTTTCACCTTTCAGGTAATATTGATCAGTGAAAGTGTGGGTTTTTCTTTTTCACTTACCATTATCTAATCTTTTTTTTTCTGCTTGTTTCAGGACTTCTTAGAGAAACTTTTTCAACTTTTCGACCAAGAGAGGAACGACTATCTTTATCAGGAAGACTTTGTTGAATTCCTAAAAGAAAGATTGACGTAAGTGAGAATTTTTTGTCTTTACAAATAATACGTATAAGTTTTGATAACTGTACAGCCGATTAACAAAAAACACTCCGAATTACTAGTAAATTAAGATTTTTTTCTAAGCTGAGGATATTTTTGTACTTTTTTATGCTTGAAGTAAAATTTTTTTAATGGTTTCAGCATTCACTTTGAGATCCATTATAAACAATAAATATTAATTTATTTGCCTTGTTTTTACATGGATCACGTCACGTATGACATCTGTTTACGAGACTACAGTTTCCATTTACTGGGAGCCTTCTGCAATCCTTCACTGTCATGAGTTGGATTGAAGAAGGCTTTCAGTTAGTCTAAACTGCAGTCTCATAAACAGAGGTCATACTCAACGTGATCCGTTTAAAAAACAAGCTAAATAAATAAATATTTAATAAACGTTTTAAACGTTTTTGGGCAAAAAAAAAAAGTTTTACCCTTTCATTACGGGTCGGCTTGAATACAAATTTACTGTCAATTATAAAACTAGTATTTGAAGCATAAATGTACTTATCCCTGTTCTATTTCATAAATCACATTGGTTCTTCTATCCTTAAGCTATCAGATGATACATAAAAAACTATTCTAATAAAGCAGCAAAACGATATATCACGTCAATCAATGTCATTGGTCAGGGAATCTTATGACGCCATATGCCGACAACCGATGCGAAATTGTTAATACCTTGCAATAGTGTGTTTTTAAAATAACAAACTGATAATCAAATGCAGAAACGAGGCGATGGTTTCAAACAATTTCTGTGATAAAAGTATACATTCATTAAAAACTAACAGTGCATTTATATTTTACATGCTTATATTCTCAGCATAATCAAGGAGGATAGGCATCTAGTACCATCTCAGAGAGGCGAGCCCGATGGATCGGTCACATAATGCGCCACGATGGTCTTCTTCGCGACATTGTGGAAGTGATGGTTGAGTGAATGAACTGTAGAGGGCGCCCAAAACGGGATAATTTGCAGCAAGTGTTCGAGGACATGAGTTGTAGCTCTTATGCTGAGCTAAAGAGGACTGCAGAGGATCGAGAGGAGTGGAGAGCGAGATGCAAGATTGATACTACGAAGAAGATATTACAGGCATCATTTATTGTTAGACGTGACCTTGTACTTATTTTTCAGGGATGAAAAACAGATTGATCTTGCTGAACAAGTGGAGAGCGTCACCTATGTACTGTGTGGCGAGGATGTCATCACTCAAGACAAGTTCCGGCAAATCTTTCAAGCTAGAGGGGTAAAGTAATCTACATATATTTAACGTACAACGATGTTGGTATTGTGGCTTTCGAGATTAGCCGTGCGAAGCGAATTCTCTAGTACCAATATTTTGACCGCATTGCAGGGGTCTTCTACAGAGTTGACGACTTTGTAAACCCTGAAGAAGACTCCTGCAATAGCGGTCGAAAACTTGGTACTTGAGTATCCGCTGCACTCGGCTTAATCCAAAAGCTACAATATCAAATCTAGCCGTGGAAACCTAAGAAGTTACAACTATGTATGCATTCTCTGATAGGATGATAATAGATGATTTTAGGAGAAAACAATTAACGTATATAAGAGCAGTGACTGGTGAACTGACATAGGTCTTAACATCCTCCTCTCTCTCAAAACGTTGTTATTCCGTCGCGCGAAGGCAGGATTAGGAGCAGATTGATAACACAGACTTTTTCAGAAGCACATTGACATATATTTACGACAAAACTTTACAAATTTAGGGCTCGACCTAGTCGTAGCATTAGGCCGAGCCACAATACAATATGCTCTTGCCGAAGGGCGGGACACAACTGGCGCGATGGGCTGTCGCACCGGCGCCACAGCGGCGGTCTATATAACTAGTCCCAATATGGCGGACACATAAATGTATGACAAGCGAACAGAAAAAAGAGACGAGAGATTGGATATTGAGGTTTTCGGTACTAGTCAGCAAAGGCTACATCATGCTTATGTCAGTCTAAAGGAGTGTTTAACCTTTTTATGGATTATTTTTTAAACATAAAATGGTTGAGCGTGCTACCCTGCAAATTATACATAATGTACGACCAACGAAGAGACAAAAAAACAGGAGTCTATTTTATGTCAACCTCGTTAACCGCGCGCGTTATTCTCATGATATCCTTGATGAAGTTTAACGCAAGGGTGCGTCAGAACCAAGCAGCAGATTAGAAAGTAATGGCAGAGACTTTCAGAAACACATAACACGTCGTCTGTTCTCATGGATGATGCACTCTATCAGAGAACCTTTTACAGTCTGTTGTTTGCTAGGATCACATGAACAAGCGCCATAAGAAGAGAGGACAAGCCTTCAGATGTTTGGAAGCCATTGTTTATCAGCCTTTATTTGAATTCATCAATATAATCCAAAAAGTTGTTTGGGGCTTCGATCCAAATGTTGCTGCCGTATTCGAAGATTCAATGAATATGGGTGATTTGTGTATTTAAGTCTTTGAGATTCCACGTCAATGATAAAACGACGTGTTTCAAAGAAAATAGATGCCCTGTTGCGTAAACTAGGACCTTGGACTGACTAAATATTATGCTGCATCACCATTTCATTTATTCGCGGTAAGCCACTGGTTAAAGGTGCTTCTTTTTGTATGTATTTGGTATATTTTAATGTATTTTCATCCAGATAGTAGACAAAATATTCCGTCTGATAGACCGCGACAATGACGGCACTGCCTCCCCCGATGAAGTTATGGAGTTCATCACAACCATCAGCAACACCAGGTAAGCTACTTATATTCCATATTCTTTTAATACCTGGAACATATGGACATTACAAATTGCTGCCACTCAGTTCTGACAGTTGCCTTTGATTATACCCTATGTGAAGATATCTCTGTATCTGAAGAGCCACTTCTGAAAATATATAGTTCCCGACAACCTCTAAGGTAGAAACCGGGTAATTGCTGAGACGGCAGCTATAGTATTCAACAGCACATTCAGGTTATTTGTTAATAGATTTTTTTAAGAAAATCAGATGATAAGACTGTCGCGCTTGAGGCCTGACTCATTTGGTTTTAAGGGGCAGCTCAAGTCAAGATCTACTACTACACACCAAAAAAATGACTATCGTTTCACGATATTGTAGTATAAGAGCATGTCAGTGTTAAAGTGGTTAAAATTTTATGATGATCAGTGGACTGGTTAGGGGGTTAGGCTGTCTGAATGCACGTCTTCACTTAATTTATAGATATAAATATGTTTTTCGTATTCTGAAGTTCTTATATTGTGTGTGGTAAGTATGTTTTACCTTTGTGAAAAATTTTCATGAAATTTAGGTCAGTTTCCAAAATATTCGAAGTATCCCAAATCAACGAATTAGAATATGAATACATAGAATATAGCTACATGATTTTTTGTTAACAATTATCGTATTATTTATTCCTCAGATCATTCCAAGTAACTTAATATTCATGCCAATGTACGTCGAAAATATACAATTTAAGCATCGTATTCAAACAAAAGAAACATTTAAAACATTTTTACATTCTTCTTCATCTTTGAAATTTACAATAGAATATAATTTTAAAATTGAAAATTTAGATTTCTTGCATTAGCAACGCCACCTGTTGAATATTAAACAAAACAATTTATCAATAATGAAGCTATTTACATAACCAATCAAATAAGATTTTACTTTTTGTCGCTAGATGGCATTTCACTATATATTTAATTTTAAATCGTTCTATTTAACATTTAAATTATTATTTTTTTTTTAATCAAATATAAAAAGATACATTTTTTACATAGTAATTTACATTCCAATCTTTTTTTTTTTTTCTTTTTTTTTTACATTCGCTTACCACACCACTTAAAGATAAGATCTTGTGTGTGGCGTGAAATAAGGTAAATAAATAAATATTTATTATAATGACGTTCTAAACTTTTGAATATCTTCATATTACAGGTCTCGGAGTGGATTCGACAAGAGCAGCTTGGAATGGCTGGAGCAGCTCTTCAGACAGACGGTCGGGGAACAGAAAGAGATTAGCAGGGAAGATTTCCAGAAGATTGTCATCTCCAAGAACGTAAAAACTTCCAATTCACTTTTAAACTAATTAAATTCTAACATAAATTCCATGATAGATGTTTTTTTTATCATTTAAAATATTTTATTAGCATGACATTGCTAATTGTCTTGATTTTTCTTCCAGCCATTCTTCACAGAGCGTGTGTTCCAAATCTTTGACAAAGACAACTCCGGGGCCATCTCCTTGCAAGAGTTCCTTGACGCCATGCACCAGTTTGCTGGGCAATCACCAGATGATAAGATACGCTTTCTCTTCAAAGTCTACGACCTTGATGGTAACCATAACTCTTCAACAAGTTATATTTGGAATATAATTGTCTTTTTTTATTTTTCATGTAAACACATACAGGAGAATACCGACAGATGGTGATAGTAATTCTCATCGTAAGTCTCATCTATGAAATTCTATGACTCTTACCATGGTGCATATAGTGATGGTGAATATACCATGCTAATCGCTGCATGTGGATTGTTGTTCCGCTAACATCATAAGCCACAGCCAGAGATTCACGCATCATCCTTATTACTACAGGAATTTACTATAAATGGGTGGTCTTCACAGGACGACTTTCTTCTACCACCAATTTTAATTAATAGGCTACGACTGGCATTTTACGGGTGAAGGATCAAATTGACACCAACCGGGGGTATTTAAGAGCTCAGAAATCGATTAAAAATTATTTTTTATTAATCTCCGTCGGGGATCGAACCCACCACTTTTGGCTTGCAAAGCAAACGCAATGACCATTGTGCTATACCTGCCGGCATAATCTGAAACTCTAATTGAATAAAAACCAATTCCGGCGGCAACTACTTACATGAGAAACTATTCTTCACTTGATCAGCAAAGTACGAAAATCTTAAAATCTAAATTATTAAGTCTTTGGCATAAATTTAAGACCTGCTGGAAAATAATGAGCCACAATATCATAGTAACATCCTCTAAGTTAGTTATTGAATTGCGTGGTGGCAGGATGAGGAGCAGAAGAACAACACACAGATTTTTCCAGAAGCACATATATTTTTACGATAAACTTAACAAACTTCCGGCCCAGGCGGAATAACATGCCGGGCCGGCCATGATACGACCTCGTCGCGGTCGGCACACAACTACCGGCCACTATCGCGCTCGTCGTGGGCTGTCGCCCAGCGCCGCAAGTGGCGATCTACAGAATCAATGGTGCACCAATTACAGCAGCCATGTACATAACTAACATCACACCTGTTACCGAAATTGTCAATATGCTAATATGGCGACACATACATGTACGACAAGCGAACAGAAAAAAGAGACGAAAAATTGTAAATCGAGGTTTTCGGCAGCAGACAGCAAGGGCTATATCATGCTGATGTCAATAGTCATGGCTGCTTCTAAATTAGTTAACGGTACTTTCAGCCAGAAATGAATAGAGAGAATGTCGGGTGATGACTCTTCTTTCTTTTCTCTGTTCTTAACCAGTTCTATGCCACAAGCGTCTATAGACGCTCTACAATCCCGTGCACGGGTGGTCGCCCATACAAAAATCGCGTCTAAAGACGCTCCACTTTAACACTTACTATCTAACCAATTTTGTCAATTTTTAATAATTCAATATTTTGATCGTACAGTGACATCTCTTGCTGCCATGTTGAAAAAATTAGCTTCTACGTATTGTCAAGAATTATCGATAATACATCGATTTTGAAAATAGCTTTTGATTTTTCAAAAAAAAAAAAAACAGTCCTCGGGGTCTCCCCATACGAAAACCGCTTGTCATAGAAAAGGCTCTAAAAATTGTTTTAAATTAAATATTTGATGTTTATCTACTAGGCGATGGCTTGATTCAACAACGCGAGTTGAAGCATGTTTTGCGAGCTTGCATGGAAGAGAACGGTATGCGCTTCAGTGAAGCTCAGTTGGCTGACTTGGCAGATGCTTTGCTGGAAGATGCTGACCCTTGCAGAAGAGGTGCCATAACGTATGAAGCACTCAAGAGACAACTGGAAAAACACGGAGGCCTACTTGAAAATTTGACCATAAGGTAAGTGTAACAAAAACCTTAATCAAGTACCTAAGGCCGCCCTTAGCGCCCTAAAATCTTTCGGCGCCCTTGGCAGCCGACCCACTGCGCCACTCCCTACAACCTGCGCTGCATATGGTCACCACAAGTTGCCGGCACTTGGTTCTGTCAGTTGTCACTGTCGATTCCTCGTTCTAGGACATATCTACACCTGAAGATCTATTTGGAAACAACATATATGGTTCCTAGCAGCCTTCAGAACAGAAGTTAGAGTACTTTAAGAGGGGATAGCTGTGGTATTCTTGATTTCTTGACGAAATCGGATGATTAGCCTGACTCTCCGAGTTCTAGATTATTCTCTCTTGACGCTATCCCATGGTCAAGAAAAGTAGTCCTAAAAGGACCTTACTCAATGTTTCCCACTTTTGAGCGAGGTCGCCGTCACACTGCTGCCTCAAAGGCAGTACTGCGACCTTAGAGTAGCGCAGTTCCTCTCTCGACCGTAGTTCTGTGCTTGGCATTTTCGTTTGCATTAGATCAGTGATTGAATGGCCACTCCGCATATATGCGATGTACTAGTATCAACAATGTGGTCGAAGCTTACATATCTTACCATGAACTTATAGAGATTGCTTATCTTGCTGCCACTGGGGAGTGCAGTTTCTTTCTCGACCGTGGCGCTGTTTGACTTTTGTTCGCATTAGATTAGACATTGGACCGCTCCACGCGTATGTTATAATGTTGTCGGATCTTACTACAAATCTTACCATGAATATGTAATGATTACAGCATAGATCGTTGGTTGGTGCCACCCAAGCCCAAGCCTCCGCCCGCTTCTCGCACTGGCCGCCTGATGGCGCTCCGTCCTTACCAGCTCTCTGCTCCATATCTTCGCAACAACTATGTCTATCTTCTGTTCTTGGGAGCTTTCGTCATCGTCAACATGGGTCTATTCATCTCCAGAGCCATCCAGTACCGCCACTCTAACGGATACGTCATCGTAGCAAGAGCATGTGGTAAGCAATCATCTCAATAATCTTATATTTATTTCTTGCATTTACTTTCAGAAGCATTTCAATAGTAAATAGGCAAATAATACTTAACCTTATTCAACATCAATCATGTTTACATGAAGTACTGTTTATGCACTATGGTTTCATCTTCAATGAAAGCTTAATCTGTTCAGTCACATCCAATACATTGAAATGAAAACAAGTTATTCTTAAATTAAAAATTAAGTTGTGAAATAAATTCCAAGATTTTTTTGTATTCATTTACTTGCGTTGAATGATGGTAAAAAAAATAGCAAGTAGTCTCTGTTAACTCGTTATTACAAAAAGTAAAATTTGGTAAATAATAGAAAATCTAATATAGGAAAAGACACTAGAACAACTACATGTTATCAATACTGTTCCAAAATGAATAAACTTGGCTATTGTTGGTTTCCAGGTCAATGTCTGAACTTTAACTGTATGTGGGTGCTTGTTCTGATGCTGAGACGCTGCATCACCTTCTTACGAACGCGAGGAGTCGGCCTTGTACTTCCACTTGATCAGCACATATATCTCCACAAGCTCACGGGGATGCTCATCTTTATACTCAGCGTCTTACACACCATCATGCATCTCCTCAACTTCAGTAAGTCATCTACCACTTCGTCAACTATTAACTGTTCATACAATTTTTTGTTTCCCACAAGGACATTTTTTTTCTGAACAAGAAAAATGCTTAATGGGTTCTCCTTTTATAAGCCACAGTTCTACCGTCAAAGCAGTCAGTGTTAAGGCAACCTAACCTAAAAGTGGTCGGTATTGAGTTGATTCTTCTAAAGACTGCTCATCCTAGCTGTGAAATAGCTTCAAAGGAATTTCAATGTCATAGATCTCGTGTATTATTATTATGTATTTGGTGAATTACAGGTATGTTAAGGTACTGTATATATTTATAAATAAATAAGAGTTACATTTCTTAGTGTTGTAGCTTACTCTACTTTGGTATCAATATATACTACAATTAAGTAACCTTTATGGTGTAAATTTTTTAAGAAAGACTACGTAAACTACGAGTACTGTAGATGAATACAGGGATGTAAAACCCAGTAAAATCTTAATGGATAAGTCAATTAGTAAGATATTCATTTTATAACAACTTACACTTTTCAATACCATTATTAGTATTTTCCATAAGCGTGTTTACTCGCTCTATAAGGTCATAATCATAATCAGACCATGGATTTATTTTATGTAAACACATACAGGAGAATACCGACATATGGTTTTAGTAATTCTGAAGTCTCATCTGTGGAATTCTATGACGCTTACCATGGTGTATATGGCTAAACACTGCATGTAGAGTGTTGATCCGCCAACGTCATAGACTACAGCCGGAGATTCACGCATCATCCTTTATCATTAGAGAAATTTACTATGAATGGGTGTTCTACCACCAATTTTAATAAATAGGCTATGACTGACATTTTACAGGTGATAGATCAAATTCACACCACACACCAACCGAGAGTATTTTAGAGATCAGAAATCGATTAAAAATATATTTTTTTTTTAATCTCCGTCGGGGATCGATCCCACGACCTTTGGCTTACAAAGCAAACGCTTTGACCATTGAGCTATGACCGGCGGCATATTAGCGTGTATACTCGCTGTACTTTAATAGTCAATAGATTTGTTAACTTGGTATATTTTAAATAATCATTTTAATTTTAACTGTAGCAACTTGTGGAGTTATCAGCAAATATTGGGACGTAACATGCCATCAAGAATTAACAACATAATTTAGATTTTTCAAAAAAAATGCCGGCCTTCTGGGTACTTGCAGCAGAAAACGCACATCGATTGTGACTACCTTTTTTATATGGTCATACTTTCTTCTTACAGGTCTGAAAGTAGTGAACGACCCTGTCCTGAACAAGGAGAACTACTCACTGAGTACCTGGCTTTTGACAGCTGAGCCTGGACTGTTTGGTCTGGTGGGAGGGTGCGCCAACCCCACTGGGATAGCTCTTTCTGTGATCCTGGTCGTCATGTTCATCTGCTCACAGGCTTTTGTACGACGAGGCGGTAGCTTTGAGGTGACACATCACACTACTTCTTCAAGCAACAATGTTCGCATCTACTAACTTAACCTAACCTTACCTTAGGTCTACAGCAGCAGTCATGCTTGTCATGTTGTTCATCTACTCGATGTCTTGATACGACGAGGCAGTATATTCTTTACTTCTTCAAGCATCAGTGTTATAATCTCATATGTAGAGAGTTGCTAAAAATATTTAGACTCTCTTCTTGCGACGCTTGTCCATTTGATCCAAGTTTACAACAGACTGTAAGACACGAATCTGATAAAGTGCATCATCTTGGCAGCGACCGCTGCATTCAATCCCTCTTGGATGACCATCAGGAGGATTGTCAGCAGACGGACGCTGTCAACATCTTTCAAAGTCGGGGGTCATCGCGACTTCGCTGGAGTCTCTCATGGAGCCTGAAGTATGACCTGAAAGGACGATCGTTCAACCCTGGATACGTGTAAGACGAAAGAATCGCAGTGAACAGTGGTCGAAACCAACTTGAGTGAAGATATTGACATATTTAGTGGAATATCGCTTCAGATTCAGTGCTGGTGTTGACTGATACGAAATGTTTGATTTTGTAACAATAATGCCGTGTTATTTGTGTGTCAAACCATGATATACTTATGACATGGTTTTTGTTGTTGCAAGTCCAACTATTTGCGTTGAGTATCCCGACACTTGTTCTGAGTGTGAGGTCATTGACAATAAATGTGTCAATACATTTACAACGCCACACTTAAATGTTAGTACTTCAATAATCAATTAAAATGTAAAATATTCTGTTATGTTATTAAAGGAAAATAATACAGAATTGAATTGAGTTGAATCCATGAGAATGGAGACGCGTTCTGTGTTGTCGTCTGGGAGTATGTGCTATTTTTTAGGAGAACCTTCCTGAAATGCTCCTCAGTTCTGACGGTCCCTCGCTGTTATACTACATGAAGAATATTATGGAAGTTACGCGTGCGGTTAACGAAGGTTTAATTGTTTGTCGCATTATCTTACCTTGTGTGTAACTAGCAGGGGTTTTTTTATATGAAATATTTTTTATAATATAAGATATATTTTTTCAGGTGTTTTACTGGACCCATCTTCTCTACCTGCCCTTCTGGGTGCTCCTCATCTTCCACACTCCCAACTTCTGGAAGTGGTTCGTTGGTCCAGGGTTGGTCTACTTGTTTGAAAGGCTTTCGCGCTTCGCATGGACTTCCAGTGCACGGGCCGGAAAGACCTACATCAGGTATGACAAACTGGACTTTACCCGCCTCACCCCCACACCACACCGGAGGACAATTAAGTGTCCTTGATGATGCGCTCATTCAGATTATGATAAGCTAGCAACTAATATGTCCAGTGGGAGTCCCTTCTGAACAATTGTGGCCACTGCACAGACAAACTACCAACTCAACCTTGGTGCGAGAAAAGTCAAAACAATGAGAAAATCCACTGCAAAAAAAATATGATTAATATTTAAATTGCATCTGATTGTGCAAAAAATAAATGAAATACAATAAATATCGTATTGATAAGATATTTTAATAATTAACCGATAAGCGGTTCTGTGAAAATTCGTCTTATCAATACATACTAATAATTTGGCATGTTTTGTTCTAACGAATAACAATATATTATATCTTAACGATTTGATAAAATTGAATGAAGAAGGCGGAAGTATCATTTTAAATGTGGCAGTAAATATCCTGTGAATAGAGTGACAAATATACTGATCTAAGATGGATCTCTTTTGCACCGGACGAATGTCATCGTTGATACAGTTACGCATTTTAATAATATATGTAATTTTCACAATCATTCGTAGGTGAAATAACCTATATTTCAATTATGTTACGTAAAAATTATTCATTAACTGAAGACGATAGAAACTTCAAAATAAATACCATTTAAGTTTCCGTAACATATTTATTTTTTTAGATTTACCATACAAAAAATATTTTGTAAAAATTTACGTATTTTTATTGTTTCCTCTATTTTATTAGCTATTTAAACACCAGCAAACAGTCCATTTCCATTCTAGTCAGCAATTGCATTTAGAGTTGCCTTCTAATTCACGTTCTCCGTTTTTCTATTACTACTCTCTCTAAACTATTTATCAATCACGATTAAAAAAAATCTTTTTATTTAGCGTAACTTTAAATTTAGCTGAATTCGATTAAAATCGAATATTGCTCTGTCCTTAGATTTTTTTTATAAATTTTTCAAATAAACTCTTATATACGTGCTTTAATATATTAAAATTGCTACATTGCTCTGAAATGTTCTTCCAGTATGTATATTTCCTCTTAAATACAATCTCGATCTTTTCAACAAACAAATCAATATTCACTTGCAATCTCCTCAACCTGCACACAAATATAACACATGTTTCTTGCAAGCAGCGTCCAGCCTCCCTGATTGAGCGTCATAGAACGCACTAGTTTGAACTCGTTGTGCTTTCTTGCATTTGTAATAAAACATTAAAAAATATCAAACTACCAAAAGAATCAGCACATTCAAGTGACAATGGTTGGAACACTTTTGCCGAAAAGACACCCAAGATTTGCTCAACTCCTAAATGAAATAAATGTATAAAATATTAGCATAAATAAGTCTTTGGAGGGAGACATCTGTTATATATCTACATTCAGCAGGGGATGGACAGACTGATGATAATGTTTTTTTCCAGCTCTGGTCTTCTTCTGCCTTCCAATGTGACTCATCTGGTGATCAAGAGACCCCTGCACTTCGACTATCATCCCGGAGACTATGTGTTCGTGAACATCCCGGCAATCGCCAAGTACGAGTGGCATCCATTCACCATCAGCAGCGCTCCTGAGCAAGAAGGTGACATAAATTATCTTTGCTATACACTTGGTGTACAGGTTACAAATAGTCCCATCCGGATATCAAAACACAAAGCTGTCTTAACTTAAAGCCACTGAGCTCTTTTCGTTCTAGAAGGCTATATGAAGCCATTCGTAGTATGTACGAATACTCAACCCAAATTTCATAAATTACAAACCTTAGAAACAGGGAAGCTAACAGAAAGCTTCGTGTCACGTGGGAAGGTAGAGTACTGGAACATAGCGACCATCCAAAATACCTCGGAATCACTCTAGATCGCACCCTCACCTTCAGGCGTCATTGCAGCAACACCAAACAGAAAGTTGCAACAAGGAACAACCTCATCCGCAAACTGACCAACACTCACTGGGGAGCCCAACCACCCCTTCTTCGTACCTCAGCTTTAGCACTTTGTTTCTCAGCCGGAGAATATGCGGCACCAGTGTGGGTCGATCAGCCCACTGTAATCAAGTGGATACTGCCCTGAATGATGCATGCAGAGTCGTCACAGGCTGCCTCAAACCAACACCCATTTCTAAACTATACCCCTTGGCTGGTATCGCACCACCGAACATAAGACGCAAAGTCATATGCGCCGAAGAAATGCGTAAGGCAATCAACCAACCGTCCCACTGCTTGTATAATCAGATACCCCCAACACCAAGATTGAAGTCTCGAAGCAGCTTTCTGAAATCCACACAACCTCTCATATCCGGCCCTGAAAATAAGAGACTCCAACTCTGGCAACAAATCGCACCAGAGGATTTCATTACTCCAAAGGAAGGCCTCCCAACTGGCAAGAGCCTTGACTGGCCGACCTGGAAATCCCTAAACAGATTAAGAACCGGAGTTGGTAGAACAAAGGACAACCTCGAGCGGTGGGGAATGCTTCGGCAGGGAGAGACACTATTGTGCGACTGTGGAGACCTGCAGACCGCCTCACACCTACGATGCTGCTCCATGTGCCCAACAAGTTGCACATTTCAGGACCTAATGCTGGGCAACACACGAGCTATCGATGTTGCCAGATATTGGGAAAAAATAATTTGACGTCGCTAACACGAAGAAGAATAAATTACAAACGTTAAAAATCTACCAGACTATCATTATAACCATATTCGCTCCTCTAACTATGCATATGGTCGTCACGAACTGCAGTCACAAAGCTCTATCGGTCACCATGGTCTTCGCTTCATCCCATTTCAAATATGCCTCAAATATAGTTCCCGACGGCCTTCCAGGATGCTGCGAGCCCGGAGAGAGGTACTATAGTTCGTGCTCTCCTATGACATCCAAAGTTTATACACTAACCAGGTCCATTTTTGCCTCTTGACTTTCTGTATCATGAAACTGGACTATCTTGTCTGCACTCTTACTTCATCACTCACACAATCATCACAAAAAACCATCGTACCTCTAGTATTCGACGCTTAATCTTAATCAGTTTCTCAGTACAAGTTCCGTTCTGTCTTGTTCCAGACTACATATGGTTGCACATCCGTGGCGTTGGTCAGTGGACCAACAGGTTGTACGAATGGTTCGAGTGTGAGAGAGAAAGACTACATGCTGGAGAAGTTCCTGCTGTCACATCGAGCACCGCAAAGAATGGAGCCAAGAAGTTTAATGGGTGAGTTTTTGGACGAGATCAAACGACACCTTATTATTGTGAACTTAGAACAATGCTTCTAAGAATGCATTCAACCCAAACAACAATTCATACTTTGTATGACCACTTCTTTCAAGCATGAGATAAAGAATATTACACACTGCTTGTGTATTTTAATGTCATCGAAATGGATGATACATTCAATAATTGTTCTATTATACTCAATGCCAATAGCTATTTACTCGTATTTTAAATATGTTCACAAATATGCTTTAACATCCTACTCTCTTTAAAAAAGTTGTTATACAGTCGCGTGAGGGCATGATGAGGAGCTGATTAATAATACATCCTTTTTCTGAAGCACATTGACATATATTTACGATAAGCTTTACAAATTTATGGCCCGGACCTAGTCACAGCATTCGGCCGGGCCAAAATACAATATGCTCTCGCCGACGGTCGGCACACGACTCCCGCGCCCATGGTGGGCTGTCCCACAGCGCCACAAGTGATGATCTCCGTAACTAGTACAAAATGCCGATATGGCGATACTTATGTACCACAAGCGAACAGAAATAAGAGACGAAATATTGTATATCGAGGCTTTCGGTACCATTCAGCAAGGGCTATATCATGCTGATGTCAATCTGTATATTTTTTTTTACGATTTCCGTTACTTTATACATCTCGATTTTCTACAACTTCTATTCATTACCTGGCTTTCGTCTATATTTACTATATATTTTTAGACAACTGTTGGAAAGAACTCTTTCAAATAAGGGAGGTAACTCACCTGTCAACGGCGGCGGGATCCTCTCGAAGAAGAAGAAGTCCTTGGAGTTCTCCCCAGTGGTGGGATTCACCAACGAGGCCTTCACCATAGACGAGGACAAGGAGATGAACATTAAATCGGAAGCGATAAAGGGACCATCGTGCAGCACTACAAATGGTATGTCAACCAATAATTAATCTATTTTACAGTGTTACTCCCGATTGAGAGGAAATTACATATAATACTGACATCCTCCTCTCTTAAGTTGAGTATCGAATTACTGGGAGCCAGGAAGGATGCAGGAGCAGATTTCAAAGCAAAAGAACTGGTTTTTGGTTCACAATTCGCGTTTATTTTATTGAAGACTTGATTTTTCACCTGACCGGTATGGCGTTTGCCATACCGGTCGACTCGTAACTGATAACTGCGGAACACTGTGACATGCCGCGCCGACAATGATCCGCGGCAAAAAACCAAATTAAAGATGACAGTTGCACCAACATGAAATGGAGCAACTGTCATTACAAATAAAATGGTGTAAGCAAACGCCTGCATAATATTATGTAATTAAAAGTAAGATTATAAGATGTGCATGTCAGGCGAACGAACAAAAATAAGAGACAAAAGATCGTTTTTTCGAGGCTTTACGGCATCAGTCTAAAAGAGCTAAATCAAGCTGATATCACAATATTTTCGTCACATAAACGGTATTCTGCAGAAAAAATCATAAACTTTTACAAACGTTAAGAACTACGCTATAAGATAAATTATATAATATAAATTGTATAAGCAAGAACACAGAGAAGAAGAATAGTAAATATATGTATATGTAGCCCTTCAAAGCAATGCCTTTACTTGGCCAGCCAATGGACTTGAATTATTTATCCCACGTTTACTTCTTGAAGGGATTGATCGTTAGTGAGATAGAACTGTATAATTGTTGATTGCAGGTGGCGGTCTCTCAAGTGACAAAGCTCTAGCATTGCTTCTGATGCGTGGAAAAGCTCCCCTAGAGAAGGCCAAATCCATGCCGGACATACAGACTAAGACCAAGAAACGAGAAAGACTCATGGCGTAAGTAATCATCTTCATAATATATTGTGGCAACACCATGCCGACATGCGACCAACCACGAAGATGCGCGCCAACAGTGGCTGCCAGTCTTGAGAACCCGGCACGTCAGGATACGTTACAGTCTTCAACACCCCACTTTTACGTAGTTGGAAAAATATAGCGTTGAAGTTCGTCGCTCTGGAGATTAAATGTCCTATTATTATTTTAATCTTATTATTTATTTATTTTTCACTTAAAAAAAATGTAGAAAAAATATATATAGTTGCGTGTTGTACCCTGCAAGTTACACACAAGGTTAGAATATACGTCTGAGAAATAATTGAAGAACGTAGGAGCCTATTCCATGTCAGCTTCGTTAACCGCTCTTGTAGCCCCAACGATTTCCCTGATCAAGTTTAACAGCAAGGGACCGTCAGAAGTAAGCAGCAATTCTGAAAAATCCTCCCAAGAAATGGTAGAGACTAGCAGGCGACAACACATAATGCGTCTCCTGTTCTCATGGATGATGCACTCCACGAGAGAGTGTCTTACTGTCTATTGCATGCCTGGATCACATGGACATGCGTCGCAAAAAGAGAGGCCAAATCTTTTAACTGTCCTATTGGAAGCCTATGTTAGCGCTCATCTTCGTGGTTGGTCGCATGTCAGAATGGTGTTGCCACAGTATTAAAAAAAAATGTATATGTGTGAATCGACTATAATAAAAATGATGTCTTTCAGGTTGCGAGAATACACCCGTTCCGAGTCCGAAAAGAGTTTCGACGAGTGTCAGGTGCGACGTGCTCACCTGCAGGCTCTAGGACTGGCCTACCTGAGTCCGCAGAACAAATCACTGGCTCAGAGTTTCCGCTACATGAGAACTAAGCCCACGATCATCGCTTTCAAGACTCCAAGTCTTGAAAACTGTGAGCAGCAGGATTCTTCGGCGTCCATTCTGACAATAGGTGAGAGTAAAAAACGATATGGAGATGGTTTGAGAAGTAATCCAGTAATTAAAGATAAAAATTCTCTCAAGATTTTATTAAGTCTTGAGAACTGAATGCAGCAGGATCCATTCTGACAATAGGTGAGAGTAACAAACTACACGGAGAGGCTTGGATAAATAATTCAGTACTGAAAGAGTTTTACTAAGCCGACGATTATTGAGATTCCAAATTTCGAGAACTTTATGCAGCAGGATTCCACAGCATTTATTCTTAATATAAGTGAGAGTTACAGACGATATGGAAATGTTTTGATAAGTATTTAAGTACTTAAAAATTTGGACCTGACCGATGATTTTTTCTCTCAAGATATGTGCAGTAAGATTTGGCACCAAATATTCCTTTTATTAGTAAGAGTAACAAACGTTATAGAGATGCTTTGATATGTAATTTAGTACTTAAAGAGTTGGGCCAAGCTGACGATTATTGCTTTAATGTTTCTATATCTTGAGAACTGTATGAAGCAGGATTCTAAAGCATATATTCTAATTATAAGTGAGAGTAACAGACGTATTTAAGAACTTGAATAGTAAGTCTAACAAGCCAACGTTCATCGTTCTCAAGACACATTTTGAGAACTGTGAACAGGAGAATTTTTAAAGTCAAATAAAGTAAAATAAATGTTAGATCAAGCTGACAATTATTTCATTTGAGACAACAAAAGTAATGCAATAATGTAAGCAAATAGAGCAAGACTTGACAGCATTTATACTGACTAATTGTGGGAATAAGAATCATTTGATTATTGTTTGAAGATATGTACATAAATATTTGGACTAAGCTAATCATCAACTAGTTCATGGGTCTATTTCTTAAAGGCATGAACAGTAAGTCTCGATTGTTTCCAAGCTGATTTTGAAAAAATATAATATCCTGTTGGTTTTACTGACTAATTCATCATGGAAGAGATCTAGCTTTCTGGTTCGTGAGCGTTTCGGGGAAGACGATACGTCTCGAGGGCTGGAACGCGACTGTTGTCCGTTCTGCGTCTCGTTCAATCCGTGCAGCATTGTGTTGACACGCTTAGTAAATGCGGTGTTGCAACAATAGAATCGACTTTTACCCATGCCCATGTCGTTAAAACCGTGATCTGCATGCATCATGAAATACTTTGAATATTGTATTATTTGTTTGTTTATTCAGCCCGTCGTAGACTCTCCAAAACGTTGAACCCTGACAAGGATCCTGAAGAGGCGCTGGTGGAAACAGCCGTCATCGAAACTGGCTCTTCTGCAGGAAGACCTCCTTATGTCAACTATCCTGTCGGGAAACCATTAGAGGTCAGAAAATGATACCGATAATATTTAATCAATTTGTTTTTGGCATTACATTAAAGCATACATTTATATGGATTAAATATTTATTAGAATATTTTTATTTTTTTTCAATATTCTAATCTACTTTTATGTAAATACTAAAATAAATAGACCGTGAGAAAGTAATAATATTAAATCCTGTGAATAAATGTTGACTGATTAATAAAATAAAAAATAATAATATACATACTCTGAATATATAATGTAGAGACATCTGTCGTAATATGATGTAAACAATGGTATAAATACAAGTTCTAATGCGTATCAGCTCAGGCAAAGAAATAGCCGAGGTGGCTATGCGGTATATAAAAACCTAGGCAAAGATTGATTCCAAGGCCCGCGGCTCGCATCCCGCTTCTGCCGATATTTTTCTGAATGAATTGATGCGTATAAAGAATTTGAAGTATAGTATGTGTGCATATATTTATTATGTGACAATGTTCACAAGTAATTTTCAATTTTAAATATTGTTTTTTTAACTTTTAGATATTCCTGGACGGGCCATATGGAGCACCTTCGTCTCACATCTTCCGCGCTCAGCACGCGGTGCTGGTGGGCACCGGCATTGGAGTAACTCCCTTTGCTTCCATCCTTCAGTCCATCATGCATCGTTACTGGAAGGCCCGCCATCGTTGTCCCAAGTGTCGCTTCACGTGGGCCAGCGACATCCCGCCTACAGTCATGAATCTGCGCAAGGTAATACCTCATTTTTTGTGTAATCGCATATAGAATAGCACAACCGATCGAGAGCAGTGAACTATATGACGTTAATCCTGGATGGCTGGATGCTGCATGCAGGAAACTTTTGTTGTGTTTGTGTGTGTGTTTTGGCATATTGCAAGTGTATATTGATACCGTACGTCGAATGTGCGTGATTCAGCATCGTGCAATTATAATCCAATCAAAATCTGATTGGCCTCGCCACTAAAGAGAACCATACGGTACCCTGTGGCGCCGCTGACGATAGCGGATGACGAAAGTATCATTAAATTCCGGTGGAGCCATCGGCAGCGACAGCGGCAAAAGGAGAGAACTACTCCACGCTGCCTGTCACTTAGTCGGGTACCTACCACCCCATAGGGCGAGTAGTTGCGACGATATTGCTTTTAGATCACTCTCTTGACAGGGCTACCCCCTCGACATTAGCATTAACGCGTGCCATAGTATTAAATTGATATATTTCACGTAAGGGAGGCCCAATTCAGACATGAACTTTACGAGTTTCTTTAGATGAATAATTTGTTGGAGTCTGTTTAATGAGCATTGAGACCTTCTGTTGCTTGTCTTTATTGCTTTGTTCTCAGTACTTAATCATAAGTACCTATATTTGTATTTATTGTATTTTTTTATTTTATGATTAATTCTTATTGTACTTCAGAAACGAATTGAGTTGTTCAAATTTGTAATGTTTCTGTAAGGGAAAAAAATGTAATGAAGTCTATTTTTGATATTTTAGGTGGACTTCTTTTGGATCAATCGTGAACAGCGTTCCTTCGAGTGGTTTGTCTCGCTGCTCTCCCAACTGGAGATGGAGCAAGCAGAGTTGGGAGGTGCCATGGAGCGCTTCTTGGACATGCACATGTACATCACCAGTGCCTTACAGAGATGTGACATGAAAGCTGTTGGTCTACAGCTGGCCTTAGATCTGCTTCACGAGAAGGTATGCGAAAAAAAACGAATAGCTTTTTATAATAATAAACTATTAGTGAATGCTATTTATATTTTGGCCATTCACTTTGAGATTCATTTTAATATTAAATAGACAGAATTTCATACCTTGTTTTAACATTAATAACACTGAGTGCTCTTTCGCTTGATGGATGACTGCAATTTCGCCATCTATAAACGCTTCATCATTTCCAATGTTCACAAACGTAATGAAAAATAAAGAAAGAGTTTTACTAGAGAATAGATACATGAGTGGAGTTACGGGATGGGTATTATGGGTGTGGTCTATTTGAGAATGAATATTTACCAATAAAGAACAGTTTCTGTAGATTTAGAATCCCTAAGTGGTGGAAATTATACGTGAGGGTCAGGTACTCTCAGATACTTTAAGCATGCTTGATACTCTTTGAGATAAAACTACTGCACTGAAATGTAATTCAGTGTTGCTTCAAAATTATAAAAATGCAAAAATCTCATATACCAAAAATGGAACAAATTATTGCATTTTACTTGTTTTACTATTAAATGTTTGTCTTCTCATACATGACAACAGCCGTACAGAGCGGAGTTCTAGCCCACTCACATTACTATACATTCTTCTGAGCATGTGTAACTTTTATGTTTTCAAACATTTTTCTGTTTTTTTACAGGAAAAACGTGATTTGATCACTGGCCTCAAGACCAGGACCAACGCTGGTCGTCCCAATTGGGATAAGGTCTTCAAGCAGATCCTGGCGCAGAAAAAGGGCAAGGTCACTGTGTTCTACTGTGGCCCTCCACAACTGGCAAGGGCACTCAGGCTTAAATGTGACCAGTTTGGCTTCAGCTTCAGGAAGGAATCCTTCTAGGCTCAATATCTTATATTTAATCGTCTTGCCATCATCACCATACTTAAACACAACCTTATCCCGAAAATTAACTATTACAAGAAAAATTAAGAAAACCTGTTGGAAATCTTCACCCTTTCGTTACGCCTCGGTGGAATACAAATTACACTGTCAATACGGCGTGAATTTTTCAAACCATTTTTTTTTGCTTAAAACTAGTATTTGAAGCATAAATGTACTTATCTGACCTATTTTCGTATATCACATTGGTTCTTCTATTCTTTAGCTATTAGATGATGCATAAAAAAAACTTTTATATTTAACAAACGTTCATTATATAACTCCATACATGTGGTGGCATTGACACATGTGGTTTACAGAAAAATCGCTCCTGTGCCGAAATCTAAAGATATTTATTTACATGCTTTACAGATTCCTGTAAATAATGTATGTAGGTTGATAAAGGGAATTAATGCACTTCCAATTTCCTACCGTAGATGTCACAATGAGTAATGAAAGTAGCAAAACGATATATCACATCAACTGATGTCAAAGGTCGGGGAATCTTTGACGGTATATATCGACAACGATGCGAAAGGGTTAATAAATTATTTATGAGTTTCAAATGTCAAAATAAAACAGTTTCTTTATAATATGAATGGCAGTTTATCTGACAGTAAGTATGAGTAATAAAAGAAAAACGGTTACGTTTACCTTACCGCTTAAAAATTAAGATAATTACGATTTTGATAAATTTTGATATGACAATATATTATTTTAATATTTTATTTTTCACCTGAATTAAGCTCTACTATTGCATACCAAATCTGGACTTTTTATGATTTGGCAATGGTATGAGAATTCTGTCTTTACATTTTGTGTAATATTTTATATATTTATTACTATGATTCATACTGTTATGCCTTCTGGAGTGTGCGCTGTGTCCGAATAGCTGCACCCAGGAAGACCTGATGAAGGCCGAGAGTAACGCCATCGACGTCGCCCACTTCTGGGCAGACAAGATCTGACCCTGTTGTTTCCGACACGAATCCGATACAATATCATATTTTTGAGAAAGTATTCACACAGCAAATGTTTTTACTAAGATAAAAAACTATTTTTTTTTTAATATTTTTGTATAATTTTTTCAATCGTTCAAGAAATTAAATAATAATAATCATAATAATTGTATTTATTCAGCCACCAGAGCCACAAAATTAAACAATTTTAATTTTCAATTTTAACAACTGTCGACTCTCAGTGAGTGGAGCACCGGATCACCGCTGGATGGCTGCGTGAAGGCGCATCCAGTACCCCTCTTACCGGGAGTCCCACGTATCCGCCCACACAGCGACCATG
This sequence comes from Glossosoma conforme, assembly GCA_022606575.1. NCBI lineage: Eukaryota > Metazoa > Arthropoda > Insecta > Trichoptera > Glossosomatidae > Glossosoma > Glossosoma conforme. The sequence continues at coordinate 3,399,235 of JAGTXR010000058.1, read as the reverse complement.
CTACCCATTCGAGCGATTCAAAATGAATTATTGGATCATTATGAGAAATAGAAACACCCACATAGATATATATATTTTTTAATCGTAATTGCATTGTCTGTGCGAGCAGTATTGCAAAATTTTGCGAAACGAAATTCGAAAGGCTTATGTGGACAGCTCTTTAATTTTTTTTTAATTCATCATCATCAGCCTGTGTCCGTCCACTGTTGAACGTAGGCCTCCCGCATGAGTCTCCATCCTCTTCGATCCTCCGCCTTCCGCATCCAGGTCACTCCCGCTATTCTTCTTATATCATCAGTCCATCTTGTAGGTGGTCGGCCAATGCTTCGTTTGCCAGTTCTTGGGCGCCATTCCAGTACTTTTCTTCCCCATAGACCGTCGTCTCTTCGACAGATATGTCCTGCCCATTGCCACTTGAGTGTGCCTATTCGTTGGGTAGCATCCACTACTTGAGTTCTTCTGCCTATTTCCTCGTTTCGGTTTCTATCTTTTAGCGATACTCTGAGCATGGATCTCTCCATAGCACGTTTTATTAATTTTTAATTAAGTATTAAAAAAGATTTAAATATTTACTATATAATATGAGACATTTAAAAAATCTCAAGAATTAGATAGTATTTTGAAATTTTTATATATTTACAATATAAATTAATAACATAATACAAAAAATATGTAATATTATTTTAATGATTATACCTAATCATCGTCATACTATAATTACCAATTCTACTTAAAGTTACCATATTGCGATATTTTTTCAAATTAATAAATAAATTATGTAAATAGTGTATAATTATATGTTTATATTTGAAATGTTACTTTTTACACGTAACTGTCAAAACTAAATTTGATTTTATTAGAAAATAAGTGTTTTAATTTATTACCTTTTTTTTCATTTATTTATATTTAACCGCTTAACAATCATATTACTTAAATTAAATAAAATAAAATTACTCTTGCCGATAGCTATGCCATAATAATTATTTTTATTATTTATCGAATTTAAACGATATTATTTGTATTATATATATTTAGTAATTTAAAAAATCACAATATTTTCTTTAATTAAATTTTCATGTCTTAATTTTGTTGTTTAACTAATCAATTTAATTTTTTACTTAAAAAAACAATACTTTTACTGTTTATTTTAAATTTTGATTAAAAATCATTAATTATTTATTTTAATCTACAAACATGGTGACACTGCTCCAATACAACGCATTATACGAGGTTAAAATGTTGAAAGATGGATGAGTAAAGGATGAGTAAGACTCACCGAAGTATGTATAGTCCACGTGTTCAGGAGCGGCACGACGAACGTCTAAGAGCGAAGTGTCTGCGGCTGGTGGTGGAAACCATGTGACACGTGACGACTGTCTATTCTAGGCACTATGGTGTTAGTCAGTGGTGGAGGGTGTATTACCAGCGAGCCAAAAATGACATCTACACTCGCTCGGTTAGGTATCCGATGAAGTCTAGATGATCCCGAAGGAATTATATAGAGTTGATATCAATGGTTTTTATTATTCTAAACATTACTTCATATTTATTAAATTTTAAAAAAATGTAATTAAATCAATTATTATTGTATTAAGTCAATATTAACAATTAAATAAAATAAATTTAAATTTTATATACACATTTGTCATGAGTGAATATTTTTAACAATTATGTATCAAATAAAATATGACATAATGCAGTACCGGCTTTAGACCCTGCGGCAATTTTTTTTAGAGCCCCATACTGTTTATATTTAAAGATATATAAGAAACATTGGCTGCCCTTGGCGCCCCTAGTTTATTCAGCGCCCTGGGGCACCAACCCACTGCGCCACCCCCTAAGGCCGGCACTGACATAATGTCTTTCTATTATGTTATCTATTTATTTATTTTTCTACTGTAATATATACCCATTTAACATGAATGAGAAGAAATGTTATAATGTATATTTTTATGTGCGTTTAATAAAAAAAATACATTAATAATTATTGCTTTACTGAGTAAAGTTTACTCAAACATATAAACATGGCCATTCAATGGAAAACGAAGGCTATTTTATTATTTTTCCCATATCTGTTCCATATCACGTAAGCATCAAAAAATTAAAGCTATATCAACTCTTGGGCACCCCCCCACCAAACATACGACGAGAAGTCACCACCGAGAGGGAGCTCTCCAAAGCAACTCACAACACACTCCACCCTATATTTCGATATCAAAAGATAACCAGACGGCTCAAATCAAGAAGAAGTTTACTACAGTCGACAATGGAACTGGTGATAACTGAGGCCACCATGTGGGGAAGCGCAACTGAGGGGATTACTTGGATTGCCCCAAAAGAGGACCTAGCCCCTGGACACGACCAGAGGTGGAATATATGGAGGTCCCTTAACAGACTTTGGACAGGAGTATGCAAGACGGGGACACAAATGAAAGGCTTGCAGTTTTACAGCGGACCGACTAAATGTGATTGCGGCGAGCAGACCCTGTCATACCTTCTGGAGTGTGCGTTGTGTCCGAGTAACTGCACCCAAGAAGACCTGATGATGGCCAGGAGTAATGCCATTGACGTCGCCCACTTCTGGGCAGACAGGATCTGACCCTGTTGTTTCCGAAACAAACAAAAACGTCGATTTCTTAGCTCTAATATACAAACGGTTCGTATGAATTTGATTCCTTTACCCGTGAAATGTCAGTCTTGTAATTAAAATTGGTGGTGTTACGTTTCGTGAAGACCTCCCATTCATAGTAAATTCCTGTAATAATAAAGATGATGCGTGAATGTTGGGGTGTAGTGTATGACGTTGGTAGATCAACACCTTACATGCAACGCTTAACGATATGTAAAATGGTATACGTCATATAATCCACAGATGAGACTCTCAGCATCACTATCACCAGGTATTCTCATGTATGTGTGTATATACAAAAAAATATGGTCACCATAAATTACCGCCAATTAGTTCTGTTAGCTGCGACTGTACATTTCTTGTTGAATTCGCTTTCGAAGTCTTGGGGAGTCTTAGAAGATAATAAATAAATTTATTTTCATACTATTGGATATGTTTCATAGCTTAATAGCTTAATTCTTTATGTATGTCTAAATACTCACAATAAGGTATGCAAAGTGATTTTTTAAATAAATAAATCTTGTTTGTAAGTAATGCTAGGAGTAACCGTACAAGATGCAAAAGAGTTTGTTTACCTTGGAAGTACGATCACCTGGGATGGCAGAACAAAAAGATAAGTCAACAGTCGCATACATCAAGCGAAGCTAACGTTCAATAAAAAAACAACAATTCTTGAGTCAAAAAATATTAATTTAAAGCTCAGCAAGCAACTTGCCAAAACATCTGTTTTGAGTACCTTGATGTACGGCTGTGAGACATGGTGCTTATCTGAAAGTGATAAAATTCAAATAAGGTCATACAAAAGAATTATCGGAATTTCCTGTAGAGACCACGTCACGAACAATGAGGTTCTCAGCATAATCAAGGAAGATAGGCACCTAGTAAGAACCATCTCAGAGAGGCGAGCCCGATGGATCGGTCACATCATGCGACACGATTGTCTTCTTCACGAAATTGTGGAAGGGATGGTTGAGGGTAGAAACTGCAGAGGACGGAGTATTTGCAGCAGGTGTTCGAGGACATGAGTTGTACCTATTATGTTGAGCTGAAGAGGATTGCTTAGGATCGAGAGGAGTTGAGATCGATATGCAAGATTTAGTAGCTGCAAACCAATCCACCGGATCGATACTACGAAGAAGAAGTAAGTCTACTGTTGTCATTTGATGAAATAATAGTATAAGTGTGATCATGAATAAATATCTAATATGTATACAATTATATGATAATTAATCTTTTATTCAATGATGATGTTGCAGATACATTGTTATTAGAATCTAAGTACTTAGATAATAATGAATATTTATTTGCACAATAAACTAGTTTTGACGCCTTCAATGAGACAAACTCGTATTAAACTACTCGTATTTGGTAAAAAAAAACTTGGATGCAGAGGAATTGACCATAGTTTTAAATCCACAAACACTTTTAGTCATTTTACAAAGCTCCGAAATCACAAAGGATTAAATTTCCTATGAATAAAAAGCAACTAAGCACTGCAGATAAAAAGAAAATGAGCGATTATTTGATTCATAGAGTTCTTTGCAATTCAAAAATGGCTAAAAGTTGATTTTTTTTAATTATTATTTTTAAGTACTGACATCATCGCCATGTTGTGTCATTTTGGACGGGTCCGCTAACGGGTGTGTTAGTTATAAACACCACCGGTAGTCGGTCCTCACCCTGTAGCGAGAGAAGGTCGCGTTACGGCCACAGCGGCATGTCATCCCGCTTGGCCGGAAGCTTGTATTTTAACGTAAATATAATCAATGTGCTTCTAAAAGAAAGTCTTTGTTTGCTGACCTGCTCCACATCCTGCCTTTACGCGACGTATTAACACCTTTTTGAAATAAAGGAGGATGTTAGTACCTTTCATCCATGGTTAGAGTACGAACTGGGAGTATAATGGCTTGACTTTGTGAAGAATAACGAGGTAAGTGAACGAACACGACACAGTCGGTCAAAAGACGAAGGTGGGCTTGATTGTGATATTGTACTTCGGATGCCACAGTAAAACATAAATTTTATCTGTCTTTTCTTAATTTTTAGGAAAGTCCGTCGGTAATATACATGAGCGCTTCTGCATTACTTGCGTCTGCAAGAGTGCAGACGCAAGTTATGACTCCTAACTGACGTCTGCCATTTGCAGAATCCATTTCCCAACCTCACAATTTCCTTATCCATTTCCACGTGTTTCGTGGTTAGCAACGTGTTACCAAAGAAGGCCATTCGAGACTATAGTATACAACTTTGCAGCCTTAGACTGAGGTCTATTTGACATCTAACTGATGCACCTAGAATCACGGAAAGGCCTTCAGCCACTCTCTAACAAGTAGCTTTTTGGATGCGGCCAGTAACGGGTTCCCATCTGGGTCTCCAAAAACAGGACGGGACAGGGAGGGTTTTCACCAAGCGTATACTTAACTATACATAAATATATACGTTCTGTGTTGTTGCTTGGGAGTTTTTGCCATTTCTTGGAAGGACCATCATGAACTGCTGCTTAGTTATGACAATCATTTGTTGTTAAACCACATCAAAGATATTGGTCTGAATTACTCGCGCAATTAACGAGGCTGACATGTAATAGGCTTATATGTTCTTCAACTTTTGTCACACGCATAATCTAACCTTGAGTGTAACTTGCAGGTTGCACAAAAAGTTTTCGGAGAAGCTCTAGTAGGCAGTATATATATATATATAATCGTGTCGGAAACAACAGGGTCAGATCCTGTCTGCCCAGAAGTGGGCGACGTCGATACAGTTACTCCCGGCAATCATCAAGTCTTCCTGGGTGCAGCTACTCGAACACAGCGCACACTCCAGAAGGTACAACAGGGTCTGCTCTACGCCGCAGTCACATTCAGTCGGTCCGCTGTAAGACTGCCAGGCTTTCATTTGTGTCTTGCATACTCTTGTCTAAAGTCTGTGAAGGGACCTCCATATATTCCACCCATGGTTGTGTCCAGAGGCTGGGTCCTCTTTCGGGGCAATCAAAGTATTCCCCTCAGTTGCGCTTTTCTACATTTCCAGTATCAGGGTGGCCTTAGGTATCACCAGTTCCGTTGTCGACTGCAGGAAATTTCTTCTTGATTTGAGCCGTTATCTTTTGATACCCAAACATACTAAGAAGTGATTACATAAGATGAAGCGAGGCCCATAGCGGCTATGAAAACTTTGCATGGTGATGATTATCTTCAAAGATGCGTGTATATCCCGCACTTAGATAGTTTAAGATTTGTAAAATTTATGTATAGTATAAAAACGGCATTAGCGCAAAAGCTACGTCAGTCGCAGACACTGCAACACGACATCACAATTGTCACTATCGAATACTTATTTATATTGGAATAGTTAATCATGTAAGTTTCCTTTTATTATTTAAATATTACCTAAAGTCCCTTTAGGCCCTCATACTTCAGACCCTGGGAGCATCAGTTTAATAACACAATATTCATGTTATTATGTATTCATTTTATATTAAAAAATAACAAAATTTAAAATATTTAATGAAGTATGTACACTCATAAGTGGCAATGGGCAAGACATATCTGTCGAAGACGACTTGGTCGATGGGGAAGAATAGTACTGGAACGGCGCCCAAGAACTGGCAAACGAAGCATTGGCCAACCCCCTACAAGATGGACTGACGATATAAGAAGAATAGCGGGAGTGACCTGGATGCGGAAGGCGGAGGATCGAAGAGGATGGAGGCTCATGCGGGAGGCCTACGTTCAACAGTGGACGGACACAGGCTGATGATGATTATGATGATGATGATGATTTATTACATTATAAAATAAATATTTATAAAGTCGATTCCGCTTAGTTGGGACACACCGGGACTTGGTCATTTTGTCCCAATTAAGCGGCTGTCCCAATTAAGCGAATTTCATTTATTTTTTTAATTCATTTATTTGGTTTATTACTTATTTAATTTTTCGTATTTTTATATAATACCTTCTAGAATTGAATCCTCACAGTCTTCATTATCATCGTAACATGGTAAATTGTTGTATATTCTTAAACATTCTTTATGGTTAATAATAGGAACTTGCAACATATCCTGATTTTCTTCATTGCTTAAAATTTCGGAAATATCTTCGGGTTTAAAGCCGCAATTAGTAAAACACTTTGTATTGTGATGGTTTTTATATGGCAGGTGGCTCGCCAACTGTCAGCGACAAGCTTATTTTATGGATAACCCTTTTGAACTAATCTCTGTGTTGTGGAACATGTTAATAAATTTTCATAAATGGATTATATGTAATTAACCAATTTTCCACGAGACAAAGGCAATCTATTATATGATAGTTTTATTACGGTGTTGATATGTTTATTCTAGAGTTTAGCTATTATATAATAATATTGTTTATTAATATATAATAATATAATATAGAATAATATTAAACTTGTGAATAAATGTAGACTGAGCGAATAATAAAAATAATAATATACACACTCTGAATATATACTATAGAGACATCTATCGTCATACGATATTAACAATGGTATCATCAGACATCTACCGTTATATGATAAGATAACATGCAACATATTCCATACAGCAGTTCAATTTGAGCGTGGTCGATATCTTATTAATGAACTTGAACAAATAGTCTGTTCCAAGGTTCGCTGGTTCGCATCCCGCCTCTGCCGATATTTTTCTGAACGAATTGATGCGTAGCAAAGAATTTGTTGCATTATAGCAGGTACAGCAATTACAAATATAATGCACTATTTATTATTTTACCGATAACCCTCTACAGAGTTAGTATATATTTTTTTTCGGAGAAACATTACAATCTTCTGATAGTTTTCGCCACGGTGTTGGTATTGACTCTGCACCGCGCGGCCGAGAAGGAGACTTGCACGAGTCCAGAATGTATACATTTCGGTAAGGGCACACCATACGATTACATTCGTAATTGTTGTCGATATCTTATTCGTATTAACATCCTCCTCTCTCAAAAAGAGGGGAGTTATTACATAGCGTGAGGCAGAATGAGGAGCAGGACAGCAGACAAACACTTTCTTTTAGAAGCTTAAATTTACGTTAGCGGTGACCACGCGGATTTTTGCCGAGCTAACTAACGCTCAGTGTTTTTAAACTAAACCGTCAGCGAACCGGCGCAGCGACCCGAAATACGAAATAAGAGACGAAAGATCGTATTTCGAGGTTTTCGGTAACAGTAAACGAGGACTACATTATGGTGATGTCAGTATAGTTGATAAACAAAGTTTTCAAGAATGTGTTTTTATTAGAGTACAAGTATTTTAGCATAATATAATAATTGAGAGGATGGCATATACACGCAAAATTAATCGCCGTATCGGAAGATGTTACAATTTTTGCAAATGACGTCGTACGTCAATCAAATTTGACATTTGTGAAATGGACAGTTAAATTCTACAGCTCTTTACTCCGCAAGAGCGTGGAATAATTGTGTCGATTTTTGTTTTACTAACAATCGTTCGGTGGTGTTAGCGCAGCGTGAATATCGACGTCGATTTCCTAATCGTGTCAAGCATTCCGACGCTTAGCTACTCGACTCGAACAGACTGGAACCACGGGAGTCCTTGTAGGGTGTGGCAGCCACCGGACTGGTCGTTTAGCCGAGAATATCGCGGCTGTGGCTGCCGATGTCACTGATTGCGAAGAAACATCAAGCAGAAGACGGACGTAAAACAATCCGCCAAAAAAAAAAACCGTGATGCGCGAGAAGACCTGGAAGACCTGGACTGCAACTGTAGACAAGAATCTAAGAACTCTGGGCTTGACCGAGAATGAAACGCAGGACAGACAGACATGGCGAATGTTCACAAGGAGACCCGACCCCAGATGATGGTAAATGGCGAGGCTAAAGAAGATATATTAAGGTCAGTCATCATACAGAAAGATCTGATTTAAATAATATGTTCTAGCATCAATGTTCTTGAAGAACATGAACCCCGCCGTGGATCCTTGCGATGACTTTTACGAGTTTGCTTGCGGAGGTTTCGTCAACTCTACCCGCATTCCTGAAGATAAAAAAACCGTCTCATACCTTTCCCTTGCTAGGGATGAGGTAAAGCAACAACTGAAGGACCTGCTTGAAGAATCATCAAAGGAGTCAGATCCAAGACCGTTCAGAATGGCTAGAGATTTATATCAAGCATGCATAAATACTTGTAAGTATACTATTGAAGTTGCAATTTTATACCCAGTTTCTTATTAATTTTATGTACTGATATCCTACTCTCGGAATTGAGTATCGCATTACTTGATGACAGGATGCAGGATCAGGTTCACAGTGCAAAGAATTTGTTTTCGTTTCACAATTCGCGTTTATTTCTCAAACACTTGCTTTTTCGTTCACCCGTTATGGCGGACGACTAGTGGCGCGAGCGAGCTGTCGACCGACCGCGCGCTCTGACATCTAGCGCTGCCAACAGTCGCGGCAGAAAAAAGTGAAATAAAGACGACAGTGACACCAACATGACATGGACCAACTGTTACAACAAATAAGATGGCGTATGCAAGCACCGTGTATTATTATATTACTAAAACTAACATTAATAGATATGCGTGTCAGGCGAGCGAACATAAATAAGAGACAAAAGATCTTTTTTCAAAGCTTTACGGCATCAGCCTAAAGGAGATATATCAAGCTGATATCAGTACATATTGTGAAAATTGTACACCCCCATTCAGCCAAGGAATGACTCCATATTGCCGGGATCGTCATCAGAACGCGTGGTTGAGCGATGAGGACCATTAAAATATATTTCGGTCAAGTATTGACTCTTTCTAACAAAATAATACAAAAAAGAAGTGTAAAGTATTTTCTTTTTAAATAATAAATATATATATATTTACACTGTTTTTTATAGATGACGTAAGATATGGTCTGTGTTTAAGATACTGCAGTTTCGACTAACTCATAGCCTTCCTCAATCCATCACAGAGCGCCAACCCTTTCTGTCTCCTTCTTTTATCATTCCCTGATAGACACACCCCCACTTCCTCTCCTACATAAAATGGGTTCGAACACTTATGTATTAAAAGTACTATGCAGCTCAGTTGTCTCATCTACGAGTAAGTAGAAACTGTAGTCTCCTAAACAGAGACCATATCTTACGTAATCCACGTAAATACAAGGTAAATAAATAAATATTTATAATGTATCTCAAAGTGAAAACTGAAAATATTGAGAAAAAAAAACTTTTTATTTCAGCTGCTATAGAAGCCGCTGGTACGGGACCAATCCTTGAGAAGTTGAACGACGTGGGTGGATGGCCTGTACTCCATGGGGAATCCTGGAAGTCTGAAGGCTTTTCGTGGGTGGACGCTATTCACATATACTGGAACATAGGCTTTCGTGGTCAATACATGTTTCAATGCAGGGTCGTAGCTGTAATAAAGGATGAAGAAGAAATAATGCACGCACTTAAAGTGAGAAAAACATAATTTTACTGTAATTGCTAATGATTAATATCGTTTGTAGTGGACAGGCAATGTAATAAAATTATGTATTGCCTTTGTATTACTCTCGTTTGTAGACGACAGGCAATGTAATGAAATTTTGTAATGCCTTTGTATTACTCTCGTTTGTAGACGACAGGCAATGTAATGAAATTATATAATGCCTTTGTATTACTCTCGTTTATAGACGACAGGCAATGTAATGAAATTATGTAATGCCTTTGTATTACTCTCGTTTGTATACGACGGGCAATGTAATGAAATTATGTAATGCCTTTGTATTACTCTCGTTTATAGACGACAGGCAATGTAATGAAATTATGTAATGCCTTTGTATTACTCTCATTTAGAGACGACAGGCAATGTAATGAAATTATGTAATGCCTTTGTATTACTCTCGTTTGTAGACGACAGGAAATGCAATGAAATTGCATATTGCCTTTGTTTGCTATTATCTGTCATAGTGTTCTTAGTAAAAAGTAAAGTAGTAGTGTAATTTTATGTTAATTGCTATTTGGCGGCAATTTAGTAAGTCATACTGCGTTGTTTTGGAAAGGCAACTAATTATATTGTCACTATTTAATTCAATTTATAGCCAGTTTATATTTAAGAAATGGTAAGTAATAAATACATAAAAGAAGTTCACTAAAAAATTAATTGGCAGTCGAAAAATAATAAATTGGCAGTCAATGATTAATGATTGGTAATTAATAATGCGGTTAATAGAGGTTAGGTTTCCATTTTATGTGCCTATTAATCATTCAATATACATTAATAACTGGCGGTATTAAATAAATTACTGGCATTTTAATTTTATAACTGACCACATTCATACTGACACAGTGAATACTGACATTTTTTTTTATGTAAATACATACAGGAGAATAGCGATAGATGGTGATAGTAATTCTAAAGTCTCATTTGTGGAATTCTATGACGCTCACCACGGTGAATACGGTTAAGCGCAGCATGTAGTGTTGATCCGCTAACGTCAAAGATTACAGCCAGCGATTCACGCACCATCCTTATTATTACTGGAGTTGTGAATGTGTGGTCTTCACGGGACGACTTTCGTCTGCCACCAATTTTAATATATAGGCTATGACTGGCATTTTACGGGCGAGTGATCAAATTCACACCAACCGGGGGTATTTTAGAGCTCAGAAATTGATTAAAAATATTTTTTTTTAATCTCCATTGGGGATCGAACCCGCGACTTTTGGCTTGCAAAGCAAACGCTTTGACCATTGAGCTATACCCGCCGGATACATAATTACATAATTAATTTAATTTACTGCCAATTTTATCCATCTTTATTTCGTATTAAAATAATTAAACATTTTTATTTCAAGGACTAAAATTTTATTATATCTGCGTTTTTAAAAAACATAGTTATTTTTTTGTCTTAAAAATATACATAAATAATATTTCAATAATTTACATTAAATTACAGAAAAATGGTGTGTCTCGATGTCCTCGGAACATTAAAATTTGAATAATACTCGTAATTAATTCTTCAGGATCACATTTTGAATGAATCTTATGATTATATATTTTTTCTTATTTTTAGTTGACGCCGCCAAATTTAGGACTCGACAATAAATACCTGATTAAGGGGCGGAAAAACAAGAAAGTAAAGGCTTACTTAGCCCACATGGTTGATGTAGCCGAGCTACTGGGGGCAAATAAGAGCTACGCCAAGCAAGAGATGAGAGATGTCCTCGACTTTGAGTTAAAATTGGCTCAGGTAGGTTGAGATAATGGTTACAATATCTTTAATGTATTACCGTCCTCCTCTCTTTCAAAGGTTTTCGAAAAAATTAAGTTGCGTGTTGGCAGGATAAGTAGCAGATTAATAACACAGACTTTTTCTGAAGCACATTGCATATATTTACGATAAACATGTTTAGAGTGATATTGACATATTTAGTGTAATCCTGCTTTTTCTGAAGCACATTTACATATATTTACGATAAACATATTTAGTGATATTGACATATTTAGTGTAATCCTGCTTCGGATTCAGTACTGGTGTTGATGAAGGAGAAATGTTAGACGTTTGATTTTGTGACAATAATGCCGTGTTGTTTGTGGGTCAAGCATGATTTACTTATGACAGGGTTTTTATTGTTACAAGTCAACTATTTGCATTGAGTCTCCTTACGCTTGTTTTGAGTGTGAGGTCAATGATACTAAATGTGTCAATACATTTGCAGGGCCACACTTTTGTCACTTATTTTACTTATGTTACTTATGTTTATATGTACTTTAATGACGAATTTAAATGTTTTGTATTTTGTAATGTCATTTAAAGAAAAAATAAAATAATTGTAATGTAAACTTTGAAAACTTATGGCCCGGATCTAATCACAACATTCAGCCGGGCCAAAATACAATATGCTCTCGCCGACGGTCGGCAAACGACTGGCGCGCCCGCAATGCGCTGTCGCACAGCGCCTGAAGTTACTATATCCGTAACTAGTCCAAAATGCCAATATGGTGACACACGCATGTACTTCAAGCGAACAGAAATAAGAGACGAAATATTGTACATCGAGATTTTCGGTACCAGTAAGCAAGGGCTATATTATGCTGATGTCAGTATATCCATAGTAAGAAACGTGGAATCACAAAGAATATGTGACGTACAGGAGTCACAACGTATCGCCCAAAGTCAACTCTCTCATTTACTCACCTGTAAAGACCTTATGTTGACAATACCTGCCTCTATATAGAATCCAATAGCAAAATAATAATTTGTCAGAATGTGTGTTGTGCGTGTTGTGATCAGATTTGTGATGAGGAATCGGTGCGTGTTGTGATGTGATCGGGACAGGAGGACACAAAAATTCCGAATATAAATAATTAAATACAATCAGATTTGAGCGGTGGAGTTTAGTTAATTAATGATTTTAATATTCGCTATTTGGAAAGCTTAAGTTTTTTATTAAGAAAGTCCAAGAGCGCTGTCGATGGTGAGATACAGAGAAAAATGACCTGGCCCATATGATTTCCTCTTTATATAGAGCCTGCTCATACACATACAAGTTAAGGTATCCCGTGTGATCAATGCGACATCTATGCCAGCGATTTCAACGACATTTATGGGACATAAAAGGCAAACATAGATGACAGAAAGTGTACAGTTAACAAATTTTGCTAGTAATTTAACGATTACTTTTTTGTGATTTTTGTGTTTAGATTATATTGGAAACACATTCTAGATTTTAATGTATTCTTCATATAAGTATATCCTTCATAAATAATGTAATATAGTGTACTTTACCGATTTGTCTATTGAACGTAGAGTACAGAGATATCGGCTCGATATAGCCGTCTGCAGGCGGTGCCGAACTCGATATACAACATTTTTTTCTTTCTGTTCTGTCTCTTCTTTTTGTTCGCTCTCCGGACATGTATGTGTGCCATATTGGTTTTTTGACAAGTCCAGCCACGGGTGTATCATTAGTATTGTACGTGGCTGTCTGTCATTGGTACGCCATTAATTCTGTAGATCGCCACTACGAGTGCTTAGTAGCCAGTAAAATATTAGTCACGTTAATGGCATGTCGATGAGCTGTTTATAGAGTTAGCGATATGTAAATTGTGCTAGACAAACAGTGCCCAAGTTGTCCAGTACGTCATTCATCTAGTTAGCTGCAGGTTGTTACCGGTGAGTTGCTGAGAGAGTTGTATGTGGGCGAAATGCGGCGAAAGGCTGACTAACTGAAGTAAAAAGTAGTAAAATTGTATGAAATCTGTTTTTTTTTCCATCTTTTCATCAAGATATCAACTGGAAATTCTACTGGATTCAATGATAAATTCACTATCAAGGAGCTCCAAGAGGAATTGCCAAGGTAAATAGTTTATTTTAAAATTACATAACTTTAGTTAATTGCATATTTTGGTGGTGACTACTACTAAGGCTGTCAATTATGTTTGATTGTTTTTATTATATAATTGAGATCCCCGTGTTCAAAAAGATGACAAGTCGCGGGTTCATCCTGTGGTCGCGTAGAGGAAGGATGCAGGAACAGATCGCAAAGTAAAACAACTTGCTTTTGAAGCACAATTCGCATTGACTTCATTTTTTCCGTTCGGCCGCTACATGCCGTTTTCACCGGCCGGTGGAATGAGACTGCTGCGCGACACGAGTCGCCTGCAGACCGGGGCACTGTGACATGCAGCGCCGCCAAGATAATCACGGCAAAAAAACAAATTAAATATGACAGTTGAACCAACATTAAATGGAGCAACTGTCATAATAATTAAAATAGCATATGCAAACTCCGCTTAAATATATATAATTAAAACTAACATTATTAGATGTGCATGTCAGGCGAGCGAACAAACATAAGAGATAAAATATCGATTATTGAGGCTTTACGGGGTCAGCCTAAAAGAGCTATATCAAGCTGATTTTCTTTCTTCGTAGTATCATCCGGTGGATTGGTTTGCAGCAACAGAATCTTGCATCTCGATCTCCATTCCTCTCGGTCCTCCGCAACCCTGTTCAGCTCAGCATAAGCGCTACAGTTCATGTCCTCAAATACTTGCTGCAAATACTCCCGTCTAGGGCGCCCTCTACAGTTTCTACCCTCAACCATCCCCTCCACAATATCGTGAAGAAGTCCATCGTGGCGCATGATGTGACCAATCCATCGGGCTCGCCTCTCTGAGATGGTTCTTATTAGTTGCCTATCTTCCTTGATTATTCTGAGAACCTCATTGTTCGTGACGTGGTCTCTCCAGAAAATTCCGAGAATTCTTCTGTACGACCACATCTCAAAAGCCTCTAGTCTTTTTTATCACTTTCAGATAAGCACCATGTCTCACAGCCGTACATTAAGATGCTCCAAACAAGTGTTTTGGCAAGCTGATATTATAATCTATGAAATTGTAAATTAAAATCATTTATTGCGTACTAGAATAATAAATAAAAAATACGGTAAAATGTGAAAATTACAAAACAAACATCGTCAGTTTTATTTTTCAGTATTTCGTGGAAAGATTATTTAAATAAAATTCTGGCGCCCCACGTGACAGTTGATGATGATGAGCCTGTTCTTGTTTTCAGGTTAAATTACCTGAAACAATTGGATGTGAGTAAATCGGTTAAATAACCAATAAAATATTCCTCTGATATAATGTTATCAATATTTTTAGCATTCACTTCGACATCCATTTCAATATTAAATATATAATAATTTCATAACATATGGATTACATTGAACACTGTTTCCCTTGATGGAAGACTGCTGTTTCACGATCAATAAAAACTTCTTCAGTTCCAATTAATGAATATTTACTGATATAGTAAACGTTTCACTAAAGGGTAATTGTGTATAGAAATGGGGATAAATACGTAGAATCTATGTAAGTAAATGACTAATAAAAGAAGAGTTTCACTAAAAATAATGTAAGGAGTTAATAATTGGGGTAAGGGTTGTGCTTAAAATGTGTATATTAATGTTGCAAATGTTTCCCAATTTTGTTTTATGTTTTGTTTTTCATGAACAAAAAATTTATGGCTCGACCTAGTCACAGCATTAGGCCGAGCCACAATACAATATGCTCTCTCCGACGGGTTGTATATAAATATAATATCAATACAATGAGGTGTTTGTATTTTTCAGGTATTGTTGAAGACCGCACCAGCCCGTGTTATATCCAACTACATAACTTGGAGAGTTCTGAAAGATTTAGTGAAATTCCTACCAAAAAGTTTTCAAGAAGGAAAGAAGCATGGCGTAATTAAGAGAAAAATTCACTGTACCGATTATGTATCTAAAAAGTAAGACAATTTAATCACGTGTGATAAAAAGTCTTCACACTCAAACACAGAGGTTATAAAAACTTTGCTTTATTCGAGTACCAGTTTATTATCGTCGTATCAAACAATCTGCTTTAAAATTTTACAAAAATTATCTATGTCCTGATAAAAATGTAATGAGTTTTTCGTTACA
Organism: Glossosoma conforme; assembly: GCA_022606575.1. Taxonomy (NCBI): domain Eukaryota; kingdom Metazoa; phylum Arthropoda; class Insecta; order Trichoptera; family Glossosomatidae; genus Glossosoma; species Glossosoma conforme. The sequence continues at coordinate 3,383,178 of JAGTXR010000058.1, read as the reverse complement.
GAAAACTTGGACTGGTTGAAGGTTTTGTAAAAGGAGTAAGCTTTGAAAATTATCGTTTTTTTATAAAAATCAATAGTTTATTTTGAGAAGACTTTCAGATCATTCAAAATACTATCCATCGGCAGCTACGACCTTCTCCCATCTTTCAAGTAACATGCGGATTCAACGCTGAAAGGAAAAATCTTGATCATTTAAGGCAATCCAGTCATCGGCTCATTTTTTGGTATCGACATAAGAAGAAAATCGCTGCTCAGCCAGGCCATGTGTTATCGACCGGAACAAATGGTAATCGGAAGGGGAAATATCTGGTGATTATGGCAGGTTGGGTAGGACTTTGCAAAATGGGGTCGGGCGTTGTCATGTTGATAATACAATATTGTTACTTGATTAACAAGATTTGATTTTTGATATGATTTAAATGTTGGCATGAAAAAAATGCGCCAACCATTTGTTTTTAGTGCACGCTAGTCGATGAAAGAAGTTTAATTGTTTTAACATACTAACATCTTCTTCTCTCTCAAAAATGGTATTGTTCCATTGCGTGAGGACAGGATGAGGAGCAGGTCAGCAAACAAAGACTTCTTTTAGAAGCACATTGATTATATTTACTTAAAACTTTACAAGCTTCCGGCCATGCGGGATGACATGCCGCTGGCCGTAATGCTAACTCCTTGGTCGTCAACGCATCACTGTCACGTTCGTGACAGTGACACACACGTGAGCGGATAAGCGAACAGAAAGAGACGAAAGATTATATATCGATGTTTTCGGTACCAGTCGGCAAGGGCTACATCGTGCTGATGTCAATACTAACATCCTCCTCCCTCTAAAAGGTAGTCATGCAATCACGTGGTGGCAGGGTGAGGGGAGCAGATGAACAACACACAGACGTTTTCAGAAGCACGTATATTTTTACGATAAACTTTACAAACCTCCGGCCCGGCTTTCATGCGCCGGGCCAGCCACAATCTTTGCACTTATTCTTTTCCACCGCTGACTAATGCCGATGGCTCACTGGCTCTAGCTACTCACTGGCTATAAAATTTTGCCTCAAAGCCGTACGTCGAGAACACCTCCAATTAGCGACCAACAAAGCTAGTGGCTCAGATGACATACCAGCGGTGGTATTAAAAACTTGCGCTCCTGAACTTAGTCCTGTGCTCACAATTGGACAATCGTCACGGTCGGAGACCAACAACCGTCAAAAGATAAATTAGGTGAGTCTTAAACAAATGTGAAATAATATTTTTTTCATTTCAGTTTGGATATTGCCGTTGGATCGATGTACGTCAGAAAACACTTTGATGGCAGCTCTAAAAACAAAATTTTACACATGGTTAACAATATCAGGTTATTGAACATCTTTCTCTTAAGCATATACACAAGAATAAAATGCCAAAAGTTATAATTTGCCAATTCTTCCAGATCCGAGTTCGTTGACATGCTGCGCGAGTCAACGTGGATGGATGAAGAAACAAAAAAAGCTGCTTTGGACAAAGCGAGAAACATGGTCCATCAAATCGGATATCCCCAAGAATTTCTTGACGACAATAAGATCTCGGAATACTACAAGGATGTGAGTGTCATTATACTGATATTCCATTAATAATATACTTGAGAACCCAGCTTTTGAAACTTGCTTGATATAGCTCCTTTAGGATGATGTCGGAAAGCCTCGAAAAACGATATTTTGTCTCTTATTTTTGTTCGCTCGCCTGACGTGCACATATAATGTTAGTTTTAATTGTATAATGTTAAGCGGTGTTTGCATACGCCAAAACATTCGTTATGACAGTTGGCCCATTTCTTGTTGGTACCACTGTTATCTTGAATTCACTTTTTCTGCAGCGACGGTTAGCGGCGCCGAGATGTCGGAGCGCGCCATCAGTTGACAGTTGGAGCTCGCGATAGGGCGTGCGCCTATCAGCGCGCGCCACAACGGTCTTTTTGATGCTTAAGAGTTTGACAAATAAACCGTGATAATACGTGAAACAAAAACAAGTTCTTTGTATTGTGAATCTGATCCTGCATCCTGTCATCCAATCAATCGATATTAAACTTTGAGAGAAGGATATCAATACTTAATTATGTAAAACTTATGTATGTATTCGTATCTATACAGTTGGAGATAACCCATAGTGGAAACTTCCTTTTTGGTGGTCTTAACGTCACTAAGTTCGAGACGCCCTACAAATACAAACAGTTACGACAACCTGTTAAGAGCAACGAGTGGAGCACACACATAAATCCAGCTGAAGACAACTTTCACTACTTCCCACCGGAGAATTGCATTAGTAAGTTGATGATAGTCCCATATCATTTTTTTTGAGGCCTTAGGCCCCCGGGCCGGTCGCCTTGTACCTGCGCTCCTTGGAATCACTTACCAAGGCATACATTATACAAGTAACGAGCTTTGGTGAGCAACACCAAGCGTGGGTGTAAAAGTTTGTAGTTCAGACGTTAAAATTTGGACTTTTTGACATCCTCGCTGAAGGTCGCCGCGTATACAGAAAAGGCATGGTAATTGGACTCTGTAGCGATGAAGTCGACATATCGAGCCTTTCGCTACTTAAATCTAATATATATTAGGCAATGCCACAGAACGTATTCAGCGTCCTATAAGGGGCTACCACATGGGCAGTCTGTACTATCAACGAGGCTAAGCTTGAATAGTTATGCCTTAAAATTTCCGTGACCAGTCATGAATTGACTAGTCCAATGGTTTGGAATAAGCCACGGCATCTCCATTCTATCAAGGACGGAAGGAAAGAAGGAATATGTGTGTCTACCCTTGAGCGAGGTCGACCATCTGCTCTGCCATGATGCGAGCGCCGCCAGTCTATCCCATAACATCTTCGTATCCTTAAGTTTCACTGAACATATTCCGTAGATCCATAAAACTTTTCACTGTGATAAAACGCTAAGTTACTGCTGTCAACACATCTCAAATATACAATAAAACGCAGTGAACGGTAATACTTGTATATCAGACTGTTTAACCAAAGGATGTTGATATATTTCACGTAAGGGAGGCCCAATTCAGACATGAACTCCAAAAGATTATTTGGAGGAATGAATTCTTGGCGTCGTCTGTTTGATGGGCATTGGGACCTTCGGTTGCTTGTCTTTATTGCTTTGTTCTTAGTACTTAATCATAAGTACCTATATTTGTATATATTGTATTTTTTTATTTTAGGATTAATTATTTTAATTGTACTTCAGAAATGAATTGAGTTGTTCAAATTTGTAATGTTTCTGTAAGGAAAAAAAATTTAAATAAAATTGAAAATCTGCAATATTGTAAGAATTTTAGACACCAGCAAGTATATGTAGTGATACCGACTCTATATAGCCTTTTCAGGCCGGTGACGAAAGTCTTGATATGCAATCTTTTGTGTCTTATTTTTGTCCGCTCGTCTGACACGCACATATAAAATTTTGAGTCTAAGATTTAGATTGAAGTTGTTATAAGACGCGGCGTTTGCATGCGCCGTTTTGCTTATTTTGTTTTGAAAGCCAGCCATGTCATGCGGGAGCGAATAGTTCTCCCGATGGCCGCTCTATAGTTTTCGGGCGCAGTGAGGTAAACAGCATTTTCTGTGTCCCGGATGGACGACTGAATTTTGTCAGTTCTTCTCGAAGAATTCTTCGTTTTAGAGACCTGCTCCTCATCCATCCACCACGCGTCCCCACGACGATCCCATCTGGAATCGCTTTGACTAGACAAGTACAAGTCTTTCATTTTTAATTTACAATAAAACATGCGAATTTATTGATTCAATATTTTTGGTTTCTGTCGATGGCGTTACTTCTGGCCATCATCAGGTCTTCCTGGGTGCAACTATTCGGGCACGCATCAGAAGGTGTGACATGGTCTGCTCCACGCCGCAGTCACATTGAGTCGGTCCGCTGTAAAGCTGCGAGGCTTTCATTTGTGTCCTCGTCTTGCATACTCCGGTCCGAAGTCTGTTAAGGGACCTCCATATATTCCACCCTTGGTCATTTCGAGGGGCTAGGTCCTCTTCCGGGGCAATCCAAGTATTCCCCAGGTATCACCAGTTCCGTTGTCGACTGAAGGAAACTTTTTCTTGATTTGAGCCGTGTGGTTATCTTTTGATACCCAAACATAGGGTGGAATAATTTTGATTTTAATGCGTATAAATGCCCGAGTTGATATAACTGTTAAAACCCTAACTGCAGTGGGAAAAATTTTACGTTTTCAACATTTCGAATTGTAGAAGTTTTTATCATGTACGTCGTACAGGTTGCTATTATAACGAACCATATCATCATAACTATAATGTCCGTAATGAGTTACTCTTATTCTTGCTATCTCTAATGATATAATGATGATTGCGTTGAATTTAGAGGATTTAATATTCAATGGCTTCCCTTACTTTCCCTTCTAAATATAAATCAAAAGACATCCCATCAACAGGGATGACGGCTTTATTCTCAAAACAGCATCGCTTCCACCTCTAGCATATACTCAAAAACCTGTACAGACAAGCAAGGACGACCACAGTCCGACATGACGTTCGTGGAGGTACAATTCTTAGAACATACCTACCGTATTCTTAGAACATATCGACGATTCTCCGGACCAATGAAATTTGAATATGTAATTGCCATGGAGATATCAATAACGCTCGTAAAAAATAATCTGACCCGAACTCACAACTCAATCACAAATAAATAATCAATTCTGAAGAAGACCCCTGCATTGGGAGTCGAAATATTGGTTAACAGAAATTCGCCACACACAGCTAAACCCAAAAGCCACAATATCAAATCTGGTTGTGAAAACCTAAGAATTTATTTAATATAACCTGATATCAGTTCGATATATCCCTTGCAGGCTGGTGCCGAAAACCATAAAAATCACTCTACACTCTTTTTAAAAATACAATCTTTCGTCTCATATTTTTGTTCGCTCGTCGAACATGAATGTGTCGCCACATTAGTTGTTTGACAGGTGTAGTTCTGAGGATCGCCACAGGATAAATTTCGGCGCTGGGTGTCACCAACCACGGACGCCCGGTGGCCAGTAATCAGTTGTGATCGGCCCCGACGCCTGAAACCATGTAGCTCCGCTCAGTGAGTCCACCAGGATATCTGATAACTATTCCTGCGACGCGAAGTCGCTTCTTTTTTTATGTAAGGGGATGTTAAACTACACATTCTATAATATTTATCAACTCTAGAGACACAAATTAGCACAATACAGAAGGTATGAATGGTAGATTATGAGCCCAGATCTAAAGCTTTATACTTGAGGAACAAATGACGTCAGTCTCGTCCGTCTCAAGAACTCGCAGTTTCCAAAGTTCCCACCTTAATGCCACTGGTAAGCTTTGGAATGCTCTTCAGGGTCTGTGTTTCTTCTTTCCTACAATCTGGATCTCTTTAAGATACAGATAAATAAGCTCTTGCAATCTCCCCAACCCACACACAAACACGAACACAACACACGTTTCCCACATGCAGCGTTCATCCTCCCTGGCTGAGTGTCATATAGTGTACTGGTCTTGACCGGCTGTGTTCTACTGCATGCGATTACATCAACAAAAAAAGTCTACTCGAGGTAGAAAATGACATATTGTTAACGCCCCGAACAGACTGATGACCGCAGCCGCTGCGAGAGCGCAGCGCCGTAACTAATCCAGTGGCCATTTAGAGAACTCATGGTGTACCAATGACAGACAGCCATTTACAGATCTAACGGCGCATCGATGACGGGACAACCAAATTGGCACACACCTGAAGACCGCAGTTTCACTCTCAATTTTTATACTAGTATCTCATCCGATATCGAGACTGGTCATATTTTAAATAATTATACTTTTATTGCTTTCAGTTCTATATATAATTTCTTTACGAATTTCTAGAAAGTCTTTGGTAAAACAAATAGCAATTTTCAAATATGCGAGCTTATAATTATTTCGTCACTTTCCAGGGCAGTAAGCGAGATAAAGATTGTAAACCAATCAACTGGTGGACTGAAGAAACCAAGATTCACTACTTGGAGAAGACGCAGTGCATCATTGATCAGTACAGCAACTACACAGTGAAGGAAATCGACCTCAATGTAAGAACTACATCAAAGCTTGGTCACTCATCGGTCATGTATGTCAATTACTGACATAAACTGTTGACACCTATATACATAATACTTCTCGTTTCTCATTAAGTCACATCCGCCTAACATAAGATTAAGGTTATCAACTGACAATACTTGGTGAAACTGCATAATTATAATTTTAGAATTAATTTTAATTAAAAAATTAATAAATTAAAAATATTTAGTTTTGATTGACAATTTATTTTAACGATTACATGTTTCGGCCTTCCTGAAGACCATCTTCAATAAATGACATACAATGCCTAACATAACTTAATTCTCACCAACATGTTTTTCTCAGTAGTAATTAAATATACATATACGATACATAAAATTATTTAAACGAGTCAATTCATTGAGAAAAAATATCGACAGAAACGGGATGCGAACCGCGGACCTTGGAACCAACCATTAGCCCAGGTATTCATACCGCTCAGCCACCGTAGCTATTTCTTTGCCTGAGCTGACTCGTGATGGAACTTGTATTTATGTCATTGTTATCATCGTACGATAGATGTTTATTTTTATTTTTTATTATTCAATCAGTCAACATTTATTCACAGTATTTTTATATTATAACTTTCCGACAGTCTATTCATTTTAGTAAGTACCACTCGGGTCTCGAACCGAACTATAGACTGAATGGATGAGAAACAACCTTTTGTAGGTCCGACGCGAACTTTTACAATCAGTCATTTTACCTGTGTTACTGATGAACCATTTTACATTCTTGTTATATATATTGTCTCTCTGTCTCATTGTTTTTCTCAGTTCATCAGTATTTGAATGAAAAAATTGGCACTGGAAACGTGGAGCAACACCGCATAAGCGAAATAATTCCGTACTAAAACCAAACTGCTGGTGGGTACTACTCTAAATAGCCACTTGGTAAAGTGAATGTTAATTTATTGAAAATAAATAGTTGTAGACAGTTTAACATACAACGTGATATTCCGAAGAAGGAAGTGGAGCAAGTAAGTGACATACCGGAATCTTAGAGGAAAAATTAAATGAAAGAAAGCCAAGGCAGGCAATATACAGCGCAAAGGAATGAAAAATATTTTTTTTTCCAGGTGAACGAAAACAAGACACTGGACGAGAACATCTCAGACAATTTGGGCTTCAAAGTGGCGTACCGAACTTACCTGCGATGGGTGGAGAGAAACGGGGATGAACCTGGACTACCGGGGTTGAAATACTCATCCAAGCAGGTTGGACATGCAACAATTGATTCCTCTCATCATCATCATCAACATGTATACGTCCACTGTTGAACGTAAGCATCCCGCTCTCTCTATCCTTTTAGATCCTCTGCCTTCCGCATCTAGGTCACTTCCGCTATTCTTCTTATGTCGTCGGTCCAACTTGCAGGGGGTCGGCCAATGCTTCGTTTGCCAGTTCTTCCATCGCCCGTCGTCTCTTCGACAGATATGTCCCGCCCATTGCCACTTGAGTGTGCCTATTCGTTGGGTAGCATCCACGTGATTCCTCTAACATAATCTATTCTTACTTTCTAGACTCCAAAGGTGTCCAACTTTTGTGTGACCTAACACAGTAAGCTTGCTATACCACCCGCGGCCACAAATTTTTCAAATATCAATGTTTTATTTTTAAATTTATTTGACATGAATTTTGCTTTTGTTTTGCACTACGGAAACAACTATTGTAACGACATGCAGAAGGCATATCTTCATACAGCGCTCATATTATGAAATATAATTTTGTCGGCGGTCTTAGCTCAATGGTCAAAGCGTTTGCTTTGCAAGCCCAAAGGTCGTAGGTTCGATCCTCGACGGAGATTTAAAAAAAAAAAAAAGATTGTTAATCGATTTATGAGCTCTAAAATAACCCCAGTTGGTGTCAATTTGATCCATCACCCGTGAAATGCCAGTCATAGCCTATTAATCAAAATTGGTGGTAGTCGAAAGTCGTCCCGTGAAGACCACCCATTCATAGTAAATTCCTGTAATAATAAAGGATGATGCGTGAAGTTCGGGCTGTAGTCTATGACGTTGGCGGATCAACACTCACATATGCATCATGGTGAGCGTCATAGAATTCCACAGATGAGGCATCAGATATACTATCACCATCTGTCGGTATTCTCCTGAATGTGTTTACATAAAAATATTTATATATGTATAAAGGTCGACTTATTTATTGAAATTTTCAGCTCTTCTGGATTAGTGCCGTTAACGCCTGGTGTTCTGTTAACCGACCTGCTTATTTGAGGCTTCAGATAAAAGACGTCCACTCTCCAAATCGCTTCAGAGTGCTGGGTCCTCTTTCCAATAGTCTGCAATTCTCCAGCGACTTTAGTTGTCCCCTTGGAAGCAAAATGAACCAAATCAACAAGTGCTCAGTGTGGTAAAACCACGCAAGAATAAAAATATAGAGAATGACGTTCCCGTAACTAAAAGAACAACTCCATATTTACCAGGTTAGTCATCCCTCCATCAGAAGCGTGATGAAGGGATGAGGTTATAGTTAAGTAAAAAACTTCCGCTATCCGCCCGAGCCACAAATAAGGATGTGGTCCACACCCAGGGCGCCCGTAATCGGTGACAGCTCAGCGCCGAAATTTATACTGTGGCTATTACCAGCCCCGAAATTACTGACCTGTCAAATAAACTGAAATGGCGGCACAGCAACATATCTTTTTACTCCTTAACTATTTCGTTACGGCTCAGTGAAATACAAATTATACTGTCAATAACGGTGTGAATTTTTCAAACCATTTTTTTGCTAAAAACTAGTATTTGAAGCATAAATTTACTTATCTGACCTATTTTCATATTTCACATTGGTTCTTCTATCCTTTAGCTATCAGATGATGCATAAAAAACTATTATTTTAAACAAAAGTTCATTATGTAACTCTATACATGTGGTGGCATTCACACACGTGGCTTACAGATAAATCGCTCCTGTGAATAAACTTAACGATATTTATTTATATGCGATTCCTGTAAAGAATACATGTTGGTTGATAAAGGGAGTGACTCCACTTCCAATTTCCTACCGTATATGTCACAATGAGTACTGAAAGTAGCAAAACGATACATCATGTCAACCGATTTTAATGGTCGGGGAATCTTTGACGGCACATGCTGACAACCGATGCGAAAGGGTTAATATTGTGACTATTTACAGAACCAGCCCCGCTAATGACAAGACCTGTCAAATAAACCAAAATGGCGACATAGCAACATATCTTTTTACTCTTTAAATCTAGACTTAATTTAACACCTTTTATGTGTACGTGGCAAACGAGCAAACATAAATAAGAGACGAAAGATTGTGTATCGAAGTTTTTCGGTACCAGCCTGCAAGGGCTGTATATGAGCAGATATTAAGCACGCAATACCGCAAGGTGGGAGATCATGGTTGAGCGCAGCTAATATGGGAGATCTTTACCACAAACTTAAAAATTGGGGGGGAATCTTATGACGGCATATGCCGACAACCGATGCGAAGGCGTTAACCAGGTTCCAAAGGATGTTTTTCTGAGCAGATCTATTACATAAAAAACAATTTTTCTGATATAAATATTTTTTTTAAGTTAACCTTTAACAAACTTGTTTTATAGAAATACAAATAAAAATATTAAGTTCTATTTTTCATTTTTTTTGAACTGACAAATTTGTTTATACATTGAGAAAATAAACCAATATATAGCACTGTCTCAAAGAATTTTAAGTTGCTGAATATTTCGCTTGTGTAATGATGGTCTTACAAAAGAATTCTCGGAATTTCCTGGAGAGACTGCGTCACAAACAATGAGGTACTCAGCGTAATCAAGGAAGCCACCTGGTAAGAACCATCTCAGAGAGGCGATCGGTCACATCATGCGCCACGATGGTCTTCTTAACGACGTTGTGGAAGGGATGGATGAGGGGAGAAACTGCAGAGAGCGCGCTAGGCGGGAGTATTTGAAGGAAATGTTCGAGGAGATGAGTTGCAGCTCTTATGCTGAAGATCGAAAAGAGTGGAGATCGAGATGCAAGATTTTGTTGCTCAAACCAATCCACCGGATTGATATTACGAAGAAAGTTAATTATGGTTTTTTTATAAGATGCAATTTTATACCAAGTTATTAATTAATATTTTTCTCATATCTCATTTGTGAACGACTTAAAATTTATCTTTATTGTACCTGTATTAACAAATGTAAGCCATTATAATTAAATATATAAAAAAAGTTTTCTTTTATTATATTATTTATTTTCCCTGTCGCATCTCTAAATTACTATTTTAAAGATGAGGTGAAGACAATCGTCTATACTCAACAAGTTAGTAATCATTGGTGACAAAATATTTCGACATGAGCCAAACGATCAGAAATTATGAATAATAGGTGAAAAGGCTTACAGAATGCTGAATTATTAATTGAATACAAACCCAATTTCTTACAAAATAATGTCATCATCAGCCTGTATCCGTCCACTGTTGAACGTAAGCCTCCCGCATGAGTCTTCATCCTCTTCGATCCTCCGCCTCCCGCATCCAGGTCAATCCCGAAATTTTTCTTATGTCGTCATATATATATGTATAAACGAATAGTTAATTTATAAGCGAGTGTTGGTTCCGTGCTTGAGCTTTTTTTCAAATATCGTCGTTTCGGAATCTATCTTTTAGAGACACTCCTCTCATGGATCTCTCCATAACACGCTGGCTGACCTTTATTTTATGTGTAAAAATTGCAGTTAGATTCCACGTCTCTGAACCATAAGTAAATTCAGAGAGGATACGTTTGTTAAACGCCTTAATTTTAAGATATTTCGGAATTTTCGCAACAAGTTGAATAGAGGACTGTTCCGGAACCGAGGTCGCGGTCCCGAAATAATAGCATCAGCTAAATGGTGATGCCGGAATACCAAAGTTCCGGCACTGAGGATAAGTTCAAAGACCGGAGTTGAGTTGCTACTAATATATTTAATACGTGATCCTTTTTTATACTCTAGTTTACAACATGAGTAAGAATTTTAAAAGTAATATTAATGCATTGAATGTCATACACCGCACATTTCTCGATACAGTTTTGGACCTTGATCCCTTCAATCCACATAGAGTGGCAAATTATAGGGACGGTCAATGCTCTGTATCGATGCGTAAGCATTCCTTATTAATATTAATAATATATTACTAATACATAGAATTTCGTACACCGCAAATTCCTCGATACTTGCTTTTTTGGACCTTGATCCCCTCAATTTGCATAGAGTGGTAAAATGCCCTGTGTCGTACCTGATTGAATGAATTTAATATACATGATTGATCATAACAATTACTTTAACCTCTCCTCCCCGGTGATGTCTTTCGACTACACATTGCTTGTAATAACTTAAATATCTCTGTAAATATAATACATACAGGGTTGAGATTTTAGGTATTCCTCCTTAATACATTTACGTATTGAAAAAAAAAATATTTATAATAATAGGCACTCATCGGGAGCAGGAACTATTTTTCTAAAATCCGGAATAAATTCACCACTACAATCAAGACGCGTCAACTGTCATGTATTCATTCGACCTGTCGGAAGCGTGTGCAAAAATAAAATTAAAAAATAACCAGATACGTCGGCATCTATACTCCTCACTCTCGCTGACGTACTAATATGAGTGAGCGAGACGGGAAACCTCAGTTGGTCGGTTAGTTCGAAATGATTTCGATGCGCGTCGGCTCATCGATATGTCGACAGGCTAAGTAGTGTTAGTAGCTCTCGGAAGTTCACGCGCCAAGGTGCGTCTGGCCGTTTGAGGTCTTCGTCTGATGTCTTTCATGTTTTTAGCTATTAAATGTCAATTATTACTGCTCATTGACATCAACTATTATAAAATTAAGCGATATCTTTGAATATTTTCTTTTTTTAGAATTTCTACTCATTTTATTCACTTTAAATCAGAATGTGTAACGAGTACACGCCATCGGAACGCGCGGAAGTTTTTAACATAGTAAGGCGAGGGTTAAAGACCTTAGTATGTTTAAAACAACACAGTTATATAGATATATAGTATAATAGAATAGAAATGTATCAAGTTCTCAGTGACTATTTTCAGTTTTGAATGGCGACGGCTTACAGAGGGACCCTTTCACCACAACGAACACTTGTTTGTTGGGTTCATGTTGCTCCCTAGAGGGCAGTTAAAGTCTGTGGCGAACTGCGGTATATTGGAGAGTGGACCCACCACTCTGAATCGTCCTGGAGAGTGAATTTCTTCAGCGACCTGATGTTTCAGCTTCTCCGGCCGATACACGGCACACCAGGTTCTAGCGGCGCTTATCCAGAAGAGCTGAAAATTTTAACAATACAGTAGACTTATTCGACATATTATTTGAGTATGGAATTAAATTTAGCAATTGTTGAATTGCAATCTAGCTGTCAAACTAGGTCTTTAGTTTCCAAAGCATCCGCGAGATGGCTGACCCATATTTTTCGAATGAAAAGAAGACGAAATAATTCTGCTCATGCGCTTAAATTATATTCCTCAGTAAGTATTTAAATATATATGTAAATATACATACAAAGCTATATGAAAAAGCATACAAAGCCATTGATTAAAGTCGAGACTTTGATACTCGTAGAGGTATTTCATACGTTGTTTTCTACGTGGATCACACTGAACAAGCTTCCACTTGAAGAAAGACTGCAGTTTCACCATCAATTAAAGACTCATCATTTCCAACGTGTATGAGCAAATAATGCTCAATGTGATGCATGTTAAAACAATGTATTAAATTCTTATATATCTAATAAAATTAATGCTAAAAATATAAAATATGGGTTTACATGTTAAGTTAGAAAAACAATAGTCTTTGATCCAAGGTGAAATACCCCTGATTTGTGTGAATTTGATCCCTCGACCGTAAAATTCCAGTCATAGCCTATTATTTAAAATAGGTGGTAGATGAAAGTCGTCCCGTGAAGACCATCCATTCATAGTAAAGATCCTGTGATAATAAGGATGATGCGTGAATCTCGTTCTGTATTCTACAACGTTAGCGGATCAACACTCCACATGCAGCGCTTATCCCATATGCAGCATGATAAGCGTCATAGAATTGCACAGATGAGACTTTAGAATTACTATCACCATCTGTTGGTATTCTCTTGTATGTGTTTCCATAAAAAAAACTAGGTTAGATAATGTCAAATTAGGGGAAATAATTGTTGCAAATCTCACCTGTTTGGGTGAGTATTTCAATCCCGGCAGCACAGGTTCCTCCCCATTCTTCTCCACCCACCGCTGATAAGCTCGGTACGCCACTTTATATCCACCGTTGTCAGCAATGTTCTCCCCCTGCGTAAGGAATCCGTTCATCTGGAAAGTAGATGATCATTTTAATGGAATTCTAAAGATGCCTATTGATATATCCGTTAATCAAAGGCCACTCCATGTCACCGGGATCGTCATCAGAACGCTTGGTGAATGGATTGGGAGCAGGTCTTCACAACAAATAACAAGTCACATTATAATAAATTTATCACAAAAGATTGATAAACTTCGGTCATCTGTCCGGAACGAAACTTTTTGCGTTCTTGACAGGTCCCGGGCAGACTCCGACTGACATCACCGGCAGTTGTGACATAACAGTCCTGAAACTTACATATTGTCTCATGCGGAAGGCCTACATTCAACAGTGGACGGATACAGGCTGGTGATGAAACAGGAAAGGATTAAGTTCTTACATTAAGGCCGACTTCCTTCACCGTGTAGTTGCTGTACTGATCAATGATGCACTGCGCCTTCTTCAAGATACGAGTCTTGGTTTCTTCAGCCCACCAGTTGACCAAGTTGCCGTTTCTGTCGAATTGACTGCCCTGGAAAGTAATAAAATATATTTCGATTTGCAAAAAAAAAAAACATTTTTTACCAACAAACAAAGATACGTTGTTTTTTTACCAGGCCACCTAAATAGAGTAGAGTTTTATGCAGATCTTAGTTGTATGAATGGAAAACTGGTAAGCAATTTGACAAAATGGTTCTGATCTCGAGAGTGTCGTGCTACGCATCCAATCGATACACTCTTACGTCTAACCTGCAATCAATGGAACGCAGGCGTAAGATTGGTTCACTTAGTCTTTTCTACCGTTATTACCACGGTTGCTGCTCTTCTTAACTTAAAGAACTAATTCCTCCTGCACTCACACACAACCAATAACCTCGTCTTACACTTGTCGAACATCCATATACGGTTAATGGGTTTGGACCAAGAACTGGCAGTTTCCAATGTTCCTTCCTTATTGCCACCGATGAGCTTTGGAATGCTCTTCCAGCGTCTGTGTTTCCACCTTCCAACAATCTGAATCTCTTCAAGAAACAGATAAATGTACACTTGTAACCTCCCCAACCTACACAGAAACACGAACACAACACACGTTTCCCGCATGCAGCGTCCAGCCTCTCTGGCTGAGCGGCATAGTGCAATGGTCTTAACTGGCTGTGCTCTCCTGCATGCGATTACATAAAAAATAAAATAATAAGAAATCGATAAGATGTTGTTTTCTGTATGTCATTTGCACTCTGCGGAACTCCGAATAGACACATCACTTGATGGCATGAGGCAAAGATAAATGCCATTGACAAAAATTTACGGCAGCAATTTTTAATAAACGTATGCTTATCATACTATAACACTGTGAGCAAAAAATAAAGGGAATCTTAAATTTTGCAGGTTAACCGATTCGAATAAATATTTTTAATTTTTATGTAAGGACTACTGTCACTGATATATCTGCCAAATAATACGTCAAAAAAATCATGTTTGAGATACCCGTCCATATGTGAAAACAGCTGAAAGTGGTTCAAAAGTTATAATAAAACTCAGCTGCAGTTTCTGAGATATATAATGGCGTTGGTTATTCATTATATTTAAGCGTAATCCCTTTCCTAAAGAGCGACTCAACCTCTTTAACCCGACGATCACCGTAAGCACATGTGTGCGCTCTACGTAGACGATCGCCATAAGCGCAGCTGTGCGCGCTTCGCAATATTCGAAAGATGTATTTCAAAATCAATTCCGATTTTCTCACAACGACATCTATGAATATTTTTCAATACAACAAACCAAAAAGGAACGATAGTTTGGGAGATATTCAAGAGATGGTGTCAAGGGCTGGCACTACAAACATGTAGCGATGAAGTGGTTAAGAACACACGCCGGTTATAGCTGGACTTTCAATCCCGTCCAATCCACGTCCAATACTACTAAACGCATTCGCTACGCCGATGTTTTAAGTAGTATCGTTCACCCTTAATATAGTAAAAATATATATATATTACTGCGTCATCAAATCCATGAGTGATTTCATGACCTATGATGACTCCAATAGATCCATAGTTCAAGTAGCGCGGTCTGTTGGAAGAGAAGAAATAGCCCTGCAAGACACCAGCTGGGAATTCTGTGAAAAATTAGAAAAAAAAAAATTAAAACGTGGAATTTGTGATCAGAAAAATTTGATATGAATATGATATGAATACTTGAATGCAGTTCCCAATAGCCGCAGTTCTGCAAAGATACTTTCGGCGGTATTGATTTCTTAATTAGGAAAACTTGGTTTTCATTGGTGTGGAATCCAACGATTAGTCTTTATCTAGAACAGTAATATATCCACAACGTTTACTTACGATTTATATTTTCATCTTGAGCGAAATTTTGACCAATAAAAAAATATCACTATAAATTTATTTATTTCCTGAAATAAGATAATACTATGAGAAACAATATATAAATAAAGGAACTTATGATTTAGTACTAAAAGAAAAACAAAGCAAATAAAGACAAGCAACAAAAAGTCTCAATGCTCATCAAATAGACGCCTCCAACAAATTATTATTTTAAACAAATTATCGCAGTCCATACCTGAACTGGGCCGCCCTTGGGTGGAATATATCAATGTCCATACAATCAGTGAATAAATCATAAGAACGTTGTCAAACTTCACTGCTTAATTCAAAAATACCAATAATAATCAGTAACTTACAATCAGCATGTATAATAATTTAAGGGGTTTTGTAAGTTACTGATTGAAAAGCTTTAGTTGTGCCTTATTACAATAAATTGTTTTTTTTCTGCATTAATTCACATTCTACAGTTATCTCTTATGATAAAACATGTTCTGTATATCATCGAAATTTTCACTAAAACTATTGCTAAAACTAAAAAGAGGTGGAAAGGTATCGTATGCAACTGATAGTTGTCAGGCATTATTTTTGTATATATTATTCGCAGTGGATTTCCGTGAATATTTTTTTTTCAAAGTTTAAATTCAATAATATCACTTCTACTCAATACTTTACCTTTCCTTAAAAACCATTGTTCACACTAAAAATACTTATTATTTACAACATTGATATTAAGGAATAAAATCGAAAAACGCCCACAAAAGCCGTTTTCACCGAAACTGTCTACGCATTGGAAAATGTATCTGAGCATGTTCAGTATAATTTAGGAACTTGAAGATGACATGGGATAAACTAGACTTACCAATGCTGTTCTCCACTCGATTGTAGAAGGCATTGACCGTAGCTGGTTCTCCGTGGGAAATCCATTCGGTGCGGTTGACAGGACGCCGCAACTGCTTGAAATTGTTGCTCATCAAGAACTTGGTGACGTTCAGACTGCCGAGGAAAAAGTTTCCGCTGCTGGCTATCTCCAACTGCACAAATACGACAATAATAAGTTGTTAGTAATCGAGGAAATAAAATCGAATAGCTTTGAGTAATGGCGCTATTCTTCAATGACAAAAAGAAATACGTGGGAACTGTTATAAAATTTAATTCTTTGTATCAGGAATATTATTTACATATTTTATTGTTATATAATAATCACCCGTAAGATGCCAGTCATAGGCTTTAAATTTAAATTGGTGTTAGACGAAAGTCGTCCCGTGAAGACCACCCATTCATAGTAAATTCCTGTAATAATAAGGATGATGCGTGAATCTGGAGCTGTAGACTATGACGTTGGCGGATCAACACTCCACATGCGGCGCTTAGCCATATGAACCCTGGTAAGCGTCATAGAATTTCACAGATGAGACTTCAGAATTACTTTTACCATCAGTCGATATTCTCCTGTATGTCCTTACATAAGAAAAGAAAAAGACACAAATCAATATACACTTGCAATCTTCTCAACCCGCACACAAATACAATACACGTTTCCCTCATACAGCGTCCAGCCCTTCTGGTTAAGCATCATAGAACCTAAATAACTTCTTAGGTTTTCACGGCCATATTTGATATTGTGGCTTTTGGGTTTAGCCGCGTGTGGCAAATTTATTTTAAGGAATATTCCGGCCGCCATTGCAGGGTTCTTCTTCAGGATTGATGATTTAGCTGTGAGTTGGTGTCAGATTATCTTTTAAAAAAAAAAGTAAAAAGATAATCTGACACCAACTCACAACTAAATCATCAATTCTGACGAAGACCCCTGCAATGGCGGTCGAAATATTGGTTGAAATAAATTCGCCATACACGGCTAAACCCAAAAGCCACAATATCATCATAGAACCTACTAATCTCGACCGGTTGTGCTCTCCTACATGCGATATTATAGAGAAAAAAAATTGTACTTCTCGATTTAATAGGTGAACAAAAAACAGTTTTAAGGACGCTGATTTTCAAAATATTAATTTACGTCAAGCATGAATACAAGGAATATGAATTTGTGTGGAATTACAAAGTAAGAGAACAAACGCAGAATCTTACAGTTTCTAAGGGCAAGAAGATGAACATTTCATCAATAACAGTTGACTTTTATATAAGCAACCTAACTCTGTCTATTTCAGGTAAGCATCTGCAGAGAAATAAATAGTATTTACACGTAATACAAGTAGAGAGCGATAAGATATTTCAATGTATCATACAACTAACGTCCTTATAATATTCTGAAATCTTGTTGTCGTCAATGAGTTCTTGGGGATATCCAATGTGGTGGTTCATATCTCTCGCCTTGTCCAGAGCAGCTTGTTTGGTGTCGTCGTCCATCCACTGTACCTCCTGCAGCATTATATCAAACTCAGATCTGGAAAAATTCGATATACATATAACGTTTTCATAAATTCCGCTTCTTTCTTCTAAGCCGATTCGAAAATAAACAATTTTTGTGTGACCTTATATCGTTAACCATGTCCAATACTTTGCTTTTGGAGATGTTGTCAAAGTGTTTTCTTACGTACATTGATCCCACTGCTATACCGAATCTGAAATGTAAAATAAATTATTTACTTTCATATAAAAATCCAAGACGATGTAAGAAATAATATACGGATAGCTATGCAATTGTACAACTACATTAAACAAGTAAGCCATAGAAATTGATTACAATAATATGATACAAGAACTTAATTTTGTATCGCTCAAGAATATTTATTTTGATCAATGATTTGTCAATTATTGATCAATTACTTGATCCATATTTTCAGTATGAAAAAACAGATTT
Source organism: Glossosoma conforme (assembly GCA_022606575.1). Taxonomy (NCBI): domain Eukaryota; kingdom Metazoa; phylum Arthropoda; class Insecta; order Trichoptera; family Glossosomatidae; genus Glossosoma; species Glossosoma conforme. The sequence goes on along the minus strand of JAGTXR010000058.1, from coordinate 3,364,608 downwards.
TTTTTAATGTAAGTACATACAGGATTGAACCAAAAATTGAAAAGACTCTCACTAGCGATCAATTTGGATTCAGAAAAAGAATGGTAACCAGAGAAGCAATCTTATCCCTGCGTATGATCTTGGAAAAGAGAATAAAAGTGGACCAAGATACATATATTGCCTTCGTGGACATTGAAAAAGCATTTGATAAAGTAGATTGGGAGAAGCTCTTCGATGTAATGAAAGAAATTGGAGTCAAATACAGGGAACGAAGACTCATATTTTCACTTTACAAAGAAGAAGCTGCCATAATATCACTTGGAAATGTCCAAAAGGAAGCAAAAATACGTCAAGGGGTGAGACAAGGATGCTCTCTGTCGCCTGTACTCTTCAACGTATACATACAAAATGCAATTAATAACATCAGGGAAAAAATGAGCCATAGAGAGGGGGTTAAAATACATGGCCAAAAGATTGATATGATAAGGTTTGCTAATGACATTGCTCTGATAGCTGAAACTGAAGATGAACTCACCTAAGCGCTGATATCCATGGAAAACATATTTAATTCCAACTACAATATGAAGATAAACAGCACAAAAACCAAAGTCATGAGAGTAAGCCGCAATGAGCAGCAAAAAATTAACATATCAATGATAGGAGTACCCCTAAAAGATGCAAAAGAATTTGTATACCTTGGAAGTACGATCACCTGGGATGGCAGAACAAAAAGAGAAGTCAACAGTCGAATACATCAAGCAAGGTTAGCTTTCAATAAAAAAGCCAAAATTCTTGAGTCAAAGAATATTACTTTAGGGCTCCGCAAGCAACTTGTCAAAACACTTGTTTGGAGCATCTTAATGTACGGCTGTGAGACATGGTGCTTATCTGAAAGTGATAAAAAAGACTAGAGGCCTTTTGAGATGTGGTCGTACAGAAGAATTCTCGGAATTCCCTGGAGAGACCACGTCACGAACAATGAGGTTCTCAGGATAATCAAGGAAGATAGGCACCTAATAAGAACCATCTCAGAGAGGCGAGCCCGATGGATTGGTCACATCATGCGCCACGATGGTCTTCTTCACGATATTGTGGAGGGGATGGTTGAGGGTAGAAACTGTAGAGGGCGCCCTAGACGGGAGTATTTACAGCAAGTATTCGAGGACATGAATTGTAGCGCTTATGCTGAGCTGAAAAGGGTTGCGGAAGACCGAGAGGAATGAAGATCGAGATGCAAGATTCTGTTGCTGCAAACCAATCCACCGGATTGATACTACGAAGAAGACATACAGGAGAATCCTGACAGATGGTGATAGTAATTCTGAAGTCTCATCTGTGGAATTCTATGACGCTCACCATTGTGCATATGGCTAAGCGCTGCATGTCGAGTCATAGACTCGAGATTCACATATCATCCTTATTATTACAAGAATTTACTATGAATGGGCGGTCTTCACGGGATGACTTTTGTATTCCACCAATTTTAATTAATAGGCTATGACTGGCATTTAACAAATGAGAGATCAAAATATCTTTGAGCTCAGATGTTGAGAATTTTTTATCTCCGTCGGAGATCGAACCCACGACCTTTGGCTTGTAAAGCAAACGCTTTGACCACTGAGCTATACCCGCCAACGAGTTTGACTAGTCAAAGCCACAGTGGCAACACCGCGTTCACAAAGCGCCCCGACACACGGCTTCAAACGGATGGCTGTCACGCTTCAGCCCTCGAGACACAAGGTTGACCCCGAAAAGCTCACGAACTACAACTGACTACAACTACAACGAAGCTAAACTCTTCAATGAACAATTAGATAGTAAGACTAACACCACGTTTTTCAATTAACCTTTGAAAAAAACTGAATCTAGTCAACTTAAATAATTTCTTAGGTTTTCACGGCCAGATGTGATATTGTGACTTTTAGGTGTAGCCGTGTGTGGCGAATTAATCATTTCCAAAATTTCCACCTCAATTGGAGGGGTCTTTTTCAGGGTTGATGACTTAGTGATGAGTTGGTGTCTGGAGGTAGCTTAGCCGTCAGCCGAACGTACCTCCACGAGGTCATATCGGAGAATTGTGTACGGTAGTTATGTTCCAAGAAGCGTACCTCCACGAGCGTCATAAGGAGCATACCTTCTTGAACGGTGTCATGTCGGACTGTGGTTGTTCTTGCTTGTCTGTACAGGTTTTTTGAGTATGTGCTAGAGGCGGAAGCCATGCTGCTTTGAGAATCAAACCGTTATCCCTCTTGATGTTGACGGGATGTCTTTTGATTTAAACGGCTTCCCTTACTAGGCGTGCGTGTTTCCCTTGTGTTTGATTGCAATGGCGGTCGAAATATTAGAAAGGAGTAATTCACAAGACACAGCTAAACCCTAAAGCCACAATATCTATCATAGCGATGGTGTTTTATTCAACTCACCTTCCTGTAACAAGTTCAACACATTCCTTCCATCTCAGTTTTCCAGTCGTGACACCACTTATCAAGCGGAAGAAGTCCAGTTGTTTGTTTCTGAATCTTTCAGGTAGAAATGCCACGGAATCCTTCACAGCTCTCCAACCCATGTAGTTTGCGAAAACGCGTTCTGGTATGGTCCTAATAAACACCTTAAAAAAAAAAAATTGTACTGTTTTTTTTTATGTATAACGAAACCGTGGGAAAATGGCCTTAAACCATAAATACACTATCACAATGATGTAAGTGGTTTTTCTTAGTATACGAATGATACACACATACAGCAAATATCATTTTTATGTCATTTTTCCCATCAATATCGGCAAAAAAAAGCAATATTTTTACAAATGGCGCTTGTCTTAAATTGCATGTATATTTTATTCTTACGATTTAATCAATAAATTTCATTCACAAGTATTATTATTTCATACCGACAATTTATTAATTTAGTGTACCCTCTTGATAACTTCTAAAGTATAAACTGAATATAAATATTTTTTTGTTAATTCTACACAACATTATCTGTAGATTTGTATAATTTTTTTTTTCATTTATTTAACATAATTTTTTCTACGTGTGGATCGTTATTGCAACCAGACAAAAGTTTATAATACCGAGTAATTTATGTTCTCCGAATTCTATAGGAGAGCATAAACCAAATCCGCATTTTCGTCAAGCCCCCGAATTCATGTTGTCCTTGATGATCATAGGAAAATATACTTACAAATTTACTTGTAAAAGCTTTGGGATACAGAGCAAATTGAGAATGAAGCAAATATCGTAGTTGAATGCTTATTTATCCATCCCCGTGTATCAAAAAAAAACGACTTCATGTCTCCGAGATCGTCATCGGGACGAGTAGTGAAGGGATGAGGAGCAGATTAGCAACACAAAGAACTTTTCAAGAAACATATTGTAATTCGCTTAAAACAAAACATTGTTAAACTTCGGTATTCTGCCCGGGCCACAAACAATAAACAGTCTACCTCCGTCGCGACCCGGGCTGAAAACCTGTCAGCTCTTTGATGAACTATTTGCTTGTCACATCAAGCAAAATAACATCGCAACGGCTTTTTTTATATTACTAACATTTTTATGTATGCTTTCCAAGGTGCGAACAAAAATAAGAGACAAAAAGATCGTATATCGAGGCTTTTCGGCACCAGTCTTCAAGAGCTATATCGACCTGATGTCAATATATATATGGAAGACGATGTTTTTTCAGTTCAATATAGTAAATAATAGAATAATTCTGTATTGCTTAACCTAGTCACTTACTTCCAGCTGCTTCAGGTAATCTGTCGCATATACGGCAACGGGTTCTTCATCATCAACTGTCACATGGGGCTCCAGAATTTTGTTAAAGAATTCTTTCCAAGAAACACTGCAACAAAACTGGAATTTCTAAAAAAATGGTTAGATTTTTGACAAGTATCTGGCATCATCGATAGCCCGTGTGTAGCGTAGCATTAGGTCTTGAGATGTGCAGCTTGTTGAGCACATGGAGCAGGATCTTAGGTACGAAGTGGTCTGCAGGTCTCCACAGTCGCGCAATAGTGGCTCTCCCAACCGAAGAATTCCCCACTGCTCGAGATTGTCTTCTGTTTTAGTTTATTCAATTAAATGTTTGTATTATTAAAAATACCAACATCACCATCACAATATTTTTTTAATCCATAAGAAATGTTGGTTTGATGTTAAGTGCTTACCTTGGGAATTCATTTTGTAAATCCTTGATTGTGAATCGATGATACAAGGCAGTTATATTACGTCTCTTTGCTTGAGAATCTGTCATCTAAAAAATTAAAGAGTAACAATACCTTATTATAGACAACTTATACAGCCTTCTAGATTTTGTAGTGCATCTGACGTTTGCGGAGGCAGAGTCCATTCATTCCCAGCATTATTGCGTCACCGTGTTGCCGGCTTCTGGAGCAGGATAAGGAAGTCAAACAATACCATCATCCTGGCTGCTTCTGAATGGCTCAACTCCTCCCTGAGCCATCGCTGGATGGAGATGATGCAGACCACCATGAATTATTATGGTTTGTATATAATTATTATTTTGTATGTACTATATTAATATATATGTATCTCAAATAAGGCAAATTAGGTATATCGCACAACCCACCCAATCTTGTTGGAATAAAAGCTTTTTTTTTATTATTAGGAGTGAAGTGTCAATGTTTACCAATGTAAGAAATAGATTCATTAATTAATTTTAATTTTTAGTGTCATTGGGGGTCCAAATGCTGTAAATACAATAATAATATTCCATATGACCCTCTCACTGTAACGAAAAAAATCTATTCTATTTATGTTAACCTCCCGATAAGCTTAATACGTGATACTTCAAATTTAACGTCTTATAAATTGGATGACAATGAAACAATAGTAAAAAAGCAAAAAAAAATTTTTTTTTACATATTTTTCCAATACAGTTTTAAAGACGAAATAAAAAGTATAAAAAAACCTTGACCCATGAGTGATGCCAAATTTCATGTGGCAACACCATACTGTTACAGTTATTGAATTCTTGCCAATACATACAAGTATGTAAGTTATTAGTAATTAAATACACACATACAATTCTACATCAAATTTTTACGCATCAATTCATTCAGAAAAAAAAACGGCAGACGCGGGATTCGAACCTCGAGCGTTGCTCATTTTCTCTATCCTACACACCGCGCTGTCTACACGACAATTCTCTGCCTGGACAGATACGCGAAACTTGATGTATTTATATATAACATTGTTAACATTATATAAGAGATACATGTCTCTGTAGTATATATTAAGAGTATGCATTTTATTATTTTATGATTCAATCAGTCAACATTTATTCACAATTTTTTTTATCATTAGTTACCGGCAGTCTATTTATTTAGTAAGTACACGACAACCTACCCCAGTCAATTTGATTTCAAAATCTAGGACTTCACTCATCTCCTGCCTGGCGAAGGTTTTGGTTGCTCCTAAAAGCTCGGCTACATCAGTCATGTAATTTAAGTAAGGCGCTACGTTCTTGTAACCCTTTGCTTTAGACAAAAATTCATGGCTGAGTCCTAAATCTGGCTGATCCAACTGAAATAAAATATAAACATGATGTATTATTTTATATAATTACATAATCTATAGACCAACATTAAGAACCATCCCAGAGAGGCGAGCCCGATGGATCAGTCACGTCATGCGCCTCGATAGTCTTCTTCGCGACATTGGGATGGTTGAGGGTAGAAACTGTAGAGGGCGCGCTAGACGGGTGTATTTGCAGCAAGTGAACGAGAACATGAATCGTAGCTCCTATGCTGAGCTGAAGAGGGTTGCGGAGGACCGAGAGGAATGGAGATCGAGATGCAAGATTCTGTTGCTGCAAGCCAATCCACCGGATTGATACTACGAAGAAGAAGAACAACATACAGAAAACACTCGAACATCCTCCTCTCTTGGTTGTATCGTCAGTCGCGTGGTGGCAGTATAAGGAGCAGATTAATTACACACAGACTTTTTCTGGAGCGCGTTGACTTATATTTACGATAAGCTTTACAAACTTCCGGCCCAGGTGGAATGACATGCCGGGCCGGCCGTAATGCAACATTCTCGACCGTCAGCACACAACTAACTCCACCCGCTCATCGGTCTATATAACCTTCGTCACACCCGTGCCAGACTTGTCCAAAATGCCAATATGGTGACACATAGATGTCTGGCAAGCGAACAGAAATAAGAGACGAAAGATTGTGTATCGACATTTTCGGTACCAGTCAGCAAAGGTTATATCATGCTGATGTCAAACTCGAACAGCACGATATTCAGAACCGTGCTGTTCGAGGGTTCGTGTAGTTCGGGGTCAGAATCTCATGCAAAAAATGGACTTGGTTATTTTTCGTAGAAAATCCAAAACAGACGAGGCTGAGCATAAATGAAACGTTATTTGCTGATCAACCGATCGTGTTATTTGAGGGATTGCGGCGAATAAAAATTTCTGCCCTGCGCGCAATTCGAGGGCGTGTTATTAGAGGTTTCACTGTATCTTGTATTTAATTATATTTTGAGGATAAGTGGTGACATTCCCCGTCTAAATAAAGGTGATTCTTGATCGCCGGGATTATTATCGGGACGCGTGGATGGATGGATGAGGAGCAGGTCACAAAGCGAAGAACTCCTCGAGAAGCACATTGACGTTTATTTTAAATACAAGAATGACAAACTTCGGTAATCTGCCCGGGCCACAAACAATGTCTGCCCTGGCAAAAAAATAGACTCGGACCGCCATAACAGTCGCAGCACCCGAAGACCGAAAATCGGCCATTTGTCAAAATCAAAATACAAAATAGCACCTGAAGACGCCACGTCTTAAAGTAACTTAATATTAAACATAGACTAACATTTTTTTTTAAATGCTCCATGGTTTGGATATGGTACAAAATATATATTTACCGTAATGACATGGAACTTAGATCTCTTCTGATCAGTCTTAACATCATAGTTCAGAATGTATTTTCCAGAATAGCCTACTTCCTTGTACTTGAGTATGGTGTCTGCCCACGAGGATCTTTCAGTGGACCAGGATGCCCCTTGAAGTACCGGCCAGCCACCCACTTTGTTCAGTATATCAAGAATTGGGTCCGTACCAGCGGCTTCTATAGCAGCTAAATCAAAAATAAAATTACTTAGACTCTTGAATATTATTTATTACAAATAAATGTAACACAATACAAGGTTGTAATACATAAAAAAATAGTCATTAGGAGAGATGGTTCTTTTCAGAACCACTCTTCTTGAACATGAAATGAACTTTTGAAGACTTTTCACTAAAGAAATTTCTCGAGTTTTCGTTTGTGTTGAAATTAGTTATGTCAGGTTATCTCATTTTATGTTACGTTAGACCACATTTCTAGGTACACCGCATTTTGAACCAGTCTTCTTCGTAGTATCAATCCGGTGGATTGGTTTACAGCAACAAAATCTTGCATCTCAATCCTCTGCAGTCCTCTTCAGCTCAGCATAAGAGCTTCAACTCATGTCCTCGAACACTTGCTGCAAATACTCTCGTCTAGGGCGCCCTCTACAGTTTCTACCCTCAACCATCCTTTCCACAATATCGTGAAAAAGACCATCGTGGTGCATGATCTGACCAATCCATCGGGCTCGCCTCTCTAAGATGGTTCTTTCTAGGTGCCAATCCTCCTTGATTGTGCTGAGAGCCTCATGGCTCGTGACGTGGTCTCTCCAGGAAATTCGGAGAATTGATCTGTAAGACCACATCTCAAAGGCCTCTAGTCTTTTTTTATCACTTTCAGATAAGCACCATGTCTCACAGCCATACATCAAGATGCTCCAAACAATTTTTTTGGCAAGTTGTTTGCGGAGCTTTAAATTAATAATTTTTGACTTAAGATTTTTGGTTTTTTTATTGAACGCTAGCCTTGCTAGATGTATACGTCTGTTGACTTCTCTTTTTGTTCTGCCATCCCAAGTGATCGTACTTCCAAGGTATACAAACTCTTTTGCATCTTTTACGATGGATCTAGTACCTATTGATTATTATCAACAGTGAAAGTCTATGTATACTAACTTGTATTTATGCATGATTGATAAAAGTTTCTTGCAAGTCTGAACGGCCTTGGATCAGTCTCAGTTGGTAATTCTTCATGCAGGGATTTCAGTTGTTCCATCAGCTTATCGGTTATCAATGAGAAGGAGTCGATCTCAACTTTATCTTCAGGGATGGGCGAGGATTTGATGAAACCTAAGCATGCGTAATCATAAAAGTCATCGCAGGGATCCACGGTGGGGTTCATAGACTTTAAGAGCGAAGATGCTGGAACAAATTAAATACAGTTACTTCTATGTTATGAGTACGTATTAACATCCTCCTCTCTTTCAAAAGGTTGTTATTTCGTCGAGTGAAAGCATAATGAGGAGCAGGTTAGCAAAACAAAGACCTTTTCGAAAACACATATATTTTCGATCGAAACATGGCGTTACTTTCGCCGCGATCGATCCGGTCTTAACAATGCAATCTCTCCGACGGACGGCACACGACTCCCACGCTCGTGTTGGGCTCTCGCCCAGCGCCGCAAGCGGCGATCTATGTAACTTGTCCAAACATGCACAACAAGCGAAAAGAAATAAGAGAAGAAATATTGTATATCAAGGTTTTCGGCACCAGTCAGCACGGGCTATAACATGCTGATGTCAGTATTAACACCCTCTTATCTTTCAAAAGGTTGTTATTCCGTCACATGAAGGCATGATGAGGAGTAGGTTAGCAAAACAAAGACTTTTTCAGAAGCAAATTGAAATATATTTACGATAAAACTTGATTTTCCCGATAGATCGTAACATGGCGTTACTTTCGTCTCGATCGATCAGGACTTAACAATGAGATCTCGCTGCTGTCGGCACACGACTGAACGCGCTCGTGATGGGCTGTCGCACATACATGTACGACAAGCGAACAGAAATAAGAGACGAAAGATTGTATATCGGGGTTTTCGGTACCAGTCAGCAAGGGCTATATCATGCTGATGTCAGCAGGTATAGTACACATTGAAATCATCTCAATATACCCCTTACAGGCTGATGTCGAAAAGCCTCAATATTTGATCTTTCTCCTCTTATTTTTGTTCGCTCGTCTGACACGCATACATTAAAGTTGTAGGCTATGCCTAGATTTAAGGAGTCAAAAGAGATGGCGCTTACAGGCGTTATATTGTTTCTTTCGACCTATCATATATGTTACGTGACAGCAGATAATTCGTAAAATGAGACATGTGTTCTGAGGGCGCGCTCCACGTCACTTTCGGCGCGGATCCCGACGGAGGTAGATTGTTCGTTGTCTATGACCTGGGCAGAATACCGAAGTAAGTTAATATTTTGTCTAAAATACCTGAATATATACATCCTGGACTCGAGCATGTTTCATTTCTTTGCGTACACTTAACTTCTGTCAGAATGCATATATGTAGCACAGCCAATGCAGCCAAAGCACGTTGAAGAATTTTTCCTGCCATTCGCAAATTTAGCTGTAAAATAACATTCGTTCGCAAATCGATTAGTTTGCTATAATATATGTTATGACAAATAAGTTGTATCATGACCTATCGTCCCCAGACAATTCATTCCTAAGCTCTTCGATAACGACGTGCGACGCACTGAACGTATGGTGCACGGGACATTTGGTTCTCGGATAACTAGTGCACTGGCTGTCTCGCTAGCCTAATTTAACTTAAGCATTTTTTGAGTCCAAATATCCATAGGTCTCATTAACAAATAACTATATTTTTATGTAATCGCATGTAGGAGAGTGCACATGACCAGTACACTCTATGACGCAAAGCCAGGGAGGCTAGACTCTGCATGCGGGAAACGTGTGATGTGTTCGTGTTTGTGTGTGGGTTGGGGAGATTGCAAGTGTACATTTATCTGTTTCTTGAAGAGATCCAGATTGTAGGAAGGAAGAAACACAGACGCTGGAAGAGCATTCTAAAGCTTACCAGTGGCATTAAGGAAGAAACTTTGGAAGCTGACAGTTCTTGGTCGACACACATTAACTTAGGTTAGGTTAGCGAGACATCCAGTGCATCAGTTTTGCGGGGAACAAATTTCCCGTTCACCAAACGTCCAGTGCGCCCCACGTCGTTACCGATGAGTCGTTGAACGAATTGCCTGGGGACGAAATGCGGAGGAACCGTTGGAATCAGGCTCTTTACACTGCGACGCCTAGAGATTTTTTTTATGGCGCCCTATATGGTATCATATTGAAATTTTTTTATCTGAGATAGATTCCTTTCGGCGCCCCTAGCTCATTCAACGCCCTGGGCCAACGCCCCACTTTGCCATGCACCCTAAAACCAGCACTGGTTGTAACATCATTGCTCTGCTTACAAAAACACTTTGCGAGTCTTGTGAGTCTACAGTAATACCTGAATAAAATTTCTACTGCCTGTCATTCAGAGTAAAATATGTGACTAAAAGAATATCACTGTTCGGCCTTCAATGTTTTTATTATTTACGTATTATTTTGTATGTCTTTTATATTATTTAAATATTTCTTTTTATGACTGCTGACTCGAAAACAAATCAATTTCAAAATGATTTTCTTTGGGCGCAAGGTAAGAAATATTTATTTGAATTCGACACATTATCGTTTACTTTAGTGTTATGATATAAAAAAAACATTAAATTTTAAGTTTTTTCTTGGATCTGCAGGGCTCGAATATCTTATTACATTTGACACATTATTTTAACACCTTATGTACCAAGCACATAAGCTAAGACCCGTATTATAAATTTTATGCTTAGGATTATGATATTTATATGGAGTGTTGATCCACCAACGTCATAGAGTACAGAACGACATTCACGCATCATCATTATTATTACAGGAATTCACTATGAATTGGGTGGTCTTCACGGGACGACTTTCGTCTGCCACCAATTTTGATTAATAGGCTATGGCTGGTATTTTACGGGTGAATGATCAAATTCACACTAACCGGGGGTATTTTAGAGCCCAGAAATGTTTTTTTTTAATATCAGTTGGGTATTGAACCCACGACCTTTGGCTTTCCAAGAAAACTCTTTAACCACTGAGCTATACCCGCCTAGGTGATATTTCTAGATCAACCAGGAACCTGATTATTTGTGAAAAAGCTAGATCCAGTATATTAAAACATAAAAAAAAACCTTTTTAATTCAATCATTGCTGGGCATCGATTATGCGACCGCTTTAACTAAAAGTGTTAATTTATTTTAGTTGCTTTTCTCAACTTTTAGCGACCTCTAGTGATGGTGATTCTACCGACACATATGAGACATACAAGGCAAATATTAATATATATGGCGTAGATACCGAAATTGGTAATAAAACAGAAGTTAAAACTAAAAAAAAAACTTTCCTTTTCTGCTGTGTTCGTTCATTTTAGAAAACTAAATTATAAATAATTCCATAAAATCAAGACTTTTATTGATATTTTTACTGCAGTTCGTATCATTCAAAGGAATAAATTCACGCGGAAAAATATTAACACGTATATAAGTTTATATATAGGGATATTTATTTAACGGCATAAGTTAATCAGCTCAATAAGCTGACACCGTTAAACGTAGTTGTAATTTTTTATATTAACCCTTTCGTTACGGCTCGGTGGAATACAAATTATACTGTCAATACGGCGGGAATTTTTCAAACCATTTGTTTTACTTAAAACTAGTATTTGAAGCATAAATGTACTTATCTGACCTATTTTCATATATCACATTGGTCTTTCTATCTTTTGGCTATCAGATGATGCTTAAAAATCGATTATATTTAACAAACGTTCATTATGGTACTCCATACATGTGATGGCATTGACACATGTGGTTTATAGAAAAATCGCTCATTTGACGAAACCTAACCGATATTTATTTACATGCTTTACAGATTCCTGTAAAGAATACATGAAGGTTGATAAAGGGAATGACTGCACTTCCAATTTCCTACCGTAGATATCACAATGAGTATTGAAAGTAGCAAAACGATATATCAATTCAATTGATGTCAACGGTCCGGGAATCTTTGGCGGCATATATCGACAACCGATGCAAAAGGGTTAAAACATGGATCATCATAAAAAACGTATGAAATGTGTATGAAATATTAACAACGAAATATTATTATAAATACATTTTTCGAGCAAAGTATTTGTTGTATTATTTGAATTTTCAAACTAAAGACACGAACATTTACTTATTCATATTTTCACTATTTTTGACATATTTTTTAAAGTAAAAAAATGCGTCATAAACTTATCATTTCAATATTGATAATGTCTTCAGGAATATATATTTTTTTTGACTATTGTGAAGCCACTTCAGTGAAAGAAGGGTTTTTCAAAATCGCTTTGGAATATTTTACCAGAAGGAAAATATCTACAGTCCTTTTATTAACATGTTGGTCTGTGCAAGGTAGTTACATTTTAATTTGAAATATACTATTTTTGTAGTTGCTTAAAACAGTAATATCACCTTGATATAGCCTTTGTAGGCTGATGCCAAAAAGCCTCGATATACAATCTTTCGTCTGTTATTTTTGTTCACCCGGCGGACACGCATGTGTCGCCATATTTGTTGTTTGACAGGTGTAGTTCTGTAGATCTCCACCGAATGAATTTCTGCGCTGCGTGTCACCGACCACGGGCGCCCGGTGGCTAGTTATCAGTTGTCCCCCGACCGCGACCAGTTGCGTGTTGTGATCGCACGGTGTCTGAAAGCATGTAACTTCGCCCGGGCCGAAAGTTTGTCAAGTTTATCGAAAATATATGTGCTTTTGAAAAAGTCTGTGTGTTGCTCATCTGCTTCTCATCTGTTCACCACATGTCCTAATAACGACCTCGGCAACGTGAAGTCGTTCTTCTTTAGTAAAAGGGGTGTTAACACATTTTATAAACTATAGAACAAATGCTAAAAAAATGCAATATTACTTACGCCTAATCTCTGCCTGATGGATCGGTCACATCATGCGCCACGATGGTCTTCTTCACAACATTGTGGAAGGGATGGTTGAGGGTAGAAACTGCAGAGTGCACTTTAGACGGGAGTATTTGAAGCAAGTATTCGAGGACATGAGTTGTAGCTCTTATGCTGAGCTAAAGAGGATTGCAGAGGATCAAAAAGTGTGGACATCGAGATGCAGGATTTTGTCGCTGCAAACCAATCCACCGGATTGATACTACGAAGAAGAATCTCTGCATTTTTCATTACATTTTGGCGTACTCTGCCAAAGCATTTCTAGCCAATTTATTTCAGTCGACCGGAATTCTCATATACCACCACATCAAAAGGCATGGTCCATTGATGCTGAAGACAAAGATAAAATGGTTGCTAAAATAACATCAAACGAGACCTAAACTTCTTATAAATAATATGATGAAGACGCCATTTGCCATGGGACTGGAACGATGACACAAAGAAGACGGATATTACACCTAGATAACTTAGTCTTTCTAAGATTAATGTATTGATATCTTCCTCTTCCATTTAGGACATCGGTTTACTGGATGAAGGATGCAGGATCAGGTTCACGGTACAAACACTTGTTTCTGTTTTACATATTACGCGTTTATTTCTCACAAATGTCGCCCGCCATAGCGAACGCCCAAAGCTCGCGCACTACGACGGCCGCCAGTCAAACTTCAACTGCCAACTCCCCGCGCGTTTTTACTGACAGCGCGCTCTAACATCTGGCGGCAGGCATACGAAGTAATTATGACAGTGTTAAACATGAAATGGACCAACTGTCATACTAAACAAGATAGCGCATGCAAACGCCGTGCAACATTATACAATTTTATATTATTTTCATTCAACATTATATTCTTTCCATTCGCTAGAGTCCCGGAGGAAAATTGCTGCACTCAAACATTCATTCCTTCTTCTTCGCGGTTCAATTCACAACCCTGGGATTCTTGAATGTTTTAACTTCTATGTTCCAGATAGGTACACCCGTGCTCGCAGCCATCCATTGTTTTTGATCCCAGTCGAGGCTTGTGGAGCTTCAAGCACTCAATTTGGTTGAACGGCAATGTGGCTCCTAAATGGCCTACCAGCATACCTCGATCCTTTTCTTACATCCTTTTCCTCTTTTGTCGATGGTATTGGTCTCCTTGATCTCTGTGATTTTTGACACGTGTCATCTTCTGATTCTTTTGTGTAATTTTTATTTTTTTCTCTATTTTTTTTTTGTACAGTTATGTATACTTATTTTTCTGTTCTGTAAAATAAATAAAATAAACAATTAAAAACATTAGATGTGCATGTCAGGCGAGCGATCAAAATAAAAGACAAAAGATCGTTCTTCAAGGCTTTACGGCATCAGCCTAAAGGAGTAATATCAAGCTGATATCAGTATAATATCTTTATACCTACTTAAATATTTAGTTGAGCTCCGCGAGGGTTTCAATAATGTTGATTTTCTTTGTAATTTTAAGATAAATTCAAACTGGTGAAGGAATTTTGGAAATCGGACATAAGCATGTCAATATCAAATGGAAATCGGAACCAAAGAAGTATTAACGATCTGTTTAAGAGGGAACTCAATTATTTGGGCGTAATTTCTGATCATTCTTGTGATGAAATTTATAACGGAACATTTTGGCAGGTAAGTACAAATCATTATGCTTCAAATCGTAAAAATAATTTAAATTATTTATAAAACCTCATCCGATTTTTGGTAACTGCATAGAATTGGAGGTATTCATGGTAAACCTATTTCAGTTGGCAGAGTTTGACATCCGAGTATTTTTTATTATGATGTTTTTTCTGTAATTTATTTTAAAAACTGATGAAAATTATGTATAAATTGTATCCAAATACATAAATATACAATTTTATAAGAGTTCTAGAATTTTTAAAATACACATTCAATCTGTATGGTTTTGAATTACATATTATTTTGAAAGCAGTTGCTAATTTACGAATGGTACTGTGCTTTCAATTGAAACTGGTATAATATTAAGACCACTAATCTAGAAAATAATTACTCGCAGTACCATAATTACTATTTATGTTTTTATTTAAATATTGTTAAATGATGGAATACGCCATTTTTATGTGTAAGTGTAGGGTGTTTGACTGGTAACGTACATTCACTGTTAAAAGGCCCAGTTCAGGCACAAACTCCGGAAATTTGTTTGGAAGAATAATTTGTATGAATCGTCTGTTTACGTGAGCATTGAGACTTTTTGTTGCTTGACTTCATTTCTTTCTTTTTTTGAGTACTTAAATAAACAAGTACCTACTGTATCATCATCATCAGCCTGTATCCGTCCACTGTTGAACGTAAGCCTCCCGTATGAGTTGCCATCCTCTTCGATCCTCCGCCTTCCGCATCCACGTCACTCCCCCTATTCTTCTTATGTCGTCAGTCCATCCTGCAGGGGGTCGGCCAATTCTTCGTTTGCCAGTTCTTAGGCGCCATTCCAATACCTTTCTACCCGATCGACCGTCGTCTCTTCGACAGATATGTCCTGCCCATTGTCACTTGAGTGTACCTATTCGTTGGGTAGCATCCACTATTGAGTTCTTCTGCGCATATCCTTGTTTCGGATTCCAACTTTTAGCAACACTTTGAGCATGGATCTTTCTATGGCACGCTGGGTGACCTTTATTTTATGTGTAAGACTTGCTGTTAGATTCCACGTCTCTGCGCCGTAAGTTAATACATGGAGCATGCATTGGTTAAACGCCTTAGTTTTAAGACATTGCTGAATTTTCGCTTTAAGAATGTACTTTAGTTTTCCAAATGCTCGTATATGTACGAGAATATATTGTTTTTTTTTCCTGTGTTATATTATTTCAGGAAAAGAAAGAAATAAATAAATTGAAATTGAAAATTTAATTGAAATAATGAGCATCGAGGTTTGATTACTTTTGATATTTATTTTAGAAACACTACAACTTTTTTAATGGTTCCTACGTCTGGCTAATATTTGAAAACGAATCGTTGCCGAACATTGAGCTGCACCTCAGCAAGATGCCTTTCAATATCGCAACAGACGTTGTCCTTGTGCAACTTCCGGAAGAGAGAAATTCGTTACCTTTTAAATTGTACGACACGTACAATTCAGGATCTGATAGAGGTGGGGAACTGAGCGTCGCTCACATGGGTGACTGGTCTCCAATAGTGAAGGACAATAAATCAAACTGGAAAAAGTTTCACGACAAGCCACCGGTCAAAAGGAGATTCAATATGAAAGGTTTGGTCGTACGGGGCACCTCCACCGAAGGATATTCTAAATCAATTCAAAATATAGTACAAAAGAAGCAACGCAAGGGTCTCTATTATCGGAAAGTCATGATGAGCTATGAAGCTCTGATATTACTTGCGGATACATACAATTTTACGTGAGTATTTTTTGGTTATAATTTTCGTAACATTTCACATTTTCTGATTTTAATTTCAATATTTGCAGTATACATATTAACATCTTCCTCTCTCTCAAAAGCGTGTTATTCCTTCGCGTGAGGGCATGATGAGGAGCAGGTCGGCAAAACAAAGACTTCTTTTAGAAGCACATTGATAATATTTATGATAAACTTTACAAGGTTCCGGCCAGGCGGAATGACATGCCACCGGCCGTAATGCGATATTCTCGGCCGTCCGCACACAACTGCTTGCGCTTGTCGGCGCTTAGGCTGTCGCCCAGCGCTCAAGTGGCGTTCTATAGAACTAGTGCCAACTGCCAATATGGCGGACACATTCATGAACGACAAACGCACAGAAACAAGAGACGAAAGATTTTATATCGAGGTTTTCGGTACCAGACAGCAAAGACTACATCATGCTGATGTCAATAGAATAAGAACGTTAAAATATTTTTAATATAACAGAAAATCGTACAAATAGTGCATTAATAATAATAATCTCAGCTCGATATAACGCTTGCAGGCTGATGCCGAAAAACCTCGATATACGATATTTCGTCTCTTATTTTTTTCGCTCGTTGAACATGCATATATCAAAATATTAGTAACATAAGACATGGCGCTCGCGTCGCAATTTTGTTTGATTGACAAGTCGTCAAGTAGAGCGCCATAGTTCACCATGTGGCCAGTGTGTTAATTTCGGCGCTGTGCTGCCACAACTGCCAGCGGTGTCAGTCGGAGTCTGTCCGGGACCTGTGTCACAGACATGGATTTCGGTCCCGGACAAACGGCTGAAGTTTGTCATTTTTTAATCTTAAATATTTGTCAATGTGCTATCCTCATATATCCATCGACGTATTCCTATGACGATCCCAGAGACATGGAGTCGCCGATTGATTAACGGGGAATATCAATAATTCATAATATGTATTAAATTTATATTTTATAGTTTTTTTAAATTGAAAACAAAAATTTAGTATTATATAAAAGCTTAATAAATTAAAATAACAAATACTCAGAAATTTTATAATTTATTTTTAAATTAAAATAAATTTTGATTTTTATATAATGACTTAATACATTAGAAAAACCACATTTCCATTAATTTTATAATGTCTTTTTTCAATTGTTTTACCCGCACATATATGCAACCTGTAAATATGTGTGTAGGAACTAATTAATTGTTCATACCTATATAAGCCACTACCTGTTTTTATTTTATCACTATTGAATATGGTATTCAGGAAGGCCGATACATGTGATCGTTTTAAACAAATTGTGAATCAAAACTAAATATTTTTAATTTATTAATATTTAATTTTAAATAATTTTAAAATTAAAATTTATATTTGTTTATTTGTGTAGGCTTGTGAATAAAATTGCGGCAAATTGGATGCAAAAAGACGAAAATGATCATTATCTACTAAACAGCACATTTGGATATCTTGAGCATAATAAGGCCGATATAATAGGCTCGTTCTTCCCACTTACAAGTGATCACCTGGACGCATCAGACATCATGCTTCTATCATACCCAAAAAGGTAACATTTAAACACTTATGATATTAGATATAATACTGTGACATCAAGTAGCAGGCATAATGTAGTCCTTGCTTACTGTTGCCGAAAACCTCGATACACGATCTTTCGCCTCTTTATTTCGGGTCGCTTGTCGTGCATTTACTTGCGCCGTGCTGACGGTTCCGCTTACGACTGTGTTAGTTAAGAATACCACCACGCGTGGCGCTATCGGAAGCTGAGACAGCGCGGAGATCGGCAGTCGGTCCCCACCCTTTAGCGAGACAAGGTTGCGTTACGACCAGCGTTATGTTTCCGCTTGGCCGGAACCATGTAAAGTCTTATAAATATATAATCAATGTGCTTCAAAAAGAAAGTGTTTGTCTGCTGACCTGCTCCTCATCCACCCTCACGTGACGGGATAACTGCCCTTTTTGAGAGTGGATGATGTTAACTAGTATGATTGATAGAAAATCATTTTAATCGTTGACTTGAGTTTAATTTTTCTTTTACATATACGAGTACATTCGCTATATATATATAATCGTTTCCAGAAACAACAGGGTCAAATCCCGTCTGTCCAGAAGTAGGCGACGTCGATGGCGTTACTCCCGGCCATTGTCAGGTCTTCCTGGTTGCACCCACTCGGACACAGCGCACACTCTAGAAGGTGTGACAGGTTCTGCTCCACGCCGCAGTCACATTCAATCGGTCCGCTTTAAAACTGTCAGGCTTTCATTTGTGTCCTCGTCTTGCATACTCCGGTCTGAAGTATGTTAAGGGACCTTCATATATACCACCCCTGGTCGTGTTCAGGGGCTAGATTCGGAGCAATCCAAGTATTCCCCTTAGTTGCTCTTCTCCACGTCACAAATTTCCACAAAAAAAAACGTCAGTTGCTATTTAATTTTATCTATAGTTTCAGAATTCATGTAACCCGAAAACTTGAGTAGTACGCAGTTGAAGTATAACGAAGCATATAAAAGATTTTCTTAAAAGGCTTTTATCTGTTCAAATAAATCAGATAATTTTCTTGATACTACTGAAGTCTGGGCCAAATCGACTGAATAAAAGGGTTCTTTTTTTGCTGCCGCTAGATTAAAAAGATTAGTCGGAGGTTCTTTTCATGCTCCCAGCATGAGGTAATCAACCAACCGTACCACTGCCTATATAACGAGATACACGCAACACCTAGTCTGAAGTCGCGAAGCAGTTTTCTAAGATCCACACAAATACTCACACCCGGCCTTGAAAGTGAAAGACTCTAGCTCTGGCAACAAATCGCATCAGAAGATTTCATTACTCCAAAGGAAAGCCTCCCAACTGACACGAACCTTGACTGGCGGAGCTGGAAATCCATGAACATATTAAGTACCATCTCAGAGAGGCGAGCCCGATGGATTGGTCACATCATGCGCCACGATGGTCTTCTTCACGATATTGTGGAGGGGATGGTTGAGGGTAGAAACTGTAGAGGGCGCCCTAGACGGGAGTATTTACAGCAAGTATTCGAGGACATGAATTGTAGCGCTTACGCTGAGCTGAAAAGGGTTGCGGAGGACCGAGAGGAATGGAGATCAAGATGCAAGATTCTGTTGCTGCAAGCCAATCCACCGGATTGATACTACGAAGAAAGATTAAGAACCGGAGTTAGAAGAATAAAAGACAACCGCGAGCGGTGTGGAATGCTCCGGCAAGGAGATACACTGTTGTGCGACTGCGGAGACCTGCAGACTGTCTCACACCTAAGATCTTGCCCCGTGTCCGCAACTAGTTGCACATCCCATGACCTTCTGATGGGCAACACACGCGTCATTGATGTTGCCAGATATTGGGCGGAAACAATTTTACATCGCGAACACGAAGAAAAAGAAGAAGTGATATTATTATTTTGTATACTTATGTTCATATCCTTAGCACATGATCACCACGAATTACCAGCACTCAGTTCTATCAGTGTTATTGTGTATACCTTGCCTCAAGACATATTTGCACATGGAGGTCCACCTGGAAACATATATGGTTTTAGACGGCCAACCAAAGCAATACATTGGACTAATGTTATGCTTTCTTAGACCTAAAGATAATGCATACTTACATCCTCCTCTCTCTCAAATGGTTGTTATTCAGTTGCTCGAGGGCATGATGCGGAGCAGGTCAGCAAAGCAAAGACTTTTTCAGAAGCACATTGTCAGATATTTACGATAAACTTTACAAGCTTGTGGCCCGGACCAAGCCATAGCATTAGGCTGAGCCACAATACAATACGCTCTCGCCGAAGGGCGGGACACGACTAATGCGCTCGTGATGGCTCTTGCCAAGCGCCACAATCGGCGGTCTTTATAACTAGTCCCAAATGCCAATATGGCGGATAAATTCATATACGACAAGCGAACAGAAATAAGAGACGAAAAATTGTATATCGAGGTTTTCGGTACCAGTCAGCAAGGGCTCTATCATGCTGATGTCAATATTAAACTAGATACGTAAACTTAATTTACTCAGTTCAAAGAAAAGCAATTCGTTTGATAAACAATGACACTCTTACGTCTAACCTACAATCAATGGAACACAGGCGTAAGATTGGTTCTCTTAGTCTTTTCTACCGTTATTACCACGGTCGCTGTTCTTCGGAACTAATTCCTCCTGCACCCACCCACAGCCGACAAACTCGTCTTGCACTTACCGAACATCCATACACGATTAATGTATGTTGACGAAGAACTGTCAGTTTCCAAAGTTCCTTCCTTAATGCCACCGGTAAGCTATGGAATGCTCTTCCAGCGTCTGTGTTTCTTCCTTCCTACAATCTGGATCTCTTCAAGAAACAGATAAATATACACTTACAATCTCCGCAACCCACACACAAACACGAACACAACACACGTTTCCCACATGCAGCTTCCAGCCTCCCTGGCTAAGCGTCATAGATCGCACTGGTCTTGACCGGGTGTGCTCTCCTGCATGCGTTTACATAAAAAAATAAAATATTTATCGAGGTTTTCGGTACCATTCAGCAAGAACTCTATCATGCTAATGTCAATACGTAACTAGATTTTATTTTTTCTTGCAGGTTCGGGTTTGTCTTTCTATATGACGGTAGTTTTGATAATTACAGCTTGTTCTACTTGGAGTTATTCAAGCCAAATGTCTGGTACATGTACTTGCTGGTCTCACTGTTTATTTTCATCACCATATCATTAATAGTTTACTTAGAGATCAAAATTCTTGACTCCAATCAAATGCACGTCGAAGAAAATTATTTCGGACACATCATTTTATCCGTTTTTGGAGCAAAATGTCAGATGGGTAAGTACTACCATTATAAGAAATTAAATATACACATAATATACATGAAATTCTTTATACGCATCAATTCAATCAGAAAAATATCGGCAGAAGCGGGATGCGAACCGCGGGCCATGGAACCAACCTTTGCCTAGGACTTTATATACCGCTAGCCGTCTCGGCTATTTCTTTGCCTGAGCCGACACGCATTAGAACTTGTATTTATACCATTGTAATCATCGTATAACGATATATGTCTCTATTGTAAATATATTCAGATTATGTATATTAGTATTTTTTATTATTCAATCAGTCAACATTTATTCACAGGATTTAATATTATTACTTTCCGACAGTCTATTTACTACTACAATTATGTATATCTTAACATCCTCTTCTCCTTCAAAAAGGAGTGTTATTCAGTGGCGTGATGGCAATTTTAGGAGCAGATTGATAACACAGACTTTTTCAGAAGCACCATGCCTCCTGAGAAAGGGATCAGACTGTTTAACCTCTCCTCCCCGGTGATGTCTATCGACTACACATTGCTTGTAATAACTTAAATATCTCTGTAAATATAATGCACACAGGGTTCAGATTTTAGGTATTCCTCCTTAATACATTTACGTATTGAAAAAAAATATTTAAAATAATAGGCACTCATCGGGAGCAGGAAATATTTTTCTAAAATCCGGAATAAATTCACCACTACAATCAAGACGCGTCAACTGTCATGAATTCATTCGACCTGTCGGAAGCGTGTGCAAAAATAAAATTAAAAAATACCCAGATGCGTCGGCATCTATACTCCTCACTCTCGCTGACTTACTAATATGAGTGAGCGAGACGGAAAACCTCAGTTGGTCGGCTAGTTCGAAATGATATCGATGCGCGTCGGCTCATCGATATGTCGACAGGCTAAGTAATGTTAGTAGCTCTCGGAAGTTCACGCGCCAAGGTGCGTCTGGCCGTTTGAGGTCTTCGTGTGATGTTTTTCATGTTTTTAGCTATTAAATTTCAATTATTACTGCTTATTGACATCAACTATTATAAAATTAAGCGATATCTTTGAATATTTTCATTTTTTCGAATTTCTACTCATTTTATTCACTTTAAATCAGAATGTGTAACGAGTACACACCATCGGGACGCGCGGAAGTTTTTAACATAGTAAGGCGAGGGTTAACAAAATCACCTCAGATGCTGATATATTTCACGTAAGGGAGGCCCAATTCAGACAAGAACTCCAAGAGTTTCTTTGGAGGAATAATTGGTTGGCGTCGTCTGTTTGATGAACATTAGGACCATCTGTTGCTTGTGTTTATTGCATTGTTCTTAGTATTTAATCATAAGTAACTATGTTTGAGTTTGTCTAGGAGTTGATGTTTCGACGAAATCCCAGGCAGGCCGCCTGGCGTACTTGACGTTATTCCTCTGCTCTGTTCTGCTGTTCAACTTCTACACGTCTAGTATCATCTCGTCACTGCTAGAACACAGCAAAGACAGATTCCTGCTGAAGGACCTTGCCGACAGTCACTACAAGTGTGGATCCGCTACTACATCTTTAAGGCCGATTTTCAGAGTAAGTTTTAAGCAGTCAAGAAAGATAGGCACCTAGTCAGAACCATCTCAGAGAGGCGAGTTCAATGGATCGGTCAAACCGTGCGCCTAGATGGTCTTCTTCACGACATTGTGGAGAGGATGGTTGAGGGTAGAAACTGTAGAGGGTGCCCTAGACGGGAGTATTTTCAGCGACTGTTCGAGGACATGAGTTGTAGCTCTTAGGCTGAGCTGAAAAGGGTTGCGGAGGACCGAGAGGAGTGGAGATCGAGATGCAAGATAATACTACGAAGAAGATGTAAACGTATCTAAAATATCACATGTAGCTCAATGGTCAAAGCGTTTGCTTTGCAAGCCAAGGGTTGTAGGTTCGATCCCCGACGGAGATTAAAAAAAAGGATTTTCAATTGATTTCTGAGCTCTACAATAGCCCCGGTTGGTTTGAATTTGATCCCTCACCTGTAAAACGCCAGTCATAGCCTATAAATTAAAATTGGTGGCAGACGAAAGTCGTCCCGTGAAGACCACCCATTCATATTAAATTACTGTAATAATAAGAATGATGCGTGAAGCTCGAGCTATCTATGACGTTGGCGGATCAACACTCCACATACAGCGCAAAGCCATATACACCATGGTAAGCGTCATAGAATTCCACAGATGAGACTTTAGAATCACCATATGTCGGTATTCTCCTATATTTGTTTACATAAAAATAAAGACTACACAAGAAGAAATTGGAGAATTGAAGAAAGGCGTGATAAGCCATTAAAATACAGTAATAATATTGGAAAATTCAATTTGCCGGCGGGTAAAACTCAGTGGTTAAAGCGTTTGCTTGGCAAGGTGAAGGTCGTGGGGTTGAACCTCGATAAAATCAATTTCTAATATGATTTTTTTTTAATTTTTATTAGAATATTATTTTATTATTTCAATATTCTAATCTACTTTTATAGATTATTGACTATATTACAATATTATTATTAATTAAATATCAGATACTATACATAAAATTCTTTTTTTCAACGCGTCAATCCAAGCACAAAAATAACGGCAGAAGCGGGATGCGAACCGCGGACCTTGGAAACCAACTATGCCCAGGTATTCATACCGGTCGCGTTGAAAAAAAGAATTTTATGTATGGTATCTGTATATTTAATTAATAATAATATTGTAATATAGTCAATGATCTATAAAAGTAGATTAGAATATTGAAATAATAAAATAATATTCTAATAAAAATTAAAAAAAAATCATATAATAATGTCTCCTTGAGACAATATCAAGAAGGTAAAATTATTCATCAGTAACACAGGTAAATGATTGGTTATAAAGTCCGAGTCGGAACTATAAGTAGTCGTTTCTCATCCATTCAGTCTATGGTTTGGTTCGAGACCCGAGTGGTACTTACTAAAATAAATAGACTGTCGGAAAGTAATAATATTAAGCTTGTGAATAAATGAAGACTGATTTATAAAAAAAAATAAAAATATACATACTTTGAATATATACTATAGCGACATCTATCGTACGATGATAACAATGATATAAATACTAGTTTCAACGCGAGTCAGTCTAGGCATAGCAATGGCGCAGTTGGCCGAGCGGTATGAATACCTGGGCATAGTTGGTTTTCAAGGTCCGCGGTTCGCATCCCGCTTCTGTCGTTATTTTTATGCTTGGATTGACGCGTTGAAAAAAAAGAATTTTATGTATAGTATCTGTATATTCAATTTCTAATCTCCATAAATACCCTCGGTTGATGAGAATTTGATGCCTCACCCGTAAAATGACAGTCATTGTCTATTAATCAAAATTCGTGTAGACGAAAGTCGTGTAAATGTCTGGCTGTTGTCTATTACGTTGGCGGATCAACACTCCACACCCGGCGCTTACTCATATGTAGAATGGTTAGTGTCGTGTAATCTACAGATGCTGGTTAGGTTAGCGAGACATCCAGTGCGCTCTACGTCGGTACCGATGAAACGCTGAACGATTTGTCTATGATCGATAAGACGTGACACCACAGTGGGCTTAGTACGACACCATACCGTATATAGTCTTCTAAAAGACCCCTCAAGGGACCATCAAGGTAGGTCAAATCAACTCTTAACTCTTAAACAACTTGTTATTTTATTTCCGTGATTTCACATTTAAGTATAAACTCATTATTTTTACCTTTAAACGCTCAGTGGCTTCCTTACGGGACCGCAGATTTTACGTCGTTCAATGCCCAGGAGTGCTTATAGTTCATTTCACAATCGGATTACATTAATTTGTAATAATAGTATAAAAGTAAGTTCATGAAATAATCTATTGTGCGACGAAACATTACAAACATTGGCCTGATAGGGCATTGAACGACGCAAATTTGCGGTCCCGTATGGGACAACTTGGCATTTAAAGGTTAAGTTCCTTTGTTTCAGGAATCGATTCATTGGGACCTGGAATACTTCAAATCAAAGAAATACGATCCGGATAAGTTCTTCTTCAAAAATTTCAGTTTTGCAGTATCCAAAATAAAGCAACGCAACTTTGCATACTGCGCAGATTATTCTATGATTTACAGGATGGCCTCAGAAATCCTTAACCCTTCAGATATATGTGACCTGAGGGAAATTGACCTTATACCAAGATACAATAGGGTAAGAGCATTTCATTATATTGTGTCAATATTGTAACTTCCTCGTTACTCAAGAAAAACGACTTCACCTCGCTGTAATAGTTATCGGAACGCGTGGTGGTGGTATGAGGAGCAGATGAGCAGCACAAACAACATTTTAGAAGCTGACATCAGCATGATGTCAACTTCTAAAAAGGTCCTTGCTGACTGTTATCGAAAACCTCGATTTACAATCTTTCGTCTCTTATTCCTGGTCGCTTGTCGTGCATTTATGTGCTCCATTATGTCATTTTGGACGCGTCCGCTAACGGGTGTGTTAGTTATAAACACCGCCGCTCCTGGCGCGGTCGAAAGCCAAGACCTAGTGCGGAGATCGGTAGTCGGTCCCCACCCTTTAGCGAGACATGGTTGCGTTACGGCCAGCGGTATGTTTCCGCTTGGCCGGAAGCTTGTAAAGTTTTAACGTATATATGATCAATGTGCTTCAAAAATAAAGTCTTTGTTTGCTGACCTGCTCCTCATCTTGCCCTCACGTGACGGAATAACACCCCTTTTGAGAGAGAGGAGTATGTTAGAGCATATTGGGATATATTTAAGAAAAAGATTGGAAAACTTTCGGTCATCTGTCAGACGCAGAGCTTGCTGCTTCAGACCCCGGACGGATCACAACTGAGCTGCGACAGCGCAGCGCAGTAACTAATACAGATGTTTTTTATAGAATTTATGGTGCTCCAATGACAGACAGACTTGTACATTACTAATTACGCAAATGTAACAGGACTTGTCAAACAACCAATATGGCGACACATGCATGTCCGACGAGCGAACAAACAAGAGTCGAATGATTTTATTTCGAAGCTTTTTGACACCTGCCTGCAAGTCCTTGCTCTATATTGAGCTGATATCAATTGATAATTTACAATATTACATAACAATGTACTGGGTTGAGCGCCCCTGCAAGCTAAAGGTCGTGGGTTCGATCCCCGTCGGAGATTTAAAAAAAACTGTAATCAATTTCTCCGCTCTAAGATACAGATAATAGGTTGGTGTTCATTTGATCCCTCACCCGTAAAATGCAAGTCATATTCTATTAATCAAAATTGGTGGTAGACGAAAGTCGTTCCGTGAAGACTACCCATTTATAGTAAATTCCTGTAATAATAAGGATGATGCGTGAATCTCGGGCTGTTATCAATGACGTTGGCCGATCGACACTCCACACGCAGCGCATAGTCATATGCATCTTGGGTAGCGTGATAAAATTCCACAGATGAGACTTCGGAATTACTATCACCATCTGTCGGTATTCTCCGATAAAAATAGAAATAAACGCATTCTGAGGTTATGTTTCCACCTAATGCAAAAGAGTTCATTTGTGTTTTTTTTTATAATACACAGCTTATATGACAGTACAATCAGACATTTTTTAATTCAACAGTCATCATTGTTCATCGGCAAAGAAGATGTTTGGATGCTGGGACAGAAGCATTCACCATTCAAGGAAATGTTCAACATCGGGTGAGATCTTTTTAAATCTTTTTAAACATATACAGAAGAAACAGTTGTATGGCTTGTCTATAAGAGAGGCTGACCTAAGACAGTGATAAAGGCGGAGATTTCCCATTTAACGTCATTAATGTGATCGTTAATAAACGCAAGCCCGAAATTTTCTCGCTCATTCGGTTGTTATGTTGGAATGTAAGGTGTGTATATCTTGTTCACGGATTAGAGAAGGAATTGCTGTGCGGGTTAGGATGTTATCAGATGGGAGACACTCTTTATAATGAAAACAAAGTATTGAATTTATAATAATTAGTGGAATTAGTTGTAATAAGATTTGACCTGTTGATTTTTAGTTGGTGAACGATTATAATTATTTATTCTTTGGGGAGTTCTAGGGTTGATTTTATAAAGTTTCAAAAGTTAAACGTAGGTAGTTGAAATTTGGTCAGTGGAGTTCCGGCAGCGTAACACAGTTAACAACGGGCTTCCGGCGGGCGGCTGAGTGATGTTTAGAGTTGTGACGACAGATGCGGCATTGAGAGCCGTCGTCTCCTTAGGTAGTGCCGGCTCGTGCACACATTGATTGTACGACAGGCAGCGATTCTAGCGATATCTGTGACAGCGATTCTAACGATATCTATGCGATAAACAAGGCAAACATTAATATACAAGACATACAGAATTTGTACAGTTAATTATTACGCCACAGTTATACGTTTTTATTATTATTAGAAACTGTAGAGGGCGCCCTAGACGGGAGTTTTTGCAGCAAATGTTCGAGGACATGTGTTGTAGCTCTTATGCTGAGCTAAGGCGGGTTGCGAAGGACCAAGAGGAATGGAGATCGAGATGCAAGATTCTGTTGCTGAAAACTAATCCACCGGATTTATACTACGAAGACGATTATTACTATCGGTTATTTTTTTGTTTACTTCGTTTTTTTTTACATTCTACTGTTACTTGGTTAATTGTAAGTGTTCTCATTGAATCTTTCAGATTACTAAGGATTCGCGAGTCTGGACATCGACACAAATTGATTCAAATTTTTCTGAAAGAAAAACCCAAGTGCGACGAAGACAGGCGAACGGTACCAATCAATATGCGCCAAATATACTCCGCATTTGTAATCCTGCTTCTGGGGATGACCATTTCTTGCATTGTCCTCGTTATGGAATTTTGGTTTGAGCGAAGAACCATTAAAAAAAAGCATGTTTTCGTCATAGGAAATAATGGTAAAGTGAAGGAAATAATATTTAAACGGAATAATCCAAAGAAAAGCTTTGTTTTTAATGGGTGATAAAAAGTTTGAGATATTTTTAAAAAAAATAACACTTGCACTGTAGTTTTTAGACTATGAATATTCGCATTTTATATCATTATTACAACAACATAGGTTATTTATTATTCAAATTAACAAAGGTTTGAAGTTCCTGTGGAAGAAGATTTTGTACTGGTAGATAGGGACAAAAAGAACTTATTTTATGGTAACAAACTTTTTTTGTGTGAAACTGTGAGAAAATACGAGAATATATATATTTAGTCCTATAGTCGACAACGGAACTGGTGATATCTCAGGCCACCCTGCGACTGAACATGTGGAGAAGCGCAACTGAGGGGAATACTTGGATTGCCCCGAAAGAGGACCTAGCCCCTGGACATGACCAGGGGTGGAATATATGGAGATCCCTTAACAGACTTTGGACCGGGTATGCAAGACGAGGACACAAATGAAAGCCTGGCAGTTTTACAGTGGACCGACTGAATGTGACTGCGGCGTGGAGCAGACCCTGTCACACCGTCTGGAGTGTGCGCTGTGTCCTGTGAAGACCTGATTATGGCCGAGGGTAACGCCATCGACGTCGCCCACTTCTGGTCAGACAGGATCTGACCCTGTTGTTTCCGACACGATTATGTATTCTAGTCATAGGAGCAGGTTAGAACAAAACCACAATTTTGTAATATATAATGGCTATTCGTTGACCTAAAGTATAAGAAAACATAAAAGGCATTAATTTGAAGAAAAAAAATGCTTAACACAAGCCAATTCATGCTTTGACAAGTGATCATTAGAACAATTGTTTCTGTAGAGTCTGGTTGGTAGTGAATTATCGTAAATTTGTCATTATATAAAGGGTCCGCCATCTAACATTTTTTTTTTAACTAGTGTTTATTTCGTGAATGGTAACACTTAGCTCATGTCTGATTTGAGAAATAATTCTTTTTATTCTTCCGCTAAACGAATATGGTTGTGTATAGGCTTAAACAACGCTGGAAAATATTGCGACATTACTTTGAAAATCAGGCCATTTTTCTTCGAAAATGAGCAAGGAGTGGCCGTTACAGTCAATGGCGATCGTTATCGGGCCATTTTTGTTCACAAAAATTAAAGAGAATGATATTGGCAACATTTGGTTTCAACAGGACGGCGCTACGTGCCACACAGCTTAAGCTACATAATTTTTTTTAAAAGCATTTTCAAAAAAAAAAAAGTTATTTGGCGGACCCTTTATATTTTACCTTGCTAAAAATTTTGTACTACAATTGTATACTTCGCAACTTACACTCTATGGCAGCGGTCGGGGAACTTTTTTAACCATTACCCCAAAATATTTTTGCGTAACTCGATATTACCCCAAAATATTTTTGCGTAAGTCGATATACCCCTTCCTGCCATTTTGAAAAGAAGACAATCAATGTATATTTAAGCAGACATTATTTATTGAATTAGTTTACACGGAAAATAACAAAAAAGTTACATGAAAATAGTAAGTTTTATGAAATAGCAAACTAGAAAAATTTCCTTATTACCGCAAAAAAATATATTTTTACCCCATTTGGGGTAATTTACCCCGGTCCCCGACCGCTGCCCTATGGCGTTGATGTAATTCATTGGTGATTCCATATTATTTTTTTTAGTTAAAAGTTCGTTTTTAAAGTCTAGTTATTTTTTATAAAATAATATAATGTAGAAATATGTGCGTGGCATTTGTGAACAAACATTTTTGGACTATTTTCTACTAAAGGGACGGCTCAACCCAAGTTCGTCTACACATAATAAATATTATACGTATTTAAAATATATATATTTACCATCTTCATATTTGGAATGTGAAGCATATGGACACCACAAATTGTTGGTTTACAGTTTTTTAAGCTCAGGTTGTCTATGCCTTTTCCCAGAACACCTGCATCCGGAGGTCCACATTGGAACGTAGATGGTTCCCGGGAGCCTCCAGGGCAAAAATCCTGCAAACTTTTATAGACTGCATCTGTAGTATCAGAGAAATATTTAGGTGTTCATGAATCAGCGTTTTTTTAAAGAGATCGGATGATCAGCCCTAAAAAATTACAAACATAAATTTTCAAGAGATGTAAGAGACTGACGAAGCTAACAGTGTATACAAACCTCAGTTTCTCAAAATGGTCTATGTTGAAATGAGGTAAAATAACTCTTTATGCATTTCATAATTTAAATGGATCTCCAAGTGATCCATTTAATATTTAAAATGGATCTTAAATTGATTAATTTAATATTTTTTAAAATGGATCTTAAAGTGATCCATTTAAAAAAATTAAAATAGATCTCAAATTGATGCATCTAATTTTTAAAGTGGATTTTAAATCGATCCGTTTTAATTTTTAAAATGGATCTCAAAGTGATCCATTTAATATTTCAAATGGATCTCAAAGTGATCTATTTAATAATTAAAATGGATCTCAAAGTGGATGCAAAAATAGAAATTACAATTCATTTCATTTGAAACAACATCGATGTCGATATAAATTGATCTATCGGATGTGATTCGTTATCATTCATTTACGCTATCCTCTATACTCTATAGATAGTGATATAAAAGTTTTTAATCGCGAATATTATCGATATTGATCGCCAAAATATTATAACCAACAAAATTAAAATTTATAGAAGAAAAGGTTATTTTTTTTTGTCGTATAAATTTCGTTGAATTATTCAGTATGTACTTTTTAGCATTTTTACATTTTAATTGGTAAAGTTGAAATAATGTCATTAATTATTTGTCAAAAAGCAATTGGCAGTCCTGCATATTTTATTATTAATAAAAAAATCAGCATACTTGACTACTTCACAAAATAAATTATGTTTATTTGTACCTGGGCTTAAATAAAAGCTAAAATATCAAACTATCCTGAAAATAAGTACATGCTATTACTCATTTCAGGCAATCTTGTGAAACATAAAAATATCTATCTATTCTATCAATTATTTGGGTAAGCACTATTATCATCATCATCATCAACATCAGCCTGTATCCGTCCACTATTGAATGTAGGCCTCCCGCATGAGTCTCCATCCTATTCGATATTTTGCCTTCCGCATCCAGGTCACTATGGATCGTGCTATATATTTTTAGCTCATTTTATCTACGCCTTGTCCTAAAACATCTGTATACCCGGAGTTCCTCATGGGAACATTGACACCACAAATTGTTGTTTCCAAAAATTTTAGGCTCATGTTATCCACGCCTTGTCCTAGAACACCTGTATACCCGGAGTTGACAGGATAATTTTGTTTTGCCCTGAGCGGGTGGCTCAACCACACTGGGGGCGTGTATAAAGTTAATATTTGTTTTTTTGAATTAATCAAACTTCGTCGGGATTTGAACTGACAGCGTCTGACTGACAAACAAACGCTTTTACCACTGTACCATGCCGCCCAGCAAGTTTATGTATTTAATTTTTGTAATTTTTGTAAATTAACCTTTAAGCGCCCAGTGGTTTCCTTATGGGACCAAAAATTTGCGTCGTTCAATGCCCTACGGTTCCCATACAGGAGTGCTTATGGTTCATTTCACAATCGGATTACATTAATTTGTAATAATAGTATTAAAGTAAGTTCATGGAAGAATCTATTGTTCGACGAAACATTACAAACGTTGGCCTGCTAGGGCATTGAACGACGCAAATTTGCGGTCCCGTATGGGACGTCACTGGGCGTTTAAAGGATAATTAGATTTACTTTACGTTTACTTATCGTTTTTTTTAAGTTTGAAAAAACTTTTTTAAGACACCTTAACAAAACGTAATTTTAACGAAAATTTAAGATGGAAATGATCCAATAAAAACTCTTAATTGTGAGATTATGATGTTTTGTAGATCTTGGGTGTATAATCGGAATCTCAATGTTATCGATGATCGAGAGAAGTCATGGCTTTGTTATGCGACAGACATGTATACGTATGTGTGTATTTATAAGTTCACCTGAGTGTGCGGAACACCTTATCAGATAATAGAGCAAATTCAAGTCGGCCATTGCAGGTGATAACGAGAGCGATCGACAACCTATGCTGTGACATAATTAAAAAATATTTTGTACATCTGCATCATAATTTAAGCGTATTACAGTATGGATAGCCTACATCATCATAATCAGTCTGTATCCGTCCACTGTTAAACGTACGCCTCCCGTATGAGTTTCCATCTTCTTCGATCCTCCGCCTTCCGCATCCAGATCACTCTAGCTATTCTTCTTACGACGTTAGTCCATCTTGCAGGGGTCGATGAATGCTTTAATAGTCAGTTGTTAGGCGCCATTTCAATACTTTTCTTCCCCATCTACCGTCGTCTCTTCTACACATACGTCACATTGCTACTTGAGTGTGCCTATTCGTTCGGTGGCATCCACTACTAGAGTTCTTCTGCGTATTTCTTCGTTTCGGATTCTATCTTTTAGCGACACTCAGAGCATGGATCTCTTTGGTGACCTTTATTTTATGGGTGAGTAGGTATTAATAAGGTAGCCTACATCAGTAACTAATTAGTTATTTAGAATAAGACAAATTACAATAAAACATACTAAAATAACTTATAAAAATACACAAATGAAAAGGAATAGAATATTAAATTCGTTAATATAAGAAAATGCACAACAAAAAATTACAATAAAAGTACAAAAAAACAGAAAAATCTTTTTATTTATATTTTTAGCAACCACTTTTATATTCATATCACATATTAAATGTAGTATATCCAAACTTCGTACTTTGCTTTCGTACTCTGAGGATTGCTGGAATACCACGGTTACGCCTTCAATAAAAGTTTCACCAGGTTCCAACGTGTATAAACCTAGTGATGGATAAATAATCAACAATTTTAAAGGAAAACTATTTTGGAAAGTATGAAGGGGGATGGGTGTAGCTTAAGAAAGTTTAGGAAAGGATTTTTGACTTGTATTATTTATTCAAATAAAAGCTTAAACAGTTCCTAACGCGTATAAACCTAGTAATAATATTTAATTTCATTTCATTTGTCAATAAATCAATTACATTTAAAAATTTGTCGTTAAAAAATAATAAATTGACTACTCAAATCATTTTTTGTAATACAATCGAACAACTTTACAAAATACAGTACGAGAATACTTCCACTCTGCGTAATACGCAAAATTTAAAAAAAAAACTAAAAACTTAAATAACAACTTAATCTTTATTTAGAAAATGAAGGAAAGAAGGATTATTTAACATTTTCGCATCGGTTATCGATAAATGCCGTCAAAGATTCCCCGACCGTTGACATCGGTTGACGTTATATAAATGCCAGTCATAGTATATTAATCAAATTTGGTGGTAGTGCAATCATTTTCCTGGTCAAGACCACCCATTCTTTAGTAGAATCTGTAAAATATGTAAATAAATATCGTTAGGTTTCGTCACAGGAGCGATTTTTCTGTAAACCACATGTGTCAATGCCACCACATATATGGAGATACATAATGAACGTTTGTTAAATATAATATTTTTTATACATCATTTGATAGCTAAAGGATAGAAAAACCAATGTTAAATATAAAAATAGGTCAGATAAGTACATTTATGCTTCAAATACTAATTTTAAGCAAAAAAAAAATGTTTTGAAAAATTCATTCCGTATTGACAGTATAATTTTTATTCCACTGAACCGTAAAGAAAGGCTTAAGAATAATTATTGTTACAATATAAGTGATTAACACAAGGTATTCGATCACTGAGATAAAGAATCAAGCCATCGTTAGAATAATGAAACAGAAATAAGATAAACTAAAACAGTATTGTTCTTGCATTTGCTTATAACTTTAGACCTTTATTCAACATAAACACTTTCAGTTGAGGTTCAACTATACCCTATTAAGTCAGTTGAGAACAAGTCATAACAATAGTGTAATTGTTGACAATGTGAAATAAACATAAGTACCAAAATATAGTGGGGCAGTGATATAAATTGACGGCTTGCGAGCCACATTTCAAGTGTTTATTTTGTGATTACATGCCTCTCAAAATGAAGAGCTGTTATTTTTTGTTGGTGTTGTATTTCACGGTCACAAAAGGTATGTTAAATATTATTGTAGATAAGAAGCAGGACCCACTTCATCGCCACATATTTGTAGATAAATGTACCCATAATTATGAAAGTGGCGTAAGTCAAGAAATTGTAAAAAACGAGTTATTCGTTTATTTAAGTTCCCAATGTTGTGAATTAATATAATCTTCATCTAATATTAATTTAAAACATCTAAATACGGCATATTATGCAACATAAAACATGACTTACACCACTTTCATAATCATGGGCACAAATCAAAACACTACTTTTACTAATGACTAAAACGAATAAAACATGTTTAACCACTTTCATAATCACGTGAGCTGCAAACGATTGAACTAAAGTTTTCTAATGAAAAAAAATAGTTTTTTTTTCTTACTATCGGTGTGCTACAAAATAGATTAAAGATCAAATACTCGATAATTTAACCGCCCTAGCTGCAGTATTTCCAAGATATATTACATACCTGACATCGTATGTACCTCCAACGCATCACGTTTGATGTTAATATTTAAGATACACCTGTATTTACTATATATTGGATAATTGTTTTCAAAAATATATTTATATATAATTTTATTCAGTGCCAGTCCTTGACACCATCTCATGAATATCTCCCAAACTATCGAAAATATCGATTCTTATTGGTTTGTTAATATTTTAAATATTCATAGATATCGTTGTGAGAAAATCGGAATTTATTTTGAAATACATCTTTCGAATATTGCGCAGCGCCCACGGATGCGCTTACGGCGATCGTCGTGTTAAGTAAATAAAGGAATAAGTATTAAAAATTATTTTTGCCACTAAAGAATATAGGCAAATGAAAAATTAAGAGGAATAAAGGCTTAGGCGGAGACCTACAATTAGCAGTAACTGACACAAGCTGATAATGAAAATAATTGTCACTTTAAGGTAACGGGTTTTTGATGGCGTGAATTTCAAATTGAAAACCAGAAAAAAACTGTTCTAATATCTTCTATGGAACTCAAAGATACCAAATAAAAAATAAAAATAAATGTTTTATTAAATTTGAAACGACATTAAATACTGTAGTTCTCCAAACTTTATAAAATCAATACATACTTACTAAATTAATACAATCAAAAATCATTGATACAAACCAAAATAATATAGTACATACCTGTATTCTGTAGCATTATTTGATATATACGTGTAGGATTATTGATTATTGTTACGTTTACCATTTAACCCCTTCGTTACAGCTCGGTGGAATACAAATTACACTGTCAATACGGCGTTAATTTTTCAAACCATTTTTTCCTTAAAACTAGTATTTGATGCATAAATGTACTTATCTGACCTATTTTCATTTATCACATTGGTTCTTGTATCTTTTAGCTATCAGATGATGCATAAAAAACTATAACATTTAACAAACGTTCATTATGTAACTCCATACATGTGATGGCATTGACACATGTGGTTTCCAGAAAAATCGCTCCTGTGATGAAACCTAACGATATTTATTTACATTCTTTACGGATTCCTATAAATAATACATGTAGGTTGATAAAGGGAATGACTGTAGTTCCATGCTCCTACCGTAGATGTCACAATGAGTACTGAAAGTAGCAAAACGATATATCACGGCTACTGATGTCAACGGTAGGGGAATCTTGGACGGCATATATCGACAACCGATTAACAGTAAAAATTTCATTTTGATTCAAGCCAATTTCGATGAAAGTAATACGAGAATTTTTTTACAGATCGAAAAATGTTTTGTATCTAGATTTTATAAAAATAATTGCGGTCCTGATTTAATTGAATCTAACCTCTTCTAATGCAACTCAACCCATTCCAGGTACGAAATTTGATAAAAAATTGAATAGGTAAAAAAATAGGAAAATCTTATTATTTACTTGGTCAAATCGCTTTTAAAGAGAATCGCAATTCAATGTTCATAATAATACAAAATACGTAAGGAAAACACGTAAGGAAAAATACTGAATTAAATAAAAATTTCAAGAAATTTTCTAATGACACGTGAAAAATTAATCAATGTATAAATAATGAAATGTATGTGAAAATCTAACAAAGATAATACGAATATAATTTAAAAAGAGACAAACTGTTATTATAGTAATTAAATACATACATACAATTATACATCAAATTTTATACGCGTCAATTCATTCAGAAAAAATATCGGCAGACGCGGGATTCGAACCATGAGCCTTTCAACCTTTGCTCTTATTCTACACACCGCGCAGTCCACACGACTATTCTCTGCCTGAGCAAATACTCGAAAGTTGGTGTATTTATACCATTGTTACCATCGTTTAACGATAAATGTCTCTGTATGATAAATATAATAATATATATTTAGTAAGCATCTCGTTGCAGGACAAACAACTATCAAGATTGAAGATCTAGAAAGTTCTTCTGAAGATGTGATAAACGCTGACACTTCGCTAGACGATGATTACAGCAGCCTAGATGACCTGATGGATGAATATCCTCCACATTTCTCAAGGGATCTGTCCTTAGATCCTGCTTCAAGTGGACGTATCACCAACGTCACTATAGGTCCTGAGGGATATGCAACTATCACGTCCAAGAATTTTCCAAGAATTTTCCTTTGGAGAAGGTTAGGCCAATGATTGTCAAGAGTTTGAGGACTGATGGTCGAATACCGACAGATGGTGATAGTGATGCTGAAGTTTGGATTAAATAACGCCTAGATGACTATCTTACCTTAAGACCAGCAATATTTGATCCGCTAACAATTTAATACAATAACAGATGTGTTGTACAGGAGTTTGTCGTTACATACTTGTGGATGCCTTTTTTTATATGTAAGCACATACAGGAGAATACCGACAGATGGTGATAGTGATGCCGAAGTCTCATCTGTGGATTTTATAACGCCTACGACGCAACCTTTACCTAAGCACTGCATATGGAGTGTTGATCCGCCAACGTCATAGACTCAGTGCCGGCTATAGACCCTGCGGCACCCTAGGGGTTTTTTTTCTGACGCCCCATATTGTACGTATTTAAAATATATAAATGAGATAGATTGTTCTCGGCGCCCCTAGCTCATTCGACGCCCTGGGGCACCGATCCAATATGCCACCCCCTAAAACCGGCACTGCATAGACTACAGCCTGATATTCACGTATCATCCAATTGTTACAGGAATTCACTGTGAATGGATGGTGTACACGTGGCGACTTTCATTTCACCGGAAAAATGCCATTTTTTCGGACGTGAAGATGCCTTTATGTATCAGATAACTTCACTTTTAAGGCTTGAAAGACATTTCGAAACTCCCATCGAAAACGCGACTGTCGAATTCATGCTTAAATTACGACTTAAGCGGCTTCACTTCTTTATTGCATAAAATTTACTGTAACAAATCTAAAAATTCAGTAGTAGTTTATGCCGAGACATACGAGTATTCCATTGAGCAAACAAGTTTATCAATAAGCCACGCCAGTTGGTACTTTTAATTAATAAAAAAAAAACTATTTTAAGCTGTCGTGTTGAATGTAATGGGATGACTTAGCTCTTTAATTTCTTTACTAATTAACGGGCATTAATCCGCTGACCCAGAAAAAGTCTTTGCACCAAAGTGACATTCAATTACAAGTCACAGAAAAATAACCTTAATTTCTTCAAGGAATATTGCTATAACCGAATCAATATGAGGACATACAATATACATACTTGTACATAGGATGTATTAAACGGGAATTTTTGGATACCCATATTTGGTTCCCGGTGACCTCTAGGGCAGGATCCTGGGAACTTGATGAGATGGCATTTATTTTTAAGGATACTGGAAGATTAATATTGTGGCTTTTGGGTTTAGCCGTGTGTGGCGAACTTCCTTCAACCAATATTTCGGCCGCCATTGCAGGGGTCTTCTTCAGGATTGATGATTTAACATATGACATATTAAATTTCAGGTGGAATTGATGTCAGCTCCGAGAAGCAAGTGTTCTTTACGTGGAAGCTCAAAGAGAAGAAGAAGATGCGACTCCTCCACCTGGACCAGCTGTATCTCAAGTTCGTGACGCATGACAAGACTGAACCCAACACCCACACTGGATTCCAGATCGACGTCAAGAGGATCGGTAGGACACTGTAGTATTTGTTTTACATTTATCCTACACAATCTATTCCTGCGCCTTCGAATTTACTTTCATGTAAATAGTAAAACCGTATTGTAACGTTGTTATGTCTTTCATCGCTGAATATTTCTTAAATCTCACCAAGGCATGTTGAACAACCTTTTCTCGATTCATTAAGGATGTGTTTTTAAGAGAAGGAAATCTTAAACGAGGATATCCGAAGAAGAATTTAAATAGTGAAAGCTATCAGTAGAATACCCACTCTCAAGTGGCAATGGGCAGGACATATATGTGGATGAGACGATAGTTATTAGGGATAAAAATTGTTTATTGTTAGAGTGGCGTACAAGAAATGGCAAACGGAGCATTAGAAAACTGCAAAATGTACTGACGACGATAGAAGAACTGCGAGAGTAGCTTGGATGCGGAAGACGGAGGATCGAGAAGGATTTAAACGCGTGTGAGAGACCCACGTTGAACACTTGGTGAAAACCCTCCCTGTCCTCATCCGGAGACCCAGATGAGGACCCGTTACTGGACGCACGCAAAAAAATACTTGTTAGAGAGTGGCTGAAGGCTTTCTCGTGATTCTAGGTGCATCAGTCTAAGGCTGCGAAATTAGTATACTACAGCGAGTTTCAAATTGCCTTCTTTAGTAACACGTTGCTAACCACGAAATAAGTAGGAATACCCACGTTGAACAGTAGATGGACACAGGTTGATGATGATTTTTTTACTTTCAGGTGTAATGCCCACGACTACTGAACCGCCCATCACTGAGCTGCCACCTGTGACCGTGGTCCCGCGGCAACGCGCCACCATTTACTTGGGAGGAAGAACTCCCAGCAGCTTCCTGAACGTTTCCGAGAATTTCCGGCTGCAGCTGGCCGTCCTGGCCGAGGCCTACTGTCTGGATAACAACATCACGGTGGAGGAAAACCTGACTATGTGAGTGCATTCAAAATATAAACCTAACCTAACCTGACAAAGATGCTTACTGAACACAGAATGCTTAACCTAACCTAACATAACCTTAGGTCTACAGCAGCAATCATGCTTGTCGTGTTGTTCATCTTCTCGCTGTCTTTGTACGATGAGACGGTAGCTTCTTAACTTCTTCAAGCAGCAGTGTTCTCATATTTAGAGAGTTGCTAAAAAGATTTGGTCTCTCTTTTTCTGACGCTCTTTCATGTGATCCTAGCATACAACAGATAGTAAAACATTATCTCATGGTGTGCATCATCCATAAGAACAGGAAACGTATTCTGTGTTGTCGCTTATGAGTCTAAGCCATTTTTTGGAAAGATCTTCCTAAAGTGCTGCTTGGTTCTGACGATCCCTTAGGATGTAATAGAAATCACGCGCGCGGTTAACGAGGCCGATATTCATATCGGCAAATAAAACAAAAAACGTAAGAGTGTATTTCAATACACTCTTACGTTTTTTTGTCTCTTTGCCTGATCTAACATTGTGGGTAATTTACACGCACATTTTTTTTCCACATTTTTATGATTTACAAATAAATAAAAAACGTATCTTGCAGTGTTTTGCTTTACTTTCTAACTTAATCTAAAATAAACTTACCTTGAGTAAACGTATAAACCTAACCAAACAAAGCCTTACCTGAACCTAATATTTCATAAGCATCATTCACGGCCTAAAGAGACAGCAATTGAAGTACTAAATGCATTTTGAAGCCTTTTATAAATTAAACATTTTTTAGGAAATCGAAGAAACATACAACTTTCTTCGAACTTTGTTTTCCTGTTTGGCGGTTTCAATGTTTAAAAGTGTCTTATTATGTGAATAAAAAGAATCTTGCGATGAAACATTCAAATAAGCAAGAATTTGTTTTATGACACATGATAAGAGGAAAAATTGTATATCATATGTAAGCAGATTAAAACGCTAT
Organism: Glossosoma conforme; assembly: GCA_022606575.1. Classification (NCBI taxonomy): domain Eukaryota; kingdom Metazoa; phylum Arthropoda; class Insecta; order Trichoptera; family Glossosomatidae; genus Glossosoma; species Glossosoma conforme. The sequence goes on along the minus strand of JAGTXR010000058.1, from coordinate 3,324,414 downwards.
AAAGTTTTTTTCCATTCATTTCTCTGTCTTTGATATTTCTTCTTTATTATTCTTTTGGTAATATACTTGCCACTTCCTAAATTCTTATTTTTCTCTCTTTTCACTCTTTTTTCTTCGCCTCATATATGTATAGTTTTCTTACTCATTTTGTATTATTTTTCATTGTTTACGTTATAATAATCATTTTATGATAAATATAATGCGTCATTAAATTTTGAGAAGCAATCCTTTTATATCCAAAAGATCATAAAATTAAATTATTTATTTATTTATATACAGAATCGAAATTCCAATTTTTACAAATAATGACTTCTATATGATAAAGGTATCATCATTATCTGATGATGATGATGATACCTCATGGCATCATGATGATGATCATCATCATCAACCTGTGTCCGTCCACTGTTGAACGTAGGCCTCCCGCATGAGTCTCCATCCTCTTCGATCCTCCGCCTTCCGCATCCAGGTCACTCCCGCTATTCTTCTTATGTCGTCAGTCCATCTTGCAGGGGGTCGGCCAATGCTTCGTTTGCCAGTTCTTGGGCGCCATTCCAATACTTTTCTTCCCCATCGACCGTCGTCTCTTCGACAGATATGTCCTGCCCATTGCCACTTGAGTGTGCCTATTCGTTGGGTAGCATCCACTACTTGAGTACTTCTGCGTATTTCCTCGTTTCGGATTCTATCTTTTAGCGACACTCCGAGCATGGATCTCTCCATAGCACGCTGGGTGACTTTTATTTTATGGGTGAGACTTGCTGTCAGATTCCACGTCTCTGCGCCATAAGTTAATACAGGGAGGACGCATTGGTTAAACGCCTTAGTTTTAAGGCATTGCGGAATTTTCGCTTTAAAAATGTACTTTAGTTCTCCAAATGCTGCCCATCCCAGTTGTATGCGCTTGTCAATTTCTTTTGAGAAGTTATTTCGCCCTAGTTGTATTACTTGTCCCAGATAGGTATAGTCGTTTACAACCTCTATTTCTGTTCCTCCAATGGAAATAGGATCAAAGGTCTGTGAAATATGACTATTAATCATGGCTTTTGTTTTATCCATGTTCATTTTCAGACCAATTTTGTTCGACGCTTCATTGAGGTCGTAGAGCATGTCTTGGAGCTTGTTAGGTGATTCGGCTATTAGCACTATGTCATCTGCAAATTGGAGGTGAGAAATGTACTCTCCGTTAATATTTATTCCACATTTTGTCCAGGATAGCAGTTTAAAAATATCTTCTAGGGCGTTTGTGAAGAGTTTTGGAGATATAACATCTCCTTGCCTAGACAAGGATAAAGGTATCAAATAATTAAAATAAATCTGATAACAACTTTACAACAACGAACATCACAATTGTATCCAGTTATTTTAAAAACACGTGCAAAAAATAAATTACTAAATATTATAAGAGTAAAATATTCAAATATTTTTGTTTTCAAATCATTCGATTGTGGAACACCGGCAACACTCCCGGGCCGCGCATGCGCAGAGAAGAAAAGCTATTTTCATCTCAAAGCGATCAGCGCTCCCGGCCAACATAACCTAACAATACAGACAAACATCAAGCCTTAAAAAATATCACCAAAAACATTACAAGCCATCGTTAAACATTCAAAATAAATCATAATACGAAGTTAGATCACAATTCAAAACATAAAAAATAATGTTCGCTTATTTTGCATTCGAAAATGGAACAAAAATTTGAATTAAAATATTCAAAGTGGCGCGGAATGAAGTGTGTGTCACTGCGTAGCAATTTCTTTGGTTTCGAACATTAACGTAATTTTATTACATACATGTATTGTTTTTTAATTATTTTTGACCGTATTTAATAAATTTGGTGAATGGTGCAAAGTGCGGTGTACGGCATTGCGTCGTTCCTGGGAATATCGATCCGTTGCCGATTGCGACTCTAGATGTAAACACGGCGGTTCAGTTGTACACGGAATAATAAAATCGTAATTACCTTTGTGAAAATACATCGTAAACGCTTCGAAACATTAAATTAATTGACACCATTATTGTCGTTAATGCGGACATAAAAAATATGTTTTCTCGTGAAACAATATAATATTTTATTATAGTAATATTTGTCACGTGTATCGCGTAATTGTGCAGTATTATTTGCAAGCAAAAAAAAAAACATTTTACTGTTGTATAAAATGTTATTAATGAATAAAAACTATAAAACATTGCGTAATAGACTTAACATATAATATTCAGTTATTAACTAAGAGAAATATTCTAACACGATATAAAAAGTACGAGAATTGAAGTGAAGCATTGTAGTATTCCAAAGATGTGTAAAACATGAAAAAGAACTGAAAACAAAATCAAAATGATTCCTCTTTTGGATAAAAATAACCTCGCCATCAGTGCTATGGTGACTTTTACTCTTCAGGTCATCTTTTTTGTGATAGCAGCAACTTTTCAATGCGACAAGCTGACAGACTTCACGGGAGGAGCAAATTTCATAATCATAGCTCTCGTCACATTCTTCCTCGGACAAGGAGGCAGCCAATTGAAGAGTTACGACAGCCGCCAGTTGATGGTCACCGCATTGGTCTGCTTATGGGGCGCGAGACTCTCAGGATACCTGCTCTATCGCATCGTCCAGATCGGCAGAGATAAACAATTCGAAGATCGGAAGAGCAACGTTGTGAGATTCGGAGTTTTCTATACGTTTCAAGCTTTCTGGGTCTACATCGTCAGCCTGCCAGTCATCATTGTGAATTCTCCGCATCATTCCTTCCCGAAAGCTCCGAAAACGATGACCACTTTAGATTCTGCCGGAACTGGCATTTTCTTTGCGGGATTATTGGCAGAAACGTATGCAGATTTGCAGAAGTTCTCATTTAGACAAGACCCAGCTAACAGTGGACGCTGGTGCAATGATGGCCTATGGGGTTTATCGAGGCATCCAAATTACTTCGGAGAAATTGTGTTATGGTGGGGAATCTTTATAATATCTTTGAACGTAATCCACGGCATGGAATGGATTGCTATTTTGTCACCAATCTTCACAACTCTAATAATATTGTTTTTATCAGGGATACCTTTGCTTGAAAGATCTTCAGATGAGAAGCACAAAGATAATCCTGAATACAGATATTATAAAAAGTCTACTTCTCCGTTGATTCCGATACCTCCTGCTATTTATGTAGAGGTGCCTAGAACTTTGAAGTTTATCCTCTGCTGCGAGTATCCTCTGTACGATTTTAGTCACGTGAAGACTCCTGCTCCGACTGTGACCGAGTCTACCAGCATATCTATGGTGCAGTCGCAAACCTAGCTGGTGCTAAGCGGTCACGATCACGTGACCGCTTGCGGAAGAAAGGAACTGAGAGGATCCACACCGACAGCCTTGTGATCAGTAGCCCCCAACTCGCTGGATGACTCTCTGTACGAAGCTCAGGAACAGACGTCTTCTGGAATGTATTCCCGAAGACTGGAGCCTCCAGAATATTCCATGGAAGCGCCTCACCAACCTGAGATCGTGGTCGAAGAGAAGCTCGTGTAGCATGCTGAAGATTTATAAGTTTCGCGATCATCTTAAACTTCTTTCGGGACTTTTAAGACACCTCACAGCTTTCGAATGCACCTTACAATAAAAAAACATTTTTTCATAATACTGCTGCATTGTAGCCTAATAATAATAATTAAGATTTAATGTGGACTAAAAGTGAATACCTACTAGAAGTAATAAAGGGCATTAGTGTCAAAATTATTATTTTTCATTATTTTTTTCATAATATATCGCATATTATTTGACAAAATCATATTGATGCTCTTTTTTAATTTCTGGTATGGAAGTGCTTAATTCAGTGATAAATAAATTACTTTAATTACATTAAATTACAATTTGTAATATTCTTCACCACATCTTGTAATAATTTCAATAAAATGAAAATTCCAAAATTATAGAAAAATAACATTGTAACTGGTATTTTGAAATTTTACTTGGTTGATTGAGTTTAAGAATACATGTCATTAAAAAAAATATATTTCGTCAGTCTTACTTGTAATACTCACCAAAAGGGTTATAATACAGTATGGATAGTATATTTTATGGTATTTTAATGATTTTTTAAAATTATTTATGAGTTTTTGACAAACAATTACTTAAAATCTATTTTTACCAATTTTTTTACAAGTATTCAAAAATAATTTCAAATTCGTACTATACTTTAATATAGTTTTAAATATGTTAAAGCACAAAAACAAATGGTCCGTATTGTTTGTATGCCGTTAAAAAAGTATGTGATTTATAATTTATTGGAGATGGACTCCACGGAGTCCGAAACATGTAATCGCTTAAAAGTAAATTTGAATTCAAAAATAAATATTTTGAATGTGTTATACTTTCAATTAAAATAAATATAAAATTATTCATATGGTGTGTATTAAGAGACTGGCGATTTGGAACAAATAAAAATATAAATTGTATTTTAAAATATTTAAGGTTAATTTTCTGATCGAATCTTTCATATATTATGAATTTATTTGTTTTAACACTTATTTTTAAAATATTCCATGAAAAATACTGTCATATATCAATATGAGTTGCAAAATTATAACTTATATAATCGGCATCATAATAATCGAATTAAATATAATGTCGGTAATTAGAAAAGGCCTTCAGAAAAATAAAATCGCATTAAATAGTTTAAATTATTTATTATTAAAATTGTCAATTGATCTCCATATAATAAATAAGTAGTTTATATTTATATAACAATATAATTATAGTTACTTTCTTTGTTGGATATTTAAATATTTATATAATTACAACCGTAAATGTTAAATATACTAAAACTATATAATGCCTACCTATATTAATTTACCAATATTATGGCAATACCATCCAATAATTAAAATTCACAAAATAATACGTTTTAACATATCAAATATTTAAATATGATGCTTTATTAAAATGCCTATTTTCATGTTAAATATATTATTGCGGAATAAACGCATATTTTTTGTATTTTAAATATATTATATGTAAAATTTCAATATGTTGTAACGTTTATTGTGTCTGTTAAATCCATCGATAAATGTTAAATAGGCACTATGATATACATATGTAATTTAGATTTTTTGTTGTTGATAGTATGTAAGCATTTGTTAGTAATGAGAAACCGTTTAAATTTGAAATTTCTAAACTATCTTGCAGGTAATTAACGTGAGCCCTGCAATGTCAAAAAACAGTTCAACGTTAAAGCTATGATTTAAAAATTTTAACTATGTAAACATTCGTATTTAGGAATTTTGTAGTTTTATTAAATTTAATACATAGTTGTACATTAGGTTAGTTGCCCCTGTGGCGCCCCCTTCCATATCTCAGAGCACATTCACTGAGATTGTCAGTTCCTCTCGTTAAAAAGAGGAGTCCTTTTCGATGCAGTTCGAGGGAATCGCCTCGGCCCTATCGGGCATGCAGACTTTGAGGACACTAAAACGGGTGTAAGTCCAGTTGTACATTAGGTCTAAATTAACGAAGTAATCAGCTTTGTAAATAGATTACTTGAAAAAAAATATAGTATTAGAATGCCAAAGCCCACTGTGCGAGTAAATGTTTAATGCAGTAGTGCGGTAATATCAACAGTATTAAATGTAGCAAAATTAGTTCTTACCTAGTGGTAAGTTAAGTATTGTATGCTTCGTCGTAGTTGATGGTTGATGTCGTGATCAGCTATGGTTTTTAGACTCCTGCGGACCGTGGTCGGTCACCAGCGCCGTCGGTGGCAAAACTATATAACTAGTCCCAATATGGCGGACACATAAATGTATGGCAAACGACAGAATTAAGAGACGAAAGATTGGTTATCGAGGTTTTCGGTGTCAGTTAGCAAGGGCTACATCGTGCTGATGTCAGCATATTTAGAAAGATCATACCACGCTGTCGCAGTGAACCGTAAAATCTCTAGTCAAAACAAAGGTTGTAGTATATAAATCAATGCATTAAACTGAATTCCTCTTGTTACCAAAATCATTCAGCAGTATTCCCGCGAAATGCTTCACTTTATTCTGTGTATTATGCGTAATCTAATACTGTGGATCAATACTACGTATGTATAATTTAAATATCTTTATAATGGAAAGCGTCTTAGAATCCAAAGTCGAGATTGATATCCTCCACTCTTATTTGATATCGATTTACTGGATGACATGATGCAGAATACAAAGAACTAGTTTTAGTTTCACAATCCGCATTTATTTGTCAAACACTTGGAACAAAAAGGCGTGCGCCATAACGGTCGAGCGAGCGGTCGCGGCAGACAAGCGAATTAAATATGACAGTGGCCAATATGAAATGGACCAACTGTCATAACAAATAAGATGGCGCATGCAAACGCCGTGCAACATTATACAATTAAAACTAACATTAGATGTTCATGTCAGGCGAGCGAACAAAAATAAGAGACAAAAAAAATTTCGAGGCTTTACGGCATCAGCCTAAAAGAGCTATATCAAGCTGATATCAAGATGTTTTATCCTTCATACATCTTATACACATAGATACATATAGTGTTGCTGAATCATATTACACGTAATACACTTGGTTCATAGCTTAAAATAATCAAATCAATTTAATCTTCTTATCGAGGTATTCAAACTGCTTTGGATTGAATTATCGTAATTTGTTAGTGTATTACTGGAACGGATTATTTAAATTTTAATACAGTATTATTCGACATATTGTAGACAAGGATCTGAAAACTCTGGGCTTGACCGAGAATGCAACCCAGGACAAACAGACAGAATGTTCACAAGGAGAGCCGACCCCAAATGATGAAAAATGGCGAGGCTAAAGAAGAGATAGTATTATTAAAAGTATCTTCTAAATACTCGAGCGAGTGAACAAAGTAGTTGTAGCTTATTTATGTAATGTAAACAATTTTTCCGGCGACGGCATTTTTTAGTGAATATTATGTTTTATATTTTTTTTATTAATTAATTATAGAAACCTTTCAAATTACTACTGCTTATCGTAATATAGATATTACGTTTGTGTTTAAATGTTAAAAATGTATGTAATTAGCTATCAAAATTTACACAGTATTAATTTTCACAATAATTAGTATATTTAAGTACTAAATATTTATATATGTATATTCATGTTAGTGATGATTGTTACTATATATATGAATGTATACATTATTATTTATTAACCTTACAAACATGGATGCTACATATATAAGGTATGGAAGATGCTAGTGATCTACGATCGAATACGCGATGACAAAACTCAAAAACAGCCAATTCAAATTTTTCAGTAATTTTTTCAGTCGGAACAAAAAAAAGCTTTTTAAACGTCCTATCGCTGGTATTAATATGCATCAAAAAAAACATACGAAGAACAAGAAAACTACACATATTTAATAAGGAAGCTTTTCAGTTCCCTCAAGACCCACCTTTTTACTCAGAGAGGCAAAGAAGCGCTTTTGGAATGATCATTCGGTCATAAAAGAGCGCTATACAAATACTAATATAATAATAATTAAATTAAATTCCCTAAAATTCTTCGGATGATCACCCCAAGTATTTTTTTTTCTGTCTTTAACCCTTTCGTTACGGCTCGGTGTAATACAAATTGTACTGTCAATACGGCGTGAATTTTTCAAACTAGTTTTTTTGCTTAAAACTAGTATTTAAAGCATAAATGTACTTATCTGACTTTTTTTCATATATCACATTGGTTCTTCTATCCTTTAGCTATCAGATGATGCATAAAAAGCTATTATATTTAACAAATGTTCATTATATAACTCCATACATGTGATTTACGGAAAAATCACTCCTGTGACGAAATCTAACGATATTTATTTACATGCTTTACAGATTCCTGTAAAGAATACATGTAGGTTGATAAAGGGAATGACTGCACTTTCGATTTCTTATCGTAGATGTCACAATGAGCACTGAAATAAGCAAAATGATATATCACGGCTACCGATGTTAACGGTCGAGGAATCTTGGACGGCATATGCCGACAGCCAATGCGAAAGGGTTAAGAGGTGGCTCGATCTATAGGGGGCATCCAATCACTTTAAAAACGCCGTTTATTAAACACCCAAATACTTCTTTGATACTACAACCGAACATGAAGCGCTTTTGGAATGACCATTCGGTTATTAAAAAGCGCTATACAAACTCTGATATAATAATAATAATAACATATTCCCGTTTGCACTTACGGGTATGCAGATGTTCCGGCATAGGCAACCTGAGCTAACAGAACTGTGAAACGTCAATTTGTGGTGTCTATATGCTACATATTCAGAGAGGATACAATTTTTTAAGATCTTCAATCTTATTTAAGACGTATTTTTCTTGGCTTCAGGCGAAGCCGCCAAGTGTGAAATTATTTATTATTTTATTTTAAACTAAAAACATATTTGATGTAAACATTTTAGTTATGGAATTCCGCCAATAATTATCGATCTAAAAAATGTAACACTCTCGTATGTACAATCAGGTGAAAACTCATTTTCAGTAATGTACTCTTGCTTTTGTTGGTTTTGATACGTTTTGTATGTCGTGTATCGTGATATGCTTAAAAACATGGACATTGGAGAGTAATATCAAAAAAGAGTAAGAAGATAGATCGATGAATAAAAGCCACTACTTTTTAGTAGCTATCAATATTTGTATTTTACCTAAATGTTAAACAAAAGTTTGATTATAAAAATAAAAATAAATGTTCTCAAGACCCACACGTACGATGGTCAAGTCATTTAAACTGTTGTAATATATATTTACTTATATAACCATGTATGTATTATAAATTTAATTGATGTGAAGAAAAATGAAATGTTAATAATCAAAATTACATAAGGCCAATATTTATTTAAATCTAAATAAATTCTAATTACTATTTTCGTACCTAATAGGTTTCTACTAATCGCCATTTTTTATTCGCAAACTGTTATTCATTACTTATTTAATACCTTTGAACTAAACTATAGCATTTATTAGAATTTTTATTTGTTATTGTTGAAATGTATAACCCATTGTTGAAATAGTGTGAAGTAAATTTGCAGATAATCGAATTTCCGACAGTGACGTCTACCACTAACATTTTATGTACACTTTTATTACATAATTACACATAAGCATCGTGAAATGATAAAATATATTTATAGACTTGTCGCCATTCTATTTGTCGGAACGTTTGGTGTGTGTGGAAGTGTCGTGAGTAGGTAGTTGTAACTTAGTCAGTCGTAGAGCGGTCACGTAACGGCGAGTGATTGATCAGGTTACGAAGGGGTCGAGAGAGAATAAAGAAGAGATCTTGTCCGTATGGTCGTCTCCTTATTTCTTCCAGAAACATTACAAATACGAATATTTAATGCGATTCTGAAATAGGATACAATAGAAACAATTTAAAAAATAATACAATAATTTAAAAAGTCCCGGAGCTCGCTAAACAGAAGACTCCACGAAATTACTTTGATAAATAAATTCGTGGAGCTCATGTCGAAACTGGGCTTATGTAGAGCCTGCTCAACTCTTACCTTGACCTTTAGGTGCAAAAGTATTTGAAGCGACCTCTGATGACGGCGATTCCACCGACATCTATGGGATATACAAGGCAAACATTAATAAACCAGTCCTAAATAAATTTCTTACGGCTAGTGCGGCCGCTAATCGGTTTGTTTGTCCCTGACAATTATTTAAAGATAAGGAGGCACAGATTGTTTGTTCTTCCTAGTAGTAATACTAACCTGCCAGAGATATTGTTTCATATTTTTCATGTCTAATTTTTTTTAATTTTATTCCACGTATGCGTTTATATTTGTTTTAACATATGTTAAACTCTTCACCATACTTAAACATGTTAAAAATCTTTAAAAATGTATATGGTTATCTGCAAAATTACTTTCAATGATCGCTTGGGAGCATCTGTAACCTAATTCCTACAAATGCCAAAGTTTTTAAACTATCCACGATTATAAGTCTGTCCTTTCCTAAGCCAATAATGTATTAGAATGTATTAATATTATTAGAAAACATCAATAATTACACAAATAAAAGCACATTTTGTAGGAGATTAAATTACTTTGTTTTATTGCTACCACATATATACATTGCCGATTTCAGGGGGTGGCGAAGTGGGTCGGTGCCCCAGGGCGTCGAACAAGCTAAGAACGTCGAGGGCAACCAAACTTTTTTATGTATTTTTTAAATAAAAACAATACAGGGCCAAAAAAAAATTCCCTAGGGCCCCGCAGGGTCTAAAACCGGTACTTTACATATGCATATATTTTCTTATTTAAAACATGATTAGTAAATTAAAAATTAAAAATCAATAACATGTATCCTACATGTTAAACAATTAATTAAAGTACATACTACATTATTTTCAGTCTCACTATTTTTTATGTAAGGTCAATTATTTTCTACTTCACTTAAATGACCTGTGAGCTTTTCCTTAGACTCTTTAAAAAAAACTCGTAAAGAAGACACTTTCTCGAGATCTTAAGTTTTATGAACAATTATTTTTGTCACATTGCGCACTTAATTTTCTTCAGAATTTATTTAATTTAAAAATTATAACTGAGGATTTTTTTTCTAAAGAATAATTCATATACCGAGCCAAACAAATTACAATAAAAAAACTTGTATCGAGCGTTATTTCGCATAAAGAATGTCGATTTAGAATTTCGTTTAAACCAACTACCTGACTAAAGCAGGCATCCCAACGCTTCCGCAGCCGGCCTACAGCCCAGATGCGCTCGCTAGCTATCAAGCTAAAACTACCAATTTATTAAAAAAAAAAAAAAAAAATTGGCAGTGTTAAATGTACTACTGACATTATTAGTATTGACACCATGGATACTGCCAATTTATTTAATTTACTACCAGTTTACTTAATTTACTATTAATTCATCTAATTTGCTGCCAAAACCTTTGAATTAATTACTGAACAAATATATACACTTTCCATATCCCATACATTCACGATGATGTGACCCCATGGCATCCCTATCTTATATTTTTAATTGTTCGATAAATAATACAATTCTAAATAAACTTTTTTGGTCACATTCGCGAATGTCGTAAGTTGAAGATTTCCTGTATTATACTTCTTAGAGACAACATTTGCCGGCGGCTATAGCTCAATCGTCAAAGCGTTTGCTTTGCAAGCCAAAGGTTTGTGATTTAAAAAAATATTAATAAATTTCTGAGCTCTACAATACCCCCCGGTTGGTGTGAATTTGATCCCTCACCCGTGAAATGCCAGTCATAGCCTATTAATTAAAATTGGTGGTAGACGAGGAAAGTCATCCCGTAAAGACCACCCATTTATAGTAAATTTATAGTAAATTAAAGTAATAATAAAAGATGATGCGTGAATCTCGGGCTGTAGTCTATGACGTTGGCGGATCAGCACTCCACATGCAGCTCTCATATGCACCATGGTAAGCGTCATATAATTCCACAAATGAGACATCAGAATTACTATCACCATTTGTCATCTGGTATTCTCCTGTATGTGTTTAACATAAAAAATATATCTAAATATATAAAAAAAAATATCGTATTCGCGAATGTCGTAAGTCGAAAATTACCTGTATTATACTCCTTAGAGACAACATGGCTAGTCTGGAAACTTGGACACACTATAAACTAACCTACACAAAAGATAATCTGACACCAACTCACAACTAAATCGTCAATCCTGAAGAAGACCCCTGCAATGGTGGTCGAAATATTGGTCAAAATAAATTCGCCACACACGACTAAACCCAAAAGCCTCAATATCAAATCTGGCCGTGAAAACCTAAGAAGTTATTTAATAACACACTTTTTTTTTTTTTACATTCGCTTACCACACCACTTAAAGATAAGATCTTGTGTGTGGCGTGGGATTCATCTATGTTATTTTACAGTTTTATATAATTATACAGAGTATTACATATTTATACATTTACATGATTTTGATATAGAACTAACATTATATGATTAAAGATTTAATATACTATATGTTGAATTAAATTTAATGTATATATAATTTAATAATACATTTTTGGTACATTTCATTATTTCAATTTGTTATGCAGTGACGTCGGTTCTGTTCGTAATTCTTTTTAAAGTACTGTTTCACCTTTTCAATCAATATTTTAATATCGCTGATCTCTTTTATTTCCGAGGAAGATTGTTAAAATTAACTATTCCGTTATATTTGTAACCATTTTTTGCATGTTGTGTGTTAAATTTTGGTATTAATAAGTTGTACATATACCTAGCAGAATGACAAAGTGTACCAGTTTTCAATTCTCCTTTCTTTAATAGTCTGTAAGATAGTGTATTTTTTTGGTATAGTGTATCTGCCGTTGGCACTTTGAATTTATTGTATAGGCTTTCTGTTGGGTAGGTGGGAGGCCTTTTCAATATCACTTTGATGATAAGTTTTGCACAGTTCTAATGGGGTTGGTAGTATTTAGGTATGTTCCTCCCAACCAACAATACCATATTGTAGTTGAGATTGGACAATGGAGTAGTATACCATTTTAGATCTGCTTTAGTTAAGATGTTTCTGAGTCTGATGAATATATAAATGCATTTGCGTTTACGTTTTACTAATTCAGCTGTGTGTGGTTTCCATTTTAAGTTACTGTCAAGAATTATACCCAGGTATTTTATTTTATCAGTAGCTTTGATCAATGAGCAGGTTTTTTCGCAGTTGGTATTATTACATCCAGGGTTATGAATAAATAATTTAGGTATGGGAGTTGTCGTTATTTTTTTGTTTTTGAAGAATGGGATTAGATATGTCTTTTCTGCGTTTAATGTAATTAATGTAACAATTTAATTTTAATGTAACACTATTAGATATAAAAGATTTATTGCTTTCCAAATGACTTTGTGTAATGAATTGTTACGTTTGTTGACAGATCTGACAACGTGAACTACCACCGTATAGCCGGCTGCCGCGTAGACTGGCCCAGCAGTGAGAGATGTGTCGAGATCCAGTACTCCATTGGCGTGTTCTTCGACAATACCACCAGCACGTATGAGCTTAGCACGGCACATCTCGATGGGATGTGGGCAGCCTACTCTAACAGGCTCAATCTCACTTCTATCAACATGCATGTCAGTACTCTTAGTCTAGAATCATCCAAATTTACTCATTTTGATCACTTTTATGATTCATAAATCTGGTTGGGCCAGATCCATCACGACCGCCGGAACACTGTGACATGCAGCGCCGCCAAGATAATCACGTCTAAAAAAACAAATTAAAGATGACAGTTTAACCAAAATGAAATGGAGTACCTGTCATAACAAATAAAATGACGTATGCAAACGCCGTGTAATTTTATATCAAAATTAAAACTAACATTGTTAGGTGTGCATGTCAGGCGAGCGAACAAAAATAAGAGACAAAATATCATTTTAAGAGATCTATACCAAGCTGACATCACTGGAGAGGACCAGTCGGCCTCGACCGCTCTACCAGCGGCTGCGGCCCTCGTCTTTGAAGTTCAGCTTCCACCACAGCTGGTTGTAAGGCAGCTGTGTTCCGGTTGGCTTCCTCTCTTCCTGGAGTGTAGTCAGCTTGCAGGTATGCGTCCTCGTAGAAGTCCATTGTAGAGCAGGGGGCCGGGAGTGCTGCGAAGTTCAGAGGAGATCCAAGAAAGGAGAGAAGTGAAACTCGAAAGCTTATTCAACTCTGGTTTATTTCGTATTCTTGACTTTTTATATAATTTTAGTTTAACTAAAATAAATTAATTTAAGTTAAATAAAGATAGATAAAGGTAAATGAAGCTAAATATTAATGACCTTAATCCTACTTATTTTTACATCATCGGACGTCCGTAATAATGACTGAATATGTTTTAAGATTCCAAAAAACGTTCTAACGGGTCCGCCAAATAACTTTTTTTTTTTGAAAATGGGGCGCAAAACATCGAGGTAGCTTCGGCTGTGTGGCACGTAGCGCCGTCCTGTTGAAACCAAATGTTGCCAATATTTTACTCTTCAATTTTTGTGAACAAAAATGGCCTGATAACGATCGCCATTGACTGTAACGGCCACTCCTTGCTCATTTTCGAAGAAAAATGGCCTGATTTTCAAAGTAATGTCGCAATATTTCTCAGCGTTGTTCAAGCGTATACACAACCATATTCGTTCAGCGGAAAGATAAAAATAGTTATCTGTCAAATTCAGACGTGAGCTAAATGTTACCATTCACGAAATAAGCACTAGTTGAAAAAAAACGTTAGATGGCGGACCCTATAGTACAAATCCAGTGAAGAATACGTAAAATTGTCCCGAGTATATACGCTAAATACAATATTCATAGTTATTTTTTGAGAGATCTGTAGTATGACATACAATATATTTAAGCATATACTCGTATTTTTAAGTTCTCGGAATAAAAAACGTTTCGTTTTATCACTTCAAGATGCTGAATGCTACCAATGTGAACAATGTGATAAACGCGCTGTTTATTATTTATGGGCAATTCGAATCTTGACAGAAACAAGGAAATAAATTAACGATAAGCTCTTCTGAGACGGACGAGCCATGAGAACGTCTGTTCGAGTCGTGACCTCACCACTGGTGTTCAGCATTTTTTTCGTAATGACTCATAATATTTGTGATATTTAAATTGTCTTAGCCGCCCAAGGTCGATATACTTGTACAGGAATTCACATGGTGCGATATTTACCATTGCATCTTTACAATACAAATAACAATGTTGTATATTAACATCAAATTATATCATTCGAATTGATATCTTCCTCTCAATGTTGGACATCTAACGGGGCCGCCAAATAACTTTTTTTTTTTTAAAATGGGATGCAAAACATCGAGTGTAGCTTCGGCTGTGTGGCACGTACAGCCGTCTTGTTGAAACCAAATGTTGCCAATATCCTCTTCTTCAATTTTTGTAAACAAAAATGGCCCGATAACGATCGCCATAGACTGTAACGGCCACTCCTTGCTCATTTTCGAAGAAAAATGGCCTGATTTTCAAAGTAATGTCGCAATATTTCTTAGCATTGTTCAATCGTATACACAACCATATTCGTTCAGCGGAAGGATAAAACTAATTATTTGTCAAATCAGACATGAGCTAAGTGTTACCATTCATGAAATAAGCACTAGTTGAAAAAAAAAACGTTAGATGGTGGACCCTTTATTTACATGATGAAGGATGCAGATCAGGTTCACAATGTAAAGAACTTGTTTTAGTTTCACAATCCGCGTTTATTTGTCAAACACTTGTAACAAAAAGACCGTTGTGGGACATCTCATTTAGGCGTGCCCATCACGGTCGCGAGCGTTGTTCGACTGACAGCTCACGGCGCGCTTTGACATCTTGGCGCTGCCAACTGTCACTGTAGAAAAAAGCGAATTCAAGATGATAGTGGTACCAACAGGAAATGAGCCCACTGTATACAACAAATATTTTGTGCGTATGCGAACACCGTTTAAAATTATAAAATTAAAACTAATATTAGATTCTGATATCAGCTTGATATAGCTTACGATGAACACACGTAATCAGTCGATTCATCTTAGTCGATCCATAGACGAAAGAATCGCAATGAACAGTGGTTGAAACCAACTTGAATGAAGATATTGACATGTTTAGTGTAATATTGCTTCAGATTCAGTGCTGGTGTGGACGGATACTGCAAAGGCTGCTGCTTAGTATAGAACCTTGGTATGAATTACTTAGGCTAAAGCATGTTTATATGTTCTAGCGCTACGTTGTACCCAACGACAACGCCATCATACTGGTATGGATCGGCATCTCTGTTGGAGTTGTTTTAGCCTTCATCGTCGCACTGTTCTTCATCTCCAGAAGCAATTTCTTCAACGAATACGTCAGGTGAGAGCATTGTTAAGAACTGAAGCACTTAGGCATAATTTCAACCTGCTCGTAAACTGCAGCTAGCCGGAGTGATAGTACATATTAACATCCTATAAGATACTTTTATCAAGCATGCATAAATACTAGTAAGTATTAACATCCTCCTCTCTCTCAAAAACGTGTTACTCCGTCGCGTGAAGGCAGGGTGAGGAGCAGGTAACGCTGTCAAACTTTTTCCGCCTCCGCTCTGTACGTGTGTTTCTGATGGAAACACTTCACAGAGCAAGGTCAGCAAACAAAGACTTTTTTCAGAAGCACATTGATTATGTTTATGTTAAAACATTACAAGCTTCCGGCCAAGCGGAATGACATACCGCTGGCCTTAATGCGACCTTCTCGATCGTCAACACATAACAGCGCGCTCATGATCGGGCTCTCGCCCGCGCCCCTGGCGGTATCTATCATTAACACACCAGTGAGCGGGCAACCGAACAGAAAATAAAAGACGAACGATTGTACATCGAGGTTTTCGGTACCAGTCGGCAAGGGATACATTATGCTGATGTCAACTCGTATGGAGAATGCAGATAAAAGTTTTGTTGAGACAATCGATCGTGGTATTGATCCTTAACAGAAATTAAAAGACAGTAAAACTTCGATATAACGGTATATTCATGAGAATGAGGAGACTATTATAGTCGTTTTTTTTTGTAATTATCTGATCAATTAATGTATTATTTCTCTTTGATGATTTCAGTTCCCAGATGATGCGCGATAGTCACATGTCTCAAAAGAAGAGTGACGTATCACTGTTCCCAGCCCCTCACCAAAGCGTTCCTCCGCTGTTCGGCCAGGACTCTTATGGACCTGAGGACCTCTACTGGCACGACGACCTACCTCCCAAGTACGACGACGAACGAACACAAAACAGTAAGTTCAAAATCGATTGTTAAGCAACATTCCAAATCATCTAACATCCTCCTCTCTTTCAAAAAGGTATTATTCAGACGCGTGAGGGCATGATGAGGAGCAAGTCAGCAAAACAAAGACATTTTCTGAAGCACATTGACATATATTTACAATAAAATGTACAACCTTGTGCCCCGACCTAGTCACAGCATTCGGCCGAGCAACAATACAATATCCTCTCGCCGAAGGGCGGGACACGACTGGCCCGTGCGGCGCCGTGATCGGTTACTAGCGTCGTAAGTGGCTAATCTATATAACGAACGCGAATATGGCGACACACATGTCTGACAAGCGAACAGAAATAAGAGACGAAAGATTGTAAATTGAGTTTTTCGGTACCAGTCAGCAAGGGTTATATCATGCTGATGTCAGTATACATATTAATAATACGTTATCGTTGTCGCAATTCCATGTAACTTTCGTTCATATTACGAATACTCGTACATTCCTATGTTTGTTTGCTTACTTTAGCCATCTCCGTGGATGGCGGTCAACAAAACTTGGGCTTCATGCGCAACGAAGAGTTCTACATGGATTCCGAGGAAGAACTCGCCATGTCTCTGTCAGACACTGAAGCAGAAATCCCAGGAACACACAGGTACAATATCAAGTATCCACTATCTACTATCCACTTCCCACTTGAACTTTGAAGATTTGGCCTCTCTTCTTGCGACGCATGTCCATGTGATCCAGGCATGCAACAGACGGTGAGACACTCTCCTTCCTTGAGTGCATCATCCATGAGAACAGACGACGCATTCTGTGTTGTCGTCTAGGAGTCTCTACCATTTCTTGGGAGAATTTTCCTGAATTGCTGCTTAGTTCTGACAGTCCCTTGCTGTTAAACTTCATCAGGGAAATTGTCGGGGCTACAAGAGCGATTACCGAGGCTGACGTGGAATAGGCTCCAACGTTCTTCAACTATTTCTCAGACGTATATTCTAACCTTGTGTGTAACTTGCAGGGTACAATACGCAACTATATATTTTTTTCTACATTTTTTTAAGTGAAAAAAAAAAACCCACTTGAACTGTAATATTACAATTTTTACTTACATTTCAAGTATCTCAAAATATGTATAAAACACAAATGTATAATTACCCGTGGTTGGCGATCACTGTTCTTTGCAAAATTAAAGTTACACTGATTACATTAACCCTTTCATTGCGGCTCGGTGGAATACAAATTATACTGTCAACTTTAAAACTAGTATTTGAAGCATTATTGTACTTATCTGGTCTATTTTCATAGATTCCTGTAAAGAATACATGTAACTATTCTAAGAAATTAGCAAAACGATATATCACGGCTACCGATGTCAACGGTAGGGGAGTCTTACACGGCATATATCGGGTACCGATGCGAACAGGTTAAATTAATTCCATTTTACTTTCTTTCAGAATGCGTCCCAGTGGTGACGACAACGACCTCAGGGAATCTAATCTTTAAAAAATAAATAAACTATTTAAAAAATTACATATTTATCATTTAATAAATAAATTATTTCCGATTTTTCCGTCTGTTCATTATTTTTACATTGTCTATTTTTCCAAAAATATTTTTGTAAATAATTGTGATAATTTATATGTTGTAAATCAGACAAGTTTTAATAAAAAAAAAGATTATTCATATTTTTGTGTGTTTTACTTTGTTATTTAACCGCTTATGTATTCACATCCTCCTCTCTTTCAAAAGGTTGCTATTCAGTCGCGTGGTGGCAGGATAAGGAGCAGATTAATAACACACTGTTTCTGAAAAACCTTTTTTCGACCTTCTCAGCAGCACACGACTAACTCCGCGCACTCGTCGGCGCTGTAGTTGTCGCCCAGCGCTCACGAGGCGATCTATGTAACTAATCCAAAATGCCAATATGGCGAGTGTACGACAAGCGAACAGAAATAAGAGACGAAAGATTGTATATCGAGGTTTTCGGTAACAGTCAGCAAGGGATATATCATGCTGATGTCAGTATTTTATTTAGGCCTGTATTTCTTTGTTCAGTTACTAATTGAAGGTTTTTAGCACTTAATTGGCTCAGTTCAAAGAAGAGAAATTCGTTTAATAAACAATGACACTCTTACGTGTAGCTTGCAGTCAATTGAACACACATATAAGATTGGTTCACTTGGTCTTTTCTACCGTTATTACCACGGTCGCTGCTCTTCGCAACTTAAAGAACTAATTCCTCCTGCACCCACCCACAGCCGACGAACTTGCCTTACATGCATACATGGTTAATGTATGCCGACCAAGAACTGGCTGTTTCCAAAGTTCCTTCTTCAATGCCACCGGTAAGCTTTGGAATGCTCTTCCAGCGTCTGTGTTTCCTCCTTCCTAAAATCTGGATCTCTTCAAGAAACAGATAAATATACACTTGCAATCTCCCTAACCCACTCACAAACACGAACACAACACACGTTTCCCGCATGCAGCGCCCAGCCTCCCTGGCTGAGGGTCATAGAGTGCACTGGTCCTAACCGGCTGTGCTCTCCTGTATTCGTTTACATAATAAAATATAAAAAAGGTAGTTAAATCTTACCTTTAATTATAATTGGTGGTAGACGAAAGAGGTCCCGTGAAGACCACCCATTCATAGTTAATTACTGTAATAATAAGGATGATACGTGAATCTCGGGCTGTAGTCTATGACGTTGGCGGATCAACACTCCACATGCAGCGATTAGCTATATGCACTATGGTAAGCGTCATAGAATTCCACAAATGAGACTTCAGAATCACCATCACCATCTGTCGGTATTCTCCTGTGTTTAAATAAAAAATAAATAAATAAAACATAATATTATGATAATAAGTTGATATGTTTTTTTGTAGTTTTATTCAATAATTTTGGGGTTTATTTTTTTAGTACGTATTAATTTCTAAATATTTACGTATACCCTATTTTCATAAGAATAATAAATTTCATAGCCGAGTGAAAGAAATTCTCTGATTATTATTGCTGCATAGAAAAACAAATTCACGTACATTTTTTTTTCAATGGCAAAAATATCTCATAACGTACGAGAAATAACATTGTGAGAGAAAAGGTGCGTACACAAAAGTGTATCGCTATTGATATCAATAATTAGATAGCAGATGTTTTGTTTAGTCTGATAAGTGTGCTCAGATAATTATTGTTGGGTTGGCATAACACCTCTTGAAATCATAACTCTTTAAATGAGGCGTACTTTATTAAAAATAATGAGAAATATTGTATTTTTTTATGAAAACCTGCATTAAGGTGCGCAGAAGTTTAAGGACGGTAGTAACTGCTATCAGCTTCACTCACGAGACAAAGTCCTAATCGTTTTAACACTTAGCGTTTAGTGAAGTTAGTGAATATACGATCTGTTGATGAAATAGGTCTTTGAAATATATATGAAATTATAACTCAAATTTGAACATTATCAATAACTGAAAGAAACGGAGGCGAAAGGGATGTATTATATTATTATAACGTATATTCCTTCTTCCCATAACCCTTCCATATCTAGAGCATTTGATCACCACAAATAACAGCCACTTAGTTATGTCAATGTCCATTCCTTGCTCTAGGTCATATCTGTGAACGTGAAGGTCAATCAACAAAACATACAAGTATACGATTTTTAACAACCTCTATATCCTCGGCATATTTTCTGCTAGGGAATCTGTAGTGGAGAAGATGAACATGTCTCTTGAAAGGATTTCAAGATGGGGTGACCTCAACGACTTCAGTTTCAACATTTCCAAAACCCAATCATTCACTTTCTCCACCAAGAAGACTGCTATGGATCCTGTATCCTTCAACGGTTGTTCTCTTCAGAAAGCAAGCTCCATCAACGTGCTTGGATTATCAATCTCGAATAAATTCTAATATTACGATTCAATTAAGTATAAAGCCGGTCTCGCTTCCAAAAAACTAGGTGTATTATATAGATCACGTCGGTATTTCAACGATAAACAACTTCTTCTATATAATGGTCAAATCCGACATATCCTTGAATACGGCAGTCACCTTTGCATTGGAGCCCCAAAATACCTTCTAAACTTAATTGACTCAGTTCAAAGAAGAGCAATTCGTTTGATAAACAATGACACTGTTACCTGCAATCAATGGAACACAGGCGTCATTCAACAGTGACTGCCGTATTCAAGGATAGGTCGGATTTGTCTTCTATTTAGAAGAAGAAGTTGTTTATCGTTGAAATACCGACATGATCTATATAATACGCCTAAACTTAAAAGTTGCTTCTTGACGAAGTCGACATAATTCGTTTTAAAATATAAAAACAGCTCTTATTATTTACATACATTCTTAATCGTGTAAATACTTTAAAACGATCATATATATCATCTACTTTAAAATAAAATTCCGTAAATGGTTCAGTAAATATTTAACATATTATATTTACTAAAGCGGCACATCAAAACGATATCCCGCACTTGGTTGGTTAAAGCTTATGTCAGATTTCTCAGTTCAGCACGGCAGTGGCTGCAAAGCTTCGCGTCTGAAGTCAGTCTACCGCAGACTTCGCGTGGAGCACCATCACGTCGCGACAACACACACCTTCATCAGCATCACCTTCCCTTCACACGAGTGACAACTAAACATTAAAATATCAACAAAACTGTTTAAAAAATGCAGACTAATATTGTTGTTGTGCATCAGTGTTGAGTTTCAAATATTCTTATTCACAAAATAAAATTGTTACAAGCTTATTATTTTTGTATAGTGCTAAGGAGTAATAAACCATGTAAGTGACACTTTTTAAATATTTTGTACTAAGGACGAAGCGTATCTTACACATGTCAAAATCCTTTCCTGAACTCTCTTAAGCAACACCCATCAAACTTTTCTTAAAAAAATGTTAATTATTGTATTTATCCATGAGTAGGTTTATACACGTAGAAACCTGATGAAGTTTTCATTGAAGACGTAACCGCATTATTCCAGCAATACTCATTGCAAAATAAAGTAGGAAGTTTTATATAATGTATTTAATTCTTCTTCGTAGTATCAATCCGGTGGATTGGTTTGCAGCAACAAAATCTTGCATCTCGAACTACACTATTTTTGATCCCCTGCAATCCTCTTCAGCACAGCATAAGAGCTACAACTCATATCCTCAAACACTTGCTGCAAATATTACCATCTAGGGCGCCCTCTGCAGTTTATATTCCTTCCACAATGTCGTGAGTAGTGTTATTCTTTTATTTTAGTTAGTTTATGGCTAAACAAATATATTACCGTCTTTTCCTCGTAGTATCAATCCGGTGGATTGGTTTGCAGCAACAGAATCTTGCATCTCGAACTTTATTCCTCTCGGTCCTCCGCAACTCTCTTCAGCTCAGCATATGAGCTACAACTCATGTCCTCTAACACTTGCTGCAAATATTCCCGTCTAGGGCGCCGTCTACAGTTTCTACCCTCAACCATCCCCTCCGCAATGTCGTGAAGAAGACCATCGTGGCGCATGATGTGACCGATCGCCTCTCTGAGATGGTTCTTACTAGGTGCCTATCTTCCTTGATTATGCTGAGAACCTCATTGTTCGTGACGTGGTCTCTCCAGGAAATTCCGAGAATTCTTCTGTATGTCCACATCTCAAAGGCCTCTAGTCTTTTTTGATCACACAAAGCGTATATCACTGCTCAAAAAAACTTGTCTAATGAACTCGAATTAATTTTGATGTTCCACTACATATAATATGTACGATTATTTAAATGCGTAAGGTTTTATTTATTTGGATACTAGTGAAATGTAAACAACATAGCCAAACTAATTTTAAAACCCCTGAAATTAACGTTAACATTTTACATTATCATCATCATCATCCTATATCCGTTCACTGTTGAACGTAAGCTTTCCGCATGAGTCTCCATCCTCGTTAATCCTCCGCCTTCCGCATCCAGGTCACTCTCGCTATTCTTCTTATGTCGCCAGTACATCTTGCAGGGGGTCGGCCAATACTTCGTTTGCAAGTTCTTGGGCGCCATTCCAATATTTTTTTCCGCATCGACCGTCGTCTCTTCTACACATATGTCACATTGCTACTTGAGTGTGCCTATTCGTTGGGTAGCATCCACTACTAGAGTTCTTCTGCGTATTTCGTTTCGTTATCTTTTAGCGACACTCCAAGCATGGATCTCTCCATAGCACGCTGGGTGACCTTTATTTTATGTGTAAGACTTGCCGTCAGATTCCACCTCTCTGCGCCATAAGTTAATACAGTGAGGATGCATTGGTTAAACGGTTTAGTTTTTAGACATTGCGGAATTTTCGCTTTAAAAATGTACTTTAGTTTTCCAAATGCTGCCCATCCCAGTTGTATTTATATTAATGATATATTTTACACATTATAACTTGTGCAAAATGTATAATTTTAATTATTCTTTTGTATTTACTATGTTTCTTCTTCGTAATTAAAAAAAAGGTACTTTAAAGTAATAACATAGTACAACAGGAAGTTGAAAGGTAGTTCTAATCATATGCTTGTGTATATTTTGTCAGTATATGTTCCACCCATATATTAAAAACTATTGCCTTTTTTAAGTAAGCGCATGCAGGAGAGCACACCCAAAAGACCAGTACACTCTATGACGCTCAGCCAGGGAGGCTGGACGCTGCATGACGTGTGTTGTGTTCGTGTTGGTGTGTTAGTTGTGGAGATTGCAAGTGTATATTTATCTGTTTCTTGAAGAGATCCGGATTGTAGGAAGGAGTAAACACAGACGCTGGAAGAGCAATCCATAGCTTACCGGTGGCATTTAAGAAGGAACTTTGGAAACTGACAGTTTTTAGTCGACACACATTAACCGTGTATGGATAATCGGCAAGTGTAAGACGAGTTTGTCGGTTGTGGGTGGGTGCAGGAGGAATTAGTTCTTTAAGTTCCGAAGAGCAGCGACCGTGGTAATAACGGTAGAAAAGACTAAGTGAACCAATCTTACGCCTGTGTTCCATTGCCTTACATTGTGCGTAGATGATTTGTCAGTCAAGTTACTAATATTTTTTTAAATCAAAACATATTTTATTTAAGGTTTAAATTATATTAATTTAAAATCATAGAATTCTGTTTTATATGTTTGAAAAAAAACTGATTTGACGAGTTTTATAAATTGTATCGAGTTGGCTACTATCGTATCATACATGATTTACAGTAAAACAGGTTATAGTACAAATATATGCATACAAAACTGTTGAGAATAATTTAAATAACATTTAATGATATTTTGACATTTCCTTATCATCAGTAACAGCAAAATATTATGTTTGTTATGAATTTGAAAAAAAAAGTAGCATTTTATTATTATCAGCCCATTTTTAATGCAGAATTTCGCACTGTCAAATACGCATCATTATTATTTAATGTGATAAAAAAATGTTGAAATGATATCTTCTGGTACTTAGATATATTAAAAAACATTTTTTTCAAATACATAATTTATGTTTTAACTTGTGCGAGTAAGTTTAAAATTTAATTCACACCTGGCGGGCGAAGCGAGGGGGAGATCCATCACGTACGGCTGCCAAGCCAAGACTGAGCTCCGCAGGCAGCTCGCTAGGGAAGGGGTTTAGAGTGGGGGAACCAAGGTACACTACAGAATCGCGGGATCCACCATAACAGCGCTTTTACTTTACGGATAACCCTCGTAGAACTTTAGAATACGCCTTTACGTCAGTATATAAGCAAGGTCATTCAATACGCATATAAAACTACAATATATAAAATTAAAAGAATCACATAGAATATACATTTTATTGTATTTGCGTATATTCTATATCTCTCTTACTAGGTCAAAAAACTTTCTTCGTTTTCACGTCACTTACATAGTATATATAACTGAGTATCATAGGAACAAAGATCTCGAACAATTATCACGTTTGTTTGACAAGTTTTCTTCTAATTACTTGAATGCTATTCTTTTGAAAACATTACGTTGTAGTTTACCGATATCCAATACGGCACTACTTTACTGTGTTATTACGTTTCTGTATAGAAAAAACTGTTACATAAATACATATGCTTAAAATCTGTATGCGTTGATATTTTTAAAAATTAACATTTCAAATTGACGTGAAGAAACAGTACCTTACATTGTCTGTCACTGGTTTTGAACGAGTGACCTTAAATATGCCGTTCATCGCACGGTAACTGAACAAATTTTTAAAATAATATATTCTTAAATATTCAAGGAATAATTCTGATTAAAAATTAATAACACATTCACAAAGTGTCTTCCATTATTTTAACTCAGAGCTAATAAAAAATTAAATTATTCAAAGCACAAACAACTACGGTGTGGAGTTTACTATTTTTAATAAAGACTTGATTTCGTCGTCCGACCGCTACATGACATTTCGCCGTGCCGGACGAGGGACTAACTGACGACTGACGAAACACTGTGACATCCAGCGCCGCCAAAATAATCACGGCAAAAAGCAAATTAAAGATGACAGTTGCACCAACATGAAAAGGAGCACTATTATTGTACTATTATTGTATGTACTATTATTGTATGTGCATGTCAGGCGAGCGAACAAAAATAAGAGACAAAATATCGTTTTTCAAGGCTTTTCGGCATCGGCTTAAAAGAGCTATCTATATCAAGCTGATATCAAAACATAAAAATAACAGACCTGTGGATTCAAACATATCTTAAAAAATAACAGGTAACGATTTTTTACCCACAAAAATGTCCCCAAAAGATCACCAGTTGTGAACTCTTAATTTCTGGCATCAGCTAAATATAAAATAAAAATATTACAAAACATCTTAATATAAAATTAAACATGCTTACTTACTGACATCAGCACGATGTATCCCTTGCCGGCTGGTACCGAAAACCTCGATGTACAATCTTTCGTCTCTTATTTTCTGTTCGCTTGCCCGCTCACGGGTGTGTTAATGATAAGATACCGCCAGTGGTGCCGGCGTGAGCCCGATCACGAGCGCGTCAGTTATGTGTTGACGACCGAGAAGGTCGCATTAAGGCCAGCGCCATGTCATTCTGCTTGGCTGGAAGCTTGTAAAGTTTTAACGTAAATCAATGTGCTTCTAAAAGAAAGTCTGTGTTATTAATCTGCTCCAACATCCTGCGCATCATTTTTGAAAGAGAGTAGGATGTTATTACATTAAAATTTCAAAATGCATCACCAGTAATGTTATTATTATTCATAATAATCGTTTTCGGATGTATTTTTTAAGGAAGACACGATTATCTTATAGAGTCTGTTTCATCTTGTATTAATCATTGAAAAGCCTGATGATAGAGGAAGTAAAATATTCGTATTTTTTTATTTCGATCAAACAATAAATCCGCATACCTTTATACTCGCCCAGGTTTTATTGTGCACAGGCAAATAAATCATCACTTTTTATCATCTCACGAATATTTGAATCACACAATAATCAATGACTCATGGTGCGTGATTTTGGTACATGGAGGTTAATATTGAGATGACTTACCTATTACTATATGTATATGGCGTCAGATTTTCTCAGAATCTTGTGTAATTGTTATAATCAATTCATTTTGTTATACGTGTATTATTAATTTCATTGCACACATGCATTTCATACATCTTATTCATATAATATATCCCTAGAGTCTCTAAAGATACAACATTATTTTTTAACCACATTTCAAAAGACCAGGAAACTAAAATAATAAAAAGTGCCGAATCCCTATATATGTAGTCGTGTCGGAAACAACAGGTTCAGATCCTGTCTGCCCAGAAGTGGGCGACGTCGATGGCGTTACTCCCGGCCATCATCAGGTCTTCCTGGGTGCGGCTACTCGGACACAGCACTCACTCCAGAAGGTGTGACAGGGTCTGCTCCACGCCGCAGTCACATTCCCTCGGTCCGCTGTAAAACTGCCATGCTATCGTTTGTGTCCTCGTCATGCATACTCCGGTCCGAAGTCTGTTAAGGGACCTCCATATATTCCACTGCTGATCGTGTCCAGGGGCTTAGTCCTCTTTCGGGAACGATTGACATAATAAGAGGAAAACTAAGAACGAACAGTTTCTTCTTTAACTCCATACTCGTATGTTTTCCATTTAAACAATCTGAATCATTCCAAAAATCAGTACAACAAACACTTGGAATATCTTCGATAAATATTTGCATACAATCGATATACTACTGTGAGCACAGAACCACTTTTATCTGTTTACAAATGGACGGGTATCTCAAACACTAATAAATATTTTGACATGTTATTTGGCACAGATATCCGTGACAGTAGTGCCATCATGAAAATAAAAATATTAATTCGAATCCCTTAACCCGCGAAAATTAAATTAAAAATTTTCGCCATCTTTTCCTCACAGTGTTATATATATTATACCCATACGCAGCGTCCAAGTGACTCGTTTAGGCGTCGTAGAGTCTACTGGAAGACAATAACCCTTTTTGAAATTCTTCTATCTGTATTAGCTGTCGTCCATTACAGCTAAATACAATTTTCTTTAATTGTCATTTATGGTAATGAGGCTTTTGTAATTTGAATATAAGGAACTTTTTCAATACGCTCTTCTACAACAATTATTTCTACATACTCGTATAATCTGACAGCAAGTCTTACCCATAAAATAAAGGTCACCCCAGCGTGCTATGGAGAGATCCATGCTCGGAGTGTCGCTAAAAAATAGAATCCGAAACGAGGAAATACGTAGAAGAACTCAAGTAGTGGTTGGTACCCAACGAATAGGCACACTCAAGTGGCAATGGGCAGGACATATCTGTCGAAGAGACGACGGTCGATGGGGAATAAAAGTATTGGAATGGCGCCCAAGAACTGGCAAACGTAGTATTGGCCGACACCCTGAAAGACGGACTGACGACATAAGAAGAATAGCGGTAGTGACCTGGATGCGGAAGGCGGAGGATCGAAGAGAATGGAGACTCATGCGGGAGGCATATGTTCAACAGTGGACGGATACAGGCTGATGATTATGACGATGATGACTCGTATAATGTCACAGCAGTTCAATACTTATTTAAGCCAAGTCCATTGTTTTAGACCTGTTGAGAAGGCACCATCAACAGAATATACAAATTATTATTTTATAATAAAAACATACTTTTAATATAAAAATTAGTATTTCATAGGATTTGAAAATTGGACACGCCACTTGTGCAAATAAACATCTTTGTCAAACCCACAGGTAACATTTATATTTAAATTATGAATAATACCTAATGAAATAACTAAGCGATTATACTTCACTTGTATATAATATCATTGATAAAACATGCATTTGTGACAGTTGCGGTATTGTAAATTACTTAGTCAGTAATTATTGTCTTGTATATTTTCTGTCGCATAATACTTGTTTTTTTCCGTGATTCAAAATGACCATTAAGTAAACGTTTTATTATGCATAATAATTATTAGATAATTTTATTTTTGCCTATTTCCTGTGTCATTAGATGCACTGCGGTTTATTGTATAGCCTTAATTATGGACACATATTACAGGACACGGTACTAATACCCAATCATTAAATAAAGTATGAATCTTTTATAGTTTCAGACGTCGTGAGCATTTCAAAGCACCAATATATCACCTGCGAGAAATAACATTGGAAGACTATATTGTTTAATGATAACTAACGTTCTAAGAGAAGACCACCAAAAATAAAAATGTATATTTACGTGTGTGTTTTTCGGACATGACGCATACAATTCATAGATACTAACTTCATTATACGACAACCTTACGTCCTTATAATGTTGATGTTAATCTTATAGTAATCAAACACGCGCATTTTTTTATGTAAGCACTGATATCAGCTTGATATAGCTCCTTAAGGCCGATGCCGTAAAGCCTCAACAAACGATCTTTTGTCTATTATTTTGGTTCGCTTGCGTGACATATACATCGAATGCTAAGCTGTGTTTGCATACGCCAAAATAATTGTTATAACAGTTGGTCCATTGACAGTTGGTACAACTGTCCTCTTGACGGGTGGTACCGCCGAAATGTGAGAGCGGGCAAGTAGTCGCAACTCGCCCGTCATCGTGATAGGACTGCCTCTAATGGCGGCCCTTTCACGGGCGACGTTATTGACGAATAAACGTGTATGTGAAACATAAACAAGTGTTTATATTGTTAACCCGATCCTGCATCCTTCATCCAGTTAATCGATGTCCAAAATGGAAGAGGAGGATATCAGCACATACAGGAGAATACCGACAGATGGTGATAGTAATTCTGAAGTCTCATCTGTGGAATTATATGACGCTTACCATGTTGCATATGACTAAATGCTGCATGTGGAGTGTTGATCCGCCAACTTCATAGACTACAGAGATTCACGCATCATCCTTATTATTGCAGGAATTTACTATGAATGGGTGGTCTTTACGGGAGGACTTTCGTCTACCACCAATTTTAATTGATAGACGATGACTGGCATTTTACGGGTGAGGGATCAAATTCAGGGTATTTCGGAGCTCAGAAATCGATTAAAAATCCTTTTTTTTTTTGCAAAGCAAATGCTTTGACCATAGAGCTATGACCGCGGGCGTTTGAAGACTAGTAGAAAATTTTGTTTTTTCACACTTTATGACATGGCTGAACTTAGGTTTTCGAAAATATGTACTGATAAGGATATATTCTTAATTAATGTTTAAAACCTACTTTATGTAGACATTCATTAATAATATTAATCCTATATATCTTCTTTCGTACAATATGCGTGTTAAACGCTAAAAACACTCGTTTTAGTCATATAATACGTCATCGGTTTAGGGATCCACGGAAAGGGTCACACAGTTCTTTGACACTGATTCCTTCTTCAAGCAAATGTGATTCTTATGACTTCCGAAAATTAGAAAAATAACATAACAATACATTACCACGTTAAAAATAAAGAAAGGTTCACATTGATTTTTCACTTTTCACATTGATTCACCGTGGTTTTGAACAATACGCTTTTAAAATTAAAAATGCTGTTTAAGATTGATGATTTACCATGGTAACTTTTATTGTACTATACCAATTTTTACTACAAGTACATATTTATAAAGAGATGGACTTAACCCTCCAGAGGAAAGTTTTTTTTTGATAAAAACTAAAGTTTTAAGCTATATTTTATCAGCATGTAGTCTTCTTGATCTAGCAAAAACATTTTTTTTTAAATACACGATGCTTTCTTAGAAAGCTATGTGACCGTATGGTCACGCCAGTCTTTACTATCGACAACTTATTTTGTTTGAAACATTATTCTTTATTTTGTTTTTTTGTATGGATTCTAACCTTGGCTAGCCTTTGGGGTTGAAATACAGCTACACCGAAAATATTAAAAAATATTTATGATATTACCTTCTTAGATCAACATATTGTTGTACGAATTGAATTAGTAAAAATATAATAAAATACGTAAATCATTTTTCGAGCCTTTACGTCATCAGCCTAAAAGTACTATATAAAGTTGATATCAGTCGTTCAAAAATAAATTAAAAATATATTTCAAATTTTAGGAATGATAATTTTCTGCTACTTGACTGCTGAGCTAATTATCCCACCTCGATGTTGGACTCAGACTCTTTCCTGTACTTGTCTTTCTCCATTTTAACGAACATCTTTTCAGGTGTTAACAACATGACTCACTTTACTGTATTAAAATAGTTCACGCTACGCATATTCGTTTTAACAAGAAACATTTTATTCTTCGTCACATCCAACCCATTTATTCTTAACACTAACAGTGCCGCTTTTAAGGGGTGGCGAAGTGGGTCGGTGTCCCAGGGCGTCGAATAAGCTAAGGGCGCCGAGGGCAACCAATCCATCTTAGATTTTTTTTAATATAAACAATATGAGACGCTAGAAGAAAATGCCGTAAGGCACCGCAGGGTCTAAAGCTGGTACTGAATACTACTAGTGAGTTTCACTTCAATTTACTGACATCAGCAAGATGCAGCCCTTGCTAACTGGTACCGAAAGCCCCGATAAACAATCTTTGTTCTTGTATTTTTGTCGCTTGCCATACCTTTATGTATGTGGCCACATTGGGACTAGTTACATAGTTTTGCCACTGGCGGCGATGGCGACATCGGTGAAGTGCAGACGGCCGCAGTCGGTCACCACCCTTTGGCTTGGCAAAGTCGCATTGCGGCCACGCGGCATGTCAACCGCGTGGTCGAAAGCTTGTAATGTTTTTAAAGTAAATATAATCTGTGCTTCTAAAAGAAAGTGTTTGTCTGCTGTCCTGCTCCTCATCCTGCCCCTCGCGACGTAATAACGCCGCTCATTTTGAGAGAGGAGGATGTTAATACATATTGTACAGTACTGTACCATTGCTCTCGCCAATAACTGCATTAAGCGCAATACACTGTGGCTCATATCAGAAGCATTGCATATCTGCATACAAACTGATTCCGTTTGATATCCGCGGATTATCTCTTGAGCGTGTTTACATCCTCCTGTTTGCTCCAAGCACACATCCCGAGCCTGGGCGATACAAAAATAGCGAAATGATAATAATTCATATGAGAACGCCCGGCCGCTAAAGCAACATTTGGATTAAAGATTAGGACCGCAGATGGTATTTTTTATGCACGTTAAAATGGGTATCTACAGTAGCGTAACCAGAAGGACGGAGGGGCGGCAAGTCTTAACCAAAACAAAGTAATCAACCCTGAAGAAGACCCCTGCAATGGCGATCGAAATATTGGATTGAAGAAATTCACCACACACGGCTAAACTCAAAAGCCACATTATCAAATCTGGCCGTTAAAACCTAAGAAGTTGTCTAGGTTTTAACCACTTCACGGCTTAATTTTTTTCTCACTATTTTGCTTTTTATTTATTTTTTACCACAAAAAAAAACATGTATTTTAAAACCTCTTACATCCCGCAGATTTTTATTTTCAATATAAATAGATTTAAAAAATGCGAAACATAGATCAAATAACCTTGTTACATTGTTTTTCTTTCATTAAGTATGTGTTTGTATATTTTTTTGCTGTTCTGACTACAAAAACCATTGTCAATCAAACTCAGTCAATAAATCCTATGTAATTATTATTTTTTCTAAATCATAAATTCTGCATAAAGCTACTTTCTGAATAATCCTCTAAAATTGTTGGTCGCTAACCCTTTCGCATCGGTAGCCGATATATGCCGTCTAAGATTCCCTTACCGTTGACATCGGTAGCTACTTTGGCTACTTTATTAGAATAGTTTTTTATGCATCATCTGATAACTAAAGAATACACGAACCAATGTGATATATTAAAATAGACCAGATGAGTACATTTATGCTTCCAAATACTTGTTTTATAACTGACAGTTTAATTTGTATTCCACCAAGTTATGAAAGGATTAAAGGAATGCAAAAAAATATCGTGTGAAAAAAATGAGCTTGAATATTCTTAGCCATGCGTTTGTATAGAGGGGAATTGATGTCTTCTCGGAACATATTTTTTTCCTCTTGTATGGAATTGCACACGTAAATGTGTTTTTCCAGCAACACACGGGTATATTTATCTCACTTATTGTTGTGTAAAACTGTTAGGAGGATAATAGGTGGCATTTCAGAGATTTAGTCATTTTTACATACATTTAATTGCGTAAATGGTAGTTTTTATAACACCAGGAGAGGCGGCCTTTCGTTGTTTCAGTATCTCGTGAAGAGCATTTTTTTCGCTCTATATATATTTTTTTAACGAAAAACTTGTGAAACGAAACATTTTTATTTGACTCCTTAAAATATTTAACCCGCAGATCGCCGTATGCGCACCCGTGCGCTCTTCGCAATATTCGAAAGCTGTATTTCAAAATTAGATATCTATGAACATTTTAAAATATTAACAAACTAAAAGGATCGATAGCTTGGGAGATATACATGAGATGGTGTCAAGGGCTGGCACTGAATAAAATTGTAATAAAATTTATTTTTTTCGATAACAATTATCAATTATATAGTACATATATCATAAATATTAACAACAAACGTGATGCTTTGGAGGTACATACGATGTAGGGAGACAGTTATGTAATATATCTTGGAAATATACCTGCAGATAGGGCGGTTAAATAATCGAGTATTTTATCTATAATCTCTTTTGTGGCAGACCTAGTGAAAAAAAAAGTGTTTTTTTTTTTCGTGAAAAAATTTTAGTTCAATCGATTGCAGCTCACCAATTTAGTCATTAGTAAAAGTAGCGTTTTTATTTGTCTGCAAACATGTGGCGATGAAGTGGTTAAAATATTAAAAATTAATTTTTTTAATTTTTATTAGAATATTATTTTATTATTTCAATATTCTAATCTACTTTTATAGATCATTGACTATATTACAATATTATCATTACTTAAATATACATACACTATACATAAAATTCTTTTTTCAACGCGTCAATCCAAGCACAAAAATAACGGCAGAAGCGGGATGCGAACCGCGGACCTTGGAATCCACCATATGCCCAGGTATTCATACCGCTCGGCAAATCACGCCATTACTGTGCCCAGACTGACTGCGGTGAAACTAGTATTTATAGCATTGTTAGCATCGTACGACAGATGTCGCCATAGTATATATTCAAAGTATGTATATTTTTATTATTATTCTATCAGTCTTCATTTTATTCACAAGCTTAATATTATTACTTTCCGGCAGTCTATTTATTTTAGTAAGTACCACTCGGGTCTCGAACCAAACTATAGACTGAATGGATGTGAAACGACTAATTATAGTTCCGACTCGGACTTTATAACCAATCATTTACCTGTGTTACTGATGGATAATTTTACCTTCTTGATATTGTCTCAAGGAGACATTATTAATTAATTTTTTAATTTTTATTAGAATATTATTTTATTATTTCAATATTCTAATCTACTTTTATAGATCATTGACTATATTACAATATTATCATTACTTAAATATACATACACTATACATAAAATTCTTTTTCAACGCGTCAATCCAAGCACAAAAATAACGGCAGAAGCGGGATGCGAACCGCGGACCTTGGAATCCACCATATGCCCAGGTATTCATACCGCTCGGCAAATCACGTTGCCGTTATTTTTGTGCTTGGATTGACGCGTTGAAAAAAGAATTTTATGTATAGTGTATGTATATTTAAGTAATGAAAATATTAAAAGACCAATCTAAGAAATATCTGGGAACGGAAAAGTTATCGAAACCGTTTTTTGTAAGGAAGCGGAAATATCTCAGAACGCTCGATATTTAGAGTAGTTACGCCACTGGTTTTGGGCTACAAAAACTAGTGTAGGCATGATATAATAAAAACTTATTTGAATTGTGCTAAAGACACTGAGTGACGACCAAACGGCTTAGTGGTTTCATAACATTTATAGCGGAAGAAGCCTAAAATACTATTTCTATATAATAACAATAATTATATTTTTCTTAAGTAAAAATTTATGGTACCAAGCATTTCTAAGTCATTCTTGAATTACTAGTATTTTCTAGCGATACATTCGTCGTTAGCGTTTTACACTTCTTCTTCGTAGTATCAATTTGGTGGATTGGTTTGCAGCGACAAAATCTTGCATCTCGATCTCCACTCCTCTCGAGCCTCTGCAGTCCTCTTCAGCTCAGCATAAGAGCTACAACTCATGTCCTCGAACACTTGCTGCAAATACTCCCGTCTAGGGCGCCCTCTACAGTTTCTACCCTCAACCATCCATTCCGCAGTGTCGTGAAGAAGACCATCGTGGCGCATGATAAGACCGATCCATCTGGCTCGCCTCTCTGAGATGGTTCTTACTAGGTGCCTATCTTTCTTGATTACACGATAACCCCATAAAAAATACCTTTTGGAATTATTTCTAAAATAATCATTAACTACAAACTTGGAGGGCTTAAAACAAATCAAAAGTTAATAAATAAATTAAATTAAATAAATCGTGATTTAAGAAATATATACAGGTTAGACATTCACACTTTAGAAAAATATGCATAAAAAATTGATAACTTGTAAAACTAGTTAGGTAGGTTATATACTTGTAGAAATGCATTAAAAATATGTATTTTTTACAGGTTATTACGTAAATAATATATTTTTGTTAACTTATGGCGCAGAGACGTGGAATCTGACAGCAAGTCTTCTTTACCTATAAATAAAGGTCGCCCAGCGTGCTATGGAGAGATCCATGCTCGGAGTGTCGCTAAAAGATAGAATCCGAAACGAAGAAATACGCAGAAGAACTCAAGTAGTGGATGCTACCCAACGAATAGGCACACTCAAGTGGCAATGGGCAGGACATATCTGTCGAAGAGACGACGGTCGATGGGGAAGAAAAGTATTGGAATGGCGCCAAAGAACTGGCAAACGTAGCATTGGCCGACACCCTGAAAGATGGACTGATGACATAAGAAGAATAGCGGGAGTGACCTGGATGCGGAAGGCAGAGGATCGAAGAGGATGGAGACTCATGCGGGAGGCTTACGTTCAACAGTGGACGGATACAGGCTGATGATGATGATGTTTTTTTTTTCGTTGTTTTCAAAAATTGTTCCCCAATTTTAAAACTGTGGAATAATTTCTAAGTAATCTTTTATTTTGAAATAATAATATGTCCACAAGAATATGTCTAAAGGAAAGTAGCTATTAAAGATTGGTTAACTTAAGCAATATCTCGTATACGGGTCTTAAATTAGTTACCTCAAGCTAAGGAATGACTCTGCATACGAGTGTCAGTCACGAACAAGATGTTATGTCATCAACACATGATACACGTACAAATTCATAACAAACACCATCATATACATCAATTCTCACTTTGCATGAATCTCCATTAGTATAAATTGTATTGAGAATATTTCGATTTTTTTTTAGATCGACAATTCTTGATAGAATTCCATAATATCAGATACAAATAAAATATTTTTTAGAATTTATCCCACAGTATATATGTAGACGACATGTTTCGACAACGTCGAATAGCCATTTTCAAGTCAATTAGTAAAGTGAGTGTTGGCTCTATACAAAGCAAAGAGTGAGTGAAAAGGTGGATATGAATTGTGTGTGAACATATATACCTATCACGCAATTCATATCCACCTTTTCACGCACTCTTTGCTTTATATAGAGCCAACACTCACTATAAATTCTAAAAATTATATATTATTACTTCACATAATTTTAAGTTTTGTCAGTTTAGATAATGATTTAAAAAAAAACCATGCTGGAATTTCATGTAAACACATGACACTGATAAACTCAAATTTGGCTTTCGTTATTAAGTTCAACTGATAACATTTGTATGTGTTTTAAGTGTTTCGTGAATGAAACGTCAATGTGGAAGCTTTTTTTCTTCTGTTGTGACTGTCATGGCCGCCGATAAGAATATTGTAATTTATTAAATGATACACTAACGTAATGATAATTTTAGTAATCACATCGGACAGTAAACTTAGTATTGACCTCGATTGCAAATGCTTATAACCTCGACCCGAAGAACATTATATTTTGCAATTTTACAATTGTTGTGTAATAAATAAAGTCCATAGTTGTACGCAGGAGTTCATTCGGTTCCGCTGCATTTCGTTCACAAATTGTTCATCGAGTCATCGGTAATGACGTGGTGAACGGGAAATTTGGGGCCCGGGACAACTGGTCCACTGGATGTCTCGCTAACCTAACCTAAGCTATTTCGTTAACTAGACATGTGTATCTCTGGAATCTACGATCACTGTACAAATGTATAGGTTAGGTTAAGTTAGGTTAGGTTAGTGAGACGTCCAGTGCGCCCCACGTCGTTACCGATGAGTTGCTGAACGAATTGTCTGTGAACGATAGGTCGTGACACCGTTCATACTTTGCTGGTATTAATTAACCAATCAAATTTCTTTAAAATTTCTATGACTTATTTTTAAAACCGTCAACGATTAAAGGCTTAAAAAATTCAAAATCGAAATCTTCAAATAAATTTACAACTCACACAATAATACTAAATGTTCGTTACGGTCCCCTTTTTCGATTTAAAAATAAATATCTTTTCATCATCAGCCTGTATCCGTCCACTGTTGAACGTTAGCCTCCCACAAGAGTCTCCATCCTCTTCGATCCTCCATCTTCCGCAGCCAGGTCACTCACGCTATTCTTCTTATGTCGACAGTCATCTTGCAGGGGGTCGGCAAATGCTTCGTTTGCCAGTTCTTGGGCGCCATTCGAATACTTTTGTTCCCCATCGACCGTCGTCTCTCCGACAGATATGCCCTGCCCATTGGCACATGAGTGTGCCTATTCGTTGAGTAGCATCCACTACTTGAGTTATTCTGCGTATTTCCTCGTTTCGGATTCTATCTTTTGCGACACTCCGAGCATGGATCTCTCAAAAATATTTATTTAAATAAATATTTATTAATTCTCTCGTGATACATCAGTGCATAAGAGTAGCACTATTAGAGGACAAAAATTGTCACCCTCTCTTACAGCCTTCTTCCATTTTTAAAAGGTCACCGAATTCATTAATTTTCCAATTAAAACAGCGAATAGAAAGTATTTTTATTGTATCTAATCAACTGCTGCACCCACAAGTCATCTATAAAAGGATTTCCAAGGTGAAGACATAATGTATGGAAGAATAATTGCGCGATTGTTTAACAAATACCTAAATTTTCATTCGCAATAATGACTGACGATAATTTTGGGTCATTGTCAAAGCATATCATCTACATATTAATATCAAAGCAAGTACAGAGGCATTACATATATAGTCTAGTATAATTTTATCGCATAATCGTTGATTTTAACATTAAACTTCGGTATTAAGAACTAATTTTAAATGACTACTTATTTGGAATATTTACGTCCAATTTCACTCTTAAAAATATTACCCAATTAATCACACAGATATCACATTTCGTTAATTTGCTTTTTTACTTTTTCGAACCTTCGGGTTATTGACATGGTATTTTTTAGTATTACATAAGTAAGAAAGTACCATTTGAAGGATTCCGTCTTTTGGCGAACTCTATGACGTTCATTTGTGTTGGCTGGACAGTATGATAACTTAATGCAGTATAGTGATTTTATGTATTGATATTCTCCTCTCTTATTTTGATATCGATTTACCGGATGACAGGATGCAGGATCAGGTTCAAAATATAATGAACTTTTTTTCGTTTCACATATTATCACGATTTACTTGTCAAACACTTGAGCAACAAAAGCGCGCATCGCGGCACAAGTCGGTTTTCGCGAGTAAAACTGTCAACTGTCAACGGCGCGCTCTAACATCTCGGCGATTCCAACTGTCGCTACAGAAAATAGCAAATTTAAGATGACAGTTGTACCAACAGGAAATGGGCCAACTGTCATAATAAATGAATTGGCGTATTCAAACACCGTGTAACATCATACAATTAAAACTAACATTAGATGTGCATTTAAAATAAGAGGAACAGTGTTTTTAACGGCAGGCTAAAGTGAACATCAGCCTTACAAAAATTGGAGCTATAAATGACCTGATATCTATATAAGTGCAGTGGCATTTGTAAAATATTTAAATAAGTACTTAAACATAAGTGTATTTTTTTTTATATACATAAAACATCAATTATACATACATTTTAGTTTTTATGTATTTGTACTGATTAAACCTCATTACTGAAGAGGTTATTTTTCATAGTAAACTAGTTTTTCTTATCGCAGAAACTGCACAAGTAACAATTTAATTAAGCATGCAGTATTCGACACAATGGCTCATATTATTATTTAATACTGTGAACTACACAAAAGAACCACCCACTCAATCCAACTGAAATGCTTATACGAGTAAAAACTTATTAGAAAAAATATAATTATTCAATTCTCATAACTGATTCGCTAGCCATCGCTATCATTAGCAGAAACATAGTATTATTTAATACACGTTAAAAAAATCTGATATTTTTTATTTGCCATTGAACCTATAGTAGTTACTAAATATATAAAGGACAAATCCGACCTATCCTTGAATACGGCAGTCACCTTTGGATTGGAGCTCCAAAATACCTTCTAAACTTAATTGACTCAGTTCAAAGAAGAGCAATCCGTTTGATAAACAATGACACTCTTACGTCTATCCTGCAATCAATGGAACCCAGGCGTAAGATTGGTCCTCTTAGTCTTTTCTACCGTTATTACCACAGTCGCTGCTCTTCGGAACTTAAAGAACTAATTCCTCCTGCTCCCACTCACAGCCGACAAACTCGTCTTACACTTGCCGAACATCCATACACGGTTAATATATGTCGACCAAGAACTGTCAGCTTCAAAAATTCCTTTCTTAATGCCACCGGTAAGCTATGGAATGCTCTTCCAGCGTCTGTATTTCCTCCTTCCTACAATCTGGATCTCTTCAAGAAACAGATAAATATACACTTGCAATCTCCCCAACCAACACACCAATACGAACACAACACACGTTTCCCGCATGCAGCGTCCAGCCTGCCTGGCTGAGCGTCATAGAGTGCACTGGTCTTGACCGGGTGTGCTCTCCTGCATGCGTTTTCATAAAAAAAAAATATTTTAAGAAATAATCTGGTAAAGAATATTATCGTGACGCTCAATGGGATTACCAGATGGACTGATCTAAACTCATCAAGTGTAACATCCCCAAAACCCAAAGATTCCATTTCTCAACGAAGACTACAGCACAGATTTTACGTTTTTACGTTCAGGGGGTGGTGCCGTAGGTCGGTGGCCCAGGGCGTCAAATGAGCTAGGGGTTCCGAGGGCAATCTATCTTATATATATTCATTAAATACTTCTATCAACTTGATATTACTCTTTTAGACTAATGCCGTAAAGCCTCGAAAAACGATATTTTTTCTGTTATTTTGTTCGCTCGCCTGACATGCACTATAATGTTTTTA
This sequence comes from Glossosoma conforme, assembly GCA_022606575.1. Taxonomy (NCBI): domain Eukaryota; kingdom Metazoa; phylum Arthropoda; class Insecta; order Trichoptera; family Glossosomatidae; genus Glossosoma; species Glossosoma conforme. The sequence goes on along the minus strand of JAGTXR010000058.1, from coordinate 3,284,776 downwards.
ATCGTATAATGTTGCACGGCGCTTGCATGCGCCATCTTGTTTGTTATGACAGTTGGCCTATTGCCGGTTGGTACGACTGTCATATTGGCAGTTGGTACCGCGGAGATGTGAGATTGTCAGTTGGACAAACGTTCGCGACCTTTAGGGTCACGCCTGTATGGCGTGGCCTACAACGGTCTTTTTTGTGGCAAGTGTTTGACGAATAAACGTAGTATTTGAAACAGAAGCAATTGTTTATATTGTGAACCTGATCCTGTATCCTTCCTCCAGTTAGTCGATGTCCTAAATGGAAGAGGAGGATATCAATACATACAATGTGAGGCGTCAGAAAAATATTGCCCTATGGCGCCGCAGGGTCTAGAGCCGGCACTGCAGTATTATGGATGAAACAAATCAGTTGTTGGTTTCCCTCGGGCCTCCTGAGATGTGGCCGATGCACGTCGAAGCCTAATAATCAAGTTGCCAAGTTGCCGTCTGACCGAGGCTTCCCTAGCGATTCAGAATAATTACCTTCACCAATTATTATCAGATCTATGTGCCCGGCATTCAGATATTTGCAATACAGAACATCAGAACATTGCCAATAATCTCACAATGATAGAGAGTAAATTTATAATATAAAATTAAACTATATTTGATATTGTGGCTTTTGGGTTTAGCCGTGTGTGGCGAATTTCTTATCTCCTATATTTCGACCGCCATTGCAGGGGTCTTCTTCAGGGTTGATGACTTTGTTGTGAGTTGGTGTAAGGAGGTAGTTTAGCTGTCAGCTTAACGTACCTCAACGAGCGTCATGTCGGGTAATCGTGTACGGTGGGTATGTTCTAAGAATTGTACCTACACGAACGTCATGTCGGACTGTCGTTGTCATTGTTTGTCTGTATAGGTTTTTGAGTATGTGCTAGAGGCGGAAGCCATGCTGTTTTGAGAATCAAGCCGTCATCCCTATTGATGTTGATGGGATGTCTTTTGATTTCAATGGCTTCCCTTACTAGAGGCGTGCATGTTTTCCTTGCGTTCGCGCCACGATTTCTGGTTCGAATGAAAACTTATGTCCCGTGTCAGCCAGATGCTCTGCCAGTGCTGACGCCATTGGGTGGCCTAGTCTGCATGTTCGCTTACTCTTTTCGCAATGGTTCGTGATGCTTGTCCGATGTAGACAGAGGCTTACTTCAGGTTGTTATTCAGTCGCGTGGGGGCAGGATGAGGAGCAGATTAATAACACACAGACTTTTTCTGAAACACATTGACATATATATTTCGATAACCTTACAAACTTCCGTCCCAGGCGGAATGACATGCCGGGCCGGCCGTAATGCCACCTTCTCGGCCGTCGGCACATAACAACTACCATGCGGCGCCGTGGTGTATCACACAGCGCCTCAGTGGTGATCTACGTAACTAGTCCAAAATGCCAATATGGCGACACGGCTTTATCATGCTGCTGTCAATACATACTATATTTCGTACTAGTTTTCATAAATAATAAGAGTTATAATACACAAATTATTCACTTTTGTTTTAATTACTCCTTAGTTCGAGTTTTTCGAGTACATGACTGCAACAAAACAATACCAGAACATTTACATATAGAGTATAAGTCGGCTAGAACAAAATAGAGCTGTGAATTATGCTCTCTTGTGGGAACCGCTCACTAGTTGAGCCGTATACGATGAAGACAATACAGAGAATATATCAAATATTTAATGCTCAGATTTCGTATAAAAAATTAAGTAATAAAATGTAAAATAAAAATAAAAAATACACCTAGAAAATAACTTCATAGGTTTTCACGGCCAGATTTGATATTGCGGCTTTTGGATTTAGCCGTGTGTGGCAAATTTCATCTTAGCAATATTTCATCTGCCATTGCAGGGTCTTCTTGACTTGTTACTCATCAATCCTGAAGAAGACCCCTGCAATGGCGGTTGAAATATTGGTAAGAAGAAATTCGCCACACACGGCTAAACCTAAAAGCCACAATAACATCTAGAAAATGTTTATGGTTTTTAATCTTAATTTAAAAAAGTACCAAAAAACGATAATCAATATTAATACAATAGTACAATTTAATATTAATTTTACTTTTATTTTTAAAAAAGCTCATTAATACATATTTACATATTTACATATCCATGCATAACGTCATAACATAATTTCAAATAATTTATTAACCCTTTCATTACGGCTTGGTTTGAATACAAATTATACTGTCAATTATAAAACTAGTGTTTGAAGCATAAATGTACTTATCTGGTCTATTTTCATATATCACATTGGTTATTGTATCCTTAAGGTATCAGGTGACGCATAAAAAACTATTATATTTAACAAACGTTCATTATGTAACTCCATACATGTGGTGGCATTGACACTTGTGGCTTACAGAAAAATCGCTCCTGTGACGAAACCTAACGATATTTATTTACATGCTTTTTTTAAGAATACATGTAGGTTGATAAAGGGAATGACTGCACTTCCAATTTCTTAACGTAGATGTCGCAATGAGTACTGAAAGTAGCAAAACGATATATTTTGGCAATCGATGTCAACGGTCTGGGAATCTTATGACGGCATATGCCGACAACCGATGCAAAAGGGTTAATAACTACGAGTACAATGGCAGGTGTAACTAACGTATGCGTGAGAGACTCTTTTTGTGATTTTGAAGAGTTCCGGCTTATTCTAACCATGACGTGATCAACAAACGACCATCACCTATCGTGCATTGAATAATACAAGTATGCGATATCGATTCACCTCTAACTTATCTGCCAGGTGTAAGACACGGTGTTGAGACACTGTACTCACCTTGACATGAGCGTGTCTGGTGAATCTTAATCGTTTGCCCATCGAGATGATCATCTATAGGTAATAACTAGCTCTGCTTATTGTTGGCTATTAAGAAAACATTGCTTCACTATACTCAGGTGTTCAAAAATCGAAAATGCATATATTTTGATATAATACGTACTCGTAGATACGGTTTTTCAATTGTGTTACGTAAAGAAACACATCGTAACTATCAAGAAATATATGAGGAGCATCGTTATAATAACACATAATGAAATAAAATTATATTTTTATTCTTGGAATTCACTTTAAGATCAATTTTAATATTCAATATATAATAATTTCATACCTTATTTTAACATGGATCATACTAATTCATTTCGCGTAAAGTTTTATACACTTCTTCTTCGTAGTATCAATCCGGTGGATTGGTTTGCAGCAACAGAATCTTGCATCTCGATCTCCATTCCTCTCGGTCCTCCGCAACCCTTTTCAGCTCAGCATAAGCGCTACAATTCATATCCTCGAATACTTGCTGTAAATACTCCCGTCTAGGGCGCCCTCTACAGTTTCTACCCTCAACCATCCCCTCCACAATATCGAGAGAGACCACGTCACGAACAATGAGGTTCTCAGGATAATCAAGGAAGATAGGCACCTAATAAGAACCATCTCAGAGAGGCGAGCCCGATGGATTGGTCACATCATGCGCCACGATGGTCTTCTTCACGATATTGTTATACACTATGTACCCACTAAAATACCCTCTGCTCATTTCTGTACCCTTTGGTCCATCAGTGAATATATACTCAGAAGGTCTACAGTGCATTCCGAATGTTGTTGGGTCTGCCGCGATACTGCAGTGCCTCAGGCATGTTGACGGAGGCGCGAGTGGATGGCTTCCATGCCATAATAAGGAAGCATTGCGCTACTCTGTGGGCGCGCGTTCGCGGCAGTCGCTGTGTGGGTGGATAGGTGGGACTCACGGTTAGAGGGGCACTGGATGCGCCTTCACATGGCCATCCAGAGGGGATCCGGTGCTCCACTCACTGAGTAGTACAATAATAATAATGTGGTGTATGTGTACATACAGATTTATATTTTCTTCTATTCTGTTTAATTTAAACTTAGATTTTTTCTGTATTTACTTGGAATTATTGTAAGTAAAATTTTGATTATGGCACTAGTGGCTGAATAAATATTTTTTATTATTATTATACTAATATATAGCTCCCGAGGGCCACCAGGTACACTGAGATACAGGAGATGGCAGTTGTAAATATATTCCGTGTTAAATATATTCGTTTCGTTAATCAACACTTTTAGGAAAATATATAAATATCCCAACGCTTCTGAGGATCGACTAAACCCAAATAGGTTATTAAGGATTTATACATTTTTGATAATATAGTTAAAAAACATTATTTTCCACACAGAGTATGTACCTCGCTTGGTGAAATCCTCCCTGTCCCGTCCTGTTTTTGGAAACCCAGATGAGGACCCCGTTACTGGACGCACGCAAAAGGCTACTACTAATTACCGCCGTGGCTCTTTTTGATTTTCACAGAACCCCAATTTATTTTTTTCTGCTTGTGATGCAAAAAAAATAGATAAATTTGTCCTAAGATGCTAAATTGGCTATCGTGCGAGGCATATAAAACTGAAATAGACACGGAGTCTTTGATCTAAGTCTATTAGGCAACTCGTAAACTAATCCAAAGTTAAAAAGCGGCCACTTGAGGTACTCGACTATTATTATCTTCAGATCCTACGGGTCCGAAAAATACTCGAGCAGTAAAAAGATAAAAAGTTTTTTCTAACCCATGATACTCCAAAATAAATGTGGACGATGTGATCAATATTTCTTTATTTAATTACAACATATGTTTGTATCAAGTATAATGTTAATAAATACTCCTGAATGTAGGCTATAAAATTGAGAAAGTTTCGAAGAGCAATACCCATTATAATTACAAAAAAGGCTAAGTGAACCGACTGAGCTTAGTTCGTTTTCGTCGGATTGGTGTTAAAAAGACAATATTTATCAGAAGGTTATTAGGGAAACCGGCCCAAATATCCCGTGTACCAAATATCCTGTGTACCAGACGTCCAGTTTGCTACACGTCGTTACCGATGAGTCGTTGAACGAATTGTCTGGGATTGATGAAATGCGGCGGAACCATGACGGATAGCAGAGCTTTTGGCAGTTCGTAACAGCCATTACTCCATTTAGGGAAGCGGACATGGTGATGATGATGATAATGATGAATGTTTTATAGAGGATTCCTTAAATTCTAGACGCATCTTACATTGAACTATGTTAATGTTGTCACAATTTCCAATGATGCATCGTGTAGTAAAGATACCTGTGTGATTAACTCTTCTTCTTTAGCTTAGCCATTTCCATCATCTGGGGTCGGCTCTCCTTGTGAACATTCGCCATGTCTGTCTGTCCTGCGTTGCATTCTCGGTCAAACCCAGAGTTTTCAGATCCTTGTTTACAGTTGCAGTCCAGGTTGCCTGTGGTCTTCCAGGTCTTCTTCTCAGCGTGGGTATGTTGAGGGCTCTCTTCACCATGTGGTCCTCATCTCTCCGTGTCACATGCCCATACCATCTTAGGCGGTTTTCCCTTATCTTTTCAGGTATGGGGGCCACCCGAAATGAACCCCGAATATGCTCATTTCGAACTCTGTCCACTCTAGTCACACCGCTCGCCCACCTCGGCATCTTCATCTCTGCCACATGAATCCTATCCAAGTCACGTTTCAGCGGGGTCCAACACTCCGATCCGTAGAGCATAGCTGGCCTTATAGCAGTTTTGTAGATTTTACCTTTGGTCCTAACTGGAATCATGCCGTCACACAAAACCCCAGAGAGAGACCTCTATTTCAGCCATCCTGTGTTTATTCTATGCTCCAAGTCGGATTCAGTTTTGGACCTATGTTATTAAATAGACGTTTTTAAAATAAATAACACTGTTAGGACTGTATTGGGTTAATATAACGTAAGCAGAGCATTAACGAACAGCCGCAATTATGGTATTATAGCCTCGTAAAAAGTGGCCGTTCTAAATAATCGATACACGGAATATATAAGCGGGACTAATAATAAAATCAAATCAAATATTTCTCTACAAAATAAACGTTACTTCCATCGAGTCTGCGGTGTGTACTGTGCACAGCACTGCGCGAATTTTTTTATTTATTTATTTATCATACACTAGTCTAGTTACGTCATGGGCTATCAGTTTACTCAGATAGTCAATGGACTAAATTTATCTCATAAGTCCATAATTAAAAAAAACATTAAATAATTATATACGTAGACAGTAGCGTAAATTGTCATTTTTTAACTGGAAGGTTCTCAGGGGTTCTCTAAGGGTATCAGAAAATTTTAGTAGAGGTCCACTATCGATTCAAAATAATAATAATAAGACTCAGGATTATCTTCTTCTTTGTAGTATCAATCCGGTGGATTGGTTTGCAGCAACAGAATCTTGCATCTTGGATTATAAAGGATTATATATATACAATCCTTTATAAACCACGTCACGCCACGTCACGAACAATGAGATTCTCAGCATAATCAAGGAGGAAAGGCATTTTTGGGCAGGATTATGTATATAAAAATATATATATTAACGTCCTCCTCTCTCAAAAAGAGAGGGGCGGTCTTGCGTCGCGTGAGGCAAGATGAGGAGCAGGACAGCAGACAAAGACTTTCTTTTAAAATCAAATATAATATTTACTTTAAAAACATTACAAGCTTTCGACCACGCGGTTGACAGACCGCGCAGCCGCAACGCGAACCTTGCTTCGCCAACGGGTGTTGACCAACTGCCCGGCCGTCCGCACTTCCGCGGCCACGAGCGCCGGTCGCCAGCGCTACCGGTGGCAAAACTATGTAACTATGTATGCCCCAATGTGGCCACAAAGATAAGGTATGGCAAGCGTCAAAAATACAAGACGAAAGATTGTTTATCGAGGTTTTCGGTACCAGTTAGCAAGATATACATCGTGCTGATGTCAATATAAATAAAGATGGATTATAATTTACATGTATTGATTCATACAATTTAATTCTGAAAAATTCTTACTATTTTAACGTCCATATTTATATAATTCGCATATTTATCATTAATCAAATTATTTTTAAAAAAATGTACATTTAAAAAGTGTGTAAAGAAATTACAATTTATTACATAGAACAATTTTCTGTTGCTTCAGAGCTGGAAGCCGCTGCTAACAGATGTTGGTGCTCAAGAGTGCCGACCAGATGGACAACCACGGACCAGAAACGATCATCAAGTAAGTGCCTGGTATTACATTACCTAGGTCAAGAGTTGCACTATAATATTTGTATGAAATCACATAGTATTTTTGTATAACTTAGTAGTGATATCCGCCGTCTTTGAAAAGACGACAAGTCGCGGGTTCGTCACGTGGCCGCGTAGAGGAAGGATGCAAAAGCTGATTAGCAACACAAAGAACTTGTTCTTGAAGCACAATTCGCATTTATTTTTATTAAAGACTTAATTTTTTATCCGACCGGTATGGCGTTCGCCGGCCGGACGAAAAGTTAACTGTCAACTGCCGGAACTTGTGACATGCAGCGCCGCCAAGACAATCGTTGCAAAAATCAAATTAGAGATGACAGCTACACCAACATGAAATGGATCAATACTTTCATAACAAATAAAATGGCGTATGCAATCGCCGTGTGATATATATTATATAATTAAAACTAACATTATTAAATGTGCATGTCAGGCGAGCGAATAAAAATAAGAGACAAGAGATCGTTTTTCGAGGCTTTACGGCATCAGCTTAAAAGAGTTATATCAAGCTGATATCAGTAGGTTTTACAGGTAACTAGTATTTTTATATTCTCCGAAAAACAAGAACAAGGAAAATTGGTGGATTTTGTTGTTCCAAGTATACACATACGCTGACAATGCCGAATCAGGAAAAAATGGTATTTAGGGTAAAACAATCTCAACATATAATAACCACAAAAAAAAATTCACACGGTCACTAAGTTCGGAAAACATTTCTCAAGCAAGTGCATGATGGTATCACGTTGATTCAAAGAGAGTATAATCTTAGTGAGTATCATTTACGGAGGCTAGTTCATGAACCTTACGTACTCAGTCTTGGCTTTTTATTCTTCGTAGTATCAATCCGGTGGATTGGTTTGCAGCAACAAAATCTTGCATCTCGATCTCAACTCCTCTCGATCCTCTGCAGTCCTCTTCAGCTCAGCATAAGAGCTACAACTCATGTCCTCGAACACTTGCTGCAAATACTCCCGTCTAGGCGCCCTCTACAGTGTCTACCCTCAACCATACCTTCCACAATGTCGTGAAGAAGACTATCGTGGCGCATGATGTGACCGATCGCCTCTCTGAGATGGTTCTTACTAGGTGCCTATCCTCCTTGATTATGCTGAGAACCTCATTGTTCGTGACTTTTATGAACTTAATAATAACCAGGGATAATACTAATAGGAAAAAAATGGACTTATAATAAAATACGTGAAAATCATCAAACACATGTATTAGGGTGTCCCAGGCTATGTATGGGAAAATTATTTTTTTCGAAATGAAATCTGCTCACCCTCTATTTTTATGTGGTTTAGTCCTAGTAACTCACATAATAAATTTGATTGCTATCGGACAATGTTTTCTAATAGCGACTTGGTGTTGAAGTTTTAATGTAAGTTTTTGTATGAAGGCCAAAAGGAGCTTTGAAAAACTTATTGTTTATTCAGCAAATAAAACGCTGTTTTATCTCTTTCTTACAAATATTAAGTATTTATTATGTAAATATTATTATCTACTACAGAAAATCAAAAAAAATATATTGCTTTTTATAATCAGGGCTTAGCTTTCGCGCGCCTTAGAATTCTAGTATTGACATGTTCCGATGCAAGTCGCTATCTTTTCCCGTGGTTTTAATGGCGTGAGGGTGAGCCTTGAAAAAAAACGAAAAAAAAAATTCGGGACACCCTAATATATATATATATAATCGTGTCGGAAACAACAGGGTCACATCCTGTCTGCCCAGAAGTGGGCGACGTCGATGGCGTTACTCCCAGCCATCATCAGGTCTTCCTGAGTGCAGCTACTCGGACACAGCTCACACTCCAGAAGGTGTGACAGAGTCTTCTCCACGCCACAGTCACATTCAGTCGGTCCGCTGTAAAACTGCCAGGCTTTCGTTTGTGCCCTCGTCTTGCATACTCCGGTCCTAAATCTGTTAAGGGATAGGGAGAAGTTAAGGTAAAATAGGATTAAATTGATTTAAAAAAAAGATTTTTCTTTCAATAAAAGCAAACGAGAGAAGAAAAAACGATAAACGGTCCTTTTATATTACATTTGAAAGAAATAAAATTTCATTACAGTTCCGCTACAATTTCATGAGTGAAGTTTTTATTATCAAATTTCTTTCGATACAATCTGGCATAACTTACCGTATGTGGAATGGACATCAAAAAATTATTAAAGAAATAAATTACTAGTAATAAAATAAACACATACATCAAATTTTATACGCATCAATTCATTTAGAAAAAATATCAGCACGAGCCTTGCAACTTTGCTACGTTCTACACACCACGCAGTCCATTCGACTATTTCTCTGCATGAATAGATACGCGAAAGATGCTGTATTTATACCATTGTTACCATCGTATAACGATAGATGTCTCTATAGTATATATTCAGAGTATGTATATTATTATTTTTTATTATTCAATCAGTCAACATTTATTCACATTTTTTTTTTATATTATTACGATATCGAATCCCACGTCTGCTGATATTTTTTCTGAATTAATTGATGCGTATAAAATTTTATGTATAATTGTATGTGTTTATTTAATTACTAATAATATTGAAATGTAGTCAACGATCTATCGAAGAAGATTAGAGTTTTGAAAATATGTTCTAATAAAAATTTAAATCCATGAATTAAATTACATTTGAAAGATCTTCACATTGACTGAAAGGGCTTTGTATATAATCTGTGTGTTAAGATCGCGTGCTATGAATTTCAACAGATGTCTTAATTAATGTTGGTAATGCCACAGTACTAGTTCCTAGCAAGGTCCTCAGCGACACTCGGTTAGTATATAGAGATATAATTATAGAGCGTACATGACATTAGTAAGGGAAGATGATGCTTCATTACAGTAGATTCCCACGCAATATCGATAAAGATTCAAAATTACCTAATTAAAAAAAAAACATTCTTGAATTTCACTAATCGGTAAAATAAAGCAAAATTAGAAATTTTTGAAAACTTCAGTACAAGTTTTTTAATTTGTCAATTTTTTTTATATGTATGTATTTTCAATACACAATGACAAATTCTTCAACCCTGACAAATACCCTTTCAATGGCGGTCGAAATATTGGATCGAAACAATTCGGCTAAGCCCAAAAGCCACAATACCAGGTCCTCCGTTTTTCGCGGATTCTATCACTCTCAACCGCGTCAGCTAGACGCTAAGTGTAGGAAGAATGTTTCGTGATTTCTTACATGTAGGTATTGAGGGGAATGCAAATGTTTATTGATTTGCATCTTAAAAAGATTCAAATTGTACTTGGGAGGCAACACAAATGATGGTCGAGCATTCCAAAACTTGCCTGTGGTGTTAGAAAAAGAGCTATGAATCCTGTTATTCTAAAACAAGTTGAGTTGTCAACTCACGTCTTCTTTGTAGTATCAATCCGGCGGATTGGTTTGCAGCAACAGAATCTTGCATCTCGATCTCCATTCCTCTCGGTATACTCACGTATATGCTTGGAAAAGGTTATACGAGTATAACGTTGAAAATTTTTAACGTCTGAACTACTAACTTTTACACCCACGTTTGGTGTTGCTCAACAAAGTCCATTACTTGTTCAACAAGAAAGTACTCTGTAAGCAATGCCTTGATAAGTGCTCCCAAGGAGCGCAGGTACAAGGCGACCGGCCCGGGGGCCTATGGCCCCAAAAAAAAAAAAAAAAAATTAACGTTGAATGAGCAGGTCCAGAAGCGATCGATTGAGAATGTTTTAAAGAGCAATATCCATGATATCGTCTTTATATATCTAAGATACAAATACATACGTACAATCTTTAGAAAACATAGTATACATATCATCCTTGATGGTATCATCCATGGTCATACAAATAAATATTTTATTTTCAGGCAGCCAAACTGGTGGAGACGAAGAAATCCTCTGGAGCGTGCTCTGGTGGTACTGGCCGCGGTGTGCGCCATCCTAGCAATCGGGTTGCTCATCGCGTTGCTGGTCACCCTCGCGCACAAGTCCGACATCAAAGAAAGTGAGTTTGTAAATAATAATCTTCTTAGTCGTATATTTCATAATTGAGCATCGCAGCATCAAAATTTCCCCACTTCTCTCTGCAACTGCAGCCATTCAAAAGAATAACTGCAGACAGCACTAATAGGTAAATGACAAATGCCTAAAAATAATGATTTTAACATTTCGTAACTGGATGTTTATGAAAGGCTGTTCGTGACGTACATTCTCTTCAGTTAGGGAAGCAAACATGGATAATAAATTTCGTCAAAACTCTCTAACAGGTGATATTTTTTGTTAACAGATATGACGCCAAGCACACAATATATTGAAGGGAAGCTCACTTGCACGAATCCTGACTGCATTTCTGCTGGTAAGTGTGTAAAACGTGTCGTAATATTTTTACTATGGTTTTTGCTTTCTTGGTACTTACTACTAATGTTCACGTCCCCTGTAATATGAGTATGTTATGTTTTTATTCAACTATATGATAGACAAGTAAAATTTATTATTATGTAACACAATGTGACAGTAAACAAGCTGGCCCAACTATTTATGTGATATTATGAAAAATATTACAATGTCATTCACATGCAGATTCAAATTTCAATCGTTTTTCCAACTTTAGAGGGGTGTTATTACGAGCATCACTTTCAGGAAATTATATTGAATGTTGCCTTCTATACTTTTACTAAGATATTAAATTCATTTAACATAAATGTTTTGAATTTGTTCTAGCATCATCACTTTTGAAGAACATGAACCCCGCCATGGATCCCTGCGACGACTTCTACGAGTTTGCCTGCGGAGGTTTCATCAAATCTTCGCGGATCCCTGACGACAAAGTCCTGATCAACTCCTTCTCTTTAATAACTGACGAACTGGGGGAACAACTGAAAGCTCTGCTTGAAGAATCACCCAAGGATACAGATCCGAGGCCGTTCAGGCTGGCCAGAGACTTTTATCAAGCATGCATAAATACAAGTAAGTATTAACATCCTCCTCTCTCTCAAATAGGTGTTATTCCGTCGCGTGCGGCATGATGAGGGGCAGGTCAACAAACCAAAGATTTTTTCTGAAGCACATTGACATATATTAACGTTAAAACTTTACAAGGCAGAATGATATGCCGCCGGCCGTAATGCGACCTCGGTCGTCAACACATAACTGACCCGTGCGGCCCGTGTTCGGTCACCTGCGCCATAAGCGGCGGTCTGTATAACCAGTCCCAATATGGCGGACACATAAATATATGGCAAGCGACAAAAATAAGAGACGAAAGATTGCTTATCCCGTAAAAAATAGGATGCAAACTTCTGTGTGTGAAAACATGTATGATTTTTGCGGTATCCAGTAAAAAACCAAGCCTGCAAAACTGGACGTCCGTGGGAAAAAACCGTCCGTTAAGTGACTCTCTAAAGGCTCTAGAATCTATCAAATATATTCTAATTATATCGTACATGTAAAATCATGAAAGAGTTTGAACGAGCGTGACTTATTTTTTCAGCAAAAACTTTTGAACTTTAATGAAAGCACTTGTTATTCATTAGCTGAATGGTGCTGAAGGTTGGCCTCCAAGGGTCACCAGATCGTAACTCACTTGCTCGGGTCTCACGAGACAGTGTCAATGAGACTGCGGCCTCACGTCGTACATCAATTATCGGAAAGACTTGACACAACTCAGGCGCAATGGATACTAGTAATGAAGTGACTTGACGTCAATGACTACAACAAGGGAGTGGACATGGCAAACGAAAAACATGAAGAAATGTGGACGCATATGATCAAATCCGAGTTCAAATACTCGTGGAAAATTTAAGAAAACATTTAGTTCTTATTTTCAAATGTTAAATAATCACAATCACATCTAAATTCCGATCCTTGAAACAAAAACATAAAGTCACTTGTATTTATATCTTGTATTGATATCTAGCTTGATATAGCTCCTTTAGGCTGATGCCGTAAAGCCTCGAAAAACGATCTTTTGTCCCTTTTTTTGTTCGATCGCCTGACATGCACATCTAATGATATTAGTTTTAATTGTATAATTTTGCACGGCGTTTGCATGCGCCATTTTATTTGTTATGACAGTTGCTCCATTTCATGTTGGTGCAACCGTCATCTTTAAATTCCTTTTTTGCCGCGACTGTCTTGAGGCGCTAGTGTCAGAGTGCTCCGCGAGTTGTCAGTGGACTTTTCGGACAAGAAACCATCTTGTCACCCAGTAATTCGATACACAGCTTAGAGAGGAGGATATCAGTATCTATTGTACATCTATTTCAATTGCGTCCACTTCTTGACATTCCTGGAATTTATTAATTTTGCAACAATTCATAAATTATACTTTTTGGACCCTTAATGAACTGTCAGTTATATGTTGGTGTACGAGTATTTTGAGCAAGAAATAACATTCCTAAATGCTACCAGTATGCTTGCTTGCAAAATATGGATATTTTTAAGGAATATATGAATTTAAGCTTGCAATATCACCATTTCTTAAAAAAAAAAAACCGCCAGAAATCATTGAATGTAATGCCAAATAAAGTTGAGGGGTTTCCTTAGAGTATATTAATCTTTTTTAGAAAGTCGCGTAACAAAAAAGTATGGAAGAAGTCAAGTATCGTGTGTTAAGTCAGAAGATGTTAACATCCTCCTCTCTTTAAAAAGGGAGTTATCCAGTCGCGTGGTGGCAAGATGAGGAGCAGATTAATAACACCTAGACTTTTTCTGAAGCACATTGACATACAGGTATATATTTCGATAACTGTACAAACTTTTGGCCCAGGCGGAACGACATGCCGGGCCGGCCATAATGCGATAATTCTCGGCCGTCGGCATGCTCGCGCTAATCAGCGCTGAGGCTGTCGCCCACCGAAGTAACGATCTATGTAACTAGTCTAAAACGACAATATGGTGACACATACATGTATGACATGCGAACAGAAATAAGAGACGAAAGATTGTACATCGAGTTTCTCGGTACCAGTCAGCAAGGGTTCTATCATGCTGATGTCAATATGTTACTTCTCTCTTTAGCGATCTATGTAACTAGTCTAAAATGCCAATGCGGCGACACATACATGCATGACAAGCGAACAGAAATAAGAGTCAAAGATTGTAAATAGAGGTTCTCTGTACCAGTCAGCAAGGGCTCTATGTCAATGTGTTACTTCTCTCTTCGAAAATTAACTAATAAACTCAAAGGAGAGAAAATATTTTTTACAGTCAATGTTTCCATTTTTAAAAGATGCAAGATATTTGTTTTGTATGGTGGTGAAAGGGAAAACTTAGAACTTACAAATAAACTGTTCTTCATTTTCAAAGGAGACTGATTGACTGATTTCTTTGACTTGTTCTGATACGAGTGTACTTTTGTTGGTTTCAGCTGCTATAGAAGCTGTGGGCACGGAGCCGATCCTTGAGAAGTTGTACCAAGTAGGCGGCTGGCCGGTGCTCCAAGGCGATTCTTGGAACTCTAATGGCTTCTCATGGGTGGAGACCATCCACAAGTACAGGCTTATAGGCTACTCTGGCAAATATATAATGGACTACGCGGTATCATCCGACATGAAGAACTCTACCGTCTGGGTCATCAATGTGAGCAAAACGTTATGCAATTTATAATGGAAAAATTTCGGTACTTAAAACCGATGGTTTTTCGTGTATTATTGTGTCTTACAGTAACATTAACTATCAAACTTAATTTATCCAAGAATATAAAGGACTGTGTATCCGATTGTAATTTGTCTACCAATAAAGATAGGCACCTAGTAAGAACCATCTCAGAGAGGCGAGACTGATGGATCGGTCACATCATGCGCCACGATGGTCTTATTCACTACATTTTGGAGGGGATGGTTGAGGTAGAAACTGTATAGGGCGCCCTAGACGGGAGTATTTGCAGCAAGTGTTCGAGGACATGAGTTGTAACTCTTATGCTGAGCTATAGAGGGTTTCGGAGGACCGAGAGGATTGGATATCGAGATGCAACATTCTGTTGCTGCAAACCAATCCACCAGATTGATACTACGTTTCTAATTTGTGTATCTATTGACACCCCTTGTCTAATTAAAGTGAATCCAGATCGCGGTATTGTCATTTTGATGGGTGGTGGATGGATGAGGAGCAGGTCGCCGAAGCAAAGAACTCGTCGAGAAGCAAATTTGACATTTATTTTACATGAATAAAAGAAGACTGACAAAATTCGGTTTTCAACCAGTGACGCAGACAATGCTGTGTACCTCACAGCTCCCGGACGGAGACTGACGGCCGGCGGCAGGATCAGTCACTGCGCCCCAAAACTTCATAGCGGCATCTATGGATCTAGCCGATCTAACATGACAGGGCTGGCTTTCAAAACAAAATTAAAAAAATGGCGCTTCCAAACGCCGCATCTTTTAACTACTTAAATTTAAAACATAGACTAAGATATTTTCATGTGCGTGTCAGACTATCGAATAAAAATAAGAGACAAAAGATCACATATCGAGGTTTTTAAGCACCAGCCTGTAAAGGCTATATCGAGTTCGCATGACTATATATGAAACAATATAGACGTCAGAACACTGCCATGGTGTAAGCAGTTCTATTGGTTGCGATGTCTTTAGTTCTTTTGAGGAAATTCATGGCTAATATCTCGTATAGTAGCGATCACTTTACAAAGCTGTAGTTCTGTTTTATTTCAGCTGGACCAGCCGAATCTTGGACTCAGCCGCGAATACTTGGTTAAGGGCAAGGATTACAAGAACGTGGAGGCTTACTTCACTTACATGACTGATGTAGCCGAGCTGCTGGGAGCAAACAAGAGCTACGCCAGGAAGGAGATGAGTGATGTCCTCGACTTTGAGATGAAACTTGCAGAGGTAGGTTAAGAGGAAAGCAATCAACCTTTCTCGTCATATCCTTTGTTAATTGCATTCGGATTGTTAACAAGCAAATAATGAGTTGCCCCTATCAAATCGAAATATATCGAAATATATATATAATATAAAAAAGCGTATTTTACTTAAAATACGATAGTCGAATATTTAAGATACCGTATCGCCAGATTAGCCTAAAAAGTGGTGTTGGATTTAAACATCAAGCCTACTACATACTAATTTTAAAGTTTTACTTAATTTAAACTTATAGCTTTCACAAATATAAAAAATGCCATGACTGTTTGTCTTTAACCCTTTCGTTACGGCTCGGTGGAATACAAATTATACTGTTGATACGGCGTGAATTTTTCAAACCATTTTTTTTCTTAAAACTAGTATTTGAAGCATAAATGTACTTAACTGACCTATTTTCATATATCACATTGTTTCTTTTATCCTTTAGCTATCAGATGATGCATAAAAAACTTTTATATTTACCAAGCGTTTATAATGTAACTCCATACATGTGGTGGCATTGACACATGTGGTTTACAGAAAAATCGCTCATGCGACAAAACTTAACGATATTTATTTACATGCTCTACAGATTCTTGTAAATAATACATGTAGGTTGATAAAAGGAATGACTGCACTTCCAATTTCCTACCGTAGATGAATGAGTCCTGAAAGTAGCAAATTAATATATCACGTCAACCGATGTTAACGGTCGGGGAATCTTTGATGGCATATGACGATAACTAATGCGAAAGGGTGAAGTGACTAATATTTGCTATGTTTTTTTTAGATGTCAATCCCTCAAGAAAAGAGGCGAAATATAACTGCTTTGTATCATTCATTCACCATCAAGAAGCTCCAAGATACATTTAAAAGGTGAATATTTCATATATATATATATAATCGTGTCGGAAACAACAGGGTCAGATCCTGTCTGCCCAGAAGTGGGCGACGTCGATGGCGTTACTTCTGGCCATCATCAGGTCTTCCTGGGTGCAGCCACTCGGGCACAGCGCACACTCCAGAAGGTGTGACAGGGTCTGCTCTACGCCGCAGTCACATTCAGTCGGTCCGCTGTAAAACTGCCAGGCCCTCATTTGTGCCCTCATTTTTGCCATTAATAATTGATACTTAATATTTCATATTAAGTATCAATTATTAATGGCAAAAATGTCATATCAGTAATAGAGTTTTAAGAACCATTTTCTAAAAATATATACAATTAAACTATTCAAGATATTATTCGGTAAATATAAAGCACGTAACTTAAAAACATTATAATGTTTAAACACCGGAGCTTAAAAATAGAATAATTAAATAATAGCCAAAAACATACATTTTTCAAATAAAGTGTTTAGCAGATGTTTAGCACGTTAATACGTGACGTATTCAAAGATAGAAAAATGATGTAGAGATGCTTCTGTAAATTACTTAAAAACCTTCTAGTCTTAAAGGAAGTAGGATTTACAAGAAGTTGTTTTTCATCCATTCAATCTATAGTTCGGTTCGAGACCCGAGTGGTACTTACTAAATAAATAGACTGCCGGTAACTAATAATATTGACATCAGCATGATGTAGTCCTTGCTTACTGTAACCGAAAACCTAAATAAACAACCTTTCGTCTTATATTTTTGTCGCTTGCCATACTATTATGTATGTGGCCACACTGAGGCACTAGTACATAGTTTCGCCACCGGCAGCGCGGACGGCCTCGAGCCGCGCTAGTGCGGCCGGCGTCAGTAAGTCCCGAGCGATAAGTGAGACGTCATTGTTGCGGCCGGCGATATGTTTCCGCTCGGCCCAAACCTTGTATGTTTTTAAATCAATAAAATCAGTGCGCTTCTACAAGAAAGTCTTTGTCTGCTGCCCTGCACCCCATCCTGCCCCTCGCGACGTAATAACGCCTCTCTCTTCTTGTTTTGAGAGAGGAGGACGTTAATATAAATAGCTTGTGAATAAATGTTGTCTTAATAATAAAAATAATAATATACATAATCTGAATATATAATACAGAGACATCTAACGGTAACAATACATCAACTTTCGCGTATCTGCTCAGGCAGAGAATGGTCGTGTGGACTGCGCGGTGTGTAGAATGGAGTAAAGGTTGCAAGGGTCGTGGTTCGAATCCTGCATCTGCCGATATTTTTTCTGAGTGCATTGATACGTATAAAATTTGATGTATAATTGTATGTGTGTATTTAATTACTACTTAAAAGAAGTGATTCAAGGTCCAATTTAAAAAATAAATAGTGAAGCTTAACTACTTTCACTGTCGTGTAGTTAGCTTAATTTATAATATTTGTATAGACTGAAAGCAGGGCCTGTATAGTGCGATAATATATTTAAAAAACACATAATAATTAACTAAATATATAGTTTTGAAATTATTTGGGAAGCCACCAAACTAATATTCGAAGTTACTACCGATGAAGTAGATTATGTAAGTATTTCACTTAAATTAGATTATTGACTCGATAATCATCGTAATAAAATATAATTGATTCCATAAAAAAAACTGAATATTGAACACCCAAATATTTCTCTGGTACTACAATTGCAGTCTTTTGCAAATTGGCGAGCTCTTGCCCTGGGGGCTCCTGTGATCCATCTATGGTTTAATTTTTTTACGTAAACACATACAGGAGAATATCGACAGATGGTGATAGTAATTCCGAAGTCTCACCTGTGGAATTATATTACGCTTACCACGCTGCATATGGCTATGCGCTGCATGTAGTGTTGATCCGCCAGCATCATAGCCCGAGATTCACGCATCATCCTAATTATTACAAGAATTTACTATGAATGGGTGGTATTCACGGGACGATTTTCTTCTACTACCAATTTTAATTAATAGGCTATGACTGACATTTAACGGGTGAGGGGTCAAATTCACACCAACCGTGGGTATTTTAGAGCTCAGAAATCGATTGAAAATCTTGTAAACGCTTTGACCATTGAGCTATGCCCGCCGGCGGGTATAGCTCAATGTAGACCTCCAGGTATACAGATGTTCTGGGACAAAATGTAGACGATTTGAGTTTATTAAACTGTAAAACGGTAATTCGCGGCAGTACCGGCTTTAGACCCTGCGGCGCCGTAGGACATTAATTTTTCTAGCGCCCCATGTTGCTTATATTTTTAAAAAATGTTAGCATGATTAGTTGCTTTCGGCGCCCCTAGCTTATTTGACGCCTATTATGACGATATTTACTCAAGGAATTATAAATTCATTTTGCAGTATATTTCAGTGTCGCTTGGAAGGACTTCTTCAACAAGATCCTGGCGCCCCACGTGACCGTTGATGATGACGAGCCCATCGTCGTCTATTCGCCAGATTACCTGAAACAGTTGGAGGTAAGTGACTCATAGTCTAAATAATCTCAAATGTATGGACTACAGAAGTTTCATTAAGTCTTGTATAAATTAAATATACATCACGGATTCTGTTATAAACTTTATCTATATACAGGAGCGGCAAAAAATGACTTGTCTTCGCGTCGATTTTTCATTTAACGGTCTCTAATATATTGTTATTTTGGATTAGAACACCTCTTAGTACTAAATGGTCCAGGCTTCGGGAGCATCAAACTAAGCATCAAATCTTATAAAAACGTTATAGAAGGGCTTATTCGCTGTACGTGTTAATTTCTCGAATCGATAGGCAAATTTCCGAGTTAGGTAAAGAAGTGAAGATGGTGTGCAAAGTTCGTGGTTTTATTTCCGGTTTATTGTTGAGAGAAATGTCATTTAAGATGGTGCTAAATATATTTTTTTATGTTTATCTCTTCTCTCTTTAGCCTCGCCATTTCCCATCATCTGAGGTCGGCTCTCCTTGTTCACGTTCGCCATGTATGTCTGTCCTGCGTTGCATTCTCGGTCAAGCCCAGAGTTTTCAGATCCTTGTTTACAGTTGCAGTCCAGGTTGCCTGTGGTCTTCCAAGTCTTCTCCTCAGCGTGGGTATGTTGAGGGCTCTCTTCACCATGTGCTCCTCATCTCTTCGTGTCACATGTCCATACCATCTTAAGCGGTTTTCCCTTATCGTTTCAGGTATGGGGGCCACCCGAAATGAACCCCGAATATGCTCATTCCGAACTCTGTCCACTCTACTCACACCGCCCGCCCACCTCAGTACCTTCGTCTCTGCCACATAAATCCTATCCAAGTTTTTTTTTATTGGTGGATAATAATAAGCTCGTCTGTTTCTTTAGGTGCTGATCAAAGCAGTTCCAGCGCGTGTTCAAGCAAACTACATGGCTTGGAGAGCTGTGAAGGATTCGGTTTCCTTCCTCTCTGAAGGCTTGCGAGATAGACAGCTGGCTTACTTACGTGTGCAAGGAGGCATCAAGACGAGGGAACCGAGATGGAAAGAATGTGTTAACCACGTATCTAACAGGTAAAATAATTACTGTATGCCAAACCTTCCTAGATTATCTCGGCGGATATAAAACTCAGATTGCTTCTTTAAAAGACTTTACAGTGTATTTATAAATTGTGTCTAAAAACTATTTTCTCCCCTCCCCGTCTAAATAGAACGACTCAGACCCGGGATCGTCATCTATATGCGTGGTGTATGGATGAAGAGTAGATCGTGAAATCAAAGAACTTATCGAGAAGCAAGATTCTGTTGCTGCAAACCAATCCACCGGATTGATACTACGAAAAAGATCGAGAAGCACATTTGATATTTATTTTATGTACAAGAAGACTGACAAATTTCGCTTGTCCGTCTGGGACCCAGACAACAGTGTGTACCTCACAGTCTTCGGACAGACACTTCGTTTGCCGGTGGCAGTCTCAACTCCCGAAAGCTACTAGCGGCCATCTGGAGAACTATGCTGCTCCCACGTGACTTGAAGCGGCTGTCAAAACACACAAAAATAAGAGACAAAAGATTGGATATCGAGGCTTTCGATAACAGCCTGCAAGAGCTATATCGAGTTGATATCGGTTGGTTACCTTAAGGAATGTGTCTGCATACGAGTGAAAGACGATTATTGCCTTATTAAAATAAACTAATACATAATCGTTTTTATTTTAGTTTGGAGATTGCGGTGGGGTCGATGTACGTCAGAAAATACTTTGATGACAATTCCAAAAACAGGGCACTAGACATGGTTAACGATATCAGGTAATTGAATATCGTGCATTTTTTTGAAGTTATGACATAAAAAATATACAGAAATATAACAACAGTTTTTGTTTAACCATTCTAGAACTGAGTTCGATAGCATGCTGCGTGAGGTGCAGTGGATGGACGAAAATACCAGAGAAGCTGCTCTGGACAAGGCGGAAAACATGGTCAACCACATCGGCTATCCCCAGGAGCTCATTGACGATAACAAGATCAGTGAATACTACAAGGAGGTTAGTCCTATCTTGATATATAAAACAAGTAACATACTAACATCCTCCTCTGTCAAAAAGAGGGGCGTTATTACGTCGCGTGAGGCAGGATGAGTAGCAGGACAGCAGACAAACACTTTCTTTTAGAAGCACAGATTATATTTACTTTAAAAACATTACAATCTTTCGACCACGCGGGTATGATATGCCCGCGCGGCCCCAACGCGAACTTACTTCACCAAAAGGTGGGAACCAACTGCCTGTGTCCGCACTTTTGCAGCCCGTCTCGGTCACCAGCGCCGCCTGTGGTAAAACTATGTAACTAGCCCCAATGTGGCCACATACATAAAGGTATGGCAAGCGACAAAAATACAAGACAAAATATTGTTTATCGAGGCTTTCGGTACCCGTTAGCAAGGGCTATATCGTGCTGATGGCACTATTTTTCGTATTTGTATTTGCAGTTGGAGATAACCAGCGACAGCTTCCTCCGTGGCACTTTGAACTTCTCCAAATTCACAACGAATTACAACTACAAAAGGTTGCGGCAGCCCGTGAATCGCACTGAGTGGATCACCCACGGACAACCAGCTGTGGTCAACGCCTTCTACAACTCCGTGGAGAACAGCATTCGTAAGTCTAATTCATCCCGTGCCATTTTCAAATCCTGAAGTCTACTTAATGTACTCTCCAAGTCAAACACATCCGTTCCTTCACAGCGATGTTGGAAACACGAAACAGATTATACAATACCAATTTTATGATTAGATCAGCATGTGGGAATCTTGATAGTGATGGTAGGTACCTAATTATCAATCAGGAGGATTGTCAGCAGACGGACGCTGTCAGCTTCTTTCAAAGTCGGGGTCATCGCGACTTCGCTGGAGTCTCTCATGGAGCCTGAAGTGTGGCCTGAAAGGACCATCGTTCAACCCTGGATACGTGTAAGACGAAAGAATCGCAGTGAACAGTGGTTGAAACCAACTTGAGTGAAGATATTGACATATTTAGTGGAATATTGCTTCAGATGCAGTGCCGGTGTGGACGGATACGAAATGTTGGACGTTTAATTTTGTAACAATACTGCCGTGTTATTTGTGTGTCAAACATGATGTACTTATGACATGGTTTTTGTTCTTTTAAGTCTAACTATTTGCGTGAGTATCCCGACACTAGTTCTGAGTGTGAGGTCATTGACACTTAATATGTCAATACATTTGCAATGCCACACTTGTAATTACTTTAATAATGAATAAAAATATAAATATTTTGTAATGTTTTTAAAGGAAATAAAATAATTGAATTATCAATGTTTTTAGCTTTATAGATGATACGTTTTCACTGCTTTGGTTGCAGAGATAACATTGTAGATAACAATAAGAATTACAGAAAACCCCAGAATTATCAGTGGGTATAAGGGTCTTGACTAAAGTATTTGTAACATTAATGTTTTTACTCGTCTCATATTTTGAATATTGCTAGTGTTGGGTAGTTCGTAATTTGAATATTTTTCGTTTTTCTTTCACAGAATTCCCGGCTGGCATCCTGCAGGGCGGTTTCTTCTCTTCCAATAAGCCACGCTACATGAACTACGGAGCCATCGGCTTCATTATTGCGCATGAGGTCACTCATGGCTTCGATGATCAAGTAAATACTACTTTACATGCATTTACCGACAAATGCATTTTCCGCAATGTCTTAAAACTAAGTCGTTTACCAATGCATCCTCCTAGTATTAACTTATGAAGCGGATACATATAATCTAACAGCAGGTCTTACCTATAAAATAAAGGTTACCCAACGTGCCATGGAGAGATTCAAGCTCGAAGCATTTCTAGAAGATAGAATCCGAAACGATAATATGCGAAGAATAACTTAAATAGTAGATGCTACCCAACAAATAGGTACGCTTAATTGGCACAAGGATAGGACAAATTTGTTGACGAGTCGGCGGTTGATGAGGAAGACAAGTGTTGAAGTGGCGTCCAAGCGCTGGTAAACAGAGCGTTGGTCGACCTCTACAAAATTATTGACGACTTCAAAAGAATAGCGAGAGTAGCCTGGATGCGGAGCACATAGGATAGCGAAGAATTGAGATTCATGCGGAAGACCTACGTTCAAGAGTGGACGGATACAAACTGACGTCATGTCACTTTATCCTGAAAAATAAACACCCCATTGGTGTTGTATGATATGTATGTACCAGGTACCTACAAATATCTTTTAAAAGTGATATGTCAATTTTCTAAAACAAGCTTTCTTACTTTCCAGGGCAGTCAATTCGACAGGAATGGCAACCTTCTCAATTGGTGGGCTGAAGAGACAAAGGCCCGTTATTTGGAGAAGGCGCAGTGCATCATCGATCAGTATGGCAACTACACCGAGAAAGAAGTCGGTCTCAATGTAAGAAATTAATTATTTCTTAAAGTGCGATAATCAGAAAGTATCTCAAGAATGCCTTAAAAATGACATTTCGTGTTGCAGCTGAACGGAATCAACACTCAGGGGGAGAATATCGCAGACAACGGAGGCATCAAAGAAGTGTACCGAGCTTACCTGCGGTGGGTGAAGAGAAATGGAGACGAACCCGGCCTCCCGGGTCTGAATTACTCACCAAAACAGGTATGGCATCTAAACGATACTTTCTCAACTTATACTTGTGCCTGAAAAACTGTCTTAAATACACTGTAGTTTTACCAACAAATTGTTCATGGAAAAGACGTAGCGTCGTAGTTCGTGAGCGTTTCGTGCAGGACGTGCGTCTTTAGATCTGAAGCTTGAATACGGTCTGTTTGCAGCGTTGCGTTAGCGCGCTCTGTCAGCATGATGTTGCCACAACACTTCTCATGCGTCATCTTTGTATAATTATTATATATTTTATTTTACTTTTGCAGCTCTTCTGGCTTAGTGCGGCCAACATCTGGTGTTCCGTGTACAGGCCAGAGACTTTGAAGCAGCAGATTACTCTTGGAGTCCATTCTCCAGGTCGTTTCAGAGTGCTGGGTCCTATCTCCAACATGCCACAGTTCGGCAGCGACTTCAATTGCCCCCTAGGAAGCAAAATGAACCCAGCCAAAAAGTGTTCAGTGTGGTAGAAACATTGTGCATCAACCATCCCCATTCATCACCAAACACATCAGAGAAATGGCATTAAGGACATTGAAAAAAATCTAAGCTCTAATTATCTTGGTTCCTATATTCAACATGTTACAATTCACAAAGAACTTAATATCTTCTAGCTAGGAAACAAAAAAAAGCCAGCCCATTTAGGTGTAGATAAAGTACTTACTCATAGTTACCAGAAAATTATTACGATTTACAACAAGATAAATACCTAAGCATAAATAATCATTTTATTCACGCGTTTCTGGAACAGAAACGATATCGATTTTTTATTTTTTATTGATAATGAAATAATATCATGAGCCGTGTTTGAAACCGCCATTAAAGTTACCATAATTTTGGTGCCGCCAAACCTAAGAACTACTAAATATTGTATTATTAAATGTATGTAATAATTTTCTTGTTATCTTAACTTTATATTTAAAATGTACCTAACATTGACAGATGTCTATATTGTCTATGACAAAAAACAAAATTGTATGTCTGGAACAAACTTGTCTATTGTTATTTAAATCATTTATTATTAAGAAAAAAAATCATATGATTCAGCAAACAGCATTTTAATAAGAAAAAAATATTTATTCCACCTCTGGTGGTATCTTTACAGAAAAAATACATCGACAGTAAGCATACCCTAGCTTAAAGCTTATATATATTTTCAAAACTTTAAATAATAATTCATCTGCTTTAGAATTAAATTAATTATAAGATTGAATGTATTTTATTGTCAAATTTCTTTATGTTAAGTCCTGCAATAATTATCACTAACCATAGTAAAACTTGTGTAAAATACTTATAATCATGTACTTACTTGTCTCCTTCTTCATACGAAACTAGTCAATCACTCTGATAGTAGTGCCATCTATCGATAAAATAGGTTTTTGGTGGCAATAAGCTGCCAGTCGTTTTGACATTTAAAGTCACTAACATTTTTTTATATATTGACATGTTTTTATCTTATTTTATAATTTGTGTTGTTGGGTAAAAAAAAACCCGTTCTTTAAGAACCGAATGCATTGTTTATTTTATATAAATATATTAATTTTAAATGGAAATGATACACTGTTTTAATTCACATAACATATAATTTATTCTTAAAAATAAGTCAGTTTTATACGTAAGAATATGTCGGATGTGGGAGTGTAGTTGAAGTGTTGTGATCTGTAGATCGCTGAGAAGGTTTTTTTTTATGTAAACACATACAGGAGAATACCGACAGATGGTGATAGTGTTTCTGAAGTCTCATCTGTGGAATTCTATGATGCTAACCATAGTGCATATGGCTAAGCGCTGCATGTGGAGTGTTGATCTGCTAATGTCACAGACTACAGCCCGAGATTCACGTATCATCCTAATAATTACACAGTCTTCACGGGACGACCTTTGTCTACCACCAATTTTAATTAATAGGCTATGACTGGCAATGTATGGGTGAGAAATCAAATTCACACCAAGCGGGGTATTTTAAAGCTCAGAAATCGATTAAAATATAATAAAAAAAAAAATCTCCGTCGGGTATCGAACCCACGACCTTTGGCTCATATTGTTATGCGTGTTAAGAAGTAATCACTGGAAATACACCAAATATTCCGAATAAGAAAGAAATTAAATAAAAACATGGTATAATGTAAAAAAAGAGATGTCCATATAGTCGTCCGCTTATATAGAGCCAGCTCGACTCCCGCCTTGATAGGTGCAATAGTACTTGAAGCGACCTCTGGTGATGGCGATTATATCAACATATATGGAACATATAAGGCAAGATTATTAGACAGGCATAGATAGCAAAATTGGAACAATTGATAAAACAGAAATGCGCTACAAATATAACTTAAAAGGATTAAAAATTTAAAATATTTTGTAAAATTACAAGTGGAAAATAATAAATGTAAAATTATAATAATGAAATAACAAAGATAAATAAAAATAACAATCAAAAACAATAGTAAAATAAAACAAACAACAGTCTCTCATACATATAAATAGCTAATCTTATAATCAATTTGAATAATTCATATAATTGTATAAAAATATATATCAAAGTACAATATAAGTGTCAGATTAGTTTAAATAAAAAAAACAATTATACAATTATTTTTTTTCAGTTTATTTTAATAGTACAAAAATATATCTTATGAACAAATGAAATTAAGACAAGACACATCCGTGTAGGGATGGTAGAATAACATTATAATAAAACATTTGTTACTAATGGAATAAAATTTAACAGGAATCTATAAAATGTTGCAAGTAAAAATTATATTTCACATCACAAAAACATAATTTAACCTATCGGCTTAACAAAATATTTTACAGAACATTGTCATGTTATTATTATTCCCAGACAATATTCATCATGTCATGCTTTCCCGCGTTAATCCCCCGGCCACGGTCAGAGAATCAGTTATTAGTGTGCTCTCGCTGTCAAAAAATCTTTTATTCAATTAATTTCAATGGAAAAATTTGCTTTGAGATACGAGTAATTTGAAATACAAGCAAGGTTGCGGAACGAATTAAACTCGTATGTCGAGGTACAACACAATACTTTTACTATTTATGTTAAATGATAATCAATCTATTGTAGATTAAATCTATTTTTATTGCATTTTTTTGTATGGACGGCTTCAGGATTTTGCGTACACAATTTTTTTAAAACTGAAAATAGCAAAATATTGAAACAAATTATTGAAGATGGTCTCCAGGGAGGCCGAAACATGTAGTCATTTAAAATAAATTGTGAATCAAAACTAAATATTTTTAATTTACTAATTTTTTAATTAAAATTAATTTAAAATTATAAATATTTAAGCCTTAATTTTTTAGAAGTAAGCCTATCAACCGTTTCAAATGCCGAAAACATCCCGAAAACATATGTTTTGTTTGTAAAGATACCTTATTGATGGTAAATTAAAATCATTCTTACATCTTTAAGAATATATTGAATAAAATTTTGCTTGTCTAAGGTACTTTTGAGTTTTTTTATCACTTCCATAGATATGTAACCAGTTATAACATTATTACAAACTATATAGTTGCAAAAAAAAATTTTTTTCAATGAGATCAAAATATTTTGTCTAACAGGAAAGTATTGCAGCTTGGGGATAATCATCCAGCATCCTTAAAACAATAAGGAATATTTCCCCAACGTGGCAGACTGCCATTGTATTATTCTAAAGCACCATTGAAACTACAGATCTTCCATGTGGATACCCGAAAGTACCAGTTTTACTAATTTAAAATTAAAACACTATTAATTTAACAATAAGTACATCAATTAGGTTTTTACATTAAAATAATCAATTTTATCTTTAACTAATGTTTGTAGAAGTTATCTGTTGATATATGACCTACCTAACCGATAAAGATTAAAAGAAGTATGAGTCATCATCAGGGTGTGATGCAAAAAACATAAGCGATGACCAAAATATCAATGAAAGAAATTCACACACTGCTTAGCACGTTCATCATCATTTCAGCCACCGGTGACCGACACTGATTCATTACAATCACGCCGCGTCGGCCACTGGTGGCCGACAAGACATACATAAATTTGACTTTTCGTTTTGCGCTGTCAGCCACGCGCTCCATACAAACTGCTATTCAGAATGTCCGACGTGGCCCTAACACCTAATACCACAAAAACATTTTCCGTCATTTTACAAAAAACGGTGTGGCAATGAATGTGTTAAGCCAAAAGCAAGTAATTTTAAATTTTACAAGATAAAGAAAGATTGATAATTGATAGGGACCCGTATTTTCAGCATTTTGAAATAGATACGAAATAGATGCTAAAATTCGGAATAGATTCTAATAAATGCAAATTTCATAAAATATGCAAATATATACTAAAATAATCATTATTCGCGAAATTTTATGTTTTTAAAGTATTTTTTAGTTTTATAAAAAAAAGTTGATATATTTTGCATACATTTTCCATTTATTTTTTTTATTTCACAGATTGAGTTGAGCTCCCCTGATGCCGATCATGTTATTCGGTAGATTGCGGTAAAAATTTCTACTCGGTGCATTTTTCGAGGGTTTAACCTTATGATAAATAAACTAACTTGTTAAAATATATTGGAATTATTCATTATTGGTGTCTTACATAAATAGATGCAAAATATATGCTAAAATGAGCTTTAAATGCTCCAAAACGCTATAAATGAAAGAATAGATGGTAAAAATACGGGTCTCCAATCAGTAATAACTGATCGTCCATATAAGTCTCCTTCAAGTCTTTAAAATGGTAAATGTAAGAGTATGTATAGTGTGTTGGTATTATAATATTTCAATGCACACAGTTTTTAATAATAAATTAATATAATTTTTAAATATGACGTTGCATCATATAAATTTTTGATTTAATATTTTATCGCTTACAATTTACATTTCTGGTAAAATAAAAACTGCACAGCTATACGTAAACTTTAATTAATCAAAACATTTTATTTATAGCAATAGTATGATGGTATGGAAGCACCATCGTCGCCCTTAATAAATTATAATTTAATTTTCAAATATTTTTTATCATTGCCATAATTGATAAGGGGAGACAAATAGGGACAAATAGGGATACATCTGTCTCCTTACTTGTCTTCCTACCCCCTCTCTTACATAAAACGGGTTCGACCACTTATAAAGTACTATGCACCTCAGTTGTCTCTTGACAAGTGATGCATTGAGGAAGGCTACGAGTTAGTCGAAACTGCAGTCTCCTAAACAGACACCATATCTTACGTGATCCATTTAAAAACAAGGTAAATAAATAAATATTTATTATTTATAATGAATCTCAAAGTGAATGTTGAAAACATTAAAAAAAAATTTTTTTTTAATATATAACCTTTAATCACTAAACTTTATAATGAAGAGCTTGAAAACATGTCAAATGATAAAATAATATACTTAAAATACGTAAAATTTGATTATTATAAAAATGAGATTCATTTATAAAATTTTTGATGGATAAATATTTTTTTAAATTAATATACATCTTAACCCTTTTGCATTGGTTGTCGGCATATGCCGTCATAAG
Organism: Glossosoma conforme; assembly: GCA_022606575.1. Taxonomy (NCBI): domain Eukaryota; kingdom Metazoa; phylum Arthropoda; class Insecta; order Trichoptera; family Glossosomatidae; genus Glossosoma; species Glossosoma conforme. The sequence continues at coordinate 3,255,290 of JAGTXR010000058.1, read as the reverse complement.
ATTCCCCAACCATTGACATTGGTTGACGTGATATATCATTTTGCTACTTCCTTAGAATAGTTTTTTATGCATCATCTGATAGCTAAAGGGTACAAGAACCAATGTGATATATGAAAATAGACCATATAAGTACATTTATGCTTCAAATACTAGTTTTATAATTGACAGTATAATTTGTATTCAAACCAAGCCGTAATGAAAGGGTTAAAAACTATAATTATTCATGATAATATGCCCAATATATTGGTTAATAAAAGTAACTATAAAAAACTTATGTCACAAACTAATACTAACAGTTAAATACTTTGTAACGTAAAGTAACTAGGCTTCAATCACCAATTCTGAAAGAATTATTTGTTTCGTTTGAATATATTTACAATAAAAAAAAACTGAGATCCTAATATTTTAAAAGCTGTACATAAAAGTACAGTAGGATCAATAATCGGTACCTATCAATAAGTGGCACTTAAAAATGAATATTGCAAAGCAATAAAAGTGCCTAACCTAACTTTAAATTGTTTGTTGACGTCATTGTGGAGTCTAGAGCAACCTATACACCGCATGATGGACGACCTGCATCTGCTGAATTACAACACTACTGCAATTAGTGATTAAATTTACACATACTATACATCAAATTCTTTTTATGCATCAATTCATTCAGAAAAATATCGGCAGACGCGGGATGCGAACCGCGAGCCTTGGAACCACCTTTGCTCAGGTCTTTATATACTGCCTAGCCCTCTCGACTATTTCTCTGCCTTAGCTGACACGCGTTAGAAGATGTATTTATACCATTGTTATCATCGTATAGCGATAGATGTCTCCATAGTATTTATTGAGAGTATGTATATTATTACTACTGTAATTGTTTGTAAAATGATTATTTAAAATACAAAACTTGTAGAAATGCTTTTATGTACATTGCTTCTTGTGAAAGTGCGCTCTAATCACCTTTCACTAGCTTTACACCACAATAACAATAACTATCACCTATAAAGTGATATTCTGCGAGAACCTTCAAACATCAAACAATCTAGCAACAAGTGATCTATATTTTTGCTACGCAGGCACGACAGGGTCGACGACAGGCGTCCGCTGAAAGACAACGCCTCTGTGGTTGTTTCTGAAGTGACTCTTCATGTTGGACAGCTGCGAGAAACCTTTACCGCACTCCGGGCAAGCGTACGGCGTCTCCCCCGTGTGGATCCTCTCGTGCTCCTTGACTGTCTTCAGCGCGGAGAAGCGCCCCCCGCAGAACTTGCAGGAGTACGGCTTCTCACCCGAGTGCGTGCGCGCGTGCAGCGTCAGGCTGTACTTGAAGGTGAACTTCTGGCCGCATTCGGCGCACGAGAACGCTTTCTCACCGGTGTGAGTCTTCATGTGCATCTGCAACATATTACAACAAGACTTTCAATAATATTTTAACAGCTGTGATGGTTTCTTTTATGATTCATGGAAATTCTTCACATGAAAATCGCTCATCAGAAGATACTCTCAAAAATCTGATAAAAGTTTTTAAAAAGATGTTCCATAAAGTTCTTGCATCAAGTACTGGGTTATTTTTGATTAAGCTGCAGCCCAGTTTCATTGCTGGCCACTCAATTAATATGAATTCAATGGTGTATTGAAGACCTGAGACAAAAGGCAACCCCTTAACTATTTCTATATTGACATTCCAAAATATTCTGATGAAAAAATATAATAATTGCGTGCATTTAAGCCCCACTAGCTGGTTACTGTGTACCTGTGCTCTTTAGTAACACTTTAAAAAATGCATAGTAAGAGTAACGAGTCTTTGAGTAACAACAGTAAACACAATATGATCAATTTCTCATAATCTGACTTTACTTGAAAGTTATTTTAGGTAAAGACAGATATTAATCAACCGTAGCCATTATTATTTTATTTAATTCATTGATATTACTTTCAAAAAAATTACAATATTTGATTATTTTGACTTTGAAACAATAAAAAATCAACTACGAAAACATTACAGTAATACAAAAAAAACATTTCCCATTTAAGTAAAAACGAGAAACAATTTACAGAAATATACTAAAAATATACTAGAAAGTCCCAAAGCTTGCTAAACAGAAGACTCCACAAAAATATTTCTATACACAAACAAATTTTTAGAGCTCATGTTTGAACTGGGTTTCTCTCGCGTGGAATATATCAACATATCATTAATCTGAATATTTAAAACTTGAGAGTTGCTTTAGCTACAGACAGAGTTTTATGATGTCATGTTATTTTGTCAAATAGTCTCCAGAGCTCACCTTGTACCCAAAACTTGTGGCCAGCTGTTTGCCGCACAGGTTGCAGACGACCCGCCGCACCTTCTTGTGGACAATGTCCGCATGTCTCTTGGCGTCGTAGACAGACTTGAACAGCTTCCCGCACGTGGCGCAGGGGAAGTCTTTAGACGTGCGGTGCGTCTTGGCGTGTTCCTTCAGCTGCCCGCGCTCCCTGAAGGTCTTGCCGCACTCGTCACAGGCGTGGGGGCGCTCCGTGCCGTGGTTGCGCAGGTGAGCGTTGAGAGACGACAACCGGAGGAACACCTTCCCGCATATCGGACAGAGGCTGCTGCCCGAGGGCTCGTTTTTATCCTTTAGAGATGCTTTAACTTTTCCCGTCTGAAATATATAATCAATTATCGGGTACTGTATATTTGAACTAATATTTTAATAAATCAATTTTAAAAAATCAAGCTTTGTTAGATTTTGAACCGTCGGCGTTTCAATGGCAAACAAACGCTTTACCACTGGGTTATGCTGCCCAAACATTCTATGGAATTATATAAAGTTAGTCTTCTGCCCATATGATCCTAGTCTTTGTCTTGATGCTTAAGAAGAGTTGACAGTATTTTGCTGTATTTTAAAAAAATATTCAGTTTGTATGATACGAGTAATCATTAGGTGAGTGAGTAAAGGCTACTCAGTTTTTTTTTTATGTAATCGCATGCAGGAGAGCACATTCGGCCAAGACCAGTGCACTCTATGACGCTCGGCCAGGGAGGTGGACGCTGCATGCGGTAAACGTTTGTTGTGTTCGTGTTTGTGTGTGGGTTGTAGAGATTGCAAGTGTATATTTATCTGTTTCTTGAAGAGATCCTTAAGGGGGCACTCAAAATAATGTTTTACGCCTCCAAGGATGAGCATAACCATATGTTCACAGTGATACTACTATTTTGTACTTACTCCTACTTTGGTCGTTTTTCTACATGAACATAACAATCACTCAATGTCAGTTAAGAAGAGTCTTTACCACAATAGTCTTGAAGCCAAAGCGAAGACTACAACTAGCAAATATCCATGCTATTTATTTTATTTTCGATTAAATAATTGTCATCAAAATTGCCCTTTCACTTGTTTATCATACCAAATTTTATTATATGCTATTAATTAAATATACATATACTATACATACAATTCTTTTTTCAACGCGTCAATCCAAGCACAAAAATAACGGCAGAAGCGGGATGCAAACCGCGGACCTTGGAAACCAACTATGCTCAGGTATTCATACCGTTATTATATGCGTCCTAATAAAAAATGGATTGGTCACATCATGCACCACGATGGTCTTCTTCACGATATTTTGGAGGGGATGGTTGAGGGAAGAAACTGTAGAGGGCGCTCTAGGCGGGAGTATTTGCAGCAAGTATTCGAGGACATGAATTGTAGCGCTTATGCTGAGCTGAAAAGGGTTGCGGAAGACCGAGAGGAATGGAGATCGAGATGCAAGATTCTGTTGCTGCAAACCAATCCACCGGATTGATACTACGAAGAAGAATAAAAAAGAATGTGGCAATATAATAACAAAAACATGTTGTTAATAAATCATTATGTATTTTTTAACTTTTTATATACGTATCCGACTACAGGTTAATTGAATAAAGCCTAAATATTTTTTTATCAAAAAAAAAACTCTTTCATCCTTAGATTGGGTTAATCATCTTCAAATATATATAAAAAAATGTGTTAGTTATAAGATTTATAACTGGAAAATGGTTGGATCGATATTCATGATCTTTAATCTTATATTTTTAGAATTAATTTTAATTAAAAAATTAATAAATTAAAAATATTAAGTTTTGATTCACAATTTATTTTAACGGTTACATGTTTCGGCCTTCCTGAAGACCATCTTCAATAATGAAAAAATAAAAACAGGCATTGGCTTATATAGGCATGGACAGTTAATTAGTTCCTACACACATATTTACAGGTTGTATATGTGTGCGGGTAACAATTGAAAAAAGACATTATAAAATGAATGAGTACTTTTTTCAATTGTATTACCCGCACACATATACAACCTGTAAATATGTGTGTAGGAACTAATTAACTGTCCATGCCTATATAAGCCAATGTCTGTTTTAATTTTTTCATTATTGAAGATGGTCTTCAGGAAGGCCGAAACATGTAATCGTTAAAATAAATTGTGAATCAAAACTAAATATTTTTAATTTATTATTTTAATTAAAATTAATTCTAAAAATATAATTATGCAGTTTCACCAAGTATTGTCAGTTGATAACCTTAAGATCTTTAATCTGTTACATTTTTCTTGATCTCAAATAGAAAAATAACTATTAAAACACTGGATAAAAAACACAAAATATTATGAAGCATTATTTTTTTCATGCATTTTGTATGGAAAAACATTTCAGATGTATGCTGGCTTCATTAGATGGCGTTGTATTATCATTTTGCATGCAAAATCCATCTCTGTTCAAAGATTTTTTAGTATTCACTTGAATTTAATAAAGCACTGAATTTAATTCATCTAAAATAAATACATTATATTTTTATTTTTAGCCAGTACAAACTTCGTCATGTCAGCTAGTTGGTAAATATATTTAAAAATATGTTTTAAAACAATCAATTTGATATTTGAACTCCTTCATACATTACGGATGTGAAAAACGTAGCACAGGGCTGTTTTATAATCAAAAGAAAATAAAAAATCCATAAGTGGTTGCCCTCCTTAAAGCAATGATTACAGAGATAATTGAACACAAAAAGCAATAACACAGTATGAGTGTAAAAAAAAATTTATACCCGATTATTTTTCTTCATCTTCTTCACCTTCCCCTCGTCCTTTTTCCTTTTGCTCTTTTTCAACTTTCTTTTCGGAAGAACATCAACCTCAACATCATCATCAACATCCTCCATCTGGACCTCGCACTTCATGGCCAGCATGGTGAGAGGCATATCCTCGTGATCGTTATCCGAATCCCACTCCTCTTTAATAGACGGAACATCTTCTAAGATAAATCCTTTTTGTACAGACTGATCATTTTCATTTCTACTAGAATGAACATACTCCCACTTTGCATCCCGATCTGTTTCATTTATTACAGATTTTTTATGAAGCTTTTTTGCACGATTATCATGACTCCTTCTAGTGTGCTGAGCATAGTTTTTTCTAATAAGTTCATTAGGTTCCCGTGATATGTAATCTTCATCCTTTTTCGAGGTCAAGATGGGGTCAGAATTCTCCTGCTTAATGACGCGGTGCAGACGTAGTAAACGGTCACTTTCACGGCATCGACTTCTGAAGGCTGCGGTCTCATCAAGTGTAACAAGGCAACCTGAACAGATGCCATCAGGTAAGCCGTCATTCTCATAAATCTAAAATCATAGCAAATTTTTGTAAATTTTATATGACCAATAAACCACTTCCCCGGCGTTCACATGAATAAAAAAAAGTGTTCAAATTTCAGTGCTCACGCAATTAGGTGTGATACCCGAAGCGCGCCTATATGAGCATTTTAAAATCGTCATTCCATTTTCGGCGTTCACGCAAATACGTTTTTTATATAATTTCACGATTTCTGACATTAAAACAAAAAAATAGGGTTTCTAAACCGGTTTTTTGTTCTATTTACATTTCAATAAAGACGCTTGTTATTCTTTTAGCTTCTTTGATGAAAACTTATGTTTTGTGTTTATAAGTATTTTGTGTTATAGAATATGGAATATTGAAAACATATTGTATCATATAATGAATTACATAAATTGTAGTAAATAATATTCCTTTTTGCTTTTTATATTATTTTTAAAAATATAGGAAAAAATTCAAAGCCAGAAGACACCCATAAACCATATCTTAGGCTCTTTTGTCGTTCTATTTTTGCATCTCCTATTGTACCAATTTTTCCTGCTCTTTTGGTCACGGATTCCCTATTCAATTATATTTATATGATATAATGTGTATATGTACATTTAATTTTCTATGAAATATTTTTAAAAAAAATATATTTAAAATATTTACTTCAAAGAGTTAAAAAATTTTTTTTTAATAAACATGATATTTATATGCTTTAAAGTTTTTTGCCAAACATTTTTGCCAAAATAATTTGCCGGGGAAGTGGTTAACACTATTCCAAAACATTGTGTGACTATGAGGTACATAACAATTATGAATATCAGATGTTCTTTGTCTAGCTGAGAATTTTATAGAAGCAATATTATGATATTACAGAATGCAGTCTTAAAGAAAGTAGAAAACAAGAGAAGAGATGATTATTAACATTATTTTATGCATCCAAAGAACTAACATATTTAAAGTTAAATATATTCCTGTATATAAGCCTGTGCTGCATAATTATGTTAGTGAAATTAATAAATTGCTTATTTGGTGATACACCGGATGGATTTTTAGTAACTACACTAAAAAAACATACAAAAAAACACATTTACAATTATTAATAGTGCAATGCTCTGACCTCCAAAGAACAACAGCTGTGTATCTTGTCAGGTAGTGTGGCATCCAAAGCGAAGATGCTTTTCAGCTTTCCTTCGGCCCTCAGACACAACCGGCAAACCTCCCGCCGCGCCATGCTCTCAATATCAACATCCCCGCCCATTATATCCGAAAGCTCGTCCTTGCTGTCGGGCTGTATCTCCTCTGAAGACAAGGGAGCACCTCCTTTGCCCATCTCGAAGGAAAGTTACGCAAAAATAAATGTCAACAACATTTAATTTACTAACTGTCAAACGTCACTTGTCTTTTTTCGTTCTTATTTTGAGTTTGATGGTTATTGTTGCCATGGTAAATACATTTTAATTATATGTAATATATAATACCTAATCTTTGTGGAGAGTATGAAGTAACCTCCAGAGCTATGATGTTAAACTGACGGCCCGCGGGCCGCATGCGGCCCGAAGGCCGCCAATGTCTGGCCCAGTGGCCCTTGGGCCGCCAATAATGACTTCTTCAGACCGACTGTTTTTTTCTTAATTAAACAACATATATGTATTATTATTTTTGATATTAAAAAAAACTATTAGTGAACCAAAATTATATTATAAACTGCCATAATGTACAACAAGGGAGCCAAAATTGCGGCCCGTTGGGGCACCAATAATAATTTCTGTGGGTCGACTAACAGCTCGATTTTTTTTTAAGTAAACATAATATTTTTGACATGCAAAAAAACTATTATTCAACCAAAATAATATAATACAAGCTACTATTATGTACAACACAAATCAAAATATGATAAATATGAGGGATTGATGAGGAATGCAAAATTGAAAATGCAGAAGCTAGGTTTGGCAAATCAACAGTTGGTATTTATTTAATTATCACAAGAAAGTAAAGCACCAATATATGGAGTTATTTTTCATCGCAGTTAATAGCTTTACTCATTTTTGAAGATGGTCTTCAGGAAGGCCGAAACATCTAATCATTAATATAAATTGTGAAACAAAACTTAATATTTTTAATTTAATAGTTAAAATTAATTTAAAAATTATAATAGCTTTACACTTAAAACTTTTAACTGATGAAGCTATCATCGAGGAATTATTGATTAAATCCACGGAAATTCTTTGTCCTAAAAAGGTCCAGATTTTCCAAATTATAATTTGTAAATAGAGTCACAGATTTTGCTTATAATACAGGAAGCGGCAAAAAAATCTGACGGTTTTAAATCAAAACAACGACGAAAACCGTCAACTTTTTTTGCCGTTCCCTGTATCAACAAACAAATGACATTATAAGGAGGTTGAATGGAAGATTTTTCGATTGAAATTGATGAAAGTACGAACATCGAAGAAACAGTTCGGTTAAGTGTGTTTTTTGTGCTTTGACACGAATTTCAAAGTTCTTTTGGAATTATTAGATAAATTGTCGATTGCAGAAAAAGAGGCATTTTATAAGTTTATTTGAATATGTGTTAACAGTTTAACTTTTGTGTCAAATTTTATTTCAATATTTAAAAATACAGATTTATTGATTTCATATTTTATAAAACAAAAACATTGCTTCCTATTGTAAGCGGATATGCTCAATAAAAAGAAAATTTATATTGCATTCATATTTAAAAAAAAAAAAAACGTTCGCTTTTAACATGCTGGTAACCCAGGTGGTAAAAACAATTTCTCAACAACAAACTCAACTGTCAAAGAGTACCTGGCGATTTGGCGGTTATATCGCTTCTCGTGAGAGTCTCTCCCGAAAAGCTTTACTGTAAAACGAATGCTGCGGTAAGGTAAACATGGCTGACGATCAAGGTTCCCAGGAATACTTCGAGGACGATGAAGAAAAGGAGCATTTCCGATCGGTGATAGCATCCTTCAAACACTACGAGTAAGAATCTTATGCTTATCCTTCTATATTATCGTTTGTATTCCACGTGTCCTAATGACTATGGAACATATGTCCACCTCTACAGACATAAAAAACGTATAGATTTTTATGCATTGCAGTGAAATCTAGTTTTTTCGTTTTTCAAGAATCCCCAAAAAAACGATAAGCGCGGGAAATGTAAAAATAAAATAAATCTTTAGAAAAAAATATTTGCATATCGAGCATAGACATAAAAATATTGTTTAAAAAAATCTGAAATGCTTTTGATTCTTCGCAGTTTTTCACTTCAATTTAAACAAAGTTTCATCACACTCTCATAATACACACAATATACGCTGACGTCATACGGAGATATCCTCCAATGACAGACAATATAGGTCAAACACATGGGTATCACGTTTAGAGCCAACATGCTGGCGTGACTGCCTAGCAACATAGCATGAAGCAAACTTCACCGCATTACGTATTTCCATTTTATAATACCCGCCAGTGGGTATAGTTCAATGATCTAAGCATTTACTTGACAAGCCAAAGGTCGTGGGTTCGATCCCCGACGGAGATTTAAAAAAAATAGGTTTTTTTAATCGATTTCTGAGCTCTAAAATGTTGATGTGAATTTGATCCCTCACCTGTAAAATGCTAGTCATAGCCTAATAATTAAAATTGGTGGTAGACGAAAGTTGTCCCATGAAGACTACCCATTCATAGTAATTTACTGTAGTATTAAGGAATATGCGTGAATGTTGGGCTGTAGTCTATGACGTTGGTGGATCAACACTCCACATCCAGTGCTTAACTAAATGTAAGATGCTAAACGTCATAGAATCCACAGATGAGACTTCAGAATCACTATCACCATCTGTCAGTATTCTCCTCTATGTGTTTACATAAAATATGTATTTTGAATTTTCCAAAAAAGCGTCATAGGAAATGTACACTTTAAAGGGACTGGTATATATAATATATTAACCAATTTCAACCTTTGCGCTATAAAGAGTTCAAGGGTTAGACGCATTTCATTACTTCTCTTCTTCGTGTCAGCGACATCAAATTATTTTTGCCCAGTATCTGGCGACATCGATAGCCCGTATGTTGCCTAGCGTTAGGTCTTGAGGTGTGCAGCTTGTTGAGCACATGGAGCAGGATCGCAGGTGGGAGGCGGTCTGCAGGTCTTCTCAGTCGCACAATAGTGGCTCTCCCTGCCGAAGAATTCTCCACAGCTCGAGGTTGTCTTTTGTTCTACCAACTCCGGTTCTTAATCTGTTTAGGGATTTCCAGGTCGGCCAGCCATGATTCTTGCCAGTTGGGAGGCCTTCCTTTGGAGTAATGAAATCCTCTGGTGCAAGTTGTCGCCAGACAAAAAGATTTTATTACTTGCAACTTCCTTATTATCGGTATGTTTCAGGGCGTATTCGCTGCAGAGTGTGGCGCGCTCGGAAAACTCTCTCGCTAAGTTGATAGGCACAACGGCCGTGCGGTTAGACGGTCTGACCAACAGTCTGGTACGACAGCGAGAAGCCATTAAGCGCAATGCCAAGCTTCTAATGCTTATTGTTAAAGATGCGGAGGCCATCTTTGAAAACGTCCCGACTGAGGAGCCGGCCGACGATGGCCTCCTCCCCTCTCCACAAAATATGGACGTCAGCAAGGTGAACACAACTAAACTACTTAAAATGGAAAGTTAAAATCAAAATTATTTTAACACATCGTCATCGGGAGGATATTTTAACTGCCACGTGAATATTTTTATAATTTGCTATATTTTGCACCTGCGACAGCGCAGCACCGTAACTAATGCAGTGGCCATTTTTAGAATTAATAGCAAACCAATGACAGACAGCCATGTACATTGATTGTCAAATAAATAAAATGGCGGCACATCACCGTATCTTTCTTTACTCCTTAAATCTAGACTAACACCTTTTATGTATGCAAGTCAGACGAGCGATCAAAAATGAGAGACGAAAGATTGTATATGGAGGTTTTCAGCGCCAGCCTGCAAGGGCTATATCCAGCTATTATCAAAAGATATCTCATTATTAGGAGACATTGAAATAATAAGAATAGAAATAATAAACTAGTAAAATATAAATTGGAAGAAATATGTTTGGCGGAACTGTAAAAAATACAATGACAAAAAAAATATGTTTCAAATTACACGTAAATACACGTAAATACACGTGACCTAACTTCTAAAAGCAGCAAAAAAAATATTTTTATGTTTTCACCAGCAGTAGTTAGTTGTCACTAAATTGTATGTAAAACAATGTGAGTCAATTTCTCGTACCATAAGAAACTCGGATTATTAATAAGAGTCCCACAGAAAAAAACAGACTCCAAAAACTGATATTGACAGGTCCTGTAATCCAGCAAAGGTTTCACAAAAAAACAGAAAAATTTATGTCCCGACAGCGATATGTTAAAAAAATATATAATTTCAACAAATACCCTGTCATTGTGCATGTATTTTAAGTTTGTGTGGTTATTTCCAGGTCCAGTCGACCTTGAGACAGCTGGTAAGAGATTGGAGCTCGCAAGGTTTGAAGGAGAGGGAACTCTGCTACCAGCCTATCATCAATGAGATTACCGAACATTTCCCAGACCCTAGGTACAGCAATTTATTTTCAGTATCAAAAATAATGTTTAAATATTTTCCACTGGTTAACCTTTATAACCTACCTGTATAACGTTTTTTTGCCTGTGGTATATGACTACTTGGATTCACATTTGTGAAATATTGCAGTATCATCATGTATGCAATACCAGAGGAAAATAGTCAGTTAAACTTTGTTATTTCAGAGATGTGGGTGTTCTTGTGCCGGGAGCCGGGCTGGGTCGGTTAGCCTTTGAGATCGCTGCTCGAGGATATCGCTGTCAGGGAAACGAGTTCTCACTCTACATGCTATTCACCAGCAACTTTGTATTCAACCAGTGTCACCAGGTTAGCATTTATTTCTTACAAAACTCTTGTGAATGTTAAAAATAAAAATAACATTTAATCATTATTACTTAAATATACATATACTATACATAAAATTCTTTTTTCAACGCGTCAATCCAAGCACAAAAATAGCGGCAGAAGCGGGATGCGAACCGCGATATATAACATTTAATCATTTTTATATTTATTAAAAAATCATGTAAATATCTATGTTAAAGAGGTTTGGTATGTATATATAATCGTGTCAGAAACATCAGGGTCTGATCATGTCCGCTCAGAAGTGGGCGACGTCATTGGCATTATTCCCGGCCATCATCAGGTCTTCCTGGGTGCAGCTACTCGGACACAGCGCACACTCCAGAAGGTGGGACAGAGTCTGCTTAACGCCGCAGTCACATTCAGCCGGCCCGCTGTAAAACTGCCAGGCTTTTATTTGTGTCCCCGTCTTGTATACTCCGGTCCGAAGTTTGTTAAGGGACCTCCGCGTGGTGCCCCCTAGAAACGATTATTTACAATGCCGGCCAATCCTTCTACTCCAGAAACAACAACACACGCAAAATAGATTTAGTAATATCGTGTTGTCGCAGTATTTTCTAATTATCATTTTTATGTTTTCCATTGTTATTATTTCTTTTTTTTTACTTTTATTTATATTCCATTACCTGTTATTTTTATTTTATTTTTTATTATCTTTATATTCTTTTGAGTTATCTGTTATGTCATCTGTATATAATACTTTTGTGTTTGTAATCCACTCTGTAAACTTGAAACCGTTCTGCCAAATAAATAAATAAAATAAAAAATGTTCAGGTGAACCAGCATACGGTGCAACCCTGGGTGCACCAGAGCGCCAACTGGCTGACAAGTGGATCCCAACTGGCAGAGTGCCAGTTCCCTGACATCGACCCGTCATTATTGACAGGCGCAGAATTCTCCATGGCGGCTGGGGACTTTACCAAGGCAAGATATTACCACTTACCAACATAAATTTTATGCAACATGAAGTTGTCACTTTCATTGTGATATCAGCTTGATATAGCTCTTTTAAGCTGATGCCGATAAGCCTCGAAAAACAATCTTTTATTTCTTATTTTATTTCGCTCGCCTGACATGCACATCTAATAATGTTAGTTTTAATTTTATATAAAATTACACGGCGTTTGCATACGCCATTTTATTTGTTATGACAGTTTCTCCATTTTATGTTAGTTCAACTGTCATCTTTAATTTGTGTTTAGCCGTGATTATCTTGGCGGCATGTCACAGTGTTCCGGCAGTCGTCAGTTGACTCTCGTCCGCCGGCGAAACGTCACGTACCGGTCGGACGAGGAAATCAAGTCTTTATTCAAAATAAATGTGAATTGTGCTTCAAAAACAAGTTCTTTTGCTTTGTGATCTGCTCCTGCATCCTGCCACTACGCAATTCGATAACAAACTTAGAGACGAGGATGTCGATACTGAAAATAGACATAAATGCCTGGACGAATCAACTTGATTTTTCAGACAAGTGCTTAGGCTTAAATTTTCTCTGCTTCTCATCCTCTTTTTGTCAGTATAATGTGTGTATTTCCAGGTCTACAAGACTGCAAATGAATGGGACTGTGTGGCGACGTGCTTCTTCATCGACTGTGCGCCCAACATCATCTTCTACATTGAAACCATCTTTCATGTCCTCAAGCCGGGAGGAGTGTGGGTCAACCTGGGACCGCTGCTCTACCACTACAAGTGAGTACCGCTTATATACAATAACATCCTCCTCTCTCAAAACGGTGTTATTCCGTCGCGTGATGGCAGGATTAGGAGCAGATTGATAACAGACTTTTTCAGAAACACATTGACATATATTTATGTCAAAACTTTACAAGCTTCCGGCCAGGCGGAATAACATTCCGCCGGCCGTAATGGGACCTTCTCGGTTGTCAACACATAACTGACGTGATGGGCTCGCCGGCGCTGCGGCTCTCACCCAGCGTTCCAGTGGCTATGTCTGTAACTAACACACCCGTGAGCGGACCTGTTCAAAATGACTATATGGCGGACACATAAATGTATGACAAGCGATCAGAAATACGAGACGAAAGATTGTATATCGAGGTTTTCAGTACCAGTCAGCAAGGGCTACATTGTTCTGATGTCGACAATTATTACTATCATAATCATAACCCTGTGTCTTTCTACCAATGGAACTTGGTCTATATCTATGAGTCTACATATAATATATCTTACCAACTGTACTTTAACTGTGCCGATTCAAGTGGTGCAAACCAAAAACTTAATTTCTAAAAATATATCGTATTTATGTTCGCTCGCCTGACATGCACGTCTAATGATGTTAGTTTTAATTATAGAATATTACGCAGGCGTTAGCATACGCCAGTTTATTTTTAATTTTTTTATATTATCTTTAATTTTATTTTTTGCCGCGACTGTCTTGGGGCGCTAGATGTCACAGTGTCGGCAGTTGTCAATGGACTCGCACCCCGGCCGGCGAAATGTCATGCCGGTCGGGCGTAGAAATCAAGTCTTTATAATATACGCGAATTGTGCTTTGAAAAGTTCTTTGTATTATCAATTTGCTACTGCATCCTGTCACCCAGTAATTCGATATCGAATTCCGAGAAAAGGATATCAGTACATTTATCATATTATATCAAAAAAATAATGAGGGAGTATAATTATAATTTAATATAATAATAAGGGAGTGTTACCACTTCACGTTCGATGAAAACAGTGTAAAAATGTCATGGAAGAGAGCTAAGAACTTTAGGTGTAAGGATAACTAACTTGTAACGAGGAGCCAAGTGCCATGCCACTTACAGAACTGTATGATGCCAAAAAGTCTATATGACAAATTTAGTAGATATATAGAAAAAAAGAATTTGTATAACTGTTTAAAAAAAATAATTAAAAACATTTTTTTCTAATTGATGGTGTGGTTTTACAGAGACTTGCCAAATGAGCACAGCATTGAGCCTCCCTTTGACGAGCTCTGCAACATCATTCAGGATGTTGGCTTTCGCATACTGGTGAGACACTTTTCTTATTTTATTAGATTTGTCCCTTAGCCCTTTAGATGCGAGGTGCTGATATATCCGCACCAACTTGCACTGCTCTTAAGTGCGAGGTGCGGATTTATCTCACGCCCTGAAAAAAACACGTCACTTCAGTGTGAGATGCGGATTTATCCGAATACTATATTGAAATAATTTTGTTTCGCATTACGACATTGCTTCGTCAAATTTTTTTTTACGATATGTATTGAGTTGTGGGTCATTCTACACATGTTTCAAATTTATTTCATTTAGTTCTGAAGGTGAATATAAATGCAGCACTGACTTATTTCAAGACTTTTTATGAAATCTTATTTTGCACATATAGGGTTAAGAATACCTTATTGTGATTAGATTAAAGGTGTAACCAATAGGTTAAAGTGTCCGACTGTCATGTAAGAGGATGTATATTGAGTCCTTATATCTATAAATTTTCTCGGTTGTTGTGAGACTAAACTCTTACCTGTAATCAAAATTGATATAACCTTTAAACGCCCAGTGGTCCCATACGGGACCGCAGATTTGTGTCGTTCTATGCCCTACGGTCCCATACAGGACAAGTGCTTATGGTTCATTTCACAATCGGATTACATTAATTTGTAATAATAGTATTAAAGTAAGTTCATGAAAGAATCTATTGTCCGACGAATCATTACAAACATTGGCCTGCTAGGGCATTGAAAGACACAAATTTGCGATCCCATATGGGACCACTGGGCGTTTAAAGGTTAATTGTCCTATAAACACCACCCATTCACAGTGAATGCCTATAAAAATGGACAATGTTTGAATGCTGCGTCGTTTTCCAATAATTTCAGCAGATCAACACTCCACATACAGTGCTAAGCCATGTATGCAATGTGCCCATGATTATGAAAGATGTGTTAGTCATGCTTCATTCCTTCTGAGATATTTAAAGGTTTGTGTTTTGATGTTGGTTGAAAACCAATGAAAGTGACAACTTCATGTCGGATATGTATGCACACTATATTAAGATTGTGATATTGGATGAGGATTATATTAATTTACAACAACATGAACTGAAATGAATAAATATGTCATTTATTCAATTTCTTGACTTACACCACTTTCATAATTGTACGCACAAATGTCTGAATTGAAATTTTAAATAAGATTGCTTCATCGCCGTTAGTCAGTATTCTCCTGATATTGTGGCTTTTGGGTTTAGCCGTGTGTGGTGAATTACTCATTTCCAATATTTCGACCGCCATTGCAGGGGTCTTCTTCAGGGTTGATGACTTAAGACTAGGATTAATTCGCCACACATGGCTAAGCCCAAAAGCCACAATA
This sequence comes from Glossosoma conforme, assembly GCA_022606575.1. Classification (NCBI taxonomy): domain Eukaryota; kingdom Metazoa; phylum Arthropoda; class Insecta; order Trichoptera; family Glossosomatidae; genus Glossosoma; species Glossosoma conforme. The sequence goes on along the minus strand of JAGTXR010000058.1, from coordinate 3,239,381 downwards.
TCAAATCTAGCCGTGAAAACCTGAAAAGTTATTTCAGTATTCTCCTGTATGTGTTTATATAAATAAATGACACAAGAGAGCGCCAGTTGATTCCGGCACTACCCCATAAGCACACTTGAACAAACAAATTTACACTTTTATTTTTTATTTAGAAATGCCGCACCGGATTGAAGACCACATACACTCAAAACCCAGCGTCTATGCTCCAGAACCACTTTGACTCGGTGTTCTTCGTTTGTCGAAAGCCTTCGACAGCAGCGGCTCCAACTCCGGCTACGGCTCCAGATCTGATGGAGAGCTGAGGAGTGCGCAGCAAGAATGGCACAAACCAGACATGGAAGACACACAAGAGGGCCAGAGACGTCCTCTCCCGCAAGCAATACAGAAAAAAGCAATTCTGTAAATAGATTTTAATATCGGTTTATTAACCCTTTACGTGCGAGGTGCGGATATATCCGCACCAACTTGCACTGCTCTTAAGTGAGAGGTGTGGATTTATCCCACGCCCTGAAAAAAACACGTCGCGGCAGTGGGAGATGCGGATTTATCCGAATACTATATTGCATATAATTTTGTTTCGTATTCCGACATTATTTCGTTAAAAAAAATTTTTACGATATGTATTGACTTGTGGGTCATTCTATTTATGTTTCAAATTTGCCCTTTTTTTAAATAAAAATGGATTTATGAATATAAATGCAGCACTGACTAATCAAAACACATAAAAAAATCATCCTTAAATATTCAACTTTATTTTTCATTAACTAATTGACTCATTTCGTGACTTTTTTAAAATCTTATTCCGCACCCTCCACTTACAATTGCAAAAAACATTCGTGAGCTCCAGTGATGTGTATTTACTACACCATATGAAAATGTCATTTAAAAACCGTAAAAATGTAAATATTCCTTAATATTACTTTGAATATGGTTGAAATTGAAATGTAACAATTTTTGTAATGAAAGTATCTGAAAAAGAAAAAAAAAACATCGTAATCAGTCACCATAGCTGCAACAAATTTAACGCGCATGTTAACGTGTGCCCATCTGATCCAAGTTTGCCTGTCTGCACAGCCTTCCGCGCAGATGCATGACACGTGCGCGTGATTCTATCCCCGATTATTCCACAAATTATTTATTTTCATCGCTACAAATGAATTGTTATAATTTTATTTAATACTTTATAATATTATGGAGGAATACAAAAATTGTGAGCTCAGTATCTATTATATTTTATATGGATATTCTCATGATATTGTGGCTTTTGGGTTTAGCCGTGTGTGGCGAATTTTTTCTATCCGATATTTCGACCGCTATTGCAGGGGTCTTCTTCAGGGTTGATGACTTTGTAAGTCATCACACAAAGTCATCAACCCTGACGAAGATCCCTGCAATGGCGGTTGAAATATCGGATAGAAGAAATTCGCCACACACGGCTTAACCCAAAAGCCACAATATCAAATCTGGCCGTGAAAACCTACGAAGTTATTTAAGTGGATATTCTCATTATTAGAGTCGAGTTGTAGTAAATACATATCATCGTAAAGCAAGGGTTAAAGTGTAACTCTAATGTGATATAGACAAATAAAAAATAGTAAATATTACTACATTTTTTTTACTGGGTTCAATTATTAATTTGAAAAATATTTGTTGTCTTCACTATTTATTTTCACTTTTGTTGTTTGATTATCTGACTCGACTTCCACTTTTTAATTATGTAAATGGAATCTTGAAGAAAAACATTTCCTGACCACTACTTTTTTGAGTTTCACACCAAAATTCCCCATTTTATAACTTTCGAATATTCTAGCTTAGTGATTATTTCTCTACTATAAGCACATGTAACATCATGTTGCTTCAAACTATTCCATATTTCTATTCCAGTACATTATTTCTATCAACCTCAATCTAGTGCATATAGTTATTTATTTGATAGAAGAATATTTTTGAATCCATTATAAGACTGTAAATATAGAATTCAATATATTAATTATATTGTATTATGTAAAAAAACTAAATGTCATTTGTCACATACATTTTTACTGAAATCCCTTACATTGATTTTCAGTAATGAACTAATTTGAACATTAAACAGTAAAATAGCTGTAATATGAGGTTCGGAAATCCATTCCTTTAAGGGTTGTAAAGTAAAACCATGTAAAATGAATTAATCGTTAAAATTAACTTTTATCAAAATAATCTACTTTGACTAAGAGATATGTTTTTTTTTTTTTTTTGATAAATAGATTTTTTGTTTCACTATTATGTTTCTTATTTAGGTGATGCATTTTTAAAGTGCAAAATAATTTGATCTTATAATAGAAAAGACAGTTTTTATAGTTTCACCATATTTTATGTAAAATATATGATTTATTTAATTAATACTGTAAATTAACCCACCAATAAAAGGCAGATTGTATATGTATTTGTGTACTTAGTGTCTAAATAAAATTATTGGAAACTGAGGGTGTCAATCTTTTGGCCATTTGTAAATTAATATTTTTTACATAATTTTTTGCTGTTCTTTCTAAACAAAAAAATATATTGTCATAAATGTTGCCATGTTCAATAATTATGTTTCACTTAGTACCTTATCATAAAATTTATTCACCTTTGTTTTATTTTTTTAAAGCTTTGTTGACTGCATAATGTATTTAAAAAAAAAATACACTAGATTAGATTAGATATTATATCTGCTGATTTATAAACTTTGGTTTTGTCATCATTGACAGCTTATATTTATTTTTGAATCAATACAAAATTCTCTATAAAAAATAAAATTAAATATTTTTTTTATTAAAATGAACACTCTTAATTATTTTATTTAATGCACTCTTTACATTTTCCATATTATTTATCATATGCTCCATCAACATATTTTTGGTATCAATCTCAGATAATGTAAAATATTTAGAGCCGATTCTAAAGCTGATCTCCCATCCAAAAAACTAGGTGACTCTATAGTCAGTATTTCACTGACAAACAACTTCTGTATACAAGACAAATCCGCCCTATCCTTGAATACAGTACTCACCTTTATGCTGATCCCCAGAATATCTACTGCACTAAATTGACTTGGTTCAAAAGAGAGCAGTTTATCTAATAATAAATAATGTCACACTTAAGTCTTACCTCCAGTCCTTGGAATCTATGAACTCAAGATATAGCCCTGCATTCATATATTCTCTGTTTAAGGTGTTCATTAAACCTTTCGCATTGGTATCCGATATATGCCATCTAAGATTCCCCTACCATTGACATCGGTAGCCGTGATATATCGTTTTGCGACTTTCTTAGAATAGTTTTTTATGCATCATCTGATAACTATATGATACAAAAATCAATGTGATAAAAGAAAATAGACCAGATAAGGACATTTATGCTACAAATACTTGTTTTATAATTGACAGTTTAATTTGTATTCCACCGAGCCATAATTAAATCGTTAAATTGGTTGTCTTTACAAAATACTTTCGTCTACCATTAATTTTGATTATTTATTATTATCAAAACAGAGACATCATAAATTATCTGCCATTTTTTTTTGTTGAATATTCTTATGACAATAGGCACCTAGTTGTGTTTTTTTTTAAGAGGCGGCTTTTCTTCGGTCTAACACATTTTTATGAGAGCTAAGTAATGTTTATCACTGTAGATTTCGTAATTTCATTGGTTAAGTACATTTCTTCAAACATATTTTATTTTTCATTGATTTAAAATAATTCAACTAAAGTTATGTTCTTTTGTATTTAAATAATTCGGCGAAGACCGTTTTTTGATGCTCACTAAAATTTAAAGAGGCATGCAATTTGAAGGGGTCTTCGAAAACCATTTTTGGGTAAGGACGGTATACACTGTTATCATTATTAGTTCATAGATCATGAACAAAATTAGATATGTACCTACAGATTTCAAATTAGCTTGGAATGTTACCAGTAACTAATATTTATGGTACTGTATATTATTTAAATATATGGCAATTTCATCTTTATTTGACAGTTAAAAACTTCATCAACATGGCTATCGGCATTGACACGAGCGATAGAAAGCCTAGGCGTATGAAAGGGACTCCTTCCTACGCAATAAGAAACAAATTCGCATTATCTGTCGTCGGTGTGGGGGTCGGCATCGGCCTCATCTTAAAGTACGATTACATAATATTTTTCCGTAAAGTGCAAAAAGTATTTCATAACCTTCCATAGGGCATGATTCTGGAACGAAACAATACAAAACAGTTATAGGTTATTTTTATGCTTGTTAAGTTTATGATAATGGGATATTAATAATATTTGAGTCCCCTTTTTCAAAATTACGATTGCCTATTATTTTTTATTGTTATCTGAAAATATTACTGACTACATATAGTTTGTTGGTAATTATTAGGGTTACACTTCTATGTCAAGCTTCAAAATGTTTAGTTGTAATAATAAAATAAAATAAAATTCCTAATTTTGACAGACTGTATGTGTGTACAGAATGCATAAGCTGACTATAAGTCCTGTTTTAAATAGAAGCATCCTGCTTTTAGGATGTATTTCCTGTTAGTTAACCTTAATGCCCCATTTGTAGAAATTTATAACTGTTTTGTAATTTTTTCTCGTGCTGAGTCAAAATGAATCAAATTTAAATATATTTTTTAATTAATAAACTTCCTTGCATGCCTTAAAGTTTACATTTATTTACGTTAAAATGATAAAAAAATATATTTAATATGATTGGGTTTAGCCGCCTGTTATCATTATATTATTATATCAGTATTTATATAGTGCGTTTTTATGACTAACTGTTCATTCTGGCAGCGCTTCTTTGCCTCTTTAAGAAAAAAGGTGTATCTTGAGTATGCCTCTGAAAGATGCCCTCAATTTTAGCTCTCTTATACTTTCCGGCAGCGAGTTCCAGGGTGTTGGTGACCATGCTAGATTTTTTTTTATGTAAACACATACAGGAGAATACCGACAGATGGTAATAGTAATTCTAAAGTCTCATCTGTGGAATTCCATGACGCTTACCATGGTGAATATGACTAAGCGCTGCATGTGGAGTTTTGATCCGCCAACGTCATACACTGCAGTCCAAGATTCGCGCATCATACTTTATTATTACAGGAACTTACTATGAATGGGTGGTCTTCACGGGACGACTTTCGTCTAGCACCAATTTTGATCAATAGGCTATGACTGGCATTTTACGGTTGAGGGATTAAATTCACACCAACCGGGGGAAATCTTAGAGCTCTGAAATCGATTAAAAAGCCTTTTTATATATATACTAGCTGACCCGGCAGACTTCGTACTGCCTCAATCGATAAATAAAAGACCTAAACTTTTGTATAAAATAATCTTAAAACAAACAAAACGAATCCGTATTTAATAAAAAACAATTTTTTGAATGAAGTATGAAGTTTTATTATTATTTTCGACATATCATGTTGCTTACTTACAAAACAGAGTTTTCCTGAAATACTATTTTTTGCGATTTATAAGGCTTAAATTTGATATTGACAGACACACACTGTTATGATACAGTCTGTTAATCAATTTAAAGCTTTCTCATAAACTATATTTTTTGTTTTGTTTTGTGGTGCGTAAATAAACAAAGAAGACGGTTTTCCGACGCGCGAACACGCGATGTATAATTGTCCATGCGCGAAACAGGGAAACTCCAAGTTGATTCCAAACTTCTAACGACTGTCCTTGCGATTTATTTATGGTCATCGCAAAGGCCAGACGTACTGGAAATCGTAAGCGTTTAAAATCGAATGGTAAATCCGTTGGAATCATCGGTATCCGCGGAATCAAGACATCCTCTTCTTTGTATTTTCCTTTTATGATTGTTACCTCAATGAGGTTATTCATCAGCTTTTTCACAGCCAGTCTTGTTTAACTTGACAACTGATCCTACTTTTAACTGCAAATTGTGAGGTGGTAATCCAGACGAATTCCAGTGAATTTAAAAACTCCGTGGGATAGTTGACTACGTCATCCTGGTTCAAAACGGTGTCGACTGATTTGAAGGAAACCAACTGTCCTGGAAGAAAATTCTGAATGGTCGCATTGAGATCCTCGACATCTTTATTTTTCGCCGCCAATATTGCTCGTTCACCCAGCCAATTATGGGTATTAAACTTTTGCGCTATATCTGGGAAAACACGCTGAATAAGCTCCTCTTTTGAGTCTGTGATGTGACAGAAATCTGTGGGTTATGTGATGAATCCGGTCGAGGTGTCCACTGCAACTTTATTATTTCCAATGTCTAACAATTGCTTCGCAAACACATTTGCAGTTTCATCTTGTTGCAAAAATACTCGCATTTTAGTTGTTAATTGGAGTGTCTTTAAATACTGTCACAAATTCGATGATTTAAGGCATGCATTTAGTTCATCAGCAACAGTTGATCGGGGAATAACTGGAAGAATCTGACGAAAATCACCTGACAACAGAATCATGGCCCCACCAAAAATATTTTGGTTGTCACGAAGATCTTTCAACGTTCTGTCCAGTGCCTCCAGTGACCTCTTATGGGCCATTGTGCATTCATCCCAAACAATCAATTTGCATACCTGTAGGATCTTGGCCATTGCGCTATTTTTGGCGATGTTGCAAATTGATGTTTCAGTGATTTGCATGTTTAATGGTAATTTCAAGGCAGAATGTGCAGTTCGCCCGCCTTCTAGCAGAGTCGCAGCTATTCCAGATGAAGCCAATGCTAGAGCAACATCATTTCGCGATCTAATCCTCGCCAAAAGCAATGAAATTAATAACGTTTTTCCGGTTCCTCCGGGAGCATCAAGGAAATAAATTCCACCAGATCCACTGTTCACAGCTTCTATCAAAGTGTTGTACGCAATTTTTTGTTGTTGATTTAATTGTGGAACATTTGTACGAACTGTTTCGGTCAATGCTTCAATGTCGTACTGTTGTTCTCTTTGCAACTCGTGGTTTAATGCATCGTGCATATGACGATTTGGTTCTGTCATTCCCAAACACGACAATACTTTATTTGCCATCAATAAACACATATCTTCTATCATGATCAATGTCTCATTGTAAATTTCTGCAGTCATTTGTAGTGTAGGATTCAAAGTTTGACGGCACACACGATGCAAAACATCCTCAGACATGTCATCTCTATACTTAACCCACAAATCTTTTGGATGTTCGGAACGCGACATTAGATCCTCAAACGCGCACGCGAAGACTATTTTGATAGATATGATTGAATTTGAACTTTGTGCAGCGGTAATAAATTGCAAATTGACTCTTTGAAGTTAGGAACACACCTACATTTCTTAGACAACAGTGAGTGATTATAATTTAATATGAAATTTATTGAATAGTAATAAAGTTCAAATTGACTCTACATTTTATTTAGAAAACTTTTATATGGGAAAAAAGGGCTGTTTTTAGGGTTTTCCCGGCAATTATTCGAATTTTTCTCACCTTTTATACCTTCCTTAAACTTTCACAAACATTTCAAGACCAAGATAAGATAAATCCGTTCAGCCGTTCTCGAGTTTTAGCCAGACTAACGAACAGCAATTGATTTTTATATATTTAGAAGATAGTCCACGTTCGAATCTAATCATTTGATTTTCTTAAAAGAACAAAAAAGCCCTGCATCGTTGTTGTTTCTATATGTATTTCTTTTACATGAAAATATTTATTGAATTTTTTTTTTTTGCAGTTATTTGCCTGCTTCATTGAGATTCCGCCAAATATTAATAGACTACATAAACGAGGTGGATGCTGACAGTTTTGACAAAAGGGAGATGCTGCCAATGTTTCCTAGCCGTGAGGGCGTGTCTCTCAGGCAGGGCATGATCGACCATGGTCTGCTGATCCATCCCGACGTCTCCGGCAAGAGCGGGAAAGAATAGCCTTACCGCAAAACCAGCCAGATTAATATTAGCCTCATTATTTAGTTCATAAAACATATTTTATATATTTAATTAGTTTATTATGTCAAAATTACAATTGAAGAAAACGAACGTTGCAGCAGAAAGGTAGGTTTTAAAATATATTATACTTTGTCTTATTTTCTTAACATCTTTTTTGAAATTCTGAAGACTTATTTGTAAAATATCTTTGTTTTTCAAATCTCATGCCGTGCTGTATTAGATAGAAAAATATAGATATTTTAAATTGTTTTTAAGAAAAATAAAAATGACCTTAGCTCAAAATTAAATCAGTAATTATGTATCCAGCAGGCTGTCATCTCACTTCATGTTATTGATATGAAATTTAATGAATCCGTATTAATAATACGGATTTATCCTTTTTTAATGGTCGGGTTGGTATTTCATGGTAGATTTGATTTAATTCAAATAGTTGGTTTTTTGCTTTTTCAGTGCAAAAGATAAATTCAGCAATAAAAATGCTATTGAAAAATCACAGTCTAGAATAAAATACCTCTTCACGAGTGAATTGTCTAAGGAAGATGTTCCCAGCACCAAAGAATCCAGTCAAACCACCGAGAAAAGCTGCAGAGCAACCAGTAAATATTTCAAACCAAATGATGAACCTGATGAAAGCGCATCTAACTTCCTTCCAGAGAGGACGTCTAAAAAAAAAATTATCACCAAGGCTAAAAATAAATCTACAAAAGATGCCAAGTCATCGAAAAGTACTGCAAAGAAAAGTGGCAAGAAATCTAGTAAGGATAAAAACCAGCAAAGTATTAACAAGATGATTTCAAAGAAGATTGATAATTTACAGAAGTACACTGAAGAATTTGAAAAAGTTTGTAAATTAGGCGGTGTCGATGTGAATCCTGAGCATTTACAGCTCGCCATCGCTCTGTCCAGGTCTTTAGTGGAATTCGAAGGTGTCGATAGCTCTGGTAACGTTAACTCAACACCTGAAGAATCCTCTGACGGACTTAAAATTGAAGAAGATAGAGTTAAAAAGATACGGAGCACTTTAGATCAGTTTGGATTTAAAATTCACTCCGGCCCTATATCTCTTAAGGTTTCGAAAGGTAATAAAAGAGGCAGAAAAAGTCTCAAAACTACATCTTTGCTTTTGACAAAGAGTATTGAAGAAAGAAGACAAGTAATTGCCGATAAAGTCAAAATTATTCTCGCAGAAAATGAATCGAGCGTGAATGTTTGCGATTACAATTTTAAAGCTAACGAAGTGACAAGTTATGATTTGAAAGCTGGACTTTGTAAAGACGCTTGTGTTTTTTATAAATCTAAATTGATTTACGGCAAAATGCAAGATGAAATTGACGTTTATTACGTTTTGAATCTTATTTCGCCGTCGTCTTGTCGAGTCGGCTGTTTGCTCAAAGATTGGGCGAGTATTCCTGGAAGAGAAAAGAGTCCAGAGAAAATCGTAAAAGATGTTGATTTCAGAGATTCCAATGTGTTTTTAGACAATTTAGACGTCTTGTTGAGTTCATCGATTTCCGATTTTCAAAAGCTTATTGATGTCTCTAAAATTTGTTCTTTAAATAAAAGTGATAATGTTTCATCTACCTCAACACAATCAACAAGTAAAGCTGATAATAATGCTTGTAAAAAATTATCTTTTGTTGAAGAATCTTTTCAAAATTATGTCATGGGAACATGTTCGAATGTAGGTAGAGATTCCCCTGATATGTTTGAAGATGACGATATTGCTGAAGAGAATGTACAAGAAGCATTGCAAATTAATGTAGAAAATAATAAAGTTGCTGCTATAGAGGTAGCAGATTCATCTGATGATGAGCTTCCTAGAGTCTACATCAGCCAAGTCGTAAAAAAGTCATCACAAGACATTAAAAATACTAGTTTCAATGTTTCATTGACGCCGCCGGTATTGAAGACATTGTGTGAAAGTAATGCAAGTGTTGCTAGTTCTGTTATAAAAAAAATATCCAATTTGAATCAATCAAAAGAATTTGAAAATTCAAACGTTGATGACAATTTAATTCCAACATCCGATTGTGATATCAGTGGTGACGATAAATCACATGAAAGCCAAATAATATGTTCTAAAAAGTCTTCAGATGCATCAGATTGTAATGTTTCTACTAAGAGTGTTAAAAATATTTCTACTTCTTCAAATATGGTTGAAAGTTGTGAATTTAAGTTGAATCGGTCTAATGATTTGCAAAATTCAATCGACAGTTAATAAAATTGATTTGTCACAAAAAGTGTCGTTTTGTGATCTATCAGTCAGTGATGATTCTGGTAAAATATATGAAAACGCCGATGGTATCGTACACTTTGAATCGTTTCATGAACCACATACTGAAAATATTCAAAATTTATCAATATCGCTTATTTCTGATGAAGAAACTGACAATTTATCAGGAGAGAGTGCTAAAAAAGGACATAAAGAAAAAGATGATGCAAAATTTAAAGATATGAGCATTGAGTATCCTCCAGAGAAATTATTTAATCATTCATATGTTCGCGATAATTATTGTGAATCGGACAATTTGGGAAATTTATATAACGATTTATTTACACGAGAAGATGATGAAATTTTTGAAAATTCTAAAGTAGATGATTCATTAAATATTGATTTAACACAATCGTCTGATTCACAAATATCGAATTCACCGAATATATCTCACAGTTCTGGTAATAAGCATAGAAACACAGATGAAAATAACTCAAATGTCAAAAATTCAATTGATTCACCAAGTAAAAATGCTTCTGAACACTCTGTCAGCTTCAGCAATGAATCTGTTAGCGAAAATTCGGGATGCAATGATGCGTTTTCTATATCTGACGAAGAGTTTAATTATTCAATCAACAAATCACGTAGAAAAAATAAAAAATCGTTTCCTTGTGACGAATTGAGCAGCTCAAAGAATTCACTTTGTAAGGTAGACGGTAATGGTGCTGATTTCATGTTGGATGAGACAAAAGAAAAAATATTTGAAACAGACACAGCGCAGATTCCAATTGAGACTATAAATAGGTTTACCGGAAACTTTGATTTGTATGGCTCATCATTTTTTAACCGCAAATCTTCGTGTGCGACGAGCTGTGTAAATAATATTGATAAAACATTAGAAACTCGTAAAAGTCATGTTGATATCAGCGAAAGCTGTGAGAAGAATTTTCAAAAATGTGAACAAAACGACGTGTCTTACAACAATTTAAAAGAGGATGTGTCTTGTGCGAATAATGTTAAATCCTTTGAGGTTGGAAGTTCTTGTCAAACACCAGAAAATGATAAATATTTGATAAAGACTCGAGATTTTACTCCTGTACAAGATTACAGCAAAATGGACACTCCTGTGATGATGAAAGAACTGTCGAGGTTTGGGTTGAAACCTGTCAAACGGAAAAGAGGTAATAAATTAATCATTAGACTCTTATAAATTATATATAATCGTTTGTAAATAAGATGTGACCTTAACACATTGTTGTTGGGACACGGATTTTTCCGTTTTTGCGGAACTGTTACTGGATTGCGGAACCCGTAAAAATCCGTGTTTTGTAGTCTGTTGCTAGAGTCGGCTCACGTGTTTATCCGTGAAATTTGAACTGTACTTTTTTTTGCTTTCTGCAGCTAGACGTCACTGCTCTGATATTTAATAAATACATTTTTTATTAGTCGTCACAATTTAACAATCTGAAAAATCTAGTTAATTTCATAACAAAATTTTAAATTATTTTTTCCAGCTATACAACTTTTGGAACACATATACGATCAAACACATCCGCTGTTGAAAGATCTACAAAAAAATAAAAAGAGAAAAATACAGTCAGAATCCAATAAAAATGTAATCGAAACTGAATCCAATATTATAAATACGGTTTCCGAAATCAATACAAATAGTGATTTGCTAAACAGTCCAACTTGCTCATATATTCGGAAAGATGCTGATGAATTTTCTTCTGGACCTCGAATTAAATCTCGTTTGAAGAAATGTGTAAAAAAAAATATTGATTTCAAAGAGAATGTAAACAGCAATGCTGAAGAGAAAAATGCTGTTGACATTTATGTTCCGGATTGTGAAAATGTTGCCATTAAAGAAATAGCTTGCGATCCGGAATTGTGGATATTTCAAAAAAAAGAGAAGGCAAAGGTATGTAGTATAAATAAAATACGGCGGTACCTCGACATAAGAGCTTAATTTGTTTCGCAACCTTGCTCGTATTTCAAGTTACTCGTATCTCAATGCAAATTTCCAAAAGTCTCAAAACACGAGCACAACTTATCAAAGATGCTTTGACAGAGAGAGCACAATGATAACTGATTATCTGACCGTGACCGGGGATTCAGGTGGGAAAGCGTGACGCGTGGTTCATGTGCAACCGGCCGACCTGCTAAGCCGATTGCTCGTATCTCAAATTTTGTTCGTATTTCAAAGCAAAAAATCACTCGCTCGACGGCTTGTATCTCAAAAAACTTGTATGTTGGGGCACTCGTATGTCAAGGTACCAATGTATTATAAATAACATTAATTGTAAAAATAACTACTATTTGGTTCTTCATTCATATTTAAAATATCATAGAGTTTTTGTATTTGTACCTCTGACGCTTCTTTTACTCTAAAATATGGCACGAACTATTCCAAAAACTAGAATATTACTTACAGCAATCTTCTTGAACATTTTATTGTAAACTAGCTGACCTGGTAGACTTTGTACATATTTCGTATTCATTATATTCGTTGATATCAGCTTGATAACTCTTTAAGGCTGATGCCGAAAAGCCTCGAAAAACGATCTTTTGTCTCTTATTTTTGTTCACTCGCCTGACATGCACATTTAATATTTTTTTTTTTTTTTTGGGGGCCTTAGGCCCCTGGGCCGGTCGCCTTGTACCTGCGCTCCTTGGGAGCACTTACCAAGGCATTGTTTTCAGAGTACATTCTCGTTATACAAGTAACTGGTTTTGGTGAGCAACACCACACATGGGTGTAAAAGTTAGTAGTTCAGACGTTAAAATTTGGACTTTTACCAGCAGTCGTGGCCGAGCGGTAAAAGGAATCTGATTTAATAATATTAGTCTTAATTTTATATAAAAGTACACGACGTTTGCATACGCCATTTTATTTGTTTTGACAGTTGCTCCACTTCATGTTGGTACAACTGTCAACTTTAGTTTCTGACTTAGTTGCATTTATCTTTGGGGCGCAACATGTTACAGTCCCCGACTGACAGCTAGTGCCCGCAGTTCTCGCCCGACCGAGACTGACGATACAACATGTTACGGTCGGGTGGGGAAACCGAAATCTTATATTGAAAATAAACACGAATTGTGCTTCTGAAAAAGTACTTTGCTTTGCGACCTGCTCCTGTATCCTTCCTCCACGCGGCCAAATGACCAACCGCGATTTGTTGCTCCCCTTTAAAATATGGGGGATATTATCGTATTTATATAACTTATTTTAGCTGAGTTTTAGATTTATTTGTCCAGAGATGGCGTTGTGTGCAAAATGATAATGCATACACCGTCATCTACATACGCATAACATAATTTTGAAAAGCCTTTCCATACAAAATGTATGAATAATTTAATTCCTTCATATTTTTTCCAATGCTTTAATACATATTTTTCTGTTCGGGATCAACAATCACAAAAATCTGTCCAGTCTTTTTTGAGTTATAAATAGTTTAACTAACATTACATTCTTTTATATATATATTTAATGTTAATTAAATGATTTAATTGTATTGAAAGGTTCAGGGATGTCGAGTCCCTCTGCACGTAGCGTTTCACAACTACCTGTCCTTGAGGAGTAAGCTGCGAGACGCCATCTTGAGATACCACCCTGTGAACATCGACACCATTCATAAGTCGCTCGCTAAAGACGGACACAAATATGAAGCAAAGGTATACATTATAACAAAATAAACGTACATATAGTAAACATACATATTCACGGCAAACATATTATGTTATTATCAAACCAAAAAACTAGATGTGTTATATAGAAGGGTTGCCGTAAAATAAGGTTCCCATGGCGCTACAGTCCTGAAAAGCGCTGTTATGGTGGATCCCGCGATTCTATAGTGTACCTTGGTTCCCCCACTCCAAATCCCTTCCCTAGCGAGCTGCCTGCGGAGCTCAGTTTCGGCTTGGCAGCCGTTTGTGATGGATCTCCCCCTCGCTTCGCCTAGTGATTACTGATTCTCTGACCATGGCTGGGGGATTCACGCGGACGTGAAAGCGTGACATGCGGGCCGATTGTCACTAATCCAATTGCTCGTATTTCAAAGCAAAAAATTGCTCGCTCGACGGCTTGTATCTCAAAAAACTCGTATGTTGGGGCACTCGTATGTCAAAGTACCACTGTATTTAAAAAAAAAATGGAAGCCTCTTGGAACACCATAAATAATAGTCAAATTCCATATTTTGTAACATGTATCTTGTATTGCCTGTATAAAAAGAAAATAACATTTTTACTATCTTGCTATTATTATTGATGAAAATAATGTTTTTTATGCCGCAAAACCAAAATTACAGTAGCGCTAAAAAATATATCGCCCTTTAATTTTTTTTCTTCTTTTTTCAGGATTTATTTCACTTTATGGATGAAAAATGCATTAGAATTAAAACCATAGACAAATGCACCGGAGCTCGGGGAGGGAATAAAAAATCAAAATAAATAATGTTGTAAATTATTCAATGTTATTATTTGAAATAAATAAAAAAAAATAAACAACTCAAATTCGTGCTTTTAATACATACCCTATTTTTATCAGTAAAATAAATCAATTTTACTATTGTAACTAAACCTTATGACTTCTGGGCACGAACTTGATGTCGAGACATTACTTTTTTTACATTTTTTTTTTATACATTGTTATACTTTTAGCGACACTCCGAGCATGGATCTCTCCATGGCACGCTGGGTGACCTTTGTTTTATGGGTAAGACTTGCTGTTAGATTACACGTCTCTGCGCCATAAGTTAATACAGGGAGGATGCATTGGTTAAACGCCTTAGTTTTAAACGAGGATATTCGCAGAAGAACTCAAGTAGTGGATGCTACCCAACGAATACGCACACTCAAGTGGCAATGGACAGGACATATCTGTCGAACAGATGACGGTCGATGGGGAAGAAAAGTATTGGAATGCTTTTCCAGCGTTTGTATTTTCTACTTCCTACAATCTGGATCTCTTCAAGAAACAATCTTCCCAACCCACAATCAAACACAACACACGTTTTCCGCATGCAGCGTCCAGCTTCCATGACTGAGCGTAATAGAGTGCACTGGTCTTGATCGGTTGTGCTCTCCTGCATGCGATTACATAAAAAATAACTTAAAATGTGATGTACGTATTAAGCTGTTGTATATACTCTAAAAGGTGGTTTACAGGAATCGCAAAATTGATCAGTTATTGTAAAGATACAGGGAATAATGGTTTGTGTTGTTGTTTCTTTCCGATAATTGACACATCATTCGTGCGGCTATTCATTACTGCGCAACTTTCTGTTGGTAATTATGAAATAAAAAAATTATGAAATTTTATTTTTCTTTTATTTAAACATCTTACTTAACACAAAAAAAATATGATACATAAATAAATGCCATCGATACTATAATATTATAAAATATTTCAATATTAATTAGTTTTTTTCAATTAAAGTTAATTGCACTTTTTTATAAATTCATTTGATACTATGTATCCTTCCTTATATTTATTATATTAATTTATTTCATAGAATTTAGCCATCGATATCAACATTACAACATTTTCAATTTCAATTCATTTTTTCCTACAATAACATTACTAATTTTACAAATTCAATGCGTTACTATTGTTTTATATAATTAATAATTTTATAAAAAAAAATACAAATATAATTACTTATGATTAAGTACTACGAACAAATCAATAAAGACAAGCAACAGAAGGTCCCAATGCTCATCAAACAGACGACGCCAACAAATTATTCTTTCAAGGAAATTTGTGGAGTTCATGCCTGAATTAGGCCTCCCTTATGTGAAATATATCAACATCCGAGGCGATTTGGTTGAACAGTTTGATCCCTGATTTAGAAATTATGTTACATTTACATTTTGAAAACAAATTAAAGTTATTTGCTAACTATTTTTTTTTTATCAAACTGAATACATAATTTAGCTACATAATATCAGTTTTAAGTTTATATTATATAAGGATTACTAAATATGAAACACATTTAATTATTCTAATACGCGATGAATGTCTTGGCAAATATTATGAAACAAAACTCAATTGAGACAGCCTAACATACCTCCACGACTGTCATGATGAGTATGTTCTAAGGAGCATACCTCCACTACCTCAAAACATTAACTCATCACAAAATCGTCAACCCTGAAGAAGACACCTGCAATGGCGGTCGAAATATTGGATGGAAACTATTCGCCACACATAGCTTAACCCAAAAGCTACAAGGATACAAAAACCAATGAGATATATGAAAATAGACCAGATAAGTACATTTATGCTTCAAATACTAGTTTTATAATTGACAGTATAATTTGTATTCCACCGAGCCGTAATGAAAGGGTAAGGGTCACGACTTAGTTGTAATGATAGGCAATAAAACAGTACGTTCAATATGGGAAACTATAACTCAATACAAAAGCTTTAAGTTCCTTATTGATTCGTCATTCAGAAAATAGGATTTTTGTGACATTCGTTTAAAAATGCAATTGTTATAAATCAAAATATTCGGTTAAATAATAGATTTGTTGGATAACTTGTCGGATACTCCTTACTGGTTTGAAATAAGAAATACTTCATTTTCATGGAGAATTACGGCGAGCGGATTTTTTGGAATTTTCCCTCGGATCATTGAGATGACGTTTTATTTTTTGAGTGGATTTGATGGTTGGTGTTGGAGTTTCTTCAGTTTTATGCGCCGCCTCGTCACCGCCGCCCATTGTTGCCTCTGCCACCATTTTCTGAAAATAAAATTAGGCATTCGATAACAAAGCATAGGGAATTAAAAAAAAACTTGTAATTTAAAAAGCCTTTAAATAGCATTGAAGTTGTAAACTGATAATCATTGGTATAATTGCATTATATTTATAGTAAATTATTTCAAATTAAAAAATCTTTAAAGGTTCAGACAACTCTAATAATATTTAATGTGTGAAATAGGAGGAAATTCAACCTAACTTAACTTAACCTATTTCCAAAACACATATACCCATCACACAATTAATATCCACCTTTTCACTCACTCTTTGCTTTATATAGAGCCAACACACACTTTCCTAACAGACTTGAAAATGGCCATTAGACCTGGCTGAAACATGTCGAAAAATATATATTGTGGGATAAATTCTAAAAATTCTTTTATTTATATCTAACCTAATCATTTGCAAGATGGAAATAAAATTTTCAGTGTCTTGCTACAATTTCTTGAATACTGACTTAACATTCATAAATCAAGCAATATTGTCATTTATTAGAATGGGTGAAAAACCAAAACCATGCTATTCAAACATATACAAGGGTGCACAAGGAAGTGATACATGAAGAAAAAGTTGATAAATCATTAGGCTTACCGTACTGTTGGCATTACTGTGTTTGAAAAACTTTTATTTATCCTCAATGAGTTAAATTAAGCCACTATTATAACGAAACACTCCTTTTATAAAAGGCCTCTACTCTTTTATAAAAGACCCTAATACGGGCGAAAAATCGATGTTACGCGTAAAAAATATATGTATTTACGAAAAATGGCATAACTTTTAAAATACCCAACATAACTACATTTTTTTCTTCAATATGATTCTCACTTATCATAGCACCAGCAAATTTATCAAAAAGTTGTAGAACTTCTTACATTATTTTTTCATTGTCCACAACTTGAAAATACACATTAAAGAATTTAAGGGTACGTTTTTATATAATTATCACGTTTATATATAATAATTATTTTGTATGTACTATATAAATATATATGTATCTAAAAAACAAGGCAGATTGGGTATTGCACAACCCACCCAATCCTGCTGGAATAAAATCTTTTATTATTATTAGAGATATATATATTTTTAAATTTAGAGTATGATATTCATGGTAACAATAACCCCTTTGAAGGATATTATCACAAAAAAACACATTTATTAGAAGTGAGAACACATTCTCGGTCAAATGATTTCGCAAAAAAAATCAATTTAACTGAAGTTAAAATTGTAATAAGTGTGACAGTGAATAAAAAATGTATTTATAAAAGTATTCTATGTATCAGAGCAGTGACATCTAGCTGCAGAAAGCAAAAAAAAAAAATACTATTCAAATTTCACGGATAAACACGTGAGCCGACAACAATGTGTTAAATATTGTAATTTTTTGGCATCGCATCCACGAGTACATACTGACACAAAATATGACTAATCCATCAGCCTATCTACCGGTAAACTTGATTATTTTTTATGTAATCACATACGGGAGAATACCGACAAATGGTGATAGTAATTCTCAAGTCTCATCTGTGGAATTCTATTACGCTTACCATGGTGCACATGGCTAAGCGGTGCTTGTGGAGTGTTGATTTGCCAACCTCATAGACTACAGCCCGAGATTCACACATCATCCTTATTATTACAGGAATTTTCTAAGAAGATTTTCTTTTCTTAGGTTTTCACAGCCAGATTTGGTATTGTGGCTTTTGGGTTAAGCTGTGACTGTTATACTATTATAATGAAATTATTATACTTTGTTACTGCCTGTTGGTTTTTGAATGATTTACAACATGCTTTTCTGAATTTGTCAATAGTTATTTAGTGTTTTAATAAAATTATTATGTGATGCATTATTTACAATTATCTTCTGATTAAAAAATAAATAAAATATGTATTGACCACTTGCCCGGCAAATTATTTTGGCAAAAACTATTTTTATTTTCGTTTACTTTGAAGCATTTAATTATTTTTTTAACCCTGGGCAGCTGGACGCTTCATATGGGAAATGCATGTTGTGTTTGTGTGTTGGGGAGAGTATATTTCATGCGGTTAGACGCAAGTGTGTGACGTAAGTCATTATTTATATTAGATGTAGTGCGAAAAAAATATTCTCGTAAGATTTATTATTTGGATTGTCAGACATGAGTAATAGGAGTCGGGTAAGTGTGAAGGGAAATTTATATTTTTGGGAAAATAAAACAAATTTATTTGTGTGAAAAAACTTTATTAGAAAATAAAAATATTGGTCAATACAATGACTTCAAAAATAAAGAATCTAAAGAAAAAATAAGCTATCCAAAAATAAAGCACTTAGAAGCATTTAAAATTTGCAAGCTCATCCATATGAGAATCTTAAGCAAACATAACTAGAGCAATATGACTTAACATCAAAATATAATTTTTATAGAAATATATGTGTTTTTATATTATAATAATTCTATTTTATAGAAATATATTCACTTATGGCTTTTAGAATAACTCCTTTTATAAAGGTTTAATAATAGTAATCATTTTACAATGTGTTTTATAAGTATTCCTTATAAGGATAATATAAAAGTTTGTTTTTTTAAAGTATTGACGTGTTTATACGACTAAAATGCTTTGAATAAATGCATAATTTTATAAACAATCATATTAATCTTAATCTTGCTGAGCAAGCCTATTACAATGAAATAGATTCACTATTCGATATAATATTGGTAAAAAAAATGGCCTGAGTGCAAAAGTATTATCATAATCTGTACTGTTTTGTAATCACTGTTACAAACTGCATGGACGGTTCTCAAACTCACATCACACTGGATTTCACAGTTACCTGAAATGAATATGACAAGTTTTTTATTTACATGTAAATAAACATCGATAATTAAGTTGGAAGAAAGTAATTACAGAAAAAGAAGACTGATATAGCCAGGGAACTTACATGTTTCATGGAATCAACAAAACTAATATCTTGTCTCTTTCGTTTCACTCACGGAAAGTTTAAATGTTTAATGTACGATGGCACCTGTTTTTGTTTTTAATTTGTAGATATATTAATTTGATTATTAATTTAGTAAAGCCAAGATCCGAAATAATATAAAAATGTGCAAAGCAAGACATCGCAGAGCAATGAAAAATAAAACACAAAGGTCCAAGTAATAATAAGATATATTTTTATATTGGAGAAAATGTAGCATAGGCTATTTGACAGTTTTAATGTCATATCTCAAGGGGATGACTTTTTATTTCGTTTTTTCTTTTATTTCTACTTACACGAATGAATGGAATAAAAGTCTAAATTGAATCAAATTTCAATTTGATTATTTTATGTGTAAATATTATGAATTAATACTAATTAATAACGTGAAGTATAATTTAAGCATGTACAAAAAAAAGGCCTATTATCCTATCATGGCCAAACAAGTCAAATGTGGCCTTCGTTGTACTTTGACCAATTTTATTTTATCTTAACAAATTGCGATATTTTTTCTAATATTTAACACAATGTATTATTTTGTTATGTAATTCATTTACCTAAAAAACTTTGACATGTATTTACTAAACGAGGTTTATAAAATAATTTAAATTACTAAAAGTTTATAGTTGAAGAAAATTGTAAACTTTTAAGACCCATGCTATATTTTCTCAAGTATAATAAAAACAACATGTAATTATAAATATTTATTTATTTATTTACCTTGTTTTCACATGGATCACGTAACAAAAGTTCTCTATTAGGAGACTGCAGTTTCGACTAACTTGTAGTCTTTCTCAATCCTTCTCTAGTTAAGAGATAACTGAGCTGCGTTGTACTTGTAAGTGGTGTAACACATTTTTGTAGGGGGGGGTGGGGGTGTGTCTAACATGAAAGGAGAGGGAGGTAGGTAGTGTTGCAAGGATGAAGGAAGAGATAAATACATAAAAGTGGTTTAGGTATAAATTAATTTTTATTTTTAATATTATTCTTATATGTCGTATATATAATTTTTATACTTATTTATTTATTTAACGGAAACAATTTTTTACAAGACATAAGAATAATATTAAAAATAAAAAATAAAAAATAAATTTATACCTAAACCACTTTTATGTATTTATCTCTTCCTTCATCCTTGCAACACTACCTACCTCCCTCTCCTTTCATGTTAGACACACCCCCACCCCCTCCCCTACAAAAATGTGTTACACCACTTACAAGTACAACGCAGCTCAGTTATCTCTTAACTAGAGAAGGATTGAGAAAGACTACGAGTTAGTCGAAACTGCAGTCTCCTAATAGAGAACTTTTGTTACGTGATCCATGTGAAAACAAGGTAAATAAATAAATAAATATTTATAATTTATTATGGATCTCAAAGTGAATGCTCAAAAGATTGAAAATAACATGTAATTATTACATGTACACATGCAAAAAATATCATGACAAGACTCAAATTTAATTTGTTAGTTAATTCATTCTACATTACAAAAAGGAATGTGTAAATACTAAATTTGGTGCATTCATTTATTAAATCTACAATGTATCTTTAAAAAAATATTAAATTCAAATGCTATGTGTTAAAAGTATTTGATAGATGTATCTTTCAAGCAAACAACAGAGGAAGTAGCAATTTATCAATTGTAGTAGTTATCATAGAAATATATCAATAGAGTTTATTTAAAAAGGAAATAGTTTCTATGCTCTGGGCACTCTCTTGTAGAGTTGCAGGTAAAACTATAATAAATAGACAAACACTTTAAATATAAGTGAAATTAAAAAGGCAATACTATCATTTTAAATTCCAGCAAAGTAAAAAAATCAATAAACTGTAAATTAAAAGTCTCTCTAAGAAAAAAAACTATTAGTCCAATATTATAATTGAAGATATTAGTGGATAATAAATAGAATAAGATTCAAATACAATTTGTGTGAAATTTAATTAATAAATAGGATTAGTTTTTTTTAAATATCTTATAATAGATGGGGTACTTGCTATCCGAGTTTTGGTATCTATGTTACCGCTTTTACAAATTAGTTGAAAAATACAAAAATATACAAAACATAAAAAGCACTCGACAACCATCACTTTTTATAGCATTCCTACATTAAACTTATTTCACCATATTCATTGTGTTCCAAAAATTTTTCCCCATAAACTATTATCTTATGTAATTTTGATAAATTATTCAACCCTTTCGCATCGGTTGTCGGCATATGCCGTCAAAGATTCCCCAACCGTTGACATCGGTTGACGTGATATATCGTTTTGCTACTTTCAGAACCTATTGTGACATCTACGGTAGGAAATTGGATTGCAGTCATTCCTTTTATGAACCTACATGTATTCTTTACAGGACTCTGTAAAGCATGTAAATAAATATCGTTAGGTTTCATCACAGGAGCGATTTTTTTGTTAACCACATCTGTCAATCCCACCACATGTATGGAGTTACACAATGAACGTTTGTTAAATGTATTTTTTTTATGCATCATCTAATAGCTAAAGGATAGAAGAACCAATGGAATACATGAAAATAGGTCAGATAAGTACATTTATGCTTCAAATACTAGTTTTAAGCAAAAAAAATGTTTTGAATAATTCACGGCGTAACGAAAGGGTTAAAATATAAAGAAGTGTACAGTGCATTTGTAACAAAAGTCACATTTTTTAAAAATAAATACTCAATGTAATTCATATTGAAATGAAAGGTAAAAATAACTTATTTAATGTTCAAAATGGATGTCAATGCAGGTGCTATAAGTGTAAATAACATACCTTCAGCTCGTTGATGGTATCGCACCAGTCCTGCTCGGCGATGACCGCAACAGCCGTGATGAGGATTTGCTTCAGCTTCTCTGCGTTCTTGAAGAACATGGCGAGCACATCACTCACGCAGACCTTGGGGCCCACGTCCCTCCAGCAGTCGTAGTCGGTGGCCAGGGCGATGGAGGCGTACAGCAGACCGGCCTCCTTGGCAAGAACAACCTGCAAACATCAAAGCGATCCTGTTGATTCATTTTTCACTTTTGCAATGGTTTCATCTAAAGGTGGTGACCATCCAGCACACTGTTAATTCGCTGCTTCTTAGCTATACCTGTCGGCGAAAACATTTTATTTAGATGTAATCTCCTCACCTCTGGCACGGTGGTCATGTTGACCAGATCGCCGCCCCACATCTTGAACATGAGGCTCTCAGCCTTGCTGGAGAAGCGCGGGCCCTGGATGGTGACGTAGGTGCCACCGTCTTGGCAGTTGACGCCAACCTTCTTTCCGGCGGCCAGCAGCGCCTGCCGGGTGCGCGGGCAGAAAGCCGGCTCCATGGGCAGGTGGCAAATGCCCTTATCTTTAGGAGACAGCACATCACCATAGAGAGACTGCTCGCGGCCGTTTGTCCTGGAAATTACAATTACCGACATCAGAGTATTTTTGAATGACACGATGACTTATTAACCCTCCCCATACTGTGCTTAAAACATCCGAGAACTCCGAAGATATGTATACAAATCAAAAGAGATCATGATAGAGTCCCATAGGAAAATTGTTGCTCTCAAACTTTCATTCCGGTGAGTTGAAATATAGCCTCATTTTGGAGAGGGTACAGAAGAAATTTCTAAGGTCTCTCTACGTGAGGGTGTATGGATACTATCCGTGGCTCTATCCAACTAACTTTATACAGGATATGTTGGGTACATTGAGTTGAAGACAAGAAGGGATGTGTGCCTAGGTATGCATTTCTTCCGGCTGTTGCGTGGCGTGTTCGGGAATCCTGAAATTTTGCTGAAGATCGGTTGGTGTGTCCCCGATAAATATCTGAGAATAAGAAAGCACAGATTGTTCGCTCTCCCAAAGAGTAACACTAACCTGCCAGAGACTATGCCTCTTGGGAAAGGGATCAGACTGTTTAACCAAATCGCCTCGTATGTTGATATATTTCACGTAAGGGAGGCCCAATTCAGACTTGAACTTCACGAGTTTCTATGGAGGAATAATTTGTTGGAGTCGTCTATTTAGTGTCAGCTATCCATTGTTTTCCTTCCTAGTTGGTACTTGTGGAACTTCGAGCACTCAATTTAGTACAACTACGATGACGCTTCTAAATGACCTACTTGCACACCTTGATCTTTTTCTTTTGTCGATGGTATCGATCTCTGTGATCTTTCGACACGTGTCATCTTCTTCTTTTTATGTCTATATTTGCTCTGTATGTTTCTTTTATGATTATTTTTACTCTTACATTATCCAATGTCTATCTTATGTACATCTTGGAACTACAGTTCCGTTAAATATTGTTACAATAAATCTTAAAAAAGATTTGAAAAATTGCTCAACTGATCTGATATGATTTTATCAACTCTACAACACGTGTAAGAATACCATCCTCGACAAATTCGACCTAAACTTAGTTACTCTTGTAACTATTTTAACTGTTAAAATTGTATAAGCTTTTGGATGCACAAATCAAAAGAGATCATGATCAAAAACATTTTGAAAAATTGATCTATCACCTATCTATGAAGTTATCGAGGACTACGAAAGTGCCCGGCTTGATCTCCTCCTTCAGCGATCCAGAGGCGGTGGAGGCGATGATGTGCGTGCAGCCGACCTCGCGCAGCGCCCAGATGTTGGCTCGGTAGTTGACCTTGTGGGGATGCACCGAGTGCTTCCTGCCGTGGCGGGCCAATAGAACGCAGGGAATCCCCCCGATGGTGCCCTCGATGATGGCGTCCGACGGCGGCCCAAACGGAGTCTCGATGAAACGCTCCGTCTTTTCTTCAAAGATCTGCGGGTCGTCCAGTCCAGAACCTCCGATGATACCGATCTGAAATACATACATTTCAAGTAATTAAACATACACATACTATGCATCAAATTCTTTATACGCATCAGTTCGTTCAGAAAAAATATCGGCAGAAGCGGGATGCGAGCCTTGGAACCAACCATTGCTCAAGTTCATTACCCTAGACCACTAGACCGTCCTCTGCCCGAACTGTTGCGCGGAATAAGTTGTATTTATACCATTGTTACCATCATATAACGACAGGTGTCTCTATAGTATATATTCAGAGTGGGTATATTATTATTATTTATTATTCAATCAGTCAACATTTATTCACAAGCTTTTTTATATTATTACTTTCCGACAGTCTATTTATTTAGTAAGTACCACTCGGGTCTCGAACCGAACTATAGACTGAATGGACGAGAAAAAACTTCTTGTAAGTCCTATGCGGACATTACAACCAGTCATTTACCTGTGTTACTGATGAACCATATTACTTTCTTGATATTGTCTTAAAGTGACATTATTACAAGGATTTAAATTTACATCATAATATTTTTTCAATACTCTTATCTTCTTTTTTAGATCGTTGACTATATTTCAATATTATTAGTAATTAAACATACACATTTTATTACATTATGACTGAACTCAATCATTGATATTGATAATAAAAGGTAAATTAAAAATAGCCACTGCACTACAGGTTAGGTTAGGTTATTTATTGGAAAAATAAAGAAAATAGAGGAAATAACTTAAGACTATGACACATGTTAGTGAAATTCCCTTGAGGCTATTCAACAACAATTGAACACAACTGAAAAAAAAAACAAAGATAGCTCATACAGAAAATAATTCAAATTTTGTTCCAAATTCGAATATTCAATACATTTTTAAAATGTATTTATCTTTTAGGTAATTAATTCAGTAGATATTTGCTATGGCAATATTTATTAAATGACATAAGTTATTGAGTATTTTTTTAGTATTTTTCAGGGCTTTTCTTTCCTGTTGGATCAGAAGTTTGATGCGTGTATCAAACACATGATGTCCAGTACTGTTCATATTTTCTATAAATATGAAATGATCACATTAAATATATACCATAAAAAAAAAAGTTATACGTGGACATGATTAGTGTTTTATCAATTACCAAATTACAAAAAAAATATATGTTTTTAACCAGTCACGTTTCAAAGGTATAATCTAATATATTTGATTCTTCAAAAGATAGCTACATGTTATATACAATGTTTTTTCAGAATATCCTTAATGTGTTTGAAGATGGAAACCAATAGCATGCACCAAGCATACTACATCCAATGTCATGTAAAGCAGAGCTTGCTATTCTTTTCTAGGCTTGCATTGATTATGGGTAGGAGGTGTTCTCAGGATAACTTTCTTTCACCACTGATTGAATGACAAGTAATTGACAGTTCAGGATATAGTCTCACACTATTCAGCGTTATTTAAAGATATTTGTGAATAATCAAGAGCTACAAATTGATTAAAAATCATTAGTTTTATAATTGCTGGCGTTGGCATGTCTAACAGTATAAAGAGTTACAAATGGTTGTGTAAATGTGTGCTCATCTATTTATAATTTGTTTTACATTTAAAAAAGCACAAGACACATGAATATAGGACCTAACTACACACTAATACAGTTGAATAATAATGTATTAGTAACTTTGAAGTTTCTGAGCTCCACCATGTGTAAAGCATCTGGTTGGATTTATTTTCTGTCTAAAAATATTTTGCAAACTAACTTATTCAGAGGGTTAAGCCGTGTGTGGTGAATTCTCTTATTTTCCACAATTTGTCAACCCTGAAAAAGACCCCTGCAATGACAGAGACATCAACCCTGAGAAAGACCCCTGCTATGGCGGTTGAAATATTGGTACAAGCGAATTCGCCACACACGGCTAAACCTAAAATCCAAAATACCAAATCTGGCCGTGAAAACCTAAAAAGTTATATAAGTATTTTAAATTTAAAATTCCAGTGTGAAGGGGGAGTAAGATGATTAATTAAAAATGAAATACATCTTAACATTATAATATTTATTATTTCATATAATAATAACATTTTTATTTACAATAATAACAAACAAACAATAACACTAATAAACAATTCACTAAGGTGGGCCCTGGATGATCAATTATATTGAACAGAATTTCGTACTGAGCAAATAATACTGTGCAATATAACTTTTAAAGCAAGGCCTGTATAACACTTGTAGTAAATACAACAATTATTTTAAAATCCAATACAATTGGATGACAATTAACTTGTTTGATAACTTAAGGTCATATGATATAATTAAACATAATGCTTTTTCTTGATTTAGAGCAGACTAAAAGTATTTTTATAATGAAATTTTTGTAAGTTATCAAATATCAATATGAAGTCTTTTTTGTTGATCTAATGCAGTGAATTGTTTTCTTCTCTCATATTTCTATAACTGTTGCTAGCATCATTGAGGTGTGATATATTGATTTAACCACTTCCCCGGCAAATTACTTTGGCCAAAAAAGTTCCAAAAAATAACTATTTTTATTTTTAAGTTTACATTCATCCATGGCGAAAAGTAGAGTAAAAATTGGAACAATAATAGATGCAAAAAATAAAACAACAAAAGACAAAAAATATCCTTTATGGGTGTCTTCTGGGTTTGAAATTTTTCCTGTATATTTTTTGAAAATATATGAAAAGCAAAAAGGAATATTATTTAGTACAATCTATATAATTCACTTTACGATGCAACAGGTTTTCAACATTCCGTAATCTTTAACACAAAATACTTACAAAAACAAAACATAAGTTTTCATTTCAAAGAAGCTAAAACAATAACAAGCGTCTTTATTGAAATGTAAAAAAACGAAAACTGGTTTAGAAACCTGGATTGATATGGAATACGTATTTACGTGAACGCGAAAATCGAACGACGATGAAATGCTCATATGGGCGCACTTCGGGTATCACACCTATTTGCGTGAGCGCCGAAATTGGAACACTTTTTTTTACACGTATTCGTGTGAACGCTGGGGAAGAGGTTAATAATGCATGGCCTATAAAACGTATAAATCGTTTCTCCATTCAAGGAATTTGTCTGAATCGGTATTTTACTATAGCTACTTGTCCAGTCATCAAATAACACAACATATTACAACTAAAGGATAATTCTGCATTAGATTAAAAGAAATGTTTCACACGCAGTAAAAAATCTATGAAATATATTCACATATACGAGGGTGATACGTAAAATAAGTTTCCCATGGCGTTACAGTCATGAAAAGCGCTGTTATGGTGGATCCTGCAATTCTGTAGTGTACCTTGGTTCCCCCACTCCAAATCCCTTCCCTAGCAAGGAGATCCATCACATACGCCTTGGCAGCCGTATGTGATGGATGTCCTTGCGGGCATTCATAAGCTCGTATACCGCATGCAAAAATGCATTGACCTCAGTGGCGACTATGTAGAAAAATAGGTAAAAGTCTGAACTTTCCAAAAATGTACACATTCATGTAATCAAACATGTTTTACACCGTGAAAAATCACTGGGAACCTTATTTTACGGATAACCCTCGTATATTCACATATATATACATAATAAGCAAATATATATTTTAAGCAATGAGAGAGTTAGATGATCATAAGTCATTCATTCAATTGATATCTCATTATTAATAACAACTAGTTTATTTATGGTTTGAATAATAATAATATTTATTACATCATGGACTTCCCAACTTATTATTTGTTTAGTCATCATATCTAGAAGTCTGGATCTAGTCATTTTCCTTTTATAAATAAATGCAGACCAAATTATTTATTCTATTTCCTAGGAAAACACTGAATATCTTTTTTAATAAATTGAGGACAATAAATACAACAAAATTCCATAAATAAAGTGCTATGTGTTTTTTGAATCTAAAATTTCATGTTTTATCCCTTTAGATGCGTTGTGCCTATATATCGGCATTCTGAATAGCAGTTTGTATGGAGCGCGTGGCTGACAGCGCAAAACCAAAAGTTAAATTTATGTTTGTCTTGTCGGCCACCGGTGGCTGTAATCAATCAGTGTCGGTCACCGGTGGTTGACATGGCGATAAACGTGTAAATGGCAGTCTTTAATAAGGATAAGGATAAGGAAAAAAATGGACATTAAAATAATTTTTAAATAATATTTAATTAAATTTAATCAAATCCCACATTTTGTGTAATACAATAACCATGTTTGAAAAGGATAATTGAATTTTTAAAATTAATATATATTTTTTTACTATATATTATACTTGATATCTCACACATGAAATGGTCTACTAGTTTGTCAATGTTTATCAACATAAACATACAGGTTAAATAAGTCAAAATGTGAATAAATATATATTTATAAAAATGGGGTTTTTCCAAATAAAATACTTTTTTTAAATGTCAAGATGTTTCCAGATCATGATTATAAGTAATAATAGCAAAAAACATATTTTAAACATTATTTTCACAATTAATGTTATTTATAGTACAGTGGTACATTGACATACGAGTGCCCCAACATACGAGTTTTTTGAAATACGAATAGCGAGCGATATTTTGCTTTGAAATACGAGCAAAATTTAAGATACGAGGAATCGGCTTAGCAGATCGGCCGGTTGCACACAACCGCGTGTCACACTTTCCCGCGTGAATCCCCCAGCCACGGTCAGAGAATCAGTTATCAGTGTGCTCTCCTGTCAAAGCATCTTTGATATGTTGTGCTCGCGTTTTGTGACTTTTTTGAAAGTTGCTTTGAAATAAGAGTAATTTGAAATACAAGCAAGGTTGCGGAACGAATTAAACTCGATGTCGAGGTACCTCTGTATATTAAATATAAATTAACTTTGATAAGTTAATGTAATAAATATATTTAATTGTAAAATTCTCCGCAAAATCATTTAATAATAGTTGCTGCGAATTTCCTCTTATCACTGTTAGAATAAACCTTATCTGACTTTTAAAATATTCCTGATAACCTTTCAGTAGCTAGTTACACAAATGCAAGTCACACAGTACTTACTATGTAGCTCTCTATCACCAGAGGGTAAATATATTATTGCCCATGTTTCATAAGTAATTCTGAATTCTCATCTGTGGAATTCTATGACGCTTACCATGGTGCATATGGCTAAGCGCTGCATGTGGAGTGGTGATCAGCCAACGTCTTACACTACAGCCCGAGATTCACGCATCATCCTTATTATTACAGGAATTTTACTATGAATTGGTGGTCTTCACGGGACGACTTTCGTCTACCACCAATTTTCATTAATAATCTATAACTGGCATTTGACGGGTGAGGGATCAAATTCACACCAA
Organism: Glossosoma conforme; assembly: GCA_022606575.1. Taxonomy (NCBI): domain Eukaryota; kingdom Metazoa; phylum Arthropoda; class Insecta; order Trichoptera; family Glossosomatidae; genus Glossosoma; species Glossosoma conforme. The sequence continues at coordinate 3,209,417 of JAGTXR010000058.1, read as the reverse complement.
CCGGGAGTATTTTAGAGCTCAGAAATAGTTTACAAATCCTTTTTTTTTCCTCCGTCGGGGATCGAACCAACGACCTTTGGCTTGCAAAGCAAATGCTTTGATCATTGAGCTACATTTGCCGGTGTATACAGATGATTAATTTTAATGTTTCGACATAAAAATTAAATAAACACTCTGTTAAGTAGAATTAAATAAAATATACAATAAATGTTTTGCAATTTTATAAGCAAATTTATTTATCTAATATCTTTCCCAAATATCAGTTTTTCATTGATAAAAAATATGTAATCCACATCTGTTCTTCAGTTTCTTAGAAACAATTAAATTAATTTCAAATTATTTACGAATTTAGATATTCACTGAAATATGAATCATAAAGTCTCATTCAGTGGGTATTTTTATTATTTTCATGAGTATTATATTTAAACAGAAATATTCCCACATCAAAATTGAAAACTTGCAAAATTGACTCAAATTTCAAGTAATCACTATTACATGAGATTAGAATATCATAAGTGACCTTAACAACAAAAAGCCTTCAGAAAATACAATTTTATTGAAAATTACAAAATTAATCTGAATTATATTATCAATTGTTTGAAAGCGGAGCAGTATTATGAGATGTATTCCAAAAAGATAGACACATTTTGTTTATAAAACAAAAAGCGAATACCTACACTTCTTTGCACAACCGATATATTTGTAAATCCAGAATGGTTAAATACTCCTGGGATGGTATTGTGGCTTTTGGGTTTAGCCATGTGAGGCGAATTGTTTAGATCGAATTTTTCGACCACCATTGCAGGGGTCTTCTTTAGGGTTGACGACTTTATGATGAGTTAATGTCTTGAGGTAGTTCAGCTGTCAGCCTAACATACCTCCACGGGCGTCATGATGAGTATGTTCTAAGGAGCATACCTCCACGAACGTCATGTCAGACTGTGGTTGTCCTTGCCCCCTCCTAGACCTCCGCAATGGCGGTTGAAATATTGGATGTAAAAAATTCACCGCACACGGCTAAACCCAAAAGCCACAATACTAAATCTGGCCGTGAAAACCTAAGAAGTTATTTACTCTTGCGAGTTTACAAAATGTATATTTCACTGGGATAGATAATAAAATTATTTGTTAATATTCTAACATATAAAATCTTTTTAAATATTATATAATCCTGTTATTTAAACGTTGAAAGATCTGCAGTACCATCTTCTTAGCAGGAAAAATAAATTAATCAATAGATTGACAACTCACATTCAAGGGTGTGCCTATAAGACATTTCATAATCGATAACAATTAAGAATAAATGTTTAAATTATGTAAATATCCATGTTATTTAAATTATTTTAGACAATTAAATTGAAACATAGGTGCTATTTTCAAAATTTAATAAATGTTTACTTTTTTAAATGAATTGTAGGAGTATTTAGATTTTACAATATTTTTTAAATAAAATAAATTACTAATATAATTATGCAATTTTACAAAGAATTTTCAGTTAGTTATAATGCTATACAATGATTTGTCATAAAGGCATGAGGAAACTACTGCACTAATCTCTTAAGATGGTTGAATTGATCTAACATTCACCAAGACTGTGATGCTTTTAAAAGAATATCAGCAAATGTAAAAAAATACACCATTCACATGTTATTTTTTGGCTGTGTTGATGGCTGAATGCTGTGCGAGGTGCGTTGATCAGTAAATGTTGTCGGGCTACAGCAGCTTAGTAGTTTAATTACCCAATCCCTCTTGCATGTTTATCTGCGGTGATTGTTTCATTACATTATTCTGCAAGTCTACGGAGATCTTCTTAAATTTAGCTGCCATCTCTGCATTTTTGTCCACGCCATCTCCTTTGGCATACATCTGGCTGAGATTTGCACAAGCGTACATGTTATTCAACCCACAAGCCTTTTCAGAAAACTTGAAGGCTTCAGCCATATCCTTAGCCAATATATAGTCAGCAGGATCATCGGGTGTGTTTTTCTTTTCGTGTATTTTTGCCAAGTCCTTTTTCATGTCAGGTTTCTTCACTCCGCTTATGAACATCCCTGAGATGAAGTAACAAGCCGATGCGTTATTCTTCGAACAGCTCTCCTTTAAGGCTTCTAAACCTTTGTTTATATCAAACGCTATCTGAGAGACAGGGGATACCAGCATCAATCCATAGCTCAAACAAGACTCTGGGTCTTTCAGCTCGCAGCCTTTCTCGAAATAACTGAAAGCCTCTTTAGGGTCACCCTTATCAGTGCCTCCCTTACCGAGAAACCGGTAATTCGCATATTTATGACAAGATTTCGCAAACTTGTAACTGTCACAATTTGCTTTATAAACGGTAGCGGCTTTATCGAAATCTTTTTTTATAGCCTCAAAATAATCTGCCAATAAATGACACACTTCGGGTTTCTTTTCCTTGTAACATCCGAACCGGTACTCGATTCCTAAATTCTCGATATATTCTTTTACATCTTCTTCTTTCTTTAAATCGATTGCCATTTTTTAATAATGAATTTATTTCGATTTGCTTTTTTTATTCTGACGTTGCCAGGTTAAAACGCCTTGTTACTGAGAATATAAGCAAATAATAATTCACTGAATGTTTAGGTTATGTTACGTTTCTGCGTTGGCAGGTTACAAGACGATCGATTATTTGAAATTACAAATAAAATAATATGAACGATGCACTACGAAACGATAGACGGTCACACGCTCAGACAGATAGCAATGTGACGTAACAACCACCGAATACAAATTGACATTGCCGGTTAGTAAAGAGAGGGAAATGTATGGATGGGACTTACTTTTACATTATTCGGATTCATTTTGTAATGTTAATTCCTCGTGGTTTATTACAGGAGATTCCACTAATGAACCGGCGTCCCGCGTTGCGAACAACAGTAGACTGACGCTAAAAATTATTGCATACCTAGTTATACGACATAAGAATAAGTACAGAGACGCAATGTGGGCTATAATAATATGTTATTATATATTATAGTAAACTATAATGTAATGGCTGTTATGAAAATTAAGTTTATTTTCGTTTCCAAATAATGAAGACGCTCAGAAGCAGATTAAGCTCTTAGGAGGCCCTCTATTTCGAAAATAAAAAGTGGTACATAATGAATACATCGCTGAAAAAAATAGTACATATATATTTTTAGAGAACTGTCACTGTTTTTAAGAACCTATTCAGTACTAGCGTGTACCCGGCATGCGTTCCAATGCCACTCAAAAAAAAGAAACCACCCGATTATGGAAGCGCCTCGTTGGGAGCCTCTCGCCTTTCGATTGAATAAGTCGGACTTGAGGCGAGGCCGGAGCCAATCAGAAGCGATAAGCTTAGGTTATATTTTTCTTACCTTAATTTGACAGTGTGTATATCGGTCGTATGTGTTTTTATTTATTGGAGTGCTTTTGGAAACATAATAATGGTTTTTTGTTTTTTATCTGGTGCGCACACAAATAATTCAGAAGGTTTTCCAACGCGTAATCAGGCCAGTTGTCTATGTGAGAAACGTCAATTATCTAAATTTAGTCCACACACTTGCAACGACTGTCCTTGTGCTTTATTAATGGTCATTGCAATTGCGATTCGAACTGGAAACTGCAGACGTTTGAATTTAAATGGCATATCTGTCAGAATCATTGGGATTCGTGGCAAAAGTATATATTTTCTTTTGAATTTCATATTTAAAACTTTAACTTGAATAATATTGTTTATAATTTTTTCTCACTGAATGCCTGGTACCCTTGCAAAGTTTTGGTGAATTTATGTTTTGGAGAAGAATGATAGGCACGCCAGTTTTCAATATTAAAACATGCGGCGGCACACCTGTCTAATCAAATGAATTCAAGAATTCCGTTGGATAATTGAAGACTTCGTCTTGATTCATTATAGTATCGATGGACTAATACGTTGTCGCTTCTGGTATTTCATTTAGTATGTTGAAATTTATTGACATCTTTGTTTTTTTAGCACGTACAATTTAGAACGGCATCCAAAAATTACTAATGTACGTATGTTAATTAGTAATTGTTGGATGTTTATGAATTGGTGGAAAACATCATTTTTAAAAGTATTTAATTAGTTTTTGAAATTAAACTAAATTTTGAGTATCCTATCCTCTTCACTGTCCTAATAGAAATATTTCTATACAATTTCATATCCATCGGATGAATGCATAAAGGATACACAGGCAGGAATCTTGAAAGGTCTCGAAAATAGCAGATAACCTACATATTTTAATTTTTATGTGATATATTCAAGCGAAAAATACAACGTCAGCTTATCCTATATCCGTTCTCAATTTGAAGAAGTCACTCAGGCAGTTCTTCATACTTATGCCAAAAAGCTATTTTTTTCACCTGCTACTCATTTATTCGACAACTGAATTACATCTGTTGTGAATGATTTAAAAATGACCAATATCTTTTAACTTTAAAATGGGCAATGATTGTATTCTTTAGATTTATATAATTTTTGCCGTTTTTTTATCATTATAATCAAAGTGTCCAATCCAATACGCCTCTGTAAAAAAATGCACACAACACGTGGTCCGCAAACCATTTGCAGCAATAATAAAAGGAACATCAAGTTAGAGATGCACTCTTGACATTTTATTTTTGAATAAAATCGTTTAATATGACATTCGTACTTAATTTTTTTTTTAAATACATAAGCTTAGTATTAGTTTAATGTGGTTTAATTCTTGAAACTGACTACTTATGCGTAAAAACTATCGTTATTAAATAAATACGATATGTATGATAGCAAAGGATGAACTGTTTTTTTTTCTCTTTTTATTTTGACAGTTAAATATTTTATATTTCATTCATGTCTCAAAGAATTAACATAATTTTCATGACAAAAAAAATTGCATTATTCGAATGCAAATTGTTTTCAAGAGGCTCGAGGGTTGCCAAAAGTTATTTCGACCCGGAGACTCATGATTTAAAAAATATTTTTTTCGGTCAGTGAACTTATTTCTTCAAATGTTGTAAAAAATTAATTCATTAACAAAAGAAGCAAACAAATCAACGTTATTTTACGTAATTGCATTATTGAATTCAATTGGACTAACTTTGACCATTGTTTGAACACTATTATGCAAGATTTTTAATGTCTCCAATATAGAAATGTATTTAATATTAGTTTACTATGTCAAAAAATAATAAAATTTTCACAAATACCGCATATCTCTAATAATTAGACCTACCCGGAAAATAACACCTAGTTTTTTTAAAAAGATGGCAGCCAATTTGTAACAATCGTCAGTTTGGTGTTAGAACTTATAAATCATACTATCTCGTATTTAGATTTTTAGAAATACATTCAACAAAACGTGATCGCCAAACATCAGTCACTGCTTTTTAATTGAAGACAAACTTTTTGAAAAAATACAATCTTGCTTTAAAAATATACAATGTTGTGGAGACGTTACAGAAGAAGAAGAATGCTGTCTTGTTTATTGGAATGTATTTAATTAAAATCCCTTACTTTCACAAAGAAGGAGACTGCATTGACAAAAAAAAGAAGTTGGGAATATTAATTTCAAATGTTTATAAAAACTTTATCTGGAATTAAATATATCATTAAACTCTTGTGTACATACGCATATTATTACTGGATATAATATTAGTACATATTAAAACATTTTACGAATACATAAATATGTATACGATTCTGAGAAGCGTTGTCATTGGTAATAGTTGACCTTGTCAATACAGTAAACAACATTGTGTACCTTTACAATCGAACACAAGTTATATGTAAGTATCATGGATAATGTATATATTTTTGTGAATTTTATATAAATTTGTTCAGATTGAACTAATTATATGCATGCGTATTCAAAAAAGGTTACGAAGAAAAATATAATTATTTATCTATTATATTGTACTATAGTAAATGCTGTTGTATATAACAATTATCGCCTTCATAATAATCTAGGAAATAGATATTTAATTTAAATACACGTCAGGTTTTTTGAGATACCAACAAATTTTATTATTTACTTATTATTTCTCTAAAACCGTAAGTAGATTGATATTGCTATTTTAAATCTATGGTAATTATTAAAATACAGTGTTCAGCTACTTATATTTAAATGGTCTCGGCTAAATCTATTATAGTCTATCCAATATAGGAAGAACCCTATGACACATTTATTGCCCTGTGCTAAATATAGTCCGATATAACGTTGTAAAAACGTTCGCTACCTATACTAATTTTATCAACATAAACAAAAGCCTCTCTTCTTATATATAATAAGTTATTTAGGTAAATATATCACAATAAAAACAAAATAATAAGAAATATATGCATATTGTTACAAATTAGAAAAAATACGGCAATTTGTAACTATAATACTATAATATCTGACGCACGTAGAAGGCCATGTCACATTACTGCGAAAACCAGTGTTGGGGTATAGATAATCGTATTTTCGATTGTTTTTGTAAATACCTACTAAAATTAAATATTAGAATTATTATCAATTATAAGTGAATATTACAGGTTTTAAGATACATGTAAAACAAACTATAAATAATAATATTAGTAATATGAAAATTATGAAGAAAAGCGAGTGTAGAGATTTAGCACATAACCTTAAAAACACATATTTTAGTCGGAATCCGATAAAGCAGTACATTCTAAATTGTCTTCGTCACTATCGGAATCAGAACTACAACTTTCACACACATTTATAATCAGGTTCTGTTCACTTAAATTGTCAAAATTCATCTCTGTCGTTTTAACTGACTTAAACGCCAGAAGACAATTGGGCACAAAACCTTTTGACGTTCCGGCATGACAAATAATGAGGCGCTGGCCTTTTCCTTTAGGAGTTTTCGTCCTGGATTTAGCCGTGTCGTCGGTCCATATTTTACCAACAGTATGATTAGCATTGAGCCAAGTTTCGTCGAGAAATACGACTTTCTCCCAATTCCTAATGCTCTTCATTTGCCTCAAAAATCGCATCTTTTCAGGGGTATCCGTGGGCTCCATTATAAACTTTCTTTTTCACATTTGAAGCCAATGTTTTTCAATACCTTACTAAGAGACGTCGCACTGCCTTGAAATAATCCGACTGACTTTAGAGAACCTACCAGTTTAAGAAGTGTTGGTATTTCGTTGCGGTCATAGTTTGCATACACGTGATTCCGAATTGCTGCCAAATCAAAGCTATCGGGTTTTGTTATTGAGCATTTCTTCTGTCGTTTCTTATTTGGTGTTAATAATTTTTTCTCTTCTAATGAAGATTCACCGTATTCCTCCTCTGTGATCCGAGACACTGTAGATTTACTGATTCCTAGGAATCCGCAACCCGATCTCGAATGTTTTCAACAGACAGCAATGGTCCACCATTTTGTTTTTCTTGATGAAAATAATCACGCAAGCGTACGACAAATTCACGTGATTCACTGCTGAGAATAGTTCTTTTCTGTCTCTTCGGCATTGTAAAAAACACAAAAATATGATTCAATGAAACAACTTTAACAATACTAACAATAAATATAATAATTACAACAACAAAAAACACGAATCGATCGAAGAACAACACGCTACTGAAAGTCAAACATTTGTACTGATCCGCCATGCGGAAATAGAGATGTTTATATACGATTCACTTCGAATTCAAATTCGATTTTTTGTCGAAGAAGAAGAGAAAAAAAATCGACCTAATCGAAATAAATATTTTTGCCCCATCCCTTTTACAAGGGGCAATAAATGTGTCATAGGGTTCTTCATATATTGGATGGACTATAATCTAATCTAACTCGATTTAATGAAGCAAAAAACATGGCAGCAGATTAAATTTTAAGATTAAGTTTTTTGGTAATGAGAGGGATGTTAACCCTTTCGTATCGCTTTCGGCATATGCCGTCATAAGATTCCCCAACCATTGACTTCGGTTGGCGTGATATATCGTTTTGTCACTTTCTAAGAATAGTTTTTTATACATCATCTAATAGCTAAAGGATACAAGAACCAATGTGATATATAAAAATAGACCAGATAAGTACATTCATGTTTCAAATACTAGTTTTATAATTGACAGTATAATTTGTATTCAATCCGAGTCGTAATGAAAGGGTTACAAAAATAAAATCTCGAGCGTGTTAGAAAAGCTTGCGCTAGTACTTTTTAAATATTTTATGCCAATAAGCAACTTTTAATATTTATATATTTTAAATATCGATATCGAATTACAGGTTTTGAAAATATTTTGAACAAAGATATTTAAAAATGTTTTATTTTTGCTTGTTGAAAAAATATTTTGAAAAGTATGTAAATTTCATTGAATATTGACATAAATGGTCAACCCTTCCTCAATACATTGAGAATAGCTCTGAGAATAAGCGAGACATTTGTTGACGTATTAGTAGTCCACTATTGTCAGTATATGTATAAAATAAATTGATCTGAATCTGAAAAGCGGTTCAATACCTATCTTTTATTTTATACCTTGAAGCCATTAAAGAAATAATTTATTTTTACTGGGAATACCAAATCCTAACCTCAGTATTTTGACAGCAGACTTTATTGACGTTCTGGACTGCATTATATCTGGAATAACTCGGCAGTAACATGTCGAGAGAGAAAAGCGTTTGGTTTGCCGAAGAGATACTTTTAGACGCTAAATTGATTAATTTTCAACTGGAACATGGCGAGCTCAATGCCGTTGAAGAAATGCTGCGTGCTGAAGCTCAGCTATCAAGAGATTCAGAAACCGGCCGACTTCGCCCGTAAGTATAGCAAAATGATAATAATTCAATCGAATATCTTTATTAAAAGTTGAGGTAACACTGTAGTGTTACAGTTAAATCATTTTATGAAATTAAAACGTGCTTTATACAATCAAAACTACGATTCAACTGACAGACAGTGGTCCCTACTATTATATCTCATGGTTACTTTTATCAGTTTACGAGTAAAAAATTAATACCTATTTAAATTCATTACATTTAAATTTAAGTTCATGTATGGTTAGTTTGAATTTAATTAGGAATATATTTGTTTTAAGTAAGATACCAGATCCTTCTGTTTTATTGATTGTATTTAGCCCGGTGTACTGATCATCCTAACATTCTATATTGCGTATAAATTCATAATCTGTACTGCTCTGATTAATTCGGTTACTGAAAAAAAAGAGTATTTTCAGTATTTTTTATGTTTAATTTACAGAAAAAAGGCTTCCGAATACACGCTACGTTTGATAGCGGAAGTTCTGCATCTGATGAAGCTGGATATTGAAGAGCAAACCTTCAGTTTGTCAACCTTGGCCGTCGCCGAGCAATGTCTGAGACTAATCAGGAGCTGTGCCGCGTCCGGCATGAAGATACAAACCTACATCTCCAAAGATCTAAGCATCCTCGATGATATGCTCACCATATTCACCGAGTACCAACACCCAAACGAAGAGCTTGTCAACGAAGAAACGTCAAAGAAATTTGACTCTTGTATGATTGCTCTAACACAGACTTTAGGCAACTTAGTTGTCAACAATCCATTCAATCAAACCATAGTTTGGGATAAATTCGGTGCCAACATTTTAAACGCGCTGATCGGACAAAACGAAAAGATTGCTTCGTGTGCCGCCATGATTGTCTACAACATTCTTTTAGGACAACCCAATGTACTTCCTGATGATGTGCTGCTATTAAATGCATTAGCTTACATGTATACGGACGGGAATTCAGAGTTTCCTCATTTGATTATAGAGTATTTGATTGGCGTAGAAAACAGCTACATCGAAAAACTCTACAATCGACTGGAACCAGATACAAGACTGCTGATACTCAATCTTGCATATAATATATTGATGTCCGTGGAGACGCAGGATATTAACGTCTCTGTGAACTTCATCAAGTTCATTGCACACGAGTTTAAAGTAAAATCGGATTGTATTTTGAAGACCGTCGATAAGTATGTCACCTCTATCGAGCCTCAGGAGGTTGTGTATCTTCTAGACATAATTGCAACTGCTTCGAGCATGGATGCCTACATGGACTGCTTGCAGAGCGATTCATCACTTTTTATAAACTGCTCGTGTAAGTTAAATGTATATTTTTCATGAATTTATAAAGTATTTTATAATGTAGGTATTAGATATTGTTGCTATTGGGTTTAGCCGTGTGTGGCGAATTACTCCTTTCCAATATTTCGACCGCCATTGCAGGGGTCTTCCTCAGGGTTGATGACTTATCATTTGTAATAATATTTAAGTTGTATTTAATGGTGGATAAAAAGTATTTCCATTTTTATTGTAATAATTATTTTAATTACAAAAATTGAAATATTTTGTAGTTATTCACATTAATCATCACTAAGTCATCAATCCTGAAGAAGACCCCTGCAACGGCGGTTGAAATATTGGAAAGAAGTAATTCGCCACACACGGCTAAACCCAAAAGCTACAATATCAAATCTGGCCGTGAAAACCTAAGAAGTTATTTATGTAGGTATTTGTTTAGTTTCTGAAATGATTTTAATGCATTTTGTTTTTTCAGTTTTGCTGCAAAGCATTCACAGGTTAGGTAAACAGGACGATAACTTCTTCTCTTCGATAAACAAACTGTACCAATTAGCTGGTAGAACTGTGCCAGAAAATATTGCTGGTGGTGTCAAGATACATGAAACCTCTCCTCCCATTGACAAAGTGACTTCTCCAGAGGACCAAGGTAAAATAAAAACAATATTGTAGATTTTAGGTGAAGAGGGATAGCTTAATCTGTCAATACAAATTAACATCCTTCTCTCAAAGAGGGGCGTTATTACGTCGCGTGAGGGCAGGATGAGGAGCAGGTCAGCAGACGAAGACTTTCTTTTTAGAAGCACATTGATTATATTTACGTTAAAAACATTACAAGCTTTCGACCACGTGGAATGACATGCCGCGCTGCCTCAATGCAACCTTGCCTCGCCAAAGGGTGGGGACCGACTGATGATCTCCGCGCTGTCCCGGCTTTCGATAGCGCCATGAGCGGTGGTATTTTTAACTAACACATCCGTTAGCGGAACCGTCCAAAATGACAGCACGGCGCACCTAAATGCACGACAAGTGACCCGAAATAAAGAGACAAAAGATCGTATATCGAGGCTTTCGGTAACAGTAAGCATGGACTACATCATGCTAATGTCAAAATATTTTGGTCTTAAAAATGCTACACGATTTCATACTTAATTTTATTTAAAAGAAAATAAAATAAAAATATTTCCGAATGATTTTTTTTGTCTCACAATATGATCACTTAAGTCAGTCAAGTAAAGTCATCAAAATATAGACATCAATATGTTTTATGACTACATATTTCTTAAATTATGCCGACTAGGAAAAAAATCTAATGAAAAATAAAAGTTCTCCTGAATATTTTTCTTTGGGTACCTATCAGGACTGGAAGAATTGTGGTAGGTGGTGCTTGTCAAAAATGGTTAGGTGTATTCTAAGAAAATAAATAAATTTGTTGATAAAATGTGATGCTATATAATAGGATCGATTACATAAAAAATATGTTGTGTCCTTGTATTCTCAGGAAAATAAAACTCCAGGATTGTGCACAATTTTTTTGCCTCTTAATTAAATATCTTATAAAAGGTTTTTTTTATACTTATTCAGTCTCGGCACGGTAGTATCGTCGGTATTCTTATGCTATTATAATAATATATGTTTATTTAATTTTTAGTAACTGTCAAGAAATGTGATTCAACCGACATGTTGCAGTGCAATGAAACTGTGTCAGAGTGCACCGAATCAGAGAGTAGTGAGCAGTACTTTGAGTGCACGGATCAGCCACCTTATTTAGATAAAGTTCCGGAATCCCAAAATATTATCCCGACTGAAAATTTTCAAACGCAAATGGTATTTATCGATAAGAATTTGAATGAAACTCCGAACACCGTAATTCCAGCAGTTATTCCTGAAAAAATCTCTTCTATTAGCTTTCCAAGGCAAGGAAGTATCGATAGAAAGACGTCGGACTCTTGTAAAATTGATGAAACTCTCATCAAAGTTGCGTTTGCGAAGAATATTAATCCAGAGTTGATTAATTCCGAACCAATTTTAAATACAGTGACAAGCATTCCTTTTAGTGAAGGAAATGTTGAATTTTCCAAACCGCCCGAATCGGCTAACGCTAGAAAAGTGAGTATGGATCATAAAATAGATATTTTAGAAGATATGGAGCCCCCGCTTATAACAGATTCTCCAGATGAATCAAAGCCGGCTGAGACAAGTGACACGCCTAATATGAGCAGAAAAACTAGTGTCGATGTTCAAATTGGACAGATCGATATAAGGAATAGTGTAGCAATGCCGGCTAATGCATCTGCTGCAGTGAATAGTAACCATACTGTAATGAGCAGACAGCAAAGTGTTGAACCTGGAATAGAAGCTTCCGAAACTGTTATTAGAGAAATGACATCGGAAATAAATAGATCATTAGAAAGTAATATTGACAATGTTCAAAACTTTAATCAAACATTTTTAACTAATCAGAGATTAGAACAAGTTCAAGAAAACGTGCCGTTTAATACAATTCTTGAAATACAAGGCGGTGTTGTACCGAATAATGCAGAGCTTGAAGCGCCCAACACTATGCAAACTCAACCTAAACAAGCTTCTGAACCTATTCCTGTAAAAAAGAGTCAAAACGTTTCTACAGAATTTGATTTAAGTGAACAACTGCAGAAAATTCTAGGAATATCTGCTGATAAAGCGATCCGATCTGACAGTCTCGAGTTGAGTAAAGAATCTCATACTGCACCGAGCGGACACTTCAAAACTGACGTTCAGTCGTCATCTCTTTCGCAATCTTTGAACGTGTCCCAGGCGCCGACCCCCAATCCCGAGATACAGAAACCCAAGATTCAAATGAAAATTCCGAACGTGAAGATTGATTCTCCGGAAAATAATCACAGAGCAAAATTGGGTGCCTTTGACAACAGCAAGCCCAAAACACAGACATCTGTCGTAGAAAGTGTGGAGCAGCATGTCGCTTTCGGATTCAAGGGCACACTTATAAGAACACTGGGAAATTTGTGCTGGAAAAATCAAATCAACAAAAGACAGGTAATTTGAAACATGTACAACAAGAACATTAAAAAAAACGTATTTCTTGGTGGAATTTTATAATTCAACATCAGTAAAATGAATATTTATTTTGATTGATTTCACTTTTTTAATGTTGAAACATGTCCTTTGCGTGTAAAATTGATGGAATAAATTATAATCTGATTGCCTTAGTTAAAATGTAACAATTAGAGAATTAATAAATTTTTGTTTAGTCACTCATTCACGCTCTTTATTTTCCAGATTCGTGACTTGGAAGTTATACCTCTTTTACTAGATTGCTGTAATATCGACGCGAGAAATCCATGTATCCTTTTAAAAAATCACATTTCTTTTAAAGCAAAAGGAAATTATTTCTATAAACTATAATTTATTGATGACAAATGTTTACTATATAATTTACTAAATATGTAATGTGAAATTTAACTCCAATAAAATAAAAAATACAGGTTATTGATATAATGTAAAAATTTAATATGACGATTACTTTTGTTTTTTATGTATTCCTTAATTCAATTTTATAGTGATCATGCAGTGGGTGATTTTAGCAGTTAATAATATATGCGAAAACTGTCCAGAAAATCAGGTTAAAAGAAATATATTTTTTAAATATCTTTTAATCCATTGGGACTGTTAAATAATTTTTATTTTTGTGTTTATAGGCTGTAATATCATCTTTAACACTACGAGAACCAGTCGACAATGAACTCTTGGCCGAAATGGGCCTTACCTTGAACACAGACGCTGAGAATAATTCCATCAGAATTGTACCCCTTATTAAAAATTGAACTATCTAGTTAAACAATTTTTGGATACTAATGGAATGCTTACATGAACTGTGTGACAGTGAGTAGAGAAGCACACAGAAGAAGTCTTATTAGTATGCGGTGACTTGGGAGAGTGGCTAGCTAATATAATGGTGTTTATTTACTCTCCGAGTAATAATTATTTCGACTACTTATTAAATGTATTTAAATCATAGTTTTGTATCATTAAATATTATTAGTAAGAATATTATTTAATAATTGTTAAAAAGGCCATCTATACAAGCTATGTGAAATTGACATATACCGGTTGTCAGATTATTTATGCCAATAGAGGTGTTTCTTTTTTGATAAGTAATGCAACACACATTTTGTATCGCTTGTATACACAGCCCCTTTAGACAGCTAACAATTTACTAAAAAATGTTTTGTTTATTTTTTTCATAATAATTATACCTAAATAATGTAAACAAGGTACTTAGACATCAACATTGCATTGATGTATTAAAAGTATAATAAAAAAAATATGACATTCCTTTTTTTACAATTGATTGAATTAAAAAACATATTTTCAGGTAATTTTGGTAGGTATAAAGAAATTATATATTTAAAAAAATAAATGATTGATTAATTTATGTATAGTTCATAATTATAACATAATGAATTTCAAAAAAAAATATTTTCGTTTTGTTGTATATCATATATTTTTTAATTGAAAAAAAAAACACGAATCACATGAGAAGTTGAAACAAAAGAACACTTGTGGTCTTTTCGCAACATTTATAAAGATACCGCGCCCGATTTTTATGTTTTCTCAATAAAGTTAATTTTTAATACTGCAAAATGTGATATTATAAAAAATAAATTATTTAAAAATATGTGTCTTAATATATACCTATTTTTGATTAGGAAAAAATATTTTGTAGATGGAAAAGAATAATTTCAAAATTTAATTTTATATGGCAATACTAATCACCTTGACGTTTCTGCGCAAATTTGTTTCCCTATAATAAATAAGTTATTTTTTTAAAAACAAATGTCAACAAAAACTAATCCCAAAAAGAAAAAGAGTAACTGTAAACTGAAAGATGATAACTTGATTTGCAGGTTATGTCTACGCAAAGACGCGAGCGTCGATATCTTCCGAAAGCGCCCCAATGTTTACCTTAAGTTGTCCACTTTTTGTAAGCTAAAGGTATTGGAAAATATTAAATGTAGCTATTTTTAATTACATAATCGTGTGGAACATCTCACCTCCTTTGAAAGGCTATCTTACAAAAAGCCCTCCTTTCATAAATGTTCTATTTGTTCGTCAAATTTTTGGGTCATAATTTGATAGATTTTTTACTCCCTATATTATTTTCCACGTTAAAATTGTATAAATTTTGGTCCTCTTATTTATTTGTATTTATGCTTAGGTAATCCATCCCTGGCTCTAGTAAAATGGAGTGACCTTAGATTTACAGAAAAAACGCTTGATTATAACAAAATGACATACTTTTTAATGAATTTACCTGAAATACTTCATTGATATTATATTACTGAACTGTCATAGGCACCATGGTATAATTTATTTAGCTAGATAACTATGTAATAACACTTTAGTAAAACTCTGGACTTAGAGCTGTTTATAAGTTAAACCTAGGAGTCTGTTGATGGTTTTATGCTTTAATCCTTTACGTGCGGAGTAAGATTTCATAAAAAGTCACGAAAGAGTCAATAAGTCAATGAAAAATAAAGTTGAATAATTAAGAATGTTTTTTTTTATGTGTTTTGATTGGTCAGTGCTGCATTTATATTCACCTTCAGAACTAAATTAATCCATTATTATTTTAAAAAAAGGGCAAATTTGAAATATGTGTAGAATGACCCACAACTTAATACATATCGTAAAAAAAATAATTGACGAAGGAATGTCGTAATATGAAACAAAATTATATTTAATATAGTATTCAGATAAATCCACATCTCGCACTGAAGCGATGTGTTTGTTTCAGGGCGTGGGATAAATTCGCACCTCGCACTTAAGAGCAGTGTAAGTTGGTGCGGATATATCCGCACCTCGCACGTATAGGGTTAAGTAGGATGCATATAATATAAAAGACTAGTATGATACTTATTTTTCAGATGCATAAAAATGATGGGCTTCCCAAAATGGCGTGTAAAAGATGCGTTAGTGAACTTAATAAAGTTTTAAAGTTTATAAAGAGATGTGAGCAGAGTCAGGAAAAGCTTAAAAATGGCCTGGATCCTCATTGCGTGAGCGATTCCGATGGAGAAGGTTCATTTATCAAAACGGACCATTTTGGTGACGATTCCAATGCTGACGATAATTATGAGACTGATAATTATGACACTCTCCTTCCCGACATTGTCAAACAGGAACCGTTAGAAGCAACAGCCGATTACTGCAACAATCTGGTATACAACAACGACGACTGTGACAACATGTTATACAATCCTGAAATAAAGATTAAAGAAGAGGTATTAGATATAGTGTTTGTCAGCGTGGAAGAAGAGCCGCAGAAAAGAACAAAAATCAATTCCCGTAAAAAAAGTGTTGATAAACAACAAAAATTAAAAAAGGAAAATCAAATAGGTCAACTTTGTTCTGTTTGCGGAATGGTCATAACCACGACATACACAAAGCATAAATTGCTTCACAAAATTAAAGAGATCAAATACACTTGCGATTTCTGCAAATTGATATTTAATTGTAAATCGGAATTGGAAAGTCACATGCCGATGCATATGGGTGAAAAACCATTTCCTTGTCTGTATTGCCACAAAAGCTTCAAAGCCAATAGGTATTTGAAGATGCACACTAAGAGCATTCATCTGAAGTCTGTCAGCTGCACTTGCAGTGTTTGCGGCAAGAGCTTCAGCAGTCCCCGGTCTCTAAAGGTAATGCAATATATTTTATTTTATCTAAACAAGGAAGCTGCCACTTATTGATTGTGTATCTTGGTCTGCTTCAAGAACTTCCATATAATGGAGAACAGTAGCAATATGAAATTTTTACAAG
This sequence comes from Glossosoma conforme, assembly GCA_022606575.1. Lineage (NCBI taxonomy): Eukaryota > Metazoa > Arthropoda > Insecta > Trichoptera > Glossosomatidae > Glossosoma > Glossosoma conforme. Next base: position 3,192,552 of record JAGTXR010000058.1, on the reverse strand, counting down.
GTCTTTTTTTCAGCTGTGCTATTTTCAAATTTTATATGGTTCCGGTGGAATAAATAATTTTTCAGGAGCACATATATTTAATTAAAAGGCTGACAAACTTTCGGTCTGCTTGAAGAATGATGTGTTGTTAACGCCTCAAGCAGACACAGACTGACGACTGGCGACCAAGCGTTATTAGTTGGTGACACCCAGCGCTGTAATTCATCCAATGGAGATCCACAGAATTACACCTCTCAAACAAGCAGTATGGCGACAAACATATAACGGTAGAAATGACTAAGTGAACCAATCTAAAGCCTGCGTCCATTGATTGTAGGTTAGACGTAAGAGTGTCATTGTTTATCAAATGAATTGCTCTTCTTTGAACTGAGTCAATTACATTTAGAAGGTATTTTGGGGCTCCAATCCAAAGGTGGTGGTCGTATTCAAGGATAGGTCGGATTTGTCCTTTATATAGAAGAACAAGTTGCAACGTTGAAATACCGACGTGATCTATATAATACATCTAGTTTTTAGAAGCGAGACCGGCTTTATACTTAATTGACTCGTAATATTTGACATTATTCGAGATTGATACTCCAAGAATGTTGATGGAGATTGCTTTTAGAAGAGAACAACCATTGAAAGATACTGGATCCATAGCAGTCTTCTTGGTGGAGAAAGCGCATGATTGGGTTTTGGAAATGTTGAAACTGACTAGGTTGAGGTTTTATCAAATGGTATGATTTGAATGAATATTTTTTTATTCCATTTCAGATGCACTGCTTAATTCACATTGGAGAAAAGCGCCACGAATGCCCCGTCTGCCACAAGATGTTTCTTCTGAGCCAAGTGTTGAAGGGCCACATGAGAACCCACACGGGAGAGAAGCCGTACTCCTGCAAATACTGCGATAGTTCCTTTGCTCTCCTCGGATCTGCTAAGGAGCACGAGAGACTCCACACCGGAGAGAGGCCGTTCAAGTGTCCCATCTGCTCCAAAGGATTTGCGCAAAGGGGCAACATGAAGAGCCACATGAGACACAATCACAAAGAAATAGCTGCAGAAAAATCTCTTATATCTACTTTATAACATATTTTTTCCCATTAAATTGATTTTCATTTTATAGAATATATTTCAATATTTTTGATTTTCAAAATTTCCATTCAGTCTATAGTTCTTAAGTGATCCAGAGGAGAAACTAAATAAATAGATGGTCAGAAAGAAATAATAATACTTTTGAATAAAATTGATTGATTGAATCTTAAAAATATACATGCAATTTACAGCAACCGCCATCTGTAAAAATAATGCATATAAATAATATAATAAGCGTTAATTTCTCGGTTTAGTAGCTGCCGGTCCACGTTGAGTACAGACAGAACATTGAGTTTACAAACGGTTCGAGTTCAAATCCTAGCATACGCATTTTTTTTATTTTTGTTATTAATGAGAAAAATGTCATATAGATTATATTTTCAGTAGATTTGTATGTGTATATCAATTTGCTAGACATCTTTTTTGACATTGTAGTTTATAATTTTAAATTAATTTAAATTTAAAATTAACACATTAAAAATAAAAAGTTTTGACTCACATTTTATTTTTAATGATTACATGTTTCAGACTCCCTTGAGACCATATTAACACATTGTTTGCGGGAGACGCTTAAAGGCGTCTTTTCCATACTGTTGGTAGAGAGCGGGAGACGCTTAAAAGCGTTTTTTGTATTTGTATACTGTTGGTAGAGCGCGGGAGACGCCTAAACGCATTGACACTTAGAGTAACAACATATTACGAGAAACGTGTGATTCTTGGTTACTCTGTGAACTAAAAATTAGGCGCCAGCTCCTTTGAGACGTGTAATATCTCATATAAGGTACCTAAACCAATAAGGTACCTAAACCCGGCAATTCATGGAATTAGGGTCGGGTGGCCGACTGTGGTCATAAAACATTTACTTGAAAGCTGTAAGATAAACATTTTGTTTCATGGTCATCGGCAGATAATACACCAGTACTGGAAGAGTTTTTAGGTCGCCCAGGTATAAATACCGATAATGCTCCGAATAGTGTAACGGAAGCAACAAATTTATTCATAGGAGAGGATTTTTTTACATTCCTTGTACAAGAATCAAACAGATATTATTATCAAAATATGCACAAATTTAAAATATACACGAAATCTCTCAAATGGAAAGACATTACAATACAAGACATGAAGAAATTTTTGGGACTTATTATTCTTATGGGACAAGTCCGTAAGGACGGTCCACAAAGTGCGTAGCGAAACCCGGTATATGTGTAAATTCTGTGCTGTACCATTACATAAAGGGAACTGTTTCCAACGATATCATACTTTTAAACAATATAAGTGTTTATTGTTTTGTATTTTACAAAATATATGTTATGTTGACCGTGCATAAAATGACTAAATCGACAATACGACAAAAGTGCAGTTTTTTCCAATGTTTTATATTTAACCTTGAATATTATAATTTTTTATCCAAAAATATAAACATTTGTGACCGCATAATAATAGAAAATTTCATTTAAGGTAAAGTACTCAATTTTTTATTTAAATATGATCAATAGTTCAGAAGTTATAGCTGTTTTACGTGAAACGTAATTTGGCGCGCGAATCTGACAAAATTGCCCGCTTTACGGGGCTGGATTAATAAAAAAATCCCCCGCAAACAATGTGTTAAATAAGTCTCCAGAGAGTCCGAAACATGTAATCGTTAAAAATAAAATGTGAATCAAAACTAAATATTTTTAATTTGTTAATTTTTTAAATTAAAATAAAATTAAAATTACAATTATGCAGTTTCACCAAGTGATGTCAGTTGATAAGCTTAATGTTATTATATTTTTAAGCATACATCAAAATAAATGTTAAGAAAGCTGGTGTTTTATATGTTCAACTGCTTTATTCAGGCAGGACCAAATGCTAAGTAATAATAATAAATAAATTCTTGTTTTTTTTAATTAATAGGTCATATTTTCTGTCTATTGAAGGTGCCATATTTTTTTATTCGCAAACAAACAGGAGAACACCAACTGACAATACTTCACAAATCTCATCCAAGCATTCTATGACATTTGCAATTTTTGAGTATTACTAAGCATTGCATATAAATTATTGTCCTCCAACATTTTATAGACTACAGCCTGATATTCACGTATCACACATTTTACGGGAACTCACTATGACTGGGTTGTCTTTACGCTACGACTTTCATCTACAAACAATTTAATTAACCTATAAACGGCCAGTGGTTTCCTTACGGGACCGCAGATTTGCGTCGTTCAATGCCCTACGGTCCCATACAGGAGTGCTAATGGTTAATTTCACTATGATCGGATTACATTAATTTGTAATAATAGTATTAATGTAAGTTCATGGAAGAATCTATTGTGCGACGAAACATTACAAACATTGGCCTGCTAGGGCATTGAACGACGCAAATTTGCGGTCCCGTATGGGACCACTGTGCGTTTAAAGTTTAATAGACTATGACATTTTACAGGTGATGAATCAAATTCTCACCAACTGAAGTGTTTATGGAGCTAAGAAAACGGTTAAAAATAATTAAAAGTTTTATAGAGATCGAACCAACGACCTTTGTTATATAAGCAAACGCTTTACTTCAGAGTCATACTCGATATATATAAGTGTTATTCACATTGTCAGGTGCCGGACAAAATATTATTGTTAAGTGAGTATGGGATTTTTTTTTGTGTTTGCATCTCGTGATGACCATATGCTCCATAAGAGGAGCGGCCATGGTAACGATGATGATGAGTATGAAAATATTGTCTTATTATAAGCTTATCCTTGTTTCCAGATCATATAACACATATTATTGTACTGTCAAGTTTTTCATTGGATATTTTATAAAGAGTTTTTATATTTGTTATTATGATAATAAAAGTAATATTTCCAAATACATCAAATTATTTTTATTTCTGAAAAATAATACCTAACTAATAATAATCATATTTATTAAACCCTTTCATTACGGTTCGTTTTGAATACAAATTATACTGTCAATTATAAAACTAGTATTTGAAGAATAAATGTACTTATCTGGTCTATTTTCATATATCACATTGGTTCTTGTATCTTCTAGCTATCATATGATGCATAAAAAACTATTCTAAGAAAGTAGAAAAATGAAATATCACGTCAAACGATGTCAACGGTCGGGAAATCTTATGACGGCATATGCCGAAAACCGATGCGAAAGGTTTAAGGGCAAGGTGTGTGTGTTTATCTTGATAACAAACAGTGACTTTCACAGGACAGAGCTATGTTCCTGTACATGGTATGAATGACAGGCGATGCTCTAAGAAGCTGAAGTTAGCCAAATTTGCAGATAATCTCTTTATTGATTCCAAGAAATAAATCCTAATACAATATTCTAATGATGTTCAATGAAATTATTTATTTTATCAATGAAGACATGGGTTTCATTTATAGTAAATAGCAATTGTTTTAGATGAATACTCTTATGTTCTAACATCATCCTCTCTAAGTTTGTTATTGAATTGCGTGGTGGCAGGATGAGGAACAGATTAACAACACAAAGACTTTTTCTGAAGCACATTGACATATATATTTCGGTGACTTTACAAACTTCTGGCCTTGACCTGGTCACAGCATTCAGGCCGGGCCAACCTCAATCGGACACGCGTCACGGTCGGGGGACAACTACTGACTCGGGCACCGCGCCGTTGTCGTAACACCCAGCGCCGCAAGTGGCGATCTCTATAACTAACGTCACTCACGTGACCTGACTTGTACAAACTGCCAATATGGCGACACATACATGTATGACAAGCGAAAAGAAATAAGAGACGAAAGATTGTATGTCGAGGTTTTCGGTACCAGTCAGCAAGGGTTAAATCATGCACATTAGATAAAGGTAATAATAAATAAAAATTAATAAATAATTAAAAATTATCCATCTAAATTATCAAACAAATCTATTATAATACGCCTAGTCAACAATGGGTTTGCTGGTGTTACAAATAATATCTTATGGTAGTACAAACTTTGAGTTTTTAAGGGTAAAGAAGTGCGTGAACATCATGGTTTTATTTGGTTTATTTGACTATCAAAACAACTATATATAAACATACTCTCAACGGTTGTTCTCTTCCGAAAGCAAGCTCCATTAACATGTTCGGATTATCAATCTCGAATAATGTCAAATATTACGAGTCAATTAAGTGTAAAGCCGGTCTCGCTTCCAAAAAACTAGGTAATAACCACACACAAACACGAACACAACACACGTTTGCAGCGTCAAGCCTCCCTGGCTGAGCGTCATAGAGTGCACTGGTCTTGACCGGCTGTGCTCTCCTGCATGCGCTTACATAAAAAAACTCCTTTTTGTCTTATCAAATTATCATTTGACTGTTTTAGCCAGGGGTTGGGCGTAGCATAGTAGATTTTAGTTTTTTTTTTGTCTTTACATACCCACCTAAAGAAATTGAGTATGTAGGTACTTACTGACATACCCACCTACCACGTAAATATTTCAAGTCACGATATAAATTTATATGAAAAAATAATTGATTGATATAGTAAAATTCCTCATAACAAAGTCAAATTCGGGTCTGTAGCGTAAGTTACGTATATCTTTAAAGGTTATGTATTTTAGTATAATAGGAGTGGTTTCTGCAGTTTAAAAAAAAACAATAAGTAGATATGTAATATCATCTTTTCGGAGTCCTTGGACCCTTGTCGTTTCAAAGAACCTTCGGCTATAAAACAATAATAAATGTTTCAAGATATTTCATGAAGATTTGTGGAGTGAAAATCAGTCCCCGACAGATTTTTCCCAGTCCTGGTGGCTTGGCCAAAGTGGTTTGTAATATTTATACATTCCACTTCGTGTTGTGACAATTTCGTCAGTTATGTAAAAAAAACCTAGTATTTTATGAACGAAAACTTGGTATATAATTTTTTTTATATCTAGTTGTATATTTTGTTTTGCCTTCTATTTAAACTCGACGAAATTGCTGTTGCTTTTTCGAGAAACCAAAAATGTAAAATTGCATCACGTTGGTAATATGGTAATTAAAGTTTTAATTAAGTAATATTTTATTATTTTATAGAGAAGTTATTTCTTTTAAATCGCTAACGAGCTTGTGTTCGTCGAGGAAATTGCCCGAGGGACCAAAACTCCGCATGGAAAACATTCCCTTGTAACTTTTAACGAGATGCTTACAAAGTTCGAATGCTTTGAAAAATAATTTTACATTTACGAATAAAAAGAGAAATAAAAGTTAATACAAATATACCTAGTCGTAAATGTATTATTTATAAGAGTAAAGTTTTATACAGTGTTGCGTTATATACCTTTTATTTATTGAAATATTGTATTATATGGATGATTAATTTTTGGAAAATTACCGAAGCCATAAATTGGTGAACAAAAAAGTATTTTCCCTTTTTTAGATACCTATACGAATGTAGTAAAGGATGTTCAGTAATAGAATGTCATTTCATAGATAAACAAAACAATCACGTTAATATACAATGCTTGAAAATATTGTCGGATGTATTATTTTTTTGGTTATTAGAAACTTTTAATGTTTTGTCTCTTAGAGGACTATTTTATTGGGTTCATACGGGTATTTTTAAACCACGAAATTCATGCGCTTTTTCGAATTACATATTTATAATATCAATAAATCGTTTTTTGTTAACGCCATCCATTAAAAATACATGTAAGCTTTAACTTATTTATTGATAAAGCAGAAATCTATGAATTTAGTAAATTGTTTCACCGTAAAGCCGAATGTTAACAATAACGATATTTTGTGAGTTCTTAATGAATATTAATTTTATATTGATTGTATTAATCCAACAAATTAAAGTGAGTACGTATCTAATTATTTGAATGAATAAATGAATAAATATTACTACCTACTTAGTAATGACGCCCACATGCCTGAATAAAAAGTATTTTATAAGAGTAATTTTATGATAAACTAGAATTAAATATTAAAGATATCAAAATCATTTGTATGTATCAAATAAGTTAACCACAATTAAAATTTGTCAATGGGTAGGGATGTTATCGAAGTATATTTTGTAAAAGAATCAGAGTAAGCCTAATGTACAATTGTCAAGATTTGAAACTCCTATCAAGACCTATTTTAGTCAACAAGCATTTTCACACGGTTTTAGCATCGTTCATTTATAAGTCTGAATGTTACAATAAATGCAAATAATTATCAATAAAATCAACAAAATTTAATCAATAATCACGTAAACTATAGGATTCCATCTATCGGACTACGCTATCACCGTATTTTTCAGATCAGATGGACCTTCATCAACAAATGTACATTGTCCTACACGGCACGATTTCGTTTATAGATGATGGAATTTAAAAGTCGACTAACGTATTCGAAACAAATGAAACCCGCTTTTCTCAGTTGTTTCTTATAGTTCCAAATTCAAATATGAATTTAAAATACTATCTTATAATATATCTAAGCGGAAACCTAATTCTTCATTATATGTATAAAATAAGGTATATTTTAAAAAAGGAATAAATTCTCAATATGCCTAAAGGAATTTTTATTACTGGTAGTTTAGAATATTTGTACAATGTTTCACGTGATTTTCAAATCCCCGAATATCTAATTTAAATTATTCAGTAGTAATAAACTTTTTACGTTGGTTTTTTGCTTAGTTATCGATGTCTGCTTTTTTTATAACCAATAAGTTTTTTGCTGTCCAATTCTTAGTGGTAATGACCGTTGGGCTTTCAATACACAAAAATGAATCGCTTATCACCGATCAAATCTAGTTAAACACTTTGATTCGCTTCATGTTTTTGTTTAACAGCATATTTACATAAAGTGTTACAAATCGACTTATTCTAGAATGTTAATAGTTTCATAAGCAAGGGTGGCAAAATAAGAAATACTTCTAATTAAATTAATTTATTTTATTTTAGCTAAGGTGCACCTTTAATGTTATTTACATAATAGTCACAATTCACATATCGATAATAATATAATCTTGCGGAACACCTCGATCCCTATTAACTCTTGTGATTTAATTGAAATTCTTCAGTAAAATATGCAATTTGAGTCTATATTGGACTGAAATTTAAAGAAAACTACAGGTACAATAATCTAAATGCAAAGCAAACCTTATATAAATGGGCTTATTTTTTTTAAAAATAAATCTTAATTTGAATGTATTTGTACCAAATACATACGGACATGAGGTGCGGACAGGGGCCATTGATAGTTCTGCTAACCAATTAAAAAGGGTTCTGGAGACTGACTGCTGATGGCAGCTCGTGTTGATCTTCGTGGTTAGTCGCATGTCCATATGGTGTTGCCACATATTAATAGATACAATGGGTGACCAAACATCCTGTTATGAAGAGATCACTCTCCTCTTTGGGAAATCTGTATACTTCTTTCGAGACGCCATAATGTTTTGTTTTCAGGAATTCCTAAGTATGACGATTTTTGCCTCTTTATACAATACCTAAATATTTCTAGACACATTCATAATTTTTTCGTTTTAAATACGAGTTAATTTAAGCAGGTTGTCTTTTTTGAAAATTTGCCCACCTCTAGTTGTCCACAACAAATGCTGGAACATAATCTCATTCAGCTTAGTGGTATAAGATGCTGCTAATGTTTGTACCTACATAATAAATATTTTTTAAGGAGTTGAGATGATTAAAACATCTCTTCCCGAGCTTATCGTGCATTTATTATTGTGTCATACTCCAAAGAAGCTTTCGGATCAAACGCAATGGAATGCCAAGCTCTTAAGCACTTTGCACAAAGAACAGCTTTTGGGTTTGTAATAATTTATGACGGCAAAGTCCAGACTGGAGCTTTATTGGTGGTCACAATCCCGTTTCGATGATCCCTTATTTATGCTGTCCCAAATAACCGTTATACCCGTATCATATTATAACTTACAATCTTTATAATTTAATAATTTGAATAGATTTTTGATAATTTCATGTTTCGATGAAAATTATTATAGTAATCGAAAAAGACTACAACTCTTAAATATCATTTTATAGCTTTTTATAAATCAGATATAAATAATTTGAAATGTATATTGTCGTTTAGTTTACAGGGAGGGCCGGTTTTTGGGGGTGGCGAAGTGGGTCGTTGCCCCAGGGTATCGAATAAACAAGGGGCGCTGAGGGCAAAAAATCTTGCTTAGATTGTAAAAAATATAAGCAATATGGGACGACAGACGATTAATTGCCCAAGGGCGCCGCAGGGTCTAAAGCCGGTACTGTTTACAGGTGTCAAAAATACTGTTCAATATTTTATTAATTTTAACAAGAATTTGATTACAGTTTTAAGATGTGTGATATTTATCGAAAAAATATTACTTTAAATACATTTGAAAGCGTATCATATTTTATCATCATGCTTAATTTCGATTTAAAAGCTTACTGCAGAACAAATAGACTTTTTGAATTAAATATTGGTACATAACCAGAAAAATTTAATATTCATTTAAATGGGTGATCTACAAGGCATTAAACTTACGCATATTTAAGTCAATGAATATGTAGTTTTCACAGTACCGGCTTTAGACCCTGCGGAGCCCTAGGGCATTTTTTTTCTGGCGCCCCATAATTAATACATTTTTTTAAATCTAATCAAGATTGGTTAAACTCAGCGCCCTTAGCTTATTCGACCCCCTGGGCCACCGACCTACTTCGCCATTCCCTAAAACCAGCACTGAGTTTTCAGCTTAAGCTATATGTATGTGGTATAAAATTAGCCGGGTGGTATAGTCTAGTGATAAAAAAGTTTTTTTGTCATTCAGCCGCTGTCGGTTCAAAACACGACCAAGGTTGATTTTTTAAAATTGATTTAATCAAATCTAACATATATACATGCCCCCGGTAAGGTTGAGCCACCTCTTAAGGACAAAACAAAAATTGTCCAGGCGTCGGGAGCGTCGGGGTAATCATCCGATCTGTAAGAACGCAGATTATTGAACACCCAAATATACCTTTGGTACTACAGCCGCTGTCTATCCAAGTTTGCGGGATCTTTGCCTGGAGGCTCCCGGTAAGTATCTATGTTGCTATGTATACCTCCGGGTATACAGGTGTTCTGGGACAAAGTATGCACAATATGAGCTTACAGAACTGTGAAACAGCAATTTGCGGTGCCCATGTGCTCCACATATGGAGCGGATATGGTAAAAAAATATTATGATCCGTAGTTTCTAAATAACATAATACTGGTGTCAATATGTATTATATAATGCTTATGTCTCTAGCAATTACAAGTTCCATTACATCCTAAGATGATAAATTAAAACCGATTGTGGCACGTAATGGGCATAATTTTCTTGATTATTGAGAATTGTGGCACAGGAAAGCATAAACTTAATCTTAATCCCCCAATAATTATTAGCGTCCTGGAGGATCGTAAAATGTCTTCAATTATCGAGCGAAATAAAAAAATGTATCAGCAACATAAAGTTTAAGTGTCCATTTTGTTTCAAGGCAAATTGGGTACTATATTATATTTTTATGCCATTTTCAACAAGTTTTATTGAAATATGTATTGTATGTATTAATATTTATTTATTGGACTCTTCCGTAAGTTCGTACATATTTTTTTGCAAGCAATCAATAACATTTGTTGATACATAATAGTCCATCTTGCAGAGGTCGGCCAACGCTTCGTTTGCCAGTTTTGGGCGCCACTCTAACACTTTTCTTTCTAATCGAGCGTCGTCTCTTCGACAGATATGTCCTGCCCATTGTAACTTGAGTGTGCCTATTCGTTGAGTAGCCTCCACTACTTTAGTTCTTCTTCGGATATCCTCGTTTCAGATTATATGTTTTAGAGATACTCCGAGCATGGATCTCTCCATAGAACGCTGGATGACTTTTATATTATGGGTATGACTTGCTATTAGATTCCACGTCTCTGCGCCATAAGTTAATACATGGAGGATGCATTGGTTAAACTTCTTAGTTTTAAGACATTGCGGAATTTTCGCTTTAAAAATGTACTCAAGTTTTCCAAATGTTGCTTATCCCAGATATATACGCCTGTCGATTTATTTTGAGAAGTTATTTCGTCATAATTGGATTACTTGGGTATTATATAATTTATTTTATTACAGCTTATTGGGTACTATATTATTTTTAATGCCATTTTCAACAAGTTTTATTAAAACATGCTATGTATAAATGTTTATTTATTGGTCTCTTCCATAGGTTCGTAAATATATATATTTTTTGCTAGCAATCAATAACACTTATTGATAAATACTATGTTGTTAACTAATTGATAGGTATTTGCTCTGCAAGATTGTGCGATGAAATATTGAGACTTGTGTAATCTTAACTGCCATCTAAACAGATTTTAATGTCATAAAACATTTTTTTTGCTAATTGTTTTTGAACCTGTTTCTTCGTCCCGGAGATATACCCCGAGAATTTCACTGAATATCAATCTTTAAGCTGCTTAAACATTTTAGTATTGATTTTAATTGAATTATTACGTGTACAATGTTAATGTAATAACACGACTATACGTTGGAAATACAGTGGTACCTCGACATACGAGCTTAATTCGTTCCGCAACCTTGCTTGTATTTCAAATAACTCGTATCCAAATTAATTGAACTGCACAACTTATCAAAGATGCTTTGAAAGCGAGAGCACACTGATAACTGATTCTCTGACTGTGGCCGGGGGACTTACGTGGGAAAGCGTGACGCGCGGTTCGTGTGCAACCGGCCGACCCGCTATCTCGTGTCTCAAATTTTGCTCGTATCTCAAAGCAAAAATGGTTTGCTCGACGGCTTGTATTTAAAAAAATCGTACGTTGGGGCACTTGTATGTCAAGGTACCACTGTATTTTAATGACATAATAAAAGCGCAATAAATAATACACTGAAATTTATAATTTATACATCTTCCGCGTAGTATCAATCCGGTGGATTGGTTTGAAGCAACAGAATCTTGCATCTCGATCTCCATTCCTCTCGGTCCTCCGCAACCCTCTTCAGCTCAGCATAAGAGCTACAACTCATGTCCTCGAACACTTGCTTCAAATACTCCCGCTTAGGGCATCCTCTGTAGTTTTTCCCGTCAACCATCCCTTCGACAATGTCGTGAAGAAGACCATCGTGGCGCATGATGTGACCGATCCATCGGGCTCGCCTCGATCTCCATTCCTCTCAGTCCTCCGCAACCCTTTTCAGCTCAGCATAAGCGCTACAACTCATGTCCTCGAATACTTGCTGCAAACTTGGTGCCTATCTTCCTTGATTATCCTGAAAACCTCATTGTTCGTGACGTGGTCTCTCCAGGAAATTCCGAGAATTCTTCTGTATGACCACATCTCAAAGGCCTCTAGTCTTTTTTTATCACTTTCAGATAAGCACCATGATAAGCATTTACACATAAAACATCATAATTTATGCACAATATTTGCAAATAAATAATATTTTTTCAAATAAAAAAATAAAATATTATACTGCTTCACAGGATGCAAGGTAAGCGATATATAAAAAAATTCTATACATATTTAAAAAAAGTTATATTCATAGTTACAACATTTACAATTCGAGAACGGCTGGACCGAAATCATGATCCTTGATTTGTTGGATTCGTCTTGATTCCGAATAGAAAAACAAACAATTGAAACACTGAAAAAAAGACTGCAAAAAATATGAAGGAATTATTTTAGTCTTACATTTTGTATGGGACGTCATTTTAGATTTATGCCGGTTCTCGTAGATGGCGTTATATGCATTAATTCAGTTACATATAAGCAATAATTTTGCACACAACGACATCTCTGTAATAATATTATTCGTATTATTCATTTGAATTTTATTAAAAATTGAATTAAATTAACCTTAAGTAAGTCAGAGCATTCATTTATTCTGTACGAAATTCGTCAGGTCAGCTATTTAATTATAAATTAGTAAACTAACGAGTGATCTAGAATTTATTTAATTAATTTCGTTGCATAAAAAAAACATATTTATTTATTAAAATGTACCGAACCGTTAATGCATCGAACCTTTTTGATTCAATATAACTTTACTTGTTATGTTACTTACAAGTTATGGGTCTGTACTTAAATGTTTATTTCGGATACAAAATGTAAAAAAAAAACAAGATTTTTCGGAAAAAAGTCCAATAATGACGTGTTTCGAACAGTTGGTCTTAGAATTTCGGGTTTAAAGAAATATTTTTTTAGATATTTAGTAATTTGATGTAACCATCAAAATAAATATTTGTGTTAACACAGTCTTAAATAAGTTAACATACGAGTATATTGAATAATGAATGTTTAATCGGAACTGGAGATACCTGAGGCCACCCTGCGGCTGAACATTTTGAGAAGCGCAACTGAGGGGAATACTTGGATTGCCCCGAAAGAGGACCTAGCCCCTGGACATGACCAAGGGTGGAATATATGGAGGTCCCTTAACAGACTTCGGACCGGAGTATGCAAGACGAGGACACAAATGAGGGCCTGGAAGTTTTACAGCGGACCGACTGAATGTTACTGCGGCGTGGAGCAGACCCTGTCACACCTTCTGGAGTGTGCGCTGTGCCCGAATAGCTGCACCCAGGAAGACCTGATGATGGCCAGAAGTAACGTCATCGACGTCGCCCACTTCTGGGCAGACAGGATCTGACCCTGTTGTTTCCGACACGATTATATATAATCGAAATCAATTATTAAAAAAAAATTATCAATGAAACAGAACATTTTTTTTTTGAATTTTCAAATTTGTTTGAAATGAGTATTTAATTTTGCAGATTGGCAATATCTGGTATTTTGAGCATTAATTCATTTAAGATGTAAGTGTATTTTATGTATTCTCCGATACATAACTTACTTATCATGATCAAGCTTCCACTGTTAATTGAAGATTAAAACAGAAAATAGCCATTTTTTACGATCGGACTTAAAAAGTAACTGCGAAACATGAGCGTGATAATTTCTTTGTACTAACGAAAGGTGCAGTGTTTGTGTTACATTATTATTTACGATTATTTATTTGGTCAGTTTAAATCTGCATGATTTAAATAATTTAAATTTAATTGCAAATTAATAGGATAATCTTTATTAAATACTTACAAATATTTTAAGATATTGAAAAAAAAATTATAATCTCGTACATTGACAGGAATAGTAATGCAATCAATACGTCAACTAATTATTTTGGCAGTATGTAATTCAATTAATTTAATATATGGCCAGTAATAAATACATACAAAAGGTCAGTTAAAAATAATAAATTGGTATTAGAAAAATAAAACTTTGCAGTAAATAATTAATGAACTATAATTAATGATAGGTTAGGTTAGATTTTCATTAAATGTGCCAATTATTCATTGTCCCGGTCATAAATTTGCGTGTTACTCAATGGCTGTCAAGCTAAAACTAGTCATTTATTTAAAAAACACATATGTTATTTGATTGAAATATTAACCATTTTGTAATAAATATTACTGGCATTTTAATTTAATATCTGATTACATTCGTACTGACACAGTGGATACTGTCAATTTATTTCATCTACTGCCAGTTTAGTTAATTGACTGCTAATTCATTTTATTTGCTACTTGAATTAGTTACTGAACAAATAAACACAGGCCAATCAATTATCTTGCTAGTGTTGTAGTTTTATATTTGTTTGGTAAAATAAATTTTGAGCCATACTTGTCGGCAGTGGTGTATTGCTCTGAATCTGTGGCAGATTTTTTAAGGCGCCCCTAACGTTTATATTTACAAAAAACTAAGAAACTTAGGTTAACCTCAGCGCCTCTAGGATACATTGACAAGTCCTGGTCACTTTCAATGTTAAACTGAATGGTTGACTTGCTACAAACTGCCCTTCCTTCCGTCCTAGTCAGAATGGAGATGCCGTGACCTATTTCGAAACATTGGACAAGTCAATTTATGATTGGTCACTGTAATTTTAATGTTAAACTCTTCAAGTTAAGCCTTGTTGATAGTTGCTAGCAAAATGCCCATGTTGTTGCTCCTACAGGATGCTGAAAACGTTTTGTGACATCGCCCAATATTCGAGTCAATTAAAGACGCAAAGTCATATGCGTCGAAGCAGCTCGTAAGGCAATCAACCAACCGTCCCACTGCTTGTATAATCAGATATCCTCAACACCCAGACTGAAGTCGCGAAGCAGCTTTCTGAGATCCACACAACCTCTCACATCCGGCCCTGATAATGAGAGACTTCAGCTCTGGCGACAAGTCGCACCAGAGGATTTCATTGCTCCAAAGGAAGGTCACCCAACTGGTAAGAACCTTGACTGGCGGACCTGAAAATCCCTGATTTATTACATACATATATTTTTTAATTGCGTAAAAATAAATTTCAAATGTGCTTCTTGACGAGTTATTTTGCTTTGGCGACATGCTCCTCATACATCCACCACGCATCCCAATTACGATCCCGGCGATCTGGAGTAGCTTTAATTAAGCGGGGGATGTCTCATATAAAATCCGCTTAAACGCATCGGGCGAGCATCTCTAGATTAGCGCCATGTGAGATGAGGCACTAACTCGCGGGGCGCAGCCTCACCTGGTGTGGGACTTCTACCTGTAGAGCGTGGACCACGAGCCTTCAGTGTCCGACCGGCGGCCGACCAAAGCGCACCAGCCTCCCATACTAAACAACGAAAGATTCACTCTTTTTATACGCGAGATGCGAGCACGAAACGCTAAATGAAAATCAACCCCTTAACAGTGCAACGAACGCACAAAATCACTGAAAAAAATATCGCGTGAAATATACAGCCAAACGCTGAAAATGACTGAAAAAAAGTTTAAAATTATTAACGTAAATAAATTGAATAGTATTTATCATAAATTGAACTTGAGTGTGAATTGTATCTACGTGTTTTTGTTTTAAATACATGCTGTAATAATGTGAAATTTAATGTTGTTGATGAACTGAAAAAAATAATGGTGGTTTACGAGTATTTTCTGTGGATTTTTGTGGATTGATTTGTTCCAGCGGAAAATCGCCGTATGAGTGATTTATTTTATTATTTTTATTATTTCTTGTTTCGCACTGTTCTGTCGCTAATATTGTATTTTTGAAAATTAATTATAGTCTTTAGAAACAGGTAGAAATATAAATATTTATGTATGGTTAAGACGTCATAGTAACTGCCTCTAAACTTGTTATTATTTAAATTCAAGACTTATTATTTTTTAATTAAAAAAAATACTTATACGTTGCATTTTGAGTGAGTTGGATTTGACAATGTTCAATACAAAATGCAAAAAAAATTGTTGAAGTAATTGAATTGAATAATTTAATTAAATATATAAAATTGCAGCTATTGTAGAACTTTGAATGACGGATTCAAAAAAATAGATTCGAAAAATATTTTGTTCGTCGAATAAACGTTTTTTTTCCTGTGTTAAGATTCTAGTCTAGAAAATGAATATAAACTTATCAAATTGTTAGGTAAAGTTTATGTAATTATTTAGTAACCCATTTGCCTCGTATTCAATTGTACATTTTTTCATTATCTAATTATTTCTTATAATAATTAAATTTATGCATCAAATACGAGTATCGTATTATGCCTAGCATGGTATGTAGATAGATACTCGAATATTTGCCAAAGAAGTGTACAACTACGAGTAGTATTCTTAAAAAATAAAAATATGCCGGCGGGTATAGCTCTATGGTCAAATCGTTTGCTTTGCAAATTAAAGGTCGTGGATTCGATCCCCGACGAAGATTAAAATAAATAAACATTTTGAATTAATTTCTGACCTCCAAAGTACCCCGGTCGGTGTGATTTTGATCCCTCACACGTAAAATGTCAGTCGTAGCGTATTAATTAAAATTGGTGGTAGACGTAAATCATCCCGTGAAGATCACAAATTCATAGTAAATTCCTGTAATAATAAAGATGATGCGTGAATCTCGGGCTGTAGAATATGACGTTGGCAGATCAACACTGCACATGCAGTGCTTAGCCATATGCACCATGGCAAGCGTCATAGAATTCCACAGGTAAGATTTTAGAATTAAAATCACCATCTGTCGGTATTCTCCTGTATCTCAGAGAAAAACAATGTTTTAATTTTATTTTAGAAATATAGTTTTGTACCGGATAAATATAAGCACGTTTAATAAATACTCTTAAATAATGCAATTCAATGAACTTTATGTCTAGGTGTAAAAACACGTGACTGTAAAATTAAGCAGATTCCATCTTAAAAAGTTTCTAAGAAACTCAGTCAGAATGGTTTAGTTAAAAAGTCGTGATTCGCCTTTTACGACGTTTTAAGCAACCTCACTTATTGCTTCATTCTTAATTTGCTGTAGTATAAGACCAGTTTGTCACTGACACTGCTGAATTCGAAATATTTTATAAATATTAATTACGTGTATAAGTAAACGTTAGAGATATAAATAATGACTTTGTTAATATTCGGTCATTTGTTGTGGTAAATTCAAGTTTGGTTATTTAACACCATGTCCTTTCTCCTAACTGAAGCATATGCTCTTAACAAACTGCCACCACTAAGTTCTGTCTGCGGCCATAGTCCTCGTCTCATGTCACGTCAATTAATTGTTTTTAGTATTGACGTCAAATAAATGATTGAATGAGTCCATAAGTATTAACATCCTCCACTTTTTAATTCAGTCGCATTGTGATGAGGAGCAGATTAACAACACAAAGATTTTTCTGAAGCACATTGACATATATATTTCGATAACTTTACAAGCTTCTGGCCCGGACCTACTCATAGCATTCACGCCGGACCAACAACAATGCGATCTCGCCGACGTCGGCACACGACTGACTACCGTGCGGCGCCGTGGTCGGTCACACAGCGCCGCCACTGGCGATTCATGTAACTAGTCCTCCTAACGACATTACAAAATGACGACACATACATGTACGACAAGCGAACAGGAATAAGAGACGAAAGATTGTATGTGGCGGTTTTCGGTACCAGTCAGCAAGGGCTATATCATGCTGATATCAGTATCATTAAAATCAAAGTTGTCATCCATGAAGAAAAACCTCAGCAATGGCAGTCGAAACATTGGTACTTGAAAATTCGCCACACACGGCTAAAACCCAAAAGTCACGATACCAAATCTTGGTGTGAAAAGCTAAGGAGTTATTAAATTTAAAACTGTAGATAGTTTTTTTAATTTGAGACCACTGTTGGTGATTTTTTTTTTTTACTGTTTTGATAGTGGCTATCACTTCCTGTAGCAGGACTGTAGCGCTTATGCTGAGCTGAAAAGGGTTGCGGAGGACCGAGAGGAATGGAGATCGAGATGCAAGATTCTGTTGCTGCAAACCAATCCACCGGATTGATACTACGAAGAAGATCACTTCCTATATTTTAATATGATCAAATAAAAAATTATTTTTAATACGTTTTATCAATTAGTTATTTTTGTGCAGTAATAATCTAACAGCTGACATTTAGTGGTGTCAGAAATAATAATTGCAACTGTTATAAGAATTACAAAAAATGTGCATTCAATTTTAAAAAGGCTGACCAAATAAAAACAAAAAAAAAATGATATAAAATGCTGCATTATTATTTCGAATCATGAAATTACTATCAGGAAAAAAGCAATGTTAAGACTGATAGATTTGTATGGTTTTTCATAAATAACGATACCGACCGAGAGCATGGCAATGGAAATCGAAGATTATCAAATCGGAAACGCTCTAAAGCGTGAAGAATCGCTTACGATTATATGTTTTCATTGAAAGTAGTCTATACTTATAGGTTTGAATCAAATTATACAATCCGTAAAATAAGTACGTGGTGAAAAGATAAGAACTTACAAAATATATTATTTTTTAGTATTTATCTTCTTTTATGTAAGTTTCCTTTATAGTGTTTTTGGAATTAATTTTAAGATCAAAATTTAGGGAAATTATTACTAATTTTAGAGTAGTGTAATTGCACATATCATCATCATCAGTCTGTATATCCGTCGACTGTTTTTTTGTTTTTATTTTTATTTTTTATGTAAGCACATACAGGAAAATACCGACAGATATGGTGATGGTAATTCTGAAGTCCCATCTGTGGAATTCTATGATGCTTAACCATCGTGTATATATGGCTAAGCGCTGCATGTGGAGTGTTGATCCGCCAACGTCATAGACTACAGCCATAAATTCACGCATCACCATCTTAGTTAAGTTATCAAACATTGCTGCAAATTTCATATGAATAAAGTTAAAATTACGTAGATTTGACTGGTTATAACAAATACGCTTACTCTAAAAGAACATTCTCACTCTCATTCTAGCTCTATCTTTGTTTTCTTTAAATACATCTTGAGAAGAAAGCCTCTATTTTTTTTTCGTATTTTTCACTCTCATCAGGTTTAAAGCCAGTTATAAAGAGAAAAAAAACTCTTTTATTATTTCATCAAAGTATTCATTGATTCATATCATTGTTGGACAGGTTTAATACAGTTAATGTTCAGGAATGATTACTCGTATTATGCAATGGTGAACAAAAAACATACAAAACACACGTCAGATGACTATGCAGCCGCATGATGATCTGTGGGACACACATTGTGATAAGTGGTTATTAGGTACGGATACCTTTTGTGGGACACATCCGTTTTTCGTGCCACTGGCATTCACCATTGTTTACTATGCAATCTTTAAAAACGTATTTTTATGTGAATTCACAAAGAAGAATGCCACCGAACGGCTGAAACGTTTCATTTGATGTCCACAAAAATAGGTCAAAATAACTTTTATCATTTTAACCCTTTCATTACGGCTCGGTGGAATACAAATTAAACTGACAGTTATAGAACTAGTATTTGAAGCATAAATGTACTTATCTGGTCTATTTTCACATATCACATTGGTTTTTGTATCCTTTAGCTATCACATAATGTATAAAAAAATATTGTAAAAAAGTAGCAAAACGATATATCACGGCTACCTATGTCAACGGTAGGGTAATCTTAGACGGCATATATCGGCTACGATGCGAAAGGGTTAATATTTTTACTACGACAACCACACATTGTTAGAGCTGGTTTTGTTCGATCACCGTAATTAATTAAGCAACATTGTACTCAAACATAAATTTGGATGGGTTTAACGCATGTTGCTTAGATTGAGCCTTTCCTTTTACCAAATAGTTTAGGTCTTAACTTGTTCGTATCGGTACCCGATATATGCTGTGTAAGATTCCCCGACCGTTGACATCGGTTGACGTGATATATCATTTTGCTACTTTCAGTACTCATTGTGACATCTACGGTAGGAAATTGGAAGTGCAGTCACTCCTTTATCAACCTACATGTATTATTTACAAGAATCTGTAAAGCATGTTAATAAATATCGTTAGGTTTCGTCACAGGAGCGATTTTATTTGTAAACCACATGTGTCGATGCCACCACATGTATGGAGTTACATAATGAGCGTTTCTTAAATATAATAGTTTTTTGCATCATCTGATAGCTAAAGGATAGAAGAATCAGTGTGATATATGAAAATAGGTCAGATAAGTACATTTATGCTTCAAATACTTTTTTAAGCAAAAGAAATGGTTTGAAAAATACAAGCTGTATTGACAGTATAATTTGTATTCCACCGAGCCTGAGGTTCTTAAAGATGCTGTCTCTTCAAATTCCCGGACTCTCGTTTTGAAGACCGTAAGGAACCATACATGTTTTCAGGTGTTCATAAAGCAATGACAGTTGCAGCTAACATAATTGTGTGTTTTTTTGTCATTTCTTATGTCACCTTTACTATATCTCTATTGATTGAGTGCATCATCCATGTCTCTGTCAATTTTTGGGAGGACTTTCTTAAAAAGCTCCAGTTACGAAGTGGATATGTAATGATGATATATATGTTTTGGTTTCGCGCGGAATTTAATCTAGTACAGATTTTGAAGGTTCAATATAAAAAAATATATGTACGCGTATGAACAGTGACTAAATTCTTACAAAAAATATATGCACTTAGATAATATAATGTTGCTTACTAATATGACTTAACGCTGCATTTAAAAAAGCAACATGACGGCATGGACCGGATGCATGTACAGTTTTTTGTTACAATAGCAGTAATAGTAGGTATTTTTAGGTAATACAATGTTTATTGTCAAAAAAATGTGTTTATTCTGAACACTGATAAGAACTTTCTAGACACTTAAGTGTAAACGTCAAAAATACCGGATATAACAGTTTCAAAAGTAAACTTTTATACTCCGTGAACATCCTTTTACCTTAAGGCTTAAGTTGACAAACAGTGCACGCAAGTGAATGTATAATTCTATAGTAGATACTTGTATTATGAAAGATGATCTATATTAACTATATATACAAGTACTTATTTAGAGTTCTACGGAAGTGGATCTCTCTATGTTGCTATCGCAATGCGCTAGGATCGAGACCAGTGGTATTTCAAAGTTTTTGAATTTTCTTACGTGGCGGTCCTTTAAAAAAAATCGTGTCTCACGGACACCTTTTAAAAAAAAAAATATACTGAGAGAATCGAGGTATTCTCACGATATAAACACTGAATTTAAAATGTTACTATTATTTCAAACTATTTTAGGCAATTTAAGGTTTATTTTAATGATCCAACAGTGTTTTGAAAAATTGATTGAATATATATTTTTGAGTCATAATTTTTTTTTTTTTTTTTTTTTATTTAATCAAATATAATAGGATACATTTAAGATTTTATTGAGAGTATTAAATTCATTTTTTTTTTATTGTTTATTTTTTTGTTTATCTTGTGTGTGGCGTGGGATTCATCTTTGATTTAAGTGTTGCATATATACATTTTTTAGAATATAAAATAATATCATTAAAATTTATTTTTAATATGGTTTGCTGAAATCTTGTAGAAGAGAACAAAGGAATCAATTAAAAAAATATATGACTCAACCACTTCAAAAAGTATACCATATTTATTTACGATTAAAAAAAATCAGAGTTTTTTGCGTCAGTTAAATCAGTGGTCTTCGGATATATAATTATTGAATTGGATAATTACTTTATTAGTTTTTAATACAAGGAAAGTCTGCGAATCAAAAAATCACTTTTATTGAAGTAGCAAATCAAATATATATCGCATCACTTTGAGCAATTGATGTAATAATTAGTGTTCAGACATATTTTGTAATTGTACCGTTTCACAGGTTGAAAAATATATCAATTATAGCCGCCCAAGTATCAAAATTATTTTTCATATTTATAAATTGCAGAAAGTACGGTTTTACGTAAAATTTAGTTTTGAGCACCGTGTAAGAACAACTAGAGTTTCCATTCGCCTTAATATTTTTCCAATTACGAGAAGTCCATCGCGAATGGCTGCTGCGCCGATACTCAGCTTGATAGGTAGGGAAATGACTAAAAATATGATAGTAGTATTGCAAATTTTGCGTAGCTCTGCGTGTTATGGAAACCTCACTTTTCATATGAGCATCGTAAACATAAAATTCAATACTCATATCACCGCCAAATGGAAGTGCTATTAAATATCCGATAAAATAAAATTAAATGCGACATGCAACATTTCATAAACATATTTATTTTACGTTTATTGATTTTGATTCAGTGGTTGTAGCCTTTAACTGGGATATTTTAATGTACCAAGATCGAGAACAAAATTATTGTCGAACCAATAAATCTTTGGATAATAAATTGTTCACACCCACGTTTTTTATTGAGGAAATTATAATGCAATAAATGCCGCACTAAGCAAGCAGGTATACGATGACGGTTTTATAGCATCCCAATTATCCAAGAGAGTCAACAATTATTTCAAATATATTGTGGGTGTTTATTGTTTTAAAACACATAGAAAAAATAAAATGTAATTACTGTTAAAAACGCTCACCTATGCGGGGAGTTCGCTGGCTTGATTCCCGACAATTTTTATTTTTGTGTAGAAAAGGTGATCTCACCAGTAAAATACCTGTCAATTAATGAAATTGGCGGTAGATGAACGCCGTTACGTGTACACTATTGATTTGTCACAGTGAGTCCGCGTTGCCGGTGGGTGGTTAGCGCGTTTGCTTGGCAGGCTAAAGGTCGTAGGTTTGGTCCCCTACGGAAAAGTAATTTCAATATAAAGGTAATTCCGCATTAACCTAAATGAAATGCAATTATTCTCATGGAAATGTTTTTTCTGGAGTTATTCATTTGTTCTGAGAAAAATGTTAGCTACACGGAAAATAACTTGATTATTTTTAAATAATTTGATCAGAAAATTATATAATTATGCAGATCATATAATAGACTATCAATCAAATAACTACCTGTGCTGACTGGTGCAATTACAAGTAAATGAATCGTCACAAATCGTGAAAAAATATGTTCAGTGATTTCTTTGAATCGTTTTTAGTCATTGTTAATTATTTATCATGGGTATTTCTTATTCATCATCATTATCTTGGTCGATCGTAGAGCGGGCACGTAACACAGTTGCGTGTCCGGTGGGTGGCCTAGTGATTGATCAATTTACGAAGGCGGTCGAGAGAGAAGAGATATCTGGTCCATATGGTCGTCTGCTTATATATAGAGCCTGCTCTTGATTGAATTCCCACCTTGATAGGTGTATAGTATTTGAAGCAACCACTGGTGACGGCGATTCTAAAGACATCTATGAGACATTCAATGCAAACATTAATACACAAGACATAGATAACAAATTTCTTACAATTGATTAAACAGAAGACTGCCACAAGCTAAACAAAGTCTGATTGTAATTATTAAGGGTCTTTTAAAATTTATTTATATATTATTTTTACTAGGTAGTGACATCCTGATCTCTAAGTTCGTTATTTAATTGCGTGGTAGCAGGATGAGGAGCAGATTAACAACACAAAGACTTTTTCTGAAGTACATTTATATTTCGATATCTTTACAATCTGGTCCGGACCTACTCACAGCATTTAGGCTGGGCCAACAACAATGCGATCTCGCCGCCGTCGGCACACGTCTGACTGGGGCCGTGGTCGGGACACTCAGAAACTCTCTATGTACCTAACGTCACACCCGTGACTGGACTTGTCAAAATGCCTATATGGCGACATGTATGTACATGTACGGCAAGCCAACAGAAATAAGAGACGAAAGATTTTACATCGACGTTTTCGGTACCAGTCAACAAGGGCTATATCACGCTGATGTCAGTAGATACCCACAAAACTAATGATAAAATCGTGCGATTTAAACATACTACACATAAGATATTACATCTACCAATCGAGATATTTTTGTATGATTAATTTTCAAAGAAGTCAATAAAAAGGTATGATTAATAGATAAACGCTAGGTGTATTCAATTTGAGCGCATTTTGTATGGCAACATTTTTTTCAACATTCGGCCAGTCAACGTGATCGAAGCCCAGCAAAAAATTGCTTCAAATAAAGTTGAATAATCGTTTCATACTCATTGGGTGTAGTAAATTAACACGTTTTTTATCTGCGTATACCTGGTGTAATTTTGTGATTTAACTCGTGCATTAGAGCTGGTAAAGGATGTAAAAAAATCATTAAATCATGGGAGCAAATACTCGCACTACACAAGGCTGATTATAAATGATTAAAAGCATCGGAAGAAATCACTCTTTTTTTTCAAGCATATATGTAACACGTGTTTTAATATTAATTACGTACACATTTGATAGATAATCAATTTTGAATATATTTAAAAAACATTTATTTATTTTAGTTACGAACGACGAACAAAACATTGAATAGATAATGTTATTTTACTTAATGAAACACATTTCATCATTATCTGCCTGTATCCGTTCTCTATTGAACGTAAGCCTCCCGCATGAGTCTCCATCCTCTTCGATCCTTCGCCTTCCGCATCCAGGTCACTCCCGCTATTCTTCTTATGTCGTCAGTCCATCTTGCAGGGTGTCGGCCAATGCTTCATTTGTCAGTTCTTGGGCGCCATTCCAATACTTTTCTTCCCCATCGACCCTCGTCTCTTCGACAGATATGTCCTGCCCATTGCCACTTGAGTGTGCCTTCGCCATTCGTTGGGTAGCATCCACTACTTGAGTTCTTCTGCGTATTTCCTCGTTTCGGATTCTATCTTTTAGCGACACTGCACATGTATCTCTCTATAGCACGCTGGGTGATCTTTATTTTAAGGGTAAGACTTGCTATCAGATTCCACGTCTCTGCGCCATAAGTTAATACAGGGAGGATGCATTGGTTAAACTCCTTAGTTTTAAGACATTGCGGAATTTTCGCTTTAAAAATGTACTTTAGTTTTCCAAATGCGAAACGCATTTTGTAACTGTTAATCGCTGATTTGTGACCACAGTATAAGATACAATTTATTCTTCATCAGTTTATCACTAGCGAAAAATCATAATTTTAAATTAATTTACAAATTAACAAATTATAAATATTTAGTTGTGATTAACATTTATTTTAAGCGATTACATGTTTCGGCCTCCCTCTTGATCATAATATAATAAAGCTTTTGTATTTATTTGCAATAAACTTATATTTGTTTATAGGTCATCAGTACTCAGTACCGGCTTTAGACCCTGCGGTGCCCTAGGTCATTTTTTTCTGGCGTCCCATATTATTTACATTTTTTCTGGCGCCCCTAACTTATTTGATGCCCTGGGGCACCGACCCACTTCACCACCCCTTAAAACCGGCACTGTCGGTACTACTTACAAAAACAACTTTAGCAAACTTTTTTAAAGTGGTTTATCTACAGAGTGTGTTCATAAACTTCATACAAGACTACAAGGCTTGTGTCATATGATAATATTGCCGAAAGCATCAATGTTAAGTACATAACGAGATACTGTAAGGAGTAATAAATTTATAGCAACGATAAGGCATGCAGTCTGCATAATGCAATGGTCAATATCTGGTACAAGTTTAAACATAAAAAAAGACATGTTTTTTTGTTGCTTTTTAATTCTGTTTCACCATTTGTTTTTTGCAAGCAGATACAGGAGAATACCGACAGACGGTGATAGTAATTCTGAAGTCTCATCTGTGGAATTCTATGACGCTTATCATGGTGCATATGGCTAAGCGCTGCATGTGGAGTGTTGATCCGCCAACGTCATAGACGTTCTAGCGTTTGCTTTGCAAGCCAAAGTTTGTGGGTTCGGTAGCTGGCGGATATTAAAAAAAAATGATTGTTAATCGATTTCTGATTTCTAAAATTGGTGTGAATTTGATCCCTCACCTGAAAAAATGCCAGTCATAGCCTATTAATCAAAATTGGTCGTAGACGAAAGTCGTCTCGTGAAGACCAACCATTCATAGTAAATTCCTGTAATAATTAAGAATGATGCGTGAATCTCGGGCTGTAGTCTATGACGTTGGCGGATCAAAACTCCACATGCAGCGCTTGGTGTTGCTTAAAATAAAACAGCATTTTAAATACTCGTACCATTCATGGATGATAGTTTTGCATTATTAACTGTAAGATATTTCATATGTGTTTTCATAAAAAAAAAGCTGTTGAAAGCTTTCATATTGTGAAAGTTCTCTTGTGTTCACCCTAACTTTATATGCCCGGCGTTCTTCGGATAAGTAACGCTCTACATCTGCGCGATCACGAACCGTATTTATTAGACGCGCCACAACTCATCTCTGCATTACCTTCACCGCCATTGGCCGGGCTGGCGCATGCGCTCGATGACCGCCAAGACTTCCTCGATACATACCTTAAGTAAACGATGAGGAAAACTCAAAGGCAAAGGTCATGTAATGCCACAAACTGGACATAAAGATGATCTACCAAAAAGGACCGTTTTCAAATAATGTAACTTTAAGCGCGATGGGATTTGACTGTTTGGAAACACCACGTTTCGTTGGTTGTATTGAACAGTCTCTTGGGAACGTTAGAAAATATCTGATCTCCTTAAAAGATAAAATAAAAATGCTCTTATATGTCTCGGATGCTTCAGATCTCATTTCTGCTACTAGACTATTGTCTTGTTGTTGTTAACTATTGTTACAAGATTTGACCACCTCTTTCTCGTCCCGTATTGATGTCCGAATAGGGCACATCACAAAGGACGCTAGCAAAAATGTTTTGAAAGGGGCTGAAGGTTTTCCTGCAACTCTGATGCAGCATACAGTGCAACGACAAAATGATTCTCGACTATTCATAGTATATATTGTTACTAGTTTGTTGCATACGTGTGGAGCGAGCATTTTACCTTTGATGCAACGTGAACGACAAACTAATCAACAGCGCCACGGTTGAGAAAAGAGCTGCGCTTCCTTGTGGCTTCTTCCTTAAAAAGCCGCTGTATTGTCATTGAAGCAACCGGTATAACAGCGACGGCACTCAAAAATGGTTGGAATTGAGTTGGTTTTTCTAATGACAGCTTGTTCTTAGCGTGATACAGCCGCAATGGCACTTAGCTAAGCAATCTTAATTTTAAGTTAAATTATTGTATATATATTATATTTCTAATAAATGAGTTTCATACTGTATTGCCTGTTCTTTTTAATTTTGAGATGAATTCTAAGAAGATTCATTCATTCCTTTCATTGAGCAAGTGTTGACACGGAAAAAGAAAAAAAGTCCTTGAATTTTCGTCTTAAACAGACGTTTACTGGAAACAGAGAGAGTTCCTCGAAAGATTTAGTTTCTCTTCTGATGATCGGATACTATACCTCCATGCTCTTCAAGCCCTCGGGTTTTCATCTTAGAGAGAGGTCTTCGGAAAAGACAGATAATACTAGCTGACAGAATCTTTAGCAACTATATATTCCAACTATATACATTTAATAAATCAAAGATTCTTGGAGATAGCTTCTATTATTACTGTTGTTTCACCAATCTCACTGGCCATTGAAATTTGGATAAGTAATAATAGTCGTGGGCCGATCCGCAATTAATATGATATAATTCTCAAATAAAAAGGGTCTATGATGATATATAAAAGCTTACAGGCCGCATAATACCTGTATATCCTCATAGTATTTATTATAATATTATTATTATGAAAATTATGCACCTCCAACACAATCCACCTGTATTTAAAGCACTACAGAGCAGGTAGTTGCCCCGATGATCGCACATAAATCATGGGACAAAAACGGTCCCGCGTTACAGGTTCGAGAGTATCGGAGTCCGCTTATACTGATTATCATGCCGGGGTATTATCGTGGACTGGGAGAGCTTTTACAGTGCAATAAATCATGACTGATCACACTGTTGAGTTATGTGAATTTAACATTTCAATGAATTATTATAAATCATACCGAATGAAATGTAACTTTGTCGTTTTCAAATAGGTATATTGTTGAAAATTTATCTCAATTTAATGCTGCTTAATGAAGTACGAATTCAATGAATTTAACAATTTTAATCAATAATAATGAAAAATAGGTTAATGTCTTTATATCAGATTAATATAGTCCTTGCAGGCTGGTGGGCGAAAACGTCGATATGCGATCTTTCGTCTCTTTTTGTTCGCTCGTCGGAAATGTACGTGTCGGTATATTAGTTGTTTGACAAGTCCAGTCACGAGTGTATCATTAATATTGTAGGACGCTTGTATTGGAGAACAGTTAAGTCTCCTTGATGATGCGCTCATTGAGATTAAGATCATTTAGCAACTGATAAGTCCAGTGGGAGTCCCCTCTGAACAATTGTGGAAACTGCATAGTAGTTCTAAAAAGAAATAAGCCGTGATAGATATTAGAATCGCATTCACGGTTTGTAAAGAGATGGAGGTGGAAGATAGATTATAACAGGAAATACGAGCGAAAACGATAAATATGTGGATTTTTTTAGTGGCCACAGATTCTGCATGTCCGAGAGGGCCAAGGCGATTCTCACGAACTGCATCGAAAAGGACTCCTCTTTCTAACAAAAAGAACTGACAGTCCCATAGAATGGGTTCTGAGGTCTGATGGGTATTAGATATAAGGTTTTTGAACAAAAATGTGAAACCATGGACTCTTTGAATATGTGCTCTTTTGAACAGGTCGACATAAATGTTTTGCCAGTTTCGATACAAAATTTAACAACAGCAACAATGCTATCAAAATTTTAAATATTTTACTTTATAATGTCTATGAAAAAGTTATGGCAAGTGTTTGGATACCGGTTTATTTTTTAAACATATTTGGTCGTCGCGTTCGAGCTTTATTTACATTCAATAAAGCTTTTATCGGAGGCTCTCGCATTGAATCGTCGCAAGCTCCGATCGCTCTGCGGAGAGGGAAATATTTATGTATGATTGTGTTCGTTCAGGGAGTCCTGCGTCGGGAGAATAAAGGCAAAAAGGAGATGCCATTGTGTCTCCTTAGAAGGAAAAGAGACTCGGTCCGACTGGTCAGCTATTGAACCAAATAAATCAGTTGGGGTAACCACCGCAGGAGAGCGCGCCGAGCATTGCCAATCGCTGAATTGACAATTATGTTGCTTCTAGTTTCAACTTCTTCATTCGTATTTTTTTTAGATATATATTGTTATCAACTTGATAAAGCCCTTGCAGACTGGTGCCGAAAACATCGATATGCGATCTTTCTTCTCTTTTTGTTCGCTCGTCGGACATGTACATGTCGCCATATTGGTTTTTTGACAAGTCCGGTAACGGGTGTATCATTAGTATTGTACGTCGCTGTCTGTCATTGTTGCGCCATTAGTTTCTGTAGATCACCACTTGAGGCGCTGGGCTGTCTCCCACTACGAGCGCTTAGTGGCGAGTAGTCAGTTGTCTCCCGACCGCAACTATAAGCGAGTGTGATCGGTCTGAGGCCTGAAGCAAGCAAGTCTCATCTCGGAACGAAAGTTTGTCAATTTTTAACTTGAACATATCTCAATGTGCTTCTGAAAAAGTCTTTGTATTGCTCATTTGCTTCTCACCCTTATAACAATCCCGGCAACGTGAAGTCGTCTCTTTCCTTAAGTAAAGGGGATGTTAATAAATTATTTCAATATCTGAAACATATGATTATCACAAATTGTCACTACGCAGTTATATCAGTAACTGAAGCGACTATTTTTTGTACTTATTTAGTGGTGATCTGACGTAAATGCCTTGTCTTAAGACATTACTGCACGCAGAAATCTTCCTAGATGCATAGAGTATAATATATTGAAATGGAAGAAAAGTCTAGGGATCTGCAGAGGCGACATTGTAGTATCTAAGGCATATTTATGCGACCTTTAATCACCATTTTTCTTAAGGAGATTGGATTAAAAGTGCGACGCATTAGCATTTAAAGGACTATATTTAAGTGTATAATATTTTAGGTAATATAATCTAATGTAACCTTAACCGTTGTTTTAAATTTTTGTAATACCTGTATATAAACATTTACTTGTTCGTTTACCTGACAGCATCAGTATTTTTGTACTGAAACATTTTTTTCCATGGGCGCTTTTTCTTATTTTTCGTCAATCCGTAAAAATCAAAAGCTCTTTATTTAACAGTACATGCAGACTTAAAAATCGTTTCGTAGCATATGTGTTATTTATTTTCTGAATCGCTTTCACAAATCAATTCAATAAATATTAATAATATCCTCAAACTATACACGCAAATAACCACTTTGCATCCTTTTCACATGCAGCGTTTACCTGTTCCAATTGAGTTTCATAAAATCTATGGAGAATTTTCTAGCTATCGTCTGTGTGTGCTTATAAAAATTAAAATATTAGCTGAACCTAGCCATATTACCCATAGCCAGAACTAGAAGAGATGTGTGCTTGAGTATGCATTTCTTTCGGCTAGTGCGCGGCGTGTTCAGAAATGCTGATATTTTGTTGGAAATCGGTTTGTTTGTCCCTGGCAATTATTTAAGGATAATGAGGCACAGATTGTTTGTTCTTCCTAGAAGTACTACTAACCTGCCAGAGACTATGCCTCTTGGGAGAGTGATCAGACTGTTCAACCATATCGCCTTGAATATTAATATATACCACTTGAGAGAAGCCTAGTTTCGACATGAGCTCCACGAATTTATTTATACAAAGTTATTTCGTGGAGTCTTCTGCTTAGCGAGCTTCGGGACTTTTTAATAATTGTAGTAAATAATCATAAAAACCTTTATTTAAATTTTTTTCTCTTGTGTTATATCTTATTTCAGGATCGTATTGAATAAAATTTGTAATGTTCCTGAAAGAAATAAAAATAAATAAATTTGTTTTTTTTTTAATATTATGATGCGTCGCCGATTTCCGATTATTAGCCATTTTCTAACACTCCGCCACTTTGTAGCATTCCGCCATTTTCTAGCATTCCGCCATTTTGTAGCATTCCGCCATTTTGTTCCGCTACTTCGATTTACCGTATAGCAAGATTTGAGTGTCACCTTTGAGGGTCCCTCACTCGCGAGCATTGCGAAAGCCCGAGGTGACGAGTGAGCGATTGTCTACAGTGTTTGCGCCACACACTCGGCCACTCGACCACTCGACCACTCGAGTGATTTTTAAGTGAGATTTGCTCAGAGCCGCAAAGTGGCCGGCGCTAACTAACGACTGTTTGCAACCACCGAGGCGCTGACACACGCGTGGCTGACTTGCAGCTGAACAACACCTGAATTACACCTGTCCAGCAACTGGACACCCAAGACTCGTGACACTTATTTAGGGACACCATGACTTCGAAACGATTCGGTTAATTGACTGATTTCAGTATTTTAAAAATATTTTTTCATTTATATATATATTAGCCTCCCGCATGAGTCTCCATCCTCCCCGATCCGCCGCCTTCCGCATCCAGGTCACTCCCGCTATTCTTCTAATGTCGTCAGTCCATCTTGCAGGGGTCGGCCAATGCTTCGTTTTGCCAGTTCTTGAGCGCCATTCAAATACTTTTCTTCCCCATCGACCGTCGTCTCTTCGACAGACATGTCCTGCCCATTGCCACTTGAGTGTGCCTATTTGTTGGGTAGCATCCACTACTTGAGTTCTTTTGCGTATTTCCTCGTTTCGGATTCTATCTTTTAGTAACACTTCGAGCATGGATCTCTCCATATCACGCTGGGTGACCTTTATTTTATGGGTAAGACTTGCTGTTAGATTCCACGTCTCTGCGCCATAAGGCAATACAGGAAGCATGCATAAGTTAAACGCCTTAGTTTTAAGACATTGCGGAATTTTCGCTTTAAAAATGTACTTTAGCTTTCCAAATGGTGCCCATCCCAGTTGTATACGCCTGTCGATTTCTTTTATGAAAATAAAAATATTGAAAATATATATATCACAAATAATATGCCTATAAGGTGAATAGTTTTAGTTTGACGATTGCCTAATTGGATTAGCGAAATTCCTCCGGCGTGTTATACAAAGATCGCATTCTCGACATTCTTATCACGATGCTCAGCTCTTCGGTCAAACACCCAATAATAAATAATAATTGGCGATCGCAGACAGCGGTCAAGTGAGTTGCAGAAACTAGTTTTGGTGTCGGAAAAAACTTTCGTACGTTTGGTAACCATACGATAAAGTATAATACTAATCGAGGAGCAATCGTTAAGTATTTTTTTTGAAGTAACAAGCTTTTACTGTTATTATTTAGATTTTTTAAATAGATAGATTTAATAGATAATTATTGGTGAAATTCTATACAGGCGATTCCACTTAATTGGGACACATCGGGGCTTGGGCATTTGGTCCCAATTAAGCGGCTGTCCCAATTAAGCGAATTTACAAATTTTTTAAATTACTTTATTTGGTTTTGGCAACTAAGGCCATTAACCAGTAATACACACATAAAATTAAACAATGCATTTTTTTGTCAATACTTTTATTTTATAAGCTCTTGGAAACTGTAAGTTACATAAAGGTATTATAAATTATCATAAAATTACAAATATGTATTATAAACTTTTAAGAAAAAAAAATCCTAATTAAAAAAATAATCGGGTAGATAAAAATCAGCACAGATATTCAGTGCGGATGTAGGGCTCCCTTCATTTCCTTCCTGCATAAAATAACACTACAATTGAATCCTCACAGTCTTCATTATCATCGTAACATGGTAAATTTTTATCTATTCTTGAAAATTCTTCATAGTTAATAATAGGAACTTGCAACATATCCTGATTTTCATCATTGCTTAAAATTTTCCTGTCCCAACTAGGCGGAATGTTGTCCCAATTAAACATATAAATTTACTATTGGTTTCTTGGTTTGGTTTCTGTTCTTTGAGATTCGTCCCAAATAAGCGGCTGTCCCAATTAAACGGTGTCCTAATTAAGCGAAATCGCCTGTAATATCAGATATAAATAAAACAGTATTTAAGAATCGGACTTTCTAATGGAATTAGCAGTATCATCAATTAGTTATATATCTACTTAGAATCGTATAGCTTCCCCAACTACTTTTACAATAGATTAAATAACTTCTTAGGTTTTCACGGCCTGATTTGATATTGTGGCTTCTGGGTTTAGCCGTGTGTGGCGAAATTCCTACAGCCAATATTTCGACCGCCATTGTAGGGGTTTTCTTCAGGATTGATGATTTATTTAGTTTTGAGTTGGTTTATTCAGATTATCTTTTTTATACGAACGTTATTTAATGATCCGGAATGAAACTTGAGTATGTAGTTGCCATGGAGATATAAATCAATAACAATAATAATATTTTATATTCCCAAGTAGACCTTCTAGGTGCAGGTATGTCCTAGAACGAGAAATCGATAGTAGCAGCTGTGAAAAAGTGGCGGCAATTTGTGGTGACCTCTGTATAATATGGAACGGATATATAAAGAAAGTTTAATAAGGCAGGTGAAGTCCAGTCCAGTACTGTTGATGATACGTCATGAAAGCTCTTCGTGCACGTTGGTACGTCCTTTTCCTTGGTCCGTATCGTGGTTATCTGACTTGCTAACCCCTCGTTAGGCGAGCCCAATGGATCGGTCACATCATGCGACACGATGGTCTTCTTCACGACATTGTGGAGGGAATGGTTGAGGATAGAAAGTGTAGAGGGCGCCCTGGACGGGAATATTTGCAGCACGTGTTCGAGGACATGAATTGTAGCTCTTATGTTGAACAAAAAGGATTGCAGAGAATCAAGAAGAGTGGAGATCGAGATGCAAGATTCTGCTGCTGCAAACCAATCCACCGGATTGATACTAGGAATAAAACCCCTCGTGTTAACCCCTTGCGCCAACCTTTGACTAATACGTGTGACTTTCGCTGCTTCTTCTTGGTGACAGCTACTGTTGCCGATACTTCTTGAAGGCTCCTCGTTCACGGTGGTACGTCCTCCTCCTCGGCCCGCCTCGTGGCCATCTGACGCGCTAACCCCTCGACAAACAAGCGCGACACTTACTGTTTATTTAGCGACAATGGGAGGATTAGCGCTGCCAACTGCCCGGCCGCTAATTGCTCCTAATGCCCGCCATTGACGGACAGATCACCAAAGAACAAACATAAACACCGGTGCACACTTTACGAAAGTTTTTTTTAAATCCTATATCAAATGACTTTTTAGGTTTTCACGGCCAGATTTGGTATTGTGGCTTCTGGGTTTAGGCGTGTGCGGCGAATTTCTTTTGACCAATATTTCGACCACCATTGCAGGGGTCTTCTTCAGGATTGATGATTTATTTAGTTTTGAGTTGGTTTCTTCAGATTATATTTTTTTATGAGCGTTATTGATTTATAACTCCATTAGGCTAGGTAAAACACAGACGTTTAGTCGCGTCAATAATTCTTAACCCTTTCGTTACGGCTCCGTGGAATACAAATTATACTATCAATACGGCGTAAATTTTCTAAACCATTTTTTTTTGCTTAAAACTGGTATATGAAGCATATATTACTTATCTGACCTATTTTCATATATCATATTGGTTGTTCTACCCTTTAACTATCAGATGATGCATAAAAAACTATTATATTTACAAACGTTCACTATGTAACTCCATACATGTGGTGACATTGACACATGTGGTTTACAGAAAAATCGCTCCTGTGACGAAACCTAACGGTATTTATTTACATGCTTTATAGATTCCTGTAAATAAAACATGTAGGTTGATAAAGGGAATGACTGCACTTCCAATATCCTACCGTAGATGTCACAATGAGTACTGAAAATAGCAAAACGATATATCACGTCAACGGTCGGGGAATCTTTGACGGCATATGCCGACAATCGATGCAAAAGGGTTAACAACACATCAGTGGAGATGCTCGTATGCGTTTTGTATTGCTGATACAGGAAGAAAAATAATAAATGAAACTAAAGTGGTGACGTGAAGGTCGGTCTTAAGCGCGTCACGTGTTAATATGTTGCCTCATAATTATGTTTTCCATGCACTTTGACGAACTCTTAATGTTAGTGCAAATATTAGTCAATAAGTTTTGTGTAGCAGTAAATTAAAGCCCTACCCATCTTATCTACATTTGGTCATCAATTACGCAGTACTAATTCTGGTACTTTACCGAGCATTTAATAATACAACTTTGCATCTTAATATAACAGTTAGTCGTAATAGAAAATATAAAATACTGTGCAATATTAAATACGAGATAGATACATATTTCGTGCATTGTTTTTTTTTTTTTATGTAAACGCATGCAGGAGAGCACAACCGGTCAAGACCAATGCACTCTATGACGCTCAGCCAGGGAGGCTGGACGCTGCATGCGGGAAACGTGTGTTGTGTTCGTGTTTGTGTGTGGGTTGGGGAGATTGCAAGTGTATATTTATCTGTTTCTTGAAGAGATCTAGATTGTAGGAAGGAGGAAACACAGACGCTGGAAGAGCATTCCATAGCTTACCGGTGGCATTAAGGAAGCAACTTTGGAAGCTGCCAGTTCTTGGTCGACATATATTAACCGTGTATGGATGTTCGGCAAGTGTAAGACGAGTTTGTCGGATGTGAGTGGGTGCAGGAGGAATTAGTTCTTTAAGTTCCGAAGAGCAGCGACCGTGGTAATAACGGTAGAAAAGACTAAGAGAACCAACCTTACGTCTGTGTTCCATTGATTGTAGATTAGACGTAAGAGTGTCATTGTTTATCAAACGAATTGCTCTTCTTTGAACTGAGTCAATTAAGTTTAGAAGGTATTTTGGGGCTGCAATCCAAAGGTGACTGCCGTATTCAATGATAGGTCGGATTTGTCCTTTATATAGAAGAAGAAGTTGTTTATCGTTGAAATACCGACGTGATCTATATAATACACCTAGTTTTTTGGAAGCGAGACCGGCTTTACACTTAATTGACTCGTAATATTTGACATTATTCGATATTGATAATCCAAGCATGTTGATGGAGCTTGCTTTCGGAAGAGAACAACCGTTGAAAGATACAGGATCCATAGCAGTCTTCTTGGTGGAGAAAGTACATGATTGGGTTTTTGAAATGTTGAAACTGACGAGGTTGAGGTCGCCCCATCGTGAAACCCTTACAAGAGACATGTTCATCTTCTCTACCAGAGATTCCCTAGCAGCAGATAGTTCCGAATTTTTCGGAGGTTTATGGAAGATTATGGAAGATACGAAATATTGATCATTTTATTATTGAACAGGATCTCAAAGTGAATGTAAAAAATGTAAATAGTATACTGAGTAATGCTTAAATAAATAATACAACGGTACAACGTGTAACGTTTAAGAATTACAGTGAGGCCCCGCTTAACGCTGTCTCGTTTAGCGCTGTTTTGGTTTAGCGCTCTTTTATTTTATCCCGCGGTTTCCCCGAAATTGTGCGCTGCTAGATTTAAGTAAGAGCGAAGACATTGGACACTCTGTCGGTATGGATGAAATGGTGGAAGAAATAGTGAAATTATCGAAACACACCGGTTTAGATGAGGTAAATGTGGAACGTATCCCCCGCGTTAAGTGGGGCCTTACTGTATTTGTAAGCTTAGTGCAATCTTACAATTGAACGGAGATGTAAGGTATGTTAAAATTATGCAATAATTTAAAGTATTTCATCTTCAATAACTGACACATAGAAAAATTCACTGCAAACAAATACTTATATGACACTTCTCTCATCAATGAATTGAAGAAAAATAAAAAAAGAAGACACGGAGATTCGAAACACGAACATTCCACCATGTCCATTTCTTTATGCAACGTATTGACTTCTTGGCCATTTAGGCTGCTTCTGAAGAAATTTGGTGAACGGGACAGCTGGTGCACTGGATGTCTCGCTAACCTAACCTAAGTTATTTTGTTAACGAGACCTATGGATCACTTCTTTCTAAAATCACTGGACAAATCCTTAGGTAAGGTTAGGTTAGGTTAGCGATCCACCTAGTGCTTTAGGTTAGTTGTTCTCTGCGCCAAATCTCTCGTGCATCAGACGTCCATTTCGCCCCACGTCGTTACCAATGAGTCGTCCAACGAATTATCAGGGAACAATAGGTCGTGACAACATTAGATCTTGTTCACAAGAAAAAACTCGTGAAAACAATACGTTTATATTTTGTTATGTGTTACTAGACTTGCTTATTATGGACGATATTTCAGATTATCTTAATTGTGTTTTATTCACTGGGATTGGTATATTAAAAATACCTTTCTCTAAGCACGATTATGATAAAAATCAAAAGTAATTAATACAGCCAATCGCAATCGTATCTGCGCACCAATATGAGTTCATATTTTTTTATTAAAGTTTTATTATCTGATGGAATTAAATAGATTAGTTTTTATTTTACAAATACGATAAATTGCCTATTAAAATAATAATAAAAAAAAAAAAATTATTCGGTGGAAGAGATTATTCTTTGTTTTATAAAAAAAAACTTTATTTTCCCAATACATATTAAATAGCAGTAAAAATCTATTAAGATAATAACAAAATATTTATATTGATACCGATGAGGTAACTTGACTAACGCCTCGACTTGAGATTACTCTCGCTTATTTATAAAGAAACTTAAAAAAATACAAAGTTGAACTTAATAACTAAGGCACGCGTTCACGCTAATGTCGAGAGCGTTGGTACCCGACTGATTATCAGGCCGCGTGGGAGATGTTCCTCCTTGCGCCGCTCGTCTATGCCGAAGGCGCCACTGGGAAAAAATGATTCTTTCGTCGACCGTTGACAAAAACTGCTGTTGTCGCAAGATGATGGTCGTCGTAATAATATGACGACCGATGTCAATATAAATTAATATTACCTTAATTATGAGGCAATATTAATGCAAAAATATGTTTTGATGATAGATGAAAAGTTATATAGTTTTATAGTTATAATCAAGGTATAAATTGGCAGGGGGAAATAAAAAAAATGAAAATAAAAAAATCTTCATAAAATCAATGTTTAAAAAAAATAGACTAGAGAGAAAAAAAGAGATAAATGGTAAGGTTATGAGGTTAGTGTGTAAATAATGATCATATATTTTTAATGACCGTTTTCTAGTATATCGACCGTTTTCTAGTTTATTGACCATTTAATGTTAATAATTACTGACCCAATAAATTAATGCTATTATAAATTGTACCATTAGTCTTTATAATCATAATTACACTGAAATATAACAGTTCCTTCGCTTAGCATATGTAAGAATTTCTGTTAGCTCACACAAAACGGCAGCATTATATGATTGATAATTTAATTTCAACGATTTTTATGTGTTTTATGGTCGTTAAAACGGCTATTAAAAAGGTAGTAAAACATAATGATATTCTCTGTTTAATAATCAACTTGAATTAAGTATGTAAAATACACATTTTTCGCATATGTGGCGAAAACTTATGCTAATTTTCTGTTAAGGATTATGGAAATTTGCGACTTTTAACGCAACCTCTTGGGATATTTTCGCTGGAATTTTGTGTAATTTAGAATTGAATGAGGGCTTCAAAGGCGTTTCTTTAATAAGAGTAATATACTATTCGAAAATAAACTTCCTTAGAATACTTTCCACTTATAAGTAACGCATTTTATGGTGCTTGACACATAAAACTATTTTTATAAGATACTAGCGTGTACCCGACATGCGTTGCAATGCCACTCAAATCAAAGAAACCGCGAGTTTATACGCCTCTTTGGGAGCTTCTTGCCTTCCGATTGGATAAGTCGGACTTGAGGCGAGGCTGGAGCCAATTAGAAGCGATAAGCTTAGGTTATGTTTTTCTTCCCGCTAGTCTAAGCAATAATTCTAAAGTTTTATTACAATCGGATTAAGTGTGTATGAATGCATAAAGGACAGACAAACAAACAGACAGACAGACATTCATTTTTATGTATATAGATCAGGTTTTGGTAAAAGTTGTTAGACACAAGTTACGCGTTTATAAATGATTTTAATAACAGTACGAGTATATAGTGATAATAACTCGGTATAGCCCTTGCAGGCTGGTGCCGAAAAGCCTCAAAATCCGATCTTTTGTCTCTTATTTATGTTCGCTCGTCTGACACGCATATAAAAATGTTAGTCTTAGTTTTGGATTTAAGTAGTCATAAAACATGGCACTCGTAGGCGCCAATTTGTTTATTTTGATAAGCCGTTACTTGTTATGTGAGAGCGGATAGTTCACCAAATGGTCGTGATGTGGTCTTCAGGCAGTGCGATTGTTATTGCAAGTTCTGGGTCACTTTCTGCCCGGGCACTGTCATGTACGCATCATTCATTGCTTATGGGCAGAATAATGAAGATTGTCAGTCTTTTATTCAAATCAAACGTCAATGTGCTTCTCGACGAGTTCTTTGTTTTATGACCTGCTCCTCACCCATTCACCACGCGTGCCGATGACGATCTTGGGTTAGACGGGGGATGTCAATAGATACAATCTGCTTCATTTTATGCTGAAAAGATAATGTTTACCATTATAACAAACAATGTTAAAGTTATATTTAAATTAGGATCTTATATCTCTGAGTTTATGAAAACTTTTATTTTTTAATTTATTCCACGTTTTTTCGTCACCGTGGTTTGACATCTCTATAGGGCCATTGAAAATATTTTATATAAATAAGTTCTCGAAGAATGCTTTCAACTGTAGGTATCTATAATAATTCAAGGCTGTTGAATTCATTCCATTTCATCTCAAGGCTGGGAAGCTACTGAGCAAACAATATATGTCTAAATTGATATCACACAATTCATAATATACAGACAACTGGTACTTGTTGCAAAAAAAATTTGAAAAGAGATTTTCGAAATTTAACATATCTATTCGTGGAAACACACTCATTTTGGTTTACTATTTTATTTAGTGTTGGGTTGAAGAGCAATTCACGTAATAAATAATGGTGAAATTGCGTCTAGCCTCTAATCCTTGCAACATACAAGGTTGATTCTCCTTTTTTTACCGCAAACTAATGTGGCTCTTAAAAAATTAACCTCTTTCACCCAACTTTCATACAACCGACAAACGCTGAACACCCACATTCTTCTTGGTAGTATCAATCCGGTGGATTAGTTTGCCGCAATAAAATCTTGCATCTCGATCTCCACTTTTCTCGATCCTCTGCAATGCTCTTTAGCTCAGCGTAAGAGCTACAACTCTTGTCCTCGAACACTTGCTGCAGATACTCACATCTAGGGCGCCTTCTGAAGTTTCTATCCCTTCCACAATGTCGTGAAGAAGATTCGTGGCGCATGATGTGACCAATCGCCTCTCTGAGATGGTTCTTACTAGTTGTCTATCTTCCTTGATTATGCTGAAAACCTCATTGTTCGTGACGTGGTCTCTCCACATCTCGAAGGCCTCTAGTCCTTTTTTATTACTTTCAGATAAGCGCCATGTCTCACACCCACATATGGTTAATATATGTCAACACAGAACAGACAATTTTACTAATGGCTTTCTGAACTTCAATTGACAATGAAATATTTTTTCATGAAGAATTAATTCCTAAAAAGATATTTACACTTGTTTTAATACAGATTACGAAAGATGATTGCTTTGCTTACTTCATCAGCCATTCACATGTAAATAATCACTGACGTAACAAATTTAAAAAAAGAAAAATACATTCAGTACTAAGAAAATAGAGAAGAGGTAAAAATATAGAATGAGATAAAAATTCATAGTAATAAAATACTGTAGCAATAAGTAAAGCAAGGTCTATATACTGTGTTGTGAATCGTTTTATGATCAAATACATTTTCGATAGACGTCTAAAATCGTACAGTCACGCAAGAAGCGTCGACCTAAAATGGCTATCATGGTCTGAACAAAAAATGCATCAGGCGAGGAACGATTGTGATATTATTTTGATATCACATCCTGGTGACTGACATGAAGGCAGCGACGAAAGGAAAGCGCGGTGACTTGACGTTTCGGTGCTTCATTTTTAACGAAAACGATCTTTTATTGTTATGTAAATCGATTAGAATAATACTAGATCACTAATCGCATATTTTGCACTAAATATCGTTTAAATATGTTGCATGTAATTTAGTGGAAGGACATTTGAAATGTATAACTGATTGATATTTTGGATGCATTTTATAGTGGGCATATACTTCAAATTTGCAGCAAAATACTGGTGAAGCTCGTTATATCATATCTCTACATGAGGATGTATGGATGTTATCCGTGGCTGTACCCATCTAACTTTATACGGGGAATGCTGGGATACAATGAGTTGAGAACTAGAAGAGAAACTACATATGTACATTTTTTTTAAAAATTAATGTTGTATAATTACTTAAAAATAAACAAAGTTATGGAGGTCTTATGTCTAACTATGATAGTAGAAAATATAATGTTTTATTAAAATAAAAAATAATTAATATATTAATTTTTATCGCTTACAGAATTTAACGTAGAAATTAATATTATAACTATAAAAATATGTTTATATTATGTAAATATATATAAATTAACATTATATGTAGATAATCATACATCATACAGAATTTGTAAACGTCTATGTAGTATTTACGTTAATAATTTATTAATTGGTGTAAGCTTTAAATTTATATTTTTAAATGTGTTTTATCAATCAATATTGGTTAATAATTGATTTAAATAATGTTTTAAAATTTATTTATTTTTTTATTTTTATTTATAGCTATTTTTTGCAATTTGAACCGAAAGCATTATTTTTATTGTATTTAATTTTTTTTTGTTTCCAGATTCTTGGAGGACACACTCACACAATTAGAAAGCATTTAAAAAGAAGTGTCGAAAAGTCCATTTTTTATTTCAACTAATTATTCTCTCTCTATCACCGCAAATATATTTAAAAAAAAAATTTTAAAAAAATATTGTGGAAACCAACGTGTTATTTGATTAGTTTAAAAATAGTGAGTGTTAAAAAAGTGACAAAGTGTCTTAGTGCAGTGATTTGAAACTTGTGTTGGGTGGGTTCTGTGTGTTTGGGAGTGGGGCAGGGGTGACGATGTGAGGACCGCGGCAGCATGCTGGGTCCTGGTCGCGGCCGTCCGCGGGCCGTCGTGCGCCTCCCCTGCTTGATCCTCCTGGGTTTCTTCGTCGTAGGAGCCAGGTATACTTTCGACCCATTTAATGCTCTAATTTAAAGACGACAAAGCAAGCTGTATCATGCTCGTTTAATGACTTTCGTTTTACTGGAAATTTTCCTTAACTCATATTTTATCTTATTGTTCTTAAAAGGTAATAATAATAATAATAAAGCTTTTATTCCAGTAGGATTGGGTGGGTCGTGAAGCAGCCAGGATGATGGTGTTGTTGGACTTCCTTATCCTGCTCCAAAAGTAGGCAACACGGTGTCGCAATAATGCTGGGAATGAATAGACTCTGCCCTCCGCAAACATGTCAGATGCGCTACAGAATCTAGGGAGTTGTATAAGTTGGCTATATGAATTATTATACGCAACTTTGAGCTTCTCCCACTCTCGTTTAGGATAGCTAAACCAGAGTTCTGAAGTATTTAATGCCATACAGTGTGCTTTGAATAGCACTTTTCTGACAACATTACTACAATGGTAGAACCTCCGAGAAAGCACACCGCTCCGAACGCTTATTGCTCTTCTTTTTCATACTTGAAATACACATGTAAGGTTAGTAAGGCTAATACATTTTTGCTTCCCATATCCGTTTTATACCTGGGATATATTATTACTATACATTACCGTCACTCAATGCATTTAGTTGCCTTGTCCGTGCCTTGTCCCATGACATCTCTGCATGCGAAGGTTCATGTTAGGACATCTATAGATCCCAAAACCTCCATACCAGTACCCCGAGAACTTAATCACATGGCCACTGCAGTATCCATAGCATATTTTGAATGGTTTGTTAATCGTTTTTTAAGAAGAACAGGTGATACCTGTAACATTTATTCTTAATGGTTGACTCAACCCACTCAACAAAACACTAATACCAACTCTATATAACCCTATAAGGCTGGTGCCGAAAAACTTCGATTTGCGATCTTTTATCTCTTATTTGTACAT
Source organism: Glossosoma conforme (assembly GCA_022606575.1). Taxonomy (NCBI): domain Eukaryota; kingdom Metazoa; phylum Arthropoda; class Insecta; order Trichoptera; family Glossosomatidae; genus Glossosoma; species Glossosoma conforme. Next base: position 3,149,222 of record JAGTXR010000058.1, on the reverse strand, counting down.
ATATGTATATATTATATAATATATACAAATATAGGTACTTATGATTAAGTACTAGAACAATGTAATAAGGACAAGCAACAGAAGGTCCCAATGCTCATCAAACAGACGACGCCAACAAATTATTCCTCCAAAGAAACTGGTGGACTTCATGTCTGAATTGGGCCTCCTTTACGTGAAATATATATCCATCATTTTTTTACGCTTTCTCGGTGATTGAACTCGCGGTCTTAAAAAAGTCGTGCGCTTTGATCTTTGGGCCATACCTGGTGGCGTTAAAGATGCGATTCTGTGATTACCTGCGTTCAAGTTATTATTCTTTCATGGCAACTCAGAACGCAAGGGGGATAATAATGTAAGACCCATTCATGCGAATTTATTTACAAATAGGTTCATAATTACGCCCCATTAATGGGCGGGCAACTGTACGATTATCTAAAAGGAACCTTTTATTTATTTTTGCACAAAAGCGCCCATTATAATTGGTTTAAGTGATGCCCTTGTGTGTTATCATGTGTTTATTGTGAAGGCATTCTTCTTCTATTCAAAAATAAATAGATGTCGTTTTTTGTATGCTAGTTTTTTTCTTAAGTAATACTTATTGCTATCAGGTCTATATAGCCCTTACAAGCTGGTGCCGAAAACCTCGATGTACAATATTTCGTCTAATTTTTGTTTGCTCGTCAGACATGCCTCCACCGTCCGTCTGTAAGAGTGCAGACGCAAGTAATGATTCGTAACTGATGTCTGCCATTTGCAGAATCCATTTCCCAACCTCACCATTTCCTTATCCGTGCCACGCATTTCGTGTTTTTTTTTGTATTTCATCTAACTGATGCACCTTGAATCGCGGGAAGGCCTTCAGCCACTCTCTAACAAGTAGCTTTTTGCGTGCGTCTAGTAACGGGTTCCCACCTGGGTCTCCAAAAACGGGATGGGAAAGGGAGGGTTTTGACCAAGCGATCCTCCACCTTCTGCATCTAAGTTACTACCGCTATTTCTGATGTCGTCAGTTCATTTTGCAGTAATCGGCCAACGCTTTGTTTGCCAGTTCTTTGAGCGCCACTAACACCTTCCTTCCCCATCGACCGTCGTCTCTTCGACAGATATGTCCTGCCGTTGCTACTTGAGTGTGCCTATTCGTTGGGTAGCCTACACTACTTGAGTTTTTCATCGGATAACCTTATTTGGATTTAATTTTTAAAAAGTTTGAAATTTATATTTGACATCAGCATGATATAGCACTTGCTGACTGGTACCGATATAATAACCTCGATATACAATCTTTCGTCTCTTTTTTCTGTTCGCTTGTCGTACATGTCGCTATTTTGTCATTTTCGACTAGTTACGGAGATAGTCACTTGTGGCGCTGTGCGAAAGCCCATCATGGGCGCGCCAGTCGTGTGCCGACCGTCGGCAAAAGCATATTGTATTGTGGCTTAGCCTGAATGCTGTGACTAGGTCGGGGTCATAAGTTTGTAAAGTTTATCGCAAATATATGTTGACGTACGTCAGAAAAAGTCTGTGTTATTAATCTGCTCCTAATCCTGCCACCATGCGACGGAGTAACACCTTTCTTTAAAGAGAGGAGGATGTTAATGTAAAAATATAATGTAAATCATAAAAAAAAAAAAAATGCATAAAAGTAAATGTTTCTGATAATTTTCTAACCTATGACCGTCCGCTACATAATTTAAAAGATTCCTTCTTACTTCAGACACTTTTTAAAGCCTTAATGCACGTAGTAACGGTATTAATTTAGTGTTGTTGCGTGTCGGTAGACGGTAATAACTATAACTAAGCGCGTATCTGTAGCGATGTGTTTTAGTCGGTCTTTACACGGATCTCAGCTCGCTTCTTTGGAGAGCATTCGTGAGAAACATTATTGTAAATGAAGTAATAACATTAACGATCATGATGGGCTGACCGACCACAAAGGTACATACTGTGATCGTTGTATCCCGCAGCTGATAGCGCTCTCTCATTGTGGTCAGATTTAATGCTCTTCTACGTAATAAAATAAGTACTCCAGAGACTGACTGACCTCTAATAGAGTATCTTAAGAACTTAAAGTACTCATACGAATCTAAAGGACTCTTCACCATGTGAAGCAATGCAGTGCCGGTTTTAGGGGTTGGCGAAGTGGGTTGGTGACCCAGGGCGTCGAATAAGCCAGGGGCGCCGAGGAAAACCAATCTTGCTTAGATTTTTTTAAATATAAACAATATGGGGCGCCAGAAAAAAATGATCTAGGGCGCCGTAGGGTCTTAAGGCGGTACTGAAGAAATGTTCCTTAAAGATTGGACATTAAATGAGTATTTGCTCGTTTACATACACTGGTCTTAAGATATGCAGAGTGTAATATTTTTTGAGTGTTTTTAGATGATGGATATAATATTTTTATTATTTTATGTAAACACATACAGGAGAATACCGATAGATTGTAATAGTAATTCTGAAGTCTCATCTGTGGAATTCTATAACGTTTACCATTGTGCATAAGACTTAGCGCTGCATGTGGAATGTTGATCCGCCAACGTCATAGACTACAGCCCGAGATTCACGCATCATCCTATATTATTACAGGATTTTATTATGAATGGTTGGTCTTCACGGAACGACTTTCGTCTACCACCAATTTTGACTAATAGGCTATGGCTGGCATTTGGTACAGGTGAGGTATCAATTTCACACCAACCGGGGGTAATTCTAGAGCTCAGAAATCGATTGAAAAACCTTTTTTTTTAAACTCCGTCAGGGATCAAACCCACGACCTTTGGCTTTCAAAGCGTTTGCTTGCCATACCGAAAGTCGTTTGTTCGATCAACCGCTACCTGTCATGTGAGAGCGAATAGTTCGCCATATGGCCGATTCGGGTGCTGTGACTGTTACTGCGCGGTCCGAATCACTTTCTGCCCGGGAACTGTCAGGCACACATCATCGTTTTATTTTACTGAAATAAATGTCAATGTGCTTATCGAAGAGTTCTTTGCTCTAGTGACCTGCTTCTCATACATTTACCACGCGTTCCGATGACGATCTTGGCGACATGGAGTCACCTTTTATTAAACAGGGAATGTCATTATGTTTATTTTTTAACATGTTTGAATATCAAATTTTTAATAAATCACTTTTTACTTAGGCTACTAAGCTCTATTCAAAATATTGATTAGAGTTAGTTAATTTTATATAATTTAATATTATAAAATCAAGGAAGATAGGCAACTAATAAGAACCATCTTAGAGAGGCTAGCCCGATGGATCGGTGACATCATGCACCACGATGGTCTTCTTCAAGACATTATGGAAGGGATGGTTGAGGGAACTGTAGAGGGCGCCCTAGATGGGAGTATTTGCAGCAAGTGTTCGAGGACATGAGTTGTAGCTCTTATGCTGAGCTGAAGAGGGTTACGGAGGACCAAGAGGAGTGGAGATCGAGATGCAAGAATCTGTTGCTGCAAACCAATCCACCGGATTGATACTACGAAGAAGAAGATCATTATGTTTAATTTTTAACATGTTTGAAAATCAAACTTTTCAATACAATAGATCACTTTTTACTTTAGCTTCTAAGCTATATTAAAAATATTGATTAAAGTTTATTTTTTATAATTTAATACTATAAAACTTGTTTAATTAAAACCAATCATGAAACGTCACATAAAACTAATGGCATTTTTTATGGCATTCGATAATGATCTTGTAGTGTTTGGTGTCTTGCAAAATTAGACACGACCAATAAAATGGGGAATACATTAATTTACTATCAAGAATTTTAAAGCAATTAAAATTATATTAGTATCTCTGAAAACGTATTTATAAATTAACCTTTTCTTAATGATTTCATGTCTTATGTTTAAATGTCAAAGCAAACGCCTCCTTAGATCAAATTGTGTGTTTATGAATGGGTGAAATCGATTTTATTACGTGCGATGTAATTTTAGATTACATTGAGATATTATACATATTTATTAGTTTTTTAAGCTTATAAAAAGAGTGTCTAGAGTCTAGACCGCTTTAAATTAATTAATAAGGAAAATATACCATCTATTAAAAATATATCAAATATATTAGAAACAACATGAGTATACCGTTTGCGGTTCAATTCTCGTATCCAGTTTTTTTCTTATATATAATATGAGAAAACAATACTTTTATCTTCGCCCTCTCGCATCGGTTGTCGGCATATGCCGTCATATGATTCCCCGACCGTTGAAATCGGTTGACGTGATATATCGTTTTGCTACTTTCTTAGAATAGTTCTTTATGCAACATCTGATAGCTAAAGGATACAAGAACCAATGTGGTATATGAAAATAGACCAGATAAATACATTTATGCTTCAAATACTATTTTTATAATTCACAGTATAATTTGTATTTAAGCCGAGCCGTATTGAAAGAGTTAGAAAGTTATTGATAAATATGTATTGACATCAGCATGATATAGCCCTTGCTGGCATGTTATTCCGATAGGGCCGAAGTTTGTAAAGTTTATCGTGAATATATGCGCTTCTGAAATAGTCTGTGTGTTGTTAATCTGCTCCTCATCCTAGCACCACGCAATTCAATAACAAACCTGGAGAGGAGATGTCAGTATTTATAAAATAACCTCATGGAATAATCTGATGTAAAATCATCTTATGGTAAAATTTACAGATTATTTTGTAATACGCTAGTTATCGGATCGTAGAATGAAAAACATATCCAAGCCAGGTCCAACTGTGTATGCCAAATGCAGGATGTTTTTTTTTTTTTTTTTCAATTTTAATTTCAATTTATTTTCTTCCGGAAACATTACAAATATAAATATTTAATTCGATTCTGAAACATGATAGCTGTCGTGTCCGCTTCCTCACCTCTTCATTCCTCACAAAGTCAAATCATTGTGCCCTTAGTGTTCTACGCAATTGCCAATTCTCTTAAGCACATTAAATGGCTGCATTGCCTTTCGATGAGGTGCCAAGAGTAAACAAAATGTTAATTTATTTCTCTAGTAAGTCATTGATTTGGGAATGCCAAGGTTCCCGAAGCCATTGCTGCCTAGCATCGTATACCACCTTTAGACAGTGTTCTCCTCAATATTTTTCGTACATATTTGATAAATTTGATTGACTAAGTTGAAAGAAGAGAAATTTGTTTGATAAACAATAACACTCTTACGTCTAACCTTCAATCAATGAGACACAGGCGTAATATTAGTTCACTTTTTACCGTCTTTTCTACCGTTATAACCACGGTCACTGTTCTTCGGAATCCAAGGAACTAATTCATCCTACACCTACCCACAACCGATAAAGTCATCTTACACTTCACGAACATCCATACACGGTATACTGCAATCTCCCTAACCCACACACAAACACGAACACAACACGCGTTTTCCGCTTGCAGCGTCCAGCCTCCCTGGCTGAACGCTATAGTATGCACTGGTCTTGACCGGCTGTGCTCTCCTGCATGCGAATAAATAAAAAAAACATATACTTCCTTCTTTCTTTACAACACTATCTCCTACAACTGGCTGACATATTATTATTTGGCGTGAGTCGCCTATTGGGAAAAAATAGTCCTCGGAAGCATTGTTATTGATAATCGCCCGATATCATGAAATTGATTTCGATTATAAGCGTTTCACAGTATCATGTCGCTCGAAAACCTAAAAAATAAAATGTGGAAAAAAAGCTCGAAAAAAACAAAAATCGCTATCTAGAGTGCATTATTATAAAAGCCAAACATTTTTGTCCCCATTTCGTTCTGCGGTCTCGGTTTTTTTTGGCTCACCTGAATTTTAAACGTGGACCGGGCATTCGTTAACCTGATTTATATGTGGACGGACCGTCCGGCCTATTCCTCGTAATTACAACCGATACCATTCAAATGTCAAATTTACACAAAAAAAACTTTGAAAAATGGGTCTAGGGTGACGCCCTCTCAGACTATCGAAACTACTAAATCTTTTTTAAATACGCGGGTATTTTTGAGATCCATTAAAGATCATAATTATCAGACGCTAAACTGGTTTGCTGCTTAAATATATTTATTACATTGTTGGGCACCGTGATTCATTAGGCATAAACAACTAATGATTTTGTGTGTTTATGGTAATTATACGTGACCTATTGAAAGAAACTTTTACTACTTAATATGTTACTTTCGTGAGGAACCTGTTTAAATGTTGGGTTATATAAAAAATACAAAAGGAAATATTCAAAAGAAAATTGTAATTTTTGTTTTTTACCTTTTGTAAATTACTTTCATTAAGAAGGAGGTACATTAGGGTAACGGCACAACAACTATGTCATCAATCATGAAGAAGACTCCTGCAATGGCGGTCGAAATATTGGTAACAATAAATTTTCCACACACGGCTAAACCCAAAAGCCACAATATCAAATCTGGCCGTGAAAACCTAAGAAGTTATTTCAGAAGCTATTTACTTTTAATAACATTACTAAAAAAATAGATCCTTCATTGCCTTATTCTCTTGATATCAGCTCGATATAGCCCTTGCAGACTGGTGCCGAAAACCTCGTTATACAATCTTTCGTCTCTTCTTTTTGTTCGCTCGTCGGACATGCATGTGTCGCCATATTGGTATTTTGAGAAGTCCGGTCACGGGTGTGACGTTATTTATATACATGGCTGCCTGTAATAGGTGCATCATTAATTCTGTAGATTGCCACTTGCAGCGCTGGGCTTTCGTCCACTATGAGCGCTTAGTGTCCAGTAGTTGTCCCCCGACCGCGATAAATGTCGGGTTGTTGTCGGCCCGGTGCCTGAAGCATGTTATTCCGCCAGGGCTGGAAGTTTGTCAAGTTAATTTGAACATATGTGCTTCTGAAAAAGTCTGTTGTTCATCTACTACTCATTCTGCCACCACGCGTTAAAATAACGACACCGGCGACGTGAGTTTTCTTTCCTCGAGAGAGGAGGATGTTAATATATACACTTGTAATACGCGCATGCTTTTTGTAGGTATCATGAGTAATAAGCAATAAACGCCATTAATATTCTTAATTTTATTGTAATTCGTATTTGTGCTTATTGCTGAGCATCGTGTCTTGAATTCCTCATATTCTGTTTGACATTGAAATGCACCCTTTTCAATCCTGGGTCATCAATAAACGATGGTGAATTTACCTTTTAATTGCTTTTCTAAAACGTAAATTTAATTGATTTCGTCATGAATAAATTAACCCGAAGATATATCGAACATAGGAGTTCGACCCAGAGACCTTAGGGTCTGCGTATAACTCAATCTTCCATTCACCCCCAAGTCTCTTCGCTAAGCCTCTGATGATTATCTTCAACAACTGCAGTGATTGATGTCCGACCTTGCGCTTCAGCATTTATACCTGAAGATGAACTGGACCAGGAATCGGAAACTGTTTTCAAATACCCAAATAATGACATTAAATTTATTTTTAAACGTGATATATCATTGTGAGCGCTACTTCAGTTAAATGCAATATCATTCCGGAAGATTGGCTTTTATCAACAAAATTATATATTATTTTGTTATTTTATTTGAGATGTGATTAGCAAGTTCTTAATGACTGATTATACTTTTTTTTAGTTTTTTTTTATCGAACCACGAGCCTTGCAACCTTTCCTCTATTTTATACACTACTAATAACTACTACTAATAATATATAAAAAGCTTGTGAATAAATGTTGACTGATTGAATAATAAAAATAATAATATACATACTTTAAATATATACTACAAAGACATCTATCGTTATACGATGTTAGCAATCGTATAAATACATCAACTTTCGCGTATCTGCTCAGGCAGGGAATAGTCGTGTGGACTGCGCGGTGTGCAGAATAGAGCAAAGGTTGCAAGGCTCGTGGTTCGAATGCCGCGTCTGCCGATATTTCTTCTGAATGAATTGATGCGTATAAAATTTGATGTATAATTGTATGTTTCTATTTAATTACTAAAACTGTATTTTTTTATGTGCCACGTGCCAAAAGTTGGCGATGGCTATGTTGAAAGATTGTGACGATGCTAATTTAATCTTCCGTCTCGTTTCTTCCACTCGCGATGACAGAGACGATAACAACACAGAAGGTTGTTGTTATCGAGTGTCGTTAAAAATTAGTATTTTAAGGGTTGCCATTAAGATAAACAATGAGTAATGAACTGTTTTGGTTATTCTTTTAACTGACCTTTCAAATTAACAAAGCGCTTTAGGCCGTGGGAACAAAAATAAGAATTCCTCAGGCCCCGTGGACTATCTGCTTATTTTGGATGATTTTAGAGCGTTGTTGTGCCCATATGCTACACAATGTAAGCTGGTTGCTATAAGAAATCATAAACTGTCTCATTTAAATTTTGTATCAATTCCAAAAGCTCTATTTTATTGATATTGTGGCTTTTGGGCTAAGCCGTGTGTGGCGAATTTCTTCTATCCGATATTTCGACCGCCATTGCAGGGGTCTTTTTCAGGGTTGATGAAGAAGACCCGAAGAATCCGAAACGAGGAAATACACAGATGAACTCAAGTAATGAATGCTACCCAACGAATAGGCACACTCAAGTGGCAATGGGCAGGACATATCTGTCGAACGGCGGTCGATGGGGAAGAAAAGTATTGGAATGGCGCCCAAGAGCTGGGAAACGAAGCATTGGCCGACCCCCTGCAAGATGGACTGACGACATAAGAAGAATAACGGAAGTGACCTGGATGCGGAAGGCGGAGGATCGAAGAGGATGGAGACTCATGCGGGAGGCTTACGTTCAACAGTGGACGGATACAGGCTGATGATGATGATTCTATAGACAAGTATGTTGAAGTATGCACTCCCAATAACTGTGAGAGTATCACTGTTGTGAGCACACCGCTATGAACATGGCTGCCATGAGTAATGCTTGAAGTGTTTATAGACCAAATATTTAAATAGCCTGTATTTACGACAGGCGTTCGTTTGTTTATGATCCATATTTGTGTATTGATTTTCTTTAATTGGTATTTACAAACACACCTTACGGTATGTTACTAGTACGTACAACGTACAACGTACGTAATTGACCATTAAAAACTGTTCCCTCGGGTCAAAATGATATTTAAAATCAAACTTATAGCTATATCTTTTACATAATTGATTTTTTAAATAAATCTTAAATAATTGTGGATATTTCATACAAAAACGGATATAAATTATGTGTATTTTCAATAGTTATTTTTGACTGTCAGAGACTCGCTTGGTAAAAACCATCCCTGTCCCGCCCTGTTTTTGGAGACCCAGATGGGGATCCGTAACTGGACGCACGCAAAAAGCTACTTGTTAGAGAGTGGCTGTAGGCCTTCCCGTGATTCTAGGTGCATCAGTTAGATGTGAAATAGACCTCAGTCTAAGGCTGCGAAATTAGTATACTACAGCGAGTCTCGAATTGCCTTCTTTGGTAACACGTTGCTAACCACGAAATATAGTCGATCTTCACTGGAGCGCTCAACCACAGAAGCTCTAAACCAAATCTCATCCTGGGGCCAACGAAACAAACTATGTTTTGCGCCACATAAAACAGAAGCTATTCTTTTAAAGGGAAAATTATCTCCACTACGTCCACCAGCTATTGACTTCCAAGGTGCTAAAGTAAAAATTTCTACAGAAGTTACATACCTTGGCGTAATCATGGATGGTAAAAGAAGTTTCGCCGCTCACGCTCGCCATGTTGTAGATAAGGCGCGAAAGGCTTTTTTCTGTATTTCTCGCCTTACGGGGAATTCATGGGGACTCAAATTTCGAGCCCTTAAAACAGTGTATGATGCGATATTTCTCAGCACCGTGACATATGCGGCGCGGTGCTGGGTTGAGCGCACTCGACTACTCTTCATTAGACGCATTCTCTTGAGCGGTCAAAGAACCCCATTTCTTTCACTTACTAAAGCCTATCGATCCTCTGCCACCGAGTCATTGATTATCCTTGCGGGAGTGCTGCCGTTGGATCTGCAAGTGCAGGTGAGCGCCGCTATGTCGTTGCTTAGACGTGGCTTCTCTGTCGAGGTCGGGGGCACTTGTCTCAATCCTCTGCAGGGTAAGATCACGAAAGAAACCGAAAAAGAAGTAAGACTGGCGGCGCTCGCAGCATGGCAGAGCAGATGGTCGACCTCGCTCAAGGGTAGACACACATATTCCTTCTTTCCTTTTGTCCTCGATAGAATGGAGATGCCGTGGCTTATTCCAAACCACTGGACTAGTCAATTCATGACTGGGCACGGCAATTTTAAGGCTATTCTCTTCAAGTTTAGCCTCGTTGATAGTCCAGACTGCCCATGCGGCAGCCCCTTGCAGGACGCTGAACACGTTCTGTGGCATTGTCCAATATTAGATTTAGCGAGGCAAAGGCTCCTTAGCGTAATCCAACAGAAGTCTGGACCGGTTGGATATATCGATCTCATATCTACGGAGCCCAACTACCATGCATTTTCTGTATTCGCGGCGACCTTCGGCGAAGAAGTCTAAAAGTCCAAATTTTAACGTCTGAACTACTAACTTTTACACCCATGTGTGGTGTTGCTCACCAAAGCCAGTTACTTGTATAACGAGAATGTACTCTGAAAACAATGCCTTGGTAAGTGCTCCCAAGGAGCGCAGGTACAAGGCGACCGGCCCGGGGGCCTAAGGCCCCCAAAAAAAATAAAAATAAATAACCACGAAATACGTGGGAATGGATAAGGAAATGGTGAGGTTGGGAAATGGATTCTGCAAATTCTCTCAGAGACTCGTATGATAATATATATTTTTTACTAGTCATCACCCTGAAAAAAAAACCCCTGCAATGGCTGTCGAAATATTGGAAATAAGTAATTCACAACACACGGTTAAGCCAAAAAGCCACAATATCAAATTTGGCCGAGAAAACCTAAGAAATTATTATCCTTTTTTACGTTTTCCTTTTTTTATAATAGTAATTGAATATTAATAATAATATTTTTTGTCCACATTTATATAATGAGTGAACGTGCTTCGTCTCCTGAACAGAGACATTTTTGACAAAGGTAACTTTTCGTTGCTTTTATGAAGTGACGTACCAAAAAACTGTCATTAAATATCCATAACCTTATTACTAACACATACCCCTTAATTTTATAATGTCTTTTTTCAATGGTTTTACCCGCACACATATACAATCTGTAAATATGTGTGTACTAACGTAGAAACTAATACTTATACAAACCTATATAAGCCACTGCCAGTTTATAATTTAATCATTTTTGAAGATGGTCTCCAGGGAGACCGAAACATGTAATTTTTTTCAATGAATATGAATCAAAACTAAATATGTTTAATTTGTTATTTTTCTAATTAAAATAATTTAAAATTATACATCTACGTTATTCTTTTTCGTCATAGTTTAAGTCATGTAGTTAAATAATTTATGATTTGCATAATGTATAAGGTAACATTTGATATACACAGGTAATTTGAAAAAAAAACAGAATAATTAAAAATTAGGAAATTAAAGATATATAGCATTAGGAAAAACTCTTGTTGTAAGTAAAAGGATAACCTTTTACTTAAAAAGGTGACAACTTTTTTCGAAGCACGATTCGTGTTTATTTTCAATATAAGATTTAGGTTTCCCCGCCCGACCGTAACATGTTGTATCGTCGGCCTCGGTCGGACGGGGATTGCGGACACGGGCTGTCAGACTGGCACAATATATGTATTTTATATAAAATTAAGACTAACATTATTAGATGTGCATGTCAAGCATTAAATAATAGTTTATCATTATATCACATATAATAAACCACTCGAAAGTAGAATATGTTTTTACCATAATATAGGTAAAACGTGGATACTCCGACTTTCAAACAACTGTCTAAGGAAGCTTTAGTTCTAATCCTGTTCAAATAGCGATATTTGAAAATATAATAAATAAATTTACTGCTTAAAAAATGTTGTACAGTTCATCATTAAGCGTTATATATATTCATGATGAAACATGTAAAATATAGGTAAATTAATGTTAATCTGCTTTCTCATAAATTTCTAGAGGGGCTTTATAGTTCAAGTTCAGCCCACGCAATTGGTAGTCTTCGTTACTCTAATTGCTAACGATTTCTATCTATGTCCAAAATCTTTACAATACATCTGATAACTATCTTCAACAAACAGTAACATTATGGTAGACTTGTTTACAATGTAACATACATTAAAACTCAGAAGGTAAGTATTTAACTATTAACATGGGAAAAATTGCGAATCATTTTATTACTCGCATTATAATTTTCCATTGAAATCCTATTTGACACGTTGAATATTTTTTCCGCCTTCTTCATCTTTCCCATCGCACAACACTTTTGACGTTGCAAGCCTTACTTATTATATAATGTCTAAGTTTGTGTCGGATTATCTGTCTAAAAATGACAGATTATACTCATTTAATTTAGTTTCAAACTCTAGTTGCCTCTGCGGCGCCCCCCTCCAGACCTCAGAGCACTGTGAGTTCCTCTTGTTAGATAGAGGAGTCCTTTTCGATGCAGTTCGAGGGAATCGCCTTGGCGCTATCGGGCATGCAGACTGGCCACTAAAAAAAATTTCCACGTATTTACAATCTTTGCTCGTATTTTCGGTGAGAGAATCTTCCATCTCCATCTCTTTACAACCCGTGAATGCGATTCTAATCTCCTTCACGGGTTCTTTCTTTTAGCACTCCTGTGCAGTGGCCAAAATTGTTCAGAGGGGAATCCCACTGGACTTATCAGTTTCTAACTTATCATAATATGAATGAGCGCATCATCAAGGAGACTTAAATGTCTTCCGGTGTGATGCAGGTGTGAGGCGGGTGAAGCCCAGTCCAGTCTTAAAATGGGTCAGAGAGTTTTCATTTCAGTATTTACCATAGTGTTTATAGAGATGAAAAATTACTAAAAATAATACGAGATTCAGTACACAATCATCAAACTTGTAGATCGAGCCTAGGACCATTTGGTCTTTAAGTATAAGCTCAACCCGACTAGCGGCACACGGCTAGCAATAGGCGGTGGATCCATCCGAATTTTAGTCTGCACTCCATATCGAGTCGCTGGATTTTTGTTTTACTTGTGTTTAATTTTTATTTAAATACAAAGGGTGTACAAAGTCAGCCTGATGATATTTTACTCCACTTTAAATGTATTTATATGCCGTCATATCGGGAAACAGTCTATAGCCTAACCCCGATGGTCGTAATAAAACATCAGATTTATCGTACGCGGAGCCAGCACCGACGGTTACATTGTGCTGGAATTGTCTTTTTAGTAAGGAGTGATAAACAATTTGTAATACCACATAAACTTAACTGTTTAATAGTGAACCCATTTTAGTAATAGATTAAAAAAACAATGATTTAAATTGAAAACAAATACCTTTTTGGTCTAATGAAATCGAAAGTGGTCTGGTGAAAAATATATTAGATTGAATATACTCGTATATACATTTATATATTTTTTATTAGTTATTCAGTCAAGTGCTAACGATTTTGTGCTCACTGAAAACTTCAATTACTTAACTGTAAGATATAAAAAGCTTCAGATCTTTGCGAGATTATATTTGCCATTAACACTTCAATTTTTTCAATTTATTTATTTTAATCCTAACAGTAACATTACAAATTTCAATAATTCAATTCGTTTCTGTGAAGTATAATCAGAATAAAAAAATATAATTTATACAGAAATATGGTTACTTATGATTAAGTACTAAGAACAAAACAATAAAGACAAGCAACAGAAGGTCCTAATGCTCATCAAACAGACGACGCCAACAAATCATTCCTCCAAAGAAACTCTTGGAGTTCAGCCTGAATTGGGCCTCCTTACTTGAAATATATCAACAGATATTTTTTTAAACTGTCATATCATCTCATCTTCCTAAATCCATTCCATATCTGGAACATATGGTTACCACAAATTACCACCACTCATTTATGTATGTTGCTATTGTCCATGGCTTGTTTCAACACATCTCTGCACTCAAAGGTCCATTTAGTCCTAAAAGATGGCTTAAATCAACTTAACAACACTTATGTGCAATTCTCCGGGTACCCAATGCAAATATTTTTTTCTACATTTAAAAAACGATTCGGCATTCATTAAACTAATCTTCTAAGTAGGATTCCATATTATTTATTTGTGTTTATATTTATATATAAAAAGCATCTATCGAAAAACTCTTTCAATCATCAAAATTGGACCACCACCTGTATGATGAAAAAAAGCGATCCATCTGTAATCTAATGTTTGTAGTTTCAATTACGGTCTGTAATCTTAAAATAACGCCATAAACAACTCCAAGTTATCACAACCTTAAGAACGAGGCTTTCCGGGATCTTGTTCGAGAACGATGTCCCGTGGCCGTATATCAAGTGCGGCATCCAGTTTTATCTGTGTGTGACTTAAATACAGATTAGACGTTTTCTCTCGTCAACGTCTGTCTGATGCCTGCACCGAGAATAAGCTCAGCAATCAGTATTCTACGAAGATAGAAGCTTAATTTATGTAATGTATAAATGGACCAGTTTTTCATTATTTTTGCTTGGGAATGAAACCAGTGCGTGGTTTATGTTTCATGAGAAAATATTGATGTAAGTTCTTTAACTTAATATAACAGTATGATATAAAAGAATATTACACACAACATGCGTTGATTATAGGCTTGTTTTCTGGCTGTTATGCGGCCTAATATAGATAGTGAGAAAGCCCATCTGGAATAATTAACAGAAATAATAAAGAGAAACCATGCCATCTAATTTATTTTTGATACTCGCTTGGTGAAAACCCTCCCTGTCCCGTCCTGTTTTTGGAGATCTAGATGGGGACCCGTTACTATATACCCGTTATACACGCAAAAAGCTTCGTGTTAAAGAGTGGCTGAAGGCCTTCCCGTGATTCTAGGTGCATCAGTTAGATGTCAAATAGACCTCAGTCTAAGGCTGCGAAATTAGTATACTACAACGAGTCTCTAATTTCCTTCTTTGATAACACGTTGTTAACCACGAAATACGTGGGAATGGATAAGGAAATGGTATTTTTGATACGTAAGCATGTCATAATCATATCATGTCCGTTCCATAACTGGAGCATATGGCACTACCGAACTGTCGCCACAAAGCTCTGTCAGTCGCCATAGTCTTCGCCTCATCACATATCAGCTCCACCTCCTGCAGCTCCGCTGAATGCATTATATGTATGGTTCCCGACGGCGTTCCAGGACGCCGCGAGCCAGGGAGCTTGAAAAAAGGCAGCTATAGTTTATGTAAGCATATACTAGAGAATGTCGACAGAAGGCAAAAGTGGTGTAGAAATCTCTTATTACAGGAATTCACTATGAAATGGTGGTGTTCACGAGACGACTTTTGTCTACCATCAATTTTAATTAATAGGCTATGATTGGCATTTTAATAGTAAGGAATCAACCTCACACCAAATACTATAACCGGGGGTATTTATAGAGCTTAGTATTTTTATTTTTATTTTTTAATCTCCGTCGGAGATCGAACTCACGAAACTTTGGTTTGGTAAGCAAACGCTTTCACCACTAAGAATTCCTGCCAGGAAGTAGCAGTTCATCATTCTTATCATCCTGTGTTATCGATAAAGATAAATTATTTAAACAAATAAATGGTGACCATATGCTTCAGATAGGAAGCATAAACAGAAATGAAATGATTGTATGGAAGTCTTGTTTTTTTGAAAATTTCTACAGGGAACGTCCTCGTCGTGCTTCATAATTAACGTAGTAGTTATAATTTTAGAATTAATTTTAATCAAAAAATTAATGAATTAAAAATATTTAGTTTTGATTCAAAATTTATTTTAATGATTACATGTTTCGGCCTTCCTGAAGACCATCTTAAATAATCCGATATTATAATTATGCAGTTTCACCAAGTATTGTCAGTTGATAACCTTAATGTTAACGTAGTAGTTAGTTATCGTTGTCATAATTTCAAAATACAATTAATCAAACGGAGCGTTAATTATGCAAATAAAAATCACAAATAAATCGATAGTTACCTTCATAAATAATGTCAACAACTTGTCATGTTTTTATGGCCGTATCGATTATATTTATTACTGAATTATTCCAATCAAAATCGTTAGTAGTCGCTTGAAGCATTTTGTGTCGGGCGTGGGCGAACTCTACGACTGGATCTGTATTAGGCTATATTTGGACGATATTAAGTTGAGATAGACAGTTTGATTTGAATAATGACTAGGTAACTAAGGTGGCTAACATTCACTTTTAATTGCATACGCAATATCCGGGACTCAATCAAAATATAATGTCGACTGTTCAGCGATTGTATCTTCCACAATCCACATTATTAAGAGGTTGTAAGCAAACTCTCTTGATGCGCCTATCAAAATTATATCCATTACTAAATCCTGGAGCAATAAATTCGAACTGGTTCGAGGTATCCACTGCCAGTGTCACCAAAACCCAGTGCTGCCATATAATGACCTTTGAAAGCAGAAACACTGCAAATACGATGGTGTGAATTTGTGAGGAATTAAAATATACTTTTGAAGCCACTTTAGAGCATACAATATGCTTTTTCTTCAAACTGGTCTATAAATATAGTCCAGGGAATCGTAGTTCACTTGATAAAATGAGAAAAGCATTGCGAAGACTAAGTGTTTCAAAATAGTAAGATCATCTGAAAATATGCCGAAAAGTACCGATCATTAGTGATTTGTATTATTTGCCAACAGTCATGAAAAGATGATAGATAATCGAACATGGAGGTTCTTTGCATAATGTTGGTGTTGTTTGTATAATTTAGTCATTTTATTGGCGTAATTATGATGTGGGAAGATGTTTATCAATTGAAGAAGAATTGTGACTAACTCCAATAATATTTAAGCAGTCATTAGAAATCATCATCATTTCATATTTGCCTCCACAAAGCTCTGTAAGCCACCGTGATCTTCTCCTCATCACGTGTCATCTCTGTTTCCTGAAACTCTACCGAGTACATTCAATGTATAGTAGCCGAACACTTTCAAGTACAAGTGTCCGGGAGTCTGAAAAAAAGCGAATATAGTCATGTGGTATATGAAGAACATATTCTAGGCATGTGCAACATCGTTTTTGACCTACTCCAGGATGGAAGGCTGTTGTATCCGCTTTATTACCAATTCCTAGCACGGTGTTTGGCAAAAGTGCTTTAAGCTTCGTGGCACCAATGTTCTGGAACTCATTTTCGGAAAGTATAAGAGAGCTGAAAACGTAAGATTCCCCTCAGAGGCATACTCAATAGGCAAATTTTTACTCAGAGAGGCGAAGAAGGCGAAAAAAAATCACCATAAATACTCCTATTTCTAATAAGTAAATACATACATACAAATAAGAAAATTAAATATCATATTTAATGACATTTCTCTCGACAATTCCTGTGAAAAAGAAATGGCAGACGCTTGGATGCGAGCCGCGAACTATGCACCTCAGTTCTATTATATACGCTGCGTGATCAACCAAGACAAATTCTACCAGCCTAAAGACGAATAAATAATAATTTGACGTATTAATACTATTCATACTTTTGTATAACAATAGATGTCGCATTGCTGTAAATTGAAAGTATGTATTTTTATATTATTAAGATTTGATCAAATTTTATTTTATTTATGTTACTGATGAAACCTTATCTTATTTGATATTCAATCAATGAATCAAATTAAATTGAACGAATATTGATAATTATTTTTTAAGAAAGTCAAACTGATTACAGTTTGACTTTCTTAACAGATATTAATCCACAATTTTCTCCGTAGATACCTACTCTCAAAACCCTTTTTATGGCTGCATTGCCTTTTGTTGAAGAGCTAAAAACAGATAAACATGTAAGCTCTTAAAACACATTATTTAACCTTTTGCTTGAGCATTCTATTTGCCGTTTCGATTGGTGTTTTTTTAGTGAAATAATACACATTTAAAAAATCTTAAAGAAAACTAGGCAGCTTAGCTTAATGATTAGGTTTGTATTACACATGGTTCTCAACAATGAATCAATTATGCAAGTCTTTCAGTCGACTGAATAAACAGTATACCGTTTGAAATGCTTCTGTGACCATCAGTCTTAACAAGGCTACTTCATGTGGTCAGTAATCACGTGCGTTTACGTCAAAACTAGCGGTGTTTTCAGTGGTTGTTTTGTTAGTGAATCAGCTCTGTTGTTTGCCAATACTTGTGCGATGTTCAGTCTCACAAGGAGAAGGCAGTGAATCTGATAAGGTCTGGGCGGGTCCAGGTCCGTTGGATGATGATGTTCTTGCGCTAAAAGCCTCCCAGCGGGAGCGCCGCGGGAGGGTGTAAACACGGACCTGGCCGACAGCGGATCAACCTGCTGCCTGCTAATACGGACTCTGATGATTCGTTTCTGGCAGGTTTTTAACATTGATAATAGTTTTAGATTTCAATCAATATTTAAAAATATTAAAAATATATATAAAACTAGAGCTAAACATTATTTTAGCAACAACATATTTGGTCGTTTAGCAACATTCACAAAGGGATTTCAGCCCGATAAAGCCCTTGCAAGCTGATGCAGAAAATCCTCGATATATGATCGTTGGTCTCTTATTTTTGTTCGCTTGTCGGACACGCATAAATAAAAATATTAGTAACATAAGACATGGCGCTTGAGTCGCCATTTTGTTGCTTTTGACCTATCAAGTAGCCGCTACCTCTCATTTCACAGCAGATAGTTTGTCAAATGGCCGAAATGTGATCTTTGGGCGCTGCTACTGTTACTGCCCGATTTGAGTCACTTTCTGCCTGGGCCCTGTCAGGTACATCATTCATTGTTTGTGGCCCGGGCAAAATACCGAAGTTGGTCAGTCATTTATTTAAAATTTATTTAAATTTTGTGACTGCTCCTCATCCATTTAGCACGCGTCTCGATGATGATCCCTGCGACATGGGATATAACAATAAAAGCAATAGTCGTATCTATAAATCATGTATGATTTCGTAAAATGAGAACTGATGGGTGTTAATTAAATAATTTACAAAATAGAGTAACAATAGGAAACTATGATTGGAAGTAAAAAAAGGAGGTTGTGTGTAGCTTACGGGCCATACCTGATTCTTGAATACGTTATGTTTAATTTTTTCAATACGTGAATCCATGTTTGTAGTTATCTATTGTTTTCAATTCCTATTTGTACCTATAGGGTTTTACAATTTTAATTAGTTTATTTTTACTGTACACTGTATATAAATTAAGAACATTTTATTTGTAAGCTGCCAGTAAATTGCGAACGAATTCCGTTCACCGACCTTAGGAATCATTGTCGTAAACAATATCCGTATACCTGGCAGGTGCTTATATCTGAATCGCTTGTTGGGAAGCTTAGCATCTTCAAATTGATGATGATTGGATTCCGCTTTTGGTTTTTTTCTGAATAGTATTTCACATTTCGTTAAATATGAGAACTCTATCGAGCCTTGAGAGTCATGTTATCTTATGTTATGATCGAAGTCGATGATCTTAATAAACTGATAAATAATTCCTATGACAATAAAAACCATAGGCGTATCCCAATCTATAATGTTTGAAATTTTGCAAAAAAATGTAAATAATAAATAAATAATAAGTAAAATGTAAAAGAAATGTGTTATGACTGACGTAGAAGATACAAAGACCTTTACCAATCAGACCAATACTGTATACTCGTAAATACTTATAGCTAACGAATAAAAAATTTACAAGCTGCTACATAAAAACAAATGATTTAGACGTAAACATTTCAACTTTTTGACTTCTTCGTTAAAAGATGAAGTGTATATAAAAGAGGCATGCAAGTTTTACACAACGTAAAGATGAGGCGACGTACCAACCACTCCAAGCAACTGGTAGATTACACTAATGATCTGTTTTTTTATTGACTCTAATATTGAACAACGTCACAGAATATGTTCTGTGACTACTACAAAATAGTCAATCTGTACTACCAATGAGTCTGCACTTGAATAACTTAGCCTTAAAATTGCTGTGACATAAATTTACTAATCCAGACTGATACACATACAACTTTATAGCCAACACCATATTACATGACACTCCTCTCATCAATTAATCAGAAAAGATAAACGGCGGACGTGAGGATTCAAACCCTGAATCTCTTAAATAATTCCTTTAGAGTGACATTCCCTCTATAACGTAGTGTTCCTGACGCCTTACTAGTAGCACTGCTCTCTGACCGCTTCCAAGAGGACGAGTGGTCGTCGTGTTGGGCAAAGAAATTCTCATAATTTAGTACTCCTACACTTGCAAACGGCTCAAAGAGCAGCACTACAACTAGTAGTAGGAACACTAGGTTTTAGAAGGCACCTCACTCTCATCTACATTTTGAGAAAGACATAAAAAATGAGGAAATTTGTACTAATCGGTGTGCTCTATTTGATATCAATATTAGATCAGGTGTTTTAACATACTCATGGTATTTTTTAATTTAAAAATAAAATGTTTTCGGTTGCACAATTTTTATTTGTCTGCATGTAAATGCATCGATATTTTTGATTAATAATTGAATAATGAAACGAAAGCCAGCGGGTGATAACATAATGTAATATTTCATGCGAGTAAATTGAGTTGACTTTAACGAATAAAGCTTAGCTTTTTTTCTTCTTCGTGTCGATAATATATCTCGATAAAGCGCCAAAGTGCAAGCTCATGCAGCTTTTGATTTTAAATTATCACACTGCATTAAAAATAATTGCATTTCCATAGTTACGACTTTTTTAAATTGCGCATACAGATTTTATCAGAGATTTTATGTTCGGTTATTAACGTTTTAATGCATATTAAAGAGTTGATATTTCAATGATAGAAAAATCTTTTTTCAATACGTTTGTATTAACTAGCTTTTTTGATTGTACGTTTGACACTAATTATTCGATTGACTGTATATTTTCTTCCCAATAATCGAGAGAAATCAAACAGTCTATGACTGGATAACAATGCGATATTTCTTAAAAAGCTAGAAAATACTTTTTTGATTTGATTTACGTATAAAATAATCAGAAGTTTGTTGTTCAGATAATTTACTTAAAATTACTATTTGCTTGATTTTTTCTAAAGATGTCTATTTTTGTTCTTATTACAATAATATTTAAATAAAAAACTTAAGACTATTCCTATTTTTTTAAGTAGACATATACATTATAATACCTTCAGGTGAAGAAATTTTAACCGTTAATTCTATGACGCTTGCAATGTGACGGTGCAATTTATTAGCATATACTACAACGTGTATGAGTGGTGTTCACGGTGCAATTTTTATCTGAATACGACTGATAAATAGACTATGACAGGAAATCTTACTTGTCATCAATCAGTATTAAAACAAACATATTTTTTAAATGTAAATATCTGTGAACAATAAGCTTATATATTTTTTTATGGAATATTTATTACCATTTTTTCCGGTCGATGACACATGGCCTGGCTGAGCAGCGATTTTCTTCTTAAGACGATACCAAAAATAGGTCGATGCTGGATTGTCTCAAAAGACCAAGAATTTTTCTAGCGTCAAATCCGCATGCTATCTGAAAGATGGGAGAAGGTCGTAGCTGCCGATGTCTAGTATTTTGAATGATCTGAGTCTGATAGTCCTCTCAAAATAAACTGTTAATTTTTATAAAGAAAACGTTCATTTTCAATGCATGCTCATTGCTCATTTTCAATGTGCTTGTGAAGATTGAAACCACAAGCTTTCTTCAAGGTAGTTTTTCATAAGGTGATTTGAAATGATTAGAATATATTTATATATAGATAAAAACTATATTAATATTGTGTGGCGAATTTCTTCTTTCCAATATTTCGACCACCATTGCAGGGTCTTCTTCAGGGTTGATGACTAATATTATCGAATTTGTCGAAATGTTGGAAAGAAGAAATTCGTCACACACGGCTAAACCCAAAAGCCACATTATAAAATCTGGCTCCGAAAACCTAAGAATTTATTTATTTTAATATTGTTTTAAGCTTTCCAATTATAATTAGTTTAATTATGCAAGAAGATTGTTTATATTTCAAAATCACAATTATAACTGAGCTAGTACGTAAAGTTCATAACATAATTATACGTGATTAATGCGATTAAAAAAAGGCTATGTTACAGGGGATACTATCACTAATACACATTGTCAAAAAATTTATATTGGACATATACAGCCACAGAATATTTTTTGTGGCCTCATCGAAAATTTCTTTATTAAATTCAGAACTTCGAAGCCTTCCTCCCTGAAGTGCCCTATCTTAACGACCCCGGACCTGACGGACAAGGTTCTTGGCCTTTTATCAACAGTCAATAATGGAATGGTGTACTAATTGACAATCTGTGTAAGACGAAAATTATTTAACACGGCCTATCACTGCTTAGAAGAGCGGCGAAGATAAAATTATAAATTATTCACTAAGTAATCTCACCTTTTGAGGTAAATTATCGTCGGGGAAATTTATGTCGTGTGAACAATTTTTGAAGTGTATTTTGTAACACGCATTATTGAATTAACGAGCATTTAACTATCTGGATTTAATTAATTGCTTAGAAATAAAAAAAACGTATATTGAAATATTTGGTTTTTAATTTTTATTAGAATATTTTTCAAAACTCTTATCTTATTTTATAGATCGTTGACTATATTTCAATTTTATTAGTAATTTAAATACACACATACAATCCCACATCAAATTTTTACGCATAAATTTAATCCGGAAAAAGTAATACAGGTAAATAACTGGTTGTAATGTCCACGTAGGATTTACAAGTAGATGTTTTCATCCATTCAGTCTATAGTTCGGTTCGAAACCCGAGTGGTACTTATTAAATAAATAGACTGTCGGTAACTGATAATATAAAAAGTTTGTGAATAAATGTTGACTGATTGAATCATAAAAATAAAAATGTACATACTCTGAATATATACCTCAGAGACATCTATCGTTATATAATGTTAAACATGGAATATTTATACATAAAGTATCTGCCCAGGCAGAGAATAGTCGTGTGGATAGCGCGGTGTGTAGAATTCAGCAAAGGTGCAACGATAGAGGTTCGAAGCCCGCGTCTGCCGATATTTTTTCTGTTTGAATTGATGCGTAAAAATTTGATGTAGAATTGTATGTGTGTATTTAATTACTAATTATAATGAAATATGTTCGTAAATTTTCGTGGTACACGATCGTATACTCGCAGCATGAAGCTTTTGAATACTTAAGGGGAAGCAAAAATAGTAGTGCTACAATTAGCACTACTATTACTTTAACAATTTAAGTATTTTTTAGTATTTATTTTGAGATACATTTTCGGATTACTAAGAAGTCCATAAGGCACACACATTTTAAAATCTGATATGGTTAATTGATATAGCTTGACATAACTCGTTTAGGCTGACGCCGAAAAGCCTCGATTAACGATCTTTTTAATTATATTAGTGTTTACATTAAATGAAAATACACGGCATTTGCATACGCCATTTTATTTGTTTTGACAGTTGCTCCAAATCATGTTGGTTCAACTGTCAACTTTAGTTTATTATTTGGCCGCGACAATCTTTGAGGAGCTGACTGTGAATGCGCCAGTCTGTCAGCCCGTGTCTGCAGTCCCCGTCAGACCGAGGTCCACGATACAACATGTTACGGTCGGGCGGGGAAAACGATGTCTTATATTGGATATCAACGTGATTTGTGCTTCTAAACAAGTTATTTGCTTTGCGAACTGCTCCTGCATCCATACTCTAAGCGTCTTAATGATGAACCCGCGACTTGTTGTCGCCTTTTAAAAGATGAGGCAAGTTTTCTGTATATGCTCACGAAAATGTAGGAAATGAATCTGTAAGCTATATTAGTTTATTTATTATATAATTAATGAGTATATAAATACTCGTAATTAGGCACTCAATTATATAGTTTATGTTTCAGCATTTAATAAAACAACGTTTATGCGAAATTGACATTGAAACCGGTAATATACAATTAACGACATAATAAGGTGCCGGAGCATTTAAAACAATTTCGCTGAACTAAACTACCGTCTTTAGGAGGAAATATAACGTCTATAAAAATGGATAATTTAAACTCGGGCAGTTGTAATTGCACGGTTAGTGTTACTTGCAGACTTGACCAACGACCACTGAACGATCCCTTGATCGGGGCGATAAATATTTAACTTGCTCCGCAGAGATGCTGGTCTTAATAAATTCAAATCTCGAATTTACGACACAGAGGTTTGTGTATGCGGTTGTTGTGTATACCAAGCAGGATATGCAAGATGCATTTTCATGGAGGGGCTACTTGCATTGAATGCAGTTTAACAGTCGTATAATAAAATTAATGAGGAATTTCAAAAGCAATAGATAATACACTGTTGTATAAGTGTCAAGTTTGTGGAATCGTAGCGTGTAAAGTGTAAGATTGATTTATTATTTCTGCATCGTACGAGACTATTTTATTCAGTAAGAGTATTTTTAAATCATGCTTTGTTACATTTTAGTCATGTATTTATATAATTGTAATGTATTCTGAGGAAATCTATTTTTATAGCTGCAAATATCAAATAATTTATGTTATTGTTTGGGCAGAGAGTCTTGTTTGAGAATTCAATTGGTAAAAATATGGTAAAAAAACATGTGTATTTACATGGTATGGATGTGTTTGTTCAGTACTGGCTCTAGAGTCTAGACCCTGTGGCGCCCTATTTCATTTATTTTTCTAGCAACCCATGTTGTTTATATTTTTAAAAAAATTGGCAAAATTAGTTGCCCTCAGCGCCCCTAGCTTATTCGACGCCCCGGGGCAGACGCCCACTACGCCACCCTCTAAAACCGGCACTGTGTTTTTTGTATTGATAAATGCCAGATTGAGTTAATATAAAACATGAAATAATTCTTCCGTATTTAATATTTGCCTCCTAGCACATCATATTTTCATAAGTAATTACTGTATACAGATTTTCTGAATATTTACCATACAGAACTTGACGTCATTTTCCAGTACATTTTTCTCTCTTTGGTCTACTGTATATTATTATGAAACTGCAGAAATTGCCTGATAGAATTTCTAGTCTAATTGTCTTTGCATGTTTGTCCCCACATTGATGTGTGAAATTATCGTTATAATAATGATGGCATGACAGCTTAAATTATTCAATTAAAGTACTCTTGAAAAACAAATTAACTGCTCAGAAAACATAAAAAGTATAATTCATTTAATTTATTTATTTATAGTTTTATTTAGTTACAAATAAACTTCTACGTAGTCTCGTCGTTAATGACCGAGTTTCGTGGTACCAATAACCTCGCATATACGAGCCTTATCCAACCTGTTCATTATTAACTATTGTAGAAGTAGAGTGGTGAAATTCAAACTTCTTCCACATCCTGATGCGTTTTTATAAAAATAAATAAAGACTAGAAGATTTGCTGCTAGCTCATAGTGTCAGATGACAAGTTAAGTGTTTGCAAGCAACAATACTATATTTATGTTCAAAACTACGAGAACGTCATGATTATCATATCATTTTAAAGCATTGCCATTATGAAAGTAACTTTTTTTAAGCAGATAAATAATAATTTATAAATCGTTCTGTAAAATAAAGTTAACAAACATTTTTAAAATACATTTTAAATTTTGTACATGCTTAAGACGATACTCGCAGAATGATTCTATTCGTGATAAGCACATCTAAAATGGTTATTATTTATTTTTAAAAATATTTTTTTGATGGCTTCATAATTTTACTGCCGTTTTTAATAGCCAGACGCCTCATAAAAACATATTATCATAATTAAAACATTCATAATATTTTGTAAAAAAAAATATCACCAGATCCACACGTGCGTTGAGTGGAGATGAAATCCCGTGAAGTTGAGATTTAACGATTTGAATTTAACTGTCGGTTTCTGTTTTGACTTGCACGGTTTATTAACATTTCAATTAAGTCACCTGTAGGAATGTCTTTGAAGAGGCCGAGGAACGAACCTTCGAAAACGATGGTCGATCCGAAAATACAATTTGCAAAACTTACCGCTTTTAAAACATTTGGCAAACCGGATTTCTGCGATTCAATTGAGAACCATTTAAAGCTATCATTACCGAATATATTTATGTACCCACACTTGTTTGAATAAGAATTAATGTTTTGTTAATCGGATATTTGTAAATGACCATGACATATAAGTAATATAATGGATTTGTGAATATTTTTTGCTACCGTAAGTTATTGAAAAACAGATGGATAGATTCTTAAGGTGATAACATACTCCTACATACATGTTGCATGCCGTTAAGTAAATGTTATTCACAAAAAGAAGATAGTGGTGTCATGCACATTGTAGACTTTATCAGCCTTTCACTTGTAAGCATTTTCTCGAGTGACATATTTTCAGTAAAGTTATGGACTTAGAACAAGGTGATATATTTTTTTTATTCATTTTGAAATGAAATTGTTTTGAAATTAAGGTTAACTATAAAAAAACAAATATAAAAAGGCCTCGGAAGCGTCGGGCTTGTCATCCGATCTCCTCTAAAAAGTTTGATGACTGTACAACCTCTGGTACTACAGCCGCAGTCTATGCAAGTTTGCGGGATCTTGCCCTAGAGGCTCCAAGGAACCATCTATGTTACCATGCGGACCCCCGGCATACATATGTTCTTGGGATAAGCCATATACAATATGAGCTTACAAACTGTAAAACAGCAATTACGGTTGCAGGTATGGTATTGTTTTTGGATAAATAGGCTGATTACTGAGTGACTAAAAAAATTCCAAGCTAATATAGTTTGCAGTATTAGCTTGCGATACAATTTTAAATTCTTGTTCTTCGGATTAATCTCCTGACTAAAGTCGATAGATATAATTTTTAATTCAACACGCACAAAATCATCTTGATTTCCATAATTTTTCAGTAAAATATTTAGGCGTAAACACGTTTAATAAATAAAAAAGTTATGAGTTCAGAAATCAGGTTAAATTAACGTGAAATGATATTTTGAATGACTGAAAAAATGTGTGGTGAAAGTATCTTTCGCCAACAAGTGTTTTCAGTTATTTTGGCAATGAAACAAGGATGATGGTTATTCGGTTTGTAATTTTCAGTAATTAACATGTTGTGAGTTGAGAGGGGCGCAGGCGCGGATCCTTAATGGAGGAGCCTGAAGCGGACAGGCAAGGTTAAATAAATCTGTTTCAGGTGCAATTAGCCGCTTCAAAGAACAGGGATGCATCATTTTTATGTAAGGAAATACAAAAAGATACCGACATATGGTAATTGAGGAATCTAACCTGTGAATTATATTATGCCCACCATTTAAATATTGCCAAGCGCAGCATGTGTTGATCCGCGAACGTCATAGACTACAGCCATTCACGCATTCATTCATTTTTCCGGGGAATCACTTTGGTGGTGTTTACGGAAAGACTTTTCTTTACGACCGATTTTGATTAAAATGCTATAACACCTGTTACAAACTATCTTACAAAAGTGTTATGGTATTTTGATACACTATTTACACGTACTTTTTTGTATTGTCTGTCCCAACACTAGTCTCCATCCTCTCAATCCTCCGCTTTCCGCATCCAGGCTAATCCCGCTATTCTTACGATGTCGCCAGTCAATCTATCAGAGGGTTGGCCAACGCTCCGTCTGCCAATACTTAGCGCCACTCTAACAATTTTCTTGCCTACATTTTTTTAGTAAAAATATAATATATTTTAAAATTTTAAATTGAAACAATAAAAGAACACTAAAACATATAAGTTAAAACGAAAAGATTGAACAACAATAATATTTTTTTGTATTTTAATTCTAGATCGAAATTTCGGACATGGTTTTACTAGTTTGAATCAATTTATTACGAAAAGTGTTCAATCTTCTTCGG
The DNA here is from genome assembly GCA_022606575.1 of Glossosoma conforme. NCBI lineage: Eukaryota > Metazoa > Arthropoda > Insecta > Trichoptera > Glossosomatidae > Glossosoma > Glossosoma conforme. The sequence goes on along the minus strand of JAGTXR010000058.1, from coordinate 3,121,340 downwards.
TTAAATTATTACATTATTTTCTTTTTGGTTTTTTAAATGCATCAAGTATCAATCCTAGCATATAAAAATATATAAAAAATACAGCCTGTATTTAAGTTTGTTTCACATTCGATTCATCTGAGAGTTGATGATTTAATAAACCTGAATAATGATGGAACATTCGTTAAACGGCCGGTTCGGCTTCCGAAGTCTTTAATCTAATATAAAGATACCAGTTTAAAAATAATTTACTCTTATAAATAAATATTTGTTCATTAAAAATCAACATTCAGTAGTAATATGTGAGTATTGCAAGAGTTATTATGTAACGATAACATTGCTTTCCTTAGTCAATTGCGTAGTAATAAAACAGTATTTTATCGACTTCGCGTTAGTAGAACTATCAGGCGTAGTCTAAATGTATTAAAATAGTATTTTTAATGATAAATTTGATGAAGAACAACGATTTAACCCTTGCTTTAAGATGATATGTATTTACTACAACTCGACTCTAATAATAAGTAATATTTATATATACATTTATATATACAACTAATATTAATATATACATTGAGATTCTAAGAATAAATTAAATAATGCTTTGTTTAACATTAATGGAACATTTTGAACCTGCTACTCGATGGATTAAAAAGTTGACTCAGTCTCGTAATATAAATTGGTCTTATTTATCACTAAATGAGACTCAAGTTTAAGAAGATTTTTTAGCAGTTTCGGTTAAATAAAATTCCAGTTCCTTTTTTATTGTTTCACTAGTGAATAAAATTATTTGTATGGTTTCAACAGAAAAAACTCAATTAATATGATTTTGTAGCCTCCGTTTTATGTCGTCAATTTCCTCCCATAGTAAATATGCGAAAGGATGTGTATGGGCAATGTTATCAGTGTAAAAGTATTGCCATAGGCGATGTAAAGCGTGTCCATATAAGATATGTATGTAAAAATCTATCATTTTTATTTATGACGTTGAAATTAATTGCATAAAACTTGCAAATTAAGAGATTTTAGCATCTATTTGCATATTCTATGAAATTCGCATTTATTAGCATCTATTCCGAATTTTAGCATCTATTATGCATCTATTTCAAAATGCTAAAAATACGGGTCTCTAATTATTAGGTATTCAATAAAACATATAATTTGTGGAATAATCGGGGAAAGAATCACGCGCCCGTGTCATGCATGTATCTGTGCGAGTACCTGCGCTGACTGACTGACAAATTTTATAGAACCGGGCACATTGCGGCTTCGCGAACATTCGGTTAGTATGAATTCAGCTACGCATGGGTCGGCATGTGCGCTGAATTTGTGGGCTGCGCCAGCTATGGCGGTTAATTGCGATGTTTTTTTTTTCTTTTTCAAATACTTACATTACAAAAATTGATACAATTTAACTTAAACCATAGTCAATCAAAGCAATATTTAGGAATATTCTCATTTTTTCGGTTTGTAAATGATATTTTCAAATGGTGGGTTTCACGCCTTAAATTTTCAAATGATCGTGAAAAGCATTTTGTTTATACGCGGTAGTTTTTGGTTATTTTCCTTTCATTTATGTAACATGAAAAAGAGCGTTTTTAATTCCATATATGCATTTATTGATGCAAACCAGTATGTCAGAATCGCTGAAATATCAAATTTATAGAATTTTAAGGTTCATGACCATTTGAAACACCAATATTAAAAATATTCCTTATTTAAAGACTATTAGTTAATTGATTATGACCGCAGGATATAAAAGTCAGCCAAGCGTTTTAAAACTTGAAGCGACGAGTCAATGAAACTCTTTCGAGGGGGAACCATTAATTCGGAATCATTTCTTCATGTACGCCGAGTAATTGTTAATGGCACACTGAAAACATTAATGGTTTCACCTAATGATATATAATCACATGTGAATGTAGCAGCGCATGCTTATTTGGTGGTTTCTCGGTGTCCATTTATTAAAGAGAGACGCGCAAGATGGCGTGTCCGCTTGTGGCAATTCCCAAAACGGACTTAATGCATCTTATTATATGAAAATGCTTCACTGTAAAAAACGCTCACAAATTACGATCATTATAATAAGTTTAAAACATTAAATGTCATGTATAATAACATATTTTATTTAGAAATTTAAAAAATATCATTGATAATTCATGATATTTTCTTTATTATTATGTTTCATATTTCAAGTTGAATTGCTTTGTTTTTTTTTTAATTTTTTTGAAAAGGTAATTTTTTTTTATTTTACACAAAAGTAGTTCCAAGATATACAAAAAAATACAAAACATACATAAAGCCATACATAGTGCATACAAAAATACTTACATCAACATGATATAGTCCTTACTCACTCGTACCGAAAACCTCAATATACAATCTTTCGTCCCTTATTTATGTTCGCTTGTCAGACATGAATGTGTCCCCCATATTGGCATTTTGGACAAGTCCGGTCATAGTTATATAGACCGCCGCTTGTGGCGCGGGTGAGAGCCCATGCCAAGCGCGGAGCCAGTCGTGTCCCACTGTTCGGTGAGAGCATATTGTATTGTGGCTCGGCCGAATGCTGTGACTACGTCGTGCCACAAGGTTGTAAAGTTTATCGTAAATATATGTCAATGTGCTTCTGAAATAACACCTTTTGAGAGAGAGGAGGATGTTAATACATATAAAAAAGAAGAAAGTAGTAAAAATAGTGAAACAATACAATCGAGAAAAGAGTCAAACGTTGTAAGAAAAGGATCAAGGTATGTTGGTAGGCCATAGCTATGTAGAATTTAGGTAGTAACAATACATGTAGAAGGTAAAATTAAAGAAAGGCAGTCGCGATTGACATACTATACGTTTATAATACATGTGATACAAAATATGATTTCATTTTTTAAAATACGATGTAATGTAGTCAAGGCTCCTATAGCGTTTTCATAGGATCGGATGATTAGTCCGATGCTCCATTCAGTCCTAAAAGGCAGTTCAACAAAAAATATACATCACAAGAGATACCGTTATATAAAAATCACCGCAAACGTATTGTACAAAACTGTTTCAAATTAAATAAAAAAACATACTTTATAGGGGAGTTGACTGCAGGTCACAAAAATACACTCAAACATATATGATTATGAATCAGAACAAATAATAAATTTTACAAATTACTTACGTTTTGATATAAATTACTTGTAAAAGGTTTAGAATCAAAGACAATAAAACGAATTGAATAAGAAACAATAAAGGTGTGCTGCGTTGAATGGTGTCTTTAAAAACACACTATCCAGTTTCCAGGTGCAGTGTAGACATGTCGTCGTTATGTGTTAACAAGTTCAGGTGCATTGTCTGGAGGTGTAGAGGGCGCTGGTAACAACAAGTAAGCGACAACTGTAAACGTGTGCGACGTCATTATCTGGTGACAAATTTGTCACTCTTGTATTTCTGACACTATAGTCGAAGGATATTGTATTTTAACTTTTATTTACATATTTTATTGCGTTTCAACACATTAAAATATATTTATAAGACCATTTTTTCGATCATTTCATCATCAGCCTGTATCCATCCTCCCGCATGAATCTTCATCATTGTCGATCATCCGCCTTCTGCATCCAGGCTACTTCCGCTATTTTCTGATGACGTTAGTTCCTCTTTCAGGGGGTCAGCCAACGCTCTGTTTGCCAGTTCTTGAAAAATTCTTCAATCATTAATATTTTTTTAAAAACAGATACATACTTTTATCTTGTTTTAAACTAGATCACACTGATCACTTTTTACTCACTTGCTGGAATACGGTTTACTCTTCAATGTAAGCTTGATCAGTTCTCGACGTGGATAAACATACTGATGGATGAAGTTATGTAAGTCATTTTATGACTAGACTGAACGTACAAACACAATGACGTCCCTGTTAACACGTTCCACGCCACGTAGGTCACCCGTGACCTACGCTGTTGTTGAAAAGGGCGCCCTATAGGTTACCGGTGACCTATGTTTTTTTTTCGAACAAATAGTCCTTGTACAATAGCGGTTACATTTCAGTGGAATTTTAACATTGAATGTGACCTATATGGCGCCTGTGAGTTGAATGCATTAAAAATATTAAGTTGGCGTTAAGCGTGTTAAAACCTTATACAACATCATAAATGTATATTAATTTCAATAAAAAAATTGGACATTAAGAATATTTAGTTTTATATACATTATACCCTTAGCTATATCAGTGACTCTCAGTTCTTAGTTTAACCATTATTGAAGATAAACTCCAGGGAGTCCGAAACATGTAAATCACTTAAAAACAATTGTGAAATTAAGACTTAATATTTCTAGGTTGTTAATTTTTCAATAAAATTTAATTTGAATTTATAACAATGCAGTTTCACTGAGTATTATCAGTACAAAACCTTAAGTTTATACAATACTGAATATTTTAACACGTTCATCGCCATGTCAGCCGTGTTAACAACGTGTTAAATAGTAAAAAATTATCAATTTGGATATCTGTGTCAATGTTGGTTAAATAAACAGTGAAATATTCTATACTCTCGACATTAATTAAAACCTTAAATAGGTACGTGCTAGATGTCAGGGTGTTGGTTGTTATCTGGTCATAAAGCAATTTCAATTAGAGATTTATCATAATTTCTATTGGCTGTCAAGGAGAAGGCGTGTTCGGTAGCCATAAAAATTAATTAAGCATACGCGGTAGTCTAGGAACGTGTCTTGTTAGTTTCTGAAATTAAAATATAATTTAGAACTGTGAGACATTCTAAGAAATTAGTCATTGAAGAACTTGTTTAAGTAACTGGAAAATTAACCAGAGATATTTTAGAAGAAACCTTAAAGAATATCTTATATTGCCTTATGACAAGTTTTTTTACATTTTCTTTTGAGTTAATACATTTTGTTTTGTTTTCATTAGTATTATTGTTTAAGTATAATATATCTTAAATATTAAATGAAATTCTTCCTCGCTGTCTTTTTAATAACACTTTTATATAATAAATTCAGAATACTGTCATTAAAATACTGAATTGTGCAGTAATTTATAAAAAATGTAGTCCAAGCCCAAATATTTAGATTTTTTCAGTGGCTCTTTAATATGATGTACTAGTTTTAAAAACTGTTCATCACACAATGAAATAATAACACAATTTATGAAACTACTATTTTTTAATTAATATTAGTCCACTTGTTTCGGACACAACCTTTCATTATCTGGACACATCTAAAACTGATAAAAAACTCAGTGGTTTGTTAAAGTCACTCTTACTAAGTGTTTTATTTTTATTTACTTAAGTTCCATCCTCATCACATATTAATTGTATGCAATTTGAATGATTTGGGTACAAAAATTTAAAAAAATGATTGTAATAAATTTAACAATATGAAAAATCACAGAGTTACTGCTTTCTATAAACATGTATTCTTCACACATTAAAAACTAGTTAAATTATAATTATTACGAAGATAATAACATCATTCATTTATTAAAAGTTAAGAAATGTTGAGGAATGGAGATCGAGATGCAAGATTCTGTTGCTGCAAACCAATCCACCGGATTGATACTACGAAGAGAAGAAGAAATGTTTAACGCAGAAGAATGTACAATTTCTTTAATTAAGAATTAGTGGAAAATTATTGAAATGTACATTTAATACATATTTTTTACAGGTATACGTATATGAGTGGAAAAGAGTAATTTAAACAGGGTCGCAAATTTCATTCTCTCTCATACACGAACACTCTTATAACAAACTCGGTTATTTTAACGACACAGTAATATTTCAGTTGTATCGATAACTGATTCGTAAAAATAAAAAGCCGAGTTACGATTGAAGCTCGGCCAGATTTAATTAATAATTCAACGTCTGGTAGGAACAGGAAAAACCGCTTACTTAATGAAAGTGTTTCAATCAATGCTTGTCAGAGGAATCGCTGAACACTGCCTTAAAATCGATTTTGAACATTTTCGTATGTTAAAGAATAATTCTGAATTAAGAAGCAATTTAAATATCTCCGGGACCAAGGATTTTACATTGTATCTTATCGTTGATAATGCTGGACTTAAAGTTACTATTTGAGATATATTTTGAAAAATATTTTCTAACTTTAATATATTCCACATCTGTAGCTATATAACGTAATCGATATTCTTTATGTAGTTAAAATTCGAATATTTTGGCAATAGGGTTGGCCAACCCGTTTGTAAGTTCTAAGACGTCACTCCAAAACATTTTAAAACCATCGACCATCAGCTCTTTGACAGATATGTCTTTCCATTTGAGTATGCCTATTTGTTGGGTAGTTTCTACTACTTGAATTCTTCTTCGAATATCCTCGTTTCGGATTTTATTTTTTAGAGACAATTCGAGCATGGATCTCTCCATGGCACGTTGGGTTATCTTTATTTTATGGGTAAGACTTGCTGTTAGATTATACAGAGAGATGGATGTGTAGTTAAGAATGAAGTATAAGGAAGAAGTTGAGTATTTGGCTGTCTTTAAGCTGCATACCTTCAAAATGAAATTACCTTCATTAATTATTTTATATAATTATCCTTTAAGCACCCAGTGGTTTCCTTACGGGACCGCAGATTTGCGTCATTCAATGCCCTACACTATGCAGGAGTGCTTATGGTCAATTTCACCATCAGATTACATTAATTTGTAATAATAATATTAAAGTAACTTCATGGAAGAATCTATTGTGCGATGAAACATTACAAACATTGGTCTGATAGGGCATTGAACGACGCAAATTTGCGGTCCCGTATAGGACCACTTAGCGTTTCAAAGTCGATGATATATATTATTTATTTTATTTTGTATTGAATTAGAAATATTGATGGTCGTAAAACATTAATTTAACTTGACCGACGAATGAGTGATCATGTACAGGCCCCAATAGGAACAAACGAGTAATTTCCTATATTCCCGTTCCCGATTTTAGAAGTATTTTTTTTAAACCATCATAAACATGTACTTAAAAACGTATGTAAGTGTCATCGAAATAAAATGAACGGTATGACAGTACTAAAATAACGAACCAACTAACATTTTTTTTTTAATATTAGAAGATTTTGAAATTACAGAAGCATTCTTTGCTGTAGGTGAGCGTAATAAAATTTACTAACGTTGAGTGTGCGTGTTGGAATATGCAAATAATCATCAGTATTAAGAGTAAAAGCGAATCTCGATGACTATTTTTATGGGCGATCACTTAGAAAATTTTCAACACGATCCAACTCGAGCTATAACTTTTAACTGTACAAGAAATCCTGCGTTAAATTTATGAATTATTGACCATTAAACCAGCCAACGTAGTGTTGACGTCTCAAATAAAGAGCTTTATAGTAAAACGTCTAATAATGTATGTTTATTATGCATTTATATATATTTACTTTTATCAAAGATTATTTAAAAATGAAAACTAGATTTAATTTACAAAATCGTTGTATTGAAAACATGATTGTAAATAAAGTAAAATGAAAAAACAGTTTATTTAAAAATCAGGAATAAGTGTGTAAAAACATATATTACGTATTAAAAAAATACAAGTATTTGTTTAATACGTTATATTAATCAAGTTTTTTTTGTATATGATATCAAAACTTATGTGCACTTTTCAGATTTAAAATAAACGTTTATAAAATCATAAATATTTATTTATTTATTTACCTTGTTTTCACATGGATCACGTAACAAAAGTTCTCTATTAGGAGACTGCAGTTTCGAAAGACTACGAGTTAGTCGAAACTGCAGTCTCCTAATAGAGAACTTTTGTTACGTGATCCATGTGAAAACAAGGTAAATAAATATTTATAATTTATTATGGATCTCAAAGTGAATGCTCAAAACATGGAAAAAAAAATAATAGTTTATAAAATCCCTTAAATAAAGCAGTATAAGCAAAGTCTTATGATTTTTGGGTTTAGCAGTGTGTGGCAAATTTTCAATCATGAATATTTTGACCGCTATAGCAGGAATCTTCTTGAGAGTTGACAATTTTGTTTTAATATGTATTATTTTCTTTTAATATGGATCACGTTGAGCATTGTTTATTATACATATTCTAAAATACCAAAATCGCAAAACCGTAGTTTTCATGTACGGGAATAAACAGTGCTTGTCTATATTAAAACCAGTTGAGAATTATTTATTTAATTGACAAATATAAATATTTCAAAAATAAATATTAGCTACTCAGTTTTCTAGAAGCATTGGCGTAGTAAGTTTATTTCGATGTTGTTTTAAGCAGACAAGGTAAGTGTGCACAATTATGTTGAAATATTTTATATCAAGAAGCCATTTAAATCTGCGCTTAACACGGACCTGCAGAGAAGGAAGACTTGTTCGGTTAATGCGAACAAATCCAAGACATAATGATATTTGCATTTAAATTAATTTTAAGGTTATTCCACTATAAATAAATAAACACTACCAATATTATTTAAAATAAATTCCTTATGATTTGAATAAAATTTATAAATTAATAATCTGTTAATAACTATTTGACTAAAGTTATCATTTTTATAAGGAAGAATTAGCCATTATAAATCAGTTGGCATTTGTGAGTGAATTAAAACTATTATTTCAGTCTTATAACTATTCATCCAATAACCGTAGTAATTGGTTGTGTGATGTATTAAAAAGTTGTGTAATGAAATAATTTGCTTTAGTCATAAAATTTCTAAAAATTTGCTTTAGTTATAAAAAAAGTTTCAAAATTTTTGCTTTTGGATTCCAAGCTGTACTAAGTACCTATGGTGATAAGCAGATTATTTCTCAAATGTGATCATCATAATTATAGACGCTCCCTTACTGAAACATATGGTCGTCATGAACTACCTCCACCAAGGTCTGTCAGCCGCCATGATCCTCGCCTTATCTTATGTAAGTTCTGCCTTCCGTTGAGTACATTGTGTGTTTAGTTTCCGACGGAGAGAGAAGAAATCAGGAAGACGTAGTCTATGCTTTCTTGCGGCATCCAAAATGTATATCCCAACTAGATTCACCTTCAACTATTGACGTAAAGAATGTTGCTTCGTCTGCTCTTTCACCCCATTTCTTAGAAATCTAAGCCATCGTACCCTAGTACTTAAATTTAATAATGAGTCACAATATAATAGCAAGCATCATTTTATTCACAAATATATATTTTTTTATATTCTTGAGTGTTTTGGTAAATGTAAATATTAAAAATGCATTAACGTCTTTCAGGATTATTTTTGGTCAAATGACTTCAACGCACGGTCACCATAAAAACCTGACTTAAAAAATGAAACTATTTGTGTTATAATGTAAGTCTGGATGTATTGTATGAGTGCATGTCTGGTTATTTATTTTTTATGATGGAATGATTTATTCGTTGAGTCTAAATTAGCCATGTTACATGATTAGTAATTAGCAATAATTCTTGTTAATTGACCGGAGGCAATTGAATTTAAAAACATTTCTTCCTTCGAGCGTGACAAATATCTTCCGGTGAGAAATTACAATGCAATTGTTATCAAAATAACCATGCATTTGTAAAAAAAACTCTTAAATTCCCATTATGTTTTTTTTTTTTTGATTTTTAATTCCTACAAAATGTATTGTGGGTCTCTATCCATAGGTCTATTTTAAGCTGTCTTATTTTTTAATACGTTTATAGAACTGACTTGTTTTGTGTATAAATCTATATGAAGCAAAAAGTCACCATAAATAAACACCGATAGTTACACTAGCTGAGAATCGTGGCAATGTTACTTTGTTTTCATCACAAAATGTATAAGGTTTTAAAAAAAAACTTCGGCAAAATTTATTATTATTGCTTTTATTTTCAGAAGCGCTGCTTTGATGCAGAATAATGACATAACGTTACACACAATAGATATGTTGAATGACTGCAGAGCCCATATATCCCATCAGTGGGACACGAGTGTTTATGTGTTCTTTGTTATGGTGAATGCAAGCTATTATGGTCACCATAACAGTCCCGCAACAAAGAGGAGCCGCCTCTTTGTCGGTGTCCAGCCGCCCGTGATGGATTTTGCCAAAAATGTGCGGAAACTTTTCAATGGGAATAATTTTATAAGGTGACCCTCGTATTTTTTTTATTTAACATAATAAGTTTTTACGTATCCTATTGTAAGTTTTTTATATATATTAATAGGAAATACATGCAAAAGATGACTTGTAAAATATACTATTTAAAACGTGTGTGTATGTTGCCGAATTGCAAAAAAAAACAAATCCTTGAATACGGCAGTCACCTTTGGATTGGAGCCCCAAAATACCTTCCAAACTTGATTGACTCAGTTTAAAGAAGAGCAATTCATTTGATAAACAGTGACACTCTTACGTCTTACCTGCAATCAATGGAACACAGGCGTAAGATTGGTTCACTTAGTCTTTTCTACCGTTTTTACCACGGTCGCTGCTCTTTGGAACTTAAAGAACTAATTCCTCCTGTACCCACAACCGAAAAACTCGTCTTACACTTGCCAAACATCCATAAACGGTTAATGTGTGCCGACCAAGAACTGATGGTATACAAAGCTCCTTCCTTAATGCCACTGGTAAGCTTTGAAATGCTCTTCCACAGCCGATCAAGACGAGTGCACTCTATGCCGCTCATCCAGGGAGGCTGGTCGCTGTATTGTGTGTGGGTTGGGGAGATTGCAAGTGTTTATCTGTTTCTTGAAGAGATTGTAGGAAAGAGGAAACACAGACGCTGAAAAAGCATTCCAAAGGTTACCGGTGGCAATAAGGAAGGAATTTTGGAAACTTACAGTTCTTGGTCGAAACACATTAACTATTTGAGACACATTAACTAGTCTGTCGGTTGTGGGCGAGTCCAGGAAGAGTTAGTTCTAAGTGTTCTGTTTTTTTTTTAATTTTCTAATCTTGCAATTGTTTTAATCATTTCTTTACGAAAAGCTCATTAGATATTGAAAGGAAATTTCAAAGCTTACAAGTGCTGCAATGTATGCTTTAGCGTTAGATGAAATAAGTAACGGTGTTAGACATTTGGACAGTGGTACACAGTGGCCGTAATTGTTCAATGGTACTCGCTGGGAGCAAAATTAGTTGGTCAGCAACAATAGCATTTTTTGTTGTGCTCTTTGAGCATTCATTGTTAGACTGATGGACAGTAGAGAGAGCCCAGACCAGTGGTAGTAAGTTAACCATTATCACGCATTGTCAATACGTGAAGAGCTCTTAAAATGTATTTTTTGTAAAATCGCACGGAAAAAAATACAGCAAGACGGTAATGAAAATGTCCCAACGAAAACGATTATATGACGGTTATAATGATGGTAGTTTTTTGTTTTCGTAGTTTACGCAATAGCTACGACATTAATTTGTGGTGGAGAAGAAATCAGTGACATATTGAACAGCTTTTTAAGACTGTAAAGGCAATATTGATTGTTAGTAGATTTTCGTAAAGTGTATGGACTGTTAAAAGAAACCACAAGGGCATAATGGTGGCTTCGTGTGCATCCGGATAATCGTACATCTTCTTACAATTTATTATTGACATTTGTACCAGAAATGCTGCTGTCGTCTCTTCAAACTCCTAGGCTCTTGCTCGGGAAATTTTTGGAATCCATACTCGTTTATGTTTCCAGGTGGATCTTTGGGTGCAGATATGTCTTGAGATAAGGCATGGAAAATTCCAATTAACAAAACTAAGTGACGGCAATTTGTTGGGATCATATATTTCATATTTGGAACGTATACGAGAATGTGGAGAAAAAAAGGCATCATACTAATAAATTGAAATATATTTGTGTTTCTTTTCATTTTACTCTTCTTCTTCTTTTATTTATCGACCTCGATTACGAGCATTAGCTGAGGCTCGTGAGCCCTTGATTAAAGATGCAAATTTTTATTTCCCAATGTTATTTTCCATCGGTCACAGTATTCAGCAGAATTGACTAAATCATGTGTTGGTAGCTTCGTACTTTAAGCATATTTTTGATCCATCAATATTTTAATCGATTTTCCACAAATTCAATCTTCCACGTTGCTAGATATCACAATCTTCTACGTATACTCCATTCGCGCAAGTTTTCGTATTGTAATTATTTACTTGTAAATTTATACAAAAATATATTTCATCCATTCAAACTCAATGTAGTTTTTTTTCCATTAGATTACACATAGTACTTGATGAATACAATCAACATAAGTAGACTTTAAAATGCTTTCCCAACATCTGTGTTTTTTTAATGGAATTTCTTTGAAAATCAGATTAGTTCATACTCACATTCTTTTAAACATTTACAAGATTGCAACTGCAACCTATTTTTCTAACACACAGCAGTTACGAGTACAAGTCCCGGTTGGGCGTCATAGAGTATTTTTTTACACTACTCTAGGGATGATAAAATGCTCATTCGCGGGTTTAATATATGTATAGGTTGTGTGGATTAAATTATCTTTTAAATGAAAAAACTAAGCTACGTCGGGATTCGAACTCGAGAAAGCTTGTGCAAGAGTCTAGTACATTAACTACTTGATGATAGATCATTATCATGGTCCATGGATCGCTCATTGTCCACGCTTGAAGAGCTCTTCATAATGCTGTAATGTATGTCTGGCTGATGCATATTTAGCTAATGCTTTTGAAATTATTGTAACCCAGATTTTTTATGACATGTTATGACGAAAATACTTTTTTTATTACTTCCCTATGTTTTTGCATTCTGTTAATTGAAAATAAACGTATATTGGTATAAAACTAAGTGAGTTTTTAGCATTGCTTATTATTTAGGAAAAGTAATTTAATGGTCAGTGGTGGATTACACTAGCGTCAATGATCCTCTCAGGTGCATCATTTTTTTATAACATATTACATTATCCGCTCCATATGTGGAGCATATAGATACAACAAATTGCCATTTGTCAGCGATGTCAAATTGGTTCAGTCCGTGTATAGTCCGTGTCTTGCCCAGAAATAAGTCATGGAATGTCAACCTAGTTGGGCACATAGGTCAGGATCTTAGATGTGAGGCGGTCTGCAGATCTCTACATTCGAAAGACAGTGACTCTCCCTGCCGAAGCATTTCCCAACGCTTGAGTTTGTCCTTTGTTCTGACAATATGTAGAATGTGATCCGCCAGCGTCATAGACTACATTTCGGCATTCGCCCATCATACATTTTTAACAAGTATTCACTATAAATTGGTAGTGTTTGCGCGATGACTTTCGTCAACAACCAATTAAAATTTGAATAAAAATACTTCCTGCATAAATATTATATTCTTCATAATTCTTTCATTTAAAAGATACCATGAAAACATTTTTTTTACCATATTCGCTCCATATGTGGAGCATATGGTCACCACAAATTCACGTATTCACAGTTCTGTAAGCTTAGGTTGTCTTTGCCTTGTTCCAGAACGCCTTTATACCTGGAGGTCAACATGGGAACATACATGGTTCCCGGGAGCCTCCAGGGCAAGAGCCCGCAAACTTGTATAGCTGTAGTCAATCAGTGAAATATTTTGGTGTTCAATAATCAGAGTTTGTAGGAATATGGGATGAATAGCCCGACGCTTCTGATGCCTGGTCAATTTTCTTTTGTCCTTAAAGGGTGGCTTAACCCCACTGGGTACATATGTATAGAGCTTAGATTTGTTTTTTTTTTAAATCAAGCTTTATCGGTATTTGAACCTACAGCGCCTGAATGACAAACAAAGACTCTTACTACTGGAATTTGCCGCCCAGCTATCGAAATCTTGGAGGATATCAAAAATATAACAAACAAATTTTTATATAGAGAAAAATCAAAATTACAGCGTCATCGTCTATTTTTGCAATATTCCTTCCAAATTTGAAGTAGTATGTTCTCCTGTATACGATTTCATGAAAAAAAAATCTATTGTTAATTACTAAATAAGTATAAACTTGCTGAAATGCAGTTTCCTATTTTTTATTTTTTTCTTGTACTTACAGTTTTATAATAGAATGGTAAAAAATGTACTTATTTCTAAAATTACTTACTTAAACATAATGTTAAGAACCTCTGCTTGAGTTATGGATTTTAAAACTATGACATATTAACCTAAATGTCATCATTCATATGGTGCGCAATTCTTTGTGTTGAATAATATCTTCTCGGTTGCGTATTATAATTGTATTTCTATGAAGATTTACGGCGTTCTTTGGGACACAGCTTACACAAATTGTATAGTTTTGAGCCACAATTCTTCATGAAAAGGCCGTTTTCCCAAGGAATAATTCATTCGTGTCGTATGAGGCAGTTGAAGCGATTGTTTTCTTGGCTTTTGACTAAAGGGGCTACTTAGATTTACGACCGGATAACAATACGATATTATATAGACACGCTGAAAGGTAATTTCAGTTTGTGATTTTAATACTAATATAATAGAGTGTGAACTGTTTTTTTTATTTACTTAGCGGTGAAGTCACTGGTTTTTAATATTGTTATAAAAGAATACTGTTTATTTGTACCTGTTTAATAATTTGTGAATTTAATTGCTTTAGCTATAGACAGTAAATTGCTGAAAATGCAACGTTCGAAACCTTTACAATCCATTTAAAATAAATAAGTAAAATATAAGAACTGGCAAACGAAGCATTGGCCGACCCCCTACAAGATGGACTTACGATATAAGAAGGATAGCGGGAGTGACCTGGATGCGGAAGGCGGAGGATCGAAGAGGATGGACACTCATGCGGGAGGCCTACGTTCAACAGTGGACAGACACAGGCTGATGATGATGATGAAGTAAAATATATATTTTTTAAATTAAAAAGTATATTTTTAATAACAATAAAACTTTAATGTGATTAGCTTTAAAGCTTGATTGAATTATAAAATGATATAAAATGTATCGTAACGAGTGGCTGAAGTTAAGCTAATGGTATTGTTTTATTTTTATTTTCAAGCAATCAAAATAAAGTTTGACTTTGGCTCTACGTTTAAATAATGTTGATTTGAAAAAATGATTTATTAGCTTTTAAAACAATATAAAAATCAATTAAATTGTTCTTGAAGAGTGAAAAGTATGAGAAAGTCAAAGCTTTAAATAAAACAAACACATCTTTGTTCCTGACCTTTGTTAAGGTGGTCGAAAAACTTTAAAGAATAATTAATGGCATAAAATTAAATTCAAAAGCTTTGAGTTCTCACGTAGATAACATAATCATTTGAATATTAAAATGCTGTGCGGATACGAACTCTTGGTAGAAATTTCCTAGTTTGAATGATAATATTTTTTTTAATAGTGACATGTACATGTTTCGTTTTGAAAGTACTCGTTAATAGATTTATTGATCGAATCTGTACAAATGTTTTGTAATGTACCAATGAATAAATATATTTTTCCTTTGTGAACGTACATTGCGTTTGTAATGCATTATATATTTGATAAGCTACAAAAAGTATGATCTAATCATGGTAGTTTTAATTGAGAAAATGTAATTATATGGCTCATTTTATTGAGTTACGCTAACGAGCGTCTATCTGTATCAATATTCGTGTACTGGCAGCTCGCAGGTAGCGCTGGCGATAATTTTCCTGATGCATGTTCCGCGATAAGGAACTCATTTAAGCTCTGATTTGCATAAAAGCCTCGTCACTGATTACTCCGCCACACAAGACAGACAGAGAACTGAGTAGCCTGTACTCACTCACTTAATCATTACTCGTATCATATATACTGAATAAATAAATAAAAAAAACAGCAAAATACTGTCAACTCTCCGAAAGTTTCATATAAGCGGATAACTTACTTTTTATGGCGCCATAGAAAGTTTGGGTGGCATAGTTTAGATCGGGTGGCATTGTTGGTAGTTAGGCGTTTGTCATTCAGACACTTTCGGTTTATAACCCAACCAAAATTTACATCTCCGTTAATCAAAGAACATGTCGCCGGGATCGTCACAGAATACATAATTGATGGATATGGAGCAGGTCGAGAAACAAAGAACTTTTTAGGAAGCACATTGTAATATATTAAAGACAAAAGATTGTCAAACTTCAGTCATCTGCCCGAGACGAAACTTTCCGCGTTCTTGACAACTGACACCTAAAATTCCATATCACTAATATCTGTATATATGCTTGTTAGATGAGCGAACAAAAATAAAAGATGATACATCGTTTATTAAGGCTTTTAAACAAAAACGCTGTTTATTGAACTCCCAAACATTTCACTTGTACTACAGTTGCAGTTTATGCAAGTTTGTTGACTCTTACCCTGTAGGCTCCCAGGAACCTTATATATTACCTCCGGGATAAGGAGTGTTTCGGGACCAGACAAAGACAATCTGAGGTTACTAAATCTAGTATCCATATGCTTCAAATATGAAACGAATTTGGTAAAAACACAAGAGTGTCCACAGTACGAGTATAACTTCTTGATGAGAAGTCAGGTGAAGTATCCGAAGCATATATTTGAGAGTTTGTTAATTAACATTTAATTTATCTTTACTTTTCTATAATTTATAATGACAAGTGAGACAAATAACCTGCCTATTATGTTAAAGGTCTTTTACATTAGTCACCTTTACTCTGCCAAACACGGTTAATGATTTTAATTAAATTGAAAGTTGACTTATTTTATTTGGTAAGTGATAAATATACATTGCAAGCTTCTGCCAAATACTGAATGAGTTATTATCTGTACTGATTTTGAAAGAACAGGTCGAAAATAATATCAAGTATCGGAATCTATTATCATGCACAAGTAGCTACAGTCAATTTTCCTGTAATGCACTTTTTTACTTGTAGCGAAGATTTTTCCTGTAGCGTTTGCGGCGATTTTTCATAAAAAATCCTTTAATATTGATATTTTAAGTAATAGGACTAAATGGTCCTGGCCTCAGTAGCAACAGGCTGTTAATCCGATCTTATGAAAACGTTATAGGAGGGTTTGATTGTATTATATAAGGGTTCCGCCGCATTTCGTACCCAGATTATTTGTTCAACGTTTTATTGGTAACGACGTGGGGCGCACTGGACGTCTGGTGCACGGGAAATTTGGTGCACGGGACAACTGGTCCACTAGATGTCTCACTAAACTAACTTAACCTAACCTATATTATTTCGTTAACAAGACTTATGGACTTCTGGACTCTACGATCACTGGATTATTAGGTTAGGTTAGGTTAGCGAGACAGCCAGTGTACTAGTTGACATGTGCGCTAAATATCCCTTGCATCAGACGTTCGGTGTGCTCCATGTCGTTACCGACGAGTCGTTAAACGCATGGTCTGGCGACGATGGGTCGTTACACCCTATATAAGTGAAAAGTATGTCAATGTATGTTTTAGTTACCAGTATTTTATGGAGTATATTTGTATTTTTATTTAAAACTGGCAAATCAATCAAAGCGTGAACCCGAATAAGCATTCATAGTTTGTTATCACAGTAAAATTTATTTTTCTCATATGTGTTAACGTTAAAATTAACCTGATAATTTTTATTCATCCTTTGAAAATAATTACATGTGTTATAATCAGAGCTCTCAATTCAATTTACGCATGGCATTCTAAAATGATTAATCGAAGTTCTACTAATGATGAAGATGATTGATACACGGTCGTTATAAGATTAAAGAATTTATTTTAAATTAATTAAAATCATATATTCAAGCTATTTGTATGCATCACTTCCTAGGCGATCATACGTGTAATAAAGAATATAAAGTAAAATAAATATACATATTTTATAATTATGTAAAATATTATTTTAAAAAGTTCATAGCGTATTTGTTGACATGTTATTTACTAGCGTATTTATTTGTTCAAAATCGAATTACTATGATACTTTAAAAAATATATTATTATAATTTTGAAAATAATAATCATGTAACGTTATGAATATTGAATAAACAGTTATAAATATATAAAACAGCTAACACAATTTGAACAATACAGTTTTAATTTTTTATTTTCGATATTGTGACAAATATTTACCAAATAGTTTTAAAGATTATCAATTTAATTTAATACTAGAAATACAAATATTTTAGAGTAAAAATAAGTTTTTGAAGAGGAAAAGTTGAGCCGCCTCTTAAGAACGAAATGGTCCATTCATTGGGAACGTAAGGCTAATCATGCGATTTTCTTAAAAAAACAGATTAATAAATCACCCAAATATATGCCTCGTACATTTAAGTCTCCTGGATGATGTTTTCATTCAGATTATGATCAGTTGGCAACTGATAAGTCCAGTGGTAGTCTCTTCTGAACAATTGTGGCCACTGCTCAAAAGTGTTGAAGAGAAAGAACCCGTGAAAGAGATTAGAATTGTATTCACGGGTTGAAGGAGATAGAGATGGAAGATAGATTCTCTCTCAGAAAATACGAGTGAAAATGGTAAATGCGTGTTTATTGGGAACTTTATATGTTGCCAAGTAGACCTTCAGGTGCAGATATGTCTTCGAAAAAGGAATAAAGAGTGGCATCTGAGAAAAGTAAGTGGAAGCAATTTTTGGCTTCCCACATGTTTCAGATATGGAAAGGATATGGGGACGAATTTTTTTTTAATATTCTTAATACATATAAATTTAATGATACAGTTTTAAGTTGATGTCATTCATTTATTTATTCATTCAACAGAACCGCAGTTCCAAGGTACAAAGAATAAGAAACATAGAGTATACATAAACATACAATACATACAAAAGAGAAAATTAATAATAAAAGTAGAATAAGATGACACGTGTCAAAGATCAAAGAGATATAGGAGAGCAATACCATCGACAAAAGAAGGATGTAAGAAAAGGATCGAGGTGAGCTGGTAGGCCATTTAGAAGCGCCATTGCCGTTATACTAAATTGAGTGCTCAAAGTTCCACATGTATCAACTGGGATCAAAAACAATGGATGACTACGAGCACGGGTGTACATATCTGATTGTATCGACGTTCAATATCAACTGTATATTATAAAAAATACGTTTTTTTTTTCTGAAAAATACACTATGCTAATCTAAGTTGAGCGATCCAAAGAATGAGTGAGGTGAACAACTCTCGGTCTTTACCTGGTATTGGCATTGCCGGATACGTCCTCCATTATCTCGATGTACGGCCGTAACTTTGGATTATTAGCGAAGCCCAACACTTGGGAAGTCTCTGTGTCGTGACTGGCGACACTATACTCGGGAGGATTAATAACAAACGATTTTCATTCCTACATCCATCGAAGGAAAATTCTAAAACGTAAATTATCGTAGGTGTTCGTCGCCACAGAAGCCACAACAAACGGATTATTTACTTACATATATGTAAGATGTGATTAATAGTATTATTACTTTATTTATTACATCGTATAGATTGTGTTTTGAAATGTTGATATTGAATTTAATATTTTTTCGTTAATTTTGTTGTTTATAATAACATTATCCTCTCTTTCAAAAAGGTTGTTATTCAGTCGCGTGATGGCAGGATTAGGAGCAGATTGATAACACAGACTTTTTCAGAAGCACATTGACATATAATTACGATAAAACGTTACAAATTTAGGGCTCGACCTAGTCGCAGCATTAGGCCGAGCCACAAAACAATATGCTCTCGCCAACGGGTGGTACTCAACTGGCGTGATCGGCTGTCACACCAGCGCCACAAGTGGCAGTATATATAACTAGTCCTAATATGGCGGACACATAAATGTATGATAAGCGAATAGAAATAAGAGATGAAAGATTGTATATTGAGGTTTTCGGTTCCATCATGCTGATGTCACAGAATGTGCAGAAAGCACAGCAGGTCGAAACAGCGGGATCTATCACGATATTTTTTTCCTAAAAATGACATTAAAAATAAAATTAGTTAAGACAACTCTTTTGTAAAGATCAACAAAGCTGTGGATTTCAATCAATAATTTTTGACCGAAGAAGATATTAAATTAAGAAAAAATGCTGGTTTATAGATATGTTTTTTTTTAAAAAGCATTTGCTAGAAAATCATTCGAAAGCTTGTTTTTCTTTTAAAATAAAATAAAATAATTAACATTTGTTTTTAACAACTTGGTTTACAAAATAAACAATTGAAATTCGTGTAAAACCACTTGCTTTACACTTGTTGTCTACTAGTTCTAGTAGCACCCTTCTATCTTTACGACAACATAACTTGATATACAGTTTATTGTCTACTAGTTTCGGTAGCACTATTGACTATACTATCTTCAGGACAACACTACTAAAGATATTAACAGCCGCTAATGAAACCTGAAAAAGAATGGAAAAAAGTATCATTTTATTTTTTGTCATCATCATCAGCCACTATGTCCGTCTACAGTTTTTTTTATTGGGGTATAAGGTTTACCATTAGATACAATGCCTTGTTCATGAGTCTCCATCCTTCTCGATTCTTCCGCCCTTAACATCCCAGGTCCTTCTCGCTACTCTTTTGATTTCGTTAGTCTATCTTGTTGGAAATCGGTCAAAAATTCAGTTTAAAAATGCAAAAAAAATATGAAACAATTTCTGAACTGAAAAAAAGGCTCTGCCTTCTTATGTATAATTATGTTAACATTTTTTTTAACATTAACATAATAATTATTTAAAATGTTAGCTCCGTTAAAAATATATCAATATTATTTCTGACTCAGCATTTCCAAAACAAATTAAAATAATGAATTAAACATAAATTGAAAAGTGTGCCGTAAAGAGAGCAAGAAATTCTTTCAACCTCCATTAATTACATACGAAAATCCATAAATCGAGCTTGCAATGTAGTATCACGACAATAAAGTGTGTTTATCTCTTAATTGTGAAGCATGCGGTCGGTTTATCATGAAGTTAAAAGCTCGCGAGTTATTTTTGAAAGCTCTGCCAACCGGGCACGAGTCACTTGAAAGCTCTCAAGGTCCTGAGAAAGGCGAAGAGGTGAAAGAAAGAGGTGAGGAGGGAATTTTCGCGGAATTCGGCGACCAATTATTTTGTTCGGCCAACCGGAACCCGAGGCCACTCTTTGGTTCTCACAGATGTTGTATAACGCAGGTAACTCTTGCTGGACGAGCCATCACTTTTATCGAGGTGGTCCAAGCAGAGAACGTACCTGCAAGTGAGATGATTGGCTGGCTCAAAAATAAAAAAGTTATTTTCTTTCTTTAAAATTGATAATTCCATTTTCATCATTTTACGCTTAACATTGATATCAGCTTGATATAGGCCTTACTGGCTGGTGCCGAAAGCTTCGATACACGATCTTCTGTTTTATATGTTTTTTTCGCTCGTCGGACATATATGTGTCGCATATTGCTTGTTTGACAGGTGAAATTCTGTGGATAGCCACTGGATGAATTACGGTGCTGGGTGTCACGAATTAAGAGCACTCGGTCACCAGCCGTCAGTCTGTGTCTGCTCGAGGCGTTAACAACACTACATTCCTCGAGCAGACCGAAACTTTGGCATCCTTTTAATTAAATATATGTGCTTCTAAAAAAGTCTTTGTGTTGCTTATCTGCTCCTTATCTGATCACCACGTGTCTTAATAACGATCCCGGTGACGTGGAGTTGTCTTTATTAATTATTAGTAAAGGGGATTAAGTATTTCTTCTTATCTGGAGCATAATTCTAAGTTTTATTTGATCTTTAGGACTCACCGCTTGGTTGCATTGTACTGACTCACATTCGTTCCATATTCGTCTCGCATTTGGAACATACAGTTATTACAAATTGCCGCTACTCGCTTCTGTCAGTTGTCACTGTCCATGTCTCATCCCTAGACATCTCTGTACCCGAAAGTCCATCAGAAAATATTTATGATTCCCGAGAATCCACCAAGACAGAAGCTTAGGGGTGATCGGGAAATCAAAATAGGAGAAACGGTAGCTTTAGTATTAGAGACATGTTTTTGGGTGATTTTCGGATTTTTTAAACAGTTTGGATAATTATTTCGACGCTCTCGATGCCTGGACTATTAAGAAAATATATTCTTTCGTAACATTCTTTCATTAAGCAAGTAATTTGGACTTTTTGATTTTTTACTTCAAATCACCACATACCCTGTACATTGACATTTCTTAACAGCTGACATTACTTTACGGAAACTTATTACTTCGATGATACGCACCATCTAGTGTCCAAATATAAAAGAAGAAAACTATGACTCATTGATGTTATTTATGTTTTAAATATACATATTGAGAATTATTTCAAATATGATAATATATAACTACGTAAATACTTCCTGATTTGATTTAACATAGATCTTACTGAGTATTGTTTATTTAATCGCTTATTTTGAATTATTTAACGCTCCACTCATCCTCCCTTGCTAACTTCTTTACATAGCTGCCTATTATAATTTGATATCAACTTGATATAGCTTTTTTAGGCTGATGCCGTAAAGCCTCAAAAACGATATTTTATCTCTTATTTTTGTTCGTTTGCCTGACATACACACCAATAATGTTAATATTAATTATATGCATAAGCCATTTTATTTGTTATGAGAGTTGCTCCATTTCATGGTGGAGAAACTGTCATTTTTAATTTGCTTTTTTGCCGTGTTTGTCTTGGCGGCGTTAGATGTCACAGTGTTCCGCAGTTGTCAGTTAACTTTCGTCTGACCGGCGTACGCCATACCGGTCAGACGAGGAAATTAAGTCTTTAATAAAAATAAATGCGAATCGTGCTTCAAAAACAAGTTTTTTGTGTTATTAATCTGCTCCTGCAACCTTCCTCCACTTGTCGTTTTTTTAAAGATGAGGGATGTCAAATTATACTTTGTAATTTTTTCACTGAATTTATACTATACATCACTATGCTTACATGTATTGATAGCTTATGAATCCTTGATTGAAGGTGAAACCACTGTCTTTTAGCAAATGAATAAATAAATATAATATGGATTTTTAAATTTATTAGAATATTATTTTATTATTTCAATATTCTAATCTACTTTTATAGATCATTGACTATATTACAATATTATTATTAATTAAATATACATATACTATACATAAAATTATTTTTTCAACGCGTCAATTCAAGCAGAAAAATAACGGCAGAAGCGGGATGCGAACCGCGGACCTTGGAAACCAACTATGCTCAGGTATTCATACCGCTCAGCCGACTTGGCGATTGCTATGCCTGTACCGACTTACGTTGAAACGAGTATTCATGTCATTGTTATCATCGTATGATAGATGTCGCTAAAGTATATATTCAAAGTATGTATATTTTTATTAAATTTTTCAAATTTTATTAAATTTATTAAATTATTCATCAGTAACACAGGTAAATGATTGGTTTTAAAGTCCGAGTCGGAACTATAAGTAGTCGTTTCTCATCCATTCAGTCTATAGTTTGGTTCGAGACCCGAGTGGTACTTACTAAAATAAATAGACTGTCGGAAAGTAATAATATTAAGCTTGTGAATAAATGATGACTGATTAAATAATAAAAAATAAAAATATACATACTTTGAATATATACTATAGCGACGTCTATCATACGATGATAACAATGACATAAAATACTAGTTTCAACGTGAGTCGGTCCAGGCATAGCAATAGCCGAGTCGGCTGAGCGGTATGAATACCTAGGCATAGTTGGTTTCCAAGGTCCGCGGTTCGCATCCCGCTTCTGCCGTTATTTTTCTGCTTGAATTGACGCGTTGAAAAAAGAATTTTATGTATAGTATATGTATATTTAATTAATAAAATAAATAAAAGTTAAAAAAGCTAGGAATTATTTGATTTATTGATTCATCGTGTACAAGTCCTATTATTAGTTATGTTATTTGGTTAGTAGTAGTAGGTTCCATCGTGCCAGAGTTTGACGAGCGGCCACGTTCCTGACCGGTTAGTCAAACACTGTTATCATTGACAAATAAGAGTATCCTTGAGCCCCTCTCTATTTGTCGTCATATTACCTGAGCAAACCTCGCCAGATATCCTCACACAAATTGAGCGTCACAAGCGCAAACACCTGTATTGTAGTACGTTCTTTGTCAAACAGTCACCAGGTGTGGTAACAGGAAACGTATTAGGACGTTTGTAGCACGTGAGTTGTGGGCATGGCTCTCGAAAAAGGTGAAAAATATTTGTTATATATTAACTCATGCTAACAGGTGACTTTGTGACTGACAATTTAACGGCATGTTAAGAATTGACTTACTTTCTGACAATAAATGAAAAGGTGTATGAAGTACAGTTTTTTGTATTTCTTGTATTTTTTTTACGAATGAGATATTGATTCATTCTAATACGAGTATATGAATGAAACTGCAACCACAGGGACTGACAAAATTTTATGACTGCTAGTGACGAACATATTTTTTTTTTATAAAATTGCATGCAGAAGAAAGAAGTAAACTTTATGACGTTCATTTAAGACGACTGGACGCTGTATGCAAGAAACGTTTGTGAATAAGTGAGTATTATTTGCTAGCACGACTTATTTAAGTGAGCCATGTTTAAAAAGCACTATATACTACATCTAGGTTACGGATATGACATTACATGAAATATTTGAAGAATCTAAGTTAACGTATTATAAAGCAAAGCCATTTTTGAGTTATGAATCAATATTGTTACATAATATTAGCATTGCGAAGAAACGTATTGAATTCCTTATCGCGTAATCTCGTTATTTGTATCGAAAGAGCTTTAAGCTCCCGATCGCGGCTACTGTAGCATTACAGTATTCGTAATGTTGCGTGAAGTAAATAAATACCACGGTCCGTGAAAAATGCAGAAGGCCGGCTCGATACACGAAGCTTTACAAAGCTCGGATGTCTTACAAGGGGTCTCGAGCCCTCTCAGGCTGTGAATGTTGCTCGAGCACCGGCAGATAACGACTCACAACTGGCTATCTTGCTTATCCTTCTGTAGGTGACCGCATTTTTAAATGTCTGAAAATTCTGCTGGGAATATATAATAATATAATACCCTACGACTACAGAGTGACAGACAAGAGACAGTTCGTATTTGAAAGGACTGCATCATGTAAAAAATAATTTGTTTTTGTTCGTATGTGAAGTTCTTAAATATTTAATTTGTTTAATAGAAATTGATTTCTAACAATATGTTTTATTTTTAAATTATTAATAAAAATATTTTTCAATGGTTTGTTCTCATTTGATTATTTTTAATTATTTTCTTATTAGTGATATTTTTATCGAAAGAAGTAATGTCATACTTTTTGAATATTACATTAAATTTTTAAAATTAACAAAATACTAGTATGAATTGTCAGAATTGTGGTATTTGTGTTCAGACTTGTATGGCGGTTTTTTTCTTTCAAATCTGGCCGCGAAAACCTACAAGACTATTTATTAATTATGGCAACATAATCATCCATGTCCATCTACTGATAAACGTAAGCCTCCCGCATGAGTCTTCATCTTTCTTAAATCTCCGCCCTCCACATCCAGGCTATTCCCACTATTCTGATGTTATCAGTCCATCTTGCAAGGGATCGGTCAATGACCCATTTGTCAGTACGTGGACGACACTTCAAAACTTTTTTTCCACATTGACCATTATCTCTTCGTCAGATATGTCCTGCCCATTGTGCAATAATTTGAGTGTGCTTATTCGTTGGGTAGCCTCCACTACATGAGTTTTTCTTCGAATATCCTTGTTTTGGATTATTTTTTTAGATACTTTAGATACAAGCAATCTTTGTGGCACGTTGGATGACCATTATTTTATGGGTAAGACTTGCTGTTAGATTCCACAGCGAGATGAATGTAAAATTAGAATGGATTATGGAGTCAGACAACGCTCCGTTTGCCAGTTTTAAGACGCCACAAAGTATTGATGTCTAAATGATTGCATTTACTTTATATTATAAACTTTGATTTCAAAAGATTTTTTTTATTTTCATATCTGAAATTGATTCATTACTTTTATAAAAGCTTTGTGAGTTTGAAAATTAATGTTTATCTTAAATATTTGATCCTGAAAGTTGGTCACTCACCCATGGAAGGTTGTATATTTATGCGTCTTCTGTTTGACAATGTCGAAGGGAAAGATATGCTTTATAAGCTCTTGGCTTAGCAGGATCTGTAATTGTCAGTGAAGAGGTACACACAGTGCTCGGCGTGCAGCATAATGGGATACGGGTACAGCCTGAAAGCAGCCTGGAAGCTGCAAGGCTTATCTTTGGTCTCATCTATCTGCCTTCAAATACGCGGCACTGTAATTTCCGATGCATTCCTGCGACATGAAATAAGTTTAATAGATGCAGCTGCGTTATAGATGTCTCTATTTGTGCTCTGGAAATACATTTTATAAAAATGAGAACATAATAAATAACTATTTTTTAAATTTATTTATTTCATGTAATGTTTGCTTGTCACACTATACCGGGTTAACTTTTTCTAAATATTTCAACACAACAAAATTATTGAAGTATGGAGAGTTAGTTAATTAGTAATATGGATATTTTGTTCCAGAATATTCCGTGAAATTATATTAACTTTGCTACATAAATAAGTCAAATTTTCTAATATTTTAAGCCAATATACATTAAAGGAACACAAATATAATATTTAAATTAATTTACTCATCTGAGACAAGTAATCGAACAAGGATGAAATAACTTCTCAAAATAAATTGACAGGCGTATGAAACCGGGATTGGCAGTATTTGGAAAACTTAAGTATTTTTTAAATGATCACCATCTGTCGGTATTCTCCTGTATATGTTTACATAAAAAAAAAATACAGGAGAATACCGACATATGGTGATAGTAATTCTGAATTCTCATTTGTGGAATTCTATGACGCTTACCATGTTGCATATGATTAAGCGCTGCATGTGGAGTGTTGATCCGCCAACGTCATACACTACAGCCCGAGATTCACGCAACATCCTTATTATTACAGGAATTTACTATGAATGGGTGGTATTCACGGGACGACTTTCATCTACCACCAATTTTAATTAATAGGCTATGACTGGCATCTTACGGGTGAGGGATCAAATTCACACCAATCGGGTGTATTTTAGAGCTCAGAAATGGATTAAAAATATTTTTTTTAACCCGTCGGGGATCGAACCCACGACCTTCGGCTTGCCAAGCAAACCCTCAAACGACTGAGTTATTTCGCCCGAGATCTAGATTATAAGTAAACAACCACATATAAAAACAGTGTCAATTACGATGTCAAGATTATAGCACTGCATTAGAGTAAATTATTATATAATTTAATTTATTTTAATAAACTAGTAAGTTTATATTAACTGTCAATTAATTAAAACAGGGATTATGATAAGGAATCATGTACTATAATGCAGTATTGCCTTTTTAATGGTATATATTTTAAAGATTTATGCAGATATGTGATTGCAAAAACCGTTACGGATATATTTGATTGGTGTTATTATACGCATACGGAAATAAATGTTAAATTAAATCTGACAAGCAGATCTGTTTACCTGTCTTTTAACCGGTCGAGTTCAATTCAAAGACGATGGTGAAAATAAGGATTACCTGACATGTTAAAATTAACATAATTCAATTAACATTACTTTCCATTTATTCAGTAATTGATGGTTATCTAAGAATTCCAACTAATTAATTGATTAATAGCGTAACCTAATTAATTTCATTATCAACTACATATATTTTCCTGTTTTTTAATATAAAACGAATAACGAACTGTTTGTCGGTGAAATAAACTGAGTATTCTAATAAAAGGTCAAGCAAAATTAATTTTATGGAATAGTTTTAAAAACTTTGAATTGTAAGAAATTTGTTTGCATTTTAAGACCATAAAGTTTAATCTCTATTCTATGGAATAGAAATAAGTAGATCTCTTTGATTTCTGTCAGTTGTAATCTCTTGGAAGCGTTTTCATAAAAAAAAAGAATTTCTTCATGAAGTAGATTAACCTTCCCTTTACTGTGCCACAAATATCCAAGAGCTCCGATGTTATCTATTTTCTACACCAGATGAAAATGACATTTGATTACCTGAAAAATGTTAATATTCCATAATATTCCTTTAATTGACTATGGCTTAAGTTAAAATGTAACACATTTTTAAATTTTGGTATGTGAAAAAGAGAAAAAAACATCGCAATTAGCCGCCATAGCTAGCGCAGACAAATTCAACGCGAATATTGTCTTGTGCGCCGAATTCATACACTAACGGAACGTTCATGTCGCTTGCGCAGTTGTATGCAATAGACGCGCGATCTTTTTTTTTTTTTTATGTCAACACATACAGGAGAATACCGACAGATGGTGATAGTAATTCTGAAGTCTCATCTGTGGAATTCTATGACGCTTACCATGGTGTATATGGCTTAACGCTGCATGTGGAGTGTTGATCCGCCAACGTCATAGACTACAGCCCGAGATTCACGCATCATCCTTTATTATTACAGGAATTTACTATGAATGGGTGGTCTTCACGGGACGACTTTCGTCTACCACCAATTTTAATTAATAGGCTATGACTGACATTTTACGGGTGATGGATCAAATTCACACCAACCGGGGTATTTTAGAGCTCAGAAATCGATTAAAAATCCTTTTTTTTTTTAATCTCCGTCGGGAATCGAACCCACGACCTTTGGCTCTGCAAAGCAAACGCTTTACCATTGAGCTATGACCGCCGGCGGATCTATCCCCGATTATTACACAAATTATTTATTTCCATCGGTACAAATGAAAAACTATTGTTCAGAACGTTATTTTAAACATAACTGTTTGCATTTAAGCCTCCAAAGTAATTGTTATAATCCAACTCTCTATCTTAGATGGAATCTGTCAATTCATAGTCAGGGATCAATGTCCAAAGAATCAAGTATCGAAGAATTTGCTGTAGTATTTTAACTTTATTTAATACTTAATAATATAACGGAGAAACACATTTTATTTTTATTTTGTATGGATATTCTCATTATTAGAGTCGAGTTCCATTAGATACATATCATCGAAAAGTAAGAGTTTATAAACTCTTTCAATTTCATAAAATCGTACACGATTTAGTGTGAAGAATCAAATATTTTACCTGGTGCTTACTTGCTGTAAAAACAATTGGTAATATTAAAAATATATATACAAATTCACAGTTACAATCATCTTAATGATCACAGTGAATAAATTGGACAAATATCGTGGAAGCTGGGATTGAAAGTAGAAACATTTGCAAATCATTGCTCAGTCTGTACTTAGCGTGGCCCCGCAGCCACTTGCTCCACTAAATAAATCGTCTTTTTAAAGATGGCGGTTACAAATTAGTAATATGACTTTTCTGTACATAATATTGTATGCAACTCCTAGTATATTATAAAAACAACAAATAGTAAGAGACATGACTTCTAAATAATGACTTGGAATCAGTGAATTTCGGCGAAATCATACCTTTTATGCAGGAGTTTTCAATAATATCAATTAACATCCTCTTCTCTCTCAAAAGGTGTTACTCCGTCGCATGGTGGCAAGATAGGGAGCAAATTAATAACACAGACTTTTTTTGAAGCACATTGAGAAATATTTACCGGCAATACCGGAATTCGGCCGGGCCACAATACAATATGCTCTCATGCAGCACACGACTGGTGCACCCGTGATGGGCTGTCGCACTGGGGCCACAAACGGTGGTCTATATAACTAGTCCGAAAATGTCAATATGGCAGACACATTCATGTCTCACAAGCGAACATAAATAAGAGACGAAAGATTTTATATTGAGGTTTTCGGTACCAGTCAGGAAGGGCTATATCATGTTGATATCACAATCAAATAGTAATACTATGCTTCACATTCTGTTTCAAAATTACGTAAATCAACATTGTCTATCGTTGTCTTTACTTGCCAGATGGTCTTCTATATAAAACATGCGCAAAAACTAAACCGAACATTAGTCAGACAAGTTTCCCCGGGGGTATAATCTCACTCGCCACCTCACTCGCTTATTTACTTACTAGTAAGTACAAACTCGGTTTCTTTAACGGGGGCCTAATTGAGGCAGTAAGATTACCGACGTGCTAAAACTGCTTTTCCTTCTCTACCTGGGCGTTAAGTAGCCAAGTTAAAGCAGGCGACGTGTGCTGAAGTAATAACAATAATCCGAGTGCCACCAGCTACATACAAACGGCTTGTATGGCGTATGAACAACTTGACCAAAGAGAAAATAATGATTGTCATATGCACAGATCGGAATAAATACATTATTTGTTAAACATTTTTATTTATTGGTGGCTCATGCTTCGCCTTCGCCAAATTCACGGTAATCTATACGCACTCTTAAAGAGCTATTTCCAATACCGTTTAATTATCGCTGAAGCTGGAAGCGTTCGTATATCACGTAACGTCTCTAGAGGGTATCTTCAGGGTTCCGTTCTTGGCCCGATGCTTTTGAAAATTCTTTTCGACGACATCCTTAGCTTACCGCTGCCTTCCGGATGCGGTGTTGTAGCATACCGTGCCAGGGCCCCAAAAAAATAATATAAAATTTGTAGATTGTACTTGGTATTTATTTACCTCATTAACAGCTATACGCAAAGTAACTTAACCTAACCTAATATTACCTAAGCTAACCTAACCTAAACAACACACAAATTGAATGATGATGGAGGTAAATTTCGGCTTCTCAATCTCCGTGTGTTACAGTTGCGTAAAATAAGTGTCATTTTTTTAACACTACCTTTAAGTAAGGGTTTTAAAATTATCAATAAGTGGAATTTTTACTAGAATATATATTAGATCCAACATTTTGATCAGAAATACATGTTGGATAATATCGATTCAATTAAAAAAAGAGCACTTTTATTTCGGAAAAACTGTTTTTTTTAAAGTTGATCTCCAATCTATTATACATATACATTCAGTCGGCATACTAAGCATATTTTATTACTCCTCTCTAAGTTTGTTATTGAATCACGTGGTGGCAGATTGAGGAGCAGATGAACAACACACGTACTGTTTCGAGAGCACATATATTTTTACGATAAACTTTACAAACTTCCGGCCCGGGCCTAGACACAGCTTTCAGGCGCCGGGCCGACAACTACTGGCTCATAGTGGGCTATCGCCCAGCGCCGCAAGTGGCGGTCTACAAAATGAATGGCGCACCAATCACAGCAGCCATGTATATAACTAACATCACACCCGTGACCGGACTTTTCAAAAGAAAATATGGCGACACATGCATGTCCGTTGAGCGAACAAAAATAAGAGACGAAAGACGTTTTCGGCACCAGCCTGCAATGGCTTTGTTGAGCTGATATCAACATGTTCTCATAAATATTTTGTATGCCCCTATAAATCTTGATCTTGAAACACTTTTAGAACATTCCTACGAAATTGGCATTGTCAAATCTGGACGAGTAATTTATCTAGTTTATAATATCAACAATACAAATAGATTTTCACATATTTTTCTAGTACTTTTGTTTTCTCCTACATAAAATCTTGAGTGAGAGTCCGATGTCTTGAAGTGAAGGCAGATATCGTATCCAAGGCATATGAGCATATTTTAAGGAGCTTAAACGACTTAATCATTTACTTTTAAAAAGCGGCTTAATTCAACCAACAACGCAAAATTTTCTAATGAATTTAATTTAACACTGAATACTCAAAAATTTACTAAATTATAGTCGGTGTTTTTTTTTTGTATACGGTCATAGATAATATGCTCATTTTAAATATACATAGAGGTTTCTTTATTTCATAGTGTAATATCAGCTTAAATTTACTCGACATTTATTACTTATGTACTGATATCCTCCTCTTCCAATTTAAGACATCGGTTTACTGGATGAAGGATGAAGGATCAGGTTCATATTATAAACAACTTGTTTCTGTTTCACGATACATGTTTATTTGTCAATAACGTCGCCCGTTAAGGGACGGTCCTACCACGAGGACGGGCGAGTTGCGACTACTTGCCCGCTCTCACATTTCGGCGGTACCACCCGCCAAGAGGACAGTTGTACCAACTGTCAATGGACCAACTGTCATAACAATTATTTTGACGTATGCAAACACCGCTTAACATTCGATGTAGATGTCACGCAAGCGAACCAAAATAATAGACAAAAGATCGCTTGTTGAGGCTTTACGGCATCAGCCTTAAGGAGCTATATCAAGCTGATATCAGTACTTACATTTCGTATAAACTTCTGGGTATATTGATCTTCTGGATATAACTTGTGAAATTGTAAGTCGTAGGCTTAGCTTACTCCCAGTCACATATGTGGCTTTCTAATGGGATTTTAGAGAGCCCCACAAGAAGGGATTAGCTCAATTATATAAGCACACAAAGCTTAAGCTGTGATGTAAATATCATAAGTAAACAGATTTCAGGTGTTACTTCGATCAGTAACGGCATGTCTTATTAAATTCGTAAATAATAGAGAAAATATTTTCAAGCTACCAAATTTATGCTGATGAAAATATCATTGAGTACAAAATGTATTAACATCGATAAATCTTGGTAGAATTCCATAGTTACAACTGTAAATTAAAGAAAATTGACGAAGCCAAAACAGATCGTCTACAACTAAATTGTAGATTTCTTTAAAGAATTTAGAATATAGACAAATGTATTTTGTTGCATTTAGAAAAACGGAGCCCATAAAAAATTGGATCTTTCCAAAAAACTTGATAGTCAAAGTCCTAAGTGCTTGAATAGTAAATTAAAAGGTTTTTTTTTTTAAATGACTTTTTTCATATTGACATCCGCATGATGTAGCCTTGCTGACTGGTACCGAAAACATCGACATACAATCTTTTATGCCTTATTTATGTTCACTTGTCATACATTTATATGTCCTTTATATTGGGACTGGTTATATAGACCACCGCTTGTGGCGCCGGTGCGAAAGCCCATCACGCCAGTTGTGTACCGCCCGTCGGCGAGAGCATATTTTATTGTGGGTTGGCCTAATGATGTGACTAGGTCGAGTCCTAAATTTGTAAAGTTTTATCGTAAATATATGTCAATATGCTTCAGAAAAAGTCTGTGTGTTATTATTCTGCTCCCTATCCTGCCACCACGCGACTGTATTACAACCTTTCGAAAGAGAGAAGGATGTTAATATAATTATATGTATGTATTTATTTTCATGTTTTAAGTAATAAATTTACTAAAACACTGTTAAAGTATGTGATAACTTATGAAATATGATTTAACCGGTTAAATATTTGATTACTTTTCTTGGATACAATCATCAATTAAAGCCATTTCCTTTAACTATTTTTCGGTAAACTAAACTACACACACTACTGATATTCAGGCAACTATTACATTCTTTTCTGCATCTGAAAATCACTTCACCCTATTTATATTGAGTATTTAAATAATTTAATGTTGTAAATTATTATTTTTCAACTGCTTACTCGCATTGAACATGAGGTGTTTGAGTTAGTAATATAACATGTAGGATTAGTCACTACCCACTTCAAAACGTCTCCTAAAATATGTACAAGCTCAACAAGCGTAAACACTAACTTACGATACTCTAGATCAGGGGTCCCCATCCGTATTTTAAATTTAAATTTGTTTATATTTAAAAAAAGAAAAAAAAAATTACGTAGAGTGTACGTACTGTATAAATTACATAGATGTTTTACTGTACGGGCGAGTATAGAAAATAAAGATCATACTTTTTCCTTTGAGCCTCGTTATCTTAGAACTAATTGCATTGTCCTAACAATGTCTTTAATGTAGTTTAAGGGTAAGTGAATCTTTGGAAAGGTTTTCTTAAGAAATGGCGCAAGCTCTCAAACAAAAGACTGATTGCGTCTAATACTCTTATGGATGATGCAATCCACCAGAGAACATCTTAAAACAATTGTCACTATCTCATGAAAATACGTAATAATTTTTCCTCAATAATTGGGAACCCACTTATTAACCCACATATCGAGGAAAAAGGATATAAAAATAAAAAACAGAGATTTTCTGAATGTTCTGAATATTTTTGCGAAATGAAGTTTCTTTTTGAAACTGAGGAAAATGACCAAATTAAAAAAAAGTGAAACAATGCTAAAGGTGTAATAAAACATATTATTTATTGACAACTCTTCTGCAAGTAGTTGGTTAGTAATTCCTCTAATTCCCAGTTGACTCAACTGTAAAGTGCTCGTTTGAATTAACGTAACAGTAATTAATATTTTTTTTGTTTAAATTAATATAAAAAATAATTTATTAGGCTTTTTTGAGAATTTTTCAGAAACAATTTGATATCATTAATAATTATTTAAGGTTATACTGCAATTACTTGTCTATTTTATCACAAAATAATGCCAAAAAAGAAAATAATAAACATTAAAAAAAATATTTAAGAAATAAGTTTCAGCCCTGTTTAAGATGATATGAGATTATTGTGTTTTTTTCTCTGCGAGAGTATCACTAGAATTACTTTAAAGGTTTTATCCTATTACAAGAGCATTAGTTACATATTTCCTATATCCTATTCATACAGAAAAGCTAAGGTGACTATTAAAAACCTTTATACGGATCCATTAGATTAACACATACGACTATTGCTATATCTAAATTTAAATTGATCTTTTTACTAAAAAAGAAACGAACTCTCAAACATATTGGGATTTATATAGTATAAAGATTTTATAAATAAAGTATGTATGCACTAATAGAACTACTAATATAAATGAAATCTAAAAATAGTACAAAAACATAAATAACAATTATATAATAACCCAAAGTATTAATTCATATTGTAGTGGTTTGCAATTGCATATGCATAGTGGTACATACTCATATTTGAATTTCATAAATATACGAAAACACGCACTGTATTATAAATTAAAATTTGACGTTGATGTGTTATATGGTGATATTGATTTTTTATAAAAATCACAAATTTTTATATATGTAAAAAAAAAACAATAATTGCTACATTAAAATTCTAATTTTAAATTGACAAGAATTTCATATTGTCTTGGAACTGAAGAACCTTTCGTAGATAGTGAAACTGCAGTTTTCCATCAAGTGAAACAGTGCTAAATGTGATCCATATTGAAACAAATTATGAAATTTTTATCTATTTTTGTCGTAATATCACTACTGAGAGTTGTGTTGATTCGGCATGTCAATTACGTTTAAAACAACAAAAAAAAAACTCTCAAAATGATTGATAATTAGAGTGTAGATGTATTAAAGTTGTATTTTAAAAATTAAATTTCATAAATTCGACTTCTACTTTGTCTTTCTACTAAAGACGGTAAAGTATTACTATAACTGCCCGTAATTAAGTTTTCATTTCATGAGCCACACGCAGCTTTCTGAATACAAAAAATTAAATAGTCAAATTGATGCCTACATCATTTCACGGGCATTTAAATCCACATGATTCATAAAGGATTAGTCTGCGTGTGTTCTAAAGGTCAAAACAAACTGAAAAAAGGCTTAATAGTCTAAGACAGAGGTATGAAACATATGGTCCGCGTACTCAAAGTAAAATAATCTTAAAATGTTATATCATTCTAAGATACTCATAATGTAGACAGTGAAATTTTAATTATATATATGACTTGAAATAAAACTAATAAATGAGCAGTCGGTGTGGTTTTTTAATATTCGTTTTTTCGTCATTTATATAGCGCTTCTTTGCTTCTCTGAGTAAAAAGGTGGGTCTTGAGTCTGCTTCTGAAAGATGCCTCCGCTTTAAGTTCTCTTATGCTTTCCGGTAGCGAGTTCCAGGCCATTGGTGCCAGGCACCCTACCCTCCGTCAGCTGCAGGGTGCTTCTATTTGTTCTGGCTGAACTGAGTGTCTCTCCACGCGCGCTTATCTCCGAAGGCTTGATCCATTCTGTCAAATAACCCGGATTTGTGTGTTATATCGGAAAGATAGTGTTTTTATATTATTCAGTATGATTCATGTTAAAATAAGGTAGGAAGTATTTATGTTCTGTAAATGGTTGTTGATTACTGAAGTCTTATGTAGTCGAACAAAAACATATCAAGTCAGAACAACAAACGATGGAAGCAACATTTCAATACGAATGTTTGTAATGCATAAACTCCCGGGTGGCTCAGTGATTGATGACTTTAATGGAGCGGTGGTCGCCATGAGCGCGGGTTATTAGTTTTTGTGGTCCACACGGTCAGCGAGGAGTTTTTTTTCAGACGCTTTAATTTATGACCTTTCAGCATATTGTTTCTGATGTGTTCTCATATTATCTTTAAAGGCTTTATTGCTACAAGGATCCAAGATTTATTGTGCGGTGTTTAACTTTTTTTTTGGATCAAAATGGACAAATCAATAATCATATTGTCATCGTATCCTTTAGTAGTCCTTTGGTTGATATTTAAATAGATGATGATTTAATAACAATGATATCCTCCCCTCTTATTTGGATATCTATTTACTGGATGAAGGATGCAGGTTCACAATATAAAGAACTTGTTTTTGTTTCACTATACGCGTTTATTTGTCAAAAACGTCGCCCGTCATAGCGAACGCCCTAGGCGCGCTAAATGATTTATTTTAGTATTGTAAAAATTCTCAGTAAAATTATAAGTAATGATTATGATTTGCAGGTCAAATTTCTGGAAACGAATTTCTGTTAACACGTAAAATAAATAATTAAAGGTTAGCTTTTAGGATGCGGTTAATTTTATTATATTATCTACTCCAGGATGAGATTAAACGTCACGATTATTAGAAATATTATTTGTATATATATTAATAATTCAAATACTAAGAATTGATTGCATGATGCAGGATGTTGTTTTTTACCTTCGTGACTTGATATAAATTACTTTTTTGTATCATTTTAACTGTTTAATTTTATTTGAATGCGCCTGCTCCTTAGAACCAAAAGCACTAGTTCTCAGGAACGCCGAGCTAATCATCTAACTCCCTAAAAACTGTAATTAACAAATTACCCGATCAATGCATAATACTCGTTTTAGTTTTATAGTTGTTGTTATTTTTCAATGTTTTTATTCGAATTATATTGTATTTAAAATGTATTATTAATATGAGTATTTAATTAATAAATAATGTTTTTGTAAAAATATATATATTTTGTAAAATTTAATATTCGGTGCATTAGCGATTTGTTTAGTGAACGTACAGTAAAGAAAGAGACGTTTCTCTTTCTTTAAAGAACGAGCCCTTTCTAGAGTAAGCGATTCGTATAATGAGTAATACATACTAAGTATTGTAAGCGAGTTATCCTATAAGCAACATGTATTTTAAGCATTAAGTCTTTAGCAATGTGTCGGTGAGAAATATTTATGTGAGCGAGATGTCGCAACACTTAACTTAATGATTGGAATGTTTGTTTTTCAGGGGAGGATCGTTGGGCGGGGGTGCTGTTTGTGCGCGGATTCCTGGGTTGGGCGGACGACAGCGAGCTCTGTGCCGCTCCGCCCCTGCAGCCCTAGCAGCCGCCGGAGATGGAGTCCGCCTAGCAACAGCCGAGTGTCGCCGCCGCTTCAAAGACCATCGCTGGAACTGCTCGGCAATCGGCAGTGGAGACGTCTTTGGACACGTGGTCATCGTCGGTGAGTGACACCATCTATTACTATTCTTGTCTCTTTCAGGGATTATTTCTTATGGGCACTTCTGTGCAGTGGCTACAATTGTACATAAAAAAATTCCTACTAAGCCCTGTTGCTATCGTTTCATAAATTGAATGACCGCATCATCACGGAAGCTTAATTTTCTTCCGGTGTGATGCAGGAGTTAGACGGGTAAAATCCAGTCCAGTATCTACTAAAACCTATTTAAGACGTCACAACCCAATTACAACAACAAAGTGCTGTTTAACTCATTGGTCCGTAGCATACTCGAGAGTGGGTCTATCATTTGGGCATCCCATGAGTTGAAATATAGCCTTATGTTGGAGAGGGTACAGAAGAAATTTCTGAGGTCTCTCTACATGAAGGTGTATGAATACTATCCGAGGCTGTATCTAACTAACTTCATACGAGGTGTGTTGGGGTACATTAAGTTGAATACAAGAAGGGATGTGTGCTTAGGTATGCATTTCTTCCAGCTGTTGCGTGGCGTGTTCGGGAACCCTGAAATTTAGATAAAAATCGGTCTGTATGTTCGCGATAAATATCTGAGAATTAGGAGGCACGGATCGCTTGCTCTCCCAAAGAGTAACCACTTACCTGCCAGAGACTATGTCTCTTGGAAGAGGGATCAAACTGTTCAACCAAATCGCCTTGGATGTTGATTTATTTCACGTAAGGGAGGCCAAACTCAGGCATGAACACCACAAGTTTCTTTGGAGGAATGATTTGTAGGAATCGTCTGTTTGATGAGCATTGGGACCTTCTGATGCTTGTCTTTATTGCTTTGTTCCTAGTACTTAATCATACAGGTAAGTACCTATATTTATATATTAATCTTGATTGTACCTCAATAAAGATTTGATTTTTTTTAAGTTTGTAATGTTTCTGTGAGTGAAAAAAAAAGAAAAAGAAAAATTAAATAATATTTATGTATGAATTGTCAGGCGTATACAATTGGGTCAAAACAACGATTCTGCAATGGATAGAAATCAAGGCGCTTAACCAATGTATCCTTTCAGCTTAAACTAACAGCAAGTCTTTCCCAATCGATTAAAGTAACCCAATGTGATACTCCAAAGGACAGAATCCGGTACATGGTATTTTACATGTCATGAATTGTTCAGTTTTACAAATATTGTTTAATGTAACATTTTGAACAGAAGACGTTGATTGTTTCAGTTTGATCTTTGAGTAAAAATTTAAATACAATGACATATTTCAAAAGATTTGTAAACGTGCGCATGTAAATTGACTCACTTACTCTTGTTGACAAAATGTTTTTTATTAACACTATAATCTTACTACGAGTACAATAGACAATCTTTAACGTATATTCCTTCACTAAAACAAATGAATACAGTCAGCCTATATGGTATTCAACTCATCTCATATCAACTGTTCATTTGGTTTTGAACATTTTATTTGATAGTTAAACGTTCATTTATATCGCAAATGGGAACTTTAATTGATTACCGTGGCTTATAATCCACACTTACAAGGCAAATGGATATGTGGCTCTTTGGTGGGAAATTATTTAATGACTTCTATTTGATTCATCTCATACAAAGTGTTGATCGTTGCCTGTGTTTGCTTACGATATTACCGTGAGTTATCATCCCACGTACCGTAAAGCACGGCCAACTAATGCGGGTAAAGTTTCATTCAAGAAAACTCTCCTACGCTGTCGAATATAATGCAAGTGTGGACCATTTAAGACTTACATCACGAATGGGGCAACTCGTGGTGCTAATAATCAAATATCTATCTACCGATAAATTTGCCGCATCATTATTCAATTTTGATTAAACGGTATTGAGAAATTATTTTTGCGTAGTGGTAAAAATATTTTCCATATTCGTAGTACGCAGTAATTTTGCAGCAAATCCTTCATAATAAATTATTTATAATCGTTTTTGTAATATTTTTTTTCATATTTAACAAACAATTACTTTAAAAGTATGGTCGGCTACTTAATGTGTTTCCGATAAATTCGCTCTGTTTAACCAGTCTGTTCACGATTCCGCCACACTTCGTTCCAAGCAATTCGTTCAACGACTCGTCGGTAACGACGTGGAGCGCACTGGTACACGGGACAACTGCTGTACTGGATGTCTCACTAACCTTACCTAAGTTATATCGTAAACGAGACCTATAGACTTCTGGACTCTACAATCACTGGACAAATCCAGCCTATCGTCGTTACTGATGAGCTGTTAAACGAATTGCCTGGGAACGACAAGTAGTGACACAATCTGTCCACAAATGACTCTGACACTTCTCATGTCCCCTTCACTTCTCTCTCTGCCACTTATCAACTGCTCTATATTTATGTTTAGTTTTTAGTTTGTCCTGACGATGGTGATGTCACCGAATTCGGAAAACGGTTTCAGGCGAGTTTCAGAAAAGGCGCTCGAAATACGGTTCCAAAAATCAAAATAATAAATGTTGATCGCGTAAAAAAGTTATTGCATATAAATGTGTGAACCAAAAATTGCCTATTTTGTTATCTTCAAAAACAAATCAATGTATATTACTAGCAATATCTCCAACCCGCACACAAATATTGCAAATATTTTCCGCATGCAGCGTCTAATCATCATGACTGAGTGTCTCTTCGCCCATTGGTTACAATCGGTTATGATCTCCTGCATGCGTTTAATTACTAAAAAATAATATTAGCGCAAAGGTTAACAATTATTGCTTTTATAAATATACTTACATAAATATGTTTAGTGTGGACGTACACAGAATTCATGTTTTCTTTCACATGAGACATGCCAAAGTAAAAAATATATTGTAATTTAATAGAGTTTTTTGAGTATTCATAAAATATCAAATAGTATCAATTGATCACATTTTAATCTTACATTGAAAAATTATATAACAAAGTCAAGCTCTGAACTGTGTTCAATCAAAATCGTTCGATCATCGTTTGTTATCAGTTATGACATTTTGCGAGTAAGCAATGAGCAATAAAAAATGTAGACAATGACTTAAGAAAAATGAAAGTGGTTTGATGACAATAAAACGTGACTTACTGGACTGTTAAATCACGAGATGAATCATTGTAATGAAATTGAATAAAGTTCAGTGAAACTATTTTTTTGCTTAGAAATTTGAAGCGTTACTAAAACAGGCTACGATTAAAATCGTTAAAAAAAATAATAATTTTTAATTGATTTCTGAGCTCTAAAATACCCAATACTCATTTAATAGTAAATTTCTGCAATAATTAGGATGATGCGTGAATCTCGGGCTGTAGTCTATGATATTGGCGGATCAACACTCCACATGCAGCGCTTAGCCATATGCACCATGGTAAGCGTCATATAATTCCATAGATGAGACTTCAGTATTACTATCACCATCTGTCGGTATTCTCCTGTATGTGCTTACATAAAAATAAATGTGGTTTGCATAGAGTGTGTAGGCAATTCAAATATTTTAACAAATCAGTATGTTTATGCTTTTTGAAAACTGATGAATTTTTCATCAAAGATGAAACTGCAGTCTTTCAGAAAGTGACTTTATAGTGTTCAGTGTGATTCATATTTAAATAAGTAATCAACCTAAGAAGTTATTTAGTGTGATTCATGTTTAAATAAAGTGTGAAATATTTATCAATTTAATATTGAAATCGATCTCAAAGTAAATTTTTTAAATTAAATGTATATGTCAAGTAAAAGAAACTGAATTTGCAATACGGTTTAATTTTTTTTAAAGAATTTGTACTGCAATGAACTAGCACCCTAGCTAGTACATACAATAGCCTCCGGGTGTAATCAATGAGGCTCTCATAATACCTGAACATTTCTCCGGTCTCTTAACGTGATCGGCTAAAGGTGGATGGTTACCATTTTCTGGACTATGTGGGATGAAACTGCTCGTAGCCTATAGTCATTCGACGAGATGATTCACGGATTTAAATTGCTTTAATGCATGTAATCAAAATCGCATGTTTCAATCTCTCGCTTATCTAAACGTTTACTCTGTAATGATATGTACTTATATTTAGCTTAATAAACCAAACAACTAAGCCGTACTCTAGAATTATACATGATTTACTAATATTTTAGTGGTAATAGAAAACTATGATATTTTCAATCTTTAGGACAATTTTATTTATGATTAGTATAAGCGACACTTTTGAATTTCAGAAAAATGTCACTAGTGAAACTGTTTATAAGCATTTAAATCTTTTAATGCTTAAACATTTTATTACGGCTTGATGGAATACAAATTATACTGTCAATTATAAAACTATTATTTGAAGCATAAATGTACTTATCTGGTCTATTTTCATATATCACATTCGTTCTTGTATCCTTTAGCTATCAGATGATGAATCAAAAACTTTTCTAAGAAGTAGAAAAATGATATATCACGGCTACCGATGTCAACAATGGGGTAATCTTACACGGTATATATCGGGTACCGATGCGAACAGGTTAAAAAAGAGCGTGTAGATGTATGAAATAGTTTTGTTAGTGAAGTGTACTCGTATGTGTTTGTTTGACAAAGTGCATTATTTATATATTTTTATTTTCCTATATACGTTTCATAACTGAAGCATAACTGTATACACCATGTATAATTTTTATTGTTATCGTTAATGTATATATTTCTTTAAATATCTGTTTAAAACGTTATTTTGAACATAACTGTGTTGTATTAAACATCCTAAAGTCTATAAAGTATTTGTTATAATCAACTTTTTATCTTAAATTCATTCAGTCAGGTACGACACAGGGCATTTTGCCACACTATGCAAATTGAGGGGTTCAAGGTCCAAAACAACAAGTATCGAGGAATTTGCGGTGTACGAAACTCTACGTATTAGTAATATTAATAAGGAATGCTTACACATCGATACGGGGCATGGAGCATCCCAATAATCTGCCACTCGAAAAACGGTTTCAAGGAATGTGCAGTGTATGACATTCAATGTATTAGTGTTAC
Organism: Glossosoma conforme; assembly: GCA_022606575.1. Classification (NCBI taxonomy): domain Eukaryota; kingdom Metazoa; phylum Arthropoda; class Insecta; order Trichoptera; family Glossosomatidae; genus Glossosoma; species Glossosoma conforme. The sequence goes on along the minus strand of JAGTXR010000058.1, from coordinate 3,078,980 downwards.
TTTTATAACTGCTTACTCATGCTGTAAATTAAGGTATAAAAAGGAGTCTCGTATTAAATAAATTAGTACCGACTCAACTCCGGTCTTTAGACTTATTCTCAGTCCCGGAACCTTAGTATTCCGGCATCACCATTTAGCTATTGCTGTAATTTCGGGACCGTGTGCTCGGTTCCGGAACTATATCTTTTCCATACTTGACACAAATTATTATCATATATTGTCGCCGCACACTGCTATTAGTTTCCACTGTCCATATTTCTTTCCAAGATATCTCTGCACCCAAAATTTCTGCCTGGGAACATATAATATGTAGTTGACGACGGCCTGCAGGGCAGAAACTTAGGTATTAAATAAACGACCGTTGTCGTATGCGAAGCATATTTTAGTTAATTTATTTATAAAGAAGATCGGACAATTAGTCCAATATTGCCGAGGCATTGGTCTTAAGGTACAGCTGAGCCCAATTATGAATTATTAATTAAGTTATTTAGAGAACTACTGCTTATTCTTCATTGTTCTCACACCAAACGTCATGAAAGTTTTAGTAACTATGCGCTCAAATAAATTATTTCTAGTTAGCAACTGATTATTACTCCGAATGATCAATTGTGGTAATTGAAATTTTTTTTTTGCGTGCGTTGTTGTTTCTGTAGTATGTGGAGAGGCGCAACTGAGGGGAATGCTTGGATTGCCCCGAAAGAGGACTTAGCTCCTGGACACAACCAGGGGTGGAATATATGGAGTTTCCTTAACAGACTTCGGACTTCAGTATGCAAGACGAGGACACAAATGAAAGCCTGTCAGTCCTACAACGGACCGACTGAATGTGACTGTGGCGTGAAGCAGACCCTGTCACACCTTCTGGAGTGTGCGCAGTGTCCGAGTAGCTACACCCAGGAAGACCTGACGACGGCCGAGAGTAACGCCATCGACGTCGCCCACTTCTGGGCAGACAGGATTTGACCCTGTTGTTTCCGACACGATTATATATATTGAACAAAATAGATAAAGATCGTAATCACGGCTTAGAGGAGACAGATATAGAAGATACTCGTAGATTAGCACCCAAAGTTATACTGGAAACGACATCTATTTTTATATCACATTACTTAGAATAATTTATGTCTTTGCGTTTAAGGTAGTGATAGTAAAACATGAAATAAATAAGATAAAATATAATTCATTTATACTTAATGGTCAATATAATCTTGTTCACTGATGTGTTGTATTTTTTTTGTGTTCTTTGCGCTGTGTTATTTTTAATGTCTATCTTGTTTTGACAATTTATTGACACTGGTTTATTATTTTCGACAACTTTATTTAAAATTGATAATTGAAAATTCCACAAGTTTAAATTGAAACTTAATAAAGAAGTTATTTATAAAAAAATATTTAATTAATTTTAGGCAATATATTACCTTTTTTTTCCGATTAAATTTGTTCTTCTCAAAATGATAATTCAAAAATGTATTTAAATATTATTTGATATTAACATCATACATATATAATCATGTCGGAAACAGCAGGGTCAGATCCTGTCTGCCCAGAAGTGGGCGACGTCGATGGCGTTACTTCCGGCCATCATCAGGTCCTCCTGGGTGCAGCTACTCGGACTCAGCGCACACTCCAGAAGGTGTGACAGGGTCTGCTCTACGCCGCAGTCACATTCAGTCAGTGAAATACACAAAATGATCACTTGTAATTAAAATATAGATTTTAATATTTATAATTTACAAATAATTGTTAATACCGTGAAGTAAAATTTACGTTTTATTATGAAGTCATACTTGTAGTTGCATCATTTTCATCTCTCGTGCCTATTCTTTGCGGAATGCGCTGTGTTTTTTTTATAAATTTTAAGTGTTAACTAAAAAAGTGATTCAATGAATCATTCAATAATAGACTCAGCCATATAACATAACACCGTAAATTTCCATCACTGAAATAAGACGAATCTATGGCACAGTAATAAACTTGAGTGCGCTCGTAAATCTTGCCAGAGAAAAGAGTGTTTCTCTAAACACGTTCAAAAGAAATCCACCAGAAAAATGCGTTTTATACTTCAATTAATTGATTGATATATTTATAACTTATAATGTGTGCTCAAGCAGAAAATTGTCTCATTTCAAAGCTGATATACGAAAATGAGACAGTATTAAAGTTGTATATCAAATAATATTTTTTAATAACATTTCCCAATGTTATGGCTTTTCAAGGAAGCCGAATTATAAAAATTGTCATCTCTAAAGATGACCCCTGCAATGACAATCAAAATATTGGTCAGAGGAAATTCACCACGCACAGTTAAACTTAAAAGCGACAATGCTTTTACAACCATGTTTATTTCATTACCCAAAACTAGCCCAAGGCTTTTTGCCTTTCAATCAATAAATAATTAAAGTATTGTTTATATATATGTATTCACGTCTTCTGCTTAATAAAAGCAATCCAAGTCACCGAGATCGTCATTGAAACGCGTGGTGATTTGATGAGGAGCAGGTTACAAAGCAAAGATCTTTTAAAAAAGCACACTGTAATTTATTTTATGTGAAAGAAGACTGACAAAATTCTGTTTACTGTACGACCTCCGGACAGCGCTGCGACATGATAAGAAATCACTGCGACGAACACACGTAGTGGTCATTTGACGAACTATGGCGCTCTACATGACCAGATTTGTCAAAAAAAAACACAATGGTGCCTGAAACGCCGTATCCTCTAGTAACCTAAATCTAGAACTTAGACGATACAAACAAAAATAAGAGATAAAATATTGGATATCGAGGACTACATTAAGCTGATATAAATATTATTTATAGATGTTAATTGCTCTTAAGTGTATGTATATTTTATATTAGTTAATATAAGAAGGTGCTTCCTGTGAATTTGTACAAGTATAAGTTGTACAAAATAAGAAGTTTTTCAGGAGTCAAACTCGAGATTGTTTGCAAGTAAATTGATCGCTTTGCAAGTAAGGCTTTACTGTTTGATTGAAGTGAGAGGTGCTGGGTGGACGTGGCACAATGGTTGCTGAAAGGAACATAAATCAATGAGCTTTCAGCGACGGAGGCTGCGCACGGACCCGGAGCCTTCTAAAGTCAACACTCCAGCAGAGATTTACTGCGACGAACTACGACTGAAATGGTCTCGTTTGCTCGTGCGCTATACTTGTTCCATGCGATAGTATATTTGAAAAAAATATATCGTATACCTTCATTGACATTGATTCTTATATATGAACCCTTGTTTTTCTTTTTTGTACAAATGGTTTAATATAATTAAGAACAACGAGTTTGTAAAATTAAGTAATGTAATTTTTTCATCATTAAAGGTAAATTAGACCCATACTTAAGATTAAATAAAGTTTTTTTTACGCTAAGCGACTTCTTAGGATTTAATAACTTAGGTGTCCGGAGCGTAGGAGTAATAATCCAATTTCAAATAAAAAAACTGTTTAACAAATCATCCAAAATTATGCCTCAGTCTTTGGACTTTTGCTCTGGAGGTGATGGCCCAGGCGGACCTTCAGATATGTGTTGTGAGGAGGAAAAGTCAATGGCAACTGACATACTTGAGTGGCAGCAGTTTGTGTTGACCATATATGTCAGATATGAAATGGTGATGAGAGAAAGATAGAAACTCGTAAAGTAAAAAGTATGACACACTTATGTTCAACATCCATTCCTTGGAACACAGACTCTAGGTTTGTTCATTAAGTCTATTGTACCGTTTTTACGAATACCATTATCACTCTCCTCTGAACTCAAAGAATTCAATCTTAAATTCCTTCCGCACCGACCCACAATCAATAAGTCCGTTTATATAGTGGTTTTAATTTTTTTCCAATTAATTGTGTATTGATTAAATTGTAATTACGTAAAGTCAATATGGTTTTTGAATTATGTAATTGTAATCACTTAGAGAAATAAAAGATTACGGTTTGTAAAATACGGCTATAATAATCTTACAAATTACCATTAAAGCATTCTGACTAATACCATATTGTGTAGGTTGATAATCTGTCTCTAAGAGATCTATGAGAGACTTAAGGTAAACGTAAATTTATATAAATGCGTTATTTATCTTTAAATTATATTTCAATCTTTATATGCACATTAACTGAGATTATTTTAAAGGCGAATGAAAACTGCAATTCATTTAATATAATATTGAAATTTGCTTAATGGCAAATTAAATTTATTCTGCATGAAATTGGATACTATAATGTATTAAATGATGTAAATAATAGAGTTAATATCCTCAAGCATACCTGAGGAAACGTGATATGTTCTTGTATATACCAATTAGAAACAGTTATACCTGCGTTAAAAAGTAAATAGTTTATTATTTTTGAGAAATATATATTAGAAGCAATCTGTAAATAAGCAAAAAACTACTTAAATGAATAAATAAAATATTCATGTCATTTAAGTCATATTTATTGTTTATGAATAAATCATCAGTTATTAATGATTAATACTCGTATGTGAAAATAATTGTTATTTAATAATTCGGTTCACTAGAGGCAGTAACCTGCTACATGTAAGGACATCCAAAACCAACTACGGTTTCTATTCTCCTATGTTTAGAATGTGTAGACTGGTTAACTCCTCTAGTGACTTGGACTTTTTCGGGGTGGACCGTCCAGCATTTCGCAGATCCCTCTACTAATGTGCTAGATCTGTTTATTTACTCATGTTCATGTTTTGTCAAAATGTATTGTCTTAGCTATAATATTTGTTCTGTTTTAACATTTTATTTATTGTATTTTCTCCTTTAAAACCGTATGTATTGTCCTAGGCCGTTAATAAAATAAAATAAAAAAGAAATATATAAAATAATATTGAAAAAAACTGCTAACTACACTATTGTAATGACTTAAAACATATTGGACTGACATTAAATGTACTTGGAAAACATAAAAATAAAAAATTGAACTAAATATTATTTAATAAATATTTTTTCCATATCTTCTACAGATCTAGAGTAATTATAACTGTCATGAAGATTTTTCAGCGTTAAAAATTATAGTTTCCTCGATTTAAGTAATTTATGCTCCTTACAGTTTCACCGACCACACACTATGCATGGTTTCCTACTGACAGCTAGTAAAGAGGCAAAGCTGGATCTATTTGGGATGCCTCAGGATAGCATTAACTACTGCAGCCTTGACTTTAAAGCCCTTGACTATACAAAGTACGAAATTATATAAAATATATACTCGGCAGAGTTGACATGGGGTGAAGAGCGGACTATGGCGTCATATATTGACAGAACTTTATGGTGGCATTTTGTAACATCCATATGTTCTAGTTACAGAAGCGGATATGGTGAAAGTGATGATTATAATGTTAATATTTTTTTTAAGGAATATGATTATAAATCTGAAGTGGTTCGGCCAAAAAACTAAAAATTATGTTTAACTTAAATTAACTTAAATTAACTCAGCGATCAGGTGTGATCTGATGTTCAGACATGTTTCGGTCATTGGTCTATATATTATTCAACATGATTCACATCCGTTCAAATAAATAATTCAATACGTGCCTTTTAACAACTAATATGACTCATTCTGTTATGTATAATTGTACTTGACCTTTTTCAGAAAAGCATTAAATGGCCGAAACGGTCTCGTGATCTCTCGAGATCTCAACATAGCTTCTGCCCGGGGCATAATGCACGAATTAGTATGCGAGTCTCGGGCGAATGTTTACATTTTCTACACAGAATAAAGCAAGCTCCTTACATGCTATCATTATCTGATCCACCTCCTCCTCTGCCGGCCTAAAATACTGTGGGATCTTTTAGCGGGTGGAATCAAGATTGTATCGCTAAGTATGCAATTTATTCATATCCCTTTTTTATTTGTCGGACGAAATTCGCGAATTTTCGGACATTATAATGATACGTTCATGCCTTGGTGGCCGCACAAGTAGCTAACGTTTACTGAATTTTTGCTCATCAATGTATATTATCAAAAGCTTTGACAAAAGCAAGACATTAATTTTTTCTTGGTGCATTGATACTGATTGTTTTTAAATATAATTGATAAAGGCAAATTTTCGATTTTAATAGTAATTTGTCGAGAATTATGGTGTTTTTTGTATTATTTTTGTAGACAAAATACAGGAAAGTATGACATCTTGACCTAGCTGCTAGAACTGTGACGCTTAACCTGGTCAGCTGGTCGCTGCATATAGGAAGGATGTGATGAAGTTGTGTTTGTGTAGGTTGAAGAGACTGCAAGCCATGCAGCGTCCAGCCTCTTCAGCCATTTCCCGCATGCAGCATCCAGCCTCCCTGGCTGAGCGTCATAGAGTGCACTGTTCTTGACCGGGTGTGCTCTCCTGCATGCGTTTACATAAAAAAGAGCGTATTTTTATCTTCTTTATAAGTTTCTTACAAAAATATTTTATTAATTTGATTTAATAAACACATATGGAATATAAGTATAACGTTAATATTGTATCGATCAACAGTTGAAAATAAAAATTCGAAGAATATTATCAGGTTTCATGCTTTACCGTGCGTTCAATATCAAAAGGTGTGTACGAAAATGTTTCAAGTAAAAGTAATGCATTAAACACATTTCCTGAAAAAGTGTATCCATAATGTTGTAATTTAACTTAGTGTTTAAAATACTGGTTTAATTTTGTATTCATTGTAGCATTATGCCAAGAGGTATAGTATAGTTTCCAAATGATGCTTAAAATATAATATATATATTATTAAAGTTACACGTTTAAAATGTATTTATTAAAGTGAAACGTGCTATTTTATCGTTAAAAATGTGTTTTAAGATTCTGTTGAACGTAGGCCTCCTTCCGCATTGTTTATTTTTGTAGGGGTCGGCCAATGCTTCGTTTGAAATTGAAAAAAATATATTTTTAATCTTTTAACACTAATGGATCTCCCATAGCACGTTTGAAATGTATATATTAAACGCCTTAGTTTTAAGGCATTGTGGAATTTTCGCTTTAAAAATGTACTTTAGTTTTCCAAATGCTGCCCATCCCAGTTGTATGCGCCTGTCGATTTCTTTTGAGAAGTTATTTTATCGTTAAATAGGTATGTCGTTTTAATGAAAATCTTAAATATGACTTTTTGGCTTTTGTTTTATCCATCATTTTCAGATTTTGTTCGACGCTTCTTGAGGTAGATGTCTTGAAATTCGGCTCATACTGAAATATTACTCCGTTAATTTTAAATTTTGTCCAGATAGCAAAAAAATGGGCGTTTGTGAAGGTTTAAAAAATGTTGTGCGAATCATAAATTTTGGAGTTATTGCTTCCATCTACGATAAATAATTTTTTTGCTTCATCAATATATTAGATCACAGTTCACTAAAAATGTATTTATTTGCCCTTCACATACAGTTAAATTTGCAATACTAATATTTGCATGTCATGAAATATTTTTATCGTTTTAACCAAAAATTTAAAGTGAAGAGGTAATTTTTATAAGGCTGCTAAGCTGTCACAAGCGAAGCCCCATTAAATATTATTAACGACATAAAACTAGATCGCTAACAATGTATTAACTCTCACAACATATTGAAGTGTGACAGATTGCGGTCACATCAGACATTATTAATCCAAACACTCTCATCCCACAGCTTCAGTGGCGCATCTCAAGCATTCTTTCTTATGAGATCAAAGCGTCGACTTTGAGAGAGCCGCAATAGTGAAATGCCGCAAACGCCGCAACTGCTTCTGGTCCGTTTGAAGGATCCGATAAAAGAGAAGATTATCCTGTATTTAATGTCACATTAATTGAGTATTAACGTCTAATATTGTCAAGTTATTTATTGGCTCGCCTTGACTAACGTGGGATGATACAGTATTGACATTTTTCATATTAAATGAAAATACTCAGGCCCAGCTACCGACCACGGTAGCAATATCCTAAGGGGCTTTACGAACACGCATCAAATAACTGAATAAGTTTTGAATAAATATTTATAATTTACAGCTTTTACCATAAATATTTAACGAGTACACTATTCTCATATATTTTGAAGAAAATAATGATACATAAATATTTTTAAATAATAAAAATATATTTATAATAATAATTAAGATGATGCAGTATTTTATGTCCTCATTTTTTATGTGTAGTATTTTTATAACTTTGAAATTAAAAGACAGCAAAAGTATCATAAGTTAATGGGCCTTTGGCCAAATGATTTTTACTTTATAGTATTCGAAAAATACATTTAAAAGAAAACGGTTATTACGAAAGTTAAATAAAAAAAATAAAGTTGAAACACTTCAATAGTTTGATATTATTCATCCTAGTAAAATATTCTTCGGGAAAATATCACCACAAATATTCGACACACAGTTTTGTTAGTTTCCATTGTTCAAGCCTTTTCCATGAAATTTTTTTTTTCCACACTTACAATCAAGCTGGAAGCATAATAGCCCCATCAGCCTCCAGAGCTGCACAGATCGAAGGCATATTTTCGTATTCGTGTACATTTTTTCAAACACATCAAATGATAAACCCGACACATCTTAAGCTATTTGGTTCTGAGAGACAGCTCAATTTTTATCCAGCGACAATATCACAGCGTTAGCCCGATTCAGGCTAGATTACCGAAGTTAAACAACATTGGACGCAGCCCACAATTTGGTTGAATGGACCATCGCTTTTTACGTGTCGCTGGTCGAGTTAAACCTCTCCTTAGCGACAAATGGTAGGTCTTTAGAGCGTTGTATTTACCATCTTAACATCTAAAAAATACAAGTAACAAAATACCCAAAAAATATCCTTCGGTTACTACTGCCTTCTTTTCAAGTCGACGGGCTTCTGCCTTGAGAGTCGTTGGGTATCATGTAAATTCCCAAGAATACTTTTGAATGGAGATATATCTTAGGACAAGGTATGGAGTAATAGAAATAAGTTGACTTCAATATTAAAAAAACAATATCATCGTTAAACGCCCTCTCAGACTGAAATATATTTATTTTTAAATTAGTGCCTTAAATATTATATATTGATTGTTTTGCGTAATTGAAAAAATTTACCGTAAATAATTCTTAATCAGAGTTTTTACATTCTCTCAGTCGCGGCGTCTCTTCTCTGTCTGGGGAGGCTGCGTGGGCGACGATACAACTAAAGCCTTTTTAAGTCTCGGTCAAAGCCTATCTCGTCGGATTGCGGTGAGTGGATAATTAAGTTGCTTGGCAAACATTGCGAAGATAAATATTGGCGCACAGTTTTAAAACATGTGTTTTAACTCTAATTTCGATTTAAACATCAAACAAAGTCACGTTTGTTTATAAATCACTTGAAATAACATGCGGTACAGCAAAACACGTTTTCAATAAAATTACATGCATTTTACTAAAATATATATTATCATGTTTACAACAAAAATATACATCATGTAATATTTATTTAAACTTTTATATGTGTTTGTAGTATTAAGTTTAAAATATGTATCTATTTGCTTATATTATTTAATATTAAAAAGGACTGTTTAATACAACTGGGATGGGAAGCGTTTGGAAAACTTAAGTACACTTTTAAAGCAAAAATTACGCAATTTCTTAAAACTAAGGCGTTAAACCAATGCATCCTCTTTGTTTTAACTTATGGCGCAGAGAAGGAGTTATACTTACGTAATATTTTCAATAATTATCATGACATTTTGCATTTAAATAAAACATTAGTTTAAATTTTATTATAATAATATTTTAATCAATTTGAATACATAAAGATTACTTTATATTTACGGCAGCATCAACAATATAAAAGTAGTTTGTTTAATATTGATATATTGTGACATTTAGGTTCACGGACAACTTTGTCGAAGAATTTTAATCCCAGTATTTATTATGTAAGAAAGTGTAAAGTCAGAAGATCCAACATGACCTGTGAACTTCACGTATCAAAAACCACCTGCTAAATAATAAAATCCTGGTAAAATATATGTATAGAAAATAATAATGTGTTTGTAAGAATCTATTAATTGATCGAAAGAATATACACTTTTCACTGCAATGTATAAAATTCTCTAGTTAAAAATATTGCATGCGGCCTTAAAAATAAGGGAAAAAAATATTATATATAGCTACGTGAACTTGGCTTGAAAAAGGTTAATGTAGCCTAACAGCAAAGTACCGTCAGAATTAAGCAGCAGTTCAAGACTCTTAGATAACAACACAGAAAACGTCTCTTTTTCTCATGGATGATTCTTCAACAGAAAATTTCTCACAAGTTAGAGTTTGTTTTTGCTAGTGGGTATAGCTTAGTGGCTTTTGCTTTCCAAACCAATGATCATGTATTCTATCCCTAATGGAGTATAAAAAAAAGGTTTTATATAGATTTCTAACCTTAATAAATATTTTCGTCTCGTGTGAATTTGATCCCTCTCCTGTAAAATGCTAGTCATAGACTATCAATCGAAATTGGTGGTATACGAAAGTCATCCCGTGAACATCACGTAAATGTCAAGCTGTAAATCATGACGTTGGCGAATCAACACTTTACATGCAGTTCTTTGCCATATGTTACATGGAAAGCATCATAGAATCTACAGATGAGTCCAGTAAACGCCTGTAAAAATGGAAATACGTAGTAGTTTTTCTTTTCCCAGGCCAATAAGTCTCACTCTCGATAGAAATAACATATGACTCAGTTGTGTGTCATAGAGTCCGTGAAAGACCAAAACTCTCTGCAGGTACAATTCAAGGTAGAAGTTGTGCTTGCAGGCCATAATATTCTTACATTGAAACGATAAGTATTTTATTATACAGGTATTAATAGTAAATTCAATTATAAAATAAAATGACGAGCAATTCATCATCATAGAAATATTCATGAAACGTGAATAATAAAGCCCTGTTAATTAATAAAAATAATAATAAAAGAGGAAAAATGGTAAATAATTGGTCCAGTCTCATATACAAAAGGGTCGAATTAATTCAATATATTAAATTACTAGGGATCCCTTCCAATAACAAAGGTCGATAAAAATTCACATCATATCTTCAGAACAGCTTATCAATACTGAGGAACGCCCCGATCGGTAATTGAATGGGCTACCCATCCTTATTAGGTATTCATATGGGTAAGAGGAGGAGGTTTCATCATATTGAGCAGGGCTGTATTGACCACTACGCAAAAAAGTGTTTAAGGCACCAAGAAAAAAAGGTATGACAATATTTTGGATTGTCTTTTTTGGACAATGATAAACTATTTTATTGATAAAAAACAGATTATTCTGCGCTCAGAAAGTGTACAAATTTAAAACATCATTAGTTAATTTCAAACTAAAAATAAATGCATTGTTTGTAGTAATAGATCTTTGATATTTTTTTGTTGGTAATTTCTAATGATTTTTCGATTGCATTGTAAGTTTTAAAATTTGTTATATTTTATGGTTTTATTTTGTATAAAGCATTAATAAAGCCATATCTTATAATAAAAATTGTAGGAAATACTTATCTTTTTATTTATGTTGTTAATTTTTTTCTCTCATAGTGCATATTTATTATCATAAAAAACTGAACAGAGAGTAGTTACGAGTATATAACACCGTGTTAGACATAGATAGATTTATGCTTAGTATATTTTACGAAAAAAATGTAATTCAGCTACAATAATTTGTAATCATGTTTCTTACATTCTGGTATGTAGTTATATTATTCAAGATCATTCTGAAATAATATTTTTTATTTCTTTATAATAAGTCATATATTTGTTGGCAAAGCCTTGTTCAATAATAAATAATCAATAAAGATAAATGTCTCAAATAAGTACAGATCGAAATGCCAATTTAATGGACTTTTTAATTAAATAAATTCAGGTAATCGTGAATACTTTTAAAATACTCGTATGAAATAATATAATTAAAATTTGCATATTTTTAATAGTAGAAGCAAAATTGAAAATTAACTAAATTATAACCGTTTTTATTTCTGTTTTGTCAACAGTAAGGTGATTAAAGACCAGACAAGTTAACTATTTAGATTTTTCTACCGTTAATTTGAAAATATTTATTCAATACGGCTCAAAATTAAACTATGTATTTATCCCAATTTAAGACCTGAATTCGGTCCTTTACTTGGGACTAGCCTTCGAGCTTCGGGGTATATGTAAAGAGCCTTCAAAAAAATATGTCGATAATTTGGAGATGCGAGCATTAAATTTGACCATTTTGCGAATAACGAACGATCTCGAGGAGATAATTATTTAAATTTTGTAATACAGCCGTTACTAATGATGTCACATTAAATTAATATGAACTCTCGTCACTTTTTACATATTTTAAAAATATATAAATATGTATATTGGTATTTTAAAACATTTCATTGCGTATAAATGTTCAAAATCATCATCATACTATATCGGTCGGTATTTTTTTAATTTAGTCGGTAAAAATTGCCAGTATATAAGTTCTGTACCAACCATGGTATTCGTCTCGCCCACAGGTATGCCTTCCATAGCTACGCCGAGTACACCTCTTAAACGGCAAGAGCCGTTTTAAAAAATGCGACTAAACTGACTTAAATACGGAAAGCTGCTGTATCTGCTCCCTAACGTTATTCTTTGGAAAGTCAAACCATAGCACCTTTAATATTCTACGCGGGTAAATGTTCTCCATACAAATTATTGGGGTGCAATTTGTTTTTCTAGGATTCATTTTATATATACTTTTTCAAGCTTAAAAAGAGTTATACACAAAGTTTTTTTTAATTTCAAGGTATTTTCCATTTTCTTAAAACTCTTCTGTTTTTAAAAGCTGAATATGTCCGTAAAGCTTAGGTATCAATTTAAATAACTAAGATGCACTTTATGTTTTTTGTAGATTTAAAGTTGTAAATACAAAGCTTAACTTAAATACATATAAATTAATAATTATCAGTTATTTATCGTTTTTAATAAATAATAAATAAAGTTTATTAAATTCTGAAAAGAAATGAGTTTATTACATTACCATTACATCCAGTTGAGAGTTATTTCTTCAAGTTCATTCTCGCTTTCCTTGAGTTCCTTAGAAGCCCTTTAATTCCCTACAATCAAGTTGTTTGGATGCTGGGGGCGAGGACAAGATAAATCAAGAAGGTGTATCAAAGGATGCTACAAGTTATTCCACGATAATCAACGACTTATGGCGAGTTATTTCAATACGTAGTGGATATTAATTGGGCCCTTATTGCTACTTTGCCGACGCGAGGCCAGAGTCGAACTGGATTATTTGACTAAATATGAAGTATCTTTCGTTATCTTGACTTATCTTTCTTTAAATTGACTTATCTTTCGTTATTTTGACCCATCTTTCGTTAACTTGACTTATGTTTCGTTGATTTGATTTATCTTTCGTTAAATTTATTCATATTTTGTTATTTGATTTATGTTTATTGATGTTAAGAGGACTATTCTTGAACTGAATTTTTTGGGTTAACTTCATAAGTATTTAATAATGTTCAGGAATTGAAAAATTAAGATAAAAGAGTTTTATTCTTTGAAAATGGACCCAAAGTGGTTGTAAATATGTGATATTACTTTAAATAAAATAATGTGAAATATGACTTATCTTTTTTTATTATTATTTTTTTTTTTATTTTATTAACGGCCTAGAACAATACATACGGTTTTAAAATAGAAAATACAATAAATGATATGGTAAAACAGAACAATATAATAGCTAAGACAATAAATTTAGACAAAACATGAACATGAGTAAAAAAAAACAGATCTAGTACATTAGTAGAGGGATCTGCGAAATGCTGGAAAGTCCACCCCGAAAAAGTCCAAGTCACTAGAGGAGTTAACCAGTCTACACATTCTTAACATAGGAGAATAGAATCCGTAGTTGGTTTTGGATGTCCTTACATGTAGCAGGTCACTGCCTCTAGTGAACCGGGGGGGAACATTGAACGTAATTTCTTGCAATAATGTCGAGTCATCGATTATGGAGTTCATAATTTTAAAAATAAACAGCAAGTCAGTCACTGTTCTACGTCTCTCCAATGTAGATACATTAAGTCGCCTCTCTATATCTTCATAGGAGTAGCTACCTCTCTCATCTTTTGTAAACTAGACAAATTTTTCGTTAACTGGACATTTCTTTCGTAACCTTGACTTATCTTTCATTAATTTGATTATTGACTCATTGACGTCAACCCATCAATATTATGTTCCACGCGCAATGTTGCTTAAGAGACTTTCAGTCCTCGAATGACAACCGCACTTTAAACATGTTTTTGATCTTCGCTGCATAAAAAAATAATTAAAAAAAAAACAAATTATGCCTAATTCAACCGCGAATCTTTTGCATGCGCAACACAAGAACGTAATCATTATGGATTTCGTCATTGGAGTTATTATACGCAAAAACCTCATATTGGCTCTGTACCATAATCTACCTGGATAGATTATCTCATGCATGCGGGTCTTAACCTGTGTCATTAACCTACATAAAGGTTCACTAATATAAAAGACACTTAGTGAGTCAACAACCATTACTTAGCTATCATTAAAAATAATTATAAAATTTAATATTTTGATTATGTAATATAGAATTCAACAGATGAGACATCAGAATTACTATTACCATCTGTCGGTAGTCTCCTGTATGTGTTTTACATAAAAAAAAACAACTTTTTATAAATATATTTTAATAAATATAGATTCAGACGTGAATTTAAAATTTAAGAATATTAAGATAAATTCTCTCCTGTATATTTTTATACTTAACAAAAAAAACAAAAAATTCTGCTGATACTCTCTCAAAGATCATAGTCACTTCAGATACAAACCAGTTCATGCACTGAGATGACATTTATCTACTAGCTGCTGTGGTATTTGCAAACCAGAAGCAAGCAGTCATTTAGCTATTTTATGCAATTAAAGAAAGTGTTTCCATGATGTATCACTCTCCGATATTGATTCATTAAGCACTCTGTGTAATATTGAGATCATGATAAATAATTACTCTTTGTCACGTCATCTCAATGATTTATTTTCTTATATATATGAACAATTATTGGAAGCAATTAGCAGTGTTTGATTTAAATTAATTTGAAACTAAAACTCATAATAAGAGATTGTTTGTGATGTCGTTGAAAGAGCATAAACAACAGTTGCCTTTATTTTAACACGAAAAAAATAATATTTAGAAATATCATTTCATTATTCTATATACTATGAAAAACAGATTCATGTGTATGCATGAATAATTATAGTCACTTATAGAAATTATACGCTGCTGTAACTTTAATTTGGAAAATATACATTTTTGTGATTTTTTGAACGTACAGGTACATGTTGAATTTTGTTTGAATCTGAATATTTTTCGGACAAATTAGATGAAATGAATTTTCTCAAAATTAATGAAATAGATCAATTATTATTAAATTGGATTTATTTTCTTGGTCTGAGGGGAAAATATTTTTATGTACAATTATTTTGTAATAATATTAAATGTTTACTTATCAAAATTGGTAATCTGAGAGTTTATTATTTTATTACTTTACAATAAATTCCGTTATAAATTTTTGGTTTGTTTATTGCATTTTGCGTGGAGTATTTACATAACATTTTTTTTTTCTCTTTTAAAAATTTTTGGTTTTATTTTAGCAAGTTTAACAACAGGCTTACGTTACATGACGTTTCGTAGGATGAAAACTTCGTTAAACGTATTTTTTATGTAATAATATAAAAAATATATAAAAATCGCGTAACAACAAGTAAATCGCGTAAAAGAGGACTGGGATGTTAATCAAATTAACTTACACCCAGGCTTTTAGATAATAAAAAATACTGAAAGTAGCTAAACTATAAGCTATTAGTTATTTGGGGCAAACATGTGAGATATAGCTCAAGTTAACTCTCAAGGATAGTGCTAAATTATTTTAAGAATTAAAATTAAAATGAATAATAGATTCTTCATTTGAGACGACTTAAATCATCATAATTCTGACTAATAAGTAATGCTGGTCACTTGTTAGTCTCAGACTTTTACATGAGCTTTTAAACCTAATTTACAGCGAAACACTTATAATTCCTAAATATATCACCAGACAGGAGGAAATTAGCATGAAATTAAAGGTCTCATACTTTAACCGGGGTCCATAAACATGCAAATTCATTTGTCCCTTGATTTACAGCCGCATTGTCCCTTAAAAAGGTGCGAAATTGAATATTAAAGTAAATGTATTCACGTGAAAAGAAAAACTTGAATGCTTAACGCAAATCCTCGAAACAAAGAACAAGACAGTATTAATTAATATCACGGAAGAGCGATGATGGATGAGAAAAATGCTAATTTTATTGAATTGAATTACGTGTTAAATATGGCAAACTAAAAAATATATGAGTGGGATTTAAAAGTGAAGATTTGAAAATTTTGATTTGAAAGTGAAAGAGTGACTACTTAATATATATTATTTTCAAAACTAAAGGTTAATTGATGTTGATATCAGCATGATATAGTCCTTGCTGACTGGTACCGAAAACCTCAATATACAATCATTCGTCTTTTATTTCTGTTCGATTGACGTGCACGTATGTGTCGTCATTTTGTAATGCCGTAACGAGAACTAGTTACGCAGATCGCCACGGCGGCGCTGGGCGACAGCCCATCACGAGCGCGCTCAGTCGTGTGCCGACGTTGGCGAGATCGCAGTTTTGTTGGCCCGGCCTGAATGCTGTTATTAGTTCCGGGCCAGAAGTTGGTAAAGTTAATGAATATAAATGTCAATGTGTTTTAAAAAGTCTTTATTTTGTTAATTTGCTCCTTAAACTGCCACCACGTGACTGAATAACTACCTTTTTAAAGAGAAGAGGATGTTAATGTTGAGGAAAATAGTTTTGAAATTAATAGTGTAAATAAGCAAGAGTGTTACGATATATAGAGTTACGCAAGTATTGCAAATAACATCTCGGCACGTGGGTTGATAGTCGGCTGCGATTTGCTCTTCATCTGTCACCTGAGGAGTCGAGCCTCTTTAAAGGCTGTTCTGAACGAGCGTGAAGAATTGTACGTGACGTAGGGGTGACAGATCTCTGGTACTGGAGAGACGTGAGATAAGGAAGACGATTAAGGCAAGAATTGCAACAGAACCGCCAGCGGGTACAACTTAAAGCTAAACCTCTTACTTACCATACCAGAGATTGTAGGTTCAATATCCGATGAAGATTAAAATTAAAATCATCATACGCATCAGCTTGTTACAATTTTTCAAGGATCATACGCATTTCAGGGTCTTGATATTTTTTGACTACGTCAGTCTATCTTGCAGTGGGTCGATCAAAATTACGTTTGCCAGTTCTAGGGCACACTTTTCTTTCCCATCAACCATTGTCTCTTTTTAAAATATACAATGCCCATTGCCACTCGAGTATGCATTTTCTGTAGGTAGCGTCCACTACTACACGCGTTTTTCATAATTGAAATAATTTTTTATAAATTTTAAAGATGTAAAAATGGAAAAACGATCAACCACCCGAAATATACAGTCCCTTCTATACGCTACAGGATAATTATCTATAGATGTGCTTACTCTATAAAGTTTACTGTAATATTCTTATAATCAAAATTGGTGGTATATGAAAGTCTTCCCGTGGAACTTAATTTTGTAATAATCACCAATAGAAAGTTATTTAATTTTAAGCATTTGGCAAGCCCATTTAGAGCATTACGTATTCGTATTATGATATAAGTTATAAGAGTGTCACTGATGGCGAAGAGAACCATTGTATGTGATGATAGAGAGGCGTCGTAGCTCGTCTGTATGCCAGAGACTGCAGGTGATGAATAGCACCAAGAATGAGAAAAGAAAACGCTTTTCACTTTTATTAACAATGTGACAAGACCAGTTTGCGACAGGTGCATACGACGCGAAAAGTGATAATGAAGCAGTGCACTTTGTACGCGACGATTACAATATTGCTCGATTGGTAAATAAAATACTTAATATTCGCTGTTTATACGACACAGTTAAAACTTGTTGATTTGGGTTGCTTAATCACATAAAGCATTCAATCCATTAATCTGACACAAAATTAAGCTGAATTTTATATTATATATATAATTGTGTCGGAAGCAACAGGGTAAGATCCTGTTTGCCCAGAAGTGGACGACGTCGATGGCGTTACTCCCTGCTATCATCAGGTCTTCCTGGGCGCAGCTATTCGGGCACAGCGCACACTCCATTTGGTATGACAGGGTCTGCTCCACGCCGCAGTCACATTCAGTCGGTCCGCTGTAGAACTGCCATGCTTTCGGGGCAATCTAAGTATTCCCGGGAACAACAACACAAATTCTTTAGATCATACTATTACCTTTACTAATTAGATTAATTTCATTTAGCTTTTTAGGTTTCTTTTATTATTTGGCTTATTTATATTTCTTATCTTTTTTTCGTCATTATTTTAAATTTTGCATTAAAATTTTATTTTTCTTGATTATACAGTTTTTTTATAACAAACTTCTTCACAATGCTGCAAAAAATGTACAAATATTATGTAAATTTTGAATATAGAAAGATTAATATATTTTTACCATTAAAAGTAATTGCAAAATACTTGTTTCTAGTATATGCAGCTTAGATATTCACTACTGTGAAGTATTTTAAGCTAGGCTAAATCGTATAAATCATTTTAATGAATTCATACGAGATCTATAATCGTAAAATGTCATTGCTTTTCGATGTATTTTCTTACGTGTCTGTAGTTTGCGCAGATTTCCATCGTAAACATGAATTATGAGTAATAAGTGTCTTGCCTAGCAAACACGGTTAGGTAACAATTGTCACAGATAATGGCTATGACGTATGGAGGAAGTGAATTTGAAAAGCACATTAGAATGGAATGAAAGAAAAATAGAACTTTGAGCGATGACGTTTTGTCGACGGGTATGACTTAGTGGTAAAGCTTTTTTTTTATAAACCAAAGGTCATGAGTTTGATTCCCGATACAGATTAAAATAAAAACGTTCTTTGATCGATTACTAAGCAATATAAATATTCCCAATATATGTAAATGTATGATCCCTCACATGTTAAATATTAATAGTCTTTTCATTTTATTAGTGGCAGTCGAAAGCCTTCCTGTGAACACCACCTATTTAAAGTGAATTTCTGTTAAAAAGTGGACGATGCGTGAATATCAAACTGTAGTCAATAACGTGGCCGGGTCACAAATCCACATCTAGCGCTTCATCATCTTCACCCTCTTCGATTCTCCGCCTTCCGGATTCAGGCTAATTCTTCTGATTTCCTTCAACAGTTCGTCTTGAAAGGAGTCACCCAACGCTCCGTTTGCCAGTTCTTGGATGCCATTCTAGATTTTTTTCCCCAGATTGACTGTCATACCATCAACAGATGTCGAGATTTTTTCTCTATTTCTGTCCGTATTCTCTTGTAATGCTTACATAAAAAAACGATGAATTTATGTTTTACTTAAATAATCATCATGTGCCATTTAACTTAAGAAAAATTATTCCAAAACATGTCTAATTATCTAAATTTTAATACTTATATAATAGTTAAAATCCTTACTTTAACTGAAATCAAGTACATGTTATTAGTTATTTGGGGAAAAATTTGTGATAAGTGATCATTTCGATGAATTTTCTAGGATTTATTCTATATGCCATATATTTTGAGTATAGCAGTAATTTAACACTATTTCGATAAGTAATATTTTATTCGCTCTATGGATTTAATCAGGTTATTCATAGACTCACAAATAACGCATTAATTTTTATCGAATCGTCAATGAATATTAAAATGGAATTGGTTGATACTTGTTCAATTATGATACGTATCCAGTAGCAGTATTGCTTAACCATAGACCGCCTCTTATCACTGGTTCCACGAGTGTGACAAGACATTCTGGAACTGTCGCTATCTGTGAACAAGCCTCATGTATATTTCTATAAATCAGAACGTTAACTATGTACTATTTATTATCGAGTACCGCGGGAGCTTTACATGTTTGTCCAACCACACGTTCAAATCACTCAATGTTTCATCATACAACATGTATAATAACCGATAAAAAAGTATCGTTTGATTGAATATACACTTAAAATGTTGTATTATTGTATAGATTTTTTAAGTAGCGGTATCATAAGCTTTTTTATATATAATTGGATTACCCCGAAAGACGACCTTGCCCCTGAACACGACTAGGGGTGGAATATATGGAGGTCCCTTAACAGACCTCGGACCGGAGTATACAAGACGAGGACACAAATGAAAGCCAGGCAGTTTTACAGCGGAATGACTGAATGTGACAGCGGTGTTGATCAGACCCTGTTACACCTTCTGGAGTGTACGCTGTGTTCGAGTAGCTGCAGCCAGGAAGACCTGATAATGGCCGGGAGTAACGCCATCGACGTCACCCACTTCTGGGCAGACAGGATCTGACCATGTTGTTTCCGACACGATTATATGTATATATATACGAGTATATATACCAACTTATAATATTATAACATAAAAATCCTGTTCTATCCAAATACTACATTGAAATATTGTTTGAGAGAGTATCGGTTGTCAAGGATCTTGGTATAACCTACAATTCAGCCTTCACCTTCCATACTCACACAATGAGCTTAAACTAAAATCACAAAAAATCAAACTTCTTGGATTCATCACCATCCAAGCTAGTCAACTTTTCAATCATCAAATTTTCTCCACTCGCTATTCGTTACTTGTTCTAAGTGTTCTGGAATATGGTAGCTTTGTTCGGAATTCGTAAAACTTCAAATACATTCTTGTGCTTGACCGAATTTATAAAAAAATCTCCAACGTCTCTAATTTTATGTATATGGCAACTATCCATTCTAATCTGTATACTCCTTAAATAACCCAAATATTTTTTCTATTACTTTATGCCTTTTCTTTTATATTTCATGCACATATTATTATCACTTAAAAGTGATATTAATAAACTTTTCCAATGTAACAATAAATTGTTACATTGGAAAAGCTCTCTTTAAAAATAAAAAAATAATTAGAGTATTTAATAATAATTTAATATAATAATTGGAACACATTTTCAGGAGAACTGTTTTATGGTTGTGCTTAATCATCTGGTATCTTCGGAATAATAATATTTCTTCTTCGTAGTAGTATCAATCCGGTGGATTGGTTTGCAGCAACAGAATCTTGCATCTCGATCTCCATTCCTCTCGGTCCTCCGCAACCCTTTTCAGCTCAGTTTTTTTCTTGGTTGTTTTGTCTCGAGCAGTACCCACCCGGAGATCCGATTGGGGGACTATTTTATCTCCGGAAAATTTTACTTGAGATGCAATAATTTTTTTTTGCTGATACATGGGATGTCTTTAAGACCTTTAATGTGGTATTTTCCCCTTTATTTCCACATCCTAATGCCGTTGACCATAAAGGTTCATCCGCCTTAGGAGAGCATTTACTACCTCCAGGACAATAGAGTGCCCTAACCAGCTTGACCTGATGAGGTTAGCTGGGTGTTAGCTTATTCCGGCCAACATTCGGTCCCTGTCTATATTGGCCGACTGATGTCACTCACCCCTCACCACGAGAAGGAGATAGATCAGGATTTTCTTTTCATCGAACCTGTGACCTTAAGGCATTTCGCAGAGTCCTCCAGTACTTTTTAGGGGCAAATATTTCTTAAGGGAGACGAATGCAAGAGGTTGTCTGTATTAGATTTTTTTAATTTGCTAACTGACCATAATGCTTAACGTACGTTTGTTCTTACAATTTTAAAAGTGTAATTTATTCCTTCCTAGTAAGTAAAAGTTCTGTTCCTTTATTAATAATTTGAATTAATATCAATAAGTTGTCTCAGTACCAGTTCGGTTAGCAATAAGTTGTCGTCTTATCGGCGTTCATGAATACCTGGATAACTGTACACCGGCCTGCGACAGAACATTCAAAGTAAACATCGGAAAGAAATCCCCAGCCATAATAGATTGGAATGTACAATAATTTGTTATGACGGCGAGAAAGTGGTGATTTGCATTATGCATAGTAAACTCACTCGATTACGAAAAGGATGCATTTATCTTAAATAATTATTTTAGGACTTTAATTTTTAACTTTTCATCGTTTGATTATCGATGAAATAATTCAGTTAACTAAATTATAAACTTGTTCAAAAATAGTAAAATGTGAAATACCAGTATAAGTCTTATTTTGCCATGCCTCGTCTTAAGATATTTCTGCATTCAAGAGTCCTGGAAACATAAATGGATCCCAACGATATCAAGGCCAGAAGTCCGTGTACTTAAAGAGAAGGCAGCTGTAACATTCGGGCTTATTGGGTGATTTGTCGATCTATTTTTTAAAGGAAAACGTATGATTAGCGTGATGCTTTCGAGGCCTGGTCAATTTTATTCAAATGACATCCACCGTCAAAATAATGAGCGACTCCATATCGCTTGGATCGTCATCGGGAGGCGTGTTGGATGGACTAGGAGCAGGTCGATAAAGCAAATAATTCGTCAAGAAACACATTGAAATATTCTTTAGATAACGAAACTGACCAATTTCGGTCTTCTTTCCGGGACAAAATGACGTGTACCTGACAGTGCCCGGGCAGAAAGTGATTGGGACCGCGCAGTAGCAGTCGCAGCGCCTGAAGACCACATATCAATTTCAATTGAAATTTTTCAATTTCAAATTCAATTTATTTTCTTTTAGAAACATTACAAATAACAATATTTAATTCATTTCTACAACAGTATAAAATAACAATTTATAAATAACACAATATTAATAGAATCGTTTCAAAAGTCCCGGAGCCAGCTAAACAGAAGACTCCACGAAATTACTTTGATAAATAAATTCGTGGAGCTCATGTCGAAACTGGACTTCTCTCAAGTGGAATATATCAATATTCGAGGCGATATCGTTGAACAGTCTGATCACTCTCCCAAGAGGCATAGTCCCTGGCAGGTGAGTATTACCTGTATAGTATAATCTGTGCCTCCTTATCCTTAAATAATTGTCAGGGACAAACAAACCAATTTCAAACAAAATATCAGAATTTCTGAACACGCCGCGCACTAGGCGAAAGAAATGGATACTATCATCAGCTCTCACATGACAGGTATTGCAAATATTTGTGTGTGGGCTGGAAAATTTGCTAATAATATATATCGATCTGTTTTTGAAAAAATCGAGATTTTTAAAAAAGTGTGCAAACTAACAGTTCTTGGTCGACAAATTATTACAGATTCTCTTTTTTACGTTTTACGTAAAGTTAGGTTATGGTTAGCGAGATATCCAATGCACCAGTCGTCCCGTGCATCAAATGTCCCGTGCCCCAGACGTCCAGTGCGCCCCATGTCGTTACCGAGTGACACCTCCAACCAGTACCGACTTTAGACCCTGCGGCCCCCTAAGGCATTTTTTCTAGCGCTTTATAATGCTTTTATTTTAAAATGTATATGTTTACCCTTGGTGCTCCTAGCTTATTCAACGCCCTGTAGTACCGACCCACTTACCCACCCTCTAAAACCGGCACTGCCTCTAACGACAACCGCGCTTACGATGTGATTTTATCGCTGGAAATTTTTGGAAATTTATTGACGATAAAATTATATATTTAATTAAATAATGTGCCTTCTCATAATGTTTTAACTATAAATCTTGATTATTTATTGATTCTCTAACTGGTCACGGTATTTGAAGCTTGTTTGGTATAAATAATTATTCCTCCGGTTCTAATGAAGGAGCCCAGATATATCGAGTACTGAAGCTGAACATGGTTCAAAATGTACGAGCGTCAAATGACTGTCGGAAATGAATAAAACATAACTGATTAACTATTTTTTATGTTTTATTTTTCGAAAACATTCATGAAAATACAAACAGACGGTGGTAAAGAAATTTATCCAAGGGTTATAGAATCCTTCGATTGACGCTTTCCATTTTATAGGCTTAACGCTGCATGTGAAATTTTCATCCACAAAAGTCATAGACTACAGCCTGGCATTCATCTTAATGATAAAAATTAATAGGCTATGACTGTCATTTAACATTTGAAGGATGAAATTTACACCAACTGAGAGTATTTATAGAGTTTAGAAATCGAATAAACACAATTTTATTTTAATATTCAACAACGATCGGAATAAACAATTTCTTGACTCTATAAATACCCTCGGTTGGTGTGAATTTGATCTCTAACCTACTAAATGTCAGTCATAGCATATTCAATAAAATTAATGGTAAACGAAAATCGTCCCATGAACACCACTCATTCATGGTTAATTCCTGTAAAAATGGATGGTATTTGAATGTCAGGCTGAAGTCTATGACGTTGACATATCAACACTCCACATTTAGCATTTAGCCATATGTGACATGGTTGTCGTCATAGAATCCACTGATGAGTTTCAACATCACTATCACCATCTGTTGGTATTTTCTTGTTTATGTTTACGTAAAAAAAACAACGAAATATAAGTTCTCTTAAGATGATATATATACTAAGATGACAGTCATTTTTACGAGTGAGATAATAAATTCCACACGAATTGGTGTTGTTAATAGTGTAATTTAGGGTGTGAACATTTTTTTGTTTTCAAGGGAACCGAACTCTGGAATTCTCATTTCATAGCCAAACGTGTGAACTCATTTTATACAGACGTTGTCTGATTAATTACTAAAATGTAATAATTTTTTTTGTGCATTCTTCTTTTGAAGGCGATGAAATACCTGAGTTGTCTAACCATAAATAACCCATCGACATTAATTTGTCAGTTCTTACTACGTGCTGGTCTGATGCCTAAAGGGATTACAAAATATATGGATTCTTTCATTTATTTTTAAAAACAGGTATTTTATCTACAAAACATGTCATTCACATTTATAGAGGCTCTAATTTATGTTGTTTTAAATTCATGTTCAGTAAATACTATAGGATATAAAAGATAGATGAGTTCGCTGAATGATTGCTGAAATAAATTTGAAGACAAAAAAGGATCAGCCTATATCCGTCCACTTTTGCCTTCCGCCTGAGTCTCCATCCTCTTCGATCCACCGCTTTCCGCATCCAGGTCACTCCCAGAAGACCACCCATTCATAGTAAACTCCTGAAATAATAAAGGATGATGCGTGAATCTCTGTATGGGCTGTAGTTTATGATGTTGGCAGATCAACACTCCACATGCAGCGCTTAGCCATTTGCACCATGGTAATCTTCATAGAATTCCACAGATGAGATTTCAGAATTACTGTTTCTATCTGTCAGTATTATCCTGTATGTGTCTACATAAAAAAATATAAATTATTTCTGCACGCAGTATTTACTGCCTCCAAAGTAAAATGTATAAGAAAAAGAAATATCCTTGTCTTGTACGTGGTCATCTCTTTAACCCTAAGATATTGAGAGTTTGAGAGTTTGAAGCATTGAGAAGGATTGAATATATTGTTACAACCAGTGCCGACTTTAGACCTTGTGGTGCCCTGGGCAAAAAAAACTGTCGTCCCCGGTTTTTTTTTGGGTGGAAGGGGAAATCTTCAGAAAATACCTGCAGTAGGAGCCATAGCCGCCCTTAGTGCCCTTAGTTCATTTGGCGCCCTGGGCAGCCGACCAACTGCGCCACCCCCTAAAACCAGCACTAGCTACAGCTTAACCTGTACGCATCGGTACCCGATATATGCCGTGTAAGATTCCACTACCATTGACATCGGTAGCCGTGATATATCGTTTTACTACTTTCAGTACTCATGTGACATCTACCGTAGAAAATTGGAACTTTAGTCATCCCTTTTATTAACCTACATGTATTATTTACAGTAATCTGTAAGTCATATAAATAAATATCGTCACGTTTCGTCACAGGAGCGATTTTTCTGTAAGCCACATGTATCGATGCCACCACATGTACGGAGTTAAATAATGAACGTTTGTTAAATACAATTGTTTTTTATGCATCATATGATAGCTTAAGGATAGAAGAATCAATACGATACATGAAAATATACCAGAAAAGTACATTTTTGCTTCAAATACTAGTTTTATAATTGTCAACGTACTTTGTATTCCACCGAGCCACAATGAAAGGGTTAAAGGCATATTTGGGTGTTTTTTAATCAACATTTTTAAAAAGATCAGATGATAAATCCAACGTTTTCAATTTCGTTTTTTTGCCCAGCGCCCTTAGTTCATTTGGCGCCCTGGGCAGTCGACCCACTGCGCCACCCCCTAAAACCAGCACTGGCTACAGTTATACTGTTAAAGGCATATATGAGTGTTTGTTAACGAATATATTTTCTTAGAGATTGCCTGATTAACACAACGTGTCCCAGGTTTCCACTTTACGGTCACATAATAAATATTTCTTTAATGATGCCTTTATCTTGCGGATTATGGTTGGTCAGTAACACCTTGTGAACCAATCGCAAATCTGAACCAATTAAAAATTCTCTCCTGGCTTACTCATCGTTGTTATAACTTGTGCTGCCATCTGATACGCAGCACGAAGCTTTGCTTTGTACGGACAATGATCGCATGCTGAATCATCGATACATATTACTGGTTTTCTTTTTAATTGATTAAGATACCGTGTCTTTATGTGTTGTTGATTTTTGTTACTCATACTCTTTCAGAAATATGATGTTATCTTTTTGAAAAACGTATATACATTTTCGATGCGATAATTCCGCGCTGCTAAAATCCTCCATCGCTTAAATAGCGCATCTTTACAGTATTTACTTGTAGCGTGTTGTATTATTGATACGCAATATTTATAAATGGCGGCGCTATCACTTGATGGTTAAGACTGCAGTTTCTCCTTCAATGAAAGCTTAAGCGTTTCCCAATATCCGTAGTTATTAATAAAACAATCCGACATACATATTTTTAATATGTTTGTAATAAAAGCAACAATAGATATGAATTTACACAGGTATAACCTTCTTCGATCAATTTGGATTCAGAAAAAGAATGGGAACCAGAGAAGCAATCTTATCCCTGCGTATGATCTTGGAAAAGAGGATAAAAGTAGACCAAGATACATATATTGCCTTCGTGGACATTGAAAAAGCATTTGATAAAGTAGATTGGGAGAAGCTCTTCGATATTATGAAAGAAATTGGAGTCAAATACAAAGAACGAAGACTCATATTTTCACTTTACAAAGAAGAAGCTGCCATAATATCACTTGGAAATGTCCAAAAGGAAGCAAAAATACGTCAAGGGGTGAGACAAGGATGCTCTCTGTCGCCTGTACTCTTCAACGTATACATACAAAATGCAATTAATAACATCAGGGAAAAAATGGGCCATAGAGAGGGGGTTAAAATACATGGCCAAAAGATTGATATGATAAGGTTTGCTGACGACATTGCTCTGATTGCTGAAACTGAAGATGAACTCACTGAAGCGCTGATCCATGGAAAACATATTTAATTCCAACTACAATATGAAGATAAACAGCACAAAACCAAAGTCATGAGAGTAAGCCGCAATGAGCAGCAGAAAATTAACATATCAATGCTAGGAGTACCCCTAAAAGATGCAAAAGAATTTGTATACCTTGGAAGTACGATTACCTGGGATGCCAGAACAAAAGAGAAGTCAACAGTCGAATACATCAAGCAAGGCTAGCTTTCAATAAAAAGCCAAAATTCTTGAGTCAAAGAATATTACTTTAGGGCTCCGCAAGCAACTTGCCAAAACACTTGTTTGGAGCATCTTAATGTACGGCTGTGAGACATGCTGCTTATCTGAAAGTGATAAAAAAAGACTAGAGGCCTTTGAGATGTGGTCGTACAGAAGAATTCTCGGAATTTCCTGGAGAGACCACGTCACGAACAATGAGGTTCTCAGGATAATCAAGGAAGATAGGCACCTAATAAGAACCATCTCAGAGAGGCGAGCCCGATGGATTGGTCACATCATGCGCCACGATGGTCTTCTTCACGATATTGTGGAGGGATGGTTGAGGGTAGAAACTGTAGAGGGCGCCCTAGACGGGAGTATTTACAGCAAGTATTCGAGGACATGAATTGTATGCTGAAAAGGGTTGCGGAGGACCGAGAGGAATGGAGATCGAGATGCAAGATTCTGTTGCTGCAAACCAATCCACCGGATTGATACTACGAAGAAGAACCTTCTACTTTAACTTCCTTAAGCTCCTGCACACTTCTATAATTCAATATGTTTATGCATGTTGGGAAATAATGAAGCCTTCATTGAAGACAAAACGGTTTTCTATCAAGTGATAAAACATTGCTCAGTTTGATCTATGTTAAAACAAGATACGAAATATGTTTCTATTCAATATTGAAATGGATCTTCAAGTTAATGATAAAAATACAATTAAATATTTGTAGGAGTGTATTGATTAAGATACAATCAATTAATTAATTCAAAAGTATTATTTTTTACCAATTAAAGGAATAACATTGAAATCTCTGTTGTTAAAGTTTGTGCAAAGTTTTGCGTATTAAATTAAAAGGATGGTGTTACACATAACGTGTTATCTCAAATACTGTGAGCTGCAGTGAATAATTCTTGTTTTCTTCTCCCTTGACGTCTCACTTCTCCACTTTGTTGCATCGTTGAAGGCTTGGCTCGAGAAGAATACAGCGCTAAGCCGCAACCTCAGACCACTGACAACTGTAGCGAATCCTCTTAATTCGTGATCGCAAAAACTCAAAGCTCAGCAGCTATTGCAGGACAAATTCAGGTGTAAAAAATCACCAAGATATATCTAAATATAGTATTATACCCAAATTATATCCAGTTTTTGCATAGTAATTCGAAAAAAACGACAAAATTTGTGGAAAGTTCATAAGTGGCTTTTGTACAACGATAATGATCCAGCTGACACATCGTTGTTTGCGCGCGAATATTTAGCAAAAAACAAAAACTTTATACCGTCTAAGTCACCGTATTTACTAGACCTAGCTCCATGAGACTTTTTCCTGTTTCCAAAATTTAAGCGGCCCATGAAAAGAAGACGATTTTCCACGATTTAGGATATGATAAATTCCAAAAAAAATATTTTATTAAGAGCTTTGCAAATTGGAAAAATATTATATCAATGAGAAATTACTTTGAAGGAGACAAATATAAATTGGTGGAAAAATTTATTATTACAAAAAAAAAAAAATACCTTATTTTTTGAACAGCACTCGTATTTTGTGCATCAAGACACCATTTATCTGATAAATATGAAACTTTTAAGATTTTTTGCATTTTGTGGAAGCAAGTGTTTTTTTACGGAAAAAGTAAAGCAATATAAAATATTTTTAAATAATGCTCAGTTATTTATTTATTTATTTATTTCACAGAACCGAAGTTCCGGGGTACAAAGTAAAAAGAAACAGAGTATATATATATATATGTATTGATATCACGAAGGCAAAGCGATCTTTGTCTATTATTTTGTCCGCTTGCCTGACACATCGAATGTTTATTTTAATTATATAATGTTGCACGGCGCTTGCATACGCCATCTTGTTTGTTATGACAGTTGGCCTATTGCCGGTTGTTAGGACTGATATATTGGCAGTTGGTACAATATAAAATATTTTTGACTAAATGCATCCTGCGTTCGCTGTTACGTTTATTTATTTATTTTATTTGTAAGCCTGATCCTGCATCCTTCATCCAGTTAATCGATGTCCTTAAATGGAAGAGGAGGATATCAGTATATACAATACAAACAAAAGATAAAACAAAATTAAAAATAACATAAAAGAAGAAGAAGGTGACACGTGTCAAAGACTAAGAGAAGACTAAGACATAGATCTAAGAGAACAATACCATCGACAAAAGATGAAAAGGTTCGAGGTATGCTGGTAGGCCATTTAGGAGCGCCATTGCCGTTGTACTAAATTAAGTGCTCGAAGGTCTACAAGTATCAACTGGGATTAAAAACAATGGATGGCTACGAGCACGGGTGAACTTATCAGGAACATAGAAGTTTATGAAATTTATTGAGGTATGAAAGTCTAATAACGAAGTAAATTTTACTTTGTAGTCTCTACAATTAGTGTTCTTCTGCAAATGTAATTTTTTCTGACTTTGTGTATTCAAAAAATACTATTACCATTCTACGATATGTTCGATAGCCTTCATTATTTATTTACATATTTATGAGGATTCATTTGAATAATTAAAAAATGGCAAGGAGTTTATCTCTGAACGATATTAATTTACTTCACTTACTATATCAGTTTATTGTTGATTTGATTGAGTTATTGTTGACACATTTGATTAAGCAATGAAATGTTATTTATTTATTTAACTACTTCTGACATCACACATTTATTAAAATGGTCAGTAAATAGAGGACCGAATAAGGAAACAAGCTATTTATAATCACGCATATAATTAAATTATTCTCTATTTACTGTAATGTAATTGCAGTGAACTGACAAGATAATATCCATGTCATTTAAATGGATAAACGAAAAATTTGAGGGGTAATAAATTAACTTCAAAAGCATAATTACATAATTATTTGAAATTACAAAACATTTTTTCAGATATTTTGCTAAATAATTTAACTACAGTTGTTAATACGCATTATTTATAAAGCTCACGTACTTGTCATTTTTTGTCTATTTAGCGCAATATGCTTTGTTACCTATTTATCAACGTAATCGATAACCTCAAAGAAGAACAAGAACCTGTAGGTTATGGCCTCTAGCTATTCTGGAAACCTACCAAAAACAATTTACAAATTGTATTTTTTTATTATTGTTGGTATGTTCATTAAATACCCGATTTTCGTTGAAGAAATTTCATACTAGTTTTTTTTTATGTAAACGCATACAGGATAATACCGACAGACGGGGATAGTATTTTTTTTTTTAAATTTTATCTGTGGAATTCTATGACGCTTACCATGGTGTATATGGCTAAACGCTGCATGTGTTGATCCGCCAATGTCATAGACTACAGCCCGAGATTCACGTATCATCCTTTATTATTACAGGAATCTACTATGAATGGGTGGTCTTCACGGGACGACTTTCGTCTACCACCAATTTTAATTGATAGGCTATAACTGGCATTTTACGGGTGATGGATCAAATTCACACCAACCGGAGGTATTTTAGAGCTCATAAATCGATTAAAAATCCTTTTTATTTTAATCTCCGTCGGGGATCGAACCCACGACCTTTGGTTTGCAAAGCAAACGCTTTACCATTGAGCTATGACCGCCGGCAAATGTAATGGTAATGGTAATTGTATTTTTATTTTTATTTAAAAGGATTTATTTTATATTTTAATTATTTATTCCAACTGACGCATATATCAGAGTAAAATGACAACGTTCACTATATTTAATAGAGTTATGGAGTGTTGATCTGATTTTCGTCAAAGGAGTTCATTTTTTCGTTTATTTATTCACTCAGAAATCAATGCAAGGTTTTCGTGAATATTTTAAAATAGTGTATATAAAATGATATTTAGTGTTTATAAAATATCTAGTGGATATAAAAGAAAATTCGTTAAAAGTGCATGTTTTTAAGTCACATTTACCAAATCTTGGAAATTGGTTGCCCTTGATCCCCTAGCTTATTCGACGCCCTGGGGCACCGACTCACTAAGCCACCCACTTAAGCCGGCACTGACCAAACCAAAATTTTTGTCGCATTACGCTACGGTGGTGAAAGTATAGGAAAAAAAATACACTACACGTTTTTGCTCTCAAGTCGTAAAATTGAATATCCCTGGTTTGGCTAGAGAACTGCCGACAGAAGAATATATTTGTTCATAAATACATACATTAAGCGGTTTAGAGAAGACCATTTGTGTTTTATCCTCGCGGTCGGTCTTTATAACTTAAGCTTTTAACATATGTTTTGTTTTCGCATTACAATTAAGGTTTCTCGGTGTTCCGTTTTCAAGTAAACAGTGTACGGTATTTTAGGAGTTTCTTCTTCGTAGTATCAATGCGGTGGATTGGTTTGCAGCAACAGAATCTTGCATCTTGATGTCCAATCCTCTCGATCCTCTGCAGTCCTCTTAAGCTCAGCATAAGAGATACAAATCATGTCTTCGAACACTTGCTGCAAACACTACCGTCTAGGGCGCCCTCTACAGTTTCTACTCCTCAACCATTCCTTCCACAATGTCGTGAAGAAGACCATTGTGGCGCATGATGTGACCGATCCATCAGGCTCGCCTCTCTGAGATGGTTTAGGAGTCTATCTGGTTAAAAAAAACTAGCCGACCAGATAATGTGAAGTATAAAAAGGTGCAAGGTTACTGTGATGTTTTCTTTCACTTAAAGATGGGAAAAGAATGCGCATTTTTTCTTATTGAATTCCTTCTTGATAAATTTTTGAAAACAATAAATTAGTATTTTTATAATTTTTGCTACAATTTCAATTTTTTAAAGAAAAAGTTGCTCATTTTACTTTTGGGTTGAAAATCGATCTTCTTTCTGCTCAGTGGTTTGTCTGCTAAGTGGCTAAATGTTTGCATGCAAAAAGGAGCGTTGTTTGTTGTTTTATCAGATGCTCGTTTGCTAGGTTTACTCATCACGTACATGAACACACAAGCGATATTGAAATTGAGCGCTTGCTCACAGTCGCATTACCAACCTAATCTAACATAAAAATTGACAAATTAAAAGAAGCTCGCAACATTTTACGAGTTATATTTTAATATATGGCTTTACTACGGTTGGTTCATTTCTAATACAAAAATAAACGAGTAACTTCATTATTTTTAAATAACTTTTGTATTAAAAATATATAAAATACGGAGATTAAGAAAAAAGGATTTGTAATCGATTTCTGAGCACTAAAATACTCCGGTTGGTGTGAATTTGATCCCTCACCCTTAAAATGCCTGTAATAGCCTATTAATTAAAATTGGTGGCAGACGAAAGTCGTCCTGTGAAGACCACTCATTATTAGTAAATTCCTGTAAAATAAGGATGATGCGTGAATCTCGGCCTGAAGTCTATGACGTTGAAAACTTAAGAATTACTATCACCATCTGTTGGTATTCTCCTGTATGTGTTTACATGAAAAAATATAAATATAAATTATGTAATTCACTCAAAACTCTTCAGTGTGAAAATCAAAGGACTTGCTTGAATGTACAGCAATGTAGTTGTAGTATTTACTGTATAAGATAAAAATATCCTTGTCTTTATATGTGTTTACGGAAATGATGCGTCCGATTTGTCATTGCGAGTACTTCCGATAACAAGAGTAGGTGCACATGGCGCAGTGAGTGAATCTATTTTTTTTTTCATGTAAACGTATGCAGGACAGCACACCCGGTCATGAGCAGTGCACGCACGCTCAGCCAGGGAGGCTGGACGCTGCATGCCGGAAACGTGTGTTGTGTTCGTGTTTGTGTGTGGGTTAGGGAAATTGCAAGTGTATATTTATCTGTTTCTTGAAGAGATCTAAATTGTAGGAAAGAGGAAACACAGACGCTGGAAGAGCATTCCATAGCTTACCAGTGGCATTAAGAAAGGAACTTTGGAAGCTGCCAATTCTTGGTCGACATACATTAACCGTGTATGGATGTTCGGCAAGTGCGAGACGAGTTTGTCGGCTGTGAGTGGGTGCAGGAGAAATACACGAATAAAGATTATATCGCCTATAAAAATATTTATTTAAATTAATTAACATTATTTATAAAAGCTTCCATTCAGTAAAGATTGGACCCAAAAAGCAAATTTACGTAAAACGTAAAAAAATGTTTTGGTTGTTTATTTAACGCACCTGGCAACCCTAATAATAATGTTGGCAAACGCCATGTTTGCCAATTGTCAGCTATGTGCAACGAGAAACCTTTTATGAGCTGATAATTGAATGAGATATTGAACAGAATTCCTGGCCAATTACAGTCAATTATTCACAAGTTACGAACTTATTATCAACGGCCCCTTTCAATGACATGAAAAATTATGCGTAATTTGCCAATTTGACACCCTAACGTCTAGCAATAACAAACTAAAACCTTGTTGAAAGGATAATTATAATTTTTACGAATACTGAAATAAGAAAACTCAAAGCTTGTTATTCATCATCATCATCAGCCTGTGTCCGTTCACAGTTGAACGTAAGCCTCCCACATGAGTCTCCATCCTCTTCGATCCTCCGTTTTCCGCATCCAGGTCACTCCCGTTTTTCTTCTTATGTCGTCAGTCCATCTTGCAGGGGGTCGGCCAATGCTTCGTTTGCCAGTTCTTGGGTGCCATACCAATACTTTTTCTTCCCCATCGACCGTTGTCTCTTCGACAGATATTTCTTCCCATTGCCACTTGAGTGTGCCTATTCGTTGGGTAGCATCCACTAATTGAGTTCTTCTGCGTATTTCCACGAAAACCTTGTTGAAAGGATAATTTTTTTTTACGAATATTGAAATAAGATAACTCAAAAGCTTGTTATTATTTTATGTTTAATTTAAAACTCTTCAATATTGTGTGATTCTAATTGTGTGATTTTGATTATTCTTGGAATTAATTATTAATGAATTATAGTGATAGTTGAATTATTTCTAGATTATTGAATTATGATCCATACAATTTCAATACTATAAAGATAAACCCTTAAAATAAATATAAAATTATAAGTATTCAAGTAAGAATTCAATTTGAAAATTATAGTTTTAACAAATAAATTATAAGTATTTCTTTTATGCTTAAATTTTTACTAATACCGATAAAAGTATTAATTAGATTAAAATTAGTCATTTTACATTTTACACATTACATTTTATCCGTTCAGTGTTGAACGTAAGCCTCCCGCATGAGTCTCCATTCTCTTCAATCATCCGCCTTCCGCATCCAAGCCACTCTCGCTATTCTCCTGATGTCGTCAATCCATCTTGCAGGGGTCAGCCAGCGCTTCGTTTGCTAGTTCTTGGGCGCCACTCCAACACTATTGTGTTATCCCCATCGACCATCGTATCTTCAACAGATATGTCCTGCACATTGGTACTTGAGTTTGCTAATTCGTTAGGCAGCCTCCACTATATGAAATCTTTTTCGGATATCCTCGTTTTAGATTCTATCTTTTAAGAGACAATATTACGACATTAAGGTTAGGGATAAATTTGACCCCTTATAAGAGATTGCCCAATGCAAAATTGAATATTTATTGTAAAGTCACGATATCTTGCATTACATTTCCAAATATTCCTATCAGATTAGCATTGATTAAATTCTGAGTTTAATTTATCAATCCTATTGAAATATTATCGGATATTGTACAAACATGGACATAATATTATATATTTCGTATACTAAAGTAGACACTAAATTAAATCGTAATTGTCCGAGAAATAACTTAGAAACCAAACAGAATGTCAATGCAGCTTAATAAATATTATATATAATAAATACAAATGTACTTAGATAAGTTAAATCGTGACCCCGGCGCATAATAAATCCGTTATTTAATGTACTAACCTCAGGTGTTATAATATAAAGTGACATGTTGAATTCAACGGTCTGACGTTGGGCATAATTGCCTTTCCTTGGTGGAGGGAACGTAAAGTCAAGTTTTCAGATTCTACTTCTCAATTACTACACGCTTACTGATACGTTAAAAGCAGTATATATTTATAAACATAAAAAATACGTTTCTACAAATGCGTTTACGTATTTTTTTATTGTAATCGAATGATTAAAAAAAGAGTAACGAAGCGTGAGATATTTGACCTTAAAGGATGGCAACAATGACATTGAATTTAAAATGATGCCCGCTTCCAATTTGCAGCAAATGCATAAAATGATAGCATCAACATATTCTTTGCACGTATAAATTATATTTTACTAAGTGCTTCCTATTTTTAATTAATAGTGAAATATCCGTTTGAAAGGCCTATCGATTCGATTATATTTGAAATATAACGTGATTCAAAATGTCCAATTTTTCATGACTCTTTTCAAATAATTCAAGCTGAATTTTACTGATAGCATGGGTTATATTGGATTTGAAAGCCTTTGTGATTTTTGGCTTATTTGCATAGACCTGATATATAAAAGACAGCTTGTTGTTTTTTTTATACCAACACGCACATAAGAATAGTAGCAGAGCTTTTTTGCCCTCAAAAAGAATCTATGACATTTAGATTGGTTGGATAGAATGGTAGATTATGCACATGCGATGAATGTGGTTCGGAAATTAAAGGGATCGCAAATATCAATCATTATAATTTTTTCAGGTGTACAGATTGTATGAAAGACATTTAGGTCCTCTCTTAAAAATGGTTTTGAATTATCATATTGCTTCAAATTGTCAGTCAATACCTTCAGGTTTATTTTGGTGTAAATTAATTAAAATATATGAAAACCTGGCGAATAAAAAATAATCAAAGCTATTGAATACGAAGATATAATTGAATTAAGTTTTCCTAATTAGATAATAATGCATTTGTTAGTTCATTAAAAGATTGCGGATTAAATTTTGTTGAATGATTTTCACTTCGTGGTTCATGAAAAAAATATCATAGATTCTTAACTAATGATCATAAATTTTGTCTGAATCTTTAATTAACGTATTGCCCTTTATTAAAGGAAACGTTTTCTTATTAAAAAACAAAAAAAAAACGCCAATAAAGATAAATATTTTTTTAAAGTGTATTTTTTTTTTTATAAATACTTAGAAAAGGGGATGCATGCAATTAAATATAAAGAACTCTATAAAAAGCGACGAATTTATCTCAAATATGTGACCATTTTATCCTTATTTGCCATTGGTATATATTTTTTTAGTTTTTCTGTAATGAAATTGACATTAATTAGGGATAAATGTGGCTCTACTAATGCAGCCGTTTAATGGGTTTTGAAAATAGTAGCATTTCTATAAAAAATGTGTAACGATGGTTTGTCTTTCTTCAGTATGACGAGGCGAAAGAATTGACAAGATAGCCTCATTGATTAATGAGAATTAGATGGAAATTGCTGGGATTTGTCGAATGCAGTATGAGATAATAAACCGCAGTGGCCTTATTAACAAGCATCTCTGAGGTCACACCATTGTGCATTATTGTCAAGAACTATGCACATAATGCACTCGGCAGAGCTTATGAAGGCAGAGCTGAAATGGGATGAAATCTAAAGTACATTTGAAGTACTTAGTCCACCTTCGTGTTTTAGCACCTGTAGTGTGGATGGCTGCTTTTACCGCTCCCTCACTTCGTTATTCCTTATCTAGTCTCACAAAACAATGCTAAGATACTTATTACTTCAAATAAATATATCTCTCAATATATTGATTATCCTACGCAGGCATTCTTTGTTAACCCATCATACGGCTGCATTGGCTTTTGATGTGAAGGGTTAACTATATTTTTTGAATTTTTATATGAACACCTACACAATAAATGTTCACTTCGTTTTTCTTCTCAAGTGCAAATTAAACATTATTCAGCAATATTTTATAATGGCGTCCGACATAACGCTGATAAATAAGAATAAAGAATATAAATTGAATGAAAAACTTCATTGCATTGTGAATCGATTCACCAGTTTAATGAGAGGCGCACGGCCTAATAAGGAATACCGTAATTGGCAATTTGAACAAATAAAACATTGAGGCTATAAAACCGTGGCGCAACAGAAGACTGGAGGTAGAGATGCTGCAACAGGGACGGTCACAGTACCATCCGTGATTTGTTCAATCTAGCAGGTAAATAAACTTAATTGTTATTTAATAAATAACAAATAACATAAACTGTAGGCATACTTTCGAATTTTCATTAAATCAAATATGTATTTATGTACCTGAGAGTCTGTATACTTATATTAAAAAAAAAAACTCACGAAGTACTGAGTTGCGGATGATTTAACCCTTTCGCATCGGTTGTCGGCATATGCCGTCATAAGAATCCCCGACAGTTTACATCGGTTGACGTGATATATCGTTTTACTACTTTCTTAGAATACTTTTTTGTGCATCATCTAATAGCTAAAGGATACAAGAACCAATGTGATATAAGTACATTTATGCTTCAAATACAAGTTTTATAATTTTATTATAATTTCTATTCAAACCTAGCCGAAATGAAAGGGTTAAGAACGTTATCAAGTTTAAGCTAAAAAAAATTACAGAATGTTTCAGAATGTTGTACAATATATAGTGCTTTATTGAAGCCACGATACTCAGTAATGAGCCACTAGAGAAAGAATCCATTAACTGAAAATATATACCTTCATGGACATGGAAGATTCTTCCAAATATCCATTCCATATCTGGAACATGTGGACACCACAAATTGCCACTACACAGTTCTATCAGCTACCATTATCCATTCCAAGAAATCTGGATCTGAAGATCCACTTGCGGATAAAGGAGTATATATTGTTCCCCACAACCTCCAAGATCTGGAGAATTAACCGAGGTATATTTTTGGAGTATTTATCAATTGGATATTTAAACAAATATATTGCGTGATTAGCCCTCGAAATCTCGACTATTTTGCCCTAAAGAGCGGCTCAATTAGATTTGTAATAGATAATATAATAAATATGGTATTGAATAATCAAATTAAAAAAAAAAAACAAAAAAAAATTGGTGATCCGGCACACCTCTATGATTCAAAACAATTTACACATCATTTTGCTTATGCACACATTTCAGGAACTGACGAAGCCTTCATTTAGGGTAAAATTGCAGTCTTCCAGCAAGTGACTAAACAGTGCTCCATGTTTAAACAACTTATAAAATATATATCTATTTAATATTGAAACGGATCTTAAAGTAATTACACAAAATATAAATTATATCAAACTATTAAATATATATGAAAGACAACGTGCATAAGCCTTGAAACTAATTAAGCTTTTAGTTTTATAGATCGAAAAAGTGTAGTCTTCCAGGTTGTGATCAAACAGTGCTCAATGTAATCGATGTCAAGAAAAGTGAAATATGAATCTATTTAATATTTAAATGGATCTCAAAGTGAATGCTAAAATATAAATTGCTGAAGTTGAATATTTATACACTCATAAACATATATTGCTATATTACCAAAGTATGGTGCTGTGTGAATAATAAATTGTAGGCAGATACTTACTTAATATTTACCACGTCTGCACTTAATAAAACCATAAAAGCATCCTGCATATACTTTGCAAGATTGATGGTGAAGGCTGTATATTATGCTTTGGTGGCATAAATAAGGCTGTTGCGCGCATAATGGCGAGAGTATGCGCGGGCCTGAAAGCTCCATTGCCGAATTTCTTCTTCGGACCGAGACAACAACATCGTGGGAAGTCAACAAACGGATGAGTTATAGTCCAGTCAACACGGTGAATATTCCACTGCTGAGAAAGCCGGCGCTTTTGAGACTATTTCTTTGACTGAGCTTTCTGAGAAAACGCGTTTTTAAGCACCATATTGATAAAATTATTCATCATTTACTAAAATCAGAGATTAAGTTCTTATGATATATAAGATTTTTTGCAGGTTCATGTCGTCACGTACGGACCTTAAATTTATAAGCTCAGCGATCTCTTCCTATATTCGTTCCATACCTTGAAAATATGGTTCAATCTAATTACTGTCACTCTGTTTTGTGATTTTCTATTATATGTGCTTCGTGCCGAGACATCTCTGTACCAAAATTCCACCTGGAAACATATATGATTCCTGACGACCTGAGGGCAGAAGCTTGAGGACTGGACACGGCAGTTATAGTATCCGAGGATTATGTTTTGGTGATTATTTATCGGATATTTTTAACGAGATCGGTTGATTATCCCGATACTTCCGTTGCCTGGCTCATTTGGTCTTTAGAAATGACTCAACCTGACTAGCGAAACGCGGTTGAAATGGTAAAATGACCTTCCAGAACGTGATGAATTTTCAACATAAAAAATGCCAACTTGTCATTTTGGAAACTAGTTTTGTTACTGCTATTTTTCAATATGTCTTATCTTTACATTAAATACGGCGAAAAACTTTTCACTCACTTTGCTTAAAAATGTCAAAAAATACTTAAAAATACGTAAAATTACTAGTTTTACACATTTCAGTTGTCAAATAGTA
The DNA here is from genome assembly GCA_022606575.1 of Glossosoma conforme. Taxonomy (NCBI): domain Eukaryota; kingdom Metazoa; phylum Arthropoda; class Insecta; order Trichoptera; family Glossosomatidae; genus Glossosoma; species Glossosoma conforme. The sequence continues at coordinate 3,039,036 of JAGTXR010000058.1, read as the reverse complement.
CACTATTTTTCACAGCTAATGTAAGCTGTGAAAAAATACACATATATCTTTAGTCATAGTGAGTAAATATATTTAGATGTTTGCTTTCGTAAATCAATTTACAGTAATATACTGGTAAGCCAAATCTATAAGAAGAATATTAAGGTGAGATTTCAATTGCACGATCAAAGTGGGTGTAATTTGTTGTGGTTGATGATCAATGGATAATTATTTTATATTTGAAATAAATCATATTTGTAGGTAATGTATTGACAATCGATTGGTGAAATTTCCCCATCATCAGTGTCAAAAGTTGTAAGCTTACATAAAAAAAATATATAATGATTTTTTGTTAAAAAATTAGGAATTTCTTATAACTTTATATTCATTTTATATTAATTAATAATGAACAAATTAACAAATGTTTCACTGTTTTTGCATTGACCTCAGTATATATAATAGGTAAAAGTCTGAACTTTCCAAAAATGTAAGCATTCATGGAATTAAACATGTTGTACACTGTGAAAAATCGCTGGGAACCTTATTTTACGGGTAACCCTCGTATCATGTAAAATTATTTAAATGCATTTTTCTTATATATTATTTATGTAAGTGTTTTTTCTCACGGTGATGTAGTCGATTCATATTTTATTTGATGCAACAGTTGTAGATGCAATTTTGTATTCTGAAAATGTATTCGATTTACCTAATGTCACAAATGTAATCGCTTTGAATTTACCCCCTACTATTAAATTCTCGTTACAAGTAAATAGGTACTTATGAGTTATATGGGATGCAATAAACGTTTTGCGTACCCAGCGTGGAAGTGAATTATTGTGGAGAACTATAAACAAACGATGGTTTAACGTCTCTCTAAATAATTAGCCGCAATTAAATCATAAATCGAACAGGAATATATTATACCTGCGTGGTTCATTTTATGATCATTTACTAGCATGTGTGCTAAATATTTATCTCGCTTAACATTGATGAATGATTTTTTTTATGTAAACACATACAGGAGAATACCGACAGATAGTGATAGTAATTCTGAAATCTCATTTGTGGAATTCTATGAAGCTTACCATGGAGCATATGGCTAAGTGTTGCATGTAGAGCGTTGATCCTACAACGTCATAGACATTGAGATTCACACATCATCCTTATTATTATAGGAATTTACTATGAATGGGTGGTCTTTACGGGATGACGTTCGTCTACCACCAATTTTAATTAATAGGCTATGACTGGCGTTTTATCGGTGATGGATCAAATTCACACGTAATAACTATTTTACAGCTCAGAAATTGTATTTTTTTAATTTTTATTTCCGTTAGGGATCGAAACCACCAAGGTTTGCTTTGGCGTTTGCTTTGGCGTTTGCTTTGGCTTGCAAAGCAAACGCTTTGACCGTTGAGTTATACCCGCCGCCATTAGATTAATGAAATGGAATAATTAGATGTTATAATTTAATTTAATGCAAAAAAAAACCGATAGGAAAAATTTCATCATTAAAATTTTGTTTAACAAGGAATTCAACTTATGTGAATATTATGTTATGTTTACGACTCGTTTAAATTTAACCAAGACAGAACATTTAGTTTTATTATTTGTATGAAGCTCGCAACACGCCCACGACAATTGGTCCCACCACAAAATGTTATAAATCATTTTTTTGTTCAAATCATACAACACTTTCGTGTTTGATAAAGCTAAATTAAGACGCCTTCGAATATTGACAATAAAAAATAATTGCCCAATAAAATGAAAAATGGCTGCTTATTATGAGGGAACGCATCTTATTATTGAGGCCAGTCGTGCTTTTTTGTTAGCTTGTAAAACTATTTGATGTATTATTTCTCAAACGTTTATTAATATTTTTTAACCCTTTGGTAACGGCTCGGTGGAATACAAATTATACTGTCAATACAGCGTGAATTTTTAAAACCATTTTTTTTGCTTAAAACTAGTATTTTAAGCATAAATGTACTTATCTGACCTATTTTCATATATCACATTGGTTCTTATATCCTTTAGCTATCAGGTGATGCAAAAAAAACTATTTTACTTAACAAACGTTCATTATGTAACTCCATACAAGTGGTGGCATTCACACATGTGGCTTACAAAAAAATCGCTCCTGTGACGAAACCTAACGATATTTATTTACATGCTTTACAGATTCCTGTAAAGAATACATGTAGGTTGATAAAGGGAATGACTGCACTTCCAATTTCCTACCGTAGATGTCACAATGAGTACTGAAAGTAGCAAAACGATATATTACGTCAACCGATGTCAACGGTTGGGGAATCTTGGACAGCATATGCCGACAGCTGATGAAAAAGGTTTAAGCATACCAAGCGTGTTTATTAACTATACACAAGAAAACATAGCAGCATCATTGATTATATACCTAAATAATTTATACATATCAAATATTTTAATGTTTCACAAGTTTGTCCCGAAAACTAATAGCTTCTATCTACATTCAGTGATTTTAACTCTTATACTACCCTGGATTCGATACAGTCCTTGAAGGAGGCTTGTGCCGAAACACCTCGATATACTTTTGTTCGCTCGTCTGACACGTATATATAAAAATGTTAGTAATATAAGACATGGCGCTGCATTGGCATTTTGATTGTTGTTACAGATCACTAACTATCAGGGGGGCGCTACCTGCCACGCCATTAGTTCCGTAATTAGGCACTATGTTAATTTTGGCGCAGTGCTGTCACAACTGTCGGAGTCTTAGTAGGGAGTCTGCCTGGGACCTGTACAACACAATTCGTATTTATTTTTAATTAAAGATTAGATTTTCCCGCTGGACCTTTACATGAAGTTTTCGCCGGTCGGACGGGACTGCCGCGCGACACTAGTCGCCGCAGACCGGGGCCCTGTGACATGTGGCGCCACAAAGATCATCGTGGCCAATTCACAAATTAAAGATGGCAGTTGAACCAACATGAAATGGAGCAACTGATATAACAAATAAAATGGTATATGCAAACGCCGTATAATTTAATATAATTAAAAATAACATCATATCAGGCGAGCGAACAAAAAAAGAGACAAAATATCGTTTTTCGAGGCTTTTCGGCATCAGCCTAGAAGAGTTATATCAAGCTAATATCAAGCCATATACATAATTCGTTTCCAGACACTTAATGTACCTGCATTTTTCACCGGTTGCATTATGAACACTCGTAAATTTCAAACCTAAGTAAATACACACCAATCATTTTGTCACCGTGCAAATGCAAGAGTCATTAGATTGTATCGCGGGTATATTTACGGGCAACGTGTAACCTGATTACGTGTCAACAATCCTTCTGAAATATCGCTGCAGATTTCAGCAGCTGCACCCACCGGTGATCAGGTTTCTCGAACAATTTCAGAATTTCGCTGAAACGAATGCTTATTTGCTAATTTATTTGTTTCTTTGCGGAGGCTTGCTGTACAGTTAAGGTCGCGTGACTTACTTGATTGGCAATAGCATGACAATTAATAGACGTGACTTTACTAATGGTCTTAGCGTTGCCTTACAAGTTAACAGTTATCAGTTAGCAACGTATTTTGCTATATGTTTTCTACCTTGTGTAAGTCAGCCACGAAACCTTATTCTTCCATACTCGCTTCTTCTTGGGTTTGGAATATGACGACTACTTAAATAGTAGAACCTATTATTATACTATCGATTTTTTGGTTTTTCTGCATAATTTGTTCATTTCCTTTGGTCCTAGAACATACCTATAATAAACAATATTAAATAATCCCGCATAAACTGTTTCCCGTTTTATCATTTTCCTTGATCTATCGTCAAAATAATAAGTTCCACACACAAAATGATCGAAATTAACCGTGTTTTTTTGCAAAATTTTCAATATATATTCGTAAATATTTTTAAATAGAAACATGTAACACGGATATGAAGTTTGAGTCATGGTTTGTTGATAGACAGTCACACCAGCGTTCTTGCTTTAAGCGTCGACCCACGTGTTTGACCTATATTGTCTATGTCGTTGAGGGGTATGACTCCCCTATGACGTCAGCGTATGTTGTGTGTATTATACGGATGTGACGAGGCTTTGTTTAAATTGAAATGCTAAACTCTAAAGAAGCAACCTAGCATTACCGAATTTTTAAATATATTTTTTAATATATATACGATATAAAAATAAATGTTTTTTAAATTATATTATTATTATTATTACGCATTTGAAAGGTTCTCGATTTTTTTGTTGTCACAAGTTATCGCTACAAAGCTCTATCGGACACCATGGTCTTCGCCTCATGCCATGTCAGCTCTACCTTCTGGAGCTCCACCTAGTACTTTCTATGCTAAGTTCACGTTGGCTTTTAATTAGATGTCATAATACATAAATGTAATTGATTTTTCTTAAATATAACTACTAGATAATAATTTATTCTGATTGCGGTCTTCTCATTCTCATAACAATCAGTCGCATATAAAATATTAGAGATGTTAACATAAATATGCAATGGCTTTGATGTGAACACTAAAAAGGTTCTTTCAAAGAGTAATAAAAACGTAATTACGGTAAAGCAGTGAATCCAAAGTTTAGTATTATCAGCAATATGAAGGAGATAAATTGTATGAATGTTTGCAACATTGTACATTGAATTGTATTACTGACTTAAGTTAACTGGTAATAATTGTACTAGCGGTTGGAGTAGAAATATAATTAAAATATCTTTCGAACAAATTATTTAATAGTTATAGATAGGTAAAAGTGTATTCTGTTGTCGGCAGACATGTAAATAATTATACTTGCATTCAATGTAATTAACTGTAAATGAAAAAAGGCTTCAACATACCTGCAAAAGGCTTTCACGAACTCTTTGATGCTGCGTTTGAAAATGATGTGTAGTGATTGGGTGTGTGCAAGTGCTTATTAATTCGCTTCTTGAAGAGATTAAGATAGTGTGTGGTTTGAATCACAGATGCTGGAAGGGTATTCGATAGTATGTTTGTGGTGTTATAGAAGGATCTGAGAAACTGTTTCTTTTTTGTCGATACATGTTCACTATGTAAGCAATTGTGGAATAGGGTTCAAAAATAATATTTCTGAAATTATTTAGAAAAACAGCACCTGTGTTTTATGGACTGTAGATTAGATTTTAAATTGCCGTTTCGTATCAGATTCGCTAATAATTTTTGTCAAAAATATTTTCATTCAATTGGTCAGTTGCTATTGTACATACCTTGTCACATGATATCTCTTCACCCGAATGACCACCTGGAAACATCTTTGATTCGAAATCTGGAACAGAAGCCCGTGGATTTAAAGTGACGGCAGCTATAGTTTGAGGCATGTTTTGAGTATTTTTACTAATTCTCTTTAGGCCTAAGTCATTTGGTATCAAGTGTTAGGGACAATTTGTCCCAAAGCTGGGGAAAAACCCAGATGATGCCAAAAGCTACCGCCCAATATCTTTACTATGCCACATATTTAAAATCTTCGAATGGATCTCAACCGACTGACCCCCTTTATTGAACCTAAAATGATACCCCAGCAAGCGGGCTTCCGACCCGGAAGGCTATGCACTGGGCAAGTACTAAACCTGACCCAACATATGGAAAACGGGTTCGAACTAAGGAAAGTGACCGGAGTGGTATTCGTCGACCTAACCGCTGCATACGATACAGTATCGCACAGCACACTCCTCAGTTAATTGTACAGAATGACAAGTGACTTCTCGCTAGTGCAGATGATCGCGGCTGTGCTGCATAACAGGAAATTCGCTGTGGATTTTCAAGAGAAAACCAGCCGATGGCAAAACCAAAAGAACGGCTTATCACAAGGCAGTATACTTGCTCCCATACTATTCAACATCTATACCAACGACCAACCCACCCCCATAGACACAAAGTCTTTTATATATGCGGATGACCTAGGTTGCTGACACGAAGAAGAATTTGTCCCAAAACGTACACTACAGAAAGAACCGTTTTATGAAAAACTGTCACAAAGTAAAGGAAAAGTCATTATGGAAGCATACGCTACATTTGACTTCTGGTTTATATTTGTGTATAGAGTACGATCGTATTTATACTCTCGGTACTGAGATTTACAATTTCTCACGCAGCAGTCTAGTTTCACCGCAAATATTAAGTTCATCATCACTCACTAACCGCAATAGGCTTGGCCGTGTAATCGAACCCTCACTTACAATACAAATAACAAAACACTTTCGTGTGCAAGATATTCTAATAATTCTAGTCTAGTCAAGTTGGTTCCAGATAGAAAATACTAAGCGTTAATATGCGGTAGTAAATTAAATTTACGCAAAACTATATTTACTTTCTGAATGAGCTATTTATTAAAGTATTATTTTTGAAAGGGTTATTTAAAAAAAAAACGGTTTACTGAATTCTAATACAACTGTATTTAAAATAATTCATAAAGTAATTTAGGTTAAAATGCATTGTGTTTTGTGTATAATTTTTAATTTTACAATTATAGTTTATTTTGAATCACAATTTTAATTAAGAAATATTAAAGTAAATTACCTAAAGGTACTCGTATATGTAGTAATAATACATGTTTTTTTTCATATAAACTTTTTCATATAGTCGAATGTCGTTGATTTTTTTGCTACTTTAGAAAATGTAATCATACAGGAAACATATTATGTTTAGTCTTTTAAATAAAAAAGGAAATACAATTGACAATAACATTTTAAATTAATATAAAATAATAATGATATTATATGTACTCGTAGTTTCATCAATAATTTGCAGTTAAGAACCTTAACCTTATATATTTTTTCAATTGAATAAATGAAAAAAAAAAATAGCTATTCTACGAGTAGTTAATTTTTGACATTACATTTCTTATCAGTTATACTCTAAAATGTACAGTAAAACTGTTCAAGAAATCACGGTATTAGGAAAAATAATTTCCGTCTCTTAAAATATATTATTTTGCCAGTAACATCAATGAAAACGGATGCCTTCTAAGTGATTAATAAAGAAATATAACTTTATACTTTTATCGTACTTACATGCTTTTTATCAATTTCAAAATTGTGAGCTATTTTGCTAGTTCGTTCAAAGAAAATTAATGCCTTAGATTATGAAATACTAAATACAATTAACATTTAGCAAATGGTTAATTAAGAAATACAAGTATTAACTATACTTGCAAGTTTATTTTTATTTTTAGAATGTAATAAGCACTTATAAATGGTTCTAATAAGTGGAATACTTAAAGGTCAAAGTAATTAATAGACCCTGTCATTTTGTCTTAAGATACTTGAGAAAATCGCTTTGGATCAGAAAACAACAGCCAGTCTAAGATTGTTAATCGTAGTGTTTATTTGTTAGAATTATCAAAGGTTCTGATTTAAAAAACACACTAAAGAGTAGAAACTTTCTGCTTAAACAATAAAATAATATAAAATAAAAGGATTAGTAGATATATTATACATTAACATTATGGTTATGAACTGAAAACACTTAGTAAAGCTGCATAATTATAATTTTAAATTCATTTTCATTAAAAAATTCACAAATTATAAATATTTAGTTCTGATTATATTTTTAGGACTGCTTAGAGAAGACCTTCAACAATTAATGTAATAAATATTCATTGCCACTTTGTCAAATATTAGTGATCAAACATATGCTTAAAACAGCTACGTGAGTCTTATGCAGAGTAGTGGTGACCTCTTTTTGTATGAAATATATTGAGAAGTTTTTCTCTTGATAGAAGTGCATGTAAGAGAGCACATTCAATCGTGACCGGTGGGTTCTATAATGTTTAATCAGGACGAATGGACGTTGCATACGGAGAACATGTGTTATGTTATGTATGTGTATGGATTGGGAAGATTATAATGGTACATTGATCTTTGTCTTCTTCAAGATCATGATTTTATGATGGATGAAACACAGATACTGGTAGAGAATTCCAGACTTCATCATCATAACCATGTCTAATTCTTTAGCTAGAACATACAGTGTTTACAAATTGCTATCACAAAGTTCCGTCAGCAGCCAAAGTCTTCGCCTCATCTAATGTCAGCTCTACCTTCCGCAGATCCAATAAGTACATTATAATGACATCTACTTGATGTGGCTCCTTCAGGCTCATACCAAAAGACCGCGACAAATGATCTGTTGTCTATGCTTCGCTCACTGGATACCTAAGTGAACGGCTATTTTGGGGACTGGCCACACAGAATCGCACCCCCACCACAATGCCAGGCAGTCAAGGGAAGGAATCGAAGCACTCGGTCACTTTCGTCCCGGCCTTCAAGAGATACGCTCGTTCCCGCTGACCGTACCACCGCCGCACAGCATCGCCATCTTGGAATCACGGGTAACACGTGTCGGGAACCCTGGCAAGCTTACTGATCCATCCTCCACAGTTTGATCCTCTAGATACGGCCCGTATTTAGAGCCGTGTCAATATGTATATTTCCCGACGGCTTTCTAGGATGGCTTGGGGTTCGAAGAAAAGGCAGCATGAGCTTATGCTCTCCTGCGGCATCCGTAATACTTGTTCCAACCTAGTATACTTTTGTCTCTTGATTGACTGTAGTATGGAAGGCTGCCTTGTCCGCTCACCTCGTCATGCTTCACAAAACTAAGCGGTTGTAAGCGCAGTATTCTACGCAAATATATGTTCTTAAAACTCAGTATACGGCTGCGTTGGTTCTTGTTGACATATCAAAATTCACAGTCGTAAAAAATGGGGAAGAAAGCATACCAAATACGAATAAAAATTTAAAACAAAAACTTTTATAGGTGAATAGAAAATATTATTAATATAATATTATATTTGCGTAAACTTGTGCTCATAGAATACAATGAAATATTTAATTCATTAATTCACGTGCTTATCCGCCGTGTCACATACAATTAACATGAAAACGAGCTTCCGGTAAATCCGCGAGTTTTTTCAGGAAGTTCGTTCGTACTCTGCGCAGTACCGTAAATTGTAAAGTACTTGTTCAGTGTTCGCTGAGAGCAAAGCTCGCGGGGAATCCTCTGACAATCAGCGGCTCGAGTTGATTTATTGCTGAACATAAATTTTCAGCGTCGGGCTCGGCACAGTGTTTTGTAATTATTGTTTTTTTCCTTTCAGTAATTTCCGACGGCGCTGCGCATAAGAGTGCGTAATGATGTAAAGTTTATCATTACTTTATGTTTTTGTGGACGGTATTTTTGAATGCTGATTCAAATATGATAAATCATTATAATTTGCTTAGATTACGATGAGCTTGTCTCACGGAGATGGAAATAAACCCGTGGAGAAGTATTTAGGGAAAAACAGGCAGAAGAAGACTACCGAGAAGATAGAAAGACAAATTAATACGTTGATCGCCAACACCGTTTTTTGTAAAGTGACGAAAAATGTTTTTGTTTTTGTAGGTGTTATGGCCGCGTTGGACATTCTGAATAGCAGTTTGTATGGAGCGCGTGGCGGACAATGTAAAACGAAAAGTCAAATTTTGGCATGTCGCGTCAGCCATCGGTGGCCGACGCAGCGTGATTGTAATGAATCATTGTTGGCCACCGATGGTTGACGTGATAATAAACGTGTTAAAAAAAACTGGAGCTAAATTGCACGACTGAAACCAATTGTCATATTTGGAGGAGGCCTACGCCTAGCCTGGAATCCTTCCAGAAAATTAATGCAAAGAATAAAGAAGCCTTTCTTTATGTAAACACATACAGGAGAATACCAACAGATGGTGATAGTAATTCTGAAGTCTTATCTGTGGAGTTCTATGACGCTTACTATGGTGTATATGGCTAAAAGCTGCATGTGGAGTGATGATCCGCCAAGGTCATAGAGTATAGCCCGAGATTCACGCATCATTCTTTATTATTACAGGAATTTACTATGAATGGGTGATCACAAATTTTAATAAATAGGCTATGACTGGCATTTTCAGTAATAAAAAAATGTTAAATAATTTATAAATATTTTATTTTAATATTATGGAATTCCACCAAGAATTATCGATCGAAAAAATCGAAAAAATTTAAATGAATGATATTTTTATGTTAATAAGTATTTTATAAAAATACCGTTTTATTTCAGTAAGCCGGTAAATTAGTTCACTTGAGAAATTGCTTGAGCTCTGCTTTGAAGAATACTTACAAACGTATCTGGTACGGCGATCACGAATAAATTTGAACCAACAAATCGATTACGTGGGCGCTTTGTTTTATTCGAATTATTTAAGCACATCCTAATGTTATCGATAACCGAAAAATGCGTCGCGCGAGGCAGCAATGTCACAATTTCCGGTTTCGAAAAATGGCCGAACGCCGGGGCCAATTATAAAATGACATGCTTAATGGTGAATTGATCCGAAGCGTCACGATCTGATTTGAAATGTCCACAAAAACAATTGGGAAAGTCGAGGCCCGCGCTAACAAATGATACGCCACGAGATTTATGTGGCAGTATTTCAATTCGAATAGTTATTTATTGTGTTCTGGACCAACTTTGGGACGCATACATTATTTTTATCAGTTAACCCACACAGTTTGTATGAAGCGACCTGCAGACTTACCGAGTTTTGCTTTTAGAGCGTTTTGGGTATTCTTGTCCTTTTCATTTGCTTTTTATATGTTTCAATACTTTCAGATAAGTTATTCCTAATATCGTGATATCCTCCTCTCATATTCGATATCGATCTACATGATGACAGGACGCAGGATCAGGTTCACAATACAAAAAACTTGTTTTCGTTTCACATATCATCACGGTTTATTTGTCAAACACTTGCATCAAAAATACCGTTGTGGCACACGCTATTAGGCGCGCGCCATAACGGTCGCGAGCTAGCTCCAACTGTCAACTGACGGCGTGCTCTGACATCTCGGCGCTGCCAACCATCGCTGCAGAAAAAGCAAATTCAAGATGATAGTGGTACCAACAGGAAATGGACCAACTTTTATAACAAATAAATTGGCGTATACAACAGCGGTGTATTATTATACTATCAGAACTCACATTAGATGTGCATTGCAGGCGAGTGAACAAAAATAAGAGACAAAAGATCGTTTTTCAAGGCTTTACGGCATCAGCCTAAAGGAGCTATATCAATTGATTATATCATAATTGAGAAATTATCATCATTTTCATTAAAATGTCCACTCCCCTAATTGGAGCATATGTTCGTCACGAAAAGTTGCGACAAAAGTCTATCAGCCGCGATAGTCTTCGGCTCAACTCAAATCAGCTCCCCTGCTCGTAGTTCCGCCAAGTAAAATTATATGTATAATTGCCAACGGTCTTTTAGAACTGCGCGATCTAAGAGGCTTAATGATAATCTGTAGTCTATGCTCTCCTGAAGTATCCTTAGTACGTGTCTCTAACAGTTCTACACATTCGTAAAGAAGAATGGAGACGATATAGGCGCTATTTACATGGCACTTTGTTTTGATCAAGTAAAGCTGCGAAAGTATATTATGTTCAAAATATAATTATATTTGAATTTGTAAATTGTATAAACGAGGATAGTTACATTTTAATCGTTATATGATCGATCGTCTTATTGAAAAACTGAAATTAAGAAATATTGGGCCTAGATCATACTTAGAAGGGTGACTGCCTAGGAGCACTGCGTACCAAAAGTTCCGTTAAGCCATCCTATGAAGTAATGAGTAAACAATCCTCATCCTTCGTCTAATAAAAGTGACTCCGGATCGCAGAATCATCATCGGGATGCGTGGTGGATGGATAAGGAGCATGTCGCCAAAGCAAGGAACTCTTCGAGAAGCACATTTGACATTTCTCTTAGGTAAATAAAAAAAAGACTGACAAAATTCAGTTCTCCGCCCAGGACAGAAGATGCTGTTTACTTTACGGCCCCCTAGCGGAGACTTACAGCCGACGGCAGTGACAGTCACTGTGCTGAAACTACGAAGCCATCTATGGAACAAGCCACTTTCATAGGACGCGGCACTTGCATGCACCAAAATGGAGCATGAAAACTCCGTGTCTTAAAACTACTTAAATCTAAAACAAAGAGTAACATTTCTTTATGTACTTGTCAGAAGAGCAAACAAAAATAAAAGACAAGACATCGTTTACCAAGGCTTTCAGTACCAGCCTAAAAGGGCTATATAAAGTTGGTATCACAACAATAGAAAAATAAATATAGGGGTGGGACCTTAACCCTTTCATTACGGATCGGTTTGAATACAAATTATACTGTCAATTATAAAACTAGTATTTGATGCATAAATGTACTTATCTGGTCTATTTTCATATATCCCATCGGTTCTTATATCCTTTAGCTATCAGATGATTTATAAAAACTATTCTAAGAAAGTAGCGAAACGATATATCACGTCAAACGATGTCAACGGTCGGGGAATCTTATGACGGCATATGCCAACAACCAATGCGTAAGGGTTAAGGGAGATAATGGAGGTTCTTAGATCTGTATAAAAAATAAGAAAAGAGTAACAATATAATTAAATGGATTTATATTTATTTTTTATTAATGTAAGTCTAAATAAAAACATAAAATCGCATAATACGCAGACTTCATATTTGTTTGTCCTATATAAGCTTGCTGGCTTATAAGATGTCATATATTTGGTTTGCTCGTACAGAAGCTGTCTGTTGTGGGTTGTAAAACAAACTACTAAATCAGCGAGGCCCACTGCCATAGTCAGGAATTCGGTTTCAGCGCGTCATATCGAGGAGCTTTCATCGCCTTCAGGTGAAGTTATTGATGCTGAAGCAGCGGACCGTGTTCTGCCGTGTTGAGGCTACTGTACATGAAGTAGCGAAGCGTTACTTACCCAACAGGGGCACGGGTAAAAAAACGCCGAAACCATAAAAAAACTACAATGAAATCAAATACAATTTAAAAAAATAATTTAGAATTATTTTATGTTGACGCCATGTTTTGGTTGCATCGAAGAGTCATTATCGGTATGAATATCATCAACAGCCTGTATCCATCCACTGTTGAACGTAAGCCTCCCGCATGAGTCTCCATCCTCTTCAATCCTCCGCCTTTCACTTCCGGATCACTCCCGCTATTCTTCTTATGTCGTCAGTCCATCTTGCAGCGGGTCAGCCAATGCTTCGTTTGCCAGTTCTTGGGCGCCATTCGAATACTTTTCTTCCCCATCGACCGTCGTCTCCTTGACAGATATGTCCTGCCCATTGCCACTTGAGTCATATTTCCCAGACTTTTGAGTCTATTTCCATTCGAGGAACACAAATAGATGTTGTAAACGAGTATACCTATCTAGGACACACTCAAGTGGCAATGGACACGACCCATTGCTACTTGAGTGTGCTAATTTATTGGGTAGCATCACTAGCATCTATTACTTCAGTTCTTCTGCTTATTTCCTCGACACTCCGAGCATCGATCTCACCATAGCACGCTGGGTGACCTTTATTTTATTGGTAAGACTTGCTGATAGATTCCAAGTCTCTGCGCCATAAGTTAATACAGGGAGAATGCATTGGTTAAACGTCTTAGTTTTAAGACATTGCAGAATTTTCGCTTTAAAAATGTACTTTAGTTTTCCAAATAGTTTCGTATTCAATAAAAGTTTTATCAGTTTCTAACGTGTATAAGCAAACTGATAAATAGCTAAGGAAAATAATAGGAGGTATGTAGGGAAGTAGGAAAGCGGAACAAGTGGAGCTCCGTCAACCTTAAACTATTTCACATTCACATGTAACGCGAATGTAATTGATGGGTTATCGCCTGTTGCTTATACTGAAAAAGGAAATATATGCACGTTTTAAAAAACTTAACATTAAAAAAAAAAGTTATTGTATACAAAAATTAGAATTTGATACAGCCTTCTTGCTAAATAAAACTGATATTTCAATGTCGCTTCAGAAATAGGCTCTTCGGCATCCCTGTTTGCGTCCGCAGTGTTGTGATTGAAGATAGGCGCCGCCCGAGGGCGCCACACCCACTCATGAGTCCAACAGGCCGCCCAACACCACCGCTGGCTGCTGATACCATCGAGGATGACTCACGGCCATCCAGACATCGCTGATGCTGTAGGATGAATCCTTTCAAGGACGAAATGTTGATTACCAAACACAAATACATATTGACATACGCGTCTAATAAAAAGCAACTCCATATCTTCAGAATCGTCATCTATAAAGGCGCCCGTTCCGACGGCCGGTCACTCGCACAAGGCAACGTTTATTGTGATTGATTGAAGTCTATGGGAAGTATTCATAGTGAGTCATACTAACAGAAAGTATACACTCAATCGATCAATCGATTCCGCCACATATCTAATATATTTTTAAAAATCCTCCAAAAACTTTGTAAGATCCTCCGCTCTAAAAAGGTAGTTATTCAGTCGCGTGGTTGGTAGGATGAGGAGCAGATTAACAACGCAATGACTTTTTAGAAGCACATTGACATATATACAGTATTTCGATGACTTTGCTTGTCTGTACAGGTTTTTCGAGTATGTACTAGAGGTAGAAGACATGCTGTTTTGAGAATCAAACCGTCATCCCTGTTGATGTTGATGGGATGTCTTTTGATTTCAATGTTGTGGCTCTTGGAGTTACGTTAGCCTGACGGCTTAACTACCTCCAGACACCAAATCATCACTAAGTCACTAACCCAGAAGAAGACTTCTGCAATGGCGGTTAAATTTATTGGAATTAGTAATTTCCCACACACGGCTACACCAAAAAGAACACAATATCATTACTTTACTTACTACAATGTATGTTATGTTTAATCGTTCTCCTACAATGAATGGGAAGTCCTATTTATAATAATAAGCTTGGTATGAAGAAGATGAGTCATGGCAGAAGGTCGGTACATTCCATGTATCCTAGGTTGCGAGACGAATCATTCCAAGTACAATTGTTCATGGTTAAGAGTGATCCTTATAGACTAGTTATACAACCTTATTCAAACGGCTCTAGAACTCATCCCATTCAGTGAAAACAATTTCACACTGTTTCATTCTTAACTAGCGTAAAAACCTTTTAAAAGAATTGAGTATTGTCAAGAAGGGATATTTGTTGTAAATAGATAGTGTATGGGTCTAGTATCTTTGTTATATAAGTAGCGTAATAGTACTTAATGACTACACATGTATATATATTTTTTTGTGAAGGATACCATACTTGCACCTACATTATACATTGTTCTTCGTAGTATCAATCCGTTGGATAAGTTTGCAGTAACAAAATCTTGCATCTCAATCTCCACTCCTCTCAATCCTCTGCAATTAAGTGTAAAGCCGGTCTCGCTTCCAAAAAACTAGGTGTATTTTATAGATCACGTCGGTATTTCAACGATAAACAACTTCTTCTTCTATATAAAGGACAAATCCGACCTATCCTTGAATACGGCAGTCACCTTTGGATTGGAGCCCCAAAATACCTTCTAAACTTAATTGACTCAGTTCAAAGAAGAGCAATTCGTTTGATAAACAATGACACCCTTACGTCTAATCTACAATCAATGGAGCACAGACGTAAGATTGGTTCTCTTAGTCTTTTCTACCGTTATTACCACGGTCGCTGCTCTTCGGAACTTAAAGAACTAATTCCTCCTGCACCCACTCACACTCGATAAACTCGTCTTATACTTGCCGAACATCCATACACGGTTAATATATGTCGACCAAGAACTGGCAGCTTCCAAAGTTCATTCCTTAATGCCACTGGTAAGCTATGGAATGCTCTTCCAGCGTCTGTGTTTCCTCCTTCCTACAATCTGGATCTCTTCAAGAAACAGATAAATATACACTTGCAATCGCCCCAACCCACACACAAATACGAACACAACACACGTTTCCCGCATGCAGCGTCCAGCCTCCCTGGCTGAGCGTCATAGTCTTGACCGGTTGTGCTCTCCTGCGTGCGTTTACATAAAAAAAATCCTCTTTAGCTCAGCATAAGAGCTACAACTCATGTCCTCGAACATTTGCTGCAAATACTCCCGTCTAAGGCACCTTCTGCAGTTTCTACCCTCAATCATCCCTTCCACAATGTCGTGAGGAAGACCATGTGACCAATCCATCGGGCTCGCCTTTCTGAGATGGATTTTACTAGGTGCCTATCTTCCTTGATTATGCTGAGAACCTCATTGTTCCTCGCGTGGTCTTTCCACGAAATTCCGAGAATTCTACATTATACTTTATTTTATCTTATTTTATTTTAATGTTAGTGAATTACGAGTACATGGATGATATACCTGTACTCTTAGAATGCGTGGTTTATTGTAAATTTTGATACAAACTCGATAAAGCGCTTTCAGGCTGGTGCCAAAAACCCTTGATATGCGAGCTTTTGTCAATCGTTTTTATTGGAGCGTGTCATGTAAAAGCGGGTTAGTTCTATATATGGCCACTATGTGTTTTCAGGCAATGTGCCTGGCATGGCGCACTGGCGGTAGTCGTCACCCGGGCCCTGTCAGTTAGACAGTATTGTCTGTGTCCTAGGCGGAAGACCAAATTTCGTCAGTCTTTTTTGTCTAACGTAAAATAAATATCATACATGCTTCTCGACGAGTTTTCTGCTTTGAAGACCTGCTCCTTATCTATCCACCACGCATCCCCATGACTATCTAGCAAACTGAAGTCACTTTAATTAGACGGGGGATGTTAATTTTAATGCTCACATCCTCCTCTCTCTCTCAAAAGGTTGTTATTCAGTCGCGTGAGGGCATGATGGGGAGCAGGTCACCAAAACAAAGACCTTTTCAGAATTCAAAACAAAAACCTTATTTACGATAAAACTTTACAAATTTAGGGCTCGACCTAGTCACAGCATTAGGCCGAGCCACGACTGGTGCGCTCGTGATGGCTCTCGCCCAATGCCACAATCGGCGGTCTATATAACTAGTCCCAAATGCCAATATGGCGGACACATTCATGTACGACAAGCGAACAGAAATAAGAGATGAAAGATTTTATATCGAGGTTTTCGGTATCAGTCAGCAAGGGCTCTATCATGCTGATGTCAATGCTTACAATTGATTTCGTTCTTACGTGTTAAGGGTGTCAATCATTAGTTTTCATTTTTCTTAACCGCTTAAGGTCATAAAAAGTAACTCAAATGTTAAAAAAGTATAGAACACACCACCCTTTATTATCAGCGGTATACTCTCTTCATACTGAGAGCAGTGTACAGAGACATCAAGTTAATAAATAATAGGGCGCTTTGACTTCCTCTTGAGTCGTAACAATAACATCAGGTACATAAGGTAATATTATAAAGCGAAGGCTTCTCTGATGCGGCCAAAACAGCAAAGAGCGGGTTGGTCGTTAGTTACCTGGCGGATGCAACTTTTTGTTACTGAAGTCAGGCGACCTTTTGAAGCTTTAATTCATTAGACTTGCGTCTTCCTTTGTGCGTCTAGTAAAAGGATATTTCACGGAGCTTTGAAAACATGATATTTTGTAAAATAATTTTAAAAATATTTTATTCAAATAAAATATTACATATTGCCAAATATTTTTTTCAAATTTAATAAGTATGTAATACTTAATTAATTTTTAATTTTTATTAGAATATTATTTTATTATTTCAATATTCTAATCTACTTTTATAGATCATTGACTATATTACAATATTATTATTACTTAAATATACATATACTAAACATAAAATTCTTTTTTCCAACGCGTCAATCCAAGCACAAAAATAACGGCAGAAGCGGGATGCGAACCGCGGACTTTGGAAACCAACAATGCCCAGGTATTCATACCGCTCGGCGAATCGCGCCATTGCTATGCCTAGACCGACCCGCGATGAAACTAGTATTTATATCATTGTTATTATCGTACAACAGATGTCGCCATAGTATATATTCAAAGTATGTATATTTTTATTATTATTCTATCAGTATTCATTTATTCACAAGCTTAATATTATTACTTTCCGGCAGTCTATTTATTTTAGTAAGTACCATTCGGGTCTCGAATCCAAAGTCCGCGGTTCGCATCCCGCTTCTGCCGTTATTTTTGTGCTTGGATTGACGCGTTGGAAAAAAGAATTTTATGTTTAGTATATGTATATTTAAGTAATAATAATATTGTAATATAGTCAATGATCTATAAAAGTAGATTAGAATATTGAAATAATAAAATAATATTCTAATAAAAATTAAAAAATAATTAATAATGTCTCCTTGAGACAATATCAAGAAGGTAAAAATTATCCATCAGTAACACAGGTAAATGATTGGTTATAAAGTCCGAGTCGGAACTATAAGTAGTCGTTTCACATCCATTCAGTCTATAGTTTGGTTCGAGACCCGAGTGGTACTTACTAAAATAAATAGACTGCCGGAAAGTAATAATATTAAGCTTGTGAATAAATGAATACTGATAGAATAATAATAAAAATATACATACTTTGAATATATACTATGGCGACATCTGTTGTACGATAATAACAATGATATAAATACTAGTTTCATCGCGGGTCGGTCTAGGCATAGCAATGGCGCGATTCGCCGAGCGGTATGAATACCTGGGCATTGTTGGTTTCCAAAGTCCGCGGTTCGCATCCCGCTTCTGCCGTTATTTTTGTGCTTGGATTGACGCGTTGGAAAAAAGAATTTTATGTTTAGTATATGTATATTTAAGTAATATGTAATACTTGTATAGATGCTGCAAATCTTGGCATCACACTAAAAGACAATGCAGCCGTATAATAATGACTTAGAAAAACATACGCCTGCGTAGAATACTAGGATTATGATGGTTTCATTTATTTGTAGAATGTCGTGGAACAGTCGGTTAAGAGATTAAGATGAACCTCGTTGGGAAATATATTTTAAATGCTGCAGGATAGCATAAAATAAAGTTGCCTTTTCTTCAAGTCTTGCGCCTTCTGAAAGGTCGTCAGGACATATAATACATATAATGTATTTGGCGAAGTTACTGGAGGTGGAGCTGACATGGGATTTGGCAAGAACATTAGCAATTTTTTTCTTCGTAGTATCAATCCTGTGGATTGGTTTCCAGCAACAAAATCTTGTATCTCGATTTCTACTTCTCTCGGTCCTCCGCAACCCTCTTCAGCTCAGCATAAGAGCTACAACTTATGTCCTCGAACACTTGCTGCAAATACTCTCATCTAGAGCGCCCTCTACAGTTTCTACCCTCAACCATTCCCTCCACAATGTCGTGAAGAAGACCATCGTGGTGCATGATGTGATTGATCCATCGGGCTCGCCTCTCTGAGATGGTTCTTACTAGGTACCTATCTTCCTTGATTATCTTGAGAACCTTATTGCTAGTGACGTGGTCTCTCCAGGAAAATTAGCAACTAACAGAGCTTTATGACGAAACTTCGTGACAACCATATGCACCAACTGAAATAGCGTATATGGTACGATGATGATGATAAATAAGTGTTTTTTTCACGTTCTATTTTTTCGAAATGGTCGCCATTTTTTTAAATAATTTAAATTAAAGAATATAATATTTTTGCACGTTTTTTAGTCTCCCTCATTCGGTTGTAAAGAACTCCTAATATCCACCAGCATAAATATCGCCTCACGAAGGCAGCCAGCATCTCTTGTGACATCGATGGAAGAGATACGGCAACGAGCGAAGAGCTGGTCTTTTCTTTTCATCATAATAATTCGCGAGAAAGTCGCACGATTGACTTCTTTGCTGGAGAAGGAGTGAATCATGAGAAGAGTGGGTGGCCACAACGTAATGTATAAAGGATTCTTCAACATTTCTAACAATGGATTACTTATTTTTGTGTATATATGATAAATAACAGGAAGGTTATCAACTGACAATACGTCGTGAAACTGATAATTATAATAATTAATTAATTTTAATTTTAAAAATAATAAATGAAAAATATTCAGTTTTGATTCACATTTAGTTCAAATGATTACATGTTTCGGCCTCCCTGGAGACCATCTTCAATGATGATAAAATAAAAATTGGCAGTGGCTTATATAGGTATGGAAGAGTAATTAGTTCCTACATTAGTACACATATATTTACAGGTTATATATGTGTACGGGTAAAACAATGGAAAAAATACATTATAAAATTAATTGGTATGTGGATTTTTAATGTATCAAGTTATTATATAACAATATTTTTTTGTTTTCAATTTAAAAATGACATTATAAAATAACAGTGTATTTGTTATTTTAGTAGACGACGGCCAGTCCATGGTGTATATGGTTATGAAAAAAAAACATCAGTAATGATTTGATTTTTTTTTTAATTTGTAATTTTCTGTAGTGAAAAGAAATATATTTGAAAATAAATAAATTACATTTTTTGTTGAGAAAGTATTTTTTTATAGATTGAGAACACCTTCTTTAGCCAGTGGTTTTGCGGAGGACCCAGTGAACTTTATTTGCTGATGTCGCTGTTATGACACGGATTGTTTATCGGATGATTGTTATT
Source organism: Glossosoma conforme (assembly GCA_022606575.1). Lineage (NCBI taxonomy): Eukaryota > Metazoa > Arthropoda > Insecta > Trichoptera > Glossosomatidae > Glossosoma > Glossosoma conforme. The sequence goes on along the minus strand of JAGTXR010000058.1, from coordinate 3,018,650 downwards.
GGTGGGAGCCAACACCATCTCCGCCTTAAATTCTGATGGAATCGAGCTTTAAGAAGGAGAGCTTTCAGCTCAGTTAACTTCCCAATTAAAATCATAAAGTTTTTCATTAGAAACTTCGTTAAAATAATTTATTTTAAATTACATAATTACTTACTGAAAAATAAACTACAATTTAATGCATTCGGCCTTGTCAATGCGTATAGCATAGTGATAAAACATTTGCTTACCTTGCCGAATCGTGACTCCAATCTGCGAAAAAGATTAAAATTAAAATAATTGTAAATCAAAGTCGTAGAAAGCAGTAACATAGTTTGTCATATTGTATAAAAACAACAGGTAAAACTTTATATAAGCCCACGTGATTTATTAAAAAAATACCTTACCGGTTTCGGTGCCACCGCACCTTCCTCAGAAGCTGCTAACTAAAGACCGTCTTTCTAAAGACTTAGATTTTTAATAATTTCTAAGCTCCATACATACTCTTTGTTGGGCTTAATTTGATCCATCACCCGTAAAATGACAGTTTATTTATTGTATAATAATTGGTGGTAGATTAAAGACGTCCGTGAACACCATACGTTCATAGTTTCAGGGCTGGCCGCTCAGTTGAAACTAACTAAATGGTATTCACTAACTGTGTATCGAGAGCCTTAGACAAGGGTAGACAAGTTGACTGTTCCTATAATGACTTTTCAAAAGCATTTGACAAAGTTGATCATGATATTTTGCTTGAAAAGTTAAACAAAATGGGATTATCTCATGGTCTACTTGGAAGTTATTTTAGAGACAGACAGCAGTTTGTATCCTATGGCTTTTATCGATCACGCAGCTTTTATACGTATTCGGGAGTTCCGCAGGGCTCTAACCTGAGACCGTTGCTGTTCTCGTTGTTCATAAATGACGTATCTGATGTTATAAATCATGCTATGTTTTTGTTGTTCGCTGACGACTTAAAGCTTTTGTTGGATGTAGTTACCCTGGACGATTGCAGACTTCTCCAGTCGGATATTGATAAAATATCTAACTGGGGTGCGCGTAACAAACTGATATTTAATATCGCTAAGTGTAGCGTCTTATCGTATACTCGTAATTATAAGATGGTATACCATAGGTACAGTATGGATGGTATTGGCATCCCGCGAGTATCATCCATCAGAGACCTTGGCATATTCTTTGAAAGCAAGCTAACGTTTCATGCTCACACTGAAGCTGTGTGTGGAAGGGCACTGAAGATGTTAGGATTTGTTCTGCGTAGTGCCAGGACTTTCTCGAGCACTAACGTACTGGTCGTACTGTACAATTCATTGGTTCGTAGCATACTTGAGAGTGGGTCTATTTTTTGGGCTCCCCACGAGGATAAATATGGCCTCATGTTAGAGAGAGTTCATAAGAAATTTTTGAAGTTTCTTTACATGAGGATGTATGGATATTATCGGTGGCTGTACCCATCTAACTTTATACATCTATGATGCATGAATGTTGAGATGTGTGTTTAGAATGTAAATAGCATAGTATCTTAGAATGCATGGATGAGATTTCTTCAACATGTCTTTGTATTCTTCTGTATAATACTAAGACATGTTGTATAATAATAAGACTGTATAATATAACTTTAAAAAATCATGTATCCTTTTATTACATGTATTGTTGTAAATTATTTTTTTATTTTATTTTGATTTTATATATAGACTAAAATCGTTTTGATTATTATATGTTTTTTTTTTCAGTTAACGCCTTTTCTTTATGCGACATTTAATTCGACTCAATTGAGGCCATTTAATTAAGACTAAATTTAAAAACTCCACCAATATATTAGCAATTATAAGGATCGATCACGAAAGCATGCTACACCCACGCATCACGGAGACCGTGATCATTTCTAGCAAGGGGTATTCAACTTATAAAATTCTAAAACTAATTTTGTCAAAAATATTTTTTATTATTTGAAAATCATTTTTTTAATTGTTTAAATCTCAAGTTGAAATTTTATAATATGTGTTAATTTATAAATTGTATTAGGTACCGTATGGTAATCGCGTTGTCATATTACTGAACATGGTATGCAGGTCTGCGTTCTAATTCCAGCGTCCTGCGTTTATTTTTTTATTAATTAACGAGAGAAGTACATTATATTAGATGATGTTTGCTGTTATTTTTTTTTATGTAAATCAATTGTTGATAATGGTTAAATGGGATAAACTTTTCAGTGGCTTGTAATTATTGTTATATAGCAAGATTCTTAGTATAAAATAATAAATGACAATACAAAATAAATGATAAACATAATACGTGTTAATTTCACAATTTGATGTGCTGTGCCAAATGACCGATTAATCAATGTTGGATGAAAAAATGAACATTGTGTGCGAGGTTTCTGGTTTGAATCCCCTCGTCTGATGTTTATTTTTCTCTGATTTATTGATGAGAGAGATGGATGCATGAGATGATTTTCACTGTTAATTTTTTATATGTGTAGCAGTTGTTGAATATTCTTATAAATATACAAGGGGTGTCTAAAGTGATAGAATATTGAAATATATTCTTTCTCAATAAAAAATGGTGTTTGCTTTGAATTTATATGTGTAACAGTTGTTGCCTATTTAGCATTAAAAATGAAACAAACAACCATTAGAATATTTGGCAACATAAAGTGCTTATATAGTATTTTTATGCCACAAAACTCTGTCAGCTGCCATGCTCCTGACGAAGACCTTCCGTGACAGTGAGAGACCAGGGGCTTGAATAAAAGTCAGCTGTAGCTCTTGCCCTTCTTTGGCATCTGTTGTACAAGTCTAAGCAAGTTTCCCCTTGGCCGACTGTCGTATCGAAGGCTGACTTATCCGCCCTCTTCACCTCGTCAAACCATCGTACCCCCTGTATTCTACCCAGGCATCTTCTCTCAAACTCCATTATTCGACTGTATTGGATCTTGATGAAATGCCAAGTTTCACAGCCGTAAAGAAGAATAGTATTCTATATTTTGAATCTAATTCACCTTCCCTGGTATCCCACAAAGGTGACCCAAGTGTTTTATCCTCGCCTGTGGCTAATGCACTAGCATTTAACCGATCCCCGTACGACTCTCTCCTGCAGTTAGAATTCTTAGAACCCACGACGTGCATTGTGAGGGACTCTATATGGCCTCAAGAGATACACAATCTGGAATACGTGCATGCGTAATTGCTTTAAAAGTCTTTAAAGTCTTACCTCGCTGCATGTGAAACCTCTCTCTACGTGAAACCTTGTTTCTCGTGAAATCTTGCTCCATGTGAAACCACGGCAATTGTTTTCGGGATCGAGATCATTTAAGATAGAATGTTTATAGTAGGTATGACATTTTATTCAATACGGATTGTTGCTCTTCCATAGATTAACAATGTGATTGTAAAGTAAAGTCGTTTAGTTAGTTATTGCAAATGCAAGTTACAGTGTTAATGAAAAAAAAATAATTCAAATTTCTGTATTGGTTGAATGCGAAACGATGTCTCAATTATATAAAAAAAACGCTTTTAACATTGTTTTCAGATTGATTACATTGATATACTAGTCAGAAGGCATAATCCAATGGTTAAAGAGCTTGTTTGTCATTTAGACACCGTCGGATCAAAACCCGGACAAGTTTATTTAAAAAAAAATGAGTTTATCAAATCTCGGGCGGTGTGAATAGAGTAGACAGAGTTCGAAATGAGCATATTCTAGGTTTCATTTCGGGTGGTCCCCATACCTGAAAAAAGATAAGGGAAAACCGCCCAAGATGGTATGAGCATGTGACACAGAAGTAACGAGGCTAAAGAAGAGATGAGTTTATTACATCTTAGATACCCTAGTAGAATTAAGCCACACTTTAAGGACATAAAAACAATATTCAAGAGTGTAAGACTTATCATATTATCTCCTTAAACGATTAAAAAAACGCCTAAGATTGAACACCCAAATATTTCTGTGGTACTACAGCCGTAGTCTGTGCAAGTTCGCCGTCTCTTGCCCACCAGTCTTGGAACTATCTATGTTCTCATGTAGACTTTCGAATATTTAGTTATTTTGGGACAAAAATAGACAATCTGAGCTTACAGAACTGTGAAATTGCAATTTGCGATGTCAGAAGGCATCCTGTTTTTTTCAATCATTTTATGATATGCGAAACCAAACGTAACCTAATCTCAAGTAATAATTATGTAAGTGAAGAAACTTGTAACAATTCAATAAAACCAAGAGTAATGGAAGAAAAACATTTTTTTAAAGTAATTGAAACCTTACAATTCGCCATTTAAGAAACACAAATAGAAACATAGCTTTTTTTACATAACGTCATTTAGTTACTGTCTTTGTTTTTTAGAGATTTCTCATTGACTGACTCAACTTCTCAGCTTTCTTCAATGTTATATAGGCAATAAAAGTAAACAAAAACTTTTACTGATTTCATTGATATATTAATTAAACCTTTCCCCTGCCAGACCAATTGTGCAAGAAAGACCCCCATAGGCCAGCCGTTTTCAATGTCAGAAAAGTCATTTGAAAAAATCAAGAATTGCTTAATATAATGTTATTTAATGTAAACTTACCAAATTTGGATGTTTTTCCCCTTTTCCATTAGAATAGACACACTTAATTGATAAATAATGTTGTGATAATTTATACGAACAGGGTTGTCACAAAGTGTGTAGTTTAATAATGATCTGGCGAGTTAACTCGTCCGTGGCCTGTTGGGACCTAACGAGTTTGGCGAGTTAACTCGTCCGTGGCAGGGAAAGGGTTAAGACAAAATATAAATTTAAAAAGTAATGAAAACTGTTTATTTTAATTGAAAAACAAGATATTTCCATGTAAGGAAGTGCTCACATTTACACTCGTAAAAATATTCATCGAAACGGATTCGGTCGTCGAGTAAAACTTTTACCGCAATATAAATGCATTAATTCATTTTATTCGATCGTTTGCATCGCCAATTTTATTGATTGCATCGTTTTGATTCGAACAGAAGTCGAAACACGGGCTCGGGCTGTTCCCAGAATATTTGCATTCGATCATCACTTTTAATTGGTTATCGCAATAACTCTACAACGTTCTCAGAGTACGTTTTGATATTTTTTTTTTTAATTTCCCAACTCTGCGGTCGAGTGGGAGACTTTTATTGACAACCCTTACAAAGTGAATGGAACTCAATGATACGAATTTCAGTTTTCAATTATCAAATTAAAAACATCACTGTCAAGAGACAACTTTTTGGATAGACTCTTTAGGCAACAAGATTTGGATTGAGGAAGGCTATGGATTGGTCAAAACTGCTGTCTCCTAAACAAATGCCATATCTAACGTGATCCTATAAAAAAGGTGAATAAATAAATATATTTATATGGATTTTTTAAATTTTTATTAGAATATTATTTTATTATTTCAATATTCTAATCTACTTTTGTATGGATCATTTACTATATTACAATATTATGGCATCTGTTTAGGGAGACTGCATCTTCACATAACGCTCAAGCTTTTCTCAATCCATCACTGTCAAAACATAAATTTTTATAGCGACATCTAACATACGATGATAACAATGACATGAATACTAGTTTCAGCGTGAGTCGGTCCAGGCATAGCTAGCCGGTCGGCTGAGCGGTCAATACCTGGGCATAGTTGGTTTCAAGGTCCGCGGTTCGCATCCCGCTTCTGCCGTTATTTTTGTGTTTGGATTGACGCGTTGAAAAAAGAATTTTATGTATAAATATGGTAAATAAAAATAAATATGTTTATCACTGAAAGCATTGAAAACAAAAACATTTCGACTTTTTCACGTTATTTTTTAGGTTAGGTTAGGTTTTCAATTTTCATCAATGAGCAAACTCTTCATCTACAGTTGATTACTTCTTTGATGAATTTATTGCAGAGAGTTTTTAATATCGATGGCTTTAACATACTTGTAAATCGTTTAATGAATTTTATTGCATTTTTATGAACGTATTTTAAACAGTACACGATCATCAGGATATGATCATCATCATCATCATCACCATATCCACTTCCCAAACCAAGTATATGGTAATCACATACTGATGCCACAAAGTTCGGTCAGTCGACTTGGTCCTATCCTGATTCTCATGTCAGCGATATTAAACAAAAAACTAGTTGTCACTTATACTTTTTGACAAGAATATAATATATTATATAAGACATGGAGTTAACTTGTAGAATTACAACAAAAAGCTTTAAAAATATCTTTAAAACCAGACTCAAATATCCGCTTGAATCTCATGGCGCCTTTATATGTCATACGCAGTGAAAGGGTTAATGGGCGCTCTTAATTCAGTGCTCAGTTGACGAATAAAATAATAAAATCAGCGCTTCTCAAGCCCGGGGCCGCTAAGGACAGGAGTGGAGTTCTCCCACGGCATTTATCAGCTGATTTAATTGCAAGAATCGTAAAGTGCAATATACTGATTGACGATTAACTAAACAGAAGCAATTTAACTTTTATAAATATTTATTCATCATCATCAGCCTGTATCCGTTCACTGTTGAACGCAAGCCTCCCGTATGAGTTTCCATTCTGCGTTCCGCATCCAGGTCATTCCCGCTATTCTTTTTATGTCGTCAGTACATCTTGAAGGGGTCGGCCAATGCTTCGTTTGCCAGTTAATGGGGGCCACTCTAATACTTTTCTTCCTCGTCGAACGTCGTCACTTCGACAGATATGTCCTGCCCATTGCCACTTGAGTGTGCCTATTCGTTGGGTAGCATCCACTACTTGAGTTCTTCTGCGTATTTACTCGTTTCGGATTCTATCTTTTAGTGACACTCCGAGCACGGATCGCTCCATAATGATAAATTTGATAAATTCATCCAGCCTTGTTTTTATATGCATCACAATAAGCACCATTTATTCACTTGCTGGATACCATGGTTTTGTATTTTATCTGTTTCTGACGTGTATAAGCATAGCGATAAATAGTAGCTCCGTCAATCTCAACTCATTTCACATTCTTCTTCAGGGTTGATGACTTAGTGATCAACCCTGAAGAAGATCCCTGCAATGGCGATCGAAGTATTGGAAATTAGTAATTCGCTATACACGGCTGAGCCCAAGAGCCACAATATCAAAGATTATTTTGTTAAAATTTATGACTGAATTTCAAATAAACACCCATTTTTCATGGTAAGAACCTTTTTTGAATGCTGCCTGAAAAACATAAAAAGATATCGTCAAGCAATAAAATCAATATTTATTTCTTCTCAATTGCGATAAAATATAATAAAGATTTCGAGCTCTTAATACAGAAATGAAAGAGTTTGGATTGCCTTGTACGACTTTAATAATTAACGGCGAAGATAAATATCGTGTTTTGATTGCCAAATGAATATAAAAATAGTTCTGATTCCGAAAGCGAATCAACGTGGGCATATCGACAATCTACGATCTACATACAAGATATAATGTTGAATATTACGCATAAAATTATGAAACTACATTAATGATCACACTTAAGATGACATTTTACAGATATTTCATGCTTTGACAAAATTCGTATCCCGACATATCTATATATATAAAAATCAATGTCTGTCTGTCTGTCTGTCTGTCTGTCTGTGTGTCTTTGATGAATTCCGTTACCATTAACCCGATTGCGATAATACTTTGTCGAATTATTGCTGATTTTAAAAACAAAAAGATAGGATACTCAAAATTTGATTTAATTACAAAAATTAATTGAATATTTAAGTAAAACATGTTTTCATACAAGACTTTTGTAACTTGACAGCTGTCAGTTGAAAAAGTGTTGCCATAGTCAGAATTTAATGGTGAGTAATCAATATATATATAAATCAATATCATAGTTTTGATTCAGTCATGACATACATTTTAAAGTGCTTGGTTTTGCTTTATGCTTCCAATAAAAGACCAATTACACTGCTTATTACCAGGAAAATAACAGACTTAAAGGTTAGGATGTTTTTTTAGAGAAAATTTGACAAATAACCGGCAAACGATTTAAAATCATTTATCTTCACCCCTTTATAATTATGCTACAAATATGGATGTTAGCTTTACATACAAAATTACAAATCTATTGTCTTAATTTCAGGTGAAGAAACTACCAAGAATCTAAGCTCGATGAATTATAACGCATATCGTTTGACGATTCGTCGAAATGCTGACAACTACTTGCTGAAGTTTCGTCGATTACTGCAATATAATTCAACCAGACCAAATATATGATATCATATGTACCGAAAAATTCAACTTAATAAAATCCAAAATCTGCTCATTTATTGCCTTTCGGGTGAAACAAAGTTCACCGGGTCAGCTAGTTACAAATAAATACGTATTCTCCTTCGAAAGATTCAGTTATATTTACAATAGTAAAGTCAGTGCCGGCTTTAGGGGATAGGCGAAGTGGTTCGGTGCCTCAAAGCGTCAAATAAGCTAGAGGCGCCGAAGATAACCAATCGTTTTTATATATTTTTTTAATATACACAATATGGGGCGTTAGAAAAAAATAATATATAAATAATATTAAGCTTGTGAATAAATGAATACTGATAGAATAATAATAAAATATACTTTGAATATATACTATGGTTGTCGTAAGATAACAATGATATAAAATAGTTTCACAGGTATATGGGCAAATAATGGCGCGATTCGCCGAGCGGTATGAATGCGCATCCCGCTTCTGCCGTTATTTTTGTGCTTGGATTGACGCGTTGAAAAAAGAATTTTATGCTTAGTATATGTATATTTAAGTAATAATACAATATAGTCAATGATCTATAAAAGTAGATTTTTGAGTTAATTAATTTTTGTAGGTTGTGTAAGTAGTTACAACATTAATAGCACATATATCAAATATCGATTATAATGTTTCTTTTAAATTCATTTTTATATGCTAAGCTCACGAAAACTTGTCCAAGCTTATGGAAATAATAAAATATAATATGCTTGGTATTTCAGTAAAATATGTTTTTTTTTTCAATAAATTAATACAAACATACAAATCTTCATCCAGTATTATGTTTTGTAACATTTCTCTCGCGAGTTTCGAAAAAAAAAGAAACGGCAGATACTGGAACTTAAACCACGAACTAAATAACTTTTAGGTTTTCAAGGCCATTTGGGATTGTGGCTTTTGGGTTAAGCCGAGAGTGGCGAATTATTTCTGTCCAATATTTTGACCGCCATTGCAGGGGTCTTCTTCAGGATTGATGACTTGATGATGACAGTCATCAACCCTGAAGAAGACCTCTGTAATGTTGAACCAAACTGTGCACTTAATTTTATTCTATATACAGCGCGATCAACCACGACCAATTTTCTTCCTGAAGACTCGAGAAATTTTGACGAATTCATGCTATTGAATCATTTGAATTGTAACAAATATCGCTTTATTGTATTTTTTTCATATTATTAATCGAATGGTCGAACTTTATTTATTCACAAACATTTATTTTAAATTTATTTTTATTAAATGAAATTTGAGGTAGATTAGTATATGTGTATAAATTTCTTAAACTGTTGGTATTGATCAATTATCTATAGGAGTATAAAAGTATCTACATATATTCTAATAAATACAATCAATCAGATTTTTTTTTTAAAGAATGCATAAAAGTATATTGCATTAATTAAATGATTATATTTTATTAAAATATAGTATACTCTTAACATAATTCTTTTTCAGATTTTTAATTTTATATCAGAGTTGGTAATAGTTACAACCTATCTATATACGAATCGTTCTAAGTATCATTGTTACTGACGTTCCAGAATTCTATCAAGAAACATCATTCTAAATAAACAAAAATAAACAAGAAATAACTGTATTATTTGAATTTTATTTTAAAGTATTTTGATTGCTTATCAAAAACCAACAGACTGAATAATAACACTTGGCACTTTGGATATTCTGAATGCATATTTTCTGTTTGGTGTAATTCGATATTAGCGCTAGACTCTCTTTTATTTTCTTTGCGGGTTAATCGTTTGATAACTAACCAAATTTGAGAGTTCATATTACAAATATTTTATCGGCCGTTTGATCTATTTCCTCAAATAACAAACTGTATGAGCTCACCCTATATTTCAAAATAATAAAGCACGATTAAACGAACAGGGATACTATAAAATCTTTATATTGTACATTTATTCAATTTAGTGCACCGCAAAAAATCAAAGTAAATTTTGGAATAATTTTTTTTTTTACAAATCATCCATTATGGTTGTTTAAAATGTTATTTTGAACATAACTGTGTTGTATTAAACATCCAAAAATAAAGTAATTGTTATAATCATACTCTTTATCTTAGAGTCAGATACGACACAGGGCATTTTGCCACTCTATGTAAATTAAATGGATCAAGGTCCAAAACAACATGTATCGAGGAATTTGCGGTGTATGACATTCAATGTGTCAATACAACTTTTATAAATGCTTACTCATGTTTAAATTAGGGTATTAAAAGGGGTCTCGTATCAAATAAATTAGTATCAACTCAACTCCGGTCTTTGGATTTATCGTCAGTGCCGGAACCTTGATATTCTGGCATCAATATTTAAACTGATGCCATCATTTCGGGACCGCGACCTCAGTTCTAGAACACTGGTACAATTCAACAAATAAATAAAAATAATATATGGTTTATTAAATTGTCATTTTATTTATTTCTTTCAGAAACATAACAAATACAAATATATCTATTAAGAACCTGAAATAAGATATAATACAAGATTTGTTTTAGGTATTTACTATTATTAACAACAATTATTTAAAAGTCCTGAAGCTCGCTCAATAGAAGACTCCACGAAATTACTTTTGATAAATAAATTCGTGGAGCTCATGTCGAAACTGAGCTTCTCTCAAGTGGAATATATCAATATTCGGGGCGATATGGTTGAACAGTCTGATCACTCTCCCAAGAGGCTTAGTCTCTGGCAGGTTAGTATTACTTCTAGAAACAATCTGTGCCTCCTTATCCTTAAATATAACTATCTCACAACCTACACCCACCTACTCACTCACACCTTGCAATACCAGCATTTAAACACACACACTTCCTTGCATAATTGACTCTACAATGGCTACCCGACGTAGCCGAAATATGTCTTTTCTAACAAAAATTGTGGAATAATTGCTAAAAAATCTTTTACTTTTATTTGATATTATGGAATCCATCAAGAGTTATCGATGGAACTAAATTACTTACGAAAAATGAGTTATTTTAGGATTTTTATTTAATCAATTTGTTGCTGAAAGAAACATCACGTTAATTGGTGCTCACTGTAAATTTGTATGTGATCGTATACACTTTGGAAAGCAACTTATATAAGTTGTTTTTCTTAAATTTTTGGAGTAATTACGCGTTGAGTCTTTATTTACATAATATCATGTCCCTTTGCTTTTTTAAGCGATTTCTACATCGTCTTCAATAACAGTTTGTTAATTTAATGTTATGCATGGCAAAGAACCAAATACCGACCAATTTACCGAAGGTAGATTGAGACGTTCATCGCTGATGAGGTGCAAACTGGTCCTGGCGATGAAAAAATTACATCGCATAAAAATGCATAACTTCCCATGAAATGCCACTCGTCCTTTTTTGTCCTGAAAAACAAATTAACATCAATACCAATTTAAAAAATTCCACGAGATGAGTTTATAAATTGGTTTTATGTTGTAAAATTATTTATTTATTATTACACCGATGAAGATTAAAAACATATTCAACAATTGGTACACTTACTCGTGCAAATCTTTCGCAAATACATTCTGATAAGTCTTTTTTTTATTTATTTAATTAAATAAATAAATATTAATATAATAAAAAATAAAATGCACTTTTGAATGCAAGCTGCAGAAAATATACTCGATACTGACTACTGAGCCAAATTCACCACATCATCGAGTCAATTGGAATATGTATTAAAGTTAACACCCGCCATCTTTAAAAAGGTGACAACTAGTCGCAGGTTCGTTATTTGGACACGTGAAGGAAGTATGCAGGAGCAGGTCGCAAAACAAAGAACTTTTCAGCACAATTCGAATTTATTTTCAATACATGACTTCGGTTTCCCCGCACGACCGTAACATGATGTTTCGTCGGCCTCGGTCGGACGGGACTGCCATGCGACACGAGTTGACGACAAACACTGTCACAAATTAAAGTTATCAGTTGAACCAACATGAAATGGAGGAACTGTCATAAAATGGCATATGCAAGCGCCGTGTATTTTCTCTATGTAATAATAATAATAAATAATCTAGGCCTCGGCAGCATCGCGCTAATCATCCGATTATTTGAAATTGTTAGAAGAGGGCTGCCTGTATTAAATATTAATCCTGCCATAATCTGAATTTGTTATTAATACAAAAAATATTCTGAGATTTCATAAAGTACCAATAATTTGGTATTTCAAACACTTAAACAGTATTTTTTCATAATTTAAGAATATACAATATGTATTTTCATGATGCTATCTTTTGTATGACATCTCAAATGCATCAAACATGTGTATCTTTCGCTTATCCAAGGCCGCTTATGTTAAGGAGTTGATAATTTCAGGCACAGGTGTTTTGATATAAAATGCTAAGCAGTCAAGTTAACAACAAATAGGCGATTACCTGCGATGTTATCTATGGCTTGTGCCTGCCCCCCACAGCGGCCGCGGACGTATGTCTATTATTTGTCGATTGTCTGATAAACTTCTTGCTGAGCGGCAAACTTAGGATGACCATCAATTTAAGATTCAAGAACAACATTTGTTACCCTTGTTACATATCTAATTCTAATTTTAACTCTATATTTGCGCAATATACAGGAATCGCAGCTTAACTCGATTAAAATAAAGTGCCATCTATACGGCGCCTGCATCATTCCCATTCTTTTTTACGGCTGTGAAACTTGGCATCTCACAAAAAACCAATGCAGCCGTACAGTAGATTCTTAAAACAATTGTGTGCGAAGAATAGTGCAAGTACGATAGTTTGACTTCGTGAAGAATTTTTCAATTTTTCCTAGCAAATGCGCATTACTTTCATAAATTTTTTTTCGTGTCTAATGCCGTTAATATGTATCTAACTCGCACGGCGGTATAGTATACATTTCTAAATTGAAACTATGACCACTGAAAGCATTGGTTTACAGAAAAAACTCGCTTACCGTCTTGCAAATGCTGAACTGTTGTTTATTACATTATTAAATAAAGAAATACTTTTTTTCTTCCAATATCCTTTTCATATCTGATACATAAAGTAACCACGAACTGTTACCACAAAGTTATATCATTTATCATTGCTTAAAGAAACACCTGCTTCCAAAGGTTCAACTTACATTGTTTCCTTTAATCTCCAAAGGTGAAGATCTGAGTACTTGATGAGTCGGTTGCTGTATCCGAGGTATGGTTTTCATAATATTAAGCAATTGGTGGTAGACGTAGTTGCTCCGTAAACACCACCTGTTTATAGTGCATTACTGTAAAAATGTTGATAGTACGTGAATGCCGGGGTATAATTAAATAATTCGTTTGTTGGAAAGAACGAAAACTTTGTAGTAAAAACCTTGTCTATAACTGAAAGATGGTTACCCTAAGTGGTGCTGAGACATGCTCAGATTTATGAGCATCTTAGTAGAAGAGTAGACCTCGACAAGACAGTGAAGGCTTGCTTCATGCAGTTAATGAGCTTCTAATGTATATCAATTAAATATACGATTAGTTATTTCTTAAGGTCATGTAATTTAGAGAATTTCTAATGATCAACAGGTAATTTTGAAATTTCTACATTATGATTTTTACATAATTATTGTCATTACTGTGGTCCCAAAGTACAGTTAATCCTGCTATTACGTTTCCATATGAGAGTCTATTCTATTAAAAGTCTATATACTATTAATATAATTATTAAGAGTTGAGCCGCCTCTTAGAATCAGTTGATCTAAGTCTCAGGAGCACCGATCTTATTATCCGATCCTTAAATCTTCTGCTTAACAAATCTTCCAAGATATGGCTTCCGATACTTCACCTGTCATCTCATGTCCCCAGACTTGTGCCCTGGAGATTATCGGGGACTATATATGTTCCCATGTGGCCCTTCAGAAGCAGAGATGTCTTGGAACAAGGCATAGGCAATGGTAACTAGAAAAATGTTTAGCGGTATTTTGTGATCAATTATGTAACGAATATGCGAAAAAAATAATTATATATCGGCTGGTGGGTAAATATTAGTGGTGAAAGCGTTTGTTAAGCAAACTGAAGGTCGTGGGTTCGATCCCCGACGAAAAAAAAAATACTAAGCTTCATAAATAATACCCCCAAAAAAGTTGGTGTGAATTTGATCCTTCACTATAAAATGCACATGTCATAGTCTATTAATTAAAATTGATGGTAGACGAAAATCTTCTCGTGAACACCATGAGTTTTTGATCGACCGTTCCTTCGCAATACATGGATGATGCCTATTCGTTGGGTAGCAAAATTGGGCTGTAGTCGATGATGTTGGCGTATGTTATATAGGTCCATAAAATCCAAAAGGGATATTTCTGAATCACTATCACCATGTCTAAGTTATTTCGCCCTATTATTCCCAGATAGATATGTCGTTGATATCCTTCTCTCCAATGGAAATAGGATGAATTTGATATCAATTTACTGGATGACAGGATGCATGGTCAGGTTCACAATACAAAGAACTTGTTTTCGTTTCACGATTCGCGTTTATTTGTCAAACACTTCCTTTTTCGTCACCCGTTATGGCGGAACACCCATGGATGATGAGAAAATTGGGCGTGCCCCCATGTAACGGTCGCGAATGTGTTGATATCTCTAACTTGATATCAATTTACGCGGATGCTCTCCTCTCGCGCTGCTTACCGTCACGGCAGAAGTGAATTCAATATGACAGTGGTACCAACAGGAAATGAGCCAACTGTTATAACAAATAAAATGGCATATGCAAATACCGTGTATTATTTTACAAATAAAACTAACATCAGATGTGCATGTCAGGCGAGCGAACAAAAATAAGAGACAAAAAAACGTTTTTCGAAGCTTTACGGCATCAGCCCAAAGGAAATTTATCAAGCTGATATCAGTGTTTTCGTACAAAGTAAATAAAATATCACAAATACATGCTAGATATATTGAAATATTTTCTCACCTTATATGAAACAAACCACTGCATAAATAAAGAGAGATTCATTACTACTGCCATGCGATAATTTAATAAATACATTACAGTAAATACATGTTTTCACCTGAATGCATCGACAGTATGTAATTGAAACTGTTTGAACCCGCATGCTGCATGAATCACGCGAGTCTAGATAACTAACAAACTGCTCGCAGAAAATCAAACTCTGCTATTAATCTATCATTAATCGAGAGACCTGTATTTAAATAGTAAACTGTTGCATACATCACTATCAGGCCTGAGCAGGAGCTATTAAAACAGTGGCCGTATCAATAATTACCTGGGTTAAGTGTTTATGAAAACGTTCGGCCGATAAAGACATTGGATATTGTGGAGTAAGAAGCCACCTATACGGGTGTGTTTGTTTTACGAGCAAAAATGATAGAATTTACGAGTAAAAATTCATTGACCTCAGTGGCTACTACGTAGAAAAATAGGTACAAAGTCTGAACTTTTCAAAAATGTACGCATTCATGGAATTAAACATGTTTTACACTGCGAAAAATCACTGGGAATCTTGTATTACGGATTACCCTCGTATATCTGACTTAATAATAATACTAACCTGCCAGGGACTATGCCTCTTGGGAGAGTGATCAGACTGTTCAACGATATCGCCTCGAATATTGATATATTCCACTTGAGAGAAGCCCAGTTCCGACATGAGCTCCACGAATTTATTTATCGAGTCTTCTGTTTAGCGGGTTCCGAGACTTTTTAAATGATTGTATTATTATTTTATTATTTATAAATTGTTATTTATCCTGTATACTGTTTTAGAAATGAATTAAATATTAAAGTTATTTGTGATGTTTCTAAAAGAAAAATAAATTGAAATTGAAAAAAAAATTGAAATTAAGAAAAACCGACCATGTCAAGTCCTGTTTTTGAAGACCCAGATGAGAACCCGTTAATGGATCCACGCAAAAAGCTAATTTTTAGTTAGAACAACGTGGAGTTATATAATTATCTTTCCTTATCCTTTTCATACCAAGAACATAATCAGATTTTTTTCCACTTTATTTTTCTTAGGAAATGCGTTTTACTTTCATAAAATACCATTCATCTGTGTGTAATGGCGTCAATATCATCTTTAAGCCCTTGATACTTGTACGGTGGGTGTCACGATCTATCGTCCCTAGACAATTCGTTCAACAACTCATCGGTAACGACGTGGGGCGCACTGGACGTCTGGTGCACGGGACATTTGGCGCGCGGGACAACTGATACACTGGCTGTCTCGCTAACCTAACCTTACCAAAGGATTTTTTCAGTGATCGTAGAGTCCAGAGATCCATAGGTCTCGTTAACGAAATAACTTAGGTTAGATTAGCGAGACATCTAGTGCAGCAGTTTTCCCGTGCACCAGATATCCAGTGGGCCCCACTTCGTTACCGTTGAGTCGTTGATCGAATTGGAACTGGGTACGAAATGCAGCGGAACCGTACGGTGGTATATTACGAGTATATTGTAATCATTGAAACTATTTACAGAAAAAACTCGTTTAATGACTTTGAAAATGCAGAAACGTTGCTTAACTTTTCAAATCAGTCTAATAAAAGCGACTACAGGTTGCCGGGATCGTCATAAGGACGCGTGGTGGATGATGAGGAGTAGATTGCCAAAACAAAGAACACGTCTAGAAGCACATAGATAAAAAACTGATAAAATTCGGTCATCCGTCCTGGGCAGACAATATCTGTACCTCACCTGCCCCGGACGGACTACGACTGACGCTCCCCACGAGTAACAGTCACAGCGCCCGAAGACTACGTATCGGCTACCTAGCGAACTATCTGCTCTCATGACAGGTAGATCTCTGAAGACGGGACGGTTGAACAAAGCGAACAAAGCGAACAAAGCGAAAAAAAGTATCAGACTATTCGTTGAAAGTAATTGAATATAAATATTATAAATTTATTTACCTTAATAGTCACGGATTATGTCCAATTTTCTTGGGTGTAATTCTAGCAGAATCATCGTTTGATTACATTTTCATAATGGATTGATAAAGATACCGGAAGCCAGTTCTGCCACCCATACAGAACGTCACTTGCAATCGATCGAAACTTGCGTTTAAAGATACGTGGGCTTAATGTGAAGCCTGAACAGATATATTTAAGATGCTTATATACTGATGGATGATAATGATGATGGTGATGACCTAAATCATCGTCCGTTGATCCGTTGACTCATTGATTTACGTTATAACCTCAAAATTGAGCAACGAAATTCAATCACGTTTGTTTAATACAACTTTAAATACACAAATGGTGACATTCCAAAAAGAATTTAAATTTTAATTGATGTCAAATATTCTTCACAGAAACACATTGCTTGACTGATTTTAATGTATTTTTTTATAATTGTTAATTTATTGAAGATACTTCCTTATAGATAATGTAAAACAAGAAATTTTTATCTAATTAATATTTTAATTTCATAATTACTTGATATTGTTTGTTCATTTTAATCAATCGATAAGTTTTATTTGTGTTTTACATAAAAAAATAATATTTCAATTCGTTAGAGAAATAATTAACATAATTTACTAACAGGTAGATTTTCATCAAAATTTCAATGCCTTTCAATCAAGTAATAAATATTCAATATAAGTTTTTTTTGTATATTTTTATGAAACAGATATTTAATTTAATACTGTAAGTTTTTTTTTAAATTTAAATCTTAATTACTCGTAATATATATAATCGTGTCGGAAACAACAGGGTCAGATCCTGTCTGCTTAGAAGTGGGCGACGTCAATAGCGTTACTCTCGGCCATCATCAGGTCTTCCTGGGTTCAGCTACTCGGACACAGCGCACACTCCAGAAAGTGTGATAGGGTCTGCTCCACGCCGCAGTCACATTCAGTCGGTCCGCTGTAAAACTGCCAGGCTTTCATTTGTGTGCTCGTCTTGCATACTCCGGTCCGAAGTCTGTTAAAAGACCTCTATATATTCCACCCCTGGTTGTGTCCAGGGGCTAGGTCCTCTTTCGGAGCAATCCAAGTATTCTCCTCAATTGCGCTTCTCCACATATTTAGCCACATGGTGGCTTCAGGTATCACCAGTTCCGTTGTCGACTGTAGGAAACTTCTTCTTGATTTGAGCCGTGTGGTTATCTTTTGATACCCAATCATAGGGTGGAGTGTGTCGTGGGTTGCTTTGGAGAGCTCCTTTTTGGTGGTGACTTCTCGCCAAATGTTTGATGGGGCGACGCTCGAGAGTTAGATATAGCCTTGATACTGGGGTAGGTTTTAGGCACCCCGTAACTACCCGGCACGTTTCATTCAGAGCAATATCCAATTTCTTGGTATGTGCAGACCTTGCCCATACTGGCTACTACGGATACAACAACACACTCGAAAATAAGCTAATTCAAGTTTTCAATTTTGTAAACATTATTGAAAATGACCCGAATATGAATTGCATCCTACAGTCAGTTAAGAGACAAAGAAGGTCCTGTTCGGGTCAGGTTTATCGAATACCACAAGAGTCTCTGGTCTCTAGTTGTTCTGGAATACAGTTGAAATGCTTACGAAGAGTGTGATTGCCAAAATTTTAAATCTAATGGAAGACTATGATGGCTAAATTTTTTTAATGAAAGCTATTATCAGCCACTTTGTTTCAGCTTGATGGCAGATATTTAAGAAATAAAAGAAACAAATAAAATTATTGGTTATTGGTGGATGTTGAGTAAAGTTCAATATTGTAATAATAATAAGCCACTGATTTATTTTATGAACGCCTGATGAACGAAACATTGTAATCATGTAAATTTCATTACCCATCGCTGACCGTGGTTAGAATTCCACCATTCGCCATATATTTTCATAACAAAAATTTCATGTAAGATGATGCCTTTAATGTAATCTGATGTATACAAGAATAGGGTGGTATTTTCTTTTATATAGAAAAAGAAGTTGTTTGTCGTTGAAATAGCGACGTAATCTGTAATAACACACCTAGTTATTTTGGATGCTTGTTGTGAAGTTGTTTATACAATAGATATGTTCATCATCATGAGTCTCCATACTATTTGATCCTCTCCCTTCCGCATCCAGGCCACAATTTTGCAGGGAGTCAGCCAATGCTTCGCTTGCCAGTTCTTGAGCGTCACTCCAATAATTTTCTTCCCCATCGACCGTCGTCACTTCAACAGATATGTCCTGCCTTTTGCCACTTGAGTATGCATATTCGTTGGGTAGCTTCCACTTCTTGAGTTCTTCTGCTGTAGATGTGTATAAGTTGATAAATAAAAACAACATATTGACATCAACATGATGTAGCCCTTGCTGACTGGTACCGAATACCTCGATATACAATCTTTCGCCTTTTATTTATGTTAGCTTGTCATACATTTATGTGTCGCCATATTAGCATTTTGGACAAGTTCACTCACGGGTGTGTTAGTTATATAAACGGTCGATTGTGGCGCTGGGCAAGAGCCATCTACGAGCGCGACCAGTCGTATCTTGCCCTTCGGCGAAAGCATATTGTATAGTGGCTCGGCCTAACGCTGTGACTAGGTCCGGGCCACAAGTTTGTGAAGTTTATCGTAAATATATGTCAATGCGCTTCCGAAAAAGTCTGTGTAATTAATTTGCTCTTAATTCTGCCATCACGCGACGGAATAACACATTTTTTTCAAGAGAAGAGGATGTTAATATATTTTTTTGTTAATAAAACTTAGATACTAAGTATGTAATATCGCTTTTAGGTCAGCTAATTTCAATACAAAATGCTCATCAGTACATAGATGTTTAGTGGTTTACAAGGTAAACTTAAATCGTTTAACTTAAATTCACCTTTCAAGCAAAACAACACCACTACTGTATAATAGCCCGTTATGCAAACACAATAGAGCTTGAAAGTCTACGCATATAAATGAATACAGATAACATGTATTTGATAAGTCCATAAAATAATTAATTACCTGCGCAAACCACTTTAAAGACGTTCAGCGCATTTAAATGTTAAGTATTCTACTATTTATCACTTACCTGTGATAGTGCAAACTGCTTAATGTGTAATGGATAGAAACGTTGCCATTTGAAAGTTACGCTAACATATTTATCTTACACGTTTTTCTTTTAATTTGTGAATTTTCTCATCGTGCACAAAACACTAAGTAAAATATTATTTGACCATGAGAGAGGTCATGTGTTTGATTTCAAGTCTCAAAGACGCTTCAAATAAAAGTATTTTTTTACCATCACTATGTTTGCTCTCTTAATGAGTTGAAATGTAACTTTATGTTGGAGAGGGTACAGAAAAAAATTTCTAAAGCCTCTCTACATGAGAATGTATGGATGCTATCCGTGGCTGTATCCAATTAACTTCATACAGGGTATATTAGAGAACATTGAGTTGAAGACAAGAAGGGATGTGTGCTTAAGTATGCATTTCTTCCGGCTGTTGCGCGGCGTATTCGGGAAGCCTGAAATTTTGTTGATAATCGGTCTGTATGTTCCCGATAGATATCTGAGAATAAGGAGGCACAGATTGTTCGCTCTCCTTAACTATGCCTCTTGGAAGAGGGATAGACTGTTCAACCAAATCGCCTCGGGATGTTGATATATTTCACGTAAGGGAGGCTCAATTCAGGCATGAAACACGAGTTTCTTTGGAAGAATTATTTGTTGGCGTCGTCTGTTTGATGAGCATTGGGACCTTCTGTTGCTTGTCTTTATTGCTTTGTTCTTAGTACTTAATCTTAAGTACCTATATTTGAATATTAATTTTGATTGAACTATAGTAACGATTCTATTTTTTTTAAATTTATAATGTTTCTG
The DNA here is from genome assembly GCA_022606575.1 of Glossosoma conforme. Taxonomy (NCBI): domain Eukaryota; kingdom Metazoa; phylum Arthropoda; class Insecta; order Trichoptera; family Glossosomatidae; genus Glossosoma; species Glossosoma conforme. Next base: position 2,997,680 of record JAGTXR010000058.1, on the reverse strand, counting down.
TAGGTGAAAAAAAAATGAATTGAAATTGAATTAACTGCACCATATGGACGTTGAAAATTGTCTCATTTCATGTCAGGTAAGCCTCCCGCAGCACCGGCAAGTACATTATATATATATATTTTTTTTTTAACTCAACCAGGTCCAGCTTCGCTTATTTAAAAATCGGTTAATAATCTATTTTTTTAAATCTCCTTCGGCCTTTGGTTTGCCAACCAAACGCTTTAACCACTGATCTATACCCGCCGGTACTTGCTCAGCTATTGGTTTGATGATATCTCGTCTCATTAATGTGATAATGTGGTATTATTTTAAAATTTCCTATCAATAAACGAGCAATATATAAGGCTTAATGTATTTAATGACAATATCTGTGTCTAAAGAGTCGGTGCGATTACTTTCCTGCAAAGTGGCTGTAAAAATTACAGCCTATCAATAACCCGGCATCACTGTGTTTATTATAATATAATATATATCGGAGGCTTCGAAAAATAAGTTGTTTGCGTCAAGAGCTATATCCTGGGGGCTTCAGGAGATTGGCAAATCGCAGGTAGTCTCAACTTCCAACACCTTAAGACAAAAATGTGTATAATATTTATTGAATTATTTTACAGAACAAGTGTTCCAATAAAATCAACAGTACATTTGATAGATATGACATCTTCTTCGTAGTATCAATCCGATGGATTGGTTTGCAGCAACAAAATCTTGCATCTCGATCTCCACTCTTCTCGATACTCTGCAATCCTCTTTAGCTCAGTATAAGAGCTAAAACTCATGTCTTCGAACACTTGCTGCATATACTCCCGTCTAGGACGCCTTTTGCAGTTTCTACCCTCAACCGTCCCTTCCACAATGTCGTTAAGAAGACCATCGTGGCGCATGATGTTACCGATCCATCGGGCTCGCCTCTCTGAAATGGTTCTTACTAGGTGCTTATTTTCCTTGATTAAAATAGAAACAACACTGGTTAAATTGCATTAAATTGTTTTTGGTGGGTTTTTAGAATGTATGTCAAATTGTTATACTTATTCTGAAGATTTATACGAGTATCAATATTTAAAACTGATACAAATGCACAGGCAACTTATTTTTTATCATTTAATTGGAGAAAAATAAACGGCAGCCGCGGAGATTCGAACCTATCGACGGCGCTCAGCCTTTTTAAATTGCTGAGCGAATCAAGAAATGATTAAATGTTTTATTATTGATACTCATAATTTATAGGTGGCGCTTGTTCTCAGCTGTATGTTTATTTATTAATATTTAATTAATGAATTTTTGCATGAATATAAATATTATATAACTAAAATCTATTTATTTAGAGTAATCTTTAATTCATTAATCAAATTTCAATAATTGAACGTTATAGATCGTGCTCTAGTTTTCTCGCTCGTAGTTAGTCTAAATTGATTCTAAAATAAATAAATTTGAAATGATCGGTGACACCTAGTGCCGCAAGTGGCAATCTATGTAAATAACGTCACACTCCGTGACTGGACTTGTCCAAAATGCCAATATGGCTACACATACGACATGTACGACAAGCGAACAGAAATAAGAGACTAAAGATTGTTTATTGATGTTTTTGGTAGCAGTCAGCAAGGGATATATCATTCTGATATCAATATATGTTTTTAATTGTTATTACATTACCAGAAGTACTTTGAATGTTGGTTTGAAAATCCCTGAATTGGATGAAAATGAGTGGTTGAAGGGAAAATTACCAGCAGTCTCTATGGACAGCTTGCAGGAAGATTGAATAATATTGATTTCGGTTCGCAGTCGATAAGTCGATGGTTCTCATAAATTATTCAAGTAAAAAGCAGACTGTTACAGTTTATTATGAGATGAATAGATATGCGCAACACGCCTCTAGCTTTAATTAAATGTATGGAAGGATAATGGATAATGTTGTTCTACTAGTGATTTACACGATAGATTACAAGACCGATAAAATTACTAAAGGTACAACGGATTTATTCAGTTTAAAATCAAAACATTTTTACTATAACCATTGTGAAAAGAGTAAGTGAACATGAGAGATCTCAGACTAGGTCACCCAATAGCGTTTGCTTGGCAAGTCGATGGACGGGACATAAGTTTTCATTCAGACGAAATCGTTACAATATAAAACATTTTAGTAAACGATGTCTGAAATCAAAACATCCCCAACATTTGCAGGGATGATGGCGATTCTCAAAACAGCATGGCTTCCTCATCCGTTAAATGCAAGTCATACAAGAAATAAATCAAAATCCGACATGTGTTCGTGGAGACGAACATTTCCACCGTCCACGTTACCCGAAGACCATCCATTCATAGTGAATTCCTGTAACGATGATGGCGGTCGAAATGTCAGGAGAAATTCACACACGGCTAAACGCAAAAGTCACAATATCATGGAGATATTTAACTGTTTTTCTTTTCTTTTCAGGTTCTAGAGAAGCAGCCTTCACGTACGCCATTGCTTCTGCAGGGGTGGCTTATGCAGTGACCGCGGCCTGCGCCAGGGGCGATATCCCTGCTTGTGGCTGTGATCGAAGAAGGGCGCCTCCACCCCCTGGTTTGTACTGCTCTAATTACATAATTAACATACAAAAATATGAATATCAACTCAATATAGCTCTTGATGACTAGTGCCGAAAATCTTCGAAATACGATCATTCGTCTCCTATTTTTGTTTGTTTGATGGACACACATGTATCAAACTGTTAGTAGTCAAAATATTAGTTCCATAAATAAACTGCTATTCTGTTTTTAGACATAACTGTGACTACCTGTCGGGTTAGTTCCGTAAATAGGTCCGAGGTGAACTTCGGGCAAAATGTGAAAGTTTCGTCCTGGGTAGATGACCGACGTTAATCGACATTTCGTCTTAAATATATTACAATGTGGACGGCGGGATAGCTCAATGGTCAAAGCGTTTGCTTTGCAAGCCACAGGTCGTGGGTTCAATTTCCGACGGAGATTAAAAAAAAAAGATTTTTAATCGATTTCTGAGCTCTAAAATGAAATGATAATGCAATAATGCTACATACAATAAATTCTAATACAAGTGCTTCTTGAAGTCTTAAAAAGTATTTTTAAATCAATTTCTGAGCTATAAAATACCCCCTGGTTGGTGTGAATTTGATCCCTCATCCGTTAAATGCCCAGTCATAACCTATTAATTAAAATTGGTGGTAGACGAAAGTCGTCCCGTGAAGACCACCCATTCATAGTAAATTGCTGTAAAAATAAGAACGATGCGTGAATCTCGGGCTGTGGTCGGTGTAAAACTGTATGCGTTTACATAAAAAAAACAATGTGCTTCTCGACGAATAATTTGATTTGGAGACCTGCTCTATATAAGACATATGAATAACCATATGTTTTCAATGTTCAAGCCATTTTGTGCCTGAAAGTAATTTAAACCAACATTTATTTAGAGTTTATGACTTTTTAAAGTACACTTTAAGACTGCTGTTTGTGAAATTCAAGCGAATTGTTTTCAGTGGTAGTTTTGATTATTTCCAGCAGGTGGCGGCTGGCGCTGGGGAGGCTGTGGCGCTGATGCAGCTTATGGAGCAAGATTTGCGAGACGCTTTTTGGATGCCAGAGAATTGGAAGGCGATGCTAGAAGCCTCATGAATCTGCATAACAACAGGGCAGGTCGCAAGGTAAGTCCCGAAAATCATGAAACCCTAAGATGTGACCTAATTAAAAGTCATCACAACAAGACTTTGAGATCTCGTTTTATTATTATATCATCATCATCATTGCCATGTCCGCTCCTATTTTATGAGAAAGATCATATGGTAGTCACGAAATTCCACCACAATGCTTTGTTATTAGGCATCGGCCGTAATGGCTGAAAAACTTAATGAATGCAATTTTTGGTCACCATTTTCGAGCTAGGAACTGGATATGAAAGATTAAATAAATATTACCTAGTTTTATCATCATCATCACATTGTCAGCTCTCCTAACTGGAGCATATGTTTGTCACGAACTATCACCACAATGCTCTGTCATCCCCAATACTTCTCGCCTCATCTCATGTTAGCTCCGTCTTCCGTAGCTTCCACCGTATGCATTATTTGTATAGTTCTCGACAGCGTTCTAGAACACGCTTAAAGAAAAGTTTTCTGTAGCCAATTTTCTACTGTCGCATCCGAAGTATGCGACTATGTCCTAACCAAGTTCACCTTCGACTCTTGGCCAACTGTAGTATGGAAGGCTATGTGTCCACGTCGTTCCTCACAAAGTCAAACCATTCCTCCCTCAAAATTCTACGCAGGCATTTGCTTCCAGAACCCATTAAACGGGTGTATTGGCTTTAGGTGAGATGCCAAGATACACAGTCGTAAAGTAGAGTGGGGACGATGCAGGCGCTGTGTAGTGGGCACTTTATCTTGATCGAGTAAGGCTGCGAGGCACACATATTGAGCATAGAATTAAATGAAAATCTGATGAATCGGATGAAAAAATATAATGTGTGTTGATTTATTGAGAACAGACTGAACATTGGGTTTTGAGGTTCGAATCCCAACGTCGGCAGTTTTTTTGAATGATATTGATGATATAAATACCATAAATAATATACTTCCTATAGATTTGTTTATATTATATTATATTAATTCATAGAAAATGAAAATATTTTTAATTTTCAAAAAAAAAATGTCTTTCCATTTAGGTGACGAAGTCTCTATTACTGAATATATTGTATATTCGTTTATATCATCAGTGATCTCATATATTGCTTATGAAGACATCTCATTCCTCTATTGATTTATCACTCAAGAGTACTAGAGTTGCATTACTGAATAATGCACATATTTAAATACCATATATAACTGCATTACAAAGGCTCCTATCTGATGTATGGACGTTCACACTCGTTAATATATCTGCTTGATATTCATCACCTCAAGTGAATTTATAATTCATCTTTTAGTCCACAGAGCACCTGCTTATTTATCTATTGAGAAATTTATTAAGTTTCAAGGTAAATTATTGATAAACGTATCAATAATAATATGTGAGTAAGGTATTTTCATAATTTTAAATTAGTTTTAATTGAAAAATTAATAAATTAAAAATATTTAGTTTTGATTCACATTTATTTTAAATGATTAGATGCTTCAGCCACCCTGGAGACCATCTTCAATAATTCATTCATTATTGAAGATGTTTTATTTAAGATTTGTAAGACACTTCGTGCATTGGATCTCGCCATTTATCTTTTATTTCAAGGATTTTTACCTGTTGTTAGATTTCACGTTTTTGCGCCATAAGAGATTACTCTAGGAAATTAATAAAAATACTCTTACTAAGGAAACGTCATAAGTATTAATGATAAAGTAGGAATACGATAGTGTGTCAACACAGTAAGTTGTAATAAAGCCGTCATGTAAGTTAAGCCTTATTAGTTATGATGACCTGTTGATGCAGTAGTTGCTGGTGAACATGCGCAGAGAGATGCGCAGTAACTTCTCTTGAGACCGGCGATGCGCAATAGAGATAAACAATCGCAATGCGCATCACGTCCTCCGAATGAACGTAACATTAAAAGGATTATGTTTCACGAACAGTGCTGCACTAAGTATTACAATTGCATATACTCAAAAAATTTAAGCATTCTTTCTGAATATGTAACTTAAGAAATTATATTCACTCGAATCCAGGCTTACATAATTGTTAACAAACTTAAAATAACTTTACGTTCCAAGCATTACAAATTGAAAGATAAAGCCAAATAATGAATATTAATCATAAAGATACATACTTATGTATTTTATTATTTTTTATGAGTATAATGTCAATTAGTTTTCTTGATTTTTATTTTGCATTGTATCATTTTTTATTAATCGTAGTTAATATGGTGATATCAAATATTTTATTATAAGGTGAAAGTGGTAAAACAGTGTTCGATAAAAGAACTAAAATCTTCCTGAGCAATAATCTGCCTTTTATGTTTTAGTTTTACCTTCACTAGTTAAAGAGATATATTAATAAAACGATATTTGTGTCCAAGTCCTATTATTTTGCTGGTAATAGTTAAGTTCTAATAGAAATGTCAAAATTCCATAAAGTTTGAATTAAGTGATTTTTTTCAATTTACGCGACAAAACAAAATTTAAATACATCATTTTAAATTCTGGATATTGAAAGCCATTTTTAGATTAAAAAAAAAGAAACCTGAAACATCCACGTCGGATTTATTTTAGATAAAATTGATAATTGATAAAACTAATAACAAATTCATATTTTTCATTTTAACCTTCTAAAGAATTTGTAAATAATATTTTATATTTAAAAAAAATAATACTCTTATCCTGAATTTGAACATTATATTATAGATATTAAGAACACAATAATAAAATACTTTGCGTTAATACACGCGTTAGTACACGGAAAATAAATTTAAAAAAATTACGTTTGTATTTAGTTAATTGTTTCACTTATAAAGTAAGACATTTATTATCGTTATTTCAAGAGATCGAGAAATATCAACTAACAAGTATTTTTTTCTATTATTATATTGTCTTAAAATAACAATGCACTAAATTTAAAGCTTTTTTAAAGCTCTAGTTCCACCTCTGTCTTGCAAGTAGAGCCTCCAGTGTGCAACGAAATAAATCACCAAGTTTGACAGAACGTTATCATGCCTAGAGCCTTGCTTAACTTAAAACCTTTGCCCATGGAAGTGGGACAAATAATTGAGCAGTTATTAATTGTTTAATTAAAACGTGTGTCATTTCAACCACTTGATTGTATGATAATAGTAGTTTACTTGTGTAAAAGAGGTGTATTGAGTCACCTGAAGTGTTGATGAAGTAATAATAACTACTGTGTTTATTTTACACCGCAAACTTTTTTACGCGATACAACTGGTTCCAGAAAATGACGTAAAAAACTCGGTTCTCATATTTTCAACGAATCGGTTCGCAAAATTAAAATATCGAGCAAAAAAAGTACTAAAAACGTATGAAAATTACAAAATAAAATTCATGCATTTTTAGAATTAATAATTCATCATTATGTAAAATTTCGTTTACGGTTAATTTTTTGCATGTTCCCTGGCTGATATGCATATTTACGATAAATACACTGTTAGATTTTTCGGCTTCACAATATTATTAATGTTTGTAGGTTTTATTCTAACAGATAAACATCACATAATTTTGCGAAGGGGCCATCACTTTTTAAAGCAATTTACAATGTAAAAGGAAAAAAATGGGTGAAGTCGCGTAACAACGTGTTAAGTTGCTGTTTAATATAAATGTGAATGTTTGACAGAAATTAGATTCACAAATTTATTGCTACCAGATTTTAATTAATTGAATAAAACACCAAGTAGCTTACCAAAGCTCATTTCACAATTCTATTATCGACAATTAAACTTGCACAGAAATGATAAATACAATTAAGGTAGAGCCTATTCATAACTGAACTGTAAAGCAGTCTGAAGTGGAGTCCTTTTTTATGACAAATTACTAAAGAAGTAATACAAAAGTAATAAAAAACTAGATCTCTTATAGTACGTTTGCATGTTTATCCACTTATTACTAAAAACGAATTTCGAATTTCAACAATTACGAGTAGGTAAAATATATTTTTCTCCGAAAATTTTTGGTTTTAAAATTGGAAACTATTACTTATTTTAAGATATTTGGCGATCAATAGGTTTAAATACATTATTGATATACACGGACAAAGAGAATGTCGAATCGCATCACAAAATAAATACCAGACGATAATCATCAATTAACATATAAATTGGATAATTTTATTGAAGAGTTTATATTCACAATTAATCGTGTAATGTACACTTTAATTCACATATCATTTATCTCTATTACTCAATGACACTCGTAATTTAATAATGTGCTTACAATAATAAATGACAGTACACTAACTCGAGATGGTGATAAGAACAATAATACCTTAAGTTAACCACTCTATCTACTTTTATTAAAACGAGTAACTTGTTGATGATACTTGAGTGTAAACTCAAAATCCAGAATATTGTGATATATTATTCATCTTTTCTGTAGCGGCTACCATCTTTGATAGGTTTTGGCTTTCAAAAAGTTTCGTACCATTTTTTAAATGAATAAATCGTAACTTTTATCGTTGTGTAACTGTTTGTTGCCAAGAAATACTTTAATAATCAGTTAGAATTATAAAAATTTTGAGATTGTTTTTAAGCATAGTTGTATGATTCGCATATTTCTTATTCATTTTGTTTATTATATTACGTTAATAAACGATGATATACCCTTGTAGAACCTAGGATTTTAAGTTTTTTAATATTTCTATAATGAGAATTTTTAATAAATATAATGTATAATGTTAAAAAGTTAGGCATAATATAAAATATTCTTAAGTATGTGATATTATTACAGAAATTTATAGACCGTTTTTAAGATCGCAGATCTTTCAATATACGTATATTTGATGTGGTTTAAGATCTCTGAAGCACCTTCAGTACTAGTCATTACGTGAATATGCGATGAATGGATAATGGATATTTAGCCCTTGGAGGGCTCAAGTACTTGTATATGAGGTCTGCATAGGGGAATCTCATGCAACGGCAAATAGCCAGAAGGATCTTTTGTATGAAAATAGATTTTCTCCACCGTCTCTAAATGTGCAGAGCCAGACTAGATTTAAAAATACTTTTAAAAAATGTTGCGTTAAAACATATTTCAAAATTGTTATACTTCTAAGTCACTGAAGATTTAGGCCAATATTCAATAATTGATAAACGCGTAAAATTTCAGTAAACACCATCTTATATGAAATTCCTTCTTCGTAGTATCAATCCGGTGGATTGGTTTACAGCAACAGAGTCTTGCATCTCGATCTCCATTCCTCTCGGTCCACCGCAACCCTCTTCAGCTCAGCATAAGAGCTACAATTCATGTCCTCGAACACTTGCTACAAATACTCCCGTCTAGGGCGCCCTCTACAGTTTCTACCCTCAACCATCCCCTCCACAATGTCGTGAAGAAGAGCATCGTGGCGCATGATGTGACCGATCCATCGGGATCGCCTCTCTGAGATGGTTCTTATGACATTTAAACGTCGTGTTAATAAATGAACAGTGCCGTCAAAAATCACAATAAAATCATGAGCATTGCTTTCATAATGCACAGTTGTCCATTATAAAGTCCAAGTAATGCATTGGTTACTATATTTTTCGAGAATTTACAAATTTCCTTTCTAAATACCACAGATAAGTTCTGGAATGCTTTTCCAGTATCTGTGTTTTTTTTCCCTAATAAAATCGGGATCTCTTAAAGAAGGGATAAATAAATAAACACTTGCAATCTCGCTAACCCACACCCAAACAAAACACACGTTTTCCGAATGCAGCGTTTAACCATCCTGACTAAAAAAATCATATAATACACTGATCTCGAACGATTTTGTTCTCGTCCATTATAAAAAAAAATCTTTCTGGTCCAGAGCAATACCCCAGTTGTCTCTTCCAGCCCTCTAACAGTCCCGACTCGACTTCCTATGACTTTTTTCTGCTTCCGCGACTAAAAATATAGCTGAAAAGGAAAGGAAATCCTGAAAAATATCCAAAAACATTATACAATATTTTTGAGGGGCGATGTCGTCGAAGGCTTTCAGGGCGCCTTCCAGGCGTGACAAAAATGCCTCTGTTAGTTTATTGATGCAAAGGGAGAATTCTAAAAATAATTTTCAGCATTTGTACAATTACGAACAATAAATGTATTTTTTTTCCAGAGTACTATTATTTTCCTATACATTTTTTTCGAGTATTATATATATGTTTTCTAGTTCATCTCTGTCAAGCGATTGGGTTTCGTAGCTTAGAAATTCGTGAAATCTGCCAACAAAGCGTTCTTTTAGCCAGCGCAGCCTCCCATCATTAGAAAACCTTCTGCTCGTCTGCGAGGGAATCCTCAATACACCATTCTCATAACAAGCATATTTTTTATCTGCCTTCATTCTACAATTCGCAAGTGCCTCTTACTACCGAACGTAAAACGGAATGACTTCTACTGCGTGTACTATTTAATAAAACCTAATTGGTTATTAATTTAAAGCTCCGCAAGGAACTTTCCAAAACATTTGCTTGGAGCATCTCTTGATGTACGGCTGTGAGACATGATGCTTATCTGAAAGTGATAAAAAGACAAGAGGCCTTTGAGATGTGGTCATACAGAAGAATTCTCGGAATTTTTTGGAGAGACCCCGTCACGAACAATGAGGCTCTCAGCATAATCATGGAAGATGGACACCTAGTAAGAACCATCTCAGAGAGGCGAGCCCGACGAATCAGTCACATCATGCGCCACGATGGTCTTCTTCACGATAGTGGAAGGGATGGTTGAGGGTAGAAACTTCAGAGGGTGCCCTAGACGGGAGTATTTGCAGCAAGTGATCAAGGATATGAGTTGTTGCTCTTATGCTGAGCTAAAGACGACTGCAGAGTATCGAGAAGAGTGAAGATCGAGATGCAAGATTTTGTTGCTGCAAACCAATCCACCGGATTTATACTACGAAGTAGAATTGGTTATAAGAAACATCAAGTACTACAATGGATAATTTCGTAATTCAGTGGGACTGTATGTAGAAATAAAAACAAATAATGTATTTGTTGAACTATCAAAAAAATTTTTTTTTAGTTCTTTATATCCATTTGTCTAATAGTACTTGATAACTTACTTTTTAAAATGTAAGGTAGAATTAAGTTAATATTTCATTGAAAATATACATTAAACAAAAAACATTGGGTATTGCACAACCCACCCAATCCTGCTGGAATAAAAAGCTTATTATTATTATTAAAATGATTAGCAGAGCTATTTGAGAAATGTGTCTTTTTATTTTAATATTTCCTCGCATTTCTTATAAATGTAAAGACAGAAAATAAGACTTGGTTTTAATCACCCATTTTAATAAATTGTAATATTTAAAAGTATATAATAATAATAAACTGTTAATCATGTTTTTAAATTCAAAATAAAATCAATTTGAAAATATGTCTTGGTCATTATCACGAATTTTTCTTCCTATATCAGTTCCATAACTAGAGGTTAAGGTCACCATAAATTTCCTCCACTCTGTTTTCCATTGTCCATAGCTTGTACTAAGAAATCATTACCCGAAAGTCCACCCCACATTTATATGGTTACCGACAAGCTTCTCGACAGAAACCTGGAAGGTTCAAGAAATGGCGCTCTAGTATTTGAGATATACTCGTATTTTGATTTGCTGATTGTAAATTTAAAGGAGATCGGAATTTTAGCATAACGCTTCCATGGCCTGGACTATTTAATGCTAATTTTACTATTTAATTAACGATTGCTTAACGTTGCGATTTTTTTTTGATTTTATGCTTCCATACGGAATTTTTACTCAATATTTTTGTGGTCAATGGGTACCCCTGATGAAAAATATGGGTGCTGACGGTAGGATCTGATTAGAGGCAACTTGCTGAAGATTTCAGAGTTGGAAAACGGCTCACCGAAGTCGTGATCGATCAAACACCGCCTTAAGCTGCATTTCTGTTGCTCATGTGCATAATGCAGAATGCAAGCAACGCTGCGAAGGCATTTTGCTTGTATGACTAATGTTAAGTGCGTAGTAGCAATAAGCGATTGCACACGAAGTGCAACAATGTTCAGGTATGCTATTATTGACATACTCGTGTATAAAACTTAAACTCCTGGCAGAAGCAGCGTTTGGAAAAAACAAGTAATTTATTGTAAATATGTACTTTTAAGTGAATATTACAGCGTTCCACTTATACGAACAGTGGATAGAGGTGGAATCCAACTGTAGATCTTAATCACTAAATTAAAGTTGCCTAAAAAGCGCTATTATCCAGCGACAATTGCACATCGCGAGCGCAGTTCTCGTAAGATCACCGATGTTAAGCAATATTAGACGCTGACTTAAACATGGATGGGTCACAGTCTTTTGCTAACTACATTTCGTCGGTCAGGTTGAGCCGTTCCCTGGGAAAAATGGCTTAGGTCTCAAAACCGTTGAGCTAATCAAACGATCTTCTTAAAAATCAGATTAACAAATCACACAAAAATATGCTTCATATACTGATAGGCCATTCAGAATTATTATATAATATATATAAAATGTTTCCAGTAAAACTCTGGGAGATGAAATTGACATGGCATAAAGTTGGTTCACCATGCTGGTTGACAGAACTTTATGTTTGTAACTTGTGACGGACATATGCTCAAGTTAGAGAACGGGTATGGAATGATGATAATTGTTTACATCCTGCGTGTTTATATTAGAAGTAAAATAACCCGACACAAATTGAGTTTACATATTTTATCTTTGAATAACATTTATATGACGCAATTGATGTTTGCCCACATACAAGTATAATACTTAATATTTAATATACACATAGAAATTAACAGCTAAATTCAAAAAGAAAAATTAACGGCAGTCGCAACGATTCGAACCAAGAACCAATGTAATCAATGTTCATTTTATACACAGCCTAGGTCATTCTTCATTTGCATGTTTGCTGTGAATTTGTATGTATGTATCAAAAAAAACTATTGATGTCAATCTAGTATTGAATTATATTTTAGGAATCCGCCAGAAACATTTTTTTTTATAAATATTTATTACATTTATCTACAAATATGTCGTATAAAAATATGAAAGTGTACATTTTTTTTGTGGTTTCAGATGGTGAAGGCTTCTTTACAAACAGAGTGCAAGTGCCACGGTGTATCTGGTTCTTGTACCATGAAGACCTGCTGGAAGGCTTTGCCTCCCTTTGCGCAGGTCGGGGAGGCTTTATTTCGGAAGTACGGCAGAGCAAGACACGTCACAGCGAGCCAAGCGGAAGGTTCGAGGGAGGAAATGCATCTCATGTTAAAAAGGTATTCAAGTCTTTAATAAGCACTCGAAACATCTAATTTGTTCAATTAAGTATCATAGAAGTCCACTGAAGTGTTATAGAAAACTATCTGCAGCTGATATTTTGTGTGTTTAAATAAATTAGATTATAGTTCAAGCAAAATATAATTTTCTTTTTTTAATTAATAAACTCCTTAGCTTGGTAGTGATTAGTATTCTTCTTCCATATTATTCCCGCGTTAGAGTGTATGAATACCCAGTACCGGCTTTAGACCTTTCGGTGCCCTAGGGCATTTTTTTCTAATGTACCATATTGTTTATATTTAAAACATTATAAAAATACTGTTCGCCCTCGGCGACCTTCGCTTAATTGACGCCCTGGGGCACCGACTCACTTCGCCACACCCTAAAACCAGCACTGTGAATACCATAAGTAGGTCTCAAGTCATCAGATTTTAATTGTAAGACAACGCTGAGTGTATTGTTCCTTTACTTTTTTGACAGTTCTCTAGGTCGAAAAAAAATAATGAGCGACTGCAGCATTTGAGGCTTATTTTTTCGTATGCTTATGATACTGTTAACAAAATTGTAAGTCAACAAAATAATAAAAACATATTATTTTTTAATTTTTCATTTATTATTATTATTTTTTTCTTTTAGAAACATTACAAATAACAATATTTAATTCATTTCTAAAACAGGATACAGGATAAATAACAATTTATAAATAACACAATAATAATAGGATCATTTAAAAAGTCCCGGAGCCCGCTAAACAGAAGACTCCACGAAATTACTTTGATAAATAAATTCGTGGAGCTCATGTCGAAACTGGGCTTCTCTCAAGTGGAATATATCAATATTCGAGGCGACATCGTTGAACAGTCTGATGTCGTTGAACAGTCAATCAAAGGGGTAAATAACGTGTCTTTTTATTTGAAAAAGTACTTTTTTATATATTAATCATAAAGTTATTACACATCTCAGTATATTATAAAATCGGCAGCTTAAAGATCGTGAATATTAATTTACTATTATTTGTACGAATTTTTATTATTTATACACGTGACGAACAATGAGATTCTCAGCATAATCAAGGAAGATATTGTTGTATATTGATAATATTGTATTTTTTATTTTTATTTTTTATTGTACTTCAGAAATGAATTGAGTTAATATAATTTGTAATGTTTCTGAAAGGAAAAAATGAACAAAATTGAAAATTGAAAATTGAAGATTGAAGAAGTTGTAACTCTTATACTGAGCTGAAGAGGATTGCAGAGGATCGATAGGAGTGGAGATCGAGATGCAAGATCTTGTTGCTGCAAACCAATCCACTGGATTGAAGAAGAAGAATTAATCGTAATTTCTACGAAGAAGAAGAATTAAAAAGGGTTAAGTTTAAGTGATTAGCGCTTAAGTGCATTTGTTTTAGCATTATGTACAACGAATTCCATATCCACAAGGCGCAGAGCAAAAAATCAAGTATTTTCGTGACGTATTTTTTAATACTATTTTTCTTGATTTATATAATAGATCATTGAATCTATTAGAACCACAGATTACTATCAGAACATCAAAAACCAATTATTTCATCTATTGTAGGGGGTTTGCTTGGATACATGTTATGTTCTATTAATTAAAACGGACGTAAAAAAAAATTAACGAACGCCATATATTCAAAGTGCATCTTTTTAGTTTTTCCAGATCGAGGTCACAGATGACGCCAGCAAAGAGACTCCCCAAGAGGTCGGAGCTGGTCTTCATCGAAGAATCTCCCAACTACTGCGAGAAGAACCTGGCGACTGGTTCACTGGGAACAGTGGGAAGATCTTGCAACAGGACGTCAACAGGTAGACCACAAATTTATATCATACTGTTCTGTATCCCTCTGCTTTCAATGCTCCATCAAATACATGATTTGTATAGTTTCAAAGGTCTGAACTAAAAGTTAAAGTACCTTAGAAATAATTTAAAAAAAACACTGGGGTGCATTACCTCATAAGCTCAAGAGGCTTGTGCTTGAATTTTCTGAATCATAGGGAATTTAAAAAATACATTAATGAGCCTGTAAGTGGTCTTTATTTTTAATTATTATTTTATAAGCGGAAGAATTTAGAGGAACACGTCAAAATAGTTGTTTTGTTTTACATTTTTTTTTGGAAATTCTGTGAGGAGCGTTTTTATGCTCGTGAAAAACTCTATATCAGAATTTTCTTTCAACGGCTCCGCATCGAATGTGCCGTTATCTCAATAGAAACCAATGAAACCGTATTGTGGGTTCCAATAGCAAAGGTCTGCGTAGAATACTGGAGGTATGATGGTGTGAGTTTGTGAGGAATCACGAGGTGAGAAAGCGGACAAGTTAACTTTCCTTACTGTAGTCGCTTAAGAGACGAAGGTGAATCTAATTTAGATATATACGTTTGATGCCATAGGAAAGCATGACATACAGTTGCCTTTTCTTCAAGTTTCTACTCTCTTGCCATCGTGGCAGGTTCGGCGGAGCTACGAGATGTAGAGCTGATATATGATTAGGCAAGGAATATGGCGACTGACAGAGCTTTGTGGGGGCAGTTCATGACGACCGTATTCTTCAGTTAGGAGTGGGAGACATGATGATGATTACTCTATTCCGAAAACTGATAAAAATATGTTGTTCTTTTTTCATTTAAAAGAAGTCATCCGAAGTGGAGTAACGCTTCTGGGCCTTCAAAGTGCTTTTTCCGTTACTGATGATTCTGCATAAATAACTGAATTTATTTCTCATTTTCAGCGACCGACGGTTGCGACCTGATGTGCTGTGGTCGAGGCTACAACACCCACCAGTTTGTCAAGTCCTACCAGTGCGGATGCCAGTTCCTGTGGTGTTGCCAGGTCAAGTGCGACGTCTGCACCAAACGATGGGAAGAGTACACCTGCAAATAACCAAACACCACAACAAAAAACTAGTGTCACTTGTACATGAGAATAACTGTGAATACATCAAGTGTAATAAAACGTGGAGTGTGTGAACTTTTGTGACCAAATCATCGTGTAAGCTGACATACAGACTGTGAACGATTACAAAATATTTAACTTTTGTAATGTAAGTCTTAGTGATTGGTTTGCAATAATATCTTGCATCTCGTTCTCATTTACGCTTTATCATGTAGTGGATTGGTTTGCATCTATATCCACTCTTCTCGATCCTCTGCAATCCTCTTTACCTCAGCATAAGAGCTACAACTCATGTCCTCGAACACTTGCTGCAAATACTCCCGTATAGGGCACACTCTGCAGTTTCTACCCTCAACCATCCCTTCCACAATGTCGTGAAGAAGACAATCATGGCGCATGATGTGACTGATCCATCGGGCTCGCCTCGCTGAGATGGTTCTTACTAGGTGCCTATCTTCCTTGATTATGCTCAGAACCTCATTATTCGTGACGTGGTCTCTCCGCTGCTCATCTATGAATTCCATGTTTTTTTTTTCAGTATTCCATTGTTTTTTGCTGATATTCGATTTTTGTGTGTTGGAACATATATTAGATGCTATTTGATGAATACAGTAAATTGCACTGTTGTTTAATGAAAAAAGAGTTTAATAAAGAATTCCATTATTCATTGATAGTACCACCATTGATTTTTTTCATTCAATGTTGGTACAAATAAACTCGCGTTCTCTATTGTGTAAATTTTACACATATTTACAACACATCAGGAAGCTACTAACAACACTGATAAAAAAACAGTTTTTTTTCCTTTTCATTGCTATAACAAAGTACATTAAAATTTCAGCAATCATCCATAAAAAAAAATAACAAAAAACTAAACTTGTGCATTGAAAATTATTGTCCTTTTTAACCCTTTTGTTACGGCTCGGTGGAATACAAATTACGGCGTGAATTTTGCAAACCATTTTTTTTTTGTTTAAAACTAGTATTTGAAGCATAAATGTACTTATCTGACCTATTTTCATATATCACATTGCTTCTTCTATCCTTTAGTTATCAGATGATGCATAAAAAACTATTATATTTAACAAACGTTCATTATGTAACTCCATACATGTGGTGGCATTGACACGTGTGGCTTACAGAAAATTCGCTCCTGTGACGTAACCTAACGTTATTTATTTACATGCTTTACAGATTCCTGTAAAAAATACATGTAGGTTGATAAAGGGAATGACTGCACTTCCAATTTCCTACCGTAGATGTCACAATGAGTACTGAAAGTAGCAAAACGATATATCACGTCAAGCGCTATCAACGGTCGGGGAATCTTTGACGGCATATATCGACAACCGATGCGAAAGGGTTAAGAATTGAAATGTAAAAAATACTGGTGAAATTTACGATATAAAATTATTAAATACATTTGAAAATTATACAATAATGTATATTAGTGAGAACCATTTTTCTTTAGTTTATATATATATGTATATATTATGTCAATAGTGTATTTTTAATGGGCTTCAAGTTATCAGTATTCAATAAAAATTAATAATAATATAATTATTAGTAATTAAAAATATACTTTCCTAATCAAATTGATTTTAAATTTACAATTTTACGTATTGTATATTTTATGATATGTTTTTAAGTATATAAACATGTGGATTAATTAATGTATGTCCATTCCCAATGTATTTTTAAAATTTTAAGTAATATTTATGAAAGTAGAAAATTTATTTATTCCGAAATGTGCATTTGTATAGTTTGAAAATAAGTTTTTTTAAATTATTTTAGCGATGTACAAAAATGTAAATATTTTAGTAATCTATAAATTTCCGTATTCTTAAATTCATATAAAAATCTGATATTCTAAAATAAATAATAATAATTTAAAAAAAGGTTGCTCTTTAATACAAAAGTAAATTATTATTAAAAATAATAGAGAAATAATTATACTCCATTAAATATGAATTCATATCAGCAAAACGGCATTTTAATTATTGTTTTTTTTTCATAAAAACAAAAATGTCTTTTTTTTGATTTGATTATTTTTTTTAATTTGTGAATAATGAATTATATTTTTATTTCATAGAGCAACTATCAAATAAGTTTGGTAAAATTTAGATATAACTGCCACGTACTTAATATTTAAAGTAATTAGTATTTTAACATTATGGGTAGCTTTTAGTATTTATGTAGACTTTAAGTAGATATATATTGTTATTCAATATTATTATCAATAAGCATTATTATTATAAATCTAAAAGTATGTAATTTATATTTATAGTATTCACTTTGATATCCATTTTCTTGATACTAAAATTTTACCTTGTTTTAACATGAATCATAATTAGCGACTATAATTCATATAATTTATAGTGAATCAGTGATTAAAGCATGGTGAAGAAAGAACGAAACCGCGGTCTCATTTCAATAAACTAAAAAACGAAGTTGATCACCGTGATACATAATAAATTATGGTCAAATAATATTATTTATTTAATTAAAATGTGTAAGTAATAGAAAAATAATATCGAATCAATTTCCACTGTAATGTTTATAATCTCGATTTTTTGTAATTGATGTTTACCCAGAGTATTAAAAATGATAAATAAAGAATGTTCAATAATATCAAACATTATGTTTTTATTTTCAACTGACTTGCTTGGGATGATTTTAACATAGATTATTCTACAATATATAATAAGTGCTCAATTTGTACGAATCATTTGTTCTAATAAAATTCCAAAAATTTCAATCGTAATTTTGTTTATTACGAGAATAATTTAAGATTGTTCTTCATTCAAAAAAAATCTACGAATCATTTATTTTAATAAAATTCCAAACATTGAAATCGTAATTTTGTTAATTATGAATATAATTTTAAATTGTTCTTCATTCAAAAAATATCTTTTATTAATTTTTTTATATGAAGACATCTATACTAAGCAATTCAAAGCTGTAGAAAACATTAGCAAAGAAATAAACCAACTTCAGTTTTATCTTTTTAAAGTGTTTATATAATATATATTTTTGCTCCTAGATGTCGTTGACCAATATTAAAAAATCTTTAATAATATTTATTTTATCAGCGTGACCCAGTAGGTGTTGCTGTACATATACATATCAGAAAAGAAAGCATACCAAATCATCTCATTTCCCACATACTACTTAAGCTTCGTTTAGTTAGAATGCACATTCATTCGTTTAATAAAACCCAGCCATAACAATAAAATAAAAGGTCGAAATATTCATAAAAACATAGGCTGGGAATATATTTACAACCCTTTAATATTTTAAGACTACTCAATTTTTTATTATTAATTTTAATAGCGAAATGGTAAATAATGAAAACACTATCTTTCACAGTAAAAATAAACCAATAAACATAATTATTATGTTACCACATTTATTTATGTATTTTATATACTACCACAGTCACTTTCTGTCATAAAATCTTTCATTGAATTACTTCTGAATTGTACTCGGCGGAGCTGCGGGAGGCAGAGCTGACATGGGATGAGGCTAGGACCAAGGCAACTGATTTTGTGGCGGTGGCTCGTAATGACCATATGCTCCAGTTAAGGGAAAGGACATGATGATGGTGATGATGATGATGTTTATTTACATGACCCAGGAAGAACTACATTAGTCTACCGAATGTCAGATGAAAGGCAACCGTATCCCTTCTCATGCCATGTCATAAACATATTTTAAAAACCGATTGCACGGCTTAATTGATTTTTCCTTAAATACCAGGATTTGTAGCATTATATAAAAATGGTAATTGTTCCGGTGATCGCGGTACCGAAATTACAGCGTCATCTTAATGGTGACGCCGGAATACCAAGGTTCCGGCACTGAGGATAAGTCCAAAGACTGGAGTTGAATTGGTACTGATTTATTTGATAAAATATTCCCTATTATATCTTAGTGTACAACATGAGTAAGCGTTCTGTATTTTAATCAATATTTTACATATAAAGGGTCCGCCAAATAACTTTTTTTTTTAAAACAGGGCGCAAAACATCGAGTGTAGCTTCGGCTGTGTGGCACGTAGCGCCGTTCTGTTGAAACCAAATGTTGCCAATATCTTCTTCTTCAATTTTGGCGAATAAAAATTCTTTCAACATGGCCGCGCCGCATGGAAGCGCCATTGATGGCGCTTCACGCACACTTTTTGCCACAGCAGCAATATTCTCGGGTGTACGCACTGTTTTTGGCTTTTCAAGCTTTGGTTTATCGATGAGGATGCCAGTTTCTTTCACTTTTTTCACAAGATAACGAACATACGGAGCTGACGGTGATTCTCTTCTTCCAAAATCCGTACGCAATTTTCGCACACATTCTGCAACATTACCATGATTTTCAAAGTAATGTTGAAATATTTCCCAGCGTTGTTCAAGCGTAAACACAACCATATTCGTTCAGCGGAAGAACAAAACTAATTATCTGTCAAATCAGACATGGGCTAAGTGTTAACATTCACGAAATAAACACTAGTCGAAAAAAAAACGTTAGATAGCGGACCCTATATTTTTTAAATTAATTATCCGATTCGAACATTTTAACGCTAATAAAGTAACAATTTGATGTTTCACTAAATGAAACTGATGTCCCGGTATCAGTACCGGTTTAAGACCCTACGGCGCCCTAGGGCATTTTTTCTGGCGTCTCACATTGTTTTTATTTTACAAAATCTAAGAAGGATTGGTTGCCCTCGGCGCCCCTAGCTTATTCGACGCCCTGGGGCACCGACCCACTTTGCCACCCCCTAAAACCAGCACTGACTGATGCAGATATCAGTTTGACTTGCATCAATGTCATTTATGATGATTATGAACGTGGCGATTTGCCCATTGCTCTATTAAATGTGCTGAGTATTTCTACGTGATCTCTTCTGATTGCTTTAATCACATTTCGCTTGAAAGCTAGTAACCTTTAGTTACTGGCTAATGTTAAATTATATTTGTCTAAATAGAGGATGGGTTGAGCTACTCTTTAGAACCAAATGGTTAAAGACACGGAAGCGTCGGCCTAAACACCTGATCTCCTTAAAAATACTATAAAGACTCAAAAATATGCCTCGGATCAGCTGCGTATTCAAGTATTCGGGCTTCTGATTTTGAGCTTGTTGAAACTTTATAGTATTCTCAGGTACAGATATTTCTTGGGACGAAGGGGGCTGACAGGAATTTAGTGCCGGAAAATTTCATTTAAAGAAATTTACATTTTTTAAATTATAATAGTAAAAAATTTATTTCGGTAGTCTTTCGCTTTACGTAAATAATAATAAAAAATAAACACAAGACTGTCAAATTTTAACAAATAATTATTGTATGAAACAATAAATTTGGAATAAAATAATATATAAAAAACTACTGCATATATATTTAGAATATCCATTTTTTTATATATATAAAACTACATTGCTTACTGAGTGTTCCGGAACAGTGGTGGCGGTTCCGAAATAACAGTATCAGCTAAATGGTGATGCCGGAATACCAAGGTTCCGGCACTGAGGATAAGACCAAAGACCAGAGTTGAGTTGGTACTGATTTATTTGATAAGACACCCCTTTTTATACCTTTGTTTACAATATGAGTAAGCATTTATAAAAGTAATATTAATACATTGAATGTCGATTTAAACCTTGATCCCTTCAATTTACATAGAGTGGCAAAATGCCCTGTGTCGTACCCGACTGTATGAGTCTAAGATATATAGTTTTATGACAACAATTACTCTAAAGATTTTTGAATGTTAAATACAAAATAATTATGTTCAAATTGACGTTTTGCACACTGAGTAATAGTGCACGTTTATTTCAATAATATTCAAATAAAAAATGCATATTTATTACGTGCAATAAAAAAAAACCTTTTTAATATAGATCAACGTAAAGGTTGTAGAGCGCCGCATCAATGTGTTACATAGTTAAAACGTCGATACGCAAGCTTGTGTTATGTGTGGTGAAGCATATACAAAAGTTGCTTCAGGAGCTGTAACGACTGCGGTCGGGAGGAGGTTAGAAGTCTCCCGACTATCGGTCACGATTTCCTAACAATGGATGTATCTATTAAGACTGTTGAAGAACAAAATAATGACTGAAATAATATTTCTGGTTGTATATTATAGCTGATGCAAAGAGCTTTGTGGTCTGTTGCTTTACATAACTGTAAATGCTATTCCCAGAGGGATTATCAATACATTTTCTAGATAAAAAACCTATCGCTTGTAGTATTAATAATGAATCTACAGTGTACATAAAATTCTCTGAAATATTCACATTTTTACGTAACCTCAGCAGGACACAAACCGTACATTTTACAGTTTTTTTTTTTTTTTTTTATGTAAACACCTACAGGAGAATACCGACAGATGGTGATAGTAATTCTGAAGACTCATCTGTGGAATTCTATTAACAGTTTTTATTTTCCTTAAATGACATTACAAAATAGGTAACATTTCAATGCGTCATTAAAGTACATACAACCATAAGTGTGGCTATGTAAATTTATTGACACATTTAGTGTCAATGACCTCACACTCAGAACTAGCGTCAGGAGACTCAAGATAAATAGTTTGACTTATAACAACAAAAACCCTGTCATAAGTATATCATGATTGACACACAAATAACAAGGCATTATTGTCACAAAATCAAACGTCCAACATTTTGCATCTATTGCCGCCAGCACTGAATCTGAAGTAATCTATGACGCTTACCATAGTGCATATGGCTAAGGGCTGCATGTGGAGTGTTGATCTGCCAGCGTCATAGACTACAGCCCGATATTCACGCATCATCCTTATTACTACAGGAATTTACTATGAATGGGTGGTCTTCACGGAACGACTTTCGTCTACCACCAATTTTTAATTGATAGGCTATGGCTGGCATTTTGCGGCTGAGGAATCAAATTCACACCGACTGGGGTATTTTAGAGCTCAGAAATTGATTAAAAATCCTTTTTTTTAATCTCCGTCGGGGATGGAACCCATGACCTTTGACTTGCAAAGAAAACGCTTTGACCATTGAGCTATACCCGTCGGCAAACGCCGATAAACGCTGTATGTTGAATAATGACACGCCAATATAGCCCGGTATTCACGCATCATTAATTTTTAACAGAAATTCACAAATAATGACTAGTGCTTACTGACATTTTACGTGTTAGAAATTAAATTCACACCAACAGAGATTATAGAGATTATAAATTGATTAAGATTTTGATCTCCATCGAAGATCGAAACTACGACCTATGGTTTGGTAAGAAAACTATTTTTTAGATTACCACTGACTTTATTGGCGTATATATTATTTAAAATAAAATACATTAACATTATACAAAAAAGGTAGCAATTTATTATTTACCAATAAAATTTAATTCTAAGTATCTAAATATTATTTAAAAAAAAATATGATTGTGGAAATTCGAAAGAGTGACTGAAAAGACATTTCAGTCACTGAATCGAATTGATGCATTATCGTTCACGCGTAATTAGACAATTATTTATTTATTTATTTCCTTCAATAACATTACAAAATATTTTTACATCTTAATTCATTATAAAAATATTTACATAAAAGTGTGGCCCTGTATATTTATTGACACATTTAGTGTCAATGGCCTCACACCCAGAACAAGCGTTAGGAGACTCAATGCAAATAGTTGACTTGTAACAACAAAAACCCTGTTATAAGTAAATCATGGATGACCCACAAATAACATGGCATTATTGTCACAACATCAAACTTCCAAAATTTCGCCTTCGTCAACACTAGCACTGAATCTGAAGCAATATAACACTAAATATGTCAATATCTTCACTCAAGTTGGTTTCAACCACTGTTCATTGCGATTCTTTCGTCTTACACGTATCCAGGGTTGAACGATGGTCTTTTCAGGCCACACTTCAGGCTCCATGAGAGACTCTAATGAACAACCAGTGTGAGTATTGAACTTATAGTGGACAAGTAATTGGGAAATTATAACTGAAATATACTCCAATACTGAAACATCGATAGACCGCAGTTCGTAACCACGGCCGGTGAAGAGATGGAAGATGCTAGGAACCGGATCCTCGGTGAAAACACTGTCGAAATTGTATACATTTTTTCAGAAATTTATCAATAATTTTGATTAACCTCTTTGAAGATAAAATTATCATCAAAACAGGCATATTTTAAGTTTTTTATTAATCCTCCGTGAATCGAATTTAAAGAAATGTGAGTTTTTTTTTTATTGCAATTATTTAATGAGTAAAAAGTATTTCATCCTTAATGTATTCGTAAATATATTCAGTAGAATACTGACAAACGATAATTATAAAATATATTATAAAATAATTAAAAAATTATGGTTTCTATGACGCTTGCCATTTTTGAGTATGGCTAAGCGCTGCATGTGAATTGTTGTTTCGCTAATATAATAGTAAGTAAACTACAGCTATTAACCTGTTCGCATCAGTACCCGATATATGCCGTGTAAGAATCCTTTACCGTTGACATCGGTAGCCGTGATTTATCATTTTGCTACTTTCCTAGAATAGTTTTTTATGCATCATCTAATAGCTAAAGAATACAATAACCAATTTGATATATGAAAATATACCATATAAGTACATTTGTGCTTCAAATACTAGTTTTATAATTGACAGTATAATTTGTATTCCACCGAGCCGTAATAAAAGGGTTAAAACATTCATCCATTTTTACGAGGATTAACTATGAATCGGTGCCATTCACGAGTTGAATTTAGTCTATCATCATTTTCAATTTATAAGCAATTACTGGATTTTTATCAAAGTCATACCAAAAGAGTATTTACAAACCTTAGATATCGTTTAAAAATCATTATTATTTTAATCTCCATCGGGAATCGAACACACGACCTTCGATAAAGTTAGAAAACACTCTAGGACTTAGCTACACAATCCAGTAAATCAAATAAAACTATTCCTTGCAAAACAGATTACGTAAATTTGAAAATACAAAAAAAATATGAATTAATTTTTCAGGATTTTCACTTGAGATTTGAAATTATTTAATGCTTTTTATTTAATTGATGTATAATATTAATGTTATGGTGGCTTTTGGTTTTAGCCGTGTGTGGCGAACTTCATTCAAGCAATATTTCGACCGCCATTATAGGGGTCTTCTTCAGGATTGATAATTTATTTAGTTTTGAGTTGGTTTATTCAGATTATATATTTTTTTACGATTATATATTAAAAAATATATAATCTGAATAAACCAACTCAAAACTAAATAAATCATCAATCCTGAAGAAGACCCCTGCAATGGCGGTTGAAATATTGGTTGAAGGAAATTTGCCACACACGTCTAAACCCAAAAGCCACAATATAAATCTGGCCGTAATAACCTAAGAAATTATTTCAGATAACATACATTTAAAAATACAATAAAAAAATTTTTTTTCAAGATTTTCAGTTGAAATTTTTTGAGGCGTTTCTGCTCGATTTGAAATGATTAAATACTTTTATTTTTTCATCATCAATTATTTACTTAATTTGATGTTTAATATTAATGTCTTTTTTTTTGAAACGGGTCGATCTTACGTGATTCCAGCACGACGTATCAGTTTGTCGTCACTAGTGCGGAGCGGGTGTTGGGCGGGCAGCGCCTTCATTGATCAGTCTCGTCAGCTGCTAGTGCGCGTGCGCGTCCCCCGTGCCCCGCTGTCAGGTCTCCATCCCAGGCCATTCCGCACGCCGCGCCGTGCAAGACGCACGTCCCCAGCGAGCACCGTCACAGACTGTCCCCCAAACCGAAACCGACCAAACAGACAACCATTCGAACCCGATAACCCAAAACGGTGACTCAAAAAACCAAGTGCGGACGATTCTCCTCCCGGTCAAGTTTGATTCTCGCGCCGCCGCGATCGATATCGCATGTTTCAGTTGTGTAGTGGGAAGTGGTCGCGGGAGGGAGCGGGCGATTTGTGAAAGAAAAACCCGAGATTCTCAGGCTTTAGCGCGTGCGCGTGCGCGGTGCGGCGACGGTCGATGCGACGAGCGCGCCGCTTACTACAGAGAGACAACAGGGCGGCCACGGTCACGAGGCCGGATACGGAAACGTCACACCGGAACTGAACTCTTGAACGATTTTCAAAAACGGAGGTTTTCAGCTCGATTCTAAATAATATACACAACAAAACGAGCGTTTTTGAATAGGTCGCAGATGATTTGAATCGAATTGAAGAAGTTTTTGAAGCAGGAGAAGAAGTTTACGTGGGAAAGGATTTTTGCGTGGGAAGCTTTTGATCTGTTCTTGCGTCGCTTTGGCTTCGGCTCGTTAAATGTCGTGAAAAGAATTATGCCGGTCGGTGGAAGAGCAGAGGATTGTTGGAGCGGTAGCAGCTCAGCGCCAGCAGCGGGTGGAAGTAGAGGCCGCGGGTCGCGCGGGCAGGCGGTCGGGATCCCGCCATGTCGCGCGAGCCATACGGCCCGGCCCCACTAGGCCCAGGAAACCGCTCGCCCCGCAGCAGCCGCAGAGCGGGAGAACTGCCCACCGTGGACCGATCTCCCTCGCGAGGATACCCCTCCAGGGTGCGCCAAGCGCCGAGCCCCGACCCTAACTACCCGTCCTCCTCGCATCACAGAACCATGGGCTCCCCTTACTACGGGCACGATGAGCCTCCGAGCCCTGAAGAACGCAGAGGGCATCGCTCCAGAAGCGCCACACGCCCGTCACATCCACTATCTGTCCGTTACCAATCACTTGACAGAGAACGAGACAGAGATCGCGAGTTCTTGCCTATAAGAGAACCTAGAGAGCGGTCTCTAGAAAGAGGCGCTCTCCGCGATAGATCTCTAGAGCGAGGATTGTTCTTAGAAGAAGAGCTGTATGGAGCGAGATCTGCTAGGCAGTCCCCGGCTCTTCGCGAGCCGGGAGGAGTGTTTATCGGGGAACTGCAGCACCAGAACACGGACTTGCAGCGCGAGTTGGGCAATCTCAAGAAAGAACTTGAGCTCACCAACCAAAAGCTGGGCTCCAGCATGCACAGTATCAAGACTTTCTGGAGTCCCGAGTTGAAAAAAGAACGGGCGCTGAGGAAAGAAGAGAGCGCCAAGTACAGCCTCATCAACGACCAACTGAAACTGCTCAACAATGAGAATCAGGTTAGAACTTCACTTTTACATTAAGCTCATCATGATCACTTATTTGCTAATCGTTTACATAGTAAAATTCTTACTCTAATTTATTAATGACACACACTTTAAGACTTGCGTGTGGCCTATAAACATAAATGATGATTCATGGGTGTGTTCGAACTTGTCCGAATAATTTATGAGTCAATAAAAAACTAGCTAGTTTTAAGTTAACAATATTCACTCATGTTAAGTAATTGCAGTAAAATATGCTGATAAATAGTTTGTTTTATTTCACATGATTTCATGTAACTTAGCGTTTAATTCGTTATTTATTAATATAACAAGAGGATATTTTTGTAAGTGACTGTATACCACACTAACTAAGATATTGAAAATCTGTAACTTACAAAGATGAACGAAAATTAATAAATTTATGGAATTTAAATAAATGCCCTCTACTATCTGTAGAGGACGTTTATTAAATTAGTGAAACTTTGTCAGCCTTTTCATTACCTATATATTAAAAATTATAAAATTATATATAGTATAATTTTAGATTACCTTTTTAGCAATCTTTGGACAATACTAAATTTTATAATCTCCTGCGCTTGAGAAAACTATGTGTTTTATCAAAACATTTTTACTCAATATTCTTCGTTCACATAATTTTCATTATTTTTATTCAACAGAAAACTAATTAATTTTGCACTATTTTCGTCTTAATATTTGTAATTTCTTTAAAAACTGATCAATTAACGGTAAAAAACGCCAATTATCAATTACCTTACATTAAAAAAATCTTAATAACTCACCATGCATTTTTTGCATGTTGCAGCTTACAATACTTATGATAATAACGAATACGGTTTAAATCATTATTTTTCGTAGTATCAATCCAGTGTATTGGTTTTTGCAGCAACAAAATCTTACATCTCGATCTCTACTCTTTTCGATCCTCTGCAACCCTCTTTAGCTCAACATAAGAATTGCAACTTATGTCCTGGAACACTTCCTGCAAATACTCTCGTCTAGGGCGCTCTCTGCAGTTGTACCCTCAACCATCCCTTCCACAATGTCGTGAAGAAGACCATCGTGGCGCATGATGTGACTGATCCATCAGGCTCACCTCTCTGAGATGGTTCTTACTAGGTACATATCTTCCTTGATTATGCTGACAACCTCATTTTTAGTGACGTGGTCTCTCGAGAAAATTCCTAGAATTCTTCTGTAAGACCACATCTCAAAGGCCTCTAGTTTTTAATTATCACTTTCAGATAAGCACCATGCCTCAAAACCGTACATCAATATACTTCATACAAATGTTTTTACAAATTTCTGGCGGAGATTTAAGTAATTACTGAGCATTAAATGAGGAAACTGCTTTAAAGAAATCTATTCAATAACCAAATCACACGCAATCCAACCTAATCAACTATTTGACGTATTCTGAATATTGTGTTGAGAATTTTATTGATTGAATAAATCAAGTAAAACTTTGTTTAAAACCACTGAGCTACTCTGTGGTTTTTAACAAAGTCTTACTTGTTTTATTCTTTAAATATGACAAACCACTAAGTTAATGCGTTCTACGAGAATTTTATTGATGTATGTGTTTTAGGTCATTTTATTGTATCATCACAACGTTCAGATATACTGAAATTTTAACCAATTAAACAATGTTTGTCATGTATTTATTTTTTATTTTTTAAGTATCGTTTTATGCAGTACCGGCTTAAGACCCTGCGGCGCTCTAGGTCATTTATTTTTTTGGCGCCCCATGTTACTTTTATTTAAAAAATGTTAGCAATTCGTCACTTAAGAGCTCGTAGCGCAAAACCTAGCTTATACGGCGCCCTGGGGCACCGACCCACTTTGCCACCCCCTAAAACCGGCACTGGCTATACGTACTAATATGAAGATTAACCAAATTTAAATTATCTTAAAGCTTTGCTGTATAAACTTCAGGAAATTAACATAATTTCTTTGTGGATATTTAAATTAAAATACTTGAATAAAAATCAAACTTTATTATTTCCGTATTGGAAAATATGTTAATTCAACGACAAAGACGTCGATAGAAGAGAGGGGAGAGAAAGCGAGCTTTCTCGTTCCACATTGTCTGCAGATGACATCATCTCCACGAGCTTTCTTTGAAAATATGATTATTTTTTTATTGTCGTGGCATTATAATGGTAAAGAATTCTCTTCCACTGGGTAGCTTTTACGTAATGAGATTCTCAGTACCCTTCTAAGACTCTTAACCATTACCCGATTGTTTCAATTTTAAAAATGATTTCACCAATTGATAATAATATATAGATTTAAAATATTTAAAAAATATGAAAATCACTCATTTTACAGTAAAATAGCAGAACAGGTTGAGCTGTCTTTAAGAAATAAATGGTCTAAGCCTCGAAAGAGTCAACCTTATCATATATATTTTTCAAAAGTATCTAATTCATACAATAGGTAATTTGTTAATGGGACCTTTTAAGGAGATGAAGTGGTTAGCCTGATCCTCCCGAGGGCTGAACTGTTTAGTATTAAAAGGTATAACATTAAGGTTATCAACTGACAATACTTGGTGAAACTGCATAATTATGATTAAAAAATAATTTTAATTTAAAAATTAACAAATTAAAAATATTGAGTTTTGATTCTCATTTATTTTAAGCAATTACGTATTTTACATTACATTTATTGAAGATGATCTCCAAGGTGGCCGAAACATGTAATCGTGGAAAATAAATGTGAATCAAACCTAAATATTTTTAATTGGTTTATTTTTTAATTAAAATTAATTTAAATTATAAAAATTAAAAGATATCTTATTCTACTTTATACAGTTATTAAAATATTCTAATTACAACTGTATATTGTTATTAAAGTATATTTATTGAAACAGTATTGATTTTAAGGACAAAAACCAATACATGCGATTGCTAGTGCTTGAAACATTAAATATATATATTTTTTTTTATGTAAACGCATGCAGGAGAGCACAACCGGTCAAGACCAGTGCACTCTATGACGCTCAGCCAGGGAGGCTGGACGCTGCATGCGGGAAACGTGTGTTGTGTTCGTGTTTGTGTTTGGGTTGGGGAGATTGCAAGTGTATATTTATCTGTTTCTTGAAGAGATCCAGATTGTAGGAAGGAGGAAACACAGACGCTGGAAGAGCATTCCATAGCTTACCGGTGGCATTAAGGAAGGAACTTTGGAAGCTGCCAGTTCTTGGTCGACATATATTAACCGTGTATGGATGTTCGGCAAGTGTAAGACGAGTTTGTCGGCTGTGGGTGGGTGCAGGAGGAATTAGTTCTTTAAGTTCCGAAGAGCAGCGACCGTGGTAATAACGGTAGAAAAGACTAAGAGAACCAACCTTACGTCTGTGTTCCATTGATTGTAGATTAGACGTAAGGGTGTCATTGTTTATCAAACGAATTGCTCTTCTTCGAACTGAGTCAATTAAGTTTAGAAGGTATTTTGGGGCTCCAATCCAAAGGTGACTGCCGTATTCAAGGATAGGTCGGATTTGTCCTTTATATAGAAGAAGAAGTTGTTTGTCGTTGAAATACCGACGTGATCTATATAATACACCAAAGCCAGTGGCCCAGATGGCATACCAGCGGTGGTATTAAAAACTTGCGCTCCTGAACTTAGCCCTGTGCTCACCAAACTTTTCAGATTGTCCTTTAGATGTGGTATTGTTCCCCAGGGATGGAAAAGAGCACTTGTTCACCCAGTTCCAAAAAAAGGAGACCGAAGTGAGCCCACAAACTATCGCCCAATAGGCATCACATCACTACTTTCCAAAGTGATGGAACGTTTAATTAACAGCCAACTTCTAAACTACTTAGAGAAGAATGATCTTCTGTGCGATCGGCAATATGGCTTCCGCCGTAGTCGATCGTGCGGCGATCTCTTGGCATATGTCACACATGTTTTGGGGAAATCCGTCGAATGCTATGGAGAAACGCAAGCTGTTGCCCTGGATATCTCCAAGGCGTTCGATAGAGTCTGGCATCGCGGTCTGGTGAATAAATTACCCTCTTATGGACTAACTCCCTCCCTGTGCTCCTGGATTGAAAACTTCTTGAGTGATCGAAGCATCATCACGGTCGTAGATGGCTTTTCTTCTTCCTGCCATAAAATCAACTCAGGAGTTCCACAGGGCTCTGTGCTGTCGCCCACTCTTTTCCTTCTGCATGTGAATGATTTGCTTCAATGCGCAAACATTCACTGTTATGCCGACGACAGCACTGTCCATGAGAGTATAAT
The DNA here is from genome assembly GCA_022606575.1 of Glossosoma conforme. Lineage (NCBI taxonomy): Eukaryota > Metazoa > Arthropoda > Insecta > Trichoptera > Glossosomatidae > Glossosoma > Glossosoma conforme. The sequence goes on along the minus strand of JAGTXR010000058.1, from coordinate 2,966,474 downwards.
CTTCCATAAACCTCCGAAACATTCGGAATTATCTGCTGCTAGGGAATCTCTGGTGGAGAAGATGAACATGTCTCTTGAAAGGGTTTCACGATGGGGCGACCTCAACCTCGTCAGTTTCAACATTTCAAAAACCCAATCATGTACTTTCTCCACCAAGAAGACTGCTATGGATCCTGTATCTTTCAACGGTTGTTCTCTTCCGAAAGCAAGCTCCATCAACATGCTTGGATTATCAATATCGAATAATGTCAAATATTACGAGTCAATTAAGTGTAAAGCCGGTCTCGCTTCCAAAAAAAAAAATTTAAGGTGCATCCGTACATGAACATATTCGTATTCTGTAACGTCATGTGTTACTAATTTTGTAGTAAAATGAATAAGTACATTTAGTAGATAGCTTCTAAAGTACCCGGATATATTCAATTATTAAGACTCTCAGAGAACTTGAGTCCAATGGAAACCGCGACCTCTAGACAGAAACTTATTGGACCCGGTCTAGTCATTTTAGTATACGAGTGTATGTTTTCAGACCGTAATATTACATAGGCCAACTAAATAAGTCAATATATTCATTATTCGTTATTTAAATCAATGGTTAGTATTTAAATCAACGTTTAGGCAGTATTCTATTACCATAATAGTCAGTATAAAACAATTAACTGTTAGTTAATGAGTGAGTTGGGAAAAAATAAATAGTAAGATTAGGACTAAATATTTATTACATTTATTGATTGACTAACAATATTTGAGTACTGGAAAGTATTTGAATCTTATCAAGTTTATTAGAAAATGTGTGTAGTTTATAAATAATCGAATTAAATTATTATAATTCAAAATCTTATACAACTTAAATGACATTTTAATTGTGCGTCAAGAAATGTTTTAATGTGAATCAACAGCATTTAACTAAATTAAATAGTATTTCTTGATTTTTTTGCAAGGAGTCTAAGATAGTATTAAAAATACTAGAAAAATATAGAAGTATGAAGATAAGTCATTTAAATTTTTGTGCAGAGGAATGACGTGCATTATTTTCGTGATATTTTTAAAATGATTAATAAAAAAAAATTAACTTAAAGAGTACAGCAAAAAGGTAAAAAATAATGAAAGAAATAAGCAGGGAAAATAGACAAAAGTGTATGGGAAATGCTTATTGTGATCTAAAGTAAAACATAGTAGAATCAGGATACTTAAAATATTTAATATATCAAAATGAATGCTTAAAATTTAAATAACTGATATGAATGTGTTTAAAAAAGATACCCAAAGATGAAACCGGGAAATTTTTAAGGTCCTTCAGTACCCAGGAAATACAAGTTTTATTGTAGAACACGTAGAAAATAAATTACTCAGTTATTTCAGGAAGAATGGTGAGCGTAAATGAAAGCGTCGGTCGACCTTTTCAGCGTTATTCCTTTAGCGTTGATGATACTGCTCATTAATTAATGATCGTAACCTCTTTACTTGCCCTCCTCTTTACCTCCCGTAACTCGAGCAGATGTAATGACCTCTCATACCCTCACGGTACTAAGAGTACCCGCATGTATAATACACTAATTGCCCTTGTCAGAATTAGGACCTTGCTCCAGCACTTGCAAGAACGTTCCTTTTTGGTTGTTTTATTTAACGATGAAAGAGGGGCTCCCACACACTTTTACAATGATGCTAAAAATAGTCAATTATAATAATTAATAAGTCTAGAAGAAGTTAGTATAAACCTAACAGTTTTGTATGATAAGGATAAAATTGTTTTTATGCGTATAAAGTAATTGAAACATTTTTTTTTTCAATATGTATGTATCGCTTAAGTGGGTAGGTAAGTACGATCATTAAGGGGTACTCGTAGATAAGATATTTCAGGCGCCCCCTTCCAGACATGCTTTATAGATTCCGGTAGAGAATACATGTAGGTTGATAAAGGGAATGACTGCACTTCCAATTTCCTACCGTAGATGTCACAATGAGTACTGAAAGTAGCAAAACGATATATCACGTCAAAAGATGTCAACGTTCGGGGAATGTTTGATGGCATATGCCGACAACCGATGCGAAAGGGTTAAGGTTTGAATCCTATGACCATTTCTATTTGTTTTTTTTCTTTCTAAGATTTTCTGGTGATTTTGTAACTAAAAGAGTGGTGATGAAATATCAGTAATTTGAATAATACTCATACATGATTGCCAGGTCGGTAACATTTTTTACTCAAAAATATGTAAAATTCATCATTCAAACACTTAAGTTGAAGTGCTGAAAAAATCTAGTCGATATATCATCAGCACATCTCAATTCAAGAATTAATTGAGTTGTGCAATTCCACTCTATGATATATTAATTTAAATCATTCGAAACTCCAAGCTTTAGTCGTAAATCAACGAGCTCGTTTTATTACTCAACAACTACGATAAATCCGTCCCAGATATACAAGTATGTGATACGCACATATATCAAAGGTATATCATAAATATTATTTCACTGAAAAATTTTCAGCTTGAGGTGTTACTCTATTTAACTTTTTGTTACTTATTTTCATTCGTTTTTAGAAAAATTAATATATAATCGTGTCGGAAACAACAGGGCCCGATCCTGTCTGCCCAGAAGTAGGCAACGTCGATGACGTTACTCCCGGTCATCATCAGGTCTTCCTGGGTGCAGCTACTCGGACACAGCGCACACTCCAGAAGGTGTGACAGGGCCTGCTCCACGCCGCAGTCACATTCAGTCGGTCCGCTGTAAAACTGCCAGGCTTTCATTTATTTCCTCGTCTTGCATACTTAAGTCTGTTAAGGGACCTCGATATATTCCACCCCTGGTCGTGTCCAGGGGTTAGGTCCTCTTTCGGGGCAATTCAAGTATTCCCCTCAGTTGCGCTTCTCCACATGTTCAGCCGCAGGGTGGCCTCAGGTATCACCAGTTCTGTTGTCAACGGTAGTAAACTTCTTCTTGGTTTGAGCCGTGTGGTTATCTTTTTATAACAAAACATACAAAAAATTCATGATCTTTATCACCTTGCACTATTTTTTTTTTAATAATTGATGAAATTTTATTTTATTCGATTTCTTTGATTTTTTATTCTCTGTATGCGTCGGAAGACTTGCGAAATTTTGCATAAATTGTATCTTATGACAAAAGTTAGGTTTTGTTGAACTATATAACCTAATGCGCATGCTCAGTTCGGTCTGCGCATGTTTCTTGTATGTCAAAAAAATGCCCAAACCAAATGATTTGTGTAAAAAAATACAACTGATTGTCTAGGGAGGCTCTTCTTCTTTTTCCTGGCCCTATCCCATTTATTTGGGGTCGTCTCTCCTAATAACATTTTTCCAAGGTGCTCGATCGAAGATAAGCTCACTGTCGACTCCCAGACGTTCCATGTCCTTCTTGACTGTCTTGAGCCATGTTGCAGGAGACCAACCAGGTCCCAGTCTTCCCGCCTCAGCTGCAGGGCTGCGTTCACAATGTGTGTGCTATCCCGCCTACACACATGTCGCTTTGTCCACAATGGGGGCTACCTTGAAGCTCCCTCTGATGTGCTCGTTTTTCACTTTGTCAAGCATAAAATTCAATAACTAACAAAAGCCTACTTTATTGTAATTTAATGTAGATATTTTATTTACATAATACGAGTAATATTCACATTGAGTTACTTACTTTTAAGTGAGTCAATTCTATTTTTTCCCTGGCTTGGACAGTCGAATGAAGGACTTTAGACATACATATTTCTTAATTATAAAAAATTAACACATTTCTGCCAATTTGTAACAATACATACTATTTTCCATTATAGTATGTTTTACGCAATTTATTGTAGATTTATAAGATTTTAAGTATTAACATTTCTCATTCAAGCACTAAAAACGTTACAAAACATTACACATAAACATATATTTAATAAAATAAATATTTATTATTTTCACAAATGATTCCCGCTCCGAGGTATTCCACATATGATAATAAGCATTTCTCTCGACTCTCTTCAGTCAGTGGGTGAGCGTTCGTGATATACCGCAATAGCATTCATCGCATTCCTGTCCTGCAAACTGTTTCAAGCTCCCGCCGCGTAACGCGTTACATCAATATCAATGTCACTTGACGCAAGAGCCAGGGCTGGCCCGTCTATTTTATTGTCCATTTAATTATTTTTTAACTATAATTTATTACTCGTTATTACGCCCATGATTTTTTATGGATATGTTGATATCAAGCTGACTAGAAAGACGATCTTTGTTCTAATACCTACATGGACAAAATTCAAGATATAATTTGCAACGACGAAAAAGATAGCTTTTTTTATATAAAAATACATTCAGGACAATACCGACAGATGGTGATAGCGATTCTGAAGTCTTATCTGTGGAATTCTATGACGCTTAACATGATGCATATGGCTGCATGTGGAGTATTGATCCGCCAACGGAATTGACTACAGCCCGAGATTCACGCATCATCCTTATTATTATAGGAATTTACTATGAATGGGTGGTCTTTACGGGATTTCTTTCGTCTACCACCAATTTAAATTAATAGGCTATGACTGGCATTTTACGGGTGAGAGATCGAATTCACACCAACGGGGTTATTTTAGAGCTCAGAAATCGATTAAAATTCCTTTTTCTTCAATCTCCATCGGGGATTGAACCAACAATCTTTGGCTTGAAAAGCAAACGCTTTGACCATTGAGCTATACCCACCGGCAAATATTGTAATTTGTGGTCGATGTTTCTTCTAAAACTTGCTTTCTTAATTGTCTTAATGAATGTGCTTTCATCACTTTCCCCACCCAGGATGCACTAGGAGGGCGTGATTAGAGATATCGGGAGTTATTAAATGATAGACTTATGAAATATGTTGTATATATTTTTTAAACCCTTTCGCATCGGTTGTCGGCATATGCCGTGAAAGATTCCCCGACCTTTGACATCGGTTGACGTGATATATTGCTGTGCTACTTTCAGTACTCATTGTGTGACATCTACGGTAGGTAAATGGAAGTGCAGTCATTCCCTTTATCAACCTACATGTATTATTTACAGGAATCTGTAAAGCATGTAAATAAATATCTTTAGGTTTCGTCACAAGAGCGATTATTCTGTAAACCACATGTGTCAATGCCACCACGTGTATGGAGTTAAATAATGAACGTTTGTTAAATATAACAGTTTTTTATGCATCAGCTTTTTTATTTGATTTATAACATTATTTATATTTTCTGCTACATCTTTTGCAACTAATCGTTTTTAATGTAAAATAAAAATACACCGTTAAATAATATAATATAGGATTAAACTAATAACCTGAACCAGTAACTAATATCAGTTTCCAATATTGCCTAGTGATATTGTTCTCTATATATGCTGCAATACAATCATAATATATCAAGATTTAGTATCATTAAATTCTCTGAACCCTGAACTAAAGCTTGCATGGCTGGGTGCTCTACTACTCTATGTGTTTCCATGCATGTCATCTCTATGCCCTAGTAACAAAGCGATGTAACGTCATTTTGATGTGAACACATACAGGAGAATACCGACAGATGATGATAGTAATTCTGAAGTCTCATCTGTGGAATTCTATGACGCTTACCATGGTGTATATAGCTAAACGCTGCATGTGGAGTGTTGATCCGCAACTCTCATAGAATACAGCCCGAGATTCACGCATTATCCTTTATTATTATAGGAATTTCAGGACGACTTTAGTCTACGACCAATTTTAATTAACAGGCTATGAGTGGCATTTTACGGGTGAGCGATCAAGTTCACACCAACCGGGGGTATTTTACAGCTCATAAATCGATTAAAAATACTTTTTTTTTTTAATCTCCGTCGGGGATCGAACCCACTTCCTTTGGCTTACAAAGGAACGGTATGAACGCCAATTTGGGACATTTATCTTCAAAGAAGCTGCTGATTGTTAATGAAAAAATATATCGACAAAGCGCGTACAATCTTTTTTATGGACTGGAATTTTACCTGCTTTTACTCGCATTATTTTTGAGAAAAATGAAGATTCCTGGACATAGGAATGTTACTTAAAGTTCAGTGGGGTTACCTATAAATAATTGGAGCTAAATAAGTGTACTAAGTTGAAAGAACTCGTGGAAGGGATTAAGATCGTTATCACAATTAAAAGACACGAAAAGAAACAAATACTCTTATTGGGAACAATAAGTTTAGACGTGGAAAATATTTTTGTAAACACATTTGCACAATGCTTGCACGCCCAATAGAACCGAACTTCATTCCCCAAAGAGGTTCTTTGTATATTTAATTCAGACATGCATAACAAAGTTCTATCTCTTTGTTTGTTTGTTGTTTCAAGATCAAGACCCCTAGTTAGAGCATATAAGCATCAACAATCAAGTAAATGCCATTATAACATACTAATATGAATTGTCAAATGACATTTATTACTTGAATTACGTTATTATTATTGATATTTTGACATACTTTTTTTAAACTTTTTATGTAATTACATTCTCCTCTCTCTAAAGGTTAAATTCAGTCGCATGGCGGCAGGATGAGGAGCAGATTAACAACAACTTTTCTGAAGCACATTGACATATATTTTCGATAAAGACTTAGTTCCCCCGATCGATCGTGACATGGCGTTACATTCGCCTCGATCGATCGGGACTTAACAATGTGATCTCGCCGCCGTCAGCTCACGACTGAGTGCGCTCGTGATGGGCTGTCGCAAGTGGCTATCTACTTAACTAGTCCTCCTAACGGTATTACAAGACGACGACACATACATGTACGACAAGCGAACAGAAATAAGAGACGAAAGATTGTATATCGAGGTTTTCTGTACCAGTTAGCAAGGGCTATATCATGCTGATATCAATACGTATACCTGTATATGCGACATATCAAATAATTGTACAATATATAAACTTTTTCAGATATTTTCTATCCTAATAAATTTCAGTTACAATACTTTGACTTTTAGATGTGCTGTAAACATCTGTTGTAGTAGACCACAGATGATCCATACTGTGGTTGATATAAGCGTTATATTTATTTAGGTTAATTTGAATGGCATGTTTGACCTTTTGGCGAGTCAGGAATGAGCATTAATCTATTTTAATGACAAAATATTTAACATGTTCTGGGAAACTTAAGAATCGGAATATTTAACATATACTGGAATACTTAAGACTCAGAATATTTAACATGTACTGAAATACTAACTATATTTACATAGATCTACATTATTTAAAAAAAAATGCATCATCAATATTGTGGCTTTTGGGTTTAGCCGTGTGTGGCGAATTACTTCTTTCCAATATTTCACTAAGTCATCAAACCTGAAGAAGACCCCTGAAATGGCGGTCGAACACATACATGTTTATACAAAATGAAATCAAGAAATATGTGGTTTTTTTTTCTGTTGTAACATCGGTCTTGCACGGTAAACTTACACACCGTTGAATGTTACTTATTGTAATCAGTGTAAGAGGTCACTTGAAAAAGGTTAATGGATTTTGGGTTTGTCTTATAAGTGGAGCGAGCAACGTCAATAGCAGATGGGACCCAAAACTAAATTCAAGGTTACTCTTTATTTACGAAAAAAAACTACAGGCGTTACACTTACATTGCGATTGTAAAAAAATTAAATAAAAATGCTTTTGCTGCCCAGCAATTTAACCGTTTCGCATCGGTTGTTGGCATATGCCGTCATAAGATTCCCGGTTCATCGGTTGACGTTATATATCGTTTTGTTACTTTCTTAGAATAGTTTTTTATGCATCATCTGATAGCTAAAGGATACAAGAACCAATGTGATATATGAAAATAGATTTTTGAAGATAGATAAATACATTTATGCTTCAAATACTAGTTTTATAATTGACACTTTAATTTGTATTCAAACCGAGCCGTAATGAAAGGGTTAAACGCTAGGCAGAATACAAGGAGAACACAAAAGAAAATGAAATGATTATATTTTATATCACGTCAACTGCGCGCGAATTCTGATAATTTTCTGGTCGTAGTTCAACAGCGAGATTCCACCAGAACCAATAGCAATTAGGCAATTAGCAACAAAATGGGATACGCAAAAGTATTCTAAAAAAATATTTTTAAGATAATAAAAATCTAGTGGTATTATTAAGTTGTCAAGTAAAATTTTGTTTAGGTGGATTTCAAGTTAGGTTAGGTTTGGTTGAAATAAGATGAGGCGAGGATCATGGCGGCTGACGGAACTTTGTGGCGGTAGATCGTGGTCATCATATGCCCCAGTCAGGAGACCAGATTTGGCGATGATGATGATAATGAGTGAGGTTATTTAAGGTTAGATTAATTATAATATTTTCAAGAAAAACGTTATTAAAGGAGATTTCAATGCAACTTCCAAATATGTGAATAAGGTTAGGTTATTTTTTATAACAATTTCTTTTTTATGATTGGAACATTATTTAAATTTCAATGCTTTACATGCGGGAAGGTTAGGTTAAGTTAGGTTTTTAGAATTATAATAATTTTGTCGATTATAACTTTGTTTAGGGAGGATTTCAATACCCCACTTAGTACATCTAAAAAGGGTCAACCATATGTGCCTATATACAGTACCGGCTTTAGACCCTGCGGCGCCCTAGGGCATTTTTTTTCTGGCGCCCCATATTGTATACATTTAAAAAAATCTAAGCAAGATTGGTTGCACTCGGCGCCCCTAGCTTATTCGACGCCCTGGAGCACCGACCCACTTCGCCACCCCCTTAAACCGGCACTGCCCATATATCGCACATATGTGACGCTATGTATATATATATATATATATACTAGTCCGCACTTGCTCGGCTCTTGTTGAACATCTCAGCTGATTGAGTTTCCGTGTCGCTGTTGTGATGAAGCAGAGGGCTCCCCGTGCTGCCGGCGGATATTGAGACTAAAAGTAAACGTTTAATGGCGGTACAAAAAGTCCGACTCCCGAATCTCACCGCCACGTGTGCAGAGTATTTGTGGTTAAGACTGCTTAACATAGAGATAGCCAACTGGCATATTATAATTATTCCTCATCCATTCCCGCGTACTTCGTGGTTAGCAACGTGTTACCAACGAAGGCAATTCGAGACTCGCTGTAGTATACTGACTTTGCAGCCTTAGGCTGATGTCTAGTTGACATCTAACTGATGCACCTAGAATCACTGGAAGACCTTCAGCCACTCTCTAACAAGTAACTTTTTGCGTGCGTAACGGGTCCCCATCTTTGTCTCCAAAACAGGACGGGACAGAGAGGGTTTTCGCCAACTGGCGTATTATAATTATTCCTCATCCATTCCCGTGTACTTCGTGGTTAGCAACGAGTAACAAGAGAAAGACAATTACATTGACGTTGTGGTATACTAACTTCGTAGCCTTTAGACTGAGGTCTATTTGATATGTAATTGATGCACATAGAATCACGGAAATACCTTCAGCCATCTAACAAGTAGCTTTTTTGTGTGCGTCCAGTAAAGGTTCCTCATCTGGATCTCCAAAAGCAGGATGGGACAGGGAGGGTTATTCCAAGCGTAACGTATTAGAAAGCATGTTTTTTATTTATTTATTTTTAACAGAACCGCAGTTCCAGGGTACATAGAATAAAACAGTTTTAGAAACATAGAGTATACATAAACATACGATACATATAAAAGATAAATAAAATATACAAGAATAAGAAGATGACACGTGTCAAAGATCACAGAGATCTAGGTGAACCATACCATCGACAAATGAGGAAAAGTACGTAAGAAAACTATTGAGGTGTGCTGGTAGGCCGTTTAGGAGCGCCATTGCAGTTGTACTAAATTAAGTGCTCGAAGTCTCGATACAAATATCAACTGGGATAAATAAATGGATTGCTACGAGCACGAGTGTAATTATCTGGAACGTAGAAGTTAAAAAATTTAAGAATCCCAGTTTTTTTCCGTCTAACTAAACAATTTCTTCTGCCGTTGAACAATGTCAATGATATTTTCAAGATAACGCAGATAATGAGGCCGAAATAAACTATTTCTTCCCACATCTGTGTTAACTGGAAAGTATGATCATCAAAAAATTCAGTCAGTAAAGTATAAAACTATAATAGCTGCTGTAGTATCTAAAAGCTCCCGAAGCCAGATGAATTAATGTAAATAATCTTTTATATTTGACCCAATTATGAAAAACTGTTTGCAATCCCTGGAACTTCGCCAGCTGTTTCACATATCAATGCGGATATAAATAATGTTATTTATTTATCCACAGAATTCATGTTATTCATCATAATAACGTTACATTTTCATTGATGATTCACCAAAGAACGTTTTAAAAACAATTCGTTTGAATATATATATTTTTAAACAATACCTTTTCATCAAAACAAAGAACTTAAAATAAAACATGGAAGAATAAAAGAAGTAAAACTTTTTTGGAAGCAACTTTTAATCGCTGAAATGAAGACGAATAAATGATGAACTGTTGAAGTCTTATTGTCACAACTGTGATATTTACACGACAACTGTCAATTATACTAATTATAAACCCGTTTTTTTCCTAAATCACCCTATAAAGCATTTTATAATTCACGACTTTTACACCCCATCTCGTAATTTCTTTTTGTAGAAAGTTACTGCTTAAGTACTAGTAAAGCTGAATTTTCCTTGTTGCAACAACAATGTATAAAAGCTTAAGTTGGCTTCATGAGTGTACCGGTCTTTAACAAAACATACTTTGTACTATAAATTACTGGTCTACTTAACTTTCTTTAATTTAGATTAGACACACCGTCCAGTAGTTAACCAAGCATTGCATTACCACTGTTTAATTACTCATACACTAGAATCTCTAAAAAGTTTATGTAACTTGTGATTCCACGGTGCTTTTTAAAGTGGTAACGTTTAGTAGCCGGAAATGATCGATTGGTATAAATCATGAGATTTCCTTATAAAAATTCGTTACGATATTAAAAGTAACATCCTCCTCTCTCTCAAAAGGTTGTTATTCCGTCGCGTGGTGGCAGGATAACGAGCATATTAATGACACAGACTTTTTCTGAAGTACATTGACATATATTTACGATAAACTTTACAAACTAATGGCCCGACCTAGTCACAGCATTAGGCCGAGCCACAATACGGGTGACACACGACTGGCGTGCTAGTGTTGGGCTGTCGCACAGCGACACCAGTGACGATATATGTAACTAGTCCAAAATGCACATTCATGTATATCAAGCGAACAGAAATAGGAGACGAAAGATTGTGTATCGAGGTTTTCGGTACCAGTCAGCAAAGGCTATATCATGCTGATGTCAGTAGATAAATATATTTTTACTTACTTCCTTGTTTTAACATGGATCACAATGGGCACTGTTTATTTACTTTATTTAAAAACATTTTTTTTAAATGCGTATTTAATATGCAATTTTAGTGATAACTTCTGATATCAGCTCGATATAGCTTTTCAGGGCTGGTGCCGAAAAGTTTCGATATACAATCTTTCGTCTCTTTTTTGTTTGCTCGTCGGACACGCATGTGTCGCCATATTATTTGTTTGACAGGTGTAGTTCTGTGTATCACCACTGGATAAATTTAAGTCAAGTTAAAGGCCAGTAGTCAGTTGTGATGCGTCCGGGGCCTGAAAGCATATGCTCCGACTCGGACCGAAAGTTTGTCAATATTTAACTTAAATATATGTCAATGTGCTTTTGAAAAAGTCTTTGTGTAGCTCATCTGCTCTTCATAGGTCCACCACGCGCCCTGATAACTATCCCGGCAACGTGAAGTCATTTCTTCTTTAAGTAACAGGGATGTTACTACAAAATACGGTGATGTACAAGAATGAAATAAATAAGTGGAAGGGAGAGGAGAAGTGTTGTAGATGGAACACTTGAACATAGTGACTTTATAAGAAACATATTAAGAACCGGGCTTTTTTCCATACATCTACGAGTATGCAGTTTAACAAAAGTTACCTATGATTAGTATGTAAATATGTTTAAATTAACACACAATAATCTGATATGTAATTGTGTAAGTGAAATAATTCAATTTTAAAGCATTTATAGTGTACTTATCAACAATCCGTGATACAAACAACAGTAAAATAAAGTCATTTTAAGCTTTACGCGTGTCTTTTACGCTAATTTAGATTAGCCATGCCGACGAGTTAGTCAAGTTAACTAAAAGCTATAGTCTCTAAACTCCACACAGTTTGTTTAATTGCCCCAACACAAAAACACAGTAGGTCATAAATTACCGTCGGCTGCGAACGGCTCCCTAATGGCCGCTTTATGACTTTTTAATGAGGGCTTCAAGCTAACCTTTCAGTGTATTTCTCACGGGGATAAAAATTAATTTGATCCCCGGCTGGCAGAGTAACCCAGTTTCAGCGTCGCGAATAACTTAATTGCATTTCGCCTCGGAGGCAGTGCAATTCATTAGCGAACCCTGAGGATCTTGAACAATTGAAGATGAAGACTGCTAGTGCAGCCACTCTTAGTCTTACAACTTCGAAAGCTTGATATTATGCCAGCTAAAACACACGAATATTTTACAAAACATTTGTATAAAATATATGAACAATCTCCAACATTTTCTTCTTCGTGGCAGCGACGTCAAATTATTTCTACCCAGTATTTAGCAGTGTCGATAGCCCGTGTGTTGCCTAGCATTAGGTCTTCAGGTGAGCAGCTTGTTGGTTACATGGAGCAGAATCTTAGGTGTGAGGCGGTCTGCAGGTCTCCACAGTAGGACAACAGTGGCTCTCCCTGCCGAAGAATTCCCAACCGCTTGAGGTTGTCCTTTGTTCTATCAACTCCGGTTCTTAATCTGTTCAGGGATTTGCAGGTCCACCAGTCAAGGTTCTAGCCAGTTGGGAGGTCTTCTTTTGGAGTAATGAAATCCTCATGTGCGACTTTTTGCCAGAGCTGGAGTATCTCATTTTCAGGGCCGGATGTGAGAGGTTGTGTCGATCTCAGAAAGCTGCTTCGCGACTTTAGTCTGGGTGTTGAAGGTATCTGTTTATACAAGCAGTGGAACGGTTGGTTGATTGCCTTACGCATTTTCTTGGCGCATATGACTTTGCGTCTTATGATTGGTGGTGCGATACCAGCCAAGGAGTGCCCTTTTGTCCTAATAACTCGTATAGTGATATTATTGCAATCGGAAAATGATTTTGATTAGTGATTTGATATTAAACTCTTAATAGAAAATGTTTTATAGAAGCCTAAAAGGAGCTTTTGAGAACTAAATATTTATGAAAAAAATAAAATATATTTTTATCTTTATCCTAAAATTATGAAGTATTTATCTCTCATATAATTTTACCTGATAAATAAAACATAATATTTGCTTTTTATAGTAAGGATACATATGTTTATGTTCTTGTACGCAGCATAGCATTGCTGTGTTCCTTTTCAACAGTGATGAACTCATAGAAGTCTTGCAGACCTTGTCACACCTTCTGAAATGTGCGCTGTGTCCGAGTAGCTACACCCAGGAAGATCTGATGATGACCGGGAGTAACGCCATCGACGTCGTCCACTTCTGGGCAGACAGGAACTGACCCTTTTGTTTCCGACACGATCATATATTTCTCAGTGGTTTATCGTCAACTGTTCTCAGTGACAGCACCTTTGTTTAAGCGTGTTGAAATAAAGTATTCTTGACCATGAAGTAGGACACTCCTTGAAAAACTGTCATCAATTTTGAGTCGAATGAAGAAAAACTGATTTTAAAGTAATGATATTTTTTAATGATCAAATTGCTTTCGCCATCTATTGAACTTGATGCATAGCGCCAGGAGGCCGAATCGTAAATTCAGCTCTTTATTTCAACACAGTAATATTACTAAAAGCTTTATTAATTCTCAATGGACATCTCTAGCATTTTTTTAATCGATTCAGTTTGTTAAATTTCAAGAAGTTTGTCTATTTCTGAAACGTTCAGAGTGCTAGTTTTTGCTAGTTTTTCTATATGACTCTGAATTTTTATTCAGGATTCAAATTTTTACAGTTTTTTTGGGACTTCTTGAATAGCTTGACTTAAACTTCATTGCCTTGTTGCATGTTTTCATTTAAAAATATTTACGAATATGTATTGAGAATTTTGCAAAAACGGTGTTTCTAGTATATTTAAGTTCAGAAAAATGTTCAATTACTGTAGCTCTACTGTTGCAAACTATTTTTTTATATTCTTTTTTATTCCTCTCTTCCGTTCGCATAGAGACTTGAAATTAAGTTTGCCATTTAATCAAATTCGTATTAAAAAAGCCAACTCAACGGTAGACTTGCTTCTTATTCTCGTCGGAGCTTCCAAGAACTGATTTTAATAGCCTAGTTTAAAAGCTTCTCTCAGTCGAGCTTCCGTCGACTACCGATGAAACTTTCCACCCCTACTTTAACGCGTATATTTTTAAAGTCCACTTTGCTGAAAAAGGATTAGATAATTAGTTTTATTACTTAATTTTTTCCGCGTAAAGTTAAATTATGCTCATTATTATTTAAAAAATAAGCGCCTTAACAAGGGACTCGAGCTTTTTATATCCTCTTTGAGCTCTCGCAACAATGTATAACGAATTTAAGTCTGATAATGCTTTATTTCAGTTTCTAAGAAAAATATATAAAAAAGACTTAACTTGGCACATTTGTTGATATAAACCAATCCTCTTTGCTCCCAGCTTTTGTATATCACAATAATAATGACTAAGATATATTAGTTTCTTTGTTTTAGTTATTTCCTAACAAAATATTTTATTGTATTTTTTAACATATAACTTAACTTTAAGCTTTAAATTTATTTTGTTTTGATAGCTCATATAACAAGGCATGGGGAAAATTTAAATTGATTATGTACAGTAGGTTTCTTGATTAATCTAACACAGTCTGTTGCTTTTCTTGTGTATGCGCTTACATGAAAAAAAATATAAATGCCTAAATTTCTATAACGTCATATGACCAAGGATTATAAAAAAATACTACCATTTGACGACATGCGAATAGTTGAAACTTTCTTTTCGATGAAGTTGAAACGTGTCGTCAGTTTTAAAAGTTTTTAGTTTAGTGCTTATATATTTATTATGTAAGTACACAAAGGAAAATACCGACAGAAGGTAAATGAGGAATCTCATCAGTGGATTCCATGAAGCTTAACATTTTAAATGTTGAAAATGTTGATACGTGAAACTCTACTCCACACTGTTAAGTGAATATCTGCTTTATCAGCTGTCAAAATCTAAAATAAATTTATATTTTAAACTATTATGCAGCTTAAGGGTGAATATAGCCGTGAAAAAATAAAAAATAAAGTCCTCTATTAGCAAAAAAAAAATAAATAACATTACGAAGAACCTAATATATCTCAGTATTTTTTTTGTCGTAAGAAGCTTTATAGCGTAGAATGTTTTTTTTGTTGTTATTTAC
Organism: Glossosoma conforme; assembly: GCA_022606575.1. Lineage (NCBI taxonomy): Eukaryota > Metazoa > Arthropoda > Insecta > Trichoptera > Glossosomatidae > Glossosoma > Glossosoma conforme. Next base: position 2,951,090 of record JAGTXR010000058.1, on the reverse strand, counting down.
GCATAATCTATTTTTGCGGAGACTCATGAAAGGGTAGTGTTCACTAGACAACTATCAAATAATTTGTTAAAACAATTTAAAATATTAGACTATGACTCTCATTTTATAGGTTACAACAATTTTAAATGAAATCAACCACAATCGGAGGTATTTTTTGCGCTTAGATATTGATTAAGTTTTTTTTTAACGTTAAGTATCGAAACTATGACCTTGATTATGGTAACCAAAAAATTACATCTGAGCTATGCCCGCCGACGAAGATATTAACATCCTCCTCTCTCAAAGAATGGGCGTTATTACGTCGCGTGATGGCAGGATCAGGAGCAGGTCAGCAGACAAAGACTTTCTTTTAGAAGCACATATTATATTTACGTTAAAAACTTAACAAGTTTGTGACCACGCGGTATGACATGCCACGCGGCCGCGACGCGGACCTTGCCTTGCCAAAGGATTAGGACCAACTCACAATCTCGGCGCCGCTACCGGCTTCCGATAACGCCACGATCGGTGGTATGCTTAACTAACACACCCGTTAGCAAAACAGTCGCACCTAAATGCACGACAAGCGACCCAAAATAAAGAGTCGAAAGATCGTATATCGAGGATTTCGGTAACAGTAAGCGAAGATTACATCATGCTGATGTCAACATAAAATATATAATTATGTTAACCGTACTATTTATGTCCCACATAATCTGCTCCGATTCCCTTCGAGTCAATATTAATTTAACATAGTGGAGCTCGGGAGCTACACAGGAATTCTCATTTCATTCAGAGGCCTCTCAGTCAACGCCTTACAGCCCCTTGTTCCTTGCCGTACATTTGCTGAATACTTAAGAGATCACCTACACATACCACAGGCGAAATGTTCCATGAATAGAAATAGAAAATGTGCAGTCAGAATTTCAGAATTTAGAATTAAATAATCTTATTATTAATTGATTTTTTTTTTACTTTTAAATAATTGCCTGTATTATTTTTATCGTCTTCAATATACCGTATTTTTTTATATTCTGCCAAAGTGCAATAAAAATATTTTAATATTAAAAGCTTTTAATAACTCGTTTTCATATTCTTCATTGAATTATTTATATAGGAGCTCAGTCTTGGTTTGGCAGCCCTACGTGATAGATACGAGTAAGTAGTACAAAAATTAAAAAAATGATTTAAAAGTAAATGGCATAATGTCTGAACTACATTAATTGAATAGGAAATTTTATTTAACGAAGAGCGTTTTAAAACTTATTAAAAGTTATAAAATTTATTCTACTAGTACATAAATATTTACTGTATTCCACATTGATGTTTAATTAAATTTTGTGACTGTAAATTTTTATTATCGATAAAAGTAAGCTATGTGTTATTTTCGTTATTATTCTATTAAATCTTATGAATATTAATATTGAAATGTATTTTCTGTGGGTGGCTTCCCTAGTATAACAGCGTATACTGTAGAACGTACGAATATAACGAAAATACTAATGAAAAAAAATATAATGATGAAATTAAAAACAGGATTTCTTGTAAATACAATTATATGTTGTTATTTTTAATGAAGATTTTAATTGAACTTTGCTATACAAACTTCCTTTTGTAATGAATTATAACATCATAATATTTTATTTATTTTGACTGTGTTTCATGTAGAAGTATACTTAACACTTAAACATTTTTAAAGCAGAGATTTTTTATCGTGTTTATATTCGATTACTTTTTTGATACAAATTCTTATTGAAAGTAAGCCGTTTCCAATACACTTCACGCTAGATTAATTGAATCTTCAACGACGACAGCAATAAATAAAAATGCAATACACTCTGAACCTGCAGCTGAGTGCATTTCAGTTGCACTCACATTATTTGCAACGAGTAAATAAATATCCACCCATATTGCATCGTTCGTATAAACGTCAACACTATATAGTAACATCCTCCTCTCTTTCAATAGGTTGTTACTCCGTCGCGCAGGCGCAGGATAAGTAGCAGATTAATATCACAGACTTTTTTTTACGACAAAATTTACAAACTTATTGCTCGACCTAGTCACAGAATTCAGGCCGAGCCACAATACAAAATACTCTCAATGACTGGCGGCACACCACTTGCGAACCCGTGATGGGCTATCGCACCGGCGCCACAAGCGGCAGTCTATATAACTAGTTCAAAAATGCCAAAATGGCGGGCTCATTCATGTCTGACAAGCGAACAGAAATAAGAGACGAAAGATTGTACATCGAGGTTTTTCGAGACCAGTCAACAAAGGCTAAATCATGCTGATGTCAATAGAATGCTTTGTTCTGAAATTTTTAAAAGGTTTTCGTCTCTTTTTCATTCCCTCGTATTTATAGTGAACAATTAAAATCTTTGTCCCATTCAACTGAAGAAAGAATAAACGAACCAGAAATAAGTATTATATATAATTGATAATACTATATAATAATATAAGATGCCACTAACTAATACTATTATTATAATAATAATATATATTTTTTTACAATATTTACTTTAAATACGTCATATTATTGTTGATTCATACAATGTTACCTTTTACTTTACGTTACATTCTCGTATATTGAAAGATCTCTTTCTTATTATGTTGCATAAAAACATCATTACATATTTTACATCACTACTCACCTATTACTTTACCTGTTACTTTTCAAGTATTTAGTAGTTGTGACTAGACCTTAGCTAAGCATGTAGTAGTGACAGAACGTAGCTACGCGCACGAAGGCTGTAAAGGTTCGTACGTTCGCTTTCTACGTTATATTCGTACGTTCTACAGTATACGCTGTTATACCGGGGGAGCCACCCGCAGAAAAGACATTTTAATATTTATTCTATAATTAATTTTAAAAAGTTAAACAAGCATGCGTAGGCGAGAACCAACGAAGTTTTTTTAACTTAAGCAACAAAGCAGGCTAGCTTTGTGATTGCAAAATGACGGTCTTTTCTTTGATTAACAGTCCTCAACGTGATCCATATTAAAAAATATTTAAATAATCATTTGAATATGAATAATTAATATTCAAATAACTGTTTTTTTCTTTGCATCAATTGATCTGATCTTATAGGTATCATAATGTTTCAATCCATAAGTACTGCATTCTATAAAAAGACAAATTTAAAATTTAAAAGCTGTGTATTCTATAAAATATTGCCGTTTATACATTGGCTGTTTCGTTTCCATTTTGCTTTATGGCTGTGAATCTTGGAATCTTATCTTCGGTTTTCAATACCTCTTGAAGGGTTTTGAAAACAGATGTCTGCGTAGAATACTGCGAGTACGATGGTTCAACTTCACAAGGTAAAACAGCGGACGAGGCAGCCTTTCATATTACAGTCTATTAACTGGTGACGGTGGTCGTGATTGGGACACGTACTAATATTAAAGCTATATCTACTTTTTTTTGGAAGGTCACCAGCAACTATTCATAGAATGTATTCGGTGGAGCTGTCATCATCAGCCTGTGTCCGTCCACTGTTGAACGTAGGCCTCCCGCATGAGTCTCCGCCTTTCGCATCCAGGTCACTCCCGCTATTCTTCTTATGTCGTCAGTCCATCTTGTAGGGGGTCGGCCAATGCTTCGTTTGCCAGTTCTTGAGCGCCAATCCAATATTTATCTTCCCCATCGACCGTCGTTTCTTCGACAGATACGTCCTGCCCATTGACACTTGAGTGTGCCTATTCGTTCGGTAGCATCCACTACTTGAGTTCTTCAGCGTATTTCCTCGTTTCGGATTCTATCTTTTTTAGCGACACTCCGAGCATGGATCACTCTATAGCACGCTGGGTGACTTTTATTTTATGGGTAAGACTTGCTGTCAGATTCCACGTCTCTGCGCCATACTAATACAGGGAGGATACATTGGTTAAACGCCTTAGTTTTTAGGCATTTTCGCTTTAAAAATGTACTTTAGTTTTCCAAATGCTGCCCATCCCAGTTGTATACGCCTGTCGATGGTGGAGCTGTAGAAGACAGAAATTACATGGAGTGAGGCGAAAATGAAGACTGCTGACAGAGCTTTGTGGCGGAAATTTATGACAGCCATATGCTCTTGTTAGGGAACGGATATGGTGTATTTGTGATTAGTCCCTTTCTACGTTCATCAAACTACAGGTTGTTCCAGTAAAATATTTATTATTTTTTCTTCAGCGTGCTTAATGATGGTTACCGCATCCAGGAAGTACTTTCAGCATCCTTCAGCACCCGCAGGGGCGTAGAAGAAGTCGACAAGTGGAGTACTCCAACAATGCCATTTATAGAAAGCTCCGGCACAATGCTCGCTCGCGACGGGGCCAACCTTTTCACGACTCTGAAAATTTCACTCCCAACGGGTTCGCTATTTATGAGACCCTCACTTATGCAAAGATAAAATAAATATAACTAGTAACAAAGGCTGTGTTCATTGTACTTTCATTAATTGTTTGAATTACTTAGCAAAAATATAACTTAAACAACATTATATAGGTAGTAAGATATAATTAAATCAATTTAATTGCTAAAGGTTATAACCAGATATGGACAAATAACCTCTTTAATATTTGAAAAGATTGTTATTTCCGCACGAGTGTGGTTATATGATGCCAAAAGGATAATTAACGCGAAAACGGCCAATAGGGATTTAGTGCAATAGGGTCATTTAACAAAGCACAACGTGCGCTATGCTTTCAGTTAAAAAGATATATATTTAGTACATTGTTTTATCATGGAACACGTTGTGAATATATATTTTGAATTAATCTGAATACCTGTCTTAAAGAAATGCTCTATGTACCTATGCTTTGATTTTTATAAGTAAAGTTTTTTTTTTGGCCTGAATTCGATAAAAAATATTTCATTTAATTAAATATTTGGGGATCACGTTTTTCACCAAGTCTTTTTGGATTTATTAGACGTTATTTCGGTCCTTTAAAAAGGTATACGGATACTATATGTAGTCATACCTTCTATAACGTTTTTATAAGATCGAATGATTTCCCGAGTCTTGAACATACTGTTGAAAAAAAGTACGTTTCAAATTATAAAAAAATGTGCGTTATAGGAGGGTCGATGTACTCTGTGTAACTTTGGGATAACCCAGTAAGGGAGCGATTACGGATATAGAAGAACGTTATCAATATGTTAATTTTACATCATCATCATCATACCATGTCTGTTTACTTAACTGAAGCATATTGCATTCACAAACCGCCGCCACAAAGCTCTCTCAGCCGCCATAATCCTCGCCTCAACGCTTGTCAGTTCCGTCTCCCGCCACTCCGCCGAGAACATTATTTGTATAGTTCCCGACTTCTTGTCCGAGCTTATTTATACTCACTTGCGGCATCGTAATATATATCAATCAATTGAAATTAAGCGACGAAAAGTGCATAATGATAAGCCCTGAAAATGATCCCTACAATGACGATCGAAATATCAGAGAAGAGAAAAAATTCGCCACAAACACGGCTCAGCCTAAAAGCAGCAATTTAAAAAAAATGTCGCATCTTGAAGGATCGCAAAATGAATTTATCCTCGAGCCTTAATGTACTTATTATACTTGTTGTTGTATATAACTAGGTTCTCTTTTAGTCTCCCCAACTTCCTTCACTCACAAAATTAGATAAATTTGCATTTTTATTATAATCGTGACAAAACTTTATCATCTTAATTTATTACTTTACGCACATTTTTTTTGCGTGTACCACTGAATTAGAAATATATTATTCTTAATTCATTTTACTGTAAACTTCTACTTTATCCTAGCCATTTCCTATCATCTGGGGTCGGCTCTCTTTGTGCACGTTCGCCATGTCTGTCTGTCCTGCGTTGCATTCTCGGTCAAACCCAGGGTTTTCAGATCCTTCATTTTACTGTAAACTATTGTAAAATATTAAAGTGTATTATTAAGGTCACAAATAATATTATACTCGTGTTCATAATAATTTATTATGATATCATTTGATATTGATTTAAAATGAATATATATTTTTTAATTTTACAACATTATATATATTTTAAAGAAAATAACTTTCATTTACTTACATCGGCCACACACATTACCCCCACACCTAAACTCCACCCAACTCATCTAGTGAAACTCCTTCTTTACAAGTAAATATTCATTTACACATTAGTACATTTGTGCACCTTGGAACTGATGAAGCTTTCATATGTTGCGAGACTGCAGTCTTTCATCAAGTAAAACAGTGCTCAGTGTGACCCATGTTCAAAAAAAGTATAAAATTCTTATTTATTCTATATTAAAATGCATTTCAAAGTGAAAGCGTTTACTTGGAAAGCCGAAGATCGTGGGTTTGATGCCCGACGGAGATTAAAATATATATATTTTATAATAAATGATTTTTGTGCTCGAAAATACCTCCTGATTGGTGTGAATTTGATCCCTCAACTCGCCATAGCCAATTAATCAAATTTGGTGGTACACGAAAGTCGTCCTGTGAAGATCACCCATTTATAGTAAATTCCTGAAATTAATAAAGATGATGCGTGCATCTCGGGCTGTAGTCTATGACGTTGGCGAATCTACAATCTACATGCTGCGCTAAGCGATATGCAGCATGGTAAGCGTCATATAATTCCATAGATGAGACTTCAGAATCACTATCACCATCTGTCGGTATTCTTTGTATGTGTTTACATAAAAAATAATGGAAAAAAATAAAAATAAAATAAAATAATTTTATAAAAGGCATTTTCGGGTAGTTACTAACAATTCTATTCCGATTTCGTGCTATTTAGTTATACAGTGTATTTCGTTTATCCGTGGCTTGCGACACATTTTCTGCTGTGGCCGAATGACGCCGAAAATAATACTGCACAGCGTTATTATGTCACCAGAGTGTCTGGCGTGGGAGGCGGGAGTGGAAACAAAATTATTCCCCGGAGCCACGCGAGGTCGGGAATAAGAAACAGACGCAAAGCATTCCCCGATTATTAATAAGAACAACTGTCACCGTAAGTATGCGTTTAACTGGTTAAATTATTAAATTTATAATTTAATATTTTGACACCTTTATAATGCTTGTTTCACTAACATTCTTTTTAACAAATGTGAATCGCTTAATACTGATATCAGCTTGATATAGCTATTTTAGGCTGATACCGAAAGGCCTCGCAAAACGATCTTTTGTGTCTTATTTTTGTTCGCTCGCCTGACATGCACATCTAATATTGTTAGTTTTAATTATATAAAATTACACGGCGTTTACATACGCCATTTTATTTGTTATAACAGTTGCTCCATTTCATGTTGGTTCAACTCTCATCTTTAATTTGTTTTTTTACCGTGATTCTCTTGGCGGCGCTGCATGTCACAGTGTTCCGGCAGTTGTCAGTTAGTCCCGTTCGACCGGTCAGCGAAAACGCCATGTAAAGTTCGGACGGGGAAATCAAGTCTTTATTTAAAATAAATGCGAGTTATTTGTGTTGTTATTCTGCTCCTGCATCCTTTCTCCATGCGGCCACGTGACGAACCCGTTTCTCGTCGTCTTTTTTAAAGACGGGGGTCAAAACATATCATTGAAAGAATATCAAAGTTATTTTATGCGTAAAATATATTTTCAAATTATGATACTGTTATAAAATACAAGAGCATATCTAAAGGAGTTTGGTGATATTTTAAAGCAAATTACATGCACTAAGTTATTGTTATGGCTGTCGTTGAAACGAAACAAAGCAACGACAAACTTAGTTGGGTATTGTACTTGTGAACTGGAGCATCTATACTTAACCTTTTTTCTGCATACCACGCTTGGTGAAAACCCTCCATGTCCCGTCCTGTTTTTGGAGACCCAGATACTTGTTAGAGAGTGGGTGATGGCCTTCCCGTGATTCTAGGTGTATCAGTTAGATGTCAAATAGACCTCAGTCTAAGGCTGCGAAGTTATTATACTACAGTGAGTCTCAAATTGCCTTCTTTTGTAACACGTTGCTAACAACGAAATACGTGGAAAAGGATAAGAAAATGGTATAAGGTTGGGAAACGGATTCTGCAGAACTGCAGACATCAGTTAGGAGTCATTACTTACGCGGACGCGCTCAAAAGTAGCGTAATTCCGTTTGTAATCATCATCATTATCGTCACCATTTCCACTCATCTAACAGGAGAATATGGTCGTCAGGAACTGCCGCCAGAATGCTTTTTCAACCGCCATAGTCTTCGCCTCTTCCCACGTCAGCTCAGCCTCGCGTAGCTCTACCGAGTACAATCTATGATTAGTTCTCGATAGCCTTACAGGACAGTGTAATCTTGAAGATTCGAAGAAACGGCAGCTGTAGTTTATACCTACCTGCAGTATCCGAAATGTGCATCCTAAATAGACCCAGCTTCACATCTAGACCGACTGTAGTATGGCAGGCTACCTTGCTTGCTCTCTCACCTCGTCGTTCACAAAGTCAAGCCATTGTATTTCCAGTATTCTATTCATAATACGGCTGCATTGGCTCTTGGTGAGATGAAAAGTTTCACATCCGTAAAGAAGAATAAAAACGATACAGGCGCTGTAAAGACACCACTTTGTTCTGATCGAGTACAGCTGTAAGTCGTAGAAATTGCGCATATCATTCAAAGACGCTCCAGCATTTCCAAGGCGGTAAGCGAGGTCATTCTGCAGGCAACCGTTCTAAGTGATCTGTCTACCGAGATATCTGAAACTCTCAACTCTCTCAATGGTCTAGCCTACTCTGCTGTTTACAATCTGTATCTCAACAGGCGCTGTTGCACAGGAACTGAGTCTTCTTTGCATAAATTCGTCCCAGAATGTATGTTTAGAACCTATCGATAATATCTGTAGAGTAGCTGTACCCAGGAAGACCTGATGCTGGTTGGGAGTAACGCCATCGACGTCGCCCACTTCTGGGCAGACAGGATCCTGACCCTGTTGTTTCCGACACGATTATACATCCTGGCAAAAAGAGCGTGGTTCAAAGGTTGATTATAGCTGAATTAGTAGCCCTTCGTATCGTTCTGGCTTATCTCGAATAGCTTGCTCTCGACCATTGTAGTGTAATATTATATGGAGAGGTTTTATTCCACTCGAAACGATTTCATTGTGCCGACATCTTGTTTGGCAAATGTTTACAAACACTGATACCAGACCAGACTGTTTGCTTAATTCTGCTCCGAGATAAAGCTGTTATTGAATGTGAGCGATTATATAAATATATCGACGGATGTAAACAAATACTTTATTGCTGTCAAATTGATCAGGGAGAAAACAATGTTTATGTTTTACTGAATCAGTGATTTGAATACATTTTTAATTATCTAAAAATATATTATGCAATAAACATAGCGACATCAGCATTATTCAATTTCAATTCAATTAAATTTTGTTTATTTTTTCCTTTCAGAAACATTACAAATTATACTAACTCAATTCATTTCAGAAACTACAATAAAAATTAAAAAAAAATACAATATATACAAAAATAGGTACTAATGATTAAGTACTATGAACAAAGCAATAAAGACAAGCAACAGAACGTCCCAATGCTTATCAGACAGACGACGCCAACCAATTATCCCTCCAAAGAAACTCTTGGAGTATATTATATAGCCCTTGCTGACTTGTACTGAAAACCTCGATACACAATCTTTCGTCTCTTATTTATGTGTGCTTGTCGTACATGTATGTGTCGCCATATTGGCATTTTGGACAAGTCCGGTCACGGGTGTGACGTTAATTATGTACATGGCCGTTGTAATTGGTGCGCCATTGATTCTGTAAATAGCTACTTGCGTCGCTCGGCGACAGCCGATTACGAGTGCGCTCAGTCGTGAGTTAAGAGTCCCGTTCGACCGAAGCGAAAGTAACGAAAGTAAAGTCTTTATTGAAAATATATGACAATGTGCTTCGGAAAAAGTGTGTTGTTAATCTGCTCCTCACACTTCCACCACGCGATCCGATAATTATCCCGGTTACGTGAAGTCATTTCTCCCGTAGAGATGAGGATGTCAATAGATTGCCGTCTTTATTTCAACAAAGTTATTCATCGTTAATCATCATAATTATTATAAGCAGTCTGTATCCATCCGCTGTTGAACGCGAGCCTCCCTTCAAAAGCTTCCATCTTTTACGATCTTCCGCCCTCCGCAAACTACTTCCGATATTCATATGATATTGTCAGTGCATTTTGCAGAGATCGGCCAACGCTCCGTTTGGGACGCCACTCCAACACTTTTCTTTCCCATCGATCGTCGTCTCTTCGTCAGACATGTCCCGCCCATTACCACCAGAGTGTGAATATTATTTGGGTAGCCTCTACTATTTGAATTTTTTTCGTATATTCTTGTTGACACTCTGATCATAGATCTCTCCATGGCACGTTGGAGGACATTTATTTTATAGGCAAAACCAGCTGTTAGATGCCACGTCTCTGCGCCATAATTTAATACTGGGATGATATATTGATTAAATGCCTTAGTTTTAAGACACTGCGGAATTTTAGTTTTCAAAATTTATTAAGATTTCTAAATTCTGCTCATCCCAGTTGTATACATCCGTCGGTGGTTAGTGCCAAGCCATATTTTTAAAATGAACTATGGTTTTTTTAAATATATTAACCTTTTCATTACGGCTCGGTTTGGATACAAATTTTACTGTCAATTATAAAACTAGTATTTGAAGCATAAATGTACTTATCTGGTCTATTTTCATATATCACATTCATTATTGTATTCTTTAGCTATCAGATGGTGCATAAAAAACTATTCTAAGAAAGTAGCAAAACGATATATCACGGATACCGATGTCAATGGTAGGGTAATCTTAAACGGTATATATCGGGTACCGATGCAAGCAGATTAATGATGTGGATTATTTTCGTTTATTTCAGTTAATACTTTATACCAAACACTTCAAATCAGAAATTTATTGATATTGCCTGAAAACGTCTTCTCATATTAAAATTTTTTACCAAACGTGCAAAAAAATATCTAATAAAGGCGTCTGAAAAGTTTGCAACTTACAAGTTATTCTAACAAATTGTCGTCATTAGACCCATGTGCGAGTCTCGTTTTTTTCTTGTGCCATTCAGTCGATTCATGTAATATCCAGACGGTCTCTTGGACGCAATGCCGTGGACTGTGAGGGGATCTCCCGGGCTGGCAAGCTGCCAGGGCGGCGCCCTTCCCTGGCCCTGAAAAAGCTCCATTCCTGTAAAAGCTCCCGCCCACCCTCGCCGCCCTCGTGAATCGCATACCTGTTGTTGGCCGGCTATTTGTAATTGCTCCAAAAAAGCGAAAGTACATTTCAACGAGAATTATGCCAAAGTCTTGTGGTCGATGCTTTTTTCAAATGTAACTGACATGCGAAATGCAACAGAAAAAGTATTGAATTAAATCTACGAGTAGTTAAAGATAGATTTATAAATTGACATTGAAACACATATAAATTTCATATGTATTGTGACTACAACAAGGCTTGCTCAAGGAAAATATATTACCAAAATCATAATCTTGCAAATATAAATGTTTCATATTTGCTTTTACCAGATCATTATCATCATCATCATTACTATGTCCGTATTCCTAAGCTCTGCACGCTGCCATGGTCCTCGTTTCATTCCATAACTGTAATAATTATCAATCAAAAAATATTATTGAAAATTTCATTGTAGTATATAATTCATGTTTTCAGATATTAGATTTACAAAAATTAAATACGTAAGTATAACCTTTTTAAATCATAACTTCTTAATTGATCAGAGATTCTTAATTAATAATTTCTTAAACACACGAGAGGTAGTTCTGGCATGGTCGTTGGCAATCGTGCTTTCAGCTTCACGATTCCAACGGCCTGGTACTCGCAGAAAATATGAGAGAGCTGAAAACGGAGGCATCTTTCAGAAGCAGACTAAAGATGCACTCTTTTACTAAGATAGGCAAAGAAGCGTTTCTGAAATGACTATTTCGTCATAAAAAAAGCGCTTTATAAATATTGATAATACTCGTAATGATTTCATTCGTTGAAAAAAATAATGATAACATTGCCTAGTGAAAATAAAGTGTTTGTGTCCGTGAATTTATATTTGTTTCAGTTGTCATGTCACTATGTTTAAATTTATATGTTCATAACTGAAATGTTACTAGTTTCATTAGCGTCTATTTATTGTCAACATATGTTGCTTCCATGTCTCAAAGCGTTAATGCTGAAACATTCACGGTCAAGGACCCAATAAACGTGTCTCATGTCCTATTTATAAATGCTTAGCTGTTTATTTACGCGGTAACTCCCAGCAATAAATACCTAGCAAGTTTAATGCCAAGAATTGAGCATATGTTGGAGTAAACAATGAATTCTTTGAAACGTTAAATACTTTGATATTTCACCAAATTTATTTTTAAACGAAGTAGATTGATAAATTATTAAATAATGTTTCTTATAAAGATATTTCTTCTTCGTAGTAGTATCAATCCGGTGGATTGGTTTGCAGCAACAAAATCTTGCATTTTAATCTCCACTCTTCTCGATATTTCATTTTGCTGATACACAAGATGTCGTTTGGACCTTTAATGTGGTGTTTTCTCCTTTATTTCCACATCCTAATGCCGTTGACCATAAAGGTTTATCAGCCTTTGGAGAGCATTTACTACCTCCAGGACAATAGAGTGCCCTAACCAGCTTGACCTGATGAGGTTATCCGACTGATGTTGTCGCTCACCCCCCACCACGAGAAGGAGACATATCAGGTTTTACTTTCATCGAACCTGTGACCATAAGACATTTCACAGAGTCCTCCAGTACTTTTAGGGAGCCAACATATTATAATGTAAGGAGTTAAGATATGTATTTTGTAATAAATATCAGGCATTTATTTATTTATACGCCATTCTGAAAAATTAAATTAAAATTTTGATTAGATTCATCATCAGCCTGTGTCCGTCCATTGTAAAACGTCGGCCTTGTGCACGAGTCTCCAATCTCGTCGATCCTCTGCCTTCCGCATCCAGGCCACTCCCACTATTCTTCTTATGTCGTCAGTCCATCTCTCAGGGGGTCGGGTAATGCTTCGTTTGCCAGTTCTTGGGTGCCATTCCAATACTTTTCTTCCACATAGACCGCCGTCTCTTCGACAGATGTCTTGCCCATTGCCACTTGAGTGTACCTATTCGTTGGGTATCATCCACTACTTGAGTTCGTTTGCAGATATCCTCGTTTCGGAATCTTTTAGCGACATTCCAAGCTTGGATCTCTCTATAGCACTCTGGGTGACCTTTATTTTATGGGTAAGTCTATACCAGCTGTTAGATTCCACGTCTCTGCGCCACAAGTAAATAAAATAATAACTTAATACATTTTAATAATTCTTGTACGTAATGACCTACTCCTCTCTAAGTTCGTTATTGACATATATATTTCGATAATTTTACAAACTTCTGGCCCGGACCTAGTCACAGCGTTCAGGCCGGGCCAATGACAATATCACCTCGCCGCCGCCAACACACAGCTGACTGGGTGGTGTAGTCAGTGACACCCAGCGCCGCAAGCGACAATCTATATAACTATGTAGTCTTCTTAACGGCATTACAAAATGACAACACATGCGTGTCCGATCTGCGAACGAAAATAAGAGACATTGTAAGATGTAAGAAAGATTGTATATAGAGGTTTTCGGTACCAGTCGGCAAGGGCTATGCTGCTAGCTCATGCTGATGTCAGAAAATTATGTAGCCTAATTACGTTATAATACAAAAATAAACATTTAATTTTATTTGATAAATTTAAATTTACTCAATGTACGTTCTACATATCAATGTACCAAATGTAATAAATAAACTTTGTACGCGAAACACATTTAGACTTGTATCTGAAAGAGGAGGAGGCAAAAAGGAATCCTGAAGGCTTTAAAGGATTTAAAAACTTTTATTGCGTGCAGAGCTCTGAAGAACTCTAGCGGCTTCGTGAGGAACTTTTCACAAAAGACGAGAAAGTTTACACAGTCACTTTGTGTCGGTCTTTTTTACTTATTCCATATAGCAAATAGAAGTTGTAAAACATGGCTGGGTTAAACATAAAAATAAATACATTTCGAATGTAAAATTGTTATTTTATTTACATAGACATATATTATAATATATACGAGTATAATGTACTTAACGAGTTCTAGATGTTATGAATATAAAATGCGTTTCATATTGACATCCCACGTCTTTAAAAAGAATATCATTTCGTGGGTTCGTCACGTGGCTACATGGAGTAAAGATGCAGGAGCAGATTACCAAGCAAAATAACTTTCCTTATCCGACCGGTTCGGCGTTTTGCCATACCGGTCGGGAGTCAACTGATAACTGCAGAACACTGTAACATGCAGCGCCGCCAATGATCGCGGCAAAAAATCAAATTAAAGATGACAGTTGCACCATCATGAAATGGAGCAACTGTCATCGTGGTAAGCAACGTGTGACAAAAGAAAGCAATTCGAGACTCGCTGTAATATACTAACTTCACAGCCTTAGACTAACTATATGACATCTAACTGATGCACTTAAAATCACGGGAAGCCCTTCAGCCACTCTCTAACAAGTAGTTTTTTGCGTGCGCCTAGTGACGGGTCCCCATCTGGGTCAATCTGCCAAAAACAGGATGGGACAGGGTGGCGATTCGCCAAGTGAAATCAAGGCTTTTTGGCACCAGCCTGCAATATCAAGCTGATATCAGTATTGATATCCTCTCTCAAATGAATATCTTCAATCTATCAATCAATCGATATCTAAATAGATATCGATTTACTGGATGAAGTATTTAAGGTCAGGTTCACAATACAATCACGTTCACATTTTTTTTTTTTTTTTGGTGGCCTTAGGCCCCCGGGCCGGTCGCCTTGTACCTGCGCTCCTTGGGAGCACTTACCAAGGCATTGTTTTCAGAGTACATTCTCGTTATACAAGTAACTGGTTTTGGTGAGCAACACCACACATGGGTGTAAAAGTTAGTAGTTTAGACGTTAAAATTTGGACTTTTAGACTTCTTCGCCGAAGGTCGCCGCGAATACAGAAAATGCATGGTAGTTGGGCTCCGTAGATATGAGATCGATATATCCAACATTCACATATTATCACCTTTTATTTGTCAAAAACGTCACCCGTTATAGTGAACGCCCTTAGGCGCGCGCCCTATAACGGTCGCGAGTCAAACTTCAACTGACAACTAACGGCATGCCCCGATATCTCGGCGGTGCCAATTGTCGCTGCAGAAAAAAAACGAATTTAAGATGACAGTGGTACCAACAAGAAATGGGCCCACTGTCATAACAAATATTTTGGCGTATGCCAACACCGTTTAACATTCTACAACTACAAACATTAGATGTGCATTTCAGGCGAGCGAACAAAATAAGAGACAAAAGATCGTTTTTCGACGCTTTACGGCATCATCCTAAAGGAGATTTATCAAGCTGATATCAGTATGTTATTTAATGGTGAATTTTAACAAAAAATTATTACGAGAAACGTGATTTTACTCTACACCCAAAATGCACCAATCGACAAGATTGCATGTTACGAACAGATTTTCCCGTTGATATCATTTTAATGTTCCTTCGCTTGGTCTTGTATTTCTGTAAGAAAAGTTATTTATGACGTGACCAATCTGATAAAGGCGAAAAAATCGAAAATACAAAAAGTAAGTAAGACGTTGTTTATCGTGGGAGGTAATGGGAAATACAGAAAACATTTTTAGTGCTGGCAACTTTGATATTTCATTTTATATATTTTCATAGTAAGTTATTGCGTCCAGAGAAATAAACTCGCCATATTGATATTTGAATCACGTAAATTCCCTGTTTTGCTTCGAGTCAATAATAGTATATTATTTCAATATAATATACAGTTTGGTACTTAGTATTTCCAGAGCCGAATGTGTACTATATTGCCTTTTTATGAAATTAAATAAAAATATTCACGCTTAAATGTTTCATAGGTTTTTTAGTATTGAATCTGTGAATATTTTAATTACTGTATAAATATATTTTTATCCTCATTTACTTTAACATCAGCATGATATAGGCCTTGCTGACTGGTACCGAATACCTCGATATACAATCTTTCATATCTTGTTTCTGTTCGCTTATCGTACATGAATGTGTCCGCCATATTGGCATTTTGTAGTAGTTACATAGTTCGTTACTAGTGTCGTGTGCGACAGCCCATCACGGGCGCGGCAGTCGTGTGTGGACCGTCGGCGAGAGCATATTGTATTTTGGCCCGGCCGAATGCTGTGACTAGCTCCGGCCATAATATTGTATAGTTTATCGTAAATATGTCAATGTGCTTCAGAAAAAGTATTTGTTATTAATCTGCTCCTTATCCTGCCACCACGCGACGGAGTAACACCTATTTTAAATAGAGGAGAATTTCGACTTTTTTAAGTACCTGGAAAAAGTAATAAAAATAAATAAAATATTATGAATAAAAAAACATTAGCTTAATTTACCTGCTCTTAAAATCATTCCATTTAATAAATAACCTTTTATAAACTATATACACACGTACACTATAGTAAAAAATAGTGTAGAAAATTGCAAGCAATATATTTTTTCAGTTAAATTGGCTTTAATAATATTTTACTTTTTATTTATATTTACAACATACGAGTATTTATCATAGTCAAATAAAAAAGGTATATTTAATTGCAAAATACGAACATATTTTAATTTGACAATACTGTTTTTCCATATGGATACTAATCTATGCATTTTACTGAATAAATTTAATTCACAATAAGTATAGTATAGCAATCATTATAAAATAATTGTTCTTAAAAGTTATAATTTTTGATTTATATATTTTTTAAACTTTTTTTAAATTTCCACCGAAATTCAGATATGAGGTATCATATTTAATTCACAACTTAACTTTATATCATCTAAGGTCTTATCATTTATTATTTCAAAATTAATTTGGGCATGAATTTATAACTACAATAAATCATAAATCAATAGAAAATCTTCTGTAGTCACTAATACAAATGTGAAAACTCGAAGAAATACGTCAAACACTATCGAAGAATAAATCTTTATAATAAGAATTCAAAATATCCCCTTTTCGTACGTTTTTAAATATAATACGTGAAAATTAAGTATCAATAACTTATATTAATAATATAAAATCTATATAGGTTCCACCCTTTCAAATGAAACTATTTATAAAACATTTCACTTTAAATTCGCCGCCCCATCAAGCTCTCTCTCTTAATCGAGTTCAAATTTTTATTACTTAAAATATACATATACTTTACATAAAATTCTTTTTTCAACGCGTCAATCCAAGCACAAAAATAACGGCAGAAGCGGGATGCGAACCGCGGACCTTGGAAACCAACTATGCCCAGGTATTCATACCGCTCGGCGAACTGCGCCATTGCCCCGCCTAGACTGACGTGCGTTGAAACTAGTATTTATATCATTGTTATCATCGTACGATAGATGTCGCTATAGTATATATTCAAAGTATGTATATTTTTATTATTATTCTATCAGTCTTCATTTATTCACAACCTTAATATTATTACTTTCCGGCAGTCTATTTATTTTAGTAAGTACCACTCGGAATGTATATTTTAAGTAATAATAATTTGTAATATAGTCAATGATCTATAAAAGTAGATTAGAATATTGAAATAATAAAATAATATTCTAATAAAAATTAAAAAAATAATATGAGTTCAAATTTGCCCATTACCCAGAGACGGATCTGTAAGGACCTTTTATTTGACAGTATAAATATTTGAAATAGTTTTCGTTAGAAAATGCTCAAAAATAATGTCATATATTTGTGTTCTATGATTCGATTTATTACCTCAATATTTTCATCTATTGATTTTGATTTATACTACGAAACATAAATATGCAATTTACTTAAGTTTATATAGCAGAATAATAAATGTGTAGTGTGCGACTCATAAATTCATGTAAAAGTCGTGTTTTTGCGAATTGGTTAATAATTAAAATATATCTACAATAATATTGTATGTCTGTTGACTTCTCTTTAAATGAAAAGATGAGTAGTACTTACGACAGAAAATCCTTATTTATTGTACAAAAACACTGCTTCAAACAACACGAGAAAAACTGGGATAAAAGTTCATATCATAAATATAAGAAAAGGGTGAAGCACGTGTTACATAGCTTTACACTAATGAAAGCCTCCCACATATATATTTCCCTCCATTTATGCGGCATTTAATAATACTGCGAATCATCGCCGGGCGTAAATATCCGTTTCCTTGCCGAGAGAAGGCACGAATACTTTTTATGCCAGTATCTGATACAGTGGAAATTCCGCTCCACAGTAAATACCTTCCCCCTGTTTTTCTTCCGGCGTTTAGCCTCACCGCGGACGCGTCGGAAAAGCGCTTTTCTGTCCTGAAAAAAGCTCCCGCGCTTAACCCTGCCGTAAAGTCTCGTTTTCGAAAATGATATTTCATTTTGAAAAATCCCTTCGTCATAAGAAAACGTCGTGATTTTTATTTACACACGAAAATAAATCATTAACATTCGCTTTATATGTAATAAATATCGTTTATTTATAAAATGTTTCACTAATATATTTTATTTATTTATTTGTTTTTAAATAACATATTTTCAGATATTTTCAATTCAAATTTTACTGTGGTTTCCAAAGTAACACAAAATTTGATTCATCGAAAATTTTTAAACCTTTTTTAATTTTTCTAATATACAAGTACATATTATGCTCATATTTTTTATTTCCGATGTTTGGTGTACTATTTACCAAGCAAATTTTAAATTAGTAACATCCTCCTCTCTAGTAAAAAAGTGTTATTCCGTCGCATGAGGGCATGATGAGGAGCAGGTCAGCAAAATAGAGACTTTTTCAGAAGCACATTGACATATATTTATGATAAACTTTACAAGCTTGTGGCCCGGACCTAGTCACATGCTCTCGCCGATGCGCCCAACTGATTACTAGTGCCAACTGCCAATATGGCGGACACATTCATGTAAAACAAAACGAACAAAAATAAGAGACAAAAGATTGTATATCGAGGTTTTCGGTACCAGTCAGCAAAGGCTACATCATGCTGATGTCATTAGGAATTAAAAATCATAATAATTTGCTGCATTTCACGGATTACACGTAGATGCCATTCCGGATACTAATCAAATTCACATGCTTGTAATTGTCTTACACATGTTTTGCAAAAGTAATGCAGCATACAAATTATTTGCAAGACTAATAAAAATATACAAAAAAACAGATCGAAGTTCTTCGACAAATTAATCGACTTTAATAATGTATCGACATTTCTTCCGACCAAACAATCGAAAGATAAAGAAAGCCCACAATATGAGCTTTCTTTAGAACTTTTCTGGGTCAATAAACGACGTAGGCCTAACATTGTTTATTGACAATTCCTAGTTCGGCTCTGGATTGTCTATACTCTATAGAACTAGAGTGATTGATGAAAATCGCAATTCGACCGATCCATACAATAACTGATTTAGTTCTGAGGTTTTATTTACGTATCATCGTATAAAAACTGTTAGACTTTATGAAGAATGACAAGGTGAGAGAGAGGACAAAGCAGCTTTCTATACTACACTTTGATTAAAGACTCAAGATGAGAAGTTGATTTTAACCTAGTAGGGACGTATGTGTTGAGCCATTCTTAAGAACAAAGCGGTCCAGGTCTCTGGAGCATTCGACTGACTATTACGATTTTCTTAAAGAATCCGATTAAAATGTCACCAAAAAATATGCTTCTATACTACAACACACCTTTTTAAGTACTCAGACTTCTACTTTGGAGATTGTCTGGAACTGTATTTGTTCCCAAGTAGACTTTCAGGTGCAGATATGTTCTAGATCGAAGAATGGACAGTGGCAACAGATTTTAGTGGCGTAAAATTGGTGACTATATTTTCCATATGTAAAACGTATAAGGGAAGAAGGAGAAATGACGTATACTTTGGAAGCCGCAGGAGAGCTTTAAATACAGCTGCCTTTTTTCAAGGCTTGTGCTGTCCTGAAAAGACTGTCGGGATATACTTGATGTACTCTATGGAGCTGTAGAAGGTATAATTGACATGGGATGAGGCAAAGATAAGGCGGCAACTCGTGACGAACATATGCTCTAGTTAGAGGAGCGGACATGATAATCATGATCTAAAGGTTTTATCTTTTTACGTGTTTACGCAAAAGAAAACTACAACCATCTCTTTCTAGCACCCAAAAACGACTATTCTCAAAAAACATATTACGATCTCGTTTATTCTCAAGATATTTCATCTGTGATCGGCGTACCATTTCAGAGGAAATGCGCTGTAATATTTCATCCCTTTCACGCTTGCTGCTCCCTAATGGTCCCTCTGCTTCGTCTCTTTCCTCCATCCTTCCTATCTCGTTCTATCGCAAGACTTTTGGCCAAGTATCTCTTTTACTCTTCACATTTTCGATCCGGTTCGTTTTTCATCAGTTCCGTAGTTTAAACTGTAAACCAGTGGTCTCCAAGCTCTAAAAGAACGATAAAAACTTTTTGAATTTAATTTATTGTTTTGCATAATCGCTAAACCAACAAATTTCACAGAAATATCATTAGACAATGCATTATATGCAAATTTTATCTATTTATTTATACGTTGCCTATTTAAATTTCATTCAAAAATTTCCTCACACTTTTTTGAATGTTGAATTTTATTTGAAAAATCGTTTTCACAATCGCAAATACTTGTACGAAATTTGAACATTATTGCATTTTTTTCGATTCCTGGCTCTTTTAGTATTATTCATAGAAAGAACTCAGCATAGCTGTGAGCATTCAGATACAAATATTTTTAATGTCAATTTGTGGCAAGTATATACTTCAACTATGACGCGAATAATGAAGAATATTACAATATATAGTATACTGAGATCCCCCGTCTTATAAAGGGTGATTCCATTTCACTGAAATTGTCATCGGAACGCGTTGTGAATAGATGAGGAACATGTCATAAGCAAAGAACTCGTCGAGAAGCACTTTGATGTTCAGCTTAGGTAAAAGAAAACTGACGAATTCGGTAGCTGGTGCCCGGGACAGAAAACTTTGCTTACTTCACGACCTCCGGGCAGCGACTGGAACTGTGGTAGTGAGTCACTTCGCCGAACGCATATAGTAGCCACTTGGCAAACTATGGCGCTCTACATGACAAGACTTGTCAAAACAAACAAAATGCCGCCTGCAAGCGCCGCGTCATATGTTACGTAAACTTATAGTATATATATCAATCCATTATTCAAAGTAAGCATCCTACATGAATCTTCATCTTACTTGATCATCCACCTTCCAGATTTAGTTTCCTGCTATTCTTCTGATAATCAGAATGTCTTACGAGTGATCGGCCAACACTAATTTAGTCAGTTTTTTAGCGCCACAACACTTCTTTTAGCCATTGATCGTCATATTTTTGATTTACGAGTATATATGCTGTGTAACACTAATTAAATGTGCCTATTTTTTAAATAGCGTTTCCTCTTCAAATTTTTCTCCCACCACTATTTTCAGTGAAATATAACAACAAATTTATCCAAAAAACGAAGGTCGCCCAACAATCCATGAGAATATCCACGATGTCTCTAAAAAATTGAACCCAAAAACTAAATAATGCGAAAAATATATTTTTTATTTACTTTGAATTCATATTACGACATAGTTCTACAAGATTCAATCTCTTTCATCATAAAGTTCAAAAATTTACACTACTTATCCTTGTTTTTTGAAAGAACTATATTTGACAATCCCTGCTCTAAGTTTTAAAGCTTCAAAACTATAATGCACGTAGCTCCAATAGAACGTGTTCTGAATGAAAAGTTATAACATAATTTATATATTCCTGAAGAATATTCACGTAACTTTTTTGATATTGTAATTATGAGAGCTTTTTTAATTCTTCAGTTGAAACTAAGTTTACCCGGACAGTTTAGTACCATTTTTGATACTAAAATAACTTCTTTTTTTCGATGTATGTTTTTACCTAAATTTATAATTTACAAGCATTATTATCAAAGCAAATATAATATGTAAGTATTTTTGTGTTCATTTAAAAAAAAAAAACACTTTGAATTCATCTAGTTTTAAATAAAAATAATAAAGTGACATCGTCCTCTCTTAGTTTGTTATTGAATTGCGTGGTGGCAGGCTGAGGAGCAGATTAACAACACAAAGACTATTTCTGAAGCACATTGACATATTTATTTCGATAACTTTACAAACTTCTGGCCCGAACCTAATCACAGCATTCAGGCCCAACCACAATACGACCTCGCCGCCGTCAGCACACAACTGACTGGGCACCGGGCCCCACAAGTGACGATCTATAAAACTAGGCTCTTTAACGGCATTACAAAATATCAACACATGCGTGTCCGATGAGCGAACGAATATAAGAGACGAATGATTGTATATCGAGGTTTTCGCTGCCAGTCAGCAAGGGCTATATCATGCTGATGTCGTGGTTTATTAATATATCAATTGCTAACCATACAATGTTTTACAAAATATTTTTATCATGCAGTCGTCTTAAGAATATAAACTTTAAAAAATACATATTCGTAAAAAGAAATGACTTTGTGGGTTGTCATAATTACATTAAATATAATGAATATAATAAAAAAAAACTCTCAATCAATATCTTTTCAAATTAAGCTCTCCATTTTCATTATCGTCATCAACAGCCTATTATCATCCCACTGTTTATCAAAAGTCTTCAATACATCTATTATATTGAAGTATTATATTATAAAGTATTCTATAAATCTGTATCTCATATTTTATTTTCTATTTGTGATAGAAAAATATAATTTGTATTAATATTCAGTTACAACAATATATTAAGAGATTCCTATTTTGGAAAACAATTGCTTAAAATTTTTCACCAGTGAAAATAAGAGCCTTGAAACAATATTGACTAGTAAGCATAGACTTTGATCACATTGCGGACCGGTGCCGGAAGAATATGAGACAATCTGAATATATGGGGAGTGCTGCAATAGGAAGAGTCATTACTGTGTGATTGTGGAGATTTCTAGTCAGATTTTTTCCACATTTTTGACCAGTTGCTCCTCCCTGGATCTTAAGTTGGTCAAAAGAGATGCTATCAAAGTGGCCAAATATTAAACTGAAATTATTTCATAGAACTTAATTAAAAAAAGAAGAAAAATCAAAATTATTTTTATGAAAATATTTAGAATCACTGTTTTTTTATTTTTACGTTCTCCATCTCTTTCGCTGTCGAAATATTCACTCCACTCTGTCCCGCTCTCTCAACGGCCTGAACCAAAAGCTCTCCAACGTAGTATTATAATATAAAATATTATTATTCTTTGATTTCGCATCTCGTATAATAGTACTCCTATTTTAAGTAGTGAATGGCTTCGTGTCTCATCCGGCTGTATTTGGGTCACGACATTTATTAAAAAAATAATTCCACGCTTTGAATATCCTCTTCGGCTTTCCGCCATTTTAATGAACTCATAAATTATTTCCATTGAACGGCAGTTACTTATAATCAAACTCAATATCAATTAATTACAAAGGATTCGCTGATTTGTCTTCTTTTAATCAAATATTAAATGGCACACAGATGATTGTTATTCCTATGAAACTTAAATTAATACAAATAAATCGATTTAATCATTTTTTCGAATTTCAACACTATCGGTTTGGTTTTCAAGTATTATATTTATTTGTACCATTAGTTCGAGCACAATATTTTTTCCGTAAATATATTTGCCGGCGGATATTGTTTAATGGTTAAAGCGTTTGCTTTGCAAGTCACAGGTCGTGGGTTCGATCCCTGACGGAGAAAAAAAAAAGAATTTTTATCGATTTCTGAGCTATAAAATAACCCCCGGTTGGTGTGAATTTGATCCCTCATTCATAGTAGATTCCTGTTATAATGAAGGATAATGCGTGAATCTCGGACTGTAGTTCACATGCAGCGCTTAGCCATATGCACCATATTAAGCGTCATAGAATTCCACGGATGAGACTCCAGAAATTACTATCACCATCTGTCGGTATTCTCCTATACAGGTATGTGTTTACATAAAAAAAATGTTTTCTCTGTCATAATATAATCTTTCCAATGCTTTAGAGATTAGATCCTATAAGGCGTCCCAACTCGAACAACGACAAGCGATTAGAAATATACGGTGAAAAATTAAAAATCAAGTCCGCGTATCTTGAATTATCTTAACTTTCTTTTGTTGGTTAACTCTCTCTTTAAAATTTTGAGCTTGAATTTAGCTGCCCCGTAAAACCAAATAGTCCATGCCTCAACACCGACAGAATAATGATCTGAATAAAAGATATTAAAAACAACCCAAAATATGCCTTCAGATACTATAGATGCCGATTCAGAAAGTCCCAGTCTTCTACTTTGGATTTCTTAATAAAATACTAAGGGTAAAAATATATTTATTTTAATTGCAAGCTTTTCGAATTAAACTTTTTATTATAAAATTTGCAATACTTTTAATGACATCTGTGTCAAGTACTCATTAGTGTTTGAGATACCCGTCCATTTTTAAATAGCTCAAACTATATTTTTTCTTATTTTTTTTCGTAGCTAACGGGAAGTATGATATGATGTGTTTTTATAAATACTCTTAAACTTTATTGTCGCTTTCGGATTTAGCCGTGTGTAGCAAACTTTCTTTAACCAATATTTCGACTGCCATTGCAGGGGTCTTCTTAAGGATTTATGATTTATTTACGGCTAAACCCAAAAGCCAAAATATCAAATCTGGCCGTGAAAACCTGCGAAGTTACTCTTAAACTAATATAAATGTTTTCTTCTGTTCTTCAGTGTTTGCGCTATTATATTTATTATATATATGTGGACATCATGTATCAGGAGATAAGGCTATATCAAGAGATAAAAATAAAGATTTCTGAGAAAATCTTTACTTTGGGGGATGTTTACGTCAATCCCCAGAGACTTAGGTTGAAGCCTGCCTCCGCTTTGACCATTAAAAATTCACTCGGCTCTAACGCGGCGCTGTAACTTCTTATGTACGTACACTAAACACACTGATAGTTTTATTATTTCACAGGCAAGATGAGTTAGACAACAAAATCTTTGAAAAAAAGGTCCACCGTGACATTTTCAACTTGGTTATTTTTGAAAGATTCGAAGAAAACACTCTTTCAGGAGTTTTTTCATGACATTAAAGTAAAAAGATGTTTTATAAAAATAACACTAATATTTTTTACGCATTGATTTATTGATTTACGAGTATTAAGTTAAACTAAAGTAATGACTTCATTAATGATGTAATATTTCAAAATGTGTTAAATTTTTTGCTTTGTAAATCAAATTTTACCATATTCATGGTAAACTTTACAGTTATTTTTTCATATATACATATTTAAAGAAAAGTATTTTTAAAATATTTTCAGGATGTTAAAAAAAAGGTCAATATTTCATATCAACATTTATTCTTAAGGCATTTATATATTCTATGGTATATTTGATTTATATAAGATATTTGGACATTTTCAGTTTATAACAATTATTACGAAAATTAAATAGTATTAATGAAAGGATGTCGCTATTTCTTAGCGATCGCAAAAAAATACGATGTCATGTAAAATCACATATTAATATTTTTAATTTAATATTGTATCGTAAAGCGTTTGTTATCTTAGTATGAAATAACATAAATGTAGTTTTAAAACTATAATAAAAAATATTACGATTTCAAATTTAATATGAGAAAAGTTATAACTGTGAAAACATACATGTTAATTTAACTAATCATACCAAATATTCTTGTCTTTATCACTTGATTACATATTATACATTTTATCACTTCTATCGTAATCTAACAAAGCAGTTCGTGTTGTCAGTCAAAAATTAAAATTCTATATTTTCTTTCGTAATATCAGAGTGAAGCAAAATGATTCGCTTTCTTGCTACCTTAACATTCATAATTGGATTAAAGGTAAGCCTCTAAAGAGGGGAATGTACTTCACGAGGATCTGAACGTTCAATGTTAATACCCGGCTTAGTCTGCAGTGGGTTGCCGCGTCTTGAAAATTTCAGTAATATTTCACTTTGATGATTTTTCAGGTTGAATACATTTTTATGCTATTAATAGACCAAAGGATTATCTTCAGAAAAGTAGTTAACAATGAACTCATTTATAAGCAATAGATGGAAAGCAAGCGAATTGTTTATTATTCCAAATCCACTCAAACTGAAGTTTATGATAGTCTTTGGATTTAGACATTCTCTGATGAAATGCATCATTCATGATAATAGGATAGTGAAGAGAATTTTCCTGAACTTCTGCGTAGCTATGATGGTCACTTGTTAAAAACCGCATCCATGATATCGTCGGAGCTAAAAATAGAAATTTATGATCAGCAACACAGTTTTTTTTTTAAATTACGTAAGCACATACAGGAAAATATCGACAGGTGGTGATAGAGTTTTGATCAATAGAGTAAAAAGAGCCTTAAAAGCATTTTGCGACAGTTTTTCAGTGATAGATTTATACTCCATGATAAAATATTTATATTCATGTATTAAGATTCATTTTAACTAAGACTTACATTCGCTTTAGCTGTATTATCAAACTATTTCTACAAGAAAAAGGAATAATTTATTTTACTTTTCAACACATACAAGCTTACATTACACACCATTTTATAAAACATGTTTCTTACAAAAAAATCTTTGAAAAAATAAAGGGTTGACACACGAAGATTCGAACTGCGAACCTTTTATACACATGTTCATTTCTTCACGCAACGTTGACTTCTTGGCAAATTTGCACCGCCCATTGTATCGCGAAATCAACACGTATTATTAATGATAATAAAATTTAATATCAATATATTGAACTAGTCTTATGGTATTTTGCTTCTTCAGTACACTATTTGCTTTCAGCTTTCATGTTAACCTGAATAGAGTCTGGTGTGAAAACGCGGTAACCCAATAGGCTTTTATGGACCTGTTCCCAGTGAGCAGCTGATGGCACTTCAGACCTAAGTCAACACAAAGCGAGTCGAGACGTTTTATATTACAATCTGGAGCAGAAGTGGAAGGCAAGTTTATGTACTCTCTGCACACCATAATCCAGAAATAACATACAGTTTAATACTGAAAATATAGTATACTAATATACGCTGCAAAAAAATTAAAATTATATGATAAAATTATCAATATTCTAGATCTATTCTGTTGAAAAAACTAGATGTCTTTTGAATTTTTGCAGGCTACGTATTTAATTTTTTATTTTTCGTCTCATAATGTTGGTACTCATTTCCCTCACTTATGCCAACAAGGTCGGCTATTTCGGAAGTTAATTTTTGAAGACTCTTTTGTTCGGCCGTGTTCTTGCTCTGCGGTGATTTTTGTCAAACGTGGAAAATTGTTTTCTAAGCCGGAGCATATGATTGTTACAAACTACCATCACAAAAGTTTGTCAGCTGCCATGCCTTTCAATATATCACATGTGGGTTCTGCCTCTCGTAGCTCATCCCATCTCAGCTCCGCCTCCTACAGGTCCTCCCAAGTATATTTTATGTATAAATGGCGTGAGTCTGGGGCCTTGAAGAAAAGGCAGTTTTAGTTTAATTTCTCCAGCGGCATTCTCGAAACATGTCCCAACCAGGTCTGCTTTCATCTCTTGAACAGCTGTAGTATAGAAAGCTGCCTTGTCCGCTCTCTCACCTTATCATTTTTCACAAAGTCAAACGATCGTACAGGTATTCTACGCAGGTGAAAAGCCAAGATTCACAGCCGTAAAAAATAATAGAGATGTCACCGGCACTTAGTTTTGATCGAGTAAAGCTGCCAGTCCCAAATATTGCGCTTAATGTTTTAATTATATTTAACATATTGTGTAATCAAATACAATATCAGATTTGTTACAATGAATACATGAATATATGTAGAATTTATTTATTAATATATACCGATAACATTATTATGTATTTATTTTAAAAACGTGCCAAGAAAATGTAAAACAGATAAATACAAACTGGTTACATGGCCGCAACCAACCAGTATTGGCAGAGCAAAAATTCAAAAGAAACCATAACACTAACAAAACATGAATGTCTTTCTCAATGTTGCCAATATAAAAAAATGGCCGCGTGCCAACAATGTATCTGTAGTGTTCGACACACAAATATTATATACATTATTTACATTACAATTTAAGCAGTCGCAATAATAACAGTTTAATGTACGTTTAAATTGCCAGTAATTCACTCCTACCTAAGTACGAGTACAATCACCGGCCATGAAGTAGAGAGTAGGAGTATATTGAATTCCAGATCCGTATTTAGTTCGTTCGTCCAATAATTTCATTTGCGTTACTAGGTTTTTAATGTAAACACATACAGAAGAATAATAAAGAAAATATAATAATAAGCTATACAACTGCAATAACTCGATAATTAAGGGGTCCGCCATCTAACATTCTTTTTTTCAACTAGTGCTTATTTCGTAAATGGTAACACTTAGCTCATGTCTGATTTGACAAATAATTAGTTTTATTCTTCCGCTAAATGAATATGGTTGTGTATACGCTTGAACAACGCTGGGAAATATTGCGACATTACTTTGAAAATCAGGCTATTTTTCTTCGAAAATGAGCAAGGAGTGGCCGTTACAGTCAATAGCGATCGTTATCGGGCCATTTTTGGACACAAAAATTGAAGAAGAGGATATTGGAAACATTTGGTTTCAACAAGACGGCTTTACGTGCCACACAGCCGAAGCTACACTCGATGTTTTGCGCCCCATTTTCAAAAAAAAAAGTTATTTAGCGGACCCTTTATTTATAGCTAAAAAAATATTTATTTAAAATTGTCTATACTCTACAGGTATAAGCACAGTCACTACTCGAATATGGAATATGATGTAAGGGTGGTAAATGTCGACTAAATTTTTGGTAAGTCACCGCACGTCTTTACTTAGTTAGAGACGCTTCTAAGAACCAAATTGTCTAGAACTTGCGAGTATTGGGCTAATCATCCGATGTTAAAAAATCATGAATTTCAAATAATATTTTTCAAATACTACATCTGTTTTGACATAAAATCTACGAGCCTTCGCCCTGAAAGCTGTCAGAAACGATATATTATCATTTTTTCCGAAGCAGATCTCGCGATGCAGAGATGACTTAGAAAAAAGCATAGAAAATGTCATTTAACAGTTCTGTTTAGTGCATAATTGTGGCAAATATATGCATCAGATATCTAAGCAAAAACGTAGTAATGAAAAAAAAAGCTTCAAATTTCACTATGTTTTGTTGCTAGTTTTTCTATATTGAATATAAAGTTTTTAACTAAAGCCTTTCCCAACTACTTTGTCATCGTATACGTGATGCAGCGAGAGAGTAATCATATTAAAATGTATAGAAATACTGTGAGCACCGAGTTAAGCATTTTGCTCGGAACGTAGAGGCATGTGACCCGTCTCTGGTAATTGCACTGTCACCATAATGCACCCTGCACTATCATTTAATTGGAAGTCATTGTGAGGCACTTCTCCACTCGTCTGCTCCTCTTCCCGCTCCTAAACTCCTGGAATCTGATGGGCCGTCATTACGTCGGAAACTTGCTGGAGTACCAGAGCAGTTGCGAGCGAACGTCTCTTTTTAATCTATCTGCCGATATCATCATTTGCGCTGCTTCTTTTTGCTAGATGTAAAGTTCAATTACGATAGATTTATTTTTGCTGGAGCGCTCTAGCGTTCACGTAAATATTTACGTCGTAAATTCATCTCTATTGAAAATGAGTTTAAAAATGTATTTGATTTTTAACGAAATATTAATTGTTTCGAATCAAATGTTTTATATCACATTTGAATAAACTCTTTTGTATTTTTTCAATCGATAACTCTTGATGAAATTTTTTAGATTGTTTAAAAGTATTCCACGTTTTGTTTATTAAATTAATTTTTTGTTTATAATATTATATATTTGTTGACGTCATATTTTCATCTACCATTTAATTAACTCTATCTTCTTCTTCGTGTCAGCGACGTCAAATTATTTTTAAATATATCTGGCAACATCGATAGCCCGTGATTAAACTCTATAAGGGCAACTCAACGCAACTGAAACATGTCGCCAAGAAATAAAAAAATGTGTAATCATGGTTGACTTCCCTGCTTCTAAAGGAAAATGACTTCACGTCACTGGAATAAATTTTAGAACGCGTGGTGGAGGTATGAGGAGCAGATGAGCAACACAAATATTTTTTTAGAAGAACATTGATATACGAATATTTAAATAAAAGATTGACAAACTTTCGTCTGCTCGAGGCAGACAATGACGTGTTGTGTACGTCCCGAGCAGACACAGACTAACTACTCTGACAGCTGCAACAGTGCAGAGCTGAAACTAATGCAATGGTCATTTTAAGAATTAGGCGTGGCAAACAAACAATATTGCTAGCGTCATCTCTTTTGACTCTTTCTTCTACTAGTCCTTAAATCTAGACTAAATGAGACAAAAGATCGTACATCGAGGTTTTCGGCACCAGCCTGCAAAAGCTATATCGAGCTGATATCAGAACAAATATGAAAATAATGAATTTTCAATATTCTTTTATAACGTCTTTTTAACTGAAAACTTTTTATATTTTAAGCTTTAAGCTTTAAGCATTTTTTAAGTAACTTTTAGAATCAAAGTTTCAAAATATATGTGACCTTAACACACATTTAATTCTTACATTAAGAAATTCATAGCATATTAAAAGTTCAAGTAGTTTTCTTGCTCAAATATACGTCATACAGTGAGAACTGCTTCTTAGTTTGGCAACATATATACTCTTTACATAATATAGTCGTAATACAAAACCCATTCTAAAATGTCAATACTGCAACGTTCTGAAAACTTTATTCGAATCGAAAGCTCAAAATGCAGTCTAAAAGCTTTTCCACACAACTGCACCGTAAGACTGAATACAGTTCGAAGGCTATATATTATTTCTGTGCAAGTCTCAGTGATGGATAGATGAGAGATAGCGTATCGAATTCGATCGAACGAAACGAAGCCATCATATCAAAGCTCCATTTCCCATTTTACCATTCCGCAATCGGGGTAGCGAGAGCACGCCAACCTTTTGCATAATCTATCCATTCTATCATCCGCTACGAGAAGCTTTGAATATTACGAACCCTGTGCGCGGTAACGTTCAATGCCTATATTGCTTGTAGAGCTTAGAATGCAATGAGTTTAATCGAAATTGATTGATATTTAATATTATATTTGATATACTTATACGACTGTAGAAAATTTGCCGGCGGGTGTAGCTCAATGGTCAAAGTGTTTGCTTTGCAAACGAAAGATCTTGGGTTCAATCCCCGACAGAGATTAAAAAAAAAAAATTTTTTTAATCGATTTCTGAGCTCTTAGTCTAAATACCCCCGGTTGGTTTGAACCATCACCAGTAAAATGCAAGTCATAACATAGTTATCAAAATTGGTGGAAGATGAAAGTCGTCCCGTGAAGACCACCCATTCAAAGTAAATTCCTGTAATAATTAGGATGTTGCGTGAATCTCGGGCTATGACGTTGGCGGATCAACAGCTCCACATACAGCGCTTAGCCATATGCATCATGGTAAGCGTCATAGAATTCCACAGATGAGACTTCAGAATTAATATCACCATCTGTCTGTATTCTTCTGTGTTTACTTAAAACAAAAAAAAACATTTATTATCAGGATAAGAATCTTACATCTACTACGAGTGCATTTCAAAATGAAGCCGAAAAGTCACTGATTTTCTAATAATGGATTTTTCTGAACTGTTGTTTATCTATAACACGGGTCGTCAACCTGGTCCGTACCGCCCACCAGTGAGCGAATCGGGCTTCAGTGGTGGGCGGTGGGCGTTTTCAAATCTCCTACATTCCTTCCAGAATTTTTTCCACTCATATACTGAATTGATTTATAGCGAGGTTGTGGGCGCTAGGAAAATTTTACCATGAAAAATAGGCAAAAGTGGGCGCTAGGCATAAAAAGGTTGACGACCCCTGATCTATAACATTAAGGTTATCAACTGACAATACTTAGTGAAACTGCATAAATAAAAATTAATTAAAATTTAATTTAATAATTTATATTGTTATTTGTCTGCCTAACTATGTTTTATCTGCTTTAAAGCAGACTTTTTTTGCACAAAAACACGATATTTCATTGAATAAGTAGTTTTTCACGGACAGATTTTGAATTGTGGTGATTTTGTCGTCAAAATTGACAACTCTGAAGACGAATCCTGTAATAGCGGTCGAAATATTGGTGCAAAGAAATTCGCCAAACACGGCTAAGCCTGAAAGCCACAATTCCAGGATATTTCGAATAAACGATCACCTACTATAGTGTATTTAAACAGATATTTATTTATTTGTATATGGATTTCTAATTTATTTAATTGAAAGCGCAAAATCATTTCACAACCAGGGTTTCTTGAGTTCTTGAACTCTTCAATTTTTAAATCTTCGATAGGTTAACCCGCGCTCGTGGTCATCCATTATTACGAGTCAATTAAGTATAAAGCCTGTCTGGCTTCAACAAAACTAGGTGTATTATATAGATCACGTCGGTATTTCAACGATAAACAACTTCTTCTTCTATATAAAGGACAAATCCGACCTATCATTGAATACGGCAGTCACCTTTGGATTTTGGAGCCCCATAATTCTTTCTAAACCTTATTGACTCATTTCAAAGAATTAATTTGATAAACAATAACACTTTTACGTCTAACCTGCAATCACATGGAACACAGGCGTAATATTGGTTCACTTAGTCTTTTCTACCGTTATTACCACGTTCGCTGCTCTTCGGAACTTAAAGAAGTAATTCCTCCTGCACCCACCCACAACCAACAAACTCGTCCTACACTTGCCGAATATCCATACAAGGATAATGTTTGTTGCCCAAGAACTGGCAGTTCCAAAGTTCCTTCCTTAATGCCACCAGTGAGCTTTGGAATGCTCTTCCTTTCTACAATCTGGATCTCCCCAACCCACATACAAACACGAACACAACACACGTTTCCCGCATGCAGCGTCCAGTCTCCCTGGCTGAGCGTCATAGAGTGCACTGGTCTTGACCGGCTGTGCTCTTTTGCATGCGATTACATAAAAAAAAAACATTCAACTCGCTACCTTTAGAGTACATATTGAGTATCCAATTCAGTTTAACTTCAACTTTTTGTATTTTACTTTATAGTTTACGCTTTTAGATCTTATCATTTTTATAGGTGTTTTAAAGGAATATTATTAAATAAATATTAATGAAATTTCTTTTATCTTCTATTTAAAGTCTATAAAGTTATTGGTGAAAAATCTTCTTCGAAACGGCCTTCTACCGGCTTTGTAAAAGCACGTCACAGCATTTTACAAAGTGCTATAAAAATGCATTTATAAAAGACCGACTAACCTGAATACCCATAATTTACTCTCTTCATACATTTTTCCCTCTGCAGATTGTGTAATATCGCCTTGCGCGGGGACTGCACACTCCAATTTAAAGCCCATCGAGCTTCCGTTCGAAAGTTGGTCTGATAACGTCCCTGTCTATCGAATTAGCTACTTTATTCCCCCACTGGACGAGCAGGACTGCACTTAGTACTGAAATAACACAGGAGCTTTAAACCGACATTGTTTCAGAGATTTTTCAGGGGATTTCAGAGTAAATTTATTCATTATTTCTATTTGTGGAGAGGATCGGATGTTTGAATGTTTTTTTAACTTGTTAGCGTCCGCTTTGAAAAATTTATGTTGAAGAATAAAGAAGTAATGTTATTATGAATAACGATTACGCCTTTGAAGTAAGCAATGATATTTATATACTGCTTTGTCGTCGCGAAGCATTCTAGATATATGCATATATTTCGAAATAAAGGTAAATGAGCACCATACCTAATACACAGGAAAAAAATTTACCGTAAAAGACAGGACTTCAAACAGTATAAAGCCTGAAAGAGTCCTGGACCGTTTTGTTCTAAAATAAGATATACTACTTAGTAACTGAAAATGAGATTTGTAGTGTTTTTTTATAAAGCATATCTAAAATATATATTTGACTGTGAATATGTGCAACATATACGTCCCTCCATTTATTTTTTTGACTTGTTTTATATTTTAATATGAAAAGCTTGATATCCTCCTCTCTGAATTTGATATCGATTTACTGGATGACAGGATGCGGGATCAGGTTCACAATACAAAGAACTTTTTTTCGTTTCACAATTCGCGTTTATTAGTCAAACACTTACTTTTTCGTCCACGCGTTACGGCGAACGCAATTAGGCGTGCGCCATAACGAGGTCGCGAGCGAGCTCCACCTGGCGGCGCTCTGACATCTAACGCCGCCAACAGTCGCGGCAGACAAGCGAATTAAAGATGATAGTGGCCAACATGAAATGGATAAACTGTTATAAGAAATAAAATGGCGTATGCAAACCCCGTGTATTATTATACAACTAAAACTAACATTATTAGATATGCATGTCAGGCGAGCGAACATAAATAAGAGACAAATGATCGTTTTTCAAGGGCTTACGGCATCAGCTTAAAGAAACTATATCAAGTTGATATAAAGTTTTATACTCACACATACAAGAAATATATATGTTTTTGTATTTCAATAAAGTTGTTCATTAGTGTTTATTTATTTTTTAAGCTGTAAATAAGGAATAACTCAAAAAATCTAAAATATTATTTTCATCGATTGTATGACTGGCATGATACCCCAGACCATTTAGTATAATGGAGCATATGAAAAATTGCCGCAAATGCTTTAGAAAAAATCTGCTTTAAATCGAAAAAGTGTGCACGCCCACTGTACTGAACATAGCCCCCCGCACGAGTCTATATTTTTCTCGATCCTTCACTCTCTACATCCAGGATAATCCCGCTCTTCTTCCATTATCGTCAGTTCATCTTGCAGGGTGTTAATCAACGCTCCGTTTGCCAGTTCTGAAACACCAAACCTCCATCGTCGACTATCATTTCCTCGACAGATATGCCCTGCCCATTGCCACTTCAGTATGCCTTTATTTTAGGTATCCTGTACTACTTGAATTCTTCTTCGAGTATCCTCGTTTCAGATTTTATGTTTTAGAGACACTCCAAGTATGGATCTCTTCGTGGCACGTTAGGTGACCTTTATTTTATGAGTATATTACCTGCTGCTTGACTCAACGACTCTTCGCCAGAAATTAATACGGATGATACAATGATTTACGTTTTAAAACGTAATTTTCGTTTCTTCTACAGATACGTCCTGCCCATTGATAAAGGCATTTATATAAATGGACTTATATTTTTATACTCGCAGCATACTGATATTTAAACATTATATTAACGGATACCATGTAATGAATAATGTATGATACGTGAAAGATAATATTTACACAATAGTTAGGCTTTGTGAGATTCACTTGCTTACTTGGACGAATGATATTGGCATTTCGCGGTAAATATTTTGCATTGTTTATCTTTGAGGTAAATCCAACAGAGGCGTGGCTTCTGATTAACATTTCCAGGTAAACATCACAACACAAACTTCCGCTTCCTAACTCCATTCATAACTTTGCGACTCATATATAGAAGTGATCTGTTTGATGAATACCTGTAATTCAACATTTTAGTTATCGCTGGGAGTTAGATAATTTTAAAATAGGTTTCAAATAATTTAAAATATATTGACATGGAACTTGTTTTACGTGACAATTTCGTCATAAATTGTATTGTATTTTTATGAATAAATTTTTGAAGACAGATACATTATACAGTATCATGTTTGCTGTGAATATGTATGTACGTAACAACTGTTGAATATTGCAATAGATTTTCAATTTTCTATGAATATTAGAGTTGTGAAATATATTCTAAAAATCCACCAACATATAATACAATTTATTATCTAGTACTAAATATCATCCTCATCGTCTTCACTCCCCTAACTGAAGCATATCATCATCATCAGCCTGTATCCAACCACTGTTGAACGTAGGCTTCCCGCATGAGTCTCCATCCTCTTTGATCCTCTACCTTTTGCATCCAGGCCACTCCCACGTATAGTCATTTCAAATTTCCACCAATAAGCTCTGTTAGCCACCATGGTCTAATTATCAGAAATTCCGTAGCACTGAAAACATGTTACGCATGGTATTTTATGACTTTTACGGAAACAATTGGCTCCCTCGCGGTAAGCACATAGCGATGTCTAGAGGATAACTGACACAACCTCTTTAGAACGGTGCTTTCAAGAGGCTTTCCTACCAATTAATAAACTTCATATTATTTTCTTTTATGTCTAACAATAAACATGAATAGATATCCCCAAGGTTGTCAGAAACGCTATTCGGAATCATATTCAACCCACTGAGATGCCTAACAAGGTTATAAGTTATCAGGGCATCAACACCAGCGTGGGTGATGTCTGTACAGATTGCCGGATCATAACAATGCGGGCCCTAGACCCTGTTTACAAATTCTGATATGTTTTAATTCAATCATTCAACTGATAACATTTCAATCAAAAGGGTACAATGCAAACTTTCACCAATTATACCCTTGTCTGGTATATATTGTATGTAAGTAAATAATCTATACTTCTTACGAACTTTATAACTATACTTGGATGTCATTGAGTAATACTTTTTAACAAGCTTTAATATCTTTGTTATTTATATTCAACGTATTAATTTTGAGATATATATATAAATTATAAGGGTGATGATTGTTTTTACCCATTTTACTACAGATCACGCTGAATACAATTAGACTTAAGAAAATAAAGCATTATTTTAGAGTACTTTTCATAAAGTCGGCTCGCATCCTGACCAAGCTTGATTTTCTTAAATCGATTTAAATAAATCTAAGGTCTTTATATGCCCCCAGTAGGGTCGACCCACAAAAAAAAATCCAGGCCTCGGGAATGTCGGGCTGATCATCCAATGTCATTAAAAAACCTGATCATTTAACACTCAAATATTTGTCAGATACTATAGCCGCAGTCTATGCAAGTTCACGGTATCTTGCCCTGGACGCTCTCGGGACCCATCTATGTTCCCATGTGGGCCTTCGGGATACAGGTGTTCTGCGACAAGGCTTTGACAATAATAAGCTTACAGAACTGTAAAATGGAAATTTGTTGTGTCCATAGGATACAAATATGGAGCGGATGTGGTAGAAAAATAATATAAGTAAAACTTTTTATAAATTAAAACATTGTTTTCTTGTATACAGACACAGTTTTTCCAAGCCTTTCAAATTCAAAAAGTTGGAACACGAATATTGTTATTAGTCATGTTTTCAGTTATAACTAATAACCAGCTAGGCAAAGTATTCACTCCACTAAAATAGCCTATCGATTAAACTATTTTTATTGAATTTCACGAACGCTGTATAAACAAGCGATTATATTGCCCAGTGCCTACATTTACTGAACCTAAAATGCTTGTACTTAAAAATATTCAATAAAGTGTTAATAACGTAGGCGAGGCAGTTTTACTACCAGAGCTTTGATAAATTACCTTTCTTAAGCAGGTACTAACATTAATATTACATCAATGTAGGTAAAAAAACACGCACTGTATGCTTTAAACCTCAGTTGCGTAATTAAACAATGTTGCTTGAATGCGCGTACTAAAAAATAATATTCGATCATAAAATTTAATTGATTAATTCGATTGAAAAGTAGAATTTGAAATACAGCCTTCGAGAACAAGTGTCTGTGTTCAAAACGTTATTTGAACATAATTATTTTGTATAAAACATCCAAAAGTCTTTAGAGTTATTATTATAATCAAACTCTTTATCTTAGATGGAATCTGTCGATTCATACAGTCGGGTACAACAAAGGGCATTGACTATCACAATATTTTGCCACTCTATGTAAATTGAGAGGATCATGGTCCAAGACAACAGGAATCGAGGAATTCGCGGTGTATGAAATTCAATGTATTAATATAAATTTTATAAATGCTTAGTCATGTTGTATAAAAAGATATAAAAAGGGGTATATTATCAAATAAATTAGTACCAAATCAACTCCGGTCTTTGAACTTATCCTCAGTGCCGGAACCTTGGTATTCCGGCGTCACCATTAAGTTGACGCTGTAATTTCGGGACCGCGATCTAGGTTCCGTATGCGTAAAACGTTTTGGGATAAAATCGTTTGACTTTGTATAAAACAACTTAATAAGGGATCAAACAGTCTTAAATTCTATAATTAATCACGTGATGAAAGTAGATTTAGCTGTAACATATTTGTCGAATGCATACAGAAAGTGTAATCAAAAATGTTATTTTTTTTACGTTCCCGGACAATAATACATTTGTACGTGAAAAGTAGAAATTAATTTAGAATATATCATTAAAAATAGTTACAGAACACTTTAGGTTTATACGACATTTATTATAGTTTAGATGTTTTATAGGTTAATAAAATTATATAAAAATGTCATCCTATTCGTATCTAGTTGACGGGTACAGTTCAAAAAAAAGATTGTAAATCAATTTATCAGCTCAAAAATACGCCAGCTTGGTGTGGATTTGATCACTCACCTGTAAAATGCCAGTTATGGCCTATTAATCAAAATTGGTGGTAGAAGAAGACCACCCATTCATAGTGAATTCCTGTAATAATAAGGATGATGCGTGTGCATATCAGGATGTAGTCTTTGACGTTGACGAATCAACACTCCACATGCAGTGCTTATCCATATGTAAAATGTTAAGCGTCATAGGATCCACAGATATAAAACATAAGAATTACTGTTACCATCTGTTTGTATTCTCCTGTATATGCTTACATAAAAAAACTTAAATAATCCTAAATAAATGGGTTATTATTCTTATTTACATCAAGCCATTATTGATTTGAATTCATACACTAGACGTAAAAACATTAATAATTTACGCCTTTTTTAAAATTTACTGCTTAAAAAATATAATTTAAATGCGATTACCATTAAAAATACTTTATTGGTCGACTAGATTCTAGGTAACTGTCTTCTGCATACTAAAGTATTAAATAAATTATACTAAACAATACCGTAACTGTATAAACAAATATGCGCGAAAATGTCGCTGAGTAAAAATATTAAAATAATAGAACCGGCTTCATGCTATTCTCGTGGAATATTCTCATGAAAATTTCAGCGGTTATCGTTATGAAAGATGCACTGCCACCTTCCGGTTGAGACTGAAAATAGTTGCTCTCATTAAAAATGCAGGGTTTTGAGGCTTTAGAATGCTATGAATCACGGAAATTCTTTATAAGCAGCCGTAACAAACCAATTAAAATATAATTAAACTCTTTTTACAACGTACATAGCCTTATTTAACATATTTCTTTTTCTTATATTAAAGTTATTAAAATTATAATATAAAAGTTTATGAAATATGTAGAATGGTTTAAAGATAAAATGTTAGGATACCGTATCAAAGATCTAGTTTATGGACGAAGTAAGTAGTAAACATATTTATTATCACTATTAATGAGATCTATAGTTATACTCAGAGTGTAAATGATGTATATGCCGTAAAATTACTGTTCAGAGTCTTATTAATAAAAATAAGTAAAAAATGGTTTTCAAAGAATAAAAACAATATGATTGAACAATTTGAAATAAATATATACTTATAAAATAAAATATATATCGATGTTTCGTTTTGTATTGTGTGTAACGAATTTTAAATTAGTATTTTGTACATTTTTAAGCAAATTAAACAATGTATTCTTTATATTTTTTCTTATCAAACTTTCCAACAAGTAAAAAACTGGTTCTTATTGAAATATTTTGAACGTTCTTATTGAAGTATCAAAAAATCTTCCGCACTTATCCTTATTATATATTTTTTCACTAATACTGCTGATGTAAACTACAATACTTGTACGCTGATAAAAATTAACAGTTAATACCATTTTATATGTCATTTTTTTCATCAATAATTTGAAGAATAATAAACTGTTAATAATATGTGCGTCAGTTATCGAATATAAGTTAAATAATTATTCAGTTTTATATGAAGCATTAGAAAAATTAAATACTGGTATATTCTACACCCACCAGAATATTCAAACTTGATGTTTATTAGAATCAAGGTTTATATTCTTGATAGAAATAAAAATATACCTAACGTCTTTACAATATTTTATTATGATTAATTTTGTAACATGTGTCAAAGAGATCGTGGTGAAATTTCTTAAGTTCAGTAAGAATGCGTTTATTTGATACATTATTTGATCTCATTTCTTAAATCATTCAAGCTCTGGCAATATTTAAAAAAACATATATAAATACGTTCTAAATAAACTACAGTACGAATTATTGCAAGTATTTTTTGACATGTTTCCTGATGTCCAGTGTGAGTAACTTTCATGCATGTTTAGTGGATTATAAAAAACTTACGTACGATTATACGAGTACATTGCATGGGTGGTTCGAAAAAGCTTTCCGCTTATTATCACCATGTTCGTGTGAAGTCCACTAAACAAAATGAAGCACTTAATGGGCCTCATTCATGAACGGTGAAGCTATCTCTAATGGAAGGACAGTTATATCAGCTGCTTACTTCCGAAAACCGAAATAGATTTACGACAAAAATGAAATATTTCAACTGTCATGTATCAAGGGCTAAACAGTGTTGAGAAGAAATTGTAATTAATTAGTGTTTTGTCTTTTATAAGCAACAGAGGTTCTATAAGACTATAAGATTATAAGACTATAAGAATTCTATAAGACACTAATATTATTTTTGGTAAGCTTATTATTTTTGTTATATACTCATGCTAAAAAGTAGTTTGTTTTAGCGTTATTTTAATTTTCATGCAAAAAGAAATTATCAGGAAAGTAATGTTAATATATTTTTAATTGTGCTGTTAATTACTGTATTTGCAATTCATGAATTTCAAATCTGACTATGAAAACCTATGAAAATATATTTAATCATATTTTACTAACCATCAATTAATTATATTCTTTAATCTTTATACTTGATACAAATTTATTTTTCGTGTATAGCAATGTAAGCATTTGATGCAGTTATTTTAAAACTGATAACAGTAGTACATTTTACTAATATAAATATTAATGCATTAATATTTTATGTTTAAGAGAAGTCTGGTCAAATGCTCCGTTACAATTTAATCCAAAATTAATAATATTAACTTTAGAAGATTTATGGGCTATTTCCTTCCGGCGAATTTTCCGAACATCGGCCGTCCGAGCGCCCTCTCTAAAACTACCTTGCAATATGTGAGAGAGGAGCCTACTTCAAGCGGGGCTAAAGCGCAGCGTTTTATCTCCTGAAAAATCCTGAAATTCCTGAAAATGCCCAATCTCCGGCTCGCAGGCTGTGGCGCTGCTCCGGTTGTGCCACTTTGCGGGGTGGGCGGAGGTTCATCGACCCGCGAAGCCTCCCTGAAAGCTCGGAGGGGGAGGTTCCGTATCGATTTTACAAACAGGCCGACGTGAAACACTTGCTTCACGTAAATTCATACGTACGGTGAATGTAGCGTGAACTTAAATGCTATTTTCGTTCAGCCGTTTTTCCGTTTTTTCTGCTGAATTTTTTCAGTTTTTTTTAAGAATGCGATTGACTAACTCGTTCAGATTTAGTAAATATTTTTTTTATATTTATTGGTACTTGCATATCACAATTAAAATGCCGTAAAATGTAATAATAGAATCTTTAATATAGTGAAGAGAAGAAGTCTGTATGATAAAAATTAAATATAAATTATATATAACGCATAGTTTTTTTTAAATAGAACGCAAAATTTTAATTTTTTATTAAAACATATACAAGAGAATACCGAAAGATGTTAATAGTAATTCTGAAGTCTCATCTGTAGAATTCTATGACGCTTACCATGGTGCATATGGCTAAACGCTGTATGTGGAGTGTTGATCCGCCAACGTCATAGACTACACCCCGAAATTCACGCATCATCCTACTTATTACAAGAATTTACTATTAAAGGGTGGTCTTCACGGAATGACTTTCGTATTCGACCAGATATTTTAAGTAATAAGCTATGACGTGGCAAAAATTGGTACGAGTATATTAAAAATACTCGTAATTTCATGCTCGAAAAAAGTTAAGCTACTATACGAGTAATTTAATTTAAAATTACAAGTATTATTTATAAATATTACGTTTTTATTCTATTAATAATCTTCGGTATTAAGAATCCTATTTATAGAAGTTTATTAATTTCAGAGTTTCAAGTTTCCGATGTATACACTTCACGTAACGTAATCCCTCGAGGCTTGATTCCTAACGTCACTCTCGTCCAAGGAAAGTTATTACGGAACATGTTCTATCTTAATATGATATCGTGGACTAAAGCCCACTGTTCATTCATCAAATCTTTTAGACATATATGTCAGCTATTGTTATAATCTACGGTGATATGGCACAGATCGTTTATCATCATTTCGTTTCAAAGTATATGGGTTAATCTTTATTTACGGAAACCTGAAAAAATGGTGAGAAATCTTACAACATATATTTGTTTTATTATTGGTGGTATTACAAGCTTATATTTTGCACATTTAATTTTTATTTTCATACACGTTAGTTGTTTTTACAACATTTTTTTTTCATAAAAATTTTTCAGTCCACAACCTTTGGTGAATGAGTTTTTTATTTTTAATTAAATCATTTCTTTTTCGACGTCATGTTTGCGCATCATCGACAAGCCATTCTCAAATTATTATTTTTCTGGTTATTACTTTTTTTTTGCTTTTAAAAGCCTTTTTATGTTTGTAATACAAAAAATAAGTGATTTTCTTGAATTTGAACTTAAGCATATTTTTTGAAATTAAGAAGCGTTTTTGGCCAGAGGGTTTAGCCAAGTAGTACAGCGCTTGCTTGCCATACTGAAAGTCGTGGGTTCGATCCACAACGGTTATTAAAATAAAAAAATAAAATTAACAGACGGTTAAGCTATATATAGATACCCCTGGTTGGCGACAATTTGATCTCTTACCCGTAAAATGACAGTCATAAAAAATAGTAGCGTGAACATTACACACAAGATATACCATACGAAAGAGTATATACGAGTCTATATTATTATTTATTATTATATATTTATTAATAAAATATATTGTACGTCAGCCAGTCATAGCCTATTAATTAAAATTGGTAGAAAAAGAAAGTTGTCTCATTTCGCAACCTATTCATAGGAAATTCCTTTTAAATATGGATTATGGTTGAATATCTGTTGGATGAAGTTCTCAGATTAATCAAGGAAGATAAAGTCACATCATGCGCCACGATAATCTTTTTCACGACATTATGGAAGGGATGGTTTAGGGTAGAAACTGCAGAGGGTGCCCTAGACGGGAATATTTGCAGCACGTGTTCAAAGACATGAGTTGTTGCTCTTATGCTGAGATATAGAGGATTGTAGAGGATCGAAGAGTGGAGATCGAGGTGCAAGATTTTGTTGCTGCAAACCAATCCACCGGATTGATTCTACGAAAAAGATCTGTTGGTATTTTTTGACGTTATGGCGATGGCTGCGCAAAATGGAAAGCGTCTGATGCGATTATTCTTTCACTTTTTCGGTCTTCTTCTTCGTAATATCAATCCGGTGGATGGGTTTGCAGCAACAAGATCTTGTATCTCGATCTCCACTCCTCTCGATCCTCTGCAATCCTCTTCAGCTCAGTATAAAAGCTACAACTCATGTCCTCAAACACTTGCTGCAAACACTCTCGTCTAGGGCACCCTTTACAGTAATATTCTCGGTATTCTGTAAAAAATTAATTCAGCGTAACATATTCGCAATACAGCAACTGATTTTTCTAATACACTGATTAGCTCCCGTCTATGTGCGTCGCTGTTTGCTGTGTTGCCGTACACAGTCACTGTTTGGTGTTAACTTGAGAAGCGTGTCTGTGGGTCGGCATTTGCCCGACATGCAACAAGAGCAACCTGGTGACTGGTAGTCGGGAGCCGCTAGTTGGGAACTGACACGCAACAATGCTACGTGTACGTGTACAGGTGATCCTAATAACAGATTACCGAAGGTGATTTGTACTATTGGCGAAACATTTCTTAACGCAAGAAGCATAAAACGATTATGTATAAGCAAACATATTAACAAACATCTATTGTTCGTTTATCATCCGTATATTTTAAATTTATTTTTTCACAATGTAACCTCTGTATGTTTAACTTGGGACAAGATTTCGATAATTAATTAATTAATATTTTGGATGCCATGACCCTGAATATGAACGCCTCATGGATTATCGAAGATTTTAACCCCTAAATGGTGTCCTATTTTAACCTTTTTTTCTTGGGCAGACGATAGATGTCGCTTTAGACCCAAGCTATAACATTGACCGAAAATATACTGGTGTGCTCACGGCAGTAGCGGGCTTCCTGCAGCGGACCCATACTTGGGCTCATGCCACCCATACGGTTAAATGTGTCAATAAAAAAACGATATTATGTGTTTCATACGTTTTTAATTATTATTTTTTACCCCTACTAACTTAATAATTTCGATAATATATTCGAGAACTGTGCCGTCGGGTATGATTTAGAGGTAAAAGTTTTGCTTACCATACTATAGAATCAATTTTGATTAAAGATAAAAAGAAAAAAATATATATCTAAACTTCATAAAGGTAAGTGTAAATTGTATCT
The DNA here is from genome assembly GCA_022606575.1 of Glossosoma conforme. NCBI lineage: Eukaryota > Metazoa > Arthropoda > Insecta > Trichoptera > Glossosomatidae > Glossosoma > Glossosoma conforme. The sequence continues at coordinate 2,906,420 of JAGTXR010000058.1, read as the reverse complement.
CTAACCCGTCATAGTTTATAAAATAAAATTGGTAGATGACGAAAGTAGTTTTTAAATACCACCCATTCATAATGAATTCATATTAAATATGGATGATGCATGAATGTAGGGCTGTAATCTATGACGTTGGCGGATCAACATACTATGTTCAACTTTTATCCTGTAAAATGGAAAGCGTCAAAGAATTCTCATAATAAATTTGTCCACCACCATCATATTGTGTGAGCGTACAAATCAATAAATATTTATTTAAAAAATATGTTTTTTGCCGGCGGGTATAGCTCAATGGTCAAAGCATTTGCTTTGCAAGCCAAATATCGTGGATTCAATCCTCGACGGAGATTCGAAAAAAAAAATATTAATCGATTACTGAGCTCTAAAATAGATTGGTGTGAATTTTATCCCTCACCCGTAAAATGCCAATTTATAAAAATTGGCTGTAGACGAAAGTCGTCCCGTGAAGACCACCTGTTCATGGTAAATTCCTGTAATAATGGAGGTTGATGCGTGAATCTCGGGCTGTAGTCTAAGACGTTAGCGGATCAACACTCCACATGCAGCGCTTAGCCATATACAGCATGGTAAGCGCATAGAATTTCACAGATGAGACTTCTGATTTACTATCACCATCTGTCGGTATTCTCCTGAATGTGTTTACATAAAAAAGTTCAATAAATACATAATGGTTTCCCATTACATTAAGCGTATAATACATTTTTAAATACGAGTATACAATAATACAGGTATATATCGTACAGCCCATACCCGCCTACTCACTCACAATTTGCTTTACAATAAATCGTATACTTACCATTTAGTTCACTCGGTAATGGTTTTATAACGTAGCCAAAACATGTCATAAATAAATTTAAAAAAAAATCTACATATATATAATCGTGTCGGAAACATCAGGGTCAGATCCTGTCTGCCCAGAATGGGCGACGTCGATTGTATTACTCTCGGCCATCATCAGGTCTTCCTGGGTGCAGTTACTCGGACACAGCGCACACTCCAAAAGGTGTGACAGGGTTTCAGTCTGTCCACTGTAAAACTACCAGGCTTTCATTTGTGTCCTCGTCTTGCATACTCCGGTCCGAAGTCTTTTAAGGGATCTACATATATTCCACCCCATTTATATTTATTTATTTTTTGTTTATATATATTTATATTTGTTTATATATATATATATATATCCAAAAAATAAATAAATATAAATATCGTTCATAACGAATTAATTTTACACAATGTCAAAGAGACTACAATTTAAATTATTCAGGCTTAAAAGTAGTACAAGACACGTACAAGAAGGCATGAAGTTTCTTTAATCGATTGTTACACAAATAACTTGAAATCTCCAAATATAAAAGCTCCGTCTATAACAATACACGATTTCTCCATCTGATTTATTCCCAGACTCTCTGGGTTCATCAAATATTTACAGCTAAAGGTTCAAGATTGTATTCCTGAATCTCCCGAAGCCGTCTCTATTCCACGGGCGTCGCGACGCCAGTCCACCCAATACATATTCCTCTTTTACTGAAGTCTCCTGAAAAAGCTTTCGTGAAACATGTCCTGCATAGAGTAGCGAAACTCAACCTTTTTTCTAATTAAACATTTCAAATGAATTATTAATGATATAAAAACATCAGAAATTCTCTACTCACTAGGTGGAAATAATGGTCTTGGTGGGCAGCGCTGTGTGAAGAATAAAACTAAGATTCATAGTTCATGGTTCCATCTCTGCCTCCACATTTTCCGTTTCTTATTCTCCAATTGATGAGAAAAATATTATAAAATATTATATTTGATCTACATATATTTGTATGTTTGTATGAATTTGTTACATTTCAAATAAACTGCTGAGATGCACAATTATTTATTTTTGCTTTAATTTATTACTTTATTGTCAAAGTAAAATATTTAAATAATAGTATAATCATAAAATTTATTTATTTAACCACTAGTGCCATAATCAAAATTTTACCTACAATAATTCAAAGCAAATACAGAAAAAACAAAATTCAAATTAAACATAATAGAAAGAAAATATAAATCGGAATGTACACACACACTAAATTATTTTTGTACTACTCAGTGAGTGGAGCACTGGATCACCTCTGGATGCCTACGTGAAGGCGCATCCAGTGCTTTTCCAAGCGTGAGTCTCACCTTTCCGCCCACAGCCATTTCATTGGGACTGCCGCGAACGCGCGTCTACAGAGATGCGCAACGCTTTCTTATTATGGCACGGAAGCCATACACTCGCTCCTCCGTCAACATGCCTCAGACACTGCAGTGTCGCGGCAGACCCAAAAATATTCGGAAGGCGTTGCTAAAAAATATATAATATAATTTAAAGGATATTCATCTTAATTAATAGTTTAGTATGAGGACAAGAACATTTAATTTTAAAATTAATAAGTGTTTTATTAATAATATTTGATACAACATTTCATAATTTTTAAATCCATTTTTTCTAATATCTGTTGTTTATTTAATTAGTTTTTGTAATTGTTCACCTTATCTCTAGTTTCTTTATCTCTTAATAATATAAGCTAAGGTAATATTATCTGATAGTGAAATCAAGAACCAACGTACATTTTTTTCTGCTTCTTGGTTGAACTCTTTTCCTTAAACAGGGAGTAAAAAATGCACAAACGCTTCAACGAATTCTGCCTACAATTAAAGTTAGCGGTTCAATTTACAACCCTGGGATTCTTGAATGTTTTAACTTCTGTGTTCCAGATAGGTACACCCGTGCTCGTAGCCATCCATTGTTTTTGATCCCAGTTGATGCTTGTGGAGCTTCAAGCACTCAATTTGGTACAACGGCAATGTCGCTCCTAAATGGCCTACCAGCACACCTCGATCCTTTTCTTACATCCTTTTCCTCTTTTGTTGATGGTATTGTTCTTCTTGATCTCTGTGATCTCTGACACGTGTCATCTTCTTATTCTTTTTATTCTTTTGTGTTATTTTTACTTTTTATTATTTTCTCTATTTATTGTATATTTATGTTTACTCTGTTTCTAAATATTTGTAAAAATTGGAATTTCGATTCTGTATATATAAATAAATAAATAAAGTTAGACTTTTTGAAAAGGGGACTTGCTTTTGCTTCGTTAGTCGTAAAATATCTTACCTTTAATGACGGTATGTAATAACTGCTTAATCTTGAAATTTTCAGAGCCTCTTTAACTTCATCATCTTTATACGAGCAAAAAAATTCCTGAAATATATAAAAATAGAGACAACATACACAGTTGACAACGGCTGGCTTAGTGCTTCATTCAACCCCTCTCTTCTGCTGAAGGCTTTAGTTACGTCACACTAAAATACATATATACACTGAAACCCGTTTGCAACCGGTGAAACGCTATTTTCGTTCCCAGCTCCTGTTTTCATGATTCTATAGCGATCTCTAAATGAAAAGGTTTTCACTATTTTTGTACTGTATTTTACAATTAATTTACACGTCTGTCTAAAAACATGGCATTGCTTCATAACTACTTTTATTTTGTACAGTTATTAACAATTATGTAACAGTTAAAATAAATGGTATAGCATGATACAGAATTCATTTTATACAAAATTTTACACTCTTAATAATTATGAAATAATATTTTTGGTCTGAAGAAAAAAAAAACAAAAGTTTCCTTTATTAAATTATTTCAATAATGATTATACTTGTGAGTTCTTATTTTATTTGTTGTATATAAAATCATTGATCCTACACGGATTCTATGATGCAATTTTTATTACTTTACTTGATAAAGTGATTTGAGAGGATGTAAGATTAAGCATAGATGCCAGTAGACTATTTTAAGTTTGCTCGTAGTGTTAAAAAAATAGCTTGATTTCTATCGTTTATGGATGCTCGGAAAGAAATCCACACTTATGGCAGGCTTAAATCTCAAATTTATGCGTTCGAAGCTTCGCAAAGTACATTCTGTTCATAGTTTTTTATGGTTCTCCAGGACAAAAGATTATAAAAGAGGCAGTTATAGTATTTAGGGGCATACTTATTGGGCGTTTTTATTACTTTTAAGGATATCAATAATTTTGTAGACGCTTCCAAAACCTTAACTATTTTGTAAGAAAATTGACTCAAATTTCAATTTATTAAGAGTTTTACAAGTCATCCGACCATTCGGCCATCTGACTTGGCTGAAACATGTCGTCAAAAAAAAAATATGTGGAATAAATTTTAATAAATCTTTTATTTTATATCTGATATTATGGAATTCCACCAAGAAATATCGATCGAAAAAATCGAAATAATATATTATGTCATTTAAAATGTAATTTGATGTATTATATTCAACAATTTTACAGTATTAGGTTCCACTATTTTCTTATTAAAATAAAAAAATTAAATAAAAGTAAGCACGTTCTCATTTTTCCAATTTAAAGTTCTTGAATTCATTATTGCTACAATTTTTGTTTTCAGATGCTTGATATTTGTTCAGTGTAAATCTACAAAAAAATCACAAATAGACTGCAAAATAACTCTTTTATTGATGTTTCTAAAAATAAACTGTATGCTTTTATACTTTTAATATTTTCCTTTGTTTATTGATATTTTTGTGTACAAAACCCTTTTTGATTATGCTAAAAATACGCCACTAAAACTTCTTTCTGTGGAAAACAAAAACACAATTTTGTCCTACTTTTATAATAAATTTAAATATATTTAAATGGTTATGTTTATTTTCCAAAAAAGACAACAGAGGGGGTGGGGTGTATTTAAATACTCCATGTCATACTTAAGCATCTGTAATGCTCCATAGTGAAAAGTTACCCACGAGAAGAGCATAATAACTTTTTTAATTAAAACCGCTCAAGAGAGATCGCAGCAGTTTTCTCTTTCAGCGGAACATCCAAGAGAAGCAGAGTCTTTTGTTTAATACTCTGAATGCATGAGCGGAAAATTATGTTTTCTTTCATCATATAATGTGATATAACGTTATAATTAAAATGTATTATGATGTATTATATTTTACATACATGAAAAATTAAATACGTTAAGAATTTCAATGTTTTCGCAACATAATATATCAGTCCTTGAAAGTATCTGCTTCACAGCTATTATCCTGTGTCTGTCCACTGTTGAACGTAGGCCTCCCGCATGAGTCTCCATTATCTTCGATCTTCCGCCTGCTGCGTCTGGTTAATCATTTCATAAGAACTGATTATTCAATGCATTTTATTCTTCGAGATTCAAATTGTGTAACATATTTAAAGAATAAAACAAGTTAAACGTTGTGTGAAACTACTGAATTTTAATAAATTATCACGTTATCAATTTTGGTGCCACCGCACCTTCCTCAGAAACAACTTACTGAAGACTAAACCTAAATGTAGAACAGTTAATCAAGGTTACAAAGAAAAATGGAAGATAGAGGAGAATTGTTGGGGACATCTGTTGACGGAACAGTTGAGTAACATATTTTTTAAAAGATCTTAAATATCAATTAGAGTTAAACACGTTTTTTTTCATTTGAATCGGAATTTTTACCTACGGCGCTTGAGGTTTTTTTTTAATATCATGGCCCATCAATGTTTTTACTTAAGCTTGAACCGGTTCTTATAACTTAATTGTCAAGACCCTGAAAGCATGCGGTTACCCATCTGATCCTATGAAAACGTTATAAGAGGGCTGACTGTATTGCTTATATGGATTGTTTATCAGGCTAATCAAATAAAATACGCTTCACTACAATGTCTACTTTGCAAGACACACTTATACACGCATTAATCAAATAACCAAATGAAAAAGCAATTGACAAAACCGATTGGACGACTCGAAAGCTGCAAAGTGTTTATATCTCCACAGCAGCTTAAAGCTCCGCACTTGGCTCCCGCATAAAGTGTCTCGGTGCGAGTTCTTTACGGCTGCATAAACTACAGGCCCTCCCCCAGCGGCCGCTGTTTACTCAGGCGGAGGAGGCCTACCTCGCCTGACAAACACCAGCCCGCTGCGGTCGGCTTTAAAAGACTTACTTTAAAAAAAAACCTTTACGACACCACAAAACATGATTACCATCGCAAGAAGTAAATACATTAACTAACAAGTAGATTTATTTTACTCTATCTAATTTTAATCATTCATCTTTCTTCGTAGTAGTATCAATCCGGTGGATTGGTTTGCAGCAACAAAATCTTGCATCTCGATCTCCACCCTTCTCCGTTCTCTACAATCCTCTTTAGTTCAGCATTAGAGCTACAACTCATGTCCTCGAACACTTGCTGCAAGTACTCCCGTCTAGGGTGCCCTCTGCAGTTTCTACCCTCAACCATCCCTTCCACAATGTCGTGAAGAAGACCATCGGGGGCATGATGTGAACAATCCATCGGGCTCGCCTCTCTGCATCTTTATTTACTCTTAATTTAAGACGTCACCCTTACAATTAAATCGTGGAAAATCAAGCAATTTAATTATCTTCTTAACATTTTTAAATATGTTTGTGTCTTCGTTTCTTTTGAAAACTTTCACCTATTTCATCATGATTTGTGCATGCTTGTGAGTTTTTTTCTTTTGGTATATACCTTTTAAAACAAAAACACCGAAAAGTTTACTTTTTCGTGAGTAAAATTTATCGAAATGTCCTTGTATGTTTGCCATTGCTCAGGGTGGTCCTGATGGGGTAATAATAGTTAATTAAAAAATAATCGTTTTTTTTTTTATTATTACGTAATTATGTCATTTCACAAAGCATTGTCAGTTAATAATCCTCATTTTGTCATTGTATGCTTAATAAATCGAATAAAACTCTCGATTTTCCAATAGTTTTACCCTCGGTAATGTTGCGCCCTAATTGAATCTTAATATACTCTATTGCATACAAACTACGTCATTTTAAAAGAAATAAAAACCGATAATTTAATCATGAACACATTAACGAATGAAATACCTTTTACAGTCCTGGGAATCTTTCATTGAACAAATTAAATGTTGTTCAAGCGAATTAGGCCGTGCGTTTATTGTGTCTTCGGATTTCCCGGAATAACAAACGAAGGCTTCTCTTCGCCCTCCAGCAGGTGTATCCTCCCACTTCCGGTCCCACGGCGCAGGTATCATCTAAGGTGACTGAAGCTCGTTCACCTGCCGCGGAGCTGTCTTAATCCAACTGAGAATTTACCTGCAAATTTATCGCCAAAAAGTAAAATTTTACTTTTCGCGATAAAGTTAAGTCATCACGTTAAACTTTATTTTTGGAACTGTTATTTAAGCACAACAATTTTTAATTTATGGTCAAACCTTTTACCCAATTGCCATTTTTCAGTTTTTGTAATAAAAAATAACTATTTGCTAACATAAAGAATTACACATAATTAAAAATGGTTTTATTGGTTTTTAAAATTGAAATATATTTTTTTTTAATGTTAATAGTTATAAAAAAATTGTAAAAAACTTACATAATTTAAGTTATTTAAAAATAAGAATAACCACAATAAACATCATTTCTTGTTAATCGTTAAAATAGTATATATACATAATATGTATTACATATAATATGTGATATAATATGCAAGCCGTTAAAATAAATGTTTAATTGTTAAGATATCTTATTTTATTTATAGGTATGGCTTACGTGTTAAATCGTTTGCTAACCACATCGAAAGTCGTGGGTTCAATCCCTGATGGAGATAAAAAAGAAGACTATTAAACAATTCGTATTAGCTCTACAAAGATCCCCTATAATATTGGTGTGAATTTGATCTTTCACCCGTAAAAAATAATAATCGTAGCATGTTATTTAAAATTGTTGGTAGATCAAATTCGTCCCGTCAACACCACTCATTCGGCTGTAGTCTGTGACGTAATTGGATCAACCACCCATGGGCAGCATATATGCACTTCACTCTACAAAAACGCTGCATAAATACAAAAATGATATTTCATTACCGCCAATTGGTATACGCAAATTGAGATTCTAATATATTTCAACGGTAAAAACATAGTATAAACATATTAATATATACCTAATTGAATACAGTGTTAATTAATATTAATGACTCGTTTAATAAACACAGTTGCGTGCATATGAAATTAATTTTAATATTAAAATAATTAATCAACATTAAAGCGATTGTTGAATAAGGTTTTACTCGTATTAATACACGAAAAGTAGCATATTGAAACGCAATTTGTCAATATCCGTCATTTAACCAAATTGGCTTGCATAAAATATACAATGTTGCAAGCCGGAAGTCGGTCGTATCGGAAAATTGGCGATGCAAATTAAAAGCGGGTCATCTGGTTCATCGCGCTCCTGAAAGTAGACTCGATGGGAAATTGCCTGTTCCCTTCCTTCTGAAAAATCGAAAATAGTTAGCTCTGCAATCTGGCATGAAATAGTGTCCTGACTTGCATGAACGATTCTCAATTCATTGAGCTTGTCTTTATTATTCGTGTAATTGCAAAAATATTACCGTAGTGGAATATACGTAGGTGAAAATATATTTCTGTAAACTAATACTTACAATGCATATTTGCAATGTTGTGAATCAATTGAATCACACTTATATGACGAATAATAAAAAAACATATGTAAATTAACAAAATATGTATATGATCAATGAAATACACGTCTTTACTTTACACATAAAATAATGATATCAGCTCGATATAGCCCTTGCAAGCTGGTCCCGAAGTAGTATGTCTTGATATACAATATTTTGTCTCTTATTTTTGTTCGCTCGTAGGACACGCATGTATCACCATATTAGTTGTTGACATGTGTAGTTCTATGGATCGCCACCGAATGAACTTCGGCACTGGATGTCACCGACCACGGGCGCCGATGGCCAGTAGTCAGTTGTCATCCGACCACGTGTGTTGTGATTGGCCCGATGCCTGAAAGCATGTAGCTCCGCCCGGGTCGAAATTTTGTCAAATTTATCGAAGATATAAGTGCTTTTTAAAAAGTTTTTGTGTTGCTAGTCTGCTCCCTATCTGTCCACCACGTGTGCTAATAAAGATCCCGGCGACGTGAAATTGTCTCTTCTTAGCAAAGTTGATGTTAATAATAATTACGATAATTAAAAGACCAATTAAATCGCACTTAAAACTGTATAAAGCATTTTATTTGAGAAGATAACGTTACATTTAAATTATTTTTAACGAATAAAACTCCCGCCACGAAATTGTGCCTCGGATTGTTTCATCAAAAATAGGAATTATTCCGATTGAATAAACAGTACGAATCCATTTAATTTACCGTAAAGCCTTTTGATTAATTGCTCTTTTTACAAGTCATTAGGTATTCCGTGAGGTTAACGGAATTGCTCGAGCTTCCACAAATTCTACTTCAGCCGCTAGCTTTCACTACAACGTAGTTGCCTGAAAAAAGCGTTCAGGAAAAATATAAAATAAATTTAAATTGATATCGTAATATTAATTTCTCACTAATTTATATCGGCAGCGGTAATTTTAAATAATAGTTAGCCGATTTATGAAAAAATTTTTTTATCTATATTTCCTGATCTTCTTTTATCCGGCGGTAATAGCTAAGTGGTTAAAGCGCTTGCTCTCCGAAACAAAGGTCGTGGGTTCGATCGCCAATAGTGATTAAAAAAAAAACGATTTTTAAGCTCTAAAAATACCCTCGGTTGGTGTGAATTTGATCCCTTATCTAGACGAAAGTCGTCCTGCGAACACCACGCATTCATAGTGAAATCCTGTAATAATTGGATGATGCGTGAATGCGCCAGGCTTTAGAATGTTACGTTGGTGGATCAACATTTCACAAGCAGCGTTTATCTTGTAAAATTATAAGCATCATAGAAACCAAAGATGAGGTTATTGTGGCTTTACGTAGAAATTTAGGTTCAGATATGAATATTACATAAATAATACATGAATGTTACATTTAGGATTATAAAAGACAAAATAATGTATTTAAAAAGCCATTTAAAATAAATAAAAAAAGTCTTCAGTAATTTGATACTTATCAGTATACTGTTGTACGCATGCCTCCCGCAAGAGTCTCCACGCTCTGTTTTCAGGCTACTTCCACTATTCTTCTGATGTCGTAGGGCCATCTTGCATGGGGTCAGCCAACGCTATGTTTGCCTGTTCTTAGACGCTAATCCAACAAATTTCTTCCCCCATCAACGATCATCTATTTGACAAACTCGTACATGTCGTGCAATTGCCATTTCAGTGTGCTTAAATCTTGGGTATCTTTCATCATATTTGATCTTTATTTAACCCTTTCGCGTCGGTTGTCGGCATATGCCGTCTAAGATTCCTGGACCGTTGACATTGGTTGACGTGATATATCGTTTTGCAATTTTCAGTACTTATTGTGACATCTACGGTAAGAAATTGGAAGCGCAGTCATTCGCTTTATAAACCTACATGTATTCTTAATAGGAATCAGTAAAGCATGTAAATAAATATCGTTAAGTTTCGTCACATGTGTCAATGCCACCACATGTATAGAGTTACATATTGAACGTTTGTTAAATATAATAGTTTTTTATGCATCATCTGATAGCTAAAGGATAAAAAAAACTAATGTGATATATGAAAATAGGTCCGATAAGTACATTTTTGCTTCAAATACTAGTTTCAGCAAAAAAAAAATTGTTTGAAAAATTCACGCCGTATTGACAGTTTAATTTGTATTCCACCGAGACGTTACGAAAGGGTTAATAAATTCATACCTATTATGAAATCTTAATATCAACAAAAAATATTTTTCAGCATGCGCATTATGCTTAGCTATTAAATTATTAGGTTAATAGTTAAAATTGTATATTACGACGCAAATATCTGGGGTTAGATCTCCGGTACGGACATGTCATATAACAATTAGGGTCTCTATGATAAATGATAATTTTGACAAATTAATCGCATGGCGTGAAAGTGGTTTCGCGCCAAATATATGATTATTCAGCTAATTTAATTATGCTTTGAGTCAGCTTACTCATGCGAAATACGACTCGATAGTAACATGTCGGTAAAACACTTCAGTAATAATTATGTGTCAGGTAATTAGAATAATATTTGATTTAGCTATAAATTGAAAAGCACTTTCAGAGAACATTTGCGTTTAATTAACATACATTTTTTGCCAGTGGGTATAGCTCAATGGTCAAAGCGTTTTCTTTGCAAGCCGAAGGTCTTGAGTTCGATCCCAAGTAGATAAAAAAAAATGTAATCGATTTCTAGGCTCTAAAATAGTTAATTAATATAGTTAGGTTGGTGTGAATTTGATCCCTCATCCGTAAAACAGCAGTCATAGCCTGTTTATCAAAATTGGAGGTACACGAAAGTCGTCCCGTGAAGACCACCCATTCATAGTAAATTCCTGTAATAATTAAGGATGATGCGTGAATCACGGGCTGTAGTCTAGGAACAACACTCCACATGCAGCGCTTAGCCATATATAGCTTGGTAAGCGTCATAGAATTCCACAGATGAGACTTGAGAATTTCTATCACCATCTGTCGGTATTCTCCTGTATGTCTTTACATAAAATAATGTAAAATGATACTTAGTACTTTTTTTGTGAATAAATTGTGTAAAATATACTAGTAAATATAATTTAATTTATCATTTGCCACTATGCATGCCTTGTCCCAGAACATATCTGTTTCTGAAAGTATATCTAAGAGCATACTCTTGTGTTATTTGTAAACCTTATACATTAAAGATATCGGATGATAAGCACGATATTCTCGAGACCTGAACCATGTAGTCCTAAGAAGCGGCTCAACTCTAATAGAGACATATAAGAAAGAAAAACTGAAACATCATTACACTTAAGTATGCTCTCTCATTTGATTTCAGTTAGTGTTTCTAAGAAGCGGTACGTTTTTCTTATGTTCAAAACTTTAGCTTGAACATTTTGTAAGCTTAAAATTAATTTAACAGAAAAGAGTCTTTCAAAAGTGAAGTTTTCAACATTTCTTCTTCTTTTATTTTCAGAAACAAGCAATGTTGGTCAGGCAGTTGGAGGAAGAGCTGCGACTGCGCATGCGAGCGCCATCGCTGGAGATGCAGCAGCAGCTGGAGGTTCTCTTCTCGGAGAACGAACACCTCACAAGAGAGATTGCCATCCTCAGGGACACCATCAAGGTACGAAAAACACCATACATACCTTAAAGAATGTCTCGGCATACGGGTGTTAAGTTGGTTACCTTAAGAAATTACTCTGCATACGAGTATTATCACCTTCCATACTTAAATAATTAACTTAACTTTCCGCGCTAATTATTCAAAACATTGTATACGTAATTATTTGATATATACATCCAATAGTATATAAAGAAATAAAAATAAAAATATCATACAAACTATGATTATTTCAATCTTTTGGGGATGGCAGTTTGAAGAATCCATTGTGCTCCGGCGTCACCATTCAGCTGAAGTCGTCATTTCTGGAACGAATCATTGGTTGAGCAACGCCAATCAACTTCTTGGCTTCACCCGTCAAGCCAACCTATTTTGAAACCTTCTATCTATTCGTACCTTTTATTCTTCACTTGTTTTAAGTATCTTAGTACATATTAACTTAGTTTGTAATCCCCGAAAATCCAAGAAAATTATTATACTTGAACCATATCCATGAATTCATAAAAAAAAATCAATTTTTATATGTATGGTAACTATCTATTCAACAAATCCTTACATTACCGTGTTCTTATTCTTCTGGGGATGCTTATTTATCATTTGACTCCCGTAGAAAAAAAAACTGATCACAAACATTCATTCCTTCGCGTTTGCGATATTATTTACAACCTTGGGATTATTGAATGTTTTAACTATTACGTTTCGGATAGGTAGCCATTATTTTTTTTCATTCTAGTTGATACTTATGGTGTTTCAAGCACTCGAAAATAAAGTTCAACTGATATTTAGTCTGCACTTTGTATGTTAAAAGTAGATAGATGTGAGACATTAATTAAATTACTATTATTTTATTTATTAACTCTGATACATCATAGATCTCACAGTATTTTATCAATAAAATTACTAAATACGTTCTTAAATTGTGTAAACTCAGTTCATTATAATTATACAATTTTTCATTCTTAGTTATCCCTTATAGATTCACATTTTTTTCTCTACATTGTGTGCTTATATTTTTAAATTTTCATTATATATATACTTTTTAGTATTAAGATGATGTATGTATTATGTGTAGTTCAGTGGAAAGATTCTGATGAAGTTTTCCTTTCATCACCAGGAATTGGAGCTGAGGATCGAAACTCAGAAGCAGACCCTACAGGCTCGTGACGAGAGCATCAAGAAACTGCTTGAGATGCTCCAGAACAAAGGCATGGGTGAGTTGTTCCGACAGAAATAGCCAGAGTTGGGGACTTTAACGAACAAACAGAGAAGTTCAAAAAGTTTCAAAATTTCGAATGATGTACAATAAATTTAACATTCCAGTTTTTTTATATTACTAATCCACAATTGTATTCTGTATATTTTTGTGCTAAGTCAGTAGTTAAATATTAACTAAAAAATAACAATATATAATTAAAGTGGAATTAATTTTATCGCCGTATTTGTTCAGGAAAATACAATAGTCTCAGGAATAATTTTTTGCACGTACAAGTGGAAATTATTTGCTTACATGTGCTTTCATATTATTTGAAAGTGATAAATTTCCTGATTATTGAGTACCATAATGGTTTTTCAGTTTCACAAAATATTCGATTTAGTTATCGAAGAAATAAAAAAAAATACTTCCATTTCAGCCGTTTTTTGTTTGTGTTGTAAAACACTACGTGTAATATTACATGTTTCGAACTACATAATTAAATATTTTTTTTTTATTATGAATAAATTTCAATTTATTTTATATTAGTTCTTCATACATATTTAAATAAGTGAATGTAGGTGATATAACATTTATAAAAAAGTTAGAAAATAATATATCAATAAATTAAAAACCCTTTTATATTTTTGAATAGTTTATTGCTTTTAGGAGATGTTTTATTTAAAATTCCAAAAATAGTTTACTTTTAATATTATGAATTAAAATAAACGTAAAATAACAATTTGAAGAACCCCTCTTTTGAGTACGATAGTTTACTCAAAAAAACATACAATTACTTAACGTTTTAAAAAAACATACAATAATTTTATTGAATTGAATTAATTATGCAAACATACTGACATGAATAAAACATACATTTAACATCCCGACGAAAATAATTCATATCGTTAAAGTCAGTTTTTATTTTTAAATTGCTTCAATTTTCGTACCGTGGAAAAATAACAGGTTGCCAGTGAAAAAAATAACATTTAGATATTCAAGCTTTCAGGGCGTATAACTAATGTTAGCACATTTTACATTTGAATCATTTGAGGAATTTCTCTCATCTCATTTTATTTTCGAGCAAAAAATTTCTACTGCGCGATACCTTGAAATTTTATGCAAAATATACGGTAAATATTTACAAAATCATATACACCATTAACTCGTTAAAATTAAATTATTTCTACGTAATTTTGAATGTATATACGACTAAAGTTAAGAAAAATTTAAAACATCCAATTAATTATTATTTTTAAGATAAAATAATCCATTTAAAGAAATATATAAATACTTCCATTATTTAGTTGAAAATTACATCAATAGTTTTGAAATAAAATCACTGAATCAAAAGGGATAGATCATAAATTTCAAGTGCTTTCAATTTTTTGCTAGTTATTGTTGAAGAATGAATTTTAAATAATACAGAAAAAATACTTCAAAATCCAAATAATCTCACATGAATAATGGATGAATTTTTTATAAAAATAATATTTATCAACGTTGCGATTATTGTGTAAAACAATTTATTTGTCTGTTATAAGAAGTTATTTAAACCCAAGAAGTTATTTAATTTATTTGTCATATAATTAAAACCAATTGAAAATCATGTTAAGTAAATAAAAAAATAGTATCAAATTATCATGTAAATTATTGGACAATTATACCAATTAAATCTTTTCAAATTGAATTTCCATAGTACACCGCAATTTCCATATAATGAGTAAAAGCACGTCTAATCCATAAATTAGGAGATTCAAATATTGAATGTAATAAAAAAAAAATTATTTCGTTTATATAAAACGTGATTACATAAAACATACAAAATAATTATAAAACAAAGTTTATAAAATTAGTTAGTTTTTAAAGTGTTTTTCGTTTATAATTAACAATACATCATTAAATTTCCCATGGTCTCACTTTAGGGTTTTCAATTTATATATTTAAAATATTAGGTGGAGTAAAGAGAAATCCATTATTATAACATTAAATTGAAACCTATTTGCTTTTGTTAACATGATACAATTAAATATAAACATGTGTCGTTTTGTTTGATAACTTCTTGTCATTTTGAGGTTTATAAGGAACATAAGCATTTTTTACATTTTCAGTCGCCTGGCTTGCGTTTTCGCCTTTATCGAAGAAAAACTATAAAATATGTCACATTTTCTCTTTGCTTGCGTCATCTTTGACGCGCGCTCAAACAAAGATGAGTCGACCAATCAAAACATTTTTTAGAAAAAAATCTCATCTTTCTTTCTCACCTTTCAACCCGCTTGAACTAATACCACGCGAGTATCGTTTTGAAAAATAATACATTTATTTTTACTACGCCTTATAAATTAAAAAAATTAAAAATATTAATAAAACAAACACATCGATTAGTCTTAAAACGTTTAATAATAACAATCAAAGTATCTTTAATAATAATTTTAAATAATCTTTATATTAATCTATAAAAACTTATTTATTATTTCAATAATAATTATTACATGATGTCTTAATAAGTTAAAAAAAGTACTTTTAATGTTTATATAAGCATATAAAGTGAATTTTAAAATATTCCAGGACCCAAAATAGCTGACTTTCCTTGCCATGTTTCTTTGAACAATTTCATTACTTTCTTATCTACAGTCCTCACAAAGATAAACAGCTTATCTTTGAAGAAACATCTGGTGTCTAGTTTTCATTAAGAAATTCCCAAAGCAAGAACGTTGTATTATTTCATGGTCACTTCATAGAACAATAAACTAATTGATGGTACAGTTAATTAAAGTTATTAAAAACAATTAATAATTTTTATTTTGTATAAGAAATCATTTAAAGGGAAATTAATGAGTTCACGAACGTTATTATACTGTTTTTTTTGCATAATCCCTAATTATTTAATAAATAAATTATATATTTACTAGAATCAGGGTATATACAATATATAAAAAAAAAACTTAAATAAATGAATGTAGGTAGAAGTGATTAGCTTTTAAGGTGTAATATTTTTTAAATTTTGAAATTAAAAATTTAATAATTGCTCAGAGATGTATTATCTTGTGTATAACCTAATGATAAAAAAATAAAATATATCATAAAAAGCCATAACATTGTGGTTAGACATGATTAAAAATAAAACAGTTAAAATAAAATAATTTGGAAATAAAATAAACCAGATTTCTTGTATCTCTGTATAAAAGTAATGTAGATTTTTGCTTAACATTGTTTTTGTTTTCAATAATAAAATCAATACAATAATTTTAATATTTCTTCTCTTGATTGCAATACTATTAGTGTAATTAGACTTTTTTTTAATTTGTATTTTTCATATACAAAATAATAATTTTACATTATAAGCGATTATTGAGAATTAAATTCCCCTTTTTTACTCATCAGTATTTTAATCCAATTACCTCTGGTGGATGAACCATGAAATTTTCATATCACATCTCGAATGGAACAAATTTTATTTTTAAATCGAACGGAAATAACTTCAGTAAAATTCAAATGTAAAATATTTTTTAAATAATGTGAACATTTACAGTGAATGTCTTAACTGTTAAATAGGTATGATACGATTACTTTTTTATTACTTATTTTCGCATTATATTACGCAGTATTGTGAGTATTATTATGTATACATTACAACACTGCGCAATGTTGTACAAAGAAAGAGACACACTATTCAAGTTATAATGCCTCTGTTACTTGTTAAAGTGTGCAATCGTGGCAGACATAGTAGTATATATTTTTTATCAAACAAAAAATACATATGTAATATAAATACATATATATTATTTCTACTAATGCAATATTTATTTTTAAAGTATTAATTAATGAAATTAATTAAGGAAACTAACGATTATCGTGACATCTCGCTCATGCTAACAACTTACAGGTAAAGAGGAGGAGAGGCAAATGTTCCAGCAGATGCAAGCAATGGCGCAGAAACAGGTGTTTACTCTAATGAAATTATATCATTTACCGTCTCTATAATTACTTTAATTACACTTTAATTAATAAATTATTTTATAGTAGAAACATTAAAAAAAAATTCAAAATATGTAAACTATTTATGTGATTATTTGAATGATTTACCCTATAATATATAATATTGTAAAGATATTTTTATTCCATATGATTATTAGTTTATTAAAAAAATATATATATTAAGAATTAGGTTCAATGACTATGTTTTTTTAAGTATAAAAACTCTGAAAAGGAGGATATGAATAGTAATGTTAAGCGAAACTAATAAAATTAAAAAAATTAAAAAATACTCTAGTACTCTAATTCTTGGAGTACAGAGCAGAACTTCAGCCGACTCACCTAACAGTATTAAAACGTATGAATAACATGTTACGATGCCTTCATAAAAAAAAATATTACAATAAAAGAAAATACGAGTAATATCTGTTTTTTTTTTCAAAAATTTTTTTTTTATTGTTTTATAGAATCTTTTTAAATAATAAATATTGAACCTTGTTTGAGATTTATTATTGCTTTTAATTTTGTTAAAATGTCACGCAAAATAACATTTTAATATTTTTTAAATTTTAAAGACGAAAATACATTGAACCAAATTTATAATGATTGGAAAATGGTACAAACTTCACGTTAGTAATCTTTAAAACATTATATATTATAGGGTGATTCGAAACACATTTTTTAATCATGCCTGATGTTTTTTCAATATATGTTTCTATGTGTACTCGTATTTTATGTATGTGAGTAGTTTGGCTTTAGAACTGTACATTATGTTCGAGTAATCTCCAACTTTCTTTTTCTTTGCTTTTCTTTTCCGTCGCTACTTTATTGTAGGGAGGCTGTCTATAAAACGTAAAGGTTGAACGGTTTATTCAGAACTTTCTTTTAGAAATGCGGGCTTTTTCACATCATACCCTCTCCACATATGAAACATTATTCCGAGTGTGTACTGTAGAAAATCAAATATATGCCTTATAAGACATGTAGGATAAAATATCTAACATAATCAATAAGTTTTAGCATTATTAATAGAAACTAAATAAATAAAATATTTAAAATTAGAAAGGTCATCTTTTATGCCAAATGTCATACAAACTAGTCCCAACAATTCATATCATCAACAATAAGTATTTGATAACATTAAGGTTATCAACTGACAATACTTGGTGAAACTGCATTATTATTATAATTAATTTTAATACAAAAATTAACAAATTTAAAATATTCCTTTTGATTCACATTTATTTTAAGCGATTACATGTTCGGCGTCCCTAGAGACCATTTTTAATTTAATCATTATTGAATACGGTCTCGAGGCAGGCCGTAACATGTAATCGTTTAAAATAAACGTGAATCAAAACTTAATATTTTTAATTTGGTAATTTTTAATTAAAAATTATAATTAGTCTTTGATCAAATCTGAATTCATGTTTTTTTATTAAAAACCGTAAGACGCGAGTTTTATCACGTAAAATATTTTATTCTGTGATTTAAAGTAGTTTAATGACATGAAAGTCATAATATGAATAAATGTAAGACTTTTTTTAAATATTAAGTATAATAAATAAGAAAATTGATATTGAGATAAAATTGTTGTGATAATCTTCACGTATCTGATCATATATGATCACCACAAATCGCCAGCAACTCAATTCTGCTAGTTGCCAGTATCCATGCCTCATCCCAAGACATCTCCGCACCCGAAGGTCCACCTGAGAATATATATTATCCCCGAACTAGCTAAGAAGCTACTTTGGGAAGCTAGCTAGATTTTTTTTTTTTTATCGATTTATGAGCTCTAGAATACCCCGGTTCGTGTGAATTTGATCCATCATCCGTAAAATGCCAGTCATAGCCTATAAATTGAAAATTGGTGGTAGACGAATGTCATCTCGTGAAGACCACCCATTAATAGTAAATTCCTGTAATAATAAGAATGATGCGTGAATCTCGGGCTGCTGTCTAAGACGTTGGTGGATCAACACTCCACATGCAGCGGTTAGCCATATGCACTATGGTAAGTGTCATAGAATTCCACCCATGAGACTTCAGAATTACTGTCACCATCTGTCGGTAATCTCCTTTATGTTTTTACATAATAAAAATAAAAAATAAAATAAAAAGTATCCGATGCATATTTTTGGGCGATTTCTTAATCGAATATTTTTTTACGTAGTTCAGTTAATTATCCCGACACTCCAGACGCCTAAACCATTTTATCCTAAGAAGCAGTTTAACCTGACCCATCCAAGTTTTTGCGTCTGACGGTGCTTAACATCGATGATTTAATGAGAACCGCGCTAATAACGATGTGTTATTGCCGCTGGCAAAAATATAAACATTATATAGGGTCCGCCAAATGACTTTTTTTTTTTTGAAAATGGGGCGCAAAACATCGAGTGTAGCTTCGGCTGTGTGGCACGTAGCGCCGTCTTCTTGAAACCAAATGCTGCCAATATTCTCTTCTTCAATTTTTGAAAACAAAAATTCGTTGAAAAAAATCGCCATTGACTGTAACGACCACTCCTTGCTCATTTTTGAAGAAAAATAGCCTGATTTTCAATGTAATGTCGCAATATTTCTCAGCGTTGTTCAAGCATATACACAACCACATTCGTTTAGCGGAAGGATAAAACTAATTATCTCTTAAATCAGACATGAGCTCAGTGTTACCATTCACGAAATAAATACTAGTTGAAAAAAAAACGTTATATGGCGTACCCTTTATATATCATATTCACGTGTATACTGGATAACAACGTAAATTTCAACAGAGATCATAATCGCATGTATACATTGAACACTTGCTTAATATTTGTATCCGAATATTTGCTTGTAAGCTGACAATTAATTTAATCACAGACTGCAACGTTTGCCAAAACGTAATTGTTAATTATAATGTGCAAACACTAGAGTGATTCTAAACACGACTCTACTGAAATTGATATATATATATATATATATATGTCAATTGTTATATTAAATGAACAAATAGGTAAATACACTCACTGTCCAGCAACAGTTGTATATCTTTATCGATTACGCGATTCTCATGAGATCAATGAAGTTAAGCAACATTAGATGCGGACCACAGCTTTGATGAATCACCGCCTGTTGCAACTCACGTTTCGGCTGATTATCCGACTTCCGTAAAAATATTCGATTGACAAATCATCCAAGCTATGCCTAGGATTCTGCCGTCTTTTCAAGTCCTGGGTCAAAAACCATTCTTTTTTCATGTGAACTATGTCGTGCAGAGATGTCTGAGGACGAGGCATGGACAGTGGCAAATAACAGAACTTACTTACGGCAATTTGTGGTGACAATATGTTCCAGGTATGGAAGTAATATGGGAAGAATAAACACACTTTAATGCCCTTTATTTATTAAGCCTATAATGAGCCTATTTATATAAATATATTTAACTACTGATACACATACAAATTCATGGCAAACACCATTATATATGACATTCTTGGTTTTCGGGTTTTTGGTTTGAATCCGCCGTTTGTTTTTCTTATATTAAGTGGTGTTTCTTATGATATTGTGGCTTTTGGGCTTAGCCGTGTGAGGCGAATTTCTTTTTACCAATATTTCGCCCGACATTGCAGGGGTCTTCTTCAGGATTGTTGATTTAGTAAGATAACCTGACACCAACTCACAACTGAATCATCAATCCTGAAGAAGACCCCTGCAAAGGCATTCGAAATTTTGGGAAAAAGAAATTCGCCACACACGGCTAAAGCCAAGAGCCACAATATCAAATCTGGCCGTGAAAACCTAAGAGGTTATTCGGTGTTTCTTATGTTTGTGTGTGGTTCAGTTGTTACATTTTATCGCAGTTTTTATCGATTACCTATCACGAGTCTTTATATCACAGATGAAATATTCCTTTGTATATTTTTTTCAAATGAATGAATACGATTATAAACGAATGTTTATATAGTTATATAATTGTTAGCACGTCATAAAATTTACATAAATAATTTTCTTTCAAACGGAAACGCAATTACAGAAAAATATGTAAGTCAAGACAATTGGTATTGTTATAAAAATCCCCATATAATAAATTATAATTCAATTTTAATATCAAACGTCAAGAATTTCCTGAAATTTATCGTTACAATATAATAAACTTACAATTTAAATTCATTCAATTTTTATTTTTTTGTTATTAAGAGAATAAATATTGAATGCTTTAGTGCAGATGTATTCTAGAATATGTTTTCAAAAATTATAAATTCTCAACAGTTTTGTTGCATCTCGCTTCGCATTCAAAAGAAACTTTGATAAAAAAAAAAAAAATATACTCGTGCTCTGAAAAGAATATCACCTTTGCTTATTTTCCTGTAAAAGTTGGTCCGATGAAATGGTAAAGGTAAAGGAACGCCAGCAAAGTTATATAATCTCGGATGGAAATCCTCTCAGGTTTTTGCAAAAAATGTGAAAAAAACTCGTGTTTTTCTTTAAGGGAATTAACAATTCTAAGCAGGTATCTTTGCTTTTAAGCTCAGAACAACTATATCTTTACATTTCTAGCAAATTAATTCGGCAGTAAAAAACTTGCTAATTGGCTGAATTAATTGCGTTAATTAAATTTTTAAACTGAAATTAAGGTTTATGTTTATTGAAAATATATTAATTTAATCAATTTAATTTTTTTTTGGTAGTATTTTGAACATATGAATGTGCTTTTAACCATTTTTTTTAAATGGAATTTTACACCATTGATGAAAAAATATCAAAAATTTATGGACCTCGTTCTTTCACCTTTCATTATAACATTAGCCTTTAATTAATTTCTGAGAGCTCAGGGCTTGAATATATATGCTGCGTTAAAAACTCATTGTAAAAACATTTTGTCAAATTTATTTGTTCAATATTACGTAAGAGTAGATTTAAAAAAGGTTCCTTCCAATGAGGTTATTAATAAAAATTTAAATTTGGTGTTATACTCGTAATAATTTAAAGCCATTTATATAATCATATGTGATTTTAAGATTTATTTATTAAGCATGAGAATAATTAGTTTGAAAAAAAAATTTGAACAAAAAAGTACAGAAAAACGCGGATAGATTTAATTTTAATAAAACAAGTGCGTTTGAAAATCATCGAACAAAAAATTGACCATAAATATACAAGGACAAACAAAATGTTAATAAATATGCAAGGCTCTAATAAACGAGGTTCTGTTAAATAGCTTCTGCATTCAAGGTCACAGACTAAATTTTATTATATATTATAAATATACTGTAAAAAAAAATGTTTCCACTTTTTCAGAAACGTATTCATGAAACGCGTGGCTCTAATATTGAGTAGTTCATATAAATTTATCGACATCTAGATAATCTGCATATAACGGATGTCTTGGAGCACGATTGTAGCGTAAGAGAACAAAACGATTATAATATTATAAAAAAAAAACTAAACTTGTTTTCTGTGAAATAAATAATAATTTTAATTTATCAGGCCATGTTCTGAGGCTAACACGTATTCTGCTATCCCCGATGAATTTCATCGCTCTTATTACGGAGACTTATATTTCCCATCACGTACATATTTAAACATTCTATCGTATACTTAACAAAATAATATAAAGAACGCAATTTGACGTTCGTGTACTTTAAATTATTAACGACATTGTTGAGAGTATCGAACAGAATACAAAAGCATTTTATTTTTATACTTGTTCTAATTAATAGCAAGACTGTGAAATATATGAATATAGTGTCTTGCTATCTACAGCTTTTTTTTATAAATTGTCAATATAGCAACTAATACAAAGTACAATTCTACAGCGACAATAGCACGCATCATAAATGCGGTCTCGTTAAATCATTTTCGTTAAGCAACATTGAGGGCGGATCAAAACTTGGAAGGGTCACCGCCTGTTGTTAACTGCGCGTCGCTAGTCTGAAGATAGCTTTTGAGTAATTCAAAAACTATATTTCAAAAAACGATCGACATTCAATGATTTATCAAGCTTTATATCAAATTAATCTCTTCATTAAATTTAAAAAATATATATTTATTACTTATTAAAGATTTTATTAATTGATAAAAACAATGTAAAAAGATTATGTCCGATTTTCAATACTTTTTATGACAAAAAATATTATGTAAACTCGTATTTAATACATATTTATTTATATGTATGCAGAAAATACTAGGGAGATATTATAATATCAACTCATTACGCATACCCGAAAAAGAACTGTCAAAATTTTGCCTAATTACGGAAATATTTTTAAAAATCGATTATGGTAAGTAGTCGTTCGTTAATGACCAGCTGAATAGACGACGCCACTTTATCCTCTTGGCTGTGGCGCTGAAGGCTTTCATGGAATTATCACAAGGGGTTGAAAGTGCGTAATAAGGGAACTTCCGGTAGCTATGATCCTGAGTAAAAAGGTGATATATTTAGTCTCCTGCTTTGTGAATTTTATGAAGTTTTTTTTAAACGCATTTTTTTATTTTAGGTAGTTCAACAGCACTTCACGACTTTATTCAGATGAAAGCAGACTCACTGCAAGCCAAGATATTAGAGTTCGAATCCCGGTCGTTGCATTTCTCGCTCAAGAATCAAAAAGTGTCAACACCACAGGAATCACCAGTTCTGAAACCAAAAGTGCGTTACTATATATAATATATAGAATAATTCACTAACTAATTAATGCATGTAAAAAATATGCATTTCTATGAAGAGAAAAATATATTGATTTGCTTTGATGCTGGACTGCTTTGGATTTGAATACTAACTTATATTATAATAATACTAATATTTTTTCGACTTAACTGACCAATGGGACATCAATTTTGAAAAATTAAAGGCAATTCAAATTATTAACACTTATTAGATTATTAGATGTTTATAATGAAATGCAATAGTTCATGAAAAATCGACGTAATTACATTATACGAGTATATTTATATTAAAAAAAAAAAACAGCATAGGAATTTTTCAATTTTACCCTTAAACTATTAGCAGACGGTTATAAAGTAATCTCATGTTTGTATTATAAAACGCTTCCCATTTTAAATATGATGTTCCGGAACCGAGGTCGCGGTCCCGAAATTACAGCATCAGCTAACTGGTGATGCCGGAATATCAAAGTTCCGGCACTGAGGATAAATCTAAAGTCTGAAGTTGAGTTGATACTAATTTATTTGATGAGAGAACCCTTTTTATACCCTTAATATCAGTAAGCATTTACAAAACTAATATTAATGCATTAAACTTCATACACCGCAAATTCCTCGATACCTGTTGTTTTGGACCTTGGTCCCTTCAATTTACATAGAGTGGCAGATTATTGGGATGGTCAATGCTCCGTGTCTTTGCGACTGTATGAATCAACAGATTCCATAGAGAGGTTGATTATAATAATTACTTTAAGTACTTTTGGACGCTTCATACAACAAAGTTATGTTAAAAATAACGTTTAGAAAATATGATAAAAATATATGTTTGAAGGTTTTATCCGCCAACAACATTTTAATATAGCCGTGTTTTCACGCTACGTATATTTTTACAGAGACTTATTATAAAAAGGTAATGTTTTCTAGGAATAAGTTGTGTCTTACGAATATTTATTAATAGGTTTATGGACAGGTGATTTTAGATGTAGATAATCAGTCACACACCGAACAAGGATATTCATAAATATTTTCAAATAATGTTTCTACAACTTTAATCAATTTCATTTATTTATAACTTCATTGCGATCGATTACCAGAAATACACGTTTTTCAACAAGATTTATTGCTATAAACTCACCCCTTGGCTAAAGTAAAATGGTTGAATTATTTTTATTTTATTAGGATATTTTTCAATACTCTAATCCTTCATAGATAATTGATCCATACCATTTTTTTAATTAGTGATCCGTACATACAAATATTAATTAAATTTCCCTCATTAATTTGTAGAGAAAGAGAAACAGCAGACGCTGGGATTCGAACCACGATGCGCTGTGCATAGAACAGAACTGTGATGCATAGTTCGTGGTTCGAATCCCAGCGTCTGCCGTTTCGTTTTCTCCACAAATTGATGAGAGAAATGTGATGTAGATTAGTGTAATAAAAATCGTGTGATCAATAAGTAAGCATACTCGTTTAATTCAACTTTACGTTTCAAAACACTGTCGGCTTGAATATCACAAAATTGTTGGACCCCATTTGTATCGGGACTACATTACGAACAGCGATATAACACCAAACGAATTGTTCGTTATTGATTACTTATTGGAACGCGGTGTTATTTTATGGATTGATTGGCGAGCCGGTTTATTGACATGCCACCGTTTCATTGAATGTGTGAAACAAGGAATACGAAAAATTAATTATATCGATTTGCAACAAGCTGTCAGTTATCTAATGAAAGGCCTTCATGGTACAGCATCAAAATGAAAAGTAATTAGTCATTTGAAACATGATGTAACCGTAGAAAATATAATTTCATATCTTAATAATTTGTCTCGATAAAGAAATTTATCAATACTTAAATTGCCCGTTTGGGAGTTATTTTAACCTCTAAAACCATTTGTTCTATCGTATTTTAAGCGCCAAATATCAATGAAGAAATCAAATATTAAATCAATAATTAACATGGATACTATTGATTGTCAGTTACTAGACATGGCGACCTCATTTCATTATTAGTATTCTGGAACCGAGGTTGCGGTCTCGAAATTACAGCATCAGCTAAATGGTGATGCCGGAATACCAAGGTTCCGGCACTGAGGACTTATCCTTATGGTCTTAACCAAAGACCGGAGTTGAGTGGGTACTAATTTATTTAATACGAGTCCTCTTTTTATACCCTTATTTACAACATTAGTAAGCATTTATAAAAGTAATATTAGTTCATTGAATGTCATACACTGCACATTCCTCGATACCGTTTTTGGACCTCGATCCCTTCAGTCCGCATATATTGGTAGATTATTGGGATGTCCATGCTCCGTGTCGATACGTAAGCATTATTTATTAATATTAATTTTACTAATGCATAGAATTTCGTACACCGAAAATTCTTCGATACTTGTTGTTTTGGAGATTGATCCCCTCAATTTGCAGAGTGGCAAAAATGCTCTGTGTCATATCTGACTAAACTAATCTTAGATAAAGAGTTGATTATAACAATCACCTTAAAGACTTTTGAATGTTCAAAATAACGTTTTGAACAATTAGTAAATTACCAATGAAGAGTACACAACACAATTGTTTCATTTCTGTAACAACAGTTGCTCAACACGATTGTTAAGCAATATTGACTTTTTATTCCATATTCTTGTTTTTTTTTTTTAATTTAGAACTTAAGATAGCAGATTACAGTTAATATGGCACTTTAAATAGTATAACCTTTTTCTAGAGAGAATATCTGTAATCTTTTTTTTATTAGTAAAGTTTGAAGTCTAAAAACTGCATACTAATTTAATAATTCCTTCATGATCCAACGATTTTTTTAGCAAGCATACAAAAATGACTTACTTTCAAAATTTTTTATAAAATCGAACTAAAACTCTAAAATGATACATTTTTCATTGCTGAAGACTTATACCGATTGCTTCTTCGTGACAGTTTTCAATTATCTTGAACAAAAATGAAGTTGAAGCATCCACATTGACAGTTTGTGACAGGATTTAAAATTACTCACTAGCAATATTCGCCATATTTAATTTTGAATCCCTATAACTCATATTACACAAATATTTATTCATCTTATAAGAGACTGCAAGGATGGGGCGCGTGAAAATGAACATTAATTGGTCATGATAAACTTTTTAATACCGTTTTACAGTGAATCTTCCCTGTTTTTGTAACTGAAGCGTTTAACCCTTTCGCATCGATTGTCGGCATATGCCGTCATAAGATTCCCCGACCGTTGACATCGCTTGACGTGACATATCGTTTTGATTCTTTCTTAGAATAGTTTTTATGCATAATCTGATAGCTAAAGGATACAAAAACAAATGTAATATATGAAAATAGACCACATAAGTACATTTATGCTTCAAATACTACTTTTATAACTGACAATATAATTTGTATTCAAACGGAGCCGTTACTAGTTGCTAGTAAAGTAAATAAATAAATATATTTTAAATTAAAATGATTATTATTATGGGTTATAAATATACTAATCGCGCTAATATATAATAGAAAAAATGACAAGTATTGAAAAGGCATTTAAAAAAGATAGATATAATTTTTATCACACCGTAGGTTCCTCAAAGAATTTGAACTAGCAATCTCGTATAAACGCGATTTTTTTTTAAACATTACGAATGTTAAATAATATAAAAAAAATATTTATAATTTAAGAATTACATGCTTTTACTAGATGTCCCCATGTTTAGATGTGAGATAGTGATTCAGGGGAAACTTTGGCTCAAATACAAATAATCTGAAACGAAATACCACACCATAAAAACAATTTTTATATTGCTCTTAAAACATTGGATCAAATTTAATCATGTCTATTTGGATATTAAAGTATAAAAATAATTAAAGGTTTATTTTTAAATAAATTAAAACAATTTAACACTAAAAATATAAAATAGTTTGTCACTTGTATTATTAATTATCAAGCCCTTTTTTAATTAAACATGCTTTTGCATTTTTGTAATGAGTTTTTTTATCTTAAAAAACTTTACAAATTCTTCGTAGAGATTAGTTGTGTGTTGTTAATTATAAAGTATTGCCGAAAATTAAATAAAAAAATAATTAATTGAATAAGTAATGTTCTCTTTTAATCGAAGTAGTTGCATGATCTTGTTAATGTTATTTGACGATAAGTTTATACATAATTACATATTTTAAATGTAATCTTGTAAAAATAAATTTATTTATAATAAATTTACAAGTATTTTTAATAATTAACTTAATTTAATTAATAAATAAAAACATTTTTAGATTATATTGCCAGTTCGCGAACACTAAACGTGTTCAATAAATAGTCCATCCAAAAATACATATTAAATTTACCAATTAAATATTGTTAGTTATATTTATACTATATAAATAAGGTAACCATTTTTTTTAGTTATGCAAATAAACGTATGAATTATTATTTATTTACTACAAATTATGACGTTTGATGACAATTTATAACTCAAAAAAATATACAACCAATCAATAATAATAAATATTTAAAAGCAATTAACGTGTAAATATATAATTTTAATACTAAACTGTATTAAATTAAATATAAGTTAAGTATGGATGTGAGGATATCGTTGCGGAGGTATTTTCGCCAAAGTTTCCTTTGATATTTCTCCTGAATGTTTGAAATGTTAGCACCATGTGAGTTCATGTCAGCACCCTGTGAATTCATGTTAGAACCATGTGAGTTCATGTTAGCACCCTGTGAGTTCATGTTAGCACCCTGTGAGTTAATGTTAGCACCCTGTGAGTTCATGTCAGCACCCTGTGAGTTCATGTTAGAACCCTGTGAGTTCCTGTTAGCACCCTGTGACTTCATGTTAGCACCCTGTGAGTTCATGTTAGCACCCTGTGAGTTCATGTAAGCACCATGTGAGTTATGTGTGAGTTTGTTGTCCGCCTCAGTCACCCCCACTCCGCACCGTGAGCACCTGCCTTAGTCCGCACTCACTGTTTGATTATGATTATATGCCTCGCACCAAATGTCGCTACCGAGTACATGTGTTAGTGAGAAATTGTCCATTTTGCAATACGATCGATTCTAGAACCTTCCGAGTTTGGCTTCGTGACGAGAACCTTAGACACCGAAACCGCGGAGCTTTCTCAACATATCAATCGTAAACTATCATTCAGTCATCCTCACGCTCATGTCCCGATACCCGCGCCCATTCGTTCATCGCCAGGCTAAATTTTGTCGACGTCCCGGACGGGTGAGATTCCAGAAAAGGTTTACTTGAAGCCGACTGCACGCAAGCAAGACCAGAACCACGAAAAGCAAGCCAACTAATCGGGACCGATTCGCCTTCCATAGATCACAGCAATCGTTTAACTATGTAATTGAAAGCTCCAAGATAAACATCTTCTTATATGGCACTTCTCTCATCAATAAATTGGAGAAAAATATCCACCAATTTGCAAGATTTAAATAATTAAACATGTAAAACATTATATAAAACCATTTAGTTTTACTAATAATCACTGTACTGGTTTCTAAGTTAAGAAAAAACTACACATTAATACAGGACATTTAATTAATTTTACAAAGAGAAATGGAAAGGAGAGGAAAATTATTAGAAATATCTGTTGACGGAACGGTTGAATAGAGTGAATTTATAAGAAACGTATTAAGAACCACGCGCTCTGTTTAACTTTTCCGTCTACAGATATTTCTAACACCCTCTCCCATCCACTTTTCTTTGTAACCATAATTAAATGATCTGTATTTAGGTTTTTAGGTTTTTTAAGTTTGTTAGTGGCTCCTGACAAAGGTGCCATGTCACCGAAACCAGTAGAGTGATTATTAATGAAAACTCAGAGGTTTCATACAATTTTTAACTTGTATTATGACTTAAATATGACAAACTACAAAGTTGTTGTGTTTTACGTATTATTGATTTAAAGTTCGTTACAAACTCGAGTGACTGGCGATCTATGGAGGGCTGAAACGGTCGTGTTTCCCGGTTTGTTATACAAGTTAGTCGGAATCTCATCGCCACAGAGAGAGTCGGAACAGATTGTTGAGGAGCGCTAAATAGAAAAGAAGGGAGTCAGACGGAATGTGGATGGACAATGTCAAACTAACGCGGTGTGTTAGTTTGGCGAAAGAAATGTCCCCCGGGCCGGGTGCGGGGCGGCGGCGGCGGGGCGCGGGGCTTTCTTTCGTCAAACCACCCCTTTAGACCGCCGCCGGCCGCTAGCCCGCTAGAACTAGAGCTAGACTCTCTAAGCTGCTGTCTCCGTGTGTCTCAGGAGCTAAAGGCCGCCAATGAGACGCTAAAGTCGCTGCAGAATCAGTTAGAGTGTGCGCTGCACGGCCAGGGCGCGCTGCTGGGCACGCCGGGCAGCAGCACTGTAACTGCCATCTTGGAGACCAAGGACGCGCGCATCGCCAACTTGGAGCGCGAAGTGGCGCTGCTGGAGGGCGAGGTGCTGCAGCTGCGCGCCGCGACGCCGCGCGCCGGCACCTCGCCGCTTCCGCTGCACCTCACCGCCGCCGATCACCTGCTCCTCTACAATAAGCACGATTCTAGCCTTAAGCGACAAGTAAGTTTCCTTCTCAACAATGTGCAGGTGAGGAAAGATGGCCAGATGACAGTGATGATGTGAGACCCCGGCCCGGCCGTCTTGCCTCCGAACTATACTAACTCGAACTATAATATCTATCCCGCGATCGCGCCTCTCTCTAGCTCCGCTCGCGTACAGGACCTCTCCTCTTCGCCATACAATTACCATGCCAGTGGATATGGACTCCGACAAAACATACACCGACAGCTAATACAAATGTTAACTCTACCTACAGCGAAAAATAAATATAACTGAAAGAATTAGGCAGCGAAACTTATTTATTGTCCACATTTTTAAAAGATCTATGAAAAAACGTTGTATGACACATTTAAACCAAAAACTACTATTAAAAAGTAATATTATACATAAAGACAATCACTTTTATCACACATTATTAATGTCCTATCGTGTTTTAAAAAGTTTCATGATAATTTAAGAACAACAAGCAGAAATATTCCTGTTCAAAATGTTATTTTGAATATAATTATTTTGTATTAAGCATCCAAAAGTCTTTAAAGTAATTATTATAATTAAACTTTCTATCTTAGATAGAATCTGTCGATTCATACAGTCAGGTACGATACAGGGCATTGACCATCACAATATGTTGCCAGTATCCAACCATATAATAATTACTTTGCTTTTAATTGATTGATTGGATTAAGACAATCTCATTTTTTGACACACCTCAAAACTGAAAATAACGTCTCTGCGTATGAGTGATAACTTAAATCAATTTAATATGTTGGAAAAAATATAAATTTTACGTACAACGTTCTTCCACGAATCTTTTTATTTATAAACTATGAGGCTTAATGATGATTTGTTTCGGCAGACACCATTGCTGTTGTATGGTCTAAACTGAAACGTATGTCAATACAAGCGTTTTAAAGAATATTTTGATCTGAAAAATATATATTTGTTGTATGTTAAATACAATTTCTTAAGCGTTACTAAATGATTTAAGATAGAGTATCAAAATATTTTTTAAAAGGCATGTACGAGTGTAACAATTAACATTTGTAAATTTATTATATGATACATTTTTTATTATCCTTTAAGCGCCCAGTGGTGCATACGGGACCGCAAATTTACGTAGTTCAATGCCCTAGCAGGCCAATGTTTGTAATGTTTCGTCGCACAATAGATTATTCCATGAATTTACTTTAATACTACTATAACCAATTAATGTAATCCGATTGTGAAATGAACCGTAAGCACTCCTGTATGGGACCGTAGGGAACGTCGCAAATCTGCGGTCCCGTATGGAAACCACTGGGCGCTTAAAGGTGATAGGATATTTTTAAATATTTTTTATTAATATGATAAATAGCGAAATAATTATTTAATCTGAAAATTTTAGTGTAGTAGTTTACTTGTCTAATCAAGAGTATTTTTTTTTGTGATTTGTCTTCTGAATTCAACGAATAAAATTGTTTTTTAACTATTAAATTTATCAGCTAAAATCTTCCATATTTAGAAAAATTTAAAGTGACTGTAATAATAAGATTAATTTGTTTTTGAATGACATATTATGTGCATCAATATTATACATAATATAAGTAGTTCATATATCAATGATAAATAAGTCTTCTAAGAACATTTCAACATTATATGCTATTTATTTAACGATAAATAAACTATTTTAAAGAAAAAAAAAGATTATAATTATAGAATAAATTGATATTTTATTATTCTAATACAGGGGGCGGCAAAAAAAAAAGATCGTTTTCAAAACCGTCAGCTTTTTTTGTCGCTCCCTTTATTTGGAAAATATTTTCTGATTTAGTTGAAGCACCATTAAAAATTATTTAAAATCCTTTATTTCTAAAACTAAATGAAAACCTATATTTATATAAATATTCAGAAAGAAAGTTGGTACTGATAATTATTTTTTTCAGAATGTATTATTGAGTTTAGAATTCTTAACAAGGTTTAACGAATTTTACTAAAATTAAAAAAATATATCAATATCTATTTTGTGAGAATAATTTTGCGAATTTATAAATTCGTGAAATATTAATACGAAGAAAGGGTAAATATTATGAAATGTTTAAAGTCGTATACATTTATGTGATAATTCTATTTTTTATTCCCAATTGAAACATATTTTATGAACACAATCAATCAATTGATTCTATTTAAATATTATATTTATCAATTAACATTATATTATCCCAAATTATTTAAACTATTTCGCAATAATTAAATATTTCAAATCATTAAATGGAATATTTACATTTAGCTTACGATGAAAATCTATAAGTGAAATATTTCTATAGCACTTTATTTTTAACATTGAAATCATATACTTAAATTTTTATACAATATATTATATATACATATTAGAATGTTTTTCGCGTTGTAAAAGTTTGGTAACTTCCCTGGCCTTTAGTAATAGCTTCCATGAATGTATAGTTAAAAGTAAAGATAGTATATTTACTAAATAAAAATTATATAAATATCGGATATCAGCGAAATGTATATTCCCATACATTGCTTTGAAATTCAAATCTCTTAAAGATAAAATAATAAAAATCGATGTTATTTCATAATAATGCTTAATTAATATTTATAATATTAATCATATCACCAATTTATAAAGCTTTAAAATAAAAATATTAAAACTATATCATTACTTTCCCTCATTGAGTTAAAGAAATATTATTTCTAGAATTATTAAATAAAAATTAACTTTTCTATAGATTTATCAAATATTACAGACAGCTAAATTACTGTTAAAATATTTTTAAAATTATAATTTAATTTTTAAATCGCTTCTGCAAAATAACTTTTAATATACATCTCTGAAAATATATAAAATTAATAAAATATATCAAAAGCAACAACTGTCTTATTATGCACTTAATTTTAATATTCAAAATTAAAATTATAAACAAAAAATAGATAAAAAAATATACGATTTTGCTTCCAATTTGTAGGAAACCTTAATATAATAAACGTTTTTTATTAACTATCTAAATTTAATTGTTAATGTATTTTATATTTTTTATTTATTAAATTATTAAATAGTTACTTTTGTCAAATTATTTTACAATAATATATTATTGTAATATATTTTAATCAATTATTTTAGCATTTTTATGCAGAAATAAAACAAAATCTTTTGAGCTCATAATAATTTTAATTACAATGTCAATTTCAACATTGATCATTATCATATAAATGCGTTTAGTCATATTAATTAACATTTTATTAATTCCATTTATGAAATTTTTATTTAAGTAATTTGTTTTTAACATTCCATTTTATAAACTATTACTTTTAAATAATGCACGATATGACTGACATTTTTATTTTCATCAATTAATGTTGATTTGAAAACTCAGATTGTTAAACATCGATGAATTATCGATTATGATTACAAGTATCAAATAATTTAGAGTAAATATGTTGATAGAACAGGTAATACTTGACAGTAGAATTGACTTATATACTAAAGTAGAGTATTAAATAATTGCTGTTTCTATAAGTCTTAAAAAAATAAATTATTAATTAAATATAGACCACAGTGTTCATGACAAAATAATATGAAAATATTAATTAAATTGATATGTAATGTAATTCAATTCATTTTAACTGCCAACACAAATATGAAACTGATTCCAGACTTTTAAATACTATTTACATATTAGTATAATCAGTGCTGATTTTAGACCCCGAGGCGCCTTAGGGCATTTTTATGGCGCCCCATATTGTTTTTTTTTAATCTTAGCAAGAAAGGTCGCCCTCAGCGCCCCTAGCTTATTCGACGCCCCGGGGCACCGTCCCACTTCGCCACACCCTAAAGCCGGCACTGAGTGTAATACTCAAGCTTCACAAACTTTTCATATTTTCAATACTCAAGCTTTTAATGTTTCATTTTAATACTCAATCAAGTATAATATACTTCAATTCTCCTGTAAATAACTTAGAATTAAGACATATTGAATTTTCTCTAAAAAAGACAATATTAACTTACAACTTATAAATAAATGTACTTAATATAAAACAGGGTTAGTACCTTAAAACATTATTTCATAACTCCATTGTGAAATTTGTTGTGATTATATAATACTATGTACTAGTTCATAAAAGAAAAATGTTCATGGAAAATATATTTTAAAATTTCGCTAGTAAATTGTGTTAGAATATCAGCGGATATAGAATGTTGACCAGCGGGTCCTGAAAAAAAGGCTAGCTGAATTTCAAAGTAAATAAATATACAAAAAAAATGTAGAGAAATTAAAATGTCTAGAATGGTATTGCCATGTCAATTATAAAAACATATTCGTGTGATGTAAAACTAGTCTGAAAATTATCAAAAAAAATGTTATTACAATAAAATTAGCGCCTTCCTTAATGCTTAATAATTTTGTGTAGGGTAGATATATTGATAAGATAACACCAAAGACGATCATAGTTCAAAAAATGATCAGTTCAGTAGAATATAATGTACGTGTATGGGTAATTGTTCATTTTATGGTATGAATACAATTCAAGCAAAGTTAGGTTGTATTTAAATGAATATATTTTTAAATGAGGAAAATTATCGTGGCGATTATTGCTGAAAAATACAAGTCCAAAGATGAATATCAATTCGAAAGATCATTCATTTTCATCCATTGTATTGGTGTTGTTTGTTAATTATAGATGTTTCTCCTCTGAATCATCTCATATATATCCCATCTCGCCATCATCTGCGTGTCATCTTTTATCATCTCCACATTTGTTGTCTCATCGTTTTAGGTTTAATCGTGTTAAGGTCATTTTAGGTTTAATCGAGACTGCCCACCGTGTAAAGGTCTTGACTAAAAATACAAAAAAAAAAAAAACATTAAAAAGGCATTAAAACAATACTGTCAAGATCTTTGCCAATTTTCGGTATGCTTTTACCACTATTAAATAATTTTTAAAAATATTTTAGACTGCCTATCGTAAGGCTACGTTCCCTGCCAAGATCTATGTTAAATCTTGTCCAATATTATACATATTTAAATGAATTGACTTATAAAGTATGTTTTTACAATAGATCTTTGCAGGATTAAAATTTGTTGTATGTTTTCAATAATTCCAATTATATTGTGACAGAAATAAGCTTTAATGTTGTAAAATAGTATAAAAAAAATATAAGAAGATGTACATATATATTAAATTATAACTACTAATACATATATCTTGAAAATAATTTAGGTTTTCAAACATGTATATTTTATTTGGCAGTTCTATCAGAACAGTCAGTGATTATTACAAGTGCACGGTATCCCGATCTACCGTTCCAAGACAATTCGTTCAACAACTCATCGGCAATGACGTGGGAGGCAATGGACGTGCGGTGCACGTGACATTTGGTGCATTGGATGT
Organism: Glossosoma conforme; assembly: GCA_022606575.1. NCBI lineage: Eukaryota > Metazoa > Arthropoda > Insecta > Trichoptera > Glossosomatidae > Glossosoma > Glossosoma conforme. The sequence continues at coordinate 2,870,571 of JAGTXR010000058.1, read as the reverse complement.
TTCACTAACCTAACCTAACCTAAGGATTTGTCCAGTGTCGTCGAATCCAGAGATCCATAGGTCTCGTAAGCGAAATAACTTAGTTTAGGTTGAGTTAAGTTAGTGAGACATCACCAGTTATCTCGTTCACCAAATGTCCCGTGCACCAGACGTCCTGTGCGCCCCACGTCGTAACCGACGAGTCGTTGAACGAATTGTCTGGGAACGGAACGCAGCGGAACCGTAAAAAACACACATCTTACTAACTACTTAAATTATATTTTTAAAATTATTATTATTATTCTCGAGAAATATCAAAGTACTTTTAACTCTTATTCTGTCTTTTATATTTGGAATAAAAATGTGCCAAGATCGTTTACTAGTCAAAAAATGAAACACCATTTTTGGCGTATCTCGGTGCATTTTTCTCGATATTAAATAACATTGCTCTAGAAATACATATTTTTAGTGAACTAATGCGCTGTTTTAACTAATCATTAATTAATAAAAATATACATTTACTAGTCAATTTTACAAATAAGGCTTTTTATGGCGTGAGTTCACTAAAATATATATTTTTAAATTCGTATTTTGCACCATTTTTAAATTTATTTAATAACCTACTTGCCAAGCTATTGCATGTCGAATACTAATAACAAATTTAATAAATAAATGTGATAATTTATTTTTAGTCACTGACAATTTTATTAATTAATAAATAAATTTGATGTTTGTGTGTATCAAATTATTAAATATTGTTATATATCATATATCTATAAAGCGTAATAGGAAAGACGAAATGTTGTAATAAAATAAAAATAATGCGAATACAAATTTATAAAGTTTAATTAAATTTTAATTATATTATTATCTGAATTCGGGTTTATTCATATTCTGAACATGAACCTTTTATGTTAAAAAAGAATAAAATAGAACATAAATATGACTTACATAGCATGTTTGTATATGAAATTAATGACATGGAATACGCTTGCGCTATAATATTGCATGCTATTTCAATCTCTATATATAAGTAGAATTATCAATTTTATTTACACCAAAAAAAAATTATTAAGAAATTCATTAAAATATTAAACATCTTAGAATATATATTTAATCATTTCAGATTTTACGTGCATACAATTATTTTATTAATTTTTTTTTTTTAATTAGTAGTCTAATTGAATAATCTATAATAATGGCCTAATTTTAAACTAGATGTAAAATAAAAAATCTTTTAAAGTACAGTAAACGTAAATAAATATGTATTTTTAAATTTAGTTTATTTTACATCGTGTTTTTTATATAAAGGCCAAAAAATTTAATGCATTCTTATGTACTAGGCATATTATTTTTTGCCGCTACATAATTACTATATGAGTAGAAGTAATTTGCTGATTAATTTATAGAATTTCTGCAATCACACAAGTATATATATATATAGAAACCAATTTTCATTATACAAAAGTTGAGCTAAGCAACAATAAAAAAGCTTCATCACATTCTTCATACATTTAATTATTCTTTAATGCGATATTGACGACATCACTGAAATGGATACCACATAGTGTTTATTATGGTGCAGTAGTGATGGATTATCACTACACGTACAGTACGAGTACTTAACCATCTAAAAAAAAGGCTTGCAAATTATCATCTAAAGATGAACATTTTATGTGACACTATTTGGTCGAATCTTGCAGTACATATTAAATTAAAATAAGAGCTTAACTAAGCTTTTTTTAAACATTTACTGACAATTGAAACTGTCTGTTAATTGGTTATTAAAAAAATACCGTACAATTTGATTCGTTTCAACTAGCAAAATTTTTGTTGAGGTTATCAATTAATTTTCAGAGACTAAAAATCTAAGCATTCAAACAATAGATATCAAATAGATGATTATATTTAATTAGGATTACTTTAAGTGAATATTGATACAGAAGTAAGACTGCGGTTTCATTCACTATACAAACATAATCGGTCCTCCATTTGTTAGAAAATATTCGTTACACGTGAAGATACGGGTGAAATACGTGAAGTTCACAAAACAGAGTTATCATTTCTTCTATTATTATTAACAAGTACTTAACATGATCCGTGTTATAACGAGATTGAATATTGTTATATATTTCGTATTTTAAATGGATCGCAAAGTGAATTTTAAGTAATATTTTAGTAATCGACTGGGATCATGGGATACAAAGTATTATTATTTGGCTGATTGATGTGGACATTTCAGATACGAATGATGCTTCAAAATACTCTTACAGAATATAATTATTTTAATATCAAATAATACAGATTCAATGCGATGATAAAATATAATTCATTGCACAAAATTAAGCGTTTTTTTTTAGTATTATTTATGGTTGAAAAACTCAGTGATGTTCTCGATATCGCACAAAATGTAACTATTTACAAAAACAACAAAATTAAAAATCTGTATGGTGAATATTTTTTTCGCTGTACACATTACGTGTGTGTGGTTTCTTTCATTTAGTATCTAACCGAAAATTGAACTTTTTAAATATGATGAAAATTATATTCGATATTTCAAGAGGAGAAGAATATTTTCAAGAGACGACAGAGGATCCTATTTATCAATCAGCAAATTGCGAAAGGGGTGAAATTTTGAACGCATTTCGAGTGGAAATTTTTCCCTTCGAGTGGAGGGACTACTTCACTACTTCATCTTCAAGAGCCTAAAGAGCCATTAATCTCCCTAACTTTTGATATAAATCATTTTAAAGATGAAACTTTCTCTTAACTTTCTCATCGCAATTATTATTACGAGTATTTAAATATGCTTCGTTTAAAAATTTAAATACAAAATAAATATAGATTTGACAGTTTTTTTTTTTTTAATTTAAAATGGTTCATTATTATTATACTTTAAACTGAGCTATGTAAACATCACTTTATACAAAATCATTAATTTTTGTGTTTACTGTTTAAAGTCAATTCAATTTAACAATCGCTTTTTTTATTACATAACAGTGACACTTACCAATCAATTATCACAAAAGGGCTATTTACACGAGCGATACAAATAGCAAAATTGCTTAAAGTGAACATGTTTCGGACCAGAATCGGTCTAACCTAATTAATTTTTGGGACCAATGCCGCTCTGAAATATTGAAAATTAAGTGTAAAGTTAAATTGCCTGCGGAGTGGTTAAAGCGTATGCTTTCCAAACCGAAGATCGTGGGTTCGATCCCCGATGGAGATAAAAAAAATCTCAGCTCTATAAATGCCACCGGTTGGTGTGAATTTGATACCTCACCCTTAAAATGCCAGTCATAGCCTATTAATCAAAATTGGTGGTAGACGAAAGAAGTCACGTGAATACCATCCATTCATAGTGAATTACTGTAATAATAAGGATGATGCGTGTATGTAGAGCTGTAGTCTATGATGATCTCTGCAGACTCCACATGCAGTGCTTTTGCATTTCTAAAATGGAAGGCGTAGTAGAATCCACAGATGAAATTTCAGAATCACGATCTCCATCTGTCGGTATTCACCTGTATGTGCTTAGAAAAAAAAATAAGTTTATTTGTTGATCGTTAATTTATAAAGGAAGATATTTATTTTTTTGATGCACCGAAATGCCTTCAAGCGTCATCCCCCTCGGCTAGTGTCGCATTAGTAACGCAGGCTGTCGGTCCGGTTCATCCTGATACTAAATAGAAACAAACCCTGTTCCTTCCTAACGAACCTCCACGCGTCTTGGGAACTGGCCTGGTGCGGGCAGCTGGACGAGTTTCGCGTAGAGATCCAGAGACGCGACCAGGAGATTCTCGGCATGGCCGCCAAGATGAAGGCTCTGGAGGAGCAACACCAGGACTACCAGCGCCACATTGCCGTGCTGAAAGAATCACTGTGCGCCAAGGAAGAACATTACAACATGCTGCAAGCCGACGTGAGTTATATTTTTACTTTATTCAATTTTTATTATTTTTTCAATGTATTCAGCATTCACTTTGAGATCCATTTTAAAGTACTATTGCAGCTCAGTTATCTCTTAATAAGAGAAGGATTGAGAAAGGCTACGAGTAAGTCGAAACTGCAATCTCCAAATGAGAACATATTTTACGTGCTTCATGTAAAAACAAGGTAATTAAATAAATGTTTATATTTTTTTATTAACCCTTTCATTACGGCTCGGTTTGAAAAGAAATTATACTGTCAATTATAATACTAGTTTTTGAAGCATAAATGTACTTCTCTCGTCTATTTTCATATATCACTTTCGTTCTTGTATCCTTTAGCTATCAGATGATGGATAAAAAATCATTCTAAGAAAGTAGAAAAACGATATATCACGTGAACCGATGTCAACGGTCAGGAAATCTTATGACAGCATATGCCGACAACCAATGCGAAAGGGTTAATATAACATCGTACATGGTGTTGCTATCATATTGACATCGCCCATGAAAGTGACTCCATATCGCCGGTATCGTCATTGAGTAGCGTAGTAGATGGACGAGGAGCAGGTCACCAAAGTAAAGAACTCGTCGAGAAGCACATTGACATTTATTTTACATTAAAAGACTAACAAAATTCGACTGTCCGTCCAGGACGCAGATATGTTGTATACCTCACAGCCCCCAGACTAAGGAAGACCACTACAACATGCTGCAGGCAGACGATAAACACACAAATTCACAGCAAACACCATTTTATACGACACTTCTCTCATCAACATATTCTCAAATACTCGTAATTAATTTTTAATTGAGCTGATGAACCTTACTTTTTTGTTTGTACTTCACACGAGCTTATATTTCAATGTTCTTATACTGTATATACTTATATGTACTTATACTATATCAATGTGTGTTACTGCCTACACTCTCTTGCTTGCAAAAAATAATAACATACAGATTGCTTTAAAATATATTTAAATGGTACAGTAAAATAAATTTAAAATTCACATAGTTTGACATTACTTTTATAGACAATAAAATATTTTTATGAAAACATTTAAGAAATAATATGTTTTTAAAAAATCAAGTTTAAGTGAATATATTTTATTCTTGAAATATTTATTTTTATTCAAAACATATCGATAGAAGGAAAATCAATTTTTACACTGTGTAATATCTATAATACAAACGCAAATTGAACTCCTGATTGGTTCTAAAGGCATCACTTTATGGAGTGTATTTATTTGGAATAGTTCTTTTTTATGTAAACGCATGCAGGAGAGCACAGCCGATCAAGACCAGTGCACTCTATGACGCTCAGCCAGGGAGGCTGGACGCTGAATGCGGGAAACGTGTTTTGTGTTCGTGTTTGTGTGTGGGTTGGGGAGATTGCAAGTGCATATGTATCTGTTTCTTGAAGAGATCCAGATTGTAGGAAGGAGGAAACACAGACGCTGGAAGAGCATTCCAAAACTTACCGGTGGCATTAAAGAAGCAACTTTGGAAAGTGCCAGTTCTTGATTGACACACATTAACCGTGAATGGATATTCGGCAAGTGTAAGACGAGTTTGTCGGTTATGGGTGGGCGCAGGAAGAATTAGCTTTTTAAGTTCCGAAGAGCAGCGACCGTGGTAATAACGGTAGAAAAGACTAAGTGAACCAATCTTACGCCTGTGTTCCATGGATTTCAGGTTAGACGTAAGAGTGTCATTATTTATCAAAACAATTGCTCTTCTTTGAACTGAGTAAATTTAGTTTAGAAGGTATTTTGAGCCTCCAATCCAAAAGTGACTGCCGTATTCAAGGATAGGTCAGATTTGTTATTTATATAGAAGAAGAAGTTTTTTATCGTTGAAATACCTCAGTGATCTATATAATACGCCTAGTTTAATTCTAGTTCAAATCCAACACCCCAGAATCTCACACAAAATTCAATATACATAACTTAGCATAAACTGAACCCCAACTATATTTATTTACTTTACTAAATGAATACTGTTTATATGCGAGTTATACTGCATATACAATTATTTTGTATAAAGCTTAAGCCCAACTTTCAAATTAGCCACATAAATTCAACAGTTTACCGTCGACGTCTACTAAATTTAGTAACTTTTCCACTTACACACACAGCTCACTAATAAACACTCACGTGACAAGGATTTCAAGGGAACACTTTATTAAGGCTGATATAATCTCAAATATTTATTTACTAAAGTAACCATAGTTACAAGTTTTGTGGTAATAATTACAGAAGTTATGTCATTATACGATTATTTTGTCAAACAAATTAATATATACGTTTCAACAACTTTTTCTTGGACAAGAAAGGGTTAAGTTAAACAATAAGCAACACTTGTATTGCTTTTTTATATTAACTGAATGAAAAGCGTTGTTTTTTTTTTCAATAACTTTTAACATATTTTTATCAAAATCAATAAATTATTCAAGTCAATGAAGATTAAAATACTAAAAGTTCCACAATAATATTTAATATAATTAATTATTTTTGAAAGTGAAATTTTTTCTTCACGATAGTTTTTTCGTGAAAATTCATAATTATTAATGTAATTTAATTAAAGTTAAAAATAATTATTTTTTCATGACATTTATATGTTTTTTTTTAATCTGATCTAATGTATTTCATGTATCTTAGAAGACTGTTATCCTATAGGAAAAGAAATTTTTTCAATTAGATAAAATAATAGTTTAAATAAAATAATAATAATAGTAAACGCTTTTTGTTTTACATGAAGACTTCTTAATACAAAGAGTAAAAATCATAATCTACGTGAAACTAATTTAATAGCGTAATTAACTAATTAATTTTTTTAAAATTTGCTCTTAGATCAATTATTCTGATATGACAGCTTCAATGTTGTATTTGTCTTTCAGCAAATCCCGAAATAGCATTGTCGGTCGTAATTTCTGAGCGTTATCTTAAAGTGTACGGAACGTATTATTCAATTTACGTTTTCCCAATCGCAAATATTACATTACAACACAACCTTAATTGTACACGAGGACGAGCTAACCAGCTGGGACAGAGCCATGGAAGGTTCTCGAAAATTCGCCGGGTAAGCCAATAGCTCTAGTTTATGTGAATACGAAAGGGTTTCTTTCCCTTAGGGGCTCGCTCGGCACATTTCGAATAATATTCCGGAAAATCGTGATCGGAGAAACGGAAAATATTACTGATTAATCCTGAAAGGAGCCTCCTCACTCGGCGGTATTGTTATTAGGATTTGACCCTCGTCCAATATTATCCAGATCGCCAGATCGGCTACACAATGAACGTTCAGTTTGTATCGATTTTATAGGCATCTCTACCAATACCAATATTCAATAGACAACAAGCCTGTTTCCACATATTTTGAAATCTTAAATGTCCTTTAATATGTCAATTAAAATACTTTATAGTTATTTTAACCGGGATTAATCTCCAATAACCTTAAGACAAACGCTGATTATTAAATACCCAAATATATCTGACAACCGCAGTCTATGCAAGTTCACGTGCTCTTATATATATTTTTTCTCATGTGAATCTCCGAGTATACAAGTGTTCAGGGACAAGGCATAGAAAATCTGAGCTTACAGAACAGAACGATAGTAACTTGGCAACCATTCATCTGTGTGATGACTTTGAAAATACTTTCACTGTGTTAAATGTCTTTATTGTAATTGATAGGTGCCTTGAATCTGACACTCAAAGTACTTTTATTTTATGTACTGGCATTATTGTATATGTGATGTGCAGCCACTAAGGCCGGCAGCAATATATGTGTTGACTGAGTAAACACGACGTGGCACCAATGACCTGGAACTCGCTGCCGGAAAGCATAAGAGAACTTAAAGCGGAGGCATCCATTAGAAGAAGGCTCAAGACCCAGTTTTTTTACTCAGAGAGGCAAAGAAGCGCTTTTGGAATGACCATTCAGTCATGAAAAAGCGCTATATAAATACTGTTATAATAATAATTCACGCTTAATTAATGTTTCTAGTTATAATATGAAAGTTAATACAACTTCCGTCATACGATTGAGCTGAACTTTTGCATATCGACTTAACTTCGTTTTTTTCTTTGTGCAGCTAACAAAGTACATGTCCCAGCCAGTCCTACCGTCGTCTCTTGACTGAATGTATAATAGAAGGTTCCATCATCTCGATATTCCTCAAAAAGTTTAACCATCGCCTACAATATTACAAGCACTTGTTCTTATGACCCATTTTATAACTCCATTTGTTAGGGATGATAGTTTTTTCTTCAATAACAAACACACTCGTATTTTTCAGATCCACACTAAACCTTACTGTACATAATTATTAGATTTATCTATACACGTATCAACAACTCATCTCCATTGGATGAATTACTACACTATTTTAATATTGTTTTTATAGTTCTAACATATATATACTTCATATCCCTTGGAGAGTATAAACTACAACAACCCTTTCTTCAAATCCCCGGGTTCACACCGTCGGGAACTATACATATTAACATCATCCTCTCTTTCAAAAGGCTGTTATTCAGTCGCGTGAAGGCATGATGAGGAGCAGGTTAGCAAAACCAAGACTTTTCTAAAGGTCATTGACATTATTTACGATAAAACTTGGTTTTTCAGATCGATCGTAATATGCCTTTACTTTTTCGCCGCGATCAATCAGGACTTAAGTCCTGATTGATCGCGATCGAGATCGCATTGTTAACAATGCGATCTCGCCGACGGACGGCACACGACTGGCGCGCCCGTAATGGGCTGTCGCACAGCGCTACCAGTGACGATCTCTGTTACTTGTCCAAAATGCCAATATGGCGGACACATTCATGTCTGACAAGCGAACAGAAATATGAGATGAAAGACTGTATATCGAGGTTTTCGGTACCAGTCAGCAAGGGCTATATTATGCTGATGTCAATATAATATCCTGACCGGAGCAACGATAGGCATAGCTCACATGAGGTGAGACGAAGACCATGGCGGTTGACAGATCTTTCAGACGTTTATATATTTCAGTTCGGGTAATAGTGATGATGATTTTAGTGTTCATACATTTAAAGGCTGATTGATTTCTATGTTAATAAGTATGATGAAGTTTTTCAACAATATATTAATTGTAGTTCTAATATTTGATTGTTCATTACCAGGTGGAAGAGCTACGCACGCGGCTTGAAGAAAAGAACCGACTGATAGAAAAGAAGACACAAACGGCGATGCAAGCAACCCAGGAGAGGAATCGCTTCGGCAACGAGCTTACAGAGATCAAGGATCACATGGACATCAAGGATCGCAAGATCAACGTGCTGCAGAGGAAGGTATGGTCCATAGTCTAAGAAAACTAATTCACATTGAAATGAACCACATGTGTCCAAATTCCTCCATGTCATCCACTTTGACCTTTAAGCCCACTTTGATCTATGTTAATTCTCAGTAAATCACTTAATTCAGATTGTTTACTCTGATCTAAGCTACTTTACATTTATTGAAGTGTTACACAGTTACTTTTATAATAAAAATAACTCATCGTAATTAAAAAGATATAATCATGCAGGTATACACTACATTCTCTTATTAGACATTCTGATAAAAACAAATTCAATGATCCAATAAAACATGTTTAGAGCTTTATTTCTAATATTTTTAAACCACTCAATATTCACGAACTGAGACACATTAAGATCTACGTCTAGGTTTTTTTACAATATCGCTTTTTTTTATTATTTTGAAGATTAAACAATTTTGCCTTTCAAATGCAACCTTCAATTGTGCCGTATTCTAAAAATTACCGTCACACAGCTTTATGAGCTGCCATAACTCCTCATCCTAAATCTTCTTGGGCTTGATTTTTAACGAATACATCTATGAATTGACACCACAATGAGAAGAAAGGCATATTGAGATACTTGATGATCAGTTTTTGTATTAATTAATTATTAAGAGGTGGTTATCCTGACACTTCGTAAACCTCGATAATGTAGTTCTAAGGAGCGGAACAACCCAAAAAACTAAAATCATTTATATATTTTTACTGCTGAGCATCATTTTGATCTCGAAAGATAAAATATATATAGTATTACAAAAATTATATTTGGATAATACTTCCGTAGTTTTTTCTCTTTTTGGATCGCAAAATATTCTTTGTTTTTTTAGTTAAGATATCGTTCCCGTAATTTCCTAAGAGCGTTTGCATATTATTTATTCATTATAATTTTAAATATGTAAAATTAGATATATTTATGTACACTAAAGTCATAGGTTAACAATGCATAGCGATTTTAAAAATAAATTAAAAATATATTTCTTTTGTAGCTTATTCTAAATCGGGTAATTTCTTTTTTCGTTCTTTCAAACACATATCAATTCAAATTATCACGTTTGTCGGTGACGAAAAAAAGGTATAACCAAGCGACATTTCCTTCATCAAAATTTATAGCCGCTCCGTGGCTCTTTTATTATTAAAAAAAAACTCCGAATGGCTCATAACACACGGAGAATTTGCGTAGAAAAATGGCAAAGTCAGCTTTTTTGCTTGATGATTAAGAGCCGGAGATGGGGAGACAAGATGTCAAGAAGTAAAGAAAAAGATCTCACTCTCTATCTTCTGTGACACAAACACACTTCGTTTAATGAAAAAAAAAACTAGCGTTATCTAATTATAATAAAAATATTGGTGTTTAATTACTTTTAAAATCTCACAACTCTTTCGTTACTATTTATATTTTTAGTAGCGTGATTTTCGCTAGTTTTACGATGTTAAGCAACATTACATATAAACCAAAACATTGATGGGTTATCGCCTATCGTTGATTCGTTTGAGCTACTTCTTATTACCAAATTATCGAACCCCTGAGGGTGTCGAGCTAATCATCTGACTTCTTTGAGAAATCCGATTAACAAATCCCCCAAAATCCGAGCAATCTTCAAGACTTGCCTTGAAGATTACTTGGAACCATATATGAGTATGTTACAGGGTCAACCTTCATATGAAGAGATGTCTGGGTACGAGGCATTGACAAAGGCGACTGATGCAACTCTGTAGTGACAATATTTCCATATCCTCGTATATTCCATAAATGGAACACATTTTTTTATGTAAGCACATCGGAGGAGAATACCGACAGATGCTGATTGTAATGCTGAAGTCTCATCTGGGGATTATATGACGCTTACTATTCTATGGCAAAACGCTTCATGTGGACTGTTGATCAACCAACGTCATAGACCGGACCTTACCCGCCTCACACCCACATCACACCGAAGGACAGTTCAGTTTCCTTGATGATGCGCACATTCAGATTATGATCAGTTAGCAACTGATAAGTCCACTGGGAGTCCCCTCTAAACAATTCTGGCCACTGCGCAGAAGTGATAAAAATAAAGAACCTGTGAATGGGATTAGAATTGCTTTCACAGGTTGTAGAGAAATGGAGATGAATGATTCTCTCACCTAAAATGGTAAATGCGTGGAATTTCTTTAATGGCAACAAAGTATGCATGCCCGATAGGGCCAAGGCGATTCCCTCGAACTGCAACGAAAAGCTTCATTCTAACAAAAAGAACTGACAGTCTCAGAGAATGTGCTCTGAGGTCTGGAAGGGGGCACCACAGGTGAAACTAGAGTTTTAAACTAAATTAAATGAGTACAATCTGTCATTAAAAGCGCCGTGCCCAGTCATTAGTTGGGTAAACCAGTGATAGTAGTAGACCAACGTCATAGACTATACGGATATGAGAAGAATAAAAACCTACTCCCTATCTGGTCATTACAAAACTCTGCCAAGAATTTTTCAGTTATCATAGTCTTTGCCACATCTAATATCAGCTATGCCTTTTCAGAGTGCATTTTAATATTTAAAATAAATAATTTCAGATTTTTAAATACAATATAATTTCTTGCTATTCCCGATCGTAAAATAGACTGTATCCGTGTTATTAAAATTCGTAGGTTAGATTCCCGTAAGTTCCACTCAGACTGCAGATCAATCAACTTCTCAATTTTCGTCAACAGATAGATGTCTGCATTATTGGATAGACTGCCTGTAGCCTGTAGCCTGTAGCCTGCGCCACATGTAATATAAATTTTATGAAGTGGATATTCGAGAGGAAAACAGACATGGAGTGGTGTGTGATTGATAGATAACACTAAATATTATGAAGTAGAGTGATAAATCTACAGCATTTAGGTGTAGTTTAACACATTTATACACAAGCTTGCACTAATATTTTAAATATATTTCGCGTAACTCAAACTTTTTCAGTGAACTTCTGTTGAAGTACATGAAATATGAAATGCAATTTTTTAATGGGTTTAAGAATATATATTTCATTATTTTAATACATCCAGAGAAAAGTAATATCATTCTTGTAGATTTATTCGATCGTTAATTCTATGGCGTAAGTCCATAATATCCTATAGAAATAGTAGATTTCAAAATTATTTGAAATTTTTTAATGGGTAACAATATGATATTGTGGCTTCTGGGCTTAGCCGTGTGTGGAAAATTACTAATTTCCAATATTTTGATCGCCATTGTAGGGGTTCACTTAGTAATCAACCCTTAAAAAGACCCCTGCAATGGCGGTCGAAATATTGGAAATTAGTAATTCGCCACACACGGCTAAACCTAAAAATCACAATAGCAAATCTGGCCGTGAAAACGTAAGAAGTTATTAAAGGATAATAATATGTTTTGGCTACGTTGAAAAGCCATTGTCGAGTCAATGAAACAAGTCAAGTGTGCGACTTTGTAAAATCCAATGTGTAAGCGAATATGTGGGTGTAGGTTGTGAGATGGGTATATGTTTAATCGCTACACCCATCGATATGCCCATCTTACAACCTACACTTTGTTTAATTCACTGGACAATGGCTTTCCGACGTAGTTAAATATCTCGTCACCCAATAAAATAGTTCAAAATAATTCTAGAAAGACTTTAATTTCTTTTTTATTTAAATCAAAATTCAAAAACTGTTAAGCATAACAATCCACAGTAAACACCATATTATGGGACATTTCTTTCAACATTGAATAGAAGAAAAATAAACGCATCTGTCATTTATTTTCGTGTATAAGATCCGTGGTCAATTCTCCATGTCCGCTGTATATTTTTCTCTTACTAATTGACAAAAGTGGAGTTATGTAAGATGTTTTTGTTCAATTTGTATATGCATCAGTTGCAAAAAACAAATAGTATTTAAAAACGTTTTTCAAAATCAATTACCTTTTGAAAAAGCCTCAAAATATTTACATTATTCGCTTGCACGTGATGTCAATTACCCATTCTAAATAAAATTGAACAAATTAAAGCGTGTACTTGGCTCAAGTCACCAGCTGTATTACACGATTATGTGGAATAAAATTAGCATTTGCTACGAGAAGGATTTTCTGTAAGAAATGAGAGAAATGTATATGTTTCCGTATCACTCAAATGTTGCCACAATTAAACTAATTAGTAGAGCAATAAAATTTAGTTAATTCATTATAAGCAGTACTAAGTTCACGTTCTATGAGGTTTTGAAAAACGTAAATTATTTCAATCGGCTTAGAAAGAATGCTTACATGGGCATTTTCCACTTTGTAGCATTCTCACGTACTTAATGGTTAGCAAAGGATTACCAAAGAAGGTAATTTGAGACACGCTGTAGCATAATAACTTCGCAGCCTTTGACTGAGGTCTATTTGAAATCTAACTGATGCTTTAAGAATCACGGGAAGGCCTTCCGCTACTCTCTTACAAGTAGTTTTTTGCATGCGTCATCAGGGTCTCCAAAAACAGGACGAGTTAGGGAGGGTTTTCAAATCGTAGTTACCTAGGCATTCTTTGAGCGACTTTTATATCGGGCTTTATCTATATAGATTGAATGATTAGCCTGAGGCTCCTGACGCTCATTTGATCCTAAAGAGCGGCTCAACCCAAGAAGAAAAAAGTTGAAAATTGCATATGTGAAGTTAATATAAGCATCTTTAAATCCGTACATAAACTATACACGTTTTTCTGCGCACGTATAAAATATATATACATACATGTTAAAATATACCTAAAAATTTATGAAAATTCAGAAAATAAATCCTTTATGATCTTTATTTTATCTTATCATTTGATAATTTTATGATAGTACTAATTATATTACGTAAAAAGAAATCACTTCAATTTACTTTCTTATTAAAAAAAAATATCTTCAACAAGTACCAATTACATAAATAAAATCTTTATTTTTAAATCAATCTCTATTCCATTATATTATAATTCTTGAAAAATATAATATTTTATACTCAGAATAGCAGAGCAAATTTTAATATCGTTCCAAAAAAACATTTCCGAAATCGGTATTTATATTTGTGTACAACATTTATTTATATAAAACGGAGAATAAACAGACGGAAATATTTTTTTCTCGAAATTTTCTACAAGCATTGAGCTTTTTTTATTATTATTCAGATTTCCGAGATTTTTTTTCCATTTTCATTCAAACATTGTAGTTCTGAAATCGCACACTAGATATACCAAGAGGGTCATTTCATAGAACCTAACCAAATACCGATAACCAATTTTATATATATTAAATGCTATAACATCAATCGTAGTAATATCATCAATTAAATTTGCTTATTACAAAATCAAACAAACATATCTAAATAATTGTTTCTTGGAGATATACTGTACGACTACCCAGTTTTTTTCTCCTACTTCAAAACTCTTTGCAAAGTTAAACTATCGTTTAACTATGATATCCTCCTCTCTGAGTTTGATATAGAATTGCAGTGTGACAGGATGCAGGAGCAGATTTAAAATACAAAGAACTTGTTTTCGTTTCATAACTCACGTTTATTTCTCAAACACTTGCTTTTTCGTCCACTCGTTATGGCGAACGCCATTAGGCGTTCCCATACGGTCTCCAACTGACGGCGCGCTCTCACATCAAGCGCTGCCATCAGTCGCGGCAGAAAAAGCGAATTAAAGACGACAGTGGCACCAATATGAAATGGGCCAACTGTCATAACAAATAAAATGGCGTATACAAACACCGCGTATTATTTATATATTATATCACTAAAACTAACATTATTAGATATGCATGTCACGCGAGCGAACATAAATAAGAGACAAAAGATTGCTTTTAATTACTTGTGTCAGAAAGTAGTGAAAGTCTTTAAATATATTTTTTCAATAGGAATACAAAAACATTACAAACCTTTCTTTACACTACTACACAGCTACGTTATTATATACTCGTATATATAATAAATACGTAGGCACGTCAATATCCATGAAATTCTTTTCATATTTTCATATATTTCACAATTTCAACCCGACAACAGACAAACGCCACCGAATCAGACCTTTTAACCGATTTTCTTCACTTTTCCTTCATTTTCCTTCATTTTCCTTCATTTTTCCTACAGTATTCTGCCGCCGTGTTCGAGCTTTCTTTTTCCAACAGTAGATTGTATACAGAAATGTAATCTTGTTATTTCACAATGATCTCGTTGTTTTTCCTTTGGAATTTCTGTCTTTTGTTGTTGCAAACTTTTATTGTTTTCTCACCTAGGCTGTTGAGTTTACCACAAATATTATTTTTTATGTGTTCATCGTATTTTTACTTTTATTTTGTATTATTTTATTTGTTCACAGATTATGCAGCTTATTTTTATTGATTAATTTTAAATAATGTTTATTTATCTCTTTTAATAATTCCCATAATAAAACATGATTTACAAAATCGCATTACGACGAAACCATTTTCTTTTAATCGAAAAAAATAGCTTAAAATAATTCTATAAATAATTTGATATTTTTATAACTGTATTAATTTTTACTTATGTATTCTACACTTTTTTGCGTCCTTAAAGGGCATGATTTTTTTTAAATTATGCCCCTTGAAATTTAATTCAAATATATATAATCGTCTCGGACACAACAGGGTCAGATCCTGTGTGCCCAGAAGTGAGCGACGTCGATGGCGTTACACCCAGCAATTGTCAGGTCATCCTGGGTGCAACTACTCGGACACAGCGCTCACTCCAGAAGGTGTGACAGGGTCTGCTCTGCGCTGCAATCAAATTCAGTCGGTCCGCTGTAAAACTGACAGGCTTTCATTTGTGTCTTGCATACTTCAGTCCGAAGTTTGTTAAGGGACCTCCATATATTCCACCCCTGGTCGTGTCCAGGGGCTAGGTTCTCTTTCGAGGCAATCCAAGTATTCCCCTCGGTTGCGTTTCTCCACATGTCAAGCCGCAGGGTGCCTCAGCTATCACCAGTTCCATTGTCGACAATAGAAAACTTATTCTTGATTTGAGTCGTGTGGTTATCTTTTGATACCCAAACATAGGTGAAGTGTGTTGTGGGTTACTTTGGAGAGCTCCTTCTTGGTGGTGACTTCTCGTCGTTTGTTTGGTGGGGCGATGCCCGAGAGTTGATATAGTTTTGATATATTTAATCAAATAATTTATTTACAATTCAAACTATGCAAACGCTGGACTTGGTTAAATAAATGAAAAATATAGATTCTTGTATGTACATAATTATTTTCACTGAATTTTTTTTATGCTAATAATTTATTAAAAGCCTGATACTTGATCACGCGAAGGCTTCAGTATTGTTGAATTTTCTTCATAATTTAATTGGATATTAATATTGAAGACTTTAATGAGTTTAACCTATTAAATTATAATTAACAATTAATATTAACGCCGCGAGCTTATATACAAATCAATATCCTTCATCTTAATAATTAAAACATAGTATGAATATTAGTATGTTTTAAACATTTATCTACGTGTGTGATATTAAATTTAAAATATTCTCAATCCTTTCATTACGTCTCGGTGGAAAACAAACTATACTGTCAATTATAAAACTAGTATTTGATGCATAAATGTACTTATCTGGTCTATTTTCATATATCACATTGTTTCTTGTACCCTTTAACTATCAGATGGCAAAAAAAAACTTTTCTAAGAATTAGCAAAACAATATATCAAAGCTACCGATGTCAACGGTTGGAGAATCTTATGATGGCATATGCCGACAACCGATACGAAATGGTTAATAATAAATTCCATCATTTAAAAAAAATTGCTCTTCATGAAATAATTTATTTGCGAATGTTGATATTATTTCATTATTTAAAAACGATATTTTTATTTAAATTATAAAAACGCTTAAAAAATAGAGACTAATGTGAATAAGAACTCTAGAAAACGACTCTCAACTTTTAAATATTTCTACGAACAAAAATACATATTATAAATTGTAAGAAATTTATCATACTAATCAAACATCACTTTGTCAAGATTGATAAAATATTTATATTTAAAAATAGGTTCGAAACATTATTAAACGTTACTTTAAGCGGCCAATTTTAATCAAGAATCTCTCTCTCAAAATTCTACCCCATTGCCAACAATTGTCTACCCGATATTCCTAATTTCCTCCCTCAAAGTTTTTGCTTCAACGTAGAAATTTTTCATAATTGTACGATACTTTGAGGCGGTTTATCGACGGAGAAATAACCGTAAATATTACAAAGACGAGTAAACTATACAGTGAATGGACACCTTAAGACACTTTAAATTTAGTTAGAATAATGATATATATTTTTTTCATTATTTTTTAGTATATAATGCTGATAATCATGCTTTATAAGGTGCGCCTTAATTTCGTTTAAAAGTTACATTACATTAAAAACTATTTTTAATATATAGCCCTTACAACTGTTTTTTTTTAATTATTTTTGAATTATTATAAATAAAACTGTTTGATAACTGCCGTTTAAAGCCAGTGGGTATAGCTCAGTGTTAGATCGATCCCTGACGGAAATTGAAAAAAAAAAAAACTATTTCTGAGCTCTCAAATACCCCAGTTGGTGTGAATTTGAACCTCACCTGTAATGCCAGTCATATCCTATTACATACTTAAAAATGGTTTTAGACGAAAGTCATCCCTTGAACACCACCCATTCATAGTGAATTCCTGTAATAATTGGATGATGCGTGAATATCGAGGTGTAAGACGTTGGCGGATTAACACTCCACATGCAGCGCTTAGGCATTTGTAGCATGATAAGCATCATAGAATCCACAGATGAAACTTCAGTATTAATATCAGCATCTGTCGGTATTCTCCTGTATGTGCTTACATACATATAACATATTTAATAATCTTGTCTAGTAAGACAAAATAAATCAACTAAATTTCACATACTTCTTCTGCTCATTAAGGCTTTTTTATCTTATGAAATACATTTATTACTATTAGTATGAAAAATAATTCATATTTCGAAACAGACAGTAAAGATTAATTAAATCATATCACTTTTAACAAATATATAATTGGTACCTGATAAAATAAATAAACCTACGATATTTTTATTGAATTATTCTCCGATAACCGGTACATTAAACTTGTGAATTTCGAGCGATTTAAATTTGAAAATATTTATTCCATTTTGTTATTCGAATAACCAGCGCCACCTGTTATTTCGGAACAAAAGTTCAATTAAAGAAAATGGTTTCGTATGCAAAATTGGATTAATAAAAATGGCGATCATGTTTTTTTACGACTGTATTTGTTTTTCATTTTTGTTACAATGTTTTTTATTCCCGATAGTGCCATTTCAGCTTTCCGCCCACTCTTATGAATATTAATGTTGTATGTTGATGCTAGATGATATTAAAAAGTAAAAGAATTATATGAAAATGAAGACACCGAAATTTACAAAGGTAACAGAAAAAAAACTTTTAATAATTATTATTTCATCTTTTACTAACTTCTTCTACAACATTTTCATAATATTTCAATGTACTAACCAAATTTAATGATTTTATTAACTGAGTTCTTTTATTTTTATTTTATTAATTATTCGAATATTTGACAATGAATCAAAGCTTTAATCAAACTTACAAAAATAAACTGATAACGGCTTTTAACATGCGCGATACGAATTGCATGATTGCTGAACTTTTCGCAAAAGGCAAAGTTATACAAAAATAATTACTTAGCTCTCTATTAATCTCTTTAAAAACAGTCTTGCCATGACAACGAAAAATACATTTCAAAAAATGCAACACGGTGCATGATGGCTGAGACAGAGCTATAAAAATCATTGTGTATCTTTCTCTTTCTCTATAAAAATTTGGAATCACATAATTCGAATCATTCATGTGAATTTTTATTAAGCGTTTCATGTCAATATGACATCGTTATTTAAATAATTATTTTTAACAGTTTTATTTTTCGTTAAGTAGACGTTAATGACTTTCAACTTACTAACCTTGTAAATGACATCTATCAATGACATTTATAATAATTTTCTTGGTATCATTATTAATAAGCTTTCTATTACTAAAAAATTATTCAAGCTTAATTTCTTCCATGTTAAAGTTTTGACCTTCTCTGAGCAACATAACCCTGTCTTTTTATTTAAAAATACAATTTTGTCAATGTTTTCAACATTTACTCTAAAATCCATTATAAATAATATACAATTATTTATTTACCTTGTTTTTACATGGATCACGTTCGGCATGGCTTCTTTATATGTGACTGCAGTATCGATTAACTCGTAGTCTTCCTCAGTTGTCTCTTGACAGTGATGGATTGAGGAAGGCTACGAGTTAGTCGAAACTGAAGTCCCCTATACAGAGGCTATACCCAACGTGATACATTTAAGGAGAAGGTAAATAAATAAATATATATTACATTAAATTTAGTTATTTATATTTTTATCACATTAATTTGAGATGCATTTCAATTACTAAGAAGATAAATATTATTTGAATATTTTTAATGTGAATAATATTGTTCCATATTAAATATGTATATCTTCAATAATATATATTACTTAAAAGTATTTATTTATTTAATTTTCGTCTTTGACTTAATATATCAATGAACTCAATTAAATAGACCAAGATGTAAAACGTGATGTACTCGTAAATATCGGTTACTTTTACTATATATTATTTTTCAAACATAAATATTTATAATAAAAAAATTAATTATATAAAATTAAATGGTTGTCATATAGTATAAGCCATTAAATAGCAGTTAATTAAATTTCTATTGACTTTTCAAGTTTG
This sequence comes from Glossosoma conforme, assembly GCA_022606575.1. Classification (NCBI taxonomy): domain Eukaryota; kingdom Metazoa; phylum Arthropoda; class Insecta; order Trichoptera; family Glossosomatidae; genus Glossosoma; species Glossosoma conforme. Next base: position 2,850,569 of record JAGTXR010000058.1, on the reverse strand, counting down.
GCCGTAAAGATTTTATTCCCATAGCATAAAACTTAAGATGGCCGTTACTATTTTATTCTTCCTTTTGTATTTCCCGGGATTAATATAAATTATAATCTGGCCGCCATATTGAAAATCTAAATTGTGTTTTCTCCCTCACACGGCCATCACGTAAATTCACATGACCGTAAACGTACAAGTTTATGGAGCATTATAACAATAGTAAAATTCACCATACTTGTGAACACCGTACATAATCTTACGAGAGTTATCACATTTAATCTAAAATTATGTGTATTCATTATATTACCGAAATTTTAATACAATAAATATTTAAAAAAAAATTGTAAAATTCATAAAACAATTTCATTATTTATTTATAAAATTCATTCTCGGACGCATTTTTTTTTTAAAGTATTACAGATATTTTAGGTTTTTTTGTTACCTTTTTTCCTTTATAAAAACATATGATTGATAAATTTATTAGACAAAAACATACATTGTAACTAAATATCTGGAGTTATAGCTTTTCCATTGCATAACACGCAAATAAATAGCATCTCCAAACCAACATACGATTTCAATGTTATATGCGCTAAATCATGGTAAGTGTAAATGAAGAATTTGATTAATACTAGTACAGGTATACTTACGAAACCTACATTATGTCGGTAAATACACGATTCAGATGCCTCCTATCCATTATAAGTTTAATTATATATGTCAAACATATATTGAAAATATGATTTAATACGCTCATAAATATGAATGTGATAAACTCATAAATACAAATTATCTAACCAATTCAAGAGGGGTAAAACATTTTTTTTTAAATCTCGTTTTTAGCATTTTTTTGCACTGTTAAAAACGCCAATCACTTACACTGCATAGATTTTATGTGTAGTTGGGACAATTAAGCCGGTGGTTTCAATATGGCCAAAGGATTATGTTATTTTTAAGATTAGTGATGGCTAACACAAAATCTGTTTTCTTTATGAAAATAACTATTATTAAAAAAAAAAAACGTTGAATTTTTCATATTATAAAACTAATGTTTGTTTAATTATTTCACAGATTGAAAATCTCGAAGATCTCCTCAAGGAAAAGGACAACCAAGTAGATATGGCGCGTGCTCGTCTGACAGCCATGCAAGCTCACCACTGCTCATCAGAAGGAGCTCTTTCATCACTGGAAGAGGCCATCGGAGACAAGGAAAAGCAAATGAACCAACTGAGAGAACAAAGAGACAGAGCAGAACAAGAAAAGAACGAAGAAAGAGAACTCCACGAAAGAGAACTAGCAGAATACAAAATGAAAATACACGCACTGGAGAGTGAAGTCGAGAAACTTGGAGCAAGACTAGAGAGAGCGCTTGCCGAAAAAGACAGATTGGAAGCCAAACTAGAAAGCTCGCAATCTGAACTTGGAAAATCGAAAGCAGAGCTAGATAAAGCTGCTAGTGAAGTTGGCCGTTCAGGTGCTGATTGGGAAGCAGCCAAGCAACGCACTGCAAGATTAGAACTAGAAAACGAACGTTTGCGACACGATTTAGAACGATCGCAGACCACGTTCGGAAGAAGCACTCTGTCAACGTCTCAAGAACTGGATCGCATTCAAGAGCGAGCTGATAAGGCTTCTACAGAACTGCGCAGAGCTCAAGCAGAGTTGAGAGTGACGCAAACTGATAATGAACGAGCAAGATCGGAGTCTGCAGCGTTGCAAGAGAAGGTTGAGAAGTCTCAAGGAGAAGTTTATCGTTTGAAGGCGAGACTTGAGAATGCTCAAGGTGAGCAGGAGAGCTTGAGGGAAGAGTATGAGAGGACGCAGTCTAGTATTGGGAGGTTGCACGCTGAACGCGATAAGGCTGTTGCTGAATTGGAGAAGTCTCGTGAGGAGTTGGAGCGATCTCAAGCGACCTTGGGGAAGGCGCAGTTGCAGCAGGATAAGCTGCAGAACGCGCTGGACAAGACGCAGACTGATCTTGACAAGATGCAAGAAAAACTGGACAAGTCTATCGGAGAAGTGCGAAGGGTGAGTGAATCATTTTATAATACCGATCCCTGTACTCAATTGATGTTACAAATTATTTGTAAGCAGTTAACCAAAACAATTTTAAAAAGTTAAAGAGTTTTTTCATAAAACGTTTTCTTCTGTGTTATTGTTTTGGGATGAACCGCCTCTTTTGACTTAATGGTTCAGGTCTCAGGAGCATCAGCCCAATAACCTGATGTTATGAAAACATTATAAAATAATTAACTGTATGTTTATCATATCAATATGTTCCATCATAAATTTTTATAAAGTGCTACATGTAAGGCTTAAACATGTTTTATAGATTCCAATTTCAAATGAAACTTTAAAAGTTTAACATTCTCTAACGCCTAAACATAAAAGATATAAAATGTATAGAATAAGTCATTTTTCACTTTTCTAGAATATTTTTTACTAAATTATCATATATTTTGACATTTTTCGTTTATCAAAGGCTACTCCATGTCGTCGGGACCATCATTGGATCACGTATTCTATAGATGAGGAGCAAGTCACAAATCAAAAAACTTGTCGAGAAGTACATTGACGTTTATTTCAAATACAAGACTGACAAACGTCTGTATTCTGCCCGGGCCACGAACAATGAATAATCTGTACCTCACGGTGCCCGAGCAGAAACTGACTCGGACCATGCCATAATACTCGCAGTGCCCGAAAATATACTATTTGCGCCCATGTGACAAGTAGCAACCTGTCAAAACACCAAAATGTAGCCTGCAAGCGTCATGTCTTACATTACTTACATTTATTTATAAGCGTTTCAGACGAGTGAACAAAAAAAAAGAGACGTAAGATCGTATATCGAGTTTTTTGGCACAAGCCTGCAAGGGCTATATCGAGCTGATTTTTGTTGTGATCAAATTTTACGATTTGAAAACAGAAATTTTTCATTGTCAAATTAGTTATAGTTTTAGCAGAGATGCCTGCTTAATAAAAAAAACATCTTTTGATGAGAAATAGTTTTTTTTTAAATCTAATAGTGAAGCTTTTAATCGTGTACTTTGTAGCATATATTCATACAACTTAAAAGCAATATCTTTCTTTAAGCACTCGTTTCTAGCAGTAAAAATAAGGTCGGCACTTTAAATGCTCGATACGCAAGTAAATACAATGTAAAGTATTGCCAGCACCCACTGTGTGTCACTTTGTAGGGCGGGAAAATAAAATTCAAGCCCGGTGAAAGTTTTCCACTTGACAAGTATATTTCAGTGGTTCGCTCATTTCAGGCAGTGAGAGAGAGACCTTAAAGTTTGTTCCGAGTACTGAAATAATAGTTTGCTACGGAAGCTCGCTCGCAATTAACTAGAGTTTATGTGTCGCTCAAAACTTATTAATTTGACCAAGTTTAAGTAGCAAGACGTGCGCTATTCCGATTAATTCATTTTTGGCACCAATAAGAGGGCGGCTGAGAATGTTATAACATGAAAAATTCTCTACTAAAAATTTATCGCGTAATAACGTGAATAAAAAAAACTAATGTAGCTTATATAGGGTCCGCCATCTAACGCTTTTTTTTCAACTAGTGCTTATTTTGTGAATGGTAACACTTAGCTCATGTCTGATTTGACAAATAATTAGTTTTATTTTTCCGCTTAACGAATTTAGTTGTGTATATGCTTGAACAACTCTGAGAAATATTGCGACATTACTTTGAAAATCAGGCCATTTTTCTTCGAAAATGAGCAAGGAGTGGCCGTTACAGTCAATGGCGATCGTTATCGGGTCATTTTTGTTCACAAAAATTGAAGAGGAGGATATTGGCAACATTTGGTTTCAACAGGACGGCGCTACGTGCCACACAGCCGAAGCTACACTCGATGTTTTGCGATGTTTTTCAAAAAAAAAAAGTTATTTGGCAGACCCTATACAGCGCATATTATTTTTGTTATAATTTTTATCATGATGAACCTTTTCCAGTTCAAGGGTCAAGCTAACGATTTGATTTCCTTAAAAAGTTAGATTAACAAATCAACTAGAAATAAGCCTCAGATACTATAGCTACCTTTTCTTTAAGTACTTGTACTTCTGCTCTGGAGGTTGTCGGGAACCATATATGTTTCCAAGTGGACCTTCACGTGCAGATATGTCCTGCATTGACTGGTTGACAGAACTGGTGGTGGCAATTTGTGGTGACCATATGTTCCAGATACGGAACGGATATGGGAAGGAAAACCTAGTCCAGTAGCAATAGTAAATCAATAGAGTGGTTCTCCTTAGATCACCAAGTTGAGCAACATTCGACGTGAACTAAAACTTGAATGGGTTTCCGCCTGTTGCTAATCAAGTGTCGCATTGAGCCGCTTCTCTAATGCGTGAATCTCGAGCTGTAGTCTATGAAGTTGGCGGATCAACACTCCACAGCCATTTACACCATTGTTGGTGTCATATAATTCCACAGATAAGACATCAGAATTACTATCACCATCTATCGGTATTCTCCTGTATGTGTTTAGATAAAAAAAAAACAGTTTATATAATGAAAGTTCTTTTAATATGACATTCAAGTCTAATAATATGGAATTATTTATACAATATTCAAATGATGTGTAATGCTTGGAGATTATGCGAGCAAAAAGCTTGCTTTGAAAAGAGACGTGTTTCTTAGTGAGTTATAAACATATTCTCGATTCTGGGTACGAATTTCAAATAAAGAGGAATAATCCTTTGAGGTTTGAATTCCGCTTAATCCGCCATCTTTGTTCCTGGCTGTGTGTTTTGAATAAACTCCCGCCGTGTGCGAATCCCGGCCCCATACAACATTTATCGCATCAGAATGGATAATCCCATTAGAGAATGGCGGATAACCGAACCAGAACGACCCCGGGTGACATTTCGGCTGTGGCGATATCGCAACGGCTCCCCGAACGATGTAGAATTTCACAGAAAAAATGTTTTAAAAAATAACAGCAAAAACCTTTCAAAATACGAACAAAAATATGCTTAAAATATTTAAATACAATGTACTATATACAAATTCAGCTTTGGTATGTTTGTAGCCGGTAGTTTCAGTAAGTACTCGATGTTATTTTTTTATGGGATTTTTATTTATATTTTTACAGGAGAATACCGACAGATGGTGAAAGTAATTCTTAACTCTCATCTGTGGAATTCTATGACGCTCACCATGCTGCATATAGCTAAGCGTTGCATGTGGGGTCAATGTCACCATACATTTTATATTTTATGTAAGCACATACAGGAGAATACTGACAGATGGTGATAGTAATTCTAAAGTCTCATCTGTGGAATTCTATGACGCTCACCATGCTGCATTTGGCTAAGCGCTCTATGTGGGGTGTTGGTCCGCCAACGTCATAGACTACAGCCCGAGATTCACGCACCATCCTTATTATTACATGAATTCGCTATGAATGGGTGGTCTTAAGGGGATTAATTTCTTTTAACACTAATTATAATTAATAGGCTATAACTGTGCGTTTTGCGAGTGAGGGATCAAATTCACACCAACCGGGGGGTATTTTAGAGCTCAGAAATCGATTAAAAAAATTTTTTTTAATCTCAGTCGGGGAACCAACCCACGACCAAGCAAACGCTTTGACCATTGAACTACACCCGCCGGCATTGACTTAGCTGAAAAGTATTCAAGCAATAACGAAATATTTTGTATGTTTTAATTTTTACTGAATTTCAGTTCTACACAGTATTGCACTTATATCAATTACAGCCAAAAGCACGTCTCTGTAGTTTCATTATTCTATATCAATTAAATTTAATGCTCTAGAATAACATATTTTTTTGAGATTATGCCTTTAAACAATAAGATTTAAAGAAAAAGCCTTTGATTAATTATCAAAATGTATTATAAATGATATTATATGGTCGGTAAAAAAGTTTTCTGTTTTCCATGTTATGTCAATACGTTCATACTTCCATGTGAACCTAGATATCGGTTTTTTGTCAGCGTTAAGTTGTTCTGAATCGGTCATATAAAAAATCCGATTTACATAACAATAAAAGGTATATATACAAACTCAACTTTTAAATATGCGTATGTTAGTATATTATACTCCTTAGGGTTGAGCCACTCTTTAAGGACAAAAAATATCCAGGCCTTGGGAACGTCGGGCTAGTCATCCAATCTTCTTAAAAAATATATAATTGAACACCCAAATAGTTTTGTGGTATTACAACTGCAGTCTACGCAAGTTTCTGTGTGGACCTCTGAGATACAAGTGTTCTGGGACAAGGCATAGACAATATGATCTTACGGAACTTTTAAACAGCAATTGGCGGTATCCATATGCTCCAAATATGATGCGGATATGGTAAAAAAAGTATAGTTTATTAGAAATTAAAAGCTGCTTTGATATAAATTTGGTTAAAATGTAATAAAATAACTCATTAATCAAGGAAAAATACTCTTCGTAAGGAAAGCGTATTGTTTTTAACAAGGTGATATCCTCCTCTTCCATTTATGACATCGGTTTACTGGATGAAGGATGCAGGATCAGGTTCACAATATAAACACTTGTTTCACATATTATTTGTTTATTGTCACAAACGTCGCCCGCCACAGCGAACGCACAGGACGCGCGCACTGTAACGGGCGCGAGTCAAACTTCAACTGCCAGCCCACGGCGCGATCTCACATCTCCACGGTACCAACTGCCAATGTGACAGTCCTACCAACCGGCAATAAGCCAACTGTTATAACAAACAAGATGGCGTATGCAAGCACCGTGCAACATTATATAATTAAAATAAACATTCGATGTAGATGTCAGGCAAGCGGACAAAAATAATAGACAAAAGATCGCTTGTCGAGGCTTTACGGCATCGGCCTTAAGGAGCAAGCTGATATCAAAGGTTTATAATGTTTTTCAATTTATGAAAAAAAAAAGTACAATTCCTAGAAATGAAATATTTCTTCTGTAAATTTTAGATATAACTAAAATACACAAGTACTGGAAAATATGTCGTTGGAATATAATATATTATCTTTTTATCACAAAAATAAAGTAAAAGTTTTCGCGAGAACGCTTTCAGATTTCCAGCGTGTTACGGAATATTGTTATCTTGTTTCAGCAACCTGCTTTTCTGAAAAGCCAACACGAGGGCAAATTAGTTCGTGTAAAATAATATTTGAATACAAGTTCGCAGAAGAGAATATGTTTAAAATTAAAAGCAAGTACAAGTCTACGAATACAGTTAAGGTATTATTTTTTACGCGAATGCTTTCCTGTAATTGTGAAAAACTGGGGAATTTTTATACGGGACCGCAAAAGAACGAAAGATTCAATTTAAAAGTCTGTTTACAAATATGTTTTCTTTTTTATAGTTTATACTAACTGTATGTAAAAGAGAATGAATATTTTTTAACAATTCTATATATCGCTTTCAAATCTTTATTCTTCTTTTATATCAGCTTTATAGTTAAAGCATATCATCGTCGTAGACTGCCACACAACTTATTTCAGCCAATATGGTCTCTCTTTTTTACTATATTAACTACGTACGAGTATCATGGCAAACTATGCATTGTGTAAACGTATATAGATGGATCATTGAATTATTATGACTAATTACCCTTAAATATAGGTACAAAGTTGTAGATACAGTACAACATAAATCTTAGCCACATCTTCATAAAAATCTCAGATTTTTGTACTAGTAAAACGGTATTGAAATCGTGAAAAAATATATCTATTTGAATTAAATAATATACAAAGAATGATTTTATTTGCTTGCACGGAAATTGAGTTAAAAGTTTATTTTCAAAAAACTACAATAATACTAAGATATAAAAAGTGGTACATTATCAAATAAATTCATACCAATTCAACTCCGGTCTCTGAACTTATCCTCAGTGCCGAAACCTTGGTATTTCGGCATCACCATTTAATCTGATGCCGTTATTTCAGGACCGCGACCTCGGTTCCGGAACACAGTAGTACAATAGAAACATTGCATCTTACTTTATTTGTAGTATAGATCATTTTCCATACGAGTCCGAATTCATATTTTATTTTCAGATACGAAAAAGTACTGTAGAGTTTATTCTCTAAAAGCACAGACCAGATTCGGCATAAAACATTGTATCTAGTTTCCGATAATAGTAAATGGAACAGTTTTTTACGAGAATATTCCCCAGTAAGAGAGCAGTACAATAAAATAAAAAATCCTTCGAACTTTCGTAGTATGATTATTTTTTGTTCTGAAAAATGTTACATTATTTTTTTCTGTTTATTTATAACCAAAACGCTACTCTTATATTATTCAAACAGAAAACTATTTTGTTTCATCAGTAAACATGTATGCCGGATAGCCCAGTAGGGTAATGTGAAAACTTATCCTCTATCAATACATAAAAATTGAAATATCCTATTTGTGCAAATATTTCTAGGAAAACATTACGCGCAACATGTTTAAATTGGTACGTAAAATTTAAATAACAGATATTCGTTATATTTAAACTTGGTGAATACATAACAAAATAGTTTTACGTTAAGACAATATGACTAACTTTGTTTAAAATATGGAAAGAATATGGGTATAATATATGTCTAATAAGAGTAATAATTCAAAATATCGCGCGCGAAGTTAAGACTTGTCTTCACAACACAGGACTTACAGTACTCAAATACAATGTAAAAATTGATCCAATGACTGACTTGATTTTCTAGAAATCATACTCAATTACGAGTATCTGTTGATTGTAGAGGACAATCTGCCCTTATAGAGTGTCACAGGAAATGCTGTTGAAGCCACTCCCAATGTCTCATTCTTTGTTCAGTGTAGAAATTTACGTACCGGCCTTTCAACGCAGGGAATATCGACCACGAGACCACTTTGCAATCTCCATGAATACATGAATAAAATGATAGCGTTATCTACTCTCCCATATCGCCTGAAGGAAAACCTGAGATGAATAATTGAAGAGCTGAGGCTTTTTTATCATCCGGCGGTTGACACCATAATAAACAAAATATTACGGTGTATTAGATTAGGTGACATTCTTTGTGTTCAAAACGTTATTTCAAACAAAACTGTGTTGTATTAAACATCCTAAAGTCTTTAAAGTAATTGTTATAATCAACTATTTATCTTAGATTCATTCAGTCAGGTACGACATTTTACCTCTCTATACAAATTGAGGGGATCAAGGTTTAAAATAACAAGTATCGAGGAATTTGCGGTGTACGAAATTCTATGTATTAGTAATATTAATATTAATAAGGAATGCTTACGCACCGATACGGGGCATGGACCATTCCAATAATCTGCCACTCTATGTGGATTGAAGGGATCAAGGTCCAAAAACTGTATCGAGGAATGTGCAGTGTATGACATTCAATGTTGTAATATTACTTTTATAACTGCTTATTCATGCTGTAAATTATGGTATAAAAAGGGGTCTTGTATTAAATAAATTAGTATCAACTCATCTCCGGTCTTTGATCTTATCCTCAGTGCCGGATACTTGGTATTCCGGCATCACCATATAAGGTGATGCTGTAATTTCGGGACTATGACCTCGGTTCCGGAACACTTTGCGTTACTGAGATACTGTATTTTTTTCTTAGCTATATTTGTCATTTCAAACTTCCACCACATGGCTCTTGTAACTATCATTCATTCCATTTATAGTCATCCAGAACGGCGAAAGCCTGGAGGTATATAAATGCAGATATACTTTAATAACACTAAAATCCTCCTCTCTTTCAAAAAGATATTACTCCGTCCGTGAGGGCATGATGAGGAGCAGGATAGCAAAACAAAGACTTTCTCTGAAGCCCGTTGACGTCGGGTTACCCCGATCGATTGTAATATTGCCGGCGGTCATAGCTCAATGGTAACGTAAAGCGTTTGCTTTGCAAGCCAAAGGTCGTGGGTTCGATCCCCGACGGAGATTAAAAAAAAAATATTTTTAATCGATTTCTGAGCTCTAAAATACCCCGGTTAGTGTGAATTTGATCCATCACCCGTAAAATGTCAGTCATAGCCTATCAATTAAAATTGGTGGTAGACGAAAGTCGTCCCGTGAAGACCACCCATTCATAGTAGATTCCTGTAATAATAAAGGATGATGCGTGAATCTCAGGCTGTAGTCTATGACGTTGGCGGATCAACACTCCACATGCAGCTTTTAGCCATATCCACAATGGTAAGCGTCATAGAATTCCACAGATGAGACTTCAAAAAATTACTTTCACCATCTGTCGGTATTCTCCTGTATGTGCTTACATAAAAAAATATAAAATTTATGGCGTTACTTTCGCCGCAATTGATCGGGACTTAACAATGTAATCCCGCCGACGGTCGGCACACAACTGGCGCGCCCGTGATGGGCTACAAGCGGCGGTCTATATAACTAGTCCAAAATGCCAATATGATGACACATCATGTACCACAAGCGAACAGAAATAATAGACGAAAGATTGTATATCGAGGTGTTAGGTACCAGTAAGCAAGGGCTATATCATGCTGATGTCAATATATTTTAATTTTGTTATACAAATAATAAAACTTATATTTTTTTAACTTATTAATTGACAGTAATTAACGTTTAGTGACTATTTTCAATGATTGACACGGGTGATGTTTTATTTATTCTCTATATGTATTTAAGGGATCAAAAAAGACACTGAAATTAAATATTAATACCGTGTTTTGTGAGAGTTGATTCAATTACAATTTGAACTTAATTGGATTGTCAAGTTAATTAAAAAGGGGTTTGTACAATGTGGCGGTGAATATATAAATCCTTTAATAACGATCAACCATGTCACGTGACGTGACCCATAATTACATAAATTTTAAGTCGGATTTAATGAAACATGAATTCAACACCAAAACATTCCACGGCAAAACGTAATAATATACAATCAGAATGTCATTTCTGAAAACCTTTACTTATCTCTTTTTGTCATAAGTTATGTGAAGATGAAGCATATGGACAAAACATAAATATTTTTTTAAAATGTTGACAAATTTGACTGAACTGTTATTTTTAATGGCTAAATTCAATTCTCCTATGTTAAGAATGTGTAGATTGGTTAACTCCTCTAGTGACTTGGACTTTTTCGGGGTGGACCTTCCAGCATTTCGCAGATCCCTCTACTAATGTACTAGATCTGTTTTTTTTTACTCATGTTCATGTTCTGTCTAAATGTATTGTCTTAGCTATTATATTGTTCTGTTTTACCATTTCATTTATTGTATTTTCTGTTTTAAAACCGTATGTATTGGCCTAGGCCGTTAATAAAATAAAATAAAAATAAATTTTGCCAAATACTAATATCACAGTTATTACGACGATTTAACATGTATACTTCGATATCCTCCTCTCTAATTTTGATATCGAATTACTGGGCGGCAGGATGCAGGAGCAGATTGACAATACAAAGAACTTGTTTTTGATTCACAACTCGCGTTTATTTTATTAGATACTTGCTTTTTCGTCTACGCCATACCGGTCACGAGTGAGCTGCCAACTAACGGAGACTCTGACATCTAGCGCTACCAAGACAGTCGCGGCAAAAAAGAAAATAAAGATGACAGTTGCACCAACATGAAATTGAGCAACTATCAAAGCAAATAAAATGGCATATGCAAACGCCTGCGTAATATTCTATCATTAAAACTAACATTTTTAGATGTGCATGTCAGGCGAGCGAACAAAAATAAGAGACAAAATATTGTTTTTCGAGGCTTTACGGCATCAGCCTAAAAGTGCTATATCAAGCTGATATCAATTGAATTAAAACAATTTAAGGAGATAAGTAATTATAAATATCAATAATATTAATAATTAAATGTATGACCAGTGAAAATAACACATTGTGAGCACAGTTCTCGTTAAATCATCAAAGTTGTAACTGCATTAGTAATGGACCGAAACTAAGATAGGTTCCTGCTAGTATCTTAGCGAGTGTCGTTGCCTGGGGTGAGATTTTTTAATAAAATTGTAACATCCTCCTCTCTTAAAAAGAGGGAGTTATAACGTCGCGTGAGGCAGGATGAAGAGCAGGGCAGCAGACAAAGACTTTCTTGTAGAAGGACAGAATATATTTACTTTAAAAAAAATACAAGTTTGTGACCATGCGGTATTACATGCCGCGCGGCCGCAATGCAGACCTTGCTTCGCCAAAGGGTGGAGACCAACTACCGGCCGTCGGCACTTCCACGGCCCGTGGTCGGCCACCAGTGGTAAAACTATGTAACTAGTCCCAATGTGGCCATACGTAAAGGTATGGCAAGCGAGAAAAATACGAGACGAAAGTTTACTATCGAGGTTTTCGGTACCAGTTAGCAAAGGCTACATCGTGCTTATGTCAACTGATATTAACTGGCATTGTATATTTTCAGATGCAAATCGAGAAGGAGAAGTACAACTATGACTATGACAACGTCCAATCTCAGCTTGACAAAGCTCTCGGACAGGCGACCAGGATGCAGAAGGAGCGGGAGACAGTCCAGTTGGAGGCTGACAGGCTTCGGGACAAGCACGACAAAGCTCAGGTAAGTCAACATACTCTTACCTTTACAACAATGAAATTAGCAGATCATGTCAACAGTCAACATTATGACGATAAAACTAATGTGAATTACGTTGGATGTCGACATTTCTAAAAAAAAGTATTGTATATTATTATTTTTTATGTAAGCACATACAGGAGAATACCAACAGATGATGATAGTAATTTCGAGGTTTCATCTGTGGAATTCTATGACGCTTATCATAGTGCATATGGCCAGGCGCTGCATGTGAAGTGTTGATCCGCCAACGTCATAGATTACAGCCCGAAATTCACGTTTCATCCTTATTATTACAGGAATTTACTATGAATGGGTGATCTCCACGGGAAGACTTTCATCTACCACCAACTTTGATTAATAGGCTATGACTGTCATTTTACGGGTGAGGGATCAAATTCACACCAACCTTATTTTAGAGCTCAGATCTTCTTCGTATTATCAATCCGGTGGATTGGTTTGCAGCAACAGAGTCTTGCATCTCGATCTCCATTCCTCTCGGTCGTCCGCAACCCTTTTCAGCTCAGCATAAGCGCTACAATTCATGTCCTCGAATACTTGCTGCAAGTACTCACGTCTAGGGCGTCCTCTACAGTTTCTACCCTCAATCATCCCCTCCACAATATCGTGAAGAAGACCATCGTGGCGCATAATGTGACCAATCCAACGGGCTCGCCTCTCTGAGATGTTTCTAATTAGGTGCCTATCTCAGATATCGACTATGAAACCTTTTTTTTTAATCTTCGTCGTGGATCGAACCTACGACCTTTGGCTTGCAAAAAAAACGCTTTGAACATTTGAACAACAACAACAACACAGCTATACCTGCAGGCCAACGGTAAAATCATATGTTTGTCAAAACCCAATGTATGCGTAGCGTGTGTTGAATATAAGCGCTATGGATGCTAGCAAATGCGTTGAATAATTGCTCCAAATATGGAGCGAATATCATAAAAGAAGTATACAAGAGTTTTATTTTTCAATAATAATTATCGGAATCATTTATAATTACATATTTCTAAATCACGCATTCTCAGCATATTTTCTTTGCCAATTTCCTCCAAGACCTGCGGCGCCCACGCGCCCAACTTGGCAAGGGCGTTCTCATCTCGGTCGAGTGTATTTATTATTAAGTTTTCCAACATTTAATTTAAAGTTGCCCGGAGAAGCAAGAGATGGAAGGTCTCAAGAAAAATATATTCCCGCACCTCTCTCGATAATCTACGTGGTATTCGACACGGGTAGCTTGTTTAGTTTCGTATTCCAGAGCGAATACCCGCACAGCTGATTAACTTACTTGCTCAGAAGGTTCTGAAGGCTTCTTCTAAGGATATGAGAGATTTAGCCCAGCCAATTGAGGAAAATATTCGTATATTTAAGTTATATACGTAAAACCTGGAATCATTTTTATAAGAAATACGATGTGTGTGAAATCACATGTATCAAATATTTGTAATATTTTTAACGAATCATTTAAATATAAGTGTTTTTAATTACTAATTAAATATACACATACCATACATCAAAATTCTATATACGCATCAATTCGTTCAGAAAAAATCGGCAGAAGCGGGATTCGAACCAGCTTTGGAACCAACCGTTGCCCTATGTTCAGTTCTATACCAGTCGGCCATCTCTTTCCCGAACTGATGCGTCGAATATGTTGCATTTATACCATTGTTACCAATGTTACCATCGTATAACGATAGATGTCTCTATAGTATATATTCAGAGTGTTTATATTATTAATTACATCTTAATGTTTTTAATTACATCTGCTTTCCATATCTGGAAAATATCGTTACCACAAATTGCCGCTATTTAATTCTGATAGTTTGACACTGTCGATTCCTCGATCTAGGACATATCTGCACCTGAAGGTCAACAAGGAAACATATACGATTCTCGACAACCTCCAAAACATAGTTGCGAGTATTTAAAGAGGGGTAACTGTAGTATTTAAGAAATATTTTTGGGTGATTTTATCATCAGATTTTTAAGAAAATCGGTTGATTATCCCGACTTGATGGTAATATTTTGTCTTAAGGGGTATATTCGTCACAAATATATAATGCTGCCATTGTATTATCCAAGTCATCTATGCACTCAAAATTGTGCAGCAGAGTACATACTTAGTAAAATTCCATCCTTAACATAAACTCGGAGGCAAAAAGGACTATATTTGGGTGTTTGATGAGCAATTCGATGAGATCATGTGATTAGTCCGACGCTACTGTGGCGTAGACTATTTGGCTCAACTCAAATAACAACTATAAGCAGTGTTCACAAGTAGTCACCTCTACATGGTAATAATAACAAACTATCAAGTTGGCTAATATTGATTATTTTGTTAAATAACTTTTTATATAAATAATTGAGAATTATTTAGCCTTGATTATACCAAGGCCCCCTAAAAGTACTGGAGGACTCTGCGAAATGCCTTAAGGTCACAGGTTCGATGAAAGAAAAATCCTGATCTATCTCATTCTCGTGGTGGGGGGTGAGCGACATCAGTCGGCCAATATAGACAGGGACCGAATGTTGGCCGGAATAAGCTAACACCCAGCTAACCTCATCAGGTCAAGCTGGTTAGGGCACTCTATTGTCCTGGAGGTAGTAAATGCTCTCCTAAGGCGGATGAATCTTTATGGTCAACGGCATTAGGATGTGGAAATAAAGGGGAAAATACCACATTAAAGGTCTTAAAGACATCCCATGTATCAGCAAAAAAAAATTATTGCATCTCAAGTAAAATTTCGAGGAATGGAGATCGAGATGCAAGATTCTGTTGCTGCAAACCAATCCACCGGATTGATACTGCGAAGAAGATACCAAGGAAAAAATGCCATTTCATTATACGAGTAGTGATAATATTTACCTTCTTTGCTTGTAAGTATATTTCAATAATTTAGTAAGACTGTCGTATACTGGCTGAACCGAAGGCTTTAAGACCGGTTTACTAACCCCTTCTAGTGTAGAGCGTCGCCTGAAAGTTTTGCAGGAACATACACCATCCCGGCAATATCGCCGCCGCCTTGCATACGTTGGATGCGATGAACGTGTCCCGACTGAAAATCCGCCGAGGTGTTCGGTTTCAGGCTGCACGGCCAACGGGGAGAACCCACGTGGTGTAGACCGAGGAAACTTCAGAAAGTGTAGCCCAAAGCCCTCTTTGCACAATTATTTTACAAACAATATTATATGTAGACGCTTTGAGCGAGCAAAGCTCTCTCTAGGAATTCATATTACACTATATATGATAATTCAGTATAAGTATGCGCGAAGAGAATTAAAATATTCGAATTAATTTATTGAAAATAACACTTTGTATGTGAATGTTTTCTTGGTACTAGTACACTTCTTTGTAGTATCAATCCGGTGGATTGGTTTGCAGCAACGAAATCTTGCATCTCGATCTCCACTATTTTCGATCTTCTGCAACCTTCTTCAGCTCAGCATAAGAGCTGCAACTCATGTCCTCTAATACTTGCTGCAAATAATCCCGTCTAGGACGCCTTCGGCAGTTTCTACCCTCAATCATACTTTCTACAATTTCGTGAAGAATACCATCGTATATATTAAGTAGGTAATTATTTCATACCTTGTTTTAATATAGATCACACTGAGCATTATTTACATTGCTGGATAACTGCAGTTATGTAATAAAAATGTTTGTACACTTTAGCACTGATGAATCCTACATAGATTGCGTAGCTACAGTCTTCTAGCAAGTGAAACAGAGCTAAGTGTGATCCATGTTAAAACAAAGTATGAAATACATATTTATTTAATTAAATTAAGACATCCTCTAAAGACCAATTATTTAGCTAAGCATTTTCTCTAATATATTATCAATTAGTTTTCAGTTAAAAATCACTATAATTATTACGTTGCTTAAAAAATATATAACCAACGACCAGAACACATTGCAAAGTCACGATTCTCGTTCCATCATTCAAGTTCCGTAACACTGTACACGAAACCAAACTTATATAATAACGAAAGAAAAGCTATAATTAGATGAGAATATGTTACTACTTTTTATTTACCGCGCTTTTTGGTAAGGTTGCGTCACCCCTTGTCACAACTGACATTTATTTACTATAAAATGTATTATATTATGAATATTTATTTATTTACCTTGTTTTTACATATATCACGTAAGATAAGTTCTTTATTAGGAGACCGCAGTTTCAACTAACTTGTAGCCTTTCTCAAGCCATCACTTGTTAAGAGGTAACTAACAATTGATGGATCGAGAAAAGCTATGAGTTAGTCTAAACTGCAGTATTCTAATAGAGAATTTATTTACGTGATCCATGTAAAAACAAGGTAAATAAATAAATACTTATAATTTATTGTGGATCTCAAAGTGAATGCTGAAAACATTGAAAAAAAAATGTATTGCAATCTATATTTATTTATATAATCAATTCATAAGTTTACCCAAAAAACACCAGTCAATGTGCTAAGAAATATTCTAAGGTGCAATCAAGCTTGTTGTAATACGCCCACGTTTAAATAAAAGAGGTATTTTTTGTTCCTTCTCCCCAACTTTGTAACAATTATTCCACAACATTACGCTTAGAGTTTACGATTTAGGAGCAAGTAATTTAGTACGTAGACGTGAAACGGAAATTAACGTATTGGTATGAAATAAATATATACAAAAAAACTAGCATTGTACTGTTTATAAAAAATAAAAATAATTTTTTTCATAGTGTAGTGCTTGTTATTCAGCATTTTGTAGCCCTATTATTACGGGTCGGTTTGAATACAAATTATACTGTCAATTATAAAACTAGTCTTTGAAGCATAAATGTACTTATCTGGTCTATTTTCACATATCACATTGGTTCTTGTATCCTTTAGCTATCAGATGATGCATAAAAAACTATTCTCAGAAAGAAGCAAAACGATATATCACGTCAACCAGTCAACGGTCTGGGAATCTTATGACGGCATATGTCGACAACCGATGTGAAAGGGTTAAGGAGATCAGTTACTATACCTACGCTTTCAAAACCTTGACCGTTTGATCCTAAGTGATGGCTGAACCTCACCAATGACGCAGAAAGCAAAAGCTGATGACCGATTCAAAATTTTGTCCTCGTTAAATATTGCTTTCTAGTGATTGAATGAGAACAGTATTTACAGCATGCTTTTGTCGTTTTTCAAATTGTATCAGAGAAGACCTATATAAGATGGAAGAGCATCATTTTTTTTATGCATAGATTGTTGCATATATCTGTGAATTTTCTAGAGGAAAGGTTTTTACTTCTGATATCAGTTCAATAAAGCCCTTGCAGGCTGGTGCCGGACAGCCTCGTTATACGATCTTTGGTCTCTTATTTTTGTTCGCTCTTCTGACACGCATACATAAAAGGTGTTAGTCTAAGTCTAGACTTAAGAAGTAATGTAAAATATGATGTTGTGCCGCCATTTTGATTTATTTAACAGGTCTTGGCACTGGTTCGTTATTAGTAATGTACATAGCAGTCTGTCATTGGTGCGCCATTATTTCTAAAAATGGCCACTGTATTAGTTATGGCGCTGCGCTGTCGCAGCTGCCGAAGTCATCAGTTGTGCTCCAATCGGTTTCAAAAGCAAGTTGTGATCTGTCCGGGGCCTGAAATCATAAGCTTCGCCTCGGACCGAAAATTTGTCGATCTCTGTCAAAAATATATCTCAATGTGCTTCTGAAAAAGTCTGTTTTGCTCATCTGTTTCTCAGCCCTCCACCACGTATTCTGATAACAATCCGGGCGACGTTAAGTCGTTTTCTCTGAGTAACGGGAATGTTTCTCCATTAAGTTTGTTTTTTGCATCGTACAAGTAGCTGATCCAAAAATATGATTTATTTTGCATCTAGATTTGAAATCGAACGAAAAAGTTTCATATTTTTTAAGTTGACACAAAATCAACTTATTTCATTAAGCATGTATTTTTTCTTTTCTACTTATTTCTAGTTTCTATAAAATATAATTCTACCATATATTAACCAGCGATTAATAAAACCCCGAGTCAAAAGTGTTGTAATAAATCCCCAGTTGATTACCCCTACTGGGGTGGGGTATCGATCTAGGCTACTCCCCTAAGCCCCACTAATGCCCCTCTCCCGGGGAAGGCTTCCAAGGAAACTCCCTGAGAAACTGAAGCCTGACATCCTTACTTGTAACGTTAACGGCTTAAGACCTATTGACATATTTATTTGATAAAATATTTATTTTTATATTTAATTATTATGTGAGTTTGTAAGACAATAAACTCTTCTTAAGTGGGTGTACCGATTTCGATGAAATTTTATTTGTATGTGCGAGATTCTGTAAAAGGTTTAAATTAACAATTGGTCCCGATAAAAATCATGTTTTTTATAAAACCGTTAGATCATGAATGCAGTTTTCAACAATTTATATTAATTTAGTGCACGATCATAAATATACAAAAGTTTAGACAGGACAACGTCTTTTGAGCTCTAGTTTTATACATTTAAAATATTATAATTTTTTACTTTGCTTAAACGTATATTATATTGAGGAAACTTAATCATAGTAATAAAGGCCTTGGTTTCGTCATCAATGAGGAAATTCATCATCTGTTTACAATCGAGTGACTATTTTCATTGAGTTCAAAACTGCGTTTTTTTATCTGATTACTTAAAGTAATCTACGTTAAAAATATTATTTTATCATTATATATTTAATATAATATTTTACAAAAATTGTGTTAAAGTAGTTAAACAATGTATATTTCTTCCAAAAGTTTACTCATTTTATAACTCACTATAATTCTTTTTTATATATTACGGTGCTTTAAAATGCTTAAACAATAAGTCAGAGATTTTTCGGAATTCCACATTCCAATACATAATAATATTCTTATTAAAATGTCACTTCAAGATTTTTCATTTCACAAAATACTTTCAAAATAGCACATCATCATGTCATCATCAGCCTGTGTCCGTCCACTGTTGAACGTAGACCTCCCGCATGAGTCTCCATCCTCTGTGATCCTCCGCCTTCCGCATCCAGGTCACTCCCGCTATTCTTCTTATATCGTCAGTCCATCTTGTAGGGGGTCGGCCAATGCTACGTTTGCCAGTTCTTGGGCGCCATTCCAATACTTTTCTTCCCCATCGACCGTCGTCTCTTCGACAGATATGTCCTGCCCATTGCCACTTGAGTGTGCCTATTCGTTGGGTAGCATCCACTACTTGAGTTCTTCTGCGTATTTCCTCGTTTCGGATCTTTTAGCGACACTCCGAAATAGCACATCATTTCTCTATTTTACACTTTTATTGTGTTTTGAAAAATGCTTACATGTGCTCTCTTACTATTTTAAATAAGGTTTGATATAATTTATCTATCGCAATAAGCTGCAAAACACATCCTTTATTATCAAGTAAAATAAATTATTTTTAATATTATTTAAGGCATATATTGTGAATGTAGCCTTATATTTACGTGGTTTTCTTTTTATTTCGGAGTGTACACATTAGCACACTGAGTAAGGGAAAAGGGAGGGTGTGTGAAACCATAGAAAACGATGGCGGCTTTTTTCCCTCGAACCTTCTAGAAGCTTATGGCAATAAGAAATAGACGAGGATAGTTATAGTTGTACCTTTTTCGCTTAAGTGTTGCCATCGTAATGCTATGCGATAATTGAATGTGCTATGAGGCATAAATTACGACTTATACAGAATACTAAACTCTTTAATAAAAGGTAAGCTCTAGACTAAATTTTCTCAGTATGGATTACAACAGAAAGTGTCCCAATTGTAAATTACATATTAACTTAACTTCGCGCATCAGTACGCTTATACACAATGGTAACTGATAAAACTTTTATTGAAGGTGAAATCACGATGTTCCAGCAAGTGAATAAACAGTGCTTAGTGTGATCCAAATTTAAACAAAGTAGGAAGTATTTAAATATGTAATGTGTGTCAAAAATATACAAACCTTTTAATTATAAACCTTCTGTTCAAAACGTTATTTTGAACATAATTATTTTGTATTAAACATCCAAAAGTTCTTAAAGTAATTGTTATAATCAAAGTCTCTATCTTAGATTCATACAATCAGGTACGACATAGGGCATTTTGCCACTCTATGTAAATTGAAGGTATAAAGGTACAAAACGGTATCGAGTAATATGCGGTGTATGACATTAAATGTTTAATATTACTTTTATAAATGCTTACTCGTGTTGTAAACTAGAGTATAAAAAGGGTCTCTTATCAAATAAATTAGTATCAACTCAACGCTGGTCTTTGGACTTATCCTCAGTGCCAGATACTTGGTATTCCGGCATCGCCATTTAAGCTGACGCCGTCATTCCGGGACCGCGACCTCGGTTCCAGATTACATACTGTTTAGTGTAAGCATAAAATATCTCGTGTAATTTGTCACCTGCAATGTAATTTAATACAATTATAATTTCATATATTAAGC
The DNA here is from genome assembly GCA_022606575.1 of Glossosoma conforme. Classification (NCBI taxonomy): domain Eukaryota; kingdom Metazoa; phylum Arthropoda; class Insecta; order Trichoptera; family Glossosomatidae; genus Glossosoma; species Glossosoma conforme. The sequence continues at coordinate 2,829,589 of JAGTXR010000058.1, read as the reverse complement.
TCATAAATTATGTCACTTTAAAAAAATAATAAAGCTTTCCGGGTAACTCGTCTTATAACTGTATGAAGAAGTTGCATGAATTGTGTTATTTTGAATAATCTACTAGTGTATTTACAATATACATAATAAACCACTTTACTTGGAAAAAATGTACTTTCTTAAAAAATTTATACTCTTCATGTAACTAAGCAAATAATCCCTGAAAAGGTTATGTAAATTCCAACATATTTTATCAAACATAAGAGATCTCTCATGACTTAACAAACAGCTTCTTCCATGGCTTATTGTTGTATAATAAATAAGCAACGTTTGTTGCTAAGTACAATGTAGAATCTATTTATATTCGAGACAAAAAGTAAAACTTATCTTTTTGGTCTCATTTGTCGAGTCTCATTGTTGAGAAAAGATTAAAAATGTTTTTCGAGCTTTGATGTCAGCTGAATTATTTATTTGAAAAAAAGAAACTTGTTTCGGCTCGAATAAACAAAAAATAACAACTCGTAATATTCATCTGTAATATTTGTTTCTTACTTGTTCGTAAAGTACCTTTCTTGAGGCGTACTCGTACACGTACACGTATACAATGTACTTAGATTATGTACGGAGCAAATAGTACGTAGTTGTGTGGTAGCCACATGTGGCCAATAAGTTCTCAAAATAATATATTGGATTCTCGCGAATGAGCGAGAAAAGCGTGAAGGAAAATACAACACGAGAAAAGGGAATTGTTTGGAAGAACGGTTTATGCGATGGAAAATTATTTGCTGAATATGATTCTAGTTTTCGTAGTAAAAAGCTTGACTGACTTGCCACAGTTCCAGGTTTGAATTCGTAAGATGTTAAAGCACTGTCATATTAAGCATTTTGGAAATAAATGACAATTTTTTTGCGTGAATATGACGTCATTTTGTCAACGTTCGCCGTTGAGTTAGCACGTCATGGTTGGTATCATTTGTAAGCTCTTTTACTACTCTTCCTATTTTGATGTTTTATTTTTAAATTCAGTCTGTCTACTTCTGATCGTAGACTTACTACAGTAATCTTCGCAAATTTCGATCTTTTGCCTTCCCCACCCAGCCTCCTCCCACTGTTTACCTGAAAACAGTTTTTAGAAAGCCTTCGTGGTATTATTTATATGAATACGGTGTTTTTAGGTCTGTTCTTATGTGAGTATAGAAGCGCGAAATATTCGAAATCTATTCAAGCACAGCAAAGCTATTTTTATGTTACATTGTAATTTTATATGAAAACGGGAAATGAATAATGGAAGGGATTTGGAAATGTTAAGTAAACCTCTTAAGCTCTAAAATTTTAAAAGTACAAATGTATTTTTTTTAGTTAATATTTTATTTCGCCTATATTTTTGGATAGTTTGGCGTACATGTCTTCCATAGAACTATGCTAAACATTTCTGTTCTCAATCGAGTAATATTAACATTTTTGAAATATTATTAATTACTGATTTATATTAAGCCAATCAATTAACTCTTACAAATATTTTGAAAATTACACATTCATCATCATCATCATCATCATCATCAGCCTGTTTTTTTTATGTAAAAACATACAGGCGAATATCAACAGATGGTGGTAGTGATGCTGAAGTCTAATCTGTGAATTCTATAACGCTTACCATGTTACATATGGCTTAGCGCTGCGTGTGGAGTGTTGATCCGCCTACCTTAACCGAAATTTACGCATCATCCTTTATATTCCAAGAATTAATTATGAATGAGTGGTATTCACGGGACGACTATCTTCTACTTACAATTTCTATTAATAGGCTATGACTGGCATTTTATGGGTGAGGGATCAAATTCACACCAATATTTTAGAGCTCAAAAATCTATTAAATATATTTTCTTTTTATCTCCGTCGGGGATTGAACCCACGATCTTTGGCTAGCCAAGCAAACGCTTTGACCATTGAGCTACAATTTGTGAAAAAAAACAATCAATTCCGAAATACTTCAAATTATATTTAAGAAAATGAGTTCTTTTTCTTAGTTACTTCTCGATTTTTCCATCGATAATTCTTTGGAGAATTTCGTTATATCAATGAATTAAATGAAATAATATTAAGAGTTATTCCACCATTTTGAATTTTAAGCCACAAATTAAACGGTTTCGTCGAGAAGACGAATCCGAAACATTTCGTATGAAAATGAAATTAGGAATATTTCTAAATATTCTTTCATTTACTTCAAGTCAACAAATTTAGATAATTTTACGGGTACTCGAGAATATTCTGTCAAATTTATCGGTAATGAATTAGTGAGGGAGGGAACAACAGATAAGTCCTGAAGAGCAATGGCCGCGGAAGCATCGGTCGGAGGGAGTAATCAATACGAGCCCATATATCTGGGGCTGTCCTGTGAAAGCGAAATGACTGTCAATAGCCCTGAGTTATGCATCTATTCATTGCCATAAATGTCCAATCAGAATGTCTATGGCTACTTTTGATTGATTGATGGATATAAATCACAAGCGTTGATGAATCTTTTAAGAGCTGAATTGGTATTTTGAATGTTATAGCATTGACAATTTTGACCGACACACACTTACTCTTACTTGTCACTAGGGACCATTGGTATCTAAGATTGATTAAATACATGATATGCAATATAATTGGCGGGTAAAGCTCAGTGGCCAAAGTGTTTGCTTGGCTATCCAAAAATTTCTAATCGATTGCTGAGCTCCCGGTTGGTGTGAATTTGATCCCTCACCCGTAAAACGCCAATTAATCAAAATCGATGGTAGACGAAAGTCGTCCCGTGAAGACCACCCATTTATAGTAAATTATTGTAATAATAAAGGATGATGCGTGAATCTCGGGCCACTTCTATGACTTTGGCGGATCTACACTCAGCGTTTAGCCATATACACCATGGTAAGCGTCGTAGAATTCCACAGATGAGACTTCAGAATTACTATTACCATCCGTCGACATTCTGCTGTATGTTTTTACATAGTAAAAAAAACAGTTGGAGTATTCTAGAGTCATGATTGTTTTGTGTTGTGTTGGTAGTTGTGTATTTTTAGTTTTTTACCGTTGATTTTAATTTATTTGATAAAAAGTATTATTAAAAATATTTTTCACTAACAATATTTTTAATTTAATATCACACACTTAAACAAATGTTTTATTATACTTATATTTACATTAAGTTTTAATTATTACGATGAAAGATATTGATAACGTAAAAAAAGTTCGTAAAAGCTGCCTCTATAAATTCACTGAATAATAAACATAAATAAAAAATAAGCATGTAGCACAAAAATGAGATAAACAAGTGAATAAGCGTTTCAGTCAATATCTCCATAAATTAGCAAAAAATAAGTAATGATTCCTGAAATACTTTACGTTTTCCGGCTAAGAGAGGAGTTCATGAATATTTAAATTCTTTGGCATTCTTTTGATTCCTTTGAAGCGTAATTCCCCTTTATCGGTAATGGCTCGTGTTATATATACGTGCAGTATTTTTAGAGTTGTATTCAAGCTTTTATGAGTTCCGTGGAAAAGTTTAAAATTAAATTGGAATAAGTAACAAGATTGACGATCGCACTCTTGAGAGTTGAATTAATTAATATTTAAGATATTTTGAGAGCTTTTTCTGCAAAGAGTATCGGTTAGAGTCTTTAATTCATATGGAACTTTTTTGATTTCTCCACTTCGTTACGACAAAAGTCATAAGGTTTCATTTGAATTCATTATGATTAAATTGATTCAATAATTATATTTACAAAAATACTGATTTTTTAAACAAATACAGTTAAACAATAGCAGATATTTTTGTTTTTGTTCAAAAATTTTTTTTCAGTTCAATTTAATTCGAAATATTATTTTAAAAACAATACAGAAAAATGCAAGAAAGTCCCATAGCTCGCTAAACAGACGTCTCCATGAAATTATTTTTACAAAAAAATTCATGAGGCTCATGTCTGAACTGAGCTTCTCTCGTGTGGAATATATCATCATTCGAAGCGATGCGGTTGAAAAATGTGATCACTCTCCTAAGAGACATAATCTCTGGCGGATTAGTGTTATTCTTTTGGAGCACGAACAATCTGTACCTTCTTATCCTTTTTCAGGTACAAACAAACCGATTACGAATAAAATATCAATATGCGTAGCGTTGGATAATGAAACTTTTTCAATTATTTAAGTCTTAAAGAAAATCAATTTCTCGCTTAGATTTCTCACTTACTAAAAAATTTGTCAGTTTTTAAATGTAAAAACGTATAACAGATGTGATGAACTAAATAACAGTAACAAGTATATATCATTAAAAGTGATAAAAAGTATTTAAGCAACATTAAATTAATATCGCAAAATCCTTGAATTTACTCTCATTTGCACAGTCAAAAGACCACGCATTATTCAACGTTTAAGTCCCTGAAAAAATAAATGAGAAAAAATCCCGTGTGTTGTATTAAATACTCGAATCGAATTCTCTGAGGACGATTTACCTGTAATAAAATTACAGATTAACTTCTGCGCTATTCCCAGGTACGGAGCTTTTCCGTTTGCTGGCGTATTTATTCCCTCTCTGCATGAGATAATAAAATGAGTAAAAGCGCTACATGAAAATGGGAAATTCTGAAAAAATTCCGCTTCTTTTCCCCGTCTCTTCTTTGCTCTCGAGACGATTGTCGTTACCATTTCGTCAAGTTTTTACGCAGGCGTTATATTTTTTTTATCTTATTAATTTAACCTTTTTTTTATTTCTTCGTTATTCTGTCGTGTTATTTTGTATCAAAATTCGAGTATTACTTTTGTGTGTTTTATTTAATTCCTTTTATTTATAACCTCATTTAGAAAAATTAAAAATAAATAAATTTTTAATACATTTTGTTTCCAATTCAAAAATGCTCTTCTTTAATGATTATTCTAAATTTTTTTTATGTAAACACATACAGAAGAATACCGACAGATGGTGATAGTTATTCTGAAGTCTCATTAGTGGAATTCAATGACGCTTACCATAGTGCATATGGCTAAGCGCTGCATGTGGAGTGTTGATCCGCCAACGTCATAGACTACAGCTCGAGATTCACGCATCTTCCTTATTATTACAGAAATTTACTATGAATGGGTGGTCTTCATGGGACGACATTCATCTTCCACTTATTTTAATTAATAGGCTATGACTGGCATTTTACGGGTGAGGGATCAAATTCACACCAACCAGGGTATTTTAGAAATCAGAAATCAGTAAAAAAAAAAAAATCTCCGTCGGGGATCAAACCTACGACTTTTGGCTTGCAAATCAACATTATATATATTTATACATTTCAATACATAAACAGTAAAGATAATTTAATTTATTCCTGTATTCAGGTCACTGGTTTAATTCAGATACTACATACTCCACAGGATAAATAATATACAGTCCCTTGTTATATTACCAAATACCCCAACTTATCCTTTATCCCGTAGGAAGAAAGACGTTAAATTAGCAACAGTTGGCTCATTTATCTATTTCCGGAACCATCCCCTTCTGAAGTAAATCATTATTATGTCTCCGAATAGATACAAAAGTGCTGCCGTTTGTCTTTCTTAACTAAGTGTATCTATTTTTTGCTTCGGAGAACCCTGAAAATCCAGATATCTCCTGAAAAACTATATCTGTAATGAAACGGCTGCTGAAATATACGCGAAATGCTTTTATTCTCTTAATACGGATTAATCGCCTGTATTTGCAGGCTTAAGGGCACTTGTAATGGACATAAAATTGTAATCGCTTTAAGAGAAGCATTGCAAAACTAAGCCTTCGTGAAAAGATTCGTGTGTGTGTTTTACTCTAATTTGCGCTAAAAATATATAAAAGCTTTTAGTTTAATTGCGTAAATTAGTTACACTGTAAATTAGACACTTGATATTAAATTTATCGGAAATTACTTTCGAGACGTTATCTTTAACTTCTAGTTTTCTTAAACTTTAATCAAATAGTTTTTTCAATTGCTATTATCACTGTCTCGTTTTAAACCGGCTGATAAGTTGTCGTTAAGTTGTTTCATCGTTTGCTTACCAAACCAATGGTCGTGGGTTCAGTCTCCGACGAAGGTAATAAAAAGATTTTTTTAATCGATTTCTAACCTCTATAAATATAAATACCCCTGCTTAATATGAATATTATCTCTCAACCGTAAAATTCCAGTCGTACCTTATTAATCAAAATTGTTGGAAGATAAAAGTTGTCCCGTAAACACCACTCATACATAGTGAATTCATGTAATAATTGGATGATGTGTAAATGTTGGGTTGATCCATGACGTTAGCAGATCAACACTCCACACATAGCGCGTAGTTATATATCATGTCAGCGTCATAGAATAAACACATGACACTTCAGCATCACTATCACCATCTGTTGGAATTGTCTTGTATATATTTTTATAAAAAAATCTTCTCTGCACCCGGAGGTCCGCCGAGTACAAACTGTGCATAATTAGCATAGTTATCAATGGATTTTTAGGATCCTGTGGGCTTGAAAACAAAGCAGCTGTTATATCTATAATATATACGTACATTTGTTAACCATTGTTTCAAAGGAGATCAGATTATTACACTAATGCTCTCTAAGCTCGAACCATTTGGTTTAAAGGAGCAGCACAACCAACAACGACACGCGGTAGACACAAGGTAGTGTTATCCAAGTACGGCCTGCGTCCAATGCTGATTAACCTTGTTGATCGAAGTATAAAATCTTTAAAATATATTTAAATTCATTGGTCAATAATAATTATAGTTCTTAAATGTACGGCTTAGAGCCTAAATATTTCAAATATGTCAATTTAAAGTATATCAATATTAATGTAATAAAACTTGTTTCTTCATTAAAATATATCATACTCTAAGCATAATTATAATGTGTGAATCTGTACTAAATAATGAAATTCTCTGAAGCAAGATTATTTGTATAAAGTACTTACTTTTTATATAATTCTTAATCAACATAGTTACTTTATTCATATTCGTGGCTGTATTCATATCAAACCAAAAGTTTTTAGAATTTATAACGACGCATTGTGTCTGAAATAAATTACAAACTTACCTTTTCACAGTTTCGAAGCGATTCATTATCAACTGGTACAACTTCAGCAAATTGCAGTTTCATTCACTGGTATTTGCGTGCTTTTGTCAGATTCGGAATTCCACGGTTAATACAGAAGTGTCGAGAGGCGATTAGAGAGAGAGAGCTTTTTGAATAAAACATTACCACTAAAGCATGGAGAATAAATATATTCGTTAGTTGTCGTAAATATGACAATCATTTTGAATCCACGGATGAGATTTCTCCAATACCATCTATTGATATTCTCTTGAACGTATTTACATTAAAAACTATTTTATTATTAGCTTGTGTTCGTCCACTGTTGAACGCAGGCCTCCCACGTGAGTTTCCATCCTCTTCGGCACTCTGTCTTTCACATCCAAGTTACTCATTTTTTTTGTTGTCAGTCCGTCTTGCAGGAGATGGCCAACGCCTCGTTTGCCAGTTTATGGATACCACTCCAACACCTTTCTTCCCCATCGACCGTCGTTTTTTTGACAGATATGTCCTGCCCATTGCCATTTGAGTGTGCTTATTTGTTGGGTAGCCTCCACTACTTGAGTTTTTTTTTCGGATAACTTCATTTCGATATATTTTAGAGACGCTCTGAGCAAAATATTTCACATTTTATTCAATTAAGGACTTGGTTTCAAGCAATAGAGTGAGTTTATAGATATTTGTAGCCTAGATTAAAATGCATAATTTTCTAAAAAATATAGTTTTCTAGAAGCTGAACCCAGTATCCCTTATCATTATAGCCGGGAAATGCGATGTCCGTAATTGTAGAGAAAGCCGGAAGTTCACCGCTGACCGCTGGAACTTCCGGTGGAAGTTGAAGCCTCCGAGGAAGCTTTGTTCCGCTCTGAATTGTGCAGCGGTACGTCCAAACTATTCATATTGTTGTGCAAAGTACTTGGGAATAGTCAACTTAACTATCCATTGCCATTATTACATAATGATTTTTTTATATTGACAACTTGACGTCGTTGAAATAATAAACCAAAAGTATTTTCTATTGGAAAAAAATATTACTTGAATGTTTATACTATATATTTTGTCACATAATAACATATATTTCAAAAATATTTTCTCAAATCTTTCGTATATCACGAAGAATGATTAATTTCTGAAAATTTCACATTTAAATACAAAAAAATCATGTCTAGACGATTCTCAAGTTTTCTTTTTTTCTCTTTATCTTCTCTTCTCTGTGAATTTTCTACTAAAGAAAATTTCTAATGTATATTATTTACACGATTACTCGTAGTACTTATTTAGAAATAAAAACATTAAAAATAACATTTTTGAAAAAATGTTTTTGGCTATCTTTTTCAATTTTTAATTTTAAACAAAAGATTTGATTTCAAATTTTAATTCCAAACCTCTGATTCAATGCAAGAAATAATTTTATCATAGTATAACAACACTTAATATTACCATTGATATGAAGATGTTCATTGAATTTATAATAAAGCAGTTATTATTAAAAATGTACTTTCAAAACTTAAATTATTTCACTTAACGAGTATCGTTATTTGGTGTTTTTTTAGTTGTGTTTATCATATTTCAAGACTTCTAAAATATTTTAATTGTGACGCTTACTTCACTCGACAGTGGTTGGGGAATGAGAGCGATTCTCTCACCGCTCTTCTTAAACGTAGAATAGTCTTAGGGAATTTCATTAACGCACGTAGTAGTTTTAAGTAATTTCTTGTATTTTCCTTTAATTTCAAATAAATGTGAGTAACACCTCTAGCGCCGTATTTTCTCGCTAATTTATCTATTGCTATCAAACCAGAATTTATTTTTTCAATCTAAGAACCGGACACTTTCGTTAAAACTCTCCAAATAGTAATTTAAGAGTTGTCTTAAACCACAGGCGTACAAAAACTTTCCAAAGCTCCATTTTACGATCCGACTAAAAAGAGAAGTCCGTAAACTAAAAATAAAACGGTGTAACGTTTAATTGAATTTTCATTAGGAACGAGCTTTTTTACGCTAAAGAATAAGCCGCACTGAAAAGTTTATTTCCTCCGTTCCGGGTGGTTATTTTGTATGAACGAAAGTGGGGTAAGCCATTCAATGATTGGACACTTGATTTTAAATGAATTTGCAGCACTCGCAGTAGTTTCTTTTTTCAAGCTTGTATTTTTTCTATAGCATCACCATCACCACATCCGCTCTCTTATCTGGAGCATATATATATATATTTTTTTTATTTAATCAAATATAAAAGATACATTTTTTACATAGTAATTTACATTCCTATCTTTTTTTTTTTTTTTACATTCGCTTACCACACCTTCTTCTTCGTAGTATCAATCCGGTGGATTGGTTTGCAGCAACAGAATCTTGCATCTCGATCTCCATTCCTCTCGGTCCTCCGCAACCCTTTTCAGCTCAGCATAAGCGCTACAATTCATGTCCTCGAATACTTGCTGTAAATACTCCCGTCTAGAGCGCCCTCTACAGTTTCTACCCTCAACCATCCCCTCCACAATATCGTGAAGAAGACCATCGTGTCGCATGATGTGACCAATCCATCGGGCTCGCCTCTCTGAGATGGTTCTTATTAGGTGCCTATCTTCCTTGATTATCCTGAGAACCTCATTGTTCGTGACGTGGTCTCTCCAGGAAATTCCGAGAATTCTTCTGTACGACCACATCTCAAAGGCCTCTAGTCTTTTTTTATCACTTTCAGATAAGCACCATGTCTCACAGCCGTACATTAAGATGCTCCAAACAAGTGTTTTGACAAGTTGCTTGCGGAGCCGTAAAGTAATATTCTTTGACTCAAGAATTTTGGCTTTTTTATTGAAAGCTAGCCTTGCTTGATGTATTCGACTGTTGACTTCTCTTTTTGTTCTGCCGTCCCAGGCGATCGTACTTCCAAGGTATACAAATTCTTTTGCATCTTTTAAGGGTACTCCTAGCATTGATATGTTAATTTTCTGCTGCTCATTGCGGCTTACTCTCATGACTTTGGTTTTTGTGCTGTTTATCTTCATATTGTAGTTGGAATTAATTCCACACCACTTAAAGATATATGTGTCACAAGCTTCTAGATCATATCATTCACAACACATTTTAAAAATAAGTTTTTGTCAGTAATATTTCATTGAACCATATATTTGTAAGTATAATCGTATAATGGTTGAGGGTAGAAACTGCAGAAGGCCCTAGATGGGATTTTTCACAGCAAGTGTTCGAGGACATGAGTTGTAGCTCTTATGCTGTCCTAAAGAGAGTTTTACAGGATCGAGAAGAGTGATGATCGAGATGCAAGATTTTGCTGCTGCAAACTAATTCACCGGATTTATATTACGAAAAAAAATCACATCAAATGAATGTTGCGCTTTAATATTAAATTAATTCGTTATTAATGCATTTGCAAAATACGCGACGTTGCTTTAAAAACTACTGAATATTTAAATTTAAATATCGCACGCAAAAGTTAGAGATGTATTTAAGGTACCACAAAAATAAAAATAATTAAAAGCTTTTATAAATGTAAGAAACTGGCAGTATCAAATAACCAGTACGTAACACTCTGGTAGTTTTGTAACGGAAGTGGCGAGTTCGCTCAGCTTCCGGTTAATTGTGGTCGTAATCATGTTACAGCTCGAGCAAGGTCGGCCCTAACTCGCTTAGCCTGGAGAGAAATTATCAGTGTCAACACAAAAGTCTGGGTCGTTAAGCTTTATTAAGACGACCGAGCAACCAGCAAGTTTCCTCGGTGTAATGTAATAGACGATGTAACGACGTTCCGCGGGGTAAACCATAAATATGTTACGGCGTCTCGACTTGAAATAATTCTGGAGAGAATTGTATTTCAATAACATTATTTCAGTGACGCAATTTCGTAGGTTTTCGCAGATATTATGAATATTAATATATTATTACTTAAATATACATATACTATACATAAAATTCTTTTTTCAACGCGTCAATCCAAGCACAAAAATAACGCCAGAAGCGGGATGCGAACCGCGGACCTTGGAAACCAACTATGCCCAGGTATTCATACCGCTCGGCGAACTGCGCCATTGCTATGCCTAGACCGACTCGCGTTGAAACTAGTATTTATATCATTGTTATCATCGTACGATAGATGTCGCTATAGTATATATTTGAAGTATGTATATTTTTATTATTATTCAATCAGCCTTCATTTATTCACAAGCTTAATATATTAATATATTATAATTTAACGATGTTTTTTTAAAAAGGTGAATAAGAAGTTTATGTGTTTTTTAAATGAAATAAGTAGTATTTTAAGCTATCAACCAATTATTAAAATTTTTATCAATTAAAAAATTATTAAAGCATAAAAAAATAAACTTTTTATAAGTAATATTTTTTTTATTAGTTTATCGGCTTTGTAGACAACCCTCCTTCCTCAGAATAAACTTAAAACAGTTTTAAGTAGCAGTTTTGAGTTGACCAATAAAAAGTTATTACTCACCGGTTAGTCAAAGTGCATTATTTATCTTTTAAAATATCAAAGTTTTTGCGCTTTTAAATTCACAATAATTCTATTAAATAAGTTTTGTTGTTAAAATAGTTTTTAATTTTAATTCTTCCGCCAAATACAATTAAATTTAATGTATTATTAACGCTATTAAATTTATTATTCTGTTTGAATATAGAATACTTAATTAGCAAAGAATCTTAACAAAAAATCTTGGTTATTAAGTATGTAAGTAAATTAAAACTCAGCCAGTCTTATTAATAAAAATAAATGTTTTTTTTTAAATTATTCTACAAATTTACTTAATAACGACATATTTTGGCTACGTATGTTAGTCATTATCGGCTCGATAATGTTATCCGAGCTTAAACGACATGATATAAACGTCACCTTTGGATTGGAGCCCCAAAATACCTTCTAAACTTAATTGACTCAGTTCAAAGAAGAGCAATTCGTTTGATAAACAATGACACCCTTACGTCTAATCTACAATCAATGGAACACAGACATAAGGTTGGTTCTCTTAGTCTTTTCTACCGTTATTACCACGGTCGCTGCTCTTCGGAACTTAAAGAACTAATTCCTCCTGCACCCACTCACGGCCGACAAACTCGTCTTACACTTGCCGAACATCCATACACGGTTAATATATGTCGACCAAGAACTGGCAGCTTCCAAAGTTCCTTCCTTAATGCCACCGGTAAGCTATGGAATGCTCTTCCAGCGTCTGTGTTTCCTCCTTCCTACAATCTGGATCTCTTCAAGAAACAGATAAATATACACTTGCAATCTCCCCAACCCACACACAAACACAAACACAACACACGTTTCCCGCAAGCAGCGTCCAGCCTCCCTGGCTGAGCGTCATAGAGTGCATTGGTCTTGACCAGTTGTGCTCTCCTGCATGCGTTTACATAAAAAAAAAAAAAAAGATATATACTCGACTTTTACCAAGAATTACCAATCGACAAAATGGAAAAACAATTTTTTTAAGCAACCACATATACGTGTATTTTGCCAATTCACGTTTAAATAGTATTTTTATCTCCGATATTTTGTTATGAAATACAACATTTGATATGTTTATCTTTGTGTAAGACCAACTTGTTGTTTTTCTCAGTCAATAGCTTATACGAAAAATACGCCGAATAGAAATACAAGTATTGAACAAATACATACTCGTAAACGAAGGAAAGCGATTTCCTAGAAGCCGGCTTAATTCAGAATTGGAAAATTAATGAAACGTGACCAAGCGAATCATTACTTTCTTATTAATTATTTCTTTCGTGACAGTTCAAGCTACGTGCGGCAAAAGCGACGAATTTCAAAAAATCGGAATGTTCCATTTTTCGAATTTTTCGCATTGCTTCAAAAAATCAATACATTTCATAACTGTGTAGTTACTACACATGCAACACTTAGATACTGCACATACAACATGAGCACATAATTTAAATCTGTTTTCAGTTTTTCAGAATATATTTGATATGTTTGAAAATAAACGCGAATTGTGCTACTGAAAATGTCTTTTTGTTGTATATCTGCTCCTCATTCCGCCACCACGCGATCCGATAACTATTCCGGCGACGTGAAGTCGTCTTTTCCGTTAGCAAAGAAGATGTTAGTACACAATAAAACCATTTTTCAAACATTCAAGTTCTTCCACGTGTTTATGTAATGAAAACGAAAAATCCTTATAATCAAAATGATTAAATTTCATATAACATAATTTACAACACAAGATTTGAAAATGAATCAGAGATTACTTAGTGTTTTTCGCATTAAAAGATCAACTCTTAAGTCTAGATAAAATATTATTTTACTATTATTTATTTTTCATAGTTAGCTCCATGTTTCACATAAAATACATTATATTTACAACATATCCTATTACAGGGCAGGTATCAAGTTCAAATCTCACCTTTCATTTTATGATGTAAGATTATTTCTTCGTATGATAGATCACACAAACTCTTTGATTACGAAAGCTTTTGATCAAATTTCTTATGTAAATTCAATGTCCTGAAATTCTCTGAAAAAAATTGTAAGGAACGAGCTCATAAACAAATTTATTATACGAGTATTCACCAAAGAATATAAAAAATGTAATGTCACCGAAACATGTTTATATTTAGCTTTTACCTTTTTATGTAAGCAAATACGCGATAACGACACTGGAAAATGATAAATAAATCTCTTCAGAGAATTACGTAACACTTAATATTTTAAGGTGGCTAAGCTTTTATGTAAACACATAGGAGAATACCAACAGATGGTGATAGTGATGTTGAGAAGCCTCATCTGTGGATTCTATGACGATTGCCATGTTACATATGGTAAAGCACTGCATGTGGAGTGTTGATCCGCCTAGGTCATTAACTACAGCCCGACATTCACGCTCATTCTTATTATTACAGAAAATTACTATGAAATTACTATGAATACCTATGTGACATACAAGGCATAGATACCGAAATTGGTACAATTGATAAAACAGAACAAGCATAAAAAATAATACGACTTTTTTATTTTATACTTGTGACCGGATTTTTGTACGGGCACGTGACCGAAGTTTGTCAATCTTTTATCTTAAATATATTACTATGTGCTTATCGAAAAGTTCTTGTTTTCGTGACCTGATCTACATCCAACGATTCCAGTGACGTTGAGTTGCCTTTGGTTAACGACGATGTCATGTTTTAACTTTAAAAATAAAATATTCTCGAAAAATACAAGCCCATCTACATTTCAAGATGTTTTTCGTCAAATTGTGTATTTAATTATTTAGATGGCTTATAAATATTCAAGAGTGTCGAGTAACCTTACTTTGAATTTAAAAGAAAACAAAAAGAAAGGAATTTCATCCTCTTGGTGATTTTTTATGGCCTCTAAAAATAGGTTTTGGTAGCTGAATTTTTAGAATATTTATTATTTTATTTAACGTTTTTTTTACTATCGTTCCAAGTATCATTGAAAATTGTTGTCGTTACATTATAGAGTATAAATATTTTTTTTTGAATTGAGAACGTGTCGCTTATTAAAACAAACAATCGATTATCACTCAACAAATTTACAGTAAAGACCAATAAATATGCTATAAATTTATTTTTTAACATAATTTAAGCATATGTATGTAACAATTAAGCATATGTCTATAACATAATTGCAAGTAATTATAGCTTTTTTGTATCCAATTTTTGCTGTCATAAAAAATATGTGTAAAACACAAAAATTATCGATTAAAAATGTTTTTTTCTTAATAATTACTGCTAACAATAACTGCTTTGAAAAATGTAGATTTTTTTTATGCACATACAGAAAAATACGACAAATGGTGATAGTGATGTTCAAGTCTTATCTGTGGACTATTTCGCTTACCATGCTATGGCTTGGTAAGCGCTGCATGTTGAGTGTTGATCCGTCAACGTCATAGACTACATCTCAAACATTCAAGTATCATACAAATATTACAGAAATTCACTATGAATGGGTGATATTCTCGAGACGACTTTTTTCTACCACCAATTTTAATTAATATGCTATAACTGGCATTTTACGGGTGAGTGATCGAATTCACACCAACCGGGGGTATTCATAGAGCTTAGAAATATATCTTTTTTAAATCTACATCGTGGATCGAACTCACGACTTTCGATTTAGCAAGCAAACGTCTTGACCACTAAGCCACTTAATTTAAGAACAGTAAAATAATGCTTCAAAATACATTATCTTATCCTCAAGTAGGAAGTGGATTTGGGACATATAAAGAGTGGAAATATTTGTATTTTAGAACCATTTTATCTGCAGATTGATGTGTAAAGTGAGTAAGATCACTTCTGTAAGCTAAATAATCTGAGACTCATTTTTTCAGTATTGATATCTCTTATCTTGAACATTCAGCTTATTACGATCCTATAAATTTTTATATTCAAAGCTTTCAGTCAACAATATTTCCATTGTAATAAAGCGTGAAGGCGAAATATTTTCAGAACCAATTTACTCGCTTCGTTTCTTCCTTAAAACAAGCACTTTTTTCGCACTCCGGTGTCTGTTTGATTTATTTGCTTCAATAAATTCATAAATAAATTTACATTTTCCAAACCGTTTTTCGCACAGTAATAATAGAGACTCTTTTAGATTCTAGAACAATCCATCTCCTTTCCCGAATAAACAAACACACACTTATAGTTTATGTAAGTTAAATTGCTAAATCTTACAAATTCTGATTAATTTGTTCGCAATTTAAAATAACTTTATTGAAAACAATAATTGACTCTCTAAATTTGATTTTTCATTATTTTTCTAACACCTTTTCATCCTATCTTCGACCTATCCTTGAATACGGCAGTCACCTTTCAATTGGAGCCCCAAAATACCTTCTTAACCTAATTGAATCAGTTCAAAGAAGAGCAATTCGTTTATAAATATTTATTTATTTATTTACCTTGTTTTCACATGGATCACGTAACAAAAGTTCTCTATTAGGAGACTGCAGTTTCGACTAACTCGTAGTCTTTCTCAATCCTTCTCTAGTTAAGAGATAACTGAGCTGCGTTGTACTTATAAGTGGTGTAACACATTTTTGTAGGGGAGGGGGTGGGGGTGTGTCTATCAGGAAAGGAGAGGGAGATAGGTAGTGTTGCAAGGATGAAGGAAGAGATTGAGAAAGACTACGAGTTAGTTGAAACTGCAGTCTCCTAATAGAGAACTTTTGTTACGTGATCCATGTGAAAACAAGGTAAATAAATAAATAAATATTTATAATTTATTATGGATCTCAAAGTGAATGCTCAAAACATTGAAAATAGCAATTCGTTTGATAAACAATGACACCTTTACGTCTAACCTGCAATCAATTGAACACAGGCGTAAGATTGGTTCACTTAGTCTTTTCTACCGTTATTACCACGGTCACTGCTCTTCGTAACTACTACAAAACTAATTCTTTCTGCACCCACCCATAACCGACAAACTCGTCTTACACTTGCCGAACATCCATTCACGGTTAATGTGTATCGACCAAGAACTAACAGTTTCCAAAGTTCCTTCTTTAACGCCACCGGTGAGCTTTGGAATGCTCTTCCAGCGTCTCTGTTTCCTCCTTCCTAATATCTGGATCTCTTCAAGAACTAGATAAATATGCTTTGTCTGGTTGTACGTCATCAGCTCTATATTCGAAAGCTCCCCATAGTATATTTTATAATACGGTTAATCTTATTATAACGTTTTTATAAGAACGAATTATTAGCCCGATGTTTCTGAAGGCTAGACCATTTTTTCCCAAGAGGTTCAACTCATAATAACAACTTAGAAAGCACCGTCTTATGAAAAATCGTCGTGAACAATATGGGAAAAATCTGCGTTGTCTGGTTTTACGTCATCAGCTCTATACTCTGAAGCTCTTCATTGTATACAGTTTATAATACAGTCCATCTTCTTATAATGTTTTTAAAAGATCGAATAATCAGCCCGATGTTTCTGAGAGCTGGACTATTTAGTCTTTAGATACGGTTCAACTCAAAGTAACAACTTTGAAGGGACTGTTTTATAAAAAATCAGCGCAAATAAATTGGGAAAAATATCCGTTACAAATAAAAAAATGCGTGCGTTATAGAGGATTTAACTGTATATAATTCTAATATATAATTCTAAAGGTTAACAAGATGACAAGAGCCTGCATAATTTAAATTACGAGTATTACATTATACAGAATACATTTTGTACAAGTTCGGATTTTGGTCACCAGATGTATATTACATAGAAAGCAACTTCAATAATTCGATAATTATGCCATTTGGTCCTAATAACTCACATTATAAATTTTATTCCTATCGGACAATGATTTTGATAGCGACTTGATGTTGAAGTTTTAATATAAAATTTAGTATGAAGGCCGAAAGGAAATTTTGAGAAAATAATGTTTATTCAGTATATAAAACACTGTTTTATCTCTATCTTACATTTATTTAGTAACTATCATTTAAATCACATTATCTATTACAGAAAATCTTAATTTTTATTCTCTATAATCAGGGTTCACCTATCTTTGTTTTTGTACGTAGCTTAGTATCTTAATTTTTTTGCAACAGTTTTAATCATAAAACTTTAATGGAATACCGTTTCGTGATGAAATTATCGTATCAACTTAACAGCTTATTGTAAACTGTTCTGTGTGTCAGCACTTATATTTTGGTGTGTCAAAGTCAAGCATTCTTTAGCCATAAATTATGAAATTCCTTGAGAAAACTGTTATCAATTTTATATTTAATAAAGTATATTTTTTTGGGACACCCTAATGTACATTATAATTCATTTTATAAGACTCTCAAACCCATTTACTTCGTATGACGTCAATAGTTGTCATGAGCCTTACATAGAATTTGTAGCCTCATATTACAGCTTTATTCGACTATTCTAAGGTTAAAAAGTAACTTACTAAAGGGTCCGCCATCTAACGTTTTTTTTTCAACTAGTGCTTATTTCGTGTATGGTTACACTTAGCTCATATCTGATTCAACAGATAATTAGTTTTATCCTTTCGCTGAATGAATATGGTTGTGTATACGCTTGAACAATGCTGACAAATATTGCGACATTACTTTGAAAATCATGCTATTGTCCGCCATTTAACGTTTTTTTTAACTAGTGCTTATTTCGTGAGTGGTAACACTTAGCTCATGTTTGATTTGACAGATAATAAGTTTTATTATTCCGCTGAATGAATATGGTTGTGTATACGCTTGAACAATATTGGGAAATATTGCGACATTACTTTGAAAATCAGGCCATTTTACTTCGAAAATGAGCAAGGAGTGGCCGTTACAGTCAACGGCGATCGTTATCGGGCCATTTTTGTTCACAAAAATTGAAGAGGAAGATATTAGCAACATTTGGTTTCAACAAGACGGCGCTACGTGCCACACAGCCGATGTTTTGCGCCCCATTTAAAAAAAAAAAATATTTGGCGGACCCTTTATATAACTGAATATAAAATAAACTTAATTTCAGTCAAAAACTGTGAGTAATAGCTGATATATTTCTTTACTAGACAATATATTACAGATTAAGAGATAAGTGTTAATGGAATAACACTATTGTCAATTTTCAAATTTCGTCGAATATAATAACAAAATGAAATATCACGTTTTTTATCCGTCTGTGTTGTCGTTAACATAATAATATATTCAAAGCGCCGAGAACCGGAATAATTATTGTGACCGGCTCAAGAAGAAAAAAACGTAATAAGTTAATTTAGTGGAAATTTAATTTCGCTTTTATTAAAAAAAAAACGCAAAAAGCTTCAAAGCTACTCGGTTCATTCATGGTTGGAAAAAAATAGGAGGAAATAAAACGATAGCCTTAGATTCGAATGCAGAGAGGTTTCTTGAAATTTCCTGTGAGTACAGGGCCGAAGATTCCTCACTTCAATCATATAATCTAAAGCAGAGTAGATATTATAGATATATTACCTTAAGTAATGCTTTTGAATATTAAAGTTAAATTGGTTACCTTAAGGAATATATTTGCATACGGGTGTTAAGTAACGAGTAGTTACTTTAATAAAAGTCACAGCAGACGGATGATAGAATTATACGATGGAACCTTCGACGGGTAATAGGCATTCGTTGTTGCTTTTTTATTTTGGTTATTTCGTAATCATTTTTAATTATGTATGCTTTAAAATCGAAACATATGGCCACTACTCACAGCCAAACCATTTTAAATCGCTTCTTGTTATTCTTAAAACACTCAAAAACGGAAATAAAATCTTAAGTTTCAAATACTTAATCTGTGACTATGATCTTAATCTCTTTCACTAATCCAGCGCTTCTATGCAGTATACGAATTTTTATTTAAAAAGGCAAGAAAGATGCTAACTGAAAATAATCTGAAGAAACGTATCGTGAAAGAGTCTTTATTGTCTTCCTGTTTGACGAAGACTCGAAAATTAAATGTTTAAACCGGTTCCAGACAAAGATTTAAAAGGAAAGAGTATTAAAAGGATTTTTGTAGTAACTGTACAAATTTTAAGGGGTATATTAATTATATATATTTATTAAAAATATTGCGTAATAATTAAAAATCCTAATGCAAGGTTTGCAATATTTTAACAAAAGTATCGACTCAAATGAGATTTCTTTCACTAATAAAAAAAATTGTCAATTGAAAAAACGCCTGAAAACAACCCTTTTTTTAAGCGTGGCGAAAATACCAAAAAAAGTATAACCTTAGCTTTTCATGACGAAAGATGTTTTTCCGAGTGGAAAATCGATACTGGCGTTTTTCATCGAAGGCAGTTATTGATATTATTATGTCCTTTAGGCTTAAGTACTTTATCAAAGCGCTGTATTACGTGTTTTTGATGACGCAATAAAGCCTGTTTTGCGTATTTTCCTGAAGTATTGTTTTGTAAATATATATCTAAGAGATTTGTGACACGTGTTAGAACGTAAAGCGATATGATTCGTTTAAAATATTATGTTTAATATGAATATAATAAATAAAACATTGTTTATTTATATCATCAGCATTACTTTTGAGCTTAGAATTAATCCTAGTTGAAACGTGAATATAAGTTGAAGAAAATCTTTTTTATTTTAAACTTTGTCGGTGATTGAATTTACAACTGACATGGCAGGCAATCGTTTTACTTCTATACTTTTTAAGACATTCTTATCCTTTAAAGAATATTTTATTATAATTTAAACGCATCTAGAAAAACACACACGATTAAAACTAGTATTATACGGGTGGGGAAGATAAACCGTATATTAATTTGTTTCATGAATACTTCATGTATAAATAAGCGTAAAATACAAAAATACTATGACATCAGCCTTGCTGACTGGTACCGAAAACCTCGATATACAATCTTTAGTGTCTTATTTTTGTTCGCTTATCGTACATGAATGTGTCCGCCATATTGTCATTTTGGACTAGTTATGGAGATTGTCACTTGTAGCACTGTGCGACAACCCATCACGGGCGCGCCAGGCATGTACCGCCCGTTGGAGAGAGCATATTGTATTGTGGCTCGGCTTGAATACTGTGACTAGGTTGGGCCATAAGTTTATCGTAAATATATATCAATGTGCTTCTGAAAAATACTTTGTTATTGATTTGTTCCTCATCATGCCCTCACGCGACTGAATAACAACCTTTTTAAAGAGAGGAGGATGTTAACTAAAATATTATTTCAAAAAGAAAGAAATAATATAAAAGTGATTTGTTCATTATCAACACATATTAACCGTTTATGGACTGACATCCTCCATCTAATAAAAGGTGAAACCAGATCGCCGGGATATCATCGGGACGCGTGGTGGGAGATGAGTAGTTGGTCACCAAAACAAAGAACTTATCGAGAAGCACATTGAAATTTATTAAAATAACAAAACTGACGAAATTCTGGGACAGAAAATGCCATGAACCTCACAGGTCCCATACGAATTTAAGGATATTGAGTCAGATTAAATATATACGAGTTAGAAGGCCGGCAGTAGTGGCAGCCACAGCACCTGAAGACCACATATCGGCCATCTGATGAACGTAACAGGTAACGGCTGTCAAATATTTTAACTAAATAGCGCCGCGTCATAATTTTACGTAAATCTTAAGCTTAGAGTCTTAGACTAACATTTTTATATATATGCATCTTAGACGAGCGAACAAAATTACAGAAAAAAGATTGCATATTGAGGCTTTTCGGAACCAGCCTAAAAGGGCTATATCGACCTGATATCACAATGATTGGAGGTTAGATGTAAGTAAACTATTGTTTGTCATGTTCTAAGCTATGCTGTTTATGATAATCCGCTGATGGAGAGCTTCCCTTAATTACTGTAGATACAAGAGACAACAAATTGAAAGCTCAACTGAATTTTTTTTTATTTTCCCCTCGAGTTAATTCCGCTCTAAATCCCTTCATGTTATGGTGATTTCCCCGACCACAGCCTCTCTAACTACCAGGACCGAACTAGTGAATTTTCAATTTAATTTAATAAAATAAATGATGTAGAATATAAAATTCAAATATAACTATTGCAATCAACCGTTTGACTTGCCATCTGAAAATAATGTAAGCATACGAGATGAGCTAAACTTGAATCGAGCCAATCCTTAGGAAGAAATGGTTCAGACCTCGAGAGCGTCGGTCTAAGATCAAAAAAATCGTATCTGAGAAAGACCATGTGTGACATACAAAAAGGTTATTGTTTGACTGACTTCTGTGGAAGTCATTCTACTTATCACATAGAAAATCATTAGTCTCTAGATATGCGTGTTAAATGAGCGAACAAAAATAAGAGTCAAAAGATTACATATCGAGGTTTTTCGGCGCCAGCCTAAAAGGGCTATATCGAGTTGACATCAAAGCGTTATATCACTTTTGCAAATAAGTGATGTGATAGTTTTTTGGGTAATAGTTCATGGATCGCATGGGTCTCCTTTTTGGAACAGTTTTTTTTTTCAGGCTTGAGTTAATTATTAGTGTAATTGTCTGTGGTAGTACAGACCTGCTTGTTGTGTGACGAGCGCTTAGTAGTAATGCCTAGTGAAGGCTCTCCGGGTCAGCTACTAAAGCCTCTCTCGGCCATTCAAGCAAACCACGAGCTTTGCGGCGAAAGCTCAATATGTTGCCTTCACACTCGGAGCTTTCAACTTGCTGATATTAAGCTTATAAAATGCGCTTATATAAAGCAATCTCACAATATAATTAACCTCTATAAACAATGCAGACGGGTATTGCTTACTTACTCTACTTATCCTCCTCGTGGTAGGGGGTGAGCGACAACAGTCAGCCAATATAGACAGGGACCGAATGTTGGCCGGAATAAGCCAACACCCAGCTAACCTCATCAAGTCAAGCTGGTTAGGGTACTCTACTGTTCTGGAGGTAGTAAATTAACTCCAAAGGCGGAAGAACCTTTATGGTCAACGGCATTAGGATGTGGAAATAAAGGGGAAAATACCACATTAAAGGTCCAAAAGACATCTCATGCATCAGCAATTGCTGCAAACCAATCCACCGGATTTATACTACGAAGAAGAAAAATAACATAATTATTCAAAGTAAAGTCTTACTCTGAATTTTTTTTATAAATTTATAAGTTCTATTATTTCATTGATTATATTTGAAAATAATAAACTTACTGCCTTTTACAAATATGAATAATGACGTATTCATTGGATAAGTACTGCTGAAATATTAATTTTATTTGATCATGCGCTATTTTCAATTCAATATCCTGATAGATTATAACACTTGATGATTGTAACATTACGATACATTATGTGTCATTTGAGTATTGTTTTGTTATCACTTGTAATATTGATATTAAAAAACTGACTGAAAATATTTGGAAAAGCTCAATATAATAGATTTTGGAAGATAAGGGAGTTATATTTATAAGTGAAAAATATAACATAAATAACGAGAGTGAAAAAAAATACACAACAATACAAAAATCATTGATAAATATTTTATATATTGTATTTATTTAAATGACATTTCACCAATAATTCAGCAACATTTATGTCAAAATTTATGGCTTCGAAAAATGTATTTTTTTTTAATAATATGAACAAGTTACTTTAATTTGTGGCTACTGAATAAAACTGAAAGCGTTATACAAATAAATTTAAAACACATGAATTACATATAGTAACTTTTTTATTAAATGGATATAGTGAGTTTTACTTTGGATTCATGTACGCCTAAATCAGCCAGGTGGCAGAGTCTAGTGGTAATTGATTTAAAAGCATTTGTTTGTCATTCAGACACCGTCAATTAAAAACCTGACTAGGTTTGATTTTTAAAAATAAATTTATTCAAATCTAAGCTCTAAGCAGGTAAGCTTGAGCTACACTTTTAGGCCAAAATATGTTCAGGCCTCGGGAGCGTCGAGCCGAACTCCTTAAAAAAACGCTGTTTATTGAACACTCAAATCTTTCTCTAGTACTACAGCCGCAGTCTGAGCAAGTTCACGGCCTCTTGCCTTGAAGGCTCCCGAGAACCATTTATGTTCGCATGTGAACCTCCGGATATACCGGTGATCTCGGACAAGGCATATATGAGCTTACAGAACTGTGAAACGGCAATTTGCGGTATCTGCAATATATAGTTCAAATATGGAGCGGATATGGTAAAAAAATATCCCTTTCCAGGTGAGATACATGTTTAAAAAAGTAGGAGGTATTTATTTAATATTTTTGTTTTTTTCAGATGCTGATGGCTCGTCTTCAGAAGGAACGCGACACCTGCCAGGAAGAGGTTACAGGACTTCAGGAACGCATTGAACTTCAGGCCACTCAGCTGTCAAAGGCAATCAGGGACAAGGATTCCATGGCCACGGAGCTTGACGTCATCAAAGACCGCTGGGACAAGGCGCATGCTTCTCATCAGAAACTAACGGTCAGTCTCCTACTCAAGTTACTTTCAAACTTTCCCCTAGTCAATAACTCATGTAAAAACGCAGCACTTTTTTGTTATTAATTTCAACAAACTAAGGATGTACTATGATAAAACAAACGTGTTTTCTCATAATCAACCGATTTCCGTCCTCTGTCAAACGTAGTCCTCGCGTATGGGTCTCCATCCTCTTCAATCCTCCGCCTTCCGCATCGATTTTGATTAATAGGCTATGACTGGCATTTTACGGGTGAAGAATCAAATTTACACCAACCTGGAGTATTTCAGATCTTAGAAATCGATTATTTTTTTCGTTTTGTTAATCTTCGTCGTGGATCGAAGCCAAGACCTTCGGCTTGGTAAACAAACGCTTTAGCTTGTAAGGTATACCCGAATTAAAGCATGACGTATTTTTAAGCTAAGTTCGTGTAGTTTCTTAAAATTTAAATAAATAAGTCATCAATTTTCCCCTTGATATGAACACAAAAACACATTAATAGTCTTATTTTGTATTTTCTCTACATTTAACTTATATTTGTGATTTATCTAAAACATACGCTTACTACGATATTTTTCGTAACCATACAAATCCATTGAAGCAAACTAATGTGATTTCTTTGTAGCAAAATAATACAGAAAATACCTGCTACCTACTAGGAATCGAATTCGACCAACACATCTTCAGGATTACGCTAAAAGTTTTTCTAATGGACAACCTTATCTGAGTCACATTTTCAGGGATTTTTTGTACCTGTAACCCTACTGAAAGACACTCTGAGGGGTCGTTTTAAAAGTTTTTCTCGCCGTGAAATAAATATTTAGGCGCTCGAGACGCTTTCACAAATTAATGTTGATGGTTATTGCGCCATCTTTCGGGTGAAACGAGAGTTTGAATGCAGTCAAGGGAACTTGATGCTAAATGATGGCAACACTTAAAGTAAAATAATTTCAAATAAAACTAAATATTTATAATTTGTTAATTTTAAGCAATGAAATAATAGTTTTCGTAAAACGAATATCTTTTAATTTTCACTACCTACATATATTCCACCGTTTTCGTAGACAAGCTCTGTCGTCAGGACAAACTTTTATTTATTTATGTTTCCCAGCTGCCATTTTCTCAAATACACGGGCTACTACTCTATGGGTTGTCGGGAACTATTTATGTTTCCAGATAGACCTTTAGTTGCAAAGATGTCTTAGGACGAACGATTGCAGCTTACAGAACAGAGTTTCCTCAATTTGTGGTGCAAATACGCTTCTTATGTTGAAATAAAATTATCACTAATAGTCTTCATACAAATTGTTTTATTCTACCTACAGACTAAATATTTTTTTAACACCTCTAAATTACATTTTTTTTCATACCCGTACTTCTTAATATGTAACATAATCACAAACTGCTACCATTCAGTTATATCAGCTGCAGTTGTTGATTCTTCATCCTAATATCTGCTACTGAATGTTTACATGGGAACATAAGTTTCCGATAACCTCCAGGGCAGAATTCCGAGTATTTGAAGTTGCGGCAGCTGTAGATCCAAGGCAAATGTTTGTATGATTTGATAATCACATTTTTTTAATGAGGTCTGATTATTAACCCGATTTTTCCGAGGCCTGTACCATTTACTTCTTAAAGGCGGCTAAACCCGAGACTTAATAAAATAAAATAGTGAAGAAAAATTACGAAAATATTACTCAGCTCTCACATAGTCTTCTGGGTTTATTGTTCTAGATACTCGTACAACAAGTTTAACTGCCGCATTGTTAAAAAAAGTAACGTACAAAATGTAATGTCGTTGACAAACGACGTCCATAAACCCCGTTACTCTTAGTTCCCTTTTATCTTCCGGCACGTTGCAAGTGCTTCGCTTGCATTGCCCAGTAAATTGTCTTTGAACGACTTTTACGAGACACAAAAAAATACATTCGCACTGATACAGTGTGCGTAGATTGTACGCAGAATGTACTTTGAATGTGCTTAAGAAAATCAGGACGTTTCTATATTTATTTCAGTGTACAACACACGAATCAGAGTAAGACAACAATTGTTATCTTCTTAATACATACACACACCCAATCACTACTCATCCTTTCCACACTCAGCATCTAGTTGTCTCGATTGAGAGTCATAAAATCCATCAAAAATCCAAATTAACTATTGTTTTTCTGAGTGCTTGGACTAAAAAATTAAATTTAATATTAAAAATGGTTTTAATCAGTTCTTATTGCTGCTAACAATTATTGGAAAAAGATTTTGTTTAATAATATTATCATTCTGTAACTTTATCCTTTCCTACTTACTTTTTTTGGTGGACTTACATTTATACCAACGTAATTGATTGTTCATATCTTTTATACGTAAATACTAACATCCCCTTTACTTAAGGAAAGAGAAAAGACGACTTCACGTCGCCGGGATCGTTATTAGAACAAGTGGTGGACAGATGAGGAGCAGATGAGTAGCACAGAGACTTTTAAGAAGCACCAGAGCGGAATTTGCTTGATTCAGACTCGCCACTAAGCGCTCGTAGTGGAAGATGATCTACAGAAACTAATGGCGCACCAATGACAGACAGCCATGTACATTACTAATGACACGCCCGTGACCGGACTTGTCAAAAAACCTATATGGTGACACATACATGTCCGACGAGCGAACAAAAATAAGAGACGAAAGATTGTATATTGAGGTTTTCGGCACCAGTCTAAAAGGGCTATATCGAGCTGATATCACTAAATAAATATATATTAATTTAATTTTGAACCCTTTCATTACGGCTCGGTTTGAATAAAAATTATACTGTCAATTACAAAACTAGTATTTGAAGCATAAATGTACTTATCTGGCCTATTTTTATATATCGCATTGGTTCTTGTATCCGTTAGCTATCAGATGATTCATAAAAAAATATTCTAAGAAAGTAGCAAAACGATATATCACGTCAACCGATGTCAACAGTCGGGGAATCTTATGACGGTATATGCTGACAACCGATGCAAAAAGGTTAAATAGTTTTTTTGTGTATGACTCTAAACAAAAATATAAAAAAATACAACTACTAGCTTTCAAAGAAAATGTCAAAAATCGTCGCGAAGAAATATCGAGATTCGTTTTTTTTACCAAACTGATTCCATTATTTGTCACGGTGTATTTTTCTCCATTCCATATTTGAATTTCAAACGAAGAGAAGCCTCGCCTCGATCCGCATTAAAATATTTGATGGTTTTTCGATAAAAAAAATACGTCTGAATTTATTCTTACAAAAGCCTCTTCTCGGCAGGTGGATATCAAATGTAATGTACGTAACGTATACAGGTAAGTAGAAAACGTACATTCTTCACGAACCTTAATACATTCTTTTTGGCGTGGCATATTTTTAGACGAATGACAAATACTGATTTTCCTTTTATCTTCTCACTTTGATTATTATTCGAGAAACGTGTCATTTTAAACATTGATTTTTCTTTGAAAATGTTTCTTTCTGTAAATTGAGTGCCAATGCTGAATTTTGAATTAATATAATTGATGCTTTTACACAAATAAACATTCACTGTTCCGCTAGCATCAGCTTAATGGTGATGCCGGAATACCAAGTATCCGGCACTGAAGATAAGACCAAAGACCGGAGTTGATACTAATTTATTTAATACGAGACCCCTTTTTACACCCTAATTTACAACATGAGCAAGCAGTTATAAAAGAAATATTAATACATTGAATGTCATACACTGCACATTCCTCGTTACCGTTTTCGGAACTTGATCCCTGCAATCCACATAAACTGGCAGATTATTAAGATGGTCCATGCTCCGTATCATACTCGAATATGGTTCCCGACTGCCTCCAGGGCAAGAGTCCGGGATATTGATTGAAGAGACGTTAATTGATTTACCTGATATTTTTTAAAACTATTTTACCCTTTTTGAAGTCACACGATCTTTACACGGATTTTCAAGACTTATATGACAGCTTCTGTCTATCGTTTTAATGCTCAAATATAGCAAAATATGGTACTAAATATCGAATCCATTGTACTCAAATAGAAAACAATAAATGACAACTGTCATTTTTCGTTATTGGAAAATATATTGTAATCTTTGTTCATAGTTTAAAGAAATGAATAAAAAATCCACAAAAAAATGCCGCGCTCAAAAAGCTTCCGAGCAAATATTTAGCTCCACACTCCCAAAGCTTAGATTATTCTATCGTGTAAGGGGCTGCTATACTCGAACATGAAAAATATATTATAATTTCTCGGATTTTGACAATGGTTTTTAATTATTTTCAGATGGAAAGAGATGACGCCATCACCGAGATCGAGATTCTGAAGGACAAGCTGGAGAAGGCGCTGTACTCCTCGCAGAAGGCTTTGGAGGACAAGGAAGTGGCTCACAAGGAATGCGACAAGCTGCTTGAGAAGTATGATAGGTAGCTATGTGTTCTTGCCGTCGTCTTGTGGTAGGAGTGAAGTGGTGGTCGGCGTGTCGTACTCTATGTCAGGTTTCTATCGTCCAACATGTCTGCAACACACAAACATCAATTATCATTCCAAAAAAAACGCGGTAAAATTTCGATAATTTCAAAAAAAAAAACGATCGAAAATTTTGGTGGAATTCAAAAATTCCTATGTTGCCATTTTTTTGCTTTGTCGAAAAGTTATTGAATAGTCTTGAAAATTTATGAATAAATTCATATAATTCGCGTAATAATAAATTACCGGCAATCCATTTTGAAAAAAGCTTAAAATTGTTTTTTTCTAAATAATAGAAAAATTATTGAATTTTTATGTTGCAAATGTGTGTTTTATATTCTGTAGTAATTAATTAAGATTGTATTGTTGTTTAATATTGTCAAAATGTTGTCTTTTTTGTCATACTAATTGTTACGATAATAACATATATTTTGTCTTTACTTAGAAGAACTTTATTTATTCGAAATATTGATATCGGGTTAATTAAATATGTTTTTTGGTATAAAAAACATTATATCAAAATCAATAATCTAACACATGCGAGTTATATGTCATCTACAAATACCAAGATGGCAGTTAAACGTCATTCAAATGTTTCGAACATTTTTCAAATTTGAAATCCTTGAAATATTCTAAGCTCTGAATTTTTCTTTTAGGTAATATCATATGTTTTCACTATTTTCGTTATATTTAAACATACTTTTACCTTAAACCAATGGTTGATACCAATGTTTTGTAGATTACCGAATAATATTAATTAGAAATCTTACGTAAAATATGTACTTGAGCTTTATTTTTAAAGATGTTAAAAGTTAGTTTTCATAAATACCGTAGTACAGTGAAATATGCAATATAATTACGACGTTACACTACCATTTTATTGCCCGCTGTATAGTGATGGATATTGAATGATGTCTACGTCTACCGCGGCTATTTACGGTTTACGTCAAAGTTCAATTCTATGGAAAATTCAATATAATGAAATTTCCATTCAATAGACTTTACGTAGAAAGTAGTCGAGCAGACACTTTATACTTTTCTAAAATAGAGAAAGTTTTCCAATAGCATCACGGAGATAATAGTTTAAGTAAAACTTTGTTTTTGCAGTGTTAATCTTGTAAATATACTTTTAAATATTTTTCGCCATTTCGACTATCAAATAAAGTTCTTTTAAGTAACTTTCTTTTTTGTATGAGCGTGTATGTAAGTAAACTTTTGTCGAATAATTGGAGACTTAAAAATATATTGCTTCTATTTTTGACTATTTGTTTCTTATTAAAAGCCATAGTCGAAGTCTGGTGACAATAGCACAACTAGAGTTCATGTTAATATACTCAATTAGAATTAAATAAATTAAAAAACTAAGCCATTAATCACTTTTAAGTCTCTTATTTTTATGATTATTTAATGTTTTATTTTATTTTTACATAACTGTGATTACTTTATGCAAATAAATAAACATTGACTTTTAAAAGCCCATAATGAGAAATACAAAGGTGTAGTATTTGAAATAATAATTTAACACGGTAACAATTGATACTGATATCCTCCTCTTCCATTTAGGACATCGGTTTACTGGATTAAGGACGCAGGATCAGGTTCACAATATAAACACTTGTTTCTGTTTACATACTACGTTTATTGTTCACGAACGACGCCCGCAAAGCGAACGCCTTTCGGCGGGCGCTCAATCAGGGTCGCGAGTTAAACTTCAACTGCCAGCCCACGGCGCGATCTCACATCTCCACGGTACCAACTGCCAATATGACAGTCCTACCAACCGGCAATAGGCCAACTGTCATAACAAACAAGATGGCGTATGCAAGCGCCGTGCAACATTATATAATTAAAATAAACATTCGATGTAGATGTCAGGCAAGCGGACAAAAATAATAGACAAAAGATCGCTTGTCGAGGCTTTACGGCATCGGCCTTAAGGAGCAGCTGATATCAATACATTAAAAAAGTATTAATCGAGATGCTACGACTTGCAGGTTTCTGACTCGCTTTGTGTGGTTTCAGATGCCAGAACGAAGTGTATCGGCTCCAGAACCGCGTGGAGGTGCTGGAAGGAGAGAAGGAGCGCGCGCAGCTGGAGGCCGAGAAGCAGCTGGCGGTGGGCAACAAGGCGCGCGAGGAGCAGCGGCGCCTGCACGACGAGCTGGCGCGCGTGCAGGAGAGCGCGGAGCGCGCGGCGCTGCAGCTGCTGCGCGCGCGCGAGCAGGACGACAAGGCCAAGGAGGACGTGGAGAGGCTCGCCATTGACGTGGAGCTCCTGCGGGAGCGCGGCGAGAAGGCCCAAGTCGAGCTGCGCCGCCACCAAGCGGAGAAGGAGAAGCTCGCTGCCGACAACGAACGCCTCCAGTTCGAGTACGAGCGCGCCGTCACGCAGTGCGGCAAGGCGCAGGCCTCCAACGACAAGACCCAAGAGGAGATCGCGAGAATGCAAGTCGAACTCGAAAAAATGTACGACAAGCATGACAAAGCTCAGTCCGAAGTGAGAAAGGTCCAAGCGGAACTCGACAAACACCGCACAGAGGCCGAGTCCGCCCGAGAAGAGTCCGGCAGGTACGCGAGCAAGTTCACCAAGTACCAGGACAGCCAGGAGAGGACCAAGGAAGAGCACGAGAGGACCAAGGTAGAGGTCGAGCGCCTGCGGGACAGGCTCGACAAGACGCTCGGCGAGCTGGAGCGCGCGCGCAAGGCCGAGCAAGAGGCGGTGAGGCTCCGCGCCGACCTGGAGCGCGTCGAGGGCGTCAGAGGTAAATATCAGTTCGAGCAGGAGAAGTGGGCGGCCGAGGCGGACAAGGCGCAGCTCGAGGCGCAGCGCCAGCAAAAGGCGCGCGAGGCCGCGGACGCCAAGGCGCACGAGCTGCACGCGCACCTGGAGCTGGCCAAGGCCGAGGCCGCCAAGCTGCTGGGCGCGCAGGACAAGCAGCGCCAGGAGCTGGAGCGTGCGCACATCGAGTGCGAGAAGGTGCGCGACCGCCACGAGAAGCTCAAGATGCGCTCCGAGCAGCTCGAGAAGGACAACGAGCGCCTCAAGACCGACATCCACGAGATCGAGCGCCTCAAGACGCAGGCCGTGGCCGGGGACAAGCTGCGCACCGAGGAGCGCCTCGAGCTCGAGCGCATCCGCGACAAGCTGGAGAAGGCCATTCAGGCGCGCGACGCCACGGAGATGGAGGCGGGCCGCCTGGCCAAGGAGCTCGAGAAGTCGCAGATGCACCTCGCCAAGTACCAGGAGACCAACGAGACCACGCGCATGGAGTTCGACCGGATGACCAACGAGCTCGGCCGCATGCACGAGAAGCTCGAGCGCTGCGCCCTGGAGATGCGGCAGATGGAGCAGGAGAGGGACGTGCTGTGCAACGAGCTGCAGCAGGCGCGCCGCAACACCGAGCAACAGCAGCGCGCGCTCGACCACCGCGCGCAGGAGAGCCTCGGCAAGCTGCAGCAAGAGCTCGCCCAGTCCGTGCGTGACAGGGAGAAGATGGCCACCATTCTGGAGCAGCGAGACAAGCAGGCGGACGCCATCGAGACGCAGATCATCAAGTTCGATGCGGACACGAAACAGCTGACAATGGAGAGAGATCAACTCGTCCTCCAGCTGGAAAAGTCTCAAGACATGCTGATGAACTTCCAGCAGGAGCTGACGCAGTCCGAGCAAGAGCTGCAGAGACAGCGCGATGAAGTGCGCCGACTGAAGGAAGAGCAGAGACGAATGAATCAAGACGCCGAGCGCGGCACCAAGTCCGTGCTCGAGGGCAGAGATAGAGAGATCGGCAAGCTGCAGCAGCAGATCACGGTCGTGCAGAAGGAGAGAGACAGCCAGAAGCTGCGCGCCGACAAAGCGGAGAAGAAGTCGCAGGAAGTCGGCTCCAGGAGCGACACGGACGTGGAGCAGTGGCGCAAGCTAGTGGAAGCGGAGAAGGCGCGCGCCGCAGCCGCCGAGCAGACAGCCATGGACAAGCAGGCGCACGTGCAGGCGCTGGAGAAGCAGCTGCACGGACTGCAGCAGCAGATGGCACAGCAGCTGCAGCAGATGTCGCAGTACCAGAAGGCCGGTGCGCAGCCGCAGGGCGTGGACCCCAAGGAGGAACAGAGACTGCGCAAGGAGCTCGAGAGGGCACAGCTCGAGGCCAAGAACGCCACCGTCGAAAGAGAGCGCTTCCAAGCGCAGCTGGAAATGCTCGTGCAAGAGCTGGAGAAGAGCCAGGTCAGTTGGAGGATCGCCCGCCGTCCATGTGTCTTAGAGCGTCGAGTCTCCATTGTTATTGTTTTATTTTCCAATCCGGTCACTTCATTATCAATGGCGCCACGTGTCGTGCTTGAGGCGCCTCAGCGGAGCTCAGCTGAGTGTCGCCTCCTAGCTCTCATCACCTACCTCCGGCCCTCCTCTCAGTACTTTTACGTTGTCACTCATCGTTTTACTTTTATTTTCAGCTCTAAATGTATTTTTCTTTTTCGTTTGTCGAATGTTGCCTATTTTATTTAGTGCGTGAACTTGCACTGAATTTTTGACGGTCTGTACATAATTTACTCTTCATCATTATTATTACTTATCGTTATTGTTTGTGTAATATATTTTTACCTTTATTCTTGTATATTTGTGGTAAACTCGATGGTTAAAGTATTTAAGGCTCTTATCTAATATTGGCTCTTTATATATTTTCATATCAACTTATACAATTACTATTTACAATATTATTATTAAACCTAACAAATATTGTTTGGCTATTTATTTTTAAGTCGTCGTTTGGTGCTTTTTGGTGTTTTTACCTTAAGTTGATAAAACTTATACTCAATTTGTAACTTTGGTAAAGTTCACAAAGCAATTAAACTCCGCTTCTTTTGAGATATATTTCGCTTTTGAAATGTGTACGAACAAAGTTGTGCCATTTTTCTCTTCTTATAGTTAGAATACTTTTATAAATGTTTTTTTATCTATACACTCGTATATTGACTTTTTATTCATTACAACAGTGCCGGTTTTAGACCTTGCAGCCCTCTGGGCAAAAGAAAAATCTGGCGCCTCCTGGTTTTTCTTGGGTGGGAAATCTTCAGAAAACACCCCCTGTAGGAGCTAAGGCTGACATTAGCGCCTTTAGTTCATTTGGCGCACTGGGCAGCCGATCCACTGCGCTATCCCCTAAAACCGGCACTGCATTACTATTACAATATGATATGCGCTTCTGTTTGTTTGAATGCTAAGAATGATAAGTGTCGCAATGTTGGATGTGTTGTCGGATGGATGATGAGACTAACCGTGGGTTGACTTTTGTTCAGTTGGACCTTCTCGAGGCGAACAAGAAGATTCAATCGGCCGGTCAACAGAATTCGAGAGCTGGCGACGACACAGCCGCCGCTAGGAGGCAGCTTCAGGATGAGTTCAAGAAGCTGGAGGATCAGAAGAGGCACACGGACGAGCAGAGGAGGAACGTGGAGGGCAAGAGAAAGGAGGTGGAAGAGAAGGAGAAATCACTGACAGAGCTAGACAAGCAACTCAGAAAGAGGAAGGAGCAAATGGATCAGCTGGAAGCGTCACTCAAGAAGGTAAAGATCATCAGAATTGTATTTAAAATCACAATATGATCATTTATATGAAGTAATCTTAAACTAGTTTTCAAATAGAGTTGCTTAAAATATAACCACTGATATAACTTGGTAGGTTTCACGGCAGATTTGGTATTGTGACTTTTGAGTTTGGCCGCCATTTGCAGGGGGTATCTTCAGGGTTAACGTTTTTGTCATCAAAATCATCAACCTTGAGAAATTCACTACACCCAAAAATAGACTAAGCCCAAAAGCCACAATAACATAACCACTGATTTATACAAAACTAGCTGACCTGGTGAACTATGTACCGCTTCAGAATCAATAAACGCTGTGTTCAATTATTTTAGCTGAATTAAATTCAGGTTTTTATTGGGAGATGGCATTGTGTGCAAAATGATAATGCATACGACGCAATCTTCTAGAACCAGCAGCTCTTAAAAGCCGTTGCATACAAAGTTAATTTAAAAAATAATTATTCACAATTTATTCCTATGATATATTTTTCGAAAAATTTCAAATCAGAAAAATCGGTTCTGTCGTTCTTGAGTTATAAATAGTGTCACTAGCACGTATTTCTTTTACATACATATATATTTAAAAAAAACTCTGTAAATCAGTTTTTTAAATAACATTTAATTATTAAATTGATTTTCATTTAATTTTGATCACTTCTAGGCTGGAGGCAGTGCAGCAGCAGCTGGCGAACTGAATAAGAAGTACAGCGATTCTCAGAAGGAAGCTGATACTCTGAAGCAGCAGCTGCTAGGAGCTAAGGAAGAAGCTCAGAGATCTGCTGCCGAGATGGAGCGGCTGCTGCAGCTTGTGCAGATGAGCCAAGAAGAGCAAAACGCCAAAGAGAAGCAGATAATGGACATGCAAGCGTAAGGACCTACTTATATCGTACATGACTAAATAGAAGGTTATATACAATGCGACAATAGAACATCATTTGCGCTTTCTCATTAAATCACTGTATTTAAGGAACATTGAACGCAGACTAAAACTTAAAAGGGTGTTCAAAACGTTATTTTGAACATAACTGTGTTGTTCTAAACATCCAAAAGTCTTTAATGTAATTGGTATAATCAAACTCTTTATCTTAGAGTCAGGTACAACACAGGGCATTTTGCCACTCTATGTAAATTGAGGGGATCAAGGTCCAAAACAACAAGAATCGATGAATTTGCGGTGTATGAAATTCTATGTATTATTAATATTAATAAAGAATGCTTACGCATCGATACGGAGCATTACCATCCCAATAATCTGCCACTCTATGTGAATTGAAGGGATCAAGTTCCAAAAATAGTATCGAGGAATGTGCGGTGTATGACATTCAATGTATTAATATTACTTTTAGAAATGCTTACTCGTGTTGTAAAATAGGGTATAAAAAGGGGTCTCGTACCAAATAAATTAGTACCAACTCAACTCCGATCTTTGGACTTATCCTCAGTGCGCGGAACCTTGGTCTTCTGGCATCACCGTTTTAGCTGATGCCATCATTTCGGGAACGCGACCTCGGTTCCGGAACAAAGGGTCACCATCTTTATCTTAATCAACCTAAATATCTTAGTATTTATATCTTTCTGTTCGTACGTAAAACTAGAGCTTCGTTTTTTAACGTAAACTTTTTTACTGCTGCTTTTCTTTCAAGTTTGATTTAATCTACTATATTTTATATTTTTTCTCTTGCAACACTGCCGACCACTGGTAGAACTTAATTCAAATAAGCCTAGAACTTCACTTATTGAAGAAAAAAATACAGACAGTAAAATACTTGTACAAATTTTGCATTTTATTTTTTAATTTGGGGGGAAATTAATGGAAGGCTGTGTACTGCGTAAATTCTAATACTTTTGAATTGTTTTTAATAATTTACATTTACTTTGAACCATTATAATTGTAGCAATATTAACCCTTTTGCATCGGTTGTCGTCATAAGATTCCCCAACCGTTGACATCGGTTGACGTGATATATAGTTTTGCTACTTTCTTAGAATAGGTTTTTAGCATCATCTGATAGCTAAAGGATACAAGAACCAATGTGATATAGAAAATAGACCAGATAAGTACATTTATGCTTCAAATACTTGTTTTATAATTGGCAGTATAATTTGTATTCAAACCGAGCCGTAATGAAAGGGTTAAATAATGATGTTGATCCTGTGTTGTTGTAAATTAATTATATTTAAAAAAAAAAGTGTTTGGTAAATTGAAATTTGAAATCAATAAAGCCGTTATATGGATAGTTTAAGAGTTAGTTACGAAGACACGTACTCCAATATTTACTTCCACAACACTAAAATTCTCAAATTTATTTTTCAGATCCCTCAAAAATATGCAAGCCAAACTGAGAAGTCAACAGCAAGCAAATGCACAAATGGAGGAGCAGCGGAAAAAAGAGGAGGTAACATAACCTGAAATTACTCAACAATACTGACCAATCAGTGCCGGTTTTAGGGAGTGGCGCAGTAGGGCGGCTGCCTAGGGCGCCGAGTGACCTAAGAGCGGTGAGGGTGGCCTAACTTGCTTAGTTTTTTCACTTTGCAAAAGAAAAAATTACAGGGGGCGCCAGATTTTTTGCTCCACAGCGCCGCTTGGTCTGAAGCCGGTACTGAAGTCAATTAATTAACATATATTTAACTTATTAATGCTTTTACTAATACAAACTCTTTTTCTATTTCATGACTTGCCTTGGGACCTTCTTGCACTTATCTCGGATTATAAATTATATTTGTATTTATATTGTTAAGGCCGGCCCGGCTGGATTCCTTAAGAGCTTCTTCTAGTTTGACACCGGAAAGTGCGATGGTTTATTCAGTTGCTCGCTGTTTCTGAGAGCAACTTCGTTAGTGATTTTCTTTGTAAAGTGCGGCCGCGTGGCGCCATCTGTTGAACTGAAAGTGTTAAAGCCAGAACTCATTTTCACTGACGTTCGTGCCGTGTTCCAAAAAAATAAATAAACATAATATATAAATGTATAGCACACAAATTATAATATAAAATAGTTAATATTGTTAATTAAAAGTTGATCGTGTTCACTTTAAGCATAATTTTACAATATATTTGACAAAGTTGATTCGTTCGGTTCATGAAAAGTTTAACGTTGTTTTGTTGAGACATAAACATTTAAGTAAAAGATGCTTGCGTAATGCTCACGTTGCATTAGTTTTAGTCACTTTTTGAAGAAAAAAAATGACAGTGAGTTGTTGACAAATGTGTTATAATTTTTTCTAACTGTTTATTTTGTAAAAATTTACATTTAAAGTTTACTTTGATTTATTTTTTATTTGTTTTTATTTACATCTCCCTTTTCCCCAATTTGAAAAGAATCTTACCGAGTCCCCTTGCACTCTGTGTTCTGAAAGATTCCTTCAAATCAGTCAAGATCTGGACAGCAAGAACAGAAACATACTAGAACTCGATAAAGAACTCAACGACGCATACAACGTGTTAAAGAGTACTTCTTTGGATTTATCCTACGACAAAAACATATATTGTGAAACTGGACAAATGTCGCACAACAACGACAGCAAAAAGATTGTAATCAATGAATTAGAAAACATTCTCGACAAGCTTAAGCAATTCCTAAAGCTGAGTTCTGAACTCGGCGATATACATGACATAAAAACTGAGTCCGAAATCAAAAGCACGAAGATCATCGAACAAGAGTATCACATACAAGCATTGGAAGAAAAGTTGAAAGAAAAAGAAAGGGTTGTGATCGAAAAAGATAAAATAATCTCAAACGAGTTAGCTTTTGATGCTGAAAAGAAGAAACGGAAGATATCTGATCTGATGGATGAACTTGGGATTAAAAACTCTAAGATCATTGAGCAGCAAAATTGCATACAGATTTTGGAATCCGCCTTGAGAGAGCACAGCAACATTGCTGAATTGGAACAGTTGTTGACAGTTGTCAAGAGCAAAAATGACAGGATCAATGAGCTGGAGCAGCTTCTGAACATGTCTAACGTGGAGTATGACACAAACAAGCTGAAGGACGATAGGATACTAGAGTTGGAAGAAGCTCTCAAGGAGTCTGTCTTGATTGCAACTGAAAGAGAAAAAATATTCTTTGAAGAAGAGCAAGAGCGGCTTCGAGTGATTGGAAAGGTATTTATGACAACATTATCAACTTATTTTGTATTCATATTATCACAAAATATTGAGAAGTCTAGCAGAAATACTCATTTATAACTTAACTATAAACAACGTGCAATTGGTTTCACTCGTGTGGGTAGCTTTTAAGATGGTATGTTTAAACAGTTAAGTATGTTTTAGATGCACAAACTAGAGCAGCGGATATATTCCCTTCAAAGTGCTGGAGCTATGCGATGTGATACCTGCCGACCCTTGATGGGAAGGGTCAAACAGCTAGCGAACAACCTGAGGAGGATTAAAGCCGCAAAGAAGAGACAGCTTCAAGACCTTTCCAGAATGAAGTAAGTCGAAATTACAGCTGATGTTTAAATTAAACCAATATCTCTATTGTTGTTATAGAAAACATACATGTTGTTCATAAATAGGATGAATTTAGACAAAACGTGCATTACATTTCCACTCCTTCTAATAGCTGGAGATCAAATTTTAAGAGATTGAAGCCGTGAGCAAGAGACATTGTGAAGACCTTTCTAGAATTAAGTAAGCCACAGCTCTTATTGAAATTGAACAATTCGCTTAAGATATACCCGTACATGCTTTTTCGTACATAAATATGTTAATTTTGCTCAAAATTTAATTTCAAATTAGGGGATTAGAGCACAAAATAATAAGAACTATTTTGTAATTATGAAAATTTTAAATCTTCCAAAGCAAACAACTGCTTTACAATAGTCACTTTCTGTTCCAAAATATGGTAAGATCGATAAAAAAATACAAATATAAATAGACAACAGCTATCAAATTGTTGTTGTGCGCGAGTATTATAAATAAATATTGACAGTCATGAATTTAGTAAAAAAAAAAACTCTTATAGTTATTAAAATTTCTGACAAAATATGATATCAGAAATATTTATTAATTCAAAATATTGTAGAGTATCACCAATGTTGAAATTATTAAAACATGATTTTTAACTTACACCCACACTAGAATACCTACATAAAAATATTTATTTTCAGGATTTTAAGAAATGGCAAGCCCGTCTCGACCTTAATGTATTTTTTTTGTAAATATCAAAGGCAAGCTGTTAAATTATTATCTTAAAATTTTCAGGCAAGAAGCTCTAGAAGCAAGCATCAGCGAGAAAGACGCCCACCTGGCTCTACTTGAAATGTCGAGCTCAAGATCTACGAGGCACCAAGAAGAGTGTGAGCTTCTGTGCAAGGACCGGGGGCGTCTAGTGGAACTGCTGAAGAAAGAGGTATTGTATATATATACCAAAAACATTAAATTTCTTAATTCAATATCTGCAACAATTTAGATGCATAATTGTATGATTTTAAAGATTAGCAAATACTCACAAACACACTAGACACTTGTGTATAGTTACCTCTTGTGGAATATACATTCAAGGCGTCGAGGTTGAACAGTCTGAAACCTCTCCCAAAACGCATAGTCTCTGGTACGTAGATTAGTATTACTCCAAATAAGGAGAAAAAATAATCTTTGTCTCCTTATCCTCGCATTATTGTCACTGACAAATAAACCGATTTTTTAACAAATGAGATAAATCGTGGCACCTCCTAAAAGTATGTCTACATTATTAAACATCCTGTTAATATTCCAAAGTTTTTACAAGTGTGAATGATAAACCATTGCATCGATTTGTGCAAAATTTGGTATTTATATACCCAATTATTTTATTTTATTTTTGTACTAAATTTAATACAACTGCCATATGATATGTTATCAATATAATGAGATGGTGATTTTACTGATGCATGGAAAATTTCATTTCACAGCATGAGAGATCAGTTAGACTGACTGAAG
This sequence comes from Glossosoma conforme, assembly GCA_022606575.1. Classification (NCBI taxonomy): domain Eukaryota; kingdom Metazoa; phylum Arthropoda; class Insecta; order Trichoptera; family Glossosomatidae; genus Glossosoma; species Glossosoma conforme. Next base: position 2,789,681 of record JAGTXR010000058.1, on the reverse strand, counting down.
AATCGCAGCCTGAAGAAGAAGCATCGGACCCTCAGCAAGACTGCGAAGATGACGACATAGAGGTTGACAACTATTTCAGCCTTGCAAACAACGGGAACAACTTAATGACACATGTGAGAATAAACTTTATTACATTCTTAATATTAATGGTATGAAGTATAAGTTATTTTGTATTCTGATTTATTCGTATCACGCTAATTTAAGGCTTCATAGTTAATTGTTGAGTGAAAGCATAGCTCGGCTTTTTCTCAAAACTCCAAACTCATGGTTGTAGCACTATGAAACTGGGTCATTAACAGTTGTAGCACTATAGTGCATGAACAACTGTAGCACTATGGAATGTTAGCACTAGGATAATGGGCGCTACCTCAATAACATACAATATAATGCGATGTACTAATTCTATATTATATTTGTTTCAGCTTGATGATTCCGACAGTCCACCTGGAACAGTGCTATAAAGCTAAAATACCAAAGAAATGTATTATAACATGTTAGATTCACAAGTCTAATATTACAATTATTTTATAATATTGTTCCATACTATTAATTCATAAATACCATTAGAAGTCACACTGACAGAAAATATATTTAAAGAAAACAAAAAACCTAATTTAAATTGTCAACTATAAATTCTTAGTGAAAATTAATAATTTTCGTTTAAAAAAAACAATACACTTACATCTTTATTATGATTTGGAAATCTTTTTAAATTTTAGTGACAAAATTATGTAACCAAAATAGTTCAATTAACATGATAATATCAATTATTTAAAACATATTTTATTTGTTGAATACATTTTACAAACAAAGTTTGTAAAAATATATGGATTGGAATTTTATGGAATAATATAAAACAATTGACAAATGAATTCCGACAAGTTGGGGAATTCGAAATTGGAATCTATTTTTTTTTTATCATCATGTTATTTAAATCCCTCTGCTTACTTTTATAAGAATTGAATTTAACTACAGTTTTATATATTGTTTATTTATACTAAATAATTTGAAGATATTTTATAGCATCATAAAATAATGTATATTAATTTTTCAAAATCTTCCAAGTATAATGTTTTCATATTTATTTCGAATAATTCAATGATAATTGTTTTGAAATTTGCTATTTATAATCACTGCCACTCAAATTGCATATTGCAAAGACATAAGGAAATAATTATGTATTCCTTATTAATGTTGTTTATTATTAACAATTAACCTGTTTTATTGAGACGTTTTATATAATTTATCATGTTGATCAATACTAATCTAATGATAATTAATCAATAATGGACCATGGCGTTATTCAAATAAATAAATAATATTCTTCCTTATCACTTTCCTAGTAACACTAAGTCATTTTTGTAAGACTTTATTGATATTTTGGTTAATCATAAAGAAAAAGCACAATAATAAATTTGCCTATAAATTTGTTATCCCCAAATTGAAGTAATGTTAAGGTTGTCCAAAATAATTAATCAAATTCTTAGAAAATAATACCAATTTTATTAATTGATATTGACTACATTATTTGAATCTGCCATTAACAGTTTTTAAAATGGGATTCTATGAGTACATACTCTAATTTAAACCATCAAATTAAATTAAAAGTATATTTTAATCCTACATTTTATTAATGAATTCGGTATTTTCTGCATAATACATAATACAGACAATCGTTATTTTATTGTAACCAACGAAATTATCTTTATATTTAACAATTAATCAAAGTAAAGTAAGATTTTATTACAAAATAATGATTAAATATTAACAATACCTTCTATTTTTTATTCTTGAGAATACCTACCACTCAATTAAATTTCTATAAACTGGCAATACTCACTTGAATAGACCAATTTGTACATTTCTAGTAGAAAAAAATTATGTGCAGCAACTGAATTATGGACAACCTTAAATTACTTGATATACAAAATTATTTATTTATTTTGTATTTACATTGTACTATTATTGAATGTAATATATTGTAATTAATAAATTAAAGTCATCAATCCCTATATTAAAAATACATTTATATAACTATTATGTAGACATGTTAATTATCAGCTTATAAAGAAATTAAAATATAATAATATACCATAAATAATTTTAAACAAAATATTAACTTGATTAAAAAAATGTATTAAATTAAATAACCATTCAAATTACTTTACCCGATAACCATTAAAAGTAATAATTCTTTTAGCCTTCTACTTCAATTCTATCATATAATACATAAAGATTAAACATTTTTATAATATACATTACTATGTATAATTAATTTATATCCAATGACTGCTTATTTAGATTATAAAGGATCAATGAAAACAAAACTAATGTTAAAAAAACGTTCACCACAATATGCATCACTAATATTAAAAATAATGTCTAAAGTGGGAAAATAACATTATTTTTGACTCGATCTTAGCGAAAACCGCCAAAGACACTTTTGGTAATTAAACATTAATATTATCTTTAAAATGCAATGGAATGCCATATTTCTCTCTGGAAATGTGCATTAAAAATTGAAAAGAAAACAATTGAAAAACAAAATGATGAATCAACTAAAATTGAATAAATATAGTGTTGAATACTTATTGATAAATATTTGAATATCATAAATATAAAATAAGACGGGCTTAATTCACTAATGAAATTGATAAATAATTCGGTGACATTGCATTGTAAACTGACAATTCTTGGTGAAACTGTGTAAGATGCTTGTATTTTAACTGTACATACTTTTTGATATGTACTTTGATTTCATGATTCATTTCTTGGCAACCAGCTGCATGAAAAGTAAATTGTGAAGTCAAATTATATGTTTTTATAGTTGAATTACACACATCAGTGACATCTACTAGAAGAATACTATGAAAAGAAATGTAAAAGAAATTTTACATGTGTTCATTATAAAGTAATATTTAAAATTATGTCCAAATATAAGAGGAAAAAGTTGATCTCCATATATTAGATAGACGTTTTATCATAAGGATTATAATATAACCTAATATACTAATTAAAACACTGCGGGTAATTATACTATCGAGACAAATGGTAATTTAATGTGCAAACTGGAATGAATGAAAACAGTTGTTGACAACGAAACTACGATCACCAATCAAATAAATCAATTTCTAAATAAAATATTTTAGGCATCAAAATATAGTTTTCGAAATGTCAAAGAAAATACCAAATTAATTCAGCAAATATATTTTCAGTGAAATCAATTTTAAAGCAATGCAATCATATTTGATTTAATCATTTCCAATTGATTAACTATTCGAACGACTATTATTTAATAACATAAATGAAAATTGTAAAATTGTAGATCATTGATTGGTAAGAAGGGATTTAAAAAATATATATAAATCATTGTTTTTAAATAAATCGAGGAAAATCAATTTGTTGTAATAAATAGTTTGATTTTCCGCTTACAAATATATGTTTTGAGGCAAGTAAATTGTGACATTCATCTGAAAGGGTCGGTAAATATTTTGACGAGCTATCTTGAAAATGATTTGACAGAATATATTTTACGCCTATTTTTCGCAAGCTGGGACGAATACAATATTTTTAAAGGTCTCAAATTTGTTGTATTGAGTAATGGCTGACTTACCGTCTACATACATATGTCTGAAATTACGACACCTCTATGTATTTTTATGAACTTAAACTTTGTAGAACAATATCGATAGTCGCATTTAAAAGGTAAAGAATAACTCTTTTTTACTTGCTATTCTACGGAACCAGATCGTTAATATTGATTAACCATAACTGATAACTCTATCAGATTCTTTTCACTTACTTTTCAGTGGTATTACTCTTGACTAAATATTGTGCCTATTTTGTTCATTTATATAATGGGGTTTGAGTTTTTTTTAATTAAAACAGTTAATTTAACTTTTTATTTTGCACTTAACTATAACTTTTATGTACTGTCCTGAAAAAAGTAGATAATTTTATTTCATTCACTTGCACAGTTATTACATGCATTAGTCTTCGATGATAATTATGTATTGTGATTGTTAGGTATTATTGTACATATATAACAATAATTAAATTCAAATCTATGGAATGAAAATTAATGGAAATAAAAAACAAAACATTATTCCATACGGTATTTAAAATTTGAACTTGACACAAAAAATTATCAAGCCCAAAATGTTTTGAACTCACATTAAATATCTCATTAATTATCGCAAAGAATACCATTTATTATTTAAGCTATTTTTAAACTACTATTATTAAGCATAATTGTATTGTTTTATTGTAAAAGCTATCCATGTAGGCATCAATTTAATAGGGAAGAGAAGAAGAAAGACATTTAACGAAGCACAATAAATAGTACTAAGAAGATGATTATCTTATTTTAAAATACATAATTTAAAATTAACTACGTTTAATGTCATTAGCTGATTTTTATTATGCGGCAATCTCTATCATTGTACATATAACATTTTCTTCTTTCGGGTAAAATATTTTCATGTATAATTTAGCAAGATTGACGAAGTAGACAGTAGTTAACCAAACATTATGTTACGTCTAGTCAATTCATTTATTAAGTAAATATTATATTAGCCTTTATATTACGGATCACCTCACACAAGCAACTTATAAAAACCTTTTTTTATATAAAAACGATATGCATTTAAAATTATGCATCACAATTACTTTTAAATATTTTGAAAGATTAAAAGTCAAATAGTTATTCAACATTGACCCTTTTTCGATGGGTCCTGAACGTATGTAATGAAAACAAGCAAATTGTGAGATGGAATATTTCATTTTTTATTTAAACTTCAAACTGCCCAAACCTTAAACAAATGTGTAAAGAATTCTCAATTATCAATATGACAGTTCAAATTGAGTTTAAAAAAAATATTTTGTGTATTTAAATCAATCTTATCATTCTCTATAATGTTTGAATATTAACTGTCATTTAAACCATACTTATTTTCATTGGAAGCACTTATAACCATTTTCACTATTAAAGTTGATTTGTTATTCACATCAAATGGGTCCAATTTAGAAGTATTATTTCAATATAACTAATTAACCAATAAAATCATACTATTTATATCATTGCGTCTAAAAAGCTTTTAAGGTATATTCAAATATGTAATATTCAAATGACTCATGTCATTTATCAATAGTTTATTGTAACTTATTCCAAATAATCATTATTTTAACATTACTAATTCTGATCCTCAAAATCATGTTCAATTCTTAGTGAAAATGGATAATTATAAAAGTAATTTACTTTTATATTAATAGACAGAATATTTGTTTATTGACAAGCTAAATATTTTTTCATGCCAACATTATTAATATCAAGCAACTTTATTATCTTCATTATTCAATCAAACTGTTAAATAATTGTCCCTAAAGGAGTATGTAAGGCATGTCAAGTAATATAAATGAATCTTTACAATTTATTTATTTTTATTGTTAAATAACTATTATATTTCTTAGTAAATCTGCATAATTATTTTTTATTTAAAAAAATATATTTTGTTCTAACCATAAATGAAAGAAAATCATAGAGACAAAGATAATGATTTCCTGTTGATACCTCACAAGAGATAAAACAAAAAAATACTTTTTATACTTTGTTGCACTTAAAATAATTGCAAAAGTTCACAAAAAAATCCTAAAATCACAATAAATAGACAATTTAAAATAATATAAATAAATAATAAATCCCTTATTTATCAAATGTTTCATGGGTTTGTATCAAATGTTGTGTCTGTTAGGTATTTACATTGTTCAGCTCTTATTGTTTTCCGGTAATGAAATTGTAATCTTAAAAATGGGGGAGAGTAAAAAAGTTAGGTAGAAAAATTTAAATAAATGAAGTGAACATATCAATTAAACACTGAAAATTTGAAGGGAAGGCCATAAATTAAAATAACAAAATATATAAATCAAACGCTTATATAAAAACACATGAAAAATTATTTAATAATTAACTAATTATCATTTGAGAGCTTTGGTGTTTTTGATTAAATCATTGAAACATACCTTATTTGAACATATCATATCCATTAAAACAGAATGTAATGTTTATACACTTTTTGACTGCTACCATTTGAAAAAAACATATAATTTCAGTTTTTTTGTCCAAATATAACTTATGAAATTTAAATGAATATTTATAGTTTTCTTAAGGCATTCTTATTTTGATGATAAACTTGAATTATAACAAAACAATTTTATAAAAACTAAAACCCTCTAACCTCCAAATATTATAATTAGATTTTTAAAATAAATTATGCTGTTTTTTATATTGAACATTTAACGGACGACTTTTATCGCATAATATTAAATATTTCCACAGAATCAATTTATGGAAATAATTTCATTAAAATATAATATTTTTTAATAAGCAGCTTAAAACACGATCTACAAATATGATACATAAAAGGAAATAACTGTCACACGAAAAAAATAATGGATATTTTTCAAACTAATTGATAAAGTTCTTTATTAAATATAAATACGCGCTTTAAATATATGACTCCTTTTTCTACTGACATCTATTAATCTTAATAAAAAGCTAATATTTTCAGTTTATTACTGTAAATTGTATTCTACAACAACCAATCAATCGTTATGTTTCTTTATACTCACTTATCGTATACGGAGACAAAATAACGAGCTTTTGTTTGTTTATCTTTTTAATTACTGAGTTAATATTGTTACCTGTTGGATTCTCTTATAATATTATCTCAATATAAAATTGTTAGAATAAAACTATTCATAGAGGCTAAAATAGGAGGAGAATAGAAGTTGTAAGATGGCTAGATGATATTTTATACGGAGTGAATGGGAGATCATTGTGTAGAATATATAATGTGCTTAAACTCACTCTTGTAAAATTTGATAGCCGAAATTGATCCAATCAGATTAATTAAACGTGCTGGAAGATAAACTATTATAAGAGACGGTGTGACTAAAATCTGTTACTTACGAAAATTGCATTCAGTTTGATTTTAAATTTAGCCTCAGACTGTATCAGGGCTTTTAACTATTTTTAGCTAAATCTGTATAAAAGAAAATACAATAAAAAACGTATGTAAGTCAATGGTTGTTAGTTGATTGATATCATTAGATATTACGAGGAGCGTTATGTAATATAATCGCCCAGAAAGAGAGTACGCTAATCGAAATATAACTAATTAATTCCATCGCTATTTGAATAAAAATAAAATGTATTTTTTCATACTACACGATCACGCTGAATATTTATAACGGGAAAGTGTATTTAAAGAGTGATCCCATCAATTCGAGACCCGCTAATTTCCATTTTAATATATGTGTGACATTTCCTTGTGTATAGTGAAATAACGTTTCAAGTTTCCACCGATTTGAAGAGTCTCTATTAAAACAATGTATTCCTAGCTTAAGAAATTAATACGGTTAACAGATGCGTGTCAATGTTGAAATTTAATCTAAAAGCTGCAGACCTTCGGCATATGTTATTATTCGTGTCTATAAAGCATCCCACATTGTTGACATATTCACATTATTATGTTAAATTAGGAACAAATAACTCGTTTGTATGATGTTAATGTATTAAGTACTGTGTTTCAATAATGTAATTATGTTATGTGATAATAATTTTCCACGTTTGCAGTTTGATGTTATAATAACTTAGATTGTTCTCATGACAAATACACTTTTCTCCGATCTCAAAATATTAAATTTAAAAAAATTATTAACTCCTTCATTTACAAAAATACAGCTTTACAAAAATCCAATATTAAATTGAATTTTTTAAAAATCCAATACTATTTTTACTCAACAAACGAATGAAGATTTAAAGACGTAATCAACATTATTATTATATATGCAAATCCATAGCATATACTTATAGTATAGAGGTACCTCGACATACGAGTTTAATTTGTTCCGCAACCTTGCTCGTATTTCAAATTACTCGAATCTCAAAGCATATGTACAAAAGTCACAAAACGCGAGCACAACTTATCAAACATGCTTTGACAGTGAGAGCACACTGATAACTGATTCTCTGACCGTAGCCGGGGGATTCACTCAATAAAGTATCTCAAATTTTGCTCGTATTTCAAAGCAAAAAATCGCTCGCTCGACGGCACGTATCTCAAAAAACTCGTATGTTGGGGCACTCGTATGTCAAGGTACCATTGTAATTGATGAAATAAATGTAGTATAGATAAATTTGTAGATGTATCAATAATGCTTTAATACGTTAATTTGCAATTCATTAATTATACTTAATAAATATTCAAATTGTTAAAATAATAAAATCAACCTTTTTTCTTCATTGGTGCCTCTCTTGTCGAAATATTGTATTGTCTTAATAATACCTATTACTCGATATGTTTAAATGTATAAATCACACCTACATGCATCATATTATAAATTGAAAGTAATTAGTCATGATTATTATAATTATTGAAATGGACAAAAGTAGAATGTGATAATTTTAAGACCGGAGAAAAGGTTATTTAAAAGAAACAATGAACTGCAATGTCATAATCATACTCGCGCCTAAAAATACCTTTGTTATATTGATGAGACAGTCAATGAGATCATTCAATGGGGAGTGTATAAATTGATGCGTTTGTTCGCATTCGATTTGATCATTTAAAATAATATATAATGCATTATTAAGGACGATGTATCATGACAATTAAACGTGTGCAAAAATATTATAAAATAAATTATTTGACTGGTTGTTTTATTTCTTACTTTTAACATGAGGGCAAAATAAAAAAAAAACATCATTTCCTTTGGTTCACATCTTTTTTTTATGCAAACCATACAGAAGATTACCAATGATGTTACCAGGTGATGTTAATGTTGAAATATCATCTGTGGTACCTATGATGCTTACCATGCTGCATATGGCTAAGCGCTGCATATGGAGTGTTGATTTGCCAACGTCATAGACTACAGGCCAAAATTCACACATGTCCGCCATAAATTGCAGTCATTTTTTTTCCTGCTATTATCCTTGCTTCGGGTAGAAAAATATTTTTTATTAAAAAATTAACAAATCAAAAATATTTAGTCTTGATTGACATTTATTTTTAATGATCTTCAGACCATCTTCAATAATGTCTCCAGGGAGGCCAAAACATGTAATCATTAAAAACAAATGTGAATCAAAACTAAATATTTTTAATTTGTCAATTTTTTAATTAAAATTAATTAAAAACTACAATCTATTACATCTGAAAAACACTTCATAATGACTTTATAATAAGAGGCTAAACAAGTAAAAAAAAATGAAAAATCAGGTATATAAATATATATATTTATTATTTAAGTAAAATTTGTAAACATTACAATTTTTCAATCAAAACGGTTACAAATGACAGTGAAATATAGACTGATTTACAAATTTACACACTTGGAGTGTTAAAAACATCACCTGGTATAACTGTGTCAGCGACTGTCAAAGCAGTAATGCATCAAAACCTAATTGGGATATTTTTTCCATATTTTAGTGAATTATATTTCAAATAAAAAAAAACAAACAAGAAAAACATATAAATTCGAAAACCATTTAAAAACAAAACACTCAATTATTTAAAACTAATACTGTAGTGATTCGAATTAGAAAACAATTTGAAAAATAACAGAATAAATAATTGTATATAAATACGAAAATTGATTAAAACCCACCCAAAAATTCGATAAGATAGCTGATAAATTAATCATATCCTCTGTCTGAACTAAAATACAAGATTTTATTAAATTTCTATGAAATATTAATATTGGTTAGTATCACTTTTAATAGGCCATGGTTAAAATTCTCAAGATTCCAATTGGAGCAATAACTTCATTATGGCATAGATTTGGTCAGTTGGACAACAAACCAGCTTTTATAAAAGCCTGTCTGGCAGCATTGTTGATGTGACGAAATCTGTCAGGTCCCAAGTGAATCCCTCCATACCTGAAAAAGAAATTACATTTTTAATAAAATAAAGGTTAGGTTAAGAAGCAAAAAGAAAATGGTGTTAGTTAATCAGTTCTAATAAAGTTGATCACAAATACACCTTAAATTCGCATAATACAGTGTAACATGACTGCAATTTTTTTTACAATAAAGTTAGTTCAAATTTCAGGTAATTCAATTTTCATACTAAAAAATTCCTTGTATGCACAACAATAATTAATTAATTACTTCGCGGTTTTACACACAAACAGGTGAGAAATAAATCCATGCGTTGCTGGAATTCTGACATATGCGTGTACAAATGGATACAAGAGGAAAAAAATATGATCCGAGAAGATATTGATTCCCGTTTTCACACACGCACAGGTGAGAATATTCAAGCTCATTTTTATCACTCAATATTTTTTTTACTTCCTTTCACGACCAAATTTTTTAAGGGACTTTCAAGGATAATCAAACAAATTTTGTGCAGCATTTACATTTTAGGAAAAATTTACAATTACATTGTATTTTTTTTGTTGACCCAGTTTGATCGACACTAGTATTCGTAGTCAGATCAGCAAAAATTGTGAAAGTACATATAAAATTACCCTTTATGAGAAAGGGTAGGATGACAGTTCATAAATTATTTATATACGCTTTTGTTTTTCTTTCAGAATAAATTTAAAAATTTGCAGGATGTGAGGATTAAGAAAATTGAAATATATTTTTTCGTCATGAAGAAATTATAAAAAGTAAATTAGTAAAAAAAAGGTTTTTATTGGAACGATTCTTGCAAAAAAAAAAAAACCTTGAAGTTGATAATAAAAGACAAGAGCCTCCCTCATAGAATTGGAATATCTCCTAAAAGCAGATCAATGAACACTTAATAAGAGCCATTTCCCATCATCTGGGGGCGGCTCTCCTTGTGAACATTCGCCATGTCTGTCTGTCCTGCATTGCATTCTTGGTCAAGCCCAGAGTTTTCAGGTCCTTGTTTACAGTTGCAGTCCAGGTTGCCTGTGGTCTTCCAGGTCTTCTTCTCAGTGTGGGTATGTTGAGGGCTCTCTTCACCATGTGGTCCTCATCTCTCCGTGTCACATGCCCATACCATCTTTTAATTAGAGCATAACTTAATAAGAGCAATCTCCTCAATCCTTGAAATTAAAAATAAATACCATCGTGTAACGACTACGACTGTGTTATCTAAGTTGGCTAAGCACAGCATCCGTAGAAGTCGAGGTCCAGCAGCTTTCTCCCCGTCGTCGTCACAGTCGTGATGAACTCCACATCTCCAGGCGACTATGTTGTGAGTGGCGTCGGCGATCTTGCGCTCAGATTTCAATGTCCAAATAACCGAACTAAAAAATATTTTTTTACTATAAGATACATAGAGATTGTGCGTTTGTTAATGGTCACTAATATATGCCGGCGGGTAAAGCTCAATGGTCAAAGCGTTTGCTTTGCAAGCCAAAGATCGTAGGTTCGATCCCCGATGGAGATAAAAAAAAAAAAATTTTAATCGATTTCTGAGCTCTAAAATACCCCGGCTGGTGTGAATTTGATCTCTCACCCGTAAATTGACAGTCATAGCCTATTAATCAAATTTGGTGGTAAACAAAAGTCGTCTCGTGAAGACCACACATTCATAGTAAATTCCTGTAATAATTAAGGATTAAAAATAGACTGAGGCGTTTGTACATTGATGTGCGCGATCACGTGGTGTAGGCATGCGAGGTGTTAATAAAACTACATATTTATAATTTATTTTTCAAATTTAAATTAGTATGTTTAGATATGTGATTTTATTATATACATTGTTAGATTATTTCCTTTGTAATGAGGCATTTTTAGTAATAAAATTAGGTAAATGCTTTTATCATCATAAACATTAACCCTTTAAAATTTAGGTGCGGCTATTGTTTTCATCATTGTTCCGTAAGAAGTGTCGGTAATCAATGGAAAACTAAAAATAATCATATTTTAGATCTTTATGACGAATTATTATTTTATGCATATGTACACACAACTATATATTTTTTTATTTTTTAGTAACCCAATTAATTAATTAACTATCACTTAAAACAAACTATATTTTTTTAATAAAACTCTATGGCCTTGCCTATATATCGGCACGCCACACTCTAGTGACATAAAGTATCATACCAATATAGGCACACTGCATCGAGTGATTATCCCACAGGGTCACGCATTCCCCATGTGTTTACCAAGTTTCGTATCGTTACATACCGCGATCAGTTTTTTATGGCCTTGGTTATATATCGGCACGCCACACTCTAGCAACATAAAATGCCATGCCGATATATAGGGACGCCGCATTTAAAGGGTTAAGAATCATTTGAAATTATTGACTTTTGTTTGTGTTAATGAGAATGACTAACATTTCTTGATTTCTTACTTAACTTCTTCAGGAGTTTTTACAACAGCAACATGAGCTTGAAAATGACTTCTTCTGTCTTCTATAACGTCTCCGTGAATGATTTTCGGACAATCCAATATTGCCTGCAAATTAAAAATATGTATAAAAACACACAACTCAAATCAAAATATGTTTAGTTATATAAGACGGAAAAGTTTGAAATATGATAATATAGAAATGATGATAATTATGTATGAAAAATAAATATTAAAAATAATAGCTTGTATGAAAGAAGTTATAAATTGGAAATAGCAAATCTCTTGCCTGATTTAAAACTATGAAAGCCGCTTCTTTTTTAACTTCAATATGTTCTTTATCCGGCAGCGACTGGAGAATACTACGAACCTTTTCAATCCATTGGTATAAAACAGTTTCACCTAGATTTTCTCTAAAAAATATATACATCATTGATTAAAGAGTAAATAAATAAAGCTATTATAAATTTTGAACAGAGGAATAATGTTTATTTTCAATTTCTAGACTTTTACTATGTATTTACAAGTGGTTACTTTATTATATTTTAAAGTAGTAACATCCAAAACTTTTCATTTTCTTTACTGGCAGTTTGAGCCAATGAAATATTTGACAATTGATCTTCCCATATCTGTTTCATATCAAAAGATAACCACACGGCTCAAATCAATAAGAAGTTTCCTACAGTCGACAATGGAACTGGTGATACCTGAGGCCACCCTGCGGCTGAGCATGTGGAGAGGCACAACTGAGGGGAATGCTTGGATTACCCTGAAAGAGGACCTAGCCCCTGGACACGACCAGGGGTGGAATATATGAAGGTCCCTTAATACACTTCGGACCGGAGTATGCAAGACAAGCACACAAATGAAAGCCTAGAAGTTTTACAGTGGTCCGACTGAATGTGACTGCGGCATGGAGCAGACCCTGTCCCACCTTCTGGAGTGTGGCTGTGTCCGAATAGCTGCAGCCAGGAGGAGCTGATGATGGCCGGGAGTAATGCCATCGACGTCGCCCACTTATGGGCAGACAGGATCTGACCCTGATGTTTCCGACACAATTATATTTTATATATTTCAAAAGTTATTGCATTTTGATTTAAATCAGAGTTTTTAACGCGCAATGTAAATATTTTTCCCGCATTGAATGATCAGCGCAGTTGAAATCTAGCCGTATTTGATGTGTTAATAGTTTAATTTTACTTCACAAAGCAATTTAATTATAATATACATCTGCGTGCATTTGATAAACTTACAAATAAACTTCATTGAGAGCATCTTGTATTCCTTTTTTTTGCTGTCTGCTTAGAGATGGCGCCGACATCTCACACGAGGGCGGAGCCTCGGAAGGATAGTCGTCTGGGAGATGGAAGAACAAAGTCACATCCTTCCCTCCCTCGGAGAGATCTAGACTGTAGCTGCGTTCACACTCCATCTGCCATTCATCTCCGTAAATCGAACTGAGAACTTCAATCTCGTCAGCCTGAAAATATATATTTAAAAATACTAGTAACTAATTACTTTGACTCAGAAGGTTCTGCTAAAGCACTAAATAAACCACATATATCTGATAAAAATGCTTTCAGCTAAAGTTTATTATTGGAAAAAGTAATTCAGCGCACATGGCTTACCTAAAAGTAATGAATCTTAAATATTGACTTAAAACTTGAGCTTCCTTTCAACACAATTCATTGTACTTGTACTACCTTCTGCAGTCTAATGTCTAATAATAATAACTATATGTTTATTTTATTCTAACATGTTGCTTCTTCATTTTCTATTTTTCTTTTTATATAGGCATATATTTTTATGGTCGTTGTTGTCATATCATATAGATTTGTAATCATTTTGTAGAAAGGTATTTTACACCGATTATGTTTTAAATAAATACATACATAAATAAAAGCGTCCTTATTTTTATTCTATATTTTATTCAAGTGTATACGGTTTTTGTTAATTGTTCCATTGATTCTTCTGATTTTTTATTCAAATTATCCACTGAATTCGCAAAAGCATGAATTTATAAATATTTAAAAGAAAAAATCATTCGTGAGAGAAAAATAAATGATGTTTCGTTGGTTAAAAAACTAATAAATCAACAATCTCAAATATCATAACCTCAAAGTTTAACCTTTTCGACCATACTGTATAATTAATTGTATAACTTTAATAATTAAATACCTGCTTTGATATGTTATCCATAAGAATTTTCGTATTTGTTATGAGATTAAAATGTTTTTACTTGATGACATTACTTCAATAATAAATAAACTTAAAATATTGAGATAGTTTATTGACATTTCAAACGTCAGCGCTGAACACAAATTATCAACCGTGGACAAAAAAATCTAAACCACATACCTAACTGGAAATTAAAAAAGACTTAAATAATCATGGTTTTATCCTTATTTCTTTATTTACGTAGATTTTAATTATTACAGAAAGTAAAAGAGCATATTTTTTTTAATATTTAGGAAATACTAATTTTTGCATAAAACCTTTAATTAGATAGGTAACCATTAAACGATAAAAATTTATTCTTACCACTTGTCTATTACTTTTAAACGTTTGACAATTCGATTATTTTGATTTTATCCACACAGATTATTTCTTATAAAATATGATAATATTCGTTGCAAATTACTGTCATGTAATAATTACCACTTTTCCTTTCATATTAATCAGTACCTCATTATATAGTCAAATTAGTTAACCAATTATTTTATTAGATTACAAGAATGTACTTAATTTCACTCTTCTTACCAGACAGTAACAAGTTCCAACTTGTAGTAAGTACTGGAGTTCAGTACTGGGAAAAGTGGCATACGCTTTTAGTACATATATTGATGAAATTTAATGTTTGTCTAAGAATAATATCACTTAAACTGCGTACAGTTAATAGACAAGTGACATATTAAAATATCGGCAATGGTAAATACTTAGTTATTATATTTGTATTTATTATAATGTTGTTTTAATAATAAATTAAAAATTAAATACCAGTCAGACAAATTTTTAGTTGAAAATATTATAAATTAACCATAATACATTTTTCTAAATTGTGAAAGTGAAAACCTCCTGGTTAATATATTGTTTTTAAATTATAGATTGCTAGTTTTATTATTATTATTATGAAGTATTATTAATGGGAGACATTTCTTAATTTCTTAGTGTGATTTGTAGCAAATATAAACAAACGTTTTTAGTACATATAGCTGTACTATTGATCTGTTTATTTCAAATATAATATTTTCTTCTCTGTTTTTATTCTGTTGTATGTGAGTGTCGATAGTAAATCATTACCTCAATTCATATTAATTTCATTTGTAATACAATTGATCATTGAATAATCTGACCAAAATATTAAATAATAAACTCATATATTTCATTGGTTCAAACACCTTTTCATAATATTGTGGTACACTTTACTGTCAATTTACCATTGTGAAGAGTTGTAATTTTTTTTATGTAATAATATGTAATTTTGAATCGCTATACATTTTTTTTTCAGGAAGTAAATTAAAATAATATGATTCGAAAACAAATCTATTAGAAGATAGATTCGGTGAAATTATTGAGCTAATAATGGATATTCCTGGACTAGAATCGCTAACTTGGCAATTGACATCCAATACATTTTGTTTTACTGATTCATTCTCTAACAAATCAGCGTGTCGGAGTATTCTCAACAACAAACTCAACTTGTTGGGGAGAAAACCATCAAACCCTACAGACTTAGTCACTGATATCTTAAGAACAAGCAAGAAAAAAAACGTAGATATTCCAAACAGTTCATTAAGTCAAGTAATTCTACCACATTATGGCGAGCTTTTAAAGAAACTGAAAGAAAACTTTAGAAAATACGCCAAAGATGATTTTCAACAATTTTTCCGGAACTTGAAGCGACTTACAAAGCCGCTTTCATCTGTTAGTGTAAAAGAAGTTACTAAGATTATTGTAATGATCTTAGAATATTTAATTCCTAAAGAATTTTATGGGAGCAATAAGAATAAGAAAGCATTTTATGTTCTTGTGCAATTGGTTTTGGGAGGAATGAGCAATCAACACATTCCGGCTCTGAAGATGATCTATAAATGGGATTTGAATTGTATAACATGGCTGAAGTTTCTTATAGATGCTGAGAATAAGTTTGTTTTGCTTTACAAGTCATTGGTGTGGATATTAAAAAACACAGTTTGCTCCATTGTGTCTGTTATATTTTATGTCACCGTCACTAGATTGTCGCAAGAGACAAGAAAACTGTATTTTTACTTCAAGGAAGATTGGCAAAGATTCAATGATAAATACATATCCCAACTAGTCTCGAAAGGCTTTATAAGAAAGTGTGATCTTCTAAGTGTTGGGAGTGCAACGAAGAAGAAGTTACGGAAAGAATCAAGAAAAGATAGGCAAAATCTCATGAAAAGTCTACCTGTTGTTAGACTGATGCTTAAAGTAGACTCTTCCGTTAGAGTAATCGTCAGATACAAGAAGAAAACTCCATTGGAAAAGTATTATGCAAAAGCGCGAGCGAGATTATTCACTTTTATATTTCCAAAAAAAGAAGAAACGTTTGTTGACAAATATTTAAAATTTCATGATGAATGGAAATTGAAAGGAAATCCCAAATTGTATTTTGTAAAGGTCGATTTGCACGATGCATTTGGTTCTGTCGATATGGATGACTTACAGTGCATACTGAATGGTTTGTATAACCGCTTTTATAAGAAAATTGTCGATTCTAAGACGAGAAAGTTTGTCGAGTCGGAATTTAAAAAGCTTAATGATGATATGAAAAAACCGGTTCTCATCAGAAGTGGGGCTTGCGTTTATTCTTGGCACAGAGGCCTCGTCCAAGGAATGAGATGCTCCCCAATACTATGTGAAATATATTATAAAGCTGTTGATAACATTGTTTTGTCACAGTTCACAGACCTTCCCCAAAGTGAATTGCATTTTTTTATGCGGCTAGTTGACGACTATTTGTTTATTGCGGATAATAAAAAAAGTGCTGTGGATTTTATGGAATTTATGATTAGAACTGGTAAAGTCAGTGCTCACAAGACAATGACTAACTTTACTCGAGAAGATGGAGAACCGTACTCTAGTATAAAGTTTTACGGTTTCACAATTAATACAGAAACTTTGGAAATCGGAAGAGAGTTATCAACATACTACGGCCAAATTTGCTGTAGAATTTTATTCAATGAGTGTATAGCAGAACCGATTAACTTCTTAGAAAAAAGAATCACGCAAACCACAGTCCCATTGAGTTGCTTGTACTTTGATATTGATGTAAACTCAACAGCAATGATATGGGAAAATATTTTCATTACTCTTTGTATATCGGCGAATAAGTTTTGCTCCATCGTAACCATTATCTGTTGTGATGTTGCAGATTTGAACGTCGATGATTTATTCAACGTGTTCAAAAAGAAAGTTGCTGTTAGAATGTGCGATGCAATAGTTGGTCAAATGTGTAAGCGAAAGTCGCGCAGGGAACCGTTGGATTTTTGTATAAATCATTTGAGATACTTGGCTTACAAAGCGCTCAGTATATTTGCTTCTAAAACAAATATTTGTATGAAGATCTTGCCGCTTGTGAAGATTGCCATGAAAAAGACCAACTGCATGGAGGGACCGTGGAAGCAGCACTTCAGGAGTATTGACAGAGATGGCGGTGGTCAGCAAAAGGCTAAATGGACAATCTGCAGGAACAGCGAAATAAAACAATGCATTTTAAAGTGTACGAAGATTCCTGTTGGTTTTGAAATGTTCCTTAAATGATGTAATTTATTAATTTGTATTTCAGCCATTTACTATCAATTTTATAAACCTTATTCAAGAAACAATATCTTGAATTATTTATATTTTTAAATATGTATACCTATTGATTTTTTTTAATATTATATCTTTTGTGTATGTCTATTTTTTAATTAAGTTTTTTTTTAATAAACACATTTCAGATTTTTATAAGAAAATATATTTTTTATACCTTGTGACTTATGCATAAATGTTAATAAAAATATATTTAATCTTATTACTCTTTTATTTTTTCCACTTTTTTAGTCTTTAGATAAAGTCAAGCAAGAATATTTCTATACAGGTTAATAACATTAATTATCTACAACCATTACTGTACTTTTCACAACTTTTCATCCTCTTCATTAAATTACAATTTTTGACTTATTTAGAAATTCCCATCCTAAATAGACATTTTATACAGATTAGAACCAAACCCTGTTTCATACACAAAATTCAATCGGAATGCTTTTGTTATAATGTAGAACTTTAACAAACATGAAGTGTGAAAGATTTTTATATTTGTACCGTCAAGGGTTGTATATGGTAGTAACAGCTATAATATTTGAGTATCGACATAATCATATTAATCCACAATTCTAATATATTAGGACGTGAAGTTAAAACAAAAACCCACAGATATATTCCTTTGAAAAAAAAACAAGAGATCATATTGATTGTAAATACGCAATTAATATAAAAATATTATTTTGCCAGTGAGTGTAAACTGTAGATTAAGACAAGACTTGTATTGATCATATTGTTTCTGTCAGAACATTACAGTAAGTGGTGATATTCAGGTTTATTTCGTGTTTTAATCATTTTATACATAATTCTTGACCGGCGCGGCGCTTATTGCATAAATATAATTTTTAAAGAAACCAACTTACAACGCTGTTTTTAAATTATAATATTTTATAAATAAATTTATGCGTAAATGCGTATTTTATTAAAACAAAACTTATATTTTAAAAACACTTAAATTATCTCAAAATTCCCTAAAATATTTTGACAGCTTAGTGAAATGTTTCATTTGCTTATGGTCTATTAAAAAATATCCCGCGCTTACCAGTTTTGACAACCACTTCAAACGTCAGAAGTTTATGTACAATTTTTAAACGAAAGATATACTGTAATGTCACTTTTGGAAGATGTTTTCGAGGATAATGATGACGGGAGAAACCCTCTGGAGAGGGTCATAGAAGGGGATGAGAGAAGCCCCGAAAATTCTGACGCAGAAAGTCAAGGAAATGATCACAGTGAAGGTTAATATAATTTATTTGCTTGTTCACTTTTTGTTCTAAATTAGAAATTTTAAAAAGATGCATAATGCATAATGTATAGGAATATTTTTTATGATACTTTCAAAGAATATTATTACTTTTATCATACAGCTTTAGTAGGATATAGTTTTGACTTTAATTGGGTTAGTAAATATTAACTAGAAGTTACGTTATGACAAAATTTAGATTTTTTTGTACACAAAACATGAGTGAAATTAAGCAGATTATAGTAATTTCGTCCCTCAAAAGCAATTGGTTTTAATAAGGCGGCGAAAACGCAATTAATTGTATTTGACAATACTACTTACTGCATAGTTGGTTTATTTTGCCTGCATGACAGAAATTTAATGACTATATGTTCCAGTTAGGACATTTAATGAAGCATTTGAAAAATGAAAAAAAAAAATGTATATATGCAACACTTAAATCAAAGATGAATCCCACGCCACACACAAGATCTACCTTTAAGTGGCGTGGAAAGCGAATTTCCAAAAAAATAAACAATAAAAAAAAAAAAATTAATGTAATACTGTCAATAAAATCTTAAATGTATCCTATTATATTTGATTAAATAAAAAAATAAAAAAAATTTGTTATGGTTTCCTTGTAGCTGAAGAAGAAAAACCTACGAAGGTTGAGCCACCGAAAGTAAGAGTGGTTAGAAATCCCCGCACTGTATTAAATCCTAAAAGGTTGACCGGACCAAGAGGAATAAAGACAATTGAAGAGTTTTTCAAGGACTTTAAATTTAAAGGTTAGTTTTCATGACTTTATTAACAATTTCCTAAATATTTCTCGTTTTCTCTAGCTGCCTTTTCTATTAGCTCCCAGGGTAGTCCTGGAGTACTGTCACAAAATTAAACATATAATGAACTTGGCGCAGCTTAGTGTTGAAAAGCTCGTGTAAAAGACAAGGAGCATGGCAGCTGATAGAACTTCATGCAATAATTTGTACCATCTATATTGTTCAGCGATGAAGCGCATAAGGTGTCTGATATCAGCAAAAAATATTTTTTCTGTATTTTGCTTTGACATGGACCACTAATATGATGTTTAATATATCGTATGATGTAATTCTTCAACAGATAATATATTTCAAGACAATGGCATACAAGGAATTATCTTATTGAAATTGTTTTAATTATTATTTTCAGGCAAAGGATATGAAAAAGAAGATCTCAACATGGTGATGAAAAAATTAGAGCATTGGGCTCACAGACTGTATCCTAAATTCCAATTTGATGATTGTCTGGAGAAGATTGCCACTTTGGGAAGTAAAAAAGAAGTTTCAGTAAGAAATGTTATTTTCTTAAATTTCGGAAGAATAGTGTCAATCAAGGAAACCTATTTATCTTTTTTTTTAATGTTCTTCCTTATACATATTTAAACACCATGGTAAAAACAATATATGTTATGGACGGGGGTTATAGCTTAGTTCTTAAAGCGTTTGCTTTCCAAACCGTTCAATCTCTGAAGCAGATTTAAAAAGAAAGATTTTTAATCGATTTCTAAGCTTCAAAAATAATACCGGTTGGTGTGAGTTTGATCCCTAACCCATAAAATGCCAGTCATAGCCTATTAATTTAAATTGGTGGTAGACGAAAGTCCTCGCGTGAAGACCACTCATACATATTGAATTCCTGTAATAATAAGAATGATGCATGAATGTCAGGCTGTAGTTTATGACGTTGGCAGATCAACACTCCACACACAGCACTTAACCATATGTAACATGGTAAGCATCGTAGAATGCACATATGAAAATTCAGAATCAATATCACAATCTGTCAGTATTCTCCTGTATGTGTAAAAAAAATAGTATTTCAAAAAAAAAAAAACAATATTATGTTTTTAAACATTTAATTAAAATAAATTATAGGTGCACGTAAGGAAGATCCGTATGAACATGATATGCGACAGCCAGGATATTGTGAACCAGATGGACAGTGACGATGAGACAGAAGCAGCTGCAAAAGCTCCGGTTCTGGATGACTTTGATCGCCTCCTGGAGCAGCAGATTGCCTTGGCTAGGTCCACTCCAGCATCAGCCAGCAGAACTGTCATTCAGTACGATGATTCACCAGAAAACCCGAGATCGGCCAATAAAACATCTGTCTTTGCACCTCCGAGGGATAGATTTGATGATCTGGCAACACCATTAAGGTATCAACCGACATATTTATTTATTTAACCCTTTCATTACGGCTCAGTTTCAATACAAATTATACTGTCAATTATAAAACTAGTATTTGAAGCATAAATGTACTTATCTGGTCTATTTTCATATATCACATTGGTTCTTGTATCCTTTAGCTATCAGATGATGCATAAAAAACTATTCTAAGAAAGTAGCAAAACGATATATCATGTCAACCGATGTCAACGGTCGGGGAATCTTATGACGGCATATGCCGACAACCGATGCGAAAGGGTTAAAAGTGAAATTTGTATGAGAATTCTGAAAGGTTTGTTATTTCTGTCGCATGTCATTGTAATATGATTAATTCGTGCATAAATGGAATTTTACATTTTTTTACCTTATTGATATAATTTCATTGTTTATCTCAATTTGATAGAAAATAGGCTTTCAACCCTTTGGAAAAACATGCTTCATGGGTACTTATTATTATTAGATTTTAGATTTAACTTTATACTTTATTTTTTTAGTTGAAAGTTCAATTAAATAAAATGTTTTTATTAAATCTGTTTGTTCCATACAAATTTTGCAATCAATTTTATACTTAGAACCTGATAAGTTTCAAGAGAGTAGTATATTAACACATTCGCATCGGGAAAGGTATTAATACCCGTTACCTCGACTGACGGTTAATTATGGGAAGGGTATTTTTACCTTTTACACACTCTGATCTTTAAAGTCGGGTAGGGTATTTATATTTGTTTTTTTTTTTACAAGCATTTGACTTTTTCTTGCTTATGAGGGTCAACATTATCAGTTTTACGAAAGTAAACACATATTTAAGAAACAAGGTTACTAGAAAATTCTTTCATCTTTTAGAATAAATAATGTTTGCTTATTTTGTAAAATCAGCATATATTTTAAATTTTATTGTGATAATACCCTTTATAAGAGTTATTATTACCATTAATATCATACTCTAAATCTTAAAAAATAATAATAATAACTCTAAAAAACGTACCCTTAAAAGTTTTATTGTGTATTTTCAAGTTGTCGACATAATTAAAAATAAGTGTAAGAAGTTCTATAAGTTTTCGATAATTTTGCTAGTGGTGATGTAACTGTTGAGTATCATATTGAAAAAAATATGTAGTTATGTTGTATATTTTAAAAGTTATGGCAGCTTATGTAGAAACATATTTTTTACGCTCGACATCGATTTATCGCCCGTATTAGAGTATCAGCCGAGCGCGAATGTGTTAATTTGTAAATAGAACATAAAACAATTATATTTCCTAATATTTATTAGGAAAATTACTGCATAATGTTAAAAAATATATATACATATTAACATCCCCCATCTTTAAAAAGGTGACAATGTCTAGGAAGAATGCAGGAGCAGGTCGCAAAGCAAAGAACTTGTTTAGAAGTATAATTTGCGTTTATTTCCAAAATAAGACTTTTGTTTCCCCGCCCGACCATAACATGTTGTATTGTGGGCAGCGGTCGGACGGAGACTGTCCGCGGACACGGGCTGACTGACTGGCACAGTAACAGATAGTGCCCCAAAGATCATCTCGGCTAAATAATAAAGTAAAGTTGACAGTTGAACCAACTTGATATGGAGCAACTGTCAAAACAAATAAAATGGGGTATGCAAACGCCGTGTATTTTATATAAATTAAGACTAACATTATTAGACGTGCATGTCAGGCGAGCGAACAAAAATAAGAGACAAAAGATCGTTTATCGAGGCTTTTCGGCATCAGCCTAAAAGAGCTATATCAAGCTGATATCAATATATATTTAATACGGGTTAAAAAGCATTAATTAGTTATTACAAGCTCCATACAGATTCCTAAAAGTGAAGAGTACTATTGAGAAAACTCACTAACAGTTCATATTATTTAAATGTGTCTAAAGTTTTTCATTTCAAATATAACAAGTATTATTTCTATTAACACATTGTTTGCGGGAGACGCTTAAAGGCGTCTTTTCCATATTGTTGGTAGAGAGCGGGAGACGCTTAAAAGAGTTTTTTGTATTTGTATACTGTTGGTAGAGCGCGGGAGACGCCTAAACGCGTTGACACTTAGAGTAACAACATAATACGAGAAACGTGTGATTCTTGGTTACTCTGTGAACTAAAAATTAGGCGCCAGCTCTTTTGAGACGTGTAATATCTCATATAAGGTACCTAAACCAATAAGGTACCTAAACCCGGCAATTCGTGGAATTAGGGTCGGGTGGCCGACTGTGGTCATAAAACATTCACTTGAAAGCTGTAAGATAAACATTTTGTTTCATGGTCATCGGCAGATAATACACCAGTACTGGAAGAGTTTTTAGGTCGCCCAGGTATAAATACCGATAATGCTCCGAATAGTGTAACGGAAGCAACAAATTTATTCATAGGAGAGGATTTTTTTACATTCCTTGTACAAGAATCAAACAGATATTATTATCAAAATATGCACAAATTTAAAATATACAAGAAATCTCTCAAATGGAAAGACATTACAATACAAGACATGAAGAAATTTTTGGGACTTATTATTCTTATGGGACAAGTCCGTAAGGACGGTCCACAAAGTGCGTAGCGAAACCCGGTATATGTGTAAATTCTGTGCTGTACCATTACATAAAGGGAACTGTTTCCAACGATATCATACTTTTAAACAATATAAGTGTTTATTGTTTTGTATTTTACAAAATATATGTTATGTTGACCGCGCATAAAATGACTAAATCGACAATACGACAAAAGTGCAGTTTTTTCCAATGTTTTATATTTAACCTTGAATATTATAATTTTTTATCCAAAAATATAAACATTTGTGACCGCATAATAATAGAAAATTTCATTTAAGGTAAAGTACTTAATTTTTTATTTAAATATGATCAACAGTTCAGAAGTTATAGCTGTTTTACATGAAACGTAATTTGGCGCGCGAATCTGACAAAATTGCCCGCTTTACGGGGTGGATTAATAAAAAAAACCCCCGCAAACAATGTGTTAATAAGAACAATCAAAATTTTTAAAACTTTAGGTATAAAGCTAAAAAAAGCATTTTTCGATATAAATTTTATTATTGTGTTATGTCTTCAACAGCCCTTCTGCATCTACCGGTGTTCCATCATCCATCGTGAAGAATATTGTCTCGAACCAACAAAGTTCTAATACGGGACTAACAGAAGAGCAGAAAGCGAGAATGCTTGCGAGCAGGAAGATGGCGGAGGAGCGGAGACTCGCCAAGATACGGGAGAGGGAAGACAAAGAGAGGATGGAAGCACTCATGGAAGAAAACATAAGAAATAATGAAGACAGGGAAATGGACCACGTTTCTGAATAAGCAACTTATTATTTATTATGCAAAATAAAGTAAATCATTTTCCTTAATGTGGTGTTTTCTTACTCAATTTTTTGTACGCTATTTTAAAACTGCTCGATCAACAGAGCATCATTATCACCATCATCACACCCTTTACGCTCCTTAACTGAACGAAAAACTGTCACCACAAAGCTCTGTCACCCGCCGTAGTCGTTGCCCCATCCCATGTCAGCTCCACTTCCCGCAGCTCTACCAAGTATGTTGTGTGTATAGTTCCTGATGGTTTTCCAGGATGGCCCGAGCCTGAGGGCTTAAAGAAAAGGCAGCTATAGTTTATGCTCTCCTGCGGTATTTTCAAAACGTGTCCCAACCAGGACCACCTTCGCTTCTTGGTGAACTGTAGTATGGAAGGCTACCTTGCCCACTTTCATTTCGTCATTCCTCACAAAGTCAAATCATCGTAGCCTCAGTATTCTATGCAGGCATCTGTTCTCAAATTCCATTATACGGCTGCATTGGCTCTTCGTGAGACGCAAAGATTCACACCTGTAAAGAAGAATAGTGATGATACTACCTCTGTATAGCCAGCACTTTGCTTTGATTGAGTACTATTGAATAGTCACAATTGTTTGACCCGGATTATTGAACAGTAACATATGTGTTGTATCAAGATCCACATATTTTATTGCAATAACTTTTTTTTGGTGTGGCAAGATAGGAAAAACAAAGAAACATTTTATTTTCTACTCCATTTTTAATGCGTCAATAATAAATATAATAATTTTGGCATTTATTCAATGATTAACAATATTAATGGAAAATATTATTGGGTTACCCAAGAACGATACAAATTGCATGAATGTTCAAGAAACAGATCTATACATACACAATGATCTCTAGCTTTGCTTTTTCAAACAAGTGTTGTCACAACAATGTTTTTTTTTTTTTTTTTGGAAAATTTTGAAAACTTGAAAAACATACAGCGCTGTATAGAACCATTATGTTCGTAAAGTTGTGTTTCTTTTCAATATTTGAGCAATCACGCTATTGTATTGCTTCTTTGAGTTAGCTATTAATACTCTGGCATATTTGCTCATATTCAAATGAAGCGAAATCTTTATAGCGTCTTATAATCAAGATTTATTTCGTAATATTCAAAAGCTATAAAAATATTGATCAAATCGAACATAGCTTTTCATGCCAAAGATAATGTAACATTAAAATCAACAAGAGAAATAAAATATGAAATTTGCAAAGCGGAAATTCAACAAAATTATTAGTTGATGAAACAATTTTCATTCGTAAAAGTATACAGCGATTTATTGAGTTATTATTACTTCTATGTTTAAAACGATTTTTTTTTATGTAATCCCATGCAAGAGAGCACAGCCTGTCAAGACCAGTGCACTCTATGACTGGACGCTGCATGCGTAAAACGTGTGTTGTGTTCGTGTTTGTGTGTGGGTTGGGGAGATCGCAAGTGTATATTTATCTGTTTCTTTAAGAGATCCAGATTGTGAGGAGGAAACACAGACGCTGGAAGATCATTCCAAAGCTTACCAGTGGCATTGAGGAAGGAACTCTGGAAACTGCCAGTTCTTGGTTGACACATATTAAACGTGTATTTCGGCAAGTGTAAGACGAGTTGGTCGGTTTAGGTGGGTGCAGCAGGAATTAGTTCTTTAAGTTCCGAAGAGCAGCGACCATGGTAACAACGGTAGAAAAGACTAAGTGAACCAATCTTACGCCTGTGTTCCATTGATTGCGGGTTAGACGAAAGAGTGTTATTGTTTATCAATTGAATTGCTCTTCTTTGAACTGAGTCAATTAAGTTTAGAAGGTATTTTGTGTCTCCAATTCAAAGGTGACTACTGTATTCAAGGATATGTCGAATTTGTCCTTTATATAGAAGATGTGGTTTATCGTTGAAATACCGACGTGATCTATATAAAGGGGTCAGTAAAAAAAGATGATTAATTTTAACAGTGGCAGCTTTTATGTAATATCGATAAAATTTATACCTCACAAACACAAGTTTTTTTCAATCTATTAAAAAAATTACAGAGAACCATTTTATTCATATTTTTGCCCTTAGGGATTTTACTGCTATCTGCATCTTAACATATCAACCATTAATTTATTACTAATTATAGTATTATAAATCTAATATAGTATTTTTTTCAATCTAATAACTACTCCAGTATCAAATATAGTCACGTTAAACCAGATTCATTGTCGACACAATGATACACTTGTGTAAGAACCACTTTATTTTTGTATCATTTGTAATTACAATTAAGCTTACAGTTAAAAACCAAAGGGAGCACCAAAATACTGACAGAATACAATCAAATTGGGAAAAAAATCAGAATTTGTTATATTTAATAATTTAAGTTTTTTTTTGACATTTTTTAAAAAAGCTATTTGTGTCTGTGAAACAAAAGTTCTTAATTTTTTTTAAATAAAATATTTACAAAATTCAACACTAAAAAAAATACAGTAGAACCTCGATTATTCGGATTTTCGATTATCAGGAAATGTCCTTATCCGGACAACCTTCATCCTCAATTAGTCCGGATAATCGAGGTTCTACCGTATGTTATAATTTTTGCTTTCCAAAAGGGATATAAAAGAATAGAAAAAGACTAACCTACTTAATTTAATATTGATATATACATTAATTCAGCTTCTTTATTAAATTTCCACATGGATTAGTGTATTTAAAATATTTTATTGGGGTTAAGTATTGAAAAAATAGTTAAATGTTAAGCTAATACTGAATGTCTCTTACATGATTTCAGAATTACTATTATTTTATCAACTATTATAATAATAATATAAACCACACTTCTAGTTTT
The DNA here is from genome assembly GCA_022606575.1 of Glossosoma conforme. Classification (NCBI taxonomy): domain Eukaryota; kingdom Metazoa; phylum Arthropoda; class Insecta; order Trichoptera; family Glossosomatidae; genus Glossosoma; species Glossosoma conforme. The sequence goes on along the minus strand of JAGTXR010000058.1, from coordinate 2,761,935 downwards.
GCAAAGGTTTATGAGTAATTTTTACAATGATTTCAGCATTCACTTTGAGATCCATTATAAATGATAAATATTTATTTATTTACCTTGTTTTTACATAGATCACGTAAGATAGTTCCTCTGTTTAGTAGACTGCAGTTTCAACTTACTCGTAGCCTTCCTCAATCCATCACTGTCTAGAGACAACTGAGCTGCATAATACTGTCACTGAAATTTTGTTGAAAATCGGTTTATACGTCCCCGATAAATATATGAGAATAAGGAGGCACAGATTGTTCTCCCAAAGAGTAACACTAATCTGTCAGAGACTATGCCTCTTGGGAGAGGGATAAGACTGTTCAACCAAATCGCCTCGGATGTTGGTATATTTCACGTAAGGGAGGCCCAATTCAGGCATGAACTCCACGAGTTTCTTTGGAAGAATGATTTGTTGGAGTCGTCTGTTTGATGAGCATTGAGACCTTCTGTTGCTTGTCTTTAATGCTTTGTTCTTAGTACTTAATCATAAGTACCTATAATTGTACATTTATTTTTTATTTTATTATTAATTCTGATTGTACGTCAGTAACGAATAGAATTTTTGAAATTTGTAATGTTATTGTCTCTCATCTCTTGACAGTGATGGATTGAGGAAGGCTACGAGTTAGTTGAAACTGAAGTTTAATAAACAGAGGCCATATGTTCATGATCCGTGAAAAAACAAAGTAAATAAATAAATATTTATTATTTATGACAATTATTTAATTTTTGTTTATATATAATATGAGTTGAAATAAGAATTAAATCCTGAAAATACATACAAATTTAATTTGATTGAATATTGATTATTATACAGTGAAAAGAATATGTGTAGAAATTTCAAACAAAACCTAATATAAAGGTGGTTTGTTAAGTGATAGATTATTCGATATAAAATCCCCATATAATATATAGTCACCGCTTACTACTCTAAGTTTCTTTAAAATTTTCATTATTCGTAATTTAATACTAAGTTTTAGCAACTATACAATAATATAACTTTGGTTTGTAGCAGAATCTTTTAGTCTGCTGGAAATCACAAAAATAAAGACATACAAACTGGCAATGAAACGCGAGTCTCAACCAATATGTATACGCCTTGTTAACCTTGAAAGATGTAGTATCCCATCTCCATCACAAACTGGGTGAATAAAATTCAAGGCATTGCTTTTAACATAATTAACCTTTAAGCGCCCAGTGGTTTCCTTACGAGACTGCAGATTTGCGTCGTTCAATGCCCTTCAGTCCCATTCAGGAAGTGCTGATGGTTCATTTCACAATCGGATTACATTAATTTGTAATAAAAGTATTAAAGTAAGTTAATGGAAGAATCTATTGTGCGACGAAACATTACAAACCTTGGCCTGCTAGGGCATTGAACGACGAAAATTTGCGATCCCGTATGCCCTTATGGGACCACTGGGCGCTTAAAGGTTAAATTTGCTATAAAAATGCAACATACGAGGGTGGATCATCAAATCATTGACTTTTTAAATTTAATTTCTGAAACTTAATTAAATAATGCTCTCATCAAGTGTCATCATATAGATATAGATACATTGTTTTGACATTTTAAGTATATTGATTATATAAACACATACATTAGATTTTTTTATTTTATGAGGCTTGCCATTTTCAAGAAAGGTTAAGCGGTGGAGCGTATGCAACATCAGTAAACTAAATTATGGCATCCGTCTATGATTCATCATCCATTTTTATAGGAGATTTACGAGGCGATTTTCGTCTACCACCATTTTTTTTATTTATGTAAAGCACATACAGGAGGATTCCGACAGATGGTGATAGTAATTCTGAAGTCTCATCTGTGGAATTCTACGACGCTTATCATGGTGCACACGGCTAAGCGCTGCATGTGTAGTGTTGACCTGCCAACGTCATACACTACAGCCCGAGATTCACGAATCATCCTTATCATTACAGGAATTTACTATGAATGTGTGGTCTTTACGGGACGACTTTCTGATACCACCAATTTTAATTAATATGCTATGACTGGCATTTTACGGGTGAGGGATCAATTTCACGCCAACCTGGGGTATTTTAGAGCTCAGAAAGCCATTAAAAATCCTTTTTTTTCATCCGTCTGGGATCGAGAGCCCACGACCTTTAGCTTGCAAAGCAACCGGTTTGACCATTGAGCTATACTTGCCGGCAAAAATATTGTGTAAACACATACACAATATTTTGAATTTTATGACGCTTGCTATTTTAAATGAATGTTAAGCGCTGGAGCGTAGCCAACGTCACTAAAATAAATTATGGCATCCATCTATGTTTCATCATCCATTTTTATAGGAACTCACTATAAGGGACGATTTTTGTCTACCACCAATTTGATTTATTAGGATATGACATGCATTTTACCGATGAATGATCAATAACACAACAACGGCAGGTATTTATAGAGGTCATTATTCATTAAAGATATTTTTATATTAAGTTTCTTCGGAGATCTAACCCGAGACCTCTGGCAAGGCATTCAAACACTTTTATGATTATATTGAGGATTATTACAAATCTTATATAGAAAAAAAGGAAAAATTTTAAAAACACTTGACCAAGCGTGTTGAGCTTCAATGAAACTGTATTGAAAAATAAACAATTGTTAACACAAAATGTCAGACTTAATGATATGCTCTCGTGTATCAGCAGAGTTATTTTCAAGAGACCTGTCTCTAGCTACACGTATTATATAATTCAATTCGGTGTCTACTATAATGTATTAGGAAACAAAAAAACACTAGGCATTTTCTGATATAAAATTAACTTAATATATAATAACATATTAACTAACCTAATTTATTACATCAAACAATATAATTTCTAAGTTATTACAAACATTCACATTTAATAACGACAACTCCAAGTTAAGAAAATAGCAGAAGCCTTTACTAAACCTTTAAAGCTATTCAAAGAATCGATAGTCCTCCCATTAGCTTCACACTTTAGTCAAAATCTAGTGTGTTTGTTATAAAATCCCTCCCCTCTTATAGCAAAACGAAATTAGGTTTACTTTAATGAGACATATAAATATACAAACTTAATATCCATCAGAGATCATGTAATAATTATGAAAATATTAAGCTGGATATGTTACTGAAAAACGGTCAATGGAAACATTATGTAACATGAAAACACCTAACAAAAAACATCGGTTAACACAAAATAATATTCTGGTCTTTTTCTGGATTTAAACATTCAATTTGCTTTTGATAGGGAAAATAATTCACTCAACAGCAATATGCCCCAATATATTTTACTGAACATAATGTTTATGTTCCATTTTTGTTCTTAATACAGCATACCTAATATGAATATTTCTGTAGTAAGTGTAATAGGTAGATTTAAAATATCTACCGCACTAATATTTTACTTGGTGATTATACACATTTGAAATTAGTGACAAGCAGCTAGTTTCATGTTTGTTTACATAAAATAATTTGAATATGCTTCTTATCCATTATGTGTTCTTATTTATAAATTTGTTTAGTTACTGTTGGAGCCATTTATATTAAAGATAGACGGTCAATGAAGAACATTTTTTCTGCTTCCATTTATGTCAAAATTGATCAATCCCCTTGATATTATATATTAACCGTTTTCCAATGTTTTGTTAATACTGTAAACATTTAAATTTACAAATATTTGTAAATGTTAGACATAAATTATTTTTCGAATCTATTATTTGAATATTCGAATTCAAATTTATAATTCCAATATTCAAACAATTATAAATTCAAATACTATGAGTAAGTGTACACAATTTCATTGGATTTTGTTATTATTAATGTGAATGTTTTTAAATGATTATAAAATACAAATTGTCGATTAATATTTCAAACTAAACAATATAAAATTCCACAAATTTCAAATTTTACTCTTTTGTTTGTTCAAAATAAAAATATAATGTTTTTTTGAGATTCATCACATAGATTTGAAAATAAATTTTGATGAATATTCAAAGACATTTTGTTAAATTAAATATAATTAGTTACACAATGAATTATTATAAATATTTATATATATTAGAAGATGTTTATGTTATTTTTTTATCACTCGGTTTTGCATGGCATGAATAAAATTCTATATTAGTATTGAAATCACATGTATAAAGGACTACAATGATATGATAATTTTTAAGACATTTTATTGGAAAATTAAAAAATTTAATTTAAAAAAAAATACCTGAGAAATTAAAAAATCTATCGCAGATTCAATCACTAAAAATTGATTTTTAAAACCTTCCAGAGGGCGCGCTATGATAAAATTTACGACAAATAAACCTCATCGCTTCCCCCACTTTTATCACTAAGTGTTAAGCATGAGCGAGACATCCAGTACACCAGATGTACGGGGACCAAATGTCCCGTGCACCAGACATCCAGTGCGCTCCACATTGATACCGATGAGTCGTTGAACGAATTGTTTGGGGGCGAAATGCGACATAACTGCTAAAATACTTTTTATCAAGGTGGCTTTTATTTCGTTTCCATTTATAAAATATAAATTAAACACGTAATTTAAAATTTAAATGTTTTTACTTATTGCATAGCTGTTTCGGGTCAATCATTAGATTTTGCAATATTCACTTCCAACACAAATGTACATCAATTGGCAGTTACAAAGTTAAAGACATTGAAAGCATATTAACACATTATTAGCGGGAAACGAGTAAGCTAGTCATTTCCCTTTTTTCACATGGAACAAAAAAGTTCTCTATTAGGAGACTGCATAAATATATAACGGGCAAAGACTACGAGTCTTGGTTAGAGAACTTTTGTTACGTGATCCATGAAAACAAGGTAAATAAATAAATAAATATTTATAATTTATTATGGATCTCAAAGTGAATGCTCAAAACATTGAAAACAATCAATTTATATGTCTACCTGCCAATACAATCAATTTGGGAACGAACAAAAACGCAGCAAAATACCTGCTTATAAAGTGTTAAGAGAGATATTCTAAAGAGTCCTTTTAGAGACCCACACAAGTCATTACTCTTTTCTTGCCCGGCAAAAGAAATATCAACAATCCAGGCATACAAAATGTAATAAATATTTTTTGTTAAATTAATGAAAAATTAATATTAAAATACATAAAACGTTGAAAATGGATTATGAGGTACACATATATATATATAATTTAGATTATTATTAGTAAGGAATCAAATGGGAATGAACGTTATGATATATATTATTTTGTGATCTACGTATATTAATCTTTTGCGCTGGAATGGTGACAATGTGACGTCATGGTAAATTCCCCAGTAACTCGGGTGGAACTATGTACCGTTATTTAAAATAATAAAAGGTGGGATACGTACTAACGCAGGTATAATTGTGTCCCGCCAGTCGCTCAAGCTCCTTGCTAGCATTTGGGTGCGTTCTTGTTGTAAAACACGTTACTGCGCATTTTCATATGGTGTTAAAAGTAAACAAGCTTTTTTATATGCATTAAAATGGATAAAAAATTTGAATTGAGTGAAAGTGAAGATGACTCAATGTGTGATGTATAAAGTGATAAAAATAGTGAGAGTTTTGAGTGATAAATCTGATTTTATTGGACAAAAAAAAAACGGAAATCGGCGCCTCTCTCGTCATCTAGTAGTTCTTCCTAGAATGCTTTTAGACAATTTTTTTGTTAGGCACCATACATTGAAAGACTATAAAATTTGAAAATAATAACCAATCATGTTTATTTTTCTTGAATAAACCATTTTAAACACTTATCGATTGGTTTTATTGACAATTCGCATGATACTCATTTTCAGATTTTTTTTGTATCAGGTAATCAACTATTTTTGTGCAAATTTGTTGACTTCAGCATGATGAAGCCCTTGCTGACTGGTACCGAAAACCTCGATATACAATCTTTCGTCTCTTACTTCTGTTCGCTTGTCGTACATGAATGTGTCCGCCATATTGGCATTTGGGACTAGTGATATAGACCGTCGCTAGTGGTGCGCTGGGCGAGAGCCATCACGAGCGCGCCAGTCGTGTCCCGTCAGTCGGCGAGAGCATATTGTATTTTGACCTGGCCGAATGCTGTGACTAGGTCCGGGCCACAAGTTTGTAAAGTTTATCTTAAATATATGTCAATGTGCTTCTGAAAAAGTCTGTGTTATTAATCTGCTCCGGAACAACAACCTTTTTAAAGAGAGGAGGATGTTATCGTAAAAAAGTACACTCGAGTTACTGGTATGTCATACAAAAAAAGGCTCGAGTGCAAAAAGTTACAAACCCTCCAATTTTTAGTCAGCAATGTTATTTTTTATAAATAATTTTGTAATATTTCTTTTCAATGGTGATTTCAAAAGGCATAGACATCTAAGACAAAACCGTTTCTATATATACACAACTTCACTAGAGCAAAAAGTATTATACATTACATTATATACACAGATTTCAGGCATTTTTTCGTTAGTGTCATAAAGTCAACGAGACAATATTATTGAATATAAAGGTTTTACTTTTATAGCCTACAGGGTTTACCAAACACTAACCTTAAACTTTGATGTAAAAACATGCAGGAGAATATAGCCACACTGTGTTGGAATGACTTTATCAGTGGATTCTATGACGTTGGGTTTTTGAAGGTGACTGGGGAGACTTTTAAAGTATGTGGGATGTTGGTTCACCGATACCTTTATACTAGTCCAGGTATGCCGAACCTAGGGCACCCGTGCCTGAGGTAGCACGTTTGATAATTTGGATGGCACGCAAACAAATGTTTGCTAAGTTCCAATTTTTTTAATTTTTAAGATTAAAAAATCTAAATTTTGATTGACAAGTATTCCTGAATGCTTCTGATTTTTTGTTTTTTCATTTCTTGGACACGCTACACAATCGAGAAATAATATTTTTGGTTTTTTGTCAAGAGGTTCGCCACACCTGTGGCGAACCTCTTTGAAATATGACTTTTAGCAACCGCAAATTACATATCATATAAACATCATAGAATCCAAAAACGCTATTTCTTCGTCACTCGGCGGAATATTTCTGTGTTAAAAAAAAATCAATTTTACAAATTATCCGAACCTATATAGAATACTGGTTATATTTATTTTTGGAATACAAATTCAGACAGCGACAATGAATAAAAATATCTCACAAAGTGTTATTCTTTTTTTAAATTAAATATTATTATTGTAAAAAATGTTAGGGTAATTATTGAAATATTACTAAATTACACTCTCAATTATTAAAATCGGGCTGGACTTATTTAGTTATTAGATATTTCTTTTAATTAAAAGATTAATCGAAGATTATTAGAATGTATGTTACAAAACCTCAAAAATCAGCATTCGAACAACAGATAGGCATCCATGCTCCGTATTTGCAATACAATGGTGTTATAAATGCAGTACCGGCTTTAGACCCTGCGGCGCCCTAGGGATTTTTTTTTCTGTCGCCCCATATTGTTTACATTTAAAAAAATCTAAACAAGATTGGTTGCACTCAGCGCCCCTAGCTTATTCGACGCCCTGGGGCACCAACCCACTTCGCCACCCCCTAAAACCGGCACTGTATAAACGATAGTGTTTGATTGGATTTGTCTACATGGTGTTTGGTGTCTCGGGTAAAAGTGAGGTTAGGAAGGAAGTGACTACGGTCCATGTTACGGCCAGAAAAGATTGCTGATTCTCTTGCGGTGTTGTCGGGGGCGTAGGAATCAGCTGTTGCGCCTCTTCTCTGGGTTCAGGTTGCGGCGCCCCTTCGGGGTTCTCCACCGGAGCCTCGGCGGCATTATTGTTATTCTGTGGCGGCTGGTTGTTATTGTTATTCACATTCTCAATGTTATTGTTGTTAACGAGGCCGTGAAAGTAGCCGATCTGGTATCTGAAACAGAAATGTTTATTTTTTTAGCAATCTTGTCAACCATTTTACCCAAAAGTATACACGGATGCATGAAAAATTTGGCGTTACATGCAAACCCGCATAGCTGCGTAAAAACATCACATAAAAAAACTCACCTAAAACAGAATATGTATTGATATCAGCCTGATATAGCTCTTTTAGGCCGATGCCGAAAAGCCTCAAATATGATCTTTTATCTCTTATTTTTGTTTGCTCGCCTGACATGATGACATAGATGTGCATCTAATAATGTTAGTTTTAATTATATAAAATTACATGGCGTTTGCTTACGCCATTTTATTTGTTATGACAGTTGCTCCATTTCATGTTGGTGCAACTGTCATCTTTTATTTGCTTTTTTGCCGCGATTGCCTTGGCAGTGCTGCTTGTCACAGTGTTCCGGGCAGTCGTCAGTCAAACCCCGTTCGATTGAGACGAAGTTAACGTCACGTTACGATCGAACGGGGAAGTCATGTCTTTATCGGAAATAAATACGAATTGTGCTTCAAAAACAAGTTCTTGGTGTTGTTAATCTGCTCCTGCATCCTTCCTCCACGTGGCCACGAGACGAACCGCCGACTTGTCGTCTTTTTAAAGATGGGGGATGTCAGTATCAATACAATGCATTCTCTCCTGTGTTTGTTTTAGATACACTCTGCTCACTCATTTTCGCTCGCTTAAACAAGGGCAAATTGATTGCCATTGTATTCTACTCAACTCACGCCTGACTAATTGACTGTTAGCGGGTAAAAAAATATTACCTTTTATTTAAACCTTTTGGTTACTAAATATTTTTTTTAGCGAACTTGTAAAAAAACGAAGTGATTTTAGAGCATTTTTTATTACTTTAAAAATTTATCATAATTTTTATCTTTTTTACGCTAGATTGTAAAAATAAAAATAATTTTCATTCCAAACAGTTCATACTTCAGATTAAGTAAATAGAAATGTAATCAATAATAATAATATTTGCCAATAAAAAAGTATAAACACCAAAGAATAAAATATCCAAACTCAAATTTTGATTTTGAGATCGTATATGATGTAAATAATAAATGTTTATTACTGTCAACTTGTATTTAGATGAGCCGAGAATATTCGACGCTTCATCTTTTTTGCACAAGAATCGACCGTCGAATATTCGACTCTTAGTAACCAAATGGTTAACCACATTAAATGGTTGCATTGGCTCTTGTTTAGATACCCAGATTCACAGCCATAAAAAAGGATAAGGATAATACAGGCGCTGCACAATGAAATGGCAGCTATGGTTGAATAATCAAAAGATGGCTTACAGGTAAAGCATGAACCCAGATATGAGGACAATAAGAAACCGCAGGGGGCTGGAGTAGAGATAGACGATGCCGAAGATCATCATGATGCGCCCCACCATGTAGAACCAGTCCAGCCAGTCCCACGCCTCCAGCTCTGGAGCGCCATTATTGAGTGCGGCAACTTCCAGTGGAGCAAGAACATCAGGATGGTCGGCAGCTTCTTCCGCTTCGTCAACAGCATCCTGAAAACATTTCATTTAAACTGTTAACTGACAATTCAAATCTAATTATTCAGACATATCATGGTCATACAAACAAGATTTTTCAGGCCGGTGCCGAAAAAGCCTTGATATGCGCTTTTTTGTCTCATATTTTTGCTCACTTGTCTGACAAGCACATATAAAAATGTTAGTCTAAGTTTTGGTTTTAAGTAGTTTTAAGATGCGACATTTGTATGCGCCATTTTGTTAACTAAGGTTTTGAATGTTGCTTCAGGTGATATGTGGCGGCTAGTTTCATAGATGGCCACTTTGTTAATTTCGGCGCAGCAACTGTCACTGCTGCCGAACACCTCAGTCCCCTTGCCGGGTGTCGTGAAATAAACAGAATGTTCTGTCCCAAGCAGGGGACCTAATTTTGTCCATATTTTTTTACTTAAAATAAATTTCCATGCGCTTCTCGACGAGTTCTTTGCTTTTGCGACCTGCCTCTACATCCACCATGTGTCCCGATGACGATCCCAGCAATCTGGAGCCGCCTTTCATTAGACGGAGGATGTCAATGGTATTCAGACTGAATCAGTTAAACTCCGCTGAAAATGGTGTCATACGGCAAAGAACCATAAAATTCAAAGGGTTAAAAGAATTGTGAAGGATTTTTTTTTTAAATTAACTTCGCAGCAGATGTGAAAAGAATTTGAACTAATTGATTTGCAAAAGTAAGTTTCGTTTGTTGATATTTCATTTTTATTATTAAAACCGTATGAGAAAAATTATTCCATTGATAGTAAATTACTGTTGCTATCTATAAATAGTATTGTTTTATCTACTGATAAAACTTGTATCACGACCAGCTGGAATTTAAAGCAATTAACTTGATCAACTATGTATTGAGCAGGTAGCTACACTATACGCAGTAAAAGTAGAAATGCATATAAAGTCAAAAGCAGGATTTATTAATATATGTTGATATCAGCTTGATATAGCTCTTTTAGGCTGATGCCAAAAGCCTCGAAAAACGATCTTTTGTCTCTTATTTTTGTTCGCTCCCCTGACTTGCACATCTAATGATGTTAGTCTTAATTTTATATGAAAATACACTGCGTTTGCATACGTCATTTTATTTGTTTTGACAGTTGGTCTATTTCATGTGGGTTCGACTGTCAATTTTAGTTTACTTATCCGTGCCATTCTTTGGGGCGCTACATGTTACTGTGCCCGTCTGGCAGCACAGTCCCCGCCCGACCTAGGTCCACGATACATCATGTTACAGTCGGGTGGGGAAACTGAAGTCTTATATTGAAAATACACGTGAATTGTGCTGCTGAAAAAGTTCTTTGCTTTGCGACCTGATTCTGCGTCCTCCCTCCAAGCGGCCCGATGACGATCGCCCGACTTGTTGTCGCCTTTTTAAAGATGGGGAATGTTAATTGTTACTTGTTAACATTGCATGACGAATGTTTATTTATAATGCTCATTTAAAAGATCTTTGAATGTATGAAAAAACGTGAAACAGCCAGAAACGAAATCTCTATTGTAGGTAATTGTGACCTGTGATTTAATTTGTTTTATTGCACACTAATTGCATAAGTAATCAAACAATTATCACATTTAATACATTCAGTAGCAGAACAACTGATAACAAAGCTATAAAAATGAATTATTTTATTGCTCTGCAATCCAGTGAGAAGTCGTTTGTTATGAATAATCATATAATACATTAATAATATGATAAAGCAAAATGCAGAAGATCCAAGATGAGATTTCGTATTTCATAACAGCCAACAAATTTGCTTTATCACTGAATGAAAGAATATTCAAACATATAGTGTAGAAAATACATATCATCGGAGCTCTCGGATGTTTTTAGCACAGTAAGAAGAGGGTTAAACTGGGGTGATTAATGTGATTGAAATATACATTTTGATATCCTCCTCTCTAAGTTGGATATCGAATTACTGTGTGACAGGATGCAGGAGCAGGTTAACAATACAAAGAACTTGTTTTGGTTTCACAATTCGCGTTTATTTCTCAAACACTTGCTTTTTCGTCCACCCGTTATGGCGAACACAATTAGGCGTTCGTCATCACGGTCACGAGCGAGCTGACAACTGACTCGCACGCTCTGACATCTAGCGCTGCCAACCGTCGCGGCAGAAAAATCGAATTAAAGATGACAGTGCACCGACATGACATGAGGCAACTGTCATAAAAAATAAAATGGCGCATGCAAACGCCGTGCAAAATTGTACAATTAAAACTAACATTAGATCTGCATGTCAGGCGAGCGGACAAAAATAAGAGACAAAAGATCGTTTTTCGAGGCTTTACGGCATCAGCCTAAAGGAGCTATATTAAACTGATATCAATTTTTATGCATTATTTAATACTTTCTTTAGTCTACATAATAGTTTTTGTTTAATGTGAAGTTAATGGCATTTGATGTTTATCAACACAATTATACGCTGCAAAAATATTTATTTATTTTCTCCCTGATTAGAATATGTCAATGAAAATATAATTCATGTATTACTGAATTTTAAACATAGATATCATGTTTTAAATTCAGTAAAGATCATATGACTAAATATTTAGTATTTTTCAGTACTTGAGCGTCTCTAAGAAAAAAATATTATTACTTAAATATACATATACTATACATAAAATTCTTTTTTTTTTCAAACATCGTCAATCTCTAAAGCACAAAAATAACGGCAGAAGCGGGATGCGAACCGCGGACCTTGGAAACCAACTATGGCCAGGTATTCATACCGCTCGGCGCACTTGTCTTGGAAATTTTCGCCATTGCCCTGCCTAGACTGAGGTCCGCGGTTCGCATCCCGCTTTGCTTCGCCGTTATTTTGTGCTTGGATCCTTCGGTGCGTATACGAGCGTTGATAAATTTTAACTAATTTTATTATATGTATATTTAATCAGCCTAATAATAAACTATTGTAATATAGTCAATGATCTATAAAAGTAGATTAGAATATTGAAATAATAAAATAATATTCTAATAAAAAATTAAAAAATTCATAAAAATTATTATATTATACTAGTATGATATTGAATTCTACCAATTTGTAATAACAATGTTTTTACAATGTTATGATTATTTAAATTGTTTATTTATAAACAAAATAAAAAATTAGATCCTTACCTCTTGATTGAACAAGAGTTGCTGTCCATCTGGCATCGCTCCCGCTGATTGCATCCTGAAATCAATATACATATGACATTAAGTAATCATAAATACATTTTCAGATTTTAAAAAATAATTGATTAATCACTTCATGCTCGGTTTTTTTAGCTGTAACGTGTACTGTATCATGAGGCATTGATAAATACAGCTGAAAGCCGACCCTTTTTTATGAATATGCATAAACATTGAACAAATGCAAGAGCGGCAAAAACGGAAAGTGTGAGCGCGATCGTAACGACGTGGAAAATTTTCCCGCACCGGTACGAGTGCGGACATGAAGTGGTTAAATCATTATTTCTTTTCACTAATAGAAACATCAATAATTTCATAGTATGTACCCAAGAATTGTGGCAAATTTTTGACAAAAATTAATACTCTTTAACAACTGTAGCGTTTTCTTGTAATAAAACATAAGAGACATAAATCATTGCTAATTTACTATTGTTTACTTTGGGCTTCACTTACATGTGTGCATAAAACTGCATATACTGCATCTGCATTTGCTGCAGCCACGCCATCTGCGCAGAGAATGCAACAGGATCCACATTCGCCGGCATCGGCGCGCCCATCGGAGCCGTCCCGAACCCGGCACTCGAACTGAACCCGCTCGGCGCGAACCCGGCAGCTGCGTTATACATACTCGGGTTGAACCCACCCGCGGGATTGAACCCGCTAGGCGTCGCATCGGCGTAGCTCGCCCACTGAGCATATCCTGCACCGTTCCACGCATTAGCCGCTTGGATACTATCCCAGTAATAAGCGTGCGCGGGATACTGCGAATTAGGATTGTTTGCTTGGTTTGATGCTGCAGCATCGTTTGCTTCAATGTTCCTTCTTCTCAAGCCGTCTGTGTTGGAAGCTTCTCGTGAAGTGTTGATGTTATTTGTGTTGTTTGATTCAGCATTGTCTGTGACATTTTCGTTGACTGGCTGCGTGTTGTTCTGTTCCCGGACGGGTTCTGGAGGAGTTGTCGGCTTGGTGATGGGTTTGGAAGGAGGGTTGTATCGCGACGCACACACCAGGTGTACGGTGTGAGTGTCCTGGCCTTCGTATCTGCGGAGAATATCTTTTAAGACGACCGTATCGGAGAGGAGCTGGCCGGAATATATCAATTTCTGCTCTTCCGTTTTCTGAAACAAAATAAAATAAAAATCAATTTTATGTAAAGCTTCATTTATATTTTTACGTGGCATAGGGAACCATCAACCACCAGTTTTCCATAGTAAAGAGCATTAGACAGCAGTCCATCTAAAAGAAAAAGCAAATTTAAATAAGAATTTAATATTTTAAAGGGCAACCTCATTTTTGCAACAAAAAAATATAGTGTACAGGTATGTTTCTCTCCTTTCAAAACTTTTGGCAGCCAAAAAGGGCGTTAGTTTTTGCTTTTTATATGAGACGAAGGGCTGTAAATGAGTGAAAGGAGCCAAAATACTGAGGTTTAGAGTTATAAAATTGTAGTTGAATAGGCTGGGCACGGTTCTTCTAATGAGTCAAATCATTCAGAAAAAATATCGGCGAGGCGGATGCGAACCGCGGACCTTTGAAACCAACCATTTTGCCTAGGTAATTATACCTCAGCCACCGGCCAATTTCTTCCACCTGAGATGACTCGTCTCTGATCTTGTATATAAGTTATCATCGTCGCTGTAGTATATATTAAGCTTGTGAATAAATGCATTCTGATTGAATAATAAAAATTAAAAATATACATACTTTGAATATATACTATAGCATCATCTATCATACGATGATAACTTATATACAAGATCAGAGACGAGTCATCTCAGGTGGAAGAAAAAGAGGCCCGGTGCTCCCGCCGATATTTTTTCTGAATGATTTGACTCGTTTAAGGATTTTTATGTATAGTATATGTATATTTAATTGCTTATAATATTGTAAAATAGTCAATGATCTATAAAAGTAGATTAGAATATTGAAATAATAAAATAATATTCTAATAAATAATTTAAAATATCCACATTTAAATTTAGTTTCAAACCCTAGTTGCCCCCTTTCAGACAGCACATTCTCTGGGCCTGTCAGTTCCTTTTGTTAGAAAGAGGAGTCCTTTTCGAAGCAGTTTGAGGGAATCGCCTCAGCCCTATCGAGCATGCAGACTTTGTGGCCACTAAAAAAAATTCCACGCATTTACAATTTTTGCTCGTATTTTCGGTGAGAGAAACTTTCTTCCATTTCCATCTTTTTACAACCCGTGATTGTGATTCTAATCTCTTTCACGGGTTATTTCTTTTTAGCACTTCTGTGCAGTGGCCACAATTGTTCAGAGGGGACTCCCACTGGGTTATTAGTTGCTAACTGATCATAATCTGAATGAGCACATCATCACCGGAAGGCAGTCAAGGAGACTTAACTGTCCTCCGGTGTGATGGGGGTGTGAGGCGGGTAAATTCCACTCGTTGGCAAGGTTTTATCTAGAATAGATTCTAGAATATCTATAAATGGTTACATTCTAGGGCTATAGGCCATAACACTCAGCAAAATATATATTATCGGTATGTACTTATATGTATGCATAAGATTTCTTGGTATAAAATAAACAAAGAAAAATTAATACAGCTGTTTTATATTGTTTATAGCTTCAGTGTTATCCGTAAAATAAAGTTCCCAGTGATTTTTCACAGTGTAAAACATGTTTAATTCCATTAATGCATACATTTTTGTAAAGTTCAGACTTTTACCTAGTTTTGAGCTTTTGAATGCCCGAGTCAAAAAAAAACCGCCAACACGCCACGCAGATACCCGAGAACCGCTTTTTCCAGCTCTTCTCTATCACCGAAATGCGTTCCACCCAGGTATTCTTCATGTCAGGGAAGAGATGGTAGTCACTTGGGGCTAAGTCCGGGCTGTAGGGTGGGTGTTTGACAATACCCCATCCAAATTTATCGTACGGTCAACATTCTTGTCACCCACCTCGCGTAAACTTTAGCATACCCTAGATGCTCTGTCAAAATCTTGTCAATAGAGGTTTTGCTGACATTAGGGATTGCTGCCTCCACTTTTGCAATTGTTTCGTCAGAAACAGATGGTCGTACGGAACGCTTCTCATGGACGTTCTCACGTACGCCCATTCTTCAACTCTCTGCACTATTTACGCACGTGTTGTACGCTCATACACTTGTCTCCATAGATTTCGCATAGCTGGGAATGGATTTCTACCGGCGCAATGTTTTTTGCAGACAGGAAACGGTTCACAGAGCGCAGCTCACACCTGGCGGGCAAAGCGAGGGGGAAATCCCTAGCGAGCTCCACAGGCTACACTACAGAATCGCGGTATCCTCCATAACAGCGCTTTTCAGGACTGTAGCGCCATGGAAACTTTATTTTACGGCGTACATTGAAGAAAGAAAAATCAAAATCTATGCATCATATGGAAACATACTTAGTTCATAGTGTAGAGAAGAATAATTAAATATTATTATTCATTTCAGTCTTTCACATCTTAAATCGTAAATTAAACATCATGAATTGCAGTTTGGTTGCAAGTCCCAAAAATCACACAATCAATTATAAAGATAATCCAATTAACACAAATGCTGTTATGTAAAATTAAATTAGATAATGTTGTCATTATTTTGCAATCTAATTTTATTTATGGCTTCCTGATATATTATGTTTAATGTCAATGACTAATTAAGACTCATTATCTCAACAATACATAAAGATAAATCAATATTTTTAGGTGCCATTGTAAATACCCACGTAAGTTAATGTTTTGAGATTTCATAATATATTTTATAGTACAGTGGTACCTCGACATATGAGTTTAATTCGTTCCGCAACCTTGCTCGTATTTCAAATTACTCGAATCTCAAAGCAAATTTCCCCATTGAAATTAATTTAACAAAAAGATGATTTGACAGTGAGAGCACACTGATAACTGATTCTTTGACCCGCCAAGCCGATTGCTCGTATCTCAAATTTTGGATGTATTTCAAAGCAAAAAAATCGCTCGCTCGACTGCTCGTATCTCAAAAAACTCGTATGTTGGGGCACTCATATGTCAAGGTACCATTGTATATCTATAATTTTCTGGATATAAGGTAATTACTTTGTTGACAAAGAGAAAAATTATTTTATGTTTTTTTAAATATATAAACTCACTTAGAAGATAACATCCCCTTTACCTAGATAGTTATCAGGACGCGAATTGGACAGATGGGGAGCAGATGAGCAACACAAAGAGTTTTTCAAAAGCACATTGAGATATCTTCAAAGTAAAAATTGACAAACTTTCCGCCCGAGGCGTATGCTTTCAGGCCCCGGACGCATCACAATAACTACTGGTCGCGGTCGGGGGACATCTGGTGACTGGCCACTAAACGCTCGTAGTGGGAGACAGCGCAGCACCGCTAGTGGCAATCTAGAGAACGAGTCCTATCGAGCTGATATCAACGAATATAGCCCAATGGTGAGATCTCATCTGAAGCTATAATACATTTTAAGGCGGTTCAGTTTATTTTTAAGTAAAGGCATGCATGCAGGAGAGCTAGCCAATATTGGTAGGATCTATGACGCTCAAAAAGGGCAGCTAGGCACTGCATGCGTAAAGGATGTGTGATATTTGTGCAAGGGTTAGGGTCATTGTATATGTATATTGATCTGTTTCTTGAAGAGATCTATATTGTATGAAGGAGAAAATGCAAATATGAAAATATGTTATCTGTATTCCATGAATAGAGGTAAGTATGCTATTATTTATAAGGCAAAGTGCTCTTCTTCACGTTTATATTATTGATATTAAATTTTATTAAAAAAGGTCCCACTAAAAATTATTATTAAAAAAAACAGTATAATAATATAGCTGCTTCATATCAACGAAAATTACAGAATAACCTTTGATTGTGCAATTCTCTTAAATCTCTGATAAATAATAATTGTCTATTAATTACGGATATTTTTGTATTATGGAATGTATTTTTAAAATCATAACATTTATTTTACGAGTTTAACATCTTGCCATCATTCATTGCTTTTCTACTCTCAAATAAGTTATGAGTAATAAATGAGTAAAAAATAATAACTGACGTGTTTCTTTGCACAATCATTAAATCGTATGTCAAAGACAACAACATAATATATACACACACATATATATATATTTCTGTTACTATTGCATGTCATTTAGTGAAATAAATTATCACTGGGTATCGGGAGAAGATAAATACTTACAGGTTTACATGGGTAGACTTCTGACAAATATCCTTTCAGCTTCCGGATGGTCCACGTCAGTTCACACCTGATCGTCTGATCTTCGATCTGCTGGTTAGGAGCTTTGACGATCAACGTCACATTCAGGCCCTCCATTATTAGGCAGACAAACCAAACGAGAGTCGCAAGAAAAATAAAATAATAATAAAGCACTGAAACTATTTCATTGGCGAATATTTAACAGAAGCACACAAGTCAACAGGAGGTAAATAAAGTGTCAACATCAAAACCTGGCTGTCAATAAATAAATTATACAGCAAAAATATTAGAAATAATTTATCAGAATCACCAATCACTGTAATCAATATAACTTTGATTGCACTAATGTATTATTTTCTAAAGCGAATACTAGAAGCACTAAAGTCACTAGCAGGTAAATAAAGTGTAAATATTGGCGTGTCGAAAAAACCTAGCTGTCAATTATTTTACTGCAGAGCGAGACTGAAAATCATTTATCGAATCTTAATCACTGTACTTGTTTATCACTTTATTGCGTTTATTGTAATATTTATGACTGTAATCGCAGAGATATTCTTATTTTAGTATCACGTAATATTTTGTGTTATTTATCTTGAAACCATTCGTCGGATTTTGATTGGCGATCTGACTGGTTGACGTTTATACTCGAGTGACTCGCGATTTTTTTGTTATCTCGTTTTTTTCACCAACTTCTTCAAGAAAGAAAGAGATAAGTATTTTTTGCTCGCTTATTTTGAGGCATAGACTTTGTAAATATTATGACCTTAGAATAATATCCATCTGTGGTCAGATAAATCTAGTGAAAAATAAAAATTCAAATTGTGTAACAAGAAAAAATATTTTCACTAAAGTAGATATGTATAACTGATTTTTTAAATATGTCAAATTAATAAAAAAAAAAATCTACTGCGGTAGGTATTAATGAATTCTTTTTTGATATCAATATTTTTCTAAAAGGTCTATAATTTTATTTGGTCACGCTTTTTGGAGGTAAAAATTATACCGATTTGTTAATTATTTTTATTATGTCTTTCCGTAATTAATTTGAGAAAAAAAATGAATGTTAAAAATTTATTATCAATACATATTATTTAAAAAAATATTTATTTTCCTTAATATTTTTCGAGGATTAAAAATATAATTTGCATATGCTTGTAAAATTAGGTAAAATTATTTTTTTCAATCCCACACTTGAATTGTATTGTCTATGACATACAAATTAGATCTGTCGTCCATGTTTGTAAATTTACGTCAAAAATGTACCGCAAAGTTTTTTTAGTTTAATATCGATGATTAAATATTAGAATAACAAAAAATGGGTGTAACAATGTTAGTATAATCTTAAGCATTATTAAATGTATTTGAGTAATTTAAATCTGCGTTTATGTGATGAATTTTGTTTGGTATTAAACAGATAACCTTACTTTTTTGTTTGGACTTAGCTTGCAACAGTATCCTGTGAGTGAGAACCGAACAGGATCTCAAGTAATCGATTTCCTAACCAAAAGGATAGTCGCCCTTGGCGCCGTGCCCAGCGGGCAATTCCTGGTCGACTGTGAGACATACATGTCACTTCCTCAGATGGGTTTGTAAATCTCTAAGTTATTTGTTTTTTTTTGTTAATGTCTCGAAAAGTGTATTTATTATATATATAACATCAAATATGTTGTAACTGCCAGATAATCAAATTTACATATTATCAACAATTCATTATAGTTTAAATATATAACCCCATGTCGGCCACTGCTGGCCGACACAGTCATTACATTCACTCCATATATACATTTGATTTTCCGTTTCGCGCTCTGTAAAAATTGCTATTCAAAATGTCTGACACGGTATTAACACCTAAAACCATAAAGCTTTTTTACAAAAAAAGTTGGTGGCGGTCAACGTTTTAAGTAAATTGTTATTATCATTTCTGGGTATATAACTAAAAAATGTGGTGATATGGGGGATGTGAAAGGGATGAAGAATGATGGAATAGAAGAAAAATGATTTGGAAGGGAAAGGATAAGAGATATATGTACAAGATCGGTCTAAATGTATAATGCTTAGTATTGTGAGCCATTAAGAGATAGTGCTTGGAAGTGAAATTCACAGTTTTATACAGTAGATGAAATTGCCAAAGAACAAATAGGTCTGTCAGAATGTGGGAGTGTAGTGGAAGTGTTGTAATCTGTGGATTGCTGAGAAGGAATTGTTATGCGTGTTAGGAAGGGATCACTGAAAATACACAAACATTCCGAACAAGAAAGAAAAGAAATAAGAACATGGTATAATGTCATGGGGAATTTAATGTCAGTAAGTAAGCTTAATATTTCAACAGTTTTAAAGGTTGAAAAGTTAACTGAATATTAACATTAGATTTGAGTTGAATGATTAACTTTTCGAATAATGAAAGATTACTGGTAGGTAGTTGTCACTTGATCAGTTCGTAGAACGGTAAGTAACACAGTGATTTCTCCAGCGGGCGGCTTGATGATTGATCAGCTTACAGGAGGCGTCGAAAATGAAGAGAGAAGAGATCTGGTCCGTATGGTCGTCTGCTTATATAGAGCCAGCTCGACTTCCGCCTTGATGGATGCAATAGTACTTGAAGCGACCCCTGGTGACGGCTATTCTACCGACATCTATGAGACATACAAGGTAAACATTAATAGACAAAATATAGATACCGAAATTGGTACGATTGATAAAACAGAAGTCCGTCACAGACCTGTGGCTTGTTCAATGATAGAAATGACTAACGATTAACTGCATTACGATGTTTCACAGGTCCTCACAAAACAGTTCACATCCTCCACAACTCTGAGCAGCCGGCCTCCGTGTTCTCCATCCTCGAGAGTGGCACTAAAAGCGTTCACCTGACGGCAGACGGGCTGTTCGACTTGCTCATGCTGAAGCTCTCCAACCACTACACCTCCAAGAAGCAGACCAAAGTGGAGGCCAAGGGGCCGAGGTTCGAGCTTGGAGACTTTTGCATCAAACTGGGGTCCGTCACCATGAGCCAGACTTTCAAGGGAATTTTGATCGAGGTAACGATCCGCTTCGACGTGTAAAAACTCAGCAACTGATACACTTACAAATTCATAACAAAAACACCATCTTTTGTTATATTTCTTTCATCAATTAATTAGAAAATAATGAATACCAGACACGTTGATTTGAACCACGAACCCTGCACAATTGTCCAATTTTTCACTCAACGCTCTGCCCACTTGCCCACTTTCAATGCGGCCTTGAGTCAAGACATTTATATGCATTATTTATAGATGCTGCTTGTTGTAAACTGTTTTTTTTTTGAGTTAAGTCTTTCAAGAATAATACCCATATACAATAATTTTACTTTTTTTTAACAGACTATTAACATTCTCTGATAGAGTGTATTATTCATAAATATAAGAGATACATTTCGAGTTATAATGTTTAAGAGTGTACAACATCTTTAAAAATACCTCCCTGAGCTGCTGCTCAGTACTGATGTTTTCTTGCTGATTAACTAAATCAAGGACATAATAACAACACTCTTACGTCTAACCTGCAATCAATGGAACACAGGCATAAGATTGTTCACTTAGTCTTTTCTACCATTATTTCCACGGTCGCTGCTCTTCGGAACTTAAACAACTAATTCCTCCTAAACCCAACTACAACCGACAAACTCGTCTTAAACTTGCCGAACATCTATACACGGTTAATGTGTGTCAACTAAGAACTGGCAGTTTCCAAAGTTCCTTCCTTAATGCCACCGGTAAGCTTTAGATTGCTCTTCCAGCGTCTGTGTTTCCTCCTTACTACAATCTGGATCTTTTTAAGAAACACACTTGCAATCTCCCCAAACCTCACACAAACACGAACACAACACACGGTTCCCGCATGTAGCTTCCAGCCTCCCTGGCTCAGCGTCATAGACTGCACTAATCTTGACTGGCTGTGCTCTCCTGCATGCGATTACATAAAAAAAAATGGAATCACTTGCACGGTCTCTGAATTAGAATAAAATGTAAAAAAATTCTCCTCATATATTCCCTGTGTGTAATTTTCAGAGCGTTTTTTGATGAGTAATTTTTATTCCAGGTTGAATACAGGCCATGTGTGATACCGAGCGCCGTGTGGGACCTCTTAAGGGAGTTCATGCAGGGCTTCCTGGGCCCGCAGGCTCCGCAGCAGCCCCCGCAATACGTCCTCAACAGACTCAATGAGATCTATCAGCCCATGGACACCATCCACCAGTATCTAGAGAACTTCAGCGCATTCAGGAAAGCCATGAGCTTGCGAACAAATTAAACAACAAATTTAAAAAAAGGATTTTTAATCGATTTATGAGCTTTAAAATTGGTGGTAAGGTTGGTGTGAATTTGATCCATCACCTGTAAAATGGCAGTCATAGCCTATGAAAATTGTCCCGTGAAGACCATCCATTTATAGTAAATTCCTGTAATAATAAGGATGATGCGTGAATCTCGGGCTGTAGTCTATGACGTAGGCGGATCACCACTCCACATGCAGCGCTTAGCCATATGCAACATGGTAAGCGTCATAGAGTTCCACAAATGAGACTTCAGAATTACTATCACCATCTGTTGGTATTCCCGTGTATTTGTTTACATAAAAAAAAAAAGACAGTTCGAAAGCTTAGAAAAATAAGGTTCTTTCGCGTTCCATAGATCTATTCAGAGTCATGGCATCTAAAAGGTTAAAACTCCTTCTTTTTAGAGTCTGTCATTTTGATATGCTAGCATAATAAGAGTATTATTTAAGTTTGTATTGTAAATATGTGTGTTATGTAGAGCGTGATGAATTATTTAGGGGAATATGAAAATGATGTATATTGTAAGGAAATAAAAATAATTTTGGTAAATTTTGTATTTTTTATTCATAGTTTTATTGTCATTTCATCATACTTAACCCGTAAGCTGCTGAATTGATCTATTTTTGTCGTTTTGGATTTTTTTACAAAACATGTTTCTTACCTACTTTTTCTTAGAATGTCCATTATGGATGTTGAGAAGATTCAATTAATTCACTTTAAATATAAAACTTATATTTTTTCAATGTTTTCAGCATTCACTTTGATATCCATTATAAATATTTATTTACCTTGTTTTTACATGGATCACGTAACTTATGAAGTATTATGTAGCTCAGTTGTCTCTTGACAAGAGATGGATTGAGGAAAGCTACGAGTTAGTCGAAACTGTATTCTCCTAAACAGACACCATATCTTACGTGATCAATATAAAAACCAGGTGAATAAATAAATATTTACCATTAATTTCTTGTAAAGAAATAACAGTGTAAAAATTTCTTCAGAGAATTGTTTCTGTATCGGTTTGTGAAACTAACAATCAACAATAGACTTTTTCGCAGCTTATGGGTCAATAAATACAAACATGTTCTAAAATCATACATGAAAAAACATGACTTGTACGACTTAAGCTATTATATAAAAGTTTACAAATCAAAAATCATTATTCAGATTTACAGATACAATAAATGAATATGTATTTTACAGTACCTAATTGGAGTTTTCACATCACAAATCTTTCATCAAACATTACGGGATAATATTAACACAAAATAAAATAATATTTGCATATTTATTCTTAATCATTGTAAATAATAATGTCTTCTAAAACGTCTACTATTCATTTTTATCAAAAACTTGTAACATCTTCTAAATACAATATAGATGAATCTTGCACAATTTCTATAGCTATATTACGCACATTATTCATGCCAACAAACATAAAAAAACATTCTTTTGCTGTTAATATGCAAAATGAATTTTAAAATCAATGCTAAAAATACATAAAGTAGTACATTTCAATTGACCAGTTCCATTGAACAACGAGTTATTAAAGATATGTTTTGGATCATAATATTTTATATTATATTATATTTGAAAATCGTTTATTATAGAGCAGTAAAGTCAACAGCAACAGCAAACAGAAAGTTGCAACAAGAAACAACCTCATCCGCAAACTGACTAATACTCACTAGGGAGCCCAGCCACCCCTTCTTTGTACCTCAGCTGTAGCACTTTGTTTCTCAGCCAGAGAATATGCGGGACCAGTATAGGGTCTATCCACCCATTGTAATCAAATAGATACTGCCCTGAATGATGCATGCAGAATCGTCACAGGCTGCCTCAAACCAACACCTATTTAAAAACTATATCCCTTGGCTGGTATCGCACCATCAAACATAAGACGCAAAGTTATATGCGCCGAAGAAATGCGTAAGGCAATCAACCAACCGTCCCACTGCTTGTATAATCTAATACCCCGAACACCCAGACTGAAGTCGCAAAGCACCTTTCTGAGATGCACACAACCTCTCACATCCGGCCCTGAAAATGAGAGACTCTAGCTCTGGCAACAAATCGTATCAGAGGATTTCATTACTCCAAAAGAAGGCCTCCCAACTGGTAAGAACCTTGACTGGAGAAACCTGGAAATCCCTGAACAGATTAAGAACCGGAGTTGGTAGAACAAAGGACAACCTTGAGCGGTGGGGAATGCTTCAGAAGGGAGAGTCACTATTGTGCGACTGGAGACCTGCAAACTGTCTCACACCTAAGATCCTGACCCATGTGCCAAACAAGCTGCACATCCCAAGACCTAATGCTGGGCTATCACATGGGCTATCGATGTTGCCAGATATTAGGCAGAAATAATTTGATGTCGCTGACTTGAAGAAAAGAACGTTTAGTGTATCTTGCCTTTGCAAACTTAACAATATGATATAACAAACGTCTAGATTTTTTGCTTTGCTTTGAAGTGATTTTCATGATCAGAAATACTGTTTTAACATTTGACAATTAAAAATGCTGCTAGGGAGCACTATATATGTATTTTTTTGATTGTATAAACTTATTTAAATATGATACACTATATAAATACCACCTGTATATTTAATAATAAAGATTAGCTTGATTCATGAAATCATGAAACTCTCATGAAAATTAAATAAGACATTATTTCAAAACCATGAATTCTATTATGCATTGAACCATTATGGAACTGGATCATTGTAATAAAACTGGACCATATTCAAAACTGGGTTTTAAATTGATTAATCGGCAGAGATTGAAAACCGATCTGAAGTAAATCATTTTTATCAACACTTTGCTTATCAATAATAATTTTCATGTTTTTTTTAATTCTAAAGCTTAGTGGAAGCACATTGAACAATTGTTTCAATTTTTTGACTCTTAATTTTAGTGTATCAAGCTTTATAAAATAATTGCACACTTTATACCATCAAAACTATCTGATGAATAGAAGTCCTGAGAATCATAGTTGCGCCATACTAGTTGAATTTATCCTTACCTTAGCTTATCCAAGCAGTTCATTTTGGATGAGAAAAAATGTGTTTATTGGTAATTTAGCTCATCAGTAAGTATTTTGCAAAGAATGAATAGTGACATTTTTAACTGTCAAATGGTAAATATGATAACAGGACATTTATAAAGAACGCTACATATAAAAAATATATTTTATAAAGTTTGATACATTTAAATGAATTGATACCAAATAAAACGATTCTTATTATTTTTTTATTAAATAATATTTAGTAGAAACTTTTTTTATCTCTTTTAATGTGAATTCTGAACTTCTTTTGACATTTCAGTTCTTTAGACTTTTGAAGTACACAGATATCTAACATGAAAATCATCAAAGTAAAATATTTTCAATTTCAAATAGAAAAGCTTAAAATTAATCTAGTTGTGAATGTATATAAGAGTATTGTACAAGGTTTTAATATTGATATTGACTATTTATCACTTTATATTCATTTAAAAATACTAGATGTCACATATTGATATGCAATAATAACAAAAGAAAATAAATATTCAAATTTTTAGTGAAATGACTTTTGGAGAGATCCAGAATAAATCTATTTAAACCTTTGCTACCCAACAATAGGCAAAAGTAATGGGCAGGTCATATCTGTCACAAAAAAAGAAAAATATATTTAAGAACTGGCTTGAGTTTTTAAATGGACTGATTGAAGAATAGCATAAATAAATGATGGATTATACATTATTTAAACAGTTAAATAAATATATATATAAAACAAATAAAAGAGAGTTTTTATTACGAAAATAAATAAATGACAGCATTAGGTTCGGCCTAAGTTTGTAATTATATTAGCAAATTGTCATTGATTACATAAGTATGTGAATAACTATTAAATATAAAAAAAACATAAAACGCACATAATTAATTAAGTTAGGTTAGAATTGAAAATGTAACACAAAACCGTTATTGCGTTTTTAATAATTTGAAAAAAATATTGACTATATAAACCATCTAATAAAATAAATATAAATGTATAAATAGCTTTGCAATAAAAAGTGGATTATACTCAATCTGTTTAAAAGACTATGTAGGTTTTTTTTTATAAAGAGGATTGCACATTGTGCAAAAGCCAAAGGCGTATATAATTAATAATTATTTACCAATTATTAATATTTATTATTTCATATATATGCAAAGCAAGGTATATCTCATCTATGTAACAAAGTACAAATACGAAGGTATCTAAATATTCAATGTATACAACATTTTTATAAATATTTTACTGTTATCTATGATACAATAACAACATAGTTATTTTCTTCATATTATAGAAGCCTTAATGAAACATTCATAATTGTAACTATTTTAATTAGGGTCTAATATTATAAATAGCAATAGGGACAGTATTTTTAGTGGTCACAAAAATCATTTTCTGACTTACAAAATGAAGAAAAAAAAAACGATTTTATAAACAATCTTATTAACTAATTGGGTTACAAATAATATCACTTAAGGCGGGACAGAGGATTATTAATTTTATAGATTGACCGTGCCTAGTTTAAATAAATTCTATTTTAATAAATGTTTATTTATTTACCTTGTTTTTACATGGATATGCTTCATACATGGTCAAACTCATTTTATGTAGGAGAGGGGTTGAGGTATGTCTTAAAATGGGTTCGACCACTTATGAAGTACTATACAGCTCAGTTGTCTCTTGACAAGTAATGGATTGAGGAAGGCTACGAGTTAGTTGAAACTGCAGTCTCCTTAACAGAGACCATATCTTACGTGATCCATGTAAAAACAAGGTAAATAAATAAATATTTATTATTTATAATGGATCGCAAAGTGAATGCTGAAAACATTTAAAAAATATATAGTTAATTGACTGTCTATATTCTATAACATATATAAGAGAGCTATTTAAAAAATAAGGTGACGTTCCTCGTCATTCACATCATAACGACATTCTGCGCAAAACTTGTACCTCTTAAAATGATTCTTAATTCAAAATAACAAAGTAAAAGTCATTTCAAATAAGTAAGTTCTCGTATGTATAAAGTTAGTAATTACTTGTAACAAATATACTTTTTCATCTTTAGTTAAGAATTCCTCAAAACCTACATTATTTTGGTAAGTATTGTATTGAAAGACTAGGTATAAGCAGAACTCAAGTAATTAGATTGTAATATATATATGATATATTTTCTATAATTTTCAATGGCATGACTACTTGGTGATAAATTTTATATATATATATTTTTTATATATATATATATATATATATATATATATATATATATATATATATATATATATATAAATATATATATATATACACATATATATAATAACTCCAGAGACAATTTGAATTATTGATAACCATAATTTATTAAAAACAAAATTAATTTAAATATATTTGTTTAATTTTAGCTATGGTCAATTTATTTAAAAGTATTATTTACTATTATTGGGAATATTATTTAAATTCAATATTTGTACGTTGTATATATATATATATATATATATATATATATACATATATATAATAACTCCAAAAAATTATTGATAACCATAATTTATTAAAAACAAAATTAATTAAATATATTTGTTTAATTTTAGCTATGGTCAATTTATTTAAAAGTATTATTTACTATTATTGGGAATATTATTTAAATTCAATATTTGTACGTCCTTTACAACTAAGCTAGGGATTAACAGTCACTTTACTAAAAAAATATATAAAAGATTTTTTAGTAAGTAAATAACCTTGCATAAATGCAACTTAGATGTTATTATTTAATTTGCGGTAAATAATAATTAAAATGTGAAATATTATAATAATGACGTATATTGTAAATTTATGTTATTATTAGCAAATGGAAAAAAGGTATTTAGATATATTTTTTAAAGGTATTTTTACTCAAAAGAGGCATTAACGAAAATATCAACTTCAGAAAAGGATCACATGTTTGTCAGAATTGAGTATACTGACAAAGTAAAACTAATGCTTTCTAGAAGATGCAGTTTTGTGGAACTCTAAATGTCTAATATTCTAAGTTAATTTTCAATATAACTCGGGTTATGAATTTGTTTAGTTCATAAATTTAACTATTGTTTTTGTTGATGGAACATTTTGAATAAAATTGTTAGGTACCTAAGTATTTTTTTATGGCTATTTATTTTGTGCATCCTCGTAATATATTGCTTGGAATATTTTTAAATATTTATTTTTATGCCCGTATATATTTAAAAGTGATTTTTTAAATTCTTCGGTTAAGATAGACTGAATTATATATAAGAAATTGGTTTTTTTATTCAAAATTATAAGTTTTAAGATATAATTATGGAATTGCACCTATTACTGTTACTATAATTTAAGTTATGTCATTTATTATAAAATTAATATAAATAGTGTTAATAATATAATTATTTCAGAAGAAATTATATATTTTTTAATTAGGTATTTAAAGGGCGAAAAATAATCTAATATGGTAAATATTGAGCAAGAAAATCGAATTAAATTGTTCACCTATAAATATATGCATTGAAAATGACCGTTTTGTATTGAGACTCATAATTCGGCAGGTATATATCCGATCGGGCTGAAATAAATTTTACTTGAAAGCTAAAACCCTCGACGAACAACTCGATGACACATGGCCTGACTGAGCAGCGATTTTATTCTTATGACGATACCAAAAAATGGGTCCATGACTGGACTGCCCTAAAGATCAAGACTTTTTCCAGCGTGGAATCCGCATGCTACCTGAAAGATGGGAGAAGGTCGTAGCTGCCGATGGACAATATTTTGAATGATCTGAGTCTGATAGTCTTCTCAAAATAAACTGTTGATTTTTATAAAAAAAACGCTCATTTTCAATATAATAAATTAAACAATAATATTATCAATGAAATTTGGTTTTATTATGTGAAGAGAGTAATTATCCTAGTATCTATGCTTTCAGATGCAAAGACAATTATTGTTTTAAGCATGGGTTTCATAGAGCAAGTAGGTATTCACTTCTCTATGGTTAATTTGTAGCAGAAGAAATGTACCTATAAGAATACTAAATTTTACTCTTTAACATCTAAATACAAATCCTTGTCGGATGAGAGAATATTTTATATTGTATAAAAGCAGTCTACATCAAACGCTGATATTAAATATGTACAAATTTGTATAATATTTAAAACTTACAATACCAATATTGTTATATGTATCTCCAATTTAATTGACTAAAGAATATGGGATCTGATATTTTTAAAATCTAGCATAAGACATTGTTTATGCATTTTCCTCAAAGAAAACACTGAAAGCTGTGTGAACTATTCTAAGTTTATACGTATCGACATATTTTTTTTCGTTCGTTAATATTAATGTAGAGACTACAAAAAGTGTAATTGCAAAGACTGTTTAATTGACTAAATACAACTAAAGATGACATCTAAAGCCTTCTCGTAGCTCATTTCATCTTAAAAACAATCTTATTTGAATGTTTGATACCAATTAAACAAACTAGTGCATTTCTTTAATTTATATATTCAACTTATTACTAATTGTTTTAATTTTTCTTCGAATATCCGTTATTAATAATAAATCGAGTTAATAGACTTCACAACCTAACTGCCTTATAATTATCATCGATATTGATGAACAATCTCATTCGCGCTAATAAACTATCGTTCTTTTAAGAATAATTTTAAAAACGCATTAAGTTCACTAGTTTCGCCCTATATTTGATTCCTAGTTATACACATGACCAACCTAGAATTTCGCCAGGGTGAGCTTATCTCATCATAACAAATATTCAAAAGATTATTGTCTTTTAGGATGAGCTTAAATAAATGGAAACAATGGTCTATGATCTACTGTGACAATATTTATTTAAGTATTTATTCACTTAAGCGCAAAAATATGTCCCAGAGTTGTGGGAACATGATATTGTTTTGGAAACATCATCAATATGTAGTTTAAGAAGCCATATGATAAACATGACGTTCTATATTTTGAAACTATAAAATTTGTATTATTTTTTGGGAGTTCTCAGCTTCTATCACAGCTAGTCTTTGTGAATATAAAAAAATATTTACAGATTTATTCAGTTCTTAAAATATTTTTTTCAATATAGAGTGTTTAGAGTAAACTTTAAAAGGTCGAGTGAAACACTTAAAGATAAATATAGATACATTAATCCATTAAAGCATTTAGATATTATTGTCATTGTAGTTTTATCTACTACAGGTATATAATAAATGGTTTTACATTTGGGCATAGTTTTTTGTTTATAAATAGTTGGTAATATAATTTAACATTTCATTTATTTATTTTTTATCTGGAATAACTATTTTACTTAAATAATATGTTTTAAATAAAATCAGTTTTACATCGATTTAATTTTATAACTGACAAACTGAATATTTATAATTACAAAAAATACTAATACAGGGAGCGGCAAAAAATCTGACGGTTTTAAATCAAAACAACGACGAAAACCGTTAGCTTTTTTTGCCGCTCCCTGTACTTACTTTTTGATTTTGTTGTTGTTTTTTTATAAAGGTTAAATGTTTTTATAGACGGAAAAGTATTTTAAAAGAGTCACTGCTTTTAACATGTTGTTTAAGAGCAGTATTTATATTGTTCTGTAAAAATAAATAAAATATGACATCAAATCAATAAACTTCATTTTAAACATTATCGATGTCACAACTGACTACTGGCCACCGGGCGTCCGTGGTCGGTGACACCCAGCGCCGCAAGTGGCGATCTACAGAATAAATGGCGCACCAATGATAGACAGCCATGTACAATAATAATGACAAACCCATGACCGGATTGGTCAAAAAACCAGTATGGAGATACATGTCAGACAAGCGAACAAAATGAGACAAAATATCGCATATCGATATAAAGCTGATATCACCATTGTTTTTAAATTTGTGAAATAATAATATTTGTAATATATTTTTGATTTATAAACATCTGATAAAGTTTATAATGCTTTAACATTTTAGTAATTTTAACAATTTTTATTAGTTATACATAGTTCAAAATTGTTTTAATATGGTTGTAAATAATATTTATAATTTTAATATTACAGTATTTTTTTTTTATATATATTGTATATGATAATGTTTTTTTTTAAATAATAAACTCAATAATCGTAAATTTGATTTTATAAAACAAAAAACACATATAACCATATGTTTTTGGTTATTAGGGACTTACTGCTTACTTAATATTTTTAAAATGATCAATATAAATCCCATAATTTTGTTTATCAATAAATAATTACTTGATATGACACTTTTTGGGTAAATAATTTGAGTTGATATTATTTAATCCAGTACCGGCTTTAGACCCTGCGGCGCCCTAGGGCATTTTTTTCCAGCGCCCCATATTGTTTATATTTAAAACTATATAAGAAAGACTGGTTGCCCTCGGCACCCATAGGTTATTCGACGCCCTGGGGCACCAACCCTCTTCGCCACCCCCTAAAACCGGCACTGATTTAATCTGTGTAGTATTGATATGGTCTGTGAAAGTTATGTGCTTTGGTTACCATTTTCTAGTTTATATTGAATTATATTCATTTTATAATTTTCTTTACAAGAAAACAAATTGATATATGCATTTATGAAAATTAAATTACAAAAAAATATATTATTTTGGATCGTAATGTTTTCTTTCCTCAGTTCGAGCTTATGACCATTAAAAGTCATCTTCAAACATCGTCAGTAAGATCTGTTATCTGTATAAAGTTCCATTTTACATTGCCAATGGTTCTTTAATAGGATTTAAAAAATACAAATATTGTCTTAGATCACCTCCTCATAGTCAAAACATTTATATGGCTGTTATGAACTGAAAAAAATAAATTCTGATAGGTATGATTTCTTTGTTTATTTCTAAGTGAGCTGGATATTTTATCATTATTAAACGATTATGTCAGTTTAACAAATACCATATTTTTTAGTAATAAAATAATCGAATAACAGTTTTATAAAGCCCAATTATTTTATCCCCCCCATTATAATTTAGATACAGTTTATTTAAATATAAGAATATTTTAACATTTCAAAAATTATTGTCATCAATATTAAATTAAGTAATTAATTTATCTTAATGTTTTTTATTCCATTTAATGGATATGATGATAAAGATAAATTATTGTTACTTTTAGAAAGCACTTTTGTTCTTAATTGTGGGGATTTAAATTTCAATAATATCTAATAGCTTAAATTTTATAATAATTAACATATTTTGTATTTTACAGGACTGATATTTTAAAATAAAAAATGAGCATTATTGTTATTTTTATTGTCATTTATAACAAGTATAAATAGTTAAAATTAACCCTTTGGGTTTTTTAATTGATGGGGAAATTAGATATGC
The DNA here is from genome assembly GCA_022606575.1 of Glossosoma conforme. Taxonomy (NCBI): domain Eukaryota; kingdom Metazoa; phylum Arthropoda; class Insecta; order Trichoptera; family Glossosomatidae; genus Glossosoma; species Glossosoma conforme. The sequence continues at coordinate 2,729,426 of JAGTXR010000058.1, read as the reverse complement.
TTTGTTTTTTATTTATTATTTTGATATGTTGGGGTAGCAATATTTGATATTTCGTGTAATCACATTAAAAATTATTTCATTACCGTAACCCATTTTTTTGATATTGTTTTTAAACTCCAAAGGGTTAAAAAAAAATAGTGGCGTAGATTATTTACAAAAAGATAACGATAAAAAAGAAAGAATACTCGCAAGTTCTTCCACATTCTGTGTGGAGATTATCGAAAAAATAAGCTGTCAATTTGTTAACCAATAAATTTCTCGCAATTAAAAAATGCGTCGTCAATATATTAGCTCCATTTATCCCCTGTCTTCTTTTAAAAATTCATCCCCTATATAATTGAGCAAAACTATTCAATTAGCAAAAAACGAACTGCTATTTTCGACTCCGAAAAATTGGTGAGCAAAAAATATCTTGAAACGAAACACGTCATTCACGATTGGAATTCTAAAATTCACATTCAGGGAAATTTTTCTAAAATTTGAGAACCGTCATTTAAAAAAAATAACAAATATAACAGTTCTATTATGTTTTTAAATAAATTTATAGCACATACAAAAAAATGTATAATTTTAATTTGAGACGATTTTTTCCATTTTTTAAAAGTGTTTCGAAATTCAAAATAAATGAGTAACTAACAAGGAGCTAGTTCTAGAGTTCTAGTATTGTATATCACACTCTGATGAAGAAATGTCGAGTACAAGCTGGTCACTAATGTTATAAATTTTAAATATTTAAATGGTTGAATAAATATTCGATTTTATAAATACGCCACTGTCTTTTGTGAATTAAAGGTATTTTATAAATCCTGCCTAATTATTATTAATTAATCTAAATTTATATAAATTTTCTAAAAAAGATTACAAAAGTATAAAGAAAATGTTAACACTATGAGAATGCATAATGAATCCAATCGATCTATAAATTATTAGATATTCCAGTATACGGTTCTTTCAATAAATCAGTTTTCAAGTAGTATATTACTATCCAATTTAAATTATATAAATCGTTTCACAAAACTCTTTTATTCAGATTATCCGGCACAATTTGGCAAATGTCATCATATAATAGGTTTATTTTGTGGCAACACTATACAGACACGCCACTAAGCACGAGGGCTAACACCAGTCAGTCCCCAGAACTCGGCACGTTAGGACACGCTACAGTCCTTGACACCAAAAGGCCCCTCGAACCGCCGACGAATCTCGACGTTACATCGCTTCCATCGATGATTAGTTAGCAGAACTAATACACCTTTTTGATATTTTTCCCAAGTGTTTTCTAACTTAAAAAAATGTATAAGTGAGTGTATAAATTATTTATAGATCGACGATGAAAAAAAATATAGGCAGAATATAAATCACAAAAAAAATTGGATAATGCTATCCAATTATTACGAGTATTGTCGTCTTCTTTCCTTACTCTTCCACATTACAAGACAAATAAGTATCTTCGTAGATGGGACAACTCTGATGCAGTAGATTCCAAAGAACGATTTAATCATTCTTTGGAAAGACATTTATTTTTAGCTTATTCATATTCTTTTTTTTTACAACATTGCCCGTGTTTTTTCTTGTACGGTTGCTACTTTTAACAATGGCAGTTTAAAAGTTCATAAGATGTTTTTACCTCCTTAATGCCAAACTCTGCGCAGCTTTTGGATCCATCTCATCAAGATCCCTTCCTTTCGTCTCTGGCACGCAGCACACCACAAAAGATAAACCCCCAACTGATATAAGAGCGTACAACCAAAACGCTCCGTGCAATCCAAACATTTGTTGGAAATCTATGAAAGTTTTGACTCCGACAAAAGCACACAAATAGCTAAACGCTGTAGCCAATGCACTTCCTGATCCTCTAAACTCTAAAGGGAATAATTCTCCGATTAGAAGCCATGAAATCGGACTCATTCCTAAAGAGAAAGCTATTGTGAATACCAACACACACAACAGCGGTATCCAGTCATTCTGTCCAGCTAAACCTAAAGATTGGCTCAGAACAATGTTCTGCAATCGCTGATTCTTGTGAACTTCTTCGTAGTAGGCGTAGCTTCCGAATCCGGCTAATGCCAAGGACATGAACACAGAGCTGGCGATCAAAAGAGGCAGTCTTCCAACAGTATCAATCAACAATCCAGATAGACAAGACGCCAAAAGCTGAACAAAACTCACAGCAATCGCTCCTCCGTGTGGATTCATGCCTCCGAACGTGTTCTTAAAAATTGGAACCGCGTAAAAATTGAATGAATGCGCTCCTGAGAATCTTTGAAAGAACATTAACCCGCATGTGATGAAAACTGGTCCGGCAATTCTTGCTGTGAGCAATGCGTTGAACGCCGTGCTTCCTGCTGTTTGTAGGTTTTGGTTGTTGAAGTTTTTGGTTGCTAGAACGTTCGCTCTTATCGTTGCTAGTTCTTGTATTATGTCCGATCCTGGTCCTCTCAGCCAGACTAGCGACTTGTACGCTTCTTCTTCTTTGCCGCACAAGACTAGAAAGCTGGGAGTTTCTGGTATGTAGATCATGGTGCAGAAGAGCATGATTGGTGCTACGGAGATGAACATGGCAAGCTGCTGCCAGTCCAGGTAGGCGCCCACTGTGAAGGACATCAGCACACCCAAGTGCCCGACTATCTTTAACACTGCGTTGAGGCATCCACGTATATCTGGCACTGATATCTCACTCACGTATACCTGTGGGAAACAAAATAACGTAAATGAGAAAAATTTCATATTTTAGTCATTGGGAAAGAAAGCAGTGTATTACCGGCGGTCATAGCTCAATGCCGGCGATCATAGCTCAATGGTCAAAGCGTTTGCTTTGCAAACCAAAGGTCGTGGGTTCAATCCCCGACGGAGATTAAAAAAAAAGGATTTTTAATCGATTTCTGAGGCTCTAAAATAGTCCCCGGTTGGTGTGAATTTGATCCATCACCCGTAAAATGTCAGTCATAGCCTATTAATTAAAATTGATGGAAGACGAAAGTCGTCCCGTGAAGACCACCCATTCGTTGTAAATTCCTGTAATAATAAAGGATGATGCGTAAATCTCGGACTGTAGTCTATGACGTTGGCGGATCAACACTGCACATATAGCGTTTGGCTATATACACCATGGTAAGCATCATAGAATTCCACAGATGAGACTTCAGAATTAATATCACCATTTGACGGTATTTTCCTGTATGTGTTTACATAAAAAAAAATCGCGTATATTTTTATTCTTAAATAAAATACTGCAATATGTGTATAAATGTACACGGTTTGAATTAATTCATTAAGAAACGTTAATTAACGTTATTTAACGTGATATCTACATATTAAAAGAAGGTATTTTTTAAATTTATTGCAAAGAAATATAAACAAAAAGAAATCTTGTAAAAAATATATATACAGGTATATATATATAATTTCTAAGGCTAGTAGAATAATTCAATAAATTAAAATACATACTTTGTGATATTATCTACTGAAGTTGTGAACAGGAATATAAATTACTAATTCTCAGTATTTTCTTAGTGTCCTTCAGAAAGCACTCCAAGTAACAATTATTTACAATAAATGCCATTATTTTTCACGAGAATTTTATATTACGAAAGTGACAATTTAAATACGAACTTTTTTATATACATATTTTTTTGCATAGTTACAAATTTAAAAGATCTTTTTTGCGATTTTCCTTATAAAAGTTTATTAAAAAAATCTAAAATGTATAAGTCGTACTTAATGCTTAACAAAAAAGTAGAATATTAATATAAAATTTGCAGTGACGCAGCTTTAAAAGTATGTTCATAAATAGTACATGTTGTAATATTACTTGTGACTGTTTGATGGCGATTTGTTCCGAAAATAGGAATAAAATATTTAAACTATTTTATTTAACAAACGTTCATTATGTAACTCCATACATGTGGTGGCATTGACACATGTGGCTTACAGAAAAATCGCTCCTGTGACGAAACCTAACGATATTTATTTACATGCTGTACAGATTCCTGTAAATAATACATGTAGGTTAATAAAGGGAATGACTGCACTTTCTAGATGTCACAATGAGTACTGAAAGTAGCAAAACGCATATATCACGTTAACTGATGTCAACGGTCGGGGAATCTTTAACGGCATATGCCGACAACCGATGCGAAAGGGTTAAATAAAGATCAAATTTGATGAAAGATACCCAAAATTTAAGCACACTGAAATGGCAATATGCACGACATGTACGAGTTTGTCAAATAGATGATCGTTGATGGGGGAAGAAAAGTGTTGGATTAGCGTCTAAGAACAGGCAAACATAGCGTTGGCTGACCCCATGCAAGATGGGCCTACGGTACTACGCCGATGCGAAAGGGTTAAGAAGATATACGTAATTTGTAAGAATATTACTAGTCTTCTTCGTAGTATCAATCCGGTGGATTGGTTTGCAGCAACAGAATCTTGCATCTCGATCTCCAAGCAATGATTTTTTGCTGATACATGGGATGTCTTTTAGACCTTTAATGTGGTATTTTCCCCTTTATTTCCACATATTACTAGTATAAGAAAAATAATTTAAAATGCCCCTTTGAAAGGATCAGGGGTGGAGTAAGTAAGGGGAGAAAAAATAATTAGCACCGGGAGTCCGCTTTAATGTTTTGTGTCATTACAATAATTTCCAATACTACAAATGGTTGGTCGCATTAGGCCCCGGGAATATTATTATCTTTTTCCTTCATAAAATTTGCAGCGCCTTTTTTCATCCAGTTACGTAAACCCACCCTCACTTGTTTGTATATCATTGTCTTGTTTTAATGAAAATAGAAATGTGTTCCGACATAGACGCGTTGAGAGAGATTTTTTTAATACGGAGAAGATTAAAATTATTATTCTGAAGTTTTTTTTCAGAATGTTTTTTAAATGTCAAAAATGTATTTTTTCCTGTATCTACTATTTGTCATTTGCAAAACACTAGATCCCCTTCTCCGCCCTAGCTGATGTTATTTTTAAATAAAATACTATTTAATTAATGGATCGATGGATCGGTCAAATCATGCGCCACGATGGTCTTCTTCACGACATTGTGGAAGGGATGGTTGAGCTCTTATGCTGAGCTGATAAGAGTTGCGGAAGATAAAGAAGAGTGGAGAGCGAGATGCAAGATTTTGTTGCTGCAAACCAATCCACCGGATTGATACTACGAAGAAGACTATTTAATTTGGATCGGAAGGCGGAGGATCGAAGATAATGTAAGCTCATGCGGGAGGCTTACGTTCAACAGTGGACGGATACAGGCTGATGATGATGAAGATTTAATGAAATAAATTATTGTAGTAGATATACAAGTATTTAAAGGTAATTTTCATTGACATAAATAATCCTCGGAATTGTGCGCACTTAACGCTTCATTGTTCGATCACTTATGGTGCTTTACAATTAACAAGTGATTCGACTGATTCAGTGCGTAGTGTACACGAAACCACATTAAACATAATACATATTATGCGAAGTTTCAAACTAATTACATACACTTGACGATCTAAAGGAGGTTTTCAAGGACATAAATGCGCAATGAACGTGAAGATTTTTATTGTTGTAATTTTAGGTAATGTTAGTACTGACCTGTGACACCATGGAGACGATCGAGCAGCAGAAGCCTCCTATGAAGGATGTGAAGAACATCATTTCCACTGAGGTGGCAAACACGGTTAGCACCCAGGAGAGGCTGAAGGGTAGCGACATCACGAGGAGCACCTTGCGTCGTCCGTGCCGCATCGCCACCCCACCCATTACCCCCCCAAATAGAGCACCTGCGAGATAAAATGAGACAAAGAATATTAATTTAAGGCTCCATGATTTATCAGGTAACGGAGGTGTCGGAAGTGAATAGAGAAGAGATTTGGTCCATAGTCTGCTTATATAGAGCCAGCTCGACTTCCATCTTGATAGGTGCAATAGTACTTGAAGCGACCCCTAGTGACGGCGATTCTACCGACATATATTTGGGACATACAAGGCAAGTCAACAGTCGCATACATCAAGCAAGGCTAGCTTTCAATAAAAAAGTAAAAATTCTTGAGTCAAAGAATATTCATTTAAGGCTCCGCAAGCAACTTGCCAAAACATTTGTTTGGAGCATCTTGATGTACGGCTGAGAGACATGGTGCTTATCTGAAAGTGATGAAAAAAGACTAGAGGCCTTTGAGGTGTGGTCACACAGAAGAATTCTCGGAATTTCTTGGAGAGACCACGTCACGAACAATGAGGTTCTAAGTATAATCAAGGAAGATAGGCACTTAATAAGAACCATCTCAGAGAGGCGAGCCCGACGGATCGGTAGCATCATGCGCCACGATGGTCTTCTTCACGACATTGTGGAGGGGATGGTTGAGGGTAGAAACTGTAGCGGGCGCCCAAGACGGGAGTATTTGCAGCAAGTTTTCGAGGACATGAGTTGTAGCTCTTATGCTGAGCTGAAGAGGTTTGCGGAGGACCGAGAGGAATGTAGATCGAGATGCAAGATTATGTTGCTGCAAACTAATTCACCGGATTGATACTACAAAGAAAAAGTGAGATAAAATTATCTTCTTTATTAGAATCCCTTCTTTCTTGTACCCCGTCATAAAGGCATAAAATAGTTTCATTCAATACTAAAAAACAAACCTGTGCGATAAAAAACTGTTTTTGGTGCACTTTTGGGAAAAAAAATATATTTTATTTTTATAGTTGCGACTAAGAACCTTGTATGTACATAAATTACACCGAGTAAATAAAAAAATATATAATTTAATAAGAGTTTTTTTTTTATTTATATTGTATTACTGGGCACTACGAATTGTCGTCACTCAGTTGATATTGCACACCCCTTGGCTGGTATCGCACCACCAAATATAAGACCCAAATACATATGCACCGAAGAAATGCGTAAGGCAATCAACCAACCGTCCCACTGCTTGTATAATCAGATACCCCCAACACCCAGACTGAAGTCGCGAAGCACCTTTCTGAGATCCACACGACCTCTCACATCCGGCCCTGAAAATGAGAGACTCCAGCTCTGGCGACAAGTCGCACCAGAGGATTTCATTGCTCCAAAGGAAGGCCTCCCAGCTGGCAGAAACCTTGACTGGAAGACCGGGAAATCCCTGAACAGATTAAGAACCGGAGTCGGTAGAACAAAGGACAACCTTGAGCGGTGGGGAATTCTTCAGGAGTCACTATTGTGCGACTGGAGACCTGCAAAATGCCTCAAACCTAAGATCCTGACCCATGTGCCCAACAAGCTGCACATCCCAAGACCTAATGCTGGGCTATCACACGGGCTATCCGATGTTGCCAGATATTAGGCAGAAATAATTTGATGTCGCTGACACGAAGAAGAAGAACGTTTAGTGTATCTTGCCTTTGCAAACTTAACAATATGATAAAACAAACGTCTAGATTTTTTGCTTTGCTTTGAAGTGATTTTTATGATCAGAAATACTGTTTTAACATTTGACAATTCAAAATGCTGCTAAGGAGCACTATATATATGACCTGCAGACCGCCTCTCACCTAAGCTCCTGCTCCATGTGCCCAACAAGCTGCACACCTCAAGACCTAATGCTAGGCAACACACGGACTATCGATGTTGCCAGATACTGGGCAGAAATAATTTGACGTCGCTGACACGAAGAAGACGAAGTTGACATTATCCATGGCTCGTGCTAAAACATCTCTGCACCCGAAGACGCATAATCTAAACTAGTGTGCAGGGTACCTCGCGCAACTATACTCTTATCAGCTTATTTTTTAGATTTAGATTGATACAATTGTAAAAAGGTATTATTAGTATTGATTAACTTTACCTAGTAAGGATAGACTTGCGACCCAGGAAGCCTGCTGGTCGGAGACCGATATCTCATGCTGCGCACTGGCATTGTAGTAACGTCGCAGCTTTAATTGCTGCAGAGAAGCAATCGCTGGAGAGCTGTAGCCCTTGCCGAGTCCAGCTGCGAAGGGAGCCAGTGATACAGCTAGGGCAGCCACCACCTGGAAGTGCGATTAAAACATTAACTAAATATTAACACTTTTAAAAGGGTTACACTAGTCGTGATACTACTATGAACGATATCCAGCTTGTTGCATTGATTGATAGGTCTTCAGTAAACTGTTTTCGGAGGGTTTAGAAAATATACATCGATATTACAATACTTATGATCCGCTGAAGATGTTGGAATGGTTCGTGGTTCGAATCGCAGTGTGTCGTTTATATTAAGATGACGATTGCTGTTAATTTGTAAGTTTCAAGAATCCAGTGTCCAATGGCTAGGAATAGTATTTATTAAAAGCTTGTAAATGTTTGTGTCTTTCATTTTAATTACTTAAATTCGTACACATTCTTTAATTAATGAATTAAATGTATTCATTATTCTTGCGAGACAGTATCGAGAAAGACGTACCAAATTATGTTATATTAAATTGTTTTTATATTAATCGCTGTGGATATTTATGTAATTTAATTGCATATTATATTATCTTTAAGTATATTTAAATGTTTTAATAAATTTTAATATTTTTTCAACCTTGTATGTTTTAGAAGAATGTCGTCATTATTAATTATTTAACATGTTACTATTTAGATGATTTATTTGTTTATTGTTGCTTAATTTATAGTATTGACAGAGATCATTATATTTATCATCGTTTTTTTTTAAATAAACGTGTAGAATGGAAATTTAGGAAAATAGATGTACAATAAATTTAATGGACTTCAATAGAAATTGAAAAATCATAAATACGTTACAGTGCTGTTTTAGGGGGTGGCGAAGTGGGTCGGTGCCCCACGGCGTCGAATAAGCTAGGGGCGCCGAGGGCAACCAGTCTTTCTTATATAGTTTTAAATATCAACAATATGGGGCGCTAGAAAAAAATGCCCTAGGGCACCATTTTTTAAGATGTTTATGAATAAACTGTTTATACATAGCATACTTTCTTGACCCGTAATGGGATACTCAAAGAGAAATATGATTTTAAGACTGCTCGACTTGTGATAAGAGACGACATACACAAGAATGCTTTTAATTATGTCATATTTTTCATTTTGTGCACAATTACAACGAACGATACTACGACACTTAAAGATACTACTAATTTTAATGAAAAAGAGTAATAGAGATAGTAATGCTTGCTTAACTCTATTCGTTTTTGTAAGTTCAGTTAATTTTCTTAAGTAAAAGTTGATTTGATCCCAGTGTATACAGCAGGTTTAAGCCTGAATACACTATACCTGGTGTAAAAATAAACCAAATTTTCAACAAGGTTCCAATACATTATTATTTATATCTTAAATTGTCGTTTAACTTGCACCAGGTAATAAATAATAGTCTAAATGTAAGGCATAATAAGTTACGACTCAAAATGATTAAAATAAATTCTAAGAACTATGACAAATGCTTGACCCTTGAGGCTTTACTAAATAGGTCGAAAAGTAGATGGGTTAACGGGACTGCCTAGGATAATACAAGAAAGTAGAACAAAGCCTATAACTCTTGTATATACGAGTATTTTATTGTTTTCTCCATGTTAATACTACAATATATAGTAAAGACGGATAAGAAAAAACAATTTAAAAAGTGTGTACTTTCCCAATTTATCTATTTTTGATGGTATTACCAGTAATGAGCTTACATTACGAGCCAAGGTGAGCAAAGTTAGTCTAGAAATTAACTGCTTAAATATTGATATCAGCTTCATTTAGATCTTTTTAGGCTGATGCCAAAAAGACGCTTTTGTCTCTTATTTTTGTTCGCTCACCTGACATGCACATCTACTAATGTTAGTCTTAATTTATATAAAATTACACGGCGTTTGCATACGCCAATTTATTTGTATTGACAGTTGCTCCATTTCATGTTGGTTCAACTGTCAACTTTAATTTCTGACTTAGCCGCGACAATCTTTTTAAAGATGGGGGATGTTATTTTATTTTACAATATGTTAGTGTATTGTACTACCTACTCAATCCTGCTGGAATAAAAATAATTATCTTCTTGAATTAATTAATATTATCATAATTTCATAAACATAAAAGCAAACGATCGTTTTAATTTAAAACTAATATTTGAAGTCCATATTAAATAATACTAAAATTAATAATAGGGGTACCGGAAAAGAATGTCGTTTTTTTTGTTATCGCTTTTGAGTTGTCAGTTGTGCTTCGGCAGTCGAACTTTTACGACGTGTTCTGTGTTGTTTCTCTGGCTACGTATACCTGAAGTGTACTAGGACTTTTTTAAACAAATAAATTTACAACCCTATATACAATGGAGAGCTTTGAACTGAATGAGGAATTTCTTCGAAATATTCTGCTTTACCATTTCGTGAAGAAAGAAAAGAGCAACACGTGCTGCAAATTTGTGATTTACTGGGAGATATTTTGAATGTTTGTAAATGCCATAGGTGGTTTAAAAAAAATCCAGCATTTTAAATATTTAATTAATATTTATAATATATATAAATATATATATATAATTGATAATAATATATCTATAAATATATATTATTTCATATTTAAATATATATTTATATGATACCAATTATATTTCTATTTATTAAATGCACCAAATTGTTTTAATTAAAAAACGACATTCTTTTCCGGTACACCTAATATAAAGGGATGAATACTTATTTTTAATTCCAGAGCAAAATATAGAGAGCGATAACATTATTCAATTCAATTCTTTTATTTCCTTTAATAATATTATAAAATATTTATATTTTTATTCATTATTAACGTAATTACAAGTGTGGCATTGTAAATTTATTGACATATTTAGTGACAATGACCTCACACTCAGAACTAGCCATATGAAGAAGATAAATTTTAATTGTAAAAAAAAACCCTGTCAAATGATTGACTCACAAATAACAAGGCATTATTGTCACAAAATAAAACGTGCAACATTTCGCCTCCATAAACACCAGTACTGAATTTAAAGCAATATTACACTAAATATGTCAATATCTTCACTCAAGTTGGTTTCAACCACTGTTCACTGCGATTCTTTCGTCTTATGCGTATCCAGGGTTGATTATATACAAGTACGTACGTCAACACCAAAATTACGAATTATTTTATATTAAAAGTATGCCATATGAAGAGACCCATTATAATATATTCGAAAAAAAAAACGATATATCGATGGTAAGATAAATTATAACTTCATGTAAAATGCCAAGGGTATAGATTTTACTTGTCATCCAAGACAAAGTGCGCGGGCCGATTACGCAGAAAGAAACCCTTTGTAAAATTTCTCTTCCATAAGAAATCATTGATACATTTTTTATTTATAGCGGATACTTTAGTCAATGTGTTTTCGAGAGAAAGTGTGTTTCAAGGACGGCGAGAAAGGGCAGGAGAGAGTGGAGGAACAACGACGGAGGAGAATGGGGTTGGAAAGAATCAACACGACCTCACTAAATCCGCCGATAAAAAAATAGTTTCGTAACAAAATTTCAAGGACACCGTCTCCCCTTTTTTTCGGTCTCTCTCTCTCTCTGTGATTTCTCTGGAAAAATAAGTCCCTTCATCTGGGAAGGGGATCTGATGGTACCGCGGGTAATGCCTCTAAAAATGGCCCTTTTGGGGAACGAATCAACGGGATCGTGGACCTTGTTACAAAAGATACACGGATTCAGCACTAAAGCCTTATCTAGCTCATTTAGTATTTACTTGAAATACTGAATATTCTGTGAAAAATATACTTCATTGTAAAATATAATATCATATTATGTATGCAAACTTTAATATATATTAGTAATTAAATATACACATACTATACAGCAAATTCTTTATACGCATCAATTCATTCAGAAAAATATCGGCAGAAGCGGGATGCGAACCGCGGGCCTTGGAACTAACTTTGCCCAGGTCTATATACCACTTAGCCCTCTCGGCAATTTCTCTGCCTGAGCTGACACGCGTTAGAACTTGTATTTATACCATTTTTATCATCGCATGACGATAGATGTCTCTATAGTATATATTCAGACTATGTATATATTTTTTTTATTATTCAATCTTCTTCGTAGTATCAATCCGGTGGATTGGTTTGCAGCAACAGAATCTTGCATCTCGATCTTCAAGCAATCATTTTTTTGCTGATACATGGGATGTCTTTTAGACCTTTAATGTGGTATTTTCCCCTTTATTTCCACATCCTAATGCCGTTGACCATAAAGGTTCATCCGCCTTTGGAGAGCATTTACTCCCTCCAGGACAATAGAGTGCCCTAACCAGGACCTGATGAGGTTAGCTGGGTGTTAGCTTATTCCGGCCAACATTCGGTCCCTGTCTATATTGGCCGACTGATGTCGCTCACCCCCCACCAATCCACCCATTATTCAATCAGTCAACATTTATTCACAAGCTTATTTAATATTAATACTTTCCAATAGTCTATTTATTTTAGTAAGTACCATTCAGGTCTCGAACCGAACTATAGATTGAATGGATGAGAAACAACTCCTTGTAGGTCCTACGCGGACTTTATAAACAGTCATTTACCTGTGTTACTGATGAACTATTTTACCTTCTTGATATTATCTCAAGGTGAAATTATTATATGGATTATTAAGCCTTTTAATATTTATCTTCCCGGTAATAAAATATAAATATATATAATCCTTATAAAGGTGCGCCATCCATGTGACTGACGGTCAGCAGGCATTAACTGATGCACTGCTTGCATTTGTAAGAGAAAATGTGTAAGTTTTTCACTAAAATTCGCTGTAGTGATCATGTCTGGTGATGCCCAATTGTGTGGCCTGTCGTCTGCTTGATGTTTTTTATTCGTTCTCAGTGACATTGGCAGCCACAGCCGCGATATTCTCTGCCGAACAACCAGTCCGGTGGCAGCTAAGCCCTACAAGTTCTCCTGTGATTTCAGTCTGTTCGAGTCGAGTAGCTAGGCGTCGGAATGTTTGCTCAGTTGACGCGACACGATTAGGAAATCTACATCTAAATTCAAGCTGCCCTAAAACTACCGACCGATTATTATCAATCGAAAATAAATGGAATGAATTTTAATATAAAATACATTTAACATACTGCAATAGAATGGTAGGCGTTGAATCAAGTTTTTTTTGTTGTTGTAAAACATTGAAGCTCTAATAACGTTTGTGAAAGAGATAAATATTATTGATGTCTGTGGTGTATGAAAGTGATAGCGTTATAGTCGTGAATTGTAGTTCATATTGGACATACCATATAGCCGGTTCTCCCACTCTCAGACAACGGCTGATGCAGGCAACTATTGGGCTAGTAACAGAAATAAGAGGGACAGTATTATTCGCTTCATCTGGTGTGTGAGTGTGATGGCGCTATAGTGGCGAACGATAGTACAAATTAGAGCGTATTGCTGGGAGACGAACTAATATACGATACCCGTACACGGTCAAGTCATTTCATAAAACCACAAGCTTCTAAAAAAATCCGTTTGGCGATCATGGCGCTGGATTGGTTCAAAATCTTATATTTTTTATTATTATTTTGAAATCAGCGCCATGGTCAATGAACGTTTTTTTAGAAGCTCGTGATTTTATCAAATGGCTTGACCGTATACAGTACCCATCGAAATGATATATATAGTTTTATTTACTAATGTAAAATTGTTTTAGACATAATTTATGAACCGTTTAATATAGTATATATTGTTGGTGTACTACTTTAAATATACTGATTTGTAATTGTTGAAAACTACTGCTTATAGAATAAAAAGAGAAAGCATTATTGATCCGTTTCTAACGTATGAGAGTGATATCACTATAGTGGTGAATAGTAGTAGATATTGAACTTTGTTTTGAAAGAGTCCCACTGTTGTCGTGATAATGATATGACTGCTTAAGTAATACCGTTTAAAAATATGCATAAAAATTTGATTTATGTACAGTATGAGTGCAATACTTAGTGGCAAATACTTGATAATTTTATATGTATTTGCTGATCCTCAGATCATATTTAATGGACATTAATTAGTGTTACAACGTAAAGCATTTTTGTTACAGAAATTAATGAAAAAACAAGCGTAATTGCTGGTGTTAAGAAGTGGAAGCAGCTTAGTGTTGAATAGTATTGGATTGTCGAAAAACTGTTGGGTTTAAAAAACTGCTGAGTGAAACAAAACGATAGGCTATTGATATCAGCTTGATAGAGCCCTTGCAGACTGGTGCTGAAAACTTCGATATGCGATCATTCGTCACTTTTTGTTCGCTCGTCGGACATGTATGTGTCGCCATATTGGTTTTTCGACAAGTCCAGTCATGGGTGTGACATTAGTTATGTACATGGCTGTCTGTCATTGGTGCGCGATTAGTTCTTTAGATCGCTACTTGCGGCGCTGAGTTTTACCGACCACGAGCGCCCGGTGGCGAGTAATCAGTGGTGCGTTAAACTCGATGAGTAGCGAGTTGAGATCCGGCTGGGGTCTGAAAGCATAAGCTCTGCCCCGTACCGAAAGTTTGTCAAGTTTATCGAAATATATATGTGTCAATGTGCATCGGCGACGTGAAGTCGTCTTTCCTTAAGTAAAGGGGATGTTACTATGTTCTCTAATGTGCGAATGAAAACGCGCTAGAGTATTGAACTGTTTTATTTATTATACTTATACTTTTAAGAGAGGTTCTAATTTTCTCGACCGGTTGTGCTCTCCTGCATGCGATTACATAAAAAATAGGTGCTTTTCCCGCCCTCCTATAGCGGCTGATGGGCGGACATTTGCGGGGAAACTACTGGTGAAGCTTGGCTCGGATAAGAAATGTTGACAGCGCGCAAAAGCTTTTTCCCAGTTCCCTCAGTTAAATTTTTCCAGATTTTTAGCGAAAAGTAAAAACTATTTTCCCGAGTCTGACACAATCTGGATTATTAGTTTCCACTCCTGCGCCCACAGGCGGTCCGTAAATGGATTCTGCGAGGAATGGGAGGAACGGAACGATTTCATTACATCTGCGCAGTAAGTACTCGTAGCTAATATTCAGAAAATGTTTTTACTTCATCTTCAATTATTTTGTTATCGGCGGGTATAACTCAATGGTCAAAGCGTTTGCTTTGCAAGCCAAATATCGTGGGCTCGATCCCCGACGAAGATCGAGAGAAAATTTCTGAGGTATAAAATACCCTCGGTTGGTGTGAATTTCATCCCTCACCCGTTAAATGCTGGTCATAGCCTATTAATTAAAATTGGTGGTAGATTTTTTCCTCCTGCACCCACCCTCAACCGACAAACTCGTCTTACACTTTCCGAATATCCATACACGGTTAATATATGTCGACCAAGAACTGGCAGTTTCCAAAGCTCCTTCTTTAATGCCACCGGTAAGCTATGGAATGCTCTTCCAGCGTCTGTGTTTCTTCCTTCCTACAATCTGGATCCCTTCAAGAAACAGGTAAAACAACACACGTTTCCCGCATGCAGCGTCCAGCCTCCCTGGCTGAGCGTCATAGAGTGCACTGGTCTTGAACGGGAGTGCTCTTCTGAATGCGTTTACATAAAAAAAATATGAAAGTCGTCCCGTGAAGACCACCCATTCATAGTAAATTTCTGTTATAATAAGGATGATGCGTGAATCTCGGGCTGAAGTCTATGACGTTGGCAGATCAACACTCCACATGCAGCGCATAGCCATACGCACCATGGTAAGCGTCATAGAATTACACAGATGAGACTTTAGAATTACTATCACCATCTGTCGGTATTCTCATGGATGTGCTTTCTTGTTAAAATAAATTTCTATGATTCTCATCATAGAAATTTATTTTTAAGCATAAATTCACAACCAAATACGTTCAAGTTTACCATTATAATGATTTGTTACAAAATACTATTTTACTACTTTTATTTAAGCTTTTTTCATGTTTGTGCAACTGTCATCTTGAATGTTTTTTTTTTTAAATAAATGCGGAATTGCGCTTCAAAAACAAGTTCTTTGTGTTGTTAATCTGCTCCTGCATCCTTCCTCCACTCGGCCAAGTGATGAACCCGCGACTTTTCGTTCTTTTTAAGGACGGGGGATATCAATTCGAAACGCATCATTGTCTTTAAAAAAATTATTTTTGGAGTTGTTGAATTTTGAAGAATAAAAAATGAAAAAAAAAAATCAATGACATTCTATATAATCAAAGTATGAAATCTAATATGCGTGATGACATAAAAGCTTTGACAATTAAATGTGAATGCTTTAGTGTATTCATTCAATTAAATCAAATTTTACAACATCTAATATCACACAAACATCTAACACCAAAAATATATGCACGCTACAAACGAGAATATTATTTTACCTGAGACAGGTACTTTTTTTTCGCAAGCGTCGATAGGAAGCTCCCATGCTGTCCAGGCTTGTTGGGCAATCTTCCTGCTCCAGCAACAGACTGGTTGCTATCCATAACTTTTCCAGAAGAACAATGTCCATTAGATAGATTTTGCCCATGATTTTGCGTAAAATTAGATGATCCATTTCTAAGATACTCTTTCCCGAATCCATTTCTATCGCCTTGATTGAACGCCACTTCAAGCTCTCGTACAAACACCATATGTCCTCCATTCGCGACGCCAACAACGTTGTTGCTTTCTTCGCATCCTCTCACTTCAGAAAATGTTACGTTCTTTTTTACTTCTACTTCATTGTTGTGGTGGCTATATTTTGCGCGGTTTTGTCGTGCGTTCGTTTGGTACGTATTTGTTGAGTAGCGTTGTTGTTTGTGTTGTTCTTTGTCTGGGATTTGATTGCCGTAGAAAAATTCGTCGCTCTGCTTTTGTGGGTCGTGCTTCATTCTTCTCGGACGGGGCGGAGGCTCGCGCTGTTTATCATCACTACAGCTGAGCGGGAGAGGAGGCCTAGGGGGCGGAGGACCTTCCTCGGGGTCCTCGCATTGTCTCGCCGGATATTTGCACAGCGGAGTGTCTAGCGGACCGTCGTAAATCCTGCCAGAATAGTTCAAGTAAAGCCCGCGCTCGTCCGCGCTGAAAAACTGCTCTTTCAGCGTTCTCGGATGATGTTCAACAACATTCTCCCTTCTGATCTTTCTGTTTTCAGCGATAGCGTAATTTAAGCTCTCTTTAAAATCTGAATTTCTCGCTAAAGCTAAACTCGATCTTAATGGTGCAAAATGATTTTTATACGAATTACTGGAAGAGATGCTCCAGCTTTTTGGTAGAGTAGAATATTTATTAACTCCTAAAGAAGGCAGTGTTAAAAATTCTGGTTTGATGGGCTTATAAGGTGACGAGTAATCTAGTTTTGTTCTGTATTCGCCGCACCAAGCTTGTCTTGAATATATGTCTTCGTAGACGTAACCGTTTCTTCTTGGTGGTATTCTGATGCCGTTTAGCGGCTTCTTCGCTTGTAGATCATAGTAGTTTGATAAAGATCGTTCTTCTCTGTGTCGGAAAGTGTAAGGTAGTGGTTGAGCGTACTGGAGGAAGGCAGATCTGTCTGGAGAGGTGGACGATAGGCGGTGGAAGCTCAGTGGTCTGTCAGGGCGACGCCGTGGTAGAGGAACTGGTTGATGGGCTGGGAGCAGAGTGGGATCGCATGGAGCCAGCAGGGAGGTCTTGTAGTGGGACATGATGATGAGCTGGAGCTGATTGGAGCTTCAGAATCTACTGCTTTCATGCCTGGTGGTGCAGTTTATTGTCAGTTCAGTCCTGGAACAAAATGACAAAAATAAATAATTAGTATATGGAGTAGATATTCAATTTTAGCTAAAAATATACTACTACACAGAAATAGTACACTTTTTTATTTCACAAAATATTAATAAATTATATTAAATTGCACTGAATTAAGCTTTATTCAATAAAATACATTGATTTAGATGAAGACTCTCAAAGTTCCCGACAGCCTCCTGAGCTGAAGTCAGAGTTCTTGAAGAAAGGGTGCTGTAGTATCCGAGGCATATTTTTTGGTGATTTTTGAATCGTTTTTTTTTACGATTCTTTTTTATTAATCGTAATGAAAAAATTACGCCTGTTCTGAATAAATTAAAAGTATAGCAGCTGACAAGACACCATTAATCCTTTCACATCTGTTGTCGGCATATGCCGTCATAAGATTCCCCGACCGTTGATATTGGTTGACGTGATATATCGTTTTGCTACTTTCTTAGAATAGTTTTTTATGCATCATCTGATAGCTGAAGGATACAAGAACCAATGTGATATATGAAAATAGACCAGATAAGTGCATTTATGCTTCAAATACTAGTTTTATAATTGACAGTATAATTTGTATTCAAACCGAGCCGTAATGAAAGGGGAAGACCACGAGAAAGGAAAGAAGACTTCATAAAAGATAGAGACTTCGAGTAAAAACAGAACGCAGTCCTAAAGAAAATATGAGGAGGTGAAGTAAGATAAAAATATAAGGAATATGTTTATCAATGTAAATAAAATATCCTTGTGACATCAGCATGATACAGCCCTTGCTGACTGGTACCGAAAACCTCGATACACAATTTTTCGTCTCTTATTTCTGTTCGTTTGTCGTACATGTATGTGTCGCCATATTGGCATTTTGGACAAGTCCGATCACGGGTGTGACGTTAGTTATATAGATTGCCACTGGAGCGCTGTGTGACCGACCACGGCGCCGCACGGCTGGGAGACGTGTGCCTACCGTCGGCGAGAGCATATTGTATATATTTTGGCCCGGCCTGATTGCTGTGACTAGGTCCGGGCCATAAGTTTGTAAATTTTATCCTCTGTGTGTTATTAATCTGCTCCTTATCCTGCCACGACGTGACTGAATAAATAACCTTTGAAAGAGAGGAGGATGTTACTTGTTATTTTATTGTATATTGTCTTACTCTGCATCAAGTGGCTCACTAGATGGCGATGTGTGATGTACTTTACAATCCACCCAAGTGTGCCGTGTGTAGTGCCTACTCATCACAGAATATAGTACAATAGTACGGCGTCCAGTACAACTCGGTCCAGTATAGTACATCGCTTAACCCTTTCTGTCCGGTATTCCGCATTGCGCTGCTCTGATAAACAGAGCGTGGAGCAGGAGCGGTAGCGGGAGTAGTGGGTGGGTACCACACATAAATAACCTTCGCAGATTACGCGGCCTGGGAAAACGAAAATACCTTTATTGTTTTGTTTTCTAAAGGAAGATTTTCAATATCCTTTACATCATCAAAGCTAGAGCATGGAATTGCTCTGTACGCTTATAGGCCTGCCTGTATTCCGATACTAAAGCTTGTATTCATCATCATCATCATCATCAGCCTGTATCCGTCCACTGTTGAACGTAAGCCTCTCGCACGAGTCTTCTTATGTCGTCAGTCCATCTTGCAGGGCGTCGGCCAATGCACCGTTCGCCAGTTCTTGGTCGCCACTCAAATAATTTTCTTCCCCATCGACCGTCGTCTCTTCGACAGATATGTCCTACCCATTGCCACTTGAGTGTGCCTATTCGTGGGTAGCATCCACCACTTGAGTTCTTCTGCGTGCTATGGATCTCTCCATAGCACGCTGGGTGACCTTTATTTTATAAGTAAGACTTGCTGTCAGATTCCACGTCTTTGCGCCATAAGTTAATACAGGGAGGATGCATTAGATAAACGCCTTAGTTTTAAGACATTGCGGAATTATCGCATAAAAAATTTACTTTAGTTTTCCAAATGCTGCCCATCCCAGTTGTATACGCCTGTCGATTTCTTTTAGAAATACTTCGTCCTAGTTGTATTACGTGTTGCTTGGTGAGCCGCCCTGTTTGTATCATTCTGAAATGTTATATTATTGTAGATACATAAATTCATTCGAGACGGGAGTATGGAAAATATTTCATTTCGTCTTGAAAGGATCAATTTTGTAATGGAAAACTTATTGAAATATGGTTTCAAAGGTCACTGGATGATGCATCACAGGATTTTGATAAAAATAAACCAAGTTTTTATGAAGGAAAAATATTTTTCATACAAGAGAATTTTCATATGACGGCGAACGGAATACAAAAAAAAGAATCTCGGTTGCCAAAGATGATATGGCGAATTTTTATTATGCTGAAATGTTTTATTTGAAATACTTCATTCAATATCCATTTCAAATAAAGGGTCCGCCAAATAACTTTTTTTTTGAAAATGGGGCGTAAAGCATCGAGTGTAACTTCGGCTGTGTGGCACGTAGCGCCGTCCTGTTGAAACCTAATGTTGTAAATATCCTCCTCTTCAATTTTTGTGAACAAAAATGGCCCGATAACGATCACCGTTGACTGTAACGGCCACTCCTTGCTCATTTTCGAAGAAAAAAATGGCCTGATTTTCAAAGTAATGTCGCAATATTTCCCAGCGTTGTTCAAGCGTAAACACAACCATATTCGTTCAGCGGAAGGATAAAACTAATTATCTGTCAAATCAGATATTAGCTAAGTGTTACTATTCACGAAATAAACACTAGTTGAAAAAAAAACGTTAAATGGCGGACCCTATATATACCACTATAATATTGTACATACTAACATCCCCTTTACTTAAGGAAGAAACGACTTCACGTCGCCGAGATCGTGGTGAAGGTATGAGGAGCAGATGAAAAACACCCATACTTAAGTAGAGGCAAATTGACATACTTTAAAGTTAAAAATTTACGAACTTTGGTATTCGTCTCAGGTCACAGGAAAATCAACGAGCTACCGCCGTTGAAGGCCAAGCCGAACTGAGACGGAACTCTACGAAACACTGCAACGCCCTTCTAATACCTGTCGCCCTTTGACGAATTATCTTCTGTCAAAACAACCAAAATGGCGACACATGCATGTCCGACAAGCGAACAAAAATAAGAGACGAAAGATTGTAAATCGAAGCTTAGGCCACCAGCCTGCAATGGCTATATCATGGTGATATCAATACATTCAGTTTTAGTTAAATATTTCACGGCGCACTTTTAATCGATACAACACACAATATGTAATTACCAACTATTACGGTAATGTATTCGTGTAATTAGTATAATATTGAATAATTATAACCTATTGTGTGATACAATTTGTATGTGACATTACATTCGCTTAACACGATAATATATTGATAACGTAACTTTGTATGAGCTGAATAATGTTGCTTTGTCTTTTATTTGACCCTTTTTTATGTAAACGCATGCAGGAGAGCACACCCCGTCAAGACCAGTGCACTCTATGACGCTCAGCCAGGGAGGCTGGACGCTGAATGCGAGAAACGTGTTCTGTGTTCGTGTTTGTGTGTGGGTTGGGGAGATTGAAAGTGTATATTTATCTGTTTCTTTGAAGAGATCCAGATTATTGGAAAAAGTAAACACAGACGCTGGAAGAACATTCCAAAGCTTACCGGTGGCATAAAGGAAGGAATTTTGGAAACTGCCAGTTCTTGGTCGACACACATTAACCGTGTAAGTGGGTGCAGGAGGAATTTGTTTTTAAGTACCGAAGAGCAGCGACCGTGGTAATAACGCTAGAAAAGACTAAGTGATCCAATCTTACGCCTGTGTTCCATTGATTGCAGGTTAGACGTAAGAGTGTCATAGTTTATTAAAGAAATTGCTCTTCTTTGAACTGATTCAATTAAGTTAAGAAGGTATTTTGGGGCTCCAATCCAAAGGCGACTGCCGTATTCAAGGATAGGTCGGATTTGTCCTTTATATTGAAGAAGTTGTTTTTTATTGAAATACCGACGTGATTTTCATACCTAGTTTTTTGGAAGCGAGACCGGCTGTATACTTATTTGACTCGTAATATTTTACATTATTCGAGATTGATACTCCAAGGATGTTGATAGAGCTTGCTTTTGGAAGAGAACTACCGTTGAAAGATACAAGATCCATAGCAGTATTCAATATCTACTAATGAAATATTTTAATATAATATTATAATCGCACGTTTAAATTGTTCCCATTGTTACAGAGACACCGCATGTTGAAGGGAATATTTATGTTCCCATCCAACTTTAATATGCACATTATTCGCCAGATGGAAGCAGATTTCCGCATAAAACACAAAGACGCTGCCGAATATATCTCTATCATTGTTTCCTGACTAGCGGATATTGGTTTTGAGAGCAACTTCCGGAAACACTGCAATATATTACGTTTGCAAAAGAGAATTATTATTATATATATAATCCATACTCGAAATAGCTAGCACGGTCGTAAAAAACCTATTAATCAGATCCTTTGGTCAAGTGAACTTTATCGTATTTTTTTCTGAAAACACATACAGGAGAATACCGATAGATGGTGATAGTAATTCGGAAGCCTCATTCGTGGAATTATATGACGCTTACCATGCTGCATATGGCTAAGCGCTACATGTAGAGTGCTGATCCGCCAACATCATAGACTACAACCCGAGATTCACGCATCATCCTTAATTATTACTGAAATTTACTATGAATGGGTGGTCTTCATGGGACGACTTTCGTCTACCGCCAATTTTGATTAATAGGCTATGACTGGCATTTTACGGGTGCGGCATCAAATTCACACCAACCGGGGGTATCTTAGAGCTCAGAAGTCGTTTTTTTTATCTTCGTCGGGGATCGAACTCACGACCTTTGGCTTGAAAAGCAAACGCTTTGACCATTGAGCTATACCCACCGTCTGTGCCCGTCAAATATTGAACGTAAGCCTCCCACGTGAATTTCTGATTTCTTCAGTGCATATTATAAGACATAGTTCTTGCGTGCCAAACCAAAACTTTTCTTGCTTACTGACAATCTTTTTTTTGGCAAATATGTAATGCCCATTGCCACTTGAGTATGCCTATTGTACGAGTATTACTAGTGTCCAGTACTTGAGTTCTTCTTCATATATTGTTGTTTCGGATCTTTTACTCCTAGCATGGATCTCTTCTTGGTATGTTGGATCACATTTATTTTATGAAAAAAAATCTGCTGTTATATTTTACGTCTCTTTGCGCTACAGTCAGTGTCACCAGGCGGCAAAAAATGAAACGAAAATCTCTTTTAAATCGAAATCTCAGATCGTTAATAATATAACTGACAATGTTCTTTCATATAATGGGTTCTTTAGATAATTGAAACACGAATATTTTAAATTAATTTCACATTTAAATAGACATACCTTAAGATAAAAATACTGTTAGTGATAGGTGCTTAAAAAGTTATACATGATCAGCGTATTATAGAGGGAAGATTTGTGAATAATATATAGCTTATAGATTGGTTTTTTAAGCTTCGTAGGAGATCGAATCCATGATTCCTCACATGGAAAACGAGCGCTTTACATGAAGATTATATAGCCCTTGGTATCACCAACAAGATTTGATATATTTATTTATATAAATACCTACTGTCTGCCGGTGGGTATAGCTCAATGGTCAAAGCGTTTGCTTTGCAAGTCAAAGGTCGTGGATTTGATCGAAAAAATAATATTTTTAATCGATTTCTGAGCTCTCACCGCGGTTGGTGTGAATTTGATATCTCACCCGTAAAATCTCAGTCATAGCTTTTTAATTAAAGTTGGTGGTTGACGAAAGTCGTCCCTCGAAAACCACCCATTCATAGTAAATTCCTGTGATAATTCGGATAATGAGTGAATCTCGGGCTGTAGTCTATGACGCTGACGGATCAACACTCCATATGCAGCATGATAAGCGTCATAGAATTACACAGACAAGATTTCAGAATTACTATCTGTCGGTATTCTCCTGTATGAGTTACATAAAAAACCATGATGCGGGCTTGGGATGGGATATGTCCTATCCTGTCCACATAATACACCAAAGAAATATCCACTTTAAAATACTCGTAGGTTTTCCATCTTTATATACTGATTTCCCTCTGAAATGTGTTTTTTGTAGTTATCTTTTATATATAAGTAAACTTGAAAAATAAAACTAAATATTTCTCTTCCTAGCAGTTTTTAATCTAAGTTATAATGGAGTTCCACCAAAGATTGTCAATCAAAAACTTTCATTCAACGTCAATACTTTTCGTTTGAAGGATGATGGTTCGCAGTTACGTGGTTTGATTTACATAACGACTACCTTTATTTATATAATATGGATGAGTTTGTATCCTACTTGTACTCGTACATTGACAGCGAAAGTGAAATAGTATAAAAGCAAAAGATTTTGTTTAATGTACGAGGTGATCCGTAAAATAAGGTTCCTATGGCGCTACAGTGCTGAAAAGCGCTTGAAAAGGGTTGCGGAGGACCGAGAGGAATGGAGATCGAGATGCAAGATTCTGTTGCTGCAAACCAATCCACCGGATTGATACTACGAAGAAGCGCCATGGGAAACTTATTTTAGGGATCACCCTTGTATTTGAAAAAATTACAACGAATCGATAAGTTTTTTATATGTTTGATAAAATATCTAGTTAGCTTATTATTCTGATACAATTAATTTTTTTTGATATTGTATCAATTATTTCAGATCATTCTGGAAGAATATTATAACATACGAGTCCATGTAATAATTTGCCACTTTAGAGTTTTCTTTTCTGTAATGAAATACTGTAGCTCATTCTAGAATTTGTTTACTACTTACTTTGAGCCATGTCACAACTTGTAACAACAAAGTTTTATATAATTCCTACAGATAGTTAATAAAACATAACAATTTTAAGCTTAACGCACTGGGAATATTTGATAAGCCTTAAGAAAAAACAGAAAATTTTAAGTTCAGTGGAAATTCGTTTGATTCATTGATATATTATAATTTTTTAACGGTGTTTAAATAAGTAAATGTGTTTTTATGATATGAATCCATCATTATTTTACTTATGAATAGTTCATGATAAAGAGAAGAACAAATATGAACAATTGACTAAACCAAAATTTTCTTGTCTAATGTTGCTAAATTGATCGAATGCATATTGCGCATTTAAGTCTTTGAATCTATTGAAAGTAGTGAAACTCTTGGTGAAATACAGCAGATTTCAGGTATTCTATTTTCTGCTTCAGTCATCGATTGCACAGCCAGACGAAGCCTCTCTAGCTGTGGTGAGAGCTGATCTCCTGGGACTAAGGTATCTAAGGGATTTTCTACGCCGAAGAAAATCTCTCAAGTAGTAAAGTACTCTCCTCTTTATTAGCAGGTGAATCCTATTACTCCTGAAGATACCTTTTGGGGTCGTTGCCCTTTGTATATCTTACATTTACGAGTATATTTTTCTAAGCTTTCATTCTTCATACACTTGAAAGTGAGGTAGATTTTTTTTATGTAAGCACATACAGGAGAATACCGACAGATGGTGATAGTAATTTTAACTCTCATCTGTGCCATTTTACGACGCTTACCGTGGTTCATATGACTAAGCGCTGCTTCTGGAGTGTTGATCTTACAACGTCATAGACTACAGCCCGACATTTGAGCATCATCCTTTATTATTACAGGAATTTACTGTGAATGGGTGATCTTCGCGGGACGACTTTCGTCTACCACCAATTTAAATTAATTGTGAGGGATCAAATTCACGCCAACCGGGGGTGTTTTAGAGCTCAGAATTCGATTAAAAATCCTTGTTTTAAATCTCCGTCGGGGATCGAAGTCACGACCTTTGGCTTGCAAAGCAAACGCTTTGACCATTGAGATATACCTGCTGGCAGATTGGTGCACTTCAAAGAAAAGTAATGTGACAAATAAGCAATTGCCCTGTAATAACTGTTACTTAATCTAAGCTGCGGGTGTGGCTAAGAGATAGTGTGCTTGCTTACTAAGTCAGAGATCGTGGGTTCGATCGAGAATATAGATTAAAATGGAAAAAATCAATTTATAAGATCTTTAAATACTCATGGTTTATGTGAAGTTGATGCAACACCCATAAATATAAATTCATTGGCTATTTATCAAAATTGACAGTATATAAAAGTCGTCCTGTGATCAACAGCTGTTCAAACTAAGCTATCGTAAAAATGGACGATGCGTGAATACCGGAATGTAGTCTAATGCCTATAATGGACACTTCACATACTGCGCTTAGCCATAATTAAAAATAACACTAAGGTTATCAACTGACAATACTTGATGAAACTGCATAATTATAATTTTAAATTAATTTTCATAAAAAAATTAACAAATTAATAATATTTTGTTTTGATTCACATTTATTTTAAGCGATTACATGTTTCGGCCTCCCTGGAGACCATCCTCATTAATTGCTAAATTTAAAAACTGGCAGTGGCTTATATACGTATGTAAACAAACTATATAAAAATTTAGTTTTGCCATTTTATGGAACCAATTATCGCGTAAAAAATATAAGGGTGCCGCTTGGTGAAAACCCTCCCTGTAGACGACAGCTTCCAGTTCCGCTGACGATCCGCTCTACGGGCGTGTATCGGTTTTCCGCTCTTCACTAGACCATCTTCTCCCAGTTACTTGTAAGGTAACTAGTTACGCCATCAATCTGAAGTGGGCGGACAGCCTCATTTCTCCAGATTTCAGGCAGTCGGCGCGGCTTCACAGGAGGGTGGGAGATAGAAATGAAACGCAAGAGATTCAAGTCTAAACTGATTTATTTAACGTTCAAGTCGGTGCTTTTATACATTAATTTTCTGGTACCTACTTTTGCGGCCGTGGGAATAGTTTCGGTCGCACGGGTCTGTATTCCTTTCTTAGGGTTTTATTACTATACGAAACGTTCCCGGAGATAGTAATCCTAGCCATAAACATCGGTTTATGTTTTTATGGCTAAAACTGAAACGTATCCTAGGTCCGTTCGCACGCTTTACTAAACAAAGGAACACTTTCTGAATATTTAATATTTATGACATCTTCCCGAGAATAGACGCATCTCACGCTGGCCAACAAAGGGCGACGTTTTTGGCTTATTGAATATTTATGATATCTTCCCGAGAATAGACGCATCTCACGCTGGCCAACAAAGGGCGACGTTTTTGGCTTATTTAATATTTATGGCCCCTTTCTAACAATCGGTCGGGGCTCACGGACTGTTTCTTTTATTGAAGGTCCGCCCGATAATACTCGTGGGATGCAAAGTATAATAAACCATCGAATTCCTATATCATTACAAATAACACATAACTATCAACAGCTGTCGTTTTCAGCGTGAGACGTACGTAACACTCCCACCGTGCAGTCTCTGCTGTACTCTGCCTCGGACGTCTCGACTCGTTCTGTGTTGAAAACCGCCAGCTTCGCCGCTGGCCGCGTATAAGTCCCTGTTGCGGTCTTTATCTGAACCACGCGAACCTGCCCGTCGGCTGCTGGAGTCGCTCGCGTTACTCGTCCCCGTGGCCATGTGTTGCGCGGCAACTTCGGATCCGCAACGAGTACCAGGTCTCCTTCCTGAATCGGCTCCGTCGGGGTCCTCCACTTCGGGCGCCGCGCCAACGTTGGTAAGTACTCCCGTACCCACCGACGCCAGAAAGCATCTGCCATCTGTTGTGACGCCCGCCATTGTTTCTTGAGACACATCTTCTCCTCCTCCGTGTCGTACTGTACCAGGGTCGTCATGCCACCAGCTGATCCTGTGTAGTCTCTGCTGTGCACCGCACCGGATGTCCCACGTGAATGTCGGCGCGAATGCCCGCATGCGCCTGCCGGGCGGTGGCGGCTCCCCGTAGCAGAACCTTCATCTCGTCGCCGGAGGAGCGCCTCTGGGAAGAACGCACACGTATCGCCTCGTCGTCGACGATCTTCTGCCCGGAGCTCACACTCTCCTTCGGGCTTCAGGCGTTGGGGATTCTGGCAGCGATCGACAAATCCCGTAGTCCGAGCGGTTGTCCTTGGCGGTCTCGTCCTCGATGAAAACCGCGGCACGCTCGGCGGTCCCTCCGTTACGCTGCAGTGCCCCATGAAGTGTCCAGCTTCATCGCCGCCTTTCGGTTGAGCGCACGTGCCGAACGCAACGTGGCCCAGCGGCGTATCACTCACAATTACGCCATCACGCCGGAATTGCGCAATCCTTCGCGGCACTATTAGCTCGGCACTGTCTAGACCTATGATAATTTCAGGCCTCACTTTCACACTGGTGACACATTTGTCGTTTAAACTATCCTTTAAGTCAATCCACCTCCATTGGAGGTAGCCGGGAAGCTTCGACGCCATCTCCGCGAGCAGCGCCGTCGAGACGAGATGCTGCGCGCCGTAACTCGAGTGACGGCACGGTATTTCTGATTAGAGTTGTGTAATCTACAACAGCAATCACACTTCTATCCGGGAGCTGCGGGACCCTGCTCACCCGATTAGTCAGCATGTTGACGATGACTCGAGGATTCCCGAACTCTTTGTCCAGGATCTGCATCACTTCCGGAACGTTTTCCGGATCTGACAGCATCTCGCTCACCATGTCAAAGGCTCGTCCGCTCAAGGCCTTTTGTAGCCGGAGTCTATTTTCGACATTTTCAGCTTGCACAATTTCGTCGATTGGATGAATTGTGTTTCAAAATTGCGCCACTCTAGCGGTTCCCCGAGAAGGGTGGTAGGTCTTGGACCCCTGTCCGCCTTGCCATCATCGACTGTATTTCGGCATCATCCAGCGTCCTAGGCTTCTGCATGTCTCTCAACCATTCGTGAGTATGACGGTCGAGGTCGGCAGCCATTCCCTCGATGCCGAGTTCTCGTACGCCGCGAATTCATCTTGATAGACGCCCGCGTCCCACTCGTGGGCTCGGTAGTTCAGCATCCTTGGTGCTGGCGGCTCCCGCCTCACCCACTGGTGAGCAGGATGTTCGGGCTCAGCGTCCGCCTTCCACGGCGCTGGGCGCTCTCGAGCCGCGGCGACCGTATGCCCCGCGCGCTCTTCACGAGCAGTCTCGTAGCTCAGCTGCTGTTGCGCGGTTGGCTCCCGCCTCACCCACTGGTGAGTAGGATGACCAGCCTCAGCGTCCGCCCTCCATGGCGCTGGTGCTCTCGAGCCGCGGCGACCGTATGCCCCGCGCACTCTTCACGAGCAGTCTCGCAGTTCAGCTGCTGTCGTGCGGCTGGCTCCCGCCTCGCCCACTGGTGAGTAGGATGACCGGCCTCAGCGTCCGCCCTCCATGGCGGCGTTGGCGCTCGAGCCGCGGCGACCGTATGCCCCGCGCGCTCTTCACGAGCAGTCTCGCAGTTCAGCTGCTGCCGTGCAGCTGGCTCCCGCCTCGCCCACTGGTGAGTAGGATGACCAGCCTCAGCGTCCGCCCTCCATGGCGGCGTTGGGCGCTCTCGAGCCGCGGCGACCGTATGCCCCGCGCGCTCTTCACGAGCAGTCTCGCAGTTCAGCTGCTGCCGTGCGGCTGGCTCCCCGCCTCGCCCACTGGTGAGTAGGATGACCGGCCTCAGCGTCCGCCCTCCATGGCGGCGTTGGGCGCTCTCGAGCCGCGGCGACCGTATGCCCCGCGCGCTCTTCACGAGCAGTCTCGCAGTTCAGCTGCTGCCGTGCGGCTGGCTCCCGCCTCGCCCACTGGTGAGAGGGATGACCGGCCTCAGCGTCCGCCCTCCATGGCGGCGTTGGCGCTCTCGAGCCGCGGCGACCGTATGCCCCGCGCGCTCTTCACGACCAGTCATGGAGCTCAGCTGTTCTTGCGCGGCTGGCTCCTGCCTCACCCACTCGTAAGCGGGCTGCTCGGCTCGGCTTCCGCGCCCGACCGACACGGCGCTGGGCGCTCTCGAACCGCGGCAGCCATATGCCCCGCGCGCTCTTCACGACCAGTCATGGAGCTCAGCTGTTCTTGCGCGGCTGGCTCCTGCCTCACCCACTCGTAAGCGGGCTGCTCGGCCTCGGCTTCCGCGCCCGACCGACACGGCGCTGGGCGCTCTCGAACCGCGGCAGCCATATGCCCCGCGCGCTCTTCACGACCAGTCATGGAGCTCAGCTGTTCTTGCGCGGCTGGCTCCTGCCTCACCCACTCGTAAGCGGGCTGCTCGGCCTCGGCTTCCGCGCCCGACCGACACGGCGCTGGGCGCTCTCGAACCGCGGCAGCCATATGCCCCGCGCGCTCTTTCACGACCAGTCATGGAGCTCAGCTGTTCTTGCGCGGCTGGCTCCTGCCTCACCCACTCGTAAGCGGGCTGCTGGCCTCGGCTTCCGCGCCCGACCGACACGGCGCTGGGCGCTCTCGAACCGCGGCAGCCATATGCCCCGCGCGCTCTTCACGACCAGTCATGGAGCTCAGCTGTTCTTGCGCGGCTGGCTCCTGCCTCACCCACTCGTAAGCGGGCTGCTCGGCCTCGGCTTCCGCGCCCGACCGACACGGCGCTGGCCGCTCTCGAACCGCGGCAGCCATATGCCCCGCGCGCTCTTCACGACCAGTCATGGAGCTCAGCTGTTCTTGCGCGGCTGGCTCCTGCCTCACCCACTCGTAAGCGGGCTGCTGCATCGGGGCGTGAGTTGCTTCGTTCGTACTGCGGGCCGCACGGCGGTCCGCTTCATGTGTGGGCGGGACTGACTCACCGGCGCTGCAGGCTGCACGGTAGTGGTCCTCCTCAGGCTCCTGTATGACTTGCACAGACCTCGGCGTGGCGGGCTGCTGCATGGGGCGTGAGTTGCTTCGCCTGTTCTGCGGGCCGCACGGCGGTCCGCTTCATGTGCGGGCGGGAGCTCCGTGGTCCGCTGAACTTGTAGGCTGGCGGCCAAGCTTGCGATGGCTGCGTTGGTTTGCGCGCTGCTTGTCGTCACGGCTGCGACGGTTTGCGCGCTGCTTGTCGTCACGGCTGCGACGAGCTGGGCCATCATGTCGGTGAGAGCGTTCAGCGACTTGCGGCGCGCCTCTCTGGAGTCCACGGATCTCATTGACTCCCCCGATTCTGATCGGGCGTCGTCCTCCTCCATGTTAGTTCCACGGTTGCTTCCTGATCGCGTTGCAATCGGTGATCGATTGGCAGGCATGATCAGGTCAGGAGATGATCTTCTTCACGAAGGCAGGATCCGGTTCGAAGGACCAAATGTAGACGACAGCTTCCAGTTCCGCTGACGATCCGCTCTACGGGCGTGTATCGGTTTTCCGCTCTTCACTAGACCATCTTCTCCCAGTTACTTGTAAGGTAACTAGTTACGCCATCAATCTGAAGTGGGCGGACAGCCTCATTTCTCCAGATTTCAGGCAGTCGGCGCGGCTTCACAGGAGGGTGGGAGATAGAAATGAAACGCAAGAGATTCAAGTCTAAACTGATTTATTTAACGTTCAAGTCGGTGCTTTTATACATTAATTTTCTGGTACCTACTTTTGCGGCCGTGGGAATAGTTTCGGTCGCACGGGTCTGTATTCCTTTCTTAGGGTTTTATTACTATACGAAACGTTCCCGGAGATAGTAATCCTAGCCATAAACATCGGTTTATGTTTTTATGGCTAAAACTGAAACGTATCCTAGGTCCGTTCGCACGCTTTACTAAACAAAGGAACACTTTCTGAATATTTAATATTTATGACATCTTCCCGAGAATAGACGCATCTCACGCTGGCCAACAAAGGGCGACGTTTTTGGCTTATTGAATATTTATGACATCTTCCCGAGAATAGACGCATCTCACGCTGGCCAACAAAGGGCGACGTTTTTGGCTTATTTAATATTTATGGCCCCCTTTCTAACAATCGGTCGGGGCTCACGGACTGTTTCTTTATTGAAGGTCCGCCCGATAATACTCGTGGGATGCAAAGTATAATAAACCATCGAATTCCTATATCATTACAAATAACACATAACTATCAACAGCTGTCGTTTTCAGCGTGAGACGTACGTAACACTCCCCGTCCCGTTCTGTTTTTGGAGAACAACATGAGGATCTGTTACTAGACGCACGCAAAAAGTTACTTGTTAGAAAGTGGATGAAGGTTTTCTCGTGATTCTAGGTGCATCAGTTAGATGTTAAAAAGACCTCAGTCTAAGACTGCGAAGCTAGTATACGAGTACTAGAGCGGATCTCTAAATTCCCTTCTTAGGTAACACGTTTGCAACCATATACGTGGGAATGGATGAGGAAATGGTAAAATAAAAGGATAGGGGTTGATACAGACGCTGTATAGACAAGAATTGTCTTACTTTATTCTTTGAGTAATGTATCTCCGGTGAGAAGTGTCGTTTGGAAATCTCCATTAAAATGAAACGCGCGAACAAAAACTTTATAAGATCTATATCGGCAACATAAATAGTAAAAGTTTGGACATGGTGGAAGAGAAGAGTATGTAAAATAAAGACGACAAAAGTGCCATAATCTTATGAAAATATTCAGTGTAATCTTGGTGGGTGTGCATACAAAAGAGTGGGAAAGCAACCGGTCATCGTCGGAAAACTGGGGTCGATAGTGATTGATGAGACGAAGGAATATAGAAACAGACTCCTACAATTGTATAGACTTTTAAAGATCATCGGAAAAAGGAATGCTTTATTTGAATATTTAAAATAAAACATAGTTTCATTTAAGAATTTAATGCATGAATGTTTTATGTTTATTTAAAATATTGATTTTCTGTCGGTAACTAATAATATAAAAAAAGCTTGTGAATAAATGTTGACTGATTGAATAATAGAAATAATAATATACATACTCTGAATATATACTACAGAGACATCTATCGTTTTGCGATGGAAGAAATGTTATAAATACATCAACTTTCGCGTATCTGCTCAGACAGAGAATAGTCGTGTGGACTGCGCGGTGTGTAGAATAGAGCAAAGGTTGCAAGGCTCGTGGTTCGAATCCCGCGTCTGCCGATATTATTTCTGAACGAATTTATGCGTATAAAATTTGATGTTTAATTGTATGTGTGTATTTAATTACTATTACTATACATTTTCAACAAATTTGTATGTGCTCGTAAATGGTTACTAATTATTTTGACAGTTTTTAATTCAATTATTGACAAGTAAATATTTAAGAAATTATCAGCAGTAAATATATAAAATACGTAAGTAAAATAATAATTGGCAGTAGAAAAATAGTAAATTGTCATTTTTATTTTATTTACATTTTTATGTAAACACATGCAGAAGAGCACAACCGGTCGAGACCACTGCACTCTATGGCACACAGCTAGAGAGGCTGGACGCTGCATTCGGGAAACGTGTGTTGTGATTAGTGATTATGATTTATTGAATGGAAATTAATAATAGGTTAGGTTAGGTTTCCATTTTAAGTGCTAATTATTCATTAATTTTACACGCATAAACAAAAATATTAGTTTTAGATCCTTAGTCTAGTTTTAAGTCCTGTCATGTGGAGCACCATAGTTCGCTAAGTGGCCACTATGTGCTTCGACGCAATGACTCCCTACCACGGCCCAGTCGTCGCCTGGAGGTTGTGGAGTAAACAGAGTGTTTTGTCTCGGGCAGCGGCTGCGGAAATATGTCTTCTTTTAACTAAAATAACCGCTAATGTGCATCTCGAAAAGCTCTTTGCTTTGTGACTTACTCCACATCTATTTACCATACGTTATATGGTCGCCCTTTGATTAACGGGGGATGTCAAATTGTTTGCCATAAGCATAACCTAACCTTGAGAGCATCTGGCTGATACGGGACATAAGATTTCATTAAGACCCGAAATCGTAGCTCGAACGCAAGGAAAACATGTAAGGGAAGCCATTGCAATCAAAAGACATCCCATCAACATCAACAGGGATGACGGTTTGATTCTCAAAACAACATGGCTTCCACCTCTAGCACATACTCAAAAACCTGTACAGACAAGCAAGGACAACCACAGTCCGACATGATGCTCGTGGAGGTACGTTAAGCTGACGGCTAAACTACCTCCTGACACCAACTCACAACTAAGTCATCAACTCTGAAGAAGACGCCTGTAATGCTGGTCGAAATATTGTAAAGAAGTAATTCGCCACACACATGGCTTAACCCAAAAGCCACAATATCAAATCTGGAAAAAACTGAGAAGTTATATAATCTAACCTTGTGTGTAACTTATATGGTACCACGTGCACCATTTTTTAGTTAAAATAATATTTTGTGAACGATTAGGTGTATTCTTGTGTCCTAAAATCATCTCTAGTAGTCGGTCATCCTCACAGGACCACTGTGGGTCGATAATGATTGATGGGAGGTAAGATTATAAGCAGCCTCCGCAATTATAAAGCTTCCTGTTTGAGAGGAAGCGAGACGAAGAGGACGAGGGCCGGTGGAGGCAGAAGATTAAAGATCAGAAATCAGCTTTCGGCAGCACCACACTAAGGGAGGAACATCGCTGGTGGGACCAAAGAAGGAAGAGCGTGAAGGTGGGGCAACCAGACGTCAACTTCTGTCCATAATAGATGTTCTCTTCATATGAAGTGATACATTTTCCACGTCAACTTTCTTCTTAATTACTTCCAATATCTTTCTCATGGGTCTATTCCTGTGGTGCTTACCATAGCAAAGACCGTGGATTTGATCCACGATTGAGATCAACATAAAAATAAATTGTATTTTTATTTTTATGTAAACATATATAGGAGAATATCAACAGATGGCGATAGTAATTCTGAAGTCTCAACTGCGGAATTCTATGACGCTTACCATGGTGCATATGGCTAAGCGCTGCATGTGGATTGTTGATCCGCCAACGTCCCGAGATTCGCGCATCATCCTTATTATTACAGGAATGTACTATGAATGGGTGGTCTTCACGGGACGACTTTCGTCTACCACCAATTTTGTTTAATACGATATGACTGGCATTTTACGGGTGAGGCTTTTAGGTTGAGGTTTATGCGGTCAATTTATTTTCAACACTCCACACGCAGCGCTTAGCCATATGCACTATGGTAAGCGTCATAGAATTTCACAGATGAGACTTCAGAATTATTCACCATCTTTCAGTATTCTCCTGTATGTGCTTACATAAAAAAAAGTTATTAAAAATATAAGTTTTTTTAAATTAATTTATTTTATTTATGTAAACTATCGTAGACGTATGGTCACCCCAAATATTTGCCTGCAGTGGCGCTATGAGGCTATATAACGAACGGAAAAACATTAATATTCATGAGAAGCGGATGAAGAGGAAGGCTACGAAGAGGCAGAAGAAGAAGAAGCGAAGAGGTTGGGGAGGGAAGAGGCAAGAGGGAAGTGAGGAAGGAAAAGAGGAAGCGGTAGAACTAAATTGGAAGCAGCAGGAGAACTGCCTAGGAATGGCACTTGCCTTACTTACATAATGTACCGAAACTGTGAGGGCTTACAAGCTTAAATTTAAGTATCGTGGAATTGCTACTTCATGGTCACAGGACTAAGTACTCGTATATATTGAAAATATGAATAATTACAAAAATTACTTACATATATTTATTTGTAGAAAAATGTTGGATTGTCATTTTCGCAATGCAATGAAACAGAGTATTTTAAATAACCTAAAGTATCTCAGAGAGTATTTACGGACTTGTGGAGGACTTCTCTTTTATGAGTTGTACCAATTTCACTGTCTATGTCTAAATAATAATTTTACCTTGTATAATTCAAAGAACCGCAGTCTTCAGAGGTTGCTTCAAGTAATATTACACCGATCAAGGTGGGTGTCGAGCTGGATCTATATATATAGAGTATACTAACGAGCACCTGCATCCTTCCTCCACGCGGCCAAATGACGAACCCGCAACTTGTTGTCTTTTTTATTTATTTTTTATTTTAACACATAAAGGAGAATACCGAAAGATGGTGATAGTAATTCTGAAGTCTCATATGTGGAATTCTATGACGCTTACCATAGTGCAAATGAATAAGCGCTGCATGTGGAGTGTTCCGCCAACGTCATAGACTACAGTCCGAGATTTACGCATCATCTTTATAAGTATAGGAATTTACTATGAATGGGTGGTCTTCATTGGACGACTTTCGTCTACCACCAATTTAAATTAATACGCTTTGACAAGCATTTTAGGGGTGAGGGATCAAATTCACTCCAACTATTTTAGAGCTCAGAAATTGATTAAAAATCTTTTTTTTATCTCCTTCGGGGATTGAACCCACGATCTTTGATTTAAAAAAAGCAAACGCTTTGAGCATTGAGCTATACCCGCCGGCGTGTTGTCGACTTTTTAAATATGGGGGGTGTCAGTATGTATCAAATTATGAAATTAATTCGTTTGCTTATTAAAAAATATTTAAATACAATAAAGTTTTATTAAAATTGAACTAAGCCTATTGATGTACGTGTGTTACATAATTCAAATGCCAATCCTGAATAATTCGGTTTCAGGTTTCATGAGTGCCAATAGTTGTAACCGACAAATCGAATTTGTCGCAATAATGAAATGACAATGGGTCGGACACACCGGCAGGAAGACAGAAAATCGATACAGTCTAGTTATTCGGTGAGTCTATTACAGATATAGGTACATTTCATGACACTTGTACTTAAAATGTGGTTTTACATCAAGTCCTGAATGATTTTTGTTAACACTCCTTATTGATATCATCATGGTATAGCTCTTTTAGCCCGATGCCGAAAAGCCTCGAAAAACGATCTTTTGTCTATTATTTTTGTTCGCGCGCCTGACATGCACATCTAATAATGTTAGTTTTAATTAAAAAATATTACGCAGGCGTTTGCATACGCCATTTTATTTGTTATGACAGTTGCTCCATTTTGTGTTGGTTCAACTGTCATCTTTATTTTTTTTTGCCATGATTCTCTCGGTGGCGCTGCATGTCATAGAGTTCCGGCAGTGGTCAGTTAACTCTCGTCCAGCCGGCGAAGCGCCATACTAATTGGATGATGAATTCGAGTCTTTATTAAAAATAAATGCGAATTGTGCTTCAAAAACAAGTTCTTTGTGTTGTTAATCTGCTCCTGCATTCTTCCTATACGCGGAAACTCGACGAACCTGCGTCTTGTCGTCTTTTTAAAGACGGGGGATGTCAGCACATTTCATGAGACTTGTACTGAAAATGTGGTTTTACATCAAACAACAGTCCTGAATGATTTTTGTTATCACTTTTCATATATATAATCGTCAGAAAATCTACTAATTTGGATATAGTCAATCCTATATAACAGTAAGTCTCGAGCATAAATATATATATTTTTTTGATTATTCGATACTTTTGTATACTTTGTGTGGAGCACCGGATCCCCGCTGGATGGCCACGTGAAGGCGCATCCAGTGCCCCTCCAACCGGGAGTCCCACCTATCCGCCCACACAGCGACCATTGCATTGCGCTGCCGCAAACGCGCGCCCACAGAGAAGCGCAACGCTTCCTTATTATGGCATGAAAGCCATCCACTCGCGCCTCCGTCAACATGTCCGAGGCACTGCATTAATATATTTACTTAATAACTAAATAAACTAATTAGTGTTGTTTTTTATTATATGTGCTTAATATAAGTGCGCAAATGTTATTTCAGTATGAGTATATCATATTAATAATTCTGTCTTCAGTATCGATTCACGTGTTCCGCCAAATAATCATAATATTTCATGTTATCTATGTAAAGAATGCTTTCAGGAAAATGAATGAGCGAAATGTCGTATTCATCAGTGGAAAGCAAGCGAACGATTATTTCACAAAAGCATTACATTCATGTTACGCAATGTGAGGTTACCTACAATGTGCTGTGGGCTTGGGAAGATTAAAATGGAAATGTGTACCCATAAGTATGAGTTGTCGTATTTAAAAATATTGTGTTTGATTTTATACATATTATATATAGGGTCCGCCATCTAACGCTTTTATTTAACTAGTGCTTATTTCGTGAATGGTAACATTTAGCTCATGTCTGATTTGACGGATAATTAGTTTTATCCTTCCGCTAAACGAATATGGTTGTGTATCCGCTTGAACAACGCTGGAAAATATTGCGACATTACTTTGAAAATCAGGCCATTTTTCTTCAAAAATGAGCAAGGAGTGGCCGGTACAGTCAATGGCGATCGTTATCGGGCCATTTTGTTCACAAAAATTAAAGAGGAGGATATTGGCAACATTTGGTTTCAACAGGATGGCGCTACGTGCCACACAGCCGAAGCTACACTCGATGTTTTGCGATGTTTTCGAAAAAAAAAAAGTTATTTGGCAGACCCTATATAAATATTGATATCAGCTTGATATAGCTTCTTTAGGCTGATGCCGTAAATCCTCGAAAAAACAATCTTTAGTCTCTTATTTATGTTCGCTCGCCTGACATGCATATCTGATAATGTTAGTTTTAGTTATATAATACTACACAAAAAAAAAACACAAGCATGGAGTGTTTGGATACGTAGAGCACATCTCTAAAGAGGCCAATTGGCATACGTTTTCAATTTGTGCGGCGACCTCTGACGAAGAAGTCAGAAAGTATTTTTACGCGTGTGTTTAGCGTTGCTCACCAATGCTCGTCGACAAGGCCCGATTCTCAGTAACGCGATGACATTACATTTAATTTGGTGATATCACAAGTTCCGCATTGGGGTGTGGGGTGATTGCGTGACGTTCAATGAGTGACATTGTCGCAGAGCGATTCCACCAAAATGTTCAACAATGCAGACAGTCTGAGTTGTGACACCTCATAGTCAGAGACCGACTGTTTAATATGGGGGAATCGAGACTGTTTACTGACACGTAGTTCACAATATTACGGTGCTTAGGCGACGATGTTACGTACAAAAATTGCTATTGAAACCGCCCATATTATGTGTAATATCAAATTTTTACATACAACCATGCAATTTTTTGTTCTTGTTTACAGGAGATCGAAAAAATATCTAATTACATTATTTATAGACGTTGCTTCATTTATGATTCTTAATATATTTCAATACTCATATAGAAATTGAATGATTAACTCGATACTTCGGAGGTGTGGAGCATTTTGTCCTAAGGGCCGGTTCAACCCAATACTACAGCTGCTCTGTCTTCAAGTACTCAGACTTCTGCTTTAGAGGTCGTCGGGTATTATGTTCTCAAGTGGACCTTTAGGTGCAGAAATGTCCTAGAACGAGGAATAGACAGTGGCAACTGAAAGAATATGTGGCAACTGAAAGAGGCGGCCATTCGTGGTTACCATAGGTTTCACATATGGCACGGATATGGAAAAAAAGTTGAAAATATAATAATACTTGTGAATAAAATTGATTGATTCTTAATGAATATAAATGCAGCTTACAACAAGCGCCATTTACAAAGTAATGCGTATGTTGAGTAAAGACTGACCATTGTTTTGCATTAGGTTTGTGGTTCGAATCCTAGCGTCCACCGTTAATTTTTTCTCCGATTAATTGATAAGAGAAATGTCATATTTTATTATTTTTATATTTTTCATATAATATGAATTTTAGATTATTGCTAACCACGTTACTGTAGTAATTTAAGGATAAACAATGACATCCTTACGTCTAATCTACAATCAATGGAACACAAGCGTAAGATTGGTTCTCTTAGTCTTTTCTACCGTTTTTACCACGGTCGCTGCTCTTCGGAACTTAAATAACTAATTCCTCCTGCACCCACTCACAGCCGACAAACTCGTCTTGCACTTGCCGAACATCCATACACGGTTAATGTATGTCGACCAAGAACTGGCAGCTTCCAAAGTTCCTTCCTTAATGCCGCCGGTAAGCTATGGAATGCTTTTTCAACGTCTGTGTTTCCTCCTTCCTACAATCTGGATCTCTTCAAGAAACAGATAAATTTACACTTGCAATCTCCCCAACCCACACACAAACATAAACACAAACACAACACACGTTTCCCGCATGCAGCGTCCAGCCTCCCTGGCTGACCGTCATAGAGTGCACTGGTCTTGAACGGGTGTGCTCTCCTGCATGCGTTTACATAAAAAAAGGGTCAAATAAAAAACAAATCAATATTATTCAGTTCATACAAAGTTACGTTATCAATATATTATCGTGTTAAGCGAATGTAATGTCACATACAAATTGTATCACACAATAGGTTATAATTATTCAATATTATACTAATTACACGACTACATTACCGTAATAGTTGGTAATTACATATTGTGTGTTGTATCGACGTTAACATTATAAAATATCAACATGAAAAGCAATAAAATGTTTAGATAATGTTTTTGTATAATATTTCATCAAAAATATGTAATAGTTTACTTTTGGAATGATCATTCGGTCATAAAAGAGCGCTATACAAATACTAATATAATAAATAATGTTAGAAATAGCCACTCATTCAGAAATAATATTTTATTGAGACTTTTCAACTTTAAATACTTTTCTATGCATATAAGTTTTATATCTAGAACATGAAGTTACCACAAATTGCTTAAAACATTCATAAATACTGATATCAGCATGATATAGCGCTTGCTGACTGGTACCAAAAACCTCGATATACAATATTTCGTCTCTATTTCTGTTCGCTTGTCAAACAGGGATGTTTCCGCCATATTGGCATTAATTATTTACACCGCCGCTCGTGGCGCGGGCGAGAGCCCATAACGAGCGCGGAGATCAGTTGCGTCCCGACTTTCGACGAGAGATATTGTATTGCGGCTCGACCTAATGCGGTGACTAGGCCGAGCCCTAAATTTGTAAAGTTTTATCGTAAATATAATCAATGTGCTTCTTAAAAAATGTCTTTGTTTTGCTGACCTGCTCCTCATCATGCCCTTGCGCGACGGAATAACACCTTTTTGAGAGAGAGAAGAATGTTAATACGCACAAATCTATCATCTCTATGAAATTTATATCATCAATATTTAGAGAAAAAAAACCGCTGACGTTGGGATTTGAAACTATTTAAAAACCCAATGTTCTCTCCAACCACAATTTGTCGCCACTCTGTTCTGTCAGTCACCATTATACATGCCTTATTCCCAGACATCCTGAATCTGAATCCGTATCCGATGCATAATTTTTGATGATTTGTTAATCAAATTATTTTAGGGAAATCGGATGATCAGCCCGTGCTCCCAAGGCCAGGATCATTTGGTCCTTAATATCGTCTTAACTCGACCTGCGACACGGGATCAACAACTCACGGAGATCCATCCAAGTTTTGGCCGGCACCTATTACTAAGTGCACTGGATGCGCCTTCACGTAGCCATCCAGCTGTGATCCGGTGCTCCACTCACCGAGAGTCAGTAGTTGCTTAAAATCAAAATGTTAAATATTATTATTCGAAACGTTATTTTGAACATAAGTGTGTTGTATTAAACATCCAAAAGTCTTTAAAGTAACTGTTATAATCAGTCAGGTACGACACAGGGCATTTTGTCACTCTATGTAAATTGAGGGGATCAAGGTCCAAAACAGCAAGTATGCAGTGTAAAAAATTATATGTATTATTAATATTTAATAAAGAATGCTTACGCATCGATACGGAGCATTGACCATCCCAATGAAGGGATCAATGTTTAAAAACGGTATCGAGGAATGTGCAGTGTATGAAATTCAATGTATTAATATCACTTTTATAAATCCTTACTCATTTTGTAAAAGAGGGTATAAAAAGGGGTCTCGTATCTAATAAAGTAGTACCAACGCAGCTCCGGTCTTTGGTCTTATCTTCAGTGCCGGACTCTTGGTATTCCGGCATCATCATTAAGCTGATGCTGTAATTTCGGGACCGCGACCTCGGTTCCGGAACAGTAATTAACTTGTATTTTCTTTTTGTTTTGTATGTCTATGTAATATTTGAATTATGGCTCTGGTGGCTGAATAAATAGTAGTATTATTATATTATTGTTATTGGTTAACTTCAGTATCAAACGAGAACCGCGCTAACAATGTGCTACCATCGATGGAAACTTATTAACATTATTAGTACACTGTATAATATTTTATACATGCATGATATAGGTTTGTTATTCGTAGAAAAAAATATCTGTTAAATATTTGACAAAATCATGAAAATAGTTGAGGTTTCACGAGGCTTTCTCGTCCTGCTTGGAGGTGCAGAT
This sequence comes from Glossosoma conforme, assembly GCA_022606575.1. NCBI lineage: Eukaryota > Metazoa > Arthropoda > Insecta > Trichoptera > Glossosomatidae > Glossosoma > Glossosoma conforme. The sequence continues at coordinate 2,687,693 of JAGTXR010000058.1, read as the reverse complement.
AAAGTTGTGATTTTTACAATTATTCATACTTCCTTCATAGTTGTTCAGAATTGGGCCACTGCCCCGACAGCCTATCGCTGATAAGCTACAGGCTTATGTGAACAATGTGTGGGTCGAATATACGACCAACTATTGCAGGATTATATCATTTTCACCGTCAAATATATCCAATGGCCCAGTTTAATAGAGACATTTTAATGAACCACTGTAATTAAATTTTAAGAAACGTTCAAATATATATGAAATAAAGTTTTAATATAAATGTTGACAACCTCGTTTGCTTAAAGTGACTCTACGTTGGTGGGATCGTCATCGGAACGTGTGATGGATGGATGAGGAACTGGTCACGAAACAAAGAACTTTTCGAGAAGCACATTGTAATTTATTTTTATGTTCGAGATTGACAAATTTCGGTATTCTGCCCGGGCCACAAATAATGAATGATCTCTATAGATATAATAAATACAAGATAAGGTATTAGATATTTCTCCATAATATATTTACGCATCGATTGACGGGAAGTGCAATACTATATTCGCATCTCACTCTTTCATACTTTAATGCGAAGGAAGAGGGAAGAGAGTGGACCACACCAGCCACTTCCACGACTAGCTGCAGTAGCTGCCGAGCTTGAAGCCAGAGTGAACTTTTAATGTTTTCAGCCAGTAAATCTAAATTATTTAATTTTTTTCTTCAATTATGATTAATTAAGGGGATTAACTATGAATGTTCTCATTTTTCCGATTTGAAATCGGTGATTTCTTTATTGTGTACTTCCCAGCACCGGAGCGAGCGTTTTTATTTTAGCACCGTAAATGAAAGGTTAACGACGCATTTGCGTTATTCGAATTAATATTTTCACAATAGTTTTCACATCTCGTGACTTTGCTCTCGTGATTAAATGTCGTGCTTTCAATTCTATTACTTACTGTGTGAATTCGGAATGAGCTTAACTTTGATTTCGTGTTATAATAATTTTGTTTTTCTTAAAACGTAACAAAAATGTGATTGCGATCATTGATGTTTAATAACACTTTCTTTGTACTTCAGTGAAAGTCAAATGGTTTCCATTTATTTAAATCTTGAAAATATCTGTAATTAATTAATTAAATCTATCGTTTAATGGAAACATTTAAAAACGGCGATTGCATTACTTTCAATCATATTTCTACATTTAAGAAAAACGTTTAAAAATATTGAAAAAAGAAATTGGCCTGTAAACAATGCCTTGATATGTTTTCTTGCAGTACGAAGTGAATGATGAATAGAATCATGATACGAGAAAGAACTTAATTCATTTCAGTATACACTTCATAGTTGTATTTTCAATAATTTATCAGTCAGTCAAACTCCGTGTATTCATTATGTGGTTAAAGCGTTTGCTTGCTAAACCGAAGGTTCGATCCCCGACGGAGATTAAAAAAAAGATTATCAATCCATTTCCAAGCTCTATAAATACTGATATCAGCTTGATATAGCTCCTTAAGGCCGATGCCGTAAAGCCTCAACAAGCGATCTTTTGTCTATTATTTTGGTTCGCTTGCGTGACATCTACATCGAATGTTAAGCGGTGTTTGCATACGCCAAAATAATTGTTATGACAGTTGGCCTATTGCCGGTTGGTAGGACTGTCATATTGGCAGTTGGTACCGTGGAGATGTGAGATCGCGCCGTGGGCTGGCAGTTGAAGTTTGACTCGCGCCCGTCACAGTGCGCGCGTCCTGTGCGTTCGCTGTGGCGGGCGACGTTTGCGACAATAAACAAATAATATGTGAAACAAGTGTTTATATTGTAAACCTGATCCTGCATCCTTCATCCAGTAAACCGATGTCCATAAATGGAAGAGGAGGATATCAATACGTTAGTGTGAATTTGATCCCTCACCCGTAAAATGCTAGTCATAGCCTATTAATCAAATTTGGTGGTTGACAGAATTCCTGTTATAATAAGGATGATGCCTGAATGTCTGGTTGTAGCCTATGACGTTGGCAGATCAAAAATTCACATGCAGCGCTTATCCATATGCAGAATGGTAAGCGTCATAGAATGCACTTATGAAACATCACTATTATTATCATCATCTGTTGGTATTCTCCTGTATGTTCTTACATAAAATATAAGAAAAGTTTTAATTTGTATGCTTCACCACACTATTGCCTTGATCGTCTGTCCAGTATAGTTGATTCTCTCAGTGTTTGAAACCGTTCAGGTGGGTGGAGAGGAAATAAAAAGAGCGTTCGGTATCGCGGAACGGAGGAATAAAGAACGGAAAGAATAGCTTATGGGAATAAGGGTAGTGATATACCACACTGTGTTCTGTGACAGAGATTTAAATATATTTGGTTTCTGTTTTACTCAATATAGCATGTCTTCTTTCTCTACCCACTTTGCTGGGGCGAATGGTTGCCTTAAATTACTGCATCACAGTTTTATGAGCTACCATTATCCTTTATCAGGAATCGTCTCTGCAGCTGAGGCTACTTAGAAAATACTACGTATAGTTTCCTTTTATCTCCAGAACGATGAGAGTAGCTGCTTTAGTATTTAAGAATCAACCTCGGGAGGAATAACCAAGTCTTTCTTTCCATCCATCGAACACTTATTGACGTGGAAAAAGACAAACTACGTGGACTTTCATTTCACTCAAACGTTTACCGGACACGGAATTTTCAGAGAATTTCTAAAAAGATTTGTCCTATCTTCTTGCGACGCATGTCCATGTGATACAGGCATGAAACAGACGATGAGACACTCTCTCGTGGAGTGTATCATCCATGAGAACAGGAGACGTATTCTGTGTTATCACCTGGGAGTCTCTACCATTTCATGGGAGGCTTTTCCTGTATTGCTGCTTAGTTCTGACGGTCCCTTGCTGTTAAAATTCATCAGGGAAATCGTCGGGGCTACAATAATGGTTAACGAGGCTGACATGTAATACGTTCCTACGTTCTTCAACTATTTCTCAGACGTATATTCTAACCTAGTGTGTAACTTGCAAAAAAAAAGTATTCAAATCAAATTTATTCTTCTATTTGACGTCGCAAAACTTTTTTTAATTTGTCCGGAATCGTCCTTTTGAAGTCCCCATGGATTCATCGAATACTTTCAATAAAAATAGTATCAATTGGTGACGAATAGTATTGAATCGTGATGTAAAAATGTTGGAAAAATTTCCCGTAAAATTTCTTTGGATGTAGTTAATTTCCAAGTTGTTTTCAGTTGGCGGTTTGCTCGTATCCAAGCCGACCTTTAGTGGCGCCAGCTGTGCTGTAGAAGTAGGAGTACAGCTGGAACAGGGGCATGTGAAAAAGGAGGAAAACTAATGGCCACCCCCATTAATTTCTGTCGTCGCTGTGTGCCACGCTTCCCAAACTTATCCAGCGCCACATCCAATTTAATGCGAATGTTTAATTATTATTAATAGTATATTACTCGGAAAGGTTGATGGTGTGTATGAGGAGGGAAATGAATAGGAAGTATGTCAGTCATATTATGAAACGATTTTCTAATGTATATATAACAATATTTCAATTTTTCTAGTACATTTTTTTAAATATTACATTTACTTTTCAGTATGTTTTGACATCAGCATGATATAGCCCTTGCTGACTGGTACCGAAAGCCTCTAAATAAAATCATTCGTCTCTTATTTCTGTTCGCTTTTCGACATGCATGTGTCGCTATATTGGCATTTCGGAACTAGTTACGTAGATCGTAATTTCGGGTGCAGTGCGATTGCCCATCACGAGCGCGCGCCAGTGGTATGCTGACCGTCAGCGAGATCGCATTGTTAAGTCCCGATCGATCGCGGCGAAAGTAACGCCATATTACGATCGATCGGGGAAACCAAGTTTTATCGTAAATATATGTCAATGTGCTTCAGAAAAAGTCTCAGATTTGCTAACCTGCTCCTCATTATGCCCTCACGCGATTGAATAACAACCTTTTGGAAAAGAGGAGAATGTTAGTTTTTATGTATTTTTTTCCATATCCGCTCTATATTCGTAACATATGGGCACCAAAAATTGTCGTTTCATAGTTATGTAAGCTCAGTTTGAGTATGCTTTATCTCAAAACACCTGCACCCGGAGGTCCACATGGGAACATACTCGTAGATGGTTCCCGGGAACCTCCACGGCATGAACCAGCGAACTTGCATAGACTGCGGCTGTAGTACCAGAGGAATATTTAGGTATTATTCAGCGGTTTCAAGAAGCTTGAGTGATCAGCCTGACGCTCCTAAAGCCTGAATATTTTTTTTTTGTCCTTAAGGGTTGGCCTAACTCTACCGAATCATGTATTTTTAGTTTTGGTTAAATAAATTAAGAAAAAATCAAGCCTGGTTGGGATTTGAATCGACAGCGACTGGACTATGCCACCCGGTGTATGTTGTATGTTAATTGTAAGTGAATTTCAGCAAAAATATATATATATTTTTGTATTAAATTCTTCATGTCAGTTAGTAATTGCCGATTCTATCAAACGTTTCCAGACTACAATCCTTTTTTTTTCTAAAAAACGTTCCGCCGGTGGAAATCCATTCCCAGCTATGCGAAATCTTTGGAGACAAGTGTATGAGCGTACAACACTTGCGCAAATTGTGCAGAGAGTTCAAGAACGGGCGTACTGACGTCCATGATGAGGAGCGTTCCGGACTGTTTCTGACGAAACAATCGCAAAAGTGGAGGCAGCGATGCTCCCAGATCGAAGAGTGACGGTTCGTAAGCTCTCCGAAATGATCCCTGATGTCAGCAAAACCTCTATTGACAAAAAATTTTGATGGAGCATCTAGGGTTTGCTAAGGTTTGCGCGAGGTGGGTGCCAAGAATGTTGACCGAAGACCACAAACGGAAAAAATTGAATGGAGTATTGTCAAACACCCACCCTACAGCCCGGACTTAGTGACTACCATCTCTTTCCTTACATGAAGAAACATCTGGTTAAACGCATTTCGGCGATAGAGAAGAGCTGGAAGAAGCGGTTCTCGGGAATCTGCGTGGCTTGGCGGCATTTTTTTTTTGACTAAGGCATTCAAAAGCTCGTATACCGCATGCTTAAAAGCATTGACCTCATTGGCGATTATGTAGAAAAATAGGTAAAAGTCCGAACTTTCCAAAAATGTACGCATTCATGGAATTAAATATGTCTACACTGTGTAAAATCACTGGGAAACTTATTTTACGGATAACCCTCGTAACTCTGCATTTCAATTTTTTCACCAAATTTATTATGTAGGCATTGCTTCTAGAGGACTACGACTTAAAATATATGCAACTCCAGTTTATGCTAATCTGTACTAACTGATCCCTACTCAAACATATGACAATGGTGTTGCTATATGCAATATGTTTTGCAGGAGGGAAATGATAATTACAATGATATTGTGGCTTTTGGGCTTAGCCGTGTGTGGCGAACTTATATAATTATTATTTGATAATAACAACGTTTTTTTTTTCATTTGAGAGTCTCTGGTTTACAGTTTACGCGCCGTCCATCTCCGTAGCCCATCTAGCCGGCGTTCCACCCCTTTCCTGTTTGTTTTATTCTCGAAACGAACAAAAAACTGCTCAGGTGTATGTGCTTCGATTTGCCAGGAATAAAATACAGGATGTTTATTTAAACTAAATAAAGCAGCCATTTAAACTAGAGGGATCTGTGATGTTCAACCAAAGCGTCTGGAAGCCGCATGCGGATGAATTAAACAAGGACATTAGTATTATCGTTATTAATATCATTATCATTCATTAAGCTTTCGTCATAAATTTCTGTCAGTTGCCATGATCTTTGTCCTTTGCTATATTAGCTTTGCCTCCTAGAGATTCACCGAGTACATTTGATGTTAAGTTCCCGACAGAATTCCAGAATGGTGTATATGTAATTGTGTCGGAAACAACAGGGTCACATCCTGTCTGCCAAGAAGTGGGCGACGTCGATGGTGTAACTCCCGGCGATCATCAGGTCTTCCTGGGTGTAGCTACTCGGACGCAGCGCACACTCTTAAACCTCTTAATAGTCTAACCTCCACTGATAAATGCTAAATCTACATCAAGATATATTGCATATGAACTAATTTTTGTTGAAGATCTGCAGACCTCCACCTCCATGTGCCCGAATAGATTCACATCAAGACCTGCTGAGCAGCATACGGTCCATCAATGTTGTAAGTTATTAACATATTTAACAAAATTCCATGTCACTGATACGGAAAGAAACCATTGAGCAGCCAGAAAAGACTTATACTTACTATGTAGTTCCGATTTAAAACAATTGTAACATAAAGTTACATGATTCAATTGTTCACCACGCTGTATTTTTTAATCCTCAGTAAGCCGCTATTTGAATTCCCGTTTTTTATATTCGCTGATTTCTGTTATAGATAGACTATCGATCGGACCATTTAATAGTCGGAGAACGCACACCATTAGATTCTATCTGGCATTTTAATGTATTCATATGTATTGTTATGTTTGGTTAAAAAAACGTCGAGGGGCATAGCAACAAAACTGAAATTTTTTATTCTAAATAAAATTATTATGTTATATATTCGCCGGCGGGTATAGATCAATGGTCAAAGCGTTTGCTTTGCAAGCCAAAGATCGTGAGTTTAATCCCCGACAGAGTAAAAAAAGTAGATATTTTATCAATTTCAGATCTCTAAAATACCACGGTTGGTGTGAATTTTATCTCTCACCCGAAAATTACAGTTATAGTCTATCAATTAAAATTGGTGGTAGACGAAAGTCGTCTCATGAAGACCACCCATTCATAGTAAATTCCTGTAATAATAATAAGGATGATGCGTGAATCTCGGGCTGTAGTCTATGACGTTGGCGGAACACTCCACATGCAGCGCTTATTCATTTGCACTATGGTAAGCGTCATTGAATTCCACATATGAGACTTCAGAATTACTATCACCGTCTTCCGGTATTCTCCTTTACGTGTTAAAATAAAAAATAAATAAAAAAGACAACAAGTTGCGGGCTCGTCATTTGGCCGCGTGGAGGAAGGATGCAGGTGCTCGTTAGTATACTCTATATATATAGATCCAGCTCGACACCCACCTTGATCGGTGTAATAGTACTTGAAGCAACCTACGATGACCACATGCAGCGCTTAACCATATGCACAATGGTAAGCTTCATATAATTCCACAGATGAGACTTCAGCATTACTATCACAATCTGTCGGTATTCTCCTGTATGTGTTTTTTTTTATATAAACACTATAAGTATTACAGGAATTTACTATAAATGGGTGGTCTTTACAGGACGACTTTCGTCTTACACCAATTTTCATTGATAGGCATTTTACGAATGAGGGATCAAATTCACACCAACCGGGGGTATTTCGGAGCTCAAAAATCGATTATAAATACGTTTTTTTCATGGTCATTGGGGATTGAATCCATGACCTTGGCTTGTAAAGAAAACTCTTTGACCATTGAGCTATACCCACCTGCATAATTACATAAAAAAAACTATACTTGTGATTTCTTGCTGCTAGGTGAGCGTTTTGCGGTATGTCACACCCCTTGGACTAGTGGTTATTCTAAAGCATTTTGCACAATCAATAAGCAGTATTGAAAATACCCTACAAAAACAAACAGTATCGAGATAAGTAACCAATTAAAGTTAACACAAACAAATTTATTTATACAACATTATTACGCTCCATACGAGAGATCTAGATTGTAAAGAGCGCCCCCACGGTGATGCACATTACCGTTACATTACCGATTATCTCCATACGGGGATAATCCACGACCCGTAACACAATAACCCGTAATGCTCCCGATCCCTATTATTGTATAATACTATAATACTTGTTACTACGTATCGCGGGTCGCTGGTCGCAATTAAGCCCATATTAAAATGATTCGCTCGATGTGACACCGTGCACTAGTGACACACCTTTATCACCTGGTACATATTATATAGCAATATATCTAATATCATGATTATGAAAGTGGTGTAAGTCATGTTTTATTCGTTCTGAGATATTTAAAGGTTTGTGTTTTGATGTTGGTTGAAAATCAATAAAAGTGACAACTTCATGTTGCATAAAATGCCGTTTATAGATTTTTTTAAATTAATGTTGGCTGAAGATTAAATTAATTCACAACATTGGGAACTGAAATAAATAAATAACTCGTTTTTTATTTTTGTGACTAATATTTAATTAACAAAATAAATAACATTATTTATTGCAATATCAATAAAGAGGCGCTGAAAAAATATATACTTGTTTTTATGGAGTTTGATTTATGTACTTGTAAAATATTTTTAGCCGGACGGTATATTTCAGTGGTAAAAGCGTTTCTTTGTTACTCAGACGCCGTCGGTTCAAAACCCAACAAAGCTTTTTTATTTTATTTTTTTTGTACATACAGGAGAATACCGACAGATGGTAATAGTAATTCTGAAGTCTCATCTGCGGAATTCTATGACGCTTACGATGTTGCATATGACTAAGCGCTGCATGTGGAGTGTTGATTCGCCAACGTCATAGACTACAGCCCAAGATTCACGCATAATTATTACAGGAATTTACTATGAATGGGTGGTTCTTCACGGGACGACTTTCGTCTATCACCAATTTTCATTATTATATGGCTATGACTGGAATTTTACGGGTGAGGGAACAAATTAACACCAACCGGGGTATTTTAGAGCTCAGAAATCGGTTAAAAATCCTTTTTTTTAATCTCCGTCGGGGATCGAACACACGACCTTTGGCTTTCAAAACAAACGCTTTGACCATTGAGCTATACCTGCCAGCAAAGAATTATTTTTTAAAAATTGATTTAATCAACTTTATGCTCTATACATGCCAGCGGTAGGGTTGAGCAACCCCTTAAGGACAAAAAAATGTCCTGATCTCGGGAACGTTGGACTTATTATTCGATATCCTTGACCCTGATTAAAACCCTGATTGTTGAACACTTGAACGTTTCTTTGATACTACAGCCGCAGTCTATGCTAGTTCACATGCTCTTGCCCTGGACGCTCCCGGGAACCATGTATGTTCATATGTGGACCTCCGGGATACAGGTGTTCTGAGAGAAAGCATAGACAATGTGAGCGTACAGAACTATGAAACAGTAACTTGCGGTGTCCATATGCTTCAAAAATATGGAGCAAATATATTTAAAAAAATATATTTTTGTATTTTTACCAATGAATTTATGTACGCATTATATTTTTTAATAATGTTGTTTTTTTGTATATCTTGAACACATGGTGCCATCAAAATACAGTTACACAGTTATGTCAGTTGCCATTGTCCATGTCATGGTTAAAAAAAACACCTAGAGGTCTATCTGGGAACATGTAATTTCTGACGGGCTTAACAAAACTAAAGATTTGCGTTGCTGTAGTGTGTGAGGCAAATTTTATGTGATATTTTGCCCATGTTAAGAATTTAATCCATTTCAATGATTCAATAGAAAATATATCTTAGTGTTTTAGGGAATTTTATTTAACCTTTTCTATGCCAAGCGGTTTTTGTATGGGGAGACCCCGAGGGCCGTTATTTGTTTTTGAAAAATCAAAATATATCTTTGAAATGGATGTATTTTCGATAATTCTTGACAATACGTAGTAGCTAATTATTTCAACATGGCAACAAGAGATGTCGCTGTACGCTCAAAATATTGAATAATTAAAAATAGTCGAAATTGGTAGATATTAAGTGTTAAAGTGGAGCGTCTTTAGACGAGATTTTTGTATGTGCGGCCTCCCGTGCACGGGATTGTAGAGCGTCTATAGTCGCTTGTGGCATAGAACCGGTTAATATTAACCAATAAAATAATGTATCTGAAGTAAAAAATAAATATGTCTGTAAGCTTCATATTAATACCTCCATTTATAATTTTATATGCATGTATCTCAAATTTAAATAAAGATTTATAAAACAAAAAACCAAAAAAATGAGATTTTTTTTTAGAGTTGACATAAAATTCAGCAAAATAATACGCATATAAATACAATATAAGCATACGAAGAAACCAGCAGGTGAAAGAAACTATTAGTAATATATTGTGATGCTAACTACTTCTTCTTCGTAGTATGAATCCGGTGGATTGGTTTGCAGCAACAAAATCTTGCATCTCGATCTCCATACCTCTCGGTCCTCCGCAACCCTTTTCAGCTCAGCATAAGCGCTACAATTCATGTCCTCGTGACTTACTGCAAATACTCCCGTCTAAGGCGCCCTCTACAGTGTCTACCCCCAACCATCCCCTACACAATATCGTGAAGAAGACCATCGTGGCGCATGATGTGACCGATCCGACGGGCTCGCCTCTCTAAGATGGTTCTTATTAGGTGCCTATCTTCCTTTATTATCCTGAGAACCTCATTGTTCGTGACTTACTACTAAACTGTACTAAAATTATAAATAAATGATGATAGTATTTTTATTTAAGGAAAAGTCATTACTTCTTGGCAGAATTGCATTTTTCATTTTACTATTCAATTACTTATAAAAAGCCTCATTCTGATCTTTTCTTTAAAACCTCAAGAGATTGGAATATATTCTTTATTTCCGAATAAAAAAACAGCATAGAAATGGATCGTAAAAAAAATGAAAAATCTGGTCACCGAAGGGTAGATGGGACTTTTTATTGTTTTTTACTGGCAATATAATTTTACGTGCGGTGCCCATATTTTCAAATAACTTTTTTATGTGTATCTCTCTTCCAAGAAGTAGATTAATGGGATATCCATTTTGCTTATCCAATTTATTGATCGTTTACTTTGGATTCAATTCCCTGAAATAACCCATTACATTCTAATACAAATTCATAAATTGAAGCTTTTAGATGGAAAATGTAACAATCTATTGAAATTACTGTTCGATTTTTTTAACCCTTTTGTTACGGCTCGGTGGAATACAAATTATATTGTCAATACGGCGTGAATTTTTCAAACCATTTTTTGCTTAAATCTTTGAAGCATAAATGTACTTATCTGACCTATTTTCATATATCACATTGGTTCTTTTATCCTTTAGCTATCATATGATGCATTAAAAACTATTATATTTAACAAACGTTTATTATGTAACTTAATACATACGGTGGCATTGACACATGTGGTTTACAGAAAAATCGATCCTGTGACGAAACCTTCCGATATTTATTTACATGCTTTACAGATTCCTATAAAAAATACATTTAGGTCAATAAAGGGAATGACTGTGTTTCGAATTTTCTACCGTAGATGTCACAATGAGTACTGAAAGTAGCAAAACGATATATCACGTCAACCGATGTCAAAAGTCGGAGAATCTTTGACGGCATATGCCGATAACCGATGCGAAAGGGTTATAGTAGTTGACATAACAGAATGTATATAACGGGCTTCTTAATAAAAAAAAATAGCACGGAAAAAATATTAATTCCTTAATTTAAGATAATGGCATACCCGACTCCATGTCGCCCGGATCATCATCAGGACGCGTGGTGGAGGGATGGGGAGCAGATCACGAAACAAAGAATTTTTAGAGAAGCAAATTGTAATTGATTATTTTAAGTTAAACAATGACATAATTCGATATTCTGCCGGGGTCAAAAAAAATGAATGATCCATATCTGACCCGGGCAGAAAGTTACTCGCACCGCGTCATAACACTTGAAGCGCCCTCAGACCACATGTCGCCCATTTGACGAACTATCTGCTGTCACATAACATGAAGCGTGATAAGTCAAAAGATATAAAATGGTGTCTGCAGCGCCATCTCTTGTGACTCCTTAAAACCTTTTGAAATGCCAGTAGGTAGAAGTGTAGCTGTGCACAGCAGGCCGTGAATTTTTAACCAAAATAAATCATTTTTAATATAGATATAGTATGAGAAAACTGTAATTTCAACAGTTTAGTGAAGTACTACAAAATCATCCCAATAGATGTCTCTGTGTGTTCTATATTTTAAATTAACCAAAAAAACGGGACATATAATGACACAGAGGCTCTAACCAGAGCGAGAATACTCGCTCTTTTTCTATAGCCGGCCTGCTGGGCACGGCCAAGAATGCAAGTAATCTCGCTCTTGGCACAGAAGCGGTTAAATAAAAAAGACTTAACATTTTTATATATGGGAGTCAAAAATAAGAGACTAAAGATCGTTTATTGAGGCTTTTTTTAAAGCAGCCTGCGTGGGCTATATTAAGCTGATGTCAATTGCAATATATTAAAATCCCTTTATTAACGGAAAAGACGACTTCACGTCACCGGGATAGTTATTGGATCGAGTGGTGGTGGAAATGAAAAGCAGATAAACAACACAAACACTTTTTTAGAAGCACATATATTTTAGATAAACTTGACAAACTATCGACATGGGCGGAGTTACATGCTTTCAAGCACTGGACCGATCACAACCCGACACTGGTCGCGGTCGGGGGACAATTGACTTACTGGCCACCGGACGCCCGTGATCGGCGACACCCAGCGCCGCAAGTGGTGATCTACAGAAACTAATGGCGCACCAATGACAGACAGCCATATACATAAGTAATGTCACACCCGTGACCGGACTTGTTATAAAACCAATATGGCGACACATACATATCCGACGAGTGAACAAAAAGAGGCAAATGATCGCAAAACGAGGTTTTCAAGCTGATATCTATATTCGTACCCACGAAGAAAGTTTATATTTTCAGTTTTGTATTATGGTATAGGCTTAAATAAAATTAAAATGGCATCGTATAGAAAACTGTCTGGTAGTTTTGGAGTCTTTGGCATCCTGCCACATTGTTGCTTCGTCGATTCAGCGCTAGGCGGCCTCTGCCTTAACATCCATAGCTTTCGCAAAGCTTCGATCGCGAAAGCTCCGCAGTACAAAATATATTATATTCGTATTATTATCTTGCCACGAGAATTTTTGAGCCGAGAATGGCGGAATTCTATATGATGAATGGTGGAAATACCCGCATTACTGTTGACGATCGAATATTTCAACTCTGCGTATGCGACGCCGTATATTTCTGTCACAATAAACGAGTGTCTATGTTTCGTACGTCATATATTATCATCACGTACTGAGCTTTCGTTTAAGATATATGTAAATTATATACAATCTTACAGTGAACCATCATATATGTTTGTCAGGTGAACTTATTAAACCGATCCCATTATTTTTTTAAAGCAAAAAAATCTTAGATGAATTAAGTTTAGAGTAAAATGACACACCTAATCATTTCTCTGGTACTATATCCGCAGTCTATGCAAGTTTGAAAGTTCTTGCCCTGGAGGTTCCTGGGAACTGTCTACTCGCATGTTCTCATGTGATCTTCTGGGTGTACAGGTGTTCTAGGACATAACAAAGACAACCTGATCATAGTTGTGAAATGGCAGTTTGTGGTTTCTAAATATGGAGCGGATATGGTACAAATAAAACATTTATAATTTTCAAGCACTACCGTCGGGAACTATGTATACGAATTGATATCAGCTTGATATAGTTCTTGCAAGTTGGTGTCGAAATTTTTCGAAATACGATCTTTTGTCTCACTCTTTTGAAACGCATTTATAAAAACGTTAACAACATAAGAAATGGTACTTGCGTCGCCATTTTGTTTGTTTCGACAAGTCCTGTCATATAGAGAGCCATAGTTCACCAAGTGGCCACTGTATTAATTTCGGCGCTGTGCTGTCACACCTGCCGATAAGGTTAGTAGTAATCTGTCCGGGACCTGTGAGGAACGCAGAAAGTCCAATCCCGGGCAGATGACCGGCGTTTGTTAGTCACTTATATAAAATAAAATACAATGTACTTGTCGACAGGTTCATTGATTTGGAGACCTGCTTCTCATCCCTCCACCACGCGTCCCGATGACGATCCAGGCGATGTGAGTCCTTATCTCATAATTTTGCTGAAGTATGGATTATGGCGGCTCATAGAAATGTGTGTCGATGATATGTGACGACGGATAAAGAGTAAATTCGAAAGAAAAAATATTTAATTTATTTTCTTGTTCCCATATCCGTTCCATAAACGGAAAATATGGTCGCCACAAGTTAGTGCCATTCTGTTCTGTCAGTTGCCAATGAACGTGCTTTGCTATAAGACATATCCACACGTGACAAAAACCTGGGTACATATGTATATGATTCCCGTAGGACCTTTACCTTCAGGGTAGGAGCTTGGGGACTTGAAGAGACGGCAACTGTAGTATACGAAGCATATTAAAGGTGTTTTTTTTATTAATATTTGATGATATGGAATATGTTGACTTACACATCATTTTAAAACTCACATAAAGAGTTCTTTATCTACTTATTTTATGTAATGTTGACATCGGCATGATATATCTCTTGCTGACTGGTACCGAAAACCTCGATAAACAATCTTCCGTCACTTATTTTCGTTCGCTACTCGGACACGTATGTGTTGTCATTTTGTAATGCCGTTAGGAGGATCAGTTATATAGATCGCCACTTTCAGCGCTAGGTATCACCAAACGCGACGACCCACAGTGAGTTGTGTGCCGACCGCGAAAAAGGTCGTATTGCACGGCATGTTATTCCACCTGGACCGGAAGTTTATAAAGTTTATCGTGAATATGTATATGCTTCTGAAAAAATCTGTGTGTTGGTAATCTGCTCCTGATCCTGCTACCACGCAATTCAATAACTAACAAAGAGGAGGATGTCAATGTATATGATTTTGAAATATGCAAAAATACAATTCATTATAAATTTTATACAAAAATAATATAACAAATTTAAATTGCCCATAAAACTTTCATATTATTTCAGGTGTCTGCTTTCACGGACATCAAACCCTGAATAACAAAAAATAAAATAATTAACCGGATTTTTTTGTTGTGTTTTTGTTATTTTAACCCCGCCGTTGTGCTGTAAATAAAAACAGACCCAGGCGAAAATTTCGGACGCTCTTGAACGAGGAATTTGTAACATTATTATTTTTACGTCTCCCCCCTCGGTCCGCCACTGCTTTACGATTCGCGACGCAAGGAAATTACTTTAATTTGCGTTTTTTTCGCATGTTATAATTCGTGATGGATTCCGAATTGAATGAAATTCTCGACATAACCCGACGGGTGTATTCTACGTGCGTTTTGTATTTTTTATGACATCGTAAATTGCTTGTAAATATTGTTTTTTTTCATGTTTGTTCGCACGCATAAACAACATAATACAACTTATCAAAAGAAATAGTTAGGCGTATACAACTAGGATGCGTATACAGCATTTGGAAAACTAAAGTACATTTTTAAAGCGGAAATTCCGCAATGTCTTAAAACTAAGGCGTTTAACCAATGCATCCTCCCTGTTTTAACTTATGGCGCATTGACGTGGAATCTGACAGCAAGTCTTACCTATAAAATAAAGGTCACCCAGCGTGCTATGGATCTCGGAGTGTCGCTAAAAGATAGAATCCGAAACGAGAAAATACGCAGAAGAACTCAAGTAGTGGATGCTACTCAACGAATAGGCACACTCAATCGGCAATGGGCAGGACATATCTGTCGAAGAGACGACGGTCGATGGGGAAGAAAATTATTTGAGTGGCGACCAAGAACTGGCAAACGGTGCATTGGCCGACCCCGAAGGCGGAGAATCGAAGAGGATGGAGACTCATGCGCGAGGCTTACGTTCAACAGTGGACGGATACAGACTGATAATGATGATGGTGATTATGCACGCATAAAAATGCAAATATTTTATTCATACACATCATCATCATCATTAGCATATACGCTGTCCTAACTAGAGCATATGGCATTCATAAACTGCCACTACAAAGTCCACCTCTATCAGCCGCCATAGTCTTCGCCTCATATCATGTCAGTTCTAACTCCAGTTCTGAAGACGCAAAGTCATATGCGCCGAAGAAATGCGTAAGGCAAATAACCAACCGTCCCACTGCTTGTATAATCAGATGTCCCCAACACCCAGACTGAAGACGCGAAGCAGCTTTCTGAGATCCACACATACTCTCGCATCCGGCCCTGAAAATGAGAGAAATTTCATTACTCCAAAGAAAGGCCTCCCAGCTGGCAATAACCTTGACAGGCGGACCTGGAAATCCCTGAAGAAATTAAAAACCAGAGTTGGTAGAACAAAGGACAACCTCGAGCGGTGAGGAATGCTGCGGCAGGGAGAGTCATTATTGTGTGACGTTGCCAGATACTGGGCAAAAATAATTTGACGTCGCTGACACGAAGAAGAAGATGATTATTATTTTGCACTATTTAAGATATTCCTCATAGTTATTCTAACCCAATTCAATCTAACCTACGCTAAAGTAACCTTATTAAAATATAAAACAAGAAAAACTTTCTATAAAACCATTTTTTTAAATAATTAATCACTTCACTGTTTTCGATTTCACCACACCTTCCTCAGAAGCTATTAAAGACTGAACAATCTTTAGTAAGTAGCTTCTGAAAAAAATCAGTGGTTTCATACAAAATTGAACTTGTTTCGTTCTTTAAATATGTAAAAACCAAAAATTTACTACGAGTTTGTAACTTTGTATTAAATTAAAAAAAAAAACTGACTGAAAATTGATTTCAATTCTGAACAGAAATTGATTTTAAATCAGTTACGTATGAAATAATTCACGTTTTTTATTTTTTTCAATTCAAGATTAATCGTATATACTCATAATTATAGATGCTAACTAATTTGTGTGTACATTTCTTCAATAAGTACAAATAAATATGCTATCAATTTATAAATATCAACGTTTAAATTCTGAAGGAGAACATAAATAGCTGCCATATTTCACAATAAATATTGCGAATGAGTTAAATTCCCCGCAGAATACAACCGGATAAACTTTCAGTTCAATTTATCCTGAAAACAGTTTAGTTTGATCGGCACTTTAACTTTATGATTTGCCAGTAAACCCTTGCGGGTTCCAAAGTGTACCGTTAAAGGAACTTTGAACTGCCCCAGAGTGAAACAATGTAATATACATATATATAATCGTGTCGGAAGCAACAGGGTCAGATCCTGTCTGCCCAGAAGTGGGTGACGTCGATGGCGTTACTCCCGGCCATCATCAGGTCTTCGTGTGTGTAGCTACTCGGACACAGCGCACACTCCAGAAGGTGTGACAGGGTCTACTCTGCACCGCAGTCACATTCAGTCGGTCCACTGTAAAACTGACAGGATTTTATTTGTGTCCTTGTCTTGCATACTCCGGTTCGAATTCTGTTAAGGTACCTCCATATATTCCACCCCTAGTCATGTCCAGGGGCTAGGTTCTCTTTCGAGGCAATCCAAGTATTCGCCTCAGTCGCGCTTCTCCACATGTTCAGCCACAGGGTGGCCTCAGGTATCACTAGTTCCGTTGTCGACTGCAGGAAATTTCTTCTTGATTTGAGCCGTGCGGTTATCTTTTGATACCCAAACATAGGGTGGAGTGTGTTGTGAGTAGTTTGGTTGAGCTCCTTCTTGGTGGTGACTTCTCGCCGAATGTTTGGTGGGGCGATGCCTAAGAGTTGAAATTGCTTTAATATTGGGGTAGGTTTTAGTCAACACGTAACCACCCGGCACGTTTTATTCAGAGCGACATCCACTGTATAATGTGTCTCTGATATATCTAAAAATTACCTTTATTGTGTTAAATATTAAAGCTTAAGACACACTGGCGTGTTACTAAGATGGTACTATGTGTTTTATAGAATTACATGACTACTATGTTAAATTTATTCTTTAATTTATAATTTTAAAGCTAGTATACAAGTATACCGGTCGCCGCCATATTGCGTCCATCGGTATCGTACATCATGATCCAACCAAAAAATAACTGGTAGCGTGACTGATAATAAGTAGTCAACGAGAGAACCGTGCGGTTCCCTGGGGCGCCGCTGAAGACAGCGGTCGACAAAAGAAACATTGTCTCCCAGAACGCCACTGACAGATAGCGGTCGAGTGAGGTACTTCTTACATGTAACTTTTCACATGACCCGTCAGTCTGACACCTACCGCGCTTGAGAGCTGGTCGAGTGTTGAGTCTCTCTCGCTTTAGGAGTGCTCTCCATGGCGCAGTTTCCCGGCATTGCATTAACGCAACCCATTGTTAAAAGTCTTGTATTTTGCTTAAGTTTAAAATAAATGGTAGTATTTTTTAAATCATGGCCTTAGCTGATTTATCCCTTAGTATCAACTCGTACATTTACTAATATCATATTGCGGTGGCAAGAGAATAACTCCGTAAATTTTCGTCTTGCACAGGCGTTTATTAGACACGGAATATTTAAGAGTACCTGAAAAGGTTTGGCCTCTCTTCTTATGACACTTGTCTATGTGATCATGATCAAACAGCAAACTGTGAGACAAGCTCAGATGCAATGGACCATCCATGAGAACAGGGGCGATAAAATTATAATTAAATAAATAATTCAAAGTGTGATTATCTACTAATATGATCTAGGTGCCAGCAGGTATAGCTCAATGGTCAAAGCGTTTGCTTTGCAAGTCTAAGATCGTAGGTTCAATCCTCGACGGAGATTTAAAAAAAAATGTTTTTAATCGATTTCTGAGCTCTAAAATAGGCTGGTGTGAATTTGATCCCTCACCCGTAAAATTCTAGTCATAGCCTATTAATTATAATTGGTGGTAGACGAAAGTCATCCCGTGAATACCACCCGTTCATAGTAAATTCCTGTAATAATAAGGATGATGCGTGAATCTCGGGCTGTAGTCTATGACGATGGCAGACCAACACTCCACATGCAGAGCCACATAGAAAACGTAATAGAATTCCACATATGAGACTTCAGAATTATTACCACTATCTATCGGTATTAGGTTAGAATAATGTACGACTATGTTCATATTATTATAAGATGGTTTTATTTACTGATTATATGCTCCAAATCCTTAAATATAAGAGATATCAATTAAACAATATTGAAATTTCTAATACTATATGCCGATTGCGAAAATTTTGGTTAAGCTGAATACAAAATAAAAAAACACTGTAAATCGAATAACAATAATGTAAATTATGTGCGTACAGCATCTTACTTCCAAAGTGTCCGACAGTGTCTCTGCACCCGCCTAATATTGTAATTTGATTTATCAAATTTTCTAGAACTTTCTAGAACGTTTTAATCATCATGCCAAGAAGCGCCCAACAGAGTTGTAAACTTCAATTAGACGAATTAATTTATGAAAATAATATTGCCGGAGTCTCCATGAAAGAAATATTCAGCCAGACGAGCATCATGGCATGTAGATACTCGCAAACGTTTCTTATATTATATATATCAGCCATTTGCTCTGCGAATCTTTCCTTTGGAGTTGGGCGAATTTTCCGCAGTATAATTTTAATCTTCAAATACCAGTCGCTCCCAGATATTGCCGCCCATTGGCGTACGTTCCAGGCATCAAGTAAAAATTTCTGAACATTCGCTCATAACTGAGGATTACTCTGAAGATTAGTGCTGCTACGTGAGAGAGTACAAGTATATAATCTGAAATGTTTTGAAGTCAGCTCAATATAGTCCATGCAGGCAATTTTTCGTCTCTTATTTTTGTTCGCTCGTCGGACACGGATATATGTAAAAATACGTATAAATTAAATTTTAGAGATTTCCTTATATGAGGATGTATGGATATTATCCGTGGCTACACCCGTCTAACTTTATACGTGGTATGTTGGGATACAATGAGTTGAGAACTAGAAGAGATGTGTGCTTGAGTATGCATTTTTTTTCGGTGTCTAGTGCGTGACGTGTTCAAAAATCCTGATATTTTGTTGGAAATCGGTTAGTTTGTACCTGACAATTATGTAAGGATAATGAGGCACAGATTGTTTGTTTCTCTTAGAAGTAATACTTACCTGCCAGAGACCATGCCTCTTGTGAGAGTGATCAGACTGTTTAACCATATCGCCTCGAATATTGATATATTCCACTTGAGAGAAGCCCAGTTTCGACATGAGCTCCACGAGTAATTTGCCCTGTGTGGCGAATTACTCCTTTTCAATATTTCAACCACCATTGCAGGAGTCTTCTTCACGCTTGATGATGGTCATCAACCTGTCATCAATTCTGAAGAAGACCCCTGAAATGGCGGTTGAAATATTGGAAAGGAGTAATTCGCCACACACGGCTAAGCCCAAAAGCCACAATATCAAATCTGGCCGTGAAAACCTAAGAAGTTAAATAACTTTTTTCTTTTGATTTCAATGGCTTCTCTTACTAGGTGTGCATATTTTACTTGTGTTCGAGCTACGATTTCGGGTTCAAACGAAATCTTAATAATGCTCGTAAAAAGATAATCTGACACCGACTCACAACTAAATCATCAATCCTGAAGAAGACCCCTGCAATGGCAGTCGAAATATTGGTTCAAAGAAATTCGCCACACACGGCTTAACCCAAAAGCCACAATACCACAAGAAGTTATTTACTATGACTGTTAGTTTGTTTATTTTTATTAATGGTAATAATGAAAGTTCGAAATTGCTTACAAATATTTTTTAAACTTAATAATATCTTCCTCGGAGATCAAGCTCACGATCTTTGAAATGGTAAGCATACGTTTTTTATCTCAGCCAAAACTGCAGAAAAATGTAATGGAATAAAAATTAAACTATTATAGTATAAAAATTAATAAATTAGTAAAACGCAAAAATAAAATAAATAAATAATGTTGCGCCACTGCGGCGGTTGCTGCTCGGCAAAAATAATTCAGAATAAGCATTTATTTTTCAAGATAAATAATAATATTATTTAGTACAGACGGTTAAATGTCATCTTAGCCGAGCCCCCGAGTGGCGGGCGTTTTTCAGAATTAACTGTGTTTGGATCTCGCTGAAAATAAAATAACGTTGCTCTTTCAGCCGCTTTTACGGCTTACGTGCCTCTAAGTGACGCCACTTGGAACCTTTTAAAATATTTATTCGTGAAATTTAATTTAGAATAAAAAGAAAAACACATGAAAATACGCTTATTTTTTTGTAATGTAATCTTATTGAAAAGGCAAAGGGTGAGTCGTCCTCCGTTTTTTTTTACGTAAGCACATACAGGAGAAAGCTGAAAGATGGTGATAGTAATTCTGAAGTCTCTTTTGTGGAATTCTATGACGCTTACTAGGGTGTATATGGCTGCATGTGGAGTGTTGATCCGCCAACGTCATAGACTACAGCCCGAGATTCACGCATCATCCTTTATTATTACAGGAATTTACTATGAATGGGTGGTCTTCACCGGACGACTTTCTTCTACCACCAATTTTAATTAATATGCTATGACTGGCATTTTACGGGTGAGGGATCAAATTGACAACAACCGGGGGTGTATTTTAGAGCTCATAAATCGATTAAAAATTTATTTTTTTAATCTCCGTCGGGGATCGAATCCACGACCTTTAGCTTGCAAAGTAAACGCTTTGAACACTGAGCTATGATCGCCGGCAAATGGATTGTAAAAAAATAAACGTCTCGAGCAAAATGGGTTTTTCGATTGTAGAGTTTTGTTTAGTTTTAGTAATGTTCCGGAATCGATATCGCGTTCCGCAAATTACAGCTTCAGCTAATTGGTGATGCCGGAATACCAAGGTTCCGGCATTGAGGATAAATACAAAGACAGGAGTTGAGTTAATACTAATTTATTTGATACGAGACCCCTTTTTATACCCTTATTTACAACATGAGTAAGCATTTATAAAATTAATATCTATATATTGAATGTCATACACCGCACATTCCTCGATACCGTTTTTGGACATTGATCCCCTCAATCCACAATAGAGTGGCAAATTATTGGGATGGTCAATGCTCCGTATCGATGCGTAAGCATTTTTTGTAAATATTAATACATAGAATTTCGTATACCGCGAATTCCTCCGATATTTTTTGTTTTGGACCTTGATCCTCTCAATTTGCATAAATGAGTGGCAAAAATGCCCTGTATCGTACCTGACTGTATGAATCTAAGATAAATAGTTCACTATAACAATTACTTTAAAGACTTGTGGATGTTTAATATAATACAGTGATATCCTCGTCTTCCATTTTGGACATCGATTAACTTGAGGAAGGATGCAGGATCAGGTTCACATTATAAACAACTTGTTTCTGTTTCACTACATGTTTATTTATGTTTAATATAACACAGTTATGTTAAAAATAATGTTTTGAACACTGACATTTGTATGAGGATGTCTCTTATTTTTCTGTTTTATTTCTTCAAAACGTACGTACGCATTTTTTTAAAATATTATCTGAAATTATTTTCGCTTGCATACGTCCGAACAAGATACTTTCATACAAGATGCACTTTATTTTGTTTTAATGTGATTTTTTCCTTAGTGAACAAGTATTCAATATTTTTTTAAAGATTTCAATTTCAACTTTTTTCATCACTTACAAAAACATTACAAATTAAAAAAAAAAACGTTGCTGAAGTACAATCAAAATTAATCTGTAATAAATTATAGTACGATAACGAAATTTGTTTAATGAGCAGTTAAAATCTATACATAAAGGTACTCATGATTACTTGCTAATAACAAAGCAATAAAAACAAGCAACAGAAGGTCCCAATGCTTATAAAACAGACGACGCCAACATATCATTCCTGCAAAGAAACTGGTGAAGTTCATGCCTGAATTGGGCCTCCCTTACGTGAAATATATCAACATCCGAGGCGATTTGGTTGAACAGTCTGATCCCTCTCCCAAGAGGCAAAGTCTCTGGCAGGTTATTGTTACTCTTTGGGAGAGCGAACAATCTGTGGCTCCTTATTATCAGATATTTAAGATGCCAGTAGAATAAAGCTACTCTAAAAAGGCAATCATTTTTTTTTAATTAGAAAACTCCGAGTACTCGACGGTATTTTGAGCCAGTTCTATACTTTACCTGTGTTACTGAAAGAATACTTTTCAATTGTATTAAATCATCTGCTAATGTAAATTATTTATTGATATTTTTACCACATAATAGAATGTAATTTTGCTAATATTATGCTTAAAAATTATATCATGATATCAGAGCATTTACCTGAATAATTTATGTACGAGGTTCATCCATAAAATAAGTTTCCTATGGTGATACAGTCCCGAAAAGCGCCAATTTATTGATTTAACTGATATTTTTTTATGTATTTATTATTCACCACTTCTTAAATATTTACTGGCCATCAATTGAATTAAATACTGACAAAATAACTGGGTTCCGTTAATATTTATGTATACGAATTTTCGGTCCTTCACGGCTGTTGCGATTTCTGAGATAAGTGATCAAAGAACGCACGGTTTAAATATGTAACAGTGAATTACGTATTTAAAACACTTGATGATGATGATCGCAGCATTTACTCTCGTAATATTCTCGCAAAGTATAGTAAAATACTTTATAATCCGACGTCAAAATCTAGTCTTCTTTAGTGAACAAGTTCCACTAGGATACTTTCGTCTTAGCGAGAAACGACATTGCTCCCATGGCGATATCACGACTATCGTCTCGTCTCCAGTTATTTTTTACGAGGGATATGAAAAGTCACGTAATTTTCAGATTAAGCATTATATATGGCGTTCAGTCCCGCAGATTGCCCCGCGCTGGAGCCTTACATATATTTTATGTGTCAAAGTTTATCACACGTTAGGGAATTCTCGTACAGAAGTGACAGATAATATTGCGAGGCGAGAATTTTTGTCGTCAGAATCTCATGTTTGCGTGGCCGATACTAAAAACGCTCGGTTTTAATGTAAGCCTTGAAGTTTGAATCCTTAAAAAATATGTGTACGCATATCTGTTCCATATCAAGAACATAATCTCGAAAAAATGCCGCCATTTAGTTCCGTCAACTGCCACTGTCAATATTGTGGCTCTTGTGTTTAGCGTTATGTTAGAACATACCCACGATTCTCCGGACCAATAAATCTTGAGTATGTAGTTGCCATGGAGATATCAATAACGCTCGTAAAAAGATAATCTGACACCAACTCACAATTAAATCATCAATCCTGAAGAAGACCCCTACAATAATGCCTTCTTATTTGTGTGTCAATCATGATATACTTATGACAGGCTTTTTGTTGTTACAAGTCAAACTGTTTATCTTGAGTCTCCTGACGCTAGTTCTGAGTGTGAGGTCATTGACACTACATGTGTCAATAAATTTACATCGCCACACTTACGTTTGTATGTACTTTAATGGCGCATTGTCATTTATGGAAAAAAATAAAAAACTGTGTATAAATATAATGGCGGTCGAAATATTGGTCAAAATAAATTTGCCTCACAATGCATAACCCAAAAGCCACAATATCAAATATGGCCGTGAAAACCTAAAAAGTTATTTGCCGACGTCAATTTTTCGTTCTAATCCATTTTTTACAATGATGCCAAATGTGTAAACACATACAAGAGAACAGTGACAGATGGTGATAGTAATACTGAAGTCTCGTCGGTGGAATTCTATGACGCTTACCATGGTGCATATGGTGAAGCGCTGCAAGACTACAGCCCGAGATTCACGCATCATCCTTATTATTACATGAATTTACTATAAATGGTTGGTCTTCACGGGATGACTTTCATCTACAACCAATTTTAACCAATACGCTACGATCGGCATTTTACGGGTAAGAGATTAAATTTACACCAACCGGCGGTATTTTAGAGCTCAGAAATCAATTAAATTATTTATTTTTTAATCTCCGTCGGGGATCGAACCACGATCTTGCAAAGCAAACGCTTTGCTCATCAAGCTATACCCGCTGGCATAATATAAGTAATAAGTAATATGATTTATAAATTATTTAATATATTTTTTTTTTATTTTTTATATTATGTTATGTAATATATAATGTTTATATAGAAATTTAATACGAATAATATTGTATATTACGAGTATATACATACATTAGGGTGTACCAAAAAATTTTTTTTCGTTTTTTTTCAAGGCTCACCCCCTAGTTTTGTGTGAATGGTGTCCAAATAATTGCAAAAAAAAATTCACGTCATTAAAACCACGGGAAAAGATAGCGACTTGCATCGGAACATGTCAATACTAGAATTCTAAGTCGCGCGAAAGCTAAACCCTGATTATAAAAAGAGATTTTTTTTTTTTAATTTTCTGTAATAGATAATAATATTTACATAATATTTGTTAAAAAGAGATAAAACAGCGTTTTATTTGCTGAATAAACATTAAGTATTCAAAAGCTCCTTTTGGCCTCCATACAAAAAATTATATTAAAACTTCAACATCAAGTCGCTATCAGAAAACATTGTCCGATAGCAATCAAATTTCTTATGTGAGTTACTAGGGCCAAACCACATAAAAATAGAGGGTGAGCCGATTTCATTTCGAAAAAAATAATTTTCTCATACATAGCCTGGGACACCCTTTTGTACATACAATAATTTTGTATTGTTAGCCGATTTACGAATCGTATCTTATATTCTCAGAAGCAGTAAAGAAAATACAGTAATAAATAACATTCGATCTCATCTGAATAAATATAAATAGGTTCATAATAAAATATACTACAATTTAAAAAGAGCACACGTTCAAATTTCTCGACGTAAATGTCTTCGAGAGTAGTAGTCTAAAAAAAGCGGTCTTTTCCCGTATTTGAGAATGCTTGTATTTATGTCTTGACATCCCCCGTCTTTTAAAGGCAACAAGTCGCGGGTTAGTCACGCGGCCGCGAGGAAGAAGGACGCAGGAGCAGATCACAAAGTAAAAGTTTTTTTTTTCGATTTTTTCGATCTATATTTCTTGGTGAAATTCCATATCAGGTTGACCTGGCTATAAAAAGGTTGTCATGAAATATATTGTGGAATAAATACTAAAAATTATTTTATTTATATCTGATAAAATGTTTTGTTTTTGAAGCACAATTCGCATTTATTTTTATTAAAGACTTGATTTCCTCATCCAACCGGTATCGCGTTTCACCGGCCGAACGAGAGTTAACTGAAGACTGCCGGAACACTGTGACATGCAGCGCCGCCAAGACAATCACGGCAAAAAAGCAAATTAAAGATGACAGTTGCAACAAGATAAAATGGAGCAACTGTCATAACAAATAAAATGCCGTATGCAAACGCCGTGTAATTTTATATGACTATGTCAGGGGAGCGATCTAACAGCAAGATCCTTGCAACATGACGCGCCCTAGGCGGTGCTATGTACCGGGCTGACTGACAGGCCGCATGGAAGAAGTTCCTCCTTGCGCCGGTCGTATATGCCGAGGGCGCAATTATAAAACTAGTATTTGAAAGGTAAATATACTTATCTGGTCTATTTTTATATGTCACATTGGTTCTTGAATCCTTAGGCTATCAGATGATGCATAAAAAATATTCTAAGGAAGTAGCAAAACGATATATCACGGCTACCGATGTCAACGGCAGGGGAATCTTACATGGCATATATCGGGTACCGATGACGATTGTGAATTTACTTTTGATAGTTACACCCTTTTTCCAGAACTCTCAGTATCTTATGTTTTTATACATATCACATATCATGTGCTTAGAATTGTTCCCGACCACCGGCCCTCAAACTGTGCGCGGGCACAAAGGGTATTTTTTGGTGTTTTCCTTTCCAATACGTTCGAATGCTAATCTCCGTTGAATGGGGAACATCCTTTCAGCGAGCGGTGGATGTAAGGCCACACGTAGATTAGTAGTCTGGGGTTGTGCGACAGTCATGGGCGGAACCAAAAAAATAATCAATTATTAATAATAATACATAATATAAACTAATCCTTTATTATTAAGGATGTCGTCCTGTTTTTACTAGTCATTTCAAGTTGTTGATGGTGTAAAGTGGTGAAATTTGATGATTTTACTAAATCCTGCACCCACCCACAACTGACAAACTCGTCTTACACTTACTGAACATCCATACACGGTTAATGTGTGTTGACCAAGAACTAACAGTTTCCAAAGTTCCTTCCTCAATGCCACTGGTAAGCTTTGGAATGCTCTTCCAGCGTGTGTTTCCTCCTTCCTACAATCTGGATCTCTTCAAGAAACAGACAAATATACAGTTGCAATCTCCTTAACCCACACACAAACACAAACACAAACACAAACATAGCACACGTTTCCCGCATGCAGCGTCCAGCCTCCCTGGCTGAGCGTCATAAAGTGCACTGGTCTTGACCGGCTGTGCTCTCCTGCATGCGATTACATAAAAAAAATAGAAATCTCATGTATTGATATGAATTTTTTAATTTTTATTAGAATATTATTTTATTATTTCAATATTCTAATCTACTTTTATAGATCATTGACTATATTACAATATTATTATTACTTAAATATACATATACGCGAGTCGGTCTAGGCATAGCAATGGCCCAGTTGGCTGAGCGGTATGAATACCTGGGCATAGTTGGTTTCCAAGGTCCGCGGTTCGCATCCCGCTTCTGCCGTTATTTTTGTGCTTGGATTGACGCGTTGAAAAAAGAATTTTATGTAAAGTATATGTATACTCATGTATTGATTTTATAACTCTTGCTTTATTTTAAGCATGTCTAAGCGCTATTGTGAAGTGCTGATACGCTAACGTCAGAGACAGCCCGGCATTCACGCATCATCCATGCTGGATCTACATACGAGGATTCGCCACGAATGGGTGGTATTGACTTTTTTTAATATGTTACGACAGGCGTTTTACGAGTGAGGAATAAAATTCAGCGACCTCGTATTTAAAGAGCATAGAATCGATTGAAATTATTTTTTAATATCACTTGGAATCGGCGGTGTAAATGGCAGAGCAGTCAACGTAGGGTAAAGAAGTAAACACAGTACATATTTATAGTCTTAGGTTTGAACCCTAGCGCTTGACGTTTATTTTCGTCCAATTTATTGATAAAAGTAATTCCATATAAAACGGTGATATGTACTTTAAATTGGTATGCGTATTGACATCAGCATGATATAGCCCTTGCTGACTGGTACCAAAAACCTCGATATACAATCTCTCGTCCCTTATTTCTGTTCGCTTGACGTGCATGTATGTGTCATATTGGCATTTTAAAAAAGATAGCCACACGGCTCAAATCAAGAAGAAGTTTTCTACAGTCGACAACGGAACTGGTAATACCTGAAGCCACCCTGCGGCTGAACATGTGGAGAAGCGCAACTGAGGGGAATACTTGGATTGCCCCGAAAGAGGACCTAGTCCCTGGACATGACCAAGGGTGGAATATATGGAGGTCCCTTAACAGACTTCGGACCAGAGTATGCAAGACGAGGACACAAATGAAAGCCTGGCAGTTTTACAGCGGACCGACTGAATGTGTCTGTGGCGTGGAGCAGACCCTGTCACACCTTCTGGAGTGTGCGCTGTGCCCGAGTAGCTGCACCCAGGAATACCTGATGATGGCCAGAAAATAACGCCATCGACGTCGCCCACTTCTGGGCAGACAAGATATGACCCTGTTATTTTCGACACGATTATATATATATATATTGGCATTTTGGACAAGTCTGAATACGGGTGTGGCGTTAGTTATATAGATTGCCACTTGCGGCGCTGGTGACAGACAGTGGCGCCGCACGAGTCAGTCGTGTGCTGACGTCGGCAAGGTCATATTGTATTGTGGCTCGGCCTGAATGCTGTGACTAGGTCGGGCTATAAGTTTGTAAAGTTTATTGTAACTATATGTCGACGTGCTTCAGAAAAAGTCTGTGTGTTATTAATCTGCTCATTATCCTGCCACCACGCCACCGAAAAACTACCTTTTTTAAAAGAGAGGAGGATATTAGTATATGTAATTAGAAAAATGTTATATAATATCGTGTTTTTGTAAAATTAAATGTGTATCAGTTGTTTTAGTAAAAGTGTACGAAAAATGAAACATCTAGCTAGTTACGACTATGAAAGGCAATCAGTATGATTCCATACATCTGGACCAGGGACACAATCGCTAGCGACTGTATTCATTTCTATCATGTCCCCATCCAATGCTCTATTGTCTCTGAAACTCATCCAGCCCCAAAACTGGGAGAGGAAAACTAGAGTAATGTCACAAGACAAAAAAAATACACATCTTAAAACAAGCACATACAGAATAATACCGCCAGAGAGTAATGGAGAAATACCCATACCCGTAATGAGGTAACATCCTCCTCTCTTCAAAAGGATTCAGTCGCGTGGTGGCAGGATAAGAAGCAGAATGATAGCACACATACTTTTTCAGAAGCACATTGACATAAATTTACGATGAACTTAGGCCCGACCTAGTCACAGCATTAGGCCGAGCCACAATACAATATGCTCTCGCCACTGGCGGCATACAATTGGCGTGATGGGCTGTCGCAGCGGTGCCACAAGCGGGGGTCTATATAACTAGTCCCAATATGGCGGACACATAAATGTATGAAAAGCGAACAGAAATAAGAGACGAAAGATCGAGGTTTTCGGTAATGCTCAGCAAGGGCTATATCATGCTGATGTCAGAGGTTTATGTGATAGTTGAGTATTGCTGAGCGCTGCATGTGAAAGATTGATCTGCCAACGTCATAGACGCTTCAAAATACCCGGCATTTAAGCATCATCCATTTTTACAGGGAATCACTGTGAGTAGTTGGAGTATACGGGACAACTTTCGTATCTACATTTTTTTTTTTTTTTTAATATTCTATTTTTATGTAAACATATACAGGAGAAAACCTACAGATGGTAGCTAAGCGCTGCATGTAAAGCATTGATCCACCAATGTCATAGACGCCTGATATTCACGCATCATTCATTCATTACAGGAATGCACCATGAATTTTTGATGGTCACGGGACGACATTCGTCTACCACTAATTTTAATTGATAGAGTATGACAGACATTTTAAGAACGAGGGCTCAAATACTTCCTACCCACAGAACGAGAGTGATTTTTTACAGGGAGGTTACAGCCTTATTTAGATGTGGATTGATGTTCTTTTTACGAGCTGTAAAACTTTTTTTTTTCAGGATTTTTTCAGGATCCAATTATAATTATTTAAATAAATTTATCATTTAATTGATAAATAATCGTGTCGGAAAAAACAGGGCCAGATTCTGTCTACCCAGAAGTGAGCGACGTCGATGGCGTTACTCCCGGCCATCATCAGGTCTTCCTGGATGCAGCTAATCGAACACAGCGCACACTCCAGAAGGTGTGACAGGATCTACTCCACGCTGCAGTCACATTCAGTCGGTCCGCTGTAAAACTGCCAGGCTTTCATTTATGCCCTTGTCTTGCATACTCCGTTCCGAAGTCTGTTAAGGGACCTCCATATATTCCACCCCTGGTCATGTCCAGGGGCTAGGTCCTCTTTCGGGGCCATCCAAGTATTCCCCTCAGTTGCGCTTCTCAGCTTGTTCAGCCGCAGGGTGGCCTCGGGTATCACCAGTTCCCTTGTTGACTGTAGGAAACTTCTTCAAGGATTTGAGCCGTATGGTTATCTTTTGATACCCAAACATAGGGTGGAGTGTGTCGTGGGTAGCTTTGGTGAGCTCCTTCTTGGTGGTGACTTCTTGCCGAATGTTTGGTGGGGCGACGCTCGAGAGTTGATATAGCCTTGATACTGGGGTAGGTTTTAGGTACCTCGTAACTACCCGGCACGTTTCATTCAGAGCAATATCCAATTTATTTGGTGAGCTCCTAAAATCTTAATTGATCATACCATATAATATATTTTTAATTTATTATATTTGATGAATAATGTGGTCATGTTTTTGTATCAGTAAATGCATGAGAAAACCTCAATTTGCTCTGATTTGTCCCTAGATATACGACTGCGGCTCTTTCCTTCACACAGATGTGATCGATATCACCGCCCTTGGCGAGCCTCCCCATTAGTATTTGCTCCACGTTTCGGACATTTCGCAAATACCCACGTCCAAATTGAAAATACTGTGCCGAGACTTTTTTTTCAATAATTCAGTCGTGTCCCCCATACACAACATATAGAGTGTTCTTTCAAAACGTTAATAAACCTACAAACAAATTTTTCAGACCAAATTTTCGTGCCTTAGAGCCTTTTATTATGGCGTGTGTTTTTTCGTCACATTACAGCTATTACGTTATTTACTTGTATTTGGGGCGATTGTTATTATTAATAAAACATTCTCAATATCTTTATTAATCTATTTACGCGTACATTGTTTATTTTACACTGTATTGCTAATTTACCAAAGAAATGATTGAATACAGTTTATTATTTATGATAATCTTTACAAGCTTCCGGCCAGGCGGAACGACATGCCGCCGTCCGTAAAGCGACCTTCTTGGCCGTCCGCACACAACTGCCCGCGGACACATTCATATACAACAAACGCACAGAAACAAGAGACGAAAGATTGTATAACGAGGTTTTCGGTACTAGTCAGCAAGGGCTATATCACGTTGATGTCAATATATTCCTCTAAAATACCCTGGACTTAAAATTATTTCATACAAAACGTACAATTAATCACGACGCCAGATTTCTCGAGATGAATATGATGAACTCTCTCGAATAGTCTAGAAATAATAAATCTACATATATCTTAAACACTATGCAATGCGTATTTATATAATTGTTTTCTAGTATGTATATTTAGTATATCTAGTATATTTTTGATATGTATTTATTAATTGATTTTACTACAACTTCTGGGCGAAAAAACCTACAACCGTAACAAAAAATTATCTATCCTGAAGATGACCCCTTCAATGATGGCCGAAGTATTGGAAAATATTTTGCCACACACTGCTTAACCCAAAGGCTACCATTCCAAATCTGGTCGTGAAAATCTATGAAATTATTTAATTACTGATATATATAATATTTGAAATAGATCTCAAAACGAATGCTCAAGACATAAATAATATACGAGTTTTAGAACCAAATTTCACATACAACGCTCGTTTATACTTGATATTAACTTAATTTCAAGTATAAATGAGCATCGGAAAATCATATAACTTCCTTATTAATAGTACATCATCATAAATCTAAGAAATACTAACAATATAGTAGTAATTAAATACACACATACAATTATTCATCAAATTTTGTACGCATCAATTCATTCGGAAAAAATATCGGCAGACGAGGGATTCAAACCACGAGCCTTGCACCTTTGCTCAATTCTACACACCGCGCTATCCACACGACCATTCTGTGCCTGGGCAGGTACGCGAGACCTGATGTATATATATCCATTGTAAACATCATATAGCGACATCATGTAGTATATATTCAGAGTATGTATATTATTATTTTAATGATTCAATCTGTCAACATTTATTCACAAGCTTTTTTATATTATTAGTTCGACAGGGTCTCGAACCGAACTATAAATATATATTTGTATCCATTTTTGCTGATTTCACGTTAAAATCTTTTCACAAGTATGGCGTAACATGAAACCTTAGAAGCCTTAAAATATTACTACATAATTTGTGAGGCATATACTCGTTAATAAAACAATTATAATTTATAATAATGTTAGTAATTAAGCTGCGTCGACTTTAAGTTGAGTGGGTATTTTCCACCTGCACATTATCAAGTAAACACTTTGCTCGTAATTAATGATTATAATCATTAATTATACTGTTTAATTATATATAAAATGAGATTTATTTAAGACTTATTTCTATATATAGTATAATATGATACTAGTTGTATCCCCCTGTGTGGTTCACACGTCTCATACGAAACGTAATATTTCCTGCAAATATAGCAATTTCAAGCTGCCAAGACGTGACACTTCCACGTGCCGCTTAATACATTTAGCCATAAATATATATATATTATTTATTATATACTACCAAAATAGTGTATAATATTTTATTATGATATCTACTAGAGAGAGACCTCGTTTTTTTTACTTAGAGCCTATTTACCCAGGATATTTATGGACCGAATGTTTGATAAAGGCGAAAATTTTGCGACATCATTCATGACATCGCTCAACTGTCATACAAGAAATCACGGGTTATTTTATTTATTTATATACTATAGAGACCGCGTTACAGACAATGAGGTTCTCAGTATAATTAAGGAAGATATGCACCTAGTAAGAACCATCTCAGAGAGGCGATCGGTCACATCATGCGCCGCAATGGCCTTCTTCACGACATTGTGAAAGGGTTGGTTGAGGGTAGAAACTGTAGATGGTGCCCTAGATGCGAGTATTTGCAGCAAGTGTTCGAAGACATGAGTTGAAGCTCTTATGCTGAGCTGAAAAGGATTGCAGAGGATCGAGAGGAGTGGAGATCGAGATGCAAGATTTTGTTGTTGCAAACCTATCCACCAGATTGATACAGCGAAGAAGAAAACTATGTTATAGTTGTCCGGTTCTGATCTGGAGATCTTGGGGAATGGGATAAATGTTCCCAGGTGGATATTTAGGAGACAGAGTTGTCTTCAGATAAGGCATGAGCAGTGGCAATTGAGAGAACTGTGTGGCAGCAATGTGTAATGACCATATGTTGCATAAATGGAATGAACATTGAAGAAAAATGTTTTTCAAATTAAATAAATTTCCATGTTATTTTCTAACAGAAAAAAACATTTTTTATTTACTTACCCATTAAGATGACATAATAAATAAAATGTTCTACAGTATGATGATTGCAATGCGCAAAGTTCCTATTAACGCAGAGTTAATGGCTTTATGTTGACGTTAATGAAATACGTAACTGTCGCTTTAGAGTTTAGATTACGCTAATGGCACAAATGAACCAACGATAAGAAAATCATAATTAACGTCACGTCTATTAATGTCTATTCACGTATTCAGCTTTATAGCTCACGAAAGAATATTAAAATAACTTATTTAATTACATATAAATATTTGTTTATTTACCTTGTTCTTAAATGGATCACGTAAGATAAGTTCTCTATTAGGTGATTGCAGTTTCGACTAACTCGTAGCCTTTCTCAATCCATTACTTGTTAAGAGATAACTCTAGACAATTTATCTTCCGTGATCCAGTAAAAAATAAATATTTTTAATTTATAATGGGTCTCAAAGAATTTATAACGGATCTCAAGAGATCTTTCGCTCTGCCTTCTTATTTACAATATTGACGGAATGTTAAGGTTAAGTGCATATTTAGTTTAAGCTGCCTTATATCAATAAACTGCGTTAGGAGCATCAATCTGTTGGTTCATGTCATATATTGCATTACTTAAATAGGAAATTGTAGAGGTCGCCCTAGACGGGAGTATTTGCAGCAAGTGTTCGAGGACGTGAGTTGTAGCTCTTATGCTGAGCTGAAGATGATTGCAGAGGATCGAGAGGAGTGGAGATCGAGATGCAAGATTTTGTTGCTGCAAACCAATCCACCGGATTGATACTGCGAAGAAGAAGATTATCGAATGTGAGATTCGTTTCAATATGAATTTTAGATTTTTCAGTAAAATGAAAATTAAAAAAAAACTATTTTTCATGCACGACATGGCATGTTTCGGTTTTAAAACTTGTAATCACTTAATAATGATTTTCCGTGGAAACTAAAATTAATTTGATTGTAATTGGAATCATAAAGCAAAAAATTATTTTACTTTTTAATATTTAATTTATTGCATTATATTCAGATTTATCAATCGAAAGCATGAAAAAAAAACATGCAAAAAAATGTTTTACAACATTTTTTTATTGCGCTTGTAGAAAAGGTGATATAATGATCGGTAGCGAAAGCGTCACAAAAAATATCAACAAAATGACATGAAAAATGTTGTCGTTGAAAGTGTCGTTAACGTAGTTTTCCGGTCACGTTAAATTATTTGACGGTCTGCCGTGCCGTTTACGTCGCGACCGGCACGCGCAAGCCCTGCAGCGTTGACGCGATAATTTCATTAGCGGACTGCGCAGGTATGATGCTTAACAAATTTCGTTAACTCTACCGCAGGCGCCCGTAGTGGTGGTGTAGCACAGGTGCGCAATATGAGATTGAAGCTGCTTATGGGTGAACGTGACGCTTATATCTTCTTTATCCTAGCCATTTCCCATTATCTGGGGACGGCTCTCTTTGTGCACATTCGCCATGTCTGTCTATCCTGTGTTGGATTCTCGGTCAAACCCAGGGTTTTCAGATCCTTGTTTACAGTTGCAGTCCAGGTTGCCTGTGATCTTCCAGGTCTTCTTCTCAGCGTGGGTATGTTGAGGGCTCTCTTCACCATGTGGTCCTCATCTCTACGTGTCACATGCCCATACCGTCTTAGGCGGTTTTCCTTTATCTTTTCAGGTATGCGGGGCACCCGAAATGATCCCCGAAAATGCTCATTTCGAACTCTGTCCACTCTAGTCACACCGCCCGCCCAACTTAGCATCTTCATCTCTGGCACATGAATCCTATCCATGTCACGTTTCAGCTTGGTCAAGCACTCCGATCCGTAGAGCATAGCTGGCCTTACAGCAGTTTTGTAGATTTTACCCATGATCCTAACTGGAATCTTGCTCTCACACAAAACCGTGAACGTGAAGCTTATATTTAAAAAAATCGAATAATTAATGGTTAGTTTAATTACATGAGATACAGAGATTTATGTCACTAAAAAAATAAGGTATTCGAAAATTTAAATATATTTTTCGTCATTTGGATGCAGTCAAAATTTGGAAAGGTAGAGACGATCCTTATAACCAATTGTTCCAGGCCTCAGGAGAGTCAGGAAATTATACGTTCTCCAAATTCAGCGAAATCGGATACTACTATAATGCCGCCACTTTACGTTCTCGGGTTTTTACCCTGAAGGTTGCTGGGAACTATATATGTTCCCAGGTGACAACTGACAGAACTGAGTGGCGCCAATTTAAGGTGACTATATTTTTTTCAAATATGTAACCGATATGGAAATAAATAAGTAATACATATCAAAAATACAATACGTGTCAACTTTTTGTCCCGGCGGTACAAAAAGCGCCAGAGTTGGTTAAATAAATGAACATGGTTGCAAAGGTGCGTGGTTTGAATAAACTCGTCTGCCTTTAATTTTTATGCAATATTTTGAAGAAATAAATACCCGATAAGATTATGTTTTTTTGTAAGTTTTTATGATTGCATGTTTTTTGTTTGTTAAACTTTCGTATCACATCCAATCATTAACAATGTTTTTTTTGGTTTTTATGATTGATGTTTTTTTTTGTTAAACTTTCGTAATGAAGAAACGTACAAAGAGTTTTTTTTTAATGAAGAAACGTATTCCTCGATGTCCAAATTCCCACCTATCGATTTTCTCTCACGTTTATTATGGTTTGTTGTGGATTTTTATTATTTCTTGAACAAACATGAAACCATAGTAAGGTTCATGCTATAAGTTCCCAAGTATAGTATTTAATTGCACGTAATTAAATTGCTCGTTGGGCTGATATTTTTATCGAAATAGGTCAAACCGTAAACGCTTGTTTCACATCAACGTAATTACTGATTTACCGAATCAGAGTAAACTAGTTTCAGCGCTTGTTAAGATTAAAAAAAAATAACGAGAGAAAAAAGAAAATCCCCGGAGCATAATAGTAAACCATAGCGGTTCTGTATAAGTGAAATTCAATTATGGACTGATTATGGAGCTCAGATAAGTGAAAAGAGAAGAAATTTTTTATATTTGAAAATAATTTCACCACAGGAAGCAATTGCAGCTGAATCCAACAATGAAAGATCAAATCAACGTGTATTTCAGAGTTTGTTAAATTAAGTTGTTTAATCCGTATAAAGCAGCATATTAGAGAAGTTATCATTAATTCGATCTCTTAATGGAGAAATCGTCTTTGTTTTTCTTGCTTTCAGCTATTAAGAAACAACGGTCCTGCCATTAAAATTCCATATATTCTTGATTAGAATGAAAAGTCTTGCAAAAGAGAGCCTCGATGAAGAAAATGCCATAGTACGGTACATGATAATGCTGGCATCTAATCAAAAGTTAATCCAATCATGTAGGTTTTGAAAACAGGTGCGTAGAATTTATATAAACTATAAAAAATATTTCTATTCTCCTATGTTGAGAATATGTAGACAAGTCAACTCCTCTAGTGACTTGGACTTTTTCGGGCAGGACCTTCCGGCATTTCGCAGATCACTGTACTGATGTGCGTGATGTCTGTTCTATTTACTCATGTTTATGTTTTGTTCAAATGTATTGTCTTAGCTTATATATTTATTCTGTATTACCATCTTCTTTAATTGTATTTCTAATTTATAACCGTTTGAATTGGCCTAGGCCGTTAATAAAATAAAATAAAAATAAATTAAAAATAGAATTTTAAATTGTTGTTTTTTTTTAATAAATTGCTGAGCGAATTTGTTTACTACAATCGAGACGTTTTTTACTTTTAATAAAAACAAGAAATTTAAATCTTGTTAAAATATGTAAAAAAAAATCGCTTGTTTTTCATTTTGAAACTGAGTTAATCATTCTTCGCCTGCAAATAGATTTACATCGATGTACTTGTGGATTCAGTTTTCAGGGATCAGTACCGTAGTGGTATCTTGAGTACAAAAGCATTGCATGTACTAGACTATATGTATAACAACTCGTATATTATATAAAGTTGGAAGACGAAAGCTATTTGACTAATGAGATTGAAATCTCCCAGTTGAGAGATGCTGGCTTGGAGACCTCACTGTATCTATTTATTTCGAGATGCGACCTAGACTTCAGAGCAGTGATTTCTAATCTTTTTGTTTTTTAGGTAGACTTAGAACATATTTAAATATTCAAATAGTCAATAAGCAACAATTGCTACGTACATATAAATTTGCATAAAAGATCATGTTTTATTTTTTTTATCGACAAATAAAATAAAAGTAAATGAAAGACGTTTGTATTCGAACTATGAACTCTTGCAATCAATATTCATTATAATTGTATTGGTTTTTGTTTTTAAGTCACGTTAATTTTTTTTGGGTGAATTTTCAGAACATATTTTATTAATCTAATATTTATAGATCATTGAAAAATTGTTACTGACATATGGCTAAGTCAGAAACAAAAGATGACAGTTGCACCAACATGAAATGTCATAACAAATAAAAAGGCGTTTGCAAACGCCATGTAATATTATAAAATTAAAACTAACATTATTAGATGTGCATGTCAGGCGAGTGAACAAAAATATGAGACAAAAGATCGTTTTTCGGGACTATATGGCATTAGCTTAAATAAGCTATATCATGCTGATATCACAACAAACTCAATGCTTCGCAGAGTACCGAGCATTGTTGAGGAAACACCATCACACTGCAGAGCACCGATTATAAGCCACTGTTCTAAGTAACTACATATGTATCTTTCACGTTGTTTACTGAAAAATATAACTAAGACAGCTAAACAGTTAATCAGTGTAGTTTAAGACGTATCTAGGAAAAAGTAATCCAGTGTACTATAAAACGAGGAAAGAAATGCAATAAAAATGTATTTAGTTGAAGCGCCTAATTAATGCAATTCTCCGATCATTTAATAAACGTCATTACATATAACGTGGCGCAATATTCATTTTCTTTATTTAAGAATCGTTAAACGCCTGAAAAAATATTTTTAAAATTAATATATAAACTTCTATGAAACAATCTCTTCAATAAAAACAAAGAGCTTTCGGAAAAATTGGCTTTAGCCACGATTTATATTCTTTGACCGCATTGCTATGGTTCACTTCACCGATCTTACACCGGAGCTTAGATCACAATTTATTTTCTATCGGAAAGGCATATTTTCTCACTGCTTAATCCCCCGTAATCCAACTATTCATTTTAACTTCATAGTACGTAGAATAAACACCTTCAATACTTCTCATATACTTCAGAACAATGTATCTTAGCAGATATATTTTTCCTATACATTAGATTTTTTATATTTATTTTTACATATTCTTTCAATAAAATTACAAATTATATTCGAATCCGTAATACACTAACAGATTAAAAACTTTTTCTTCTTATTTTTTTTAAATTTATTATTCTTCCAAACAAATTCGTGGAGAGGGCCTAAGACAGGAAAAGGATCACCGAGCGCAGCTCACACCTGGCGGGCGAAGAGAGAGGGAAATCCATCACGTACGACTTCCAAGCCAAGACTGAGCTCCGCAGGCAGTATGTTTTTTTTTCTTTTTTTGTTTTGCTTTTTTTTTTGCTTGTTTTATCATGAACAGTTTTTTGTACTGTTTTGTTTCATAAATAAAAACTCGTTCTTACAAAAACAATTAGTAAAATAAATCAGTTAATATATATTTGAGTTTTCCTTAATGTTTTATATATAATCAGATGTTAAATTTAAAAAAAAACGCTTTAAAAATAATATCACTAAGCGTTGTGCTATATTTAGTAATTGAATAATACATTATAAGTTTTCTGTATAGGTAAAGAAGAGGCCATTTTTCATGCGGATATTATAGCGCAGAGACTAACAGGAGAAAAAATGGAGCACCTAATTGGATCAAGTTTTGTGGGAGTGCGGGTGACGAGGTAGTCGGGGCTAAGCTTCGGGAGGGAAACAGAGAGTGGGGTAAACGGGTGAAAGAGGGAATTTTGTTGGGAGAAAGTAGAGTGTGAGTTGGTAAAAGCGGGTCGGGAAAAGAGGAGCGTTTTAGTCGACGAAGGAGGCGATGGGTGTCGGAGGGCAAAAAGAAGAGTTGGGCTAATTTGGGATGCGACTATATCACCCCTTCCTTTCCTAAACCATCACGAGGCTGAAGCCAAATGAACAAATAATCCTTTAGGCCTTTTTAAAAAATGCGAAAGCTGTGTTTTTTTTGCGTTTCTTGTTTTTAAAAATAAAAATATTTTGAATAGTCTGTATATAATTTGTAAATGAATATTTGGTTTTCAAAGAAAAAAAGCTGAGAAAAAGTTTTTTTTTCCGACGGCAATATTTATTTCTTATATATATTATTCAACAATAAAAATGGTTGCTACCTTATAAAGTATACAAAAATATTGAAAAATATTCTAAAGTCCGTTTTTTCTTTGGAAATAATTACATACTACAGCTATTTACGTTTCATTTGTCGATATTCTCCTGTATGTGTTTATATAAAAAAAAATTAAGCAAGTGAATAAATAGTGCTAATTATGATCTTTGTAGAAACAATGTAGGAAGTACGAGTATTTGTATAATTATTATTTGAAATCGATATCAATGGAAATGCTAAAAATATAAACAATATTAAATTTGTTACTTGACACTTTCATATCGGTTGTTGGCATATGCCGTTAAAGATTCCTTGACCGTTGACATCGGTTAACGTGTTATATTGTTTTGCTACTTTCAGTACTCATTGTGACATCTACGGTAGGAAATTGTAAGTGCAGTCATTCCCTTTATCAACCAACATGTATTCTTTACAGGAATCTGTAAAGCATGTAAATAAATCGTTAGGTTTCGTCACAGAAGTGATTTTTCTGTAAGCCACATGTGTCAATGCCACCACATGTATGGAGTTACATAATTTTTTTTTATGTAAACACATACAGGAGAATACCGACAGATGGTGATAGTAATTTTTGAAGTTTCATCTGTGGAATCCTATGACGCTTACTATGGTGTATATGGCTAAACGCTGCATGTGGAGTAATGATTCGCCAACGTCATAGACTACAGCCCGAGATTCACGCATCATCCTTTATTATTACAGGAATCTACTATGAATGGGTGGTCTTCACGGGACGACTTTCGTCTACCACCAATTTTAATTGATAGGCTATAACTGGCATTTTACGGGTGATGGATCAAATTCACACCAACCGGTGGTATTTTAGAGCTCATAAATGGATTAAAAATAATTTTTATTTTAATCTCCGTCGGGGATTGAACCCACCTTTGGTTTGCAAAGCAAACGCTTTACCATTGAGCTATGACCGCCGGCATAATGAACGTTTGTTAAAAATAATAGTTTTTTATGCATCATCTGATAGCTTTAAGATAGAAGAACCAATATGATATTTGAAAATAGATCAGATAAGTACATTTATGCTTCAAATACTAGTTTTAAACAAAAAAGGTTTGAAAAATTCACGCCATATTGACAGTATAATTTGTATTCCACTGAGCCGTAACGAAACCGTTAATACATTAAATTGACTGAATTTTTTGTATTTACTCTGTTTTTGACATGTATTTGACATGTACCGGAAATCGACTGAGACGTGTTTGTCGCTACTACGTCCTTCAGATAGCAGATCATATCCGACGTAAAACGAAAGCTGCAGAGTGACGAAAAGCAGCAGGTATACGTCAGTGATCTAGAGCAGGTATGTGGAGTGTAAAGACTGACAGGCTCTCGTACCCATCTCTGTCATCGTCAGGGTTCTGGGCTACTTCTAAAGATGAAGATAACGTCGATGCTATACGAAATCATACTTCAATCAAAGAGAGACGTCATTATAATAAATTCCCCTTCTGTGTACAAATTGAAGGTAAAAGTTATTCTAGCGGATTTATTTTAACATCCTTTTCTTTCTAAAGGTGTTATTCAGTCGCGCAGGGGCAGAATAAGGAGCATACTAATAAAACAAACTTTTATTGAAGCACATTGACATATATTTACGATAAACTTTGCAAACTTATGGCCAGATTTAGTCACAACATTCGGCCGAGCCACAATTCAATATGCTCTCGCCGACGGGCGGTACACGACTGGCCCGTGCGGCGCCGTGATCGGTCATCAGCGCCGTAAGTGGAAATCTATATAACTAACGCCAATATGGCGACACATATGTCTGACAAGCGTACAGAAATAAGAGACGAAAGATTGAACTACATCGTGGCTACATCATGCTGATGTCAGCGGTAATTACTTAATTCAATATATTTCTCTCTTTTTTAATAAGCCATTAATTAACTTTAAAAAATACGATGAAAACGTGAAAAGAGTAAAAACTGTTATTTAATGGAGCAAACCACTCCTCTAGCATGTACTGGTATGTCTAGCCCCAGATATTTCTCCACGGTTCTGGTCGCTGCACCTCTTATCCTGAAGAGGCTCGTCCATTAGCCTTGAGGAGGAGCAACTGGGGAAGAGGCGATGGTGAAGGCTCTAGAGGAAACTACACGTGAGAACACCGCCTAGAACGACGTACCGCAAGAGAGACGGAAATTCAAGTGAGAGACAACGTCGCTGAATATTTTTTTTACGTTGTACGGCTAACGTGGTGAGACTTGCTCATATTTTTGTACTGAAGAACTATTATTTATTTTCTAAATATTATTGTGCAATAAATTGTAATTATTTTACTCGTTGAGTTACAAGCTATACCTTTCTTCACATTAAGGGATATATGAGTGTTTTATTTAGGATTTTAAAATGTTTATTCGAAGAAGATAGGCACCTAGTAAGAACTATCTCAGAGAAGCGAGCCCGATGAATCGGTCACATCATGCGCCACGATGGTCTTCGTCACGACATTGTGGAAGGGATGGTTGAGAGTAGAAACTGCAGAGGGCGCTCTAGATGGGAATATTGGCAGCAAGTGTTCGAGGACATGAGTTGTTGGTCTTATGCTGAGCTAAAGAGGATTTTAGAGGATCGAGAGGAGTGGCGATCGAGATGCTAGATTTCGTTGCTGCAAACCAATCCACTGAATTGATACAACGAAGAAGA
The DNA here is from genome assembly GCA_022606575.1 of Glossosoma conforme. Lineage (NCBI taxonomy): Eukaryota > Metazoa > Arthropoda > Insecta > Trichoptera > Glossosomatidae > Glossosoma > Glossosoma conforme. Next base: position 2,645,170 of record JAGTXR010000058.1, on the reverse strand, counting down.
ATTTTGAATAAAACACTAAATTTAAATCAGATAAAATATGTGAACAAAGCATTACTTTATAATGAGGCCGCGTAAGTTTCGCTAGGATAGCTAGTTTTTTAAAAACACACATTATTTAGGTAAATATTAGTGATTCATGGAATTAGTTTTACTATATCCGTTCCATGTCAGTAACATATGATCACCACAAGTTGCCACTACTTAGTTCAGTCATCTGCCACTGTCCATTTAACATACGAGTTAACATCTTCCTCTCTTTGAAAGGGTGTTACTCCGTCGCGTGATGGCAGGATTAAGAGCAGATAACAATAAACAGACTTTTTCTGAAGCACATTGACGTGTATTTACGATAAACTTTACAAACTTATGGCCCGGACCTAGTCACAGCATTCAGCCGGGCCAAAATACAATATGCTATCGCCGACGGTCGGCACACGACTGGCGCGCCTGTGATAGTCTGTCGCACAGCGCCAAAAGTTACGATCCTCGTAACTTGGCCAAAATGCCAATATGGCGACACATGCGTGTCGACAAGCGAACAGAAATAAGAGACGAAAGATTTAATATCGAGGTTTTCGGTACCAGTCAGCAAGGGCTATATCATGCTGATGTCAGAATATTATTGAGTATAAATGAGTTTGAAAGTTGTTGTATTACCGTGTATATTTACATTTTCAGTACCGTCGCAGTATAATTTTTGGCCTTGAAAAGCCGTCTCACGCAACCGTCACATATGCGACACGCTGCCTTCTTACACCGTCGCATAAAGCCTCCTCCACCTTTCGCAACTTTGTACATTATTTTAATTAAAAAGTTTCGCGGCGTCGAATAAATTTCGCCCAAAGCCGTAATTTCGAATACATAGTCAATCTGAGGGGTGCCGGGGGGTGGGAGACGGGAGGCGGGGGAGGGACGCGAGATAAACTCTTTGATTTGTGAACCGGGGCCGAATTTATTTGCAAAGTTTATTTTTAATTAAAACCTCCGGCGATAAACGATACGCCCGTAACTTATCAATCGACCCTCGAACGCTATCAACATCTTGACTAACTACTCGTATATAATATATATACTCGTGTATCCTGTTATACATTAACATCCTCCTCTCTCAAAAAAAAAGAGGTGATAATACGTCGCGTGAGGGCAGGATGAGGAGCAGGTCAGCAAACAAACACATTCTTTTTTTTTCCGAAGCACATTGATTATATTTACTTAAAACTTTACAAGCTTCCGGCCAGGCGGAATAACATGCCGCCGGCCGTAATGCGACCTTCTTGACTGTCCGCACACAACTCCCGTGCCCGTGATGAGCTATCCTACAGCGACAAAAGTGACAATATATGTAACTAGTCCAGAAATTCCAATATGGCGGACACATTCATGTACGACAAGCGAACAGAAAAAGAGACGAAAGATCGTTTATCAAGGTTTTCGTTACCAGTCAGCAAGGGCTACATCATGCTGATGTCAATATATTAATTTTTAGCATTCACTTTGAGATCCATTTAAATACTAAATACATAAATATTTCAATAGTTGTTAAAATAACACACTGAGCATTGTTTAATCCCTTACTGGAAGACTGCAGTTTCGCCATAAATGAAGGTTTCATCAAATCCAACGTGTAAAACCGTACTGACGTATATAAATAGATGTACATATTTTTAAAGAGTTTCGGTAGCCGTGATATATCGTTTTGCTACTTTCTTAGAATAGTTTTTTATGAATCATCTGATAGCTAAATGATACAAGAACCAATGTGATATATGAAAATAGACCAGATAAGTACATTTATGCTTCAAATACTAGTTTTATAATTGACAGTATAATTTGTATTCCACCGAGCCGTAATGGAAGGGTTAACAGTGAGTGGCTTAAAAAATGAATGCCGCAGACTCCAGCCTTTGGAAAATTTGAAAAAAAAAATGGCTTTTTAAGTATGTCTATTGTAATTTGTCAACATTTATTCTGTATGTATTTAAAATATTTAATATGCAACTAGACTTTTACTGAAAAATGTATGCGCAAAAATTAAGGGGTAACAATTACAAGGCTGGTCGCAATTGCAGTGATCATCCTCAGCATTAAAAAAATGAGAAAAAAAATCCAGGTAGGCAATCGATTTGCGAAAAATCTGGGTCGTTACACGTTACATAACATGTTAGGTCGGTCGTATTATTAATTAGTACACGCGGTCCCCTGCCGAACGTGAGACCTCACCTAGGGCCCTCGAAGCCTCCCTCGCAGCCTCCCGGGGGCCTTAAGCACTCAGTAATCCCACCCCGTCATACTCATCCCTAGAGTTGACCCCCTGATAGGGCCGATCTCTGAGGTTCGAGTTGGACGTGCGGTCAAGAGTTGAACGAGCTTGATTTGACAGCGCCCGTATTACCCAGATCCTTCATTCAGCTTTATTATAGATTTATAATTAGAAGTATTTTTAGCAAGTGTTCATAAAAAAAGGGTTTTGAAATCAACCCGAAAAATAATCTTTCTTCTGATCATCGTTGAATAGAAGAACATAAATACTCCATTATATTATAACTATTTATTTATTTACCTTGTTTTGACATGGATCGCGTAAGATAAGTTCTCTATTAGGAGACTGCAGTTTCGACTAACTTGTAGCCTTTCTCAATCCATCACTTGTTAAGAGATAATTGAGCTGCGCGAGTTCTTTAAAGGTGGTCAAACCCGTTTTACTTTATAAGTGGTCACACCCAAAAAACAAGTTTTTTGAAAAACAGTTCAACCGTTCAAAGCACATATGCCTTAACTGTGCCTTTTCTTTTACCTTCTACTTCTCCCTCTACCATTGATTGATTTTTCTCTACAGGTATTAGTTCTAATTTTGTGCTGACAGACAGTTATCTAAGAAACGGATAGACCAATAAAAGTTACTACTCAGTGGTTTTACAAAAGTTTATTATTTAATTATCTTATATGACAAACCACATAATTACTGTTTTCCACAAATATGTATAAATCTATTGATTAAAATGCAGACTAAAAATATATAACATACGATAAAAGCTCCTTTTTGTCCTCCTCCACCATACAGTGGTTGACCTTAGAGGTCCAAGTTCGGCTTGCGGTTAAAAGTTAAATACGTTTGCTTTGACGGAAAAGAGCCTCGCGTTCGTTAAAGAGTGTTATGAAACGAAAGCTGAGGTTTTCAGGAATTTTCAAAAAGCCTGAAAACGTATTTTTAGAATAAACTTGTTAAATAAATTATGTTTAAAGCGATGGGAAAATTTTGCTTATTTTTTAATTGCCAATTATCATTAACGTTATTAAGAAAATTATTTAATTTTTAATTTTAATATTATATAATAAATTCGTGAACGCCTCCAAGGTTTATTAATCAGATAAATACTTTTATCAGATAATGGAATATTAGTTTGATTGTAATGTTTTACACTACTTTTGTATTATTTGATAGGCCGTTAGCAGTACTCATTCTATAGATCGCCACTTGCGGCGCTGGCTGCCACCGACCAGTAGTCAGTTGTGCGTCAACCGCGACGAGTAGCGAGTGTGACGGCCTGGAGCCTGAAGCAAGCAAGTTCCGCCCTGGGCTGAAAGTTTGTCAAGTTTATCGAAAATATATATGCTTCTGAAAAATTCTGTGTGTTGCTCGTCTTCTCCTCATTCCGCCACCACGCGTTTCAATAACTATCCTGGCGACGTGAAGTCGTCTTTCCTTATGTAAATGGGATGTTAATAAGTTGCACAGATATTTTGATATGAATGAATTAATGAAGCAGATACGAGTATTACCATTTGATAATGGCATATTGACCGTATTTGAAATTATCTGATGCTTTCGGACGTGTTATCTGTTAATAATTGCAATTAATAGGATCATTAAAGCCGGTAGAAAATGAATTAATTCTGCTTATTCTAGTCCCTTCCTAGAAACGAAATTATAATGTTTAAACCCATTACCTTCATTCATTGAAGCATAGATAAACCTAAATCCAAATATTCTAACTCATACAGAAGTTCTACGAAATTCACAAGCTGCCTCGAAGGTATGTTGATACTACTAGTCTCTAATTCCAAAAAATTCAAACAGCAATTCATAAGAATAATTACAATAGATTATTCAAGGATGTTTTGAAGTCAGCTTCAGAATATGGCAGATTTTTGTAGTCTTAATTTTTTTTAAATTTATTTCATGTAAGCACATATAGGAGAACACCGACAGATGGTAAAAGTAATTCTGAAGTCTCATCTGTGGAATTCTATGACGCTAACCATGGTGCACATGGCTAAGCGCTGCATGTGGAGTGTTGATCAGCCAACGTCATAGACTACAGCCCGACATTCACACATCATCCTTATTATTACAAGAATATACTATGAATATATGGTCTTCTCGGGACGACTTTCGTCTACCACCAATTTTAATTAATAGGCTATGACTGGCATTTTACGGGTCGGGGATCAAATTCACAGCAACCGGGGGTAATTTTAGAGCTCAGAAATCTATTAAAAATCCTTTTTTTTCTAATTTCCGTCGGGGATCAAACCCACGACCTTTAGCTTTCAAAGCTGGATGGACCTGACGTGGTTCGAAACATGTACAATCATTTAAAAATAAATTTTGACCGAAAGCTAGGTATATTATTATTGTTAATGTTTTTCAAATATGCGCTATTATTTTAATTGTAAATTTTAACCCCAGTTACTCAAACTGCATAGAGTGTATATGTTGTATAAAAAATAAGCTAAAAATTATAATTATTTACCAAAATGTATTTTATTGAAGCACGGCATAAACCAGAAACTTAAAAAAAAAAAATTTCACCAAATATAACTTCATCTATTTAATTAATTATAAATATAATACAAATTGTAAGTTACTTTTAATCCAAAATTTACAAATAAAAAATATTTGGTTTCATTTCTTTTAATTGACTGCCTAGATTTTTAACCTAGTCAGGTATAGAAACAAAAGATAATAATGTGAAATGAAAAAAAAAACTAAAAAATATATATTCAATAATGTCATATTCAATACAGGAAGTATTTAAAAGCTTTGTTTTTGTTGTAAATATATTTTTAATAAAAAAAAATCTGTCTTTCACTGCAGATGCTTTTAAGGTTTTTTTCAGTCGTCTGTCTTCGGGAGATGGAAAGCTTCACTCCAGACAGGACATAGAATTCCTTTCATATAGCGGCCCATCCGCGAGCTTACAGAACCTTTCAGGAACGGTCTGGCAGTAACAGTGGCAGTATATTACATTCTACACGTAGACTACATGCATTTCAGCCGGCGTTCATAGCTCAATAGTAAAGCGTTTGCTTTGCAAACCAAAGGTCGTGGGTTCGATCCCCGACGGAGATTAAATAAATAAAAATGATTTTTAATCAATTTCTGAGCTCTTAAATACTCCGGTTGGTGTGAATTTGATCCATTACCCGTAAAATGACAGACATAGCCTATTAATTAAAATTGTTGATAGACGAAAGTCGTCCCGTGAAGACCACCCATTCATAGTAAATTCCTGTAATAATAAAGGTGATGCGTTAATCTCGGGCTGTAGTCTATGAAGTTGGCTGATCAACACTCCACATGCAGCGCTTAGCCATATGCACCATGGTAAGCATCATAGAATTCCAAAATGAGGATTCAGAATTATTATCACCATCTGTCGGTATTCTCTTGTGTGTGTTTATATAAAAAAAATAACGTCCGGTAAAAAAGACAACTCCCGTCAATTTACTTGTATAAGGTAAATAAAAAATATAATTTTAGAATTAATTTTAATTAAAAAATTAATTAATTAAAAATATTAAGTTTTGATTCACAATATAAATTAATTTTTTAACTAAAATTAATTCTAAAATTATAATTATGCAGTTTCACCAAGTATTTTCAGTTGATAACCTTAATTTTATAGTAAATAAAAATGTTTCAGGAAAGCGCAAGAGTAAAACAATCAGTTATAAACTTGAAGATGTAAGTAAAATAGTTTTGTCAGTAAAAAAATTATTTTGCTTAGTAACACTTAACATTTTTTTTTTTGACATTTAGCTGAAAATTGTATTGACTCTTGTTTGGCTTAAAAGACATTTGGCCAAACAGACATTTCATCAAATTAACAATTCATCCATTTGGTCGGATAAAACATTGTTCATTTCAAATTATTTTTGCATTGAATTACATATTTAATATATATCAAATTTAATACAACCAATAGGTTTTTTTGTGTATATTAGTAGCTCAGTGTTTTAAAATAATTGGTAAAAAAAAGTATACAACAACAACAAAGTATAGGGTCCGCCATCTAACGCTTTTTTTTCAACTAGTGCTTATTTCGTGAATGGTAACATTTAGCTCATGTCTGATTTGATAAATAATTAGTTTTATCCTTCCGCTCAACGAATATGGTTGTGTATATGCTTAAACAACGCTAGAAAATATTGCGACATTACTTTGAAAATCAGGCCATTTTTCTTCGAAAATGAGCAAGGAGTGGCCTTTACAGTCAATGGCGATCGTTATCGGGCCATTTTCGTTCCCAAAAATTGAAGAGGAGGATATTGGCAACATTTGGTTTCAACAGGACGGCGCTACGTGCCACACAGCCGAAGCTACACTCGATGTTTTGCGCGCGTTTTCAAAAAAAAAAGTTATTTGGCAGACTCTATATAAATTTGTTATTCTATATCTTCATATTGGGACCATTTGTTCTGGTTAATGACACAATTTTGGCGTCAATAATGTGTTAAGAAATATTTTGTTATGAAAATCAATTATTTTTGTAATAAAAAAAAACACTCAATCCAATCACCGTCGTACAAGTAGTTTTCGGTCGAGCGTCCGGCAGCCTAATAAATAAAGTGGCACATCCGGACTGTCATACTATGTTAAGTATAAAATGGGAAGTCTTACCCCACACGCCGTATTCACCAGACATTGCCCCTTCCGATTACCATTTGCTTCGGTAGATGACACATGGCCTGGCTGAGCAGCGATTTTCTTCTTATGACGATACCAAAAAAATGGGTCGATGACAGGATTACCAAGACTATTTCCAGCATGGAATCCGCATGCTACCTGAAAGATGAGAGAAAGTCGTAGCTGCCGATGGCCAGTATTGTGAATGATCTGAATCTGATAGCCTTCTCAAAATATACTGTTAATTTTTTTTAAATTAACGCTCATTTTTTTATTGTATACTATAAAATTACTTCGAGCATTTACTTGTGTAACTTTTCATATATATTGTTAGCACAATCACTAATTTAAATTAAGAAATAAACACAAAGTACATTAAATAATAAAACATCTTCAAAAAGGCGTTATATCATTAAAAAGTCATAAAAAAATCATTTATATAATTCACAGATATTCTTTAGAATTCTCTTCATTAATGTTAGAATGTATTGTATTGTTTGTGCTTACACAAAATAAAAACATTTTCATGTCTGGCGTACGTACAAAGATAAGTACAAGTATGTTAGCGTACTTGAAGGTAGCATGCACTTTATATCCTCTTAGAAGCATCCAGGAAAAGCCATTAGAGAGATGAATGGAGTCTCTACAAACGGAGGAAATATTTAAGACGTTGCTTTTTGCGGTGCAAAGTAATGTGCTGTTATACTGAAAAAGGAAGAGAGAATTCAAAATATGCTGTTTTTTGCTTTTTATTCGTGATACTCAGCGTCAATGAAACGAAAACACTTATTAGAATATGAATTGATAGCATATATTTTTTCGTCGTTTTGTTAAATTTTGCACATCAACTTGGTATCGATCAAAATACTGATATCAGCTTGAAAAAGTCCTAGCAGGCTGGTTTGGAAAACCTCGATATGCGATCTTTCCTTTTTTTTTGTTCGCTCGTCGGACATGTATGTGTCGCCAAATTAGTCTTTTGACAAGTTCGGTGATAAAAATAATCAATTTTTGAAAAATAGATGAGTAAATGCCGGTCTGTTAATTAATATCATCCGAATGCACACGACAAATAGAGATTTATATATCCGTTTGTGTAATACTTTATGTATTTATATATAAAAAAATAGCAGATAAAAAGAATTATGTAAAATATATGAAAGTCACAGTTTAGTTACTGCATATTTAAAATAAATCGTGTTTATTTCGATTGTGACAAACTACGTTAGACGTCTGTCTAATTCAATATCATTGGAAATGATATATTTTTCTGGAATATATCTTTTGGATGCTTCAGTCGATATTGGAGATAACGTCAAATAGAAATTTCGTCCATGAAAAGGGTTCCAAGAAAACTTGACAATGGGTTTACGTCTCGATCTACAGACTCTTCGTCGGATTGGATGTTTGAATGAAAGTGAATTGAAAATGTAAGAAAATATTTTAATAGTGTAAGTTTGTATTCATTAAAAATAATTATTAATTGCAACATGATATTGCCGGCGGGTAAAGCTTAGTGGTTTTTTTATACAATTTACAATATTTTACTTTTTTTCCTTCAATGACATTAAAAAATATAATATAATTTTAATTCGTTATTGGTGTACTAACGTAAGTGTGGCGATGTAAATGTATTGACACATTTAGTGTCAATGACCTCACACTCAGAACAAGCGTCAGAATACATATGCAAATAGTTAGCATTTGTGACAACAAAAACCATGTCAAAAGTATATCATGGTTGACACACAAATAACACGGCATTATTGTCACAAAATCAAACGTCCAACATTTCTAATTCGTCCACACCAGTTAGGAATCTGAAGCAATATTACACTAAATGTCAATATATTCACTTAAGTTGGTTTCAACCACTGTTCACTGCAATTCTTTCATCTTACACGTTTCCAGGGTTAAAATATGGTCCTTTCAGGCCACAATTTAGGCTCCATGAGAGATTCCATTTAAACGTTTGCTTACCGAACCAAAGATCGTGGGTTTGATCCATGACGGAGATATGTATATTTTAAAAAACAATCAATTTCTAAGCTCTATTAAGACCCCTGGTTTGTGTAAATTTGATCCTTTACCCGTAAAATTTCAATCATATCGCCCCTTAGGATCAAGAGTCGCCCCTTAGGATCAAACGGCTTAGGCCTCAAGAACAATAGATTAATCAATAGATCTTTATAAAAATGACCAAAAATATTAATCAGAAACTTTTAGTACTGAAATTCGGGACCTGCTGTAATACTATGATATATTGTGGAGGCTATTTACTACAAATTTGAAATAAAATTTACAAAACAGAATATTTAGTCTTGGTTAGAAATAAGTTTTATTCTCATATTTTTATAATAGTTTTTCTATAATCTTATAAAATGTAATTAAAAGCCAATAGTCAATAATAAAGGGCACTTTATTGTCCCGGAGGTAGTAAATACTTTCCGAAGGCGGATGAACCTTTATGGTCAACGGCAAAACGATGTGGAAATAAAGGCGAAAATACTACATTCAAGATCCAAACAACATCCCATGTATCAGCTAATATAATCGCATCTCAATTAAACTAAGATCCAGAAGAGTGGAGATCGAGATGCAAGATTTTATTGCTGCAAACCAATTCACCGGATTGATACTGTGAAGAAGAAGTCAATAATTTTCTATTAAGATTTACATAATGTATTCGGCGAAACTTTGAATCTTAAAAAAAATCAGTGATAAATGTGGTAGCAATAAGAGTACGCTTGAAACATAAAGCAGTTGAGGTATATTTTTGTATTAATTTTCTTGAATTGTAAAGTAGAATGCATAAAACAAGGGGTTTTCCTTTAACACTCCATTCCATCGTGTGATTTTTCATTAAATAAAATACACGTATTATTTAATTTTTATTTGGAATTAAGTGACAAATTGAGTTGAAAATTATTTTTTTATTTTTACAAGTATCAGCGTTTAATATTCCGAACACTATTTAGGAATTTGAAATATACGATCAATGTTCCGGAACCGAGGTCGCGGTCCCGAAATGACGACGTCAGCTTAAATGGTGATGCCGCAATACCAAGTATCCGGCACTGAGGATAAATCCAAAGAGCGGAGTTAAGTTGATACTAATTTATTTGATACGAGACCTCTTTTTATACCCTAATTTACATGAGTAAGCATTAATACAAGTAATAATAATACATTGAATGTCATACACTACATATTCATCGTTTTTGGACCTTGAGCCCTTCAATCCACATAGAGTGGCAGATTATTGGGATGGTCAATGCTCCGTATCAATGCGTACGCATTCTTTATTAATGTTAATACAAAGAATTTCGTACACCGCAAATTCCTCGATACTTGTTGTTTTGGGCCTTGCTCCCCTCAATTTACATAGATAAGCGAAAATGGCTTGTGTCATACCTGACTGAATGAATCTAAGATAAAGTGTAGATTATAACGATTACTCTAAAGACTTACTTTTGGATGTTTAATACAACACAGTTATGTTCAAAATAACGTTTTGAACAATTAACGTATAAAACATTTCACATGGCTTTGAAATAAAAAAAAAACAAACCTAATTTGTCAATCGTCTAACTATAAATTTGTAAGCATTTGTGTTTTCTATAATAATTTAAAAATATTCAAAGTAACTATCAGTGTACAGCTTTAATGAACCTCACCATATTATAAGGAACTTATTTTTTGCGTACAGTTTTCAAATGAATTGATTTACGTGATAAACTCATTGGAAAACTGAAAATTTAAAAAAAATTGAAAGATAAAATTTAAAATATTTCATATTTTCTTGCTTAGATGTTCTTATAATTGTTTTATGTTATGAAATAAAAAAATAATTTTTACAATTTATTATGTATATCTACGTAAAGCTAATTAGTCAGTTATAATACTCACTTCAGTAATAATTTGATTATTCTGGAACGTAACGTTTCACATCACAGATTATTAGAATTTTAATTTATCTTTATTATTTGTTTGATCGCTTCACAATAAAAACAATTACACTAGAAAAACAATTATTGTTACATCTCTCACAAACAATTTATTATCAAATTAATTGAAATCTTTCAGCGCATTCCGCATTATGTTACAATGCGGCATTTCGCATGGATATTATATATCTGTCTGTACGACGACCTTCACTGAGATACTGCAAATGTAAAACAAAAAGTAATTGTATCTTTCAAGTTAAGAACATTTAGAATGATCACATTTAAGAAAACAAATATAAACATTCAATAAAACACTGAAAAAATAAGAATTACAATTTTCGGCGTTCTTTTTACATTTGAATATTTTGAAAAGTTCCAAACAAGCGAATCGAATATTTTCAGCGCACTCTTGTTTTTTTCAAATTATCTTTCTTAATAAACTGTTTAATTGTTTTTCGATTAGTTTTATTTGATAATAAAGATTGTTTTTTGAAAAAAAGTGATAAAATACTCGTTTTTAAGAATCAGAATTATTCGATTTACACAAATAAACAGTGAATAACTAGAATTAAAAATATTTGTAATAATCATTGGAAAAAAAAAAGTAGAATCTTAATAAAAGAAAATAATTTTCTAATATCCATTTGTGTAATCTTCTATCATGTTGAAATATTGAGTTACAAGCATCTAATAAATTTACAAGAATTTACGTATTTTAAGTAAATTTTCATGAAAAAAAAAGACATTTTGTTATTACAAAAATACAATATTTATTTTTTACAAATAAACACAAATTTAGTAGCAATTATCATTGCATTAGCTTATGGAAAATATGCTGACTTTAATAATATTTATTTTCAAAATTTAAATCTTAATTGTTATGTGTGGACACTCGTTCTAATACGACCGCAAAAATAACGAATGAAATGTAATCAGCATTTTTCATGATGAAATTGTCGCTCAGTTTTGAAGCAAGGATGCTTTGACGAAGATGCAAAGTGATGTTAGGTTAGGTTAAGATTGGTTTACATTAGGTTAGGTTAGGTTAGCGCCCGTTTGCAGGTTATGTCTTTTAGGTGCGCCGTGCTAGAGAGTGTTCAGCACAGTGTTTACTTGGAACAACGCCGCGTCTGACGTCACACCGGTCCTGCGGCCATCCTCCGACTAGAGCTGGCAACGGCGACGGGAGCCGCCAAAGTGAACCGGCTCTTTTTAGTGAGCTGACTGCGACAAATAGTTCGTTGAAGAGTTTATCGAATGAATGTTGCAATCGATTTTTGAATACTATTTTCATTATGATACAGAATCGATGAACCCTGCATATTTGCTACAACTTTACAAATTTTCTTTAAAAATTTGGTCACACAAACTCATTGAGTTTTTTTAATCCATTGCAGTCGTGATAAAAACACACTATACAGACAACCTTTTATAGCATACAATAACATAGTGACATCTCACATCTTTAAAAAGACGAAAAGTCGCAGGTTCGTCACGTGGCCGCGTGGATGAAGGAGTAGATTAATAACACAAAGAACTTGTTTTTGAAGCAAAATTCACATTTATTCTTATAAAGACTTGATTTTTCGTTAAATTCGTTAATTTACCTGACAACTCCGGAACCCGTAAAATCCAACGCTGCCAAAACAATCGCGGCAAAAAAGCAAATTTAAGATGACAGATGCACACGCAACATGAAATGGAGCAACTTTCATAATAAATAAAATGGCTAATGCAAAATTCATGTAAAATTATATAATTAAAACTAACATTATTATATGTGCATGTCAGGCGAGATAACAAAAATATGAAACAAAAGATCGTTTTTCGAGGCCTTACGACATCAGCTTATAAGAGCTATATTAAGCTGATATCAATAGGTATTTTTATTTGAACAAGAGATTTTTCCTTTAGCAGTTGCAGTAATTTTTCATATTAGGTCCCTTTTATGTTGTATATTTTACGTGGTACTCCCTCTTAACACTAAATGTTTTAGGCTTCAGAAGTTTCAGAGTAATAATTCGATCTTATGAAAACGATATGAGAGGGTTGAGTGTAGTTCGTTTTTAAGTATTTATTTTCTATGGTTTGTTTTTTATGTGTATAGTTCGCGACAGTTTTCAAAGATAGCGAAATCCCGGGAGCATTAATAAAAATCAGCTGTTGCAAATGCTTTCTTATAGTTTTCGTAGAAAATTACTAACTAGATATACCTCTCTTGATACACAATTGGAGGCTTGGGAGATAGATCTGACATGAGGCAAAGACTATGGCAGCTGAACTTTATTGTAGCAATTTGTAACGACTATATGTTTTTATTTATTTAACAGAACCGCAGTTCCAAGGTACATATAATAATAAAGTATAAGAAACATAGAGTATACATGAATATGCAATACATAAAAAAGTGAAAAAAAAACATAAAAGAAGAAAATGACAAGTGTCAAGATCACAGAGATCAAGTAGAACAATACCATCAACAAAAGAGGAAAAGGATCGAGGTGTGCTGGTAGGCCATTTAGGAGCGCCATTGCCGTTGTACTAAATTGAGTGCTCGAAGTTCCACAAGTATCAACTGGGATCAAAATAATGGATGGCTACGAGCACAGGTGTATTTATCTAGAACATATAAGTTAAAACATTCAAGAATTCCAGGGTTGTGAATTGCACCGCGAAGAAGAAGGAATGAATGTTTGAGAGCAAGCGAATGGAAAGAAAGCATTCCTAGAAGATAAAGAATTTAGTAATATTCGGAATTGATTGAATTAAATGGAAGGTATTGTATATGATGCTGGTATATTGTGAATATTATAATGAATCATTTTATCTGTATTTAGAATGTTGCTTCAAAAATAATCTTTATTGACAAAAATAATGTTATAAGCATAATTGTCAAACTATATTATTTATTTTGTTAATAAAAAACATTCATTTGATTAACATTTTTTATTGCGTATTTTAATGTGTTTAAAAATAAATAACTGTGAGTCAACGTGAACCATTTTAAAATTAAAGAAAAAAAAACAAATTTATTTTAAATGTTTCTAAAGATTTGCCGCGTACATCCCTAAAGGTGGCCGTTCGGCGCGAGAAAAGCGGGAAAGTGTCCAGCCGTCTCGCTCTCTCCTTCGCATTCCGTTCGCTATTACGCATCTGCCTCTCGCTCTCTCAGTGTTATATGGCTATTCCGCGCCGGCCGCCTACATCTCCGGGCGGGTAGGTAGGTAGGTATCTCGCCTCCCCCCGCCGGTAGGTACATAGGCTTCTGAGTCTGTAACAAGGGATAAAGGGGAACCGACTGATTTTGTATTCATTGGATGCGGCGCCGAATGCCGCAAATATTCGGCGACATCTTTGACCGATAATAATTGATTGAGAATACCATCAAATATACCCAATTTTTTTTATATATTTAATAAATTTAATTGTTTTTTTAATATAAGATTATACTGTATCACATAAGTGATTTTTTCTGTGCTATGAAATATAATTTTTCTTCTTAAATATACGCTCTTTAAAATTGAGCATTTGGTCGCTATAAATTACTGCAATAATGTTTAGTTTGCTCTCATTTAAAGTCATCTATCTATTTGGAGCAATATACATTGAATAGTTAGTTTAATATATATTTTTTAAATTATTAAAAAGCAATTTATTACAAAATTGTTAAAGGATCCTGATCAATAATAAAAATATATAAAAAACGATTAATTTACAAAATCTAAAATGAGCTCTTTAGCACCTCATAGAATAACGCCAGAAAAATCTTGTGAAAACATTCATTAACCCTTTTATTACGGCTCGGTGGAATATTCAAATTATGTTGTCAAATATATAACTAGTATTTGAAGCATAAATGTACTTATCTGGTCTATTCTCATAGATCACATTGGTTCTTGTATCTTTTAGCTATCAGATGATGCATAAAAAACTATTCTAAAAATGTAGCTATAAGATATATCACGGCTAACGATGTCAACGGTAGGGGAATCTTTCACGGCATATATCGGGTACCGTTGCGAACAGGTTAAAAGCAAACATATGAAAATCAATATTTTATAATTATCGCAAATTAGGGGAATACTTGGATTACCCCGAAAAAAGAACTAGCGCCTGGACACGAACAGGGGTGGAATATATGGAGGTCCCTTAACAGACTTCGGGCTGAAGTATGCAAGCCGAGGACAAAAGCCTGGCAGTTTTACAGCGGACTGACTGAATGTGACTGTGGCGTGGAGCAGACCCTGTCACACCTTTTGGAGTGCGCGCTGTGTCCGAGTAGCTGTACCCAGAAAGACCTGATGATGGCCGGGAGTAACGTCATCGACGTTATCGACGACATGATTTGACCTTGTTGTTTCCAACATGATTACATATATATATATATCACATTTCAAGTGTCATAAGACTTATATTATATTATCTTAAGTAAGATATTTTTTTTAGCTTAGATACATATCTGTTTTCAGTACATCCAAACAAAAAATACACGTCTTTCTCACAAAAATCCGTTTCTTTTGGCAAAAAAAAAACACCTCTTTCAAACATAAAATCGGCACGAATTTCGAACATAATATTCTCTATCCTTCGAACATCAAACTAGTTTCAGGTTCGAACACCGCAACGCTCGGCCTAAATTATCGAACCAAAACGCTCACTGAAAAATGGTCGGCATCGTAAAGCGGAAAATGCGAACCTTCAGAAACAGGAGTATGGGAGAGGTTTCAGCTGTTATACAAGATGCTTATTTGTAATAATATATATTGTGTTGAACTGCCTCTTGATGAAATGTATTCGGCTTTGAAAGAGTCCGGCTAATCATGAGATCTTCGCATAATTAATTTAAAAAAAAACGTACAATTATGCCTCGGATACTAAAACTTCAGTTAATTTAAGTCCAATGGTTATTGCTTTGAATGAATTCCATTGGGGATATATACTCGTATGTTTCAAGCTTTTTTTTTGAGACGGAGATGGATAGTGGCAGCTGACAGAACTGTGGAGAGGCGATTTGAGACCGTGGTGGCAGAACAGTGTGACTGCAAGTTGTGGCAATCACATTTTTGTACCCTAATCACTCTAACTGTATAGAGTTTATCTTTGGTGGGGACAGTTAGGGAGTAGATACAAAAAATGATAAATTTCATGTTTTAAATTTGGATCGAAACATGTTATTAATAAAGAAAAAAAGTAAATATTATGATGTAATAAGTTTGTAGAATTCTTGTTCATTTCTATGCATTTTAAACGTTTATTTGGAACGCAAAACTGTAATTTAAAAATTCGTTAAATTACAACTTGAGAGCTTTAAACGTGAAATCAGGTAAAGCTTGATCGTTTTATCTCTCTCTCTCTATGTACATACTCGTATATGTTGTACTATTATTGTATGTCTGGAGGCTCCCAAAGTTGGATATAAGCACCGCAGTGCGGCCCGCGAGCGACCAGCTGTTCCCTAACTTTAACATTGACTTCCCTCTCAGTCACAGGATGTTTCAAACTCATGATATTAATACGAATATGAAGCCATCAATCTGTTTGACCATTTATCTCAATGTATATTTTCTTTCGATGATATCTTTTAAATAAATCTGAAAAATAAATTTGTTATGTCTTGTTGTGTCTTGATATCCTCCTCTCATATTTGATATCGATGGGCTGGATGAAGGATGCAGGATCAGGCTTACAATATAAAGAATTTATTCTTGTTTCACTATACGCGTTTATTTGTCAAAAACGTCGCCCGTTAAAGCGAACGCTCTTTTAGGCACGCGCGCTATAACGGTCGCGAGTCAAACTTCAACTGTCAACTGCCGGCGCACTGACATCTCGGCGCTGCCAATCATCGCTCAGAAAAATTGAATTCAAGATGACAGTGGTATCAACAGGATATGGGTCAACTGTCATTACAAATATTTTTGCGTATGCAAGCACCGCTTAACATTCTACACTTAAAACTAATATTAGATGTGCATGTCAGGCGAGCGAACAAAAATAAGAGACAAAATATCGTTTTTCGAGGCTTTACGGCATCAGCCTAAAGGAGCCATATCAAGCTGATATCAGTATTAATTGTCAAATTATAATCAAATTCTCTATCTTAGCTTTAATTTGTTGATTCATACAGTCGGGTACGACACAGAGCATTCACCATCTCAATATTCTGCCACTCTATGTAAATTGAAGGGTTCAAGGTCCAAAATGACAGGTATCGAGGAATTTGCGGTGTATGAAAATCAATTTATTAATATTGATTTTATAAAGTAAAGAATGCTCACTCACCAACATGAAGCATTGACCATCCCAATATTCTGCCGCTCTATGTAAATTGAAGGGATCAAGGTCCAAAAAGGTATCGAGGATTTGCGGTGTATGAAATTCAATGTGTTAATATTAATTTTATAAATGCTTACTCTTGTTAAATTATATAATTAAGATAAAAAAGGGTATATTATCAAATAAATAAGTACTAATTCAACTCCTGTCTTTGGACTTACCCTCTGTGCTGGAACTTTGGTATTCCGGCGTCACCATTTAGCTGACGCTGTCATTTCGGGACCGCGATCTCGGTTCCGGAACAACCATATGCTCTAGTTATAATAATAATTAATATCGCCTGTATGGTCAACCCTTAATGAAGAAAAAAATACAATATAACTGTACAATACGAAAGTAAATGGAGTTTCACATTCTTTTAAGAGCGTACTACGAGTTTTATAATTTTGTTTGCTAATTTATATACGGAATTTCCTTTTAGCGAAGGAAAAAAAAAACAACAACAATAAGTAAGCCACCTACAGCGTCTATTCTTTAAAAATGACGAGCAAAAAAAAACTAAGCATGACATCGCATTTCTTTCATTCATTATGTTTTCTTTGTGTAAACACTGAAGGGTGGTTCAGGGGTTAGACGTCCAACTTTCATGCAAAAAATCCTAGTAGAAAATCTAAAGTTATATACATTTAAATTCTTCGCAGTTTGAGAGTGAATGGGTAAAAAAATTGAAACAAAATAGTTTTCATTAAATTAAAATAAATGTATATATTTGTCATATATAGGTCACGAACAATGAGGTTCTCAGCATATTCAAGTAGGATAGGCACCTAGTAAGAGCCATCTCAGAGAGGCGAGCCCGATGGATCGGTCACACCATGCGCCACGATGGTCTTCTTCACGACGTTGTGGAAAGGATGGTTGAGGGTAGAAACTGTCGAGGGCGCCCTAGACGGGAGTATTTGCAGCAAGTGTTCGAGGACATGAGTTGTAGCTCTTATGCTGAGCTGGAGAGGACTACAGAGGAACGAGTGGAGTGGAGATCGAGATGCAAGATTTTGTTGCTGCAAACCAATCCACCGGATTGATACTACGAAGAAGAAATTCTCTGGCATCGGCCCACCAAACATATGGCGAGAAGTCATCACCAAGAAGGAGAACATTGAAGAGGGGATAGTTGAGGGTAGAAACTGTAGAGGGTGCCCTAGACGGGAGTATTGGCAGCAAGTGTTCGAGGACATGAGTTGTAGCTCTTATGCTGAGCTGGAGACGACTACAGAGGAACGAGTGGAGTGGATATCGAGATGAAAGATTTTGTTCCTGCAAGCCAATCCACCGGATTGATACTATTACGAAGAATAGTTCTTCTTTAATAATAATGAATTAATTAAGAATAGTTATAACAATGAAAATGATCGTTCTTTTTATTGCAGTACATTTTTTCTCCTTTCACTCCATGGATTCATATCTGTTCCATATCTGGAACACATTGTCACCACAAATTAATTAATGTCATTTGCCATTTTAGATTCCTCGCTACACGACACTTTTATGCCCAAAGGTACACCTGGGAATATAAATGATCCCAACGATACTCAAGATAAAAGCATATTTGGTGATTTGTTAATCATATTTTTTTTAGGGAGATCCAATGATTAGCCCAACACCCCCGAAGCATACAGCCACTGTAAATTTCCTCCACAAAGTTCAGCTGCCTTTATCTATGCATTGTCCCAAATTATGTATATACCCTGAGGTCCATTTGGGTACATGTATGGTCTTGACTGCTTCCATGGCGAGATCTAAGAGTTTTGGCGAAAAGGCTGTGGTTAGTATCTAAGGCATTTTTGAGCATCTGTTAACCCTTTCACTTCGATTGTCGGCATATGCCGTCATAAGATTGCCTGACCGTTGACATTGGTTGACGTGGTATAAAGTTTTGCTACTTTCTTAGAATATTTTTTTATGCATCATCTGATAGCTAAAGGATACAAGAACCAAAGTGATATATGAAAAAAGACGACATAAGTATATTTATGCTTTAAATACTAGTTTTATAATTGACAGTATATTTGTATTCAAACCAAGCCGTAATGAAAGGGTTAAACAACATTATATTTAATAAGATTTTATATTTTTTAAATGTTTCTTTATATTATTATATGATACAAACATAAATAATGCGTAATAAACATTTATTTATTTACCTTGTTTTTACATGGATCTCGTTGCGTATGGCCTCTGTTTAGGAGACTGAAAGTTGTTGTCTCTTGACAGTGATGGATTGAGAAAGGCTATGAGTTAGTCGTAACTGCAGTCTACTAAGCAGAGGCCTTACCCAACGTGATCCATGTAATAACGAGGTGAATAAATAAATATTTATAATTTATGATGGATCTCAAAGTGAATGCTGAAAACATTGAATAAATAAATAATGCGCTTTAATTAATTAAAAATATAATTAATTACTGCGGCGTGGAGCAGACCCTGTCACACCTTCTGTAGTGTGCGTTGTGTCCGAGTAGATTCACCCAGGAAGACCTGATGATGGCCGGGAGTAACGCCATCGACGTCTCCCACTTCTGGACAAAATGGATCTGACCCTGTTATTTCCGAGACGATTATATTTATATTAATTAAAAAAATAGTAATAAATAAGTTGTGTATATTCTATTTATTAGTTTGAAGATATTCATGAATAAAAAACACTCTGACACTTTCCTTCCTTTCCTAATTCAAACAAACTGAAACGAAACGTCTCTAAGGAATGACATTTCAATATAGGCTTTTCCGATCGGTATTTTCGTCGTATTTTTTCACTTTTTTCTATTCTTGCATGATTAATAGCGCTGTTGAATGGTTTGCTGTCAAAGTATTGAAACTACGGCATCTTGAAACGAATTGATTTGATGATTGTGTGAAAGACTCCTCAAAAGAACGAGGTGCGTTCCATTGACATCATCATCATCATTATCAGCCTGTATACGCCCACTGTTGAACGTAAGCCTCCCGCACGAGTCTCCATCCTCTTTGATCCTCCGTCTTCCGCATCCAGGTCACTCCCGCTATTCTTCTTATGTCGTCAGTCCATCTTGCAGGGGGGCGGCCAATGCTTCGTTTGCAAGTTCTTGGGCGCCATTCCAATACTTTTCCTTCCCATCGACCATCATCCTTTCGACAGATATGTTGTGCCCATTGTCACTTGAGTGTACCTATTCGTTGGGTAGCATCCACTACTTGGGTTCTTCTTCGTATTTCCTGGTTTCGTTCTTCTATCTTTTAGCGACACTCCAAGCATGGATCTCTCCATAGCAGACTCGGTGATCTTTATTTTATAGGTATGAATTCATGTCAGATTCCACGTCTCTGCGCCATAAGTTAATACAGGAAGGATGCATTGGTTACACGCCTTAGTTTTTAGACATTGCGAAATTTTCGCATGAAAAATGTACTTTAGTTTGCCAAATGCTGCCCATCCCAGTTGTATACGCATCCATTTACATAACGCTAGTTATTTATGTATGATGAATATTTTTTCAGTCTAAGCACATTCTACGAGTATATTACGCAAAGTATAATTATTGTCATACATTAGGTAATTCGGAAGGAAATGACTATTTTTGTGCGTCACTTTGACGTCAGTTTGTCAACGGTCGTCGTTGAGTTAGCACGTCGTGGTTGGTATCATTTTAAAGATCAATTAGTACTTTTTTATTATTATTTTTATTTATTTTTTTGCCGCTGTATTAAATTTAAATACAGCGGCATTAACAAGGGTCAATATTGGCCTAGAAGTAGATAAAGGTGCTTTGCTGATAACAATTATTTTTTTCTTCTCGAATTACTGTACAGGACCCATTTCACATCCCCTATAAAAATTCTTCTCAGAAAATTTTATATTATTGTTATCATTGTCTTTTAATGTTTCAAATAGTTGTATATCCTTATCTAATGACGTTTTAAAAGCTTGCGATATTTAATTTGAGTCTTCAAATTAGTTTTATTTTTTTTAAGAAGCCTTTCAAATCAATTAAAGCGAACAATCAATTATTTCTCCTTGTTGCGAGACAAAAATACCTGAAAAGTCTAGTTTAAATATTGAAAGACATTTTTATTAAAATATGTAGGTAACATATTTATTTATATGTGACATCCTTCGAGTATCAATCTCGAATAAAGTAAAATATTACTAGTCATTTAAGTAAATATAAAGTCTGTCTATATAAGTGTATTATAAAGATCACGTTGGAATTTCAACGATAAACAACTTCTTCTTCTACATAAAGGAGAAATCCGACTTATCCTTGAATACGGCAGTCACCTTTGGATTGGATCTCCAAAATACCTTCTAAACTTAATTGACTCAATTCAACGAATAGCAATTCGTTTGATAAAAAATGACACTCTTACGTCTAACCTGCAATCAATAGAACACAGGAGTAAGATTGGTTCACTTAATCTTTTCTACCATTATTACCACGTTCGCTGCTCTTCGGAACTTCAAGAACTAATTTCTCCTACACCCACTTACAACCGGAAAACTTTTCTTACACTTGCCGAACATCCATACACGGTTAATGTGTGCCGACCAAGAACTGGCAGTTTACAAAGTTCCTTCCTTAATGCCACCGGTAAACTTTGGAATTCTCTTCGAGCGTCTGGGTTTCCTCCTTATACCAGAGTGTTTCGAATGGAAAAGTCAAAATTTAAGAGTCTATAGATCAAATTTCCAAAATGTAGATTAGATGCTCAACTGTATTAATGAGTTTACAAACGACAAATATACATTTTATAATAATAATTAAGGATTAAATTGTTAAATCGGATTACGAAAATAAATAACTTAAATTTCTCAAAATTATCTTTTCATCAAATATATGATTTCATTAGTTGAAAACGTAACAATGTGTTCCAGGTGCAAATGAAAAGCATTAATTTCATGGAAAAAAATGTAAATTAAAAAACGTGTTCGGTCGCGTTTTCACGAATGAAAAATGTCAGTAAACCTTGACAGCTAGTCGTTCCTAATCTCCCGCCTGGCAGAGAGCCCCGCCCACAACTGTCACAGAGAAGAAAATTTCATTTTCATAACTCCGACCAAAAATCTCAACTGTTTTGCGCTCCTTGACCACCATAGGGGCAAGAAGGTAATGCTTGCAGTACCAGCCTATGTGTTTTATTAAATTAACCCTTTCGCATCGGTAGCCGATATATGCCGTCTTAGATTCCCCTACCGGTTGAAATCGGAAGCCGTGATAAATCGTTTTGCTACTCTCTAAGAATAGTTTTTATGTATCATCTGATAGCTAAAGGATACAAAAACCAGTGTGATATATGAAAATAGATCAGATAAGAACATTTATGTTTCAAAAACTAGCTTTATAATTGAAAGTATAATTTGTATTTCAACGAGCTGTAAAGAAAGGGTTAATCAAAAACAAATAAATTAAACAATTAATACATACTGTAGCATATTTTTTATGTAAGCGTATACAGGAGAATACCGACTGATATTGTAGATGGGACAGTAATTCTGAAGTCTCATCTGTGAAATATAATGACGCTTACCATGATGCTTAGCGCTGTATGTGGAGTGTTGATCCGCCAACGTCATAGACTACAGCACTATATTCATGCATTTAACTTATTATTTCCGGAATTTACTGTGATTATTATTATTATTATTATATTAGTATTTGTATAGCGCTCTTTTATGACCGAATGATCATTCCAAAAGCGCTTCTTTGCCTCTCTGAGTAAAAAAGGTGGGTCTTGAGTCTGCTTCTGAAGGATGCCTCCGCTTTAAGCTCTCTTATGCTTTCCGGTAGTGAGTTCCAGGCCATTGGTGCAGCGTAGCTGAAAGCCCGATTGCCAAAGACCGTGCTAGGACTACCTCCCGTCAGCTACAGGGTGCTTCTGTTTGCTCTAGCCGATCTGAGTGTCTCTCCTCGCGCGCTTATTTCTGAAGGCTTGATAAGTTCTGTCAGATAGCCCGGTGCAGTTCCGTTGAGTGCCTTGTAAGCTAAGAGGCATAATTTATACTGGATTCTAGCCGAAACTCTCAACCAGTGAATGGGTGGTCTTCACGGTACGACTTTTGTCTACCACCGATTTTAATTATTAGACTATGACTGGCATTTTACGGGTGAGGGATTAAATTCACACCAACCGGGGTATTTTTGAGCTCAGAAATCGATTCAAAATCCTTTTTTTAAATATTCTTCGGGCATCGAACCCACGACCTTTGGCTTGCAAATCAAGCGCTTTGACCATTGAGCTACACCCGCCGTCATTGTGTCATTTTTTAAACCATTTCCATTTCCGTTCTCTTACTTGTAACTAGAGCAGGTTACTACGAATTGCTGTTAAAGATCTCTTTCAGGTGGTTAATTCCTTATCTCATGTCAGTTATGTCTTCGTCCTTGTTTCTAAGACTGTTATTGAATCGCGTGGTGGCAGGATGAGGAGCAGATGAACAACACACAGACTTTTTCAGAAGCACATATATTTTTCCGATAAACTTTACAAACTTCCGGCCCGGACCTAGTCACAGCTTTCAAGCGCCGGACCGGCCACAATACGACACTTGTCGCGGTTGGGGGACAACTATAGACCACTAAGCACCCAGAGCCGCAAGTGGCGATCTAGAGAATTAATGGCGCACCAATCACAGCAGTCATGTACATGACTAACATATGACTTTGCGTCTTATGTTTGGTGGTCCGATACCAGCCAAGGGGTATAGTTTTGAAATGTGTGTTAGCTTGAGGCAGCCTATGACGACTCTGCATGCATCATTCAGGGCAGTATCCACTTGATTACAATGGTCTGATCGACACCATGCTGATGCCGCATATTCTTCGGCTGAGAAACAAAGTGCCTTAACTGAGGTATCGCGATAAGAGTATTGTAATTATTGTCATAAAAAAATAACATCGTCAATATCATCATCTGTATTTATTTAAAAATATTGAGTATGTCTCTATCACATAGCCTGTACAATCACGGACGGAATCGACCATAGCCGAAAAGTTTAGAATTTTTTTGTCATTTTTCCTTAATGTACCAGCACTGTACCTGGAACTAACTCAAGTCTGTAAGTATTGCCAGTGGCGTACACCTGGCAGAGAGCTTCCTGCGGTGACATTTCTTGCTCACTGGCACAGAAAGTTTCCAGCTGACAAGAAGGACGCGGTGCGGGGATTTTTTTACTGAATTTATTGCGCCATCAAATAGGGTTGGCAGTAACTAGAATTATTTAAATCTATCACTCTTTATTTCGTACCATATTTATTTTTATTTTTCATGTAAACACATCTTTATTCCGTATCGTACTTGTATATCGTTTTTTATGTACACTCATACAGGAGAATACCGACATATGGAGATAGTAATTCTGAAGTCTCATCTGTGAAATTCTATGACGCTTACCATGCTGCATATGTCTAAGCACTGAATGTGGAGTGTCGATCCGCCAACGTCATAGACTACAACCCGTGATTCACGCAACATCCTTTATTATTACAGGAGTTTACTATGAATGGGTGGTCTTCACGGGACTTGGGAAAGTCGGGTTAATCACCCAATCTCCTTGAAATCACGGCTTTGATAGTCAAAGGTCGTGGGTGCGATCCCCGACGGAGATTTAAAAAAAAAGGATTTTCAATCGATATCTGAGCTGTAAAATACCCCGGTTGGTGTGAATTTGAACCCTCATCCGTAAAATGACATTCAAAGCATGTTAATTAAAATTGGTGGTAGACGAAAGTCGTCCCGTAAAGACCATCCATTCATAGTAAATTCCTGTAATAATAAAGGATGATGCGTGAATCTTGGGCTGTAGTCTATAACGTTGGTGGATCAACTTATCTATATGCACTATGGTGAGCGTCATAGAATTCCACAGATGAGACTTCAGAATTATTATCACCATCTGTCGGTATTCTCCTGTATGTGCTTACATAAAAATTAAAATATTATATACTTTATAAAAACAAACAGGCTGACGGTTCGATTTGATGAATTCCAACCTCGAGAGCAAGCTGGGTTTAGGAAAGGCTTTAGTACAATTGATCATATCCACACGCTAAGACAAATCATTCAGAAAACCGAAGAATATAATCAGCCACTCTGCCTCGCCTTTGTAGACTATGAAAAGGCATTTGACTCAATCGAGACTTGGGCAGTGCTAGATTCACTACAACGCTGCAAAATAGACTATTGGTATATAGAGATAATAAAATCTCTATACAAATCTGCAACAATGATGGTCCAGTTCCATGATAGCACTAACAATATTTCTATAAACAAAGGTGTTAGACAAGGAGATGTTATATCTCCAAAACTCTTCACAAACGCCCTAGAAGATATTTTTAAACTGCTATCCTGGACAAAATGTGGAATAAATATTAACGGAGAGTACATTTCTCACCTCCGATTCGCAGATGACATAGTGCTAATAGCCGAATCACCTGACAAGCTCCAAGACATGCTCTACGACCTCAATGAAGCGTCGAACAAAATTGGTCTGAAAATGAACATGGATAAAACAAAAGCCATGATTAATAGTCATATTTCACAGACCTTTGATGCTATTTCCATTGGAGGAACAGAAATAGAGGTTGTAAACGACTATACCTATCTGGGACAAGTAATACAACAAGGGCGAAATAACTTCTCAAAAGAAATCGACAGGCGCATGCAACTGGGATGGGCAGCATTTGGAAAACTAAAGTACATTTTTAAAGCGAAAATTCCGCAATGCCTTAAAACTAAGGCGTTTAACCAATGCATCCTCCCTGTATTAACTTATGGCGCAGAGACGTGGAATCTGACAGCAAGTCTTACCCATAAAATAAAAGTCACCCAGCGTGCTATGGAGAGATCCATGCTCGGAGTGTCGCTAAAAGATAGAATCTGAAACGAGGAAATACGCAGAAGAACTCAAGTAGTGGATGCTACCCAACGAATAGGCACACTCAAGTGGCAATGGGCAGGACATATCTGTCGAAGAGACGACGGTCGATGGGGAAGAAAAGTATTGGAATGGCGCCCAAGAACTGGCAAACGAAGCATTGGCTGACCCCCTACAAGATGGACCGACGATATAAGAAGAATAGCGGGAGTGACCTGGATGCGGAAGGCGGAGGATCGAAGAGGATGGAGACTCATGCGGGAGGCCTACGTTCAACAGTGGACGGACACAGCCTGATGATGATGATGATGATGATACTTTATAATTATTCGATAATTAATTTACATGTTGATTATATTTGTGTGACAACCCTAGGGTCAGGTTAAATAATATAAGTTGTTAGGTCAGTCGATATCCAGGGTTGTCACTAACCTTTCCGCTCCTTCATTTGCCACTGTAATGGCTCGGTTTATCGCAAACATTATTTAAACCTTTTCACCGTAATCAAGTGTCGGGGTTCGGGAACAATGGCGCCCTGGATTCATATAAATGCTCATGGTCTTATTGAAAATTCCGCGGGAAAATAAAAAAAATGGAGTCGAAATTAAATTCTCAATTTCCTTTTTATGCGCTACGGTTGAAATGTTAATAAGGTATTTTTTTTTATTAAAAATCTTTGGTCGTTATTAAATATATTATTACTTTTAGAAAGCTGTAAATTTGTTAATTATTTTAAATATGAAATAAAAAATATTACTTGTTTTTTATTTCATATCCACTTGGTGGTTGAAGAATATCATCATCAGCCTGTATCTGTCCAGCCTTCCGCATGAGTCTCCATCCTCTGCGATCTTCCGCCTTCCGCATCCAGGCCACTCCCACTATTCTTCTGGTATTAGTCCATTTTGCAGGGGATCAGCCAACGCTTCGTTTGCCAGTTTTTAAGCGCCACTTTAATACCTTTCGTCTCCATCAGTCATCGTCTTTTCGACAGATATGTCCTGCCCATTGCCACTTGACTGTACCTATTTATTGAGTAGCCTCCACTACTTGAGTTCTTCTGCGGATATCCTCGTTTCAGATTATACTTTTTAAAGGCATTCCTAGCATGGATCTCTCTATTGCACTTTATTTTATGGATAAGCCTTGCTGTTAGATTTCACGTCTCTGTGCAGGAAAGCCATCGATCTAACGTGGAGGCATCAGGAAAAGTAAGCTGAAGTTTATTCTTTCCTGCAGCTTTCACAAAAATTTTTTTCAATTTCAGAATTCCTCTCGGTTTGTCAGTTTCGCTATGTGGGTCAAAGAGTCTTAGTCTCTGTAGTTTTAGATAGTTTTTTTTTTAAATTATAGTGTGAACGTTTATTTCAATGCCGTACATCATAATCAAACGCAAGCCAGGCACAAAATTGGTATAATAGCTTAATAGTAATATGTAAGTAGCCCAATTACTCTCAGATACGATATATCTCGTTAAACGGATCAAGTCCGCTACGCCAGATACGAGATATCTCGGGAAGTAAGAGTTCGGACAAAACAAATTAATACTTATACTGACATCAAATAGTCGGTTCCAAAAACATTTTTACGATAATAATGATCGATTTCACCATCGACTTAACTTTACTTTTAATACGTTTACAACTGACGCTGTTAAGGCTTTTTTTCCAAAATTATATATAGTGAAGCCGGTTGGTATAAGCTCGGTGGTAAGTGCGTTTGTTTTGTCATTCAGAAGCTGTCGCTTCAAAAGTCGACAAAGCTTGATTTTTTTAAATTATTTGATTAAATTTCAGCGCAATACTTGCCCCTGGTAGAGTTGAGCCACCTCTTAAGAACAAAAAAGTATGCGAATATGGTAAAAAATAATGTATTATATATAATCGTGTCGGAAACAACAGGGTCAGATCCTGTCTGCCCAATAGAAGGCGACGTCGATGGCGTTACTCCCGGCCATCATCAGGTCTTCCTGGGTGCAACTATTTGGACACAGCGTACACTCCAGAAGGCGTGACAGGGTCTGCTCCACGCCGCAGTCACATTCAGTCGGTCCGCTGTAAAGCTGCTAGGTTTTCATTTGTGTCCTCGTATTACATACTCTGGTCCGAAGTCTGGTAAGAGACCTCAGGATATTCCTCCCCTGGTCATGCTCAGGGGCTATGTCCTCTTTTTGGGCAATCCAAGTTGTGCTTTTTCACATGTTAAGCCGCAGGGTAGCCTCAGGTATCACCAGTTCCGTTGTCGCCTGTAGGAAACTTCTTCTTGATTTGAGCCGTGTGGTCAATAATGTATTGTGCGAAGTACTTACTCCCAAAGCTGAAAGGTTATTTGCTGAAACATTAGATTGTGAACAATTATTGATTTAATAGATACCACATATTTTGACTAAGATAACATTAAAATTAAGAAAATTGAAATATATCGATTTCTATGCCAATATATCTTTGTAGTCCGTAACCTCCACGTAGTATATATTGTGCAGCAAGCAAGTAAGTGAATTTTTCGTCAATTTTATTTATGGCAGAATTTTTGTTGATAACATGTTTTTTCTTTGTCTGCGAGAGCGCAAATATTTTCTTTTTGCATGAGATTGTTATTTTGTATTAGATACTTTCGCTGAAATTGGAAACCCGAATGGCGATGAGAAGAACGCATATGCCAATAACGAGATATGGAAAATACATGACCCTGACAACTGAAGTTGTACGTGGCAAATTTTCTTTTTTGTTTGACTGTATAAGAAAGCTCAGATTCGTTTGCCGATTCATGCAAACATTAAAACATATCAATATTATACCGATAGTGAAGAGAGAAATGTTATAAAGAAAATATTAAATGTACATTTGTAATTGTATTGTATATATGTAATTTATTAAATATTGGTAATCAATTATCTTTTGACATCAGCATGATATAGCTCTTGCTGACTGGTACCGAAAACGTCGATATACAATCTTTCGTTTCTTATTTCTGGTCGCTTGTCTGTGTATGTGTCGCCATATTGGCGTTTTAGACAAGTCCGGTCACAGGTGTGGCGTTAGTTATATATATCGCCACTTGCGGCGCTGGGTGTCACCGAACACGTCACCCGGTGCCCAGTCAGTTGTGTGCCGACCTCGACAAGGTTGTATTATGGCTGGCCTGGCATGTTATTCCGCCTGAACCGGAAGTTCGTAAAGTTTGTAGACAATAGTGCTTCTGAAAAAGTCTGTGTATTGTTCATCTGCTCCTCATCCTGCCACCACGCAATTCAATAACTAAATTAGAGAGGAGGATGTTACAATATTATAACGATAGTAAAGAGAGAAATGTCATAAAGAATATATTTACTGCAGATTTGTATGTGTTTATCATTTTATGAGTAATCAAATATTGAAATATATTAAAAAAACCCAAAAAAAAAATTATGATAATTCGAGTTCACATTTTAAACTCGCCAAATCTTATCAGTTTCGCTGTTTAATTGTGAATATTTATCCAATATTGTTACATTTGTTGTTTATCGTTTGCAGACAAATAATTTCTATTTGAAATTATTGACAGTATTTTTTAAATATTTATTTGATTCTTCTTTTTCGTAGTATCAATCCGGTGGATTGGCTTGCACCAACCAAATCTTGCATCTCGATCTCCACTTTTCTCGATCCTCTGAAATCCTCTTTAGCTCAGCATAAGAGCTGCATCTCATGTCCTCGAACACTTGATGCAAATACTCCCGTCTAGGGTGCCCTCTGAAGTTTCTACCCTCAACCATCCCTTCCACAATGTCGTGAAGAAGACGATCTTCTCTCTGAGATGGTTCTTACTAGGTGCGTATCTTCCTTGATTATGCTGAGAACCTCATTGTTCGTGACATGGTCTCTCCAGAAAATTCCGAGAATTATTCTGCATGACCACATCTCAAAGGCCTCTAGTCTTTTTTATCACGTTCAGATGTCTCACTAATACTAAATAATAACTCATATTTAATGATAAACATAAAAAATCTTATACTTCAAGAACAAGTAATATTGTTAATTTATTACTTAATTATTTTATTTAGTTTCATAAGCCTAAGTGGGTGCCAAGTTTCTTTCATGAATTTAATTTACAGTATCCGTTTCAAAGATGCGAAAAGCTCGATCAAACGGCTACTCGACTTCAGCAGCATATTTTGTATTGAAAGCTCCGATGGCCTTCCCTTTCAGCGAAGCTCCAGATTGCGTATTTTTATGTGGGAGATCAAAGGTTTTGAAGGAAGAGAAAAGTGGCCAGAGGAAGGTTTTTGTTTGACTGACGGAGCCTCCCTGATACGGGCCTACAATATCATTAACTACGAGCGACCCTCTCACGAATTTATTATTTTTGCATGAAACTACGTATTTATTACATTAATGAAAGAAAAAGGTTGCTTTTTCATGAAGTGGCCTTATTGAAATTTCTGCCGTGGACAAAATAAATTTCTTCACACAACCTTTGTTATAACAACATTTTTTTTCAGTATAATATGATAATTTTTCATGCGATCTACGACCATATTAACTAGCTGTTGTAATTTTAGAATTAATTTTAATTTAAAAAATAATAAATTAAAAATATTTAGTTTTGATTCACAAACTAGCTGTTGGTTTGAGCGTTTATTATTGGCTTTTAAAACTGCTGATTTTTTCATGAACATCTTTTAGTATGCCTCTTTTACGATTTAATATAATTATTGATATAAATATATTTTTTTCATATCTGGATAATTATTATATCAGTTTTTTCATAGCGTATTTTACTACCAATTGGTCATTCCAAAAGCTCTTCTTTGCTTTTCTAAATAAAAACATATTTGTAAGCTTTGATGGGGATTGAACCTACGACTTTTTGCATTTGAGTGAACGATTCATTCCAGTTAATCTCAGCCTAATATAGCCCTTGCAGGCTGGTGCCGAAAGCCTCGATATCCAATCTTTCGTCTCTTTTTGTTCGCTTGTCGGACATGTATGTGTTGACATATAGGTTGTGTAGGTCTTCTCATCGTTGCGCCGTTAGATCTGTAAATGGTTGTCTATCATTGACACCCGATTCGTTCTCTAAATCAACACTGGATGAATTTCGGTGCTGGGTGCCACCGACCACGAGCGCTCGGTGGCTAGTAATGAGTTGTGCGCCAACCTTGACCAGTACAAAAATATTGCCGGCGGGTATATCTCAATGGTCAAATCGTTTGCTTTGCAAGTCAAAGATTGATACCCGACAGAGATTAAAAGAAAAACGATTTCTGAGTTCTAAAGTATCCCGGTTGGTGTGGATTTGATCCCTCACCCGTAAAATGCCAGTCAATGCCTATTAATTAAATTTTGGTGGTAGACAAAAGTCGTCCCGTGAAGACCACCCATTCATAGTAAATTCCTGTAATAAAAAAAAAGTAGCGAGTGTGATTGGTCAAGGGCCTGAAGCAAGAAAGTTCAGCCCCATGCCGAAAGTTTGTCAAGTTTATCGAAAATATATGTGCTTCTGAAAAAGTCTGCGTGTTGCTCATCTGCTCCTCATTCCGCCACCACGCGATCTGATAATTATCCTGGCAAGGTGAAGTCGTCTTTTCCTTGAGTTACAGGTACCGTCCCTCGCATTACATTATCGTTCAGCCACTTAAGTTGCTTAACAGAGCAGTTATGTGTATGGAGAGTTTTCACAGAACAAAACAACAATGACTGAAACGTTTCGCTGAAAAAACAAACACAATCATCGCGATGATATAATTTATTATATATATTTTTTATCACGTAACGAAACTTTTCAGTGCTGAAAAACGTAAGAGAGCGAGACGCTTTTTTCAAGTAAAACGTAAACAAAAAGTTCCCGTGTACAGTGACACCTCGAGATACAAGTTTGATTCATTCCGTAATTCCTTTGCTCGTTTATCAATTTGATCGTATTTCGTAGCAATGTATTTCACTGTTTTTTTATATAGACACATACAGGAGAATACCGACAGATGGTGATGGTAATTCTTTAGTCTTATCTGTGGAATTTTATGACGCTTATCATGGTGCTAAACGCTGCATGTGGAGTGTTGATCCGCTAACGTCATAGACTAGAGCCTGAGATTCACCCATCATCCTGTATTATTACAGGAATTTTCTTTGAATGGGTGGTCTTCACGGGATGACTTTCGTGCACCAACAATTTTGATTAATAGGCTATGACTGGCGTGTTACAGCTTGACTATTGAGCTACAACCGCCAGCTATATTAAATGTCATTAATCTGTTCCAGCCTCCAAAATCTTACATATTTTCGAATAAAATAATTAATTTAAAAGTGACAAATATTGTATAAAAGCACAATTGAAGCGAATGTAAAGAAATGAACTGGATTTAATTGTATGTAATGTAATTTTATTTTCGTATCTTCAAAGCAACTTACAACTTAAATGCTCCTGTATGCATAATTTTAGTCATTGCTTATCTCTTCACTGTTCGTTTCACGATTCACATTTATTTTCAACGTTTACATGTTTCAGCCTCCCTGGAGACCATCCTCAATAATGATTAAATTAAAAACTGGCAGTGGCTTATATAGGTATGTATAAGTAATAGTTCCTACGTTAGTACACATATTTTTACTGATTGTATATGTGTGCGGGTAAAACCATTGAAAAAAAACTTCATAACATCAAGGGGTATGTGTTATCTTAATGTATTAAGCCATTATGTAATATGACATTTTTGTGTTCAATTAAAAAAAAACTTTGTAATTCTACCTTTGATCTTCAGCGTAGACGACGAATAGTCCATGGTGTAAGGGTTTTTCCATAAATTTGATTCCATAATGTGAGGCCTTTAAGATCTGGTCTTACAGAAGAATTCTCGGAATTTCCTGGAGAGACCACGTCATGAACAATGAAGTTCTCAGGATGATCAAGGAAGATAGGTACCTAGTAAGAACCGTCTCAGAGAGCCGAGTCCGATGGATCGGTCACATCATGCGCCACGATGGTCTTCTTCACGTCATTGTGGAGGGGATGGTTGAGGGTAGAAACTGTAGAGGGCGCCTTAGACAGGAGTGCAAGCAAGCGTTCGAGGACATGAGCTGTAGCTATTTTGCTGAGCTGAAGAGGGCTGCGGAGGACCGAGAGAAGTGGAGATCGAGATGCAAGATTCTGTTGCTGCCAATTGCAGTCTACCGGATTGATACTACGAAGAAGAAATGTGAATCAAAACTAAATATTTTTAATTTTTCAAATATATCGTATGTTGAAGCACTCGTACTTCGAGGTACAACTGTATTTCTTTTGTAGGGTAAAATAAATAATAACAGGCGTAGGAATAACACGGGCTGATTGTTCCCGCGAATTCGTTATTGAACTTTTTTTTTATTTTCAATGTCGCCTTTCAATTCTTCTTTACTTTCAATTACGCAAGAGCAAAAGTTTTATTGCCCGATTTTCTCTTTTGTCATTTGTTTATTATTCCCCGTAAAGTCACTGTGGCAATTAAGCGAATTCACCGACTCAAAAAGCAGCTATAAAAACAAATTGTTTTTCATTTGATGTTAACAACCGGAGTGTTTAATTAACTTTACGCAATCGACTACTTTACCTGAAGATTTAAAATTTATAATCATATTTTTTTACGTATTTTTTTTTACGTAAGTGTGTTTTTTTACGTAATACGAATCACTTTATATATTTTATATAAAATCGTGTCGGAAACAACAGGGTCAGATCCTGTCTGCCCAGAAGTGGGCGACGTCGATGGCGTTATTCTCGGCCATCATCAGGTCTTCCTGGTTGCAGCTACTAACACACAGCGCACACTCAAGATGGTATCACAGGTCTGCTCCATGTCACATTCAGTCGGTCCGCTGTAAGACTGCCAGGCTTTCATTTGTGTCCTCATCTTGCATACTCCGGTCCGAAGTCTGTTAAGGGACCTCCATATATTCCACTCCTGGTCATGTCCAGAGGCATGACGTTGATTACTGTAAACATCCCCTGTCTAAATAAAGTGTCTTTAGATCGCCAGGATCGTTATTAAGACGCGTGGTGGATAGATGAAACTCGTCGAGAAGCACATTAAAATTTGTTTTAGGTTAAAAGACTGATTACAAACTTCGGTCTTCTGCCCGGGGCACAAACAAAGATGTGTACCTAAGAGTCACCTGGCCCGAATACTACATATCAGCCATCTGGCGAACTATCCGCTCTCGCATGACAGGTACCGGCTGTTAAAATCAAATAACAAAATAGCGCCTGTAAACTCCGTGTCTTATAGCTTCTTACGTCGAAGCAATACAATATTATATCACTGTTTACTTAAATACTTGAAGCCTCGGATAGTCTTTCAATGAAAGCTTCATCAGTTTTTAAGTTGCAAAAACGCATTAGCAAAGAAGTGTACGAACTCTTCTTCTCTTCTTCTTCTTTATCCTAGCCATTTCCCATCATCTGGGGTTCGGCTCTCCTTGTGCACGTTAGCCATGTCTGTCTGTCCTGCGTTGCATTCTCGGTCAAACCCAGGGTTTTCAGATCCTTGTTAACAGTTGCAGTCCAGGTTGCATGCGGTCTTCCAGGTCTTCTTCTCAGCGTGGGTATGTTGAGGGTTCTCTTCACCATGTGGTCCTCATATCTCCATGTCACATGCCCATACCATCTTAGGCGGTTTTCCTTTATCTTTTCAGGTATGGGGGCCACCCGAAATGAAGTGTACGAACTCTTATTAAAAGCAAAACAGCACTAATCAGCAATGTGAATAAAACGTGCTTAAATTGATCTGCATATTTATCTGTTTGTTAATTCATATTCGCAGGAAGGTATGGCTTAGTGGGGAAAACGCTTGCTTATCAAAGCAAATATCATGAGTTTATTCTCCGTCGAAGATTAAAAAATATTTCAAGGCTATAATAAGGATGATGCGTGAATCTTGGGCTGTAGTCTATGACGTTGGCGGACCAACACTCCATATGCAGCGCTAATTCATATGCACCATGGTAAGCGTCATAAAATTCCACAGATGAAACCTCAGCATTACTATCACCATCTATCGGTATTCTCCTGTGTATGTTTATAAAAAAAAAAAAATGTCACGATCACCATCTGTTATTATTCTCCTGTATGTGCTTACATAAAAAAAATATATCAGCATGATATAGCCCTTGCTGACTGGTACCGAAAATCTCGATGTACAATCTTACGTCTCTTATTTCTGTTCGCTTGGCATTTTGGACACGTCCGGTGACGGGAGTGACGCTAGTTTCATAGATCGCCACTTGCAGCGCTGGGTGTCACCGATCACGCCACGCAATCAGTCGTGAGCCGATGGCGGCGAGATCGCATTGTTGTTGGCCCAGCCTGAATGCTTTGAGTAGGCCCAGGCCAGAAGTTTGTAAAGTTATCGAAATATATATATATCAGTGTGCTTCAGAAAAAGTCTTTGTGTTGTTAATCTGCTCCTCGTCTTGCCACCGCGCGACTGAATAACTACATTTTTAGAGAGGAGGATGTTAAAATATATATATATATATATAATATATATTTAAAATATTGAGTTCAACATGAAACCCATTACTCGCTCGGTTTCGTTCAAAATAAACGAGACTTAATATTTTTTCACACAGACACAAAAAAAATGTATTAAAACGAAACATTTGCGTTGGCATTCTGCCACGGTTAAAATTTAACCGGTTCCCATTAAGTCATCACAGTTAGCGCTAACTGCCGGTTATTGATTGTATGGCGGCGTAAATAGATTAACGACACTAGGGTGACATTTAACCGGGCGACGGCGGGCTTTAAACTCATTACCGAAGTCACCTAAATACATATCATTACCTCTGAGAACCGCATTACCTCACCAAGTGCTCAATAAGCATCTATTTTAATTAAGTTTGGCTAAGAAAGCGTTCAATTTTAATGTTATCTTTAGAAGATAATAAGCAATATTATGTTTTATAATCCATAGTCGTAGAATGCAGCAAAATCGTGTTTTGTAATATTAACGAATGAAATAATACAGTTAGTAATAAAATACACACATACAATTAAACATCAAATTTTATACGGATAAATTCATTCAGAAAAAATATCGGCAGACGCGGGATTCGAACCACGAGCTTTTGCTCTATTCTACACACCGTGCAGTCCACACGACCATTCTCTGCCTGTGCAGATACGCGAAAATTGATGTATTATATCATTGTTACCATCGTATAACGATAGATGTCTCTGTAGTATATATTCAGAGTATGTATATTATTATTTTTATGATTCAATCAGTCAACATTTATTCACAAGCTTTTTTAAATATTATTAGTTACCGACAGTCTATTTATTTAGTAAGTACTTCTCGGGTCTCGAACCGAACTGTAGCCTGAATAGATGAAAACAACTTATTGTAAATCCTACGCGTATCTGTTCAGGCAGAGAATATTTATTTTGGCGACAACTCTCCTTCATCAGGACAAACTGAAACTAAGTTTTAATTATTATGTAGTTATTATTTGAACTTATATTTTATAAAAATATGTGAAATTGAATAATTGAGAGGGATTTTAAAATCAATATAATATTTAAGCAGTGTTATGTTGTTGTTATAATTTAATAAAAACATATCCAAAAGAATTCTTTCATAAAATTCGAATTGAATTTGAATGTAAATATAAATTTCGTTTTGTAATGCAACATTTTGAGAAAAACGCATTTAATAAATTTATATCGAATACTGAGAACTAAAATTAATAATTAAGCATTAATCGTACTCGTATTTTAAATGGAAATTACTACTCCAATGTGGTTTTCTCGTTCCTTACATAAACAAATCTTCTAATGACTATTGAATTATAACTGAAACAGTCTGATCACAGTAACAAAACATTTGTTGGTAGTCATGTGATTTTGTAAATTTATCTAATACTAGCGTGTACCCGGCATGCGTTGCAATGCCACTCAAAAAAACCTTACGTAAGTACCTATTTAAAATACCTACTTAAAATACCTACAGGACAGATTTGTGTCATTTTTGTTTCCAATGTTGCTATGGATACAATGTTTTAAGATGGCCGTTCTGTATTACAATAGTTTTGTATGAAAACATGTTCTACGTAAATATTTAATTAATTTTTGTAATAAAATCAAATTTTGAGTATCCTATCTTCTTTCTGCTAGTGTAAGCAAATTTTCGACAAAGTTTTATCGCAGTCGGATGAATGGTATAGGAATGCATAAAGGACAGACAGACAGACAGACAGACAGACAGATATTCATTTATATATATATATATATATATATATATATATATATATATATATATATATATATATATATATATATTTTATTTTATAATGTTTATCCATTAATTGAACTTAAACTATAATATAAAATAACGAACAGTTATTTAACACTTTCATTACGGCTCAGTTTGAATACAAATTATACTATCAATTATAAAACTAGTATTTGAAGCATAAATGTACTTATCTGGTATATTTTCATATATCACATTGGTTCTTGTATCCTTTAACTATCAGATGATATTATAAGAAAGTAGCAAAACGATATATCACGTCAAATGATGTCAACGGTCGGTGAATTTTATGACGGGATATGCCGACAACCGATGTTAAAGAGTTAATAAATCGGTATGTATTAAATTCCGGTCTTTGGACGTTTCCTTAGCGCCGGAATCCGTTGTGCTCCGGCGTCACCATTCAGCTGACGTCGTCATTTCGGCACCGAGTCATTGGTCCCGGAACAATATGTTAATCATATTTATTAAATTAAGTCTTGACGTGTGGTGACATTAGCATCGCCACAAGCTTTTGTGCTCCAGTTAGCAACCTACTGAGTGTGTGGAAGAGTGTGGTGTGCACTAATGGAAACGAGAACTGCCGAGTCATTCTGGAAACCGTATTGTTTGGAGCTTGCCAAAAATTATAAACAACGTACCCCCAGTACATGAGTGTAAATTTGTACAGAATCATACCTTTATATAAAATACATCTATATATTAATTTTTTATGTATTTTGCTGTTGTCTAGTGCGTAATATTCAATCACAATTCTTATCCCGACTTACACATTTTTACAATATTTATCTGTTCTCTTAATCTATAAGTCAAGTTTTGAAAAATACTTTTTCATCTCAAGTACGTTTCATATCTGAACATATCTGGTTGGTATAGCTCAATGGTTAAAGTGTTTGCTTTGCAATTCAAAGGTCGTGGGTTCGATCCCCGATGGAGATTTGAAAAAATAAAAATAAATCGATTTCTAAGCTCCAAAATATAGTGTGAATTTGATCTATTAATTAAGATTGGTGGTCGACAAAAAGTTGTCCCGTGAAGACCACCCATTCATAGTAAATTTCTGCAATAATAAGGATGAAACGTGACTCGGTCTGTAATCTAAGACGTTTGCGAATCAACACTCCACATGCAGCGCTTAGCCATAGGGTACTATGGTTAGCGACATAGAATTCCACAGATGAGACTTTAGAATTACTATCAGCATATGTTGGTATTCTCCTGTATGTGTTTTAAGACTTGTCCAAAATGCCAATATGGCGACACATACGTGTTCGACAAGTGAACAGAAGTAAGAGACGAAAGATTGTTAATTGAGGTTTTCGGTACCAGTCAGCAAGGGCTATATCATGCTGATGTCAGAACCTTAATATTTAGACAAAAGATCGAGAAAATCGATAAATTGTGGAATGGTCAATACGAGATTATTTAACATTGTTTCATATAGATGATTGGTATGACTAACTTAATATGTAGTAACGTTTAATCAGGATTCCGCTTTATATGAGTATATAAGCTATATAATGACGATGATGATGAGCGATGTGAAGTCCACCGCAAGCCACAGATAGCAATGTGTTATTTTTATATCGGCGTTCATGAAACGTTTCATATTAGCATATTATAGATCGTCGATAAATTTTTATGGATCGCCCTCTTATTCCTTCCACAGAGAGCGGCTAATTTTAGACCTCCATAATCCTCGCCGAGCCTCTCATTCTGATTTGCATTTCCTCCACTCTTGAGTCGAGGCACGTCCAACTTGACGCGAATGGATAATTCATAGCGATTGTTGACACGCACTAAGTGCTGTGTCTCGGTGCACACGGAGATGCTAATACTGTGGCGATGACCCCACCTTTGATAAGCTATCCGAAATAAATCAAAAATTAATTGTACCCTATATTAAAACCCATCGACAGGCGCATGCAACTGGGATGGGTAGCATTTGGAAAACTAAAGTACATTTTTAAAGCGAAAATTCCGCAATGTCTTATAACTAAGACGTTTAACCAATGCATCCTTCCTGTGTTAACTTATGGCGCAGAGACGTGGAATCATGACAGCAAGTCTTACCCATAAAATAAAGGCCACCCAGTGCGCTATGGAGAGATCCATGCTCGGAGTGTCACTAAAAGACAGAATCCGAAACGAGAAAATACGCAGAGAACTCGAGCAGTGGATGCTACCCAACGAATAGGCACACTCAAGTGACAATGGGCAGGACATATCTGTCGAAGAGACGACGGTCGATGGGGAAGAAAAGTATTAGATTGGCGACCAAGAACTGGCAAATGAAGCATTGACTGACCCCCTGCAAGATGGACTGATGACATAAGAAGAATAGCGGGAATGACCTGGAAGTGGAAGGCGGAGGATTGAAAGGATGGAGACTCATGCGGGAGGCATACGTTCAACAGTGGACGGATACAGGCTGATGATGATGATGATGATATTAAAGCCCACTTCCTTCTACAATCGTATGCAAATAAAAAGAATTGAAAATCCCCGTTACTTTTAAAAAATGACTTAAGCCAAGACCGTTATCGGAACGCGTGGTGGAGGGATGAAGAGAAGATGATTTTAAGAAATACATTGACATGTGTTTAAGTTTAAAAATTGACAAACTTTCGGTCCGAGGCGGAGCGTATGATTTTAGGCCCCGGCCGGATCACAACTCGCTACTGACATATATTGGGCTGAAAGAATTTGATGTCGATGACACGAATAAGAAGAATAAGAAGAAGAATAAGAAGAAGATGAAAATGATTATGGTGATGAAGAAGAAGAAGATGAAGAATAAGAAGAATATGTTGATGATAAAAAGAAGAAGAAGAAGAAAAAAGTAGAAGAATATTATGACGACGAAGAAAAAAAAGAAAAAAAAAGAACATGATGCTGATGATGATGGTGATGACGATGAAGAAGAAGAAGAAGAAGAAGAAGAAGAAGAGGAGGTTACACAAAACAGTATGTTTATACCATACCTCGGAATCAGAATCCCGATGACTTGATAAGATGGCTGCTGTAGTAATCCGAATGATAATTTTGAATGATTTGCTAATCGGATTTTTTAGGAAGGTCTGATGATTAGCCCGACGCTCTCATAATGTTATTCTATGAGAGTATTAGGCTAATTATCCCACTAATCACTAAAATAATATTCGTGGCTTAGTAGTTATGTAATATTTTTATTCTTTATATTCTTCTTCGTAGCATCAATCCGATGGATTGGTTTGTAGCAACAAAATCCTGCATCTCGATCTCCACTCCTCTTGGTCCCCCGCAACCCTCATCAGCTCAGCATAAGAGCTGCAACTCATGTCCTCAAACACTTGCTGCCAATACCACCGTCTAGGCCGCCCTCTATAGTTTCTACCCTCAACTATCCCCTCTTCAATGTATTATAGATTACAAAAAAAAAATGTTTAATTTTTCATTTCGAGAGGACGTATTACATAACGAAATTTACTGTATTATAAATAATGTTGAATATCCTGAAAAAAAAAACGATTTCTAAAAATACTGGTTCTGACAGCCATCAGGCACCTGAAAATTATCGGTTTTTATATTTCAATTTTATTTTCATCAAAGCCGAATTAAGTACTCGCTATTTCAGCCCATTTTTTCGAATTTCCGTTAAGCTTTACGGTATTAGTCTAAAAATAAAACGATTGACTTTCATGCAAGAGCTTAAGAACTAAATCTCCAGTAAAGCAAAAAATAAAAATACGTATGTTCGATTTGTGGTCTATGCTTAGTACAAGATATTAATATATTTTCTTTCATTATTCGTTTTACATTGGAAATATATGGACACCTTAAAAGTTCCCAAGTTTACCTGCAAATACGCGGATGTCTACGGGTTCAGAGATGTCTGGCAAGGCATGAATGACTTATATGAAGTGCCATCCTCATCTCTACCTAAGAAACGACTTCACGTCACCGGGATAATTATCGGATCGCGTGGTGGAACTATGAGGAGCAGATTGACAACACACTTACTTTTTCCGAAGCACATTAACATATATTTTCGATAAAGACTTGGTTTCCCCGTTCGACCCGCTTGGTGAAAACCCTCCTGTCCCGTCCTGTTTTTGGAGACCCAGTTGGGGACCCGTTACTGGACGCACGCAAAAAGCTACTTGCTAGAAAGTGGCTGAAAGCTTTCCCGTGATTCTAGGTGCATCAGTTAGATGTCAAATCGACCTCAGTCTAAGGCTGCGAAGTTAGTAAACTACAGCGGGTCTCGAATTGCCTTCTTTGGTAACACGTTGCTAACCACGAAGTACGTGGGAATGCATAAGGAAATGGTAAGGTTCGGAAATGGATTCAACAAAGAGCAGACATCAGTTAGGAATCATTACTTGCGTCTACGCTCTTGAAGACGGACGCGCAGAAGCGCTCAAAAGTAGCGTGATTTCGTTTGTTAGCAACGAAATCCTGGTATCTGACCGGTCCTGATGCCGGCCAGACCACTTCAAAGACCGCAATCCGAGCAGAGTGGTGCAGCTGACAGTTTTACAGAACATGAGGTGCGTCCTGTGGAGAGCTACCGTCACATGGGCACTCCCCGCTTTACCGTAACATGACGTTTTTTTCGCCTCGGTCAAACAGGACTTGATTGACGACTAAGAAGGCTCATAATGGGATGTCGCCAAGGGCCGCAAATGGATATCTACATAATTAATAGCGCACCAATGACAGCATCCATGTACATAACGAACGTCACACCCGTGACCGGATGACAAGCGAACAGAAATAAGAGACGATATATTGTACATCGAGGTTTTCGGTACGAGTCAGCAAAGCTATATCATGCTTATGTCACTGTGAACAAAAATCTTTCGTAATTAGTTCTCTCAATAAACGAAAAATCAGAAAAATTCTCAGCTGTTATCTTATAACTTCGGCGGATCAATAAAGTATAGAGTGTGTAGTAATTTTTATAATTGTAAAATAAATATAATCCACGGATGAGACTTTTTCATCGCCATATTTCGGTATTCTCCTGTATGTGTGTTCATAAAAAAAAACACTCTAAGACTCAGAATGGCCGGAGACTCGAGCTGAATAATTACACTTTTTATTTCGGGACCGACCGAAGTTCGTTAGAAAATAAAATAATGAAAACGTTGCATTCCAAACTGAAAAGAAAACTTTTCAGAATATTTTTTAACTAGAGTTATTTGAAGAGGTAATCTTAGATTAATGTTAGAGAAATGCTTTGTTCTCTTTCCATCTCTTTGTTTTTTGCTAGATTAATGGTTTGGTTAAATATAAAATGGAAAAAATAATGGCTTTTTGAATCAGAAATCGTTATACGACTATTTAATTTTTTCACGACAAATTAATCTTATTTATACTGAAAAAAATATAGTACGATCCTTGAGTTTTTTACCTATTGATATCAGATTGATATATATTTAAGAAAAACGATTTTCTCTTATTTTTGTTCGCTCGCCTGACAGGCACAAAATGTCAATTTCAATTATATAATATTACACGGCGTTTGCATACGCCATTTTATTAGTTATGACAGTTGCTCCATTTCATGTTGGTGCAACTCTCATATTTAATTTGCTTTTTTGCCGCGATTGTCTTGGCAGCGCAGCTCCGCAGTCATGTCACAGGTTCCGGCAGTTGTCAGTTAACTTTTCGACGAAAGAGTCTTTAGTAAAAAAAAACGCGAAGTTTGAACCAAAAACAAGTTATTTTGCTTGGTAATCTGCTCCTCACTAAGTTATCATTATCATCATCAGTCAGTGTCCGTCCACTGTTGAACGTAGACCTTCCGCATTAGCTTCCATCCACTTTGATCCTCCGCCTTTCGCATCTGGGCCACTCCCGCTATTCGTCTGAAAACGATCATTCGTCTTTTCTTATTTTTGATATTCCTGTAATAAGCCTTAAGTAAGTAATACATTATTCTTACTCTCAGTATTTTTACTTTAATACTTGTATAATCACATCATGCGCCACGATGGTCTTCTTCACGACATTGTGGAAGGGATGATTGAAGATAGAAACTGCAGAGAGTGCCTTAGACGGGAGTATTTGCAGCAAGTGTTCGAGGACATGAGCTGTAGCTCTTATGTTGAGCTAAAAAGGATTGCAGAGGATCGAAAAGAGTGGAGATCGAGATACAAGATTTTGTTTCCGCAAAACAATCCACCGGATTGATACTACGAAGAAGACTCGTATAAGTCCCAGTTTTATAATACTATATATAATTTATTTAGCGAAACATTCATGGATCATGCTTTAGTTTCTTGAGAACGTTCACCTGGGAGCATACGAGTATAAATGATAGTTCCCAACAACATCTAGGGCAGCCCGTGAATTGAAAAGACAGAAGCTTTAGTATGCAAAGCATATTTTGAGTAATTGATTAAAATCATTTTTTAAGATATATACCGGCGGGTATAGCTCAATGGTTAAAGCGTTTGCTTTGTAAGCCAAAGATCGTGGGGTCGATACGCAACGGAGATTAAAAAAAAAAGAATTTTTAATCGATTTCTGAGCTCTAAAATACCCCCGGTTGGTATGAATTTGATCCCTCAGCCCGTAAAATTCCAGTCATAGCCTATTAATTAAAATTGATGCTAGACGAAAGTCGTCTCGTAAAGACCACCCATTCATCGTTAAATTCTTGTAATAATAAAGATGATGCGTGAATCTCGGGCTGTAGTCTATGACGTTGGCGGATCGACACTCCAGATGCAGCGCTTAGCATCATAGTAAGCGTCATAGAATTCCACAGATGAGACTTCAGAATTACTTAATTAAATACAAATAAAAATAAAAACATCGAATGATAAGTCAGACGCTCCTGAAACTTAGACAGCTTGGTCATAACAAGCAATTTTTCAAAAATAAGTATTTGAATAAAGCATAAATTACATAAATAAAAAATACAAATAATATTTTATTTTTCTAATTTAATTATATCTAACTACGAGTATCTAATGAATTTTAAATGCTGTTTATTTTTTAATTAAAATGCCGATGAAGCATCATTTTGAAGTTTTTGATCTACTTTGACGATTATGACTCCGACCTTAGTATGACGCTTAGTGACACTAAACCGAACCGTCGCGCCTCGTCCGGCTTGTGATGATCATTCCAAACGACTTTTATTAAGGTTGTTAAAATAACTTATTTAAATAAAGTCTAATTAACGGCGTCACGAGAAAGCTAGAATTAAATTTTTAAATAATCTAAGGATTATATTTTAGCTTTTAACGGCCCATTTCCCATACCAATCCTAAATAAGTATGGTTTATGCTGGCATAAAGCTTATTCATTTACTTCTTTACTAAGAATATTAGTTTTATCACTCTTTTTAAGTTGTTTTCTAC
The DNA here is from genome assembly GCA_022606575.1 of Glossosoma conforme. Lineage (NCBI taxonomy): Eukaryota > Metazoa > Arthropoda > Insecta > Trichoptera > Glossosomatidae > Glossosoma > Glossosoma conforme. The sequence continues at coordinate 2,600,499 of JAGTXR010000058.1, read as the reverse complement.
TTTTTATGTAAACAACATTCTGATTTTCTTAAACGTTTGTCATTTTAAATATAAGATAAGCGCTGTATGCGAGTGTTGATCCGCCCAATATCTATCCGATCTGTCATAAGAATACAACCCAAAATTCAATGAGAATAACATTGTTCTTGGGTCTGTCTTAAGATTTTAATATAATCAAAGAGATCTGTTCAAAACGTTATTTTAAATATAACTGTGTTGTATTAAACATCAAAAGTCTTAAAATTATTTTTTATAATCAAACTCTTTATCTTAGATTCATACGGTCAGTGATCAAAGTCCAAAACAACAAGTATCGAGGAATTTGCGGTGTACGAAATTCTATGTATTAATAATATTAATATTAATTAAAAGAATGCTTACGCATCGATACGTAGCATGGACCATTCCAATAATCTGCCACTCTATATGGATTGAAGGAATCAAGGTCCAAAAACGGTATCGAGGAATGTGCAGTGTATGACATTCAATATATTAAAATTATTTTTATAACTGCTTACTCTTGTTGTAAATTAGGGTATAAAAAGGGGACTCGTATTAAATAAATTAGTATCAACTCATCTACGGTCTTTGGTCTTATCCTCAGTGCCGGATACTTGGTATTCCGGCATCACCATATAAGCTGATGCTGTAATTTCAGGACCGTAACTCAGTTCCGGAACAGCTCCATTCAAGATTCGTTTGTAATGTTAATAAAGTTAAAATAAAAAATCTAAATTGAAAAAAATTACACAGTTCGTATACCGCGATGATATCATTATCGTGGTTGTTTGTCGCACGAAGTCAACAATGAAAGAATACACTTATTAGGAAGTGTTAAAAAAACGTCTCTTCAAATATGTGTGAATGAGTTTCGTTTTTTCCAAGTCTTTTCTAGTCTCGTAAGAAGAGAATCTATAATCTACAATTGGCTGTAGAAAATAATATTGAACCTTTGGTCTTCGAGCGAGAATCACTTGGAAATGCACGTTATAGTGGTAAAATATTTTTTTAGTGTGTACTGAATGAATATAAAATGCTAATTTTATTTCATGTACAACACATATTACTAAGAAAATCGAGACCTGGATGCGGAAGGCGAAGGATCAATGATGGAGACTCATTCGGCAGGCCTAAGTTCAACAGTGAACGAACACAGAAAGAAAGGATCGATACATTAAAACAAGTTCAAACTATAGTTGTAATAAGAGCAGTATAACATCGAAAATAAAAATATTTTAGTTTCTAGGAACATTTGCTCTAGTTAACTTGATGAGATTTTTATTTTTTGAGGAAGAAATTTTCCATAAAGCGCTAAGTTTCCAGGCGGCTGAATATGAAATAAAAAGGTACAGATATTTAATAATGTTAACACCATACGCATATATAATTTGTATACATCAAATTAATGAAAACGTGTTCAATCAATTTAAATAAATAATTTGGAAATTCTATTAAATGGTTTTCACGGGATGAGTTTTGTTTAATTATTCAATTAAAATTGAATAACAATTTTACGGGTGATGGATCAAATTCACAAACCGTCAGTTAATAACGTCATTTTTTAATCTCCGTCGGGGATCTTATGCACTTTGGCTGATGATTATAAAACCTATATCCGCTCCTTCATTTAGTAAGCTATCACAAAACCAAACATTTCATTTCTAATATTTAAGACAGGGTATATTTAATATAAGTTCTCAAAACTAATTACAAGACTGTAATAAATTTTAAATAAATAATTTGAAATAAAATTAAATACTTTTGTTTACGTTTATGAGCAGTTATAGAAGATTAACTATACATAGAATGTACTCAGTGGAGCTGCGGGAGGCGTATTTGACTTGGGATGAGGCGAACACTGTTTGTCTCACGTCATTTGTTTCAGTTTTAAGCAGGGTATATGTTATGATTTCAATTATTACAAATTTAAACAACTAACGAATTTGTTTACGTTTATGAGCAATTAAGAATTAACTCCATAAAATAAAAATGCAATATATACAAATATAGGTTCATAATGATTAAATCCTAAGAACAAAGCAATAAAGACAAGCAACAGAAGGTCCCAATGCTCATCAAACAGGTGACGCCAACAAATTATTCCTTCAAAGAAACTCGTGGAGTTCATGTCTGAATTGGGCCTCCCTTACTGATACAAGCATCGTTTTAGAGGCACTGTATTTTGATCAACAGCATCTAAAAGTCACAAATATGATATTATGCGTGAATTACAAGCGTTATTATACTTTGTTTTGATCGAGTATAGCTACGAGTCTCAGATATTGCTTACAAAACGCTGCTGATACGCTTTTATATCACCGAGCCATTTAATCTTTACTGCATATGGAATCCTCGTGTTCTGTTCCACTGGCCTACATGAACGTCCGCTTTAGTATTCCCTATAGACCGCACACGTGTCCGCACGTGACATCTCTTCTCAATGCGGCACGTTCCTGGACGCTCAGACACTCTCTCCGCCCATCCCAGTTGCCGCCTTTCATCACCTTTCACCATCACTCCCGTCCTATCATCTCTATTCTTCTTAAAAGCTGTCACATGGACACAAGTGTCAAAAGCTCCATCAAACAAACACCGAAAAGCTACCGAGAAGCTATGGGATATTACAAATAAGCTAACAATGCATCTGACGTATTTCAGTTATCACTTTAGACCAAACGAAATACACCACTTATGAATTGGATGCAATTTTGTTATTCGTCAATACTTTGTGTACCATTACAAAATATTTATCAATATAGTTAGCACTTTTCAACCTCAACAAGAATATAATATATTTATCAAGTTTTCATGTTGTGACGTTTCTTACTTCATCCATTGTATTTAGCTTTCCAACTTTCTAATGTTTGCTTTTTGCTATCCGTACATTTTATAATTTATTTTTTCATTTTAGGTACATTACCTCAAATAATATGAAAATAAATGTTTTCTAGATTTACTGACCTCACTTTATAACTTCAGTCCCTATTCTTCTATACGGCTGAAAATCTTGGCATCTTACTCAAGAGCCAATGTAGCCGTATGATAGGGTTCAAAAGCAGATTCCTGCGTAGAATATAGGGGATTTTTTTCCCTTAAAAAATGTAGAAAAAATATATACGTACCCTGCAAGTTACACACAAGGTTAGAATATACGCCTGAGCAATATTTGAAGAACGTAGGAGCCTATTCCATGTCAGCTTCGTTAACCGCTCTTGTGGCCCTGACGATTTCCCTGATGAAGTTTAACAGCAAGGGACCGTAAGAACTAGGCAGCAATTCAGGTAATATACAGAATATAGGGAATACGATGGATTGACTTTGTGAAGAATGACAAGATAAGAGAGCGGCAAGGCAGCCTTCTATACTACAGTCGATAAAGAGGCGAAGGTGGACTTGTTTAAGATATGTTTTAAAAATACTGCAGTAGATCATAAACTACAGCTACCTTTTTTCAAACCCCTGGGCTTGCGCCGTCCTGGAAGGACGTCGGAAATTATACATATAATTTATTCAGTGGAGTTGACATTGGATGAGGCGAAGACTATGGTAGCTTCGAGATAATTCGTGAGTGGCATTTACTCTAGTTAGGGGAGCGGATATGATAATGATGATGATCATTTAAGTGAATCCTAGAACGATTAATGGACAGATGCAGCCGACAGAACTAAGAGGCGGCGATATGTGGTGACCATATTTATTTATTTAGTAAAGATTTAAGTTCTTAGTAATACATACAGAAATGATCATCATCATAAGCCTCCCGCATGAGTCTCCATCCTCTTCGATCCTCCGCCTTCCGCATCCAGGTCACTTCCGCTATTCCTCTTATGTCGTCGTCCATCTTGCAGGGTGTCGGCCAATGCTTGGTTTGCCAGTTTCCATTCCAATACTTTTCTTCCCGCATCGACCAACGTCTCTTCAAAAGATATGTGCTGCCCATTGCCACTTGAGTGTGCTTATTCGTTGGATAGCATCCACTACTTGAGTTCTTCTGCGTCTTTTCCTCGTTTCGGATTCTATCTTTTAGCGACACTCCGAGCATAGATCTCTCCATAGCACGCTGTGTGACCTTTATTTTATGGGTAAGACTTGCTGTTAGATTCCACGTCTCTACGCCATAAGTTAATACAGCGATGTTGCATTGGTTAAGCGCCTTAGTTTTAAGACATTGCGGAATTTTTGCTTTAAAAATATACTTAATTTTTCCAAATGCTACTCATCCCAGTTGTATCGCCTGTAATACAGAAATAATATAACAACGGAAAATATAGTAAAGACACATTACCTAAAGAAGACAAAATATGTTCCACATTTGTAAAATAATCAGTTGTTGTATAATACAAATCTTGTATTGTTTATCATTGTTGCTCTTTCCCTTAAAAACACTCTTTCATGATCACAATGGAGAAATTAACTTATAATATTTAATGTAATTCTATTCTACCCAAGTAAACGGATTACGATTGCGAGGTATTTCTCATTTAGCATACCTTATACACATACTTGCTTATAATTTGATTTCTAGAGCGTCCAGCTTTATCTTTCTATTCTAGTGTTGTTCCTAGCGAGAATGCCGGGGTTTAGACCTCCTCCTATCTGACCCGAGAAGGAATTCATCGGTTTGCTAGTCTCTAATGTCTCTGTCTGGGTTCAACTACAGGGTCCGGCACCCACGCACGTCCTCAGATGACTTCCACATGGCAGGGTACGCCCATGTACTAGCCAAGGACGTATCTAGAATGACACATAAGATTTTATATATTCTTAGAACGTAGTTACTTTATAATTTGTCTTATTTATTTAAAAAACAAACAAATAAACTTTGTAAAAAAACACAGTCAGAATAATTTTAGAGCATCGGCGTCAGAACACTTAACACAACATTTTCGCGTATAGCCCGATACTTAATATGATTTCGATAAATTTGCTCTGTTCGACTGGTCCGTGCAAAGAAGACTCTGACACTTCTCCTCTCCTCTTATTTTCTCTATCTTTAATAAACCGTTCTGTATTTAGTTTATGCTTAGCTTTAAGGTTGTCGTGACGATAGCCTTAAATTCACCGAAACTGTTAGATAAAATAAAACAAAGTGTTTTCTTACAAAGTTTATTTGATTAATTTTCAAAATATTTTAATCATCATATCCAATGGGTTTCTTTGTAAGTAAAGCAAGTTTAAAAGAGTCCTTAGTTAATGTAAAACAGTTTGGATTGATCTGCATTTTTCATCTCTTATGCCGGCGGGCATAGCTCAATGGTCAAAACGTTTGCTTTGCAAGTCAAAGGTCGTGGGTTTGATCCCCGATAGAGATTAAAAAAAAGGATTTTGTAATCGATTTCTGAGCTCTTAAGTACCGTGGTTGGTGAGAGTTTGATCCCTCACGCGTAAAATGCAAGTCATAGCATATTAATTAAAATTGTTGGTAGACGAAAGTCGTCCTGTGAAGACTACCTATTCATAGTAAATTTCTTTAATAATATGGATGATGCTTGAATCTCGGGCTGTAGTCTATGACGTTGTCGGATCAACACTCCACAAGCAGGGCTTAACCATATGCACCATTGTAAGAATCATAAAATTCCACAGAGGAGACATCATAATTACCATCACCATCTTTTGGTATTCTCCTATATGTGTTTATCAAGTTTTGATTTTCTCAAGTATGGTGACAATCATTTCTAGCCTAGAAATAAGGCTTAGGAGGCCGAAAATTCGCAAAAAAACGAGATAGTTCAAGAAATATTTCTTACGTTTTTACGAGAAAAGGTTGAAAGCTGGTTTAAGGAGAAAATAAAAAAGTTCGTCTCCGTATGAGGAAACTCATTTCACACAGATATATGTAAACTTTACAATTCCTAAATGCTTACACACTTCGCACATCATTTCATCATGCAATGTCCATTCTTTATTATGAAAACGATTAGGTAGTATTTATTTGATCAAATAATTATAAATTGTGTAGAGTACAGTGAACACTAAATAGCTGCTGTGTATTTGGGTTACTGTAGAGTTCTTTAGTAGGTCAGGTTAAGCCAGGTTAGGTTAGTAGGTTGCTCTTTGTGTGTTACGCCTATGATCCTCCAGGCCGATATCAGATATGCCTATAGGCCGAGTACAACATGCAGAGGTCCGCATTATCAACCCATTGCTTCCGCATGGAGCCTACTTAAACCACTCTCACAATTTAATATAGGACCTAGCGAAACTAATGCATTTACTATCAGCCTACAAACGAGTCACATTATTTCCTCTAACCACATATCACAGCACTACTTTTTAGTATATTCGCCTTCTACATAAATCATATAACTCTAAATAATTGCTACATAGTCATATAAATTATTTTCATCATTGGTTCTTATATATACTTTAAGACTTTTTTCAAGAGGACCTAGCCCCTAGACACGACCAGGGTGGAATATATGGAAGTCCCTTAACAGACTTCGGACCGGAGTATGCAAGACGAGGACACAAATGAAAGCCTGGCAGTTTTACAGCGGATTGACTGAATGTGACTACGGCGTGGAGCAGAATGTAACTTACCTGTCACACCTTCTGGAGTGTACGCTGTGTCCGAGTAGCTGCGCCCGCGAAGACCTGACGATGGCCGGGAGTAACGCCATCGACGTCGCCCACTTCTGTGCAGACAGGATCTGACCCTGTTGTTTCCAACACGATTATACATAAAACTTTTTTAACCCTTGGAACACTAATGTAAGGTTGAGTCATCTAGTATTTTCTTTCATTATTACAATAGCCGCTGGTTTTCTTAACTTTAAAGATTAATTCCTTCTGCACCCTTACGGAACTTTGAACAACTTTGAAATTTTTTCTATTCTTCGAAGTCATCCTTTAAGTATTATTTAAATGTTCTTGAAAATTAAAAATTTAATTTTAAAATATGCTAAATATATTTTTTACAAATTAATCAATGAATTATTTGCGAATAAAACTCATCTTCTAAGTTAAAGAAAAGCAGTTTGTTTAATAATAAATGGCATACTTACTCCAAGCCTTGAAACAATTACGTAAAATTGATTAACTTACATCCCTATGTAGAGTCATTCCTAGGCATAAGGTGTCCAAATTAAGACCTACATAAATAGACATTTTTAATGTAACCAACCTGTAAAAGCTGCCTTTTCTTTAGAAAAATTGAAGTGAGGAATAATCTAATCCAGGCGGCATATTCGTAGTTTAGTGGTAAAATCGATTGTTTGATTTTTGTCATTCAGATGCTGTCGGTTCAAATCTCGACCAAACTTGAATTTTAAAAATATTTTATCAAATCAAAGCTCTATAGATGCCCCCGATAGGGTTAAGCCACCCCTTAAAGATAAAACAAGATTTTCCTGGCCTCGAGAGCCTCGAGTTAATCATCTTAAAAACTATCTCCTTAAAAACACTGATTATTATAAACCCAAATAATTTTCTAGTACTATTTAGTCTATGCAAGTTTGCGGGCATTTACCCTGGAGGCTCATAGGAACCTTTTATGTTTCCATTTGAACCTCCATGTGTATGATGCATGTATTTTGGACCAAGGCAATAGACAATGTAAGCTTACAGAACTGTGCAACGACAATTTGTGGTGTCTATAAGTTCCAATTATGGAGCGGATATGGTAAAATAAACTCTAACTCGCACTGATAATTACTTGTATTCACACCAACCGGCGGGGATAGCTCAATGGTCAAAACGTTTGCATTGCAAGCCAAATGTCGTGGATTCAATCCCCGACGGAGATTAAAAAAAAGTTTTGCAATCTATTTCTGAGCTTTAAAAATACACCCGGTCGGTGTGAATTTGAACCCTCACCCGTAAAATGCCAGTCATAGCCTATTAATTAAAATTGGTGGTAAACGAAAGTCGTCCCGTCAAGACCACACATTCATAGTAAATTCCTGTAATAATAAGGATGATACGTGAATCTCAGGCTGTAGTCTATGGCGTTTGCGGATCAACACTTCACATGCAGCGCTTCGCCATATGCACCATGATAAGCGTCATAGAATTCCACAGATGAAACTTCAGAATTACTATCATCACCTGTCAGTATTCTCCTGTATGTGTTATAATAAATAAATTTAAAAAAAACTGGGAATATTTAATTAGCTTAGTAATCAATTAAATTTAATTTTTTCTAATCTCTGTGCGCGATCTAACCCACATACTTTAATATGGTAAGCAAACGCTTTACAACTTAGCCGCACCCGCCGGTTGAATGGTCCTACAAGCGCGTCAAATTACGCCGGGGAGCTTTAAGTGCTGAAAGCTCGTTTGGAACTTGCCGTCTCGCGGACTTTTATTGTTGTGCTAAACGTGAGCTTATTAATATAATAAGCCCTTGCATCTTGCCATACAAGCGGAACAATAAATCACGCCGGGTTATGACTTACATACTACCAGTCCGTAAAGCGAACGTTTGACGTTACTAACGCCCACCATCATGATAAAGCAATCACATTTACTATAATACGTACTCGTAATACGTTACATATAGTGATACGAAAGGATAAATTGACTATATTGCCACTTTGAGATCAATCTCGTTTATTTTAGACTTACACTAAAAATACAAGAATTAAATTTAAAACTATAGCTTGCGTTAATGCAAATGCCATGATTCTGAAGAATAATCCAGAAGCAGAAACGACTCAACCTTGACCCGCTCGCAAGAATGGTAGGCGGCAGAAGGGCCGCGTGGGAAACAGCATCGGACTCGGAGGCTTTGTCTTTGATTAGCACTACGTTGACCGTCCTGTCACCCGCGGAGAGTTAGAAACCACATAGTTCTCTTATTGTCCACCGATTAGAAGCGGCGCCATTGGTTACCTTTTGCGACCGAGATCATGGAGTACGATACTGATAAATTACGTAATTGCAATACATTAATCGCTTATTTTTATTTAATTTAAATATCTCTTTGATTTCATAATTCATTGAATAAATAAGTTAATACGACCAGGTACGTAGTTTTTAGCTGAAATTATCAAAATAAACATAAACTTTTATACTCTGATTTAATCACACTGAACACTGTTTAATCTCATGCTGGAATACCGTGGTGTCACCGTCAATGAAAGCTTCATCAGTTTCCATCGTGTATAAATCTACAGATGGATAAATAGTTTCTAAGCGTAGATGATGGTATGTAGAAAAGTGTGGAGCTTAAGGAAGCTAAGAAATAAAACTTTCTTAAATTTCTTAAGCTACACTCAACACATTTCTACTTTGTAGAGAAATAATTTCAGCTTATGTGACTAGCTAAAGATGTTCTAAAGAATGTGATCAAAATTTTCAATATTTTACAACAAAAAGAATCATTTTTCTCTAAAATATATAACGTTGGATATTATATCAATGGCATGCTCAATGACAGATATCAGTCCAGCTTAAGGTCGTCACGTGATATTAATTTTACATTGCGTCGAGTTTTAATCGAGAGTTCAGTTGGGATCAATGTGTTCGATTGCTCACCGGAGACTGCGCCCAGAAGAGCTTTGGAGGTTTCTATAAAAAGCTTTAGGCCGTTAAAGAAAGAGTTTTCAGACTACTTCAGTGTAGGTTAGACATGTTAAAATGAAACACTGCATTTACGTTTTTGTGTAAATATAATCGTCGTCTTTAATCAGTTGAGTTTATACTTAATCTGTTAGATTGCAAGTTCCAGAAGTCCATGATCTATTACCGAATAGATTCTTCTCAGAGATCTTTCAACTATTTATATTATACATTACATCACATCAACAATACCATAAGTAATACTTTTTTTAGTAGAATCAGAGAAAAGTAGTGGCTTTGGTTAAGCCATCTTTTTGTTTGTAAAATATGTATTTATAAAATTCTGTGTTACTCTTAAATATAAAAACATAGATCATACTTAACACTATTTATTAACTTTTTGGAATACCGCGATTCGCCTTCAATGAAAGCTTCATCAGTTTTCAAGGTGTATTAACATTCTATATAAGCATGCTATATATATACAGGTATAAGCGTCCAGGTTAATCTATTTAAAACAAGTTAAAAAGTATTTAAAATAGATCTCTAAGTGAATGCTAAGAATATAAATAACTTAAATCCAATAAAGATTAAATACAAAATAATACAAAAAATAATAACTGCTAAGCGCAATCTATTAAATATTTAATCTCGTCACGTTCTGCCCAGGTACCGTCAGATATAGATCATTCATTGCTTGGTCCCGGGCAGAATACCGATAATTTGCTTCTCGAAAATTTATAACTGTTTACTGCTCCGTGACGCGTATATACGGGTTCAGATGACGATTCTGGTGACATGGAGTCGCCTATGATAAATGGGGGATATCACAAAGATGATGTCTTTGTAAATAAATATATGAAATTGACCTTTCAAAAGCCTGTTAAAACAACAATTTTATGCATATAACTTAACTTAAAAGTCACCGAAAATTGTTTTAAAAACGTCTGAAGCTTTTCAGTTTTTCAGTCCTGTTGTATTCCGCCAAAGCTCTTGCTCTCTTCTTAGTTCCTAAGTCCCGAGAGCGCGAAACTTTCTCCCAAAAGCCTTCCAGACGCACAAAAGGAATTCAAATTCGTCTGCCATCCATAATATTTTATCTCCCAACTTTCCCGTGGACTTTTGCAAACGGGGCGCCAAGTCCCGTAATAAATTGCTATTAACTTTTATGTTTCTTTTCTCGGCAAAGTGTTTTTCTGGTTATTATCTGGGACCCGGGCCGATGGGGGTCACCAGATTTCAGAAATTGATACGCGAGACATGACGTAAAATGAAAAGGGATGCTCAGACGACTTTATAAAAAAAAAGTGTCTTTACACATCTTTATAAAGTAAAATTCATTTCTTTTTCAGCTGAAAAAATTGATACAATCTTATGAAGAACTGACAATTATTCGATGAAAATAGCAAATAGAGAGTTCACGTTGAAATAAAATTTGTAATATCGTTCTGATTTTTAAATACCAGCGGGTGTAGCTCAATGATCAAAGCGTTTACTTTGCAAACCAAAGGTCATCGGTTAAAACCCCAACTAAGATTAAAAAAAAAAAAATCTGAGCTCTAAAATACTTCCGGATGGTGTGAATTTAATCCCTCACCCGTAAATTGCCAGTCATAGCCTATTAATCAAAATTGGTGATAGGCGAAAATCGTCCCGTAAAGACATATTCATAGTAAATTCTTGTAATAATAAAAGATGATGCATGAATCTCGGGCTATGACGTTGGCGGATCAACACTCCACATACAGCGCTTTGACATATGCAGCATGGTAAGCGTCATAGAATTTCACAGTTCAGACTTCAGAATAACTATCACCAACTGACCGTATTCTCCTGTATGTGCTTACATAAAAAAAACATTAAATGATAAAACAAGATCATTTAAATATAAAGTATACATACACTTATTATACACTAGTAAATACAGCTGTGTACAGTGGACCTCCGTTATTTCGTTCTCGCTTTTTTCGTTTTTTCACATAATTTTTTAGTTTTTAATGGTCCTGGCAAACACCCAAAAGAAGCAATGTTAAATAATCTTGCATGAAATGTTCCCCCATTTATCATTTTCCTCGATCTATCGTCTAAAAGTTATCCTCACAAATCTTATCTCGATTGACCGTTGTAGTGCAAAATATCAATACATAATCGAAAATATTATAAAATGGAAACACTCAAAATGGTGATGAAGTTTGAGATTAAGAGGGGTATAAAATGTTGCTAGGCACTCACGCCAGCGTGTTTGCTCTAAGCTTGATACCCACTTGTTCGACCTATATAACGTCAGCGTATGTTGTGTGTATTATGCGAGTGTGATGAGGCTTTATTTAAATAGAAGTGCTAAACTGCCATATGCTCTAGTTAGTTAGTTTTTATATACATATTTATTTAAATGATTGCGTTAGTAAAAAAATATTATAAGTATGCATTTTTATCATGAAGTGTCGTCAATTACGTAAATTGGGATTTAAAAAAATTAAATTATTCAAAATAACTAAAAAATCGACTAATATAATTAATTACTAAAGTGTTGGATATTTTATAATTATAAATTCGAATGGTGACCCTTTTTTGAGAAACTACCGCAAAAATAAAAGGATTTTTTTCCATTATTTTATTTTTTATGGCCAGTGATAATAGTATACTGAAGTAAATATCCTCTTTTTCGATACAAAAGTTAGATACTAAAACTACTTTATGAAACAATATAACGGTTCCCTTTTACAAACATACTTGTATTATAGGAAATTCTGAAGAAAAGTTGTAAAAAGGTGACCGTTATCCATAAACTTTATTTTATGTAAGAAATGCTATTATTTACAATTTATTATCATTTTTAATTGACAAGTCGTGCGATACAAACCGTCAAAAACAACGTTTATATCGTTAAATAGTACCTTAAACATATAATTGTTATTTTTTATATTGATTCATCACGCTAAAGAATTGAAAAATAAAAGTATGATCGTATGATACTTTAGTAAGCCCGTTTTTTAGGACCAAATGGTTCAAGCATCGGAAGCTAGTTCCAATGCCTGGACGATCCGGTCACCTTTAAAATTAGGATGAATAACACAGACTCAAAATACATTTCGTTTATAAAATAGCTGCCATGCTTTGTAATAAGCCATGAATACTGGCTACTAACAGAACTCATTTCAAGTGACCATATTTGAAGCGATTCGTAGTGACCATATTTTCTTGATTTTAATTAGATGTTTATTTATTTATTTATTTATTTATATACAGAATCGAAATTCCAATTTTTTACAAATATTTAGAAACATAGAGTATACATAAATATACAATAAATAGAGAAAATAATAAAAATAACACAAAAGAATAAGAAGATGACACGTGTCAAAGATCACAGAGATCAAGTAGAACAATACCATCGACAAAAGAGGAAAAGGATGTAAGAAAAGGATCGAGGTGTGCTGGTAGGCCATTTAGGAGCGACATTGCCGTTGTAGCAAATTGAGTGCTTGAAGCTCCACAAGCATCAACTGGGATCAAAAATAATGGATGGCTACGAGCACGGGTGTACCTATCTGGAACATAGAAGTTAAAAAATTCAGAATCCCAGGGTTGTAAATTGAACCGCGAAGAAGAAGGAATGAATGTCAGGCAAACTTTCAAAGTGTCTACCAACGGTCCGTTTCCCAGTTTTTAGACACCACTCCAACACTTCTCTTCTTCCCCATCGACCGTGGTTTCTTCGACAGCTATGTATTGCGCATTACCACTTGAGTGTGCCTATTTATTGAGTAGTCTCCACTACTTGAGTTCTCCATCGGATATCTTCGTTTTGGATATTTTAGAGACACCCCGAGTATGGAACTCTCCATTGTTTATAATGATTTAATAAAATAAATTGAAATGCCTTTAGTAATTTACTTCAACACTTTTTTACGGCTCGGTGGAATACAAATTATACTGTCAATACCGCGTGAATTTTTCAAAACATTTTTTTTGCTGAAAACTAGTATTTGAAGCATAAATGCATAAAAGCATAAATTATTTGATCTATTTTTATATATCACATTGGTTTTGCTATCCTTAAGCTATCATACGATGCATTAAAACTATTATATTTAACAGACTTTCAGTATGTAAATCCATACATGTGGTGACATTGACACGTGTGGTTTACAGAAAAATCGCTCCTGTGACGAAACCTAACGATATTTATTTACGTGCTTTTCAGATTCTTGTAAATAATACATGTAGGTTGATAAAGGGAATGTCTGCACCTTCAATTTCCTACCGTAGATGTTATAATGAGTACTGAAAGTAGCAAAACGATATATCAAGTCAACCCATGTCAACGGTTGAAGAATTTTTGACGGCATATGCCGACAACCGATGCAACAGTGCTTTCAATGCTCCTATAACCCGTACAGTAAAATTATTTTCTCATTTGTATCTCGCCATACAACGCACACATTGTTCAAGATACGTGAATAGCTGAATTATGCAAATATTCCCCTGCTGTGTAGTGCGGTATAAACTAGCCCTGTATGGTACTCGTTTAGTGAATTTGCGTGAGAGCGGTCGCAGTCCCATCGCACTCGGATGCGGTCTCGTACCTGAGCTGAATGCATTCGGCAGACATTGGCCGCTCGGAATGTGCCAGCTGCAATGCGGCTGTGATTCATGAATACGGCTGATTGATGGATTTTCGGTATAATAGCTTCTCGGAATAATGTTATGCGAGGTAATAATATTCACGTAGTTATAATGCAAGCTTTGCGCGCTCATCGAAGTTGCCCGAAGACAATGAGAGTGTCGATTGTAGGCCACTTGATGCAACTTTGATAAAACTCACGCATACTTCGACTAACTTCGCAAAGAACTTCGACAAAGCGATTTATAAATTTGGAAAACTACTCTATATTAAATAAATATTTAATATGTAATGCGAAAAGTTTTTTTTTATATTCACTACCTTGTTATGGCTTAGCTGCATTTTGGGACTAACTTTCTTGGCATCGGTTCATCATCAGCCTGTATCCGTCCACTGTTGAACGTAAGCCTCCCGCATAAGTCTCTCTCGCCTTCCGCACCCAGGTCACTTCCACTATTCTTCTTATGTCGTCAATCCATCTTGCTTCGTTTACTAGTTCTTGGGCGCAATTTCAATACTTTTCTTCCCCATTGCCACTTGAGTATGCCTATTCATTGGGTAGCATCCACTACTCGAGTTCTTCTGCGTATTTCCTCGTTTCGGATTCTATCTTTTTGCGACACTCCAAGCATGGATCTCTCCATAGCACGCTGGGTGGCCTCGGTAACGTCGGAATAATAATGTAATATCCTTAAGAAACGTATTTTTTCGTCAATACATACAAGAGATTACCGACGGATGTCAGTGGAGAAATCTCACCTGTGGATTTTACTAATTAAGGTGATAATTAACTAATTGCTGCATGTGGATGTTTATCATTCAAAATCATTGACTGTAGCTCGACATTCATGTTAACATCCTCCTCTCTTTGAAAGGCAAAATTCAGTCGCGTGGTAGCAGGATGAGGAGCAGAACTAATGAGATAAACACTCTCTAAGGCATTGCTAGGCTGACAATCCGACATATAGTAAGAAATTCTGAAAAAAAAAGAAAAAATGACATCGAAGTCGTCATAAAATAAGGAAGATCAACATGGTGGTACCTGGTACTGGATAGATCACGTGAAAAATATATATTCGTAAAGCATATAAAATAGCAGATGACGATCATTTTACAGGAAGACCATATAATTGTTGGTAAAACTGAATTATAATGTACATTCGATGAAAAGAGTGAATAACGATCTATAAATTTTGCATGTAACAGCTCTGAATAATAACAGGACGTAGTTCAAGAGAAAGCTGAAAAAAAAGTAGGTAGCTTTATTTGATTTACCCGTTTTACTCGCTTAAAAATAACATTTTTTACTTATTTTTTACACGAATTAAAGCATCTAACTGGCTTATTTTCATTGCATTTCTGTTCAGGTGTGCAGAGGTTTTCAGCGGGCTGTAAAATCGATTTCAGGCTTTTCGGGAAGCTCTTCCCCACCACTTCCTTCCCCTCGCTCAGAATTAATATCTCAATTCCGACCGCTCCTGAATCCCGCACACCTGTGAACTCATCACAAGTAAATAAATATTTTCAGGGCAGATTTTAAGCAAAGGTTTTCAGCGTAGATTTTCAACGAGGACCTAATTGTTTTTATGCGGTCGTTTAGCCACAGTGTATGTGGGTTTGTTTTGTGAGACTGTACCGAATGTAACATGCATGCAATTCAAAAGCAAATCCTAACATGCTTGTGTTATTGTGATATACGAGTGTAATTTAGTAATAATTAACAAATTGATACTGATATCCCGCGTCCTTAAAAAAAAAGCGATAAGTCACGGGTTCGTTACGTGGCAGCGTGGAGGAAGTATGCAAGAGCAGGTCACAAGACAAAGAACTTTTTTATGAAGCACAATTCGCATTTATTTTGAATAAAGACTTGATTACCTCGTCAGACCGCTACATGACGTTTCGCCGGGCCGGATGAGACTTGACTGACGACTAAGTGCGCTCGTAAAGCTATAAACTACTGCAAGTGGCGATCTACAGAATTAATGGCGCACCAATAACAGCCGCCATGTACATTACTAACGTCACAAAATCATAGGACACATCATGTTTTATGACAATTCTCTCAATGTATCGAAAAAAATAAACGGTAGACACTCTGAGACGAACTAAAAACCTATGCAAACTAATGTTCAGTCTGTAGTCGGCGTATTCTCGTTGCCAGTTGTTCAGCACACTGAACCGAGAAATTAACACGTATTGTATTATTACAAAACATTATTGTACAGATGGCGTTTGTTGAAGAGCAGTATGTTTTTTTATTAACCCTTTCGTTACGGCTCGGTGGCATACAAATTATACTGTCAATACGGCGTGAATTTTTCAAACCATTATTTTTGCTTAAAACTAGTATTTGAAGCATAAATGTACTTATCTGACCTATTTTCTTATACCACATTGGTTCTTCTATCCTTTATCTATCAGATGATGCATAAAAAACTATCATATTTTACTAACGTTCATTATGTAACTCCATACATGTGGTGGCATAAACCTAACGATATTTATTTACATGCCTTACAGATTCCTGTCAAGAATATATGTAGGTTGATAAACGGCATGACTGCACTTCCAATTTCACAATCAAAGTAGCAAAACGATTTATCACGTCAACCGATGTCAACGGTTGGGGAATCTTTGACGGCATATGCCAACAACCGATGTGAAAGGGTTAGGAAAGGAAATTAAAATGAATTACGATTTTATAAAACTTTATTGAAATTTTATTATAATTATAGAAGAGTTATTACATTTGAAGTATTATAAAAATTGATGGTAATATTAGTGAAAGTGTATGAGAAATAGTACAATTATGAAAAAATAATGTACTTATTTTTATTTCAATATTGCTCCCCTAACTATAAACATGAAGTCGCTAAAAGTTGCCGCCATAAAATTAAAATATTATACTCTTCGGTACATTTTATGAATAGTTTTCGACAGCTTTTCAAGACGAAAGTCTAGTGACTTCAAGAGAGAGTAGACCAAGTAGATTACTTACATTATTTAGAGATTAGCTGGATGTACAAGATTTGAACCAATACGATGCTCAAAAAGTGCGCCAACCATATTTGAAATATAATATTAATTTTAAAAATGTGCAATATAATAGTATATTTTAAGCTTATATTTTTTATGTGTTTAATTGAATATTGTGATGATTTCATTAAATTTTGTTGTCTACATATGTCGAAGATTTGAAGCTCATCAGTATAGCAAATGCAGAATACGAACGTTTCAGAATCTGAAAAATATATATAAAAAATATGTAAATATCAGACAAAAACACTACATTACTTTTTATGTCGATATACAAGTATTATCTTTTAAAACAGATTATCTAGTGAACATAGTGTACAGAGACCAGTATGTCTCGATAAAAAAATGACGTTTGTAGAGTTAGTGTTGCGTATAATATGCGAGACATACTGTGAGCCAGTTGTCCATTGCGCCGGTTGTCCAGTTAGCCCTAGGTCGTTACCGATGAGTACTGATAAAGTTGTATGTGGGCGATATGTCGTGAAACCTGCTATAATGGCTGAGGTTCGATTCTCACTTCCATAGTGGGGTATTTAATTTATAATAATTGTATTGGCAATCTAGTCGTGAGCTTATCGTAAAATAATAATTGATTTATAGATTATATATAAAATGATTATTTCTTTATATATTTTTTCTTTATAAACATGAAAAATAACAATGAAAATTAATTAGTATTTGTTTCTATAAAATTATGGTTCAGTATTAACATATTTAGTGTCAACGACCTCACATTCAGTATAAGTGAACACAATACGGACCGCCAATAGTTATGATCTGTGACAATAAAACCGTATAGTAATTTTAATTTAAGTTCAATATTTAAAAAAAATGTGAATAAATTGCAATGTTTATTGTGTTGTATAGAAATTGGTTACCTCAACAAATATGGCATTCGAGAGTGTTACCATTCCATGGCATGTCGTCACAATCATGGGAGTTTGGACGCTGGTCATGGCATTGACTAGCGTCTTCTTAAAGTTAACATTGCCTTCAATCCAGGAACTCATATATACGGATGAAGATACCTTGTCAGCCTGAAAAAAATACAATTTTTGCTTCACATGTTGATGGTAAGCTCAAACTGTCTGTTCCTGCCGTGTTTGGAGCATATGGATGCCAAAAACTGATGTTTCACACTTCTGCAAGCTCAGATTGTCCATGCCTTGCCCCAAAAACACGTATAAAGAGAGGTCTACATGAGAACATAGATGGTTTCCGGGAGCCTCCATGGCAAGAGCCTGCAAACTTGAATAGACTGCGGCTGTAGTATCAGAGAAATGTTTGGGCAATCAATAATCAGCATTTTTTTAAGGAGATCGGAAGATTAGCCCAACGCTCCTTGACTTGTAAATATAATGTTTATTTAAAAAAAAAAAACTACATTAATAAATAAATTAACTAAAAATGTCGCGAAAAGAAAGCATCACGTTATTTTGTTTATATTCAACTCTATAGCGTATGATATCGCAATTATAAGGAAGCAAATGCTTGATCTAAGACCACGTCATCTGTATCAAATGGTTATAACATAACCAAGCAGTAACTTTATTAGATAACTAGTCAATATATTGATACCATCTCGATATAGTATTTTTAGGCTGGTGCCGAAAAGCTTATATATTTAAGTATTTATAAGACGTTGTGTTTGCACAAGCCATTTTCTTTATTTTGTTTTGAAAACAAGTCCTTTCACGCGGGAGCGAATAGTTCGCCATATGGCCGATTGGCGCAGTGACTGTTACTGCCGCCGGCCGTCAGTTTCCGTCCGGGAGCTGAAACGTACAACGCATTGCCTGTGTCCCGGGCGGAAGACCGAATTTTTTCAATCTTTTTTGTTGGACGGTAAAATAAATGTGCTTATCGATGAGTTTTTTGCTTTGGAAACTCCTCTTGGCAATTTAGAGATGATTCGATAAGGCGGGGGATGTCAGTGTGTACTTACCTGTACGGTGATTTCATTAGATGTCCAGGTTATAATTGACAGTTGAAACATGAACACACCCATGGAGATAACGGCTGTCATCACTTGAATAAGGTTTGTCTGAAATTTAAAAGCCGTAACGGTGAAGATTGGAGTGGACGTGAATGTCAAGAAGTGAGAGAACTATGTTTTTTATACCTCTTTACCGATGAGCTGATAAAGGGTCATACAAATCGCCACAAAGCTTGAAACAGTCTGGCAAAAGAAACAATGCCTGAAAATGTACTCGACAACTTTGGTACACCTGAAATGATAAAAATTAATATGAAATATAAAAAAATAAGGAATTATCAATTGATACTGATATCAGCTTGATAAAGCTCATTTAGGCTGATGCCGCAAAACGATCTTATGTCGCTTATTTTTGTTCGCTCGCCTGTCATGCACATCTTATGTTAGTTTTAATTGTACAATGTTACACGGTGTTTGCATACTCTAATTTATTTATAATGAGAGTTGGCTTATTTCCTGTTGGTACCACTGTCATCTTGAATTCGCTTTTTCTGCAGCGACGGTTAGCAGCGCCGAGATGTCAGAGCGCGCCGTCAGTTGACAGTTGGAGCTAGCTCGTGACCGTAATGGCGCGCGCCTAATAGCGTGTGCGTTGTCTTTTTGTTGCAAGTGTTTGATAAATAAACCGTGATAATATGTGAAACGAAAATAAGTTTTTTGTATTGTAACCCTGATCCTGCATCCAGGAAATCGATATCTAACTTTGAGAGGAGGATATCAATACATACATATTAACAGCAAACATCAATAAATCGTTGAAAAATAAACAGCGGTCCCTGAAACTTGAACCATAACTTTTCAATAAATTTTCATTCTGTACATAGCGTAGGCCCGCAGCCATTATCTCCACTCACTGAGTCTAAAAAGTAACACGTATTGCATTATTGATACGCCTTATTTATATATGTCTTTGGTTGTAAATTGCATGTACGATTATATATTTTACCAACAATTTATCAAATTAATGCACCTTCCCGGTCACTGCTAAACTATAAGCTTAATGGAAGCAACGTTTCGTTAATTATGTCACGATCTATCGTCACCCGACAATTCGTTCAAGGACATATCGATAATGACGTGGGACACACTGCACGTCTGGTGAAACGGACATTTGGCGCACGGTATAATTGGTGCACTGGCTGTCTCGCTAACCTAACCTAACCTAACCTAATGACTTTTCTGTTAACGACTCGGTCTCGTTAACGAAATAACTTAGGTAAGGTTAGGTTAGGCTTAGGTTAAGTAAGGTTAGCGCAGTGACAGTTTTAGGGGGTGGCGAAGTAGGTCGATGCCCCAGAGCGTCGAATAAGCTAGGGGCGCCCAGAAGTACATACCTTTTATATAATTTTTAAATATAAACAATATAGGGCGTAAAAAAATGCCCTAGGGCGCGGCAGGGTCTTAAGTTGGTACTGGGCTAGCGACACATCCAGTGCACCAGTTGTCTCGTGCAACAAATGTCCCGTGCATCAGAATTCTAGTGCGCCCCACGTTGTTACCGATGAGTTGTTGAACGAATTGTCGGGGGACAAAATGCGGAGGAACCTTCGTCAATTCTACACGGATATTACACAACTATTCAATTAACTTACTTATGTTACTGATAAACCTTTTGATAGTTTATTACTTTGATGTTTAATTCACATTAAGTTTAACTTCACTTTTACACACAATTTATTAAGTAATTATTTAAAAAAATAGACGGCTTTAAATTACTCACTTCTTGGTATCATTGTGTAAGCGTAACGCATCAATCAGAAATATCTTCATTGCATCGCTGATATCCTTTCTAGAAAACTCTTTTTTATTCAAATTAGAATCTTCTTTTTCACTGTCGAACTCGTAAATATTATTATCGTTATGCCAGGCTGTAGAATTATTTTTAAAATTCAAGAAATCATCTACCTCTAATCTTTTACATACAGAAAACTCATCATAAAAGATATTGTTAAAATTTATTTTAATTTTTTTATGTTTAATTGCTCTAGATCTCAAAAATTGTATAGCATTTTTGTGGATATTTGTCATCATCAATTGAACTGTGATGAACTGACGAGATAAATGCAAGATTATACCTGCCACTAATGAATCAACAGTAGCACATAAAACAGCTTCGTATTGCAGAATAATAAATTGATAAATAAACATAGCACAATAAGCGAATTCGCTATTTATATTAAATGGTGAATATATCGTCACAGGTAAAGAATTCATTATAAATGTCGCAGACACCGAATTATTAGATGAAAAATAGTATCCGTTATTTAATATAATACTGAAGCTCGCCGAACTGAAATTCGTCACTGAAATTATAATGTAAGCTAGATACATTTTAGAGACGATCAAAATGTATTTTTCAGTTTTGATCACGTGTTCAGAACTCACGTAGCATTTTTTTAATGAATTGCGTATTGCTTTAAGAACGTTAATGAGTTCTTTGTTGTAGTATATTATTGATAATATTTTAGAGAAGTTTAATATTTGTGATGCTATAATTGATATTTGAAATGTCATTTTGTCAAAATCGCAGTGCATGTGAAACAGTGCTTCTAGTTCTAAAGCGCTTAGTAGAAACAGTCCAAAAAAGACTGTAAATCCAGAGTATAGTCTGTACAGCCATGTTGATAAGATTTTTGACTGTTTTCTTTTGATGTTGAAGGTTCCGGCTCCTAGTCGTCTCAACTGTGTGATGTGATAGTCAAGTAGTAGAATGTCGTTTTTTTTTTGAGCCATTTATCTTGGTTGAAGCTTCATCGTGTGACCGCAGGTATCCGCTAACTAGGAGAAAGCTTCTGGGTCGATTGATGATTGTGAGGTGTTCTGACGGGGATTTATAGCTTTTTCTGAAACAGCGCCGTGAAATGTGGATGTCGCGCGCGAGAAAAGACGGTCCACTAGATTTATTTCGTTAATGGATATAAATCGTTACTTATCTTAAAATATCTTTTTTTCAAGATGAAAGATGACCTAGCCCCTGGACACGACCAGGGGTGGAATATATAGAGGTTCCTTAACAGACTTCGGACCGGAGTATGCAAGACGAGGACACAAATGAAAGCCTGTCAGTTTTACAGCGGACCGACTGAATGTTACTGCGGTGTGGAGCAGACCCTGTCACACCTTTTGGAGTGTGCGCTGTGTCCGAGAAGCTGCACCCAGGAAGACCTGGTGATGGCCGGGAGTAACGCGATCAACGTCACCCACTTCTGGGCAGACAGGATCTGACCCTGTTGTTTCCGACACGATATACATATATATTTTGTGCTTGAATGTTTATATGCACAAAATAGTACTTTTATTGATATAATGTTACTAAATTATACAACATTGCTATTTTATGGAATTTACGAATTAATTTTATTAGAATTTCCATGTTCCTGAAAAAAAGTGATATCTTTGTGATGTAACTTTTTGAGAAACAAGTCTTTCAAAGGTAAGAAGGTTTTTTATTGTTATAAAAGTATAAATGAAATTATCAAAAACTTTTTTTTCTTACCAAAATTCATTCTATAACGCCACCTGTAACTTCTGGATTGCACTTCCAGTATTTTGGTTTTTCGTTCTTCGTTTCTTCATATAATCTTTGCCTGCGGGTATAGCTCAATCTGAAAAGCGTTTGCTTTGCAAGCTAAAGGATGTGAATTCGATCCATGTCGGAGATTAAAAAAAAAGGATTTGTAATCGATTTCTGAGCTCTGAAATGCTTCGGTTGGTGTGAATTTGATCAATCACTCGTAAAATTCCAGTCATAGCCTATTAATTAAAATTGGTTGTAGACGAAAGTCGTCCCGTGAAGACCACCCATGCATAGTAAATTCCTGTACATATTAAGGATGATGCGTGAATCTCGAGCTGTAGTCTATGACGTTGGCGGATCAACACTCCACATGCAGCGCTTAGCCATATGCACAATGGTAAGCGAATTTCACAGATTAGACATCAGAATTACTATCTGTCGGTATTCTCTTGTATATGCTTACATAAAAAAAAACTGGATCTGGCAAGCTCCCCAAAATAAACACAAGCACAGCACATGTTTCTGGCATGCAGCGTCCAGTCAATTTGACTCAGTATCATGAAAATCACTAGTCACGAGTGGTTGTGCTCTCCTGCGTGCGTTTTCATAAAAAAAACGTTGTTATTATATGGTTTTAAGCAATCAATCCCTTATAAATTTCAAGATAGTCGTATTTCATGTCAATAAGAACCCCATGTTCGATTGATATGTTATAAAAGATTGTATTTATATATTGGGTATTTTTTTCACCTGGAGGAAGTAATAAACGTTATAACAGAAACGACAAAAATGTAATAAAATGTCTTTCGAAATTTACAAGAAATATGTTGTGTGATATTTTCAGCCGATATTGTATTTTTTATTGTTTCAGGAAGATGAATATAAAAATTTCTTCAGTTGGGTGGTTAAATATAGACTAAAACTATGAAAAATAATTTTTAATCTGCTATGTTTATTTACGTGTAGGTATTTGAATACGGTGTTTCGCTTTCAATGTGAGCTTCTCCAGTTCGTTACATGAATATACGCACTATACAAATGAAGAATTAACGTATAATATACAAGTTTCTACAATAAACAGTGCTCAGTTTTATCCATATTTAAACAATAACTCGATAAAATTGCAAATAATAAATATTATTTGCAATTTACCTTATTTTTATATAATTATATGACTTATAATGTAATATTATAATTCATATAATTATATAATAATATATGTAAAAAATCCATATGGATCACGTAAGATATGGCCTCTGATTAGGAGACTGAAGTTTCGACTAACTCATGGCCTTTCTCAATCCATATCTGTCGAGAGACAACTGAGCTGCATAATACTTTATAAGCGCTCGAACCCATTTTTAATGTTGAAACTGTAGTCTTCTAAACAGAGCAATATCTTACGTGATCCATGTAAAAACAGGGTAAATAAATAAATATTTATTATTTATAATGGATCTCAAAGTGAATGGTGAAAACATTGAAAAAAAATTAAGGCTCATATATCATATTAATTTAAAATTATTAAATAATAAAACATTTCATTGTAATAAATTCTATATATACATAATCTTTTATGTTTTGTAGGTTTTACATTTATTATATTCATAATCGTGTCGGAAACATCAGGATCAGATCCTGTCTGCCCAGAAGTGGGTGACGTTGATGGCATTACTCCCGGCCATCATCAGGTCCTCCTGGATGCAGCTACTAGGACACAGCGCACACTCCAGAAGGTGGGACAGGGTCTGCTCCCCGCCGCAGTCCCATTCGGTCGGCCCACTGTAAAACTGCAAAGCTATCATTTGTGTCGTCGTCTTGCGTACTCCGGTCCGAAGTCTGTTAAGGAACCTCCATATATTCCACCCCTGGTCGTGTCCAGGTTCTAGGTCTTCTTTCGGGGCAATCAAAATATTCTCCTCAGTCACATTTATTTATTAGAGCTTGATACTTGAAAGCACAGATCTTTCGTTGTTTAAGATCTGTGCGTGAATCATTGAAAATAACTCGTACTTAACATTGCAATATTTAAAACAAATTATGTAAAAAACAGATTTATAAATAATTGTAGAGAACCTTTTTATTGTAATTTTTACTTAATTTAGTATTGCACAATGCTGTTATTACTCAATAAGCCAGTATGGGCGTGTTTAAGGTTTAACCGGAAGTAAAGCCAGTAGTACACTTACACTTAATACTAGTATAATTAGCGTTCAATTATTGCACGTGACGTGTGGAGCGATCGGACGTCGTCACCGTCATTACGATACAATGGAGTAATTGAAACCTTCTATTAACTTAATGACAAATGTCATTATAGTCAATTAAGGCTTTCTTGAAAGTGTCCATTTTCTTGAAAATTCAATTATTTTTTCCATACATTTCTTTATTAAATATTAGCTGAAAAATCACACCGTATCATTATATCATGTCCTTTTCCTTAATTGGAGCATATGACATTCTCGAACTGCCGCAAAAAGCTCTGTTAGCCGCCATAGTCTTTACCTCATCCCAAGTTAGCTTCGCCTTCTGCAGTCACCGAGTACATTCTATGTATAGTTCCCGACGACTTTTCAGGACAGCGTGACCCCGGAGGGATGTCCCCAGCTCTATTTGGCAGCTATAGCTTACGTTCTCCTGCGCCATTCATAATATATGTACCAACCAGGAATTGAAAAAACCTTGTCATCTGCTCTTGAATTCCATTATACGGAAGAAATGCATACCTAAGCAGACATCCCTTATTGTCTTCAACTCATTGTACCCCAACATACCCTGTATGAGGTTAGTTGGATACAGCAACGCATAGTATCCATACTCCCGCGTGTAGAGAGACCTCAAAAAAATTTTCTGCCCTCTCCAACATGAGGCTATATTTCAACTCATGAGGTGCCCAAATGATAGACCCACTCTCGAGTATGCTACGGACCAATGAGTTCATCGTTTCTTTTAGAGATATGATCAAATCTTCGTTCTTATTATCTCCCTGAAATATATTGATATACCTTATACAGAAAAAGAGATATATTTGTTTAAAATTTGAAGCTTTCAGAACAATTTACAAATATTATTCAAGCCCCGATGCAAATTCGCTTCGATAATAATTTGCAATGTACCCGCAGTAAAGTTACTCAAAATGTAGCGGAGCTTTTGATAAAGTTTCCCAAACTTCTGCCCTGCGCCACTATTGATTCGCTAAGCGCCATATTAAGCACCGTGCATCCGGGAATCGAAGTTCAAGCGAAGAAGGTTCCATTTCAATTAAAACGCCATTAAAAACATAACGTTAACGGTAGGCGACTTAATTTGGCTGTTAGTGTACCGGATGTTCTTCTTCGTAGTAGTATAAATCCGGTGAAAAACCTTGCATCTCTTAAAAAAAAACGACAAGTCGCAAGTTCGTCACGTGGCCGCGTAGAGGAAGGATGCAGGAGCAGATTAACAACACAAAAAACTTGTTTTTAAAGCACAATTCGCAATTATTTTTAATAAAGACTTGATTTCCTTGTCCAACCGGTATAGCGTTTCGCCGGCCAGACGAGAGTTAACGGTCAACTCCCGACACACTGTGACATGCAGCGCCGTCAAGACAATCACGGCAAAAAAGCAAATTAAAGGTGACAGTTGAACCAACATGAAATAGAACAACAGTCATTACAAATAAAATGGTGTTTGCAAACGCCGGGTAATTTTATATATAATTAAAACTAACAATTTTAGATGTGCATTTCAGGCGAGCGAGCAAAAATAAGTGACAAAAGATCGTTTTTTGAGGTTTTTTAGCATCGGCCTAAAAGAACTATTTCAAGCTGATATCAACACATATATAACATTCATTCTCACTTTTTTCTTGCACCCTTATATCACGTGATTCTATTATTCAAATTATTTTCTGTAAAAAAAAAATATGAATCAAGTTTTTTCTTAATTTTTCATAGCTTATTATTAAATAAGTTTTCAGTCTTCCGTAATTCGGAATAATTTGTGAAATTAATTTCGAATAAACTTCAAAGAGATACAAAATGCTGAAGTTAACAATTTTAATATGCGACCCGATGTACTGTATATAATGTAGCTAGGAAATGTATGAATTTTCATAAAAGTTTTAGGCTAAATAACTTTCAGGCATCCAAAGCTCGCAAAGTATGAAAATATTCCAAGTAGTCTGTTAGAGCTGGCAATGTGGACTCCATCACCACGAGACTCTTAATACAACTAGGTAACTTATAATATTATATAGATATATATATATATATTTACAAAAGGTTAGTAAAATTTGTTCTATAGACCATATATCAATGGTAAGAGTAACCATGAAAGATGCAAGAGAGTTTGTATACCTTGGAAGTACGATCACCTGTGATGGCAGAACAAAAAGAGAAGTCAACAAACGCATACATCAAGCAAGGCTAGCGGTCAATAAAAAAACAAAATTTCTAAATTCAAAAAATATTAATTTAAAGCCCTGCAAGCAACTTGCCAAAACATTTGTTTAGAGCATCTTAATGTACGGCTGTGAGAAATAGTGCTTATCTGAAAGTAATAAAAAAATACTAGAAGCCTTTGAGATGTGGACATGCAGAAAAATTCTCGGAATTTCCTGGAGAGACCACGTCACGAACAATGAGGTTCTCAGCATAATCAAGGAAAATAGGCACCTAGTAAGAACCATCTCAGAGTGGCGATCCCGATGGATCGGTCACATCATGCGCCACAATGGTCTTCTTTACGACATTGTGGAAAGGATGGTTAAGGGTAAAAACATCAAGTATTTGCAGCAAGTATTCGAGGACATGAGTTGTAGCTCTTATACTGAGCTGAAGATGACTGCAGAGGATCGAGAGGAGTGGAGATCGAGATGCAAGATTTTGTTGCTGCAAACCAATCCAACGGATTGATACTACGAAGAAGAAGATCATACGGTTCAACCGCAACAAACATCCATTACATAGTTCTGATAGCTGCCACCGGTCTTCCCTGGTCTAAAATATCTCTAATTTTGGAGGAAAACCCAGGAACTTATATGGTTTTCGATGACTTTTAAAGTAAGAGCCCGGGGAGATCAGCAGTTGTTATTCGATTCAGTTCAAAACACATCTATAATAATACGTATCAATAACACTATTCGTCAGAAATTGGTACGTACAATCTTATTCATAACTAACGTCATCTTATTTATCATTTTTCTAATCAATAAATCTGAAAAAAAAAACATCGGACGCTGGGATTCGAGTCTTTATAAAAATATTTTTTTCTCGGATTTATTGATGAGAGAAATACCAAATAAGAAGAAGTTCCGAAGAGCAGTGACCATGCTAATAACGGTAGAAAACAATAAGTCAACCAATCTTACGCCTATGTTTTATTGATTGCAGGTTAGACGTAAGAGTGTCATTGTTTATCAAACGAGTTTCTCTTCTTTTGAACTGAGTCAATTAAGTTTAGAAGGTATTTTGGGGTTCCAATCCAAAGGTGACTGCCGTATTCAAGGATAGATCGGATTTGTCATTTATATAGAAGAATAAGTTGTCTATCGTTGAAATACCGACATGATTTATATAATGCACCTAGTTTCTTAGGAAGCGTGACCGGCATTATGTTGAATGGACTCGTAATAAGGTAATGAAATAAACGTAATTGCAAAAGTTGATGGTTTGAACTCTAGCATCTGTCATTTATTTCTCTTTTTGTTGAAGAGAAAAATATAATCTTAAATCATGAATTTGTTCTTCTCTTGTTCTTCATCAGTTTGTTAAATAAAATAATTATTTGTAACTTAAATAAAAAGTCACGTTTGCTTTTGAAACATGGCCGACGATTAAATGAAATAAGCGCTTGAGTTTGTCTAATAAAAGTGTCCTTTGTTAATTACAAACGTTGCTCTAATTATTGTACGAAATTCGGAAACGTGAGAACAGAGAGCTTTTGAATTACAATTCGGCGCCCTGAAAAGTTTCAGCAAATAAAAGAGTAAAAAGCTACCCCGGCCCCTTGTAAACATGCTACTGCGAAACTTTCTCAGAACGTGAGCAAAGATGAAAGCTCTGCAATAGAAATATACATACAAAGATTTTAAAATATCGTCTGACAGACTCTAGTGCGTTAGAAGTGAAACTTTTTAGGTTTCAGAAACAGACGATTTTTGTATGCATTTTGCTCTTTGCATTAAATTTTCATGATTTTATTTTTAGAAAATCTAAAGGCAAATAGTTGTTAGCTTGCAAACATGACTTTTCGAGATGATTATACATTTTTTTTTGTATATATTATTAACGTTAGTAAATACCGAAAGAAGGAAATAACTTCTAAAAAGAAGCCGACACGCGTTTATAATTGCGATGGTCAGCATTTAGAAAAATTAAGTATATTTTTAAAACGAAAACTTTCCAATATCTTTAAAATTAAGGCATTTATCAATCCATCCTCCCAGTATTAACTTATGACGCAGAGACGTGGTATCTGACGACAAGTCTTACCCACAAAATAAACGTCACCCAACGTGCCATGGAGAGATCTATGCTCGGAGTGTCGCTATAAGATAAAATCTGAAACGAAGACATCCGAAGAAGAACTCAAGCAGCGGAAACTACCCAACGTATAAGCAAACTGAAGTGGCAATGGGCAGAATATATCTGTGGAAGAGACGATGGTTGATGGGGAAGGAAAGTATTGGAGTGGCGCCAAAGAGCTAGCAAACAAAGCGTGGACTGATAACATCAGAATAATATCGGGAGTGGCCTGAATGCGGATGGCGGAAAATGTAGACGATGACGATAGACTATTGCGGAAGACCTACGTTCAACAGTGGATGAACACAGAGTGACAATGATGTATATTTCGTGATTCAAACATTACGTTCATCATTTTTTTTTTCATTCATTGAATAGCAAATATGATCAATTATTATTAATGATAATTTAATAAAATTTAATGATTTTCCAACGTCATGAAGACTTACTTACCTTTACATATTGACTATTTTTACAGGACTTGCTTTGAATGGGTGACTTTCCCTGGACCACTTTTATCTACGACCAATAGACTATGAAATTTTACGTATGATTTAACAATTAAAAACTAATCAATATTTTTTATAAAATTTATAAAAAATAAAATTAAATAAACGTGGATCGAACCCACAACTTCTTGGTTAGTAAGCGAGCACTTTTCATCGAAGCCATGCCCGTGTTGTATCTTTACTTTGTTCTTTTATCAAGAGACTGAATGCTCAAGTAAGCATTTGACGAAGACTGGACTTGGCAGCTGACCGGGGTGGGGGACGCTCATGAACGCGATGGAAGCTGGAGAACTCTTCAACAAGCCAAAACAAACAGTGCGAAAGAAGAGACTATGTACTTGAACATAAAGAAGTACTGCTGCTGACGACACTTCGCTGATTCACATTAATTTATTATGACACCCTATAATCCATGAGATTATTTATTTCTTACTTTAATTATTAATTAATTTAAAATTATCATTTGTGTATGTAAACACAAACAGGAGAATACCGACAAATGGTGATGGTGATGCTGAATTCTCATCTGTGGATTCTATGACGCTTACGATGTTACATATGTTTAAGCGCTACATGTGGAATGTTGATCCCCCTACGTCGTAGACTACAATTCACGCATCATCATTATTATTTTACAGGAATTTACTCTGAATGGGTGGTCTTCACGGGAAGACTTTTGACTACCACCAATTTTTATTGATAAGCTATGACTGGCATTTTATGGATGAGGGATTAAATTCACATCAACCGGGAGTATTTTAGAACTCTACAAACTGTTTTTTTTTTTTTTAATAGCCATCGGGATCGAGCCCATGACCTTTTACCATGGCTTACCAAGCAAATGTTTTGGCCGTTGAACTATACCCACTGGCAAATATATGTTAAGTATATATTAAAGCATATAAAATATTATATGACAGAACAATATGTCGTGAGGTTGAAGTGTTTGACAGTCTCCGAGAATAATTTTTAATTGTTCAATAGATAAGAATTTTATACCTTGTTTGAACATAGATCCCAATAAGCACTGTTTCACTTTATGGAAGACTGCAGTTTCGCGATATATAAAAGCAGATGTATGCCGAAAGTGCCCTTAGTACATAAATAATTTTGTATTTTCTTCTCTTCATTTATCTTTTATTTTACATACATATCTTTTTATCACTTTTTTTGTTATATTAACATATGCTCTTTGAATTAATTGTTATGAAAAATATTATATATATACTCGTAAGCTGAGGTAAATTAACGTCAGTCAACATAATCAAACTAACCTTATGCTCCGTAAATTGTTTATATTTTCTAATGGTATGTTTCTTAACGATTAGCTTATCAAACGTGATTGTAAGTGGCTAAGAGGAATTTCTCAAGGAATGCGATTTTTTGTGGCATGAAACTTTGTCGGCTTCTTTAGTAGAACTCACCCACTAACACGACGATAGTGATCGTGTTGTGGGCACACATAAAGCGACCTATCTTATAGTATACTTAAGGCATATGAAAAGTAAGGTCTCCAAGGCTCGTGCGTCGCCGCACGTTAAATTCGCAACTCCACCACACAAGCGGTATGTTAGTAAGTTCAATGCCAGCAGCAACAGCCATTTGCGATGGACGTCCCGATTGTTGTTCCTGCAACTTGTATTAAGGAACACGTCGCCCGCGAAAGAATATCGTTTAAATTTACAAGGTTAAATAAAAAAGTGCTACTTCATAATAGGCTTCCAGCACATTTCAATCCTTATAAGAACTTATGTTGTCGATATTTAATTCAATTAATCGCCAGTAAATATTTAAGTAATGGTTACTAATAAATATATAGAGATAAGTAAAAATTATAAATTTGCAGTAAATAATTAATTAATGGAAATAAATAATAGGTTAGATTAGGTATGGTTTTCATTGTACGTATTTACATAACTGATATTTTAATTTTATAACTGACCATTTTTTGCCAATTCATTTAATCCACAGCTAGTTTATTAAATTTAATACCAATACATTTAATTGACCGCCAAAGCTTGAATTAGTTACCGAACAAATAAAACCAGGTCAATCCTTATTTCACATCCTTTTTCTCTTTGTCGATGGCATTGGTTACATGGATTTCTACTGTTGGCGACATCTGTTAATATTTTCTTCTTGAAATGCGTTTTTTTTTTTGTAACACATACAGGACAATACCGACAGACGGTGATAGTAATTCTGAAGTCTCATCTGGGAAATTATATGACGCTCAACATGGTGCATATGACTAAGCGCTGGGTGTGAAGTGTTGATCCGCCAATGTTATGAATTACAGCCCGAGATTCACGCATCATCCTTGTTATTACAGGAATTTGCTATGAATGGGTGGTCTTCACGGGCCGACTTTCGTCTACTACTGATTTTAATTAATAGGCTATGACTGTCATTTTACGGGTGAGGGATCAAATTCACACCAACCGGGGTATTGTAGAGCTCAGAAATCAATTATATTTTTTTTTTTTTAATCTTCGTCGGGGATTGAACTAACGACTTTTGCTTTGACCATTGAACACCCGCCGGCATCTGTCTTAGTATTGTTATGTTTACTTTACCTTTGCGAAATACCAAATATTTTTCTTCACTTGTATTGCTCGAGTCGATGGCTTGTTTTAATACAATAATTATGTTCCTCTCTATTTCTTATATTTTTATTTGACAACAACTGCCTCTAGTCGTTGCTGTTATATGTGACCAAAGCTCTAGTTGCACATTCCGCAGTGAGCTTGCGGTTAAAATCGCCACTTGATAATGCTGGAGAACCCTTCTTAGAGAAGACCCACAAAAACTATATAAAACAATTACATACGCTGGTGATAGCGGCTAAAAAGACTCATTTATTTAATAAATAAATATATCCTTTATGATTAAGCATGGATCATACGAAGCACTGTTTATTCAGTTGCTGGAACTCCCATGTTTCGCTTTCAGTGAAAGCTTCATCAAATTCCCATCATGTATAAACATACTTGATGGATGAAGTTAATTTTCCACAAAATATAATAAAAAATAATGGTATGTAGGAACCTAAGAAACGGGGATGGATGCAGCCTAAAAAAATTAACGGTAATATTTTGACATGTGTAAGTTATCTAATCGTTTTGCTATATTTAAATTAATTGAACGTTATATTTATGTTAAAATAACCACGTAAATAAATGTAAAATTAATGATCTGTATATAAATACCATGCTTACCTACATTTAATCGTATATTCAAAATATGGCGCGAAAAAATCACTAAAAGAGCCTAATGTATTTGGTGTTTCATTTAGTTTTTCGACTAATATGCTTGAACGAGTAAATAGTCATTAAATCATTAATTCTGTACCGTTTCAAATGTGTAATAAGTATGTCAATCTCTTTCGAATAATTTAGTCGTCCTTTCCATACAGATCGGCCGAGGAGTACGAAAATATGACTATTTACTATGACATAGTTTTAGGCAACTATTTTTTACTAGTATTTAATTTAATTAATGGGCTATAAATATTTTGCAAATGGTAAGTTAAAAATACCTAAAAAGGTATGTAAAAAATAATCATTTGGCAGTCGGAAAATGTCTATCGACAATAGAAAAATAAAAAAATGGCAGGAAATAATTAATTAATGGTTATTAATAATTGGTTAGGTTTCCACTTTAACCATTAGTTATTATTTCATTTTACATTAATATTTATTAATGTTGAATACATTTTTTCCATTTTCGTTTTATAACTGACCAAATTCATTCTGACACAGTGGATACTGTTAATTTATATATCCTTCTGCCGATTGATTTATTCACTGCCAATTGATTTGACTTACTGCCAAAATTTTTAAACGGTTATTTAACAATGGAATACAGGACTTAGTTGTATACACGTTCATTTTTAGATTAACTTTGAATAAAATCATTTTCCAAAAAAAAATTGCAACGGAAACATGGAATACTCTAGAAAGAAATAAACTACTTAAGCCTTGAAGGTCATCTTGAAAGTATTACCAAATACCCGTATGTTATTATGTAGGCACTTTTGTATTCTGTTGTATTTCTCGTTAAAAGCATGTGTTTTTGCTCAAGTATATGCATCGTTAATGTATTTTTATCATTTTTAATAATGCATTAACATGCGAGGCTATCTCTTCACCCATGTAACTCGCTGTCGGATTATTTTTCACTCCGAGGGTCCTCGCAACCGGAGTGAGTTACTCCGGTCGCTAGATTAGTTCAGGCGAGATATCGGAGGTAACCTGAAAGCACACCGACAGACGGCTCCCTTTGACGGTAACGGCCGCTGAGATATCGCGCACGGATTCGTTATGAGCTTAAGTCATTTAACCCGGTTGAGCGATACGAGAATGCGATATTTTGAAAAGGTTGCTATATGTCAAATCATCATATCATGTTTACTGGGGATATCGTCGTCACGAACTGCCGTCAAAAAAAACTATGATATAAATGGTTGTCGTGTCATCCCACGTCAGCTCTGCTTCCCGAGTACATTCTATATTTAGTTACCGACAGCTCTCGAGAACGGCGTGAGCATGATATTGAGCATGATTAAGGTAAGGCAACTGCAGTTTATGCTTTCTTAATTTCACAAAAAAAAAAAAATTAAATTGTCAAAGATCACAGAGATCTAGGAGAACAATACCATCAACAAAAGAGGAAAAGGATATAAGGAATGGATCGAGGTGTGCTGGTAGGCCATTTAGGAGCGCCATTGCTGTTGTACTAAATTGTAGTGTGCTCGAAGATCCACAAATATCAACTGGGATCAAAAACAATGGATGGCTACGAGCACGGGTGTACTTATCTGGAGCTTATCTGAAGGTTTCTTACCGCATCTGAAGTATATTTTCCAAGTCGAAACACCTTTATCTTTTAACCACATGTATAATTGAAGACTGAATTATTCACACTCTTACCTTGTCATTCTCACAAACTCAAGCCCATAGCCCCCCAGTATTATATGCAGACATTTAATTACAAAACCTATTGTACGGCTGCATTGTATTTTGATGAGGTTGTGAGATTCATAGTAAAGTAAATAATGGCGCTAATACAAGGACTGTATAGTCGGCACTTCGATCGAGTAAAGCAGTGGTTCCCAGATATTGCGCATGGAATTAAAAGGCACTTGGCGGGAGGCTTCATCTGCACACCACCGCTGTCAGTAACCTGTACGCCGATATATATGAATTACTCAACCCTCTCAATGGTCTGACCCACGCCGGTGAGTGCTCGATCTGCATCTCGACAGGCACTGTTGCACAACTGGGTCTTCCTTTGCATTAATTGGCATGCGACATACAGAACTGAGGACTTAAATATATATTATATCTGCATTTTTAATACTTTTTTTAAGAAGATCCGATAATTAGCTCAATGCTCCCAGTGCCTGGATTATTTGATCCTAAGGAGCAGCTTCAGCTGACCAGAGACAAGCTGTTATCAACAGGCGGTGACCCATCAAAATTTAGGTACACGCCTAGTGTGACTTAACTTCGGTGATTGTCGCTCTACCTAGAAATCTATATTCCCATTTAATCAGAAAGAGAAAAGAGGAAAGTAAAACAATTGTACTTTTGATGTTAATTTATTTAACGTGTAAAAGTGTAACTATAAAACATTGAAGGGTTAAAAACAGATGACAAGCGAAAGGATCGCATTAAATTTGAATTAAGAGATTAAACTGCAATATCTCTGGATGGTTAATTCCATTGGTTAAACTTAACTATATATGTTAAAGTTGTCAGGTACGAGTATTTAATTAGATACAGGTAAAGCAGGTATCATGGCCATATCATTTCTGAGTTAAAATATAAATTATTATTCGTTTTACAAATTTCAAGAGAAACTTTATCCTTAGCATGTTTCTAGATGAGTCAACCCTACTACAACGCAATAGTTTTTTGCTTTGTAATACATATTTTTACTGTAATGCTTGCGGTAGTCTTTCTTACATGTATAGGATCCGCCATCTAACGTTTTTTTTAACTAGTGCTTATTTCGTGAATGGTAACATTTAGCTCATGTCTGATTTGACAAATAATTAGTTTTATCCTTCCGCTAAACGAATATGGTTGTGTATACGCTTGAACAACGCTGGGAAATATTGCGACAATACTTTGAAAATCAAGCCATTTTTCTTCGAAAATGAGCAAGGAGTGGCCGTTACAGTCAATGGCGATCGTTATCGGGCCATTTTTGTTCACAAAAATTGAAGAGGAGGATATTGGCAACATTTGGTTTCAACAGGACGGCGCTACGTGCCACACAGCCGAAGCTACACTCGATGTTTTGCGCCCCATTTTAAAAAAAAAAAAAATATTTGGCGGACCCTTTATAACGGTCCTTAAGTGTTGTTCTTTTAGGTTGGATAGCCTCTTAAGACTAAATGGTCAAGGATTCTAGAGCATCAGGCTAATCATCCTGATTTGAATTGTTACCCAACGTTTGCGAGGTGTATCGCCTACTCGACAGTGGTCGGGACTAGATTCATTTTCTTGCTCGTGGAATAGTCTCAAGGGCACTTCACTAAATCATGTCGTAGTTTTAAGTTTATTTTTATATTTTTTTCGTTTTTTATATTAAATATGTGTAACTTCTAGTGTCGTGGCTTCATATAATAAACCCATTGGTGTCAGGTTACATTAAAAAAAATACACAAGATGTCAAGGTGTCACGACCTATCGTACCCAGACAATTCGTAAAGAATCATCGGTAACGAAGTTAACCTAACCTAACCTAAGGGTTTTTCAGTAATCATAGAGTTCACAGATCCGTAGTTCTCGTTAACGAAATAAATTAAGTTATGTTAGGTAAGGTTATCGAGACATCCATTGCACCAGTTGTCCCGTGCACGAAATGTCCCATGCACTAAGCGTCTAGTACGGCTTACGTCGTTACCGATGAGTCGTTGAACGAATTGTCTGTGGACGAAATGCGGCGGAACAATTTGTCAAATAATGTGACGTAACTCTCAATAAGTCTGGACAGTATGGAGGTCACTGACTTCCAATACATTAATTAGAACATACTAATTAACAGAGGCCGATTAACACGTTTTATCACTTAACCTAGCACTAACCAAGAAAGCTTTCATCAAGTTGCAAAATACTTGAAACGCCATCTTAGCAACTAACGTGCAGTGCCCACTTAAACTAAAATGTACATCTAAACGTTCTAATATTTACGTTTTAAAAAAAGTGTTAGAAATTACAAAATTACACCGCCTCACGAGTCTAGAAAGTGTTTTTTTAACCCTTTCGCATCGGTTGTCGGCATTTACCATCATAAGATTCCCCGACCGTTGACATCGGTTTACGTGATATATCGTTTTGCTACTTTCTTAGAATAGTATTTTATGCACCATCTAATAGCTAAAGGATATAAGAACCAATGTGATATATGAAAATAAACCAGATAAGTACATTTATGCTTCAAATACTAGTTTTATAATTGACAGTATAATTTGTATTCCACCGAGCCGTAATGAAAGGGTTAACACTTACGTATGTATCATATCATATCATCCTCATCATCATCATCATCATCATCATCCTGTGTCCGTCCACTGTTGAACGCCTCCCGTGTGAGCCTCCATCCTCTTCGATCCCGCGCCTTCCGAATCCAGGCCACTCCCGCTATTCTTCTAATGTCGTCAGTCTATCTTGCAGGGGGTCGGCCAACGCTCCGTTTGCCAGTTCTTGAACGCCACTCTAACACTTTTCTACCCCATCGACCGTTTTCTCTTCGGCAGATATGTCACATGAGTGTGCTTATTCTTTGTGTAGCCTCCACTACTTTTGTTCTTCTTCGTATATCATAATTTTGGATTATATCTTTTAGAGACACTCCTCTAATGGAACTCTGCATGGCACGTTGGGTGACCTTTATTTTATGAGTAAGACTTGTCGTAAGATGTTAATTTTGTAAGCAAACCACCTCACATGTATTATAAATATATCTTCATTATATTGTGTAATAATTCATAATTCCTCACTATCTGATAAATAATGCCACCATAACGTCATATCTCCAATTTATAAAGCAAGGCGTTCTGTCGTCTATTTAAGAATTTTTCCATGGATAACTATTTTAATCAATTACGATTCATAACAAGTACACGAAAAGTTTTTTTCAAATGCAAAGGATAGAGAAATAAAAGAGGTTTGGATTAAGAAAGATGAACTTATATTTATTTACAAAAATATCACTTTCAAAAGTGTTGTAAATATCAATTTTTTATACATATAAAAAATACACTTTAAACACAAATATATCACTTAGTAAAATAGACTATCATACAATATTCAATAGTTGTTCAGAAAGTAATTTCATTTAATTCCAACACAAAATTTAATTTTATTATTTCATAGACAACTACATACTTTAGCCGCATAATCATTTAGCATATATTCTGACAACTAATATAGCAATACTTTCTAGTGAAAAAAAATATTGATTTCACGCTGTTTGTGGTTGGTACTATTTCAAGAATGGAAAGTGGAATGCACGATTTTTTGGCATAAATATTTAAATTATGCCATATCAAAAAAGTTTTCACGAGTACATAGGACAAAAACAAATATCCTATGTTCTCGTGCATCGAGAAGATGTATAGATAGAAAGCCAGTGCCTAAAGTAGCTTGCAAAATTTTGATGCAACAATTTTGATATTGAGGAGGCACCACGTTTGGAAGACAAATTTGAAGAGATGGAATTAATGCAGTCAAAAGTCGTGAAATTGTTGGGAGAGTAAATTTATCAAATTCGACCGTTCATCATCATTTGAAACGCCTATATTAAACATGTTTGATATATTTTTTTCGTTAAAACGAAATTACTTTCTGAACAATCTAATAATTATTATGTCAATTTAATAATAACTTTTAAGCACATTTATAAATAACATTATTATAATATATTGACTCCTTATTTTATACAAGTGTTGATTAAAAAAAAATGAAATTAAATATAATTTTTAGTAATTAAAAAAATCATCAATCAGATATTAATCTAAAAAATATTAATTAGAATTATGTAATATGTGATTGTTTACTATCAAATGACTGAAGAATTGCGCAGAGTGAACGAAACCATTTTATCATTTCTATGAACGACAACTAATTAAAATGATTCATATAAAGAGCTTCTTGGCAGCGACCGCTGCATTCAATCCCTCTTGGATGACCATCAGGAGGATTGTCAGCAGACGGACGCTGGAGTCTCTCATGGAGCCTGAAGTGTGGCCTAAAAGGACCATCGTTCAACCCCGGATACGTGTAAGACGAAAGAATCGCAGTGAACAGTGGTTGAAACCAACGTAGTGAAGATATTGACATATTTAGTGTAATATTGCTTCAGATTCAGTGCTGGTGTTGACTGATACGAAATGTTGGACGTTTGATTTTGTGACAATATTGCCGTGTTATTTGTGTGTCAACCATGATATACTTATGACATGGTTTTTGTTGTTACAAGTCCAACTATTTGCGTTGAGTATCCAGACACTTGTTCTGAGTGTGAGGTCATTGACACATTAAATGTGTTAATATATTTATATATGTTATCACTTCAATGACGAATTGAAATTTAATATATTTTGTAATGTCAT
Source organism: Glossosoma conforme (assembly GCA_022606575.1). Classification (NCBI taxonomy): domain Eukaryota; kingdom Metazoa; phylum Arthropoda; class Insecta; order Trichoptera; family Glossosomatidae; genus Glossosoma; species Glossosoma conforme. The sequence goes on along the minus strand of JAGTXR010000058.1, from coordinate 2,561,173 downwards.
TGAAGGATTTTTTTTTTAAAAATGTATAAATTGTATAAATAAAAAATGCGTATTTTTAGAGTGGTACTCGTTAGATCACCGAAGTTAAGCAACACTGGACGGGGAACGTTTTAATATTAGAGTGTCTCGAAAAGTTTCAGGGACTTTAAATTTAAGCTCCGTCAATGAGAATTGAAATATTCATTTGAAAATTGACACATTATTAAGTACTTTGCCTTTTGGCGACAAATTCTAAATTTAGTAAGAATAGACGTCAAAAGTATTTGAAAGCTGGATTTAATGATTTCGCTTACTATTTATTGGACAACAGTGAACTAAAGATGTGGCAGCAGCGTCTTCATTCGACTATACGAGACCTGTAACTGTAGAGGGTACCCTAGGCAGGAGTATTCTCAGCAAGTGTTCGAGGACATGAGTTGTAGCTCTTATGCTGAGCTGAAGAGGGTTGCGAAGGACCGTGAGGAATGGAGATCGAGATGCATGATTCCGTAGCTGCAAACCAATCCACCGGATTGATGCTACAAAGGAGATATGAGACCTATCAATTGAGCCGCCCCTAATGACCACATGCCTTAGAAGCTAATCTTCCGATTTCTTTAAAAACATCCGATTAACTAATTGCCCAAAAATATCTCGGATACTACAACCCCGTCTCTTTAAATTCAAATACCTCCAGGGTTGAAGTCCTGCAGGTAATTGGAAACTATATACCTGTATGGTTAATAAGGGGCTCTTGGGTGGTGATGCGCACCTACCGACTGCTATTAAAAGAGCAGTTTATAGCCTCTCACAACCAACTCCACTCCCACCTGTACGTGGTGAGCCCTACATAGTCATGTCACATCAAGATTGCGGTAACCAATCCCTTTGGCGATATGACGTGATGAACTGACGGGAGAAAGGAGGGCTGAGAGAGTTATCAAAAGAACTCTCCCAGCTTCAACTAGGCACGGTGTAAACCGGCCACAAACTCGCCAAGCCGCCTGGCAAGCGTGGCGTTTTAAGCCAACAACCCCGAATGAAAACACAACAAAGATCCGGCCCCTAGTTCCCAGCAGCTTCGCTATTCCTGGCCACGGCAGCGGCCATGGTAACGGCAGGGCGGGGGTGCTAAGAATCACTGGGTTACTGCAGGCTGCCACAGACGACTATTTATTGCTACCTACAACACGAGAACATTGAGACTAGATGAGAAAATCGTAGAACTGGAAGAGGAACTAGATAGAATCAAATGGAGCATCGTTGGGCTGGCCGAAGTTAGACGAGAAGGAGAAGGTCTGATTAAACTCAACTCAGGACATCTCTTATACTATAGAGAAGGGGATCAAACCTCTCAAGGTGGAGTTGGCTTCCTTATCAACAAGAAATTGCCAACAACGTCACCGAAGTTAATAGTATATCCCCCGAGTATCATACCTGACGCTTAAGTTATCGAACCGATACTCCTTACGAGTGGTGCAAGTATATGCCCCAACGTCTAGCCATACCGATGAAGAAGTAGAAGCTCTATATGAAGACATCGAAAAAGCCCTACAATACAATAAGACACATTACTGCATAGTTATGGGAGACTTTAATGCTAAGATTGGAAAGTGCTGTGGAAACGAGAAATTTATAGGACAATATGGAACCGGACTCCGAAATAACAGAGGACAGATGATGGTAAACTTTCTACATGCTAACAAAATGTTTTGCATGAACACATTTTTCAAGAAAAACCAAAACGCAAATGGACCTGGAGAAGCCCGGATGGTAACATAAAGAACGAAATTGATTTTATTATGGCTAATAAGAAGAATATAGTCACTGATGTCTCAGCGATGCAATGCTTTAGTACCGGAAGTGACCACCGTCTCGTTCAAGTACTGTGCACCTAGACATCAAACTGGAAAGGAAAAAGCTAATAAAACAAAGAGTTATACGTCCGTTAAATGTTCAGAGCAAGCTTGAGGAAACTTTTCAGCTTGAACTACAAAATCGATTCGCAGCACTGGAAGATAGTGATGACACCGACAACGTCAACAAACTTAACGAAAGAATCATTAATAGCATTAAAGAAACTGCCAAAAAAGTCATAAAGCAGTGCAAAAGAAAAAAAGGGTCAAAATTCTCCAGACAAAACGATAGCTCTTATGGACGAACGTCGTAAAAGCAGAAGCATCCAAGATTACAATACCCTGAACAAAAAAGTGAAAAAATCCATGAGATTTGACATTCGTCGTTCAAACACCGAGTATATCATGGAGATTGTTGCACAAGGCCGAGGGTCAAATGCATTTAGCAGACACACCTCTATAGGACAGGCCCAACTTTCCAAATTAAAGACACACGATGGGAAGATAACAACAAATCTTAATGATATACTGAAGGAAATAGAACATTTCTACGGGTTATTGTATTCATCTACGATGCCAGGTCCTAATGACAGATCTGCGGACGACAAGAGGGCTACTCTCACAAAGCACTGGTCTGAAGACATCCCAGATATAAGTATATTCGAAATTAAATCGGCCCTAAAACAACTTAAGAACAACAAAGCCCCTGGAGAAGACGGAATTACATCTGAGCTTCTGAAAGTAGGAGGAACCCCTCTGTTGAAAGAGCTTAAAAAACTATTCAACAAGGTAATAGAACATGGAGAAACCCCGGCGACATGGAGTACGAGTATTGTGATATTGTTCCACAAAAAGGGGATAAATCACTGCTCAAAAACTACCGACCCATTTCCTTCTTTCCCATGTGTATAAAGTATTCTCCAGAATTTTAACAAACAGGCTGACGGGTCGATTTGATGAATTTCAACCTCGAGAGCAAGCTGGGTTTAGGAAAGGCTTTAGTACAATTGATCATATCCACACGCTAAGACAAATCATTCAGAAAACCGAAGAATATAATCAGCCACTCTGCCTCGCCTTTGTAGACTATGAAAAGGCATTTGACTCAATCGAGACTTGGGCAGTGCTAGATTCACTACAACGCTGCAAAATAGACTATCGGTATATAGAGATAATAAAATCTCTTTACAAATCTGCAACAATGATGGTCCAGCTCCATGATAGCACTAACAATATTTCTATAAACAAAGGTGTTAGACAAGGAGATGTTATATCTCCAAAACTCTTCACAAACGCCCTAGAAGATATTTTTAAACTGCTATCCTGGACAAAATGTGGAATAAATATTAACGGAGAGTACATTTCTCACCTCCGATTTGCAGATGACATAGTGCTAATAGCCGAATCACCTAACAAGCTCCAAGACATGCTCTACGACCTCAATGAAGCGTCGAACAAAATTGGTCTGAAAATGAACATGGATAAAACAAAAGCCATGATTAATAGTCATATTTCACAGACCTTTGATCCTATTTCCATTGGAGGAACAGAAATAGAGGTTGTAAACGACTATACCTATCTGGGACAAGTAATACAACTAGGGCGAAATAACTTCTCAAAAGAAATCGACAGGCGCATACAACTGGGATGGGCAGCATTTGGAAAACTAAAGTACATTTTAAAGCGAAAATTCCGCAATGCCTTAAAACTAAGGCGTTTAACCAATGCATCCTCCTGTATTAACTTATGGCGCAGAGACGTGGAATCTGACAGCAAGTCTTACCCATAAAATAAAAGTCACCCAGCGTGCTATGGAGAGATCCATGCTCGGAGTGTCGCTAAAAGATAGAATCCGAAACGAGGAAATACGCAGAAGAACTCAAGTAGTGGATGCTACCCAACGAATAGGCACACTCAAGTGGCAATGGGCAGGTCATATCTGTCGAAGAGACGACGGTCGATGGGGAAGAAAAGTATTGGAATGGCGCCCAAGAACTGGCAAACGAAGCATTGGCCGACCCCCTACAAGATGGACTGACGATATAAGAAGAATAGCGGGAGTGACCTGGATGCGGAAGGCGGAGGATCGAAGAGGATGGAGACTCATGCGGGAGGCCTACGTTCAACAGTGGACGGACACAGGCTGATGATGATGATGATGATACCTGTATGTTCCCAGGCTCTAGGCATGTATACTACATATACGTACATTGATAACTGAGTGGCAACAATTGGTAGTGACCATATATTTCACATTTATGAAGATGCATTATGTAACATTTCAATTGATATCAGCTTGATATAGCCCTTACAGGCTGGTGCCGAAAAGTCTCGATATACAATCCTTCGTCTCTTTATCGTTCTCTGGTCGGACACGTTTCGCCAAATTGCTTGTTTGACAAGTGTAGTTTTGTGGATCGACACTGGGTGTCACCGACTACGAGCGCTCAAAGGCCAGCCGTTAGTCTGTGTTTGCTCTGGGCATTAACAACACGTTATTGTCTGCCTCGTGCAGACCGAAAGTTTGTCAATCTTTTAATTAAATATATGTCAATATGCTTCTGCAAAAGTCTTTGTGTTGCTCATCTGCTCCTCGTCTTTCCACCACGTGTCCTGATAACTATCCCGGCGATGTGAAGTCGCTTTTTCTTAAGTAAAGAGAATATATATATATATTATTTTCAATAATATATGTTCATATCAACATGATATAGCCTTAGCTGACTGGTACCGAAAACCTCGATAAAAATATCTTTCGTCTCTTATTTCTGTTTGCTTGTAGTATGTGTTACCATATTGGCATTTTGGACGAGTCCGGTCACGGGTGTGGCGTTAGTTATATAGATCGCCATTTGCGGCGCTCGGCGACAGCCCGTCACGAGCGCGCTCAGTCGTGAGCCGACGGCGGCGAGATCGCATTGTATTGTGACCTGGCCTGAATGCTGTAGTCCGGGCCAGAAGTTTGTAAAGTTATCGATGTATATATGTCAATGTGCTTCAGAAAAAGTCTTTGTGTTGTTAATCTGATCCTCATACTGTCACCACGCGACTGAATAACAACCTTAAATTATAGAGGAGGATGTTAATATGTATTCGAGAATATTGGCACAAATATTTGTAGATCTAAAAGTATCATTAATTTTAAAAATATGCAAAATAAATTGTGAACAAACATTTATTTAAGTTTATATACTTATAATTACAACCTAATTTTTTTTACATTCATTTTGTTATAAGTACTTAAACCTATTAAATGCAATTTATGTTTTAAATATCTTTCGCTAACAACATTGATATAATAATTATATAATATTTTAAGTCATTGATTAAGCACATGAATAACGTCAATATACCATACATACTGTTTTAAAAGGTGTCACGACCTATCGTTCCCAGACAACCGGTAATGACGTGGGGCGCACTGGACGTCTGGTGCACGGGAAAACTGGTGCACTGGCTGTCTCGCTAACCTAAACTTACCTAACCTAACCTAAGAATTTGTCCAGTGTTCGTAGAGGCAGAGATTCATATTTCTTGTTAACGGAATAACTTAGGTTAGGTTGGGTTAGCGAGACATACAGTTCACCAATTGTCCTGTGCAGCAGACATCCAGTGCGCCCCACGTCGTAACCGATGAGTCGTTAACGAATTGTTTGGGAACGAAATGCGGCGGAACCGTTTTAAAACCATAGAGTAAAGTATATTTTACATTTTTTTCATTTAATCTATAAAATATTTACTTATTTAAATTAATTATTTATGTATGAAACAATGGCTCTCATCTGATCACTGAGTTAAACAACATTGTGCGTTAAGTGTACTTGGATAGATGACCACTTTGATCAGTGCGCTAATATTTACTAAGAAAGATTTTGGATTCTTAGAGTAAAAGTAATTGGTAGTGAATTTTGATAACTGATGCTTTGAATAAATATAAATTATTACAGAAAAAACACAATTTTTACATGTATTCTATGGTTTTTCAGCGTTACATGAATTAACTTGTATACTTAAAACATTAACTAGCACCTTAAGTGGAAGAACTCTAAGAAGTAATCAACATGTAAATATTTTCAATAGGAATATGTTTAATTTTTGTAGTAAATATATATCTTGATTAACAAATATTTTGTCAACTAACTTAGTTCTTGAAACATACCATGTTACATATGGCTAAGTGCTGTACGAGTATGTTAAGTATTGATCCGCCAACGTCATAGACAACAGCCCAATATTAACACATCATCCATTTCTTACAGAAAGTAACTATGAATGAAATTTACGGGATGACTTTCGACTACAACCAATTTTAATTGAAAGGCTACAGTCATTTTACGAGTGAGGGATCAAATTATTATAAACGGAGTGTTTATAGAGCTTAGGAATTTATTTTTATTTTTTTATCTTGCGGGGATCTAACCCACGGCCTTTCGTTTGATAAGCAAACGCTGTCATTACTTAACGCAAATATATTGTTTTAACTTTTTTGTTCGTCAAAGTAAAATATATCACACATAAAAAAGTCGTTTGCATCGTCTAAGTAAAGAAAAAATTAATATACTAGAGTTAATATACGTATTCAAAATATTTATGTGAAAGTATTTATTAGAAATGAATTATCTAATTTAATTTTTAATTTTAATTTTAGTTTAAATTGTATTAGAAAATATGTTAAAAATATATTTTTAAGTATTTGTTCATGGTTTTAGAATATTTAATATGAAAAATAATTAATACTTTTATGGCAAGTTTTTGTAAATATGATATAACTATGAAACTGTTGAATAGCACCGCAGGTAAAAATTTTGTGACTTCAAAGACAGAGCTATAAATAAAAAATACTTTTTTAGAATATTTACCTGGCCACAATGTCATATTTTTTGTTTTATACATTAAATATATTCAAATAAAATTATTAAAAATAATGTATATTTTTAGTAGAATAAATAAGTAACATTAGAAACAGTCGTAACAGTATAAAAATATGATCAATTTGTTATACTTGTAAAAATAATATAATATTTCTCTATGTTAAATTAGTATTAACCGTATGGATGCCATGAGCCCAAATATGGGTCCGCTGCGGTAAGCCCGCCAGTGCCGTGAGCACACCGGTGTGTTATAGAACAGTATATTTTCGGTTAATATTATTGCTTGGGTCTATAGCAACATCTATCGTTTGCCCAAGAAAAAAAAAATGGTTAAAATTGGACACATCTCAAATCTTCGATAATCCACGAGGCGTTGCATATTCAGGGTCACGGCATCTAAATGGTTAATGGATATGATTGCACATCATATTATACATAAAAAAAAAACATTTATTTATAAGTAGCCAATGCCAGCAGATCACTTTTAATTATACCATTAAAACAATATAAGTACAACTTAATATAATCGAATTCTGATAAACGATTTCAAGTTCTGTTAAACACTTCATTTGGTCTATTGATGCACACAGATTCCAAGTATTTGGGATCCATCTCGTCCATTTCCTTGCCTTTAGTTTCCGGAACGAAGGCAACCACAAAACACAAGCCGCATATAGAGATTGCGGCGTACAGCCAAAAAGTGCCGTACAAATGGAAAGCTTCTTGAAAGTCCACGTAAGTCTTGACGCTCACAAAGGCACAAAGATAACTGAAAGTCGTAGCCAACGAGCTTCCCAAGCTTCTGTATTCCAAAGGAAATAATTCACCAATCAATAACCAAGATATTGGGCTTATTCCTAGTGAAAATGCAACAGTGAATACTAAAACACACGTTAAAGGAATCCAATCTGATTCTCCAACAACACCTGTTGATACAATGTTCAAAGTGTGTTTGTAAACTTCTTCGTAATACACGTATGAACCGAAACCTGCTAAAGCAAGTGACATCAAAACTCCGCTGAACATTAATAATGGAAGTCTGCCTACAGTATCAATTAAAAGACCTGATAGACAGGATGCTAGAAGCTGTACCACACTCACAGCAATTGCTCCACTGTGAGGGTTCATACCTGCAAATGTTTTCTTAAATATGGGCACAGCGTAAAAACTGAATGAATGTGCTCCAGAAAACCTTTGAAACAACATCAAACCACATGTGATCAAAACAGGGCGTACAAGTCTTGAATCAAAAATTCCTTTTGTGAAGTAATTCCTGTTGTTTGTTATCTGTTTGCTTGCTAGTATGTTCGTTCTGATTGTTGTTAACTCTTGTCTGATGTCCGCGTCGGGTCCTCTAAGCCATTGTAACGATTCTGCTGCTCTTGAATCTTTGCCTCTTAGCAGAAGAAAACTCGGTGTTTCCGGTAGATAGATGATGGCCACGAATAGCGCGATTGGAGCGCAGGCTACCACCAAAGCTAGCTGTTGCCAGTCAAGGTAGGCTCCTGCCACGAAGCTTATGAGAACTCCGATCTGGTTGAGGATCTTGAGTAGAGATGACAGACATCCGCGTACGTCGGGCACGGCTATCTCGCTGATGTATACCTGTAAAAAAAAATTACGTATTAGACATGAAATTGGCATGTTAAACAATATCTCTTCATAAAGTAATGAAAGTATATAAAATAAAGACACAATGTTAGTAATTGATTGAAGAACATTGTTTTTTTAAATATTCAATAGGAAATATATATAATTGAGGTTTCTATCAAAATGGTAGGAAAACATCCCGGAATCTTGTACAGTATACGCAACAGTTTTCCAGTAGTATAAATTGATACCAGCTCAATGTAGCTCTTTCAGGCTGATGCCAAAAAACCTCGATATGCGATCTTTCGTCTCTTATTTTCGCTCGCTCGTCTGACACACACAAATAAATGTCATTCTAGATTTGTTTATTATGAGACGAAGTGTTTGTACGAGACATTTTGTTCATTTTGTTTTGAAAGCCAGCCAGGTCATGCGGGAGAGGATAGTTCTCCAGATAGCCGTTATTCAGTTTGCGTGCAGTGACTCTTACTGCAGTATATTGTTGTCACATGCTCCAAAAAATAATATAGAGCTTTCAATAACCAATCCTTGCAGTATAGATTTTGATATCAGCGTGATTAGGCTAGTGCCGAAAAGCATCGAAAAACGATGTTTTGTCCCTTATTTTTGTTCGCTCGCTAGACATGCACGTCTAATAATTTTAGTTTAAATTTTATATAAAATAATACGGCGTTTCTATACGCTATTTTATTTGTTTTGACAGTTGCTCCATTTCATGTTGGTGCAACTGTCAACTTTAATTTGTGTTTTAGCCGCGATTATCTTTGGGGCGCTACATGTCACAGTGTCCCATCTGTAGTCAGTTGAGTTCCGTCCGACTGAGGCCGAAGACATATGTTACGGTCGGGCGGGGACACCAACTCTCGTATGGCAAATAAATGCGGATTGTGTTTTTGATGAAGTTCTTTGCTTTGCGAACTGCTCCTGCATCTTTTCTCTACGCGCCCAAATAACGAACCCGCGACTAGTTGTCGCCTTTTTAAAGATGGGGGATGTTAATTTATTATTTATTTTAAGCTACATTGGGGATCAACACCACTTCTTTCCACTATTCTTATATTTTTAATGATTGATGTTGTTGCCTACAGAGGTACATTCTAAATGTAGGTCAGGAGTTGCCTATTAGTTAGCAAATAATTGACTTCCCCGAACATGTTATACAGGCAGGCCTTCCGCGAACTTGTTAAAAGTATTCTATGGAATTGTGAAACCAGATATACTGAAAATAATAGTTACGTGTTCGTTTTCGACGATTCAATCTGTGTGAAGTACTCGTAATTATGCTCACGATAATCACAAAGTACGAAGAACATGTCAAAAACGAAACCGTTTAAGTTATAAGCAATTTTAATCATTAGTGACAAAACAAATGAACTTTCTCGGTTTTGTTCAACCGTACACCATAAAACTAAGAGCCGAAATAAAACTATTAAAAAATGTCATTGCATGAATTGCTGTACTCGCCACAAATGATTGCAATACAGTTCTGTCAGCTGCCATTATTACTGATATTTCTCAAATTATCTCTCTATTCAGAGCTCCAATAAATGCAAAGACATTCTACATATTTCCCAATGTCTTCCAAGATGACAGCCTTATTGTAGAGAAGAAAATAAGGAGAGGTGCAAGTATCGAGAAAAACATGTATTTACATGTTTGTATTAGGAGATAAAATAACTTAATTATAGTTGGTAAGAACATTAGTAGTTAACTGATGAAGCTTTTATTGATGGTGTAACTGCAGTCTTGCAGTAAGTGAAGCAGTGCTCAGTGTAATCCATGTACAAACAAGGTATAAAATAAATACTTATAGATAAGACAACTCAATATAATGACCGATACGTGTAAGATATTTATTATGCAAGGCAATTGTGAAATAAGTGTCATATTTGTGCGTCTTAGATCACATGATATGTCCAATCGATGCTTGTAGCGCTTGGTTCTAAGAGGAGGATCAACCCAACAAACAATACTCGGTGTACCAAGCTATCATTAACCATGCAAGTACTCTACAAGCTAAATGTTGTTTAACGAAGAGCAGTATTTGAACATGAAATGGTCATCGTTCAACATATTGATATCAGCTTGATATAGCTCCTTAAGGCCGATGCCGTAAAGCCTCGACAAACGATCTTTTGTCACTTATTTTGTTCGCTCACCTGACAAGTACAAATAATTTTTCAATCGTATAATGTTGCACGGCGCTTGCATGCGCCATCTTGTTTGTTATGACAGTTGGCCTATTGTCGGTTGGTACGACTATCATATTGGCAGTTGGTACTGCGGAGATGTGAGATCACGCCGTGGGCTGTCAGATGGACAAACGCTCGCGACCGTTGTGGTCATGCCTATATGGCGTGGGCCAGAACGGTCTTTTTGTAGCAAGTGTTTGACGAATAAACGTGTATAGTGAAATAGAAACAAGTTGTTTATAAAGTGAACCTAATCCTGCATCCTTCATTCAGTTAATCGATGTACCAAATGGAAGAGGAGGATAACAATAGATAGTTCAGAAAAAAAAGGAGCATGTTATTAAGAAGATGAAAAATAATATGTATTGATTTAACTTACTTGAGTGACCATGGAGACTATAGCAGTGAGGAAGCCAGCCGAAAATGATGTAGTAAAAAGCATGGCCACAGAATCTGCGTAGTTAGTAAGAAGCCACGTCATGGAATAAGGTAGAGCGAGCACCAAAAGCACCTTCTTCCTGCCCATCCGCATGGCTATGCCTCCTAGCATTCCGCCGAAAAGAGCACCTGGGAAAAAGAAAAAGAACATTAGATATTGATGAATAAAATCGTGAATACATAGGTGTTTTGGTAGGAAAGCGCACGTTCTAGAAGCATCCATACATGGTTAATTTATGTGGACTATTAAATGGCAGTTTCAAAAATTCTTTCTGCGTTTTCGTCTTCATGTCCATTGGTTTCAGTATTCTTCTCCATAGTATCAATCCGGTGGATTGGCTTTGCAGCATCAAATCTTGCATCTCGATCTCCACTCTTCTCGATCCTCTGTTAACCTCTTTAGCTCAGCATAAGAACTGCAACTCTACTCAACTTTTTAAAGCGAAAATTTCGCAATGTCCTTAAACTAAGGCGTTTAACCAATGCATCCTCCTTGTATTAACTTATGACGCAGAGACGTGGAATCTGACAGCAAGTCTTACTCATAAAATAAAGGTCACCCAGTGTGCTATGGAGAGATCCATGCTCGGAGTGTCGCTTAAAGATATAATCCAAAACGAGGAAATACGCAGAAGAACTCAAGTAGTGGATGCTACCCAACGAATAGGCACACTCAAGTAGTAATGGGTATACATGTCTGTCGAAGAGACGACGGTCGATGGGGAAGAAAAGTATTAGAATGGCGCCCAAGAACTGGCAAACGAAGCATTGGCCGACCCCCTACAAGATCGACTGACGATATAAGAAAAATAGTGGGAGTGACCTGGATGCGGAAGGTGGAGGATCGAAGAGGATGGAGACTCATGCAGTAGGCATTCAACAGTGGACGGACACAGGCTGATGATGATGAAAAACTGCAACTCATGTCCTCGAACACTTGCTGCAAATACTCTCGTATTCAATATTTTTAATATATCTCTTTTTATATATTTTATATATATAAAATATGTTATTTTATGTTTTTCTATGCACTATCGTCGTCAGAATTGAATTCCAAGCTAGATATGAATCTTGAAATGAAATTGATATGATGCAATTAAAATCCTTTGCATTCTTTCTGCGTGCCGCTTTCAGCTGACCCAGCTAAGCGACATATAATCCGTCAGCTGATGTTATCCAGCATCCGTTTGAGATGAAAATCTTAAATCTCAATGCAAAGCGACGTCAACCTATACTTGTCTAATTATATTTAACCACGCACTATTTTTTTTATGTATGTAAACACATGCAAGAGAATACCGATGGTGATGAAGAAATCTCATCTGATGATTCTATCTCCTTCTTCTTCGTGTCAGCAACGTCAAATTACTTTTGTTCAGTATCTGGCAACATCGATAGCCCGTGTGTTGCCTAGTATTGAGGTGTGCAGCTTTTTTGGCACATGGAGCAGGATCTTAGGTGTGAGGCGGTCTGCAGGTCTCCACAGTCGTACAATAGTGACTCTCGCTGCTGAAGCATTCCCAACCGCTCGAGGTTGTCTTTTGTCCTACCAACTCCGGTTCTTAATCTGTTCAGGGATTTCCAGGTCGGCCAGTCAAGGTTCTTGCCAGTTGGGAGGCATTTCTTTGGAGCAATGAAATCCTCTGGTGACTTGTCGCCAGAGCTGGAGTATCTCATTTTCAGGGCCGGATGTGAGAGGTTGTGTGGATCTCAGAAAGCTGCTTCGCGACTTCAGTCTTGGTGTTGGGGGTATCTGATTATACAAGCAGTGGGAATCGTTTTCAACTATAAATGTTGATTCTAAGACGCTTGACGTTTACATATGGCCAAGCGCTGCATGTGGAGTGTTGATTATCCAACGTCATAGCCTAAGTCCCGACATTCATGCATCGTTTAATTTACATATGAATTCAACATGTATGGGTGGTCTTCACGAAACAACTTTCGTCTATCGCCAATTTTCATTAATAGGCTATGACTGGCATTTAACCAGTATGAATTATGCCTCTTAGCTTACAAGGCACTCAACGGAACTGCACCGGGCTATCTGACAGAACTTATTAAGCCTTCAGAAATAAGCACGCGTGGAGAGACACTCAGATCGGCTAGAGCAAATAGAAGCACCCTGCAGCTGACGGGAGGTAGTCCTAGCACGGTCTTTGGCAATCGGGCTTTCAGCTACGCTGCGCCAATGGCCTGGAACTCACTACCGGAAAGCATAAGAGAGCTTAAATCAGAGGCATCCTTCAGAAGCAGACTCAAGACCCACCTTTTTACTCAGAGAGGCAAAGAAGCGCTTTTGGAATGATCATTCGGTCATAAAAGAGCGCTATACAAATACTAATATAATAATAATAATAATAACGGATATTGATGCAGAAATCTCATCTGTTGATTCTATGACGCTTACCATTTGTATATTACATATGGCTAAGCGCTGCGTGTGGAGTGTTGATCGGCCAACGTCATAGACTACAGCTCAACAATCACGCATCGTTCAATTATAACATGAATTCACTATGTATGGGTGGTATTCATGAAACATTATTTTCTTTCGTCAATTTTCATTAATAGGCTATGACTGGCATTATACAGGTGAGGTATCAAATTCACGACAACAAGGAGTATTTTAGAGGTTAAAAATGGATATTTTAAATCTCCGTGGGAGCCGATCCCACATCCATCAGTTTGGTAAGCAAAAATCACTTAGGTATACCTTTCCGGTAAATATATCAGTGTATGAAATAAATGCATGAATGTGTGAAATGACTATTCAGTGCATAGAACAATCGTTTTCCTTCCTTTGGTAACACTAAAGCGTCTTATAACGTTTTACATGCGCAATATCTGGGACTCGCAGATATACTCGATAAAAACAAAGTGCCGAATATACGGCTTCTGTATCGTCACCATTTTTCTTTACTATATCACTGTCCTGAAAATCCATCAGGAGGTGTATATTAAACCTTCTCAACAGAGCTGCTGAAGGTAAAGCGAACATGGTATGATGCAAAGTGTAAGGCCCCTTATAGAATTTTCTTGCGGAAATTTGTAACAACGATATGCTCCTTCTAGGGAGCGGATATAGAATGATGATGGAATTGAATCCATTTGTCCAAAAATTAGTTCTCTTTTGTATAACGTTTGAAAATGCTACGGAAATGTTTTGGGAATAATGTCACAATCACAGTGGAACCTTTCATAACGAGCATAATTCGTTTCAGAATCTTGCTCATTATATAAAACACTCGTTAAGCGAAACTAATTTTCCGATATAAATCAATGTTTTTTTTTTTATGTAAACGCATGCAGGAGAGCACAACCGGTCAACACCAGTGCACTCTATGACGCTCAGCCGTGGAGGCTGGACGCTGCATGCGAGAAACGTGTGTTGTGTTCGTGTTTGTGTGTGGGTTGGGGAGATTGCAAGTGTATATTTATCTGTTTCTTGAAGAGATCCAGATTGTAGGAAGGAGGAAACACAGACGCTGGAAGAGCATTCCATAGCTTACCGGTGGCATTAAGGAAGGAACTTTGGAAGCTGCCAGTTCTTGGTCGACATATATTAACCGTGTATGGATGTTCGGCAAGTGTAAGACGAGTTTGTCGGCTGTGGGTGGGTGCAGGAGGAATTAGTTCTTTAAGTTCCGAAGAGCAGCGACCGTGGTAATAACGCGATAATGCGTTCCACGCGATTTTTTTTAACATTTACTTAAATAAAATTACAAGCTTATAAATTGTTAAATATCCTAACAACCTTGATGAAAATATTTAAAAAAAATCTAAACTAGCTTATTATTTATTAATTTATGACAAATGATTAATTAATTTTTACTGTAAAGTTTTCTAGACATTTGTTTTAGCTTACTAATTAAAATATGGTTAAAATGTGACACAGCGTTATCATTGAATAAGCTAGTAGCACGCATAGTCATCCCTTATTAGGATGATGCTTCTCAATGTACGATTAAACAGTTTCCCATACTTTCAGCATTTCTCTTGTTGCGTCAGAAGATTGTTGCTCTGCTACTACTTCTTCCTCCAAACTCTCCAAGAAAAATTTATCAATAATGTCTGAACATAAGCTTAGAAAAATGTGTGATCATGTGCCAACGGTACGAGTGCTAAACACAGACTGACGCAATGACGCGGGAAGTCCCGGCTCACAAGTGCGTCATACGTTATGTGACTTTCCCTTTCTGCGTTACTCGTTATGCGAAGTGTCACTCGTTATCATTTTTTTCACTTTTTTTTGCTCCTTATGCGAATTAATCGTTATGAGAGGTGTTCGTTATGAGAGGTTCCACTGTATTTAAATATTTTAATGTTTATTTATGGAATCATGGTCATCCCGAAATAAACCCGAATTTATATGTGGCATTAAAAGATAAATTTAATGAGTTGGTTTAGGTTTAACATAATTACATTAAGGTCGTTATACATCGTCAATATATCACATGCTCAACATCTGCTTATTACATTAAAATTGATTTATTCTTAATAGGATTACCTGTGCGGTACATACAGGGTTCTTAAAAGAGCGCTTAACCTTTAAAAAAATTAACACAATAATAAAGTTCAAGATGCAATCGAAATATTGCGCAATATTAAAAATCAAGGAATTGAATTGAGTTTTTATTGTCGTTTCTATTGAGTCGTTACAGCGGGAAAGAACTTCTTCTGGTGATGTTGACAGAAGGCCATCAGATTGTTATTGGATTCGTGATGAAGTCATCTTATATTGAATAGACTATCTGTAATGATAAATTGATCTCTGTACGTTTGGTTTGAAGGTTAAAAATAAATGCCAATTCAGAATAAAAACTGATTCATTTTATGCCTACAACATATTGCGGTGGATTTATAATATATTTTTAGTTTAAAGTCATTAAATTAAAAAATTTCGCTGGCCAGCGACAATAGCACATTTTAACGTTAGCTCTCATTAGATCACCGATGTAAAACAGCATTTTTTTATTTTTTATGTAAGCACTTGCAGGAGAATACCGATAGTAATTTTGGATTAAAAATTCTTTGCTATCGTCTTGTTGAGTTCTAGTGGTCTATGGTAAAAGGTTGTCGTGGGAGCTTTGTAACGGATGTCTTGAAAACACATGCCCTGGTCTTATCATGCGATGATCTTGCTTCTACATCCTCTCACAAAACACACTATCGTCAAGACTTTCAAGTCGTTTAACCTTTCGCTTGTACACATACAATGTACGTCCAAAAATAGACGTGAACCTTAAAATGTATGATAAATTAGAACACCATACACGATACTCGCGGTCCTCCTCCATACTACAATATATGTATAAATAATTTAGAATATAATGAAAAATTATAAAAAAAAATGTCTGATAAGGATTTTTTTAATAAGGCGGCTGTGATTTATGCTTCCCTGCGGCAACCACTCCTCAATTTAAAAAAAATTTAATATTTGTATGGCAGTCCTCCAAAATCAAAGATAAATGGTCTATGATAAGGTGTCGAATTCAATTCAATTCAATCAGTAGAAGACGCTAAAAAATGACAAGAAAAAATAAAATCATTCATGATACATAAACGAACCAACGTCAATAATACACTGCAATTACGGCTCATGTTCGATCACACGTAGATGAGTCATCGCCTGATGTTAACAACGTGTCATTGGTAACGTTGAATCGTCTCTTAGAATCAAATTTCTCAGGTTTCAATAACGTCGGGCTAATTATTTGATAATATAAGCTTCTGCAGTTGATATAGCGGTGAGAAATGTACTCTCCGTTATATTTATTCCACATTTTGTCCAGGATAGCAGCTTAAAAATATCTTCTAGGGCGCTTGTGAAGAGTTTTGGAGATATAACATCTCCTTGTCTAACACCTTTGTTTATGGAAATATTGTTAGTGCTATCATGGAGCTGGACCATCATTATTACAGATTTGTATGGACATTTTAATATCTCTATATATAGTATATTTTGCAGCGTTGTAGTGAATCTAGCACTGCCCATGTCTCGATTGAGTCAAATGCCTTTTCGTAGTCTACAAAGGCGAGGCAGAGTGGCTGATTATATTCTTCGGTTTTCTGAATGATCTGTCTTAGCGTGTGGACATGATCAATAGTACTAAAGCCTTTCCTAAACCCAGCTTGCTCTCGAGGTTGGAATTCATCAAATCGACCAGCAGGTGATCAGTGTGATCCATGTTTAGACAAGGTATGAAATTCGTATCTATTCAATGTCATTTCCGCCGTATCGCACCACCAAACATAAGACGCAAGGTCATATGCGCCGAAGAGATGCGTAAGGCAATCAAACAACCGTCCCACTGCTTGTATAATCAGATACCCCCAACACCAAGATTGAAGTCGCAAAGCAGCTTTCTGAGATCCACACAACCTCTCACATCCGGCCAATCGTATCAGAGGATTTCATTACTCCAAAGGAAGGCCTCCCAACTGGCATGAACCTTGACTGGCGGTCCTGAAAGTCACTGAACAGATTGGGGTTGGTAGAACAAAGGACAACCTCGAGTAATGCTTCGGCAGGGAGAGACACTGTTGTGCGACTGTGGAGACCTGCAGACCGCCTCACACCAAAGATGCTGCTCCATGTCCCCAACGAGCTGCACATCCCAGGACCTAATGCTGGACAGCACACGAGCTATCGATGTAGCCAGAAACTGGGAACAAATAATTTGACGCCTCTGACACGAAGAAGAAGTTTTCCACCTTCTCACAGTTTGAAATAATTGATCAGTTCATTAAACGAAATTGACCGATACATACAGGTACTCGTAAAACTCCTATATAAGCATTTGCATTAGATCTACAGGAATGTAAGCAATCCATCGTTTTATTATCCTCTTGCTTTGCATTTAAAGGGTGCGGTAATCATTTATATCGGTGCAGTTATAGTACAGGGTGGCGCAAAATTAATCGCACTATCTAAAAATCTTAAAATTCTTGCAAATGGCGTCGTACGTCAATTACATTTAACATTTGTAAACAAAACAGCTGCAGTTTACAAAATCTTTACTCTGCAAGAGCGTGGAATAATTGTGTCGATTTTTTTTACCAATAATTATGTAATCGCATGCAGGAGACCACAGCCGGTCAAGACCAGTGCACTCTATGACGCTCAACCAGGAGGCTGGACGCTGCATGCGAGAAACGTGTGTTGTGTTCGTGTTTGTGTGTGGCTTGGAGAGATTGCAAGTATATATTTATCTGTTTCTTGAAGAGATCCAGATTGTATAAAGGAGGAAACACAGACGCTGGAAGGGCGTTCCAAAGTTTACCGGTGGCATTAAGGAAGGAACTTTGGAAACTGACAGTTCTTGGTCGACACACATTAACCGTGTTTGAATTTTCGGCAAGTGTAAGACGAGTTTGTCGGTTGTGGGTGGGTGCAGGAGGAATTAGTTCTTTAAGTTCCGAAGAGCAACGACCGTGGTAATAACGGTAGAAAAGACTAAGTGAACCAATCTTACGCCTGTGTTCCATTGATTGCAGGTTAGACGTAAGAGTGTCATTGTTTATTAATCGAATTGCTCTTCTTTGAACTGAGTCAATTAAGCTTTGAAGGTAATTTGGGGCTAGAATCCAAAGGTGCCGTATTCAAGGATATGTTGGATTTGTCCTTTATATAGAAAAAAAGTTGTTTATCGTTGAAATACCGACGTGTCGTGTTAACTGGGAAAGCATTCCGGTGCTTAGTTACTCGACTCGAACAGACTGGAGCCACAGGAGACCTTATAGGGCGTGGTAGAGGTGTGGCTGTCGACGTCGCTGAGAACGAAGAAACATCAAGCAAACAACGTACCACGCAATTGAGCATCACCAAACGAACTCTACAGAGAACTTAAGTGAATGACTTATACATAACCGTACAAAGTGCAAGCCGTGCATCAGTGAATGCCTGCTGACGGTCAGTCGCATGGATATTTTTTTTAAGTAGACACATACAGGAGAATACCGGCAGATGGTGATAGTAATTCTGAAGTCTCAAGTGGATTTCTATGACGCTAACCATGCTGCACTAAGCGCTACATGTGGAGTGTTGATCCGCCAACGTCATAGACTACAGCCCGAGATTCACGCATCATCCTTAATTATTACAGAAATTTACTATTAATGGGTGGTCTTCACGGGATGACTTTCGTCTACCACCAATTTTGATTAATAGGCTATGACTGGCTTTTTACGGGTGAGGCATCAAATTCACACCGACCGGGGGTATTTTAGAGCTCAGAAATCGATAAAAAATGTTTTTTAATCTCCGTTGGGGATTGAACCCACGACATTTGGCTTGCAAAGCAAACGTTTTGACCATTGAGCTATACCCACCGGCGGTAAGACTATTAACAACCCACTACCAGCTCTTAAAGTAACAACATTTATGGATCTCTTTAATAAATATATATAATTTAATTTTTATATAGATAACATACCGTAACCATCATTAATAGTTATATGATTGTTCGCTATTGATGCCATTCTATAATTAAGCAATAAATATTTATAAATCAATTATATTTCCTGTGCAAGCCGTAATTTAATACAGTTAATAGATGTCGTAAGGAGTTCTCCCGTATCCGTTTTATTATTACTAAAACATAACTGTCAAACATAACTGTGGATAACCATTTGCCCAACATAAGACATCTCTGCACCTGGGAACATGCCGTGTCCATTAGAGACCTTCTCACAAAGTAAAACCATTAAGCCGCTATTATTCTACGCAAGCGCTGGTTTATAATCATTTTTATTATATGATAAACAGCACAAAAACCAAAGTCATGAGAGCAAACCGCAATGAGCAGCAGAAAATATATCAATGCTAGGAGTACCCTTAAAAGATGCAAAAGAGTTTGTAAACCTTGGAAGTACGATCACCTGAGATGGCAGAACAAAAAGAGAAGTCGACAGTCGCATACATCAAGCAAGGCTAGCTTTCAATAAAAAAGCAAAACTTTTTGAGTCAAAGAATATTACTTTAAGGCTCCGCAAGCAACTTGCCAAAACATTTGTTTGGAGCATCTTGATGTACGGCTGTGAGACATGGTGCTTATCTGAAAGTGATAAAAGAAGACTAGAGGCCTTTGAGATGTGGTCAGACAGAAAATTCTAGGAATTTCCTGGAGTGACCACATCACGAATAATGAGTTTCTCAGGATAATCAAGAAAGATAGGCACCTAGTGAGAACCATCTCAGAAGAGCGAGCCGGATGGATAGGTCACATCATGCGCCACGATGGTCTTCTTCACGACATTGTGGAGGGGATGGTTGAGGGTAGAAACTGTAGAGGGCGCCCTAGACGGAAGTATTTGTTTTGGCAAGTTGCTTACGGAGCTTTAAATGAATATTTTTTGATTCAACAATTTAGTTTTTTTTATTGAACGCTAGCCTTTCTTGATGGCATGTGTTTAAGTACTCGTATACAAAAAAATACTTTAAATTACATATCATTATTTTATTATTATATACATATCATACAATACATATCATTATTTCGTAAAACACTTTTTTTGATAATATATCGCTATTATCTGATTTCGGAACATTCCACATTGATATGTAGTGCAACATCCCGTATTGGGAAATACGTTTCGTGTTCAATGTGTAGGTGAATTTAAAAACATGTTACAGCATGGATTTGTTATTCCGTGTTTGTAACAAAATGAATTTAAAGTGTATCATGCTTACATAAGGGATTTATTAACGGCGGCTTTGGTCGGTATTGTAACTTCCCGTTAAAAGTAGGTCACTTCCTACAATAATACACAGCAGGGAGTCTAATACATGATTTAAATTACAATACACGTATTCAGACCCAAATACAGGAGTTACGTATAAAATAATATTGAAGTGTTATGTTATATATTTTTATGTATGCATATTGACACGTGGGTAATGCTTAGAGGTAAAGCATTTGCTTACCATACCTAAGATTGTGGGTACGATCCCCTAAGAGATTAAAATTAAAATAAATTAATTCTAAGCGATTTCGGAGTATAAATAAACACAGAGTGGCGCCCAAAAAGTGAATGTCGGAGTGTTGGTAAGATGAACTGACGATGTCAGAAGAATAGTGGGAGGAGCCTGGATACGGAGGGCAGAGGATCGAGAAGGATGTAGACTCATTCGGGAGGCCTACATTCAACTGACTGACAGGTGACTGATAGGCGGTACTCTATTCTTATCAAATATAGATACTAATTCTAGTTATTGCGCTTGACATTAAAAGATCCGCCAAGAAATGATACTATTATTTTTTGTCATCATCATCATCATCAGCCTGTATCCGTCCACTGTTGAACGTAAGCCTCCCGCATAAGTCTCCAACCTCTACGAACCTCTGCCTTCCGCATCCAGGCCACTCCCACTATTCTTGTTTCGTCAGTCCATTCTATGTCGTCAGTCCATCTTGCAGGGGGTCGGCCAATACTTCGTTTGCCAGCTCTTGAACGCCACTCAAATACTTTTCTTCCCCATCCACCGTCGTCTCGTCGACAGATATTTCCTGCCCATTGCCACTTGAGTGTGCATATTCCGTTTCACCGCGACCCGATAATTATCCCGGCGACGTAAAGTCTCTGTAGAGATGAGGATACTGTACGAGTTGATATCAGCTTGATATTACTCCTTTAGGCTAATGCCGTAAAGCCTCGAAAAACGATCGTTTGTCTCTTATTGTGTTCGCTCGCCTGACATGCACATGTAATGTTCTTAATCGTATAATGTTGCACGGCGCTTGCATGCGCCATCTTGTTTGTTATGACATTTGGCCTATTGCCGGTTGGTACGACTGTCATATTGGCAGTTGGTACCGCGGAGATGTGAGATTGCGCCGTGGGCTGCCAGTTGGACAAACGCTCGCTACCGTGATGGCCATGCCTATATGGCGTGGGCCACAACGGTCTTTTTGTAACAAGTGATTGATGAATAAACGTGTATCGTGAAACCGAAACAAGTGTTTGTATTGTGAACCTGATCCTGCATCCTTCCTCCAGTTAATCGATGTCCAAAAAATAGAAGAGGAGGATATCAGAGTATATTAATATCTTATACTTATGTGGTATTGCGTGCTTTAGATGATCTTTAGGTTAAGTCTGACAATTAACACAGATGTTGAAAGTGTTAACTTTATCAACACCTATGCCAGTAGATTCGAGACTTGGAACAATAACATCAACACGAAATGTTATTCTTATATCCTAAAAACACTTCTTTGAATTGAGTTGATCTCATATATTAACTACGAGTATCTTAACCCTTTCGCATCGGTTGTCGGCATATGCCGTCATAAGATTCCCCGACCGTTGACATTTATTGACGTGATATATTGTTTTGCTACTTTCTTAGAATAGTTTTTTATGCATCATCTGATAGCTAAAGGATACAAGAACCAATGTGATATATTTGAAAATAGACCAGATAAGTACATTTATGCTTTAAATACTAGTTTTATAATTGACAGGATAATTTATATTCAAACCGAGCCGTAATGATAGGGTTAATGATACAATCTAAAGGTAAATAATTTAAAAACCAGGTGTATTTGATATTTGTGAAGAGTTAATTGTTCCACATCACTAAAAATAATTTACCCTTAACTTCAATTTGATCAAATTGATTCATATATACTATATGAAGATCACAAAGTGTTTTTTTAGTTATTGTTATACGGTGTAACAAAATATTTTGATTATTGCTTATATTTGCCGGCGGGTATAGTTAAATGGTCAAAGCGTTTGCTTTGCAAGCCAAGAGTTTTGTGTTCGATCCCAGACGTAAATAAAAAATTAAATCGATTTCTGAGCTCTTAAATACCCTCGGTTGGTATGAATTTGATCCCTCACCCGTAAAATGCCAGTCATAGTATATTAATCAAAATTAGTGGTAGACGAAAGTCGTATTGTGGAGACCAGCAATTCATAGTAAATTCCTATAATAATAATGATGATGCGTGAATCTCGGGCTGTATTCTATGACGTTGGTGGATCAACAATCCACATGCAGCGCTTAGCCATATGCACCATGGTAAGCGTCATAGAATTACACAGATGAGACTTCAGAATTACTATCACCATCTGTCGGTGTTCTCCTGTATGTGCTTACGTTAAAATTAAAATAAACTCAAGTGACAATAGGCAGTGCATATACGAGTATGTCGAAGAGACGACGGCCGATGTGGAAGAGAAGTGTGGAAGTGACGTCCTAGAACTGACAAACGGATGGTTTGCCGACCCCTTGCAAGATGGACTGATAGCATCAGAAAAGTAGCGGAAGTAGCCTGAATGTGGAAGGCGGAAGATCGGCAAGGATGGAGACTCGTGCAGGAGGCCTGTAAAACTATACAAGTAGCAAGTGATTGATAAATTTTCATTCACAAAAAGTTGATGAAAGAAATCAGACGTCGAAGAGCTTCAATGAAACAATAGCATGCTTATATGCCAATTGTTTAATTAGTTACTCATTAAATTGTTGGACCCAGTCCATCAGCGATGAGAACAGATTTATTCAACTAGACCCAGGGTAGGACTAGCGACTCCAAAGCATTATGTTAAATATCATTTTCATATAAAATATTGACACCCTCCTCTCTAACTTAGTTGTTTAATTGCATGGTGGCAGGATGAGCAGCAGATTAACAACACAAAGATTTTTTTCTGAAACACGTTGGCATTATTTCGATAAATTTGCAAGCTTCTGGCCCGGACCTAGTCACAGCATTCAGGCCGAGCCAACCACAATACGACCTCGCCGCCGTCGGCACACAACTGACTGGGGACCGGGCGCCGCAGTCGGTGACACCCAGCGCCGTAAGTGGTGATCTATATCACTAGTCCTCCTAACGGCATTACAAAATGACAAGACATCCGTGTCCGATGAGCAAACGAAAATAAGATACGAAATATTGTATATCGAGGTTTTCGGTATCAGTAAGCAAGGGCTATATTATGCTGATGTCAATATTGATTCTTGAACCAGATCCTACCGATTAAAGGAATTCATAATGAATAAGTGGTGTTCACGGAATGACTTTTGACAACGTCCAATTTCAATTACTACTTTTTTACATAAACACAAAGAGGAGAATATCGACAGACGATGATAGCAATGCCGAAGACATCAGCTTTTGCTGAATGGTACCGAAAACCTCGATATACAATCTTTCGCCTCTTATTTCTGTTCGCTTGTCTTACATAAATGTGTCCGCCATATTGTCATTTGGGACTAATTATACAGACCGCCGCTAGTAGCGCTGGGCGAGAGCCATCAAGAGCGCGTCAGTCGTCTGCCGTCCGTCGGCGAGATCGCATTGTTAAGTCCCGATCGGTCGCGGCGAAAGTAACGCCATATTACGATCGATCGGGAAAAACCAAGTATTATCACAAATATATGTAAATGGGCTTCTGAAAAAGTCTTTGTTTTGTTAATCTGCTCATAATCCTGCCACCATGCGACGGAGTAACAACCTTTTGAGAGAGAGGAGGATGTTAATGCTTAAAACAAAAATATTTCTGGTATTCATACTGCCATTCCAAAAGTAACCAATAATGCACGTGTATGAAGTGCTGTAGTAATGTATAGCACTCCGCATACTAGTTAGTTGGCTATCTGCTGTACATCATAAGTGGTAACACGAGGCCAGCTGACTGGGCCGAGTTGAAGAGACAGTACACAACTAAACACGACTGGCCCCACGCTGGCTACCAGACTGAAGCCGCATCACACCACTAGTTCGGTCTTCTTCCGATATCTGTTTCATATCTGGAACATGTGGTCACAATGGATTGCCACCATTCAGTTCTGTCAGTTGGCATTTTCGATTACTCATCCCAAAACATGTACAGGAGAATACCGATAGATAGTGATAGTGATGCTGAAGTCTCATCTGTGGATTCTACGACGCTTAGCATGTTTTACATATGCTTAAGGGCTGCACGTGGAGTATTGATTCGCTGACCTCATAAACTACAGCACGACATTCACGCATCATCCTTATTATTACAGGAACTATGAATGGGTGGTTTTCTCGGGACGATATCTGTCTACCACCAATTTTAATGTAAATGCTATGACTCGAATTTAACGGGTGAGGGATCAAATTCACACCAACCGGGTGTGTATTAGAGATCAGAAATCGATTAAAAATATGTTTGTTTTTCTCCGTCGGGAATAAAACCTTTAGCTTGTCAAGCAAATGAAAAGAGGATAAGAATAAATAACTTCTTAGGTTTTCACGGCCATATTTGTTATTGTGGCTTTTGAGTTTAGCCGTGTGTGGCGAACTTCTTTCAACCAATATTTAGATTGCCATTCTGAAGAATTCCTGAAGAAGACTCCTGCAATGGCAGTCGAAATATTGGTTGAAAGAAGCTCGCCACACACAGCTAAATCCAAAAGCCACAATATCAGGATAAGAATACAAAAAAAAACGGAATTACTGGCAGACGATGCGTGAAATTTTGTTTTATATTTTCTATCTCGCAGTGTGATGTCGCCTCCCTAACAAGTTCAACAAGAAAGTTCAATGGGTTTGGTTCCAGTCTCGTGTTTAATTTTACCTAAACGCACCGCAGACTGTTCTGTACTGACGCATAATAATAATACAGTTACAGTATGAGTTATGTACACGTTATGCACGTGCCAACACTCGTGTAAGCCACATGCGTGCGCGGCACATGACATGTGTATGGTCACATACGCCTACATACTCGGTAATAACGCAGGGTTACGGTTTCAAACCCGCGAGCGACACACGTTTAACACTTCAGCCTGGACATTTTACAATTCAAACTGGAAATTTTTCAAATAATATTTGAAATTGAGCAAATCTAACTAGACAATATTATATTGTAGCTTTTGGGTTTAGATGTGTGTGGCGAATTTCTTCTATCAAATATTTCGACCGCCATTGAAGGGGTCTTCTTCAGGGTTGATGACTTTGTTGGGAGTTGGTGTCAGGAAGTAGCTTAGCCGTCAGCCTAAAGTACCTCCACGAGAGTCATGTCGGGTAATCGGTGGATATTTTCTAAGAAGAGTACCTCCACGAACGTCATGTCTGACTGTGGTTGTCCATGCTTGTCTGTATAGGTTTTTGAGTATGTGCTAGATGCGGAAGACATCGTTGATGTTGATGGTATGTCTTTTTTTATTTCAATGGCTTCCCTTACTAGTCGTGCATGTTTTCCTTGCGTTCGAGCCACGATTTCGGGTTCGAATGAAATCTTCGCCACACACGGCTAAACCCAAAAGCCACAATATCAAATCTGGTCGTGAAAACCTAGGAAGTTGTTTAGAAAATATTACAAAATGTATATGTTACAAATAGATAATTTATTGGCAGACGTGGATATTTTAGTAGATCTCCCCCTCGCTTCGCCCGCCAGGTGTGAGTGATCATTTTCCTGTCTGCAAAAATCATTGCGCCGGTAGAAATCCATTCCCAGCTATTCGAAATCTATGGAGACAAGTGTACGAGCGTACAACACGTGCGCAAATGGTGCAGAGTTCAAGAACGGGCGTACTGACGTCCATGATGAAGCGTTCCGGAAGGCTATCTGTTTCTCGGCGGCCGAAGCGAGGGGGAGATCCATCACGTACGGCAGCAAATCCAAGACTGAGCTCCGCAGGCAGGGAAGGGATTTGGAGTGGAGGAACCAAGGTACACAACAGAATCGCGGAATCCACCATAACAGTGCTTTTCAAGACTGTGGTGCCATGGGAAAATAAAAATAAAAGTAAAATTACTTGTTATATAAGGGTTACAGATATATATGGTAACATGAACATATCACTTCATTCATGATATGTCTTAAATTAAATTTCTCGGAAGTAATTTCAAGCGATGCTTTTTTTCTCAATGTATTCTCTCATTTTTTTTCGACAAACGAATAAAGAAGGCACGAAGGATTTCTGAAAATCGTAACGTAAAGCACATTTATATTTCTTTCATTTGACACGTGGAACCGAGATATATTTTTAATCTTTTCAATGGAATACCTCGTTAAAAATGAAGGCTCCGTAGAGCTTTTCAAGGTTTTATTTTTTATGTAAGCACATACGGGAGAATACCGATAGATGGTGATAGTAATTCTGAAGTCTCATCTGTGGAATTCTATGACGCTTACCATATGGCTAAGCGCTGCATGTGGAGTGTTGATCTGCCAACGTCATAGACTACAGCCCAAGATTCACGCATCATCCTTAAATATTACAGGAATTTACTACAAATGGGTGGTTTTCACGGGACGAATTTCATCTACAACCAATTCTAATTAATAGGCTATGACTGTCATTTTACGGGTACGGGTTTGCTTGGCAAGCCGAAGGACGTGGATTCGATCCCTGACGGAGATTAAAAAATATATTCTTAATCGATTTCTGAGCTATAAAATACCCCTGGTTGATGTGAATTCAACCACTCACCCGTAAAATGGCAGACATTACCTATTAATCGAAATTGGTGGTACACGAATGTCGTCCCGCGAAGACCACCCATTTATAGTGAATTCTTGTAATAATAATAAGGAAGCTTGAATATCGGGTTGTAGTCTATGACGTTGGCTAATCAACACGCCATATGCAACGCTTATCTATGTGTAAAATGGTAAGCGTCATAATATCCACAAATGGAACTTCAGAATCACTATCACCATATATGTAGGTATTCTCCTGTACGTGCTTACATAAAAAAAGTACCATCACCTGTATTTATGTAATATAATCGATCGAGCACGACTTTTCTAAGGCCTTTGTTATGTTATAATGGTTGTTTGCATAAGTGTGCGGATATATATCGATGTGTAATATGTTTGTACGGAAATGTCTGTGTGCTATATGATGTATTGTACATATAGTACATATAGTACATAATATTACATAATGCATATATCATGTCAATATCACATCGTTTGTGATTTAATTGTTGTGTGAACATCAATTCAATCATACGAATATATCATTGTACTGGATAATAATAAATCATAAATGTAAAGCATCATATCTTACATTTAATTTTCTGATGATAACTAATTTCTAAAGATATTAACATTTTTAATTCTAAGTATACAATTCAAACTAAAATAATTTTATATACTAGTGTTATTATTTTTTAACAAAGGGTAACAGAGGGTTTTAACTCCAAAGGAAGGCCGCCCATCTGGCAAGAACCTTGACTGGCGGACCTGGAAATCCCTGAACAGATTAAGAATCGGAGCTGGTAGAACAAAGGACAACTTCGAGCGGTGGGGAATGCTTAGGCAGGGAGAGTCACCATTGTGCGACTGTGGAGACCTGCAGACCGCCTCACACCCAAGACCTTGTTCCATGTGCCCAACAAGCTGCACATCTCAAGGCCTAATGCTGGGCAACACACGGGCTATCGATGTTGCCGATATTGAGAAGAAAAAATTGACGTTGCTGACACGAAGAAGAAGAACAGAGGGTATATTAAATAAATAGATTTTCGGTAAAAATAATAATACTTGTGATTTTTTTATTATTAACAACTATTTTTACACTCTATGACGCTCAGCCATGGAGGCTGGACGCTGCAAGCGAGAAACGTGTGTTGTGTTTGTGTTTGTGTGTGGGTTGGGGAGATTGCAAGTGTATATTTATCTGTTTCTTGAAGAGATCCAGATTGTAAGAAGAAGGCAACACAGACGCTGGAATAGCATTCTATAGCTTACCGGTGCCATTAAGGAAGGAACTTTGGAAACTATATGTATAAAATAATGTTGATATCCTCCTCTCTTAAAAAGGTAGTTATTCAGTCATGTGGTGGCAGGATGAGGAGCAGATTAACAATACAAAGACTTTTTCAGAAGCACATATATATTCCGATAACTTTACAAAATCAATATATTTGTAAATATTCTATTTTTTATTTTAACAGTTGTGATACTTTTCTTTCTTGGCTAAGAAGTAATAAATATCAACTGCCGCTATCGCAATGCCTGTCATAGCTAATTAATGTCCAATTTAATCGAACCTGACCTAACTGGTGGTCTCGACGGACTCTTTCAGGGGGGTTATTGCTCGCCTTAAATATATTCTAGTGATTATAAATAACAGCGCACTTCTACTTAATCAAATTTATATTAACCAAGCGTAATTCAGAAGCCTAATACTAGAACTACGAGTACACAGATAAAACTACACTAAGTCTCTAACTACATTCCTTAGAATACTTCTGTAAACTCAAGAAAAAAAAATTGATATTAGCTTGATATAGCTCTTTTAGGCTGATACCGAGAAGCCTCGAAAAACGATCTTTTGTCACTTATTTTTGTTCGCTCGCCTGACATGCATGTTTAGTAATGTTAGTTTTAATTATTTATAAAATTACGCGGCGTTTGAATCAGTCATTTGATTTGTTGACAGTTGATGACAGTTGCTTCATTTCATGTTGGCTTAACTGTCCTCTTCAATTTGTTTTTTTGCCGTGGTTACATGGCGGCGCTGCATGTCACAGTGTTCCGGCAGTCGTCAGTTAATCCGACCGGCCAGCGAGAACGCCATGTAAAGGTCATGAAATATAATATTTATTTATTAACAATATATATATAAAACCGATAAGGATTATTTTCAAATCCTTTAAAGTTATGCACCTATAAAAATTATTTTAGCATTGAAATGAAAAAAAAAACTATATATTTTTGATTGTATGTACGAGTTATGTACTCGTATTTTATATTCAGGTGAGTGTCTTTGGTAGTAACTTAAAAATATAAGCCAAATCGTTTATAAAGATACTTGTAATATCTGTTAAAGTTTCACTATTGAGAAACCAATGTGGAGAACTCACCGTAATACTGATTTATGCGATATCTACCAAGATGACATAATGTTTCATTGCAATTGGTAGACTACGCTGGTAACGTCACGTTCAACTTATAGACTAACATCCTCCTCTCTTGAGGAAGAAAACGAGTACACATTGCAGGGATAATTATCGGATCGCGTGGTTTAAGTATGAGGAGCAGATGAACAACACACTGACTTTTTCAGAAGCAAATTAACATATACTTAACTACAAGATAAAAATTTACAAACTTTGGTATTCTGTTCATGCCACGGACAATCAACGATCTAACTCCGCCGAACTGAAGCGCGCTTTGTAAAACCGCAGCGCCCTTCAGGCGATAGGCCCTTTGACGAGTTATCTTCTGTCAAAAACACCAAAATGGCAACAAATACATGTCTGACGAGCGAACGAAAATAAGACACGAAAGATTGTATATCGAGGTTTTCGGAACCAGTCTGCAAGGGCTATATCATGCTGATGTAAAGACATTCATGACTATGTTGAAAAGACGCGTCAAAATCTATTTATTTTTTATTATGCAAGTGAATTATATACCTATTTTTTTTATAAATGTCAATATTATCATTATCTGCTTCCCTAACTGGACCATATAGTCGACACAAACTGCCGTCACAAAGTCTGCCGCTATGGCGCTCGCGTTATCTTGTACCAGATCAGCTCCCTAGAACTCCACCAAATACACTACATTTGGTAGTGTGTTAAGCGGCAGCTTGATTATTGGAACCGATTCGTTAATTACATGAAAGTGGAGCTTTTATTTTTTTGGAGTATTTACGCTCCATTTTCTGGGAACCATAGCGTAAAAAAAGGATAGGGTGTGCAATGTATGTCAAATTTAAAGAAAAGGTTGCTGTTGCAAAGAATACTAAGAGTATGATGGAACATAATGAAGAATGAAATTTTTGTGATGTGAGGTAGTCGACAAGTTAATAAAGTCCACCATCGCCTCTTGCCCTACTGTAGTATGAACTCTACAACGTTCGTTCTCTCACCTCATCATTCTTTGCGAAGTCAAGCCATCGAACACCTAGTATTCTACGCTATCTGTTTTTGAAATTCATTAAATGGCTGCATTAGCTTTTGGTAACATTTTCCACACTCGTATGAAATTATATTTCTAAAGATAACCTTTACTGGCAGGTATAGCTTAGTTGTTAAAGCGTTTTCTTCGCAAGCTGAAGGTTCTGGGTTCGATCCCCAACGAAGATTATTATTTTTTATTTTTAATCAATTTCTGAGCTCTTAAATACCTCCGGTTGGTGTGAATTTGATCCCTCACCCGTAAAATTCCAGTCATAGCCTATTAATCAGAATTAGCGGTAGACGAAAGTCGTCCCGTGAAAACCACTTATTCATAGTGAATCCCTGTAATAATAAGGATGATGCCTGGAATGTCGGTTTGAAGTCTATGACGTTGGCGGATCAACACTTCACATGCAGCGCTTAGCCATATGCAGCGTGGTAAGCCAAAGAGTTTCACACGTGAGACCTCAGAATCACTATCACCATTTCTTGGTATTCTCCTGTATGTGTTTACATACAAACTCTGTTGTAGTATAATTATCTTTACTCTTAAATCACCTCAAATCTTAAGAAACGACTCTGAATATGGGTGTAAGAATACAGAATTCTTATATTATTACTCTTGAAAAATATGCATGAAAAATATGCTTGAACGTTCTTCTATAAGAAATTGAACTACCTTGCTTTGAGGATTTCAACACATTTAAAAGGACAAAATTCAAGAAGGTGCAACTATTAGATGATTTTCTGATTTTGGAGTTGTATGACCTTTTCAAAGGCTTAACAGAGTTCTTAGAGATAGATCTGACATG
Source organism: Glossosoma conforme (assembly GCA_022606575.1). Taxonomy (NCBI): domain Eukaryota; kingdom Metazoa; phylum Arthropoda; class Insecta; order Trichoptera; family Glossosomatidae; genus Glossosoma; species Glossosoma conforme. The sequence goes on along the minus strand of JAGTXR010000058.1, from coordinate 2,529,561 downwards.
GAATGAGACGAAAAACGCAGCTTCTGACATAGCCTTGAGGCGGAATTTTGTGACGATTATATGCTCCAGTTAAGGCAGCGCTTATGTAATGATGATGCAATGAATATGTGGCACCAGTCTGGGGTCCATCAGCCCATTGAAATCAATTGGATACTGCCCTGAATGATGCATGCACAGTCGTCACAGTCTGCCTCAAACCAACACTCATTTCAAAACTATACCCCTTGGCTGATATCGCACCAACAAACATAAGACGCAAAATCATATAAGCGGAAGGAATGCGTAAGGCAATCAACCAACATCTTGTATAATTAGATATCCCCAACACCCAGACTGAAGTCGCGAAGCAGCTTTCTCCAGATCCACACAACCTCTCACATCCGGCTCTAAAAATGAGAGACTCCAGATCTGGCAACAAGTCGCAACAGAGGATTTCATTACTCCAAAGGAAGGCCTCCCAACTGGCAAAAACCTTGACTGGTGGACCAAGAACTCCCTGAACAGATTAAAAACTGGAGTTGGTAGAACAAAGGACAACCTCGAGCGGTGGAGAATGCTTCGGTAGGCAGTCATTATTGTGCGACTCCGGAAACCTGCAAACAACCTCACACCTAAGATCCTACTCCATGTTCCCATCAAGCTGCACATCTCAGGACTTAATGCTGGTCAACACACGGGCTATAGATGTTGCCAGATACTAGGCAGAAATAATTTGACGTCGCTGACACGAAGAAGAAGAAGAATGGTGATGAGGTATTTGTAACTGTTTTTAAGCCACTAAACCGCTTAGGGCGAAGCTCTTAGTATGCTTGATTGTTAATTCATTGAACGTGACCCGAACTGCGTAGCGTAATCGATTGGTCCACGCTGTCATACCGAATAGTACATAACTGTTATAATCTTGTAATATATGCACATAAATGTGCATAATGATGCTCTAGAGCGGTGTGATGAATGCATATTTACAACATATGTTGTTGCAGAATAACACATACATTTAAATGTCAAAGGGAGAAGCCATTTTGTGAATTCTATAACCTTTAATAATGTGACTCAACGCTACATATGGGTTAAGTTAACTATGTAAATATGATATTATGAACGTTTTGGAGTTCCATATATTTGTTATTATGTTTTACGCAAGCTGGAAAACGATTAGATATTTAGTATGTTTCATATACGGTCCCATAACTGAAGCATTAGGTCGACACAAACTACGACCACAAAGTTCTGGCAGCCGCTTTGGTCCTCACCTCATATATTCGATTGTATTGACATCCTTCTCTCTTAGTTAGTTATTGTATTGCGTGGTGGCAGGATGAGGAGCAGAAGAACAACACACAGACTTTCCAAGAAGCACATATATTTTCATGATAAACTTTACAAACTTCCGGCCCTAGCGGAATAACATAATACGACCTCGCGGTCGGCACACTACTGAACTGAGCACTCACCGCCGCAAGTGGCGATCTATATGACTAGTCCTCCTAACGGCATTACAAAATGACAACACATGCGTGTCCGATAAGCGAAGGAAAATAAGAGACGAAGGATCGTATATCGATCGGTTTTCGGTACCAGTCAGCAAGGGCTATATCATGCTGACGTCAGTTTACTCTTACGCATTCCACTTATACAATCATTAGATGGGAATCATTGCTACAATAAAAAAAATGATAATTATGCGACGATGAGACCGGATGTCAAGTTGATCAGTGTCATGAATTGATCGCGGCAATAAAATGCAGCCCATTACAACACAGTGCTTCGGCAATAATTGGTAACGTGATGCAATTCATTTCGAGTGTCTGTAATTTTCTGTGAACTGGCTTGGGAATTCCAGTTCCCAGCCTTTCTTCTTCTTCGTTGTACCAATCCGGTGGATTGGTTTGCAACGACAAAATCTTGCATCTCGATATCCACTCTTCTAGATCCTCTGCAATCCTGTTTAGCTCAGCATAAGAGCTACAACACATGTCCTCGAACACTTGCTGCAAATACTCCCGTCTAGGGCGCCCTCTGAAGTTTCTGCCCTCAATCATCCCTTCCACAATGTCGTGAAGAAGACCATCGCGGCGCATGATGTGACCGATCCATCGGGCTCGCCTCTCTGAGATGGTTCTTACTAGGTGCCTATCTTTCTTGATTATATTGAGGACCTCATTGTTCGTGACGTGGTCTTGCATTTCATTTCGAGTGTCTGTAATTTTCTGAGAACTGGCTTGGAAATTTCAGTTCCCAGCCTTTCTGTGAGTATGTCTATCGGAGTTCTTACACTTTCCTATACTGTGCTGAAAAAATCCTTGATTTCTTAAAAATTTAGGTCAAATATATGAGAATATTAACATAGCTTGACCTTGTTTAGATATCAAACAACAATCGGTGAATAAACGAAGAATAACTCGACTATTACGTGTTTATCGGATGTGGCAAAAAAATCATAAACTACAGCAGTTTTTTTTTGTTTAATTAGGTTAATTATGGTATTTCAACGATAAACACCTTCTTCTTCTATATAAAGGACAAATCCGGCCTATCCTTGAATACGGCAGTCACCTTAGGATTGGAGCCCGGAAATACCTTCGAAACTTAATTGACTCAGTTTAAAGAAGAGCAATTCGTTTGATAAACAATGACACTCTTACGTCTAACCTGCAATCAATGGAACACAGGCGTAAGATTGGTTCTTGGGAGCTTAAAGAACTAATTCCTCCTGCACCCACCCTCAATCTCGTTTTACAGATGCCGAATATCCATACACGGTTAATGTGTGTCGACCAAGAACTGGCAGTTTCCAATGTTCCTTCCTAAATGCCACTGGTAGGCTTTGGAATGCTCTTCCAGCGTCTGTGTTTCCTCCTTCCTACAGTCTGGATCTCTTCAAGAAACAGATAAATATACACTTGCAATCTCCCCAACCCACACACAAACACGAACACATCACACGTTTCCCACATGCAGCGTCCAGCCTCCCTGGCTGAGCGTCATAGAGTGCACTGATCTTGACCGGATGTGCTCTCTTGCATGCGTTTTACATAAAAAAAATACAATTGAAAAGTTTAACAAAAACAATACAGTTTATAAAATTAACTTTTGTATATGTATTTTTTAAATTATTGTTTATGTACAAGCGTTATTCACGTCATCTAATGGCGGTGAAAAAAATTATAATTAATTCCAACTGCTAAGAAAAGAAACATTTCAAATGTGTGTGATAAATGATAAATCACTCTTATTCGATATATCGTATATCAAATATATCAATACTTTTTTTTTGTATTAAGCCCTACATAGGGAGTGGGAAATTGAAACGTTGCAAACGAAATTGACTTGTACAATATCCGTTTGGTCGATGGTAGACTATACCGTAAAAATACATTCAGATACTATCAAAGTCAAGTTGTTACTAATAATACATTCATTCTCTTTTTGGCGGTGGGGTTCATTGAACCAAACTGTATACGAAAAAAAATATGGAATTTTTTTTAGCGTTTAAAAATATGACCATATTTTAAGAGCGTCAAGATTGATATTGTGGCTTTTAGGTTGAACCGTGTGTGGCGAATTTCTTGTTAACAATTTTTCGACCGCCATTGCAGGGGTCTTCTTCAGGATTGATGACTCATCAATCATCAGTCATCAATCCTGAAGAAGACCCCTGCAATGGCGGTCGAAATATTCGTTAGAAGAAATTCGTCACACACGGCTCAACTCAAAAGCCACACTATAAAATCTGGCCATGAAAACCTAATAAGTTACTTAGGGTTAAGATTGTTTAGACTTTAGAATATATTGAAATATTGTATTGTAATACTCTATGAAGCACTGAAGACTTACATGAATATTTTACAACTTTTTTTCTATGTAAACACATAAGGGAGAACACCGATAGATGGTGATAGTAATTCTGAAGTCTCGTCTGTGGAATTCTATGACGCTTACCATGATGCATATGGCTAAGCGCTGCATGTGGAGTGTTGATACGCCAACGTCATAGACTACAGCCCGAGATTCACGCATCATCCATATTATTACAAGAATTTACTATGAATGGGTGGTCTTCACGGGACGACTTTCGTCTACCACCAATTTTAATTAATAGGCTATGACTGACATTTTACGGGTGAGGGATGAAATTCACGCCATCCGGGATTATTTTAAAGCTTAGAAATCGATTAAATTATTTTTTTTAATCTCCGTCGGGTATCGAACCCTCGACCTTTGGCTTGCAAAGCAAAAGCTTTAACCATTGAGCTATACCCGCCGGCTAACTGATACATTTATATGAAAAAATTTATCGATGTCATTTTTCTCACCAATAAATCGGAGAAAAATAAAAATCCTCACGACTGTAGAATACTTTTCTTTGATTTGTTAACAAAATAAATGTCATATAAGGTAATGTTTCTTATAATTTCTAGAACATTCAAACCACGAATTGTAATCACTCAGTTCTATCTGTCGCCACTATCCATGCCTTATGCCTAGACATATCTGCACTATAAAGTCCACCTGGAAACATACTAGTATATAGTTCTCGATGACCTTCAACACAGAAATCTGAGATCTTAATGAGACAACATCTGCAGTATCCAAGTCATATATTGCGTGATTTTTAAACAGATTTTTTAAGAAGTTACTATGAATAGCCCGAAGATTACATGTCTTAACATCCTCCTCTCTTTCAAAAGGTGTTACTATTCAGTCGCTTGATGGCAGGATCAGGAGCAGATTGATAACACATACTTTTTCTGAAGCACATTGACATATACTTACGATAAACTTTACAAGCTTCCGGCCCAGGCGCAATGACATGCCTGCCGGCGTATGCGACATTCTCGGCCGTCAGCACACAACTGCCGCGCTCGTGACGGGCGTCTCATCCAGCGCCACAAGCGGCGGTCTATATAACTAGTCGCAAATGCCAATATGGCGACACATGCATGTCGACAAGCGAACAGAAATAAGACACGAAAGATTGTATATCAAGGTTTTCGGTACCAGTCAGCAAGGACTATAACATGATGATGTCAGTCTCGACCCAAACAACAACGCGCGGCAAGCAACATGTTGTAACCCATCCACGTTTTTGTCCACGACAATGCTGCTTAACTTAAGCTCATAATGATCAGATCGAAATAGCGATGAATGATGATCTTCGCTTAATATGTCATTGACATTGACATTGACCGTGTATATCATATGTGTTTTGATAATATGAAGTGTTAACTCACCTAGTAGACTGAGGCTGGCGATCCATGATGCTTCCTGATCGGTGACCGTGAAAGCATTTGCTGGACCATTTGTTGGAAGTGTTTTGTTGGTATCTTGTAAAGAAGCTATCGCTGGTGAAGCATAGCCCTTGCCGAGACCTGCTGCGAAGGGTCCTAAGGAGACTGCGAGGGCAGCAAGGATCTGAAAGAAAAGTAACAAGGTTTAGTATTTTATCTAGTACTTGGTACATTATGTTTGTCTTTTAATTGCTGTATTAAAAAATTAGAAGTCGCTGCTGATTGACTGGTATTGATAATTTCGAAATACGCGCATTTTCTGCAGTACTAAGGACTTTAATATGTAACTAAGCCTCTAGATATAAGTTCATTAGTATGACCTTGACCGTATAACTGACAGCGTGTAAATTAATCATCATCATCATTACCATGTCCACTCCCTTAACTAGAAGATATAGCATTGATAAAATGTCGTCACAAAGTCAAAGTCTTCACATCATCCCATGTCAGCTCTGCCTCCCTCAGCTGCGTCGAGTGCATTTTTTGTATAGTTTCCGACGGCTTTTTTTTGGGGTTTAAGCACTTACCAAGGCATTGTTTTCAGAGTACTTTCTCGTTATACAAGTAGTACCGGGCTTTGGTGAGCAACGCCAAACGTGGGTGTAAGAGTTAGTGGTTCAGACGTTAAAATTTGGACTTTTTGACTTCTCTACGATCTGCATCTATGTAGCCTAAATGTGCATCGGCAAAATGTCCTTTAGCCAAACGATTACTGTTGAATAATCACAATAACAATAAATCAATCTTTATTACTGCAAGCATTCAGTTCTCACATCCGCCATTGATAGCCTTAAATACACAAACTATTTGAATTCCATCGATTAGAGGCCAGAGCTCTATTAGCATACTCTAAATGCTAACGACCGCCGCTTAGTGGTGACTAATGCGCATTCGGACATAACTTTGCATTAAAAGATTATAAAATAACAATCAATCTTTATCGCTGTCCAATACCTGCTAAAATAAGACGTTTTAAGCCAATATCTACACAGTTCATATCGGAAACACAATCAATTCATGTGACAAATGTTAGGTGATTTTGTTAAAATAGGTGTAAATCAAACACACCTGTTATTTCTTGTGTAATGTGCAACAATCTATGCAATATCTCGTGGCTAATAACCAGATGCAATATGTGATTTATTGCAATGTTGCGTAAATATATTGTTCAACAATATTCGTGTCGTGCAAGAGTTATTTTATATACCGTATCGGAATGTCGGTTTACTCAAATAAGTTTATTGGAAAAAAAAGATTATAAATCTGCTGTAGAAGCTTCAGACTAACATCCTCCTCTCTTTCAAAAAGGATGTTATTCCGGCGCGTGGAGACAGGTTTTAATAAACATATAAAGTTGCGAATTGTACCCTGCAAGTTACACACAAATAATATGCGTCTGAGAAATAGTTGAAGAACGTAGGAGCCTATTCCATGTCAGCCTCGTTAACCACTCTTGTAACCCTGACGATTTCCCTGATGAAATTTAACAGCAAGGGACCGTCAGAACTAAGCAGCAATTCAGGTAAATCTTCCCAAGAAATGGTAGAGACTCCCAAGTGACAACACAGAATGCGTCTCCTGTTCTCATGGATGATGCACTCAACGAGAGAGTGTCTCAACGTCTTTTGCATGCCTGGATAGCATGGACATGCGTCGCAAGAAGAGAGGCCAAATCTTTTTAAGAATCCTCTGAAAATTCCGTATCCGGTAAACGCTTTAGTGAGATGAAAGTCCACGGAGTTCATCTTTTTTCAAGTCAGTAAGTGTTCGATGGATGGAAAGAAAGACTTGGTTATTCCTCCCGAGGTTGATTCTTGATATGCTGTATTCCAGACAGCAAACAAATCATGCATTAACTTCTTCAAGGCGTATCAGAGAAGAAAACAGTATGACAGGTGGCAGAATTAGGAGCAGATTAATAACACAGACTTTTTCTGAAGCACATTGAAATATATTTACGATAATCCTTAAAAACCTAAGGCCTAACATAGCCACAGCATTAGGCCGAGCCACAATACAGTATGACAGTTGCTGCATTTCATGTTGGTGCAACTGTCATCTTAAATTTGCTTTTTTTGCCGCGATTATTGGCGGCGCGGCATGTCACAGTGTTCCGCAGTTGTCAATTGACTAGCGCCCGGCCGGCGAAATGCCATACCGGTCGGGCGTAGAAATTAAGTCTTTATTTAAAATAGACGCGAATTGTGCTTCGAAAACAAGTTCTTTGTGTTTTTAATCTGCTGCTGCATCCTGTCGCCCGGTAATTCGATATCCAATTCAGAGAGGAGGATGTCACAATCAAATCCGCTGAAATTTAGTGTTACGCGGTGCACCGATTAAGAATCAATGCTTTAGGACGACGAGAGCCCGGGGCTCGAATAAATGGCAACTGCAGCTTTAAATACACTTAATTATTTTTGCAATAGCTTCGCAATGGCATACTTAGCTTGTGCTCAATACCTTAATAGCCCAATGCAATATACGATTTATTACAATAGCGAGTGTTTGTTGATGGCGGAAAATGTTTGCTTGCCGTGTAGTGGATATCTATTGAAGAATTTAACATGCTCCCTGTTAAATGTTGTAAGATAGCAAAGTTCTATTTTCATTGATATGTCATTTTCGTAGATTTTGAGATAAAGAAGAAAGACTTGGTGAAAACTCTCCCTGTCCCGTCCTGTTTTTGGAGACCCAAATGGGGACCCGTTAAAACGCAAAAATCTACTTGTTTAGACCATTGCTCTATTCATTATCAGCCTGTATCCGTCCACTGTTGAACCTAAGCCTCCCGCACGAGTCTCTAACCTCTTTGATCCTCTGCCTTACAGGTCCGCGTACAGGTCACTCCCGCTATTCTTCTTATGTCGTCAGTCTATCTTGCAGGGGGTCGACCAATGCTTCGTATGCTAGTTCTTGAGCGCCATCCCAATACTTTTCTTCCCCATCGACCGTCATCTCTTCGACAGATATGTCCTGCCCATTGCCACTTGAGTGAGCTTATTCGTTGGGTAGCCTCCACTATTTGAGTTCTTCTGCGTTACATCTTAAAGCGATACTTCGAGCATGGATTTCTCCATAGCACGCTGGGTGACCTTTATTTTATGGGTAAGACTTGCTGTTAGATTCCACGTCTGCGCGTAACTTAATACAGGGAGGATGCATTGGTTAAGCTCTTTAGTTTTAAGACATTGCGAAATTTTCGCGTTAAAAATGTACTTTAGTTTTCCAAATGCTGCCCATGCCAGTTGTATACCTCTGTCGAATTCTTTTGAGAAGTTACTTCGTCTTAGTTGTATTACTTGCCCCAGATAGGTATAGTCGTTTACAACCTCTATTTGTCTTCCTCCAATAGATTAAAGGGTCAAAAGTCTGGGAAATATGACTATTTATCATGGCTTTAGTTTCATCCATGCTCATTTTCAGACAAATTTTGTTTGACGCTTCATTGAGGTCGTAGTCTTGAAGCTTGTCAGGTGATTCGACTATAGGCATTATATCATCTGCAAATCGGAGATGAGAAATGTACTCTCCTTTATATGTATTCCACATTTTGTCCAGGATAGCAGTTTAAATATGTCTTCTAGGTCGTTTGTGAAGAGTTTGGGAGATATGACATCTCCTTGCCTTACACCTTTGTTTATAGATATATTGTTAGTGCTATCATGTAGCTGGACATATTCCTTATGGTAAATGTAATTCAACCAAGTGTCTGCGATCAAATGTACGTTCAGCCAAAATTTCTGAAAAATAAATAACGTCATATGTAAACATGGATATCATATGTCCTGCTTCTTTCGTCAACTTCCATATATTACGTTACAAGTCACGTTCAGACAAAGGCATCTGACCTAAGTTCTTGGTGACTAAAGTCATGATTAAAGTCCGGTTATTATTGTAAACAATACATCCAGTTCTAGTGCATGCACTAATCATTTTACTGGCATGCCTACTCGTGTTCAATTAAAACCGAATTGAAGGAGCGTAAATCAAGCGATAGTGCCCGGGATATTTATTAGTGTGAGATAGTCAAACTCACTCGGCCAAGATGCCTAGCGCAAACGAGCTTAGTGTTTAGTACTTAGTAATTAGTGTTCGCTAGTATCTGTATTAGCAAACGTATTTAATACAGATTTAGTAGTAAAATTAGTAAAATTTATCCTTCAATTCGATGCGTAATTTAAGAGATAAAAGTGCCGCCTATGTACCGCTGCACTTTCTTCACTAAGATTACTGAAATATATGTATCGAGTATCTTTAAATTAATGTACACACTAGAATGTATGCTCCATTAACATCCTTCGGGTATCAATTTCAAGATAAAATAAATAATTTTGAGTCGATTAGGTTTAAGCTTGTCTCGCATCCGAAAAATAGGTGTGTTTTATAGTGCACGTCGGTATTTCACCGACAAACAACAAACGACAAACGACATATACACAATAACATCCTCCTCTCTTTCAAAAGGTTCTTATTCAGTCGCTTGAGGGCATGATGAGGAGCAGGTTAGCAAAATAAAGACTTTTTCTGATGCACATTGACATATATTTACGATAAAACTGGGTTTCCCCGATCGATCGACTTTTACAGCGATCGATCGGGACTTAACTATGCGATATCGCCGACGACCGGCACACGACTGGCGCGCCCTCGTGATGGGCGATCGCACCGCGCTTGATTAAAACATATATATGAAGATATATTGATCTTTGTCAGAGATCGAACACACAATCTGAAGTATGGTAAGTAAGCGCTTTACCTCTTAGCATTACTTATCAGAAATTTTGAAATAAAATATTATCGATCCCGTGTTAGCTAAGCATCGAGTGCAGTTCTCATTGATAAGCAATAAATAAATTATTATATGATTTGCGCAGATTTTTACTTTTCGTCGGTAAGCAGCTGGCTGGAATGCCTGCTTTACCGACCTAACAAAGTGCCTGAAGCTATCGTGACTACTAAACAAGATAAAGTGACTTAATTTTACAATAATAGATTAATCGCATATTAAAAAGTAATAAGGAATTTCAGCATAGATTGCTTTGTTAACAGCGTAATAAGCTTTTAATTGACTTAATGCTAGCACGTGCAAGATAATACCTTTTTATGTAAACACATACAGGAGAATACCGATATATGGTGATAGTAATTCTGAAGATCCATCTGTGGATCATATGACGCTTACCATATTACATATAGTTAAGCGTTGCACGTGGCGTGTTGATCAGCTAACGCCATAGACTACGGCCCGAGATTCACGCGTCATCCTTATTATTACAGGAATTTACTATTAATAGGTGGTCTTCACGGGACGACTTTCGTATACCACCACTTTTAATTAGTGGTCTGGCATTTTAAGGGTGAGGGATCAAATTCACACCAACCGGGTTATTTTAAGGCTCAGAAATCGATTCAAAATCTTTATTTTTTTAATCTCCGTCAGGATCGAACCCACGACCTTTGGCTTGCAAAGCAAACGCTTTGACCATTGAGCTATACCCGCCGATACCTGCAAACGGTAGATAAAGAAATCATCAACATCATCAGCCTGTATCCGTCCACTGTTGAACGTAAACCTCCCGCATGAGTCTCCATTCTCTTCGAACTTCCGCATCCAGGTCACTCCCGCTATTTTTTTTATGACGTCAGTTCATCTTGCAGGGGGTCGGCCAATACTTCGTTGGATAAGACTTGCCATAAGTTAATACAGGGAGGATGCATTGGTTAAGCACCTTTGTTTTAAGACATTCAGACTGATGTCAGGAGCTTGTAAAGTTTTAACGTAAATATATGTCAACGTGCTTCTGAAAAAGTCTTTGTTTGCTGACCTGATCCTCATCCTGCCATCACGCGACGGAGTAACACCTTTTTGAAAGAGAGGAGGATGTTAGTGGGAAACACAAACTTTCTTTAGCGTGGTCTGTATCTGCCGCTATAGAAGGTTTGACTGTACTTAAAGCTATCATTACAACTGTACATTAAATACATAATTTATTTACGTAATGGCTAAATATTAACACTATATATATAAAGAGATAAATATATTTTGCTAATGCCCTTTGACACACTTAGCAAAATAACTGTAGATTTGAAAAGTTTACCGATTTGTTGTTAAATCATTACTAATTACTTGTATTTAGATTAAATACGATTTAATTGTCTTACTTTCAATTTTGACCTTATTTCGGTTGACTACATTAATTTTACTTTTTCTACCTCACAGGTAGAGGAAGTTGATATCAGCTTGATATCAGCTTGATATCAGCTTGAAATAGCCGTTTGAGGCTGGTGCAAAAAATCATCGATATAGGATCTTTCGTCTGTTCTTTTTGTTTGCTCGTCGTCCATGCATACATGCATACATAAAAATGTTAGTAACATAAGACATGGCGCTTGCGTCACCATTTTGTTTGTTGTGACAGGTGCTACCTATCACGGGGGCGCTACCTGTCACGCTATTAGTTCCGTAAATAGGCGCTAGGTGAATTTCGGGCAGTAAATGCGGCGTTCAGTGGGAATCTGCCCGGGACGTGTGAGGAACGCAGAAAAATTCGTCCCGGGCATATTTGATGAATTTTGTCATTTTTATGTCTTAAATATATTAAAATGTGCTTCACTACAAGATTTATGATTTGGAGATCTGCTCCCCATCCATTAATCCACCCGTCCAAATGACAATCTCGGTAAAGCAGAGCCGCTTTGAGTAACGAGGAATAATCATAAATAATGACATCAGCATTATATAGCCCTTGCTGACTGGTACCGAAAGCCTCGATGTACAATCTTTCGTCTCTTATTTCTGTTCGCTTGTCGTACATGTATGTGTCGCCATATTGGCATTTCGGACTAGTTACGTATATCGCCATTGCGGTGCTGTGCGACAGCCTATCACGAGCGCGCTCGGTTGTGTGCCGACGTCGGCGAGTTGATATTGTATTGTGGCCCGGCCTGAATGCTGTGACTAAGAAAAAGACTTTACGTTGTTAATCTGCTCCTCACCCTGCCACCACGCGACTGAATAACTACCTTTTGAAGAGAGGAAGATATTAATACCTATATTTAAAAATTGTTTCTTGTTGTATTCTTATTTCATCTTATTTCAGGATCGTATTAAATAAAAATTGTAATGTTTCTGAAAGAAAGAAAGAATTAAAATTGAAAATTGAGGACGTCAGCTTATAGACATATATTTGATTAAGCCGTCACAGATCCATCGGCGTAACTAAAAATCCATCAAATTATTTTAATTTTTTCCACGAATTGTACAAAAAAATTTTTGTATGGGCAGTTAAACTTAATTTATTCTGTTAACTAACCGGACACTGAGTCTATAAAGTCAAAAGGGAATACGAGCGAATCGTGGACAATAAAATAAAACACATTGAAAAGAGGAAATCGAACAATATACAGGATGGCGCAAAAATATTAAAAAAGAATATATATAATCATATATATAATCGTGTCGGAAGCAACAGGGTCAGATCCTGTATACCTAAAAGTGGGCGACGTCGATGGCGTCACTCTCGGCCGTCATCAGGTCTTCCTGGGTGCAGCTACTCGGACACAGCGCACACTCTAGAAGGTGTAACAGGGTCTACTCCACGCCGCAGTCACATTCAGTCGATCCGCTGTAAAACAGCCAGGCTTTCATTTGTGTCCTCATCTTGCATACACCGGTCCGAAGTCTGTTAAGGGATGTCCATATATTCCGCCCTTGATCGTGTCCAGGGGCTAGCTCCTCTTTCAGGGCAATCTAAGCATTCCCCTCGGTTGCGATAATCATAAGATGTCGATTTTCATAATTAAATCAACGAAAAATCTCTCCTGTGACGAAACCTAACGATATTTATTTATATACTATACAGATTCCTGTAAATAATACATGTAGGTTGATAAAGGGAATGACTGCAGTTCCATGTTCCTACCGCAGATGTCACAATGAGTACTGAAAGTAGCTAAACCATATATCATGGCAAGATCATGGAATCTTGGATGGCATATATCGACAACCGATGCATAAGGGTTAAACATATAAGATCTACAGTTACACTGCCATTGCGTTATTACAAACCTTTGTGTTTTTTTATGATGTGTAAACAAACCATGTACACCTATTAGATTAAAAAAAAAACTTTTTTTTTCTGATTATTTTATGAAATAAACTTTGTATGAGAAGGTATTTGCTATATATTTTCATGTGCATCAATTGGTAAAAAAACGTTAGTATTGATAAAGAATTTTAGTTTCAGTTAAGCCACCCTATTCATTAAGCACCGTGGATTGCTTATTGTAAAGTACAAGAACATAATTGTAAAGTACTCTTACCATAACACGATTTGCCACACTGTCAATAGGTCCGGGTGATAAAACAATCATTGTTTCGAAAGGACAAAGCCCACGGCCGAGTTCAAAAGCCCACAGAATGCGCTTTAAGCTCGATTCGGAGAATTCTTTCAGACATTTCGGACACTGAAACGGTAAACTTGTCCGTCGAGAATGCAAGAGAAAAGATTACTTTGAGCAACTCTTGCGAAAGGCCGTCAAAGGAAGAAAAAAGCTTTTATGCGAAGATAACGAAGCAGAAAAACGCAGCATATGTGTTAACGAATATATGGTCTTATAAACACAGTGTTTTTTAATGTAAACAAGTGCAATAATAATGCCAAGAAAGATAGTATAATAGTCCAACAATGTTATGTACAAAAACTATACCTTTTTGTGTATTATGAGTCATGGGGAGATGATAGAAACTAATATTTGATAAAATCTTTGAAAAATTGATCAATTCATAGATGCTTTAAAAGAACTACTCTGTGAGGCGATTTCTTAAAAAAAAAAACAAATTATTTGATCAAATCCAACCAAGCCTAACCTAAATCAAACTAATCTAACCTAACCATAGATATCGTAAACTATTTTTTTCATGAATTGATTATGTTACCTTAGGCATTTGATCCAATTTCAGTTTTCATAATGCTTTTTTGCGATATAAGGAGTATTCTGTTGAATGTTGTGCTTCACCTACAATCACCATTTTAAGCTAAATTCATGAAAGTTTTGCCAGTGCTTATCGATAAAAGAAGATGGACCTGGTTGGAACAAGTTGTAAGAATGTCGCAGGAGAGGTGCTTTTTTGAAGCCCCCGGGCTCGTGCAGACTTGGAGGGCCGTCGGTAATTGTTTATAGAAAGTACTCGGCAGATAATCGAAGTTTGTCAATATTTTAAATAAATATATGTCAATGAGCTTCTGAAAAAGTCTTTGTGCTGCTCATCTGCTCCTCATTCCTCCACCGCGCGTTCTAATAACAATCCCGGCGACTCAACGATTTCCAAGTAAACGAGATGTTAATGTATTGAATATTATTTTTTATAAATACATACTGCAAATTGCTCGCATGCCGTAAGTTAGATCAATGATAGTAATATGATTTATGAATTTAACCTTGTTTATGAATAGCTACATATATTATTGTCAAAGATCTAAAAAAAAAATTATATGGAACTCACTATAGATTACTATCTACCAAAGTACGCAGTTCCTATCAAGGCTAAACGTTATATTATGCATAATTACACATAATTATTACATAAAACAAAATATATATAAAGAGAGAGTGCATTTGAAGAAGATGATAAATGGTTTATATCTTAAATTTGCATACATTATTGAATTCAGATGTTTTTGTACTAAAAAAGAAGATAAGATCAAGTAGATACGTTGACATCAGCACGATGTAGCCCTTGCTAACTGGTACCGAAAACCTCGATAAACGATCTTTCGTCTCTTATTTATATCGCTTGCCATTTTTCAATTTCAATTTCAATTTATTTTCTTTTAGAAACATTACAAATTACAATATTTAATTCATTTCTAAAACAGGATACAATAACAATTTATAAATAACACAATAATAATAGAATCATTAAAAAAAGTCCCGAAGCCCGCTAAACAGAAGACTCCACGAAATTACTTTGATAAATCAATTCGTGGAGCTCACGTCGAAACTGGGCTTCTCTCAAGTGGAATATATCAATATTCGAGGCGTTATCGTTGAACAGTCTGATCCCTCTCCCAAGAGGCATAGTCCCTGGCAGGTTAGTATTGCCTCTAGGAAGAACAAACAATCTGTGCCTCCTTATCCTTAAATAATTGTCAGGGACAAACAAACCAATTTCAAACAAAATATCAGGATTTCTGAACACGCCGCGCACAAGGCCATATGAGTCCGCCATATTGGGACTAGTTATATAGTTTTGCCACCGACGGCGCTGGTGACCGACCACGGGTCGCAGGAGTCTTAGCGCCGACGAGCGCGTCAGTTATGTGTTGACGACCGAGAAGGTCGCATTACGGCCACAGCGGAGTAACACCTTTTTGAGAAAGCAGAGGATGTTAATACAAAAAAACGGTTATGGACCATATGCTTAAAGGTTGTGACAATGCTAGAGAAAATGTGAATGTCATATGTCGTTCCTAACAAATATCTTTCATTGTTATTCATCATTATTTATTATATTATTCTTAGTACTTCAGTTATTGGTTGACATTTATGTTTTCAATTGTTTGATGATAATGCTTAAAATTTTACACATAAGTGTAAAATTTTAAGCATATAAATGAGAGAAATTTATAATGTGTTATATTTTTCGAAAGCTTTTCTAAATATACAGCGAAATGAAAGCAATTTTAATGTTTGTGTCATAAAATTGCTTATATTCTTTATATTAAATATATTAAATGGTATAGTGTTAGTTTACGTGAAATCTTCGATACCAAAAAATCCATAAAAATCATATTTACTATAGGTTCTGATAACAGCTCGATATGACCTTTTCAGGCTGGTGCCGAAAAGCCTCGATATGAGATCTTTTGATTTTTATTTTTATTCACTCGTCTGACACGCATATATAAAAATGTTAGTCTCAGTTTTAGATGTGTAACATAAAACGCGGCGCTTACAGACGCAATTTTGTCTCTTTGGTTCTAACTGTCGCTACATGTCACGTGAGAGCGGATAGTTCACCAAATGGCCGACATGTGGTCTTCGGGCGCTGCGACTATTATTGCTAAATTTTAGTAATTATAAGACGCGGCGTACATGCATCATTTTGTTTATTTTGACAAGTCGCTACCTATCATGTGGAGTAGTATAATTCGCTAGATAGCTGCAATGAGTGTTCGGCGCAGTGACTATCTCACCACCACCGTCTCAGTCTCTGCCAGTCTCGAAGCAGCTTTCTGAAATCCACACAACCTCTCACATGCGGCCCTGAAAATGAGAGACTCCAACTCTGACAACAAATCGCACCAGAGGATTTCATTACTCCAAAGGAAGGCCTCCCAACTGGCAAGAGCCTTGACTGGCCGACCTGGAAATCCCTAAACAGATTAAGAACCGGAGTTGGTAGAACAAAGGACAACCTCGAGCGGCGGGGAATGCTTCGGCAGGGAGAGACACTATTGTGCGACTTTGGAGACCTGCAGACCGCCTCACACCTACGATGCTGCTCCATGTGCCCAACAAGTTGCACATCTCAGGACCTAATGCTGGGCAACACACGAGCTATCGATGTTGCCAGATATTGGGAAAAAATAATTTGACGTCGCTGACACGAAGAAGAAGAAGAGTCTCTGCTTAGGTATCGTAAAATAAATGTCAATTTTCTTCTTGGCGAGCTCTTTGCTTTGGCGACCTGCTCTTCATGCATCCACCACGCGTCCCGATGACGATCTCGGTGATATGGAGTTAGCTTGAATAGACGAGGGATGAACTCTCGTAAGTTTTTGTTATAAAACAGTGAAAATTTTTATTTTTTAAGCTCCGACAAACATTACGGGCCATAAAAAGATGCTTTCCTAGAGACGCTACAAAAAGCTTGGTAAATACGTTTATAGTCTTCAAAATGGACTACTGAAATACATTTTACGAAGGGCAGCCGTATAGAGAGTATGATATTGAACCAATCAATCGACCTATTGAAATATCAATTATATGAAATTACAAATGACGCTAAAATACATAAATTTGTGTCAAATGTTTATTGCTTCCTTCCTCATATATTACATTACCAGTATTAGTACACGACTAGTGAGTACAACAATAGTTCTCAACCTTTTAAAAGCCACGTAGAATTATGACTGCTTGCGAAACTTTCGTATGTAATGTAAACGCATGCAGGAGAGCACAGCTGGTTAAGACCAGTGCACTATTTAACGCTCAGCCAGGGAGGCTGGATGCTGCATGCGGGAAACGTATTTTGTGTTCGTGTTTGTGTGTGGGTAGGGGAGATTGCAAGTGTATATTTTTCTGTTTCTTAAAGAGATCCAGATTGTAGGAAGGAGGAAACACAGACGCTAGAAGAGCATTCTAAAGCTTACCGGTGGCATTAAAGAAGAAACTTTGGAAACTGACAGTTTTTGGTCCGCACACATTAACCGTGTATGGATGTTCAGCAAGTGTAAGACGAGTTTGTCAATTGTGGGTGGGTGCAGGAGGAATTACTTCTTTAAGTTCCGAAGAGCAGCAATCGTAGAAATAACGGTAGAAAAGACTAAGTGAACCAATCTTACGCTTGTGTTCCATTGATTGCAGGTTAGATGTAAGAGTGTCATTATTTATCAAACGAATTGCTCTTCTTTGAACTGAGTCAATTAAGTTAATAAGGTATTTTGGGGCTCCAATCCAAAGGTGAATGCCGTATTCAATGCTGCTATACACGGTGTTGTTAAATAAAGGGTGTATTGTCGTGCACGCTAGGGGTAGCAAAATTAACTTAGAAGTGATGTGAAAAGTTAGGTTAAGGATCGGCTCCATACGATCTACTGCCATTTAAGAACCACAGGAGTGTAAGAAACATGTTTCGCTTCACGGCTAGTTACGTTTTTTCCAATTGTCCGATACCTTATGCCAGAGCTAATAAATTATTTATTTAATCCAATTTCTTAATAACGTCATAATGTATATTACTTTCTAATTCCTAATACGTAACATAATTCAGTTCGATTATTTTAATAATACCATATTGTTGGTTATACAGAATGAATGGAAATTAATGCTGCAAAATTAAAGGCTTGTTTCTTAAATTGTTGTTAGTGGATTTTTGTAATTTATTTCAATATTCTCTAATACAAATAATTGATTTTAACAATTGATACAAGCATTAAAATTCACAACAAAAATATTTTCTATTATAACGTTTCTCACATCAATAAATCAGAAAAAAATAAACGACAGACTCTGAGATTCGAATCCAGAACCTTTTGCAAACCAATGTTCAGTCTGTGCGTGGTACCGCTGTAACACATAAAATAATGCATAAAGTATCTCACCAAAAAACCAACGCAATGGAATTTGAAAACAGATGCCTTTGATTGAATTTGTGAGAAATGGCGATTGGAGGTAGCGGACAAACCAGCCTTCCATCAATCAAAGGAATAAGGTAGGTTTTCTTGGGACATGTATTTCGAATGCCGCAGAAGAGCATACACTACACCTGCCATTTATTCAAGCTTATTTTTTTTATACACATATGATAGTGATGCATAAGTCTCATATGTGTATTATATGATGCTTACCATTCTACATATGGGTAAGCACTGCATGAGACGTATTTATCTGCCGACGTCATAGACTGTAGCCCGACATCATCCAATTATTACAGGAATTCACTATGAATTGGTGGTCTTCACGGGACGACTTTCGGCTGCGACAAATTTTGATTAATAGGCTATGACTGGCATTTTACGGGCGAGAGATCAAATTCACACAGACCGGGGTATTATAGAACTTATTTTAGATTGATTGAAAAAAAAATCTCCGTCAGAGATCGAATACACGACTATCGATTTGGTAAGCTAACACTTTCACCTCTAAGCTATACCCGCCGGTAGACTATCATGAACAATACATATAATGTACTCTGCGGAGGCATGCTGACACGGGATGAATAAAAGATCGTATTTATGGCGGCAGTTCGAGACGATATTATGCGCAATTTAGGGAAGCAAACGTGGTTTTTAATATTTGATAATAAGTATTGACATCAGCATGACATAGCCCTTGCTGACTGGTACCAAAAGCCTGGATATACAATCTTTTGTCTCTTATTTCTGTTCGCTTGTCGTACATGTGTGTGTCGCCATATTGGTATTTCGGACAAGTCCGGTCACGGGAGTGACGTTAGTTATTTAGATCGCCTATCTCGAGCGCGCTCAGTCGTGAGATTGTGATTGTGGCGAGATTGTGGCCCGGCCTGAATGCTGTGGTCCGGGCCAGAAGTTTGTAAAGTTATCGAAATATATATGTCAATGTGCTTATGAAAAAGTCTTTGTGTTGTTAGTTTGCCCCTCATCCTGCCACCACGCAATTGAATAATGTATTTTTAGAGATGAGGATGTTAGTATTAATCGCTTGTATAAGGCATACACATGTATAGATTACTATAAGTCTTCTATACAGCAGTTTCATTGCAATTTCTTAGATAATTGGCAATAATATTTGTATTGGATTTCTTGGGATCGAAAATTCCTTTAGTGGAGAGGTGTCATTAATAATATGTACTGGACAATGGAGAGGGTCACACTTGGGCGGGGAGCAAATCTTACCAGTGGCGTAACCATTGACACATGGTCTAATAGGCTTCCAGACATTTGGCTGAACAACGATTGCCCTTTTGCCCTAAGGAGCGGCTCAATCCAAATAACAACTTGAATCAAGTGAATATTTTAATTCAATTATTATTGAACATTATATTATTATTTGTACTGTAATGTACTGTATTAAACAGCTATTTTATGGAGGATCATACCTAAAGATAATGATAGTGATGCAGAAGTTTAATCTGTGGATTCTAAGACACTTAATATATTCCATAAGCGCTGCACGTGGAGCGTTGATCCTCAAGCGACATCTACCACAACCCGACTTTTACGCCTCATCCATTTTACTACCCCGATTCGCTTTTAATGAGTGGTGTTTACGAAATGTCTTTCGTCTACCAGTAATTTTAATTATTAGGCTATGATTAGCACTTTGCAACTGAGGGATCAAATTCACACCACCCGAGATATTTATACATCTCGAAAATCGATACTTTTTTATCTTCCTGGTTAATCGAACCCACAACCTTCGGTTTGGTTAGTTAACGTCTTACCCGCCAGATGTCTGAATTAATTGACATCAGTATGATATAGCCCTTGCTTTGTGGTATCGAAAACCTCATGGTTAGGATTATATGAAGCTGAAGCCACAGATGGACTTCAGTATCATCAGCAGACATCAGCATTTAGAAATCTTAAAAAAAGTACATATTAAAGTGAGAATTCTGTAAATATTTATATTACCTCGATATAGCCTTTGCAGGCTAGCGCCTAAAACCTCGATATACAATCTTTCGTTTCTTATTTCTGTTCGCTTGTCGTACATGTATGTGTCACCATATTGGCATGTTGGACAAGTCTAGTCACGGGTGTGACGTTAGTTACATAGATCGCCACTTGCGGCGCTTGTGTGACTGACCACGGCGCCGCACGGCACTTAGTTGTGTGCTGACCGTCAGAAGGTCGGAAGTTTGTAATGTTAGTGAATATATATGTGCTTCTGAAAAAGTAAGCACCAACTTGCACTGCTCTTAAGTGCGAGGTGCGGATTTATCCCACGCCCTGAAAAAAACACGTCGCTTCAGTGCGAGATGCGGATTTATCCGAATACTATATTGAATATAAGTTTTTTTTCGCATTCCGACATTCCTTCGTCAAAATTTTTTTTTACGATATGTATTGAGTTGTGGGTCATTCTACACATGTTTCAAATTTGCCTTTTTTCTAAATAATAATGGATTTATTTAATTTAGTTCTGAAGGTGAATATAAATGCAGCACTGACCAATCAAAACACATAAAAAAAATTGCCCTTAAATATTCAGCTTTATTTTTCATTGACTAATTGACTTATTTCGTGACTTTTTATGAAATCTTATTCCGAACGTAAAGGGTTAATCTGCTCATAAGCTAATAACAACCTTAAATTAGAAAGAAGGGTGTTAAAAAATATATTTAAAAAATACATTTTTCACGATCAATAATGTAGTTACGCCCTAGTGAGTACAGGTATTTTCAGTCAATAATATATGAGTATTCATACGTGTAGATGTGTGGTTTTTGACGTGACTGAGTGTTTGTTTTTATGTTAAGTGTAGATGCCATTGAATGAGAATGTGTATACAGGCTTTATTATGAAAGTAATGGAAATTTTCCGACCAATTGTACCATGCTGCCATGGAAAGTCACGTGACATTCTTCTTCGTAGTATCAATCCGGTGGATTGGTTTGCAGCAACAGAATCTTGCATCTCGAACTCCACTCCTATCGGTCCTCCGCAACCCTCTCCAGCTCAGCATAAGAGCTACAACTCATGCCCTCGAACACTTGCTGCAAATAATCCCGTCTAGGGCGCCCTCTACAGTTTCTACTCTCAACCATCCCCTCCACAATGTCGTGAAGAAGACCTCGTGGCGCATGGTGGGACCGGACCATCTAGTCTTTGTGACATTAAAATCATGCAAATCACCTTCGTAATGAACCATCAGCCATTATGAAAGTAATGCGTCCGTCATCTTGACCAACGTTCCTGGAGTTTTATGGTCTCCCAGTTTACTTACAGTCCCAACTGAAGAGATAACTGAAAGACAAACATTTAGAGACCGTGGAAAACATCCAAAAGCATGTTACAACGTTTTTGAGAGAAATTTCCGTCAAGATATTTCAGGGTAATTTTTTAGGTTTTTACGGCCAGATTTTGTATTGTGGCTTTTGAGTCTAGCCGTGTGTGGCAAATTACTCTTTTCCGCAGTCATCAACCCTGAAGAAGACCTTGCAATGGCGGTCGAAATATTGTGAAAGAGTCATTTGCCACACACGGCATAACTCCGTGTCACATGCCCATACCATCTTAGGCGGTTTTCCCTTATCTTTACAGGTATGGGAGCCACACTAAATGAACCCCGAATATGTCCCAGATTTTGTACATACAATATATACTACACACAAAGCCGAAATATCAGAAGCTCTCCACCCTTTTATAGCAGAATGAAAGACTTTTGAAGAATTTATTATAAATCTTTTTTTCTCAGTCAATTCGTATTGTTTTTGTAGTGGACCTGTATGCACGGCGAGTGGCAACATAATGGGAATGTCCAATAGCAATTAACAAAGTAATGGACACCATCTGGCGGGATATTAATGCGTTTAATTGCATAAATAACCCGAGACGCACTAAGCAAATAGCGAAACTTGTGCAAACAATGTTAAGACATACATCATGTTGAAATACTCCCGAAGTTTGTGATATTCCGTATTGTCGCTCTTTTTCATTTTCCTTTTACTTTATTACAACTGTAGTTCCATTAAATCGTCATGCCGAACATTTTTTTCCCTTTCTCAATTATCTTCAAATTTGTTTGAACACTATACAGTCCGCGCGATTACGCGATTAAACTTACGCCGGGGGCCGACTGTTTTTTTTATATAATTGCTTACAAAAAAAAAGCAAATATTTATTTGTTTATTTATATTTCAATCCCCCATCATCGTCGCTATCTTGGATCTCCTCGGTGTCATCGGGAATATCTGACAAAGCATCAGCGTATATCGTCAACTAATTCTAACCGAAAATATATTGCATTGGAATATAAAATTAAATTTAAAAAACAGTTTATACTTTGGGAAATACTTATTTCGCTAACAAACATGTAAAATTTAAATGCATACAATCGAAATATCGATCGAAAAAAATGATCAACGTTTTCCCATTTTATAAATAATAATTTTAACAAGCGTGATAAAGTCTAATCTCACATTATTTTATAAGCTTTTTTTTTTACAAAAAATGCTCGTTTAAATTTCTTATCGTCATGTGTTCAAATAAAATTAAATATGACCCTCACTGAAAAGGTTTGAGTTCTTTGAATTATGGTCGAGAGTAAAAACAACGTTTGAAAAAACATAACACTAACTGTGTACATTGGCGGAACGATCGCGCACATGTTGTGTGGCCAGCCTTTAACGTTCGGCCTGGCGATTGCACACATGTTGTGTAATCGATTGTAATGTATTAAATTTATAGAA
The DNA here is from genome assembly GCA_022606575.1 of Glossosoma conforme. Taxonomy (NCBI): domain Eukaryota; kingdom Metazoa; phylum Arthropoda; class Insecta; order Trichoptera; family Glossosomatidae; genus Glossosoma; species Glossosoma conforme. Next base: position 2,506,149 of record JAGTXR010000058.1, on the reverse strand, counting down.
TTTTACCATTCCTGATCATTTGAAACGCCTATGTACAAAAGTATTAACTACGAAATTATTTTCTAACAACCTAATAAACGTAATTATTTTATTGCTTTTTTTATTATCAGTGTTTAAAGTTATTTTTTATGTTAATTAAAATGCCTATTAAACTACTTTTTTTTAGCACTATTTACGTATTGTTACGCAAATAGTCAACATAGTTTGTTTATATAACGAGATAACGATTCTTCATTTATGTAAAGGTCATCTCTTAATCACCATTCATTAAAGTAAAACGTATGTAAATAATCGGAGAAAAATCAACACAAGACATTATTTAAAATAATAAACTAAAACTCAAATAACAGTATGTATCGACAGCCGTATACAACTGGGATGGGCAGCATTTGGATAACTAAAGTAGATTTTTAAAACGAAAATTCCGCACTGTCTTCAAACTAAAGCGTTTAACCAATGCATCCTCCCTATATTAACTTATGGCGTAGAGACGTAGAATCTGACAGCAAGTCTTACCCATAAAATAAAGGCCACCCAGCGTACTATGGAGAGATCCATGCTCGCAGTGTCGCTAAAAGATAGAATCCGAAACGAGGAAATACGCAGAAGAAATTAAGAAGTGGATGCTACCCAACGAATAGGCACACTCAAGTGGCAATTGGCAGGACATATCTGTCGAAAAGACGACGGTCGATGGGGAAGAAAAGTATTGGAGTAGCGCCCAAGAATTGGCAAACGAAGCATTGGCCGACCCCCTGCAAGATGGACTGACGACATAAGAAGAATAGCGGGAGTGACCTGGATGCGGAAGGCAGAGGACCGAAGAGGATTGAGACACTTGCGGGAGGCATACGTTCAACAGTGGAAGGATACAGGCTGATGATGATGAACAGTATTGTTACATATACTCGTATAAATTTATATTTTTAATATATTCGGGATGATATTTAGTTTTTAAGATTTAGCCATAAGAAATTCGTCTGCTTATCGTTTTATAGTGATAAATATATGATGTATTCTATGTTAAAATTTATAATAATATGGAATTTTTATTATTGTGGACTTTATATTAAAAACGTGACTCTATGTAAACGTAAGTCTATGAAGTATACAATATGGCTGTACGACCGAGAATTTTTATTGCCATTGGATGAATAATCATTACCCTCGAATGTATTTTCCGCCTGGCAATATTTCAAGAGATAATAATCGTTTTCCGGGGAAATTCGATGCAGAATGGCGAAAATTCAAATGGGTGATGAAAAATTGCTTAAATTACATCTTCCGGCTCTAAATTAATGCACTACCGAGGTTTGTATATATATTTTTTAAATATGTGAAAAGGACGCTGTAAGTAGTAAACGTGTGTTGTGTTTGTGTTTGGGAGATTGCTAGTGTGTATTTATCTATATGAATTTTTTAATTTTTATTAGAATATTATTTTATTATTTCAATATTCTAATCTACTTTTATAGATCATAGACTATATTACAATATTATTATTACTGTACAATGGCGCAGTTCGCCGAGCGGTATGAATACCTGGGCATAGTTGGTTTCCAAGGTCCGCGGTTCGCATCCCGCTTCTGCCGTTATTTTTGTGCTTGGATTGACGCGTTGAAAAAAGAATTTTATGTATAGTATATGTATATTTAAGTAATAATAATAGTGTATTTATCTGTTTCTTAAAGAGATTCAGATTGTATGAAGTAAGAAACACAGACATTGGAAGAGCATGCCAGAGCTTACCGGTGGCATTTAGGAAGACATTTCTTACACTGCCAGTTCCTAGTCAACACACATTCGTGTATAGATTTTCAGTTAGTGTGAGACGACTCTATCAGTAGAGGGTGAAAGCAGAAAAAAAAGTTTTTGTTTGGAAAGGCAACGAGTGTGGTAATAACGGTAGAAAAGACTGAGTGACCCAATCTTACGTCTATGTTACGTTGATTGTAAATATTTTAATTTCAAATTATTTTATTTCATTCTTCAAAACACTCAAATAAGTTATTTCGTTTTTAAAATAATAAAAAAATAACTCGTAAAACATTAAATCAATACATAAAAAAAAACAAATTAAAAAAAGAAGAAACAATTTATCGAAATATACCAGGAAAATGGTAGAAATCCCAAAGCTCGCTAAAAAGAAGACTCCACGAAATTACTTCTCCAAACAAACTCGTGGAACTCATGTCTGAACTGGGCTTCTCTCACGTGGAATATATCAACATTCGAGGCGATTTGGTTGAACAGTCTGACCGCTCTTACAAGAGGCATAGTCTCTGGCAGGTTAGTATTAACCTTAGGGAGAACGAACTATCTATGCTTCCTTATCCTTAGATAATTGGCTAGATTAGCTTAAGTTAGGTTAGGTTAGAGGAGCGCACGAGGTTATATTATTAATGACATGTAGTTGTACTCACTTGGGTTCTGTAGTGCCTTCTCCCGTCGTCCGCCTTCATCCTGATGACTGCGGAGGTCGCTGGCATCGTCTAGGAGTATATCGGCCACGTCTGAGATCTGAGCATCGTCATCCAAAAATACCGCAACTATTCCACTTGCGTGACCTTTGCTATCTAGTGCACATCGCCGTGACGAGTGCAGACAGATGTAACCACAGCTTCAACACTTATCTTCACAAATACACACGCTGGTCATTGACTACAGCAAGAACTGTCCATAAACTTTGCTAAGCGATGCAGAAGACAATGCTTAGCATTGTAGTTTTCATTTATAATATCACTGTGACGAGTGCAAATAGATTAACCAACTTCTTCACACTTTATCTTCACAAATATACACGTCAGTCTTTATCTACATCAAGAACATTCCAAAAACCTTTCTAAACGACAAATTTAACAATATTTTGCATCGTTGTTTTCGTATATTATTAAACAACACTAATTGATCATTCAATAGAACATGTATCAAATAGCAACAACTTGAACACTTAGTCTAACCAATTTACGCTTTCTAGCAACGTTTGTTAATTTATTAATTTAACAACTTCAAACAAATATTTTTTTTATGCACAGTACAACGAATATACAATATTAATGCACATTACTTGATCATTTATCGAAACACGATGATTTTATTCCGAAATTGAGTGAAATCATTAAAAAAATACTTTTTCGAAACATATATATATATATATAGAGGATACTTCAAGTAATGAAGCTTTTTTAAGTGCTAAAGATTTAAAAGAGATTTTTCAGTAAATAGTGGTAATTTTAAACGTTTATGAAATTAATATTCTTAATCTACAGTACATTTAAATTAAACCCCAAATCAAAACAGTTTAAATTAGCTTTCTGATGCTTTGATAAACACAATGCCTTTGTTCTTTACATGCTTGTCCAATTATTTCATCACTTTTAATAGAGTTGTGTTATTCTTTGGAGCACAAACATTACCGCAGAGACATATCGTGTGTTTTTTTGAACAGCATTAAGCAATCGGCTCTATTCTTGAATGGACTGTGTGGTGACGAGTGATGCGTTAATAGATGCGTTGTCTGACCATCCAAATTGGGCGTTGACGTCTTCTCCACTTCCTTGACTTGCGTCCGTCTGCAACAAAGAAATTATCATTTTAACGGGCGGATCTGTTTTGGTGATTCAACGACCAAGAACAATAAACTGGGTTAATGGATGTCTGGCCGAACGTGCGTGACGTTTCGGCCTCCGATGCGGGTGTCATTATCAAACTGTTACACAATATTTTTAATAACATAATTAACAAAAGCATTGTTTATATAGAAATTGTTTTCTTTCTCATATCCGTGCCACAAATCGCTGCAACTCATTTCTGTAAGTTGCTATTGGCCATAACTCGTCCCAAGACATCTCTGCATGTGAAGTTCCACCTGGAAACATATATGGTTACCGATAACCTCCAGGACAGAAAATCAGAGATTTGATGAGAGAGCCGCAGTGGTTTACTTTTAATATATGGCATAATTTTTTTATGTATATAGCATATTAAAAATATAAATATATTATGTATTTTTAATGTATTTGTATATCTTTTATGTTATTAAATATACACACAGAGAGCGGCAAAAAATTCTGACGATTTTTTTTACAATTAGATTTTCAAACCGTGAGATCTTTTTGCCGCTCCCTGTAATATAATGCATTAGTATGTAATGCAAGTAAATACAGAAGAACTCCATAAGATAACCTTATAGTGGGTTCTGTGACGTTCAGCCAGGTCAGTAGTTGTATAATATATGAAAAATATTTTTTATTATGTAATGGTTGCTGCACATTCAGATTATATGAAGAAAAAAACAGAAATTATGTGAAATCTGTACAAGCGGTAATGTATTATGATCAAATATGCGCGCGAGTCCCAGATATTCCACATGACGTGAAAACTTAAAGCGTATTTTTTTAAATATATTTTTTATCACTTACTTGGTCAATTATATATTTCATTAAATATTGATTCTTCTTCTACGTCCTACCGTGTACACCACTAAAGCTTTAATGACAAGAAAATAAAGCAATTGCCTTAATAGTTAGAATATGAGTCACTGTTATACAAGTATATAATTTGGTTGAATACAGTAAGTAATATGAAAATTTAAAAAGCCCTATCAAAGTTAAATGACAGAATAATTCTGAAAAACTCGCAACGCCGAATGTTCTAGAAAACATCGATTACTCATGGAATTCCATGCATCGTTAAGATTTATCGATCTGCTATCGTGGAAAAATGATTAACTTTATTGCCAGAAAATAATAGCGTAATTTCCTAATTACGTTTTGATTTGCTTGTACGTAAATCAATTTACGTCTAACCTTCAATTCTCTGAACACAGACGTCAAATTTGTTCACTTAATTTTTTATACCGTGCGTCTCTTTTCTAGCTACCGTGGTAATAACAGTATTGTCAGCCGCTGTCATCGGAACTCAAATAATTAATTCTTCCTTCACCCACCCACTAACGACTTGTCTAACGCTTGCTGAAAATTTACTCGTATTCATGATTTATGTATGTCAACCAAGAACTGGCAGTTTCTAAAATTTATACTGATATCATCTTGATATAGCTCTTTTAGGCTGATGCCGAAAAGCCTCGAAAAACGATCTTTCGACTCTTGTTTTTGTTCAAACGCCTGACGTGCACATCTAATAATGTCAGTTTTAATTTTTTACTTTTTTGCGTCAGTTTGTGACGTAACAAAATCAGCCTCCATAGTCTCCGCCCGATGACAGCTCTGCCTCCCGCAGCTCCGTTAAGTACATTCAAGTATAGTTCCCGACAGCCTTCCAGCACGGTGCTAGCCCATGGACTTGAAAAAAGGCAGTTCTAATTTATACTATCCTGTGGCATTCGAAGTATACATGTATGTCCCAATTACGTTCGCCTTCGGCTCTTGACGGACAGTAATATGCAAAACTGCTTTGTTCGCTATCTTATCTCGTTTTTACTACAAAACCGCATCACTAAAGAAGTGTCTTTCCTTTTCATCTCAATCCAGTGAGTATTTCTCTAATATAGTATAATAATATTAGAGATCGCAATAATAACGATGATGCTTGAATCTCGGGCTGTAGTCTATGACGTTAGCGGATCAACACTCCACATGCAGCGTTTATCCAAGTGTAATAGAATTCCACAGATGTGACTTCAGAATTACTATCACCATATGTCATATAGCCCCCTAAAAGTACTGGAGGACTCTGCGAAATGCCGTAAGGTCACAGGTTCGATGAAAGGAAAATCCTGATCTATCTCCTTCTCGTGGTGGGGGGTGAGCGACATCAGTCGGCCAATATAGACAGGGACCGAATGTTGGCCAGAATAAGCTAACACCCAGCTAACCTCGTCAGGTCAAGCTGGATAGGGCACTCTATTGTCCTGGAGGTAGTAAATACCCTCCTAAGGCGGATGAACCTTTATGGTCAACGGCATTAGGATGTGGAAATAAAGGGTAAAATACCACATTAAAGGTCTTAAAGACATCCCATGTATCAGCAAAAAAAAAATGATTAGTTCTCAGGATAATCAAGGAAGATAGGCACCTAATAAGAACCATCTCAGAGAGGCGAGCCCGATGGATTGGTCACATCATGCGCCACGATGGTATTCTTCACGATATTGTGGAGGGGATGGTTGAGGGTGGAAACTGTAGAGGGCGCCCTAGACGGGAGTATTTACAGCAAGTATTCGAGGACATGAATTGTAGCGCTTATGCTGAGCTGAAAAGGGTTGCGGAGGACCGAGAGGAATGGAGATCGAGATGCAAGATTCTGTTGCTGCAAACCAATCCACCGGATTGATACTACGAAGAAGATGTCGGTATTCTCCTGTATGTGCTTACATAAAAAAATATTTTCTTACAAAAATTGACGATAAGTTTGACGCTCTTGGTAAAAAAATACGTTTCATTGTAGTATTTAAAAGTACAGTTCTTTTATCGCCAAACTAGAGTACAACTATCTGTCACCAAGTCAAACTTCACATAGAGAGATGAGTGATAGTGATAAGATATAAGTGTTATTATAAAGCGCGTGTTTCTTATCAAGTGACAAGGAAGGAGGAATAAGGTGATAACTCAAAATACAGGTTTGTAAAAGAGTCGCGTCTTATCTTGATGTTTCAATTAAGGCCACGCATTTTTGGGTTCAAATCGTCGCCCGAACGTTTCGTTCGTAGAAAGCGTTCACACAATCACTATTTGTCGGTCAAGGGGTCAAATACTTGACTGCGATAATTGGTATTGTGACATGTGTAACATATAATGTATTGTGTACTTTATCGTATCGTTATTTCGTTCCAAGTTATTTTCGTTTGAGCTAGAAATCTGGATTGAAATACAAAAGAAACGCGCTTCTGTATTGAAGCGTTTGAGCTTATGAGATATGACGTGGTGAGAGTTTCAGATGGTACTTGGCATTATATTTATAAAAAATATATTTACTACAATTCGGGATCATGTAAAAGTGGAAAATTATTAAAATCACTAAAAATACTCGTATTATACAAGTTATTACTTTTTTCAATGTTTTCAGCATTCACTTTGAGATCCATTATAAATAATATATATTTAAATATTTCGTCACAGCTATCTCTTGACAGAGACGGATTGAAGAAAGCTACGAGCTAATCGAAACTGCAGTCTCCTAAACAAAGGTGATACTTAACGTGATCCATGTGAAAACAAGGTAAATAAATTAATATTTATTAGGCTTTTAGTTATTTGGAGCAAACATGCGATATACTATACGAATACTATAAAGTCCAATAAATATCATTTTTTTGGGAAAACACTTCGTGCTACATTGTTTTGAGCATTTTATGTAGATAGTCGTATTAACTACAAGAGCATGAGTATTGACATCAGCATGATATAGCCCTTGCTGACTGGTACCGAAAATCTCGATATAAAATCTTTCTTCTCTTATCTTTCAGTTCGCTTGTCAGACATGAATGTGTCCGCCATATTAGCATTTGGCCGGTGCGACAGCCCATCACGGGCGCATCAGTCGTGTCCCGCCCTTCGGCGAGAGCATATTGTATTGTGGCTCGGCCGAATGCTGTGACTAGGATGGGCCACAAGATTGTAAAGTTTATCGTAAATATATGTCAATGTGCTACATGTCTTTAAAGAAAGGATGATGTAAGTATATAATGGAACTTAATCTAACCTTTTTACTTATTAACTTCATTAGGCTTTCAATCCATGACCTCTCTTTTCGTAAGCTCGTATAAAAGTAAGCGATTTTTCATATTTGTAGAACGCGGTAACCTAATAGTTTGTCATATTAATGAATCCGAACAATGAGGTTGTCAGCATAATCAAGGAAGATAGGCACCTACTAAGAACCATCTCAGAGAGGCGAGCCCGATGGATCGGTCACATCATGCGCCACGATGGTCTTCTTCACGACATTGTGGAAGTGATGGTTGAGGGTAGAAACTGTAGAGGGCGCCCTAGACGGGAGCATTTGCAGCAAGTGTTCGAGGACATGAGTTGTAGCTCTTATGCTGAGCTGATGAGGATTGCAGAGGATCAAGAGGAGTGAAGATCGAGATGCAAGATTTTGTTGCTGCAAACCAATCCACCGGATTGATACTACGAAGAAGATTAATTAATGAAATAATACATTATTTAACTGAAAACTGTGTGAAAATGAAATTATAGTTTCATGTTTGTCCTGAAGAAGGATGGTTGTCTCCGGAACCGGTAGACTATTAAAAAATTCAAGCTCATTGGTTTTACAGTGTAGTATTATATGCTGAGCTGTAGAGGACTGCAGAGGATCGAGAGAAGTGGAGATCGAGATGCAAGATTTTGTTGCTGCAAACCAATCCACTGGATCGATACTACGAAGAAAAAGTATTATATTTAATCTTAGATTTGGTTACTTCAGCATCAGGTGAGTTCCCTTCGAGTTATGTTTAACAGGTAAATTGATTCACATTAAAAATAACTCGTATTTTTTTTATAAGAGATATCTCGTTTCGTAATCGTATATTTTATTTGCATATTTTACCGATATAATTGAATTTATTTGTACCAAGCCCCCGCGATATCTATCGACAAGTCAGAAGTTCGATACCGATACTGATAAACGATAAGGCTTGCCACCAGTTTATTTTTTTATATATTTAACATCGTCTTTATCGCAGTTTTACCGTCTTTTAAGTATGTGATGGGTTTGTACAATAAGGTGCGGACAGTTCACTGTGTACCATAAGTTTGAAAGGAAACACGTGAATAACTCTATGAACCTTTACACGCCCAGTGGGACCGCAAATTTGCGTCGTTCAATGCCCTAGCAAGCCAATGTGTGTAATGTTTCGTCGCACAATATATTATTCCATGAACTTATTTTAATACAATTATTACAAATGAATGTAATCCGATTATGAAATGAACCATAAGCACTCTTGTATGGGACCGTAGGGCATTGAACGACGCAAATCTGCGGTACTGTAAGGAAACCAATGGGCGTTTAAAGGTGATTTTTTTTTTTATGTAAACGCATGCAGGAGAGCACAACCAGTCAAGACCAGTGCACTCTATGACGCTCAGCCAGGGAGGCTGGACGCTGCATGCGGGAAACGTGTGTTGTGTTCGTGTTTGTGTGTGGGTTGGGGAAATTGCAAGTGTATATTTATCTGTTTCTTGAAGAGATCCAGATTGTAGGAAGGAGGAAACACAGACGCTGGAAGAGCATTCCATAGCTTACCGGTGGCATTAAGGAAGGAACTTTGGAAGCTGCCAGTTCTTGGTCGACATATATTAACCGTGTATGGATGTTCGGCAAGTGTAAGACGAGTTTGTCGGCTGTGAGTGGGTGCAGGAGGAATTAGTTCTTTAAGTTCCGAAGAGCAGCGACCGTGGTAATAACGGTAGAAAAGACTAAGAGAACCAACCTTACGTCTGTGTTCCATTGATTGTAGATTAGACGTAAGGGTGTCATTGTTTATCAAACGAATTGCTCTTCTTTGAACTGAGTCAATTAAGTTTAGAAGGTATTTTGGGGCTCCAATCCAAAGGTGACTGCCGTATTCAAGGATAGGTCGGATTTGTCCTTTATATAGAAGAAGAAGTTGTTTATCGTTGAAATACCGACGTGATCTATATAATACACCTAGTTTTTTGGAAGCGAGACCGGCTTTACACTTAATTGACTCTGAATCTGACTGAATGTTGGTTATACAGTCACACTCGAATGCTTTTTCCTCTTTTTCTTTTTCTCATATATTTATAGTTCTTGAGGGTTTCTTCTGAGCAAAATTTCAGAGACTAATAAAAAAAAATCTTCTTAGGTTTTCATGGCCAGATTTGATATTGCGGATTTTGGGCTTAGCCGCGTGTGGCGAATTACTTCTTTCCAATATTTTGACTGCCATTGCAGGGGTATTTTTCAGGATTGATGACTTAATGAGATCCCTGCAATGGCGGTCGAAATATTGGAAAGAAGTAATTCGCCACACACGACTAAACCAAAAGCCACAATATCAAGAACGTTTTTATTAGACAACAATAGAGCAATGTCACGTCTTAAAAAGTTGAGCAATTCACATTGAAGTATTGACCGTCTGGTGACGTAATTATTGGACAGCTGATTGGATTGCATTGGAATTTTCAACGCGATTGAATCACCATTCTCGGAAGCGTTTTTTTTTTTAAAAAAAGTACTTGGTTTTACAAGAGTACCGAGAATCGTAAAAATATAACAACTGATAAGCACGTAATTAACCGCAACACTTTAACCGCTATCAGTTATTATATTAATTAGCACATTACTTGATATATTATTACGTTTGTTTATAAATATTATTACAGTACATATTTTAATTTGTTAGCAGCCGATGTCCTTAAAAAAATATGTACTTAATCTTTCCTTTGCGGTGTAAAATAAAAACGCGCGCTCCGGTGTTGGGTAGTCAGTACACAATCAAAACTCAGCGATTTTAAATCGGGAAAATAAAACTATTCATAGCTAATCCTCTTAATTAAGTATAATTTAAGTCAAAAATGATAAAAATTGAGATTTATTAGCTGAAAACATTAAAAAACCATTTGAGAACGCTCACGGAACGGGCATAGGTCCACTCTGATTTCAAGCTCGAGAGCTACTGCCGCTTGTCGTAGTAGTGGCAGGAGTGGCTCACTCTCACTCTCTTCTCTCTTCCTTCACAGTGATGTATGAAAGTGTGAATATAGTTTCGCACTTACCGCACATCGTCGATACCGAAGGTCGAGGCACTCACAGCGCTAATTTGTTTCCGAATTTCACAAAATATCTCCGATGTATACGATAAATTCTGATTATTATTATCATTATTTTTTAAATCATTGCGTAAATATATTATGGAGGAGTGCCTAAAATTTTAACCTTGTATTTATTATATTTATAGAGATATTGATGGTTATTAGAAACAATGTGTAGAAGATACACATCACAGGGAAAGAAATATTATGTGCTAGTTGGAGAGATTGCAAGTGTATATTGATCTGTTTCTTGAAAAAATCCAGATTGTATGAAGGAGGAAAAAAAACTGAAAAAGTGGCATTCAGGAAGGAGTTTTGGAAACTTCCAGTTCTTGGTTGACATACAAAAACAGTGTGTGAATGTTTAAAAGTGTGAGAAGAGTCTGTTATTTGTGGGTGGGCGCAGAAGAAATAAATTATTTGCGTTCAAGTGTTCTTGTGTGAAGCTAAAAACTAATGATACTTGTGAATAAATTATTTGATAAATATACAAAAATATATTCCACTATGTAGTTTCGTCGATATAACAGTCACGGCTGTCAGTCTCCGTCCGGGAGCTGTTAGGTACACAGCATTGTCTGCGTCCCGGGCGGAAGACTGAATTTCGTCAGTCTTTTTTATTTACGTAAGTAAATGTGCTTCTCAATGAGTTCTAAGCTTTGGCGACCTGCTCCTCATTTTTACAATTTTATTGATTTATTTCTTTCAGAAACATTACAAATATAAATATATTTAATACGATCCTGAAATAAGATATAATAAATACAATTTATAAATATAGACATTTATGATTATAAACAATAATTATTAAAAAGTCCCGGAGCTCGCTAAACAGAAGACTCCACGAAATTACTTCGTGGAGCTCATGTCGGAACTGGGCTTCTCTCAAGTGCAATATATCAATATATGAGGCGATATCGTTGAACAATCTGATCACTCTCCCAAGAGGCATAGTCTCTGGCAGGTTAGTATTACCTTATCCATCCACTACGCTTCTCAATGACGATCTCGCGGTCTAGAGTCACTTAAATTAGACGTGGGATGTCAATATCATTGAAGATGGCCTCCCAAAACGCAGTAATTGCATAATATTATTAAAAAAAAAACTGAATATATATTTTTTAAATCTTTTGGCATGTGCTCTAATGACCTCAGTGGGTTTCTGATCTTGGTCGATTTGGCTTCGCCCCAACGACCTCCCTAACAGCTTTCCATTTGCACTTTCGCACTAAAATCGCAACGTAAAAATCATACCGCCAGTTTACTTCAGTCCCGAGCCAAAAATCTAACACCAGACACGTTAAACTGTACATTAAAAGCTTGCGCGCAGTACATGATTATAATTAGAATTTAATTATTGATGATTTTTAAATATTTATTAGAATATTATTTAATTATTTCAATATTCTAATCTACTTTTATAGATCATTGACTATATTACAATATTATAAGTAATTAAATATACACATACTATAACGCAACAAATTCTTTTTATACGCATCAATTCGTTCAAAAAGAATTGTGAATAAATACTGACTGATTGAATAATAAAAAATAATAATATACACACTCTGAATATATACTATAGAGACATCTATCGTTATACGATGGTAACATTGGTAACAATGTTATAAATGCAAGATTTTCGACACATCGGTTCGGGCAGTAGATGGTCGTGTGGTCAAGGGTAATGAACTTGAACAAATGGTTGGTTCCAAGGTTCGCTGGTTCGCGTCCCGCCTATGGCGATATTTTTTCTGAACGAATTGATGCGTATAAAAACAATTTGTTGCGTTATAGTAAGTGTATATTTAATTAATTAGAATTTAATTACACAAATTAATATTAAAGCTAATGTGTAAATATTTTTATGTAAGCAAAAGCCGAAACTACGATCTTAACATGTTATTTTCTACTTCGTTTCAGCGACATTAAGGGGGAAACCACTTTAGGAGGCTGTTTTTAACCGTTTGTGTGACTTTTCTTCGAAGCAAAGAAATAATGCAAAGTGATTGGGTCTTCTAGGTCTATTTACTGATATCCTCCTCTCCTAATTTGATATCGATTTACTGGATGTTTTTGTTTCAAAATTCGCGTTTATTTGTCAATCACTTGCTTTTTCGTCACCCGTAGGACTGTCGTATTGGCAGTTGGTACCGTGGAGATGTGAGATCGCGCCGTGGGCCGGCAGTTGAAGTTTGACACGCGCCCGTCACAGTGCACGCGTCCTGTGCGCTCGCTGTGGCGGGCGACGTTTGTGACAATAAACAAATAATATGTGAAACAAGTGTTTATATTGTAAACCTGATCCTGCATCCTTCATCCAGTTAATCGATGTCCTAAATGGAAGAGGAGGATATCAGTATGAATCTATTGATGATAATTCTACCTCCTCAGGCGGTATTCCACTGTATATGCTTACATAAAAAAGTAAGCGCATCTCTTTGATCACCGAATTCGGAACAAGAATATTATTTTTAATACTAGCAATTGAAAACCCACATCAAAATAAATATAAAATATTCAAAAATACGATATTTAAAAAAAACATATACCCAGAGGGCACAACTTTCAACAGTCCATATTATTATGTTGTCTTTATATGCTTTAATACAAAAAAATAAAACTTGTATGTAGACACTTTCTGGACTGTCGATAAATTATAATGTATGTGAAAACTTACACGTCGTCTTAGAAAGCTATAGGCTTTTTGAAAAAGGTGTATTACCAATTTTAGTGTGTAGCGTGTATTTTTATGGGCGAGAGCCGAAGAGACGTTTTAAAATTATTATTTTCGTCACGGTACCATTTTACTACTCTTGGAGGTATAAATAGTAGAGCAGTTAGCGTGCTATACTGTTGATCAGAGTATGTAAGTTCGATACCACGTTTAACTTAAGGCACTTTTTCATTCTCTCACCGGCGGTTATAGCTCGATGGTCAAAGCGTTTGCTTGACAAGCCAAAGGTCGTGGGCGCGATCCCCGACGGAGATTAAAAAAAAAGAAAGAAATATAATCGGTTTTTGAGCTCTAAAATACCCCTGGTTGGTGTGAATTTGATACCTTACCCGTAAAATATCAGTCATAGCATATTAATTAAAATTGGCGATAGACGAAAGTCGTCCCGTGAAGACCACCCATTTATAGTAAATTCTGCGCTCCGATTCAATTCGGCTCGGCTCTCAATGGAGGTAGATCGTTCATTGTTCGAAACCTCAGCTGAATACCAAAATTGGTAAATTTTTATCCTGTTTTTAAATATATCTTAATGTGCCTTTGAAAAAGTCTTTGTGTTGCTCATCTGTTCCTTATTCCTCCACTACGCGTTTCGAATAACGATCCCGGCAACGTGAAGTCGTCTTTCTCATAGTAAAGGGGATGTTAATATATAAAACAAAGGCGTTTAATCAATGCATTTTTTTGTATTATCTTATTTTTCAGACACTCGGAATCTAACAGCAGTTATTACACTTCTTATAAAGGTCACCCGATGTTCCATAAAGAGGTTCATACTCGGAGCGTCTTTAAAAGATAGATTCCGAAACGAGGATATCTTAGAACTCAAGTAGTAGAGGCTACTCAAAGAATAAGCACACCTGATTGTGTAGGTGTAGATATCAGCACGTGTTCTTCGACTGTTGACAGTAGTCGAACACGTACTGATATCTGATACTAGTACATGTAATCAGATGATTATCCCGACGACGCACCCGAAACCTGGACCATTTGATTATAAAGATCGGTTCAACCTGACTAACGACACGCAGTTAGCAACATTCGTCGACCCATCCAAGTTTTGCTCCACGCCCAATATTGCTTAGCTTCGATGATGTAAGGAAAACTATTCTAGTATCGTATTCGAATTTCACTTTGAATATAAAAAAAGGATAAATTCTAAGAATTATAAACATATGCATAGCCCTGTATTTATTTGTCCTGCAACGAATTCAAGGTTTTGGCAGAAAGTTAAATCAATTGGCAGTTAATAAAATTAATCGGCTGTAGACTGAATAAATTGGCAATATACCTGTACACTGTGTCAGCATGAGTGCGGTCAGTTATAAAATTAAGATAGCAGTAATATATATTGAATATCGGTAAAAAATATGAATAATTAACCCATAAAATGGAAACTTAACATAACCTAACCTAACCTAACCTATTATTAATTATTCACTAATTATTTCCTGATATTTTCCTACTGCTTGGTGATTATTTTTAACTAACCTTTTTGGGTATTCATTACTGACCGTTTTCTATATAATAACTGCCCAATAATTGAATTAAATAATGCCAAAAAAACTGCCATATTTATATGGCAACTAATTTTTATTTAATTACGCCGGGCGGTATAGTTCAATGGTTACAGCATTTGATTGGCAAGCCGAAGGCCGTGGGTTCCTTCACGGAGATTAAAAAAAATGATTTTTAATCGATTTCTGAGCTTTAAAATACGTCCGGTTGGTGTGAATTTGATCCCTCACCCGTAAAATGCCTGTCATAGACTATTAATACAAATTGGTCGTAGACGAAAGTCGTCCCGTGAAGACCACCCATTCATAGTAAATTGCTGTAATAATAAGGATGATTCGGTGGAAGTCGGGCTGTAGCTATGACGTTGGCGGATCAAAATTCCAAGCTTATCCATATATGAAATGATAAGCGTCATAGGATCCACATATGAAGAAAACATCAGAATCACTATCACCATTTGTCGGTATTCTCCTGTATGTGTTAATATATAGTTACATAAATGTATATACAGATATATACTAACATCCTGCTCTCTCTCAAAAGGTTGTTACTTCATCGCGTGAGAGCATAATGAGGAGCAGGTCAGCAAAACAAAGACTTTTTCAGAAGCGCATTGACATATATTGACGTTAAAACTTTACAAGCTTCCGGCCAGGCGGAATGACATGCCGCCGGCCGTAATACGACCTTGACACCTCCGGCCCGTGGTCGGTCACCAGCGCCATAAGTGGGGATTTATATAACTAACACACAAGTGAGCGGACTTGTCCAAGATGCCAACATGGCGACACATAAATGTATGACAAGCGAACAGAAATACAGACGAAATATTTACATCATGCTGATGTCAACATATTAAGTTTAAAAAGTTTTGTTTTCCAAAGGTTGACTACAGCTGCTCCGATAATTCGGATCAAAAAGAGTTTATGTCACCAGATTAAGCTGTCGTCGTAAAATGCATGCGGACTTATCACACGAAGTTTAACAGCGCCATTAAAATGGAAAGTGAATTACTTCATATAATTCTATAATTCATGACTTTTTTATACGACTCCATGCAATAGTTACCTATAATAAAAATGCCAACCCAAACAGCATGCCATCTTCCGATAGATTACTACAATAAGCCGAACTATTAACTTAGTAATCCCTTGAAAGAGAGAGTATAAACCATTTAAGCTTATACTATTAATAGTACATATTAATTAAGTAACTTCATGGAAGAATCTATTGTGCGACGAAACATTACAAACATTGGCCTGATAGAGCATTGAACGACGCAAATTTACGGTTCCGTATGGGACCACTGGGCGTTTAAAGGAGATATATATATATGTATATATCTCTGCCGGGGGGTATAGTTTAATGGTCAAAGCGCTTGCTTTGCAAGTCAAAGGTCGTGGGTTCGATCCCCGACGGAGATTAAAAATAAATAAAAAGTAATCGATATCTGAGCTCCAAAATACTCTCGGTTGGTGTGAATTTGATCCCTCACCCGTAAAAATACCACTCAAAACTTATTAATTAAAATTGGTGGTAAACAAAAGTCGTCCCGTGAAGACCACCCTTTCATAGCGAATTCCTGTAATAATAAGGATGATGCGTGAATCTCGGGCTGTAGTTTAGTCATATGCACCATGGTATAAGAGTCATAGAATTCCACAGATGAGACTTCAGAATTACTATCACCATATGTCAGTATTCCCCTGTATTTGTTTACATAAAAAAAAATCTGCTTGATCTTTTATGTTTTATTTTTGTTCGCTTGCCTGACATGCACATCTAATAATATTAGTTTTTATTGTACCTCTATATAAAAATACACGGCGTTTGCATACGCTATTTAATTTGTTTTGACAGTTGCTTCATTTCATGTTGCTTCAACTGTCATCTTTAGTTTCTGACTTAAGTCCGCGATTATCTTTGCGGCGCTACATGTCACAGTGCCCGCTTTATATCATGCATCATTTAAACCTGCCGGCGTTAACAGCTCAATGGTAAATCGTTTGCCTTGCAAACCAAAGGTCGTGGGTTCGATCCCCGACGGAGATTAAAATAAAAAGTATTTTTAATCGATTTATGAGCTCTAAAATACCTCCGGTTGGTGTGAATTTGATCCACCACCCGTAAAAATGCCAGTCATAGCCTATTAATTAAAGTTGGTGGTAAACAAAATCGTCACGTGAAGACCACCCTCTCATAGTAAATTCCTGTAATAATAAAGGATGATGCGTGAATCTTGGGCTGTAGTCTATGACGTTGGCGGATCAACACTCCACATCGTGTATGATAAATAATTAATAAGAAACGTTAGCTTTATTTAATTTCCGATAACTCATTCCACATCTCTCTGGAATATGGCACCTCCGCTTGGAACCCCAATAAATGTAATAATTATTTATGCTCGACGAATCGCTAAACCTTCGATTACTTGTAATTTAATCAGTGCCGGTTTCAGGGGGTGGCGAAGTAGGACGGTGCCCCGGGGCGTTGAATAAGCTAGGGGCGCTGAGGGCAACCTTTCTCGCTAGATTATTAAAAAATATAAACAATGTGGGGCGCTTTAAAAATATGCCCTAGGGCGCCACAGGGTCTAAAGCCGGCACTGACTTTGATATGCATCTTATACATTCATTAATATTAACTATTCATATTCCACGTACGAGTATACTACTCTCCATTTCTAAACATGTTTTTATTTAATTTGCTGAATTCCCATTGAAAAACATATAAACTTTCAATACTTGTTTTATCTTCTTTGTGATGCTATTCACAATTTTAATAATCTTGAATGTTTTATTAGCTTAACGTTTCAGAAACGTATACTCGTGTTCACGGTCATTTTCAACGTTTATCGATGGCATTGGTTCCTTGGATATATTAATGTTTTTATGTTAGTTTTAGTTCAAACGTGTTATTTATATTACTGCTCTTTTATGTGTTTCAATTGAACATTTATGTACTTTTTCACTTTATAACTTTATCATAATTATTTAAATATATAAAGTCATTTCTTAGTTTATTCTATTACATTGACATCAGCATGATATAGCTATATTCGTCTCTTATTTATGTTCTCTTGTCGTATCTGAATGTGTCCGCCATATTGGCATTTTGGACTAGTTACATAGATCGTCACTGGTGTAAGTGTGCGACATCCGTCGGCGAGAGCATATTGTATTATGGCCCGGCCGAATGCTGTGACTAGGTACGGGCCATAAGTTTGTCAAGTTTATCGTAAATATATGTCAATGTGTTTCATAAAAAGTCTTGTGTTATTAATCTGTTCCTTATCCTGCCATCACGCGACGGAACAACAACATACCATTGAAATAGAGGAGGATGATACTATGTATATACAGAGATAATAAGGCTGGAATAACGGCAGCAGACAAAACTGTGTCTAAAATTTGAGGCAGCCATATACTTCAGCCACAGAGAGGATGTAGAAGAAAAAGGCTTTAATACACATCTAATTACGTTCACGTCATTTTTAACCGGATTAACGTATCTTCCTTAACACGATAGGTTCATCCGTCTCCGAGAAGCCTATATTCCTCCATACGCCAGGCTTAAAATAATAATACATCCTAGAGTCGGGATTAGAACCTAATTGGCCGTAAAAGTACCGTTCGGCTTAAAGCATTTTATTCAAATTACGGCTACGGTTAATGGCCGAATATAATTGGTGTCCTTTACACAATATATTACCTTTACGGCAGTACTATGTTACACCTTAAATCTTATTTACGTTTATATTTCTTTATACATAATATATTTAGAGTCTATAACCATCCAGTGTGGTCTACGAAGGAGCTTGCTTCTCGCCGTGGGAAAGCTGGAGCGTTTATTTTAATCATATACCCAATATCTAGTTGCATTATCAATACTCGATCAAAACAAAGTGTCCACTGTACAGTGGTTAGATTGGACCATCCTGTAATACGGATGTGAATTTTGCATCTCCTCAAAACCCAAAGCATCCTTAAATGTTTTGATAACAGATCCCAGGAAGACCTGATGATGGCCGGGAGTAACGCCATCGACTTCGCCCACTTCTGGGCAGACAGGATCTGACCCTGTTGTTTCCGACATGGTTATATAATTGTGTCAATAAGTTATGTTTTTTTAACTAAAAAATATATTGAATGCGAAATTACTTGATTATTTACAAGTAGTTTTACTTAACTGTCTAATTAATTGTAATTTGATTACCCTAAAGCGATTGTACGTAATTATTTGAATTTAAATAAATAACTTTATTTATTTCTTATTTGGTCCACTTAATACGTGTCTAATTAATTCCGTAGAAGGGTTAAATACCTGATAAATCTTCAGTTTGTTAACCTCTCCTGTACAGTTATTTGTAAGATGTTTTAATTTTTTTGTTTTGTTTTCAAGCAATTAAGCAAAGGTTATTCCAAGCATCTTCAGTTATTTGAGCTTTTGTTAATTAAAGTTAATGCTAAAGAGCTTTCAGTGTGAAGTGATTTATAGAGAGAACGGTTAATGATAAAAGCTCCATTGTACTTGAAGGTTAACATTCTTTGGATTGACATTTTACAACGCAACCACAACTTTACGTCAGTTGGAGCATATGGACTGATATCCTCCTTTCTTATTTAGATATGTTTTACTGGATGAAGGATGCAGGATAAGTTTCATAATACAAACAACTTGATTTCGTTTCACAAATTATCACGTTTTATTTGTCAAAAACGTCGCCCGTTATAGCGAACGCCTTAAGGCGCGCGCGCTATAACGGTCGCGAGTCAAACTTCAACTGTCAACTAACGGCTCGCCCTGACATCTCGGCGGTGCCATTTGTCGCTGCAGAAAAAAGCGAATTCAAGATGACAGTTGTACCAACAGGAAATAGGCCCACTGTCTTAACAAATATATTGGCGTATGCGGGCACCGCTTAACATTCTACAATTACAAACATTATATGTGCATGTCAGGTGAGCGAACAAAATAAGAGACAAAAGATCGTTTTTCAAGGCTTTACGGCATCAGCCTAAAGGAGTTATATCAAGCTGATATCAGGACTTAAGAATTGACGATAGATAGATCTGTTAGCTGCCATTTAATCTCTTTAATTGAACTTCCACCGAGTCTCCAAGACAAAATTTCAGGGACTTTTAAAACAAGGCCATTGTTGTGTTAAAGGAATTGGTTGAATAGCATTTTTAGGGAGATATTATGATAAACTTGAATATAAGGTATAAATGGCGACTCATTCCATTCAATGATTTGCGTTGCTCTAAGGCGGTCATCTATCCAAGAATGATGCGCGCTCAACGTTGCTTTACTTCGATGCTCGAAAAGAACCTGATTTTTGAACGTGATATTGTCGTTTATCAACAATTAAAAGCCCATGAACCATCCCTACTATATACTATATGTAAGTAAGTGGTGAGCATACGCTTCAAGGTTCCGCCGCATTTCGTTCCCAGACAATTCATTCAATGACTCATCGTACGGGAAAACTGGTGCACTGAATGTCTCGCTAACACAACTTAACCTAAGTTATTTCGTTAACGAGACCTATGCATCTCTGGACTCTACGATCACTGGACAAATCCTTAGGTTAGATTAGATTAGGTTAGCGAGACAACCAGTGTAGTTGTCCCGTGGGCCAAATGTCCCGTGTACCGAACGTCCAGTGCACCCCACGTCGTTACCGATGAGTCGTTGAACGAATTGTCTGGGAACGATAGGTCGCGACACCATGCTTCAATTAAGGAGCGGTTGTCACATCATTATCATCATTTCATATTTGTATGATTTTCACTTTTGCAAGGTTCATTAAATAAATTAATTTAGAAATATAATCTTTACTGACAATTTGTATGATCGTTTCACTCTCAACATTTTCTACGACTTGCTCTTAATTGATATGACTTGTTTAATGCGCAGCGTTTGACTTGAATATTGTTCCATTGCATTTCTCATACAGCACAGACGTCAGCTATTTCAGTTTCTGAAAAGCCATAAAGTTTATAGCTGAGAGTTTACAGCTTAATAGCTTTTCTTCGATAGCTTTATTTGATACTCCGTGTCATAGATGCCGTAAACATATAAGCTGTTCGTTAATAATTTCTATTAATTTCCTATACGTGACTACTTAAATAAATTGGATGCTTACACATAAAATAAAATATAATATAATAAAACGTGAGTCTTAACACTTTCATTACGGCTCAGTGTGAATACAAATTATACCATCAAATTTAAAACTAGTATTTGAAGCATAAATGTACTTATCTGGTCTATTTTCATATATCAGATTGGTTCTTGTATCCTTTGGCTATCAGATGATGCATAGAAAACTATTCTAAGAAAGTAGCGAAACGATATGTCACGTCAAACGACGTCAACGGTCGGGGAATATTATGACGGCATATGCCGGCAACCGATTCGAAATGGTGAACAGTTCCACGGAGTACTTTGCGAGCATGTACGAGTACACATTATAGGTAAAGCTCTTGCTTTCCAACCCAGAGGTCATGAGTTTGATACCATATATAGTAAAATTAATTTTTTTATTAAATATATTTTTTACTATGACTGCTTAAATTTTTTATTTGGAGCAGCACCCACCCACAACCGAAAAACTCGTCTTACACTTGCCAAACATCCATACACGGTTAATGTGTGTGACAAAGAACTGGCAGTTTCCAAAGTTCCTTCTTTAATGCCACCGGTAAGCTTTGGAATGCTCTTCCAGCGTCTGCGTTTCCTCCTTTCTAAAATTTGGATCTCTTCAAGAAACAGATAAATATACACTTGCAATCTCCCCAACCCACACACAAACACGAACACAACACACGTTTCCCGCATGCAGCATCCAGTCTCCCTGGCTGAGCGTCATAGAGTGCACTAGTCTTGACTGGCTGTGCTCTCCTGCATGCGTTTACATAAAAATATAGACATCACAAAATTTACCGTTTCACAGTTCTGTAAGCTCAGATTGTCTATGCTTTGTCCCAGAACATCTGTATACTCTGAGGTCTGAATGAGAAGGTGAACATAGATGGTTCCCAAGAGCCTCCAGAGCAAGAGCCCGCGAACTTGCATAGACTGCAACTGTAGTATCAAAGATATATTTCGGTGTTCAATAATCAGCGTTTTTTAAAAGAAAATCGGATTATGAGCCCTACGCTACTGACAGAATTGAGTGGCGGTAATTTGTGATGACAATTTGTTCCAGATGTGGAACGGATCTGGAAATAAATTCAAAGGTGGCTGCCGGCATCTCTTGTTCTAATATTTTACTTTATAACTCAAATTATATGCAAGAGGAAATACACATGCTGGGATAGCATTCCAAAGACTAACGGTGGAACTGAATTACTAGCGTAACTTTATGTTTTAAAATAACGTTTACCGATAAATTTAGGAATTTTAACCCATTATGTACGCATATTTGTGTAGTTCCGTTCAAGCATAACCCAAACTCTAGAGCAGTTATTCCTACACTTTTTTTTTTCATTCTCCGTTTGTAGTAATGATTTGAAGATTATATCTCCTTGACGGGAGTATTTACAGCAAGTATTCGAGGACATGAATTGTAGCGCTTATGCTGAGCTGAAAAGGGTTGCGGAGGACCGAGAGGAATGGAGATCGAGATGCAAGATTCTGTTGCTGCAAACCAATCCACCGGATTGATACTACGAAGAAGAAGATCTCCTTGACAATATATGTTTGTTTTTTGTTGGATTAAGCCGTTTGTGAGGAGTCTTCTCGTACCAATATTTCGGCCACCAATGCAGGGGTTTTCTTCATGGTTGACAACTTTGTGAAAATCGAAAAAAAAACAACATTGAACTAAATAACTTCTTAGGTTTTCACGGCCAGATTTGATATTGTGGCTTTTGGGCTTAGCCGTGTGTAGAGAATTTCTTTTTACCAATATTTCGACCGTTAATTTTCCAATATTTTGACAGCCATTGCAGGGGTCTTCTTCAGGGTTGATGACTTAGTAATGATGATAGTAATGAATTCATTAACCCTGAAAAAGAGCCCTGCAATGGCGTTCAAAATATTGGAAAATAGTAATTTGCCACATACGTCTTCACCCAAAAGTCACAGTATCAACACTGAACTATGCCGCCTCGTAGATAAGACACAATCGGGCATGCAGACTTTGTAGTCACTAAAAAAAATTCCACGCCTTACAATCTTTGCTCGTATTTTCGATGAGAGAATCTATCTTCCATCTCCATCTGTTTACAGAACGTGAATACGATTCTAATATCTTTCACTTTCTTTAATTTAGACCTTCTGTACAGTGACCACAACTGTTCAAAGGGGATTCCCACTGGACTTATCAGTTGTTAGTTGATCATAATCTGAATGAGCGCATCATCGAGGAGACTTAACTGTCCTCCGGTGTGATGCGGGTGTGAGGCGGGTTAAGTCCAGATAAGACAGAATGTAATACAAAACGATAGTATCATAATCATCCCTATTAAGCAAAAGGTTAAATTCAAATTAATGTAGAAATTCTCTCCCGTTGAAGAGTCACTGCTTTTAAGCATTGCGCTGCCAATATAAGTTATAATTATATGTTGGTCAAGTACTCGTTAAGAAGGTTAACTATAAGATAGAATGCGTCCCTAATGATGATTGTCTATCGTTAAATAATGCAGTTCCAAGTTACCATAAATGCAGCCGTGTAATGAGCTCTTAAAATGGATGTCTGCATAGAATATTGGAGGTGCTATAGTTTGAATTTGTAAGGAATGACCAGTTAGCGATACGTCCATTGCACCAGTTGTCCCGTACACCAAATGTCCCGTACCCTAACGTTCAGTGCGTCCCACGTCATTACCGACGTGTAGTTTAACGAATTGTCCATGAGAACAGAAGACGTGTTCTGTGAGTAAATTTTTTTAACTTGAACCCGCGACCTCTCGCATGGTGGTCGAGCGTTTTACTACCTAGCCTCACCCTTCAGCAAGGCAATATATAATAAATAATAGTTTTTTTTATTATTTAATAAAAAGTAGTAAAAGAACACTATTTGACTGCACCGTTATAACTAACTAGATAAACAAGTTTCTTACTAGTGTTATTATAGTAATTCTTGTTGATTTATTGTAATTTATATAACTATGCTGTAAATCATCGACTAGTTGTAGGTGACGCGTTACTTTCTTTGGTAAGTCATTAATTAAGCTTCCTTTTTTATGTAAACACATACAGTAGAATACCGACAGATGGTGATATTAATTCTGAAGTCTCATCTGTGAAATTCTATGACGCTTACCATAGTGCATATGGCTAAGCGCTGCATGGGGAGTGTTGATCCGCCAACGTCATCGACTACAGCCCGAGATTCACGCATCATCCTTATTATTACAAGAATTTACTATGAATGGGTGGTCTTCACGGGACGACTTTCGTCTACCACCAATTTTAACTAATAGGCTATGACTGGCATTTTACGGGATCAAATTCACACCAACCGGAAGTATTTTAGAGCTGAGAGATCGATTAAATGTTTTTTTTAATGTCCATCGGGGATAGAACCTTTGGCTTGCAAAGCAAACGCTTTGAACATTGAGCTATACCCGCTGGCCAAATCCTATGACAAAAATGATGAATAAACAACAATTTCTTAATATTTTTTTATCTTCTCCTTTCAGCATCTGAAAAAAAGACGGAATTACTCTTTATGGCCACAGCTCGAAGACAATATCTATTGGACTTACAACCCTTGGCCATATGTGGTAATGATGTCATCCCTTCTACAAGCGTCAAGCTACTGGGAGTGGAAATTGACCAGTTCCTTAACCATAGCGGTAATGTCACAAAAACGGTGAAATCTGGATTCTTTAACCTTCGGCAGATACGGTCCGTAAAAATATGCTTACCAAGAGACGCTACAAAAGAGCTTAGTAAATGCGTTTATAGTCTTCAAAATGGACCACTGCAATGCACTGCACTTGGGCCAGCCAGACAAACAATTAAAGCGATTGCAGTCATTACAAAACGCAGCGGCACGACTAATGTACCTAATATTGGTTGCTCTATCGATCTTTACGCCACTAGTATTGTGCGAATTCTATTGATTTCCTCGTTTACTAAAGTAGACTTCACATCGCCAGGATTGTCATTGGGACGCGTGGGGAGGGATGCAGAGCAAATCAAAAGCAACATAATCTTATTTAGAATCACATCAACTTCGGTATTCAGGTCGGGTCACAAACAATGAACGATCTATCTCCGTGGAGACACGAGCCGAAAGTGAATCGGAGCGCTCCGTAACATCGCAGCGCCCTTCTATCACCTGTCTTTGACGAATTATCTTCTGGCAAAACAAGTGAAATTGCGATGCAACGGCTTTTCTTATATGACTAACATTTATATATATATATATATATATATATGCGTGTCCGACGAGCGAACAAAAACAAAATACGAAGGATTGTATACTGAGGCTTTTCGACACCACCTGTATAGGCTATATCGAGCTGATATCTATATGTTTGATGAGGATTCACCGAAAAATATTTCCTTCACACGACACAATCCATAAATTTTATTCACAAAAAAAAGATGGATCAAATGTCTTGTTCACCATCTGGCAGCGTTCATAATATGTCTGTTTACATGAAATATTACAAAAATGTAAAAAAAAATGTTTTGTTTGTAGGAACTACTCAAATTTGTACTTTTAATCTTCTTGGTAATGCGTAAGTAAGCGCTCACGCTCCATTATCATTCTGATAAGAATTAACATACAGTGTAATGTCATCTAATAAAAACACTTTTAAAGCACTAAACAAAGAAAACGATAAAACATGTTGCACGCCCTACTTGTAAATCATCTGCACCAGTTGACATCAGCATGATATAGCCCTTGCTGACTGGTACCGAAAACCTCGATACACAATCTTTCGTCTCTTATTTTCGTTCGCTCATCGGACACGCATTTGTCGTCATTTTGTAATGCCGTTAGGAGGACTAGTTATATAGATCGCCCGGCCTAAATACTGTGACTAGGTCCTGGCCAGAAGTTTAAGTTATCGAAATATATATGTAGATGTGCTTCAGAAAAAGTCTTTGTGTTGTTAGTCTGCTCCTCGTCCTGCCACCACGCAATTAAATAACGAACTTAGAGAAGAGGATGTCAGTGTTTACATAAAATAAACTTATTTTCATTAAGATTATGGTTTCAATTGGTAAACTTAAACGTAATGTTAAATTTTACTGACATAGAAGTAAAATGGTTCTGTCATCAATTTGAACTGTTCTTAGAAGTTTCTAATTATTATTAACATTATATTAACTTTATTGAGAGTTACGATTACGATTTTCAGCCCTTGTTATGGCGGAGCATAATTTTCGATTTTTCTGTCATAAAACTTAAATGGTTCTGTCATATCTCCGAACGTAATGTTGCCAGTTATTACATTTTGTAGGCTCCCTTAATTATAAGTATCATTGTTCCATTTAACGACCGCCCTTATTCATGTTTATATTCCCCGATAAATTATTATGTTTTGTGTTTTATTACTGTTTAATTTTGCTTATTACACCGTAACTTATATTTAACATTGCTTTTTAAATTTATTTACGAGTTTTTCCATTTTGTCTTATAATACATGTCGTACAAGTATATTAAAATTACAGCGTATAGTTACTTTTTAATTAAACAGTAGATATCATTTTTCATGAATGTATTATTTAAAAAATTACAGTTAATTGTTTTTTATTTTTTATTTTTTAGATTCGCTTACAGACCGACATTCACGCATCATCCTTATTATTACAGGCTAAATTTGATTTAAGTTTTTTTAACAAATCTGCTCATGTTTGGAGCATATGGGCGACGCAAATTGCCGTTTCACAGTTATGTGAGCTCAGATTGTCTTATGCCTTGTCCCAGAACACCCGTACCTCGGAGGTCCACTTGGGAACATAGCTGGTTCCCGAGAGCGTCCAAGGCAAGAGCCTGCGAATTTGCATAGACTTTAGCTGTAGTACCAGATAAATATTTGGGTGTTATATACAATAATCAGGTTTTTAAAAGGATATTGGATGATCAGCCTGACGCTCCAGAGGACAGGACATTTTTTGTCATTAAGAAGTGGCTCAACTCTACCAGGAGCATGTATACAGCTTAGATTTGACTAAATAAATTTAAAAAATCAAGCTTAGTCTGGTTTTGAACCAACGACAAATGCTTTTTATCTGATTAATGCAGAAATCGAATCAACAACTTATCGCTTGACATTCTAACGGTTTTAACTTTTCATATTTGAACACTTTTTTTTAATAAATAAAAAATCAATTTTAATTTTAAGTGGGTGTCGATTAAGGTGCGCAAGTAGCCATAACATCAAACGCGGTACCTTTATAGGCAGCTACCTTAAATTGATGTACCTGTTCATAGATATTTTCTTTCTTATCACATTTCACATATTTGATTCCTCCCACAGCATCTTTTGTAGGCATATTTTAAATTTATTTTCTATTAGCCGCGGTATTAATTTCTTCTAAGGTAAACACGCATTTTTCTATTAGTGGGAAGCAATTTACTAGTATATAATATCTATCTAACGTGTGCCTTACTGAATAATTAATGTTTAGAAATTCAACACCCACATTTCATAAAAACGTTTTTAATCTTTTGAAAAATCTCTTTTCGTACAAATATTTGCCGACGAGTGTAGAGTAATGGGTTGACATCAGCATGATAGAGCTCTTGCTGACTGGTTCTGTACCGAAAACCTCGATATACAATATTTCTATTCTTATGGCTTGTCGACATGAATGTGTCGCCATATTGGCATTTGGGACTGATTATAGAGACCGCTGCTTGTGGCGCTGGGCGAGAGCCCATCACGAGCGCGGCAGTTGTGTGCTGATGGCCGAGAAGGTCGCAGCACGGCCGGCCGGCATGTCATTCCGCCTGGGCCGGAAGCTTGTAAATTTTATCGTAAATATATGTCAATGTGCTTCCGAAAAAGTCTGTGTTATTAATCTGCTCCTAATCACGCGACTGAATAACAACTTTTTTGAAAGAGAGGAGAATGTTAGGGTAAATGAGCTTACGTATAGAGCAAGAGGACACTGGATCAAACCCCAGTAATATTTATTATTATTATTATATCTGCACATATATTATGTCATTCCATAAACGCATTTTTGCCTTTCTAGGTTAAAAAGTAAGTCTTGAGTCTGCTTCTGAAGGATGCCTCCGTTTTCAGTTCTATTTAAGTGTCGCGAAACTGAAAGCACGATTGCCAAAGACCGTGCTAAGACTACCTCTCGTCAGCTGGAGTGTACTTGTACGTGCTTCTGCTGATCTGAGTGTATCTCCATCTCCGATTACTTAATAATGTGACAAATAGCTCGTTGCAGTTCCGTGGAGTGGCTTATAGACTAAAAGGCATGGCTTGTACGTATCTACAAAATATATAACTAAATAATTTTTAATAAAAAATAAACTTTATTTTGTAACGTAATACTTATTATTTAACTTTTTTCCATAGCATTTTATTGTCAATATTGCGTGCTATTTACTATGATTCAAACTAATTATGCGATAATTAAATAATAACTGTCAATTAATATATCATGTACTAATAATTATATAATTGCTATCGTCAATAATAGCAAATTGTAGTAACCTAATTTAAAATTGTTATTTGGTGTTAAGTGATAGCAAAATTATGTTTATGAGTGATAGTAAAATGGAGTTTTATGTGTTTATAGAAATCGAATGATATCATTATCTATAACCTATAATAACACTATACAGTCCACGCGGTTACGCGATTAAACTACGCCTGAGGCCGATTAGTTTTGGTTAGCGAGACATCCAGTGCACCGGTGGTCCCGTGCATCGGACGTCCAGTGCACCCACGTCGATACCGATGAGTCGTTGAACATTTTGTCTGGGAACGAAATGCGGCGGAACCGTGGCACACTATGCATAAATACTTAAGGCATCCAGGATGAGAGCCCTGAGGCTTGAAGAAAAGAGGCTGTATTATCCAAGGTATTCAATTTGGTGCTAAAAGAAAGCTCAACTCAACTAACAACACGCGGTGTTTCCCATATAGTTTACCCATTAAATTACGACATGGGCTTAATACTGCCTAAAAATAAATGATCGAACGAGAACCGACGTTTCAGCATGCTACGATCGCAGTTTAAAATTATATTTACAGTAGAATTTCATATTTTTGAATGAACACTGATAACCGCCGTCTTAAAAAAAACGATAAATAGCGGGTTCGTGACGTGGCCGTGTCGAGGAAGGATGCAGGAGCAGATTAACAACACAAAGAACTTGTTTTTGAAGCACAATTCGCGTTTATTTTTAATAAAGACTTGATTTCCTCATCCGACCGGTACGGCGTTTCGCCGGCCGGACAAGAGTTGACTGACAACTGCCGGAACACTGTGACATGCAGCGCCGCCAAGATAATCACGGCAAAAAATCAAATTAAAGATGAAAGTTGAACCGACATGAAATGGAGCAACTGTCCTAACAAATAAAATGGCGTATGAAAACGCCGTGTAATTTTATATATAATTAAAACGAACATTATTAGATGTGCTTGTCAGGCGAGCGAACAAAAATAAGAGACAAAAGATCGATTTTCGAGGCTTTTCGGCATCGGCCTAAAAAAGCTATATCAAGCTGACTATCAACACATTGATGGTCGATTATTGACATAGAATGCTAGCTTATAAGACGTAATCTTATCCTATCAGTTATCGGCTAAATTACTTCATACGCGAGTACATTTACAGTAAATGAAAACACTTTCACTAAACATTGATAAGAACTTCCGATAATTTCGATTCTTACGATATTATCGACATGAAATATTATTTAATAAGCCTTGATAACGCCATAAAATCGATCGTTATAATATGCTAAGCTAACCACGAGTTTCACTGTCAGAATTAACGCTATTAATTCAATATTAAGATACAAGTGATGGGTATAAGTTGAAAATTAATGTTTAAGTATTTTCAATAATCGTCATAATCATCACTATTTCACATCCGCTATCTAGCTGGAACATATAATAGGTGTACCGGAAAAAAAGTGTCGTTTTTTTAGTGGTTTTGAGTCAGTTGTACTTCAGCTGTCGAACTTTTACAACGTGTTCTGTGTTGTTTCTCTGACTACGTATACCTGGAGTGTACTAGGACTTTAAAAAAAATACAACCATATGTACAAGGGAGAGCTTTGTACCGAATGAGGAGTTTATTCAAAATATTATGCTTTAAAATTTCATGAAAAAATAAAGTGCAACACGTGCTACAAATTTGTGATTTACTGGGAGATATTTTGTATGTTCGTAAATGCCATTGGTGGTTCAAAAAAATTTAATCTGGCAATTTTTTATATGAAATTAATATTTATAATATAAATATATAAATTTATATAATTATACATATAAAAATATAAATCTATTACCAATTATATTTATATTTAGTACACCAAATAGTAGTCACTAACGGTTCCGCTGCATTTCACTCCCAGACAATTCGTTCAACGACTCATCGGTAACGACATGGGACGCACCGGACGTCTGGCGCATGGGACATTTGGAAGGTTGATTGTACATTACTAGGCTAGTTTTTTATGTAAACACATACAGGGAATACCCACAGATGATGATAGCAATTCTGAAGTCTCATCTGTGAAATTCTATGAACATTATGCATATGGCTAAGCACTGCATGTGGAGTGTTGATCCGCCAACATCATAGAGTACAACCCGAGATTCACGCATCATCCTTATTATTACAGGAATTTACTATGAATGAGTAGTCTTCACGGGACGACTTTTGTCTACCACCAATTTTAATTCATAGGCTATGACTGGAATTTTACGGGTGAGGGATCAAATTCACACCAACCGGATTTTTATTATTTTAGAGCTCAGAAATCGTTTAAAAATATATTTTTTTAATCTCCGTCGGGGATCTAACCTACGACTTTTGGCTTGCAAAGCAAACGATTTGCCCATTGGGCTATATCCGCCGGCATAGTGTATAAACAGCGATTGCCTTTTCTTCCATATTTGGTCTTAGAGGGACCCTCAAGAATGATAGACATTGATATTAACATGATATAGTCCTTGCCAACTGGTACCGAAAACCTCGATATAAAATCTTTCGTCTCTTATTTCTGTTCGCTTGTCGTACATGTGTCGTCATTTTGCAATGCCATAAGGAGGACTAGTTACTTAGATCGCCACTTGCGGCGCTGGGCGACATCCCAACACGAGCATGCTCAGTCGTCAGTTAAGTCCCGATCGACCGAGGCGAAAGTAACGCCATGTTACGGTCGATCGAGGAAACCAAGTCTTTATCGCAAAAAAATAGTCAATGTGCTTCGTAAGAAGTCAGTATGTTGTTGTTCTGCTCCTTAATACTTCCACCACCCGATCCGATAATTATCCCGGCGACGTGAAGTCGTTTCTCCCGTAGAGAGGACGATTTCAACATGATATACTCGGCGGAGCATCAGGATGCTTGGAGTTGATGTGAATCAAAGCGAGGATAATGGATGCTTGAATAAATACTTCAGCTAAGATACAGAAGAAGACATGATTATGTGGGTTTGGTTTCATTCTGCATAAAATCGATCAATTATCGGTCAAACAGTTCGCTATCATGGTGGTAGCCCCCATAGAAGTTAAGCTCTACGGCCAGTTAATGGTAATTTAAATGACGATGTAACTTTCCATAGAGGAAGAGCAGAGTACTCGTATGCTGTACCGCATACAACACTGTGGGTGAATGTCAACCTTTTTAAAAAAAAATTTTATTATTCGCTTTATGACATATCCGTCCGCAAGTCAAGAATATGACTATAACAAAAATACTATTTTAAATATTTTTTTTTACATATACACTCTAGTTTCAAGCTCGAGAGCAACTGCCGCTAGTCGTGGAAGTGGCCGCACTCCAACTCCCACTGTATTCCTTTTTCCTTCACAGTGAATCATGAAAGAGTGACCTGCAAATATAGTATTGCGCTTCCCGTACATCATCGAGACCCAAGGTTGAGGCACTCACAGCGCTATTTTGTTTCCGATGTTCACAAAATACCTCCAATATACCCGATAAATTCTGATTATTAACATTATTATTTTTTTTAATTAATACGTAAATAAATTATGGAGAAATACTATGGATATTGATGGTTATTAGAAGCAATGTGCAGAACAGCGATCGGGAACCGGGTAAATTACCCCAAATGGGTTAAAAATATGTTTTTTGGAGTAACAAGGAAAATTTTCTAGTTTGCTATTTCATAAAACTTACTATTTTTATGTAACTTTTTTGTTACTTTCCGTGTAAATTAATTCAATATATAATCGTGTCGGAAGCAACAGGGTCAGATCCTGTCTGCCCAGAAGTGGGCGACGTCGATGGCGTTACTTCTGGCCATCATCAGGTCTTCCTGGGTGCAGCTATTCGGGCACAGCGCACACTCCAGAAGGTGTGACAGGGTCTGCTCCACGCCGCAGTCACATTCAGTCGGTCCGCTGTAAAACTGCCAGGCCCTCATTTGTGTCCTTGTCTTGCATACTCCGGTCCGAAGTCTGTTAAGGGACCTCCATATATTCCAACCCTTGGTCATGTCCAGGGGCTAGGTCCTCTTTCGGGGCAATCCAAGTATTCCCCTCAGTTGCGCTTCTCCACATGTTCAGCCGCAGGGTGGCCTCAGGTATCACCAGTTCCGTTGTCGACTGTAGGAAACTTCTTCTTGATTTGAGCCGTGTGGTTATCTTTTGGTACCCAAACATAGGGTGGAGTGCGTTGTGGGTTGCTTTGGTGAGCTCCTTCTTGGTAGTAACTTCTCGCCGTATGTTTGGTTGGGCAATGCCCGAGAGTTGATATAGCTTTGATATTGGGGTAGGTTTTAGGCACCCCGTAACCACCATTAATTCAATAAAAAATGTTTATTTAAATATACATTGATTGTCTTCTTTTTAAAATGGGAGGAAGGGGTAATATCGACTTATGCAAAAGTATTTTGGGGTAATGGTTAAAAAAAGTTCCCCGAATTTTACTAACTTCGAGTACAAAACTACCGAAAGGAAAGGCACACTCAAGTGGCAATGGATGTAACACATCTGGCAAAGAGGCGACGGTTGATATTATAGGTTATGTTAGGAATGTTGAAAGAGAAGTGTTGAATTGGCGCCCAAAATATGGTAAACGCACTGTTAAGTTAACCCCTTGCAAGATGGAAGGTCCACCTGAGTCTTAACATAGTTCCTAAAAATCTCAAGTTTAGAACCGTAGACTTGAAAAAACGACAGTTGCAATTTTTTTAAAAGATGATTAGTCCGACGGGTAACCTATCCATGTGTTGGTCTGCGTCAATATTGCTTTACTCCGGTGATCTAACGAGAACCGTTCTGACAATGTGCTTACAGGTATGTCATTGGTCCAGTAAAGTATAATAATTAAATATATAAATGTTAAAAAATACATTTACTTAATAAACATAATTCAAAGGATTTTTTTAATTCTCGTCTAGTACGAGTAAATCACATCACATAACAAGTCATTCAATGTGATAGTGTAAGTCAATTATATATAAAAAAACAATATAAATAAAATTATGGCAATAAAATTAATTCATAAAAATATTGTGTTCCATTTAAATAATTTTATATGCGAGGTCGGAAGAAACAGAAGCACTATAAATGACATTCCATTATTTCAAATAATAAAACGTTCCATTACTTTTTCAAATTAATCTATACTCTAGAAAATATAGCGCGATTCACGAGTATTTATATCCATAATTTATATCACTATATTTACAAAACTTCTTAGGTTTTTACGGCCAGATTTGATATTGTGGCTTTTGGGCTTAGCCGTGTGTGGCGAATTTCTTCTTACCAATATTTCGACCGCCATTGCAGGTCTAAGGCATCAATTCTGAAGAAGCCCCTTGCAATGGCGGTCGAAATATTGGTAAGAAGAAATTCGCCACACACGGCTAAAACCAAAAGCCACAATATCATTATTTTACTTCTTAACGCTTTATATTGTAGTACGTGTCTGTCTCAAATAACTAATATATTGTGCCTATTTTCAGCGATTTGAAGTATTTTAATTTTTATATAAGCATGAATTGGCGTCACGACCTATCCTCCCCAGACAATTCGTTTTACGACTCATCGGTATCGATGTGTGGCACAGTAGACGTCTGGTGCACTGGCTGTCTCGCTAACCTAACCTAATCCAACCTAAAGATTTTTACAGTGATCGTAGAGTCCAGAGATCCATAGGTCTCGTTAACTAAATAACTTACGTTAGGTTAGGTTAGCGAGACATCCAGTGCAACAGTTGTCCCGTGCACCACATGTCCCGTGCACCAGACGTCCAGTGCACCACACTTCATTACCCATCAGTCGTAGAACGAATTGTCTGGGGACAAATGCGGTGGAATCGCATAAATTCTAGTGAATATAAATCATTACATAAACATGTAGTCAAATATCATGAAATTTTTTGTTGTGTTTAGGTAAATAGATTATTTATTATTGAAATGTAATTATTTTTACGTATTTGCTAGCTTTAAAAATCATCGTAAATCATAGTTTCAAGTTACCGATGAGTCGTTGAACGAATTGTCTGTGAACGAAATGCGGCGGAATGGGTTTGTCTTATCGATCACAGTCGCGAATAGAGCACGAGCGAAACGCCGCGTTCCGTAAACGTTGGCAAGATGGTTACACACTCCACATCGTCTCCGTAACAGCTTACCACTCAATATAAGTATTGTAAATAATGATTTAAGTAGGTATTAACATAAACTACATTTTTTATGTGAACATATACTAGAAAATACCGACAGGCAGTGATGGAGAAACCTTGTATGGTATGTTGATAATATGACTCACCATGAATGAATGGTATTCATAAGACGACTTTCGTCTTCCAACAATTTTGATTAATACGCTATGACTGACGTTTTACGGATTATAGATCAAATTTACACAAGCCGGGGGTAATTATACATAAAATTATTTGAACCTACTAATTAGTGCGTATTTATGTATTTGTGATATAAGTATATATTTTACATGTATGATTAATAATATGATATTATCGTAATTGTCAAATTGACATATTTTTTTCAAAATAAATCACATAAATGAAATAAAAACGTTAGTAAGGAATGAATTATTGTAAGAGTTTTATTTTTATTATTAATTTAACACTAAAATAAATCACACAGGTGACATAAGACGAAGGTAAAAATCAACACGAATTCGCATCTGTAATAAATAAATTTTGACGTAATAAATAAATAATAAATCAAAACGTGTCAAGATTTTAAATATTATTCAAATAAATAACAAAACGCAATGACAGTCAAATAATATAATAATGTTATTGAATAAGAATTCTCGCCATTTTTTTTGTACTAATGTTGACAATATTGAAATATAAAAATATAAATATATTCATAATAATAATAAATATTATATAATTTGGTTTTTTTTAATCTTGACATTATTATAACATTTAATTTAATTAATTTTATTTGTTACAATTAAGGCTTATATAAATGATAAAATATTGCAAATGACTAAAAGTGCTTTTAATTATTTGGGGTACAAAACTGTACAGCATTTTTTAAAAATAAATATTAATTATTTAGGTTAAGACTCAGAGATAATGTTGCATTTCCTGCAGTAAAATTAAGTAATAAAATAATAAATAATTGCAACTCACCTTTTTGTAATTGAACAAAATTAAATAAATAACACAAATCACACACTGTGACAGTTTAAAAACACAAAAAATATTCAAAAGCACATTTGTTTACGAACTTTGGAACGAAAACAATCGAATGCCGATAAAAAAAACTCTCGATAAAATAAAAGCCGGTAAAATACAAACAATCGATGTTCGGAATAATTCAAATTATTCTAAAATGTCAAATAATGTTCCACGCGATTTGATTGGCTGTTGGATGCACAAATGGATGCGTTCGAATTTAGAATAAATTTGAACGATGATAATTTAAATAATATTTTTGTATTGTATTATTATTTATTATTTACGAAGTTCGCGGAAGATTTATGTTTGCGTTATAGTCATCGTAATTTAGAGAGCTTTGGACGCATGCGCACGAGCCGACGCTCCGGTCGCTACTGACTAATTCCTGAATGGTATTTCGTGTGGTACATTTCTGGTATAGTGACTCTCGATGTATGGAGTGCGTGGTATTTTTACATACAGAGACCATTATTTGTGATCGCGCTGAATGCAGAGAATTAATTTAAAAATAATATTATCAATACTATATTTACATTTCTCTGGTTTATACATTAATTCGTTTAATGATATTATTTTAATAATTTACATTCCAATTTAAGTCTGCTTTACAAACGTCGTATAATTATTGTTTGATGATATTTTTACATTTACACATACAAAAAATAATTCCAACAAGAATACTTATGTGTAAATTTAATATGAAGGTTTTATGTTGCTTGCCATTTTTAAGCGTAACTAAGTAATACATATGTTTTTATATAACCGACCTTAGATTCATTACATGCGTTTTATGTACTGTTTGATAAGGGACTCACTGTAAATAGACTGGAAAAAAGTTAAATTATAATTTATATTACATTATATATTTTTAGTATTGACTTGATTAAATGTACTTATTCAAATATACTAATAATATGCAGCTGTTAGAATCGGTGAATTCTAAGGTTATGCATTTTTTTTATGTAAGCACATACGGGAGAATACCGACAGATGGTGATAGTTATGCTGAAGTGTCATCTGTGGATTCTGTGACGCCTACCATGTTACGCATGGTTAAGCGTTGCATGTTAAGTGTTTATCCGCCAATGTCATAGACTAGAGCCCGAGATTCACGCATCATCCTTATTATTACAGGAGTTTACTATGCATGGGTGGTCTTCACGGGACGACTTTCGTCTACCACCAATTTTAATTAATAAGGCTATGACTGACATTTTACGGGTGAGGGATCAAATTCACTCAAACCGGGGGTATTTTAGAGCTGAGAAATCGTTTTTTTTTTGTTTTTGTTTTGAATCTCCATCGCGAGTCGAACCTTTGGTTTGTCAAGCAAATGCTTTGACCATTGAGCTATACCCGCCGGCATAATTAACAATCAAATAATTTTCTACACAAAGTCTATAAAGATTGCGCGAATTTGCTATGCCAAAACATTTATATCCGTTTATGTTTTAACAATTGTTAAAAGGTCGAAAACATCAAGTTTTGGCGGGTATAGCTCAATGGTCTAAGCGTTTGCTTTGCAAGCCATAGGTCGTGGGTTCGATCCATGACGGATAATAAAAAAACAAACATTTTTAATCGATTTCTGAGCTCTAAAATACCCCGAGTTGGTGTAAATTTGATCCCTCACCCGTAAAATGCCAGTTGTAGCCTATTAATTTAAATTGGTCGCAGACGAAATTCGTACCGTCAAGACCACCATTAATAGTAAATTCCTATAATAATAAGGATAATGCGTGAATCTCGTGCTGAAGTCTATGACGTTGGCGAATCAACACTCCACATGCAACGCTTAGACATATGCACCATCACCATCTGTCGGTACTATCACCATCTGTCGGTATTCTCCTGTATGTGTTTACATAAAAAAAACAATAATTAACAACCTATTCTTATAAGACATAATTTTCTACCGTTATTACCACGGTCGCTGCTCTTCGGAACTTAAGGAACTAATTCCTCCTGCACTCACCCACAACCGACAAACTCATCTTACGATTGCCGAACATCCATTCACGGTTAATGTGTGTCGAACAAGAACTGGCAGTTTCCAAAGTTCCTTCCTTAATGCCACCGGTAAGCTTTGAAATGCTCTTCCAGCGTCTGTGTTTCCTCCTTCCTACAATCTGGATTTCTTCAAGAAACAGATAAATAAACACTTGCAATCTCCCCAACACCCCACACAAAAACAACACACGTTTCCCGAATGCAGCGTCCAGCCTCCCTGGCTGAGCGTCATAGAGTGCACTGGTCTTGACCGGCTGTGCTCCCCTGCATGCGATTGCATAAAAAAGTTTTAACAATTGTTATAAGGCCGGAATCATCAAGTTATATTTTGTTTTTGTTGAGCGCGTGCTTATTGTGATATTTTGTTAGGTTATGTTTTATTTTGTGTGTTTTTATGAATAAAAAGAAGACTATCTTTGAATCTTAGAACATCTTCTAGAATGTGATGAATGACTCACTACATCTGTCTGTTAGATATTGTATTTTGATTATTGTGAACGGCCGGACATGATGGCTTGTGTTGGATTTTGTGACTGCGTAAAATTCCACAAATATCCCGCTGTGTTGGGTTAGACACAAAAAGAGCGAACGGGATGGAAATTTTAACACTTCTGCGTCAGATATTTAACGTTTATTATTTTAACACGCCGCGGTAAATAATTATTACTTGTTGAGAAACATCGTCGTCTGGTGTTGAAAATAATGACTAAATATGAATGGAATGATGAAATATTCATAATTAAACAAAACACTAGAGTGACCGAAATAATATATAACAAAAAATGTGTGTTATTTTCTTACTATGGCATAGCGTTTATTTATAACACTTCTTCGTAGTATCAATCC
Source organism: Glossosoma conforme (assembly GCA_022606575.1). NCBI lineage: Eukaryota > Metazoa > Arthropoda > Insecta > Trichoptera > Glossosomatidae > Glossosoma > Glossosoma conforme. The sequence continues at coordinate 2,467,497 of JAGTXR010000058.1, read as the reverse complement.
GGTGGATTTTGGTTTGCAGCAACAGAATCTTGCATCTCGATCTCCAAGCAATCATTTTTTTGCTGATACATGGGATGTCTTTTAGACCTTTAATGTGGTATTTTCCCCTTTATTTCCACATCCTAATGCCGTTGACCATAAAGGTTCATCCGCCTTAGGAGAGCATTTACTCCCTCCAGGACAATAGAGTGCCCTAACCAGGACCTGATGAGGTTAGCTGGGTGTTGGCTTATTCCGGCCAACATTCGGTCCCTGTCTATATTGGCCGACTGATGTCGCTCACCCCCCACCACGAGAAGGAGATAGATCAGGATTTTCCTTTCATCGAACCTGTGACCTTAAGGCATTTCGCAGAGTCCTCCAGTACTTTTAGGGGGTAAATTTATAACACTATGAATAATTAAATAAATAATTCATTTGACTAAAAATAATTTGCATCTAGAAATTTTTGAAAAGCAAAATACGGGTCAATAGTAACAAAAATATAAATAACAGAACACGTTGTGTGTCATAAATAAATTTGAATCTTGTATATATGATATTGTGGCTTTTGGGTTTGGCCGTGTGTGGCGAATTTCTTCTCTCCGATATTTCGACCGCCATTGCAGGGGTCTTCTTCAGGGTTGATGACTTCGACAAAGTCATCAACCCTGAGGAAGACCTCTGCAATGGCGGTCGAAATATCGAAGAAAAGAAATTCGTCACACACGGCTAAGCCCAAAAGCCACAATATCAAATCTGGCCGCGAAAACCTAAGAAGTTATTCTTGTATATATATTTTTATACTCAAGAAAATAAAGCATTATTCCTAAGTACGAGGAGTTAGCAAAATAGTTGATATTTTAGAGCTCAGAAATCGATTAAAAACCTTTTTTTAAATTTCCGTAGGGGATCGAACCCACGACCTTTGGCTTGCAAATTAAACGCTTTGAACATCAAGCTATTACCCGCCGGCAAATATACACTTTTAGCCTTGACCTAGGTATAAGAATTATTTATTTATTTATTACACAGAACCGAAGTTCTAAGGTACAAAATTATAAGAAACAGAGCATACATAAATATACAATACATACAAAAGATATTAAAAGATAAAAATAACATAAAAGAAGAATAAGATGACACGTGTCAAAGATCATAGAGATCTAGGAGAACAATACCATCGACAAAACAGGAAAAGGATGTAAGAAAAGGATCGAGGTGTGCTCGTAGGCCATTTAGGAGCGCCATTGCCGTTGCACCAAATTGAGTGCTTGAAGATCTACAAGCATCAACTGGGATCAAAAACAATGGATGGCTACGAGCACGGGTGTACCTATCTGGAACATAGAAGTTAAAACATTCAAGAATCCCAGGGTTGTGAATTGTACCGCGAAGAAGAAGGAATGAATGTTTTTGAGCGGCAATTTTCCTCCGGGACTCTAAGGAATGGAAAGAAAGCATCCCTAGAAAAAAAAAAGAGTTGGGTAATGTTCGGAATTGATTGAATTGAATGGATATTCTTCTTGCTTTTCAGTGGGATTAGACTGTTTTTTTTTTTTAATTTACGAAATAATTGTTGTAAATATTATTTGGTCGGTGTTTCTATGCGTGTTAGACTGGCGCGTCCCTCGCCGCATGCGTGAATGGCCCCGCTCTGTATGAGTGCACTTGTGAGCGAGAACGGCCGAGTGGTAATTGCACAGTTTTTGTGTTCCGCAGCCGCTCATTCGTTGGCCGCATACAATTACACGCTCCGTCGTACAGAACGAGACGATGCATCCGTGGCTCTGAGGTAATATTGTATTTAACAGTTCGTCTAACGATGATGCAGATCGAGCAATCACCAGTCAGACTATTGATAGGGTCAAGAGTTTCGGATATCTCGGTTCACTGTGATATCAACATGACATAGCCCTTGCTGACTGGTACCGAAAACGTCGATGCACAATCTTTCGTCTCTTATAGCGACACATACATTCCGCGAACTTGTGTTGACTGCAGCTTTAATACCAAAGAAATATATGGGCGTTCAATGATCATGGTTTTTAAGGAGATCGGTCCCGAGGCTGTAACATTTTTTATATCGTCTTTAAGGAGTGGCTCGACCCTAACGGGGGGCATGAAAAGAGCTTAGATTTGATTGAATCGTTTTAAGAAAGTCAAGCTTTGTAGGGCTGCGAAATGAGTGAAAATTCGGTAAAATCATCATCATTTTATTTTTCTTATAAGTATATCACATTGAAATCTTGTAATATAACAATATATTATGTTAATTATATAATAATAATTCCTAGTTTAAATAAATTGTCGATTTGCAATAATTTAACTGGTAAATAAAGCCAACTGTTGTAGTACTTCTTTATTACTTGAACATTTAACGAATTGCCTGAGAACTATTTTAACAGCAGATACTCATATTTATCTGTAACAACCGTGACTCTGAAGCACGTTCTTGGATTACCCAGCAAAGGTATCAGTTGAATAGGCTTCAAATACGTCTCCTTTCCAAGAACTGGATATATCACGTTCGGGTTACATTTATCTAGCGTACACTTTTTAACGTGTGCAAAAAACGTTTTTTTTTATATTATACTATCTGAACTCTACATGCCTTTAATTCTATTTATTAAAGTAAATGACAAACCACATGCATTGCATCGCAATTAGTTGAACGGTATAAGAAGGCATATTCAATTTATCGTCACGTTCTTTTACGAAAACCATTGCTTGCAATAAGCAAACAATGATTAATGTAAGTTTCATCGCAATCAGTTGAACGGTATAGGAACGCATATTCTCCTTCTTCTCCCGTTTTTACAGCAAAGGTTTTTATAAATGCCTTCTCGGGCAATACGCAAGCAATAATTAATTTAAGTTTCATTGCAATCGTTTGAACGGTAAATGAAGGCATATTTCCTTTCTCGTCCCGTTCTTGTACAGAAACCTTTGCTTGCAATAAGTGAGCAATAATTAATATAAGTTTCATCGCAATCGGTTGAACGGTATAGGAACGCATATTCTCTTTCTTCTCCCGTTTTCACAGCAAAGGTTTTTACAGATGCCTTTGCGGGCAATACGCAAGCAATAATTAATATAAGTTTCATCGCTATCGGTTAAACGGTATAATAAATGCATACGTAACAAATGGTATTGCCAAAACTGGCAAAAAAATGATTGAGAAAGAAATAAAACCGTGAAGATTGGCAATCGATAAAATAGACCTTAACCCAATTTTATACGAATAAGAAATAAACATTATTATAAATAACCATTCGATTCAGCATATACACACAATTTCAATTTCATTTTGTATTGTAGTGGTTATATAATTTAATTGCTTGGTCAGAGTAATACATATTTTATTTTATTTTTTATAGCAGTATTTTTTTTCATTGTTTTCAGCATTCACTTTGGGATCCATTATAAATTATAAATATTTATTAATTTACCTTATTTTCAAATGGATAAAGTAACGAAAATTCTCTATTAGGAGACTGCAGTTGCGACTAACTCGTAGCCTTTCTCGATCGTTATTTTGCTAAGAGATAACTGAGCTGCTATTGTAATTTGTAAGTGGTCTAACCCATTTTATGTAGGAGAGGGGGTGGGGGTGTGTCTATCAGGAAATGATAAGAGAGGGAGACAGGTAGGGTTGCAAGGATGAAGAAATAAATAAATAAAATGTTATTGACATCAGCACGATGTAGCCCTTGCTAACTGGTTCCAAAAACCTCGATAGACAATCTTTCGTCTAGTATGTTTGTATGTATGGCCACATTGGGACTAGTTACATAGCTTTGTCACCGGTGGCGCTGGTGATCGACCACGGGTAGCGGAAGTGACGACGGCCAGCATTTGGTCCCCTCTCTTTGGCAAGGCAAGATCCGCGTTGCGGCCGCGCGGTATATCATACCGCGTGGTCACAAACTTGTAATGTTTTTAAAGTAAATATAATCTGTGCTTCTACAATGAAGTCTTTGTCTGCTGCCCTGCTCTTTATCCTGTCCTCGCGCGACGTAATAAAACTCTCCTCTTTGAGAGAGGAGGATTTTAGTATATACAGCAGTATAATGATAATCCAATAAATTAGATCAACTGAACTATAATTTCCCTCTGTATTAAATTAAATCCAACCTTAATTACGCACGTTGTTTTACTCAGCATTATAGAGTTCCATATTTGTGCATTCTTCTACAGACAAATGCATTAGAATGCACAAATATGCATGTTCTAATAATTACAACATGCAATATTATGCGTGCGTAAGAGACTAATCAAATGTGTGATTGTGGAGTACAAAAAATACATCGATTAGTCATTTATTGTGACATTATCACTGAAATAGACCATTTAAAAGGGTTGCGGAAGACCGAGAGGAATGGAGATCGAGATGCAAGATTCTGTTGCTGCAAACCAATCCACCGGATTGATACTACTACGAAGAAGAAGACCATTTACTGTATCAATTCGAAATTGACGTGCATGCAAAAGACACTATACGTATTATGACAGATATTTGATATGCATATTTCTGTTACATACCATGGTCTAGTAGAAGAGCAAATTTATATTTATATATAAAAATAATATTCGATTTCTGAGCTCTAAAGTACCCACAGTTGGTGTGAATTTGCTCCTTCGTCCGTAAAATGCCAGTCATAGTCTATTAATCAAAATTGGTGGTAGACCAAAGTTTTCTCGTGCTGACCACCCATTCATAGTGAAGTAATGAAATAATTAGAATGATGCGTGAATGTCGGGCTGTAGTATATGACGCTGGAGGATCAACACTTCACATGCAGCGCTTAACCATATGTAAAATGGTGAGCGGCGTAGAATCAATAAATGAGACTTCATTTTCATTATCACCTTCTGTCGGTATTCTCCGTTTGTGTTTACATAAAAAAATGATCGCATTATAAAGTTTAACAAAACATGAAATATTTTTATCTTACTTACTCTTCTTCTAAAGTAAATAGTGTGGCGGTATCTCCAGTAAGCATATCATTTATGTATAGAATACTGCTGGGATTCCCTGCATGTGTTTACATAAAATAAAATTATAAATATTTATATTGTCATTGGTTTTCTTGCTCCGAGTTAAATAATCAAGAATATTACAAAAATATATAAATTTGCAAATGCATTAAATCTGATAGAATTCATTGAATAACGCCAAATTGAAAAAATAAGACATTTTATAATTTATAATAAACAGTAGAAATATATGCAATTAAATAAGATGGTATGGGCATGTGACACGGAGAGATGAGGAGCACATAGTGAAGAAAGCCCTCAACATACCCACGCTGAAGAGAAGATCAGGAAGACTACAGGCAACCTGGACTGCAACTGTAGACAAGGATCTGAAAACTCTGGGCTTGACCGAGAATGCAGCGCAAGATATAGGCAGACATGGCGAATGTGCACATGGAGAACCGACCCCAGATGATGGGAAATGGCGAGGCTTAAGAAGAAGATGTATACAAATAAATAGTTACAGATGAAAATAATATATAAGGTCAAACTGTATAGAAGGTCAAGCCATTGAGAGTGTCGAGAGTTTCAGATATCCTTACGTGAAGGTCACTGAGTGTTTTAATTTAAGGAATTGATTGCTTTACGTCCTTAAAACGTACAATCTTATTTTAATATTTATTTATTTATTTACTTTGTTTTTATATCAATCATGTAAGATATGGCCTCTGTTTAGGAGACTTCAGTTTCGACTAACTCAATCCATCACTGTCAAGAGACAACTGAGCTGCTTTGTACTTTATAAGTGGTCAAAGCCATGTGCTATGCAGCTCAGTTGTCTCAGTGATGGATTGAGGAAGGCTACAAATTAGTCTACACTGCAGTCTCCTCAACAGAGACCATGTCTTACGTGATTCATGTAAAAACAAGGTAAATAAATAAAAATATGAATCATTAAAATGGATCTCAAAGTGAATGCCGAAAACATTTTTAATTCCATGCGTATTTTCTAGGAATTACAACTATTTTATAAAGGTTATGTTTACATAGTTATATCAGCTTGATATATCTCCTTTAGGCTGATGCCGTAGAGCCTTGAAAATGATCTTTTGTCTCTTATTTTTGTTCGCTCGCTTGACATGCACTACCAATGTTAGTTTTAATTTATAATAATACAAGGTGTTTACATACGCCATTTTATTTGTTATGACAGTTGGCCTATTTCCTATTGGTACCACTGTCATCTTGAATTTTCTGTAGCGACAGCTGGCAGCGCGAGATGAGAGCGCGCCGTCAGTTGACTGTTGGAGCTCGCACGCGCCTAATGGCGTTCGCCATAACGGGTGACGAAAAAGCAAGTGTATGAAAAAAAAACAAGTTCGATATCAAACTTTGAGAGGAGGATATCAATAGAAAAATAACAAAGATAATAATGCTATAAGATATATTTATACTTGTACGAATAAAATGAGTGCATAATTCGATTCAATTGGCAATTTCACTGCATGTAATGAGTTTTATGACGCCGTAAGAGTTATTCGAGGTAATGTTTTATGCTTTCTGCATACCAAATACGCAATTAATAAGCATCTTGTGAGCCGAGTTTATCGCTAAACCACACATATTGCCAGGTGATATTTAAGTTTTTGCACGTAGCTCACTCGACATATGATATCCGATCGATAAATATGGAAAAACATGACCAATTTGTATCACAAAATAATATGATATTTTTTTATGGCATTTGATAACTCGTATTTCAATACGATGAAGTTATTATAAACGAAAAAAATATACAATTACTGTTAATTTACTTTGAGTCATATATTAATAGATTAATGACACGATTAACGACATCTAAGGAGACTTTTTATAATTTTTATGAGTATTCGGTCCTTAAATATCTGCAATCTATGTTAACCCTTTCATTACTATTCGGTTTGAATAAAAATTATACTGTCAATTATAAAACTAGTATTTGAAGCATAAATGTGCTTATCTGGTCTATTTTCATATGCCACATTGGTTCTTGTATACTTAAGCTATCAGATTATGTACAAAAAAGTAATCTAAGAAAGTAGCAAAACGATGTATTACGTCAAACGATGTCAACGGTAGGGGAATCTTGTGACGGCATATGCCGTCAGCCGATGCGAAAGGGGTAAAAATTGCAGATACGCTCTCCATTAGTGCACGCTATGACAATTAATATCAGTTCAATACAAAGCTTAAATTATTAAAAACTGTTTATTTTAGAATTATACTGAAAACACATTCCGTATGTATTCTTCATATGAGTCTTCTTCTTTTGCCTTGCCATTTCCTATCATCTGCTGTCGGCTCTCCTTGTGAACATTCGTCGTGTCTGTCTGTCCTGCGTTGCATTCTCGGTCAAGCCCAGAGTTTTCAGATCCTTGTTTACAGTTGCAGTCCAGGTTGCCTGTGGTCTTCCACGTCTTCTTCTCAACATGGGTATGTTGACGCCTTCGTCCTCATCTCTCCATATGAGTATTTAATAAATAATTTAAAAAACTATTTTTTTCGTAAGCGATTTGTCTAGTGATCGTAGAGTACAGAGAGCCGAATGAATCGTTAATAAAATGTCCGTGAGCCGTTTGTAGAGTTATTGATGGTTTCGCCACTTTTCGTTCATAGATAATTGGTTCATGGGTATGTTTTATTAAATGGTAGAAAATTTAGTTTGAATATTTTCAATAATAAAATCACGCACTAAAATATTGTATAACTATATTATAATATTGAACATAAATATATTTAATATAGAATTTTTCTATTAAGTCAAATCAGCTTGATATAGCTCATTTAAGCTGATGCCGTAAAACATCGAAAAACGATCTTTTGTCACTTATTTTTGTTCGCTCGTCTGACATGCACATCTTTAGTTTTAATTATATAAAAATTGGACGGCGTTTGCATACGCTATTTACTTGTTATGATAGTTGTTCCATTTCATTTCGGTGCAACTGTCATCTTTAATGTGTTCTTTTGCCGCGACTGTTTTGCGGAGCTAGGTGTCACAGTGTTCGGCAGTTATCTGGCCCCGGCCGGCGACATAACATGCCAGTCGGGCGTAGAAATCAAGTGTGCATTTAAAATAAACTCGAATTGTGCTTCGAAAACGAATTATTTGTGTTATTAGTCTGCTCCTGCATCCTGTCACCCAGTAATTAGAAACCCAATTCAGAGATGAGGATATCAATTCTTACAGCAGTAATAAAACTACAGTTTACATTTTACATTTAAATCGACAATGCCAAGCTTCAGAAAATGGCTATTACAAACAAAAAGAATATATCCTGTAGAAATATCATGTTAAAACATGATATTTCAATATTACAAACCCTTCTTGTGTTTAAAACTTAATATAGCAAACAAATTATGCCTCTTAGCTTACAAGCCACTGAATGGAACTGCACCGGGCTATTTGACAGAACTTATCAAGCCTTCAGAAATAAGCGCGCGTGGAGAGACACTCAGATCGGCTAGAGCAAATAGAAGCACCCTGCAACTGACGGGAGGTAGTCCTAGCACAGTCTTTGGCAATCGGGCTTTCAGCTACGCTGCACCAATGGCCTGGAACTCACTACCGGAAAGCATAACAGAGCTTAAAGCGGAGGCATCCTTTAGAAGCAGACTCAAGACCCACCTTTTTACTCAGAGAGGCAAAGAAGCGCTTTTGGAATGATCATTCGGTCATAAAAGAGCGCTATACAAATACTAATATAATAATAGCCACAAATTTGAAGATATATTCATTTTTTTCTGTCAAAGCTGCGACATGCAAACATTTTCTTGCTATTATTAATCACTTAAAAATAATTATAAAAAACTGGTTTTTGATATTTGTTTTATTCGCCATTGTCTGTAATTTATGAACATACTCGTATGTTAAGTTCCCATTCGTTGTTGGCTGACACGTAACTACGTACATAAGAGATAAATCTCAAATAAGTATCAACCGTAACACAACTCCCACTCTAAATTTGATATTTCGCAGTAGGAATTCCCATTATTCACCGTGATCGTTATATTTCCTGTTGCTCATTTAACATGTCTCAATAAAAACATATAACATAACTTCTTAGGTTTTGATGGCCAGTATTGATATTGTGGCTTTTGGGTTTAGCCATGTGTGGCGAATTACTTCTTTCCAATATTTCGACCGCCATTGCAGGGGTCTTCTTCAGGGTTGATGACTTAGTGATGAGTTGGTGTCTGGCGGTAGTTTAGCCGTCAGACTAACGTACCTCCACGAGCGTCATGTCGGAGAATCGTGTACGATGGGTATTTTTCAAGAACCTATACAGACAAGCAAGGACAACATGTCCGACATGACATTCGTGGAGGTACGATTCTTGGAACATATCCACCGTACACGATTCTCCGACATGATGCGCCAAATGTCCCGTGCACCTAGCGTCCAGTGCGCCCCAAGTAATTGAACGAATTGTCTGTGTAGGAAAAACGCTAGCGATTTTTTCTGTTAAGAAAAAAATAACATTTAGGTTATCAACTGACAATACTTGGTGAAAGTGCATAATTTTAAATTAGTTTTAATTAAAAAATAATAAATTAAAAATATTTAGTTTTGATTCACATTTATTTTAACTGATTACATGTTTCGGCCTCCCCGGAGACCATCTTCGATAATGATAAAATAAAAACAGGCAGCGGCTAATATAGGTATGAACAAGTAATTAAAAAAAGTAGGAACTAATTACTTGTTCATACCTATATAAGTCACTGCCTGTTTTTATTTTATCATTATTGAAGATGGTCTTCAGGGAGGCCGAAACATGTAATCAGGTAAAATAAATGTGAATCAAAACTGAATATTTTTAATTTATTATTTTTGTTATTCAAATTAATTTAAAATGAAAAATAATTAGAGAAATCATTTCATGAAACATATCTTTTATTAATGTAATGAAATTGAAACTTACACAAAAATGTTCATGTAAGTATGCCCTGTGCAATGTTTCATTGTGTTTAATAATTTATGACGTGTCAGCATTTATGTTTCATTCAATTTAAATAAATGTTAATGATTGTCTGTCAGAAAGAAGTGTTGGAACTCTGCAGAACAAATATCTAATGCTTAAGTAAACAACTTTATGATCTTATGATAATACAGCATAGCTTTATGAGGGTACATAGTCCACTGAAGTGGTACACAACCATTTACTAAAAAAATCAATACAAAATATTTAGTACATAAATATAAAATGCTTTTTATAAGAAGTATAATATTTTCAGTTTTTTTTATTATTTTTTATTTAAACACAGAGGAGAATACTCACAGATGGTGTCGAGGGCAGGCATCTTTTTATTTTTTATTTTTTAAAACAATATCAATTATATAGTACATAAATCTTAAATATTTACAACAAGCGTGATGCGTTGGAGGTACATACAATGTAGGGAGACATTTATGTAATATATTTTGGAAATATACCTGCAGCTAGGGCGGTTAAATTATAGAGTCTTTGATCTGTAACCTATTTTGTGGCAGCACTAGTGAAAAAAAAGTGTGTTTTTTTTGTGAAAATTTTAGTTCAACTGATTGCAGCTCACCAATAGTGTAAGTTACAAATATTAAAATAATTTAGTCATTAGTAAAAGTAGTGTTTTGATTTGTCTACAAACATGTGGCGATGAAGTGGTTAAGGCGATGTTGTTGGACAGTCTGGTAGTTGCATATCCCTGACTATGACTGAGAAACGGAAATTGATTAACATACAACATTGTAAGACTATTTGTTTAGGATGTCTATGACTCAAAAATAACATAATATTTTTATCAAATTCACTGGTCTTTAATTTACACAACCGGTAAACGTGGCTTAGCGGTAAAAACATCTTTGTTACAATTTTTAGTACATTTAGACCAAATTAGTTTTTTTTTTAACTTAAGCAGTGAAAGAGGGGTTAGAAAACTGTATCACGGTGTTGAAATTGCTCTATAGACCGACATTTCATTTATTTTTTGACCTGAACCATTTGGTCCTAATAGATGGCTCACCTCTATCACATTGTTCAGTTGAAAAATACATATATGTCTTAATAATTAAATACACACATACAAAATTTAATACGGATCAATTCATTCAGAAAAAATATCGGCAGACCAGGTTCGAGACCCGAGTGGTACTTACTAAATTAATAGACTTACGTATACTAATAATATAAAAAAAAACTTGTAAATAAATGTTGACTGATTGAATAATAAAAATAAATAAATATAAACTCTGGATATATACTATAGAGACATCTATCGTTATATGATGGTAACAATGGTATAAATACATCAACTTTCGCGTATCTACTTAGGCGGGGAATAGTCGAGTGGCAGCGCGGTGTAAAAGAATAGAGCAAAGGTGGCAAGGCTCGTGGTTCGAATCCCGCGTCTGCCGAATTTTTTTATGAATAAATTGATGCGTATTGAAAATTTGATGTATGTGTGTATTTAATTACTAATAATATTGAAATGTTGTCAACGATCTATAAAAGAAGATTAGATTATAGAAAAATTATTATAATAAAAATTTAAATCAATGCAGATATATGTCTAATTAGAAATGATTATGTGTGGGAAGAAGGTTGAGGTTGGGAGAACACAGGTTTGAAAATTTAAATTTAGCTCTTATACATACTAAAAAATGGCAATTATACCATTATCGTATGTCGGTGTACTCCTGTCCTGTATGCGTGTATATTTTTTATTTTTTATTTATATATTACATTTGCTATGTGGTTATGAGTCACTCATGACTTTTCGGTAGACTTACGATCATAAGTTTACGTCATTGTCATAAGAATTCGGGGCCAGTAAACTAAGATAATTTATGCTTAGAATTTCGCGGATCATTGCTCGATCGCAACGAGACATTTGCGACGAATAGACGTGTAATGTAATTTTCATAATTTGGCAAACACCCAGACATGCGAATCGGTCGTTTTTTTTTACAACGAAATCGCTATTTGCTTCGATCCACAAAAAAAAACATAAACGCAGATATAAATTATTCACATTTAACACTAATATTATAACGAATTGTTAAATAGCTCGCAGTGTCGATGACTTCTTATTCAAAACATTTTTATTTTGAGAAGAAAATTAAATTTTAAAAAAGTGTCACCTAAAAGTTTCTACACAAGCAATATAGAGTTACTATGTATGTAAATATCGTGGAATTAACAAAATATATTAGACAATATGGATTTTTAAAATTTTTATTAGAATATTATTTTATTATTTCAATATTCTAATCTACTTTTATAGATCATTTACTATATTACAATATTATTAATAATTAAATATACTATACATAAAATTCTTTTTTCAACGCGTCAATCCAAACACAATAATAACGGCAGAAGCGGGATGCGAACCGCGGAATAATATTGTAATATAGTACATGATCAATAAAAGTAGATTAGAATAGTTAAATAATAAAATAATATTCTAATAAAAATTTAAAAAATCCATGTAATAATGTCTCCTTGAGACAATATCAAGAAGGTAAAATTATTCATCAGTAACACAGGTAAATGATTGGTTATAAAGTCCAAGTCGGAACTATAAGTAGTCGTTTCTCATCCATTCAGTCTATAGTTTGGTTCGAGACCCGAGTGGTACTTACTAAAATAAATAGACTGTCGGAAAGTAATAATATTAAGCTTGTGAATAAATGAAGACTGATTGAATAATAAAAAATAAAAATATACAACATACTTTGAATATATACTATAGCGACATCTATCATACGATGATAACAATGACATAAATACTAGTTTCAACGTCAGTCGGTCCAGGCATAGTAATAGCTGAGTCGGCTGAGCGGTATGAATACCTGGGCATAGTTGGTTTCCAAGGTCCGCGGTTCGCATCCCGCTTCTGCCGTTATTCTTGTGTTTGGATTCACGCGTTGAAAAAAGAATTTTATGTATAGTATATGTATATTTAATTATTAATTATATTAGACAAGTTATTTCATTGTACACAAACGTGAAATTATGTATACACGACTGAAATAAACGACAAAATATCAGTTTGGTAGGAATTTACATTTTTTTACCGTATCCGCTTCACATTTGCAGCATATGGAAAATGCAAATTGCCATTTCACAGTTCTGTAGCTCAGAATGTCAATGCTTTGAGGATACACATGGGAACGTAGATGGTTCTCGGCAGCCTCCAGGGCAAGAAACTCGCAAACTTGCTTAAACTGCAGCTGTAATACCAAAATCATATTTGGATGTTCAATAATCAGCATTTATTTAAAGAGATGGAAGATTAGTCTGACGATCCTTAGGACTTTTGGCTTAGCCCTACCGGGAACATGTATAGAGCTTAGATTTGATGAAATCATTTTTTTTTAATCTAGCTTTGTCGGGTTTTGGACCAACACTGTCTGAATGACAAGCAAATGCTTTTATTATTGAACTATGCCACCCGGCTTACAAATTAAGAATATATTTACTACTAAGCACACACTAAGCTCACTGATTGGAGTTTGTTTATAAGATTTTTAAGGAGATCGTTTAATTAATCCGAAAATTATACATTCTTCAATTATGACTTGAATTTTGCCACATTAGTTTGTTCTTTGTGTTGCACATAATTGCGAATTGCAATATGCAATTTGGATGTTTGCCCAAAATGAAGTAAACGGTTTCAACTCTCCATTCAGATTTCTTGAAGTATTTGAGAACAGAGCTTGGAGATATTGCACATGCTTGCCAAATATTGCTAGACATTAAGGCCGATTTACAAAGGACATTTTGAAGAATTATCACTAACCATTGTAAAATGAAAAATATTTTTTCTCAGGTCTTGTATTGCTTCGTTAGAAAGCGTTTGTTTGTTATAATCGACCTTTCGTATGCGAAAGGTCAATCAAAAAAGTGAACCAATCTTACGCCTTTATTCCATTGATTGCAGGTTAGACGTAAGATTGTTATTATTTATCAAACGAGTTGCTCTTCTTTTTGAACTGAGTCAATTCAGTTTACGAGGTATTTTGGGGCTCCAATCCAAAGGTGACTGCCGCATTCAAGGATAAGTCGGATTTGTCATTTATATAGAGAAGAAGAAGTTGTTTATCGTTGAAATACACCTAGTTTTTTGGAAACGAGACCGGCTTTATACTTAATTGACTCGTAATATTTGACATTATTCGATATTCTCCTGAATGTGTGTACATAAAAGAGAGTGAGGCTTCATTCTTTGGTATTAATGTATTAAAATAATTGTTTTTAAATTCAGTGAATGCAGCTTAACCTGAACGCATTCTGTCCAACAATTTGCTTGGAACATCACGTGGGAAGAAGTGCAATATTGGCCATTTCCACGCGGGATGCACACACAAGATATAGCAATAAACAAACATGCATCGGCAAGCAATTAATCACGGCTTCTGCAAACAAAGAACCAGACTGCGAGAGCTGACTGAACTAAGAACAAATGGACCAACCAGACTCTGCGTGGTTCAGCGATGCCAAGATTACTTTGAAAACGATAGCTTTCGAAATCGACTCTAAAGATAATAAAAATTGATTAGTGGTTTAAACAAACATGTAGGAACAATTTTGTACTGTTGCTTTTCTTATTTTTTTACATGAAAGTAATCTTCTTCTCCTCTTTATTATCGTAAAGGTCTTCACAAATTGTTGGAAAACATTATCAAAATTTGTACGAGTCTGTGAATATCATATAGAACATAGAACTTCAACTGGTCATATAGAAGAAATGTTTTTTGTGTGTAGAATAAGAGCAAAGGAGCTCGTGGTTCGAATCCCGCGTCTGCCGATATTTTTTCTGAATGAATTGACGCGTATAAAATTTGATGTATACTTGGTTGTATGTATTTAATTACCAATAATATTCAAATATAGTCAATGCTCTATAAAGGAAGATTAGAGTATTGAAAAAAATATTCTAATTAAAATTAAAAAAAACATTTAGAAATGTTTTTTACTTTTTTTATGTAAACACATACAGGAGAATACCAACAGATGGTAATAGAAATTCTGAAGTCTCATCTGTGGAATTCTATGAGGCTTACCATGATGCATATGGATAAGCGCTGAATGTGGAGTGTTGATCGGCGACGTCATAGACTACAGCCCGAGATTCACGCTTCATCCTTTATTACTACAGGAATTTACTATGAATGGGTGGTTTTCACGGCATGACTTTTATCTACCACTAGTTTTAATTATTAGGCTATGACTGTCATGTTTATGTGATGAATCAAATTCACACCAACCCCCCCTTATTTTAAAGCTCAGAAATCGATTTGTTTTTTTTTTTAATCTCCGTCAAGGATCGAACCCACGACCTTTGGCTTGCAAAGCAAACGCTTTGATCATTGAGTTATACCTGCCGGCAAATATTATACTCAATCAACAAAAATGTTTAACTGAGATTGATATATGAAGCATAAATTTTGGTGAATTCTTGTTCATTGTCATTCAGTGTTCTTGCTGAAAAAAAAAAGATTTGATTTTGGAATCTTAAACTTGATGAAGCTTGGGTCAACCTTTTTTAAAATATTTTTTTAGGAAATGTACTGACATCAGCATGATATAGCCCTTGCTGACTAGTACCGAAAACCTCGAAATACAATCTTTCGTCTCTTATTTTCGTTCGCTCATCGTGCACACATGTGTTATTATTTTGTAATGCCGTTACGAGGACTAGTTATATAGATCGCCACTTGCGGCGCTGGGCGTCACCGACCACAGCGCCCAGTCAGTATTGTGCCGACCGCGAAAAGGTCGTATCATGGCCGGCCTGACATGTTATTCCTCTAGGGCCGGAAGTTTGTAAAGTTTATCGTGAATGTGCCTTTGAAAAAGTCTGTGTGTTGTTAATCTGCTCTTCATCCTGCCACCACGCAATTAAATAACTAACTTAGAGAGGATGATGTCAGTACGTTTCTATCTTACAATATTCCTTGGCAAAGTGTTTTAAAAGCTTGGTCAATTTTTGGAAAAGCATAAAGGTAAATCCTGCTCTGTATGCAATCAATTTTCGATTAGTTATTAATGTATGTATATTTAAAAAATGATTGCTGATTACCGAGAATGATTAACGACTGCTAAAAAATGATGAGAAGCAAAATTAAAAAATAAACATTAACTACTTGATTTAAATGTTTCTCTCGTCTCATCGGCAGGAAGAGATGAAACGCGCCGCGGGTAATATTTATTATTTGAAGTAATAACCTGAAATATCATCAAAGCATCATCAGCTTCCCGCCCCGCCATCAATCATACTGTTTTCTACACTCTCAACACGGTACTTATGATGTATTAAGACTGCAAAATGTAGTTTTAAAACCGACAATTGTACGGTTAAACATCACTTGAATCTGAGGGGTTAAATTGCGAATAAATTGCTCTCTCAGACTTTCTCAAATATAATCGTAAAAGCTAAATGTATGAATTGTTTAATGTGCATGATGATATTGCAATTACTCGAATATATAGAAAGACAAAAATTGAAACCATTGCTATATATGCTGATATTAGCTTGATATAGCTCCTTTAGGCTGATGCCGTAAAGCCTCGAAAAACGATATTTTGTCTGTTATTTATGTTCGCTCGCCTTAAATGCATATCTAATAATGTTAGTTTTAGTTATATAATAATACACGGCGTTCGCATACGCCATGTTATTTGTTATGACAGTTGGCCCATTTTATGTTGGTGCCACTGTCATCTTTAATTCGCCTTTTCTGCCGCGACTGTTGGCAGCGCTAGCACGCCGTCAGTTGAGATCTCGCTCGCGAACGACGAAAAAGCAAGTGTTTGAGAAATAAACGCGAATTGTGAAACGAAAACAAGTTCTTTGCATTGTGAACCTGATGCTGCATCCTGTCACACAGTAATTTGATATCAAACGTAGAGATGAGAATATCAATGCATAGTCCATTACTTAAGCAATGTTTATTTTTTGAGAAAGATAGATTTATTGATCGGACCTGTAAAAATAATAACAACCTCCTCTCTTTAAAGGTTGTTAAATTCAGTCGCGTGGTGGTAGGAAGAGGAGCAGATTAGCAACACAAAGACTTTGTCTGAAGCACATTGATATATATATTTCGATAACTTTACAAACTTCTGGCCCGGACCACAGTATTCAGGCCGGGCCACAATACGACCTTTTTCGCGGTCAGCACATGACTCATTGCCGTGCGGCGCAGTGGTCGGTCACACCAGGATCTCAGAAAGCTGCTTCGCCATTTCAGTCTACATGTTATACAGACAGTGGGACGGTTGGTAGTCAGAACACAATAAAAAATCAGCTATTTTAAATCGGAAAAATAAGAAAACTCATAGCTTATTCCCTTAATTATTTATAATTGAAGTAAAAAATTATAAGAATTGAGATTTATTGGTTAAAAACATTAAAAACCATCTGGCAACGCTTACGGAACGGGTATAGGTCCACTCTGGTTTGAAACTCGAAAGCAACTACCGCTAGTCGTGGTAATTAGGCCGGAGTGGCCCACTCTCTTTCCTCTTTCTTCACAGTGTAGTATGCAAGAGTGAGATGCGAATATAGTGTCGCGATCTCCGCACATCGTCGAGAGCCAAGATCGAGGCACTCACAGCGCGAATTTGTTTCCGATGTTCGTAAAATACCTCCGATGTGCCCGATATATTCTGAATATTATTGATATTATCAATGCGTAAATATATTATGGAGGGATACTT
This sequence comes from Glossosoma conforme, assembly GCA_022606575.1. Lineage (NCBI taxonomy): Eukaryota > Metazoa > Arthropoda > Insecta > Trichoptera > Glossosomatidae > Glossosoma > Glossosoma conforme. Next base: position 2,449,792 of record JAGTXR010000058.1, on the reverse strand, counting down.
AAAATCTTAACCATATTAGAAGCAATGTGTAGAAGATACACATCACAGGGAAGGAAAGGTTAACATCATTGTTCTGAACATCTGTCTTGGACATAAAAAATACCATCAATTACGCATATATTCCAAAGAACCTGTGAGATTCTTCAAAAATACGCCGAAAACTATCAAAAAGAGTTATTTTATGTCGGTAACCATCTCTGATGAATATCAAATTAGCGAAGCATGTCAATATTGACTCATTTCGTAGTATGACTTTGAAAATAATCGTGTTGATTAGCATTCAGAGCCTCGCTCGTCTGTTCTCACGTACTCACAATGTAAAGTATACATTGTTCAGTGCATATAGCGTTCAGTCGTTACGCATAAACCGTTCATTCAGTGATTTCGCCGAATTGTTCCAGTACACGTTATTTACACTACGTGAAAATCCCAACATACACAGTATGACTTTTATGCAAATCATTGCTCTGCTTACACTGACATCAGCATGATGTAGCCCTAGCTGACTGGTACCGAAAACCTCGATACACAATCTTTCGTCTCTCATTTCTCTTCGCTTGTCGTACATTTATGTGTGACAATATTGTCATTTTGGACAAGTCCGCTAACGGGAGTGCTAGTTATATAAATCGCTACCCGAGCGCTGGGCGAGCATATTGTATTGTGGCTCGGCCTAATGCTGTACCTAGGTCGAGCCCTAAATTTGTAAATTTTTATTGTAAATATATGTCAATGTGATTCTGAAAAAGACTTTGTTTTGCTGACCTGCTCCTCGTCATACCATCACTCGACTGTATAACTACCTTTTTGAGAGAGAGGAGGATGTTAATACCTTAATTAGGAAGTACAACATCGCACTAGTAAAATTCGCTATCATCATCATTATCATTAAATATTCGCTTTCAAACTGGATCATATGATCGTAATATATTTTGACAGCGGGTGTGGCTTAGTAGGTATGTTGTTATTTTGGGGTACTCGCATGGTGAAAACCCTCTCTGTGACATCCTGTTTTTGGACACCCAGATAGGGACCAGTTACTGGACTCACGCAAAAAGCTACTTGTTAGAGAGTGGCTGAAGGCCTTCCCCTGATTTAAGGTGCATCAGTTATATGTCAAATAGACTTCAGTCTAAGGCTACAAAGTTAGTAAAGTACAGCTGGTCTTGAATTACCTTCTGTGGTAAAACGTTGCTAATCGCGAAATACGTGGGAATGAATGAGGAAATGGTAAGGTTGGAAAATGGATTCTGCGGAATGGCAGACATCAGTTAGGAGTCATTGTTATTTTGGGGTACGACGATTTGACTTGGCAGCTTTTCATACTCTATTGAGTCAAGAGAGTAAGGTGAACCTAGCTCGGACATGTACTTTGCATGACACAGGAGAGCATATGTTTCATTTCCATTAGTCCTTGTCCGCTCCCTCAACTGGACCGCCTTTATCCTCGTCTCATCTTATGTCAGCTCTGTCACTCATAATTCCATCCATGACATTCTGTATATAGTTACCGACTGCCTTTTAGGATGGCGAGAGTCCAGGGCTTCAAGAAAAGGCATACGTAGTTAATGCTCTCCTTCGGTATTCGTAACACATGTCCCAGACAGGTTCTCCTTCGTCTCTTGAAACACTGTAATACGGAAGGCTGCCTCGTTCGCTCTCTCAAGTCGTTATTCCTCACCTATAAGCTACAGCATCCCTTTCTTCAAGTCCATGGGTGAGAAACCTGGGGCCTGAAGAAAAGGCAGCTGTAGTTTATGCTCTACTACTCGAGTTTACTGATATTTGCATGTTCCCTTTGACGAGAAAAACGCTCTCAAAGAAGTACATTAGATTAACAGTTAAGCAACCTCATGAGAAGATCTCATCATAAAATTGTCAACCCTGAGGATGACCTCTGCAATGCTGGTCGAAATATCGGTTGGGTGAAATTTGCCACATACGGCTTAATCCAAATACTACGAATCCACTGAGGACTGAGGTATCATGTTGTATTTTATTGAGTATAAATCTTCCTCCTGCACCCACCCACAACCGACAAACTCGTCGTACACTTGCCGAACATCCATACACGGTTAATGTAAGTCAACCAAGATTTGGCACTTTGCAAAGTTCCTTCCTTAATGCCACCGGTAAGCTTTGGAATGCTCTTCCAGCATCTGTGTTTCCTCCTTACAATCTGGATCTCTTCAAGAAACAGATAAATATACACCTGCAATCTCCCCAACCCACACATAAACACGAACACAACACACGTTTCCCGGATGCAGTGTCCAGTCTCCCTAGCTAAGCATCATAGAGAGAACTGATCTCGACCGGCTGTGCTCTCTTACATGCGATTACATAAAAAAACGATGTTCAAAGAGATGCGCTAAGTTGATATCAAAGTTAACTTGGTGCGTTATACAGAGAGTGGCAAAAAAACTTGGCGGTTTTCGTCTTGGTTTTGATTTTAAACCGTCACCTTTTTTTGCCGCTCCCTGTATAATAAAACGTAGTCTTTGATCAACACGAAAGGTATTAATTCTACAATAATCAATATTTTTAATAGAAAATCGCAAAGTGTATAGTGTGTAGGAGACACGCGTTTATTCTGTGCACTGATGACATATATTTCACTTATGAGCTGCTGAGAAAAACCCTTGACGTCAGATATTATGATCAACTTGGAAATTACTCAGGGATATTTAGGTATTCGAATATAACGATGATCTTGTGTGTGGCGTGGGATTCATCTATGTTATTTTACAGTTTTATATAATTATACAGAATTTTACATATACACATTTATACATTTATATGATTTTGATATAACACTAACATTATATAAATAAAAATTTAAGACACTATGTATAGAATTAAGTCTAAAGTATATATAAATGAATAATACATTTTTAGTACATTTTATTATTTCAATTTGTTATGCAGTGACGTCGGTTCTGTTCGTAAGTCTTAAAGTACTGTTTAACCTTTTCAATAAATATTTTAATATCACTGATCGCTTTTATTTCCCGAGGGAGATTGTTAAAATTAACTATTCCGTTATATTTGTAACCATTTTTTGCATGTTGTGTATTAAATTTTGGTTTAATAAGTTGTACATAAACCTTGCAGAATGACAAGTGTACCAGTTTTCAATTCTCCTTTCTTTAATAGTCTGTAATATAGTGTATTTTTGGTATAGTGTATCAACCGTTGGCACTTTGAATTTATTGTATAGGCTTTCTGTTGGGTAGGTGGGAGGCCTTTTCAATATCACTTCGATGATAAGTTTTTTTACAGTTCTAATGTGGTTGGTAGTATTTAGGTATGTTCCTCCCAAACCAACAATGCCATATTGCAGTTGAAATGCTCTATTAACAATGACTGATATGATTTACAATACAGGAATAACGCCAGAATACTTCAAAAAGTGTCTAAATGTAACTTTGCCGAAGAAGTCCGGAACAACGAAATGTGAATTATTATTATACATGTAATATTTTAGAAACTACTATGACCTCATATATTTGGTATCAAAATATATCTGAGGTCAGATTTGCTGTTAATATTGAAATGTTAATTAGTTTTGGGATAATCGGTCACATGAGCGGCAAAACCATAAATGGCAAACCGGTTAGCAATAAAACCAAAAGTCAAGAAGCGGTTTCGCGATGAAAGGATCTTGTAATGTCGTACCGAAGCATTTCTTCATGACAAATTAATGAAAGGCTTGCGACGTGTACATCTGACAGCTGATGAATCAACCCTTAAATAACCATGATACTCGTAATCTTTTAAGTTTTTAATAATTTCGTATATAGCTTCTGCAGGCTGGTGCCGAAAAGCCTTGAGATGTGATATTTTGTCTCTTATTTTCGTTCGCTCGTCTGATACGAACATATAAAAATGTTAGTCTGTGTTTTAGATATATAAGTATTTATGAGACGCAGCGTTTGCTTGCGCCATTTCGTTTATTTGCTTATGACAGGCGCTATCTGTCGCGAGAGCGGATAGTTCGCCAGATGGCCGCTATGTGGTCTCCACGCTGTGACTGTCCGGGTACACTCTGCCCGGGAGCCGTCGAGTAAATACCATATTTATATGTCCTGAGTAGAGGATCGAATTTTGTCAGTCTTTTAATCTAATATAAAATAAATGCCAATACGCTTCTCGACGAGTTTAGGTAAGCGAGACAGCCAGTGCGCCAGTAGTCCCGCGCGCCAAATGTCCCTTGCATCAGACGCCTTGTACGCTCCACGTCGTTGCCGATGAGTCGTTGTACGAATTGTCTAAGAACGACAGGTCGTAACTCCAAGTTTGCCAATACAATGTCAGGTGGACTGACGACATGAGACGAATAGTGCAAGTAATCTGAATGCGGAGGGGCGAAAGATCGAAGAGGATGGAGACTCATGCAGGAGGCCGATGTTGTGTGTGTATAACAGTGGACGGACACAGGCTGATGATGATGATGATATCTTACTATTACATGACATAAAGTACATCAAGTATATCGCGTGGGATTAACGATTTTTACTTTTACGTTTTTTTCCGTTAAAAAATTAATGACATAAATATATTAACATCCTCCTCTCTCTCAAAAAGGTGTTATTCCGTCGCGTGAGGGCATGATGAGGAGCAGGTCAGCAAAACAAAGACTTTTTCAGAAGCACATTGACGTATATTTATGATAAAACTGTACAAATTTATGGCTGTACCCAGCATTCGGTCGAGCCGCAATACAATATCTCTTGCCGAAGGGCGGGGACCTACTGATCGCGCTCATCAAGAGGATTGTCAGCAGACAAACGCTGTCAACCTCTTTCAAAGTCGGGGTCATCGCGACTTCGCTGGAGTCTCTCATGGAGCCTGTGTGTACCTGAAGTGTGGCCTGAAAGGACCATCGTTCAATCCTGGATACGTGTAAGACGAAAGAATTGCAGTGAACAGTGGTTGAAACCAACTTAAGTGAAGATATTGACATATTTAGTGTAATGTAGCTTCAGATTCAGTGCAGGTGTTGACTGATACGAAATCTTTTCAAATGTTTGATTTTGTAACAATAATACCGTGTTATTTGTGTGTCAAACATGATATACTTATGACATGGTTTTTGTTGTTACGTCCAACTATTTGCATGAGTATCCCAACACTAGTTCTGAGTGTGAGGTCATTGACACTAAATATGACAATATATTTACAATGCCACACTTATGTTACTTATGTTATTATTTACTTTAATGATGAATTGAAATCTAATATATTTTGTAATGTCATTCAAGGAAAAAAATAAAGATTTGTGAATCAAGCGGCGGTCTATGTAACTAGTGACACATTCGTGTACGACAAACGAACAGAAAATAAGAGACGAAAGATTATGTATCGAGGTTTTCGGTACCAGCCATGCTGCATCATGCTGATGTCAATATGTTTCATGAAATAAATATTTTTATAAATATAATAAAAAGTAGAAAATTACACAAAAAAAAAAACAAGTATGCCCTGTGCAATGAGCGAATTATCTGGGAACGATAGGTCGTGACACCGTTAGGGTTGGAGCAATATTTCTCGCTTATTGAAATGGACACAGTAGGTGTGTACCTATCGCGCGTATTAATGCTAATCATTAGCGGTGTGACATGTGGTGAATGATTTATCTCCACCAAGTATTTCCGTTCTGAGAGACCAAACCACCAATACACCAAGAGCTATGATTAATTGAGAGACTACTCGTACAAGAGCGAAACTCGTTTGGTACACGTGTCTTGAGAATCGCAATAATGTCGATAAATAATATTAATTTGTTATAAGCAGAAACATGGTCGTGATACTATCAAGTAACGAGAAGACAACGGTAGAGACGATTGAAACTTAATTGAATCTATATACATTTTACCTCCAACAACGCTTGTCCAGGTGTAGGCTACTTACCAGCCTATTGAGAAGTCGTATCTATTAACATCCCTGTTACTTTTGAAATCGCCGGGATATTTATTAAAACACGTGGTGGAGGTATGAGGAGCAGCTGAGCAACACAATGACCTTTTCAGGAGAGCATTGACACATATATTGATATATTCCACTTGAGAGAAGCCTAGTTTCGACATGAGCTCCACGAATTTATTTATCAAAGTAATTTCGTGGAGTCTTCTGTTTAGCGGGCTCCGGGATTTTTTCTTTTTTAAATGATTGTATTATTATTGTGTTATTTATAAATTGTTATTTTATCATGTTTCAGAAATTTATAAAATATTGTTATTTGTAATGTTTCTGAAAGAAAATAAATTTAAATTGAAACACGTTTCGGTAAACTTGACAAAATTTCGGTCCAGGGCGGAGCGTATGCTTTCATTCCCCGGCCGGATCACAACGTGCTACTCGTCGCGGTTGGCTAGTAGCACGTAATGAAGTAGAACAAACAATATTGCGATACGTGCGTGTCCGTCGAGCCAACAAAAATATAAGACGAAAGTTTGTATATTGAGGTTTTCGGCACCAGCCTGCAATGGCTATATCACTTTTAATAGTTAGACTATTAAGAAGGTTGAGTTTTAGTTAATTTGGCGTATAGGTTACTGAGTATGTAGCAAGGTGGCTTGCAGTCTGCCGCCTTCCACGCATGGGGCGGGTCAAGGCTGAGTCGTTCCTGCTTTTGGATCGCTCTCCATGAGCAATAACCAGAGCTGCATTTTCTTCAAGCCCACGGTCTCGTCGTCCTGTAAGACCTTCGCACTCTATACATGGAATGTACATAGATGAGGGGCGGACCAAAGCGGCTGACAGAGCTTTGTGGCGGCGGCACGTGATGTCCATATGTTCCAGTTAGAGGATCGGATATGGTCATGATGATAGTAATGAAGCAGCTCAACTTAAGCAATGTACGCAAGCGATCGCCCATAGAATTACGATCAAAGCCCAATTTTGCTTAACTTCGGCAATCGCACGAGAGCCTTTTTTTAAACATGCTATGGACGCCGGTTGTAATGTTTATATTGATGTACATTTTTAATCCCTTCCGACCACATGGATCGTCTCTGCAAGATCAACATCAAAGTCCATTAAATGGGTGACGGTAAATCCTAAAAACATATACAAAGGTCTAGGGATTAAGGTCCTGTAGTCACAATACGACGAGAAGAACTTATTTGGACAGGGAAGCACCCTGCGAGTACTTAACTGTTAATTTAACTATTCCAAACATATTATTTAGAGTAAACTGAAGGGATTATAACATTCCTAACGAATGAAAAAAACTAGAATATAAATATTTGGGTCAATTATTTTATTATTTGTAAGGGGCCTTTCATTCATCATCATCATCATCATGTGTCATTCCGCTGTTGAACGTACGCCTCCTGCATGAGTCTCCATACTTCTCGATCCTCCACACTGTGTATCCAGGTACTCCCGTTATTCTTCTAATGTTCAGTCTATCTTGCAGGGGGTTGGCCAATACTTCGTTTACTAATTCTTGGACGCTACTCCAATATTTTTTTCCCCATCAACCAACGCTTCTTCGACAGATGTGCCACATTGCCAATTAAATTTGCATATTCTTTAGGTGAAAATGAAAATTCTTGAGTCAAAAGATATTAATATAAAATTGATGTACGGCTGCGAAGCATGGTGCTTATCTGAAGTGAAGACTAGAGGCCTTTGAGATGTGGTCATACAGAAAAATTCTCGGAATTTTCTGAAGAGACCATGTCACGAACAATGAGGTACTCAGCATAATCAAGGAAATAGGCACCTAGTAAGAACCATCTCAGAGAGGCGAGCCTTGGTCTTCTTCACGACATTGTGGAAGGGATGGTTGAGGATAGAAACTGTAGAGGGCGCCCTAAACGGGAGTATTTGCAGCAAGACACATAAATGTATGACAAGCAAACGGAAATAAAATATGAAAGATTTTATATCGAGGTATTCGGTACCAGTCAGCAAGGGCTACACCATGCTGATGTCAGTAGTTTCTCAAATTCTTCACTTGATTCACATAATAAAGCAACGAGGGGTCGTTGCGTTATTATGAGCCCCTCAAATAATACGATTTTGATTAAAGTTAAGCGATCACTGGTTTTATAGAGTCCACACCAGTTTATCGGTCATCCCATACATTCCAACCCGCATTGTGTTCCGTCTCGCTCACTCCGTCTTCCCAACATTCAATAAAGATCATCTTTCTCACTCTCTCCTTCTCTATCCAAGAACACATTTGTAAAATAAATTGACATTATCTGTGTGGTGCATCTTTTCATTGTAAAATGTACCTCATCTAATAGAGCATTTTAGAGTGACGTGGATTTAAAATCGTATTTTAAATAACCAATGTATTATTTCAGTATTAACTCTGATACTTTGAGTCTTGTCCACTCTCTCACTCGTAGAAGAAGTAAATGTAAGTCAATGTTTAACTTTTTAATGTTTCTTTATTACGTAATTGTAAGATGGTATACCATAGGTATAGTATGGATGGTATTGGCATTCCGCTAGTATCATCCGAATCCTGAAAATTTGATGAATATCGGTTTGTGTGTCCCCGATAGATATCTGAGAATAAGGAAGCATAGATTGTTCGCTCTCCCTAAGAGTAACACTAACCTGCCAGAGACTATGCCTCTTGGGAGAGGGATCAGACCGTTTAACCAAATCGCCTCGGATGTTGATATATTTCACGTCAGAGAGGCCCAATTCAGACAAGAACTCCAAGAGTTTCTTTGGAGGGATAATTGGTTGGCTTCGTCTGTCTGATAAGCATAGGGACCTTCTGTTGCTTGTCTTTATTGCTTTGTTCATAGTACTTAATCATAAGTACCTATTTTTGTATATATTCTATTTTTTATTTTTATTTTTTATTGTACTTCAGAAATGAATTGAGTTAACATAATTTGTAATGTTTCTGAAAGGAAAAAATAAACAAAATTGGAAACAAAATTGGAAATCAGAGACTTTGTCATATTCTTTGAAAGCAAGCTAACGTTTCATGCTCACATTGAAGCTGTCAAATCAAGAAGAAGTTTCCTAGAGTCGAGCCACCCTGCGGCTGAACATGTGGAGAAGCGCAACCGAGTGGAATACTTGGATTGCCCCGAAAGAGAACGTAGCTCCTGGACACGACCAGAGGTCTTCTTCTTCGTGTCAGCGACGTCAAAAAACCCAGCGAGGACCAGGGGAGAAATATATATAGGGGACCCTTAACAGACTTCGGACCGGAGTATGCAAGACGAGGACAAAAATGAAAGCCTGGCAGTTTTACAGCGGACTGACTGAATGTGACTGCGGCGCGGAGCAGACCCTGTCACACCTTCTGGAGTGTGCGCTGTGTCCAAGTAGCTGCACTCAGGTAGACCTGATGATGGCCGGGAATAACGCCATCGACGTTGCCTATTGCAACGTGTAACTGGCAAACGAAGCATTGGCCGAACCCCTACAAGATGGAGTGACGGAATAAGAAAAATATCAGGAGTGACCTGGATGCGGAAGGCGGAGAATCGAAGAGGATGGAGACTCATGCGGGAGGCTTACGTTCAAAAGTGGACGGATACAGTCTGATGACGATGATGATGAAATGTGATATTTGAAAATAGGTCAGATAAGTACATTTATGCTTCAAATACTAGGTTTGAACAAAAAAAAATGGTTTGAAAAATTCACGCAGTATTGACAGCATAATTTGTATTCCATCGAGCTGTAACGAAAGTGTTATGTACATACTGTATAATATAATTAAAAATAAAATTAATAATTTATACATAAAAAGTATCTTAAAAATCTTAAAAAACATTTTATCTATAAATTAAAATAATAATTTAACGTCACATTACTGTGATCTATTAATGATCAGTATTTCATTCAAGTGGGAGTGTATTTTATAATGGAGGAGTCCGAAGCAAAAATAAATGAAGAAAAAAAACTCTAATGATATATTTATTATTTTTGATTTATTGTATGGTTTAATGGAGACGCATTGTACGTGTTTCATAAAAATAGAACTGATCCTTAAACAGGTTAAGTGGTAATGTATTCATTTACTGAACGTAAGGTCCTAGTTTTAATATCCTCTTCTTCGTAGTATCAATCCGGTGGATTGGTTTGCAGCAACAGAATCTTGCATCTCGATCTCCATTCCTCTCGGTCCTCCGCAACCCTTTTCAGCTCAGCATAAGCGCTACAATTCATGTCCTCGAATACTTGCTGCAAATACTTCCGTCTAGGGCGCCCTCTACAGTTTCTACCCTCAACCCTCCCCTCCACAATATCGTGAAGAAGACCATCGTGGCGCATGATGTGACCAATCCATCGGGCTCGCCTCTCTGAGATGGTTCTTATTAGTTAATATCCTTTTATATAAATTTATGACAGAAGCACAGTATGGGTGGGGTATTCGTTAGATCACTGAAATAAAGCAACATTGGACGTGGACCAAAATATGGATGGGTTACCGCCTGTTACTTACCGCATGTCATTGATTGCGTTAAGAAAAGCCATTTAGAACTAAAAGGACAGTCCTCGAGAGCTTAGGGTTACTCATACTATCTACGTTCAAAAATTGTTAACCTAACCTAACTTAAGGATTTTTCCGGTGATCGTAGAATCTTAAGATCGATATGTAACGTTAACGAAATAACTTATGTTAGGTAAGGTTAGGTTAGGTAAGGTTAGGTTAGGTTAGAGAGACATCCAGTGCACCAGTTATCCGGGGACCAAATGTCCCGTGCACCAGACGTCCAGTGCGCCCCACGGTGTTACCGATGAGTCGTTGAACGGATTGTCTGGGGACGAAATGCGGTGGAACCAAATATTATAAGTATCCATCTTTTGCAGCATTTGACATTAGACCTTTTAGTAATCCGTTGTTGACACAGCTATAAGAATTTATATAGAATTGAAGATGATGCTTATCCATAATGACGTAAGCAATTAGTTAAGTACACAATTTAACTGTGTTTATTTTACTTAATGAATAACATGAAAACAATTAGTTAATATGTAAAATATTTATTTTCAGAATTTATTTATTTACATCATTTATTTTTGAACTTTGGCTTTTATTATATTATTGTATTTAGTTATTTGACAAGTAAGGACTTGTTTTATTTTGCCCGCGGGTGTAGCTCCATTGTCAAAGCGTTTGCTTTGCAATCCAAAGGTCGTGGGTTCGATCCCCGACGGAGAATAAAAAAAAGATTTGTAATCGATTTCTGAGTTCTAAAATACACCCGGTTTGTGTGAATTTGATCCCTAACCTGTAAAATGCCAGTCATAGCGTATTAATTAAAATTGGTGGTAGACGAAAGTCGTCCCGTGAAGACCACCCATTCATAGTAAATTCCTGTAATAATAAAGGATGATGCGTGAATCTCGGGCTGTAGTCTATGACCATATGCAGCATGGTAAGCGTCATAGAATTACACAGATGAGACTTCAGAATTTTTGTCACCATCTATCGGTATTCTCTTGTATGTGTTTACATAAAAAAATCTAAAAATTAATCTGAAATTAATATTTTTTACAATTTACGATACTCGTACTAATGTATATTTCACATAAAAAATACTCTTAGCTTCTTCATGGTGTTTAAAAAAAAGCTTTTATAAATTAACATCAGCTCGATATAGCCTTTGCAGGCTGATGTCGAAAATCTTGATGAACAAGCTTTCGTCTCTTATTTTTGTTCACTCGTCGTACACGCATGAGTTGACATTTTGGTTGTTTTGAGAGTTGACAATTCGTCAAAGGGCCGATAGGTGATAGAAGGGCGCTGCGGTGTTACAAAGCTCTCCGATTCAGTTCGGCTCGGCTCTCAATGGATGTAGATCGGGTGCTTCACTTGGCTCCAGATATATTTGGATGGAATATGACAAAATCCGTTTTGTATGCAATAATTTTACTTACTTTTAATGATAAAAGTAATACTTCCATTAAATATATTTAAGTTTAAAAAATGCATTTATAATCTTTTTTTACGTGGTAATACCGACAGGTGGTAATAGTGATGTAGAAATCTCATCTGCGTGATCTATGACGCTTACCATGTCATATCAGCTTGATATAGTTCTTTTAATCTGATGCCGAAAAGCCTCGAAAAACAATCTTTCGTCTCTTATTTTTGTTCGCTCGCCTGACATGCACATATAATAATGTTAGTTTAAATTATATAAAATTTTACGGCGTTTGCATACGCCATTTAATTTGTTATGACAGTTGCTTCATTTCATGTTGGTGCAACTGTCATCTTCAATTTGGTTTTTTGCCGTGATCGTCTTGGCGGCGCTGGATGTCACAGTTTTCCGGCAGTTGTCAGTTATCTTTCATCCGGCCGGCGAACGCCATATGAGATTTGTAAGTTGCTTAGATATTGTTTTTTTTAATCTCTTTCGGTGATCAAATCCACGACCTTCGGTTTTGTAAGCTAACGCTTATACCACTAAGCCATACCCGCCAGCAGATAACATACAAAAGTATATTTTTGCAATAACAATAAGTCCACATTACATTTTCTATTTTCCATTGACTATTTCTCATGGTTATATATTTTTAATTAATTTAAATTAAAAATTAACAAACTGAAAATATTTAGTTTTGTTTTACATTTATTTTAAACGATTACATGTTTCGGCCTGCCTGGAGACCATCTTCAATAATCATGTTCTAATGAATAATAATGATATATATAATCGTGTCGGAAACAACAGGGTCAGATCCTGTCTGTCCAGAAGTGGGCGACGTCGATGGCGTTACTTCTGGCCATCATCAGGTCTTCCTGGGCTCAGCTATTCGGGCACAGCGCACACTCCAGAAGGTGTGACAGGGTCTGCTCCACGCCGCAGTTACATTCAGTCGGTCCGCTGTAAAACTGCCAGGCCCTCATTTGTGTCCTCGTCTTGCATACTCCGGTCCGAAGTCTGTTAAGGGACCTCTATATATTCCACCCCTGGTCGTGTCCAGGGGCTAGGTCGTCTTTCGGGGCAATCCAAGTATTCCCCTCAGTTGCGCTTCTCCACATGTTCAGCCGCAGGGCGGCCGATAATAATGATGGTCTCCAGGGAGGCCGAAGCATGTAATCGCTTAAAATAAATGTGAATCAAAACTTAATATTTTTAATTTGTTGATTTTTTAAATTAAAATTAACTTAAGTTATAATTAAGCAGTTTCTCCAAGTATTGTCAGTTGATAACCATCATGAGAAATAATGGCTTTAATTTTATCCATTTGAGACCAATTTTATTTAATTGGCTAGAAACATGACAACTATTATTAATTAATAGTCCAAAACTTAACTTTTATATCTGACACCGCAACTAACTGTTAAAAACATCAAAGGACAGTTTGTAGGTTAGTCCGCCACACAATCGCGCTTAGTCATGGCCCGTTTGATTAATGTCCGTCAGGGTCTCCGATACAACCAGTTCGTTAGGCGGCTTCGGGTCTAAACCGATAGTTAACTGGTAGTTTACATTTAACCGGTGGTTTCGCATTATTGTAGATTTTTCTGATATTGTGTTGCAAGTTACATTCGTTATGCGGATAATGTACTCAAAGATAACTTGAGCTTTCGATTTGTTCTGGTGTATTAGCTTATCCCAAGCGTGGGTAGTGAACCCTTGTTTTGCTGAATTTATACAATTGCGAAACTAGTTACATGATACCAACTAGAAATACTCGTAGCCCTTATAGGTGGCGAAAAGCATTGATATACGATCTTCCGTCTTTTATTTTTTTACGATCGACTGACACGCACATATAAAAATGTTTGTTTTAGTTTTAGATTTTAGTAGTTATAAGACGTGATATTATGCGTGAATTTCGGGCTGTAGTTTATGAAATTGGTGGATCAACACTCTTTATGCAGCGCTTATCCATATGTAAAATGGTTAACGTCTTAGATCCAGATCAGAATCACTTTCATCATCTTTCGGTATTCTCCTGTATGTGTTTACATAAAAAAGAAGTAGCAGCAGCTCAAAGTTGCGTACAATAATGAATTTATTCAGCTTTTTCTTTTCATACTGTGACATGTTTACAAAAGGGAGAGTCCATAAATTAGCTGGTTACGGCTTTTGCATCATGATAATGATGTCCCACAAGACCATCATTTCTGGTTGCTTCTAAATGTGCAACATTTCTCTAAGCAAACGATGGATGGAGAAGATTACCATGAATTCAAATACTCCAGAGCATTCATTATTAACCTATGCCCATCCACTGTTAAAGGTAAACCTCCCGCATGAGTTTCAATTCTTCACAATCCACCGCTTTCCGCATCCAGGCTACTCCCGTTATTCTTCTGATGTAGTCCGTCAATTTTACAGAGGTTTCGTCTCGGTACCATAAAGTAACACTTGGAGGATGCATTGCTTAAGCGCCTTAGTTTTAAGACATTGCAGAGAGGATGTTTAGGTTTAACGTCTTAGTCATTGCGGAATTTTCGGATTAAAAATGGTCCTAAGTTTTATTAAAGCTGTCCATTTCAGATGTGTTTGCCTGTCGATTTCTTTTGAGATATTGTTTTGGCATTGTTAGATTATTTGTTCCGAATCAAAATATTCGTTTACAGCCTCATTCAGTGATATACGCTTGTCTACAGACGTATACGAGTACAACTGCAGAGGAATTCATGTCTTCTTTTAAAGTGACGATAACCTTAGAAAAAACTAAAAGGATGACGAAGAATCAACAATATGACTTAAAAAAAGATAGTCAAGAGTAAGCACAGCAACGAAAAACAATAAAAAATAGTTATTCATCTTGCTTTTGATAGAGAATAAAACATTCAAAAACAGCCTTAACAAGTCATATTCTATTTAGAAAATGGGTATACATTTAAAAAAACGAATGCGATTTATTCTTTGGGATGAATGTAAATATTTGTAAAGTTGATTTAGTGATATTCCAAAAGGAAGAATGGGATTCAATTGTAAGGATATGATATATATCAGGAGTGGAAGATAATATGGGAATGAAGAGAGCAATGTGTATAATGAATGGTTCTCGAAATAAACGATTCCGTGTCGCCTTCGTGTTCCATGTTTAATTTGTCGTGTACCAATCTATTATAGTGCAACGTGTCTATGGCCATGTTGCTGTCCTAAAGCCAGAATCTAAAACAAAGTATGGCATTTTTTAAAATAATATTTAACTATTAATTTAAACGCCCAATAGGCTTCTACATAAAAGATAGTCGACACAATATATAATCGTAAATATACTTGTGAATAGGGATAAAGATTTGGAAAAGAAGATGATATCAGCTTGATATAGCTCTTTTAGGCTGATGCTGTAAAACCTCGAAAAACGATTTTTTGTCTCTTATTTTTGTTCGCTCGCCTGACGTGCAGCTCTAATAATGTTAGTTTTAATTATATAATATTACACGGCGCTTGCATACGCCATTTTATTTGTTGTGACAGTTGCTCCATTTCGTGCTGGAGCAACTGTCATCTTTAATTTGCTTTTTTGCCGCGACTGTCTTGGCGGCGCTAGATGTCAGAGTGCTCCGGAAATAGTCAGTAGAAATCAAGTCTTTATTTAATATAAATGCAAACTGTGCTTCAAAAACAAGTTCTTTGTGTTATTAATCTGCTCTTGCATCCTGTCACCACGCAATTAAATAACAAACATAGAGAAGAGGTTGTTAAAGCATATTCCTGAGCAAATGATAAAGCTCAGTTAGGGGACCCAGTTGCTTGATAGAGGAATCAAAGGGTCTTGATATTGGTCCCGAAATTTTTTAATGGTCCTTGATGTGGTTTTCTTTTAGTAGCCTTATATTTTGAAGATGATTTTGGGAGTCTTATTTTAAATTTAACCGAAACCAAATATTTTATTTCTCGAGAAAGGGAAGAAGAAAAGCATGCTTTTCGTTTTCACGTGCACGTCGTTCATTTTTTCTTAGTACATGTTCCAACCATTTTTCACTAACTATAGAATGGAAGGCTGCCTTGTTTAGATATTTATGTATATTAGTGCTTAGTATTCGAATTAATATTTAAGACGTTTTATTTGATGGCAGTCCCCCTGCGTCACAATTATATTATTTCAGTTCAACTGGAGCTAGAACCCAGAGTAATTTGTCAAATGCATTGAATTGCAGCTTGTACCACTGTGACGGTCGGATCTCGTACTATTTATACTCCACCATATTAACGACTGTGTTGCATACAAATCATACCGACGTGTGACAAATGTATGCCTGTCATAGCATATCAATTGTAATTAGCCTTACAATGCGCATTTAATTTTAATATTGCGAATCATGAAAGGGATATTTAATAATTTATACACACATAAGAATTCGTGGCAAACATAATTTTTAATCAGATTTCACTCACTAGTAAAAATGAGAAAAATGAACGGCTGACGCCGGGATTCAAGCCACTAACTTTTTGCAAAGTAATTTTTAGTGTGCACTTAGCGTGGCCCGCTGCTATGAAATTAATACGTATTGTATTATTGATACTAATATACCCCTTCTTTAAAAAGACGACAAGTCGCGGGTTCGTCACGTGGCCGCGTGGAGGAAGGATGCAGGAGAAGATTAACAACACAAAGAACTTGTTTTTGAAGCACAATTCGAATTTATTTTGAATAGAGACTTGATTTCCTCGTCCGACCGGTACATGCGATTTTGATGGCCGAACGAGAGGTTAACTGATGAAACACTGTGTCATCCAGCGCCGCCAAGATAATCACGGCGAAAAATATGTATTATAAAATATTTTATTATATTATTTAAATAATTTTATTTTAGGCGCTGCATGCAGCGCCTATTAAATAAAATTGGTGATAAATGAAAGTAGTTCTGTGAACACCACTGGTTAATAGTGATGCTTCGTAAAAAATGATGTTGCGTAAGTGTCGGTCTGTAAAAATATCAATTTCCTCCTGTTTGTAATTTTCTATCTGCGTTAAAGTTTTTAAGCACTTACGTGATTAACCCGACGTAATACGCGTTGTAAATAGACATTGTAGAGTATTCTCTTAAAGATCATAACGCTTGTTATGTCGTCCTCCTGCACGCTCGCTAAGCTCTGGCGGAGTAACGGCAGTCGTTAGTCGTTAGGCGCGCGCCGTAACGCCGTTAAACGGCGGCCGTTCGTGAGTAACGAGCGTGTTACGGAATTAACGGCGGGAATTCGTTAGTGTCAATCACAGAGCGAACACAATGATGATGAAATGAATTTAGAGTTATGTCTGGTGAATCAAAAATAATGGAAAATTAACCGAAGTAAGAAAAAAGGTCTAGTCTAACTATAGTACGAAAGAAACTAACATCCTCAATCTCTCTCAAAAATAGGTGTTACTCTGTCGCGTGAGGCAGGATGAGGAGCAGGTCAGCAAAACAAATACCTTTTCAGAAGAACATTGACATATATTTACGTTAAAACTTTACAAGCTTCTCATATCTTCTAGTTCTCAACTCATTGTATCCCAACATACCCCGTATAAAGTTAGATGGGTACAGCCACGGATAATATCCATACATCCTCATGTAAAGAAACCTCAAAAATTTCTTCTGAACTCTCTCCAACATGAGGTCAAATTTATACTCGTGAGGAGCCCAAATAATAGATCCGCTCTCTCAAGTATGCTACGAACCAACGAATTGTACAGTACGACCAGTACGTTAGTGCTCGAGAAAGTCCTGGCACTACGCAGAACAAATCCTAACATCTTCAGTGCCCTTCCACACACAGTTTCAATGTGAGGATGAAACGTTAGCTTGCTTTCAAAGAATATGCCAAGGTCTCTGATGAATGATACTCGCGGGATGCCAATACCATCCATGCTGTACCTGTGGTGTACCATCTTATAATTACGAGTATACGATAAGACGCTACACTTAGCAATATTAAATATCAGTTTGTTACGCGCACCCCAGTCAGATATATTGTCGATATCCGACTGGAGAAGTCTACAGTCGTCCAGGGTAACTACATCCAAGAAAAGCTTTAAATCGTCAGCGAACAACAAAAACATAGCGTGATTTATTATTAGGATATCAGTTTATACAAGCAGAGGGACGATTGTTTAACTGTGCAATGAGCAATGATGTAACTACTCCTACTAGTTTTCAGCAGGCTTACATTTTTTGCGTCTCTCGTTAAGGCGATGCTGAAACGACATGTCGTTTCGCGAAAACTCCTTTAAATGAATACAACTCGGATGGCTCACAATATAACTCCTGAAGATAGTGACTTTCAACCTTTGCTCCTGAAACTTCTAAGAGACATCGTCATTGGCAACTCAATCATTTGCCCCTAAATGGCCTACCAGCAAACCTCGATCCTTTTCTTACATCCTTTTACTCTTTTGTCGATGGTATTGTTCTCCTAGATCTCTGTGATCTTTGACTCGTGTTTTCTTCTTCTTTTTTTTTTCTCTTTTGTATATATTTTATGTTTACTACGTACCTTGTATATATTATTCTATGTACCTTTGAACTACGGTTCTGTTAAAATAAATATATAAAAAGTTTATATAATCTAAATGCAGATATTTTCCTAAATTCACCATAGCAATAGAGACTACTGATTCCAATTCATTCACTCCCTAAAAATCGTGGTTTTTGTGTTGAGCCATGTGTGGTGAATTTCTTCTTGATTTTTCGACCACAGTTGCGGCGTTCATTTTCAGGGTTAATGAATGTGAATTTTGAAGATGATTCTGAAAATGACCTCTGCAACAGTGGTGAAAATATTGCAGAGCATAAAACACACACACACGGCTTAACCCAAAAACCAAAATCTAATATATAAAAATTAACATATTATTGTAGGTTTTACAAGTTAGTAAAAGTTTATATAAATAATATAAATTTAATGTTTTTATTTTTTCCCGTGATTCACATTATGCTGGTATTTTACAGAAAATAAATGGTATTACTGAGACTGCGCTTACAATATATAAGGTTTAGTATTTACCATATATTATTTTTCTCATTTTACTCCCAAGAAAAAATTGTTTCTTGCTAGCAAAAATGCATGTTGACATAATATGATTCAAGTGGCGCCATCTGTAGTATTTTATAAAAAATTAATTATACACAAAAGAAATCAAAACAAAAAAATATATAAAACACAATCTGTTGATAAAATTTAAAAACAATATTGTTAAAAAAAATCGATTATTTGAACGAAAATATTTTTTTTATTAGATTTATTAATTGATTTCTATAAGTTCTTATTACTCAATATTTATAATGTTTTTTTATTACAATGTATGTATTCTATTGTTTGTTATTTTTTCGTTCTCATATTTACTTTTCTATGCCTGACTTTATTCTGTATTATATTATATATTATTTTTTCTTCTTTATTTAATGTATTAGCTATATTACTATTTTTAATTCATTTTAATTAAACAATTAACAAATTAAAAATATTTAATTTTCGTTCACATTTATTTTTAATGATTACATGTTCCGGACTCCCTGAAGACCATCTTCAATAACAGTTGAATTATAAACTGGCAGTGGCTTATATAGGTATGTATGTACAAGTATTAGTTCCTACGTTAGTACACACATATTTACAGATTGTATATGTGTACATTGCCATCAATAAACCATTAAAAAAGACATTATAAAATCAAGGGTTATGTGTTATCTTAACCCTTTCGCATCGTTGTCGGAATATGCCGTCATAAGATTCCCCGACCGTTGACATCGGTTGACGTGATATATGACAGTATATTTTTTATTCAAACCGAGCCGTAATGAAAGGGTTAATGTATTAAGCTATGATAAAGGTGATTTTTTAATAGCTATAGAAAAAATTTCCAAAAAAGACACATAAAATTAAGAAAAATGCATTAAATCTTTATTTGAATCGATAGTACAGTCCATATAATTTAATGTTTGAAGATTATTTCATTCAAATGTTGACCGCGGCTGCGCCT
Organism: Glossosoma conforme; assembly: GCA_022606575.1. Lineage (NCBI taxonomy): Eukaryota > Metazoa > Arthropoda > Insecta > Trichoptera > Glossosomatidae > Glossosoma > Glossosoma conforme. Next base: position 2,429,914 of record JAGTXR010000058.1, on the reverse strand, counting down.
CAAATGGTCCATCCGCTTAGTCCAATTTTGGCATACACTTACCAACATTTCGGCCGGTATCTCACGAATAAATGCTTCAATGCTGTCTTCCAATGCGTCAATCGAAGCGGGCTTGTCAGTATAGATATGAGCCTTAACATAGCTCCACAAAAAATAATCTAAATGCGTTAAATCGCACGATCTAGGCGGCCAATTGACCGGTCCCAAACGTGAAATAAAGTGTTCACCGAACTTGCCACTGAATTGGTTTATTGTTTCGCGTGCTGTGTGGCATGTGGCACCGTCTCGTTGAAATCACATGTCATGCAAGTCAAGCTCTTCCATTTTGGGCAAAAAAAAGTTGGATATCATCTCACGGTAGCGCTCACCATTCAAAGTTACGTTGCGATTCGCATCATCTTTGAAGAAGTACGGTCCAATGATGCCACCAGCCCATAATCCGCACCAAACAGTAACTCTTTCTGGATGCATTGGTAGCTCTTGCAATGCTTCTGGCTGATCTTTACTCCAAAACCGACAATTCTGCTAATTTACGAATCCATTCAGCCAAAAATGAGCTTTGTCGCTGAACACAATTTTTCGATAAAATATGGATCAATAAAATTCAATGATTTTCAAGCGTTGTTCGTTTGTAAGACGATTCATGGTTAAAGTATAGACCAGTGGTTCCCAAAGTGGTCCACATGGACCCCCAGGGGTCCACGGGATCATCCAGGGGGTCCATGGAAAATTAAAATTGATTTGGGGGTCCATGAACATCTTTAGGGGGTCCACGGAGGGTTCAATATTAAATTATTAGAAATTTTGACACATCAGTATTAATTTGGAAGTTACAATAAATAGCAATATATAAATGAGATATGTGTGATGTAAATATTTTAAAGTGCATACAATTAATTTCTTAGCCTGAGACAAAAATAATTAAAATACGGGTTGGAGTCCAACCCTTATTTAAATGGAGGTCTACAAAGCGAATCGCATCTCACCGCCGGTTCCGTCTAATTTTGTTATCTGGCCAGGATTTCGTTACTCGCCGACACCGAAGAACACAAATTACTTAATTATTATTGCTTTATAGTTTTCGCTTCCAGAGAAAAGTTAAATGTTATTGAGCAATTAAATATAAGTAAAGTGCATTTTTTTTTCAAATACTATTAAATTATAATCCGCAGCTTTAATGTTCTGACACGAACTTGAAGTGCGATTTCTTCTGGAGCCTTAGAGGAGAACTAATACAATAGGGTGCATCTCTCTTTTTAAATAACACCCTCATAAAAATGCAATAAAGTATTATCATCATCAGCCTGTGTATTTAAGTATTATGAGTATCTCTAATTACCACACTGCACTATGTGTTCACACGATTATCACGTATGTTTTTACGAGAAAGCTTGGCTATTGTAAAACAATAAATAAATAAAAGTTGCCCTTTTTCTGAAATTCTATTTAGGACAGGAAACAATAAAAATGTGCCTGTCGCCAAAATTAAGAAAGGTGAGACTGACGTTATTTGGTCCATGGGTATATAAACAAGGGTAGTTTACAATTGGGACACAGAATCTATCTTTGATACCTACTGTATTGACCTATAACTCGCTCTTGTTATTCTGTTCTTTACAAGTTGATTAATATAAGTATACTTATATTTTGCGATACTAAGCCACAAAGTTTTTCCATTGTACTTTGGGTTATAGGATCGTATATATATATAAGATCGACTAATAAGACGTGAGCAGTTGCCCTGCCCCGCCCCCAGTCTTCCACCAACTCTCGTAATGTAAGTTTAATATTCAAATATACACACACTCCTCAAAAGTTAACTTTTAAACAATCGATATTCTAATATTTCCGTATATTTAAAATGATTTTATTATTGCTATGTCTAATTTGTATATATAATTATTTTGTTAACAGATAACTGATACTAAACATGGCCGAATCTTAAAAGAAATGTAGACAGTACAATGTCGATTATTTGAAGTTTGGCTTCATTCCATCACAGTCGAACAAACAATTGCCTTTGTGCCTTTTATGCAACAAAGTTTTAACCAATGAATCTATGAAACCATCCAAGCTGGAGATTCACCTGAAAAGATGTCACCCTGATAAAACAGATAAAGATTTGGAATACTTTCAAACACTCAAAAATAAAGTGATGGTATCTTCGCTACACGAAATGTTCGGCTCGACGTCAAAAAGAAACGATGATGGTTTGCGGGCGTCGTACAATATATCGTTACTTATAGCAAAATCTGTAAAACCGCATACTAACGGAGAAAAGTTAATTTTGCCAGCAGTCGAAGAGGTTTTAAAAACTGTTTTACACCAACCTGCATCTGATATAATTAACAAAATTCCTTTAAGCAACAACACAGCTCAAAGACGTATTGATGAAATGAGTTATGATATTGAAAGTTTCTTGTGTAATTATTTGCAAACGACTCATTTCTCTCTCCAGCTGGATGAGTCAACTTTACCTTATAATGAAGCATTATTATTGGCATATACTCGTTTTATTATGGATCAAGAAATCCACGAAGAACTGCTATTTGCGAGAACTTTACCAACCGACACTAAAGGCGAATCAATATTTCATGTTTTGAAGAATTACTTCACAGAAAAAGAAATTCCTTTGTCAAATATTATGTCAGTTGCTATAGATGGAGCTCCTGCCATGGTTGGGCGTTATCGTGGCTTTATAAGCTATTTAAAACAAAATGTACCCGGTGTGTTAGCAATACACTGTGTCATTCGTTTGGTTGCTAAAAATCTGAATATTAGATTGCATGAATCTCTTCAATTAGTCATTGATGCTGTAAACCGAATCCGAATCAATGCGTTGCAAAAGCGGCTATTGTGTGACGAAAATGATGAGAACTTTCATCATTTTCTCCTTCACACCAAAGTGCGCTGGCTGTCGAAAGGATTGTGCTTGACAAAATTTTTTTGCTCTCTTTGACACTATTTTAGAGTTTCTGGATGATAAAGATAGAATTTTAAAAGAAAACTTAATGATGTGGAAAACGGACATTGTCTATTTAACAGATTTGTTTGCTAAATTTAATGCGGTTAACTTGCAATTACAAGGTGACAGTCTTAATTTGATTCAAACAAAGTCCATCATTTCAGCGTTTCTTGCCAGAATAAAGCTAAGGAAGCAAAATATTGGACGGGACGAATTTTCCCAGTTCCCCAATCTGTCACAGATAAGTTGCCAGGAAGACGATGTTTCAACCTACGTTCAACATTTAAATGCCCTATATTCAGACTTTGAAACAAGGTTTGAGGATATTTTGACTATGGTAATACCATAGTGGATAATAAATCCATATGGTGGTGACATTGAAGAAACAAATGTCATATTACAAGAGGAAATAATCGGAATATCAACTAACGAAGAACTCAAAGCACAGTTTAATAAAGGATATCACCAATTCTGGCTTCAAAAAGACATACCTGTCACTTATCCCGCATTGTGGAATATTACGAGAAAGTTTTTACTTGCTTTTCCATCTTCATACCTAGTAGAAAGGGATTTCAGTGCAGTTGCCAATCTCATAACAAAAAAAGAAACAAACTGGATATCATCAAACGAGGAGATTTGAGATTAAATCTCACGAAATTGATGCCAAATGTTGAAAAACTATTATTAAATCATCAAGTTCATCCCTCCCATTAAATGCATTTATTTTTCGCTTAGTTGTAACAGATCGTAAATTATGATTGGGTTCGTTACAATTTTAATTTACAAAATTGTTACAAATATAATGGAATAGTAAACTTCAATAGTCTGCCTCGGGAAATTAAAGCGATCACTGATATAAAAAAAGTGATCGAAAAGGTAAAAAAGTTCTATAAACTATTAACAAACAGAACTGACGTCGTCACATAACAATGAGAACAAGGATATGTACCTGAAGTGATATTGTGGCTTTTGGGTTGAGCCGTGTGTGGTGAACTTCCTTCAACCAATATTTCGACCGCCATTGCAGGGGTCTTTTTCGGGATTAATAAATTTATTTAGTTTTGAGTTGGTTTATTCAGATTATATATATTTTTAAAGATAAAAAAATATATAATCTGAATAAACCAACTTAAAACTAAATATTACTTAAATATACATATACTAAACATAAAATTCTTTTTTTCAACGCGTCAATCCAAGCACAAAAATAACGGCAGAAGCGGGATGCGAACCGCGGACCTTGGAAACCAACTATGCCCAGGTATTCATACCGCTCGGCGAATCACGCCATTGCTATGCCCAGACTGACCTGCGATGAAACTAGTATTTATATCATTGTTATTATCGTACGCCAGATGTCGCCATAGTATATATTCAAAGTGTGTATATTTTTATTATTATTCTATCAGTATTCATTTATTCCCAAGCTTAATATTATTACTTTCCGGCAGTCTATTTATTTTAGTAAGTACCACTCGGGTCTCGAACCAAACTATAGACTGAATGGATGTGAAACGACTACTTATAGTTCCGACTCGGACTTTATAACCAATCATTTACCTGTGTTATTTTTGTGCTTGGATTGACGCGTTGAAAAAAAGAATTTTATGTTTAGTATATGTATATTTAAGTAATAATAATATTGTAATATAGTCAATGATCTATAAAAGTAGATTAGAATATTGAAATAATAAAATAATATTCTAATAAAAAATTAAAAATTAATTAAAACTAAATAAATTATCAATCCTGAAGAAGACCCCTGCTATGGTGGTTGAAAGAAGTTCACCACACACGGCTCAACCGAAAAGCCACAATATCATCAGGGGGAGGCCTAACTCATGCGGGAGGCCTAACTCATGCGGGAGGCCTACTCATGAGGGAGGCCTACGTTCAACAGTGGACGGACACAGGCTGATGATGATGATGATGATGATCAGGGGGTCCACGGATAACTGAAAATCGTGTCAAGGGGTCCACGAGTGAAATAAGTTTGGGAACCTATGGTATAGACCAAACTGAAGATGTTTGATAGTGACACAAAACACGAAACATACGTGAGCTGTCAAAATCAGTGTTGCCAAAAAGGAAATAGTAAAAAAATTCATCCTTTATAATATTATATTTGTGTTAAATTTTTAAAATTCCTTTAATTTTTTAGTTAGAATTAATTAAAAAGTATAATTATGCGGTTTCACTAAGTATTGTCAGTTGATAACCTTAATGTTATTAGTTATATTATCTTTTGTATGTATTATTAGTATTAGTTAATTTATCAATATGCTATGCTGCCTCTGTATATATTACAAGGAAGTAGTTTCCGTTTGAAATAAATGTTAAAAGTACCTTTTTGTGATTGTTTTTAAATAATTTTTAGTAATTTGTTGTTATATTTATACATATTAGAGTGATTGTTTTGTAAATTGTTATGTTGTGTATGATTTCAAAATACGAATATTGTTTTATTTCTTTTTACCCTAGCGATGACTTAAGTGCATCAAAATAGTCCATTTAAATTTGATCCAATTGCTGCAAGTCTACTTATAACCCCAGACGCTTGCTGGAGCAGGTCTTCTCTCTGGACACTTATGTCTGATGCATTGCATCCACTTGGACAGAAATAAGCTTCAAAGTTTACTGAGAATAGCCGCTGGAGAGGTTTACTTCAATTATGACGAGACTGTTGGGCAAATAATCAAGTGCGCTCGATGTATGCATTTTTGGCGATGCACTTTTTGTATGAAATTTCATGCTTCAAGAAGTTAAGGCCAGAAGGCTTTATATCGCTTAGTCAGGGCGACTCAAAGCTGCATGCGTATACTGTGCTGTTCTATATTTGTTTATGGATTGGGGAAATCGCAAGTGTCAATTGATCTGTTTCTTGAAAAGATCCAGTTTACCAGCAGGGATAGTTCAAGGGTTAAAGCGTTTGCTTTGCAAGCCAAAGGTCGTGGGTTCGATCCCCAATCTCCATCGGGGATCGAACCTATTAATAAAATAAAACACTTTTAATCGATTTCTGAGCTCTAAAATACCCCCGGTTCGTGTGAATTTGATCCCTCACCCGTAAAACGACAGTTGTTTTAATAATGTATAAATTTAAACTTGAGGTAGAATAAAGTCGTCCCGTGAAGACCACACATTCACATTAAATTCCTGTTATAATAGGATGATGCGTGAATCTCGGGCTGTAGTCTATGACGATGGCGGATCAACACTCCACATGCAGCGCTTAGCCATATGCACCATGGTAAGCGTCATAGAACCGCCACAGATGAGACTTCAAAAATTAATATCACCATCTGTCGGTATTCTCCTGTATGTGTTTACATAAAAAAAATAAGTTTGTATGCTGAAGGAAACATGGATACTCGAAGAGAATTCCAGAGGTTCCGGTGGCATTTAAGAAGAAATTTTGCTAATACATAGAATTTAATACACAGCAAGTTCCTCGATAGTTGTTGTTTTGGACCTTGATCCTCTTAATTTTCACAGAGTGGCTAAATGCTCTTTATCGTACCTGACTGAATGAATCTAAGATAAAGAGTTCATTATAACAATTACTTTAGAGACTTAAGGATGCTTAATACAACACAGTTATGTCCAAAATAACGTTTTAAGCACACGGCACGCGAAAACCTCTTGAGGTCTTAAAATTAAACTAACAAGTGCTTTCTCCCTCGGAATGGTGTATAATAGCCTCAACATGCTAATGATGATCCGGCTTGTGGTGCATTACAAGTGGCTCAAGTGCAGCGCTAAAATATTGCAAGCAGAAATGCAATGAAGAACGTAAACGTCATAGTGCACATAATGTTGGTAGTTTAGTAGCGCTTGCTACTGAAGATGGTGTAGCAAAAATGTGAACTAAATCAGATCTCGCAAGAGAGAGTGTCGGAGTGTGTATGTGAGAGTATGTTGTTGTCGGATTTGTGAGAAAGTAATTGTTGTGCGTGTTAGGATGTGATCTGACGGGACACGAACATTCCGAACATAAAAAGAAATAATACACTGTATAATGTCACGGAAAATTTATTTACAGGCAAGCAAGTAAAATTATATTTGGTTTGCGGAATTATTTACAATCTGATTGAGCGGTTGAGTTTGAATGATTTCAATTTCGTTCCTTGGAAGTTTCTAGAATTGATTTTTATAATAATTCAAAAGTTATAAGTAGGTAGTTGAAGTTTAGTGAGACGTAGATTGGGTAGCGTAACACAGTGCAATGCAGAGCCAACTTATGAAGACTATATACTCCAATAAGAAACCGTATATGAAAGAAAATGTATATACTCTCGATCTCCTATCTATGCAAGGGAAGCGTTCTAATATATGTCGGAAGTGTGGGATGTGTGGTGGAAGTGTTTTGATCTGTGGATTGCTGAGAAGAAATTGTTGTGCGTGTTGAAAGTTGAAAAGACGGTTGTCGCAAAGAGAAAAGGGGCCTGGTCCATATGGTCGTCTTCTTATATAAGGCTTGGTCACTTTCACATCGATAGATGTGACAGTAGTTATACGGCCTCTGATGACAGTGATTCTTACGACATCTATGGGACATACAAGGCAAATATTAATATATGTAAATTGATACAGAAATTCTTACAGTTGAGTAAACAGAAGTCCGCCACAGAGCATTTTTTTTTATGTAAATACATACATAATACCAACAGATGGTGTTAGTAATTCTGAACTCTCATTTGTGGAATTTTATGACGCTTACCATGATGCATATGGCTAAGCGCTACATGTGGAGTGTCGATCTGCCAACGTCATAGACTACAACCCGAGATTCACACATCATGCTTATTATAACAGGAATTTACTATGAATGGGTGGTCTTTACGGGACGACTTTCGTCTACCACAAGTTTTAATTATTACGCTATGACTGTCATTTACGGGTGAGAGATCAAATTCACACCAACTCGGAGTATTTTACAATCCTTTCTTTTTTCAATCTCCGTCGAGGATCGAACCCGCGACCTTTGGCTTGCAAAGCAAACGCTTTGACCATTGAGCTATACCCACTGGCTAAATCAGGAAGACTGTTGAAAACTATACAAAGAATGTACTCGACTGAGCTATGGAAGAACTTAACTGACTTTTTCTGTCAAATCAGTTGAGTAAATGATTTACCTGAAAAAAAAACAAAACTATCCTTTTCGTAAAATAAATAATTTATTTTCCATTGTAATACACGATTCACTTTTTCCTGGAAAAATAATTACACTGAAATAAATTGTTCACCAACTGAAACGCATCGTTTCAGTTTTTAAATGAATTTCGCTAATTACTCTTTCAGCGATGCAATTCATTTTCAGTACGTTTCAGAGTATTGTAGGAGGTTTCGGTATTTTTCAGCATTCGAGAAGATTTTTTTTTGTGTACACGTCGGTATACGCTTACACACACGTGGCCTTAATTTTCCATGCATTTTTTAAAGCGGATATTCTCTTCATGTTATACTGAAATGTTCTAAAAATATTTCTCTGTGAGCACTGCAATCCGTACCTTTTTGCATTAGTTCATATTCTTATTCCATACAAACCACTCTATCAAAATTGCTAACTTTTCCACGTTTTTTTAGTAATGTAATTTATTAATGTAATTCATCAATCCATGGTTAAATGTTTTTTATAATATCACTAGAATTTAAAATCTCTTATTAAGGTATAGTTTTAAGTTACAGCAAATCGTAAATTTTAAAAAGCTTCATTTTATTACTATTTATTAAATGTCAATTAATTGGACTTTACCCGCCTCACACCCGCATCACACCGGTAGACAGTTTTCAAGTCTTCTTTCTTAAAATTCAGATTATGATCAGTTAGTAACTGATAAGTTCAGTGGGAGTCTCCTCTGAACAACTGTGGTCACCGCACAGAGGTGCTAAAATGTAGAATCAAGGAAAGAGATTAGAATTGCATTCACGGATTGTAAAGAGATAGATATAGAGATGGAATTGTAAGCTTTATGTAAGCACTTACATGATAACATCGCCAGACAGTGATAGAGCGATTTCATTTTTTAATTATAGGACACTTTTCATTTTCAGGATACTTATTTATGTACGAGCATGTGGAGTGTTGTTTCGCCGACGTCATTAGACTACAACCCAGTATTAACGCATTTTTCAGCACCCGAGTTCAACCAGTAGACCAAAACTCTTCCCCTCTGACAGTTATTTATTTGACCGCTGCATCCGGTGCTCACCATTTCCTGTAGTTTTATTAAGCATAACTTCAACTTGTTTTTATACGAGATTTTTTATGCAGAAAATTCCAGCACAAAATGAATTCACTATTTTTTAAATGTTACTCATGTTCGCGTAAAAAAAAAATCTTATACAATACTCGTATATTGCCAGCTGGAATATTTCAACATTGAATTTTGTAAGCTGCGACAATTTATACCTTGTTAAGAATTAGCCCTATAACTTAAGTCAGAGGGCTTGAATAAAACGAATTGATACATACAAATCTACATCACATACCTTTTTTTTACATTTCTTTCGTCAATTATTTTTGCCCAATATCTGGCAACATCAATAGCCCGTGTGTTGCCCAGCATTATATCTTGAGATGTGCAGCTTGATGGGCACATGGAGCAGGATCTTAGGTGTGAGGCGGTCTGCAGGTCTCCACAGTTACACAATAGTGACTCTCCCTGCCAAAGGATTCCCCGCCGCTCGAGGTTGTCCTTTGTTCTACCAACTCCGGTTCTAAATCTGTTCAGGGAATTCCAGGTCCAACAGTCAAGGTTCTTGCCAGTTTGGAGGCCTTTCTTTGCAGTAATGAAATCATCTGATGCGACTTCTTGCCAGAGCTGGAGGCTCTCATTTTCAGGGCTGGATGTGAGAGGTTGTGTGGATCTCAGAAAGCTGCTTCGCGACTTCAGTCTGGGTTTCAGGCGTATCAGAGTATGAAATTTTACATATTTAGGATGTAACATTTATTTTTATTTATTTTTACATTTGTGTTAAAAAAATATTTTAAATTTAAAAATCTATATTTCGTTACAATAAAAGAAATGTCTGTCAAGAGCCCGCCTTTAAACATGTCTAATGCTTACAAAATTATTTGATACTTCAGGCGTATTCCAAGAAACTCGTCTTACTCTTCAAATTAAGTATTAGAAGGCTATTTTCAGTCACTTCCTGTTGTCTGTCTGGAGTCTGCTCTCCTGAAACTCTGCTTTCAGGTCTAAGTGCATCTTTTTCAGCTCTGAATGCGAGGCGCTTGCATTTATGCATTATTAGGATCTTGCACGAGCTTTTCATACGATCTGCACTCAAAAGATGCTGTGTATTTTGCTTCGGGTGATTACATCACTTAATGTAGAATTTTAATGAAGTAATTCTTGCTTTTAGACTTATTTGTGAGAGAAAATATTTTCCTTGTATTCATTTACATAAATATTTTTTCAGTTTGTATTTCGCTCACTGTTCATTGTTGTTTGAATGTGCTATGTCAATTATTTTTTAAATAATATTATTCACTGCAATCTTCTTATCGGGATTTTTTAAAAAATCCGTTTTTTTTAATATGTAAACACATACAGGAGAATACCGACAGATGGTTGATAGTATTTCTAAAGTCTCATCTGTGGAATTCTATGGCGCGAACCATAGTGCATATGACTAAGCGCTGCAAGTGGAGTGTTGATCCGCCAACGTCATAGTCTAGATTCACGCTTCATCCTTATTATTACAGGATTTACCATGAATGGGTGGTCTTCACGGGACGAATTTCGTCTACCACCAATCTTAATTAATAGGCTTTGACTGGCATTTTACGGGTGAGGGATGCACAGTACAAATTTTGAAAAAAAAAAATACATTTAAAAAAAAAAACAAATTTAATTCAGGAATCGACACATGAAAAAAAATCTTTAAAAAGATGGGCCAACGGCACGCGATTTTCCCAAGCGGTCACCCATCCAAGTACTATCCGCTCCCAATGTTGCTTAACTTCGGTGATCGGACGAGAACCGGTGCTTTCAACATGGTATGGTCGTTGGCGACAGCTCTTCAAATAAATGCGATACATGAAAAATATATTCGCTTCGTATTTATCACGTTATCAAACATCTTATCATAATACGTATGAAATTACATAATTATATGAATACGACCTTGGTAATGATGATAAAATATTTATATATTACTTATTTTTAAAATATACGAAATGATAAAATCAAATTGTATAATTTTTAAAATTTATTTTGTATGTAATTAAATACTTGAGAATGCGGACAGATGGCGATAGTGATTCTGAAAGCATAAGAGAACTCAAAGTGCATAAGAGGCATCCTTCAGAAGCAGACTCAAGACCCACATTTTTTACTTTAAGAGGCAAAGAAGCGCTTTTGGAATGACTATTCGGTCATAAAAAAGCGCCGTACAAATACTGATGTAATAATAATGATTCTCTGTTTAGGAGACTGTAGTTTCTACTAACTAGAGAGAACATATCTTACGTGATCCATAAATAAATAAATATTAATTATTTATAATGGATGTCCAAGTGAATGCTGAAAACAGTGAAAAAAAAATCAATCAATTAATTGAAGAAAAATAAACGGGCGCCCTATACGGGAGTATTTGCAGCAAGTATTCAAGGACATGAATTGTAGCGCTTATGCTGAGCTGAAAAGGGTTGCGGAAGACCGAGAGGAATGGAGATCAAGATGCAAGATTCTGTTGCTGCAAACCAATCCACCGGATTGATACTACGAAGAAGAAACGGCGGACGTGGGGCCGTCTAATTTCAAACTTATGACCTTGCACGCCATGTCCAGTTTTTTTTGCCAAGCCCTATGTCAACTCTATATAAATATGGTCACTTTATGGAACATTGTTAATTAATTATTTCAACTTATTTATTTCACAGAACCGAAGTTCCAATGTACAAATAATAAGAAACATAGAGTATATTACCACGTTATTACCACGGTCGCTGCTCTTCGGAACTTAAAGAACTAATTCCTCCTACACCCACTCACAGCCGACAAACTCGTCTTACACTTGCCGAACATCCATACACGGTTAATATATGTCGACCAAGAACTGGCAGCTTCCAAAGTTCCTTCCTTAATGCCACCGGTAAGCTATGGAATGCTCTTCCAGCGTCTGTGTTTCCTCCTTCCTACAATCTGGATCTCTTCAAGAAACAGATAAATATACACTTGCAATCTCCCCAACCCACACACAAACACGAACACAACACACGTTTCCCGCATGCAGCGTCCAGCCTCCCTGGCTGAGCGTCATAGAGTGCACTGGTCTTGACCGGTTGTGCTCTCCTGCATGCGTTTACATAAAAAATATATATATATATATTAATATACAATACATACAAAAGAGAATAAAAAATAAAAATACCGTAACAGAAGAAGAAGAAGAAGACACGTGTCAAAGATCACAGAGATCCAGGAGAACAATACCATCGACAAAAGAGGAAAAGGACGTAAGAAAAGGATCGAGGTGTGCTTGTAGGCCATTTAGGAGCGCCATTGCCGTTGTTCTAAATTGAGTGCTCGAAACTCCACAAGTATCAACTGGGATCAAAAACAATGGATGGCTACGAGACTACTACTGATTATAAAATAAAACAAAAAATCTAGATTTTATTATTGTTTTATTTATATAATTTACTATTCGTGTACATTTTTGATGCTGCAGTTTTGTTTGATCCATGAATCTGTCGCTTATCTCGTCACACCACCTTGTTGGCGATCACCCACTTTTCGAAGGAGTTGACTCTGGTGAAGACATCTGGATACCCGACGCCGCATGGATACCCCCAAGAGACCACGCCCACCTGCTTGCCGCCCAACACAAGAGGACCACCAGAGTCACCCTGGAAAGAGATAAATAGTTGTAGTTTAAAGTTTTTCATAATCTTAACCCAATCAATGCCAGATACGAGATATCTCGTCAAACGGTTCACGTTCACTACGTCAAATACGAGATATATCGGTAGCACTAAAAATTTGGTCATAACGAAATAATACTTGTATTGAATTCTAAAAGAATGTCCAAAAACATTTTATTTTTGATGTGACCATCGTGAATTAAGTTTAATTTTGACAACCTTATAATTGATTCGTCATAGATATCGTTGGTGAAGAGTTTTATTTTTGCAAATTATTTGTGGCATGCGTGCCAAGGATTTTTTTCTGGCAGCTAAAAATATAAAAATTTAAACAAGTACAAAAGTTCGAATTATAATCGTAAAAATCTAGTTTAACTCTGAGTCCATGGTTACTGGATCCAAAAAATTGACAAGTTGTGTGATGCTCTGCTTCCAGAGGACACCGCGTAGAGGTTCTTTTTAGGCTCCCCAACCGGCCCTAAAACTGAGTGACTTTAGTAAATTTCAGTAAATTGTCTCGGAAATTTCATTAATCAAAATGAAAAACTTGTAACTAGCAAGAAGCATGAATGGCGGTCCTGAAAATCACTGAACAGACTAATAACCGTAGTCGGCTGAACAAAGGATAATAAAATAAGGAAGAATAATGTATAGTATACGAGTATATTGCTTTCGCGACCTGCTCTTTATACAATACATCCACCACGCATCCCAAAGAATATCCTGGAGTCGCTTAAATTAGACGTTGAATATCAAAAATATATACTCACGTAGCATGCTCCTTGTCCGACCTTGTTGAATGTGCAGAGCTGACTCTCAAGGATGGTGTTCGGAAGAGCTGATTTACATTGAGAGACGGTGATAGAGTTCAGATTGATGATCTGCAGGTCGTTTGGTGGTCCCGATCCAGGATACTGTCAATATAAAATCATCGATATCACAACGTCAAGTAAATTACAATGAAATATAGTCCACATTAAGCCGCCTAGCACTTACGGGATAAACATTTCATTTCTTTTATGATTTCGATTAACGTGTCACCCAAAAATATGCTTCTGATACTACATCTATCCTCTCTTAAAGTACTTTTGACTACTGCTTTGGAAATTGTCAGGAAGCATACAGGTATATGTTCCTAATTGAAACTTCATGTGAAGATATGTTCTAGAACGAAGAATCCACAACTGACAGAACTAAGTGACGGCAGATTGTAGGACCACATGTTCTAGACATTGAACGGATATTGGAAGAAGAAAAAATCCATGAAGCTCTAGAATGAATAATAATAAAATTCGAAGGTATGCATTTAGACTTTGTGTTCAACGCCAAGACCCAAGACTAGAAAAGACTAACAAAAAAATGTAAAAGTGCATAGTTATATAGAGTTAAAAATGAAGTTATTTACACTTTAGGACGACGTTGACGTACACCTAAGAAACACCTAAGAAAAATTATTCCATCAATATCCTTGAAGTACTCGTAGTTTAACAGCAAGGGATCTTTAGAACTGAGAAGCAGCTCAGGAAGGTCCTCCTAAGAAATGGCAGAGACTTCCAGGCGACTACACAAAGCACATCTTCTAGTCTTATAGATGATGTACTCTTACTCCATCAGAGAATGTCTCACTTTGTGTTGTATTCTAGGATCATATGGAGAAAAGTCGCAAGAAGATATGCCAAAACCTCTTTAGGAACTCTCTATATATTCCGTGTCCAGTAAATGCCAGTGTGAAATAAAAATCTATCAAGTTTTTCTTTTTCCACGTCAATAAATGATAGATGATGGAAGGAAAAGCTTGGTTTTTCCTACGAAAGTTGACAATAAGACGCTGTGTAGTTTCTTTATATTATTCTGCCCGCTATACATTTTGTTTATTATTATATCAGTATTTGTAAAGCGTTTTTTTATGACCAAATGGTCATTCCAAAAGCGCTTCTTTGCCTCTCCGAGTAAAAAGGTGTTGAGTCTGCTTCTGAAGGATACCTCCGCTTTAAGTTCTCTTATGCTCTCCGGCAGCGAGTTCCAGGCCATTGGTGCCGCGTAGCTAAAAGCACGATTGCGAAGACCGTGCTAGGACTACCTCCCGTCAGCTGCAGGGTGCTTCTATTTGCTCTGTTTCAATGTATGATTTACTGCGAACTTGATTTCATATGACTGAATAAATAAACTAACTACTTCTTAGGTTGTGACGCAGTTCTCGTTGGACCACCAAGTTCAAACCACTTTGGATTCATATCAAAACTTGGATATTTTTCCACCTGTTGCTTATAAATAAATATATATTTGTGTTAATTGTTTTTAATCGTGCTTCATACGTCGTGTTATCGAGCGAAACAGTTCATTTTCACTATCAGATTTAGGAAAAACCCGTTTGTTATCTAAGTCTGTAGAATTAAGATTGATTCGCTTATCTCTGGCACATATCCTCTTATGTATTTTTGATAAGATTCTAGATATAAAAAACAAACAAATTATTAAGTAATCTTAGAGTCACTATATTTTCATCAATTTCGCACTGTAATTAAATAAATAAAAATATTTTTAATAAATACTCGCTATAATCTTACTTAACTTTGCTAATCAAATGCATTTATATCAACATTATGCAATTTTTTTTTTATGGATGAAAGCAATATATTTTTTGCGTACTTGTTGTAAATAGTATTATTCGTTTTTGTTATAAATCTACTGCCTATATCATCTATCTATATCCGTTGCATATCTGGAACAAATGGTCACCACAAATTTCAGCCACTTAGTTTTGTTAGCTGCCACTGTCCATTCCTCGTTTCATTTCTGCACCGGAAGGTTCACTTGGGAACATATATGGTTCATGGCATCCTCTAGAGCAGAAATACGCGTAATTAAAAAAAGAAAGAGTAGCTGCGTATTATTAGATGACTTTTTGATCAAATTTTTTGAGGATATCATATTGTTAGCTTAACGCTTACGAGGCCTGAAACATTTTGTTATAAATAATGGTGTGTAAATAAAAGCTATACTGGACTATGGCAGGCGGTACAGTCCAGTAGTTAAAGCGTCTGTTTCTCACTCATACGCCGTCGGTTCGAATCCCGATCAAGCTTGATTTTCTTAAACCGATTTAATTAATAATTAAATACACATACAACTATACATAAAAAAAATATACGCATCAATTCATTCAGAAAAATATCGGCAGACGCGGGATTCGAACCACGAGCCTTGCAACCTTTGCCCCGTTCTACGCACCGCGCTATCCACACGACTATTCCCCGCCTGAGCAGATACGCGAAGCCTGATGTATATATATATACCATTGTTAACATCATATAATGACATATGTCTCTGTAGTATATATTCAGAGAAGGTATATTATTATTTTTGTGATTCAATCGGTCAACATTTATTCACAATCTATATTATTAGTAAGTTAGTAATAATATTGAAATATAGTCAATGATCTATAAAATAAGATCAGATTAAATAAGTAGGACTTATCATCCGATCTCCTTAAAAATACCCTAATAAATTAACGCCCAAGCATTTCTCTGGTAGTAGTACTACCGCAGTCTATACAAGTTTGCAGGCTCTGGGCGTGGAGGCTCGCGGGTAGCATATATGTGCCATGTGGATATAGGTGTTCTGCGACAAGGCATAGACAAAATGTAAAAAAAAAATGTACTCACGGTGGTTAGTCCCCATCCGGTGAGTGTGACAACAGCGCCTCCGTCGACAAAAGAGCTAAACAGCTCAATTGGCTGGATTTTGGGCGAGAATTCGATCGGAACCGTCACAACCAGAACAGCTATGTCGTTGAGGACGTAATTAGGATCATACGCCTCGTGGATCGTTTGGCTGTAGACTTTGTAGGCGTAGCCACCCTGGTTCAGCTGGTTGGTCCCCACGACGGCAATGTAGCTAGATACAGTTAGGCTGAAAAATGAAAATTACAAGCGTCATGATCGTTGTCGAATCACCAAAATGATTAATTGTATTGTCTGCTGTTAAAACAAGCAGTTAGCCCTTTCATTGCGGCTCGGTTGAAATACAAAATTTACTGTCAATTATACAGAAAGTACATTTATGCTTCAAAACTAGTATTTGAAGCATACATGTACATATCTGGTCTATTTTCATATATCACATTGGTTCTTGTATCCTTTAGCTATCAGATGATGCATTAAAAACTAATCTATGAAAGTAGCAAAACGATATATCACGTCAACTGATGTCAACGGCCGGGGAATCTTATGACGGCATATGCCGACAACCGATGCGAAAGGGTTAAAGCAGTTATTGTTGCATGTTCTGATATTTGGCGTTGCGTAATTTGTTGGTACACGTGCCCATAATTATGAGTGACGGATTAAGGAAGGCTATGAGTAAGTCGAAACTGCAGTCTCCTAAGCAGAGGTCAAAGTGATCCATGTAAAAATAAGGGGAATAAATAAATATTTATTATTTATAATGGATCTCAAAGTGAATGCTGAAAACTTTGAAAAAAATCTACATGACATTATTTTATATGTAATGATTTGTTGATAATGTTAATTCTACTTATATTATTAACCTTTTCATTACGGCTCGGTTTGAATACAAATTATACTGTCAATTATAAAACTAGTATTTGAAGCATAAATGTACTTGTCTGGTCTATTTTCGTATATCACATTGGTTCTTGTATCCTTTAGCTATCAGATGATGCATAAAAAAACTATTCTAAGAAAGTAGCAAAACTATATATCACGTCAACTGATGTCAACGGCCGGGGAATCTTATGACGGCATATGCCGACAACCGATGCGAAAGGGTTAAAGTCACATGAAAATCAATGGATAAATCAAGTCTTTAATTTACTTGGAATCATTTTTCGTAATCGTAATTTTATAAACATATTAATCATTGGTGAAAACCAATGATTCAATGAGCGACATATTGATATAATCCACAAAAAACCCACTTATTGTAAACAATAAAGTACTGATTTATTTTTGGTAGATTTAATCGGGTTTTACTCAAATGTCTTGATTTTTATGATTAACGTGTTTTCATAATCGAATTGAGGATGACACAATTTGTCAAAAAATTCGAATGTGGTATACAATTGGGCTAAAGAGCATTTTGAAAAATTTAAGTACATTTTCGTAACGAAAACTTTGCAATGCTTAGGCATTGAGGTGTTAAACCAATGTATGCTTCCAATATTAAATTATGTCGCACAGACATGGAATCTAACAGTACTTTTTTAACCATAAAATATAGATCACCCAATGTGAGAGATTCATGAGAGGAGTGTCCCTTAAGGATAGAATCTTAAACAAGGCAATCTGACGAAGAACTTGAGTAGTAAAAGTTTCTGAAGGAATACGACTTATATCTATCACCAATTTTAGTTAATAGGTAACGATTGGCATTTTACGGCTGATGAATAACATTGGACAACAACCAATGAATACGGTGTTATTCAAATGAGACAATGGGTGAACTTCTTACTTGACGAGACAATGAGCAGCTGTTAGGATGGTGTATCGGCTAAGGATGGAGGCTCCACAGAAGTGTCCATTGGAATTAGTCCTCAGAGACACCTGGTAAGGTGCTACGCCATCTTGCGCTACAACGCCTCCTACTATTTTTTCATCGAATCCATCGGGCAGGATACTTCCTGAAGAAAACAACAGTAAAAATAGATAAATTTATGTTAAATTCACCTACACTCAAAAACATTCCATTAAATAATTAATTAATTAATTACGATTACCTTTCATTAATAATTTTAATTGTTTTAATCACCCCGTAAGCTATATCAACTCTCGGGCATCGCCCCACCAAACATACAGCGAAAAGTCACCACCAAGAAGGAGCTCTCCAAAGCAACCCACGACACACTCCACCATATGTTTGGGTACCAAAAGATAACCACACGTCTCAAATCAAGAAGAAGTTACCTACAGTCGACAACAGAACTGATGATACCTGAGGCCACCCTGCAGCTGAACATGTGAAGAATCACAACTGAGGGAAATACTTAGATTGCCCCGAAAGAGGACCTATCCCTTGGACACGACCAGGGGTGGAATATATAGAGGTCCCTTAACAGACTTCGGACCGGACTATGCAAGACGAGGACACAAATGAAAGCCTGGCAGTTTTACAGCGGACCGACTGAATGTGACTGCGGCGTGGAGCAGACTCTGTCACACCTTCTGGCGTGTGCGCTGTGGCCGAGTAGCTGTAACCAGGAAGACCTGATGATGGCCGGGAGTAATGCCATCGACGAGGATCTGACCCTGTTGTTTCAGAAACGATTATATAACTGAATACTTTGCAAAACTATTATTGCAACCTATATTCAAGTACATGTACTTGAAAATGGTTTCTCGACGAAAGCGTTACGTCTCGTAGAATGAGAGTTATTTTTTAATTTTAATCGTTATTGAATGAAATTTTACCAAAAACTATTTATCGAAAAAAATAATCAAATATTAAATAATAATTAAGTGTTTATACTTACCACAGCAAAGCGCCACAAGTTGAAGAAAAACAAACAATTTCCAATACATTTTAAGGTTATAAAATTCACAATATCAAATATTGTAACACTTTACAAGTGATATATTTTTCAGTTTTCGGTCTCACTATTTATTCAATTTCCGTAGCATTGAAAATGAAAATTTTGTAACATTTTTCGTAACTAAGATTATTTTTTGAGTGGCTCCTTGAGATAATATTATTATTTAACCATCAAATTATGGAAAAATACCGTGCCCTTAACACACTTAACTAACTTATTGACCTAAATAACTGGGCTCTGTAGTCCAGTGGGAAATTCTCTCGTATTAAAAATGTCTTATTAATCTGTCATTTTGCACATTTTTTTTCAGTTATTACCCTTTAAACGCCCAGTGGTTTCCTTACGGGACTGCAGATTTGCGTCGTTCAATGCCCTACTATCCCACACAGGAGTGCTTATGGTTTATTTCACAATCGGATAACATTAATTGGTCATAATAGTATTAAAGTAAGTTCATGGAAGAATCTATTGTGCGAGGAAACATTACAAGCATTGGCCTGCTAGGAGATTGAACGACGCAAATTTGCGGTCCCGTATGCCGTATAGGACCACTGGGCGCTTAAAGGTTACTCAACATTATTCTTATCTTTATAAAAGTGTTATTAAAAACCTCTTAATATATTTCAGATACTGCCTATTATTGAAGTCGCTGACTCAAATACACAGGTGAGGCAGCGAAAATTCCTTTATATGAATTTTTTAATTTTTTTTTATTAGAATATTATTTTATTATTTCAATATTCTAATGCACTTTTATAGATAATTGACTATATTACAATATTATTATTACTTAAATATACATATACTATACATAAAATTCTTTTTTCAACGCGTCAATCCAAGCACAAAAATAACGGCAGAAGCGGGATGCGAACCGCGGACCTTGGAAACCAACTCTCATCCATTCAGTCTATAGTTTGGTTCGAGACCCGAGTGGTACTTACTAAAAATAAATAGACTGCCGGAAAAGTAATAATATTAAGCTTGTGAATAAATGAAGACTGATAGAATAATAATAAAAATATACATACTTTGAATATATACTATAGCGACATCTATCGTACGATGATAACAATGATATAAATACTAGTTTCAACGCAAGTCAGTCTAGGAATAGCAATGGCGCAGTTCGCCGAGCGGTATGAATACCTGGGCATAGTTGGTTTCCAAGGTCCGCGGTTCGCATTCCGCTTCTGCCGTTATTTTTGTACTTGGATTGACGCGTTGAAAAAAGAATTTTATGTATAGTATATGTATATTTAAGTAATAAAATTCCTTTATTTTTAAATGCGCGTTATTCATTGTTCTATTCACGAAATAATCGCAATTGTGGAGGCAGCGATGCTCTCAGATCGAAGAGTGACGATTTGAGCGCTCTCCGAAATGATCCCTGATGTCAGCGAAACCACAATCTTTGACTTGAAAAGCAAACGCTTTAACCATTGAGCTATACCCGCCGGCAATATGATACAAAGTGAATTAGAAACAAAAATATCATTCTTTATTTCGGACACAATGCGCCACAAGTATATGTACAACAAATCTAAGCAAATAAATGATATTTTAAGTCATAAATTATTCGATGTTAGCGTTTTTTTTTGTTATTTTTTTTAATCAGAATTATGAATTGCCCAATTCATCAAGGCCGATTAGGTGGGCGCGGCATTTCCAAGAAAATTAAATCGTAAGAATGTACTTTTTTAATTCTGGGCATCAATAATCCCTGTTGCGGCCCTGTAATACGTGCCATTATACTCGAGCCTGAGGCCTTGCACCTGAGCCCCAACCTTGCCAAATTTTAAATAATAAATGTTAAGAATAAATAAATTACCGATTAAAAAAAAAAAAGTTGTAAAATCGATTTCTGAGCTCTAAGATGGTGATAGTAATTCTGAAGTCTCATCTCTGGAATTATATTACCATGCTGCATATGGTTAAGCGCTGCATGTGGAGTATTGATCCAACGTCATAGACTACAGCCCGAGATTCACGCATTATCCTTAATTATTACAGGAATTTACTATGAATGGACGATCTTCACGGGACGACTTTCGTATACCACGAATTTTGATTAATAGGCTATGACTGTCATGTTACGGGGAAGGATCAAATTCACACCAACTGTTTTATTTTAGAGCTCATAAATCGATCAAAAATATATATATTTTTTTTTATTTCCGTCAGGGATCGAACCCTCAACCTTTGGCTTGCAAAGCAAACGCTTTGACCATTGAGCTAAGCCCGCTGGCAATGTTTGTACTGTAATCCATAAAATTGTAATATCTGTTTTGTAAAATGAATAAATAAATAAATAATTACAATAGTTATGCGGCTTAAGTGTGAAGGTAGCAGTGAAAAAATATAATTAATTATCTTTCGGAAAGAAATCCTACATTATTTAGAGACATAACAACCTAATAGTAATGCCGTCGCTCGTCCATCGTGATAAATAAAATGCCTTGTATGGAGGACACTTGAAATTTTGTTGTGTACTTAGTAACTCTAGATTAATTGATTAATCTTCTAATTCCGTCAGATTAGAAGGGCATCAAGGGCCTTGTAACATTTTGGTTATGTTTGTAATCTGATCCACAAAAAATATATTACCTAATGATCATTACGAGTACTTATTAGGCCAATCGAATAAATGTTCTTGTTGACAGGCTGACATACAAAAGTAGCATAAAAACATGAATTAATTAAAATATTATGAAACTTGAATTATGTAATAAAATAAATATAAATTGATTAAAATGAAGCAAATTTTTCTTCTTTTTTCCAATCTTCTTATTTAGCCTGGCCATTTCCCATCATCTGGGGTCGGCTCTTTTTGTGAGCATTCGCCATGTCTGCCTGTTCTGCGTTGCATTCTCGGTCGAGTTCAGAGTTTTCAGATCCTTGTCTACAGTTGCAGTCCAGGTTGCCTGTGATCTTACAGGTATTCTCGTACATCATGGTTTTTTTTTTTGGTGAACGCCATTCGGTTTATCCGTCACCGTCTCAGCTATGAGGTCCTGACCACCACATAGATCCATCATAGCCTCGCCTCCAAATATGTTATAGAAGCCTATGGATGGTCTTCCACTGGCAGCCTCTACTTCAAAATGTGTTGAAGAAACCTCTAGCGTGGGTTTTTGTATCGAAGTTAGCCTTCTCCGGCCTGTTTGTTTATTATATTCTAAGAATATATTTTTTAGTTTTGTCCTGTATTTTTTTGTTGAATAAATGTTTCATGACTTTGGCAGTATTTTAAAAAAAAATGTTTATTTAATCGCATGCAGGAGAGCTCAGCCAGAGAGGCTGGACGTTGCATGCGGGAAACGTGTGATGTGTTCGTGTTTGTGTGTAGGTTGCGGAGATCGAAAGTGTATATTTATCTGTTCCTTGAAGAGATCAAATTAGTAGGAAGAAGGAAACACAGACTCTGGAAGAGCATTCCAAAGCTTCCCGGTAGCATTAAGGAAGTAACTTGGAAACTGCCAGTTCTTGGTCGAAACACATTAACCGTGTATGGATGTGTAAGCAGGAATTTACTATGAATGAGTGGTCTTTACGGGACGACTTTCGTCTAACACCAATTCGGATTAATATGCTATGACTGGCATTGTACGGGCGATGGCTCAAATTCACACCAACCAGTTTTTTAGAGCTCAAAAATAGTTTAAAAATTATTATTTTTTGTTTCCGTCGGGGATCGAATCCACAAACTTCGGCTTGCCAAGCAAACGCTTTAACCACTAACCTATGCCCGCTTTATCATAGTGTTTCCGTAAAAATGGATGTTGTATGAACGCCAAGTACTCCTGAGGCAACGCTTAGCTATATAAATTTATAAAAATGTCATACAAACCCACATATGAGATTTTTTTTATCTTGAATGTGCTTACATTTGAAGAATGCATAATAAATAATGATCTCACGAAACACTTATAACTAAAATTGCATTTAATGTGGGTTTAAATTAACAACAAAAGGAAAAAAATACTCTTCGTAACAGAGAAGCTGGGTGTACCCTGACGATCAGATTAGTGGTTAAGGTATCGTGGGATGAGCGTGCGATGCTGGGTTCGATGTCTGCGACAGTCTCTGCTTGGGGGCAAGTAACCGACCATAAATCTAATGGGTGATTGGAGTGACCAGGTTTACTTACTTTGAAATGGTTAGCTCAAGCAAGGAACGTTTTTTTTTCAAATTTAAGCGCATGCAGAAGAAAACCGCTATAGGAGAACGATATAGCCCTTTGCAAGCTGGCGCCCAAATCCTCGATATACGAAATCCTTGGCATACAAAAAAGTGTTAGTCCTAAGTCTACGTTGAAGGAATAAAACCAGATATGGTGCTGTTTCGCCATTTTGGTTATTTATGTCCTGTCATCGGTGTACCGTTATCTCTGTAAATGGCTGTCTGTCATTGGCGCCCCATTAGTTCTCTAAATCACCACTGGGTGAATTTCGGCGCTGGGTGTCACCGACCACGGGCGCCCGATGGCCAGTAATCAGTTGTGCACTGACCGCGACGAGTAGCGAGTTGTGACCGGTCTGGAGCCTGAAGCAAGCAAGTTCTGCTCCGGGCCGAAAGTTTGTCAAGTTTATCGAAAATATGTGTACTTCTGAAAAAGTCTTTTTGTTGCTCATCTGTTCTTCATTCCGCCACCATGCGATCCGATAACTATTCCGGCGACGTGAAGTCGTCTTTTTTTAAGCAAAGGGGATATTAGTATATTATAGCTCCGATATACGATTTAAAGGTAAAAAAGGAATAATAAATAAGTTTTAACTTATAAAGCAGAGACATGGAATCTAACAGCAAGCCTTAGATATAAAATATGGGTCATTTAACGTTCCATGGAGAGATTCCTGAGAGGAATGTCTCTAAAAGATAGAATCCAAAACGAGGATTCCTGAAGAAGAACTCATGTTGTGGAGGCTACACAACGAATAGGCACACTCAAGTGGCAATGGGCATGACAAATCTGTCGAAGAGACAACGATCGATGGCAAGAAAAGAGTTGAAGTAGCGTCCGAAAACGGAGCGTTGGTCAACCCTGTGCAAGAAGACTGACGCCATAAAATGTATAGCGGGAGAAGCCTGGATGCGGAGGGCAGAGGATCGAGAAGAATGGAGACTCAACGGGAGGTTTACTTTTAACAGTAGATAGACACAGGCTAATGATGATGAATGAATAAAGAAAAAAATCTGTGTTAAAATTAGGCATGCTCACAGTACTATTACGGATGTACTTTTGATTATAAGATAGAGGTTATTTTCTTCCCGACCCGAATGAGAAGTGTATCTGCATCTCTCTTTCGCTTATTCAGCTTTATGAGTGATTAAAGGGCTGGTGTCCTGGTAGATTAATAGTATGGTGTGGACTCAGACCTTTGACGACTGGTAAGAAACCCGATAGCTTTACCACTGGACCGTTCACCTTTGGTAAGTTGCATGCCTTTAGCTATAGGACCCTATAATTTGGACACAAATCATCTTCCTTCAAGCAACTAATAACATAATCACGGGCTTTTAAGTTCTAAGGTTTAAGCCATAAACTGAAAACGAAAGGAGGACCACCTCAAAGCGCTTATTAAGCAAAGGTCAACAAAGACTGTAGAATAAGATATTTGTGAAAAAGAACTTTAAAATAGCTGCCAGTGGGTATAGCTCAATGGTCATGTGTTTGTTTTGCAAGCCCTTCTGTTCGCATTATTTTCTAAACAAGTATTAGTCGTATTACAATGTGCCCAAGGACAACATTGTAAAATATATCAAAGTGCATAAATAGAAAGTTTAAACGTTCCAAACATTAAAAAGCTAATTTGCACTCGAAAGTTAGTGATTTCTGAAGAGCTTTTCCATGAATCGGCTGCAGTAAAATACACGTTTGAGTGTGAAAGTTTTAGTATCACAGTACTGTAACGGTACTCGTGTGTTGCATAGAAAAGATAATCGATTCTCATACATTTGCGACATTTGAGTTGTTCAAATCGTTATTTTGAACATAACTGTGTTGTATTAAACAACCAAAAGACATTAAAGTAATTGTTATAATCAACTCCTTATCTCAGATTCATTTTTCCACTCTATGTAAATTAAGGGGATCAAGATCCAAAGCAGCAAGTATCGAAGAATTTGCGGTGTACGAAATTCTATGTATTAATATTACCGTTAATAAAGAATGCTTACGCATCGATACGGAGCATTGACCATCCGAATAATCTGCCATTATATGTGGATTGAAGGGATCAAGGTCCAAAAACATTATCAAGGAATGTGCGGTGTATGACATTCAATGTATTAATATTACTTTTCTAAGTGCTTAGTCATATTGTAAACTAGGGTATATAAAGGGGTCTCGTATCAAATAAATTAGTATCAACTCAACTATGGTCTTTGGAATTATCCTCATTGCCGTTTTCTGTGTATTTCGGCATCACAAGTTAGCTGATGCCGTCATTTCGGGAATTAATTAAATTATTTTTAATGTTACGTATTGATGGACAGCACATATTTTGTATCACTCTTTTGATTCCATTCAACTTATTACAATACACAATTTGAATATTTAATTCGTTTCGTCGCTTTGTTCATGCATTTCTTAAAGTCTTTTGCTGTTTTTCTTCGCCGAATAATCTTTTTTCACTGTCACTCAGCTGTGATACCTGAGGCCAACTAGCGGCTGAGCATGTGGAGAAGGGCAACTGAGGGGAATACTTGGATTGCCCCGAAAGAGGACCCAGCCCCTGGACATGACCAGACTTCGGACCGGAGTATGCAAGACGAGGACACAAATGAAAGTCTGGCTGTTTTACAGCGAACCGACTGAATGTGACTGCGGCGTGGGGCAGACCCTGTCACACCTTCTGGAGTGCGCGCTGTGTCCGAGTAGCTGCACCCAGGAAGACCTAATGATGGCCGGGAGTAACGCCATCGATGTCGCCCACTTCTGGGCAGATAGGATCTGACCCTGTGTTTTCCGACACGATTATATATATATAGCTGTGATAAACACAGTGAACTTGATTGAAATAAAATTACTTATCCTTTCATAGTAATAATGTTGATTCCCAAGTTAAGGGACCAACAATTAAAGGGAATTTTGGCCTTTTAGTTTAATATTACTTACTGTATCCTCCTTTGCCAATGACTATAACAAACTTTTACTTATCCGTATTGACATCAGCATGATATAGCCCTTGCTGACTGGTACCGAAAACCTCGATATACAATCTTTCGTCTCTCATTTTCGTTCGCTTATCGAACACGCATGTGTTGTCATTTTGAAATGCCGTTAGGAGGACTAGTTATATAGATCGATACTTGCGGCGCTGGGTGTCACCGACCGCGGCGAGGTAGTATTATGGCCGGCCCGGCATGTTATTTTCGCTAGGGCCGGAAGTTTGTCAGGTTTATCATGTAAATATATGTGCTTCTGGAAAAGTCTCTGTGTTGTTCTTTTGATCCTCATCCCGCCACCACGCAATTCAATAACGAACTTAGAGAGGAGGATTTAATTATTTACTTTTCAATTTTTAACATTTTCTGTATTCTATTGTCTGTTATTTTTTCATTCTCACATTTATTTGCCGGCGGGTATAGCTCAATGTTCAAAGCGTTCGCTTGACAAGCCAAAAGTCGTGGGTTCGATCCCCAATGGAGATTAAAAACGATTTCTGAGCTTCTAAAATATCCCTGGTTGGTGTGAATTTGATCCCTCACTCGTAAAAAGCCAGTCATAGCCTATTAATCAAAGACGGTAGTGGTAGACGACAGTCGTCCCGTGAAGACCACCCATTCATAGTAAATTCCTGTAATAATAAGGATGATGCGTGAATGTCGAGCTGTAGTTTATGACGTTGGCGGATCAACACTCCACATGCAGCGCTTAACCATATGTAACATAGTAAGCGTTATAGAATCCATAGATGAGATTTCAGCATTGCTATCACCATCTGTCGGTATTCTCCTGTATGTGTTTACATAAAAAAAAACGTGTCTGTCTTTATTCTGTATTAAATTGACCGTTATCTTGTAATTACATAACATCTTTATGTATTACTTGGGACTGTATTTATTTGTTTTGTTAATAGTTTTGGCAGACATTAAAAGAATTGGCAGTAAATTAAATAAAATGTCAGTAAATTAAATACATTGGCATTGTCCACTGACCATCAGACCCTGTCACACCTTCTGGAGTGTGTGCTGTGCCCGAGTGGCTGCACCCAGGAAGACCTGATGATGGCCAGAAGTAACGCCATCGACGTCGCCCACTTCTGGGCAGACAGGATCTGACCCTGTTGTTTCCGACACGATTATATATTATATATATTGTCCACTGTGTTTGTAAAATGTGTTCAGTTATAAAATTAAAATATCAGTAATATACTTAATACTGCAAGTAATTAATGTAAAAAAAAATAAATAATTAGCGCATAAAATAGAAAACTAACCTAACCTAACCTACACTATTATTAATTTCCATTCAATCATTACTTTCAGCCAATTTATTATTTTCCTACTGCAACTTTATTATTTTTACTGTAATTTTTTTATGTATTTGTAATTGACCATTTTTTAAATATTAACTGAACATTAATATAATTATTTACTGACAATATAATATTTTACCTATTACTTGGAACTAGATTTCGTTAATTACATTTACCTGCTTGAAAAAGATGTATTGTACAACAACTTTCAAAAAATTCACAGTCAACACCATTTTGTTAAGCATTTCAGTCATCAATTAATCAGTGGAAAATAAACAGCAGATACGGGGATTCGAATCGCAATGCGACTTTGCTAAGCCAATGGGTGGTGACCGACTGCCGATCTCGCTCAGCGGCGCCGGTTGCAAAATTATGTAACTAGCCCCAATGTGGCCACATACATAAAGGTATGGCAAGCGATAAAAATACAAGACGAAATATTGTTTATCGAGGTTTTCGGTACCAGTTAGCAAGGACTACAACGTGCTGTTGTCAGTATATTAATCTTGATTGTACTTCAGTAACGATTTGACTTTTTTCTTAAATTTGTCTAGTGTTTTTTTTTAAATAATTGAAAATAATCCGTCCTTGCTACGGTGGTCACTTAAAAGCGTTCATCCCATGCAATAATAATATTGTTTACAAAAGGCGTGACTAAAGGTACGATTTACATATAGATGATGTACATTATTACATGTACAAGAGTGAGCTTTTACATGGCGGCTGCAAAGTTTCAGATTTGGCGCGATGT
Organism: Glossosoma conforme; assembly: GCA_022606575.1. NCBI lineage: Eukaryota > Metazoa > Arthropoda > Insecta > Trichoptera > Glossosomatidae > Glossosoma > Glossosoma conforme. The sequence continues at coordinate 2,401,288 of JAGTXR010000058.1, read as the reverse complement.
GTGAAAGAATAAAATAAATGATGAAAGAAATCTATCGAGACTGAAAAATGCAGACACGAGGCAAAATATAGTAAGCGGTATTTTCTGAAAAAAAAGTGGATATAGTCAACCTTGCTAAAACGTTTTCATAAGATTGAATGATTAGCCTGATGCTCGCAAGACAGAATTATTTAGTCCTAAGAGCAGCTCAAACCAAATAACAATATAAATGAGACCGTTCTATAAAATATCACCGCAAGCACTATAGAAAAAATCTCCGTTAAAAATGAAAAATGCGTGCGTTATTCCTATATAAGAGACCTTCCTAGGTTGACTGTATTATATATACTTGGTCTAAACCGACTCAAAAGCCAAAACTCTATTTATGAGTAACTCAAGAATTTCGGCCTTATATCATACAAATTCTTAAAAAATTATCATTATAAATGGAATTTTCTTGCTTTTAACATATCTTATGACGCGGCGTCGATAGATACAAGTAATTTGAGAGTTATTCGTCGTAAATAAATGTATCAGACCAACGCTAATCATCATCATCAGGCTGTATCCGTCCACTGTTGAACGTAAGCCTACCGTATGAGTCTCCATCTTCTTAGATCCTCCGCCTGCACATCCAGGTCACTTCCGCTATTCTTCTTATGTCGTCAGTCCATCTTGTAAGGGGTCAGCAAAGGTTTCATTTGCCAGTTCTTGGGCGCCATTCCAATACTTTTCTTCCCCTTCGACCGTCGTCTCTTAAAACAGATATGTCCTGCCCATTGCCACTTGAGTGTGCCTATTTGTTAGGTAGCATCCACTACTTGAGTTCATCTGCGTATTTCCTCGTTTCGGATTCTATCTTTTACCAACACTCCGAGCATGAATCTCTCCATAGCATTCTGGGTGACCTATATTTGATGGGTAAGACTTGCTCTTAGATTCCACGTCTCTGCGCCATAATTTAATACAGGGAGGATGTATTGGTTAAACGCCTTAGTTTTAAGACATTTTCGCGTTAAAAATGTACTTTAGTTTTCGAAATGCTGCCCGTTCCAGTTGTATACGCTTGTCGATTACAGCATTTTAAGTAATGTATGCAAATACCTATTTTTTACTAACATGTTGCGTTTATAGTACAAGTATGTAGTTTGATAAATACTCTTCTATGATTAGTACCCATTGTTAATATGATCAGACCTAAATAACAAAATAAAGTATCAAAATATAAATGACTGAGGGATGCTATGTTTTACTTTATTGCTGTAGGTGAGAATGTCAGATAAGTGAGATGGAAATACCGAATTTGCAGTGATTTATTTTGAGATTCTTGATGCGCGTTAAATCGAAACGTTCCAAGGAGATTAGGCGGCGCGAGTGATATTTCTAAAAAAAGGTTGACGGCCAACACTTGGGTATCTTTTTATATGCGAACAAAATGCAGCTGAATTCGGGCTGAGTGATCAAAACTTGTAAGCTTACAGGCTTATAAAAAAACTAAAAGGCTTCGTTTACTTTGTCATTGCTCACTGTATGGCAGTATATACTTCAGAGCTCTGGTCTAGCTATACTAAACGAGAGTAAGAGAAGCTCAAAATTGCGTATAATAATTGATATCGCCAATTTATGCAACTCCCTACATTCTGTAGCGCATCTGACATGTTTGCGGAGGGCAGAGTCCATTCATTCCCAGCATTATTGCGTCACCGTGTTGGCGGCTTCTGGAGCAGGATAAGGAAGTCCAAAAAAACCATCGTCCTGGCTGCTTCTGAATGGCTCAACTCCTCCCTGAGCCATCGCTGGATGGAGATGATGCAGCGACCTCCATGAATTATTATGGTTAAATATAATTATAATTTTGTATATATATAATCCTGCTGAAATAAAAGCTTTTATTATTATTATTGATGTTTAAAGACGTGACGATTTTTCCATCAGCTTCTACAATAATTATATAAGCCATAGGAATAGAATCTTTGAAATTATTGAGGGCTCAAATTGGAAGAATGTTATACATTTGGTATACGTTTGGTATAGCTCAATGGTCAACTGTTATAGCTCAATGGTCAAAGCGTTTGCTATGCAAGCCAAAGGTCGTGGGTTCGATCCCCGACTGAGATTTAAAAAAATTGGATTTGTAATCGATTTCTGAGCTCTAAAATACCCCGGTTGGTGTGAATTTGATCCCTCAGCCGTAAAATGTCAGTCATAGCCTATTTATCAAAATTGGTGGTAGACGAAAGTCGTCCCGTGAAGACCACCCATTCATAGTAAAATCCTGTAATAATAAGGATGATGCGTGAATCTCGGGCTGTAGTCTATGATGACATTGGCGGATCAACACTTCATATGCAGCGCTTAGCCATGTGCATCGTGGCATGCGTCATAAAATCCACAGATGAGACTTCAGCATCACTATCACCATCTGTTGGTATTCTCCTGTATGTGTTTACATAAAAAAAAAGCAACAGGCGGTAACCCATCCAAGTTTTGTTACGCGTCCGATGTTGCGTAACCTCGGTAACTCAACGGAAACCGCACTTCTAATGTGCAACTATAGTTGGTATCTTTAATGTGTATCTGCTTAAAAATATTTATCTCGTGTTTATTCAGGAATCTCCACAAATTATTTGTTTTTGGTTTTTTTATCGTTCTTCATAAAACACTTTAAATATGACGAAAGCTGAGATTTTTTGTGATGTTTACTTTAATCCGTAGATATGTTTATTACTAGCGTCATACGAGTATATCAGTGATTTTTATTATTATTGGTCGCACATATGGTTGCTGTCAGACTAAAGATTGGGGTATCCTTTTACATCTGGCAGGCATCACAAACTAATGTATGACAGTGCCTGTTACCCTATTACAAAAAAATGAGAACCTTAATAACAAAAAAATATACAAAAATATCTTATTTTCAATGTTTTCAGCATTCACTTTGAGATCCATTATATTTATGAATTTTAAATATTCATTTATAGTCTATATAGTTATCTCTTAGCAAGAGAAAGATTGAGACAGGCTACGAGTTAGTCGAAACTGCAGTCTCCTAATAGAGAACTTCTGTTACGTGATCCATGTGAAAATAAGGTAAATAAATAAATATTTATATAAAGTTGTACTCGATGAAAAACGCTGTCCTATAGGACAGCATTTTTATTTAATTACTGTATAACATTGACTGCATGACATGGTTCAGCCGCATTTCGTTCCCAAACAATTCGTTTAACTACTTATCGGTAACGATGTGTGGCACACTGAACGTCTGGTACACGAGTCATTTGGTGCATGTGACAATTGGTGCACTGGATGTCTCTCTAACCTAACCTAACCTAAGTTATTTCGTTAACGAGACCTATGGATCTCTGGACAAATCCTAAGGTAAGGTTAGGTTAGGTTAGGTTAGTGAGAAGGTTAGGTTAGAACAGCCAGTGTCTTGACAGTTGTCTTGCGCGTAAAATGTTCCGCGCACCAGACGTCCAGTGCGCCCCAAAATGGCATATATTGTAGAAAGCTAGATGCTAAATAAAACGTCGCTATACTTTACCTTTTAGGATAAGTCTTAGCTACATATTTTCTGATTAAAATTGTTGATGTAGAGCACACACGTATACAAAAAAAAATCAAAATATTCTGATCACAGGAAATAGGTTTGACACGCCTTGCTAAGAGGGACTCAAGTTATTCCACAAGTGTGCTTTCTTTTTGTTTTCGAAAAACTCCGCCCTTTATTTTTTGTGACTGTTTTGATTGGCATTTTTATGATCCTGGTGAGAATAAAGTAATATCTGTAATAGCCTGTCCCTGAACACACGTGGCCAACAAAACAGATGAGAGAAGCTTAGAAAGCTCCATAAATCTGCCTCCGTCCACGTGTTGCATATTTTTATAAGTTCTAGAAATCATCCCTTGTTTATTTTTTACAGCTTGACTATTTATTACTGCGCAACATTGAATAACTGTATATTTTTAGTTATTAAATATACACATACAATTATACATCAAATATTTTATACGCATTAATTCATTCAGAAAAAATATCAGCAGACGCGGCATTCGAGTCACGAGCCTTGGAACCAACCTTTGCTCAATTATTTACACCGCGCAGTCTACTCGAGCATTTCTCTGCCCGAACGGATGCGCGAAAGATGTTGTATTTATACTATTTTTACTATCGTATAATGATAGATGTCTCTATAGTATATATTTTTTTATTGAATAATCAGTCAATATTTATTCACAAGCTTTTATATATTATTATTACTTTGAGACAGTCTATTTATTTAGTAAGTACCACTCGGGTCTCGTACTGAACTATAGATTGAATGGATGTGAAACAACTTCTTGTAAGTCCTAAAAGTAAAAAATTTGATTTATAATCGTATGTGTATATTTAATTACTAATAATATTGAAATATAGTCAACGATCTATAAAAGAAGATTAGAGTATTGAAAAAATATTCTAATAAAAAAAAATATCCATGTAACTGTATATTTATTTAAAAGTGTTTGTTTTTCATTCAGACGCTGTCGGTTCAAATGCCGACCAAGCTTGATTTTTAAAAAATATTCAATTCAATCTAAGCTTTATACATGCCTCCGGTAGACTAGAGAAATCCCTTGAGAATAAAACAAAATTTGTTCAGTCCTCGTGATGATTTCCTTAAAAACGATGATCAATGAACGACCAAATATTTCTCTGATGCTACAAGTTCGCAGGCTCTCTAACGAGAGTCCCAGGGAATGTGCTCTGAGGTCTGGAAGGGGGCACCACAGGGGCAACTAGGCTTTGAAACTAAATTAAATGAGTATAATCTGTAATTAAAAGCGCCGTGCCCAGTCATTAGCTGGGTAGACCAGTGATCAGGGGTTATCCATTTAGCAGTTAGTCTAAAGTAAATGTCCGGAACGAACAGAAAGGTAGTTCTACCTTTGGTGGAAGATAACCAACATTTTTGCCATGCGGCTGTAAGGGCATCAGCACAAAGCTTTTTTATGGGTTTGGGAGAAGCGCTGGGCTGTAGTACGATATCTCCGATCTTGGACGCACAACCGCGACGTAGGTTGTATAAAGCCTAAAATTGCAGCCCGTCGTTGCACCTCCAGATTCAGAGGGGCAATTCCTAGTATAACCGGCAGGGCCTCTGTCGAACATGTTTTATAAGCTTTGGCCATAGCCACGAGAGGGAACCTCTGCCCGCGAAGTAGAGTAATACGCATTCTTCACACTTCAGAATAACTATCTAACTATTGTCATTTGTTGGTATTCTTTTTATGTAGACACATACAGATGTGTCTACATAAAAAAACTGATAATTCATAGAAAATATTTGGTTCCCGACAACCTATGATTTTTCGTTAATTATATTTTTTAGGAAAAGCGGATGATTAGCGTAACTAAGCTTTTCTAAAGAAATCATTATAAAAAAAAACTCCACAAACGCTGCATGAATTAACTTTTAAGATGTATACGCTATAGGAGGGTTAAGTGTACTTTAAACTGCATCTGCAACAATTATTTTGTAAGTAGAAATCTTTATGAGTATTTTCCTTCAATTTACGAACCACTTATTCATATTTAGTACAGACGCTTGCCAAATTTCCCAACAAAGCTGATGTAATTTAACGTCACGTATTTTCATATTTATCTTTGTATATATCTTTAAATATATACTCAAACGTTAAGAAATTACGTGAAATAAATATTTATTTATTTAACTTGTTTAAACATGGATCACGTAAGATATATTTTATCAATTAAATTTAAATTTTAATTATTTCTTTCAGATTTATTACAAATAAAAATATGTATATTTAATACGATACTGAAATAAGATAGAATACAGAGAAACAATTAGGTACTTACTATTATTAACAATAATTATTAAAGAGTCCTGAAGCTCGCTAAGCAGAAGACTCCACGAAATTACTTTGATAAATAAATTAGTGGAGCTCATGTCGAAACTGGGCTTCTCTCAAGCGGAATATATCAATATTCGAGACGATATGATTGAACAGTCTGATCACTCTCTCTAGAGACATAGTTTCTGGCAGGTTAGTATTACCTCTAGGAAGAACAAACAATGGTCTCTGTTTAGGTCACTGTCAAGAGACAACTTAGCTGCATGGTACTTCATAAGTGGTCGAACCCATTTTATGTAGGAAAGAGGGTAGGGGTGTGTCTATCGGGGAATGATAAGAGATGGAGACAGATAGGGTTGCAAGGATGAAGAAGAGAATGACTTAAATAGTTATTTTAAATTATGTTTATTTTTACTTTTTTGTAGGTAATGTTATTTTAGTAAATTATTTAAAAATAACCACAAAGTATGCGTGCCCGATAGCTCGAAGGAACTTTACTCGAATTACAACCAACGTGTTAAAAAGAGATTCTCGTTAGTATAACGTTTATATTAAGGAGTTAAAGGAAATGGATGTGATTTGACTGAGACTTGAAAATGTATTCCCTGAATTTCATGAGCTTGTAATATAAAACATGCAATTTGAAAGATTCATTAAAGCAACGAAAAGGTTCATTATTTTTCAGCACTTGTACTCTCTTTTCTTCATAACTTATAACTGTTTGGTTTTAAATACGCGACTCTTGGAAAATATCTCAAAACAGTCGTTAAACTTGTGTATCGCGACATTCCCATGAACTGGGCTGCGGATATTCTTTGTTCAAGTCTGGACTATTTCAGGAACTGAGGACATTTCCAGGAACTAAAGCTTGCTTCAGACGCGACCAAAAATGCGAATTAAGAAACCCTCGGTCTAGACAAGCGGTCGCCAACCTTTTAACCCTTTCGCATCGGTTGTCGATATATGCCATCCATGATTCTCCTACCGTTGAAATCGGGAGCCGTGACATATCGTTTTAACAAAACATGAGAATAACACATACATGAGAATAAGAGAGACACTCAGATCGGCTAGAGCAAATAGAAGCACCCTGCAGCTGACGGGAGGTAGTCCTAGCACGGTCTTTGGCAATCGGGCTTTCAGCTACGCTGCACCAATGGCCTGGAACTCGCTACCGGAAAGCATAAGAGAGCTTAAAGCGAAGGCATCCTTCAGAAGCAGACTCAAGATCCACCTTTTTGATCAGAGAGGCAAAGAAGCGCTTTTGGAATGATCATTCGGTCATAAAAGAGCGCTATACAAATACTAATATAATAATAGTAATAATAATGACATATGGTAATAGTAAATCTGAAGTCTCACCTGTGGAATTTTATGACGCTTACCGTGGTGCATGGTGTTGATCCGCCAACGTCATAGACTACAGCCCGAGATTCAAGCATCATCCTTTATTATTACAGGAATTTACTATGAATGGGTGGTCTTCACGGGACGACTTTCTTCTACCACTAATTTTGATTAATAGGTTACGACTGGCATTTTACGGATGAGGGATCAAATTCACACCAACCGGAAGTAATTTTAGAGCTCAGAAATCGATAAAAAAAAAATTTAATCTCCGTGGGGGATCCAACCAACGACCTTTGGCTTTCAAAGCAAACGCTTTGACCATTAAGCTATAACCGCCTTGTCACCTCATTATTTCTCGCAGAGTCAAACCACTGGTATACCTTAAGTATTCTACGCAGGCATCTGCTCTCAAAAATAGTTTCCAATAATATAAGTTTAAAATTCAATTTGAATCCTAACCTTAACCTCATATTCCTATAATGTTTTGAAAACAAGCCGCCGTTAACTCACGAAAATGACTTGCCAATTGAGTTGTTTCGTTTATAGCGACCCTTTCAATTATTTTAAGTCCTTGAAAACACCGTAAATCTCGTGACTATTATAATTTATTTTTATTCGATGGCGTTGAACCTAGCAGCCGACAAGAATGGCGGTTATTTTTGGTACCCAGGTGATCCTACAAAAGCGAAAAATTGATTGAATCCCTTAACCCTTTCGCATCGGTTGTTGGCACATGCCGTCAAAGATTCCCCGACCATTGACATCTGTTGACGTGATATATCGTTTTGCTACTTTCAGTAATCATTGTGACATCTACGGTAGGAAATTGGAAGTAAAGTCATTTCCTTTATGGATTATTTACAGGAATCTGTAAAGTATGCAAATAAATATCGTTAGATTTCGTTAAAGGAGCGATTTTTCTGTAAACGACATGTGTCAATGCCACCACATGTATGGAGTTACAAAATTAAGGTTTGTTAAACCTAATAGTTTTTTATACATCATCTGATAGCTAAGGTATAAAAGAACCAATGTCATATAAGAAAATAGGTCAGATACTACAAATATTTACAAAAATGGTTGAAAAGTCCCAAAGCTCGCTAAACAGAAGACTCCACGAAATTACTTCGATAAATAAATTCGTTGAGCTCATGTCGAAACTTCTCTCTTCTCTCACGTGGAATATATCAATATTCGAGGCGACATGGTTGAACAGTCTGATCACTCTCCCAAGAAGCATCGTGTATGGCAGGTTAATATTACTCCTAGGAAGAACAAACAATGTGCCTGCTTATCCTTAAATAATTTTCAGGGACAAACAAACTCATTTCTAACAAAATATCAGCGCACTAGCCGAAAGGAATGCGTAATCAAGCACACATCCCTTCTAGTTCTCAAATCATTGTATCCCAACATACTTCGTATAAAGTTAGATGGGTACAGCCACGGATAATATCCATACATCTTCATTTAAAGAAACCTCGTTTCTTTTACTGAATTTCTCTCTCTCTAACATGAGGTCATATTTATACTCGTTGGGAGCCCAAATAATAGTTCCGCTATCAAGTATGCTACGAAATAATGAATTGTTCATTACGATCAGTATGTTAGTGCTCGAGAAAGTCCTGGCAATACACAGAACAAATCATAACATCTTCAATGCCCTTCCACACACAGCTTCAGTATATATATAATCGTGTAGGAAACAACAGGTTCAGATCCTGTCTGCCCAGAAGTGGGCGACGTCGATGGCGTTACTCCCGGCCATCATCAGGTCTTCCTGGGTGCAGCTACTCGGACGCAGCGCACACTCCAGAAGGTGTGACAGGGTCTGCTCCACGCCGCAGTCACATTCAGTCGGTCCGCTGTAAGACTGCCAGACTTTCATTTGTGTCCTCGCCTTGCATACTTCAGTGCGAAGTCTGTTAAGTGACCTCAATATATTCCACCCCTGGTTGTGTCTAGGGTTTAGGTCCTTTTTCGGGGCAATCCAAGTATTCCCCTCAGTTACGCTTCTCGACATGTTCAGCCGCAGACTGGCCTCAGGTATCACCAGTTCCGTTGTCGACTGTAGGAAACTTCTTCTTGATTTGAGCTGTATAGTTATTTTTTTACAACTTCAATGTGAGCATGAAACGTTAGCTTGCTTTCAAAGAAAATGACAAGGCTTCTGATGGATGATACTCGCGGAATGCCCATACCACCCATACTATACCTTTGGTAAACCATCTTACAATTACGTAATAAAAGAGCATTAAAAAGTTAAACATTAACTTACATTGATTTCTACTACAGAAAATCTCATTGAAATATAACGACGATCTTGAAGTAACTGAATAAACAGTGCTCAAGGTAATGTATATCAAAACAAGATAAAAAAGTATTAATTTATCTAGTTAAAAATATATTTTATCTCCTTATGAATGCTAAGTACGAGTATATAAATAAAATAATGACTGTACACTTTCAGATATAGCTAAATTTGATTATTTATTTTTGTATTAGTGTTCAATTTTGCAATTTTACCTATTGTCTCTTGAGTATGCCTATGATTATGCTATGTAATAGATTTAAAAAAATTTTTATGTATAATTAAAAAATACAGTTCTTTAATATAAAACAATTTAATTCGGGAATCTTATTTTTCTACTGATGAAAAAAATAAACATGAAAAAAAGTTGGGCCAACGGCACGCGGTGTTCCCAAGCGGTCACCCATCCAAGTACTATCCGCGCCCACTGTTGCTTAACTTCGGTGATCGGACGAGAACCGGTGCTTTCAACATGGTATGGTCGTTGGCGACAACCTAACAAATAAATACGCTACTTGAATTGTATATTCGCTTTGTATTTATCACGCTATCAAACAGCTTATCATAATACGTATGTAAATACATAATTATATGAATACGACCTTGGTAATAATAATAAAATATTTATATATTACTTATTTAAAAAAATACATTTTTTTTATATGATTTTAGGTAACGCATGTAGGAGAGCACAGCCGGTCAAGACCAGTGCACTCTATGACGCTCAGCCAGGGAGGCTGGACGCTGCATTCGGGAAACGTGTGATGTGTTCGTGTTGTTGTGAGGTTTGTCGAGATTGCAAGTATTGATTGTAAGAAGGAGGAAACACAGACGCTGGAAGAGCATTCCAAAGCTTATCGGTGGCATTAAGGAAGGAACTTTAGAAACTGTCAGTTCTTGGTCGACACACATTAGCCGTGTATGGATGTTTGGCAAGTGTAAGACGAGTTTGTCAGTTGTGGATGGGTGCAGAAGGAATCAGTGCCTTAAGTTCAGAAAATCAGCATTTTATCTAGTCTATGATTATTTATTTCAACGCAATAATCAAGGAAGATAGGAACCTTGTAAGAACCATCTCAGAGAGGCGAGCTCGATGGATCGGTCACGTCATGCGCCACGATGGTTTTCTTCACGACATTGTAGAAGAGATGGTTGAGGGTAGAAACTTCACAGGGACGGGAATAATTGCAGCAAGTGTTCGAGGACATGAGTTGTAGCTCTTATGCAGAGATGAAGAGGATGGCAGAGGATTGAGAGGAGTGGAGATCGAGATGCAAGATTTTGTTGCTGCAAACCAATCCACCGGATTGATACTTCGAGAAGAATCCAGTTAGTTATTGTTGGTAAATTTTAATTTCACTAGTTATTGCACCTTTTTAAATGATTATTTTCAGATAGGAATCGCAAAAGTTACTTTTTGTCAGTTAAGAATTGTTATAATTGGCAGGGATTGTATAATTCCTTTTTGACAGTTTGAGATTACAGAAGTTATTGTTTTCCGTAAGAAATTTTAGAAGTTATTTTTGGGAGTTATGGACTGGATAAGTTGTTGGACTTTTGGATTCAGAACTGATTTAGAAAAAATATATGTAAGTCACTTAACACAAATAACGACCTGCAGACCGCCACCTGAGATCCTGCTCCATGTGCCCAACAAGCTGCACACCTAAAGACCTAATGCTAGGCAACACACGGGCTATCGATATTGCCAGATACTGGGCAGAAATAATTTGACGTTGCTGACACGAAGAAGAAAAAGACCGATGGTACAAAAAAATTAACTCATTCTTTTTAGAAGAGATTTCGCCAAAACAATAATCATTTATGAACGCCATGAAATCAGCTGATCATTGATTTATTGGAGTAGGTATAAATAATCGTGAATTTTGCACGATTTAAACTGGAATTAAATAAAATAAAGATAACAGGAAAACATAATTCATTGATAACAAATACAATACGATGTATAATTAATAAGATCAGTCACTTCGAGACAATTATTATGGCGTATTAAATATAGATTCCACATTGATTTATCTTGATTAAGATAATATATGCACACTTAAACAACAGGTGAGATCAACTTTCAAATCAAAGGATATTCTTTCTTTGTAATATCAATTCGGTGGATTGGTTTGCAGCAACAGAACTCTCGAGCTCCACTCCTCTCGATCCGCTGCAATCCTCTTCAGCTCAGCATAAGAGCTACAACTCATGTCCTCGAACACTTGCTGCAAATACTCCCGTCTAGGGCGCCCTCTGAAGTTTCAACTTCAACCATCCCTTCCACAATGTCCTGAAGTCTTCTTCAGGACATTGTGGAAGGGATGTCATATCATGCACCACGATGGTCTTACCATCGTGGTGCATGATGTAACCGATCCATTGGGCTCGCCTCTCTGAGACGGTTCTTACTAGGTGCCTATCTTCCTTGATTAAAAAGACAACAAAATACGTTGATTTTTTATTCTTGTGATATTTGAAAGATTTAAAGGTTGAAATAAGTTCCGCTAATTTAGCACCTGCATAGTTTTGGCAGTATTATTAATAGACTGTAATTATTTAGGAAACGGTCAGTAATAAATACTTAAAAAGGAAAGTAAAAGTAATCATTTCATAGTAGAACAATTGGATAGCCCCGAAGAGGACACCTGGACACAACCAGGGGTGGAATATATGGAGATCCCTTCACAAACTTTGGACCGGAGAATGCAAGACGAGGACACTAATGAAAGCCTGGCAGTCTTAAAGAGGACTGTCTGAATGTGACTGCTGAGTAGCCGCACCCAGGAAGACCTAATGATGGCCGGGAGTAACACCATCGACATCGCCTACTTCTGGGCAGACAGGATCTGACCCTGTTGTTTCCGACACGATTATATATATACTAGAAAAATAATAAATTGGTAGGAAGTATTTAATGAATGGTAAATAATAATAGGTTATGCTAGGTTAGGTTAAGTTTCAATTTTATGAGTTAATTATTCTGCAATATCCATTTTTAACAATATTGAATGTGTTAACCCAATTTTAATTTTATAACTGACCACATTCATACCGAAACAGTGTATACTACCAATTTATTCAATCTACTGACGATTACATTTATTTGCTGCCAATTGATTTAACTTACTGCCAAAACCTTAGTTACTCAAGAAAGAAATACTAGCCTTTACTTTTTTAGTATAAATATATATATATTATCACAAATATATAAAATGCACTGGCCATATTGATTGACTTGAAAACCACTGAATTTCTAAATTATCGCGAATAATCTATCCAAACCAGACAATCACAAGAGCTGAAAACACCAGATAAAAGTGACATCACATGATTAGCGTACCGAGATTACCAGGTGGGATAAATAGGAGGTCGAGAGCTGCCCTCTCATAGTCGACTTCTTGCTCAAGATGCTCAAGACCAGCGTTTTTCTGTTCGCCCTCTTAGCCGTGGCCTTCGGTAAGCAAATCCCTGCATCAATATTAACTTTTTAGTTAAACCAAACAACCATCGCAAATCGAGACCAAAAGGTTTTAAAGGTGACATACTTTTCGCCTTGTTCAATATCTAAATTCCTCAAACAACGGTTTCATCGCAAATGCCTATTTTTATATTAAAGAAAATCTAAACATGATTGGTTGCCTTTGGCGCCCCTAGCTTATTTAACACCCTGGGGCACCCGGTAATGTCTTACAGTACATTTTTCTACACAAATGATCGCCAAATGATAGCATGTAAGCCTTTTATGATATTTTCGCGTTGCATATTGATATCAGCATGATATAGTTCTTGCAAGCTGGTGCCGAAAAGCTCGATATGCGATCTTTCTTCTTTTCCTTTTGTTCGCTTGTCGGACTCGCATGTTTTGTCATTTTGTAATTATTTGACAGGCAGTTAGCAAGACTAGTTCTTTAGATCGACAATTGCGGCGCTGGTTTGTCTCCCACTTCGAGCGCTTAGTAACGAGTAGCCAGTTGTGCGCCGACCACGATGAGTAGCGTGTTGTGATGAAAGTTAGTCAGTTTTTAGCTTAAATATATATCACAATGTGCTTCTGAAAAAGTATGTGTGATGCTCATCTCCTCCTCATCTGTCCACCACATGTCCTTATAACGATCCCTAAGACGCGAAGTCGTCTCTCTTCTTTTAGTTAAGCAGATGTTATTATTAATAATTCTGCCAATACAATTATGATAATTATGCAATCAAAAATTTCATTGTTTTCATTAATTATTTTCATACGTTTCACACATTACATTTTTCAATAATTATCATGTTTGCGCTTTTTTAGAGAACTTTCTATTTCATGCTTTATTAGAAAGTTCAACCACAAAAAAAATCTTATACATCTTAAGTAGCTCACCAAACATTTTAAAATTCTAATCGTAACTCACACACTTGTTATATTTGTAGACCACTGTTTTTCAGATACTCACATTACAATAGTTGTTACCTTTCAACTTATACCCTAATTAATCAAAACAATATTTAGGAATATTCAAATTTTTCCGGTTTTTAAATGACATTTTCACATGGTGTAGAAAATACAAATCATATCTTGGAAGTTTTTAGCGCAGTCCTTACTGCGAAAAGCTTAACCCTCCCCTTGGAGGGTTAAGCCTTTCGAATAGGTTGTCGGCTTATGCCGTCAAAGATTCCCCGACCATTGACATCGGTTAACGTGATATATCGTTTTGCTACTTTCAGTACTCATTGTGACATGTACGGTAGGAAATTGGAAGTGCACTCATTCCCTCTATCAACCTAAATATATTCTTTACAGGAATCCGTAAAAAATGTAAATAAATATCGTTAGGTTTCGTTACAGGAGCGATTTTCTGTAAACCACATGTGTCAATGCCACCACATGTATACAGTTACATAATGAATGTTTATTTAATATGATTTTTTTTTGCATCATCTGATAGCTAAAGGATAGAATAACCAATCTGATGAAAAATTCACGCCGTATTGATAGTATAATTTGTATTCCACCGAGCCGTAATGAAATGGTTACGGTGGCAATGTGACTTATGAAAATAATATTGTTGGATCGATTTTTTTAATGATGGATTGTTTCTCCAGGTGCTCCCGTTGAGGAGTCTGAATGGGACTGGAGGATCGTCGGTGGCTCCAACGCTGCCAACGGTGCTGCTCCCTACCAGGTGTCTCTGAGGTCCGCCTCTAACTCCCACTTCTGCGGAGGCTCCATCATCTCCAAGCGTACCATCCTGACTGCTGCTCACTGCGTCGTCAAGTAAGTCGATCAAGAATATCCAACTCTAACGCTGCACCTTTCAAAACTCACCATCAGAACACCAGCATGATTTAGCCCTTGCTGACTGGTACCGAAAACCTCGATAAACAATCATCCGTCTCATATTTCTGTTCGCTTGTCATGCATTTACGTGTTGCCATTTTGGCATCTTGGACGTCCACTCACGGGTGTGTGAGTTATATAGTTTTGCCATCGACGGCGCTGATGACCGACCACGGGCTGCACCAGTCAGGTCGCATTACGGCCGGTGGCATGTCATTTCACCTGGCCGGAAGCTTGTAAAGTTTCAACGTAAACGTCAATGTGCTTCTGAAAAAGTATTTGTTTTCTGACCTCCTCATCCTGCCTCACGCAACGGAATAACACCTCTTTTTGGGAGAGAGGAGGATTTTGCTGTATACCAGGAAGTCCACATAGAACATAGTTGTAGCAAAAGCCTCACAGGGTAATACCCCGAAAACTTGCAAAGTCTGTGGCTGTACTACCAGAAAAATATTTGGTGTTTAATGATCAGAGTTTTCTTTAAAAGAGATCGGATGATACGTCTACGCCCTCGAGGCTTATTTTTGTCATTAAGAAGTAGTTCAAAATAAGTTACAAATGTGGTAAAGGTCTTGTGTTCATGGTGTATGTTCTTTCTTGCAGCCGCACTCCTTCCAGCACTTACATCGTTGTCGGAACCAACACCCTGAACGCCGGTGGCACCAGGTACTCCGCCTCCAACATCGCCATCCATCCCAGCTACAACTCCAACCTGATCGTCAATGATGTCGCCATCGTCATCACCACCTCCAACATCGCCATGTCCTCCCTGGTCTCCCCCATCTCCCTGGGGTCCAGCGTCGTCGGCGGCGGAGTCACCGTGACCCTCACCGGCTGGGGTCTGACCAGCGTAAGTACAACCTTCATAGTAAACCATCATACTAAGCCTTCATATCAAACCTTCATACTAAATCTTTATACTAAACTTTCATACTAAACCCTTGTACTAAGCCTTTAAAATTAACCTTCATACAAAACATTTATATTTGTCCATCCTTCATACTTAAAACTTTTATATGAAACCTTTGTACTAATAATAAGCCATCACACTAAACCTTAGTACTAACCTTCATACTAAACCTTTGTACCTTCAAGAAAAACATTCATAAACCTTAGAATAAATGTTCATATTAAACCTTCATACTAAACCTTCAAATGAAACCTTCATAATAACCCTTCATACTAAAACATCATACAATACCTTCATATTAAACTTTCATACTAAGCCTTTAAACTAATCCTTTATACTAAACCTTCATAATTCACCTTCATACTCAACCTTTATATGAAACCTTCATAATAAACTTTCACACTAAACCTTCATACTACACCTTCATATTAAGTTTTTATACTCAACCTTCATACAAAACTGTTACATTAAACCTTCATAATAAAAGTTCATATTAAGCCTTCATACTTAACCTACAAATAAAACCTTTAATCAAAACATTGTATTAAACCTTCATATAAAACTTTCATACTAAACCTTCATACTAAACCTTTATACTAATCCTTTAAACTTAACCTTCATAATTTACCTTCATATTCAACCTTTATACGAAACCTTCATAATAAACCTCCACGCAAAACCTTAGTACTAAACCTTCATACTAAACCATCATAAAAAAATTTCATAATCAGCTTTCATAATAAACGTTCATATTAAGCCTTCATGCTAAGCCTTCAAATGAAACCTTCATACAAAACCTTCATAATAACCCTTCATACTAAACCTTTATACGTAATATTTAACCTTCATACTAAAACATCATATTAAACCTTCATATTAAAATTTCATACTAAGTCTTCATACTCAACCTTTATAATAAACCTTAATAACTAACCTTCATATTTAACTTTTATACGAAACCTTCATAATAAACCTTAGTACTAAACCTTCATACTAATATAAAAAAAATTATACAAAAAAACAAAGAATCTTACTTCAATATCGCAATCAAAAATCAAACTAGCATTCAAGAGCCTAGACTGACTTGCGTTGAAACTAGTATTTATATCATTGTAATCATCATACGATAGATGTCGCTATAGTATATATTCAAAGTATGTATATTTTTATTATTATTCTATCAGTCTTCATTTATTCACAAGTTTAATATTATTAAAAAAAAAAATCATATAATAATGTCTCCTTGAGACAATATCAAGAAGGTAAAATTATCCATCAGTAACACAGGTAAATGATTGGTTATAAAGTCCGAGTCGGAACTATACTATCCATTCAGTCTATAGTTTGGTTCGAGACCATACTTACTAAAATAAATAGACTGCCGGAAAGTAATAATATTAAGCTTGTGAATAAATGAAGACTGATAGAATAATAATAAAAATATACATACTTTGAATATATACTATAGCGACATCTATCGTATGATGATTACAATGATATAATACTAGTTTCAACGCAAGTCAGTCTAGGCATAGCAATGGCGCAGTTCGCCGAGCGGTATGAATACCTGGGCATAGTTGGTTTCAAGGTCCGCGGTTCGCATCCCGCTTCTGCCGTTATTTTTGTGCTTGGATTGACACGTTGAAAAAGAATTTTATGTATAGTATAATATTTAATAATAATAAATTGTAATTTCAATGATCTATAAAAGTAGATTAGAATATTGAAATAATAAAATAATATTCTAATAAAATTAAAAAATTCAAATATTAATATTATTATATGTAGTATATATAATTTTTATACTTATTTATTTATTTAACGGAAACAATTTTAAAATTGGTGAATTAAAAAAATTAAAAAAATTTCAAGTATTCTAAATTATTTAATTTAACGGTTTTATTTTCTACATGTAATATGTTTAATCCATTTTCTAAGTTGAACGAATGATTATTTCAACAAGGTGGTTTGCGAATTCAGAAAAATTAGTCCATTTTTTGCTTTCAAAACATTGAAAATAAGAACATTATTGTTATATGATTTGATTTTATTTTCCCAGTCTCCCGGATCCATCCCCAACAACCTCCAGATCATCAACCTGAAGAGCATCACCTTCGACCAGTGCAAGACTTCTCTGTCAGCTATCAACCCCGTCTTCGATTCCCAGATCTGCACCTTCACCAAGGCCGGAGAGGGAGCCTGCAACGTAAGCTTTCTACGTTTTCTTAAATCAACATTCCAAAGTATTTAAGAAGAATCTGAAATCTGCAGTACACACCTAATGATGATGGTGTTTCAATGTTATTTCGAGTTATGTATATATATAGTTCTGAAAGACCATGCTCATTCCATTGAAAGCTGTTTAAGCAAAGAGATGTATACTCTCTCGTCGCCTTGTTGATCAACCGGCATCGTACTTCATGATCTCGGTCTAAAAATTACTTAACACTTCAATTTCAACAAGCATTACGACATTCACGAATAAATAACTATTCTTTTTATGTAAGAACACACAGGAGAATACCGACAGATAGCAATTCTGTAGTCTCATCTGTGGAATTCCATGACGAATTAACTTGGTACATATGGCTAAGCGATGCATGTGGAGTGTTGATACGCCAACGTCATGGCCCGAAATTCACGCATCATCCTTATTATTTACAAGAATTTACTATGAATGGGTGGTCGACTTTCGTCTACTATCAATTTAAATTAATAGACTATTACTGGAGTTTTTTTATTATATTTATCATCAATCAATGATGATAAATATAAGTGAAAAGAGCACAGAAATGACAAAGAAAATATTTTATTATATCTAGGCTTATATTGCATACAAATAAAATACTCTATATTGTGTCATGAAATTTCAGAGTTTTTAGATGTGAAGGAAATATTATATAGATTACTTAGGAAAAGATAACCACGTATTAAATATATTTTGTTTAGAGCTTTTTATGAAAAAATTTCTTACAATAGTGCTGAATATATGAAATTTTCTTCAGACACTACATTTCAGAGTTCTTCGATGTGAAGGAAAAATTGTAGAATGAATGGAAACTTATGGATGCTTTGATATTGTGGCTTTTGGGTTTAACCGCGTGTGGCAAACTTCCTTCAACCAATATTTCGACCGCCATAGCAGGGGTCTTCTTCAGGATTGATGATTTATTTAGTTTTGAGTTGGTTTATTCAGTTTATATATTTTTTATGAGCGTTATTGTTTTGTATCTCCATGGCAACTCAAGTTTCATTCATAAGCGAAGCCATTGAAATCAAAAGACATCCCGTCAACATCAACAGGGATGACGGCTTGATACTCAAAACAGCATGGCTTTTACCTCTAGCACATACTCTAAAACCTGTACAGACAAGCAAGGGCGACCACAGTCCGACATGACTTCGTGGATGTACAATTCTTAGAACATATCTACCGTTCTCCGAGAACATATCTATGTTCTCCCCCTGAAGAAGACCGCTGCAATGACGGTCGAAATATTGGTTGAAGGAAGTTCGACACACATGGCTACACCCAAAAGCCACAATATCAAATCTGACCGTGAAAACCTAAGAAGTTATTTATGGAAGTTTTTTTTTAAATTTCAGGGTGATTCCGGCGGTCCTCTGGTAGCCAACGGCCAGGTCGTCGGTATCGTCTCCTGGGGATCCCCCTGCGCTCGCGGCTACCCCGATGTCTTCACCAGGGTCACCTCCTTCGCCAGCTGGATCAACTCCAACACCGTCCAGTAAGATCCTCCACCTTGCTGACACCGAACCATCAAACGAAAGCTCTGCGAACACCTCTGGAGCAATCACCCATCAAATTGTATATATCCAGTAAAATGCTTGAAAAACCATCTCAATAAATTCAATAAACAGAAAATCTGGTTGTTTTAATTTGTAATTTTAATCTTGTGTTATCCCTGAAAACTTATGTTATAAAATTATTGTACCATACCTGTATACCATACTAACTCGATATAGTTCTTTCAGGCTGCGTTTTTTGTATCTTATTTTTGTTCGATTTTTTTATATAAAAACACATAGAAACAACACCGACAGATGGTGATAGTAATTCTGAATTCTCATCTGTGGAATTCCATGCGTTGATTCGCTAACGCCATAGACTATAGCCTGAAATTCACTTATTATTTCAGGAATTTACTATGAATGGGTGGTCTCGCTTTTTCTTATATAAAAACACATTTGCCAGTTCTATTCGTTGGGTAGCATCCACTGAGTTCTTCTGCGTATTTCCTCGTTTCGGATTCTATCTTTAGCGACACTCCGAGCATGGATCTTCCATAGCACGCTGGGTGACTTTTATTTTATGGGTAAGACTTGCTGTCAGATTCCACGTCAAACGCCATAGTTTTACATTGCGCCTTTAGTTTTCCAAATTCATCGCATTTCATCCTTTGTATTATTTCCCAGATAGAATTTTTACTAATGAATGGATCGAAGGTGGTCTTCATGGGACGACTTTTGTTCGACGCTTCAACCAACTTTAATTAATAGGCTATGATTGTCATTTTACGGTTGAGGGATTAAAATCACACCCACCAGGGGTATTTTAGAGCTCATAAATCGATAAAAAATCGGGTTCCATACTGGCCCTTATAAAAGTTTCAGGCATAGTGATTGTCACAGCCGCCGGTTGTCAGTCTCCGTCCGTGCGCTGTGAGGTAAACAGGATTGTCAGTGTCCCGGAAGCGAAACCGAATTTTGACAGTTTTTTTTTAGTTTAGCCTCAAATAAATGCGAAATTTGCTTCCCGATGAGTTCTGTGCCTTGGCGACCTGCTCTTCATCCATCCACCACGCATCCCAATGACAATCCCGTAATCTGGAGTCGCTTTAATTAGACCGGGATGTTACTACCATAATGTAACGAATGTAACGAATGTAATGATTATTTGAAACATGTCTTTTTTTTGGGGCCTAAGGCCCATGGTCCGGTCGCCTTGTACCTTCGCTTCTTGGGAGCACTTAAATTGTTTTCAGAGTTTTTTCTCGTTATACACGTAACGGGCTTTGGTGAGCAACACCAAACGTGGGTGTAAAAGTTAGACATAGTTCAGACGTTAAAATATGGACTTTTTGACTTGTTCGCCGAAGGTCGCTGCTATACAAAAAAGGCATGGTAGTTGGACTCCGTTGCGATGAGGTCGACATACCCAACCGGTCCAGGCTTCTTTTGGATTACGCTACAAAGCCTTTCCCTACTTAAATCTAATATTGGCCAATGCCACAGAACGTGCTCAGTGTCCTGCAAGGGGCTACCACATGGGCAGTCTGGACTATCAACAATGCTAAACTTGAAGAGCTTAGCCTTAAAAACGTGTCTATTCATTCAGTAATATAATTAAGGTAATATAATTACCGCCTGACACACGAGATACGATTATATCTAAAAATTTCAAAAATCACCAATTTTACAAATTCGATACATTATTTTATATCACTTCAGTTGGGCGGCAATCAATTTGTATGAAAACAAGTGGCGTTAATATAGTCTACTCTGTTGTAAATCTGCAGAACATTATCGACAGGTTGCAAAATAACTGACTCCCTGACACGCAGTGCCAGCTTTAGGGGGTGGCGCAGTGGGTCGGTAGCCTAGGGCGTTGAATGAGCTAGGGGCGCCGAGGGTAATCTATCTCGTATATATTGATATCCTCCTCTCCTATTTAGGACATCGGCTTACTGGATGAAGGGTTAGGTTCACAATACAAACACTTGTTTCTGTTTCACGATACACGTTTATTCGTCAATCACTTGCTACAAAAAGACCGTTGTGGCCCACGCCATATAGGCATGGCCATCACGGTAGCGAGCGTTTGTCCAACTGCCATCCCACGGCCGTGATCTCACATCTCCGCGGTACCAACTGCCAATATGACAGTCGTACCAACCAGCAATAGACCAACTGTCATAACAAACAAGATGGCGCATACAAGCGCCGTGCAACATTGTACGATTAAAAACATTATATGTACATGTCAGGCGAGCGAACAAAATAAGAGACAAAAGATCGTTTTTCGAGGCTTTACGGCATTAGCCTAAAGGAGTAATATCAAGCTGATATCTATATATATACATATTTGAATACGTACAATATGGGGCGCCAGTAAAAAAAATGCCCTAGGGCGCCACAGGGTCTAGAGCCGGCACTGCTGCGACTGGACATGCGAATTAATGCAAAGAAGACCCAGTTGCTGTGCAACAGCGCCTGTCGAGATGCAGATCGTGCACTTACCAGCGCGGGTAAGATCATTGAGAGGGTTGAGATTTTCAGATATCTTGGCGTACAGGTCACTGAGAATGTTTGCCTGCATAAGGAGCTCACTTCTCGTCTTGGTGTAGCATCTTTTAACTCCATGCATAATATCTGGGACTCGCAGCTTTACTCGATCAAAATGAATCAAAGCACTGTTTATAAAGCGCCTGCATTGTACCCATTCTTATATACGGCTATGAATCTTGACATCTCATCAAAAACCAATACAGCTGTATAATGGGTTTCAAAAACAGATCCCTGCATAGAATATTGGAGTACGATGGTTTTACTTTGTGAGGAAAGACGAGGTGAGAGAGCAAACAAAGCAGCTTTCCATACTAGTCAGCCACCATTCTTTTCGTTTCACTTTCGAGCAGCTGTGCCTCCCGAACTATACCGAAAACATTCTATATACAGTTCCCAACGGCTTTTCAGGACGGCGCCAACCCGGAGGCAGCTTTGGTTAATGCTTTCTTGCGCCATTCGAAGAACTTGTCTCAGCCAGGGCCACCTTTATCTTTTCAGCAATGTTTTTTCAATGTTTCTGTTTTGTTTTACTGAGTAATATTCTTAATATTTTAAAGATAAATGATTTTATTTTTGACACATAAATATTAAAAATAGATTCTTATAATAGTCAATACTTAAATAATTATGACTTAATCCAGTGGATTATTTATTATTGATTAAAAATAAATAACAAGGAAGGAACGATAAGGAACATGATCTTGTTCTTATTTGCTTACTAAATTATAACCATTTTTTTTTTTAATAAATGTATACTACAGCCTGTATTTATTTGTTTAGTAACTAATTCTAGGTTTTGGCAGATAGGTAAACCAATTGGCAGTAAGTAAAATTAATCGGCAGTTGACTAAATAAATTGGCAGTATCCACTGTGTCAGTATGAATGTGGTCAGTTTTAAAATTTAAATGGCATACTATATGTAATATTGGTAAAAATAAATGTAAAATTAATTAATAATCCCAGAAAGAAGCACACAAAATTGAAACCTAACCTATTATTTGTAACCAATCATTAATTATTTCCTGTCAATTTATTATTTTTTACTTACCTTTTCAGGTATTTATTATTAACCGTTTGCTAAATAATTACTGACCATTAATTGAAATACAGCTAACTGATATTGTTAGTTATAGTTGAACTAATTTTACTCTGTATCTGGTGCGTATAGCTTAGTGGTTTAAGCGTTTGCTTACGATACCGAAGGTTTTGAGCTCGATCTCCGTCGGAGATTAAAAAAAAATATTTTTTAAATTTATTTCTTAGCTCTGAAAATATGGCTCCCCGGTTGGTGTGAATTTGAAGCATCACCTGTAAAATGTCAGTCAAAGCCTATCAAATCTGTTGGTAGACGAAAGTCGTCCCGTAAACACCACCCATTCATAGTGAATTCGTGTAATAAATGGATGATGCTTGAATCTCGGGCTGTAGTCAACGACGTTGGTGGATCAAAATCCACATGCAGCGCTTACCCATATGCAACATGGTAAGCGTCATAGAATTCCACAGATGAGACTTCAGAATTACTATCTGTCGGTATTCTTCTGTATAATCATCATCAGCCTGTGTCCGTCCACAGTTGAACGTAAGTCTTTTTCATTTGGGGTGGTTGGCTTAAAACGCCACGCTTGCCAGGCGGCTTGGCGAGTTTATGGCCGCTTTACACCGTGCCTAGTTGAAGCTGGGAGAGTTTTTTTGATAACTCTCTCAGCCCTCCTTCTACCGTCAGTTCATCACGTCATATCGCCAAAGGGATTGGTTACCGCAATCTTGATGTGACATGAATATGTAGGGCTCACCACGTACAGGTGGGAGTGAAGTTGGTTGTGATAGGCTATAAACTGCTGTTAGCAGTCGGTAGGTGCGCATCCACCCAAGAGCCCATTCTTCTGTATGTGTGTACATAAAAAAAATATAAGTATATAAAATAAAAATTTCAAAAACGATTACATATAGATTTGGAAATAACGATGATTGATGATACTTTTATATAGTCGTATATAAATAAATAAATATATTTTTTCTTATATAAGCAAAATATTGTCTGTGTTATGTTCAATACATGGATTTTGATAAGGAAATCAAAGTCTAATGCTTAGATAAAATTATAAACAATAATGAATTGTGAAAAAAACAATAAATATAGACATTTTTTTGCAAGAATTATCTTTCGATCATTGAATAGTGTGTGTTCTTTAAAGTCATTGTAATACGTGATTATAACATTAGTTTTTAAATATATATATATTATAAATTTAAATTAAGAAACTGATCATTTTGTTTTATTTCACATTGTTATAACACATGTTTCGGACCCCATCAGATCCATCATGAGCAATGGCTTAATTTCTTCACCTTCTCTTCTTACCCGTTCCATATATGGTCACCACGAATTGCCGTCACTTAGTTCTGTCAGCTGTCTCTTTCTAGGACATATCTGCACATGAAGGCCCACTTGGGAACTTATATGGTTTCCGATAACCTCCAGAGCAGATGGTTCGAGTAATTTAAAAAAGGGATAGCTGTAGAATCCGAAGCATATTTTTGGATGATTAAGTTGATCGATTCGTTTCAGCAAATCAAGTGATTAGAACGACGTTCCCGAGGCCTGAACTATTCGGTCTTAAAAGGGTAATAAACCCAATATGCTCAACTTATCCTCCCATATAGCATTACCTAATAAAACCAAATAATATTATTGTGGATTTTGGGTTTAGCCGTGTGTGGCGAACTTCCTTCAACCAATATTGCGACCGCCATTGCAGGGGTCGTCTTCAGGATTTATGATTTATTTATATTTATTTATGGCGGTCGAAATATTGGTTGGAGGAAGTTTTCCACACACGGCTCAACCTAAAAGCCACAATATCAAATCTGGCCGTGAAAAACTAAGAATTTATTCAAATTATATTAATTTATATTTTTTTAAATTAATATAAATTTATAATTGTGCAGTTTCATAAATTATTGTTATTTAATAATCTTAACTTTACTAAAAATAAAACATAATATTTCCCGTATTCGCTCCATATTTGGAGCATGCGGTCGTCACAAACTGCTGCCACAAAACATAACAGCTCGCCATCGTGGCACCAATGAGCACGAGTATTTTTATGATACTCGTATAATGTTGAATGTTAACACTAGATATAAGTACTTTTACCAGGCATAAGTAGGTGGGACGAAGTAACTTCTATAAAGAAATCGACAGGCGTATACAACTGGGATGGGCAGCATTTAGAAAACTAAAGTACATTTTTAAAGCGAAAATTCTGCAATGCCTAAAAACTAAGGCGTTTAACAAATGCATCCTCCCCGTATTAGCTTATGGCGCAGAGACGTGGAATCTGACAGCAAGTCTTACCCATAAAATAAAGGCGTGCTATGTAGAGATCCATGCTCGGAGTGTCGCTAAAAGATAGAATCCGAAACGAGGAAATACGCAGAAGAACTCAAATAGTGGATGCTACCCAACGAATAGGCACACCCAAGTGACAATGGGCACGACATATCTGTCGAAGAGTAGACGGTCGATGGGGAAGAAAAGTATTGGAATGGCGCCCAAGAACTGGCAAATGAAGCATTGGCCGACCCCCTGCAAAATGGACTGACGACATAAGCTGGAGTGACCTGGATGCGGAAGGCGGAGGATCGAATAGGATAAAGAATCATGCGGGAGGCTTACGTTCAACAGTGGACGGATACAGACTGATGATGATGTAGGTGGTTACAGAAGGAAGTTGCTGGAGCGACAAATTGTCACGTGGACTCAATTAAGTAGAAATACTTTTCTATTCTAATTGAATATGTCAAATTATATTTTGTAAAAAACTACCAGAAAAACCTCAAATGAGGAAGATTTAGAATATTTAAAAAATCTTGCCCTAGAGAAATATTCTGTATTGATATGAACTAATGTAATTTCGACAAACGTTTTTTTTTCTAAGAAGATATTTTAAAGGTGTTTGACATAATTATAAACTCGTTAAGTTATGTATGAATTTGGTAATTGATTGATTTCTATTGATTTAAATGACGTGAAAAATTTGATATCGCCAAAAACAATAACTTATCTTATTTTTAAAAAAGATCAACTGTACCCGGAAATCCATCTTATCGGACAAAGAAAATCAGTGCCGCATTGAAACTTATTTCAGACTTTTACATATTTTATTTTATTTTATTAACGGCCTAGGCCAATACATACGGTTTTAAAATAGAAAATACAATAAATGAAATGGTAAAACAGAACAATATAATAGCTAAGACAATACACTTAGACAAAACATGAACATGAGTAAAAAAAACAGATCTAGTACATTAGTAGAGGGATCTGCGAAATGCTGGAAGGTCCACCCGAAAAGTCCAAGTCACTAGAGGAGTTAACCAGTCTACACATTCTTAACATAGGAGAATAGAATCCGTAGTTGGTTTTGGATGTCCTTACATGTAGCAGGTCACTGCCTCTAGTGAACCGGGAGGGAACATTGAACGTAATTTCCTGCAATAATGTCGAGTCATCGATTATGGAGTTCATAATTTTAAATATAAACAGCAAGTCAGTCACTGTTCTACGTCTCTCCAATGTAGATACATTAAGTCGCCTCTCTATATCTTTATAGGAGTAGCTACCTTTCTCAAGGCCGATCAGTCGTGCAACTCTTGACAAGAAGCGATGTTGGACTGATTCAATCCGGTACATATGATTAGGCGTTGATATAACTTCTTAGGTTTACACGGCCAGATTTGATATTTCGACTTTTAGGGCTTAGCCGTGTTTGGCGAATTTCTTCTTACCAATATTTCAACCGCCATTTCAAGGGTCTTCTTCAGGATTGATGACTTTGTTGTGAGTTGGTGTCAGGAGGTAGCTTGGCCGTCAGCCTAACGTACCTCCACGAGCGTCATTGTTGTCTCCATGGCAACTAACATACTCTAATTTTCATTGGTCCTTTCTGTCGTGTACGGTGGGTATGTTCTAAGAAGAGTACCTCCACGAACGTCATGTTGGAGAATTTCCGTTTATTAATTGTTTAACTGCACATTTCTTATTTTGCTACTGCAAATTCATATTTTTCTAGTGCCACTTTATTATTTTAACTAACCTTTTTTGTGTATTTATTATCATATCTTAAATATATACTGATCATTTATTTAATTAAATACTGACAAAATAATTTGTCACCAATCTATAATATATTAGTATAAGATAAATTAAATAATTTTTCAAACTCCTCTGAATTCAAGAAATTAATTCCGTCATTGTAAATAGTTTCTTCTTCGTAGTAGTATCAATCCGGTGGATTGATCTGCAGCAACAAAATTTTGCATCTCGATCTCCACTCCTTTCAATCCTCTTCAACCCTCTTTAGCTCAGCATAAGAGCTACGTCGTGAACAATACCGTCATGGCGCATTTTGTGAACGATCCATCGGGCTCCGTTGTCTCATGATGATGGTTCCATTACTAGATGGTTCTTGCATATCTTCCTTGATTGTTTCTTATCATTGAATTAATATTATATATAATTTTAATAATAATTCTTTATTTTAAATAAGCTTGAATGGTTGGTTTTTATGCATCCACGTCAGTGCCGGTTTTAGGGGGTGGCGAAGTGAGTCGGTGCCCCAGGGCGTCGAATAAGCTAGAGGCGCCGAGTGCAACCAATCTTGCTTAGATTTTTTTTAAATGTAAACAATATAGGGCGTGAAAAAAAATGCCCTAGGGCGCCGCAGGGTCTGAAGCCTATACTGATCCACCTTATAGTTTGGATCTAAATCCAAATGACTACTTTCTGTTTCTGTACATGGCGAACGATTTTTATGGTGAAAAATTCGCTTCAAGAGAGGCTTGTGAAAATCGACTCCATTTTTTTCCAATGAAGGTGATGACTTTTAAGAGAGAGAAAAAATAAAATCACCTTCAAAATGACAAGAACTTAACAAACAAAACGACACACATTTTACATTAATCATTTTTAGTAAGGTTAATAAATTTGTTTTTAATTATATCTATTTTTTTATTTTAAGGCAATCGTGATAAAATCACAACGAAAAATCAAATCATGGAATTCCCCATTCCTCACTATCTTTTTGCGCGATTTATCTCAGGTAACAGAGATATCGCCCACTCATTAGATGAAAGATAAGCCGTGGATGAGATTGCCTGTGAGAATAAATACGACTGAGGTCCCTTGTATCGGTACAGTTGACTCACCTGTTCAAAATGTTCAAGTCCAGTCTGTTCCTGTTTGTGGCCCTGTTCGCCGTGGCATTCGGTAAGATTACCTCCTTGTACTTATTAATAATTCACCTGAAAATGCGTCTTGAATACACCTGTCACCTCCCCTTAAATAAATATATTTTCACTCAGTTTGCTAAGGTGGTATATTGTATTATATGAATGAACAGGTATTAAGAAAAATACTAAAATTTTATGTGTGGTATAAATTTGTTCTGCGTAAAGCAAAGGGCTTTTCAACAATTCACTTTTTTTTTATTTTAATTTTCCGCATCATACTCGAGAGCATATCTATTATTTGTGTCCCTAAAAATTCATCTCATATTACAGTTATTTCGAAAATAGCTTCTAGATTCTTTTTTTTAACGTATTATCCATTTTTTACTTGAAATGCTAGGTTAAGTGATTTAAAAGCAAGAAAACATGTATTCTTATGCATTACGACTACGTCCCGAGATTCACGTATCATCCTTATTATTACAGGATTTTACTATGAATTGGTGGTCTTTACGTTACTTTCGCCTACCACCATTTTTTTAATTAATAGACTATGACAGGCATTATACGGGTGAGGAATCAAATTCACACCAACCGGTGGTATTTTAGAGCTCATAATTCGATTAATGGTCAAAGCAAACGCTTTGACCATTGAGCTTTACCTGCCGGCGATATATATATTGGTACCTTTAATTCATTCTACAACCTTGCTCGTATTTCAAATTACTCGTATCTCAAAGCAATTTCCCCATTGAAACGAATTGAACTGCCATTAATCCGTTCCAGAAGCCCAAAATGTCAGCCCAGTATAGCAAACGCTTTGACCATTGAGCCATACTTGCTGTCCTGAAGGTGCAAAAAAGGTTATATATCATTTTTAGTGTTTTGTCGTTTTGATTCTTGAACGTTTGTTTGTCATCAGGCGCTCCCGTTGAGGAGTCCGAATGGGACTGGAGGATCGTCGGTGGCTCCAATGCCGCTAACGGTGCTGCTCCCTTCCAGGTCTCTCTGAGGTCCACCGCTAACTCCCACTTCTGCGGAGGCTCCATCCTGACCAAGCGCACCATCCTGACTGCTGCTCACTGCGTCGTCAAGTAAGTCAATCAAGAATATTGCTACACCTTTCAATACATCATCAATCTTGTGAACATTCAATGCGAGACGTAGAAGTCATCTCAGATCATCGACTATAAGTATGAACTTCGTAGTATGGCATATAAAAGGTGCTTATTGCTTATAAATTGAAAGCTCAGTGCTTCAAATCATACAACTTTTATTTCCGTTCCTTCAATTACATTACAAAATATATTATTTCAATTCGTTATTGAAGTACTAACGTAAGTGAGGTGATGTAAGTGTATTGACATATTTAGTTTCAATGATCTCACACTCAGAACAAGTGTCGGAATACTCAGCGTAAATAGTTAGTTCTTGTGACAATAAAAACCATATCATAAGTATATCAAGGTTGACAAAAATAACACGGCATAATTGTCACAAAATCGAACGTCCAACATTTCGTATCCGTCCACACCAGCACTGAATCTTAAGCAATATCACACTAAATATGTCAATATCTGACATCCCCGTCGAAATAAAAGGAATCCTGATTGCCTATATCGTCATCAAGATGCGTTGTGGATGGATGAGTAGCAGGTTGCCAAAACAAAGAACTTCAAAGAAGCTCATTGACATTTTTTTACGTTAAAAGACTGACTCCTTTGCTCAGGACAGAAATGGTTTTTTTACTTCACGGCAACCGGGCAGAGACTCCGTTTGCCGGTGGCAGTAAGCGTCTCCACCCGTAATTAACGTAGCGGCCATCTATAGGACTAGCCGCTCCCGTGTAACCTTGAGCCATATATAAACATATATGGTTTCTTTCAATACGACTTCCGACGTGAGGATTTCTATTCTATAGTCTGTTAGCGACTGACGCGGCTTTTCCCGCGTCTTCAGCGTCTTTTTCAAGCCACGATTGTTTCCATCACCACATGTTCTAACAGCGTTGTTTCTTCTTCCTTGCAGCCGCACTCCTGCCAGCACCCTCGTCGTCGTCGGCACCAACACCCTGAACTCCGGCGGCACCAGGTACACCGCCTCCAGCATCGCTTCCCACCCCAACTACGACTCCAGGCTGATCACCAACGACGTCGCCGTCGTCATCGTCAGCCAGGACATCGTCATGTCCGCCCTGGTCGCTCCCATCCCCCTGGGTTCTTCCGTCACCGGAGGAGGCGTCACCGTTCAGCTCACCGGCTGGGGCCGCCTTGCCGTAAGTTCAACATCATGATACATGAATCAATTAACCAAATCTTGTTTGTTCTTCCATCAAGCATCTTACACAGACGCTGACTGGACACATAGTATTTAGTGAGATCCACAAAAGCTTGAGCTTCTCAGTTAATAATTTTTTGTCTAACAAACAATCACTCAGTGAATTAATAAGAGGTTCACCGCGAGTTGCATCTTTTCGTTTAATTATATAGTTTTTTTTTTCAATATTTTCAGCATTAACTTTGAGATCCATTATAATTTATAAATATGTATTTAATTACCTTGTTTTTACTTGGATCACGTAAGATAAGTTCTCTAAAAGGAGACTGCAGTTTTATATAATATAAAATGGGTTTGACCACTTATAAAGTACTATCGCTGCTCAGTTATCTCTTACCCAGTGATGGATTGAGAAAGGCTACGAGTTAGTCGAAACTGTAGTCTTCTAAACAGAACTTATCTGTGATCCATGAAAAAACAAGATTATTAAAATAATGTTTATAAATATGTAGTTATTTTCTTTGCGTATCGGGCAGTCACACTACCTCACAGGAACGCCATATTTTTTCTTCTAAGCTTTTAAAATTAATTTAAAAAAAAACACACATACATAACATACCATGAAACCATGTCAGAGTTACATAAAATATATTTACTGACGATTAGGAAAAACTAAAATAGTATATTTTATTTAAGTTGAATAAAATCAGGATTCAATGCGCAATCTATGAAGGCGTATTACAATCAATTCAAAATTACAAAATTTCGTAAATTCATGACTTACTGTATTACAAAGAAAAACAATTTCACATCTTACTTTGACTAATGAGTAATGTCTGATTCAATGGTATTAGGGACGAATCCGTTTGTAAATTAATAATTTGATGTAACAATTATGATTTTTTTTCCTTAGGCCGGAGGTGCTCTCCCCAACAGCCTCCAGATCATCAGCTTGAAGAGCATCACCTTCGACCAGTGCAAGACCGCCCTGGCTAACATCAACCCCGTCTTCGATTCTCAGATCTGCACCTTCACCAAGGCCGGAGAGGGAGCCTGCAACGTAAGCTTTCTACGTTTTCTTAACTCAACATTCCAAAGTATCTTAGAAGAATGTGAAATCTGCAGTACACACCTAATGATGATAATGTTTTAATGATTATTCTGAATAGTTATTTCAAGTTAAGAAAATCTCACAAGTTCTGAAAGACATTGCTCATTGCACTGTTTAACCCTTTCGCATCGGCTGTCGGCATATGCCGTCATAAGATTCCTAGACCATTGACATCGTTTGCATCTTACTTCATGATCTCGGTCTCAAAAGGTAGCCAGCGTCGCCCTTGCTAACCGGTGGTCAACAAGAGTGGTTCTCTGTGTCGCCACGGGTGACAGAACGGTTAACGTAGCGCCGATCAAGGATATAGCGGCCGAGCAATGTATTAGTGCCCAAGTATCCCTCAGTCTGTCGCTTACCACGCATGGAGCGAGTCAAGGTTGAGTCGTTCATACTTTTGGATCGCTCTCCTGGCCGTAGTGCAGTCTCAAGGCATTTGCATAAACACATGCCATTTTTTCAAAATAAATTATTATATTTTATTTTTTATTTTTAAGTTAACAATAAGTATTCTCAATGTCATTCCATTAGACAATTTACCCCTTAGTATCAAACAACGAGTATGTAAACTGTATTATAAATTGAGATTAAAAACGAGATACTCATTATTATTTTAAACGGACGATCGCCGTAAGCACACATGTGCGCTTTACGTAGACGATCGCTGTAAGCGCGGCTGTGCGCGCTTCGCAATATTCGAAAGATGTATTTCAAAATTAATTCCGATTTTCTCACAAAGACATCTATGAATATATTAAAATATTAACAAACCAAAAAGGATCGATATTTTTCGATGGCTTGGGAGATATTCAAGAGATGGTTGTTGCGCTGTTTCTACAAACTTGTGGCGATTAAGTGGCTAAATTACGTTGTTCAGTGTAAGATAACTACACGATTTTAAGAGCTTTTTATGAAGCAAATTTTCACAATAGCGCTGAACACATGGATTTTTTTTAGACATTACTATTTAGTGTTCTTTGATGTGGAAGAAAAATTGTGGACTGTTCGGAAACTTATGTATTCTTGAAATTTTAGGGTGACTCCGGCGGTCCTCTGGTTGCCAACGGCCAGGTCGTCGGTATCGTCTCCTGGGGATCCCCCTGCGCTCGTGGTGTTCCCGATGTCTTCACCAGGGTCACATCCTTCTCCAGCTGGATCAACGCCAACACCGTCCAGTAAGAGTCTCTGTCCAACACTCTTCGAACCGGGCCATCAGCACATGATTTGACAAACCTTCAAAAAGATATTTTCATCCACAATGTATATACTCCGCTTAATAAATCATAAAACACATTATTTTGATTTTTTTATTGTAATTTACAATATTGCTTTATACATCTGTAGGCGTTGCATTGATATCCTCCTCTCGGAATTCGAAATCGAATTACCGAGTGACAAGATGCAGGAGTAGATTGACAATACAAAGAAATTGCTTTCGAAGCACGATTCGTGTTTATTATAAAGACTTTATTTCTACGCCCGACCGGCATGACATTTCGCCGGCCGCGAGTCCATTGTCAACTGCCGACACTGTCACATCTAGCGCCCCAAGACAGTCGCAGCAAAAAAGAAATTAAAGATGACTGTTGCACCAACATGAAATGGAGCAAAGATATTGGCGTATGGAAACTCCTGCGTAATATTCTATAATTAAAACTAACATTATTAGATGTGTATGTCAGGCGAGCGAACATAAATAAGAGACAAAAGATCGTTTTTCGAGGCTTTTTCAAGCTGATATCAGCATATGTAAGTTGTTGTATAAATATCGTTATAATTCTATTATGATCTACAATTTTAGCCGGCGGGCGGTCAAAGCGTTTGCTTTGCAAGCCAAAGGTCGTGGGTTCGATCCCCAACGGAGATTAAACGAAAAATGATTTGTAATCTATTTCTGAGCTCTAAAATATCCTGTAATGGTGGGTGTGAATTTTGATCCTTCACTCGTAAAATGACAGACATAGCCTATTCATTAAAATCGATGGTAGACAAAAGTCTTTCCGTAAAGACCACCCATTCATAGTAAATTCTTGTAATAGTAAGGATGATGCGTGAATCTCGGGCTGCAGTCTGACGTCGGCGGATCAATTCTCCACATGTAGCGCTTAGCCATATGTATCATGGTAAGCGTCATAGAATTCCACAGATGAGACTTCAGAATTACTACCACCATCTTTAGTTATACTCCTGTATGTGCTTACATAAAAAAAACTGAAAGTTTTTACAATTTTAAGTTCTTATAGGAAAAT
Source organism: Glossosoma conforme (assembly GCA_022606575.1). Classification (NCBI taxonomy): domain Eukaryota; kingdom Metazoa; phylum Arthropoda; class Insecta; order Trichoptera; family Glossosomatidae; genus Glossosoma; species Glossosoma conforme. The sequence continues at coordinate 2,367,375 of JAGTXR010000058.1, read as the reverse complement.
AGCTGCACCTAAATATGCATTTCTTGTCCTTGCTCAATTTATTATCTAACAAATAATATTTTTAATTTAAGACTATTCAAATAAATCATATCTATGCGAAAAGAATATTCAATTATGTTTGTATTTCTAAAAGATGTACACAAAATATAATATTTTTCTTTTAAATACTATCGCAAGCGGGTAAATTAAGTTAAAAATGAAAAAAATAGCCCCCTAAAAGTACTGGAGGACTCTGCGAAATGCCTTAAGGTCACAGGTTCGATGAAAGGAAAATCCTGATCTATCTCCTTCTCGTGGTGGGGGGTGAGCGACATCAGTCAGCCAATATAGACAGGGACCGAACGTTGGCCGGAAAAAGCTAACACCCAGCTCACCTTATCAGGTCAAGCTGGTTAGGGCAGTCGATTGTCCTGGAGGTAGTAAATGCTCTCCTAAGGCGGACGAACCTTTATGGTCAACGGCATTAGGATGTGGAAATAAAGGAGAAAATACCACATTAAAGGTCTAAAAGACATCCCATGTATCAGCCGATATGATCGCATCTCAAGTGGATCGAGATGCAAGATTTTGTTGGTGCAAACCAATCCACCGGATTGATACTACCACAAAGAAGAAAAAATAATGTTAGAATAATATAATAAATAATTTAAAATATTTATTCAGCCACCAGTGCCATGATCGAAATTTTTCATACAATAATTCAATCCAAATACGGAAAGAAGAAAATATGAATCAATAAAATCTAGCAACTACTGACTCTTAGTGACTGGAGCACCGGATCACCGCTGGATGCCCATGTGAAGGTGCATCAAGTGCCCCTCCAACCGGGATTCCCACATTTTTTGGTTCTTTTGACAAACATAATTCATCAAAACAAACTTTAATAGAACAAACATTCAATTATATATAACTTTTAAAAAGGAAATATATAATATTTATATATAATTCTAAATGAAATCCTCCCCTCTAAGTTCGTTATTGAATTGGGTGGTGGCGAGATGAGGAGCAGAAGAACAACACACAGACCTATTCAGAAGCACATATATTTTCATGATAAACTTTACAAACTTCCGGCCCTATCGGAATAAGTTATGGCCGGCCATAATACAGCCTCGTCGCGGTCGACACACAACGCCGCGGCGATCTCTATAACTAGTCCTCCTAACGGCATTACAAAATGACAACACATGCGTGTCCGATAAGCGAACCAAAATAAGAGACGAAAGATTGTATACCGAGGTTTTCGGTACCAGTCAGCAAGGGCTATATCATGCTGATGTCATAAGTATACTTGAAACTATGAATATTGAAATTTTTTTATTTTTTTCATTTTGTGTCTTTACAAGTAGGTAAATTTTTCATTTATATTACAAAATATATAATATTTGTTTTATAATTTTACACACATCATAATTTAATTTTATATTTATTTTAATTAAAAATCAAGAAATTAAATTTATTTACTTTCATTAAACTTTGCTAGAGACCGTATTTTAGCATCATTTTTATTATTATTAGAGTCTTAGAGCATATAAAGCTGATTTTAGCATCTATTTAGCATACATTAAGCATATATTTTTATAAAATACAAGTAATTAATAATTCCAATACATTTTAACAATTTATTTATTTATAAAAAAATTGAATTATTCAGGAATCGTCGAAGTAACAGCCACAAAGTTCATTTACAGAAAAAATAAAGAAAAACCTTCCCAGCGATAATCGAGCTTAGTAAAAAGTATTTTAAAAATATAAAATTTCGCAAATAATAATGATTTTAGTATGTATTTTCATATGTTATAAAATTCCGATTTATTAACATTTTTTCCGAATTTTAGCATATATTTCGTATATATTGCAAAATGCTTAAAATACGGGTCTCTAAACTTTGCCAAAAATATGCCTTAGTTACTTACAGCAGCCGACTAGTCAAGATCTAGGGTTTCTGCCTCGGAGGTCTTCAGGAACCATATATGTTCCCAGATCTTTAGACAAGCCATGGACAATGGTAACTGACAGAACTGAGTGGCGGCGTTTTGTGATGACCATGTGTTCCACATATGGAATGGATATGGTAAGATGTATACCAGGATCACATGTTGAGTCCCATTCAACACAAAAATTTATGATTTAAGCGATCAAATTCACACCAACCGGATATATTTACAGTTTGTAAATTAATAAAAATCTTGTTTGGATTTTAATTTTTATTATAATATTTTTCAATATTCTAATCTTATTGTACAGATCGTTGACTACATTTCAATATTATTAGTAATTAAATACACACATACAATTATCTTACTAAATAAATAGACTGTCGGAAACAAATAATTAAAAAAAGCTTGTGAATAAATGTTGACTGATTGAATCATAAAAATAATAATATACATACTCTCAAATATACTACAGAGACATCTATAGTTATATGATGTTAACAATGGTATATATACATCAAGTTTCGCGTATCTGTCCAGGCAGAGAATGGTCGTATGGACAGCGCGGTGTGTAGGATTGAGCAAAGGTGCAATATACAAATACTCGAGGTTCGAATCCCGCGTCTGCCGATATTTTTTCTGAATGAATTGATGCGTAAAAATTTGATGTAGAATTGTATGTGTGCATTTAATTACTAATAATAAAAATCTATTTATTTTTATCTTCGTCGGGGATCGAGCCCACGACCTTTGGTATAATAAGCATACGCTTTGCTTTCAACCTATACCTGCCACCAAATCTATGTCTACCAGTCTTGATTAAGCATCTTAACTAAATAAGAAATCAAAACGTGGATTTTCCCGACCTTCACTATCTCATTTTCACGTACGATTTATCGTTGTATATAGATAATATCCGCTCGTAAGATGAGAGATAAGAAGTGGAAGAGATTAATTCATATAATAAATACGGCGAATGTTTAATGGATCACTACAGTAGTCTCACCTGTAAAGGATGTTGAAGTCCAGTCTGTTCCTTTTTGTGGCCCTCTTCGCCGTGGCATTCGGTAAGATTACCTTCCAAAACTAATTATTATTCTAAACTGAAGGATAATACCTTTAAAAAACATAACACACTTTATCCAGAAGACATCAGAATTCGATAGTTAAACATTTTATCAAATAATTCCTTGCAAAATAACTCGCAATTACTAATAACCGTTTGGTACATCCAAAAGTTGTGCGGCACTTCCGCGCTGATTGAACATATATATTAGGGATGTTTTTTATAACCACTTACGTAAACTCATCATCATCATTAGTTTGTGTCTATTTAACGTCAAAGTAGCTTATCTACGTTCCAATGATAAAAGGCCAGCCTTTAAAATTTATTAGAAGAATTGATATTTTGTAGGGAAGTCAATCAAGTCTACAAAGTATTTTTGTATTTACTGTATTCAAAGACAAAAAACTTTGTCTATCGTAAAGACTTAGGTTACGAGAAGTTATCTAACTATGATAATAAAACTTCTCGAAAGAAATCGACAGGCGTATACTAATGAGATGGACAGCATTTGTAAAGCTGAAATATATTTGTACAGTCATAAAAACAAGGTGTTTAACTAATACATCCACTAAAATGGCATTGGGCCGGACATATCTGTCGAAGAGACGACAGTGGATGTGTAAGAAAAGTATTGGAGTGGCGCCCAAGAACTTTTAGAGACGTGGAATTTAACAGTAGGATGTACCCTTAAAATTAAAGTTACCCAAAATACCATGGAGAAATCCATGCTCGGAGCGTCCCTATAGATATTCGAAGAAGAATTTAAATAGTGGAGGGTACCTAAAAAATAGGTACACTCTATTGTCAATGGGAAAAAAAATGTTGAAGTGGCGTTCAACCGCTGGCAAACGGATTATTTGCCGATTCCCTGCAAGGTAGACTGACGACATCAGCAGCATAGCGAGGGTAGCCTGGATGCAAGAGATCAAGAAGGATAGAGACTTATGCGGCAGGCTTACGGTTAACAGTGGACGGAAACAGGCTGATGATGATGAGGAATAGAGAGAAGGTTTGTACAATAGTATATTTGTCGACGATAGTCGTCAATATTTTGATCAGACTAAGATGACTAGGGATGTAAAGGAGTGTATATTATTCTTGTAAAACAAATGTAATGTTTGTCCTGAAAGTTTATAAAAAGGTTATATCATAGTGTAATGATGTTTTGGTACTTGAATGTTTTTGTATTACCAGGTGCTCCCATTGAGGAGTCCGAATGGGACTGGAGGATCGTCGGTGGCTCCAATGCTGCTGATGGAGCTGCTCCCTTCCAGGTTTCTCTGAGGTCCGCCTCTAACTCCCACTTCTGCGGAGGTTCCATCCTGACCAAGCGCACCATTCTGACAGCTAGCCACTGCGTCGTCAAGTAAGTCTATCAAGAACAATACTCAGTGACATATATTTACATTCAATATCAATTTATTTAGTTTTTCACTTACAGAAACAATCAAAATTAATATATAAATATAGGTACTTATGATTAAGTACTAAGAATAAATCAATAAAAGACAAGCAGAAAACACAGAAGGTCCCAATGCTCATCAAACAGACGACGCCGACAAATCATTCATCTAAAGAAACTCGTGGAGTTCATGCCTGAATTGGGCCTCCCTTACGTGAAATATATCAACATCAGAGGCGATTTCGGTTGAACAATCTGATTCCTTTCCCAAGAGGCATAGTTTAATGCTTCGTCGGTCGCAATACAATCAGTGTGTATAGATCAGGCAACAGTTTTATGAACAACACTCCTTGACCAGACGGATTAGCACCCAAGCTCATAGTAGCTTTTTGAATCAGGGTGGCTTTTGAACCCATCTATACAGTCCTTGGAAGTGGCTAATCTGCCTCAGTCTGCGGAATATGTCTGCTGAAAGTGCTACTACTTATGCTTCAAAAATTTTCTAAGGATTTCTGATTTCTGAGAATCTGAAGTAATTGATCTGTTTGTATGTAAATAAAATATCTTGCTACGTTTTTAACTTGGTCTTAATCCAAGATTTTTTATTGACATCCTCCTCTCTACGGGAGAAACGACTTCACGTCGCAGGGATAGTAATCGGATCATGTAGTGGAAGTATGAGGCGCAGATTAATAACACAGAGACTTTTTCTGAAGCACCAATGTGTCAATACATATATATTTCGATAACTTTACAAACTTCTGGCCCAGACCTAGTCCTTTTTTTTTCAAAGGGAAGATTAGAAATTTGAATAAATGGCAATCGTTGTTCTAATTGGATCGATGTTTCTTCTTTTGTTTGCAGTCGTGTTCCTTCCAGCTTCTCCGTCGTTGTCGGAACCAATACGTTAAACTCCGGCGGCACAAAGTACTCCGTTACCAGCGTCGCCTCCCACCCCGACTTCGACAATAGGCAGCTCACCAATGACGTGGCCGTCGTCATCGTCACCGAGGACATCGTCATGTCGTCCCTGATCGCTCCCATCTCCCTAGGAACCTCTGTCGTCGGTGGAGATGTCACCGTTCAGCTCACAGGATGGGGCCGTCTTACCGTGAGTCCAACAATCTATTTTTGACTTCAAATATAAACTGATACCAAGGGAAAATCGATTAAATTGACTAAAGCCACGAATTAAGAATATTATTCATTTAAAATTTAAGCAACATATTATACATAATTTAACTTAATACTATGGCAAACGTTAATGCTGATGGCTTGAGTCTGCGATTATGGCTAGGAGGACGACCCAATCAGGAAACGACTCAACCTTAAGCCGCTCGTAAACACGGTATATGAAGACTGACGGCCACGGAAGGAGCAGCACTTGACTTCTTCTTTTAACCATTTTTCTAGTAAATTATATGTTTTGTAATGTTACATTACATTAATCCGGTGTCCGAAAAGTTACATATCATCTATTTGTTCTACCATTTATCTATATTTCTATATTTTTCAATCTATATTTGTTTCCTTATTATTTTCGTAACAATTTGATACACACATATAAATTTACATCAAATCATCTGTTAGGTTAGGTTCAACTTCCTTAGGCTCCACCCGTATTCCTTACTTCCCTAAAACCTTTCATTGTTATTTTACAGCTTAGATTATTTGCATTGGTATATCCATTAGTATGATTGTACACGTGGAAAACTGATAAAGTAACTACATAAGAGGAAGTTAATGCATTGCTCATAGTAACCATATTAAAACAAGGTAGGAAATATTTATCCATTTACTTTTTGAAATAGATCAAGTAATCGGTTTACACAGCTAATCTACAAACAACATCCCAAAAGCCTAATCCGATCTTTTCGATACCAAGTTCAACAATACACCATTCTAGAACATTTATTCCGATTAAATACTCTTTATATTTCTAATGTTTCAAGACTTTTTAAATTTGACGAAATATCAGCATAGTGTTGAAATTTAATTAAACTTGATTGGCATTTGTATATGTTTGTCAGTCTGGAGGAGCTGTTCCCAACAACCTCCAGATCATCAGCCTGAAGAGTCTCACCGTTGACCAGTGCAAGACCGCATTGGCTTCCATCAACCCTGTCTTTGACACACAGATCTGCACTTTCACAAAGCAAGGAGAGGGAGCCTGCAACGTTAGTATTCTACTATTATATAGGGTCCGCCATCTAACGTTTTTTTTTCAACTAGTACTTATTTCGTGAATGGTAACACTTAACTCATGTCTGATTTAACAGATAATTATTTTTATCCTTCCGCTAAACGAATATGGTTGTGTTTATGCTTGAACAACGCTAAAAAATATTGCGACATTACTTTGAAAATCAAGCCATTTTTCTTGGAAAATGAGCAAGGAGTGGCCATTACAGTCAATGGCGATCGTTATCGGGCCATTTTTTCACAAAATTGAAGAAGAGAATATTACTCGATGTTTTGCGCCCTGTTTCAAAAAAAAAGTTATTTGGCGGACCCTATATTAGTATTTGTAAAGCGCTCTTTTATGACCGAATGATCATTCGAAAAGCGCTTCTTTGCCTCTCTGAGTAAAAAGGTGGGTCTTGAGTCTGCTTCTGAAGGATGCCTCCGCTTTAAGAGAACTTATGCTTTCCGGTAGCGAGTTCCAGGCCATTGGTGCCGAGTAGCTGAAAGCACGATTGCCAAAGACCGTGCTAGGAGAGATAGTCCTAGCAAGGGTACTTCTGTTTGCTCTAGCTGATCTGAGTGTCTCTCCACGCGCGCTTATTTCTGAAGGCTTGATAAGTTCTGTCAAATAGCCCGGTGCAGTTCCGTTGAGTGCCTTATAAGCTAAGAGGCATCTACCTTCTATTATCTAAAAATATTCAGAGTTCACAAGAATTCCAGAAATAGCAACAAACAGTTACGTGAAGTATCAAAGAGATGGACAGTAACCCAACCATTTTCCGTAAACTAAACTTATTATTTATATGATTTTGATGACTAGCCTTTACTAACATATTATAAGAAGAGTTGTAAACTTTAACTGGTTTAAAAATACTCGTAACTACACCAAACAATTTAAGTGTAGTGGCTGAAAATTGAAATTATTTAAGATTTATTTATAGTGATATCCTCCTCTCTTATTTAGATATTTTTTAATGGATGAAGGATGCAGGATCAGGTTCACAATATAAAGAACTTGTTTTTGTTTCACTATACGCGTTTATTTGTCAATAACGTCACCTGTTATAGCGCGCGCGCCTAGGGCGTTCGACATAACGGCCGCAAGTTCAACTGTCAACTAACGGCGCGCCTTGAGATCTCGGCGGCGCCAACTGTCGCTGCAGAAAAAATCAAATTCAAGATGACAATGATACCAACAGGAAATGGGCCAACTGTCATAACCAATATTGTGGCGTATGCAAGCACCGTTTAACATTCTACAATTACAAACATTAGATGTGCATGACAGGCGAGCGAACAAAATAACAGACAAAAGATCGTTTTTCGAGGCTTTACGGCATCAGCCTAAAGGAGTTATATCGAGCTGATATCAATATTTTATTAGTAAAATCAGAGTTCTTGATTATGTATTGAAGTTAAGCAATGATGAACTTATGTATTTTTGGATTTTCAGGGTGACTCTGGTGGTCCTCTTGTTGCTGATGGCAAGGTCGTTGGTATCGTCTCTTGGGGATCTCCCTGTGCTCGCGGCTATCCTGATGTCTTCACCAGGATCACGTCCTTCGCCAGCTGGATCAATGCCAATACCGTCCAGTAAGAGTCTGTATCAAACACTCTTCAAACCAGACCATCAGCACATGTTTTGACAAACCTTCAAGAAGATATTTTCCTACAATATTATAAACTGCGTTTCACTTTATTAAAGCAACAAAATTTTCAATAAATATTTATTCCTAGTATTCTGAAATATAATCATCTTTTTGTACATCTTATTATTTTACATATTCTTTTCTTAGTCGCCGGGAAAATATGGCTTAGAGTCTTAAGAGACTAAAGACCTTACTTACCAAGGAAGAGTTATATCGAACATATAAATGCACATTGTTTTTACTCCCGGGATGTGTGAAATGAATTTAACATCCATAAAATACCTGTCATAGCATATTAATCAAAATTAATCATATACGAAAATTTAAAGGTTGTCACGGGAACTAAGAATATACTTTAAAAAAATGGTCTATATCTAATTGTAATTACATTGGTATATCAATACTCAGCATATAATGTTTTTTTACAATATAGTCCATATTTGAAGCATATGGACACTAAAAAATACATTTTACAGTTCTGTTAGCTCAGATTGTCCATGCCTTGTCCCAGAACACCTGTGTACCCGTAGAACCACATGGAAACATAGATAATTCTCGAGAGCCTCTAGGGCAAGAACCTGCGAACTTGCATAGACTGCCGCTGTAGTAGCAGAGAAATATTTGTGTTTTAAATAATATGCGTTTTTTTAAGAAGATTGGATGATGAGATCGATAGAGTGCTTAGCCTTGTTTAAAATGGCAAACGCCATATAATCCCTGACCAATGGGAATAATAAATACCGAAGATTAATTAGACACCTAATTATTATTGGCTTACTTATATATAAAAAACGGTATGTAATTTATTGAAATGTGACAATGGATTAAAATATTTCATTAAAAACAATCGATTTATTTAATCATTAATTACTGTTGATGTAACTAAATATATATTATAAAACAATGACAATATGTTTTATAATCTAATTATCCAAAGTCCAAGATAAACATAATATTTTTAAAACCGTCAGCTGTTTTATCAACAAAACAATAAGATAAATCAAAACATGATTAAATCGATGTGATAAAAGTTATTACATTGGAGGAACACAAATAGAGGTTGTAAATTACTAAAATTATCTCTGACAAGTAATACAACTAGAACAAAATAACTTCTCGAAAGGTATCGAGAGGTGTATACAACTGGGATGGGAAAGCATTTGGAAAACTAAAGTACATTTTTAAACAGAAAATTCCGCAATGGAGAGATCCATGATCGGAGTGTCTCTAAAATATAAAATCCGAAGCGAGGATTTCCGAAGAACTCAAATAGTGCAGGCTACCCAAAAGATAGGCACACTCAAGTAGCAATGTGACATTTGGTAAAGAGGCGGCGGTCGATGGGAAAGAAAAGTATAAGAGTGGCATCTAGTGGAATCCTCTGCAAGATTGACTGACGACATAAGAAAAATAGCGGGAGTGACATGGATGCAGAGGATGGGCAGAGAGGGGCTTACGTTCAACAGTAGACATATACAGGCTGATGATGATTATGCTCCAACTAGGAAGTGGGTATAAAATATAAAGCTCTTCCATACTGATCATGAGGTTCGCATAACTTACTTATTTTTCAATAGTTCAGCAATCCTACAATTCGCATCGCTTGTGTAGCTTTTAATAAGAGTACACACTGATATTACAATGTTGGAATATTTCTCACTTTTAATTCATCTAATAGACTTAATTTATCTACATTGGAGAGACGTAGAACAGTGACTGACTTGCTGTTTATTTTTAAAATTATGACCTCCATAATCGATGACTCGATATCATTGCAGGAAATTACGTTCAATGTTCCCTCCCGGTTCACTAAAGGCAGTAACCTGTTACATGTAAGGACATCCAAAACCAACTACGGTTTCTATTCCCCTATGTTGAGAATATGTAGACTAGTCAACTCCTCTAGTGACTTGGACTTTTTCGGGCAGGACCTTCCGGCATTTCGCAGATGCCTCTACTGATGTGCGTGATGTTTGTTCTATTTACTCATGTTTATGTTTTGTCCAAATGTATTGTCTTAGCTTACATATTTATTCTGTATTACCATCTTCTTTAATTGTATATCTAATTTAAAACTGTAAATGCAATAAGAAATGATATTCCTAGACAACAATGCAATATCAAATTCAATAGTTAATGCAATTATGCAATTTGTGTCGTTTATCATTGTTCGTAAAATAATATAATAATAATTTAAATTTTCCACTTCATTTATATTCAGAAATAAATTATAAACAAATCTAATACGCCATCTATGGAACAAGATAAAAACTTTTATGAACATAATTTACTAGGTTAAAATGGAGTAGCAAAAATATTTGAAAATTTGAGTAATTTAAAAAAAAATAAACAGTATGTAACTCGCTTGGTGAAACCCTCCCTGTCCAATCCTGTTTTTGGAGACCCAGATGGGGACCTGTTAATGGACGCACGCAAAAAGCTACTTATTAGAGAGTGGCTGAAGGGCTTCCTGTGATTCTGGGTGCATAAGTTAGATGTCAAATATACCTCATTCTAAGGCTGCGAAATTAGTATACTACAGCGAGTCTCGAATTGACTTTTTTGGTAACACGATGCTAACCACAATAATTACTGCCCATTTATATAATTAAATAATGCCCACAAAACTAGTTACCTTATAATAATTATCAGTAAATATTTATTGCAACAAGATAATGATAACAAATTATTTAATATTGGCTTAAAGCAGATTTAGTTATTTATTCATCGACATAATTTGTTATGAGATTACTTAAATATTTATATTTTTAAATACAAGCATTATCTTTTTACAACAACAATGACTTTGCAGATAAAGAATAATGAGAATCAATTGTGTAATGAATAAAATGCCGGAAATTATTGATTGTAATAATTGAAATAGAAACATAAGAAACACATTTTTATTATTTGTTTCAGCGACGACAAATTGATTCAGTCCAACATCTGGCAAAATCTATGGCCTGTCTGTTGTCAAATAAGGTCCTGGCAAACGTACTCGTAGATAGATGAGTACTTGTGCCCTTACTTTGTATTTATTTAAGAACAGTAAGTTTAGAACTCGGTAACGTTAATGTGTTTGTAGCTTTCAATTCTTGCTGAAACTGCATTAGTATTATTGCCAGTCGATTCTAATTAGAAATTTAAATTGTTTCTTAATCAATGTGAAATAAAACTAAATACCAGAAATCAATTATATAAATACGTCTTAAAATTGTCAACTTAGTAGGCGGAAGCAATGGTCTGCGCGGGACGCGCTGAGTATAGAATGAAACTAAGTGCATAGTTCGCAGTTCGAATCTCAGCGTCTGCCGTTTCTTTCCTTTGATATTTATGAGAGAAATGTCGTAAAAGATTATATTTAATGTAGATTTTTACGTGTGTATCAATTTATTAAAACTAAATAAATATAATTCCAATTTATTTCAATTTAATAATTAATTAAATTCAAGTTAAAATAAGGTTATTAAACTATTTCTAAGCATTATTTAATTCAATTAAATAATTAATACCAAATACAGTAAGAAAAAAGTAATCATTTGGAAGTAGAAAAATAATAAATTTGCAGGAAATAATTAATGAAGGGTTTTTAATAATAAGTTACGTTAGGTTAGGTTTCCATTTTATGGGTTTGTTATTAAATAATTTGACAATAATTTTTACCAACATTGAATATATTCCTGCCATTTTAATTGTATTACTGATCACATTATTATTATTATATTAGTATTTGTATAGCGCTCTTTTATGACCGAATGATCATTCCAAAAGCGCTTCTTTGCCTCTCTGAGTAAAAAGGTGGGTCTTGAGTCTGCTTCTGAAGGATGCCTCCGCTTTAAGCTCTCTTATGCTTTCCGGTAGCAAGTTCCAGGCCATTGTTGCCGCGTAGCTGAAAGCCCGATTGCCAAATACCGTGCTAGGACTACCTCCCGTCAGCTGCAGGGTGCTTCTATTTGCTCTGGCCGATCTGAGTGTCTCTCCATGCGCGCTTATCTCTGAAGGCTTGATAAGTTCTGTCAAATTCACACTGAAACAGTGGATACTGACAATTTATTTAGTCTACTGGCGATTAATTTTATTTACAGAAGTTGATTTCGCCTTTAATTAGTTACTGAATAAAGAAATGCATGACTTAAAATTATTACTTTTAAGATAGAAAGGTAATCGATGTGATGGCATTATAAAAATCATGTTTAATACCCACAATTCATTGTCATTGAACACCGATAAACTTTTATTGTTGAACCATAAATTCAATAATAAAAAACAAACCAACTGCCAATAAAATGCAAAAGCAACCGTTTCATAATCACCACAATAAATAACAACAGGTATTATCTGTAAGTAATGCAAGATATATTAAAGTATATTTAAGTCACTATGAGAAAAACCAGAGCTGTATTTGAGTTGTTGGGTTGAGTTCTCTCTTAGGACCGAATGTTCTAAGCCTCGGGAGCATCAGGTTAATCATTCGACCTTCTTCAAGACTACTGATATCAGCTCGATATAGCCCTGGCATGCTGGTGCCGATAACCTCGATTTATTGGACTTTACCCGCCTCACACCCGCAAGTCCAGTGGGAGTCCTCTCTGAACAATTGTGGCAGCTGCACAGAAGTTCTAAAAAGAAAGAACCCGTAAAAGAGATTAGAATCGCATTCACGGGTTTTAAAGAAATGTATATGGAAGATAGATTCTCTCACCGAAAATACGAGCGAAAATGGTAAATGCGTGGAGTTTTGTTTTAGTGGCCACAAAGTCTGCATGGTCAATAGACCCGATGCGATTTCTTTCGAACTACATCAAAAAGAACTTCTCTTTCTAACAAAAGAAACTGACAGTTCCAGAGAATGTGCTCTGAGGTCTGGAAAGGGGCGCCACAGGGGCAACTAGGGTTTTAAACTAATTTAAATAAGTATAGTCTTTCATTAAAAACGCCGTGCCCTGGATATACTGTATTTCATCTCATATTTTTGTTCACTCGTCGGACACGCATTTGAAACTATATTGCTTGTTTGACAGTTGTAGTCCTGTGGATTGCCACTGGATCAATTTCGGCGCTGGGTGTCACCGACTACGAGCGCTGAGTAGCCAGCCGTCAGTCTGTGTCTGCTCGGGGCGTTGTTAACAAAACGACATTGTCTGCCTCGAGCAGACTGCAAGTTTGTCGATATTTTAATTAAATATATCTCAATGTGTCTCTGAAAAGGACTGTGTTGCTTATCTGCTTCTCCTCCCTCCACCTAGCGTCCTAATAATGATTTCAATGACGTAAGGTTGTCTAAAAAGTAACGGGGATGTTACTACAATTATCAAATCACTCAAAATATGACTCGCACACAAATAATGTTTCTCTTCTCTTCAAGTCCCCGGGCTTCTATCTTGCTTGTAGTAGGAAACCATATATAATACCAGTTGGACCTTCGGGTGTAGAGATGGCATGGAAAATAGCAGCTGACAGAACTGAGTGGCAGCAATTTTTGGTGACAATATGTACCAGATATGTAACAGATATTGATATAAAAATTCTGACGCAAGACTATACTGCATCATCATCATCAGCCTGCGTCCGTCTACTATTAAATGCCTTTCGAATTAGTCTTCATTCTTCTCTATCCTCTGCCCTCCGCATTTAGAACACTTTCGTTATACTTCTGATATTGTCATTCCACTTTGGAGGAGGTCCGTTTAAAGGTAAGTTCTTGAACGTAACACTTTTTTCCCCATAGACCGTCGTCTCTTCAACAGATGTCAAATTGCCACTTGAGTGTGCCTATTCGATGGGAAGCCTCCACTACTTGAGTTTTTCTTCGTTACCTCGTTTAGGGTTGTCTTTTAGAGACACTCGGAGCATGGATCTTTGTATGGCACGTTGGGTCTCCTTTATTTTATGATATAATACATGCTAGATTCTATAATTTAATGCTGGGAGAATGCATTGGTTAAATACCTTAGTTTCAAGAACTTGCGGAATTACTGTGATGAATTATTCAAGGATATTATCGCATTTATATTTTTATTTTTTTTCACTGACAATATATCATACTTAAAATTATATAAATTAATAAATACGAGTTCTTTACTTTTTTGTACAATTAAGCAGATTATCTTATGACGGAGATAAGTTTCGGGATAGAGATAAGACATATTACCTTGAACATAAATACGACTAAAATATCTTGAGTGGTTACAGTTGACTCATCATTCCAAGATGTTCAAGTCCAGTCTGTTCCTCTCTGTGGCGCTCTTCGCCGTAGCATTCGGTAAGACATCAATAATCCATTTCATAAGATCAATAAAACAATACACTGGCCTCAAGCACTCGTTCTGGAAGCCGTCGGAATTAGGAGTCTTAGACTACTTTTCGCATGTGGTTAAAGTTAGTTCCGGGTTGATCCGCCACATAGGATAAAATTGTCCAGGCCTCGGGAGCATCGGGCAAATTTTCAGATTTTCTTAAAAAATCCAATTGACAAATCATTAAAAATATGCTTCGTATACTAAGAGACTTCACTTCAAGTACACGGACTTCTGCTATGGAGGTAATCGGGAACTATATACGAGTATGTTTCCTAGTTGACCTTCACGTGCAGGTATGTCGTAGCACGAGGAATCTACAGTGACAGCTGACAGATCTAAGTAGCGGCAATTTATGTTGACCGTATGATCCAGATATGGAAGGAGGCTTAAGAGTCTAGTATAATAAGCAAACTTAAAGGTCTGCATTTAGACTTTGTTTTCAGTGACTTGTAGTGGTCTTGACCAAGACTAGTGACAATATGACATTTTGTTATGATATCTATAGTTAATCTCGCAACCTTCTCAAAAGTCTATGTTCATATACGAGGTGTATTAGAAACTTAATGCAACTGACAACACTGCGGGCAATTCGGCAACGTTGTGTCTATACGCCTGTGCTAGACCGGTTTGTTTATCCCTTCCACTTTCTCATTCCAAGTTTCAAACTCCATACAGCTAACACATTAATTTTGACAGCGCCTTGTATATATATCATGTTTGCTTAGAATTTATGCATAGCAGTGATTTACTATTTTAAAATGGTCAATTTCTTTAGCTGCGTGTGTACTATATCATTTGTTCCTTTCCATTCTTCAGGTGCTCCTGTTGAGGAGTCCGAATGGAACTGGAGGATCGTCGGTGGATCAAATGCTGCTTCAGGATCTGCTCCCTACCAGGTCTCTCTAAGATCAGGCTCCAACTCTCACTTCTGCGGAGGCTCCATCCTGACCAAGAGAACCATCTTGACTGCTGCTCACTGCATCGTCAAGTAATTCATCATCAGCCTGTGTCCGTCCACTGTTTAACTTAGGCCTTCCGTATGGGAATCCATCCTCTTCGATCCTTCGCCTTCCGCATCCAAGATGCTCTATTTTTTTTGACGTCGTCAGTCTATCTTGCATAGGGTCAGCCAATCCTCCGTTTGCCAGTTCTGAGACGCCGATCTTACACTTTTCTTCCTCATCGACCATCATCTCTTTGACAGATATGTCCAGCTCATTGCCACTTGAGTGCACCTATTCGTTGAGTCACTTTGACGTCAGTTTGTCAACGGTCACCGTTAAGTTAGCACGTCGTGGTTGGTATCATTTTAAAGCTTTATTAGTATTCTTTCTATTTTGATTTTTTTTTTTTTTTGCCACTGTAGAAAAATTCAGAAGCCTGAAATTGAAGAAACACATTTGCGCCATCATGCTGCTTTTGTTTGATAAGGGACTGAAATCCAAAGAAGCCACGCAGACATTTGCGATGTTTATGGGCACATCGTGAAGCTTCGAAAGTGTTCTTGATGGCTTAAAATTTTTAAAAGTGGTGATAGGAAGTTAATGGACGAACTAAAAAGTCGAAGACCTCAAAGATCGATGATGAAACCCTGAATTCGTTGGTAGAATCCGATCTGCGCATACAACTGAGGAATTGTCATGTGAATTTGGTTCCCCGAATACAACAGTAAACGATCATTTGAAAAAACTCGGGAAAAAAACAGGCAACGAATTTGGGTGCCGCACGCACTTTCTCCAACGGCCTTGGATCAACGAATAACCATTTGTGCATCTCTATTATCCAAACACGAAACTGATCCATTTCTCAGAAGAATTATTACAGGGGATGAGAAGTGGATGGCATCGTACACAGTCAATATCAAGAGTACTTATAGAGCTTTAAAATGATACCAACCACGACGTCCTAACTCAACGGCGACCGTTGACAAACTGATGTCAAAGTGACGCAAAAAAAATGGACATTTCTTTCCGAATTACCAATATTTAAGGTCAAGATGTACTTGTTAATAAAAATATCTGAAATGACAAGTAACTCGTGTACGTTATTTGAAATTTTCATTCAAGTCTTGCTTCAAAGACGTCCATTGCATCGTTTTTTTTGCACGAAATTCCGTCGTAAAAATAATACGTGATCTGAGATAATGCGACAGTCAAGGAAGCAAAAATAAACGAGTTCAGCAAAATGTTCACAAATAACTCTGTCTCCAGTCTAGACTATGAAGACATTTATTATACCAAATAAGAATGTGTGTAGACTACTAAGGTCTTTAAAAATTACTCTAAAATCAGTATTCACTGTATATTTCATGACAAGTGCTAAATTTATGTCTTTCCTTGTACTTTTGTGTACTATTTTAACAATTTAGGTTGTTTAGAACAGTTCAATTTCTTTGGAATTGCATCGTACAGAGGCGTTTACTGGACACGGAATTTAAGGAGTGTTACTCAAAAGTTTTGGTCTCTCTGCTTATGAAGTCTATCCATGTGATCCTGCCGGCGAGTATAGCTTAGTGGTCAAAGCGTTTGTTTTTCAAACCAAATGTCGTGGATTCAATCTTCAAAGGATATTACAAAAATAACGAATTCTAAGCTCTAAAAATACCCCCGGTTGCTGTGAATTTGATCCCTCGCCCGTAAAATGCCTGTCTTAGCCTATTCATCAAAATTGGTAGTAGACCAAAGTTTTTTTTTTTATGTAAGCACATACAGGAGAATACCGAGAGATGGTGATAGTATTTTTTTGAAGTTTCATCTGTGGAATTCTATGATGCTTACCATGGTGTATATGGCTAAACGCTGCATGTGGAGTGTTGATCCGCCAACGTCATAGACTACAGCCCGAGATTCACGCATCATACTTCATTATTACAGGAATCTACTATGAATGGGTGGTCTTCACGGGACGACTTTCGTCTACCACCAATTTTAATTGATGGGCTATAACTGGCATTTCACGGGTGATGGATCAAATTCACACCAACCGGAAGTATTTTAGAGCTCATATATCGATTAAAAATCCTTTTTATCTTAATCTCCGTCGGGGATCGAACCCACGACCTTTGGTTTGCAAAACAAACGCTTTACGATTGAGCTATGACCGCCGGCAAATTATCCCGTGTGCACTAATTATTCATAGTGAATTCCTGTGATAATTGGATGATGCATGAATGTTGACCTGTTGTATATGACGTTCGCGGATCAACACTCCACATAGTTAGTATTATAGTATCGCTCAAGCATAGGTAGTATTATAAGCGTCATAGAATCCACAGATTATATATATATAAGACTGTATTATTCTTTATATGTTTATATAAAAAAACAGACTGTGATATATTATATGATGGTGTGCATTATCGATTTATTATTATTATTACATTAGTATTTGTATGGCGCTCTTTTATGACCGAATGATCATTCCGAAAGCGCTTCTTTGCCTCTCTGAGTAAAAAGGTGGATCTTTAGTCTGTTTCTGAAGGATGCCTCCACTTTAAGCTCTCTAATGCTTTCCGGTAGTGAGTTCCAGGCCATTGGTGCAGCGTAGCTGAAAGCCCGATTGCCAAAGACCGTGCTAGGACTACCTCCCATCAGCTGCAGGGTGCTTCTATTTGCTCTAGCCGATCTGAGTGTCTCTCCACGCGCGCTTATTTCTGAAGGCTTGATAAGTTCTGTCAGATAGCCCGGTGCAGTTCCGTTGAGTGCCTTGTGAGCTAAGAGGCATAATTTATACTGGATTCTAGCCGAAACTCTCAACCAGTGCAGTCGGTGTAGTATTGGAGTAATGTGACAGAATTTGGGCGCGTTGTAGACTAGTCGTGCCGCTGCGTTTTGTAACGACTGCAATCGATTTAATTGTTTGGCTGGCTGGCCTGCGTGCAGTGCGTTGCAGTAGTCCATTTTGGAGACTATAAACGCATTTACCAAACTTTTTGTAGCGTCTCTGGGTAAGCATCTTTTTACCGACCGTATTTGCCGCAGGTTAAAGAATCCAAATTTCAACGTTTTTGTGATATTACCGCTAAGGTTGAAGAACTGGTCAATTTCTACTCCCAGCAGCTTGACGCTTGTAGAAGGGATGACATCAATACCACATATGGCCAAGGGTTGTAAGTCCAATAGATGTTGTCTTCGAGCTGTGGCCATAAAGAGTATTTCCGTCTTTTCCGGATTAAGAGCGAGCCTATTTGCTGACATCCACTGTCCGATCTCCTCTATACAGCCGACCATCCTTTCTTTCATGTTGATCGATGTCTATTAGAACAGGCGTAGTATTCTTTGTTGTCGTCTCCAATTTCCCAGAAATCTTAAATTTTTGGGAGAACCTTCTTCATTTTTTTTAATTAAAAATAAATCATTTTGGTTTTGCTACTTCCTTGCAGTCGCACTCCATCTACCACCTTCGTCGTGGTTGGCACCAACACCCTGAACGCTGGAGGCACCAGGTACTCCGCCTCTAGCCTCGTGACTCACCCCAGCTACAACGCACAGCTGATCGTCAATGACGTGGGCATCGTCATCGTCAGCGAAGACATCGCTATGTCTCCTCTGGTTGCCACTATTCCTCTGGGAACCTCCAACATCGGAGGAGGCATCACCGTCCAGCTCACCGGATGGGGTCTCACTAGCGTAAGTCAGTTACCATTGTGCATGTCTCGTCCCCAGATATGCTGCTACGTAATCTGTGGTGGAGAAGATGAACATATCTCTTGAAAGAGTTTCACTATGGGGCGACCTCAACCTCGTCAGTTTCAACATTTCCAAAACCCAATCATGTACTTTCTCCACCAAGAAAACTGATATGGATCTTGTATCTTTCAACGGTTGTTCTCTTCCAAAAGCAAGCTCCATCTACATTCTTAGATTATAAATCTCGAATAAGGTCACATATTACGAGTAAAATGGCGTTTGCATACGCCATTTTACTTGTTATGACAGTTGCTACATTTCATTTTTGTGCAACTGTCATATTTAATTTGCTTTTTTGCCACGACTGTCTTGGGGCGTTAGATGTCACAGTGTTCGGCAGTTGTCAATGGACTGGCGCCCGGCCGGCGACATGCCATGCTGGTCGGGCGTAGCAATTAAGTCTATATTTAAAATAAACGCAAGTTGTGCTTCGGAAACAAGTTCTTTGTGTTTTTAATATACTCATGCATCCTGTAATCACCCGGTAATTTGATACCTAACTTAGAGAGGAGGATATCAACGGCATAACTTATATTCATGACAATAATCATGGTTGTATTCATTTTTCAGTCTCCTGGATCTATCCCCAACAACCTCCAGATCATCAGCCTGAAGAGCATCACCTTTGACGAGTGCAAGGACTCCTTGTCAATCATCAACTCCGTGTTCGAGTCCCAGATCTGCACATTCACCAAACAAGGAGAGGGCGCCTGCAACGTGAGTATTATTCCCCACAATCGACCAAATATTTCTGATAAATCTAATATAATAATTCTTCTAATAATGTAACCCTGGATCGTCCTAGAAGGCCGTCGAAATTTATATACAGAATGTATTCGGCGAAGCTCCGCGAGACAAAGCTGATATGAGATAAAGTGAGAACCATGGCTGTTTCAGTTCATGGTCGCAGGTAGATATGGAAATAAATGATTACAGTTAACCCTTCTGTAATGTTCTTATAATATAGAAACATTAACCCAACGCTCCCGAGGCTGGAAACATTAGAGACAGTTTAACCCAAGATTACAACAAATAAACATGGCTTAGTAGACGTCTAAAATTTTTGATCTTCAAAAACTAACACCGTCTTCCTTTTTACTTTTAATGAACTGAAAACATTTGATTTAACTCTCATGTGTTCTTCTTTTTTAGGGTGACTCTGGCGGCCCACTGGTAGCTGGTGGAAGGGTCGTCGGTATCGTATCCTGGGGATCCCCCTGCGCTCGTGGTTATCCCGATGTCTTCACCAGGGTTACTTCTTTCGCCACCTGGATCAACGCCAACACCGTCGGTTAAGCAGTTGAAGAGATCACAGTGTTAAAAGAGCAAGAAACTGCTCAGAGAGCTTGGATACATTGGGTAAACTGGTTGCGGGAGAACAGTTGCCTTTGAAAGGTCGACTTCAATCAGAGACAGAAAAAATTCTCCCTTGAGTTATAAAATCTCTCTTTTATTATTTTTCTCAAAACATCAATAACTTAAAAATAAGAATATATTTAAAATAAAAACATAATTGCACACTGTTTATCTTTTTATTTGGTGTATTTTTTTACAAACGAACGTGATTTTATGTTTAAAGTGATTTTTATTTAAAATCCAGGAATAAATTGTACCTTTTTATTTAAATAGATCATCACCATGTCCGTTTCCATAACTGGAGCATTCTATATATAGTTCCCAACAGCCTTTTAGAACGGTGCGAGCTCGTAGGCTTGAAGAAAACGCAGCGAGTTAATGATCTCCTGCGGCATCCGAATTATATTAACATCCTCCTCTCTGTAAGAGGGTTGTTATTCAGTCACGTGGTAGCAGTATAAGGAGCAGATTAGTAATACGCAGACTTTTTTTCTGAAGCACATTGATATATATTTACGATAAACTTAACAAACTTCCGGCCCAAGTGGAATGACTAGCTAGGCCGGCCGTATTGCGACCTTCTAGGCCGTCAGCATACAACTAACTCCACGCGCTCGTCGGCGCTGAGTCTGTCACCCAGCGCCCGAGTAGCGGTCTATATAACTAGTCCAAAATGCCAACATGTTGACACATTCATGTCGACAAGCTAATAGAAATAAGAGACGAAAGATTCTATATGGAGGTTTTATGTACCAGTCAGCAAGGGCTATAACATGCTGATGTCAATATGAAGAATGGAAGGCTCCGTTTTACGCTCCCCCACCACATCATTCTCCACAAAGTCAAGCCATCTTACCTTAATTATTCTACTCAGGCATTTACTTTCAAAACCTATTACACGGCTGTTTTGGCAGCATTTTGATAAGATGCCAAGATACATAGCCGTACAGAAAAAAGGGGGGACGAAACAGGCAATGTAAAGTAGAACAAAATGTTTTGATCGAGTACGGGCCCTTTCCCTCGGACGTCCAGTTTTGCAGGATCAGTTTTTTATTGGATACCGCAAAAATCATACCTGTTGACATCAGCATGATGTAGTCCTTGCTTACTGTTACCGAAAACCTCGACAAACGATCTTTCGTCTTATATTTTCATAGCTCGCCACACCTTGATGTATATGGTCACATTTGCACTAGTACGTAGTTTCGCCACCGGCAGCGCTGACGGCCTCGAGCCGCGCCAGTGCGGCTGGCGTCAGTCAGCCCCGAACGATAACCGAGACAACGTCATTGTTGCGGCCGGCGGTATGTTTCCGCTCGGCCCTAACCTTGTAATGTTTAAAAGTAAATAAAATCAGTGTTCTTCAACAAGAAACTCTTTGTCTGCTGCCCTGCTCCTCATCCTGCCCCTCACGACGTAATAACGCCTCTCTCTCTTTGTTGTTTTGAGAGAGGAGGATGTTACTGTGTTTACACACAAAAGCTTGCATTCTGTTTTTTACGGGATAGCATTGGCAGTCGGAGAAAAAAATTCAGACGTAATGGACGTGAATACTTTTCTAATATTATACTGGTACTTTCGCCGCCGAAAGTAGTAAGCCGTAAGCAGCGAGTATCACATATTTTGATAGTGCCACATTAGACAAAAGTACTTTAATTTGGCTATAAGATGCTGATATCAGCTTGATATAGCTCCTTAAGGCCGATGCCGTAAAGCCTCGACAAGCGATCTTTTGTCTATTATTTTTGTCCGCTTGCCTGACATCTACATCGAATGTTTATTTTAATTATATAATGTTGCACGGCTCTTGCATGCGCCATTTTGTTTGTTATGACAGTTGGCCTATTGTTGGTTGGTAGGACTGTCATATTTGCAGTTGGTACCGTGGAGATGTGAGATCGCGCCGTGGGCTGGCAGTTGAAGTTTGACTCGCGCCCGTCACAGTGCGCGCGTCCTGTGCGTTCGCTGTGGCGGGCGACGTTTGTGACAATAAACATGTATCGTGAAACAGAAACAAGTTGTTTATAATGTGAACCTGATCCTGCATCCTTCATCCAGTAAACCGATGTCCTTAATTGAAGAGGAGGATATCAATGCGTTGCCAAATAAAATATACTACGTATATCTAAATCCAGAAGTTTCGCCGAATAGTATTGTTACATAATAGATATCAGCGATTATTTCTGCATGTGTTTACATAGAAAAAAAACCTCCACACAGAAGCTGCGGCAGTTAAGAGGTTAAGTTATTGCTCTGTGTGTTTACCCAGCGCTGCAATACGCTGCCCTATAATAGAACGGCAACAGCTGCAGATAAACAAGGCCCACCGCAAGAGCTCAATATTTAAGTTGGTTCAGTAATAAAGGCACGAGCGAGTCGACAGACGGAAATCACGCAAGAGAGAAAGAGACAAAGAGACAAATTAATTAACCCTTTGAGGCTTAAAGTAATTCTAAAATGTAAGCGATTTTTTTCTGAAGTCATGATAATCACGCGGCTTCAAAAACAACTAAAAAATTATTGTGTCCTTATTACAGTAACTTGATTGAAATATGACGCTTGTCCGTGTGATCTTGTCAAATAGTACTGACATCAGCATGATATAGCCCTTGCTGACTGGTACCTAAAGCCTCGATACACAATCTTTCGTCTCTTATTTCTGTTCGCTTGTCATACATTTACGTGTAGCCATATTGGCATTTTGGACAAGTCCACTCACGCCAACGAGCACGTGAATTAGTCGTGTGCCGCCCGTTGGCGAGAGCATATTGTATTGTGGCTCGGCCTGAATGCTGTGACTAGGTCGAGCCATAGGTTTGTAAAGTTTATCGTAAATATATGTCAATGTGCTTCTGAAAGGGTATTTGTGTTATTAATCTGCTCCTAATCCTGTCATCACGCGACGGAATAACAACTTTTTGAAGAGAGGAGGATGTTAGTATAAAGTAGGATATTCTCTGATAAAGTGCAATATCCATGAGAACAGGGGCCGTAATGTGTGTTCCCAAACGGGGCAGGATCTAAGGTGTGAGGCGGTCTGCAGGTCTCACAGCAGTGACTATACTTGCCAAAGCATTCATTACCGATCGACGTAGTCCTCTGTTCTACCAACTCCTAATCTGTTCAGAGATTTTCAGGTTCACCAGTCAAGGTTCTTGCCAATTGGAAGGCTTTCATTTGAGGTGATAAAGTCTTCTATTGAGATTTGTTGCCAGAATTGGAATCTCTCAGTTTTAGAGAAGGATGACAGTAAAACTGGGAGTACTATGGTTTGACTTTGTTAGGTTTGATAAAATAGTGGACAACGCAGCCTACCATGTTTTTTAATTTTTTATGTAGAAACATACAGGAGAATACCGACAGATGGTGATAGTAATTCTGAATTCTCATCTGTGTAATTCTATGACGCTAACCATAGTGCATATGGCTAAGCGCTGCATGTGGAGTGTCGATCCACCAACGTCATAGACTACAGCCCGAGATTAACGCATCATCCTTAGTATTACAGGAATTTACTATGAATGGGTAGTCTTCACGCGACGACCTCTGTCTACTTTTGATTAATAGGCTATGACTGGCATTTTAAGGGTGTGGGATAAAATTCACACCAACCGAAGTTATTTTAGACCTCATAAATCGATTAAAAATATATATATTTTTTAACCTCCGTCGGGGATCGAACCTACGACCTTTGACCATTGATCTATGCCCGCCGGTATGTGCGCAATGAAAGGAACAACACAGTAGTCCCTTAATAAGCGACCACCATGAATTATTGCTTATATTTAATTTTTTTTTTGTATGTACTATATAAATATATATTTATCTAAAAATATGGCAGATTGGGTTTTGCACAACCCACCCAATCCTGCTGGAGTAAAATGTTTTATTATTATTATCATTATAATGCTTTATGTGATAAGAAGGGTGCGCAAAGGGTTAAGCGGAAGGTATGGTAGATCGTAGCGCAATGCAAGACATTTCAAGTTAATACTTTGTGGTCAGTATTTGAAGTTAAATGAGCTATCTCTATTTTTACAGACTTTCATTTGACGCACTACTCTGAAATGGTTTTAACTATTAACTTTGAATGGAATATTGTATTGATATCAGCTTGATATAGCTCCTTTAGGCTGATGCCTTAAAGCCTCGAAAAACGATTTGTCTCTTATTTTTGTTCGCTCGCCTGACATGCACATCTAATCTTAGTTTTAATTCTATAATGTTGCACGGCGTTTGCATGCGCCATTTTATTTGTTATGACATTTGGACCATTTCCTGTTGGTACCACTGTCATCTTGAATTCGCTTTTTCTGCAGCGACGGTTGGCAGCGCGAGATGAGGGCGCGCCGTCAGTTGAGAGTTGGAGCTCACTCGCGACCGTAATGTCGTGCGCTATTAGGCGTGCGCCATAACGGGTGTCTTAAATATATTTGTAGTCCTGAAATACTCGCGTAGAATATTAGGGGTATGATGGTTTGAATTTATGACGAATAGAAAAAGAAACGCGAATAAACGGTGGCATTTTATCTTCCAATCGGTTAAGATATAAGATTGTGATATACTCCTCTCTGAGTTAGTTATTGAATTGCGTGGTAGCAGGATGAGGAACAGATAAACAAATATATATTTTCTATAAACTTTACAAACTTCTCACGGTCGGCGCACAACAGACTGGGCACCGGGCGCCGTGGTCGGTGACACCCAGCGCCGCAAGTGGCGATCTTTTTTTTTCTTTATGTAAGCACATACAGGAGAATACCGACAGATGGTGAAAGTAATTTTTTGAAGTCCCATCTGTGGAATTCTATGACGCTTACCATGGTGTATATGGCTAAGCGCTGCATGTGGAGTGTTGATCCGCCAACGTCATAGACTACAGCCCGAGATTCACGCATCATCCTTTATTATTACAGAAATCTACTCTGAATGGGTGGTCTTCACGGGACGACTTTCGTCTACCACCAATTTTTAATTGATAGGCTATGACTGACTTTTTACGGGTGATGGATCAAATTCACACCAACCGGGGTATTTTAGAGCTCAGAAATCGATTAAAAACTATTTTTTTTTAATCTCCGTTGGGGATCGAACCCACGACCTTTGGCTTGCAAAGCAAACTCTTTACCATTGAGCTATGACCGCCAGCTCTATATAAATAGCGTCACACTCGTGACCGGATTTGTCCAAAATGCCAATATGGCGACACCTACATGTACGTCAAGCGAACAAAAATAAGAGACGAATGATCTTATATCGGGGTTTTCGGTACCAGTCAGCAAGGGCTATATCATGCTGATGTCAACTATAACTGGCTTGGTTTTTTTCTCTGGATATCACAGGAATATTACTTTAAGGCTCCGCATGCAACTTTCCAAAACACTTGTTTGGAGCATCTTAATGTACAGCTGTGAGACATGGTGCTTATCTGAAAGTGATAAAAAAAGACTAGAGGCCTTTTAGATGTGGTCGTACAGAAGAATTCTCGGAATTTCCTGGAGAGACCACGTCACGAACAATGAGGTTCACAGGATAATCAAGGAAGATAGGCAACTATAAGAACCATCTCAGAGAGGCGAGCCCGTTGGATTGGTCACATCATGCGCCACGATGGTCTTCTTCACGATATTGTGGAGGGGATGGTTGAGGGCAGAAACTGTAGAGGGCGCCCTAGACTGGAGTATTTGCAGCAAGTATTCGAGGACATGAATTGTAGCGCTTATGCTGAGCTGAAAAGGGTTGCGGAGGACCGAGAGAAATGGAGATCGAGATGCAAGATTCTGTTGCTGCAAACCAATCCACCGGATTGATACTACGAAGAAGATCACAGGAATACATAAACTGTAGTTGCAAACAACTTTTCTTAAGGCCGTTGAGCAATCGCCGTCTTAGACGAATATTGGGAACTAGAAAAATAATGAACTCAGGAGAAATGGAAAGCAGACAGTTTTTTTTATGATTCATTTCTTAAGCATTAAAAAAACGAATCTTCTTCTTCGTAGTATCAATCCGGTGGATTAGTTTGCAGCAACAGAATCTTGCATCTCGATCTCCAAGCAATCATTTTTTTGCCAGAACTTTGTCAGAACTAAGCAGCAGTTCAGAAAGGTCCTCCAAAGAAATAGCAGAGATTCCCTCTGATATGAGGTGCGGTGAAGACAGAACTTTGTGGTGGCAATTTGTGTTGACCATATGCTCTATTTAGGGGACAGAATGTGAAAAAATGAACATTATTTTGGCAATATATAACTTCATAGGTTTTCACGGCCAGACTCTTGTATTGTGTTTTTGGGCTTAGCTGTGTGTGGCGAATTATCTCGTTCCAATATTTCGAACGTCATTGCAGGGGTCTTCTTAGGGATAATGACACAAAGTCATCACACACGGCTAAACCAAAAGCCACAATATTTTGGTAATATTTTCGATGCGAGATTCTACCGCTTGCTTTTTTAAATTTGTAATTACAATTCTTTCACGATTGCTTTTTCTTCATCACTTCTGTGCAGTGGCCGCAGTCCTTCAGAGAGCACTCTATTTGTTACTAACTGATCAAAATCTGAATTAGTACATAAAAGGCTTCATATTACTCTGGTACGATGGATCTGTGAAGCAGGTACTTTTATTTCGAAAAAAATGGCCTCTAAAAGCGCACGGGGCCTCCGAAGCACTTAATCCGCCACTGCTTCGTGGCTTAATTTATTTAATATGCTGCAATTACTCTTGCCCTGAAAGTTACGCCACTGGCGAATAACAAGAACCAAAAGCAGACACGGGGCGGTGTGGCTGACCAAACAAAATTATACCAATATATTTCATTCATGTGAGACACATTATAAACATTTATACCACAAGCCAGTGGCGCATCACAAAATTAAATATAAAAAATATATATTATTCAAGATGGACTGACGACATCAGAAGAAAAACGGCAGTGGCCTGGATACGGAAGGCAGAATATCGAAGAGAATAAACACTCATGCGGGAGGCCTACGTTCAACAGTGGACTGATACATGCTGATTGTGATGAATATATCATATCCTCTCCTTCGCGTTGAAATGGTTTTTACTTAGGATCAAATGATCCATACTTCAATAGTGTCAGGCTTATCATCCAATCTCGTCAAAAATATATATTAAAAATCATCAAAATATGCCTCCATTCTTCCACCAATGCAGCTTATTAGGCATGGGGCAGGATCTAAGATGTGAGGCGGTCTGGAGGTCTCCACAGTCACACAGCAGTGACTCTGCCTGCTGCAGCATTCCCCACCGCTCGAGCTTGTCTTTTGTTATCCCAACTCCGGTTCTTAATATGTTCAGAGATTTCCAGGAGGCCTTTCTTTGGAGTAATTAAATCTTCTGATACGATTCGTTGCCAGAGCTGGAGTCTCTCATTTTCAGGGCCGGATATGAGAGGTTGTGTGTATCTCAGAAAGCTGCTTCGCGACTTCAATTTTGGCGTTGGGGGTATCTGATTATACAAGCAGTGGGACGGTTGGTTGATTGCCTTACGCATTTCTTCGGCGCATATGACTTTGCGTCTTATATTTGGTGGTGCGATACAAGCCAAGGGGTATAGTCTTGAAATAGGTGTTGGCTTAAATAAATGGATAAGAAAAATAGGTAATGATCATGCTTACTTATTCAGATGTTATCTTCTAAATGTTGACATAAGCATGATATAGCCCTTGCTGACTGGTACCGAAAACCTCGAAATACAATCATCTCTTATTTTCGTTCGCTCATCGGACACGCATTTGTTGTAATTTTGTAATGCCGTTAAGAGGACTAGTTGTATAGATCGCCACTTGCGGTGCTGGTTGTCTCCTACAGCAGCGCGCTGCCAGTCAGTTGTGTGCTGACGGCTGCGAGGTCGTATTATGGCCGGCCCGACATATTATTCCGCTAGGGCCGGATGTTTGTAAAGTTATTGAAATATAGATGTCAATGTGCTTCAGAAAAAGTCTTTGTGTTGTTAATCTGCTCCTCATCCTGCCACCACGCAATTCAATTACGAACATAGAGAGGAGGATGTCAATACGTATTGTTTTATTTATGTCTGTTTAATGTAAATAACCTATATGGCAATATATGCTATATTTCTATATACTATACAACAGCTGAAATTAGTAGCATTGTATGTTATATTTTTAATTTTTATTTCTAAGAGTAAATTTTTTTTCATTTTTTCTTAATTTTAAAATTAAGTAAAATGGCAACTTTGTTGTAATTAAAAATATTTGAGTTCTTAAAATACGTAAATGAAAAAAAAAATTGGACCACAGAAAAACTCACAAATTACATGATTTTATATATTGTATGAATAAATTTCAAAATAAAAAATAATATAAACTAAAAAAAGTTGGGCCAACGGCACGCGGTGTTCCCAAGCGGTCACCCATCCAAGTACTATCCGCGCCCAATGTTGCTTAACTTCGGTGATCGGACGAGAACCGGTGCTTTCAACATGGTATGGTCGTTGGCGATTGCTCTTACTCTGAATATTGTATTAAAATTAACATTTTTATAATGTAAAAAAATAGAAAAGTGTCATTACAAAATTGTTTTCTATTGCGAAAAGTACGTCTTTAAAATCCTACTACGTAATCTACTAATTTCTTTAAATTTAATTTGTATATATTTATTATTGTATATACCTATTTATTTGTAATTCTCGTACTTACAAATATTTACGTAAACGTATACAAGAGAATATTTAATAATACCGACATATGGTGGTAGAGAAGTCTCAACTGTGGATGTGAAATGTGATCCGCCAACGTCATAGACTACGAGTACATAAAAGCATTCACGCATCATTCATTTTTAACGAAAATTCAATATGAAAGTGCTTACGGGACGACTTTTGTGTACCACCAATTTAAATTGGTAGTACACAAAACATCTGTGGCATTTTACGGGCAATGGATGAAATTCACACTGACTACTATTCAAAGAGTTTAGAAATTTATCAAAAATATTATATATTTCAATCTCCGTCACGGAGCGAGCCCACGGCCTTCAGTATAATAAGCAAGCGCTTTACCATTGAGTCGTACCTAACGGCAAATAAAACTGACATCAGCATGTTAAAGCCCTTGCTGACTGGTACCGAAAACCTCGATATACAGTCTTTCGTCTCTTATTTCTGTTCGTTTGTCGTACATGAATGTGTCTGCCATATAGTCATTTTGGACAAGTTACGGAGAGGCTGTGCGACAGCCCATCACGGGCGCGCCAGTGGTGTCCCGACCGTCGGCGAGAGCATATTGTATTTTGACCCGGCCGAATGCTATGACTAGGTCCAGGCAATAAGTTTGTAAAGTTTATCGTAAATATATGTCAATGAGTCTCAGAGAAAAAGACTGTGTTATTGATCTGCTCCTTATCTGCCACCACCGCAACTGAATAACACCTTTTTGAAAGAAACGAGGATATTAAACAAATATACATTATACATGTTTCCAGGTGGACCTTCAGGTGCAGAAATGTCTTGGGACAATACAAGGAGAGTGGCAACTGATAAAACTAAATGCCTGCAATTAGTGGGGACAATATGTTCCAAAAATGGAACGGATATGGGGAAAAAGTACTATGTTTTTAACTGGAGCAGTCAAATTTAGTACAATATGTCGCCCGGGGCCGATCATAACAAAAGACCGCGGAGAGAAATAATCGCGTACGATTTTTGCAGGTAATCTGCCTGAAACCTGTAATTTGGCTGAAAATCATTACCGGGAACAATACAGCGGGGCACATCGGTTACCTACACGCAGAGGATCATTAGCGGACGAGTATTAATAGCAGCAGAGTCCGCCACTGCCCAACAATGCTCCATTGTCTGATATAGACATTCGGAACCTTTTATTTATACTCTCAGCCCAGTAGAAT
Organism: Glossosoma conforme; assembly: GCA_022606575.1. Lineage (NCBI taxonomy): Eukaryota > Metazoa > Arthropoda > Insecta > Trichoptera > Glossosomatidae > Glossosoma > Glossosoma conforme. The sequence goes on along the minus strand of JAGTXR010000058.1, from coordinate 2,336,903 downwards.
GGTATTTTCTCAATCGTTCGTCTCTTATTTTTGTCGCTTGCCAAACATTTATGTGTCCACCATATTGGGACTAGTTATATAGTTTTGCCACCGACGGCACTGGTGACCGACCACGGGTCGCTGGAGTCTAAGCGCCGACGAGCGCGTCAATTATATGCGTTGACGACCGAGCATTACGACCAGCGGCATGTCCTCCCGCTTAGCCGAAAGCTTGTAAAGTTTTTGAGTAAATATAATGAATGTGCTTCTAAAAGAACGTGTTTGTTTTCTGACCTGCTCCTCATCCTGCCCAACCGCGACGTAATAACTCCCCTATTGAGAGAGGAGGATGTTAGTATTAATTCTCAAATTATAATCAATTTCTCTATCTTTGCTCAATTTGTCGATTCATACAGTCGGGTACAACACAGGGCATTGACCATCACAATATTCTACCGGTCTATGTAAATTGAAGGGATCAAAGGTCCTAAAACGACAGGTATCGAGGAATTTGCGGTGTATAAAAATCAATTTATTAATATTATTATTTTTAAATACAGAATGCTTATTCTTGTTGTACTCTAAGATATGAAAAGGGATATGTTATAAAACAAATCAGTAAGAATTTAACTCTGGTATTTGGACTTATCCTCAGAGCCGGATAGGTCTTGGTATTCCGGCGTCACCATTTAGCTGACGCTGTAATTTCGGGACCGCGATCTCGGTTCCGGAACAATTTTGAATGTCATTTTCAATGTTTTTAATTGAACTTGAATCTGTAACCAGCTGTTCTGCTCGGATTCTTTGATGGGAGTTCATGGTGATGTAAAAAAATAAGAATCAGGGCGTCAGCACACAATCAAAAATATATTATTTTTATTCACCTTCAGAATAAACATTACCTTCCACTTACAAGAATATCGTTAATCAAAGATCTTTGTGTAACTCTTATCCACTCCTTAACATCCCTAGTCATATTGGCCTGATGAAGATGCTCAATCCTTTCGTTATCGGCTCGGTGGAATACAAATTATACTGTAAATACGGCATGAATTTTTCAAACCATTTTTTTTGCTTAAAACTAGTATTTGATGCATAAATGTACTTATCTGACCTATTTTTATACATCACATTGGTTCTTGTATCCTTTAGCTATCAGATGATGCATAATAAACTATTATATTTAACAAACGTTCATTATATAACTCCATACATGTGGTGGCATTGACACATGTGGTTTACAGAAAAATCGCTCCTGTGACGAAACCTAACGATATTTATTTACATGCTTTATGGATTCCTGTAAAGAATACATGTATGTTGATAAAGGGAATAACTGCAGTTCCAAGTTCCAACCGTAGATGTCACAATGAGTACTGAAAGTAGGCATATATCGACAACCGATGTGAAAGAGTTAAAAAAAGAAAGTCGCACAGTTAAAAGGTTGGCAACTACTGCTCGTGAGGTTGATGTCTGATAATTGATTAATGTCCTGAACCCTTTGGGAGCAATAAATAGTGTGCGTTGTCTGCTAGGGAACTATTTATAGGAGCAAAACATTCAGCTTTCAAAGAATTCGTTCACCAGCGTTAGTAGAAAGATTGCCAACTTTTTCTGGAACGAATCCGGTACAAAACTCCGAAAACCTAATTTTTTAATATTTACTTATTATTTATACATGCCTCGGTATAACGGACCTCTATTTAACTGACTTCGGATATAACGGACAAAAATCTGGTGAAATGTAAAACGGTTGATCAGATTTTTCAAAAAAAAAATATCATCCATGCTTAAATTCAAATGTAGGCAAATTATTCATGGTTACTTAATATGTCGTAGGTTTTTGCCTTTAATTAATTTTCTTGTAATCACATGCAGGATAGCACAACAGGTCGAGACCAGTGCACTCTATGACGTTCATACAGTGAGGCTGGATGCTGTATGCGGGAAACGTGTGTTGTGTTCGTGTTTGTGTGTGGGTTGGGAAGATTGCAAGTGTATATTTATCTGTTTCTTAAAGATATACTGATATCAGCTTGATATAGCTCCTCAAGACCGATGCCGCAAAGCCTCGACAAACGATCTTTTGTCTCTTATTTTGGTACGCTTGCCTGACATCTACATCGAATGTTAGTTTAATTTTATAGTGTTAGCGGTGTTTGCATACGCCATAATAGTTGTAATGACAGTTGGCCCATTGCCAGTTGGTACGACTGTCATCTTGGCGGATGGTACCGCCGAGTTGTGAGAGCGCGCCGTAAGCAGGCAGTTGGATAAACGCTCGCGACCGTGATGGCCATGCCTATATGGCGAGGGCCACAACGGTCTTTTTTGTAGCAAGTGTTTGACGAATAAACGTGTATCGTGAAACAGAAACAAATGTTTGTATTGTGAACCTGATTCATCCAGTTAATCGATGTCATAAATGGAAGAGGAGAATATCAATACATATTGTAGGAGGGAGGGAACACAGACGCTGGAAGAGTATTCCAAAGCTTACCGGTGGCTTTTAGGAAGAAACTTTGAAAACTGCCAATACGATCGATGCCCATCCATCAAATACGGAGGGAAGTTGGAAGTAATAATATTAAGCTTGTGAATAAATGATGACTGATTGAATAATAAAAAATAAAAATATACATACTTTGAATATATACTATAGCGACATCTATCGTACGATGATAACAATGATATAAATACTAGTTTCAACGCGAGTCGGTCTAGGCATAGCAATGGCCCAGTCGACCGGGACAGTTGGCAACCCTTAGTTAGTAGCATAGTTGATAAAGCACTGGTTTATAAAATGAGAGATTTCAAGTTTTGAAGACAAACATGTTACTTAAGAAATGAGCTTATGACTAAATGTTCAGGCCACAACAGCGTCGGGCTGATCGTAGATATTCTTAAATATTCTGATTAAGAAATCACAACAACATCGCATACTACATCTAGCGTATATAGTAGTTCCTGGACTTATGTTCTGGAAGTTTTTGGGATACAAATACTGTAGTATCTTGACATACGAGTGCCCCAAAATACGAGTTTTTTGAAATACGAACCTTCGAACGAGCGATTTTTTGCTTTGAAATCGGCTTAGCGAGAAACACCCAGAAAAAGTCACCACTGGTCGTGTATCGGAGCTATTTAATGACACTTTGAGAAACGAGTAATTTGAAATTAAGACGTAGCGGAACGAATTATACTCGTATGTCGAGGTACCACTGTACTTGTATGTTCTCAGGTAGACCTTTGAATGTAGAGATGTCTTAAGACAAGTCATATACAGTCATCATCATAAGCCTGTGTCCGTTCACTGTTGAACGTAGGGCTCCCGCATGAGTCTCCATCCTCTTCGATCCTCCGCCTTCCGCATCCAGGTCACTCCCGCTATATTCTTTTTATATCGTCAGTCCATCTTGTAAGGGGTCGGCCAATGCTTCGTATGCCAGTTCTTGGGCGCCGTTCCAATACTTTTCTTCCCCATCGACCGCCGTCTCTTCGACAGACATGTCCTGCCCATTGCCACTCGAGTGTGCCTATTCGTTGGGTAGCATATACAGTGGCACTAACAGAACAGAGTGGCGGCAATTTGTAGCGACAATATATGTTTCTGATATGGAATATAATAAATATGTATACCAGCACATGGTTAATAAATCATAAAAAAATGGACTCGTTCGATGTCATCCGTGTACTTTCAAAATAATATGGCTCGTATCTTTCCGGTCAGAATTTTTTTTTGGTCAGAAAATTAAATTGAAAAATAATATTTCATCATTTGACAAGTTCTATTATATACATTATTATTTTACTCCAACTTAACCTAACTTAATCTATACTAACTAAGCTCATTAAACATGTCTTCAATTTAAAACAAATATTTATTTTTTATTCTGGTCATGGTTTGATTTAAATTCTGAACAGAAATTTGTTTTAGTAAAACATATAATGAAATTAAGAAATATATTTTGTAAAAATGGGCCAACGGCACGCGGTGTTCCCAAGCGGTCACCCATCCAAGTACTATCCGCGCCCAATGTTGCTTAAACTTCGGTGATCGGACGAGAACCGGTGCTTTCAACATGGTATGGTCGTTGGCAAAAGCTATACGAACAAATAGTGTTTATAAATTTTAGTCACATTCTTACTACATATCTTATAAAAATAAACGATTATTTAAAATTCTTCCATTTTTTTTTATTATTTTGACAAATATATGTCTGTTTACAATACGTCGAGTAGCCATTATCAAGCATTACATCTTTATACCGATTAATAAATGTTTTTTTTTTAAGTAAGCACATATACGAGAATACCGACAGATGGTGATAGTAAAGCAGACATATCTGTGGATTCAATGTCGTGAATTTTTGATCCGCCAATGTCATAGACTACAGCCTGATATGTGGCTTTTGAGTTCAGCCGTGTGTGGCGAATTATTATCTTCTAATATTTCGACCGCCATTACAGGGGTTTTCACACAAAGTCACAAAGTCATCAACCCTGAAAAAGACGCCTGCAATGGAGGTCGAAATATTGGAAAAGAGTAATTCGCCACACACGGCTAAGCCCAAAAGCCACAATACAGCCTGATATTAATTAATTTCTTACGATAATTCATTATAAATTGTTTGTTTTGTTTACCAAATGTAATGGTAAATAATAAATGGGTAGTCTAAACGAAACGAGTTTCGTCTACCACTAATTTTAATTAATAGGCTGGCATTCTACATTTGAGTATTTATGGAGCTTAGAAGTCGATTATAAATCAATATTTTCAATATTTGGTAAGCAAAATCCTTGACGAAGTTATACTAGTACATTTAACCAATGGTATTGCTGGCAATCCAATTTCTATGGCTCCAGGTTCTGGAATAGACGATGGGAATTCCACCTGAGACGTCTGATCCGAAAGAAACTATACCAACCAGCTCTCCACTAGTCATCAGTGGACCACCGGTATCACCCTGAAATGAAAAAAATAGACATTTTTCAGGATTCAATCTTTATGTAATCCTTTATTAAAAGCACCGATACAACTAATATGTCTGTAAAATTGATGAAAAAATATATACATAAAAACAAACAATTTTAAAAGGGATAAATCAGAGCCGGGTTAAGGGGGTGGCGAAGTGGATCAGTGCCCTAAGGCGTCAAATAAGCCAGGGGCGCCAAAGGCAACCAATCGTTCTTATATGTTTTTAAATATTAGGCGCTAGAAAAAAAATACTTTTCTGAAGCATATAAACATATATTTACGATAAAACTTGGTTTCCTCGATCGATCGTAATATGGCGTTACTTAATACGATCTCGCCGACGGTTGGCACACAACTGGCACGCGCTCATGATGGGCATTCACACCGCGCCCCAAGTGGCAACCTACGTAACTAGTCCCAAAATGCCAATATGGCCACACATGCATGTCGACAAGCGAACAGAAATAAGAGACGAAGAATTGTATATCGAGGTTTTCGGTACCAGTCAGCAAGGGATATAACATGCTGATGTCACAGTGTATGACACCTCATTCGACAGTAGTCGGGGTATGAGGTTCTTATTAGGACCGCTCTTAAGCTTTCCAATGACGCACTTCGTAATGACAAGCTAAGTCTTTTTTTGTAACTTATTTTTGTTCGCTCGCCTGACATGCACATCTAATAATGTTAGTTTTAATTATATAATATTACGCAGACGTTTGCATGCGCCATTTTATTTGTTATGGCAGTTGCTCCATTTCATGTTGGTGCGACTGTCATCTTTAATTTGCTTTTTTACCGCGATAATTGGCAGCGCACAGTGTTCGGCAGTCATCAATTGAGAGGTGTCTGGCCGGCGAAATGCCATACCGGTCGGGCGTAGAAATCAAGTCTTTATTTTAAATAAACGTGAATTGTGCTTCAAAAACAAGTTCTTTGTGTTATAATTCTGCTACTGCATCTTGTCACCCAGTAATTCCGATGTCCAACTTAAAGAGGAGGATATCAATATAAAATGCAGAATTGTAGTACAGGTACTTACTCTAAAGTAGCCATTTCCATAAGTTCCAATAGTACAGAGATGATCGTCATAGATGTCATTGACGAACTTGTATACTCCTCTACACTCTGTTACACTGATGCTTCTCACATTTATAGTCTGCATATCATTGGGGAGATAGCTTGAAGGAGACTGTAATATAAATGAGTTGAATTTATGAGCAGTATTTTGAGATATCCAAAATCAAGATCGACTCAACCTTGACCCGCCCGCAAGCTCAGTAGGCGGAGACAGGCGGGGCCAAGTGGAGAGTGGTACCTTGCTCGACCGCTGTCTCTGCTCTTGGCGCTACCAGGAAACTTTTATTTCATATAATAATGCTAAAAGTCCAGAGAAACTCGAACAAATAATTTCAATATATTCATATTTTTAGTCTTAATTATGCACCATTTTATTTAATGCCTCGTAATGTAAAACTGTATAATGCTTATCCATGTACTTATTGAACTTAAACAATTGTATAAAACAACGAATAGTTGTTCAATAAATCAGTATAAATTTGACACCAGTCTTGGGACATTTTTGCCGTACTCTTAGCACCGGAATCTGTTGTGCTCCCACGTCACCAATCAGTTGACGTCGTCATTTTTCAAAGAGAATGTTAACATTATAAATATCATTATACAAGAAAGCTACTTCCCTTGCGTCAGGTGGCAACCGGCAGAATAAGTTAGCCAAAAAAAACAAAAAAAAAACATGATGCACGACTAAGAAGACCTGGAAGACCACAGGCAACCTGGACTGCAACTGTAGACAATGATCTGAAAACTAGCTTGACTGAGAATACAGCGCAGGACTAAAAAAGAACATAAATATTGATATCCTTCTCTTCCATTTAGATATCGATTAACTGGATGAAGGATGCAAGATCAGGTTCACAATACAAACACTTGTTTCTGTTTCACATATTACGCGTTTATTTGACCCAAACGTCGCCCGTTAAAGCGAGCGCCTTTATGCGCGTGCGCTATTACGGTCGCGAGTCAAACTTCAACTGCCAACTCCCCGCGTGTTTTTGACTGACAGCGCGCTCTGACATCTGGCGGCATACATAGGAAGTAAATATGACAGTGGCCATCATGAAATGGACCAAATCTCATAACAAACAAGATGGCGCATGCAAACGCCGTGCAATTATACAATTAATATTAGATGTGCATTTCAGGCGAGCGAACAAAAATAAGAGACAAAAGATCGTTTTTCGAGGCTTTACTGCATCAGCCTTAAAGAGTTATATCAAGCTGATATCAATACCATAATACACACCTTGGTCATTCCCCATCCAGTGAGGATGCATGGCTCTCCTGCAAGGATGTTGGTCTGTCTGACAGGAATTGGAGTGGAGACGAAAGAAGACTCAAGTTCAGTGGAAGTGTGCAGGATTGCCAAGTCACTGTAGAGGTCTTCGAGGCTGAACGCTGGAGACACCACAATCTTGTTCATAGAGTAGCGTGTGCTGTTTGTGATCAACTTGTTGGTTCCAACCACTGCAAAAATGGTTGAAGGAATGCGGCTGAAAAATAAGAATTTTAAGCTTTCTTTTAGAGTCCTTGGTCTATCTTACTAAGACGATACTATGATCTTGACTTACTCTGCGACGCATTGGGCTGCTGTTAGGATAGTCCGCTTGCTGAGGATAGCTCCTCCACAGAAATGCGCATCCCCACTGTTCCTCAAAGATACCTGATATGGAGCAAAACCCGGACTAGCCTCCTCGGAAGACACTCCTGCAGAACATCACAAAAAATATTAATAATATCGTATCAAACTGGACGTATACTCCAAGTCAGTTTTCAAATCAGATACAAGTAAATCCAATTTATACTAAAAGAGTTCTAAAGATAAGTAAAACGCGTGGAGCAGGCATACAACCTATGATCCAACGCAAACGAAAATCCAATAAACAGCGCCATGGTTGAGAAACAAACTGCGCTTCCCTGTGTCCATAGAACTGCCGTTAACGCAGGTAGTGCGACGGAAATCTTACTGGAAAGTGGTCGGGATTAAGAGAATTTCTCTTAGGAACGTTCTTCCTATCTGTGGAATAGTCTCAAAGGCATTTCGCTAGCGAATGTTGTAGTTTTTTAAATTAAATTCGTGTATTCACTTTCTTATTTCAAACAAATGTATATCCCATATGGCATTGGCCATGGTATTTTCACTTTTGTATTACTACATATCCAATATAGAAGAGTGTGTTTAGATCAATAAACAATGATAGATTTCTCATTTTGTGTAATTTCATATCTGCATAATTTACACGAAAATCTTATTTAAATAAATATAAGTAATGGAATTACGATAGATAGAACAAAATAAAAATAAGTACTAACATGTAAATTCTAAGAAGTAAGAAATTAATGTTTTTTTTTTGCGATTGTGACAAATGGTTCCGGTTATTTCGTGCACCAAACGTCTAGTGCGCCCCACGTCGTTACCGATGAGTCGTTAAACGATTTGTCTGGGAACAATAGGTCGTGACCCCGTGACAAATACTCAATTGCTTTTGAGTGAATTTCAAAGTATATCTGTGACGTTAAAAAATGAAATCGAGAAATAATTGGTCCTGAATCGACGTAATATATCAACTATGTGGGAGGACTAGGAAAGGATTTAAAAGACATAGAAGGTGGAATGAATTGAGAAAGTTCGGAGGAACATTGTTCGAGACATTAGAAATTAGATAAGCGTGGTGAATCGACTATAAATATATGTTTATATTATTATTATTATATTATTATTTGTATAGCGCTCTTTTATGACCGAATGATCATTCCAAAAGCGCTCTTTGCCTCTCTGAGTAAAAAGGTGGGTCTTGAGTCTGCTTCTGAAGGATGCCTCCGCTTTAAGCTCTCTTATGCTTTCCGGTAGCGAGTTCCAGGCCATTGGTGCCGCGTAGCTGAAAGCCCGATTGCCAAAGACCGTGCTAGGACTACCTCCCGTCAGCTGCAGGGTGCTTCTATTTGCTCTAGCCGATCTGAGTGTCTCTCCACACACGCTTATTTCTGGAGGCTTGATAAGTTCTGTCAAATAGCCCGGTGCAGTTCCGTTGAGTGCCTTGTAAGCTAAGAGGCATAATTTGTACTGGATTCTTGCCGAAACTCTTAACCAATGCAGTCAATTGTTAGAATTGTAGATCATATGTAAGAATGCAGTTATTCATTAAATGCACTGCTCTTATAAGAATAAAAATAAATCCTATCCAATATTTAAATTTAGACTGAAAAACTAAGTGAATTTGGATTCTATATAGTTGCTTCCTCAGTAACAAAGCTTTATTTAAATATTTATGCCCAGTTTTCGATACTCTAAGTTTAGTTCAACCCAGAATTGATCGACTCGAAGTATTAAACTTTTTATAAAAGTATTTTTTTCAGAATTAGAGTATTATTCAGTATTATAAATTGTTTTTAAAAAATCTATCGTTTTTTTTATAATTTACATACATTGAATATTTATTGAAAATATCTTCTTATGCTTACCAAGGATGACACTTAAAACCGACACTAACAAAACTATTCCTGACTTGGTCATCTTGGTGACATTCATTCACTGATTCCATTAAATAAATATTGTAATCAAATAAGCGATGTCATCTTTTTTCTTTGATTATCAATATTTAAGTGTTGATCTTAGATTGAAATCATTTAAAATAAGTAAACATATCTTAGATCTCTTTCAATTGTTTAAGATTTGTCTTTGAAGTGGGTATCGGCGGCATTATATAAATGCTGTCAAATATAAGCATAATACTAACTTCTTCTTCGCAATGCAATTCACAACTCAGGGATTCTTGAATTTTTTAATTTCTACGCTCCAGATAGGTACACCCGTGCTCGTATCCATGCATTGTTTTTGATTCCAGTTGATACTTGTGGAGTTTGAGCACTCAATTTAGTACAACGGCAATGGCGCTCCTTAATTGCCTACCAGCACACCTCGAACCTTTTATTACATTCTTTTCATCTTTTGTCGATGGATTGGTTCTTCTCGATCTCTATGATCTTTGACACGTGTCATCTTCTTATTCTTTTGTGTTATTTTTTATTATCTTCTCTATTTATTGCATATTTATGTATACTCTATGTTTCTAAATATTTGTACAAAAATTGGAATTTCGATTCTGTATATAAATAAAGACATTAAATCAATGCATTAGCAATAATCAACCAAATAAATTTACAAGTATCGTATTTTTGAAGGTTCACTTATACAAGCGGAGCTCTGTTGATCTTCAGTAGAAGTTATCGAAAAAATATATATCCATTCAGCGTTCAAAATAACGAAACGCAAAATTATCACGAGTTTCCGTCTTTTTTTAATTTTCCTTAAATTAAAAAATATTAAATAATAACAAATAGGGTTCATTGAAGAAGTCTATAAAATTATATTTTAAAAAAATGGGCCAACGGCACGCGGTGTTCCCAAGCGGTCACCCATCCAAGTACTATCCGCGCCCAATGTTGCTTAACTTCGGTGATCGGACGAGAACCGGTGCTTTCAACATGGTATGGTCGTTGGCGAACAGTGATAAAGAATTTAGATCTAAATACATAACTATTATTTTATTTTTAATCTTTTATTTACTGAATTATGAAAAAATGTAATTATTTTCTGATTCTTTTTATGCGAATAAATGTTGATAGGATATATAGAAAAATTAAGAAACAACATAATATTTTTCCAAAATAAACATTTATTTTATAATTCTATAAATCTGACTTATCCCGTCATAAGTCCCGTCAGGGCACAACTGCAACAAAATGCACGATCAATATTGGATTCTTTGGTATGGGACTTATAAATCCCGTCAGTAAATAAAGGGTTAAAGCTGTTATTTTTTTTACTACTACATACTTGTGAAACGATACAGAATGAAAACAACCTTTACCCAATCGAACAATACAAATTGCATCATTGCTTAATTTTAAAAGAGCGATAGAGATGTACAATAACAAATTATAACGGGTCCGCCAAATAACTTTTTCTTGGGGCGCAAAACATCGAGTGTAGCTTCGGCTGTGAGGCACGTAGCGCCGTCCTGTTGAAAACCAAATGTTGCCAATATCCTCCTCTTTAATTTTTGTGAACAAAAATGGCCCGATAACGATCGCCATTGACTGTAACGGCCACTCCTTGCTCATTTTTGAAGAAAAACGGCCTGATTTTCATAGTAATGTCGCAATATTTCCCAGGGTTGTTCAAGCGTATACACAACCATATTCGTTTAGCGGAAGGATAAAACTAATTATTTGTCAAATCAGACATGAGCTAAGTGTTACCATTCACGAAATAAGTACTAGTTGAAAAAAGAACGTTAGATGGCGGACTTATTATTAATTCTATTTTATTGGCAAAATCTAGAAATGATTTCTGGAAGTATGAACTGTTACTAGTAGGTAGGTTGTGACTTGAAGTTCGTAGATCGGCACGTAACACAGTAAAGTCTCTGGCGGGCGGCTTGATGAGTGCTCGGTTATGGAGGCGTCGAAGTAGAGAGAAAATAAATCTGGTCCGTCTAGTCATCTACTTATATAGAGTCGTCGACTCTCACCTTGATCAGTGCAATAGTACTTGAAGCGACTTCTAGTGACGGCGATTCTATCAATATATATGGAATATATAAGTTAAAATTATTAGACAGGCATACAAAGTGAAATTGGTGCAATCTATAAAACAGAAGTCCGCCACAAATCATTGTGCTTGTTTAGCTCTACATATATATTTGCCGGCAGGTATAGCTCAAGTGTCAAAGCGTTTTCTTTGCAACTCAAAGGTCGTGGGTTCGATCCCCGACGGAGATTTTAAAAAATCTGGATTATTAATCAATTTCTGAGCACTAAGATACCCCGGTTGGTGTGAATTTGATCCCTCACCCGTAAAATGCCAGTCATAGCCTATATTCAAATTGGTGATAGACGAAAGTCGTCCCGTGAAGAGCACCCATTCATAGTAAATTCCTGTAATAATAAGGATGATGCGTGAATCTCGGGCTGTAGTGTATGACGTTAGCGGACCAACACTCCACATGCAGCGCTTAGACATATGCACTACGGTAAGCGTCATAGAATTCCACAGATGACACTTCAGAATTACTATCACCATCTGTCGGTATTCTCCTGGTATGTATTTACATAAAAATCAAAGACTGTATGAAAGAGAAACATTCTGGAAGACTGGAAGAACATTCTAGAGCTTACGTGGGCATTGAGGAAAGAAATGTGAAAACTACTAGATCTTCGTCGACACTCATTTACCGTGTACGGATGTTTCGCAAGTGTAAGACGAGTTTACCTCTTGAAAAAAAAACTGTTTTTATAAGTTGTGCAATCGTGAAATTCGTATCGCTCGTGTGAGTAGCCCTTTAGGCAGCCGTTGACAGTCTTATTTGTGTGATAAAGCCTTTGTATTAACTTGTGAACTTATCTGCAGGCTGGCCTGTTGGTGATTTATAGTTTAATTGCAACCTTCTTGCTGAACAAATCACGTTTTCGTGATAACATCGATGAAAATACAAACGAACACGCCTCCTCTTATTGCAAGCGCAGGGACGTCAAAATATGGACATTTTAACAACAGAAATGTAAAAAAAAAACATATTTAATTATACAGTCATACCAGATATCACGTGTGACGTTGGCATCGAACTCTGATTCAACGGAAACGAAAAGCTCTAAATAATACTATACGTAATATTCTTTTAATACTGAAAAAACAATTAGTTGTCTTATCATTTATTCTTAGAAGATTTGATGATCAGACCTATGCTCCAGAAATCTGAATCATTTGATCCTAGTGTCGGCTCAACCCAAACTATGTTACAATCTTTTCGTGTAAAGAATTATTTTTAATTGGAGTTTTCGCTCCCTTTCAATATTTTAAATATTTTCAAAATGCTACAATTAACCATCTTATGACGCATGCTATTTTATTCGTAACGAACATTTTTTTACAGTCTTTGCGACAATTTTTCATATAACTGCCCTTATGCGTTGTTATTTTGAGTTGAACCGCCTTTTAGGACTAAATGGTCCTAGCCTAGAGAGCATCAGGCTAATCATCCGATCTTATGAAAACGTTAGAAGGGGGTTGATTGTACATTCGAAAGAGCTAATATTTTAGAAATAATAAATTATAAAGACATTTATTTATTTTGTCAGTATTTAATTCAATTAGTGCCCAGTAAATATGAAAAAAATAGACAATAATAATAACATTTAAAAAAAGGTAAGTAAAATTAATAAATTAGCAGTAGATAATTAACGAATGGTATTTAATAATATATAAGGTTAGATTAGCATACGTTTCCATTTTGTGTGCTAATTATTTATTAATTATACATTAATAACTTGCAGTATTGAGTATCTAACTGACATATTAATTTTATAACTGACCTCATTCGTACTAACGCAATGAAAACTGCCAATTTATTTAATCTACTGCCAGTTTATTTGATTTATTGTCAATTCATTTAATTTACTGCCAAAACCTTGAATTACTTACTGAAAAAAAGAATGTAATTTAGTCTAAAATATTTGTTTTTTTTTTCACTTTTCATTTAAAATTATTATCACATTATAAATTAATAGTAGGTATTTTTTTTTTTTTTTTATTTAATCAAATATAAAAAAGATACATTTTTACACAGTAATTTACATTCTATTTTTTTTTTTTTTTTTAAATTCGCTTACCACACCACTTAAAAATAAGATCTTGTGTGTGGCGTGGGATTCATCTATGTTATTTTACAGTTATATATTTATACAGAATTTTACATATACATACACATTTATACATTGTCATAATTTTGATATGATACTAACATTATATAATTAAAATTTTAAGATACTATATATTGAATTAAATCTAAAGTATATATAATTTTATAATACATCTTTAGTACATTTAATTATTTCAATTTCTTATGCAGTGACGTCATTTTATCATTAATATTGTTGCAAATATTTCTCGTGATATTATTTTTACACTGTAGGTAGTTTAATTCAGCTAATATGTGGTAAGTTGTAAGTGGGAATTCATTATTATGTACCAACTGTGTAGACGACAGCTTCCAGTTCCGCTGACGATCCGCTCTACGGGCGTGTATCGGTTTTCCGCTCTTCACTAGACCATCTTCTCCCAGTTACTTGTAAGGTAACTAGTTACGCCATCAATCTGAAGTGGGCGGACAGCCTCATTTCTCCAGATTTCAGGCAGCCGGCGCGGCTTTACAGGAGGGTGGGAGATAGAAATGAAACGCAAGAGATTCAAGTCTAAACTGATTTATTTAACGTTCAAGTCGGTGCTTTTATACATTAATTTTCTGGTACCTACTTTTGCGGCCGTGAGAATAGTCACGTTCGCACGAGTCTGTATTCCTTTCTTAGGGTTTTATTATGAAACGTTCCTGGAGATAGGTAATCCTAGCCATAACATCGGTTTATGTTTTTATGGCTAAAACTGAAACGTATCCTAGGCTCGTTCGCACGCTTTACTACACAAAGGAACACTTTCTGAATATTTAATATTTATGACATTTTCCCGAGAATAGACGCATCTCACGCTGGCCAACAAAGGAACACTTTTGGCTTATTTAATATTTATGACATCTTCTCGAGAATAGACGCATCTCACGCTGGCCAACAAAGGGCGACGTTTTTGGCTTATTTAATATTTATGGCCCCCTTTCTAACAATCGGTCGGGGCTCACGGACTGTTTCTTTATTGAAGGTCCGCCCGATAATACTCGTGGGATGCAAAGTATAATAAACCCTCGAATTCCTATATCATTACAAATAACACATTTACAAATAACACATAACTATCAACAGCTGTCGTTTTCAGCGTGAGACGTACGTAACACTCCCACCGTGCAGTCTCTGCTGTACTCTGCCTCGGACGTCTCGACTCGTTCTGTGTTGAAAACCGCCAACTTCGCCGCTGGCCGCGTATAAGTCCCTGTTGCGGTCTTTATCTGAACCACGCGAACCTGCCCGTCGGCTGCTGGAGTCGCTCGCGTTACTCGTCCCCGTGGCCATGTGTTGCGCGGCAACTTCGGATCCGCAACGAGTACCAGGTCTCCTTCCTGAATCGGCTCCGTCAGGGTCCTCCACTTCGGGCGCCGCGCCAACGTTGGTAAGTACTCCCGTACCCACCGACGCCAGAAAGCATCTGCCATCTGTTGTGACGCCCGCCATTGTTTCTTGAGACACATCTTCTCCTCCTCCGTGTCGTACTGTACCAGGGTCGTCATGCCACCAGCTGATCCTGTGCTGGCCAACAAAGGGCGACGTTTTTGGCTTATTTAATATTTATGGCCCCCTTTCTAACAATCGGTCGGGGCTCACGGACTGTTTCTTTATTGAAGGTCCGCCCGATAATACTCGTGGGATGCAAAGTATAATAAACCCTCGAATTCCTATATCATTACAAATAACACATTTACAAATAACACATAATTATCAACAGCTGTCGTTTTCAGCGTGAGACGTACGTAACAAACTGGTTGAGGTTTTCTATCGAGTCATGTATAAGTTCTTTTATTTGAATTTTGTCATTAATATTTTTGCATGTGAAGTCATTCATTTTTAGTTAGTTTTTGATTTAATTCAGTAGTTTGTAAGTATTTATATTGAAATGATATAAAATGTACATTTTTTATTAGCTGAAAAATATATATATTCAGCCAAATTCAATTCGACTATATGCTATTTTCATCATTTTATCTCTTACAATGCAAAGGTGGCTATTGGCGTATTATGTACATAATCTCTTTGTTGTGTTGTTAGCCCTGAATTTCTCTTAGCAATAGGGATGTGCGCTACAGGAATAATGTCCGGGCAAGTGGAATTGCATCAAGATAACTTGGCGAATTAACCAGATGTTTGGCATTCGATTATTACCGAGAGAAATATTATTACAGCTTTATTAATGCTTCTCGGAATACGCTCGCGATAAATTCAGCATTCCACAGAGCCACTTATCCCGAACAAACAATACGCCGAGTGCATTTTACATTTGTTTATTATTTTTGCGGGCAGAAGATTGGCGGAGCTCTGTTGATTTTCGGTACAAGTTATCAAATGGAATTCTTTGAAAAATTTTAACGTTGAAATAATACTAGTCAATCAAACGCGCATTAAGCAGCTCTCATTATTGTGTGAAAAGGATAAAAATAATTTTAAAATAATAATCTTTGTAGTATCATTTCTTTTGAAGAAGTTTTAGTAAAATAAATATAAATGTAGCATATTTTTAAAAAATGGAAGAAGCGGAGCTCTGTTAATAGTTAATATAAGTTATCGAATAGAATTACGTATTTGAAAAAATCTCCATTTAAAATATCACCAGCCTTTGTCATTTACACCAAACAAAAATAAAAAATAAATACATAATATAAGAAATGGTGTTATTTGAAGATGTTTTAATAAAATTATATGTACTTAAAAAAAAGTGGGGCCATCAGCACGAGTGTTCCAAAACAAATGTTTTTTTATTTTTATTTTAACCCTTTTTTTACTGAACTAAGAAATAATGTATTTAATTTTCTGATTCTTTTTATACGAATAAGTGTTGATAGGATATAGAGAAAAAAAATACGCATTTATTTCAAAGTTTTATAAATCCGACTTATAAGTTCCGTCAGGGCACAACTGCAGCAAAATGCACGACCAATATTGGATTCTTTGGTATGGGACTTATAAGTCCCGTCATTAAATAAAGGGTTGAACATTGAAATAATACTTATCAATCAAATGCGCGAAAGCTCTCGTTATTGAATCGACAGGATAAAATTAATTATCTTTATAATATGTGTATATTTTAATTATATACGTAATATAGTAAGAAGTATATATGTATAAAATAATTATAACCAGATGTAGTTATTTACTTGTTATGAAAAAATAATTTTCTAATAACACAGAAAGTGTTCTTTAGAGATATTTTAATAAAATTGTATTTAAAAAGTTAGGCCAACGGCACGCGGTGTTCCCAAGCGGTCACCCATCCAAGTACTATCCGCGCCCAATGTTGCTTAACTTCGGTGATCGGACGAGAACCGGTGCTTTCAACATGGTATGGTCGTTGGCGAACGCTTGGGAATGAAATAGTTTATAGATATAGTGAATACCAATAAATTATGTATACGATTTGTATTTTTATTCCAATTCATTTATAAATATTTTTCCTGTCGAAAGTTGCTTACCAGATTAACGAATTAATATTTCATATTCAGTATTATTTATTACATAAATAATAACTGACTGTATTATATAACAGAATTACTAAGAGTATAAAAATAATTATCCTTCTTCTTCCCATATCCGTTCCATATCTGAAACATACGGTCACCACAAGCTGTCGCCACTTAGTTCTGTCAGCTGCCAGTGTCCATTTCTCTTGCTAGAACATATCTAAACCTGATGATCCACTCCGACTATCTCCAGAGCAGAAATCCGAGTACGACGAATACCTGTAGTATCCGAGGCATAATTTTAGGTGATTTTTATTGGTTTTTCTTAAGGAAATCGGATGATTAGCCCGAAGTTTCGAGCCATGGACCATTTTATGCTAAAGGGAAAAAAAATAATAAAGGAATAATATAAATTATACAAAACATACCTTTATAGATCGAAAACTTGGAATTAAATACTCGCTTTTATAAATATTATATATTTTTCCTTTACATTGAATGTACGAGTTATAATAATAGCTTATTTACGACAGTAATATTCTGTACCAGTGTCTCAAATAAGTAGAATCAACTGTTTCAAATATTCAAATATTCCAAATGATTCAACTGTTTTTATTTTTTGATTTACTAATTTATTCACTTTGTCTTTTGGGAATAAGAATATATTTTTCAATACCCTTAATACAATATAAACCAATGAAGATGTAAACAAATTTTCAATTCAATTAACGACAAAAATAACTGAACTTGGTGTAAAAGTAATTAGTTTGAATTTCCAACGCCCTCCATTTATTTTACTTTGATCAATTGATCAGAGAACTCTTATATAAAATGATGTTTCCTATGAATTTTTGTATGTTCTTGAATACTTAAGTGTCACTTATCTTATTATAGCAAATTTTACATATTATCTACTATATAGTTTGCTTAAATATAATGCTTAATAATAAAATCTAGAAATTTAATTTTTGACCAATTCATCATCATCATCATCAGCCTGTATCCACTGTTGAACTTAGGCCTACCACAAGGGTCTCCATCCTCTTCGATCCGCTGCCTTCCGCATCCAGGCCACTCGCACTGTTATTCTTATGTTGTCCGTCCATCTTGCGAGGGGTCGGCCAATGCTTCGTTTGCCAGTTCTTGAGTGCCACTCCAATACTTTTCTTCCCCATGGACAGTCGTATCTTCAACAGATTTGTCCTGATCATTGCCACTTGAGTGTGCCTATTCGTTGGGTAACCTCCTTTACTTGAGTACTTCTGCGGATATCGTCGTTTCGATTTCTATCTTTTAGCGACACTCCGAGCATGGATCTCTCCATAGAACGCTGAGAGACCTTTATTTTATGGGTAAGACTTCAATACAGGGAAGATACATTGGTTAAATTCCTTAATTAAAAGACATTGCGAAATTTTTGCTTGTCTTTGAAATGTACTTTAGTTTTCCAAATGCTGCCCATCCCAGTTGTATATGATGCAATGCCTGTCGATTTTTGACCAATATAAAATATAAAATTTTATAAAACTTTATGTTCGCCTTTGTCATATGAATTATTTACCACCTGAAAGTTATGAACAGTGAAGCTATAATTTTGTGTTATTAGTGGTTACAAAGAATGTGTTGAGCATTCTAAGGTTTAGCATACAATGCAGCACAATTCATAACGCTGTCAATTATCTGGAGCAATTTGTATTGGATGCCAATAAAATTATACAGGTGACACAGGATGGGATCACAATGTGAAGGGATCTCAATACTATGGCAAAGCAATGACGATTGACCTGCGTCATTACTGAATAACTTACTTATAACTCATTCATTTTAGGATGTTCTCTATGACACATTTATTATCCTGTGTAAAAGGGATGGGGCAGAAATATTTTATTAGATTCTATCGATTTTTTTATCTTTTCTTTTCGAAGTGAATCGTAATACATGTATAAGCATCTTATTTTTCAAAAATAATCGAATTTGAAGCGAATCGATTATTATACTTGGCATATTTTAGCTTGATATGTATAACACTCTTATTGTCCTGTGTAAAAAGGATAAGGGGAACATTTTTTATTCAATAATATAGATTTTTCTTCTCTTTGTCTTCGATTACAATTGTATTTAAGTAAAAAAAATTCCGCAAGGCGTGTCATATCAGTACAAATGCCCAGTGTTGTTTTAATCGAAAAGTGTTTTTTTTGTAATTATTGTATTTATTGATATTATCGTGAAAGTTTTTTCATGGAATTTTTTTTTTTTTTGTTTTATAAGCCGAAGAGACAGAAAAGAACTGTTCAAAATGGAGTATAATATGTATGTGAATATAACAATTGGAAAAAAATATGTTCTGTTGTAGTCTAATGACATTAGTAAATCATAACTTTTTATTCAGTACATTGTCATTCTCATAATTGCCAGCATCGTGGAATCCACTTAGAGATCTATACAGTTTATTCTGTATATAAATATTTGGTAATAACCTCATGTGTTTAAGTAAAATAAAAAATAAACAAAAAATAGGATTATCAATATTTGTAGTACTTGCAGTAGCAACCTGGATAGTGCATGTATGTTCGCCATCATTCGTGCAAATTCTGATATAAGTCAATGTAGAGTTTGATTGATTTTAAAACAGATACCTATGTAGAGTAATAGGGGTTGGATTTGTATGGAATAACAAAGTTATGGAGATTACCAGACAGCTTTCATATTACAGTCGATCAAGAAACAAAGATAATCCTAACTGATATATGTCATCCAAAGATCTCAAAGGAGCATTTATCTGCTGCTATTTTTCTTGCATAATTGATATCTCCATTGTAACATTTTTTACTCGTATAACTAAGAATTACCAGGTCTATTTTGCAGTATTAATACTTTAAAATATCTTTCGATTAAAAATTTTCAGCTTCTTCTCTGGCTATGGGGCGTGACTTTCAGTTTAAAAACTGCTTCCTTGGTAAATAAAATAACAATTCAACATTTAAAATTTATTTTCACTTTTTAAAGCTATACAAGTAGTAATTGCTTAAGTTAATAAATGCCATGTATGAGTTATAAAGTATATAATAACTTATTATAGTATAAAATGATTAAATAATTACAAAAAATTTGTACATATTCACATCAGCATGATGTAGTCCTTGCATACTGTAACCGAAAACCTCGATAAACAACCTTTCGTCTTATATTTTTGTCGCTTGCCATACTATTATGTATGTGGCCACACTGAGGCATTAGTACATAGTTTCGCCACCGGCAGCGCGGACGGCCTCGAGCCGCGCTATTGCGGCCGGCGTCAGTGAGTCCCGAGCAATAAGCGAGACAACCTCATTATTGCGGCCGGCGGTATGTTTCCGCTCGGTGCAAACCTTGTAATGTTTTTAAGTCAATAAAATCAGTGCGCTTCTACAAGAAAGTCTTTGTCTGCTGCCCTGCTCCCCATCCTGCCTCTCGCGACGTAATAACGCCTCTCTCCCCTTGTTTTGAGAGAGGAGGATGTTAATATCTATTAAAAAGAAATTATAAATACATATATTTTTTTAAATCTATGAGAAATAAGTACTAGGGATGTACGTTTAGACACTATCACATATGTAGTTTAAAAATCATTTCTTGATTCATAAGAAAATCATTAGTTGACTTTAATTTATGAATATATTTTTATTAAAGATTTTTTCTACCTAAATTAATTGAATATAGTATGTCTTATTACAATTATTACAATATGGCACACTGAGTAAAATAATATATTCTAAGACAGTAAATATGTGTTTTAACACGTTTAATGCTAACGTAATGTTTTTAAGGCATTTGACTCAGAGGCGCCATATAGGTAACATTCAATGTTAAAATTCCATTGAAATGTAACCGCTGGCGTACAGGGACTGTTTGTTTGAAAAATAAACGTAGGTCACCGGTAACCTACAGGGCACCCTTTTCAACAACAGTGTAGGTCACCGGTGACCTACGTGGCGTGGAACTTGTTAAATATGAAAATACAATGAAGATTAATTTGGTACTTATGTACTAACCTATGTTGAACCTATGTTCCCAAACTTATTTGACCCATGAGCCCCATTCAGACACAAAATTCCATAAGAATCAAAATTACAAAAGAGCCCTCTTGAAATTTACCTATTTTAAGTGAAATAAAACGTAGTAAAAATGTTTTCAATATACTACTTTATAATGTTATAAAAAAAATACACCGAAACTTTATTTTTAAAATTTATTTTTGCAGTTTATTATTTTTATTTATTAAATTAATATTTATTAAATACTTGATTATACTGTCGCCAATATTTTCATATTTCGCAGTTCTTAATTTGCAATAAAATTTATAAAAAAATATATTCAAATACGAGACGTTTTACTCAAGAAAGGTATGTTGGAAATTAAACAAATCTAAAAAATAAATAGTAATCATCATTTGCAGCAAGTGTTCAAATTGTAGCTCTTATCCTGAGCTTAAGAGGATTGCAGAGGATCGAGAAGAGTTGAGATCGAGATGCAAGATATTGTTGCTGCAAAACAATCCACCGGATTGATACTGCGTAGAAGAATGATTATTACAATACTGCAACAGATTCAGTAAACTGCATGGGCCAGAATTACCCCCTCAGTACCCTCCAGGTCCCCCTGGGGGGGCCAATGAGCCCACTTTGGGAACCCATGATTTAGTAAGACAGTAATTACATTTAATATTAACATTACATATAATTCAAAATTACAAATTAATTTACAAAATATTCAGTACAATTTTAATATATACTTGTGCATGTAAAATTATATTATGCACAATTTACTTTACAATATCTGTAGGTAATCAATGAACAATCCTCCACTTTGAAGGACTATCACAATGCCCACTATCAGGACATAGTCTATTGAAAGTAGTGGAGCTTTTAAAACCAAGTATCTCTCTTTCCTCCTGAATCCTAAACGTAAAGGTACTCTCGTGAGTGCCTATAAAGTACACACCACGAGAGCAAATTATTTGATCGATGATAGCAACACCTCCATCTTTAAATTTCTTCTTTACATCAACAGATGGAACAAACTTTTCAACGTTCAATTGTTTAAAATTCAAAAGATTCTTTAATTCTCTGTATTCATTTTCAGGAGCGTCCGTTGCAATGAACACAGTCTTAATAAGAGACTTATATTCTTTATTTATAATATTAAATATTTGTTCGGCGGTTCCTTGAATGGAAGGCACATCTTTATAAGATCTTTTAGAAAAATCTGTTCTTCTCCAATGCACTGCAACATAGTTATCACATCTTTCTTTTACACATTTAAGCGAATCTTCAACAAATTTTCCAGCGATATCGATCAACTCTTTATTAAATACCATGCTTTTTCGAGCCTCCCAAAACATTGCCGTTCCGTACTCATCGTGTAAAGCAATCTCTGCGTTCGTAAACATGAAAGTTTTTTCATTCGAATGAAGATCTAAGAGTTCTTGAAGCTTGGAAGCTCTTCCAAGAAATGCCACACAGTCAATATTGACAGAAATCAAATCATCATGTCCAAAATAATCTCCAGTGTATTGACAAGCCGAGCGGTCTTCTATTTTCCATTTGTCATCGAAATTTCCACTTTTAAATGCTTCAGTCAAATGTTTCAACATAAATATTCTATCTATCAATATCGGAGCATCGTCAGAAAATATTTCATTGAATTCTACAACAGGCGCAAAGCTTTTCAAAGATTTCAAATTGAAAAATAATGACCAAGGAAGATTGTTCTGTCCACCGATATTTTTAGAACGCCAATGGTATAGATTGCTCCACGGTGGTAGTACTAATTTAACGTTTTTATATTTTTTGTCACTTTTAAGGTTATTTACGAAAACAGCCATTCTCATATAAACGTCTCTTCTGAGATTGAATCCTTCTGAGGGATTCACATCGTATAGAATATATTTGACATCGTCGTATTTATTTTTCAACACAGGACTCTTGCATTCTTCTCTGTTATCGTTTTTTTGACAGAACCCTTCTAGGTTAGGATCTTCAAGCTCCGCTAATATGCGATCATTCCACACAATAATAATGAATACTAGGCACAAATAAATATTTACATATTTAGACATGTTTTCACTAATATTTTAACTAAAGTTTTGAATTTAATAGATTGTAATAATTTTAATTTTTCACGACCAACTGTCAAAAATATATTCGTATTATAAAATGAAGATTCCTGTAGTATCATAAGTATTAAAGTAAAAGTGTTGTATTATTTATTTAACAGATGCCGTAGCACTACTCATAAAACATAAAATGTAATTTAAAGGTAAAAATTTACATACGATTTATTTTTATCTACATGCCCAATTAATTCAAATAAATATTAATTTAACATTATTAGTGTTAGTTTTTTGTTTTTATGAAAAAAATAGGGTGTAATAATTTTATTCCATCATTATTATATTTTTCGTCTTTTTCTTTTTGATTAAATTTAAAGTAAGCTTTCTAAACATTATAGGTATATAAGAAATACATTAATTTAATACATATTAATATATTTATATAGTTGATGCAAATCAATACTATTTTTTATTGTATACATATTAAGAAAAACTAAATTTTTGTTATGTACATATATCACATCTGCTGCTTAAACAGGCGAATATAAATGACCTTCGATGAATGTTTTCAAAAATATTTGTTCAAAACAATATGTTCTAATTTATCGTTTATTTACGAGTATCTAAATTACATAATGTTTACTAGACGCAAAGCTCATATTGATAATATTTAAAAATATAAAGTGATAATGCATCTCAACATCTCAAGTATATTTGAAAAAAATGGAATTTTATTTGAATTATTCCTTTTTTGTTTTGCTAATACTAATGAATGTTTTAATACCATTTATCATTTTTTGAGTGGCCAATATTTATGAAGGGATTAAAACGAAAATGCTCTATTTGTTGCCACCATTGGCCGGGATTATCGTTGCGATATTACCTAATTGATAGTCACAGACTCTGAGATCGGTGGCGGAGGGGTGCCCCAGTGAGGCCCTTGTTAAATAATAATCTCATAACATTACACTTTGTACTTCTGAGCTTCTCGCACCCTCTATTCCCAGGATTTTGCTCCAAAAGTCACACCAGCAATGCGAATAGCGTCAGCCTTAGACAACCATTTTGTTCAGGTATTTTATTACGAAAATATCAAATTTGTAAGAATGTATCAGCGTATGTAGGTAGATTTACTAATGCCATTTCTAGTTAATACCTACGTCTACAATAAGGTATTCACCATTTCGAATGAGTGAAGATAGAATGTGCAAAAGCTCGGTCAGTCTTTTGGCAACATCGTGTTAACAACACGCGCTAACACAACACTGCAGTGATTAAAAGCCCTCAAGACGCAACGTCATTCGCATAACGCTCACGAACCACAGGAGCTACATCTCCTCTATGAACAAGAAGTTTGTAAAACTTACAGTCAAAATACACCTTAAGGCAAATGTAACCATAATTCATTTATTGTTTACCGGTTTTCATTTATCATGTCACAAACAGAAACCGCAAAGCTTTCTCAGCTGTTATTATCCTCGCCTTTTTCATTATCATGACAAGTCTGCCTCCCGGAGCTCTGCCAAATACATTACATGCATAGTTTCCGGATTTTCTGGAGAAAACGCTGCTGTAATTTATGCTCTATTGTGGCATCCAAAGTACATGTCCTAGCTGAGTACATAAATACTCGAACATATGCACGGATTTATAGAACGAGATTTTTAATTATTAGTTTTCTTTTAAATATTTTTTGCTATTCTTTCGTTACTTTATATACTTATATAACTACGAGTATTAAAATGTATTTATAGAAATTATTGAAAGGCGTATTTTTCATACATTCATTATCACAGAGATAGCATCGGAATAACGTTATTTAAGTTACTAAAACCGGTATCCCGATTATACCTGTATGTAAAAAACCTCACGAATTGGATGCCCAATTTATTTGTAACGAATCGATTTTTTAAACAAAACTAATACACCAGTGTTCTTGATAGATTATTTAGCAATTTTCTAGTGTTATTTAAATATTTGGCAACCCCTGTAGTGTGATTGAATGAACGTCAGGGGAGAGTGGGTGCGATGGGCCCGTAAGCCAAACACTGAGAGCGTTATCTCGAGGCGCCACTCGCCCAACACGCGCGCTCTACCCCAGCTTCCCCTAAGGGGTGTCACAAATGGGGTAAGTTAGGTCATCGACAAAATATTAAATCCTTCTCTTCTTCGTGTCAGCGACGTCAAATTATTTTGGTATCTTGATACATGGAGCAGTATCTTAAGTGTGTGGCGGTCTGCAGGTCTCCACAGTCACACAATAGTGGCTCTACCTGCCGAAGAATTCCCCACCGCTCGTTGTCCTTCGTTCTACCAACTCCGGTTCTTAATCTGGTTAGGGATTTACAGGTCCGCCAGTCAAGGTTCTTGCCAGTTGGGAGGCCTTCCTTTGGAGTAATGAAATCCTCTGGTGCGATTTGTCGCCAGAGCTGGAGTCTCTCATTTTCAGGGCTGGATGTGAGAGGTTTTTTGAATCTCAGAAAGCTGCTTCGCGACTTCAGTCTGGGTGTTGGGGGTATCTGATTAAGCAAGCAGTGGGACGGTTGTTCAACCCAGCGACAACAAAAAAATATTAATTTTAAAAAAATCTATCGTTCTACATATTTTCAGCTTAGGATTTATACTTACGTTATCTGTGAAACATGTAAACATTCCGTTTGGTATGGCTTAAAAGCTTTGCTAACAATGCCAAAGGTAGTAAGTTCGATACCCGACCATGATAAAAATATTTTACTTAAAAAAATTGGCAGAAAATAATTCATGAATGTTAATTAATAATAGGTTAGGTTAGGTTTTTATTTTATGGGTTAATTATTTATTCATTATACATAATTTTTTAACAATATTGAATATGATATAATAATGTTGCCAGATATTGGGAAAAAATAATTTGACGTCGCTGACACCAATTAGAAGAAGAGACGAGTATTTATTTGTATATTTTTATTTAAATAAATAAATAATGCCAAACTGCCCCCGTTTCCTCTTTTTAACACATCACCGCGCATAGCCCAATGGGATAAAAAGATAATTTTGCCCCCACGTGATAAATAAATACAATATTTCCTTTTTTTACTTCACTGATTCACGTACCCTTAGTAGCCATGACTTTTGCCGCACCTACCCCTAATATGAGCATAATATCCACACACCAACCCACTGGTATTAGATCCCTACATGAACAGGTCACGTGCCCATTTGTGGCGGATTTATTCCACTAATGTGCCCTTCAATTGAAAAGTGCAAACTTGCCCCTAACTTACTTTTTAACAACCTTTGTGTAGTGCTAATATGAAACTATTTAAATTATATCAACCATGTAGCACGTAAAATATTTAAAATTTATTTTTATGATCATTTTTTATTTGCTTCCTTTTAAAAATATATATAAATCATGCTTACTGTAAAGAGAAGTAATTTCGTTTCTAAACAAAATACCTGTATAACTAAGGCGTTTCAAATGTAAAAAATTCGTATTACACTTGTCGAACATGCATACACTGTTAATGCATCTTCTTCGTAGTATCAATCCGGTGGATTGCTTTGCAGCAACAAAATCTTGCATCTCGATCTCCACTCTTTTCGATCCTCTTCAATCCTCTTTAGCTCAGCATAAGAGCTACAACTCATGTCCTCAAACAGTTGTTGCAAATACTGCCGTCTAGGGCGACCTCTGCAGTTTCTACCCTCAACCATCCCTTTCACTGTGTCGCGAAGAAGACCATCGTGGCGCATGATGTGACCGATCCATCGGGCCTGCCTCTCTGAGACGGTTATTACTAGGTGCCTATCTTTCTTGATTATACCGAGAGCCTCATTGTTCGTGACGTGGTCTCTCGAGGAAATTCCGAGAATTATTCTGTATGACCACATCTCAAAGGCCTATCGTCTTTTTTTATCACTTTCAGATAAGCTCCATGTCTTACAGCATTACATCAAGATGCTCCAAACAAACGTTTTGGCAAGTTGCTTGCGAAGCTTTAAATTAATATTTTTTGACTCAAGAATTTTCTTTTTTTTTATTGAACGCTAGCTTTGCTCGATTTATGCGTCTGTTGACATTTCTTTTTGTTCTGCACATTAATGTATATTAATCTAGAATTGTCTGTATCCAAATTTCCTTTCCAAATGTAAAATATCGTTTTTCGAGGCTTTACGGCATCAGCCTAAAAGTGCTATATCAAGCTGATATCAATTACTTTTATGAACTTGAATCAATTTTAATAACTGTTGATCACTGAAAAAAAGTTTACTTTTCTTTCGCAAGACTGCCAACTTCACCCCATTTTTAATTAAAAGATCGTTTCGGAAGCAATCTAAATACAACCATTTTTAATTCCTTTAAAATCCGTAAAGCCAAAAACTCGAGAAGAGTATTTTTAAAATTTCACAGATTAATACTTTTAAAGTCTTAATTAATCTATACTTTAAGTACTGGAAAATTTACACTCCTCTTTCTTTTATACCTCTTGGAAAATAACGTTTTTCTTTTCTCTTTTCAGCGAATTTGTAAGAGACTTAAATAGCTTCTTATTTTTCACGGCCAGACTTGATATTGTGACTTTTGGGTTTAGTGTGTGGCGAATTTCTTCTCACCAATATTTCTACCGCCATTGCAGGGCCCGACAGAACGGACCAATAAAAATTGAGTATTTTAGTTGCCATGGAGATAACATTGACGCTCGTGGAGGTACGTTAAGCTGACGGCTAAACTACCTCCTGACACCAACTCACAACTAACTCATCAATGCTGAAGAAGACCCCTGCAATCGGTGGTCAAATTATTGGTAAGAAGAAATTCGCCATACTCGGCTTAACCCAAAAGCCACAAAACCTTGTAAGAGACTAAAAAATAATTGAAAAATAAAACATAACAATAAAATATATTTATTTACTATATTAATATTTCACAGCACTTTATTTTAGGACATTTTTGTATTAATTAAATTAAATATATATACTATAATTAATTTGCATATATGAGCATGCCTATATTTTGGAATATAAAAAATAATTGATTTATGTTTAAACTTATGACTTTTTTTTTTACATCTCTGGCATTTTTTTATGAATATGTAATTCTATAATACTAGTACATTAAATAGTAAATATATTTGTAAAATATTAAATCTCAATAAAACAGTTCCTTTTTCATTTGCGTATTAATAATATTTTAAACAAAAAAAAAACTTTTATTATTTTTATAAAATATTATAAAAATATTGCAACAATATATCGGGTCCGCCAAATAACTTTTTTTTTTGAAAATGGGGCGCAAAACATCGAATGTAGCTTCGGCTGTGTGGCACGTAGCGCCGTCCTGTTGAAACCAAATGTTGCCAATATCCTCCTCTTCAATATTTGTGAACAAAAATGGCCATTGACTGTAACGGCAGAAAAATGGCCTGATTTTCAAAGTAATGTCGCAATATTTTCCAGCGTTGTTCAAGCGTATACACAACCATATCCGTTTAGCGGAAGGATAAAACTAATTATCTGTTAAATCAGACATGAGCTAAGTGTTATTATTCACGAAATAAACACTAGTTTAAAAAAAAACGTTAGATGGTGGACCCTTTATTATGGCACAATAATATTATTATTTGATTGATTGATTGTATATTTTGAAAACTAATTTGTATAACTAACGAAAAATAAAACCATCTTAAATAGTTTATACATAAAATATTAATGCATTGGTCACCAAACTTTTTAAAATCAAGCTCTATTAATATTTTTCGAATCATGAAAAATCTGACGAAAAAAAACTTGCCTCTTAAGTAAAAACTTAAAAAGTTTTTTTTGTATTCTTGTTCTTAAAAAAATAAACTATTTTTTTAACCAGTATTTAATTCAATTCACTGGCAGTAATTTTTTATCAAACGATCACTGATAAATACCTAATAATAGGTAAGGTTAGGTTAGGTTTCCATTTTATGTGTTAATAATTCATTCATTTTACATTAATTTTTATCAATATTGAATATACCTGTATGCTGCCATTTTAATTTTATAACTGACTACATTCATATTGAAATAATGGATACTGGCAATTTATTTAGTCTACTGCCGATTAATTTTATTTACTACCAAAACTTTGAATTAGTTACTGAACGAAAAAATACAGGCCAAAAAAATTAATTACAATATGGAAAGTGTGACAGCCTGCGCATTTTCCCGTTGAAAATTTCAAAATTAAAATATGAAAATATTGATCATAAATTCTTTAGTTTAATGACCATTGCGTTAATCTAACCTTAACTTATTCCTATAGTATGACAACATATATTAATGGTTTTAAAAATAGCACCATTTTAGGCTTTTTGAATTAATCAGTTTATGTATGTAAAATATTTAAAAAAAAACACATAAAGCCATGTTTGACACAGTTGATGTAAAATTTTGTAACATTAAGTTTATCAACTGACAATACTTGGGAAACTGCATAATTATAATTTTAAATTAATTTTAATTTAAAAAATTAATAAATTAAAAATATTTAGTTTTGATTCAATATTTATTTTAAATGATTACATGCATCTCAAATAATTGATTGGCCATCTTCAATAAATTATTGAAGATGGTCTTCAGGGAGGCCGAAACATGTAATCACTTACAATAAATTGTGAATCTAATCTAAATATTTTTAATTTATTATTTTTTTAATAAAAATAATTTAAAATTAAAAAAAAAAATGTAAAATTTTGTGTTAATTGTGTGGTGATTCATATGCATCAAACATGTACTACTTAAATTAAGAAATCGTTATGTAACGAATATGTATTTTAAGTTTATAAGCAATGTGATATTTCAACAGAATTATATTATTAAATAGTTTTTTTTTACATGTATCACGTTGAATAAGGCCTCTGTTTAGGAGACTGCAGTTTTGACTAACTCTTAGTCTTCTTCAATCCGTCACATTCAAGATACATCTGTCTCTCTCAGCTGTCACTAACAAGAGATACGATGTCTCTTAACAGTGATATTTTAGGCTACGAGTTAGTCGAAACTGCAGTCTCCTAAATAGAGGCCATACTCTACGTGATTCAAATATCCAATAAGTGCTTGAGGTTTAAGGATCCAAAAATGGTAACAAAATAGTTACTGTTGAGATATCACATCGTATTCTACCTAAGTAATCTATTTACAATCTACGTGTCTTATACATAAGGTGACTGTATAAAAATATATTCATATATCTTACATTTCATTAATACAGCCTTGATTGTTTTATAAATGCATTTACTTAACCTAAAATACGTGTAGAAGCGTCAGGTCAATCACCCATGCTCTTTAAAAAATATTTTATTACTTAAACCAGCGGTCGCTAAACATTTTAACAGTCTGACTGGATACTAGTTCCTAAAATATTGACAGGCAGAATATAAAAATTGCCGCCCTCTCTCCTCAAATGCATGTTTTCAGTACTGGATTTAGACTCTGCGGCACCCTAGTGCAAAAACAAATTTGGCGCCCTATGTCATTTTTTTTCATGCGTGGTAGGGAAAAATCTAACTTTATACTACATAAATATTAAATATAGAAAAAACGCAATAAGAAAATTTAAGCAAGTTAGATCCACGCTCGGAGTGTCGTTTAAAGGTAAAATCCGAAACGAGGTTATCCGCAGAAGAACTAAAGTAGTGGAGGCTACCCAACGAATAGGCACACTCAGGAAGGCAGAGGATCGATGATGATGGAGACTCATGCGGGAGGCTTGCGTTCAACAGTGGACGGATACAGGCTGATGGTGATGTAACAAGTTAGACCGTCCTATGCGCCCCAGCTCACTCGGCGCCCTGGGCCGCCGAGCCACTGCGCCACCCCCTAAAACCGGCACTGAATGTTTTTATCTGACATACAGAATATTTTGAGTCAATAAATAAAAAAATCAGTAAAAAAATCCAATATCTGAATTGAAATCCTTTGCGGTACAAATCAAATATGCAGACCGTAGTTTGGAGACCGCTGATTTAAAGAACATATTATATATAAATATTTTTACACTACTTTAAATTGTATAAATAAATTTAATTCTTTAATGATTATTCTGTACTTAAAATGATTTTATTTTTGAGTTTGAGGTAGATTATTCTTATTGCTTTAAATTAATTGAATATTCAATTTTAAATGGCAATTTATTTTAAATATTTAAATATATAAATATATATTTTAAGTTTGTATTTATATATTTTTCAACAACCTATATATAATGGGTGAATAAAATATTACATAATAAATATTGAATATAAATAATTGTTAATTATAAATTAATATATTTTATTATTTAATTTCCACGATTCAATAAAAGTTTTAAATTTATATTTCATGATATTTCCTAGTGGCTTTTTGTCATTATTAATTTCTCATGCGTTTTAAATATAAAAATAACACGAATAAAATTACGTATCATATAAATATATATATTTGTAGAAATATATTTGTAACTACTTAAAAGAGATCCCAAATTTGTTATGTGAATATTTAGATGTGGGTACTCAGGTCTGAATAAATCTTCTATGAAGCTCTTAATAAAAAAAAACCACGCTATTCAATGTCTATATCATGACTTATTTTAGCTCGCAGATAAAAAAAATCGTGGCACCTCTAACTTGCTATGGCGCTCCAATTCTTGACGCCCTCGGACTGTATTTGAAGTGCCTAGATTACTAGACGCAAATAAAATGTTTTCTTTATTATTAAATAATTTTATATTTGCCTACTTTAGTAGAATGTAAATTGAATAGAATAATACTACAAAAAAAATCTTTAGCATTCTTTAGTAGAATTAGAAGCAATCAACATTACATTACCATAGGTCATACAGAAGAATTCTCGGAATATCCTGGAGAGACCACGTCACCAACAATAAGGTTCTCAGGATAATCAAGGAAGATAGGCACCTGATAAGAACCATCTCAGAGAGGCGAACCCGATGCATCGGTTACATCATGCGCCACGATGGTCTTCTTCACGACATTGTGGAGGTGATGGTTGAGGGTAGAAACTGTAGAGGGCTCCCTAGACGGGAGTATTTGCAGCAAGTGTTCGAGGACATGAGTTGTAGCTCTTATGCTGAGCTGAAGAGGGTTGCGGAGGACCGAGAGGAATGGAGATCGATATGCAAGATTCTGTTGCTGCAAGCCAATCCACTGGATTGATACTACGAAGAAAAAGGCTAGATTAGATCAGCTTCATACATATTAATTTATCGTTTTTTTAAAGTGATCATAAATTTAAAAAAAATGAACGACAGAAGGCAAAAGAGTGAAATATATATATGTTTATATATATTGGATTGATCTAAAATATATAGTAGTGACTCAAATAATATAGAAATAAAAGAAAAATTTACACTGTAATGTCACCAACTACATCTTTCATCCTCTTTGGTGTTAAGCGTTAGGTTAGTGGTTTTAGATTGACATACAGTACCACTAGAAACCTTCATCCATGATGATATCACAATACCAACTTAGTAGCTTAGTGTACAAGCTCTTTAACCCTTTCGCATTGGTTGTCGGCATATGCCGTCAAAGATTCCCCGACCGTTGACATCGTTTAACGTAGTATATCGTTTTGCTACTTTCAGTACTCATTGTGACATCTACGGTAGAAAATTAGAAGTGCAGTCATTCCCTTTATCAACCTACATGTATTATTTACAGGAATCTGTAAGGCATGTAAGTAAATATCGTCACAGGAGCGATTTTTATGTAAACCACATGTGTCAATGCCATCACATGTATGGAGTTACATAATGAAGGTTTGTTGAATATAATAGTTTTATCTGATGGCTAAAGGATACAACAATCAATGTGATATATGAAAATAGGTCAGATAAGTACATTTATGCTTCAAATACTAGTGTTAAGCAAAAAAATGGTTTGAAAAATTCACGCCGTATTGACAGTATAATTTGTATTCCACCGAGCCGTAGCGAAAGGGTTATTACAAGGTTGTACCAAGTGTGAACACAAAAGATACAGAAGTGACTGTAAGAGAGTGAATTCAAGTCTTCACCAGCAAGTATTGATGTCTACAAACACTGCAATTACGAGTAATTTTATATCAAATTACTGGTATTATGATTGGTATTATAGTATGTGCAAAGCACACTCCTGATATCATCAACATTTCAATTCTTATTGCTGTACACCAGCAAAAGCCAGCGTTTTCTTTCATCTTCTGCCTCTTTACTGGAAAGCCATCAGTATGATCATAAACGGTACAGCTATGACGCACAGAAGATAGATGGATGTTCGAGGTTCACACTCGGATATAACCACAAATTCCTCGTTCCACAAAGAGTCGTTGTCCCTCACCGGTACCTCCAACACCACCTGTTGAAGAAAAATACAAGTAATTATCCAGCATGTTCCCATGTACAGGTTTTCTGGGACAAGGCATACATAATATGGGCTTCTAAAACTGTGCATGCAATGCATATTGCGGTGTCTAGATTATTTTTTATGTATACAGATCCAGCAGAATGCCGACAGATGTTGATAGTGATTCTGAAATCTCATCTGTGGAATTCTATGACGCTTACCATGGTGCATATGGCTAAAAGCTGCATGTGAGTGTTGATCCGCCAACGTCATAGAGTACAGCCCGAGATTCACGCATCGTCCTTATTACTACAGGAATAACTATGAATGGGTGGTCTTCACGGGACGACTTTTGTCTACCACCAATTTTAATTGATAGGCTATGACTGGCATTTTACGGGTGATGGATCAAATTCACACCAACCAACAAAGGGGTATTTTAGAGGTCATAAATCGATTACAAATCCTTATTTTTTTAATCTCGGTCGGGGATCGAACGCACGACCTTTGGCTTGCAAAGCAAACGCTTTGTATACCCGCCGGTAACATTTTCCTATGTACAGGTTTTCTGGGACATGGCATATATAATATGGGCTCGTAAAACTGTGCGTGCAATGCAATTTGCGGTGTCTAGATGAACCAAAATATGGAGCAGAAGTAAGTATTATTTATTTGTATTTAAAAAGAATAACAAAGAATAAACTAAAAATCAACAAGCATTAATGAAATGCTCTTGAGGCTAGAACAAGAAGAGTAGTACAAAAAAAAAACACTGTCCGTTCCGACTATTGTCGAGTGAAGTTGGCGTCACACTAAATATTATCCAAAAAACAAACGTTGGGAAACAATTTAACAAACCTGAAAATATCAAAATACTCGAAAAACAAAAAAAAAATTTCAAATTTTGTTCGAAATTCGAATCTTCTATCAATACTAAATAACAATTAAAAGGCTAATGTTCTGTAATGTGGAGAAATCGTATTCACGATCATGCAAGGTAAAAGTTCTTAGATACCATGTGTGTGGTCTGCATGACTGCTACACTGGAATTCTATACAAGATGATAACAAGATTTGAAACCACGATAATAAATATCAAGACTTGAAGCGTTACTCCTTACTAATAGACTCGGTAAATCCTTTTACATTCGGAACTCACAAAGTAAGTAAGTAGTTTAAGTCAAACGGAAAAATTATAAGTTATTTATCGCTTTAATTCGATCAATTTTTTGGTTTTACCTTTTCAGTACTGAAGAAAGAAAGAGGCATGGCGCAGTTATCCGAAGAGTTCTTGCATTCCATAACAGCTCCTTTAGTTAGGTCGTAGATGGTCTTCTGCAGATCAAACTTGACCCTTATGTAGTTGGTCTGAACTTCGTTCTCGCTGTTGAACACGAAAAAGTAGTATCCATTCGAAGGTACCCTATAAATATATGGAATAAAAAAAACGTTAAGAACATCAGACGAATACTCTGTGGGTTTTAAAAAAGAAAGGAAGGTTTTGTTAATTATTCAGTAACTCACTAATAATCGTAAAATTTGTTGGGTTTTGTTCTCAAGTCAAAATATAAGTTCTAAATACGAATTAGTTGGCGCCAATAGTAAGTTCTGGAATGATTCTTCATTATATGTGTTTTCTCCTTCATTAAGATCTCGTCAAAAAACAGACCAACACAAACGTAACACAAGTCTCTCGCATGCATCGTCCTGGTTGAGGGTAATATAGAGCAGAGCTCCGCAACCGGTGTGCCCCGACACACTAGTGTGTCGTGAGCCGATACAGGTGTGCCGCGGTCAAATTTGACAATATTAAATTAAATAATTTTACAATGGTCTTTCTGCGCTTATCACCTACTTATAGACTGGCAACTGCGTAGTATGCTATGTACACTACCCACACGAAATAAAAATGTATGAAATTATATAATTTATCAAATTATTATCTATTATACTAGCTTTCGGTGTGCCGCCTTAATTTTATACAGAACTTTGGTGTGCCACGGAATGTAAGGAAGAACTTTGGTGTGCCGTAGGTGAGAAAAGGTTGCAGAGCACTGATATAGAGTACCGGCTGTAGACTCTGCGGCGCCAAAGGGTATTCTCTCTTTAGCGCCTCATATTGTTTATAATTTTAAAAAATCTAAGAAATATTGGTTGCCCTTGGTGCCCTTAGCTTATTTGACGCCCATGGGCACCGACCCACTTCGCCACCCTCTAAGACCGGCTCTGGTAATAGAGCATGCCCAGTCGCAAAGAGTTTGTTTACAACCTGTCGATAATGGTCAGCACATCAGCAGTGGAATTCTCTATGATAACTGCATCATCAGGCTACTATAGAACACACACATTGAGATTCGTTCACAGCCACTCTTCGATCTGGTGGTAACAACTTTAGAAGGATGAAGTCCATAACGAGGGTGAAGAGATACGGAGCAAGTATGCAGCCTTGTCGCACGCCAGTGGACACCTTAGCCCTTTCGCATTGGTTCCATTCGCGTCAAAAATTGTCCACAGGGATGATCAGTGCGGACTGTTTAATGATTTCTAGTACTAGTTACTGAGTGAAATACTCCAAGATTTATTAAAGGGAACTATGGATCTAACCTGTAGGTGATGGTGTTGGATCTTGAGACTTCTGCATGCTTGCTAGAAGACGATGGCGTGGCTGCGCAGAGATGGTGAGGAGACAATGGCAAGTTGAGGATCAGACCGTCGCACTCCAGCAGCGCTTCCTCACTGGAGGAGAAGGAAGACCAGAACTCTGAGCGAGACATGTCGTTGGGAGTTGTCTCGTTGAGCACGGAGTGGTGTTCTGCGTAGCCATCGGGAACGAAACCCTGGACAATTAAAAAATATTTTAAATCGTTCACATCCCCCATCTAATCAAAGCTACTCTAGATCGCCTGGATTGTCATATGAATGCACGGTAAGTGAATGAGGAGCAGTTTGCCAAGGCAAATAACTTGTCGAGAAGCATATTGACATTTATTTTACTTAAAAGCAGACTGACATGTTTACTAAATAACAACCCCCGAGCAGAGATTGTCACGGTGGTCGTGAGTCACTGCGCCGAACACTCATAGCGGCCGCCTGGCGAACTATGGCGCTTCACATGAATTTACTTAAAGGAGGATCAAAATGGCGACGACAGCGCCATGTCTTAACGTACTAATATTTTCACATATGCGTGTCTGACGAGCGAACAAAAATAAGAGACGGAAGATCGTATATCAGGACTTTTCGGCAACTGCCTGCAAGTATTTTATCGAATTTATATCAAAGCGTACTGACGTGTACATATTATTTATTGTCATGATTCGGTCCGGAGAGTAGGAAGGGGGATGGGTGGAGCTTAAGAGAATTAAGAGATGAGTTTAAACATATATAATTAAATAAGTTTTACTATATTTAAGCTGCCAAATTAAGTTACTACATTTAAAGTGCATATATGGCAGATTGGGTATTGCACAACCCACCCAATCCTGCTGGAATAAAAACTTTATTATTATTATTATTATTATTATATATAAAAAAATTTAATGGTTAATTAAAGATAATTAAAATAATGAACTTACTTCTTCTATTGCAGCATTTCCTTTCTCGTCATGTTCATTGAGAAAATCTGCCAGCGCTGGTTGAAGCATCAACTGCCGACGTTTTCGTCTACCTTTGGGTTCTTTGCCCTTTCTTGCACCTTTTGCTGTAGAAATAAGTACAAATTAATAAAGAGAAGTGCTTAATGAGACAAAATCAAAAATTCTTGATAGCTAATGCATATGATCGCAAAAAAATCGACATTTATATAATAACCAAAACACTGCAAAAATACGTGGAAAAAGAGAATTTGGTGTAGTTGCCTACGTGGTTAAAATCTTCGTTTGGGAAACGAATCTGGTAGAAAATATATGAATATTAGTGATAAGGAAGTATTTTTTACTAGTTTTCAGCCGTTTCTGCTCTTCCACTATCTCCGTCAGAAGACTTTGAAGAGCTTGGATTTTTCTGTCAGCCTCGTTCTCTTCAGGTGATTCCTCTGATGATGAAGAGACCGTCTCATTGGAATTACTCTTGGAAGCAACGTCTACCTGGGGAGAAGCATTCAGCGAAAGTCTTACATAGTTAAACAAAGTCAACAAAAAACAAGTACGTATGAGAATTTAACTTCATAATCAATATGTTACGATTTATATATGATACAGTATATGCTGCATTTAAAAGCACACGAAAGCCTTTGCCACTTTCAAAAAAGTACATTTTTCATGTAAACTCATACAGGAGAATATCGATAGATGGTGATAGTAATTCTGAAGTCTAATCTGTGAAATTCTATGTCGCTTAACATGCTGTATATGGCTAAGCGCTGCATGTGGAGTGTTGATCCGCCAACGTCATAGACTACAGCCAGAGATACACGCATCATCTCTATTATTACAGGAATTTTACTATGAATGGGTGGTCTTCACGGGACGACTTTCGTCTACTACCAATATTAATTAATAGGCTATGACTGGCATTTTACGGGTGAGGGATCAAATTCACACCAATCGGGGGTATTTAAGAGCTCGGAAATCGATCAATAAAATATATTTTTTAATCTCCGTCGGCGATCGAACCGACGACTTTTGGCTTGCATAGCAAACGCTTTGACCGGATAAAAAACTGACCGCCTTTTTGCGTGCATTCAAATACAGGACGGGACAAGGAGGTTTTTCTAAAACGTGTTCCCACTTGGCCCGGCAGTCTGACGCCTACCGCGCTTAGGATCTGGTCAAGGTTTCAATCAGTCCCGCTTTAAGACACCTCTTCCTGGCCGAAGTAAAGCCTCACGACATTGCATGAACGTATAGCATTGTATTTATTTAAATTTTTGTATTACAGCTTAATTTTAAATAAATAAGAGTAAACTCAAATGTCGGGGCATTAGTCAATCTCTTGGTATAAATATATATATGATGTATTTTCGCTTAATGGGTTTACCTGTGTGGAATTCTTTTCAATGGCCAGTCTATCGTTCAGCCTATCCAAGATATTCTTCCCCCTGGTTCCCAAGCTGTTCAGTTTCTGGAAGACGTCTTCGAAGATCTCACTTGAAGTCTGTCCGTCAATGTCGTCGCCTTCTTCAGCTTTTTCAATTTCTTCCAAAACTTCTTCCACCTGATTAACAACAATAACATTATCACATGTAAGAAAATATCTAAAGAGAATTTAGAATATCTACTAGGTCTTTTAACATTCAGCCGAGAGGTTACCGATGGGATACAGCCGCTAAACTGCTTTTTTCTAATTGGATACAAGTACCCTTTCATACAAAATTGTATTTTTTTCATTTAGAATAGGAATTTAAAATTCAATAGTACAAACATTAAGCAGATTTAAGTTCGTCCCGATGAAGGTGGGTTATCTGCAAAATCGGTAAAAAAGTAATAAAAATTAACATTAAGTGGTTTTGCAAAGTGTATCATTTCATTGTTTCATGACAAACCACAAAACCACAGTCTTTTTTCAGAGCATGTTATACTCGCATATTTCGGTAAACTTATCAAACTTTCGGTCCGGGGCATAGCGTATGCTTTCAGACCCCAGCCAGTTCACAACAAGCTACTCGTCGCGGTCGGTGCACAACCACTTACTGGCCACCGGACGCCCGTGATGAGGCACCAATGACAGACAGCCACGTATAATACTAATGACACACTCGTGATGAAAAGAGACGAGGGATCGCATATTGAGGATTTCAGCACCAGCCCGCAAGGACTATATCCAAGTGATAGCACTACTTACTAAAGAGTTATTGATTATATTTTATGTAATTATGTTTATGAAAGATCATTTGCGATCGTAATAATAAATTATGTACCTTTTCTTCCGCCTTCGAATCATTGATTGTAGTGTTTTGAACCAGTTTTGTTGGATATTCCAATTTCGGATTTCCAGTAGGGATTTCTTCCACCACTTGCGTAACGTTCTGTTCATCAGCTGCTGATAATGTTTGATTTAAGGATTCAACTTCATTTTTTTCCAATTTGTTGTCGATGTTTAAGTCGCCTACTCCCTTTTCTCCTTCCAATTGCTCTCCATCATTTTTGTTACTGGTGTCAGTCTCCAAGTCTAAAATTCATAAAAGAAACATTCGTTAGAAGAAAACACTGATTTCAACATGATATAGCCCTTGCTGACTGGTTTCGAAAACCTCGATATACAATCATTCGTCTCTTATTTCTGTTCGCTTGACGTAGATGTAGGTGTCGTCATTTTGTAATGCCTTTAGGAGGACTAGTTACCGAGGGTGTCACCGATCACGGCACGCAGTCAGTTGTGTGTCGACGGCGACTCGATCATAGTGTACTGTGGCCCGGCCTGAATGCTGTGGTCCGGGCCAGAAGTTTGTTGTATCAACACTTGAATTATTTTGGATAATCCACGAAAGCAGAACGATGCTTAAAACAAGAGTTTTTTTTATATTATGTAGTCCTATAACATTCAAAACATATCTAAAACCAGTGTTAAAAAATGCAAATAATAAGACGAATATATAGTTCAATGTCACATAATAATTTTCGGAATACAGTGGTACCTTGGCATATGAATGCCCCAACATACGAGCTTTTTGAGATACGAGCCGTCGAGCGAGTGATTTTTTGCTTCGAAATACGAGCAATCGATTTAGCGGGTCAGCCGGTGGCACACAAACCGCGCGTCACGCTTTCCCGCGTGAATCCCCCGGCCACGGTCAGAGAATCAGTTATCAGTGTGCTCTCGCTGTCAAAGCATCTTTGATAAGTCGTGCTCGCTATTAATTTTGATGGAGAAATTTTCTTTGAGATACAAGTAATTTGAAATACGAACAAGGTTGCGGAATGAATTAAACTCGTATGTCGAGGCACCACTGTATTTCGATTGGTACAAGAATGAGATCACTTGAAGAATACTGTAGTTATAAAAACAAAAATGAAAAAAAATCCTTTTATTTACCTTTAAAACTAAGGAATTTTCCTTCTTCCTCGTTAATGTTGGTATCTCTATGTCTATGAGTCAGTTCTGGAACATTGACGATATATTTTGGTCTGTTTTGCTTCAACTGTGCTTTTGTGCTCTTCTTTGCTGCTTCGTGCATCGTGCGAAGCTGGTTCAGAATCATTTTAAGAACCTGATGAAGAAGAAAATCCATCTTATTAAAAATCATACCAAGAAAGTGGATATTGCTCTGAATGAAACGTGCCGGGTGAAACATACGGCGAGAAGTCACCACCAAGAAGTTCACCAAAGCAACCCACGACACTCTCCACCCGATGTTTATGTATCAAAATATAACCACACGGCTCAAATCAAGAAGAAGTTGCGGCTGAACATGAAGAGAAGAGAAACTGAGGGGAATACTTGTATTACCCCGAAATAGGACCTAGCCTAGAATATATGGAGGTCGCTTAACAGACTTCGGATCGGAGTATACAAGACGAGGACACAAATGATATCCTGGCAGCTTTACAGCGGGCCGACTGAATGTGACTGCGGCGTGGATCAGACCCTGTCACACCTTCTGGAGTGTGCGCTGTGCCTGAATAGCTGCACCCAGCAAAACCTGATGATGGCCGGGAGTAACGCCATCGACTTGAAATGACATGAGACAGAAAATAACCCTGTTGTTTCCGACACGATTAAATATATAAAATCG
Organism: Glossosoma conforme; assembly: GCA_022606575.1. Classification (NCBI taxonomy): domain Eukaryota; kingdom Metazoa; phylum Arthropoda; class Insecta; order Trichoptera; family Glossosomatidae; genus Glossosoma; species Glossosoma conforme. The sequence goes on along the minus strand of JAGTXR010000058.1, from coordinate 2,295,596 downwards.
CCAATAATATTAAAAAACTAAGGGGAAATAACTGGTAGCATCGCAACTTTTACCAACACAACAGAAACCAACATAGAAAAATAAATTTAAACTTAGAAACAATGACAAATGAATAGTTTCTGAAGGGATGTTTACCTTGGGATCTGGAGTATCTTTCTCATCGCTATGTCCCGAAGGAGCCCGATGTGGAACTAGGTTCTCCAATATTGGATTACGAGGTTCGTGAAATTGAACTCCACTCAAATGTCGAGTCATATCATCTGCAAGAAAAATTCAAGACGTATTAATAAAAGTCAGTTTGCCGGTAGGTATAGCTCAATGGTCAAAGCGTTTACTTTGCAAGCCAAAGGTTCGCAAAAATTAAATATTTTTAATTGATTTCTGAGCTCTAAAATACTCCCGGTTGGTGTGAATTTGATCCCTCACCCTTAAAATGTCAGTCATAGCCTATTATTCTAAATTGGTGGTAGACGAAAGGCATCCCGTGAAGACCACCCGCTTATAGTAAATTCCTGTAATAATTAAGGATGATGCGTGAGTCTCGGGATGTAGTCTTTGACGTTGGCGGATCAACACTCCACACGCAGCGCTTAGCCATATGCACCATGGTAAGCGACTAAGAATTCCACAGATGAGACTTCAGAATTACTATCAACTTCTGTCGGTATTTTCCTGTATGTGTTTCATTCTTCACGGGACGACTTTCGTCTACCACCAATTTTGATTAATATGCTATGAACGGTATTTCACGGGTGAGGGATCAAATTCACACCAACCGGGGTATTTTAGAGCTCAGAAATCGATTAAATTTTTAATCTCCCTCAGGTATCGATTCCGTGACCTTTGACTTGCAAAGCAAACGCTTTGACCACTGTTCTATACCCGCGGGCATCGGTTATGTACAGATAATAAAAAATCATCGGAGAATGTTTTTATGTGGTGAAGTTGTTTGAGCATTCTTCAATTGGTGATAGGATAAGCAAATGGTTTATAAAACCTACCCACCTGGTCTATTGACCTGCGCATCAGGCTTCACACCACGAGGATGCATGATCTTCATGAGCGTGGCGTTGTCGATGCGACCATCGTTAGCCAACAGGATCTCGTCCAACTCCTCAGAAGAGTCGTCTCCGATGTAGGCGCACTCCTGAAGATGCTTGTGGCCTCGTATCATGATGAGGGAAGCTCCGGGCCATCTATGGATACACAATTTCGTTTACTTTTCAGGAGCATAGATAATCAGAATGATCAATCTCGGGGTCACGTTCTACAGATTTTCGGGACAATACAGAATAACGTTTATTTATTTGTTTATTTAATTTTTACTTTTCCACATCCTCTTTCTCATTATACACACAGTCACACAGTTCTCATTATACTAGTACTTGCTATTATACATTCTAAGCTATAATATAGCATATATAGCACTGCCAAGTTATATCCGTTTATATAATATATATTGACATCAGCATGACGTAGCCCTTGCTGACTGGTGCCGAAAACCTTGATATACAATCTTTCATCTCTTTTCTGATCGCTTGCCATACATTTATGTGTCCGCCATATTGGGACTAGTTATATTGACCGCCGCTTACGGCACTGGTGACCGACCACGGGCCGCACGGGTCAGGTGTAGGCTGACGCCCGAAACGGCCGGTGGCATGTCATTCCGCCTGGCCGGAAGCTTGTAAAGTTTTAACATAAATATATGTCAATGTGCTTCTGAAAAAAGTCTGTGTTTTGCTGACCTGCTCCTCATCATGCCCTCACGCGACGGAATAACAACCTTTTTGAGAGAGAGGAGCATGTTATGATATAAACATCTCTAAAAAAGACGATGACAGGTCGGGGGTCGTCATCGGGACGCGTGAAGGAAGGATGCAGAAGCAGATCGCCAAGCAAAGAACTTGTTTGAAAGCACAATTTGCGTTTATTTCCAATATAAGACTTCATTTTCCCAGCCCGACCATAACATGTTGTTTCGTGGGCCTCGGTAAACGACCGAAAACCGTTTGCGCCAACCTGTATATGTGAAACATGTAAAGATACTAGTGAAGGATTCCAAGAGTTTGAAGTGTTATGTATAAGAACAGTTGGGATCAATTGAGAAAGTTATGAAGGTTGCTAGAAAAAAGGCTTGTTGAAATGATTGAACTTTTGAGTTCCATAAGATTTCTTTGTACCTGACACAGGTGGAAACAGTTACGATGGATCCTTGGAGGAGGTAGAAGCCCCAGTACTCCTTCATGTCGTCTTCTAGTGTCAGCTCTCGTGTCATACTGACTGGCACCAACTCGCTGGCTAGAGATGGCTGCGAGTCCATGAGGAAGGCGTTGAACGTCGCATTCGAGTGGAGCAACTGCCTCTAAAATAAGAAACTATCGGGTCAAATTATAAACGATTGATGATGGAGCCTTTACTCCGAAAAAATTTCATCTAACAATTTTTTCTACTCATATTCACACCATATTTGGAGCAAATTGTCACCACATAAAACTTTTATGTGCCATTTAGAAACACATACGATTCCCGATAACTTTGAGAGTAAAAACTCGAGCATTTCAAGAGGCGGTACTCTATTACCCGTGGCATATTTTTAATGGTTCTTTAATCGGAAATTTTTCAGGAAATCTTATGATTTACTCAACGCTCCCGATGCCTGAATTATTTGGTTCCAATCATTCCAACCGGCGACACGTTGATTGCAACATTCGGTGACCCTTCCATGGTTTAGATCGCGCCCAATATTGCTTAACTTGAGTGATCTAGCAAAAACCACACAAAAATGCTATTTCAATTGCTTTTTTTCAGTTACGTGTAATAAATTCGGTAGTTAAACGTGATCTACTTTAAAGTAAGCATTATAATAAACACACCGTTTTGTGTCATTGTTTCTCAATGCTTTTTGGAATTAAAATCGTTCTTTTGGTGGTCGATTAACATTGCTATTAGACATTTTACTTCAATGTGGCATATTTTCAGTTTGTTTTAATTGTCGCTATTACTTGTTACTACCGTAGAGATTGATAAAACCCAGACAGCTCGGCTGCATTTATGTGAATATTATACATATTCCGATTACTTGATAACCAATGCAAAATACTGTACCATCCTTCTCTCTAATTTACGATTGTTATTCTGTCGCGTGGTTTCAGGATCAGGAGCAGATTAACAACGCAAAGACTTTTTCTGAAGCACATTGACATACACATTTCGATAACTTTACAAACTTCTGGCCCAGACCTTCTCATAGCATTCATCCCGGGATAACAACAATGCGATCTTGCCGCCGTCGGCTCACGACTGACTGGGCGCCGCGGTCGCTGACACCCAGCGCCGCAAGTGATGATTTATATCACTAACGTCACACCCGTGACCGGACTTGTCCGAAACGCCAATATGGCTACACATACATTTGCGACAAGCGAACAGAAATAAGAGACGAAAGATATCGAGGTTTTCGGTACCAGTCAGCAAGGTAAATCTCGATTGTGTCATTAGTTTTATACGTGGCTGACTGTCATTGGCGTCTCATTAGTTCTCTAAATCGCTACTTGCGGTGCTGGGTGTCACCGACCACGGGTGCCCGGTGGCCAGTAAGTGGTTGTGCGCCGACCGCGTCGAGTGGCGTGTTGTGAACTGGCTGGGGTCTAAAAGCATACGCTCTGCCCCGGAACGAAAGTATCATGCTGATGTCACTATATATCAATTCGTTATTCTTTATATATATATTATTGTAATTTGATTTATTACCTGGCACCAAGTTGTAGACACTTTGTTGTCTATTAGTCTCATGTCGCTCATTCCTACAGGATAGAGCTGACCCGAAAACACGAAATATCTAAAATACAATAATTCATATTGTTATTAATACTTTTGATATTTCAAGAAACTGTAAAGAAAAGTTATTTTGCTTTGTGATCTGCTCCTGCTTCCTTTCTCCACGCAGCCACGTGACGAGCCCGCGCCTTGTCGCCTTTTTAAAAACAGGGCGTTGTCAAAATTTATTAAACGTTCGAATCGTAGTTATATATATATATATGATCGTGTCGTAAACAAGAGTATCATCCTGTCTGCCCAGAAGTGGGCGACGTCGATGGTGTTACTCCCGGCCATCATCAGGTCTTCCTGGGTGCAGCTACTCGGACACAGCGCACACTCGTCTCTTTCATTTGTGTCCTCGACTATAGTTATCCTAGTTAATATAAACTTTAATATGCTTGAATACATTGTATCACTCAGCGTATATTAGCATATTCATATCATAAAAGAGAAAATATATACATGAAAAAGATTTTCCACATTGTTGATTTAAATTACTATATCTAATTCTATGTAAACAAATAATACTGTTAATATTTAATCTTTTCATTTGCGGTTCATAAAAACGTGTTTGCTGAAGAAAAATATCAACACAAAAAGATTCATAAAAAATTTCTGCCAATAAAAAGACTTTTTTGTCGGCATTTTTTGAAAAGTGACTGAAATTATCATTTCAGCTTACATTAGTAAGAGTATAAAGATATCTCTGATTTAAATCTTGTTTAAATATAACTTTGTTATTCAAACGCCGGCGGGTATAGCTCAATAATCAAATCGTTTGCTTTGCAAGCCAAAGGTTTGATCTCTGATGGAGACTAAAAAAAATCGATTTCTGAGCTCTAAAATACACCGGTGAATTTGATCCCTCACTCGTAAAATGCCAGTCATACTCTCTTCATTTAAAATTGTCATTTAAAATTGGTGGTAGATGCAAGTCGTCCCGTCAAGACCACCCAATTATAGTAAATTCCCGAAATAATGAGGATGATGCGTGAATGCACTGTAGTCTATGCCGTTGGCGGATCGACACCACATTCAACGCTTACCCATATGCAGCAAGGTAAGCGTCATTGAATTCCACATATGAGAATTACTATGACCATCTGTCTCTATTCTCCTCTATGCGTTTACATTAAAAGGAAGTTTACTTTTGGGCATCTAATTATTTTGTCAGTAATAAATACAATTATTGGGCATTTATTATTATGAAATGGTCAGTAATAAATACACAAAAAGGTTAGTCAAAATAACAAATTGGCAGAAGAAAAATAATAAATTGGCAGCAGCAATTAAAGAATGTTAATTAATCATAGGTAAGGTTATGTTAGATTTCCATTTCATATACAAATTATCATTCGTTTTACATGAATTACTAGCAGTATTGAATATATTACTGTCATTTTAATTTTCTAACTGACCACATTCATACTGACACAGTGGATACTGTCAATTTATTGAATACACTGCAATTTATTTAATTTACTTCCAATTCATATAATTTATTGTTATAACCTTGAAATTGTTACTGAACAAATAAACACTTCGGGTATAACTCAATGGTCAAAGCATTTGCTTTGCAAGCCAAATGTTGTGGATTCTATCCCCGACAGAGATTAAAAAAAAAAGATTTTTATTAAGGATATTAAATTTTGAGCTATAAAATACCCCCGATTGGTGTGAATTTGATTCCTCACCCGTATAATTCCAGTCATAGCCTATTAATTAAAATTTTTGGTAAACGAAAGTCGTCCCGTGAAGACCACCCATTCATAGTAAATTCCTGTGATAATAAGGATGATGCATAAATCTCGGTCTGTAGCCTATTACGTTGGCTGATGAACACTTCGCAAGCAGCGCTTAGCCATATGCACCATGGTAAGTGTCATAGAATTCCACAGATGAGACTTTAGAATTACTATCGCTATATGTCGGTATTCTCCTGTATATATTTACATAAACAAAACTGTCCTTTCTATAAGTTCCAGATATGATATGTATATGAGATGAAGAGTGTTTTGCTGTTCTGAATGTGGTCTTTAGAAGAGATTGAGACGATGATAACATAGCTATATAGGATGACAATGGACTTAATCCTTTACCTGAGGTATAGGGGTACGGCTATGAAGAGGGATGGTAGCAAGGCCACTAGCAGCATCAGCCTCAGTGCCCTCAAAGGACCTCTCCAACTGGCTGGAAGACTCGGAGATACATCTCGTCTCGTAAAGTGACTCTTTCTCATACCAAACTTCTCATCATTGAATCCTGAAATTAAAAATAAATATATTTTAATACTTTTTTTATGTAAACATATACAGGAGAATAGCGACATATCGTAATAGGCAAACGATGCATTGGCCGACCCCCTACAAGATGGACTGACAATATAAGAAGATTAGCGGGAGTGACCTGGATGTGGAAGGCGGAGGATTGAAAAGGATGGAGACTCATGCGGGAGGCCTACGTTCTACAGTGGTCGGACACAGGCTGATGATGATGATGAATTCTGAAAACTCATCTGTGAAATTCTATGACGCCCACGATGGTGCATTTGACTAAGCGCTGCATGTAGAGTGTTGATCCGCCAACCTCATAGACTACACCCCGAGATTCACGCATCATCCATTATTATTACAGGAATTTATTACGAATGGGTGGTCTTCACGGGACGACGACTTTCGTCTACAACCAATTTTGATTAATAGGTTATGACTTGTGAGAGATCAAATTCACACCAACCGGAAGTATTTTAGAGCAAAAAAATCGATTACAAATATTATTTTTTACTAATCTCCGTCGGGGATCAAACCCACGACCTTTGGCTTACTATACCCGCCGGCAAATGAATGAATACAATTCATTTTAATTACATGTATTTACATATAATCTATATTTATGTTTGTACGGAACACATTGCAAGTATAACTTCTTATCTGGTTAGGAAATTAACCCAGTTAATAAATGTAATATAAAATCAACTTATATAACTTGAAGTATTTAAAATTTATCATCATCCTTATAAAGCGATGACTATTACATCACCGTCATCATCAGAAGAAAGAAGAAAATAAAATTTGAATTTAAAAATAAATTTATTTTTTGAAAATAGAATAAATTTAAAATATTTTATAAGCCAATGAAAATTATACATAATTTATTCTTATATTACGTATTATATGTATTATGAAATATGTCATTTATCATAAATTGAATGTATACTTATTTTTAAGGTTAAATAATTTTAATATTTACAAATACATATAATTTTTACCTACAAATTTTACAAGATTGTGGGTGTACTCTCTGGGTCATGGGTGTTCTGTCTTTGGTTCGAATCCTTAAGTCCACTATTCCTTTTTCTTTGATTAATGGGGAAAATATGAAATTTGATCATATCTTCTATACAGTTGTATCAAATGATTCTAGTTTATGGTCAATATTTATGTAAAGAAAAGTATCTACTAAAGGGTCCGCCATCTAACGTTTTTTTTTCAACTATTGCTTATTTCGTGATCGGTAACACATAGCTCATATCTGATTTGACAGATAATTAGTTTTATCCTTCCGCTAAACGAATATGGTTGTGTATACGCTTGCACAATGCTAAAAAATATTGCTACATTACTTTGAAAATCATGCTATTGTCCGCCATCTTACGTTTTTTTTCAACTAGTGCTTATTTCGTGAATGGTAACACTTAGCTCATGTCTGATTTGACAGGTAATTAGATTTATCCTTCCGCTGAACGAATATGGTTGTGTATACGCTTGAACAACGCTGAAAAATATTGCGAAATTACTTTGAAAATCAGGCCATTTTTCTTCGAAAATGAGCAAGGAGTGGCCGTTACAGTCAATAGCGATCGTTATCGGGCCATTTTTGTTCACAAAAATTGAAGAAAAGGATATTGGCAACATTTGGTTTCAACAAGACGGCGCTACGTGCCACACAGCCGAAGCTACACTCGGCGGACCCTATATATATTATATCAAACGCATTGCTAGGCTTATATACAATATCTTCAATTCTTTACATATTGACATCAGCATGATGTAGCCCTTGCTGACTGGTACCGAAAACCAAATTTTAAAATCTTTCGTCCCTTATTACTGTTTGCTTGTCATACATTTATGTGTCCGCCATATTATGTGTTAGTTTTATACACTGCCGCTCGTGGCGCGGGCGAGAGCCCATCCCGAGCGCGGAGCCAGTTGAGTCCCGCCCGTCGGCGAGAGCATATTTGTATTTTGGCCCGACCGAATGCTGTGACTACGTCCGTGCCACAAGGTTGTAAAGTTTATCGTAAATATATATCGACGTGCTTCTGTCAAGTCTTTGCTATTAACCTGCTCCTACTCCTGCCATCACGCGACTGAATAATAACCTTCTGAGAGAGAGGAGGCTGTTAATATTTTCTTCTTTACGAAATAACATAAAAATAGGACTTTCTTAAGCAAAATATTCAAAGTCTTGTATTATTCAGTACAATAGGGCTAAAAATGGCATCTTAGAATTGAAAAAGAAAACTTCATGAAATCTATTCAGCTTTGTTCGAGATTTATCTCATCAAAATAAAGAGTACGCGTGGCTCCGAATTAAAAGAAAATCCATTGTTAATGTGAGAAATTATTAAGTAAAACAATGTACACTATCTATCTTGTTTGTGTTGGGTCAACATGTTCATCTCCCTACATAGAAACAAAGCTATGATAAGTGGTTTCAAGCAATGATTCCAAAGGCTAACGTACTATTCTTAATTGTATGTTTCAGGGCTTGTTAAATTACGGGCCGTGGGTAAAGCACGGTCTGACAGCTTCTTTTTGTGCAGTCCACGAACTAATAATTAAATAAAAATATCTTACAGTAAAAAATTCTCCCATAAGTGCGACTAACGACAAAGATCTGTATTCAAAATACAAATGATTTATGTTAAAAAAAGGAAGAATATGTTAAAAATAACAAACATACTAGTATAATATAGTGTAGCTTCAATATCGTAGATTGTTCTCATGGATGTTTTTGGTCCTGACCTTACGTTTTTTAAAGCATCTGAAATTCACATGAAATTACGACAGAATATTACAACATAGAAAGTTAATATGAATGGGTGGTCTTCACGGGACGACTTTCGTCTTTCACCAATTTTGATTTATAGGCTATGACTGGCGTTTTACAAGTGAGGGATCAAATTCACAACGACCATTGAGTATTTATTACTTAGAAATCGATTAAAAGATTTTTTTTTTAATTTTCTTTAATATCTTTCGGGGATCAAACCCACAAACTTCGGCTTGGCAAGCAAACGCTTTGACCATTAAGCTATACCCGCTGGCTTGTGTTTTATAAATAGTTCATTTTACGAAAGGCTTACAAATCGCTTATTTAGATTTACTCGTAAGATACTGACATCAGCATGATGTAGCCCTTGCTGACCGGTACCGAAAACCTAGATATATACAATCTTTCGTCTCTTATTTCTGTTCGCTTGTCGTACATGAATGTGTCCACCATATTGGGATTTGGCACTAGTTATATACACCGCCACTCGTGGCGCGGGCGAGAGCCCATCCCGAGCGCGGAGCAGTCGTGTGCTGCCCTTCGGGGAGACTAAAGAAATATATGTCAATGTGCTTCTGAAAAGATGCGGATGTGCCGACGGCCGGCAGTCGGTCCCCACCCTTTGGCTTGGCAAGGTCGCATTGCGGCCGTGTGGTCGAAAACTTGTGATGTTTTTAAGTAAATATAATCTGTGCTTCTACAAGAAAGTCTTTGTCTGCTGCCCTGTTCCTCATCCCACCCTCACGCGACGGAATAACGCCCTTCTTCTTGAGAGAGGAGGATGTTAATACCTTTCACTCATCTCTTTTTTAGTTACAATATCAAGTTAGCACAAGTCAGTTATCACCAAGTCGCTTATCATCAAAGCGAGGTCAATAGAGCTGTTCCTATTTGCATCGAGATTAAAGACTTGAAAAAATTGATTTAATTAACAAATTAATTATTATTAACATTGTTGGATGTGGTGGGTTCTAGAATCAAGATAACACACATTTCACTGTCTATTAATTATAGATATTTTTGATTGATACACTTGAGTAATGTGTAACTGAGGAATAAAAATATGTACAGTGGTACCTCGACATACGAGTTTAATTCGTTCCGCAACCTTGCTCGTATTTCAAACTACTTGTATCTCAAAGGAAATTTCCCCATTGAAATAATTTGAACAAAAAGATAGCGATCGGGTTGACTCGTCCCTTAAGATCATCCCATAAGATGGCTTAGGCCTCGGGAGCGTCATCCATTTTTCTAAAAAAATCTAATTCATAAATCACCTTAAAATATGCATTAAGCACTCGGACTTTTACTGTAGGTTGTCGGGAACCATATATGTTCCCTAGTGGGCCTGGCAGTTTTACAGCGGACCAACTGAATGTGACTGCAGCGTGGAGCAGACCCTGTCACACCTTCTGGAGTGTGCGGTGTGCCCGAATAGCTGCACCCAGGAAGACCTGATGATGGCCGGGAGTAACGTCATCGACGTCGCCCACTTCTGGGCAGACAAGATCTGACCCTGTAGTTTCCGACACGATTATATATTTATAGTGGACCTTCAGATGCAGATATGTCCTAGAACGAGGATGTGGCAGCTGACAGAATTCACTGACGGCAATTTGTGGTGACGATTTTTCAGATATGGAACGGATATGGGGAAAAAGGGAACGGACATAGTAGATGAGAGAGGTCCAAAGTTTGATGACTGCTATATCCCATAATAATACGAGAGCATCATGGGATACCAGGAGATATGAATGCATAATTAAGGGGACTGTGATAGGGTGGTCTATGGTGTGTATCCCCATGCTGGATGATTTTTTATCTCAATGTTGTGACAATCATATTTCTATTACGTCGCCGCGTGGCGCATGCTCTGAATATCAATCTCATGGAACGCCGTTCGAGGATTAATTATGGATTTATTTGAAGAAGGGTCACGTGAATAAATTATATAAATACACAGCGTATAATAAAACACTACAATATATACTATAAGTGTCAAATACTTAAGTAATGAATTCATTTTTCATACTGTTCAGGTCAAACCAAAATCATGAGAGTAAGCCGCAATGAGCAACAGAAAATTAACATATCAATGCTAGGAGTACCCCTAAAAGATACAAAAGAGTTTGTAAGCCTTGGAAGTACGATCACCTGTGATGGCAGAACGAAAAGAGAAGTCAACAGTCGCATACACCAAGCAAGGCTAGCATTCAATGAAAAAAGCAAAAATTCTTGAGTCAAAGAATATTAATTTAAGGCTCCGCAAGCAACTTGCCTAAACATTTGTTTGGAGCATCTTGATGTACGGCTGTGAGACATTGTGCTTATCTGAAAGTGATAAAAAAAGAGGCCTTTGAGATGTGGTCATATAGAAGAATTCTCGGAATTTCCTAGAGAGACCACCCAGTAAGACTCGATGGATCGGTCTCATCACGCGCCAAGATGCTTTCTTCACGACATTAAGGAAGGGATGATTGAGGATAGAAACTGTAGAAGACGCCCTAGACGGGAGGATTTGCAGCAAATGTTCGAGGACATGAATTGTACCTCTTATGCTGAGCTGAAGAGGACTGCAGAGAATCGAGAGGAGTAGAGATCGAGATGCGTGATTTTGTTGTTGCAAACTAATCCACCGGATTGATACTACGAAGAAGACATACTGCAATATTTTACGTAGAGGTTTACCTGTAGAATTGATGATTTGGGGCATCTTTAGTATCATGTGACTCCACAGAACTCTATAGTTGCCATTTGTGACGACCAAATACTAATCACACTTTCGCCAAAAAATATATTTGATGTCATCTTAATCTTGTTAATCAGCAATCATAAAAAATATTCGAAGCAATCGATCAAATTTCACAATTTATGTGTATTTAATCTCCACATGAAACATGTTAATCTCTCCAAACAATCACACGCCCTGCTGTCATCAATCCAAATGATTGATCTAATTAATTTTGTAAGACGCAATTTACATAATCTGTACCGTCATTAGATAGTCTCAGTAGCAGTGTAACATTCATCAGTGGCGGCTCGTTTATATTGTCATCAGCATGATGTATTCCTTGCTGAGTGGTACCGAAAACCTCCAAATACAATCTTTCGTCTCTTATTTCTGGTCGCCACACGAGCGATGGGCGAGAGCCGCAGTGCCGGCGAGCCCATCACGCCAGTTGCCTACCGCCCTTCGGCGAGAGCATATTGTACTGTGGCTCGGCCTACTGCTGCGCCTAGGTCCGGGCCACAAGCTTGTAAAGTTTTATCGTAAATATACGTCAATGTGCTTCTGAAAAAGTCTTTATTTTGCTGACCTGCTCCTCATCATGCCGTCATGCGACGGAAGAACCCCCTTTTGAGAGAGAGAAAGATGTTGTTATAATATCCACTTTTAGCGGTTTACAATTGGACGGGTATCTCAAACACTAATTAATATTTTGATGTTGTAATTTGGCAAAGATAAAAAATAGAAACTAATGTCTGTGCACGACGCTTTTAATGAAAGATTGTAATAATTTAATTTAGTTTTAAACCCTAGTTGCCCCTTTGGCGCCCTCTTCCAGACCTCAGAGTACATTCTCTGAGATTGTCAGTTCCTTTTGTTAGAAAGAGGAGTCCTTTTCGATGCAGTTCAAGGGAATCACCTCTGACCTATCGGGCATGCAGATATTGTGGCCACTAAAAAAAATTTCACGCATTTACCATTTTCGCTCGTATTTTCGGTGACAATCTTTCATCTTCATCTCTTTACAACCCGTTAATGCGATTCTAATCCCTTTTACGGGTTCTTTCTTTTAGCACTTCTATGCAGTGGCCACAATTGTTCAGACCTCCCACTGGACTTAATTTGGATGAGCGCATCATCAAAGAGACTTACTGTCCTCCGGTGTGATCCGGGTGTGAGTTGGGTAAGGTCCAGTCCAGTAAGAACCATATCAGGCCAGCCCGATGAATCGGTCACATCATGCGCCACGATGGTCTTCTTCACGACATTGTGGAAGGGATGGTTGAGGGTAGAAACTACAGAGGGCCCCCTAGACGCGAGTATTTGCAGCTAGTGTTCGAGGCCATGAGTTGTAGCTCTTATGCTGAGCTAAAGAAGATTGCAGAGGATCGAGAAGAATGGAGATCAAGATGCAAGATTTTGTTGCTGCAAAAAAAAATCCACCGGATTGATACTACGAAGAAGATATAGTATATTATGTATTACATATAAGCTTATAACAAAAAAAAGATGAATGGACTTGAAAAAATACTTTTCTTTTTATTGTTAGCCGCCAATGGTTTTTCAGGTACGAATAATGCGATAGAATTTTGCGTGAAAAACGCCTGTTTCTAGCCGATTTTTCGGGCCATAAATCATATCAGGGATAGGCTATCGATTGCAGCCGTTGACTTAGTAAGATAAAGCAATAGATAACCGATTAATGGCTATTTTTATTTTTCGCATTACATAGGGTCATTGTATTTTTCAGCGGTATACGTAATTGCTTTGTTATCATTAGTGGGAGGCGGTGGGAGGGACTGTCTACCATGGGCGGCCGATTGTAGAAGGCGGCATTATATCGATTCTATACATTTTTTATATTCATTACTGTATGAATAAAATATATTATTTTTACATGAAATTTAATGGTAACAATTTTTTGACTTGATTTAGCCTTTGCAAGCTAAGTAAGCTACCTTAAGGAACATGATGCATATGAGTGGCATACCCTTATGCAGACATTTCTTTAACCCTTGCTTACGTTGATATGTATTTCCTATAACTTGACTCTAATATTGAGAATATCCATATAATAGATACTGTGCTCAGAATTTTTGGGTTACTCCGTATTATTATCAAGTTGTAAATAAAATTAAAATAATGTACATTTATTCATTAATAGCGATGCAAATAATTAATTTGTGGAATAATCGTGGATAGACTCACGCGCACTTGTCATGCATCCGCGCGAGCGGCGGTGCGGACGCGACAGACTTGATGGAACCGGGCTCATGCTCGGCTTGTAACGTTACGTCAGTATGAATTCGGCTGCGCACGGATCAATATGCACACTGAATTTTTTGGCTTTTTATTGGTTTCTTATGGTTCTTTTTTCTTTTTCTGATACTTACTTTTCAATAGTGGTTACATTGCCACTTCCACCATAGTCAATCAAAGCAATATTTAGGAATTTTCGTATTTTTTTGATTTTTAATCCAGAAAAATGTGAATATTCCTAATGAAGAGACATTTTCATATGGTGAACAAAATACATAACATAGGAGCTCTCGGATGTTTTTAGCACAGTGTGTTAAAGTAAGCAGGGGGGTTAAGGTAACTAATATAGCTATTCTGCTTCAGAATTTATAAAGTGAGGGAGCGTCAGCCCTCGACTCACCTCAGATCTTAAAAAACGTCTTTGCATACGAATGTGAGTAAAATTAAATGATATATTGCTGACTTAATAATATTTACAATATAAGTTCGGCAGTACAATTAGAAATGCTAGAATAAGTATTTTTTATCATTATTTCCAGTGTGTTTAAAATTATACTCCTTAGCCATGCTTAAGCTTTTGTAAAGGAAATTGAACATTATGGAAATCTCTCTATTTCGAAGCAAAAGACGATTTATTTTTCTTTTAAGCTTCTGTTCCGATATAACGTATATATAAACAATATATGAACTTGTATATCATATGCATATGGTCAGCTCAAAATCCATGACATAAGATTTGGATATCAGCTTGATATAGGCCTTTTAGGCTGATGCTGAAAAGCCTTGAAAAACGATATTTTGTGTCTTATTTTTGTTCGCTCGCCTGACATGAACATCTAATATGCGCCGTTTGCATACGCCATTTAATTTATTTTAACAGTTGCTATATTTCATGTTGGTTTTACTGTAAACTTTAGTTTGTATTTAGCCGCGACAATTTTTGCGGCGCTATTACTGTACCCGCGCAGTCCCCATCCGACTGCTGCCCGCGATACAACATATTACGGTCGGGCGGGGAAATCGAAGTCTTATATTGAAAATAAAAGCGGATTGTGCTTCTAGACAAGTTCTTTGATTTGTGACCTGCTCCTGCATCCTTCCTCCACGCGTCCCGATGTTGACCCCGTGATTTTTTGTCACCTTTTTAAAGATCGGGGATGTCACCAAAGTTTTGGTCCCTTGTCCAATATTGGTTAACCTTGATGATCTAGCGAGAACATGTTTACTATGTGCTATTATCGTTGGTTTTGATCATTTGAATTATTCAGTGTGATATTAAAGTCAATGGGTTTTAATTAATGTTAATATAAATATTGCATTTTTCTATGTAAATACATACATGAGAATACCGACAGATGGTGATAGTAATTCTGATCTCTAATCATCATCATCTCAAATGTGCTTACCATGGTGCATATGGCCAAGCGCTGCATGTGGAGTGTTGATCCACCAACGTCACAGACGACAGCCCGAGATTCACGCATCATCCTTATTATTACAGGAATTTACTATGAATGGGTGGTCTTCGCGGGACGACTTTCGTCTACCGCCAATTTTAATTGATACGCTATGACTGTCATTTTACGGGTGAGGGATCAAATTCACACCAACCGGGGGTATTTTAGAGCTCATAAATCTATTAAAAATCCGTCGGGGATCGAACCCACGAGCTTAAGTAAATAGTCGTAAAAGACTAACCAAAATCCATCCATTTTATAAACACCAAAAATATCTTATTGGTTGATATCAGCACGATATAACCCTTGCAGGCTGATGCCGAAAAGCTTCGATATCCGATATTTGTCCCTTATTTTTGTTCGCTCGTCTGACACTCACCTCGCTCAAGGGTAGACACACATATTCCTTCTTTCCTTCTGTCCTCGATAGAATGGAGATGCCGTGGCTTATTCCAAACCACTGGACTAGTCAATTCATGACTGGGCACGGCAATTTTAAGGCTAAACTCTTCAAGTTTAGCCTCGTTGATAGTCCAGACTGCCCATGCGGCAGCCCCTTGCAGGACGCTGAACACGTTCTGTGGCATTGTCCAATATTAGATTTAGCGAGGCAAAGGCTCCTTAGCGTAATCCAACAGAAGTCTGGACCGGTTGGATATATCGATCTCATATCTACGGAGCCCAACTACCATGCATTTTCTGTATTCGCGGCGACCTTCGGCGAAGAAGTCTAAAAGTGCAAATTTTTACGTCTGAACTACTAACTTTTACACCCATGTGTGGTGTTGCTCACCAAAACCAGTTACTTGTATAACGAGAATGTACTCTGAAAACAATGCCTCGGTAAGTGCTCCCAAGGAGCGCAGGTACAAGGCGACCGGCCCGGGGGCCTAAGGCCCCAAAAAAAAAAAAATTACACGCATATCAGACACGGAGTCATAATACTCCTAGACTTGCAGGCGCCATTTTGTTTATTTTGACCTATCACGTAGCCGCTACCTGTCAAGTGACAGGAGATAAATCATCAAATGGTCGCTTTGATAAATGGGGGGTGTCATGGTTATCAATGATCCATTGCATCTTTTGAATATTTGACATATATAAGATGACTCTATTGATAATACTAATACAAGTATTATGATAATATTAAATAGATTAAGTACATTGTAGAAAAACACTATAAATCCTTACATAAATCAATTGTCAATAATAATGCACGATACACGCAATAAGACTTATGTACGATAAAAGACCCATAAATTATTCAGTAGATATTTTTGATGCCAAAAAGTGCATATAATATTAAAAAATTACTCATATGAACATGATTCAAAGTCGAATATTACAAAATTTGCATAATATTCATTGCGACATAAAAAAGCGAGGCTAAATCAACATTGAAATAAGCATATTTAATCAATTCTATACGAACAATCATCGAAAAAATATAAAACATTGATTCTTAAAGATAATCGTTCACTTCAGGGTTAATAATGAGATTTCTCTTGTACTTTTTACACTAGCGATAAGTAGGAAAGAAACGATAGAAAAAAAGGAATATATTATTATTATATTAGCATTTGTATAGCGCTCTTTTATGACCGAATGATCATTCCAAAAGCGCTACTTTGCCTCTCTGAGTAAAAAGGTGGGTCTTGAGTCTGCTTCTGAAGGATGCCTCCGCTTTAAGCTCTCTTATGCTTTCCGGTAGTGAGTTCCAGGCTATTGGTGCCGCGTAGCTGAAAGCCCGATTGCCAAAGACCGTGCTAGGACTACCTCCCGTCAGCTGCAGGGTGCTTTTATTTGTTCTACCCGATCTGAGTGTCTCTCCACGCGCGCTTATTTCTGAAGGCTTGATAAGTTCTGTCAAATAGCCCGGTGCAGTTCCGTTAAGAGGCATAATTTATACTGGATTCTAGCCGAAACTCTCAACCAGTGCAGTCGGTGTAGTATTGGAGTAATGTGACAGAATTTGGGCGCGTTGTAGACTAGTCGTGCCGCTGCGTTTTGTAACGACTGCAATCGCTTTAGCTGTTTGTCTGGCTGGCCTGAGTGCAGTGCGTTGCAGTAGTCCATTTTGGAGACTATAAACGCATTTACCAAACTTTTTGTAGCGTCTCTGGGTAAGCATCTTTTTACCGACCGTATTTGCCGCAGGTTAAAGAATCCAGATTTCAACGTTTTTGTGATATTACCGCTAAGGTTGAGGAACTGGTCAATTTCTACTCCCAGCAGATTGACGCTTGTATATAAATAAGATCGAGAAGTAAGCTTCTAATGGCAGAAGCAGTGAACGTCTAAAATGTCAGTGTGGTATACTAAAAAATACAATAATAGAAACATACTTTTCATTTTAAATATTTCATACACGAGGAAAAAACAAAAGCGCAACAAATGGCATTCGAATATTTCAAATAAAAAAGCGTTCCATTACATTTTTAAATTTATTCTGGTACCTATTAGTCTACGAGACTTATTTATGTACGTGAGTATTTACCAAATTAATTTTGTTGTTTTTTTTTAAATTTCACATATTTTCCTCAAATATCTGATAGCCTGTATTTACATTCAGTGATTTTAAATATTTTAACTATATAAGCCCGAATGGAGATTTTCTTAGAATGTATTATTCATTTTGTTGAATATTCTGAGATCGTGCTTTATTTTCTTGAGAGAAGAAATTTATTATTTACATAAAATACTATAAATGTACACATGAACAGTCATATTTTCGTGGCTGAAACGTGCATTACTTATGGTGACACGATCTATCGTCCCTAGACAATTTGTACAACGACTCATCAGTAACGAAGCGGGGCGCACTGGACGTCTGGTGCACGGGACATTTGGCACACGGTACAACTGGTGCACTGTCTTGCTAACCTAACCTAACCTTAGGATTTTTCTAGTGATCATAGAGTTCAGAGATCTATAGGTCTCGTTAATGAAACAAGTTAGGTTAGGTTAGGTAAGGTTACAGACACATCCAGTGCACCAGTTATCCCGTTCACCAAATGTCCCGTGCACCACACTTCCATTGGCCCTACGCCGTTACCGATGACTCGTTGAATGAATTGTCTAAAGTAGTACACGTAATAAATTTATGTATGTAATTGGCAATCCTTTTTATATATTACTGTTATTTATAATAATGTTCTATTCTTTCTCATATTTTAAGTATGAAACTATTATAAAATTCAATTAATATTAATTTAAGTAATTTTATTACTATAAAAATGATGTAAAATTTGTAGTACTCATCATATAGCATCAACCGTAACTTGTAACAATGACTACGATCCAAAATATTTTAGTATGCACGTATGTATATGTATTTTTGAAATACCTTCACGTAAGTTTGTGTATTATTTTCCGTGTAAAACAACAAACTTTGCATTTACCTAGATACAACATAGTGAAAAAGAAGTATTTCTGGCTTAAAGACAATAAACAGAAATAATCTGTGATTCTCCCAATATTTCTCACCGTTTGGCTGAAGTCCAGTTTTAAACTGAATCTTTGTTACGCTATAATTCGATAAGTGTTTTTTTTTTCTATTTATTTGTTTTAATTTAGTTCAACAATCCAGTCCGTGCGTTATGCGATCAAACTTACGCCGGAGGCCGACTGTTTTTTTAAAGAATTGCTTACAAAAAAATTCGCATATATTTATTTGTTTGCATATATCCATCCCCCATCATCATCGCTATCTTGGATCTCCTCGGCGTCATCGGGAATATCGGTTAACTGATTCTAACCAAAAATATATTGCATTGGTATGTAAAATAAAATTTTAAAAAATAGTTTATATTTTGGGAAATACTTATTCAGCTAACAAACATATAAAATTTAAATGCATACAATCAAAATATTGATGGAGAAAAACGATTCAAGTTTTCCCGATTTAAAAATAATAATTATAACAAGCGAGATAAAGTCTAATCTCACATTATTATTTTTTATATAAAAAATGCTCGTTTAATTTTTTTATCGTCATGTCTTTAAATAAAATTGAATATGACCCTCGCTGAAAAGATTTGAGATCTTTGAATTATGGTCGAAAGTAAAAACAACACCTATATGTTGTGTGATCGGCCACTAACGTTTGAAAAAACATAACACAAACTGCTTATAGTCGGCCACTAAGCGTTGGCGGAACGATCGCGCACATGTTGTGTGACCCGCCTTTAACGTTCGGTCTGGCGATTACACACATATTGTGTAATCAGACTGGATAGTGTCAATGTAAGCCACTTATTTTATATCTGATAAAGGTATGTTTTTCTAAAAAATGAGGATGTTCTCAGCCTATTCGAATACAAATAAAGGTTTTTGTCAATAAATAATAATAAAATAATAACAAAATCGTACACCCTGAAAATCCCATGTAATGGCGGTTGAAAAATTAGTCAAAAGAAATTCACCACACATGGCTAATCCCAAAAGTCACAGTGCCAAATCTTGCCTAGGAAGTTATTTAAGAAAATAGTAATTTCACTATTTAATGATTATATTTTTAATATACCTATTGCAATTGTTCGATATATATTATTTTTGGAAAATAAATATTCATTTATCAAGATTGTACTGACAATGCAAGTACAT
The DNA here is from genome assembly GCA_022606575.1 of Glossosoma conforme. Classification (NCBI taxonomy): domain Eukaryota; kingdom Metazoa; phylum Arthropoda; class Insecta; order Trichoptera; family Glossosomatidae; genus Glossosoma; species Glossosoma conforme. Next base: position 2,275,670 of record JAGTXR010000058.1, on the reverse strand, counting down.
GGATTTGACCTTGGATTTCTTAATTGAATGGCATATCCACCCTGACCATGAAACAATCGAATTCCAACAAAGGAATTTTGTAATCCTCCAATTGATCACGGTCGTAAAAAACGTATCGCTTGATATGTAATAGCGAATTCTGAATACAAATGCATCATTGAAATTATAGAAGTAGATGAAGAATAATGTACAATTATACATGTAGAGCTGCGGGAGTCACAGCCGACATGGAACGAGGCGAGGAGCATGGTGGCCAACAGGGTTTTGTGGCGGCAGTTCGTGAATGTCATACGTTTCAGTCAGGGGAGCGTTCATGGTTATGAGGAAGCATTTTTAGTGAATAAATTTTTTCAATGCAATGCAGTTTAATTTTACAAGTATAATCATTTTTGTACTTACTTTTGCTGACCGAAGCAAAGATTTATAAATTTAAAAAAAAATGCTTAATATAAAAAAAAATGGTCTGAATGTTCAATTTAAGTTTTGTTTCACTTACATGGATTTTGCAACCTCCAAAATAAATATGTTTTTTTTTAATTTTTATTAGAATATTATTTTATTATTTCAATATTCTAATCTACTTTTATAGATCATTGACTATATTACAATATTATTATTACTTAAATATACATATACTATACATAAAATTATTTTTTCAACGCGTCAATCCAATTAGGCGGGGCAATGGCGCAGTTCGCCGAGCGGTATGAATACCTGGGCATAGTTGGTTTCCAAGGTCCGCGGTTCGCATCCCGCTTCTGCCGTTATTTTTGTGCTTGGATTGACGCGTTGAAAAAAGAATTTTATGTATAGTATATGTATATTTAAGTAATCCAAAATAAATGTTAATTAAATAGGACATATAACATATACTCAAGAAAATATAGCATGATACTAAAGTCTTTATGTATATAAATATATTTTTAATATTTCACATGTTAGTCTAACCTAACCTAAGTTATATCGCTTACGAGACCTATGGATCTCTGCACTCAACAATCGCTGGACAAATTCTTAGGTTAGGTTAGCGAGACACCCAGTGCACCAGTTGTCTCGTGCACCAAATATCCCGTGCATCAGACGTCCAGTGCGCCCACGTCGTTGCCGAAGAGTCTTTGAACGAATTCTCTGGGAACTATAGGTCGTGACGCTGTTTATAATAAATGTATTAAAAAAAAAAACGAAAACCATTAAATAAATATCAAAGTATCATTTCGAAAAAGTGCATTCAACTGTTTTCGAATTTAAATGTGTATTCCTTGTTTCGAATGTCAATAGACAATAATATTCTTATTCTTTCAACACGTCAGCTCTTTGCTCACCGTTTTCGATTTCCATGTTCACAAAAGACGCTCAGAAAGCCAGCAAGCTCACAAAAGAGACAATGTTCACACAAAACACAAAACAGAAACTTCAGCACTTTCCAAACAATGCACTTTTATTGCAAATGATATTTGCAAGACACTTGGTGAATCACACACGGAATGATCTACAGTTGTTATGATCGTGGGTGAAGAGGATTGAAGACCAGCTCGGCTTGTGGACTAAGAGCTTCTGAAGAGTTTGCCAAAATGAGTAACCATTTTATCACATTCGAAGACAAACGTATCGTGATTATGGAAGTCGAAACAAATATGTGATGGTCTACGGATTCGCTTGTTCGGTCGTCTTTTCTGGGCCTATTCAAGCGATTTCATGCATTTGAAACTACTGCTACTTGAGACAGAGTTGAATCACACAATTATGGTGCCCAACACCTTAAATTATTCAAAATAAAATAAAAATTACCATTCATAGTTGATAAATTTTTTTTGTGATTTATTATTTCTTGCTTATTTTTTTAGATACAGATTTTTTGTCATTGTGCACAAACTTACTGTACATTTATGCATTTGGAGAACTGACGAATCTCTCTTATTCGTAGTATCAATCCGGTGGATTGGTTTGCAGCAACAGAATCTTGCATCTCGATCTCCATTCTTCTCGATCCTCTGCAATCTTCTTTAGCTCAGCATAAGAGCTACAACTCATGTCCTCGAACACTTGCTGCAAATACTCCCATCTAGGGCACCCTCTACAGTTTCTACCCTCAACCACCCCCTCCACAATGTCGTGAAGAAGACCATCGTGGCTCATGATGTGACCGATCCATCGGGCTCACCTCTCTGAGATGATTCTTACTAGATGCCTATCTTCCTTGATTATGCTGAGAACCTCATTGTTCGTGACGTGGTCTCTCCAGGAAATTCCGAGAATTCTTCAGTATGACCACATCTCAAAGGCCTCTAATCTTTTTTTATACGAATTTCTCATTAAAAGCGAAACCGTGGTATTCCAGTTTTTAAATGAACGGGCTTAAATTTATCCATAGGTGAAGAGCATTTTTCTATTTAAAATTTGAAATTGGAATATAAAGAACATAATTAATTTATGATTTTATTTATATTACGCAGTTTGGATACGTTTTTTCGTTAATGTATTTAATGATTTACTTAAATTACAAAAAATTCTCTTACTGATAACGATTTGAATCTCAATTTTAATGTCAAATTATGAATAATATTTACATTATATATTGACCTTTTACGAAAAAACTAATGATTATAATATTAATGTAGCTAAAAACGATAAAAAGAAAAATAAAGCAGCATAAATAAATTATTTTTATTTTATGATTTTTTATTACTTCTCTATTGAATATGGAAAAAAACCCCAATTTTTTTTTATTTTCTTCTATTTCATTAATTCGTCGATAATTATTGATGAAATTCTATAACAAGAATGATATAATTGATAGATGTTTTTTAGGGCTTCGTCGAAAAGGCATTCTCAGGTGTGATTCTTCATACAATTTACAGCCTCAAATATAGAAAACTTATTTAGAAAAACTACTCTACTAGAAATAAAATTGTTGAATTTGTACTACAAAAACATTAATTTCCAACATTGTTATCAACAACTCTCTTTTTTATTATTTAATATTTAACCTTTTCATTACGGCTCGATGGAATACAAATTATGCTTTCAATTATAAAACTAGTATTATATATCTGGTCTATTTTTATATATCTCATTGGTTCTTGTATCCTTCAGCTATCAGATGATGCATAAAAAACTATTCTAAGAAAGTAGCAAAATGATACATCACGGTTACCGATGTCAACGGTAGGGGAATCTTACACGACATATATCGGGTACCGATGCGAACAGGTTATAGAACATAAATGTTTCAATTAAAATAATTATATATTTTATGTTTATCTTTATTTGTTAAGCGTTATTTAAAACAAAATACCTATATGATTCAAATTTATATTCCTAAAAGTGAATTTGTTCCCAAAAAAAAAATCGAACATTTTAAAATCGCATTGTTCACCGCATGTTGCTTATCACCGCATATCATTACCTGGCTGATTATCTGATTTCTTAGAAATGCTTAATAACATTTACCCAAATATGGGTCATTTTACGTCCCGAAGCTCTCGCTCTGGAGACTTTCAAGAATATATGTTCCCATGTGGATTCCGATATAATTTGGGATAAATCATGTCCAATGGTACCTGGCAGAGTTGTATGACGACAATTATTGACGACCATATGCTCCAGCTAGTGATTGTATATAGGTAAACCACATCGCTTCGAATATTGATATATTTCACACAAGAGAAGCCCAGTTCAAGTACGAACTCCATTAATTTGTTTGGAAGAATAATTTGTTGGACTCATCTGTTTGGTCACTAGGACTTTCTGTTACTGGTCCTAATTGTTTTGTATTTCATATTACTTAATAATATTACTTGATCACAAGAACCATCTCAGAGAGGCGAGCCCGATGGATAGGTCACATCATGCGCTGCGATGGTCTTCTTCACGACATTGTGGAAGGAACGATTGAGGGTAGAAACTGAGTATTTACAGCAAGTCTTCGAAGACATGAGTTGTAGCTCTATGCTGAGCTAAAGAGGATTGCAGAGGATCGATAGGAGTGGAGATCGAGATGCGAGATTTTGTTGCTGCAAACCAATCCACCGGATTGATACTACGAAGAAGAATCATAAGTACTTATATTTATATATTTATTTTACACAGAAATTTCCATTTTAATTGTATAATGGTAATTCAAAATTGCATTAAATTAGTGATTTGTAATGTTATTGAATTAATAAATAAAGTAATTTGAATTTAAAATCCAAAATGTAAGGTTCTTTTGAATATAGTCTTTTTCCGATGCGGTTCTGTTCACGGCAAGTGCGGAAAATTAGCATTAAGAATCGGCTCCGGTGTTGTCAGCCTTCAAATATTTCATGGATATATTTTGGATATAACTTAATTATTCTAAACCACTGGCGAGTAACTAGGTAATAATATTAAAAAAATGTTTTTTTCCTGTAACCATCGAAGAATTTTATAATCAATATTTATTTAAAATATGTAAATATTTTTTCACCTATTTTTTACATATTATGTATCACATTATTTAGTATTGACATCAGCATGATATAGCCCTTGCTGACTGGTACCGAAAACCTCGATGTACAATCTTTCGTCTTATATTTCTGTTCGCTTGTCATACATATATGTGTTGCCATATTGGCATTTTACACACTAGTTACATAGATCGCCAGTTGAGCGCTGGGCTTCAGTGCCGACGAACGCGACCAGCCGTGTGCCGCCCGTCGGCGAGAGCATATTGTATTGTAGCTCGGCCTAATGATGTGACTAGGTCGGGCCATAAGTTTGTAAAGTTTATCGTAAATATATGTCAATGTGCTTCAGAAAAAGTATGTGTTATTAATCTGCTCCTAATCCTGCCCCATACGCGACTGAATAGCCACCTTTTTAAAGAGAGGAGGATGTTAAAATATATCACAATTTTAAGTATCGTGCCACATTCACGAAGGCTGCGGTTTCACTTTCAATAAAAGATATTTCTGTTATCATTTGATTCTTCAATTCAGTGCAGTTCAATAAAATGTTTATAATGGTCAATAATTGAAGTAGCTCTAATTGAAAGCGAAACTGCAGTCTTCAATACATGAATTAAAAGTGCGCATCGTGTTCCGTATCATAACAAAATAAAAAGTATTATTATCTATTTCATGAATCTAAGTAAATAATCCTCGTAATATAACGAATGACTTTAAAAGAGTTATGGGGTTTAGACATGTGTAAGATATATAATATGTAATGTGTTATACACGTAAAGATCTGACGAAGCTTTCATTGAAAGCGAAACCGTGGTATTCCAGCAGCGAAAAAATAGTGTTTATTGTGATTCATCTTAAAACAAGATTAGGTTAGGTTAGGATAGGTTAGTTTACGTTAAGTAAGGTTAGTATAAGTTAGACTAAGTTAAAAGTATTTTTCCATTCAATAATAACAATAATTACAATAGTAGTATTTAGATACGTTAATTTGGCTTAAGAAATTTCAGCAAATATAACAATGTTTCACCGCCCTATAATTGGGCCCAAGAGCTTGCAAACGAAGCGTTGGCCGACCTCGTGCAAGATGGATAGACGGAATCAGAAGAATAGCGGAAGTAGCCCGGATACGATAGGCGGAGGATCGAAGAGGATGGGGACTCATGTTGGAAGCCCACGTTCAACAGTGGACGGACACAGGCTGATGATAATGACGATAAGGTTAATATAGTATTATTTCAGTTGATTCATAATGCTTAACCATAATTCTAGACCCAAATGAATTAATATAAAATATATCCTCACCATCGTCTAAAGGAGCTAGCTCCACATCTGTAGAATCCAACATGCTCACATTCACTGAGCAGATGCTCCCGGATCTGGAGACGAATACTTGGTGCTCCATCGAGGCAGATTACTCCACTCGACCAGCGGTCTACCTGTATAACAAAAAAATACATTAGTTTTATAAGTATAAAATACAGGGCCTTGATGAAGTTGACCTATCCCTTAAGGATAAAACAAAATTTTCCAGGTCTCAGAAGCATCAAAGTGATTTGGTTCAAATTTGATAATCAGCTTATTGAACATCCAAATATTTATCTGATACTCCAGTCTATGCAAGTTTGCAGACTCTTGCCCTGGAGGCTCCCGGAAACCATCTATGTTCTCAAGTAGACCTCCATAGTTATACAAGTATTCTGATACAAGGCATTGACAATCTGACCTTACAGAACTGTGAAACGTAAATTTGTCTACATGCTCCAAATATGGAGCGGATATGGTAAAAAAAAGGATGTGAGCAATAGATCATCTGCAAAATGCGACAAATCTGATATCAATCAGTCCAGCGGCAATAGCACATCGTTAGCGTGGTCCTCGCTAGGTCACCGAAGTTAAACAAGTAGTTATTGGGCGCTGACCAAAACATGTATGGGTCACCGCGTGTTGCTAGTCGGGTTAAGCCGAACCTTAGATCGAAATATATGCCTCGAATACGACAGCTGTTGACTTTTCGAGATCTATGGCTTGTTTTTTAAAGGTTGTCATGAGCCATGTATGTCCTAAGATGGATACTGCAATGAAGAGATATCGCGGAACGAGTCACGGACAAAGCTCAAATTACAAATCTATTGTTTTGTTGTGGTTAGGTTTGATCAAATCACTCAATTTCTTAAGGAAAATCTCTCCGAAAATTTGTAATTCTTACATCTCCGTTAATTGATAATTTTCCTTTCGAAATTCACATTTGGTTATAGAATTTTAAAAATATTTTTTCCTTCCAAGAATATTCTACTGTTAGCAGAATCGGTATAAGCCAGTTAGTTCATTGTACCGTAAAACACCTGTCTTATGAAAACAAACTATTTTTAATTATGTAATAAATATCTTGCTATTAACTGAGCAGTGACTTCATATTAATAAACAAATAATTAAAAGTGTGATGGAATTACTTACGATTTTGAATAAATTTATATTTCTTACATTTAGTATTTTTAAATTAATATATTTTATACGCATATTGTTAATTTTTATTTTTTATGTAAGCACATACAGGAGAATACTGACAGATGGCGATAATAATTCTGAAGTCTCATCCGTGGAATTCTATTACGCTTACCATGCTGCACAAGGCTAAGCGCTGCATGTGGAGTGTTGATCCGCCAACGTCATAGACTACAGCCCGAGATTCACGCATCATCCTTATTATTACAGGAATTTACTGTGAATGGGTGGTCTTCACGGGACGACTTTCGTCTACCATAAATTTTATTTAATAGGCTATGACTGCATATTACGGGTAAGGGATCAAATTCACACCAACCGGGGATATTTTAGAGCTCAGAAAAGTTATTTCGTTAACGAGAACTATGGATATCTTGACTCTACGAACACTAAAAAAGAATCCTTAGGTTAGGTTAGGTTTGGTTAGGTTAGGTTAGGTTTGGTTAGGTTAGGTTTGGTTAGGTTAGCGAGACATCAAATTCACCAGTTTTCCTATGCGTCAAATATCCCGTGTTTTACATTCTGATAAGAAGAATAAAAACATTTAATAGTTCTTCAGCTATTATATTATTAAAATATCAGTCATAAGTCATTGTAGTTCATGACTAAGTGTTAAGTCATGTCAACATCCGCTTAATCTCATTACCAATTCCCATTATCAACCTTCGTCAAAGCGGAATGAATTCATAATAGATTATATATTTTTTTTAAATTTTTATTAGAATATTATTTTATTATTTCAATATTCTAAACTGCTTTTATAGATCATTGCCTATATTACAAAATTATTATTAATTAAATATACATATACTATACATAAATCAGTCAGAGTCAGTCTAGGCATAGCAATGGCCCAGTTGGCTGAGCGGTATGAATACCTGGGCATAGTTGGTGTCCAAGGTCCGCGGTTCGCATCCCGCTTCTGCCGTTATTTTTGTGCTTGGATTGACGCGTTAAAAAAAGAATTTTATGTATCGTATATGTATATTTAATTAATCATAATAGATTATTTTATTATTATTTACGTTTATATATGATAGGCAATATATTATGTAAAATGAATAAAAACGAAGATTATACATCAGAAATTTAACACTCCGATGATATTCAACATTTTGTCAATCTCATTATCATCATCAGGCTGTGTCTGTACACTGTTGAACGTGGCCTCCCGCATGAGTCTCCATCCATCTCGATTCTCCATCATCTGCATCAAGGCTACACTCGCTATTTTGTTAATATCGTCTGTGTATCTTTTAGGGGGTCGGATAACGCTACGTTTACAAGTTCTTGGATGCAACTCAAACACTTTTCTTCCCCCATCAACCGTCGTTTCTTCAACAGATACGTCCTGCAACTTGTTTTTACATGGATCACGTAAGATATGGCGTCAGTTTAGGAGACTGCAGTTTCGACTAACTCGTAGCTTTCCTCAATCCATCACTGTCAAGAGACAACTGAGCTGCATAATACTTCATAAGTGGTCACACCCATTTTATGTAGGAGAGAGGGTAATTTGTGTGTCTATCAGGGAAAGATAAGACAAGGACACAGATAGGATTGCAAGGATGATGAAGAGAATTAAGGTATTATTTTTGATGGATTAAGGAAGGCTACGAGTTAATCGAAACTGCATTCTCCTAAACAGAGGAATCTTACAAGGATGCAGGATCAGGTTCACATTATAAACAACTTGTTTCTGTTTCGCGATACACGTTTATTCGTCAAACACTTGCTACAAAAAGGACCGTTGTGGCCCTCGCCATATGGGCATGGCCATCACGGTCGCGAGCGTTTGTCCAACTGACAGCTCACGGCGCGCTCTCACAACTCGGCGGTACCAACCGCCAAGATGACAGTCGCACCAACTGGCAAACGGGCCAACTGTCATTACAAATATTTGGCATATGTAAACACCGCTAACAATCTATAATTAAACTAACATTCAATGTAGATGTCAGGCAAGCGAACCAAAATAAGAGACAAAAGATCATTTGTCGAGGTTTTATGGCATCGGCCTTAAAGAGCTATATCAAGCTGATATCATAATTATTTTGATTTTGATCGATATTTCTTGGTGGAATTCCATAATATCAGATATAAATAAAATATTTTTTAGAATTTATTCCACATATATGTTTTTGACGACATGTTTCAGCCAGATCGGGTGGCCATTGTCAAGTCTTGAGAATGTGAGAATACTTGAGAATGGCCATCCGACCTGGCTGAAACATGTCGTCAAAAATATATATGTGGAATAAATTCTAAAAAATCTTTTTATTTATATTCAAATAATTATTAATTAAAAAACATTTCATTATGACAAAATATATAATATACCTATTTACATTTTAATCAGCCACTGATCAGAACTATGCCGACCATTTTGTAAACATCTTTCCACCTTGATAGACCACATTACAATAATTTATTATATGTTTATTCTTCGTATTATTATTTTTAATAGTTTATATACTTGTACATAAATAAACAACCAAATCATAAATTAAACATGTAGTATGTTACCATCAGAATAATAAAATTACTTATATACTAACTCATGGTGCCACGACCTATCGTTCCCAGACAATTCGTTCAACGACTCATCGGTAACGACGTGGGGCGCACTAGATGACTGGTACACGGGACATTTGGTGCACGGAACAACTTATATATTTCACGTAAGGGAGGCCCAATTCAGGCATGAACTCCACGAACTTCTTTGTTAGAATAATTTGTTGGAGTCATCTGTTTGATGAGCATTGGGACCTTCTGTTGCTTGTCTTTATTGCTTTTTTCTTCTTAGTACTTAATCATAAGTACATATAAATGTTTATATTTTTTTATTTAATTATTAATTCTAATTGTATCGAAAATGGAGCACTAAATGTCTCTCTTACCTAACCTAACCTAACCTAACCTTTGTATTTATCCACGAATTATACTAAATATAATTCACGTTAAATTGCATGGTTTATTGTCATATTTTCTTTAACATACAAAACCATTTTTATAAAGTCAAAGGTAAACGTTATTCTTGAACTAGATTATTGGAACCACGGTGCCCAGTCATGACCAACATGACTTTAAAGCTGATTGTGTTATTGTGATAATTTATCATACCTATCCAGAACATACCAAAATGGTTTATATCGCCGGTGGGTATAGCTCAATGGTCAAAGCGTTTTCTTTGCAAGCCAAAGGTCGTAGGTTCGATCCCCGACAGAGATTAAAAAAAACCATTTCTGAGTTCCAAAAACTCGGTTGGTGTGAATTTGATCCATCACCCGTAAAATGCCAGTCATAGCCTATTTATTAAAATTGGTGGTAGACGAAAGTCGTCCCGTGAAGACCACCCATTCATAGTAAATTATTGTAATAATAAGGATGATGAGGGAATCTCGGGCTGTACTCTATGACGTTGGCGGATCAACAATCCACATGCAGCCCTTAGCCATATACACCATGTTAAGCGTCATAGAATTCAACAGGTGAGAGATCTGTCGGTATTCTACTGTATATGCTTACATAAAAAAATAATCTTGAGCTAGATTATTGGAACCACGATGCTCAGTCATGAACGACATGACTTTGAAGCAGATTGTGTTATTGTGATAATTTATCATACCTATCTAAAACATTCCAAAATGGCTTGTATTTGTTCTTTTAAATAAAAAGAAAAATAATGTCATATTTCAATAAATACATTGTATTACAGTGTATATTGTATTGCGCTTAAAAATATGCGCATATCTTTTTCACTCAATAGAAATAACGTAATTACGTACATTCTGTAGATAATGATGATACATATTATACTAAGTAACTCCTTAGGTTTTCACGCTCAGATTTGATATTGTGGCTTTTGGGCTTAGCCGTGTGTGGCGAATTTCTTCTTTCCGATATTTCAACAGCCATCGCAGGGGTCTTCTTAAGGATTGATGACTACAGGGTTGACAAAGTCATAAACCCCGAAGAAGACCCCTGCAATAGCGGTCGAAATATCGGAAAGAAGAAATTCGCCACACACGGCTAAGCACAAAAGCCTCAACATCATATTATACTATTATATATAGCATTGGAGATAGACAAGACGTACTCCGTTAATTGCAATGTAGACAGTCAAAAACAAACTGAAAATGGGGCGCAAAACATCGAGTGTAGCTTCGGCTGTGTGGCACGTAGCGCCGTCTTGTTGAAACAAAATGTTGCCAATATCCTCTTCTTCAATTTTTATGAACAAAAATGGCCCGATAACGATCGCCATTGACTGTAACGGCCACTCCTTGCTCATTTTTGAAGAAAAATGGCCTGACTTTCAAAGTAATGTCGCAATATTTCCCAGCGTTGTTCAAGCATAAACACAACCATATTCGCTTAGCGGAAGGATAAAACTAATTATCTGTAAAATCAGACATGAGCTAAGTGTTACCATTCACGAAATAAGCACTAGTTGAAAAAACAACGTTAGATGGCGGACCCCGTATATGACATTAGCGGATCAACATTCCACATGCAGCGTTTAGCCATTTTTAAAATGGTAAGCTTTATAGAATCCACCGATGAGATTTCTCCAATACATGCTGTATGTGTTGACTTAAAAAAATATATAGATAAATAAAAAAAAAAATTACCTTCCGATCAGACGTCTGGTGTTTATCTATGGCCTGCTATCACTTATCACTTGACTATGTATTATAACACGATACTGATTATATTGTTGTTTAATGAGTAAAGTTACAATTGTTATTATATCACATTAACTCACGAAACTGCCACTTTATTATCCGCATTGTAGACGACTAAATAAATTACAATTAATAGCATATTAATTTCTAGTATATAACTATTAGTCGCACAATCATAATTACGGAAATCGATGCGTAATATTACTCGCTTAGCAAAAAGATATATCACGTAAATCGATGTCAACGTTCGGGGACTCTTTGACGGCATATGCCGACAACCGATGCGAAAGGGTTATGGTAGCAATTTGTGACGACCATATGCAAGGGATCAGTTATACAATTACATGAAATATATCACACGAACGTGACCAAAAAATAAATATAAAAATATTCGCATGTAAGAGTATCGATTTATACAGAATGTTCGCTCTCTCAAAGAGTAACACCAACCTGCCAGAGACTATGCCTCCTGGGAGAGGGATCAGACTGTTTAAACAAATCACCTAAGATGTTGATATATTTCACGTAAGGGAGGCCCAATTCAGACGTGAACTCCACAAGTTTCCTTGGAGGAATAATTTATTGGCGTCGTCTGTTTGATGAGCGTCGGGACCTTATGTTGCTTGTCTTTATTACTTTGTTGTTAGTACTCAAACATAAGTATCTATATTTGTGTATATTGTATATTTTATTTTAGGATTCACTCTTATTGTACTTCAGAAATGAATTGAGTTGTTCAAATTTGTAATGTTTCTGTGATAAGTAAAAATTGAATCGAACGCAATTAATAAACAAATAAGACTTCATTTTGAATACTCAATCAATTTTCTGACGTATACAGCGTTACTCACACACTTAATTTATCTGAACAACACGCCGCTACTTTGTTGTGTCTTATAATTAGTAAGTGTCACTTGGCCGCCGCTTACATTACTAAATACTTGTGACAGTAATTGTTACATTGTTCGCACTCGTGCTGATTTGAATGAAAATGTAGTCATTATCAGTCAGGTACTGTAAGCAAGAACGAATGTCTCATTCAGTGCAACTCAACATACCTCTTAACACACCTCCTTCGTACCTCAGTTTAGCACTTTTTTTATGTAAGCGCATGCAGGAGAGCACACCCGGTCAAGACTAGTGCGCTCTATGGAGGCTGGACGCAGCATGCGGGAAACGTGTGTTGTGTTCGTGTTTGTGTGTGGGTTGGGGAGATAAAAAGAGTTTATTTATGTGTTTCTTGGAGAGATCCAGATTGTAGGAAAGAGGAAACACAGACGCTGGAAGAGCATTCCATAGCTTACCGGTGGCATTAAGGAAGGTACTTTGGAAACTGCCAGTTCTTGGTTGACGTACATTAACCGTGTGTGGATGTTCGGCACGTGCAAGACGAGTTTGTCGGCTGTGGGTGGGTGCAGGAGTAATTAGTTATTTAAGTTCCGAAGAGCAGCGACCGTGGTAATAACGGAAGAAAAGACTAAGAGAACCAATCTTACGCCTGGGTTCCATTGATTGTAGGTTAGACGTAAGAGTGTCATTGCTTATCAAACGAATTGCTCTTCATTGACCTGAGTCAATTAAGTTTAGAAGGTATTTTGGGGCTCCAATCCAAAGGTGACTGCCGTATTCAAGGATAGGTCGGATTTGTCCTTTATATAGAAGAAGAAGTTGTTTATCGTTGAAATACCTCAATGATCTATATAATTCACATACATTTTTGGAAGCAAGACTGGCTTTACACTTAATTGACTCGTAATATTTGACATTATTCGAGACTTTGTTTCTCAGCCGTAGAATATACAGCACCAGTGTGGTGTCGATCAGCCCATTTTAATGAAGTGGATACTGGCCTGAATGATGCATGCAGAGTCGTCACAGGCTGCCTCAAAACAACACCCATTTCAAAACTATACTCCTTGGCTGGTATCGCACCACCAAACATAGACGCAAAGTCATATACGCCGAAGAAATGCGTAAGACAATCAACCAACCGTCCCACTGCTTGTATAATCAGATACCCCAAACACCAAGAATGAAGTCGCGAAGCAGCTTTCTGAGATACACACAACCTCTCACATCCGCCACTGAAAATGAGAGACTCCAGCTCTGGCGACAAGTCGCACCAGAGGATTTCATTACTCCAAAGGAAAGCCTCCCAACTGGCGAGAACCTTGACTGGCGGACCTGGAAATCCTTAAACAGATTAAGAACTGGAGTTGGTAGAACAAAGGACAACCTCGAGCGGTGGGGAATTCTTCGGCAGGAAGAGCCACTATTTTGCGACTGTGGAGACCTACAGACCGCCTCACACCTAAGATCCTGCTACATGTGCCCAACAAGCTGCACACCTCAAGACCTAATGCTAGGCAACACAAGGGCTATCGATGTTGCCAGATACTGGGCAGGAATAATTCGAAGTCGCTGACACGAAGAAGAAGACTCGTAAAAAGCATTAATTGATTTTATAATGCTTGAAAAATTAATCTTAATTATTCCTATATTTAATTAGTCAAACATTGTATATAATAATAGTTATAGATAAAAATAAATATTAATATACTAGGTTGTAAAACATTAGATCACAATAGAGCATTGCCCTAGAAAACGTGTACTAACTTATAACATAATGCTAATATCAAGAATGACTGATAGGAATACCAGTTGGCATAGTTGTGCACACAGTAATTGTCACCTTATAATGCGAGATTTCGCGGGATCGAACCCGGGTGTGGTATTTTAAAAATATTTTCTGACCCTAATATCTTCATCACACCTGAAAAAAATTAAATCTCCTTGATGATGCGCTCATTCAGATAATGACTTACATATTTTCTATTAATTTTACCGCCGGTATTGATTTTTCCCTTCGTAGTATCAATCCGGTGGATTGGTTTGCAGCAACAAAATCTTGCATCTCGATCTCAACTCCTCTCGGTCCTCCGCAACCCTCTTCAGCTCAGCATAAGAGCTGCAGCTCATGTCCTCGAACACTCGCTGCAAATACTCCCGTCTAGGGCGCCCTCTACAGTTTCTACCCTCAACCTTCCCCTCCACAATTTTGTGAAGAAGACCATCGTGGCGCATGATGTGACCAATCCATCGGGCTCTCCTCTCTGAGATGGTTCTTACTAGGTGCCTATCTTCCTCGATTATCCTGAGAACCTCATTGTTCGTGACATGGACAATGCATAATATTATAAAATACTAAATATGTGTATAATAATTTATTTTTAAAATAATATTTGGTATTTTAAAGAACGAATACGTTATAAAAATATTTAGTTTTACTGTTGGAACTCTTCCAATATTACAAATCCTATTGAAAACATTGAAAAATTCAAAATATTTACTTAAAAGTTTATAAATTAACAATGTGGGTCATTGCCCCTTAAAAATATATTTACTATATACTATGTAAAATTCGTGGAATAATGTATCATTGTTTATAAAACAGTAAAAAGTTTATATACATGTTGACATCAAAAGGATAAAATAAAGCCCATACTGACTGGTACCGAAAACCTCGACGTACAATCTTTCGTCTCTTATTTCTGTTTGCTTGTCGCAAATGTATGTGTTGGTCACGGGAGTGACGTTATGTCTAAAGATCGCCACTTGGGGCGCTGGGTGTCACCGACTACGGCGCGGTGCCCGAGTCAGTAATTGTCCCCCGACCGTGACGAGTGTCCTATTGAGGTTGGTCCGGTCTGAATGCTGTGACTAGGTCCGGGCCAGAAGTTTGTAAAGTTATTGAAATATATATGTCAATGTGCTTCAGAAAAAATCTTTGTGTTGTTAATCTGCTCCTCATCCTGCCACCACGCGACTGAATAACCACCTATTTAGAGTAAAACAACTGTCACTTTCGATACATTCATATGAGATCACCAACTTTTACTTCTTTAAAAAAGATTGTTTGTAACTCATGGTTTTCTTGATTTTTTTTTGCTTTTTATATTAATACAATTGTAAATTATTGCACTATGAAACTGAACCAATGGATCAACTGGGAAGCATATTTTTAAAAAAACATCATCTATGTTGCATTTCAAGACATTTTTTTGTAATAGTAAAAAGTCCTAGCTGTTGCACTATTGAACTTGGTCATACGCATACAGTACTTTAGACCCTGCGACGCCTTAGGACATTTTTTTCTAGCGCCCCATATTGTTTATATTTAAAAAATATATACAAAAAAGGTTGGTTGCTTTCGGCGCCCCTAGCTTGTTCGACGCCCTGGGGCACCGAACCACTTCGCCACAGCCTAAAACCGGCACTGTACGCGAATAAAGATCGGTAAGCTCATTTAAACTGTAACCTTTAGTGTTATCGTATATGTTTCCTTTACTCTTTTGAACTTGAAACGTACTCGTATAAAAATCGGTAATCTCAATGACACCGCCGTGTTCTTTTATGCTGAGGTTAGACTTTTGAACATGGTCATTCTCGTAAAAAACTGATATTATTGAAACTGCAGTCTCTAGTTTGTTCGCTTATGTTTCGTATACACTGCTGAACTTGATCGTAGTCGTATAAAGCTATTCTTATTGAAATCATTTTTTTTTGTGTGATCGTTTATGTTTCAAATATGTTTCATTTAAGTTTAACACTTGAACTTGGTTATACTCTTAGAAAGCTGATCTTGTTCAAGCCGTAACCTCACGTGTGTTCGTTTACGTTTCGTTTACACTATTTAACTAGATTGTACTTAAAATAAAGCTCAGTAATCTTGTCGAATCGTCACCTCTAGAGTGTTCGCTTATGTTTCCTTTACACTGTTGAACTTGGTCGTACTCGTATGAAGATTATTGAAACTGTCACCTCTATTGTATACGTTTACGTTTCGTTAACACGCGCGATGTTTCGGGTATTTTTCCGCGCGTTTTCCCGCGGACTCTCTTCGAATCACTCTGCGATCGTTTCTCTCAAGAGTTGGGCCGTCACTGGCCGCGTTATCGGCCGTTACGACAGATATATAACATCAGCAGACACGAGATACAACGTTATTAAATGCGTGCGTTATTAACGCAGGCCAATAATTAATGATCTGACCGGATTGTGGGACGCAACGCTTTGATATACAGAGTGGCACAAAATACCACTTTTTGTTTAACAATCCAATAAAATCAAGAGTGATGAAAAAAACATTATATCAAATGCGAAGTTGTACGTTTTTTTTATGTAAGCACACACAGGAGAATACTGGTGTTAGTGATGCTGAAGTCTCATCTATGGATTCTATGACACTTACCATGTTACTATTATTATTATATTAGTATTTGTATAGCGCTCTTTTATGACCGAATGATCATTCCAAGAGCGCTTCTTTGCCTCTCTGAGTAAAAAGGTGGGTCTTGAGTCTGCTTCTGAAGGATCCTCTGCTTTAAGCTCTTTTATGCTTTCCGGTAGTGAGTTCCAGGCCATTGGTGCAGCGTAGCTGAAAGCCCGATTGCCAAAGACCGTGCTAGGACTACCTCCCGTCAGCTGCAGGGTGCTTCTGTTTGCTCTAGCCGATCTGAGTGTCTCTCCACGCGCGCTTATTTCTGAAGGCTTGATAAGTTCTGTCAGATAGCCCGGTGCAGTTCCGTTGAGTGCCTTGTAAGCTAAGAGGCATAATTTGTACTGGATTCTAGCCGAAACTCTCAACCAGTGCAGTCGGTGTAGTATTGGAGTAATGTGACAGAATTTGGGTGCGTTGTAGACTAGTCGTGCCGCTGCGTTTTGTAACGACTGCAATCGAAGGTTAAGAGCTGCATGTGGAGTGTTGATCTGCCAATGTCATAGACTACAGCCCGAAGTTCACTGCATCATCAAATTATTACATTCACTATAAATGGGTGGTGTTTACGGGACGACTTTCGTCTACAACCAATTTTAATTAATATGCTACGACTGGCATTTAACGGGTAAGATGTCAAATTCACACCAACCGGTCTCGACAAACGATCTTTTGTCTCTTATTTTTGTTCGCTAGCCTTACATGCAGATCTAATAATGTTAGTCTTAATATTATATATAATACACGGCGCTTGCATACGCCATTTTATTTGTTTTGACAGTTGCTGCATATCATATTGGTTCAACTGTCAAATTTATTTTCTGATTTAGCCGCGATAATCTTTGGGCGCTACATGTTACTATGCCCGTCTGTCAGCTCGTGCCCGCGGAGACTCGCAGCCCGACCGTTGCCCACGATACAACATGTTACGGTCGGACGGGGAAACCGCAAACCGAAAGTCTTATATTGGAAATAAACGCAAATTGTGATTATAAACAAGTTCTCTGCTTTGCGACCTGCTCATGCATTCTTCATCCACGCGTCGCGACGACGAACCCGCAACTTGTCGTCACCTTATTTTTAGATGATGTGGGATGTCATTTTGTTAAAGCGATCAATGAGTTATCTCAACAGCTGATATTTAACACGTTCATCGCCAACACCGTTTTTTGTAAAGTGACGGAAAATGTTTTTTTTGTATTAGGTGTTTGTATGGAGCGCGTGGCTGACAGCGCAAAACGAAAAGTTAAATTTATGTTTGTCGTGTCAGCCACCGGTGGCCGACGCGACGTGATTGTAATGAATCAGTGTCGGCCACCGGTGGTTGACATGGCGATGAACGTGTTAAGAATGTATTCGTACAGGAGGACGGTAACTTAAATCATAATTTGAAAAAGAAGTGTTTCCTAAATGAAAAAAAAATAGTTTCAATTATTATGAATAGATTGTTTTTCTTCCATCACATTTGGTCTTATTGGTTTGTTTAAAGGTTCCAGTTTTTTTTATGTCACCCTGTATTGCGTAAGACGTCCAAAAGTCTCATTCCGCGATACGACGTTATTGTGACAGAATTTTGTTACGAGACCGCAACGTTTTGTTACTTATTTGGTAAAATATACAAAACATGACTTCAATTTTTACGCTTTTATCAGCGTTAGCTTAAATGGGGGAGGCCAATAGGATTTTTGGCTGTCCCTGGAGGCCGATTCTTAGAGGCGTCATTTTATCATTTATTAAAAGGATGAGTTTTGGTTATATACGGCACCTTCATCAGAAGCTACTTCTTCTTCGTAGTATCAATCCGGTGGATTGGTTTGCAGCAACAGAATCTTGCATCTCGATTTTCATTTCTCTCGGTCCTCCGCAACCCTCTTCAGCTTAGCATAAGAAGCTACGTAATAAAAACTAAACCTCAATACAGAACAGTTGATTAAGGTTACAAAGAGAAGAAGAGGCGCAGAGATTAGAGACTTCTGTGGACGGAACGATTGAACAGAGCGAATTTATAGGAAACATATTGAGAACTGGGCTTTACTTTAAAAATACTTGATTATTAAGGATTTTCATAATTTTATTATCTAATCCACAACGCTACTGCGTTTTATATTTATATTTATTTCGTATGTATAATATTTTTTGTAAATTTGATTTTTTAATATATTTTTTAGAGAGCATGATTTTTTTGTTTATCGCTATATTTTTCTCTGATAAATATAAAGACGGCATTTTTTTTTAATATACCTATCAGTATTATATAAATTCTTATATATTTTTATTTTTTTTATGTAAACACATACAGGAGAATACCGACAGATGGTGATAGTATTTCTGAAGTCTCATCTGTGGAATTCTATGACGCTTACCATGGTGTAAATGGCTAAACGCTGCATGTGGAGTGTTGAACCGCCAACGTCATAGACTATAGCCCGAGATTCACGCATCATCCTTTATTATTACAGGAATTTACTATGAATGGGTGGTCTTCACGGGACGACTTTCGTTTACCACCAATTTTAATTAATAGGCTATGACTGAAATTTTACGGGTGATGGATCAAATTCACACCAACCGGGGTATTTTAGAGCTCAGAAACCGATTGAAAATCCTTTTTTTTTTTAATCTCCCTCGGGGATCGAACCCACGACCTTTGGCTTGCAAAGCAAACGCTTTACCATTGAACTATGACCGCCGGCTTACAACCATTATACAGATATTGTTAATACAAAAATCAGAAGTCAATAATTTAAAAACAAGAGAAATTTTGTAAGGATTTTGGTTACTAGTACTACAATATGTGTCAACAAAATTCATTGAAAATTTAACCACCTGTTGCTCATATATCCTTTGTTTCTACTACAAAATATGAGTCCTTGCTTATATGTTTACATCAGCATGATAGAGCCCTTGCTGACTGGTACCGAAAACCTCGATACACAATATTTCGTCTCTTATTTCTGTTCGCTTGTCGTGCATGAATGTGTCCGCCATATTGTCATTTGGGACTAGTTATATAGACCGCCGCTAGTAGCGCTGGGGGAGAGCCATCACTAGCGCGTCAGTCGTGCCCCGCCCGTCGGCGAGAGCATATTGTATTGTGGCTCGGTCAAATGCTAGGTCGAGCCATAAAGTTTTGTAGTAAATATATGTCAATGTGCTTCTGAAAAAGTCTGTGTGTTATTAATCTGCTCCTAATCCTGCCATAACGCGACGGAGTAACAACCTTTTTGAAAGAGAGGAGGATGTTAATGTAAAGCGAATAAGCTACGGTTCGAATTTTAATGATATTGTTTTTCAGTTTTCTTTTTTATCTAAGCATTGGACAACATTTCAAATACAATTGCTTTTGTTAAAAAATATTTAAAAACAACGTCAAATAACACGTCTGAAATAACAGATCACTGAAAGAAAAAGTAACATTAAATTTAACTGCAAAAAATACTTTAAATACATATTTTAAATAACATTAGTTCCAATACTGAAAAACAGTCGCGAGAAATAATATGTAAACAAACAAATGAACGATCCAATGACAGAGAACAAAATTAAAACAATGGAATTTGAAAAGTTCCAAAGCAAAAAGAATGAAAGCATATTTTAAATAATGGAATATTTTGAAATATAAACTTATTTGGAACACCGAGAGATTGTTTTCGTTAAGTGTTTTTACTAATTGCTCTTAATTCTATTGATTATAAGTTGCTTTTACAATATGTATATATTTTTTAATTGTTTTTTTGTGATAAATATTTATTTCTTTACCTTGTTTTAACCTGGATCACGTTAGATATGGCTTCTATTTAGGAGACACAATATGACAATATGACCTCTAATCAATAACACTATTAAGCATTATTCGTATCTATGTTTAAGTTACTAATACAGATATTCAATATCTCCTCTCTTACCTAGTAAAAGAGGCCATCCTTCATCGGTTCCTAAAATTTATAAGTTAAATAAATAAATAATTATAATTTATCTCGAATATGAAAATGAATGCCGAAAGCATTGTTTTCTAATTAAAATTATGTTCAATCATTTTTTTGCATTATATGTCTCTAAACAACAAATTGCTGCAAGTCTAAATTATAGCAGTTACCTTTAGGTTATTCTCCAACCATAGTTACAAACACACAGATTCACAAAAAACATCATTTAATATGGCGTTTTTCTCATCAATAAATTAGAGAAAAATAAACAGCGGACGCTGGGATTCTAGCCACGAAGTTTTACAATCAATGTTCATTCGAAACTGCAGTCTCCTAAATAGAGGCCATATCTAACGTGATCCGTGTAAAAACAAGGTAAATAAATCAATATTTATCATTTATAATGTATCTCTAAGTAAATGAGAACATTCAAGAAAAAAAGTTTTATTTTGTGTTTTCAAATGCAATGATTAGATTATAATATAAGTAATGATTGACTAGTGTTGTTAGATTAAAGATAAAAACGATTACCATCACTGAGCAAGGAAAAAATCATAGATATAAAATTACATACAAACGAATTTGGAATGTTTTCATCCTCCAGTTATGAAAGATACTAAAACTTAACATAAGATATCAATAACGCTCGTTAAAAAATAATCTGACACAAACCCACAACTCAATCACAAATAAATAATCAATCCTGAAGAAGACCCCTGCAACGGCTGTCGAAATATTAGTTGACAGAAATTCGCCACACACGGCTAAACCCAAAAGCCACAATATCATGTCATATGTGCTACAAAATCTAGGGAGTTGCATAAGTTGGCGATATGAATCAATAATTATCATCATTTTGGAGCTTATAACACATGGATAGCAATGGATTCATTCATTTAATATTAGCTAAATAATTTGGACAGATTTTTTCTTTACGCTTGAAATAAAATACCGATTATTGTTATCACCGCATTAAGTAGGTATCTTAAATTTTTAGTCTAGGTAATTTTTAGTCGAGTCACATCTATAATTTCATTCTAGATATCGGATACCAAATATTAGGAGATAGCCGAGACCTTGGCCTTTAGCTTCTATTGCATAACATAAGGCAATAAAATATATCATAAGCATCTGTTTATAACAATTTGAAAAACAAATATACTTAGTAAGCATTCAATGGCGTAACAAATTTTATTGATTGAGAAAAAAGCATTCACTTGAAGAAATATTTTTATTTTTAGAATTCAATTTGAGATGCATTTCGAATGTTAAATAGATATTGTTTTCACATGTCTTCTTTAACTGCTGTCAAGGGTTATTTTAAGACTTTTAAACATATCTTCTCGAACTGCAACCAAGGGTTCTTTTAGGGTGACTTAGCATTTAGTCTTGCACTGATGCCAAGGGCTCTTTTAGGATGTTTTAATATATCGTCTCGAACTGCTGCCAAGGGTATTTTTAGGGTGATTTAACATTTTATCTTGAACTGCTGCCGAGAGTTATTTTAGGGTGATATGATATGTTATCTTGAACTACAACCAATGTTTTTTAGGGTATTTTTACATGTCGTATCGCACTGCTACCAATAATTAATTTAAGGTGTTTTAACATATTGTCTTGCACTGCTGACAAGAGTTATTTTAGGGTGATTTAACATGTTATCTTGAACTGCTTCCAAGGTTTATTTTTGGTTGTTTACATGTGTCATCTTGAACTTCTGCCGAGAGTTTTTGAGGTGTTTTTTACATGATATCTTGTACTACATATAAGGTTTATTCTAGAGTGTTTTAACATGACGTCTCTAACTGTTGCTAAAAGCTATTTAAGGGTATTTTAACATTTAGTTTCCAATTTCTGCCAAGGGTTATTTAAGGATTTTTTTACATGTTGTTTCAAATTGTGCCAAGGGTTCTTTTAGGATGTTTTAACATATTGTTTAGAACTGCTGCCAATTTCGAGATATTTTTCAGTTTTTCTTCTATGCTTATTTAACCAAACATATAATAAATTTACCTGAACTTCACTACTTATCATCCTGTATTCTCTCCAGGCAGTAGTCCCCTATCCTCACCTACTTTATAAGTCAAGTGACCAAAATGGTTGGAGTAAACCTCCCTCTAAGACCGAATATTTCAAGCTTCTGGAGCATCGGGCTAATATATTAATCTTAGCTGAAAATATCACCACCACTGGAAGCATTTTTTTTACTTAGAAATTAGATAGTACATGTTTAATTTTCCAAATCAATCTAAAAGAGTACCCTGTCATTTAATTGGATAATTAATTTAATAACAGAGCGATAAATCATTCGTTATCTCGATTGTTCGTTAAGTCTATAACTAATGTCCACAATATACAATGTGTACAGAAATTAATCTAATTGCTCGCGATAACTGAGACAAAAACATGTACAGTGTGAAGTATGCGATAATTGCTGTTATAAATTATAATGTTGTAGAATTAAGGAGATTTGGGTAATAAGTAATTAGCCATGCGCATCTGACGTTGTCGGATACTTTAATTTACGACTATTTTCTGCAGTAGACAAAAGTTTACTTCTGTTTTTGTTCTAACATCCCAGGTGATCGTACTTCAAAGGTACACTCTTTTTCATCTTTAAGGGTTACTCCTAGCATTGATATGTTAATATTCTGCTGCTCGTTGCGGCTTTCTCTCATCAAAAAGAGAAGTCAACAGACGCATACATCAAGCGAGGCTAGCGTTCAATAAAAAAATGAAAGTTCTTGAGTCAAAATCTGTTGACATCCCCCGTCTTTAAAAATACGTTATTCAATCGCGTGGTGGTAGGAAGCGGAGCAGATTAACAAAACAAAGACTTTTTCTGAAGCACATTGACATATATATTTCGATAACTTTACAAACTTACCTAATTGACCTAATCACATCATTCAGGCCGGGCCAATCTCAATCGGGCACTCGTCACGGTCGGGGGACAACTACTGACTTCCATGCGCGCCGTGGTCGGTCACACCCAGCGCCACAAGTGGCGATCTCTAACGTCACTCCCGTGACCAGACTTGTCCAAAATGTCAATATGGCGACACATACATGTACGACAAGCGAACAGCTTTTCGGTACCAGTTAGCAAGGGCTATATCATACTGATGTCAATATATTAGTATTCTGCTGCTCATTGCGGCTTACTCTCATCAAAAAGAGAAGTCAACAGACGCATACATCAAGCGAGGCTAACGTTTAATATAAAAACGAAAATTCTTAAGTCAAAACTTGCCAAAACATTTACTTGGAGCATCTTGATGTACTGTATTTCGTTAGATGAACTTATTAGGTGCTAGAGAATGTTAAATTAATTTGGTAAAAAAATTAAATTTTTAAAGACATTTGTAAATCACTTCTTTTCGCAATAAAAAAATATTTCGTGAAGACACACTTTTCTATTTTTACATTATATTGAAATCAAATTACGAATATGATATTTAGTGTATAAGATATCGCCAACGACCATACCATGTTGAAAGCACCGGTTCTCGTCCGATCACCGAAGTTCAGCAACATTGGGCGCGGATAGTACTTGGATGGGTGACCGCTTGGGAACACCGCGTGCCGTTGGCCCGACTTTTTTAGTTGCTTTTTTTTGTACCGAAAAATATGTTCAATATTCAATATCCAATATAAATACAAATTTACAATAAGCCTAATATTTTATGACATTGCTCTTATTAACAATTCGGAGCAAAAAAATGGCAAACTTCCGTTTATTCTTCTTGGATTTGTGTTAATGAGAAACATTACATATAAATGATATTTTTGTCATTGGTTCCAGAATGTAGTTCAAAATAATCGGTTCCAACAATCAAAATATAGCTTTAAAAAGTACCAAGTAACAACGAGTACAACGCATTGAAAAAGGGAATGGTGCTTATTATTTAAATTTTTGGTTATCACTTTGAGATCTATTTCAATATAAAATGATAAGATGACGCACGTTCCACGCTATGTTGGTCACTGGTGATCTACGCTGTTGTTGAAAAGGGCGCCCTGTGGGTTACCGGTGACCTACGTTTTTTGTTTTCAAACAAACAGTCCCTGTACGCCAGCGGTTACATTTCAATGGAATTTTAACCTTGAATGTGACCTATATGGCGCCTCTGAGTCGAATGCATTAAAAATATTACGTGGCGTTAAACATGTTAAAACAAGCTATGAAACTCTTAACCATTGAGCAATAGTGCTGTCCAAAAAATGCGTAAAAGCAAAATAGAGTTAAAACGAAATCGCATAACACAAGGACTGAGCTTATATCACTTGTATATACATATTTCGAGAGAGAATCTATACATATTCATGATCTTCATCTGGAAATATTGGAATTATGTTTATTACACGTTAAGGTAGGTATTTATTTTATACGAGATACTTACATAAAATTCACATTTTTATATTAACTATACAAAGAATTTGTGTTATTATTAGGCAGATTCTTGTTCAAGCTTGCATTGTGTACAAAAAATACACTTCTTAAATAAATATAAGGTTAGTAATTTCATATAATACACCTAGATAAAAACGAATAAAATAATATAATAAATTCGAAAAATTCGAAACGCTTTGAGGCGTTTCTATCCTGGAACCGCCTTTTCAAATCTAGCAATGTGATTGGTGGAAATTCACCCCTAAATGTTTTCCACCAATCACGTCAAAGCACATTCACATTATGCAAAACTGTCACATTTTCAACCCTTAGTCAGTTTTCTTCGCCAGTATGGATCTGGAAGTGTATCATATAACATATAAACATTATTACGAACGTTTTTTCTATAATATCAATGTGTCTGCTCGAAATTTAATAAACCATATGTGAAAAAATCATTTATTCGAAGTGCTTTCTAGAGTCCAGGATACATGACTACTTTTAATTGCGAAGATAAATCGCTATAATAGATAAAAAATTATGTAATTTACGCTTTTAGGTAGATTATTTAAAATATATATGTAGCTTAGTATCAGTTCTAAAGCAATGTAGTGTCTATAAAGTAAAACAATAATATATACTGAATAAAATAAGAAAATAAAAATACTAAACGATTTAATTTTTGGATAACCAAAAACAGTACGTGGTAAGTACTAATTATTTAATTTTATTGAAATATCACTTTTTTGTTAAAGTCAAAGATATTTTGTTATTTTTTAATTTAATAATGTTAGTTATATATATAAAACAAATCCGCCCTATCCTTGAATACGGCAGTCACGTTTGGATTGGACCCCCAAAATACCTTCTAAGCTTGATTGAATCAGTTCAAAGAGGAGCAATTCGTTTGATAAACAATGAACACAGGCGAAAGATTGGTTCACTTAGTGTTTTCTACTGTTAATACCACGGTCGCTGCTCTTCGAAACTTAAATAATTAATTCCTCCTGCACCCACCCACAACCGATAAACTCGTCTTATGCTTGTCGAAGATCCATACACGGTTAATGTGTGTCGACCATGAACTGTCAGCTTTCAAAGTTCCTTCCTTAATGCCACCGGTAAACTTTGGAATGATCTTCTAGCGTCTGTGTTTGTATTAAGGAATTCTTCTTCCTACAATCTGGACCACTTCAAGAAACAGATAAATATAATCTTGCGATCTCCCCAACCCACACACAAACACGAACACAAATACGTTTCCTACATATAGAGTCCAGCCTCCCTGGCTGAGAGTCATAGAGTGCAAGTAGTCTTGACCGGCTGTGCTCTCCTGCATGCGATTACATAAAAAAGGTTAGCTTCAATTAGATACGCCAACGGGTATAGCTCAACGGTCAAAGCGTTTGCTTTGCAAGCCAAAGGTCTTGAGTTTGATCCCCGACGGAGAATAAAAAATAAATATGTTTAATCGATTTCTGAACTCCAATGTGAATTTGATCCCTCACCCGTAAAATGCCAGTCATAGCCTATTAACCAAAATCGGTGGTAGATGAAAGTCGTCCCGTGAAGACCACCCATTCATAGTACATTCCTGTAATAATAAAGGATGATGCGTGAATCTCGGGCTGTAGTCTATGACGTTGGCGGATCAACACTCAACAACACATGTAGCGCTTAGTCATATGTAACATGGTAAGCGTCATAGAATTGCACAGATGACACTTCAGAATTACTATCACCGACTGTCGGTATTCTCCTGTATGTGTTTACATAAAAAAAACAGGTTAGGTTGTGTTGGGTTGGTATAATTAAGTAGAATACGTTAAATTTTGCAAAATAATAATTATTTTATTGTATATCCTGATCGGAAAATTAAGAGCCGAGAAATATTCAGAAAGATATTTTCATGAAAACATGTAATTATATTTATTTATAGAAACATTGTGTTACTTTCCGTGGGCAAATATTAGCCAAAGATCGTGTTGGAAATACCAGAAGTTAAACAATATTTGATGCGAATATTACTTGGATGGGTAACCGCATGGGAGCACCGCTTACCGTTGGACTCACTTTTTTAAAGCTATTCATTAAAATTGTACAATTATATTTTTAGACTCAAAGATGATAAAATAATTTATTGTAATCTGAGACGCAAGCAATCGCCAACGACCATACCATGTTGAAAGCACCGGTTCTCGTCCGATCACCGAAGTTAAGCAACATTGGGCGCGGATAGTACTTGGATGGGTGACCGCTTGGGAACACCGCGTGCCGTTGGCCCCAGTTTTTTTTTTAATATATCATTCATTTCATATAATATTTTTTAAGTAAAACGATTGTGTACAAAGTATATTATGTCATTATTTTTGTATTTTTTTTAATATACATAACTTACCTTAGCACCTAAATGCCACCGGTAAGCTTTGTAATACCCTTCCGTCTGTGTTTCCTTCTTCATACAATTTTAATATCTTCAAAGAACAGCTAAACATACACTTGTAATCTCCCCAACCGACACACAAACACAACACTTGTTTCCTGCATGCAGCATCCAGCCACCTTGTCTGAACATCAAAGAGTGCAATGGTCTCGATCGGTTGTGCTCTCCTGTATGTGATTACATATAAAAAAGCTTCAAGCAATACGACACAAGCCGTAAGTACAACGCTTGCTGCTGGTTTGCTTAAACTACCCCCTAAGATTAAATGGTTTACGAGAGCGACTTACATAATGAATTCAGTACATATCTGTATATCAATGGCATATATTTAAAATGCTACGAGTATAATTACATTATTAATTCATTATTACGTAGTATTTTCACAGAAATTTTCGTTCCCGTTCATTGCTATCATTGCTCTTCTTCTTATCCTTCTTCATCGTGTAAGCGACGTCAAATTATTTCCACCCAATACCTGGCAACAATGATGGCCAGTGTGTTGCCCAGTATTAGGTCTTGGGATGTGCAGCTAGTTGGCCCATGGGGCAGGATCTTAGGTATGAGACGGTCTGCAGATCTCCACAGTCGCACAAGAGTGACTCTCCTTGCCAAAACCTTAGCACTTTGGTTCTCGGCCGGAGAATATGCGGCACCAGTATGGGGTCGATCAGCCCATTGTAATCAAAAAGATACTACCCTGAATGATGCATGCAGAGTAGTCACAGGCTGCCTCAAACCGACACCCATTTCAAAACTATACCCCTTGGCTGGTATCGCACCACCAAACATAATACGCAAAGTCATATGCGCCGAAGAAATGCGTAAAGAAATCAAACAACCGTCCCACCCAATATTTTCATTACATATTAATCAAATAATTTCTAAAAAAATGAAACACATAGTAGACGCTGTTGAAGAGCCTGAAAAAATAAGTAGCTATTATCGCGACATCACAAAAAATACGAATATTGATGAGAAAGAAAGACGTTGGAGTGATGCCCAAGAACCATCAAACAGGGTATGAAGCAGTACCGCCTTTAGACTCTGCAGCGCCCCACGGCATTTTATTACTAGCGCCTAAAATTGTTTATATTTAAAAAATCTAAGAATGATTACTTGCCCTCTGCGCCCTTAGCACATTCGACGCCCTGGGGCACTGACCTACATCGCCACCCCCTAAAGCCGGCACTGGTATGAAAAATAGCAAGAGAAAGCAATGTGGAAGATAGAACACCACATACCTGTATAATAATGACTTGTGCGATAGATTCCGTAGTAATTGGAAACGAGCTGATGATGACGCCGATGATGATGTATTTGTTCAGGACCCTCTGAATCTGGATCTGTCAGTCCAGCTGGTCCTGACCGGATGTCCTCGTCCGCATTGGTCCACCCTGACATTATTTCTGGCTGATAAGAGCTCCCGAAATAGAAGCTAAAGGGAAGACTGGGATCAAACCAACATTAAATAGATACATCCATCAACAGTTTACGTACGAGTATTACACTGCTAGTTTTGCAAACATATTAATAATGAATGTTATATAGAGTCGTAGTTTGTGAGCAGTTCGTTAAGGACTTTGCGCCTCAAGGGCTGGATCGTGAGTCCCCGTCCGTTAGTGGCGCTGCGTTGGCGCGATCCGTCAGCTTGGTGTTGCTAAGACGTTGATCTCATGTCAGGTACGCTAGTACAAAACCTGTATATTATAGTATAATTTTTTTCGTGGATTTAAGTTATATTTAAATATAATATTTTGAAAAATGCAAGTAAAAAATCGTTATCATAATTATTTTCGTGCCTGCTCGCTTTACTGGAACATATGTGCGTCACGAACTGCCGCCCAAGTCTTCACCTCATTCCATGTCAGCTCTGCCTGTCAAAGCTTTGCCGAGTATAATCTGTGTAGTTCCTGACGGCCTTCCAAGACAACGAGAGCTCGGGGGCTGAAGGCAATGCAGCTGTAGTTTATGCTCTCCTGCAGCGTCTGAAGTACATGTACCAGCAAGGTCTATCTTCGTCTCTTGAGCGACTATAGTATGGAAAAGTTCCTTGTCCACTCCTTTACCTCGTCATTCCTCATAAAGTCAAACCATCATACCCTGAGTATTCTACGCAGACATCTGTTTTAAAAACCTATTATACGGTTGCATTGGCTTGTGGTGAGATAACAAAATTCACGACCGTAAATAAGCATGAGAACGAAAAAAAAGCAAGTCTATATTTCACCAATGCATAAGCAAATGGTGCTCAAATAGCTTAAGTTTTTGAAAGCTGCATCCATTGTTGGAATACATAAAAAAAATACGAAAAAAAATAAAGCATCTTCTGAATTACATCTATCTTCCGAGTTAATCCAAGGGAGACTTGTTTATCTAATAAATAATGGCACAAAAACGTTTAACTTCCAATCTGTGCAACTCAATATATTTACTAAAAAAAATATACTAGTAATATAACGTACAATAGTCCTTGTTTCCTCTATAGATAATACAACAATAATAATCACATAGAACACGTGACTGAGAGCCATAGAATTTTCCTGTATATTTAGTTTTTACACTATTCGTGACACGGTCGTCAATTTACTGAAATAAACCTAGTTTTGTCTATTGTTTTATTATTTAACAGTTAAAATAATCATAGTGTGGTATCTGTTACCTTACAGTGGAACAAACGTAACATTTTAATATACGAGTTTAATAGTAAAAAAGGTGTACAATTAAGGTATTAAAAAACCCTTACTCTTATCGATTCAGTGATACGTATGAAATTATATTTAAATAGGGGTTTTTATTTTTTTCACTTGTCACATTGTTATAACATTTGAATTGTTCTATTTCGTTTATTCAAACATGAAATTCTACCAGAGAATTAGATTTTTCGTAAAAAATCTAAAACGGAATCTTAAAAAAGCAGGAAATAATATTTTTATTTATTTTTATCAAATAAATAATTTAATTAAAATACATAACATTTTTACGTTACAAGTTATATACTCGTATAAATATTTTTATGTAAACACAGACTGGAGAGTCCAATCAACCACCAGCAGGTGTTTTAGCAATCCAACGCTTAACTATATCTAGACGCTTTGTGTAAAAAGAATGTGTAGTGGTTGTGAATACTGTGATACAGGTGTTCATTAGTTTGGTGCTTTAATAGATTCAGATTAAAAAACTTCTTAGGTTTTCACGGCCAGATTTGATATTGTGGCTTTTGGGTTTAGCCGTGTGAGGCGAACTTCCTTCAACCAATATTTCGACCGCCATTGCAGCGGTCTTCTTCAGGGTTGATGACTTGGTGAAATATTGGAAAGGAGTAATTCGCCACAGAGTTGGTTTATTCAGATTATATATATATTTTTTATGAGCGTTATTTAATTTATATCTCCATGGCAACTCAAGTTTCATTCCGGAGAATCGTAGGTATGTTCTAAGATTATGAAACTTGAGTTGCCATTGAGATATAAATCAATAACGCCCACAAAAAAAATATAATCTGAATAAACCAACTCAAAACTAAAGAAATCATAAATTCTGAAGAAGACCCCTGTAATTGCGATCGAAATATTGGTTGCAGGAAGTTCGCTACACACGGCTAAACCCAAAAGCCACAATATAGATTCAGATTGTTAACGTGAGGTAAGCACTTATGCTGGGAGGGCATTCCAAATCCTTCCTGTGTTGGTTAATATGGCTTATTTATGCGCAGTGCCGGTTTTAGGGGGTGGCGAAGTGGGTCTCGCTTAGTGGGTCTGGCTTTTGGTAGGATGCCATGGTTCACAGCTTTAAAGAAGAATGGAAACGATATCTTCGCTGTATAGTGTACACTTTGTTTTGATCGAGTAAAACTACGAGTCGCAGATATTGCGCATGGAATTAAAAATACAAATAGCATTGAATAAATCATCACTTTGGTGCAATAATTTATCATTTCAGAGCATTTTATTTGTAAAATAATCTTTCAGCGTGATCTAAAAGAGTTTTACTACCTATTTTAGTTAGTTCTTACATTATCATCATCGATATCATCACCATGTCTGCTCCTTTAACCCTTTCGTTACGGCTCGGTGGAATACAAACTATACTGTCAATACGCCGTGAATTTTTTAAACCATTTTTTCTTTTGCTTAAAACTAGTATTTGAAGCATAAATGTACTTATCTGACCCATTTTCATATGTCACATTGGTTCTTATATCCTTTAGCTATCAGATGATGCATAAAAACTATTATATTTAACAAACGTTCATTATGTAACTCCATACGTGTGGTGGCATTGACACATGTGGCTTACAGAAAAATCGCTCCTGTAACGAAACCTGCAAAGAACACATGTAGGTTGATAAAGGTAATGACTGCACTTCCAATTTCCTACCGTAGATGTCACAATGAGTACTGAAAGTAGAAAAACGATATATCACGTCAACCGATGCCAACGGTCGGGGAATCTTTGACGGCATATGCCAACAACCGATGCGAAAGGGTTAACTGGAGTATATGATCGTTACGAACTGCCGCCCCAAATCTCTATCAGTCGCTATGATCCTCGCCTCATCCCATGTCAGATCTGCCCCCCGTAGATCCACCAAGTACATTATATGTATAGTTCAAGTACATCCTACATATTAGCCTTCTAGGACGGTGCGAGACCAGGGGATCAAAGAAAAGGCAGCTTTACGTTTACTAAAAAAAAAAAAAAATTAAACAAGCGTTTTTTTTTTCTCAACAGTGTTCTCAGTGATGGTAGACTTGATCTGATCCAAGGCAGTGGATCTTTGTGAACACCAACATGTCTGGGGCTGGAACTGGTGCTGGTGCAGTGACAGACCATGAAAGCAGTTCCTCTGGAGACGAGAACTGCAGCGAGATGCTCTCAGACGAGTTCTCGCTCCAAGAGAGTGACGAGGAAGGGGATCCCAAGCAACCAAGAGCTGGAGCACTACCCAATGGACATCAGGTATGTAGAGTCTACATGTTGACATCAGCATGATCTTCCATGAATCTTTCGTCTCTTATTCCTGGTCGCTTGTCGTGCATTTATGTGCGCCATGTTGTCATTTTGGACGGTCCGCTAATGGCTGTGGTAGTTATAAACATGCTCGTGGCACAAGCGAAAGCCGAGACCGCGCGCGTAGATCGCCAGACACCATTTAGTGAGACAAGGTTGCGTTACGGCCAGCGGTATGTTTCCGCTTGGCCGGAAGCTTGTAAAATTTTAAGATAATTTAATCAATGTGCTTCTTAAAGTAAGCGTTTGTTTGCTGACCTGCTCCTCATCCTGCCCTCACGCGACGTAATAACTCCCCTTTTTGAAAGAGAGGAGGATGTTAATACCTATGAATTGTCCATATTGTAGAAATTTATGGCAGAAAGATGTAGACGTGAAAGCATTGTTCTGTCAGTGCTTTTATTGCATGTCATGGACGTTGACCAGACAAAACCGCGTTGACAAAATCGGCCCCAACTAAAACGCGGAGTATATTCATAATTTAAATATATATAATCGTGTCGGAAACAACAGGGTCAGATCCTGTCTACCCAGAAGTGGGCGACGTCGATGGCGTTACTCCCGGCCATCATCAGGTCTTCCTGGGTGCAGCTATTCGGGCACAGCGCACACTCCAGAAGGTGTGACAGGGTCTGCTCCACGCCGCATTTACATTCAGTCGGTCCGCTGTAAAACTGCCAGGCTTTCATTTGTGTCCTCGTCTTGCATACTCCGGTCCGAAGTCTGTTAAGGGACCTCCATTTATTCCACCCTTGGTCATGTCCAGGGGCTAGGTCCTCTTTCAAGGCAATCCAAGTATTCCCCTCAGTTGCGCTTCTCCACATGTTCAGCCGCAGGGTGGCCTCAAGTATCACCAGTTCATTTAATAATCCATTTACATTGACATCACGTCTACGTAAATGAATTATTTGCCAGTGGGTATAGCTCAATGGTCAAAGCGTTTGCTTTGCAAGCCAAAGGTCGTGGGTTCGATCCCCGACGGAGATAAAAAAAAAGGATTTTTAATCGATTTCTGAGCTCTAAAATACCCCGGTTGGTGTGAATTTGATCCATCACCCGTAAAATGTCAGTCATAGCCTATTAATTAAAATTGGTGGTAGACGAAAGTCGTCCCGTGAAGACCACCCATTCATAGTAAATTCCTGTAATAATAAGGCTGATGCGTGAATCTCGGGCTGTAGTCTATGACGTTGGCGGATCAACACTCCACATGCAGCGTTTAGCCATGTACACCATGGTAAGCGTCATAGAATTCCGCAGATGAGACTTCAGAATTACTATCACCATCTGTCGGTATTCTCCTGTATGTGTTTACATAAATAAATGAAAAAAGATCTGTCGGTATCTCCTGTATGTGTTTAGATAAAGAAATGTAATACTCGTATATATATATATAGATCAGATTATTTACAAAAACTTATGTATACTTAATTTCGATGCAGCGATTTACACATAATATAATTCACATTATGCCCATACCAAGAAAGTGGATATTGCTCTGAATGAAACGTGCCGGGTGGTTACGGGGTGCCTAAAACCTACCCCAATATCAAAGCTATATCAACTCTCGGGCATTGCCCCACCAAACATACGGCGAGAAGTTACTACCAAGAAGGAACTCACCAAAGCAACCCACGACGCACTCCACCCTATGTTTGGGTACCAAAAGATAACTACAACTACACGGCTCAAATCTAGAAGAAGTTTCCTACAGTCGACAACGGAACTGGAGATACCTGAGGCCACCCTGCGGCTGAACATGTGGAGAAGCGCAACTGAGGGGAATACTTGGATTGCCCCGAAAGAGGACCTAGCCCCTGGACATGACCAAGGGTGGAATATATGGAGGTCCCTTAACAGACTTCGGACCGGAGTATGCAAGACGAGGACACAAATGAGGGCCTGGCAGTTTTACAGCGGACCGACTGAATGTGACTGCGGCGTGGAGCAGACCCTGTCACACCTTCTGGAGTGTGCGCTGTGCCCGAGTGGCTGCACCCAGGAAGACCTGATGATGGCCAGAAGTAACGCCATCGACGTCGCCCACTTCTGGGCAGACAGGATCTGACCCTGTTGTTTCCGACACGATTATATATTCACATTAATCCACTGTGAAAGTAATAAATTTGATTTTATGGGATTGCGCTTTAATGCCGTCGGCGCATTTACCATAGCACTTTTACCGGCGTAATTACTAAAACTGTTGGTTATATCTTCAGACTTCCGGAAGACCAGTTCGGAAACTCTTCACCAACTGCAGGGAACGTTGGCGTCAACAGAACGTCTCCGGAGCCTTCGCGGAGCTTCGCAGATTGGTACCCACACATCCACCAGACAAAAAGCTGTCCAAGAACGAGATTTTACGCATGTCCATCAGGTAACCATCGACATCATCATGCAAACTCTAATGCACTGCATGGGTCGTAAGTTCCTGCAAATTTTTCATTCAAAAACATAACCTCGGTCCACTACGTGATTGTTTTTAATCTGCGTTGATTTAACCCTATCATTACGGTTCGGTTTGAATACAAATTATACTGTCAATTATAAAACTAGCATTTGAAGCATTGATGCACTTATCTGGTCTATTTTCATATATCACATTGGTTCTTGTATCCTTTAGCTTTCAGATGATGCATAAAAATCTATTCTAATAATGTAGCAAAATGATATATCACGTGGCCGGGGAGTCTTATAACGGCATATGCCGACAACCGATGTGAAAGGGTTAGGAAGATCGAGTGATTAACGCGAAAGCCTGGACCATTCGCTTCTAAAGGGCGGCTCATCTCGACAACATTTACCGTTTGTGGGATAGATGAATGTAATGTTAGAAGGAAGTATGTATGCGAAGAAGATTGAGGACGGGAGAACACTGTATGCAGGGAATATGGGATGCTAGGCAGCGATCGATTCAAGCATCTCGGAATTATTATACTAGGACAGTGACTTACTGGTTTGATAACTGTTTGGGAAGCTACCAAACTAGTGTGATAGTCTGACTTTAGATTTGAAAGCTAATGAAGCATCTTTTCGCTATGTTTCTTAACCTTTTGTGCTCCAATGTTTTTTATATAAGTTTCCACCAACTCCAAGCTATTGAGTGAATTTGTTAAATAATAATATGTATGCTACAGAATGAAAAAATCGGGTTTTCAGGAATAAAAAAAAGTAGAGGTTCGTTATGTAAGGTCTTTATTGTTATATGAACTATGCTAATTTTTATATTCATTCAATGTATGGTATTTTTGAAAGCAATCTCCAAGTCTGGGTTTCCTTTCGTAAGTGTTGCAAAAAAAAATTGTTACTTTTCTTGCTCCTTTAATCTCTCGATTGGAACATACCATTGTTCTTATCCTCAAGTCCGTACTTCTATCTGTTATTTTTTCAAGGTGTATTGACCAGAAAATTTGGAAGAATCGCTTGCGGCTAAATATTTTACTGAAAAAGAGTATTCTTGAACAAAAATCGTGCGACCAATAGTTTTCCATCTTTGGTACATTTATAATGCCCATATGTACTATTACGCCCAGGAATGCCCTTATTTCAGTTTCGGTTACATCTTTCCAATCATTCCAAATAGTAATTTTAAAAAAATACCAGGACAGCTATTTGCACTTAAAAAAAGCTGCCTGTGAATAAATGTCAAAACATACTTCACATAAGAGCTGGTGGAAAAAAACTTATGACAAATACGTTTTGACAGAGGAGTTCAAAGTTTTAGCCTTAAATGTCAGTCTTTACTTTATATTTGGACTGCCAAACGCAATCGAAAATATATTATTGTCATGTGTTCTAATATGTACTCATTTCATTTTCCAGGTACATTCGATTGCTCTGCAACGTTTTAGAATGGCAAAAGTCAGCCAGCGGACAGCCGACCTCGACAAGAACTTGCGCCAGCGAATCTGTGACGATAAAGTGCGAAAACGTAACCAACAACAACACGGCAAGATTTTTCTCAGCTAGTCCATTGGGTTACAATCAAACACACTACACAAACATGAAACAAACCCAACTGAGATCACGAGCACGACTGCGAAGAAACTCTTCAATAATCCGCGAAGAAAACCTACCACAAGACAGAAAAAATTCAACAGTCAACAACAATCAAACAATAATAAAAAACAACACGCATAATAATCAGTTTATTAAAAATTCAAATCATTCTTATGTGGCGATGCAACAGAAATCTGCCTTACCGACGCATCCAACAAATCCGTTTGTCACTTTAAACAACCAAAAAAATAATGATTCTTGTTTAAATATCAATACTGGATTGATTTACGACAGGAATGGAAATAATCTGTTGATGATTGCCCCTTCTATGATTGGTAGAGGACTTGATGGGGATGTTAAAGGTGGTTCTAACATGGCAGCACTCGTTCAAAGCTTGAAGAGAGAAGTCAATGGGAGTCATAAGATGGTGAAGCTTATAAAGACAGAGATTGAAGACGTTTCTGACTATCCAAGTATGAAAGAATGTTCCAAAAGAGAAAAGAAAGAATAAAGCAATGTGCTGTATGCTTATAACAATAAAAGTTATATTTAATCCGCAATTTAAGCCGCCTGATATTAATATGCATATTTTTTTCAACTATCTATGTTCTGATTTATCTAGAATGTTTGTCTTCAGTATAAAAGGCATAATAAAATTATATGCAAGGAAATGGAACTTTTCTTATCTTACTACAATGTACTTTATTACTAGCAAATGTATCTATTTAGTAAAAAGTTATACATAATTGCATAGATTAGTAGTCTTAATATAAAACCAGATTTAATTGGCAACACAGTACTCGCTTATTTCAAATTAATTGTAGTATAATAAAAATATTATTCTCTATTTGTCTTTAGACAATTATCTCTATATTTGAAATAAGAAAGACAATATTATTTTATGGGCAACTATTTTTTTGGCAGTATTTAATTCAATTAATGGGCTGTAATTATTTAGAAAACTGTCAGTAATAAATGCCTAAAAAGGTAACATTAAGGTTATCAACTGACAATACTTGGTGAAACTGCATAATTATAATTTAAGAATTAATTTTAATTAAAAAATATATATATTAATTTTTTAATTAAAATTAATCCTATAAAGGTAAGTAAAAAAATCATTGTCAGTAGAAAATTAAGAATCGGCAGTAGAAAAATATAAATTGTTAGGAAATAATTAATGAATGGTTATAAATAATAGGTTAGGTTAGGTTTTTTCATGGGTTAATTATTCATTAATTATTTCATGGGTTAATTATTCATTTTTCATACATTAATTTTTACCAAAATATTATTGCCGCTTAAATTTTGTAACTGACCACATTCATACTGAACAGTGATGACTGCCAATTTATTTAGTCTACTGTTAATTAATCTTATTTACTGCCAATTGATTTAACTTACTGCGAAAACTTTTATTAAATCACTGAACAAAGAATTTCAGGCCTTTTTTATGAAACATATAATTTTTAAGTGTTGCCAATCATGTTATAATTTAGTTTCCATACATTATTTTTTCACAAAAATATCCACCAAATCTCAAAATGAATTATTCTTGTATTTTTAAAAACAGTAGGCACACTTAAGTGGCATATCTGGCTCATTTGGGTAGGACATATCTGTCGAAGAGATGCTGATCGACGGGGAAGAAAATTGTTAGTGGCGTCCAAGAACTGGCAAGCGGAGCATTGGCCGACCCTTGCAGGAAGGACTAACAAAAAAGAATTTTGAGAGAAGCTGGATGCTTAAGGCGGAGGATTGAAGAGGATGGAGACTCATGCAGGATGCCTACATTCAACAGTGGACAGACATATACAAATGATGATGATGATATATTTTTTTTTTAAATATGGATATTGTAATGACATCCCCCATCTTTAAAAAGGCGACAACAGGTTACGGGTTCGTCATCGGGACGCTTGAAGGTAGGATGCAGGAGCAGGTCGCAAAGCAAAGAACTTGTTTAGAAGCGCAATTCAAGTTTATTTCACAGTTAGAGTATCGTGGGCAGTGGTCAAGCGGAGACTATTGCAGACACAGGCTGACTGACGGACACAGTAACAGTCAGCGCCCCAAAGATTATCGCGGCTTAATAAGAAACTAATGTTGACAGTTGAACCCACATGATATGGAGTAACTGTCAAAATAAATAAAATGACGTATGCAAACGCCATGTATTATATATATAAAATTAAGACTAACATTATTAGATGTGCGTGTCAGGCGAGCGAACAAAAGTAAGAGACAAAATATCGTTTATCGAGGCTTTTCGGCATCAGCCTGAAAGAGCTATATCGAGTTGATAACAGTTACTAATAAAAATACTTCATTAAATTTCAAAATAAATTTATTTCTGTACAATAATAACAACATGTAAAAATAACATTTATTTATTTTATAATACAGCACTAGTCTTTTTTTACTATTTTAGAAGAATAGAGTATAAAATTTATATTTTTTTTATGTAAGCACATACAGGAGAATACCGACGGATGGCGATAGTAGTTCTGAAGTCTCATCTGTGGAATTCTATGACGCTTACCATGGTGCATATGGCTAAACGCTGCATGAGGAGTGTTGATCCGCCAACGTCATAGACTACAGCCCGAGATTCAAGCACCAGCCTTTATTATTACACGAATTTATTATGAATGGGTGGTATTCACAGGACTACTTTCATCTACCACCAATTTTGATTAATAGGCTATGACTGTCATTTTACGGGTGATGGATCAAATTCACACCAACCGAGGGCATTTTAGAGCTCATAGATCGATTAAAAATCCTTTTCTTTTATTTTTAATCTCCGTCAGGGATTGAACCCATGACCTTTGGCTTGCAAAACAAACACTTTGACCATTGAGCTATACCCAACGGCATCGTTAAATTTAAAAATAAATTTATCTCTGTACAATAATATAAACATATAAAAATAACATTTATTTATTATATACTATAGCACTCATCATCATCATCAGCCTGTGTCCGTCCACTGTTGAACGTAGGTCTCCCGCATGAGTCTCC
Source organism: Glossosoma conforme (assembly GCA_022606575.1). Taxonomy (NCBI): domain Eukaryota; kingdom Metazoa; phylum Arthropoda; class Insecta; order Trichoptera; family Glossosomatidae; genus Glossosoma; species Glossosoma conforme. Next base: position 2,235,980 of record JAGTXR010000058.1, on the reverse strand, counting down.
ATCCTCTTCGATCCTCCGCCTTCCGCATTCAGGTCACTCCTGCTATTCTTCTTATATCGTCAGTCCATCTTGTAGGGGGTCGGCCAATGCTTCGTTTGATATTGACTATAGCAGTAGTCTTTAAATATTTTAGAAGAATAGTGTATAAAGCTTCTATTGCTTTCATAACATATTTCTATAAGCAACTATTGAATAGCATCTCGGCGATACAACAGGATCGAACATTCTCACAAGGAACGAATCACCGACAGTCCCGTCGAATCCTTTTTCAGCCAAAAACATCAATCTATCCACAAGTATGAGACTTTCAACAACTGGAGCCAAACACATCCTCAGGAGATAAAAAATATCCAATCTCTCCTTGTGCGGCGTGTGTAACTTCTCCAGGTCATCTAAATACTCCTTTTCAAGACACACGGATGATAAATCGACAGCCATTTTTTTCGACGATAATACAACATAGTCGTGAAAATTCTCGCAGTCGTTTCCAGAATTTTTCATCTTTCCGGAAAGAATCGCCCCGCCTTTAATGTGATTTTTATTCCACTCCTGTAAGTAAAAAAAAAACAATTGAAATAACATTCTTATCCAATTGATATGCATTTTTAATAACGTTAAGGTTATTAACTGACAATACTTGGTGAAACTGCATTATTACAATTTTATATATATTTTTTTTTTTTAATTAACAAGTGATTACATTATTGAATATAGACTCCAGGTACTTCAAAACATGTAATTACTTAAAAATAGATGTGATCAAATCAAAGCTAAATATTTTTAATTTGTTAATTTTTTAATAAAAAATTAAATTGTAATTGATAGGCAAACAAATTCACAGTGTTATCTTATATATTATATGATATTTCTTTTATCAATATATCGGAGAATAAACGGCAGACGCGGGTATTCGATCCATGAACCTTTGCAACCATGTTCATTTCATTATACGATACTGTAGCGCTTGTCCATTTGCAAGGCTTACTAAATTGAAAGATCAACACATATTTTATTATTGTTACATATTATTTATGTGCGTGTGGTGTTTGTTCAAAGCTGTATGTATATTTATTAAGATTCAATCAATTAATTAATTTTTTAAATTTATTTTTATTATTAAAAATGAAAATATAATTATATTAAGCCCACATTTTTTTTTTTAATATAAGCGGTTTAATAGGTACAAATTACATTAAGGTTATCAACTGACAATACTTGGTGAAACTGCATAATTATAAATTAAATTTTAATTAAAATATTAACAAACAAAAAATATTTAGTTTTGATTCACATTTATTTTTAATGATTACATGTTTATTGGAGATGGTCTCCAGGGAGGCTGAAACATGTAATCATTAAAAATAAATGTGAATCAAAACAAAATATTTTTAATTTGTTAATTTTTTAACTAAAATTAATTTATAATTATAGGTACAAATTAATCAATATAAAAAAAAACATCAGACGAAATAGCATGATAAAATAAGAATGGTAAGTATAAATAAAAAAATAACACACAATACATTTGTTTTTCAAATTTCAAAAATAATATTCTAAGCATAATGTAGAAAAATCATCAGTAAATAATTTACATAAAGAATGACAAGCAAATATGTCAAGATTCTTATTGAATATTAGTCCTGCTTTGAAACATATTCGATATAAAAATTAAGTAATACATGATAGAAGAAAACAGTTAGATAATGTACATTAAAAGGACACAAAGCTTATCAGTAAATGGCCTTAACCCTTTCGTTACGGCTCGGTGGAGTACAAATTATACTGTTAAAACGGCGTGAATTTTTTCAAACATTTTTTTTTGCTTAAAACTAATATTTGAAGCATAAATGTACTTATCTGACCTATTTTCATATATCAAATTGGTTTTTGTGTCCTTTAGCTGTCAGATGATGCATAACAAACTAATTTATTTAACAAAAGTTTATTATATAAATCCATGCACGTGGTGGCATTGACACATGTGGTTTACAGAAAAATCGCTCCTGTGACGAAACCTAGCGATATTTATTTACATGCTTTATAGATTCTTGTAAATAATTCATGTAGGTTGATATAGGTAATGACTGCAGTTACAATTCCCTACAGTAGATGTCACAAGGAGTACTGAAAGTAGCAAAGTGATATATCACGGCTACCGATGTCAACGGTAGGGGAATCTTAGATGGCATATATCAGCTACCGATGCGAAAGGGTTAAGAAACATTAAAGGTTCTTTCTGATTACCACTTCATTAATAATAACTTGAAACTAATTTAGAAAAAATAAATATTGGAATACAATCTTTTTGGGATCACCATAACTTGCTATAGAGTTCGTCTTTTAGTACATAATATGTTTTAACAAATATTACAATACATTTACCTCTAATAGAGCTCTGTAGAATAGTGATTTTGAGGGCAGCTCTTGAGAAGCAGAAACACGATCTACAGATTGAGAAGCAAGCATACGAGCATTCCGGCCTAGAGAAGTACCTAAAAATATGCAGTAAAAATATCAATATGTGTAGCCCAATATTATTTTAGTATATTATTTAAATATTTAAGAAAGATCGATTTATTTTTACTGAGTCAAAAGGGTTTCGCTATGTGTTCTTTATTCTTTAATGTATTCATTATTATTTTTTCGGTATAAACATTACAAAAATAATTTAATTGCATTTATAAGCCGATAGATTGTTCATATATCACATTTACAAAAAAAAAGATGCCTAACCCTTTTGTTATGGCTTGGTGGAATACAAATTATACTGTCAATACGGCGTGAATTTTTTAAACCATTTTTTTCGCTTAAAACTAGTATTTGAAGCATAAATGTATTTATCTGACCTATTTTCATGTATATTACATTGATTCTTCAATCCTTTAGCTATTAGATGATGCATACAAAAACTATTATATCTTACAAACGTTCATTGTGTAACTCATTCATTATATAAATCACCTTTCATGTATTGTGACATTGGAAATCCACTTTTTAGTGAATCTCTTGAAACATTCCTTTCTGCTTCAAACGAGGTACTTTTTGAATTGTTTGTAATATTAGTTTCTGGTAACATTTTTTGTTCGGTCAACAAGTGATAGCAACAAGGCACGGCACACAGAACTGAAGATGATTGGAACTCTTGGAAGAGTCTGACTGTCGTGGAACCCAGATCTCCACACGTATGCAGACCTAAAATAACAAAACAAAATTATGTGTAAAAAGTCAATAAACTCATTCACTGCCTATTGTATTTAAAACTCATCACATAAAAACACAATAATATCAAAATAATTTATGATAAAGAAATCATGTTCTACCTGTTAAGCAAAGTTTGATATTACAACTATCAATATCATAAGAAAAATTCTCAACAACCAATTTCATGAGATCAGTCTCATAAGTTACAAATTCGGTCACATGTCGATAAAGAGAACTTATTAATGTTTTTGAAATAACAGCTTCTGTTACAGATAAATCGGCCATATTTTCTTCCAAGAGATTTTCCTTTACATCTTTAAAATTTTCAACTGTATTTAATTTAGAGATACTTTCTGAATGTTGATCTGTATTTGCATGATTCTGTTTATTTTTATTCCGATTGCATCTTCCTCTTCTTTCAATTTTTATTCCAGACTTTGCCTCTTGAGCTTTTCTTAAAAGTCCAGGCCACAATTTCTGAAATATATAATACAAAATCAATTTTACTTTATTATCCACTTCCCCTTCATTTTTTTTTTTTATTTAATCAAATATAATAGGATACATTTAAGATTTTATTGACAGTATTACATTCATTTTTTTTTTTTTATTGTTTATTTTTTTGGAAATTCGCTTTCCACGCCACTTAAAGGTAGATCGTGTGTGTGGCATGGGATTCATCTTTGATTTAAGTGTTGCATAATTTATATTATTATTTTTTCACATTTTTTACATAATAACATATTTTTTTTTAGAATATAAAATAATATCATTAAAATTTATAATTTTTTTATAGTCGAAGTGACAATTTCAGCATCATTTACATATATATTTCGATTATTTAATAGCCTCGACCCATCTAAGTCTCAATTTCCACCAGACACCTTTTAATGAACTTAATATAATCAATACCTTTTTAACAATATAAATATTTTATACAATTTATATAAATTCTATACTAATTATGCTTGGATCATATACAAACAACTACTACTAGTACCTAGCTTGAATCATATACAGAGAGGTTTACATTAGTATAATTTTAATAATAGTAACATTATAATGTAATAAAAATATATATATATATATATCATTTATTTCTCATTTTTGTACAATTACGTCAGATCTGATTTTTATAATTTTGAACAACCGTTTTACCTTTTTATTCATTAGTTATATAGTTATATAATATTCATGTGATAATAATAATTCTTAATGTTGCACAAATGATATAGGAGAGCATAAATTAAATCAATTTATCTTCAAACTCATTAATTGATTTTTTTTAAGCAGTTGCATGCAGGAGAGCACAAATGGTAGAGACCAGTGGACTCTATGTGGTTCAGCCTGGGCGGCTAGACGCTGCATGCGGGAAACGTGTGTTGTGTAAGTGTGCATTAGGGATATTTCAAGTGTATATTTATAAATTTCTTGAAGAGATCTAAATTGTATTGAGGAAGAAACACAGATGCTGGAAGAGCATTCCAGAGCTTACCGTGGCATTTAGAAAGAAACTTTGGAAACTGCCAGTTCTTGGTCAACACACATTACTCGTGAATGAATTTTCGGCAAGTCGAGTTTGTCGGTTGTAGGTGGGTATAGGAGGAATTTATTCTTTATGTTCAGAGGAGCATCGACCTTGGTAATAAGGTTAAAAAAGACTATTATCATCGCCTATAGATTATGTATGGCAGAATGTAAACTTTATTTACATCAGGCAAGGAATCTGGAAGAAAGTCCTGGCAAAAGAAATGTGAAAATATATGATACAACTAGGAAGACGATAAACTAAGATACAAAGATCTATGATCAGGTGAGGTTACCTGTAGTTTCTGATTGCGCTCTTTTGCTCCCTTGGCGTTGATATCCGAGCAGTCTATATTGAGGACTGGCATTTGATACAGCATGACCAACATGGCCGCCAGGAATCCTTTTCCTCCGCCCAGTTCCACAATGTGAGTTGTTTCCGACCACGACGCCATGCTCGCCACAATACTTGATAAAGCTTCAACCTAATCATTAAACAAAAATAACAATAAAACATGTATACTGTTATTTAATCCCCTTCTTGTGTCAAAATTGTCTTGTATGAGCATACAATTGTGTTTCAATCCTACTTTTTGATGTTTTCTTTGAAGACAAGTGCAATAGTTTTCCAATTTCTTCTAGTCTAGGTTAAAATTCTTCGCTAAGAGTGTTAATCATTACTGATCATAGCAAATATAGAAAAATAGGGTAAATATTAAAATAAAACGTGATTCAGCAACATAATATTTACACCACAAAGATGATATTAAATGCCATATTTTGATTAAACTAACAATATGAAATGCTTAAAAAGACAATTTAATTTAAGTAATACAACTTTAATTTACCCAGAGTTAGCAAATAAAGGCATTATTATTGATATTAGCTTGATATAGCTCTTATAGGCTGATGCCGAAAAGCCTCGAAAAACAATCGTTTGACTGTTATTTTTGTTCGCTTGCCTGACATGCACATCTAATAATGTTAGTCTTAATCTTATATAAACATACACGGCGTTTGCACACGTCATTGTTTTTTTTTTTGACAGTTGCTCCATTTCATGTTAGTTCAACTGTCAACTTTACATGTTACGTTTACAACGCTACATGTTACTGGGCCCGTCTGACAGCTCAGTCCCCGACCGATCGAGACCAATGACACATGTTATGGTCGGGCGGGGAAACCGAAGTCTTATATTAAAAATAAACGCGGATTGTGCTTCTGAAAAAACTTCTTTGCTTTGCGACCTGCTCCTGCATCCTTCCTCTACACGGCCCAATGACGAAGCCGCGACATGTGGTCGCCTTTTTAAAGATGGGGGATGTTAGTATGAATCCTGTTAGATGCATGACAGTGGTGATGTTGAGTATAATGCTGGTTCGATTAAATGGTTGGAGTGATTGATGCTAGAGATATACACATAATGATATTATTTACACAATATATTTACCTCATGACTTTTTTTATCTGACATGAAATCCTTAAATTTCAATGATTCCAAATTAGTGGCTCCGAGTTTTTTAAGCATGTCTTGCAAATGCTCTATGGAAAGGCAAATATTTTCATCCGGTTTCAGGCATTGACCATCAGCATTTTCCACAAAATTTCTTAAATATTTAAAATTAGTTTTGAAATCTGTAACAAACGAAGAAGACAAATAATTATTATGCAACTTATTTTTAATTTTCATGTTCCTGCATCTGTTATTGACATTTGTTAGTCATAATTATGAGAGCTATAAGCTTAGCACCTCAATAAGGTTTAAATGTAACAATGTTTGTTTTAAAAAAAAAATGATTAAACAAATATCATGCAGTTTGAAATCTTATTTTTTACCTTGATTTTGCTCACTATCTTTTCCCAGAGAAACATCTTTAGAATCACAATTTCTTTGATTTTCAACAGACAGCTCATTTCTAACATCCCAAAATGCACTTATCGCGCTTTTGATTCCAAATCGATGAACTTCTTCCACTAGTTCACGAGGTATCAGGTTGTTCCAATGATCTTCGGTGATATAGTCAACCATGTGACAGTTGATCAACATCATGTGAGGCTTCAGAAACTTCAAAGTCTCATGGATTCTTCTCTGAAGATTTTCTATCTTTGATTCGGTCATCTTTTAATGGCTTAGTTAAAATGTTTTAAAACAACAATAGTCTTTTGAAAATTGAAAAACATTCGAAAATTGAAATTACGTATTCACGATTACAGTGATTATAACGTGATAGTTTATGTTTGTGTTTCTTGAAATGCACAGAGGAAGCCAACATTCACTGGACTTAATCTGATGATATCTTAGAAAGATATTGCAGGTGCTGTTGAGTAAGCAGAGTCCAATTTTAATAATGAGCAGAGACGTTTGTGCAGTGCTCTTGCTTCATCCATCAGCCCCTGTATGTCTTCATCAGGACTGTTGGTTCGGGGGAACTTCTCAACCAGAGTTTTCAGTTTTGTGAGCTGCTTCACGATCTTCTCACCGTGGAAACCCGGATTCTTTTCATCAGCTGAAAGCTGCACCAGAGCAAATCCAAGGTAATAACCTGAAAATTCAATATGCATTATAAATATGCTAATAAAAAAACGGGTTTGCCAGTCCAAAATAATCATAAATATAGCTTTAAATCTAAGAATTTGAGTTATATTTTCGAGTCATAGCATTTCCAAAATTGTAAATACAATATATAATATTTATTGAATTTTATTTATATTATATATCATCCTTATTTACCAGGCTTTTAATTTACTAGATATCTGGGATTTAAATTTTAAATAGGCATATCTCTACATTTGATTTTCCACTGCCTGGTAACCAAAGAAAAATTGTCATTATAACAATACATCTTTTATTAGAAATGCAATTTTTTACACATTTTATAATGTCTTGAACAGCAAAAATGCCTGCTGATGAGTTCTTTGATTTGGTTTAGGTACAATTAATTCAATGCGGTGACTGATTTTGCCCAAAATATTTGTTTGATTTTATACTTTTTTGGTTGGCATCAATTCACCTATAAAACACACTTTTTTATATTTGTAACGGAAATAAGATATAGATAGAACAAAGGACAATCTCGAGCGGTGGGGAATGCTTTGGAAGGGAGAGTCACTGTTGTACGACTGTGGAGACCTGTAGACTGCCTCACACCTAGGATCATGCACCATATGCCCATCAAGCTGCACATCCCAAGACCTAATGCTGGGCAACACACGGGCTATCAATGTTTCCAGATACTGGGCATAAATAATTTGATGTCACTGACACGAAAAAGAAGAAGAACAGAGGTTTTTCCTATACTGTTTGTGGGGATGTTTTGTATTTCCCTTCTGTGTTATTATTTTGGAACCGCTTTTTAGGACTAAATACTCAAGGCTTCGTGAACATCGGGATAATCTTCAAATCTTGTGAAATCTTTATAGGAGTGTTGACTGTGTTCTCAAAAGTGGCACGGGAAATGTGAAGAATGGCATTTTTACTTATAATTAATAAATCTCACAATGAATCAACATACAGGACTATTATCCGTAAGTTATATCGCAGTATTGATTTAAAATGCTTGTATTATTTCAAGCTTGATACAGTGTAGTATAACATATATTTTTACCAATGGTTACAACTAAAAAAATATTGGTATATCAAGTTATCTAATTTTACCAAGTTCAGCTCCCGCTTCTGCTCCCCTATGGTATCCAAGATGGAATCCCTCGACGCTGCCTTCTTCCTCTCCGGCCTTTAGTCCCTCGTCATAACCTTCCTGTATGAGATTCTCTTCACACAGAAATATGTCATTGAAAATGTCGTTGATGTCTTTTTCCGATGTAGTCATTTCAATTCAAACATCTAACAAATGTAAATAGATACTTAAAAGTTTTAGAACGTATATATTTAAATTGATTTGTTTTTGAAATATAACGTGGAAATTTGACGTTTCTGAGAACTTTTTTGACAGATATATAAAAATGTTGCCAGTATAATGACAACTAATATACCTCTTCTTCTTTTCCTTTCTTTACCGAAATCCATGTTGTATGAGTATGACTAAAATAACTGCATAATCTAAATACATCGAATTGAAATATGTTTAAATTCCTGTCAAATTTATTTTGATGACGTATAATACATACATACAATACAGGAGCACCATATCATAAAACCAATTTGCTTTATCAACGCCATATGTTTATAAGAAAAGATAAACATAAAAAGCCACGGTACTAAGGTAACTCTTATTTATTTGAAATTAAGAGAACACAGGAATTAACTTAAATTATTTTTAGTGAAATTTCCCTCTTTTGTTATAATATTTTTTATTTATGGGTAAAACGAACAAAACTACAAATTATTAATTGAAAATAAGTTTATTAATTTAAAGTGTTCTGATTTTTTTTCATAACTAATAAACATGACAAGCTAAGAAAAAGACTATATCTAAATAAAACAAAAAGTAATCGTACAAAATAACCTAAATTATTAAATACAAAACCAAAGGCAAAAAAATATTTCAGACTTTTTTTTCATTTAATCAGTAAGCCTTTTCATTTATTTGAAAAGGTATATATTTTAAAATTAGAGTGAGTTTTAGTGCTAATGTAAAATTTGGGTGTAAGTTTTTGAAAGTGCTGTTGAATAGTGGGAATATTGTATCTAAATGAAATAAGGCTATTCCACAGCCAGAAAGAACGTTCTTTAGAGGAACTCCTCGATCCTGACCAGTTTAGAGCGAGTTCGGCGCCACACTGCTGACAGCAACTGGTGGGCGTATTTCCTTTCTTTAACGAGGCGTTGTTTGACTTTTAATTTAAGTTGGATCAGAGGTTTAATGCTGAATACCATGCATAGGCGGTGGTTGATATCGCCCTCTTCAAACACGAATACTTACTGAACGCCTTTATATACAAGGGTGAACGCTACAGTCCTGAAAAGTGCTGTTATGGTGAATCCCGCAACTCTGTAGTGTACCTTGGTTCCCCCACCCCAAATCCCTTCCCTAGCGAGCTGCTTGCGGAGCTCAGCCTTGGCTTGGCAGCCGTACGTGATGGATCTCTCCCTCGCTTCGCTCGCCAGGTGTGAGCTGCGCTCGGTGATTCGTTTCCATCAAAAACTCTTTTTTACATAGAGAATGGAGGATAATAAAAAACGAAAATTCAATTGAACATATTTATTATCTATCATAGTATATAAAATGGAGTAAGTCTTAACAGTGTTACTCATAATAACTTATTTTGTAAACTTCATAAAGAAAATTTTAACAAAATGTCAATAATAATGGGTTGTTTAACAAGGTAATAAGGGAGATCTAAATTAAATAAACTACATAACATTGTTATATTCATCATAATTCTAAAAAGGGTAATTGTTCACTTAATTTTTTTTTTTAAATAAATCATAGAAACATTTCATTAACTAAAATTAATAATTTAATTTATGGCAAAACCAACTATGGTTGGTTCCTTATAAATGCAGCTTATGCCATTTACATATTTACGAACGTTGGCCGGAATAAGCTAACATCAGGCTAACTTCATCAGGTCAAGCTGGTTAGGGCACTCTATTGTCCTGGAAGTAGTAAATGCTCAAGGCGGATGAACCTTTAAGGATGTGGAAAGAAAGGGGAATATACCACATTAAAGGTCCAAACAACATCCCATGTATCAGCAAATATGATCGTATCTCAAGTAAAGATCGAGAAGAGTGGAGATCGAGATGCAAGATTTTGTTGCTGCAATTCAATTCACCGGATTGATACTACAAAGAAGAACATTTACATAAAAAAAAGACAACTTAAATTTTGTCCTTGTATTAATTTCAGAAATTATAAACACAAATGTGAGAAATCATAATTTTTAAGACCGTTCATAAAGTTAAAAAAGGAATAACCTTAATACTGTTAAAAATATATTTGTCTATCTAGTTTATTTGACTATCAGCAACTGGTTAGTTCCATTTTAATTTGTGCTAATTTCAAATTAATACTGGGAGTTAATGATAGGTATGGCACAATAAGTCATTATTTATATTTACGTTGGTATCACTGATTTCTCTATGGATATCCATAGATTGAAAGTATAATAATAATAACTTGTGAAAAGAAAATGTTGCCACATCACATGATTCATACAAAAATAAAATTGTCAAAAATGCTAGTATCAAAAATATATTGTCAGATTTTGCCCTATTTTACCATCAAACATCTTACACACTGCATTAAATATTAAGCATCATCTATATTTTACAATAAATGTACTTGCTTTTCATACATCTATTTTATATTCATTTTAAAGTAAAAAATAATAATTTAGAGTTCCAATAAATAAATAGATGGTACAATGATTTGCAGTATTTTTTTAGCACAGTAAGGAAAAGGTATAAAAAAATGCCTGATTAAAAATGGATACAGTTAGAAATTCTCTGCATCTTTATCAAATAGCTTATACCTAATTTAATAAACATTTAAGAGTTAAGTTATTAACCCGATTGATAAAAAAAAAGACACCATCAGATTCATCAGACACCTTTGGGCTGTCTGGCAAATACTCCTAATGTGTGATGATCATATGAGCCAAAGTAGCGAATGGAGGCCACAGAATTTAGTTCTGTACTCTCGCCATCTTGGAAGATCATCAAATATGGTGTACATAATGTATTGAATTCATGTTTTTGATAGTGGTTAACGCAATTGTCGGTGATTTGCTTCAATAAAGAAGCAGACAAGGTTAACATGATAAATGAAATAATAGACTTAATTTAACAGGTACCTAACAGATTCATTTATGTAATAATCATCAATAATTTCTAAATCCATGTGTCAATGTAAAAATCAAGCATCATCAATACTGAACATCGACAACTACACAAGCTAAGATTGTAATCATTTTATAATAAAGCCAATTATAATAGAGTTAAAAGCCCCGATTCCATCCAATCGACATAGTTTAACACCTTTAACGTCAATGTAGTGTTTTTAACACATTCAATGTTAAAATTCCATTGAAATGTAACAGCTGGCGTACAGGGACTGTTTGTTCAAAAACAAAATTTAGGTTACTGATAACCTACAGGGCGCCCTTTTCAACATCAGCGTAGGTCACCGCTGAACTACGTGGGCGTGGAACGTGTTAACAACATTGGGTGTGAATTGTAATTGGATTGGTAACCGCTTGGGATCCTGTCAAATCTTAGTGTGTCACAGAATTATCAAATGAGACTTCTCTTAGCCTTTTGGATGTTTTCTTTTTTGTGTAGTTGTGATATTTCATATTGTAAATATTTGATATTGGCAGATTCATTTTATGTTGAGTATTAACTATAAAGGTATTTTTAGGATATGTGATCATTTCTTGGAGATGTCGTAGCCCGGCAAGACAACATGCAGGGCATCCCGCAGTTTCTCGTTGTGCACCAGCTCCTCTTTGGAGAGATCCGAGCGGCAGTGAGGGCAACCTTGAGATCCTGTGCTCTTGAAGGCCAGCTTTAGGCAGCTCTAAAAGAAAAATGGTGATAAAATATATACTCCTTGTGGAGCAAAATACAAGTCTAAAAAAATTATAATGAGTTCTTTTATAAATATAACGACATCCCCCATCTTTAAAAAGGCGATAACAAGTCGCGGGTTCGTCATTGGGACACGTGGAGGAAGGATGCAGGAGCAGGTCACAAAGCAAAGAACTTATTTAGAACCACAATTCACGTTTATTTCTAATATAAGACTTTGGTTTCCCCGCCCGACCGCAACATGTTGCATCGTGTGCAGCAGTCGGACGGGGACTGCGGACACGGGCTGACAGACTGGCACAGTAACAGTCAGCGCCCCAAAGATTTTCGCGGTTAAATAATAAACTAAAGTTGTCAAAACAAATAAAATGGCGTATACAAACGCCGTGTATTTTTATATAAAATTAAGACTTACATTATTAGACGCAGGAGAGCGAACAAAAATAAGACACAACAGATTGTTTATAGAGACTTTTCGGCATCAGCCTAAAAGAGCTATATCAAGCTGATATCAATAATCTAAATTACGGGCTGACTTCTCAAACTACCTTCGTAACTCAATTTCAGAAAAAAAAAATGACATCCAACTTTCCCTTATAGTAGTACCTTTTAGGGTTGCATATTATAAAATATGATGAGGAAAAACAAATGAAATATTCATTTCAATGAAAATAATTTAACGTTTTTTTTTTTTTAAAGGGTATTAGGTTATTGTTTCCATTGCACCGTTCTTAACTGAAATTGAGTGATAGCTACCAGGTTCAGGTAGAAAAATGAACAAAGTAGGAGTAAGTACAATGGTCACACTTGTCTCAGGTACAGATGTAATTTTTGGAGTTGAATATTTTTTACATGTGCAGATATTGAAATTTGTAAGATACATGTAGATTTTAATTATTTACAGATTATTTGAGAGAAATGCAGTTACTCACCAGGCAGAAGTTGTGACCGCAGCTCGTTGTCACCGGATTAGCAGCAACTTCTTGACAGATGATGCAGAGAAAAAGTGTGGTCACCTTATTTACCAGACCCTATAAAGAAAACAATAATTAATTAAAAATCAAGAATTCAAAGCTCTCTTATTCACATTCAAATGACACTTTACTTTCAATATTAATAATTACAGTATTACAGCCACGAATTTATTATTAATAGGTATTTATTTGTTAAAAATCTGGCATAAATAATTAAATAAATGATTTTTAAATTAAATGAATGCGTAAATACAAAGTTATTTCATTTGATAATAAAAAAAATTGACAACAGTTAAATAACATGACTAACTGAATTATTGTAATTTAATTTAACTAAAGAATCTGACAATATATAGTTATAATATAAAGTCAACTAAATTTATTTTTAAAAATATCCTTGACAGAAATCCTTCAAATATTATAGCCATTGTAAGAAATTATCGACATGCATATGATCTACAACAAATACTATTAAACAATGATTTTAGTTACAAATGATAAATAAATCATTGGCAGGCATACAAGTTATATAAATATGAATTCCTAAGCCATATTTCAAAGTAAATAAAAATTTAATTTGAATGTAACAAGTATATATTTTTATTAACCTGTTTGCCTTGTTTGTCTAAGACTTCGAGACACTCATCCCACAGCTTCTTGTTGAGAGCATCATCACCTATCGTCTGCCTGTCCTTCTTGGACAGAACCTCGACTGTGACCTTCCTGCTGCTGGCGAGATGACTTGCAGCATCTTGTGAAGAGTTCGCCTTCTTGGTGGCGGCGATCGTGAAAGGATTCACCGCAGACATTTTGGGGGACACTGCAATCTCTGAAGAATTTTCTGGAAAGATCAAATAAGCATTAATTCTATGTTTGAGTGTATTATATAAAAAGTATTTTTTGTTTTTCTAATTTTTAACAACATTTGATTTGTAATTATTGTTAATTGAATGCAGGGCTTCTTAAAATTTTTTCATTACGACCCCATTTATGATTGCGAGTTTCCAGGCGATCCCATATAAAAAATATAAAGGATAAATATAAAAGAAGATGAATAAATATTTTTGATTATTTATTTATTTAGGTAACAATATCCATATACCTGTATTTTGTATTTTCAATAAACAAAAAATAACGAACCCTTCTTCCTTTTGGGCGTAGCATTCTTCTTGTTTTCTTCAGCTTCTTTGCCTCCAATCGACGACCTGGTCTTCATCCTCTTGACCGGTGGTGACATGGAGACATTCTTTGATCTCCTTCTCTTTCTTCCCTCCTCCTTCTTGTAGTCATTATCCGTGACTCCGTTGCTCTCCTTGAGAACTCGCTTCCTGCTGGGAGTGCTCTTCCTGCCGTTCCCTGAACCACCGGCAAGCTTTGCTTTAGCTTTTTGCTCTTGCTTTATCGCCTCAGCTTCTAAGTAACCATCGGGATACTAGAAAAAAATCAAATTTGTTCAAAAGTAAATATTATCCTGACCAAGCTATTAAAAATGGGCGGAATCAATCTGAGGTCGCTGACACGATGAAGAAGAATAAGAGCCATTTATGTTTATTATATGTGTCATATGCATACTCAATAACATGCCTAATATTTTACTTCTATAGTATCATCATCATCAGCCTGTCTCCGCCTACTGTTGAACATAAGCCTCCCACACGAGTCTCCATCCCCTTCAATCCTCTGCCTACCGCATCCAGGCCATTCCCGCTATTCTTCCTATGTCGTCAGTCCATCTTGCAGGGGGTTGGGCGCCACTCCAAAACTTTTCTTCCCCTTATTTACTTCTACAATATGTCTATTCCATAAGTGTAATTAACATATGGCTGCCGAAAATTTCCGCCACACAGTTTTGATAGTTGTAATATTTTTTCCGTGATCCCAAGTGACATGGCCGCAATATATAACAAATATTTGAATAAATAAACAGAAATAATACTTCCAAAGTCTTGACCATTTGGACCAGTGGTTCTCACCCTTTTTGAAGTCACGGTGCACTTTTGATCGTGGAAAAAAATGGCGGTGCACCAGAATCAAGAGGTCAAAAAAATATATGGAAATCATTTTTGCTACATACTCATTTTAAAAAAATAGTTACATACTAAATTACGTAAAATTTATTTGACATATTTTCTTTTTAAGTTAAGTTATAAAAATATAGAAAAAAAATGTTTAATATTGAATATAAATTTACTTCGTAAATTTTTCTTTAGATTTCTTTTTATATTTATACATGTTTTATTAAAATTATTTGTATTAAGATTTGAAGGTGAATGTAATCTAGAAAGGGGGTCATTTCCTGCCGGCTCTTATCCACCCAAAATGAGGTCTATGCTTAATAAAATTTAATTTATATTATCAATCAAAAATCAATCAATGGGATACCTGAGCTTGTTGGTTTATGCATATATCAGAAATATTTGCTCGAATATTTGATATAGTTACCCCAATTCATCGTCTAAATTTGTAAGTCTTTGTCGTTTTACATTTTGTATATTAGTTATTGTTGAGAAACCAAGCTAACATAAATATGATGTTGAAAATTGTAGCAAAATTTTCAGTGCCTTCATGTGAAGAACTGGATATTCATCTTGGACAGAAATCGTATGAAAATCCACAATACGGTGTATCAATTTTAGCAAATGAATTTCGTATCCAGTCATAATTTTCTATATTTAAAGAAGGAAAATAATGTGCGATATTTTGTTCTAATAAAATTAAAAGATCTATTATCGCGGAAATAATTTCTTCGGGTATGTTTTCGTTGAGTGAAGGAAACATATCTAATTTTTTTTTCTTTTATTACATTTTTTCAAAGAGTTATTTATTCCTAAATCCTGACAATTGGTCAATGGATGACAAATAATTTTCGTTTTTCCTTGAATGGTTGTGTTAACGTTATTTAAGTTATAAATATTTATTTATTTATTTACCTTGTTTTCACATGGATCACGTAACAAAAGTTCTCTATTAGGAGACTGCAGTTTCGACTAACTCATAGTCTTTCTCAATCCTTCTCTAGTTAAGAGATAACTGAGCTGCGTTGTACTTATAAGTGGTGTAACACATTTTTGTAGGGGAGGGGGTGGGGGTGTGTCTCACACAAATTTACTTTAACACTATTATTACAAATTAATGTAATCCGATTGTGAAATGAACCATAAGCACTTCCTGCATGGGACCAAGGAAACCAATGGGCGTATAAACGTTAATCGAATGGATGTAAATTCACAAAAGGTTTGAATTATTTTTTTTACCTTTATGGGGAATACTTTTCCATTTTCTTCCCAAGGTGCGGGAACGGGGTCGTCTCTCCTCAGCAGGTATTTCCACACTCTGAACCCGGACTTGCCGGTCTCTGGGTAATACTTGACAATTTTGTATATGCCATCATATCTGAAAATGTAACAAAAATTATTCAAAAACAGAAATTCACAGAAACAACTCAAAACTCAACCAAAGACATGTAATGTACCAAATAGGTCACCAGCCTAAGTATATATGTACTCGATATTGCTTAACTAGTTTAATGACGTTGGCGGATCAATATTACACACAATGTGTTTAGGCATCCTTAAAGATAAAAATTTCAGATAATCTGCAGTGAGATTTTTATGAATTATATGAATTGTATCTTATATGATTTTTTATTACTAAGAAAACTAGGTTTTTGTTATACCTGATGCCCTCACTAGGAGCATATTCCGGGAAGTGCTTCTGCATCTTGTATGAACGCACCACTCGCACGGGTCGGCCTTCTCTCCACTTGTCCTTGGCATCGGCTCCTTCCTCGTTAACCTTCTTCACGGCGCAGTTCCTGGCCAGAGCTCTGCAAAATAGAACACCAAACCCTTAATATTTGTATTGTATTTGTATTAAGTGAGTGAAACAAATAGCCATCGACCTATGCTGAATGAAGATTAAAAATTAATATTTTTATGCATAAATACTTTCCTTTCTGTGATGTGCAACGAGTATCCATTGATTCTAACATTATTATTATTATTATATTAGTATTTGTATAGCGCTCTTTTATGACCGAATGATCATTCCAAAAGCGCTTCTTTGCCTCTCTGAGTAAAAAGGTGGGTCTTGAGTCTGCTTCTAAAGGATGCCTCCGCTTTAAGCTCTCTTATGCTTTCCGGTAGTGAGTTCCAGGCCATTGGTGCAGCGTAGCTGAAAGCCCGATTGCCAAAGACCGTGCTAGGACTACCTCCCGTCAGCTGCAGGGTGCTTCTATTTGCTCTAGCCGATCTGAGTGTCTCTCCACGCGCGCTTGTTTCTGAAGGCTTGATAAGTTCTGTCAGATAGCCCGGTGCAGTTCCGTTGAGTGCCTTGTAAGCTAAGAGGCATAATTTATACTGGATTCTAGCCGAAACTCTCAACCAGTGCAGTCGGTGTAGTATTGGAGTAATGTGACAGAATTTGGGCGCGTTGTAGACTAGTCGTGCCGCTGCGTTTATATATATATATATATATTTAACCAGTCTACGTATGTCATTAATAATTAAAGAAATATTCCTATTTGAAGCAAAATGCATCAAAACAAAATAAAAACAATTTGGAACATAAAATGTTGTATTTTTCATTAAATTAATATATACTCTTTAATTTAATACACATAAGCAGAGGGGTATATGGAAAATAATGTTCTATGGATAATAATCCTAGTTACTAAAAATAAAATAAAAATATAATAGACTTTAACATCCTCCTCTCTTAACACTATCCAGTCCGCGCGTTACGCGATTAAACTTACGCTGGAGGCCGACTGTTTTTTTAAAGAATTGCTAAATCTATCGTCATGTGTTCAAATAAAATTAAATATGACCCTCGCTGAAAAGGTTTGAGATCTTTGAATTATGGTCGAAAGTAAAAACAAAACATATGTTGTGTGCGATTACACTAACATTTGAAAAAACATCACAAGCTGTGTACAGTCGGCCACTAAGCGTTGGCGGAACGATCACACACATGTTGTGTGACCCGCCTTTAACGTTCGGCCTGGTTATTACACACATATTTTGTAATCGGACTGGATAGTGTTAAGGCAGAACGACGTCACGTCGCTGGGATAGTTATTGGATCGCGTGGAGACCGATTGAGAAGCAGATGAACAACAAACAGACTTTTTCAGAAGCACATTTACATATATTTAATAACAAGATAAAAATTGTCAAACTTTGTTATTCGGCACAGGCTATGGATAATCAATGATCTAACTCCATCCATGAGCCGAGCCGAACTGATGGCGCGCTTTGAAACACCGCAGCGCTGTTTTACCACCTATTGGCCCATTTGACGAATTATCTTCTGTCAAAACAACCAGAATGGCGACGCTTACATGTCCAACTTGCAAACAAAAATAAGAGACAAATGAATGCATATCGAGGTTTTCGGCACCAGTCAGCAAGGGCTATATCATGCTTATGTCGCCTTATATATAAACAGCTAAAACAAATTTATTTGCTGGTTTCCATACGAATGTACACTCAATCTAATTATGTTTAAGCAATACAATTTGTGGTTGTCTAATATTATTGAATGTAAGATAACACGAAATTAAATTGTCAAAATACAATAACAAATGGCAAACTTTAATGGTTTAAGTTATGTCAATTGTACAAATCGACATAACCCACGTGAAAATTTGAGAGAACTGAACATTACATCATATTGTATGTTGGAATCAAGGCTTTTGAGTTAAGCCGTGTGTTTATCTCAAAAGCCATGATTCTGATTTCTGTAATTTTTTTTACAATGAAATGTCACTATAAATTATTTTAGGTATATTTTTTTCTGCTCCATTGCGTGAGCATATACAGTGCAAATAAAGAGTTGAATGTAGACTTAATTACTTGTTTTCTCTGGTGAGTGTTTGGTCTTTGGACTGATCGGCTGTCCTCTTGTTTCCGGAAAGATCTCGTCCTCCACTGCCCGTGTAAGTGAACTCAAAGCCGTGGTCAACGTCATCTTCGTAACCACCTGAAAGAATAAAAATATATAATCAAAATTCATTAATATATACATGAAATAAACATTAAGGTTGCCTGCTAATTTAAAAAGGGATGTGGTGAAATATGCCTTATCTGTTTGTAAATAAAATTATTCATTCTTTATACCACAATTTAACCTTTATCTGCCCAGTGGTCCCGTACGGAACCGCAGATTTGCGTCGTTCAATGCAATGCGCTATGGTCCCATACGGGACCAGTGCTTATCATACATTTCGCTATCGTATTACACTGATTTATGATAATAGTATTCAAAATATGAATATTAGCTTACACAAATAATGACTTTGAGATTCTGATCTATAATATTATTTTCGGTTTCGATAAATATTTATGTCATAATGAGTTATGTAAACATCTTCCTTAAAAGGTCGGCTCTTGTGATATGCATTGTGTTATATTATGAGAACCGTAATAAATCAACCGTATGTCTTTATTATTTTATATTCTTTAATTTTTGTAATTTTATGGTATTAGATGCTTTAAATTTTGTGTAATTTTTATAGTTTTAATTCTTTAACTGTAATGTGTAACTATATAAAATGTCATAAATTTAAAATAAACCATTTGTAAATTAGAAACAATCTTTTTTTTTGACAATGCTTTTTATTTTTCCCAAAAAGAATGACTAGTTTTAGAGATATAGTTATTTATATAATAGTTTACGGGTTACGCTGAATTTGCGAGAAAAAATGCTTGGGCAGTGAGCTACCTCTATTGTGCACGAGCGCATGGGCGTGTAAAGGTTAATAAACTCTTATAGAAATACTAAATGAGGCATTCACGCTAAAAAAACAGTTCTCAACAGACTTGTGTCGAAGAAAATATGAGTAATCCTTTTTTTTATAAAGTTTATACATTCAACCAATATTTTTAAAGTGTTTTTATAAGATCCCGATGATCAGCCTTGTACTAGTGAGGCTTGAACCATTTAGTACCAAGAGGCAGATTAACCCAAGATATACTACATAAAAGAGATCATTATATGAAAAATCACCGCAAGCGCCATAGGAAAAATATGTTTTAACCCTTTCGCATCGGTTGTCGATATATGCCGTATAAGATTCCCCTACCGTTGACATCGGCAGCCGTGATATATCGTTTTGCTACATTCAGTACTCATTGTGACATCTACGGTAGGAACTTGAAACTGCAGTCATTCCCTTTATCAACCTACATGTATTCTTTACAGGAATCTGTAAAGCATGTAAATAAATATGGTTAGGTTTCGTCACAGGAGCGATTTGTATTCCACCGAGCCGTGACGAAAGGGTTAAATAAATTAAAACATTAGTAGGATTGACTGTATTAGTAATTACCTGACAGAACAATACTATAAGCTCCTTCGAAGTCTCTGCCATGGATCCCTGACACTGGCGGCCTGTGAATTCCTGACTCTGAAAGCTAAAGAAGAAAAAAAAACAATTACTTAATAACCTCATTCATACACAACAAATATATTCTTTAAATTAAATTTGGTATCTTCAGGTGAAACACAAATAATAGAGAACGCTTCAAGTATGTCTTAACTCTTTCATTACGGCTCGGTTTGAATACAAATTATACTGTCAATTATAAAACTAGTATTTGAAGCATACATGTACTTATATGGTCTATTTTCTATATCACATTGGTTCTTGTATCCTTTAGCTATCAGATGATGCATAAAAAACTATTCTAAGAAAGTAGCAAAACGATATATCACGTTAACCGATGTCAACGGTCGGGGAATCTTATGACGGCATATGCCGACAACTGATGCGAAAGGGTTAAATAAATTTATTTCCATTTAAACGCATTGGAATTCTGTTAAAAAATTTATAGTCCTGGACATTTCATACCTCATATTCGCATCACATCAGAAGATAGTGAAGTGTCTATGATGAACTCTATATAAAATTATCAATTACCAACGTATAAGAGCTTGAGAGTCTTATGTGAACAATAGTGGAACGAAAGAAAGAACAGAGGAAATTCATTCAATTCAGCAAAATTACAGGTCAAAAGGACGAACTACTATTTTGATTGTAGTATAATTGTTTGTAATATTTAAGATTTATGATCAACTCACTTGTATTCTAAATCTCCAGGCCATTCCGACCTCGATTCCTGGTATCGGACCAAAGTGATTTGCCGGCATCGCAGAAGTGTGAGTTTTGCCTAAAGAAAAACAAATTAATTAATAATATGTAAAATGAAAATGCTGCAAAATTGATTTGATAAACTATTCTTGGAATCGAAATGACGCTACTCTAGTTTATGCTCTCCTTTAGCATCCGGAAAACATCTCCCAGCAATGTCTACCTTCGTCTCCTTACTGAAAGCTATTGTGTATTGTTGTGCTGTTGTTATTTTCTTATCTCGCCATTCTTCACAACATTAACCTTATATGGGTGTTCAGTAAATGTGTGACGGATGTGGGTTAGCCAACAGAAGGAATTAATTCAGAGAGTTCAGAGAAGCAACGATCGTGGTAATAAATATTTGACTTTGACAAATCAAGCATATTTTTGTATTGTACTCGATATATGATCTTTCGTCTCTTATTTTTGTTCGCTCGTCTGACAAGCATACATTAAAATATTAGTAATATAAGACATGGCGAAGCATCTCCGTTTTGTTCTCATCTCCTGTTGTTGGAAAGCCATAGTTCCATAAATGGCCACAGTATTAATTTCGGCGCTGGGCTGTGACGACTGCTGGAGTGTGAGTCGGAGTCTGTCTGGGACCTGGACTGTTTGTCCCGAACAGACAACCGAGGTTTGTTAATATTTTGTCTTAACCCTTTATTTACTGAATTTCTGAAATATTTGAAATATTTCTGATTCTTTTTATACAAATATGTGTTGATAGGATATAGAGAACAATTTAGAAAGAATTATTTTTTTTTCTAAAATAAGCATTTATTTCATGGTTTTATAAATCCGACTTATAAGTTCCGTCAGGGCACAACTGCAGCAAAATGCACGATCAATGTTGGATTTTGTGGTATGGGACTTATTAGTCCCGTCAGTAAATAAAGGGTTTAACAAATTACAATGTGCTTCTCGAAATGTTCTATGATTGGTGACTTGCTCTCCATCGCTTCACCATACGTTCCGAGAACGATCTTGCTTAAATGGAGTCGCCTTTGAGTATCGTGAATGTCAAAAGTAATATATATTTTTTATTTAATTTCCATATTTGTTCCTGGTTGGAGCATAAGGGTGTCTTACCGGCGCAGGCCATGCCACGGCCCCAGTCGCGTGTGGCCTTGCCCTGGTTGGGCTTCCTGACCTGGCGCCCGCCACCGGGGGCGATGACCCCCGCCGTGTCCCTCTTGCAGTCGGGGCAGTACCAGTCCTCGGAGGGCAGCTCGCTCAGCGCCGGCTCCAGGCACGCCATGTGGTAGCCCATGTTGCACTCGTCGCACAACACTATCTGCAATATCAACAATATTGTTTAAAAAATGGTTGATATGAAACTGAATAATTGACATATAAACAGGACAGTGAATTCTTCTTGATGATAAAGAATTTTCAATAACAATTTAAATTCCCCAATGTTTTAAAATAATAAAACGCGGGATGCGTACTAGCGCAGGTATAATTGTGTCCCGCCAGCTGCTCAAGGTCCTTGCTAGCATTTGGGTGTGTTCCTGAAGATGACTATATGTTTGATGTATATATATAGTGATAACAATAGTGATAGTTTAAGTGATTATGACACTTTAAGGGATGAATCTGATTTTATTTGACACAAAAAAACGGAAAATCGGCGCCTCTCTCGTCATCTAGTAGTTCTTCCTAGGATGCATTTGGGCGATGGTTTTGTTAGGTACCATACATTGAAAGACTATAAAATTTGAAAATATTAACCAATTGTCTTTATATTTCTTAAATAAACCATTTTAAGCACTTATCGATTGGTTTTATTGACAAATTGCATGATACTCATTTCCAGGCTATTTTTTTTGTATTTTTTTTCTAAAATCAACTAATTTTGTGCAAATTTACAAAAAAAGTACACTCGAGTTACTGGTATCTCATACAAACAAAAGTCTCGAGTGCAAAGGGTTAAGATATAACTATTTTGTCGGGTCGTACATGCACGTCTGCGGATATAACTTAAGTTCAGTGACATTATTTCTAAAATTTCAGAAACATTACAAATTTGAACAACTCAATTCGTTTCTGAAGTACAACAAAATTTAATCATAAAATAAAAAAATACAAAATATACAATTATAGGTACTTATGATTAAATACTAAGAACAAAGCAATAAAGACAAGCAACAGAAGGTCCCCCAATGCTCATCAAACAGACGACTCCAACAAATCATTCCTCTAAAGAAACTCGTAGAGTTCATGTCTGAATTGGACCTCCCTTACATGAAATATATCAATATCCGAGGCGATTTGGTTAAACAGTCTGATACCTCTCCCAAGAGGCATAGTCTCTATCCTGCCACCTGCTGTTTGTTGACAACGATATAAGTTTTCTAAAGGTAAAAATAAAATCACAGATAACTCACTTCCCATATACAGTTTTGTCTGCAGAGAAACTCATTCTAGTAGTGAATTTAGAAATAAAACAGCACTATATTATTTTTTTCATAGTATATTATCATTGTTTTCATACCAGTTCAGGTTGATTTTTCCCAGCGCAAACGTAGCATCCACACTCTTTGCAGAGAGCTTCAGGGTTGTCTCGGCATTTAGTGCAAGCAAGAGGTCCAGATCCTATAAAATATATTAAATTTATTTTAAAAATTGTAGAAAATTCTTTGGATACTAACAATTTTCAAGCAAAATAAGACAAGAAAAAACAAGAAGTATAAGTTTTTTTTTATGTAAACATACAGGAGATTACCGATATATGGTGATAGTAATTCTGAAGTCTCATCTGTGGAATTCTATGACACTTACCATGGTGCATATGGCTATGCGCTGCATGTAGTGTCGATCCGCCAACGTCACAGACCACAGCTCGACATTAGCTCATCATCCTTATTATTTCAGGAATTTACCATGAATGGGTGGTTTTCACGGGACGACTTTCGTCTACTACCAATTTTAATTAATAGGCTATGACTGGCATTTTACGGGTGAGGGATCAAATTCACACCAACAGAGGGTATTTTGGAGCTCAGAAATCGATTTTTTTTAATCTCCGTCGGGTATCGAACCCATGATTTTTGCCTTGCAAAGCAAATGCTTTGACCATTGAGCTATACCTGCTGGAACAACAAGTCGTGGGTTCGTCATCGGGACGTGTGGAGGATGGATGCAGGAGCAGGTCGCAAATCAAATAACTTGTTTTGAAGCACAATTCGCGTTTATTTCCAATATAAGACTTCGATTTCCCCGTCCGACCGTAACATGTTGTATCATGGGTCTCCGACGGGGACTGTGTGCGGGCACGAGTTGCCAGATGGGCACAGTAACATGTAGCACCCCGAAGATTGTCGCGGCTAAACAAGAAACTTAAGTTGGCAGTTGAACCAACATGATATGGAGCAACTGTCAAAATAAATAAAATGATGTATGCAAACGCCGTGTATTTTTATATAAAATTAAGACTAATGTTAATAGATGTGCATGTCAGGCGAGCGAACAAAGACAAAAGATTGTTTATGGAGGCTTTTCCACATCAGCCTGAAAGAGCTATATCAAGCTGATATCAATATATATCTAGTGACTGATATCACTGCTAGATAATGAATATAACAAATAATGCTTTCTATCGACTCACTTATTTCAGTAGGTGTTGTCATCAATTTATCAAATTCCTCCGTTCTCTCGCTCAACGGCACAGCAGTTTCTATTGCGTAGATTTTGTCGTGACATCGGACTCTGACGTCGTTCAGCGGAACGTCAGTTCCGTGGTACAACGTACCGACAAGCTCGGTGTTCTTACGCAGCTTTTTTATCTGCTGTATGGTGAAATCATACCTAAAAAATAATTATTTAAAATCATTATTGAAATGTTTGAAAGGAGGATATCACCAAAGCAGTTAAAAAGTGTTTATTAAGGATGAATAGTTTCTTGAGATTGTTTTTAACACCACAAGCAGGCTTTGGAATGCTCTCCCAGCATCTACGTTTCCTTCTTCATACAATATAAATCTCTAAAGAATCATTGTAAACAGCCAAAACCTGGTGGTTTCTTTTAATTATTTTTATTTTTACTGAAACGCAGGTAGAAAAGAACAACCTGTTGAATCCAGTAGGCTCTTTGACACGCTCATTCAGATGGTCACTACATGCGGGAAATATGCATTGTGTTTGTGTACAGATCGGGAAGATTGTAAGTGTAATGTATTGATACGTTTCTTTAAGAGATCCAGTTAATATTGATCACTTATGAAGTATTATGCAGCTCAGTTGTCTCTTGACAGTGAAAAATTGAGGAAGGCTATGAGTTAGTCAAAACTGCAGTCTCCTAAATAGAGGCCATATCTAAAGTGATCCATGTAAAAACAAGGTAAATAAATATATATACATGAAAATAAATTAAATAAAAATTAGTACAAATTAGGCACAGACGTTTTTCAAGCTATTTCAGATTTTATACCTTATTTCATATTATAATTAGATCTTCAGACTCTATGTCCCAAAATTATATTATTTAACATTCTATCAATTCGGTCTGAACCAATAAGAACACGTAACAGTCATTAAGGGCAATCAAAAAATCTGAAAATGATTATCACACACGTTTCAAAATCAATTTTGATGTTCTTACCAATATCCTTTCTCGTTGGGTTCTTCTGTGTTGTAATTCAGCATCACAGTCTGCTCCACCTTCAGATCTTCCAGTTCCAGCTCCTTCCTCGCCCGGGGCCGGATATCGGACAAGGAACAGAACTCTGCCGAGGACTCTTCATCACTGGGATACAAAAATAGAGGCCATTGCAGTGATATTAACACTATCCAGTCCGCGCGTTACGAGATTAAACTTACGCTGGAGGCCGACTGTTTTTTAAAGAACTGCTAAATCTATCGTCATGTATTCAAATAAAATTAAATATGACCCTCACTGAAAAGGTTTGAGATCTTTAAATGATGGTCGAAAGTAAAAACAACACATATGTTGTGTGATTGGCCAATAACGTTTGAAAAATCATCACAAGCTGTGTATAGTCGGCCACTAAGCGTTCACGGAACAATCACACACATGTTGTGTGACTCGCCTTTAACGTTCGGCCTGGTGATTACACACATATTGTGTAATCAGACTGGAGACAACGGCCGATGGGAAAGAAAAATGTTAGAGTGTGGCATCCAAGAACTGGCAAACGAAGCGTTGGCGTACTCTGTGCACGATGAACTAACAACATCAGAAGAATAGCAAAAGTAGCCTATATACAGATGACAGAGGATCAAAAAGGATGGAGACTCATGCGGGTGGTTTACGTTTAACAGAAGACAGAAACAAGCTGATGTTGATGATGACTTTGGATGAATATTTATTGACATGTATTAACCTGTTAACCGAGGAATTTAATTTTGTTCATGTTATATGTACATGGTATATGATGAACAAACAAAATAAGCCGTAGCTCGTTAGGGGGTTATTTCAGAAGTGTCTTGATGGAACATATCGTCACCCGCTACAGTTGCTTTCTTGGAATGACCGAATATTACGTCATACCCGGTTAACAGATTAATATTGGTATACAAAATAGTATAATTTACACAATTTACTGCAAAAAATACACCTAATACAATTAAAAAATGTGTAGTCGTAACAATACTTCACCATGTCCGCTCCCTTTATTGGAGCATATGGTCAACACGAACTGCTGCAATAAATCGCTGTCAGTTATCTCATATCAGCTCTGCCTCTCACAGCTATGCCGAGTACATTATATGTGCCCATAATTGTGAAAGTGGAGTAAGTCAAAAAATTAAAAAATATATATATTCATTCATTTCAGTTCACATTGTTGTGAATTAATATAATCTTCATCCAACATAATTTAAAAAATAATAAATGCATCATTTTATACAACATGAAGTTGTCACTTTCATTGGTTATCAACCAACATCAAAACACAAACTTTTAAATATCTCAGAACGAATGAAACATGACTTGCACCACTTTTATAATCATGGCTACATTATATTCTAACAATACTTATTATATTAAAATATAATAAACAAATAACATTGAAGCTTGTACTCACTCATCCAAAAGCACCTTGAAAAGAAGATTCCCTTCGGAAAGAATTCCAGAAGCTTTAGTATCACCAATAACTTCTTTGCCATTATTTGTACTTTCGGCATCTTTCATTTCAACGTCAGCACTTCCGGAACCTACATTTTCACAACTACTGTGACCGTTCATCTCTTCGACTTTCAATTTCTTAACTGGACTACCGGACATGGAACTCTCTCCGTTTTTTAGACTGTCTTCATCCTCTGATTTTTTTACAAAATAAAATTTTATACTTCTCGGTGTAGTCGGTGTCGAAGATGGAGATTTCCTTGTTTTTGGACTTGAAGAGTTTTGTCGATTAACCGGTGACCCATTTGCCAGATTAATATTTTTTTTACTAGAAGGCGATGCATTACAATTAGGTGAATTTTTATTATTTAAACTGGCAACACTTTTATCAATATGAGAAGGAGAACTGCTTTTAACGGGCGTTCCATTGCTTTTATCTTTTCTGGGTGATGTTCGAATAACATTTTGGACATCTGTATCATTAGGCTTGGTTTCTGAAGGTTCTTTTTGTGTTTCTAAATCTTCTTTTGTTTTGAGTTCGATTCCATTGCAGCCATTTGTCATTTGTTTTTCCTTTGATGCAATGCCGGGGTTCAGAACTATTCGTATTATCTTTCCCTCGAACCATGCGTTGTGTACTTGTTCTTTGATATCAACGAGATCTCCGACTCGATAATATATACTGGTAGCATCTGAAATTAAGAAATATTTTATATTATATGCTTTATTAACATAGCAACCCATGACACACTCCACCCTATGTTTGGATATAAAAAGATGACCACACAACTCAAATCAAGAAGAAGTTTCCTACAGTCGACAATGGAACTGGTGATACCTGAGGCCACCCTGTGGCTGAACATGTGGAGAAGCACGCAACTGAGGGGAATACTTGGATTGCCTCGAAAGAGGACCTAGACCCTGGACACGACCAAGGGTGGAATATATGGAGGTCCCTTAACAGGCTTGGGACCGGAGTATGCAAGACAAGGACACAAATGAAAGCCTGGCAGTTTTACAGCGCACCGACTGAATGTGACTGCGGCGTGGAGCAGACCCTGTCACACCTTCTGGAGTGTGCGCTGTGTCCGAGTAGCTGCACCCAGGAGGACCTGATGATGGCCAGGAGTAATATCATCGACAAGCCCTCTTCTGGACAGACAAGATCTGACCCTGATGTCATCATAAATTGGAAACGACAATACACCTATCCCCCGATTTACACGGTACTTGTTTTACACGTTTTCGCTTTTACACGGTTTTCCAAATAAGTTTTTTTTTTGTTTTTATCGCACTCTACTAAATGCTACTGTGTTTGAACACGTGCGCTGTGTACACATCTCACGGGGAATCCCGAGCTAGTTGTGCTGACTTGCTGCACACGCACACTGTGTCTGTATTTCTTCGCATAAAATTAAAGTTTTATCTACGGAAAATTGTATTTGAGTGAAAGGTTCACAGTTTCAGAAAGATTTAATTTTCCATATTCGTAAATTACAAGTGAGTGCATAATTTAGATTATTATAAATTAACATAAATTAAAAAAAATTATAGGCTTATAATGTCGAAAGAAGTTAAAAGAAAAGTTATTTCTTTAGAAACTAAAATCGAAATTTTGGATCGCTTACGAAAGGGAGATAGAGTAGCAGATGTTGCAAAATCATATAGCATGAACGAAGCTACAATAATAACTATTAGAACAAATGAAAACACAATTAGAAAGAGTGTTGCAGCTGGCAATACCACAAGTATGGGCACAACATCATACGCCAGAAATATCGCAATGGAAAAAATGGAGAAAGCGTTAATGCTTTGGATAGAAGATAGAAGTGAGGATGATTTAGTTAACTTAGTTTGCGAAAGTGAGTCTGACAAATCTGATGAAGAGGAATTAGTACCAGTAACATTCACTGCTAAAGTCATCCGCGAAGGACTCGCATTGGCAAGAAAGCTGGGTAATCATTTTATACAAAATGACACAAACGTTGAAAGGGCTTTACGATTCCAACGTGACATAAATCGCTGCTTGGCTCAATATGAAGAAGTTTACAAAGATCTTACAAAATATTCGAAGCAATTGTTAATAACCGATTTTATTACCACCTCTCAGAATGTAAATATTTCTGCTTCAAACATCGAATCGGCACAAATAACTTCGAGTGATGAAAGTGAATTCCAACCTTCGATTCCGAAAAAAGAATGAGAGTAATTTCTGATAGTGATGAAGGATAATAAAACGCCTTTGGTTTTATTTTTGTTCTTCTGTTTAATGTATGTATTGTAATTAAATAAAAAAACAGTGTTTCCGTAATATATTACATATTTTAACCTGTCAATGCATTTTATTTTTATTTCTGTGTACACCTAAAAATATTGAAAAAAATCACAACTGTTAAATAGCAAAATTATGAATTTTCTGCAAGCTTTTCGATTTACACGGTTTTGACTTGAAAATTTTTAATTTTCGATCTACACGTTTTTCTCAGGAACGTATCTACCGTGTAAATCGGGGGATAGGTGTACCTATATAATATTTCTCAAAATTAAAAAAGGATAGAAATAAAAGTGGACTTTCATTATTGATTTATGATAGATAGGATCCGTGACAATGGAAGAGGTAAAGGCAATGGTGGGATTCTCAATTGTGTCAAATTCATAATAATGGAATTCAAAAAAACAAATATTTATTTAGAAGGGAAAGAATTTGATTATTTACGACCCGACCCATTGTTCCAATGTTGGCCATATGTGCATATCCTGAGAGTTGTTTGGCTATTTTTTTCTACCCAAAATGTTTCACTGCCACATTTTCTAAATACACTGAATAATGTTTTAACTTCTATGTTCCAGATAGGTACACCCGTGCTCGTAGCCATCCATTGTTTTTGATCCCAGTCGATGCTTGTGGAGCTTCAAGCACTCAATTTGATACAACGGCAATGTCGCTCCTAAATGGCCTACCAGCACACCTCGATCCTTTTCTTACATCCTTTTCCTCTTTTGTCGATGGTATTGTTCTACTTGATCTCTGTGATCTTTGACACGTGTCATCTTCTTATTCTTTTGTGTTATTTTTATTTTTTATTATTTTCTCTATTTATTGTATATTTATGTATACTCTATGTTTCTAAATATTTGTAAAAAATTGGAATTTCGATTCTGTATATAAATAAATTAATATAAATATTCATAATTTATGACCTCATTCTTACTATGTATTTTATTTTTTTATTTATTTCACAGAACTGAAGTTCCAAGGTACAAAATAAAAAAATATACAATACATACAAAAGATAATTAAAAAACTAAAAAAACATAAAAGAAGAAGAAGATAACACGTGTCAAAGATCACATAGATCAAGGAGAACAATACCATCGACAAAAGAGGAAAAGGATGTAAGAAAAGGATCGATGTGTGCTGGTAGGCCATTTAGGAGCGCCATTGCTGTTGTACTAAATTGAGTCTTCGAAGCTCCACATGTATCAACTAGGATCAAAAACAATGGATGGCTAAGAGGATGGGTGAACTTATCTGGAACATAGAAGTTAAAACATTCAAGAATCCCAGGTTGTGAATTGCACCGCAAAGGTGAAGGAATGAATGTTTGAGAGCAGCAATTTTCCTGCGGGACTCTAACGAATGGATAGAAAGCATCCCTAGAAGAAAAATAATTGGATAATGTTCGGAATTGATTGAATTGAATGGATAGTTACCGTAAATATAAAAAAAGGAGACGTCGGAGATTTTTTTTCTAGCATGATAATGTTATTGATATCATAAATTATTTCCATAGAAATATATAAACGGGTATAAATTTTCAATAATTGTAATTAGATAATCATTTTTTTAAGTAAAATATGGCAGAGGTATTTCGTCATATGCGAGAGCGGCAAAAACGAAAAGTGAACGCTCGTACCGGTGCGGCCTTGAGCATGAAGTGGTTTAATGACAGCTCTATATGAAAAAAATACTTGGAATGAAGTCAATGGCTGACAATAATGTTAGAACATAATCATTTATATAAAGCGGTCAGAAAGGGATAGCTTTTTGAAGGAACTTTTCAATGTGATAAATGTGTATTATATAAGTTTATTCCCTGAGTTGTTATATTATTATTATTATTATATAAGAATTTGTATAGCGCTTTTTAATAACCGAATGGTCATTCCAAAAGCGCTTCTTTCCCTCTCTGAGTTAAAAGGTGGGTCTTGAGTCTGCTTCTGAAGGATGGCTCCGCTTTAAGTTATCTTATGCTTTCTAGCAGCGAGTTTTCGGCCATTGGTGCCGCGTCATGTTTACTCAGTCATCACATCTATTGCTGCCAGCCTTGGGGTTGCACATCACAAATGCAATAATACAAGTATACTCACTCGAGAGGCGACCGTCGCCGTTGGGCGCCAGGTCGGTACTCTCGTTGTGAGTATTGTTACGTATTCTTTATATATGGCGGACGATGTCGAACGTCAGTCTTTGTTGAAGACAAAAACACAGGTGCTGTCCGCAGCTTTCCCTCCCAAGCGTCACACTGTCACACCTCACAACACGTAGAGCAATGCACAGAGACTGAGAGCACTACAAGTTGAGATCGCTCGCCTCGCATCCCATCTGGACAAACTCCTTCACTTGTCAATCCAGAGAATGAAGAATTAACGACAAAAAACCCGGAGCTCACTCGAGAGGCGACCGTCGCCGCTGGGCGCCAGGTCGGTAATATAGAGACTTTTAGCATTAACATTATTAATAACAGACACAAAAGAAAGCTTAAAGTACACATCTTAGCATCTTGTACATCCTGTTCTTGTGATAGAGATGTCTAGCTGTCTCGTCATGACTTTTCAAAATATTATTTTACATGGATATTTCGATAAAAACTTTCTCTCAAAAGAAATCGACAGGCGCATACAACTGGGATGGGCAGCATTTGGAAAACTAAAGTACATTTTTAAAGCGAAAATTCCGCAATGCCTTAAAACTAAGGCGTTTAACCAATGCGTCCTCCCTGTATTAACTTATGGCGCAGAGACGTGGAATCTGACAGCAAGTCTTACCCATAAAATAAAAGTCACCCAGCGTGCTATGGAGAGATCCATGCTCGGAGTGTCGCTAAAAGATAGAATCCGAAACGAGGAAATACGCAGAAGAACTCAAGTAGTGGATGCTACCCAACGAATAGGCACACTCAAGTGGCAATGGGCAGGTCATATCTGTCGAAGAGACGACGGTCGATGGGGAAGAAAAGTATTGGAATGGCGCCCAAGAACTGGCAAACGAAGCATTGGCCGACCCCCTACAAGATGGACTGACGATATAAGAAGAATAGCGGGAGTGACCTGGATGCGGAAGGCGGAGGATCGAAGAGGATGGAGACTCATGCGGGAGGCCTACGTTCAACAGTGGACGGACACAGGCTGATGATGATGATGATGATGGATATTTCGATAAAAGTATGTGCCTACACTGCGACACCAACAATATGATAGTAAATGAAAAAATATATTCCATAAAAAAAATTAACAGTGTATTATGATAAATTAGATTTTTAATCGATTTCCGAGCTTTAAAATAACCCCGTTGCTGTGAATTTGAACCTCACCCGTAAAATGCCAGTCATAGCCTACGTATTAAAAAATTGGTGGTAAACAAAAGTCGTCCCGTGAAGACCACCCATTCGTATTAAATTCCTGTAATAATAAGGATGATGCGTGAATGTCGGGTTGTGGTCTGTGACTTGGCGGATCGACACTCTACATGCAGCGCTAAGCCATATGCAGCATGGTAAGTGTCACAGATGAGACCAGAATTACTATCACCATCTGTCCGGATTCTCCTGTACGTGTTCACACAAAAAAAATGGATCATTTTTTTTTATCAATAAAACACAAAATATAGAATAGACCCCATATTTAAAATGTCATTATTATCATTTTGGTACCATTGTGTTGATATTTGAATAACATATTTTTGATGCAAACATATGCAGGAGAGTATCAATAGAGGTTTAATGCCATCTAGTGAATGGGAGACGGTATAGACGCCGTGCAGTGAAGACGTCTATACCGTCGCTCTTGTTTTAAACAATAAATCGCACTTAAAAATAAAAATAAAACTTATAAACATTCTCTAACACCATCAGAATCGTCATCAAATTCTCTACAAAACGTGCATTATGGTTTATATGCATCTTTAGCGATCGCTCGTTAAACAGCATCGACGCGCAACATCTTTGGCGGAAGATCTTGTAACGTGCCGATGTCGGCCATTTTTTATTTTATTTATATCTCCATGGCAACTCATATGAATCATTTTTCTTGTACGAAATTTTACGCAGAAAAACAATTTGCGTTGTGGTTGATGATAATTTGAAAGATCAGATTTTTTTGACCGAATGTTGGCCGGAATAAGCTAACACCCAGCTAACCTCATCAGGTCAAGCTGGTTAGGGCACTCTATTGTCCTGGAGGTAGTAAATGCCCTCCTAAGGCGGATGAACCTTTATGGTCAACGGCATTAGGATGTGGAAATAAAGGGAAAATACCACATTAAAGGTCTTAAAGACATCCCACGTATCAGCAAAAAATGATTGCATCTCAAGTAAAATTTTCCGGAGATAAAATAGTCCCCAATCGGATCTCCGGGTGGGGACTGCTCGAGACAAAACAACCAAGACAAATAAGAAAAACCTTCAGCCAACAAGATATGCCACCTGGAATGTTCGAACATTACTGCAGAACGGCGCCCTAGACGGGAGTATTTGCAGCAAGTATTCGAGGACATGAACTGTAGCGCTTATGCTGAGCTGAAAAGGTTGCGGAGGACCGAGAGGAATGGAGATCGAGATGCAAGATTCTGTTGCTGCAAACCAATCCACCGGATTGATACTACTACGAAGAAGAAGTGAATTAAATGTCAGATAAACACTGGATATAGAATGTGTGGTTGTATTTTATGTAACAAATTCTTTGCTACATAAAATGTAAACAATTTTACTGTTGCCAAAGGCAGCTGCACTGCTAGTCCTTATCTCCCTTTGATTGGCTAAAGTTAACACACACAGCTGTGTTAGACTTCCTGGATCGAGTGATAATAAAATCTAAATTATTTACAATTCAACAAAATAAACAGTTACAGTGATGTTCCAGGACTAATACACCGAAATGACGGATAATTGGTACAGTTTTATTGGATAACTGATCTTTCTTTTATACTGATACCAAAAGATATTTAACCAATTCACGCTCGGATTTTTTTATCTGCTAGACGTGTGGCGTATCATGGGTTATTGATAAATACAGCTAGAAGCCGACCTTTTTTTTTTGTAAATGCGTAAACATCGAACAAATGCGAGAGCGGCAAAAACAGAAACTGAATGCTCGTACTGGTGCTAGCGTAACGACGTGGATAATTTTCCCGCACCGATACGAGCGCGAGCATGAAGTGGTTAATAAGAAAACCACAGCACAAGATGTAACCTATATTTATTTGAAATTAAAAAGGTAATAAAAGAGTTAACATATAAACTAAAACAAAAATAGCAGTCCAAGATAGGTTGCCACTTATGTATGGTTCGACTACTTATGAAGTACTATGCAGTTCAGTTGTCTCTTGACAAGTGATGAATTGAGGAAGGCTACGAGTTAGTCGAGACTGCAGTCTCCTAAATAAAGAACATATCTTACGTGATCCATGTAAAAACAAGGTAACAAAATAAATATTTATCATTTATTATGGAAAAAATGGAAAAAAACATTGTACTTTTACTACTTTCTGTAGTCTAATGTCTTATCAAACCAATAATATGTTTTTTTTTATTCTAATGATTTTAAATTTAGATTTTCTCTTTTTCTTTTTGTATTTTATATGCATATATTTTTTGTTGTTGTCATTTAAACATATTGTCATTTTGTAAAAGGTATTTTATACCGTTTATGTTTTTTAAATAAATAAACTATTGGATGTAGATCAAATGATATGAGGTAAAAGAATGTTATGAACAGTGACATTATTCATATTACGAAACAAACATTATATTGTTGCAATAAAATAATACTTACCTTAAATATTATGTAACTACAATGTTGTAAATAATCCTACCTATGTATTGAATAGATTCTGGTTCTTTAGGCTTGGATGTCTTCGCATCCTCGTCCGGGGCGACTTTGGAGGCTTTGTCTTCCACAGGCTCGGCGCGCAACATAACCTGGATGACATCATTGAGCTTGATGTTGTAGTCATGGAAGGAATAGCCGTCGTCCAACTGAAAAAAAATACAATAATAATAAATGTGATAATTACCATGCATTTGTAATATGTCTTATGATTAACAATACATAATAAAATATTGGGCTAGGTTTTTAAATTAAAAATTATATAAATTAAATTACACAGCAGCAACCTTTAACACGTTCACTGCCTTAACACTTTATTTACAGAATTAATTTGAAAAAATAATTTACTTTACTGATTCTTTTTGTTGCAAGTGTTGATAGGATGTAGAGAAAAATTATGAAAAAAAAAATTTTTTTTTCTGAAATAAGCATTTATTTAATAGTTTTATAAGTCCCGTAAGGGCACAACTGCAGCAAAATGCACGATCAATATTGGATTTTGTGGTATGGGACTTATAAGTCCCGTCAGTAAATAAACGGTTAAAAAAATGTGATTTCTTCAAAAAGATGCCAGATTTTTTTTCCTTGTTTCCAGCAGTAGTAATTGTCTTTATTACCGATTAAATTCATTTTTTGTAAAAAAAATATTTTATGTTGTGTATATGCCCATTTATACTTATCACACGGATCCATGTATACATTAATTGAATAGCGAAAAAACACAAAAATAAAAACGTTTTTCAAAAATCGCCACTAAATACATTAAAAATTAATATTCTATTACAGGAAACAAGTGCAAAAACAACTGCATGCAATAAACTGATGCATTTGTATGTTGATTTGCGCGATCACGGGTGTAGTAGGCATACGACGTGTTAATTGATTTATTAATTGATTTTTAGATAATTACTATAGATAGTAATATATTTTCTAGTAAGCAAGTATATCAATTATTACATGTATTTTTCAACATGCATCCAAAAGATTTCGTATTACGTAATATATAAAAATAAACCTGATTTTGAACATAACAACAGTAGAATAAAGCTGTACATGAGGCTACAAA
Organism: Glossosoma conforme; assembly: GCA_022606575.1. Taxonomy (NCBI): domain Eukaryota; kingdom Metazoa; phylum Arthropoda; class Insecta; order Trichoptera; family Glossosomatidae; genus Glossosoma; species Glossosoma conforme. Next base: position 2,199,392 of record JAGTXR010000058.1, on the reverse strand, counting down.
ATCCATGTAAAACAAAACAAAAACAAGTACTTTTTAATCAAAAATGAATTGTTCTACAGTATTTTTTTTCTATAGTCTATCCAGTGTATGAAGAACCCTATGACACATTTTTTTTCTCTTCTTCTTCGAAAAAATATCGAATTTGAATTCGAAGTGAATCGTATATAAACATCTCAATTATTTTATTTATTGTTAGTATTGTTAAAGATGTTTCATTGAATCATATTTTTGTGTTTTTACAATGCCGAAGAGACAGAAAAGAACTATTCTCAGCAGTGAATCAGGTGAATTTGTCGTACGTTTGTGTGATTATTTTCATCGAGAAAAAAAAATGTCTTCTGGCGTTTAAGTCAGTTAAAACGACAGAATATCACGAAGAGATGAATTTTGATAATTTCAGACAGTGGTTTATGACCTTATTGTCAAATTTACATGAGCCTCACGCCATAGTAATGGACAACGCTTCGTACCATTCTGTCCAAATCAACAAAGTTCCTACTACGGCAAACAATAAAAATGAAATTATAAGTTGGCTTCGGGACAAAGGAGTGCCAAGTAATGAGGCAATGTTAAAAATGAGCTGCTCCGATTGGTTAATTTGAATAAACCTCCAACACCAACATATGTATTGGACGAACTGGCCAAAAAGTGGTGGACAAAACAAAAAGAGAATATTATGCAGATTGGGATCGCGATGTACGCTTTGACAATTTAAGTGAACAGAACCTGATTATAAATGTGTGTGAAAGTTGTAGTTCTGATTCCGATAGTGACGAAGACAATTTAGAATGTACTGTTTTATCGGATTCCGACTAAAATATGTGTTTTTAAGGTTATGTGCTAATATTTATCTCTACACTCGCTTTTCTTCATAATTTTCATATTACTAATATTATTATTTATAGTTTGTTTTACATGTCTCTTAAAACCTGTTAATATTCACTTATAATTGATAATAATTCTAATATTTCTTTTTAGTACGTATTTACAAAAACTATCGAAAATAGGATTATCTATGTAATGTGACATGGCCTTCTACATGCGTCAGATATTATAGTATTATAGTTACAAATTGCCGTATTTTTTCTAATTTGTAAGAATATGTATACATTTTTTATTATTTTGTTTTTATTGTGATATATTTACCTAAATAACTTATTATATATAAGAAGAGAGGCTTTTGTTTATTTTGATAAAATTAATATGGGTAGCGAACGTTTTTACAACGTTATATCGGACGATATTTAGCACAGGGCAATAAATGTGTCATAGGGTTCTTCATACACTGGATGGACTATATAACCCTTGCGGCAATTTTTCATATATAACGGTATCTTCTATGTCGTTATATTGGGTTGATCTGTGTCTTAGGACTAAATGGACCACGCTATCGTGCTAATCATCCGATGAAAATGTTAGAGAGTTGACTGAACTTGGTTACATTCAGTACGGAACTTGGTTACATTCAGTACGGAACTCGGTTATCCCATAGTATTGGTTCATAAATGTCTAAATTAGGAAAACATATATAAACGCCGTTTTTACTAATGAAATGATAAATTTAACAATGATATTGGTACCAATATCCGTTGATTATTTTATAGTTTTTAATGTACATATAATGAGAAATGTTACATATTAGTATTACCACCCAGATGCTGCAATAAGGCGTCTTGAAAACCATAATAGAATTCAACAATGAATTTGCTGTTATACAAAGGAAATTTTCTAAAGTAATTATTATGACGTTTGAATAAGCTATTCGTGTCACTTTTGCTAACAATCATATTTTAATTAGTTTATAAAATTACATTGATAATGAAAGTGGAATTCTAACCTCTTTGTTTTCGGCAGTTTTACTTCAACATTTTATATTGACAATACCCGTTACATGTGCGGACAAGATAAAAAACAGTAATATAGAGAAATATCTTACCAATTTTCCTCCATAGAAGAGCCTTTGTAGTTTCGGCTCCACGTCGAACTTATCCTTGAGCAGTTTTCTGAAAGTCTCTATTTTTGTAAGCTTTGAAGGGACCACCACGATCTCCTCGGGCTTGCCCAGCAGTCTCACCCTGACGTGCATGCTGTTTCTTCCGCGGGCATCCGCCCCCTTAACAAATACACGTTAAAAAATATGAGTGCTGAGGGATGTTGATACAGGGAACGCGACAGTTGGCGGATTTGGCGCGAAATCAACACAACAACAGATCTCTGTGCTGCCATACAGAGCCGGTTGCCATATATTTGTGTCAGGCGACTGATGGCTCAAAAGGTGGATTGTAAAATGAGTATATCCATGGTTACGTGACAATAAAAATTGCCGTCGCCAGCAAAACCGGCCCCATAGGAAAAAAATAGCTTTCGCGGGACCTTTAATATTTTATTAAACGTTTTGTAAGCCAAGAAACTCTTTCAACTATTGTGAAAAAAAACGAAAAATAAAAAAGCAAAAAAATTAAAAAAGCAAAAAAAATAATAATACTATTGTAGCAATATGATAATACTATTGTAGAAAGGATTAAAAAACAGAACCATGATCAAATAAAATATATGTAATTCTTAAGACGGAAGTAAAACTTTGTTAATTTGTTTTTGCATTTTCAAAAATAAACTTTTAATCAATAATTTTGGGATATAATTTATATAAAACCTTACTAGAATATTGTTCTTACAACGCATGCATTTTGTTTAGACCTTTTAATCATAAATGAATTTGGAAAAACTAAGTTCAAATTATATTATAAAAAATATAAAAAAAAATCTTGAATGACTAACCAATAGTAATCTATATAACCCACATTTCTTCTTCGTAGTATTAATCCGGTGGATTGGTTTGCAGCAACAGAATCTTGCATCTCGAACTCCATTCCTCTCGGTCCTCCGCAACCCTTTTCAGCTCAGCATAAGCGCTACAGTTCATGTCCTCGAATACTTGCTGCAAATACTCCCGTCTAGGGCGCCGTTCTGCAGTAATGTTTGAACATTCTAGGTGGCATATCTTGTTGGCTGAAAGTTTTTCTTATTTGTCTTGGTTGTTTTGTATCGAGCAGTCCCCACCCGGAGATCCGATTAGGGGACTATTTTATCTCCGGAAAATTTTACTTGAGATGCAATCATTTTTTTGCTGATACGTGGGATGTCTTTAAGACCTTTAATGTGGTATTTTCCCCTTTATTTCCACATCCTAATGCCGTTGACCATAAAGGTTCATCCGCCTTAGGAGGGCATTTACTACCTCCAGGACAATAGAGTGCCCTAACCAGCTTGACCTGATGAAGTTAGCTGGGTGTTAGCTTATTCCGGCCAACATTCGGTCCAAAAAATCTGATCTTTCAAATTATCATCAACCACAACGCAAATTGTTTTTCTGCGTAAAATTTCGTACAAGAAAAATGATTCATATGAGTTGCCATGGAGATATAAATAAAATAAAAAATGGCCGACATCGGCACGTCACGAGATCTTCCGCCGAAGATGTTGCGCGTCGATGCTGTTTAACGAGCGATCGCTAAATATGCATATAAACCATAATGCACATTTTGTAGAGAATTTGATGACGATTCTGATGGTGTTAGAGAATGTTTATAAGTTTTATTTTTAAGTGCGATTTATTGTTTAAAACAAGAGCGACGGTATAGACATTATTAATAAATATCTTATTATGTGACAAAGACATACAAACAAAAATATAAATAAAACGTTTTTAGAACTAACAAATGGTAATTTTGTAAATAATACTGCATTCTGAAAAAAAATTGTTTGATTTCATTTATTTAACCCTTTCAATAAGCTCGGTTTGAATACAAATTATACTGTCAATTATAAAATTAGTATTTGACGCATAAATGTACTTATCTGGTCTATTTTTATGTATGACATTGGTTCTTGTATCTTTTAGCTATCAGATGATCCATAAAAAACTATTCGAAGAAAGTAGCAAAACGATATATCACGTCAACCGATGTCAACGGTCAGGGAATCTTATGACGACATATGCCGACAGCGATGTGGAAGGGTTAAATTTTAATAAAAATGTAAGGTTAAGAGCTAGAATAAAAGAGAAAGAATATAATTACTTAATTTACTAAGTAAATGTACAATAGAAACTTAAATTTTATAAGAAAAGTAGGGACAGTAGATTTCTGACAAACATAACGTAAAATACAGCTGCGCGGATACGAAGGTTCACGCAGACACTATGGTATATAAAAAGTACGAATATCTATGGTTATGTTATTAACTGTCAGAATATGCTGCAAATTAGACGGCCGCTCCATTGACACAAACCGCGTAATTCTCATGTAAAGACGCGACATTTCACCTGAAATCCGAACCGAACGGGTCGGTGGTACGTCTCCGCGATGGCCAACCATAAAACCGGCCAGCCGATGCGCAAAAAGACGCAGGTTTCCTTCGTCATACGCGACGAAGAGGAGCGACGACACAAGGCAGGCGTCAGCTCCCTACAGCTGGACCCTTTGCAAGGGCGGCTCTACTCGGCGGGAAGAGACAGCATTATAAGAGTATGGCACACGTCCGCCAACGCTCAAGACAGGTACATCCAAAGCATGGAACACCACACGGATTGGGTGAACGACATCGTTTTGTGTTGCGGCGGGAACAACCTGATCAGCGCTTCCAGCGATACGACAGTAAAAGTATGGAACGCTCACAAAGGATTCTGTATGTCCACTCTGCGAACTCACAAAGACTACGTCAGGACGTTAGCGTACGCGAAAGATAAAGAGCAAGTCGCCAGTGCCGGATTAGACAGAGCAATATTCTTATGGGACGTGAACACTTTAACAGCGCTAACCGCCAGTAACAACACGGTGACAACGTCCAGCTTGAGCGGGAACCAAGAATCTATTTACAGTCTCGCAATGAACCCTCCCGGGACTGTCATCGTCAGCGGATCAACAGAAAAGATCTTACGCGTCTGGGATCCGAGGTATTGCACTAAGCTGATGACTCTGAAAGGCCACGCGGACAACGTCAAGGCTCTCGTCGTCAGCCATGACGGCAGTCAATGCGTCTCCGGGAGCTCCGACGGAACCATGAAGCTCTGGTCGCTGGCTCAGCAGCGCTGCGTTCAGACCATTCACGTTCATACCGAAGCCGTCTGGGCGCTCTTAGCCACAGACAACTTCACACATATCATCTCCGGAGGACGCGACAAACAAGTAATCATGACCGAATTGCGTAACCCCGATAATTATGTCGTTATCTGCGAAGAATCGGCCCCTATCTTAAAACTCTGCTTCACAGCCGATCATCAAGGTGTTTGGGTCGCCACCTCTGATTCTGACGTTCGCTGCTGGAGGATACCGCCCGTGAATACATTGATAGCGGAAGGATTTCCTCAATATAACGCAAACAACCCGACCGGACCTTTAGCGCAGATTCAAGGCGGCGCCGCGATCAGAGATTACGCCGTGTTAAACGATAAAAGACACATTTTGACGAAAGACACCGATAACAAAGTTACACTTTACGACGTGTTAAAAGCCACAAAAGTCGAAGAATTAGGTGAAGTCGATTACGAAGAGGAGATCAAGAAACGGTATAAAATGATTTACGTTCCAAATTGGTTCAACGTCGATTTGAAAACTGGAATGTTGACTATTCATTTAGGGCAGGACGAGGTTGACTGCTTGGGTGCCTGGGTGAGTGCGAAAGAGGCCGGCTTGACCTCAGATCGTGACCAGAAAGTCAACTACGGAAACTTGCTTCTTCAAGCTCTGCTCGAGCACTGGAATCATCCGCAGCGGGTTTTAACGAATCCTGAGACAGGGTCGCTGGTCGTCGGGAATTATTTTTCCGTTCCTGTGCACACTCCATTGATATTCAGTGAAGTCGGAGGCCGGACTCTTTATCGGTAAGTTTTTTTTTTCAAATTTTCACTTTATATTCATACTATCATGATCAGCATTATGAAATTTAATGGCAGACTGATCTTAAGCGCTGCAGAGCAGACATGTTGCCAGAACGTAAAATTGATTTTTGTCTAATTTTGTACTATCCATTGTCAGTAAACACAATATGGATATTGACTTTAAATAAATTATATTTTGAATATTATGAATAAATTAAATTCAATATGTTTAGAAGTCAGGATTATTATTATTGATTTAATTTTTACTGTACTATTTTTTTTGTTATAGTTTTATTGTGTATTTACCTTCATATACTAAACATAAATAAATGTTAAACGAACATTTTTCAACATTAAACATTTAACATACATTATATCAACTACTTATCTTTATATAGAATCTACAGGATCTTTATATAGAATCTACTCACCTGTATAAATAGTCTCAGAAATGCATGTGTTTTTTCAGATTTATTAAATACTCATAAATCTCATGAATATATTATTAAATGTAATTTTTATTGCCCTTATTCTTAGCTGAATACTAAAGATATTTGTCACTAGATCGATTCTCTCTTTTCATCTTAGGTTCTTTTGAAGCTATTTCATTACACTTTTAACTAATATATTACATTTATTTTCCTTTATATCATATTCTAACTTTTCTTGATCTTAACTTTCATTACCTTTTTTATTTATTCCTTTTATGATTTACTTAACTATCATTATATTGTTTTATTCTTACCTTTTTTCATTGTTATTTTTCATTAATACTTTAAACTAAAATATAAGGGGTGGAATATGTGGAGGTCCCTTAACAGACTTTGGACCTGAGTATGCAATACGAGGACACAATTGAAAGCCTAACAGTTTTACAGCAGACCGACTGAATGTGACTGCGGCGTTGGAGCAGACCCTGTCACGCCTTCTGGAGTGTGTGCCGTGTCGGAGTAGCTGCACCCAGGAAGACCTGATGATGGCCAGGAGTAATGCCATCGACTTTGTCCACTTCTGGGCAGACAGGATCTGACCCTGTTGTTTCCGACACAAATATATAATACTAATATATATTTCCATCATGATCTTTTATTATCTTTATAGTATTAAATTTTATTAAAAAATATTATTTTTAACAATATTTCTAAGGAAATTGCTTTATAAACGAAAACATCTATTAAACAAATACTGTGTTATATGTAAAATAAATATTTTATGTTAAAAAAATGTTTTAACTTTATTTCCAGGTTAGCGGTGGGTGATGCTGGCGGAGAGACTGAAGGAGTTCTGTTGAACGAGACTGTCCCCCCGTGGGTTGTGGACGTAGCCATAGAGCTGGCCACTCCTAAGCTGGTCAAGCTGCCCTTCTATCTGCTGCCTCATGCCAGTTGCCAGACTAAACAAGACCGACAGAAGAAAGTATGTTCTTATTTTGGTTTTGGCGTAATTGTTAATCTATTCAGGGATTTCCATGTCCGCCAGTCAAGGTTCTATCCAGTTGAGAAGCTTTCCTTTGGGTTAATGAAATCATCTGATACAATTTATTGTCAAAACTGGAGTCTCACAGTTTCAGGGTCGAATTTAAGAGGTTGTGTGAATCTCAGAAAGCTGCTTCGTAATTCTTCTATCCACTTGATTACAATGGGCTGATCAACCCGACTGGTGCCGTATATATATACTCGGCTGAGAAACAAAGTGCTAAGCTGAGGTACGAAAGAAGGGGCGGTTAAGCTCCCGAATGATTATTGGTCAGTTTGCGGATGAGGTTGTTTCTTGTTGTAACTTCTTGTTTGGTGTTGCTGCAATGACGTCTGAAGGAGAGAGTGCGATCCAGAGTGACTCCGAGGTAGTTTAGATGCGCAGATTAAGAACCGGAGTTGGTAGAACAAAGGTCATCCTTGAGCGGTGGAGAATGCTTTGGAAGGAAGAGTCACTGTTGTGTGACTGTGGAGACATGTAAACTGCCTTACACCTAGAGATCCTGCCCCATGTGCTGCCCGACTAGCTGCTCATTTCAAGACATGCTGGGCAGCACACGGGCCATCAATGTTGCTAGATATTGGGCGGAAACAATTAGACGTCGTTAACACAAAGAAGAGAAGATTATTTTAGTCACTCTTGCAAGAAAAAAACATTTTTGACTCTTCAGTAAGATTGATTAGTTTCTTGGTAAACTACTAGAAAAAAATGAGATCACTAATAGAATATTTTGTTCGTATGTATACGGATTCTACAACAATTATTCTTCGGTGTTGTGAGAAAACTCTTTAGCTAAGTTTGCTGGAGGGTATGGCTAAGAAAAGCGTTTGCTCACCATATTGTAGGTCATAATTTCGATCCCAGATGAAGATTAATATGAAAACGTTTGCATAAATGTCGGGCTGTAGTCTATTTATAGATATAATCCACAAATGAGACTTCAGTATCAATATCGTCGGTATTCTCCTGTATGTGTTTACAGAAAAAAACATAAAAAATATTTTTTATTGTTTTCAGGATCGTCTTATAGCCAACGATTTCATCCAGTGTCGCAAGGTCTCCGAGCATGTGTCAGAGAAGATCCTCGGCGGGGCTGATGGCGGCAGCGCCGGGGGAACATCCGGGGGAACCTCTGGGGGAACTTCCGCGGGAGCCTCCGGGGCAGCGACCACAACTGGGGGTTCAACCACTGCCGCTGCGAGGCCCGCTCTCAACGGAGACAGTCCAGCTGATTCACCTGAAGACAAGATAGAATTGCTGTGCTGCGAACAGGTAAACCTTTATCTTCTTCATGATGCATTGATATTCATTTTAATACGGATTTTGAAAGTTAATTCTCGCAAGTACGTATATTATTACCATACTCTAGGAAGAACTAATATCTAAATCTGGAAGCGCTGCATCCCTTGACTATTATGCAGAGAAAACATTACAATTTATAAAAAATTAATTTCATTAATATTTAGATTTTATGCTCCATTATTACGTGCATTATAATTTACATACATCTACTATTATCAACTGCTCCAAGCATACTGCGCGGCTGCAACCTGATCGTTAAGTGCAGAGACAGGTACCATAGAAGCTGATCCACTGCCAGCTTATATCACACATGCGCACTTGGGGCTCGTTCACACTGCAATGGTCGCTTTTGAATCATTCACTTGTAATGCGAATGGAAGCTCTTGCTGTAGGCGCTTATAAGAGAATATTTCGTCACAAAATCATCTCTGGAAAACTCTTGAATATATATATTGAATAAAAAAATACGCATCTTTCTGTGACTCGGTAATAGACGAGTTTAGTATGAAATAAAGAAGTTTAAAATAAAATCATAATTAATAAATCAATATATTTTGTACAGCATATAAAATATAAAATGATATAAATTCCACTGCATACCACTGATATGTATATATAGCGACACTCTGGTTAACCTTTATTTTATGGGTTAGACCTGCTGTTAGATTCCATGTCTCTGCGCTATAAGTTAAATACAGGAAGGATACATTGGTTAAACGCCTTAGTTTTAAGACATTGCGAAATTTTCGCTTTAAATATGTACTTTAGTTTTCCAAACGCAGAAGAACTCAAGTAGTGGAAGCTATCCAATGAATAGGTACACTCAAGTGGCAATGGGCAGGACATATCTGTTGAAGAAACAACAGTCGATGGGGAAGAAAAGTATTGCAGTGGCGCCCGAGAATTGGCAAACGAAGCATTGGCCGACTCACCTGCAAGATGGACTGATGACATAAGAAAAATAGAAGTGGCCTGGATGCAGAAGTTAGAGGATCAAAAAGGATGGAGACTCATGCGGATGGCTTACGTTTGACAGTGGATGGATACAGGCTGATGATGATGATGACTTTCAATAACTAACAAATATTATGTCGTGAATATTTTAAAGCATTTCTTGTGTATTTGTATTTCAACTCGAATATTTGCATAGCCGAAGGGTCACACCAAGTTCTTTCTAAAATAATGTTAAGTTTATCATTGGGTAAACTTAACAATATTGCCGCAATTCAGTTTTTGTTTGGCTTGTCTTAGCAATATAAGGCATAAAGTCAAAAAGGTTTTCGAAATAGAGACTAAATATATATTTTTGTTATTTTTTATAGGTTCTGGAGCCCAGCATGGACCTCCGTACCGTGCGCCACTTCATCTGGAAGTCCAACGCCGACGTCATCCTCCATTACCGCACGCTCAAGTAGCGTTTGGTGTAGAACGCTCCATTGAACTCTCTGCTGGAAGAGGAGGAACACTGAATTCTACAGGTGAATGACAAGAGCATCTCTTTACACAACTATTGTAAAGGAGCTGTCATTGTATACGTCTCTGCGGTTTGGCTATCGACGCAGCATGATGAGAGAGCCCTCACCATACTTTATCAACAAATTATACGGTCTGTACATCGACTAATTTCAGATGAATAAATACTTAATTATATGACATAGCAAGATGACCAAGTTGATGCTATGGTTGTTGAAGATTGCCGCCATTAATTTGTGTATCCCGCTATAATCCTCGATTCGTCTTAAGTCATCTACACCTGAAGCTCCTAGTATTTTGTGTATAGTAACAAACGGGCGTTCAAGGCGAAAATCCAGTGTAACATAGCCTATTAATTAAAATTGGTAGGCAAAAGTCGGCCCATGAAGACCACCCATTCATAGTATATTCCTGTAATAATAAGGATGATGCATGAAAATCGGGCTGTTGTTTATGACGTTAGTGGATCAACACTCCACATGCAGCGCTTAGCCATATGCACCATGATAAGCGTCATAGAATTCCACAGATGAGATTTCAGAATTAATATCACCATCTGTCGGTATTCTCCTGTATGTGTTTATATATAAAAAAAAAATGATCAAGGATAAATTTGGTGCTCCGCAAAAGTGCTCCATTAATCTAAAATGGCTTAGATCGCAGCATTAAAATTTGTCTTAATTGATAGTAATTTTGTTTGTACTAAGAACACTTTCTGAAATGTGGTTGGGGTCTCTCATTACGCCTGTACTGTTATTACGTTAATGATGCATACATAAAAAATGTGAATAATGAGATTAAAGTTAGGTTTAGACGACCTCAAGTGATAGTTGAAGTAATGAATATGGATGAACATGTGAAGAATTATAGACAAGGCCTATAAAAGTGGCTTTTTATTTTTTTTATACTTCCAAAAATCCCACACTTGTGAATATTTAAGTAATGTGTTGACGCATGATGAGAATCGGGTGTCAAATCGACTAAATTCCTTGTAGAGTTAATATTGAGGTTATGTAAACAGTGCGCTGTCGATGACACAGCATATTTCCATACAAAAATGCATTGTAAGTGTTGCTCAGTTAGAGTCATGTACAGCTTAACAGCTGACATGTTTGAATGAATAAATGTATGTTTCTTGTTGATTAGGTCTATCACTACTGAAGCTACTGAAAACAAACTACTATATGAGTACAGTAAATGTAGTATAAAGCCGGTCTCGCTTTCAAAAAACTAGGTGTATTATAAAGATGTCGGTATTTCAACAATAAATCACTTCTTCTATATATAGGAAAATCCACCCTATCCTTGAATACGGCAGTCACCTTTGGATTGGAGCCCCAAAATACCTTCTAAACTTTATTGACTCAGTTCAAAGAAGAGCAATACGTTTGATAAACAATGACTTTCTTACGTCTAACCTGCAATCAATGGAAGACATGTGTAAGATTGGTTCACTTAGTCTTTTCTACCGTTATTACCACGGTCGCTGCTTTTCGGAAGCTTTAGAATGCTTTTCCAGCATCTGTGTTTTATTCTTCATACAATCTGGATCTCTTCAAGAAACAGATAAATATACACTTGCAATCTACCCAACCCACACACAAGCACATCACACGTTTCTCGTATGCAGCGTCCAGCCTCCCTAGCTGAGCGACATAGAGTGAACTGGTCTTGACCGGCTGTGCTCTCCTGCATGCGATTACGTAAAAAAATAATCTACCTCTCGTCTATCTACGTCTTCTTCACGACTTTGTGGAAGGGATGGTTGAGGGTAGAAACTGCAGAGGGCTCCCTAGACGGGAGTGCTTGCAGCAAATGTTCGAGGACATGAGGTGCAGCTCTTATACTGAGCTAAAGAGGGTTGCAGAGGATCGAGGAGTGGAGATCGAGATGAAAGATTTTGTTGCTGTCAAACCAATCCACCGGATTGATACTAAGAAGAAAAAGACTAGTGTACTATTACTAAGTAGCTTGTTTTTAGTGGCTTTGAAAATGAACTGCCTTAGAGTATGTTATCACAGGTAGAACACTGTAAATAATCATGTACCGATAATAATCAAATGTACATTTCAAAAATCGAGGTGTCTGTTTAAATAAGTGATTTTTTAAGGTGGGCAGAAATGGAAAATTCCAGGTGGAGAAACAATATTAATCGATAATAAATCCTAGTATATAATAAATAAATAGGTACATGAAATTTTGCCATTTGTCTGAGTTGGTTAGTTATCTTTTTGTAAATTCAATTAGTACATAAGTTTTTACTGTACATAAATGCATTTTATATTTTTCAAATATTGCTATTTTTTCTGCTTACTAGTCTGTTGTATACATTAAGGTAAATTTAAAAACTTTTTATAAATATATATATTTATGTAAAAATATGATCGGAGTAAAATAACGATGAGCATGAGACTTAGGTGGATAATAGTGAACTTAATTAATTGGTGGGAGGCAATGACAGTTATGCATAGAAACTAAAATTACAGATGGAACTGTCTTGGGAGTGTCGCGGAAGTGTTGTGATCTGTGGATTGCAGAGAAGGAATTGTTATGCGCGTTCGAAAGGGATCACTAGAAATACTCCAACATTCCGAACAATTCAAAAGAAATTAGAACACGGTACAATGTCACGGGGAATTTAATGTCAGTGAGTAAGCTTAATATTTAAACAGTCTTAAGCGTTGAAAAGTTACAGAAGATTTTATTAAATTGAATGATTAACGGGATTCTATTTATTAGCAAGTTCTAGAAATGATTTTTGGAATAATAAAATGTTACTAGTAAGTAGTTGTGACTTGAAGTTCGTAGATCGGCACGTAACACAGTGATTTCTCCGACGGGCAGCTTGATGAGTGCTCCGGTTATGGAGGTGTCAAAGTGGAGAGAAAACAGAAGAGATCTTGTCCGTCTGGTCTTCTGCCTATATAGAGCCAGCTCAATTCCCACCTTGATTGGTGCAATAGTACTTGAACCGACCTCTGGTGACGGCGATTCTATCGACTTATATGGAATATATAAGGTAAGATTATTAGACAGGCAAACTCAGCTAAATAGGTACAATTGATAAAACAGAAATCCGCCACAGTACCCTAGATGTGTGACTGCTCCCTCATCATATTACCTGTCATAGTCAATTAAATTATATACTTTCAGCACATGTTTACTCTCTTACAAATAGCATTTTTAAATGTCAATGTGCAGTACTCCCGATTGCCCCCAATCAAATAAATTAGGACGCTATGCTCCACCCTATTCTATGTTAGGACAAACCACAGAGTTATTTTTTTTAATAATATCGTTTGCTTGAGAATATTCACAATTGTTTGATAAGAAATGTATACGGTCTTTTAGACAACTTCTTGGTGGGATTGCAACTCGTCAACAGTCCGATTCATTTACAGCCTGCTCGATTTTTACACTGTTGAAACATTAAAATAAGGAATGAGAAATCAGTTTTTCCATCCATAAAATTGATAAAGGAAAAATTGATCAATTTTGTCATATTCATTTTTGTTTGTTGTAATTTTTTAATTTAAAAAGAAGGTTAGGTTGGGTTATTTAACTGATTTGTTGGATAGATGAATGTCAAAAGAAAATCATCCATTCCCAGTTAGTTCCTTTAAATATCGATGATGCATGAATACTGCGCTTTAGTTTCATGAAAATTGACAGATCAATAGCACATGCTGTACTATGAGCTTAGTATTTTTTTTTTTCAATTTTCACTTTGATTTTATAGTTTTAACAAAAGTGCTACAATGGAGTTGACTGTAGTGGAAAAAAACAATACACCGTTACCTCGACATACGAGTTTAATTCATTCCGCAACCTTGCTCGTATTTCAAATTACTCGTATCTCAAAGTGTCATTAAATAACTCCAATGCAAGACCATTTTCGACTTTTTCTGGGTGTTTCTTGCTAAGCCGATTGCTCGTATCTCAAATTTTGCTCGTACATATGAAATCAAAGTAAATAATCACTCGCTCGACGGCTCGTATCTCAAAAAACTCGTATCTTGGGGCACTCGTATGTCAAGATACCACTGCATATTCATAGGATTCTGTCTAATAATGTATAATTTACGTGTAAACCTCTTGCATTTTTGAAAATATTTATTTCTTACGATTTTTTAAAGGTGAAACATTTAGGCTGTAAAATTATTATATATGTAATTCAACTAAACATTTTTATTGAGAATTTTAATAGTGCAGTTTCACCAAGAATCACCAACTTACAATTGAATGGTTATAATGTGTGCTTGTTTTATATACCAGGCCTAATTGAAAATGGATACCAATAATTGGAATTTTGGTTATTTTGTAAATATTCCATATTAAAAATACTATATTATTGACAATATTGTCTGATGTGGTTTTCCTTTTGATGTTCAGAATGTTTATAAAAAAATAGTTATAGGCTGTGACAGTGGTTCCCAAATTTCTTAATTTTATAATTCTCAAAGATAATCAAAATAAATATTAATCTTTAAATAACTTATTAGTAGAGACCCGTATTTTTAGCATCTATTTTTTTCAAAATTAGCGCTATTGAGCATTTAAAAACATGGATTTTAGCATCTATTTTAGCATCTATTTTAGCATCTATTTTTCTGTAACACAAATATTAAATAATTATTAATTCCACTAAGTTTTAACATTTTTTTAATTAAAATATTGACAAACATGCATAAATATTATCAATAAAAATTAAACGTACTAATACATTAAACAAGATAATACAAAAATAGGGCAATAATCAAAATATTAATTCAATAATTGAAATTTTCAGGAATGAACTCTAACAGTCACCAAGTTCGTTTATAGGAAATTTAAAGAGAAGCCGATAACGGAGAGTTTAATTAGGTTGATTGTTTAGTCTCCATAATAGAAATAAAATGGGTTACAATGTTACACTATTGAATTTTATCTTACAAACAGTAATATCTAACTAATGTTTCTTAAAATTGATCATGGAGCTAGTTTCAAAGGATGAATTTTTTAGATTAGTTCGACGATTAGTTCGACGATCAGTTACTATTAAATAATATTTTCTGAAGAATCTTTCAACATCAACACTATTTACTGGACACCAAATTGATTTGATAGCAGTACAACAAAAATATTTATACTTAATTTTGTGGCCAATAATAGTTGTAAATATTTAGTCTTAAATCACTTTTTATAATTTCTCAAATTTTGATATCCTTCTATACATTGTGATTCTGTTAATAATGGCAAATTCTTGCTTAACATTAATGGTACAGCTTAAACCTGCTACTGATGGATTAAAAAGTTGACTCAAAGTCTCGTACTATAAATTGGTCTTATTTATCACTAAATGAGACTCAAGTGTAAAAGACTATTTTTAGCAGTTTCAGTTGAATAAAATTCCAGTTTTTTTTTATTGTTTCACTAGTGTATGAAATTATTTGTATTGTTTCAACAGAAAAAACTTCATTAATATGATTTTGTAGGCTCCTTCAATTTCCTCCCATAATAAATGTGCGGAAGGATATGTATGGGCAATGTTAACAATATATTGCCATAGGCGATGTAAACTGTGTCCATATAAGATAGGTATGTAAAAATCTATCATTTCATATTTATAATGGTGAAATTAATTTCATAAAACAAGCAAATTGAGATTTTAGCATCTATTTGCATATTTTATGAAATTCACATTTATTAGCATCTATTCCGAATTTTAGCATATATTTCGCATCTATTTCAAAATGCTAAAAATATGGGTCTCTACTTATTAGGTTTTTACGGCTGGATTTGGTATAGTGTTTTTTGGGTTTAGACGTGTGTGGCAAATTATTTCGTTCTAATATTTCAAACTTTGTAACCAAAGTCGTTAACCCTGAAGAAGACGCCTGCAATGGCAGTCGAAATTTTGGTACGAAATAATTCGCATAACACACGGCTTAACTCAAAAGCAACAATATCATGTTAATCTTTTGTTACACATATTAAATCATTTATATGTAGTCTTTGGATTCAAGTTTTTAATGTTTGTTGGTTTATTTTTTATCTATGGGTATATTCATTATTATTTTATTTAACCCAAAACTCCCTTACGTGAGATTTTAATTTTATTTTATTTAACGAGCCATTTGGGTTTACAGTTTTGGTGTTAAAGCATACATAGCCGGCGGGTATAGCTCAATGGTCAAAGCGTTTGCTTTGCAAACCAAAAGTCGTGAGTTCGATCCCGGACTGAGATAAAAAGAAATGCATTTTTAATCGATTTTCTGAGCCCTAAAATATTCCCTGTCGGTGTGAATTTCATCCTTCACCCGTAAAAAGACAGTCATAGACTATTAATTAAAATTGGTGTTAGACGAAAGTCGTCCTGTTAAGACCACCCATTCATAGTAAATTCATGTAATAATAATTATGATGCATGAATGTTGGGCTGTAGTCTATGATGTTGGCAGATCAACACTCCACATGCAGCGCTTAGCCATATTCACTGTGGTAAGCATCATAGAATTCCACAGATTAGACTTCAGAACTACTATCACCATCTGTGGGTATTCTCCTGTATGTGTTTACATAAAAAAAATACTTAAATAATATTGAAATAATTTTGAATTAATTTATTTTAGGAGTTGGAAATAATTAAAAATAAAGCAGTCTGGGGTCCCCTGGTGTATGGCATTTCCATGTAGATAGATAGAGAAATATTCCTGGAATTAAGATTGGAAGTTAGTTTTTCAAATGTGTATATTTTGTTATTGAAAGTCTATTACTGAAGGTGATTCAAAATGGCCACCTAATTTTTGGTAAAGTCAGCTGATTTTTATGACATTTATTTTAATATTATCTATTGCCATAAGACAAAGCTGCCATTGATATATTTATGTCTTTAAATGCAAGGTTCCGTTCCATATATTTAATATAATGTTTAATTACATTTATTGTGCTTACTTTTAAAAAAGTTTCGATGTAATATGGTGCTAGGTTTGTTCACAGGAAATTCATAAAAACATGATTCTTTTAAGCTCTTATCAAACATAATGACATCCCCATTGGAGTGTGGAGGAAGGATGCAAGAGCAGGTCATAAAGCAAAGAACTCATTTAGAAGCAAAAACGAAGACAGACAGGCATAGTAACAGTCGGCACCCCAAAAATGTATTTAATTGTTATCAACTCGATATAGCCCTTTCAGGCTGATGCTGAAAAGCCTTGATAAACAATCTTTTGTCTCTTATTTTGTTTTGCTCGTCTGACATGCACATCTAATAATTTTATTTTTTATTTTATATAAAAATACACGGCGTTTACATACGCCATTTTATTTGTTTTGACAGTTGCTCCAAATCATGTTGGTTCAACTGTCAAGTTTAGTTTCTGATTTAGCCGTGATAATCTTTGGGGCGCTACATGTTACGGTGCCCGTCTGTCAGCTCGTGCCTGCGCACAGTCCCCATCCGACCACTGCCCACAGTACAACATGTTACGGTCGGGCGGGGAAACCAATGTCTTATATTGGAAATAAACGGGAATTGTGCTTATAAACATGTTTTTTATGCTTTGTGACCTGCTCTTGCATCCTTCCTCCACGCGTCCTGATGACGACCTTGCGATTTTTTGTTGCCTTTTTTTAAAGATGAGGGATGTTAGTTATCTTGGTATGAGTAATGGACCTTGGCATCCTATATGGACAGAAGTAAATTGCATTTAAAGTCATCAATGTGGTGTTTCTAATACATTTTTAAAATGACTCGGTTTTTTCCATGGAGATGTTGATATGTTGTTGTAATTATAGTTTTTAAAATATAATGTTTTTATTAAAACACTTCACTTGTTTTCTTTGGTTGCTATGTTATGTTGATAGGACATGAATAAATGAGATATTGAAAAAAATAATGACCTGTTTTTTATTGAAAATATACATAATATATTAGATTGATATAGCCATTGCAAGGCTAGTGCCGAAAACCTAGATATGCGCTGTTTTGTCTCTTTTTGTTCACTGGTCAGACATGGTTGTGTCACCAAATTGGTTTTTAGGTCCTGTAATCGGTGCGCCGTTAGATCTGTAAATGGCTGTCTGTCATTGGCGCCCCATTAGTTCTCTAAATCGCCACTGGATAAATTTCGGCGCTGTGGTGTCACCGACCACGGGCGCCCGGTGGCCAGTCAGTAGTCCCTGACCGCGACAAAAGTCAGGTTGTGATCGGCCCGGTGCCTGAAAGCATGTTATTCCGCGGGCTGAAAGTTTGTCAAGTTTATCGAGAATATATGTGTATAACCCCTCAGCTCTCCACCACGCGTTAAAATAACGATCCTGGCGACGTGAAGTCGTCTTTCTTAAGTAAAGGGGATGTTCATATTAAATAGATAATGATTGTTTAAATTTGATTAAAAATTGAGGGAAAACTTTGAGGAAAAAGGAATAATATTTATTTCATTAGAAGGAAATTAATGATAATAGCATAGAATTCTAGTTTATTCAGGAAAAATATTATGTAAGTACAGAAATGTCTAATGCTGAAACAATTTTTTTGTAAATGTGGGAACACAAATTTAAATATTAAATTCCTTTTTATATTCGGTAAAACAGTAACTTGTTTTTTTTCAGTTTCGCATAGCACAATTTCATTACAATAAAGACTAATATTTTCTGATAAGAATACTATTTTTTATTATAATATTATCAGATCCAATTATGTACATATAATATACTATGAAGTACTTTTGAATAACATATTATTATAGTATATCTTATATATAAACACACTCCTACATTTTCTTCTTTTTCATAGTTTAAGGCTTTGATATGCTTAGCCGTGTAACTTTCTTATGCAAGTAAAGTTTTTTTTATATAAAACAAACAGAGCAACATTATTAAAAATTTAAGTCCAAAAATAATGAATACGGTTTATCAAGAACAGTTATAAGTGTATAAATCGATTCTTATTTTTTTTAAAGCTTTAATTTTTGCTCTCTTGATGCAACTCCTTCATAATCAGACCATATTATCATATCAATATAAGGAACATTTGCCAAAACATTTGTTTGGAGCATCTTGATGTACGGCTGTGAGTCATGGTGCTTATTTGAAAGCGATAAGAAAATAATAGATGCCTTTGAGATGTGGTCTTACGCAAGAATTCTAGGAATTTCCTGGAAAGACCACGTCACGAACAATTAGGTTCTCAGCATAATCAAGGAAGATATACACCTAGTACGAACTATCTCAAATAGGCGATCAGTCACATCATGCGCCATGATGGTCTTTTTCATGACATTGTGGAAGGGATGGTTGACTGCAGAGGGCGCTTATTGAACAACATTGTGTTGGACTTGTGGTAATACTATACGGACACTCATCTAAGCGCGAGGGCTAACACCAGGCAGTCTCCAGAACCCAGCATGTCAGGACATGCTACGATCCTCAATACCTTAAGGCCCCATGAACCGCCGATGATTAGTTAGCAGAACTAACAGACTTATCACTGTTCTCGCTAAAGTTACTCATGTTAAGGGAAATCACATTTTTTGGGTAAAATTTTAAAATAACCTAATATATTTTTATCTAAAATAATCCTAACAGTCTTTTAAGAGTTTTCGAAATAAATCTATAATATAATTTTCAAGTAAAAAAAAAAACAACACATTGTAAATTTAGTTTTATGTGAATATAAAACAAATAATTAAAATATAAATACATTTAATTTATAATAATGTATAATACTTACATAAAGTAAACATTTCTATATTTTTTAACTAACAATATCATTATTTTAAAATAGGTATATAAAAGTAAAAGGGATCTTATTTACATACCTACTAAATATTTTTATATATTGGCACACCATAATAAGCTTCTTTTCATATTTAAACATTTCCGTTATAATAATTCTTTTTGATACAAATTTTCATCACATTATATGCAATTCACACCACCACTAGCGACTTCCATTAGGTGCCAAATTACTTGCCATTTTCATGTCAGCTCCTTATTCCAAAGACATCTTATATGTGTTATGCAAAAGACCAACATTTAGTTATTGAGTTTTTTAAACATATAAAAAACAATATGAAATAATAATAATACTTTAAAACACATTTTATAGAGCTCATTATAGAGCTATTTTTAGGAGGCCTGTATTTCTTTGTTCAGTAACTAATTCAAGGTTTTGGCTGTAAGTTAAATTAATCGGCAGAAGACTAAATACATCGGCAGTATCAACTGTGTCAATATGAATGTGGTCAGTTATAAAATTAAAATGACAGTAATTTATTAGATATTGCTAAAATTAAAGTAAAATTAATGAATAATTAACCCATAAAATAGAAACCTAACCTAACCTATTATTAATTACCATTCATTAATTATTTCCTGCCAATTTTTTTTTTCTCCTGATCGAATGTTTTTTACTGCCTAGTGATTTTTTAATTTTTTAAAAGTATTCATTACTGACCATTTGATGAATAATTGCTGCCCATTAATTGAAATAAACACTGCCAAAAAATTAGTTGCCTTATAAGTTTTTTTTAAATATTTGGTATAAACATGGTAGCTACATAATTTGTGCATATCAAATATAGTTAAGTCAACATTTATTTTTATTTTTATTACATACATTGTATTACAAGCATATTGAATTTCACATTTTATGCTTGAAAAACAATTCCCATTTGTTTTAAATTACTTTTATTTTGGATTTTATGTCTAAATACCCTCATTATTCATAAATAATAACCTAAAATAATCCATTGAAAGGAATAAATTTTCTCTTGTGAAATTTATAAAGCTTCGATTAAAATGCTTAAAAATTAACATTTTAGTTTTACAAGATACGACAATTTTTCATTAATTTAACTTGATTGGACTTAACGGAATTTGATATGTGCCAACACAATTGTTGAAAAGTGGTGAAATATTGTTTTTTTTTACTGACAAGGTGACTAATAAACTATAAGTATAAACTATAATAAACTGAGACTATAAAAAATATGTTATACTAAATAAACCATAATTAATCATTCCCAATAATTGTATGGTTTGTGTATTAAAAATATTACATGAACGTTCTTCCATTAATTTACTATATTTAAATCATGATTTTATAGGAAACTTTAACCCTTTCGCATCGGTAGCTGATATATGCCGTCTAAGATTCCCATACCGTTGACATCGGTACCCGTGATATATCATTTTGCTACTTTCTTAGAATAGTTTTTTAAACATCATCTGATAGCTTAAGGATAAAAGAACCAATGTGATATATGAAAATAGACCAGATAAGTACATTTATGCTTCGAATACTAGTTTTATAACTGACATTTTAATTTGTATTCCAACAAACCTTAATGAAAGGGTTAAGCAAATAAAACCTAGTAGGTACTCACAATAATAAGTAATAATACCGGTTAACATTAAAAAATGTCGCACAATAAAACTGTATTAACGAGTTACCAAAAACCATTTTTCAATTTCTTAAAAACTCGTATAATAATGTATGTTCATCATATCCATGATTATATCAGAATTATTCTGATCTTTAAATATAACCTTAATGTTTAAAATATAATAAAAAATTATAATAGGTGCCTACAAAAGTATTAAATGTCCTGTGAATCGATTATTAAAAGTGTATAGAATATGATATATCATTCCTTTTCATTGGTGTTATTGAATAATTTCTTAATCAATTATTTTAGTCATTTTTTTAGGAGTAAATTTTTTCATGTCTCTAGCATTTTGTGATTTTCCAGAAAAGGAATGGCCATCGTGTTATCTGTGATATTGAACCCTGCACATTTCTGTAAATAAAAAATATACATTCATAACATTATTTAACCATATTCTTTTGTTATAGTAAATAGCCAGAACGCAATTTAGAAATATTTCATGTACAATAAAATCATCAGATTTTTTCTTTGTATTTCTAAATTTTAAATATTGATTTGCATATAATTTGGAATAGTATTTAGGTAAGTAATAACATTATGAATAATTATTTTTTTACTTACTATTCGGTGCGTTGGGTATCGGAGTTGATTTTGATATACTGTCACTGTCTTCTGATTCGGATCCCATCTGGAAACTTGTTTCTGAAAAGAAAAGATATATTAAATAACTTTAATGGTCTGTAGGTAACTATAAAATAAATATTTTATTATTTAACATGTGGTAACACTGCCCATCATTCTTTTGTTCTTTTATTTGAAAACACCAAATGTACATTTTTGAATAAAAGAACAATATTTTTGTTTTTAGGAAATAAACCTTTTCCACACTCATAAATATTCCTGCATTTAAGTTTGTAAGTCTCATTTTAAGAATTAAAATGAAAACATGATCATATAAGTCTATTTTTTCATGTGTACATATATATTTAAATAGTGGTTTTAAAGTGAAATGAACCAACAAATTATATGATAGATATAACAAATTATCTTATTTACCTGTGCTGAAAATTCCTTGTTTTGTCTTCACATATACCGGTCGGTCTTGATTCTCCACGTGTCCAAATGTCTGAAATCCCATGCTGAACTGGGCGTAAGGACTGATCTCGAACATTTCTGAAAAAAAACAACTATTTATATACCAATTTGAAGTATATTTTCATTGCATATTTTTACTCCCGTTCCATATCTGAAATGGCAAATAAAACTTGCCACATAATAGATCTGTCAGTTGTCACTGTTTATACCACATCTCTGCTACCGAAGGTCCACCTGGAATATATTTAGTTCCCGACTACCTTTAAAACAGAAGACCAAAGACTTAAAAAGACGAGAGCTCTACTAACCAAGGCATTGGGTGATTTGTTAATAGGAGTTTTTCTAATGTGGTTGGATATTATTCCGACTCTCCTGCAGTATACGGTCCTAAAGAGTGGCTCTACCCGACCAATGATACGTGGTTATAATAGTAACAGGAGGTGACCCACCCATATTTTTGCTCGCATTCAATGTTACTTAATGTCGTCAATCCAATGAGAAAAACCCTTGAGATTTGAAAGATTTGCTATTTTTACTGTGGATTATTTATTTAAGTGCAATGGATCAATTTTTAAACGTATTTTTTTTTATTTTGTGTTTTTTTGGTGTACTAATTTAAAGAAATATTTTTTCCGATGATATATAAATCAACAGAAGCTTGGATCGTTTGGAAACAAAGATCTTTCTCTCTTGGAGTCCAACTATATACCATGCCTTTCCTATATAAGCAGTGATCTTTGGTGAAGAAGTAAAACATTCAATTTTTAACATCTTTAAGTCTGTATTACTTTTACACAGATAAATCTTTGAATCTTCTCTTACCAGAGCTTGGATTGCTAGGTTTTCTATTCGGAAGTGGTGAAGTATATAGTCTTGCAGGAAGAGGTGGACATGCTGGGGTCGGCAGAGGAGGGCCTCCACCTCCAGGACCTCCAAGAGTTCCTCTCTCCTTGTACATACTGCCTCCAGCTGATCCACACATCATACGATGCCTGTATCAATAAAAAATAAATTTAAAGTTTATATCAATCTTTGTAGCACATCTTGGATTCATTTCAACCAATATTAAGTAAGTTTTTGTAATAAAAAATAAATGTCACAAGCGCCGATTTTAGGGGGTGGCGAAGTGGGTCGGTGCCCCAGGGCGTCGAATAAGCTAGAGGCGCCGAGGGCAATCAATCTTGCTTAGATTTTTTTAAATTTAAACATTATGGGGCCAGAAAAAATGCCCTAGGGCGCCGTAGGGTCTAAAGCCGGTACTGATGACGACAATATACTTCAGTTAGGGAAGCAGTCATGGAAATGAATGATGATTATTGTTTATGTTTTGTTACTGGTTTTTTTAATTTCTTAATAATATATTATATATTTTAATTTTATTTAAAACAAATGATGGGCAGAGTAAAGTTGTATATATGGTGTGTTTTAAATGTGGAAATATTTAACAAGCTTTGTTGAAAAAGTTCATTTAATAATTAATCACTGCGACAAATTGTAAGAATATGTGGCAACACTATACGGACACGCCACTAAGTACGAAGGGCTTACGCCAGTCAGTCTCCAGAACCTGGCACAACGAATCTGTAGGTTACATCGCTTCCATCGACGATTAGTTAGCAGAAGCTGTATTTGTTACAAGTATGTAAAAATTGAAAAAAAAAAATGAAAAAAAAAAACGTTGTCAATCGCTGTGAAAAGTATCTGCCTGTTGTGAAGATAGGAGATTTTTTATCTGACCATTTTATTTGTTGTTTTCAAATATTTAATGTACAGTCGATTCCGCTTAATTGGGACACATCGGGACTTGGGAATTTCGTCCCAATTAAGCGGCTGTCCCAATTAAGCGAATTTCCCTTTTTTTTAAATTCATTTATTTGGTTTTGGCAACTAATAATAACTTATTCAATGCAAAAATGAGTCAAGTGTAGTCTGTCTTTTGTTTTTGTAACATTTCACGTCTGCAAAATCAGCACAGATATTCAGTGTAGATGTAGGGCTCCCTTCATTTCCTTCCTGCATAAAATAACGCTGTAACACGGCCATACATTTTTTTACCTCCTGGTTAGTCACAGGTACAGGTGACTCATCATCATCAACGTCATCTTCGTCTAATTTTTAATATTTTGATTTAATACCTTCTACAATTGAATTCTCAGTCTTCATTATCATCGCAACATGGTAAATTGTTATCTATTCTTGAAAATTCTTCTCTTTCTTGTCGTAAGACACGTGATATGGTAGATTTTGGTACACCAGTTATCTCAGCGAGCCGACGATAACTTGTATTAAGTGGCTGGCTTTTTATTTTATCTAGTAAAGCAATTTTACTGGAAAGTGTCAAATCATTTCTTGGGAATTTGGTCACATTTTTGAAAAACATAATATGTGCTGTGATCTTAAATTTACTGTCCCAATTAAGCGGAATGTTGTCCCAATTAAACATATTAATTTACTTTTTGGTTTGGTTTGGTTTCTGTTCTTTGAGCTTTGTCCCAAATAAGCTGCTGTCCCAATTAAGCGGTGTCCCAATTAAGCGGAATCGACTGTACATCCTGCTGATAATTGTATAAATAATTAGTATAAAAAGTGAAAATGCTACTGTGGTAACACCACGCTTATAAAGCGCGCCAACACATTGCAAAGATTGAACGAGATCTTCCCGAAACCCTTACGTGTCACGACGCTATATCTCAACAATTACTTAACCCTTTCATTACGGCTCGGTTTGAATACAAATTATACTGTCAATTATAAAACTAGTATTTGAAGCATAAATGTACTTATCTGGTCTATTTTCACTTTAGCTATCAGATGATGCATAAAAAACTATTCTAAGAAAGTAGCAAAAAGATATATCACGTTAACCGATATCAACGGTCAGGGGAATCTAATGACGGCATATACCGGCAACCGATGCGAAAGGGTTTGTAGAACTAACATTTTCAATTATTCAAATGTGGAAAAAGTATGATGACGAGGTGATGAGAGAAATGCACTAAATTGTTACATATTATTTATGTATACATGGCACATAAACATTAAGATGCTTTATAATTTAAGTATATAGTATACTGATGATAGTTTTTTAGAAATTATGAAAAATATCAATTCTTAGATTAAGTTCCAAAAGTTTTTTTTTTCATAAAATAACCAGGTGTACCTGTGTTTTTGAATCGCAGCAAATATACAGACGAGCATGCAAAGCAGCAGTAATATACAGCTGCAGATCATCACAAGCACGCTTGTGTCCATGGAATCAGTCGGAGGACCTATCTCTTCTGAAATAATAAGAAAATATTTTAATTAGGTATAAAAAAATAACGACTTAAATATATGTATGCAGCTTAAAAATTAATTCATCAGCTTAAGTAATTGAAAAGTGCGAAAACCTAATATAAATTTAGCTTCCAGAATGGTGATAATCGATGATTTGTGGCTGACTTCTGTTTTCTCTATTGTATCAATTTCGGTATCTATGCCTTGTCTATTAATGTTTTCCTTGTATGTCCCATATATGTCGATAGAATCGCCGTCATCAGAGGATGCTTCAAGTAGTATTGCACCTATCAAGGTGGGTTGGCTCTATATAAGCAGACGACCACTTTTTATTCTTGGCCGCGATCAATACGTCAGCCGTCCGCCGGAATCATCGTGCCCTAACTACTACGAGTAACCTTTCAATATTATAAGTAATTTATAGAACTTCCCAATAATTAAAAATAACTTATTTATTAATTCAGCTCAATTTTATTATAATTCCGTTTATCATTCAACCATCAAATTTGTTTAAATATTGAATTAACACTTCCCTGATATTAAATTCCCAGGATATTATATCGTGTTCTTATTTCTTTTCTTTCTATGTAAGGAATGTTTGTGTATTTCTATCCGATTATATCCTAACATGCAGCACCATACGGAGCAGATCTCTTTTCTAATCACTTTCGAAGACTCTGTAACCTGATCAATCATCAAGCCGCCCGCTGAAGAAATCACTGTGCTACGTGCCGCTCTACGAAGTGATCAAGTCACAACTAACTACTGGTAACGCTTGATTATTCCAAAAATAATTTCTAGAACTTGCTAATAAATAGAATCTCGTTAATGTAAATTTTCTGTCAAGTTTTCAACCTTTAAAACTGTTTAAATATTAAGATTACCTACTGACATTAAATCCCCCGTGACATTGTACTTTGCTCCTATAATTCTTATAAATATTTTCTCTCTTGTTCGGAATATCGGTGTGTTTCCAGTGATGAATATTTATGAGTTCATTTACCTTATTGGAGATTAATATTATTCATTAAAAAACAATTAAAATATTTAAGTAACGGTCGATAAATTAACGGTTGCATTCTGAGCTCTGAATATGAAATGAATGGAGCAACAGGTTCACTGAGTAAAAGTAGGCTCGTTTTATCTGAATAAAGTTTAAGATACTACCACTATCTTATATATTACCTCATAGTATATTACCTCCATCTAGTGTCTTTGTAGATACTGTGTATTGCGCTGTTGTTGGTCCCGCTTGGTTGGTGGCTGTGATGCGAAGCTGGTACCAGCGCGCTGCTTCTAAACCAGCCAGTATCAGGCGACCATCATCCTGCAACTGAAAGCATGCTTTATGAGCCAACGCTTTCAATTAATTAATGTCGTCAGTCCATTTTGCAGGGGGTCGGACAATGCTTCGTTTGCCAGTTCTTGGGCGCCACTCTAATACTTTTCTTCCTCATCGACCGTCGTCTCTTCGACATATATGTCCTGCCCATTGCAACTTGAGTGTGTCTATTCGTTGGGTAGCCTCCACTACTTGAGTTCTTCTACGGATATCCTCATTTCAGAGTTTAAGCAATATTCAGCTATTCCGGAGTGATTTTGTATACTATTACGAATTTACAAACATTGCCGGGCTTCGATGATTTTATTTTAACATCCCCTTTATTTAAGGAAAGACGACTTCACGTCACCGGGATGGATATTAGAATACGCGGTGGACAGATGAGGAGCAGATGAGCAACACAAATACTTTTTCCGAAGCACATTTACATATATGTATATTTCGGTAGACTTGACAAACTTTCAGTCCGGGCGGAGCTACATGCTTTCAAGACCCGGACCGATCCCAACACGCTACTCGTCGCGGTCGGAACTCAAATTATTACTGAATTTAATTATTGTTATGAGGCAAAGGGTTAATCTTGTCGCTGTAGTAAGCATGCAAATCAATTCAATATAATAGAAAATGTTACAATGATTTGTACATTTTTTGATGAGGCCCGTCGGCGTACTCAAAATACCTTATGCGGCCCTTGGTGCCATTTAAGTTTGATATCGATATGATAGATATGATAGATACCGTAGCTCCTGTAGCACCCAGTTGAATCCACTGTCTGGAAGAAAGTGGTCGATAGTCCACACCCCATCTTGGCGGACCGCAGCGGCCGTCTGCCCAACTGCTGGTTTGTAGCACCAGGTGAGAGGAATTGCTCCAAATCCAATCTGAACCCTGTGGTGCTGCCATTGCTGCAAACAAATAGGTATATGAAAACCTTAAAGGAAAAGAGTGATAGCACGAGGAAATAAATGCTTGGGTATGAATGTGCAAAGATTTCATCTGTACATTCTATGATCAAGGATAAACTTCGATGGGATTTGAACTTGTAAGCTCTTGCATAAGTTAGAGCTTTGACGTCGTCCATACTCTTTGGCAAAGTTCATAATTGTTAGCACGAGGTTCACTGTTAGACGTATGCTTCTCGCACGAGCTTACTTTGCTCCCTATATTCTGCCTACTCCAAAACTTTCTTCCTCATTGACTATTGCCTTTTGTGTAAATGCCGCCCACTGTCCATTGAGTGTGGCTCATTCTATTCAGTAGCGTTCACTACTCGAGTCGTCCTTTAGATTTAATCGTTTTGCATTATTGATGTAAAGAAAGCATATTACCTGCTCCCAGCGTGCTCGCGCGCGCGCTGGCCGCGCTTGAAGCTCCCGCATTGCTGGTTGCAAGTGCCTGCACGTCATACTGCGTGCCGCAACGCAGACCGCTTACACGACGAATTCCCGGACCGCCTCCAGCAGCACTCTCTGCTTTCCAAGAAGAAGAGCCGATCTCTCGCCATCGCAATGTGTAACCTGTAAGCAGACACACGTAAGAATGCGCTAGCACACCTATTAGTTCAACAGCACTAGCAACAGCACTTACCCGTGATGGGCACCTGCCGTTCTTTGGAGCCTTGTCGAGGGCTGACACCTGTGTTGGGGGGCGGCGCCCACTGCAGCAGCAGTGCTTGTTGAGCGGGCGACACGCGAAGATCGGGGGCCGAAGGCGGTAGCAGCACCCCTACCAAGTAAGACACGCTGTCGAACCCAAAAAGATTCTTGGCTTGGCAGGTATAGTTGCCCTCCAGTGTCAAGTCAATATCTGCAACACACAAGCGACTATAAGCACGTTGTATGATGATTATGTAGTTTTTATTTTTTCGCATTCAGTTGTGTTCCCGCTTAGCCGTGTGTGGCGAATTTCTTTTAACCAATATTTCGACCGCCATTGCAGGGGTTTTCTTTCAGGATTGATAATTTAAATGTGAGTTGGTGTCAGGTTCTTATATCATTCGAACGTCATTGTTATTTTTTTATTATTATTTCCATGGCAACTACATACTCAATTTTCATTTGCGCGGAGAATCGTGTACGGTAGGTATGTTCTAAGAATTGTACCTCCACGAAACGTCATGTCGGACTGTGGTCGTCCTTGCTTATCTGAACAGGTTTTAAAGTATGTGCTAGAGGTGGAAGCCATGTTGTTTTGAGGATCAAGCCGTCATCCCTGTTGATGTTGATGTGGTGTCTTTTGATTTCAATGGCTTCCAATTTTCCTTGCGTTCCACGATTTCGGGTTCGAATGAAAACTTATATCCCATGTCAGCAAAATGCTCTGCCAGTGCTGATGCCATTGGGTGGCCTAGTCTGCACGATCTCTCATGTTCGCTTAATTTTTTACCTATAGTTCGCGATGTTTGTCCGATATACACCGTTGAGCAAGCCTTGCATTGGAGTTTGTAAATCCAATCGCTTTCTAAAGTGATATAAGAACCTGACACCAACTCACATTTAAATAATCAATCCTGAAGAAGACCCCTGAAATGGCGGTCGAAATATTGGTTAAAAGGAATTCGCCACACACGGTTAAACCCACAAGCCTCAATATCAAATCTGGCCGTGAAAACCTAAGAAGTTATTTTAGTTGTGTTCCCCTCACCGTGGATGAGCAGACTGTCGTCAGCTGCCAAGGTGAAGCGCGGGTGATGCGTGATGACCCGATGGTCCTGGTACCAAACAGTGCGAGGTTGAGGGCTTCCTAAGGCACGGCAGGGCAGGCGGAGGGCGCTACCAGCTCCCGCCCATACAGTTCCTCCAAGAGATGCGACGCCAGCTGCCACTATAAGCAATTGTTCAAATATCATGAAATACAGACACTTCAAATTAATGACGCGAATTAAGAGACTACATTGACGATTTTAAATGATAAATAATGACATCAGCATGATATAGCCCTTGCTGACTGGTGCCGAAAACCTCGATTTACAATATTTCGTCTCTTATTTTCGTTCGCTCATCAGATACGCATGTGTTGTCATTTTGTAATGCCGTTAGGAGGACTAATTATATAGATAGCCACTTGAGGCGCTGGGTGTCACACCGACCACGGCGCAGTCAGTCAGTTGTGTGCCGACCTCGACGAGGTCGTATTATGGCCGGCCCGGCATGTTATTCCGCTAGGATCGGAAGTTTGTAAAGTTTATCGTGAAAATATACGTGCTTCTGGAAAAGTCTGCGTTTTTGCCTTCTGCTCCTCATCCTGCCACCACGAAATTCAATAACTTACTAAGAGGAGGATGTCAATAAATAACCGTAAAATTATAACGTTAAGATGATTTACTAATAAAATGTTTTTACTTATGAGTTACACGTATCAACGTATATTCTTTTTTTTAGCCTAAAAGTTGTTTATGTCTTCAAACAGTGACTGAAGCTTAGTAATTTGCTTAGTTCGCTAGTTAATAGTGGGTTGGCGTTTTGAGAATGGACAATGAGGGTAATATTAAAACAATATCTTACGTATTATATACATATTATAACAAAGCAAATAAGGCGGTCTCCAAGGTTCAATACTTGCAAATTCATTGTAGAACATAATCTTTTATACCAAAACCAGTGTTAAATATTCCTAATGAAAGTTATATTTAGAAGTGAGATAAAAGAAAAACAATGAAATAAGAGAAAATGCCAATACAAGATAACGATACTAAAACCAACATCGTTTTCTAAGTTATGCTGAGGCATTCTCCGACGATTTTAATTCATCATCGCCACCAGCAACTTCGATACAGACCTTGTAAATGTATACTGTAAAATAATTCCTGAGGCCCATTTTATGTGTTGTTCATGTCTTAACATCAGCATGATATAGCCCTTGCTGACTGATGCCGAAAACCTCGATATACCATCTTTCGTCTCTTATTTCTGTTCGCTTGACGTACATGTGTGTGTCACCTTATTGGCATTTTGGACAAGTCAGATTGACAAGATTGCCACTTGCGGCGATGGTGACCGACCACGGCACCGCACAAGTCAGTCGTGTGCCAACGTCAGCGAGATCATATTGTATTGTGGTCTGGCCTGAATGCTGTGACTAGGTCGGGCCATAAGTTTGTACAGTTATCGAAATATATATGACAATGTGCTTCAGAAAAAGTCTGTGTGTTATAAATGTGCTCCCCATCCTGCCACCACGCGACTGAATAACAACCTTTTAAAGAGAGGAGGATGTTAGTCTATGATATCATTTGATCTTTGATCTCACCTCAAGTGAAGATTCTGCTTATGCATGGTGTATTGGTTATCCTTCTTAGTATCAGCTCTAGACCCTGCGCCGCCCCAGGGCATTTTTTTCTGGCGCCCTGATTGTATGTATTTAAAATATATATATTTGAGATAGATTGCCCTCGGCGCCCCTAGCTCATTCGACGACCTGGGCCACTGACCCACTACGCCACCCCCTAAAACCGGCACTGATCCTTCTTTAATGCAGCGAAAAGCCGTGACCCAAGCTGTATATATTTTTCCTACCGCGAGTACTATGTTCTATTGATGGCATCTTTACAGTATCATATCATGATGAATGGATCCTCTATCTCACCCCTGTCTGATGGTTCTGCTGACGCATGGCGTGACGGTTCTCCTTCACCAGCGCCACTAGCTGCAGTGACCCAGGCTTCGTATCTCTTCCCTTGCACCAAGTTGCGTGCTGCGTGAGCCAGTCCACCAGCTCCAGATCCTGGATTACTGAGACCAACTCGGTAACTCTGTATACCACCACCCCTGTCAATCAAAAAACACAAATCAGTGAGAGATATGGATGGCCAAAAACATTTTCATACAAGCTTAACTAGAAAAATGGGAATGATTAGTATAAATTTGAATTAATAATACATTTCCTTTAACTAGCTTTCCTTCTAGCTGTTTTGTTCTATTTATTTAAAAATGTTCACAAAACTGTTAGAAATACACAATCTGTGAGTATTGATAGCTCTTGATTCAAAATCCTTTATTTAATGACACAAAAAGCATTTGAATGTAGTAAAAAAGTAAATATGCTGTTGACGTCAGCATGATATAGCCCTTGCTGACTGGTACCGAAAACCTCGATGTACAATCTTTCGTCTCTTAATTCTGTTCGCTTGTCGTACATGTATGTGTTGCCATAATAGCATTTTAGACTAGTTACATAGATTGCTACATGGGGTGCTTGGCGACACCCTCAGCACCGACGAGCGCAATCAGTGGTGTGCCGCCCGTCGGCGAGAGCGTATTGTATTGTGGCTCGGCCTAATGCTGTGACTAGGTCGAGCCATAAGTTTGTAAAGTTTATCGAAAATATATGTCAATGTGCTTCTGAACAAGTCTGTCTTATTAATCTGCTCCTAATCATGCCCTCACGCGACTGAATAACACATTTTGAAAGAGAGGAGGATGTTACTGTATAATTAATTCCACTATTGTATTTGAAAGCATATGCTTAAACTTCGGCTAGAAGAAATTATCAAAAATATTCATAAGATTTTTCGTAACCCTCTTAAAGCAACCATTTTGAAAACATCATTTGTCGGAAAACAAGTATTTCAGTATATTCTCATTCATTTGAGTCATTTTGATCTTTGAAATATGCAGTTTCTCACCCAGTGACTGGCCTTAAGTACAGCATGTAATGTGTCAGACGACCGTTAGGGTTTTCTGGAGGTAGCCAGCTAACTACAAGTGATGTGGATGTCAAAACAAGGGCTTTGATGTCTGCAGGAGCTCCAGGTACTGAAACAAATGCAAGAATAATTAATTTAATGATGTCTTTAATAAAAAAAGTAGTTCTTATCTTAATACTTAAAACAACATGCCAAGAACACATTGATCGCGTTTGCAGTTGAGCTGATATTAGACTTAAACAGCGTAAGGTTTTGCGAACGAAGAGCCAATGAATAACTCTATGATCGAGAAACGGGTCAAGACAACCACTCTCTTTCTCTCGCACGAATAAGCCGCTTACGACATAAAATGCGAGCAAATGAGAGTGCGAGACGGAGATGCAACATCTGATCAGCAATTCCCTTTTGCCTATAAAACCAGCAATGCCATTAAAGCAGTGTCTCTGTTCCGGCGACCTCACTTAAAAGTGGTCGAGATTGAGTTGGTTCTTTTCAGAACTGCTCTTCATGACCATGGAAAAGCATTTCACTATACTTGTTTTTATTTTATTATTTTAACAAACAGGCTGACGGGTCGATTTGATGAATTCCAACCTCGAGAGCAAGCTGCGTTTAGGAAAGGCTTTAGTACAATTGATCATATCCACACGCTAAGACAAATCATTCAGAAAAACGAAGAATATAATCAGCCACTCTGCTTCGCCGTTGTAGACTATGAAAAGGCATTTGACTCAATCGAGACTTGGGCAGTGTTAGATTCACTACAACGCTGCAAAATAGACTATCGGTATATAGAGATAATAAAATCTCTATACAAATCTGCAACAATGATGGTCCAGCTCCATGATAGCACTAACAATATTTCTATAAACAAAGGTGTTAGACAAGGAGATGTAATATCTCCAAAACTCTTCACAAACGCCCTAGAAGATATTTTTAAACTGCTATCCTGGACAAAATGTGGAATAAATATTAACGGAGAGTACATTTCTCACCTCCGATTTGCAGATGACATAGTGCTAATAGCCGAATCACCTAACAAGCTCCAAGACATGCTCTACGACCTCAATGAAGCGTCGAACAAAATTGGTCTGAAAATGAACATGGATAAAACAAAAGCCATGATTAATAGTCATATTTCACAGACCTTTGATCCTATTTCCATTGGAGGAACAGAAATAGAGGTTGTAAACGACTATACCTATCTGGGACAAGTAATACAACTAGGGCGAAATAACTTCTCAAAAGAAATCGACAGGCGCATACAACTGGGATGGGCAGCATTTGGAAAACTGAAGTACATTTTTAAAGCGAAAATTCCACAATGCCTTAAAACTAAGGCGTTTAACCAATGCATCCTCCCTGTATTTACTTATGGCGCAGAGACGTGGAATCTGACAGCAAGTCTTACTCATAAAATAAAAGTCACCCAGCGTGCTATGGAGAGATCCATGCTCGGAGTGTCGCTAAAAGATAGAATCCGAAACGAGGAAATACGCAGAAGAACTCAAGTAGTGGATGCTACCCAACGAATAGGCACACTCAAGTGGCAATGGGCAGGACGTATCTGTCAAAGAGACGACGGTCGATGGGGAAGAAAAGTATTGGAATGGCGCCCAAGAACTGGCAAACGAAGCATTGGCCGACCCCCTACAAGATGGACTAACGATATAAGAAGAATAGCGGGAGTGACCTGGATGCGGAAGGCGGAGGATCGAAGAGGATGGAGACTCATGCGGGAGGCCTACGTTCAACAGTGGACGGACACAGGCTGATGATGAATGATGATGATTGTTTTTATTTATTTAAACTCCGTATCAACTTCCGATGGTTCTTGTATGAACTACTCACGGTCCTCTTGAGTGGCGCAGACGATGGTCGTGGCAAGTGGTCCCAATCCTTGAGCGCAGTGTCCTCCCACCGCCACGGTGTAGTTGGTGAACTTGCGAAGACCCTCCAGCTGGGCAGAGTTGTGAGAAACAGACATGTTCTGTTGTTCGCCTTCTGTAACCAAAAGATATATTTTTAGTTCGTCATAAGAGATTAATATTTTTTTCATATATGCTCCCCAACAGGAGTCATGAATTGCCACCATAATGTTCTGTCAACCAGTATAGTCATTGGCTCATCCCTAGTCAGCTCGGACTCTTATAGCTTCGTCAAATACATTCTATTGACATCAGCATAATATAGCTTTTGCTGACTGGTTCAGAAAACCTTGATATACAATCTTTCGTCTCTTATTTCTATTCGCTTGTCGTACATGTATGTGTCGCCATATTGCCATTTTAGACTAGTTACGTAGATTTTCACTTGTGGCGCTGTGCGACAGCCCATCACATGGGCGCTCGGTCGTGTGCCGACCGTCGGCGAGATCGCATTGTTAAGTCCCGACCGATCGAGGCGAAAGTAACGCCATATTACGATCGATCGGGAAAACCAAGTTACTATCGAAAATATATGTCAATGTGCTTCAAAAAAAGTCTCTGTGTTGTTAATCTGCTCCTCACCCTGCCATCACGTGACTGAATAATAACCTTTTAAAGAGAGAAGGATGTTTCTATGTTCTCATATAGTTCCTCTTTTATTTATTTTTTGTTAATTTTGCAAAGCCCAATAACATTGCAATTATCAAACATCACAAGACGGACAATCAGGATAAAATTTGTGACGGGGCCATTATATTTAAACGATAGATTGTAAAAATCGATAAATCGGGGAACGGTTAATGAGGGATATTTAGCATTGTATCTCAAGGTTTGATATCGCCTCGATATGGTTCCTTCAGGCTACCAAAAGACTGCGACAAAAACGATCTGTAATCTAATTATCAGTCGTTGTATCGGATACCTAACCGAGTGAGTAAAGCTGTCATTGTTGCTAGCTGGCAACAGAGAGAACACAAGAAAACACAAGAAAGAAGAAAAGAGACTAATACAATCCGTCCCCCCCGCTCACTCACACAAGAAAACAGCAGGGGACTGGTTCACTTGGTGCCTACCGCTAGCGGCAGAAGGGTCTCTCGCTACCTGTTTTATCGACCCTTGGACGTTCGTCATCCCGCTCCTAAACACGTGGACTTCGGTAATTTTGTATAATTAATCATTTATCTCTCAACATTTTAACCCTTAGAATACTAGCTCCAAATAAGCTGTGTCAGTATCTTAAAGTTGTTTACAAATACTGTTGAAAACAGGCGGTCTTTGCGGAAAAATGTATAATACGAGGACGGGTTCTCTTGTAGTAGTATTCGTATTGCTCACCTGGGTTGTTGTAAATGATGGTGTATCCAAGCAAAGCTCCTCCTTGCAAATGCACAGGAATGGGGTTCCAGCTGATTCTCAAGGATGTTGCTGACACGGCAGAGCACTCCACGTTATCAGGAGCCACGGAAGGTACTGAAACAATAAAAACAACAAAAAAAACATTATTACAATTGCTTCAAAATTTTTATATCGACTAGATATGGTCCCTTCAGGATCACACCAAAAGAACGCGTCAAATTTTCTATCATCTAAACTTCATTGGAGCGGATACCATACTAAGCGAGTATAGATGTCGTTTTTGGCTAGTTGGCAATATACCAGCATACATTAGTGGGGGGACTGATTCACACAATAGTGTAGAGAATCGACAGTCAACTCACCCTATTGGTTCTCGACGCTAGTAGGAGACGCTGCTCTAACTACCTGCAGCGACCCTATGGCGTTTGTCGTCCCGCTCCTAAACACGTGATTTGGAACTTGGTGAGTTTTTGTAATTACTCACCCATCTCTAAGCATTGTGAACCTCTGGATACTGGCTTTTATTTGGAGCTGTGTCAAATATTAAGTTGAGAAAAATGAATGTTACGCTAAATAAAAATGTAATTAGCAACAATCGGAAATATATCAGGATCCCTTTATATTGAGGAAAACAAGACAAATGTCTTAAAGATTGTACCTTCTCGAAGAGTATTATCTATAATGATATTATTGATGATTACAGTCTGTATCTGAAATACGAGTATTAAGAAGATTTAAGATGGCACCCTCAAATGCGCCAGTTTTCCTACATTCCCAAGCTTATTTGAAGTTTTGTGAGACGGTTCTGAACTGTTGTTTGGTTTCAGCAGTTCTTTCTTGTCGAATTATAATGGCAACATCATCTAAATAACGTACTCCGTTAAGCCACCACCACAAATCTCTGTCAACCGTCATAGTTCTTCCCTTATTCCATACTAGCTCCGTTTCCCGCAGTTCCGCTGAGAACATTGTATGTATATATAAAAGTTTCAATGGACTTCCAAAACGAAGATAAGCAATTATATTTTAGGGAATCCATCCCTGCCTAGTATACTGTATCAACTCTAAACAGTGTTCTTCCATCTTCAAGCTGTTTCTTATACATACGTATGTATTTCTTTCAAACAACACATCCATCTTTTCCACAAACGGTTTAAATGGTCGGGATAAGCCACCTCTTAGGATAAGATGGTCCAGGTCTTGAGAGCATCGAGTCAATCACTCGATCTCCTGAAATCAACCTTGTGTGAAATTTGTAGTTCAGCATTAGATATAAGAAAAATAATGCAGAGATCTCACCTCCTGGAGGAGTGGCGTGATACAGGGGGGCGCTTGGGGGCCCTGATCCGGCACTGTTGTAACAGCTGACGGTCAGGCTGTATCTGGTGCCTCTGAGCAGCCCCACCAGGGCCGCCTGAAGGGCTCCCCCTGGGCCGCCTACGGAGTCTGCGCCCACCTTTGTGATTCGGGTGTTGTCATCTGGAAACACGAATGTAAGTAGCTTTAAAATTACGAATAAATTAATTTATTGAATCTTGATATACATGCACGCAGCTTAGAACAAGCGTTATTTAGAAATATTACGTATTAATCATAAAATACTTGTTAATGTCTTGACTCGATAAACTGCGTAAATACTCGAATATAAACATTGAACAGTGGCCAAACGAAATCGGCAAATATTGCTAACGACGATCGTCGTTTACATTAATTACAAATGTAGAATTTTTCCCATGTATTTTGTAAAACCTCTATAGCAGCCAAAGGGTGAAAATTTAGCGGCGTCCAGGGCAAGATTTGATTCACGAGTCGAGAAAAACTGGTTCAAAAAGTTTTATGATTTTACTATACAAAGTATTTGTATAGTAAATTATTATACATAGTGTGTGTTATATACTATTCAGTACCGGTTTTAGGGGGTGGCAAAGTGGGACTGTGGCCCAGGGTGTCGAATAAGCTAGAGGCGCTGAGAGCAACCAATCTTGTTTAGATTTTATAAAATTGAAACAATATGAACAGAAAAAAATGCCCTCGGGCACCGCAGGCTCTAAAGCTGGCACTGACACCACAGATGTAGTTACCTGATTGCTGTGCCAGTTGTGGAACAGCTTTGATTGTATAGCCCAAGAGCAATCCGTTGATGGTGAAGTCAGGTGGTGGCAACCAAGTTAGGACTAGTTCGCCAGGTCTTGCGCTATCCAAGATTTGAAGACCTGTTGGCGAGCCAGTAGGAGCTGAAATAAAAGTGATAAAAAATATTTTTAACAAAAAAATAACACAATATTAAGAGTAAATGTATAAGTGGTTTGTTAAATCCAATGATGAATTATCTTTATGAAAATCAATGCAGAAACTAGTAGCTCTCGCAGAGCATACCATACAAAGAATTTCAGATATTGAAAAGACCAACGAATGGAATCGGAGCAACTGCTTATAAACCTTCATTATTATCATCAGCCTGTGTTCGTCCACTGTTGAACGCAGGCCTCCTGCACGAGTCTCCATCCTTCTCAATCCTCAAGACTCTGCATCGAGGATAGAGAGAGACTCCAAATATTTTTCTGATGTCGTACTCAATATTGCAGAGGGTCGGCAAAAGCTGTTTGCTAGTTTTGGACGCCACTACAACACTTTTCTTCCACATTCAACGTCGTCTCTTCGACAGATATGTCCTGCAAATTGCTACTTGAGTTTTTTTTTTTTTTTATGTAAACGCATGCAGGAGAGCACAACCGGTCAAGACCAGTGCACTCTATGACGCTCAGCCAGGGAGGCTGGACGCTGCATGCGGGAAACGTGTGTTGTGTTCGTGTTTGTGTGTGGGTTGGGGAGATTGCAAGTGTATATTTATCTGTTTCTTGAAGAGATCCAGATTGTAGGAAGGAGGAAACACAGACGCTGGAAGAGCATTCCATAGCTTACCGGTGGCACTAAGGAAGGAACTTTGGAAGCTGCCAGTTCTTGGTCGACATATATTAACCGTGTATGGATGTTCGGCAAGTGTAAGATGAGTTTGTCGGCTGTGAGTGGGTGCAGGAGGAATTAGTTCTTTAAGTTCCGAAGAGCAGCGACCGTGGTAATAACGGTAGAAAAGACTAAGAGAACCAACCTTACGTCTGTGTTCCATTGATTGTAGATTAGACGTAAGGGTGTCATTGTTTATCAAACGAATTGCTCTTCTTTGAACTGAGTCAATTAAGTTTAGAAGGTATTTTGGGGCTCCAATCCAAAGGTGACTGCCGTATTCAAGGATAGGTCGGATTTGTCCTTTATATAGAAGAAGAAGTTGTTTATTGTTGAAATACCGACGTGATCTATATAATACACCTAGTTTTTTGGAAGCGAGACCGGCTTTACACTTAATTGACTCGTAATATTTGATATTATTCGATATTGATAATCCAAGCATGTTGATGGAGCTTGCTTTCGGAAGAGAACAACCGTTGAAAGATACAGGATCCATAGCAGTCTTCTTGGTGGAGAAAGTACATGATTGGGTTTTTGAAATGTTGAAACTGACGAGGTTGAGGTCGCCCCATCGTGAAACCCTTTCAAGGGACATGTTCATCTTCTTCACCAGAGATTCCCTAGCAGCAGATAGTTCCGAATGTTTCGGAGGTTTTTGGAAGATTATACTCTCATGGACAGTACTTGAGTGTGCATATTCTGTGAGTTGCCTCCAATATTAAAGTTCTTCTTATATAACTTCGTTTCCAAATCTATCTTTTAGAGACACTCCGAATATAAATCTCTGCATAGCATGTTGGGCGTCTTTATTTTATGGGTAAGACCTGCTGTTAGGTTCCACGTCTATACGACACAAGTTAATACTGGGAGGACGCATTGCTTAAATGCCTTAGTTTTAAGATATTGCGAATTTTTCACTTTAATAATGTACTTAACGTTTCCAAATGCTGCTCATCGCAGTTGTATGCGAATGTCGATTTCTTTTGAGAAGTTATTTCATCCTAGTTGGATTACCTGTGTACCACGTATGTCCCGAAATTACAGAGTCAGCTAAATGGTGACGCCGAAATACCAAGGTTCCGGCACTGAGGATAAGTCCAAAGACCGGAGCTTAAGTGATACTGATTTATTTGATAACATATCACTTTTTATATCTTAGTGTACAAAATGAGTGAGCATTCTGTATTTCATAAAATTAATATTAATAAATTGATTTTCATACACCGCAAATTCCTAGATACCCGTTGTTTTGGACCTTGATTCCTTCAATTTACATAGAGCAGCAAAATATTGTGATGGTCAATGCTCCGTGTCGTATCCGGCTGAACGAATCGACAAATTCGAGTTATGATAGAGAATTTGATTATACTTTGACTAAATACTTAAAAGATTTTTAGATGTTTTATACAAAATAATTATGTTCAAATAAAGTTTTTAACAACG
This sequence comes from Glossosoma conforme, assembly GCA_022606575.1. Classification (NCBI taxonomy): domain Eukaryota; kingdom Metazoa; phylum Arthropoda; class Insecta; order Trichoptera; family Glossosomatidae; genus Glossosoma; species Glossosoma conforme. The sequence goes on along the minus strand of JAGTXR010000058.1, from coordinate 2,158,840 downwards.
TAACTGGAGAAAACTGGAAAGGAAACGCCTTAGTTTTATGACATTGCAGGATTTTCCCTTTTAAAATGTACTTAAGCTTTCCAAATGCTGCCCGTCCCAACTGTATACGCCGATTAATTTTGCTCCACCCTGTGACTGACTTATTTTGGTCCGAAAATAACGTGGCACTGTAAATTGTATCATGTGTGAAAAGAGTTTACACCTTCTTCCAACGTGGTGAAGAGCACAGGTCTGGTGAAGCTGCTGTAGTCTGCCTGACCTATGGAGCACACTCGCACAGAGTATGGAGTAGCAGGTCTTAGGGACGGGATCTCTGCTTGTTGATTCATTTCTCCCGGGTTACTGAAATCAATTGTTATATGTTTCAATTGGCATATTAAATTAATTTAAAAATGTGTATAAATTAAAAAGTGTTTCGCTTTATTGTGACGATCATACGGAACACGTCTCTTCTCTCTTCACTTTCGACGCCTCCGTAACCTTATCATCAAGCCGCCCGTCAGAGAAACCACTGTATTATGTGCCGCTCTACGAACTGATCGAGTCACAACTACCTACCAGTAATCTTTCATATTTTCAAAAATCATTTCTAGAACTTGCCAATAAAGTAGAATTTAATATCTGGCTCTATATTTAATTGCAGAAGTTAAGCATGTTGAGAATAAATTAACCAAATTGATGAATATGAAAATAATGTAATATACGAAAAAATTTAACTATAACAAAATGATATCAGCTCGATATAGCCCTTGCAGGCTGGTGTTGTAAACATCAATATACAATCATTCGTCTCATATTTTTGTTTGATTTTTCTGTTTAAGTCCTAACATCGGTGCGCCGATAAATTTGTAAATGGCTGTCTGTCATTGGTGGCCTATGAGTTCTCTAAATGGCCATTGGATGAGTTATGGCGCTGCGCTGTTGCAGCGGCCGCGGTCATCAGTCTGTCTGCTTGAATCGTTAACAAGACGTTACTGTCTGCCTCGAGCAGACCGAATGTTTGACAATCTTTTAATATGAATATTTGTCACTGTGTTTCTGAAAAAGTTTTTGTGCTGCTCGTCTGCTCCTCATTGCTCCACCACGCGAACTAATAACGATCCCGGTGACGTGAAGTCGTCTTCTTTCTAGCTAAAGGAGATGTTAACAAGAATAGCACTAGTCCAGTGTTTGCCAACCTTTTTAAACTTGTGGACTTAATAAAAAGAAGACAAAATCACAGACTGCTAATATTGAAGTTAAGCAAAATACTTTACATAGCTGTTGAATAAATATAAAAACTAAATGGAAATAATAAATTAAATAATATATTTTTATTAAATATTCTTTACATCTTTCATTGCGATAGATGGACAAATATAAATTCGACATCTTTCATAAATATCTAAAATAAAAATCTAAAAAAAACATGTAAATGTGGTGTGATTTTTCTAAGAATATTTTTGCATGCCGAATTTGGCATACTGTCTGCGGCCCAGCGGAAAGTCAGCGCGGCCCTATGGTTGGAAAATACGGCTCTTAACCAGCAGTTTGAATATATAATTTGTATTAAGGAAAATTTGTATTACAGATCCGAGTGTCATACTAGGTGTGTTAGATAAGAAATGAGACTGGCAACACTGTGGGCAATGTTTCAACGTTGTGTCTACCGGCCTGTGTTAGACCGGTTTATTTATCCCTTCCACTTTCTCAGTCAGAGCTTAAACTCCATACAGAAAACACATTATTTTTGACAGCGCGCCTCAGTGAAGTTGTATTTTTTTGTATGTGAGTGTCAATGGGACAGGACATTAAGAGTTATCTAAGGTAAGTGTAACCTTGAGACGTTGAGTTCCTTGGCATCCTCCCAGTGCAGGTGTTGGTGCGGCTGGTACTGCAGCAAGTAGCCGAGAGGGGGAGGTCCTTGAGGCGCGCTCCAGCTTAGGCGGGCCCATCGGGACTGGAAAGCTTCGATTCCAAGGTGAAAAGGCGGCTGAGGAGGTACTAGAAACACAAACCACAAACTTCACTATGTGCCTTATACTAAAATCATTTAAAAATAAATAAATATATATATGTATGTACGACGAAGCAACGGGAAGCATAGCTGACATTGATTAGGTGAGGACCACGGCGGCTTACAGAGCGGTACTTACGGTGGCGGCAATTTGAAATGACCAGTTAGGGAAGTGGACATGGTGATGATGATGATTATGGGATGGCTAACCTTGAACTACTAGATGAGCTGAATGTGTAGCTGTTCCATGAGGGTTTGTGGCTTTGCACTGGAAGATGCCCATGTCTATCACCTGACTGCTAGATATGAGAACTTCACTTGCTGCTCCTCTTGCTGTCTGTCGACTGCTGACCTTTATCCTGGAAAAATAAAAACATCCAAATAATACATAATCGTGTCGGAAACAACAGGGTCATATCCTGTCTGCCCAGAAGTGGGCGACGTCGATGGCGTCACTCCCGGCCATCATCAGGTCTTCCTGAGTGCAGCTACTCGGACACAGCGCACACTCGAGAAGGTGTGACAGGGTCTGCTTCATGCCGCAGTCACATTCAATCGGTTCCCAGCAAGTTGGGGAGCAAAGAAGGAACCTCCGCGTGGTGTCCTTCTACGTAAACAACAACACACGCAAAAATCCAAATTGATTACTCTCTATCAATATGTTATGCATGTTTTAATTTTTTACTAACTTATAGTACTCAGTGTCCAGCGACAATGGCACATCTAAAGCGAGGTTCACGTTAGAATGCAGAAATTAAGAAACATTGGACGCAGACCCAAACTTGAATAGGTCACTGCCTGTTGCTCTAACCACTGAAATCCCTGTTAACTAAAGAATAACTCTACGTCACCGGAATCGTCATCGGAATACGACCGGGGAGGGATGAAGAGTAGGTTACGAACAAATATAACTTATCATTGTAATTTATTTAAGACAAAAGATTGACAAACTTCGGTATTCAGCTTGGGCCCCAAACAATAGACGATTTACCTCCGTCGAGATCCGGGCCGAAAGAGACGCGGAGCGCACCGTAACACTCGCGTCACCCTCCGACTACATGTCGGCCATTTGATTAACTATCTGCTTTCACATAACATGTGGCGACTACGTGATAGGTCAAAAAAACAAGATTGCTCCTGCAAGTGCCATTTTTTGTGACTTCTTAAATCTACACTGTCCTGTTCAAGATGGATTGAATGGATTACCTGTGTGATGTAAGCTCCAGTAATCTTCCATTAAGAGTCCACGTTATTCTTATTGGATGATCTCCGAAGGCCTCGCAGATGATGGTTGCTGGATGACCAGACCTGGTAGTGACATTGCTGACTGGAGATTCAAAGGTGACAGGTTCTGAAAAGATTTTTTAATAATAAATTGATACTGTCCTTATGTCTTGAATGATTTGATAATGTTCACATTGACGTATGGCATAAAGTGGTTAACATGAATCACGTTCTTACTGTTGACGGTGATCCATATATTCTTGCTTAGAGGCTGCCCCACACCGTTCTCCACCCTGCAGGAGTACAGACCCTCGTCCCCCGGGGAAACCAGCTCGATGGCTAGGGAACCATTGGGAAGACTCAGTAGTCCAGTGCCCAGAAGTTCCAATACAGGCCGCCAACTACCAGAGCTCTCTGAAACATTGCACGAACAAGAGTCAATAAACTGTAATTTGGTGTCAAATCATATTGGTAGACCTACGAGTTATACTTTAATCATACATCTGACACTCTCAAAGTGATATTTTTAGTTGTAATATTTTTCTTTACAATAACCGGTTGCATGGCTTTTGCCTTTGACTTTAGACGTGAAAAATAATTAATGACTTGTTAAGATCAGCTTATAAAGCACTTAGAACGTTTACGAGTTCAATAAAATCAAATGTATTAACATCCTCATCTCTACGGAAGAAACGACTTCACGTCGCCGGGATAGTTATCGGATCGCGTGGCGGAAGTATGAGGAGCAGATTAACAACACACAGCCTTTTTCCGAAGCACATTGACATATATTTTCGATAAAGACTTTTAGATTGCCCGCTCGACCGTAACATGACGTTACTTTCACATCGGTCAAACGGGACTTAACTCACGACTAAGCGCGCTCATAATGGGCTGTTGCCCAGCGCCGCGAGTAGCGATCGACAGAATCAATGGGGCACCAATTACAGCAGCCATGTACCTACTAAAGTCACACCCGTGACCAAAATGCCAACATGGCGGCACATTCATGTACGACAAGCGAACAGCAATAAGACACGAAAGATTTTTGGTACAAGTCAGCAAGGGATATATCATGCTGATATCAGTATGATGTCTTACCATCTTTCTTCATCCAGTGAACTTGTGGTTGAGGATATCCACTGGCACTACAACTGGCCTGAGCAGGTCTTCCAACAACCACAGACTTATTCTGAGGCTCTTCAATCCACTTGGGGGCAACTAAAATCAAAATTAATATATTCAACTACCACTAAATACATTAAAATCATAAGTTAGTATTAAACTAAGCTGCAACATAGAGATAATTATTTAACAAGTTAATATCACTTAGTGTAATAGTTCAAAGGAACTATCCCAGTAGTTCAAGAATCAGATGATTAATCTAGAGAAAAAATCACGGAATTATCTTCTTCGTGGTAGCCATCCGGTGGATTGATTTGCAATAACAAAATCTTGCATCTCGATAACCACTCTTCTTGATCTTCTACAGCCCTCTTTAGCTCAGCATAAGAGCTGCAACTTATGTCCTCGAACAATTGCTCAAAATACTCCCACCTGGGGCGCTCTATGCAGTTTATTCCCTTAACCACCCCCTCCACAATGTCGTAAGAAGACCATCGTGACACATGATGTGACCGATCCATAGGGTTCGCTTCTCCGAGATGGTTCTTTCTAGGTGCTTATCTTCCTTGATTATGCTGAGAACCTCATTGTTTGTGACGTGTCTCTCCAGGAAATTTCGAGAATTCTTATGTAAGACCACATCTCAAAGGCTCTAGTCTTTTCTTCATCACTTTCAGATAAGTACCATGTTTCACAGCTGTACATCAAGATGCTCCATACAAATGTTTTGGGAAGTTGCTTGCTAAGCTTTAAATTAATATATTTTGAAAAAATAATTGAAAACATGATATACCTTTGATGAAGAGTTCGGTGGAAGTATTGACTCTTGCGGCATGGTTGGATGCTATGCAGGTGTATGTGCCGCAGTGCTGAAGACCTACTTTTCTGATCACCAAGACGCTGAAGAGATCCAAGTCTTTTTCTTCAATCTGAAATTAATTCCATGAACTGTTTAATTGTCAATATTAAACAATGCTAAAAGACAAAAAGCTGATGAAAAAGAATTTAAAATTTGGAGGATAAATTCTTGTATAGAATATGAAACAATGTTAATAGTAAATCTTCATTGCCGTTAAGGAATCATATTAAATAGAAAGTCTATTGCTTCTCTCTAATTACTCTTATTATTCTACTCACAAAGAATTGTTAAAAAATCTTTTTCATTGAAATTTGTTGATGAATACTCGTAGTTGAGTAATTCATTTTCATTTGCATTCAAAACATTCAAATTTTTTAGGATTTCAAATCATTTTCCCTTCATAAGTCTTTATTCCCATTTGAGTCTTTATCCTTCTTGATCTTCTTTGTAAAGTCTCTTCTTGTTATTATATTCTTCTGATGTTATCAATTCATCTAGCAAGAGGTTAGCGAACCTCCTTTTATGGTCAAACGGTTTGTCAATACTACTAACATCCTCCTCTCTTTCAAAAGGTGTTATTACGTCGCGTGAAGGCAGGATTAGGAGCAGATTGATAACACAGACTTTTTTTGAAGCACATTGACATATATTTACGATAACACTTTACAAAAAAATGGCTTGACCTAGCATTCGGCCGCGCCACAATACAATATGCTCTCGCCGACGGGCGGGGAACGACTGACGCGCTCGTGATGGATCTCGCCCAGCGCTACTAGCGGCGGTCTATATTACTAGTCCCAAATGACAATATGGCAGACACATTTATGTACGACAAGCAAACAGAAATAAGAGACGAAAGATTGTATATCGAGGTTTTCGCTACCAGTCAGCAAGGGCTCTATCATGCTGATGTCACTATGATGTCACTACATTGACTGTTCTAATTCTTTCAATCCCCAGTTTATTAAATGTTCAAATTGAAAATATGTCTTACCTTCAAACTCGGAGATATAGGAAGCCCATCTTTCAACCAAGAGAAGAAAACTGGAGTGTCACCACTCTTCACGCTGCAGATGACCTTAGCAATCTGTCCTTCCTGTATGTTTGTCCCAAAACTCAGCTCGTCAAGAAGCGGTGGATCCAACACCTGGACCTCGAATGACCTTCTCGCCATTTCTCCAGTCGGACTTGTGACTGTACAAGTGTAAACAGCTCTATTTTCACTGCTTTCCACATTATCAATAGATAAGATCCCATCTTGATCAGAAGAAAATTCTCTTCGTCTTCTGAGTTTGATGTCAAAATCTTGAGATGATTCCACACCAAGTGAAGGATCAGTTTCTGATAAAATGGTTCTCTGTTGTTCTTTAATATTTAAGCTTTTGTTTAATGTTGAATTATATTTATAGAATGAAGCTAAAGAAATGTTTGTTGAAGGAAATATTCTTCGTTTGAATCTGTCATAGTGAGTAGGTTGTCTGTCAGATCGGGTCCATTGAACTTTGCTGTAAAAAATAAATAAATTAATACATTATAGTCGACAATAATTTAAAATCTGCCGGCGGTCATAGTTCAATGGTAAAGCGTTTGCTTTGCAAGCCAAAGGTCGTGGGTTCGATCCCCGACGGAGATTAAAAAAAAAAGATTTTTAATCGATTTCTGAGCTCTAAAATATCCCGGTTGGCGTGAATTTGATCCATCACCGGTAAAATTTCAGTCATAGCCTATTAATCAAAATCAGTGTAAACGAAAGTCATCCCGTGAAGACCACTCATTCATAGTAAATTCCTGTAATAATTAAGGATGTTGCGTGAATCTCGGGCTGTAGTCTATGACGTTGGCGGATCAACACTCCACATGCAGCGTTTAGCCATATACACCATGGTTAGCGTCATAGAATTCCACAGATGAGACTTCAGAATTATAATCACCATCTGTCGGTATTCTCCTGTATGGGCTTACATAAAAAAAAAAAGTGATTTATTGGTTATTATAATACCTTATTGGATAGCCGTAGTATGGGCAATATATTTTTGCTCTAGTACCAGTTAGAACTTTGATGGGACCCAGGCTTCGGATGTATGGTGGACCTGAAAATAGTTTATATTTTTACAAAATTTATACGAAATTACATTGTAGTATTCAATTACTATTGGAAATATTATTGGGAGTATGCAAGACGAGGACACAAATGAAAGCCTGGTAGTTTTACAGCGGACCGGCTGAATGTGACTGCGGCGTGGAGCAGACCCTGTCACACCTTCTGGAGTGTGCGCTGTGCCCGAATAGCTGCACGCAGGAAGACCTGATGACGGCCAGAAGTAACGCCATCGACGTCGCCCACTTCTGGGCAGACAGGATCTGACCCTGTTGTTTCCGACACGATTATATATATTTAGATAAATAAGTATTTTTTTCGTCTAAATTAGATTTAATACATGACTACAAAAAGTGATATGAATGCAGTTAGTAGAATGATATGACAGTTTATGGTACGAGTGGTTAAGTAAGATATTATTTTTTTATAGTATCACCGATTTGGAGCACCAATGAAACTTTTTTATAGTTATCTTTGATATGAAACATATATCAGTTTATTTCTTCTGTTTGAGCGACTGTTTCAAACCAAATAGTTGAGGCCTTTGGAGCGTCTGTTAGCCTTCAATCGGGGCAGTTTTCCAGAGATTTGTATTTGGGGCATATTTTTGGGAGATCTTATTGTTTTTTTAAAGATCGAATGGTTATCCCAACACTCTCGAGGCATGGTATATATGGCCCTAACAAGCGACTTGATCCAACCAATGACACGCGATTAGCAACAGTCGATGACAAATCCAATTTTTGTCAACTTCGGTGGTCTAACGAAAACGGCGTTCACGATGTGCTATTGCTGCTGGAAAAAGTAATTAGGAGCTAAAAATCAGTTGATTAACTTACTCTTCGCTTACCATATACTGATTAAAATACGATTAACACGCTGTTATACGATAACAGTTCAATTATGATGTGAACTGATTAAATTGAACATCAAAATAAACATATCCAATTTTTTAAAAATGTTTCAAGCATTCACTTTGAGATCCATTATAAATTATACATATATATTTATTTACCTTATGTATCGCGTAAGATAAGTTCTCTATTAGGAGACTGTAGTTTCGACTAACTCGTAGCCTTTTTCAAACCTTCTCTTGTTAAGAGATAACTGACCTGCGATAGTACTTTGCAAGTGGTCTTACAAATTTTATGTAGAAGAGGAGGTGCGGGTGTGTCTTTCAGGTAATGATAAGAGAGGCAGACAGATAGGGTTGCAAGGATGAAGAAAAAAATAAATAAAATATAAATAAAAATTATACCTAAGTCATTATTATTTTTTCTTCATCGATGCAACCCTATCTATCTAACTCTCTTATTATTCCCTGAAAGACACACCCCTACCCCCTCTCCTACAAAAAATGGGTCAAACCACTTGCAAAGTACAATCGCAGCTCAGTTATGTCTTAACAAGAGAAGGATTGAGAAAGGCTACGAGTTAGTCAAAATTGCAGTCTCCTAATAGGGAACTTATCTTACGTGATCCACGTAAAAACAAGGTAAATTAATAGATATTTATAACATTCAAAATGCTCACCGTAGACGTCTATTCTAGCAGAATGCGTGACTTCTGTGATGTTATCAGCTGATATAGCCGTGCACGAGTACAGTCCAGCGTCTTCAGCTTGTATCCTTGATATTCTGAGGATGGAGCGCCTCGGTGTCAAGGATTGTGTTTGAGCAGGTGGAGATGCAGGTAAAGACTGAGTCTGCACGGCCTGCGATAGACCAGGAGGTAAGGGGGCGCCGTCTCGTGCCCAGCGGAGCTCCGAAGCTGCCCTTGCAGCGCAGCGGAGCTCTATAGGGGCACCAGCTGCTAGGGCGGATGCACTAAATCGCTCTAGAAACTCCGCTGCTGCGTGTCTTCGAGAGCGTGTATGGTCATCATTCTCTGTAACAACAAAAAATAAGATATGAAACATCACACATATGATTATTTTGATTTAGTGTTTTTTTGTTCTTGACAATTATCGGATGATAAGGAGTTCTTCCTAGGAGTAATACTAACTTGCCACAGACTCTGCCTCTTGGGAGACTGATCAGACTGTTTAACCACATCGCCTCGAATATTGATATATTCCACGCTAGAGAAACCCAGTTCAGATATAAGCTCCACGAATTTGTTTGAAGAAATAATTTTGTAGACTCTTCTGCGTGCTTCGACAGTTTTTAGTATCATTCTTTAATTAAATCATTTATTATTTTTTATTTAATTTGTAATGTTATATTTTGTATTTTTTCAATGCTTTCTAGATTTTTCATTGTTTTAAGCAAAATTAATAAAATTGTAATGCTTTTAGAAGAAAAATGAAATGATTTGAATCATTATCATAGTTAACTGTCAGTAATAAATAATTAAAAAAAAGAGAAACTCGTCTAACAAATTATGCCACACTTACGTCTAACCTGCAATCTTTGGAACACACACGTAATATACTCGTATAATCATTAATTATTTTCTACCGTTATTGCTATAGCCACTGCTCAAGTCTATTCAAATAAGTTATTTTGTGGTGAAAATGCCAATCGAATCATAACAGTTAATGTAAAGAGTCCATTACCAGAACTAAATGTAGTAGTATCATATATTTTAGTATATTATCCTGAAAAAGGTTGTGTTCTGAAATATTCTAATATTCTTATAACACGATCTCCATGGAAACAAAGTATTTCTTCCTAGATCTCGTGTTTATATGTAAGATAAACTATTCTGAATTAAACACGTGATACACTTTTATAATCGGTAAAGCGAATTGTAATCGCCGTGATTTTAATGATTTTAATAATTTTATTTATTCAGCCACCAGAGCAATAATAATTTCGTACATATAAAAAGAAAATATAAGGTAATAAATAACATTTAATAATTTTAACAACTAGTACTCAGTGAGTGCAGCACCGGATCCCCGCTGGATAGCCACGTGAAGGCTCATCTAGTGCCCCTCCGACCGGGAGTCCCACCTATCCGCCCACACAGCGACCATTGCGTTGGGATTTTAGTACAAATAAAAAAATATTTACCACAAAATGTAGGATTGCCGTTTTATGAAATATATGTAATTACTTACAGTTTAATCTAACAAATAATTATTCTATAACATATTCTATTTATTGAATGACAGCTTTTCTATTATTTATCTTTTTTCACATTCGATCTGTAGCTGGATTAAATGGTAGCTAAAAGTTGCCATAACAAAAATTATTCTAGTTAGTTATAATCATCGCCAGGCTTTTGACCCTATTTCAATTGGAGGAACACAAATAGAGGTTGTGAACGACTATACCTATCTGGGACAAGTAATACAACTAGAACAAAGTAACTTCTCAAAAGAAATCGACAGGTGTATACAACTGGGATGGGTGGAATTTGGAAAACTTAAGTATACTTAAAGTATATTTTTATAGCGAAAATCAGCAATGTCTTAAAACTAAGGCGTTTAACCAATGCATCCTCCCTGTATTAACTTATGGCGCAGAGACGTGGAATCTAACAGCAAGTCTTACCCATAAAATAAAGGTCACCCAGCGTGCTATGCAGAGATCCATGCTCGGAGTGTCGCTAAAAGATAGAATCCGAAACGAGGATATCCACAGAAGAACTCAATTAGTGGATGCTACCCAACGAATTGGCACACTTAAGTGGCAATGGGAAGGACATATCTGTCGATGAGATGAAAGTCGATGGGGAAGAAAAGTATTAGAATAGCGCCAAATAATTGGCAAACGAAGCATTGGCCAACCCCCTGCAAGATGGACTGACGACATAAGAAGAGAATGGAGACTTATATGCGGGAGGCTTACGTTTAACAGTGGACAGATACAGGCTAATCATGAAGATATTTATTTTGGGAATCACATCTAGATTTTTTTTACAATATATTTTTGTTGAAAGTCCATAATATTATTGAATGTAAAAACTGACCTATAGATTATGATTATTATTTATTTAATAATATACTATATTATATAAAGTAATACTTTATTTGAAGGCATGTATGACTCGCAATGTATTATTAATTTATGAACATTTGCAATCTCCATAATATGAACAAATTTTGTAAATTTACATACAGTACCTATGTTGGAAGTAATTAGTGCCTACCAAAGTTCTGGGTGTTGGGTTAGACTGGAATGGTTTGATTGCGCAATAAACTTTACCAAATTAGGGCAATAAAATTGGGAAAATCGGGAAAAACGAAAAAAGTTGAGAAATTGAAAATGGACAGGATAAAGTTAGGTTTTGGACGAACACGCGCTAATGATGATAGTATTTTTAAAATACATGATTTAAAATTTAAAAAAAAAATTATTCATCCAGTCTAATCATTAACAGGTTATATTTTGATAAAAAAATTAAAGATAACCCGGCTCAAATTAAAAAGAAGTTTCCTACTGTTGACAACGGAACTGGTAATACTTGAGGCCACTCTACGGCTGAACATGCGGAGAAGGGCAAGCGAATTCGAAAACTAAATAAAATTAATTTTAAGACTTAAATATCGCATAAAATATCGTGTTTGCTGAATTAAAAAATAAAATATTTCAAATAAGAAAATACTGAAAATCGTCATTTCAGGCGGCCTAAAATACAGAAAATCATTATTCCGAGTGACTAGAAACGGGTGAAAATCGCTAAAAAGATCAAACATTATTGTATGATCTAATTTTAATGACGGCCTGCCGGGATGTTATTAGTTATTAACGGGCCCTCTAGATGAGCAAACAACCCCTAATTTATATGTAAATTTACCACTAAATATTTACGGTGGCGGGTTTCGAACAAAACATTAAATATAAATTCACTCGAGTGTTTCGTTACAGATATTTGTTACAACACATTTTTTATCATCACTTAACGGTTAAATGGAAACCTTTAATGATTTGACATCCTCCATCTTTAAAAATAGGCGATAACAGGTCACGGGGTCATCATCGGGACGCGTGAAGGAAGAATGCAGGAACTGGTCGCAAAACAAAGAACTTTAAAAAAAAAAGTAAGTGCATACAGGAAAATACTGACAGATGGTGATAGTACATCTGAAGTCTCATCTGTGGAATTCTATAACGCTAACCATGGTGCATATGGCTAAACGTTGCATGTGGAGTGTTGATCCGCCAACGTCATAGACTACCACCCGAGATTCACGCATCATCCTTAAATATTACAGGAATTTACTATGAATGAGTGATTTTTACGGGACGACTTTCGTCTACCATTAATTTTAATTAATAGGATATGACTGCCATTTTACGGGCGAGGGATCAAATTCACGCCAACCGGGGGTATTTTAGAGCTCAGAAATCGATTAAAAATCCATTTTTTTAAATCTCCGTCGGTGATCGAACCCATGACCTTTGGCTTTTAAAGAAAACGCTTTGACCATTGAGCTATACGTGCCGGTGAAACCTAGTTGGAGCATTTGATTACCATAAATTGCTGCCACACAGTTGCCTTGCTCCTTAGTTAATTTCGCACTGGAGCTTTGCTACGTACATACAATACATAGTTTCGTTTCAAAATGAGAGTTCGGAGGCTTAACATATGACAACTGTAGTATCCGAGCTATATTAGTGTTTTTTAAATCAAGATTGACTAATTATTTCGACTATTCCGAGACTTATTATTAGTGAAGTGCCAATTTTCGCAACCGTATTGAAGGATGAAGGTAATCTAGAAATGTTAAAGCTAGGTAAAATTTAATTATTTGATTTAAATTTTCAATAAATCTTAGAGTAAGTGCTCAAGAAGCAAATAGAACAGTTTTCATATAATTTATATGAAAATCCTGAAAGCAGACTAGCGCCTTTGAAGAGGAAACTATTTCATGAAAGACCTCTTAGAAATAATCTCAAGAAATAACCTTAATTGAGTTAAGGTGTTTATAATTCGTTGAATTTCAGAATTTATTCTACTCCACAAGGAGGTCGCTTCCTGAAAGCTGAAATGTTCAGAGTACTCTTTGTGAGAAGATGCTACGTAATGTTTGTTCTGCTTATTACACTGCAAATGAGTTCAGACGTTATGAATATTACATAATAATATTATTCTGCACTGAACTTCAACGAAGCGAGTTTGTATATGTTCACATTTTCCATTTTAACAAACAATTGTATTCGCTGGAACTTTAAGATCTTCTACTTGCCTGGAAACGAGTGAAAATCATGTCAGAGTATTGTCTTTTGTTGGAGAATAAAGGATAAAAGGTGACGTAAAATATCCTTCACTCAATATAATTAAGAAAAACTTTATGACCTACATAAGTTGACATCAGCATTATACGTTGCCGGCGGTCGTAGCTCAATGGTAAAGCGTTTGCTTTGCAAGCCAAAGGTCGTGGGTTCGATCCCCGACGGAGATTAAAAAAAAATGGATTTTTAATTGATTTCTGAGCTCTAAAATGCCCCGGTTGGTGTGAATTTGATCCATCACCCGTAAAATGTCAGTCATAGGCTATCAATTAAAATTGGTGGTAGACGAAAGTCGTCCCGTGAAGATCACCCATTCATAGTAGATTCCTGTAATAATTAAAGGATGATGCGTGAATCTCGGGCTGTAGTCTATGACGTTGGCGGATCAACACTCCACATGCAGCGTTTAGCCATATACACCATGGTAAGCGTCATAGAATTCCACAGATGAGACTTCAGAATAACTATCACCATCTGTCGGTATTCTCCTGTATCATCATCATCATCATCAGCCTGTGTCCGTCCACTGTTGAACGTAGGCCTCCCGCATGAGTCTCCATCCTCTTCGATCCTCCGCCTTCCGCTGTATGTGCGTACATAAAAAAAATATATATAGCCCTTGCTGACTGATACTATAAACCTCGATATACAAGCATTTCTCTCTTATTTATGTTCGCTTGTCGTACACGTATGTGTTTCCATATTAGCATTTTGGACCAGTTACGTAGATCGCCACTTGTAGCTCATCACGAGCGCACTCAGTTGTGTGCCAACGGCCTAGAAGGTCGCATTATGGTCGGCCCGGCATGTTGTTCCACTTGGACTGGAAGTTTGTAAAATTATCGGAATATATATGCGCTTCTGACAAAGTCTTTGTGCTGTTAATCTGCTCCTCATCCTGCCACCACGCGACTCAATAACTACCTTTTAAAGAGAGGAGGATGTTAAAGTGCATACTAAAAAATAATGATGAGACAAAGTATGCCTCAAAACACACTTAAACCTGAAGAAGTTTGTCACGATTTAAGGATACATTGTAACGAAAGGGATGAAATATGTGTTTTCAACTTTATAATAATTTAGCGTATACATAAAATCTCATCAAAAATGCTTTTTATACTGACATCCCCCGTCTTCAAAAAAGACGACAAGTCACGAGTTCGTCACGTGGCTGCGCGGAGGAAGAATGCAGGAGCAGATTAACAACGCAAATAATTTGTTTTTGAAGCATAATTCGCATTTATTTTTAATAAAGACTTGATTTCTGCGTCCGACCTTACATGACGCCGGGCCGGACGAGGACTAACTGACGTCTGCCGGAACACTATGACATGCAGCGCCGCCAAGACAATCACGGTAAAAAATCAAATTAAAGCTGACAGTTGCACCAAAATGAAATGGAGTGACTGTTATACGAGGCAAATTTTTACAATTGATTAACAGTTTTTCAATAGAAATTAGTAATAATCAAACGCCTTACAGGCGTTCGATGTCTGAAAGTTCTCTTATCTAATTATCGGAGATCGCGCGGCCAGTGTCCGGCGAGTTGTTAGTTTTGCGGGGACGCCATCTGTCGGGGAGATCAGTTATCTCCCCAGGGGGCACAGAGCAGAAAGGGGGTCCAGGGGGTTCAGACAGATAGCAGGGAAGGTACAACGAGGAAGGCTATCTAACAGACAAGCGGAACCTTTTACCCCTGCATGCAGCGCTAGCTCTCTCGTCACGAGAGAAAAAAATGTTTCAAATCTAAGTATTATATAATAACGTATACGCCTTTAACTCTTTCGCATCAGTTTTCGGCATATGCCGTCAAAGATTCCCGACCTGCTACTTTCAGTGCTCATTTTGACATGTACGGTAAGAAATTGAAAGTGCAGTCATTCCCTTTATCCAGCTTCATGTATTCTTTACAGGAATCTGTAAAACGTGTAAATAAATATCGTTAGGCTTCGTCACAGGAGCGATTATGTGTAAGCCACACGTGTCAATGCCATCACATGTATGAAGTTACATAATGAACGTTTGTTAAATATAATAGTTTTTTATGCATCATCTGATAGCTAAAAGATAGAAGAGCCAATGTAATATATGAGAATAGATCAGATAAGTTCATTTATGCTTCAAATACTAGCTTAAAAAATTATTTGAAAAATTCACGTCGTATTGACAGTATAATTTGTATTCCACAGAGCCGTAACAAAAGGGTTAAAGATATTTTTGTCTAAAGTATTTACGATGTCGGAACGTTGGTGTATGTGAGTGCTGTGATTGGATTTATAAGAAGGGAATTATGCTGCGTGTGTTAGTAAGTAATCAGATAGGACACGAACATTCCGAACATAAAAAAAAAGAAATAATACTCTGTATAATGTTACGGATAATTAAATAGGTCAGATATTAGTTTTAAGCAAAAAATATGGTTTGAAAAACTCACGCCGTATAGACAGTATAATTTGTATTCCACCGAGCCGTAACGAAAGGGTTAAGATTTGAATGTAACGTAATGACATATTACGTGTAATTTCAGCGGTATGTTCCATGTCACTGATTCACCCGACTCTCCCCTATCAAGGCTGCCACACGGCCGATGACTTTCAATCTAATTATAACAGCAATAACAAGTTTAATTACGAGCCTCCGCCCCGGTGAACTTTTGCGCTCCCTGGGGAGAGGAGACTGGGGTAAGGCGGGCTGAGAATATTGTAAGGTAAAACTATTGCTACGAGAAAAAATATAACTCTCTGCTTTGAATACTGTTTGTCGTTTTCTTGAAGAATTCTCTTTGATATGAAATGAAAGAGTTGGCAATGAGAACCTTAATTAAAGATGTATTTTTGAATTAAACTTATTATACTAACTATAAAGTAGGTTATTGGGAAGCATTTTTTATATCTTTTTTTATGTAAGCACATACAGGAAAATACCGACAGAAGGTGATAGTAATGCTAAAGTCTCATCTGTGGATTCTATGACGCTTACCATATGATATATAGTTAAGCGCTGAATATAGAGTGTTAAGTCCATCAACGTCATCGGCTACAGCCCGATATTGACGCATCATCCTTATTATTATAGGAACACATGAATGAATGGTCTTCACGGGATGACTTTTGTTTACTACCAATTTTTTAATGAATAGGCTATGGCTGGCATTTTACGGATGTAAAATGGTATTTTAGAGCTCAGAAATTGTTTAAAAATCTTTTTGTTTTTAATCTCCGTCGGCGATCGAACCCACGGTAAGTGCTCGATTTGCATCTCGACAGGAACTGTTGCCTGGCAACAGTGCCTATTCTTTGAATTAATTTGCATGGCCATTCCTATGAAATATCTAGAAAAAATATTCGAAGATTTTTGTATTTATAATTAATCATTTTAATTGAAGCGGTTTTAAGGTAAAATAATAACGATTACACTCTGAGAGCAAACTAATAAACCAAAGCTTTTAAATTATCACATCAAAACGGTTCTGTTTCGACTTACATACTCGTCCACATTCAGCGTAAATTGCACGCCGATCTATGATTCAATCAATTATTTCCATCACATGCGCAATTGCATGCGCATTTACTCGCCACGTGACCGGAGAGCTACTTTGCGACCGGTCGTCCGTACGTCACGTAGACACGTCGCGTAGATGCGTCACGTATGAGCAGGCGGCATGTCGCGTTACGTAACGTCACGTGACGAGGCTCGCGGCGATAAATCTCGAATCAAAGTTCTCGCCGATGCAGTGCTCCGTATCTTTTTAACGCTTTTATGATCATAATTGTATAAGAAGTGTAATAAAAGGCACACTGTTCATAACGTGATTTTGAACATAATTATTTTGTATTAAGCATCCAAAAGTCTTTAGAGTAATTATTATTATCAAACTATTTATCTTAGATGGAGTCTGTCTATTTATACAGTCGGGTACGACACAGGGCATTGACCATCACAATATTTAGCCACTCTATATAAATTGAAGGGATCAACGTCCAAAATGGTATCAAGTAATTTGTGGTGTATGAAATTAGATGTATTAATATTAATTTTATAAAAGTTTACTCATGTTGTATACTAAGATATAAAAGGGGGTATATTATCAAATAAATTAGTACTAATTCAACTCCGGTCTTTGGACTTATCCTCAATGCCGGAACCTTGGTGTTCCGGCGTCACCATTTAGCTGACGCTGTTATTTTGGGACCGCGACCTCGGTTCCGGAACACCTTTATCTACAATTGTTGTCTTCTCATTTCTCAGATGGCTTTTTATTTCCGACTTTAAATATTGACATCATACCAAAATATTTGATAGCAGATGCTTGCGTAGAATACTGGAAGTAAGATGGTTTCACTCTGTAAGGAATGATGAGCTGAGGAAGCTGATAAGGAAGCTTTCTATACTACAGTCGGCTTAGAGACAAAGATGCATGTCGTTGAGCTTAACTACGGATGTTGCAGGAGAGCATAAGCTACAGCTGCATTTTCTTCAAGCCCACCGACTTGTATTTAATGTGATTGAATTGTGAATCTATTTGGTGGAGCTCCGAAAGGTAGAGCTGTCATGGTATTAGGCAAGGACCGTGGCAGCTGCCCGAGCTTTGTGGCAGTTGTTCATGACAAACATATGCTCTAGTTAGGAGAGTTGACATGGTATGATGATGAAGAAAGTGACTGTCGTTGTATTCAGTCTGGAAGTGGATATGCCATTTTTTTTCGGTAACGGTCTAGTGTTAATTATATTGCTTCTGCGATTTGCAGTTTTTTCCCCTAAATGATGCATGCAGAGTCGTCACAGGCTGCCTCAAACCAACACCCATTTCAAAACTATACCTCTTGGCTGGTATCGCACCACCAAACATAAGACGCAAAGTCATATGCGTTGAAGAAATGCATAAGACAATCAACCAACCATCCCACTGCTTGAAATATCAGATACCCCCAACACCCAGACTGAAATCGCGAAGCAGCTTTCTGAGATCCACAAAACCTCTCACATCCGGCCCTGAAAATAAGAGACTCCAGCTCTGGCAACAAGTTGCATCAGAGGATTTCATTACTCTTAAAGAATGCCTCCCAACTGTCAAGAACCTTGGCTGGCGGACCTGAAAATCCCTGAACAGACTGAAAATCGGAGTTGGTAGAACAAAGGACTACCACGAGCGACGGGGAATGCTTCGACAGAGAGAGTTACTGTTGTGCGACTTTGGAGACCTGCAGACCGCCTCACACCTAGGATCCTGCCCCATGTGTCCAACATGCTGCACATACCAGGACCTAATGCTGGGCAACACACGGACTATCGATGTTCCCAGGTACTGCGCAGAAATAATTGGAAGTTGCTGACACGAAGAAGAAGATAAATATATATAGTTATACAATTGTTAAAAAGATAGAGTGTCATTTGGACATTTTTCTTGTTGTGAGAACCGTATTTTTACCTATTTAATAGTAAATTCCAAAAATAGTGCTTTACACTTTACATATTTAGAAATTCGTCAACTAATAAATTCTGCGTAACAAAATACATTACGTCACATACAATATTGAAAATAAATCATACAAACTAAATATAAAATGATACATTGTATCTGTACGTTCAAAGTCTAAATACGGCTTTGGTAACGTCACGTACGGCATGTAGCGCGTCACGAGAACGCGTCACGTCACGTAGCGTGTCACCGGGCATCAGTCGGGGCAATAATTCACGTATCGGTGTTCTACGGGACGTGAATCCGCGTCAGACGCTTCTACGTGGTCGGCAGATCGGGAGATTGGTATGTGACGAACGTGAAATCACCCCAAAGCTCATTTATTTCATGATAGTTTTCGAATGAGCAGGCTGCTAGGCAGATTTTAAACATTTCAGTTAAAATTATGTTTGTACTTGGCAACATGAGTACTTGGCAACCATAATTAGGAATATGGAAATGATGTGATCGTAAAGTATGTAATGCGAGCACGAAGATGTTTTGTAAGAGCGCATTTAGACAAAAAAAAACATTGTACTAGAATACGAACTGTGTGCTCTGAAGTGCTCAATTATTGTCAAACTAGTTATACCTTGCTGAAAAGTATAGCTCTATGGTCAAAACGTCTGATTTGCAAGCTAAAGGTCGTGTGTTCGATCCCCCACGGAGAATAAAAAAGTGATTTTTAATCGATTTATGAGCTCTAAAATACCCGCGGTTGGTGTGAATTTGATCTCTCACACGCAAAATTCCAGTCTTAATCTATTTATAAAAATTGATCCGTAGTAAATTTCTGTAATAATAAGGATGATGCGTGAATATCGGGCTGTAGTCTATGACGCTGGCGGATCAACACTCCACTTGCAGCGCTTCGCCAATATGCACCATGGTAAGCGTCATAGAATTCCACAGATGAGACTTCAGAATTACTATCACCATCTGTCAGTATCCTCCTATATGTGCTTACAAAAAAATACCTGTAAAGCTTACTTTACATTTGTAAAAAAATGCAAAAAAAATAGTTAGAGCAACTTTAGAATCCGCTTACACTAACCAAATTTGAATAAATGATATTTTCAATGTTTTGAGCATTCACTTTGAGATCCATAATAAATTATAAATATTTATTTATTTATTTACCTTGTTTTCACATGGATCACGTAACAATTGTTACGTGATCCATGTGAAAACAAGGTAAATAAATAAAGAAATATTTATAATTGAATAAATGAGTATATTAATGTCGTATATTCATCATCAGCCTGTGTCCGTTTACTGTTGAATGTAGGTCTCCCGCATGAGTCTCCATTATTCTCAGCTTTTCGCATTCAGGCTGCTTCGGTTATTCCTTTGTTGTCATCAGTCCATCTTGCAGCGGGTCGGCGGATAATCGTTTGGTTTGAAAACACCCTGATTCGTTGAATAAATATAAGAGGTGAAATTATTTTTTCAGGCCGACAATTAAAACTTTCTAGGACAACAAGAGTAAGAAAAGAATTATGAATTTTTTTGCAAGTCGATCTAAAGTTTCAAAAAAGTATTCGTTGTTCTGGTGTAAAAAAAAGGGAAAACGGCATAAGATGCTATGGTCATGTGACACTGAAAGATGAGGACAACATGGTGAAGAAAGCCTTCAACATACCCACGCTGAGAAGAAGACCTGGAAGACCACAGGCAACCTGGACTGCAACTGTAGACAAGTATCTGAAAACTCTGGGCTTGACCGAGAAAGCAACGTAGGCAGACAGACTAGTTCTAGTGAAAAGAAATGTTGCGTCATGAGAAAATTTGCTATCAAAGTCAACCTTCGTTTCTTGGCTGACTGTAGGAATAATCATTTTTCCATTTTAAAATCGAGTTAATATTTGAAAAAAAAAAAACCGTGTTGATGGGAATTTTCTTAAAAAGAGACCTTGTATAGGGAGGCGTAAATGTATTACAAAACTTGACGTACATAAATAACTTTCTGTCAACGCTTCTATTTTGGTATTCCACATACAAAACACACGACAATTTAAATTGGGTAGGGTTAATAGGCACTGTGGGGTAAGGTGTGTACCTTTTAATAACGAAATGACGGAAGTGTTTGTCGAGTGTAGCCTCCTCGTTATGCGCCCTAGCCGCGCAATTAGCCCTAATTGCCCCGTCACTTATTGTGGAATTAAATAAATAATTAATTAAAGCCTTAATCCCGCGGGAGGCAACAGTTATATAAGTAGGCATCACAGCAGTTATTTAGGTATTGATGTTATATCATCAGTAGGTATAAGGAAATTGCCTGTGGCACGCACTGGCAACACCTTGTGATGGAATACTATTTTAAACTGTCAAAGTTAATGAGATTTTCATTTAAATTTAAGGGTAGTGCTAAAGTTTAACATATTAATTAAATATATTATTTAAATTGATTTATTTTATAACTAATTGCTATATTCACATCACATGGCTTCTTTACTTTGATACATTAATTTACGTAAGCTAAAAAAACTTTCTCTTAGAGAAAAAATATGGATTGAAATGAGAATAACATAACTTCGTTCGTTATTACGGCCAGATTTAGAATTGCGGCTTTTCGCTTGAGCCTTGTGTGGTAAATTTCTTCTAACATATATTTCTATTGCCATTGCTGCGGTCACCTTCAGTAAAAAAATCGTCATCCCTGAAGTCATTCCCAAAAGGCAACCATATTTTTAATGTTTTCTTGATCACACACAGAAAGAAATATTAAGAATTCGTACAACTTGTACAACTTGTACCACATTATAGGATATTTTATATCGAGAAATATATGAAAAGGAGGAATTTGCGGTGTACGAAATTCTTTGTGTTAGTAATATTAATATTAATAAGGAATGCTTACGCATCGATACGGAGCATGGACCGTCCCAATAATCTGCCACTCTATGTGGATTGAAGGGATCAAGGTCCAAAAACGGTTTCGAGGAATTTGCAGTGTATGACATTCAATGTATTAATATTACTTTTATGACTGCTTACTCATGTTGTAAATTAGGGTTAAAAAAATTACCAACTCATCTTCGGTTTTCGGTCTTATCCTCAGTGCCGGATACTTGGTATTCAGGCATCACCATATAAGCTGATGCTGTAATTTTGGGACCACGACCTCGGTTCCGGAACATCAAGTATTGTCAGTTGATAACCTTAACGTAATGAAATATTTATATTTTTACGAATGTCTCCATTTCTTTCTGAGTTAATCTGATTTATTGTCAATGTTCAAGTATATCACATGTCTCAAAAATGCAACGTTTTTTTTTTTATGTAAACGCATGCAGGAGAGCACATCCGGTCAAGACCAGTGCACTCTATGACGCTCAGCCAGGGAGGCTGGACGCTGCATGCGGGAAACGTGTGTTGTGTTCGTGTTTGTGTGTGGGTTGGGGAGATTGCAAGTGTATATTTATCTGTTTCTTGAAGAGATCCAGATTGTAGGAAGGAAGAAACACAGACGCTAGAAGAGCATTCCATAGCTTACCGGTGGCATTAAGGAAGGAACTTTAGAAGCTGCCAGTTCTTGGTCGACATATATTGACCGTGTGTGGATGTTCGGCAAGTGTAAGACGAGTTTGTCGGCTGTGGGTGGGTGCAGGAGGAATTAGTTCTTTAAGTTCCGAGGAGCAGCGACCGTGGTAATAACGGTAGAAAAGACTAAGAGAACCAACCTTACGTCTGTGTTCCATTAATTGCAGGTTAGACGTTAGAGTGTCATCGTTTATCAAACGGATTGCTCTTCTTTGAACTGAGTCAATTAAGTTTAGAAGGTATTTTGGGGCTCCAATCCAAAAGTGACTGCAGTATTCAAGGATAGGTCGGATTTGTCCTTTAAATAGAAGGAGAAGTTGTTTTGAAATTCAGGCTTATAAAGAAGTTTAAATGCTTTGTTTGATTGTAGATTAGACGTAAGGGTGTCATTGTTTAAAAAAAGTGTCATAGAATTCACAGATAAGATTCTTTTATTACAATATGAGTATTCTTTATGTGAATTTTTTCAGTTGTATTGCCAGATGTCACATTTCCTTGTGTGAATGCGCCTTTACCAAAAATACCACAGCACATGCTAAAGCGAAGCGATATTCTCACATCTCTTTGTATAATTGACTGCGTTTCCTCACATCATGATGCATTCACGCTCTCTCTAACTCTACCATCTTTCCCCATCCTATGAGTTGCGGTAGAGCTGTAGAATCGAGGATCTACGCTTTGCCTCTTAGTCCAAGTCTTCTGCAAACACGACCAGGGTAGAGCAAACAGTCAGCCTTCATCACCGCACCTTCTCAAACATCAGCAAAACTATAATTTATATATTTTTAAATTGAATTACAACTCTATATACGTCTATTACGAGTATAATAGTGTGGCGTGAGTGTGGCGTGAGTGTGGCCGCAACGTTGCGGCAGTGGCTAAAATATTTTTTTGTTTTATTTATTGAAAATAAAAGACTTGTAGTGTCATCTACTGATATCTGAAGTTTTAAGACACTAACCTATAAAACTGACAAACTGTTCAAAAGACTTTTATTTTTATTTCTATACTAATTTGCTTGACGATCACTGAAAATAATAATCAGTTTTTATTAAGTTTTTTGGCGTACACTGATGTAAATTATTATTTAATTTTTATTTATTTTTATTGTAAGTAAATATATGATAATAAAGGTTTAAAAAAATGCATAAAAAACTCACTTACCTTAAAGTCTTTTTGTAAGGCATTTTTTTTTTTCAGTTTTCTTAATATTCATTTATATATTATTTTATATTTCCCACCTATCCGCCCACATAGCGACCATTGCGTTGGGACTGCCTCGAATGCGCGCACACAGAGAAGCGCAACGCTTCCTTATTATGGCATGGAAGCCATCCACTCGTTCCTCCGTCAACATGCCTGAGGCACTGCAGTACCGCGGCAGAGCCAACAACATTCGGAATGCGTTGTTATACTGGACCCGGAGTGCACTGTAGACCTTCTGAGTATGTATAGCCAGCCCATAGACCTCACGTGTAGAAATATTGACAGAAGGGTTTAAAAAGCATCAAAATAATGTTTTTAGTACGAATTAACATATTGCATCGAACCGAAAGCGCCCTTCGCTCCTTCTCAAGATCAGCGCTATTACTAAGATCTCATGTAACCCAGTGACTTAGGTATTTAAATTTATTTTTATGGAATTCGACTACGAATTATCGATCGACAAAATTGTCTTAATAGCTTGATACAAATAAAAAGTAAATACAAATGTATGGAAGGGAACTATACTGACCATTATACTGGATGTGGATGGTGGAAGATCAAAAAGGATGGAGACTCATGCAAGAGGCCTACGTTAAACATGGACAGATACAGGCTGATGATGAAAGACGTATGATTTTTTTATGTTGACATTTTGAGGAGTGCTGGTTCGCTCTCGTTCATTCATTTGATTCGTCACAAAGGGGAGAGAAACAAACACTTCAGATGAGTTGTCGGAGACCGGCGAGGACAGATGGAGAACGTTGGGAGCAAGCTTATAACAGGGATGCCAAAACACGCCGTAAATAACGAACTTCTTTTCTTCTTTGTGTCAACGACGTCAAATTATTTTTTCTCAGTATCTGGCAACATCGATAGCTCGTGTGTTGCCCAGCATTAGGTCCTGAGACGTGCAGCTTGTTGGGCACATGGAGCAGCATCTTAGGTGTGAGGCAGTCTGCAGCTCTCCACAGTCGCACAATAGTGTCTCTCCCTGCCGAAGAATTCCCCACCGCTCGAGGTTGTCCTTTGTTCTATACCAAATCCGGTTCTTAATCTGTTCAGGGATTTTCAGGTTCACCAATCAAGGTTTTTGCCAGTTGGGAGGCCTTCCTTTGGAGTAATGAAATCCTCTGATGCGATTTCTTGCCAGAGCTGGAGTCTCTCATTTTTAGGGCCGGATGTGAGAGGTTGTGTGGATTTAAGAAAGTTGCTTCGCGACTTCAATCTTGGTGTTGGGGGTATCTGATAATACAAGCAGTGGGAAGGTTGGTTGATTACGCATTTCTTCGGCGTGTATGAATTTGCGTTTTATGTTTGGTGGTGCAATTCCAGCCGAAGGGTATAGTTTAGAAATGGGTGTTGGTTTGACGCAGCCTGTGACGACTTTGCATGCATCATCCAGGGCAGTATCTACTTGATTGCAATAAACTGATCGATCCCATACTGGTGCCGCATATTCTCCGGCTGAGAAGCAAAATGCTAAAGCTGAGGTACGAAGAAGGGGTGATTGGGCTCCCCAGAGAGTGTTGGTCAGTTTGCGGATGAGGTTGTTCCTTGTTGAGCTTTCTGTTTAGACAAAGACATAATACTGCGACAGAATACTACAATTCAAAGAATAACGATAGTAGCAACTAAGAAACCTTGCAGTAGATGCATAGCGCTTGGCACCTCAATATCGCAAAACGGAGCTATACTGAACTCAAGACATTAATTCTCCATGCACCCACCCACGACCTATAAACTTATCTTACACTTGCAAAACATCCACACTGTTCTTGTTCGTAGTATCAATCCGGTGGATTGGTTTGCAGCAACAAAATCTTGCATCTTCACTCTTATCGATCCTCTGCAATCCTCTTTAGCTCAGCATAAGAGCTACATCTCATGTCCTCGAACACTTGCTGCAAATACTCTCGTCTTGGGCGCCCTTTGCAGTTTCTACCCGCAACCATCCCTTCCACAATGTCGTGAAGAAGACCATTGTGCCGCATGATGTGACCGATCGCCTCTGTGAGATGGTTCTTATAAGGTGCCTATCTTCCTTGATTATCCTGAGAACTTCATTGTTCGTGAAGTGGTCTCTCCAGGAAATTCCGAAAATTCTTCTGCACGACCACATCTCAAAGACCTCTAATCTTTTTTTATCACTTTCAGATAAGCACCATGTCTCACAGCTGTTAAAAATATTGTTACAAAAACTACAAAAATCATTTAATAATTTATTTAACTATATTTTATACACTTTTGGATGTATAGATCAGAAAATTATGTTCAAAACGTTTTGTGTAATACATTGAATTTTGAACGTATTGACAGCCCTGTAAGTAGTCAAATATTCACTCTGTATGAACAAATCTCGAATCCCTTTATACATCGACGTTTTCTCAGTTTTAGAGTCGCTCCATAGGTAAACTTATCACCAGCTTTCTCGTCTCTGTTATCTCTAGCATTATTTATCTCATTAATTTGAGTAATTTTCTTTCCTTCCTGCTTCCGAGTCTGTAATTTCTGATTCCGAGATGGGGCGCGACGTCTAATTATGACGGCAGGAGTGCCAAAGGCGAAGACGCCGGGAGGCATTAAAATTAAATTGAGATATTTAGAAGCTGAAATTTGTGGCACGTTTCGGAAACTTTGGAACGTAACAACATGTTACGTGATTACAATATTATGTCGCGATCGGTTTGCCTCTATGCTCTTATTTGCCCCTTATTTAGAGCGTACGTATAAATATACCGGTAATCAAAATGGGAAAGTTATATATATATATATATTTATATTTTTTATGCAAACGCATGCAGGAGAGAACAGCCGTTAACACGAGTGCACTATGTGAGACTCTATGACGCTCAACCAGGGAGGCTAAACGCTGCATGCGGACACGTATGTTGTGTTCGTGTTTGTGGGTGGGTTGGGGAGATTGCAAGTGTATATTTATCTGTTTCTTGAAGAGATCCAGATTGTAGGAAGGAGGAAACACAGACGCTGGAAGAGCACTCCAAAGCTCACCGGTGGCGCTAAGGAAGGAACTTTGGAAACTGCCAGTTCTTGGTCGACACACATTAACCGTGTATGGATGTTCGGCAAGTGTAAGACGAGTTTTTCGGTTTTGGGTGGGTGCAGGAGGAATTGGTTCTTTAAGTTTTAAGAGTTTTAGTCTTTAAGAGGAGCGACCGTGGTAATAACAGTAGAAAAGACTAAGAGAACCAATCTTACACCTGTGTTCCATTGATTGCAGGTTACACGTAATAGGGTCATTGTTTATCAAACGAATTGCTCTTCTTTGAACTGAGTCAATTAATTTAAAAAGGTATTTTGGGGCTCCTATTCAAAGGTGACTGCCGTATTCAAGGGTAGGTCGGATTTGTCCTTTATATAGAAGAAGAAGTAGTTAATCGTTGAAATGCCAACGTGATCTATATAATTCGCCTAGTTTTTTGGAAACGAGACCGACTTTATACTTAATGGAGTCGTAATATTTGAAATTATTCGAGATTAATACTCCCAAGGACGTTAACGGAGCTTGCTTTTGGAAGAGAACAACCGTTGAAAGATACAGGATCTATAGCAGTCTTTCTGGTAGAGAAAGTGCATGATTGAGTTTTGGAAATGTTGAAACTGACGAGGTTGAGGTCACCCCATCTTGAATCACTTTCAAGAGACATGTTCATCTGCACCACCAGAGATTCTAGCTTGACTTTTGGTATTAAATTAAATCCTCTTTTGAGAAAATAGACGATATTACATTCCTAACAACTAAAACTTATAGACATTGTATAATATACACAATTCATTTTTTACTTACCAAAAATAACACGAACTGTTTTGACGGTAGTATCTTTTAACTCCGCGTTGAAGCATCGATACATTGTTGAATGGACGTCTTCACTGAAGTGAGACAAATCGAATGGGTGGAAGAATAGCGTCCCGTTGGCAAAAACAGATCTGAAACAAACGGGAAAAATACATTATTGTTTGGAAAGTAATTAATTTTTAACCCTTTTGCATCGGTTGTCGGCATATGCCGTCATGAGATTCCCCGACCCTTGACATCGGTTGAAGTGATATATCGTTTTGCTACTTTCTTAGAATAGTTTTTTATGCATCATCTGATAGCTAAAAGATACAAGAACCAATGGCATATTTGAAAATAAACCAGATAAGTACATTTATGGTTCAAATACTAGTTTTATAATTGACAGTATGATTTGTATTCATACCGAGCCGTAAACTGGCCTTCCATAACGTGGTGTATCTTCAACATCAAAATTACCAGATCGCAAATTTACAAACCAACTTAGACACTGGTGTTTTCTTTTTTTTTATAAAATCTAGATGTACAATCATTCGTCACTTATTTTCATTCGCTCGTCGGATATGCATGTGTCGCTGTCATTGGTGCGCCATTAACTCTGTAGATCGCCACTTGCGACGCTGGGCGACAGCCCATGATGAGCGCGCTCAGTCGTGAGTCAAGTTCCGTTCGACCGAGGCGAAAGTAACGTCATGTTACGGTCGAGCGGGGAAAACAAGTCTTTATCGAAAACATATGTCAATGTGCTTCGGAAAAAGTCTGTGTGTTGTCAATCTGCTCCTCACACTTCCACCACGCAATTAAATAAAGAAACATTGAGAGGAGGATGTCAGTCTAAATATGCTTAGTATGCGCTTGTCGGAACTCCAGCCACAGATATATCAAGAGACGAACGGTAATACCAGTATAAGTTGACATAATTATTTTTGCATTAATTAGTGACTAACGTATGCTACAGATACAAGTACACAGCGGATGCAGGAGAAGATGATGTAAGCACGGGATGGAAAAGCACAGGTATCTATCAGTCGAATTCCTGTGCGGGGGCGCGTGGTGCGCCCATCAGAGAGAGTGCATTAAATTCAATTTGCAGCAATGCGTTTGCCGTCAAAGAGCAGGTGCAAGTGGGAGGGAGGGAGCTTTGAGAGCCACCGTTAATTGTCGCCGCCTTTCGAATGCGCTCCGGCGCCCGCTCCTGATTGCGGCCCTGCGTCGAGAACACCAAAGTTACACCAAATACATTTATTATTTCAGACAAATGTCTTGAGAGAAATTACTTCGTTTTGAATCATCATCATCAGCCTGTGTCTGTCCACTATTGCACGTAGGCCTCCTTCATGAGTTTTCATTTTCTTTGATCCTACATCTTCCGTAAACTCTATTCTATTTTCAGGTGAGCTTTTAAAAAATGAGAGTTTTTTGTTCATTTACGGATTTTACAAGATCTATTCTTCGTTGGAATCGAACACACGATATTCGGTGTTGTAAGAAAAATCTGAGAAGAACTGTTTGTATATTTGATGGTATAGCGTAGAGGTAAAAGGTTTTCTTATCACAATGTAGGTCGTGGGTTCGATCTCTGAAAATGAGAAATATTTACGTATTCTATACCATTTAACGGAGTCAGCTGGACGCTGCATGTGGGAGAGTAGTGTAAATCAATTTATTTTTATGTAAATACGTACAGGAGAATACCGACAGATGGTGATAGTGATTCTGAAGTCTCATATGTGGAATTCTATGACGTTTAAACATAGTACTTATGTCTTCTATATTATTACAATAATTTACTATGAATGGGTGTGGTCTTCACGGGACGACTTTTAAATTTTAAAATAAACAAAAATTGAATAATCACCAATTTAAATTAATAGGCTATGGCTGGTATTTTACGGGTGAGAGGTCAAATTCACACCAAGGTGTATTTAGAGCCCAGAAATCGGGGATGGAACCCACGACCTTTGGCTTGCAAAGCAAAGGCTTTGACCATTGAGCTATACTCGCCGGCTATTGTTTAAAGAATTTAAAGCATAAGCATCACCCAATACAGCCTATATAACAAAATATGCAAAACATGTGAATAAATTGTTTGTATATTTGTTTCCATTTATATGCAATGATATTTGCGTTCAAATACAAGAATTAAACGTAATTTAACCTTGGCGTAGGCGTTTCAGTGAGGTTTGTCTTCAGCGCAGAATTCCTGCGAGCAAGGTATGAGCCTCTAGGGAGCTTCTCTTCCGAGCGCCATCTGCAGAGTCCTCCCGGACGATCAATGGGACGAATCAGACTCAGCACAACTATCTGTGCATATATTAAACAACTTGAGTTACAAGGTGGTTCTACAAACACACTATATGTAAAACAAAACTAAATATTCAACTGATTTTATAAATATTCTTCTATGTACAACGTATTTTAGAGAAGATATCAACGGTTCACCATCTGTACGCTTTTTACTAAGAGCTTAGATTCAATTAATCGATTGAAAAAAATCAAGCTTGGTTGGGAAACGAACCGACGGCGTCTGAGCGAGAAACAAACGCTTTAACCACTGGACTATGCCGCCCACAAGTAAGGCATAATACAACAATTTTTTTTTCAACACCTTATCATTTCTCATATAACATATTAACATCCTCCTCTCTTAAAGAAGAAAAGACTTCGCGTCGCCAGGATAATTGTCGGGTCGCGTGGAGACGGATTGACGAGCAGATGAACAACACACATAATTTTTCATAAGCACATATATTTTTACGATAAACTTTACAAACTTCCGGCCCAGACCAGTTACAGGTTTCCGGCTACAATACGACACTCGTCGCGGTCGGCACACAACTACTCGCCACTAAGCGCTCGTAGTGGCCGCAAGTGGCGATCTACAGAATGAATGGCGCACCAATTACAAGCAGCCATGTACATAACTAACGTCGCACCTGTGACCGGACTTGTCAAATTGCCAATATAGCGACACATGCATGTCTGACGAGAGAACAAAAATAAGAGACGAAAGATTGTATATCGAGGTTTTCGGCACCAGTCTGCAAGGGCTATATCATGCTGATGTCAATATGTTTGTTAGGGGTTTCTTGTAACGAAATGTTTGTATAAATATAACGTTTGTATAAGCATCTTATTTATAATAAATAATTAAATAAAAATGTGTATTGAGTACACAATTTCTGATGCATAAATTTGATGAATGTACTGACATATTGGAAAATTCCCCCTGCGATAAATATTTCAGCTAATCACATATTCCGAAATCAAACTCCGGAGAGTTCAAAGAAAAAACGCATAAATCCCTCGATCCATTGTCTGTGGTCGTTTGAAAAAAAAAAAACTCCCCGTTCATTATGGCGCTGTCAAAAAAACGAAAGGCATTATTTTGCGCGCCTTTCCGCGTTTGAATTTTTCCAAAATCAAATTTCGTCTGAGCATAATGACGTGTGACCAATCAGCGGTCGGCATATCCGTCACGTGATTTATCGACGCCATTGTTGGCGTTTCAGCCGAATATAAAATGGCTCTGCCGATTGGGTATTATTCTTCATTAAAAAATTAATAAATTAAAAATATTTAGTTTTGATTCACAATTTATTTTAAGCGATTACATGTTTCGGCCTTCCTGTAGACCATCTTCAATAATCTTAAGGAAGGCCGAAACATGAAATCGCTTAAAATAAATTGTGAATCAAAACTAAATATTTTTCATTTATTAATTTTTAATTAAAATTAATTTTTAAATTATTATTATGCAGTTTCACCAAGTATTGTCAGTTGATAACCTTAATGTTATTATTCTTCAATTATTAAATAATATTTTTAGGGTACGGTTAATAATTCCATAATTAAAAATGAATATATTATTAATTATATTATAATTCCGCAATGCCTTAAAACTAAGGCGTTTAACCAATGCATCCTCCCTGTATTAACTTATGGCGCAGAGACGTGGAATCTGACAGCAAGTCTTACCCATAAAATAAAAGTCACCCAGCGTGCTATGGAGAGATCCATGCTCGGAGTGTCGCTAAAAGATAGAATCCGAAACGAGGAAATACGCAGAAGAACTCAAGTAGTGGATGCTACCCAACGAATAGGCACACTCAAGTGGCAATGGGCAGGACATATCTGTCGAAGAGACGACGGTCGATGGGGAAGAAAAGTATTGGAATGGCGCCCAAGAACTGGCAAACGAAGCATTGGCCGACCCCCTACAAGATGGACCGACGATATAAGAAGAATAGCGGGAGTGACCTGGATGCGGAAGGCGGAGGATCGAAGAGGATGGAGACTCATGCGGGAGGCCTACGTTCAACAGTGGACGAACACAGGCTGATGATGATGATGATGATATTATTAAAAAAAATAATTCTGTCACGATTTTGTTGAAAAAATTTGCTGGTTATATGTTGTAACTTAAATAAACAATAATAAACAGGTATGTGTATTTTTTAATAAGTAAGCATATACAGGAGAATACCGACTGAAGTCTCATCTGTGAATTTTATGACGCATAATATGTTACAAGCGGTTAAGCGCTGCACGTAGAGTATTGATCCACCAACGTCATACACTGCAGCCCGACATTCACGCATTATCCTTATTATTACAAGAATTCACTGTGAATGAATGGTCTTCACGGGACGACTTTCAGCTACCACCAATATTGATTAATAGGCTGTTACTGGCATTTTAAGGGTGAGGATCAAATGCACACCAACGGGCAATATTTTAGAGTTCAAAAATCAATTAAAAATCTTTTTTATTTTAAGCTCCGTTGGGAATTGATCCCATAACTTTTGGCTTGCCAAGCAAACACTTTGACCACTGAGCTAAACCCACCTGTTATATGTAATTAAAATAGAATGGATATAAATTGAATATTGGTTTTAACACTTCTTCAGAAATATATAATATTATATAAAACAAATAAATTTTGCCTCGAACCACGACATTTGGCTTGACAAACAAACGCTTTGAGCATTGAGCTATATCTGCTGGCAAAAATTTCTAGCTGACCTGAAAGTTAAAATACTTAACACTACTGAAAACAAGTACAAACTGATATCAGCATGATACAGCCCTTGCTGACTGGTACCGCAAACCTCGATTTACAATCTTTCGTCTTTTATTTATGATCGCTTGCCGTTAACGCTTGTTACGTAGATCGCTATTTGCGGCACTGGGCGACAGCCCATCACGAGCGCGCTCAGTGGTGAGTTAAGTCCCGATCGATCGAGGCGAAAGTATCACCATGTTACCATCGATCGGGGAAAACAAGTCTTTATTGAAAATATATGTCAATGTGCTTCGGAAAAAAGACTGTGTGTGTTCTTAGTCTGCTTTTCATACTTCTACCATGCGATCCGATAACTATCCCGCTGACGTGAAGTCGTTTCTCCCGTAGAGAGGAGGATGTTAAAACTATTAATTACTCGTATTTGGAGCAAGCACGTGAAACATTAAAAAATCTAACAAATATAAATTAATAGGTAAAGTTTCAGAGATTATGCATATATATATTTGAGTATTGTATCCATGCTATATAATATATCAATGTTGTCACTTGTAGATATATTTTCATGACCTTTTCATTGTAAGCCACCAAGTTTATTATATAATTAAAAGCTACGCCAACTCTGATACCGTATCGGCTTTGATTAACTTAGTTGCTTAGTTTTTCTGTTGTTCTCTGAATGAATGCTTCCAATAGCGAGTCTGTCGGCACTTTTGCTAACGAGTTTCCAATACGAAGCGGTCACCCATCCAGCGGGCGCCTCGCAGTGGAGCGATTGTCCGTCTGCGCCTCAAAGAAGCTACCGAAACCTTTGATGTAGAGGAAGACAAAGACTATACATGGTGGTGAGAAAGTACTTACAAGTTAAAACGTTTTTTTTTGACGTACAATATGTATTCTTTTTGTAAACGCTAACATAAAAATACCGACGATTATGGAGATATTTTATATTGAATTCATCAATTATTGTTACTACTTCATTCAATCAACTTTGTACTTCAAATTTATATGACTTTATAGTTGTACTAAAAATATGTTAACATGTCATTTACTAAAGTGGGTTTGTTTTAATTCTCTAACTAATGTAAATAAAAAGTATTATAAACGAGGTTTTTACGATGAAGTTTCAATGGAAATAATTGGTCAATTAACCATCTGAAAGCTATCCTGATTTGGTAAAAGTTTTTTGTGTAAACACATACAGGAGAATACTGACAGACGGTAATGTCGTAATGTTGTCGAGCTCAAACTAATAGTGAATATTGTTATGTTTGCCATTTTTAAGAAACGCTAAGCGTTGCACGTGGATCGTTAATCCGTCAATTTCATACACTACAGCCCGCCATTCACGCATTCATACATTTTTACGGGGACTCACGATGAATGGGTGGTGTTCATGGGATGACATTCGTTTAGTTCATTACTAGTTTTTAATTAATGACTGGCATTTAACGTGTAAGGGATCGATGTATCGAATTCAAAACAAACGGGCTCAGAAATTGAGTGGAATAATAATTTTAATTTTAATCGCTTTCGGAGATCAAAGCAACAAAAAAGCTGTCTTAATGGTGAATTTTTTGTGAAATCGGACAATAAATAATAGGAAATGAATTGTAACAGGCTTTTTGTTGTGTCGTCAAAAATGTTTTAATATACTTCTACTTGTTTTGTATCCAACTTGAGATCTTTATGAAAAAAAATATAGATACGGTAATGCTTTTGTTCCAAAATCACGCTCATTTTGGTTATTATAGTATTCGTTCACTGCTGTTATAGCTGCTCAAGAAGTTTCCTACACTAGTCGAATCAAGACTCGAGCAATCACGCATTAAGATCACGATTTTCGTGCTACGCCGTAGAGGCTCGCAACGGCTCTTGGTACATTAGGTACGTACAGGGCGCGTTACAGATGGTCTCAAATTATCCAAGTTAACTGAGACGTGCAGGCGGCGTCGTGTTTAACCATTAACCGCTGCTCAAATACAGAACTGTTCGGCGTAGCTCCGGGAGTGCTACGGACTGAAATGTATGCTACGCCAAAATAGATCGCAACTTACAAACGGCTTACAGTCAAAACATTGTAATCAATAACATTTTAGATATGTTATTATGTTTTGACCGCAGTGTACTTTCTAAATTAATTAAACGCTTTATTTACTGAATTATTCAGCAATGTATTTTCTTTACTCGTTATTTTTATACGAACAAGTGTTGATTGAATTTGTTGATTGAATTTATGAAATTAAGAAAAAACATGATTTTTTTCTAAAATAAGCATTTATTTCATAGTTTTATAAGTCCCATCAGGACACCTCGGCAGCAACATGCACAATCAATATTGGATTTTGTGGTATAGGACTTATAAATCCCGACATTAAATAAAGGGTTAAAGCATCTTTGTTATCTGTTCACTTTAAAAATGCCTTTCTATAATTATTATAAAAATATCGCTCTTACAACATTCAGTAAGTGTGACATCCTTCTAAATGGGTTCTTGTAAGTGTAATAAGGTTTTGACAATCCTAGCAGAATACTTTAAAAAAATATTTTTAAATCTGTTACTTCTGACTAGTATTTTGACTATTCAAGTTTTTGCCTACTTTTTATGCAATTTTTATCCGATAATTAATAAATATGTAACATATTCTAACCAAAAATATATGTTTTTTTCCATCGATGCAAAACCACCACATTTTATGCTCAATAATATTGTTTGTTTAATAATTCGTAAAAATAATAAATAACTATTGTTATATAATTGTTAAGCTTGTGACGACTTTGGTCATCATTTTTCGTGAAAGGGTTAAAAAAAATATATATTTTCAGTACCAATACGCGATGAAAATATGTTGATTTGAAATCATAAAGTAAGATTTTTTCTGCTGATTTCACAACGATTCCAAGCAAATATAAGTCTACCAGTTGATGGTTTTTTGTCAAAGAAGTTTTTAAAATTTATAAGTATTAACAAACTCATTTAATTTCATTAAAAGCTTGTTTTTGCGTTGGGACGTCTCTTTGGACCAAATGGTTTGGGCCCCGATGCGACGGGATATTCACCTGATCTCCTTGAAAATATTTATTTTTAGATTATTATGGATTTTTCATCAAGCCTAAAAGAAAAGCGATTGGGAACTTAACTTGATAAACACTTGATAGTAAATTGAAATGCAAAGTTAATGAAATGCAAACAAGAAAAAAAAAGATAGTATATATTTTTAAAACTTGAAATTTAAAAAAATAAATTATAGTTGAATCACGTAGAAAAACGGTTACATAAAAAATGTATAACCTGTATGGTTTGTTAGTCTTTTGGTTTCAAATGATAACTTAAAGCTCATTGTTGTTGATGTAAAGTTTTGGTAATAGAATTATGGTGTCCAGAAAGTTAGGGAGTAGTTGAAAAAAATATTTATATAATATGATTTGTTCACAAAGAGATAAAGAGCTTCTAGATACAATTATGATTACAAATATTTAAAATGAATATTTATATATAAATATACATAAAAGTGTGCTCTTAAATAACTGTTGAATTTATTGATTTGCTGTATTTCATGATGAAGCACTATAGTATCAGTATAGATGGATATGGCGTAGAGCACGGTCCCACATATCAACGTATCTGTAGACAGAAGATCACAAGTACTGGGATACATTATGCTACGCGACTCAGCGTAGAGCTGACTCACCGCTACGCCATGGTGCTTCGCCTTAGAGGATTTTCCTCTTTGCATTAATTAATCCCTCCCCCACAGGATATTGGCAACATGTCATCAGACATGCCAAAAAAAGCTTAGGAAACTTTCCATGTTGCTTGGGCACTTAAAAAATATGTAAAAACATTTTTATATTGCTTTAAGCTGACTTAATGGTATGGAAGTGATTGATATCAAAGTCAACTGAAACATTTAAATTTTTACTATTGTTTGAAATATTATTTTTAATACTAAAATAAGTGATAATTTCAATTTATTTCATTTTTTTCGCCTCAAGAAACTTTACAAATTTAAAAAACTCAATTCGTTTCTGAAGTAAAATAAGAATAATTAATAAAATTAAAAAATACAATATTAACAAATATAGGTTTTTTTGATTAAGTACTTAAAACAAAGCAATAAATGAGAAGTGATGGTATTATGAATCATTTAAGTAAATATGAGCATTCCATTTGGTTGTTCAAAGCAGAGATTATAATGCTTAAACTACACATAAAATATATTTCATATTTTACTAAGAATTTTACTTATAAAAATAATGAATTCGGTATATTGAAATAAGCTGGATGTTAAGTAATACAAAACAACAAAAGAGTTTGATTGGTTTCAGGAAAAGGTTTTTTATGTAGAAATCAAAAAACGGTTTTATTTCGATTGATTTAATGTACCAATTAAATTTATTAATAATATAAAATTCAATTAACAATGCTGCCAAGCAATGACGATATTTATTACAATAACTGCTTAAACATGAGTCGAAAATCTCAAGAAACGTACATGCAGGGACAATCCTCCAGTTGGAGCATATGGTAACATCATTTCTAGAAAGTATCCAAAGAAATATATCCTAAAAAAAATATAAAACTTAATTTGGAATGCGTTTTTTAGCAGACTTTGTTAAGTCAGATGAAAAGTCCGAAGCTTTTAAAGCCTATTCAATTTGCTACTTAGAGGCGGCTCTTTTCAAAAAATTATTGAACCCATCCATGATTTGGTTCACGGCCGTTGTTGCCTAATTTTGGTTATCGAACGAGAGACACACTTCTGTTAGTTAGTTAAAATCGATAGTGTACATATTTAATAATAAAAAAAAATAGTACGGTAATTAGTTCGACGTTCCATGTTTATAAATCTATCAACTCATTGTCAAAATTTTAATAATAAAAATATTTTTTTGCTACTTTTTGTCTCGTATCGTAGCGAGGTTGTATGACACTTTGATTATGCTACGCGTCGTAGACGAACTCTGCGTAGACCGTCTCGTAGCACTTCCGTAGAAGACACTTTGCATTGATTAATTAGGTTAGCTCTACGTCTTTATTGGCACACAAGACGAGCGCTTTTGAGTGCTGATTGCAAGTACTACTATTACAGTACTAGACAACATTCAATACAGACTGGGGTGATTTCCTGTGAAAGTGATCTCGACCGAAGACGGAATTTAAATTAATTCAATTCAATACAAAGTAGCATTTAAACTGCAGAGCACAATTTTCTTATGTTGAAATGAAATATTTGAATAAGTGTTACAAACAAAATACACTGCCTCTCCACTTATTTTCACATTTTGATAATTCGATAACGCGCACTGTAATGTATTTTTTTGGTCGTAGTTTTTTTAAATTTTATTAATTGATTTTAATTTTTTTGGACGTTAGTGCGAATGGTCGTAAGTAGAAACGTCGTAAGTCGAGAGCTACCTGTATATCAATTGTCTAAATATGATGACATTAGCTCGATAAAGCTTTTGAAGGCTGGTGCCGAAAAGGCTCGATACACGATCTTTATTATTTTATTTTTTTTCGCTCTTCGGAAACGCACATATAAAAAGTTTGGTTATATAAGATATGCTGTTGCTTCACCATTTTTTTTGTTAAGGCAGATTGCTACATAAGGTAGCCGCTACATTTTATGTGACAGTCGATAGTTCTTCAAATGGCCGACATGTTGTCGGAGGGCGCCCCAAGTTTACGAAAAAGTCCAAGTTACTTACGGCCCGTTCACGGTGTGACACACATCTATATTTGTGGCCCGGGCAGAAAACCGAAGTTTGTCACTCTTTATCTTGAATAAATTACAATATGTTTCTCGAAAAGTTCTTTATTTTGTGACCTGCTCTCCAATCCTTTTTATTGTTAGCAAACGGAATTATGCTACCTTTGAACGCTTCTTCGCATCCGTTTGCAAAAGTGCAGACGCAAGTAATAAATCGTCTGCCATTCTGCAGAATTCATTTTCCAACCTTACCATTTCCTCATCCATTCCCACGTATTGCGTGGTTAGCAACGTGTTACCAAAGAAGGCAAATCGAGACTCGCTGTAGTATTTTCACTTCACAGCCTTAGACTGAGATCTATTTTACATCTAACTGATGCACCTAGAATCACGGGAAAGCCTTCAGCCACTCTCTATCAAGTAGCTGTTTGCGTGCGTCCAGTAACCGGTGCCCATCTGTGTCACCAAACGGACGAGACAGGGAGAGTTTTCACCAAGCGAGTTCACCGTTCCTTCACCCTGCGTTTCAATGACGAATCCAGCGATATGAAGTCGCTCTTAATGGGGATATCAATGAATAGTATTATTATGTGTGACCTTGAAATGCACCACACCGATATAAAAGCAATTTACCACCTAGGGGCTAATTTGTATGTCTAATTTATGTTATTGGTCAACAGTAGACATTTGTGGTATAATATCGAATTTCCTTGCTGAATGACGCCTGAATTTTCACGTTTTGTGTTTTTTTTTATATTCAGCATTCAAATTACTATTTCACGGGTGGCAGAATAAATATAATGAGGTAGTAAGAATCTGTTTGTTTGTAGAGCGAGAAAATCAATGTAGCGTATGTACTTGTAGCTTTTTTGTTTATTATTACTTTGCCTTTTGTTTGTGGGTCATTATTCAAAAAAATAAGTGAATATACTACTTAAAGTCATATTATATAGTGAGGCAATAAATTTTATAAATAACCAAATTTACTTATATGAAAAAATAAACATTTCAGTCGAACGCTAGAATGATATTTTTCGGTGGGCTTATACTTTATTGAAGATAGACTACAGGGAGTCTCAAACATGTAATCACTTTAAAATAAATGTGAAATCAAAATTGTAATTATGCAGTTTCTTCAACTATTGTCAGTTGCTAACCTTAACATTATACTTTATAACTGGTGAATATTTATAGCAATATTTGACAACCGATACACAAAAAAAATAAAAGTAAACATCATCATTAATGAAATTTCATTTATCAAAAAATCGGAGAAAAAGAAACGGCAGACTCTGGGATTCGAACCACAAAATTATGTTTGATGCTGCAGTTTTATTGAAAGCATACTATGAATACCTTTTCACTGCCTTGGGAAGAAAAGTTTGAAAGCCTAAATATAAGGCAAAATAAATATTTTGATACAAAATTTAAAAGTTAGCTAATGGGCATTGTTAAGAAGATCAAACGACTATCGTCTCACTTTAAAGGCTCTTTTTTATATAAAAGGAACCCTCAACCCAAGTACAGACACCTCCAATGTTATCCAATCCTGTTTTTTAATTTTGTTCAATGTATCTTTATTTCAGTTATTGAAGAACAACTTCAAAATACACAAATGATCAACCAAACGCTCGTAATACCTGAGCCGTTTGGATCTAGGGCGTCTTAGCCTATCTAACAACAAACATTGGATACATTGCATGGTCACCATCCAAGTTCATTACGGTGATCGAACGATAACCGAAATTCCTAAGCCGTTGGTCATATTATTTAAAAAAAACCGTAGAATTTCACGGTTTGATTAAAAATCGTGACTTTAGGGTTAAGATATGTGTGTCGAGTTTTTAAAAAATTTAATTTTCGGCGAAAATTACGTTTGAAATGTCGGAGAAAAGAAGAAACTCGATTTTAATGGCTTAAGCCAAGAGCCAAAATTTCGTATTATATCAATTAAGTAATTAAAAAAATAAATAAATGATAAAGAAAAAAATAAAATAAATTGTGATGTTTGCATTTTCAAGATCTAAAAATGAAAAAGCGAAATGAAAAATTTCATAATTGCTTGAAACACTTTAATCTTTCCCCTGTCAAATCTTCGCGCTTTGCATCATTCGAATTTTTTAAATTTCCCGCCTTTGTGTACAAATCAAAGTGTATCCACTTTGTTTTTATTCGCGCTTATAATATTTTGATTACGCCGGGCCGGGGCGCGATGAGACCAGGGCCGGCTTAGCATTTAAATGAGACGTCTGCGGAGCCCCTAGTGATCCGGAAGCCATGCCCTGAAAGCCAAGTTTCATAAACGTGGGCCGGATCAGAATACAAGTTCATTATAATTAGCGTCTTCTTTACTGGTGTATAATGAAAAATATTTAAATACTGTCTACTTGATTTGTAACTATTAAACAAAATTATTTATCATTTTGAAATATTGACTGAACAACTTTGTACCTTGTTGTAACATAGTACTATGGATCACTCCCTGCAACATGGACTGATCACACCAGTCTTCTTCTTATTCGTGTCAGCCACGTCAAATTATTTTTTCCCAGTATTTAGCAACATAGATAGCTCGTGTGTTGCCCAGCATTAGGTCCTGGGATGTGCAGCTTGTTGGGCACATGGAGCCGGATCTTAGGTGTGAGGCGGTCTGCAGGTCTCCACAAAAATAGTGTCTCTCTCCACGAGTAAAATAGCGAAAGTAGTCTAAATACTGAATGCGGAGGATCGAAAAGGATGGAGACTCATGCGGGAGGCCTACGTTCAACAGTGGACGGACCCAGGCCAATGATGATGATGATTATGAATTACATGAACAACTGTTAATTACATAAATAAAGATAAATCCTTCTACAAATATTGCCAATGCATTCCTTTTATGAGTATCTTCTGCTTGCGATGAATACTGAAGTATGATGATTTTACTTTGAGAGAAATAAAGAGGCGAGAGAGTGGACATGGCAGCTTTCCATTGCTCAGTCGGTCAAGCGTTTA
This sequence comes from Glossosoma conforme, assembly GCA_022606575.1. Lineage (NCBI taxonomy): Eukaryota > Metazoa > Arthropoda > Insecta > Trichoptera > Glossosomatidae > Glossosoma > Glossosoma conforme. The sequence continues at coordinate 2,117,601 of JAGTXR010000058.1, read as the reverse complement.
AAGTGGACCTGGCTGTAACATGTTCTTCGTATGTTTATTTAGCCGTACGTAACCCTTCTGCATCGGTTGTCGGCATATACCGCTAACATCGTTTGACGTGATATATCGTTTTGCCACTTTCTTAGAATATTTTATTATGCGTCATATGATAGCTAAAAGATACAAGAACCAATGTACTATATGAAAATAATAGATTAGTACATTTATGCTTCAAATACTAGTTTTATAAGTGACAGTATAATTTATATTCAAACCGAGCCGTAATGAACGGGGTAAAAGCGCCAGAAACTATACACAAAATTAAAAAAAAACGTGATTAATTATTCGAAGCACATTTATCATTTTTTATAGGAGATTTTGTTGCACCGCATGATATTGTCTTTGTTTACGTGGATATGTAACGAAAAAAAATGCAATTGCTTTCTAGATTGGCAGCAATTTTTCAAACAAAAATGGTGTAAATTTGACCTAAATCGGATCGTTCTAACTATGGTAAAAAGGCCTTCGATTTCATGTACGGGTAAAATATTTTTACTGCACCTACATTGAGATCGAGGTGCATTGTTTTTTTTGCTGAATACCAATACACCTTATTGATATTACGAAGAAGAAGACTACACTTTTAATTATTTGAAAGTGAAGGCGGTTCTGTCGGCTCATCACCGTCGGCCGGTACCTTCCCGGAATTATAACTAAAGCCTCCGCAAAACGCGTCAAAAGAGCCAACATCTGAATAATATATACATTTAATTATCGCCCGCCGCCTTTGTGAAGCCTCTTTCCATACAATATAAAATATTCACGCCGCGGTACCGAACCTGGAACCTCCTACTCCGTAAGGCCCATAATCAATATTGACAGAAGCGGGAAACTCAAAAGAAGAAACCTCCAGAAATCGTTTCTCGAAACGCTAACTCAAAGGGACGGTTTCAAAATTTTAATTGACACCCTTAAGAGCCTATTCTCTTCTAAAAGTCTAAATGTCTAAAATGGAGGTATTGTTTTCTTTTGTTTAAGCCTCTCGACTTGATTTGGATGTTTTAAAGCCGCCTTTAGACAAACAGGTGATGCGGTGCTGGAATCCAACAAAGTTAATGCCTTCGGATATCATTTTTGCTTGATATTTCAATTGTATCAACTCGCTTTCTTGTCTGTTTAGTACAAATTTTGCCAAATATTTTATTCTAACTTCACGTTGAATTAGAGACTTGAAAATATGCACTCAGTTCACCTGAATGACAGTTAAAATTTATTATAGAAAGCAATTTATTTTACTTTATTATACAGAATATTCATCCTAGCGACGTGAAGTTGTTTTCTTTCCATAAGAGAGAAGGTTGTTAATATCAATGGTCACCCATAGTTTTGAACCACCATCGAAAACATTGCACATTCGGTAATAAATATAACTAAATTTAAACTCCATATTCCTGAAATTGAGTTGCAATATTAAGTTCAAATATCCATGTTATCCGAGGTAAAATGGTGTTGGCAAAAGTAACCTTTTAATTCATAAACACATTAAAAATATATGTAATAATTCAGCTAGAGAGTATCAGTTAGTAGTGAAATAATTAAAATGATATTATAATGTGTTAAATGTCGTAAATTATTTAGATTTTAGATACTGAAACGTCTTGTAATGGAGCAGGAAATAATACTATACAGAAGTAAGTACATTTTACGTTACGTTTTTAATACAATTAATGCGCGTTGCTGTCATCGGCGTAGAGCAACGCCTTTCGCGGAAATTCAAAATGAAGAGAGACATTCACACAGAAGAAGCCGAGACCCGAAGCGCCATAACCGGAACCTTTGAATTTGAATAAATACATCCGGTCGCTTCTAACGACGTCCCGCCCGACGCGTTTAGTAATTCATTTATTCCATTAATTTTCTACAAAGCCCGGCCATTTTAAATTTCTCGCAATTTAAAACAAGACAAGATGGCGGCGCCCACTTGACGGGACGGGGAAAATTATAATTGTTAACACAGGAGTTTTTTCAACGTCTTAATTCGTCCGTTTTGTTCTTCCCGTTTAATCTCATCAGCGATGAAATAAACAGTACATTTAGAAAATTATATTTCTCTTGAGTGAAGCTCCCTTCTTTTGCGCACCGTTAATATCACTTGCAATTTAAAATGAAAATAAATTAAGAACCCCTAATTTGAATATCATGAAGCTTCATTTAAAAATATATTTTCTTTTAATAAAGGCATTTTTCATCACTTTTTAATAAAAAAATGCTAGTATCATATATTTAGTATCATAAGACCCTTTATTTCGAAATATTATTTAAGCCCTTTCATTACGACTCAGTTTGAATACAAATTATACTGTTATAAAACAAGTATTTAAAGCATAAATGAACTTATCTGGTCTATTTTCATATATCACATTGGTTCTTGTATCTTGTATCATCAGATGATGCATGAAAAACTATTCTAAGAAAGTAGCAAAACGATATATAACGTTAACCGATGACAACGGTCGGGGAATCCTTTGACGGCATATGCCGACAACCGATGTGAAAGGGTTAAATAAAATCTATTCAAAATGAAATTGAATTAAATAAATTACATGATAGATAGGATAATCATTGATTAATAGTTAATAAACCATCTGTAGGGTTTATTGTTGATGTTATTTTTTTTTATGAAAACACAAACAGGACAATACCAACAGATGTTGATAGTGATTCTGAAGTTTTTCAGCTGTCGATCCTATGACGTTTACCATTTTACATATGGATAAACGCTGCATGTGGAGTGTTGTTCCGCCAACGTCATAGACTACAGCGCGACATTCACGCATCATCCTTATTATTATAGGAACTCATAATGAATGGGTGGTCTTCACGGGACGACTTTCCTCTACCTCTGATTTTGATTAATAAGCTATGACTGACATTTATGGGCCAGATATCAAATTCAAACCAACTGGAGGCATTTTTGAGCTCAGAAATCGATTAAAAATATATATATATTTTTTAATTTTTCGAATCTTATGCCGGTGATATGCTCGTATATTTTAAAAGATCATTAGAAACAAGAACTTTGCTTCTTATTAGTGATGCAAGACGAGGACACAAATGAGGGCTTTAATTTTATAACTGAGCACATTCCTATTAACAATTTATTAAATTTACTCTCAGGTTTCTTAAATTACTGTCAATTCATTTAATTAACTGCCAAAACCTTGAATTATTTACTGAAAAAATATACAGGCCCTTATATAAAAATCGGAGAAAAAAATACATTAAGAAAAATATTAACTTCACAAGATATTTGAAAGAATTAGACAGACAACTAAAAAGAGATACAGTGATGAAAACAAGACAAGCTAGATGATTTCTAAGAGAACTTGATTTTTTAAGGTGAGCAGAATGCCTTGGAGTTGACTGTTCTCTTGATAAGGGGCAGGCGTATCACCTTTATCAGAAGCAACTCCTCTCTTAGTATTCCTGACGCGTTCCTAGCGCCGCCTGGTGGCGCCACTAATTAGCCTGGGACGCTGCGATACAGCAGCAATCGTCCAGAGTGTGTGGTTGATGGGAGCACCATAGTGCATAAATTTATTTAAAATATTGATATCCTCCTCTCTAAGTTGTGTATCGAATTACTGTGTGATAAGATGCAGGAGCAAGTCAGCAAAACAAAGACTTCTTCAGAAGCACATTGCCATATATTTACTTTAAACTCTACAAACTTGTGGTCTAGACCTAGTCACAGCATTAGGCCGAGCCACAGTACAATATGCTCTCGCCAACGGGCGTGATGACTTTCACCCAGCGCCACAAGCGGATGTTTATATAACTAGTCCCAAATGCCAATATGGCGGACACATTTATGTACAACAAGCGAACAGAAATAAGAGACGAAATATTGTATATACAGGTTTTCGGTACCAGTCAGCGAGGGCTCACATGCTGATGTCAATATAATATTCAAATAAAAGTTAATTAAAAATATATCAACAGGGAGTTAATCAGTCCAGGAAAACCGGTAGAAAGTATACAGAGTTACATCCCCGTTAAGTGCCGAAGAGCTTCGACCGTGGTCATAACGGTAGAAAAGACTAAGTGCACCAATCTTACGCCTGTGTTCCATTGAGTGCAGGTTAGCCGTAAGAGTGTCATTGTTTGTCAAACGAATTGCTCTTCTTTGAACTGAGTCAATTAAGTTTAGAATGTATTTCGGGGGTCCAATCCAAATGTGACTGCCGTATTCAAGGATTAGTCGGATTTGCCCTTTATATAGAAGAAGTTGTTTATCGTTGAAATACCGACGTGATCGGCTTTATACTTAATTGACTCGTAATATTTGACATTATTCGAGATTGATACTCCAATAATGTTGATGGAGCTTGCTTTTCGAAGAGAACAACCGTTGAAAGAAACAGGATTCAAATCCAGGATTACTCTAAACGGCATTTCTCTACCTAACTCTAATATTGGGCAATGAGACAAAACGTGTCCAGCTTCCTGAAAGAGACATAAGTTTATTTAATTTAAATTTTTTTTTATATTATTGCACGTATTGTTACCCCATTGCATACCCATAAGGTCTCCCTTCACCTCCATTCAAATTTCCACCGACTGAATAATTCAAAACGCGCGCGCGGTGATTGCGGCAACAGCTGGAACTTCATGCGCATCGGTCGCGAGGTCACGCCCGCGGTTGTGGTCACCCAGCGAACTGCAATGGGACATCGCATCATGACCTACAGTAGAAAGGTCTTTCTGGACAGGAGTGTTACGCTTGGGCCAAGAAAAATAATGTGTACCATGTTTGATGCATGCGATGCTTGCCACAATAGATGAAACTTCTTGCGAATCGGCGTAGAGGTTATGGTCACCCTGCAAATTGATATAGATATATATATTTATGTAAAAATATACAGGAGAATACCGACAGATGGTGAAAGTAATTCTGAATTCTCACCTGTGGAATTCTATGACGCTTACCATGATGTATATGGCTAAGCGCTGCATGTGGAGTGTTGATCCGCCAACGTCATAGACTACAACCCGAGATTCACGCATTATTCTTTATTATTACAGGAATTTACTATGAGTGGGTGGTTTTTACAGGGTGACTTTCGTCTACTACCAATTTTAATAAATAGACTATGACTGACATTTTACGGGTGATGGATCAAATTCACACCAACCGGGGATATTTTAGAGCTCATAAATCGATTACAAATCCTTTTTTTTTTAATCTCCGTCGGGGATCGAACCCATGACTTTTGGCTTGCAAAGCAAACGCTTTGACCATTGAGCTATGACCACCGGCAAGTGTCTCACTTGTGTGGTCACAAAGAATATGGACAGCATGCTTACAACCGTAATGAATGCCACAATAGTTGAAACTTCATGCGCATCGGTCGCGAGGTCACGCCCTCGGTTGTGGTCACCCTGTGAATTGCAATGGGAAATCGCACCATGACCTACAATAGACTAGTCTTTCTAGACTAGAGTGTCCCACTTAGGCCACAAAAAATATGGAAAACATGCTGAACACACGCACAGTACCTGCTTTAGACCCTGCGGCGCCCTGGGGCAATTTTTTTTGCCGCTTTATATTGTATACATTTAAAAAACTCTAAGCAAGATTGGTTGCACTCGGCGCCCCTAGCTTATTCGACGCCCTGGGGCACCGACCCAATTCGCCACCCCCTAAAACCGGCACTGCATACGCGATGAATACCACAATAGTTGAAACTTCATACGAATCAGCGTCGAGGATATGGACACACTGCATAATGATATATGATATCGCTCCTATATTACAAAAATCTATTAGAATTAGAGTGTCCCACTTGGATCAAAAAAAAACAATGAGTACTGTTCAAAACGTTATTTTGAACACAATTATTTTGTATTAAACATCGAAAAGTCTTTTAAGTAATAGCTATAGCTATAATCAAACTCTCTATCTTAGATGGAATCTGTCAATCCATTCAGTCGGGTACGATACAGGGCATTCTGCCACTCTATGTTAATTGAGAGAATCAAGGTCCAAAACGGTATCGAGGAATGTATTAATATTAATTTTATAAATGCTTTCTCATGTTGTAAACAAAGGTACAAAAAAGGGTATCACATCAAATAAATCAGTATCAATTCAACTCCGATCCTTGGATTTATCCTCAGTGCCGAAACCTTGGTATTCCGGTATCAACATTTTAGCTGATGCCGTCATTTCGGGACCGCGACCTCGGTTTCGGAACAGGTACAATATCTTAACCTACTCGGTGATTGCCACATTATTTGAAGATTTATGCACATTTTGCGGTTATGGTCACCTTGCGAATTGTCACGGCACATCGCACCTTGGCTTATAATAGAAAAGTCTCACTTAGTCAGAAAAAATCAAGCGCCAATATACTTAACATTATTGCGACAAAGTTGAATTGAAGGTTGCTCGTCATGTACTCTCTTTAGCTTTGCCATTTCCCATCATCTGGGGTCGGCTCTCCTTGTAAACATTCGCCATATGTGTCTGTCCTGCGTTGCATTCTCGGCCAAGCCCAGAGTTTTCTGATCCTTGTCTACAGTTGCAGTCCAGGTTGCCTGTGGTCTTCCGGGTCTTCTTCTCAGCGAGGGTATGTTCAGGGCTCTCTTCACCATGTAGTCCTCATCTCTCCGGGTCACTTGCCCATAACATCTTAGGCGGTTATCCATTATCTTTTCAGGTATGGGGCCACTCGAAATGAACTCCGAATATGCTCATTTCGAACTCTATCCTCTCTAGTGATACCGCCCGCCCACCTAAGCATATTCATCTCTGCCACATGAATCCTATCCAAGTTACGTTTCAGCGGGTCCAACACTCTGATACGTAGAGTATAGCTGGCCTTACAGTAGTTTTGTAGTTTTTACCTTTCGTCCTAACTGGAATCTTGCTGTCAGACAAACCCCCAGAGAGAGACCCCAGAGTTTCAGTTTTGGCATCTAAAGATATCAAATTTCTCGTCATGTACTATTTTTTTTAAATCGTTTATCCATTGAAATCGACACAAATTAAACAAGTATTCAAATGTACCGCTTGAAACATGTTCACTGATGGTCATCACGTGAAACAATGATAGCCTGCGGTAACATACGTCCCTCAGCAATTTTACATACGATGATGGTCGGCCTGAAAATTTCAATGCGATGTCATATATTTCCGAATTAAAAGAGGGTCCTGCATATGCCATGTTTGCTGAAACGTGAAAAAAAATATGTATTACAAAGGAATATTCCTATGGTAAAATATTTTTTAAGCTTTATATATATTTTGTAGTAAAATACTAAAAAATATAAATAAAGTTTTTTATTATAATTCTTCTTCGTAGTATCAATCCGGTGGATTGGTTTTCAGCAACAGAATCTTGCATCTCGATCTGCATTCCTCTCGGTCCTCCGCAACTCTCTTCAGCTCAGCATAAGAACTACAATTCATGTTTTCGAACACTTGCTGCAAATAATCCCGTCTAGGGCGCCCTATACAGTTTCTACCCTCAACCATCCCCTCCACAACGTCGTGAAAAAGACCATCGTGGCGCATGATGTGACCGATCGCCTCTCTGAGATGGTTCTTACTAGTTGCCTATCTTCCTTGATTATCCTGAGAACCTCATTGTTTGTGACGATTATTACTATATCCGCTCTATATTTGGAGCATACGGACACCACAAATTGTCGTAGATAAATAATTGGGTATTAATTGAATTCAATATTATTCGGATTGTAACGTTAAGATTATTAAATGACAATACTTGACGAAAGTGCATAATTATAAATTAATTTAAATGTTTAATTAACAAATTAAATAAAATGATTTTAATTTCATATTTATATTTAAGCGGTTGCATATGCTTCGGACCACATTATGAAAATTTCTGTTATGACATTTATATCATAGCGTTTGCTTTTCAAGCCAAAGGTCATGGGTTTGATCCCCGACGGAGATTAAAAAAAAAGGATTTTAATCGATTTCTGAGCTCTAAAACACCCTCGGTTGGTGTGAATTTGGTCCCTCAACCGTAAAATGTCAGTCATAGCCTATTAATCAAACTTGGTCGTAGACAAAAGTCGTCCCGTGATGACCACCCATTCATTGTGAATTCTTGTAAAAATAAGGATGATGCGTGAATCTCGGACTGTAGTCTATGACGTTGGCGGATCAACACTCCACATGCAGCGCTTAGCCGTATGAAACATGGTAAGCGTCATAGAATTCCACAGATGGGACTTCAGAATTACTACCACCATCTGTCGGTATTCTCCTGTATGTGCTTACATAAAAAAAAACTGTTTTACATGTTTCGGACCAGATTGGGTCCTTTTTCAACAATTAACAAACTCCACTAATACAGTTGATTATAATATAAGCAAGGCTGTTGAAAATGAACATGATCTGGTCCATAAAATGTATCATAACTTAAATGTGAAATAAAACAAAATATATTTAATTTTTTAATTTTAATTAAATTAAAATTTAATATCGTATTATAAGTGACGCCTCATTGAGGTGATAGAGCATGTCTTGGAGCTTGTCAGGTGATTCGGCTATTAGCACTATGTCGTCTGCAAATCGGAGGTGAGAAATGTACTCTCCGTTAATATTTATTCCAAATTTTGTCCAGGATGTGAGTGCGGGAGTGCGGGAGTGACCTGGATGCGGAAGGCGGAGGATGTGAGTGCGGGAGTGACCTGGATGCGGAGGCGGAGGATTTGAGTGCGGGAGTGACCTGGATGCGGAAGGCGGAGGATGTGAGTGCAGGAGTGAACTGGATGCGGAAGGCGGAGGATGTGAGTGCGGGAGTGACCTGGATGCGGAAGGCGGAGGATCGAAGAGGATGGAGACTCATGCGGGAGGCTTACGTTCAACATACGTGGATACGTGTAAGACGAAAGAATCGCTGTGAACAGTGGTTGAAACCAACTTAAGTGAAGATATTGACATACATTAAGTGTAATATTGCTTCAGATTCAGTGCTGGTGTTGATGGATGCAACATGTTGGACTTTTGATTTTGTGACAATAATGCCGTGTTATTTGTGCGTCAACCATGATATATTTATGACAGGGTTTTTGTTGTTACAAGTCCAACTGTTTACGTCGAGTCTCCTGACGCTAGTTCTGAGTGTGAGGTCATTGACACTAAACGTGTCAATACATTTACATCGCCACACTTATGTTACTTATGTTAGTATGTACTTTAATGACGAATTGAAATGTAATGTATTTTGTAATGTCATTTCAGGAAAATAAAATAACAAATTGTGTAAATTGTGTAAAACAGTGAAAAGATACAGGCTGATGATGATGGTGATGATTATAAGTGATCTTCTCTAACCTTTGATAAAACGTGAATGAAAATTGTATAACTGCCGATCTAATGAGACTGAAAACGCGCCGCTAGTTTTATGTGCTGTTGAAACTTTAGCGATACGCAAACGATCTGTCAAAAATAATTAGTTTGGTTCGAGAATCCCTCAGTCGGATGCGTATTTCCCGCTCGATCGCCCGCCCTCACTAATTCGGATAAATCCAGGGCCGGATAAATACTTTCGGGCGAATCATCGGCTGGGTTTGTCGAGTGTTCGGTCTGAACCGGGGCGCATTGATTGGCTTGTTGGGCAAACAGACGTACCAAGAGCACCAGAGCCTTCCAAACTGTGTGTACAAATTAATGGTTAAATAACTTCTCGGTATTCTTCTGTATGTGCTTTACACAAACAACAAAAAAAACAGGAAGTAACAGCTCTAGAAGTCATCGAAGAATATAATGTTCCACAACAAAGGCCCGATAATTGAGGCTTGTGGACAACCTCTTTCGACAGAGCGACTTATGTATTCGGTATTAGTTTTACTACAATTAACGAAGAACGATTAATTTGATATTGTGGCTTTTGGGTTTAGCCGTTTATGGTGAATTTATTTTGACAAATATATCGACCGCCGTTGCAGGGGTCAAAAGACATTCCATCAACATCAACAGGGATGACGGCTTAATTCTCAAAACAGCACGGCTTCCACCTCTAGCACATACTCTAAAACCTGTACAGACAAGCAAGGACGACCACAGTCCGACATAATTTTCGTGGAGGTACAATTCTTAGAACATTCCTACCGTACACGATTCTCCGGAACAATGCAATTTGAATATGTAGTTGCCATGGAGATATCAAATTAATCATTCTTCGTTAATCGTAGTAAAACTAACACCGAATACATTAGTTGCTCTGTCGAATGAGGTTGTCCACAGGGCTCAATAATCGGGCCTTTTTGTGGAATATTTTCTTTGATGATTTCTGGTTGTCGCTTCCTAGAAATGGCCACAGTCAAGCATATGTTGACGGTGTGATCCTTCTACACAATGGCATCACCAGAAAAGTTCTCTTGAACGAGACTGCGCTGGCACTTAATGCAATTGTAAGATCGTGGACCGTTACAAGCTGAGATTTATGACGGAAATACCTAAAATGTGCTGATGAAAGACTCTTGTCTCACGAGCGTCATGTCGGAGAGTCATGTACGACGGGTATGTTCTGAGAAACGTACATTAACGGTCGTGGAGGTATTCTTTTTAGATCATATTCATCAAACGCGAGAGGTACGTTGCGCTGACGGCTGAACTACTTCAAGGTATCAACTTATTACAAAATCTTCAACCCTGAATCCATTACTCCTGCAATGGCGGTCAAAATATTGGTGCAGCCAAAATCACTACACAAGGAAGCCTAAGTCCAAAATACATTTTACCAAATGTGGCCGCAAAAACCTACAAAACTGTTTAAATGTGCAAAAAATTGAAGCAAGACATCTCGAAATTATTGGCAATTATTTTTTCTTTTCAGTATTTTCTGATCTTTGAACGGCTAACAACAACAGACAGAAAAAACTGTGTCATTGTAACTTAATTTTTACTAGTCAACCTTTTATAGCTGAATTACATTATGTCCAAAAAAGATAAGCTTCGTAGTATTGAAACACAAAAATAGATACAACATTTATCCACAGTCATCACTTCAATTGATGATCCATTGGCATCCCTAAATTTCTGCAGACCCACTTCTAGAGTCGCTAATCATTTCCAGCGTTCCTCTGATCCTGAAACTCCTGAAACCCTCCCGATTGAAAGCCTGCGGTCTGCCGTTGCTCCGTGAAGCGTTGCCTAACGTGACGGATGGGGCTTCAAAAGGCGCTCTCCGTTCGCAATCCGTTAACCGTTATTCGTTACCCCCGGCCCCGCGCTATCCGTTATCGAAAGTCACTGTTTACTTTAAACGGCCAATATTTATTTAAGGCTTATCTTTTGAGGCTTTTATTTAATTAAAAAGCGTTTTAACCTTTTAACCCAGATTTAGCTCTTCCGAAGAGAGGCAGAAATGATTGCTCAGCCTCGTGATGATTATACATTTAATATTGAATTATTTGATTTAAGCCAATGTTAATGCTACAAATGTTTAAGTAAAAAAAAACATTAATTTAAATAATATTGATATTTGTGATGAATTAGATAAAATAGTTGATATTGTATGTTTTGAATTGAGCAAGAACAAAATGGCCCAGATATCATTCATCATCATCAGCCTGTATCCGTCCACTGTTGAACGTATGCTTCCCCACATGAGTCTCTTCAATCCTCTGCCAACGTTCTATATGCCAGTTCTTGGATGGCATTCATTCAACGCTTTTCATAACCATCGATCGCCATCTCTTTGACAGATATGTCCTGCCCCTTGCCCAAATCCAGCAGGTAGCTAGCTGCCTTCGGACTTCTCCGACGAGGCTTGCCAGCCACGGTCGATACGGTCATCATCCAACCACCGGAGAAGGGAGCTGGCAAGGCCACCATGGACACGGTAAGGGCACTCATCGCACGACAGTGACAGCGTGATTGGGAAAATTCAAAATGCTTTCTACGAGGATACTTCCCATCGATTCGCGAGCGAATGGCCGCAAATTGGCTCGTCCCGCCACTACACGAGCCAGCTACTAACCGGCCACGGATTCTTCCGGAGCTACCTCGACAGGTTTGAACAGTTGAAGCCCACATCCCAGGCAGAGTGCCCATGTGACGGCAGCTCTCCGCAGGACGCACCTCACGTTTTGTGGAACTGTCCGCTGCACCACTCTGCTCGGATTGCGCTCTTTGAAGTGGTCCGGCCGGCATTAGGTCCAGTCGGATACCAGGACTTCGTTGCTAACAAACGAAATTACGCTGCTTTTGAGCACTTCTGTGCGTCCGTCTGCAAGAATGCAGACGCAAGTAATGATTTCTAACTGATGTCTGCTATTTGCTGAATAAATTTCCCAACCTTACCATTTCCTTATCCATTCCCACGTACTTCGTGGTTAGCAACGTGTTATCAAAGAAGGCAATTCGAGATTCGCTGAAGTATACTATTTTTGCAGCCTTAGACTAAGGTCTATTTCACATCTTACTGACGCACCTAGAATCACGGGAAGGCCTTTAGCCACTCTCTATCAAGTAGCTTTTTGCGTGCGTCCAGTAACGGGTCCCCATCTGGGTCTCCAAAAACAGGACGGGACAGGGAGGGTTTTCACAAAGCGTGCCAATTGCCAGTTGCGTGTGCCTATTAGTTGGGTAGCTTCCACTAATTGAGTTCTTCTTCGGATATCCTTGTTTTGAATTATATATTTTAAAGAACTTCTTAAAGATAATGACAAGGAATCTAATATTCGTCACAAAAAGAAGCTGTCTTTTCTTTAAGCAGCGTAAGAACTTTAAATGAAATGTACGTGGACTTTCAGGTAAAGAGTTGAGTAAGCAAACACTAAGTATCATGATATCTGAAAGAATATAGAAGATGAGTGATAAATTATGTTCAATGACAATATTGTAACGGTATTCGTTTTATTTATATAGTAAACTGGAAATAAATAATGTCCCATTAAAAATGTGTATATTATTACTTTGTGGCAGTCTATTTATTAATTTATATTATTATTTATATAAAAAAAAGCTTGTGAATAAATGTTGACTGATTGAATAATAAAAAATAATAATATACATCTTTGAATATATACTATAGAGACATCTATCGTTAAACGATGGTAGCAATGGTGTAAATAGAACACCTTTCGCGCATCCGTTCAGGCAGAGAAATAGTCGAGTGGACTACGAGGTGTAAAAAGAAAAAGAGCAAAGGTTGGTTCCAAGGCTCGTGGTTCTAATTCCACGTCTGCCGATATTTTTTCTGAATGAATAATGCGTATATAAAAAAAAATTGATGCATAATTGTATGTGTATATTTAATTACTAATAATATTGAAATACAGTCAATTATCTATAAAATAAGATTAGAGTATTGAATGAATATTCTAATAAAAATTTAAATACATGTCATATTTATGTGCCTTAAAATAAAACAAACATTTGCTTGAAAAATATTCAAAACAAAAATCTTTCTTTACAAGAAATGTGGGCACTATTTTCTTTACACAATAAATAACAAGCCAAGAAAAACATTCTAAAATATTACCCAAATATAATACGAAACATAAAAATAGAATAACAAACAAAAAAATGACTCATGTCGTCAAAACTAGACTGAAACCTTATAATAATAAAATAACTATGTTATTATTACAATATTTTTATAAAAGATCAGTGCTGTATGATATGATAAACGTAAGATGTAAGTTTTTTTTTATAATTAGATTATTTTATATCTTTTCTTCCCGTATCCGTTCCATCTATACAGCATATGGTAACGTTCCATGCCTTGTTCTAAGACACCTCTGCACACGAAGATTCACCTTTTTTAAATTGAATGTAAGCACATACGGGAGAATACCGACAGATGATGATGGTATAATTTTGAAGTCTCATTTGTGGAATGCTATGACGCTTACCATGGTGCATACGGCTAACCGCTACATGTGAAGCGTTGATCCGCCAACGTCATAGCGTCATAGACTACAGCCCAAGATTCACACATCATCCTTATTATTACAAGAATTTACTATGAATTGGTGGTCTTCACGCGACGAATTTCGTCTACCACCAATTTTGAATAATATGCTATGACTGGCATTTTACGGGTGAGGGATCAAATTCAAACCAACCGGGGTATTTTGGAGCTCAGAAATGTTTTTTTTTTTTTTTTTATATCCGTCGGGGATCGAACCCACGACCTTTGGATTGCAAAGCAAACGCTTTGACCATTGAGCTATACCCGCTGGCATATTCCTGCTGTATCTGGGTTCATATATGGTTCCCGACGACCTTTGGTGCCTGTGAACTAAAAGAGATGAAAATAATAGTACACGTCGAATATTTTGTGTAATTTGTTAATTATTTCAAAACAGAGTGCTTAAATAAAATCAAATGATAAGCCCAAAGCTTCCGATGCCTAAACAATTTGATTCTAAGAGATAGTAAGCTTAATGGTTATTGATAAGTGATTAATATTGATAAACACATAAATATCTATGAAAAACATAATTTGTATGATATTTCTCTCATCAATATTAGAAAAACACGTTTTTCATAAGAGAAATGTCATAATATATAATCGTGTCGGAAATAACAGGGTTAGATCCTGTCTGCCTAGAAGTGGGCGACGTCGATGGCGTTTCTTCTGGCCACCATCAGGTCTTCCTGGGTGCAGCTATTCGGGCACTCCAGAAGGTGTGACAGGGTCTGCTCCACGCCGCAGTCACATTCAGACGGTCCGCTGTAAAACTGCCAGGCTTTCATTTTTGTCATAATGATTGATTATTGCTGAAAACCTCGATATGCGATATTTCGTCTCTTATTTTTGTTCGCTCGTCAGACACGCATGTGTCGTCATTTTATAATTATTTGTTCTATGGATCGCCACTTACGGCTGAGTGTCACCAGCTAAGAGCGCTTGGTAGGAAGCCGTCAGTCTGTGTCTGCTCGAGGCGATAACAACACGTCATTTCTCAAAGAGATCGAAAGTTTGTTAACCTTCAAATTAAATATATATGCTTCTAAAAAATACTGTGTTCTTCATCTGTTCCTTATTCCGCCACCACGCGCTCCGATAACTATCCCGGTGACGTGAAATCGTTTTTCCTTAAATAAGGGGATGTTAAGATATTATTTGTTGTAGATTTATACGTATATATGGATTTGTTATTTGTTTAATGTTGATATAGAATTATAGATCTTCAATTATCTATACAGTATTAGAATATTGAAATATATATATTTAAAAAAAACAGAAATAATTTAAAGTAATATTTTTTTTTCTTGTTGTCATATGGATTATTTAAGATATTTAGAAAAATTAAAATACGAGTTACAACATTAAATTTGAAATTTTCACTACACTCGAGCTCGATTCTTTACCTTCTTTTCCGTTGGAATGATCTCATTTTACCGTTAAGAGTTCGCATTTTAATTGGTTTCCTTCATCCCGAGCCTGAATCTGAGGTTCTGGTTTCCCGGGTGATTGACGTCAGCTGTCCACAGCAGCCTTCACAAGGGACGTCATCGGCTCTCTCCTCTTAGGAACCGATAAGACTCCAAACCCATCGAAGCCTTGTGCTTCCACAACGGAGAAATCGTAAGGAAGCGATTTCAAAAAATTGACTTGATTTTGATAACGCTGATATCAACTCGATGTAGCCCTTGCAGGCTGGTGCAAAAAAGCCTTGATATACGATCTTTCGTAAATTTTTTTAGCTCATCTGACATGTATATATAATATTGTTAGACTAAGTATACATTAAATAGTCATAAGAGATGGCACTTACAGGCGTCATTTGTTTCTTCCGACCTATTACTTAGCCGTTACATGTTATGTGACAGCAGATAGTTCGTCAAATGGCCGACATGTACTCAGAGGGCGCTTAGTGAGAGTGTTACTTCGCGGTTCAAGTCACTTTGTGCCCGATTACCGTCTGAGATACACCATTCATTGTTTGTGGCCCGGGCAGAATACCGAAGTTTGTCAATATTTAACTTAGAAATAAAGTGCAGTGCACCCCTCGAAAAGTTCTTTTGTTTCATGACATGCTCCCTATCCATTCACCTCAAATTTATTAAAATTTACCATACAAACTATAATGTTTTCGGCCCAACAGTGGGCCGCAGTCCATTGGAGAACACTAATGATATATACTTAGTTAATTTTGAGCACTAAAATACGACAATATGGCTAAATATAAGGTTCAAAACTCCGTGAAAAGCTCTTGACGACAGAATACTTAGTGATATCCTCCTCGGGTATTTCGGACATCGATTAACTGGAGGAAGGATGCAGGATCAGGTTCACATTATAAACAACTTGATTCTATTTCACTATACACGTTTATTCGTCAAACACTTGCTACAAAAAGACCGTTGTGGCCCACGCCATAAAGGCATGACCGCAACGGACAGCTCGCGGCGCGCTCTGACAAGTTGGCAGTGCCGACCGCCAAGATGACAGTCGTACCAACTGGCAGTGGGCCAACTGTCATAACAAATATTTTTGGCGTATGCAAACACCGCTTAACATTATATAAGTAAACTAACATTCGATGTAGATGTCAGGCGAGCGAACAAAAATAAGAGACAAAAGATCGTTTGTCGAGGCTTTACGGCATCGGCTTTAAGGAGCTATATCAAGCTGATATCATTAGATATTATGCGTGATGAAGGGGTTAAATATGTTTTACCACAAAAAAAAGATAATTAAAATGAGTTTAAAAACACGTGGATGATTTTAAATGACTTTAAGCGACTTATCAAATATATGCGACGATTATATTCTGTACAGTGTATTCTATAAAGATTTTAACCAGTGGCGTAGCTCGGGTATTTGCAGGTTTTTGGGGTCAGTTGCATAACAATTGTGCTCGGTGAGGCTGGGAATAGGTGAAGGCACAAATGCAAGCATAAATAAAATCGATTAGAATGGATTCTGTGCTCCGGGGGGCGGGCACGGAGAAGGGGGCTCAACAAAGGGGCGCCAGCGCTTTTCAAATGGAGCGGTATCATTTGCACTCACCGGTAAAGAGGTAACCAAATATTTAATAAATGCAAGAAATAATTATATTTTTTGCAAACAATTGGAAGCCATCACATTTCGGAGTATTTTTATATTTTTCTTTTACCATATCCCTTTCTAATTTGAAGCATATAAATACGACAGCCGGGCTGCATAGCTTAGTAGTTAAAGCAAAAAACCCTACCTTTTATTTGTGATCAAATCTAAGCTCTAAAAAATATCCAGGCCTCGGGAGCATCGAGTTGACCATATGATTTCCTTAAAAGCGCTGATTTTTTATATTTTTTATGCAAGCACATAAAGGAGAATACCGACAGATGGTTATAGTAATTCTGAAGTCTCATTTGTGGAATTCTATGACGCTAACTATGGGTGTATATGGCTAAGCGCTGCACGTGGATTGTTGATCCGCCAACGTCATAGAATACAGCCCGAGATTCACGCATCATCATTACAGGAATTTACTATTAATGGGTGGTCTTCCCGGGACGACTTTCGTCTGCCACCATTTTTAATTTTAGGCTTTGACTGGCATTTTACGGGTGAGGGATCAAATTCACACTAACCGGAGGTATTTTAAAGCTCAAAAATTTATTATTGATTAATAATAATTTTTTTTAATATCCGTCGGGGATCGAACCCATGACCTTTGGCTTGCAAAGCAAACGATTTGACTATTGAGCTATACCCCACCGGCAAATAATTGATTATTGAACACCGGAATATTTTTTTGGTACTATAGCTGCAATTTATGCAAGCTCGCCGGCTCTTGCCCTGGAGGCTCCCGGAGCCATCTATGTTCCCATGTAGACCTCCGAGTGCAGGTATTCTGGGAAAAGGCATAGACAAGATGGGCTTACAAAACTGTGTATTTACGATAATTGTGGTGTCCATATGATCCACATATGTAGCGGGTATGGTAAAAAACAGCACCACAAGTTGCCGTTTCACAGTTTTGTACGCTCAGATTTTCTGTCATGTCCCAGAACACCTGTAGCCGCGAACTTTCATAGACTGCGGCTGTAGTCTTCTTCGTAGTATCAATCCGGTGGATTGGTTTGCAGCAACAAAATCTTGCATCTCGATCCTAAAGCTGTAGTACCAGATAAATATTTAAGTGTTCAAAAAACAGCGTTTCTTTAAGGAGATTGATGATGAGCCCGACGCTTTTATACATAATTATTGTGATGTTTCTTGTAAAATTGTAAATTAGAACGTTAAAATTTTTTGTGTTAATATAATAAAATTTAAGCAAATTTTAGAATATTACTTACATTTTAAGCATTCACTTTGATATTAATTTAATTATTAAATATTGTAATATTTCACTCTGAGTATTGCTTACAAACTAACTGGAAGACTGCAGTTCCGTCATAAATGAAAACTTCATCAGCTTCAATGTTTGTTGGAACTGAATATTTTATACACATTTGAACTGATGAAGCTTAATTGACGGCGTAACTGCAGTCTTTCGGCAAGTGATTAAACAGTGCTCATGTGATCCATATTAAAAGGAGGTATAAAATGTTTATCGAGTTATTAAATAATTCAATTGTGCTTGAAAGCCCCTGCCTTGCCTAGGTACCCGGTCGTCCAGCGTGTTGACAGTTGTAGGCAGGGCAGCGCCTCTCAACCCCTGGCCCGCGGCGCCTATTTGCCCCAATTTGCTGCGATCTCTGCTGCGGTCGTGTTCCACGTCTCTGCGTAACTATCTATCTATATACTCGAACATTCTATCTATCTATCTACGTTATATCTATCTACGTTATATCTATCTACGTTCTATCTATTTATTCTATCCATCTATGTATAATACGAATATAATATTAATTATTAATTTATATTTACTTTAGATTTAATTCTATATATAGTGTCTTAAATTTTTATTTATATAATGTTAGTATTATATCAAAATCATGTAAATGTATAAGTGTGTATATGTAAAATTCTGTATAATTATATAAAACTGTAAAATAACATAGATGAATCCCACGCCACACACAAGATCTTATCTTTAAGTGGTGTGGTAAGCGAATCTAAAAAAAATAAAAAATAAAGATTGCAATGTAAATTACTGTGTAAAAATTGTATCTTTTTATATTTGATTAAATAAAAAAATAAAAATATCTTTACATAATAAACTTATCAGAATATTATGTATTACTCTGTATCATATATAATTCTATCATATCATATATCTGTGGACTTCTATGACGCTTACCATGGTGTATATGGCTAAGCGCTGCATGTGGAGTGTTGACCCGCCAACGTCATAGACTACAGCCCGAGATTCACACATCATCCTTTATTATTACAGGAATTTACTATGAATGGGTGGTCTTCACGGGACGGCTTTCGTCTACCACCAATTTTAATTAATAGGCTATGACTGACACTTTACGGGTGGTAGATCAAATTCACACCAACCGGGGGTATTTTAGAGCTCAGAAATCGATTAAAAATCCTTTTTTTAATCTCCGTCGGGGATCGAACCCACGGCCTTTGGCTTGCAAAGCAAACGCTTTGACCATTGAGCTATGACCACCGGCAAAATATAATATATTATTTTATGATATAAGTTATATTAGAAAAATGATTAAATTTAATTACAGCAGTCGTAGTGGAATAAAAAAAACTATCACTTTCGTGTATTATTTTATTTTTATGTTGAAATTCTCCTCTTTAAGTAAGTTCCTTCTTGAATTGCGTGGTGGCAGGATGAGGAGCAGAAGAACTACACACAGAGTTTTCCAGAAGCATATATATTTTCATGATAAACTTTACAAATTACTATATAACTAGTCCTCCTAACGGTATTAAAAAATGTCAACACAGGCGTGTCCGATGAGTGAACGAAAATAAGAGACGGAAGATTTTATATCGAGGTTTTAGGTACCAGTCAGCAAGGGCTATATCATGCTGATGTTAATGTAAGCACATACAGGAGAATATCTACAGATGGTGATAATAATTATGAAGTTTCATCTGTGGATTCTATTACACTTACCATTCTACAAATGGCTAAACGCTACATGTGCAGTGTTGATCCGCTAACGTCATAGACTACAGGCCGACATTCACGCACCATCCTTAAGGGCAGCTGTAGGTTATGCGGTATCAGAAAAATATGGACCACCAAGGTTCACGTTCGTATATCGATTCACTATTGTATGGAATGCTACCTTTTCCACTGTCTCAGAAAGTCAAGCCATCGTACCACGAGTACCTGATGACATCCTCATCTCTAAGTTCGTTATTGAATTGTGTGGTGGCGGGATGAGGAGCAGAAGAACAACAAAAATACTTTTCCAGAAGCACATAAATTTTCATGATAAACTTAACAAACTTCCGGCCCTAGCGGAATAACATGCCGGGCCGGCCATTATACGACCTCGTCGCGGTCGGCACACAACTGACTGGGCACCGGGCGCCGTGTTCGGTGACACCCAACGCCGCAAGTGGCCATCTATATAGCTAGTCCTTCTAACGGCATTAAAAAATGACATCACATGCGTGTCTGATGAGCGATCGAAAATAAGAGACGAAAGATTGTGCATCGAGGTTTTCGGTACCAGTCAGCAAGGGCTATATCATGATGATGTCAATGTTTTTAAAACCAAACCTACAGCGCTGTAGTGTCGGCACTTTGTTTTGATCGAGTAAAGCTTCAATTCTCTGATATTGCTCATAATATTAAACGACGTTTTAGCGTTTTAAAGATAGTTAGCGTGCTTCTTCTGCAATCCACCGCTCTCAGTAATATATATTTAAAAAATGGATGCATAAAGAAGATAAATAGAAAAGTATTCACAAATACGCTAAGCAGTTTGCCTATGATAAAAAAGTATCAAATTCACTGTCTACTAAACTAGTCTTTAATCATTTCGTTGCGGCTCAGTGGAATACAAATTATACTGTCAATACAGCGTTTATTTTTCAAACCATTTTTTTGAATTTTTCAAACCAGTTTACAGAAAAATCGCTCCTGTGACCCTACCGTAGATATTACAATGAGTACTGAAAGTAGCAAAACGATATATCGTGTCTAGCAATTTCAACGGTAGGTGAATCTTAGACGGTATATATCGGCTACCGATGCGAAAGGGTTAAAGACGCAGTTTGAAAAATCAGTTTGTTAGAAATTCTGCTAGGGTTGTCAAAAGTTTGTCGGGGTTTATCGGGCTCATTAACGGAGATACCGCTCTCGCCGAAAGTGCCAAGACGGCTGTGTTATTGTTATGGCCATGATAGTCGAGGAGAGGCGTTTTTAAAGCGGGACTTTGGCCCAGATGTGTCACAGACAGGCGGACCTTGCGGCTAATGGCCGGTCGCCAGCGGGGACGGCGATTAGGTGCTGCTGCGGCGTCCTCTGCCAGAAACTATCCGACAGGGCGCGTGTTTACCGGTAAACTTTAAAGTTAGTTATCGGTAAAAAATAAAGAATGACAACGATACAGGCACTTTTCTTCTATTCTTTTTTATAACTGTAAATCATGGCACTTAACCAAATAGGTGCCTGCGAAGGGTACTGGAGGTACGACGGTTTGACTTGTGAGGAATAACGAGGTGCGGTAGTAGCGGATTAGACAGACTTTCATACTATAGTCAGTTAAGAGAGGTAGGCGGACCTTGTTAGGATACTTACCTAGGACACCACAGTATAACATACAGTAGAGCAACTTTTTTTCAAACCCTTTGGAAGCCTGTCGGGAACTACACATAAAATGTTGATATAGGAAATTGATAATTTATAAAATTTAATGATTTGGGAATGTCGGCTTGTTGTACAAGACGCTGGCGGATCAACATTACACGTGAAGCATTAAGCCATACTTGAAAACGACACGTGTCATAGAATCATGTCAAATTTTTATCCTAAAATTGGTTAGGAGATCAATGTGGACCAAACTGGAGCATGTTTTTCAGATACCGCGAGAGAGCATAAATTAATGCTGTTTTTTTCATGCACTTACGATCTTGACGTACTCAAAGGCTGTCGGAAACAAAACTTATAAAGAACTCAGAGGAGCTCCGGTGGTAGAGTTGATTTGAAATTGATATTTACGTTAGAAAAGTGAAGTAGAAAAAAATTAAAAAAAACAATTATTTATCGATGCTTGATTTAAAAACCGATTTACCGATAGTTGATAAAAAAAAACCCGATTCCCCGATATTTTTCTAAGCCTTGTTGATGACAAGACACTATCCTCCTGTCTATGGTCCTGTCATCCATCTTTTTGTACCGAAGAAGTGAGAAATAAAAAATGTCGTATCGAGAATAAGAAAGGGCGTATTGAGTTTCTTATTTCTAACAAGGATATGGGCTATGACATATAAGGTTATGTTAGGTATGCAAGACTTGCAAGTGGACAAGAATAAAGGATTGCTTTAGGTAAAAATAATTAATGGGTATATATATTTTTTGTATCTTAATATCCTCAAGTATATAATTATAACTGATTATTGTATGAAATTAAGGTTTTCAACTGACAATATTAGGTAAAACTGCATAATTATAATTTTAAATTAATTAAAACTAAGAAATTAAGAAATATTTAGTTTTGATTCACAATTTATTTTGAATGATTACATATTTCGCCCTCCCTGGAGACCATCTTCAATAATGATTTTATCATTATTGAATTTATTTTTAATTTCTTAATTCTCTTTTTTATTTATTTTATCAAAAGTGAAGATGGTCTCCAGGGAGGCCGAAACATGTAATCATTTAAAATAAATTGTAAATCAAAAGTAAATATTTTTAATTTATTATTTTTTTAATTAAAATTAATTTATAATTATGATTATTGTATGCTTAGTTTCATAATCGTAGGACAAGGCAAGGGTCGTAGAACCATATTACGAAAATTTGTGGCATTCATAATACAGTGGTACCTTGACATAAGAGTGTCACAATAAACGAATTTTTTGAGATACGAGCCGTCGAACTAACGGTTTTTGCTTTAAAGAATACGAGCAAAATTTGAGATACGAGCAATCGGCTTAGCAAAAAACACCTAGAAAAAGTCGCAACTGGTCATCCATCGGAGCTATTTGATGACACTTTGAGAATACAAGCAAGGTTGAGGAACGAATTAAGCTCGTATGTCTAGATACCACTATATATTCATTATCTAGTAAGTTCATATAAAAGAAAAAAATGGTTAATTACTCGTAAAAGCGTTTCGTGGTACGTTTTTTTTCAGTAAGGTAGATAAATACATCCATTATAAAAAAGGTTAAGCTTATAAAATTTAATTATTAATATATTATGATAATTATACTGAATTTACGATGAGTACCACAGTGTCAATCACTAAAATATAGTTATTTAATGAAAGGTATTAATTGTGAATTAGAGTTAAATAATTAGTTCCTGGAGAGACCACGTCACGAACAATGAGGTTCTCAGAATAATCAAGGAAGATAGGCAACTAATAAGAACCATCTCAGAGAGGCGAGCCCGATGGATTGGTCACATCATGCGGCACGATGGACTTCTTCACGATATTGTGGAAGGGATGGCTGAGGGTAGAAACTGTAGAGGGCGCCCTAGACGGGAGTATTTGCAGCAAGTATTCGAGGACATGAACTGTAGCGCTTATGCTGAGCTGAAAAGGGTTGCGGAGGACCGAGAGGAATGGAGATCGAGATGCAAGATTCTGTTGCTGCAAACCAATCCACCGGATTGATACTACGAAGAAGAAGAATTAAATTTTAATATTTTCAAGAACGAAAAAAGGTTTTCATACAGTTTGATGAATGAAATAAACACAGGTTCTGCAAGTTTTTAGTTGCATTATATAACTAAAGGGTGCAGTTTTTAGTGTTGCCATCGTGGCTCTCTAATGGGATGCGGTCTCTAATCCGCTTATCCCCGTCCGGCCCTGCAGATAATCGGATCAACCCAGTTCGCCCCTGGACTTGATAGTAGAGAGAGCAGAGAGGTATATGTTAGAGAGTAGAGGTATATAGGTAGAGGTATATAGGCTGTGGCATAGTCACATAAGAGTATATGTAATGTCCTGACATTGCTGGTGCCTTACTAATGATGTACATCCACTTATTGGATCCCGATACGTTTGGTGATATTGTGAAAGAAATCATTTTTATGTAAAATATACTCGTTCATATGTAATAAGCGTTGATCTCGATAGATCATTGAATTTAAGCAACATTCGACGTGGACCAAAAATTAGATGGCTTATAGCTTTTTTTTTTTATGTAAACACATACATGAGAATAGCGACAGATGATGATAGTAATTCTGAAGTCTCACCTGTGATATTCTGTGACGCTTACCATGCTGCATATGGCTAAGCGCATGTGAAGTGATGATCCGTCAACGTCATAGACTACAGCCCGACATTTCAGCATCATCCTTATTATTACAGGAATTTACTATGAATGGGTGGTCCTCACGGGACGACTTTCGTCTACCATCAATTTTAATCAATAGGCTATGACTGGCATTTCACGGGTGAGGGATCAAATTCACACCAACCGGGGTATTTGGGAGCTCAGAAATCGATTAAAAAACATTTTTTTTAAATCTCTGTCGGGGATCGAATGCACAACCTTTGGCTTGTAAAGCAAACGCATTGACCATTGAGCTATATAGGTACGGCTTGCCGCGAATTATTGGTTAAGTTGACCCAAATGGTACAGGACTTGTGAGCATCGGGTTAATCGTACGATATCTGTAAAAAAGCTTATCAATTAATATTAAGAATATGCCTCGTATTATGCAGCCAATTACACATTAATATCTTCATTAGTGTTTGAGATACCCGTTTGTAAACAGCCAAAAGTGGTATGTGTTCCCAAGCGTGTGAGTGGCACGTATCCAATGGACAATGCGTAGAAAACGATAAGACTTATATTATTACATGGAATTAGGTATAAAGTGGGTACCGAGTAATTCATACATAGTAGAATCATATATTGAAATCGTTCGTCCAATTTCCCGCAATAATATAACCGCGCGAAATTGACGCGCCAAAATTCTGGCGCCAAAACTGCCGCTGACATTCCGTGTCTATGGCTCCGCGCCTCTATGACAAATATATGATTCTAAATGGTTATATTAGCATGGACGTATAACATGTATGCAGCATATTATTTATGGTACAATGAGCACGATATTTTGTCGATTCAAAGTAACTAGTATATTTTAGAGATAAATGGACGTCTTAAGCGCGGTTCGTGTTAAGAAACCGTAGTTAAAAGCAACGTGCGGACGGACATAAACTTGAATAGATCACCGCCTGTTGCTTACCGCTTGTTGCTTTTTGGGTTGAGCCACTTCTTAGGACCATTAAAATTTATGAGTTTAGAGCGATTGATATTTCCTTAACCTTTATCCGCTCAGTGATCCCGTACGGGACCGGTGATTATCGTCGTTCAATGCCTAGCGGTCCCGTACGGGACCAGTGCTTATGGTACATTTTGCTATTGGATTACACTGATTTATGATAATAGTATTCAAAATATGAATGTATAATGACTTTGAGATTCTGATCCATAATTTTATTTTCGGTTTCGATACACATTTTTTTCATAATGAGTTATGTAAGCATCTTCGTTAAAAGGTCGGCTTTTGTGATTTGAATTGTGTTATATTATGAGAACTGTAATAAATAAGCCTTATGTCTTTATTATTTTATATTATTTAATTTTTGTAATTTGGTGGTATTAGATGCTTTAAGTTGTGTGTACTTTTTATAGTTTTAATTCTTTAACTGTAATATGTAACTATATAAAATGTGATAAATTTTAAATAAACCGATATAATAGAATACAATAGAATAAAATAAACCAACATCTATCATACGATGATAACTTATATAGAATATAATTACCTGGGCAAAAATGGTTGGTTCCGAAGGTCCGCTGGTATTTATATTTATTATTATATTATAAGGTCTGCCGATATTTTTTCTGAATGAATTGACTCGTTTAAAGAATTTTATATAAATTGGATGACTAGTTTTAGAGATAAAGTTCTTTATAAAATAGTTAACGGGTTTCGCTAAATTTGCGAGAAAAAATGCTCGGGCAGTGAGCTACCTCTATTGCTCACGGCGCACGGGCGTGTAAAGGTTAATATAGTGGAATTAATGTCGGCGCTGTTCTAAAACATCGTAATATATTCATCATCTGTAATTTATTTAAAATTATTGAATAATGTATATTACGTTATATGTATATGTAGAATGTTCGTGTCCTATCTGATCATTTCCTAAAACGCAGCATAACTTCAGTCCCGGCTTTAGACCCTGCAGCGCCCAGGGCAATTTATTTTCTAGAGCCACATACTGTTTATATTTAAAGATATATAAAAAAGATTGGCTACTCTCGGCGCTCCTAGTTTATTTAGCGCCCTGGGGCACCGACCCACTGCGCCACCCCCTCAAACCGGCACTGTATAACTTCCTTCTCACAAATCCGATCACAACACTCACATTCACCCACATTCCGACACCGTAAATACTAAAGGCCAAATCTTAGTCACAAATTAAAAAATATCCTCATAAGAGGTTTTTCTGTAGTTTTTAAACATTCTTTCAAATATAAAAGTTCTTGATATTTCACATGCAGTCGAAAATCAATCAAAAAACTCATATCGAATATCAAACATGCGTAAAATTAGCGAATTTAAAATTCGTATCAGTGAAAAGATTAAATCCGAGCCAATATTCATATTTCCCGCGCTGAAAACATGTCAAACGCATAATGTTGGAATTCGATTCGAATCCGGTTCGAAAATTGATAAGAAAACATGGCGTCAAAAATTGCCTCGATCGGATTTCCAGTCGTCTGCTTTACCGACCGAAGCATTCGGCAAATCGTCATTATTAAGCTAAAGAGTAAATAAACCGATCCTGGTTCTCATGTGAACGATCAGAAGTTCGAATCTTGGTTAACCTTTGATATTAAAAAAAATAATCTTTTAAATACATAAATACTTTTTATCTTTCTTTAATATGAATCATTTTTAGTGCTGTTTCGTTTTCATTGAGAGCTAAGTCAGTTCTCCATGTTCATAAACATACTATGCATGTGAACAACTCATAAAGATTTCATTGGAATCGAAACTGCGGTCTACAGTATGTGAATATTATTAAAATTATGAACTCCATAATCGATGACTCAATATTATTGCAGGAAAATACGTTCAATGTTCCCTCCCGGTTCACTAGAGGCAGTAACCTGCTACATGTAAGGACATCCAAAACCAACAATGGTTTCTACTCTACTATGTTGAGAATATGTAGACTAGTCAACTCCTCTAGTGACTTGGAATTTTTCGGGCAGGACCTTCCGGCATTTCGCAGATCCCTCTACTGATGTGCGAGATGTCTGTTTTATCTACTCATGTTCATGTTTTGTCCAAATATATTGTCTTAGCTTAAATATTTATTCTGTTTTACCATTTTATTTATTGTATTTTCCAATTTACAACCGTATGTATTGGCCTTGGCCGTTTATAAAAATAAATAAAAGTAAATACACAATGTTCTCCGTGAGCAATGTTAAAAGAATTAATAAATTTGTGTTTTATTTCTTTCCGTATCCGTTCTATATCTGAAAAATTTCGCCACCACATATTCTTGATACATAGTTCTATCAGTTGCCAATGTCCATGTTTCGTCCCTGCAGCAGAAGGCGAGGTCCACCTGTGAATATATATGGTTCCCGACGGTCTCCAGGGAAGAAGCCAGAGGACTTGAGGAAACAATAACTGTAGTGTTTTATGTAAATCGGAAGATTAGCTCGACGTATCAAGTCCTGTACTATTTGGTTTTAAAGAGCAGCTAAACACGTGATATTGAAAGAGCTTATTAATTATTAAAAAAAAATTAACATCACGTGACATCGAATCTCTGGTTTATTAAGCAAGCGACTTACCTTGCTAGCAAAATAAAATGTTATGAATTAATGCGTAAATAAATAAAAAAAAACTATACTGTGGCATTCTCATGTTATGTTCGAAATAGCTTCGGTAGGATTTTCAGAAGTCTGCTTTGCCGATCGAGGATTCGGCCAATCAGCGTCGTTCGCGCCAACATTATGGCGCCAAATCTAATTATTATTTTTATTCGACAGGTTTCCGCGGGCGATTTTTGGCGCGCTTATTTGGCGAATTTTCACCGGAAGGTTTCCTCACAGTCGCCCGGCTAATATCGCGGTGATGTGCCTCCGGGCGACTGACAAAGGTACGAACTCTTGGAAGCGAGTGTGTCGTACAGTAAGTAACTGAAGAAATACACAAAAAAAAGAATAAATATATTAGTATTTTCTAACTTGTTTTAACAAAGATCACACTGAGCACTGTTAACTCACTTGCTGAACTTACACCACGGTTATGCCTTCCTTACACCAGTATGCAGGGACATTATTTAAGATAACCAACCTAAAAAATGATGAATGGACAGTTTCAAGACATGCTCTAGGTTTACAATGAAGCAAGAAGCAAAATTGGTTTGAATATGAAGCTGGATAAAACTAAAGCCTTGATAAAAAGTCGTAAATGCCAGACTTTTGAGTCGATTTCCTTGGAGGAACAAAAATTGAGGTTGTAAATGAATATATTTATCTGGGACGAGTAATCCAAACAGGATGAAATTAATGTTTTTTTTTTTTTTTTAATGAATAGTTGGTTTCCAAGGTCCGCGGTTCGCTTCTGCCGTTATTTTTGTGCTTGGATTGACGCGTTGAAAAAAGAATTTTATGTATAGTATATGTATATTTAAGTAAGGATGAAATTACTTTTCAAAAGATATTAACAGGCATATATAACTAGAATGAGCAAAATTTGGAAAACTTAAGTACATTTTTAAAACGAAAATATCGCAATATCCTAAAAGGCGTTTAACTAATGTTAACCGATATATACCAGTATTAACTTATGAAGTTTATATGTGGAATCTATCAGCAAGTTTTACACATAAAATAAACTTCAAAGTCACCCAACGTGCTATGGAGAGGTCTATGCTGAAGTTTTAAATTACTATATCTATCTGGGAAAAGTAATACAACTAGGACAAATTATTTTTTCAAAAGAAATCGACAGGCGTATACAACTGGGATGAGCAGCATTTTGAAAACTAAAGTTCATTTTTAAAGCGAACATTTGGTATCTTAAAACTAAGGAGTTTAACCAATGCATACTCCCTGTATTAACTTATGGCGCAGAGACGTGGAATCTAACAGCAAGTCTTACCCATATAATAAAGGTCATCCAGCGTGCTATGAAGAGATCCATGCTCGAAGTGTATCTAAAATATAGAATACAAAACGATGATATCCAAAGAAAAACTCAAGTAGAGGATGCTATTCAACGAATAGGCACAGTCAAGTGGCAAAGGGCAGGACATATCTATCGAAGAGACGACGGTCGATGGGGAAGAAAAAGTGTGGAAGTGGCGTCTAAAAGCAAGCAAACGGAACATTGGCCGACCCCCTGCAAGACGGACTGACTACATCAGAAAAATAGCGGGAGAAGCCTGGATACGGAAAGCGAGGGATCTAAGAGGATAGAGTCTCATGCTGGAGGCCTACGTTCAACACTGCACGGACACAGGCTGATGATGGTGAACCTAATATTGTACAAAGATATTATTCAGAGAAATATATATTTAAATGACGGTTTAGCTTCATCCGCGACTGTACGCTCGTGGTTTGGTATCATTATAATCCGAGGCATTTCGGTTTATGGAAATGGATCGAACATCATCGTTTGGCTGTTGATGGGTGGTTGTGTGGGGGAGGGGGGTTCTTCAAATAGGATAATGTGGTGGTGGGGGGATAAATATTATAATATATTTTCATGGCGGTACTTTCCCA
Organism: Glossosoma conforme; assembly: GCA_022606575.1. Lineage (NCBI taxonomy): Eukaryota > Metazoa > Arthropoda > Insecta > Trichoptera > Glossosomatidae > Glossosoma > Glossosoma conforme. The sequence continues at coordinate 2,087,761 of JAGTXR010000058.1, read as the reverse complement.
AGCACACATGAACACCTCGATCACTTATAGCCGTTATATCATCCGATTGAAATATTTTTTGAATTAATATAACATTGATGTTTATGCATCCATATATTCGTAAGTTATCATTATCCTTTAAAAGGTTTATACATAAAAGGTAAACAAATCTAAAGTTTGCCATTCTTCTTCGTAGTATGAATCCGGTGGATTGGTTTGCAGCAACAGAATCTTGCATCTCTATCTCCATTCCTCTTGGTCCTCCGCAACCCTTTTCAGCTCAGCATAAGCGCTACAATTCATTTCCTCGAATATTTGCTGCAAATACTCCCGTCTAGGGCGCCCTCTACAGTTTCTACCCTCAACCATCCCCTCCACAATATCGTGAAGAAGACCATCGTGGCGCATGATGTGACCAATCCATCATGCGCCTCGACGCCATTATGTTTCATATTAAAAGCAAAGCCAGTGGGTATAGCTCAATAGTCAAAGCGTTTGCTTTGCAAGTCAAAGGTCGTGGGTTCGATCCCCGACGGAGATTAAAAAAAAAGGATTTTCAATCGATTTCTGAGCTCTCAAATACTCCGGTTGGTATGAATATGATCCCTCACCCGTAAAATTCCAGTCACAGCCTATTAATTAAAAATTGGTGTTAGAAAAAAGTCGTCACGCGAAGACCACACATTCATAGTAAATTCCTGTAAATAATAAGGATGATGCGTGAAACTCGGGCTGTAGTCTATGACGTGTGCGGATTAACACTCCAGCGCTTAGCCATATGCACCATGGTAAGCGTCATAAAATTCAACAGATGAGACTTCAGAATTACTATTACCATCTGTTGGTTTTCTTCTGTATGAGCTTACATAAAAAAATTCAAATGCCTGTTTGGCAAAATGTCTGTCGCCAAATGTCCGACAGGCGACGCCGAGAAAAAAAGAAAGGCAACAAAGGAAGAACAAAATCTATAAATATTGCACAAACAAAAAAAGTGGAATGTTCTTATCTTACATTGGATGAAAAGGAATGCATTTATGAGTAAATAACCATCGTAGATAATATTCCGGACGATACTTGGAATTCCAAGACTCTGGTATTGATGGACGAGATTGGTTTAGAACCGCATAGTGAAGCGGTCATAAGCTAGCGGATCGCGATCCAGTCAAGGCACTGGGGAACGAGGCAGGGGTTACCAAGTGAGTTGAGATGGCGCTTTCCAAGAAGTTAATCTCACTGTCATATAGAGTGGTGCGGATTATGGCCGTTGTTATTATGATGGCGAAGGTATTTTGCGCCATAAAATTTAGACTATCTAAAGAGCTTAAAGAAGATTTATATTGATGTGTAAATCAATGTGAAAACTATTAAAGGTGATAAATATATGTCATTTAAATACAATGTGTTTGGTGGAACAACGGAGCTGTGTCAAGATGAAGCAGCGATACTGGCGGACGACAAAATATCATGGCATAGATTTGTGGTAGTTAGAAGAAATTCACTTAACATGGATCAACTTAACCCTTTCGTTACGGCTCGGTGGAATACACATTATACTGTCAATACGGTGTGAATTTTTCAAACCATTTTTTTTTTGCTTAAAACTAGAATTTGAAGCATAAGCATTGGTTCTTCTGTCTTTTAGCTATCAGATGATGCATAAAAAATTATTATATTAAACAAACGTTAATTATGTAACTCCATACATGTGGTGGCATTAAAACATGTGGTTTACAGAAAAATCGCTCCTGTGACGAAACCTAAAGATATTTATTTACATGCTTTACAGATTACTGTAAAGAATACGTGTAGGTTGATAAAGGGAATGACTGCACTTACAATTTCCTACCATTGATGTCACAATGAGTACTGAAAATAGCAGAACGATATATCACGTCAACGGTCAGGGAATCTTTGACGGCATATGCCGACAACAGATGCGAAAGGGTTAACAGTCCGCATTCAATGCCATGATTACTATTGAAAGGCTCGAGTATTTTAAAAATATTGTCGTTCAGGTCACTGACAATATTTATTAGTGGTGCAGAACGAGCTAGCTCACCATCTTAGGAAAAGGACCGGCATTTCTTAAGTTAAATCAATTAGTAAATAAAATAAAATAAATCGGCAGTAGACTAAATATATTGGAAGTATCCACTGTGTGTGTATGAATGTGGTCAGTTATGAAATGGCAATATTATATTCAATATTGGTAAAAAATGATGTAAAATGAAGTAAAAATTAACCTATAAAATGGTAATCTAACCTAACCTATTATTAATTACCATTTATTCATTATTTCCTGACAATTTATTCTTTTTTTACTGCAAAATGATTATTTTTTAACAATAATTTTAACTGATCGTTTGGTGAATAATAATTGCCCCAAAATACCTTCTCAACTTATTTGACTCAGTTCAAAAAAGAGCGATTCGTTGATGAATCGACAATGATACTCTTACGTCTAACCTGCAATCAACTGAACACAGACGTAAGATTGGTTCATTTAGTCTCAGTCACAATTTTCACGAAATTTAAATGAAATTTGTGAAAATTCAATTATTTGTAATGTCACCAAACATGTATCATAGATGTGCTTATTTTTTAGGATTGTTCACCACAATATCGTTTAGCTTTACGGGCGGTTTTAGAAGCTCCTGAAGATGGAACACGTTGCAAGCCTTCAGAAGCTGGGCTTTTCAGTTTCCAGGTAAATTGAAACTACGGAAACATGTGGGAGGCATATCGCTGTAGAACCAAGGATAAGGAACGAATAAAGCCTAGCCAGTGCAGTAAACAAATTTAAAAAATAATATATATATGGAGCTTTGATAGAATTTTATAATAATAACGATTCATTGTAATTTAAAATCGAATATAATGAGTAAACCTTATTCAGTACGGCAATCTGATAACCACGGTGAAAAATATATCAATATTTATTTGTGATAAATGTAAAGAGCATCGAGCTAATCATCCGATATTATGTCAACGTTTTAGAATGGATGAGTGTACAGTCATTGCTATTTTTTATAATTAAAAGTAACATTTATAGTAGTATCCTGTATACTTAGACAAGTAATTGCATGATAAGGTACAAATTAAATAAAAAAATAAAAAAAATATTGACTTTTAAGAAACATGTGGTCAGTAAATTTTAACCCTAATATAGCTTAAAATCTCGATAGAGATTTGTTTTTTATTTAATGATTTTTGGATGTCATCTCTACATAAAATATTTTCTACTATCGAATGGGAGCAGGATGGTTACATTTGAACGAAAAAAAGAGTTACCGAAACTTCGAAGCCAAAGAAACCATGCACACTTTATACCTTTAATAGATTCAGATGAATAAAGTTAAGGAGATTGGTAAATTAAAAAGTGATAATGTTTTAAGCGATGTTCATTTATGAGTTATTTGATACGACTATGAAAATAGTAATAATTAAATATTTTATTGTACAAGTGAATAAGACTAGGGATTGAGTATTCCCAATATCGAATTAAATATTGTAGACCTCAAATAACATGTATAATATGAAAATGGTACAGATATTAAATTCAGGGATTTACTTTGTTCAGTCAGTACTATATTTTTCAGGCTTCTCTTTGTTATTATTTCAGCAATTGCTGAATAATGGGAACCGGAAGCGAAATTATCCGTGTATAATACTATGCACGTGTAATATAATATTTTTACTATTCTGATTGAGATCTATTTTGACTAACCTTTCCTTTACGGCGCAAATATAAAAACGCGCGTCCCGGTGTTTTGTAGTCAGTACACAATCAAAAATTAGCGATTTGAAATCGGAAAATTAAGAATGTTCATAGCTAATCCCCTTAATTAATTATAATTTATGTCAAAAATTATAATAATTGAGATTTATTGGCTGAAAACAATAAAAAATAATCTGGCAACGCTCACGGAACGGGAATAGGTCCACTCTGGTTTCAAGCTCGAGAGCTACTGCCGCTAGTCGTAGTAGTTGCCGGAGTGGCTCACTCCAATTTTCTTCCCTCTTCCTTCACAGTGAAGTATGAAATAGTGAGATGCGAATATAGTGTCACGCCTCCCGCAGAATGTCGAGACCCAAGGTCAAGACACTCACAGCGCCATTTTATTTCCGATGCTCACAAAATACCTCCGATAAATTCTGATTATTATTAATATTATTTTTTAAATCAATGCGTAAATATATTATGGAGGAACACCTAAAATCTTAACCTTGTATTTATTATATTTGTAGAGATATTGATGGTTATTAGAAGCAATGTGTAGAAGATACACATCGCAGGGAAGGAAAGGTTAAGAGATTTTAACTTGTTTTTACACGTAATGTATAACGTTCAGAAACAATTTGTGTATTGGATTCTACAGCAGCCGAATTTTCAAGTCACCGGAATTCTGCCCTGAAAGTCGAGAACCACATATACGAGAATGTTTCTAGGTGAAATTTCGGGAGGAGTTTATTTCTTCTTCTCTATCTGTTCTATATCTGGAACATATGGTCACTAAAAATTACAGCCACTTCAATCCGTCAGCTGCCAATACCCATTCCTCATTCTAGGGTATATTATTTATACCTAAATCTCCAATTCAGAATATGAATGGTTTCCTACAAACTCCAGAGCAGAAGTCTAAGTATTTAATAAGAGAGGTAAGCTGTAGTATCCGAGGCATATTTTTGGGTAATTTGTTAATCGGATATTTTAGGACATCCCATAATGAGCCTGACACTCCTGGAGTCTTGTTAAATTTCATCCTAAGGGCAACTTAGTCCGAGAGTATTCTACATCTTATTAAAAGCACATTTTTACTAAAGAGACTACGTGTTAATTCTCTATACAAGATTTTTGTTTGGTAATGCATTGTTTATCTTAGAAAAAATACACCTGGTTAATTATATCAAAAAAATATATCCAGCGATAACATGCTATATTGTGTTCAATTTACCTATTTTGGTGGTGGGAAGGTGGCGCCACTGCAGCGGAAGTTTCACTTACCGGAAGTGCCGCAAGTGGATAAGCTGTAAAACGGCGCAGAGGGCGGCGTTAGATGACAGACTTCAGGAGGCGGCCAAACCCACTCTCATCAGCGATCAAAGCTAAGAGCTTCCTACTGAGCCATTCTCACTTACAAGCTACGATGTACACGTAAACAGGGCTGGTTCGAGGCGAAAAATTCTTTGACAGATACTTTCAGTAAAAAGATCCTTGCCCGCAGACGGTACAAAAAGCTTAGTAAATTTGTTTATAGTGTCCAAAACTTACTACTGTAATACACTTTACGCAGAATAACTAGTTAAATAATTAAAACGATTGTAGTCAAAACACAGCGACACTATTTGTGTGCATCGGGCCCAAATTCTATCACATTAATTCGACACTACACCTACTGCATTGGTTGAGAGTTTCGGCTAGAATCCAGTACAAGCTCTGCTTTTTAGTTTATAAGGCACCCCACGGAACTGCACCAAGCTATTTTACAAAGTTTATTAAGAATCAGTGATAAGAGAGCGTGAAAAGACACTCAGATCAGCCAGAGCAAGTAAGAGCACCCTGCAGCTGACGAGAAGTAGTCCTAGCACGGTTCTTTTCAATCGTGTTTTCAGTTTCACGGCATAAACGGCATTAAACTCGCTGCCGGAAATTATGAGAGAGCTTAAAACGGAGAGGCAAAAAAGGGCTTTTGGAATGACCGTTTTCTCATACAAAAGCGCTATAGATACGAGTATACTGATTTAGTAATAATAATAAGGTAACCAACTTAACACCTATATGCAGAGACATTTCTTAAGATTTGAAGTAAGTTGAGGGCTGAAGCTTCCTCACTTTAATCGTTGTAAAGAATAGTACCTATTATAGGTTGGTAACCTTAAGCACTTTAGTCTCTGCATTCGGGTTATAAGCTGGTTACCTTAAGCCATAGAATTTCTCTGCATACGGGTAAGAGAATTTTATGGAAGCGTATGCAGGAGAGCCCAACAGGTAGAAAACAATTGGTACTTTGGCGCAAAATCAAGATGGGCATTCAAAAGCTCGTATACCGTATGCAAAAATGTAGTGAACTCAGTTGCGACTATGTAGAAAAATAGGTAAAAGTCTGAACTTTTCAAAAATTTACGCATTCATGAAATTAATCATGTTTTACATTGTGAAAAGTCATTGGGAATCTTATTTTACGGCGAACCCTAGTACTTTAAATATTCAACGAAAATTCACAATTTTATTTTTTCACGGCATGTTTCGGCTCTATTGAATACCCATTATCACTAATATATATATATTCTTAATATCGAGTATCTCAAATTGGCTTTGAAGTGAATGAAAGAAGTAAAAATAATATATTTGTCTGATGTAGAGAGGAAGATCGAGAATGATGTGATAGCACCATTTTGACCATCTGTACGACAGCTTTATCGAAATTGGACTTTTTGCGTGATGAAGCAATTTAGAGCGTAGAAGTTGTAACACCTGTGTCAAAGTAAGTCAAGGTAAAAGATTAAATGAGAGTACTTTGACTTTTGGATAGTTTTTATTTATTAAAAAAACGCATTTCCTTAATGAAAAATTACACTTTAAATATGTATCTAAATATCTTAATTTATAATTTTATTAACTAAAACGGTTGGATGCTGTTTACAAAACTGAATTGTGTTTATGTAATAGTTAAGATATGTGTTTTTTTTATTTTTGTTTTCCACTTTGTACTTGGGATGAAATTTTGATAATGCAAGATACATTTGAATGAGTATTTAATAGGTTTTTTTATATTTATATAAACGAGTATATTTAATATTTGGCCGATAAATTATATTCATCATTTACAGGTTAGAAACAGCGCATCAAATTGATTGATTGTGAGTGGTTGCAGGGGAGATTATTTCTTATAATTCGGAAGAGCAATAGAAGTACAAATTAATAATAGAAAATACTTCGTAAGATATTTTTTAAGTATTTAATTTCAGGAAATTAATATCATTGAAAAAAGTGAAAATAATGTGATGAAAGGATCTATGTGCAGGCAGGTATAGCTCAATGGTTAAAGCATTTGCTTTGCGAGCCAAAGGTCGTGGGTTTGATCCCCAACAGAGATTTAAAAAAAAATAATCGATTTCTGAGCTCTTAAATACCCCCGGTTGGTGTGAATTTGAGCCCTCACCCGTAAAATGCCAGTCATAGCCTATCAATTAATTATTGGTGGTAGATGAAAGTCGTCCCGTGAAGACCACCCATTCATAGTAAATTCCTGTAATAATAAGGATGATGCGTGAATCTCGGGTTGTAGTTTATGACGTTGGCGGATCAACACTTCACATGCAGCGCTTAGCCATATGCATGGTAAGGGTCATATAATTTCACAGATCACATTCCAGAATTACTATTACCATCTGCTGGTATTCTCTTGTATGTGTTTACATAAAAAAAATGTATGCTGGTAAGTAGTTTATTTACTATAGTCATCGAAATTGGACTGAATTGACTACGCGAAACTTCACAGATACGATGTAGAATGAAAAACAATGTCACATCCCCATTACTCTCAGAAAAAATGACTGTACGTTGCCATGATCGTTATCAGAACGCGTGGTGGAGGGATGAAGAGCAGATGAGCAACACAAAGACTTTTCAGAAGCACATTGAGATGTATTTTTAACAGAGATTGAAAAACTTTCAGTCCGAGGCTGAGCTTATGCTTTCAAGCCCCGGACGGAGCCCAACTGACGACAGCTGTGCTAGCGCATACATTACTAATGACGCATCAGTGCCAAGACCTGTAAAATAACCAATATGGTAGGTGACACATGCGTGTACGACGAGCGAACAAAAAAGAGACGAAAGATATCGAGGCTTTTCGGCATCAGCCTACAAGAGCTATATCGAGCTGATATTAAATGAATGTATACAAATAAGGATATAATTAACTTTGCCAGTATTCGAGAATCAAGCTAAGTACGGGGAATTGAATAAAGTAATTGTATCTCTTGGGTTTAGCCGTGCGTGGCAAATTACTCTTATCCAATATTTAGACCGCCATTGCGGTAATATGAGTTGGTGCCTGGAGGTATGTCGCCTAAACTACCTCCAGACACCAACTTATCACAAAGTCATCGACCCTGAAGACGACTCCTGCAATGGCGGTCGAAATATTGGAAAATAGTAATTCACCACACAAGTCTAAACCCAAAAGCCACTATACCAAATCTGGCCGTGAAAACCTAAGAAGTTATTTAAAAAAAAGTCGTGTAGCAAAAGATCTACCTACCGCCGTAATCCATTCTTAAGATACAAGCTTAAAGCAGGCAAGGGTATGGGATAAATTATGTTTTTTTTTATAGAAAAATATAATTTTGTATCTCGTTCTCTTATTGCGGTCCTGATAATGCCCGTCGTAGTACTTAGACCGTGTAAAATATTTTATGGTATGAGATGCATTGTGGAGTTGTTGAATTGTTCGTTAAGTACGCTGTGGGATGATATGCATTGTTGGGGAGGATGAATTGTTCGCGAATCTCTGTTTAGCGAGCTTAATGTGCGTACAGAGATTGCGGAATCAAAAGTTAAAGTGATTGATCTGACGGTATTTGATTCCCCGGAGATTCTATCTAGATTATTTCCTGAGATTTACTCAGCATATACTTGAGATTGTAGGTTTTTTTTTTTGATTAATTATTTTTTTACTTAAAAAAAGATATAGTTGCGTGTTGTACCCTGCAAGTTACGCATCCCGCTTCTGCCGTTAAACGGTTAGGATATATCTAGTCTGAGAAATAGTTGAATAACGTAGGAGCCTATTCTATGTCAGCCTCGTTAACCGCTCGTGTAGACCCGAACGATTTCCCTGATGAAGCTTAACAGCAAGGATGGAGAGTAATGCGGGAGGCCTATGTTCAACAGTGGACGGATACAGGATGATGATGATGATGTTGACTTGAGATTTTAAAAGTATTTCTTAATCTTTTGTCCACATTTAAAACTTCAGGACTTATCTGATTTCACTTAGTTCTGTCAACTGCCACTGTCTATGCCTTGTCCCAATACATCTTTGCACCAGAATGCCGATCTAAGAATATATATAGTTCCCGACAACCTCCAAGGCTTGAAGAAACGACGCTATAGTGGTATATTTATTTATGATTTGTCAATAGTTTTTTTAAAGAGATCAGATGGTTAGCCCGAAGATTTTGAGGCCTATACCATTTGGTCCTTGAGTGTTGTTCTGACCAGCGACGCGATTACCAACTGCTGGTGACCCATCCGAATTTCGGCTCGCGCCTAATGCTACGTATTTTCGGTGATCTAACGAGAACCAGGTTTTTGATGTACTATTATCACAGTAACTAAGAAATAAGTGAATTTCCTTTTTATATAATTATATATATTTATATATAATATATTCAGCGAAAGTCTAAATAGCAGAGCTGACATTGTATGGGCATAATCGAGGGCCATGTATGTTGTGACAAAGCTTTTTCGGTGACAATTTGCTTCAGCTAGACGGCGGGTATAGCTCAATGGTCAAAGCATTTGCTTGACAAAGCCAAAGATCGTGAGTTCAATCCCCTACAGGGATTAAAAATAAAAAAAAAAAAATTTACGAGCTCTCAAATAATTGTTTGGTGTGAATTTAATCCCTCGATAGTAAAATGCCAGTCATAGCCTATTAATTTAAATTAGTGGTAGATCGTCCCATGAAGACCACCCATTCATAGTAAATTCCTGTAATAATAAGAATAATGCGTGAATGTCAGGCTGTTGTCTATGACGTTAGCGTATCAACACTCCACATGCAGCGCTTAACCATATTTAACATGGTAAGCGTCATAGAATCCACAGATGAGACTTCAGCATCACTATCACCATCTGTCGGTATTTTCCTGTATGTGCTTACATAGAAAAAATGCTCAGGAACGAATATGAAATAATGACGATACAGAAAGTAGAAACACACCGTTGAAGTAAAAAAGATTGTTCACGGAATACAAAAAACGCCATTTTTAATACATATTGGTTTATTATTGCATATAACAAGCCGATTTCTAGTAATGTTTATAGTATGCTGTGTTATTACTTAAAAATAGCCCAAGGTATGGTGTTATGTGGTGTATGTACTTTACCCTTATTACCTCGTATTATTTTATGGCACTTTAAAAGTCAAGTGCCGACATAACTATTAGATACAGAACTCTGTGACGGTGTTTCCAACGCTGTTGGTCAGCGAGGAAAATGAAAAGACAAAAATAAATTATATTTTTAAATTACCAATTTGTTCCCGCCAATTCGCCAGGGGGATACACCGCACGGAGAGGCCATAATAACGTTATTTATATCTCGATTCTCATTAAAGTATAGTAAAGCGGTTAAAAGTATGACGTCACAGTATTACTGGATATAAAATACCGGCAAAATTACATTAAGGTTTATTTATAATTGCGTGATAAATATGTATAGAAAAAATAGACAAATTATTTTTTATTATAAATTTTGCTATCGGTAATAGCAATTTTTTTTCGGTAATAGCGGGCGGTGTGACTAGAGTGGACTGAGTTTGAAATGAGCATATTCGGGGTTCATTTCGGGTGGCCCCCATATCTACCAAAAGATAAGGGAAAACAGCCTAAGATGGATGGGCATGTGACACAGAGAGATGAGGACCACATGGTGAAGACAGCCCTCAACATACCCACGCTGAGAAGAAGACCTGAGGGGACCACAAGCAACGTGAACTGCAACTGTAAACAAGGATCTGAAAACCCTGGGTTTGACAGAGAAAGCAACGCAGGACAGACAGACATGGCAAATGCGCCCAAGTAGAGCCGACCCCAGATGATGGGAAATGGCTAGGTTAAAGAAGATAATATTATTTATTTATTATTTTTAAAATAGTTTGACGTTGTTTATCTCTTAACTTGTTCGCATCGGTACCCTATATATGCCGAGTAAGATTCTCCTATCGTTGACATTGGTAGCCGTGATGTATCGTTTTGATACTTTTTTAGAATAGGTTTTATGCATCATCTGATAGCTAAAAGATACAAGAACCAATATGATATATGAAAATAGACCAGATAAGTACATTTATGCTTCAAATACTAGTTTTATAATAGACAGTATTATTTGTATTCTACCGAGTCGTAATGTAAGGGTTAAACCGATTATCTGAGAGCAAAATACCTTTTAAGAAAATTGTGAAGAATTTATTATGTTTTATTTGTAATGAAAAAATATAGATCTGATTTTATTTTTATGAAAACTGAAACAAAAAAATAGTTTCTTAACTTGAAAAATGAATTATAGCTTAAAATAAATATTTCCAGTACAAATATAAAAGTTTGATCAACACACATATTTTCGTACATTCTGTACATATGTGTGTATTAACGTAATAACTTATACTTGTACATCCCTTATCTATATAACCGACTGTTAGTTTAAAGGTAATCCATTGCTTAGGATTTACTCGATGGAGTCCAAAACATGTACAGGTATAATCAATTAAAAATAAATGTGAAATAATTATTTTTAATTTGTTATTTTAAAATTAAAATTATGTTATAATTACAAATATAAGCAGTAATAATACTCTAGATCTAGAATGACTCCTAACTCAAAGGTCAAACTCGTCTTACACTTTGTGAACATCCATACACGGTTAATATATGTCGACCAAGAAATGGCAGCTTCCAAAGCTCCTTCTTTAATGCCACCGGTAAGCTATAGAATGTTCTTCCAGCGTCTGTGTTTCCTCCTTCCTACAATCTGGATCTCTTCAAGAAACAGATAAATATACACTTGCAATATCCCCAACCCACACACAAACACGAGCAAAACACAAGTTTCCCGCATGCAGCGTCCAGCCTACCTGACTGAGCGTCATGGAGTGCACTGGTCTTGACCGGGTGTGCTCTCCTGCATGCGTTTACATAAAAAAGAAACAATTGAATATTACTAAAAACATTTTATTTTATAAAATCCAGGCTTATCAATTTTATAAAAATACTGAAATTAGGGACGTTGAGACAAACATGTGAAACATTCTAAATTCTAATAAATAGTAATTACTTAGGCAAATACTCAGGGATTAAGATCTTTATTTTATAGACTATAATAAGCGGAATTTCCTTCGCGGTGTTGTGTGGTGGACATATGACACCCATAAGTTACGAATAAAAAATAAAAAGTAATTTTATAGGAGCATAATTTATGTAGCATTCGAGTGCGATAAATATAAAGGCATCCTGTATGTAAAACAATCGTAAAATATATTATTTTGAACGACCCATATTGGAGTCGCTCTCATTTGTCGGGTGTGTACGCCAAGCGTTTTACGGTCGCTTTATCGTCAATATCCTTAAGTGGCCAAGCGCGTACAGTTCACCCAAGTGGTAGTAAAATTGGATGAAATGACGCTTGCCGTTTGTAAGATTGTGTATCATCTAGAATCATCAAAGAGAGATAGAAGTCTTACCGGTTACGCATTCGGTGATAAACTCATTCGTTTGAATTTGTTCTCTTACTTGTAAAATATCAGTAAAAGTTTCTAAGTTATTAAAAAATGGTGTGAGATAAAAATTGTTTCGTGAACACTACTTTTTCATAGTGAGTTATCGTGAAAATGGATAACCAGTTTTGTGTCTAATGACGCGTTAAGCCACACATAAAATAGCAAGCATCATATACTCGTATTTCACAGATGAAATTATTCTCCTGAATGTGTTTCCCATAAAAAAATCTAATTAGACGTTACCTATGCAAGTTGTGTTCATAAGCGGTCACCCATCAAAGTGTGATCCGGATGAGCTGAGGCTAAACTTCATTGATTGAAAGTTTCAAAGTGTTTCAGCATAGTTATAGTAGATAACCATTTTTATATATTTAATATTTATGGCCAAATAACTTCTTCTAGGTTTTCACGGCCAGATTTAATATTGAGGATTTCGGGTTTAGCCGTGTGTGACGAATTACTAATTTACAATATTTAGACCGCCGTTGAAGAGTTGATCTTTCGGGTTGATGACTTAGTTATTTATATTTTTGACGTTCACTTTGAAATTAATTTTAAATATGAAATAGTAAAAAACATTTTATCTTTTTGTTTTGAATTAAGATCACATTGACTGTGTATTCAAATACTGGAAGTCCTCTTATTGAATGCGAAACTGCGGTCTTCCAGTACGTGAATAAACATTAAACTTGATCCACATGCTAAATAATATTTGTTTACTTAATATTCACATTTTTATTTTATTTCATATGTGTGTTTTAAATTAGGAAAGAATTATTGGTGGTACGCTTAATAGACTATGGCAGGCAATACATGTGATCGAGAGCGTACAGTATACCAAAGCGGTGCACTTTGTTTGGCGCGCTCACACACTATTGAAGAACGGCTACGAGTAAACAGCGATAACTAGGGGTGAACTGTACAGGTTGTTCAAGAAACTATTATAAAAATTTCATATCTGCTCTAATGATGGAAGCATATAGTCGTAACAGACTATCACCACAAAGCTCTGTCAACCACCTAGGTCCTCGCTTCACCCCATGTCAGCTCTGCAGAGTACATTCTATGCATAGTTCTTAAATCATTTCTTACGAACTAAATAAAAAGCATGTGACGAGATAAGTGTGCGAATATGGCAACCTTGCATGCTAAAGTAAATCATGAAAAAATAAATGTAACTGCTACACGTTCTTCGAGTTCTACAGAAGAGCATAAACTATAGCTAATTTCCCTTAACCCTTTACGTGCGGAATAATATTTCATAAAAAATCACGAAATAAGTCAATTAGTCAATGAATAATAAAGTTGAATATTTAAGGACGATTTTTTATGTCGTTTGATTGGTCAATGCTGCATTTATATTCACCTTCAGAACTTAATTAAATAATTCCGTTATTATTTTTAATTAGGGCAAATTTGAAACATGTGTAGAATGACCCACAACTCAATACATATCGTAAAAAAAAATTGACGAAGGAATGTCGGAGTACGAAACAAAATTATATTCAACATGGTATTCGGATAAATCCGCATCTCGCACTGAAGCGACGTGTTTTTTTCAGGGCCTGGGATAAATCCGCGCAAAGGGTTAAATCTTCGCAATTACCCGCTTTGAAAGAATATTGTGAACTATACGTATAATGTACGAAGACTAGGGCTGATAGAATATTATGGTGGCATTTATGATGACTCTAGTTTATGAGTATTTTTTTTTTTATCAATTTAAATAGTCTAAGTCTGAAACAGCCTGTGCTTCCTTTTAACGACTACCCGACCAAACGTTTTATTTTTTTTGCTGGAGTAAAACCAGCGCTTTTAAATAAAAGTGGAGAACCACTCCTTTAAAAGTTTTTATATGAGCTAATAAGACTGACCATTTGCCTTCACCAATGTCATGGAACATTAAAAAATATAATTCTTACAGTAATTAACAAGAGCTTAATTATTATTGAGAATCATTTTTTTAATTTTACAATGAAAGATTCAAGACATGAATGTTGCTTTAAGATCAAGAAAAATCTTTAAAAAATCCTAGGTATATTAAAGAAAAGCAAGCCTGTATATATCATCAAATAGATAAGCTGAACAAATACGAGTACATCGATTCGTTCATATTATTTTATAGTAATTAGTGTAATAAAAAAAAGATTTTTCTGGATTTTATACAATAACCTAAAGCTTGAACATATTTAACTAGCATTTAAAGATTTAGTATATCTTAAACTTTAAACGCCCAGTGATTTCTTTACGAGACCGCATATTTGCGTCGTTCAATGCCTTACGGTCCCATACAGGAGGTGCTTATGGTTCATTTCATAATCGGATTACATTAATTTGTAATAATAGTATTAAAGTAATTTTATGGAAGAATCTATTGTGCGACGAAACATTACAAACATTGGCCTGCTAGGGCATTGAACGACGCAAATCTGCGGTCGCGTATGGCGTATGGGACCACTGGGCGGATAAAAGTTAATATTGCCATGGTCGTTGCCTCATCTCATGTCAGTTCTGCCTCCCAAAGATCAGTCGAGTACAACATATTTATAGCTTCCAACGGCTTTCAAGGACAGCGCCACCCCGGGGACATGAAGATAAGGCTGCTGTGGTGTATGTTATCCGGTAGCATCCGAAATACAAATTCTAGACAGGTATACCTTTGTCACTTGACCAACTGTTGTATGAAAGGCTGACTTTTGCGTTCCTTCACTCTATCATCCCTCACAAAGATAAAAAATCGCATCCCTGATATTCTACGCAGGCATCTGCTTTTAAAACCATACAGGTGCAATTACTTTTGTTGGGTGTAGTTTTTAGTTAAAGTTTTTAAATTTTTCACTTAGTGTGTTTTTTCATAACCCATTGTTTTCCATTCCATTGGTACTTATGGAGCTTTGAGTACTAAATGTAGTTCAACTGCAATGGCGATTCTAAGTATGCTATCGCACACCTCGATCCTTTTCTCACATATCATCCTCTTATATCGATGATTTTTCCAGATCTCTGTTATATTTGACAAGTATCATGTTTTTAAAACGATTTATGTTTCTTTTATATTCTATTATCTTAATTTTATATTTAATTGTTAGTGCATATATTTTTATCACTTTTATTGTTATATTGGAGTAGTTCTGTGATTAAACATATAAATTATTGGTCACCTTTTATACTAATCATATATATTTTTCTTCCTATATTTATTCCTTCTCTGGAACATATAGTCACTACAAATTGCCGTCACTTAGTTCTTTTAGCCATCAATTCTTAATTCTAGGACATATCTGTATGTGAAATTCTACTTTGAAGTATATTTGATTCCCTACAACCTCGAGGTCCAAGTGTTTTAAGAGGGAGCTGTAGTATCAGATTTTAAGGCAAATTTGATGACTATCCCGACGCTCATGAAACCTTGATTACATTATCCTAAGGGGCAGCTCAATCCAAAATATAAAAATATTTTTTAATTCATGTTTATGCGCCGCATTTTTTCTAAATAGTTCGACGCCACTGGCGTTCGTGACTAATGATGGGGAGTAGAGAGTGGCGTGGAGGGAGCGGCTTTTGCCTACGCCACTGCTCGCTGCGAGAAATGTATGGTAAAATCAACAACGGGGTTGGGGCGGTGTATTAACTCCATCCAGCCCTGCGAGAAATCACCATAAAACAAAAAAAAAAAAAACCGAAAAAACGAAAAACCGCCAGTGACGGCGGCAGATATTATGTTAATGCACTGAATAATAAATGTGATTTATTATTTTCGCGAAGGGGTGGGCTAAGAAGTAAGATTGTTGGATTCGCGAAGTGCAATTTCGTTAGGTATTTTTTTCTCTCTTATAACGCTTCAGCGTCGGCCATCTTTCTTTTTTAACGTGAGATGGATAGCTATTTTCTTTGTGCATATTTTTTGTATGTAATATTAAGGGCACTCGGTTTTATGTTATATTAAATAGTGACAAATAGTCAGATCACTAAAGCACTCCTTTAATAATCCTATATATATATATAGTTATCTAACATATAGTTTTTTTAAAGATGATACATACTCCTAATCCAACCACGATTTCTTACGAGTTAAACATAAGTTATTAGTTACTTTTTTATATAAACACGGAGAATACCGATTGATGGTGATAGTGATGCTAAAGTCTCATACGTTCAAATCGTTTGCTTTGCAAGCTAAAGGTAGTAGGTTTGATACCCGAAAAATATTAAAAAAAAAAAACATTTCTGAGCTCAAAAAGAAAAATGTTGGTGTGAATTCGATCCCGCACTCGTAAAAAACCAGTCATAGCCTACTAAACAAAATTGGTGGTAGACGAAAGTCGCCCCGTGAAGACCACCCGTTCGTAGTAAATTCCTGTAATAATAAAGATGATGCGTGTATGCCGGGATCTAGTCTGTTGACGTTGGCGGATCAACACTACACATGCAGCGCATAGCCATATGCAGCATGATAAGCGTCATAGAATTCCACAGATGAGACTTCAGAATCACTATCACCATCGGTATTCTCCTGTATATCCACTATTCAATAATTTTAAAGGATTTCCAGATGATTATATTACGATGTTTCAGAACAGCGCCGACATTAATTCCACTACGATTCAGAAAATATCATCATCATCATCATCAGCCTGTGTCCGTCCACTGTTGAACGTAGGCCTCCCGCATGAGTCTCCATCCTCTTCGATCCTCCGCCTTCCGCATCCAGGTCACTCCCGCTATTCTTCTTATATCGTCAGTCCATCTTGTAGGGGGTCGGCCAATGCTTCGTTTGCCAGTTCTTGGGCGCCATTCCAATACTTTTCTTCCCTATCGACCGTCGTCTCTTCGACAGAAAATATCAATCGTTATAAACTCATAAATTTTATTTGTCCTAAGAAGCGGATCAACCCAACAAGCGACAAGCGGTAAACAACAGGCGGTGACCTATTCAAGTTTAGGTCAGCCCGAACGTTGCTTTACTACGATGTTCTAACAAGAACCGCGTTTAACACGTCCAATTATCGCTTACATATACTAGTTACTTTAAATCGACAATATAATATCATGATTATTGTTCCATAAATAATATGCTGCGTACATTTTATACATCCATGCTAATATAAACATTTATTATCATATATTTGTCATAGAGGCGCGGTGCCATAGACACGGAATGTCAGCGGCAGTTTTGGCGCCAGAATTTTGGCGCGTCAGTTTCGCGCGCTTATATTATTAAGGGAAATTGGGCGAACGATTTCAATATATGATTCTACTATGTATGAAATACTCGGTACCCACTTTATACCTTAATTCCATGTTTTAATAAATTATAAGACGTATCGTTTTCCATTCATTGTCCAGTGGATACGTGCCACTGACACGCTATCTGTCGGTATTCTCAAGTACGTGTTTAAATAAAAAAGTCTTGTTATATGAAACACAAGATTATCGTAAAAACACTTAATTGTTGAATCAATAATAAAAAGAATGCTTACCTTAATCCAGTAATATTGGCAACTGTTGCTCCATCTTTGGTCTGCCAGATCCCCTCCTTGCTCACATTCTAGGTGTCCACCTTTTTCAGCATGAAAGACCAGCTCCTGAACACCAGAAGTGGCACAACTGCTAGATGCCAAGGCCATTATGACTGCAAAGAAAGTATAACGATATTTGTCATAGTAAGAATGAAAATATTTAATTGAAGTGATTTCTCATCCATTCAATCTATAGTTCGGTTCAAGACCAGAGTGGTACTTACTAAAATAAATAGACTGTCGGAAAGTAATAATATCAAAAAGCTTGTGAATAAATGTTGACTATAGAGACATGTATCGTTATATGATGGTAACAATGATATAAATAAAGAATTTGATGTATAGTATGTGTATATTTAAATTACTAAAAGTATTAACTTTAAAATGTTACAAAGCATTAGAAAATACCATTATTTCTGTGTTTTTCATTTACAAATAGTTTTTTAGTATTATTTCTAATTTGGTGTTGTTTGGTTTTTATTATCATTTGGTGATCTAACTAGAACAGCAATGAAGATGTGCTATTGTCGTTGATAAAAATCTACATCAATTGCTTAAATTTTATGAGACTTGACATAATTAAAAAAAAAATAAACAGTCTATTTTTTCCAAAATTT
Organism: Glossosoma conforme; assembly: GCA_022606575.1. NCBI lineage: Eukaryota > Metazoa > Arthropoda > Insecta > Trichoptera > Glossosomatidae > Glossosoma > Glossosoma conforme. The sequence goes on along the minus strand of JAGTXR010000058.1, from coordinate 2,069,140 downwards.
AAGCATCATGAAATCCCTATATGAAACTTCTTAAACTTAAACACTCCATAAACCTCCGAAACATTCGGAACTATCTGCTGCTAGGGAATCTCTGGTGGAGAAGATGAATATGTCTCTTGAAATGGTTTCACGATGGGGCGACCTCAACCTCGTCAGTTTCAACATTTCAAAAACCCAATCATGTACTTTCTCCACCAAGAAGACTGCTATGGATCCTGTATCTTTCAACGGTTGTTCTCTTCCGAAAGCAAGCTCCATCAACATGCTTGGATTATCAATATCGAATAATGTCAAATATTACGAGTCAATTAAGTGCAAAGCCGGTCTCGCTTCCAAAAAACTAGGTGTATTATATAGATTATAGATCACGTCGGTATTTCAACGATAAACAACTTCTTCATCTATATAAAGGACAAATCCGAACTATCCTTGAATACGGCAGTCACCTTTGGATTGGAGCCCCAAAATACCTTCTAAACTTAATTGACTCAGTTCAAAGAAGAGCAATTCGTTTGATAAACAATGACACCCTTACGTCTAATCTACAATCAATGGAACACAGACGTAAGGTTGGTTCTCTTAGTCTTTTCTACCGTTATTACCACGGTCGCTGCTCTTCGGAACTTCAAGAACTAATTCCTCCTGCACCCACTCACAGCTGACAAACTCGTCTTACACTTGCCGAACATCCATAAACGGTTAATATATGTCGACCAAGAACTGGTAGCTTCCAAATTTCCTTCCTTAATGCCACCGGTAAACTATGGAATGCTCTTCCAGCGTCTGTGTTTCCTCCTTCCTACAATCTGGATCTCTTCAAGAAACAGATAAATATACACTTGCAATCTCCCCAACCCACACAAACACAACACATGTTTCCCGCATGCAGCGTCCAGCCTCCCTGGCTGAGCGTCATAGAGTGCACTGGTCTTGACCGGTTGTGCTCTCCTGCATGCGTTTACATAAAAAAAAAATAACTTCTTGATTACTAAAAAAACTTTTTTCCAGGCTTTTCGGCATCAGCCTAAAAGAGCTATATCAAGCTGATGTCAGTTTACTAAAGCATGCTTACAGTGCCAGTTTTAGGGGGTGGCAAAGTGGGTCAGGTGCCCGAGGGCGTTGAATAAGCTAGGGGCGCCGAGTGCAACCAATCTTGCCTAGATTTTTTAAATGTAAACAATATTAGGCGCCAGAAAAAAAATCCCTAGGGCGCCACAGCGTCTAAAGCCGGTATTTCATGTTTACAAATATATTTACAAGTTCATATATAATAATATAATATATGTATTTCATACTGTTTTTCCAACGTTCGATCACGATAGATATTAGTATGCCCACGTCGTAGATTAAATATTTTAAAATAATGAAATTTTCAAATTGTGTGGTCGGATTCTGTTGTTTGATAGTTGGGATAGGTTGGGTTGGGTTGGGTTTAGTTGGTTTGGGTTGGGTTGGGTTGGACAAGCGGCCGTAATCCTGGACTGAAAAATGTTACAATTTAATTTGTGTAATGTTTAATTTGGATTCGCCTCACGTTTGCGCTGCAATCAAAATCAGAAGGGGATAAATCAATGGCTTTTTTGTGTTCATTCAGAGAATGTTCAAAGTATACCGAATTTTATTTTTTAAACTATAATATATTTTTTTGTCAAACTTTGTGGTCTCTTTTTTAGAAAAACCCATACAAATAAAACATATCAAAAAAAATAATTCAAATAAATAAATCATCATAATCATTAACCCATTAGCGCATAACCCAATTGCTAACGTTAGTGGCAGTGTCCATTTGTACATACTCGTATATTTATTATTGTTAATGACTAATAAAAAATTGTCAAAGGAAATATGCACAGTTTATTTTTCTATATATATATACAGTGGTGCCTCACACAACGAACTTAATTCGTTCCAGGAGCAAGTTCGTTATGCGAAAAGTTCGTTATGTGAAACGCGTTTTCCCATAATACATGTTAAAAAAAATTCGTTCTGGTCGTAAAATATGGTAAGATGACATAAAAAAGATAAATTTTTTGTTATTATTTTTATTTAGATACATCTAAAAACATAATGAAAAAAAACACATTTTTTAATTTTAACAATCGAATCTTGCATCTTCATCCATTTTCCGCTTTTTGGCCGATGGTGCAGTGAAAAACCTGTCCAAAGTCGTTTATTTCTCTCTTTTTCTTCAACATCTGCCGGAAATAACGGACAAGAGTATCGGAGTACAGGTCGTTGATCCTGTTTGCTTCAGCGGAATCCGGATAGTGGGCATTGGTAAACTCCTGAACTGCTTTCCATTTGACCAGGATGTTCTTGATGTCAGCAGTTGGAATTGGTTGATTGTTTGATTGTTGCTCCTCGTTATCAGATGACGCTTCCCTTTGAGCATTGTCCTGTTGTTGGGCCAGAAGTGTTTGGAGCTCTTCAGTTGTCAGCTCTTCTTTGTGTTCCTCAATAAGCTCCTCTACATCCTCTTCCTCTACCTCTAATTCCAACCTTTGGGCCACTGTGATGATGTCCTTCACCACTTCTGTGTCATCAACTACTGCTTCTTCCTGAATTCACGAAGGCACAAGCATCTTCCAAGCAGAAATGAGGGTCCTTTGTGACACTTCTTCCCAGGCCTTCTGTATAAGTCGTATTGCCAAAAGGATATCAAATTTCTCCTTCCAAAACATTCGGATAGTCATATTGTCTCCACCAAACTCGCATTCTTCAAACACCTTATTAAAAGTACTCTAGTGTAGAGTTTTTTAAAGTTCAAATAACTTTTAAGCTGATCCATTGGCTGGAGAATGGATGTGGTGTTTGGTGGCGCGCAGTGACTAACGAGTCGACTGCCTGCGCGGGACAATTAATCGGCAGATCGTAGAAGATCGGGCGAATTCGTTGTAATGATGAACGATTGCTGCGACACGTGCGTAAGTTAAGCGTACTGCTCAGTGACTAACGACTGCCTGCGCGGAAGGATGCAATAAATCGGCAGTGATCGTGTGAAGTGGGCGACTTCGTTGTGTGAAGCGAAGTTCAATTCGTTGTATGAATCGTGAAATGAACGAAAAGGAAGTTCGTTGTGTGCAGCGTTCGCTGTGCGAGGCGTTCGTTATGCGAGGCACCACTGTATATATCAGCTAACAAAAGTTTATTGCTTCACCACATACGTCATTTTATTGATTGATTAACCTGTTCGCATCGGTACCGTATATATGCCGTGTAAGATTCTCCTACCGTTCACATCGGTAGCCGTGATATATCGTTTTGATACTTTCTTAGGATAGTTTTTTATGCATCATCTGATAGCAAAATAATACAAGAACCAATGTAATATATGAAAATAGACCAGATAAGTACATTTATGCTTCAAATACTAGTTTTATAATTGACAATATAATTTGTATTCCACGGAGCCGTAGTCAAAGGGTTAATGAAATTAAAACAATATATTATTTCAAAGTTCGTCTTTATTTTACCGATAAGGAAATATTCACTCAAATTCTACGTATTTTTTATGATTACTGAACCGTAGAATGTTTCTTTTATTAATATTTTATTCCTTTATACTCGTATGCTGTTATTTTTTTTATTCAAATTTTATTTCAAATAAGGTTGAAAGCTTTTTAGTAACTGGCTAAAGATGCTCATAAACAACAACGCAAATTATACAAAATTATAATAATACATAACAATATATAAATAATATTTTTGTTGGTTTAAATCTTATATTTCTAAATGTCTTGGCGCAGTTATAATGTTTTTTTAATATGCCTTACTAGATTACATTAAAATTGATAAAAATTAAAAAGTCATTCAAATACGAAATTCATTGATTCCATTTGGTAATTACGCAATAAAAAAATAATTTCATATTTTTTTGACAAAGTGATATTAATCTCGCCCATCAATGTTTCGCCTTTTCAACAGCCATAAAAACAAAAAAAAAACTTCAATCTAAAAGCGAAAAAAGCTTTCCGGAAATTCTCTTCTCTTCTTGCAAGATGGCGTCAGACGTTAATTTAATTCAATCCGTCTTGAAGGAAGGCCGGTCTCCCGTATGCAAATTTAATGGTGAGTAATATTTTAACCGTCAAAGTTTCGGCGTAAAACGATCCTCCTCCATATAATAATTGCAGCTGGTCGGACTTAAACAACCATAAAAAGCGGATCTGTAAAATACGGCCATTTTGACGTTTCTTTGACGAGAAACATCTTTGATGGCAGTAAGTAGGCTGCCTTTAGATGAAATCACATTTTAAAAAATGGATATACTAGTAAATGCATGATTTTATTATTGCGTGACAGTGCGCCAAATGTGGTAAAGGGTTTATCCTTCCAAAGCAGCTGTTTGCTAATTTTTTGAAGTCCAATCAACAAATCTTTTTTTCTCATAAAAGTCGCGTTAATTGTTAAAGAAAAAAGACCTATACATACGATTATATTTGTATTAATGTGTTTCTATTATAAGGTTACTTTGCACCTCATACCTTTCTAGTTAAGACCTTTAGAAATGTGAAATGAAATCGTTTTTTTTATCATAGTATATAATAATTTGATATTTTTAAAATTAATATTTTAGCGGTCTATATTATACCTGTATATATTATATGTGAAAAATGAGTTTACACAGAAATAATATATTACAATCTATATAGCTATGTAAAAATATTTTGAAATACCTAAAATATACAATCAACATTCTTATAACGTTTTTGTATGATTAGATGATTAGCTCGATGCTCCCAAGGCCTGAATCATTAAATCTTAAAAAGAGGTTCGTCTTCAAGTGAAAATATAGAAAGGACCGTTATATGAAAAATCTACATCATAAACACTGTATATAGGAATATTTTTTTTACAAATAAATAAAGGTGTTCGTTATAGAAGAGTTGACTCTACATGCATTTTCGTTTATCATGTTTACATATGACGTTATTATATTTTACATCATTAAATATAAAAATATTTGTATTTTGAATGATAAACCTGTGAATATTATTCGGGAAAAAAAATATTATTTCCGTAATTAAAGAAAATTTTGTATTATTTTAGTAAGGAGTATGGAAGACTAGAAAATGTGGAACAAATCCAGTTTTTTAAATTTATCTATTAAATAACATTATTTATTTGAACCACCTCGTTTAGTCGGGATGTGAACCATGCTCGTTACGACGAGAATTTAAAATGTGTGGCAGCACCATCTGTCGGCGCCATACATAACTAATGAGCGCTCCATGGATCTCCTCCGACCACCACACTGCCTTTGACAATTGTCTTTCGATTTGCATGCAAATTTTTACCAATTCACCAATTCTGTATAGGTCTGCCTCTAATGCAGTCGATGACCAAAGTGCCCGAATCCGACAAAGTTGCAATTTCAGAGCCAATTCAGTTGAAACGGCTTCTGAAATCTTATTAGAATAGCTTGAAAATTTAATTTCAATTTAATTTTAATACTATGCTAATTAAAAGATGGTGGCTTCACAAGAGTATAAGCAATATTTACATTTCTCGAATGTCTAGTCTCTAGTATATAGTTACGTATTATATCATCACTGCCCTGAATGATGCATGCAGAGTCGTCACAGGCTGCCTCAAGCCAACACCCATTTCTAAACTATACCCCTTGGCTGTTATTGCACCACCGAACATAAGACGCAAAGTCATATGCGCCGAAGAAATGCGTAAGGCAATCAACCAACCGTCCCACTGCTTGTATAATCAGATACCCCCAACACCAAGATTGAAGTCTCGAAGCAGCTTTCTGAAATGAGAGACTCCAACTCTGGCAACAAATCGCACTCAGAGGATTTCATTACTCCAAAAGAAGGCCTCCCAACTGGCAAGAGCCTTGACTGGCTGACCTGGAAATCCCTAAACAGAACCGGAGTTGGTAGAACAAAGGACAACCTCGAGCGGTGGGGAATGCTTCGGCAGGAGAGACACTATTGTGCGACTGTGGAGACCTGCAAACCGCCTCACCTACGATGCTGCTCCATGTGCCCAACAAGTTGCACATCTCAGGACCTAATGCTGGGCAACACGAGCTATCGATGTTGCCAGATATTGGGAAAAATAATTTGACGTCGCTGACACGAAGAAGAAATGGTCACTATCGCCATGTCTGTCATCTGGAGTGTATGATATTCACGAACCGGCGCTAAAAAAGTTCAGCTGCCGCAATGGTCTTCGCCTCGTCACATGACTGCTTCGCCTCCCGTAGCTCCTCCATTCTACTTATAGTTCCCGACGGTCTTCCAAGACGGCACGATTAATAATAATATTATAAATTATTAAATAAATCTTCCAAGACGGCTCTGCCACTAATGCAGTCGATGACCAAAGTGCCTGAATGGAAATAGAGTCGAATAGTTGCAATTTCAGAGTCAAGTAAGTAGAAACGGCTTCAGATATCTTATTAATTTCATAGTAAATTGAAAAGTTCATTTCAATTTCATTTTCATACTATGATTTCTATAAGAATAAAGGCTTCATAAGAATATTAGCCAAATTTACATGAAGTAAAGTTTCATGTCATGATCACCGCATTACCATGTCCACTCCCCTAACTAGAGAGTATGAGATTCACGAACCGTAGTTTATTATATGCATAGATAACCTAAGTCCTTCCAAGACGACGCGAGCCCGGAGGCTTCAAGGAAAGGCAACACATGTATCATGTAAAACTGTCATTACGGAGATGCAATATAAGCACTCTATTTACTTTTGCCTATAAAACTAGCACTGCCATTGAAAAGTCAGTGTTGAGCGACCTCATTCGAAAGTGATAGATACTACTACGAAGAAGAATTATTAATTCTTCTTTGCCGTGAGATAACAATCCTATGGATTAGTTTGCAGCAATAAAATCTAACATCTCGATTTCCACTCTCCTCGATCCTCTGCAATCCTTTTTAGCTCACCATAAGAGCTACAACTCATGTCCTCGAACATTTGCTGCAAATTCTCCCGTCTAGGGCGCCCTCTGCAGTTTCTACCCTCAACCATCCCTTCCACAATATCGTGAGGAAGACCATCGTGGCGCATGATGTGACCGATCCATCGGGCTCGCCTCTCTGAGATGGTTCGAAAAATTATTCACACACAAATTCAAAACAAACATCCTCCTTTAATATGACATTGCTTAAATAACGGGCACTAGGATTCGAACAACTAAACATTGTAGTTCATTTCACTAACCGCCGTTGGACGCTTAGCCATTTGCACCGTCTTTTGAATCGAAAAATCAACAAGCTCTATTGATAGGATTTTTTTAGAAATGGCGCACGTTTTAAATTGTATGTATATTGATTAAGATTCAATAAATTAATCCATCCACTGCACAATGTCAAACAAAGCATTTTGATTTTTTTTTTTTAATAAAAATGGAAATTTTTTAAATTTTATAAATATTTTTTATACATGCTTTTTTTCTGCATCGCAGGGTGACCGCCATTCCAGGACAACGGGGACAAAAAGAATACCGCAATAATAATCTACTCGAGAAATAATATGTAATATGTTTCGGGACGTATTGCAATATTTCCGCCAATACTTCAAGCACGGTGACCATGCGATTAATTCAACATAAATGTATATTAAAGCTTAAAAAAATTACAACCTACAATATACAATTGTTCATCACGATACTCCAAACAAATGTTTTGGCCCAAAAATTTGTTTGTGGCATCTTGATGTACGGCTGTGAGACGTGCGGCTTATATGACAGTGATAAAAAAGACAAGAGGTCTTTGAGATGTGGTCATACCGAAGAATTCTCGGAATTTTCTGGAAAGACCATGTCATGAACAATGAGATTCTCAGCATAATCAAGGAAGATAGGCACCTAGTAAGAACCATCTCAAAAAGGCAATCCCGATGAATCCGTCACATCATGCGCCACGATGGTGTTCTTCACGACATTGTAGAAGGGATGTAGACGGGAGTATTTGCAGCAACTGTTCGAGGACATGAGTTTTAGCTCTTATACCGAGCTTAAAGAGGGTTGCAGAGGATCGAGAAGAGTGGAGATCGAGATGCAAGATTTTGTTGCTGCAAACCAATCTACCGGATTGATACTACGAAGAAGAATATACGAAAAAATTAAATGAAAATTATATCAAATATGATTTAAGTAAAAAATAATAAAGTTTTAGCCAATAAATCAATATCATATACTTTTTAAGAACCTAATGAAGGTTATATTACTCACATCAAAACACGCTCATGAAACAACACAAATTACTATTAACAATTTTATTTTAACCTGTTAACTGAGTATGACGTAATATTACGTCATTAGAAATAAGCAACTGTAGCGGGTATGACGATATATTCCGTCATAACACTTTAATAATTAAAATTTAAATAACGCTCTTACGGGCGTTATGAGCTACCTTATTTTGTTTAGTTCCTCATATACCATGTACATCTAGGCATCTAGTTACACGGACTAACCGCGTGTTTTCTATTTAACATTAGAAAAATTAAATTCCCGGTTAACAGGTTAAGATACGTATTTTCCATAAAAACCAAATATATTCCGCATGAAAATAAATTTTTTTATTGATATTTGAATCAGAAGAGTATAATAAAATAATATAACATAAATGGTCACCGCATTTCTAAGACTCGACCGCATGTTCTTCTGTTCTCTCTCCACGAAAACAAAACCCTACAGAGAGTATCGCAATATAATGATATTTCCCCGAGGTTCAGATCTTGTTTTATCTCAGCCAGTCCCACATCCTCGCTAGCAGGGTTCAGAATCTACACAATCTATTTCTTTTCATCTAACAGCGTCACAAATACAATCTCCCACAATGCTCTCAGAGTTCGTCATACAAGTACCAACAAGGAACATTAGATTGAATGAAGCTTCTAGCAAAAATAAAGTTTTAACATTTTTATTGGTTTCGCTATTTAAGGATAGATGGAGGAATATTGTCCTTGATAGATATTTTAAAAATAAATTTCAATATTTTAAGATTTATAAATCACCGAAGAACCATTTGAACATTCAACAATGTATATGAGGCAGACTTCTGTTTTATCAATTGTACCAATTTTTCTATCTATGCGCGTTTAATAGTTTATTTAATATAGCGTTATAAAGGTATGTTTCATATATGTCGAAAGAATCGCCGTCACCAGAGGTCGCTTCAAGTACTATTGCACCGATCAAGGTGGGAGTCGAGGCTAGCTCTATATAAGTCAATGTCCATACGGACCAGAATCTTCTCTCTCCACTTCAACGCCTCCATAACCTGAGCAATCATCAAGCCGCCCGTCAGAGAAATCACTGTGTTAGATGCCGATCTGCGAACTTTAAGTCACACCTAACTACTAGTATCATTTCGTTATTTAGAAAAATCATATCTAGAACTTGCCAATAAAAAATAGAATCTCGTCAATCATTCAATTCAATTTAATGTAAGTCTTCTGTTAATTTTCACCTTTAAAACTGTTTAAATATTTTGCTTATTTACTGACATTTATTTTCCAAAACATTATAGCGTGTTCTTATTTCTTTTCTTTCCTGTCCGAAATGACGTAGTATTTCCAGTGATCCCTTTCAAACACGCATAAAAATTCCTTCTCAGCAATCCTCAGACAACACCACTTCCATTACACACTCCTACATCCCGACAGATACCTGAAAAAACTTGGGCTGAGTAGTGAAATGAACATGGTTGCAAAGGTTAGAGGTTCGAATTTCAGCGTACGCCGTTTGTCTTTATCCGATTTATTCATTTATTTAAGATTATGTTTTCTGTGAGTTCGAATATGTTAATCGGAGCCTGTTTTCTAGTCCATTGATTCTTTTTATCGAATAAATTGTCAAAAGAAAATTTATATACGAAGGTTTATGCTTAATATCTGAATCTGTATTAATAAGGATGATTTTGAATATTAATTCTCATTGCTTTATGATGTGAAAATAGTATGTACTTGTCAAATATTATTCTCATATAATTTTGAATAATACACAAATGGGCTTTTGCATGTTAGATTGGAATGCAATAAATTTACAGCGAATTTGAAATCGCGCATGAAATTCACATTCAAATAGAATATAAATAACAAATGCATTTTGAATCCAATTTTTGATGTGGCAAAATACTTTGATGTCGCATTCCAATATATATTTAAATCCAGTTGTTTGGTCAAATTACAACCACAAAATTTATTCTAGACCGATACATTTCCATGGGTGCAAAAACATTGTAAACTAATCGTAAGACCCACTGAAAACGGAGTATGATAAGTGACACCCAAAAATTATATACGCAATTTATAACCCAAAAATATATTTTAAGCTCTCATAAAAAAAACTAGTAAAATATTAAATTAGGTAAAGACTGATAAAAATATTATGCATATATCTAAATTCGTTATAAATGAGAATTTGTGGATTTAACACGTTCAAACAACCAATAACATTGTTAACCTTTTCATTACGGCTCTGTGGAATACAAATTAAACTGTCAATTATAAAACTTGTATTTGAAGCATAAATGTACTTATCTGGTCTATTTTCATATATCAAATTGGTTCTTGTATCCTTTAACTATCATATGATGCAAAAAAAAGCGCCAATCCTGCGCCGCCCGTCAGCGAGAGCATATTGTATTGTGGCTCGGCCTGAATGCTGTGATTAGGTCGGGCTATAAGTTTGTAAAGTTTATTGTAAATTTATGTGCTTCTGAAAAAGTCTGTTGTATTAATCTGCTCTTCGTCATGCCCTCACGCGACTGAATAACACCTTTTTGAAGAGATGAGGATGTTAATAAGAAGCGATTTAGAGCATTGTACGAGTATATTGTAACTTCTCACATAATAAAAATCAAATTAAATGATTTTCAGGAAAATAAGCTTTCACGTACGAACGTCCTTTTTTCAGCCAAGGTAATGGCCGGAACACATTCTCCGACTTATTTGACTTCCACTTTTATTTGTTTCAGTTTCTGAAACATTCTTAATATGGCTGTTTGTTGCGCCCGGTCCTCTCCCAAATATGGAGCAATGAAAAAATGTCGTACGAAAGTGAGCGAAAAAAATAAACAATAAAAATTCACGACATACGAGTTTTCAGTTCTTGTTTTGTAGTATTTTTTGATGTTCTCTTCCGCTTGCAAATTGGCGACATTTCAGTCTTATGACGTCAAATTATACTTATTCATCTTCAAGGAACAAAATGAAAATATGTAATATATCATTGAAAAAAGTGTCATTTTTTATTGTACATGCAAATGTTTTTCAAACAAAACAAGACTCTCTGTTTTTACGAAATATATTAATTTTAATATTGTATTGTCATCCCCCATCTTTCAAAAGGCGACAACGAATCCCCTCCCAATCTTATCGGCGGGTATAGCTCAATGGTTAAAGCGTTTGCTTTGCAAGTCAAATGTCGTGGGTTCGCTTCCCGACGGAGATAAAAGAAAACATGGATTTTTAATCGATTTCTGAGCTCTAAAAAGACCCCGCTTGGTGTGAATTTGATCCCTCATCCGTAAAATGTTAGTTAATTAAAATTGGTGGTAGATGAAAGTCGTCCCGTGAAGCGCACCCATTCATAGTAAATTCCTGTAATAATAAGGATGATGCGTGAATCTCGGGCTGTAGTCTATGACGTTGGCGGATCAACACGCCATATGCAGCGCTTAGCCATGTGCACTCTGGTAAGCGTCATAAAATTCCACAGATGAGACTTCAGAATTACTACAAGCATCTGTCGGTATTCTCCTGTTTGTGTTTACATAATACTTTTGTAACAAGTTGCGGGGTCATTATCGGAACATGTAAAAAGGGATGCAGGAGCAGGTCGCAGGTCGCAGAGCAAAAGAACTTAATTATAAGCACAATTCGCGTTCATTTCCAATATAAGACTTTGGTTACCCCGCCCGAACGTGACATGTTGTATCGTGGGCCTCAGTCGGACGGTGACTGTGCGCGGACAACAGCTGCCAGACGGGCACAGTAACATGTAGCGCCCCAAAGATTATCACGGCTTAAGTCAGAAACTAAAGTTGACAGTTGAAACAGAATGCAATTGAGCAACTGTCAAAATAAATAAAATGGTGATTGCAAAAGGCGTGTATTTTAATATTAAATTAAGACTAACATTATTAGATGTGCATGTCAAGTGAGCGAACAAAAATAAGAGACAAAAAATGTTCATCGAGGCTTTTCGTCATCAGCCTAAAAGAGTTACATCAATCTGATATTAGTATCTTTATATATTTAAATGAAAGTGGTGTTAGTTACATCATTTATAACTCAAGAACGGCTGAATCAATTTTAATGATCTGATTTTTGTTGGAGTTATTTTGATTCCGATTAGAAAAGTAACGATTAAAATACCGGGAAAAGTAACAGGTACAAATTATGAAGTTTTTTTTTTTCATAAATTTTTGTATGCAACGGTTTTTTAGATTTACGTTTGTTCTGGTATATGGTTTTTATTCAAGTATGTAATAATATTTTTCACATTGCGTCATTTTTTAAAAATAATTTGTAGTGTTAATTTGAAGGTGATAAAAAAAACTGCTTAAATTAGTGAGAACGCTATTTATTGCAGCATACTCCTCTCAAAATTTGTTATTGAATTGCGTGGTTGCAAGATGAGAAGCAGATTAACAACGCAAAGACTTTTTCTGAAGCACATTGACATATTTATTTCGATAACTTTACAAACTTCTGGCACGGACTTAGTCACAGCATTTAAGCCGAGCCAACGATAATATGAGCTCGCCGCCGACGGTACACAAGTGACTGAACACTGGGCGCCACGGTTGGTGACACCCAGCGCTGCAAGTGGCGATCTATCGAATTAATGGCACACCAATTACAGCAGCCATGTTCATTATATAGTAAACCATACTCACGTCACACCCGTGACCAAAATGTCAATATGTAGACACATACATGTACGACCAGCGAACAGAAATGAGAGACGAAAGATTGTATATCGAGGTTTTCGGTACCAGCCAGCAAATGCTATATCATGTTGATATCAATTGATTCTGAGGCAGTACGAAGATTGACAGGTTAGCTAGTAGAAAATACAAGCTAATTATTTTATTGCATATATTTTAAGACGGAAGCAAAAAATGTCATAGATTGTCATGAAAAATTGGTGAAATCTTTTAGAGGTGAACTGTTATCTGATTTAAGACTGAATAATAACGCTTTAAATGCGGGGCAGCAAAAAACTGGACTTTTCTTACAATTTCGCCGCTCTCGAAAATTATAAAACAAATTTGCCAAACTATTTCTTATCATGTTATCTGCAGCTTAAAATGTTCGCAGTCTGAAGTTTCTCCGCAGAGAAATATTAAAATTCTGTAAAGTTTAATCTCTTATGTAATTTACTCGGGTCGAGATATTTTCAGAAAGTTTTCAGGAAAGTTTTTTAAATTTATGCCGCCCAGGTACATGATTTCTTTCATTGGTCCTTTGGCCGGGCGTTTTGAATAATTTCGCGAGGTCGCAAGTCGCTGACGTCCTTTTATTTGTCAAACTATTCGCGACCGCAAATTATTTGACCGCTTTAATAACTATAAACGAATATTCTTGCCGATTTCATACATTTTCTATGAACTAAATGCGCTTGAAAAAAAATGTAAACAAAAGTCGATTTGCGAGTTAGTTACGAGCCTATTCCACTAAGAATAGCTTATATTCGAAAGATTACCTACAAGTGAACCCCAACAGACGGTTATGGAGTCATATCATATGTGGATTGTAAGTTTACCATTTTTAACACTTTCGCATCGTTGTCGGCATATGCCGTCATAAGATTCCCCGATCGTTGACATCGTTTGACGTGATATATGGTTTTGCTACTTTCTTAGAATAGTTTTTATGCATCATCTGATAGCTTAAAGGATACAAGAACCAATGTGATATATGAAAATGTACCAAGATAGTACATTTATGCTTCACATACTAGTTTTATAATTGACATTATAATTTGTATGTAAACAGAGTTGTAATGTGTAGCTGAATGTGACATGTGAATTGTTGATTCGTCAACATCGTAGACCACAGACCGGCTTTCACGCATAATCAATTTTTACAGTAACTTACTTTCTGCTGTAAAGTATGTTTCATTACTATCTTGTGGTATTCTTTTAAATGCGTTGCTTTTAAACTATACAGTCCACCCTTATTTACTTTCCACGCTGCATGGTCCAGTGGCAAAAGTGTTCGTTTGTCATTCAGACCCTGTTGGTTCGAATCCCAGCCAAGCTTGATTTTTTTAAATTTATTTATTGAAATATAAAAAATGCCCCTGGTAGGGTTTACTATCCTTAAAGGACAAAAAAATGTCCAGGCCTCGGGAGCGTCGAGCTGATTATCCAATCTCCTTAAAAAAAACCCTCATTGAAAACCTAAATATTTCTCTGAATTTGCGGTGTACATATGCTCCAAAAATATGAGACGGATGTGGCTAAAATATATATTTATTAATAAGATCGCATGAACTTAATTCTCGAATCACTATCGATTGACTGAATGTTCTCGAGGCCTGAACCATTTAATATTAAAAGACGGTTCAATACAAAATGCATTATACTGGAAAAAATCTATAATACAAGAAAGAAGGAATCATTTTATGAAAATATTCCGCAAAAGCTACAAGAAAAATCTCTATTACAAATCAAAAAAGCTTTTAATATAGGAAGGTCGCCTGTAAGATTGCTTCTATCTTTTTCGTAATATCAATCCGGTGGATTGGTTTTCAGCAACAAAATATTGCAACTCGATCTCCACTCCCCTCGATCCTCTGCAGTCCTCTTCAGGTCATCATAAGAGCAACAACTCATGTCTTTGAACACTTGCTGCAAATACTCCCATCTAGGGCGCCCTCCACAGTTTCTTCTCTCAACCGTCCCTTCCACAATGTCGTAAAGAAGACCGTCGTGGCGCATGATCTGACCAATCTATCGGGCTCGCCTCTCTGAGATGGTTCTTACTAGGTGCCTATCCTCCTTGATTATGCTGAGAACCTTATTGTTCGTGACGTGGTCTCTCCAGGAAATTCCGAGAATTATGCTGTATGACCACATCTCAAAGGGTTCTAGTTTTTTTTTTTCGCTTTTTTTATATTTAATATTAAAAATAAACTTTTAAACTTATCGATAGATACTCGTTTTAGAGTGAACTATGCAATGGAAACTGTATACGACGTTAAAGCCAAGCATTGTAGTTAAAATCAATGACGCAGTAATTGCAAAGCCAATTCGATAAACTTCCAAGTGGAATTGAGTGAAGGGTTTCAGGTGTTCACTTAATTGTGTTACATCTAATACTCAGTTCATCAGGAGGTTGGCTATCAACTAGAATCTAGTAGACTTTGAAATCTACTAGCTTCGTCTAATACTACTCAATTTCATTCTACATAGTCCATGTAGATGTTCGGTCTACTTGTTCAGCAATGGAACTGCTCTGTATTTTATCAAAGGTTTGAATTAATGAAGTATCGGAGAGTCTGAGATTCACAAAGTGTCCCAAGAGATATCAGTTCTTGCATCTATTGCAGTATAGATGCGAAGAGAAATCAATGCTGCATACTAGAGCAAGTAATAATTTATAAATGATAGTTTAGTATGCATTTTCACTTTGAATAATTTATTTTATATTTTGAACTAAGATGTGTGTAATGTTTCGTTTCAAAGAAAAACTTTAAAAATAATGAATAATTGTACAAGCAGTGATTTTTTATGTTGAGAACACAAGTTAATAATAACATAAAGTAATAATATTAAAAAGCCTGTGAATAAATGTTGACTGAGAATAATAAAAAATAATAATGTGCACAGTCTGAATATATACTATAGAGACATATATCGTTATATGATGGTTACAATGGTATAAATACAACTTATTCCACGCATCAGTTCGGGCAGGAGATAGTCGAGTGGATTAGGGTAATGAACAAGAGCAACGATTGGTTCCAAGGCTCGCAGGTTCGCATCCCGCTTCTGCATGATATTTTTTCGGAATGAATTGATGCATATAAAGAATTTGATGTATAGTATGGGTATATTTAATTACTGAGAACATAAGTGCTTGAATTTCAATATAATCAGATAGTAATTTTAGTGATGAGAACAAATTTTTATCGATTGATATTTTTTAAGGCTACGTAATGTGTATTTTGGGATCTTAAAAACACTGTAGTAGGCTAATGAGATTCGTAAGCAAAAGTCGGCGCAAAATATTATAGAAAGACAACGAGTTAGTCGAAACTGCAGTCACCTAAATAGAGGTAATACCTAACGTGATTCATGTAAAAACAAGGTAAATAAATATTTATATTTTATAATGGATCTAGAAGTGCATGCTAAAAACATTGAAAAAAATAATTTTTAGGGTTTTAAAATTTGACTTTGTATTAAATGAGGGAAAAAAGGAGTGGATACAGCAGACTTGTATCCTGAAGTCTGTAAAATATGAAAGTGGAGTTGGATGAGAAATGTTATACATATTATAGTAAAATAGAGTATAGTGTAGTAGAGCTACAGGCACCTTTTCTTCAGGCTTTATGGTTCTCACCGCCATGAAAACTATTAGAAACAATACATATTCAAATCATTTATTTGGTAGAGTTTCGTGACAAATAATGAGGTGAAATTCATAGCAGCTAACAAAAAAATTCTTGATGGAAGTTTGTAATCACTAGGTGCTCTGATTTGAAAGTGGATATTAAAGAAGAAAGAATGAATAACTTGTCTTATTATTCCACATCACACGTTAGAACTTTTCACACTCCCCATATTGACTGCTCTTACTAAGACCAGTTAAGACAACAGATATAAATGATGCATGATTTTTTCGTATGCATATCATTACTAACATCCTCATCTCTTCAAAAAGGTGTTATTCAGTAGCGTGAGGGCATGATGCTGAGCAGATTAATAACACAGATTTTTTCAGAAGCACATATTGACATTCATTTACGATAAGCTTTACAAACGTATGGCTCAAAGTAGTCACAGCATAAAGCCTAGCCAAAATACAATATGCTCTCGCCGAAGGGCGGCACACGACTGCCCCGTACAGCGCCGTGGTTAGTCACCAGTGCCGTAAATGGCAATCTATGTAACTAATGCCAATATGGCGACACACGTGTCTGACAAGCAAACATAAAAAAGAGACGATAGATTGTGCTTCGAGGCTTTCGGTACTAGTCAGCAAGGGCCATATAATGTTGATGTCATTACATATTGTTGCTTTTCGTCATGTGAGTTGTCATTGTCTGTGCCTTGTCCCAACACACCTCTACATCAAAGGTCACCTGGGAACAAATATGGTTCCCGACGATCTCCAGATGTTTTTGGGTGAATTGTTATTCGGATTTTTAAGAAGATTGATGTATGAACTTTGCTCCTAAGGCATAGACTATTTGATCCTAAGAAACGGCTCAACATCAAATTCTTAATATATATTTGAGAATAATCTATTTGACATCGTAAGCACAATTGTTTTTTTTTATATAACATATACATGATTTATAATCATACAATTATGGTTTTTGTATCACGTTTTTAAAAATTATATCATATCTAATAAGGTTTAACGATTTAAACATCGAGTTTTGAATTTTCTTCATGCATAAAATAAGGTAGATAATATATTAGTCCAATAAGTCAGACAATAGTTTGGAATATAATGCAATTTCCAATACTCTTTACAATATGCTCGCATATTGTTTAATATGGATGGCCCAGGATGAATGCCTGAGTGGTTTTTAAAGGATTTCCCCGGAAGAGGACTGGAGTTCTGTCTCCACCGCATCCCGGGATTCGTGCCCTTATCCCTGCTCATCCCTTTATCCGGAACTATCCCGGGACCCTGACTGTCTCCCCGCTAATACGGACAGGATATCAGGTAATTTCTTGCGAGAGCGATCAGGTATTGAAAAATCAGACGGAAAAGGTATTAAGAACATTTTATGACGAAATTGTAAAGCGATTATTTTATTTATGTTTTGATAACAATATGGATAGACATAATTTACCTATTTTATTATTATTTATATTTTTAACATTCATTTTGAGATCCGTTTTAAATATTAAATGGCTAATTACGAGAACTTTCTACCTTGCTTCAACATAGGAACACTGCTTAAGCTCTTGTATCGTACTGTAGGGTTGATACTTGTTTGGATCAGATGAAGCTTACATTGAAGGCGAAGCCATGGTATTCCAGCAAGTGATAAGTGTGCTCAGTGTAATCCAAGTATAAATTTATTTAATACTTATTTCTAATTAATTGATTGTAATTTAATTATTGATATCCTCCTCTGGTATTTAGGACATCGATTAACTGGATGAAGGAAGCAGGATCAGGTTCACAATATAAACACTTGTTTATGTTTCACATACACGTTTATTCGTCAATAACGTCGCCCGTTAAAGGGCCGCCATTAGAGGCGGTCCTATCACGATGACGGGCGAGTTGCGACTACTTGCCCGCTCTCACATTTCGGCGGTACCACCCGCCAAGAGGACAGTTGTACCAGCTGTCAATGGACCAACTGTCACAACAATTATTTTGGCATATGCAAACACCGCTTAACATTCGATGTAGATGTCACGCAAGTGAACCAAAATAATAGACAAAAGATCGTTCGTTGAGGCTTTACGGCATCGGCCTTAAGGAGCTATATCAAGCTGATATCATTATATTTGTAATATTATTGAGATTTTTTTTTACTATGAAAACACATTTCAAACTTTTTTAAATCTTTTTTTTACCCAAATCACTCGAACTGCATAAAGTTTATCTGTGATTGGGGGATATTACAATTGTAATTGAGCATTGCCACCAAGAAAAATGATAAATAATTTATAAGGCTTTATAAAGTGGTTGGTGTGAATTTTATCCATCTGTCGTGAAGTATTAGTCATATCATATTCATTTATGTTTCACATACACGTTTATTCGTCAATAACGTCGCCCGAGAAAGGGCCGCCATTAGAGGCGGTCCTATCACGATGACGGGCGAGTTGCGACTACTTGCCCGCTCTCACATTTCGGCGGTACCACCCGCCAAGAGGACAGTTGTACCAACTGTCAATGGACCAACTGACACAACAATTATTAATTATATTCATATTTGTGGTAGACGAAAGTCGTCCCGCAAATATTACCCATTCATAACTAGTCCAAGTAAAAATGGATGATAAGGCTGTAGTCTATGGCAGACCTACTTTGATACTGAAAAAACGTGTGTTTTTTAATATAAGCGCTAAGCGCGTGAGTTATTTTTTCACAAAAAGCGACAACTCTGAGGATATCCCTTGAAGAAATTTTCCACACAAGGCTTAACCTAAAAGCCACAGTGAAATACGTTTTTTCAATGTAAACGCATGTAGGAGAGCACACCCAGTCAAGACCAGTACACTCTATGATGCTCAGCTATGGAGACTGGACATACGGGAAACGTGTCTTGTGTTCGTGTTTGTGTGTGGGTTGGGGAGATTGCAAGTGTATATTTATCTGTTTCTTGAAGAGATCCAAATTGTAGGAAGGAGGAAACACAGACGCTGGAAGAGCATTCCATAGCTTACCGGTGGCATTAAGAAAGGAGCTTTGGAAACTGCCAGTTCTTGGTCGACATATATTAACCGTGTATGGATGTTCGGCAAGTGTAAGACGAGTTTGTCGGTTGTGGATGGATGCAGGAGGAATTAGTTCTTTAAGTTCCAAAGAGCAGCGACCGTGGTAATAACGGTAGGAAAAAAATAACGGTATAAATACATGTACCATAAGTCTCTTATTCTAAATAGTGTGTCATAGTATCACAGATGAGATTTTTCAATCAACATCAGTCGGTATTCTGTTGCATGTGCTTACATAAAAAAACATCTAGTTACATGGTATACTTTGGTGATCTCTTCTTTGGAATACCCCGCCGCAATAATTGCATGCAGTTGCCCATCTGCTGCAGTCTAGTGGGCGGAAAGGGTGTAAGGGGACGCCCACCAGCTCTCTTGGATGATTTCCCCAAGTGCTGGGCGGATCCAGTGGGCGGAAGTTCTGGCTGCGGAGCAAGCAAGGGCCGGCTATCCCTATCTCCCATCGTGGTCCATTGAAGTGATGAGAGTACTGGGTAATGACTGTTTTGTTCCGGCCCTAATAAGACTTAAAACTCAGCAACTCAGCGTTGTACTCCCTGAGGCGCAATTCTGAAGGGAATTTCACTTTTTAATTAAAATTATATTTGATGCGAAATGTAAGAAATGTGTTTTTTTTCTTCTTGTATTTATTACTAAGTTACATAAAGTGAAATGAGTTAGCGTGCAAAAAGCAGGTAGATAAATTATTCTACGGTATTCAAGAATGTTTCATTACAGATGGTATTCTCTGGAGTCATGAATTTGTGCATGAATTTTGTACAATTTTTACTGTATTATTATAGAGTATTCTGTTCAAATCGATTTATTTATTTATACTCCAAATAAAAAGCTGTTTACAAGAATAAAAGCAAAAAGTCTTTTTTTTATAAAATGATAGTCAAAGATAGACAGCTAAAATGATATCGAAGATGGTCTACAAGGAAAAACAATAACATAAAATGATGGTCAAAGAAAAACTAAATAGTTTAAATTTTTAATTTAAAATAATTCAAAACTATAATTAATTAGTTTAAAATAAATGTTGATAAAAACTTAATGTTTTTAATTTATTATTTTTTTTTTAACAATTTTTAAAATTATAATTATGCAGTTTCAAATTTAGTTGATAACAATTAAATAGGATTATAATTATTCCATAATTTTTTTGAAGAACGACATGTTTCGGTTACCTTAGGTTTTTTAATTTCTAAATAATATTTTATTTAGATTTTTTTATTTTGATAGTATCATTTTAATCATGTGTAATTGTATCTGTGTTATTTATTTTTTAACTCAATTTTCATTGTTAGTGTAGATAAGAGTTTTTTTGTACATACTCATTTATAAAAAATAATACTTAAATGTGTATAAAATAATCGATTCTTCAAAAATAGATTGACTATGAAGTTTTCATTAACATTATTATGATGAGAAATGGCACAAAAACTTAATAAATTATGATATTATTGTATGGTATACATGAAACTTCATAATTTCATTTGAAAAAATTGAATTAAGTCTCACTCTAACCAAAAATGGTAGGAAAAGTTTCAAAGGATTTCATTTACTAAAAAAGTTGAAATCAGGATTACTCGCTTATTTTTATAGGCCAAATAATGAAATATATCATTGAAAACAGCTTGTACCTTACACTAGTACGAATGTACAAACCAATATTCATTATTTTATGAGAAACGAGAAAATGTTTTATTGGCATTGAATTACTTAAAAAGTGCAAAATATAGAACCGGACTAGAGTTATGGATTACGTGGTGTGTTGCATTTGGACGTGTTTGGTTTGTACCGGGAAGAGAATCTCGAGAAACCATAAAGATACTCGAGCATTTCCCTTCTAGAACATCTTCTAATACCAGTAAGTCTGGGACTGTGTTTCCCAATATTAACACTTAAATTGATAATTAAAGTATCAAATGCATTTTCTCAGAAATTAACCTATGGCGCAGAGACGTGGAATCAAACAGGTTTTACTCATAAAATAAAGGTCAACCAACGTGCCATGGAGAGATCTATACTCGGAAAATCTCTTAAAGATATAATCCGAACTGAAGATACCCGAAGACGAACTGTAGTAGTGGAGGCTATCTAACAGATAGGAGTACTCAAGTGGCAGTGAACAGGATATTTCTCTCGAAAAAATGACGGTCGATAGGGAAGAAAAGTGTTGGAGTGGCGTCCAAGAAATAGAGATTGGAAGATTAGGTCAAAGCTCTCAAAACCGAGACTTTTTGGTCTTGAAAAATATTTTAATTAAGAAGAAATAAAATTATGTTTTATGTTTGATAATTCAGTTTGCTTTAGGTTTTCTCGTCGTTAACTTTAAGATATATGTATATATTATCTTTAATGGATTAAGGTCTTGAAGACATTCTTGTTTATAAATATTTGAGAGTCGCTGGTAATGCTTACATCTACGTGAAGCTGCTGTAAAGTGATAAATAACATACAATAAATTATACATGCCGCGAGCAAATTTTACACTACTTTTATTTTGGTTCCAGTGGCTCTACGACTGTTCTGTGGGTGCTACGCGACTACGGCGTAGCAATTCCTTTACCGCGTTGCAAATGAATGCTACCGAGTCCATGTTTTAAAAATTAGACTTAAATTATTCATTTGGCTCGATGGTTGGAGCTTGAAACGTGTACTAAATCTATTTAAATATAGTCCAGAATTTACCTTGTATATTGCAATATTTTTTTATTACATTTTATAAGGCAAGTATTTTTTTTTACAGAAATTTTAATTTTTTAAAAATAAAATGGCATTTTAACCTAGTTTAAACATGACAACACATTAAATAATTGTTAATAAAAAAAAAACGAAACTGCGGATTTTCGCACTTTACGCTCTTAATCACCAACAGTCTGACGAAGTTTACAGAGTAGATGAAACCGTGATCTCACATCTACATATCAAATTTTTCTTATCGTCATATGTAAATAGTCGTAGTATAGATAAAGATGAATTTATTAATACTTAGATATTATCAAAAAAAAAAGAGAAAATACTTGTAGTTTGCCATCGGGTATAGCTCAGAAGCAAAAAATGATTTGTCGGTTCGATCTACATTGAAAATTTAAAAAAATGTCTTTTTAAAAAACATTTTAATTATTTATATTTTTTTCAAAATACTTCCAGTTGTTGTAAATTTCATACTTTGCCCGTAAAATAACAGTCAGTGCCTATCAATCGAAATTGGTGGTAGACAAAAGTCGCTCCTGAACACCACGTGAGTCGCTGTCGTAATTTAATCGTACGAGTATAATAATAGTGTAATTTTATAAATGTAAAATGATATTTATTACATATTATAATGTCATTTCAAAAGAAACAATGCGTTAAATCAATTATTAATAAGATTTCTCAAATGTAGATGATAACAAATATATTTTTTAATAAAACTAATTGCAACACACGTGTTCACAGTTCACACAGTTCCACTCATAATAATTATCAGTGAACTATCATAACGTAAAAAACTACACACGACGCGAAAATTGCAATAAATTAAATATTGATTTCAAAACACGTTCGGTTTTACAGAACAATAAAAACACAATGCAAAATGAAAAGACCGAAGAAATAAAAACCAATTGCTTCGAAACTCGTTTTGCTGATAATTGGCTCCAGTCCTTTACTTCAAGCGTCTAGCTGTTGACCTCATAGTAAGACGGGATTACAGTTTCGCTAACAGTCTAAAGCTGAGAAAAAAATCCAGGCATTTCATTTCATAGTAATGTAATTAAATGTATGTAAATATTATTCAGAATATTCGAGTATATTATTATTTTATTATTATTTACTTTACTAAGAATTATATCCGTATTAAATTTTTAAACACGTTTGCAGGGTTTGATAATTGTTGATGGTATAAATGCTTTTTTTATTATTAATATTTTCTTTGAAATTCATTGTTAACATAAATACTCGCAAATAAAAAATTACTACATTGTTTTTTTACAGATAGAAATATTACTTTCACTGATAGCTTCCTCAATTCATCTTCTTCAAAGAAAAACTGTGATTTTTAAGTATGTTAATAAAAAGTGATTAACACGATCCATATTAAAACAAGAGTAAAAGTCATTAATTCTGTCATCAACATGATGTAGCCCTTGTTGACTGGTACCGAAAATATCGATATACAATCTTTCGACTTTTATTTCTGTTCGCTTGTCATACATTTATGTGTTGCCATACTTGCATTTAGGACAAGTCCGCTCACGGGTGTGTCAGTTATATATATATACATCGCCACTCGGGCGCTGGGCAGAGCCTCAGTGCCGACGAGCGCGCGGAATCAGTCATGTCCCTGCCCTTCGGCGAGAGCATATTGTATTGAGGCTCGGATGAATGCTGTGACTAGGTCGGGCCACAAGAACTGTGAAAGTTTATCGCGAAAAAAGCATAAAGATGACAATTTGCCAACATGAAAAAAGTCTTTGTTTTGGCGTTGAAACGCCACGTGTTCCTCGCATGTTAGGCGAGCGAATAAAATACCTGTTAAAAGATCGTTTTTTCGAGGCTTTGTTAATTCATACATAAATTTTCACCAAAACCCATCTTATAAGACATTTTTATGAAAACTAAATGGCAGTCCCGGGTATTTGAACCGAAAATTTTGCAGCTTATATATACATGCAGTTCGTAATAAGTGCCATCAACTATTAAATAATAAATTTTGAATGTTATACAGTTTATTCTTTCCATAAAAAATATTTATTTTGGAAGGTTATAAATTAATTTATTCTACATTATTATTTTTACAAATTATCTATTTATTTTATTCAATATTTGATAAATACTGACATCCCCCGTCTTTAAAAAGATGACAAGTCCCGGGTTCGTCACGTGGCCGCGTGAAAGAAGGATGCAGATTAACAACACAAAAAACTTGTTTTTGAAGCACAATCGCATTTTTTTTAAAGACTTGATTTTTCGTCCAACCGGTATGGCCGGACGACAAGTTAACTTTTAACTGCCGGAACTGTGACATCCAGCGCCGCCAAAACAAACGCGACAAAAAAGCAACTTAAAGATGACAGTTGCACCAACATGAAATGGAGCAACTGCCATAACAAATAAAATGGCGTATGCAAACGCCACGTAATATTATGTAATTAAAGCTAACATTATTAGATGTGCATGTTAGGCGAGCGAACAAAAATAAGAGTCAAAAGATCGTTTTTCGAGGCTTTGCGGCATCAGCCTAAAAGAGCTATATCTCGCTGATGTCAACACATACAAATTCACATCAAACATCTAAGTATTATGAAATTACCAATTGTTTTCACACAAGGAGTAGAGAAATAAGTGTGTATCAAATTTACCGGCGGGTATAGCTCAATCGTCAAAGCGTTTGCTTTGCAAGCCAAAGGTCATGGGTTCGAATCCCATCGGAGATTAAAAAAAAGGATTTTTAATCGATTTATGAGCTCTAAAATACCCCTGGTTGGTGTGAATTTGATCCCTCACACGTAAAATTTCAGTCATAGCCTATTAATTAAAATTGGTGGTAGACGAAAGTCGTCCCGTAAAGACCACCCATTCATAGTAAATTCCTGTTATAATAAGGATGATGCGTAAATCTCGGGCTGTAGTCTATAACGTTGGCGGATCATCACTCCACATGCAGCGCTTAGCCATATGCATCATGGTAAGCGTCATATAATTCCACAAATGTGACTTTAGAATTACTATCACCATCTGTCGGTATTCTCCTGTATTTGCTTACGTAAAAAAAAAATTTTGGTCTAAGTCTTTAATGCTATATAAATAATAAAATATAAACTTAAAATCAACCAAAAACCATTTAATGTCAGTTATTTCATTTATGTGCTGATGAACATTACTAACTTTATGAAAAAATAAAAAAAATATTTATATTCTTATTCCAAAAAATATACGTTTAAAGTAATTAATAAAAAAATTATGAAATATTTTTTGCCTCATACTTTTGTTCTAATTGAGATTTATACAATTACAAACAAGCAGTTTCCTAGGTGTAAAAAGTGTGATACAGCAGTTTCAAATTAATATTTCCTTCCTCTCCCGTAATTAATCTTCGCGGACGTTTTAATTTTTTTCCCCTCCTGCTCCCCGGGGCCCAGCTAATTCAATTAATTAATTAATTACCGTAAACTTGTTAAAATTAATATCTCCCAGGGAGGAGTCGCGAGGCCAACAGGAGAAGGTTTTTATCCACGGAGCAGATCGCACTCGCAAGACGATGAAATCTTGACTTTCTTGTTCAGTTAATTGCAGTTTAATTACAACTAATTACTCGAGTTGTTTAATGAGAAACGTCTAATAAGAGAGTAAATTTTTCATGTAATCTTACATCACACTTGGCAATTAATGAAGAAGGCAATATTTACTGTTACTTTACCATCTGATGTTAAATAAAATATCTTCATATATGTTAGATCTTGATTGCTTATACATTACCTGTGATTACTTCTTCATATAATCTTGATCTTTTCGATAAAAAAAACAACTTATACACACAATCACTCAAACTATCACACAAACACAATACACACGCCAACGGGTATAGCTCAGTGGTCAAAACGTTTGTTTCGACCATAAGACTTCTGTTTCCCCACCCGATCGTAACATGTTGTATCGTGGGCCTCGGTCGGACGGGGACTGCAGACACGGGCTGACAGACTAGCACAGTAACAGTTAGTGCCCCAAAGATTATCGCGGCTAAATAATAAACTAAATTTGATAATTGAACCAACGTGATTCAGAATAACTGTCAAAACAAATAAAATTGCGTATGCAAACTCCGTGTATTTTATTAAAAAAATACTAATATTATTAGATGTGCTTGTTAGGCGAGCGATCAAAAATAACAGACAAAAGATCGTTTATCGAAGCTTTTCGGCATCAGCCTGAAAGAACTATATCAAGCTGATATCAGTATATACAGGTATGCCTATACATTAGTAATAATAATAATAAAAGCTTTTAGTCCAGCAGGATTGGGTGGGTTGTGCAATACCCGATCAGCCATATTTTTAGATACATATATATTAACATAGTACATACAATAAATAATAATTAGATATAAACGTAATAATTCATGATGGTCGCAGCATCATAAGCCGGCAACACGGTGACGCAATAATGCTGGAAATGAATGGACGCTGTTCTCCGCAAACATGTTAGTTTGCGGAGGGCAGAGTCCATTATTTTGAATTAGTCAATATTGTTAAAAAAAATACTCATGGATCATGCTAATTTCTTTTAGAAACTGAAAAATAACCATTGCAGTATGGTTTCTTTAGTATTTCATATACTCCTATATTATGGTTAGTTAGTATGGTTGTGAGAGATATCATAAACTTATGAGATGAAGCAAACTTAAAGCGAAGCAATTGATTATTCAGGGGTGGATTCAGAAATCTAAACTGGGGCATACGTTGCACTTAACAGTCTCCCAAACTTAGATGACTTGCACAAATTCAATATCATAGTGAAATGTTGCTCAAACTGCAATCTGCCTGAAGTCAGACACAAATTTTCCTCGATGAAAACAAGCTTCTAGACATTCGTATTAGATGAAAAATTTACCAAACTTTAGCCGCAGATAACATTAACGCTTCCTTGTTAATTTTAAATTATTAAAAAATAGTAATAATAAAGAAAATATTTATGTGCCGATAACATTATTATATATTAACAGACGGGAGTATTTGCAGCAAGTATTCGAGGACATGAATTGTAGTGCTTATGCTGAGCTGAAAAGGGTTGCGGAGGACCGAGAGGAATGGAGATCGAGATGCATGATTCTGTTGCTGCAAACCAATCCACCGGATTGATACTACGAAGAAGAAGAACATTATGGAGTATATGGTCGCCATAAATTGTCGCGGTATAGTCTTATGATTAGCACATCACTACCAACGCATAGAGTTCTTCTTCGAAATATCAATCCGGTGGATTTGTTTTGCAGCAGCAAAATCTTGCATCTCGATCTCCACTCTTCTCTATCCTCTGTAATCTTTTTTAGCTCAGCATAAAAGCTACAACTCATGTCCTTGAACACTTGCTGCAAATGCATAGAGTTAAAGGTTGCTAAAACTGAGGACTAATTACAGTGTATTTAAAGTAAATAAATGATTTTTTATTATAATAAACATCCGTTTGGATAATTTTTCGTTCGGTCAAATCTCATTTCGGAAATTTTTTCCTTTTGTTAAGTATGATTAAATCAAAATTTTAACTGCAAAATTGTTTTCTGCCAACTCTTTGGCAGTATTTTAGCGAAATGAATGAAAATTTTGTTTTTACCTGAAACAACTTAATAAGCAATGTTAAGGATTGATACTGCAAACAAGATCATCGACCTTCACAGTTTTTTTTAAACTACACATATTCTGTTGAGACGTCTGCCTTTGAACTTTATTATTAATCTGCATTGCTTATTGTTAGACGTACAAATTTACAATGGTACAGAAAGATGAGAAGAATTTTTTCGTTGAAGTATCAAGTAAGTATTTTCCTGAAAATGATATGTTTTCATGAAATTATGACATTTTAATTAGTTTAGTATCGCTTCGTAGCGCTTTGTAATGTTTTTGGTTGAGACTCGAGTTAAAAATCTGCTCGTGGCATCTTGGCATGTTAATAATATCGGCGGTAACAATTAGGAAAGTATGCGGCGCGGCACATCGGTACAAGATGTAATATAAACCGTCTCACTTAAGAGTTGAGTGCTCCGAGGGCGAGAACGGAGTATGCCACATTGGCGGGCAATCTTTCTCTCTCAAAGGGTGTTATACAGTCGCGTGAGGGCATGATGAGTAGCAGGTCAGCAAGACAAAGATTTTTTCAGAAGCACATTGACATATATTTATGATAAAACTTTGTTTCCCGATCGATCGCAATATGGCGTTACTTTCGCCGCGACCGATCGTGACTTAACAATGCGATCTCACCGACGGAGGGCAGACGACTGATCGCGCTCCTCGGCGCTGTCGCACCGGCGCTCCAAGCGGCGGTCTATATAACTAGTGCCAAATGCCAATATGGCGGACACATTCATGTACGACAAGCGAACAGAAATAAGAGACGAAAGATTGTACATCGAGGTTTTTGGTACCAGTCCGCAAGGGCTACATCGTGTTGATGTCAGTTTATAACCCGACACGATGAGCGATGCAAACTGGCAGAGTGATCAGCGTTGGGGAAAGAAATTTAGATAGTTTAAAGTTTAAACTTTAAACGATTAATGGAGTATTGAACTAATCATCAAACTTTTAAAAAAATACGTTATTTTAATATTGGAGACCTTATACTTCGACTAGCCGATGGTTATTTCTTGAGAACATTAACTAAAGCCGATATCTCATCAACCACTGATATCTTATCATTATTAAACTCTAGCTCTTCATGGAGAATAGATCAAGAACTGGAGTCTGAAAAACAAAGGACAACCTTGAGGGGTGGCGCATGCTACGGCAGAGAGAGTGACTGTTGTTTGACTGTGGGAGAACTGCAGACCGCCTCACACCTAAGATCTTGCCTCATGTACCCGACTTGTTGCAACTCCCAGGACCTAATGCTGGGCAGCACACATGCCATCGATTTTGTCAGATATTGGGCGAAAACAATTTGACGCCACTGACAAAAAGAAGATTTAAAATAAATTTTTAAATCCAAAGGTTGGCACCCAAGAATCAAAGTTGTGTTTCATACTGTAGACGTGCGAGAGAGACGCGCGCCTGGGCCAGAGCGAGACGCCGCTATCCCAGCGCCGCGTACGCCGGATTGCCTAATTGCAAAAGTTTAGGCGCAGTTTCTCTAATTACCAGACTTGCGACCGCTACGAGCGCTGAGGACCGCCAGGAAAGTTCACCAGATTTGATGGCGTTTTTGTTGTGCTTTTATTCTCTTCTAGAAGGTCCTGCGAAGCCTTTTTTTACCACTTGATTGAAGATAAAGGCTGCGTCTGTTTTGAAAACTGAATTTATATTTGCATAATGCACTAAGAGTTTATTTATCAATTACATTACAAATAAAAAATACAATATATTTGAAAAGTTTACTATGCTCAAAAAAGTTAGCATGATCTTTTGGCCATTTAATTAAATCAATTATATTTATATGAATCTAAGATTATATAGCTGATGCTTGTGAAGCTTCAAGCACTCAATTTGGTACAACGGCAATGGCGCTCCTAAATGGCCTACCAGCACACCTCGATCCTTTTCTTACATCTTTTTCCCATTTTGTCGATGGTTTTGTTCTACTAGATCTCTAGGATCTTTGACACGTGTCATATTCTCCTTCTTTTATGTTGTTTATATCATTTATTATCTTTTGTATGTATTGTATATTTATGTATTTGTACCTTGGAACTTTGGTTCCGTGTAACAAATAAATAAATAAAAGTAAAAAAAAATACGAGAACTAAGAGTAAGTGAGATATGTTATTTATGTGAGACAAATACATGAAGCATTAAATATTCTAATAAATATATTTTTTAAGGTTACAAGTCAGGGAGTATGCTTTATTTTATTGAATATAAAAAAAACAATAATTCATTTTAATTGATTTTTTTCTATTACAAGCATTTAATGGATATATATTTTTTTTGAACCAAATAAATATATTATATGAATTAAAAGTAAAATGTCTCGCTGAGCAGTAATTTTTATAAATAAAGTAAACTTTTTGTTAGCTTAAATTGTTTCAACCACATTTATATTTTTCTCTATCTTATTAAAAATATAGGAATAAAAATTAAAAAAGTGAAAAAGTTGTAAATATATTCTACAATAGTTTTATAAAAATACGATGTGTTCAAAACGTTATTTGAACATGATTATTTTGTATTAAACATCCAAAAGTCTTTAAAGTATTAATTGTCAAATTATAATCAAATACTCTAGCTTATCTCGAATTTGTTGACTCATACCGTCGGGTACGACACAGGGCATTGACCATCACAATATTCTGACACTATATTAATTGAAGGGATCAAGGTCCAAAACAACACGAATCTAGAAATTTGCGGTGTATGAAAATCATTTTATTATTATTTATTTTATAAAATACAGAATCATTACTCATGTTGTACACTAAGATGTAAAAATGGATATGTTACCAAATAAATCAATAACAATTCAACTCAGGTCTTTGAACTTATCCTCAGTACTCGAACCTTGGTATTCCGGCGTCACCATTAAGCTGACGTTGTAATTTTGGGACCACGATATCGGTTGCGGAACACAATGTTTTAAATAATTTTAAAATAAATCATCCATCAATAAATATAATACTTGAAAATCTAATTTTACAAAATATTCTATTAAAATATACCACACCCCTTTTATATTGCTACTTTTTAAAGTAAAGTTGCTTGATCAGTGTTGTATGAGCAGCTGGAAACATTTGCAGTCTGATACTTTAAACTTTTCTCAGAGGTAGAGAGAGCGAGGAGTTACTTTACCCGTAACTTGTTGCACACTCCTCGGGCGGCGAAACTTTTTCAGAGCTTTTAGATACAAAATCATCTTTCGACTTAAAGAAGCTGCAAAGAGCAAAGTCTTCTTTCTCAATTTAAATTATTAAGTTTTCGTTAGAGGTGATGTCAGACATGTCAAACAGAAATTTAATGAGAATTTGGTAGTTTTAATCAAACCGATGTTCATTCTCGCTACATAAGGAATTTTGCGATTTTAATTATATTATAAAACGAATTATGTTCAAAATGTTTTTTGAACATAACTGTGTTGTATTAAATATCGAAAAATCTTTTAAGTAATTTTAATAATAAACTCTTTATCTTAGATTCATTCAGTCAGGTATGACACAGGGCATTTTTGCTCACTCATTGCACACGAAGTTCTATGTATTATTAATATCAATAATGAATGCCTCCGCATCGACACGGAGCATTGATCATCCCAATAAACTGCCACTCTATGCAGATTGAAGGGATCAAGGTACAGGAACGGTATCGAGGAATGTGCTTTGTATGATATTCAATGTATTAATATTACTTTTATAAATGCTTACTCATGTTGTAAAATAAGGTATAAAAAGGGGTCTCGTATCAAATAAATTAGTATCAACTCGAATGCAGTCTTTGAATTTATCCTCAGTGCCGAAACCTTAATGTTGCAGCATCAACATTTAAGCTGATGCCGTCATATTGGGACCGCAACCTCAGATCCGGAACAAATTACCATAGTATGCAGAGAGTTTTTTAAGCAAATATGTGAAAGTTGTAAATATAAAAGAGAATTTCATACCATCTTTTAGCATGGACTGATCACTGTTTCATTTGATGGAAAACTACAGTGTCGCGATCTATGAAAACTTATCAGCTCCAACGTACACAAGCCCACTGATGTGTAAATTAATATTTACTAATAAAGAAAGAATATTACTAGAGAGTAGGTAGATGAGTAAGGTGGAATTTGTGGGGGGTTAGGTAGGCAAATGAATATTTACTAATAAACCAAGAGTTTCATTAGAAATTAGATAGAGAGATAGGAATTTAGGAGTGGGAATTGTGGGTCTATGTAATTCAAAGTTGCTTTATGTAAAAATATGTATAATATTGTTGTATAATTAAAAAATATATATCATCATCATCATCATCAGCCTGTGTCCGTCCACTGTTGAACGTAGGCCTCCCGCATGAGTCTCCATCCTCTTCAATCCTCCGCCTTCCGCATCCAGGTCACTCCCGCTATTCTTCTAAAAAAATATATATATGACAATAAATATCAAATGCTACTATACTTAATAATAAATAATTTGTCTTTTTTTAATGAAATAAGATGATTTGGATAAAGAAATGAACATGATGTGCAAGATTCATGTTTGAATCCTTGCGTCTTCTATTTATTTTTGTCCAATGTATTATTTACAGTTAACACCATATATTCATATATATAGTGTTAACTGTAAATTTTTACGTGTATCAGTTGCTTTATTTATGTGAATTTAAAATTATGTTACTTCTTTAGTTTTATCAATTCATTAAATTGTTAAATGCTATTGATTGAATTTTCTTCATTTTATGTATCTGGTTTCGAAATGCTTAAGTAAAATTTATATTATGACTCTGGTGGCAAAATAAATAAAATTATTATCATCATCATCATCAGCCTGTATCCGTCCAGTGTTAAACGTAAGCCTCCCGCACGAGTCTCCATCCTCTTTAATTCTCCGCCTTCCGCATCCACGTCACTCCCGCTATTCTTCTTATGTCATCAGTCCATCTTGCAGGGGGTCGGCCAATGCTTCGTTTGCCAGTTCTTGGGCGCCGTTCAAATACTTTTCTTCCCCATCGACCGTCATCTGTTTGACAGATATGTCCTGCCCATTGCTACTTGAGTGTGCCTATTCGTTGGGTAGCATCCACTACATGAGTTCTTCTGGGTATTTCCTCGTTTCAAATTTTTCTTTTAGCGATACTCCGAGCATGGATCTCTCCATAGCACGCTGGGGTGACCTTTATTTTTTAGGTAAGACTTGCTGTAAGATTCCACGTCTCTGCGCCATAAGTCAATACAAAGAGGATGTATTGGTTAAATACCTTAGTTTTAAGACATTTTGGAATTTCCGTTTTAAAAATGTAATTTAGTTTTTTAAATGCTGCCCATCCCAGTTGTATACGCCTGTTGATTTCGTTTGAGAAGTTACTTCGTCCTAGTTGTATTACTTGTCCCAGATAAGTATAACCGTTTAAAATCTCTATTTGTGTTCCTCTAATGAAAATAGGGTCAAAGGTCTGGGAAATATGAATATTTATCATGGCTTTTGTTTTATCCATGTTCATAAAGTATTATTATATATTAAATTACGTGATCGTATCACATAATTAACATTATTAAGACCAGTAGCTATATCATTTGTGTTCCGGCTTAATATTTCGAGGAAAACAATCGCAATGTTCCGAAACTATAAATTTAACGATACAATTATTTCAGGATCGGTTGTGACGCTAACTTGAAGTTTCAGAGCCCAGTCAGCCATGCACCAAAGTTCTATAATCTAAAATTCGATATTTCCGTCAGAATTCTCTTCGGTAGTATTGAGATATACTCTGCTTCTGCGGGCCATTAGGGGGAAATGCCAATTAAATAAGTAAATTAATGATCTTCTAGTGATTAGTTTCCATTGGTAACGGAGTCGCCAATTAAAATGACTCAATTAATTTATGAAGTTATTAACGGTGATTTGCTTTAATGAAAAACGATTTCGAAATGTATTGTTCGTCTCACAAGTAATTCGATCCGCTATAAATTTTACAGCTTAAAAACAATTACTTGCGTCTAAGAATGTAATTTATTTTATTCATAATGTGGTTGTTTTCAAAACAGATGTATGGCGAACTTCAGTTTTATCATTTGTACTTATTTTGGGTATCTTGTCTGTTAATTTTTGCCTTGTATGTCTCATAGATGTCGGTAGAATTGTCAGAGGTCATTTCAAGTACTATTGCACCTATCTAGGTGGGAGTCGAGCTGGCTCTATAAAAGCAGACGGCCATACGGAACAGATCTCTTTACTCTCTTTACTTTCGACGCCACCGTAACGTGATGATCAAGCAGCTCGTCAAATAAACCACTGTATTATGTACCGCTCTATGAACTGATCAAGTCACAACTACCTACCAGTAACCTTTCATATTTAAAAAAACTTTGTAGAACTTGCTTATGAAGTAGAATCTCGGTGATTATTCAATTTAATCTAATGTAAATATTCTGTAACTTTTCACCTTTAAAACTGTTTGAATATTAAGATTACTTACTTATATTGAATTTCTCGTAACATAATAACGTGTTCTTATTTCTTTTTATTTTTGTTCAAAATGTCGGAGTATTTTTAGTGATCCCTTCTTAACATGCATAAAAATTCCTTATCAGCAATCCACAGATCACAACACTCCCACATACAATATAAACAATATAATGGCTTAATAATTAAATATACATATACTATACATAAAATTCTTTTTTCAACGCGTCAATCCAAACACAAAAATAACGGCAGAAGCGGGATGCGAACCGCGGACCTTGGAAACCAACTATGCCCAGGTATTCATACCGCTCAGCCAACTCGGCTATTACTATGCCTGAATATATACTATAGCGACATCTATCATACGATGATGACAATGACATAAATACTGGTTTCAACGTGAGTCGGTCCAGGCATAGTAATAGCCGAGTCGGCTGAGCGGTATGAATACCTGGGCATAGTTGGTTTCCAAGGTCCGCGGTTCGCATCCCGCTTCTAAACTATACCCCTTGGCTGGTATCGCACCACCGAACATAAGACGCAAAGTCATATGCGCCGAAGAAATGCGTAAGGCAATCAACCAACCGTCCCACTGCTTGTATAATCAAATACCCCCAACACCAAGATTGAAGTCTCGAAGCAGCTTTCTGAAATCCACACAACCTCTCACATCCAGCCCTGAAAATGAGAGACTTCAACTCTGGCAAGAAATCGCACCAGAGGATTTCATTACTCCAAAGGAAGGCCTCCCAACTGGCAAGAGCCTTGACTGGCGGACCTGAAAATCCCTAAACAGATTAAGAACCGGAGTTGGTAGAACAAAGGACAACCTCGAGCGGTGGGGAATGCTTCGGCAGGGAGAGACACTATTGTGCGACTGTGGAGACCTGCAGACCGCCTCACACCTACGATGCTGCTCCATGTGCCTAAGAAGTTGCACATCTCAGGACCTAATGCTGGGCAACACACGAGCTATCGAAGTTGCCAGATATTGGGAAAAAATAATTTGACGTCGCTGACACGAAGAAGAAGATCCCGCTTCTGCCGTTATTTTTGTGTTTGGATTGACGCGTTGAAAAAAGAATTTTATGTATAGTATATGTATATTTAATTTTTAATAATATTGTAATATAGTAAATGATCTATAAAAGTAGATTAGAATATTGAAATAATAAAATAATATTCTAATAAAAATTAAAAAATCTATATAATATAATGGCTGCTTATTCCATATCATTATATTATTAAAGTTAAGCGTATTTTCTGGAAATGTATTTTTATTGACCTCATTTTGTTTTGAAATAACTATCCATGATAAAACCAGTCGGGAAAAGTGGCGGGAATCTGCCTTTTTAAAAAAGACAATCAATAATTCTCCTAAAAAAAAACAGTGCCCAACAAGCTGCACATCTCAAAACCTAATGCAAGGAAACACACGGGCTATCAATGTTGCCAGATACTAGGCAGAAATAATTTGACGTCGCTGATACGAAGAAGAAGAAGACTCTATTTTTGATGTAATTAACACTGGCCTCAAAATTGGTTAAATGTATAACATTTTACTGTACAACCCTCACAATATCAAATGTAAAAATGCCTGATTTCCTAGCGTAAAGTAAGTTTTGAAGAAGTTGAAGAAGAAGTAGAAGAAGAACATAGTAAAGTTAATAACATAATTAATTATCATAATGAAAAGGGTAACTTTTCACAGTTACATAAAAATCGCTTCAAAATAGTTCGAAAAAGTTAAAGGATACAAATATATATTTGCATTTTTAAATTAACAATTTGCTGCATCGTTAAGCAAAAATTTCAGCATTCCTTATTTCAGCGCAGTGAAGATTAATCTTATTCGTATTCCGATTTCAACCGTGAGAGATTTGTTGTTTTCGGTGAAATAAAGTTAAAAAGGACGGCTCTTTGTAATTAATTATTACATCCCAGGCTTCGCTTAAGCTCTTATAACGTGCAAAAGTTGGAGTAAGTCTTTTCAGGGAAACGACATCAAATCCTCTTACCACACTTCCTAAAAACTCGTGAAAACTTATTTCTTATCAAGACTGAAACGATTTTCATCGAACGAAATAAGTATTGATTTCACATTCCTTAATATTTTTTACAATACGATAGTTATTTGAATCAAGAGGTTGCGATTTCGATTTGATGCATGTTTTTGGATTGCATTGTTTGTAGGCGTGGTAAGAAAA
This sequence comes from Glossosoma conforme, assembly GCA_022606575.1. Taxonomy (NCBI): domain Eukaryota; kingdom Metazoa; phylum Arthropoda; class Insecta; order Trichoptera; family Glossosomatidae; genus Glossosoma; species Glossosoma conforme. Next base: position 2,032,511 of record JAGTXR010000058.1, on the reverse strand, counting down.
ATAATCTAAGTGTAATGAAAAGAGTTGAGTGGACTGGGCGGTAAAAAGAACAGAGCAAAGGTTGGTTTCAAGGCTCATGGTTTGAATCCCGCGTCTGCCGATATGTTTCTGAATGAATTGATGCGTATAAAAATTCGATGTATTATGTGTATTTTTAATTACTACTAAAAGAAAAAAGATTTCCGTTGTAGGTAATCAAAGCCCTTGTGCGGTGTGCCACATGTACAATGTTTATAACAAACTAGCTGACCCGGCAGACTTCGTACTGCCTCAATCGATAAATAAAAGACCTAAACCTTATAAAATAATCTTAAAACAAACAAAACCAATCCGTATTTAATACAAAAGCATTTTTTGAGTGAAGCATGAAGTTTTATTATTATTTTTGACACATCATGTTGCTAACTTACAAAACAGAGTTTTCGTGGAATACTGGCTATTTATAAGGTTTAAATTTGATTTTGACAGACACACACTTATGATACAGTCTGTTAATCAATTTAAAGCTTTCTCATAAACTATATTTTTTGTTTTGTTTTGTGGTGCGTAAATAAACGAAGGAGACGGTTTTCCGACGCGCGAACACGCGACGTATAATTGTCCATGCGCAAACGCGAATCAGGGAAACTCCAAGTTGATTCCACAAACTTCTAACGACTGTCCTTGCAATTTATTTATGGTCATTGCAAAGGCCAGACGTACTGAAAATTGTAAGCGTTTAAAATCGAATGGTAAATCCGTTGGAATCATCGGTATCCACGGGATCAAGACACCCTCTCCTTTGTATTTTCCTTTTATGATTGTTGCCTCAGTGACGTTATTCATCAGCTTTTTCACAGCCAGTCTTATTCCATTGCACAGTCGAGGTTGATTAATGTTACGCAGAATGATGACAACTGATCCTACTTTTAACTGTAAATTGTGAGGTGGTAATCCATATCCAAGTGCGTAGAATGATTTCCAATCCCAGAAACTGAAGATCGTAAAGGATCTGGTAGTGGGACCAATTGTGGCAATTTTACTTTGCCTCCAAGAATTCAATTTTTTATGTCATGTTTTAATGACTCAATTAAGAATACAAATGAAAAATACAAAGAGTTATAAAAAGATGACTCCTGAAATACAATTTCCAGCATTCTGTGAAACTTCTGTAAGAGGGGAATAAATTTATTCATACCCGGATCTAATTCGCAAACTCCCCACAGTCTGCCATATTTTTCTTCATCTATTATATAAAAATAAGTCGGGTTTTCCTTCCTGACGCTATAACTCCAGAACGCACGAACCGATAAAAGCCAATAAATGATTAGATATTGTAACGCATCGTACAAACGATGTGTCTCGTTTACACGATGCATGATATTGCTTCTTCGCTGAACGACAATGTCTCGTGATGTAGTTGGATCGCCAACAACAATTGCAGCAACATCATCAACGGTGGGTGCATTGAATCTTCGCACATGTTCACCTGTTGGGGTACGATCCGCTCTTATGACAAATTTGTGCGTATCCGATGGCATTCGTTCCAATGCTGTTTTGAACATTATAACCACAGCGTTATTAGCGTGAAAAAATGCTTGCAACTGTTCAATAATTCGTTTCTTTAACTGTCGTGTTTCCTGTATATTGCACCGCACATTCAGCTGATCCACCATCGACGAAATGAAGTATATTTGCAGAAATTGATGCGGTTCATCTGGTGTTGGCACCATTGAACCATGCAAATGATATATTTGTCCTTGTATCTGTAATGGCAAACAATCATTTGTTAAAGAATACGGTGTGACTTCTGATCGTGTGATGGTGTAGTGTGTGGTGTATGTGTACTTGTTATGTGTTGCAATTTTTTTTTTGTGTTTTTGATTGGTGTGAGTGATTGGTTGATAGATAAGTCAATGCTTATGAGTAAATAACGATTGCAAAGTAAAATAAACTGAAAACTGGATTTATTCGTAGAACGCAATTATTATAATTTTTGGTATATTTAAAGAATGAAATAGTTAAAATTGTTAAAGCCACTGAGTTTTTATTACAAATATTTTTTTACTGGTTTCAGTCACAGCACACCTTCTTCAGGAAAAGCTTATAAATGTTTTGAGTTCTTTATAAATTCTTTAAAAGTTCTTTATAAAAAAAGGAAATAACGAGTATGTTGTCACCGGGATAAATAAATGAAACTGAGTAAATATTTTAAAGCTTAATATTTTTTCTTGATTTATTTATTAAAAGTTTATTTTTTTATTATAAAAAGACATATAATAAACCCTTACAATAAGCCATAAGCTATGAATATACAATATATATAAAAAATTGAGAGTCTTGCGGCAGAAGAAATAAATTTATAGAAAGCATAATTTCCAAAGGACACATGTACCATAGATTTTAAGAGATTGTACTGAATTAATTTGAATATCCCAACTAAACTCAAAAAAAAAGGCATGATAATCGACTATTTTACCAAATTTATTATATTAACAAGAATCCGCGCTTATATAAATGCTAAAGTACTTCAAATCTACAACGCACAATAATTTCAAAATTAAAAAGTCTTATTGATTTGAGTTATTTTATTTCAGATATAAATATAAGAAATTTTAGAAATAAAGGAAAGAAAGTATAAAATGTCTTGACCTATGCATATTTAAGCTTTTAACGCAAAGCATGTAAAGTGGTTGCTAAAATAAACGTAAGTATTTTAAGTGTCTTACTTGTAATGTGATGACCTACCAGCTGAACTAATAAAGTCGGCAGGAACCGGAACTCTAGATGCTCTGTTCAAAATGACTCAGATGATCTACAATACAGGAATAACGCCAGAAGACTTCAAAAAGTGTCAAATTGTAACTCTGCCGAGGAAGCCCGGAACAACAAAATGTGAACAACACCGAACACTTAGTATTCTATCCCATGCATCCAAAATACTGACCAACATAATCCTACATAGAATTGAACCAAAAATAGAAAAGACTCTCACTAGCGATCAATTTGGATTCAGAAAAAGAATGGGAACCAGAGAAGCAATCTTATCCCTGCGTATGATCTTGGAGAAGAGGATAAAAGTGGACCAAGACACATATATTGCCTTCGTGGACATTGAAAAAGCATTTGATAAAGTAGATTGGGAGAGGCTTTTCGATATTATGAAAGAAACTGGAGTCAAATACAAGGAACGAAGACTCATATTTTCACTTTACAAAGAAGAAGCTGCCATGATATCACTTGCAAATGTCCAAAAGGAAGCAAAAATACGCCAGGGGGTGAGACAAGGATGCTCTCTGTCGCCTGTACTCTTCAACGTATACATACAAAATGCAATTAATAACATCAGGGAAAATATGGGCCATAGAGAGGGGGTTAAAATACATGGCCAAAAGATTGATATGATAAGGTTTGCTGACGACATTGCTCTGATTGCTGAAACTAAAGATGAACTCACGGAAGCGCTGACATTCATGGAAAACATATTTAATTCCAACTACAATATGAAGATAAGCAGCACAAAAACCAAAGTCATGAAAGTAAGCCGCAATGAGCAGCAGAAAATTAACAAATCAATGCTAGGAGTACCCCTAAAAGATACAAAAGAATTTGTATACCTTGGAAGTACAATCACCTGGGATGGCAGAACAAAAAGAGAAGTCAACAGTCGAATACATCAAGCAAGGCTAGCTTTCAATAAAAAAGCCAAAATTCTTGAGTCAAAGAATATTACTTTAGGGCTCCGCAAGCAACTTGCCAAAACACTTGTTTGGAGCATCTTAATGTACGGCTTTGAGAAATGGTGCTTATCTGAAAGTGATAAAAAAAGACTAGAGGCCTTTGAGATGTGGTCGTACAGAAGAATTCTCGGAATTTCCTGGAGAGACCATGTCACGAACAATGAGGTTCTCAGAATAATCAAGGAAGATAGGCAACTAATAAGAATCATCTCACAGAGGCGAGCCCGATGGATTGGTTACATCATGCGCCACGATGGTCTCCTTCACGATATTGTGGAGGGGATGGTTGAGGGTAGAAACTGTAGAGGGCGCCCTAGACGGGAGTATTTGCAGCAAGTATTCGAGGACATGAATTGTAGCGCTTATGCTGAGCTGAAAAGGGTTGCGGAGGACCGAGAGGAATGGAGATCGAGATGCAAGATTCTGTTGCTGCAAACCAATCCACCGGATTGATACTACGAAGAAGACTTGTAATACTTTTTTACGTTTTATATTTTGTATGCAAAAAACTATATAAATAAATACAATTATAACGTAAGTATGTATATTAGGGTGTCCCAATTTTTTTTGTTTTTTTTTTTCAAGGCTCACCCCCTCGTTTTGTGTGAATGGTGTCCAAATAATTGTAAAAAAAGTTTCACGCCACTAAAACCACGGGAAAAGATAGTGACTTGCATCGGAACATGTCAATACTAGAATTATAAGGCGCGCAAAAGCTAAGCCCTGATTATAAAAAGCAATATTTTTTTTTTAATTTTCTGTAAAAGATGATATTATTTACATAATATTAACTTAATATTTGTAAGAAAGAGATGAAACAGCGTTTTATTTGCTGAATAAACAATAAGCTTTCTAAAGCTCCTTTTGGCCTTCATACAAAAATTTATATAAAAACTTCAACATCAAGTCGCTATCAGAAAACATTGTCCGATAGCAATCAAATTTATTATGTAAGTTACTAGGACCAAACCACATAAAAATAGAGGGTGAGCCGATTTCATTTCGAAAAAAATATTTTTCCCATACATAGCCTGGGACACCCTAATGTATATTTAAGCTTAAACCAGAGAATTTTATCGTTACCATAGCAATTTAGAAACCTTAGCCATTTCATATATGCGCTGAATTTAAGCAACAGGTAATAAAAATAAACACGAGATATGTTATAGCTAAAACTTGAATGAGTATGTAGTCGTTACAGTTTGTGAAACACCGTAGAAACTCGATTGCAGAGCAGGTGTGTAAAAAATAGTAACAAAATAAATTTTACATTAAAAAAAATGTTCCCAATTATTTAATATTACAAAATCTATCAAATTGTTTTTGGTGAATTTTTAGAATAAGTGCCTTCTATACATAATACGTAACAATAAAACAATAAGTGTTGATTTCTTGACTCTGTACAGAGAAATTGGCAATGCATGTTGGCTGAGTTAAAAGTTAAGCAATGGTTGTAAGAGTTTTTGGTTTAAATCACAGCATCTGCTGGTTATTTTTCTCCGATATTGATGAAAGAAATATCATAAGATGATGTTTGCTGATAATTTATATGTGCGTATCGAATATTGAATAAAGACATCTTAATAACATTACAATTTGAAGTAGCATGAGTGATTTAACCAATCCTGAAAGAACATATTTTTCTCTGCAATATCCACTCCAAAGATGAAAAATATGGCTAACATAGAAAAAATCAGATTATATAAGTTATATTATTTCGGCGAATAAAATTATAAATATTAGTTTCTTGAAGAGATTAGAAATTTACGAAGTAAATAACATACGAGTATATACAGAAAAAGGTCTACGGCTTACCGGTCTATTTGACATCTAACTGATGCACCTAGAATCACGGGAAGGCCTTCAGCCACTCTCTAATAAGTAGCTTTTTGCGTGCTTCAAGTAACGGGTCCCCATCTGGGTCTACAAAAACAGGACGGGAAAGGGAGGGTTTTCACCAAGCGGGCTTACCGGTGGCATTTAAAGACGAATGTTGGAAATCAATCATTCTCTTGGTAGATATATTCTTACATTAACCGTGTATGAAAAGTTCAGCATGTATAAAAAAGTGCATGTCGGTGGAAGACATTATAATTAAACTACTCATATCATATTGCATAAGCAACTGATTATTAAGCTGAAAAATAATATAGAAAAAATCTTGATCCATAACTAATTTAGAGATTTTAGTAAATATATGAGCTTTAAGGTTGAAAATCTAAATGTAAATAAATATATATACAAATAATTGTAGCTGTGGCTGGATTGTAGTCATCGATGTTTGAGAAGCTCAGGTTGGTCTGCCTGTAATGCGAATGGCGGCAGCTGCCTGGGATTAGTTATGACAATGTTATCGCGTACGTTTTAATCTATGCTACACTATGCAATTCTATGCTATGCTATACTATGCTATGCTTTGATGTGCTATACTATGCATAACTTATCTATGTAATGCTACTCAACAAAGTACACATTATGGAGTACAACAGTCAGCCCTAAACCGTAGCTTGATGTTTGATTTTATTTCGTGAGTAACTTGTCAGTAACTGGTCAGTAAATAGTAAGCAGCTTATCAGTAATAAGCCCGAAGAGACGACGGTCGATGGGGAAGAAAAGTATTGGAATGGCGCCCAAGAACTGGCAAGCGAAGCATTGGCCGACCCCCTGCAAGATGGACTAACGAGATAAGAAGAATAGCGGGAGTGACCTGGATGCGGAAGGCGGAGGATCTAAGAGGATGGAGACTCATGCGAGATGCTTACGTTCTACGGTGGACGGATACAAGCTGATGATGATAATATAATTAAATATCTGTTTTTTGGTCATCATGAAACTGCTGCAATAAAGCTTCGCCAGCCGCCATGATCGCCTTATCCATTAGCTCCGCCGAGTATGTTTTATATTTAGTTCTCGACGAGCTCCTAGGCCAGCAAATTCCTTGAAAAAAATTGTGAAGAAAAGATTGCTATTGCTTATGCTACCCCGGTAGTACATATTATAAATACATGTTCCATCCAGGTCCGATTTCGTTTCTTAACCACCTGAAAACAAGGCTACGTTAAAGCTGTACTATATATTTGTCATGATATACATAGCAATATTTTAAAATAAATTATGTATTGACATTAGTATGATGTAGTCCTTGCTGACTGGTACCGAAAACCTCGATAAACAATCGTTCGTCTCTTATTTTTGTCGCGTGCCATACATTTATGTGTCCCCCATATTGGGACTAGTTATAAAGTTTTGCCACCGACGGCGCTAGTGACCGACCACGAGCCGCACGAGATCAGTTATGTGTTGTTGACCGAAATGGTCGCATTACGGCCGGAAGCATGTCATTCCGCCTGCCCGGTAGCTTGTAAAGTTTAAACGTAAATATATGTCAATGTGGTTCGGAAAATATGTGTGTTATCAATCTACTCCTAATCCTGCCATCACGCGACGGATAACACCTTTTTTGAGAGAGGAGGATGTTTGTATGATTGACAATGTTTTTAAGCATTATGATATTTCAAAGTATTAAATTTTTTTTTTGAATGTTACAGCCCTGCGTTTCATATGCACTTTAAACACAGTATATGACGCTTGTAGTTTTATTACGATATCAAAATACTTTTTATGGGCAATATGAAGTATAAAATCATCCCGTAATATTTACCATACATGCGAATAATGTATTAAAGGTCGCAAGCAATGTTTTTCTATCTTTGCAACGTTCGTGTGTAATTTTGAGCATTTGGCTAATGCATAACACCAACAAGGATCACTGGCTTTCTAATCCATTAACTACTCCATATACTGTAGTTATACCGAATATATTATATATATACGTTTTTGACAGTCTTCTTGGATGACTCAAAGCCGAGGCTTAGTAAAGAAAGTAGAATATTTTGTCTATTTAACGATTATAAACTCATTTCATTATTCTACTTAGAGCATAAATTATTTAAAATCTTATATTTTTAAATAAGAAAATCTAATAATTATCGCATAAGGGAACAAGTAAAGTATGTGACTTAAATGTTTTTTTTTTAATATTTATATATTAAGTTTATTCGTAAATATTTTTGCCTCGACCTTTTACTTTTACTTCTCGTAATAGGAGAAAAAATAATTTGAGTTTTAATGAGTTTTTTGTTCTAAGACATTTTATATATTATAAAAAGATCACAGTAAGAACAAAGTAATGCAAAACGTATATTTTTCAATATATTTATAGAAAAAATCTCGAATGTTATTTGAATGTACAATTTCAAATAAAAGTATTAATACATAATCAAAATAGTAAAGTATAAACAAAATTTTGATTTTTTAATTTACCTTGTTTTTACATGGATCACGTAAGATATGTTCTCTGTTTAGGAGTCTGCAGTTTCGACTAACTCGTAGCCTCTTTATCCTTTCAATCCTATCTGTCTTCCTCTCTTATCATTTCCTGATAGACACACCCCTACCTCCTCTCCTACATAAAATGGGTTTGACCACTTATGAAATACTATGCAGCTCAATTGTCTCTTAACAAGTGACGGATTGAGAAACTATAGTCAAGTAAAATCAAGGTAAATAAATAAATATTTATTATCTATAATTGATCTCAAAGTGAATGCTTACAACATTGCAAAAATTTTCATTCTCTTAATATTTTACTATTTTAATTTTAAAAACAGGGTAACCAAAAACTGCATCAATTTACAAGTACTTTTGTAAGTCCTCTTGCTTCATTTTACAATATAATTAAAATTTCTGAAAAATGTGTCGGATTTTATACCAGAACATTCTTGTTCCCCGAGCTCCAGAGCAGTATCTCAAAGTCGCTTGGGTCAGCAAAGCTTGTACTTCACATTACATTAAAATATTGTAACATGCACTGATATGATTTCACCAAGGCGAGCTTTTCTCGCAACGTAGACCAAAATTAAATAACACTCTGAAACCTTCTCTAAGAGATTACCGGATACTCTTAGTTTGGTGCAGTGTGAAGATCGTTTCATATCTGGATCATATGCAGATTGTTGCTTTTCTGTGACATAATTAGCTACTATCAATTACCATAGATTACGTTGTTCCATAACGTATCTGCATCCGAAGGTCTGCCAGGGAACACATGGTTTTTGACGACCTACAGGGCAGAATCTCGAAAACTGAAGAGACGGCTGCTATAATATTTTACACACATATTTTTGAGTGGTTTGTAAATCGAATTTTTAAAGGAGATCGTTTAATTTACCTGTAGCTTGTATAATTAACTTGACTTTTACAAGGCCTTGCCCATTTTGTATGAATTTAAAGATAAAATATTTTACTCGTATCAATAATTTCATAAATAATAAATTCAGACGACTAAAAAATATTTTGACCTTGGCAACATTCGTTTTTGTCTAAATTTGTGCACTATGAAATAAAACTAAACTAAATATATGTGTATATAAAATATTACATAAAATTATTTTTATATTTTAAATTGAGTTCAATTGCGTGATATTGAACAAATGATCGCAAAAATAAGATCTTCGTTACGTATTCAATTAAAATTTTGTCAATTCTTCACTAAGAAATAATCAATAATTTTTTGCAAGGAATGAAAATTTTATTAATGTCCCATTTAAATATAATTGTCATGGTTCTTCATTTATTCCTTCCAAATATATAATTCAGTTTTGCTTACATTCGTTTTCATTAAATTTTTCCTGAAATTTACTTATAATATTAACTAACCAATATATTTGCTTATCAAATGAAATATAATTTTTCAGAATACCTTAAAAAAAGGTGCTTCAAAAAATGTATCAAAATCATGATTCCTGAATTTCATTGCTGAATATAGAACTCTTTACGATGATCTAGAAATATCGACTTTATTATCCATTATAAATTAAATTTATATCTTAAGCTGTACCTTATGTAACTGTATGCATTATTAAGGTTTCACTACACATAATACAAGATTTTGTTGCTGCAAACCGGAAATCCACTGGATTGATACTACTACTACTACGAAGAATATATGATTATCTTGCAAGGTACATCATAATATGTCACAACGTACCAAAAAGTATTTTTTCGGCTTATTGCGTTTTTCTTACATTTTCTTGTGCACGGACATTAGGGCTCTTGCGCTAAGTCACGCGCGGGCAAATTTTTGTCCATATTTTTGGCCATTACCGCTGATAAATTATGTAAGGAGCGACCCCGGCTGCTTGGAGAGGACTGTGTGGCTGTTCCTGTTCATCCCGCTGTAATGAAGCCTGCACTGTGTAGAGCTGGGCTTACGACCAGCACCCGCTAACACCCACAATAACAGAGCCAAACTATCATTATATATATGTATAAAAATACATTGAAAATACAATATGGTTAAGGCGATCTTAAAGTATACATGATTCTTTTTCTTTAGCCTCGCCATTTCCCATCATCTGGGGTCGGCTCTCCATGTGCACATTTACCATGTCTGTCTGTCCAGCGTTGCATTCTCGGTCAAGCCCAGAGTTTTCAGATCTTTATCTTTAGTTGTAGTCCAGGTAGCCTGTGGTCTTCCAGGTCGTGCATCATGGATTTTTTTGGCGTTTTTTTTTACTGCTGGTTGCCACCTGACGCAAAGGCAATAGCTTTATTAGAAAGCTAGAAAGCTGCCGATGACCGTGAATTCGGTTCATCCTTCACCATCTCAGCTATTAGGTCCTGCCCACCATATAGATTCATCATAGCGTCACCTCCGAATATGTCGGAGAAGGCTATGGATGGTCATCAATAGGCTTAAATACCTGGGTCTTACATGATTATAGTGGTATATTATTTTTTTTAGTCTTAGCTTAGATGTTTTTTTTGCAAAATTAACAACTTGTACATAAATTACTTATTATTTTAACGTAATAAGATTTTTGAAACTTTTTAGTAAACTTTAATATTTGTTTTTTTTAATATAAGTTTGAGAAAAGCTGCCTAAATGTGCTTACGAACTACGTATATCATTTTTTTGACTCAACCGTTCGGTAAATAACAAAGTTGACTAATTTATTTTTCGCGCATTTTTTTTGTGCGAAATGCCAAAATCTAAATACAACACTATCTCATTCTCAAAAAATCTGACTCCATGCTCACAAGCTTAATAAAAGATAATATTAATTAAAAATGTTTTAATTGGATTCTGTTCGACCCTGGTAGCAGTTACCTGCATAATTTAGTTGAGCAGATCAGCTAGCTGCTCCGCGTGACTGCGGCTTGGATGCTGCCAGCGCAACTCTCTCCTCCCAACATCCTCCCCGCACACGGACGCTCCCAGGTGCGGCCCTGGGTCGGGGGGCACGGGAGCTACGCCCTTGTCTGGTGAAGGGATTACGTAATACTTGTAACGCCGATGCTTTAAGACAACAATTAGTTTGATGCTAATCCGATCGATATATTCGCTTCCAGGAATATCGAGAAAGACTAATGTATCGTACATCTGTGGGCAATACTAATAATATCTTAAAGCGGTTTCAACCGTAAATTATTTTTTTGTAAAAGTTTAACATTCAGTGGCATCTTATCCATTTGTCCAAATACAATAATACTTTGCAATTTATAAACGTTACCTCAATTTTATGTTTTTATTTATTTTTATTTTTTATTTTTTTACTTTTGGCTAACGTACCATTTCCTAGTTCTTGACAGCATTTCGAAACCCTTCTTCCTCATCAACCGTCGTCTCTTTAACATATATATCCCACCCATTGCTACGTGTCCTTTTACTGGGTAGCCTCCAATACGTTTTTTTCACTTATGATAGACACCATTTCTCATAACGTTTGATGGTATATTCTATTCATGATGGAAATTTGGCAGGTGTAGCTCAATAGTGAAAGCGTTTACTTTGCAAACCAAAGGTAGTTGTTTTGATCCCCGACGGAGATTAAAAAAAAAGATTTGTAATCGATTTCTGAGCTCTAAAGTACCCCCGGTTGGTGTGAATTTGATCCCTCACCCGTAAAATGCCAGTCATAGCCTATTAATTAAAATTGGTGATATACAAAAGTCGTCCCTTGAAGACCACCCATTCATAGTAAACTCCTGTAATAATAAGGATGATGCGTAAATTTCGGGCTGTAGTCTACGACGTTGGCGGATCGACACTCCACAAGCAACGCTTAGCCATATGCACCTTGGTAAGCGTCATAGAATTCCACAGATGAGACTTCAGAATCACTATCACCATCTGTCACTACTCTCCTGTATGTGATTACATAAAATAAAAATTAACTGTTCGAAAATATTCGTAGTACAAATAAATACGGATTTAATTGCACTGTCAGAATTTCAACTGTAAATGCTGTATTTGATATGTTGTACTAAAATTTAGACAATTTATTTAACAAGTATTTTGTATGCATCATTTAACATGTTAACAATAAATATTTTTATGTATTTTTCAGCTCGTTGGCAACACTCGTATAAGCTCTATTTCTTAACTATAGTTTGTAACTGACTTGCAACCGCATGAATATTTTCGCGAATTCGTCCTTCATTTATAATGAATAAGCAGCTTTAAAACTACTTCAGTAAATATCAAAGTGCAAATATACTTGAATATACTTTTATATTACCATAAGTGACCTAAGCCATGTAAATGACACCAGCATGATATAGCCCTTGCTGACTGGTACCGAAAGCCTCGATATACAATCGTTCGTCTCTTATTTCTGTTCGCTTGTCGTACATGTATGTGTCGCCATATTGTCTTATATAAAGTCTCAATAAGTTAACCTTTGCCGGAAGATCTCGTGACGTGCCGAGGTCGGCCATTTTTTATTTTATTTATATCTCCATGGCAACTCATATGAATCATTTTTCTTGTACGAAATTTAACGCAGAAAAACAATTTGCGTTGTGGTTGATGATAATTTGAAAGATCAGATTTTTTGGACCGAATGTTGGCCGGAATAAGCTAACACCCAGCTAACCTCATCAGGTCAAGCTGGTTAGAGCACTCTATTGTCCTGGAGGTAGTAAATGCCCTCCTAAGGCGGATGAACCTTTATGGTCAACGGCATTAGGATGTGGAAATAAAGGGGAAAATACCACATTAAAGGTCTTAAACACATCCCACGTATCAGCAAAAAATGATTGCATCTCAAGTAAAATTTTCCGGAGATAAAATAGTCCCCCAATCGGATCTCCGGGTGGGGACTGCTCGAGACAAAACAACCAAGACAAATAAGAAAAACCTTCAGCCAACAAGATATGCCACCTGGAATGTTCGAACATTACTGCAGAACGGCGCCCTAGACGGGAGTAGTTGCAGCAAGTATTCGAGGACATGAACTGTAGCGCTTATGCTGAGCCGAAAAGGGTTGCGGAGGACCGAGAGGAATGGAGATCGAGATGCAAGATTCTGTTGCTGCAAACCAATCCACCGGATTGATACTACGAAGAAGAAGAAGTTAACCTTATGTATGTAAAATTATATTATTTTATTATTTAATAAATATTTTAAAAACACTACTGTGAACCAACTGTAATTGGAATTTATCGCAAAAGCATTCCGCAGCAGGCTTTAATTTATTATATTATTGCGAGCATCCATCGAAATGTAATGCTCTTTACCGATACGTTTACTGACGTCATACTGTGTAAATGAGTTCCTATAGAAATATTAGTTTCTCTCAATCGGATATTCTAGAATTGGTATAAGGTATGGTTATATCAAATTTCATGTTTCGGGTATCGAACATTACATTACTTGGGCGGTATAGTTTAATGGTAGAAGTGTTTGTTTATCATTCAGATGTTATCGGTTCAAAACCCGACAAAGCGTGATTTTTTAAATTAAATCTAAACTCTACATATGCCATCTATGGATTGAGCTACCCTTTAAGGGCAAAAAATATATTCAGACCTCGAGAGCGTTGGGCTGATTATCTAAAATCATTAAAAATACCCTGATCATTGAACACCCAAATATTTCTCTTTAACTACAGCCGCAGTCTATGCAAGTCCGTGGGATCTTACCCTGGAGGCTCCCTGGAACCATCTTTCAACCTTTATGGACCTCCCGGTATAAAAGTGTTCTCCGACAAGGTAAAGTAACAATCTAAGCTAACAGAACTGTTAAAATGGCAATTTGTGGTGATATGTTAAGAAAAATACGCAAAAATATTAAGTAGTTAATCATCAAGATGAAATTCACTCGTTCATTTACATTTTTTGGTCATCATCATCATCATCATCATCATCATGTCCGCATCTCTATATGCATATGGTCGTGACGATCCACCGCCACAAGGTTTTGTCAGCTGACATGATCCTCGCTTAATCCCATGTCAGATCTGCGTTCCGCGACTCCTACGTGTACATTATATATAATGTTCACGTATTTTTGCGTATTCAGGTACAATTATGATATTTAAAATTGATTAAGAGCATAATAGGGTCAAGCTCTCGACCTTTCACATAACAGTCAAGTTCATACACTTTAAAAATATAATAAAAAGAATAACATTGGCTCAGTTTTTTTTAACGGTAATGTTTGAATTTTGAAATATCACATTTATTTGAATAATTCATAAGTACTAGAAAATAACGTTTTCTTTAATATTATAGTTTATAGAAAAAATATGTAAAATCCTTGTTTTTGTGAAAGAGATGCTGAATGATATTCTTATGGAATATTTTTTGACATTTGCTATTTTTTTCACATTAGGCAACCTTTATGAAATGAATTTATGATTCTATGAAAGATTTTTTCTAAGCATCTTACCATATATTTTCGCTTGAGCGAGACATAAAAATATTGAATAGATTTTGTATGGATTTTTATACCACCAGCTCTCATTTGATCACTGTAGCTAAGTGACATTAAACTTAAAACACTTAAAGGTGGTTCGATACATTTTTTTACTTTGAAATGGTCTATGACTAAGAAGCGTCAGGGTTATCACGTAATATAATTTAAAAATACTGATTACCAAATGCCCCATATGTTTTGAATGATATATCTTCGTTCTAATCAAGCGACCAATTTCTCACCGTGAAAGCCATCATAAACCATGTATGTATCCAGATGGTGCACCAAGTATAACGTTGACTTAGGACAAATCATGCATTTAGGAATAGCTGACAAACAACAGCTGCCTTTTCTATAAACGTTCAAGCTCATGTCATCGTTGGAAACTATACATACGTATATACTTGACGGTATATCGTGGATCAAAGCTGACTTGGAATAGGTGAGAGCCATAATGGTATTATATGTTCCAGTTAATAATTGTATGATTATGATAACGATATAATTATGTGGTTTTAATTTATGGCTGTCATATGTTCCAGTTGATATCAACTCGATATAGCCCTTGCAAGTTGGTGCCAAAAAACTTCGATATGCGATCTTTCGTCTATTATTTTTGTTCGCTCGTCTAACACGCATTTTTGAAAATGTTAGTCTTAGCTTAGATTGAAGGATTCGTAAGACATGACGCTTGAAGTCGCTATTTTGTTCGTTTTATAAGCCGCTACCTGTCATGTGGCAGCAAATAGTTCGTGTTATTGGTCGAAATTTGGTCTTTGAGCGCTGCGATTGTTACTGTGCCGGCGATTCACTTTCTGCCCTGCCACCATCAGGTACAAAGCGTTGTTTGTAGCCCGGGCAGACTACAGAAGTTAGTTAGCCTTGTATTTAAAATACACACAAATCTGCTTCTCGACCATTTTTTCAATTTATGACTTGCAATTCATCCATTCACCATGCAATCCGATGAAGATCGCCATTGATAAACGGGTGAGATCACAGTTCAAGAACAGATATGAGACAATAAATGTAATAATATATGTACATTTGAATTACTTCATATTACAAGTAAAACTATATTTGTGTATTAGATTCCACTGTTATAATAATACAAGTGTTTCCTAAAAAAAACCCTATACTCGCAGTTAAGCTTTTACGATCCCTGAAAGCTCATGCATATTTCTGCAAGCTCAGTGCGCTCCAGGTCTAATATCAGCTGCTGGTGCAATTGCCTTTCTGGCCGGGCGCTATCTCGCACTAATGTAGATCCTCAACTTTCAGAGCGCCCTCTCTGAACTTTCACGGTTTCAACGCGCTGAAAAAAAGCTCGAAAAAAGAGATACCGCCATTTTTCAGCCGAAAAGCTCGCGTGAATATTTTACTTCATCCGATCGAACTCTTTATAAATAAATTATTCATCGTTTTATTTTTCAAATCGAATTGATTCGCACTTATATTTTATGTAACGCGCGCTAGGGAATCCTAAAAAAAAGGTAAACGGAGATAATTTAATTCGTTTTTGTTAATGTCTGCCATTTATATACGTCAATTTTAAGTTTTTATTTATTTTAGCATAAACAGGAGAATACTGACAGACGGTGGTAAAAAAATCTTATCAATGAATTTTATGACGTTTTCCATCATTTGGAGTGTTGTATATAATTTGAACTGTCAACGTAATTGCTGACTACAGTTGAGCATGCACACATATTTTATTTTTACCTGGAAAATCTTTAAATTGTGATGGTTACGGGATGATCTGTTATCTTTTACTTATTTTGATTTTGAGGCTTGCAATTTATAGGTAAGAGATCAAAGCTACACCAATCGGGCTATTTTAAACACAAACAAAATAATTGTGCATTAAAAATATATTTTCGATAACAAATTATTAAGTTACGAAATGAATTCTCACTTACAACTTACCACATATTAGCTGAATTAAACTACCTACAGTGTATAAATAATATCACGAGAAATATTTGCAACAATATTAATGATAAAATGACGTCACTGCATAAGAAATTGAAATCATGAAATGAACTAAAGATGTATTATTAATTTATATATACTTAAGATTTAATTCTATATATAGTATCTTAAAATTTTAATTATATAATGTTAGTATCATATCAAAATTATGACAATGTATAAATGTGTATACGTAAAATTCTGTATAAATATATAACTGTAAAATAAGATAGATGAATCCCACGCCACACACCAGATCTTATCTTTAAGTGGTGTGGTAAGCGAATTAAAAAAAAAGAAAAAAAAAAAAAAGATGGAATGTAAATAAATGTGTAAAAAATGTATCTTTTATATTTGATTAAATAAAAAAAAATATATATATATATTTATAAATTTTCAACTTCTGATATAAAATATTTTGAATCTTAATTAAAAATATTTTTTTTATAAATGAAGCTTATTACAAGCACAATTTATAAACATTAAATATATATTAATCATTTTCCGGCGGGCTTAGCTCAATGGTCAAAGAGTTTTCTTTGCAAGCCATAGGTCGTGGGTTCGATCCCCAACTGAGATTTAAAAAAAGGAAGATTTTAATCGAATTCCGAGCTCGGGATTAGTGTGAATTTGATTCTTCACCCGATGATAAAATTCCGGTCATAGCCTATTAATTAAAATAGGTGGCAGACGAAAGTCGTCCCGCAAAGACCGATCATTCATAGTAAATTCCTGTAATAATAAAGGATGATGCGTGAATCTCGGGCTGTAGTCTATGACGTTGGCAGATCAACACTCTACATGCAGCGTTAGCCATGTGCAGTATGGTAAGTGTCATGGAATTTTACAGTTGAGACTTCAGAATTACTATCACCATCTGTCGGTAAAAAATCATTAACATTATGCGTTTTGAAAATTCGATGAGATAGTGATCGAGTGAACATGGCGTTGAACAAAAAGAAGTGGATATAGTTTGTGTAAGATCATTGATTTGAATCCCCTTGTTCGCCGTTTATTTATTTTTTCTGAATAATTGATGAGAAAAATACCACAGTAATTTCGCATATTCAAAAAAGATATTGTGCATTATAAATATTAATTTTCGCAAAAAAATATAATTATACGTTAATTTTTTTTGTACTTACGAATTGTTATTGTTGTCTCAGAAAGCCATTAGAAACTATACAAAAAATGTGTTTGGTGGGAGTTCCATGATACAGAAATGAAAGTAGACAATGCGACCGTAACATTTATAATTTGATAATTTGTTTTGTTCATTTTTTTTTGTAATCGCATGCATCAGATCCCATCCGGTTAAGACCAGTGCACTCTATGACGCTCAGCCAGGGAGGCTGGACGCAGTAAAAATAATTGTTGCGTACAATAATCAATATCTCCAACTTATTCAACTCCCTAGATTCTGTAGCGCATCTGACATATTTGCGGAGGGCAGAGTGCATTAATTCCCAGCATTATTGCGTCACCGTGTTGCCAGCTTCTCGAGCAGGATAAGGAAGTCCAACAACACCATCACTCTGGCTGCTTCTGAATGGCTCAACTCCTCAAGGAGCCATCGCTGGATGGAGATGATACAGCGACCTACCATGAATTATTATGTTTAAATATAATTATTATTTTGTATTGATATCCTCTTTTCTTATTTAGATATCGATTAACTGGATGAAGGGTGCAGGATCAGGTTTACAATACAAACACTTGTTTCTCTTTCACATATTACGCATTTATTAGTCACAAACGTTGCCCGTGTAAGCGAACACCTTTAGGCGCGAGCGCTATCACGGTGGCGAGTCAAACTTCAACTGCCAACTGCCCGCGCGTTGTGACTGACAGTGCGCTTTGACATCTAGGCGCTGGCAACCGCCAAGATGACAGTCATACCAACAGGAAATGGGCCAACTGTCATTACAAATATTTTTGGCGTATGAAAGCACCGGTTAACATTATACAATTAATATTAATTAATACAATTAACATTAGATGTGCATGTCAGGCGAGCGAACAAAATAAGAGACAAAAGATCATTTTTCGAGGCTTTACGGCATCAGCCTAAAGGAGTTATATCAAGTTGACATCAGTATGTACAATATAAATATATATGTATCTAAATATGAGGCAGATTGGGTATTTCACATTCCACCCAATCCTGCTGGATTAAAAGCAAATATTATTATGTAATAACGATAATTATTATGATGTTGCAATAGCAAATTATCAACAAAACAGAACACATTGATAATTTTTAAATTATTATTATATTATTCGATTGAAAGACAATACTTCACAATAGTATTAAATAATGAAAATACAATTTTGTGACACTGAAATACAATAGTTGAAACGACACAAAGTGATTTTTACAGTCGGGTGACGTTTTCATGTTTACAAAGCTCCAGTACCGCACACAATATCGCTGAAAGCCTCTGAAACTGAAGCCGGGATTGTTATGATGATGATTACTGAATATTTGATAGAATCCTTTGTTACAAAGCAAGCCTATCAGATGACCTATTATTCAAAACTTTCAAAGGCCGCTTCGGCCGCCGCTCGCTGCGCGGAAAAATCCTGAATTTCAGTTCCGATTCTACAATACTTGTCTAGTGACGGTGTACCGGAAACCACAATATGAGGCTATTATTTTCACGACCAATTAATTTCTTCCGGCTAAAGCATGTTGTATTGCAATGAATGTAGTTCTTATTTATATTAATAATGTTAAAGTAACGGTATGTACTTTAAATTTTAGATTGAAAACTAAAAAACATGTAATAATTATTTATTTTTGAAGCAACTTTTTATGTGATCGTTTTAATTTTTTTTAAATTAATTACTATATTAAAAAAGAGAAGTTTCTTATACAAAATAGTCTTGAAGAGATTGGATCATAGAGTCTTTTTCACGACATGATAGAAATGATGGTTGAGGGAATGAATTAGACAAGATGTTCTAGACATGGATACCTGCAACAAGTAAGCAAGGACATTTAATATTTTTCACATGTTGAGCTACAGAAATAAAGAGAATATAAATAATTGGGAACAAGGAAAATTATAATTCTGCTGCAAACCAATCTTCAGGATTTTGAGCATAAATAAAGAACAAATGCTTTATTTTATAATAAAAAACCTACCAAATCTTTTATAACAATCTCTCTATTATTTACACAAAAAATTTCATTCCTACTATATTTGAGTGATTTTCAGCCTAAGTGTGTGTCGCTTCCTGTATTGATAGAAGGCTTCCGCGTGCCCTGTGGTTGTCGGAAGGAAGGAGAGTCATGAGGGTGGTTTTGGGATCACCGCAACAGCCTTAACCCTTCAGTCACGCCAAGACATGTCGATTTACGGTTAACAAACACCAAAAATCACAAAAGTTTTTTTCAACACCCAATAAATGAAATGTGTTGTTGAAACAATTTATCAGATACACATATAATTTAAAATAAAGTCATTATTAAGTTCGAATTAAAATGTTCATCAGTTTAAGCCGAAACAAAGATAATGGAAAAATAACTCAAGTAGTAGAGGCTACCCAATGAATAGGCACATTCCAGTGACAAAAGGTAGGACATACGTCGAAATGACGATGTATGATGGGGAGGAAAAGTATTGGGGTGACGTTCAAAAAATGGCAAACGGATCGTTGGCTGAATCCCTGCAAGATGAACTCACGATATCAGAAGAAAGCAGAGAGGATTTAAAAGAGTAAAGACTCACGGGAGGCTTACGTTCAAGAGTGGATGGACACAGACTGATGATGACGATGGTGATGATGAAAGAAAATTGTTTATGCGCTTTGAGATTTTATGCACACTTGAATTCTTCTAAGTAAATGATATTCATATTTTTATTTGCCGTTTCGTAATAAAAAAATGTTTTTTTTTTTATAAAATAAAAATGAATTTGATATTGACATCAGCATGATGTAGCCCTTGCTGACTGGTACCGAAAACCTCGATGTACAATCTTTTGCCTCTTATTTCTGTTCGCTTGTCATACATTTATGTGTCGCTATATTGGCATTTCGGACAAGTCCGCTCACGGGTGTGTTAGTTATATACATCGCCACTCGGGCGCTGGGCGAGAGTCTCAGCGCCGACGAGCGCGTGGTGTCAGTTGTGTACCGCCCGTCAGCAGGAGCATATTGTATTGTGACTCGGCTTAATTCTGTGACTAGGTCGAGCCAGAAGTTTGTCAATTTTTAACTTGAATAAATGTCAATTTGCTTCTGAAAAAGTCTTTGTTTTGCTGACCCACTCCTCATCATGCCCTCACTCGACGGAAAAACACCTTCTTGAGGGAGAAGAGGATTGTAATAATCATACTACAATGTTATCAATGACGAAATGTTTCGATTTGATCGAGAAGTCGTTCTCATGTGACAAAAATCACAAAACTTTGTCGTTAGAAAAATTGAGATTTTTTTTAACTAAAATCATATTCGATTTACACATGCTTAATATTTACGGTATAGCTGTGAAATTGAAAATAATAGATTATTTCAAACAATTCGTCTGACCTTCTTGTATGCTTTGTATTAAAACCGCTGTTTGCTTGCTGTCTGCTATACATTGTCAGCTACTATGCTTTGGATATCTACAATCAACGTAATCCTTGTATAGATGACCCGGTGACTAAATCTGGGCTGTTCCTTATCCGTGTAATTTTTTTCGTAATCTTTGTCGTGAAAACAAAAATAGTGAATCTCTAAAGAAACGTATGTTAGTAGAATACAAAATTCACTTTGCATGAAAAAAATACATTTGTGGTCGATTTTTATATATTTAATAATGACGAACTGGACGATTAGAAGTAAAAAGTACCACTAATTAAAAATGTACTTTTTTTATAAGCTTTGTAAATGACTATATTGTATTAATAAGATTTGTTTTGTGGATGCGTGTGAATTTCTCAACTTGTTAAGGCGGTGCAATTGGCCAGCGTCAGGTATTGAAATAAACGTGTGTACAAAAGTTCGTGGTTTGAATCCCGGTGTCATATATTTTTCTCTTATTTTCCGATTTGAAAAATGTCATGTGTAATGATGGCTAAAAAAATATTTATTATCATCGGAAAAATACAAACCATAGATATAAATTCTCAATCCACCAAAAATTATTTAATATTTGTACATAACTAACAAATTTATTTTTAACACATTTTTCTCGCATTTCAGCTATCCACTTAGTTAATATAAGTAATACTTTATTGAAACAGCATTTTTTTTCAATTATAAAAAAAAATGTTACGTAAAAAAAAGTTATGATATAATATTGAAGGTTCAAGTGTATAACAAGCAGGTATAAATCTGGTCCAGCGTGGATCGTATTATCTCTCTGCCTCGGGCCGGTGAACTAACGAGGAAGCGCAAACAAGGTTACCGGGCAGCTCTTCTCATCTCCTGCTAGCCTGATACAATGTTCCTTGGAAACTGGCCATAACATGTCGTAAAAATGACACTTTAATAATATTTGTTCGCAGTACTGACCTGAAACCATGGGATTGAAAACACGTTTTCTTCAGTCTTGTATTTCATGTTTATTTATATACGTAAACACAAAATATACAAGAAATATCGTCAAATGTTGATGAAAATAACTGATACAAGAATCTTTGTTTTATTATTATTTTTAATGTTGTTGTATGCAAAATGTTGTTATGCTAATATAACTAAAACACATCTCAATATTTAGCGAAACATTCGTTTGTAGAATGTGATATTTACACATATTTTTTACATACTTCTAATTTAGATTGATTATCAATGACTTAATTCTTCTCCAAGTCTATTTAATTTTTCACTAAGATCTGAATTTTTTTTCTTGTTTTCAGCAATGTTAAAATTGTCAAAATTATTCATAAAATACCTCCACTGGACTTATCACTATCTTTAGCATCGCCATTTCCCATCATCCGGCTCTCTTTGTGCACATTTGCCATATCTGTCTGTCCTGCGTTGCATTTTCGGTCAAGCCCAGAGTTTTCAGAACCTTATCTACAATTGCAGTCCAGGATGCATGTGGTCTTTGAGGTATTCTTCCCAGCGTGGATATGTTGAGGGCTTTCTTCACCATATGGTTCTCATCTCTCTGTGTCACATGCCCATACCATCTTAGGACCTTGATAACGAATTATAATAATAATATAAACAAATACATCAATTAATTTTTACCCCAGTATGATATGGATACGTCGTAGAATGCAAGGGTTTGTAATTATATATATAAGTAACTAGTATCGCACCAATCAAGATTATTTGTTCAGATTTTCGTAATCAGTTTAGATGGAAGGGCTTAAGCTTTTAAAATAAATAAATTCGTAGATTGCTTTAACCTTTCAACAACTTTAAAATATATTTGATCTGATTACAATACACACAGCCCACAACAATATATTTGTGTCCATATGTAAACTATAAAAAAAGAAAGTCGTGTAAGTTACAAAATTTGTAACTCAAGAAGGGTTGAACCAATTTTCATGGATTGAAATGATCAAAGTAAACGCTTACAGAAAGTTGTAAAATTTTATTTTAGGAATGGCGACATCAGCATGATATAGTCCTTGCTGACGTGTACCAAAAACCTCGATTTACAATATTTCCTCTTATTATCTGTTCGGTTGTCGTACATGAATGTGTCGCCATATTGGCATTTTGGACAAGTCCGGTCACGGGTGTGATGTTGGTTATGTACATGGCTGCTGTCATTGGTGCGCCATTAATTCTGTAGATCGCCACTTGCAGCGCTAAGCGACAGCCCATCACGAGCGGTCCGGCGAAACGTCATGTAGCGGTCGGACGAGGAAATCGAGGCTCTATTCAAAATAAATTCGAATTATGCTTTAAAAACAAGTTCTTTGTCTTGTGACCTGCTCCTGCAGCCTTCCTCCACACGGTCACGTGATGAACCCTCGACGAAACTCGCATCACAGTATTTTTAACTGTGATCAAGAATAATTCTAAGAATTATTTTTTAAGTCATCCGAATGAATAATTTAAAACAGTTCAAAATAGTCCTTGAACATTTGGATGAAAAAAAGTTTAGACGACGGATACTTGGCTGATTGAAATTTTGTCTAAGCAATAATTTAACTGACCACACTTAATTTGAAAATAATAAGCAATGGAGAACTGAAACTATTTACTGGAAGCCTTATGTGTACCCTTACGAGTATGATAATAAAAAAATGTTTTTTTCAGTAATTTGCAATTTTTCAGACCCTTCATTGATATTCTCTGGCACGAAGCTTGATGTAACCGACTCCGAATCACCTCCGGGGCATACCTGATCCAATCAATATCGCTAGCAACTCCAGTTTATAATCATCATAGGAATAATTTTGTATAATCCAAAAGTCTATTTGTTGAAATCGATACGTTGGTGCCTGTGAAATTGCGAGTCATTTATCACAGGAAATTTATTTTCAAAATATAGAACATAAATTACATAATTAATGAGCTACACAGTGACATAAATAACAATCATTTTACATGTAAAAGTACCCATAAATACTATAAGAAAAACATATAATATATTTTTATTAATTTAGTTACTTATAACGTACTGGTCTTCTTCACGATATTGTGGAGGGGATGGTTGAGGGTAGAAACTGTAGAGGGTGCCCTAGACGGGAGTATTTGCAGCAAGTTGTCGAGGACATGAATTATGCTGAGCTGAAGAGGGTTGCGGAGGACCGAGAGGAATGGAGATCGAGATGAAAGATTCTGTTGCTGCAAACCAATCCACCGGATTGATACTACGAAGAAGAAGAACGTACTGGTTACTTATAAATCAATATATTTATTAGTACGAGTATAAACACATTAATTCAACATTATCTATAAAGAAAAAAAAATATCTTTTTGATAACGATAGAAGGCACTTGTTCGAAATTGTATATTTATAAATAAATTTTAAGATTCAATAAATTTTTAAATCAATTGAGTGAATCTTAACCCTTTCATTACGGCTCGATGGAATACAAATTATACTGTCGATTATAAAACTAGTATTCGAAGCATAAATGTACTTATCTGGTCTATTTTCATATATCACATTGGTTCTTGTATCCTTCAGCTATCAGATGATGCATATAAAAATATTCTAAGAAAGTAGCAAAACGATAAATCATGCCTACCGATGTCAACGGTAGGAGAGTCTTACACGGCATATATCGGGTAGCGATGCGAACAGGTTAATATATAAATAAATACATACAATTTTTAACAAGTGCTATTTATAAAAATACGAATAAAAAATATAATACATGTTAAATTCTTAACTTTGTGTACGGAATATATTAGCAATAGGCTGGGGATGAGTAAAAAAAATTAAGCAATGTTTAGTTCCAAAAGCTTGCAGTTCAAACCCCTGCGTAAGTCGTTTCTTTTCCTTTAATTTTGATGAAAGAAATTTCCTAAAATATGACATTAGCTGTAAATTTGTATTTGTGTATCAATTTGTTGAAAATATTCAGTCTACACAGAGTATTTCAGTGGTTTCGTTAGAGTAATATTTTCAGTAACAAATTTCAAGCATTCGTAAAATGTTATTTTAGCCTAGCGAATTTCAGTTAATGAGTAACTACTATTTATGGGTAAAGTCGTAATATTTGCGAGTCTGTTTGCCATGCAGGTGGGTGATGGTTTATACTACCATCCCGTGAAACACTCTTCATTTACGTCTAAATCCAGCGAAAACACCTGTCGTTTGTGAGTTGAGTGTGCAAATCTACTGTTGATATTACGCATTAAAATGCAGTGTAAAGCTATATTAATATGAACTCCCATATTAAACTAGGCAGCAGGCTTTAACCACAGATAGAAATAGTCCACAATGCCTAGGAATAGTAAGTAATTAATCCAAATTGAGGGTATGCAAAGAAATACTTGAGTAGTGAATGCTACCGATAGAACGGCACACTCAAAGAGTAACGCATAATAAAGCCGAAGAGACAATGGAATAAGGCTGAAAGTGATTGAAATTGCATCCATGAACTGCTGTAGGTGTGCGGTGGACTTCTGCTTAATTAACTGTACAAGTTATGTAACTATATATATATGTCTTGTCTATTAATATTTGCCTTGTATGTCCCATATATGTCGCTAGAATCACTGTCATCAGAGGTCACTTCAATTACTGTCACACCTGTCAATGTGTGGGTAAGCAGGCCTCATATAAGTAGACGACCATTTGGATCAGTCCCTTATTGTCTCTGTGTAGGATACTGCAGTTTCAACTAACTCGTAGCCTTCCTCAATCTATCAGTGTCAAGAGACAACTGAGATGCATAGTACTTTATAAGTGGTCGAACCCATTTTATGAAGGAGAGGGAGTAGGGGTGTGTCTATCAGGGAATGATAGACACACCCCTACACTGAGAGGGAGACAGATAGGGTTGGAAGGATGAAGAAGATAATGATTTGAGTACTATTTCTTGGATCTGAAAGTCTATGCTGAAAACATTGATATAAAAAACAATGTATCAGTCGGTTAAATGTTTGTTGGTTCTATATATATATATTTTTTTGTTGTGACATCAATGAATTCCCTTATAAATTAATGATTTCCAAAACCACATATACCCATCACACAGTTCATATCCACCTTTTCACTCACTCTTTGCTTTATATAGATCCAAAAAAAAATTAACTTATTGACTTGAAAATGGCCATTCAACCTGGCTGAAACATGTCGTTAAA
This sequence comes from Glossosoma conforme, assembly GCA_022606575.1. NCBI lineage: Eukaryota > Metazoa > Arthropoda > Insecta > Trichoptera > Glossosomatidae > Glossosoma > Glossosoma conforme. The sequence goes on along the minus strand of JAGTXR010000058.1, from coordinate 2,006,342 downwards.
AAAATAAAAAATATGTGGAATAAATTCTAAAAAATCTTTTATTTATATCTGATATTATGGAATTTCACCAAGAAATATCGATCAAAAAAATCGAAATAATGTATGAGTTTTTGAATATGGGTATAATTTTTCAGTGGTAAGTAAATATTTGAATATATTTATATTATTGAAATATATAATACAATTTAGTGTGACTATTTATAGTTAACAATGGATGTAGTATATTTTATATTGATGTTTAATTGCATATATTAGAGCACAAGTGAATTAATCATTAAAACAACGATGACCGATGATGGCAGAACATGCTAATAGGTATTTACTACAATGCCTACTAAATCACGTCAAATATATATTTTCGCCGCTGGCAGCCCAGCTGACATTCCGACCGTGTTATGGCCGCCATTTGTCATCCTGGCAACACGGATCGGAACAATTTCCCGCCAATTAAATCCAAAATGGCGCCACGGATTCAACATGGCGGACGAATGCACGGCAAACAGAATGCCACGATTTAAACCCATGAATAATAATTATTCATTAGCACAGATCGCGCGATGGATGTTTCGCAATGAATTATTAATTTTACTTAAGGTCATTTGACAAAGAAGTATACTTAAATCGATGATGAAATAATTAATGATGACTAAATCGTTTAACCAATGCATCCTCCCCGTACTAACTTATGGTATACCCTGTATTAAAACATATTGAATATGGGACAAGTAATACAACTAGGACGAAATAATTTTTCAAAAGAAATCGACAGGCATATACATCTGGGATGGGCAGCATTTGGAAAACAAAAGTTCATTTTAAAAGCAAAAATTCTGCATTGTCTTAAAACGAAGACGTTTAACCAACGCATCCTCCCTGTAGTAACTTATGGTTCAGAGACGTGGAATCTAACGGCATGTTTTATCCATAAAATAAAGGTCACCCAGTGTGATATAAAGAGAACCATGCTAAGAGTGTCGCTAAAAGATAGAATCCGAAACACGGATATCCGCAGAAGAACTCAAGAAGAGGAGGCTACCCTATGAATAGGCACACGCAAGTGGCAATGGACAAGACATATCTGTTGAAGAGACGACGTTCGGTGGAGAAGTAAAGTATTGGAGTGGCGCCTAAGAACTGGCAAACGAAGCATTGGCTGACCCCCTGTAAGATGGACAGACGACATAAGAAGAATAGCGGGAGTAGTCTAGATGCGGATAGCAGACGATCGAAGAGGACGGAGTCTCATGCGGAAGGTTAATTTTCAACAGGGCAGGACATATCTGTCAAAGAGACGATGGTCAATGAGTAAGAAAAGTGATGGAGTGGCGTCCAAAAACTGGCAAAGGACGCGTTGTAGCAAGATGGGCTGACGACATCAGAAGAATAGTCTTGATGCGGAGGGCGGATGATCGAGAATGATGAAGAATCAAGCGGAAGGCCTATGGTCAACAGTGGACGAACACAAGCTGATGATGAAACACTTTTTTCAAGGTTCTTGACTTAAGTCAATCCAAAATATTGGATTTATTTTGTTGACCCGAGAATATTTTTTTTTTTTAAATAAATTCTTATAAGGTTTTTTTTTTTAATTTATCCTGGTATAAGGTAAACGATAAATATAAATATATTTATCATCGACTATATTAATGACGTAAATTTGAAATAGCGTAAAAAACGTCACGTAAAAACTGATAATACTATATATGGCTATCTTGTTCATAGTAAAATTTAACTCTGTTGAAACTAAATTATAAACATTCAATAGTATAATAAATAAATAATAAATTATCTATTTAACTACGTCTATATTCACTTTTTAATTCCTTATCATATTTGGTTTCAAAGCTTATTCATTTCATTCTTACCTTTACAAGTTAAATTCTGACCTTTAATCGAAAATCTCGACCCAAATACTATTATTACAAGGCTTATAGGGCTTGACTGAATATTATGTAATACCTTACGAATGTAATATAATAATATATCCATGAGTTAGGTATTTAGGTAGTTAGGTATGTAACGTAGCTGGCTATATCACAATACATTCGATAGCCAAATACGTCGGGATTTCACTGCCCAGCTGACCGCAAATTCGAAATTCAAACGATAATGCGGTGAACCGCCAAGCGAAAAAGGAAATTAGGCGGATGGATCCATTACTGAACATATTAAACATTACAATACATCGCAAAGGGCGATATCTATTTAACATTATGCGTAAATTTTATTCATTGCGTGACACAAATATAGAGATTCTTTAGTAGCACTGTACACATTTAAGCAGAGCTCCGGGAAGCAGAGATGAAATGGGATGATACAAAGACAATCGTGGCTGTCAGAAATTTGTGACAAGCAGCTTATGGCAACTATATGGACCAGCTAGACATTGAGTATAGAACGATAGTAACAATTGAGCCTTCCCTTGGGACTGTATGATCCAGGTCGATGGGTTAATCATGATTTAATAAGAATCAAATGCATATGTATCTGAGACTATAACAGCCTTTTCTTCAATTCCCTGTATGGAAGTAAAGAGTACATACTCGCAATCCGAGGGTTATCTGTAAGATAAATTTCCCAGTGGTTTTTCACAGTGTAAAACATGTTTAATTCCACGAATGTGTACATTTTTTTTTAAGTTCAGACTTTTACCTATTTTTCTACATAGTCGCCACTGACGTCAATGCATTTTTGCATGCGGTACACGATATTTTGAATGCCCGAGTCAAAAAAATCTGCCGCCAAGCCACGCAGATACCTGAAAACCGCTTCTTCCAGCTCTTCTCTATCGCTGAAATGCGTTCCGCCCAGGTATTTTTTCATGTCAGGGAAGAGATGGTAGGTCCGTGCTATAGGGTGGGTTTTTGACGACACCCCATCCAAATTATGCGATGAGCTCATTGGTGACCCATTCTTGGCACCCACCTCGTCGGTACCTTTCGGTAAAGAATGTTGAAAAACAGACGGAGACTCTTTTTTAACGAAAAGATTTCCGTCTGATACACTGCACACCGGTTTGCTCAACTCATCATTTTTCTAAGTCAAAGACTGTTCAGGAACATATTTTTGAAACCCATTATATTAATGATTTAATATTTGAAATATATATATATATATATTTCACGTGTCGAAATAACAGGGTCAGATCCTGTCTGACCAAAAGTGGGCGACGTCGATTGCGTTACTCCCGGCCATCATCAGGTCTTCCTGGTTGCAGCTACTCGGACACAGCGCACACTCCAGATGGTGTGACAGGGTCTGCTCCACACTGCAGTCACATTCAGTCGGTCCGCTGTAAAACTGCCAGGCTTACATTTGTGTCCTCGTCTTGCATACTCCGGTCCGAAGTCTGTTAAGGGACGTCTATGTATTCCATCCCTGGTCATGTCCAGGGGCTAGTTCCTCTTTCGAGGCAGTCCAAGTATTCCCCTCAGTTGCGCTTCTCCACTTAGTATTTGATATAAACAAGTGTTGCATATGTAATTTTATGTTGTAATTAAATTCAGATGAGAATGTCACATATTTTGCATCGATTCAAATCAAATTCTTGACGATATTATCAATATTAAAATAGCTAATATTTTTAGCATACAAAAATACGTGTTACTTTTTTATAGGAGCTAAATTATCATAACAATGAAAATAAATTTAATTGGAAAATTTCCACAGCCATTCGGCTGAAAATAAAGATGGCATCTTTATTTGATTAAGAAGATCAAACAATTATTAATTTAACCCTTTGCTGCTTGGTAATGAGCCCTTCAGAGCCCACAGCGAGAGGGTCGATATTTAATTCCCTTTTTATTAAATTATTTAGCCCGGCGGCTTTCCGTTAATCTTCGTTATCACATTTCAGGTAAGAGTGTATAATGTACTAAAATGGCGAAGGCCAAAATGAGTCAAGTCGTAATACTTAATTATTAAAAAAAATGATAATTTAATTTTCACACATATAATTCCATGATATAGTATACTATACCCCTTGGCTGGTATCGCACCACCAAACATAAGACGCAAAGTTATATGCGCCGAAGAAATGCGTAAGGCAATCAACCAACCGTCCCACTGCTTGTATAATCAGATATCCCCAACACCAGAAATGATGTCGCGAAGCAGCTTTCTTAGATGCACACAACCTCTCACGTCCGGCCCTTAAAATGAGAGACTCTAGCTCAGGCAACAAATCACATCAGAGGATTTTATTACTCCAAAAGAAGGCCTCCCAACTGGCAAGAACCCTGACTGGCGGACCTGGAAATCCCTGAACAGATTAAGAACCGGGGTTGGTAGAACAAAGGACAACCTCGAGCGGTGGGGAATGCTTCGGCAGGGAGAGACACTATTAAAAAATACCTGGATGCGGAAGGCAAAGGATCGAAGAGGATGGAGACTCATGCGGGAGGCTTCCATTCAACAGTGGACGTATACAGGGTGATGATAATGATGATATTAATAGAATTTGTATAAAGCTACCAAAATAGAACTGCTTTCATTCATTGTAAATTTTGGAGATCTTAGATACTAGTAAATACTTTTGACAAACTTTTAATTGAATAAAAGACGAACGGATTAAATCGTTATTGTACTTATAAAATTCAATATAATCTGATACAGCTTACAAAGATTAAATGTGAAAACTTTCATAAAAGCTTAAGATTAAAAAATGGCATTATTTTTAGAGTGAGCCGACCCTGAGTATCAAATGGTCCACCGAAAAAATTCTGTATTCAATGATCCTTCAGGATGATCACTTGAAGATTTTTTTCCTTAGGTCATGTTTCAGCTTAATCGCGAAGTCATTCTCAATTGTACAGTTATTTATACTTTGCTTTCTTTCCATTCGTTAAGAGTCCCGGAGGATAATTGATGCTCTCAAACATTCATTCCTTCTTCTTCGCGGTGCAATTCACAACCCTGGGATTCTTGAATGTTTTAACTTCTACGCTCCAGATAAGTACACCCTTACTCGTAGCCATCCATTGTTTTTGATCCCAGTTGATACTTGTAAAGCTTCGAGCACTCAATTTAGTACAACGGTAATGGCGCTCCTAAATGGCCAAAAAGTACACCTTGATCCTTTTCTTACATCCTTTTCTCTTTTGTCGATGATATTGTTCTCCTAAGTATCTATGATCTTTGACACGTGTCATCTTCTTCTTCTTTTACGTTTTTTGTTCTCTTTTGTATGTATTGTGTGTTCATGTATACTCTATGTTTATTATTCTTTATTATTATTTATTATTCTATGTACTTTGGAACTGCGGTTCTGTTATATAAATAAATATGTCATACAAGAAAATGGCATTTTGATGAAGCTAAAAATGTCGTAAGAAATAGAATTGTGGAACTTGAAGTATAACATTTTTCATTGATTAATTCACAATATTTGTATATCATTATCTATCTCTCTAAGACTCATTAACCAAACTGTGACTTGATTAAATTATGATCTTTAGCATTAAAAAAATCAAATAAAACGAAAATTATCCGGTCAATTTTTATATGAGTTGAAATTTTTTTTGAGATTTTTTTTATTGTACAAGTGTTTATCCATATTTTATGATAATTTTCTTGTATTGTTTGTTCTTCTTCGTAGTATCAATCCGGTGGATTGGCTTGCAGCAACAGAATCTTGCATCTCGATCTCCATTCCTCTCGGTCCTCCGCAACCCTTTTCAGCTCAGCATAAGCGCTACAGTTCATGTCCTCGAATACTTGCTGCAAATACTCCCGTCCAGGGCGCCCTCTACAGTTTCTACCCTCAACCATCCCCTCCACAATATCGTGAAGAAGTCCATCGTGGCGCATGATGTGACCAATCCATCGGGCTCGCCTCTCTGAGATGATTCTTATTAGTTGCCTATCTTCCTTGATTATTCTGAGAACCTCATTGCTTGTGACGTGGTCTCTCCAGGAAATTCCGAGAATTCTTCTGTACGACCACATCTCAAAGGCCTCTAATCTTTTTTTATCACTTTCAGATAAGCACCATGTCTCACAGCCGTACATTAAGATGCTCCAAACAAGTGTTTTGGCAAGTTGCTTGCGGAGCCCTAAAGAAATATTCTTTGACTCAAGAATTTTGGCTTTTTTATTGAAAGCTAGCCTTGCTTGATGTATTCGACTGTTGACTTCTCTTTTTGTTCTGCCATCCCAGGTGATTGTACTTTCAAGGTATTCAAATTCTTTTGCATCTTTTAGGGGTACTTCTAGCATTGATATGTTAATTTTCTGCTGCTCATTGCGGCTTAATCTAATGACTTTGGTTTTTGTGCTGTTTATCTTCATATTGTAGTTGGAATTAAATATGTTTTCCATGGATGTCAGCGCTTCCGTGAGTTCATCTTCAGTTTCAGCACTCAGAGCAATGTCGTCAGCAAACCTTATCATATCAATCTTTTGGCCGTGTATTTTAACCCCTTCTCTTTGGTTTTTCATTGTTTGTTATTCGTGTATTATTTTTCAAATGAATTAATAAATTATGTATGTAACACTGATTACATCAACGATGATATTCGCATTAGATCTCTTGTTTGCTAAGAATTAACATGAATTAGCATAACACTAATGACATTAAAATGACTTCACAACTATACGGTCAAATGCCAGATTAATACTGAAGTAATAATGAATTCAAATTGAGTGAAAAATCCACAGTAATTTTTATTATATTCATATAATATAGTTAATAAAAAAATATATTTTAAAATACAAATTTATTCACATTTACTTGAAATTTTACGTAATTTGCGATATTAAATATCACTTTAACGTTACATTAAAAAACCTTATTTAAAATTGATACTCGCACTGGCTTCAGGAGATATTATGTAATTTCATGAAACCTTATGCGCCTCTAAGGAATTTGATTATTTTAAAGCTGAAAATGTATATTATGAAGTTATTAAGAAATCAAAAAATTATAATGATGATGATTTAAAAGATTTTCGTAAAATGGTAGATACTGCTTTCATACTAAGAATTTGGATTATAAACCAAAACCCTAATTCACTATTATGTAACTTATACTTATAATACAAGTAAAATAATATCAAAAGGTTACGTAATTTTTTTCATTTGCGTAATCGTATTCTTTTATAATAAATTGAGGACTGCATAATCCTTTAAGGAGTTTTGGTTTAAAAAAAATATGCACCATGACTGTTCGTTAGGATGAAAATAAATAAACCGTGTAATAATGGTACAGTCAACACATTTAACGCAAGCTATCTTAATTTTTAACGTAGATTTTTCCTACAGTGTTTGAGGAATTTTTCATGTAATAATCACTTCTATGTTATTTTTTTGGGTTGAACCATCTTAAAGACTAAATGGTCCAGGCATAAAAAGGATCGAGCTTATCATCTAATCATGAAAAATATAGGAAGGGGAGTGTATATTCTCTGCTGATCAATTAGATGAACAAGTGTGTCAAAAGTGTTAAAAGATAGTTCTTAAGACTTTTGATTTACTTGATTAAACCCATAAGGGTTTTTTTTACCATATCCGCTTCATATTAGTGGCAAATGGACACCGAAAATTGCCGTTTTTACAGTTATGTAGCTAAGATTGTCTATAGTTTGTCCCAGAACACCTGTATACCCGGAGATCCACATGGGAATATAGATGCTTCACGGGAGTCTCCAGAGCAAGAGTCCGCGAGCTTGCATAGACTGCGGCTGTGGTACCAGATAAATATTTAAGTATTCATTGATCAGCTTTTTTTAAGTAGATCAGATAACTAACCCGACGCACCCGAGGACTGCACTTTTTCTTCCTTAAGAGGCTCAATTCTTGTAATTAATATCTACTAATAAAAAAAAAACTTCAAAAGGCTGAGTAATTAGCTAAATGTCCTTATATGTAAACATAGCTAAATAATATATTGCTAAAAAGACTACGATAAATGTGAAGCAAGAAAAAAAAAATGTTTCTTTGTTTTCATCGCTATTATACCTGTATATGATTTTTCACACGGTTAAAGTGTGTTTTCTTAAGAGTGGATTTTTTAAGGAGACCAAACACACATCATATAAATAATTTACAGGTTAGGTGTTTGTGGAAGACGGTTCTTTTACACGGGGCAAAGTAATGAGAAAAAAATGACGCAACATAAAATCGAAGGTGGGGAATTCTAGGTAAGCAAGTGCCGCCCTGGATGCCTCTCAGAAGCTTCTTTGGTCCTTTATATTCCTTGCCATCTAACCACTGGCGGAACTAGATGATTTTTTAAAGTAGAAGCATGCTCAAGATAGCTTAAAAAAATGTAAGAAGAACATTACCTAAGAACAAAAGAATATATTATTTTTAAGAAGAGCATATTTTTTTTCGTTTTTTGTCATCATTCTGTTCTGAAGCGCAACTGAGGGGAATACTTGAATTGCCCCGAAAGAGGACCTAGTCACTGGATACGACCAGGGGTGAAATATATGGAGGTCCCTTTACAGACTTCGGACCGGAGTATGCAAGACGAGGACACAAATGAAAGCCTGGCATTTTTACAGCTGACCGACTGAATGTGACTGCGGCGTGGAGTAGACCCTGTCACACCTTCTGGAGTGTGCGCTGTGTCTGAGTAGCTGCACCTAGGAAGACTTGATGATGGCCGGGAGTAACGCCATCAACGACGCCCACTACCGGGCAGACAGGATCTGACCCTGTTGTTTTCGATATGATTATATATTCTTATTACTTAAATATACATATACTATACATAAAATTCTTTTTTCAACGCGTCAATCCAAGCACAAAAATAACGGCAGAAGCGGGATGCGAACCGCGGACCTTGGAAACCAACTATGCCCAGGTATTCATACCGCTCGGCGAACTGCGCCATTGCTATGCCCAGTATGAGCGGTATGAATACCTGGGCATAGTTGGTTTCCAAGGTCCGCGGTTCGCATCCCGCTTCTGCCGTTATTTTTGTGCTTGATTGACGCGTTGAAAAAAGAATTTTATGTATAGTATATGTATATTTAAGTAATAATAATATTGTAATATAGTCAATGATCTATAAAAGTAGATTAGAATATTGAAATAATAAAATAATATTCTAATAAAAATTAAAAAAAAATCATATTATATATTCTGTTCTGGTTCAAGCAGTTATGAATTTATTGGTTTTAGAAATTTCGTGTTTACCTTAATTCGTGTTTATATTTATTCTAGTTTTGTTATAATTATACTTTGCTAGGTATTCATTATTATTTTAGTATCCTACCCATATTTTACCATACATTAACATAATATATTTGACTAAATTTATACTATTTGCATAATCTTAAGATTATTTAATGTCATCAAAATAATAGACTTTATAAGTAACATGAATACGATATATTTATAGCTATAATATATTTATTAAAAATAGCAATTTGCCCGTGAGTATTGCTTAGTGGTAAGGCGTTTGTTTACCATACCGAAGGTCATTGGTTCGGTCCCCGACAGAGATTCAAATAAAAATCATTTTAATCGATTTCTTAGCTTTATAAATATCCCCATTTAGTGAGACTTTGATTCCTCACCAAAAAAAGTAAAGTCAAAGCCTATTCTTTTAAATTAGTAGTAGAACGAACTCGTCCCGTGAACGTCACTCATTCATAATGAATTTCTGTTAAGATGGATGATGTTTAAAAAGCAAGCTGTAGTCTATGACATTGGTGAATCAACATTCAACGTCGAATCCACAGATGCAATTCTTCTAACAACATTTTCCGGTATTCTTTCGAATGTGTTTACGTAAAAAAACCTGTGTTACGTTGAAACAATATTTTTTGCACCATGCAGTTAAACAGTATTGCTATTATTATATGGCAACCTTTTGCTAATAAAAACTAACGCGCTCTTAAAATATGCTTCACTTTATAATGAAAATAAGTATTGACATCAGCACGATGTAGCCCTTGCCGTCTGGTACCGAAAACCTCGATGTACAATCTTTCGTCTCTTATTTTATGTTCGCTTATCCGCTCACGCGTGTTACTTGTAAACATCACCACTTGAGCGCTGGGCGACAGCCTAAGCGCCGACGACAAGTCAGTTATGTGTTGATATTTGAGAAGGCAGCATTATGGCCACATCGGCATGTCATACCGCTAAGCCGGAAGCTAGTAAAGTTTTAAGTAAATAAATATAATCAATGTGCTTCTAAAAGAAAGTGTTTGTTTGCTGACCTGCTCCTGATTCTTCCCTCACGCGCCGGAATAACACCCTTTTTGAAAGAGAGGAGGATGTTAGTATATATAATAATAAGTCAAATGTTGAATTTTTAAATGATTTGTTATTCACTTTCTGGTTATCTGATGCATGATTGGTTGAATATCTTCTAACGTCAAAATTTGAAAATAAATTGCAATTATACTCATTTTTATGGATCCTTTACAATATCCCACATTAAAATAAACATTATTCCTTTGTCGTGACACACACTAGACTTTGTCTCAAGTGTGATGCTAATAAGGACATCCCTAGTGTTCTGAACAGCTTCAGTGATTATTTTCAGGGGTTTACAGTTCCCTCCGTCGTTACTCCCATGCTTGCCACTCCTCCTGAAGAGGCGACGTTGTCTCATACATTAGGTATTAATCTATTTTGTCGGGCTGTAATTTATTCCGCGACACGGGGACGTGTTTTATGTGGTTATTTATTTATTTATTAGGAGGAGCAATGGGAGGAATATTTCAGAACACAGCAAAACACATTCACGAATCTTTGGGAACGACTGTTACGAACGCGAACACTTATTACCGAGATGAAAAAAATTAATGAAAAAGTAAACCGAGGCAACAGAAGACGATGGTACCATCTTGATGTAGCCCTTTCAGTCTTGTGCCGAAAAGCCTTGATATGCGATCTTTTACAAATATAAGAATTTCATACCTTGTCTTAAATAAGGATCACATTGAGTACTGTTTCAATTGATGAAAGACTGCAGTTTAGATATCTATGAAAGCTTTTTCAGTTCCAATTTACACAAATGTACGTATATGAGTACATTTCTGCACATCGGAACTGAAAGAGCTTTTATAGATAGCGAAACTGCAGTCTTCCGTCAAGAGAAACAGTGCTCAATATGTTCCATGTTAAATCAAGGTATGTAATTATATCTTAAATATTAAAATTGATCTTAAAGTAAATGCTAATAAATTAAATAACATGTGATCTTTTGGATCTTATTTTTATCTGCTCGTCTGACACGCAAATGAAAAATGTCATTCTAAGTTTTAGATTTAAGTAGTTTTTAGACGCGTTGTTTATAGGCGCTATTTTATTTATTTGGATTTGACAGCCGCTCCGTGTTATGTGTGGGAGGCATAGTTCGCTAAATGTTTGCTAATAGTTTTCGGGAGCTGTTTTTAAAGGTAAAAAAAAATAAAAATCCCGGGTGCCTCCAGGGAAAGATACGCGAATTTGTATAAACTGCGGATGTAGTAACAGAGAAATAAGTATTTGCGTGTTCAATTATCATTTAATAATTATAATATAATAATTATGAATTTCAATCATCATTTTTTTTAGTAAGCCTGATGCTCTTGAGGCATGGACATTTTTTGTATTTAACTTGTGGTTCACATCTACCGGGGGCAAGAAGCTTTGATTTGATAACATCAATTTAAAAAAATCATGTTTGTATCGTCTACATATTTTTTTTGGTGTCTCACCGAAAACCATGAAAGCCAAATATAACGGAGTTCGAAAACAAATAAGCGTTGAAAACTTAGGGTACGATGGTTTGACTATGTGAGGAATGACAAGGTGAAGCGGCGACTAAGACAGCACATCCATTCTACATTCGGTCAAGAAGTTAAGGCTTATCTCGAGAGAACATAAACACATAACATTATTTAATATATAACAATATTTAATATAATATATTAAAGATACTCCACCGCACACCGCTAACGCTACCAATGAGCTCCGCAATATTTGCATGGGGTATTGTGAAAACCCGCCCTACAGCCCGGATTTAGCCCTAAATGACTACCATCTCTACCCAGAGACGCTACAAAAAGTTTGGTAAATGCGTTTATAGTCTCCAAAATAGACTACTGCAACGCACTGCACGCAGGCCAGCCAGACAAACAACTAAAGCGATTGCAGTCGTTACAAAACGCAGCGGCACGACTAGTCTACAACGCGTCCAAATTCTGTCACATTACCCCAATACTACACCGACTGCATTGGTTGAGAGTTTCGGCTAGAATCCAGTACAAATTATGCCTCTTAGTTTACAAGGCACTCAACGGAACTGCACCGGGCTATTTGACAGAACTTATCAAGCCTTCCGAGAGACACTCAGATCGGCTAGAGCAAATATAAGCACCTTGCAACTGACGTGAGGTAGTCCTAACACGGTCTTTGGCAATCGGGCTTTAAGCTACGCGGCCCCAATGGCCTGGAACTCGCTACCGAAAAGCATAAGAGAGCTTAAAGCGGAGGCATCCTTCAGAAGCAGACTCAAGACCCACCTTTTTACTCAGAGAGGCAAAGAAGCACTTTTGAAATGATCATTCGGTCATAAAAGAGCGCTATACACATACTAATATAATAATCTTTTTCCTGACATGAAAAAATACCTGGGTGGAACGCATTTCCGCGATACAGAAGAGCTGGAAGAAGCAGCTTTCAGGTATCTGCGTGACTTGGTGGCAATTTTTTTTGACTCTTGCATTCAAAAGCTCGTATACCGCATTCAAATATGCATTGACCTCAGTGGAGACTATGTAGAAAAATAGGTATTAGTCTGAACTTTTCGAAAATGTACGCATTTATGGAATAAAACATGTTTTACAGTGTGAAAAATCACTGGAAACCTTATCTTACAGATAACCCTCATATTTATAACGAGTATCTACTCTTTACTTGCATACTAGATACAAGGACTTGAAGAAAAGGCTGTTATAGTCTCAGATACATATTTATGCATTTGATTCTTATTTAATCATGAATCACTCATTGACTTGGATCATACCTTCTTGGCTCAAATGCTACTATCGTTCTGTACTCGTTGTCTAGCTGGTTCATATAGTTGCCACAAGCTGCTTGTTACAAATTTCTGATAGTCACATTTGTCTTTGAATCATTCCATTTCATATCTGCTTCCCGGTGCGCTGCTAAAAAGTGTACAGTGCCACTAAAGAATCTCTTTATTTGTGTAACGCAATGAATAAAATTTACGCATAATACTACATAGATATCGCCATTTTGCGATGTATTGTAATGCTTAATAAAAAATCACTGGGAACCTTATTTTACGGATAATCGACGTATATAAATAAATTTGAAAAATATGTTAAGCTCAGTATAAAATAGCAAGCTTTAATGCAATACATATAAAATTTACGAAAAAAAAACGTGACAATATAGTAACATACCTTTTTGGATGTACCAAACAAGTATCTTAGGTTATAAAAACTAAGGGATAATAACTGTTATATGAAAAAAAAATGTATTTTAATAATCGGATAATATATCATTTTTCAAGAAATCGCCAGTAGGCTCGGAATAACCCGTGCCAAATAGTAATTTTCTTTTATTAAATACGTGCAAGACTATTGGACGGGCGCATTTTTTCTTTTTCCATTTATTCGGCCATACTGTACAATATTCAATACAGTAAATATAGATAATTTATAATTTCTTGTATCCTGAAATAGTTTTGCTTACTTTCTTCTTCGTAGTATCAATCCGGTGGATTGGTTTGCAGCAACAGAATCTTGCATCTCGATCTCCATTCCTCTCGGTCCTCCGCAACCCTTTTCAGCTCAGCATAAGCGCTACAATTCATGTCCTCGAATACTTGCTGCAAATACTCCCGTCTAGGGCGCTCTCTACAGTTTCTACCCTCATCCATCCCCTCCACAATATCGTGAAGAAGACCATCGTGGCGGATGATGTTACCAATCCATCGGGCTCGCCTCTCTGAGATGGTTCTTATTAGGTGCCTATCTTCCTTGATTATCTTGAGAACCTCATTGTTCGTAACGTGGTCTCTCCAGGAAATTCCCAGAATTCTTCTGTACGACCCCATCTTAAAGGCCTCTAGTTTTTTTTTATTACTTTCAGATAAGCACCATGTCTCACAGCCGTACATTAAGATGCTCTAAACAAGTGTTTTGGCAAGTTGCTTGCGGAGCCTTAAAGTAATGCTTACTTTACGAATATGTAATTTAGCATTATAAAAGTGCATAGGAAAATGTTACTTGACATTACAAAAAAAAAAAGTAAATTTATAAAATTTCCGGTAAGGATATCATTTCAAACAAAGTTTGGGTTGCCTGTATTCACGTATTATATGTGATCGTATGAAAACTTCACATGGTAAGTCAACAATACAACTAAGTGGAAATTACCAGGAAGCATTATCACACGACATCTCTTATTAAATAATTCATGCAGGATTACAAAAAAAATAATTTAATGAAATAATAATTTAATTGTTACTATTTAATCACGCTGTATAATCCGGTAAGGCGGTAGTCATCCATGTCTGTTGCTCTCGGGATTATATTGCTTACTTTGCGAGTGAGAAGGAACACAGGATGTACAGGGTGTGCAGAACTGTATGGCGTGCTCTTAGTGGAAGGAAATAATATATAATTTATGTTTCCACGCCTGGCTTCATGCAGCTGAAGACTATAAACTGCAAAGTGCAAGGGAATTCACGTGAAACATTCTACATATTACTGGTTATATTCAGTATGTACTAGTAAATGTCATATTATAGTGCATTCATAATTAAGAACATATAAGTAGCTTCAAATACTGACATGTCACGTGTATACAAATTAATAACTTTCTGCAATTTGGTAAAAACAAAATGACCGTTAAACATTTGGACAAAATAACTTTTTTTTTAAATGCTTACAGCATTCATTTTGAAAATCATAATAAAAAATAAATATTTCTTTATCTACCATGTTTTTACATATATCACGTAATATATGGACTCTGTTTAGGAGACTGCAGTTTCGACTAGCACGTAGCCTTCCTCAATCCATCACTTGCCAAGAAACAACTGAGCTGCATAATACATCATAAGTGGTTTAACCCATTTTATGTGGGAGAGGGGGTAGGGGTGTGTCTGATGGTTTATTGCTTTAATTTTTAACGCAGTTTAATATTTAAGACCCTTCATTCATTTGGCCAAATTTTCATTCTGTTAAATATTTTCTGTCAAATGTACATTCGGCCAAAAAAATTTCGGCCAAAAGGCCATCGCCCGAAATTGATTTAAGCCTATTATATGGACACTGGTATAACGATACTAATGCGGTCGGTAAGGTTCAGTGCTAATGTCTTATATTAGGTGGTAAGTAGAGCGATTAGGCGCAATTAGACTTAGGACAGCCACTTGGCGAGTTTCTTGCTAAACTTTTCGTTGGCAAAGCATTGTACTTTAAAATAAAGTGTTACAATTCAGTCAAAAGATAAATTGAATGAAAAAAGTAGTACGAAATTTTTGTATTTAGCATTCACTTTAAATTTGCATCCATTAAAAAACACACAGGAACAACGTAACTTTTTGACGGTGAATATGGAAGCTTCTCAGTTATTAATGAACTTATTTAACTATTTTACTTTAAGACTCTAGAATACACAATTAGGCAAAGGTGGACCTGGCTGGGACATGTTCCAGGAATACCACAGGAGAGCATAAATTACAAATGCCTTTTCTTCAAGCCCCCAGGTTCGCTCCATCCTGGAAGGCCATCTGGAACTCTATACATAATTACTCGACGGAGCTGCAGGAGGTGGAGCTGACATGGGATGAGGTGAAAAGTATGGTGGCTGACAGAGCTTGGAGGTGGCATTTCGTGAACACCATACTGAATGCCATAATGTAAACTGTGCCTCTTTAATCAAGCTATAATATCAATTACTATAAAAAAAATAGTAAAAAAAACTTTAACGTTTCAATCAATATAATATATAATACGAATCAATAGTGAATTCTTATGATTATTTGTTAATTTGCTAGATAATTAACAAATTAAAGTGTTGTATCATTGAAAGGAAAATATAGTACATGCTTATATTTAACATTAAGGTTATCAACTTACAATAATTGATGCAACTGCATAATTATAATTTTAAATTAATTATAATTAAATAAATAAGAAATAAATAATATTTAGTTATGTTTCACATTTATTATTAATGATGACATGTTTCGGACTCCCTGGAGACCATCTTCAATAAATTAAGCTTTAATTTAACGTTATATGTATGTGTGATCATATTTGACATGATATTTAATATGCATTAATAAAAGCGTTTCAAGGAAAGCATTTGTACCCCCTTTCAATATAAAAGATACGAAATAACCGACGTTATTAAATGTTTCATATTTCTCATTTCTTTGCTACGACTACGGAAGACGAATACATTGCGTTGGGAGCTTATAAATATGTTCCTCGGGAACGATACGACCGGAATTTTTTCTTACAGAATAAAAACAAACTAGAGATAATAAAGAACTTTTTATGTAAGTACTAGGAGCAAGGGCGTCATTACGCAAAGCACTGTACACATATTCGTGTTTGCATGAGTGCTCAAAAATTATTGCCTCTGATGAAGGCGTATTATTTATATGCCCTCTCGTAGAGCGCTCGTATTATGTGTACAGGGCACGTCATTTCAGGCATATTCTTACATTTCAAATCCGAACATCTTAAAGCAATGATACTATCATCCCCCGTCTTTAAAAATGCCTTATTTAATCGCGTGGTGGCAGGATGAGGAGCAGATTAACAACACAAACACTTTTCAGAAGCACATTGACATATATATTTTGATAACTTTTCAAACTTCCGGCCCAGACCTAGTCACATTATTCAGGCCGGGCCAACCTCGATCGGACTCTCTTCACGGTCGGGCGACAACTACTGAACTGGCTGCGCGCCGTGGTCTGTCACACCAAGCGCCGCAAGTGGCGATCTCTATAACTTACGTCACTCCCGTGACCGGACTTGTTCAAAATGCCAATATGGCGATACATACATGTATGATTTTATATAGAGATCTTCGGTACCAGTCAGCAAGGACTATATCATGGTGATGTCAATACATTTATAACTTTTTTATACATATTTTTTTAGGGCTAAACTGTTCCTTAGAAAAAAATGGTCCAGGTTTTGTAAGCGTCTGATTGATCATCCGATTTACTAAAACAAAGACTTAAAAATCACCCAGAAATATTCCTCGGATACTACAGTTACTCCCCCTTCAAGTTCTCGGACTTCTGATCTGAAGATTGTCTGGAACCATAAATTTATACTCTCAAGTGGATCCTTAGGTGCAGATATTTCCCAGAAAAGGGAATGGACAGGGGCAGCTGAAAGAACTAGGTGACAATTGGTGATGGCTATATGTTCCATATATGGAATGGATTCAAAAATAATCTTGTGAGATAATGTTTAGTTTAATTCAGGAGTGATTTTATCGAACGACAAAATATATGTCTTTTATATTTTTTTGGGATTCGGGCAATCTGAATCTCGGCATTTCGGATTGGCAGTCCCTGAGTGCGTGCAAAGGCGTAGTTTTTTCCTCTTTTACCCCGCGGTACATGCGTTCTTGCTCCGCTTAATAACTCAGCCACTAATCCTTTAAAATATGATAAGATAAAGAGCTCGGTCGCTGGAGCAAGCCTCTAGCCTCGGGGTAGATTGTACAGATGGGGTAAAGCAGCAAAAAAAAACACTTTGGATTATGTACGTCGACAACAGCTGTATTAATACATGGAAACGTGTAATTCCATATTTTAAGCTTTTAAAAAACCTATATTAAAGAGATAAGAAAATAGAAAAGGGCTTAAAAAGCTAAGTAATGAAAATTAAGTAAATATTTTGTTTGCTACAAATATTTGTTAAAAAGCTTTTTTATATATTTTATTTATTGAAATAACTTATCAATACAATAATTAAAAACTTTTTTTAACCCAAGTAATTAAGGTTTAATGCATATATTGACTAATTTATAAACATAGATTCTGTTTTGTGACACCAAAAATCAAAGTTATTTATAAAGGTTAAAATTAAATTTAAAAATTTAAATTTCTATTTTCTTTGTTGTAAATAAATTTTGAGCAGTCTTTTATCATGTACGAGTATTTAGTTGAATTAAGTTTGTAATAAATAGTTTGTTCTATCTAACTGTAATATTGCTACAAAAATTAATATAGTACAGACAACGGAAAAAAAATGTTGAAACTAATTCTGTCACATTCGTTAAAAACAGGTTTCTTAAAAAGTAAGTACTGAATAATCTTCACAAGTATTTTCATTAATTTTTCAATAATTCATTGAAAACCACAGCTGTAAGCAAATCACCAATAATTTAATACACGTAAAAAAAAATCAACATAAAAGATCCATCATATAGTAAAGATACCTGTATGTATATTAATAGTTAAAAGCTTACTATTTCAGCATTCCTTAATCTTCTTCGTAGTATCAATCCGGCCAATACTTAATAATAGCATAAAAAACATTCTGTAAAAGAAAGTATTGACAAAAAATGTACTCTCTCTTCTGGAAAAAGGCGCAAATGAGAAAGTTAGGGTTTGAAGTTAAATTAAATGAGTTTAATCTCTTCCTTAAAGTGCATTGCCTAGTCGTGAACTAAGTAAATCATTGATCAAAGTTATTCTTCTATATATTATTACTTAGCAGGAACGCGACACATAGACGTAAATGGATTTGAGAGATTTTATGAGTTGCTTTTTTGTGGTGGCCATAGCTATATCTTCTTCTTCCTAGTATGATCAATCTGGTGGATTTGTTTGCAGCAAATTGCATCTCGATCTCTACTCTTCTCGATCTTCTGCAACCGTCTTTAGATCAGCAAAAGAGCTGCAACTCATGTCCTCGAACACTTGCTGCAAATACTTCCAACTAGAGCGCCCTCTACAGTTTCTCCCCTTAACTATCCCCTCCACAATGTCGTGAAAATGACTAAAGTCGCGCATGATGTGACCGATCTATCGTGCTCGCCTTTTTAAGATGGTTCTAACTAGGTGCCTATCTTCCTTGATTATGCTGAGAACCTCATTGTTTTTGACGTGTTCTCCCCAGGAAATTCCGAGAATTCTTCCCTCGTCTCTAGTTTTTTTTATTACTTTTAGATAAACACAATGCCTCATACACGTACATAATAAATAATGTGAATAAATGCTGTTGGCAAAAGTATTTCACCCATTTTATAATAAGAATACATTTTTTAAAAAATATAATAAGAAATATAATTTTGTGGGGTTGTGAGAGAAGCGAGGAAAACAAATTAAATGTGTAAAGAGAAAAATCTTAATTGGAACTAGAATTTTATACTAATTTATTATACAGTATCTATCTTATTTCATTTAATTTTGTAAAATACGATGTTATCTAGGCTGTTTTGCCTTGATTAACATTTTTTTCTTTTAATCTTCCAAAACTTAAAAATATCAAAAGATGAAAGAGATACGAAAGCGGTAGGGTAGACTGGTGTGAATTGGGAAAAAATCTCTAAAGAATAAAACATTGTACGAAACTACTAAGAAACTTTGTGATTTTATACAAAGTAACTTGTTTAGTTCTTTAAATATGATAAACATTAAAGTTACTTCGTTTTACGAATATGTGAGATAATATCAGCGGTATACATTATATTAACACTTTATAGTACGAGTATAGACTTAACACCGAGGTATTCAGTTTTTTGTAAACACATACAGAAAAACATCATAGATTTTATCCTCCACGAACTCTATGACGCTCAACCGAGTCAACTGTACGTTGCATCTAAAAAATATGTATAGTGATTATAAATGCAGGTATTTTGATTGTGTATTAACCTAGGTCCTAGACTATTTGATTATAAAAAGCGTCAATTTGAGCAGCGACACGCTTATAGCAACAGCCGGTGAACATCCATGCTTTTGCTCCTCGCCCAACGTTGTTATTCACAAATTTACATATACATAAATTAACAATAAGCTAACCTCACCAATTAGGAAAAAAAAATGTTTGTGACGAGGGATTCTCTTGTATTTTTTTTACCTCTAGTTACATTCTGCAATCCTGCAATACAACATTTAAAAAAGAATGATCATCATTACTTTTGACTAATACCTTGTTTTAAATTTGAGATGGCCTGCCCTTTTTATACAACATTGAATAAGAAGTTAAAATATTTGCTGTTGTCTGTTATTATTCAACTTTATTAGTGACTAAAGGCTGGAAACAAGTCTTCTGGTTCAAGAACGTACGTGATTGAATTAGCGTACGGAGCATCGAGAAGTTGTTGGGAGTTGAATACGATAGAAAAAAATGTATGTAATGCTCCGATGTTGGGAATTTTTTATAAAGTACCAGAAAAATAATCGTAGTAAGAAGAAGGAAAAGAAATACATTAAGTTAAAGTATATTCGTTTATATAACTGCAAAATCAAAACCATCGACACTTGTCATATGGTAATATCTCATGACCACTGGGTCAAACTAGCAACCTCACTGCATGCACTCGCTTATTACATTTTTACGAAATACTTTCCTACTAATGAGTTTTAATTAGTAAGTTAATGTAAATTGAGTTAATGCTGACAAAAAAATATGCCAACACAGTTATCCACGGTTATCTAACCAAAATAGAGATTAAGATGTGCTATTGTCGCTGGTATCAGTACTTGACTCTCATATTCATTTGATTTACCCAATCTCGTGGGATCAACTGTTACGAAGGTCACTTTTACCCTGTTACATAATTTGCTCGCCGATCCTCTAAAATATGACAAGTTAACTGAAGTGCGGTTAGAAGCAGAGAGAGGCAAGTTTGGCTGATGGGCAAAGAGGAGTAGATCCTCGATCGGGGCCTTGGGGGAGACCTCCGGGTAACACGACACCCCCGGGGAGGGCAAAAAAACATTTTTGTATTTTGTTTCGTAATCAACGGACGAAATTGTGCGACGCTTTTGACGTCATGTCAGCTTTTTAACGGACAAGACTCTTCCCTCCCTACTCCTCCACTCTCCACCGTTATTTTTAGACGATTTCTGCTTGCTTTATGTGTGTTATCTATTTTTTTTTGCGGCGATGTTGAACGTCTTTTTGAAGGTTGAATTTTTTTCAGAAGTCTCTCGAGAATAGAAGTATAGCTTCTAGAAGAAGTATTACAGCAGTTGGTGAAAATCGGTTGTACTTGAGGATTATTTCAAGCGTAAAAGATAACAATAAATTCTTGTACAATTTAGAAATGTGAGAAAATTTATAAATGCGGAGTGAAACAGTATATAGAGGATATACGTCGGAATGTTCTCTATAGTTCTAACAAATGATCTCATATACTCCCGATATGAAGTCTTCTGAAATTTCATAGATAAAGGTAAACATTTAAGATAACTTTTAAATATATTTAATTTATATTTTTTTATTATTTTAAATTAATTTTAATTGAAAAATTATCAAATTAAAATAATTTTGTATTGATTCTCATTTATTTTCACATTCATAACATGCAGGTATAATAGACTTCTACTAAATATATCGTATAACACGTATTCATTAGAACAAAAATAATGTATATTTAGTAAAAAAACAACTATGTTAACTCAAAATTGAATAATCTTATTATTCATTTAAGATATTTCAACACCCGAAATTAAAGTACGTATAATAAAGATTAAATAAATTTTACAGTTTGAAGAACATCTTCATGCATTTAGTTACAAAATGATCTATTGATGAATGATCTATCAAACTAGCTCATAAAATCACATAAAAAGATCATTAAAAAAAATTATGTTCCAGTTCATTCAACTAAAATATATTTTAATTAAAAACCATAACTATAGTAGTTTTTTGTATCTTAATCAGCTGTTGTGACAATAAAAATACTTTACATTTTAATGACCGACCAAAACTAAATTTTCAGGCAAATTTGAAACTGAAACCGTACTTTGGCTTCTGTTGTAGTTTTGTGTGAAACCAAAACTTGTTTAATTAGGTTTAAACTCACTTTACACTAGGAAATCAAGCATTTTTACAGTTGAAATCGTGAGGGTTGTACAGTAAAATGTTAAACATTTAACCGATTTTGAGGCCAAAGTGATTAATTAAATAAAAAAAAGAGTGAGATCTTCATACATTTACATAAATATAGTATAGTATATTACGTACAGCACGCGGGTATAGCTCAACGGTCAAAGCGTTTGCCTTACAAGTCAAAGGTCGTAGGTTCGAACTCGACGGAGATTAAAAAAAAAATATTTATCGATTTCTGAGCTCTAAAATACTTTGGTTGGTGTGAATTTGGTCCTTCACACGTAAAATGCCAGTCATAGCCTATTAATTAAAATTCGTGGTAGATGAAAGTCGACCCGTGAAAACCACCCATTCATAGTAAATTCCTGTAATAATAAGGGTGATGCGTGAATCTCGGACTGTAGTCTACGACGTTGGTGGATCAACACTCCACATGCAGCGCATAGCCATATGCACTATGTTAAGCGTCATCAAATTCTACCGATGAGAATTCAGAATTACTATCACCGTCTGTCGGTATTCTTCTGTATGTGCTTACATAATAAAAAACAAAGCTGATAAAGAAACCAAAATTACTTATATTATATTTGAATTCAAAATAATATTCACTAGCCAGCTTGTACATGAACTTGTTATTAACTATCAATGGAAGCAATGTTTCTAGAAGAGCTTAAGAATACTTATAAACTGAAATGACATATCAATAATATGCAGATTTCAGTAGCGACAAATTTTCGGTCAATATTTACCACAAAAGAGTATCGTGGAAGAAATATTTTTTTGTAAAAAAAAATAATTGAATGGTTAACATTTGATAAATCATACTCGTTTTTAGAAAAGCAATTAATTGTTGTGGGTTCGATCCCCGATGGAGATTAAAAAAAACAATTTTTTAATCGATTTCTGAGCTCTAAAATATCCTCGGTGGAAAACATCAACATTAAAATTTAAGACAGTAAATATTTTTTAGGAATATAATACTTAGATATTTTTAGAATTATAATTAATGCAATTAATAAAAAAATAACATAAATACGTTTATAATTATCCATATTTATAATAAAAAAAATCTTCCTACATAATGCTTGTAGTAAAGAGTCTATTATACTCGTAGTTGTAACAAAAATATTTTTTTGAATAATTTTCAAGTTATCCTTGTGATTTCGAGAACAATGTCTGATCCCCTCGTCCTCCGAGGGCCTGCTAAATTTAATCCCGGTGATAAATAATACAGCGTCCAGTCTCCTCGCCGCACCCTGATGATGGACGGCATCCCGGCATCCCAGCTTCCCGGAGACCAGCTCGGGCTGACCGCCAGAACCGCACCGCTCGTCCGCGCGGTACGAATTTAAACTTGAATAAATTCAGCTGAAAAGTTCGCCCTTGCGGTCTAGGTTATGTTTTCAGCCAACAGAAGCACGTGCGGCCGGAATTAATCTGTTTTTAGTTGTGATGAGAGAATACGAGACTGTTTCGAGGTGAAACTTTGTCGTTTAAATGACCCATATGTAATATTTATTAAAACAACTGATCTTATGTGAAATTTCTCTCATAAAATTGGAGAAAAATTAAGCGGCAGATGGTGGGATTCGAGCAAAGAATATTTACAACTATGTTTATATAATTATTGTTAGCTGGTCGTTTGGCCTTTTTCACCCGTCTATCAAGTAGAGAAATTAATGCATATTGTATTTTAATATTTTTAAAACCCAACAAAACCAATTAAATGTAATACGAGCAAATAAGAATTAAAATATATTTAATTCACATATTTTTTTAATTTCCTTTAATAACATTACAAAATATATTTTTTAAATTAATTATTAAAGTAATTACAAGTGTGGCATTGTAAATGTATTGACATATTTAGTGTCGATGACCTCACACTCGGAACTAGCGTCAGACTACTCTAGCAAATAGTTGGACTTGCAACAACAAAACCATGTCATAAGTATATCATGTTCGACACAACACAAATAACACGGCATTATTCTTACAAAATCAAACATCCGAAAACATTTCGTTTCAGTCAACACCAGCACTGATAAAATCAGGGGGTTCATTAAACTACTAAGTCACAGGCTTGGTAATTTTGTGTTGCATGAATGTGTGATCCCATATTCCCCCAGGCTGTTCTCATATTCTGAATCTTTGTTGCTTTCTTTCTACAAAACATCCATCCCACAACTAATACAAATTATCAAAGTGAGCCGTCCTTTATGATTAATTGGTTCAGGCTTTAAGAGTATCAATATCAACACCAGATATCCTTAAAAACCTTGATTTGAAATATTTTATGCTTTATTACGATAGTTTATGACAACTATTTGCTTTGGTTTGGAAATAGGACATAAAAATAATGATGATATATTCGTGTTTGATACTCATACGAAAAAAAAGAGGACTTTTCAAATTATAAGACGTTAATTAAAAAATAAAGGACTTGTAAAAACTAACGTTAGGTTAGCTTTAATTATTTACAGTAATTCACATTAAAAAATACATAAACGAATATACATCTTAACAATGGGATCAGTCAAAAAAATAGTTCTTAGGAAAACATTTAAATGCAGAATTGATAAATAATTTCATAAAAAACGTAATGTTTTTCTTTATTCTGAAGTGCCATATAAACTGAATCAGAAGCAAAAATGTATTAAAATATACCAGGAATATTATAAAGTTTCAACTAAGATTTTTGATATTCCATTGTACTTGAAAGGCTTTTATTATTACTGCTTAATACCAATGAAAAGCTGATAACATAATCTTTTCTAAATGTCGCCTCTTTTAGTATATTATTATCTATAGTTTAAGCTTACAGCTTAGTCCGTCAGCTTGTACTGCAGATAGCTGAAGAAGCAAGAAGCATGTGGGGTGTTGTGTAAACGATGTGGCCACCGCTCGTATCGACCCGAGCTTGTCCCACTAATTGCCCTCCCGTTGCCTCCGGACACTTGTCAACTCCCTATCGCCCACCCTCCTCAGCAACGCTGATGTCCTGATACTATCCTCCCAACACTCCTTCTTTTCTAATACCCTAAGACCTTACAGGCGTTACATTTTAACTGCACGTTACTTAAAAAGCGTAATTCAAAACACTATCCAGCATTGCTATTTATATTTTCAGCACACACTTTTCAATCAAGTCTTAATACTAAATAGAAAAATATTTTCTACTCTATTTCAACAATAAATATTTCAATATAGAGGTATCAACATGAAATCAGTAATATGCGATTTTTCATCTCTTTTTTTCGCTCGTCGGACACGCATGTGTTGGATTTTTTTAATTACTATAATTAATAAATAACAGGCCGTTGGCAGGACCAGTTCTGTAGATCGCCACTTGCGGCACTGGGTGTCATCGACCACGGGCGCCCGGTGGCCAGTAATCAGTTGAGTTCCGACCGTACGTAAAGATAATGTTTATGATAACACTATTAGATAATAACGTTAAGACAAATTAAACAAAAAATATAAGACGTAAATACTTATTAATAACGTAAATAAAATTGCATGCTTAAAATATATTTTTTGAAATGATTGAATCACTTCGAAGTAAATGTGAAATGAAAACTAAATATTTATAATTTCTTCATTATGTTACTAAACTTAAAACAAAATTATAATAATAAGATAATCTCAAAAAGTCTTAGTTCCTTTCTTAACACACTAGAGCTCCACCCACTACCATTTCTTACATCCCCTATATATATTCCTATTGTTTATATACTTTGTCGATTATTGACCTATCTTCATAAATCAATATCTTTATACTAAAAGGTGAAGAATTGATGAAGATTTCATTTTAAGGCAAAACCATAGTATTCCAGCAAGTGAAAAACAGTGTGATACATGTAAATACACATCGATATTGGATTAAATTATGTATTTACTAGATTTTAAGGAGCTTGCTTTTTGGTCTAAGGCTTTTATCTCTATGCATAATATGTAGGACTCACAGTTGTTTAAAAGAATGTCGATAATACGGGTGCTGTATAGTCAGCGCTTTCATTGAGTAAAGTTGCTAGTCCCAGATATTGCGCATTGAATAAAAAGACGCTCCAGCGCTTACAAAGCGAAAAGCTAGCTCATTTTACATTCCTATCTAAAACGACCTAATTAAATGCTTCCGTATTAAGTTCAATAACAATTGTTATTTCGAAAACAATGATTATGTTATAAAATTGTCAAATAGATTTTTTTATAGAATATGATACGCCTATGGTAGTCATCCTTAGTAGCTAGCTCTCAGCTGGACATGTCT
Organism: Glossosoma conforme; assembly: GCA_022606575.1. Classification (NCBI taxonomy): domain Eukaryota; kingdom Metazoa; phylum Arthropoda; class Insecta; order Trichoptera; family Glossosomatidae; genus Glossosoma; species Glossosoma conforme. Next base: position 1,980,053 of record JAGTXR010000058.1, on the reverse strand, counting down.
CTCGGACAAAGGATTAGCAAGTGCGTGCTGCCGCTTCACAGATGGCGCTAGCGTTCTCCGTATAATCGCCTGTGCAACTCTGCGCCAGAATCTATATAGATACTCGTGCAGTATTCGAGCTGTGGAGAACCATCCAACTCTACGTGGCAGGTGACATAACATATAGTAATCAGTTTCCACGGTAATTGCTATAAAATATTTTACCAATGAAATTGAATACGTCTGCTAATCCTCATTGTTTTGCAAAAAGAAAATGTACTTGTTGTTTTACAATCAATCTATTAAGTTAGTGAGCCTTGTCTCTCGGCAGAATTTCAAACAGTACTATAACGTGCAGATAAATATAAACGTAAGACAGTAAGTAAGGATCATCATTTTACTACAAGTAATAAATGACGTCCCCCGTCTTTAAAAAGTATGACACTTCGCGAGTTCGTCACGTGGCTGCGTGGAGGAAGGATGCAGGAGAAGATTACCGAGCAAAAGACTTGTTTCAAAGCACAATTCGCGTTTATTATAAATAAAGACTTGATTTCCTTATCCGACCGGTATGACGAAACTCCGGTCGAGACTTAACTGACAACTGCCGGAACCTGTGACATCCAGCGCCACCAACAATCGTTGCGAAAAAGCAAATTAAAGATGAAAGTTGCACCAACATGAAATGGAGCAACTGTCATAACAAATAAAATGACGTATGCAAACGCCTTTTTAATTTTATATAATTAAAACTAATACTATTAGATGTGCATGTCAGGCAAGCGAATAAAAATAAAAGCTATATCAAGCTGATATCATTAAGACATTGTTAAAGTATCCAATTTGGATTAGCAAAGAGCTCAATATCTTGTGTTCGCGGAACATTTTTTGTACAGTCCCGGCGGTCTGAAATCGCTTTGATTGGACGGGGGATGTCAATACATATATTTTTCGCGAAAAACGCACGTTAATTTTGTAATGAACTCTGTGCGATAAGTTAAACATTTAAGTTGATGCGTGCTTAGTGTGAGGTATAGTCTGTTCAAAGGCGAAACAACTTTCTTGCAAGATACAGTATGGTTTATTTCAGGAGCGATTTTAACTCACGATAAATTGTCCATTGAAATGTCTTCGCTATAAATCGTTCTCCAGGGCCGGAGCCCATCATCAGGAGCTCGCTCATTATAAAGCGCCCTCCCGCGGCCGCCCATTTCTGATTTGTATTCATGAATACGGTGGGCCTGGATAAATATGTATGAGAGGAGGTGGGCGGATGTGGAGGCGTTCAGCCTACATATGGATGAGCCGCCCTCCTGGATGCGGGAGACAAAAGAAAGGCCCGAAGAGGTGGGCGGACGAAGAATCTGGCGCAAATCGAATGGATACTTGTTGCATAAGATAATGAGAGTATATCGATGTATATCTATAAAATACGAGTTGACATCAGCTTGATATAGCTCTTTTATGCTGATGCCGAAAAGCCTCGATAAACTATATTTTGTCTCTTATTTTTGTTCGCTTATTTAAACCATTGTTACCATCGTAAAACGATAGATATCTCTAAAGTTTATCTTTATAGTATGTATAGTATTATTTTTAACTATTCAATCAGTCAAAATTTATTCACAAGCTTTTTATATTATTACTTTCCGACAGTCTATTATTATTATTATTATTATATTAGTATTTGTATAGTGCTCTTTTATGACTGAATGATCATCCCAAAAGCGCTTCTTTGGCTCTCTGAGTAAAAAGGTGGGTCTATGCTTTGAGCTCTCTTATGCTTTCCGGTAGCGAGTTCCAGGCTATTGGTGCCGCGTAGCTGAAAGCCCGATTGCCAAGAACCGTGCTAGGTCTATACATATAATGAACTCGGCGGAACTGCTTGAGGCAGAACTGACATGTGATGAGGCGAGGACTATGTTGGCTGACGAAGAATTGTTCAATAGAGGTCATATAATATTTCATAAACATTATTTTTAACATATTGCTTTAATTTAGCATGCGAATTGAGATCCATTTCAAATAACAAATGAAAAAGTGTAAATTTCTTACTTTGTTTTAATGTAAGTAATGTTGATTTTATTTTAATAATTAAATATACATATACTATACATAAAATTCTTTTTTCAACGCGTCAATCCAAACACAAAAATAACGGAATAAAATATACATACTTTGAATATATACTATAGCGACATCTATCATACGATGATAACAATGAGATGAATACTAGTTTTAACGTGAGTCGGTCCAGGCACATTAATAGTCCAGTCGGCTGAGCGGTATGAATACCTGGCCATATTTGGTTTCCAAGGTCCGCGGTTCGCATCCCGCTTCTGCCGTTATTTTTGTGTTTGGATTGACGCGTTGAAAAAAGAATTTTATGTATAGTATATGTATATTTAATTATTAATAATATTATAATATAGTAAATGATCTATAAAAGTAGATTAGAATATTGAAATAATAAAATAATATTCTAATAATTTAAAAAAAAATCCATATTGATTTTATTTGTTCATTAACTCGACGTGAGGGGCACTTGATCCGCCTTCACATGGCCATCCAGAGGGGATCCGGCGCTCCACTCACTGAGTAGTGCAATAAGAATAATATGGTGTTTGTGTTCATGCCGATTAATATTTTCTTACTATTCTGTTTAATTTAAATTAAGTTTTTTTTTGTTTTAGCTTGGAATTATTGTATGTTAGTGTTTTATAATGGCACTAGTGGCTGAATAAATGAATTTTAGTATTATATACTGTTAAATATGACCAAGGTTATGTTTTAATGAGAGGTTCTTCAGTTCTTCAAGGGTACGTTATATTTTTTTTTAACGGCTGCTGCCATGTTAGCTTTTTTTAAATTTTCATTTCTAACCAACCCAAACTATGGTACCTGTAATATTTTGCGTAGGTTTCTGTTCTCAAAATCGATTTAATGTCCGCAACGAACTTAAAAAAATAAATAAAAAAGTCCGTCCCAGTTCGCAATAACTCTCAAACTGTTTAATTTTTTAATTAATTACGGAAAAGAGCGAGAATACGATGTTCAGGTAACGTTTGAAGATAATACTTGAAATGATTATGAAAATATTTGTAATTATTTCAAATGAATTGTAATATTAATTATTATTTATAAACGTTTTCTGAAAATTAAATAATTTTAAAGTCAAAGTATTAATTTTGTTTATTTAAATGAGAATTTCATTAAAGCAGAAAAAACCCGCCAGTTTCAGAGCAAGGTGATGTCAGCATGATATAGCCCTTAAAAACCCCCCCGAAAACGTCAATATACGATATTTCGTCTTATATTTTTGTTCGCTCGTCGGACATGCATGTGTCGTCATATTGCTTGTTTGTCACCGATCACGGCATTTAGTCCCCCGGCGGCAACGAGTGTCGTGTTGGGATCGGCCCGGTGCCTGAAGAAAGCACGTAGATCCACCCGGGCTGACAGTTTGTCAAATTTATCGCAATATTATACAAATCACCAAACATACGGCGAGAAGTCTTCCATTGATTGCAGGTTAGACAAAAGAGTGTTATTGTTTATCAAACGAATTGCTTTTCTTTGAACTTAAGTCAATCAAATTTAGTTCTCCTAGAACAAAACTATTTATTTTATATATTATAATATAATATATAAAATAAATAGTTATATATGAGGTAATAATTATCTCATATATTGATGATATAATACATCAATATACAGTTGTAGGAAACAAATAGCAGTTGTAACAAAACATTGATTCTTCAAATCAAAAACAAATTAAAAACATTGTTCCAAATTCGAATTACGTTTAAAGAATCGAAAAATTGAAACTCGTCGAATTGCTTTTGTTTAAGAACTGAGGCTAACATAAACATTGCTTATACAAAGAGAGAGGAGGAGATCCCCATCGAATTTTCTCATTCCCCTGAAAACATTTCTCAAATCCAAATTGTCAAATAACTGAACCATTAAAATAAATAAATATTGAACGTCGTCGGGAGGAATTACATTTGAAATTGTAATAAAATACGCTAAAAATAAAACCCGATTGAGAAATACAAACTTTCTAGACTGTACAATCATGTTTTTGCCAAGAAAACAGGGACATATTTTTTTCCAGCTACTGAAGGATTTTTTTTCAGTTTCAGAATTCAAATAGTTTCGTACGTAGATCAATTTGAAAGTTTTATGGAACGTTTTATTATTTTAAATATTATAAATACTTCAGAGTAAATAATGTTATAATTAATATATCATTAGTGTTAACATGCTCTGTATTAAGTTATTCTACTTTAACCGCTATTTCCCACCATCTGGGGTCAGCTATCCTTGTGCACATCAGCCATGTCTGTCTGTTCTGCGTTGCATACTCGGTCAAGCCCAGAGTTTTCAGATTCTTGTCTACAGCTGCAGTCTAGGTTGCCTGCGGTCTTCCAGGTCTTCTCGTGCATCATGGTTTTTTTTTGACGTTTTTTTTTACTTCCGGTTGCCACCTGACGCAAACGTAGTAGCTTTCTTGGAAAGCTAGAGAGCTGCCGTTGACCGCCAATTCGTGTTTATCTGCCACCATCTCAGCTATGAGGTCCTGCCCACTACATAGATCCATCATAGCCTCGCCTCCAAATATGTCGAAGAAGTCTATGGATGGTCTTCCACTGGAAGCCTCTTCTTCAAAATGTGTTGAAGAAGCCTTCCAGTGTGGGTTTTTTTTTATTGAAGTTTGCCTTCTCCAGCTTTTTGTCCGCGGGAGGTATTATGTTTCCTTCCTACCATCCTGTGTATTAAGCAATACTAATAAAAAATCTGGCCCGAATTTACCCGCCTTACATCCGCATCACACCTAAGGACAGGTTAGTCACTTTGATGATGAGCCTATTAATATTATGATCAGTTAGCTACTGATAAGTCTAGTGGGAGTCCTTTCTGAACAGTTGTGGCCACTGCACAGAATCGCTTAAAATAAAGAAACAGCGAAAGAAATTTGAATCCCATCACGGGTTGTAAGGAGATGGAGATGGAAAATAGATTCTGTCACCGAATATACGAGTGAAAAAAGTAAATAGGTGAAAAAGTGGCTACAAAGTCTGCATGCCCGATAGGGTCGAGGCAATTTCTTCGAACTGCATCGAAGAGGACTCCTATTTTTATCAAAACTCTGGACTTTAAAACCTTTAAATATCACCCTAAATACTTTGTTAATAAATTGATTTTCTTAAGTAGTATTCAATTTCTTATTAATTTTCAACTCGACAGATGTCAGTTTGGATGAAAATAATAAAACATATCCTTCAGTTAATTGTGATAATTATTTGTTAAAGTTATATTAAAAATAAATAGACGATTCCCGAAACAAAACCTAAATTATTATTATTCTCCTGTCCCGTCATTATTCCCACCAATTCTCCCGATTGCTCACCTGGATAAACAAAAATACAGGATGTACACTCTTTAAAAATATTATATCACTTAACTTAAAATATGAAAATAATGATAAATGCAATATATATGTTGACATCAGCATGATACGGCCCTTGCTGGCTGGTACATTCTTCTCTTATTTCTGTTCCCTTGTCGTACATGTATTTGTCACCATATTGGCATTTCGGAAGTGCGGTCACGGGATTAACGTTAGTTATATAGATCGCCACTTACGGCGCTGGGTGACCGACCACGGCGCAGTACAGCAGTCAGTCGTGTACCGACGACCGCAAGAAGGTCGCATTATGGCTGACCCGGGATGTTATTGCTCTTGGGCCGGAAGTAAGTTTGCTTCTGAAACATTCTTTGTGTTGTTAATCTGCTTCTCATCCTGCCACCACGCAATTCAATAACTATATAGCTTGATATAGCTCTCTAAGGCTGATGCCGTACAGCCTCCAAGGACGATCTTTTGTGTCTTATTATTTGCTCGCCTGACATGCATATATCATAATGTTAGTTTTTAATTATATAATATTACACGGCGTTTGCATATGCCATTTTATTTGTTATGGCAGCTGCTCCATTTAATGTTGGTGCAACTCTCATTTTTGATTCGCTTTTTTGCCGCGATTGCCTTGGGGACGCTGCGTGACATATTGTTCAGCAGTTGTCAGTTACGAGTCGACGCCATACCGGTCGGACGAAAAAGCAAATATTTAGTAAAATTAAACGCTAAATGTGAATCAAAAAACAAGTTATTTTGCTTGGTAATCTGATCCTGCATCATTCCTCCACGTAGCCAAGTGACGGACCCACGACTCGTTGTCTTTTTAAAGACGGGGGAGTCACTACAAATAAGGAATTACAATTCTTCTGAAAAAAAAAAACCGTCAGATTAAACATTTAAAAATGGGCCACCCTTTGGTTTGGCAAAATTACCCTTCGAGCAATTTTCTTGCCTTTTTCGCTGCCTTGTTTTCCGATATTTTCATATTTCCAAGAAGCGGCTCCCATTACGGCATTATCAATTATACAGAGTGCCCAAAAATAATAATAAAATGTTATTCATTACGGTTCCCTGTAATTACACGGTTTTTCGTATTTACAGAGGCGCAGTCAAATTTTTAAAGCCGCCTTTTTGTGTTTTTTTACTGTTTGAACTCGACTTAATTGAGTAAATAGAATCAGAGATTTGTTTAATTTTTTAATTATTGAATAAATGATAACCTTTAATAGTGGTTTTAATGGTCAAATAATGGACTGTCGGAAAGTAATAATATTAAACTTGTGAATAAATGCTGACTGATTGAATAATTAGAAATAATAATATACACACTCTGAATATATACTATAGAGACATATATTGTTAAACGATGGTAACATTGGTAACAATGGTATAAATGCAACTTATTCGACGCATCAGTTCGGGCAGGAGATGGTCGAGTGGTCAAGAGAAATGAACATAAGGTAACGGTTGGTTCCAAAGCTCGCTGGTTCGAATACCGCTTCTGCCGATATATTTTTTTCTAAACGAATTGATGCGTATAAAGAATTATGATGTATTGTATGTGTATATTTAATTACTAATGTCAAATAAAGCTTAGATATGTGCAAACTTACCATATGGTGGTAAGTTCGATCTAGTAGTTAACCATCAAAATTATTTTATTATACCGCTCTATTTTTCTCAACTATTGATCAACTTGCCGGCGAGTATAGCTCAATGGTCAAAGCGTTTACTTTGCAAGACAAAGATCGTGGGTTCAATCCGCGACTGAGATTAAAAAAAAAAGATTTTCAATCGATTTCTGAGCTCTACAATACCCCCGGTTGGTGTGAATTTTATCCTTCACCCGTAAAATGCCAGTCATAGCCTATTAATAAAAATTGGTGGCCATATATAACATGGTAAGTGTCATAGAAGTCCACAAATGAGACTTCGAAATTACTATCATCATCTGTCGTTATTCTCCTGTATGTGTTTACATAAAAAAATACCACCATTGTATTGAAAAGTATTGGTAGTGGAAAGTTCATGGGTATGTGACCGAATGGGTACATCCTGTGTCCTTAGTAAGTTTGGGTGAAAGTGCGCTCGAAAGCGTCCGTCTAATCATTCAATATTCTTAAAATAACGATAAAAAAACGTATACTATGGATGTAAAAGCTGCTTTATGTTTAAGCTGTTAGGGCTCTTTATTGGTATTTTAGAAATTCACTACCAGCACTGGTACTGTAAGTAAACTATGTATACATTGAATATTTTAACACAAAAGTGTATCAAATTTTTTTCCAAGCTTTAAAAAATTGAAGAGCACCTAGGGACCAATTTTATAACCTATTGAGGATGAATATTATTTCATCGAAAGATAAAAAAAACGTGCCTTTGCATTTTTTTTTAAAATTCACGATTTAAAAAAAAACATCATGTGACTCATAGTATTTATATAAATTAGAAAGTTTAAAGGTGATATTGATTTTTATTAAATGTCTTTTTTATGTAACCAGGCAACCTAATTTATTGTACTGTAAACCATATTTTTCATGTAAACACATACAGGAAAATACTAATATAATAATTCTGAAGTCTCATAAATGGAATTCTATGACGCTTACCATGGTGTATATAGCTAAGCGCTGCATTGTGGAGTACTGATTGGCTAATGTCATAGACTACAGCCCGAGATTCACGCATCATCTTTATTATTACAGGAATTTACTATGAATGGGTGGTCTTCACGGGACGTTTTTAGTCAACCACTTATTTGAATTAATAGGCTATGACAGGAGTTTTACGGGTGAAGGATCAAATATACACCAACGATGGTATTTAAGAACTCAGAAATAGATTAAAAAATTTTTTTTTTTAATCTCCGTCGGGTATTGAACTCACGACCTTTGGCTTGCAATGCAAACGCTTTCACCATCGAGATATTCCCACCAGCGAACATATGGGTATTTTAATAATAAATAATTGAAATTCTAATTAACTTTTGGAGATTGATATTTTAGAGCAGAAAAATTTGCAGATAAACTGTTCTGCCATCTGACTTCCGATTTGTTCCAATTTTTCAAATATTATCTTTGCTCGTCTTGAAAGTTCACAAACTAAAAACACACTAAAATAATTCTCTATCATGCAAGTTGGTTAAAAAAAACTTAGTCCAACGAAAAGTAATTTAAATTTGCGAATTTTATTTGCATTCTTTTATCAATTAATAGTCTACGTAAAAAAATATGAGATCTTAGTTTAAATGTCATTTTAATTAAAATGATCTTATATTTTTCAATGTTTTGAGCATTCACTTTGAGATCCATAATAAATTATAAATATTTATTTACCTTGTTTTCACATGGATCACGTAACAAAAGTTCTCTATTAGGAGACTGCAGTTTCGACTAACTCGTAGTCTTTCTCAATCCTTCTCTAGTTAAGAGATAACTGAGCTGCGTTGTACTTGTAAGTGGTGTAACACATTTTTGTAGGGAGGGGGTGGGGGTGTGTCTAACATGAAAGGAGAGGGAGGTAGGTAGTGTTGCAAGGATGAAGGAAGAGATAAATACATAAAAGTGGTTTAGGTATAAATTTATTTTTATTTTTATTTTTAATATTATTCTTTTATGTCGTATATATAATTTTTATACTTATTTATTTATTTAACGGAAACAATTTTAAAATTGGTGAATTAATTAAGGTATTTAGTTGGTTATTAATTATATCTTCTTTCTTATTAATGGCTTTATAAATTTCTAAGTATTCTAAATTATTTAATTTAACGGTTTTATTTTCTACATGTAATATGTTTAATACTTTTTCTAAGTTGTACGAATGATTATTTTCTATAAGGTGGTTTGCGAATTCAGAAAAATTAGTGCTTTTTAGGCACCTTAAATGTTCTTTAATTCTAATATTAAAATTTCTTGACGTTCTACCAATATAAAAAGATTCACAATCTTGGCAATTTAATTTATATATTAAAGAATTATTGCGTTTATCATTAGTATCTTTATTATTTATAAGGTGGTATCCTAGTTTATTATCTGTATAAAACGCTGGCTTTATCTCATTTGGGAGTAATTTAATTATTTTAGGGGTAAAGTTATTAACGTGTAGAATTCGTCTCCACATTCTATCGTCTTTAATATTTTCTTTAGGATACAAGTATTTATATGTTATGTTTTGACGTTTTTTATTATTCAAGATACTGTCTATTAATTGGCTATGATAGCCATTGTTTTGTGCGATATTTTTAATTGTATTTAATTCTATATCAAAGTTTGTTTGTGATAATGGTATTGAAATTAATCTATGTATCATTGCATGGAAAGCTGAGTGTTTATGAGATTTGGGATGATTAGAAGAATTGTGAATGATTATATCTATGAACATAAAATAGTAAAAAACATACGGAATAAAATCTTAGAAAATGATTTAATAGTTACTAAAGCCGACAAAGGGAATACGTCAATAGTCATGAATAAATTAGAATATATTAATAAAGTAGAATCATTTCTAAATACAGATAACTTCACTATATTACCTAAAGACCCAACTAATAAATTCCAAGATAATATAAAAACTACGCTAAAAAATTGTAAAAGTGATATTCTAACAAATACGCATACAAAAAATTTACTGTTACAAAAGAACCCAAAAATACCCAAACTATATGGCACCATTAAAATACACAAAGAAAATAATCCTATACGACCGGTCGTTGCAAGTTGTTCATCTCCCGCATTCCAGTTATCTACATATTTAACAAAGTTTATTAATAATGCTAATATCTTTTTACCTAAACACACCGTCAAAAATGCGTCTGAACTTATAAAATCATTAGAAGGAATTAATATTCCTGATAATGCATTACTTGTATCCTTTGATGTAGTAAATTTATTAACTAATGTCCCAGTTCAAGAAAGTTCATTAATTATAAAAAAGACCCTGGATAATTCCTCATTAGCAAAGGATTTAAATAAAGACATACTTAACTTAATACAAGTTTCCATGAACCAAAACTACTTTCAATTTAATAATAAATTCTATAAACAAACAGAAGGATTACCAATGGGTAATCCCTCAAGCCCATTAATTGCTGATATATTCATGAATGATATTGAGGATAAAATACTAAATTCACAAATTAAACTCTCGGACAATATAATATTTTGGAAAAGATATGTAGATGACATTATTGTTATATGGAAGGGAACAACAAGACAATTAAAAACTTTTTTAAGTAGTATTAATAATATTCATAAAAATATTAAATTCACTTTGGAAATAGAAGACAATAAGTCCATCAACTTCTTAGATCTAACACTTACTAGGATAAATAATAAAATAACATTTAATATATATAGAAAACCGACGTTCACAGATATAATCATTCACAATTCTTCTAATCATCCCAAATCTCATAAACACTCAGCTTTCCATGCAATGATACATAGATTAATTTCAATACCATTATCACAAACAAACTTTGATATAGAATTAAATACAATTAAAAATATCGCACAAAACAATGGCTATCATAGCCAATTAATAGACAGTATCTTGAATAATAAAAACGTCAAAACATAACATATAAATACTTGTATCCTAAAGAAAATATTAAAGACGATAGAATGTGGAGACGAATTCTACACGTTAATAACTTTACCCCTAAAATAATTAAATTACTCCCAAATGAGATAAAGCCAGCGTTTTATACAGATAATAAACTAGGATACCACCTTATAAATAATAAAGATACTAATGATAAACGCAATAATTCTGGAATATATAAATTAAATTGCCAAGATTGTGAATCTTTTTATATTGGTAGAACGTCAAGAAATTTTAATATTAGAATTAAAGAACATTTAAGGTGCCTAAAAAGCACTAATTTTTCTGAATTCGCAAACCACCTTATAGAAAATAATCATTCGTACAACTTAGAAAAAGTATTAAACATATTACATGTAGAAAATAAAACCGTTAAATTAAATAATTTAGAATACTTAGAAATTTATAAAGCCATTAATAAGAAAGAAGATATAATTAATAACCAACTAAATACCTTAATTAATTCACCAATTTTAAAATTGTTTCCGTTAAATAAATAAATAAGTATAAAAATTATATATACGACATATAAGAATAATATTAAAAATAAAAAATAAAAATAAAAATAAATTTATACCTAAACCACTTTTATGTATTTATCTCTTCCTTCATCCTTGCAACACTACCTACCTCCCTCTCCTTTCATGTTAGACACACCCCCACCCCCTCCCCTACAAAAATGTGTTACACCACTTACAAGTACAACGCAGCTCAGTTATCTCTTAACTAGAGAAGGATTGAGAAAGACTACGAGTTAGTCGAAACTGCAGTCTCCTAATAGAGAACTTTTGTTACGTGATCCATGTGAAAACAAGGTAAATAAATAAATAAATATTTATAAAATGATCTTATTTTCTCAGTATTATATATATATTACACTTTTTGGTTATACGATATTGCTATCTTTTTATCATTAATTTGAAACAAATATACTATTCTCTATTTTTATGATAACCTTTTATATCATATATTAAATCATATATTACATAAAAAAGGTTTAATTATTTCCATCACATGTGCGCAATCTTGCCATTTGATCGCTAATGTCCACACACCCAGAAACCTTGATCGCTATTCTACCCTTAGCGCAAGAAGGGGTAGTGTTAATACAAAAAATGGTTCAACCTAGTGGTAAAACACTTGACTTTTGTGCAAATAGTCATGGGTTTAGTTCAAATACCCAATGAGGTATATTTACTTTTACTACTTTAAAGCATTGAAAAAAAAAACCTCTGATCAGTCTGATCTTAAAGCAACATAGAATGACAGAGGTTTATTTGAAAATTTTATACCAATCTAACATACTTGAAGTGTTATTACTTTAAAGAGTTTTTTTATATTCTTTTTAATAAAGTATGTATGTTTGTAATAAGGCATGTGGAGCTGAATTGGGTCGTCGTAGGAGAATTTGAAAAAGAGGTCCTAGGTTTTATTTATATATTGATTAAGTGGAAAAAAATATATCGAAAATAAACCTTATAAAAACCTGTCTTTACACATTTTTACTTAATGACAGTGAAAAGAGAGAAAGAATAGAGTTTAACGCAAAAATAAAAGATTTTTCAGAACTGAAGGTTCTATAATCAATTTTAAGCAAATTAAGCACTAAGCATACATTTAAATCTAAAACAGAAACAATCACAAATGAAATTTATTCTAAAAAAAAATTTTGTATTTTGAACAAGATTTAGGTAAACTAAATTGATAGATAACTTGTTAATTATCATCATTTTTAAAAATATCGTATAAGCCAGACACTCTCGAGGCCTGGAATATTTGGTTCTAAAGAGCGGCTCATCTCAACAATTAACAACGAACTATCGAAATATAATAACAATTTACATCCTTCTGTCTAAAAAGACGTCAATTCAGTCGCGTGGTGGCAGGATGAGGAGCAGATTGACAACACAAATAATATATCTAAAGCACATTGACATATATATTTCGATAACTTTACAAACTTCACACAGTATTCAGGCCGGGCCAACGAGAATATGACATCCGTTACGGTCAGGGGACAACCACTGACCCCGGCACCACGCCGTGGTCGGTAACACCGAGTGCCGAAAGTGGCGATCTCTATAACTAACGTCACACCCGTGACCGGACACATACATGTACGACAAGCGAATATAAATAAGAGACGAAAGATTGTAGATCGAGGTTTTCGGTACCAGTCAGCAAGGGTTTCATCACGGTGATATCAATATCAAAACGTGTCCAAGTATTCGCTCAGATTATGCGTTGTGAAAATTATATGACGGAACAAAAACAGCGTTAACAACGTCCTATTGTCATTGTTCAACAAAAGTTTGTTGAACAAAACGTCACTGAATCCAGAAAAAATAATAACATTCTGACGGTATTCTTGTGCATGTGTTTACCTAAGAAAAAACAAGGTTTTCAAAGTAGAAATAGCACAAAGGAGAAATCCCAACCTGGGTTCTGTGGGTCGCATTAATAACACGGAAACGCCAGCGAATATGAAAATCTTTTTCAGCGGATTTCACGTAATCCGCCTGCCATCTTCAGGTATCGGCCGCCGGGTGGAGGAGGCAGAAGGCTCGATTTGAGGCTTCCACTATGGCCGAATTGGGATTACCGATAGACCACGCTCGTGAAGAAAACCACTGTAAACTATTTTTTTTTCAAATTAATTTACACTTACAAAACTACATCATATTTCATCTTTTATGTAGGTGAATATTAATTTGTTCAAAATGATTTGAATAGATCTTTAATAATGTATGAAGTATTAAAATATTGAAAAATATTCTAGTTAATCTAAAACAATATTTTTTTTATTATAAAACAAGTAAGTTTTTTCATTATATACATTATTCAGTTTGACTTACTTTTATCATCAATGACGTTAAAAACTGTTTGTTAAAAAAACACCAATGCGTTGCTTTAAATCAGTTCCTAACTTTCATAAACATTCCAGCGGGGATCCGGTGCTCCACTCACTGAGTAGTAGTTGTTAAAATTGTTAAATGTTATTTATTTATGCATTTTCTTTTTATATGTATGGAATTGTAATTTTTATGGCTCTGGTGGCTGATTATTACTAATATAATCGTACTTATACATTAAGTAAACAGTACTCAACGTAGTCCATGTTAAAACGAAAATGAAATAAATTTTGACTCAATATACTTATTTAATATTTTAAGATTACTTTGCACGATCATAGTTTTATGATAATTTTCGTATGCATTTTTTTTTTTTTTTTAATAAATCATCTCACTAATAGTCCCATGCCAATGAACAGTTCAATGATTTGAAACTATTTAATTAACATCGAAATCATCGATGTACATTATAGTAAAAAATGTAAGCTTCTTATTTACTCTTATTAAATTGCCAATTAGTATACCAACCTGTAAAATATCGGTCATAGCCAACTAATCTTAATTGGTAACAGTTAAAAAAACATTATTATATGGATTTTTTTAAATTTTTATTAGAATATATATTTTTTTATTATTTCAATATTCTAATCTACTTTTATAGATCATTTACTATATTATAATATTATTAATAATTAAATATACATATACAATACATAAAATTCTTTTTTCAACGCGTCAATCCAAACACAAAAATAACGGCAGAAGCGGGATGCGAACCGCGGACCTTGGAAACCAGCTATGCCCAGGTATTCATACCGCTCAGCCGACTGGGCTATTACTGTGCCTGGACCGACTCACGTTGAAACTAGTATTCATGTCATTGTTATCATCGTATGATAGATGTCGCTATAGTATATATTCAAAGTATGTATATTTTTATTTTTTATTATTCAATCAGTCTTCATTTATTCACAAGCTTAATATTATTACTTTCCGACAGTCTATTTATTTTAGTAAGTACCACTCGGGTCTCGAACCAAACTATAGACTGAATGGATGAGAAACGACTACTTATAGTTCCGACTTGGACTTTATAACCAATCATTTACCTGTGTTTACTGATTAATAATTTTACCTTCTTGATATTGTCTCAAGGAGACATTAATTATTATATGGATTTTTTTAAATTTTTATTAGAATATTTTTTTTTTCATTATTTCAATATTCTAATCTACTTTTATAGATCATTTACTATATTATAATATTATTAATAATTAAATATACATATACTATACATAAAATTCTTTTTTCAACGCGTCAATCCAAACACAAAAATAACGGCAGAAGCGGGATGCGAACCGCGGTCGTCAAGTCGGAAAGTCGGAACTATAAGTAGTCGTTTCTCATCCATTCAGTCTATAGTTTGGTTCGAGACCCGAGTGGTACTTACTAAAATAAATAGACTGTCGGAAAGTAATAATATTAAGCTTGTGAATAAATGAAGACTGATTGAATAATAAAAAATAAAAATATACATACTTTGAATATATACTATAGCGACATCTATCATACGATGATAACAATGACATGAATACTAGTTTCAACGTGAGTCGGTCCAGGCACAGTAATAGCCCAGTCGGCTGAGCGGTATGAATACCTGGGCATAGCTGGTTTCCAAGGTCCGCGGTTCGCATCCCGCTTCTGCCGTTATTTTTGTGCTTGGATTGACGCGTTGAAAAAAGAATTTTATGTATAGTATATGTATATTTAATTATTAATAATAAAAAAACATTTGTTGAAATAGCACCCATTTAAAGTGAGACACTAAAAATAAACAATTCATCATCATTATCAGCCTGTATCTGTCCACTATTGAACGTATGCCTACCGTATGCGTCGCCATCCTCTTCGATCCTCTGCCTTCCGCATCCAAGTTACTCACGCTATTCTTATTATGTCGTCAGTCAATCTTTCTGGGGGTCGGCAAATGCTTTGTTTGCCAGTTTTCGGACACCATTCCAATACTTTTCTTCGCCATTGACTGTCGTCTCTTCGATAGATATGTCCTGCCTATTGCCACTTGAGTGTGCCTATTAGTTGGGTAGCATCCACTACTTGAGTTTTTCTGCGGATATCCTCGTTTTGTATTCTATCTTTTAGCGACACTCCGAGCTTGGATCTATCCGTAGCAAAAAATTATTATTGAAATACATTTTCGTAGTTAAATGTCATTGGCATAACATTGCTTTACGTACAGGATTAAGCTAAAAAATGCTGAAAAATTAAAAACTTCATGGAATTCACAATGATAGCTCAAAGAGAAGGCACGTGTTAGGTCCACTAGAAATTCGGACTTAAGTATTGTTATTTTATATGATAAGTAAGAGCTTTTAGCAAAACAATACTAATAAAATTATGTGTTATTCATCTTATGAATAATGTAAATGTAGCAAGAATATTTAATACAAAAACACTAATTAAATTAACTCATAGCGAAAAATATTCAAAATAAAAAATATTTAATGCCAAAAAATAAAATATTATTTTTGGCACAATTTTAAACAATATTAATAAACAATACTGTACAGTTTAAATTATGGCATGTAAATTTGATACCATTTAATTATTAATATACAATAAAAACAACTTAATTTTGTTTTAAAAATACAAAATTTCAAGAATAAAGTGAAATATTTTCTTCTTTTAAAGAGTATGGCGTAGAACCTAATAATAATAAAAATTAGCATATCCGTTTCTGTTACAAAGGAATATATTCTAAAATTTTAAGGATACTTTTAAGGACGTAGCAAGAGAAGACTGGTCCATTTGGTCCTGGAGAAGCTCAACCCAATTCATTACTTTTTAAACAAAAGTCTATCACAATTCAACATAAGTCCACTTTAGATATTTATTTTGGTTAAATAGATTTTTTAAATTTTTTTTAGAAAATTAATTTATTATTTCAATATTCAAATCTACTTTTATAGATATTACAATATTATTATTAATTAAATATACAGATACTACACATAAAATTCTTTTTTCAACGCGTCAATTCAAGCACAAAAATAACGGCAGAAGCGGGATGCGAACCGCGGACCTTGGAAACCAACTATGCCAAGGTATTCATACCGCTCAGAGTAGAGATTGAGAAGCAAGATTTTGTTGCTGCAAACCAATCCACCGGATTGATACTACGAAGAAGATTATTCAGAGAAATGTCATAAAATATTATACTTGCTGTAATTTGTATGTGTGTATCAATATGTTGAAAATTAATTGCATAAATGGCTTCATATAAATACATATGATTAAAATATTTTCAATTAGTTTTTTACTCAGACAATTAAGTTAATAGTAAAAGAGACAGTAAATTTCATCATATACGCGTTTCTTTTGTGAACGCAAATTACAAAAAAAAAGAATTAAAATCATTTTCTAAACGTGCGTTTTCCGTCACGAGCGACAAGTTGCCGGTAGTACAATGGCCGGTACTCCTAGTGGCAGCACCCTCATCAAACCGGCGCGGCGGTCAACAATAGCGCAGAGGCCTAGTGACGTGCTCCGTAGCAGCGTAGCGGCGTAGAGCCTACATACGTAGAGGCCTGCTCAGGGGTTACCTACTAACTAGATTGCGGTCCGACACATTTCACTAGCGGGACTTTAAACTAGCAAATTGATTGACGTGAGTGAAAAAATAAGTATGATGATATCGTATGTTTTTTGTAAGCGTAAACTAAGAGGCGTCAAAAGGTTCAACTCTTGTATGCATAAGTTCAGCGGCAATAGGAGATTGTGAGCGCAATTCTCGTTAGATCACTGAAGTTAAGCAACATTAGGTGCTGACTAAAACAATACTGAAAACTTGCCGGTGGGTATAGGTCAATGGTCAAAGCGTTTGCTTTGCAAGTCAAAGTTCGTGGGTTCAATCCCCGAAGGAGATAAAAAAAGGATTTTTAATATATTTCTGAGCTCTTAAATACCCCGGTTGGTGTGAATTTGATCTATCATCCGTAAAATTTCAGTCAAAGCCTATTAATTTAAATTGGTGGTAGGCAAAAGTCGTCCGGTGAAGACCACCCATTCATAGTAAATTCCTGTAATAAAAAGGATGATGCGTGAATCTTGGGCTATGGTTTATGAAGTTGGCAGATCAATCACTCCACATGCAGTGCTAAGCCATATGCACTATGCTGAGCGTCATAGAATTGCACAGATAAGACTGCAGAATTACTTTCACCATCTGTTGGTATTCTCCTGTATGTGTTTACACTTAAAAAATGGGTCACCGCCTATTGCTAACTGCATGTCACTGATCAAGTTGAGTTGATTTTTAGGACCAAATTGTTCAAGCCTCGAAAATTTCAGGCTTGTCGTATCCAATCTTCTTAAAAAACGTGATTAAAAAATCACCTGAAAATATGTTTCGAATGTCGATTCAATGCAGTATTTTCAATTCTCTAGGTTTCTACCCTAGAGTTTTTCGGGAACCATAAACGAGTATGTTGTCAGGTCAATCTTCAGATCCAAAGATGTCTTTAGACGAGTCGTGAACAGTGGTCACTGACAGAAATGAGTAGCGGCAATTTTCGAAGACCGTGTGCTTCAAATATGTGATATTCCCCGTCTAATTAAAACGAGTCTAGATCACTGGAATCGTCATTGAAATGTATGATAGATGGATGAGGAGCAGGTCACCAAAACAAAGAACTCGTCGAGAAGCATTTTTTCCATTTAGCTTACGTAAATAAAAAATACATGAAATATTCGGTCTTCAGCCTTGGACACAAAATGGAAGAATTAACTATATGTAGCATGGTCAGCGTCATCGACTACAGAAATGAGATTTCAGCATCACAATCACTATCTGCCAGTATTCTCTTTTATGTGCTTACATAAAGAAGTGTTAGATTTCTCTATTTCAAATATTTATTTATTTACCTTGTTTTTACATGGATCACGTAAGATATGTTCTATATTAGGAGACTGCAGTTTCGACGAACTCGTAGCCTTTGTCAATCCATCACTTATTAAGATCCCTCGTTAAAATCACTTGTTAAGCTCCTATAAGAGAACGTATCTTACGCGATCCGTGTAAAAACAAGCTAAATAAATAAATATTTATAATTTATAATGGATCTCAAAGTAAATGCTAAAAATATTGAAAAAAAAGTATTCTCAAAGTTTGCATAAAAATATCTAATTTCTTTTTTAATCGGTTATTTCTTGACTATCCCTGGTAACATCCTGTTCTGTGGTATGAATAACCTTGTTAGCCCATGGTCCTGTCTCGCATGAGCCCCCGGATCATCGTCCTTGCTGGCCTCCATCCAGGACTTCCTCCTGTCTCTGACACGCACTTTGCCTAACCCGGTGTTACGTTTATTGATGAAAAAGGTTCGCCATTTGAAAAATGACACTTTCATATAAGACATCTCTATTTTAAGTGGCTTCGCATGACATGTATTCAAACGGAATTGATACTGCAAACAGACTCTGTATTTCATATTTACAGTGCTCTTGAAAGATGTTTTTTTTTAATAGAATAAACGTTTTTTAATGCCATAACTATATTGCTGAAAAAATAACTAGTTTACTGAAGTCTTAGAAAAAATATTATTTCTAAAATAAACTATTTCATTACGAATAATATTTTTTTCCGTAAAGTAGGTTATTTCAGGATTATAATATTTTTCATCTTCTTCGTGTCAGTGACGTCAAATTATTTCTGCCCAAGATCTGGCAACATCAATAGCCCGCGTGTTGTTCAGTATTAGGTATGTGCAGCTTGTTGGGCACATGGGTCAGTATCTTAGGTGTGAGGCGGTCTGCAGGTCTCCACAGTCGCACAACAGTGACTCTCTCTGACGAAGCATTCCTTGATTGGATTAAAATGAAAATGGGAAAAGGCGCTTGAATTTTTTTATTGTCAAGCTATAGCATTTTAAAGTCAATATTTGGAAAGAAACACGAAGATTATATGTTTTGAAAAATACTGGAGTATGGAATTAGATATACGATCTCCATAAGGTCCTATACAACAGTTCAATTAAGATATTTGATTTTAGAGTATATATACTGATATCAGTATATACCCTGCAAGCTGGAACCGCAAAGCCTTGATATAAATCTTTTGTCTCGTTTGGGTTCGCTCGTCGGGAACGCATCTGTCACCATATTGCTTGTTTGATAGATGTAGTTCTGTGGATCGCCACTGTATGAATTTTGGCACTTGGTGTCACCGACCACGGGCGCTGAGTGCCCAGTCGCCAGTTGTGACCGGCCCGGCGCCTGAAAGCATGTAGCTCCACCCGTACACAACGATCACGGCGTCTCGAAGTTATTTTTTCTTAAGTGAGGGGATGTAAATACGAGTATATTATTATCTGCTGGAAGGTATTTTTTAAGAAACAATGCATTGACTTATGTATTTTAATGAAATTGATATCAGCTTGATATAGCTCTTTTAGGCTGATACCGAAAAGCCTCAAAAAACGATATTTTGTATCTGATTTTTGTTCGCTCGCCTGACATGCACATATAATAATGTTAAAATTTATATTATATAAAATTACACGGCGTTTGCATTCGCCATTTTATTTATTAAGATAGTTGCTCAATTTCATGTTGGTTCAACTCTCACCTTTAATGTGTGCTTAAGTCGCGATTATCTTGGCGCACTACGTCACAGTGTCCCGGCTGTCATCAGTTAATTCCTGTTCGACCGGCCGGCGAAAACGTCATGTAAAAGTCGGGCGGGAAAATCAAGTCTTTAGTTAAAATAAATGCAAATTGTGATTCAAAATCAAGTTCTTTGATTTGCGATCTGCTCCTGCATCCTTCCTCCACGCGGTCACGTGACGAACCCGTGAGTTGACGTCTTTTTAAAGACGGGGAATGTCAAAATCATAATGTAAAGTACCATATTTATGCATGCATGTACTTAAAAAACTTCTAAATATATACGATCGAATGTTTATTGTAAAGTTATTGATTCATAAAATATGAAAAATAATGAAGTGCAATACAATAATGACTATTTTTATTTTATTCTCAATACTTGGATTTTGCTTGCGGTACAAAAATGTAACGGGAAACTACCGCATTCAATATTTTATTACAATGAATGCAAGAAGCTTCAAAGCTTAAGGATTACATCGTAAAAGAAAATATTAAAATTTAAGATTCATTATTTGTCAATTTATATCTGACTAGTGAATTGTCCTAAAAGTACAAATGATAAATATGATTTGAGATTTTCTTATTTCAGGAGATTTCAAGTTTTATTTAAATTTATTATTTATCTCTTTATTGCGAAATTAAAACATATTTTAAAGAACTTATTCCTCCTGCACCCACCCACATCTGACTAACTTGTGTTAAACTTGCCAAACATCCATACACGGTTAATGTGTGTCGACTAGGAACTGGCAGTTTCCAAAGTTCCTTCCTTAATGCCACCGGCAAGCTTTGGAATGCTCTTTCAGCGTCTGTGTTTCCTCCTTTTAACAATCTGGATCTCTTCAAGAAACAAATACATGTACACTTAACATATCTCCAACCCACACACAAACATGAACACATTACACGTTTCATGCATGCAGTGTCCAGCTTTCCTTGCTGTGCGTGATAGAGTTCACCGGCTGTGCTCTCTTGCATGCGATTACATAAAAAAAATCTGCTGGAAGGTATTTTATAAGAAACAATGCATTTACTAATGTATGTTAATCATATCGTTATATAAAGTACCATATTTATGCATGAATGAAGCTAAAAATATTTTATTGTAAAGTTATTGATTCATAAAATATGAAAAATAATGAGGTACGATACAATAATGACTATTTCTACATACTTCGTACTTGGTTTTTGCTTGCGGTATAAAAATGTAAGGAGAAACTACCGCATCGAACATTTCAAAATGATTGCGAAAATTGTATATAAACAGGCCTGCTAACGCTAGTGGAAAAAACCTATACTTAAAATCGAGTAATAACTAAATAAAATAAAATTTCGTTATTTATAGAATGTAATTGTGATTTCTGAAAAATCATTTACTTACTAAATATCTGAAACCAAAACAAATGTGACTATGTTTCAGGATATGTTGTACTGCTTGGATGCTGTGCAATTCTATTTTCTTAAAACATCGTTCATTTTCATTTCGGTATATCGAGATTTTTGTAGGCCATCAGATTAATACCATCATCTATTGTTCCGGCAATACATTATCTACATTGTTTAGCATCATTTTCACATCAGTGGCTCTAAACTCTAGATTAATTAATTTTCAATTAATTTTAGGCATTTATCGTCATTACGTCATACAAAGCTTTTGAAAATTCATATTCAATCAAATCATATATTAAAAATTACATATTAGCTATTTTGATTTCTCTTTAAAAATACGTTCTGTTATAATACTAAATATCTTTTTCTGATAATGTGAATCTTTTATACCGTTTCTGATATATATTTTTATACACATCAAATGTGTCTATACTATCTCTCTTTGTTACGTACGTCTCACGCTGAAAACGACAGCTGTTGATAGTTATGTGTTATTTGTAAATGTGTTATTTGTAATGATATAGGAATTCGATGGTTTATTATACTTTGCATCCCACGAGTATTATCGGGCGGACCTTCAATAAAGAAACAGTCCGTGAGCCCGACCGATTGTTAGAAAGGGGGCCATAAATATTAAATAAGCCAAAAGTGTTGCCCTTTGTTGGCCAGCGTGAGATGCGTCTATTCGCGGGAAGATGCCATAAATATTAAATAAGCCAAAAAGTGTTCCTTTGTTGGCCAGCGTGAGATGCGTCTATTCTCGAGAAAATGTCATAAATATTAAATATTCAGAAAGTGTTCCTTTGTGTAGTAAAGCGTGCGAACTAGCCTGGGATACGTTTCAGTTTTAGCCATAAAAACATAAACCGATGTTATGGCTAGGATTACCTATCTCCAGGAACATTTCATAATAAAACCCTAAGAAAGGAATACAGACTCGTGCGAACGTGACTATTCTCACGGCCGCAAAAGTAGGTACCAGAAAATTAATGTATAAAAGCACCGACTTGAACGTTAAATAAATCAGTTTAGACTTGAATCTCTTGCGTTTCATTTCTACCTCCCACCCTCCTGTAAAGCCGCGCCGGCTGCCCTAAATCTGGAGAAATGAGGCTGCCCGCCCACTTCAGATTGATGGCGTAACTAGTTACCTTACAAGTAACTGGGAGAAGATGGTCTAGTGAAGAGCGGAAAACCGATACACGCCCGTAGAGCGGATCGTCAGCGGAACTGGAAGCTGTCGTCTACACTCTTTCTTTTATGTATTTCCATTGTTTTTGATGTTTTCTGGGAAAAAAGTTTGGAGATAAAAGGGTGTATGTAAAGAGTATTTGGGTTTTTTCAGATTGTTTAAGAAGATCGGCCGATTAGCCTGACGTTCCCGAGGTCAGGAAGATTTAATAAAATACTGTTATTTGGACCTTAACAACAATACCCTGATTGGTATTAAGTGGTCACCATCCAAATACGTTTCAATTAAAAAGTCACTTAACTTAGCTGATTGAATGAAAAGTTGTGTTTTACATGCTTTTATCGTTGCTAAAACTCGTATATTACACGTATGTTATTTTGGTATAAACTTTTTTTTAAATTTAATAACGTGTTCAATTTTGCTCTAGGAATAATCATTCTAATATTTTTACTTAATTTAAAGCATATAGTCACCACAAATATCCACATCACAGTTTTTAAGAGTTTTCGTTTTTTTATTCCAATACATCTTTGCACCTAAGGTTCCACCTGGAATCATTTGGTTCTTGAAAGCCTACTGGACGAGAACCCTTAGATGAGAAGAGACTATAACTGAGGTTTACTTATGCGTTATTGCTAATGAGCATTTTTAAGGAAGTTGGATCTTCACTTCGACGCTTAACCAATTAGAATGAAGAGGTAACCAAACTCAAATAAAGGTAAAGGAAATCTAATTTATCCCCGAAATCGCTGTATACATAATTTATTTATTGAATTAATATTTAACTTTCGCAATAAACATACATATTTATCTAATTATATTTTATTCGGCAATGTCTCATCCTGTCAAACAAGCATCGTAAAAAATAAATAAGAGACATAAAGGACCCGTATTTATGACACAACATGTTTCAAAGGAATGACACGAGAGACTCTAACGATCCGTCGTTATGGACGCTGCTCCGGCGCCGTTACCCGCCGTTCCGTTATCCCGTTATTCCGTTAAAGCGTATTCAATTGGTGGACATACCCGCCCCAGGCCGTAAAAGCATCCAAGGAGGTTTTTTATAAAGCTTCAAGACATCGGCTTCTGTACGTAAACGCATTAAAAAATATATTTATTTTTTCTGCGATGGAAAAATGTGATTTGTCGTCAGTTTAGAGCTATCCTTTTAAGTGAAAAGCAATTAATTTTTAGTGTAAGCAACGTGACTTGTACAAACCTTATATTTTTAAACCCTTATTTCACATTGAATTGAGATAAAGAAGATCAATACTGCAGTTAACCTTTCTAGAGCGTTTTCATGATATCGAATTATTAGTATAATGCTCCTAAGGCATGACACATTTATTTCTAAAAGGCCGCTTAACACAAAATAACAACAAATAAACATATGAAGGACCGTTACATGAAAATTTTCCGTTAACACTTCAGGAAAAATTGCCGTTACAATTGTACGTAAAGTTGCCTGTACCGACAAGTATTTTGTGTGAATTATATTTCAGAATGAATGATGTAGGTAGAATATTTTTTCTTGATGGTTTGAAAGAGTTACATTTTCAGATGGAAATAGTTTGGGATCGTGATTTATTACATGTTGGGTAGTTATTTATTTTGTTCAATAATATTGAAGAGAAATATATTTTTGTTACTGCATAATCAAAAAACAGTTAAAATTTCATCTCCTGAGCAACTATTGGATAGAAAGCTGCCGTATCCTAACAATCTCCAAAATAAGAGCCCGGGGTATTAAAGAGACTCGAGCTGTTGGATCAAATGCATATTTTTTGTGTGATTTACCAAACTAAATTTTCAAGATATGATAATAAATCCAATACTCATTAAGCTTGAACCATTTGAATCTAAATGATGGTTCAACCCAACCATCGAAATAAAGCAACAGGTAGTAACTCATACAAGTCTAGGCATCTCATCCAATGTTGCGTGAAATCAGATATTAAACTAGAAGCATTCTTCAAATATCCTATTGTTAATAAAACTTACATTCTCAAAAAATAATTTTGCATTTATTCAAGTAAGTTGGGAAGTTTTGACGGCGGGTATAGCTCAATGGTCGAAGCGTTTGCTTTGCTAGCCAAACATCGTGGTTTCTATCCTCGACGGAGATTAAAAAAATAATTCTTTAATTGATTTCTGAGCTCTAAAATATCTTCAGTTATTGTGAATTTGATCCCTCACCTTAAAATACAAGTCATAGCCTATTAATGTATACTGGTGGCAGACGAAAGGCGCCCTGTCAAGACCACCCATTCATAGTAAATTCCTGTAATTAAAAGAATGATACGTGAATCTCGTGCTGTAGTCTATGACGTTGGCTGATCAACACTCCACATGTAGCGCTTAGCCATATGTACTATGGTAATAAGAGTCATAGAATTCCATAGATGAGACTTCAGAATTACCATCACCATCTGTCGGCTTCTATTTAATATATATATTTCCTTCTGTAGAATCGTAGAATTCGTATATGTTTTGGGATAAAGCGAAGTGCTCGACAGCTTGAAGAAGTTTTTTAGCACTGGTGTGGCAAAGTAAGAAGCGTTTTGTATGCAAAGTAGATAATACACTGGTTAAACATAAAAAAACAAGCATTAGAAACTTCCGAGTGGCTTGTACTGCGAAGTTTCAAGTATTATTTTTTTGTGCTTGTGCCTAATTCAGCAACGTCAAAGTTGCTCCGGAACTACGTTATTTATAGGGTTCTTAAAAACACTTGGCGGAAACTTGTCCGCTAGTTTGGTCGTCATTCACGTGTATGCAAATGTGAGGAAATTGAAGCAAAATTATTGTCAAACTTTGCTTCTGATAGGGAACTCGTGATGTAAGTGGCATAGTTCTGTAACTACTCGTTTGATAAATTTTAACAATCAAATATCTGTCAAGTAAGCGTGATTCAAGTACAATGTATGTATAATAATAGCGCACTCATGTCAAACAACCAATCCTTACAACGAAAACGTTTATTTGGTTCAATTAATGTTACGTACGTCTCACGCTGAAGACGACAGCTGTTGATAGTTATATGTTATTTGTAATGATATAGGAATTCGATGGTTTATTATACTTTGCATCCCACGAGTATTATCGGGCGGACCTTCAATAAAGAAACAGTCCGTGAGCCCCGACCGATTGTTAGAAGATGTCATAAATATTAAATAAGCCAAAAAGTGTTCCTTTGTTGGCCAGCGTGAGATGCGTCTATTCTCGGGAAAATGTCATAAATATTAAATATTCAGAAAGTGTTCCTTTGTGTAGTAAAGCGTGCGAACGAGCCTGGGATACGTTTCAGTTTTAGCCATAAAAACATAAACCGATGTTATGGCTAGGATTACCTATCTCCAGGAACATTTCATAATAAAACCCTAAGAAAGGAATACAGACTCGTGCGAACGTGACTATTCTCACGGCCGCAAAAGTAGGTACCAGAAAATTAATGTATAAAAAGCACCGACTTGAACGTTAAATAAATCAGTTTAGACTTGAATCTCTTGCGTTTCATTTCTACCTCCCACCCTCCTGTAAAGCCGCGCCGGCTGCCCTAAATCTGGAGAAATGAGGCTGCCCGCCCACTTCAGATTGATGGCGTAACTAGTTACCTTACAAGTAACTGGGAGAAGATGGTCTAGTGAAGAGCAGAAAACCGATACACGCCCGTAGAGCGGATCGTCAGCGGAACTGGAAGCTGTCGTCTACATTTGGTCCTTCGAGCCGGATTCTGCCTTCGTGAAGAAGATCATCTCCTGACCTGATCATGCCTGCCAATCGATCACCGATTGCAACGCGATCAGAAAGCAACCGTGGAACTAACATGGAGGAGGACGACGCCCGATCAGAATCGGGGGAGTCAATGAGGTCCGTGGACTCCAGAGAGGCGCGCCGCAAGGCTGACCAGTCGCTGAACGCTCTCACCGACATGATGGCCCAGCTCGTCGCAGCCAGCGCGCAAACCAACGCAGCCATCGCAAGCTTGGCCGCCAGCCTACAAGTTCAGCGGACCACGGAGCTCCCGCCCGCACATGAGCGGACCGCCGTGCGGCCCGCAGTACGGGCGAAGCAACTCACGCCCCGATGCAGCAGCCCGCCACGCCGAGGTCTGTGCAAGTCATACGGGAGCCTGAGGAGGACCACTACCGTGCAGCCTGCAGCGCCGGTGAGTCAGTCCCGCCCACACATGAAGCGGACCGCCGTGCGGCCCGCAGTACGGGCGAAGCAACTCACGCCCCGATGCAGCAGCCCGCTTACGAGTGGGTGAGGCAGGAGCCAGCCGCGCAAGAACAGCTGAGCTCCATGACTGGTCGTGAAGAGCGCGCGGGGCATATGGCTGCCGCGGTTCGAGAGCGCCCAGCGCCGTGTCGGTCGGGCGCGGAAGCCGAGGCCGAGCAGCCCGCTTACGAGTGGGTGAGGCAGGAGCCAGCCGCGCAAGAACAGCTGAGCTCCATGACTGGTCGCGAAGAGCGCGCGGGGCATATGGCTGCCGCGGTTCGAGAGCGCCCAGCGCCGTGTCGGTCGGGCGCGGAAGCCGAGGCCGAGCAGCCCGCTTACGAGTGGGTGAGGCAGGAGCCAGCCGCGCAAGAACAGCTGAGCTCCATGACTGGTCGTGAAGAGCGCGCGGGGCATATGGCTGCCGCGGTTCGAGAGCGCCCAGCGCCGTGTCGGTCGGGCGCGGAAGCCGAGGCCGAGCAGCCCGCTTACGAGTGGGTGAGGCAGGAGCCAGCCGCGCAAGAACAGCTGAGCTCCATGACTGGTCGTGAAGAGCGCGCGGGGCATATGGCTGCCGCGGTTCGAGAGCGCCCAGCGCCGTGTCGGTCGGGCGCGGAAGCCGAGGCCGAGCAGCCCGCTTACGAGTGGGTGAGGCAGGAGCCAGCCGCGCAAGAACAGCTGAGCTCCATGACTGGTCGTGAAGAGCGCGCGGGGCATATGGCTGCCGCGGTTCGAGAGCGCCCAGCGCCGTGTCGGTCGGGCGCGGAAGCCGAGGCCGAGCAGCCCGCTTACGAGTGGGTGAGGCAGGAGCCAGCCGCGCAAGAACAGCTGAGCTCCATGACTGGTCGTGAAGAGCGCGCGGGGCATACGGTCGCCGTACGAGAGCGCGCCCAGCGCCGCCATGGAGGGCGGACGCTGAGGCCGGTCATCCTACTCACCAGTGGGCGAGGCGGGAGCCAGCCGCACGGCAGCAGCTGAACTGCGAGACTGCTCGTGAAGAGCGCGCAGGGCATACGGTCGCCGCGGCTCGAGAGCGCCCAGCGCCGCCATGGAGGGCGGACGCTGAGGCCGGTCATCCTACTCACCAGTGGGCGAGGCGGGAGCCAGCCGCACGGCAGCAGCTGAACTGCGAGACTGCTCGTGAAGAGCGCGCGGGGCATACGGTCACCGCGGCTCGAGAGCGCCCAGCGCCGCCATGGAGGGCGGGCGCTGAGGCCGGTCATCCTACTCACCAGTGGGCGAGGCGGGAGCCAGCCGCACGGCAGCAGCTGAACTGCGAGACTGCTCGTGAAGAGCGCGCGGGGCATACGGTCGCCGCGGCTCGAGAGCGCCCAGCGCCGCCATGGAGGGCGGACGCTGAGGCCGGTCATCCTACTCACCAGTGGGTGAGGCGGGAGCCAGCCGCGCAACAGCAGCTGAGCTACGAGACTGCTCGTGAAGAGCGCGCGGGGCATACGGTCGCCGCGGCTCGAGAGCGCCCAGCGCCGTGGAAGGCGGACGCTGAGCCCGAACATCCTGCTCACCAGTGGGTGAGGCGGGAGCCGCCAGCACCAAGGATGCTGAACTACCGAGCCCACGAGTGGGACGCGGGCGTCTATCGAGATGAATTCGCGGCGTACGAGAACTCGGCATCGAGGGGAATGGCTGCCGACCTCGACCGTCATACTCACGAATGGTTGAGAGACATGCAGAAGCCTAGGACGCTGGATGATGCCGAAATACAGTCGATGATGGCAAGGCGGACAGGGTCCAAGACCTACCACCCTTCTCGGGGGAACCGCTAGAGTGGCGCAATTTTTGAAACACAATTCATCCAATCGACGAAATTGTGCAAGCTGAAAAATGTCGAAAATGGACTCCCGGCTACAAAAAGGCCTTGAGCGGACGAGCCTTTGACATGGTGAGCGAGATGCTGTCAGATCCGGAAAACGTTCCGGAAGTGATGCAGATCCTGGACAAGGAGTTCGGGAATCCTCGAGTCATCGTCAACATGCTGACTAATCGGGTGAGCAGGGTCCCGCAGCTCCCGGATAGAAGTGTGATTGCTGTTGTAGATTACACAACTCTAATCAGAAATACCGTGCCGTCACTCGAGAGTTACGGCGCGCAGCATCTCGTCTCGACGGCGCTGCTCGCGGAGATGGCGTCGAAGCTTCCCGGCTACCTCCAATGGAGGTGGATTGACTTAAAGGACAGTTTAAACGACAATTGTGTCACCAGTGTGAAAGTGAGGCCTGAAATTATCATAGGTCTAGACAGTGCCGAGCTAATAGTGCCGCGAAGGATTGCGCAATTCCGGCGTGATGGCGTAATTGTGAGTGATACGCCGCTGGGCCACGTTGCGTTCGGCACGTGCGCTCAACCGAAAGACGGCGATGAAGCTGGACACTTCGTGGGGCACTGCAGCGTAACGGAGGGACCGCCGAGCGTGCCGCGGTTTTCATCGAGGACGAGACCGCCAAGGACAACCGCTCGGACTACGGGATTTGTCGATCGCTGCCAGAATCCCCAACGCCTGAAGCCCGAAGGAGAGTGTGAGCTCCGGGCAGAGAAGATCGTCGACGACGAGGCGATACGTGTGCGTTCTTCCCAGAGGCGCTCCTCCGGCGACGAGATGAAGGTTCTGCTACGGGGGGAGCCGCCACCGCCCGGTGGGCGCATGCGGGCATTCGCGCCGACATTCACGTGGGACATCCGGTGCGGTGCACAGCAGAGACTACACAGGACCAGCTGGTGGCATGACGACCCTGGTACAGTACGACACGGAGGAGGAGAAGATGTGTCTCAAGAAACAATGGCGGGCGTCACAACAGATGGCAGATGCTTTCTGGCGTCGGTGGGTACGGGAGTACTTACTTACCAACGTTGGCGCGGCGCCCGAAGTGGAGGACCCCGACGGAGCCGATTCAGGAAGGAGACCTGGTACTCGTTGCGGATCCGAAGTTGCCGCGCAACACATGGCCACGGGGACGAGTAACGCGAGCGACTCCAGCAGCCGACGGGCAGGTTCGCGTGGTTCAGATAAAGACCGCAACAGGGACTTATACGCGGCCAGCGGCGAAGCTGGCGGTTTTCAACACAGAACGAGTCGAGACGTCCGAGGCAGAGTACAGCAGAGACTGCACGGTGGGAGTGTTACGTACGTCTCACGCTGAAGACGACAGCTGTTGATAGTTATATGTTATTTGTAATGATATAGGAATTCGATGGTTTATTATACTTTGCATCCCACGAGTATTATCGGGCGGACCTTCAATAAAGAAACAGTCCGTGAGCCCCGACCGATTGTTAGAAGATGTCATAAATATTAAATAAGCCAAAAAGTGTTCCTTTGTTGGCCAGCGTGAGATGCGTCTATTCTCGGGAAAATGTCATAAATATTAAATATTCAGAAAGTGTTCCTTTGTGTAGTAAAGCGTGCGAACGAGCCTGGGATACGTTTCAGTTTTAGCCATAAAAACATAAACCGATGTTATGGCTAGGATTACCTATCTCCAGGAACATTTCATAATAAAACCCTAAGAAAGGAATACAGACTCGTGCGAACGTGACTATTCTCACGGCCGCAAAAGTAGGTACCAGAAAATTAATGTATAAAAGCACCGACTTGAACGTTAAATAAATCAGTTTAGACTTGAATCTCTTGCGTTTCATTTCTACCTCCCACCCTCCTGTAAAGCCGCGCCGGCTGCCCTAAATCTGGAGAAATGAGGCTGCCCGCCCACTTCAGATTGATGGCGTAACTAGTTACCTTACAAGTAACTGGGAGAAGATGGTCTAGTGAAGAGCAGAAAACCGATACACGCCCGTAGAGCGGATCGTCAGCGGAACTGGAAGCTGTCGTCTACAATTAATGTTATGCTCTTCTTAATTAACTTATGAAATGAACAAAAAAAAAATTACTCGATAAATTCTATCAGAAATAACATATTATTTCGAGCATATGATCATCAAAATCTAAGAAAATATATCAAACATATAATTAGTCATTTGGTCGCTACTATCATGATCAGCCTCACATTTTTAATTGATCTTATCTGCACCTTTTCATTGATAGTGAGTTGTGTCACCTAATAGAATAAAATGTTTCATAATTGAAAATTAAGCCATGTTGCAATATGCATTTCAATGTATGACCACTAAGAAATAACGTGTGTCTTTGATAGCGTTTAGAACCGATAGTCAAGATTTTTGTTTTCTGTTCAAATTTATTTCACATCTGGAACACATAGTCAACACAATTTGCCTCTTTACAGTTTTACAAGCTGCCATTATCCATCCTTCGTCAGAAGTAATCTCTGCATCTGAAGGTCCACAAAGAAACATTTATGGCTTCTCACAAACTACAAAGCAGAAGACTTAGAACTTGAAGAGACGGCAGCTGTATTATTCAAAACTTACTCGTATATTAAGCAATCATTATATAAAGGTCTGATCAATAGACTGAAGCTCCTATTGATCTTACTGACCTGGGCCACAATGTTGCTTAATTTCAGTGATCTTAGCATATAAATTGGCCATTTTTATAAATAATGAATCATTGGGTGTTTAAATGACATGAAACGAAGCAAGGATTAAAGAGTTGAGAAAACTAAATTACAGTTTTTTATTTACCATTCGATCCAGCTGGGAATATACAAAATGAATCAAATAAACATTGAGCGATAAACATACTACGACGTTTGTGTTTTGAAAGATGTATGAATATTTGACGAAATGAATAATCAACTGGATTCTGTTTTCAGGTTTTCAGGAACATAAAAAGACCCCAAGAATGGACAATGCGACGCAAGGAAAAAATAAATATATTCGTCAAAATTTGCGGGCGCGTGGTAACATATCACTGAAGGAATAATAGATTTGATGAAGCGAGGAATTATTTTATATTCATGAATCATTTGTCTGAACATTTGTTTACAATTGCTGATGAATAAATAAATTTATTTTTGTAAACTTTTATATTTATTATAAGTTTATTTAAAATTATCGGAATAGAGTCAAATCAAGTCCTAACTCGTGTAATTACTTCACGTGACGTGGTTGATATAGAAAATATTGACAGATTTAGGTTATAAGCTAAAAATTTGGTTTGTTGAGGTCTGTTACATATTTAATAAGCGTTGAAAATGTATGATAATATTTTATAATAGTTTACCGAACTTGATATGATATTCAATTGATCCTGAATCAATATATTTCTTATTTATAGTCGTTATATTTAAAGTTAATAATATTTTAAAGTGACAATTTACTTAAGATAAAAAAAAAATTCCGATAATATCTACAACTGGATTCAGAGGTCTTGAAGATAAATTTGTATTCAAGGAAAATTTTAGAGCTTTTAATATACCTGTAGTTTTAGACGATAACAAATCTAACGCTGTAACAAATATTTGATTGCAGCTCGTTACGCATGTTCCTAGGTTGTTATTGTACCAAGTTCTATACATATTAAATATTTCGTAATTTAAATGATTGTTCGAAAAGTGTTTTTTTTTCCAAAAATTAACATCTAGGGTAAAACTAATACAAGCTATATATTACACGGTTCTCTAAAAATGATAAAAAATGTCCTGAACTCGGGAGCGTTGAGTTTATCATCCAATCTCCTTAAAAAACGATGATTATTAAACACTATGTCTATGTAGTCTATGCAAGTTTTGCGGGCTCTTACCCTGGAGACTCTTGGAACCATCTAATTTACCACGTAGACCTCCGGGTATACAGGTGTTTTGGGAAAAGGTATAGACAATTTGACCTTACACAACTATAAAACACAATGAACGGTTTTCAAATGCTCCGAATATGAAGCAGATATGGTGAAAAGAAAGGAGAACTGCGCTTACAATGCGTTTTTATAGTATCATCGCTCAAAAGTAAATCCGAATAAAAATTCACACAACGAATTGCGAATAAATAAAAATGTCAATATAAAACAGTTTGTGTTCGTATCTAAAGCTATTCTCTCATGCAACGGGAAGAGACCCAAAAGATCGTCAAACCCTCAATCTCCTTAGAACTTGTAGATGTCAAAAATGGCGCTGGAGAGATCACCTAGCTGAGGTCGCTTGTTCTCTGGCGGGGAGGGCATGAATTAAATATGAGGACCCTCATCCAGCTCCTCCTCGTATCCACCCCCACCCTCCCGTAATATATACAGCCTGTGGCCACCCTAAACTGCTTTCTTAGTCGCCGGATTATGCCGGGACTGGTGGAGCACCCACCGCTATAGGATAAGGAGAGAAACAAAGCCTTATACGTGAAGCGATCAAGAACCTTTTTATTTAATTTAATTTGAGAGTCAGATAAGGTTTTAGTCTTGCGTTTAAAGAACATAAAGTTTCTATGAAGTAAAGCGAAAATGCTCTTTAGAGAAGCTTAGAATAATGACAATTTAAGTTGTTATTAGTTGTGTTTTTTTTTTAATGTAAGCACATACAGGAGAATACCGACAGATGGTGAAAGTAATTATGAAGTCTCACCTGGAAACAATATGACGCTTACCATATTGCATATTGGCTGAGCGCTGCATGTGGAGTGTCGATCCGCCAACGTCAAGGACTACATCCCGAGATTCACGCATAATTCTTTATTATTACAGGAATTTACTACGAATGGGTGGTCTCCACGGGAAGACTTTCGTCTGCCACCAATTTTGATAAATAGGTTATGACTGGCATTTCACTTGATGGTTCAAATTCAAACAAACCGGGGGGTATTTTAGAACTCAGAAATCTATTGAAATTTTTTTTTCTTGATCTCCGTCGGTGATTGAAACCACGACCTTTGGATTGCAAAGCAAACGCTTTGGCTATTGAGTTACACCATCGGCAAATGTGTGTATTAGTTGTCGACAATATCTTCACCATACAATAATAACAATCAAACAATGTTAAAAAAGCCATTCGCTGCATTAAACTTGCAATACACTGAAAGATGTAGATTTAAGTACATATTATTACTATGAAATTTCATTTAGCCTATTAGCGAGAGTCCAAAAATATTTTTAAATATTTGTCTAACATATTTCTGATCTTTTTTATTTTACTTATTACACAGAACCAAAATTCCAAGGTACAAAATGACATAAATATACAATACATTTAAAAATATAATACAATATAAAAATAACATAAAAGCAGAAGAAGATGACACGTGTCAAAAAAAGAGATCTAGGAGAACAATACCATCGACAAAGGAGGAAAAGGATGTAAGGAAAGGATCGAGGTGTGCTGGTAGGCCATTTAGGAGCGCCATTGCCGTTGTACCAAACTGAGTGCTTGTAGCTCCACAAGCATCAACTGGGATCATAAACAATGGATGGCTACGAGTACGGGTGTACTTATCTGGAACATTAAAGTTAAAACATTCAAGAATCCTAGAATTGTGAATTGAACCGCGAGGAAGAAGAAATAAGTGTTTTAGAGCAGCAATTTTCCTCCGGGACTCTAACGAATGGAAAGAAAGCGTCGGTAAAAGAAAACGAGTTGGGTAATATTCGGAATTGAATGAATTGAAGGAATAGTTACCGTAAATATAAAAATAAAGACTCTTAAGGTTGTCGACAGCTTCCACCTTCTTATCCAGCCATCACACCGCGGTCCAGTGCTCACTGTCATACAATTTCACACTCCAGCTCCCGCCCGCTAAATATTAATAATTTCTAGAGATTACCTTAGACGCTGTGGCCGGCATACATTAGAGAGCTAGAGACTGCGCACCTCAGTGGATACCTGTACAGAGAACAACCGTCCGTCGATTTGCGCGGCAATCTTTATACGCGATTTCGCTATCATGCAGATTCCCTTTCTTATCCTAGAAAATTATTTTATATACAAACACTGATACCATAGGGTTTATTTAATGAAGCTACGGCACTATAGGTGAATCTTTTTTTGGATAAATGAGAAGAAAAAAATTAACTAAAAAGCTTTTCCATGTATAAGAAAAGTAGTCCAAGAGAATCACTCTTGGTCCCGACTTAATTTCGAGTGATGTTTGGCGAATCACTAGAAAATATCCGAAAAAAAAACGTTTTAATACAATTAAAAAAATCAATACTACTTGAAAACCAGATTCATTTTGTTCGAGTATTAAATCTTATGTCAATACATGGTAAAGAATATTAACCTTTTACTCTCTTACAAAGTGTGGTGTTAGTTTCAAACGCTCTTCGTATTTAGAACTGGTATAAAAACATATCGGAAAGTATCAATAAAGATGGAAAAAGATTAATCTAATTATATACAATTAGAGGAAATTAGTCGCAATTATAAAATAGACATTATAGGATGAGTTCTATATTATTTTTTTAAACCTGTTTGTAGAATATATCGATGTTCAGCTATCTCATCATCTGTAATACTATATAGTCCTGCAGGAAATTAAGCCCGATTGATATACTCGAGACTCTTTTAAAATACTTATAGCGCAAAGGGTACGAATATACATATGTAAGGAGTAATTTAAAATGAAATAATTTTGTTTTAAATATTTTTGATTGCAGGTAGCTTTGATATTGAGGTAGGTTTAAGGCACCCCGTAACCACTCGGCAGGTTTCATTCAGAGCAATATCCACTTTCTTGGTATGGGCAGACCTCGCCCATACTGGTCTAGCATACTCGCCAGCAGAGAAATAGAGAGCTAGAGCACTTGTGCGAATCAGATTTGGTTGGGCTCCCCACTTCATACCTGCCACTTTTCGAAGAAGGTTGTTTCTGGTGGAGGTCACTTATTAGACTTCGGACTGGAGTATGCAAGATGAGGACACAAATGAAAGCCTGGCAGTTTTACAGCGGACCGACTGAATGTGACTGCGGCGAGGAGCAGACCCTATCACACCTTCTGGAGTGTGCGCTGTGTCCGAGTAGCTGCACCCAGACAGAATCTGACCCTGTTGCTTCCGTCACGATTATATAAATATATATATATATTGCAAAATATTTTACAAAGATTATCTTAAATTCATTTGCGGGCTATTTCTTGGAAGTATCTACCGCGTAAATCGAGTAGCTACCTGTAAGAACATTACATTATATACCTGTTATTCTGTAATTCTGTACCTGGGTTTCTGCCAGGTTGACAGTAGATTAAACGCTCAACTAATTTTAATTCGCTCGCAATTATAAATGATTATTATTAAAATTAATGGTACACGTCTTATTGAGTGGGGTTAATATGACGAGAAATATGGCACGGAATTTCTCCGTATAGATCGAGTTAGCAATGTCTTTACATTATATGCTTGGTGTTCTGCAGAAGGAGCTTGCTTCCCACCTTGGGAACGCATCATTTAATTCCATGCGCAATATATGAAATTCATATCTTTACTAGATCAAAACCTCGACTTCAGTGTGGGTGTTGGGGGTATATGCTTGTATTGTCATACATGTAGAGCGGATACCTAAATAAGCGAGAAAATATGTCATTCACAACTTCGACAACAGTGCGGAGAATCGACAGTTGTCTCGCCCATTCAGTTCTCGACGCTAGAAGGAGACGTTGCTCTAGCTACCTTAAGCGACCCTGAGACGTTCGTCGTGCCGCCCCTGAACACGAGGTCTGGACCTCTGTGAGTTTTTGTAATTACTTATCCATCTCTGGATACTAGCTTTTATTTGGAGCTGTGTTAATACAACTAAATAATGGGACATATTATGAGAGAGAGAGAGAGAGTAAGGCCGATTAAGTACACATAAGAGTTAAAATACAGTTGAGTTTATAGTGAGACGTAAGTTCAAGATATAATAAAATCCAGCTAGAATATTTCTAAAATAATCTAATTATTAATATGATTAGAAAAATCACCAAAAATAATAAACGTGAGAAATTTTGGTTTCTATACAGGATTTTCAATATTTTATTTTATTTTTAATTATTTAACGTTTTCAGCAAATGTTTTTTGCAAACAAACAAAAACAATAAAAACTTGTATGTAACTCATATCCAAAAAAGTAATATAATTGTTTTATACTCTTTAATATAA
This sequence comes from Glossosoma conforme, assembly GCA_022606575.1. NCBI lineage: Eukaryota > Metazoa > Arthropoda > Insecta > Trichoptera > Glossosomatidae > Glossosoma > Glossosoma conforme. Next base: position 1,942,724 of record JAGTXR010000058.1, on the reverse strand, counting down.
TAAATAATAAAGTATTGTTTTAAAGGCTCTTTGTTCTTTATTAAATAAGCTTTCAAAGATCAAGGTTGAATAAATAAGAAGAATTGAAAATAAATAGTAAAACATCATTATTTTGTTTTTGACTTTTAATAACTGTTTTTGTCTTATTATTTTTACATAGAAAAGTCTTTAAAAATAACAAATTGTTATTTTCTTTCACGAAAAAATACAAACATCAAAAATTTAATGAAAGATATGAATACAAATATTTTTATCTTCAATGAGCATTTTAATGATACTAAAATAATACAGAAAACATAAAAATATATTGCTTTTCAATGGAAATATTGTTTTTATATATATTACGAGTTTTTTTTTTTAAAAACCAATTTTTAATGTTAACATGAGAACTGCTAGACAGTGATGAACGTATCTCATCTGTACGTTAAGTGTCGCTTACCATTTTTATGGATGGCTAAACGCTGTACGCGATAACATCATTAGATTGTTCTACATGTGAATATCATCATATCATCATATCATTATAATCATAATTTTCATACCATGTCCGCTCCTCATACTGGAGCATATGGTATTTACGAACTTCTACCACAAAGCTCTGTCAGCTGTCTTCGCCTCATCTCATGTCAGATTTTCCTCCCGCAGCTCCACCGTGTACATTTTATGTATAGTTCCCGACGGCCTTCCAGAACGGCGCGAGCACATGGCTTAAAAAAAACTGTAGCTAATGTTCTTCTGCGATAACTTTTATACATGTCTTAACCAGGTCCACCTTTGCCTCTTGCCTGACTGTAGTATAGAAATATGACTTGTCTGATCTCCCACCTCTTCATTGCTAAAGTCAAACCATCAGACGACAAGTATTCTAAATACACATCTGCTCTCGTAATCCGTTAAGCTACTGCATTGGCTCTCAGTGAGATGCAATGATTCACAACCATTAAAAAAGTCATCACAAAAAGGTGACATATAGACGCCACTTTGTTTTGATATTGTAGAGATGCGAGTTCCAGATATAAAGCATAGAATAAAAAGATTCTTCAGTGTCTCCGACGCAGAAAGCGAGCTTCTTCTGCAAGCCACCGTTCTCATTGACCAGTACGCCAAGATATATGAAGCTAGATATACGCAAGGAAACTGTGAAAGTTAACGACAACTATCGATCCAGAATATTGCAAAAAAAAGAATCTTTTGATATTATAATATATTGTATTTTTTTTCGCATAATCAACAAATATACAACATCCATATTTCTCCTTTAGAATTAGCGATATGTTTGTGTGCGTTATTACTTGGAATATATAATAAAAAAACGATATCCTTTATTATGCTACGTTACCCTTAGCAATAAAACCGGCCCATAAAAGTATGATAAGCTATCAAATTTGAGAGAGAGAGCACCCAGAATATTATATAATATATGGGACGCGACTCCCACAAATTCGGTTTAAAATTACGGTTGGCCTTTTAAAACCTAAAAGATTACCCCTATTCAAGGGATAACAATCAATTTTTCTATGGCATCGATTTATTTAACGTGGAGACTATCCAGATATTGGACCCCTTGTATTTTATATGCCCGAGAATCGTAAAACGTGAAACCTGATACCGATATAATCTGCACTAATCTGATCCCCTGGTCACAGTCGTAAGACAGAAAGACTTAGTTCTACAAGTTGATTTTATGTATTTTTTTTTTTCATATCCTTTCTAATATAAGAACATACGAGTATAACATTGCTCTGGATATTATACGCCTTACATCAAAGAATAATGAAATTTCTTTAACGATGCGAAATTAGTGGTAACATCGCCCATCTTTAAAAAAGCGACAACAAGTCGCGAGTTGGTCAATTAGCCGCTTGGAGGAAAGATGCAAGAGCAGGTCGGAAAGCAATTTTTTTTCATAAGAACAATTTGCATTTATTTTCAATATAAGATTTCGGTTTCCCCACCCGACCGTAACATGTTGTATCGTCAGCATCGGTCGGGTGAGAGCTGGCGACGCGGGCTGACAGAACGGCACTTTTACATGTAGTGCCCCAAAGATAATCGCGGCTAAGTCAGAAACTAAAGATGACAGTTGAACCAACATGAAATGGAGCAAAAATAAAATTAAAACTAACATTATTAGATGTGCATGCCAGGCGAGCGAAAAAAATAAGAGACAAAAGATCGTTTTTCGAGATTTTTCGGAATCAGCCAAAAATAGCTATATCAAGCTGATATCAGAGTATTATTGTATATTTACCGGTGGGTAAAGTGTAGTGCCAAAGCATTTGTTTTCCATACTGAAAGTCTTGAGTTCGATTCTCAACGGTTTTTAATTGTAGTTGATTTCTAAACTTTATGAATACCCCCGATTTGTGTGAATTGATCCATATTTTGTAAAATTCCAGGCAAAGCTATTTATTAAAATTGGTTTAAATAAATTATGACTCGTAAACACCACCCATTCACAGTGAATTTCTGTAGAAAATAAATGATGTTTGATACCGGGCTGTAGTCTTCGACGTTGGTAAATAAACAATCCACATGCAGTGCTTGACCATATTCAAAAATGGCAAGCGTCATATAATCAACAGATGACATTACAACCATTACAGTCTATCAGTATTCTCAGATAAGTACCACATCTCACAGCCGTACATCAAGATGCTCCATATAAATGTTTTGGCAAGTTGCTTGCGGAGCTTCAAGAATTTTTGTTTTTTTATTAAACGCTAGCCTTGCTTGATGTATTTGTCTGTTGACTTCTCTTTTTGTTCTGCCATCTCAGGTGATCGTTCTTCTAAGGTTGACAAATTATTTTGCGTCCATTAGGGTAACTCCTAACATTGTCATATTTATTTTATATTTAGCTTTATACATACCAGGATTGAATACGGTAGAAGCATATATATTCTAATATATCCCAATGACTGCAAAATAAACAGCCTTAAGGTCTAAAATACGGATATGTATTAAGAAAACAAAGATTGAACGTTGGCGTTAGTACTGGCTTTAATGATGCTGGTATTATTCTTTATTCATTAATAAAAACATGTTATTTTCTGATATAACCTCGAGATACGATGCTTTGTATTGATCGCGCACAATAGATATCCGTGGGTAGTCATTAAATTGTCTTGTATACGTTAATAATACAAGGAAGATGCCTTCAGGTTTACTAAGAAAACCGATAAATCGCTGGGCCAAAATATATAAAATTTATTTTTACGTAAACAAACTCTTGAAATCAATATATTCTATATATATTATATTTATTTTTAATATTCAAATAATAATTTAACAATAATATATTATGATATCCCCCATCTGAAAAAAAGGCGAAAAAAGTCGCGTGTTGATCACGTGGCCGTGTGGAGGAAGGATGCAGGAGCAGATCACAGAGCAAAAGGACTTGTTTTTGAAGCACAATTCGCATTTATTTTAAAATAAAGTCTTCATTTTCTCGTCCGATGTGCGAAGCGTCGCGTAGCGGTCGGACGAGAGACTTGATTGACGACTGCCGGGACACTGTGACATGCAGCGCCACCAAGATAATCACGGCAAAAAAACAAATTAAAGATGACAGTTGAACCAACATGAAATGGAGCAACTGTCTTAACAAATCAAATGGCGTATGCAAGCTCCGTGTAATTTTATATAAAATTAAAACTAACATCAGTAGGTGTGCATGTCGGGTGAGAAAACAAAAATAAGAGGATAAAGATCGTTTTTTGAGGCTTGTCGGTATCAGTCTAAAAGAGCTATATCAAGCTGATATCAATATAATAATTAACTATAATTATGTTTATAAATTAATGTTACACATAGTTTAAAAGCCGAAAATACTAATCATGAAATTGTACAATTATTTTGCATGTAGAAAATGTTAGAATTCATGCAATACCACAATAATTCTCGGCGAAAATTCGGACGAAATTAAAATGAATGCGAATCCTTTGCCTAGAAAATTAGCGAAATAATTTATAGATACACGCGAACCAAGTGGTGTACTTGCAAAAACTGTGCGGAAGCTCTCTACGCCGTAGAGGCGAGCTTTGGAGATAAAAGCTCACCAGTTGGATACGTTTTATTCAGCAATTTACAGTAGCGTTTTTTGAAAGCGGAAAAACTTCATTGAGAAATTAAAATAATTGAATTTGACCTACTCGTACAACAGTCACTTGAAACTTGCATTTTATACGTGAATGGAAATGATGAATATGGAATAGATGCTATTAATATTTTATGTTTTTATTTATTACTTAATACTGATAAAAAAAGGTATGGAATTTATTCCAGTGGTCAATATTACACATTGCATGTATACAAGCATAAATTAATTTAATAAGTTTCTTTAGAATTAATATTAAAGCGATATATTTTTGTATTTTTAAAAATAGTTAATTAAGCTAGTAAATGTTTATTACGTAATAAAAAAATAATGTTTTTTTGTATAACTAAAAAAGGAATGTGAATTTCAAATTTTACCCAACTTATATCACATAAAGGAGATACAAATATAATCAATTGCATTATAAGAAGCTACCATTTTGTATGTAATTGAATGCATTACCACAAGTATTTGTTTTTTCATGTCAAGTGATTTTTTACGATAAAAAATCACTATTATTCATGACATACATTGCGTTACTATTTTACTTAGAACACAAACGGTAAAGTTTCATGGAATGTAAACGACGTAAAAAATTAACGAAATTCTATTTATAAGTAAGTGATTTTTAGAATAATGAAAGGTTACTAGTAGGCAGTTGTAACTTTGTCGTTTGTGGAGCAGACACGTAACATAGTGGCGTTTTCTGATGGTGATTAATCAGGCAACTAAGGCGTCGAAAGAAAATATAAAAGAAATCTGGTCAGTGTGGTCATTGTGGTCATCACTGTTTATATAGAGCCTGCTCAACTTCCACCTCGATAATTGCAATGTTTTTTTAAATGATCTCTGGTGACGGTGATTCTAACGACATCTATGGGACATACAAGGCAAAAATTAATAGACGAGACATATCTTAAATAAAAATATACAGTGGAAATACACGTTATCAAAAAAATAAAACCTAGAAATATTTCAAGTGCTTTAGCCAAAATAAGTATAAAATGCTTATTATATTTTCGAAAAACTAATAATCATAAAAAAATGAGATTATATTTTTTCTATGACAATATTAAATTAATGAAACATGAATTTCAAATGCGAACTTTAAGACGTAGCATTTCAAACTTTTGCATTAAAAAAAAACTCTGCAGGAAAGCATTTGCACGGCACTGCATACCCCGCAGTTTCAGCCCCCAACCGTAACATACACGAGAACACGACCGAAATAAAGGGTTATAAAATCTTTTTCGTATCTAAGAGAATGCTCTCCGGGAGCCACTGAGGTTAAATAGGTCCAAAAATATAGAGAAGAGGGATATTCTACCCACTGAAGTCAGACGGAATTAAACACAACATTTGCTTCTTCAAATAGAAATTCAAAATACAGATACAAGAACAATTCTTAAGGCAGTTTCAACTTTCATAATATAAAGCGTTCATAGCTTTATATTACCGTATTTCTTATGTAGTATGATGAAAATTAATTAAGATACCCTGACAAAATTTAATAACGATATATTTCTGGTGACTTTGAAATCAAAAATATAATTTATTCTTGAGATTGGGAATTTAAATAAGATAAGAAGACCCCAAGGCATGAAATTGCTGACCTAAAACATGAAATTTTGAAATAATTACACTTTTTGTGCATTGATTTATATTTGTTAATATTATAATAAATTTGCCAAATATTGTTAAATAACTTTTAAGTATTTCACGGCGAGATTTGATATTGTGTTTTTTTTTACACGGCTAAACCCAAAAGCCACATTATCAAATATTGTTAATTTACCCAACGCATTTATTTTTAATTTAAAAACAACACTCATTTTGTTTATTACATAAAAAATATAAATAGCTTGTGACATCAAATCCTCAATAAACGATTTTTCGTCTTATATTTTTCTTTACTCTTCGGACACGAATATAGAAAAATGTTAGTTAAGTAATTAAAAGCAATTTTGCTTTAAAATGTAGTAAAATGTAAGAAGAATGGCCGACGTGTAGTCGGAGGGTGCCGCGAGTCTTACGGTGCAGTCGATGTTTCTTTCGGCATGGGTCCCGACGGAGCTAGATCGTTCATTATTTGTAGCCAGAATGTGGCCGGAATATCGAAGTTTGTTAATGTTTTCTCTTAAATAAATTACAATGTGCTTCTCCAAAGGTCTTTATGTTGCTCATCTGTTCCTTATCCCTTCACCACGCGTCCTGATGAAAATCACAGCAATATAGATTCATCCTTTAAGTAAACGGAGATATCATTAGAATCAACGCATAAATCATATTTCACATTTTTTTCAGTTAACAAGTTTTGCCTTGAAGATTTCATATATTTTATTTATAAGAAGTACATCTATAAAAATGAATCTTATTTTGCTGATATAATCATTTTGATACTTGTTCATAATTTAATTTTACCTATTATACTTATAACTGTACAAAGCAATTAGTATAACAAAGATAATTTTAAGAACTTATTTAAAAAATAAATTATAATCGATTCGAATTTCAAGTGTTAAGAAATACATTAATTTGCATTGAATAATCTATATCATAGTCGAATAAAATCTAATAGATAGGTTGTACGGCAATGGGTTAAGATTCAGGAGGTTGAAGGGGGCAGGGGGTCTGCATGTTTATTCTGGTGAATTACAGCCTCACTCGTATTATTTAATTTAAATATTTTGCTTCAGATGAAAACTCTTGGCAAGACCTCCGGATTAACAATCTCCTTCGAAGAAATCCCAGACGGGTTTTTTTTTCAGGAACGATGAATAAATTACCCCAATTCACGAATATTATGGCAACGCTTTCAATTGATTAAAGAATACAAGAAGAAAAACTAAGGCATGAAAAAAAGTCTGTGAACAATTAGCATTTGAATTGCTTAATATTTTTCAAGAGTAATGATTTTATTTAAAATTATAATAACAATTTTTTGAATACTTAAATATATTACTTACAAATATCTTTTACATTTTAATATCCAGCAAAGCTTTTCATATATTTTTTTATAATTAGACTAAATAAAAAATATATTTAAAATTGTGGAAATTGTATTTCAAAACTGAAGAAACATATATTTCTTATTCTTAATGTTCAATAATGTACTCGTAGAATTAAATTATATTTCTTAATCAGTGCTCCTTAAATATCCGCAATTAACACCAGAAATATAAAAGAAACTGTGGCGGGCTTCTGTTTTATCAATTGTTACCATTTCGGTATATATGTCTTGTCTATTAACGTTTGCTTTGTATGTCACATACATGTCGCTAGAATCGCTGTCACCAGAGGTTGTTTCAAATACTGTTGCACCCATCAAGGTGAAAGTTGAGCAGGTTCTCTATAAGCAGATGACTTTACGGACCAGATTTCTTCTCTCTTCTCTCTTGACACCTTCGTTACCTGATCAATCACCGCCAGAAGACACCACTGTGTTACGTGACTGCTCTACGGACGTTACAGCTATAGCTTTCTACTAGTAACCTTTCATTATTCTAAGAATCACTTTTAGAACATCCTAATAAATAGAATCTCGTTAATCATTCAACTCAATTCAAATATAAATATTCTGTAACCTAGAAAAAAGTTTAACTTAATATTAAGCTTACTTACTGACAGTAAATTCCACATGACATTAAAACATGTTCTTATTTTTTTTCTTTCTATGTTGAAAACGTCCGCTTATTTTCATTTTGCCGGTGGGTATAGCTCAATGGTCAAAGCGTTTGCTTCGTAAGCCAAAGGTCGTGGGTTCGATCCCTGACAGAGATTAAAAAAAAAAAGGATTTTTAATCGTATTTTGAGCTCTACAATACCCCAATTGGTGTGAATTTGATCCCTCACCCGTAAAATTCCACGCATAGCCTATTATTTAAAATCGGTGGTAGACGAAAGTTATCCCGTGAAGACCACGCATTTATAGTAAATTCCTGAAATAATAAGAAGGATGCATGAATCTCGGGTTGTAGTCTATGACGTTGGCAGATCAAGACTCCATATGCAGCGCTTAGCCGTCATAGAAATCCACAGATGAGACTTCAGAATTACTATCCTCGTCTGTCGGTATTCTCCTTTATGTGCTTACATGAAAAAATTGATCTCTTTCTAACACGCATAATAATTCCTTCTCAGCAATCTACAGGCCTCATTGCAGCAACACCAAACAGAAAGTTGCAACAAGGAACAACCTCATCCGCAAACTGACCAACACTCACTGGGGAGCCCAACCACCCCTTCTTCGTACCTCAGCTTTAGCACTTTGTTTCTCAGCCGGAGAATATGCGGCACCAGTGTGGGGTCGATCAGCCCACTGTAATCAAGTGGATACTGCCCTGAATGATGCATGCAGAGTCGTCACAGGCTGCCTCAAACCAACACCCATTTTTAAACTATACCCCTTGGCTGGTATCGCACCACCGAACATTAGACGCAAAGTCATATGCGCCGAAGAAATGCGTAAGGCAATCAACCAACCGTCCCACTGCTTGTATAATCAGATACCCCCAACACCAAGATTGAAGTCTCGAAGCAGCTTTCTGAAATCCACACAACCTCTCACATCCGGCACTGAAAATGAGAGACTCCAACTCTGGCAACAAATCGCACCAGAGGATTCCATTACTCCAAAGGAAGGCCTCCCAACTGGCAAGAGCCTTGACTGGCCGACCTGGAAATCCCTAAACAGATTAAGAACCGGAGTTGGTAGAAAAAAAGACAACCTCGAGCGGTGGGGAATGCTTCGGCAGGGAGAGACACTATTGTGCGACTGTGGAGACCTGCAAACCGCCTCACACCTACGATGCTGCTCCATGTGCCCAACAAGTTGCACATCTGACAACACACGAGCTATCGATGTTGCCAGATATTGGGAAAACATAATTTGAAGTCGCTGACACGAAGAAGAAGAAGCAATCTACAGATCATTACACAACAATATTAAATATACGAGTGTACTTAATGTATGTAGTATGATTAATGGATAAGCAATATTATAAATATACACGGCTCAACCCAAAAGCCACAACATCAAATCTGGCCGTGAAAACCTAAGAAGCTATTTGGATAACCAATATATATACATTTATCATACACGTGTAACTTTTCGGCTAATGTATTTATACTTACATATGAAATCACTATAAATTAATTTTATAAACACGTGGTATAAATTATTTTCAATTTTGTAATTGTATTAACAGTTCAGAATAATAATTACTATGAAAGAATGAAAAAAACACATAATAATATTAAAAAATAAGTGATTATTTTAATATAAATGTCAAAGCTTCTTTGGAGTCTTTTAGAGAGTAAATTTTCACAAAGGACTCAAGGGAAAAATATATAAATCTGGCTTTTGATTTTTTTGTGTAGAAATAAATGTTTTGATTAATGGGATGATAAAAGAATTAGCCATTTTTTATACAAATAATAAAAATTGTAAACAAGTATGCGGATAAATCATCGAAATAATAATTCACGAGAAAAAACATATAGCCACTGTAAAAAGCTCACTCGTAATGTACCATATTACGAGGTAAGGTACTGAAAACCTTTTAAGCTTCCCCGAGTATAACGCACTCAAAGTCCTGAAAGAAACTTTCTGCGTATTATGCTGAAAAGTTCCCCTACAAAGTGGCTGTGCGGCCTTCCACTACTCTTGGTGGCTGAAGTATTGAAAAAGTTCGCTTTAACAATTTTTACATGAAAGATGAGGAAATTTAATGTGCGGTAAGCTTAGGAGCTTTTATTTAGTTTTTTTGCAAAGTGACATAATTTTTTAATAACTTGTGTAACACTAAAGCAAAATTTCTTCACAATATTATAAAATTTAAATTAATCAAATAATTACAGTAGTATGTTGAACCAGTACTTCTTCTTCGTAGTATCAATCCGGTGGATTGGTTTGTAGCAAACCAATCTTGCATCTCGATCTCTACTCTTTTCGATCCTCTTTAATCCTTTTTAACTCAGCATAAGAGCTACAACTCACGTTTTCGAACACTTGCTACAAATACTCCCGTCTAGGGCGCCCTCTGAACTGTCTACTCTCAACCATCCATTCTACAATGTCATGATGAAGACCATTGTGGTGCATGATGTGACCAATCCAACGGACTCACCTTTCTGAGATGGTTCTTACTAACCAGTACTAAAAAGCATTAATTTAATAATGGGTGAGTCAAACTTTTGAATTTTCATTCTGCAACGATTTTTTTTGGGATAAATATTCATAAAATATATTTGTTTCATTATATTGAAGTAAAAAATCGGGATTATCATCCAATCTCCGTAAAAAACGGATTAACAAATCATTTAAAAAAATGTCTTCGTATACTACAGCAACCCTTCTATTCAAGTCCCTGCTCTTCTGCCTTGGGGGTCATTGAGAATCATGTTCCTTGTTGGACTTTCGGGTGCAGAATGTCTGGGAACGAGGCATATATAGGGGCAACTGACAAAACTGAGTGGCTGAAATTCGTGGTGACCAAATGTTACAGATTAAGAACGGATATGTTGTTTTTCCAAAAACCATATTTTATATTTACTTACTGTTTAACCAAAGCTGATAAAAATAATTATTTTAAAGTAATTCATCAAAAAACGTAAACATTGAAAGCGCAGAAATCCTTGCATATTTATTTGGCATTTCTTTACAGTTTTTTTAACTACTCATATTTTTTTTAAATCGGTACAAAGATTGCATGCAAACTACAATATTTTAATGAGACCTGTTTTTTTATAATATATAACAGAATAATGGTATTAAAAATAAATTTTGAAGTACTTTATTCTTTTGAAAGAAAATACTTTATATTTCAAGTCACGCATTGGGTTTTACACCTTATTTTTATACACTTTTATATAAAAGAATTATGCGGCATTTTTTGTTTGTTTCTATATATATATGTATTTTTTTAATCTGTTAATTAACATTAATTTTTCATGGCTTTTGTAAAACCAAAATTAAATCGAAAATAAAATAATCAATTTAAGCATCAGTCCAGCAGTCCTTTTACAATGAACTTATTTCTACTCTCAATGGAGTATTCAAGTATTATGTAAGCATTATATTAATTCTCGTTTACAACTTTTTCAGTATGTTTATTTTTTAACATATGTGTCAAAATCTTTAAGGATCGCAGAAAATGTTTTATGCATTGCTGTGTCCTTTTTGTTATGCGCTCCAGAAGAAGCTCTTCTTTCAACGTTTCCCATATTGTGTCAACATTCTTTTCACATTCTTCTTGGGTCTGCTTTCTATGCAGCACCTTGAAATATATACGAGAACCGAATCGCTAGCAGTCATGTCTTGTTTATTGAAGCAAATATGTTATAAAAAATCTACTATTTATTGACAAACGACATATTGACAAGAAATATTGATTTCTGTCTCGAGTTGTTTGTTTGAGAGTGATTTGTACAAAATAAATAATTCAATTTGATTCAATGGAAATAACCGTTTTGATTGGCTTGATGTAGAAAAAAGGAAACAATAAGGATGTGTTTTTTATAATATTTTATAATATTAAACAATATTATTACTGGAAGCATAAATGAGTTTTTTTTTTACATTTTTTTGATAATAGCTGAGATATATGCAAAAATATTTATAAAGATAAATTTACTCATTTAAGGCGCCTGTGTTTACATTATAAATTTGTATGTCTGAGAATAATAGTATCTAAAAAATTGTTACTGCAAAATTTTTTTTTTTTAAACGGGTGCATGTATTGAATATTGAGTTAACGTGACTGTGTCTATGATGAGACTGACCATATGCTCCAGTTCAAGGGACAAATATGACAATGACGATATTGATGATGATGATGAGTGTTAGGAGGCTTAGGTGAGCAAACACAGCAGCCTTTCATTTTACAGTTTATCAAGAAACGAAGGTGATCCTGGATGGAATATGTTCTCTTGGTTCTCTGAATACCGCAAGAAAGCATACACGACTGCTGCTTTAAATTTAAGTTGAGCAATATTCAACACGGTAATTGACAATATATATTAAATTGCTTAAGAAGCAGATGTGACAAAAAAAAACGATTTCTGAGAACTAAACTACCCTCAGTTGGTGTGAATTTGATCCCTCACCCATAGAATGCCAGTCATAGCCTAATAATTAAAATTGGTGGTAGACGAAAGTCGTCCCGTGAAGACGATTACCTATTCATAGTTTATTACTTTAATAATAAGGATGATGCATGAATCTCGGGATGTAGTCTATGACGTTGGCAGATCATCACTTCACATGGGGCGCTTAGCCATATACAGCATGGTAAGCGTCATAGAATTCCACAGTTGAGACTTCAGAACTAATATCACCATCCGTCGGTATTCTTCAGTATGTATGTACATAAAAAACTTAAATAAAACAAAAGTAATAAAAAAACATATTTTTTATTTCAAATAGTAGAAAATCTATAATTATCATCCATTACTTGATATGAACTAAGAAGTTCTAGATTTCATTTCCTGAAAGTATAAATTAAGCCATTGCGATGAGACGAAATTTCGAAAGGAAACTACAGTTTGATGTAATAGGACGTTGGCATAACAAGACGAAGAAGAAGTTGCCACAGTCTTCAAAGTTTCCTTTCCCTGTTTAATTGGGAACATTACGTCTCTCAGAGGCAGTATGTAAATTGGAAATCTCCGTTCAAAGTATGGCAATTTGTAATATCTCTGTAGCCACCCTATGGTACAGAGCCGCCCTCACTTCTGTAAGCTATGGGCGCATCCTTGAGGGGAGATACCGCAGTAGTGACTTTTCTTAACTTTTCTATTATAAAGACAGCAAAGTTTGTTCTAAAGGTAAAAAAAACAACTTAGTTTTATGCGTAAATTAGTATGAAAAAAATAATTCAGGAAGTTAAATTCGTGGTATTGTAAGATATCTATCGATATATCGTTTTGTAGACAATTTTTACAAAACGATGTAGTCATTATAATATGCAGTGTGTACTACAAACTTTTTTTTTATAAGTAAATAGTTTTTTTTTCTTAATTCGTGTACGATGCATAAATGCTAGGCTGTAGTCTAATATCATTGATAAATTGTCATCATTTTTATATTGACATCAGCATGATATAGCCCTTGCTAACTTGCACCGAAAACCTCGATGTAAAATCTTTCGTCTCTTATTTCTGCTCGCTTATCGTACATGTACAGGTATGTGTCGCCATATTGGCATTTTCGGTCACGGGTGTGATGTTCGTTATGTACATGGTTGCTGTAATTGGTGCGCCATTGGTTCTGTAGATCGCTACTTGCGGCGCTGGGCGACAGCCCATTACGAGCGCGCGCTAGGTCTTCTTAGAGGTGAAAGTAACGTCATGTTACGGTCGAGTGGGGAAACCAAGTCTTTATCGAAAATATATGTCAATGTGCTTCAGAAAAAGTCTGTGTATTGTTAATCTGCTCTTTATACTTCCACCACGCTATCCGATAATTATTCCGGCGAAGTGAAGTTGTTTCTCTCGTAGAGATGAGGATGTCAATATTTATTTTGAAAATATTTTTATCACAACCAATAATCTATGTGCATTGTTGCATTTTTATTAAGTTACTGAAGAACTGTAAAAGAAGGCATTGGCCGACCTCTTGCATGATAGACTGATGACATAAGAAGAATAGCGGGAGTGGCCTGGATGCGGAAGGATCAAAGAGGATGGAGTATCATGTGGTAGATTTACGTTCAACAGTGGACGGATACACGCTTCTGATGATGATGATAGGGATGATAAAAATTTAATAAACTTTTCTTACACTCACGGATAGAGTAAGAGCCCTCGCATCATCCACTATTTAGTCCATTTAAAATAAATTGTAATTAATGATCATTAAGAGAGCATATATTATGTTAATTCATCATCAGCCTGTGTCCGTCCACTGTTGAACGTAGGCCTCCCGCATGAGTCTCCATCCTCTTCGATCCTCCGCCTTCCGCATCCAGAATATGTTAATTTAAACTTATGTTAATTATGTCAAATTAAATCTGCCTTTAATATAATAGTGTCACCATTTTTCAGCATAAGTAGAATGAAAAACCTCATATCAAAAAGGGAAACTAGCCATATTTAAATTGCAAATTTACCCAAAATTTTGTCATAAAATAGAGTGATCATATTTCTTATCACTAATACGAGTCGCGTATTAAAGGGCGACGTTATTTTTTATCGTAAATTTGACCCTAAACCTTTCGCCGCTGAGGGTGACCATGCATCATTCCCCACTCGGTCCCGCCCTTGAACCACTATACATAAGTCAGTTTTCTATATGTATATACAACTCTATACAGTGGAGCCTCATCGTGCCCATTACAAGTCTGTCTTGAGCCAACACAAAGTTCCTCCAAAGTAAATTTGCTATGCAAATGAAGGCAGTGGCGGAGGAGTCGGATGGAGGAGTTCTGAGGACGAGCGGGTTCGAATCCCACAGCCGCCGAGATTGGAGATTAATCGGAATATATTATAAGTGTGTTCCGCTTAATGCGACGCTCGCGCATTATTCTCACGTTTTGAGAAACTGTTGATGTTGAGAGCGTTTGGGAAACTTAGGTATTATCTGACGCCATGTTTGATTGGACTTAAAATTATTTGTTGACTTTTGATTGAGAATTATAAAGTGAGATTGATATTTAAGATTAATAAAAAAAATGGATTTTTATTTTTGTTAAAAACGAAAAAAAGACAGTTGTATCTTGACAGTGTCTACGAGTTAATAGGAAACTATTCTAATTCAATCATATTTTTTATTTAATAACACTTAAAAACATATACAGTTAAAAAGAACTGGTTTGGTTAAATCTCATATGCATATGTCGCTTTGCTACAGTTAACGATTAAAGAAAAATCATACACAAATGTATTTCATCAAAAAATTTAAGTATACATGAATGATGTAAACTTTATTCAAAATATACAAAATATTTTTAAAATTGCAAACTCTACTTTAGAAAATAGACGTTAGAAAAGTAATTGAATTTATATCATCTCGATGTTTTCCTCGGGAAAAGATGAGAAATGGGTCAACATTTTTATCTTCAGTTGCATTCTAGAAAACAAATAGAATTCCTGAAAACCATTCAGCCAATTGCCTGACTGATATTGATCCGAATCCAAATATAAACACGGAAAATAAATGTCGATTTATTTAATTTATTATGAAAAGATTCGTTTGCTATCTGTATATCAATCTATGTGTGGAAAATACTATTAAGATCAAGGCACAAGTATCAGGTTAAGAAATATTTTGAATAGAAGTAAAAAATCTATTGTTAGGAAAATAAAAGGTAGCCGTAATAGTGGTATAGAAAAGTTTGTCTAGTATTGAGAAACGCAATTGTATAGCTGCTGATAAATGTCAAACTTTAAGTAAGGCAATTCGAATATTTTTCTAGATGAAGTAGTAAAAATAATTTAAAATTCAATAAAGGTAAATAATTATTTTGTTTGTATTTAATTCAATTATTGTGTCAGTTAATATTTAAAAAAACATCATAAACGTCCATTTAAAATACAAATATGTATTTACTATTTCTATGAGAGCTTCTTCAGTTATTGAATGCTGATAAACCTACGACGAAATCGCAGTCTTTAAGTTGTAAATATACAATGCTCAACGTGACTTACATTTCAAATTAATCTTTATTTCATACTATTGATTAAAATTGCAATGTACATACTTGTATATATATTTTTGTAAGCACATACAGTTGAATACTGACAGATGATGATAGTGATTCTGAAGTTTTACCATTCTACATATGGATATGCGCTGAATGTGGAATGTTAATCCTCCAAGTCATACACTAAAGCCTGACATTCACGCACCATTCTTATTATTAGTTATTTACTATAAATAAGCGGTCTTCACGTGACGTCTTTCGACTACCACCATGTTTGATTAATAGGCTTTGACTGAAGCTTTACGGATGAGGGATCTAATTCACACCAACCAGCCGTATTTATATAGATTAGAAGTCTTTTTTTTTTTTTAATTCTTAATATCTGTCGGATTTCGAAACAATCATCTTCGGTTTGAGAAGCAAACGCTTTAACCACGTATCTACGCCCGGCGGAAAATAATATATTTTTTAAATATATATAAATTGTAGACTGAAGAAATTAAATTCTAAAGTTAATTTGAAAGAATTCTTCCACACCATAAAAAAAAATTAAATTTGGTTATGATTGAAAACATAAAATAAGATGGTAGTATTAAATAAAATTAAAATAAAATCATTATTCACTATGGTCAGTCTCCCATTGATCCTAATACAAATTTTATTCACACAGTAGTCCGACTGCTATTGATCCAAATTCGAAATTAAACTTTGAAATTCAGCTTTGGTCTGCCAGTTCTAATTCCCGAAATAAAATACCCGTTACCTGAAGTTATCCCAGAATATAAAATTATTCCAATCTATTCCGTTCGGATCTGAATAGGGTACCGTCAACAGTTGTAGGTCATTATTATATATGCAAATATAATTATCATAATATATAGCCGGTAGGTATAGCTCAATGATCAAAGCGTTTACTTTGTAAGCCAAAGGTCATGGGTTCGATTTCCGACGGAGATTAAAAAAAGGATAAAAAAAAGGAACTTTAATCGATTTCTGAGCTCTAAAATTACCCCCGGTTGGTGTGAATTTGATCCGTCACCTGTGAAATAGCAGTCATAGCCTAGTAATAAAAAATTGGTGGTACACGAAAGTCGTCCCGTCAAATCCACCTATTTATAGGAAATTCCTGTAAAATAAGGTTGACGCGTGAATCTCGGCCTGTTGGCTGATCAACATTCCACATGCAGCGCTTATTTATATGCACCATGGTAAACGTCATAGAAATACACTTCAAAATTACTATCACTATCACCATATGTCGGTATTCTCCTGTATGTGTCTACATACAAAAAAAGTTAGCAGATGTGCAGTGGTTGTCTTCTCTGAACAATTGAGGCCACTGTGTAAAAAAGTGCTAAAAGAAAGAACCCGTGAAACAGATAAGAAACGAATTCAATGATTAAAAGGAGATTGTGATGTAAAAAAATATTTTTTTATCGAAAATACGAACAAAAATGGTAGAATCGTCGAAAAATAGAAAAAAAATCACGAGGTCTGAATGCTCAATTTCCTCGAATTGTAACTATTAATTACGCTCTCAATCACGTTGTCTTGCATCATGTAAATAACCTCATTCAGTTATCTTGCCCAAGCTCCTGTTGGCCAATTTCTTGCTTCAGCCAGCGATTGTCGAGAAGAACTTTTGTTTTGGTCGCGTCGACTACATCGCTGAGCTTTCAGAGCAAAAAAAAATAACAAAATAGTCTCCAAACTTTTCGGTTAAATCGAAAAAAAGTGAACCCGACAAATTGTCACCAACTTCTGTTACGTTTCCAGTGCCGGGAGAAAAATGTAACACGTTTTTTTATTTGATATGTTATAAAGTGCGTTTTTTTGTCGTTATTTATGTTCTCGAGTTACAATTTCTTTCGAGTTGGAAAATGAAAAATTCTCAGAATGAAAATTTGAAGATTTGAGCGACGTAGCTGATTTATTGACTTATGTACATACTTGTATTTGAAATATTTTTAAATATTTTAATAATACGATATTGCAGAGACGTATTGTATGTTTGGATTTTTGTAAGTCGTCGGTTCTGAAATGAAAACTGCTTTAATAAAGTTTTTAATTCTTTTAAAATAATTATTCTATTTTTTTTTAAATGTTAACTTATTCTTTGTGAATGGCAAAAAAGCATACTTAGTATTAATAATTATTATATTTCATTAAAACTCTGGAGGTTTTTGAGTATATGCTAGAGGTGGAAGCTTTGCTGTTTTTTGAATCAAACCGTCACCCCTGTTGATGTTGATGGGATGTCTTTTGATTTCATTGGCTTTCCTTACAAGGCGTTCGTGTAAGCCTAATGTACCTCTACGAGCATCATGATGAGTATGTTCAAAGGGCGTACCTCCACGAACGTCATGTCGGACTATGCTTGTCCTTGCTTGTCTGTGGAGGTTTTTGATATGCGCTAGTCCGTCATCATTGTTGATGTTGGATGGGATGTCTTTTGATTTCAATGGCTTCCCTTACATGGCGTGCATGTTTCTACTATACTACTTCTCATCTATTTACCACCATCCCAAACAAAAATTATTATGTATTTTTATCTTAAAAAATGTACAAAAAATATACAGATTTTTGGTATACCCTGCAAGTTACACACAAAGTTAGATTACACGTCTGACAAATAGTTGAAGAACGTAGGAGCCTATTCCATGTCAGCCTCGTTAACCGCGCGTGTAGCCCCGACAATTTGCTTGATGAAGTTTAACAGCAAGGGACCGTCAGAGCTAAGCAACAATGACAATGGAATCACTTTAATTAGACGGAGGATGTCAGTGCTTAAATAAAAAAATAGTAAAATAAATTATTTATATTATTACTTAAATATACATATACTAAACATAAAATTCTTTTTTTCAACGCGTCAATCCCGCTAAAAAAAGAATTTTATTTTAGTATATGTATTTTTAAGCAATATTAATATTGTAATATAGTCAATGATCTATAAAAGTAGATTAGAATATTGAAATAATATTCTAATAAAAATTACAAAATTAATTAAATTATTTATACTTTGTATTGTTTGCATGAAGTTTCATTAAATAATTTCTTTGACATCACAAATGATACTCGTATATTTGTTTTGTCAATTTTCTTGTTGGGAAAAGCAAGTTTCTTGGAAGTCGAATGTCATTCTGAAGTAAATATAAGTTTTCCCGATCATTTGTCCCGGATTTCTAAATGGATTACTTCGAGTTGCGGACTGCGAGACGGATGAAACTTTGACTCCGACTTTATTATTTGTTTGTTTGTTCTTGGCACTGTCTCTATATGAAGCTAATGATAATGACTTTAATAGTTAATATACGACGCAGTAAATGAGCAAGTAAATGGTAATTAATCTCTAAGAATGCATAAACAAATATACGAAGAGTAAAAATAACTGAGATACGTGAATAATTGTTTATGATAAGAAGACCATAAGTTAAATTAATTTATTAATAAAGACGTTCATCTCATTGTACTACTCGTAATTTTAGTTATTTAAATATTGAATATAGTTTGTAGATTCATTTTTTTATATAATCAATATGAATTTAAAACAAAGCGTAAGTTAATAATGTTTTATGTGTTTGAAAAAATAATTTTAAACGGTTTTAGAGTGAAAAATCCATAGGATTCATCATACACTGCTTGCTGGCGGGGATGGCTTAAAATTTAAAATGTTTGCTACTCATAATTAAGGACATGGGTTTGATTCCCGGTCAAGATTTTTAATTATTTTTTTTATCATCATCATCAGCCTGTATCCCTGTATTGTTGAATGTAAGCCTCCCACATGAGTCTCCATCCTCTTTGATCCTCCGCCTTCCGCATCCATATCACTCCTGATATTGTTCTTATGTCGTCAGTCCATCTTGCAGGGGTCGGCCAATGTTTCATTTGCCATTCCGATACTTTTCTTCCCCATCGACCGCCGTCTCTTCGACAGATATGTCCCGCCCATCGCCACTTGAGTGTGCTTATTCGTTGGGTAGTAAGTTCTTCTTCGTAGTATCAATCCGTAGGATTGGTTTGCAGCAACAGAATCTTTCATCTCGATCTCCATTCCTCTCTGGAGAGACCACGTCACTAACAATGAGGTTCTCAGAATAATCAAGGAAGATAGGCAACTCATAAGAACCATCTCAGAGAGACGAGACCGATGGATTGGTCACATCATGCGCCACGATGGATTTGAACTGAACAATTTTCGATAAAAATACTCGAATGTTCTGGATATGGCACTGATTTGAAAGGAAGATTTGCTATATAATACACCATGTTTTTTAGAGTGTAGCTTACCTCGGTAGTCTATGAGGGTTGTATTTATGTAACAATTATACATTTTTAATCAAAATGAAAATATGTAAGATCAATATAATTGCAAATACTTTTCGCACAATAAGTAACAAATGGTCTTCTTCACGATATTGTGGAGGGGATGGTTGAGGGTAGAAACTGTAGAGGGCGCCTTGGACGGGAGTATTTGCAGCAAGTATTCGAGGACGTGAACTGTAGCGCTTATGCTGAGCTGAAAAGGGTTGCAGAGGTAGTAAGTTACTTGACTTTAAAACATAGAATAATATTTTTGCTTCACCCAATAACATCATATGAAGCAGTGCAATAAGTGATGACCACATCCGAGACTCAAGCTTTGTGGATGAAAAAGCTCTAGACTCTAGCTATTTGTTATTGTTTTGAGATTAATGAGCTAAAACATTGCGCCGTCTCGCGAGAAATAAAGTAAATATTTCTTACGCTCTCTTCTCTCCTGATACAAATGGGCGACACAGCTTTGCTCTTGGAAGAAGATTTGTACAATATGTTCCAAGATGAAATCCGAAATCTCGTGATGAAACGATGGGACATAAAAGAACAGAAAATAGAAAAAAGAACATGTTCCATTTTTTTTGTCTTAAAGAGAGAATTTAATTTAATTTAAAATAATCGAAAAATATTTATTTTGATGTGACACGTTTCAACATGTATTTTCTGTATCGGCAAAATTATTTTTCACAGATGTCAATCTAGGCATCTAAACAAGAGCAAATGCAGAATTGATCATGTATAAGGTCAATACATTTTTAAATTGTACTGAAAGATGATACAAAATTGGATTGAAAATGGCCGGGACCAAGAGTGATTCTCTAGGACCGCTCATCTTGTCCGTGCTTTTAGCCTCAACGGCATTTCACTAACGAAAATCATAGTTGTATGTTAATTTTTTTATTGTCTTTGATTTTCAAATAGATAAGAGTTGATCTCTTGAACCGTTGCAGATGTTGATGAATTTTTATTTATGTAGATTCTCCAAAAATAATTTATTTTGGCATTTTAGCCCATTTTTATACTGAAGATTTATGTTATGTAAGTGACAAATTCATCAGAATGAATGAGTCACGATGGGACATTTACTGAGTTAAGATTACAAAATCACCAACGTAATAGTTGTCGCCTGAAGTATTTCTTATTTTCGTTGCTTGAATGTGATGTAAGTATGTAGGTTTTGGTAAGATCTGTACTGTTTCTGGTTTATATAACACACGTTTGATATATTAACGGATAGAATGTAAAAAAATATCCTTGCAAGACTAGAAAGTGAAAAAAAACACCAAAGAAAAATTCATGGTTTTATTTAAATTACTTAAGGTTTAAAATTGCAAAATTATTTGTATGGAACTAAAATGTTTTTTTTTCTTCATCCTTGCAACCATATCTGACACCTTCTCTTACATAAAATGGGTTAGACCACTTGCAAAGTACTATCGCAGCTCAGTTATCTCTGAACAAGAGAAGGATTGAGAAACGCTACGAGCTAGTCGAAACTGAAGTCTCCTAAAAGAAAACTTATCTTACGTGATCCATGTAAAAAAAAGTAAATAAATAAATATTCATAATTTTTTTATTAGTAAAATAATTTCGTTTTATCCGAATAGACGACTGAATTGTATTTTTACATTGTAAGAGTTATCCAAAACTCGTTTCAGAATAAGGTTTTAATATTTTTATGATCAATATCATTCGGCTATTAAGGGCTTGCGTAACTCAAAAAGATATACGAGTTTGATTTTGTTAGTAAAAATTTGACAAACCAGTGCATAAAAATTGGTAAATTTTGTTTATTTACAGTGATCCATTTAAAATATGAAATTTAAATTGTCGTTTTTAAACAAAGATAATTTGGTGTTCATATTGAAATGTCTAAAGCACTCAAAAAAAGTCGTAAATTTTGTAGTATAAATATAATTGTAATTTTCAATGTTTTCCATTCTTATAATAAGCGACGGAAATTTATATAAATATTCAACAACTGAACAAAATATAACACTATCAAATACACAAACACTAAAGTATTTTATATTTCTCTTATCAATAAACTGGAGAACAATAAACGGCAGAGTTACGAACCGCTG
The DNA here is from genome assembly GCA_022606575.1 of Glossosoma conforme. Lineage (NCBI taxonomy): Eukaryota > Metazoa > Arthropoda > Insecta > Trichoptera > Glossosomatidae > Glossosoma > Glossosoma conforme. The sequence continues at coordinate 1,920,576 of JAGTXR010000058.1, read as the reverse complement.
ACATCGTACACCATGTCTATTTTATTTCATGAAGCATTGTGTTTTCGGTACTATAAATATCATACAGGTAGCTTTATTATTAACCAAACTGGCCCACTTGACTGGAGCTCATAATACACAAATACTGTAAAAGCTCGCTCGGACAAAGTTCACTGAAACATTTCAGTTTATTTTATTTCAGAACCGATTGTGAGAGAAAGTTCCGTGAACGATGGCACTTGGCTGAGTTTTTTCGTGAACTTTTGGATTGTTTATTTAAGCTCGGAAATAATTTTCAGTCCGGAGCTTTTCTTCGCAAGGAAAGTTGGCTTTAATTTTCCGATGCAGCTCGAGGATAAATGGCATTCAGTGTACCTGCCATTTTATTATGTACAGTATACTTTTAGAATAGATGATTTATGAAGTGTTATTTATATTTTTAGTATTAACTATGAGATTCATTGCAAATATTAAATATATAATGAAGTTAACCGTAAAAATAAATATGATTTTATTTACCTTGTTTTTACACAAATCACGTTGATTGTGAATATGGTCTATGAGACTGCAGTTTCAATTAATACATAGCCTTCCCCAACCATCACTGTCAATAAACAACTAAGTTTCTGTTATAGTTGTGTCAGTTGTCTCTTGACAGTGACAGATTGAAGACGACTAAAAGTAAGTCTCAAAAATGCATTCTCCTGAACAGAAGCCATTCTCAATGGGATCCCTGTAAAACCAGGGCGAATAAATAAATATTTATTATTCATAATGGATTTTAAAGTGAATGATGAAAACTTTAAAACAAGTTTATCTTTTATTTTTAACATGAATGAAGTTTGGCAATCTTCAAGATAATATTCTTTAATTTGAAGCAGTTCTATAAATTTGTCTTTAACTTATGTAATTGAGCTCTCAGCAAAATCACTCCGTCTGGCAAGAATTAATTCACGTGATCTTTCTCATTCTATTTCAAGAACTGTACATCAAACGAAAACTTTTGGAAGCATTGTTTTCTTAAGGATCTCTCCAGTATAACGTGCAAGCGACAAAATATAACTTATTTGTGTTATTTCCGCTTAAATGTCAATATAAAGTAATACCTTAACATCAGTATGAGACAGCCTTTGCTGACTGGTAACGAAAACCTCAATAAACAATATTTCTTCTCTTATTTCTGTTTGCTTGACGTACATGCATGTATCGCCATATTGGTATTTTGGACAAGTTATGGAGATAGTCTCTTGTGGCGCTGTGCGACAACTCAACTCAGCTGACCGTCGGCGAGAGCATAATGTATTTGACTCGGCCTGAATACTGTGACCAGTTCTGTGCCATAAGTTTGTAAGGTTTATAACTTCTTAGGTTTTCACGGCCAGATTTGATATTGTGGCTTTTGGGTTTAGCCGTGTGTGGCGAATTTCTTCTTTCCGATATTTCAACCGCCATTGCAGGGGTCTTCTTCAGGGTTGATGACTTTGTCAAAATCATCAAGACATGGCAATTGCAGGCGCCATTTTGTTTGTTTTGACCAGTCACGTGTCACTACCTGTCATGTGACAGCAGAGAGTTCGTGATCACCGGCCAACATGTGATCTTCAGGCACTGCTACTGTTACTGCACAGTTTGAGTCACTTTCTGTCCGAGCACCGTCAGGTACACATAGTTGTTTTGTGGCCCAGGTGATGACCGAAGTAAGTATAGTCTTGTATCTAAAAAAAAACACCAATTTGCTTCTCAACTCGTTCTTGGTTTTGTGACTTGCTCTTCATCTATCTATTCACTCATCCCGAAAACGATCCCGGCGACATGAAGACACCCTTTAAATAACTGGGGATGACAAGCTCTAAGGCAAATTCAATAATTAAAAGTTTCCTAAGAGTACAAGTGAAATGTCAATATTTATGTTTATTTTTCTGGTAAATGCTGAAAATAAAAAGGAATGAAATATCCTCTTAAAGTTTCAGGTGCGAGCTTTTAGACTGACGAGGATAATAAGCTCGCCCATAAAATATACATCGCTTATAGTCTTTTACACTTTCAATAAAGTTCAAACTCGGGCTGCTCCAATGCAGGGCGAACTCCTCATTTCAGGAAGAGGCAGACTCCCCCTTTCAGGAGAAATGACTCCATAGAGCAAAGTAGAATAGCCAAAATATTCAACTTAAGCGCTAACCATTCAGAGATTGATTTACCAAGAAGCTTAAAGAAATACGTAAATTATATAGATATTTATATTCTAAATTATATATCTGTAAAAAAAGTGTTGATACTTCTATGTGCTCGGAAAATTTCTGAAGAAAGTCAATGAAATTAAAACACCTGTTCTTAGTAGATGTTGTATACGTGTAAGACTGATATGGTCTTAAAAGAAAGGTTTAATTGATCACTAAATACAAAGAAAGAGATTTTTTTTTTTTATAAGTGCGTGAAACGAAAATGATTAAAATATACTTTATTCCTTTATCTGTATCTCGGTACAATGTAATAGAGCTGCTAGCGTTTATGGAAGTTGAGATGCTTAACTAAAATACGAGAAATTCATGGTTTGATTCTACGTTGAAACTCAGAATAAAGATATTTTTAAATATCATATAAAAGGCTCTAAATGTATTCACAAGTATCGAGAAAAACCTTTGGTAAGGTCGTAGCTAATCTTTCATCAATAAAAACAGTTGACATATCTTTTTTATAACATCAAATTAGGGTTGTGGACGTTGAAAGAGCAAGAAAAAAGTTTGATGACAATCGTTAATTGATCAACACTTCACATGCAGCATCAAAGTATTTCCAAAATGGCACGAATAAAAATAAAATCTACAGATAGTTATTGCTTATCACCTTTTGCAGGTATTCTCTCGTTTGTTTTTACTTTAAGAAATATGCTTCCATTTCAATGGACTTCTCCTTTTCTGAGAGGTGGCAAAGTTTTACAGTAGAAGAGTCAAATTCGATCGCATCACTTGCTGCACTCAAGAAGGCTCCGCATGATTACTTTGACATCTGCCTCTATTCTAAACACTTAACGTCGAAGGAGAAGCTCGCTACCTCGTTTCAAAATAAATTTAAAATAACGTAGATGCTACGTGGTGAAGCCTATCATCTTAACGGGCCGTCACGTGAATGATAACATGAGTTTTTATTAAATAAAAGTATGCGACCTTAATTATTAGATTTTGTATATTTTAATTTATTTTATTAACTAAGCAAAGTTTTTCAATGCGTAATATTTAGGTTAGTCAATAGCCGGGTGACATAGTCCAGTGGTTAAAGCGTTTGTTTTTATTCTGACCAAGCTTGATATTTAAAAAATTATTTAATCGAATCTAAGCCCAATACATGCCCCCAGTAGGGGTAAGCCTTATATAAACCCCTTAAAGAAAAAAACGAAATTTTTTCAGGCCTCAGTAGCGTTGAGCTGATCATCTCATTAAAAAAAATGCTTATCAATGAACACGCAAATATTTTTTGTACTACAGCCGTGATCTAAGGTAGTTTGTGGTATCTTGCCCTGGAAGTTTCCAAGAACCATCTATGTTCATATGAGGACCTCCGGGTATAGACAAGGCATATTTAATCTGTTCTTAAAGAACTATGAAACGACAATTTGTTGTGTTGATATGCTCCAAATATGAAAAAGATATGGTTAAAAAATGTCTCCATTGTAGTACTATTTATTATATATCATTTAAATGTAACTTAGTATTATTGTAATTGATACTCGTAAAATAACTAACATTAATTATCCTCGCTCAGTAAGTGGGTAAATTTGGAAATTTTCAAATTATTTCGTTTAATATTTTGATCGTAAAATGAGTGAAATTTGGCACAATTTCCCAGCAGAGGCCTGAAAAGTTAAATTGATGATCCTGCGTTTTAGCTTGAAAATTTATTTTTAGACTCTTTTGAAATATAATCAATATTTTTGACTTGAGACTGTTATTTAGCGATAACCGAAAATTTAACAATATTTTACATAATAAATTATTATAAGGTGTGGTTATTATATGTTGAGGCAAAAATATATATATATGACATTAGAATGATATAGCCCTTGCTACTGGTACCGAAAACCTCGATATAAAATTTTTCGTCTCTTAATTCTTTTCGCTTGTTAGACATGTGTGTCGCCATATTAGAATTAGTTATATAGATTGCCACTTACGGCGCTGGTGACCGACCACGGCGCCGCACGAACCAGTCATGTCCCGCCCTTCGACTGGAGCATATTGTATTGTGGCTCAGTCGAATGCTGTGACTAGGTCAGGCCACAAGGTTGTAAAGTTTATCGTAAATATATGTCAATGTGATATTGTGGTCTTTGGGTTAAGACGTGTGTGGTGAATTTCAGACCGCCATTGCACGAGGGGTCTTGAAGAAGATCTGCAAATGGCGGTCGAAATATTGGTTAACAGAAATTGCCACAGATGGCTAAACCCAAAAGCCACAATATCAAATCTGAATGTGAAAACCTAAGATGTTATTTATATGTCAATATGCTTCTGAAAAAGTTTATGTGTTATTAATTTGCTCCTAATCGTGCCACCACGTGACGGAATAACACCTTTAAGAGAGAGGAGGATGTTACAACATAAAATTAAAATATTCATTCATTAGATACATATTCGTTTATAAAATTCTACATCAAATTTCTCGCATCAATTTGTGAAAAAAAACGCCAGACGAATCAGTTCGAATCCCAGAATCGAACCATGAACTATGCACACAGCGCGGCCCAATTCTTCTACCGGTGCAATCGAGCAAATTTGACGTACTTACGAGTATATTATTGATAAATTCATATTAAACAGATGTCGCTTTGATGTAAATTGAAGTATGTTTTTTTGTATCGAAGATTTATATTTTAATGAAATGAGATGTGGATGATGTGTGAAAAGTCTAATCCAAAATATTTAGATAGAATTTTATGATGAACATATGCAAGTACTTTGGATATTTGAAAAAATAAGGCGACATGTTTTTTGATCTCATTTTTTATATAAATTATATATAAACTCAATTTATATAAATACTGCTTTAAGAATAAACATATTTAAATACGACTTAAGATCTACTCAGAATACTTAAGTATATTGAGAAAATGTTCACAAATACAAAAAAAGCTGTTATTTTATCAAATTAATTTCATAAGAAAAAGTAATTGAAATGCAAAGCCTTCTTAGAAAAAAAACCGATTTAATTAGAACGTATTACATATAATTCCATGCAATTGAAAAATAGAAAGATATTGTGTTAATGGTGTATATAAACGTGTTTATATTTTTTACGTATATATTTTTCCTGGTTGTATTCCTAGCCGTAAAAAAAGCGGTTTTAACTTTCTTACATAAAATCGAATCTCATCTTTTTCAGGAATTGATTTTTTAATGAAGATGTATTTTTTCTTGAATTGTTATTTATTATTATTATATTAGTATTTGTATAGCGCTCTTTTATGACCGAATGATCATTCCAAAAGCACTTCTTTGCCTCTCTGAGTAAAAAGGTGGGTCTTGAGTCTGCTTCTGAAGGATGCCTCCGCTTTAAGCTCTCTTATGCTTTCCGGTAGTGAGTTCCAGGCCATTGGTGCAGCGTAGCTGAAAGCCCGATTGCCAAAGACCGTGCTAGGACTACCTCCCGTCAGCTGCAGGGTGCTTCTATTTGCTCTAGCCGATCTGAGTGTCTCTCCACGCGCGATTATTTCTGAAGGCTTGATAAGTTCTGTCAGATAGCCCGGTGCAGTTCCGTTGAGTGCCTTGTAAGCTAAGAGGCATAATTTATACTGGATTCTAGCCGAAACTCTCAACCAGTGCAGTCGGTGTAGTATTGGAGTAATGTGACAGAATTTGGGCCGTTGTAGACTAGTCGTGCCGCTGCGTTTTGTAACGACTGCAATCGATATTATTGCAGTAATAAATTGAACACTTACCCATAGCAGTGAAAACCGGTGTAAGGGCCGGCATCGGCTGAAGTCCAATTGTTCACAGAATCATTCTGAAAATGAAAACAAAATGTTATCAAAGAATACAATTCAGGATTTTTAAAATATTGTACAAGCAAGTAGGCTCCATAAGATTATGAGTAAATATCATGTTACTTAATGAAACTTACTTACGCTGAAGCAACTAGCTATTGATGACAGAATAAAGGACAAAAAATGTTTTCTTAATTTTGATATTGATACCAACAGGTAAATTAAAGCCACGACACAAGGTTATTCTTATTAATTGGGAAAATAAAAGAAAGTTCAGTAAAATTAACTTTTAGTTATGACACGGTTTAATCAAATGCCCTTGAGGCCATTTCATAGACCAGAAGAACGGAAGAGCGGCTCAAAAGAATCGCTTTCGATTTTGACTATTATCGAGCGAACTCAGCGTTACACTGAAGAAACGTTGGAAAACAGTTGAAAAAAAATAAAAATATACTGTTAATGAAATTAATTAAAATATGTTTCCAAATTTGAATCTTCGTAGAATATTGTTGTATTTTTAATATATATACATTTTACAAATATATAAGATTCTTGAAAAAAAAAAAAAAATTAAAATCATTTAAATAAATTACTAAAAACCCAGAATTTATGGAATTCACGAAATAAATAAATTTAACAAAAAAAAGTTAAATTGTAATTTATTGATATAAAAGTTTGATTAATTTCAAGATTTATTAACGAAATTAAAACTTTTTAATGTAACTATTTATGTCATTGGGTGATGACATATTGTTGGGTAGTCGTTGACGAGATTGGCTACCCGACGTAGTTGCAACGTCACTCAATAAATAAACGCGGAATTAATTTTCAACCCTGGGATTCTTGAATGTTTTAACATCTATGTTCCAGATAGGTACACCCGTGCTGGTAGTCATCCATTGTTTTTGATCCCAGTTGATGCTTGTGGAGCTTCAAGCACTCAATTTGCTACAACGGCAATGTCGCTCCTAAATGGCCTACCAGCACACCTAGATCCTTTTCTTACATCCTTTTCCTCTTTTGTCGAGGTATTGTTCTACTTGATCTCTGTGATCTTTGACACGTGTCATCTTCTTATTCTTTTGTGTTATTTTTATTTTTATTATTTTCTCTATTTATTGTATATTTATGTATTTTCTATGTTTCTAAATATTTGTAAAAAATTGGAATTTCGATTCTGTAAATAAATAAATAAATAAAAAAAATAAATAAAAAATATTTATGATATTATGAAGTTTACGAGTAATTTATTATTTTCCTGACATCCACTGAAAATTACAAGTTTTCAGTGAATCATTCCGCTCATATATCTTCTGCAAAAAATGAGCTCTGTTATATAGTATGACGCGGCGTCGGATCTGAATAAGAAATAACTCATTACACGATTTTCTTATGCACACAAAACAATGTGTGATATAATCCCTCGTATGTACAAGCCGTGTCTTGTCATAATTCATTGTGAGCTTAAAACCGCCGCGGCTCCTTCTACAAACTATGTGCCGAGCAATTTAAATTAGGGTTTATCACGAAGAAATATTTATTGGATAAATTTAAACACTTCCGAGATAATATACTGCGTCGTGTTCATTTCCTGAAATTGTATAATGGGATATTAGATGAGGCTTTGCGCGTGTTAATACGAAAAGCTCTTAACAAGATATTTTTATTTGAAGGAAAAAAACATACATTTGAAAAATATTTTATTTAATTACGTAAAAATAAGTTTACGTTAAATTATCTAACAAAAAAAAAATTTTTGTACATTTCTTACCTCACCAACCGCGCGCGTATTAATAATGATATTACTGAAGCAACTTAAAAAGACGGTGGGCATATCTCAGAGGTTAAATCTTTTGCTTGACAAACCGAAGGTCGTGAGTTCAAAATCCCTGACGGATATTAAATATAAAAAAAAAACTAAACTTTAATAAACCCTGCTTATTGAGAATTTGATCCGTCACCCGTAAAATGACGGTCATAGCCTATTAATAAAATTTGTTGGTTGACGAAAGTCGTCCCGTGAAAACCACCCATTTATAGTGAATTCCTGTAAAAATAAGGTTGATGTGTGAATTTCGGGGTTAAAGTATATAACGTTGGCTGATTAACACTCCACCTGCAGAGCTAATCAATATGTAAAATGATCAGCGTAATTGTATCCGCATATAAAAAGCTTCAGAAACACTATCAGCAACAGTCTGTATTCTCATGTATATGTTTACATTAAAAAAATAATAGAAATACACTATCAGGACTAAAGAGATGTTTATAGATGTGTTGAATTGCTAAATGTTTTTTTTTTTAATTTCATGGATCATGCACGACATTGGATCTCTCTATGGCACGTTAGATGACTTTTATTTTTTATGTATGAACGACTGTATAAAAGATAAGAATATGGAATAGAATAAAAATTAAATATTGATTCAAAATCACACTCAAGTAAATAATTATTATATTAGCGGCATTGTAAAAAACAAAGAAAATAGAATACATAATAATTAAATAAAGTAAATGAGATGCTTACTCTTTTTATACCCTTTTCAAAGCTACGTCTAATGATGTCATTAGCGACAATGCTGCTAATGAGTGATTAACTATTTACATTGCAATTAGTACAGATTAATAGGATATCTGCCGGCTTAAGATATTAATTAACAATATTGACTCAGTACCAATATAGATATAATTCAACAATATCAGGTGGGTGCTCAAAGAGAACAAACCTAATAATCTTATTAAATTACCCAGAAATAGTGCTTTGTTATAAGCAGAAGAATTAAATATAAATTTATGCCGAAAAGGAATATAATATTTTATTTTGTTTATTTATCATAGTTTTTTTTTGTAGAAATACATATAGAAGAAATTATATGAATAATGTTCTTCTTATGTTTGTTTTTTGGTAATGTTGATTTATTTATTGATTTAAAACATAAGCTGTATAAAATGCCTTACATTAGAAGAAAATGATTTAAATTAGTGACAAGATGTCAAAATAATTAAATTTTTGTGTTTTGAATTATATTTAATAATATTTTAAGTCATCTTCTTCTTTTCCTTCTTCGTGTCAGCGACGTCAAATTATTTTTTCCCAATATCTGGCAACATCGATAGCTCGTGTGTTGCCCAGCATTAGATCCTGAGATATGCAACTTGTTGGGCAAATGGAGCAGCATCTTAGGTGTGAGGTGGTCTGCAGGTCTCCACAGTTGCACAGTAGTGTCTCTCCCTGCCGAAGCATTCCCCACCGCTCGAGGTTGTCCTTGTTCTACCAACTCCGGTTCTTAATCTGTTTAGGGATTTCCAGGTCCGCCAGTCAAGGCTCTTGCCAGTTGGGAGGCCTTCCTTTGGAGTAATGAAATCCTCTGGTGCGATTTGTTGCCAGAGTTGGAGTCTCTCATTTTCAGGGCCGGATGTGAGAGGTTGTGTGGATTTCAGAAAACTGCTTCGAGACTTCAATCTTGGTGTTGGGGGTATTTTAAGTCATAACCATATATTATCCATTCATATATTAAATGTATTATAGACATATTATAGGACATTCAAAACCAACTACGGATTCTATTCTCCTATGTTAAGAATGTGTAGACTGGTTAACTCCTCTAGTGACTTGGACTTTTTCGGGGTGGACCTTCCAGCATTTCGCAGATCCCTCTACTAATGTACTAGATCTGTTTTTTTTTACTCATGTTCATGTTTTTTTAAATGTATTGTCTTAGCTATTATATTGTTCTGTTTTACCATTTCATTTATTGTATTTTCTATTTTCAAACCGTATGTATTGGCCTAGGCCGTTAATAAAATAAAATAAATAAATTAAAAAAATTACATTTCATTTATTGAAGAGAGAATTCAAAAATTAATAACAATCTTCTCCAATTTACAAAATTTATATTTTAGTTAGTTATAATAACCAACTTCTTGCCTTGAGGTCTCTTACTACACGTGATTTTCTAAAATCAACAAAATTATCCCAAGTATGGTGTAGATAGCATGGAGTAAGCAGCTTTGGAGAATTTCCGCTTTAATGATGCTCGATTATATGTTAAAATTACATAAAGCATATTACAGATGTTTTATTCCTTGAAATACTTAAGTTATTAAACAGTGTACATTAAACTATGTTCCTAAATTACTCAACGTTATCCATGTAATTATCTGGTACAAATAGCTGCCATTTTTCTGCCTCATTTGAGGTCCTCGTTGCTCTTCAAATCTCTGATTATCTATCAAAATAAAACAACATGTGAGTACGATTTCTATTTTTTTTTCAGGACAATAGCCTAAATAAGGCTACAAGGTTAGTAAAGTAAGAAAGATAAAATCAAAGAAATATTTAAAAAAACACCATATCACATGAAATTCGTTTCATATAATTGTATTTAAAAATATAAGATACGGTTGTGGTGAGTTCTTGAACATCATCATTTCACGTGTATTTAACGTTGCAATTGACAAATACAACTGAACTTCATCTCTAGAAATTCTTAATTGAAATTTGACACCTCTGCTTTCTCGGAGAGATGCGACACTATTATGTAATATACTAGGTTACCTGCTAAGCTTCGTACCGTCGCATAAATATTTTTTTCTGTGAATTATTCCTGATTTCAGTATTTTTTTGTATTTGGGATCAAGACCAATGCAACAAATTAAAAATCATGGAAATCAGTTCAGCTATTTTTGAGTTATGCAGGTGTAACTAACACGTTTTTTTTATACATAGTAATACAATATATTTTCTTGTTCTTCGTAGTATCAATCCGGTGGATTGGTATGCAGCTACAAAATCTTGCATCTCGATCCCCACTCTTCTCGATCCTCTGAAATCCTCTTCAGCTCAGCATAAGAGCTACAACTCACGTCCTCGAACACTTGCTTCAAATACTCCCGTCTAGAGCACTCTCTACAGTTTCTACCCTCAAGCATCCTTTCTACAATGTCGTGAAGAAGACCATCGTGGCGCATGATGTGACCGATCCATCAGGCTCGCCTCTCTGAGACAGTTCTGACTAGGTGCCTATCTTCCTTGATAATATTGAAAACCTAAGTGTTCGTGACGTGGTCTCTCCAGGAATTTCCGAGAATTCTTCTGCATGACCACATCTTAAGATTCACTTATGTTTTGGCAAGTTGCTTGCCTAGCTTAAAATTAATATTTTTTGACTCAATAATTTTAGTTTTTTAATTGTACATTTTATGCACCATTTTATTATATCCATTCATGTCTTCGAACATAATCACAAATACGCAGTGTAAAGAGACTCGTAAAAAAAATACCTTCGCAGAAATTTTTAACGCTTAATATTTTCCCACAGATATTACCGCGTCTTTGTTCCCACCCCCATTGTCCAGCGTGACATCATCCCTTACAATTTTTCTTGTCCATTCCAACCCCAGAAAATTATCCATCAAGATTTTGATAATATGTCTCTTTCACGTTGCGGGGCTTCACCGCGATCTTTTGTCCGACGGAGGGAAGTAATAAAACTGACCTCCACGGACCGTTCCAATCAATATTCTTTTTCTATGGGAAGGCTTTCGAGAAGTTCAGGCCACCGGAATTAGTTGACCCTCGTATATCTTAAGTTGATTGATGGAGGGCACTAAAATACATCAAGTCTTCGTTCTTGCACAGTGTATTCTTCTATCTTCCCGCTTTGTGTGGAATGAACATGGAAGCAGACAAGTTAAGGCGTGTTTCATTAATGGGGTGTTTCTACTGAGTGAAAAATTACTACGTTTAAGTCAGTTTTTTTTCATTGAACTTTTTCAACGGAAAGAAATGCTGAAATATCACTTTATTAATTATAATTAACTAAATAATAATTAAACAGAATTTGAAGAAAAAATTACCTACTTTTTTAGTAAAAACTTAGGAATCAATTTTTAAAGTCAATTATTGTTTTTATAAACAAAAGTAATCAAGACTTATTATTAAATATTATCCCCTAAAGACACAGAGTCTTTTATATATGCGGATGACTTAGGTTTGGCAGCGCAAGCGGTAACGTTTGAAGAAGTTGAGGACATCCTGAGCCAGGGACTAAACGAGATGACCCATTTCTACAAAAACAACTATCTCAAACCCAACCCATCAAAGACACAAGTCTGCTGTTTCCACCTTAGAAACAGGAAAGCTAACAGAAAGCTTCTTGTCACATTTTCCGTGCCGTATTTTTAAAAGATCTTGTTTACGTGCAATGTATTAATTCTATTTTTACTTGTATTTTCCAGTTTGTTTTTATATAAACCCCAAAACACACATCACCTTTATAAACATCATTTTTTTTTGATCATGATATCTAGAGAACAGGATAAAGAAAAATCAATCTTTTCAAGCATATTATGATCATTATGACCCCTCTAGTTAGTATTTCTTTATCATTATCACGTTTTTCACAACGTTTCTTTAGATTGCAATGTCTTTAGTAAACTCATATAATACTACATTTGTGAACCATATTAAAATGTAACTAATTTCATGTGTACGTAGTTTGTTCAAATAGAGATGACCTAGTATTCTACATTATTTTTCGAGAAAAAAAAAGATGCTGGCGATAAAATTAAAACATCCCAAAGCACACGGAAGCTCTTTATTCCCCAGTACATTATTCGCGAGTGGATACCAGGGTAGCAGTAGAGCAGAGGATGTTAAGGAGGAGATATGCACGGTCATACATTATGAATCCACGTGACGGCAGGGGGGTGGGGCTTAACGGACGCCGTAAATATGTATTAAGGAGATAGGGGAAGACAAACATGAGGTAATAACCTACATACAACTTGAGAACACAGCGAGAACTACCTTATTTTCGCTGTATTAAAAGCCGAGGCCAAAAAAATATAATCAACGTATGTATTTTGGGCATAATTGTTCATTTATAATAATTTATATCTGGATAACTCATTGCAGCCGAATTCTTTATTTCAAAGGTTGTTTTTTGCTGCTTACGTTACACATACAAAATGATAACGATAAATGTTAATAGTTATGCTGAAATCTCATATGTAGATTTAATGACACTTACCATGTTACATGTGGCTAAGCGCTGCATGTGAAGTGTTGATCGACATATACTACAGGCCTACATTCACGCATCTTAAATTTAATAAAGGGATTCATTAGGAATGGGTGGTGTTCACAAGACGACTTTTTTCTGCTACCGATTATTTTTGATAGGCTATGTATGACTGGCATTTTACGGGTGATAGATCAAATTCACAGTAACCGGGGGTATTTTAGAGCTTAGAAGCCGATCAAAAACCCTTATTTTTTAATCTCCTACGACCTTTGGCTTGCAGAGCAAACGCTACGACCATTGAGCTTTACTCGTCGGCTATGATAGGTGCTATGACTCTTAGTATTTTACTCTTTGAGTATAGAAGAAGTATCCTTATTCAGAATTATAATATGTTAAAAAAGTATTACATCTCTTAAGTTCATTAATTCAGAAAAAAAAGTTATTTTTTGCTTATTTGTCGTTTATAATGATGAAGAAGTTTTGCTTTTGTTGCCTTAGCGATTTCGACAAAGTTTACAATGTTATCTTAAGTAACAAAATTATTTAAAAGAGCTCGTGAGGGTGTTAAAGAAACCCCCTTCTCGGCCATTAAAAAGAAAAAATCATAATTATTTTCAAGCCGAATAAGTCGTTAAGGGGTCCAAAATGATAGCGCCCTAATTCAGTGTAAACTTTTTGATGAGATAATTTTTTTAATGATCTGTCAACATACCCTGAGGGTTTTTCTGAAGTGAGAGCGTAGGCATTTTTTAAAATTATTTTAATTTGTAAAACACACCGCCTAGTCCACTCGACTATTTCTCCGCCTGAACGGACATGCGTAAGAATATGCATTTATACCATTGTTACCATCGTATAACGATAGATGTCTCTATAGTATATATTCAGAGTATATATATTATTAATTTTTATTATTCAATCAGCCAACATTTATTCACAAGCTTTTTTATATTATTACTTTCCGGTTCCAAGGCTCGTGGTTCGCATCCCGCATCTGTCGATATTTTTCTGAATGAATTGATGCGTATAAAAATTTGATGTCTAACTGTATGTGTATATTTAATTACTAATTACTACGAATCAATTTATTTATGTACCTTGTTTTTACATGGATCACGTTGTATGGCCTCTGTTTAGGAGACCGTCAAATTATCACTGTCAAAAGAAATCTTGTCTCTTGACAGTGATGATGATGACGTAGTTTTTTCTTGACAGTGATGTATTGAGGAAGACTACGAGTAAGTCAACACTGCAGTCTTCTAATCTAAGTTATTGAAACAATAAAAAAAACTTGGTCGCGATTTGAACCGGAAGCGTCTGAATGTCAAACAAAAGTTTGTACAACTGGAATATGCCGCCTCAACATTGAAAAGCATACCAAACAGAAATGACAACGTAGATAAAATAAAAATTACCAAAAAGCAATGCTATAGTAATACAACTAGGGCGAAATAACTTCTCAAAAGAAATCGATAGGCGCATACAACTGGGATGTTCAGCATTTGGAAAACTAAAGTACATTTTTAAAGCGAAAATTCCGCAATGCCTTAAAACTAAGGCGTTTAACCAATGCATCCTCCCTGTATTAACTTATGGCACAGAGACGTGGAATCTGACAGCAAGTCTTACCCATAAAATAAAAGTCACCCAGCGTGCTATGGAGAGATCCATGCTCGAAATGTCGCTAAAAGATAAAATCCGAAACGAGGAAATACGCAGAAGAACTCAAGTAGTGGATGCTACCCAACGAATAGGCACACTCAAGTGGCAATGGGCAGGACATATCTGTCGAAGAGACGACGGTCGATGGGGAAGAAAAGTATTGGAATGGCGCCCAAGAACTGGCAAACGAAGCATTGGCCGACCCCCTACAAGATGGACTGACGATATAAGAAGAATAGCGGGAGTGACCTGGATGCGGAAGGCGGAGGATCGAAGAGGATGGAGACTCATGCGGGAGGCCTACGTTCAACAGTGGACGGACACAGGCTGATGATGATGAATGCTATATTATCTGACGATATAAGAAGAATAGCGGGAGTGACCTGGATGCGGAAGGCGGAGGATCGAAGAGGATGGAGACTCATGCGGGAGGCCTACGTTCAACAGTGGACGGACACAGGATGATGATGATGATGATGATTATCTGTCAGTATTCTCAATTCAACTGCAATAGCGCTTCTAAATGAAATATAAGCTCACGTCGAATATTTTTCATATTATTTTCCTCTCTTTTCGATGGCATTGTCCTCCTAGATCTCAGTATTCTTTGATGTGTTTAAATGTTTTGTGTTCTTTGAATTGGTTGTGTATTTTTGTAAATTAATTTATCATATTTTATTTGAGCTTGTATATTCTTCTAATAAATAATATTTCAATTATGGGCCTTAATTGTGAAGTTGGTTGTAAAAATGCAATTAAGTCCTCCTGTTGTAAAAAAATACTTTCTGAATAACTTTACAATTTAGAAATGAGTATTGTAATTAAATTATCGTTTCATAATATAATAACAATTGATTAAACCTTCTGTCACACCTTCTGGAGTGTGCACTGTGTCCGAGTAGCTGCACCCAGGAAGACCCGATGATAGCCGGGAGTAACGCTATCGACGTCACCCACTTCTGAGCAGACAGGATCTGAACCTGTTATTTCCGACACGATTACATATATTAAAAAATTCCAACCGTTTTCGTTTTCTTGAAAGTCTTCAAGTCATTGAGCTAAAAAAACCACAACAGTAGTTTTAGTGAACCGTTTTTTATATTGCCAAATCAACTCCGTTTTTTTTCGGTTGAACATTGCAAAGGAAGGTCTTTTTAAAACTACGGATCTTGTAGGACTGTGGGTCATGAAAGGGTGGTACCAAGGAGATGAAACCTTTTAGTGAAAATAAACCTCTTTAAAGACTGCGATGATTATCGTGGGGAAGCTCGCGGCGATCGCAAAAACATTTAAACGTGAAATGCCAACCTCATTGCTCACCCAAGGGCGGAACTTATACACTTGTGAGGGGAGCCTAGAGTAGTGATTACTCCATATTTGCTATCCATATTTGGATCACATTATCATCACAAATCAAAGTTCTGTCAGCCAAATGATCGTTACTTCATTACTTGTCAGCTTTGCCTCCAGAAGATGTTTTGAGTATTTTTTCCTATAAGAGTCTTGAATAAAGTGCAACTTAAAAGAACGTTCTTCTGCAGCGTCCAAAAATATGTTTGAGTAAAGTTTTCGATTGAATAAACGACTGTTTTGTCCGCTTTTTTACCTTTCATTTAAAAACAAAGTTAGCTGCCTCTGACCATACCTTGCTCCAAGATATCTCTGCAAAAAGAGTCTTTCTGGTGTATATGGTTTCAAATGGGTTCCAGATTGAAAGCACGAAGAAAACTGTTGTGTCTCAGATATTGTATGAATGTTTTGTCATACTGTTATTTATTTATTTGGCACTTGTTAAACAGAATTATTAAATTTATCGTATGACAATCTGATGTGCCAGAGACCTTCACCATCTAGAATATTCGACAAGCAACATGCAATGACCCACTCAAGTTTTGATTCGCGTCCACTACCACTTTACTTTAGTGATCGATAAAAATAAGCTACTGTTGTTTGTCATCGATTGATTTCTGGGACATATACAGACTGTTAATGTGTGTCAACAATTTTTTTTTTCAAATATTTCTTCTTAAATGTCACCATTAAGCTTTTCTACTCCAATACTCTTCCATGGTCTTTGTTTCTTCGATTATACAATCTCGATATCAATAAAAAATACTTGCAATCTTCCCAAGCCACACATAAATTTTCATATGTAGTATCCAGTTATTTAGTTTGTGCATTACAGAACATAATCAGTTTTAACCAGTTATGCTGTTTTACATGATTTTATGCAAAATTAATGTAGCGTTCTTCCGTAAAGCTCTTTTTTGGTTCGATTTAATTTTTTAAACATTAAATATTAAAAACAAATGTTTTCGCTTGTTACCTTGCAATTAACACACAAGACTAGAACATTCAAAGAGAAAAAAAATATAGGAGCCTATTTAATAGCAGCCTAATTTACCGCGGAAGCTATTACTATACATCCTGTATCCTTGATGTAGTTTATCAGGAAAGGGACCGTCAGAACTAACCAGCAGGCGGGAAAATGGCAGAAACTCCCAGGCAACAACATAGAACACGTATTATATATTTATGGATGATACACTCTTATCAGAGAAAAGTCTGCTTGAAAGTCTGTTATATGCTAAAATCACATGAACAAGCATCGCAAAAAAAGGCCAATTTTTTTTAATATTTCTATAAAAAAAATTTAAGGCGAAAACACAGCACATCTTCTGTTCGCATGAATGATGCACTCAATCATAAAATATATCACTGTCTGTTGTATGCTTGGATCGCATGAACAAGCGTTGCATGAAAAGAAGTGAAACGTTTTAAGGAACTCTTTAAATATTCCGCCTATGGATTGCACCCACGTCTGTTATACGAACGTTTATACACAGGCAAGAAAGTGCCCCGCACGCCTCCAGAAAAACATCTAAAAGGCGTGGAGGATCCAGAAACTCTTGGTACCTCTCGGGCCATTTCAGCCACTCACGTTTCAAGCCAAAAACCACCATAACTTTGCCACAAAATAACCTTGTTTTAATGGGGTACCCCACTACATCACCAGTACTCTGTGGACTGGCTGGCTAAAGGTAACATTTGTCTTCTTTTATTTGTGAAAAGCGCACGCAGTTAATATTAAGAGCCTACATTTACTGGGCGCGACGTTTCGTACGCAATAATTCCAGCATTTTTTCTTTCTCTGCATTGAAATATTAAATGTTTCAAGTCGAGCGAAATGGTGAAAAATTTTCAAGAATTTTTGTAACTATATAATTAAAAATAATTACGTAAATTTTTGTTCATATGAAGCAAGATCTTACCGAAAAAATAAATATACTAACATCTTCCTCTCTCTCAATAGGTTGTTATTCAGTTTCATGAGGGCATGATAAGGAGCGGGTCAGCAAAACAAAGACTTTTTCAGAAGCACATTGACATATATTTACGATAAACTTTACAAACTTATGGCTTGACCTAGTCACAGAATTCAGGCCGAGCCACAATACAATATGCTCTCGCAGACTGGTGGCACACGACTGGCGCGCCCGTGATGGGCTGTTACACCGGCACCACAAGCAGCGGTCTATATAACTAGTCCAAAAATGCCAATACGGCGGACACATTCATGTCTGACAAGCGAACAGAAACAAGAGACGAAAGATTATATATCGAGGTTTTCTGTACCAGTCAGCAAGGGCTTCATCATGCTGATGTCAAAATATGAGAGAAGCCATTAAATTTTAACAATTTAATCAATAAATAACGTCAATGTGATTGCAATGTAGATTGTTTTTTAATCTTTCGTTTTATCCAATCGATAATTTTTGATATAATATATAATATTAAAAATAATATTTAGAATTAATCCTAATTTTAAACTTTATAATAATAACTCGATCTAACCGAAATATTTCATTACAGAATAAAATTTTCGAATAATTCCAAATGTGTATTCATTTAATTATCTTTTATTTTCATTGATATTTTGGAATTTGCCTCAGTTGTTAGATGGCGCTTGAAAAAAACTATATTTATTTTTTTATAAGGTTCAATAAATTAATTTATTTATAGGCATTACAAATATTATTTTTACCAACAAAATATTTATAAACGTGTATCTATTATAGCTTATATCTGGCAAACAAAGCATTGGCCGATCCCCTGCAAGATGGACTGATGACGAAGTGACCTGGATGCGGAAGGCGGAGGATCGAAGAAGACGGAGACTCATGCGGGAGGCTTACGTTCAACAGTGGACGGATACAGACTGATGATGATGATCTATTATATAAAACATACTCGTTTTAATTATATTACATGTGATAATTGCTCGATCTGGCGGCAGAAATGGGCGACTGGTTATCGCATTGAGCCAAATAAATTGGCATTAGTGTATGAGGTTTGTGGGTCGAATCCCTGCGTCCGTTTTTCATTTTTCTTGTACGTAGTTTTTGTATATAACGAAATTTTCTTAAATTTGCATATGTATCAGTATATGTACCAGTTGTTAAGAAGAACACGTTTCCCAAATGCTACAGGAAAGCATAAAGTATAGGTGTTTTTTAAGGGCTCTAAAATGTAAATAAAAATATAATTGAACGTAAAGCTCAAAAGAGCCAGCTTTCTTTCATTTGAAATATTTTGTACATTTTTAAGTGCCTTTTTTACTTTACGTACTATATTATTTTTAACGTGATGTACTTAGGTCAGCTGAAGAAAAACTAACATTACATAAAAAAGCTAAATTTCTGAAGTGGTTCCACGAATTTTGTTCACAATTTCAAATGCAGTCGAGTGGGTATCATTAAAAACTGAATTGTGTTTCAGAAACCTAGAATTATAGAGTAAAGCTTCTCACTGCCTCATTTTACCCATAGAGCTTTTGAATATGATAAAAAAAGCTTCGAAAAAACTAACATGTAAGTATTTACATAAAAACTATGTAGCAGAGTTTTTAAATAATTGTACATAAGTACTCGTTTCGGCTAAATATCATTGTGAAATAATTTTTCATCATACTATTATTTTCCATACAACCTAGATCTCATCAAATTTACATTTTTCGGTAAGCAAATAACAGCGTAAATTTCGGAAAGTGCCAGTTCTTGGTCGATACACTTGTACTTGAAAGTAATACCTTGGTAAAAGCTTAGCAAGTGTAGGACGAGTCTGTTGGTGGTGGGTGGGTGCACGAGGAATTAATTACTTGAGTTCTGTGGAGCAGCAGTCTTGGGATAGTAACGGCAAAAATGACTACTTCAACCAATCTTACGTCTATGCTGCATCAAGGAATACGTAAGTGTGCCATAATTTACTGGACGAACGCCTTTTTTTACGGAGACAATTAAACCTTGAAGGTATTTTCGGAATGCAAGCTAATGGTTCTTTAAAATATTATAAAGTACATACAGGATAATACCAACAGATGGTGATAGTGATGCTGAAGTCTCTTTGTGAATTCTATGACGCTTACCATGTTACATATAGTTAAGCATGTATGAGTGTAGATCCACCAACGTCATAGACTACAGCCCGACATTCACACATCGACCTTATTATTACAGGAATTTACAATGAATGTGTGGTGTTCACGGGTTTAATTTCATCTTCAACCAATTTTGAGTAAACGGCTATGACTGGTATTGGCTGCACTGCCGTATTCGAAGACAGGGCATATTGTTTCTGTTGAAATATGATTTTTCGTAACACTTGTTTTTTTAATAATATAATTTTTCTGTAAGATGCAGCTTTTAAAGAGTGTAATCTCATAAGCGGGTTATGTGAATTATGAGCTTTTCCACGAGAAATGTTGTAAGTACCTGCTTGGCGTAGCACCACAGATCTACGCCACAGTATTTTGCTTTCGCGGAAACACCACGGATCGTAGCATTTAAAATCTGGTTCGCCGACCGACGGTTCAGGTGGTACTTTGAAATTTCCAGTTGGCAAAGCGATCATTTTGAAGTGGCTGCAATACAAGGGTTGGAAGGAAAAGAGACGCTGGGTTACAAACTAGGACGTAGACTACTCAAAATGTAATAAAAAACGAAAATAATTATGTTTAATGCTTACCGTATCCTGATAATAAGCATAATTATAGCGTTCATTCACTTTGAGATATGATTAAATATTGAATAGATAAATATTTCGAACCTTGTTTTAACATGGATTATCACGCGAAGACAATGTACGAAATATTTATTGACATCAGCATGATATAGCCCTTTCTGACTGGTACCAAAAACCTCGATAAACAATTTTTCGCCTTTTATTTTAGTTCACTCATCGGACACGCATGTGTTTTCATTTTGTAATGGGGAGGACTAGTTATATAGACCGTCACTTGCGGCGCTGGGTGACACCGACCACGGCGCCTGGTGCGCAGTCAGTTGTGTGCCAACGGCGGCGAGGCGTATTATGGCCAGCCCAGCATGTTATTCCGCTAGGGCCGGATGTTTGTAAAGTTATCGAAATATATTATATTTCAATGTGCTTCAGAAAAAGTATTTGTGTTGTTAATCTGCTCCTCATTCTTCCACCACGTGATTAAATAACTGAGTTAGAGAGGAAGATGTCATTATCTATGAAATAATAGTGGTATTATAATATTGAAGTGAACAGTATGATTCATGTTGAAAGGTTGGAAATAAATATTCGTTTAATAATAATACATAAGGTACATTAAAAGTGTCTATAAAAATGTCTGTAAAAGTTCTAAATTTAAATCGTCTTTTATGATGTACTATACCATAAAGTGTTAAACAATCATGGTCATCTTTTTCTCATATCTGTTCCATATCTGAAACATATGGTCACAACAAATTGTCACCACTTATTTCTTCCATTGTTCGTTCCTCGTTGTAGGACATATTTACTCCTGAAGATCCACTTGAGAAAATATTTGGTTTCTGACAACATCCAGAGAAGAAGTCAGAGTGCTCTAAAAGGGGATGATTTCCTAGTCAGATTATTGTAAAAAATCTGATGATTGATTAATCCAAAGTTTCCATGGCATGGATTATTTTGTCTTAACGGGTGGCTCAATTAATGAATGAACACATAGTTTACGTGTTATGAATTCTTTTGGGTACATTATACGAGTATTTGTTATTACGTGCGGCTGTACAGATCTCGAGAGCGTTGGGCTTATAATTCGATTTTATACAAAAATTCTAGTTTAAAACTTTTGAAAATTCAAAATTTTGTGTTTTATTTTGTATTTTTGTTTGTGCAATAGATATTGTTGAATAATTGCAACTGTGGAGCTTTTGAGGCAATCAAATTGAAGTGGGCTGGGGATATAAAGCTCGACCTCTCATTAAAGCTCGGCCGCAGGCTGCACCGGCGATCATAATGAGGTGAGGCTTTCAGGCGGAAGCTAAAAAACTGAAAGCTGCGCGGTTCTGAGGAGTTTTATTCAGCTTTCAGATCAATTGTAGCTTTATTTGGTTCATAATATAACAACAAACGGATGCACCCAACCACTTAATGCTACATATTCACAAAAAATAATAAAAGCAAATGATTTTAATTTAAAAAAATGATGTGGTTATGTAGCAAGCAAATAGAATACATATATACCTGATACACTTAAATTTAATAAGTATCAATTCAACTCCGGTCATTGGATTTATCCTCAATGACAGAATATTGGTATTCCGGCATCACCATTTAAGCTGATGCTGTCATTTCGGGACCACGACCTCAGTTCCGGAATAGACTATTTACCAAAACAAACTGTATTTACTAGAACCTGGACTTAAAAAATATATGATGCTTCAAACCATTGAAAATATGTATAAAATATCTTTCATTTTTAAATATAGCTACACTGATTTGCTTATATAGGCTTTTCCCTTAACTCTCACTCTATAATCCTACCCATCCCCCTATTATTTTTTTCGTTATAAGTAAATATTCATTAGCATGTCAGTACGTTTAAACACATTAGAACTAATGAAGCGAATAGATCAAGTAATTTCAGTCTTCCAGCAAGTGAACGAGTGCTCAGTGTGATCCATGTTCAAACAAGGTACGAAATACTAATTTATTAGAAAATATTAAAACCTTCTTGGTTAATCTAGGACTTAACTATATCGTACTATTAACGATATTATTTTGCAATCATAAGTTTGCATAACATAAAGTATTTTGGGCTTAAATCAAATGACAAAAAAAAAAGTTTTTAAAGAACTGTGTACGTAATGTACTCGGCAAATCCAGAAGGCAAGTATCATGGTAACTGCTTAGGTGGCAGTATCTAAAGACAGTATAGCTTAGTAAGGGATCGCATAAAGCTATGATGATAATTCTATTATTTGCCGACGGATATAGCTCAATGGTCAAAGCGTTTGCTTTGCAAGCCAAAGGTCGTGGGTTCGATCCCCGACAGAGATTGAAAAAAAAAAGATTTTTAATCGATTTCTGAGCTCTAAAATACCCCCGGTTAGTGTGAATTTGATACCTTACCCGTAAAATGACAGTCGTAGCCTAATAATTAAAATTGTAAGTAGACGAAAGTCGTCCCGTAAAGACCACCCATTCATAGTAAATTCCTGTAATAATAAAGGATGATGCGTGAATCTCGGGCTGGAGTTTATGACGTCGGATGATCAACACGTCACATGCAGCGCTTAGCCATATGCATCATATAATTCTACAGACAAGAATTCAGAATTACTATTATCATCTGTCAAAAAAAAAAACATTAAAATATCCTTATCTCTTCGCAGTATCAATCCGGTGGATTGGTTTGCAGCAACAGAATCTTGCATCTTGATCTCCATTCCTCTCGGTCCTTCGCAACCCTTTTCAGCTCAGCATAAGCGCTACAGTTCGTGTCCTCAAATACTTGCTGCAAATACTCCCGTCTAGGGCGCCGTTCTGCAGTAATGTTCGAACATTCCAGGTGGCATATCTTGTTGGCTGAAGATTTTTCTTATTTGTCTTGGTTGTTTTGTCTCGAGCAGTCCCCACCCGGAGATCCGATTGGGGGACTATTTTATCTCCGGAAAATTTTACTTGAGATTCAATCATTTTTTTGCTGATACGTGGGATGTCTTTAAGACCTTTAATGTGGTATTTTCCCCTTTATTTCCACATCCTAATGCCGTTGACCATAAAGGTTCAACCGCCTTAGGAGGGCATTTACTACCTCCAGGACAATAGAGTGCCCTAAGCAGCTTGACCTGATGAGGTTAGCCGGGTGTTAGCTTATTCCGGCCAACATTCGGTCCAAAAAAAAAAAAACCGTATATAGTTAAATAAATATTTTTTTTATGAAACCTTTTTTAAAATAACAACCAAATAAAAAAACGTGTTTTCAAAAAAGTTAATTCTTACATTGGTAATGTTAAAACGCAAATACTGAAATGAAAAGCTTAGTACTCGTAATCAAAACAAGATCTTATTACTAATACTAGTGATTTATATTTGCATATGTATTATTATGTATATGAAATGTATTATTATGGATATGAAATAAGCATTAATGTTCGATACCAAGTTCATAATTGGGCTGCGATGCTTTGTCTAGTTTTGATCGTCAATATTTTAAGCTGAAAAGCGGAACAATGCATATTTTTGTTTTCATTTCCCGATCCACTATTCACTGGGTATTAAATCTGTTTATAACCCCACCGTACAAAAGCGATAAAAAATATCGGCCCGCGGAACCGAATTAAAATTTCAGGTTTACATAATATTTTCATGACATTTACAGTCGTGATAAATAAGATAAACGTTAATTTATATTTATTTTTTAAATTTGAAATCGCGAAAGCAAAATCGAAAATTAATATAAAATTATTATCATGTTGATGTATATGTATTTATCTTCTAATATATTAAATATATTTTATACGTTAAAATACATTTCTGAATAGTATATCAACGTCTCGTCTATTACACTCGGTACTAATCGAATATAAGAATGAATAAATAGTATCTTGATTTACGGCTGTGAGACATGGTGTTTATTTGAAAATGATAAAAAAATACTAAAGTCCTTTGATATGTGGTCATACAGAATATTTTTTGTAATTTCCTGGAGAGACCACGTCACAAGCAATGAGGTTCTCAACATAATCAAGGATGGTAGGCACCTATTAAGAACCATCTCAGAGAGGCGAGCCCGATGTATCGGTCACACACACGTGGTGCATGCACCACGACGTTCTTCTTCACGACATTGTGAAAGGATCGATTAAATCTACCAGCTCTTAATATTTCAATTCAAATATTTAAAAACAGAAATAAATGTATTTTTAAGCACCAAATTATAATAACATGTGTTACACGACACCTAATATTTGATAAAAAAAAAAACGAAAAATACTTTCGGCGAATACAAAAAGCCTAAAAAATTAAGAAAAAAAACCATAAAATATTGCACATAAAAATGTATTTTTAAATAGAACAATCTGCAAATTCTATCTCGAAAATGGCAATCAAAATAGTTGGTTAAAAATAAAGTTTGAAAAACAATTTTAAACTTTAAATATTAAGTGAATTGTTTTTCATTCAATAAATGTTGAGTGCTTCTGCCATCCGCAAACAAAATAATGCACCACAGACTGTATTGAATGACTTCGGCATTGCATTGTGCGGCCTTAACTATTATACTTGTACATTATTTATTCCTGGTTTTATATTCGCTGCTTATGTATACAGAAGTGCAGTTTTTGCTCCCGATAACTACCTCATTCTTCCCCCTTACAGAAACGAGAGAGTTCACCTTTCAAACCATAGATTTTGCACATCGATTGGAAACAATTTCACAAACAAGAAGCAAAAAAAATCTTAAAAGTCATTTCATGTTTTTTTAGAAAGGGTATATACTTTTTCAAATTTAAATGTTAAAGCTGCACATTCATAACCAAAACATATTTAATTAATTTATAAAAGAGATTTTTCTTGACCGTTGATAATATCACTTCGGGAAGATAAAGAGTTCTTAATAAGATTAGATTTATGTAAACTTTAACTTTATATTTATTTCAAATCTGGAACGTATTACGCTAGACGATAATTTTTTCACCCAAAGCATGTTGTGGATGATTTTTCAACAGTAAATTAAAGACACAGATTAAGTATCTAACACATATTTTGAGTGAATGGTTATTTTTTTTTAAAGACGTGGTGAAAATATTAACGTTCTTAAGGCAACGTTTCATATTTGACAGATAACCAATAGTTCAACCCAATATAAAATAAATATTGTAAATAATAAATGTGTTTTTTTAGCCGGCAGGTATAGCTCAATGGTCAAAGATGTTTAATCGATTTCTTAGCTCTAAAATACCCCCGGTTGGTGTGAATTTGATCCCTCACCCGTAAAATGACAGTCATAGCCTATTTATAAAAATTGGTGGTAGACGAAAGTCATCCCGTAAAGGCAAATTTACAGTAAATTCCTGTAATAATAAGGATGATACGTGAATCTCGGGCTGTAGTCTATGACGTTGGCGGATCAACACTCCACATGAAGTGCTTAACCATATGCAGCATGGTATGCGTCATAGAATTCCACATATGAGACTTCAGAATTACTATCACCATCTGTCGGTATTCTCCTGTATGTGCTTACATAAAAAAAAGGTTTTTTTTTTCTCTGTGAATTCATGCAATTGATTGGTTGTGATGATATAGTTTTCCACTGCAAAGTTTCTCTGTCAGTTTTGTCAGTTTCAGCTTACACAGCTGAGAGATAGCCTTGTTAGCTGAATCCCGCTGAAAAGATTCCGCTGCGCAATCCTAGGCAAAGCACACAGATGATAATGCCTGTCCTGAAAATTGTGTTCAACACCATACGAAGAACTTTGGCATAATAAACAAAGTCAATGAACGAGTACATACGGCTACACGAAGCTTAGTTGCGTTTCAGTATTCACTTTAGCATTCGCTTTACTGTAACATTCCCTTGCTAAGAGAATGCAAACTTAGTAACAACCGAATATATGTGAAACTTGTACCTTTATTAGCCGATCAATTTGCTGAGTAGTTTATTTTCAACTTGTTTAAGCATGTATCACACTGAGCACTGTTTGTTTACTTGATGGAATACCGATTACGTCTTCAATGAAAACTTCATCAGTTCTCAGTGTCTATAACCCTACTTTTAAATAAATATAAGTTAATTATCTAATTAGCATTAGAAGAATGAGAGATTATGTAGAAAAGTAAAGAAAGAAAGTGGATGTGAATGCTGAAAATATAAATAACAGTATACTTCTGATTTTCATCATTATCAGGCTGTGTTCGTTCATTATTGAATTATTCTTCATTTTTCTCGATCATCCATCTTTCAAAATCAGCCTTTTTCCAATATTCTTAGTTCATTAGTCAGTTTTTGGGCGCCTCTTCAATGCATTTTGCCATTGACGTCTCTTTAACATGTACTCTTATGTCCTACACATTTTTTTTGATTGATTTTTTTTAACTCAAAAAATGTAGCAAAAATATATAGTTGCGTCTTGAACCCTGCAAGTTACACACAGGGTTAGGTTATGCGTCTGAAAAATAAATGAAGAACGTAGGAGCCTATTCCATGTCAGCCTCGTTAACCGCGCGTGTAGCCCCGACGATTTCCTTGATAAAGTTTAACAGCAAGGGAACGTCAGGACTAAGCAGCAGTTCAGGAAAATCCTCCCAAGAAATAGTAGAGACTCCCGATGAAATGCGGAGTAGTACAACAATAATATTGTTGTGTAAATGTACATGCTGATTTATATTTTCTAACTATTCTGTTTAATTTATATTTTGATTTTTTATGTATTTGCTAGGAATTATTGGATGTAAAATTTTGATTTTGGGACTAGTGGTTGAATAAATATTTTTTATTATAATTATTATTATGCACAATTTTGACATTATTGCAAATATTTAATGCATTGAAATGAAAAAATATTCCTTTTGATTTAACAGAAATATTTCGTTAATTACGTGAATTTTTTTTATTTAATAGAAAACCCTTGCTTGATTATGATATAATCACACTTTTAGTCTTTATAAGGTCGTTATGTATTTTTAATTATATTTTTTGAGATATTTATGTTCTTTAATTGAGGAAGATGTTCATTGCGTTAACGTTACGAGAATACGTTGAATTAAATTGTTTTTAAAAATACACTTTTTATTAAATGAATTATATTTAATTGTTTTTATTAAACGAAAAATTATTAACACGCATATTCTGTTGCTAAAAAAAATTAAATGATATAAAATACAAAATATACTTTTATTATCAAGGCATTAATTTTATTTACTTATTTTAATACAATTACGTTGTCACTGAAAATAAATTAAATATCCTGATGTTAATTAAAAACATGATTTAAGAGTAAATAAATATACACAAACAATTAAACATCTTTTTTTTTTGTTACGGATGGCTGATGACTAACAAAACATTAATAAAATACTGATAAAGCACTGATAAAATATTTAGCTTCATTTGCCCTTATTTAGCTTCATTTGACTCTACTTAGCTTCATTTGACTCTGTTTAGCTTCATTTGACCTTATTTAGTTTCATTTGACTCTGTTAGCTTTATTTGACCTTATTTAGTTTCATATACATCTGTTACGTCAATATTGTTTATAATGTTATTTATTATTATACTCTCCGATGTAAATATTATGACGTTCCGCGAGGTGCATTGCGATTTCGTAATTGGTGTTTCGGCTCTCTCACTGGCAAAAGAGTGAGAAAGCCGACACGCCCCCCTTGGCGATAATTAGTATGAAATAAGAAGAGCTGTCCTGCTCTTGCGGACAGCCACGCTACTCATCTAAACTCCCGCGAAAAACAAGACAACAGCTGCGAGCTTTGCGCACGACCCCCTCTTGAACGAAATTGTATAAATACCGAGGTGCGACTCGGAATAAAGCAGTCACTTGAAAACACTTGCGAGTTTTACTATCTCCCTCCCTGGGCCTCTGGACTTCACGGCGCCCCCGGCCTACTGCTCTACACGGACTACTACTTGGACGTAGAACTGGAAGCTGCCAAACATCACAGCCCAGGAAGCCGACCGGGACACAGCTGCCTTACAACCAGCTGAAGGAAGTTAGGACTTCGAAGGCAAGGACCGCAGTCGTAAGTAGAGCGAGTTACCAGTCGAGGTCGACTGGTCGTCTACATTTTGGTCCTTCGAACCGGATCCCGCCTTCGCGGTGAAAGTCCACTTCCTGTCCGATGCCAGTCAACCGATCCCCGGTTTCGACTCGATCGGGGGGCCGCCGTGAACCAGAGGAAATGGAAGAGAGCGCCGAGTTGGAGTCAGAGGCATCATCGCCGTCGTTCAAGACGGCCCTTGCCGCCCACGGCGCGGATACGAGGAAAATGCTGAGCGACGTAATGGGCGACCTGAAGGATATGATGATCGATTTCCTGAACGCCCAGACCGCCGCCATAGCCCGCACGCCGCCTTCATCGGAGAGTGAAGGTGTGGAACTCCTTAATGCAAGGAAACCAGACCAGCCGCTGACGCCGTCTACAGTGACGCCGTCGACAGTGGCGCCGCCTACAGTGACGCCGCCTACAGTGACGCCGTCGACAGTGGCGCCGTCTACAGTGACGCCGTCGACAGTGGCGCCGCCTACAGTGACGCCTTCGAGCTCTGGCGTAGCTCGCGATACCAACAAGGCCGTAGAAACGCAGCAACCAACATGCGAAAGCATGAACACGGAGGCTAGCAACGTCACCGGAGAATGGGTAAATCAGCAGACGTCAACCCCGTTCGCAGACACGATGGCCGCAGCCTTTGTGAAAGCTATGAGGATTGGCGAATCATCCGGGATCTCCAGGACGCCGCCGAGGGAAGAGGATCGGGAGATGTCGTCGTTTATGGCGAGACAAACCACGGCAAAAGACTTGACGGCGTTCTCCGGAGACCCTCTTGAATGGCGAAGCTTCAAGGTCCAGTTCGACGAATCCACGAAGTTATGCAAGCTGTCAAATGCCGAGAACGTCATCCGACTTCGAAGCGCCTTGAGCGGACGAGCCAGAGCGACAGTATGCGACATGCTGATGAACGCTGAGAACGTTCCGCAAATCATGACTGTGCTCAAAAAGAACTTTGGCCATCCAGAGATAGTCATCCGAAGACTATTAACACGAATGAAGAGCCTCCCGAAGCTTCCGGACTCGAACGTGACCACGGTCCTGGACTACGCCGGCGACGTGAGGAATATCGTCGCCAACCTCGAGCTCTACGACCCAAAGCATCCTTCAGCACAATCACTACTCACGGAGATGGAGCGGAAACTCCCTGACGTCATCCTATGGGCGTGGGTGTCATCGTGGAAACGAAGAAAAAAGGCGACGCCTAAGGACTTCTCGCTCTTCCTCGAAGACCTCACCGATACGGTGCCATACACAGGATGGGTACGCGAGGAGCGACCGCCCGCGAGGAGTGAGAAGAGGATGCCGAGACGGGAACAAGTGTTTAATACGGACAAAGCGCCGAGTCAGGAGTCGGAGACAGGAGGCCGACAGCGCGAGGAGCGCGCGGTGCATTCGGTCACCGCGGCTCAAGAAGATTCTGCATCCGGTGATGTGGATGCTGCGGCCAGGAGGCCGACGACGCGAGGAGCGCGCGGTGCATTCGAACACCGCGGCTCAAGAAGATTCAGCATCGGTGATGTGTATGCTGCGGCCAGGAGGCCGACAACGGGCACGCGGTCAACTCACGAAGACTAAGCGCCGCGCTAGGCGCCGCGCTGAAGATCCTGAGATGACATCTTTGTGGCAGGACCTGAGCCTGAGAAGAGGATCCCTAAGCGGGAACAAGTGTTCAGTGCGGACAAAGTGCCTAAACGGGAACAAGTGATTAGTGCGGATAAAGTGCCTAAACGGGAACAAGTGTTCAGTGCGGACAAAGTGCCTAAACGTGAGCAAGTTGACATGGAGAAAGCTCCAGTGAGGTTTAACTGCGCGATGTGTCGCGGGGCGCACCCAATCGAGACGTGCGCGAGTTTCATAGCTCTCGATCTAGACGACAGACGAGACTTTGTGCGTGAAAACAATTTGTGTTATCTGTGTTTGGACGCCCGCTGCCGTGTGTCAAGATGTCGTGCGTCGAAGTGTGATGTAGAGGGATGCCAGCGAAGGCATCACCGAGTGCTACACACACCACGGTCTTCAAATGCGGCAGGCGATTCAAAAGTGTTTCACGTGTCGCAAGGGGAGGGCGTCGTCGCCCTCAAAGTGTTGCCAGTGATAATCAGTGGACCGAAAGGGTCAGTCAGCACCTATGCCCTCTTGGATGAAGCTTCGACTGTGACGCTGGTGGAGCAGGATGTAGCGATCACAATCGAAGCGCGCGGCCCGCGCGCCGGTATCAACATAACTGGTGCGGGAGGAACAAGGGCAAGTGATGCCGCTTCACGGCGAGTGACACTATCAATACGTGGTGAGACCGGCACGTTTAAAGCAACAGCGTACACTGTAAAAACTCTGGACTTGCCTACGCAGCTTCTACGCAAGAACAATTTTGAAAATATTTTGGCTGCCAGTGCGGAAGTGAAGCCCCGAATACTAATAGGGCTGGACAATGCAGACTTAATAGTGCCCCGAGGAATTGCGCGATTCCAGTGTGACGGCATGATTATTAGTGATACGCCGCTGGGCCGTGTGGTGTTCGGCGCGGGCACTCGACCGAGAGACAGCAATGAAGCTGAAGCGAGTGTGGTTACCGCGAACACGACCTGGAAACACGAGCGGTCATGCTGAATGAAGGAAGAACATCCCGCGATGATGCACCGGAAGAACTGGTGAGGTACAACTTCAGTCTCGAGTCCGCCGAGATCGAGTCGTCGCCAGGCATCAACGCGGATGACAAAAGAGCGCTCGGGATTACCAGCACAATGATAAAACAGATACCTACCTGGAGGTAGGGAAACAGGCTGTTGAGAATTGACAACACCTGGACGTTCTCGGACAACAAGAAGGCCGTCAAGAAACGCCTTGAAGCGCAGAGATACCGAGATGGTACAGCAAAGCATGAGATGTTTGGGGCGAGACGTACCCCGAGTAGTGCCCAGTGGTGAGGAACCAGTGGTGGACGCGCAGAGATACCCGTGAGTGGCAAAGGGAAGATATGTGGACTACTACTTCAACATTGGAGGAAACAGCTTGCTGAAGGACGTCGCGACCCTCCTCAGCTCAGGAGGGCTTGAGTCGACCAGTGGAGCCTTCAGCAACGGAGAGATGCTGAGTCCGATCGGGAGTACAGATCGGGCTTAGTCACACATCATCATCAGGAAGCAGCCACTACAGAAGCATTCTACGCGTGCACTAAGATCCGCATGTGGATATGTCATGTTCCGATAATGGCGATGGATCAGTGCACCGACTGGCCTACGAAGAGACGACATCTGAGTAAAGAAATGGACATGCAAAGTTGTGAGCAGAAAGCACGTGCAGAAACAAAACAAGTTGAGAGTTCTGTTGGGCAGATAACTGCGCGATGCCGCGATTCTGTAGCAACAAAAGGAATGAAGAGGTCGCGCTGCATCTCTTCAGATGCGCCTCTGTGATTGCATGTTATGCCAAGGCGTATTGGAACACAGAGCTGGTACCGTATTGTGTGATAAACAATGGAGAGTGGCCCGCTGAAGCCGCTCTCAGTACCACGTCTCGAGTTACAGACAGCCCTACTCGTCATGTAATTGGCGGCGAGTATAAAAATAAGGGAATAAACAACCAGGGTGATAATTGCCACACCAAGAATTGGACGGATCCAAATACGGTGATGCGTTGATTATGCAATAATCCCCGGAACTGTTCGACATTCGTGATGAACTGGCTAGAGGTTGATGAGACAGCTGGCACGAGTGGGTGGCGCTGGGTGCCCACAAGAATGAACCCAGCGAACGTTGGGACGCGCGACGTCCAGCCGCCCGACATGTCGACGGGCGGAATGGTGACGAGGCCCGGGATTATTCCTCTCTAGGCCAGAGAGCGAATGGCTTCAAGAAAAGAGGACTGTCGCACCTCCTGACAAATCATTGGAGTCCAGCCACCGCGTTATCGGCAGATAACGACAGCAGTTAACGACAGCAGTTAACGCGGTTCTCATCAGGGACAAACATCTGCAGTATGGTGAATCGCCGCCGCCGCCCACAACGTGAAGTGGAGCTGGCGGGCGCGAGCCCGCGTGAAGGCGGGCGACTGTTTGAAAATAATCATCGATACCGACGGGCATGATCGCGCCTTTCTTAGAGGCGCGCTTTCGGTGATGAACGGGAGATCCTGAGAAAGGGGGAGACCCACCCCCGCCCGGTGGGCGCCTGCGTGGACCTACGCTGAAGACAGAGCGACGTCTCGAGCACTGCATCACTTTGCGTGGGACTTTGTCAAGCTCTCAAACGTCTGAAATAGTGACAGAGCAAGCGTGCACACCACCACAAGGATCCGGCCGTAACGGCCCCGAGAATGATGGCCGCACGGCGCGAGCGCCCTGATATTCTATCTTCTGATAGCGTTACTAATATCGTGGGTGCCGGCCGCGAGAAAGCGCAACCATCGCGGAAAGCGGGCATCAGGCGAAAGGCAATCCGGTTGAGTTGTCACAGACCGAGAATGATGGCCGCACGGCGCGAGCACCCTGATATTCTATCTTCTGATAGCGTTACTAATATTGTGGGTGCCGGCCGCGTGAGAAACACAGCCACCGCGGAATCAAGCCGCGAAGTTGGCCAACTGCAATACGCGGTGATGAGAAAGATAATTTTATCGCCGCGCCGATTCAACAACAACACATGACAGATGCATTCTTGCGTATATGAGTACGAGAATACTTTACTCTATACGGACACGACTCCGAGGACGAGTGCCACGAGCCATCCAGCAGCCGACCGAGAGGTTCTCGTGGTCCGGATCAGGACGAGAACTTCACTTCACAGTAGGCCGAGAAGCTGGCTGAGCTCAACACGGGGACGAGTGACACGAGCCATCCCAGCAGCCGACGAGCAGGTTCGCGTGGTCCAGATCAAGACATCAACAGGGACCTACACGCGGCCGGCGGCTAAGCTGGCAGTCTTCAACACCGAACGAGTCAAGACGTCCGACGAAGAGTACAGCGGAGACTGCACTGGGGAGTGTTACGGACGGCTGATGACTAACAAAACATTAATAAAATACTGATAAAGCACTGATAAAATATTTAGCTTCATTTGCCCTTATTTAGCTTCATTTGACTCTACTTAGCTTCATTTGACTCTGTTTAGCTTCATTTGACCTTATTTAGTTTCATTTGACTCTGTTAGCTTTATTTGACCTTATTTAGTTTCATATACATCTGTTACGTCAATATTGTTTATAATGTTATTTATTATTATACTCTCCGATGTAAATATTATGACGTTCCGCGAGGTGCATTGCGATTTCGTAATTGGTGTTTCGGCTCTCTCACTGGCAAAAGAGTGAGAAAGCCGACACGCCCCCCTTGGCGATAATTAGTATGAAATAAGAAGAGCTGTCCTGCTCTTGCGGACAGCCACGCTACTCATCTAAACTCCCGCGAAAAACAAGACAACAGCTGCGAGCTTTGCGCACGACCCCCTCTTGAACGAAATTGTATAAATACCGAGGTGCGACTCGGAATAAAGCAGTCACTTGAAAACACTTGCGAGTTTTACTATCTCCCTCCCTGGGCCTCTGGACTTCACGGCGCCCCCGGCCTACTGCTCTACACGGACTACTACTTGGACGTAGAACTGGAAGCTGCCAAACATCACAGCCCAGGAAGCCGACCGGGACATAGCTGCCTTACAACCAGCTGAAGGAAGTTAGGACTTCGAAGGCAAGGACCGCAGTCGTAAGTAGAGCGAGTTACCAGTCGAGGTCGACTGGTCGTCTACATTTTTATACGCATCAATTCCTTCAGAAAATATATCGGCAGACTCGGGATTCGAACCACGAGCCTTGCAACCTTTGCTCTATTATTTTTCACTGCGCTGAGTAGATATGCGAAAGTTGATGTATTTATACCATTATTACCATCGTATAACGATAGATGTCTCTATCGTATATATTCAGAGTATCTATATATATTTTTTTATTATTATACAATCAGTGAACATTTATTCAGAAGCTTTTTATATTATTAGTGTTACATGATTTATGAAGTTGCTTGTATTATCTACGATATCCGTTCCCTAGCTGAAACATGTATGGTTGTAAATAATTTTTTTGACACATAATTCTGTCAGTATTGTCACTTGGTCCAAAATGATTTTGGGAACACCGCTAATTCTAATATTTACTTTGCATATTTCAAAGCAGTTTTCTGAACAAGAACGACATGAGAAAGCATACATAATATCCAAAATATATTGGCTGGCGTTTGTGTATTACAATTTTAAAGTATATTGTATGTTTAACCAGACCTTTCAGATCTGACGCTTTGAAATTGTGGCAATACTATACATACACGCCATTTAGCACGAGGGTTAACGCTAGTCAGTGCCCAGAACTCATCATGTCAAAACACGCTTCAATCTTCGACACTTAAAGGCCCCACGAACGCCCGACAAATTTCGACGTTACATCGCTTCCATCGTCCATAAGTTAGCAGAATTAAAAAAAAATAACCATATGGTAGTTTTAATAAGTCAGTTTTAAGATTAAGAAATATGTAAAATAAATGAAAAGTAAAACGCTATGATTGGAAAAAAAGGCTTTTTCAGAGAAAACCGATGATTATCCGGACGTTTACAATATTATAACGTCACTTAAATATGATTTCATTATAATAAAATTACTGATTCCATTTCAGGTCATTATTTAAAAGGGAAAATACGAAGCCTGGGGTAATAACATAAAAAAAAAATCCCTCCATTCTTACGTCAGGTACCATCGTAGCTGGGCTCTTCATTTATTCTCTTTATTACAAACTGGAATAATAAATTGTTTCGCCCCACTCCCGCGCCCGAGTGCGGCCCTGTTCAACTCGAGAGGGAAAAGTATGGGGAGGTTTATAATGTTGCGAACGCCGTGTGCAATTTCGTATGCAATTATTATGTACCAGTGTGGGATTGTAATTGTGGTGTTGTAATTTTTTTAATCGCATGATGTGGAAACATACTCTTGTATGACGTGGAAGTGTTTTATACTAGTGCTCCGTAACCGGTGGGTCGTGGAGCCGATGTAGGTGTGTCGCGATCATGTAAGACAACATTATGAATTAGGGAAAATGTATTAAAAATATTGATTTCAGCTTGATATAGCCCTTGCAGGCTGGTGCCGAAAACCTCGATATGCGATCTTTTGTCTCTTTTTTTTCGCTTGTTGGAGATGCAAATGTCGCCATTTTGGTTGTTTAGATCCTTGCTTGGTGAAAGCCCAGACCCGTCATATTTTTGGAGACCCAGATGGGGACCCGTTACTGGACGCACGCAAAAAGCTACTTGTAGAGAGTGGCTGAAGGCCTTTCCGTGATTCTAGTTGCATCAGTTGTTTAGGTCCTGTCATTGGTATGCTGTTAGATCTGTAAATGACTGTCTGTCATTAGCGCCCCTTTAGTGTACCGGTGACCAGTAATCAGTTGTGCGCCGACCGCGACGAGTAGCGAGTGTGATTGGTCTGGGGCCTGAAGCAAGCAAGTTCCGCCCCGGGCCGAAAGTATGTCAAGAAAATATATATGATTCTGAAAAAGTTTTTGTATTGCTCATCTGCTCCTCATCTGTCCACCACGTGTCCCAATAACGACCCCGGCGACGCGAAGTCATCTTTCCTTTTAAGTAAAGGGGATGTTATTATGTAAAAACAATGGTCTCGTTGTATCTACAATGTACATAATACATACACAAAATATGATATTGTATGAAGATTGGTATGTGTGTATCAATTTGGTTACAAATATAAAAAAAATGATTTTTTAGTTAGTTCAGATTGCTTAAATAAAAAATATTAATTTTTGCATAAGTATCACGTTACTTGCATAATTATGGAAGTAACAAATTGACATCCCCCGTGCTTAAAAAAAGAACGACAAGTCGCGGGTTCGTCACGTGGCCGCGTGGAAGAAAGATGCACGAGCAGATTACCAAGCAAAAGAACTTGTTTTTGAAACACAATTCACATTAATTTTAAATAGACTTGATATCCTCATCTGACCGGAATGGCATTTTGCCGGCCAGACGAGATAAAACTGACAACTGCCGGAACACTGTGACATGCAGCTACGCTAAGACAATCAAGGCAAAAAATAAAAATAAATATGACAGTTGCACCAACACAAAATGGAGCCACTGTCATAACAAATAAAATAGCGTTTGCAAACGCCGTGTAATTTTATATATACTTAAAGCTAACATTATAAGATGTGCATGTCAGGCGAGCGAACAAAAATAAGAGACGAAAAATCGTTTTTCGGGGCTTTTCGGCATCAGCCTAATCTTTTTTAGTAAATTTATGTTTCTATATTAACAACGGAATAATATTATTTTAGGGTGGATGATAATAATGATGATAATGTAGAAATCTGTTGATTTTGTGACGCATAGCATTGTATTAATGATTAATTGGCAGATTAATTGGTATTACAGCTAAGCGATCACGCATCGTTTATTTATAACATGGCATCCTATGAATAGCTTAAGTTCACGGAATAACTTAAAGTTTAATAAAAATTTTTTAAATTATCAATATAACTGTAAAATTATCAACAATCCATTCATTTTTATTTTTTAAAGATATAAAACGAATTTATATACTAATATCCCATTTACTTAAGGAAAAAACGACTCCATAGTTATTAGGATGCATGGTGGATGGAAGAGGAGCAGTTGAGCAATATAAATATTTTTTTCAAAAGCAAATTAATATGTATTTTTGACAGAGAACAAATTTTCGGTCACCGAGGCGAAGCTAAGTGCTTTTAGGCCTCGGGTCGATCACAACTGGCGACTGGACACTCAGTGCCCATCGTGGTGGTCCACAGAACAATACCTGTCAAACAAACTCAATGGCGACACATGCATGTCCAGCGAGCGAACAAAAAAGAGACGAAAGATTATACGTCGAGGTTTTCAGCAGCAGCCTGCAAGGGTTATTTAAGCTGATACCAACACATATAAGAATTCAAAGATAAGTAAATCAAAGTAATAAAATTGTTTCTTCTTGATTAAATTTGCTCTACAATGCAATGTTTGAAACATTTTTCAATCTGCATTAGAGACCCTTTTCAAGAGGAATGTGTAATGAATAATGACCTATTTTCTTATCCTCACTCTTCCTGACCACCAAGTTCTTCTTCGTCTTCTTCGCACGCGATATCTCGTGTTTTTATCATTTTTTCAGCATCTTGCAGAAAGCTCTTTCGTACTCACGCGAGTAATAAGGGAATGTATAGAAGAAGAGACTGCGTTGGAAATTCAAATGAAATATGTAACACCTTTTTTAATATATTTATTTTTTTAGAAAGAAAAACATTATTTTTAAATTAGTTTTTGTATAAGAATAAACTTGTAGAGTAATATCATAACACAATATTTGCGTTGTAAAATTTTTGTACGAGCTTTCATACAAATTTAGTTTGCAAAATATCTTTTTACAATATATGTATATTTCTATTATTTGATGTTTATATTGAGCGTAAATTACACTTTATTCAAATTTCTTCCTTCCATCTTGTACAGCTACAATTGCCAAAGTTCTGTCGATTATATTTTGTAGTATTAATTTTTTAATTTTTATTAGAATATTATTTTATTATTTCAATATTCTAATCTACTTTTATAGATCATTGACTATATTACAATATTATTATTACTTAAATATACATATACTATACATAAAATTCTTTTTTCAACGCGTCAATCCAAGCACAAAAATAACGCAACTAAAAATAATAGCAAACAACTGCCTTTTCTTCGATCCCTCGTATTCGCGTCGTCTTAGAAAACGGTTGGGAACTATACATATAATGTATTCGATGGAATATCAATCAAGAGAGCGAATATATAGATTAACATTGAATGACGTACTGGTACTATGTAAAAAATGAGGATAATTTAAACTAGAGCGCATTAATCAATGTAGTGCAAAAACTGCGTCCTACGCGTGAAAAGCGTTGCGTCCAGAAGGGATAAAGTAAAGAAGAGTGGGTGAAGAAGAAAATAAGGAGAAAGTAGCAGATAAAGGGTGGGAGTTGGGAGAGAAATGACATAAAGGAGTAATTGAAAAAGATGCTGCGCCTAAGAGGGGTAAGGGATGATTTATGCTTTATTAAAAATGACTCAAAATCCGGCCCTAGGGGGTGTATAATAATAATATACGTGACGTCGCCAAGACGAGAGAAGGACTCGAATGGTATCATTTTTAATTTTAATCAACTGGTATTTTTTTTCGCTTAGCATATTTTTATGTTTATTTCTTCGGATGGGTTTCAGCAGGCGCTTTATTTGATTAAAAATATGATTTATTACGCCTAATGTAGAATTCCAGAATAAGAAAGAATTGTTTATTTTATTTTTTCGAATGCAAGCGGATGTTCATTTGATGGAGAATGTTGTCAATATTTTTTTTATATTTGTACCCCTGATTATTTTACTTTATAATTAATATTTATTAGAATCGGAATTCATATAAAAGATAAATTATTTAAAAATTGACACATACATACAATTTCACATCAAACATCATTGTTCAAAACATTTTTTTGAACATTTGTATTAAAGATCAAGGAACATTTACTCGTATGGTTCCCGACGATCTAAAATGCAGTAGACCCAAGACTTCCAAAAATGACTGATGTATTATCTAACTCGTATTATGGATGATTTGTTAATCAGAAAATTTAAGAAATCGAACATTAGTTATATACAGTTCTAAATTAACTGTTTTTTTTTTAAATATTAATGACAAACAAAAGTGGATTGGGACCAAATGGTAAAGACTTTAGTGGCGTCGGGCAAATCATCAAATATCTTAAAATCTGATTAATTAAAAAAAGACGGTATTTTCTTGTACAGGTATGTGTTTATACAAAAAAAGTGTACAAAGACAGAGATGAGAAGCGAAAATGTTTGTTGACCATTTTCTCTTGATATGGGTACAAAATAAAACAAATGGATTCAATATATAATCATTTAAAATTTTCATTCAAAAGTTTT
Organism: Glossosoma conforme; assembly: GCA_022606575.1. NCBI lineage: Eukaryota > Metazoa > Arthropoda > Insecta > Trichoptera > Glossosomatidae > Glossosoma > Glossosoma conforme. The sequence continues at coordinate 1,880,857 of JAGTXR010000058.1, read as the reverse complement.
TCTTTCACCTTCGAAACGCGCCTATTGTTATAAATCTCGATCATTTCGAAATCCACTTCGCCGAGATTATACATTTAAATCTCACTTCCAGAACTTCCGAAAAATAAGGGGAGTTTACGGTATAAATAAAAATATCCACAGATATGGGCCAATAAAATGTGACATCTTTGGACCGAAACGAAACCTTCGGGCGATTATTGTGAGGGTGTTGCCACGTTAGTGGAAAATTCCCTGTCACCGGGGAAAGCCTAGGTTTTACGACCGGATCATTTTTGGTACATTTTACGGCTATCCTGCCATACAGCGATACGAGGTTTTGATACGAACCAAATAGCATTACATTTCAAAATATAATATTGTATGTTTCGTCATTTTTTTATTCGACAACAATTTCATTTTGAAGTACCATATTTCAAAGATGGAATTAAATTATTTAAATTTTCAAATAAACTATTCAACTCGTTTATATGCAAACCTCAATAAAATGGTATGTAATTGTTGATAAAACTAAATAAATTGAACCGCCAATGAAAAAAAATATTTTCAGGCTACCGTTTATTTATATATTCATTTAAGCAGAACGGCAGTTCCAAGGTACAAAGAATAAGACACAAAGAGTATACATAAACATACAATACATACAAAAGAGAAAAAAAACATATTAGAAGAAGAAGATGACACTTGTCAAAGATCACAGAGATCTAAGAGAACAGTACCATCGACAAAAGAGGAAAAAGATGTACGAAAAGGATCGAGGTGTGCTGGAAGGCTATTAAGGAGTACCATTGCCGTTGTACTAAATTGAGTGCTCGAAGCTGCGAGCACGGGTGTACTTATCTGGAACGTGGAAGTTAAAACATAAATAACAACAAGAATCTCAGGATTGTAATTGCAGCGCGAAGAAGAAGGAATGAATGTTTGAGAGCAGCAATTTTCCTCCGGGACTCTAACGAATGGAAAGAAAGCATCCCTGTAAGAAAAAGAGTTGGGTAATGTTCAGAATTGATTGAGTCGAATGGATAGTTACCGTAAATATAAAAATGGAAACGTCGGAGAAATTTTGTAACGTCAACTTCATCACCATAACTCATGAAAGAAGTTTAAATTACAAATATTCTAATATTCTATTATATGACTTGTATGCAAATCATAAGAGAAAAACAATTTCCACTGGTTTAATCTTGTGTTTAATTACAAAAACGTTGTCGATACATAACATGAAGCATATTTTTAAATGTAAGATGCTTATAATTTATATATATGATCTTTTGTCGTCTAAGAGTGTGCTCGTGTATGTTTCTACATAAAAAACATAATTTATAGTTACATAGTCCAACGACAAAAGTAATTTGTTAAGGCAGTTCTGGTTTGATCACGTAAGCTAAGTAGCATTGAACACGGGCCAAAATTTGAATGGGTAACCGCCTTTTCCTGACCGCATGTCTTAAGATCAAATGCTTCAGGCCTCAAAATACTGGGTCAATCATCCAATATATTTAAAAAATTAGATTAACGAGTCGCATAAAATATGCTTCAGATACTACACTCGCCTTCTCCTCAAGTCTTCAGGGTTTTATCCTGGAAGTCATCGAGAACCATAATGGTTCCGATGTTGACATTGCGGTGTAGCAATGTTTTAGGATAGGAAGACATGAACAATGCCAAATAACATAACTATGTGGCGGTAATTTATGGTAACCATAAGCTCAAGATATAAAAATTATATTGTAATAAATAATAGTTAGTACGATTCACATATTTACTTATGATAGAAAAAAATTAGAGTTTGCGATGTTTTGCTTTGATAACTAATGATAACGAATTGAACTGAAAGTAAACACGAACAAAATATATCGTTCGTTCATCCTCGTTAAAAAAAAATCGTTAAATTCATGAAAAAATTATGTGTATTAAATTTACCACATTTTTCAATTGGCAAAATGCCACGTCGAAAATTGTGTACAAAATATCTTCAAGGGTATTTTTTTCAGGATTCCTGAAAAGGCTTACGAGGCAATCTCATTGAATGGGATTCGCTCACGTATCCACCACAAGCTACGGCTTTCAGAGGTAGATATTTTCATTTCAAAATCAACTGCATGAAAATTTCAAGCATGGACAGAGCATCGGTCTAATCACTTGACCTCTTTAAAATAAAGATTTATTCATCACAAAATCACCACATTTTAGCCTGCAGTATATTCAAAGTTATTTGAATTTTTATGTTCACGAGTAAGGTGTCGCAGCACCTGTATTTTCTTTTCACGCTCTATACCCGTGAACATCACTCATCCATATCGAATTATTATAATACATGGATGATATGTGAATGCCAGGCTGTAGTCTGTTATAAAATTGTGGATTAACAATCCACAGATGAGATTTATGCATCATTATTATCATATGTCGGTTTTCTTCTGTATGGGCTTTTATAAAAGAGTACAGACCTTAATTCACTAAAAGTAGTGGTCTGCATTAAGAGTTCGCTTCCTACCTTGAAAGCACTGAAGCCTTTTTTGATTTCATGTAAAAAAAAATCTGGGTATAGCTCAAAGGTCAAAGTGATTGCTTTGCAAGTCAAAAATCGTGGGTTCGATCCCCGATTGAGATAAAATTTAAAAAAAATTTAACCGATTTCTGAGCTCTAAAATACCCCGGTTGATAAATATCCCTCACCTGTAAGATGTCAGTCATAGCCTATTACTTAAATTGGTGGTAGACGAAAGTTGTCCCGTGAAGACCACCCATTTATAGTAAATTCCTGTAATAATAAGGATGATGCGTGAATCTCGGGCTGTAGTCTATGACGTTGGCATATCAACACTCCACATACAGCGCTTAGCCATATGCACTATGGTTAGCGTCATAGAATTCCACAGATGAGACTTCAGAATTACTATCGCCATCTGTCAGTATTCTCTTACGCTTACATAAAAAAATGAGGTTCGCAGTTATTATTCGATCAAAAAAAGTACTAATTATACTGGTTCCATATTGTCCACATTCTATAAGGATCACTAAAACCAATGTAGCCGTTTAATGGTAATAATTAATAATTAATCATATGCTTACGTAAACTACTGTAAGTATAATCGTTTGACCTTGTGAGGAATGAGGAGCTTAGGAATTGGAGATGGTAGTATTTTAAACTAAAATCGGTTAATAAACGAAAATGTTTATAAATGAAAACTTATCTGGAATATATATTTTAGGTTCCGTAGTAGAGTTCAAACTAAGGCTGCCTTTTTTTCATGTTTTTTGATTTTCACCATCGGGAAACGGCGTTAAAAACTTTACAAATAATGTACTCAACCGAGCTTCGTGAAGCAGAGTTGTAAAGAAATGGTGACAACTATGGCAGCTGTCAAAGTGAATGTCATATCCTCCAATTAGGGAATTGACTTGGTTATAATGATGATGTAAATCAATATATTTTTTAAATTATATTATCCTCTTGAATAATGTCGATTCTGTTTTTAATTCAGAAAAACAACCTTACGCGTTATGGTTCAGTCGCTTTGTCCACAATAATATTGAATTGTTTGTCGAATAAATTTGAACCCACGGCAATGTTTGTTTATTTATTTTTTGATACTTTAACGTTTCGTTTGAAGTATTATCTGGTACAATTATCGGTACATAACGTAAATATTTTTCTCATTTGTTTAATGGATGGTGCTATTTTTCAATGTTGTTTTTGGTAAAATTGGATCAACAAAAACAACCAAAATTTCCAAAATAATGTTGAAAAAAACAAGACTTTTTTGTAAACGTATAAAATCAAATGGTTTACACACTTTTTAAGATAAAATTAAATAGGCATAAAGTTATCATGTCAAAGAATTGATCATATAAAAAAAACAGTTAAAAATTAAAATATGAAATATAAAAACTGAACCTGATACAAAAAAGTTACTTTATCTTCGAGAGCTAGGTTATGGTTTTTTGAGATCACCAGCAAAACAAGCTATTACACATATATTCAATTCTTAATTCAAATCATTTATGCGGCGGAATAATTAAGTGTAAAAATTCTGTATTTATGTCTTGTCCAATTATGTTTGCCTTGTATGTCCCATAGATTTTAGTAGAATTGATGTCACAGAGGTCGCAATAATTACTCGCTTGGTGAAAACTCTCCCTGTCTTGTCCTGTTTTTGGAGACCCAGATGAGGGTCCCTTTACTGAACACACGGAAAAAGCTACATGTTAGAAAGTGGCTGAAGGCTTTCCCGTGATTCTATGTGCATCAGTTAGATGTCAAATAGACCTCAGTAGGCTGCAAAGTTAGTATACTTCACCGAATCTTGAATTGCCTTTTTTGGTAACACGTTGCTAACCACGAAATACGTGGGAAGGAATAAGGAAATGGTAAGGTTTGGGAAATGGATTCAACAAAAAACAGACATCAGTTAGGAATCATTAGAAAGTAATAAACTGTAAAAATCTGTATTTATGTCTTGTCTATTTATGTTTGTCTTGTATGTCCTATAGATGTTGCTAGAATATATGTCACAGAGGTCGCATCAATTACTGACGCATCAATCAATGTGTATGTGAGACAGTCTTTATTCATATAATTAAGAGATGGCCATATGGAGCACGCCCTTCTTCTCTTTGCCGCATCTGCTGTCACAACTCTAATTAGTACTTAGCCGCCCGCTGGAAGTTCATCAACTGTGTTACGCTGCCGGAACTCCGTCTGACCAAATTTCAACCATATAAGTAACGTGTGAATATTTATAAAATCAATTCTAGAGCTTCCTAAAGAACAAATTATTAATCATTCATTACGTAAGCCGAACTGCTCAAATCTGAAATATTTCCGCTAATTATCCGAAATTCAATTCAGTGTAAATATAAACAAAACTTGCTTACCTGATATAAAATTCCCCGTCACATTATTCAGTGTTTTATTTCTTCTCTCTTAATGTTCGGAAAGTTTGTGTCCTTCATGTTACACAAATTATGTACGATTACTCAACCGAGCTTCTTGAAGCAGAGTTGTAAAGGAATGTTGATAACTATGGCAGCTGTCAAAGTGAATGCAATATGCTTTAATTAAGAAATGGACTTGGTATTTTATAAATTTATGTAAATACATACACGAGAATACCGACAGATGGTGAAAATTATTCTGAAGTCTCATCCGTGGAATTATATGACGCTTACCATGGGGCATATAGCTATGCGCTGCATGTGGAGAGTGTTGATCCGCCAACGTCATAGAATACAGATTCATGCAAATCTTTATTATTACAGGAATTTACTTTAAATGGGTGGTCTTTACGGGACAACTTTCATCTATCACCAATTTATATCAATAGGCTATGACTGGCATTTTACGAGTGAGCGATCAAATTCACACCAACTGGGGGTATTTTAGAGCTCAGAAGTCGATTAAATATATTTTTTTAAATCTCCGTCGGGGATCGAACCCACAACTTTTGTCTTGCAAAGTTGACGATTTGACCATTGAGCTATACCTCCCGGTTTATGCACAGTAACAGCCGATAAAACTATGTGGCAGCAATTCGTGGTTGACATATGATTCAAAAATAGAACGGATATGGGAATAATAAAATATTTAAATTGTATAAAGCTAAGTTCTTAAACAAATGTTTTTTTTATAAAGTCGTTTATAAAAACGATGTTTCATAAAAAATATGAACTATTTGTCAATTTCTTTATTTAACTGTTCACATAAATCTAAATAATAATACCACACATGGGTTCAGTCAAATTAACTATTCATGTATTTCTGAATGATTTTTTTGTTGTAAATAGCTTTTCCTCTGCTAATTTGTAATCATAATCTCTTAAGTAACCACATTAATAAACACTTGCTTCGTCCACTCTCCTTCCAATTACACATTCATTACTCAGCCTCTTAGGCCTGAAAACGTAATCCCTCGGAAGCCTTCAGCAATCGAAACCTGAAACACTTCAACCACTGAAATATTATTAGTAATTAAATATACAAAAACAATTATACATCAAATTTTTATACGCCTCGATTCATTCAGAAAAATATCGGCAGACGCGGGATTCAAACCACGAGCCTTGGAACCAACATTTGCTCAGGTCTTTTACACTGCCTAGTCCACTTGACTATTTCTCCGCCTGAACGGACACGCGTATGAGGATGTATTTATACAATTTTTACCATAGCGATACGACAACGATAGATGTCTCTTTAGTATATATTCAGAGTATATATATTATCATTTTTTATTATTCAATCAGTCAAAATTTATTCACAAGCTTTTTTAACATTATTACTTTCTGGCAGTATATTTATTTAGTAAGTACCACTGAAAAAATCTGTTATATTTTAATTAAGTTTGTAGAATACGAGATTTTTTTTTCTAAACTATTTGTTAAATTTTGTCTTCTTCTGATAGTCATATGTATGATACATAGTTCAAATGAAATATTTTAGAATCAGCAAAGATGCTGCAAGTACGTTATATAATTAGTATCACATTTGATTATGATGATATCCAGTCGTTATAGCCTTTTCAGACTGGTGCCGAAAAGCCTCGATATGCGATTTTTCATCTTTGATTTTTGTTTGCTCATCTGACACGCAAAATTTTGAAGATATAAGTTATAAAACGCGGCATTGCAAGCGTCATTTTGTTTAACTTCTGACATCCAATCAATGTCATGTGGGCGACATAGTTTGCCATTGGTAGTATTCAAGGCAGTGACTCCACTTCGTTATGTCAGTTTCACCCGGGCGTTTTGTAGTAAGCAAACTAGTGCCCAGGACGAAGAACCACATTTTTCAGTTTTTTTACGTTAAATAAATATCAAATATGTAAAACAAGTTCTTTACTTTGGCGATCTGCTCTTCATTCTTCCAAGTTTCCATCCTTCAACCAAATCTTTTCAGTAAAATATTTCGCTTCAAAACGGTTACATACTTGTATATGTTAGATGCTCAAACAAGGTTTAATTTTGAGACTGTAATTAAAAGACATTTAATATCACTCTCAACCACATTAAATATCTGAGCTCTACATAGTTGTTCCGTATTGATAAAGAGATACATCTTTTGATGATGTGCTATGATCTGTCAGTAAAAGGGTATTATTTTAAGTGAAATTGCAATCAAATAAGTGAATACTCTTTCGTCGCAGGTTGAACTTTAAACATAATATTAAAAATCAAGTCCCAATAAAAACACGCTTATAAGTTGAGCTCTTGAATAATATTCTCAATGATTTGAAGCCTCAATGGAGCAATTACTTAGTTAGGTGAGAAAAAACCATGCCAGGGGAATTGTGCTTGAAAAAATTGGATTCAAATACAATTTTGGCATTTAGCGTATTTTATTTTGCGGCTCATGCTCTCATCCTGTTGCTTGTGTATTAGGCAATTATGTAATAATGATGTTTGATAATAATAACATAACTTATTTAAGTAATCTTACCTAGTAATCTAAGCTTAACATATAATATGCCAAATTACCTACTTATTTTCAAAATGAATTTTACGTTGTTATTTTACGTTGGCTCAAATGTATTATTTTACGGTTATGTATTTACTAACCTAGCTTATCTTTTGCTATTTGTACATTTCGAGAAAAACATGGATCCAAATGTGATTTCTTTGCACAACTTTCACATAGGCTTTTAAATAGTATTTTTAAATCCATTGTAAATATTATTTTGTAGGTGTATGCAATGAGTAACGTATATAATATTTTGAATATACATAAAAAAAAATGATTTTCTTTATATATTCGATTATTGGGTTACAAAAAGGTTTTGCTGTCCCCCAATCCTTATTCAAAAACTAAAAAAAAAATGTTTATTTTTAATGAATTTATATTTTTACTCTCGAAACGTAATAAAAACACGTTTTCTACCATTTTTAAGTTATCGCAAATTCAAATCTTCAAAACTTAAGTAATTTTCAAAAGACGATCGATTCTTGTTAATTTGTTAAATAAAATGATAATTAAGTTTATGTGAAATATTTTCTTCCATCGGCAACATTTTGTGGTATATTTACATATTAAACAGTGTTCCAAACTTAAATTTAATTAGTAAGCTTATCCGAGTTTTTGGGAAACTTTTAAAGTAAGCGAAATGAAATGTACCCGATGCCTTATTACTCTACCTGGGAGAAAAACCAATAAAGCTGAGGTTAATCAGAGCTTTTGGACGGAATTTGTGGAAAAATCTCTTCCTAGCAATTGGCAAGTTTTTGTGAATAATTTAACTAGAGCCATGCAAAGTTGTCGCTATATTTGAATAAACTCAATAAACTTTCACAATTTACTTGTGGAATAAATTAATAAATAAATAATATAAATAATAATAATATAAAAAAAATATATAAATAATAAATTAATAAATAAAATTCAAAATTAATTAAAATTACTTGTGCGATAAATCATCCATCGAAGAAATCCAAATTTATGGCGATATTTTTTTCTATTTTAAAATTATTGTATGAGCATTTATGAAAAACGATTTTTCAAAATTCTTCATTGGTTTTTTAAAACATATTTTAATAATCGAAAAATAAAAATCGATCTCAATCTACAACTTTTTGAAAAGAAAAGTAAAGATTATTTTTCAGAAGGTTTTTTCATGTGTATTTTACAAAACTAGATACAATATGAAAAAATATAGTCGTATATACACATTTCTTAATTTAGGGGACACATAAAGCTTTCAATTTTTGGAATAAGATTTTTTTTTTGTATATTTTTGAACTTCATTACCTTAATTCATAGTAAATTCCTGCAACAATAATGACGATGCGTAAATATTGAGCTGGAGTCAATGATGTTGGCGGATCAACACTCCACAAACAGCGCTTACCCTTATGTAGTATGGTTAGCGACATAGAATTCTACAGATGAGGCTTCGGTATCACTACAACCATCTGTCGGTATTCTCCTGTATGTGCTTACATGAAACACCTAATAATGATTTAATTAAGAGCCAACCGGTTGAAACATTTTTTTATATTATGTTTTTTTTACAACATCATCATCATCATCATCAGCCTGTGTCCGTCCATTGTTGAACGTAAGCCTCCCGCATGAGTCTCCATCTTCTTCGATCCTCCGCCTTCCGCATCCAGGTCACTCCCGCTATTCTTCTTCTATCGTCAGTCCATCTTGTAGGGGGTCGGCCAATGCTTTGCCAGTTCTTGGGCGCCATTCCAATACTTTTCTTCCCCATCGACCGTTCGTCTCTTCGACAGATATGTCCTGCCCATTGCCACTTGAGTGTGCCTATTCGTTGGGTAGCATCCACTACTTGAGTTCTTCTGCGTATTTTCTCGTTTCGGATTCTATCTTTTAGCAACACTCCGAGCATGGATCTCTCCATAGCACGCTGGGTGACTTTTCTTTTATGGGTAAGACTTGCTGTCAGATTCCACGTCTCTGCGCCATAACAACATCATACCGCATTGAAAATGAAATAGAGTAATATTTTTCAGACTTTATTATCAATGCCTTTTTTCGACTTGTTTAATATGTTCTTCAGAAATTAAATTTTTAAAATTGATAAATATACCGGTATATATATTTTTCTTTTTGTTTAATTTGTATTTATTTATGTAAGGTTGCAACTAAAAAAATTAAAATAAGGATCGTTATCCGATAATTACTTACGTACCTGCGTTTTTTTAAATACAATAAAGAATTGATACAAAAAAATGTAATTTGATTCTTCACTAGGACAGACTGAATGTTATAATACAGTATGTATATATAAAATACTATGACATTAATTTTTTTAAAACAATAACCCTTCAAAGACAAGAAAGTGTTCACGTTCTTTATTGATATGCTTTAAATTGAAGTTCAACGGTTATAAAAACAAAAACTATCATACTCGTAATAATTTAAAAAAATGTGCTTAAAATAATTTCAATCGTTTAATAATTAAATTTTCTTTTTTCTTTAATATGTGACATTAACTTAAAATTCAACTTTCAACTATAAATTCAGCTTTGAATGGACAAATTGGTTAAATATGAAAATAATCATTGCATCCCGTATAGAGAAACCATCGAGTGCATAAACAAAGCTTAAATTAAGTTATGACAAGTTCTGGCACATTGAGAAACATAAAGTTACATGTAATAAACATTATATGAATAATATAACTAATAAATATTTACAATAATACGCTTTAATAATTTACCCAAAGTGGAACAAAGCTTTTAAGGCATCAAATGATAACTTAATAAAAAAAACAGATATAAATAAATTAATAACTTTTCTACAATCATTTATTTTTCAACGATTTTTCTTGCAAGAAAAATACAATAAATACAAATATATATCAACGATTCGTTATAAGGCATACAAAAATGATCATTTTGTATTAATTTAAATATAATAATTAACAAATTAAAAATGTTAGTTTCGATTTCACATTTGTTTTTGGGTGATTTGAGTTATACCAAGTATTGTCAGTTGATAACCTTAACGTTATTACGATTATGAAAAAGATTTATTTGTTCTTGGAGTATAAAAAATATTTGTTAATCCTATAAATATCAAAACCACGAGCAGTTGTTTACAAACAATACAAATTATTACTAAAAATTCATTATAAAATAGATGATAATGATAAAAATTAGAATATTTTGTATAACATAAAATTTAAGAAAACTCACCTACTAAAATACCTCACAGTTAATATTTCACGTTGATTTCCCGCGTGAAAATGCGTAAACTCAACACGCGCGGAAAGTTTTTAAGAATCACGAAATGCGAAACGTAATTTCAGGAGCTTACGCCGCGCACGACCGACCACGTAGGAGGCTCGCAGCCTACTGAAGCTTTCGGCTCTCTGCTTGCCGGTCTATCGCCTCCATCCACTCCGCTGCTAGATCACTCTTTGAGTTTTCGTCTCTCCCTTCTACGGCGTGGAGCCCAACCCTTTCGGTCTACGCCGTGGGGTGCGTAAAGTTGAAAGATTTCCTAGAGATAAGAACTTGGCTGGCAACTTTGGTTTAGCTTTTCACTGCCACGATGATTGACAGTGTTGTGAATGAAAACAATGTATTATTATTTTTATTTTAAGCACATTTTTTTAAGTGATATTTTTTAAATATTTACAGTTGTTGGCGATTAAGAAAAATGGTGGTTCAAATTTATCCACAAAACAATAAGTTTTGCGTGCTGGATTAATTAAGCCAATCCTGAGAAATGTACTATAAGTAAATGGTACTCTTTATTCTAGACAGACATTTTTTCATTATAGGTTCAAGATTCAAAAACACTCACAGAACAAAGTCGTTTATTAGAATTTAGTTTTAGATTTAAAATCAAAGTTAGATCTTAGCATGCACAAACGTACGTGTATTCATCTGGAGAACTGACGAAGCTCTCATTTAAAGTGATTTACTTTGCAATCTTACGGTATTTGAGTAAGGAGTGCTCAACGAGATCGATATAAATACAAGGAATGAAATAATTTTGTATTATTCTTTGAGATTTCTTGATTGTGAAAAAACAGTTTTAATTGCCTCTTTTTGAAAAAATCTTTATTTTATATTTTCTCCAAGCAACGATGAAAAAAATGGTGCAAGATATGATTTTTTCTTTGAAATATGTGTATCAATTGATGATTGAAATTGACTTCCAAGATTAGTGATGACCAAATGCTATAGCTTGTAGTGAATATTTAAGATAAAGAGCATAGTCATGCGATTCTGTAAAATGGAGTGATTGTAGTAATAGTATTTACAAGCGCAAAACAAAGTCAAAGCAGGGGCTTTTATATCCCTCGCTGCGATGTGCTAAATAAATAATTACGTATTGTTGAGTGTTGAGAGGCAGTGAAATGTATCTTAACTGAGCTTTCGAAGGCGCTACGCAGCTTGATGGGATAATGGCAACGTTATTACTATGACGAGTTTATCAGGGGTGACGAAATATTATGAAATAAATAATAAAGCAGTGTTAAGTGTTTTGTACGACAGTTACAAAATATAATTTCGTTGTGTTGCTTACAAAATAACAATATAAAAAATATATATTATTATATTCAGTGCGTCAACTGTACATACACAAAATATATAAATACTTTAACCTTCATTTAATATAAATGTAGTTCTGCACTACTTTCTTAAGGCCTTATTTGTATAATAGTACTTGAAATAACTGATGAAGTCATTATTGGAGTTAAGCTGTGGTTTTCGTATGCATAGTTTTACAATCACTGTAAATAAGTTATAATATAAATAAAATTAATACATTTTATGGAACCATCTGTTACTTATGACCACTGTTGTTAATTATTCTTTAACGAGTTAAGACGAGAACGTTTGAAATAAATAATGTGTAATTTTTTCACTTTTTTATTTTATTATTTAATGATGTATTAGTGTTTTATTAAGTACTTATACGTAACTAATAATGATATTCAATTATAACCCGAGTATTTTATTTTTATTAAGTTATTAATTTGAAATATCGTTTTCAATAAAAGTTATGAGACGGAGGATCATTAATATTTTGATAAAGATTTTCAATAATAATTTTTAAAATTAAATAAATATAATCAATACTTTTCTAAAACTTTCCTGAATTCTATTGTATTACAACTGGTTGATATCTTAACATTCAATATATTACTTTAAAAACATTTATGTCAGATTCACATAAGATAATGTTTATTGAAATGAATATTAAAAGCATAATTAAATCTCAAGACTGATATATTTGGATTTATCTTTAGCATACCACTCAAGCTCTTATTCATTATCAGCCTCTATTCTCGCTCACCATCTCACCATCTACGGCGTCGACGCTTCAGTTTGAATGTTTCAGTAAACATCTGCCTCTGCGAGAGCGTGGTGATCCCGCGATCAGCTTTACGACACGCCGTTGCTGGATCTGAAGCGCCGCCCGAGATAATGTGGCGTAGACCCTCCGTAGACCCAAAGTAGGCATCGTTATGATATCGTAGCGGGAGGCGGGACATTACTGGAAGAGGCTCCGATACAAGTGTAGTATTAAATTTTCATCTCGGCACCATTACGCTAATCTGTTTACGCCGTGTAAAAATGGAATGCGACCATTTTCAGACATTTTTTTATCACTTGTCGCCATCTAAGCTTTTTATAAAAATTATCCTTGCCGTTTTTTCAAGCAATTTCAGACTTTTCCAATATAATATAAATAGAAGTTAAGATAAAAAATAATAAAACAAGAAGACTATATTCACAAACTATTTCATTAAATTCTTATTTTCTCGTTATTCTTTGTTTTGAAAGAGTGGTCCTTTAATATAATTTTATTTTGTGTTTATAACTATTTACGGATAAACAACAACGAATTGAAATTTCACTTTTTTTATATCTTTTTGAATGAAACACATGGATATTCAACGTTACTTTATTATTTAGATTGAAGGATAAAGAAAACCAAACTTTGTCATAATTAAGTAATCATAATTTATAAAAGACTAAATTGAACTTTACTTACGCCAATGATATGTGCTTTGTGAGTTCGTACAAAGGTTATTATGTTAATTTAAACACATACCTATGACAAACTTTTATTCTTTTTATTTAAAATTATTTTTAAATGAATTTTTTTGATCATTTAAATGAAACAACTTGATTCTATTTATCAAATGAAAAAATATTCAACCATATTTTTACAAATTCAAGAGACGAGATTGGAAGACCACGTAGTCACTTCGAGTTGCTGCCAATGTAATAAACCTGCTACAATTGTTTTAAATAAACATCGTACCTTGATTCTTTGTTGAGGGTGTAAATCTGAAAACCATATTTGAGTAATGAACAAGAAAGTGTTTTTTCTCTCTCACTATTTTCAGAATTCATTATGACATTTATTATAAATAATAAATAATTATTTATTTACCTTGCTTTTACATGAAACACTTAAAATACTAATCTATCGTGTAAATATAATATACGATCTAACATGATCAATGTGAAAAAGGTACAAAAATACATATTTATTAACCTTTTATTTATAGAAATTTGACATACAAAATTAAGACTTCAAATCATTTCGAATAACTAGAAAGTTTGCTAATCACCAAAATAATCATATTAAAATATAAACGTATCCGCAGAAAAATGGTAATATTTTTAAGATTATTGTATATTGCATTTGATTCGCGATCTTTAAATAACGTATTATATTTTTAAAAAACTAATTTGTATGTTGGTTATATTATGTATCACGTTAATCTTATATTTACACTCAAAAAGCAAGCTCACATCATTTCCGTTTTTCCGCCATTCTCAAAATACCCAGCCAACCCTTTTGCATGCTACATTTATCTCTCAGAAAACTCATACGCGAATCACGTTTCTACGCGCGCATATCCTCACATGTCTACGTCGGTACTTTTACATTTATATATTCCGCTACGAGTGTGATTCAATCATCGAGAAACCCTTTCCGAATCATCGCCGCAGAACCATTTGCAAAATTAACCTAAAGTCACGAGTATGAGGAAGCACAGCGTGTTGGCCCCACCGCAGGCTAAGTGCCCTATCTCCACATCTTCCCATACCCGACCCATATTTCCACCCCAAATACCCATTCCCATTCAAAATCCCACCCATTAGAAATTCCCGTCCCACTTATAAGTGGGACGGGCATTTCTAATAGGTGAGAAATAAAGTAGGTGTTGTATACAACATCTACTTTATTTCATCTTCAAGCTTTTCATAAATTGTTTTTGTGGATTATTTTAACAATCAAGTAATTAATTATTAGGTTAATTTAAGAAAAATAAATATTTTTTGTAATCGGTTATTATTTAGTTATAATTAAATATATGTAAGCATGTTTTTTTATGATGTGTATGTGTTTATTGATGAATTTTCTAGAAATGTTTTCAGATTTATTGAAATTATCTCCGAATAAATCTTTTACTTTCTCAATTTATCCAAATGTACATTCAAATATTATGAGAAAAAATTGGTGATTGTCAAATTTTATATTTAATGTTCCAAATTTTTATTTTTGTTTGTTGTATTTTACTAGACATTTTCATTTTCATTTAAATAAAAAGAAACGTCATAGATTTTCAAATATATCGTTTTTATTCTAGGATTACTTTTTCTGGTTATTGCAATGGTCCGAAAATATTTCATTCCAATTATTTGAACGATTGTATTTTAAATAGTTCTTCTTTTTTTATATACTATAAGTTCATACGAATATTTTTTACAAATTCATAAACTTCCAAGTATAATATGATCAAATATTGAAATCATTGAGACAATCATCATTTCGTATACTTTTACTTTCTTCTTTTTATACGTTTTTAATTCTGTGTTCACATTTAAACATTATAGTTACAAAAATTATGTAAATATTAGACGGAGATTTGAGTCAAAATAAGACTTAAAACAAGAAAAGATTATCCTCGTAAGTAGCTGAAAGAAACGTGTGGTAGTAATTTGGATGAAAGTGATTATACACAAAAACTAGAAAGTATTAATGAATAAATATATATATTTATTAACCTAACTAATCTTCATCCAAAAATAATTAAAAAATATATTTCAAAGACGTTTTTCTCATCGGAAGAAATGTAAGCAGCAGATGCGTGGATTAAAGCCACAAACACTGCATACCATGTTCATTTTTTTACCCAACTGTGACTCTCTTCACCCTTTCTAAAAGTCTTTCGCCCTTGTTACGGAGATTTCCTTTTCTCCCGCTTGGTCTGATCTTGTTCCAAGTTAGATTTCCACCCTCCACCTTCACTTTGTGGGGAATTTGTGTCGTCTACGGAACTGACATTACAAATATTTTCGTCGTAGAGATTCAATCGCGTCTGGCAAATGGTTTGTTATATTAATATTTACTATTATTAAAGTTATTTAATTAAAGTTTACGATAAATACAGATATTTATCAATTTCGAACTTGTTATTATGAAATTTTTTAGACAAAACATGAATGCGATCAAAAATTTAAATGTACAATTGTGCTAATATGAAACTGAAAAACAAACTGAAAAATAGTGGAGTATTTAAAAAAAAATACATAGTACTCAGTTATATACTTTTATATTAAACGTAAAAATAGTCAATTTTATAAATATTCCATATTTATAATGTTAATATTAAATATATCCAAAAAAATATATAATAAATAGCTTCAAAAGTCAAGATAAGCGAAATTACATAATTGAAATGAGGCACAAATATAGTTATCACAATAGCTGTATTTCTTTTATCTGAATAGCTTCGTTAAATTTAATGGTTTTTTCGTAACCATACAATAGTTCGCTTGTAAAAAAGAGAGACCTAAATTTCGATATATTTCACATGTACGAGTAAATAGCCGTTTCCTATTATTTCGATAGTAATGATATATTTATAAAGTTTTTAACTTTACTTGTAGGTATTTCATAAAAGATTTTTTATTTGCCAACTATATGTAGTTAATTTTTTATACGGGTATACAAAAAGTAATAAATAATCTGTTAAAAATAACGTCTACGCGACTCCACGCGGCGCTACGCCTGACGTAGCTCGTGGTTCGCAGCCCGGATAGCAGTCTTATCACATTAGCGTCAGATTCACAAAGTGGTTTGCATGCTCTCTATTTATATCGGGCTCTCGCAGGCACGGCTTTAAAACATGGCGAAGACGGTCTACGAGAAAGCTACGCCTGGTGATGGTATTACTTTAAAATAATCATATTTTTCTACACTTTTCACTTGACTGTGAAAAAAATACGTATAATTAATTAATAAAACAAATAACTACCAGTGCTGATACTTGCAGATTAACAACACAAATAACTTATTTTTAGGAGCACAATTTGCATTTATTTTGGATAAAAACATGACTTTTCCGTTCGATCGTAACTAGACGTTAATTCCGTCTCGTTCGAACGGGGCTTGACTGACAACTGCCCTAAGCACTGTGACAAGCAGCGCCGCATAGGCAATCGCGACAAAAAAGCAAATTAAATATTACAGTTGCACTAACATGAAATGGAGCAACTGTCATAACAAATAAAATGGCGTATGCTAATAATGTATTATAATGTAATTTTATATAATTAAAACTAGCATTATTAGATTTGCATGTCAGGCGAGCGAACAAAAATAAAAGACAAAATATCGTTTTTCGAGACTTTTTGGCATCAGCCTAAAAGCGTTTTGTCAAGCTGATATCAATATAGCTTTACATACTTAGAAAATATATTTTTTCCTTTTAAAAATACCATCAAAATAAATATTCAACATATAACAAGTATTTGGTGTAATTTATCAGTATTTCTTGTATATGTTGTCTTTCAAATAAAATAAAATATGTGAGATGTTTTAACCTCAAAGCAAGTCTTTCAAATGCTGAGCCATAGTGTTCTCTCACAAGATAAAATGTTTCAGTCTGCACTCTCAAACAAACATACCAATCCAAATAGTATAGCAGAGAATGCCAAAGCATAGTACAAAATGATGGTTGAAATACTTTTTAATAATTTGTGTTGACTTTACCATAGAAAAATAACATTCTTATGCTTCTTAAGAGATTTTCAAATCAGTTTTACTTCTTTAAAGGATATTGTTTTATATTTTTTTGATCTTAAACAAAAAAATGTGACACTAAGCAACAAGCTAGTTATTGTATACATACGTGTTAATTACTGGTATGATCAAATTAATGTGCCAGAATAGATTTAACGGTACAGTTAGATCAATTTCTTGCATAAATCAATGCCTTTTTGGATCGTTAATTCTTCAAAAGTGGAATATATCTTCAACAACTAAAATTTCGGATTGAAATATCGCAAAACTGAAATGAAAAACATATATTATGTGTACCAACCAAAAAATACTGCATACAACTAATTTAACTCTTTCAAAGGCAACTTTTATTATCAACTATCAATGTAAGCATAGAATATGCAGTTAATGTGTTAAGTTGACTGTGAAATTGCAAAATTAATTCCTGAAAACCAATATTTTCTTTCACGTATATTTTAAGCAATTTTTTGCGATTTTAATATTAAGCTGATGGATTACAGTGAGCACTGTTTTACTTGCTGAAAGACTGTGGTTTCGTAATTTGATGAAAACTACTTCTTTTATATGTTCCTATATATACTATTGTACTTTTGTACGAGTACGTTTGTAAGCGTTGGAACTAATGAATCTTTCATTGATCGTAAAACTGCTGTCTTTCAACAATATTTCCTTCCGTCTTCAACAGAATGGAGATGTTTTAGGTTTTTACAATATATTGGACTAGTCAATTAATAACTGATCATGGCAATTTAAAAGCAAAATTTTTCATGATAATAATAATAATAATCGTGTCGGAAACAACAGGGTCAGATCCTGTCTGCCCAGAAGTGGGCGACGTCGATGGCGTTACTTCTGGCCATCATCAGGTCTTCCTGGGTGCAGCCACTCGGGCACAGCGCACACTCCAGAAGGTGTGACAGGGTCTGCTCCACGCCGCAGTCACATTCAGTTGGTCCGCTGTAAAACTGCCAGGCCCTTATTTGTGTCCTCGTTTTGCATACTCCGGTCCGAAGTCTGTTAAGGGACCTCCATATATTCCACCCTTGGTCATGTCCAGGGGCTAGGTCCTTTTTCGGGGCAATCCAAGTATTCCCCTCAGTTGCGCTTCTCCACATGTTCAGCCGCAGGGTGGCCTCAGGTATCTCCAGTTTCATGATAAGCTTCGTTGATAGTCCAGACTGCCTTTGTTCCTTGCAGGTCACTGCAAACGTTCTGTGGCACCAATATATGACTTAAGAAGGTAAAGGCTCTTAAGAGCAATCCAGACGAAGCCTGGACCAGTTGTAAATTATATTTTAAATATTTTGACTTCATCGACTTTCAACAGGTGAAACAGTTGTCAGTGTAATTCATGTTAAAACAAGGTGTAAAACACTTACTGTTTTGTAAATTATACATAATAGCAACCTTATAACACCCCTTCTCTTGCTAAAAAAATAAACAATGCCAATGTGATTTTAATGATCATAAGATAACAAATTTAAAAAACAACAAACTCATTTCGCAGGGTGATAATTATTAAATGACTCGCCGGGTTTGTTAATTTTCTTCTGAAGCCGTCTGAAGTTTCAAAAGTTGACTTTAAATTTCAGCTGCAAAATAAATGCGACGTAATCCGCTAAAAGCTCCTACAAAAGCTCGCTGTCCGCGCGTATGACGGGGCAAAGGAATTTCAGTGGAAAGGTTTCTTGAGAACAAGATATATCTGACAAGGTAAATGTTTCACGTTGTTTTATCATGTTTGATGTACCGATATGTGTGGAATGGAAGCCGCTGAAGAATCACAAATATGCCATGTTATGTCTTATTTGAGATACGAATACGAGGTCATGTTTCATGTTATTGTTTTGTTACAAAGCAAACAATATGAATAAATTACATTCTTACGTACAAAATGTTTGCGTTTGTTTAGAAATATTCTAACATGGTTTGAATGATTTATTGTAAATTTTATAAATAATAATAACGGAACTTTAAAAAAAAAAAATTAAAAATGAAAATGTTAATAATGTAACGATGTCGTCTTAATATTTATATTTTTTAATAGCATTTTGAGCATTTGATTCACCGCAAATTGTCGTTTCTAAGATCTGTAAGCTTATATTGTCGATGCTTTTTCGCACCAGAGAAATACTTGGGTGTTCAATTATCAGGCTATATTAAAGAAGTTGGGATAATATGCTGGACGTTCTCGAGACCTGAATATTGTTTATGTACTTAAAGGAGGGTTCAAGCGTACCGGGGTACGAAAAGGGCTAAAATTTAATTCTAGTAATTTTGAGAAAATCAAGTTTGGTTGGAATTTAAACTGACGGTATCAGAGTGAGAAACAAACATTTTAATCACTGTACTGTGCCACCCAGCAATTTTTCTATACAGCCTTAAATCTGGTCATGTAACTAAAAACAATACATTTGTAAAGTGGGATTTAAATACAAATGTGTAAAGTGAGAGTACGATGGATTGACTTTGTGAGATCCACACAACCTCTCACATCCAGCCCAGAAACTGAAGGACTACAGATTCGACAGCAAATTGCAGTGGAATGTTTTTATCATACCAAAGAAAAAACCTCCTAAAATGACGAGAACCTTTTCTGATAATCCTGAAAATTTCTAATCTTACTAAAAACTTAAGTTGGGAGTAAAAAAAAACCTAGAGCAGAGGGGACTGGTTCGGAAGGAAGAATCACTGCTGTGTAACTGTTAAGACCTGCACGCCGCCTCACACTTAGGTTCCTGCCCCGTGTGTCTGATAAGCTGCACATCCTAAGAACTAATGCTAGACAGCACATGGGTTATCGATGTTTCCAGACATCGGGCTGCAATTGAGAGCAATGACTAAGTAAGGTAGCAGAATAAAAAAAATGTAATACTACAGTCGGTTATGCGTCGAAGGTGCACCTAGCTGGGACATATTTTTTGCATACTGTTAAAAAAATACACTACAGCTGATTTTTATTTAAGCCACCAGACTCTCACTATTCAATCACCTTTGCCTCCCAGATTTATGCCGAGTAGATTTTATAACGAATACCTCTAATAAATCTCCGATTGCTGAGAATTTGATTCTTCACCCGTCAAATTCCAGTCTGCGTATTAATTAAAATTGAAAGTATATGAAAGTCATTCCGTGAAGACCACCCATTCATAATAAATCCCTGTAAGAATAAGGATTATGCGCAAATGTCGGGTGTTGTCCATGACGTTGGTGTATCAATACTCCATATTTATACAATTTTTGATGGCTTTCCTGGACAGTGCGGGTCCGGAGACTTGAAAAAGCTCATTTACACAAATGTATTTTTTTCAAGTATAATATTTTCTTAGCACTTATTGTATTATTTTTGAATACGGCTATTAAATAATTATTTAATTTTTCAATGTAATTTCTATCGAATCGAATTAGTATTATGATACGTGTTTGCCTTTGATTTTAAGTTACTCTTTACACTTCATGTCATAAGACTGATAAAAACTGACAAGACATGAGCCAAATACAAGCCAGATAAACGAATTTATTTTTCAATAAAGTAAGTGGCTTATAAATGTGACGTAGAAATAAAAAAAAAACGTTTTATTAATAATGACAAGAAAAAAGTTGAGTGACTTAAAAAGCCATAGTTGTATCAAATTGATCTACACATACAAATCTGTAGTATCATCTGTAATGACACTTCTCTCGTAATTTATTTTTTAAATACTCCTTATATTCAAAAGGTTATTTTGAACATAATTATTTTGGATTAAGCATCCAAAAGTCGTTGAAGTAATTATTATAATCAAACTCTCTTTTTTTGATGGAACACGGAGCGTTGATTATCCAATAATCTGCCACTCTATGTAATTGAAAGGATCAAGGTCCAAAATAACAAGTATCGAGGAAATTGCGGTGTATGAAATTCAATGTTTTATTATTATTAATTTTATAAATGCTTACTCATGTTGTAGACTAAGATATAAAAAGGGGTATATTATCAAATGAATAAGTATAAATTCAATTCCGGTCTTTGGATTTATCCTCAGTGCCAGAACCTTGGTATTCCGGCATCACCATTTTAACTGATGTCGGCATTTCAGGACCGCAACCTCGGTTCCAGAACACCTAATATTTCACAAGCATGGAAATAAATAAAAAATATTATTTTTTCAAGCTTTGTGTACATAAATATTTCAGATGATTTATATATTTTTTTATTTTTTATTTTATCTTGTTTCATAGAAAATTATAAGCTGCTTACCTTTTAAAATATGTCAACTTTCTTTTATCTTTAAAGTATGGTAAGCCTGAGTAATTACGCTCCAGAATCACGTAGTTAATACACTTCAGTCCCCTACCAGCGATCAACCCCTTGGCTGAAACACCTTGGCTAAATACCCTTCAACAATTGTCCAGGGAGATAAAAAGAGGGACGTTCTCTAATCTAGCATGCCAAGAAACAGAGCAGTCTTGGTAATGTTTTATAAAAACATAAAATCTTAAAGCTATTAGCATTGAAAATCATATTTAAATAAGACTATTATATGTTAATAAAGCTGTAGTTTCAAAAATTAAATCCTTTTGTTACAATTAACGATGCTTGAAGAATGAAAAAAAAGGATATATTAAGTGTAAATTAAAATAAATATATAAATGTTATTATAAAACATGTCCTTTTATGAATTTTGGCATATCACCAAGAGCTAATGCAACCGCATAATGGGATTTGAGAGCAGATGCCTGCTTGGAATAATAGAGATCTTCTTCGTAGTATCAATCCGGTGGATTGGTTTGCAGCAACAAAATCTTGCATCTCGATCTCCACTACTCTTGGTCCTCCGCAACCCTCATCAGCTCAGCATAAGAGCTACAACTCATGTCCTCGAACACTTGTTGCAAATACTCTCGTCTAGGGCGCCCTCTACAGTTTCTACCCTCAACCATCCCCTTCACAATGTCGCGATGAAGACCATCGTGGCGCAAATAGGGATAAGGTGGTTTAAATATGTGAGGAGCAACGAAGTGAGAGACCGAAAATGCAGCCTCTCTTAATTCAATCGGTAAAGAGGTGAAAGTGGACCTAGCTGCCTTTTCTTCAATCCCCCGGGCTCGCACCGTCCTGGAAGGCCATAGGGAATTATACATTTAATGTACTCGACGGAGCTGCGGGAGGTGGAGCTAACTTGGGATGAGACGAAGATAATGGCAGTTGACAGAGATTTTTGGTGGTGGTTCGTAAATACCACATGCTCCAGTTAAGGTAGCGGACATAGTATAAGATGATGATGATGATGTACTTCAGATTCCATTTTATAGGCTACCGCACTCTCGCAGTCCTAAAATGCTTTCGGTAACTATATATAATGTACTCGGTGTAAAATTTAGAGGTAGAACTGGTATGTGGTGAGAATTGCGGTGCTGATAGAAATGTGTAGTGATTGATTTTCTATGACTATATACTACGATCAAATGATGAAACAAAAATAAAAAAATTAAGTAACCGTATGATTTTTGACTATTAAATTTATGATTAAGATCTTGATTTGAGCCAGTCCTGACATAGTGACTCATTTTCTTCACAAAAGACTTAATTTCTCAGAGCCCGGCTGAAGGAAAAAGCGCATTGTTTCAGCATCAGTAGGAGCTTTCACTGGCGCCGAGGATCCCTGAAAAGCTTCTGAAAGACCCTGCGAGTACCCTTCTGGAGGTAACATCCGTCATCCTTTGTCAGCCAGGCGCACAGTTTGTCACGGCCGAGATAAGGTAGCAAGATATAAGAAACCTTTTTAAAAACCACAGAAAAATCAAGATTCTTCGGTAAATTAAAACATGAATGAATATTATTAGGAATGAGTGTATAGATATGATTTGTTTATGATTCAAGATAGAGTTTATTAAAATTTAAAATATTGTGATGTTTGATTGAAAATAACGCATTAAATTAAAGTTTGCATAAATATAATTACAAACACAAATGTCACATCATTTCAGGAACTTGTGTTGTTCGGTTAATAACTCGATGCCTTAAGCTTAAGGTTAACATATGATATTACTCTTTTTTTATGTAAGCACATACACGAGAATACCGACAAATGGTGATAGAAATTCTGAAGGCTCATCTGTGGACTTCTATGATGATTACCATAGTGTATATGGCTAAGCGTTGCATTTGAAATGTGGATCCGCCAACGTCATAGACTGCAGCCCGAGATTCATGCATCATCCTTATTATTACAGGAATTTACTATAAATGGGTAGTCTTCACGGGACGACTTTCACTAATTTAAATTAATAGGCTATGATTGACATTTTATGGGTGAAGGATCGAATTCACATAAGCCGGGGTATTTTAAGAGCTCAGAAATCGATTAAAAATTCTAAGCCGATAAAAGATTTACGATATTTAACGCTTTAGATACAAGACATTTTTGATTGCTTCTTACAAAAAACTTAACAATGTTATGCATAAAAAAATGCTACCAAAATGTTTTTCAATGACCATATTACTCATAAAAGAAGTGAGTTAATGATGTTAACATGAAGTGCTTTAAACAGATAGTAGACAAAACTAATAATGTTAATATATGTCTATTGTATTATTATTACGAATTTTCTGGCTGAGGTATAATTTTGTATTTTCCAGTCTGTGATAGATCGATTATAGGGGTAGCTTTTGTGTAGAAAGTCATGGTTTATACATAAATTGATAATGTGGTAGTTATCATTTCATTTTAATTAAATTTATTTTTTATCGAAAAAAGGTCACCTGTGAGGTTGTTTTTTGTTTCAGTATAATAAAATAGCATTCGTCTCTAATATACGACATTGAATTGAATGCCGATCAATTGGCGCCGTGATTCTATTCAGATAGCAAAATTCCACTCTTAAAATATTTAAAGGCTTCAAAATAGTTTTTATTAAAAGCAGCATACCACACTAAGAAAATAATTGAAATTATTCGTAAAAACGTTTCGTTAATAATGTGACAATTGCGTAATGATTTCAGTAATATAATATTCTATATAAAAATAATATTTTTTGTATTAATTTTTTAAATATTTTTTTAACAAGGTTACGTCTCACTGAAGGTACTGTGTTGACGTGTTTCCTCCCAGCTTTAACGCTGAGGTTTTAATAATGGACTTGTCGGGTTACCTTTTTAAGCGATTTACGGCGTTTTGTTTCGCCGCCGAAGCAGGCAATTGTCTGCGGTATTTTAACCGCTACAATTGGCAGAAAATCATCACATCTGCTAAAAAAATACCGCTCATTCTTCTTCGTAGTATCAATCCGGAGGATTGGTTTGCAGCAACAGAATCTTCCATCTCGATCTCCATTCCTCTCGGTCCTCGGCAACCCTTTTCAGCTCAACATAAGCGCTACAGTTCATGTCCTCGAATACTTGCTGCAAATACTCCCGTCTAGGGCGCCGTTCTGCAGTAATGTTCGAACATTCCAGGTGGCATATCATGTTGGCTGAAGGTTTTTCTTATTTGTCTTGGTTGTTTTGTCTCGAGCAGTCCCCACCCGGAGATCCGATTGGGGGACTATTTTATCTCCGGAAAATTTTACTTGAGATGCAATCATTTTTTGCTGATACGTGGGATGTCTTTAAGACCTTTAATGTGGTATTTTCCCCTTTATTTCCACATCCTAATGCCGTTGACCATAAAGGTTCATCCGCCTTAGGAGGGCATTTACTACCTCCAGGACAATAGAGTGCCCTAACCAGCTTGACCTGATGAGGTTAGCTGGGTGTTAGCTTATTCCGGCCGACATTCGGTCCAAAAAATCTGATCTTTCAAATTATCATCAACCACAACGCAAATTGTTTTCCCGCTCATTATTGGCGAGTAATTTCATTGGTGTTTATTTTTTTTGCAATTAATTTGAGTTTTTATAATTTAATTCAAAGTTGAAAAGGAACATTTTTTTAATAGTATTTTGCCAAGCGATTTGGATATTTGATTGGCCAAGTGTTTATAGAGATTACATAAAGAATGTATCCGTATTACAGTAATATTTGCAGTATGAATTCCAAAGACCACTTTGTAAAAATTAAAATATTATTTATCATGACAGTTTTTTTATAAATCGGAAAAAATATTTTTTTTTTGATGGAGCGACGTTCATAGTAATACATTAATAGTGACAAGAAATAAAAAAGACAATTCAAATATTTAAATAAATTAAATTTATATATTAACTGTTCAAATCGTTATTTTAAGCATAATTATGTTATATTAAACGTCCAAAAGTCTTTAAGTAATTGTTTTAATCAAACTCTTTATCTTAGATTCATTCAATCAGGTACGACACAGGGAATTTTGCCACTTTATGTTATTTGAGGGGATCAAGGTCTAAAACAACAGGTATTGAGGAATTTGCGGCATTCGAAATTCAATGTATTAAATATTAATTTTATAAAATAAAGAATTATCACGCATCGATACGGAGCAATGACCATCCTAATAATCTACCACTTTATATTAATTATCAAATAGATTAGTATCAAGTCAACTCCGGTCCTTGGATTTATCCTCGTGCCAGAACCTTTGTATTCCGGCATCACCATTTAAGATGATGCCGTCATTTCGGAATCGCGACCTCAGTTCCGGAATATTTACAAAAATTTAATATTAATTCGTTATTTTTTTGATCAAATTAAATGATTTGGGGATACGTTATAATGTTTAAGCAATCAAAATGTAAGTTGTACTGAAAAATCTATCTTAAGATTGAATCACAGAGTGCCACACAAAAAATATTTTAAAAAAATTACGAATTTGATGTACTTAAAATAATTACGATAATAAAACCAAAAAAAATGTATTAATAATCGAAATAAATTTCTTACATATTGCATACAAAACTGTAGTTTTTATGGGTTTTATATTGATAAAACTACCAATAAAAATACGAATGTTATTACAACGCGCGATAAAAAGTAACAAAAGATTAGAACGGAAGCCGTGGCTCACTGAATTATTACAGATTCAAAATCGATGTAGCGGCGTCGTAGCGCCGTAGCGGCGTAGACCCTAAGATACGGCATTAAGCTGAAAGCTCTACGAACCGTAGTAGTCTCAAAGCCCATGTTCGTTACAAGTTTGTGAGCTCATTAGCTTTGAAGGGACGTCACATATTGTATACATTGAGGCCGGGATACTTCGGCCCTTTAGAGAGAATTTCAAACGGGCTTCGAGTTCATATAACTCTCGGCTCTGGCCGGGATTGGCATAGTCGCTCTATAAATATTAAACCTAGGCAAGGCTTCATATTATTACGACAATTTCTGTGAATGCTGTTCCGGGCCGTTGGTTGTAATGTTATATCCTTTGATGCGAGTCTGATGATGAACTCTAAATTCGGATGTGGAATAATATTTTGATTTAAATGGTTATACAAAAAACGTTAAAGATCATTTATATGAGGTTCATGTTTTTATAAAATTGAGCATATTGAATGAAAGCTTTTGATGGAAGAGAATATAATTAATAATTTTATTAAAGTCTATACTACTAAAAATAAAACGACATATTAATATAATAATAATAATAATAATAATAATAATAATAATAGTAATAATAATAATAATAATAATAATAATAATAATAATAATAATAATAATAATAATAATAATAATAATAATAATAATAATAATAATAATAATAATAATAATAATAATAATAATAATAATACTAATAATAATAATAATAAATTAATACTTTATTTTATTGTTTTAATTAAATCATTAATATTGACACACAAAACATTTTGATTTTCCAACATCAAACAAACAATTTTGATTTTAAAACACAAAACATTAGTAGAACAATAAATTGTTGAAATTATCTCTTCATTAAGCAGTTAAAAAACACATTTTGAATGCTTTATGAATGAGACAATTAAAATATTTAAACTTTTAACCTGGAATAATTTTAATTCAATTTTTTATGGCTTTTTTGTAAATGGCTTTTCAAGAAATCTAATAAACTAATTTACTAAAGAAACTGTTGTATAATAAAACAATAAACATTTTAAGATATGTATATAATATATATTTGGATATATTTATTTATTTAATAATATAAACTCAATATTATCGTAGATGATTTTATAAGTTCATTTACAGCAAATTGTTCCATTGCCTCCTATAAAAAATAACCAGCTGTATTTTAATAATATAAATATAATTTTATGTTTTTAAAGATGATGTAAATGAATAAATGTAGTTACGCTGTAATTTATGAAAATGAGAACTAAGCTACATATAACAAAAAAAAATTTACAAACAAATATTTGTAATGCATATTCAACACATAAACAATTATATAAGTTAATTGATTTTATATTTAACGAAAAAGAGTCCTCTTTACTTCCATTGAAATTTAAAGTAACATTTCCTTATTTGCACCTTCATTTAAAAATAAAGTAAACATAATCTGCCTCCCTACACTTTAATCAAGTTTCATTATTCATTTTTTGGTCTATGTCATTCGAAATTCTGTCAAGTTGCACAAGTCCTGCGTAAGACCAAGTTCATCAACGTATTTTATGACGCTGATCTACGTCTGCTGGATGCGTATATAATAAAAGTGTAATATGAACATATCCACGTGGAAAGGATTGTAACAACTTAGTAATCCGTTTTTTTTAAAGATTAAGATTATTAGCATGTTGTAAAACATATGCTGGGTGTGAATAACATAATTGATATAAGTCAATGCTTGATGATGAAAAATAAAACAATGCTTTAACATTGTAATACCAGCTCCAAAGTTGAAGTGTTTCTGGAACTATTTATTATGAAGCTTTGTAAGAGTTGAAGAACGTCAAGATACCAAGAAATAGATGATCGCACGCCACTCGACAGTGAAACTGCGGTATTCTAAACTCAATGAAAGCACGCCGCTTAAGAACACGATTTCTATATCCGAAGCATTTCCATCTATAATCTACAGTAGTGCCAGAAAAACTGTCAGCACGACGGCAACCTTACTCGAATGTGGTTGAGATATTAGTTCACTTTTCCTTAGATCACTCTTCCTGACCGTGAAATAACTTCAAAATAATTTTAAAAATGAATGTCATAGTTTAAAATTAAACACCTCTCGAGCGGTGGGGAATGCTTCGGCAGATAGTCACTATTGTGCGACTGTAGTAACCTGCAAACCACCTCACACCTAAGATCTTGCTCTATGTGCCCAACAAACTGCACATCTCATGACCTAATGCTGGGCAACACACGAGCTATCGATGTGGCCAGATACTGGGCAAAAATAATTTGACGTCGCTGACACGAAGAAGAAGAAGTTAAACACCTGTATTTTCATCTATTTCAAGCATGCAGCGTCCAGCCTCCCTGGCTGAGCGTCATAGAGTGCATTGGTCTTGACCGGTTGTGCTCTCCTGCATGCGCTTACATAAGAAAAAAAAACGATTAAGAGTTACTAGAATATTGTACGATAATCTTCCTCGGGAAATAAAAGCGATCAGTGATATTAAAATATTGATTAAAAAGGTGAAACAGTACTTTAAAAGAATTACAAACAGAACCGACGTCACTGCATAACAAATTGAAATAATGAAATGTACCAAAAATGTATTATTAATTTATATATACTTTAGATTTAATTCAACTTATAGTGTATTAAATTTTTAATCATATAATGTTGGTTTTATATCAAAATCATGTAAATGTATCAATGTGTATATGTAAACCTCTGTATAATTATATAAAACTGTAAAATAACATAGATGAATCCCACGCCACACACAAGATCTTATCTTTAAGTGGTGTGGTAAGCGAATGTAAAAAAAAAATAAAATATTCTTATCGTATTATAAACAAAAATCGAACATATAAAAAAGCCACCAGCAAAATTATTTATGTTGCGCTATAATTTTAGTAACGCATGAAAGCTGCCTGAAAAAAATTGTGAACACTCGTTCGAGTTCGAACTCAAGTCCAGTGTTTTGGCCGCGTCTTTGAGGGATATTTCCTGAAAATATCTGGTTGGAGCGCGGATCCGCTAATCGCTTGTGCCGGTGCACTCGGCCCGCTGGGCAGGAAAAGCTCCCGCTGAAAACTGACACCGACCACGTGAAAAAATTCTCCGCAAAAATAGCCGGAGCTTTTTCACAATTTTCAGAATCCTTAAAATTTAGAATCGAATCACCGCTCGCACGCTGGATGCGCAAAGAAATTTCGATGAATGTTTGAATGCGGAAATTAATACATGGTTTGTTTTAATTAAAAAAAAAATGCAATTTGTTATAGTAAATATTTGTATGTAAGAACATACTAGACTTTACCACCAGATGCTGAAAACAAGCCATTTTAATAAGTGATTCTTATGACGGCTGCTATTTTAAGATTTTTTTGAGTTTTCTAGAATATTAGTCTTCTCATCGTGTTGTCTTAAGAAAGCTAGCTGAAAACTACTAGTTTTCTCTCGGGTATGCCTTAGTGGTAAAGCGTTAGCTTACCATTTTGAAGGTTGTTGGATCAATGTTTGATGAATATTAAAATATATATTTTTTAATCCTTTTGCAAGCTTTATTACGCCCAAATGCTATTAATTTTCTATTTTACCTGTAAAATTCCAGGCACAGCTTCTACAATTGTATAAAAGTATATAAATGTTGTTTCGTTAAATCTTACCCATTCAAAGTGAATTTATGCGTTAATGCTATACTGTAAATCAGAGTTCCGCAACCTTTTCTCATCTACGGCACACCAAAGTACTTCTTTGGGTTCTACGGTACACCAAAATTCTCACCTTGGATACCGCGGCACACCAAAAGCCAAAAATAGATATAAGTTTGATAAATTTCACTTTTTTTAAAGTTCATTTAGCACTTAATAAAGCAAGTACCACGTTGTATGTCTACATAAATAGGCGATAGGCCGATAAGCACTGCTGTAAATGACGTTAAACGGACCAACATGTAAATATGACACGTGTATGCCTTATGTAAAAGTCTAGATCAAAATCATCCCGTGAACACCACCAATTCGAAGTGAATTCCTGTAATAAAAAGGATAATGCGAGAATGTTGAATTTTTAATATCTATAACGTTGGCGGATCAACACTCCACAAGCAGCGCTTAACCACATGTAAAATAGTAAGACTATCACAATCTGTTGCTATACTCCTGTGTTTACATAATTAAAAACAACTTATTTATATATATGAATTTTTTTAATTTTTATTAGAATATTATTTTATTATTTCAATATTCTAATCTACTTTTTATAGATCATTGACTATATTACAATATTATTATTAATTAAATATACATATACTATACATAAAATTCTTTTTTCAACGCGTCAATCCAAGCACAAAAATAACGGCAGAAGCGGGATGCGAACCGCGGACCTTGGAAACCAACTATGCCCAGGTATTCATACCGCTCGGCAAACTGCGCCATTGCTATGCCTAGACTGACTCGCGTTGAAACTAGTATTTATATCATTGTTATCATCGTACGATAGCATAGTAAGTAATAATATTAAGCTTGTGAATAAATGAAGACTGATTGAATAATAATAAAAATATACATACTTTGAATATATACTATAGCGACATCTATATATAACAAACTTTTTACTAAATAATTGAATAAGTAATGTTGCTTACGAATATATCTCATTACTACATTAACATATTCAGTATCATTAAAATCGGATGATTTTAATATAAAAGATGACCCTGAAGGTTCATTGTTCCCCATGCATTACTTTAACATTCTTCTCTCTAAGTTAGTTATTGAATTGCATGGTGGCAGGATGTGGAGCAAATGAATAACACACAGACTCTTTCAGAGCACATATATATTTTCTATAAACTGTACAAACTTCCGGCCCGGACGGAATAACATGCTGGGCCAGCCATAAAACGACATTCTTACGGTCGGCACACAACTGACTGGGCACCGGGCGCCGTGGTCGGTGACACCCAGCACCGCAAGTGGCGATCTATATAACTAACACATGACCGGACTTGACCAAAACATGGCGACACATACATGTACAACAAGCGAACAGAAATAAGTGACGAAAGATTGTATATAGAGGTTTTCAGTACCAGTCAGCAAAGGCTATATCATGCTGATGTCAACTAATTAATATTTAAAAAAAGTAAGCACAATTTCATAACAAGAGATTTTATTGTCATCATACATTGGTATTTTTTTAAACGAAAAATCCTAACAGAAGTTCCTAACTTTCTAAAGATAATACATTTCATAAAATTATATTTTTTTAGTTTTGTTAGCAAGGAGATTTCTATTATACAATATTTATTGGCGGATATAGCTCAATGGTCAAAGCGTTTGCTTTGCAAGCCAAAGTTTGTGGTTTCGATCCCCGACGGAGATTAAAAAAATATATTTTATTAATCGATTTCTAAAATACTCCCGGTTGGTGTGAATTTGATCCTTCACCCGCAAAATGCCAGTCATAGCCTATTCATTTGAATTGGTGGTAGACGAAAGTCGTCCCAAGAAGACCACCAATTCATGGTAAATTCCTTTAATAATAAAGGATGCTGCGTGAATCTCGGGCTGTAGTCTATGAAGTTTGCGAATCAAAGCCCCACGTGCAGCGTTTAGCCATATACACTATGGTAAGCGTCATAAAATTCCACAGATAAGACTTCAGAATTACTTTCACCATCTGTTAGTATTCTTCTGTATGTGTGTTCATAAAAACACAATAGATAATGTTTTTAATTATTTTTTATTGGTCTACTGGTTTTGCAGACATTCGTCTTTTGTCAGATTATTTTTATCAATGTCTTATTTAGTGTTATAACTAAAGAGCCCGACGGATTGTTCACATCATGAGCCACGATGGTCTTCTTCACGACATTGTGGGGGGATGGTTGAGGGTAGAAACTGTAGAGGGCAACCTAGACGGGAGTATTTGCAGCAAGTGTTCAAGGACATTAGTTGTAGCTCTTATGTTGAGCGAAGAGGTTTGCGGAGAACCGAGAGGAATGGAGATCAAGATGCAAGATTCTGTTGCTGCAAACCAATCCACCGGATCGATACTACAAAGAAAGAAATAAAAAGCACTACCTTTTTTTGATGCTGTGTTATCGCTACACTATAGATTCTTAGACTTCAGAATTTCTATCACCATCTGTCGGTATTCTCCCGTATGTGCTTATAAATACGAAATAAAAATAATAATGTCACAAAGCATACGAAAATTCCGCAATGTCTAAAAACTAAGGCGTTTAACCAATGCATTATCCTGTATTAACTTATAGCGCAGAGACGTGGAATCTAACAGCAAGTCTTACCTTTAAAATAAAGGTCACCTAGCGGGCTATGGAGAGATCCATGCTCGGAGTGTTGCTAAAATATAGAATCCGAAACGAAAAAATACGCAGAAGAACCCAAGTAGCGGATGTTACTCTAATGAAAAGGCAAACTGTAGTGGCAATGGGCAGGACATATCCGTTAAAGAGACCACGGTCGATAAGGAAGAAAAGTATTTGAATGGCGTCCAAGAACTGGCAAATGAAGCATTGGTCGACCCCCTAAAAGATGGACTGACGAAATAAGAAGAATTGCGGGAGTGAACTGGATCCGGAAGGCGGAGGATCAAAAAGGATAGAGACTTATGCGGGAGGCTTACGTTCCACAGTGGACGGATACAGGCTGATGATGAAAGCATATGACTGACTCCAGAAAATCACAAGCAAATCAAAATACAAATTGAATTAAGGCTGTCATGCAAACAATAAAATTTTCCTCACTCTAAATTACGCTAGAAAATACGTACATTTCAAAATAAAATCAGTCATTTGAAAGACAAGGCTAATAATCTTCCGACTCAAGTTTACTTCACAGCACTGTCAAAAGATTTATTAATAATAAGCAAACGGACGCCCAAAAATAAGCTTGCCTTTTTAAAGAAAATAACTCGCAATAAAAGTTTTTCGCATGACACCGAGCGTCAAATCTAATTTAGTTTTTTTTTTCGCGAGGCTGCAGAGCTTTTCGCTGGGGAGCTTTCAGATAAATTCGGATACAATGAAGAGGGAGCTTCGAAAGTTCCATTGTCGCGAGCGGGATATAATGGGCGGCGGGTGTAAGTAAACAAATGAATACTTTGTTAAATAAACTCGGAGACAAAAATGAATGAAGCGAACATCCGTTCTAGTTTTCGCCCACAAAATGCGCCACACAAACTGGACTCCAGCGGACTTTAAACTGTGGAGAGAAAAAATAACCCTTTTAAAATAATAAGCTTTAATTTCTGAATAAAGGCTTTCAACTTTTGAGTCAAAAAATAATAATTTAAAGCTCCGCAAGCATCTTGCCAAAGCATTTCTTTGGATCATCTTTATGAACGGCTGTGAGACATTGTGCTTATCTGAAAGTGATAAAAAAAGACAAGAGGTCTTTGAGATGTCTTACAGAATAATTCTCGGAATTTCCTGGAGAGACCACGTCACTTAAATTGAGATTTTTAGCATAATCAAGAAAGTTAAGCACCTAATAAGAACCATCTCAGAGAGGCGAGCCCACTCGGATCGGTCACATAATGCACCACGATGGTCTGTTTCACGACATTGTGGAGAGGATGGTTGATGGTAGAAACTTCAGAGGTCATCCTAGACGGAAGTATTTGCAGGAAGTGTTTGAGGACATAAGTTTTCGCTCGTAATTTGAGCTAAAGAGGGTTCCAGTGGACCGAGAAGACTAGAGATCGATATGCAAGATTTTGTTGCTGCAAACCAATCCACTGGATTAATACTACAAAAAGGGCTTTCAATATATGTCTCAACAGCTTATAAACATTTCAACATCAATGATTACATTTAATATACAATAATTTTATACGTTAATATGAAGCACAATAAGCACTGCTTGGACCGATGGGATACTGCAGTTTCGTGATCTATGAAATCTTCGTTAGTTCCATAGTGCACAAACGTGCTGAAGTGTAAATAACTATTTACTGCTTAAAAAAGATTCAAAATAGGGTAATTAAGTGCTGTGTAGAAGTAGAGATAAAAAAGTGGGATAGATGTAAGTAAATGACTAACAAGGAAAAAGTTTCACTACACATAAGGTAGAGAGTTAGAAAGTGGGAGTAGTGGGTGTGGTCTATGTTAGTAAATCGAAGTTGCAATACATATAAAAATATGAAACGTTGTTCTTTTTAAAGTAATATCAAAAGATACTGTAATAAATTATAATGCAGCTTTTTATATTTATAATTAAAAGTTTATTTAAATAACTTCTTTTTTTTTCGGTTTTCACGGCCAGATTTGATATTGTGGTTCTTGGATTTAGCCGTGTGAGGCGAATTTCTTCTCTCCGATATTTCGACCGCCATTGCAAAATTCATAACTTTGACAAAGTCGTCAACCCTGAAGAAGACCCCTGCAATGGCGCTCGAAATATCAGAGAGAAGAAATTCGCCACACACGGCTAAACCCAAAAGCCACAATTTAAAAGGTTATTTATTTAATGGAAAATTCTTGAGAAAAATTGATTTAATCATTAAATATATTTTATTATTTAAGATAGATAATTTATTATTTATTGATTAAGTAAGGATATGTTGTTATTTATATAAAGTTGTTTTTTTGTTTTTGTGTGTGGTACAAATTATGTAACTCATTTATATAGTAACATTACATTATTACATTCCAATTATTAAAGTAAATTACTAAAATCGATTTTTAATTTTTATCTCTTCATTATTATTTATGGGTCTCATGTATGCGTTACTGTTAGAAAATGTAAAAGCGTTTTGCTTTCAATTTATTGATCAAGTAACGTTTAATTTAATTCGTTGATATAATACGTAAATAAATTCAAAATTGAATCTCGTTATAAATGTACAGTTTATATTGTTATCGGAAGAAGTTAATGATCTTATGATTTTTATTTGATACTGTTGAACTTTAAATCTAAATCGAGTTATTTAATTCGAGTATGCTGATTGCGGGATTCGAGTAAACCTTCAGCTGTTTCCGGTCAAACTAAGCAAACAGTGCACGGTAGAGCCGCAGAGCGCATTTTCTGAACAAATCGTAGCAGTGGTCCCATACACAAGAGGCACGAATCGCACCGGCGCAGCACACAACTTGATCGTTTGTACCGGCGTAGCACACAAGTTGAACGTTCGTAGCCCAGACCGTAGAGGCGTAGCTGCTACAGTAGTAGAGTGCACTGTGCGACGGACTGTTGACGATAAACAAAGTTCGCAAATGAAGACCGGACGCGGATTTGCATAGAGAAGAGCGTCGCGACGGCGGAGAGGGGAGGGACGTCGCTTTGGATTTCGAAAGAGTAAAATAATCGAAGGAATCTATATTTTTGCGATGCATGTCGATTTTAAATATGGAAAATATTATGAAATAGTGTGATTTAAATTTCAAATAAACTCACCACGGAGATTTTGAGGGAAATGGCATTGCTGGGCGCGAGCGCTCTGAGAGGTGCAAACTGCAAGAGTTGCAGATTCCAGTGGAAGGTATTGGAGAGCAGCAAGAAGATGGTGAAGCTGACAAACAAAAGTAATCCACGCATTCCAAAAAAGAACATGTTAAATCAGAAGAAATGGTGATGACGGAATACCAAAGTTCCAGCACTGAGGATAAATCAAAGGACCGGAGTTAAATTTATATAAATTTATTTGATTCCATACCCCTTTTTATATCTTAGTCTATACAACATGAGTAAGCATTTATAAAATTAATATCAAAACATTGAATTTCATACACCGCCAAACTCCTCGATACCGTTTTGGACCTTGAACCCTTCAATTTACAAAGAGTGGCTGATTATTGTGATGATCAATGCCCTGTGTCGTACCCGACTGTATGAATCAACAGATTCCATCTAAGATAGAGAGTTTGATTATAATAATTACTTTAAAGACTTTTGGATGTTTAAAACAAAATAATTATGTTCAAAATAACGTTTTGAACACCATATGTTCCGGTTACAGACGCAGAAATGGAAATGATGAAGATAATTATACACGATTGTACAGATTGAAAAATATTTTTATATTTTTTACATTGTCGATCGTATTTAAATAAATTATTAAATTCAGTTATATAATGTAATACATGTTACATTTTGAGCAAAATAGTTGAGAAGATTCATTGAACCTGTATAATCAAGTGCAATTGATTTATATTTTTCAAAAAACGTTGACTTTAGAACAAGTAAATGAAAAGCTATTTTTAAAAAAGTTTTTATAATAAATTATATTTTTAAAACAGAAAACTAACTCAAAGTATTTTTTCACTTGCAACATTCCTTACTTTCACTCTTCAAACTCCATTTTTTTCGATATTAACTCACCATATTCTTGTTAGGTATGATTTTTGACAACTCGTTTGGTCTGAAATTACAACTGAAGCGCTGAAAGCGTTCACACTCGACCTGAAAATTCAGCAGTGCAAATTATTATTCATTAAATTCAGCCGCTAAATTCATTAATCACGTTTTTCTTTGCAGATTAAGTTCTTGTCGTTTAAAGCGCAGTGATTTTTTTTTGATGATATACAAGTATGATTTGCGAGTTTCGCCAGTAAAAAGTATATCAAAGAACCTTTTATATAACAAGATAAAAAATATTTCACTAGCAACCATTTGTATAGAGTTTATAATATTGTAAAAAAACATTTTCAGTAGCAGTGATTACGAGTAGAAAAATATCCATTTGAAAATAAAATTTTGATGAATGCATCATTTATTTGGTATCTTTACAAATATAAATCTTTTTTATGTAAGTCATATAAAATACCAGTGTATGGTGATAGTGATTCTGAAGTATTATCTGGGGAATTCAATGACGCATACCATGCTGCATATGGCTAATAGCTGCATGTGGAGTGTTGCCAACATCATAGACTACAGCCTGACATTCACGCATTATGTTTTTTATTACACGAATTCACTATGACTGGGTGGTCTTCACGGGACGACTTTCATCTACCGTCAATTTTGATGAATAGGCTTTGAATGGAATTTTACAGTTGAGGAATCAAATACACATCAACCGGGGGTATTTTAGAGCTCAAAAATCGATTGAATATATATTTTTAAAATCTCCGTCGGGGATCGAACCAACGTCCTTCGGCTTGCCAGTAAAATGCTTTAAACATTTAGTTGTAGCCACCGGCGTTCTTGTTATCATAATAACTGCCTATAAGAACATGAAAAATGGTTGTACGAAAATATCTAATCGAATAACCGGTGGTAGATAAATATAATAATGTTAAATATATATATATGTTTATAAGTGTCGGAAGCAACAGGGTCAGATCCTAACTGCCCAGAAATTATGATGGTGACATTAATGGCGTTACTCCTGGCCATCATCAGGTATTCCTGGGTGCAGCTATTCGGGCATAACGCACACTCCAGAAGGTGTGGTATAAAGATACTTTGAAAGTTGTCATTTCTAAAGATAGCTATGCACTGTTTTGGTTACTGGCTCATCATACATTTTTCAATACACTACTAAATATTTGACGTACAAGAAATGACTTGTTTCTATAGTTTCATCACCATTTTTCGGTATTCTCCTGTATGTGCTTACATAAAAATATATATATATTTACGCCAAGCTAAAACGTTTTTTAACCCTTAAATTTTTCGTATCCTCTATTCTTCACTTGTTCTATCTGTTCTGGAATTTGGCAGCTAAGTTTGGAATCCCAATAAATCCAAATACATTATCATGCTCGAAAAAATCATAAATACATTTTTCGACGTCTCTATTTTTATATTTACGGTAACTATTCATTCAATTCAATCAATTCCGAACATCATGTAACTCTTTTTCTTCTAGGAATGCTTTCTATCCGTTCGTTAGAGTCCCGGAGGAAAATTGGTGCTCTCAAACAATCTTTCCTTCTCCTTCGCGGTGCAATTCACAACCCTGCGATTCTTGAATGTTTTAACCTCTTTGTTCCAGATAAGTACACCCGTGCTCGAAGCCATCCATTGTTTTTGATCCCTGTTGCTACTTGTGGAGCTTCGAGTACTGAATTTAGTACAACGGCAATGGCGCTGCTAAATGGCCTACCAGCACACCTCATTTGTCGATGGTATTGTTCTCCTAAAACTATGTGATCTTTGACACGTGTCATCTTCATCTTCTTTTATATTATTTTTATGTTTTGTGTATCTTTTGTATGTATTGTTTATTTATGTATATCCCGATTCTTATTATTGTGTACCTTGGAACTTCGGTTCTGTAAAATAAGTGAAATAAAATATACAAGTGATTAATTAGTGTCACTCTCACTTAATTGACATTTTTCAAAATATAAAAGGAGCAAAGATAAATTTGCTATTACACTTATATCTCAAAAGTCAACTGCCATCATCAGCATCACGTACAAGTAATAAAAATGTATAATTTAATAGTAAATTTAGCATTTTTTGTAAGCATCTGGTATGGCTTAGTGGCTAACCATTTTTTTACCAAACTGAAAGTATTGGAGACGAAGATTGTTTTTCTCATCGAGTTTGTAGCTCTTACAATACCGAAATTTGTTGATATTTTTGATCCCTCCCCGTTAAACTCGTAAAATACTAGCCATTACCTATTAATTAAATTTCTGGTAAAAAAAAATCGTTCTGCGACCACTACCTATTCACGGCAATTTTCTATAATATGCATAATAAATATGCCATGTTAATGTTGGCTTGTAGTGATGATGTTGGAGAATCAACAGTCCACATAAAGAACATAGCCATATGTAACATAAAAAGCGCCATTGCATCCACAGATGAGATTTATGTATAACTATCACTATCTGTTGGTTTTTTCTTGTATGTGTTTATGTTTAGAAAATATTCCTCTTCTTCCGCATTACTGAATGTTCAAAACGTTATTTTGAACTTAACTGTGTTGTATTAAACATCCTTTTAAGTTTTTGTCAAAATCAACTCTTTATCTTAGATTTATTCAGTCAGGTACGACACAGGGCATTTTGCCAATCTATGCAAATTGAGGAGATCACGGTCCCAAACAACAAGTATTGAGGAATTTTCGGTGTACGAAATTCTATGTATTATTAATATTAATAAGGAATGCTTACGCATCGATACGGAGCATGGACCATCCCAATAATCTGCCACTCTGTGTGGATTGAAGGGATCATGGTCTAAAAATGGTATCGAGGAATGTGCAGTGTATGACATTTAATTTATTTATATTACTTTTGTAACTGCTTACTCATGTTGTAAATTAGCGTATGAAAAAAGGTTCTCGTATTAAATAAATTAGTATTAACTCATCTCCGGTCTTTGTTCCTATCCTCAGTGCCGGATACTTGGTATTCCGGCATCAACATATAAGCTGATGCTGTAATTTGGGACCGCGACCTCAGTTCCGAAACACTGAAAATCCTGGAATCTAAAAAATACTGTGTGCAGCCGCATAATAGATTTTTAGCATAAATACGTACGTATAATGCGAAGTTTATCATTAGTTGGATGGTATGAAAAATGACGATGTCCAAATACCTTTAAAAATCAATTAATATTTTTACCTACAAACTATCTTGAATCTAACAAAATCTGATAACCATATGCTTCAGCCAGAAAGCAGCTATATGAAAAAATGTATTCAATCATACAAACCAAATAAAAAAGCATCATTCATAACGTTAAAGTATAAAAAGGCAATTGATGAAAATATGTCGATATATTTAATATATAACTGGCGGGTGTAGCTCAATGGTAATGCTGGTGGGTATAGCTTAATAGTCAAAGAGTTTTCTTGACAAGACAAATACCGAAGGTTCGATCTAAGCAATTATAGTTAAGAAATGTTCATTATTATAAAAATGTCTCGACATCAGGTGGATGATTGACCTGACGTTCCAAAAGATAATTAGTAACTCAAAAATACGAAGGAAATTAAACATAAAATAAATTGCTTAACAAATTACATCGCGAGTTAAAAAAAGTTAATTATCCCTTCCTTAGTGACACTTTCAGCTTAACATAAATACGCTGAAAAGTTTTTCAGGACTCGCTGAAAATTTCCCGGCTGCTAAATTCACCAGTAATTATTTATCTTTTGCGTTGCCTTTCCGGTAAACTCAAAGCTTAGCAAAGTAGCAAACCCGCCCTTTATCTTTTGAGCTTCGAAGCTTGGAAAACAGATATCGCTAGTGCGCGCCTCATTAAGACCCATGGAATATCCAGTTTCAAAACTGTACCGAAGGAATAACCGAAATCTGAAAATGTGTTTCGTAATAATTTTAAGATTAACGAGAACAGAATGGAAAATATTTTATTATTTTGCATTGATTTGTTATTTCTTCATTTTTGTTATTTCGAAATATTAATATAAATATTTGTTATTTTTTTATTTTTTATTACTTATAAATTCTTAAATGAAATTCATTCTTGGAGTTTTCCAAAACAAAAATATCCAAAGAAAAAATCAAGTAGTGAAGGCTAATTAAAGAATAGGCACACTCAAGTGGCAATAGGCATATGAGTCACAGAGATGACGGTCCATAATAAAAAAAGTGTTGGAGTGCCGTATTACAACTGTTAAACGGAGCATTGGCTAACCCCCTATAAGATGAATGCACTGAAGAATAGCGAGATTAACTTGGATGCAGACAGCGGAGTATTGAGAAGGATGGAGACTCACGTTGATGTGAAGTCTATAACGTGATTATTTTTTTAATTGTTGTTAAGTGGTTAAATGACACAACAGATAACTACATGTCTAGTATACAAAACAAAGGTATGCTTATGGATGTTTCTTCTTCGTAGTATCAATCCGGTGGATTGGTTTGCAGCAACAGAATCTTGCATCTCGATCTCCATTCCTCTCGGTCCTCCGCAACCCTTGCTTATGGATGTTTAAATATCGATTTATATGTGTATTTATAAATTATATATTTTTTTATTTTTTGTTGAAATATTTGGAGAAATAAATAGTAAACAGTAAAATATGATTTTCGAAATCGTTAAAAACATATTAAATGAACAAACATCAAACTTCTTCTTCATATCAGCGACCTCAAATTATTTCTGCTCAGTATCTGGCAACATCAATATATGTTGACTAGCATTAGGTCTTGAGGAGTGCAGCTTGTTGGGCACATGGAGCAGGATCTTAGGTGTGAGATGGTCTGCAGGTCTCCGCAATCGCACAATAATGACTCTCCCTGCCGAAGCATTCACCACCGCTCGAGGTTGTCCTTTGTTCTACCAACTCCGGTTCTTAATCTATTCAGGGATTTCCAGGTCCGCCAGTCAAGGTTCTTGCCAGTTGGGAGGACTTCCTTTGGAGATATGAAATCCTCTGATGCGACTTGTTGCCAGAGCTGGAGTCTATGTGAGATGTTGTGTGGATTTCAGAAAGCTGCTTCGCAACTTCAGTCTGAGTGATGGAGGTATCCGATTAAACAAGCAGTGAGATGGTTGGTTGATTGCCTTATGCATTTCTTTGGCGCATATGACTTTTTGTCTTATGTTTGGTGGTGCGATACCAGCCAAGGGGTATGGTTTTGAAATAGCTGTTGGTTTGAAGCAGCCTGTGACTACTCTGCGTGGATCATTCAGGGTCAAACATTAATGCTTTGAATGAACCGTTGCTTACACAAGTCTTGAACTCTCTCTGTTGTAGAAAACTATCGAGAACTATGCATATGATGTATTCTGTGCGATTCCGGTATGCTGTACTGATGATTTGAGTTCATACAAGGGTGATGAGAGCTTGCAGTATTTTATCGCGGCAATTTGTGGCCATTCATTTTGGCATTTTTCTTGTTGTGTTATTTACTGTCAAAACAACACCAAAAAATAACATTTAATAAATATTTAAAATAAATTAGTATTTGTGTTAACATCAGCTTGATATAGCTCCTTAAGGCTGATGCCGTAAAGCCTAGAAAAATTATCTTTTGTCTCTTATTTTTGTTCGCTCCCATGATATGCACAACTGATGTATGTTTTAATTGTATAATAAAACACGGCGCTTGCATACGACATTTTATTTGTTATGATAGTCAGCCCATTTCCTGTTGGCTCCACTGTCATCTTGAATTCACTTTTTCTTCAGCGACGGTTGGCAGCATGAGATGAGGGCGCGCCGTCAGTTGACAGTTGGAGCTAGCTCGCGACCGTTATAGCGCGCCTAATGGCATGCGCCACGACGGTCTTTTTGTTGCAAGTGCTTAACAAATAAACGCGAATTGTGAAACGAAAACAAGTTCTTTGTATTGGGAACCTGATCCTGCATCCTGTCAGTCAGTAAATCGATATCAAACTTCGAAAGGAGGATCTCAGTGTGCTACTTGTATTTATATATTGTGATGATGTAATAAGTGTATGCTAAATCCTTTTCCTCTTTTGGAGGGATGTGCTGAAAGTTGGTCCGCTTTTTCAATATAAAGGCAAATCTTTTATGCTCGCATGATATGAAATTTCGTAAATCTCTGTGAAGTGGCTCAGAAAGGAATGGCTTTGGGTAGATTTCAGGATTTGCCAGATTTTGTGGGTGATACATCAAACAAGGGCTGTCACATAATATAACATTTTTAACAGTTAAATATTCATGATTTAATTATTTAATATAATGAGTAATAAACAACTCATTGAAAATCAATTTCTTCGCTTTGTTGGAAAACAATACTTTAGAGTATTGTGGTTTTGAGTTAAACCGTGTGTGGCGAATTTCTTTTAACAAATATTTCGACCGCCATTGCAGGGGTCCTCTTCAGGATTGATGATTTAGTTGTTATTTAGCTGTGAGTTTGTGTCAGATTATTTTTTTACGAGCGTTATAGAATAACGCTCGTAATAATATATATATATATATGTATATGGCTTATTTTTACATGAATCACGTAAGATGAGTTCTCTATTAGGGGACTGCAGTTTCGATTAACTCGTAGCCTTTCTCAATCCTTCTCTTGTTAAGAGATAACTGAGCTGCGATAGTACTTTTCAAGTGGATTACTCATTTTATGTAGGAGAGGAGGTAGGGGTGTGTCTTTCAGAGAATATAAGTGAGGAAGTCAGATAGGGTAGCAAGGGTGAAGATTTTTGTTGTAAGAAAATGTTTTTTTTTAGGGCTTTTTATGTATTTGCATGCAGGAGAGCACAGCCGGTAACGACCAGTGCACTCTATTGTACTTTATAAACACTATAAACGTTTATTGTGTTCGTGTTTGTGTGTGGGTTGGGTAGATTGCAAGTGAATTTTTATCTGTGTCTTGAAGAGACCCGTATTGTGGGAAGAAGGAAACACAGACGCTGGAAGAGCATTCCAAAGCTTACCGGTGGTATAAATACCGCCGGTAAGCTTAAGGAAGGAACTTTGGAAACTGTCAGTTCTTGGTCGACAAACATTAACCGTGTATAGATTTTCGGCAAATGTAAGACGAGTTTGTCGGTTGTGGGTGGGTGCAGGAGGAATTAGTTCTTTAAGTTCCGAAGAGCAGCGACCGTGGTAATAACGGTAGAAAAAACTAAGTTAACAAATCTTACGCATGTGTTCCATTGATTGCAGGTTAGACGTAAGTGTGTCATCGTTTATCAAATGAAATACTCTTCTTTGAACTGAGTTAATTAAGCTTAGAAGTTATTTTGGGGCTCCAATCCAAAGGTGACTGCAATATTTAAGAATAGGTCAGATTTATCCTTTATATAGAAGAATAAGTTGTTTACCGTTAAAATACTGACGTGATCTATATGTAATACATCCATTTCTAAAATTTCATATATTCAGATCTTTTTTTATGTATATAATAAACGTTATACCGATTTCTTAATTCATTGTTAATATAAAATTACAGGTAAGCAATTTATTAAATTATATCTAGAGTTTATTTATTGAATAACTAGGTCTCATATAAAGATTTGGTTGGCCTAGTAATAATTGAAAATAAAGTTCCCGGGTGCAATATCCCATTTCGAAAATGACTTCATTACTACCACGAGGCTGTACGATTATTGGGAAGTAAACCCACGAATAATTTTT
Organism: Glossosoma conforme; assembly: GCA_022606575.1. Classification (NCBI taxonomy): domain Eukaryota; kingdom Metazoa; phylum Arthropoda; class Insecta; order Trichoptera; family Glossosomatidae; genus Glossosoma; species Glossosoma conforme. The sequence continues at coordinate 1,836,337 of JAGTXR010000058.1, read as the reverse complement.
AACTTAATAAGGTCAAAATGTGCTCGGAAAACGTTATTTATATATTCGCTTGTATTAATAATAATTGAACCTTGTTTTAAACGTGAATTACGTATATTTTAATTCGTACAACGTATCTTCGTTGTTTTCATAATAAAATAAATAAATAATACCCTATGAAAATCTAACGGCTGTTAAGCAGTTATAAATTGGCAGGATATATAAATAATTAATTGTAATTAATAACAGTTTAGATTAGGTTTCCATTAGTTATTTATTAACAATACATTAATTTTTTCCACTCTAGAAAACATTACTGCTGTATACATTTTATAACTGACCACATTCATGCTGACAGTTTATTGAGTTGACTGCCGATTAATTTTATTCACTGCTAATTGATTTCACTGCAAAAACGTTGAATTAGTTACTGAACAAAAAAATACAGACAATTCACAACAAGCGCCTTCAGTAAAAATATATGGGTATATATAATGGGTATACTCAAAATAATACTTGTTAATTAAAAAAAGTAACTGCGGCCAAGGTTGAATACAGACTAAACTTTGGGCTTGCAAACAGTTCGTGGTTAGAATCTCAGCATCTGCAGTTTTTTTTATACGATTTATTTTTACGAGAAATGTCATACAACATGTTATTTGTTGTAAATTTTTAAATACGAATGAATTTGAAAATTATTTATATAGACGTTTAATTATATAAGTATAAGAATTTGTAAAAATATTTGCCTGAAATATATAGTTGAACATATATCTTGTTGTCGTACAGCAGTTTTTTTCTCCGATTTTGATTAAAGATATGTAATAAAGATGATGTTTGCTGTAGATTTATATATGCATCATCATCAGCCTGTGTCCGTCCACTGTTGAACGTAGGCCTCCCGCATGAGTCTCCATCCTCTTCGATCCTCCGCCTTCCGCATCCAGGTCACTCCCGCTATTCTTCTTATATCGTCAGTCCATCTTGTAGGGGGTCGGCAAATGCTTCGTTTGCCAATTCTTGGGCGCCATTCCAGTACTTTTCTACCCCATCGACCGTCGTCTCTTCGACAGATATGTCCTGCCCATTGCCACTTGAGTGTGCCTATTCGTTGGGTAGCATCCACTACTTGAGTTCTTCTGCGTATTTCCTCGTTTCGGATTCTATCTTTTAGCGACACTCCGAGCATGGATCTCTCCATAGCACGCTAGACGACTTTTATTTTATGGGTAAGACTTGCTGTCAGATTTAACTCTCTGCGCCATAAGTTAATACAGGGAGGATGCATTGGTTAAACGCCTTTGTTTTAAGGCGTTGCGGAATTTTCACTTTAAAAATGTACTTTAGTTTTCCAAATGCTGCCCATCCCAGTTGTATGCGCCTGTCGATTTCTTTTGATTTCAGCCTAGTTGTATTACTTGTCCCAGATAGGTATAGCCATGTTATATGTGCATATCAGTTTAATTGGTTTTGAAAATATTAAATTTGTGACAAATTATTGGGGAAACACATTTTTTTTCTTTTTTTTACATATTCTACTGCGAGATGAAACTTTTCCCACACGGCTAAGAGCATCAGTTACATTGTACAACTGCTAAGTAGTTATTGTAGGGTGTAGAGACTCACGCTCTACGGCGTAGAGTCGGTAACAGTTTGGTCGTCCGAGGCAACAGTAACGTATCCGCTGACATCATAAAATAGGGGTTAGTTAGAAGCCGGTTGCTAGAAAGTTTGAGTGAGGCTACAGTGTTGGCGGTGTAGGCGACCATGTAGAGTCATGCATCAGTGGCCCTTACAAATTTGTAGAGAAAATGTAACAATTTTTTTTTATGTAAACGCATGCAGGAGAGCACAACCGGTCAAGACCAGTGCACTCTATGACGCTCAGCCAGGGAGGCTGGACGCTGCAGGTGGGAAACGTGTGTTGTGTTCGTATTTGTGTGGAAGTTGGGGAGATTGCAAGTGTATATTTATCTGTTTCTTGAAGAGATCCAGATTGTAGGAAGGAGGAAACACAGACGCTGGAAGAGCATTTCATAGCTTACCGGTGGTATTAGGGAAGGAACTTTGTAAGCTGCCAGTTCTTGGTTGACATATATTAACCGTGTATGGATGTTCGGCAAGTGTAAGACGAGTTTGTCGGCTGTGAGTGGGTGCAGGAGGAATTAGTTCTTTAAGTTCCGAAGAGCAGTGACCGTGGTAATAACGGTAGAAAAGACTAAGAGAACCAATCTTACGTCTGTGTTCCATTGATTGTAGATTAGACGTAAGAGTGTCATTGTTTATCAAACGAATTGCTCTTCTTTGAACTGAGTCAATTAAGTTTAGAAGGTATTTTGGGGCTCCAATCCAAAGGTGACTGCCGTATTCAAGGATAGGTCGGATTTGTCCTTTATATAGAAGAAGAAGTTGTTTATCGTTGCAATACCGACGTGATCTATATAATACACCTAATTTTAGGGAAGCGAGACCGGCTGTACACTTAATTGACTCGTAATATTTGACATTATTCGATATTGATAATCCAAGCATGTTACGCTGATTAAGCTTGTGACTAAATGCAGACTGATTGAATAATAAAAAATACAAATATACATACTTTGAATATATACTATAGCGACATCTATCATACGATGATAACAATGATATAAATACAAGTTCCAAGACGAGTCAGCTCAGGCGGAGAAATGGCCACGGTGGCCGAGCGGTATAAATACCTGGCCAAAAGTGTTGGTTCCGAAGGTCCGCAGTTCGCATACCGCTCCTGCCGATATTTTTTTTGAATGAATTGACTCGTTTAAAGAATTTTATGTATAGTGTATGTATATTTTACTAATAATATTGTAATAAAGTCAATGATCTAAGTAGATTAGAATATTGAAATAATAATATAATATTCAAATAAATATTTAAAAATCCATATAAAAAATATGTATAAAAGAAAAAAGTTAATTTATCGAAGCTTTTCGGTACTATCCTGCAACCAATCAGTGTTTTTATGCGACTTTTTTCAGCCATAGCAAGTAAATAATAACACAACTGAAATTTCTCAGTTGTTTTTCAGAGTTTGAGCTGTTATTTATGCAGGAGCCACGCGAGAAGAAACAGATGCTGGACCACTGGGTGCAGCAGATGACTAATGTAAGAACATTTAAGAGGGAAGAGGTATTTCATATCTCAAACAGTGTTATACCGGAATGCCCGAGAGGAATATAACATATTACTCTTAACAGTACTGCATACTGCATTACTGTTAATTTAATCATTCATATAAATCAAATAATAAAATTAAAACGACAGCAAAATCAGCAATTGCGCGTGTGAAACCAACGAGTCTTGAAGTGATAAAATTACCATGATTCCAATAAAAATAGCGTATATAAAATGAAATAGCAATAGTAGTACTTTGAACATATAGTATAGAGACATCTATCACACGATGATAACAATGACATAAATAAATACAAGTTCCAACGCGAGTCAGCTCAGGCAAAGAAATAGCTGCGGTTGCTAAGCGGTATGAATACCTGGGCAAATGGTTGGTTCCAAGGCCTTCGGTTCGCATCCCGCTTCTGCCGATATTTTTTCTGAATGAACTGACTCGCTTAAAGAATTTTATGTATAGTATATGTATAATTAATTACCAAATACATTACATTTGGTCACCGAGCTCGTAAGTTGATATATAACTATTTACCTATTGATATCAGCTTGATATAGTTCCTTTTTAGGCTGATGTCGTAAAGCCTCGATCTTTAGTCTCTTATTTTTGTTCACTCACCTGACATGCACATCTCATGTTAGTTAAAATTGTATAATGTTAAGCGGCGTTAGCATACGCCAAAATATTCGTTTTGAAAGTTGGCCCATTTTTGTTGGTGCCAATGTCATCTTGAATTCACTTTTTCTGCAGCGATGATTGGTGGCGCCGAGATATCAGAGCGCGCCATCAGTTGGAACTCGTGATCGTTAGGGCGTGCGCCTAACAGCGCGCGCCACAACGGTTTTTTGTTGCTTAAGTATTTGACAAATAAACCGTGATAATATGTGAAACGAAAACAAGTTATTTATATTGTGAACCTGATCCTGCATCCTGTCATTCAGTAAATTGATATAATACATTGAGATGAGGATATCACTATTTAAACTAGAATATTTAACTGATAAAATGTTAAAATACTTTTAATTTTAGTAATTGCAGTCAAATATTGAAAATATATTAATTATATGAATATTTTAGGTAAATTTTCCTGTACAACTTTTTTTAAATATAAAAATATGGTCCTACTTGTAGGAATATCAGAGAAATACGGTAAAATAATTCATTCCGAAAGTGACAAATGTGATTTATTCAGTTTTCATCACATTATTAATTGAAGGCGTCAACTGCATTAGAAATGTAAACTTAGATCTTTAAAAAAGTGATTATTTCTGTATAACTTCAGATACATTTTCTGAAATTCTTTGTTCTTCATGGATAACAAGCCACCCTAAGGTAGCTTAAGGCTGAATTAAGGTGATTTGTGCCGCGAATTTTGAACTGAGTATTAGAAAGGTATGTGTATTTTTTTAAGCAGTTGCCCATATTTCCAAATGTTATTTTTATAAAGTATCCAAATTACAGTTCAGCATTATTCGGAATACAAAAAAACTATTAAGTAAACTTCAAATAAATTATATATATATAATTATATTGTTTAACAATAAATATTACATTAGAATATTATAAATTACAAGTATATAGAATAGATGAATGTATAAGAAATTATCAAAAAAGAAAGTAGAATATATGAGAAATTATTTAAAACAAAGAAACAATTTCGATTATATAAAAAAAAAAAAATATTATAAATTATATGAAATATCTGTCAATATCCAAAAGAAGGTAATCACCAAATATTCTTGACATGCTTCTTTTTGTTGTTGCGACGATCAAAGCTTGAAGAATATTTGCTGCTGGTTTGGGTATTGTATCCAGGGCCGCTGCTAGAGCTGCTAGAATGACCGTAAACTGAAGATACACCACTTCCTCCACCGCTTCCTCCACCGCTTCCACCACCGCTTCCTCCACCGCTTCCACCACCGCTTCCACCACCGCTTCCTCCACCACTTCCACCTCCGCTTCCACCACCACTTCCACCTCCTCCACCGCTTCCTCCTCCACCGCCGCTTCCACCGCCGCTTCCACCACCGCTTCCTCCTCCACTTCCTCCGCCGCTTCCGCCACCACTTCCACCGCCACTTCCACCACCACTTCCACCTCCTCCTCCACTTCCACCTCCTCCTCCACTTCCACCACCACTTCCACCACCGCTTCCTCCTCCACTTCCTCCGCCGCTTCCACCACCACTTCCTCCACCGCTTCCTCCTCCACCACCGCTGCCTCCACCGCTTCCACCACCGCTTCCTCCTCCACTTCCTCCTCCACTTCCTCCGCCGCTTCCGCCACCACTTCCACCACCACTTCCACCTCCTCCACCACTTCCTCCACCGCTTCCTCCACCGCTTCCTCCACCGCTTCCACCACCGCTTCCTCCACCGCTTCCTCCACCGCTTCCACCACCACTTCCTCCACCACTTCCACCACCACTTCCTCCACCGCTTCCACCACCACTTCCTCCACCACTTCCACCACCGCTTCCTCCTCCACTTCCTCCACCGCTTCCACCACCACCACCGCTTCCTCCACCACTTCCTCCACCGCTTCCACCACCGCTGCACCACCGCTTCCACCACCGCTTCCTCCTCCACTTCCTCCTCCACTTCCTCCGCCGCTTCCGCCACCACTTCCACCACCACTTCCACCTCCTCCACTTCCACCACCACTTCCTCCACCGCTACCACCGCTTCCACCGCTTCCACCACCGCTTCCACCACCGCTTCCTCCACCACTTCCACCACCGCTTCCACCACCACTTCCCCTCCTCCACCGCTTCCTCCACCACCGCCGCTACCACCACCACTTCCACCACCACTTCCTCCTCCACCACTTCCTCCACCGCTTCCACCACCACTTCCTCCACCACTTCCTCCACCGCTTCCACCACCGCTGCCTCCACCGCTTCCACCACCGCTTCCTCCTCCACTTCCTCCTCCACTTCCTCCGCCGCTTCCGCCACCACTTCCACCACACCACTTCCACCACCACTTCCTCCACCGCTTCCTCCACCGCTTCCACCACCGCTTCCTCCACCGCTTCCACCACCGCTTCCTCCACCGCTTCCACCACCACTTCCTCCACCACTTCCACCACCGCTTCCTCCACCGCTTCCACCACCACTTCCTCCACCATTTCCACCACCGCTTCCTCCTCCACTTCCTCCTCCACTTCCTCCGCCGCTTCCGCCACCACTTCCACCACCACTACCACCTCCTCCACCGCTTCCTCCACCGCTTCCTCCACCGCTTCCACCACCGCTTCCTCCACCGCTTCCACCACCGCTTCCTCCACCACTTCCACCACCGCTTCCACCACCACTTCCCCCTCCTCCACCGCTTCCTCCTCCACCGCCGCTACCACCACCACTTCCACCACCGCTTCCTCCACCGCTTCCACCACCGCTTCCTCCTCCACTTCCTCCACCGCTTCCTCCACCACTACCGCCACCACTTCCTCCACCGCTTCCACCACCGCTGCCTCCACCGCTTCCACCACCGCTTCCACCACCACTTCCACCTCCTCCACCGCTTCCACCACCACTTCCTCCTCCACCACCGCTTCCACCACCACTTCCTCCACCACCACCACTTCCACCTCCGCTTCCTCCACCGCTTCCACCACCGCTTCCTCCACCGCTTCCACCACCGCTTCCTCCACCGCTTCCACCACCACTTCCTCCACCACTTCCACCACCGCTTCCTCCACCGCTTCCACCACCACTTCCTCCACCACTTCCACCACCGCTTCCTCCTCCACTTCCTCCACCGCTTCCACCACCACTACCGCCACCACTTCCTCCACCGCTTCCACCGCTTCCTCCTCCACTTCCTCCACCGCTTCCACCACCACTACCGCCACCACTTCCTCCACCACTTCCACCACCGCTGCCTCCACCGCTTCCACCACCGCTTCCTCCTCCACTTCCTCCTCCACTTCCTCCGCCGCTTCCGCCACCACTTCCACCACCACTTCCACCTCCTCCACCGCTTCCTCCACCGCTTCCTCCACCGCTTCCACCACCGCTTCCTCCACCGCTTCCACCACCGCTTCCACCACCACTTCCTCCACCACTTCCACCACCGCTTCCTCCACCGCTTCCACCACCACTTCCTCCACCACTTCCACTACCGCTTCCTCCTCCACTTCCTCCACCGCTTCCACCACCACTACCGCCACCACTTCCTCCACCGCTTCCACCACCGCTTCCTCCTCCACTTCCTCCACCGCTTCCTCCACCACTACCGCCACCGCTTCCTCCACCGCTTCCACCACCGCTTCCTCCACCACTTCCACCACCGCTTCCTCCACCACTCCACCACCGCTTCCACCACCACTTCCCCCTCCTCCACCGCTTCCTCCTCCACCGCCGCTACCACCACCACTTCTACCACCGCTTCCTCCACCGCTTCCCACCACCGCCTCCTCCACTTCCTCCACCGCTTCCTCCACCACTACCGCCACCACTTCCTCCACCGCTTCCACCACCGCTGCCTCCACCGCTTCCACCACCGCTTCCACCACCACTTCCACCTCCTCCACCGCTTCCACCACCACTTCCTCCTCCACCACCGCTTCCACCACCACTTCCTCCACCACCACCACTTCCACCTCCGCTTCCTCCACCGCTTCCACCACCGCTTCCGCCACCACTTCCTCCACCGCTTCCTCCTCCACTTCCTCCGCCACTTCCACCACCGCTTCCTCCTCCACCCACCCACCACCACCACTTCCACCCACCACCACCCCTCCACTTCCACCACCACCACCTCCACTTCCACTTCCACCTCCGCCTCCACTTCCACTTCCGCCACCGCCACCACTTCCACTTCCACCGCCGCCTCCATATCCACCGCCACCTCCACTTCCACTTCCTCCACCGCCTCCACTTCCACTTCCGCCACCGCCTCCATATCCACCGCCGCCTCCACTTCCTCCACCGCCTCCATATCCACCACCGCCTCCACTTCCACTTCCGCCACCGCCTCCACTTCCACTTCCACCGCCGCCTCCATATCCACCACCACCTCCGCTTCCACTTCCGCCACCGCCTCCATATCCACCACCGCCTCCACTTCCTCCACCGCCTCCATATCCACCACCGCCTCCACTTCCACTTCCACCACCGCCTCCACTTCCACTTCCACCGCCGCCTCCATATCCACCACCACCTCCGCTTCCACTTCCGCCACCGCCTCCATATCCACCACCGCCTCCACTTCCACCACCGCCTCCATATCCACCACCACCGCCACTTCCTCCTCCACTACCTCCTCCACTGCCTCCACCACTTCCACCACCACTGCTGCCACCGAATACGGGATAGTAATCATATGGCCTGTAGTTTCTATGCCTATAATATTTCAGCTTTCTTGGCGGTGGAACTGAAAATTATTAATATTTATTAGTTTTCCTTCAAGTATCCATTTATGAAATATCTTATTAAATAGGATTTAATCGATTTCAATGGCTCATTTTGAAAATTTAGTTTATTCGGTTCGGGTTTTTTAACTTGACACGTACACGTACACGTACACGTACACGTACAACAGTACTGGAAGATCTGACCTTTGGATGTTGCCAAGTGCTGAAAGAAGATTTTAATCCACCAACATCATAGACAACAGCTTGGCATCCATTTTTACAGGATCTTTGAATGGATAGTGTTAACGGGACGACTTTCGCGTTCCACCAATTTTAATTGATAGGCTATGATTGGCATTTTATGGAAGAGAGATCACTTAAATACAAGTCGTTTCTGTGTATAAATGAAGTTTGTAAATTAAGAAATATGTTTTTTTTACATTTTTGATGGGGATCGAACCCACGACCTCTCAATGGGAAGCAAAGATTTTGTCTCGAAGCCGTTATCTTTAGTTAAATGAAATTTCTTCTTCTTTCGTTCCATATCTGAAACATATGGCCGCCGCAAATTGTTGCAACTCAGTTCTGTCAGTTTCTACTGATCATTCCGTGTTCCAGGTCATATATGCGCATGAAGGTCCACTTGGAAATATATAGTATGTGGTTACTGAATAATCCAGAGCAGAAGTTTGAGTGTGTAAAGAGGGAGTAACTGCAGCATCCGAGGAATATTTTTGATACATTTGTTAAATGTATTTAATATGTATTGAATTCAATGAATATAATGAAAAAAAAAAATGATTTGAGAAAATGACGAAAAAGAATGATATTGTCTCTTATTTCTGTTCGCTTGTTGAACATGTATGTATCGCCATATTGGCGTTTTGGACAAGTCCGGTCACGGAAGTAACGTCAGTTATACAAATCGCCACTTGTGGCGCTGGGTGTGACCGATAATGGCGCGCAGTCAGTCAATCGTGAGCTGACGGCGGCGAGACATAATCATATTATCGTGGCCCGGTCTGAATGCTGTGGTCTGGGTCAGAAGTTTGTAAAGTTATCGAAGTATATATGTCAATTTGTTTTAGAAAAAATCTTTGTGTTGTTAATCTGCTCTTCATCTTGCTACAACGCGACTTAATAACTACCTTTTTAGAGAGAAGGATGTTAATATGTATTATAAAATGTTATAAAATATACATAAAATGTACCCGAATTTAGCTCTGGGAGGGAGGCAGAGCTGACATGGGATGAAGCTAGGACCATACCATCTGACAGCGCTTTTATGGCGGCAATTTGTGATGACCAATTTGCCAGCGGGTATGGCTTGGTGGTTAAAGCGTTTGTTAACTAAGCCGAATCCGGTGGCTTCGATTGCCAACGGAGAACCAAAGATATAATATTTAATTAATTTCTAAGTCTGAATTCAACCCCTTACGCGTAAAATGCCAGTCATAGCCTTTAAAATTTCAAAAAATAGATAGTACACAAAAAATCATTCCGTGAACACTACCCGTTCATAGTGTATTCTTGTAATTAATGTGTGTTGCTTGAGTTTCGGGCTGTTATGTATAACGGTAGCGGATCAACACTCGTTAAGCAGCATAAAATCCATTATGAGATTTCATCATCGCCATATTTGGTATACACCGCACGAGAGAAGCCCAGTTCAGACATAAGGTCAACGAATTTGTTTTTAGAAGTAATTTCGTAGAGTCTTCTATTTAGTGAATTTTGGTGCATTTTATTAAAATTCTGGTATATTTGTGTATTTCTTTTCTTTTTAATCGTTAATTTGAAATGTTTTTTTTTACTTCAATTAATAAAAATGAAGACATTGACTTTTTTATTGATTTAGAAACGTATTAACTTAGATGTAATGTTTTAAAAAGTGGAAAATAAATAAATTAATTTGAATTGTACAGTTGGGTTGAGCCTGTCCTTAAGACAAGATAGTCTAGGCCTCAAAAACGTAAGGCTAATAACCAGATTTTCTAAAAAAACGATTAAAAAATCAACCTACAGCCAACTTTTCTTCAAGTACTCGGATTTCTGCTCTGGAGGTTGTCGGAAACCATATATGTTCCCAAGTGGACCTTGATAGAACGAGAAAAAAATAGCTGACAGAACAACGGGGAAATTTATGTTCCATACATGAAGTGGATATGGAAAGCAAAAGAATTGAAAGAAAAACTCTTGTATGTGTTTACATAAATAATATGTACTATCTTAGTGTGGGATCGGATATGGAATTGTTGATCAAAAAGGATATAATACATATTTTATTAATTACCTGCGGGAGCTCCAGGAAAGGCACTTGCTTCATCTACGTACAATAGACACGCCATTGCTATGGCGATGCCTGCGAAGATGATCAGTTTCGACATCTTGTTATTGATTGTTGTGCTGCTTCTCACCATTCAACAAGAGACACCAAAGTCCTCGAACTAAACAAGAACAGAACTGAGTGTGCCTTTGAAATAATTCCAGCACTTTTATATGAAACTGGGAAACTATTAAACTTTACACATTTCTAACCAACCATCAGTTTGATCAAATTGCCGCATACAGCCAAAGACTAACTGATAATTGTGCCTTTTCAAAACGTTCTTCTTCGTAGTATCAATCCGGTGGATTGGTTTGCAGCAACAAAATCTTGCATCTTCATCTCCACTCTTCTTGATCCTAACTTGAGATGCAATCATTTTTGCTGATACATGGGATGTCTTTTAGACCTTTAATGTGGTATTTTCCCCTTTATTTCCACATCCTAATGCCGTTGACCATAAAGGTTCATCCGCCTTAAGAGAGCATTAACTACCTCCAGGACAATAGAGTGCCCTAACTAGCTTGACCTGATGAGGTTAGCTGGGTGTTAGCTTATACCGGCCAACATTCGGTCCCTGTCTATATTGTTCAAAACGTCTTTCATATATGCGGATGACTTAGGTTTGGCAGCACAAGCAGTAACGTTTGAAGAAGTTGAGGACATCCTAAGCCAGGGACTCAACGAGATGTCCCATTACTACGAAACCAACCATCTCAAACCTAACCCATCAAAGACACAAGTCTGCTGTTTCCACCTTAGGAACAGGGAAGCTAACAGAAAGCTTCGTGTCACGTGGGAAGGTAGAGTACTGGAACATAGCGACCATCCAAAATACCTCGGAGTCACTCTAGATCGCACCCTCACCTTCAGGCGTCATTGCAGCAACACCAAACAGAAAGTTGCAACAAGGAACAACCTCATCCGCAAACTGACCAACACTCACTGGGGAGCCCAACCACCCCTTCTTCGTACCTCAGCTTTAGCACTTTGTTTCTCAGCCGGAGAATATGCGGCACCAGTGTGGGGTCGATCAGCCCACTGTAATCAAGTGGATACTGCCCTGAATGATGCATGCAGAGTCGTCACAGGCTGCCTCAAACCAACACCCATTTCTAAACTATACCCCTTGGCTGGTATCGCACCACCGAACATAAGACGCAAAGTCATATGCGCCGAAGAAATGCGTAAGGCAATCAACCAACCGTCCCACTGCTTGTATAATCAGATACCCCCAACACCAAGATTGAAGTCTCGAAGCAGCTTTCTGAAATCCACACAACCTCTCACATCCGGCCCTGAAAATGAGAGACTCCAACTCTGGCAACAAATCGCACCAGAGGATTTCATTACTCCAAAGGAAGGCCTCCCAACTGGCAAGAGCCTTGACTGGCCGACCTGGAAATCCCTAAACAGATTAAGAACCGGAGTTGGTAGAACAAAGGACAACCTCGAGCGGTGGGGAATGCTTCGGCAGGGAGAGACACTATTGTGAGACTGTGGAGACCTGCAGACCGCCTCACACCTACGATGCTGCTCCATGTGCCCAACAAGTTGCACATCTCAGGACCTAATGCTGGGCAACACACGAGCTATCGATGTTGCCAGATATTGGGAAAAAATAATTTGACGTCGCTGACACGAAGAAGAAGAAAACGTTATTTGAACATATATTTGAACATCTACATCCAAAAGACTTTAAAATATGAATGTTTATAAATGAGAATCAAAATCTCTTTCTTAGCTCGAATTTTATGATAGTAATTTTACGCACGTCGCTGACATAATAATATCAAATTATGTGGAAGGGCACATTCCCTTACCAATTCTCACATTCTGATATCACATGAGGTGCTGATCATCAAAATATTATTTTTTTGTAACTTCAGTTCTGTGAAATAAATAAATAAATGTGTTTACATCCAAAAATCCTTGAAAAACAACAAGTAAAAGTTTTTTGTAACATCTATTGTATAATGTGTTAAAAATCGTGACTATTATTATAAATTGATAAATAATTCTTAAATAAATTTTAATGCATAAGCCATGAATTCGTGATATAATAAAAACATACTTTTATGTATCTATGAAATATGAAAGTAAATATTTGTTATGTTTTGTTATCAAGTGTAGTTTTTTTTTTTTTTATGTAAACGCATGCAGGAGAGCACAACCGGTCAAGACCAGTGCACTCTATGACGTAATATGTAATCAAAAATAATTAGGCAATTATTGTTCTGAGACGTGCTTAGTGACAGTAAAAAAATATTTTACTCCTATTAAAGCAGCGTTTCTCAAGGCTCGTATTTCTCCGGTCAAAATATTTTATTGGTGAGGATAAATATTTTTGCCAGAATATTTTTTTTGGTCAAAATAAAAAATGGTCAGGATAAATATTTATTTGGTCATAATAAATAATTTTTTGGTCAGAATAAATATGTTTTGTTAAGAATAAATATTTTTGGGTTAGTGTAAATATTTTTTTGGACGGCATGTAAAATAAAATAATTATTATTTAACATTATTAAAAAAAAAAATTACGCAATAATTTTAACCCAATTCAACATAACCTAACGTAAACTAAGTAATCACTTAGTGCATACTTATAATTTTTTTTTTTTATTCTGATAGAAATTTGTTTGAACTTTTTACTTTTTATTTTTATTACAACTAAAATTTTTATTTAGCGTATTTATTTTACATTAAGGCACACTTACAACTAACCTTCAATACTTACAAAATGGACGTAAAACTGGTTCAAATAGTTTTTTTTATTAATATTATGTGTAGAAATACTTCACTTCTTACAAATCGGACGTAATATTGGTAGAATAGGTTTTTATAATAATATTATGTTTTTAAATACATTTTTTATGCATTATAAATAGTAACGATACAATAATAAATATTTTTTAATTCACATAACTTTACCTTGTATGTGATAAGGTGTAGAATTACTTTAATAAATACATATACATATGCTTAAACTTTTTCACATACTCACTCACTCCTTGCATTATATTAACTGGTGCAATCTCATCCTGCTAACTTAAGAAAAGCTTTTAGATGAAACCGAAAGATGTCTCAAAAAAATAAAATAAGAAAAATATTTTGTAATTTTATTAATTTGTAATACCACCTAAAAATATCTTATAAAAATATTTAAAAAAAAAAACACTTTGTAAAGAATCATGTTGTTTAACAATTCCTGATCTAGCTCATGATATTATAATTACAAATTTTCCATTACGATGTGAAAAATATAAAATTTTAAAATGCACATAAAATTATCATAATTTATTACAATCTATTGCTTTTTTGTACACGAGCGGAAGATATTTTTTATGGTTTTTTAATGAAAGTAAATATTTGTAAATGGTTTATTATTCACTACGTGTGCGTTAAGCGTGACTGTAAAATTGAAAAATATTATTTTAAAAATATGCAAATTTATAAATAAAATATTTAAATACAACCTTTCTCTTACAATATAGGGTGTTTTTTTAAGAGCTTGAAAGTTTTTAATAATAATACAAGACAGAAATATTGTTGAATTGTTTTTTTTAACAATATAATCTGGTAGATAATTTGATAGCATTTAATTTTTTAATATGCTTTCCGGCATACGTCCGCCGCAGCTACGAGTTACATAGTCCATTCTATCAGTCCAAATTTCCACTACTGATTCCAATAAATCTAGTCTACTGGCGTCAATGGTGGCTTGAATTTTGGGTTCCAATGCTTCAAGAGTTGCAGTTATATCGGCATAAGCTCAGTGCCGGTTTTTAGGGGTGGCGAAGTGAGTCGGTGCCCTAGGGCGTCGAATAAGCTAGGGGCGCCGAAGGCAACCAATCTTGATAAGATTTTTAAAATCGATATAAGCAAAACGGGGCACAAAAATAAAAATGACCTAGGGCACCGCAAGGTTAAAAGCCGGTACTGCATAAGCCAATGATTTAAAACACATTGGGGTCCGGGGGACTCGAAAGCGCGTCCTCGCGGGACAAACGTAGAGTCCGATGGCGCTATTGTTTACGAAGTGTTAGTGAAACACGAATTTATTCTCTCCCACTTTCATCAACAGATGTCACTGTGTCGTCTATAAATATGATATATTTTCACAGAGAGATAAAAAAATAATTACCAAAATAGAAAATTTTAATTTCATGATACACATATTTCGTTAAAGTAAGTTTGCCATTTGTATTCATAGCCCATAACAAGTTTGCATTCATATCCCCATAAAAAGTCGAGAGGCGAGAGTAAAAGCTTTTGTATAATACAGGGGGTACGATGATTTGACTTTGCGAGGAATCACGAGGTGACAGAGTGAATAAAGCAGCCTTCAATACTACAGTCAGCCAAGATGTGAAGGTGGACCTTGTTGGGATATGTTTCACGGAAGCTGTAGGAGAACATAAACCATAGCTGTCCTTTCTTCGAACCTCCAGGTTCGCTGAAATACCAGTACTCGATGAAGCAGCTAATATATGTGTTGTGACGCTTCTTACGATGACTCTAAGTCAGCATGTAAACACAAGAGTGATATTGTGGCTTTTGGGTTTAAGCTGTGTGTGGCGAATTTCTTTTCACCAATATTTCGACCGCCATTGCAGTGGATTGATGATTTAGTTGTGAGTTGGTGTCAGGTTATTTTATATACCACGAGCGTCATTGTTATCTCTATGGCAACTACATATTTAATATTCATTGGTCCAGAGAATCGTGTCCGGTAGGTATGTTCTAAGAATTGTACTTCCACGAAAGTCATATCGGACTGTGGTCGTCCTTGCTTGTCTGTACAGGTTTTTGAGTATGTGCTAGAGGTGGAAGCCATGTTGTTTTGAGAATCAAGCCGTCATCCATGTTAATGTTTATGGGATGTCTTTTGATTTCAATTACTTCCCTTACTAGGCGTGAATATTTTCCTTGCGTTCGAGCCACGATTTCGGGTTTGAATGAAAACTTATGTCCCGTGTCAGCCATATGCTCTGCCAGTGCTGACGCCATTGGGTGGCCTAGTCTGCACGATCTCTCATGTTCGCTTACTCTTTTACTTATAGTTCGCGATGTTTATCTGATATACACCGTTGGGTAATAAACTATTGGTAAAAATAAATTCCCCACACTCGGCTAAGCCCAAAAACCACAATAACAAATCTGGCCATGAAAACCTAAAAAGTTATTTAGCCACAATAGTATATTTTATAGATTTTTTATCATGCAATATTAAATAACAATTAATTTGATAATCAATACTTAAATTTGCATTATTTTATGCAGAGTCAATCGTGACTTTTTAGAAAATTTAACATTCTTCATTTGGTCGATTAAGTGTGTTAAAGACAAGTCATAGAGTCTACTTGTGAGTGGTAAAAGTCAGACTCATTCCTTCAATTCCTTCCAAAATGACAAAATTAATTATTATCATTGGAATGAATGTAATATTTACATGCTTATTGTGTGTGGAGGAAATAACAGCCTTTCCTGAAGGTAAAACATTAAAAGACAACTCTTATATTAATCGACTTATAGCATTTTTCCAGATTATAAAATCGAAACAATCCCTTGATTGGTAAAGCGAGAGATGTGCATACTATATGTTTCATCTTTGTAGTATCAATCCGGTGGATTGGTGTGCAGCAACAAAATCTTGCATCTCAATGTCCATTCTTTTCGATCTTATCGATCTTTTCGATCTCGATTATATGCTGTTACATCTTCTTCGTAGTATCAATCCGGTGGATTGGTTTGCAGCAACAGAATCTTGCATCTCGATCTCCATTCCTCTCGGTCCTCCGCAACCCTTTTCAGCTCAGCATAAGAGCTACAATTCATGTGGTCGAATGCTTGCTGCAAATACTCCCGTCTAGGGCGCCCTGTACAGTTTCTACCCTCAACCATCCCCTCCACAATACCGTGAAGAAGACCATCGTGGCGCACCATCGGGCTCGACCAACTTCATCGGGCTATCTTCCTCTCTGAGATGGTTATTAAAATGCCATTGATCTTCCTCCTATATATATATATTTATGTTTAAAATAAGACATTGATCTTGATCAATACAAATCTTTAAATAATTTTAAAATATGTTGTTTTATTTTCAGATTTATGTTTTAAATATATATTATAATTACTGTGATGTATTAAATATTAAATTTTGAAATTATAGACATTATATGATTTTCTTATTTATTTTTTAGGTGTAACTCCACCAAGAAGAAATCGAGCATATATCATTGACTTTAATCGAGAAAGGGAAAATATAAATAAATTATTATATAGAGTAGGAAGTGAAAGAAGACATGAAAATACTGGTGGAAATGGAGGAGAAAGTAATGGTGGAAGCAATGGAAAACCCGATGTTGGAAGTGGTGGAACAAGTATTGGTGGAAGTTGTGTCGGTAGTGATGTTAGAAGTGTGGTAAAAATTGGTGCTGGAAGTGGAGAAAATAACAAAACTAACGGTGATGGTGAACGTGAAGGTAGAAACGTAAACGGTAGCCGTAGTGAAAGTAGTGGAGGTAGAGGTGGTGAATATAAAAAATGCGGAGGAGGCAATTAAAAAATGTTTGATCCGTGAGCATCCAATTTGGAGAGACAAAATAAATGGATTAGCATATTATAGTGACGGTACTATTGAAGAAGTGTTTGGTGGAGGAAATAGTAGTGGTGGAAGTGCAGATCTTGGTTATAAAAAGGGTCCAACTGAAAGACCATTTGGTCTTCCTTAGTTATATATAATCGTGTCAGAAACATCAGGTTCAGATTCTGTCTGCCTATAAGTGGGCAACATCGATGGCATTACTCCAGGCCATCATAAAGTCCTCCTGGGTGCAACTACTCGGAAACAGCGCACACTCCAGAAGATAGGACAGGGTTTGACAGGGCAGACGCTGTCCCACCTTCTTCCTTAGTTGAAAATTTATAAATTGATCTTTAAATGGAGCATTCAACTTTTGGTTATGTTCTTTGTTCAAAATTATTTAAGGCTTAATGTTACCTGAAGATTATTTCAACCTCATAAAAAAATATTGTATCTATTTTTATAACTATGGAAATACTATCCATTCAGTTCAATCAATTCCTTATTTTATCCGACTCTCTAATTTTAGGGATGCTTCTTTTCCATTCGTGAAACGCTTTTTAAAAAAATACCTGCTCTTAAGCGTGCCTTTCTTCTCACACGTGGTTGTATAATCAACCCCTGAATACCGGTGATCGTAGCTAATCATTATTTTCAATTCCATATGTGGTTAGAGTGCTCAAATCAGTGCAACTGCAATGGCGCTTCTAAATAAATTACCAGTACACCATTAGTTTTTGGGATCTCAATGATCTTTGATAAGTTTTATTATTTAATTTTAATTATTTAGATAAATTAATTAAACTTATAAATAAAGGCAATAAATTCTTCCCTTTGAATTAAGTATTGTTGTAAAATTATTCAGCATCGTAGATATAAGGGTAAATAATGGCTTATATTTCTTTGTTCTGTAACTAATTCAAGGTATTGACAGGAAGTTAAATCAATTAGCAATAAATAAAATTGATAAGCAGTATCCACTGTGTCAGTATGTATGTGGTCAGTTATAAAATTAAAATGACAGTAATATATTCAATATTGGAAAAAAATTACTTAAAATTAATGAATAATTAACAGTTAAATTAGAAACCCAACCTTACCTATTATTAATTATACTTCATAAATTATTTCCTGTAAAATTATTATTTTTCGAATGCTGATTGATATTTTACTACTGCTAAATTATTTATTTTTACTTACCTTTTTAGGGATTTATTACTAACTGTTTGCTAAGTAATAACTGTTCATTAATTGAATTAAATACAGTAAAAAAAATGCTATAAAAATCATGTTATTTTCAAAGCAACGCAGAAAACGTGGTTATGAATATTTTTAGGTTTCGCAATATTATACGTAAAATTTTCTAAATATTTTATATACTTAAATTGTCCATTTTTACCTTAAGAGTTACTTAAGATTTGTAAATCAAAATGTATATACTCGTATAAGTAGTTCTTTGTAAACATCTAATCTAAGAATGTTCTTATATTCTCCTTTATAAATATTTACTGTAAAATTACTTATTTCTTAACTTTTCATATTTAAAAGTATTTAACCACATACGTTTTTTAATGGGCTTTAATGCGTTTTTTGAGTAGAGTTTGAAAAATAAAGAAAACCCTTATATTCATATACTTATAATCGTATAGTTTTGAACATGAATAACTTCTAATTTATGCACCAGTCCAATACTTTTCTTCCCCATCGACCGTCGTCTCTTCAACATATATGCCCTGCCCATTGCCATTTGTGTGTGCCTATTTGTTGGGTAGCCTCCACTATTTGAGTTCTTCTGCGGATATCCTGGTTTCAGATTCTATCTTTTAGCGACACTCCGAGTATAGATCTCTCCATAGCACGCTGACCTTTATTTTGGGAGACCTTTATTTAGCAAGAACTGATAAACGAAGCATTGGCCAACCCCCTTCAAGATGGACTGACGACATAAGAAGAAAAGCGGGAGTGGCCTGGATGCGGAAGGCCGAGAATCGAAGACTCATGCGGAGGCTAACGTTCAACAGTTGACGGATACACGCTGATGATGAAGAATATCTTACTTCTCCTAAGAATAGTGTCCTTTTTTTGTCACAACTCATTAATTAACTTAATATAAAAATTAAGCTTTTGTAAGTGTATTCTTAATTTTTTTATATTAATGGACATAATTTATTTTTATTCAAATTAAAAAATCCTACTTTGTGTATTTCCATCACAAAAATAAATAATTAAAAAAAAACGAAAAAATAATGAAATGCAATTTGTAAAACAAATATATATATATTTCTTTGAAAATGTTTGTATCTTAATTGAAACCTAAATTAACGGTAAATAGGGTGTCGGTAAAATTACTTGATTCACAAATAATACTGCACATAACTTAAACATAAGTATCAACTCAGTACAGGCTTTAGAGTGTAGACCCTGTGGCGCACTAGGGCATTTTTTTTCTGGCGCCCCATATTGTATACATTTAAAAAAATCTAAGCAAGATTGGTTGCACTCGGCGCCCCTAGCTTATCCGACGCCCTGGGGCACCGACCCACTTCGCCATCCTCTAAAACCGGCACTGTATCAGCTATAAAAAAATGTATCATTACATCATATATTATTTTATGACTCTATTAAGTGGTCAAAAAGCACAGCGATCAACGTCCGTCTAACGCAAAAACGATTTCATTATTTTTTTTTATCCGAAAAATGAATACAAAATAATCTAAAAATATGGTTTTTGCTATGTATGTGAATATAATTTAAAAATTCCGTAATGCTATTGAATCGTCCTTTGTTCTAAATGTAAAATGAATATTTAAAAATATTCTTAATGTTGTTTTTAAAAATAAAACAATAGGAGCTACGAAACATATCTTATAAGCAAAATAAATATATTTTAAGAATTGACACATTATTTTAAAAAATAAAATTTAACCATTAAGTTAACACCATCTATTATAAGCACGTAAAACATTTTTATCTTTTTCTTCACCACTAAGAATCTGTATGGTTTGTTTCTCGGCTTAGAATACATTTTGACGAAATTTACATTACTAAGTAAAATACAAACTGACTGTGAATGCTTACAATTTAAATTCATAGGTGAGTAAATTAACAAAAAATATTTGTCTTCGATTCGGCAGGTAAGTTTATTATCGTAAGGGATAATATTATATTACGTTTGCTTAAGCGAAAATACCCCGAAATAGAAAATTCCGAGTGGAATTCTTTGAAAGTCCTTGTCTGGCGTGATTAATGGCCGAAACTTTCAATATTAAAATAAAACTTTTATTAGGTAGGTTACTTGCCACAGGTAAAAAAAATACCCGAAAAACATTTTATACTTACATACTCGCTAAAGTATTTTCACGAAACGAAATTATTAAAGTTTTTTTTTTTAATTATGAAATCTTGTGATCATTTACGTTTGTAAGGAAAGACAACTAATTTTTGAATCAGTATTTAATTCAATTAATGAGCAGTAATTATTAGGCATACGGTAAGTTATAAATACATTAAAATGTGATATTGTGGCTTTTGGGCTTAGCCGTGTGTGGCGAATTTCTGTCAACCAATTTTTAGACCACTATTGCAGGGGTATTCTGATTATTAAAAAAAAATATAAGACACAAAATAATCTGACACAAAATAATGAAACTCACAAATCAATTACAAATACACAATCAACCCTGAAGAAGACCCCTGCAATGGCGGTCGAAATATTGGTTGACAGAAATTCGCCATACACGGCTAAACCCATAAAGCATGGCCGTGAAAACCTAAGAAGTTAAGTTAGAAAATTTTAATTAAAAATAATCATTTTATAAACATATCACTCGGCATTAGAAAAATAAGAAATTGGTAGGAAATAATAAATGAATGGTAATAAATAATATGTTAGGTTATGTTTCCATTTTAAGGGTTAATTATTCATTAATTATTTTTTACCAATATTTAATTTATTAATGTCTTTTAAATTTCATAACTCACCACATTCATACTGACACATTGGATATTGACGATTTATTTAGTCTATTGCCGATTCATTTTATTTACTGTCAATCGATTTAACTAACTGCCAAAACCTTGAATTAGTTACTGCTTACTGATCATAATCTGAATGAGCGCATTATCAAGAAGACTTAACTCAGGAGTGATGCGGGTGTGAGGTGGGCTAAGTCGAGTTTGTTGGGCATTAGTCTGTGACGTTGACTCATTCCACATACAGCGTTTAGCCAATCGCAAAATAAAAGGCATTATAGAATCCACAGTTGAAATTTCTCCACCTACCATCTGTTGACATAGCGAAAACTCATCCAATTTACTTCAACTATTAGACATGTTCTTCTTCGTAGTAGTATCAATACGGTGGATTGGTTTGCCGCAACAAAATCTTGCATCTCAATCTCCACTCTTCTTGATACTCTGCAACACTCTTTAGCTCAGCATAAGAGTTACAAATCATGTCCTTGAACACTTGCTGCAAATACTCCCGACTAGACATGGTAATCCCTATAAAACTGTTATTAATAAATAATTCGGACAGTTGATAATATTGATGATTAAAAAATGTCGTCCGCAGTGTTTTATATAAAAAGGGAAACCTTGTAACGAATCCCGGGGTCTAATGAAAGCCTTCGTCGGTCGACGCTCCGTCGGTTTTCATCATTGAAGTGGTTTTCAGTTACTGTTGTGGCTTAGACGTTAAAGCACTCGACTCTCTTGCGAACACTTGAAGATTCAAATATCTGAAAGACCTTATTGTATGTTTTGGTTTACAAAAAAACTTACATTTGGATGAAGAGTTCTTGAATTTCATTAACAAAAATCATGGATTGTGCGATTGTATTATCAACCATTACGTTAATTATTTTTTGAAGAAAATACATATGCTCTTAATTTTTTATATATCTGTTCCGTATCTGAAGAAACTCCAAGCCTTGTTTCAAGACATCTCTGCACCCAGAACCACCATCAAATATAAATATATTTTCAATAGCCCTTAAGAGAAGAACATGAAGAGTATTCGGTATATATATTGATATCAACTCGATATAGGTTAAAGATTGGTGTCGAAAAGCTTCGATATAAAATATTTCGTCACTTATTTTTGTTCGCTGGTTGGACACGCATGTGGTCGCCATATTGGTTGTTTAACAGGTGCAGTTTTGTGGATCACGACTAAATGGACTGAAAGTTTGTAAAGCTTACCGAAATAAATAAGTCAATGTGCTTCCGAAAAAGTCTGTTTATTGCTCATCTTCTCCTCATATGTCTACCATGTGTCCTAATAACGATCCCGGCGACGTGGAGTCGTCTTTCCTTTAATAAGGAGGATGTAAATATTCTTATAAATACTCGGAATCCAGGAATTATAAGGATATCGAAATCATCATTTATTAGGAGATCTAAATCTTTTTTATCCAAAATCCTCCAATCTGGATCTTATTCCATAAAACTGTTATTTGCTTAAAAATATTTTTTTCCTCCTTTTAGTTTTAAAAGTAAATTATTAAAGCTTCATGTAATGTAAGAGGGAGGTTAACTTTATTCATCGATTTCTATCGGTGTTCCCCGGGATGTTGTAAATCTGAAAACTGAAAATATTCACGAGGCGCCGCTGAAAACCTGAAAACTGTAATACCGTAGTTTTGTAGGCGAGAATGTATAAGAGCGATGCAACGCCATGAGCAGTGATAATAGAAGAGGACTGAAAAATTATACAAGTGTTGAAAATATCTGAATTATGGCGTATTCTTTTATGTCCAGGTGTAACTTTCTTTGTTGAAGAATAAACAAACAGTTAACATACACAACTATCTTTATAAGTATTATTTATGTAATTCTTTCTTTGTAAACTTTCATTGAAAAATTGTATATGTTTCTGCTCCAAACTACCAAAAGAACACTGCATCCTTATTTGCTTTATTTCAATTACATTCTTTATCTGAAACTCTGTCAAATTCATCTGTAGACGAACGTCCTGAATGATATGTATCGATAATTATTTAATAAGCATTAGAGCTTAAGGTAAGCCATAAAACAAAAAAGGCTTAAAGCATATTTGAAATACAAGTATGTTCTTAAGAGCAACTATTTTTATGGCAGTATTAAATTCAATTAATGGCCAGTAATAATTAAGCCAACGGTCAGTTGTAAAAAGATAAAAATTTAAGTAAAAATAATCATTTGGTTGTAGCAAAATATCAATCGGCAGTAGAAAAGTAATAAATCGGCAGGAAATAATT
Organism: Glossosoma conforme; assembly: GCA_022606575.1. Lineage (NCBI taxonomy): Eukaryota > Metazoa > Arthropoda > Insecta > Trichoptera > Glossosomatidae > Glossosoma > Glossosoma conforme. Next base: position 1,812,686 of record JAGTXR010000058.1, on the reverse strand, counting down.
AATTAATGGTAATTAATAATAAGTAGGTTAGGTAATGTAAGGTTTCCGTTTTAAAGGTTAATTATTCATTCATTTTACAGATATTTGACCAATATTGAATACATCACTGCCATTTGAATTTGAATTTTATAAGTGACACAGTGGATACTTCCAATGTATTTAGTCTGCTGCCGATTTATTTTATTTACGGCCAATTGATTCAAATTACTGTTTAAACGTTGAATTAGTAATTAAACAAAGCAATATAGTCATTCTTAAGGTTGCAGATATACCTAAGTTTGACTAAACAGGAGATGGAAAACACGAAAGATGCTTTATTTTCTTCTAATTCTGGAATATTCAATTCCTGAATACCCTATAGTTATTATACGTAATCATTAATGATTCGGTTCCTAAAATGATATCAAAATTGATTTATCTATTATATCAGTAAGTAAAGCCTGTCAATATGTTAAAATGACAATATACTTCGATAAAATGTGGTTTGGAAGCCTAAATAGTAAGAGACGCTTACAATTTTTTCAGACAGTTAGATATCATTAAAAAGCAATTTTCTTTTTCGTTTCTTTTTTTAAATGATTGTTAAAAATGCAACCCTTTAATTTTTTTAATCGAGTCTTTCACGCGTATGATTAAAAAGGTTATTTAGTACAAAAAACGTTCACAGAAGACATGCTTTTTTAATTAATATGATCAAAGGAAAAACAAATTATCCCGAATCGGCGCTATTTTTGTTTAATTATAAAATTTATTCGGATATCAGGGGCGATTAATTTTCGAGTACACTTTTAGCCGTAAAATAATTATGTTAATTAATACTTAATTAAATTTCGCATCCCGTATTATTATTTTGGCGATTCGTGACCTTGCTTTGGCAATGTTCCAATAGTTATTAAATTCCAATTTAATGCCGTGATTTCTTGGTAATTTGAACAGAGACAAAATTAACCGTTAATACTCGTACCATATTACGCCTAATATGTTACCCAAGCTTCTTTTTTCTAGACCTTAGACTCTGTGGAATAAACTAGCTGAGGAGTTTTTAATCCGGGCATTAAAAACAACAAATAATGTCGCAAAAAAGTATTCTTAATTACACAGAGAAAAAATAATTACCGTGGGTTCAAGATACGATTTTCTTACAACACGAGTATTTTAAATGTAAAAATACAATAGAAATTATGAATAACATGTGGAGATAGAAAATCGGTTTTGCAAAATTGCAATATGCGTATTATATCAATGATATTTTATGAGTAAGATCTGTTGTTAAATTCCACGTCTCTGCGCCATAAGTTAATAATGGGAGGTTGCATTGGTTAAACGCCTTAATTTTAAGACATTGCGGAATTTTCACTTTAAAAATGGAGTGTCGCTAAAATATAGAATCTGAAACTAGGATATCCGCAGAAGAACTAAAGTGGTGGAGGCTACCTAACGAATAGGCACACTCAAGTGACAATGGGCAGGACATATCTGTCGAAGGGACGACGGTCGAGGGGGAAGAAAAGTATTGGAATGGCGCCCAAGAAATGGCAAACGAAGCATTGGCCGATCCCCTGCAAGATGGACTGACGACATAATAAGAGTAGCGAGAGTGACCTGGATGCGGAAGGCGGAGGATCGAAGAGGCATGCGGAAGAATTACGTTTAACACAGGACAGATAGAGGCTGATGATGATATGCACAATTTTTGATGAAAAATATTAATTTTTCAATCGGCAATTAGAGCGTTTTGAATACAACGGCACACAATTAATAAACTGTTGAAATCGGCTTATGATGGATTTCATACAAATACATAACTAAACTGAATCTTGAAACATTTTCTCTATGCTTACAAAAAAACTTTTATTTTAACCCTTCTAAAATATAAAAGTATTTTTTGGTATTCAAAAGATAACAGTATTTTGGCCGTCCAAGATAACAAACAAAATAATCAATTATTTAACGAATCGATTTAAATTTTAAAGTGTCGAGAATATTAAGTTTCAAATTTTTAATAAGAATTTACAATAAATATCATTTTATTTTTCTACCAATATCTGCTTTATATGTAGAAAATTTTCGGCACTAATTACAACCGGTTAACTATGTCAGATGCCATTGTCCATACATTGTTTGAAGACATTTCTTCCACTGAAGTTACGCCAAGCATTAAATATGGTTCCTGGCGACATCTACACTAGGTGCCAAGATACTTTAAGGTAAGGATCTGTAGAATTCAAGGCATCTCAACTTTCGGTCCGAGGCGGAGCGTATGCTTTAAGGCCCCTGCCGGATCACAATTCACGACTGGTCACGATTGGAGCGCAGCTAGCAATTGGCCACCTAGCTAGCACCCGTAGTTGGTGACAACCATCGCAGAAATTCAATTAGTAGCGATCCACAGAACTACACCTGTCAAACAAACAATATGGCGACACATGCGTGTCTGACAAGCGAACAAAAAGAGACGAAAGATTGTATATCGAAGCTTTTAGACACCAGACTGCAAGGGCTATATCAAGCATAGGTACATATAATATAATATTACTTCTAGATGCCTTGCTTTTAAGTTATAAACATTTACTGGATTAATTTTAATAGTAACGGTATACTTAAAAAAACTATATGTAATATATAAAACTCTTCGCGTTTATAAAAACAAATTCTCTGCTTATAGGTAACTTTTTATATTTTTAATGTTAACACATACAGGAAAATACCGACAGATGGTGATAGTAATTCTGAAGTTTCAACTGTGGTATTATATGACGCTTACCATAGTGCATATGGCTAAACGTTGCATGCAGAGTGTTGATCTGCCAACGTCATAGACTACAGCCCGAGATTCACGCATCATCCTTATTATTACAGGCATTTACTATGACTTTCGTCTACCGCCAATTTTAATTAATAGGCTATGACTGAAATTTTACGAGTGAGTGATCAAATTCACACCATCCGGGGTATTTAAGAACCCAGAAATCGATTAAAAAGTTTTTTTTTTAAATCTCCTTCGGGGATCGAACCCACGAACTTTGGCTTGCAAAGCAAACGCTTTAAACATTGTGCTATGCCCACCGGCAAATTTTTAATGTTTTACATTAGAAATTGGTTACTAAGTAAGAGTTTTTCCTGAAAGGATTCGTTTTTCAGAGTGATTCCTGAAAGTAAGTAAATGCCCGGCGTTATCTACTGAACTCATGACCTATTATATTATCACGGGTCTTCACGGGTAGGAAATTGGATCTTCAGTAACTGGATATTCGCCAAATCTCCATAATAATTATGTAATTATTGTGAACCAAACTCAACAGCGTGGACCCATTTATGCATCGAAAATATCGCATTTCACTATTGGATATAGAACACCGGTTCTGCCTATAAGCAGAGGCGTTTCAACTGTAGAAATTACTTATTTAATATATTATTTTTTACATACACACGAAATACATACTAAAATCCTCCTCTCTAAAAAGATAGTTATTCAGTCGCGTGGTGGCAGGATGAAGAGCAGATTAACATCACAAAGACTTCAGTTATATAGATCGCCACTTTCGGCGCTGGGTGTCACCGACCACGGCGCCCGGGACAGTCAGTTGTGTGCGGCGACGTCGTTTTGTGGTTGGCTCGGCCTGTTGAATTTTTGTACAGTTATTCGAAATACCTGTATGTATGTAAATGTGCTTCAGAAAAGGTTTTGTATTGTATGTATGCCGAAAGATATGTATGCCGAAAGATATGACCATGACCATCATACTGCCTATAATAAAAGCCACCCAGTTAGATGCCTCTATCAGCAGCAATTACAGACCCACATCACTCGCCACGATGGTATCGAGAATCTTCGAGAAAGTAATAAACTCACTCATAGAAGACAAGCTGGTCACGGCTGATAACCAATTTGGATTTAAGAGAAACACGTCCACTGATATGGCTATTTACTGTGTCAAGCAGACAATAGACTATTACATAAGCAGAAAAACAAACGTCTATGCCTGCTTCTTGGACCTGAGCAAAGCATTTGATCGAGTTGACCATAGGAAACTCTGGATAAAATTAAAAAGCGCAATGTTCCGGCAGCTATTGTAAACGTCTTGGCTGTATGGTATGCTCAACAAAAGAATTTTGTACAATGGGCTGGAGCTGAGTCCTCGCCTTTATATATGAAGAGCGGAGTTCGGCAAGGTGGTAGTATGTCACCTATTCTCTTCAATGTATATATCGATGACTTGATCCAGTCATTAAATGCTTCCAGAAAAGGTTGTCATATAAGCGGCTACTGTGCTAACAATATTAGCTACGCTGATGACATGGTCATTCTATCGCCATCAATAAATGCACTGCGATGCCTTCTTCACCTTAGTGAAAAGTATGCTAAATCCCATGACCTCAAATATAACCCCACAAAATCAGTCGTTTGTGTCTTCAAACACAATAATGAACCACTGATCATACCCACAGTGAGTCTTGAGGGCAGGGATCTAGCGACAGTGTCCTCAATAAAATACTTGGGCCACATCCTCACAGATGACCTACGTGACATTGAAGACATAGAGCGGCAAAGAAGAGCAATAAGCGTTCGGAGCGGTATGCTTTCTCGGAGGTTCTACCATTGTAGTAATGCTGTCAGGAAAGTGCTATTCAAAGCACACTGTATGGCACTGTATACCTCAGAACTCTGGTCTAACTATCCTAAACGAGAGTGGGAGAAGCTCAAAGTCGCGTATAATAACTCATACCGCCAACTTATGCAACTCCCTAGATTTTGTAGCGCATCTGACATGTTTGTGGAGGGCGGAGTCCATTCATTTCCAGCATTATTGCGACACCGTGTTGCCGGCTTCTGGAGCAGGATAAGGAGGTCCAACAACATCATCATCCTGGCTGCTTCTGAATGGCTCAACTCCTCCCTGAGCCATCGATGGATGGAGATGGTGCACAAACCACCATGAAATACTATTTTATTTTATTTTAATTTTTATTTTATCTTCACAAAATTAAAACATTGTTCAATGCTATGTATTTAAAAATATGGCAGATTGGGTATTGCACAACCCACCCAATCCTGCTGGAATAAAAACTTTATTATTATTATTATTATTGTTAATCTGCTCCTCATCCTGCCATCACGCAATTTAACAACTAACTAAGAGAGGGGGATGTAAGTATAAAGAACTAATGCATTATTTTTTACACTTTAGTTTTAAGAAATGTTTTTCTAGGGTATGAGTAATAAAAAAAAAAAACCTTCTCAATCAAATCCAGCATCAAAATGTTTTCGGTAAATTTTAGCACCATGAGCACTCCCGGCAAAGAAATACGAATACATACATGAATTAAATGAAAAAAAAGACATTTACTTACACACCACACTTTGAGGAGATTTCTTTGTTGAATGCGAGAAATAACTGATGCTTTTTATGTCAACAAACACAGAAAAATACCGACGGATGTTGGTGACAAATCTCATCTGTGGATTCTATGACGCGTTCCATTTGACATATGTCTAAGCGCTGAAAAGGAATGTTGATCTGCCAACGTTATAACGTTGGCGGATCAACATTCCTATAGTCTATAGACGACGGCATTCACGCATCATCCATTTTTAACAGGAATTCAGTTTTTCATGGGATAACTTGGAAAAGTAGATTAATTCACATTTGCAATATCCCTAACTTACAAACACAAACACAAGCACAACACACGTTTCTCGCATGCTGCGTCCAGCTTCCCTGGCTGAACGTCATAAAGTCAACTGGTCTCAACCAGTTGTGCTCTCCTACTTGTGATTACATTTAAAAAAAAGATTGCATATATATATTCACCAGACATTGCACCCTCCGATTACCATTTGTTCCAGTCGATGACACATGGCCTGGCTGAGCAGCGATTTTCTTCTTATGACGATACCGAAAATGGCTCGATAACTGGATTGCCTCAAAAGACCAAGACTTTTTCCATTGTGAAATTCGCATGCTATCAGAAAGGTGGGAGAAGGTCGTAGCTGCCGATGGACTGTATACTGAATGATCTGAGTCTGATAGTATTCTCAAAATAAATTGTTGTTTTTTATACAAAAACATACTCCATAGTTATACCATTAAGGTTATCAACTGAAAATACTTGTTGAAACTGCATAATTATATAACTGCTAAATATTCTTCCAGGTATCTAGCTCGAAAAACCCATACACCATGGACTAACCATCGTCTACACTGAAGATCGAAGATAGAATTACAAGGAATTCACAAAAATGTCATCATCATCATCATCATCAGCCTGTGTCCGTCCACTGTTGAACGTAGGCCTCCCGCATGAGTCTCCATCCTCTTCGATCCTCCGCCTTCCGCATCCAGGTCACTCCCGCTATTTTTCTTATATCGTCAGTCCATCTTATAGGGGGTCGGCCAATGCTTCGTTTGCCAGTTCTTGGGCGCCATTCCAATACTTTTCTTCCCCATCGACCGTCGTCTCTTCGACAGATATGTCCTGCCCATTGCCACTTGAGTGTGCCTATTCGTTGGGTAGCATCCACTACTTGAGTTCTTCTACGTATTTCCTCGTTTCGGAGTCTATCTTTTAGGGACACTCCGAGCATGGATCTCTCCATGGCACGCTGGGTGACTTTTATTTTATGGGTAAGACTTGCTGTCAGATTCCACGTCTCTGCGCCATAAGTTAATACAGGGAGGATGCATTGGTTAAACGCCTTAGTTTTAAGGCATTGCGGAATTTTCGCTTTAAAAATGTACTTTAGTTTTCCAAATGCTGCCCATCCCAGTTGTATGCGCCTGTCGATTTCTTTTGAGAAGTTATTTCGCTCTAGTTGTATTACTTGTCCCAGATAGGTATAGTCGTTTACAACCTCTATTTCTGTTCCTCCAATGGAAATAGGATCGAAGGTCTGTGAAATATAACTATTAATCATGGCTTTTGTTTTATCCATGTTCATTTTCAGACCAATTTTGTTCGACGCTTCATTGAGGTCGTAGAGCATGTCTTGGAGCTTGTTAGGTGATTCGGCTATTAGCACTATGTCATCTGCAAATCGGAGGTGAGAAATGTACTCTCCGTTAATATTTATTCCACATTTTGTCCAGGATAGCAGTTTAAAAATATCTTCTAGGGCGTTTGTGAAGAGTTTTGGAGATATAACATCTCCTTGTCTAACACCTTTGTTTATAGAAATATTGTTAGTGCTATCATGGAGCTGGACCATCATTGTTGCAGATTTGTAAAGAGATTTTATTATCTCTATATACCGAACACAAAAATGTAATATTATATAATGGCTTAATACATTAAGCTAACACATACCCCTTGATTTTAAAATGTTTTTTTTTCAATAGTATTACCCGCACACATATTCAATCTGTAAATATGTGTGTACTAATGTAGAAAGTAATACTTTTACATACCTACATAAGCCACTGCCAGTTTTTAATGTAATCATTATTGAAGATAGTCTCCAGGTAGGGTGAAACATGTAATCGCTTAAAATAAATGTGAATCAAAACTAAATATTTTTAATTTGTTATTACTACTGTTGGATAATGATAAACTGTACAGTGTACGCTACAGTGTACATGTAAGCATGAAGCGCCACTGCCTGCGTTGAATGTTATTCAGATACGCCTAGTCCTCAATGTCTGTTCAGTCGGAAAATTCAATTAGTATACTGCCATAAGGTGTATTCACGGATCGAATTATATTATGCCGAAGCAGCCGCGGAGGACTACGACGGGTGTGGCGATGACTAGGGAGTATGATGGGATGAAAGGGGAGTTTTCCGGGATGACGAGGGAGGATGCTGGGACAGACCCTTCAAAGCACTTCTCTCTCCATCACAGAGAAGGCTCAGTGAACACAGATTTCAATGAATTAACTCGTCCGATTGATAATAATCTTCGTGTGACAGACGAGGCTTTGAAGATAGGTGTAAGTGATAGTTTATCAAACGCTTATATAAGAAATGTAGCCCATATTTGAATTTGAATGCTATTTACTTAGTATCTTCAAAGGATAAAGTATGTAGGGTCACTCTTTTTTTATGAAAATATCATTATCATTATCATCAGCCTGTATCCATCTACTTTTGAACGTAAGCCTCCCACATGAGTCTCTTTCATCTTTGATCCTCTGACTTCAGCATCTAGGCCAATCCCGCTATTCTCGACTTTAGTCGTCAGTCTATCTTGCAGGTGGGCCAATGCTTCGCTTTTCAGTTTTTGGGTGCAACTCTTCGACAGATATGTCCTACCCATTTCCACTTGAATGCCTATTTGTTGGGTAGCGTCCCTCCTTTAATTGAGTTCTTATGCGGATATCCTTGTTTCGGATTTTATCTTTTAGCGACACTCCTCTCATGGATCTCACCACAGCGCGCTGGGTGACCTTTATTTTATGGGTAAGACTTGCTGTTAGATTCCACGTCTCTGCGCCATAATTTAGTAATTTATATGGAGTATATTATGTACTTATTTTGGCTCAATATTTATTGCATTAGAAATATCAATACTCATTTACTTTTTTTTTAATTTTCATTTATTAAATGAAGCCTGCAAGGGCTATATCGAGCTGGTATCATATGAAAAATTGATAGGATTCTAATTACTTAAAAAAACAATAAAAACATATAAGCTTATCAACAATTAATTGATTTCTTGGCTATAGTTGAGAAAATATGCTTAGTGGTCAACGTGTAATGCAATGAATACAAACGTATGCTCCAAGTGACTAACGTATATGGTGGTGATAAAATGTATAATATGTGTATACTTTAAGAAGTTTTTGTTTACGCGTTTCCAGTTATCAAATACAATAAAAAATAAATTAAGCGTAAATTCAAAAGGCATAGTAAAAGTCACAAAACGCCTTTTAACATATTTTAGATTTGTTTCGCATGTTTTTCAATAGACTTTCATTGCGAAGAACTCTGCTGAAGGCAATAAATAACGCGGCGCGGAAATCAATGCGTTTCCAATACAATTTAATAAAAAAAAATATTGGGGCAGATAGATTTACTTCCTGTGACAAATTTTCTTCCTAGATGGAGCATTATCTTAGTATTTGCCACGTTACTACGTACCAGGTCAAGCCGACATTTTTTCTTCACTTTTTCCGTTACATATCTCCATGAATTACTGCCACTCTTCTTATTCGTGTCAGCGACGTCAAATTATATCAGCCTAGTATCTGGCAACATCGATAGCCCGTGTGTTGCCTAGCATTAGGTCTTGAAGTGTGCAGCTTGTTAAGTACATGTAGCATGATCTTAGGTGTGAGGCGGTCTGCAGGTCTAGTCAAGATTCTTGCCAGTTGGGAGGCCTTCCTTTGGAGTAATGAAATCCTCTAATGCGATTTGTTGCAAGAGCTGGAGTCTCTCATTTTCACTGCCAGTAAGTTATGATTATTTTAAGACTTGAAACGAACCGTAAGCTAAGAGTCGTTTCAAGCCGATATACAATACGCGATAAGCAACACGTAGCACCTAATATTGTGTAACTTTAATTTTTTCAATTTCAATTTTATTTATTTAATGTCTTTCAGAATGATATTTTGGCTAGTTGCACCAGGTTGTAAGTCGGTGCCCCTCTAGCACTCACAAAAGGTCGTAGTGGTATGTCTGCTTTGTTTATTTTTGGTAGACGATATAGTACGGGCTGTCTTCGGCGCCTTTTTTTCAGAATCGTTACAAATTTTATTTAATACGTTCCTGAAATAAGATATAATACAAGAGAAACAATTTATAAATAATGGTTTTTATTATAAATATTTATTTATTTATTTACCTTGTTTTCACATGGATCACGTAACAAAAGTTCTCTATTAGGAGACTGCAGTTTCGACTAACTCGTAGTCTTTCTCAATCTTAAACTTTTGTTACGTGATCCATGTGAAAACAAGGTAAATAAATAAATAAATATTTATAATTTATTATGGATCTCAAAGTGAATGCTCAAAACATAGAAAAAGGTATTTATGATTATTAAAAACAATTATTAAAAATTCCCGAAGCTCGCCAAACAGAAGATTCCACGAAATTACTTTCATAAATAAATTCGTGATGCTCATGTCGAAACTGGACTTCTCTCAAGTGGAATATATCAATTTTCGAGGCGATATGGTTGAACAGTCTGATCACTCTCCCATGATGCATAGTCTCTGGCAGGTTAGTATTACCTCTAGGAAGAACAAACAATCTGTGCCTCCTTATCCTTAAATAATTGTCAGGTACAAACAATCCGTTTGATAATCTAACTTAGATTTCAATGTGTTACTTTTTTTGCCAAAGTTAATACTACGCCAAATTCTGAAACAACTAAGAATCTAGATAAAAACTGAAATGATGTTTTTTTTAAAATACACTCGAATATATTTTAAGACAAAGTTGTCCAATTTTATTCAAATTATTCACTAGTAAAGCATTAAATGTATCTTCTTCGTAGTATCAATCTGGTGGATTCGTTTGCAGCAACAAAATCTTGCATCTCGATCTCAGCATAAGAGCTAAAATTCATGTCCTCGAACACTTGCTACAAATCCCCGTCTAGGGCGCTCTCTGCAGTTTCTACCCACAACCATCTCTTCCATAATGTAGTGAAGAAGACCATCGTGGCACATAATGTGACCGATCCATTAGGGCTCACTTCTCTGAGATGGTTCTTACTAGTTGCCTATCTTTCTTGATTTTGCTAAGAACCTCATTGTTCGTGCCGTGGTCTCTCCAGGAAATTTTTAGAATTCTTCTGTATGACCACATCTCAAAAGCCTTTAGTCTTTTTTATCACTTTCAGATAAGCACCATGTCTCACAGCCGTATATTTAGATGCTCCAACCAAATGTTTTGGCAAGTTGCTTGCTAACCTTGCTTGATGAATGCGTCTGTTGACTTCTCTTTTTGTTCTGCCATCACAGGTGATCGTACTTCCAAGGTATACGAACTCTTTTGCATTAAATGTATATGTAATGTAATATATCAGAATTGGTGTTATCTAAAGGTTTGCAACAGTCCCAGAAACCTGTTGCTAAAAAAATATTTGTATCGGAAATCTATTGTATAAAATCCTACTGCACAATATTTTGATATCAGCTTGATAAAGCCCTTGCAGGCTGGAGCCGAAAACCTCCATTTGCGATCTTTCATCTCTTTTTGTTCGCTCATCGGACATGTATGTGTCGCCATATTAGTTTTTTGACAAGTCCGATGACGGGTGTGTCATTAGTATTGTACATGTCTGTCATTGGTGCATCATTAATTACAATGCATTAGTTACGGGTCTGAGTGTCACCGACCTTGTGACGTGTAATAAGTTGTACGCCGACAACGACGACTAGCGTGTTGTGATCCGGCTTGGGACTGAAAGCATACGCTCTGCCCCGGACATCGCTTGGTGAAAAACATCCCTGTCCCATCCTGTTTTTAGAGACCCAGATGAGGACCCGTTACTGGAGACAAGTAAAAAAACTACTTGTTATAATGTGGCTGAAGGCCTCCCCGTGATTCTAGGTGCATCAGTTAGATGCGAAGTTAGAATACTACAGCGAGTCTCGAATTTCCTTCTTTGGTAAAATGTTGCTAACCACGAAATACGTGGGAATGGATAAGGAAATGGTGAGATTGGGAAATGGATTCTGCAAATAGCAGGCATCAGTTAGGAGTCATTACTTGCGTTCGCACTCTTGCAGATGGACGTGCAGAAGTGCTCAAAAGCAGCGTATTTTTTTTTGTTAGCGACGAAGTCCTGGTATCCGACCGGACCTGATGCCGGCTCTGCCCTGGACCAAAAGTTTGCCAAGTTTACCGAAATTTAAATGTTAATGTGCTTTAAAAAAAAAACTCTATGTTGATCACCTGATCATTATACCACCACTACGCATTAAAATAACGATCCCGGCGACTTGAAGGCGTCTTCCTTAAGTAAAGGGATGTTAAATCGTATTAATATTTTCATAATTCTTTTAACTTTATTGATATATACATCATACAATTATACTTGAACGTCTATTATTTTCTTTAACAATTTTTTTATTCGAATTCAATAAATCGAATGAAGAAATTGAATAGAATATCGAGTATTTAGAAAAAAATCAGATATGTAAAATGAATATACCTTTAATCTTGATAATCGTAATCAGGTTCTTCAAATTCTCTGTTCTTCAAAAAATTAAGAATTTCTTGTTCAGGTTTGATATTAGTTTCTTTTTCGCATACAAATGTATGGAGAGCGTCGCATTTTTCGTCAATCATTTTTCCGTATTTTGTAATAGCACCGCAGTTTTCAGCAGCTCCACCATCCGGTTGATTCGCATCCCACTCAATAAACTGATTGCTGTGTAAATACCCACCTGAAATTAATGAATCACAAACAAATAGTTAAATATTTTGACTAAAATTGTTGCTTTATATTGACATCCTCCTTTCAAAATTGGCTTTCGAATTACTCGGTGACAGAATGAAGGAGCAGGTTCACAATACAAAGAGCTTGTTTTCGTTTTACAATTCACGTTTATTTCTCACTTTTCGTCCACCCGGTATGACGAACGCCATTGGGCGTTCGCCATACCAAGTCCGAGCCAGCTGTAAGCTGACGGCGCGTTCTGACATCTCGCGTTGCCAACAGTCGCGGCAGAAAAAGCGAATTAAAAATGACAGTGGCACCAACATGACATGGGCCAACTGTCATAACAAATAAAATGGCGTATGTAAGCATCGTGTATTTTTATATCACTAAAACTAACACTATTAGATATGCATGTCAGACGAGCGAACATACATAAGAGACCGAAAAACGTTTTTCTCGCGCTGACTGTTACTGTGCCAGTCTGTCACCCCGAGTCCGCAGTCCCCGTCCGACCGATGCCCATGATACAAAATCTAATGGTCGGGCGGTAAAACCGAAGCCTTATACTGGAACTAAACACGATTTGTGCTTCTCATCAAGTTCTTTGCTTAGCGATCTGCTCATGCATCGTTCTTCCACGCGTCTCGATGTTGACCCCGCGACTTGTTGTCGCTTTTTTAAAGATGGGGTATGTCAATATTTATTACTTGAAACATGATTCCTTCACTAAATAAATACATATTAATTGTTGGAATGATGATGATGAATAATTACCAGTTATAAATATTTATTTATTTTACTTGTTTTTACATGGATCACGTAAGATAGGTTCTCTGTTTAGTAGACTGCAGTTTTGACCCTACTCCAACTCTTACGTAAAAGAGTTCGACAACTTATGAAGTACTATGCAGCTCAGTTATCTCTTGACAAGTGATGGATGAGGAAGGTTACAAGTTAGTCGAAACTGCATTCTCCTAAAAGGAGGCCGTATCTAACGTGATCAATGTTAAAACAAGGTAAATAAATAAATTATTACTATTTCTAATGGATCTCAAAGTGAATGCTGAAAACATTGAAAAAAAATTACCAGTGTCACTACGAAACGTTCCTTCGGTGAAAATATCATGGAATCCTACCCATACAGGGTTACTGGTCATATAAAGCATAGAAGAGATAATAGTTGACTCTCCACTTGTGTCTAAGACTACAAGATGAGCTCCCTCCTCTCTGCAAATGGACCGAGCATCTGCCCAGTTCTTCAAGGATTTGTGATGTCTATAGCAGTTTCCTGTTTCTTTATACGTATAAGCTAAAAATCGAGAAAAAAATAACTTGATTAACCGTAGTATAATGTCATTAAAACTGAAGATAAGAAAATATTTTTAAAACTCAACTAATATTCAAATCATTCTGGCTGAAGAGTCAATGGCGCAACTCAGTGCCGGTTTTAGGGGGTGGTGAAGTGGGTTGGCTGCTTACGGCGCCGAATGAATTTAGAGCGCTAAGAGCGGCCTTAACTCCTACAAGGGGCATTTTTTGAAGATTTCGCCGACCGAAAAAAAAACAGGGGGCGCTAGATTTTTTCTGCACAGGGCGCCGCAAGGTCTAAAGCCGGCACTGGCTCAACCCTTATCTAAGCCATTGCTGGATGGAGATAATGCTGCGTTCGCTATCACATACTACTTTTTTCATACAAATTTTTGTTTATACTATTTATTTTGATTATTTGTTAGTGTTTCTTACTGATTAATGATATTGATTTTAGGCGGTGGTTCACAATCACTGATTGACGATAAAGTGGCTGCCACTAGTGATCCAAAACAAGATCATCGAATCCTTAAAGCGCTATACAAATATCGACTCGATATGATCATTTTAGGCTCACACCAAACGACCACTTCAAATGATCTGTTAAATGTAATTATTGTAGATTAAAGATACTTAACCAAGCAAGAAGAGATGTCTTTTTTGCTAGATGGCAATAGAGAGAAGATAAGAAACTGATATACAGCCACCCCTCTCAATCACACAATAGTCCAGAACTTTGACAGTCGACTCGTCCCACTTGGTTCCCGCTGCTAGCCGCAGACGGTTCTTTTGTTACCTGATTTATCGACCTTTGGACGTTCGTCATCTCAAAATTTTGACCCAACTGCTTGGAACACCGCATATCAAGAATCAACTTCCGGTGGAATAAGGAAGTCTTTCTTTCCATCCATCGAACACTTAATAAAGCGAAAAAGACGAACTTCGTGGACTCCTATCTCATGCAAGCGTTTACCGGACACGGAATTTTCAAAAGAAGAAAGAGAGAATTCGTATAAAGATATGGCCTCTCTTCTTGCGACGCATGTCCATGTGATCCAGGCATACAACAGACAGTGAGATACTCTCTTATGGAGTGAATCATCCATGAGAATAGGAGACGCGTTCTGTGTTGTCGCCTAGGAGTCTCTTCCATTTCTTGGGAGGATTTTCCTGAACTGCTGCTTAGTTCTGATGGTCCCTGGCTGTTAAACTTCATCAAAGAAATCGTCGGGGCTACACGTGCGGTTAAAGAGGCGGACATGGAATATGCCCCTACATTCTTCAACTATTTGTCAGACGTATAATCTAACCTTGTGTATATATATAATCGTGTCGGAAGCAACAGGGTCAGATCCTGTCTGCCCAGAAGTGGGCGACGTCGATGGCGTTACTTCTGGCCATCATCAGGTCTTTCTGGGTGCAGCCACTCGGGCACAGCGCACACTCCAGAAGGTGTGACAGGGTATGCTCCACGCCGCAGTCACATTCAGTCGGTCCGCTGTAAAACTGCCAGGCCCTCATTTGTGTCCTCGTCTTGCATACTCCGGTCCGAAGTCTGTTAAGGGACCTCCATATATTCCACCCTTGGTCATGTCCAGGGGCTAGGTCCTCTTTCGGGGACCTTGTGTGTAACTTGCAGAGTACAACACGCATCTTTACATTTTTTATACATTATTTGAAGATAAATGTTTTTTTTTTTTTACAGTTTGACCCTCCAGATACTGGCTTTTATTTGGACCTGTGTCAATACTTACTCGACGACATGCACCTGGAGTCATATTTATTCTTGCTAGCCTGTCTTTTTATAATGTTTATCTCGCATACATATCCAGCAAGCTTATCACAAGGTAAAGTTGTCAAATCCATATAACGAGGCAATGCTCCACATTCCGAGATTAATGAATTCGGCACAGGAAAATCCAGCTCATCTATAGACTGACCTTAAAATAAAACCAAAGTTTAAAAAACCTTGAAGATAAATTGAAAAAAAAACACTAATAAATTTATTTTAGTATAAAACAAATAATTATTAAAATACATAAAAATTGCCATTATATTCTTCTGTATATGTTTGTAAAAAAATACAGTGGTACCTCGACATACGAGTTTAATTCGTTCCGCAACCATGCTCGTATCTCAAATTTTCTCGCAAATATTTTGTTATGTAACTCTGACATGTCACATTATCCAAATTACCATTTTCATTTAACCATTATTAAAATAGAAAAAAAAAAATTGTATGGCGAGTTTGTCATACTGGCCTAGTGCAGAATGATGTAATGCTTAAGGCGTTAAGGATCAGTAGTTTTTTTTACCATATCCGCTCCATATTTGGAGCATATGCACACCACGAATTATCGTTTCACAGGTCTGTAAGCTCAGGTTGTCTTTGCATTGTCCCAGAACACCTGCACCCGGAAGTTCTGCACATAGGAACATATATGGTTCCCGGTGCCTCCAGAGCAAGAGCCCGTGAACTTACATAGACTGCGGAAATTTAATATAGTCAAGCTTGCTTAGGATTTGAACTCACAGTGTCTCATTAATAAACAAAAGCTTTATCCACTGGACTATGGCGCCCAGCATAGTCCAGTGGTTATTTACGAGGATATTGTAAAGACTGCTGTTTGAATCCAATGCTTTAGTCTTTACGATGATAAAAATAATGAGATAAATAAAAAATGCTCAGAAATCTTAAGGTTTTATTAAAAAATGAATGTCTACTTACGAGTATATCACTGATTGATGCCACATACCTGTTAGTGTTACATATTCGTTTTTTGCAAACAAAGAATGGAAACCGAGATGAACCATGTTTTTTTCTCCATTTTCTGGCATCAATGAAGGGGGATAACCATTGAATATGGAATGAAGATTGCGCAACTGTTCTATTGTTGTGGGCATGGCCAATGTAGCATACTCCTTAGTACATGCTTCTACTGCTTCCGACCAGCTCTTAGATTCTCTGTAAAGTTTGTATTTCACGCCTTGACTGGGAAAGTCTATGTAACCTGAAATGAAAAAAAAATCAGTATTACATTATTTTTCAAAAAATTGTTTCGTCTACTTCTTTAGCCTTGCCATTTTTTTTATGTACACGCGTGTAGGAGAGAACATCTGGTCAAGACCAGTGCACTCTATGACGCTCAGCTAGGGAGTTTGCATGTGTCTTCTTCGTGTCAGCGACGTCAAATTATTTTTTCTCAATATCTGCAACTCT
The DNA here is from genome assembly GCA_022606575.1 of Glossosoma conforme. NCBI lineage: Eukaryota > Metazoa > Arthropoda > Insecta > Trichoptera > Glossosomatidae > Glossosoma > Glossosoma conforme. The sequence goes on along the minus strand of JAGTXR010000058.1, from coordinate 1,795,826 downwards.
ATGTTGCCTAGCATTAGGTCCTGAGATGTGCAACTTGTTGGGCACATGGAGCAGCATCGTAGGTGTGAGGCGGTCTGCAGGTCTCCACAGTCGCGCAATAGTGTCTCTCTCTGCCGAAGCATTCCCCACCGCTCGAGGTTGTCCTTTGTTCTACCAACTCCGGTTCTTAATCTATTTAGGGATTTCTAGGTCCGCCAGTCAAGGCTCTTGCCAGTTGGGAGGCCTTCCTTTGGAGTAATGAAATCCTCTGGTGCGATTTGTTGCCAGGGTTGGAGTCTCTCATTTTCAGGGCTGGATGTGAGTTGGGGAGTGTTTATGTGTGGGTTGGGGAGATTGCAAGTGTATATTTATCTGTTTCTTGAAGAGATCCAGATTGTAGGAAGGAGGAAACACAGACGCTGGAAGAGCATTCCATAGCTTACCGGTGGCATTAAGGAAGGAGCTTTGGAAACTGCCGGTTCTTAGTTGACATATATTAACCGTGTATGGGTGTTTGGCAAGTGTAAGACGAGTTAGTCGGTTGTGGGTGGGTGCAGGAGGAATTAGTTCTTTAAGTTCCGAAGAGCAGCGACCGTGGTAATAACGGTAGAAAAGACTAAGAGAACCAATATTACGCCTGTGTTCCATTGATTGTAGGTAACACGAAAGAGTGTCATTGTTTATCTGGGTGTTAAGTTTGTTACCTTAATTAATGTCTCACACGGATGCCTCGTAAAAGAACTTATGGAACATTACTGTGAAAGCCTGAGTTTAATGGAAAGTAAATAAGTTATTCATATCTTACCTTGGCCATTGACTGTATTCCAGAACACCACAAACATTAATATTCCCGCCGGATTAATATTAAAATCCATTTTTATAAAATAATATTGTATTTCTATAGATTTAAATAAATAGATTAACTGAGTTGAACGGCTTGTTGCGACGGAATAAATGTGATATCGGTTATTGATATGTCTTTTCAATGTTGAACTAAGGCCAAAGGTTATACTAAGATAAGGCACTTTTTTCTTATGAAGAACATAGATTTTCAAACCTCGGCCTGCTATGTTATATGTTAAATAAAATTGTTTATCAACATATGCTGTTCTTATTCATCATCATCATCATCAGCCTGTATCCATCCAATGTTGAACGTAAGCCTCCCGCATGAGTCTCCATACTCTTCGATCCTCCGCCTTCCGCATCCAAGTCACTCCCGCTATTCGCCTTATGTAGTCAGTTCATCTTGCAGGGGGTCTGCCAATGCTTTGTTTGGCAGTTCTTAGGCGCCACTCCTATACATTTCTACCCTAGGACCGTCGTATCTTCAACAGATATATCCGGCCTTGTACCACTTGAGTGTGCCTATTCGTCGGGTAGCATCCACTACGTGAGTTCTTCTGCGGATATCCTCGTTGCGGATTTTATCTTTTAGCGACACTCCTAGCATGGATCTCTCCATAGTACGCTGGGTGACTTTTATTTTATTATTTTATTTTAGGGTTAAGACTTGCTGTTAGATTCCATGTCTCTGCGCCATAATTTAATACAAAGAGAATGTTTTGGTTAAACGCCTTAGTTTTAAGACATTGCGGAATTTTCGCTTTAAAATGTACTTTAGTTTTCTGTATAACTGTTATATAAAAACATGCAACTTTCGTGTCGAGTTTTAGATTGATTTCTTCTGGTAAACGTGTCTTTCAATAATAAATATTTAATACGAGTAAGCATTTCGTCTTATTAAATATTGGTACTAAATATTATTCAATGATTTTAATCAAATCTAAGACAGAAACTATGCTCAGGCATTATTTACCACTCACTCCCTATATTCAAAGTATCTCTTTATCTTAAATAAGAAAAAACTTACTTAAATAAAATCAATTTTATTAAATTAATACTACCATTTTTTATGTCAACATATACAGGAGAATACCGACAGATGGTGATAGTAATTCTGAAATCTCATCTGTGGAATTATATGACGCTTAAAATTATTTTTATTTTTCTTTAAATGACATTACAAAATACAAAACATTTTAATTCGTCATTAAAGTACATATCAACATACGTTACATAAGTAACATAAGTAAAAAAAAATGTGGCCCTGTAAATGTTTCGACACATTAAGTGTCAATGACTTCACACTCAGAACAAGCGTTGGGAGACTCAATGCAAATAGTTGACTTGTAACAACAAAAACCATATATACAACATAACCAGTCATAAGTAAATCATGGTTGACCCACAAATAACACGACATTTTTGTCACAAAATCAAACGTCTAACATTTCGCCTTCATCAACACTAGCACTGAATCCGAAGCAGGATTACACTATATGTCAATATCTTCACTCAAGTTGGTTTCACCCACTGTTCACTGCGATTCTGTCATTTTACACGTATCGAAGGTTGAACGATGGTCTTTTCAGGCCACACTTCAGGCTCTATGAGAGACTCCAGCGGAGTCACAATGAACCCGACTTTGAAAGAAGTTGACAGCGTCCGTCTGCTGACAATCCTCCTTATGGTCATCTTAGAGGGATTGAATGCAGCGGTCGCTGCCAAGAAGCTCTGCAAGTCATCAGCTGTTGTATCCAGGGGAAGACCCTTGGCGTGAAGATACGCGATCTTCACTCCGGCAACCTTCTTCGAAGGAGCTGCAGAACCGCGGATCACCCGACGTCCTGAACGCCTTTCCCCATCATAAGAGGCGCGACTCATATCCGAGTAGTAAACTTCCCCGGAAAGAGTGCTCGTGGGAGAGAGAGAGAGCATCCACGGAGAGAGCATTCGGGGCCTCTAGTTCCTCAAACTATGAGCTGGAGGACCTTCTTGAAAGCCTCACTCAGAACAGCAGGGCCTCCTTGCATAGCACATTCCGAGGATTCTTCTTCTTCGGAAGCCTCATTTGAAGTAACGGCTTTACTGACGGCAGGGTTGGAGTCTCTGCTGTCACAGTTGAGCGATGGCACAACTCGGCAAGGACTGGTGACAATTTCCGCGAAGGTAGCCGGAATTTCTTTGAATTTCCTAGGCAAGCGCCTTCTGCGGGAAGACGGGAGACTTGATGGGTTGGGTGGAGATTCCACACCAACGTACGTCGGTGTATCTTCCTTCCCGCATCCAACAGCCTTAATGAGCCGCTCCAGCAGCAATTGGTGTTCATCCAAGCGCCGATGTATCTGCGCAATGTCGCATGAGCAACTGGGAGCCATCTTATAGGAAGGATGACAAACACGTCCGCACTAGTCGAAAGTCGAGCAACGAATGGCTTACCATGGTTTATATGGCTAAAAGCTGCATGTAGAGTGTTGATCCGCCAACGTCATAGACTACAGCCCGATATTCACGCATCATCCTTTATTATAACAGGAATTTGTATGATTATTATTATAGACATGCAACTTGATATTTATTTTAAAAATTGAAACTTTAATAATAATAGATCTCAACAACAGGCGGACTTTTGTTTTATCAAACATACCATTTTCGGTATTTATGTTTTGTCTACTAATGATTGCCTTGTATGTCCTATAGATGTCGGTAGAATTGCCAATAACAGAGGTCGGTTCAAATATCATTGCATCTATCAAAGTGAAAGTCGAGCAGCCTTTATATAAGGAGACGACCATACGGACCAGATCTCTACACTATTCTCTCTCGACCACCTTCGTAACCTGATCAATCACTTAGCCGCCCGCCGGAGAAGCTACTGTGTTACGTGCCCGCTCTACGACCGACCAAGTTATAACTACCTACTAGCATTCTTTAATTATTCTAAAAATCACTTCTAGAACATGCTTATAAATATAATCTCTCGTTAATCACATCAACTCAATTCTAATGTTAATATTCTGTTAAGCTTTCAATCTTCAATATTGTTGAAAAATTAAGCTTACTTACTTGCTGACATTTAATTTCCCATATCATTATACCGTTTTCTCATTTATTTTCTTTCTATGTTCGGAATGTCCATTGATCACTTCTTAACACGCATAACAATTCCTTCTCAGCAATCCACAGATCACAACACTTCCACTCACACACCAAACTTAAAATATATCTTTATATGTAAAACCATCAATAAATAAATATAAATACTATTGAGTATGGTATATATGTTAAATAAAGGGTTATGTAAATGAATTTGGTTATGTATATGTAATCCATTCGTTTAACTGAAAATACAGGCGAAATTGTGAAATTTTCACCTACATTCGCAAATCCTTTGCAAATGTGGGTTAGTGTGGAAAATCTGGCGTGAAACACACATGTAGATGAGGGGTGAGGCTTATGCGGCGGAGTGGGGAAGGGACAACTGGAGGCTGTATATCAGAGTGATTCATTTGCGAAAACCTCAGTACGCCGACAGCGTTCGTGCTGATCGGATGCGCGTCGTAGCCAAGCCTTGCGCTCCGCCGCGAAAAACCCGCGAAAAACTTTTACGAAAGAATATTTCGCATTTTCGCTCTCTCTTTAAGCTCACTGTCGTTGTGTTCGATGATGTATTTTTGAAATTGTTTTGAAATTTTTTGGAAGATGTTTTAAGGCTGAATTGTGTAGAAACTGTAAGTAAAAAAAATATTTATTACATGACAAATTATTGTTTTTTTTTGTTCATAAGTTTTTGCGAAATTGCATAAAATAAAAAACATTACAAGTTGTTTTTCCTCTTGCAAAATAAATTATATATTTTCATACTTTTTAACACACACTAAAGAATATATCAGATTGTCATTGAGATATATTATTTGTTATTGAAAGTAATAAGAACCAATTTGTAATTAATACAAAAAGCTAACTGTTGATCTGGCCATATTATTGGTTATAAAAATTACCTTTTTACTAAAACTATTAAATGTGTAATTTGGGTTTCTTTTTCTTACGACAAAAACATTGCTGTTATTACGAACAAGAAATTTTTTGGAAAAAAATCTTGTTTAAAAGTTAGGTATTATAATTTGTAGGTTAATTTGTTAATAATTATACAGTAACACTAAGTATCTTCAGTAAATAAATAACCTAAGGTACATTGAAAATAAATTATTGCAATATTTTGTTATTCGTATTATGCAGAACTCTGCTTCAATTAACAAATGGATGAGGAATTTAATAATTTTTTAGTGTGAATATATAATTTTTGCTTCAAACACAATAATTATAATATAACAATACAACCCTGTATTAAAATGTGTTTTTTTGTGATAATAATATTAAAATATACCAAAATAATAGATTTCAAATAATTAAAAACCACAAAAATATTTCAAGGGTCCAATTAATAAATACTCACTACAAAAAAGGAGTAATTTTAGAAAATTTTGGTTTATTAATTTATTTTGTTAATTTATTTGGCGTCAATCATTAAGCGTTTTTGTTTAAATTTTTCGTTGTGGCGATTAGATGCTTCCTTACGATGGTTTCAAAATAATACAAAAACAAAGTTGCAGTGATTTTGTAAAACATTATATAAAGTATTCAGTAGAACTACGAGTATATTATGAGGAGCCTAATTGTGTCTCTGATTTGAATATGATAACTGGTTAAAATTTCTTAGTTGCTTCCTAGTTGATTTCGATAGTTATTTGCTCCAAACTTATTAAATAAAATATCACACATATACAGGTATTACAAGTATTAAGTCCAGTAATTATAACCATTTAACATTTCTTTTAACAAACCAATTAATATTAAATAAAATTATAAAATTAAATAGAATAAACATATAAGTATTAAATATGTACGAATATGAACTGTTCGTTAGTAAAAAAAAAACAGTGAAGGGTGAGGTTCAAGTCACAGACTGTATACCTTACAACACACTTCACGTTAGTATCTACAACCGTCGTGAAATGGCGAAGTGGCTAACGTAGAGTGCAACGGACAGGACATGAGTATGTTGTTTGCGTCTCAAATCCTATGTAATTAACTGAAAAAGAAGAGTATTTCATGATTTTTTTAGAGATCTGTAATAGAATATGTATTAATTATATTTATTTTCCTTGTTTTAACATGGATCACGTAGAGTATGATCTTTGTTTATGAGACTGCAGTTTCAACTCTTGGGACAGTGACGATAAATAGAGATTGAAAAAGGCTACGAGTTGGTCGAAACTGCAGTCTCATAAACATATATCATACTCAACGCGATCCACGTGAAAACAAGCAAAGTAAATAATTATTTATTATTAAAATATGTATTTGAATGCCTTTGAAATATTAAATTAAAATCAAGAAAAACTCCAAAAAACTCTAAAAACTTAGAATTTCATTAATCTTTCTGAAGTATGGATTGTATAAAATTTAAGGCTTGCTTTTGAAGGCTTTGCAGACTCGGCTGATGGCTCTCCGAGCTGGGATTTGTCGCTAATTGGGAATGAATAATTCAATATATTTTTAATGGGCCCTTCCCCCGTCTAACAAGGGTCTTGAAGCGTCACGGTTATCTGTACTTATACACGATCCCCTGAAAGCTTCGTAATGTTATAATGCAGAACCACTTTAGTATTTTCAGGAAATCACTCTGCTGTAATTATAAGCGCTGCTGAAATATCAGATTTTTAATCTGAAAGAACATCGCTTTAAGATAATCATCATCAATCGTTCTCTATTCGATAAAAACTTTTTTTTGTCATAATTACTTTATGACTTATTATTCAGGACTATAAATAAACTATAAAAACAATATTTTGAATCTGCATTTTTTCAACCTATTCAAATCATCTTTTTTCTTCTTCCCATATCCATTTCAAACCTGGACAACATTGTTACTACAAATTGATGCCACTTAGTTATATCAGTTGTAATTTCGCAGTCTTGTCTTAAAGTCTGCAACCGAAGGTTTGACTGGAATTTTTCGAGGTGTCCCCATAAGAATGTTCGTATTTTTTGACGCATTTCTTTGGGATCAGTTCTGAGAGAAAAATAAAAATAACAATTATGATAAGGATAAGACAAAAAAAAATTGTAAATACGAACTTTCTTCTGGTAATTATGGTATTTTATAGTTCAATATGATTTCCAGGGCAGAAACTTGAGGACTAAAAGTGACGGCCGCTATACTATTCTTAAAACATTATTGGGTGATTTGCTAATCGGATTTTTTAAGGAGATTGGATGGTAAGCCTGACGCTCCCGATGCCTAGAACGTTTGTTTCTAAAGATCATCTCAACGCAAATAGTGACACGCGGTTAGCAACAGGCGGTGATCTATCCAAGTTTTAGTGCGCTTCAGTATTGCTTAATTTAGTTATATAGCGAAAACTATGCTTAAGTTGTGCTCGCCACTGGACAAGTATGCTTAAACATGTATGTATATTAGAGTTTTATGGTATTAGTTTAACTGTTTGACTGCGAGGATGCTTGAGACATTGAGTCATGTAATGTTGAAACCCGTTACAAAGTAATCTTAATGTTTGAATGTTTCAGCATCAAAGTAATAGCCAATTCATATTTGAATGTCTATCTGCAACTATCAGCTATATTTAATCAAAAGATAAAAGAAATTTATAGAACCTGTATTACTTCATATGACTGCAAATACAAATTGGTATCTCATATAAAGCCAAAGTAACCATACAATGGAGTTCAAAAAAATGCTTGCGTAGAATACAAGGATACGATTGTTTAACTATGTGAGGAATAACGAGGTGAGGAAGCCGACAAGGTATCATTTCATGCTACAGTCAGTTGAGAGACAATGGTAGAACTGGGTGTAGTCTTCTTCGTAGTGTCAATCCGGTGGACTGGTTTGCAGCAACAGAATCTTGCATCTCGATCTCCATCTCAGCATTAAAGCTTTAACTCATGTCCTCGAGCACTTGCTAAAAATATTCCTGTCTAGGGCAACCTCTACAGTTTCTACCCTCAACCATCCCTCCAAAATTTCCTGAAGAAGACCATCGTGGCGCATGATGTGATCAATCTATCGGGCTCACCTCTCTGAAATGCTTCTTACGAGGTGCCTATATTCCTTGATTATCCTGAGAGTCTCATTGTTATTGACGTGGTCTCTACAGGAAATTCCGAGAATCATTTTGTATTACCACATCTCAAAGGCCTCTAGTCTTTTTTTATCAAGTATTTTTTTAAAAATAAGTACTAGGTAAGGATCACGCAAATAAAATTACTTTTAAATGTTAGTTTGTGACGATTTATTAAACAGTTAGAGACTGGATAAAGAAAAAGGTTAAGCTATTGTAAAAGTATCGTTAAATATGTATAATTTACGGTCAGTTTTCCGGAAAATTTAAGCTAAGATGAGAAGTGCAAGTTTCAGAATGTAAAGCATCTCATTTCCTGAAAACTACCTAACTTCCGGTTCACTGTTGACTTCCGGTTTTGATGAGAGTAAATTTCGTAATGAATACAACCATCCTATAATAAAAAAAATACATAAGTAAGTATGTTTGCGAGTCGACATGTATATGGGTTATGAAATAAATACATAATTCGGACTTTTATAAAAATATATTACGAAGGTATTTAAATACATTTACATATTTTGTTACCTATTCATTATTAAATTATACTTTGGCTTCGAACAAAATTTGACTAGATTATTAACAATAAGTATTTAACAAAATATTTATTTCTATACCTTCACATAATTAATATAACCTTAAAATTTGAAGATCAATATATTTTCACGATATGAGGCTCAACTCCGGTTAGTATTTTTTATTTTTTCATTATTTCTGTTATTTTATTATTAGTTTTCTTAATTTCATCCTAATAATGGATGAATTATGGCACTGGGTGTCACCAACTACGAGTACTCAGCGACTAACAGGCAGTCTGTCTCTGCCCGGGACGTCAACAACACGTCATTGTCTGCCTCGAGTAGACCGAAAGTTGGTCAATCTTTTAATTAAATAGTGAAAAAGTCTCTGTGTTGCTCATCTGCTCCACATTCCTCCACCATGCGTTCTTTAAGCGATTCCGGTGACGTGAAGTTTTTTTCACTTAGTGAAGAGGATGTTCATATATAACTTGCACGTTTCACCTTTTTAATATTGCATAGTAATTTTATTTCAAATTATACTTCTCGCATAAAAATAAACATTTTTTTTTACGATTTTAAACATAATATTTCAGTAACAGTTAGTAGGTTAACTGAAAACTTTCATGGTTGTTACAATAAAGTTTCAATTGTACGTTACGTATGATATTGGCTGGACGCTTGCCAGTCTTCAATTTTCCTAATTGAAGATAAATATTGCACTTTACAGTGGAAGTTAACTTAATTAATTATTTACTCTCGTACCACCTTTGATTAGCTTTAGTTATTTTCGTTGCAGAGTGAATTCAGTAATCTAATATCGCACACTTCATTACTAATCGATAATTTAATTTTACTGCCTTTGATCGTAATAAATTACGAAGTTTTGATTAATATTTCATATATACAAGCCAAATATCAAATGATATATAATTTAATTACAGTAGGTAAGTAAAAGCCTTGATAGACATGTAATTTTTTATGTATATACTATTTTACTTACTCGATTACCGCCCATTTTTCATCGGCAAAAATGAACAAAAATTAGTGATAGATAGTGATAGTAATGTGGAAGTTATCTGTAAATTCTATGCCGTCTACCATGATACATACGCTTAAGCCTTCCATGTGGCGCGTTGATCCAATAACGTCATAGACTACAGCTCTTGTGGTGCTTACGGGACAAATTTCATCTACCACCGATTTAAATTAATAGGCTTTGACTGTGATTTTAGGGGTGTGGGATCAAATTCATCAACTGGAGGTAATTATAGAACCTAGAAATTCATTAAAAATATTTTTTTTATCGTTGAAAAAAAAAACTAGGAAACAAAATAGGAAGCAAAGTGAGACTAACATAAGCAGATGGAGGTACTGCTGCAAGAGAAAAAAAAGATCTCTAGATTTCATCACGTCATCCGTAAGATCTACAATACCGAAAGAGCCACCAGTAAGAAAACCTTGACTTGTTGTTGTCAGATATGGAAAAATCATCAAAAAGAAAAGATAGTGGTACCCGGAGATGGAACAACCTAATCAAACGGAAAAAGTGTTGCCATACGACTGCGGAAAATGAACTTTTGTCGAAATTTCTCTGGATCGTAGTTAATTGTATAAAAATGGTATTCGTCTGCCACAGTTTTTATTAATATCATGATTATTATTAATAAATTTAGGATTTTTGTTAGTCATTTTCACGGACATATGTGCAATTATTATTATTATTATATTAGTATTTGTATAGCGCTCTTTTATGACCGAATGATCATTCCAAAAGCGCTTCTTTGCCTCTCTGAGTAAAAAGGTGGGTCTTGAGTCTGCTTCTGAAGGATGCCTCCGCTTTAAGCTCTCTTATGCTTTCCGGTAGTGAGTTCCAGGCCATTGGTGCAGCGTAGCTGAAAGCCCGATTGCCAAAGACCGTGCTAGGACTACCTCTCGTCAACTGCAGGGTGCTTCTATTTGCTCTTGCCACGCTCGCTTATTTCTGAAGGCTTGATTAGTTCTATCAGATAGCCCGGTGCAGTTCCGTTGAGTGCCTTGTAAGCTAAGAGGCATAGTGTGTACTGGATTCCTGAAGGTTTCATATTGATCAGATGAACAGTGTAGGAATGCACACAGAGCTAAAAATTACTTTTACTACGAGTATATTCATTAAAATACATGTTATTTTTTTCACTTAGTACATAATTAATATTGAATGGGAAAATTTGTGGTTCGAATCCCAGCGTCTGCCGTTGATTTTTATTCGATTACTTAATAGGATAAATGTCATATAAGGTGATGTTTACTGGATGAAACTCAGTGCTGGGTATGAATTATTGTATGTACTTAAAATAATATTCGCTTCAATACGTTTTTATTTCATTATAAAGTAACTGTAATACATAAAAAGTTAATACTTCTTCGCTAAGAACTTGATTTTATTATAAGTTTAGTATTTTCGCAACACGCCAGTGTTATTCGTTTAAAATAAGACATTAAAAGTTTATAGCACTCATTTTAATATCCTTGATAATTATTTTTTTGAGTGAACTCGTGACTCGTTGATACAGTACCAAATGGAATATTAAAAACATGAAATTACTCTGCATTTTTCTGTTTAACACTTCTTTCTAACCAAAGATTCTCGAAGTAAATAAACCACCAAATATTAATTTAATATTGTCAGATATATATGTTTCTCTCTTTGACTGCATATCATGGCGTTCTTAAACCAATCCTGTTCGGAATTATTTACAATATCGTTTTTCCAAGCAACTAATTTAAAAACCTATTATATGGCTGCATTTGCTTCTGGTGGGCTCAAATTTTTTCTAACAGTACAGATGTTGACATCACCATGATAAAGCTCTTTCTGACTGGTACCGAAAGCTTCGATATACAAACTTTCATCTCTTACTTCTGTTCGCTTGTCATACATTTATGTGTCGCCTTGCTGGCATTTTGTCCGCTCACGGGTATGACGTTAGTTATATACATCGCAGTCGGACGCTTGGCGACAGCCTCAGCGCCGACGAGCGCGCGAGTCAGTCGTGTGCCGCCCGTCGGCGAGAGCATATTGTATTGTGGCTCAGCCGAATACTGTGACTAGGTCGGGCCATAAGTTTGTACAGTTTATCGTAAAAATATGTCAATGTGTTCTGAAAAAGTCTTTGTTTTGCTAACTTGCTCCTCATCATGCCCTCACGCGACGAATAACAACCTTTTGAAAGAGAAGAGAATGTAAATATATTAGTAGAAGCCAAAAAGTACTATAAAGTATCATAACGCTAATTCAATTACTTCAATTTGTTATGCTCAATATAATAGATCGTAATACCTCAATTATTTTTTACCTAAATAATTAGAATTATTCATTCTGAATTTTTTTTTTTTTTAGAATATTATTTTCTATACTCTAATCCTAATGATCTATAGTCTATAGCAATATTTAATAATTTGTTACATACATACAATTTTACATCCAATTTTTCGCAAAGGTATCGATAGTATTAATACATCAAATTTTATCGATTGCATCGGTGGAAAAATTGGTTCCGCTGGACCGCGCTGTTTATAAAACAGAATTGAGGTGCTAGAGTTCGTTGTTCGAATCCCACCATCTACCGTTTATTTTTTCCCACAAATTTATGCGGAGAAATTTAATGTGAAATTGTATGTTTGTATTAAATTATAGAATAACTCATGTTTCACATATTTTTTAGTACATATTTTCATTGATTTCAAGTATTTAACTTAAACGTAAGCCAGAATTTTAGTGAATAAAATAAATTCAGTCAAATTGCTTGGAATCATGCTGTATTTTCTTGAGTGTAAGTATTCCAGAATCGAGGTCTCGGTCTCATAATGACGGCGTCAGCTTAAATGGTGATGCCGGAATACCAAGGATCCGGCACTGAGAATAAATCCAAAGACCGGGGTTGAGTTGATACTAATTTATTTGATCTTCTTCGTAGTATCAATCCGGTGGATTGGTTTGCAGCAACAGAATCTTGCATCTCGATCTCCATTCCTCTCGGTCCTCCGCAACCCTTTTCAGCTCAGCATAAGCGCTACAGTTCATGTCCTCGAATACTTGCTGCAAATACTCCCGTCTAGGGCGCCCTCTACAGTTTCTACCCTCAACCATCCCCTCCACAATATCGTGAAGAAGACCATCGTGGCGCATGATGTGGCCGATCCATCGGGCTCGCCTCTCTGAGATGGTTCTTATTAGTTGCCTATCTTCCTTGATTATTCTGAGAACCTCATTGTTCGTGACGTGGTCTCTCCAGGAAATTCCGAGAATTCTTCTGTACGACCACATCCACAGCCGTACATTAAGATGCTCCAAACAAGTGTTTTGGCAAGTTGCTTGCGGAGCCCTAAAGAAATATTCCTTGATTCAAGAATTTTGGATTTTTTATTGAAAGCCAGCCTTGCTTGATGTATTCGACTGTTGACTTCTCTTTTTGTTCTGCCATCCCAGGTGATCGTACTTCCAAGGTATACAAATTATTTTGCATCTTTTAGGGGTACTCCTAGCATTGATATGTTAATTTTCTGCTGCTCATTGCGGCTTACTCTTATGACTTTGGTTTTTTGCTGTTTATCTTCATATTGTAGTTGGAATTAAATATGTTTTCCATGGATGTCAGCGCTTCCGTGAGTTCATCTTCAGTTTCAGCAATCAGAGCAATGTCATCAGCAAAACTTATCATATCAATCTTTTGGCCATGTATTTTAACCCCCTCTATGGCCCATTTTTTCCCTTATGTTATTAATTGCATTTTGTATATATACGTTGAAGAGTACAGGCATTACATTATTTGATAAGGGACCCCTTTTTATATCTTAGTCTACAACACGAGTAAGCATTTATAAAATGAATATTAATACATTGAATTTCATACACCGCAAATTCCTCGATGCCTGTTGTTTTGGACATTGATCCATTCAATTTACATAGAGTGGCAGATTATTGGGATGGTTAATGCTTCGTGTCGATGCGACTATATGAATCAATTCCATAGAGAGTTTGATTATAATAATTACTTTAAAGGCTTTTGGATGCTTAATACAAAATAATGTTTTGAACATTACTGTAATAAATTACTTTCGATAAGAGTTTTATTTACACTTAACTGTTTTTAAGTAAATATATAGAATATTTTAATATATTTACTTAAAATTACTGCATTCATTAATATATATAATTTGATCTCTTTGCTGTTTTTGAGATTTTAGATTCTTCTTTGAGAGGTTTTCGCGCAGATTTTTGTGTTATGAAATTTAATAATATGTATATTTAATTCATTCACTTTACTTCAAACGTTGTTTATTTAAAATTAGGTTCACTTATTAATTAATTATATAATCTGATTAAATAATTAATTTTGTTTTAAAAATAATTGAAAGAACGTATTTTATATGAATAAGTTATTATGAAAATAAGTATTCACTAACTATTTACTTAAATTACTTCTTAGGTTTTCACGGCCAGATTTGATTTCGTGGCTCTTGGGTTAAGCCGTGTGTGGCGAATTATTTTGTTCCAATACTTCGATCGCCATTGCAGAGGTGTTCTTCACAAAGTCATCAACCCTGAAGAAGACCCCTGCAAAGGCGGTCGAAATATTCGAACGATGTAATTTGTCACACACGGCTAAACCTAAAAGCCACTATATCAACTATCAATTTCAAGTAAACCTTTAAGCATGCTTACCATATACAAAGTTATGACGACTGAGTGTCATAAAATGCATTTTTTAACCTTTTTTTTTTATGAAATCATATTTTTTATAATGTAAGCACATACAGGAGAATACCGACCGATGGTGAAAGTGATTCTGAAGTTTTTCATCTGAGTATCTTATGACGCTTACCATTTTACATATGGATAGGCGCTGCATGGAGAGTGTCGATCCGACAACGTCATATACTTCAAGCCAACATTCACGCATTATCCTTATAATTACAGGTATTCAGTATGAATGGGTGGTCTTCACGGGACGAATTTCGTCTTCCACCAATTTTGATTAACAGTAGTGAGGGATAAAATTATCATCAACTGAGGATATTTTAGAGATAAGAAGTCGTTTTTTTTTTATTACCGTCCGGGATCGAATACATGGCCTTTGATTTGGTAAGCAAACGATTTATATACTAATCTATGCCCACCGGAAGTGTTAATTGACAAATGTTAATGTTGATTAATGAAATAAAAATGGTTGTGAAGATTACTATCGCCTATTATTCTGAGATTTGTTAATGAGAGAAATGGCATATAAAATAATAAAATTGAATGTGTATCAATATAATGGTTTAATTGATACATAAACATTTTTATTACGATTGTTTGTAAAAAATATCAAGAGAAAAATATTGCGTTAAATGATTACGTACAATCAATAATAAAAAATAATATTTTTGCACTTGTTGATTTAATTAATTAATTCATGGATTTAAATTTTTGTTAGAATATTTTTTCAATACTTTAATCTTCTTTTATACATCATTGACTATATTTCAATATTTTTATTAATTAAATATACACATAGAATTACACATCAAATTTTTATACGCATCAATTCATTCAGAAAAATATTGGCAGACGCGGGATTCGAACCACGAGCCTTGTGGTAATTACTAAATAAATAGACTGTCGGAAAGTAATAATATAAAAAGCTTGAGAATAAATGTTGACTGATTTAATAGTAAAAAATAATAATATACATACTCTAAATATATACTATAGAGACATCTATCGTTGTACGATGGTAACAATGCTATAAATACACCTTATTACGCATGTTCTTTCAGGCAGAGAAATAGCCGAGTGGACTGGGCAGAGTAAAAGAACTGAGCAAATTGGTTCAAAGGCTCGTGGTTCGAATCCTGCGTCTGCCGATATTTTTCTGAATGAATTGATGCGTATAAAAATTTGATGTATAATTGTATGTGTATATTTAATTACTAATAATTAATTAATCATTGCAAGTTATGTCATTTTTATACAGAATTGTGCAATATGGATTTTAAAAGAGGAGCTTTCCATGCACGCCGGATGAAGGCTTCGACGTGACCGGATGATCTAATAACACTAGCAAAAGCTCAGGACGGTCGTTAGCGCAAGAGCTTTAGCGCTATAAGCGTGAGCGTAATTGAATATTACTCTGAAAACATAATATTATATTTGGCTTTTCACAGCGCGAGCCCATAAAAGCTTTCCTTTTGTGCCAAAGTCTCCAGGTAACTTTTAATTAAGTGTCTCTGGCTTATAATTAAGAAGCTTTTCATGTAAAATAAGATTGAATGGAGCTTTCGGTGCCGAATACAGTTCGGATCTTGAAAGGTATGCGTGGGCGGGAAGGGTACTCTACTACGTTTCAGGATTTTTAGAATTTTTTAGAATTTGGCAACTTTTAAATGAAAATTCTTTTCATTAAAAAATAGGGCATCTAAATTTTTAAATGTTAACTTTCGACCGGGAATAATAAGAGTTTAATATTCATCTGAAAAAAAATGTAATTGATATTTTCTTTATCAAAGAGTAATGGACAAAGAAAGTTTAATATGGCTGCTTTTCATGGGTATTCAAAATTATTTTTGGGACTCTTGAGTTTATTTAAAGAAAAAATCTTTTGTAACAAGTATTTATATGATTTTCATGAAAACTGTTGTGAATATCTTAAAATATTTCATTTATAGTACTAAAATATATAATATTACCACCTGAAAAAAATTGTAAAGGAACATTATATAAGTCAATGAAAACAGAAGTCTTAAAATTTATTAATATAATTATTAAATGGTGATAAAAATTTCTTATGAAAATTCAAAATCATTTTATTATGTTTCCTTTTATTTTATTTTTATATAGTACTAGCTGACCTGGTGAACTTTGTTTCACCCGAAAGGCAATAAATGAGCAGATTTTGGATTTTATTAAGTTGAATTTTTCGGTACATATGATATCATATATTTGGTCTGGTTGAATTCTATTGCAGTAATCGACGAAACTTCAGCAAGTAGTTGTCAGCATTTCGACGAATAATTAAACGATATGCGTAATAATTCGGCGAGCTAACCTTCTTGGTAGTTTCTTCACCTGAAATTAAGACAATAGATTTGCTATTTTGTATGTAAAGCTAACATCCATATTTGTAGCATAAATATAAAGGGGTGAAGATAAATGATATTAAATCGTTTGCCGGTTATTTGTCAAATTTTCTCTAAACAAACATCTTAATCTTTAAGTCTGTAATTTTCCTGGTAATAAGCAGTGTAATTGGTCATTTATTGGAAATCTAAAGCAAAACCAAACACTGTAAAATGTATGTCATGATAGAATCAAAACAATGATATTGATTATATATATATTGATTACTCACCATTCAATGGATTTTTCATTTTGATATTGAAATAATATCCATCTTCTCTTTGCCAAAACATCAGTGAGTATTGCAACGTGTCATATGAATGACGTGTTTCAGATATCTGTTGTAGTTGCCCAGTATCACGACGTGTGTACCAGATGGTCGTTTATCCGCTCTGATCACGACTTTGTAGACGTCGATCAAGTTCTTCCTCCATATTTTCATTGAAGTAAATTTGTACAAATTTATGCTTTGCATCTTCGAGAGGTTGGAATGATCCGATTCGATGGTGAATCTGTCCTTGTATCTACAGAATCAAAAGCAAAGACAATATTACTGATTTATAAACACTTTTTTTTAGAATTAGCATACATAATTCAAAGTAATAAGTGTAGTATGTTATTCTGTTAATTATATTGTGTGTAAGTACAAAAATAAATAAATAAATACCTTGAATGTCGGATTAAATCCTCGTTTTTTGATACGTCCTGGTGCAATTGTTCTTCTTCAGTCCTTTAATTTGCAATGATTTGAATCCTAGTATTTTAATGATTCTTTATTGGCCATGTATTTTTGTGCATGGGTTGCACTCTTCAGTAAAGCACCTTGTGAAAGACGAAATTTTTTGTTTTATTATCAGGCACAAGAACAAATAACGTAGATTGTCTTCCAACCCGTAAACATGCCACATATAATTGACCATGGGAAAAACATGGATTTTTAAGATTCAGACCACAAACTTTCAAGGATTGGCCTTGTGATTTGTTAATGGTCATGGCGAATGCAAGACGGACCGGAAATTGAAGTCACTTAAACTCAAACGGCATATCGGTTGGGATCATCGGGATCCTCGGAATGAGGACTTCTTCACCTTCGAATTTTCCTTTGAGTATCGTCGCGTAAATCACATTGTTCATCAATTTACTTATCACCAAACGCGTCCCATTGCACAGTTTTGGTTGGTTTATGTTTCGAAGCATGATTACTACGGAGCCAACTTTTAGTCTTAAATTGTGCGGTGGTAAGCCAGGCACATCCAATGAGTTTAAAAATTCAATTGGATAGTAAGTGGCTTCGTCTTCATTCGTTACACAGTCAATAGATTTGTATGAATGCAGTGTACCAATGATATCATTCTGAATTATGTAGTTAAGGTCGTCTACATCTTTATTCTTAGCCGCCAAAATTGCTCGCTCACTCAACAATTCATTATTTTTGTGGTTAATAATGATGTTTGGGAATACTTTGTTGATGAGTTCGTCTTTTGATGAGACAAAGATACAGAAATTCTGAGGAAATGAAATCAATCCATTCGATATGTCGACAGGTACTCGACCATTACCGATAGTCAGCAATTGCTCAGAGAAATCTTCAGCAGATGTATCATTCATCAATGCAACTCTCATGTTTGTTGTCAGTTGAAGCTTCTTTACATAGCGCCATAGATTTGACGATTTAAGGCAAGCGTTAATTTCGTTGGCAGCAGTTGATCTTGGAATTATTGGCAGTGTTTGACGTAAATCGCCAGACAGTAAAATCATTGCGCTTCCAAAACATCTCGAGTCATTGCGTAAATCTTTCAATGATCGGTTAAGTGCTTCCAATGCACGTTTATGCGCCATTGTGCATTTGTCCCAGATGATGATTTTTAATTATGATAAAACTTTGGCCATTGCGGAGTGTTTTGAAATATTACATGTAGGTTCTTCAATAGTTTGAAGATTTAACGGGAATTTTAATGCTCAATGAGCCATATGGCATCCTTCTAACAATGTGGCTGCTATTCCAGAAGAAGCAACTGCAACCGCAATGTTGGATCACGCACGGACAGTGGCTAAAACTACTGACATGAGGAATGTCTTACCAGTTCCACCAGGGGCATCCAGGAAATATAAACCACCATTTCCATCATCAATTGCCTTCATTAATGTATCATAAACTTCCTTTTGTTGAGGATTCAACAGCGGTACATTCGTTTGAACTACTAAATCTAATTCATGGTGATCATATTCACGTTCCCGTTCCAATTCTCGATTAAATGCGTCATTCATTTCACGATTTGGTGCTGGCATTCCTAACCTGACTAATTAAGTACCGCACATGAGGTAACACATGTTTTCGATTAAGAGCAAAGCCCGATTATGTATTTCCTCATTCATCTTAAGATCAGGATTTCTTGAACTAACACGAATTTGATTTAAAATATCTTCTGACATATTATTCTTGTATTTGTGCCACAGGTAAGATGGGTTCGATGGATTGTTCACGCGAGATTTTTTGCTCTTCGTCAGTCCTTTCATTGACAATTTATCGATTCCTTGTTGCGTGACGGCTTTGTTGTGAAAGAATAGAACGTTTTGGTGTCGGCATTATCAATAATCAATGATAAAATCAGCAGAATGCTCTCGAAACAAAATGTCAACCGATAGACAAAATATCTATCAAACCATAGACAAAAAAAACATAGATGGCGCATCTATATATTTATTTATTTATTTATATAGAGAATCGAAATTCAATTTTTTTTTACAAATATTTAGTAACATAGAGTATACATAAATATACAATAAATAGAGAAAATAATAAAAAATAAAAATAACACAATAGAATAAGAAGATGCCTTTCCTTTTGCTTTTTGTTTTAACATTTTTAACAAATAAAAGATTAAACTGATATTTTGACTAATATTTATTTTGTTTTTGGTTTTTTTTTCCTGTCTGTTGTTTTTTTTTTTGTTTCAAAATATTCCGTACCTTACGTAGGTACCTTACTTACAATACCTACTTTTGCGTCATTTTTAGTTATGTTGCTGGCTATGGCAACACTTTCTCAACTGACAGCTGTCAAGTTACAATAGTCTTGTATGAAAACATGTTTACGTAAATGTTCAATATTTTTTCTTAATCAAATCAATTTTGAGTATCCTATAGCCCTTTTCGGGTTCTAAGCTATCTTTCCACCAATTTTCAGCCAAGTCGTTTTGGCCGTTCTTGAGTTATAAAAAACGTTACAACCCGAGTTTCTTTTATATATATAGATGTGTATCATTTTTAAACAAGAAAGACGTTTGAAAAAGTTGTATAGCTTATTAAAAATAAAAGTTTATATTATCTATTTATATATATAATCGTGTCGGAAACAACAGAGTCAGATCCTGTCTGCCCAGAAGTGGGCGACGTCAATGGCGTTACTTCTGGCCATCATCAGGTCTTCCTGGGTGCAGCTATTCGGGCACAGCGCACACTCCAGAAGGTGTGACAGGATCTGCTCCACGCCGCAGTCACATTCAGTCGGTCCGCTGTAAAACTGCCAGAAGTTTCCTACAGTCGACAACGGAACTGGTGATACCTGAGGTCACCCTGCGGCTGGACATGTGGAGAAGCTTAACTGAAAAAATACTTGGATTGGCCCAAAAGAGGACCTAGCCCCTGGACATGACCAAGGATGGAATATATGGAGGTCCCTTAACAGACTTCGGACCGGAGTATGCAAGACGAGGACACAAATGAGGGCCTGGCAGTTTTACAGCGGACCGACTGAATGTGTATTTATTTATATAAAGTTTATATATACATACAGGAGAATACCGACTAACATCCCCTTTACTCAGAGAAAAGCGAATTCACGTTGCTGGGATAGTTATCGGAACGCATGGTGGAGAGATGAAGATCAGACGAGCAACACAAAGATTTTTTTCAAAAGCACATTGAGATATAAATATATCAAAGTTTGTCAATCTTTAAATTAAATTAAATTTTGTTTAAATTATTGTATGTTACTCTTTATTTCTCTCTCTTTATTATTTAATGTACCTTGGAACTGCGGTTCTGTTAAATAAATAAATAAACAGTCTAAAAAGAAATAATTGATATGTGTATTTTGGCTTACATTAATGTGTCATTCGATACAATCAAATCATTACGATTAATATTTATATGTATTCAGATCATATAATGGAGAGTAGACATGTTGTAACATCCTCCTCTCTCTCTCAAAAACTTGTTAGTACGTCGCGTGAGGGCTTGCTGAGGAGCAGGTCAGCAAACAAAGACTTTCTTTAAGAAGCACATGGATTATATTTACTGAAAACTTTACAAGCTTCCGGCCAAGCGGGACGACATGCCGCTGTGGCCGTAATGCGTCCTTCTCTCGCTAAAGGGTGGGGACCGACTACCAATCTCCTTGCTTGGTCTCAGCTTTCGCTCGCGCCACGAGCGATTTTGTTTATAACTACCACACCCATTAGTGGACTCGTCCAAAATGACAACAAGGCGCACAAAAATGCACGACAAGCGACCAGAAATATGAGACGAAAGATTGTATATCGAGGTTTTCGGTAACAGTCAGCAAGGACTACATCATGCTGATGTCAGATGATTATGAATACGTTTTTATTATAATCTTTTATTTTGGTAGCTTTTGTAGTGACCGCATGCAGATAAGCGTTTGTTTTAAGGTTTTTAATAAAATGGAATACCGAACAAAAATAATCTACGTCAAAATATAAATAAAAACCAAATTTTATCTAATCTTACGTAATCTAACCTTATTTTATCTTAAACAATATAATGCAGAAAATAAATTCATTTAAAAATTATACTTCAATGAGTTCAATATTTTTGCACCGAAAAAATGTTCTCAGCCAGATTTTCGGTAATGATTTTGTAGAGGCAAAAAAATCGAAAAGGGCATAAGTTTTGACACAATGATAAAATTTTATCGGAACCTTTCTCGGATTCGATCTTGTTCCCATT
The DNA here is from genome assembly GCA_022606575.1 of Glossosoma conforme. Lineage (NCBI taxonomy): Eukaryota > Metazoa > Arthropoda > Insecta > Trichoptera > Glossosomatidae > Glossosoma > Glossosoma conforme. The sequence goes on along the minus strand of JAGTXR010000058.1, from coordinate 1,774,230 downwards.
GTGAAGGGAACGAGTGCCAATCATTTTTATTACGGGTAAATAGGGGGGGTCTTCAGACTTCGTGGGGTGTCACAGACCTGAAAGCTTGAATAAAAAACCCTCCACCAATAAATTAAAAAATCCAATCGTCTAAAAAAACAACAATTTAAGCTTATATCCTAGAAGAAATTGTGACTAAAAAAGGTACACAATTCATCTTTTAAAATCCTTATAAGATGTGTCTTATTTTATAATATATGATTTAACTTCGTCTTAACGTACGATTGTATTCCCGGTTCGTGAATTTGATCCCTCTCCCGTAAAATGCTTGTCATAGCATATTAATCAAAATTCGTGGTAGACGAAAAACGTCCCGTGAAGACCACCCTTTCATATAAAATTCCTGTAATAATAAGGATGATGAGTTAATATTGGGTTGTAGACAATGACGTTGCAGATCAACACTCCGCATGCAGCGCTTAACCAAAATGTAATATTGTAAGCGTCATAGAATCCACAGATGAAATTTCGGCATCACTATTCGTTATTCTCCTGTATGTGTTCACATAAAAAAAAAATCTTAAGCAACGGCTAATCAATAATTAATAGATGTCGTAAAATATGTCATTGAAAAACAAAATATGATCTACATATATGGTGTTTTTTATGTGAATTTACTAAATAAATACGTGCTACGTTTTAATACTATTTACTCAAGTAAAATAATGTACATAAGAAGTACTCTAGAAGGAATCATTTTTTATCGAATGTGATCATCAATTTTATTTCAATTTCATAGTTCTCCATTAATGGAGAGACCACGACACCTACAATGAGGTTCTCAGCATAACCAAGGAAGATAGGCACCTAGTCAGAACAATCTCAGAGAAGCGAGCCCGATGGATCGGTCACATGGTGCGCCACGGTCGTCTTCTTCACGACATTGTGGAAGGCATGGTTGAGGGCAGAAACTGCAAAGGGCGCCCTAGGCGGTTGTATTTGGAGCAAGTGTACGAGGACATGAGTTGCAGCTCTTATGCTGAGCTAAAGAGGGTTGCAGAAGATCGAAAAGAATGGAGATCGGGATGCATGATTTTGTTGCTGCAAACTGATCCACCGGATTGATACTATGAAGAAAAAGTTACAAATTTAGAGCTAAATTAATTTAACACTTTCAATTCGACTAAAAAAATTATATTTTTTATATTTATACTACACGTTAAAATTGTATATATTTGGTTTACATTTTGTTGATATGCTTTAATTTAAAAATATATGTTGTCGGCATAAAACTGTTTGATTTGTAAAAACTTTTTTTTTCCTTGATATGGTAATTTAAATAATTTTAAAATAAACAATTATTGGAGAGCCGTAATACCAGGTAAAATATGATGACTAAAACAACAAAATTCTTTGATACATCATGGTTTCTTTATTTTAAGCACAAAGTACTCGTATTCTTAGAAAATAATAATAAATTCTTATTAAAAAGAAACAATTTTACAAAAATTTGAATATCACACAACACATAATAAGATTATTTTGAGGTACAAACATAACCATTTGTCTGTATAAAATTATGCAATTTACATTAATCTACAAACAAGATATTTCGTTTTCTCTTTAGCAATAGAGTTTTTGTGTATTCTTTTCAATCCTACTCTTTTTGCTACATGTTAAAAATAAGCCCATAAAAATATTTTATCATTACGATGGTTAGTGCATCTGATAATAACTGTCACATAAAATGTTTATCAATTAATTCTTTACCCAGTGGTTGCATTGCTCGACTGCTATGCGAGAGATCACAAGTTTTACCATCGACAAAAAATATTTCTCATTTGTTTCAATGTTTTCAACATTCACTTTGAGATCCATTATAAGTAATAGATATATATTTTTTTACTTCTTTAACATAAATCACGTAATATATGGCCTCTGTCTAAGAGACTCCAGTTTCGACTAACTCGTAAACTTTCTCAATCCATCACTGTCAAGAGACAATTGAGCTTTATAGTACATTATAAGTTGTCGAACCCATTTTATGTCGGAGTTAGGGTAGTCTATAAGGAAAGGATAAGAAAGGGAGAAAGATAGGGTTGCAAGGATGAAGAAAAGAATGATTAAGTTACTTTTTTTTGTTTATAATTTTTATTATAAAGTTACAACAAATCGCCACTTCTCAGTTCTGTCAGATTCTATTTTCAATGCTCTATGCCTAACCCGACTTAATTAATAATTCGATCAAAATTTAACGATGGCTTGTTCCACACTTCAGTCCGTTAAAATACGATATTGGACCTGGCTGGGACATATAAATAAGGTGTCGTAGTAGAGCATAAACTTCACCTATATTTTTTTAGACCGTATTTAAAGGACTTGAGGAAGCTACGGGAGACAGAGCTGAGATTTGGCGTTGAACATTGCAACTGACATAGATTTATGGTGGCAGTAAGTGACGACCATATGCTAAGGTTATTGGGAGTGGATATGGAATGATGTATAATGTATTATGATGTTTGAGTATCATACGATTTCATTTGCTTAGTGGGCAACACCAAATAGTACATTCCGTTGTACTTACATTTTTTATGTAAGCACAAACAGGCGAATACTGACAGAATGGTGATAGTAATTCTCAAGTCTCATATGTGGAATTTTATGACGCTTACAAAGTATTAATTCATCGACATCATTGACTACAGCCCAATTTTCGCATCGTCATTATGACAGGAATTTACTATGAATGTGTGGTCTTCACGGGATGAATTTCGTCTACCACCAATTTTAATTAATAGGCTATGAATGGCGTATTACGGGTGAGTGATCAAATTCACACCAACCGGGAGGTATTTTAGAGCTCAAAAACAGTTTTTTTTTTAAATCTCCGTCGGGGATCGAAACCACGGCTTTTGGCTTGCAAAGCAAATTCTTCGACCATTGAGCTATACCCGCCGGCAATTACTAAAGCTTCTTACTCATAAAACGAAGAAGTGCTTTGTCATCAATGCTTTCGTAAGTGTTTCGGAGAAGCGCAAGTACAAGGTGTGTAAAAAATATAATGAAACGTCATAGAGTCAACTGAAGGACCAAATCCTTTTGGTGCTTTCTTGAGTGTATTTTCATTGTTAAAAAACCTGCACACCAATAAAATGTCTGAATAAAACCAAATTTGAATATTGCTTACAATAAGAACTATATTTTTATATGCTTTCTTGAGATTATGCAAAAAAAGATGCATTGTGTGTGAAACGTGACGCGTACCGTGTTTTATTCCAGGGCAGCCAAACTGTGGGTCGCGGAGAAAGCTTTTTATTTGTAAATTTATTTAAATTCGGGGAAAAGAGAAATCTGAATTTCAACCACACAAGGCGGGTTGACAAGTGGTCGGAGCCTTTGGGTACGATAAAGCAAGAAACGGAGATTGTGTAGCTTTTGTACAACCTTACTGAAAACATGTAAATATACTTTTCAAAACACGTGAAAAGATATATTTTATTTATTTATTTTTAGAGGTCTCATTTTGGAAGAAGTTCATTTTGGGGTTTGCCACATGTAGGTAAACTTTACATTCCTCTATTTTAAATGTATTGTTAACTGGCGTATTTAATATTATTTTTTGTATTCACTTTGAGGCACGTTTTCTATTTGATAGATAATAATTTCATACCTTATTATAGCATAAATCACATTAAGCACTGCTTTAATTGATGGAATCTTGCAGTTTCGCGATCTATGAAGGCTTCATCAGTTACAAAGTACAAAAACGTACATAGATTGTGAAACTGCAGTTTTCCATCAAGTGGAGCAGTCCTCAGTGTGATTCATGTTAAGACAAGGTATGTAATTTTTATACATTTAATAGTGTATTTAATTTTATTATTTGAACTAAACAATAAAAATGAAAATTAAATCAATGCAATTATTTTGAAAATAAATATTGATACTCGTATATTCTTACAACTTATTTAAAATTTCAACTTTTGTAATCTTGCTACGGTTAAAAAAATTCTGGATTTGAATATCAAGAGTTAATCCCTTTTTTACAAGTTCTTTAGTTTTTTTGGATTCGGTAGAGCACACTGAATAAATGAGTCTGTTGAGATGAATAATATTTTTGAGTTTATACTAGATTAATCTTAAAAAAACTATACCGGCTGAAATAGTACCATCTGAAATTTCGAAAGGGTATAATACTCGTCATTATTGGTTATGATGCTATTTTTTAAGTATAGTTATAACACGTTCAGATTTTTTATGCAATCGCATGCAACAGAGTACACCTGGTCGAGACCAGTGCACTATTGACTATATGTTCAGCCAGGGTGGCTGGACGCTGCATGCAGAAAACATGTGTTGTGTTATGTTTGTGTGTGAGTTGGAAAGATTGCTGGTGTAAATATATCTGTTTCTTGAAGACATGCAGATTGTATTAAGAATGAATCACAGACGTTGGAAGAGAATTTCAAAGTTTATCAATGGAATTTATGTAGAAACTATGGAATCTGTCAGCTCATGGTCGACAATCATTTAACATGTATTGCGTATTCGGCAAGTATAAGACGATTTTGTCGGTTGTTTGTGGGTCCAAGAAGAATTAATTATTTAAGTTTAGAGGAGACTGTGGTCATACTGTTATAGAAGAGTAAGAGTAACAATATTACGCCAGTCACTTTTTTATTGCAAATTTAAAATGTTTATATTATTTATGTTTTAAAATGTCCAAACATATTAAAATTTAGTATAAAATCAATGATATCTAAATTCATGGCTTTTCCTTAAATATCCATGGCAAGTATTCTACCAATTGTAAACTGTATTCGATGTGATGTTGGGGTTACCGTATGCTTCATACATTACGCATTTTCGCAAAAATCGGATTTTGTTGTAAATACAATTCGTAGGAAATTTCAATATTTTTCGAGGTACAAATATTATATTCGCACATTTATAGTCCCTGAAGTTTTTTAACGAAAATAAAATATGGAACACGTGTCGGTATGATTTTATGATATATTTTCAAAAATGTTTATACGTAAAAATAATACGATTTTAAAATAAATCCTATTACACACGTAAGCATGTTTAGTTATTACAGGCCAAGTGCGAAGGATATAATGATCTTTTTCATGAAAAAATCTGAAGAAGAAATGTTTTTTTATTTACAGTAATTTTTACATACACGTATTAAGTGAAAAAAATATTATTTTGAAGGCTACCTTGTTTGTTTCCTCACCCCATCAATCATTAAAAAAGTTAAAACATCGTAACACCAGTAATTTACCCAGATAAATCTGTTTTTAAGACGTTAAGGCTATCAACTGACAATACTTGGTGAAACTGCATAGTAACAGATTTTATATCAATTTTAATTAATTAAAAAACTAACAAAATATAAATATTCAGTTTTTATTTGGTTAATTGAAGATTGATTCCAGGGAGTCCTAAACATGTAATCACTTAAAGATAAATGTGAAATAAAACCTTCGTCTTTAATTTTTTTAATTTTTAAATTACGTTAAATTATAACTGTTTGTAAAACTAATATTACGACTGCATTTATAAATAACATAATCCATTTATTTTAATTTATTTCAAAAGGGTTCTTTAACCCTATATTTACTTAAGGGACTTATAAGTCCCATACCACAAAATCCAATATTGATTGTAAATTTTGCTGCAGTTGTGCCCTGACGGGACTTATAAGTCGGATTTATAAAACTATGAAATGAATGCTTATTGCATTGAATATATATGTTTTTTGTTATTTTTTCTCTATATCATATCAACACCTATTCGCTTAAAAAGATACAGTTAAGTAAATACATAATTTCATAATTCAGTAAATAAAGGGATAAGACTGAATGCTACCAATACAAAGAAAATTATGTTAAAGGTCGTGTTATAATAATATTTTATTTAATTATTATTTTTTGTTGCAGGCATGGATATGGCGAAAAAAAGACATTTCCTGACTTTCTTTGGAGTGCTTTCTTTGATCGGTGAGTAAACAATGGCTTATCTTTACGACATAGAAAAGTTTACCTGATACAAAATGGAGGTTAATAAATAAATGTAAATAAACATATAAATTAAGTTGAAAATACTAAGAATGCATAATTTTGACATATTTTCAACACAGTCGCAGATATGTCAGCTGTCAGACTGATACAGAAAGCTTGTTAATTTATTTGAATGTGATGGGCGTCACATACGAGTACTTAGGGAACCCACGGGCCGAAAATTAAATTATAAGTTTCTAGTATTTACTAAGAAATTTACTTCTTCGATTATTGTAACTTAAATACGTAAGATATTTTACTTCAGCAAAATTGGCAGGACCACATTTTTACCGCGTTTCTCGTTAAACCACCGTAGATAAGCGACATTGCAATCGTATCAAATCTAAGCATGGGTTATCGACTATTGTTAGCCGAATGGTATTGGTTAGAGTAAATCGCTACTTAGGAGAAATCATTATGGTCTTCATAAAACATCATAATAACAAATAACTTAAAATATGCCTTGAATACTAAGACCTACTACCTCATCAAGTATCCAAGCTATTATCTTATACGTACATCATAGATGTGAAACTATACATGTTTTTAGGTTTATCTTCAGGAGCATAGACGTCTTAAAACAACGCATTTATAGTGGCGATATACAAAACTGATTACATTATATTCTCGAATTACACGAAAGTCTTACCGTGTTGTTTGAAAATCATGTAGTTTGGGGTTAGAATCTCGTACAAAAAATGAATATATATTTCGCAAAAAATCCAATACTAACAAAACTAAGCATAAAAGAAAAGTCATATTAACATTACATATTATCAATTTGAAGGGATCATGCTTTAGATTCGGAAAACATCATTATCATCATCGTCAGCCTTTTTCCGTCCACTGTTGAACGTAAGCCTCCCGCATGAGTCTCCATCCTCTTCTATCCTCCGCCTTTCGCATCCAGGTCACTCCCGCATTCTTCTTATGTCGTCACTACATCTTGCAGGAGGTCGGCTAATGCTTCGTTTGCCAGTTCTTGAGCTCCATTCCAATTCTTTTATTCCCATTAACCGTCGTCTCTTCAACAGATATGTCCTGCTCATTTCCACCTGTGTGCCTATCGTTGGGTACCCTCCACTACTCGAGTTCTTTTGCGTATTTCCTCGTTTCGGATTATATCTTTTAGCGAAACTCCAAACGTGGATCTCTCCATAGCACGCTGGGTGACCTTTATTTTATGGGTAAGACTTGCTGTCAGTTTCCACGTCTCTGCGCCATAAGTTATTACAAGGAGGATGTATTGGTTAAAAGCCCTAGTTTTAAGACATTGCGAAATTTTCGCTTTTATCACTATTAATATTTGCGGAATCAGTAGAAAAAAAAACATATCGATAAAATAAATCAGACTCGGGCTACGTACAGTAGCCAACCACTGTTCTATACAAACGCTGATCTATATCAACGTGGAGTGTACTAGGTGTAACTTATTTTGTACCGCGGTGTGACATACATTTACTTTTTTATCGCGTCCGAAGAATGTTATTAAGCCGCGGGTCGAGACAGTGTTCACCCCTACAGTCCCGAGGGAACTTTATTTCAAAATTATATGATGAAAGAATGTAATATCGGTGACCTAAAGGGTGCTCGCAATGATGCTTTCGCATAAAAACATTAACGCTGCTGAATACAACTTTAAAGAGATGTACAATCGTCTGCACTACTCATTTCTGGGCATCTCGGTCTTGATCTGCGACTCCCAGCTAGTAATCATGAATCTACATTAATTGCGCGATCAATAAAGAAACTGTCGAAATATGAGTGTAAGTGTGAGAGTGTTGAGATCGGATTTGTGAGAAAGGAGTTTATGTGCATGGTAGAAAGTGACACGAACATTTCGAACATAAAAAGAGAAGAAATAATACACTGTATAATGTCACGGAGAATTTAATTACAGGTAAGCAAGTAAATTTATATTTACGCAATATTGAATAAAGAATGGTTAGCGGAATCATTTACGATAAGATGTTTTCAACTTCGTTCCTTGGAAGTTGTTTTAATTGATTTTTATAACTATTCAAAAGTTAAACGTAGGTATTTGAAGTTTGTCAGACATAGATCGAGCAGCGTAACACAGTTGTATCCGGGGGGCGGCTATGTGCTAATGAATGTTGAAAAGACGGTTGCGGCAAAAACAAGAAGGGAATAGTCTATATTATCGTTTAGTTATAACTTGTTCGGTTTGTAGAGTGAGCACGTAACACAGAGCATCTCCGGCGAGCGGCTGATGATTGATCGGGTTACAGAGGCAGTCTAGAGTAAAGAGAGAAGAGGTCTGGTCCGTGTGGTTGTCTGCTTATATAGAGATGAGATAGATGCGATAGTAATCGACGTGGCCTCTGATGACAGCGATTCTAGTGACATCTGTGAGAGCGATTCTAACGACATATATGAGACATGCAAGGCAAACATTAATAGATATATAAATATATAAAAAATTGTACCTTTGATTAAACAAAAGTCTGCCATAAAACTATTAACACTAAGGATAGTGAAAATAACTGACGTCTGTAATAACATACAGTTTAGTGAAAGACACTGATGTTATATATTTGTCGACGTAAGCTGAAAACATTATCAAACGCTGTCGCAAAAGCATGTCTTCATATTCATTATAATTTAATAACTGCTTCTTAAATAGAGCGTATGGTCGTCACAAGCTACCATCACAAATCCATCGTATTCCTCTCTTCATCTTTTATCAGCTTTGCCTCCCGAAGCTCCGTAAAATACATTGTATTAATAGTTATCTAAAGAAAAGTGAGAACTCGTGTGCAAGAATTAAACGAACTTAGTTTATGCTCTCCTATGGCATTCAAAGTACTTTAATCGGCCCGTTCCTTCTCCGTCTCTTAACTGACTGTTGTGTGGAAGTTTGCCTTGCACGCACCCCAACCTCGTCATTCTTCACAAAGTCAAATCATCGTACCCGCAGTATTCTACTCTCATTTTACGATTGCATTGGATTTTGGTGAGTTTTCAAGAATCTCAGTCGCATAGAAGGATCATAACAATAAAAGCGCTTTAAATATAGTACATTGTTGCAATCAAGTATGGCTGCGAGTCCCAGATATTACAAAAGGAATTTAAAATTCATACATTTTAAATCATATAAAAAGATATAAAATTAATCTTGAATACAAAAAAATAATCAAATTATATATTTATTTCACAAATTTATATTACTCTTGGTATGATCTCTACCGTATGTATGTTTTTTTTTTTTTTTTTTTTTAATTTCTACTTAAAATAACTGACGCTAGTGAAAGGCACTGACATCAGTGAAAATATTCCAACTCTCTCGGACGAGACAATATAAGTATACCCTGCGGTCCCGCGGGAACTTTATTTCAAATTTATATGACTTCCGGAAGATATATCGGCGACCCTAGAGGCGCTTCCGGTGGCACTGGGAGGGCCTAACTGAAAACATGTCCGCCTTAATTGTTTTTTAGTGCTAAGCTGTATTTTTATTATGATAATAAAAACGTATTCGGACGCCGAAACGGTGTGGGACGGACATTCTTTCGCATGTCAACCATCCAACTTTTTTTACAACTAATATACGACTTTACCCACATTTGCGGAAACGTGAAAGTGTACATTTTCAACTTGTATAGTGTGATATCATTTTCTAATATTCATGGCTTTTAATGCTTCGGAAATTTTTATGAAGTCGTCTGTTTGGTAACTTTAAGCGCAGAAAATATGACCAAATAAATAAACCTTTCGCAGGCGGGTATAGCTCAATGATCCAAGCATTTGCTTCCAAAGGTCGTGGGTTCGATCGCCGTCGGAGGTTTTAAAAAAAAAAGATTCTTAATCGATTTCTGGGCTCTAAAATACCCCGGTCGGTGTGAATTTGGTCCCTATTAGCTATTAATCAAAATTGGTAGTAGACGAAAGAAGTCCCGTGAAGACCACATATTCATAGTAAATTCTTGTAATAATAAGGATGATGCGTGAATCTCAGGCTATAACATTGGCGGATCAACACTCCACATGCAGCGCTTAGCCATGTGCACCGTAGTAAGCGTCATAGAAATCGGTATCACTATCACTATCACCATCTGTTGATATCTCCTGTTTGTGTTTATCTACAAAAAAAAATGAAATGCAGAAGAAGAAAAAAACGCGAAAGATTTTTTTATTACGTGTAGGTCGAAATGTTATCATAAGCGAAACCCTTACTAAACTTATCTATCACTATCTGTATTTATAAAAAAAACAATATTATATTAAAAATATAAACATTTCACACCTTTTTTTAACATGGCTCACACTAGTCACTACTTATTCACTTGCTGGAATACCTTGAGTTTGCATTCAATGACAGCTTCGTCAGCTCCAAACTCATATAAACTGACATCTCCGTTACTAAGAGAACGACTTCTCGTCACTTTAATAGGCATTAGAATGCGTGGTCGAGGGATGAGAAGCAGATGAACAACACTTTTTTTTAAGAAGCACATTTAAATATATTTACCATTAAATTTTAACAAACGGTATTCTGCCCGGTGCCACAAACAAAGATGTGATTTACACCCCAGGCAGACTCAGACTGGCTTCGCGCCCAGTGCTGAAATTAATACAATCGTCATTTATATAATTAATGGCGCGTTAATGACAAGACTTGCCAAATAAACAAGATAGAAAAATTCGTGGCAGACGAGTGAACAGAAATAAGGGTAAAAATATTACATATCGAGGTTCTTCGGCACCAGCCTGCAAGGGTTATATTGAACTGATATTAAAACATATTAATGGGTAAATAATTTTAAAAGTACCTTAACAACAGAACTATTTAAAGGAAAATGAGGAAAGGGCTAGATAAAGCTTGAGGGAATAAAAGAAGGGGTTCAGATTAGTATAAATTATCTCATATGTGTGATATATTGAAAACAAAGTGTTTTCATATAAAAAAATCTACTAAATATTTAAATGGATCTCAAAGTGAATGCTAGAAAATATTGATATCAGCTTGATATAGCCCTTTCAGGCTGATGCCAAAAACCTTGAACTCTTTATGTTCGCTCGTCGGACATGTATGTGTCGCCATATTGGTTGTTTAGGTCCTGTCATCGATGCGCCGTTAGATCTGTAAATATCTGTCTGTCATTGGCGCCCCATTAGTTCTCTAAATAGATTCTGGATGAATTTCAGCGCTGGATGTCAGGATGTCACGCCCGGTGGCCAGCAATCAGTTGTGCACCGACCGCGACGAGTAGCGAGTGGTGATCAGTCTGAGGCCTTAAGCAAGAAAGTTCCACCCCGGGCCGAAAGTTTGTCAAGTTTATCAAAAATATATGTGTTTCTGTGTGTTGCTCATCTGCACCTCATCTGTCCTCCACGTGTTATAATAATAATCTCGGTGACTTGAAGTCGTTCTTCTTTAGTTAAGGTAATTTTAAAGTAAATAACATTATAATATTATAATAAATTTTAATGATATAAGACATTAAAAGTAGAAGCATACATTTTGATACAAGTAACACCGATGCTTGCTTAACAAATGACATCTCCAAGTCACAAAGGTCATAAACAACGCAACGAAAAAAGTGAAAAACTTCATTTTCTTGTCAGCTGGGTCGTCAGTCTCATACCAACCTCTAGCACCTCCTACGCTTGAAGTAAGGCTGAATCTAGGAACCACGAGCTGAAAAATTGCTCATGGTCTGTCAGTGTTTTTATTTTAAATCTCATATTTTCTTCTTCCGTATCATCATTCTGCTAGAGACCAACCCTGCAACGTAATAACGCCGTGAAATTCAGTCTCCCGCAAAGGTCTTTGATTCATCTGTACAAATCATATCTGTAATTGAAACCCAAAGAAGTTAATATCCTCCTCTCTTTAATGGTAGTTATTCGGTCGCGTGGTGGCAGGATGAGGAGCAGATTAACAACACAAAGACATTTTTTGAAGCACATTTTTTTTTAATCAAATATAAAAAGATACATTTTTTACACAGTAATTTACATTCCAATCTTTTTTTTATTTTTATTTTCATTTTTTTTAGATTCGCTTACCACACCACTTAAATATAAGATCTTGTGTGACACATTGACATATATAAGATCACATTGACGTATATATTTTGATGACTTCTGGCCCGGACCTAATCACACCATTCAGGCCGGGCCAACAACAATGCGATCTCGCCGCCGTCGACTCACGACTGACTGACTTCGCGCCGTGGTCAGTAACACTCAGCTCCACTGGTAGCGATCTCTATAACTTACGTCACTCCCGTGACCGGACTTGCCACAATGCCAATATTGCGACACATACATGTACGACAATCGAACATAAATGAGAGACGAAAAATTGTAGATCGAGGTTTTCGGTACCAGTCAGCAAGAGCTTTATCATGCTGATGACTAAGCATTTATATGGCAATGTGTTTTGATCCGGAATCAGATATGTAAAGTATTTTGAAAAATAAAAATATATTTTTCTAAGTTATTTAATAAATATTTATAAAACCTAAGCTGCATTGAACGTTTGCTCTATTAAATCTAAATATGACATTACATATCAATTATCTCCATATGCTTATTTATTATTATAATTTTCCGTTTTCGGAGTATAGGGACACCGCAGACTTCCATTTCACGGGTCCACATGGAACATACATGGAGTCCGCGAACTTGCATAGAATGCAGCTATAGTACCAGATAAATATTTGGGTGCTAAATGAACAGGGTTTTTAAGGAGATTGGATGATCAGCCTGACATTCCCGAGAGGTGGCTCTACCCTACCGAGGGCGTGTAAAGAGCTTAGATTTAATTAAATTGATGTAAGATAATCAAGATTGGTCAGAATGCAAGTCGACGACGTCTAAGTGAGAACAAACGCTTTGACCACTGGACTATGCCGCCCGGCAGCATTATGCAAATTGCCGGGCACTAATTCTATGTTGATTGAAGAAATTGAACTGAGTAAAAGAAGCTTGTCTTTTAATGTTTCAAAATCTGTTAATCTTCTTTTTCGCTAAGTCATTAGACTACAGCAAAGCATCGTTGGTTTATCTCGAATGATATCGTTGTGAATGTGTGGTGTTTATGGGATAACTTTAAACTTCCGCATATTTTGATCGAACACTCGTACGACGTCAATTGCATTAAATTCTAAACAATACCTTCTTACAATTACCATTTTTAAGTTGGATAATACATCATCTTAAAAATGGTTGACTATTGCTGTCTCATACCTAGTATCTCTCACTCTCTCTAAATTTTCTCGTCTCTCTCTTTTTCTTCATCTTTCGCTTTAGGCAGACATTATTTTCAGGAAAAAACAAAATTTCATATTCTCACCGACGACAGATGGAGGTTACGACCCGACCAGTGATGTATAATACGAAAAATATATTAAGGTATTAAATCTTGTACGCGTTACTTTAGAGTTTTATACAGTCTTCATTCAGCTGTGGATATACGAGTATGATGCTTGCGTTTTGTGTAGAACAACATTTTAATAAAGTTTAACCCACTGAATATGCTAATGATAATATAATGTACGTGTTAAGGTTTGAATAAGACTTTTTTTGTAAAACCTCAGAAATCATATTTTTAAACATTTTTAAAAATATATTTAGGTTGGTAGAAAATTGCGGCGCTAAGTTGTCGCCCACTACGAATACTCAGTGGCCAGTAGCCAGTTGTGATCCGTCCGGGGCCTGAAGGCATACGCTCCGCCTCAGACCGTAAGTTCTTCATTTTTAATCGTAAATATATGGCAATGTGCTTCTGAAAAAGTTTTTGTGTAGCTCATTTGTTTCTCATCCCTTTACTACGCATTGTGGTAACTATCCCGGCGACGTTAAGTCGTTTTCTCTAGTAACGGGGATCTTATGGTATCACTATCTCATATTTGTTCCCTAGCTAAAACTCTAGAGTCGTGATTTTAGGAAGTCATCGAGAAATAATCATAGAGTGTACTCGTCAGAGCAACGGTACAGACTTTTATTGCGTCAGTTTGTGATGTCCAAATGATCCAGTTAAGTGAGTGAACGTGGTTATGATGATGATGATGAGATGAAACATATGTCTGTTGCAAAAACTGTCGCCACAGATCTGGGTCAAACATCATAGATCTCACCTTATCTTATATGAGCACAGCCTGGACTTACCCGCCGTAGACCCCCATCATCCGGAAGATAGTTAAGTCTCCTTAATGATGCGCTCATTCAGATTATAATTAGTTAGCAATTGATAAGTCCAGTGGGAGTGAACCTTCTGAACAATTGTGAAAAATGCACAGAAGTGCTAAAAAGGAAGAATCCGTGAAAGAGAGTAGAATTGCATTCATGGGTTGTAATAGATGGAGATGGAAGATAGATTCAATCTCTCACCAAAAAAATAATCAAAATTGATAAATGCGTGGATTTTTTTTTAGTGGCCACAAAAGTCTCCTTGCCTGATAAGGGCCGAGGTGTTAACTCAGCCTTTCGGAACACCATTAAGTACATTACATGTGTAATAATATAACGTGTATGTTATGATGACTTTCCAAGATGTCTAGAGCCCAGAGGCTTGAATAAAAAGTAACTGCTTATTTAAGGCATCCAAAGAACATGTCGTAGCCAAGACTATGATTATAGAATAAAAATATGCTTTATCCGCAACTTCTTTTCGTCGCTCTTCAATTATCATGAAGTCAAGCCGTCGCACTCTAGTATTTTCTTGCGTAGAACGTTTGATATGCATTCGATTTAATTTATTCCGAAAATGGGACTAAAAAAGTAATTTATTAATAAAAAAATAAGACTGATTTTTTTTGCTGAAAAATACATTTTTTATCTGCTGCATATTTCATGAGATTTTTCTCGCCAATTCGCATCGCTAATCGATCTCTCCTATGAAAATAACAAAATGCGAAACGTCTCCATTGATGAATGCAAATTTATTTAAATAATTCGATAGAGCGTTTTGAGAGGAGGCCGCCCTCCACTCACTCTCCCTTAATCTCTCGCTGAAACCAGGCCGACACTCTTTAATCCATTTTTCAGTCGTCCGTCGCTGAAATGCCGATCACGGTTGTACGGAGTTTTTTCTATCATGCCGCTCGTACAGGCGCGAGTCCATAATCGAATCTTTAAAGTATAATAAAAAAACGTAATGAAGTTCTTATTATGTAAAAATATTATGAACACACAATATTTTCTGTGTTTATTATTTGAACAATATGTAAAACAGCGTTCTGCACAGTAAAAATATATAAAAACGATCGCGCGCAGAGATTTTTAACGTAACAAGAGTTCACGTTTTTTTATTTGTGTATTGCGAAATTATTTTCATCCATTATTAAAAGTAAGCAATTGAAAAAAATAACGTTGAACACGTTATTAATTTTTTTCCCTGCAATAATTGTTTATATTTTAAAAATATGCATTTTTAAAATGTGTAAATAAACATATATCTGGACTGGTCTTTAACCGCCTCACACCCGATCACACCGGAGGACATTTGTCTCCTTGATTATGCGCTTATTCAGATTATGATCAGTTAGCAACTGATAAGTCCAGTGGGAGTCCCCTCTGAACAATTGTGGCCACTGCACAGTAGTGCTAAAATAAAGAACTCTTTGTGAAATTGATAAGAATCGCATTCACGGGTTGTAAAGAGATGCAGATGGAAGATAAATTCTCTTACCGAAAATACGAACAAAGATTGTAAATGCGTGGAATTTTTTTTAGTGGCCACAAAGTCTGCATGCCTGATAGAGCCGAGGTTCCCTCGAAGTGCATCGAAAAGGACTCCTCTTTCTAACAAGAGGAACTGACAGTCCCAGATACTGTGCTCTGAGGCCTGGAAGGGGGCACCACAGGGGCAACTAGGACTTGGAACTAAGTTAAATGAGTATAATCTGTCATTAAAAGCGCCGTGCCCAGTCATAAGTTGGGTAGACCAGTGATCAGGGCTTATCCATTTAGCAGTTAGTCTGAAGTAAATGTCTGGGAAGAACAGTTAACAACATAACAATCTATCTATCATAGTAATATTTTTTTGGGCGTGTATTGTTTGTGAATCGTATTTGGAACACTATACAAAAACAACAAAATATTTATCAACTACACACCATAAATTGGTCCAAGCTGACGGAGTGTTTTTTCATATTTATGTAAACACTTACAGGAGATACCTGACAGATGGTGATAATGATTCTGAAGACTTTTGTGTGGATTCTATGATGCATGAAAAGCCATACTGCATACTTTCGTTTTGTTGTCGCTGAGTTGAAAAGATTGGCCGGAAGAGAAAGTCCGAAACTCCGTTTCCAGGGGGTACCACGTGGAAGTTCTTTTCATGCTCCCCTATTTATATTCAAACATCGCTCAACACCCTGACTAAAGTCAAGAAGCAGGTTTATATTATTATTTGTTTAATTCATTTATAAAATATAAATTAATATATAAAACCTGTGGCATAGCCTAACAATATTCAAAATGCCTGATTGCTCAATAAAATAAAGTGTCTTTTAGTTCAACAATTTATGTTCTGGGATGCTTTCGCTGCCTCAATGATTGGGAGTTCTTTGTGCCGTCACAGTCAAGGTCTTATGACGTCATCAGTTTTAATTGCAGCATCCATGCTCCTACCCCGCAATGCCGCGAAAAGGCCCTTTTCCGAAATCGCTATTATTTGTTACGTTTTCACGCCCTTTCGGCGGAGAATTCCAGTTTTATTTCGCAATAAATGTATTTGTGTGCCATCACCATCACAAAATGACGATCGAATTAAATTGTTGTCATGTTTTCAAAACCTTATAAATACGGCTGCATTAGCTTGAAATGAAACGACTAGAATCGTAGTCCTAAATAAGAATAAGGATAATACAAACAAAAGCTATAAATTCACTAATTATATTATTTTACTCGTACATTGTAGAATTGTTTTTGAATTTGGTCCCGAAACAGGTTAAATCATATCTTACTTTATCCGCTCCATATTTGGAGCATATGGACATCGAAAATTGCTGTTTTATAATTCTTTAAGCTCAGATTGTCTATGACTGGTCCCAGAATACCTTTATACCCAGATGTTCATGATGATTTCTAGGAGATTCCAGGGCAAGAGCCAGCAAATTTGCATAAATAGCGGCTTTTGTATCGGAGAAATATTTATGGTACCATTTTTCTTTTTCTTTTGGGGCCTAAGGCCCCCGGGCCAGTCGCCTTGTACCTGCATTTCCTTGGAAGCATTTACCGAGGCATTGTTTTCAGAGTACTTTCTCGTTAAACAAGTAACGAGCTTTGGTGAGCAACACCAAACATGGGTGTAAAAGTTAGTAGTTCAAACGTTAAAATTTGGACTTTTTGACTTCTTTGCTGCTAAGATGTTTGATGTATGATCAAACAGCTTACCCCCAGCATTCAACACAGGAATCTGCATTTGAAACTCATCATACGGGTGCATCAGCTTTTGGCAAAACGCAAAGATTAACAGCTGTAAAAAAAAAACGTGGAAGCCCTCCGCAACCAAAGTATAAAAAATCTGCAATCGTTTCATATTTTGCTCTCTCGGCACTCTTACGCACGTGTAAGCTTATACACGAAGAATAATGTAGGCTGGTGTGCTTATCACCTCCGCAGTAGTTTTATGGGACGCCATAACGCGGCATTATGACGTCATCAGCTTTATATTTCATGCAGGCCGTCAACTTTCGGCGCTTTTCCCTTTCTGTCCAAAATATTTCATGATTCATCATGGTGCCTTTTTTACCTAAAATCCAATTCTACCTCGCGCTCTTTTCCTTCCTTTCAGTCCTTTACTTCTTTTCCCTCAATTTTTTTTTATACAGAGATGTTATATAATAGATTGATCATGTGTGTGATGTCGGCATCTAACCTCATCTTACATAAGCCCTACCTAAAATAACCTAACCTAAACTTAACATACCTATTCTAACATAACCTGTGATATTTATATATTTTTTACATATTCTGTTTTAACATGAACCACTCTTTCGCATGCTGAAGACTGGTAATTTCTCGATCTATGAAAGCATCATCAGTTCCCATGAACACTTACCTAACTTAACTTATCCCAACCTAATCTTACCTAACCTAACGTAACTTCTAATACAACGGGAACAAAAGCCCTAAAAATACTCAACGTAACAATTATAATACAGGTATATTGGATTTTAATTTAAATTTTCTCTTCTCTGACATGAAAAAACACCTGGGTGGAATGCATTTTGGCGATAGAAAAGAGCTGGAAGGAGAGGTTCTTGAAAGCTCGTATACCTCATGCGAAAATGCATTGACTTCAGTGGTGATTATGTAGAAAAATAGGTAAGAATCTGAACTTTCCAAAAATGTACGCACTCATGGAATTAAACATGTTTTACACTGTGAAAAATTACCAGAAACCTTATTTTTATGAAATAACCCTCGTATATGACATTTTATTTTTGTTAATAACATTAAGGTTATCAACTGACATTACTTGGTGAAACTGAATAATTATAATTTTAAATTAATTTTCATTTAAAATAATAATAAATTAAAATATTTATTTTCGATTCACATTTATTTAAACTGATTACATGTTTCGGACTCCCTGAAGACCATCTTCAATAAATTTATTGAAAATCATTTATCGAAGATGGTATCCAGGGAGGCTGAAACATGTAATCAGTTTGAATAAATGTGACTCAAAACTGAATATTTTTAATTTATTAATTTTTTAATTGAAATTAATTAAAAATTATTTTTATATTTTTGTGACAATTTTTAAAATTACTTATAATTCTTTCTGTGATCTTCAGCGTAGATGACGGTTAGTCCATATTTTTCAAACTTGATACCTGGAAGAATATTTAGCATTATCAACGATTTTATGTTGTCATCATTCATCAATTGGCACATGCCGGTATAATAAAGACAGGAGTTAACAAGTTGTTTATTTAATTTAAATGTTATTAAAAATTAACAAACATTCAAAACTCTTTTCTCGGCATTTTAACGTCAAAGAAAAGTAAGTTATTTCAACCTCAAAATATTCCTCACATTGATAAATATGTTAACTGAATATCGATTTCATATTCCTTTAGAAATTTCATCAACACTCGTGTATCTGCAGTATGGTTTACAACTGACCGTGAGGAAGCCTTAGTCAGTTATAATCTAAGTTAATTATCTGAAGTGATAGTAATGGAGGCTGTCTAGGATCTTCTTCATCTGGAGTATCATAAAAACTAATCCTACACAGCTCTATTGGCAGGGGATACAAACTTGGATGAACTATCGAACATATAGACCAAATAAATAATAAATGTTTTTTTTACTTGTATTATAAATAAAAAATAACAGCTTAAAGCCACTGCGTGATGGAAACATTAAGACATGAATAAATTTTAAATTAATTTTAAGTATAAAATGAACAAATTAAAAATCTTTAGTTTTAATTTAACTTTATTTTTATGTGATTACATGTTTCGGACTCCCTGTAGTTTATCTTCTATATTGGTTAAACTTTAAACTAACAATAGCTTATGTAGGTAACGGATGCAGAAGTATTGATTAGTAAAATAAACAAGGGCTCTAATTTGGAGATATAACGTATAAGTAAATAAGATTTAAAAATATTAATTTTAAATAAATTTGATTCATTTCAATGTAAGTAATTTTAGTTTATTTAACATACAGGTGTTTATTTTATTAGGTTATTTGGAAATAATTTCTTTTTTTGTGATTTTAATCAACGAATGTTTCAATCTAGGCATCTGTTATGACCAGAAATGGTCAAAATTATTAAATTTAGTTTTTGGTTGTTATTCACCTTCGTGCATCATTTTTTTTTTGTTGCGTCTTAATCAACTTCAATTGACTGTACAAAACTAAAAATAAATGAGGCCTGGCTGTAACGAATCCATTAAGTGTATCTGAATTTTCTCACAGTATTAAGATTTTTGAATCTTGAATTACTGTTTTGAATTTAAAATAGTATGTAATCGGCGTAGTTCTGAATAGCAAAACTATAATAAAACTAGGTGAAAGCAGCTATTGCGACAGATAAAAATTAAGGATGACCTATATCATGTTCATATCTCCAGCTAGAGAGCTAAAATAACGGATTATACATGCAGTCTCTTTCTTGAAGCTTTTATCACCTATCAGCAGCTGCTCGTGTGGCAAAGATTCAATGTCATCAGCCGCTACTTGCTTTACTACCAGCGCTTACATGCAGCCTAGTGTAACCCACGCTACATACATATTATAATGACAAAATATTATTGCTTGGTATGTTTTTTTGTATATTTCGATCGTTTTATGAATAACGCTTCAATTACACTATAGAATCGATGACGACATCAACGTCTCTAGTTGAATATCCCTGCTTCAGTGCTCGGCCCTTCCCAGCCTTCTTGGTACTTCGTGTCCGTCAAAGCCATGGCAGTGATTTAAGTTAAACAAGTAAAAACGAACTGGATTATTGTTCAGTGAAGCCCTGCCTTGTTAATTAGGGCAGGAAAAGGAGCGCAGGGCTGTAACTAGCAGGGCTGAAACTAATTAATCATTAAAATAATTAATAAAATTGATTCATATAATTAAATAAGTCAAGAACGGTGAGTTGAGTAAATTGTTGAGTTAAGTAAGTTGGTAAACAAAGCATTTGTTAACCCCCTACAAGATGGGCCATGTCATCACATAAGAAGAATAGCAGGAGTGGCTTGGATATACGCATGCAGGCAGAGAATCGAAGAGGATGGAGACTCAAGAAGAAGGCCAACGTTCAACAGTGGACGAATTACAGGGTGAAAATGAAATCAAGTAGTGGAGGCTATCTTTAAGAATGGGCACACAAGTAGTAATGAACAGGACATATCTGTTGAAAAGACGACGTTCGATGGGGAACAAAAATGTGAAAATTCCGCAATATTTTAAAATTAAGTCGCCTAATAACCAATGTATCCTCATTAATATTAACTTATGGGTTAGAGAAATGGAATTTAACAGCAAGTCTACCTATAAATAATGTTCACCCAACGTGCTATGGAGAGATCTATTACAGGACACTTTTTATTCACATATTTATATTCAACGGAATGCTTTCAATGAGAGCTTCTTCAGTTTTATTCAGTTATATTTTTGCACGTACGTTTATATATACTTATATAAACATATTAAATTATTAAAATCATAAAATATTGTATATATTGTCACTGTAAAAATAAAAGACACTAAAAAATGCTTTTGTAAACTTAGGTTTTCACGGCCAGATTTGACATTGTGGCTTTTAGGTTTAGCCGTGTGTGGCAAATTGCTAATTTTCAATATTTTGACCGCCATTAAGTCATCAACCCTAAAGAAGACCCCTGCAATGGCGGTCGAAATATTGTAAATCAGTAATCCACCACACACGACTAACCCAAAAGCCACAATATCATGCTTTTGTCAAGTTTATATTATGTTTGTAACCTATATAGGGTCAGTAAAAGAATTGTCGATAGTAAAAATATTGAGATTAAGCGGTCCCTTAGGACTAAACAGTCAGCCTTTTATCCGATATCCTCAAAAATTTCGATTGTAAGTCACCTACTTCTACTTTAAATAATATTTTTATTACTTATAATCTACTCGTACCAAGTAGTCATATTCTCATAAAAAAGAAACAAAACCTTTTTTATTTTCATATGTTTATTATTTCATTTTTTGTGTTTATCAAAAAGCACGTTTTTTTTTAATATTCTCATAAAAACATATTTCATTTGACAGCCAGCCCTTAACGGAAGGGGCGTGTCAGTCGCGGCGTTACGAGGCTTTATGCGATGGGTGGGGAGAGGTGGGGACGACAGGGGGGTGCTCCTGAAAAGCCTTTGACACTTGTTACTCAAAACTAATTTGGCCAATATTGCGCCTTTTTCATTGAGCGAAATATGCGAAAAACGTGTCAGCATTGTTAGCCTAATAAATATGAGAGAGGCGGACCCTTCTGAAAATGACTAGCGAACCTCGTAATTGTAATATATTGTTACACAAAGCTTATGAAAAACTGAAAAGTAGTGAGTATTCTAATCGATATTGAAGCTCTTCGTTAATCACTTACATTCATTGAAGCCCTCGGTTAATCACTTACATTCCTTGAATAATTCTGTGGAACAATTTAAGAGAACATTGTACATGTAATGATATCAGCTTGTTATACCTCATTTAGGCTGATGCCGTAAAGCCTCTAAAAACAATCTTTTGTCTCTTATTTTTGCTCGCTCGTCTGACATGCACATCTCATAATAATTGTTTTAATTATATAATATTACGCAGGCATTTGCATACGCCATTTTATTTGTTATGACAGTTGCTCCATTTCACGTTGGAGCGACTGTCATCTTTAATTTGCTTTTTTGCCGCGATCATTGGCGGTGCGGCACGTCACAGTGTTCCGCAGCTGTCAATTAACTGGCGCCCGGACGGCGAAATGCCATACCGGTCGGGCGTAGATATCAAGTTTTTATTTAAAATAAGCGCGAATAGTGCTTCGAAAACAAGTTCTTTGCTTGGTAATCTGCTCCGGCAGCATTTTTTCTACGCAGGCATGTGACGAACCTGCAAAATTTCATCATTTAAAGACGGGGGATGTCTTTTTATATAGTTTCTGACGACCTGCAAGGCAAAAGCCCGGACACAAGACAGCACAGTTATTCTACCCATGGATATTTCTTATGTCATTTGTTAGACGGAGTTTTAGAAGATCGCATAATAAGCTCGATACTCTTGAAGTCTGGACCATTTCGTCAAAAGAATGAAGCCTACCTATCCACGTTTTGGTCTGCCTCTAAGTTGATATATTTTAGTGAATAAACGCTCACGATGTGATTTTGTTGTTGAACTATTGATGTTTGTATCGTACTTTACAGCAAAACATAGTAAAAAAACTTTAAATATTTATAATATTCTTTAGAGATATTTTTTACAAAACAAATAATATTATCGCTTACATATAAATAATAAATTTGTAAAATCAAAGGTTTTCAGCATGGGGATGCTCGTATGACAGTCTAGTTTGCCTAACAGTTTGATAACAACCACGAGCTTCTTAAAATAACACGCAATTTTAATAATGTATATATATTTTAACATGAAAGCATGTATTACACATTGTGTGAAGGTTTTAAATGAAGTTTTGTGAAAGCTCGCAGAAACCTGTGATAATTACGCAAATTTAATAGACAATCTACTTGTTACGGTGTTATTAAAATTTTCATAAAGGACATTTTCAACACGTTTCGTTGCTTTATTACAAAATATAACGCGCTCTTTTTGAAAAAAAATATTACTTAAAAGTCACTAATTACTTTTTTAAATACTATATATATATTGTGTAGGGTTAAATTATAATTTTAAAAGTATATTTTGTTAATTAAGCATTCACTTTGAGATCCATTTCATACTTAAATAATAAAAAAAACGTTCATCCAGTAATCAGCATGTGATTAAGCAGTGTTCAGGGTGTTTTCCATATTTAAACAAGGTACGATTTTTTTTATATATTGACATCAGTATGTTATAGACCTTGCTGATTGGTACCGAAAACCTCGATTTACAATCTTTCGTCTCTTATTCCTGTTCGCTTGTTGAAATGCATGTGTCGCCATATTGGCATTTTTGACTAGTTATATAGACCACTGCTTGTGGCGCTGGGTAATAGCCCATCACAAGCGCGGCGAGAGGATATTGTACATTGGCCCGGCCAAATGATGTGATTAGATCCATGTTATAAGTTTGTGAAGTTTATCGTAAATATATGTCAATGTGCTTCAGAAAAAGCCTGTGTTATTAATCTGCTCCTCATCATGCCCTCACACGACTGAATAACTATCTTTGAAACGAGAGGAGGATGTTAATATTTTGTTGTATATTTTGTTATTTTAGTAAGTATTTTTTCATTTATTTTCCAGACATTGAATTTGAATGAAACAAAATTACAAGTGAAATGTGATTCTATGTACAAAATCCACATTTCTTTTAGTAGAGAAATTGGGCTTTTCACGCCTCATATCCTCATCATACCGAAGGACAATTAAGTCTCCTTGATTATGCGCTTTTCCATTTTTTATGTTAACAGGAGAATACCAAGAGATGGTAATATTAATTCTGAGGTTTCATCTGCGGAACTTTACGATGCTTACCATGTTGTATATGGCTAAGTGCTGCATGTGGAGTGTTGAAGATACATTCTGTCATCGAAAAAAACTATTTTCAAAGTTATTTTGATGAATTTAATATTTTGTTTTGACGTCTTTGAGATCAAAAAAATGTGGATTTCAAGTCAAAGATCGTACAAAGAGGATCGTACGAATCTTGAGTGTTCAAAAGACGCGTTT
The DNA here is from genome assembly GCA_022606575.1 of Glossosoma conforme. Lineage (NCBI taxonomy): Eukaryota > Metazoa > Arthropoda > Insecta > Trichoptera > Glossosomatidae > Glossosoma > Glossosoma conforme. Next base: position 1,749,854 of record JAGTXR010000058.1, on the reverse strand, counting down.
CAAAGACACATTATTTGATTTGCTAAAGATATTATCATAACAGAAATATGTACGAACTCGCGATGCTAAGACACGAAAAGTCAGAGCAGAAAATAAAATATGTCCTTTATTCGTACTTAATATGGTGGGTTCATATAAATGTCTGTAACAACGAGTGTTTTCATCCCTAGTGGCTGCCATATGAATGTAAGCGACTGACGTCTTGTTCTTTTCTTTACATCAGATAAACATTTGACAATGAACGATACAAAATTTTATCATGACTTGTAATGTGTTTGTAATCTAGCATATTAGCATCATCATCATCATTACCATGTCCGCTCTCCCAAATGGAGCATATTCAGTCATTTTGACGACCACATATTCCAAATAGGTAGCACAAATAAAAGAAGAGTCATCGAATATCAAAGATTTGACAATGGCATCACAACGTTTAATAAAAAAACGAAAATTCTTGAATCAAAAAGATTAATTTAAATCTTCGCAAGCAACTTGCCAAAATATTTGTTTGTAGCATCTTGACATAATATTTATCTGAAAGTGATAAAAAAACTAGAGGCCTTTGAGATGTGGTCGTATTTCCCCGTCACGAACAATGAGGTTCTCAGCATAATCAATGAAGATAGACACCTAGTAAGAACCATCTCAGAGAGGCGAGCCCGATGGATTGGTCACATTATGCGGCACGATGGTCTTCTTCACGACATTTTGGACGGGATAGTTGAGGGTAGAAACTGTAGAGGGCGTCCTAGACGGGAGTATTTGCAGCAAGTGTTCGAAGACATGAGTTGCAGCTCTTACGCTGTGCTAAAGACGGTTGCAGAAGATCAAGAAGAGTGGAAATCGAGATGCATGTTGTTTTGTTACTGCAAACCAATCCACCGTATTAATACTACGAAGAAGAATACAACGTTATCAAAAGAGATATCATTTTAAATAAATACGTGTGAAAAAATGTTTTTCATTTTCTTTACCCAATGAAATTTCACCAAGAATAATCAAAACATGATCACTTTTGAACTCAATTTATTTCACTTCATCCATCCCACACGATTTTCAGATTGTTTTCATGCAGTCTTTGACGTTAATAACGTCACCGTCACAGATTGCCAAATGTTTCAGATCACGTATAAGCCCCAATTTTTTTTTCTCGGCATCTCCGCGGACCACAAAGGCTCTCGTCAATTCGGCACATATTCTAGTCCATTCATCTCTGAAATAAAATTTCCTTTAAGGAATGAAATATGGATTTTCACACCCCCCCCTCCTTCCTGAAGCTCGCGAGAGCACATTCAAGAAAACCCCTTCTTTGCTACACCTTCTACACCTTCCTTATACTCTAACTACTCTTTTTCTTTACCCTGAAAAGGTTCGAATTGGTTGAAAAAGGTCGAGACCAGTGAACTCTATGACGTTCAGCCAGAGCAACTGGACGCTGCAAAGGTTGTGCACACAACATGATTGATTTCGAAATTTAAATAACGGTCATCATATTAGAATTTCAGAATATTTTATAATAAATTGCTGCATATTATGTTTACAAATTTTAGCAGCCACGCTTTGTAATGTAAGCACATACCTATTGGTATCCTCCTCTATTATTTCGATTTCGATTTACTGGATGACAGGATGCAAGATCAGGTTCACAATACAAAGAACTTGTTTTCGTTTCACATATTATCACGGTTTATTTGTCAAAAACGTCGCTCGTTATAGCGAACGCTATTAGGCTCGCGCGCCATAACGGTCGCGAGTCAAACACCAACTGTCAACTGACGGTGCGCTTTGACATCTTGGCGCTGCCAACCGACGCTGCAGAAAAAAAGCTAATTCAATATGACAGTGGTAACAACAGGAAATGAGCCCATTGTCGTAACAAACAAATTGGCGTATGCAAACACCGTGTAATATTATACAATTAAAACTAACATTAGATGTGCATGTTAGGCGAGCGAATAAAAATAACAGACAAAATATCGTTTTTCGAGGCTTTACAGCATCAGCCTAAAGGAGTTATATCAAGCTGATATCACCATATATATATATATATATATATATATATATATATATATATATATATATATATATATATATATATATATATATATATATATATATATATATATATACACATAGAATACCGAAGGATAGTGATAAAAAATCTCATCTAATGGCTAATAATACAGGATGACATTCACGCATCATACATTTATACGGGGAGAGTTGTACTATGACTAAGTGGTTTTCACTGGTCGTCCTTTGTTTAAATAGTCAAGAAAAAAATGTTTTTCCCGTAGTCTAATAGAGGTCTGAATCGGTTGGATACCATTGCGTCACCTTAAATATCTTGCCATTTCTTTATATGTGGCGATCTTTGGAGAAAATTCTCTGAAAACAATGCCTTGATAAGTGTTTCAATGTAGTGCAAGTACAAGGCTTATGGGGCCTCAAAGTCAATTTTCTTCTTAAACCTTATTTTATTGATAGGTAATGTCTACAATTTCCGCAGCCTTTTATCTCAGATTGAAGAGAAGAATATCAAATAATAATACATTATCTCGCTTCTCTCTTTAAAAGGTTGCAATTCAGTCGCGTGGTGGCAGGATGAGAAGGAAGGTTAGCCAAAAAAAGATCTTTTTCTGAAGCACATTGACATATATATTTCGATAATTTTACAAACTTATCACAGCATTCAGGCCGGGCCACAATACGACCTGTTTCGCGGTCGGTACAAGACTCACTACCGTGCGACGCCGTGATCGGTCACGCAACGCCCCAGCGATCTATGTAACTAGTCCTCCTAACGACATTACAAAATAACGACACATACATGTACGACAAGCGAACAGAAATAAGAGACGATAAATTGTGTATCGAGGTTTTCGGTACTGGTCAGCAAGGGCTATACCATGCTGATATCAATAATTTATGCAAATTTCTTTGTGAAGTGGTTCTTGATTTAAAGTATTTTCTATTTGATATGCTTATGCTTTGGGGATATGAGAAAAAAAAAAGTATTTTTCAGTGCCGTTTTTGAATTACAACATTTTTGTTGCGAGGAAACGACTTTTCACTCTCGGGACGCTTGATTTTGAATAAACCCAAAAACCACCTATTGAACATCTTCAGCCCATAGAACACCTCGAGGTTAAATGATCTTCTATCGATTTTCTCTCTTTTTGCATAAAGAGTGTCGATGGAAGAGTGCTTTTTAGGTGAGTCGCTTTACCAGAGTCACACCAATATAACTTAGATTATTAAATATCCATTCTTAATCATAGAACTGTATTCTAAAATATAAAAAAAAATTTTGCTCATAGCTTTAAAAATTATAAAGTATTTTTTGTTTATTTGAAATGTGTAGATTTTTTTCGCTCGAAGAACCCTACAAATTTTATATTTGCCATCGGGTATGGTTTATATGTACTCAAGAAAATAAAGTTTGATCTCAGACTTCGAGTATTTAACTAATTTGTTTATATACTATTATCAAAGCTTGTAAAAAGGTAACAACACTTTAAATCACTGACATTTAGTAGAAGGTAATGGTTATGTGGATATAATCAATATCTTAATTTATAGTTACGAGTATATGTAAATTATTAAATTATATATCAAAATATATTTGAGCATGATCCCTAAGTATTATTATATTAATACTCAGGGATCATGCTCACATATATTTTTCATGAGTGTAGAAGCAAATTGATTGTTTATCTTTCCCAGAGATCGTGGGTTTGATTTCTGATAAAAATTAAAATTATACTGGTAAAAAAATTTTCATAAATTTTATTTCATAAAGTTCTATAAATACCTCCGGTAGGTATAAATTTAATCCCTTACCCGTTAAATGCCAGTTATAGTATATTGCTTAAAATTTAAGGTAGACGATTGTCGTCGCTTACGGCTACTCATAAGTGAGTCCATTTAAAATTGTACGATGCGTGATTGCTGAACTGTAGTGTGTGACGTTGGTAAGTATAAGCCACAGCTAGGTGTATTCAAGACCCCTGGCTTTCACTGTCCTAAAAGGCCGTCGGAAATTTTACTAAAAGACAAATTCAACAAATTATCTCTCCAAATAAATTCTTGGGAATCTTGTTTGAACTGGGCCTCCCTTGCGTGGAATATATCAATATTTGAGGCAGCTATTACAAAACGCAATGTATATGGCAGGTTAGTATTCCTTTTTTGAAGAGCGTTTTTACAACCAAATTCGCAAAATATAGAGCAGGTATGGAATGATTTTGTTGATGATTTATCAAACAAAAAAACGTTATCATCATCATCATGAGCCTGTATCCGTCCACTGTTGAACGTAAGCCTCCCGCATGAGTCTCCATCTTCTTCGATCCTCCGCCTTCCACATCCAGGTCACTCCCGCTATTCTTCTTATGTCGTCAGTCCATCTTGCAGGGGTCGGCCAATGCTTCGTTTGCCAGTTGGGCGCCATTCCAATACTTTTCTTCTCCCATCGACCTTCGTCTCTACGACAGATACGTCATGGCCATTGCCACTTGATTGTACCTATTCCTTGGGTAGCATGCACTACTTGAGTTCTTCTGCGTATTTCCTCGATTCGGATTCTATCTTTTAGTGACTCTTCGAGCATGGATCTCTCAATTTTATCCAAATTATTGCATATAATATTGTATGCGACACATGTACGTGTATCAAAAAATGATCGTACAAAGATACAGTACACATTCCTTCGTGAAAATTGTTTGAAAATATTATTGATGGCAGTAAGTAATATTTCTTCGGCGTGTTCGAGGAAGCGGGAGCTGCTGATGGGCGGGCGGCTAAGGGGGAGAAGTGCTGCCAGATGAAGTGTTACAAATAGGTTCCGAATGGCTGCTAGAAAAGGTTGCGGACGGCTGTCATAAATATTCAAATTTATTCGACGTTCGACAGGGCGGCGTTCTTTTGTGCGCCTTGCCCCATTAGCGCTCCGCCCCTGGCCGTGGGCGGACTAGGGCGGTTCTGCCACGACTACTTTCCTTCTCCATCACCTTGTGAATACTAAGCTTAAAATTTATATAAAATAAAACATACCTATCATTGTACTTGTATAATCATACACCTGTAAGTCTCTTTTTCTTTAGTAAATGGGACTTATTTCACCTCTTCCAAGTAAATATAAATACAAAATTGACCTATTGGCCTGACGAAACAGAATCATTCACTAACCAATTAATTATTACTCGGTGCTCCTAATGATATTTTCACTTTAAATAACAAAAAATAGAGACACCTTAAAAACAAATAAAAGCGTTGAAACTTGCACATAAACTGATCTGGACTTTACCCGCCTCACACCCGCATCACGCTGGAGGACAGTTAAGTCTCCTTGACGATGCGTTCATTCAGATTACGTACAGTTAGCAACTGATAAGTCCAGTGGAAGTCCCCTCTGAACAATTGTGGCCACTGCACAGAAGTGCTAAAAGAAAGAACCCGTATAAGATATTAGAATCGCATTCACGGGTTGTAAAGAGATGGAAATGGGAGACAGATTCTCTCACCAAAAATACGAGCAAAAATTGTAAATGCGTGTAAATTTTTTTTAAGTGGCCTCAAAGTCTGCATGCCCGATACGGCTGAGGCGATTCCCTCGAACTGCATCGAAAAGGAATCCTCTTTCTAACAAGAGGAACTGACAGTCCCAGAGAAAATGCTCTGAGGTCTGGAAGGGGTGCCATAGAGGCAACTAGGGTTTGAAACTAAATTAAATGAGTACTTACACATAAACTATGAGTATAAAGAACCCAAAAAAGTACAAAGATTAATACACATAGCAAAACTACTTCAGTACCTGAAAAATAACCCGCATATTTCAGCTGTGTACTGAAGCTTTGAATGAAGCGTCCCATGCCGCCTCAGGCAGTTCCTCCCGAGGGAATTGTGTCGACATTTCATTTTTTACATTTTTTCATACCCTTCCCCACTGCGAAGAGTGTCTGGCAACTTTTTTCGATCCGAAAAAATATATGCAAGATCGCCCGAAAAATCTTTTTTTTTTCGCATTTCTATTTTTAACGGGATTTTCCACAGTTCCCTCGGCGCCCTCTTCCCAACTTGATATTAATGTATTAAAAATATAAACACATCCCGAAGGCTCTGAGGAGTATTTTTTTCATTCGACGCGGCTCTTCTTGATTACGCAGAAAAATACCGAGAAATTTTCGCGCAAGATATTTTTGCGTATTTTGTTGCAAATTTTAATAACGGTGAAACCGTTGAGGTGGAAGAAACGTGGCAGCCTTCAGAAGGCTCACTTTTTATGTTCAAGCTACCGTAGAAAAAAGCTCTGAGGGAACCTGAGTGCATGAGATTTTATGGCTGTATCTATAATGCTTTGCTTTTTAGATAATAAAGTACGAGTACATAAAATGGGCATATGAAAGTGCTGTATACTAGTACTTTGTCTAAGATTTTCCTCGAATATTGCTGACCAACTTACTTCTTGCTAGATCACATAAAAGAAACAACATTGCACATGGACCAACATTTGGATGGGTAACCGCCTGTTGCTTACCACGTGTTATTTTTGGGATTGACTCGCCTTTGGTGATGTTCCAGGCTTCGGCTGTACTGAGCTAATCATTCTAAAAATACATTGCGTTGATTCTTATTTCATTTTCACTCATAAGTGGTATTATAATTTAAGAAAATATTTAAAATCGTATATGTATATATTTTGTATAGACGTACAAATCTTTTTATTTTTATTCGGTTAATAAATGATTGCATCTCAAGATGGAATGTTCGAACATTACTGCAGAACGGCGCCCTATATTCGAGGACATGAAGCGGACCGAGAGGAATGGAGATCGAGAGTTGGTTATCCCTACGAAAAATAAATACTTGATTCCCAAAATAAGATTCCCAGTGATTTTTCACAGTGTAAAATATGTTTAATTCCATAAATGCGTACATTTTTGGAAAGTTCAGATTTTACCTATTTTTATAGATAGTCGCCACTAAGATCAATACATTTTTCTATACGGTATACGAGCCTTTGAATGCCGTAGTCAAAAAAATCTGCTGCCAAGCCACGTAGATACTCGTATTTAGAATTTTATAAAAGAACATAAATTTAAATTAAAAAAAAAAAATGTTATAGTCTGCATATTTTTCAGAGCGCCTTTTACTTCTTTTAAAAATTAAATGTGTTCATTAAACCGAGAGAGTGACTCTGAAAAACATGAAAATAAATTACTGAATAACCTTGCATATCATTATTATTTTATAAAAAAATATGTAAAATGAGCGAGTTTTGTTAGTTGAGTGAAGATAAATTATGATTATGATATAATACTTTGATCTACATTATATTTCAGAAAGCTTACCTCGAAAATGAAAATTTATAAGGGAAAGTTAAATTTTCTCTTTTTTGTTTCAGGTTTAAATAATCGTTTATATATTTTATATGTCATAATCGTGCTGAAAAATTCTTTACAGTTGCATTCTTTCAAATTTTTTTAGTTCTCTTTAATATTTTTTTTTGTAAAAAGGGTACGAAAGAACTTTAGTAAGAACTTCAGATAGTCAAATTACAAAAACATATTTTACAAAAGTACAAAAATTACCGATTTTAGTCATTATTTAAACAAAAACAGTCTGTTGTTTCACATATGATAATAAATGAATGATAATTATTGTAATGTGTCTTATTTCACATGTTTGTACTGACATCAGCATGATATAGCACTTGATGACTGGTACCGAAAACCTCGATATACAATCTTTCATCTCTTATTTCTGTTCGCTTGTCAGACATGAATGTGTCAGCCATATTGGCATTTTTGGACTAGTTATATAGACCACCGCTTGTGGCGCCGGTGCGTGTGCCGCTAGTCGGCGAGAGCATATAGTATTGTCGCTCGTCCTGAATTCTGTGACTAGGTGGAGCCATAAGCTTGCAAAAATTATCGTAAATATATGTCAATGTGCTTCTGAAAAAGTCTTTGTTTTGCAGAATTGCTCCTCATCGTGCCCTCACGCGACTGAATAACAACCTTTTTTAAAAGAGGGATGTTCGTACAAATAAGTTTAAACCTGGTACCTATTTTCAGTTATTTTAAGTAATTAAAGTTTTATATAAGCGTAAATCAAAATATATTTCTTATATTAGGGATCATGATAAATTTTCTATGTAGTAAAAATGATATTTTAAGCATATTACTAACGTCAGTTAAATGCGATTTTATATTGATTAGTCAAGAAAAACATACTTGTAAAAAAACAACCTCAAAGTATTTTTTTATTAAAAAAATTTTTTCAAGTCAAAACAGATAATAAAAATAAAATCCTAAGAAATGGATTCACTTTCCTGCAATTAACAGGGAACATTTTAGATTTTTTACAAGTATGCACACCTTTTTTTGCATTTTCTGGATGTTTTCTCTTCTTCGTTCATACACACAAACTTGGTTCATACACTCAAACTAACTTGAGAAATAAATTCCATGCATTTCCACGTCATTGGCCAAAAATCCATTTCTGATATCGTTTTGGTCTTTTGTCTGGCCGCCACTCCATTTCACTTTGCGTCGTCTGACTCCGAACTTTCTAATAGTTTAGGACGCGAGCTTTACAAACTTCCATTTCCATAAATCAATAAACTTAGTTTTGCAATGGGTCAAAGTACTCTGAATATATTTTTTGTATGCAAACTGTGAGTATTACTCACATTCTCGTCAATTTGAGCTTTATATTAATCCAATAACAACCTCATTTTTTATTTGTCTTCTTCAGGTATATATAAGAAAAAATATATTTTAACTCCAATAAACATATACGTATACGAGTATATTGAGTATTTCTCGTAAAAGTATTTTTTCATTCATAATCAGTCTGTATCCGTCCAATGTTGAACGTAAGCTTCACTCCCACTATTCTTCTTATATCGTCAGTCCATCTTGCAGGAGGTTGGCCAATGCTTCGTTTTCCAGTTCTTGGGCACCATTTCAATTCTTTTATTCCCAATCGATCGTCGTCTCTTCAACAGATATGTCCTGCTCATTACCACTTAAGTGTGCCTATTCGTTGGCTAGCCTCCAATACTTGAGTTCTTCTGCGTATTTCCTCGTTTCGGATTCTATCTTTTAGCGGCACTCCGAGCACGGATCTCTCCATAGCACGCTGTGTGACCTTTATTTTATGGGTAAGACTTGCTGTTAGATTCCACGTCTCTGCGTAATAAGTTAAATACAGGGAGAATGCATTGGTAAAGCGACTTAGTTTTAAGACATTGCGGAATTTTCGCTTTAAAAATGTACTTTTGCTTTCCAAATGCTGCTCATCCCAGTAGTATATGCCTGTCGATTTCTTTTGAAAAATTGCTTGGTCCTAGTTGTTTTACTTGTTCCAAATAAGTTTAGTCATTTACAACCTCCATTTGTGTTCCTCCAATGGAAATAGGGTTAAAAGCCTGGGAAATATGACTATAATTTTTTTATTCATATATTTTTTTATATTTTCTTACATTCATTTTCTTCAGATACATATTTTTGATTAACTGTTCCTCAATGTTTTGTAACCTTAACTTTATTAATTCTTAAGTTTTCACGGTTAGATTTGGTATTGGTTTTTGGGTTTAGCTGTGTGTGGCAAATTCTCTCGTACCAATTTTTCGACCGATATTGCAGGAGTCTTTCTTAAACTCTTTCTAACTTTTCCTAACCAAACCTTAATAGAATCTAATAATTACGTTTTCAATATTTTTTTCTCTTTATATCATGAAAAAGCATATTCCACAATGTTAAATATAATTCTATTTTCTACCACGAACTTGGCCGATGGATTTAATTACTCATCCAGTATGTAAAAGGTCATGGGTTAGGTTCCAAGAAAATCTCATCATCATTTATAAATATCTAAAACTTATATGTGAAACCGATCCTTTGGATGTAAAATGTTTAAAAAGCCTTTTATTACTTTAAATTGGTGGTCGATGAAAATACCTTCTGTGAAATCTACCCACTCATAGTTAGTAAAAGCTTAAACCAATCATGCGTAAATAAAAGGCTTTTATTGAAATATTTTAAATATAATCAGGATAATCGAGGAAGATAGGCACCTAGTCAGAACCATCTCAGAGAGGCGAGCCCAATGGATCGGTCACATCGTGCGCCACGATGGTCTTCTTCACGACATTGAGGAGGGGGAGCAAGTGTTCGAGGACATGAGTTGTAGCTCTTATGTTGAGCTGAAGAGGGTTGCGGAGGACCAAAAGGAGTGGAGATAGAGATGCAAGATTATGTTGCTGCAAACCAATCCACCGGATTGATACTACGAAGAAGATTAAATATAATAAGAAATGAATGTAGATAATTTATTGGATTAACACTTCTTAAACAAAATTTAGTCATCCCAAGTAAAGTTGTATCAATTTTCGTTCATAAATTATCTTGTTTTTTTATATATTTCCCTATGTTTCAATATACGAAAAAAAAAATACTTTCAGGAAATAAATACTTTTGAATAAAAATCCCAGTTTCAAGTAAGGGCATTGCATTTTAACACCTAGCATTATTAAAACGTATATAATGTTTAATCCGCTTTGCTTTCTCTTCTCCATTTTCTCAGTACTTGGTTAATATTAAATTCTCTAAATTAACGTTATATACGTATCAACTGATCATATTTATTTCACAGAAAAATATAAAAAAAATATATATATTTGTATGGAATTATTAATGTTTTATTTTCGTTAAAGCAAAGGCCCATATTGGTGTATTTATTTCATCGGTTTTATAATAAATTCACCGGAACTTTAACTGTCTCACACTTGCATCGCACTGGAGGATAATTTAGTCTTTATAATGCGCTCAATTATTAATTGACAAGTTCAGTGATGGTCACCTCTAAACACTACAGAAAGATTCAAAAGAAAAATAACTCGTGAAAGAGTTAATATTTTTTGGTTCAGGGTTTTTAAGAAATCGAATGACCAGCTCGACGCTTCTGAGGCCAGGATTTTTTTAAAATTTGTGCTTAAAAATTTGGCTCAATTCTAATAACAAATAAATATAAAATAAATACATATTAAAAAAAAAAAATATTTTCGGTGTCCATGTGCTTCAAATACGGATATGGTGAAAAAAGGTGATACAAATCACATTTATGGGTTAAAAAGAAATGAAAATTGATTAAACATTCTCTCATATAAATAACAAGAAGCTATTTTTATGTTTGAAATATTTTATTCCGACATCTCTGAGATCTATAAAAAATGTGGAATTCAAGTGAAGAATCCGAGTTTTCTCTTCGGTGTTCAAGAGACGCGTTTCAAAGACACATTATTTGATTTGCTTAAAATATTACCATAACAAGAATATGTATAACCTCGTAGAGAGGAACAAACATTTTCTCACCGAAAATACGAGAGAAAATGTTAAATTCGGGGATTTTTGTTACTGGAATTGAAAAAGAAAGTTTAACATGTCCGAAGACTTTGCGAACCTTTCAGAAATTAAATACGGTGTTTCTGTAAATACGACTGAAAATGTTAAATTTGTGGATTTTTTTAGTGGACACAAATTCTATATCCCTGATATACATTCAGACTTTGTGGTATTAATTTCATCTCCGATCAGAAAAAAATAAGTTAACCTTGTCCGAAAACTTTGCAAACCTTTCTGCAATTAAATACATTGTTTCCGGGCCGGCCAAACCGAGTCGATGCAATTATTCAAACCAGATTTCCCGCCACGATCGCCGAGAAAAGTCTGAGCTTTCAAAGCTCCGATTCTAGGCGCTTTCGCGGGCTTCAGCGGAACTTCTTAATGAGTCCGACCGAGCCATGAATATTTATCCTGCTGAGCCTCCAACTCGATTAGCCGACATTCATTCGATTAATGGAAAACAAACCTAGAATTGAAATTTATTGAAATCGCGCCCCGAGTGCTTGGAACGCTGTGAGTCATTTTGATTTTTATAAATCTGGAGACTAATGAAGGTTTTTTTATGACCACGTGTGCAATGCGAGGAATAAAACTTGATAAAATACTTTTTTAAAAAAAAAAATTACGCACAAAACTGTGATTTACGGGGAGCGACAACCAAATTGACGGTTTTCGTCATTGTTTTAATTTAAAGCCGTCAGCTTTCTTGCCGCTACTTGTACTATACACAGGTTACTAGAAACGAATAAAAAGTTAATAAAAGCATGCTTTAAAGCAAAACCGGTGAGTATGGCTTAGTGGTGAAAGCTTTACTTACACTAAACCAAAAATTGAAGTACAATTAAATAAGTTAACTCGTTAGCTTAAGTTAACCCCGATGGAGATTTACAAAAATATATATTCTTGAACGATTTTAGCTCTATAGATAGCTTGGGTTTATCCCTTACGCAACGTAAAATGACAGTCATATCCTATGAATTAAAATCCGTAGTAGAGAAAAGTTATCCCGTGAACACCACCCATTCATAGTGAATTTCTGTAATAAATGGATGGTGCGTGAATGTCGTTATGTAACCTATGACGTAAACGGATCAACACTGCACATGCGCTAAGGGTGTATGTCACATGGTACGTGGCATATATTCCATTAATGAGATTTCTGCATCAATATCACCATCTGTTAGTATTCTTTTGTATGTGTTTACCTACATAAAAGTAAAAGAATGAGATGCTTAGATTGAAATAATGGCTTTTTTAAGTGACAAAAATGATTTTTATGTAAATACTAAACTCTGTCTTCATTTTTATTTAGTAAAATACATAAAAAAAATTAAAATATCCGCGAACTTCCCAATTTTGCTACCGTTTCTTATGAGAAAACCCATATGCCTTCAACATCACCTTTTATGCTTAAGCTACGATTTTAAGACAAAAGATGTCATTCTATTGATTGGTATTCACCAATAATAAAAATAAAAAGTACATTTTGTACAAAAAACAAGTCTACATTACATCTTTGGGAAAATTAAATCTTTAAATGCAATCAAAGACCGGGATCAAATTATCAGAATCCATTTAAAGGCGACGAGAAAAATAAAGTTGAAATGAAAAAAGTACACAAAAAAAAAGCACAGACAGTTGTCGAAGTCCGTGTTAGAGTTAAAGACAGTGGCAAGCGGAATAAAGTAAATGTAAAGATAGGCGGGAGATCCGCCGGGAAAGAAATGAGGAGAAGATGGTGAGAAGCAACCAGGGAGACGAATAAAGAGTAAAGCAAAAGTAAAGAAAAAGTGAAGGCTGTTAGTGGGGAGAATGATTGCTAGCGGTTTGAGTGTAAATACTTTTTTTTTAATGTAAGCAAATGCAAGCGAATAACGCGACAAAAAATGTTATCTGTATATTTTTAACCTGTTGAAATTACAGTTTTTTTCTTCTTTATTTTGTAATAATAAATATTCTGTATTCATCCAATGTTGAACATATGCCTACCCCATGCGTCTCCATCCTCTTCGATCCTCTGCCTTCCGCATCCAGGCAACTCCCGCTATTCTTCTTATGTCGTCAGTACATCTTGTAGGGGTCGCCCAATGCTTCGTTTGCTAGTTCATTGGTGCCACATCAATACTTTTTTTACACATCGAGCGTCGCCTCTTCGACAGATTTGTACTGCCCATTGTCAATTGAGTATGCTTATTCGTTGGGTAGTCTCCACTACTTGAGTTCTTCTACGGATATTCTCGTTTCAGATTGTACCTTTTAACGACACTCCATTTAAAAATTCCGCAATTTCATAAAATTAAGGCGTGTAACCAATGTATCCTCCCTTTATTATCTTATAGCGCAGAGACGTGGAATTTAACAGCAGGTCTTTCCTATAAAATATCAATGATATAATACGCACATTGAGTTTAAAAAGTTTATCTTGTGCTAAAAATATAGTTTTTATGGTAAGTTTTTAAGTATTAGTTTATATGTTAGTATGTGTATATTTAATTGCTTATAATATTGTAATACCTGTAAAGTCAATGATCTATAAAAGTAGATTATAATATTAAAATAAAAAAATAATATTCTAATAAATATTTAAAAATCCATATAGAGTACAAGATGTTTCTTTTTTCAATAATTGAAACGAATCCTAAAGTCCATGATATCCGTCTAAGCATTAAAAATCAATAATATATATTTTTAAATTACATAAGCCCGAACTGCTCTCATTTCAGCCAATTTCACTACCACTGGACTCAATTCTCTTTCTTAAGTCAGGAAGAAGCTTGGGTTGTTGAAGCGTCGCGACGTCAGAAAAAACAGACGTCTTTCGTTCGTTAACTATTCAAATTAAAGTAAGGATCTTCCCTAGCTGGAGACCAATCGCGTTGAAAATAAGATAACTGTGGCCGGGATACATTTGTTATACTTTGTCTTTTTTTGTACATCGTTGAGCCTTCATAGTATTAAGGCTAGTAGAGTTTATCACCCGGACCTTATTGTGCCCTTTAAGAAGCATTTGGCATTCGGAAAATTATAGTCTTATTTTCCCAAAAATAGCGGTTAATTATTAAAAAACTAATAAGTGATTACTCTTATTGAAACGCTAAACGATCGCAAACGATTTAAAAAATATATATATAAAAAATTGCAGAATTTAAATTGTTTAAGCCACCTCTGACATGTAGGAATATTCAAAATATCTCCCAGTAAATCACAAATTTTTAGCACGTGTTTCACCTTTCTTTCTTCATGAAATGGTAAAGCATAATATTTCGAATAAATTCCTCATTCGGTACAAAGCTCTCCATTGTATATATGATTGTATTTTTTTTTGTTTACAAGTTCTAATACACTCCAGATATACGTAGTTAGAGAAACAACATAGAACACGTTGTAACAATTCAACTGCCAAAACACAACTGAGCACTCAAAACCAATAAAACAAACGTCATTCTTTTCCGGTACACCTATTATAATGTATTTGAAGAAAAATGGATAAATAAAGTGAGGCGATTGAAATCCTTACTCTGATGACTATATGCTTCATCTTAGGTAAAAATATGGTTTAGAGCTGTAGAGTTACTTAATTTATTTTAGGAGCTTAATATTTTCTCCATAAATTCATTCATTCAAGTTTATATTATTTTTTTCACGAAATTGTCACAAAATATTTTTTTACATTCTTTGTGTCCATGTTGAGTGTTTCCAAAGGAAACAATTTGAAACTAGGATATCCGCATAAGAACTCAAGTAGTGGAGGCTACCTTACAAATAGACACACTCAAGTGACAATGGGCAGGACATATCTGTCGAAGAGACGATGGTCGATGGGGAAGAAAAGTATTGGAATGGCACTCAAGAACTGGCAAACGAAGCATTGGCCGACCCCTGCAAGATGGACTGACGAGATAAGAAGAATTGCGGGAGTGGCCTGGATACGGAAGGCGGAGGATCGAAGTGGATGGAGACCCATGCGTGAGGCTTACGTTCAACAGTGGACGGATACAGGCTGATGATGAATATATATACAATAGTTTGATTTAATATGATATGTGTATTTACATAAATGAATAATGACTTATGTCAGCTTTGATATCTAGACATTGTAAGGATTCTGTGAAACCATTTATACGTTTCTTGAAACTGAAACCCTTAAAGGAATACACTTCTTTATTAAGCACGAAATTTAAATTAAAATTTATCGCAGCTCTAAAGTCCAAGTGACTTTAATAAGGTTTCTCAACGCGCTTGCTGATGAAAAATATTTAAATGCAAAAATCTGTGAAACTTCTCTGTTAACCATAATGGGAGCTCTTAGCATATTTTATAAATAGTATATTGTTAAAATGTATGAAAAAATATTTTCATTTTCCTCACAACTTTTATAAGTAATATTTTCTGAGGTCTAAAGATTTTTTTTCTTTAACATTAAGGTTATCAGCTGCCAATACTTGGTGAAAGTGCATAATTTTAAATAAATATTTATTGTAAAATTTATAATATTTAGTTTTGATTCACATTTATTACACAGCATTTGGAATATTAGTCCCGGCCAGGTCCACCTTTCCAATAGATATAGGAAAAATAACATTTAGTATAAAAATAATGAAAATGCTAAGTAATGCAGAACAAAGTAATGCAAAATATTCTGATGTTGCAAATTGTAGCGTAGAAATATTATTATTTTACCTAGACCTAGTCACAGCATTCAGGCCGGGCCAACAACAACACGACCATTTCGCGGTCGTCACACAACTGACTGGGCGCCGTGGTGGGTGACACCCAGCGCCGAAAACAGCGATCTGTATAACTAGTCCTCCTAACGGCATTACAAAATGACAACACATGCGTGTCTGATGAGCGAAAGAAAATAAGAGACGAAAGATTATTAATCGAGGTTTTCGGTACCAGTCAGCTAGGGCTATATCATGCTGATGTCAATTTATTTAAGCAATATAGATATTTTCAAGAAACAGATGAATATGGACTTCAAATCTATCTATTGCATACACAACCTAAACACTAAGCCTGCTTGTATAAAAGTCCTTAGTCCTTGCTTAGCATCATAACCTCTTCTCACTAGTTTCAACTAGTTGTGCCCTTTTGCATGCGATTATGTAAAAAAAATCTGGTAAAAAAATATATTTTTAAATCCTTTAAATTCTCACACGCAAAAAGCGGCATATAAATTTCAATTAACTGTAAAAAATGATACGTTCAAGGGTTTTAAAGCTGTCACAAAAATAAAAGTGTGTATCTGGAAAAGAGAGATACAGAGACGAGTACAATGGCGACCAGTGTCAGCGGTCTCTATTGTGGCTGGAGGAAATTATTCAAATGAAATATCTCCTCGACTGGCATAAAAACGTATGAAACTGAAACCGGATGGAACAAGGCGAACAGAAAGCTCGTGAAATTCGTGAAGACGCGTTTTTCAGTAAGTGCAAAGATTTTAGTTTTTGAATATTTTTATCGGAACGTAGATGTGTTGTGATCGAATTTGTGAGAAGGGAATTTTTCTGCGTGTTAGGAAAGATCAGATGGGATACGAATATTTCGAACATTAAAAGAGAGGAAATAATACACTGTTTAATGTCACGAAAAATTTAATTACAAGTAATCAAGTAAAATTTATATTTACACAATATCTAATTTAGAATAGTTTGTGGAATTACTCACAATGAGGTGAACGGTTGTATTCAGTTGATAAATGTTTTTATTAATTGGCAAGTTCTAAAAGTGATTTTGTAAATATTAAAAAGTGACATCAAGGTAGTTGAAGTTTGGTGAGCTGGAGATCGGGTGGCGTAACACAGATGATCCGGTGGAAAGCTATGAAACTGATGAGATCCGCGAAGGTGTTTAGGGCCAAGAGAAAAAAGACTAGTATTCTCCTTATATAGGAACTGCTGAACCCACACATGGATAGATGCGATATTTATTGACGCAGCCGCTGATGACAGCAACTCTAACGATATCTAACATACAAGAAAAACATTCAATCACTTCCAGAAATACCGTAATTTTTCCATTGATAAAGGTTTAAAATTAAACAATGCTTAGTGTGCTGAGTTAAATGCTTAAAGTATAAATAATGTTTTCACGTATGCAATTTGTGATTAAAATAATGCATATAGGTTTGTTAAAAGAACAGAAACTGTAAGCGAAAATTAGAAGGATGAATGCATTGAATTGCTTCATATTTATTTCTTCTAATATTAATTCCATATCTGGAACAAACTCGTATATGATCACCGTTTTTTTTTCTTTTTTTTAATAAAAACGCATTCTGGAAACAATAACCGACTTAGACTAGTGGGCTCTACGACGCTCAGTCAGAACGACTTGACGTTGCATCCTGAAAACGTGTGTTGTGTTTGGGTTGGAGAGATGGCATGTGAATTTTATAATTTTTAAACTAAGCCATGGTAATTGTCAATTGAGCTTGGTTGTTTTCATTATTTGATTCACCTTGATTCACCCACTTAAGTTTTCTGAAATATAAATATTTCAAAATTAAAAACACAATACAAAATCATGAACATTATTAAACAAGAGCCTAATCAATAAATTAAATTAATAACTATTGTACGCTTAAGATGTATAAAAATTTACAAGGAAATCATAAAGTGACGTATTTAAAAAATCAACATAAATTGAGTCTCAAGCTCGGTTAGCAACAATCCAATTTATATTCAAAACCAATTATCCGCATATGAGTTCATTGACTCTACATAATTCAAATTACCTTTCGGAGTATTGTATTTGTATCAAATTAAATTTCACATGCGGCATAATCAGCGAAACCATACAGGTTTCAAACGCAAACGATAATTTAAAATCTGCCTCTGAAATTCAGGAAATGTGTCGTTTTTCAGTGGAAAATCTATCAACAATTTCTTAAACACCTTTCAGGCAAAGGCAGAGCTTTCGCCTGATTAAGGGCCTTTTCGTAAATCAAAGGCATTACCATATAGACGACATTTTTTTTGTTCTGGCAACATCCTTATTATTTTAGAAAACCACCCAAAGGCTTAAGCTCGCAGCACAAAGGAGCGCGGGAGAGCTTTCGGCTCGCGAGTTGCCAGGTTCGGAATTAAATTAAGCTCGCATTCAAAATAATAAATTGTAATTTTAACTCGGACTTTAGGAATTCGCGGCACGTCCCGACCGTTACGCCGGGCATAGACTACGGGGAAACGAGAATTTATGATTTGAAAAAATACGGCTTTAATCTGATTCTTATTACAATGATACCTAGGTAATATTATTAAACCAAGTTATAATATTCAAATTATTAAATATATTTTAAAATAAATTTACAACAAAAAAACCTTTATCATGTAACACAAAGGCGAACATTGTAGCTCCATTTGTGGAGACTTTTTTAATACAAATTTTCGATGTTCCTTTAATGCTCAATTTTCCAATTCTCTCCATTAATAGTCTCTTGTAGACTAATTTAGTGACTTTGGAAATTATTGAACAACAGAATGTTTTGTAAGCACGACATATTATTAATGTTATCCTGACATATTTTGTTTTCAAGACAATACATAATACATTTATATAAAATATTTTCTAATAATACGTTTTGTTAAGATAGGAATGGCATTGAAATGTTCTTCAAGCGTCTGTGTTTCCTCTCTCCTACAATCTGGATATCTTTAAGAAAAATAACAATTTACGTTAATAACTTGCAAACTTCCTGACTCACACATAAACACGAACTTATCTCACGCTTCCCGCATGATTCCCTGGCTGAGCGTCATAGAGTGTACTTGTATTGACTGGTTGTGTTCTCCTGCTTGATATTGTGACTTTTGGGTTACGCCGTGTGAAGCGAATTTCTTCTATCCAATATTTTGACCGCCATTGCAGGGGCCTTCTTCAAGGTTGATGACTAAGTGCTTCTCCTGCTTGTATAAAAAAGGAATGAAAAACGGCAAATAATGAATTATTTGCGGTCTTGTCTATCTTATCGTAACTCTTTCGCATAAAAGATAAACTTACACATTAAACCTGTTCGCATCGGTACCCGATATATGCCGTGTAATTGTTTATGTATTCCACTGAGCCGTAATGAGAGGGTTAAAATGTATCTCAAAATTTTCAAAATTTTTTTTTCTTCATACTGTTAGCCGGATAAGGTTTTATTAAAAAATTTTGAGATGTTCTTACTTTGATAATCCTGACACTCTACGGCCTACGCTATTTGGTTTTAAGGGGGAGCTTAACCCAATATTTCTCTCCTCAAAGAATGTAAGAACCTCTAAATAATACCAAAAATAAAATATAAAATATTTGCTGCGTATAAAATGGCAAAATCTTCCGGAATAACAAGACTATCTTTCGGTTCATCTCTTCAGATCAGAAATATTAGCCAAGGAAATTCGTTTGAATGCTCCAAAACTGGAGGTACTTTGTTCTGATGGTATCAATATACACCTGGCAGAGGACCCAACGCAGAGGATTACAGAAAGGTTTGTCGGAAACTATGTTTTTGAAACTGTTTATACGCCACATTCAGCAAATATAAAATATTTTTGCCAAAGATTTTGTTATTAATTCGAAAATTTAAGAATAAAACCACACGTCAAACGCAACTGACTTCATTGCGGTTAAATCAATCACATTCAACTGTTAACGAAAACATTCGAATTGGAACAAAGTTCAAATTAACCAATTTTAAATGAATAAGCAAATGCTATTTTAATTTCAATTGTTTAAATTAAATAGGATATTGTAGAATAAATTCCTCTGGGTAAATTTTTACAGACTTTCACTTTATGTTGTACGAGTCATTCATAAATATTGTATCATTCTTTATTTCTATTAAATTAATTGCAGTTTTCCAAATGAATATAAAGCAAATTAGCTCCATATCATTAATATTTGTTCAGATTTTAGTCTTATCTGAAGGTATTTTCAAGACCAATAATTATTTATATCATTGAAAGTATACTCCGAATACCCATTCACTACTAAATAACTAGTTACACTCTTGCTTATTATTTTATATAATAAAAACTGATTTTATAAGATGTGTATGTCAGGCAAGCGAACAAAAATATGTCAAAAAATAGTTTTTCGAGACATTCCGGCATCACCCAATAGAGGTATATCAAGCTGATTTCAACTTCATCGAGTCCAAGTCTGTATTATTATGAGATTCATTGTCACTCTTAGAATGTTAATGAATATACATATACTATATATAAAATTCTTTAAGCGAGTCAATTCATTCAGAAAAAATATCGGCAGAAGCGGGATGCGAATCGCGAACCATGGAACCAACCATTTGCCCAGGTATTCATACCGCTCAGCCACCGTGGCTATTTCTTTGCCTGAGCTGACTTGTGTTGGAACTTGTATTTATGTCATTGTTATGATCGTATGATAGATGTCTCTATAGTATATATTCAAAGTATGTATATTTTTATTTTTAGAGTTGTACTTACTAAAATAAATAGACTGTCGGAAAGTAATAATACAAAAATACTGGGAATAAATGTTGACTGATTGAATAATAAAAATTAAAAATATATTTTTCGCGGTTCGCATCCCGCTTCTGCCGATATTTTTTCTGAATGAATTTACTCGTTTAAAGAATTTTATGTATTTTATATGTATATTTAATTACTAATAATATTGTAATATAGTCAATGATCTATAAAAGTAGATTAGAATATTTAAATAATAAAATAATTCTCTAATAAAAATATTAAATGCATATAATGTTAATGAAGCTCTCATTACTGGGTATGCATCTTAATTTATAATATAATAATTCACGTGCGACATCCAGTAAACTTGCGTCAAGTAGTTCACCTTATCTGTGAGACTTTACACTTAAATTATTCCTTACAGTTTAATCTCGTTTCGCTTATCAATCTCTTCGAGCAAATATTATCCGCGTAACCTTGTTACTCAGTTTCCCCACAGTTTGGAAGGTTCCAGTTGTTCAGATACCATCACAAGACCCGTGGCCTTATAACCCGTAATAGGGGACACAGTGAAGTAATGGGACATGAAATAATGCGACGCATAAAGGAGGATGTTTACTCGACTGTCTGGGAAGGCTTATGGGGGCTAATACACTTTTTGCTTCAGGCCGCAAGTAAAGATCAAAATTCATCCGTATTTTTCCATCTCGGACTTAGTACAAAAAAAGCATAATAAAATTTTGGTATACTTCTATTTTTAATAAATGTAATCTTTCTATACGTCACATTTAGTTTCTGGAATCGTTATTATGTAAATCTTACAAATCTCGTTATGTATCATACACATATGTACAAAACAAGATTTTTTTACAGGAGACTATCGAGAGATGGTAAAAGTGATTTTTTTTCATCTGTGGATCCTATGACACTTATCATTTTACAGATGGACAGGCACTGCAAGTGGAGTGTTGATCCGCCAACGTCATAAACTACAGCCCGACATTCACGCATCATCCTAATTATTACAGGAATTTACTATGAATGGGTGGGCTTCACGAGACGACTTTCATCTTCCACCAATTTTTGATAAATAGGCTATGACTGACATTTTACGGGTGAGGGATCGAATTCACATCAAGGGATATTTTAAAGCTCAGAAATCGATTAAAAATCTTTTCACCCACATCCTTAGGCTTGCCAAGCAAACGCTTTGCCCACTGAGCTATACCACGCGGTGTTTGGTTTTTATAATATATTTCATATAAACGAGTGTGCTGACATTCTACCTCTAATCAAAGCGAGTCCAAATCTCCGGGATCCTCATCGGGATACGTGGTGGATACGGGATCGTGCATATTTGATATTTATTTTACGTGAAAGAAGACTGAATAAATTCGGTACTCTGCCCGGGCGCAAGCAATGAATGGATTGTAACAGTTCCCGGGCAGAAAGTGACTCGAATCGCGAAGTAACAGTACCGGCGACTACAGACTTGTCTTTCATCCTACAGTCGGTTAAGAGACGATAGTGAAACTAGTTCGGCCAATTAATCTAAGCATAAGAGCATAAGCTGCACTTGTCTTTTATTTGAACCCCAGTTTCTCGCCGTATAGAAGGCATTTAGTAAATATACATTAAATGTACTAAGTGGAGCTCCGGAAGGCTCAGACTATAGTATAATGACATAAGTAATAGTTACTTTACAAGAAATATACGTAAATGACGCAATAGTAGCTGACAACATTATGGCAGAAATTTTTGACGCCTATATGCTCTAGCTAAGAAGTTGATATCAGCACGATGGTGTTGATAAACGATCTTTTGTCTTTAATTTTTTTTTGCTCATCGGACACGCATGTATAATTTTTTTATTAACATTAGACAGGGAGCTTTCGTTGCCATTTTGTTTGTTATGTCAGGTCACTATACATCACAGGGGCGCTACCTGCCACTCCAATAGTTCCATAAAATGCCACTATGTTAATTCCGTCGCTGTATTGTCAAGACGACCGGCTGAGTTAGTCGGAGTCTGCCCGGGACCTGTAAGGAACGCAGAACGTTTAGTCCCGGGCAGATAACTGAAGTTTGTCAATATCTTACGCGTCCCGATGACGATCCCGGTGGCATTGAAATACTCTTTGATAACGGCGATATCAGAGTGTATGTGAAATATTTTACATTAACTATTTTTTATTTAAAGTAAATTTGATTTTAATATTTGAAATATATTTAAAATATTTTATTTCCAAGCGAGTGTACTTGCATCGGACCAGACACTTCTTATAAAATGTACCAAAAAGAATTTAATTTGAATAATTGTAAACTAATGACATATGAAGGCATGATAATCAAAATTGGCATAGATTCATTCAATAAGTCCACAGCGAACAGTTGACGAACACTGTTGTATGAAAATGCGAGACCGAAAAATTAAACGAACTGTGTGAATGTAAAAAAAATCTCGAACTACTGAATAAAGTTTTCAGTTCTTATCGCCCGTACTTTGATGGTGATTTCACAAAGGTTCTCAATCTTTCGGTACACCTCCAGGGTTAATTAATATGTCAAGTTTCTGGCCGACTTCCTCCTCCGCGCGCAGTCCAAACTTTGCCCGATAAGGGGGACCGACTCGAATTTCTGTTTGTGCCCCGAAATATTACTTGTTGGAGCGGCATAAAGGCACTCCGTCTCTTATCTAGATGTGTCTTTGCGTGCCGGGGCAGATAGCGGGAGCTGCTGCAAAGAGAGGAGCCTTCAGACTTGGTAAAGAAAATTTCGTGAATGGAGAGCGACGACGTAAAATATTGTAAACGATTGAAAAAAAAAATGAACATACAACAGTTTTCAGTTTCTATTTAAACTTTAATGTAGATTCAAAAATCTGTATCAAAAGTTACACTATTTAAAAAAATATATTTAACTTTTAATGAAGCAGTTTTAAGTCAGCATTTTATAACTAAGCAACGCAATATATATAAATATAATATTGCTTACAAGAGCAAAGCTTTCAATTTGATTTAAAGTCACAAAAATTGTTAAGGAATAATTAAGCAAGATCAATTATAAGTTTCTAACTAAAAATATATCTTATTTTTATTTATTCATAATAAATTTAAATGTTAAATCAATTATTTGCGAAATAAAATATGAGAATTGGTTCTATAGGAATCCGGGACAAGTAATAAAACTAGAACGAAATAACTTATCTTAAGAAATCCACAGGCGTATTAAATTGGGATAGGCAGCATTTGGAATACTAAAGTACATTTTTGAGGCGAAAATTCCACAATGTCCTAAATTTAAGGCGTTTAACGAATGCATCCTTCCTGTTTTTACTTATGACGCAGAGACGTGGAATCTAACAGCAAGTCTTACCTATTAAAAAAGATCACCCAGAGTGCTATGGAGAGGATTCATGTTTGGAGTGTCGGTAAAAGATAGAATCTGAAACGAGGAAATACGCAGAAGAACTCATATAGTGGATGCTACCCAACGAATAGGCACACTAAAGTGGCAATGTGGAGAACATAAATGTCGAAGAGACGACAGTTGATGTGGAAGAAAAATATTGAAGTGGCACCCAAGAACTGGCTAACGAAGCATTGGCCAACCCCCTGCAAGATGGACTGACGAAAAAAAAGAATATTGAGAGTGGCCTGGATGCAGAAGGCAGAGTATCGAAGAGGATGGAGACTCATGCGGGAGGCTTACGTTCAACAGTGGACGGATACAGGCCGATGATGATGATGATTAGGAAGCTGAAAAATGTGGTAAAGAAATGTTTTTAAAACTGAAATATATATATTTTTTTCAACACCAAGTATTAGCAACTAAAAAAACAACCATCGCTTTTATGTTGATATTTTACATTTAATTACTTCTATGAAATAAATGGTCAAGGTCTCGGGAGCATTGGGCTAATCATCCGATCTAATGAAAACGTTATAAGAAGGTCGACTGTACTAAATTGTTACTATTATTGCATATTTTTTTCATTATTTTGTTCAATATTTTATTTATTTCACAGAACCGTTCCAAGGTACAAAATAATAAGAAACAGAGTATACGTAAATATACAATACATACAAAATATAATAAAAAAGGAGGTGACACGTGTCAAAGATCACATAGATCTAGGAGAACAATACCATCGACAAAAGAGGAAAAGGATGTAAGAAAAGGATCGAAGTGTGCTGGTAGGCCATTTAGGAGCGCCATTGCCGTTGTACTAAATCGAGTGTTTGAAGCTCCACAAGTATCAACTGGGATAAAAAAAAGTACGATGGCTACGAGCACGGGTGTACTTATCTGGAATATAGAGGTTAAAACATTCAAGAATCCCAGGGCTGTGAATTGCACCGCGATGAAGAAAGAATTAATGTTTGAGAGCAGAAATTTTCCTCCGGGACTCTTACGAATGGAAAGAAAGCATTCCTAAAATAAAAAGAGTTAGGTAATGTTCGGAATCGACTGAGTTTAATGGATAGTTACAGTTAATATAAAAATACAGACGTCGGAGTAATTTTTTATGTTTTTTTTTTGAGCATGATAATGTATTTATATTTTTATATTTATTAGGATTCCAAACTAAGCTCCCATACTCCATAACAGATAGAACAAGTGCAAAATAGAGGGTGCGAAAAATTAGAGGGTTACGAAATTGATTAGCTTGGCGGGTGATGAACCCGAGAATCAACCATTATTTTCCAGTCCATATGTGGAAGTTAGGTTAGGGGGTTGTCAATTGCACCGCAAAGGAGAAGGGATGAATGTGTACAATTATATAATATAATACTAAATTATTTACATCTTTATTATTGTCATTTTTCTTTGATCTTCTCCAAATCAAACATCACTAAATAATTCCAATGTTGTTGTGATATCGTACGCAATACGTCTGAGCACTTTCTCATATTTGCTTCGATCCTGGAAATTGCTAATAAAGTTTCTCAAACCTTCAGTGATATATAGAGACATTATACCGTCTTCCGAAATCTTTGCAGAGCTCAATAAATCACACGTGTTATGACGTCATAAGCCTCGGCCCGTGACCTGATTGGCTCACTAGTCGTACGGGGAGTGTTTTTTTTTGCCGCCGAGAAGCCAAACAATTTTTGGGATGTTTTTTTACTCTCTCGTGAAAAATTGAAATGGTACATGGAATGGAATGGATTTCGGTGGCGCTTATCTGGAAAGTAACACTTTGTAAAGATTTATATTACATTCCTAGAAGTAATAACTTTTTTCATTGAGGTGGAGTAACACGTAACTTTGAAGTGCTTGTATGCCGTGAACGATGTTTTTCATTCTATCTATAGTAGGCTATTACGCTGACTATACAAAAAAAAGTATGATTTTGTACAGCTGCACATAATTTTGACGTCAAAAAAACATATCTTAGTATATTTTGTTTTTTATTCGTTCATAAAACTTACTCTTTATTAAATAAAAATAAATAAATCTTCTTTTTTAATCTTGTAGATCACAATGAGCTCTGTATTTTTGACATACTGTTAGCACTTTTAAACGCTTTTTATGAAAACTTTCAGTTCTTCACTTGTATAAACATGCTGACATCAGCATGATGTAGCCCTTACTGACTGGTACCGAAAACTTCGATAAACAATCTTTCGTCTCTTATTTCTGTTTGCTTGAAATACATTTATGTGTATATTGGGACTAGTTATATAGACCGCCGTTGTGGCGCCGGTGCGACAGCCCATCACGCCAGTTGTGTCCCGCCCGTCAGCGAGAGCATATTGTATTGTGACTCGGCCTAATGCTGTAACTAGGTCGGTAAATATATGTCAATCTGCTTCATAAAAAGTCTGTGTTATCAATCTGCTTCTAATCCTGCCATCACGTGACGGAATAACACCTTTTGAGAGAAAGGAGGATGTTAATACTTATAGATAAAATCAGTTACAGAATTAGGTGCCCATCGGGAAGTAAATAGGGATTGTAAGGCTATTCATGTAACTTCCTTAAAAAAATCTGACTTTCAAAACACCCAGCATATGCAAAGTCTCTGCCTTGGGAATTGGGAACCAAATGTTTTCCCAGATAGATTTCGTGTGCAGATATGTCTGGGTATTACACATGAACAGTGGCGACTGACGTAACATAGTGGCGGAAATTTTTGGTGACTATATGTTCCAGATATTGAACCGATATAGGAAGAATCAAAATCACATGAAAATATACTAGAAACACTAGTTGAAGCATTTTTTTGAAATATAAGTGATTCATAGGAAAGATCCACGCTCGCAGTGTCTCTGAAAGATATAATCCGAAACGATGATATCCGAAAAAAGAACTCAAGTAGTGCGTAGGGTACTATTAAATAAATAGATACACACAAGTGACAATTTGACATATCTATTAAAGAGATGATGGTCGATGGGGAAGAAGAGATGTGTTGGAGTAGCGTGCAAGAACTGGCAAACGGAGCTTTGAACCCCATGCAAAATGAACTGACGACATCAGATGAGTACCGGGAGGAATGGAGAAGAGAATGGAGATTCGTATGGGAAGCCTACTTTTAACAGATTGATCATGATGATGATGATGATGGAGTGATAACACTGATGATTCTAAATTATGTCTCATTTATTAGTTCTTACATTTTATTTTTATTTTAACGCATACAGGAGAATACTGACAGACGGTGATAATAATTCTGAAGTCTGTGGAATTCTATGATGCTTACCATGGTGCATATGAATAAACCCTGCATGTGGAGCGTTGATTCGCCAACGTCATAGACTACAGCCCGAGATTCACGCATCATCCTTATCATTACAGGAATTTACTATAAATGGGTGGTCTTCAAGGGACGACTTTCCTCTACCATAAATTTTGATTGACTACTATGACTGGGATTTTACGGGTGACAGGTCAAATTCACACCATAAATCGATAAAAAATCTTTTTTTTTTATCCCCGTCGGGGATCAAATTCACGACCTTTAGCTTGCAAAGCAAACGCTCTGACCATTGAGCTATGACCGCCGGCAAATGATCGATACTGAAATATTTATGATAATATTTTATACCTAATATAAATTATGTGATGAATAGCTTATCGTAGCGTTATATGTGTTTATGTGTGCTTAATATTAAGCTACGCGTTCGGTTTAGTGAATATTGGTTCTCGCGTCGTGATTGTTTGGGGTTAGCGCAGGTAAATATCGGCTAATGGTTTCTCAGAACTCGCCCAACCCACCTGAATATTCGATAACTCTATTATTATTATCAAAGCATTTTAAAGGAGGACGGCGAAACCCTAATTAATATCCTGTTTATATTGTAAACAGAAGGGAGAAAGTTTTCAAACTGTTGTACTTAATTTAAGGAATCCTGTCATCATTATAAAGAACAAGTAAATTATTCTGAAGACATTTAGTCGAAAAGCATTTACATTAATTTTCATTTGGACATTTTTTTTATATAATCGCACGCAGAAGAGCACAGCCGGTCTAGACCAGTGCACTCTATGACGCTCAGCCAGGAAGGCTGGGCACTGCATTCGGGAAACGTGTGTTGCGTTCATGTTAGTGTGTGGGTTGGGGAGATTGCAAATGTATATTTATCTGTTTCTTGAAGAGATCCAGATTGTAGGAAGGAGGGAGCACAGACGCTGGAAGACCATTCCATAGTTTACCGGTGGCATTAAGGAATGAGCTTTGGAAACTGCTAGTTCTTGGTCTTCACACATTAACTGCGTTTGGCAAGTGTAAGACGAGTTTGTCGGTTGTGGGTGGGCGCAGGAGTAATTATTTATTTAAGTTGCGAAGAGCAGCGACCGTGGTAATAACGGTAGAAAAGACTAAGAGAACCAACCTTACGTCTGTGTTCCATTGATTGTAGATTAGACGTAAGGGTGTCATTGCTTATCAAACGAATTGCTCTTCTTTGAACTGAGTCAATTAAGCTTAGAAGGTATTTTGGGGCTCCAATCCAAAGGTGACTGCCGTATTCAAGGATAGGTCGGATTTGTCCTTTATATAGAAGAAGAGGTTGTTGTGAACTAATCTTACGCCTGCGTTCCATTGATACTTCGCTTACAGAAATTGGATCAAATGAACATATTGTAACGAATATTGGACCAAATGATAACCGCTTAAATTGTAAACATGAATCGTGAGAGTTTTTAAGCTGTAAAACTTTCAATGTCAACAATCTTGCCGGCGGGCAAAGCTCAGTGTTCAAAGCGTTTGCTTGGTAAGCCGAGAGTAGTGGGTTCAATCTCCGATGGAGATTGAAAAAAAACGATTTCTGAGCTTTAAAATACCCCGGTCGGTGTGTATTTGTTCCCTCATCTGTAAAATGCCAGTCATAGCCTGTTAATCAATAATCGGTGGTAAACGAAAGTCCTCTAGTTAAGTTAAGTTCACAAACATTTAGTATAAAACGATTGAACGGTGGAATTTAAAAAAAATATTTGTCTAACAGACTTTTAGTCCAATGAATATTTATCTGAAAATACTTTTGAGCACATGGTCTTTAAGAAGATTATTGTTTTTATTATCACTGAAGTCATTTTATACACTGAAAATATTGTCGATTATATTCCATCTAGACATGAAACGCGTCAACAGACTTTTGGCCGAACGGATATTTGATAAAAAAAAATGGCCAAATGGTCTACATATTTGAAAATTTATTGAATTTATTTTGACTGAAAACATGTTGCACCTAGAACAAATTGCTAATGATATCCTATTTGAAGATGAAACACGTCCAGTCAAAACAACTAATATAGTGTGAAAGTTTGTCGAAAATGTTACCCATTATTTGCATATTAGTATAAGTATTAACAAAATGGTCCCATTTTGTACTTATTTCAGATAACTATTACGTGTAGAAATTGTGACTGAAATTAATAAATAAATATACTTAAAAAAACATTTTTTTTTTAAGTTGTGGAGTCGCTGTGGCGTAGAGATTTTGTTTTCATTGGGCAAAGAGAATACACCCAGAGCACTTAGAAGGTTGTAGAACGGAAGCGAGTATTTAATTTTTCACATTTCCTGCTTCCATTATTGTATTTAAAGACAGAAAAATCAAATTAAGCAAAATCACTATCAAATAAAAGAGAGAAATCAGTATAAGATATTATTAAAAATAATATCATTGTGCATTCTATGACAGTTGTTTTGTTTAATCAGCAACATTGTACGCAAACCAAAACATAAATGGGTCACCGTCTGTGGCTTAACGCGTGTCGTTTTTTGGCTTTGGAATCTTCGAGCTAATTATATAACTTCTTTAAGATTACTCATTTACAAAAACTTAAATGGGCCTCAAAAAAATATAGTGTGTCATCATCATTATCAGTTCCGTCCACTGTTAAACTTAGGCCTCCCACATGAGTCGCCATCTATTAAGATCTTTCACACTCCGCATTCAGGTTACTACCGCTATTTTTCTGATGTCGTCAGTCCATCTTGAAGGGGGTCAACTCTCCATGTATGTATGCAAATTATCGGACACCACTCTTACAATATTCTTCTCCATTGACCGTTGTCTCATCAACAGATATGTCCTGCCCACTGCAACTTGAGTGTGCCTATTCGTTGGGTAGCATCCACTAATCAAATATTCTGATATTCTCATTTCAATTTATACTTTACAGAGATACTCCCTGCATGGATCTCACCATAGTACGCTGGGTGAATTTTTTTTATGAATACGATTTGCTGTTAGATCCACGTCTCTGCGCCATAATAATGTGAGAATGCATTGATTTAACGCTTTTGTGTAATGACATTGCGGAATGTTTACATTAAAAATGTACTTCAAAATTCTGTTCATCCCAGTTGTTATATGACTGTCGTTTTCTTTCAAGAAGTTCTTTTGTCCTAAGTGAATTACTTGTCGCAGATAAGTATGTTCATTCAAAGCCTCTCTAGTTACACTATAGTATCGGTCTCTGTAAGACTCAATTCTTGAAGGTTGGCGGTATACATATATATGTTCACAGTTTCCCGTCAAATAAGGGCAACTCCAGATCACGGGATTGTCATTAGGATGCGTGGTGGATGGATGAGGAACAGGTCGCCAAATTGAACAACACGTCAAGAAGCATATTGAAATTTATTCTACGTTGAACGACTGACAAAATTAGGTCTCCTGCCGGGGACACAGAAAATTGTGTTTACTTGAAAGTGACCGAACAAAGACTAAGACGGCCGGTGGCAGTGACAGTGACTAAGCAGAAATTAACATAGCGGCCATCTGTGGAACTAGCCGCTCTACATGACATGGGGTGACTGTAAAAACCCAATTAACAAAATGACGCATGCAATCGCCGTGTCTTATAACTACCTAAATCTAATACTTAAACCAACATTTTTACATGTGCGTGTCAGACGAAGGAACAAAAATATGAGATAAAAGAAAACATAATCTCCATCGGGGATCGAACCCACGACCTTTGGCTTGCAAAGCAAACGCTTTGACCAGTGAGCTATAACCGCCGATATATCGAGTTGGTATCCCCAGGTATACCTCCAGGTGCAGATATGTTTTTTGACCAGGCATGCACAATTACTGCTGACTGAACTATGTGGCCGAATTAACTGGTGACCAACTACTCTAGATATGTAAAAATAAAGATTCAAAGTGTTTGAAGCCACATTCTCTCTGATGCCTCTTTCTGGGTCACAGATTACAGCAAATTAAACGTATTTTGCGAATTTATTACGCGGTATTAACATTTACGTGATGTTCCAATATCGCAGGCACTTTAAATGTTATAAATACTCCCGCATAGACGTTAATGAATATTCACTACAATCTGTAGGGGAATCCCTGCGGAGTTCCACCAAAATAAAGGCAAAATATGGGCTTTAAAAGGTCGTGTTACATTATACCTTTTATAATAAACTAGTGGTCTTGCTGTAAACTCGAAAAGGCAATTTATTTCGATGTTATTTATATTTTTAGCATTCACTTTGAGCGTTTCAAATGTTAGTTATATAAATACTTTTTACCTTGTTTTAATTTGATCACTATTTCTTCATGAACTGAGTTTAAGTCTCTGAGGGCTTATTCAACCTGTTAATTACGGGAATGGTAATCTCGAGGTGCCTAAACCGATCGCTGCTTATCATCCCACATCCCTTTCTGGCAGTGTTCT
Organism: Glossosoma conforme; assembly: GCA_022606575.1. Taxonomy (NCBI): domain Eukaryota; kingdom Metazoa; phylum Arthropoda; class Insecta; order Trichoptera; family Glossosomatidae; genus Glossosoma; species Glossosoma conforme. The sequence continues at coordinate 1,717,864 of JAGTXR010000058.1, read as the reverse complement.
CCCTGCTTTCCGTTCATACTGCTTTCCTTTTTAACAAAACATCCATTTATCTCTCTTGTCCTATACGATTCGGGTAAGCCGCTTCTTGGTATTATATGGTCCAGGCATCGGGCTAGTTACTCGATCTTATTAAATCTTATTTATGTTTACTTAATTTGGCGGCCTCTTTTAACAAAAGATTCTTCATATTTCCATAAGTTCTTTATCATTTATTTTGAACTTCAAATGAATGTTTTAAGCGATCGATCAACAGTAAATGAGTCTGATCCGTCACGTTTTAAAGTGATACGGTAAGTCAAGTCATTTCTCGTGTGTTGAGTTTGGTTGATTTGCTACGACGCAGTCCTAATTATTTATTAAAAATAAACAGTATATTGTTTTTTTTTTATTTATCAGTATCTGAATCCTAATGGTAAGTATCAGTTTTATTTAAATCGTTTATTATTACATCCGTCTGCCAAGGTATTTTTTAATGTACAGTCACATTACTTTTTTATATACAATTTAAATATTTTTTGCTTTATTTTTTGCATTTATATATTTTTTTGTAATATCAATGGTTAAACTGAGATTAATAATCAATCGTTATAGTCAATTTCTTTTTTCGATTAATAATTCTTAACGGAAAACAGAATTTCAATGTTATGAGTAATGTTAAAATAATTGCCTATATAACACATTAATATTTCACAAATGTTTAAGGTTCTTCGAGAATTCATTCTCATGAATGCGTTCATAATTGTCTTCGAAAAACGAAGTTCAACAAATGGTTAATTAAGGTCAAACCTATTTTAAATGATAAAGAATATTTCAAAATAAGGTATTTACAGGAATGTAATATAATTGTAGATATTTTGATGATTTGTTCATTTAAACTTTTCCAATTAGTTAATACTATCTAGGGACTAAAAGCAAGTAAAAGTTTAATACTTACTTCACAAATTAGTCAATGATTACGATGTGGTTATATGATTTAATGGCTTATTTGGGACTGTGCGGGTTAACATCCCCATTACTAAAGAAAACGACTTCACGTCACCGGAATAGTTATCAGGACGCGTGGTGAAGGAATGAACAGCAGATGAGCAACACAAAGACAAGACAAAGACAAAAATTAGAGACAAAAGATCGTTTATCGAGGTTTTCCACACCAGCCTGCAAGGGCTATATCGAGCTGATATCAGAGTATATATAAAATATTTTAAATTAAAAAGAAACCGAATTGTTAGAGCTTTGCTATATTTACATATATCAAGTGTATCACTTTTATTTTAAAATAAAAAGACCCAAGAAAGCATAATTAAATAAATAAACAAACAAAACTATTGGACTCTATGATGCTGAATCTCAGTGACTGGTGAAAAAGATTAATAATATTTGCGTAATAATAGGATACATTTCAAATGTACATTTTTCTTATGAACATTTGAATTATTATGAATATGATACTGCAACTGCAGCTGCCTTCTTTACAAGCTCCGAGGCTACTGGACTAGACTTTACCTGCCTCACACCCGCATCACACCAGAGGACATTTAAGTCTCCTTGATGATGCGCTCATTCAGATCAGTTAGCAACCCGTAAAAGAGATTAAAGTCGCATTCACGGGTTGTAAAGAGATAAAGATGAAAGATAGATAATCTCACCGAAAATATGAGCGAAATTGTAATTGCTTTGTTTTTTTTAGTGGCCACAAAGTCTGCAAGCTCAATAGGGCCGAGGCGATACCTTAAAACTGCATCGAAAAGGACTCCTCTTTCTAACAAGAGGAACTGACAGTCCCAGAGAATGTCCTCTGAGGTCTGGAAGGAGGAGCCACAGGGGCAACTAGGGCTTGAAACTAAATTAAAGAAGAATATACTGTTCTCAGCCGTACTTTGTGTGGCAAATATGGCTTAGAACAAGACAAATATTTAAGAAACTCATAGAAATTGTTGCCGGAAAACGCTGGTGACCTATTTAAGGGGTAGCGGGCATGAAAGAATAAGAATAATTATCACCTCATATAAAAGTTCGATTATTAATATAAGTTGATCCTTTATTATATTTATTAACTGAATTTGAATGTAACATTATATGAAGTGTGTGTGATTTATGTTAAATTATATCAATATTTTTGATTTCAGGTGAGTTACGAGTTTTTTAAATGGAGTCTTCTTGTCATTTCATGTCAGGTAAGATTAATGGTTTCATTTAGATCCATCATATCAACATAAGGGTTATTAGCGGCATATCTATGCCATTCCTAGAGGTAAAGCGACAAGTGTGTAACTCTGGCAACTAATACTTTTGGCCATATTCAATTCAATTAATTGGTATTCATTTTTGAGCAAACAGTCAGTAATAAATATTAAAAAGGCAACTAAAAAATAATAATTTGCCATTAGAAAAATATCAATCGGCATTAGAAAAATAATATTGTGGCAGGAAATAATAAATAAATGGTAATTTATAATAGGTTAGGTTAGGTTAGGTTAGGTTAGGTTATATTACGTTTCCATGTTATAACTGACCACATTCATAATAACACAGTGGATACTGCCAGTTTATTTAGTCGACTGACAGTTCATTTTATTTACTGCCAATTAATTTAAATTACAGCCAAAATCTATAATTAGTTACTGAACAAAGAAATACAGGCTCTGATGGCAAAAGTTAATGTGCAAGTAAATTATCTATGAAAAAAGGTACATATGTTTTTTATTGTATATTATATCATCATCATCATGATCAGCCTGTGTCCGTCCACTGTTGAATGTAGGCCTCCCGCATGAGTCTCCATCCTCTTCGATCCTCCGCCTTCCGCATCCAGGTCACTCCCGCTATTCTTCTTATATCGTCAGTCCATCTTGTAGGGGGTCGGCCAATGCTTCGTTTGCCAGTTCTTGGGCGCCATTCCAATACTTTTCTTCCCCATCGACCGTCGTCTCTTCGACAAATATGACCTGCCCATTGCCACTTGAGTGTGCCTATTCGTTGGGTAGCATCCACATAAAACGTATATTATTGCAACAAAATACGCACTTTTTTCCTCGAACACTCACCAGATATTTCACTATGGAGACAATTTATGTTTGAAAGTGATTTACATACTCCAATTTTTCATTGATGAAAACCTCCATTTTATTTAATTTTATTTTTATCACATTATTCACAATTGTATCATCCTGTGCGTAAGTAAATTGGTGGCTTTAATTGAATTTTGTAATTACTAATTCTCGTCGTAGTCTAAATATTTTTGTTATTCAAAGTTAATTATGCGTTTATCTTGTGCACTTTGTATTTAAAGTTTAAAGCATCAGTAATCAATGAGTCATATTGAAAATACATTTGAAACTTGTGAAGTGTAAAAGTAAATGAATTCTGTATAAGGTCTCCCTTGTGATGAAACTGAGTAATTTACTCAATTCGAGACGTAAAATAATGAGGTGTGGAAAGTAAGGTCTGCCTTGTGGCTTAGAGAAAATCCTTAAAATTTTTGAATTCTTTTGGTTAAGTATTTTTACATTGGTTTTATTTATGCCAAGCTATTAGAGTTCATATTTGTATGGATGCACATGTGAAAGTTAGACATTTCAAATAATAAAATAGTAAAACTTTGTCTGAAACTACTGAATCACTCTACCGGTTTCAGAGACACTTAATATTTTTCCTATAAATTCGCTCTGTTCAACTGTTACACCTACAAATGTTTCCTTTTTGCTCCCTCTGCTTTCCTTTGAAACCTTAATTAAGTATTCTGTATTGAGGTTTAGTTTTTAAAAAGCTTTCTAACTAGTAGTTGAAAGAATAATAAATTTTAAAATCGCTTGTATCATAAACAAGTGATTGTTGAATTGAATAATGCAGTGCATAATTGATTTAATTTACGAATAAACATGTTATTTTTATTAATATATTCATTGAAAATATTGGATTGACTTTTTTTAGTTTCGATATTCAATTTACGTGCTTTTTTTTCAGGGAATGTGATTTTCAGTCGTGGCATTATAATTCGTGGCACGGTATTTGATCTAAGCGCCTACGCCGCTTCAAAACCGGGCCACCACATCGGAATGTTTGTTTATAATCGGCTTATAAAGCAATTCCATTATAGATTCACAATCCTCCGTGCAGAATCCATCAATCTACCCACTCCCTTATATCTCTCTGGCGAAGACCCAGCGTAGACCCACCCTTGCCTCGCGGGGTCTATGCCAGAGGTCGCTAACACTAAACTGTAAGCAAAAATTGTTTGTCCTTTAGAAATCTCCTCCAGAAAATATTTTTGGAAACAAAGGGTATTTCTTTGTTTATCGGAAAGCACCGACAATTTTTTGATTTATTTATTTTTTTGCAATACATTTCCGGAATTATATATTTTTTCTTATTTATTCGGAAATTAATATTACTTTAAAGAAAAATGCCGAATAATCGATTGGCCTAGAAATTTAATGACGCATTTACGGTTGACTTCTGAATTCCTAAGAAATTATTAAATAATATTATTAATAAGCTATTAGATGACAATTTTTGTCTAAGAAGATACATCGGGCCTAGGACATACGAAAATATTAGGAATATAGGAATCATGGAAATAAAAAATATATTGTAAATATAAACTGTGAAAGCAATCTCATCAAATGGCAATGCAGTCGCTTATTGAGTTTTGAAAGCAGGTACCTGCGTAAAATACTGCGTTAGTTTTTGAATTGGTAATCTGCTTCTCATTCTGCCACCACGTGATTGAATAACTACCTTTTTACAGAGGAAGATGTTTATATAAATGTGTACGTTCAGAAATACTTTATTTTCTTTAAGCAAAGACCTTTCATCAATGGATTCTTTATGTTTTAACTTAAGGATGAATATATATCTCTCAACGTACCATGTAGAGATCTATGCGCGGAGTCTTAAAAATAGAATTCAGAACTAAAATATGAGAATAAAATCTCAATTAGTGGATGTTACGCAAAGAATAAGCACTCTCAAGTAGCAATGACGACGGTCGATGGCGTAGAAAATGTTGGAGTGGCATCCTAGATTTGGCTAACGTAAAGTTAATTGTGCTGTTTTAATTAGCCTAACTGCATCTGAAGGATAACAGAAGTAGCCTCTATGAGCAGGGTAGAGGATTATGGAGGATTGAGTCTCATGCGAGAGGTATACGTTCAACAGTGGAGGAGAGAAGATATTTCAAGAAAATTTTGTAATTATTGACGTTCCATGTCATGTTTCCATGGTTTTCTATCACTGCTCCCCAGCTTCATTTCCTCCTCTCAGCCTCGCGACTGTGGACCGCAACCGTCCTCTTATTATTTGAGGATCAGCCAAGATAAATAATAACTTCGACCTGGCCGCAACTTTTGGGCTGGAGCTTAATTCCTTTCTGTTATTGAATGCGAAGCGAGGAAGTTAACCAATTGTGACGTCGGAAAATATGCAAAATTCTAAATTCAACGTTAAACGTGAATTTAATATTTAATTGAAAAAATATACAAAGTACATTTGTGAGAGAAAATTATTAATTTTATTAATTAAATATACATATACTATACATAAAATTCTTTTTTCCACGCGTCAATCCAAGCACAAAAATAACGGCAGAAGCGGGATGCGAACCGCGGACCATGGAAACCAATATGCCCAGGTATTTATACCGCTCAGCCGACTTGGCTATTGCTATGCCTAGACCAACTGACGTTGAAACTAGTATTTATGTCATTGTTATCATCGTATGATAGATGTCGCTATAGTATATATTCAAAGTATGTATATATATATTTTTTTGTTATTCAATCATTTACTTATTTATTAACAAGCTTAATATTATTACTTTCCGACAATCTATTTATTTAAATAAAAAAATATACATACTTTGAATATATACTATAGCGACATCTATCATACGATGATAACAATGACATAAATACTAGTTTCAACGTCAGTCGCTCTAGGCATAGCAACAGCCAAGTCGGCTGAGCGGTATGAATACCTGGGCATATTGGTTTCCAAGGTCCGCGGTTCGCATCCCGCTTCTGCCGTTATTTTTGTGTATATTTTTTTAATTAAATATTTTTAATAATAAATATTATATAGTTTAATTAAATATAATAAAAAAAAAAAAAAAAAAAGTCTGTATCGTCCCCATTCTTCTTTTTGGTTATGAATCTTGTCATCTCAACCAATGCAGCCGTATAATTGGTTTCTAAAGTCAAAAAAGAGCATTTTATTTGATAAACAAAGTCACTCTTACGTTTAACCTGAAATCAACGGAACACAGGTGTAATATTGCTTCACTTAGTCTTCTACCATTATTACCACGGTCGCTGCTCTTCGGAACTTAAAGAACTTATTCCTCCTGCACCCACCCGCAACCGACAAACTCGTCTTACACTTGCCGAACATCCATACACGGTTAATGTGTGTCGACCAAGAACTGGCAGTTTCCAAAGTTCCTTCCTTAATGCCACCGGTAAGCTTTGGAATGTTCTTCTAGCGTATGTGTTTCCTCCTTCCTACAATCTGGATCTCTTCAAGAAACAGATAAATATTAACTTGCAATCTCCCCAACCCACACACAAACACGAACACGAACACAACACACGTTTCTCGCATAGGTCTTGACCGGCTGTGGTCTCCTGCATTCGATTACATAAAAAAAAATGCCTGCGTAGAATAATGGTGGCACAAGATGTAAGTTTGTGAGGAATCGTGAGGTAAGGGAGTGTACAAGACAGCCTTTCATACTCCTTACTTCTACCAAGAGATGGAAGTAGATCTGGTTTAGACAAACATAGATGAAGCCTGAAGAGACGATAATCTACTTACTTACGTTACTTTTTTTAAGTTCTTGAGCTCACGCCTTCCTAGAAGACCTTTGGGTATTTATGTTTAAAATCTACTCGCCGAAACTTGAGAATGCAGAGCTTACAAGACCATGGCGATTGACAGAGATTAATGGGCGCAGTTCGTGGCAACCAAAAAAGAGAAGGGTAAAGAAGAGGGAATGATTATGATGATGATAAAAACTAATTCATATGTTCATCGTGATTGTTTTAAATTTAAATAAATATGTTTTTCTGACTTTTTGATGCGAGTAATGTCATATAACACTGTATTTGCTTTCAATTTATACCTGTTAACATCCTCCTCTGTTTCAAAAAGATGTTATTCAGTCGCGTAAGGGTATGATGAGGAGCAGGTCAGCAAAACAAAGAATTTTTCAGAAGCACGTTGACATTTATTTACGATAAAACTTGGTTTTCTCGATCGATCGTAATATGGCTTACTTTCACCGCAACTGATCGGGACTTAATAATGCGATCTCGCCGACGGGCGGGACACGAGTGGCGTGATGTGCTGTCGCACCGGCGCCACCAGCGGCGGTCTATATAACTAGTCCCAATATGGCAGACACATAAATGTATGAAATAAGAGACGAAAGATTGTATATCGAGGTTGTCGGTACCAGTCAGCAAGGGCTACATCATACTGATGTCACTTTATTAGTTGTTGTGTGTTATTTTTATACTAATTTTGTATTTTGTAAAAGTTGGTCGCCCTAAGCTTCCACCTCATTCTACCCCGCCCGCCGTTGTGGAATGTGGAAATCGTACGCAAATCCACAAATACGGGAAATCAAACGCGATTACCATCGGCCTATGAATTCCAACAAATTCATCATCAAATAATACACCCGCGGGGAGGGCCATGAATATTGGATTGCCCCCACGGTGAGCCGATAATACCGGTACAAAAAAAGCCACTCCGCACACGGATAATGGACTTTAACGAATCGAGGATAACCTAAAGTATGTGGAACCTAATGTGTTATACTTTTTACATCTAGGACTAGAAGCAATCAAACAAGCGTCACTTATAAGCAAAAAGACTGCGAAATCGTTCTGCTAATATTTTTTAGTTTTATTTTATATCTGCAACATTCTGTCAGTTTTTACTGTCCATATCACAAGGATGCCTCATTAGATGTTTGCTTAGTATATTTTTAAAAGACATGTGATAATTAACCCAACGATTTCGACGTATTGATCATTTGGTATTAAAAACTGACTCAACCCTATCAACGACACGCAGTTAGCAACAGGCGCTGCCCCATCTATGTCTTGGTCCACTGCCATTTTTTTTTAACTGTGGTAATTAAAAGAGAACCACGGTTACAAAATGGAATTGTACCTGTTACTTAAAGAGCTATTTTTAAATAAAACTATTTTTTATTGAATTTAATGACTCAGTTCGAAGAATCAAAATATTACTTTTTAAAGGACTAAGTCAGTCGCGTTTTAAAAAACGGTGCCGTCTAATAAAAAATCGTACAAAAAAGTCACTGAATGAAATACTGTGGGCAAGAAATACCGGGAAATTTAAATTTAAATTTCGCGGGCTAAGCGATTCGTATTAAACTTTTTATTTTTATGTTGGCATTACTGTCACTGACATTGTGTCAAATTACATGACAAAATATTTATTAGTGTTGACATCAGCATGATATATCCCTTGCTGACTGGTACTGAAAACCTCCATATACAATCATTCGTCTCTTATTTTCGTTCGCTCATCGGAGACGCATGTGTTTTCATCTTGTGATGCCGTTAGGAGGACTAGTTATATAGACCACTACTCGCGGCGCTGGGTGTCACCGACCACGGCACCCAGTGCGGAGTCAGTTGTTTGTGACCGCAATAAGGTCGTATTATGGCCGGTAATTATGTTACTCCGCTAGGGCCGGATGTTTGGAAAGTTTAATGAAAATATATATGTGCTTCTGTAAAAGGATGTGTGTTGTTAATCTGCTTCTCAAACTGCCACCATTCAATTCGACAACTAACATAGAGAAGAAGATGTTAGTTTTTAAGATACCCGTCTATTTGTAGACAAGTAAAAGTGTTTTTTCGTTCTTTATAATGTCTGAAACTTTTCAAAAATGTTTCACCAACAGCGTATCTACGAAGAAATAATGAAAAATAAATCAAAAGTACATATATTCTGCCCACAGTATTACATCAAAAAACTTTAATGAATGGAAAAAGAGTGCTTCAGATGCAGTGCTAGATAGCATTGAATGAACAAATACTTGTAAATGTGATGATGCAAAAATAACAGACAGCGCAATAAAATTCTCCTGCAGCGTTTTGTATGAAAACGAATTGAAAAACTGTATCGGAATTATTCATACATTCCTTTGTTGATTTATTCGTTTTTCACTAAAGCGAGAAAACTAGCGCATTTTATTTCAGTATGGATAAATCTCTATTGTGTGCATAAATTGTTTATTTAAACGAATGAAAAGTTAATGTGTATGCCGAATCGGATTAAATGAGTTTCCGTTCGATCTATAAGCATCACAATACTTGAAATGTTGCGCTCTTCGTCCATGTAAATATATGGGAAGTAATCAATTAATTACAATACAATACTCGAATATACATTTAATGGATTTGGAGACAATCGTATGTGTACTACAACATTTTATATCAGTACTAAGAGTATCTTAACATGCCGTTCTCTTTTAAAACGAGTATTATAAATTAATATTGTTTTTCTCATACCCGTTCCACATAAAAATCAGCACAAATTACCGCCACATAGTTCTGTTAGTTTCCATTGTTCCGAGATGTCTCTACATCTGGAGGAGCACTCAACTTACTTCATGAGATATATGCCGGCGGGTATAGCTCAATGGTCAAAGCATTTGCTTTGCAAGCCAAAGGTCATGAGTTCGATACCCGACGGAGATTAAAAAAAAGGGATTTGTAATCGATTTCTGAGCTCTAAAATACCCCGGTTTGTGTAAATTCGATCCATCACCCGTAAAATACCAGTCATAGGCTATTAATCAAAATTAGTGGTAGACGAAAGTCGTCCCGTGAAGACCACCCATTCATAGTAAATTCCTGTAATAATAAAATATAATCCGTGAATCTCGGGCTGTAGTTATGACATTGGCAGATCAACACTCCACATGCAGCGCGGTAAGCATCATAGAATTCCAAAGATGAGACTTCAGAATTACTATCACCATCTGTCAGTATTATCCTGTATGATTTACATTAAAAAATATATATATGGCTCTTGACGACCTCCAATACTGGAGCCTGAAGTCTTGAAGAAATTGCATGTCGTATCCGAAGCATATTTAAATCATTAGTAAGCATCTTTAAGGAGATCGAAAGATTAGTAAGACGCTCTCAAGAACTGGCTGTTGTAAGGCACCACTCAACTAAAATAGTTAAATCATTATCATTATTTTTTCATGTCCGTAACTGAAAACCATATGGTCATCTTAAGCTGCCGCCACATAGATCTGTCAGCAACATCAACAGCGTTGTTTCTCCCTTAATCAGCTTATTAGAAATGCATGTAAAAAACTTCGCTAAGTATTTCATTCTGTGAATAGTTTCCAACTGCCTAGCGATACCAAAGTCCAAGAGCTGGAAGAAAACGCTGCTTTATTTTATGCACTCCTGCGATTTCCGAAATACATATCTCAATTTGATCCACCTTCGTCACCTAACCGACTGTTGTACACTACACACCTTCTTCGTTTCCTCACTACGTCATTCCTCACAAAGTCAAACCATCGCATCTCTTATATTTTACGCAGGCACGTGTTTTTAAATAAAGCTACATTGATTGATTTTCTTCAAAACTATCAACTTTGATTATTATTGTACATCATCTTATCAATAACAAAACTAATATTCTATAAAAATTTTATGATTTTCTGGTTATTCTTTTACGTAAACATTATTGTTTATATACATAAATGGTAGATACAGAATTTACGTTCTTTTTAAGCCATGTTTAAAAATAATTGAAACCGAATTCCCATTAACCATAATCGTAATTATAATTATTAATGAGATTCGGGTAATCACCTTGGCAAATAGTCGGCTTAATAGTGATTAATGTGTATGACGTGGGCGGACCGCGGGCTCTCAATAGATCTTTGAACTATCAAAGCGACCCGCCCGGCCGGAGATGGGCAGATTAGTACCGCAGGTACGGCTTATCGGCGAACTCACAGGTGACCCTCACACCACAGATTCATCGAGCACTTCCGTGAGATACACGAATGCAGAATGATTTTGTCATCTATCTTGCGTTATCTTTTCTTTAAAAATATTGTAAGAACATATTTTTTTTATGAAAACACACAAGAGAAAAATGATATTGGACGAAATTCATATTTGTATACAAATCGACGCTATGTAATTCAGTCATACGTTATTTTACGAGTAAATCGCTTGTTTTTGTACCCTAAAATCAATGAGTATTTCTACGTGCAGTTTCCGACAGTTTTCCCTGACGAAGACTTGATAATAATGTAGCTGTAGTTAATGTACTTTTGTTACATTAAAAGGTCATGTATATGTTATATCCAGGTATGTCTATTGACCGACTGTATGATATTCGCTTTTGAGAAGACAGCAGTTATCTAAAGTAATTTATTACATTAAAATATATGTTGATATCGATGTTATATGACGCTTGACAGCTTAAAAATGGATACATTTCACATGTGGAGTGTTAATAATATAACATTTACAGTTCAGCATCTAGCACTGTTTATTTATCGGGACTCACTATAAATGAAGGGTGTTCACGGAACAACCTTCATTTTAAATTAATTTTGCTGTCAATATGCTTATACTGGCATTTAAGGGTAAAGTAAGAGTATTAAATTCACACATTTTTTTATATATTTTTTTAACTTCTCAGGTTTGTACGACCAGATTTGTTATTGTGGCTTTTGGGTTAAGCCGTGTGTGGCGAATTGCTATGATCCAAAATTTTGACCACCATTGCTGGAGTCTTCTTTAGGGTTGACGAGAAAGTCGCCTCACACGGCTAAGCCCAAAAACCACAATACCATATATATTTTTGTTGTCCTCATCGCTGGAGATCGAACACGGCGATCAATTTTTCATTAAACGGGTGTTTTTATCATTATTTTCATTATTATTTGTCCACTGTTGAATGTTAGCCTCCCGCATAAGTCTGCACTCCTCTTGATACTTCAACTTCCGTATCCAGCGTTCATCCATTATGTCTCTGATCGTCAGTCAATCTTTCAGGATTCAGGCAACACTCTTGGGCGTCGTTACCCAACAAAGCGCTTAACCAACCTCAAAATTACAAACGTCATATGCTACATGGACGAGATACAATACAAAACATACAACATTTTTTAGTTTGTGTTGTTCATATAAAAAAATACAGAATCTTAGAACTACAACGCTTACTCATCTGTAATAGCTGTATGAAGGCTCTTAATCATTGAAAATCTAATAATAATACAGAAAAAAAAACAAAATTAAAATTAAACAGAATAGAAATAAGATATAAATTGGCATGTACACAAGCACCACATTATTATTTTTGTACTACTAAGTGAGTGGAGCACCGGATCCCTTCTGGATGGCCACATGAGGACGCATCCAGTGCCCCTCCCGTCGAGCAGGGCTGCCTTTCTCCAGAGCAGCGCGACGCCGTACGTAATAAATAAAATTGATTCAATACGAATATTAAACGTATAAGTTTTTCCTAAATATTTCACTGCAAACATTTTCATAATCTTAACGGGTATTTAAATCATTTTCATATTTTTAGTATATCTATTGGATCTATGCAATCGTAAAGGAATAAAATCATTTTAAAAACTATTGTACTCAATAATTACTTTTAACTGACGTATGCAGGCAGTGATAATTTTGCGACAATTACGCTTGCGTTTCTTACAGATCAAAGCTTTCAAAAATAAATAAAATTTTATAATAATATCTTCAACTCACTTGTATTATAGTGTTTCTACATTACTTCATTGATTCGGCTAGATAACCTTACTTTGAAAGCCTGAAAACCTGAAAGCCTGAAATGAAGCGGATTATTGAAGTACTCTCCAGGACATTTAATGTGGATGATCAGATATACTCGTACTTCAAAGCCGAACCTCTGGGTCATTACTTGGGGACATTCGATATGACTGGCGGCTCCTCTGTCACGTAGAGTACATTTCTGCCTTGGGGCGAACACTGTATACGTGAACAGAACCGAGCACACAATATTAACATTAATTATTCGAGGTCAGTAATTTAAATTGAAAAGAGTTAAATAAGAAAATAGTTTATATATATTTTCCATACATTTTTAGAGGTCAAATGTAATTTCTGCTTTTTAATGGTATATTATACCGCTACAAAAAGGATCACCAAAAATATTTTGCATATTTGAATTTAACAACTTATTTCAATGAAATTGACAAATAAAAATAAAACACTAATCTCCCTTTTACCTTGTTTTCTAATGTATCACGTTGAGCACTGTGTATTCAAATACTGAAAGCCGGGAATTTTATTTTATATGAGAATTTCGTCAGTTTTCCAAATGCACAAACATACCAGGATATGTATATTTTTTTGTTATATTTTCTTAATGAAATATGTTGCATTTTTTAAATTTACTTCAAAGGTTTTATAATTTAAAAATGTTATTTTATTTAATTCCCATTTATTATTTATTTTCTTTTTTAAATTCCTATATTAAATATACATTTCATTTTACAGTTTTATTTTTTGGCAGAGATATGAACACAATTATATACGGATTAAATGTATTTTTTTCCACCTCTAACGATTTTTTGTATAAAATAAATAAAAAATCGCTTTGAAAGCTTCGGTATCAGATTAAGGTACTTCACAGGCTCTATGTCATTCAAAAGAATTGACTGGACGCTGCATATTGGAAGGATTTGTAGTGTCTGTGTTCATATATGAATGGAACATACTGAAATTATTTATTTTTCTGAATCAAAAAAAATTGGGAAATTTGGGAAACACAGATGCCGAGAGTACTACTACAGGTAGTGTAATAAAATTAATGAAAAACATATGCGGTTTTATCTTAAATAAAATGTCACGTTGGCTATTCACTATGGTCCAAGTTGCACGAAGTTACCCGAGGACAGGATTGTAGAAAATCATTTCGCTATACTTCGCTTAGCGTCACCTCAACTTCCTCTGCCTCTGCAGGAGTACTTTGTAAGGAACTTTGACGAGTGAGTAGAGCTTGCATTAGTTAGTATTGAATTCGAAACGTTGATTAGAAACCAGATATTTTGACCACTAGGAAACATTTCAATATTAACAACCTCAATAAACTCCGAACAATGTTGTTTGTATACATTGAAAGTTTCAGTACAATGTTTTAACGTAACACGTGAATAATGCTCATGCTGGAATAAACTAATTTAGTTTGCTTGTAATGAAAAAGTTAGAACGCTTTTTTAATTTCAATGTATTGTATTATAACATCATCATAATCATGTCCGCTTTCTTAACTGGATTGATGAACTGCGCCACAAATTTTGTCAGCCACTATAGTCTTCGTCGCATCAAATGGCATCTCCGCCGAGTTAATTTTTTATATAGCTCCCGATGGTCTTCAAGATTGCGCGAACCCGGGGAATGGAATAATAAAGCATATTTTGTTTATAATCTCCTGCGGCATATTAAGTATTTGTTCCAACCATGTCCACCTTCGCCTCTTTAAGGCTGTTTTTTGCTTTCTCACCTCGTCATCCCTTTACAAAGTCAAACCATTGTATTGTGTAAATGAAATACACTTTTTTGTGCGATATGTTTTGACTTCATCGAGAGATCTTTTTCAAGTAAATAAAATGAGAAGTGAACGAGTTTTTATATATGCAACGTGTGAAGGATTATATGTGACTAATATTGTGATATAAATATTTATATTAAAAAATGTTTTATTCTGTTTATATCTCACACCATGCACATCCAATCATTAAAATGTTCAGTTTGATATGTGACAAACGTCAGATATCAAAATAGTGATATAAGTACATCATACGTTTGATGTAAATCCGCCATTTCATTTATTATTCATTTAAATTCTAAATTCAAATATCTCGATCAGTATTGACATTAACGAACAGTAATACTATACAAGGATATCTGATATATTATGATCAACCAACCCACATCACATCAATCATATATTTAATGAAAATAGAGTACTGAATACCATGAATTTCAAATATTAATTCCATAGACTATGAATACCTATCAATATTCAATCAGTTTCTATACTTTATATATATTTTTAATTAATCCTACTATTTTTGTCGAATTTCCAAATAATGAATGTACTCGTATCATCTATTTCAGTCGGTATTGCCATGACATGAAAAAAATATTTAACACAGGTGTAAGATTGTTTCTCTTTGTCTTTTCTACCGTTATTACCACGGTTGCTGCTCTTCGGAACTTAAAGAACTAATTCCTCCTGCACCCACCCACAGCCGACAAACTCGTTTTGCACTTGCCGAACATCCATCCATATACGAATATTTGTCTATTCAATATTTGAAATGGATCTCAAAGTGAATGCTAAAAATACGAGTATAAATGATATTATATGTCTTGTATGTTAATTAGGTTATCTTTTATAAATCACGTTTCTGACAGATCTCCAAACGAAAGAGTAGGTATCCGTGTCAGTGTTGCCATCGTGGTATAATTACTCCCCCCTGACCGACGGGTAGGTACGCAAATACCTACCGTAAAGTATGAATACCTACCGGCCCGTAATGATATTATTATGCCGGCGCGTTTGCAGACTCACCCATCGCCATAAATCACGATCTGGACGCTATCGGCGCAGGGCCGCATCGGGCGAGCGAAATTAATTTTACTGGGCTCGTGGCGGCGATAACCGATAAGGCGCGGGGGAAACTTTATGGCGGACGAGAGCCGTCCCTGGCCAAAATAATAACTTTCTGGCAATATTAAACATGATACTTGCGAGTTATTTGTGGAATATGAGTAAATTGCGACCCAAAAAAATAACGATTATTTTGTATAAAACAGAGTATTTCTTTATAAGTAGCTATCTTCTTCTTTTTTTCTTCTTCGTGTCATCAACGTCAAATTATTTTTTACCACTATCTGGCAACAACAATGGCTCGTGTGTTTGCCTAGCATTAGGTCCTGAAATGTGCAGCTTGATGGGCACGTGGAGCAGGATCTTAGGTGTGAGGCGGTCTGCAGGTCTCCACAGTCACACAATAGTGTCTCTCCCTGCCGGAGAATTCCCCACCGCTCGAGGTTGTCCTTTGTTCTACCAACTCCGGTTCTTAATCTGTTCATGGATTTCCAGGTCCGCCAGTCAAGGTTCTTGCCAGTTGGGATGTCTTCCTTTGGAGTAATGAAATCCTCTGATGCGATTTGTTGCCAGAGCTAGAGTGTCTCATTTTCAGGGCCTGATGTGAGAGGTTGTGTGGATCTCAGAAAGTTGCTTCGCTACTTCAAGCTTGGTGTTAGGGGTATCTGATTATACAAGCAGTGGGACGGTTGGTTGATTGACGAAAAGAATCTCCACGCGGTGCCCCCTGGAAATGGAATTACGGACTTTCTCTTTCGGACAATATTTTCAACCCAGCGACAGCATAAGAAGCCATAACAAGTATTTCATTACCGATACGTTTTGCTCACCACTTTCCCTTTTCATATTGATGTGCACATGAAACATATTACAGTCTTGCTGTGAGATTCCATGTCTTTGCGTCATAAGTTAATACAGGGAGGATTCATTGGTTAGACGCCTTAGTTGTAAGACATTGCGGAATGAATGCTTTTCAAATATGCATGTATGCATGTATGTGGCCACTATATGTGAAATATATGTACTCATCAACATGAAGGTGGCAGAAAGGATAAGGCAGCCTTCCATACTACAGTCGGTCAAGAGGCGAAGGTGGACCTGGTTGGGATTAAGCATACCGCAGGAGAGTATTTTAACTGCACCTGCATTTTCTTCAAATATCCGAGATCACGCCTTTGTTAGAAACTATACATATGACAAAGTTTGTTTGCAAAAAAGCAAACATTATGAAAGTGGTTAAAGACTTTCCCGCGACTTTAATGCAGCGCACAGTGTAATAAAAAAACTGATCCAAGACTTGTTTGGTTAATTTTTAATGGATAAATATTTCATACCTTGCGCGCGTTCGCGGCAGTCCCAACGCAATGGTCGCTGTGTGGTCGGATAGGTTGGATTGCCGGTTGGAGGGGCACTGGATGCGCCTTCACGTGGCCATCCAGGGGGGATCTGGTGCTCCACTCACTGAGTAGTAGTTGTTAAAAAATTTAAAACGTTATTTATTACCTTGTATTTAACTTTTATATGTATGAAATTGTAATTTTATGGCTCTGGTCGGTAAATAAAAATAAGAATATTATTCACATGGATAACATGAGTACTGCTTAGTTACTCGATAGAAAACTGCTGTTTCACCATCAATTAAAACGGATGCAGCCTTAATTGATGACGAAACTGCAGTCTTAAAGGAAGTGATTAAACCATGCTCATTGTGATATTCATGGTAAAGCAAGGTATGAAATATTTATGTATTTAAAATTTAAATGGATCTTAAAGTGGTTGCTCAAAATGTAAATAACATAGTTACGTTGATGTTAGTACATTACAAGCGTGCCTCGATTTTCTTTCCATGGTGATTTGTTGTTAAATTACTTAGTGATGAAAATTTTTAGTTTGAATATATTTACCCTCTTCTTATATTTTTTATAACCTAGCTGTCAATTGATCATTCACATCAAATATTTTTCCGTCCACTTTGAACGTATTATTAATAACCTGTCATGATCATTACTTACATCTATTTGCGAATCCTTTGCCAGTCACATACCAATTATTCACATACGATTACAATTTTCGTATCTTGCTTATTATCATGTTAAAATAATCTGAAATTTATAACGTAACGAAATATTGTTATTTGTTATCAATACATGTTCGGGCCAATAGCATAATACAAACACATCGGAAAATATTTCTTAGAGGAAAAATCAAATTATTTGTAAGTCCCAGAGCGCCACGTAGACAAATTTTACATATCACATTCTTATGCAGGAGTCGACAACATTGTTTATTTATTTTAATAACACTATGTATGAGATTTTTAATTTTTTTTTCTATGTAAACACATACAGGAGAATACCAACATATGGTGATAGTAATTCTGTGATCTGTGGAATTCTAAGATGCTTACCATGGTGCATATGGCTAAGCGCTGCATGTGGAGTGTTTATCCGCCAACGTTATAGACTACAGCCCGAAATTCACGCATCATCCTTATTATTACAGGAATTAACTATGAATGGGTGGTCTTCACGAGACGACTTTCGTCTACCACCAATTTTAATTAAAAGGCTAGGTGAGGGATCAAATTATCACCTACCGGGGTACTTTAGAGCTCACAAATCGATTAAAAATCTTTTTTATTTTTCATCTTCGTCGGAGATCAAACCCACGACCCTTGACTTGCAAACAAACGCTTTCACCATTGAGCTATAGCCGCCAGCTGAAAACAATTGATACGTACATACAAATTTTCAGCAAAAATCATCATATATGACATTTCTATCATCGATAAATAGGAGAAAAATAAAATCCGGACGCTGGGATTTGAGCCACGAACCTTTGAAATAAATTGCAAGGAGTCGAGAAATTAACACGTATTTTATTTTTGATGCGCATTATTAATATATGGCACCTGAATTAAATTAAATAGTGAATATGCTTTAATTATCTTCATTATCATCAGCTGGTATTGTATGCTATTCTTCTTATGTCGTCAGTCCATCTTGCAAGGGGTCGGCCAATGCTTCGTTTGCCAGTTCTTCGGCACCACTCCAATTCTTTTCTTCCCCATCGACCGTCGTCTCTTCGACAGATATGTCCTGCCCATTGCCACTTGAGTGTGCCTATTCGTTGGGTGGCCTTCACTACTTGAATTCTTCTGCGTATGTACTATGTCTTAATAATAATATATACTAATTTATTGATATATATAAACGTGTGGAATAATTCTAAGAATGATTTGTTACTTGAAATATATTTTGGGCCTTATTTTGTACTTAATTTTGTATTTTTTTATATTCAACAGTGCAGTAATTTAAATTGAAAGGAGTTAAATTAGAAAATAATTGATGTATATTTTCCATACATGTTTCGAGGTCAAATGTAACTATACGCTTTTTAATGATATATTTAAGAGACCTTTGAGATGTGGTCATACAGAAGAATTCTCGGAATTTCCTGTAGAGACTACGTCATGATCGATGAGGTTCTCAGCATAATTAAGGAAGACAGGCACCTAGTAAGAACCATGTCAGAGAGGCGAGCGCAATGGATCAGTCACATCATGCGCCACGATGGTCTTCTTCATGGCATTGTGGAAGGGATGGTTGAGGGTAGAAACTGCAGAGGGTGTTATAGATAGGAGAATTTGCAGCAAATGTTTTAGGACATGAATTGTAGCTCTTATGCTGAGCTAAAGAGGATTGCAGAGGATCGAGATGCAAGATTTTGTTGCTGCAATCCAATCCACCGGATTGATACTACGAAAAAGAAGACGGATATAAAAAAATGTCCATTCTTAACAAAGTATTAATAGTATAGTAACAGTTTTCCGGTAAATATTGCCAGCTTTAATTAATTGAATAGTTTCAAATACAAACTTTAATTTTAAAGTGGCATTAAAAGTTACGAAAGGTTAATTCAAACTAATTATTTATCATTGTCGATTCAATTTGTAGATAACAAAGTAAGTTTATATAGTTTTAGTCGCAAGTTATCAAATTAAATTCATCTATACTGTAGACATTTTTGTTAGTATTTTTCAGCTTTGTATTCTGTTATTTAATTATATTAATATTGATGCGTTCAAAAATTTATATTAAAAGATTTTATTTACATAATAATGCAAGTTAGTAAATTAAAATATTTATTCTTGAAGATATTTACGAAATAACTATGAACAAAATACAATTATATAAGTAAACATTAATATAATCTTTATAAGTTGCGATACATGTTTTTTTCTATCGTAACTTTTTATTAACCCTCGCTTTACGATGCTAAAAACTTCCGCGCGTTCCGATGGTGTCAACTCATTACACATTCTGATTTAAAGTGAATAAAATGAGTAGAAATTCGAAAAAATGAAAATATTCAAAGATATCGCTTAATTTTACAATAGTTGATGTCAATAAGCAGTAATAATTGACATTTAATAGCTAAAAACATGAAAAACATCAGACGAAGACCTCAAACGGCCAGACGCACCTTCGCTCGTGAACTTCCGAGAGATACTAACATTACTTAGCCTGTCGATATATCGATGCGCCTACGCGCATAGATATCATTTCGAACGAGCCGACCAACTGAGGTTTCTCGTCTCGCTCACTCATATTAGTACGTCAGCGAGAGTGACGAGTATAGATGCCGCCTCATCTGGGTATTTTTAAATTTTATTTTCGCACACGATTCCGACAGGTCGAATGATTCATGACAGTTGACGCGTCTTGATTGTAGTTGTGAATTTATTCCGGATTTTAGAAAAATATTTCCTGCTCCCGATGAGTGCCCATTATTATATTATTATTTTTTTCAATACGTAAATGTATTAAGGAGGAATACCTAAAATCTGAACCCTGTTTGTATTATATTTACAGAGATATTTAAGTTATTACAAGCAATGTGTAGTCGAAAGACATCACCGAGAAGGAGAGGTTAAACCAGCAGTTCAATTCGCAATTTTTTATTGTTTGCATCAGATTTTTTTTTATATTTTACAGAGTTATTTTGTTTAAGAAGGAATTAAAAGATCAACATATAGTTTTATAAAAGAAAATATTGTTGAAGAGGACTGTATAAAATTCGAACCAAAATAAGATGATCGTGTTCAAATCACGAATTAGATGACTTTACTCAAGAAAAGTTAAGTGGTAAGAACAAATTAATAAAGGAATAATACAACTTAAGAAACAAAATCTATTCATTTATACTAGTAATCTCAAGGAACACTTGCAAAAATTCCCCTTTTAATTGGCATACTAGTGAGTACCTTAAATGCCTTTTTTTATTTTAGGCGTACAACCTGCTTTTAATGCAACAAACATATTAATGGATTTTTTAACAATATTTATTAGAATATTATTTTATTATTTCAATATTCTAATCTACTTTTATAGATCATTGACTATATGACAATATTATTATTAATTAAATATACATATACTAAACATAAAATTCTTTTTTTTTCCTTTTTTTTCTCACTCGTTTTTCCAAAAAAAATATTTTTATGTATAGTATATGTATATTTAATTAATAATAATATTGTAATATATTCATTGATCTATAAAACTAGATTAGAATATTGAAATAATAAAATAATATTCTAATAAACATTTAAAAAATCCATTAATAATGTCTCCTTGAGACTAGATCAAGAAGGTAAAATTATTCATCAGTAACACAGGTAAATGATTGGTTATAAAGTCCAAGTCGGAACTATAAGTTGTCGTTTCTCATCCATTCAGTCTATAGTTTGGTTCGAGACCCGAGTGGTACTTACTAAAAATAAATAGACTGTCGGAAAGTAATAATATTAAGCTTGTGAATAAATGATGACTGATTGGATAATAAAAAATAAAAATATACATACTTTGAATATATACTATAGCGACATCTATCATACGATGATAACAATGACATAAATACTTGTTTCAACGTGAGTCGGTCCAGGCATAGCAATTGCCGAGTCGGCTGAGCGGTATGAATACTGGGCATATTGGTTTCCAAGGTCCGCGGTTCGCATCCCGCTTCTGCCGTTATTTTTGTGCTTGGATTGACGCGTTGAAAAAAATAATTTTATGTATGGTATATGTATATTTAATTAATAACAAACATATTGTTTTTCAACCAAAAAAGTTACTATTTTCATTATTGTAATGTATAATTATGACAAAAGCGATTTCAAAAAAATGGTTTTTAAATATAAAACGTTATTTTTTCAGTTTTCCATCTCTGTTATGCTGAACACATAATGTAGGTACGTCATACGTGTTATTACGTGGCTAGGGTATGTGCCTAGATGTAACTATACGTTAATAATGTAATGTGATCCTTTCATTTCAATACTGTCAAAATCACTTTGATATGACATGACATTTCAGAAATTACAGACAACAATAATAAATCGTACACTAGGAATAATATCGCACACAAGGTGTTCCAGAATTGCGTGACAACACAACACCCACACGGTTTATTATGTAAAGTCAATTCGGAAAATATTTGGGATGTGAGATCAATCTATCTGACTGCCAAAAAATATTTTCTTTTCATTTATTGAATTTTTCATTTTTATTTTTATTTGTATAGTTTATTATTTTATTAAAAAAAATAACATTCCAAAACTTATTTTAGCCAAATCATTTAAACTACATAGATGTATGTTGAGTAAGTTCTGTGTCGATATTTCCATATTCGCTTTCGTAATTGGAGCATATGTTTGTGACGAATTGTTGCTGTAAAG
Organism: Glossosoma conforme; assembly: GCA_022606575.1. Lineage (NCBI taxonomy): Eukaryota > Metazoa > Arthropoda > Insecta > Trichoptera > Glossosomatidae > Glossosoma > Glossosoma conforme. Next base: position 1,695,441 of record JAGTXR010000058.1, on the reverse strand, counting down.
CTAAGTCAGAGATTGAACGTAATCTTATTATTTTTTGTATCTTCAAACACATTTTCATTTTATAAGAAACATTTATTTATTTACCTTGTTTTTACATGGATCACGTAAGATAAGTTCTCTGTTTAGGAGACTGCAGTTTCGATTTACTCGTAGGCTTTCTTAATGGGATGGATCACCTGATCCATGTAAAAACAAGGTAAATAAATAAATATTTATTATTTATAATGGACCTCAAAGTGAATGCTGAAAACATTACATAGACATATTTTCATCTCTTTTGCCGCACTCTTAACTGGAGTAAATGTGCGTCACGAACTGCTGCCACAATGTTCTGTCAGTTGTCATGGTCCTCGCCTGATCCAATGACAGTTCAGAGTCCTTAAACTTCACCGAATACATTTAATGTATAGTTCCTAACGTTCTTCTATAATGGCGCGAGACTATAGGCTTGAAGAAAAGCAGCTGTTATATTGCTATGTCACAGTCCATTTTCGTATCTTTATTAACTGTAATATGGAGTGCTGCGTTGCCTTTTTTCTCACCTTAGTTTTCATAAAGTCCAAACTGTAGTTATTCTATTATTCTACGCAGGCATCTGCTATCAAAACGCATTATAAGGTTTTTGGTTACTGATTACATGCCAAAATTTGCAATCGTAAAGAAGAATAAGAACGATACAGGCACGGAATATTCGGCACTTTGTTTTGAACAAGTAAATCTACGAGTCCCAGATATTTCAAATGCCATTAAAATTTGTTACATTTAAAAAAATGTGGCAGCAAGCTTTCTTATTTAATTAATCAAACAGAATTACCAACGATATCTTCTCTTCTTTGATTTCAGGTCAGAAATCGATGTTTTGGCAATATCCCAGAGTGTTATCAACTTACACGATTCGCAATCCGCGAATTACAAAATTAAGCCTTTCAAACACTCTGTGTGTCCTGGATTATTATCATTTGCCTCAATGTTCACCATCAATTCCACAATATTATATTTGCCCAGACCGAAAGCAATCTAAACAAACACAGGTCCCATAGGTAACTCTCACTGCCTCGCCCTCTCGCTTCTACATACAAATATATCACACGATCTACAAGTACAATCAACCCTAGATTTACGCGATTACTATTGACACTCTCTAAGTTTGCTATTTAATTGCGAGGTGGCAGGATGAGGAGCAGATTAACAACACAAAATACATTTTTTCTGAGGCACATTGACATATATATTTCGATAACTCTACAAACTTCTCGCCCGGAACTATTCACAGCATTCAGGCCGGGCCAACAACAATGCTATCTCGCTGCCGTCGGTGCACAATTGACTGCGCGCCGTGATCGGTGACATCCAGCGCCGCAAGTGTCAATCTATGTTACTAGTCCTCTAACGGCATTACAAAATGACGACACATACATATACGACAAGCGAACATAAATAAGAGACGAAATATTGTATATCGAGGTTTTCGGTACCAGTCAGCAAGGGCTGTATTATTGAAATTTATATTACCTTCATTCTTGTATACAGCTGCAAATTTTAGCATATCATCAAAATGCACCCTTATTATATTTACTTAAAACAGATGCGTAGAATTATTGGCTACTGACATCCCACATCTTTAAAAAGAACGACGATTCGCGGGTTCGTCACGTGGCCGCGTGGAAGAAGGATGCAGGAGCAGATTAGCAACACAAAGAACTTGTTTTTGAAGCAAAAATTAGCATTTATTTTTATTAATGTCTTCGTTATTCGTCCAACCGGTATGGCGTTCGCCGACCAGACGAAAAGTTAACTGACAATTGCTGGAACACTGTGACATGCAGCGCCTTCAATGATCGCGGCAAAAAAGAAAATTAATGATGACAGTTGATCCAGCATGAAATAGAGCAACTGTCATAACAAATAAAATGGCGTATACAAACGCCATGTAATGTTATATAATTAAAATTAACATTATTCAAGCTGATATCTTGATCAAGCTGATATCAAAACATTACAAAGTCTCTTATTTGTATTAAGAAAAGTTACATTTTCGAAAATGGTGTCAGAGTTCAAGTTATGTGAAAATTAAGTATGAAAATAGATCCATTCTAATGGTGAAAAAACTAGAAATACGTTTTTTTTTAAATATTTTTTTTATGTACGAAGTAATGGAAATTGCGTAAATCGAGGGCCGAGAGTATATATTCATATACATGTTCCGATGTAGCTTCGCGTGCCTCAAATCTACATGTTACGACGTGTATTCTGGTATCTCAAATATACATGTACCTTATATTGTCATATGCCGCATGACTTGTGGGAAATATTATTGCGAATTTCGATTTAGAGTCACGTTCGGGGCTTAACCATCAGAGCCTTAAATAACGAGGCACAACGAAAAATAATGAGACCTCCGTACGAGGCTTTGAATCAACAATACAGTCATGAATGTGAGCATTACTGAAAAAAATGTTTTTCGGGTATGATAATAATGTTTTTTTTTAATTATTGTCAATTTATACAAAATGTTTTTTTTTTAATTTTTGACCACAAAATAAGTTTGTACAATGAGTGCTTAATTACTTTAGTAAGCCTTTTTTTGGAAACGATATTTATAATATTTTAAAGTTACAAACTCTAAAATGTGTTTATAATCATTATATCAATAAATACCAGGTATTGTTTTTGATTTTTTTTCCTGTGCATATATGATTTTTTTGAAAAAAAAAATCTTGTACCTAAAATTCAAGAAATCAAAATATTGCATACATATAAGCAAAGTTTGAATATTTTTACATCTAATTATCTTATAACTTAAGCTTAGATTGAGATTTGAATGTGTTGAATAACATTTGAATTGAGTTGGGGTCCAAACTGTACTGCCACATTCTAGTAAACTTAATACTAGTGAAGAATAAAGCATCTGAAAGAGCAAAGAGTAAAATAAAACGAGTAAAAGAAAAGTGATGAAAAACTATAATTCTCAAAACTTGGAAGTTTTTGAAACCAAAAGCTAATAATATTTATTTTTCTTCATTAAAACTTTTCAATATAAAGATATATTATATTTCTTGCTTTATTCTGTTGTTCTGATTTGCTCAGGTGAAGCGGCTAAACTTCCTTCGGCTGGACTATGATAATATCAAAATATTATCCTAGTGCGTCCTGTGTGTTCGTAAATAACGATATGTGGCCGCAAACAGACATTAATATCGTATGAAACGACGTGGGAATGGACAAATCACCACTGCCATTACAGCGCAATAGTAACTCAACGTGAATCAATATTGACCGTTGTGTTTTAGTTCAGGTCTTGCCGATTGCTAAAGCCAATTCATTTGACACCTTGGTTGATAAAAATATTCATGTTTATTTACTTATGTGTCGAGAAACCTCAAAAGCGGTACAGAAGCTAAAAAGATTTTAAAATAATTTAAAAAATTAGCCATACCATTTTTATACTGAACAAATAAAGATTATCTGATGGTCTTCTAAGTCAGTTTGTAATTTGTTGTGGGGATTTACTTCAGTTTGCATCTTATGCCTTTAAGCAATCACTCAATTTTATATACGTATTTGGGTTTCTCAGGGCTCTAACCTAGGACCGATGTATTTTTATTTGTTCATAAACACTAAAGCTGTTGTTTTAATATATAAACTCATAGATCAGGCATTTTATTGATTTTGCTGACAATTTTTCTTGAAATTAGCTTAAGTAGTAACGTATAGAAGGCAGAGAAGAGTGTAGCTTAAGGGCGTAAAAGAAGGAATTAAGACCTTTGCAAGATATCCAATACTGTTTCGTTTTTTATATTTGAATAATATTCAATATTTGATACACACTTACAAATTCACAAGAAAACAATATCATATAACATTTCTCTTATCAATATCGGAGAAAATTAATGGTGTTTGCTTACGCGATTTTTGTTTTGCTTTAGCAGTTGCTCCATTTCACGTTGGTTCAACTGTCAACTATAGTATTTGACTTAACTGCGATTATCTCTGCGGGCTTTACATGATACAGTGCCCGTCTGTCAGTTTGTGCCCGTGCGACAGCCCCCATCCGACCGAGGCCTACGATACAACATGCTACGGTCCGGCAGAGAAAACGTCTTATATTGGAAATAAACGCGAATTGTTTAAAAAAAGGTTCTTTGCTTTGCGACCTGCTCCTTCACGCAACCCGATTATGACTCCGTGACTGTTGTCGCCCTTTTAAAGATGAGGCATGTAAATATTAATTGTTAATAATTTATTTATTTAATATTTTAGTCTTGGTTAAGATATTGACAAAACGGCGATAGTTAATAAGACCAGACCTTTGTAAAGAACACCAGCATCTATATCACGACAACAAAGCTGCAACAGCGTGTGAGGAATATGTAAATTACACCCTCCAGCTACATATTATTATTATAGTAAGCTGATGAATTATTTATAAGCCGCATCTAGCTGGGTTCCTGAAAAAATATATAGGAACAAGATTTGTCTCATTTTTCACATTTTTATCTTTTGTGTTTGCGCTCCTTGCTTGTTTGGTATGCTCTACATCTTCTTGGTTCAGTTCTTACGTTGTATTTTTATTTTACAGGTACATTATACAACTTTCTTTTTTGTTTTTATACATTGATGATTACATGCACTGTTTTTTCAAAATTATGCAATGTACACTTTAAAAAAATATATTGTTTCTCAAAACGAAAAATTATATTTACTTTGAAACAGAACTTTAAGTTTTCGCTTAACCTTTAAGATTACTTTAATTTAAACGTGTTTCATAATTAAACGTATTTATGGCACAAATTAAGAAAATCTTAATACACAAAAACGTAGTTTTTGAAACAAAACTTTAAACCTTTTCTTAACATTTATGAATCATTAGTAATTAAATATACACATACAATTATACATCAAATTTTATACGCATCAATTCGTTCAGAAAAAATATCGATAGACATGGGATTCGAACCACGAGTCTTGCAACCTTTGCTCTGTTCTACAAACCACGCAGTCCTCTCGACTATTACTCTGCCTACTACATCCTTATGAATTATGTTCTTTAACAAGTTTCATAACTACTGTTTCACAATTCTAAAAATATTTATATAAATATATAAAAACATATATTTTGAAGTAAAAGATTAAACCATTTTTTAGTCTTAATAATTACATACATTTATTTTAACGTGTTTTAATAATTTGTTACATAGCAAATGGAAAAAAAAAATTGAAATGAATATCATATTTACACTGAAGTACAAAAAAAAATGCGTTGCTTCACAAATAACATTTGATCGTCGGAAATTTCAAGCAAAAAGTTCTGATTTCCGATATGACTTTCGCTTCTTCTCATGTAAATTCGGCCTAATTTTCTTTTAAAAATAATATTTTAATAAATTTCGCATTAGTGATCGTATTTGATTAAAAAGTCAAGTGAACAAATTATGAAAAACATATGGGATCATTTTCAAAATTGATAAAAATTGTGGTAAAATCATCAACCCTGAAGATGACACGTACAATTGTTTTCGAAATATTGGAGAGAAGAATGAATTCGGCATACAAAAACTCGACCCAGAAGCCAAAATTCCAATGATAGACCAGATAAATGAGACTTTGAGTTTTCTCATACAGTCACGTTCAGCATGGTTCACAACCAAGTAGGGCGAAGAGAAAAAAATACGTGAGATTTGTGTCATTTAAAAGACCACTACTTTCAAGTGTGAACTCAAAATACATAAATGAAAATACTTCTTATTTTACTGTTTAAAGAAAACAGATGCCTACGGAGACTACGGCGGGGTACAGTGGTTTGATATTATGACAAATGATGAGGTGAGACAACACAGCCTTCTATAATACAGTCTGTCAAGATGCAAAGTTGGACCTGGTGGGCACATATACTCTGGATGCCACAGAAGAGCATAAACTACAGCTGCTTCTTCTTCAAGCACCCGATCACATCCGTCCTTGGAAATTAATCGGGAACTATACATAAAATGCACTTGGAGGAGCTACGAGAAGCAGAGGAATATTGCGGCTGACATAGATTTGTGGCGGCTGTGACAACTGTATACTTCGGTTCAGAGGAGCCCACACAGTTATGATGATGAATATGAAGGAAAATGGCGTTTATTGCTGAGTTTAGTTGACATCAAATTAAGCTTATATTTATGTTTTTAGTTCACTTAAAGATAAGATCACTTATTTTTTTTAAATATCACCTTTTAGAGTACATAACTGAGTGTTACATTTCATGGGAATGTTCAACATAAAGCCTCCCATTCATTGCCCAACCGACTATTTATATCGCAGCAAACATCTCTTTGTAGGTATTTGCTCTTCGTGATTTATTAAATCTGACGTCTAACAGATACTGAGTGGCAGGCTTTATAATATTGAAATTTGATAGCACTCTCATCTGCTACTCACTTCATGTTTGGCGAGTTGCGACCTTAGATGGGGGGTGACAACGCTTTTAAGAACGTGGATAATACAACGACATGAAAACATCATCTTATATATGATAAAAACGGTATCAGGGTAATAAGTAACGGGATACAGTGTAATTATACATAAATTGTAATGGTTGTCCATTTTATAATCTATAAATATAGAAATCAATCTTCAGCCAACAAGATATGCCACCTGGATGGTTCGAACATTACTGCAGAACGGCGCCCTAGACGGGAGTATTTGCAGCAAGTATTCGAAGACGTGAACTGTAGCGCTTATGCTGAGCTGAAAAGGGTTGCGGAGGACCGAGAGGAATGGATAACGAGATGCAAGATTCTGTTGCTGCAAACCAATCCACCGGATTGATACTACGAAGAAGAAGAAATCAATAAACGTTGGCTTGGTTTTAGCTGAAGGGCATAGTCCAGATGTAAAAGTGTTTAATAAATTGATACATACTGACATCTACATAATATAGCTCTTGCTGACTGGTACCGAAAAGCTCGATATGCAATCTTTTGGCTCTTATTTTCGTTCGCTCATCGGATACGCATGTGTAGTCATTTTGTATTGCCGTTACGAGGACTAGTTTTATAGATCGCCACTTGCACACGGCGCTGGGTGTCACCGACCGCGGCGCAACAGTCAGTTGTGTGCCGACGGCGGTGAGATCATATTGTCCTTAGCTCAGTCTGAATACTGTGACTAGGTCTGGGCCAGAAGTTTGTAAAGTAATCGATATATATATGTCAATGTGCTTCAGACAAAGTCATTGTGTTGTTAATCTGCTCCTCATCCGCCCCCACGCGACTGAAAAACGACCATTTTAGAGAGGATGATGTTAAAACATACAAATCTTTATTTTTTTTTTGTTTTCTTAATTTGATTTGTATGTACGTATCAGTTTGTTTAAAAATATTGGCATAGATCAAATATGTGTGAAGGATTATAGTATTGAAAAATATTCTAATAAAATTAAAATAATCCGAGTAAAAGCGTTTGTTTTTCATTCAAACACTGTCGATTCAAAACCCGACAAGGCTTGATTTTTTCAAAAACTGATTTAATTAAATCTAACCTCAATTTATTCGCCCGGTAGGGTTGATCTACCTCTAATGACAAAATAAATGTCCAGACCACGTTAGGCTCATCATACAATCTCCTTAGAATAACCCTGATTATCAAACACCCAAATATTTCTCTGGTACTACAGCTGAAGGCTATGCAATCTTACGGGCTTTTACCCTCGAGGCTCCCACAAACCATCTACGTGTCTATGTAGACTTCCAGAAACAGGTTTTAAAAGACAAGGCATAAGACAATCACAGCTATGAAACTATGTAACGGTAATTTTCGGTGTCCATATTCTCCAAATATGGAGCAGATATAGTAAAAAATATATAAATGTAATAGCATACAAGAGAGCATAGTCAGTCAAGACCAGCGCACTCTATTACGCTCAGACAGGGAGGCTAAACGCTGCATGAGGAAAAAGTGTGTTGTGTTCGTGTTTGCGTGTGGGTTGGGGAGATCGCAAGTGTATATTTAGCTATTCCTTGAAGAGATTCAGATTGTCAGGAAGGAGGAAACACAGATGCTGGAAAAGACCGCCAAAGCTCACCGGTGGCATTAAAAAAGAAACTTTGGAAATTGCCAGTTCTCGATCGACACACATTAACCGTGAATAGATGCTCGGTAAGTGTAAGACGAGTTTGTCGATTGTGAGCGGTTTGGTAGTTTGTAGTTTATGCAGTGCTATACGATTCATCCGATCTATATCAAACATAGTATAATGCCAATTGCTATTTTGTCGATGTACATAATTAATAGAATATTTGTTATGATGTATTGCGGGTATAAGACGTATGAAATTCAATCCAAATTATAAGCACTAAGTCTATTGCTTTTTATTTGTTTTATCAAAGTTTTTGTATAAGAAAAAATATTTAAGCCTTACGTGGTTAATATCAAAATAATTTCCAGTGGGGTGGAAACATTAGTAAAGTTGGATTGAGGTAGCGGGTGGGGCGTATGCATAATTAATCAAGAGAATTAAATTTACTATCCGCTTATACCGCAGCGGGCTTTAAAGGGTTGAGAAGAAGGGAAGGGCTTACTATCAGGCAATAAATATTATTAGGAACAGAAAAGTGATAATTTGTTATAATAATGCAGAATTATGGACGTGATGGGGTACGGTTAATTAGATTAGGCGTGGTCCATTGAAATTTTAATTTAATTTGTTAAGCGGTCGAATTGTTTCAAAAGTAATTAGGTGGACTTAAATTATAATGAAGGATTAGCTTGTAATGTAATTTAAAACCTACATCTTAAACATCGACTCAAATTTATCAATTTACCAATTTAATCGTGTTTTTTTTTTAAAGTCCTAATTATTCGATGTCAGTCAACAAAACGTATAACACAACGTTTCGTCGAATCTTCTCGTATTCTTTAGTCAACAATTTATAATAAGAAGAGCTTGGGTGTAAATACAATGCTTTTTCATGTTTTCTTACAACGACCACTTTCTTAATATTTGTGTGTATTATTACTTAATAACCGGGTATATGTATAATCGTGTCGGAAACAACAGGGTCTGATCCTGTCTGCCAAGAAGTGGGCGACGTCGGTGACGTTACTTCTGGCCGTCATCAGGTCTTCCTGGGTGCAACTGTTCGGGCACAGCGCACACTCCAGAAAGTGTGACAGGGTCTGCTCCACGCCGCAGTCACATTCAGTCGGTCCGCTGTAAAACTGCCAGGCTTTCATTTGTGTGACAAGGTCCATTGATTAAAGCGTTTGTTTCTAACTCAGACGCTGCTCTACCGACCAAGCATGATTTTCTTAAATCCATTTAATTATAATGCCCTCGGTAAGGTTGAGCCACTCCTTAAGGACTAAAAAAAATTTGTCTAAGCCTCGGGAGCGTCCAGTTGATCATACAATCTCCTTAAAAACGCTGATAATCGAACACCCAAATCATCGAATTGGGATAAATATTTTGTATTTGAAATTGCTTAAATTGTTATTTTTATATCATTTTTATTTTCTGTTCTTTAGTATTCACCACTTTAAACGCAATGAAAGAATATAAAAATGATAATTAAATAAAAGTTTTACAAATTAACAAGTTTAAAAACAACAAACACATCAATCTTTCACTACTCCACCGAGCACTTGAACAGTTTATACCAATCAAAAGTTTTCCCCTCACAAGATAAACATTACCTCCAAGCGTGCAGTTTTTCCACCATTTCTGTCAATACTTCCTATCGATAAATCGGATTTCAGTTTTAAATTCCTGAAAGTCTAGTTTCTGTCGTTTCCCCCGAACCCCTGAAACTGACTACATACTCCTGAAAATTCGCAAAGAGATACTGCACGGTACTTAGGATATTGTATTTTTATCGTCGCCAATTTTGGCACACTTGCGAAAAACTTTCCTATTCGGTTAAGTCCCTATGAAGAAAGGTACACTTTTCGATGCTTTCGTATAGACCGATGAATTTATTGTATTTTGGGGATTATTTTGCTCGTTTCGACTCTTTATGAAAATAGTTTTTCTGAAATTTCATTTGTATTGTTAAAAATAATCTTGTGAGTGCATACAATACTCAATTTTATGCTCTTATGGGTTGTGCACTAGTGTTGATTTTGCAATTTTATTGCTACGTCAAAAAAATATTACGAGAGTTAGCCATTGTTTCACCCATAATTACTTTTGACATCAGCATGATATAGCTCTTGCTGACTGGTACCGAAAATCTCGATTTCCAATCTTTAGTCTCTAATTTTTCGTTCGCTCAATCGGACACGCATGTGTTTCATTTTGTAATGCCTTTAGAAGGACTAGATATAGATCGAGATCGCCACTTGCAGCGCTACGTGTCACCAACCACTGCGCCTGGTGTCCAGTCAGTTGTGTGCCAACCGTGAAAAAGGTCGTGCTGTTGTTGGCCCAGCCTGAATGCTGTGACTAGGTTCAGGCCAGAAGTTTGTAAAGTTATCGAAATAAATATGTCAATGTGCTTCAGAAAAAGTCTTTGTGTTGATAATCTGCTCCTTATCCTAGCCCAAACGCAGTTCAATAATTAACTTATAGAGGAGGGTCACTTTTAATTATCTTAATTATGTTTTGTATAATTTACCTGCGATTGAGATTCATTTTTACGCCCAAGTACATATTTACGCTTGAGTTAGTTCGTGCACGTTGGAACTGATGATGCTTTTATAAATCGTAATATTTTGATAATTATTTGCTTTCATCCATCAGTATGTTTTTTCACGTCGAGAACTGACGAATCTTTGTAATTTAAATTTTGTGGCTTTTACTATATATATAATATTAAATAAAGTATTTAATGATATGGATCACACTAAGCAGTGTTTCACTCTCTGAAAGACTGCAGTATCGCCATCAACGAAGGCTTTATCAAATCCAAGGTGTATAAGAGTACTCTTCCGTACAATAAGATCTGCATATGTAAATACACATTAATACGTTGGAACTGATGAACCTTCGTTGATGGCGAAATTACAGTCTTTTAGCAAGTGAAATACTGCGCAGTGTGATCCATCTTAAAACAAAGAAATTAATTAATATCAATTAAATACTTTTAAATAATTAACGTTTTTTTTATTTGTAATTTTATTTATTTATAATTAGACTTATTAGTACATATTTTTTTCACATTTGTATCAAAGATATATAATTTATATATTTTTCTTATTAAAATTAAAATGCAAGCAAAATCATTCAGTGTTACTGTGAATTATCAGTTTAAAACCTTAGTTGTATCAAATGTTAAAAAAAAAAAATTGACACCAAATAAACATACATAACTATTATAGTACAATTTAAGGTACCCTAATATTCTGACTACATTCAAAAAAAATATTTTTAATTATTTTCATCTTCTTTACTTAATTTAATAAATTAATTCTTAGTTGTTGGTAACCGCTTTTCCATATGACTTTGGTTATCTTTCTTTGACTCTACTGGCTGCGGGCCACTGTATGAATTTATTCGTCCGGTCCGATCATTGATTTAGAGTTAAACTTTGCTCTGCATTTTGAGTTGAACAGTTGAACTTTTCAGACATTACGAGGGTTAGAAACTTAATATTTATAAGACAACCTTTTAAAAATGAACTCAGCATTTTTCATTTTAGAATAATACTATTTTTTATCATTAGTCAGTATCTTTAATTCCCTTTTAATGATCACAAAATGACCTCCACTTCATGCCACTATATATAATCGTGTCGGAAACATCAGGGTCAGATCCTATGTGCCCAGAAGTGGGCAAAGACGATGGTGCTACTCTCGGCCATCATCAGGTCTTCCTGGGGGCAGCTTTTTGGACACAGCGCACACTCCAGAAGGTGTGACAGGATCTGCTCCACGCCGCAGTCATATTCATTTGTGTCCTTGTCTTGCATACTCCGGTCAAAAATCTGTTAAGGGACCTCCATATATTCCACCCCTGGTCGTGTGCAGGGGTTAGGTCCTCTTTCGGGGCAATTCAAGTATTCCTTCAGTTGCGCTTCTTCACATGTTCAGCCGCAGGGTGGCCTCAGGTATCACTAGTTCAATTGTTGATTGTAGGAAAATTCTTCTTAATTTGAGCTGTGTGGTTATCTTTTGATACCCAAACATAGGGTGGAGTGCGTCGTGGGTTGCTTTGGTGAGTTCATTCATGGTGGTGACTTCTCGCCGTATGCCACTAACTTATGTCGTACTTTTATGTTAAATTTTTAATCATTGCTTAAATTTTGAAATAAAAAAGATAAAATTCATGTGATGTGGCTTTAGTCAATTAAGTCGTCGGTATCAATTAGTAATATAATAAATCCTTTTATTTTTGCAAGCCGAATTGCACTCCAAACAACTCTTCAAATTTTCTGCACAGTAATTATACGAGGATGTCAACTTGTTATGTTTAAGTCAGTGTGCCTCACACAGAATATTATTGCACGAGATTGCATGTTAATATGTGACAGCAACGTCAGCAGAATTCACTGATGTCTTGTGAATATTGCAATTACCATATTCCTATGGGCTTGGCATTCCTGCCAGCATCAAACTCAAACACACTAGCTGCATAATTACTTTCACTAACAAACTGGCATTGATTCCCTGATGTTGATTGATGTTCCTGACAGGATTCATCTTCTTATTCATGTCAGCAAAGTCAATTTTTTTTTTTATGATCAATATCTAGCAAGATCGATGGCATGTATACTACCAAGCATTAGATCTTAAGGATGTGCAGCTAATCGGACATATTAGGCAGGATCTTAAAAGTGAGACCTTGCAAGTATCCACAGTCAAACAACAGTGGCTCTTCTTGTCGAAGCACTTTCCACCACTCTGGGTTCTCCTTTGTTCTTCCAACTCTGGTTGTTAGTCTATTCAAGGATTTCCAAATCCACCAGTCAAGGTTGTTGTCAATTAGAAGGTTTTTGGGCTAATGATATCTTCTGATTCAATTTTCTACGAGAGCTATCCGTTTCAGGACTGAATGCGAGACATTGCTTAAATTGAAAAAAAAAAATGTGACTTTAGTCTGCGTTTTAAGTCAGGTTATACATTAACTATGTTGATTCACTTTTCGATGGATGGATGATATTAGGAAATAAAATTGTTTTATAAAATATATTGTAGAAACTACTAAATTTAAGTCAACAAATTATACATTAACCATGTATGGATGTAAAGCAATAGTAAGACGATTCTTTCTGATATACGTGGATACAAGTAAAATAAATTGACAATAAAAGTAAGTGTAGAGGATTAGCGTATACAACTATAGAAAAAACAATATGGACAACTCTTATATCTATGTTCTTAAAAATGGAGGGTTTGACTTTAGTGTGAAACTTTATAAGGCAAGCTGCGCTTTAAGTCTTAAAAATATTTTAAGGATACAACGCAATGGTGACTGTCGTATTGGGTGTACTGCAAATTTGTCTTTTATACAGAACGAGTTTGTCAATGAAATGCCAACGTATATCATGTATAATATGATAAATATTTTTTTTAATTAAGGTGTTTTAGTTAAAGCTGCCGGCTTGCAATATCGTGTTGCTCATCATCCCGTCTGACCCCCACGCCGGGATGAAATGTGGGAGGGTCATGTGTCAGAGAGGGTCACTCTGACCCGCCAAACACCAGGATTACAGAGGGTCGACTTGCTTCCATTATGGATAATAACCAAGTAGACAGCAGGCTTTTAGCAATGACCAGACTTAAGTAAATATTACAAGGTGTAATACTTAAACTTTCAAATTCAAATTCAAACAGTTCTTGTTTAATTATATTTCTTATCTTTTTGATCATTGATCACTTTTTTTTTATATTTGACCTTGTGTACATTATTCAAAGTAAGTGAATATTATGATTTTTATGTTTTTTAGCGTTGATTATTTATTTTATAAACCTTTTCCATTGCGCCTTGTATAATGAAAAACATAAAAAACACTCACCTTAGACAGGGTAATATAAAAACACCTATAAAACAATCGTTATCTTTTCTAGTAGTAAGTACCGTACTATACAAAAATCTCAATAATGATCCACATTGATGCTTTTAAAAAAAATATGCATTATATGTACATTTTCTTCATTATTCAATTTTATTATATGTACAAAACATGTTTTTGGATAATACGTTTGAATGATATTGGTGTTAGTATTCGTTTATGAAATTTTATTTTAAGAAAAGTTTTTTATTTAATAAATTTTTCAGTCTCGCAAATCAACATTTTACTTTTAATGATCGTTTCTCTCTCGATTTATACTATAGTCACTCTGGTTTTAATAAAATAAACATATTCGTTTAAGTACATCTAGTAAAATTCAGCTTTTATGACATGAGTAAATGTCATATAAATTAAATTTGATGTAGATTTGTATGTGTGTATTAATTTTTTAAGAAATATTGGTATCTACAATAATCTATCAAGTATAAATTATTAAAATCAATACTCAAAAATGTACGAACAATTTTTAGAGATTTCAATTTATTTCGACTATCACTTTTAAACAAACGGCTTATTACTCCGATTGTTTTAAGACTATTTATAAATTTGTAAGTGGGTTATTGTTGAATTCACTATATATTTGAAAAAAAAAATTGAATACATATATGATTTACCCTATATAAAATATTAACCTTTCATACATCATCATCAGTACATATATGGTATTAATATTAACACAGTTAACTGTCAATGAAAATTGAAATTAATTAACCAAACTTTTTTCATACGAGCTTTAGATTAAAAAATACTCTTTCATCATAAGTTTTAAATCTTGTAACTATCTTTATCTTTTCAATAAAAATATCCTTGTGGTTTAATAAATTGTTATAAGCATTTAACATTTATTTAAGCTGTCACGACTAAGCGTTGTTAAGGCGTTATTTAATTTAGTGAAATACTTTAAAAAATGTCGAATTTAATATTTGAGTAAATAATGATGCAAGTAAGAAAAAAATTAATCCACGGTATTTCATCAAAGCTAAGAGACTTCTTCAGTTATCTATGTGCATAACTCGTTTATGTGAAAATGGACTTCCGGATTTATATGAGAGATATTACAAAATATAAGCGCAAACATCTAGGTGTGAGGTGCTCTCTCATCTCTGCTGGCACTTCATTATATCATAACAGCCCATCGCAGTGGCGATGGCGTAGGCGGGGCGTAGTGGGTGGCGTAGAGGATGGCGTCGGGTGGCGTAGAGGAAAGGCTCACAACTTTTCGATGATAAAAACTCTTTGTAATCAAAAACATTTGCGGGTAAAGATTGCAGATCACGGTCCTATAGCCTACAAAATGTTAAAAGTATATTTATCAAAGAGTCTTATCCATTTAAAAAAATTAGAACTCATACAACACATTTTAGAAAAAAAAAATGTCTAAAATCATAAATAAAGGAGCTTAAGTTGCTTTTAAAATTTTTAATTTATAGAATTCATGAGAGATACTTGAAAATGGAACTTAATCTACACATTATAAAAGAGTATAGTTTTTTAAATTCTAAAAGTAAAATATTGTACCGTAAAATAATGTACATTTTTATTAGGAATTGAACCATCAGTATTTAAATCAGATTGTTTTTATTTAAACCCAATCATTTTCATCTACGTCTTGCTATATTTCGATGAGAAAATCCCCCAAAGTAAGACTTGTAATATTTTTAAATCCGCTAAATTTTATGGCGCACTTTTTTAATCGGTGAAAACTGACACTATTTTTCTAGAAAAATAATTGTAGAAGAAGAATATCTGGCGATCAACTTCCTTATTATGGTTTTGAGGCCTCGTAAATAGTTTCAAAGAGCGGTAAACCTCACAAAAATCATTTAGTAGTGAAAATTATGTGTTACAAGAAATAAATACACTTCAAAGGAGGATTGAGAAAAATACTGCCTGCATGGAAAAGGATGCCAAACACATATCTATCATAACCTCACAATGAACAAACCTGTGATATACTGCATCAAAAATAACAAGTTCTCACATCCTGGAACCCCCCCCCCCACATTTAAATTGTACTGGGTGGATCTCTGTGAAGCAGATATGATATGGAGAAGATCATATCGGATGAAATATATTTTTGGTCGATCGATTGAATGATTTTAAGCTCCAGCTATGTAGCGCATACGCAACGATGTACTACCGGTGATTCGCGATGTATCACTTTAGAACCGCTGGTATAGAGGATAGGCGGAATATGGGCGGGAGCACCGCGGGGTACCAGAGCAGACGTCATTAAATCTAGGCGGCTGAAGTCCGCCTACCACTGCAAGGATGTGAATACATATTGCAGAGCGGTTTGTATACTAGCATAGCGGCGTAGAGCCATGGCGTCGTAGAGGTGAAAGTCGTAGCGACGTCGTAGACCCTTTCAAAGGCATTTCATTATTATTATTGCTGAACTACCTGTTTATGAATCCTGCTGAGATATAATGATGACGACAACAAAGTGAGAGTTTTATTTTAAAAATTAATTAATGATGAAAATTCATAAAGGTAAGAATTTTGTTTATACAATATTTTCTTTCGAATGTGACAAAAATTTAATTCATTACATATGTAGACGACAGCTTCCAGTTCCGCTGACGATCCGCTCTACGGGCGTGTATCGGTTTTCCGCTCTTCACTAGACCATCTTCTCCCAGTTACTTGTAAGGTAACTAGTTACGCCATCAATCTGAAGTGGGCGGACAGCCTCATTTCTCCAGATTTCAGGCAGCCGGCGCGGCTTTACAGGAGGGTGGGAGGTAGAAATGAAACGCAAGAGATTCAAGTCTAAACTGATTTATTTAACGTTCAAGTCGGTGCTTTTATACATTCATTTTCTGGTACCTACTTTTGCGGCCGTGGGAACAGTTTCGGTCGCACGGGTCTGTATTCCTTTCTTAGGGTTTTATTACTATATGAAACGTTCCTGGAGATCTGTAATCCTAGCCATAACATCGGTTTATGTTTTTATGGCTAAAACTGAAACGTATCCTAGGCTCGTTCGCACGCTTTACTAAACAAAGGAACACTTTCTGAATATTTAATATTTATGACATCTTCCCGAGAATAGACGCCTCTCACGCTGGCCAACAAAGGGCGACGTTTTTGGCTTATTTAATATTTATGGCCCCCTTTCTAACAATCGGTCGGGGCTCACGGACTGTTTCTTTATTGAAGGTCCGCCCGATAATACTCGTGGGATGCAAAGTATAATAAACCATCGAATTCCTATATCATTACAAATAACACATTTACAAATAACACATAACTATCAACAGCTGTCGTTTTCAGCGTGAGACGTACGTAACAACATATATACAACCAACTTTTTTTAAAATCTTTTACGGTATATACACTACGGTTAACGTTGCTGAAGAAACTATTATAATTTTAAATTGATTTCAATAAAAAAATAAAAAAATTCAAAATATTTACTATTAAATCACCTTTATTTTTAATAATTACATGTTTCGGTTTCTCTGGAGAGCATCTTCAAAACTAAGCATTTTAAATTTGTTATTTTTTTTATTAAATTTAATTGTAAATTAGAATTAACGTCTCCTTACTTAGAGGACAAGAGTTATATAAGTGCGTTTGGTTAGGCTAGGTTATGTTAAATACAAGAGTGATAAATGTATAATAGGTAAGGTTAGTGCAATAAATGTACATTTTGTTAGGTTACAGTGATAAATGTATTTTTGATTAAGTAGGAATACAATAGTGATAAATGTACGAGTATATTAGGTTAGGTAACATTACAAGAGTAATAGATGAACATCAGATTAGGTTAGAGTGTTAGAGCTATAAATGTATTGTAGAGTAATTATTTAGGCTTGGTTAGTATGTCATATGGTCATTTATATTATTTCGTCATAGGGTTGCCAGCCGTTTGTGGAGCAAATTGCTTTTAAAACCGGTTGTTAAAAGTCCACTTTCCGCGTACCAGCGGCCAGTGTGAATATTTAATTAACCGTTATTACAGAGGAAGGACAACGCGCTCTGAAACATGCAATACCCCAGCAGGGGACACTAACTGCCTCGTGATAGGATGGGGTAATAAATGTACAACCCTGACTGTAAAACATGATTATTGAATATTACGACACATTAACGTATATTTATGATTACTAATACATTTATTTTTCCCGAATTATTATATAAATAATAGAATATTTTAAATATTGGTAAATTATATATTTTGAAACGTCTAGAATGTCTAGATGTACTCGATCAAAAGTATATATATTATATATTTTTTCCAATCATTTTATTCATTATTGTGTTAAATATAGGTAATAATTTGCAATTATCAATTATTAATTGTTAAAAAAAGACAAAAAAAAATTAATGTCAATTAGAAACAAAACGAAGTTTTTATAATTAATATTATTAAATTAAAGTATTAATAAAGTATTATACATTAGAAGCAAAAAAGATGTATTGTCAAAAAGTTGTTTTCATTCAGTTTAAAGTTTAGAAGTGACCCAGAGGGTACACTAATTTTTTTTTTATAACATACATAAAAATATCGACAGTTGGAGATAATGATTTTGAAGTTTCAGTTGCGAATTATATGACGCTTATCATTCTTCAAATGGTCGGTAGGAAATGATAATACTTGTGAATAAAATTAATTGATTGAAACTTAAAATTAAAATAAACAGCAAGCGACATCTTTGAAAATAATGTATATCAATAATATAATATGCGTAAATTTATGTGTGAGTTAGTGCCAACGTGCCCACGTTGAGTACAGACATAAAATTGGGCTTGCATACGGTTCGAGTTCAAATCCCAGCCTCCGCGGTTGTTTTTTAGATATTAATGAGAAAAAAATCATAAAACTTACAGAAAGGTGTGCTTAAGAACAAGCATACAATAAATATTTTTGTTACAGCTCTATAATATTATTTTAAGCAGAATCTTATAACATTTTAAAACTAAAATACACATGTTTGTATGCCAGCTTACGCCTTGCTTCATAAATATAAAACGCAGTTTGTAAAATCGTTTAAAAATGGGTCGTAAAAGGGTTACTTTTAGTCTGCTCCGTGTGATAAAAGCTCCACCGCCAGATTGGATTAAAACCTCATTTCACATCAAGGCTGCAAGTTTGAGTTCATAACAACAAACTAGTTTACTTTTTTAGTGTTGGAGCAAACCGGAAATAACAGCAAAAGTGGAAAGCACACCTTGAATTATGTTCAGCGCCAGTTGGTCTTGCTGCTTCCACATCCCGACCGGGAGCTCTGCTGTATAACTTATAAATTA
Source organism: Glossosoma conforme (assembly GCA_022606575.1). NCBI lineage: Eukaryota > Metazoa > Arthropoda > Insecta > Trichoptera > Glossosomatidae > Glossosoma > Glossosoma conforme. The sequence continues at coordinate 1,676,194 of JAGTXR010000058.1, read as the reverse complement.
CCTGTGAATATCAAAGAGATTTACCTGCAATTTTCTCATTTTTATTGCTCTTTATCATTCAGTTATTTATGCAACACCCAACCAACGCTCGCACGAGAAGTTTTGGCTTTTCAGTGGAGTAAAGATACTTTAAGAAAAACGTGCACATAAAATAGACATGTTACATTATATATTAGCAGTATAGAAACCCTTCTCATCATCATCATCATCAGCCTGTATCCGTCCACTGTTGAATGTAAGCATACCTTATTGTAAGTCTCTCTATTACTTTATTTTATGGGTAAGACTTGCTGTCAGATTCCACGTCTCTGCGCCATAACTTAATACAGGAAGGATACATTGGTTAAACGCCTTAGTTTTTAAAACCCTTCTATATATGAGTAAGTATGATAATAACGGTGATGAAAGAGCAATCTTTTTTGTTATTCTGTCCTTAAAAAATAATGCTTCAGTAATGTGTTATAAAAATGGTTATTTTATATTACATATTATTTTATTATAAAAATAAATTATTCAATAATTTTATGTGACTTCGACTTACTACAATGTCTTGAACTGTAATTATAATATTTGTAATATTATGCACTAAAGAAACGATATCGTTTTATTAAAAGCATTTTATGCCGTTCATATAATAAATAAACAATTCTCAGGTACACATTAACCAAAGTTAATGTATTCCTAGCATGACAATAACATTGTACTGTTTCACTAATGACAATAATGAGTTTGGAAAATGAACTAGATGAACAATATTGTTATAATAATACTTCTTTCTATATTTATCTTTAAAATTTGAGAAGTGTTACACTAAGTATCTTTTCTCAAACTCATCTGTAATATGGCTCATATTTTTCTGGTTGTAATAAATAACCTAACTTAAACTTACAATTTGTACTAAGCTCGTCTTGAATTGAAAATACGAATTTATTTTTTATTCTGACGAAAATTTAATTCAAATTCTGATCATTTATTTTGTTACTCCTAAATATTATCTTTTGAATTACCATAAGATTATTTTTCATATTATTTATCATACATACAATATTTCCGAAAAGATTTATATTTTATGACATTTGTCCACTCTATATATACCCTATCTGTCAAATCTCTTGCGGATTTCCTTCCAGGCTCTTACCCCTTTCATTTCCATTCATCTCTGGCTGCGCTCCAAAATCCTACTTAAGATCTCCAACAACATTGTCGTGGAGTAAGCGACAACGGCTTGGTGTAATTGTATCCCCGGGTGGCGACTAGGGACGACAATATGACGCAGAACAAGTCAAATTAATAGAAAATAGGACAACGATGTTAACGGTAAAAATACATGAAAATTAACACTAAATTGTATGGTAAAAAACAAACTGGAGTGATGAAATTAAGGGAAGACGATATTGATTAGAAGTGTTAAAAATATAAACTACAATTGAATTTAAAATACATGGTCAACCATTAAAAATTGATAATGGATGTTCTTTTTTATTTTTATGTAATCGCATGCAGGACAGCAGAGCCGGTTAAGACCAGTGCACTATATGACGCTCAGCCAGAGAAGCTGGACGCTGCATGCGGGAAACGTGTGTTGTGTTCATGTTTGTGTGTGGGTTGAGGAAATCGCAAGTGTATAATTTATCTGTTTCTTGAAGAGATCCAGATTGTAGGAAGGAGGAAATACAGACGCTGGAAAAGCATTCCTAAGTTTAACGGTGACATTAAGGAAGGAATTTTGTAAGCTGCCAGTTCTTGGTTCGGCAAGCGTAAGACGAGTTTATCGGTTGTGGGTGGGTGCAGGAGGAATTAAGTCTTTAATTTCCGAAAAGCATCGACCGAATCTATAAAAAATTTGAATTATTGTCCTGAACAACGTCGGGTACAATGCACAAGTTCTTAGTCGCTTTAGTAAACGGGGATGTCAGTATTTTAACTTTTATGTAACCCCGGAAGGAACAATCAAGGAAGATAGGCACCTAATAAGAACCATGTCAGATAGGTGAGCCCAATGGATCGGTCACATCATGCGCCACGATGGTCTTCTTCAGGACATTGTGGAGGGGATGGTTGAGGGAAGAAACTGTAGAGGGCACCCTAGACGGGAGTATTTGCAGCAAGTGTTCGAGAACATGAGTTATAGCTCTTATGATAAGCTGAAGAGGGTTGCGGAAGACCAAGAAGAATTTAGATCGAGATGCAAAATCCTGTTCCTGCAAACCAATCCACCGGATTTATGCTACAAACAAATGTTCCAAGATTCTAGGTAATATATTTTTTTAGTTAAATAGTCAGAGAGTAAGCTTAGCTTTCTTAAGTATATTTCTTTGTATTTATAATCATAATTATTTTTTTACCATCAGTACGCAATAATATGAAAGAAAAAAGGAGTGTTTTAAAACAAAAAGAAAACACCAATTGAGGGGAGCAATAAAGAAAAGAGAGGAGTGCTTGTTATTTTATTAACCCAAGTATGACCGAACGTTGTTTGTTGTCAATGAAGTGGCGCTGGGGTCCCTCGGGGAACAATGGCGAGTGGATGACGGGGGCGGTGGTGTAGTGGCGCTCGGAACATCCATCTCTGTCGTCGCCTGCGGCCGCTCTAATCCCAGCGCCTCTCGCCGCAGGATTAGGACATGGAAACGCAACCTTTGAGAGTGTTACAAAATACACCATTTGATGTAAGCGAGTGTACGAAAATTTCATCTTGCTTTCTTTATCAATAGAAGAATTAAGCGTATTTTATAGACAAGTATTTCGTACATTGATTTAATGTGGATCACACTGAGCTTTGATTCACTTGCTGGAAGACTATAGTAATGCGACCTATGAAGGCTTCGTTAGTTCTCACGTGTACAAACGAAGTGGGTTTCAAAATAAATGATTAAGATATTAATAACATTAAGCATTTTTCATTTCAGCTATCAATGTATGTTTCGCCGTAAGACATTTCTGCACCCACACGTCCACCTGGTGATATATTTTATGACTAACGATTACCACCAGGGCAGAATCATAAAGACTTAAGGAGATTACAGCTGTAGTATCCGAAGCATATTTTTAGATGATTTCTTAATTGCATAATTTTAACGACATAAGATAATGAACATCTGTTCTGAATTTTGAAGATTCGATCTTATTCTGAAAGCTCTCGGAAACCATTTATGTTTCCATTTGGACCTCCGGGCATAAAAGTGTTCTGGGACAAGGCATTGGTTATCTGAGCTTACAGAACTGTTAAAACGGCATTTTACGGTATCCATGCCTGAAATATAGAGCAGAATGTTAAAAAAAGGTTTCAATATTAGGAACCATATAAAAAGATGGAAGAAATAAAGGCATTGTTTATGAAATATAGTTTTTTTTTTAAATAATGAATTGTAAGCAACCATAGTAAATGGTAATTAGATATACACATACTTTAAATTATATTCTTTATACGCATCAATTCATTCAGAAACATATCGGCAGAAGCGGGATGCGAACCGCGGGCCTTGGAACCACCCTTTGCCCAGGTCTTTATATACCGCTTAGCCACCTCGGTTATTTCTTTGCGTGAGCTGACACGCGTTAGAACTTGTATTTATACCATTACAATCGTATGACTCATGCAAAGAAATAGCTGAGGTGGCTAAGCGGTATATAAAGACCTGGGCAAAGTTTGGTTCGCATCCCGCTTCTGCCGATATTTTTCTGAATGAATTGATGCGTATAAAGAATTTGATGTATAGTATGTGTATATTTAATTACTTATAATATTGAAACATAGTCAATGATAAAAGTAGATTAGAATATTAAGAAAATAACATAATATTCTAATAAATATTTAATCCATATAGTAAAAGGTTTTCAGTCGCTCTCTTTTGGGAGGGCAGTGTTGAGTAGTACCACGCCACACTTATTTAGGATTACACCGCGAGGGATCACTAAATTACTGTATTATGAAAAATAAAGGCTGCAAAGAAAACAGTGCTTCAGGGCCGCTCCTTTGTTTTGCATACAGCTTATGTCCGCTCTAAATTATGATGTCGGAACAGAGTGGAAGAAAACCCCGCGAAATGTACTTTATTTTAGAACATTTTACTATATTTATTTCAACTATCCATTCTTCTCTAAGCAACGCGCCAGACCAACGAAAATATACTCATTGTGAAAGAAAAAAAGCTCTTACAAAACAGATTGAATTATTTCACACTTTCAGTATTGTACTGTTCATTCATTGTTTTTATTATATTTTTTATTTCATATTTAATTTATAAATTAAATTTTTATTTTATTTTCATATACAATATGATTAACAACTATGGAACATTGTAATCGCATCACTTAGAAAATAAAGTATGTTTTCTTTTTTAATTCTTCTTCTTCGTGTCAGCGACGTGAAATTATTTCTGCGCAGCATCTGGCAACATCGATAGCCCGTGTGTTGCCCAGCATTAGGTCTATTCAATTCGATGTAGGGTATGACTAAGGATAGCATACCCAATGACAAATTGAGATATATTAGATTGCTTAATGAGCATGTTTGTCGCAAATATACCTTACCTTGTACGAGTACCTAACGTAACTTTTATACAAGCCCAAATAATCCGTTATAATGCTGAATTTTCTTCGGTATAATAATATACTCATCATCAGTCTCTATCTGTCCACTGTTGAACGTAAGCCTCTCGCATGAGTCTCCATCCTCTTCGATCCTCTGCCTTTTACATCCAGGCCACTCCCGCTCTTTTTCTTATGTCATTAGTCCATCTTGCAGGGAGTCGGCCAGTTCTTCGTTTGCCAGTTCTTGGGCAACACTCTTATACTTTTCTTCCCCATCGCCAACCGTCTTATCGACAGATATGTCATGCTCATTGCCACTTGAGTGTGCCTATTTGTTGAGTAGCCTTCACTACTTGAGTTCTTCTGCGGATATCCTCGTTTCTGATTCTATCTTTAAGCGATATAGCACGCTGGGTGACATTTATTTTATGGGTAAGACTTGCTGTTAGATTCCACGTCTCTGCGCCATAAGCTTATACAGGAAGGATGCGTAGGTTAAAATGATAAATAGTCATATTTCCCAGAATTTTGACCCGAATTTAATTGGAGGAACATAAATGGAGGGAGCATTAGGGCTATCAACTGACAATACTTGATGAAACAGCAGAATTTAAATTTAAAATAAATTTTAATTACAAAATCAACATACTAAAAATATTTAGTTTCGGCCTCCTTGGAGACCATCTTTAAAATTATTATTGTAGATGGTCTCCAGAAAGGTCGGAACATGTAATCGTTCAAAATAAATGTGAATCAAAACTAAATATTTTTCATTTGTTAATTTTTTCATTAAAATTACAAATAGAGGTTCTAAATCACAACACCTATCTAGGACAAGTAATTCAACTAGGACGTAATTACTTCTTAAAAGATATCGACAGGCTTATTTTACAACTGGGATGGGCAGCATTTGGAAAACCAAAGTAACATTTTTAAAGCAAAAATTCCGCAATGTCTTAAAACTGAGGCGTTTAACTAATAATATACTCGGTGAATAAAAATAACTGAGACTATCCCATATTGCATTTGCGTGTGAGGTTATCGCTCAGTTAAAGCGCTTATATACTTTTATTATAACGGCCAGGTCATAATATAAAATCGTTGCCATTTTCGGTGAAATGGTAAAATCAATTCGGCCCGCCAGCCAAACAATCGCAAATAATAATGGGGGGAAAAATAAAAATGGCAACGCTGCAAAAAATGTATTTTCCAATGCGGCTATCCCGATAGTAATTCGCGAAATGACGATCTTTATCGGAAAGCAATAAATAAGCATTAACTGTGCAAGTTTTGCAGCGGATTGTTTATGCTGGAATAAACAGAATTATTTAAATGTTTTGATGACTGCATAAGAGAATCACACAGAAACGAATTTAAGCCCGAATTACCTTCTATATTAAATCAATTCGGTTCAAACAATAGCAGTTTGAACCTACCGAACCTCGAGCGTCGCACCTTTGCTCTATTATATACACACTGCGCTGTCCACACGATCATACTCCGCCTGGACAGATATGCGAAACTTGATGTATTTATACCATTCTTATCATCATATGACGATAGATGTCTCTGTAGTATATATTCATAGTATGTTTATGATTATTGTATGATTCAATATGGTTCGAATTTTTTTTTTAATGGAGACTTGTATGCATGTATTAACTTACTAATAATATTGAAATAAATATCAATTATCTATAAAATAAGATAAGAATATTGAAAAATATTCTAATAAAAAAAGTATTAAAAATAATCCAAATAATAGTAGTTTAGTTACTTAATCTAATAAGATAATTAACTTTCATTCTTTAATTACATACTTAGCATGAGGTTGTCATTTATATTTGCAGCATTTATTTTGCAATTATAATCTCTTTAACGGGTCATTTCTCTTTAGCACTTCTGTATGCAGTGGCTACAATTGTTCAGAGGGAATCCCTGTGGACTTATCAGTAGCTAACTGATCATAGTCTTGATAATCGCATTATCAAGAAGACATAACTGTCTTGAGTTTGATGCAGTGTGAGGCGCGTTAAGTCCAGTTAAGTTCCATGCATTACTAAGCGTTGTCCTATTTCCAAATTGCTCCACATACTAGAGCCAATACAGTCCAAAAATTAACACGTATTGTACTCATTATATTATTGATACGTATTATTTGAATTATTAACATTTATTTATTTACCCTGTTTTTACATGGATAACGTAAAATATGGTCTCCGTTTAGGTGACTTTTTTTGGGGGCCCAAGGCCCCAGGGCCGGTCGCCTTGTACCTGCGCTCCTTGGGAGTACTTACCATGGCATTGTTTTCAGAGTACTTTCTCGTTATATAAGTAACGGGCTTTGGTGAGCAACACCAAACGTAGGTGTAAAAGTTATTAGTTCAGACGTAAAATTTTTGACTTTTTGACTTATTCGCTGAAGGTCGTGTGTGTACAGAAAAAGCATGGTAGTTGGACTCCGTAGCGATGGGGTCGACATATCCAACCGGTCCAGGCTTCTGTTTGATTATGGTAAAGAGCCTTTCCCTACTTAAATCTAATATTAGGCAATGCCACAAGTCCTGCAAGGGGCTACCGACATGGGCAGTCTGAACTATCAACGAGGCTAAGCTTGAAGAGTTTAGCCTTAAAATAGCCGTGACCAATCATGAATTGACTAGTCTAATAGCTTGGAATAAGCCACGACATCTCCATTCTATCGCGGACGGGAGACTGCAGTTGCGATTAACTCGTAGCCTTCCGCAATCCGTCATTTGTCAAGAGACAACTGAGCTGCATAGTACTTCAAAATTTGTCGAAACCATTTTATGTAGGAGAGAGGGTAGGGGTGTTATTATCACAGAATGATAAGAGAACGAGACAGATAGGGTTGCATGGATGAAGAAAAAAATGATTTAGGTTTTCTTTTGTTAAAATATAGCTTTGACTTTCAGCCATCATCATAAGTATAAAATATATATTTTTCTCTAACAACACCCGATAAAATAATTAAATGAAAAATGATTTTTATCGGAAAACAATAAAAAAGTTTTAAGTGTTGAAGTTTTTCATTATATTGCCAGAGTTCTAATAAAGCAATTTGATTGTTGTGCTTAGTTAGAACAAAGGGGGTGATTGTCGGACGCTTGGCGCCTTGTGATATTTTATAGGGAGATATTTTAGTATTATTATATGTATATTGTAGAGTGGATATCTTAAGATTTTGCTCGGACCGGGATATTTTATTATTCTTCATTTATTTTCCAACAAGACGAGAAAACACTTTTCTCCTTTGTGAAATTTTCCATACATTAAAATACAGAGTAAAATCTTTGCAAAAGAGTTGTAAGCAAACCTTATTTTTCTATGTATATTTATGAATGTCCAAAACCAATAATTTTTAATGATGATTCAATATTATTTAAAAAAAATTAACAATAAGTTGAGTATGACCAGAACAAAATAACGCTGTTTGTAGAATAAGATGATTTCTTGCCATATTCTTTACATATCATCATTATCATCATTATCATCATTATCATCTTTATGATCATTATCATCATTATCATCATTATCATAATTATCATCATTATCATCATTATCATCATTATCATCATTATCATCATTACTATGTCAGCTCCCTTAATTAGATCATGAAGTTGTCTCGAATTGCCACTTTAAAAGCTATATTAGCCGCCATAGTCTTCGCCTCATCCCATGTGAGTTGTAGTTGCTTGAGGAGCAAGTCCCAAACGAAATAACCCCTCGAGAAGAACATCGGAATTTATTTTAAATAAAAGAACTCACAAAATTCGGTCGTCTGCCCTGGACGTAACATTCTGCTTACCTCACAGATCCCGGACAGACTCTGACTGAATAGCCGGCACTCACTGTGCTGAAATGAACCTAGTGGCACACTGCCGAACTATGTCACCCACATGATTTCCTTACACGTAGCAGGTCACTGTCTCTAGTGAACCGGGAGGGAACATTGAACGTAATTTCATGCAATAATGTCAAGTCATCGATTATGGAGTTCATAATTTTAAAAATAAACAGCAAGTCAGTCACTGTTCTACGTCTCTCCAATGTAGATACATTAAGTCGCCTCTCTATATCTTCATAGGAGTAGCTACCTCTCTCAAGGCCGATCAGTCGTGCAACTCTTGACAAGAAGCGATGTTGGACTGATTCAATCCGGTCGATATGAGTTAGATAGTAGGGAGACCATATAACGCTAGCATATTCTTGCTGCGGACGAATCAGAGAACAGTAAAGGACCTTGATGGAGCTCAGGTTTTTAAAATCCTTAGTGATTCTATTGATAAAACCTAGAAGTTTTAGGGACTTGTTCACAATACTATCAATATGGTCGTGATAAGATAATTTACTATTTAGGGTGACGCCAAGGTCCTTTATAGTAGGAACATTAGAAAGGGCAACACTGTTGATGTTATAATTAAACTTAATAGGATTCTTAATTCTGGTGAAAGAAATAATTTTACATTTATCAATGTTAAGGTGTAGACAGTTTGAAATGCACCAGTCATTGAAGCGATTGATGTCATGTTGAAGTAGAAGACAATCATTAGGAGATTTGATTAATTTTAGGACTTTGTTATCGTCTGCAAACAACCAGAAACGTGTATGCAAGAACACATCACTAATGTCATTTATAAATATGTTAAATAGTAATGGAGCAAGATGGGCTCCTTGAGGTACTCCTGATGTGACACTGATAAGCGACGAAAGAAAGTTATTTATTCTGACTTGCTGTTTTCTATTATGAAGACAAGATTTGAAAAACGATAATAAGGGGTCCCTAATACCAATAGATTGCAGCTTTGCATGAAGAACTGTGTGATTGACTTTATCAAAGGCTTTGGAGAAATCTGTATAGAGGACATCTACCTGAAGATTGTCCTCTAGAGCCCTAGTAATGTTGGAAGTAAATGAAAGCAGATTAGTTGTAGTGGATTTGGCAACTCTAAATCCATGCTGTTGGTCAATCAATACATTTTTAAATAATATTGAACGGCTGTCAGATCCAAACAAAACACGCGCCTGCAAGCGCTATGTCTAATAGTTACTTAAATCTATAACTTTTAGTAACATTTTTATATATGCGTGTCAGACGAACAAACAAAAATATGAATCAAAAGATCGTATATTGACGCTTCTCAGCACAAACCTGCAAGAGCTACTATACATAAAGTTGATATTACTAACTATTGACAAAATTTTATTTGGCGCTGCTTCTTAAAATCTGCCTGATTTTATGTTCAATAAGAAATACAAGTTTACGATTATTTATCAATTGGAATGATCCGATCTCGAAAGAAAAAAGCCCAAGTGCGAAGACAATATTTATCCAAAATGATTTATCTTTTTTTTTCTCGACTCTTTTCTTTTATACGCAATAAATCGCGACGCATACGTAAAAATACGCATCGCCTCTTTTCGATGATAGTATAAAACCCTTAAATAAGCTTTAAAATAATCTAGATTGTCGCCAGAGGGTTCACATTCGCACACAGCGTCACTGAAAGAATCCATCGAAATGTATGGGAGAGCATAAAAGGGCTACAAGCAATAATCGTCCCATCGCGATTATGGGAAAGCTGCTGAAATGTTTTGGCTATATGGTTTCAGCAGGGCCATTGATGGAAAATTTTGGGGATTGAATGCAGGGCGTTGTTAGTGACGAGGTTTTCTCCATTTTTGTGAAAATCGAAAGATACGAAGGGCAAAAAACTTTACTTTAAAAACTTTAAAACTCTCAAATAGTTTAATTTTTTATGGAAATACTCTGCTCTTACTAAGTTACGTTGAGGAAATATATTACAAGAACCTTTTATAATTGTTTTAAATGATTTATGACAGGCAAGTTGGATGGGCAGTATTTGGAAAACGTATGTACATTTTTAAAGCGAAAATTCAGTAATGTCTAAGGCGCTTAACCAATGCATCCTCTTAGTATAAACTTATAGTGCAGGTATGTAGAATCTAAGAGCAAATATTAACCATAAAATGAAGGCCATCCAACTTTCTATGGAGAGACCCATGCTCGGAAAGTATTAAAAATATGTAATCTGAAACAAGGATATTCGAAGAAGAGCTGCAATAGTGGAGGCTACCCAAAGAATAAGCATACTCAAGTTGTAATGTGATATATCTGTTGAAGATACGATGGTCAATTAGAAAAAAAGTGTTGGAATTTTTCGGCAAATGAAGCGTTGAATCCTGCGAGATTTACTGACAATATTAAAATAATAGGGAGAGTAAAGCGTACTCGAAAGGCGTCGGTTCGAGAAAGACGAATACTCATGCGGGAGACCTGCGTTCGAACATTGGTTGATAATATCGATGTCATATTGGCAACGAATCTATGAAAAATATTCATACATTTTAGAAGTTATGTGTAAGAGCACCATTACTGTTGACGCTACCGACCATTAGTAGTAGAAGCAGGACACATCTATGAGACAATGGTCTAAGTGTGGCGCCCAAGAACTGATAAAAAATGTGTTTACCTAATTTCTGCTCGATGGAATTATGACAACATCAGAAGAATTGCGAGAGGAACTTTTATATTAAATATGGAGGCTTTAGAAGAGTGGAGACTTGTGCGGAAGGCCTTCGCTTAACACAGGTTGATGATGTTTCATTTTAATTGAATTCAGTACAATAACTTCTTAGGTTTTCACGGCCAGATTTAATATTGTGGCTTTTGGGCAAACTAAATCTTCAACCCTGAAGAAGACCCCTGCAATGGCGGTCGAAATATTGGTAAAAATAAATTCACAACACACGGCTAAACTTTAAAGCCACAATATCAATGCATTACTATGTTCACATGTGTTCTGTTATACTTTTGAGGAAAATAAATGAATACATAAATTAAATGCTTACTTTTTTTCCCGGCCCTGATTAGCACAAGGTCATCAAGGCCAGAGCCAGAGTGGAAAAAAATGACCCGCAGCGAATGTCCTTTTTGAGATTTTACGTCCCCATCAAAGTGACTAGTGAGGGTCGACACTGCGAGACGAGGATGTCAGGGAACCCATACATTATATTCTAAGCAGGACAACTAAAAAAAACATCTATTTAAATTGTTCAAAGGTTACATTTTAACGTACATATCGATATATACAAGTATATCGCCTAAAGGTTCATGTGGTAATATATGTATTTCTCGACGACCTTAACGATCTTATAAACTTGAAAACGCTATGAAAGAACGCTGCATATAGCATTAACCTTAATTTGTGTTCTTAAGATACAGTTCGTCGTGTATAACTTAAGAATCTTCTTGATTAGTTTTGTTAAAAGTTGATTAAGCATTCAATATAATGTTTGGAATAACGAGCTTTACATACTTCTTCGGTACTGAGAGTGGGAGTTTGCCGTTTTCTAGGGCCTTGTTTGAAACATTGAAAAACTAGAAATGCGTTAAATCTAGGCATAGTAATTCAATTTAAGATAAAGGGAATGCTTTAAATCTAGGCATAAGTGGTCGGCCTAAAAATCGTAATACCTTTTCATACATAGATTCTTTGAGACGTAAGAATCAACCCGGAAAAACGGTAATGTCAAGAATCTATAACTATTCATAGGACACAGTAACTTAATGGTATATTATATTTAGAGAATTAAATAGAGTGATTGAAAAAAATTAATACAAAGTGGTTTCATACAACGCTATACTTGTATTATTAATTAAATATGACAGTCAAAAGCTACCGCGTTCTAAGAGTATCAAATAAAATAGTTAAAACTACTGGTCTTAGCTATTTTTTCATCTTTCAGTGACATTTCACCTTCTTTAAACTAAATTTTGCAATGTTTATTATTTCATTGAAGGCATAAGAACTCCTGAACATCCTGAAAAATGGGAATGCCTAGATTCTGGAAATTCCCATTTTTTTAGGCCCTCATTATGGTATCAGGACGCAGCTTTGGAAAGGGGTGTGTAGGCTGGTCGACCATAAACCCTATACGGATAATGCGTTTTTATGATTATAGCCGGGGATACTGGGAAAGCGGCAATATGGCCGTCCGACTCGCTCTACGGATACATTAATGTATACATATTCCACTCACAACGTGTGCATCAATCCCAAGATGTATTAAAGTCTCAACTTATATACATTTCGGGCTTTTCCTTTCGCCTTAATGTCGAAAAGTTTTTTCAGATGTGAAAAAATTCGAACGGAAAGTAAAAAAAGATATTCTTGGTCAACTTTGTAGGCATAATATGTGTGTGTTTTATTTTCATCATACTTATTTGAAAAAATGTTTTTCTTAATTGAGTCATTCACTTATTATTCAATGTAAATTTAAACTTAATGGCTTAATATGTATAATTTTTTTAAATCAATTTAAATTTTTAAAATAACAAATTAAAGATATTTAGTTTTATTACTTAAATATACATATACTATACATAAAATTCTTTTTTCAACGCGTCAATCTAAGCACAAAAATAACGGCAGAAGCGGGATGCGAACCGCGGACCTTGGAAACCAACTATGCCCAGGTATTCATACCGCTCGGCGAACTGCGCCATTGCTATGCCCAGACCGACTAGCGTCGAAACTAGTATTTATATCATTGTTATCATCGTACGATAGATGTCGCTAGTATATATTCAAAGTATGTATATTTTTATTATTATTCAATCAGTCTTCATTTATTCACAAGCTTAATATTATTACTTTCCGACAGTCTATTTATTTTAGTAAGTACCACTCGGGTCTCGAACCAAACTATAGACTGAATGGATGAGAAATGACTACTTATAGTTCCTATAGTCCTACTTATAGTATAAAAAAAAAAAAATTTAATTGTTAATTTTTTAATTCGTGCAGTTTCACAAAGTATTGTCAGCTGATAACCTTAATGTGATTTTAAATAAGTATTCGATAAGTTTTTATTGCTACTGATACGTTTATTGTATTACTCACAAAATATTTACTTTGGCATTTACGTAAAATTTCAATGCTTAAAACAGAATTAATATAACCTTGCAAGCCATTGCATAGAGTGTAAATAACGGAAATTTTATTCATCACATAAAGTTTTACGTGCTTCCTTAGATTGGATATAAATATTTTCAGGTATATGTCTCGAATATTTAACGGAGATTTTTATTTCGCCTCCCGCAGCACCGCGGAGTACATTCTACATATATTTTATCAAACGAGTTTATTATTGCCATTCAGTTTATTAAATATTTTTAATGCAAGAAATTATCTTCCTTTCATAAAATAATTTTTCATTTTAAAACAATAATCTGCTACGAGTTCAATAAATTAATAATTACAAAATCTAAAAAATAACAATAAAACGTTAGTACAGTAATAAATTAAGCTGTAAAAAATAATCAAATTAATTATAATGAATTTTAAACGTCCTGCTGACGAATATAGTTATAGTTTAACGAGTATGTGAGCTTATTTAATTAATTAATTTATATTAACAAATATTTTAAAAAAATAATTTACCTTCGTATTGAGTTTTTTAATTTAATTGTGCTATTTTTTATATATAATTAAAACTATTTTTTTCCATAAACTATTTAAACAATATTTTATATGACATTCTAGAAGAACAATTTAATTTTAAATAATAGTTACGAGTTTCAAGTAGGCTTACAATATTTAGAGGTCTTACAGAACGAATGCGTGTCACCGCTAGATCCCGTAACCCGAAATCACAAAAGAAGTGTCCGTAAAAAAACAGCTTTAGGGTCTTATTTACGTTCTCCGCTGACCTAGCGTTAAAGCCTTCATACACGCACAATTTGATTAATATTTTTTTTTACCAACTATGAACTGAAATTGAAACTGTGGAGTCAGAGTTGATATATTTGATATCTCTCAAAAGAAGTTCAGAATTTTTCTTTACAAGCATAGTCGTCTGTATGGTAATATTGTGTTATGGGTGTACGAGAATAAATTTGCACATGTTTTCTATTTCCTCAATAAATGAACTTTGTTATTGCTAACTTCTTTTTTACTGTATTTTTTTTTATGAAAATTCATACAGAAAAATACCGACAGATGCTGATTCTGAAGTCTCATCTGGGATTCTATGATGCTTATCATACTTCTTCTTCGTAGTATCAATCCGTTGGATTTGTTAGCAGCAACAGAATCTCGCATCTCGATCTGCATTCCTCTCGGTTCTCCGCAACCCTTTTCAGCTCAGCATAAGCGCTACAATTCATGTCCTCAAATACTTGCTGCAAATACTCCCGTCTAGGGCGCCCTCTAAAGTTTTTACCCTCAACCATTCCCTTCACAATATCGTGAAGAAGACCATAGTGTTACAGATGACGGGCTCACCTCTCTGAGATGGTTTTTATTAGGCGCCTATCTTCCTTGATTATCCTGAGAACATCATTATTCGTGATGTGGTCTCTCCAGGAAATTCCAAGAATTCTTCTGTACGACAACATCTCAAAGGCCTCTAGTCTTTTTTTATCACTTTCAGATAAGCACCATGTCTCACAGCCGTACATCAAGATTATCATACTACATATGGCTAACGCTGCATGAGAAGTGTACCGCCAAAGTCATAGACAATAGCTTATTATTACAGGAATTCACTATGAATGGGTGGTGTTCACAAGATGACTTTCATTTACCACCAATATTGATCAATATGCCATGGATATGGCATTTTTACGGGTATTAGATATAATTCACAACAACCGAGGGTAATTAGGCTAAGAAATATAATACAAATATATTTTTAATCTCAATTGAGGGTCAAGCAACCCTCAACTTCCAGTTTGGTAAGCAAACGCTTTAACCGCTAAGCTTTTCAGGTCAGCAAATATATATGAAAAGAATATGGAAGGAAAGAATAAATGCTTATTCTTCTTGTTTATTTTTCCCTTAAAACACTGCAAGTTTTCAAGATACACCTGCATTTTTTATTTGTAAAGTGTAGACCGGTCCTAAGTCATATACGCAGGTATTTCAGGCGGGATTTCATACGTCTGAATATTTCAGGCAGATGTAGGCGATGGCCTCTGAAACTTCAGGAATATATTTATTCATCAGGAAATCCCCACTCTGTGCGTTGTATTCTATTACGGAGAATTTATCAAAAAGCTCAAGAAACTTTCATAGTCACTTGGGTACCGTTACAGCAAGGCTTCAAGACTTTCAGGAAAAAATACTTTTCTGAATTTTTTATTTAAATACAAACAACGAAATGACGTTTAATTTTTGCGTACGAAAATCGTATTTTGTAAATAACACATTTTTTTTGAGATAAGTCTTTACACAAGTGGAAAAAAGTTGATTTTTTCAAATTGTTTGAATAATATAAATTAACTAACTTGCAACAATAACACATTAAAAACGAGCTCTTTATCTTTGAAATCCTCCAAGTAAATCAAGTTACGTTGAACTTCTACATAAGATTATTTGACCTAGTCTCTACAAACATCAAACTTATCACATTATCCCATTTAAAGTTATAATTAACAAATATTTAAATGTTATTATTTTCTACTTTTTGGGATCTTGTTCTGAAATCCATTATTTATATATTATTATGTTACGGTTGCAGATATAACTAAGGATAAGCTTTCATTTTGGAAGCTTAAAAAAGTAATTGGTGAAAACTTGTGGTTTCCATATACTCCATATACTAAGTGGATATGTACAAAATATTGCAAACAATTTTTACTTTAAAGAGTTTCTAATAGCTTCAGTGAGAATTATAGGATTTTGTTTCCTGCCCATGCGTTAATGTATTATTTTTTAATGAAAAAAAAATATATACATACTTTGAATATATACTATAGCGACATCTATCATACGATGATAACAATGACATGAATAATAGTTTCAACGTGAGTCGGTCCAGGCACAGTAATAGCCCAGTCGGCTGAGCGGTATGAATACCTGGGCATAGTTGGATTCCAAGGTCCGCGGTTCGCATCCCGCTTCTGCCGTTATTTTTGTGCTTGGATTGACGCGTTGAAAAAAGAATTTTATGTTTAGTATATGTATATTTAAGTAAAAATAAAATTTGATTTATCTTTCAAAAAATATTGTAATTAAGGGCTTACAAGGTCTAACAAGTGAACCATTCATTTACTATGATTTTTCTATTGCACAAAAAGATATAGACTCATATACATTTAATAATATAACTCAATTATAAATAAGACACTCACAAAAATTATATTATAATCCTCTTCCTTTTTTGTCATTTTTCCTTGCTAAATCGTTTTTTTACATCTTTTCCTGTTTTGTCGATGATTTTGTTCTCCTCAATCTCTGCGATCTGAGACACTTGTGGTCTTCTTCTTCTTCTTTAATGTTTTTTTTATTTTTTTTATTCTCTCTTCATATATTGTAAAATTATGTATACTCTATGTTTCTTATTATTTGAACATTGGAATTTCAGTTCTGTGAAATAAATGTTGTACAAATCAAACATGTTTAATGTAAAATATATATTTTTAATCTAACGGGTATATTTAAAACTTAAATGATACTGATATAAATAGTACTTTTGAGAAGAAATTCAATTATTTTGACTCCAATTTTTTTGTTTCATGTGCATGCCTTATCCATTACGTTATGTTTCGTAGCAAATATTCGTCAGAAGGCTCTCATTTTGTGCGTTGTGTTCTATTAAAGAGAATTTTTCAAAGGCTGAAGGGTCCCGACTGAAAGTTTCATAGTCCGTTGGGTGCCGTTTCAGGAACACCTTCACGGTTTTCAGGATTTTCCGCACGCTCCGGCAATAAAAAAATAATATTTGTTGTTTTCTGTTTACTTTCCGTCGTCACGTACTTTGGTCCGAGTGATATCCATGACTATTTCATTTAAACGGTCCCTGAAAAATTTGAAGCAAAGAAAACGACATTCATAGGCTGCAACTTGTCAAATTTATTACTGACTGAAAATAAACACTAGTAGATTCTTAGGTATTGATTTAAATGCAAAGTAGTTTTACTGCATAAATGTAGCGTTATTATTGTCGTGTTTTGTACAGAAATAAAATATTGATATTCATTCAGTCTATAGTTTGGTTTGAGACCCGAGTGGTACTTACTAAAATAAATAGACTGCCGGAAAGTAATAATATTAAGCTTGTAAATAAATGAATACTGATAGAATAATAATAAAAATATACATACTTTGAATATATACTATGGCGACATCTGTCGTACGATAATAACAATGATATAAATACTAGTTTCATCGCAGGTCAGTCTGGGCATAGCAATGGCGCGATTCGCCGAGCGGTATGAATGCCTGGGCATGGGTTGGTTTCCAAGGTCCGCGGTTCGCATCCCGCTTCTGCCGTTATTTTTGTGCTTGGATTGACGCGTTGAAAAAAAGAATTTTATGTTTAGTATATGTATATTTAAGTAATAAAATATTGATATGTTTATGATATTGTGACTTTTAAGTTTAGCCGTGTGTGGCGAATGAATTTTTTCCAATATTTTGACCGCCATTGCAGGGTTGATGACTTAGATATATTATAGTTTCTTTTTGATATATTATAGTACCAACTGACTTTTAATAGTTCCGTCAAATGCATACAAATATTTTTCATGACAGGAACGTTTTATTTCCTTCACTGCAGATAATACATATAAACCTCATGACTTTTGTACGAATTTTGGAATCTGTTGTTTTCAAAATTATCTAAATATGTAATATAACACTTTTAGTTGAAAACTATAGGTGAAAGCATAAAGTATACATTTGTTTATTGAAATTACATATATTTACATACATAAAAATCAATTTACAAATCCACTTAATATATCTTGATCAGTTATAACTTAAGATATTCATTTTATTCTTTTTCCTCCTATATCCGTCCCTCATCCACTACAAATCATTGCCATTTGGTTTCCTGTCAAGTGCTCCTGTCTATTCCTCGTCCTAGGATATATTTGCATTTGAAGGTTCCCTTGGGAACATATATGGTTCCCGACAACCTAGAAAGCAAAAGTCCGAGTACTTGCAGAAGCGGTAGCTATGGTATTTGAGGCATATTTTAAGTGATTTATCAATCTTTTTTTAAGAAAACTGGATGATTAGTCCGATTATTCTGAAGCCTGGACCATTTTGTTTTAAGAGGCAGCTCAACCAACTATTATTCATTGTTACTCTAATGAAATTTATACTCTGTAATTGATAGAGATTATTTTATACAAAGCAAAAATAATGACAGTGAAAGAATGCATATTATATTTTAAGCATTCATTTTGAATGTATATTTGCGCACGTTGAAACTGATGAAGCTTTCATAGATTGCGGCGGGCTGCAAACTTCCATCAAGTAAAATAGTTCTTAGTGTGATTCATTTAAAAACAAAGCATGAAATTCTTATCTATTTAACTGTGAAAGAACTTTATCGTGACAAATTTTAAAGCAAATATTACTTAGGAGCCGAAAAAGCACCAAATAATATATAAAAAGATAATCATAATAATAAATAATTAAACATTATAATTTTGAAATCAATTTTGATTAAAAAATTAATAAATTAAAAAAAAAAAATATTCACAATTTATTTTAAATGATGACATGCTTCTGCATATAATTATGCAGTTTCACCAAGTATTGTCAGTTGATGAGCCTAATAAATAATTCTCACTTTCACAAGAGAGTAATTTAATAACAATAAATATATACTATCAACTTCGCAATGTCCCTAAATGAAATTGAATTCTGATAGTAAATTAAGCAAGTTTTGTCTTAAATTTTATTTTTACCTAACTATAAAAACTAGAGTGTTAGCATAGTTTTAGTACTTTTGAAATTGTTCCAATCCGAAAAATACATAGGTTTCTGTAGAACGAGCGTTGCAGAAAATTGTTTCAGAAACAATCAGTGCAAGCGCAGCAGTTTCAAGAGCTGACCGCAAAAACAAAAATCGTTCAAAAGTAGCCGAGCATCATTTAGAAATTATAATGAGAAGTAGCAAAAGTTTCAGGAACTTTTAGGAGGTTTTCAGGCGGATTCAGGAGGCGCCTTCACCACGAACCTCCGGGCCTTTTTAATGATTCACCTTTGTTTTCGAGAGATGTAAAGAGATAGAGAAAGTTGGCCCAGAAATAAATTCCGGCACACACGGGCCGCATCTCTTCAAATGAGCGAAAAACTTTCAACAAGGTACAAGTACATCACGGTGAAACCAATTATTGCCGGTGGGCAAGGTTTACAGGTAAATAGCTTACTTTTTAAACAAAAATTTGCTTACTTGATCCCTGTCAATGCTTTCATTTTAAATTATTTTTTCTTACTAATTCATAAAATATGTAAATACTTTTGGTGGATAGTATCTTTCATCGATAATATTCCAGTCATAGCCTGTTAAATTTTTAATAAACATAAATCGTTTTGTGAATAAAAACAAAGTGATAGAAAAATGCGTAATTCCTCTCTGCAATCCTTTAATAGCAAACGTCATGAGATCCACTCATCATCATCATCATCAGCCTGTATCCGTCCACTGTTGAACGTTAGCCTCCCGCATAAGTCTCCATCCTCTTCGATCTTATGCCTTCCGCATCCAGGCCACTTTCAATATTCTTCGTATGTTATCAGTACATCTTGCAGGGTGTCAGCCAATGCTTCGTTTACCAGTTCTCGAGTGCCACTCCAAAGTTGTCTTCCCCATCGAACGTCGTCTGTTCGACAGATATGTCCTGCTCCACTTGAATATGCCTATTCGTTGGGTAGCCATCACTACTTTAGTTCTTCTGCGAAAATCCTCGTTTTAAATTCTATCTTTTATCGACACTCCGAGCATGGATCTCTCTATAGCACACTGGGTAAGCTTTATTTGAACCACACATATTTACATAAAAAATCTATTTTGTATAGTCTTGACAAGTATGCACTTTATTGTAAGATTAAATATCAAAAATTCTTTATCATATTACGATTAAATTCTTATCATGGATTTATTTTAAAAATTGTAATCTTTTTTTCTTTTTAGTACATAAAGGATTTTATTAAAAGAGGATTGGTAGTGGAAAATCCATGATTTTATTTTTAACGACATATTTCGGATTATTGAATAATCCAATCTTTGTGTGATAAGAAAATCATTGAGGTAATTTAGTAAATTAGTGTTTGTTTATATGTTGCCTAATCATCACCATTTTCATGTCCTCTCTCTTAACTGGAATATATGAACATCACTAGCCTCCTCCAGAAAGTTCTGTCAGCCGCCATAATCCCCGCGTCAATATATGTCAGTTCAGCCTTCCGTATCTCCGCCGAGTACATTCTATAAATAGTTCCTGGAGGACTTTCAAGGACGGTGTGAGCCCGGAAACTTGATGAAAAGGCAGCTATAGTTAACACTCTCCTGCGGCAGTAGTGCTTGTCCCAGCCAAATCCACCTTCGTTTATGTTGTTAGATAGCTTTATTAATTAAGTGTTATTTTAATATTAAATTAATTTTAATTATAACATTAACAAATTAAAATATATACTTTTGATTCAGATTTATTTTGTGAATCAAAACTAAATATTTTTAATTTGATTATGTTTTAATTAAAAGTAATTTAAAATTATAATTATACAGTTTCACTGTGTAAATGTTCCAATGAAATTTTAATTTCACTTAGAAATTTTAATATAGAGTACAAGTTCTATACATTATTAAAATTATAACAGTAAAAATAATTTACATGGTAATTAGCAGGTAATGTTATTTTCCAGAATGCCAAATGTACTGTAATAAGGTATTATACAATATTTAAAAATAAAATGAAAAGGTTTTTGACACCTGAGCAATCAGTGAAACTCTTAAAATCAACTCTGAACGTTAATACTCGAATTTGAATAAAACCAACTCGACCAATTCAAATATAAAATATGTATTCGGGCAGCCAGTGGCGCATTTTCGGGAACTTTTTAATTAATCAATAGTTCGGAGTGGTTTATTTAGCATTAATCCCTCAGGTCACGCGCCGCCCTTTGCGGAATTTCACAAACTTCCTAACAAAGAAATTTCAGTCCCTGGATCTCGGTATTAAGACGGATTTAAGTGCACAGAAACGGCGGCGGATTTGATAGTCGACGATACAGAAAATAAAATTTGTTATTAAATTACAAGGTAAGAAGAAATGTTTAATGCGTATTCTATTTCTTAAAGATGATACGGTCAATAAATTATGTTACAATAAAGATGATTTGTTTTTAAAAGCGATGTGTTTAGGCACTATGTATTATTTTTTTTAATTTTTGGCCGATCGCCTTGTACCAACGCTCATTGGGAGCACTTACTAAGGCATAGTACTTTCTCGTTATACAAGTAACGGGCTTTGGTGAGCAACACCAAACGTGGGTGTACAATATATATAATGTGTGTATTTATTTATTGTCGTCAAATTATTTTGCTTACATCAAAGTTAAAAAAATGTAGAAAAAATATTTTGTTGTTGTTGCACAATTCAATAAAATAAAACCGTATTAGCCTATGAATATAATATATTTTCTTCTTCCATATCTGCGTTTTATCTGGAGCATATAGTTGTCACTATATGCACAATAAGCCACTATAAAGTTACGTATAAAATAAGAGCCATGAGCTTGGAAACAGAAACTTTTCTATCCAGACTTATTTAGACTGTTTTTAACAAGTTTTTTTTTTTAAGAAAATCAAATGATTTCTTTTACGTTAAAAAAAAGTGAACTATCTGGTACTATGGAAAGCCTTGACTTCATGGCACTACAACAAATATACTTATCTCAAAAAATTTCACATTAAAGAAACATTTTTATTAAAAATACTAAATTTAAACAAAATACAACATGAACCAAAATTGTACATGGTTGGATACTTACCTTTTTCACTTCTGAGTCTCATTAAAATTTTCGATTAACAAATCAACTAAATTATGGCTCGAATACTAAAACAGTCATCTTTTCAAGTCTCCAAGCTTATGCTCCTAAGGTCGTCGGGAACCACATATGCTCAATGGTCAAAGCCTTTGCTTTGCAAGCCAAAATTCGTGGGTTCGATACCCGAAGCAGATTAAAAATATATATTCAAAATTTCAAAACGATTTCTGAGCTCTAAGATACTTTCTTGCCCGTAAAATACCAGTCGAAGCTTATTAATTAAAATTTTTGGTGGACGAAAGTCATCCCGTGAAGATCACCCTTTCATATTAAATTCCTGTAATAATAAAGATGATCCGTGAATCTCTCGGGCTTGACTTTGACGATCAACACTTCACATTTGGTGCTTAACCATGTGCACCATGGTAAGCATCACAGAATTTCACAGATGACACTTCAGAATTACATTCACCATCTGACGGTATTCTCCTGTATGTGTTTACATTTAAAAAAAGTTTATGGAAAAAGCATAGGAAGTGGCAATTAAAAAACTTTGAAAAAGTCGCATCAAATGATATGAAAAAAAATTGTGAAGAAAAAAGAATTAAACTCATAAAGCACACGAACAAAATCCAAAAGTTAGGTCAATAATTTTCAGACATAATTATAATTATTTTCGATAGAGAATCGTTTTTCGTTGGCGCCCACTTGAATCCATTCTTATTTTCTTCCAACGGAGGCTGAGTGCGCTAATAAAGTTTGCTCGTTAATTAGTTAATTAAAAACATGTCGAAATAATTTATTCATTCGTATGGAAATAACCCCGCCAACCCTTTGTGAGAGTTTTCGTCCATTTCCATCCATTTTCATCCGTTTCATCGGTTCGTTCTGTTTCGTCGGGGGAAACCTTCGAATGAAATATTGCGTTTATTATTTTAAATAACACTCGCAAATATTAATCGACTGAATACATTAGAGACCCTTGGTTATTAAGAAATGAAAGCGAATGCTTATTTTAAATCATTGGAATAAAATAGGAAACAATGAAAACAATTCCAACAATAAGCCAAGTCTCTAATACGAACATTCATTATTTTTCTTTTGAAACTTTTTTTGGTAGTATTTAATTCAATGAATGGACAGTTATGATTTTGCAAGCGGTCAGTAAAATAATACATAAAAACTTAATTAAAAAAATAATCATTTGTCAGTAGAAAAATATTAATCGGCAGTAAAAAAATTATAACTAAGCAGGAAATAATTAATGAATGATAATTAATAATAAGTAAGGTTAGGTTACGTAAAGTTTGCATTTAAAAAGTTAATTATTCATAAATTTTAGATTAATTTGTACCAATATTGAATATATTACTGCCATTTTAATTTTATAACTGACCACTTTCATACTGACTCAGTGGATACTGTCAATTCATTAAGTCTACTGCAGTCTCCTAAACAGACACCATATCTTACGTGATCCATGTAACAATAATCAAACAATGTAAATAAATAACTATTTATTATAAATATAACTCGTTTTTTTTTAAATTATATATTTTTTTGTAAACACATACAGGTGAATACCGACATATGGTGATAGTAATTTCTGAAGTCTCATCTGCGGGATTCTATGACGCTTACCTTGGTGCATATGGCCAAGCGCTGCATGTACAGTGTTGATCCGCCAACTTCATAGACTACAACCCGAAATTCACTCACCATCCTTATTATTACAGAAATTTACTATGAATGGGTAAAAATTGCCCCATAAAAGTCCTGGAGGACTCTGCGAAATGCCTTATGGTCACAGGTTCGATGAAAGGAAAATCCTGATCTATCTCCTTCTCGTGGGGGGGGGGGTGAGCGACATCAGTCGGCCAATATAGACAGGGACCGAATGTTGGCCGGAATAAGCTTACATCCAGCTAACCTCATCAGGTCATGCTGTTTAGGGCACTCTATTATCCTGGAGGTAGTAAATGCTCTCCAAAGGCGGATGAACCTTTATGGTCGACGGCATTAGGATGTGGAAATAAAGGGGAAAATACCACATTAAAGGTCTAAAAGACATCCCATGTATCAGAAAAAATTATTGCGTCTCAAGTTAGGATCAAGAAGAGTGGAGATCGAGATGCAAGATTATATTGCTGCAAACCAATCCACCGGATTGATACTACGAGGAGGACTGTAGAGACCACCCGTCTCTACAGGACGACATTCGTCTACCATGAATTTTTATTAATAAGATATGACTGGCATTTTTACGGATAAGGCATCAAATTCACACCAACCGGGGGTATTTTTGAGCTCAGATATCGATTAAAAATGATAATTTTTTTAATACTCGTCGGGGATCGAATCCACGACCTTTGACTATTGAGCTATATATTAGAATTGTATAATTGCAAAACTATATCCGCCGGCAAACATAAATTGTTGTAAGTATACAGTCATGATATCTAAATGAGGAAATGTTCATTAAAATCTGCCTCCTGCTTTGTTCGCAATTTGTCAAGTATAAGAACGACTAATGAGGCGGAGTACAAAAGGGAACAAGAAAAATAATAATTAGTGAACGGAGTAAGGAAATACTTAACGCCTAGTTGAAACTTCATCTTGGATGCAGCAAAAAAGCGATCCCTGCAACAGGGGTATCCAACTTAAATCAAATATTCGATAAACTATTTTTCCAGCATGCAACGTCTAGCCACCCTGTCTCAACGTCATGACATTGTTCCTAACCGGTCATGCTCCACTGCATGCGATTGCATAAAAGTTTTTCAGTTTTGACTAGACTTAAATTACTTATTTAAAATAAATTTTGCAAATTAATTGATTTACTTTTAATTTTTATATACTTTCTTATAGGTGGAGTATAATGGAGGGTCATCACAAATTGCTGCCACTCAGTTCATTATTTGCCATTCTACACGTATTTTTTTCTTAACATCAGAAATTCGACCTAAAAAACTCGTGCACCTACCTTTTAAATCACTCAATAATGATGACACTCAACTCGATGTAGCCTTAACGTATCAACAATTAAAACATAAGGAATAAGCTATTACAATCATTGACTCATTGTGAGATCTACGGTAGGAAATTGGAAATGCATTCATTCCCAATAACAACCTATTTGTATTTTCTACAGGAATCTGTAAAGCATGTAAGTAAATATCGTTAGGTTTCGTCACGCGAGCGATTTTTCTGTAAACCACATGTGTGAATGCCACCACACGTGTGGAGTTACATAATGAACGTTTGTTAAATATAATAGTTTTTTATGCATCATCTGATAGCTAAAAGATAAAAAACCAATGTCATATATGAAAATAGGTCAGATAAGTACATTCATGCTTCAAATACTTGTTTTTGAATTTTGAAAAAAAGGTTAAAGAAATCTACAAAACTCAAGAACTTATGAATTACTACACACCTTGCATATCTTTCTAATTTATCCGAGAGCTTTGCACTTTGTCCTATTCTATAAACAACGCTAGCACACTTAACCAATTGGAACTATTCTCTTTGTACAATCATACCTACAGACTCTAGAGATATGTTGTATTTATAGTTTTGATAGGTATTTTGCAGATGGCACATTCTGTTAATTTCATGTATATTATTATGAAGATTCAATCAATTTTATTTATAAACAAGTATTATTTATAAATATTTATTTATTTATTTACCTTGTTTTCACATGGATCACGTAACAAAAGTTCTCTATTAGGAGACTGCAGTTTCGACTAACTCGTAGTCTTTCTCAATCCTTCTCTCAAAAATGGTGGTATTGACAGATATTGTTTACAGGAAAATCACTCCTGTGACGAAACCTAACGATATTTATTTACATGTACAGATTCCTGAAAAGAACACATGTAGGTTGATAAAGGGTAAGACTGCAGTTCCAAGTTTCTACCGTAGAAGTCACAATGAGAACTGAAAGTAGCAAAACGATATATCATGTTTACCGATGTCAACGGTAGGGGAATCTTAGATGATATATATCGGCTACCGATGCGAAAGGGTTAAAAACAACTTATTTATTTAGTGTACCCTCTAAGTCCCTTCTAAGCTCAAAAATAAAAGGCACACGATATAATTCCAGTGATATCTTGTTATCAACGAGAGAAATTTTATGAAATATGATATTTAATGTAGATTTACATATTTTTTTTTACAAATATCATCTAGCTGTTGGTTTGAGTGTCATAGAGTCCGTAAAGATCAAAACTCTCTTCTGGTGCTTTTCAGTGTGTCTTTATATAAATAAATAATTTGTTTCGATTTTTTCAATCGATATTTCTTTGAAAATGGCCATTCGGGCTGGCTGAATCATGTCGTCAAAAAATACATTGTGGAATAAATTCTAAACATTCTTTTGTTTATATCTGAAATCATTTGTTTTTAAATTTTGCCACTCACAAAATAATATAAAAAATAAAGTTTCGCCGATAATTTCAGCTCTCGGGAAGATGGAAAATGCACTATGTTCGCAACCGCTAACCACTGAAGTGGCCTGAAAGTTTCGTCGGTTGTATAGCCTTCCGTTAGGCGCTGCGCTTTCCAGGGGCAATTAGCGGGCGTTATCCGTTATCCGTTACTCGTTACCGCAAGCTCGCCGTTTCTTATTCTTATTTACTCCCAACCCCACTGGCACAGAACCTCTCAAACTTCACACTCAGCCTCCGGGCGCTTGAAAACCTCAGACGAAGAGTTCTCCAGACTTTTTGACAAGTTTTCAAGATTTTTTTCAGCGCGCCTTGTACATTGGTTAATTTTATTTGAGATGGCTATCGCAATAACGACGAAATTTTTTAACTACTTTTTTATAAAGTGAACTTTATATTTTTTTATCGTTTTAAACGGTTAAAGCTCAATTTAGTTATTTTGTATTTATTAAAGTAAGAAGGTATCGTATTATATTCTTCTTTAGCCCCACCATTTCCCATCAACTGGGGTCGGCTCTTCTTGTAAACATTCGCCAAGTCTGTCTGTCCTGCGTTGCATTCTCGGTCAAGACCATAGTTTTCAGATTTTTGTTTACAGTTGCAGTGGTCTGCCAGGTCTTCTTCTCAGCGTGGATATTTTGAGGATTTTATTCACCATGTGGTCCTCATCTTTCCGTGTCACATGCCATACGATCTTAGGCGATTTTCAGGTATGGGAGCCACCCGAAATGAACTCCAAATATGCTCATTCCGAACTCTGTCCACTCTAGTCACACCGCTCGCCCACTTCAGCATCTTCATCTCTGCCACATAAATTCTATACAAGTCACGTTTCAGTGAGGTCCAACACTTCGTGGAACATAGCTGGCCTTACAACAGTTTTGTAGATTTTACCTTTGGTCCTAACTGGAATCTTGCATCACACAAAGCCGCTGAAAGGGACTTCCATTTCAGCCATCCTGTGTTTATGCTATGCTCCACGTCGTATTCAGTTTTTTATCTCTTTAAGTTTTTTGGCTTGGAGTTCGTCAGGAACCATATAAGTTCCAAGGTGTACTTTCGTATGCAGAGTTGTCTATAGAAAAAGTATATATTTGCAGCTGACAAAACTAAGTGGTGGCAATTTGTGGTAACCAAATTCTCCATGTACGTAAATAAGAAGAGAAAACCTCAAGAAATGCCTTCACACAAAACATAAGGCTTCCAATTAAAAAAAAATGGTTTTTATAAAATTGAAAGTTATAATTTTTTTCAGTTTTTGTTTAACCTATCATAAATACAAAATTTGTATTTTGTACATGTTTAATTATATTTATATTTTTGGTATCAACAAAAAAATCGTTTCAATAATTTTATTTTTGCTTTATAAACGACCTTTCATAAATATCACATACACTCGCAATTGGTAAAAACCAATAATATTTAAAATAAATATATAAATTAAAACCCCTTCTTAAATATAAATATATGATTATGATTACAATATGGCACCGTATGGTCCTCAAAGAAACAGATACCGAAAAAAAAAACAATTTATTTATTTATTAATTTTAGTGATTAAGTACTAAGAAGAAATCAATAAAGATCAGCAACATAAGGTTCCAATGCTCAACAAACAGATTATCTATCATCCTGAAAGACTGGGATAAAGGCATTATTTGGTAGATATCCTGAACTCTTGTTAGAGCATAAACTCACACATAACAATAACCATGTTAATCACGTGCTCCAGTGGAAACAGTTATAGCATAAACATATCATTATTTTTTGAAAATAGTATCTTTTAAAGTATATTTTATTCTCCAGCATTATATCAAGAATTTCTTGGCATAACTCGAGAATAATGCTGAATCATTGATCTGTAAGCAGTTACAAGTTGAAACCTGAAATGTATTTTCTTTCTTTGTCCCTTTTCCCGTCGTGC
The DNA here is from genome assembly GCA_022606575.1 of Glossosoma conforme. NCBI lineage: Eukaryota > Metazoa > Arthropoda > Insecta > Trichoptera > Glossosomatidae > Glossosoma > Glossosoma conforme. The sequence goes on along the minus strand of JAGTXR010000058.1, from coordinate 1,647,449 downwards.
AGTTTGGCACGAGAACTGGACCGTGCTATGGAACAAATTTCTTGAGTCAAGTGTTCAGTTCAATCTGAAGAAATCTCGAGCTACCCGAATGCACCAAGATGCATTTAAAACCGCATTTCAAGCAAAACTTTGACAACTCCAATTATGCAACACATTATTAACAATAACTATGTTTATTTATGTGTGAATTTGTTGTAGATTTTTTCAAATAAATTACCTGCTTTGTACTCTATTATGTATTATAATATCATATACTAATTTTTGTGATTTATGGACTCAAATCGTACATGAATCAAAAGTGAAAAATCAAAAATTAATGTGTGAAATAACAATTTAAAAAAATATATCAATAATGTGATATAGTTTATACAATATATTGAAATATATTGAATATAATATATGTTTTCAATTCATTATTTTTATTTTATAAGTCAAGGTAACTTACGATTATACTTATGCATATCACCAAGTATAGTCAGTTAATAAGTTTGTTGTTTGTATAAAATAACATTTCAATATTGTAACCACGCACTTTTAAATGTTGTTATTTAACATTTTAAAAATGTTTTATTTGTTTAATGTTCGTAGTTTTTTATCATTGCGTACTTAATAAATAAAATATAAATAATAAAATAAAATTTTAAATGTCTTATACTTTTAATTATACTATTTTTATTGTCGATGCAACTTTTTATTGTTATTCTTTCCATATGCTGCCTTTGTTATCATCGAAAATTTTAATAACTTACTTACATTCTCTTAAGAAAAAAAGCGACTCCACGTCGAAGGCATCATTAATTTAACGAGTGGTGGAGGAATGAGCAACACATAGAGTTTTTCAGAAGCACATTGACAAATATATTTCGAAAAGCTTGACAAACTTTTGGTCCAGGGCGAAGCGTGTGCTGTCAGACCCCAGCCGGATTACAACACGCTACTCATCGCGGTCGGAACTCAACTGATTACTGGCCACTGGGCGCCCATGGTTAGTCACCCAACGTCAAAATTCATCCACTGGCGATCCACATAACTACACCTATCAAACAAACAAAATGGCGACACATGCGTGTCCGACGAGCAAAAAAAAATAAGAGACGAAAGACTGTATATCAAGGCTTTTCAGCACCAGCCTGCAAAGGTTATATCGATCTTATATCAACAGGTGAAAATTTTTAACGTAATGTTGTATTAATTGAAATATACATGTCACATTTGTTTCTATTCTGTTTCATTCTACTCTGTTTACAAGAAATTCGTAGGAAAATAATTACGGATTACTTTTTTTTTTAACCATGAAATAAAAACTATCACTCGTTTATTAGAGATTTCTTATAAATTTGATAAAATCTGTACATCATATTTTTTCATTACTGCGGTGTGAAAGTCTGTATCAGCAGCTCGCTATCTACATCACAGATTTATAAATCGGCCCAGTCCACGAGTTACGTGTTACGAAACTTTTATCTCTCTATAATAAATTAATATTCATCTCTTCATCACGTGAGCACTGCTCCGCGTTAACCGGATTTTCAGAGGACCCGCCTGAAAATAACACGTGAAACAGAAAGCGTGCAGGTCGTAAAATGAGCTTTCAAAACCACTTTTTTAATGCGACGGTTTTCAGTAATCTACCATCATGAACATACGTTGTCAATTTTTTTGAAATTAGAATTTTAATTATGTATTATAATTTTTTGATGACTTTGTTGGAAAAAAAGGCTTACATATTTGCAATATACTGAAAAAATGAAAAAAATGAAAGCTGACACACCTCCAAGTAATTTTCAGTTCCGGAAAAAACATCATAATAAGAATTTCGGGTTTAAAAATGTTTCGATCCAAGACATACATAATGGCGACTGACAGAACTGAGTGATGAAATATCGTGGTGACCATATGTTCCAGATATGATGCAAAGGATATCAAAAGATTAAAAATTTATAATAATCGGCTAATACAAACGATTTTTTAAAGTAATATTTTATTTATTGAATAGATCTTGGAGAAAACCATCCCTTTACCGTCCTGTTTTTGAAGACCCAGATGGTGACCGGTTACTTGGCGCTCGCAAAAATGGAACAAATGGCCGATCGGTCAACGTCGGCTTATGTAATGAGTATTGTTCCGGAACCGAGATCGCGGTCCCGAAATTACAGCGTCAGCTAAATGGTGACGCCGGAATACCAAGGCTTAAGCACTGAGAAAGAGTCCACAGACCGGAGTTTAATTGGTACTAATTTATTTGATAATATTCCTTTTTTGTATCTTAGTATACAACATGAGTAAGCATATATAAAATTAATAATAATACATTGAATTTCATACACCGCAAATTCCTCGATACCGTTTTGGACCTTGATCCCTTCAATTTACAAAGAATGGCAGATTATTGGGGTGGACAATGCTTCGTGTCGATGCGTTAGAATTTTTTTATTTTATAAAATTAATATTAATAAATTGAATTTCATGCACCGCAAGTTCCTAGACACCTGTTGTTTTGGACCTTGATCCCTTCAATTTACATAGAGTGGAAAAATTTTGTGGTGGTCAATGCCCTGTGTCGTACCCGACTGTATGAATCGAAAGATTCCATCTAACATATAGAGTTTGATTATAATAATTACTTTAAAACTTTTGGATGTTTAATACAAAAAATTTATGTTAAAAATAACTTTTTGAACAAGCATGGTTGTCTTGATTCATATTTAGAATCCCAGCACCTGTAGTTTATTTTACTACAATTAGATGTTGTCATAAATTTCATATAAGATTGTATTTGCTGTGAATTCGTATGTGTATCAGTGTTGTAAAATATTAAAAAATAAAATGCTATGTAAAATACTGTCCAGATTTTGTTTTTAATTTTGCAAGCGCTTGTTTAAAAAATATTTTCAATCTAAAATGTAATTAAGAATAATGCGCCTCTCGGGGATTGTTATAGTGAAGCCCGGGCATGGAGAGGGAGAGGCCAAAAACTTTAACGAATTTATGGAATAATTAATTTGGCAACTCCCGCCAACGACTTTATAATGATAACGTGCCGTGAATGTCTGATGAAGACGCAGGCGGATAAGTCCACACCTACGGGAGATATGAAAGCTGTAAATAAAGAGGTTACAAAGAGGATTTCATGACGCTTGTTTTATTCGTGAGTGAAGGCATAATCATCAAATCACAGATAACATTACACAGTCTATTACACCGTAAACTTTTAAAATGTTATATTAATCATGGATCCATTAGTTAAGTGAGTAATATTATTCAGGATAGTATATTTACTATCCTGAATAATATTACTCACTTAACTCTCTATATACACTCATATGGCCCAACTTATGGCGCAGAGACGTGGAATCTATCAGCAAGTCTTACCCGCTTGGTGAAACCCTCCCTGTCCCGTCTTGTTATTGGAGACTTAGATGGGGACCCGTTACTAGACGCACCCAAAAAGCTTCTTATTAGAGAGTGGCTGAAAGCCTTCCTGTGATTCTAGGTACATCAGTTAGATGTTAAAAATACCTCAGTCTAAGGCTGCGAACCAAGTATACTACAGCGAGTCTAGAATTGCCTTCTTTGGTAACACGTTGCTAACCACGAAATACGTGGATAAGGAAATGGTAAGGTTGGGGATTCGATTCTGCAGAATGGCAGACATCAGTTAGGAGTCATTACTTGCGTCTGCATTCTTGCAGACGGACGCGCAGAAGCGCAAGTCTTACCCATAAAATAAAGGTCACCCAGTGTGCTATGGAAAGGTCCATGTTCTGAGTGTTTCTAAAGAATAAAATCCGAAACGAGGATGTTCGCATAAGAAATCAAGCAGTGGAGGCTACCTAACGAATAGACACACTCAAGTGGCAATGGGCAGGACATCTGGCGCAGAGACGACGATCAATGGGGAAGTAAGTATTGGAGTGACGCCCAAGAACTGGCACACGAAGCATAAAACACATTAAAAGCGCAGTTCTTAATAATTAAAGGGAAAGCCTAAACGTGAATGGATCTTTTTTTTTAATGTGCGAAAATAGATAATATAAGATAATAACTTCTAAGCGGTACAAGCCAATCTCATTTAAATATACATTTCGAATTGTCAGTTTTACATTGGGCCAAAGAGTCTGAATCGCTGTGAAATAAATGTCTTAATAATATAAGCTAGAAATGAAGTTTTAATACTTAACAATAAGAAATTTATTCAGAAGTGTCTTCTTTTCATTTGTGCTACCTACGATATATCTAACGAAAAAAGTTAATGTCAATATATTTCTGTATTTTGCTGCTATCAATCATGACAAAACAAGTTTATAAAAAATAATAAAGTTCGTTGAATAATATGATTTTTCTACGATGTGAAATAATGATACGTTAACCCATTTTAAAACTTTTGGCGCGAAAAAGTGACAGCGCCGCAGTTTCGCGCCTTAATTTGACACACATCAGCTGACGCCGCCGCCATTTTGAAAACAAATCACGCCGCGTTATTATTATCATCGCAGCTCGGGCCCAGCGGCGCAACATTAATCTTGCAGATGTATCGGGGGGTGGACACTGGGATGGGAAGGGCGTAACTGGAGCCGCGCACCCTCCCGCCCGCAATCCAGCCTGTGGTGTGGCTCTATGCTTGATTTCCCCGATGCCAGTGCTTTCCAAACAGTGTCAATCATTAAATTAGAGAAATAATTAATACCTTGTTTTAATAATGATCACATTGAGTACTGTTTCACTTATTGGAAGACTGCAGCTTATGCTAGTACGCTTATATACATTGTAACTTTTGAAGCCTTACTTGATGGTGAAACTGCAGTCTTCCAACAAATAAAACAATGCTCATTGTGATTCATATTAAAAAAGTGTATTAAAATAATCATATTAAAAAAGACCAGAGGCCTCGTTCCATTGCTCCTAATTAGCGGTTTAATTACTTGGTTTGCTCCGAAAGAGGACCTAGGTCCTGGAGACGACCAGGGGTGAAATAAATGGAGATCCCTTATCAGACTTAAGACCGGAGTATGCAAAACGAGGACAAAAATGAAAGCATGGCAGTTTTACAGCGGACCGACTGAATGTGACTGTGGCATAGAGCAGACCATGTCACACCTTCTGGAGTGTGCGCTGTGTTCAAGTAGCTACACCCAGGAAGACCTGATGATGGCCGGGAGTAATGCCATCGACGTCACCCACTTCTGGGAAGACAGGATCTGATCCTGTTGTTTCCGACACGATTATATATAGCGGTTCAGTCGAAGCAGCAAGGCGTGATTAGCAAAGGTGGTGACCTAAGCAAGTTTTGATCCTCACCCTATGTTTCTTAACTTTAGAGATGTAACTGCATAACGCAGGCCATGAACCACTGTTTGAGCATCGTCTTTGATACGCCTCGCCGACTGCGAGGGCAACTTGAGCATTGACACAGTTCCCTTTGGTTTCCGATCAGCACTGTGTCTACCATTAAGGATATTATTCCGAGAAACATATTACAGGATCCATATTTACGAGCGTGTTCAGTTCATCAATATCATTTGAATGCGTATTTATTTACTGAAAATGTGCCCCGTTAATACGGAAACGCAAAAAACAGTGAAATTTACAACTAAGAGTTTTAAAAACTTATTTGTAAACGAAGAGTCTGTTAGTTGAGTGTGCTAATTAATCGTCTATGGAAGCGATGTAACGTCGAGATTCGTCGGCGGTTCGTGGCGCCTTTTGGTGTCGAGGACTGTAGCGTGCTCCGAGTTGCCGGGATCTGGAGACTGATTGACGTTAGCCCTCGTGTTTATTGACGTGTCCGTATAGTGTTTCCAAAGGGTCTTTTTATTCTTTGAATACATAATTCGTCGAAAATCCTGATTCTCACTAAGCATATCAGAAAGAAATGAACTTATTTATATATAAAGCTTGCTCTATTTGGTGTCATTACTATGACTGGCTGTATATAGTAATGAATCTACAATACTATTTATGCTGTGATTTTAAGTCATTAGGTTCCCCATCAATAATTAATATAATTAAATTGCATATTGCCGGGCGGTAGCCCGTGTGGACAGTGGTCAAGGCATTTGTTTGGCAAGCCAAGGGTCGTGGGTTCGATACCCGGAAATTAAAAAAATATAAAAATTCCTGTAAAAATAATTATGTTGCCTGAATGTTGGGCTGTAGTTACTACACATGCAGCGCTTATCCATGGTCAGTAATAAATGTAAAAAAATTAAACGTTATAGGATCCACAGATGAAGAAAAAACTTATGAATCACTATCACCTTCTGTCGGTATTCTCTTTTATGTATTTACATAAAAAGTATAACTATATGACATCAAGAGGAGTTATATATTTCGATGTATATTTATTACTAGTGATTCATTATGAAATTAAAATTACTGTTCATATTTTATTAGCACTTCAAATATCAAATTTTCATCAAATTTAATGTAGCATCACATGTTTCATTGCTCGTAAATTATGTTCGATATATTTTCGAACATTAAATGAAGATGTTAATTGATTTTAATTATGATTAACAAATATTTTTTATAATTTGACAACTTATTTCAATTTTTATTATTACATATTGATACCAATGGGTAAATTGGTTAAAATCACGACTTAAGATTACACTCGTATATCTATAAAGAAATTCTAAAATGTACAATACAAAGTGTAACTTAAAACTTAGGCACGCGTTCACGCTAATGCCGAGAGGGTAGGTACTAGACTGACTGACAGGTCGCATGGGAGAGGTCCCTCCTTGCGCCGCTCCTCTATGCCGAGGGCTCCACTGGAGAGATTGCAAGTATATATTTATCTGTTTCTTGAAGAGATCTATATTGTAGGAAGGAGGAATCACAGACGCTGGAAGAGCATTCCATAGCTTACCGGTGGCATTAAGGAAGTAGCTTTGAAAACTGCCAGTTCTTGGTCGACCTATATTAACCGTGTATAGATCTTCGGCAAGTGTAAGACGAGTTTGTTGGTTGTAGGTGGGTGCGGGAGGAATTAGTTCTTTAAGTTCCGAAGAGCAGCGACCGTGGTAATAACGGTAGAAAAGACTGAGAGAACCAATCTTACGCCTGTGTTCCATTGATTGCAGGTTAGACGTGTCATTGTTTATGAAACGAATTGCTCTTCTTTGAATCAATTAAGTTTAGAAGGTATTTTGGGGCTAGAATCCAAAGGTGACTGCCGTATTCAAGGATAGGAAGGATTTGTCCTTTATATATATATACAAAGAAGAAGTTGTTTATCGTTGAAATACCTCAGTGATCTTTATAATACACCTAGTTTTTTGGAAGCGAGACCGGCTTTATACTTAATTGACTTAATAAAAGATGATGTTTTTGTAATAATTTATTGATAATGTGTTAGAGCTGGCAGTAGATCCATTTTGATCAGATAGTAGTGTTCGTTGGTAGATTCGAATATCTGGGACGTAAATCGTCCGTAACGAATGTTCTGGAGACGCCCGGTTGCCAATGACGCTGGAACAATTTCCTTTGTCCACGGGCGGTCATCTGATTCTACAGCCGCTAATCCTCCCTCAACTGACAGGTCGCTGCAACGCAGGATGAAACGTCGGACATACTACTCCCACGCCGGAAGCAGATATAGCTGAGGCGGGCTTGGTAAAGGACTGCTTTGCATTACACCAACAATATTCTAACTAAACTTGCCATTTGTAAGCAAGTATCATATCGAAATTTCATCGATTGTTTTCCTAACAGAAATGGACAAAAATGAGTATATTTTGATGAAAAAAGTGAAGAAAACTTTGTGATTATACTCGTTCACTTAAGAAAAAATAATAGGATAAAGATCCTAGTCAAAGGACTAGGCAACTTTAAACTATTATATTTTGTCTTGTATTTTTCATTTTTTTTTTATATAGCACTGCATATCATGATACACATAGTTATAACCAACTCAACCTAACTTACCTAACCTTTGCAAACTTACCTTATCTAACTTGTCTTAAATTAAAAAAAAACTGACTATAAGTTGATTGAAATAATGTTGATGTTTATTTTGTTACCATAAAAATTATTTAAAAAAAGTTGGGTATATAATTAAAATGAAAATTCTTAAAAGCGACCGAAAGAAGTTAAAACTATTAGTTTTAAAGTGCATATACCTAAAACTTATTTAAAAATCTAATTAATATCAATTACTTGGGGAAATTTTCAAGGATCGTTTAATATATTTTCTTCAATTTTTTTTTATATTTATTATTATTAATAAATCATTAAAATACTTAAGTGTTGATTCACCTCTTAGGCTTGAAAGTGTCGTGCTAATCATCCATTGAAAATTCCTAAACACAAATCACTCAAAATATGCCTCGAATAATACAACAGTCATCCCATCAAGTAACCGAGCTCCTGCTTTTAAGATCGTCAGAAATAATATATTATCTATCCCCAGGTAGATTTTCAGGTGTAGATAAGTACTGGGACCAGACATGGACAGTGGCAACTGATAGAACTAAGTGGCTGCAATTTTTGGTGAACATAACTTCCACATAAGAAACGGATATGGGATCAAAATCATATAAATCTGCAGCAAATACCATCATATATGAGGGGTAGCCAAGCCAAGACTAAGCTTCGAAGGCAGCTTGCTAGCGAACAGATTTGGAGTGGGAACCAAGGTACACTACAAAATCTCGGGATCCAACATAAAAGCGCTTTTCAGGACTGTAGCGACATGGGAAACTTATTTTACGGGTCACCCTAGTATATCATTTATTTTATTCTAGATCCTGTCCGTTCATTACGCTCAAAGCTGACAACTGATTTATTTCACCACCTAGGATTTTTATACATTTTTTTTTAATATGAATTACGCCCAGTATTAATTTAAAATGTTCTAACTCTCATTTAAAGTTTTTTAATTGCTAGTTTGACATTTGTTATCACACCGCCAACTTTGTGACGAGACTTTTAATTGGTGTAAAAAACTGTCAATTTTTTTTTTTTTAGTTTTGCTGGTACTTAACACATGTCATGATATGAGGTGATTTTCAATTACATGCAAATATCTGTCTAGGCAATAATGTCGACGTCATTAGGCTCTCAGAAAATTATTTGGTTGAAAACAATTTAGCCAAAAATACATTTTGTCGAAAGAAACATTGGCTGAAGGATATTTTGTCAATAGTTTATTTTATCAAACGAACATTTAGCCGAATATATATTTAGCCGAATGGAATTTTTTTAAATTATATTGTAACTGCTTAAATTCTTAGTGCGTAATAAATATTTCTTCTAGAAATTCTGTCAAAGTACCTTGTAAAACGATAATTTTAAGCGAGTATATTAAAAATTAATATGCCTTATCACTAGCATAATTTTATCAGTATTTTTAAACATAGTAGACATCATTTTACATACTTTAGAGAAAATAAAGCAGCGGAAACGCTGAAATTTAACTCTAAATCGTTTTTAAACTCAAACTTACCACTGATCTATTTCACCATTGAACATTCCACCGTATCTTTTCCATTTGATTATTGATGAAATATAGATATTTAATGGAATTTGTTTATTAATATTATTTTCTATTAAGTAAAAATAATATGAAACAAATATTTTCAATACAATTCATTATTTTTTCAATGTTTTCAGCATTAACTTTGAGATCCATTATAAATTAAAAATATATATTTATTTACCTTGTTTTTACATGGATCACGTAAGATAAGTTATCTTTAAAGAAACTGCAGTTTCGACTAACTCAAAGCCTTTCTCAATCCTTCTCTTTTTAAGAGATATTAAGGCTACGAGTTAGTCAACGCTGAAGTCTCCTAACGTGTGTAATTTTAAATATGAAAATGTTTTTTTTTATGATATTTTTGTGTTGAATTGAAAAAAAAACTGTCTGGGTTTTTAAAGTTATCCGTCTATTGAAGGCTCCGTCTCTGCTTTGGAGGCTGGAAGGCTTCGCGGGTGTTCATTTGTTTGAGATGTTTTGTTCGGAGTGAATAAGAATAGACGAGAAGGAGTGCACCGGAGTGGAAGAAGAAGACGGGAGACAGAAACGGAGAAAATAGAGAAAAATCGTATAAGGGGTAAAGATCCAGGAAGAAAGGGTGTGAATATTCAGACGAGATGACTTCGAACGCGCTGCATGAAAACGCTTAATGCACAGCTATTTTCAGGATCTGCATTTTTATGCACTTTATAAAAAAACACTCTACTCAAATATTTACTCTACTAAATATAAAAGTGCATATTTTATGAAAACTCTTTTAGTAACATCTTAAAATATTTTTTTTTCTAAATTTAACGAAATATTTAGTTCTTTTTAGCATTCACTTCGAGATCCATTATAAATAATAAACACTCTTTTTTACCATTTTATTTTTATTATCTTTACCTTTTTTTTGCGAAACTGCAGTTTTCTAAACAGTGACCATATCTAACGTGAAGAATAAGATTCATAATTATTTTTTTTCACTAATGATTACAATATTCTGAAGAAGCAATTTGTTATACTTAGATATTTATTTTCTTCAAGAATTTAATATCATAATTTATTAACAAGTATAAAGCTATTCAATATTCATAACACTATTAAGATTTATTGAAATTTATCTTTAAAATGATCTTTATAACTGTATAAGCACTTTTATGTTATAATTTAAGTGTTCATTATATTTCAAGGTCTTCATTGCTTTACTGGGTTTCAGGAATATTATAAAATATCATTATTAATTAAATATACATATACTATACATAAAATTCTTTTTTCAACGCATCAATCCAAGCAAAAAAATAACGGCAGAAGCGTGATGCGAACTGCGGACTTTGGAAACCAACTATGCCCAGGTATTCATACCGCTCAGCCAACTGGGCCATTTCTATGCCTAGACCGACTCGCGTCGAAACTAGTATTTATATCATTGTTATCATCGTACGATAGATGTCGCTATAGTATATATTCAAAGTATGTATATTTTTATTTTTTATTATTCAATCAGTCATCATTTATTCACAAGCTTAATATTATTACTTTCCGACAGTCTATTTATTTAAGTAAGTACCACTCTTGGAAGAATATTGAAATAATAAAATAATATTCTAATAAAAATTAAAAAAATCATATTATAAAATATCATTTATTTAATTATATCATTAATTGATTACTCAATTGTAATAAATTCGTAACTGAATCATTAAATTTGTCAAAATCATATTGCTTGCAAGTAAAATACTGACAAATCCTTGGGAAGTGTGAAACCGCGGTCTCGCTACTGTGGTTAACAGTTGATAAAAATGATCCATGTAAAAAACAAGGTAAAACATTATTGACCAACAACAAGAGCTTATTATAAGGGCGATTTTTGTTAGAGTAGAATCAAATAAAAAAGATTTACACCCAAATATGTCTCGGATACTAGAATTGCCAATTTATCAAGTCTTCAGGATACTGCGCCGGAGGTTCTTGGCAACAATATATGATCTTATATTAATATTTGCATAAATAAACACATATATAGAAACAGCTTTAACTGACTTAATTGTATATAGTAAATAGTGTTGATAAATTTTGGTAACTGTTTGTGTCATCTGAAAAAGATGCAAGAAGAAAAAAGAATTGTATATATTTTAATGATGCAAAATATATGAAAGCTCACATAATCGGCGGGTATAGCTAAATGGTCAACGTTTGCCATGCAAGCTTAAGGTCGTGGGTTCGATCTCAGAAAGATTAAAAAAAAAAAAAGTTTTCGGTTGGTGTGAATTTGATCCCTCACCTATAAAATGCCAGTCATAGCCTATTAATTAAAATCGGTGGTGGACGAAAGTCGTCCTGTAAGACCACCCATTCATAGTTAATTCCTGTAAACAGAAAGGATAATGCGTTAATCTCGGGCTGTAGTCTATGACGTTGGCGTATTAACACTCTACATGCAGCGCTTAGCCGTATGCATCATGTTCAGCGTCATAGAATTCCACAGATAAGACTTCAGAATTACTATCACCATCTGTCTGTATTCTCCTATATATGCTTACATAAATAAAAACAATATTCGTCTGATGTTTCTTTAGTTATTTCAGCTTTGAATGTAAATCAGATATAGCATAATAAGATTGCGTAAATTATTCTTCATAAAAATCTGACGTCGAAATAACCTATAGTAACTGAGGTAGAAGGTTTTTACTGCTCCTGTATTCAGGTCGGCTCTCGAAGAACTGAATATAAAAATATCCAGTTCCTCCGCCAGAACTCCTGGGACCGTCTCCAGCATGTAGACCATCAGGTCGTGGCCTTAGCACCGACTGGGGCATGCTCTAGTGATGATAATCCAGAGTTATGGAGACGGCGAGGTGTATTGTGTAAGGCAAGAAGAAAAGTGCTTTGTACGAGTAATATTACGAAACAATACCTTATACGTATGTTTTATATACCTGTATATCATCGTAAAAATGTTATTTTAAAAATTATTTGAAAAATTTAATAAATAACTTTAAAGTATTTAAAACACTATTTTTTTTCAATTCAGTTCATTTACCTAACACTAGCGCATTGTACCCAGCGTTTTTCAGAACTTTGAGAAAATATTTTAGTATTTTGTATAGGTGATAATTGTGCATCCGGTAAGGTTTCTGGATCATTTTACAAACCAATCTAAATATATTTCAAGTAGGAAGAGTTACAAACTTGTCATTGTTGATTTTAGTCGCCGGTCAAGACTGGTGCACTCTATGACTCTCAGCCAGGGAGACTGGACGCTGCGTGCGGAAAACGTGTGTTGTGTTCGTTTTTGTATGTGAGTTGAGGAGATATCAAGTGTATATCTATCTGTGTCTTGAAGATATTCAGATTTCGGAAGGAAGAAACACAGACGCTGGAAGTGCATTCCAAAGCTTACCGGTAGCATTAAGGAAGGAGCTTTGGAAGCTGCCAGTTCTTGGTTCGGCAGGTGTAAGACGAGTTTATCGGTTGTGGGTGGGTTCAGGAGGAATGTCTTTTTTAAGTTCCGAAAAGCAGCGAACGAATCTATTAATAATTTGAATTATATCTGACACTTAATATCTTGTTCTGTACAACTTCGGGTACAATGCACAAGTTCATAATTTATAAAAATTTAATTTCAAAACAGTAACAAAAATAACGTTAAAAAAATTATAAATAAATAATTAAACATAAAATTAACACCAATGAATAACAAGCATCACTACCATTTCTCATCACATAAAATAAAACATATGTACGTAATAAAATGTGTGTTTTTTCGTGATACACGACGATATAAATCCAATAAGTTACTATCTATCCTAATTAATCACATCGAAGCACATCAATAGCCCAACGAGCCAAAACCATAATATTGATATATTTGCGTTGTCGATTCTTGTGGCCACCCAATACGGCGCACAGAATTACTGCGTCCATAGATATTATTTGAAATTCAAGGGCAATTACACCGAATATGTTCTGTTAGATTACCCAGGACTTTCCCAGTTCGAACACTCAACAAATAGGCGCCATAAATCAGCGGCGAGGCAAAACACAGTAAGAATATTATTTCACAAGTATTTACTCAATATCTGAAAACATTCACTCATTATCGTGACCCCTACCCTAACTGAACCATGTGGCATTCACGAACTGCTGCCATAAAGTTACATCTGTTACCATTCTTTGCCTCCTGCAGTTCCTTCAAGTACATTATATTTACAGTTCCCGACGGTCTTTTAGAACGGCGCAAGCTTGGGAGCTTGAAGAAAAAGAAATGAACGACTCAATTGCGTAAAGCCTTTTAAATAATTTGTTTTTTTTTTACTTGTATTTCAATTCATTTATAATTCGATACTCTTTCAACCGATCATCTGTCGTTCGATAAATAAAAGGGGCCCGCACTATTTTATCTTAAAGGGCGGCTCAACGTGAATACTTTATCTAGAGATTAGTAAGAATAAAATTATCACTTTTTTCAACAAGAATATATCTTTAAGTCGTCTGAAATACTGTATATGAAAAATGTATAAAATATAGAGACTCGATTATATAGGTTTTTTTTTTCGACCATTTTTAGAAGTCAATGACGAGTGGGTATTTCATATGAGGTTCAAATCTTCACGTCTACTGTTTCCTTTTTTCTGATTGATTCAACGTGAATTAAATTTAATTTTAAATTTTCTACCAAATTATATGTGTTGAGCATGTCCATCCAGATTTGGTATTGTGGTTTTTTTGCTAAGCCATGTGTGGCGAATTCTCTAGTACAAATATTTCAACCGCCGTTGCAGAGGTCTTCTTCAGGGTTGACGACTTTGTCTACTCATAGAATTCACATCCACACACGGGTAAGCCCAAAAGCCACAATCACATATATGTAGCAACAATATATTCATTGGTTTGCTAAATAACTAGCTGAATCTGACATGCAATGGTTTTTCTCGTACAAACTATTTATATATATGTCATTTGAGATGTGTTCATACAGAAGAACTCTCGGAATTTCCTGAAGAGACCACGTCACGAACAATGAGATTCTCAGGATAATCAAGGAAGATAGGCATCTAGTAAGAACCATGTCAGAGAGGCGAGCCCGATGGATCGGTCACATCATGCGCCACGATGATCTTCTTCACGACATTGTGGAGGGTAGAAACTGTAGAGGGTGCCCTAGATGGGAGTATTTGCAGCAAGTGTTTGAGGACATGAGTTGTAGCTCTTATGCTAAGCTGAAGAGGGTTGCGGAGGACCGAGAGGAATGGATATCGAGATGCAAGATTCTGTTGCTGCAAACCAATCCACCGGATTGATACTACGAAGAATATATATATGTTAGTATGTATTTGTGTATGAAATTTCAAAAGTATTAACTTTTTTTTTTCATGAATGTTTTAGGATGAAGCAGCCTGGTAGTAGAGTACCACTGCGCTACATTATTTTGGTTCGGTTCTTCGGTTCAGTCCAACAAAGCCCCTGAAAGGCGTCTCGGCTGACTGCCCACTACACGAATGGTCGATTTCCCATCCCGAAATCCCCTATTTTGCATTTTCGGTCGCGATCTGGGAAACAGCCTTCGAAATTTGGGTTTTTGCACAGTGACGTATGAAAACAATCACCGTTAAAAGCAATTTTCGATTACTATTCACTTAGTTTATTACTAAGTACCAACTATGACAACGCTTGCATTACTCCTATCCTTTTATATAATTGAACATTTTACCACCTAATTAACCCTACCTTTACTGTGCCATAAAGATCCGAGAGCTCTGATGATATGTATTTTCTACACTAGATGGAAATGTCATTTGAAAAGCGCAAAATGTGAACATTCCTAAATATTGCTTTGACTGACTTTATTTGATGTTGAAATGTAATATTTTTTGTAATGTTAGTATTTTTCAAAAAAACATTCATTTCCATGGGCACATATGAATATTTAATGTGTGATATTTAGAAAGTTATTTTGGAAGCTTATAGTTCTTGATTGTCATGTATGAAGTGTTTAAAATTTGTGTAGCAAGTATAAGATTGTTGACCGGTCTCTCAACTGTAATTGGCCGCATAAAAATGAATTAAATATCTTACTTATGTTCCAAAGTGTGCCTTATTCATTTAACCAATTGATTTTTTTTAAGTCGTTAAGTCTTAAATTAATAAAATACTTGTATTTCCGCTATAATCCAAAAGTGACTGTCATATTCAAGGATGGAGTGGATTGTTCCTTTAAAAATTCAAATTTATTTCCTTTTAAACTTCAATTTTAAGTGCCGCTACTGCCTTTTCCTTTCTGTGGGTTCCAAGCGTATGTTAGGATTGTATGATATATAGATACACACTCGCCCCTTAGCCTCCCTAATTTTTTTACCCTTTTATGTTATGAAGTATTTGGGCACTCTTTTTTTGCGCCCGCAACTAAATCTAACGTCAAGGCTTAATGCCTTGGAACGTTTTGGTTTAAACTATGTATATATATATCAGCTAAAAAAACTTATAAAAGCTCATTTATTTTTAAAAATAAATAACATTTCAAGCCTTTAAATAACTTCTTAGGTTTTCACGGCCAGATTTGATGTTGTGGCTTTTGGGTTGAGCCGTGTGTGGTGAACTTTTTTCAACTAATATTTCGACCGCCATTGCAGGGGTCTTCTTCAGGATTAATAATTGATTAAGTTTTGAGTTGGTTTATTCAGATTATATATTTCTTTTATTAGCGTTATTGATTTATATCTCCATGGCAACTCAAGTTTCATTCCGGAGTATCGTAGGTATGTTTTTTTTAAGAAACCATCTCAAAACTAAATAAATTATTAATCCTGAAGAAGACCCCTGCAATGGCGGTCGAAATATTGGTTGAAAAAAGTTCACGACACACGGCTCAACCCAAAAGCCACAACATCATTTCAATCCTTTGTTAAATTATTAACATTGTAACTTCATATATTTTGCAAATTCAACCGCAACTTATTAAAACAAAATATTATTCTAATATTATTAAAATTGGATTGCCCCGAAAGAGGACTAAGCCTCTGGACACGACCAGGGGTAGAATATATGGAGGTCCTTTAACAGACTTCGGACCGGAGTATGCAAGACAAGGACACAAATGAAAGCCTGGCAGTATTACAGCGGACTAACTGAATGTGACTGCGGCGTGGAGCAGACCCTGTCACACCTTCTGAAGTGTGCGCTGTGTCCGAGTAGCTGCACCCAGGACGACCTGATGATGGGCAGGAGTAACGCCATCAATGACGTCCACTTCTGGGCAGACAGGATCTGACCCTGTTTTTTCCAACACGATTATATATATTCTAATAGCATATGACTTTTTTAGGATAAATTCTGAAAAATTATTTAATTTATATCTGTTATTCACAAATATCACATATCTTTCGCATGCAGTGTCCAGCTGTAACACTTTTGCTGTTTTATAACATTTTCATTTTATTATTTTAAATGACATATAAACTAGATTTCTTATACACATAAGAAACTTAAAAATAAAACATTACAATAAAAAAATCATTTCTTAACATATACAACATTTGATAGTGTTTGCGTTTGAGAGAACTTTCGAGAAGTCTCAATAAAAAATGCATCTCAACGTTTTCAAAGTTATGATTTATATTTTCGTTTACGAAAACTCCACCAACTATTACTGAAAACTAAATTTCACCCCACAACGAATACTGAAATGGCCCGCTTCAGGGGGAGTGTTTTATTCAGCCTTCAGCCTCCCCTCCCTCGCCGGAAGTGGGCGGATACGGCAGTGAGAGGGACTTCCGGCGCGCAAGCCTCCATATTTCAAAAAAAGGCGCTCGCGGAGTTTTTTTCTTCATTTAAGGGAAACTCCATTCAAAGTTTATGTTCGATTCCATATCTTAGATTTCTCGGGTCGGCGGATTGAATTTTAAAAGAGTGTCTACGAGGTGAGATTTTTTTTCTTTTAAAATATAAAAATAATTTGCGGCCTTTGCTCTTTTGTGGCCAACACTCGAAGAAAATGCTGATCAATAGAAAACATTTAATATATTCAGTAGTTTTTG
This sequence comes from Glossosoma conforme, assembly GCA_022606575.1. Classification (NCBI taxonomy): domain Eukaryota; kingdom Metazoa; phylum Arthropoda; class Insecta; order Trichoptera; family Glossosomatidae; genus Glossosoma; species Glossosoma conforme. The sequence goes on along the minus strand of JAGTXR010000058.1, from coordinate 1,629,950 downwards.
TTTCACGATATAAACATATAGGCACTGCGAATTGCCGTTTCACAGTTCTATCAGCTCAGATTATTAATGCCTTTTCCCAGACAACCTGTTTTCCCAAAGGTCTTCATGGGAACTTAGATGATTCTCGGGAGCCTCCAAGATGAGAGAACCCGCAAATTTGCATAGATTGCGGCTGCAGTATCAGAGAAATATATTTTTGTTCATTAATCAGCGATTTTTAAAAGGTAAGCACTCTTACAATTTATTATGTCTTACCTTAATAGTAATAAATTTTTATCTTAGCGTAGGCTCTTTAGCGTTATCCAACAGAAGCCTGGACCGGTTGGTTATGTCGACCTCATCGCTACAGAGTCCAATTACCAATATGTTTTTTCTGTATACGCGGTGACCTTTGGCGAAAAAATCAAAACGTCCAAATCTTAACGTACGAACTTTTACACCCATGTCTGGTGTTACTCACCAAAACTCGTTACTTGGATATAACGAGAAAGCACTCTGAAAACAATGCCTTGGTAAGAGCTCCTAAGGAACGCAAGTACAAAGCGACCAGTTCAATGAGACTTAGGCCCCTAAAAATAGTAATAGAATATAAATATTTGTTATATCATACTATAAGCATGTGTAGATGTGTCAAAGTAAAAAAAAACTGCTCAATATATTTTACGTTTGGGGAAAAACTATTTTTATACTTAATTTTAAAAAAGGCATCTCAAATTAAATGCTAAAAATATAAATAACAACATATACTACATAAGCAGTTATAATCTAATCAAATATAATGCATACAGACGCACTAACTTCTTACCTTAAATACTTGAAAAACCAACGACATTTAGGTTCACAGTTTCTTTATACTGTTAATATACTGTGATTGTCACTACTATATATTTAAATATTTTGATCATCTCACACCCACCCACTTACATGCGTGCGCAGTGTTGTAAATTCAAATCCCACATCTGCTATCGTTGTATTTTTCGCTGTTTAATTACATGTAACAAAGTTGTCTTATTTGATATGCACGAAAATGTAAAAATAAAAACCTCTTTATTGTTAAGCATTCAAAGGTGAAAAACTTTTCCTTATCCTATGAGATACCTATCGTAGTTGTCGATTGAAAAATGAGTATCCTTTCAATAATATCTTGAGAGAGGTAGCTACTCCTATGAAGATATAGAGAGGCGACTTATTTTATCTACATTGGAGAGACGTAGAACAGTGACTGACTTGCTGTTTATTTTTAAAATTATGAACTCCATAATCGATGACTCAATATTATTGCAGGAAATTACGTTCAATGTTCCTTCCCGGTTCACTAGAGGTAGTAACCTGTTACATATAAGGAAATCCAAAACCAACAACGGTTTCTATTCTCCTATGTCGAGAATATGTAGACTAGTCAAGTTCTCTAGTGACTTGGACATTTTCGGGCAGGACCTTCCGGCATTTTGCAGATCCCTCTACTGATGTGCGTGATGCCTGTTTTATTTACTCATGTTTATGTTTTGTCCAAATGTATTTTCTTAGCTTATATAATATATTTATTCTGTATTACCATCTTATTTAATTGTGTTTATAATTAAAAACCGTATATATTGGCCTAGGCTGTTAATAAAATAAAATAAATAAAAAATAAATAAATAAATTAAATTAATGGCAGATTACAAAATCAACAAATTAGATTTGCCCGTCGGTCAGTATTTTTTTGTGTTTTCAGCTTGCGTTTACATAAAAAAAAACTACATCTAAATGTTACACCCGATTTGTTGTGTTTACAAAAAAAAACTTATGCGATATTTCGGCAGCCACTGGATGGGTTATTACTTCCGCATGATTTGTTTCAAATATCTGCGGTGGAATTCCATTATGAATTTAAATAAATGTTTCAAACGCATAACAGATTAGTGCATAATCCTCTTTGTTTAACAATTGCAATTAATTCAGGACTCTGTATATGATTATTTAATAATTGGTTAGGTAAAAACAACATTACCCAAATCACGTAATTACAATTACATTACATAAAGGTTTTCAAAATAAAAGGCCATTTTTTATTTATATATAATTCAGTAGTTATATATAATTACGAATATATAATAAATTGTTATCATACTCAAAATGCAGCATGCTTCCTAAGAATTGATTTTAATAAACAACGAGTATATGTATTTCAATTTTCAATGAATAACACGTTTGCCCAAAATACTGATACCTTATATTTATTTTTAATTTTGATAACTAGCAGTTCTTGGTCAACATACATTATATCCCGTGTATGAATTTTTAACGCTTTTACTACTCGACTGTACCACCGGCTTAAGCGTTTGCTTGTCATTCAGACGCGGTTCAAAACCCGACTAAGCTTGATTTTTTTAAAATTGATTTAATATATATGTTATATGGGCATGGGAACAATCTCATGTGGAACTTTGGGGATACAGATGTTCTGGGACTACACATAAAACAATCTGAGCTAACAGAACGGTAAAAAGGCTATTTGCAGTGTATGGAACTTAAAATGGAACATGCACACAGCCGAACTAGTGAAACGTATACGCAAATGCATCTACATATTCATTAGACTCAGAAACATCCTATCTAGAGCAGATTGAAAAATGGTTTACTACTCCATTGTCCAATCTCAACTGCAATATGGGATCTTCTCTTCTTCGTGTCAGCGACGTCAAATTATTTTTTCCCAATATCTGGCAACATCGACAGCTCGTGTGTTGCCCAGCATTAGGTCCTGAGATGTGCAACTTGTTGGGCACAAGGAGCAGCATCGTAGGTGTGAGGCGGTCTGCAGGTCTCCACAGTCGCACAATAGTGTCTCTCCCTGCCGAAGCATTCCCCACCGCTCGAGGTTGTCCTTTGTTCTACCAACTCCGGTTCTTAATCTGTTTAGGGATTTCCAGGTCGGCCAGTCAAGGCTCTTGCCAGTTGGGAGGCCTTCCTTTGGAGTAATGAAATCCTCTGGTGCGATTTGTTGCCAGAGTTGGAGTCTCTCATTTTCAGGGCCGGATGTGAGAGGTTGTGTGGATTTCAGAAAGCTGCTTCGAGACTTCAATCTTGGTGTTGGGGGTATCTGATTATACAAGCAGTGGGACGGTTGGTTGATTGCCTTACGCATTTCTTCGGCGCATATGACTTTGCGTCTTATGTTCGGTGGTGCGATACCAGCCAAGATGTATAGTTTAGAAAAGGGTGTTGGTTTGAGGCAGCCTGTGACGACTCTGCATGCATCATTCAGGGCAGTATCCACTTGATTACAGTGGGCTGATCGACCCCACACTGGTGCCGCATATTCTCCGGCTGAGAAACAAAGTGCTAAAGCTGAGGTACGAAGAAGGGGTGGTTGGGCTCCCCAGTGAGTGTTGGTCAGTTTGCGGATGAGGTTGTTCCTTGTTGCAACTTTCTGTTTGGTGTTGCTGCAATGACGCCTGAAGGTGAGGGTGCGATCTAGAGTGACTCCGAGGTATTTTGGATGGTCGCTATGTTCCAGTACTCTACCTTCCCACGTGACACGAAGCTTTCTGTTAGCTTCCCTGTTCCTAAGGTGGAAACAGCAGACTTTTGTCTTTGATGGGTTAGGTTTGAGATGGTTGGTTTCGTAGTAATGGGACATCTCGTTGAGTCCCTGGCTTAGGATGTCCTCAACTTCTTCAAACGTTACTGCTTGTGCTGCCAAACCTAAGTCATCCGCATATATGAAAGATTTTGTGTCTTTGGGGGTGGGTTGGTCGTTTGTATATATATTAAATAGTATAGGAGCAAGTACACTGCCTTGTGGTAAGCCGTTCTTTTGGTTACGCCATCGGCTGGTTTTGCCCTGAAAATCCACAGCGAATCTCCTGTTATGCAGCATAGCCGCGATCATCTGCACTAGCGAGAAGTCACCTGTCATTCTGTACAATTTACTGAGGAGTGTGCTGTGCGACACTGTATCGTATGCAGCGGTTAGGTCGACGAATACCACTCCGGTCACTTTCCTTAGTTCGAAACCGTTTTCGATATGTTGGGTCAGGTTTAGTACTTGCCCAGTGCATGACTTTCCGGGTCGGAAGCCCGCCTGCTGGGGAATCATTTTAGGTTCGATAAAGGGGGTGAGTCGGTTGAGTAGTATCCGTTCGAAGATTTTAAATATATGGCATAGTAAAGATATTGGGCGGTAGCTTTAAGCATCATCAGGGTTTTTCCCTGGCTTTAAAATGGCTATGACCTTGGACTTTCTCCATATTTTTGGGATTTGACTGCCGATCATGCAGGCATCAAACATTTCAAGGAGCCATTGTTTAGCCTGGGGGCCAAAGTGTTTTATCTGTTCTACGCATATATCATTAAATCCAGCCGCTTTTTTGTCTTTAGCGGCTTTGATAGCACACTCCAGTTCAGCCATTGAGAAGGGTTTTGACAGATCGCTGTGTTCAATTAGAGGGTCTCTGTCCAATTTTTTGCTTTTTTCGTTTTATTGTTCAGCTTCCCGTTGAGGAGGAGCTGATGAGCAATTTCATTGGCAGTTGTGGCCGCGTGCTTAACAGGAGCTGTTGGATCGTTATCCATTTTTCGCAGGAGTCTCCAGGCCTTGTGGCTATTTGTGGTAAGGTCAAGGCTTTCCACCATCGAGATCCAGCGTTCCCGTCTGCTCTGCTCCACTGCAGCTGACACCTTTTTGCCCAGCTGCATAGTTTCCTTTGCAAATGGACTGGTATCAAAGCAGTAGGTGTATTTTTCGAGCAGGGCTACAGTGTCAGGTTGTAAACCGGGAATAAATTTTGTTCGACATCCTCTGGGGATGTGGGCTCTGGACACTTTTTTGATGATGTTTGTAAAAGTGTCGTAGTTCTCCGGTGTTGGCTTGACATGTCCGACGGATTCTTCTAGGGCATTTGTGTATGCATCCCAGTCCGATTTCATAAAATTATATCTTCTACGGAATGGCGTATCTTTTGGCCTGATAGCTGCCAGTACGTGGAGAATGAGAGGTCTGTGTTGGGAGTGTGGAATTGGCGTGCCCATTATTTTGGTGCATTGTTGGCTAATTTGGCTGCTGGTAAAGATGAGATCCGGGTTGTATCCCCTCCTCCATCTGCCGCTGTTAAAAGATGCCGGTTGTTTAGCATCATGCACCAAAGATAATCGGTTAGCCTCAAACCACTCTTCAAGGGCTTCTCCATTGGGGTCAGTGTTGTTGTATCCCCAGAGAATGTTGTGGCTGTTGAAGTCGCCCAGGATAAGTTTTATATCTTTATTTCGGAAATTTGCTGGTTCATGGAAGTGGAAATCTTCATTTGGGGGCTTATAATACGATGTAACGGTGCAATGGTCCAACTCGACCGTAAGGGTTTCGATGTTATTAACCTCTGTGTGGTCAGTCGAGGTAACCGTCAGGCCATCCCGTACAAAAATTGCACTTCCATATTGCTCGTGAGGTCTTTCCGAGACCAGGCGCATTCCCTCAATGGATGGTCTTTTGCTTTGCATGCCGCGATGGGTCTCCTGCATGCAAAGAACATCACATTGTATCTGTTTCGTCATGTGGCAAAGTAGTTCTTCTTTGCAGGAAGATAGTCCTTCTATGTTGATGGACATGGTGGTGAGAGCTGGTTTGCTGCTTCTCATTTTGTTTTTGTTGTTGCTGGGTTGAAAAGATTGGCCGGAAGAGGAAGTCCGAGATTCCGTTTCCAGGGGGCACCGCGTGGAGGTTCTTTTCATGCTCCCCAAAATATGGGATTGTCGGCTGGGGAGGAACATACCTAATTATCACCAACCCCATTAGAACTGTACAAAAACTTATCATCAAAATCATATTAAAAAAACCTCCCACATACCCAACAGAAAGCCTATTCAATGAATTTAAAGTGCCAACGGTAGATTCATTATACCAAAAATACACTGTTCTACAGACAATAAAAGAAAGGAGAATTGAAAATTGGAACACTCATCACTCTGCTAGGTATATACATAATCTACTAATACCAAAATTTAACACACAACATGCAAAGAATGGTTACAAATACAACGGAATAGTGAATTTCAACAATCTTCCTCCGGAAATAAAAGCGATCAGTGACATGAAAATAATGAATAAAAGGGTAAAACGGTTCTTCAAAAATAAAAAATCAGATCTGACGTAATTGTACAAAAATGAGATATATATATAATTTTTTTATTACATTATAATGTTACTATTATTAAAATGATACTAATGTAAACCTCTCTGTATATGATTCAAGCTAGGTACTAAGTAGTAATTGTATGTATATGATCCAAGCATAATAAGTATAGAATTTATATAAATTGTATAAAATATTTATATTGTTAAAAAGGTATTGATTATATTAAGTTCATTACATTGTGTCTGGTGGAAATTGAGACTTACATGGGTCGAGGCTATTAAAGAATCGAAATATATATGTAAATGATGCTGAAATTGTCACTTCGATTATAAAAAAATTATAAATATGAATGATATTATTTAATATTCTAAAAAAAAAAAAAAATCTTATTATGTAAAAAATGTAAAAAAATAATAATATAAATTAAACAACACTTAAATCAAAAGATGAATCCCACGCCACACACAAGATCTACCTTTAAATGGCGTGGAAAGCGAATTTCAAAAAAAAAAAATAAAAAAAAAAAATGAATGTAATACTATCAAAAAAATCTTAAATGTATCCCATTATATTTGATTAAAAAAAAAAAAAAAAAAATATAAATATATGCTCTAAATATCAAGCAGATATAGTGAAAAAAAAACATTTTCAGAAGTGTTAAATAAGTCTCATAGTTGTAGGTAACTGGGAGGTCATCACTTTAGTTAATAACGGTAGATGAAGCTAAGTGTAGTAATCTGTCGTCTGTGTTCAAGAATTGAAGGTTAGACGTAAGTGATAATAATTATTTTACGACAGTCAGTTAAAAATCGCATAGTTACAGAACGTGGAATATTTCATTAAAAAAATGTTTAAGTCCAACAAATTGCACAACAAAAATCTTTCAAGTTGAAACCTCGCTGAACAGATAAGTCCTCGAAGCTTTTTCGCTGAAAAGCGTTTTTCAGTGGATTTCAAACCCGCGCAGCTTGAATGAAAAATTATGTATTATTAATAACTTTATTACACCAGTGATTTTCAAAGCTTCGTTAAGCCCCATTGTTGTTCGGCGGAGCGCAACCAGCGCTTCCCAAAGCTCTGCCCACACCCCTCTAGCGCCCCTCCAGAGGCTTTAGAACAATGTGTCCAATTACTGGACCCAAAGGCACAAAAGCAGTTTATATTATATGTATGTTGGGAACTTATATATTCAGTTAATCCTGTGCATAAATTAGATCCTAAATTCGATGCAAAATATTTTTTTAAATACAATCAAATTATAAAACTATTCTTAATAGTTACGTGAATTGATTAATATATAAGAATTCCATACATTATGAGGTCTACTCTACGCATAATCTTCAGTCCTTCACAACACTTTAAAAATTTACCTACTCTCAAGTGAAACTTTCTCCTCATTAATTGTGCATTTACACGTCAGTACGTTTGTGCACATTGGAACTGATTAAGCTTTCATAGTAAATATACAAACTGCAGTCTTCCATGCATGTTCCCAAGTGAACGTTCAAGTGCATAAACATCCTCCTCTCTTTAAAAAAAGGTGTTACTCCGTCGCGTGGGGGCAGGACGAGGAGCAGATTAACAACATACAGAGTTTTTCAGAAGCTTATATATATTCACAATAAAGACTTGGTTTCCCCGATCGATCGTAACATGGCGTTACTTTTGCCTCGATCAATAGGGACTTCTAACAATGCGATCTCGCTGACGTCGGCACACGACTGAGCTAAGGCTGTCGCCCAGCGCCCAAGTGGCGATCTTCGTAACTAGTCCAAAATGTCAATATAGCGACACATAAGATGTACGACAAGCGAACAGAAATAAGAGGCGAAAGTTGGGTATCGAGGTTTTCGGTACAAGTAAGCAATCTTTATATCATGCTGATGTCAGCATATATGTCCTAGAACGAGGAATCGACAAAAATGAAAACCGACAAAAATGAAGTGGCGGCAATTTGCAGTGATCATACGTTTCCAATATGAACCGGATATGGGAAGAAGAAAGAAAATAACAATTATTTCATACTTCCAAATATTCGTTAGAGTATTTTCAGGTCAACAATAAATAAATAAAATATATTTCAAGAGACGAAAGCGCAGGTTGTCTGCCACTAATTGCAATTGATAGACACGCTTCGTGTCACGAAAAACGTAGAAAAAAAAAGGAAATGAAAAAAAATATTGTTTCACTGTTTCAAGTTGCAAAGAATAAAAAGTAATTCGCGTTTATTTTTAAATACGCTCAAAACCGGAAATGGAAACGAAATGAGAATTAAATTCATTTCCGGCCATGAATCGTAACACTAATTTATCAAATTAACTAAGACAGACAAGTTTCCTTCTTGTAGAGATTTTTTAAAAATGAAATTACCGAGTTTTATTCAACTCCTCTGGTGTCTTTTAAAACCGACTTTGATTAATTAAATTCGTTACTTTTTTATATTATTAATAGTACATATTTCAAATTTTAATCGATGTACTTATACCTGTATATGCTGAAAAATAAAAATTAGAACCCTCTTACTTGAGATATACAATTTGTACAATTACCATTTTAAAGAAAGACAGAGTTCTAAAAAATATAATTATCTCTTAAGGTATCTAATAACATTTGAAATACAGATTTTTTATGTACACACTTACAGGAGAATACCGACAGATAGTGATAGTGATGCTGAAGTCTGATCTTTTAACTATATGACGCATACCATATTATAAATGGTTAAGCTCTGCATGTGGAGTGTTGATCTGCCAAGATCATAACTGCAACCTGACATTCACGCTTCGTCCTTATTATCACAGGAATTCATTATGAATGGGTGGTCTTCACGGGACGACTAACACACCAATTTTAATTAATAGGCTATGACTGGCTTTCTACGGGTGAGGGATTAAATTACCACCTACCGGGGGTATTTTAGAGGTCTTCTAACCTTTGCAAGACAAAGGTTAGAACCCACGACCTTTGGCTTGTAAAGCAAACGCTTTGACCATTGAGCTACACCCGCCGGAAGACGCTTAGAATATTAATAATGATATATGGTACCAGTATCTCGCTACCTTACCAAAAATCTACAAAATCACTTATTTGTATTAAGTTTTTAATTGTGAATACATGATTGGCATAATAACATTTCCAACTGTGACTTTATGCCGTATTAAACTGCCTCTTATTTTGTCTTCTTTACGTAATTAGCTGACTTTAAATGTGTTGTATCTACGTTTTCATGCTTGCCATATTTCTGTTTTCCATTGTATGTAATTTGGTCGTACTTATCTTGAATTTTCCACGTTTGTCTTAATTTCATACTAAATTATATAAAATATTGTCTTCTCAATGTAATGTTTTTATATTCTTTTGTCTATTATCATGTTGCTGTGTGTTACACAGATTTCCAAAGTTATTTCAAAAGTTATAATTTATATTATATTGTTGGAAGTAGATTCGTTAATAAATAATTAAAAATAAATTACATTTATGCTGAAACCCAATGCTTTAGTTAAGCTATAAATATGACCGAGAAATACTCGTGAATCGAATTAACGAAAACGCCCAAACATTTTTTGTTTTGTTATTTTGTCCATTTCTAATATTCCCTTCCCCGAACGCATTTAGTTGTTATTAATGAATCACCGAACCAATGGCAACACTTTTCTCCGCAGCTTTCCTCTTGACAAGGGTTCGATGTTTATTTACCCAAGCATTTCTCAGCAATCCCTGAATCGACTCTTCATTGAACTGCAGAGCCGATCAGGGGACCATTAAACCCTTTTTGCCCCTTCGAATATGTGGACAAAATCCCCAATGTCAATCATTTAAATGCTAGCAGTTAGATTCAAATAATTACGAAATCAAGACCAATCTATCTACACTACACGCCTACAAAATATGAAAGCCACAAACTGTAACCATAAAATCATGCCACCACCTTCGTTTCTTCATCATCACCTACCTGTATGTCCGTTCACTGGTGATTTGGAGTGTTGATCCGCCAACGTCATAGACTACAGCTCGAGATTCACGCATCATCCTTATTATTACAGGAATTTACTATGAATGGGTGGTCTTTACGGGACGACTTTCATCTACGACCAATTTTAATTAATAGGCTATGACTGGTATTTTACGGATGACGGATCAAATTCATGCCAACCGGGGTATTTTTTACAGCTCAGAAATCGATTAAAAATCCTTTTTTTTTAATCTCCATCGGAGATCGAGCCCACGACCTTTATCTTGCAAAGCAAACACTTTGACCATTGAGCTATACCCACCGGCAATTCTTTAGTGCTTTGTTATAATTTCTAGAATTAGGCTTCGAATTTCCCTGTCCGGTCCCTTTTTGCTTGCTGGATTATTTTTCAATATCCTTGTAGGGAAAGCCGCAAAGTTTCATCCAAATTATTGCGGTCCGGGAGTAATCTACTGGGGGGATTGATCGAGCTGAAAACTTTCCCCATTTCTGGGGAAATTTCTTTAATTCACCCCCCCAGAAGCAAATTGCCGGGAAAGTTTCCCAACCATTTTTAAATTTTATCGGTTTTAAGGGAAGCAGACCGGACAGAAAGGTCAACACTCATTGGTTCGGAAAAATAATTTTATCTATTAATTATGCAATACATTATGCCTCCTTTTCCATTTAGGACATCGATTAACTGGATGAAAGATGCAGGATCAGGTTCACAATACAAACACTTGCCCGCTATAGGGAGGCCCGTAGGCGCTCCCATAACGATGGCGGGCGCGTTCTGACTGACTGCCCGTTCTGACATTTAGCGCCGCCAAATCATGGCGGCAGACATCCGAAGTAATTGTGACAGCGGTAAACATGAAATGGACCAACTGTCATTACAAACAATATGACGCATGCAAACGCCGTGCAACATTATACAATTAATATTAATTAACGTTAGATGTGCAGGTCAGGCGAGCGAACAAATAAGAGACAAAAGATCGTTTTTCGAGGCTTTACGGCATCAGCCTAAAGGAGGAATATCAAGCTGGTATCAATTATTTATATCCTACTTGACAGGAAATCGATTTTAATAGGAAAATAGGTATTTTGCAGTTAACATTATAAAATTATAAAAAAAGTTATTTTATTGACCTTAACTAATTACTATTCAACATATTGGTATTTTCCCGTTATGGGTGTGACGTAAGTTATGTCAATGGCTGCCTGTCATTGGTGTGCCATTAATTCTGTAGATCGCCACTTGTCGCGCTGGTCTCTCACCCACTACGAGCGCTTAGTGGCCAGTAGTTGTCCCCCGACCGCGACGAGTGTCGGATTGTGATCGGCCCGGTGCCTGACGCATGCAATTCCACCCCGGCAGGAAGTTTGCCTAGTTTGATTAAATTTAAGTGCTTCTGAAAAACTATGTGTTGTTCATCTGCTTCTCATTCTGCCACCACGCGATTCAACAACTATCCCGGCTACGTGAAGTCGTTTTCCTTAGTAAAGGGGATGTTAGTACGTACTCTGTAGTGAAACTTAAATATTTAATTTATTAAGACGGATCACAAAGTGAATGTTGAAAATATGAATAACCATCGTGTTTAGTAAACATTTTTTGCCAGTGGATTATAAAACTATTTATAATAACTGTGAATATAGTTGTGTTAAATTTAAGTTAAGTGTATTTTTTTTCTAAAACTTCACTTTATACAAGAGTACAAAGACTGAAACATGTAAATAAGGATTGGTTTTGGAATTAAGGAGCTGTTGCAAATTGGCTAGAACAAACATCAATAAGGCCAGATGGTGGACTTGCTGCTGCGGTACAAAGAGTCACCTTCACATGAAAACTGCAAAGCCACTGAAAATAAATGTATTGCAGTGATTTTAAAGTTAAGATGTTCATTTAAAACCATACATTACTTTATATAAAAAGACGAGTATATATAATATGTGTACAGGAAAAGAATGTGGTTTTTTTGTGGTTTTGATTGGTCAGTTGTGCTTCGGTAGTCGAACTTTTACAACGTGTTCTGTGTTGTTACTACTCAAAGAAAATTCATTCCGAATTTCACCGACTAAATACAATTAAACAAAAATAAAAGATAATATTTATATACTCATAATTTTTTTACTAGGCGACGACATGTTTTGGCTGCTTTAAGTAAGTATTATTGAGTTAATTTTTTTTTTGTTATTATGAAATTTCAGAATGAATTATGTGATAGTTTTCTTTTTAATTCAATATTAATGCACTAAAATGGTTCAATTTGTTAATATTCTTAACCATTTCGCACCGGTTGTCGGCATATGCCGTAATAAAATTCCTCGACCGTTGACATCGGTTAACGTGATTTATTGTTTTGCTACATTCTTACAATATTTTTTATGCATCATCTGATAGCTAAAGGATACAAGAATCATTGTAATATATGAAAATAGACCAGATAAGTAGATTAACGCTTCAAATACTAATTTAATAATTGACAGTATAATTTTGTATTCAAGCTGAACCGTAATGAAAGGGTTAATGAAAACTATAAAATAGCCAAGTGATATTTTGGATTGATAATTTTTAAAAATATCTTAAGAAAGTGTCAAATTGAGTTTCAGTGTTCAAGTATTATTCATTTTTATTACCTAATTTAAAACTCTTACGGTAATGATCTTCTACATTATCTTCAATGTATTAAAAGCATTAGGATGGTGTCACAGAACTACTTAAAAAACTGATTATCAAACACTCACTTACGTATCTAATAATAAGCATATTGATAAACCATAATATGTTTAAGATACTACAGCTTCCGTATTATGAAGTTGATCGTTTTACCAAATAATTGTAATCGGAGAAGATGTAGCTTCATGGTGTGTGAGCGGTTCGCAGTGGACTTTACGTCTCGAGGTCTTGAGTGCGACTACCGTCCGTTTTCAGCGCTGCATTGGCATATTTTAGCATAGTGTTGCTAAGCTCACTGAGCACAAATCTTAAGGCTTTTTTGGAGGCCATCATACATAATTATGTTTCCACGTTTACTTGTAGTTGTGGCGAAAATTTGTAGAAACTATATGTTTCAAAGATGGAATAGTTCACTGCATAATATTAAAAAAAACGTTTCACACAGCTAAATGGGTGTAAACCTTATTGTTCCCTTTCCCAATCTTCCACATTTTCTTGGCGGGCGTCGGCGAGCTCCAAGATAGTTGGAAAGTCCACTAAATTACGCCGTAATCTGTGGAAGCGACTGACGGGAGCGTGGAGAAGGTCCTGGACGTCCGGGAACCTTCCAATAAAAAACGAAAAACTGACGAAACGTTCAGTAAGATATTTCCACGCAATCATTTTCGATTCTCGATACCATTTTCATGCTTAAAAGAATTTGAAAAGTTACACAATATCAGGTAATTTAATTTATATTTCTAACAATTAATGCAACTCTATTGAAAGAAATATTACACATATTACATTTTTCTAATTAGTGGTATATTGATATAAATACGATAAAATTAGAGAAAATAAATGAACAATGTTTTGCAAAAGTTTGTGGTTCGAATCCCAGCATCGGTCGATTTATTTTCTCTTATATTGATGAGAGAAACTTCATTTATTTATTCATTTAACAGAACCACAGTTCCAAGGTGCATATAATAATAAGGAATAATAAACATAGGGTATTCATAAGCATACGTGTTGTATGTATTATACAAAAGAGCTATTTTTTTTTAAAACATAAAAGTAGAAGAAGATGACACGTGACAAAGATCACAGAGATCAAGGAGAACAATACCATCGACAAAAGAGGAAAGAGATGTAAGAAAAGGATGGAGGTGTGCTTGTAGGCCATTTTGGAGCGCCATTGCCGTTGTACTAAATTGAGTGCTCGAAGTTTAACACCCCTACCCCTTCTCCTAAATTAAATTGGTTAGACCACTTACAAAGTACTATCGCAGCTCAGTTATTTCTTAACAAGAGAAGGATTGAGAAAGGTTATGAGTTAGTCGAAACTGCAGTCTCCTAATAGAGAACTTATTTTACGTGATCCATGTAAACACAAGGTAAATAATTGAATATTCATAATATAAATAGTGTATATAAAATAACGAGTAATTAAAAATTTCGCTTTAACGTTTTAAATTGATTATCTGATTTGAATAAGAAAGATTATAATTTAAACAACTTCTTAGGTTTTCACGGCCAGATTTGATGTTATTCGTATTCTTAGAACATACCCACGCTTCTCCGGAATGAAACTTGAGTATGTAGTTGCCATGAAGAAATAAATCAATACCCCTCATAAAAAGTATAATCTCAATAAACTAACTCAAAACTTAATAAATCATCAATCCTGAAGAAGACCCCTGCAATGGCGGTCGAAATATTGGTTGAAGGAAGTTTTCCACACACGGCTTAACCCAAAATCCATAATATTAGATAATAATTTGAATATGTACTTATCTTTCACTTCAGTACTTGAAAATAATACATTTTAATGCCGGTGGTCATAGCTCAATGGTAAAGCGTTTGCTTTGCAAGCCAAAGGTCGTGGGTTCGATCCCCGACGGAGATTACAAAAAAAAAAGGATTTTTAATCGATTTCTGAGCTCTAAAATACCCCGGTTGGTGTGAATTTGCTCCATCACCCGTAAAATGTCAGTCATAGCCTATCAATTAAAATTGGTGGTAGACAAAAGTCGTCCCGTGAAGACCACCCATTCATAGTAGATTCCTGTAATAATAAAGGATGATGCGTGAATCTCGGGCTGTAGTCTATGACGTTGGCGGATCAACACTCCACATGCAGCGTTTAGCCATATACACCATGGTAAGCGTCATAGTATTTCACAGATGAGACAAAAAATTACTATCACCATCTGTCGGTATTCTCCTGTATGTGTTAACATAAAATAAAAATATAAAAATTTCGATATTACCACTGTGCCATTTCGCCTTTACGGCTGTACCTATTGTTTTTTCTTCTCTTCAGTTTATTTATTAATCTCTATTTATCTCCTTAATCTACTTTTCAACCTGTTTCTTGACGCAAACAATTTCATTTCGAAAGCCTTCGCTTTGCAGCTCCACAGAACGGAATCCATAATAAGGCCATCAATTCCTCTAAAGTATGGATCCTGAAATACAGTATTCGATTTCCGTTTTCAAATTGAATTTCGGCTCAGCTTCCGGCGGACTTTTGCAAAATTTAATTAAAGCGGAACGCCACTCAAAGCATGCAGGAAATATAATAATTATTCTTCCCTTCTGGAGCCTCCTCGGTACTGATGATCGCGATCCTTTAATATATCATCAACATCTTGTTATTCAAGCACAATATGGATCTATAACTTCAAGTTAATAAACTTCAAGGTAAATACATATAAAACTCTTCAAAGAGCGAAGTGTTTTCACCAATGATCAACTCTTTGGTTTAAAAAAAAAAACTTAATTCACCCACATCTAGAATTTGACAACTTTCCTTTGTTTGAGAACTTTTCATTACATTAACATCCTCCTCTCTAAAAAGACGTTATACAGTCGCGTTGTGGCAGAATGATGAGCAGATTAACAGCACAAAGACTTTTCTGAAGCACATTGACATATATTTTCGACTTGGTTTCTCCGAACGATCGTAACATGGCGTTACTTTCGCCTCGATCGATCGGGACTTAAATATGCGATCTTGCTGCCGTCGGCACACAACTGAACGCGCTGGTGACAAGCCCAGCGCCACAAGTGGCGATCTATATAACTAACGTCACACCCGTGACCGGACTTGTCTCAAAATGCCAATATGGCGACACATACATGTACGACAAGCGAACAGAAACAAGAGACGAAATATTGTGTATCGAGGTTTTTGGTACCAGTCTTCAAGGGCTTTATCATGCTGATGTCAACTTGTGTGATTCGAAAAATAACTATGAAAAATGTAATAATGTATTTAAAATAATTCTTGTAACCTGACGCATAGCAGTGGGCTCATTTAAAATGAAGTAACATATATCCTACTACCAACATATGGGTACTTACCTCATTTCGTTAATCAAATATTCTTCTTCGTAGTATCAATCCGGTGGATTGGTTTGCAGCAACCAAATCTTACATCTCGATCTCCACTCCACTCGATCCTCTGCAATCCTCTTCAGCTCAGCATTAGAGTTACAACTTATGTTCTCGAACACTTTCCACCACGCAAATTCTCCCATCTAGGGCGCCCTCTGCAGTTTATACTCTCTACCACCCCTTCCACAATGTCGTGAAGAAGACAATCGTGCCGCATGATATGACCGATCCATTGAGCTCGCCTCTCTGAGATGGTTCTTACTAGGTGCCTATCTTCCTTGATTAAATAAATATTACGAACTCCGTAATGAAAAGTTCATTAACGTTTTAGAAATATAAATTGTAGAAGATATTAAATATTTCGAATCACTTAAATTAAAATTTAGACTTACATTTTGAAAATTTAGCGTCGTATTTAAAGCACAATGATTTTTTTACTGGTACGTGCAACATCTTACTAAAAACAAAGCCCTGATTCACACAGCTCTAAAATATAAAAAAAATAGACAGAAGCTTAAAAAAACCTGTTTGATTTCATGTATTCAATGCAAAGAAGAGACTTATTTTTGTAAGCAACGTAACCAAACCATTTGTCAATCCATTAAGTATATCCGTTCAATCTGTTTCCTTTTTTAAATCCTTTCAACAGTGCATCTACATAAAAAAATTGCTTTCTTTGTTTTTCCGAATGAAGTTTTTGTTCATATTTATAAAAAAAAAGCTCCGCTAAAATTCCTATTAATTAGAATGTTATTTTACTGTTATAATTTTGAATTAATTTTAATTTAAACAATTTACAAATTAAAAATATTCATTTTTGATTCACATTTATTTGAATCATAACTAAATATTATTGATTTATTAATTTTATAATTAAAATTAATTCAAAAATATAATTATGCAGTTTCACCAAGTATTGTCAGTTGATAACCTTTATACTATTTTACTGTCACAAAATTCAAACCAAGTCGATAGATCACCAACGTAAAACATATTACACAAAACAAATCTTTCAGCATATATTCACTCAGTTATGAAATTCAGATTCACTCTTAATCTAATCATAAATATTAGTATAGCTTAAGTTTAACGAGTAGAAAATAAATACAATAAGAACACATATGTTCGATTTTAAATTAAAAAAAAAAACATTTTATTAAATAACCGTGCGACATTTACAGAACAATATTCACACCATGTACTTTCAGCAGCCTATTGAGTAATTATCACTTGACAGTCCACTCACGTACGAACACCACGGCTCAAATATAATTAGCTTGCCGCCACTCCCGACTTCATACAATTTGTACCGCGAAATATATTATTATCACACTCATTGTGTCGGTGCCTTCGTAGACTGCTGAAATATTATTCCGGTTTCATTTTTCTCAGTATTCCTTCTTTCGGTCTTTTTTTTGCAGAATTTTCTTTTTAAGTTCATTGAGTCTTCGTAGCGGGTGTTTTTTTTTTTACAAACTTTATTTCAACGTTCGGGATGTTAATTTAAGTACATGTCATATAAGTTTTCAGTTTGAAGCAATAAAAGCACACTTATTAATTTATTAGGTTCGAAATCATATGCAATACAATATTACTTATAAATTAACCCTTTTGCATCGTTGTCAAAATATAACGTCCAAGATACCGTTGATATCGGGAACTGTTTTTATAGGAATCTGTACAACATCGTTAGGTCTCGTCACAGGAGCGAATTTTCTGTAAACCACATGTGTCAATTCCACCACATTAATGGAGTTATAATATAAGGATAGACGTTATAGACGCCGTGCAGTGAAGACGTCTATACCGTCGTTCTTGTTTTAAACAATAAATCGCACTTAAAAATAAAACTTATAAGCATTCTCTAACACCATCAGAATCGTCATCAAATTCTCTACAAAACGTGCATTATGGTTTATATGCATCTTTAGCGATCGCTCGTTAAACAGCATCGACGCGCAACATCTTTGGCGGAAGATCTCGTGACGTGCCGATGTCGGCCATTTTTTATTTTATTTATATCTCCATGGCAACTCATATGAATCATTTTTCTTGTACGACATTTTACGCAGAAAAACAATTTGCGTTGTGGTTGATGATAATTTGAAAGATCAGTTTTTTAGACCGAATGTTGGCCGGAATAAGCTAACACCCAGCTAACCTCATCAGGTCAAGCTGGTTAGGGCACTCTATTGTCCTGGAGGTAGTAAATGCCCTCCTAAGGCGGATGAACCTTTATGGTCAACGGCATTAGGATGTGGAAATAAAGGGGAAAATACCACATTAAAGGTCTTAAAGACATCCCACGTATCAGCAAAAAATGATTGCATCTCAAGTAAAATTTTCCGGAGATAAAATAGTCCCCCAAGCGGATCTCCGGGTGGGGACTGCTCGAGACAAAACAACCAAGACAAATAAGAAAAACCTTCAGCCAACAAGATATGCCACCTGGAATGTTCGAACATTACTGCAGAACGGCGCCCTAGACGGGAGTATTTGCAGCGGGTATTCGAGGACATGAACTGTAGCGCTTATGCTGAGCTGAAAAGGGTTGCGGAGGACCGAGAGGAGTGGAGATCGAGATGCAAGATTCTGTTGCTGCAAACCAATCCACCGGATTGATACTACGAAGAAGAAGAATATAATGAACGTTTGTTAAATATATTTTTTTTTGTGCATCATCTGTTAGCTAAAGGATACAAGAACCAATGTGAAATATGAAAATAGGTCAGATGAATACATTTATGCTTCAAATACTTGTTTCAAGCAAAAAGATGGTTTGAAAAATTCACGCTTTATTGACAGTATAATTTGTATTCCACCGAGCCGTAAGGAAAGGGTTAACAATGAGTACTTATCATAACAGAGTATTCACACAATTACTGGCAAGTACAACGTGTGTCGAAGTTTTTTGTTACTTATTTACCTTACGTCAATAACGTAACAACGAAAAATAATAATAGGAATGCATGTGACTAAATGAAGTGTGATCGAATCTTAATAATAATATAATACATGCTTTTAATTTACAACAAAGCGACATCTGTTATAATACGAATATATCAATACTTTAAATACGTCAATATTTTTGAACCCATGAGGTGGAAGAATTGGTCTCGGTGGACCGCGCTGTGTATACTTGTAGAATAGAAGATGCATAGTTCGTGGTTCGAAACCCAGCGTCTACCGTTTCTTTTATCCAAAATTGACGACATAAGTGTCGTTGAATGTGATATTTTATGCAGTATGTTTGTGTTGATTTATTTAAGTATTTATATCTATTTAAGGGTCGTTCATTTTTTTATTTTGCCGTGGCAATCTCACGTTAAGTAACATATCCTAAAGAGGACCTTATTAAATTTAAGGCTGCTAGTATGCATTAATAATTTTAATTGTTAATAATTAGGATTGGTGATAAAGTTTATTATTTCTCTACGTCTATTCATTGATCATATCTAAAAATAGTAATATTTTAAAGAATTTCATATATTTTTTCCGTTTAAAAAATATTTTTAAAAATATTTTGAGGTGTTCAATTTCGTTCTGTCTTCCAGAGGTAGCTGGGGTAGATCTGGACCGTTTCATTATCCCCTGCGTCTTGAAGAGACCGGGAACATTCGAGGCTAAATCCGGCCAAATCCTCGGCTTTTTCCATAAAATGATGCAGAAGACGCTAGCCGAGCTGGAAATCCCCGCGGCTTACTTCCCCGGGGAATATTGGAAGGAGTTGGAGAACCAGGGAAGCTGCTTCATTACCAGCTTTCGCGGTTATACGAGTATTCCTGAAATATTATGATTCATTGTCGAATATTTAAGTTAATTATTAATAATTTTATCGCTTCTATGTGAAACTAGAATCTTCATAAAGGGTTAAGTATTCCTTTAACAACTTATACTCAAAAAAATCCCTGATCCCAGAGTATTTACCTGAATAATTGACATTTATTTTTTCACATGCTCGCCCTTAATAACTTGTACACTTTTTTTGCAATGTTTTCCGCATTCACTTTGAGATCCATTATAAAAAATAAATATGTATTTATTTACCTTGTTTTTACATGGATCACGTAAGCTATGTTTTTTCAATATATCAGTTGTCTCTTGGCAAGTGATGGATTGAGAAAGGCTACGGGTTAGTGAAACTGCAGTCTCCTAAGCAGAAAAAATAACTTACGTGATCCATGTAAAAACAAGGTAAATATTTATTAACTTATACTCTTACAAATGCACAATAAACAGCATAATATATAGTTGTGATCAAATATCATATAACCTCTAGTCTATTTATTTTTCTCTGATTTACTAATCGGTGAAAATTGCTTCAAGCGATCGGGATAATCATCATAATTCCTTAGAAAACGACTATTATTGAACACTCAAATATTTCTCTAGTACTATAGTAGTTTAATCTATGCAAGTTTGTAGGCTCTTGCCTTGGATACTCTCAGGACCTACGAAGAACAGATGTTTTGGGACAAGGCGTATGACAATATGTGCTAACAGAACTATTAAACGACAATTTACCTTAAATATATGTAGAAGATCTGTTTTTTTTTAAATAAGTTTTTAAAAAAAAAATCTACATCAGCTTGATACAGCTCTTTTGGACTGATGCCGTAAAGCTTCGCAAAACTTTGTTTTGTCTCTCTAATATTACACGGCGTTTGCATACGCCATTTGATTTGTTAAGACAGTTGCTCCATTTCATGTTGGTGCAACTGTCATTTTAATTTTTCTTTTTTACCATGATCGTCTTGGCGGCGCTGGATGTAACAGTGTTCCGAAGTTGTCAGTAAGCTTTTCGTCCAGCCGGCGAACACCATACCGGTCAGACGAAAAATCAAGTATTCAATAAAAATAAAGGTGAATTGTGCTTCAAAAACAAGGTCTTTTTGTTGTTAATCTGCTCCTGCATCCTTCCTTCACGCGGCCGCGACTTGTCGTCCTTTGTTAAAGACGTGGAAATGTCAGTATAGATGTCATGGTACAAAACTCTTTTGTTGTATAATAATAAGTATAATATTTATAAAAAGCTTTGAAACAAATTAGAGGATTTTATACTTTCGTGGCACTTAAAAGATTTACAACCACAGGTTAGAAAACGATATTTTTTCTGTAATTCAAGGTTCACTACTCACTGAAAAAAAAAAGACCTAACTTGTGTAACTTTTCCTTCGCTGCAATATGAAGATAATTCATACTTAGAGTAAGTCCAAAAAGACTTCAGGAGTTAATCATAATTCAGCGGAAGGGTTCATTAAAGTAAAATTAAAAAGCCTCGCCTGTAAACTCAGCTTTTTCACGACTGAAACAAAGAAATCCTATAATATTTCACAATTAAGTGGCAGAACATTTTTTTAACGTAACAAGGTCAGATTTTTTGTGTGTAATTGTACAGTTAGTGAATCTGAAACATACAGTTCGTTATACTTGTAAGTATTCTCAACAAACGTTTTAATAAGGTTAAGCATATATTACGCAAAAGCATAAGGGAAAGAAAAAATTGGGCTTACATTTTTTTCTAGATAAACGACCAAACAAGTTGCTATTTACATATACTCGTAGTTACAATAAGCAAGTATTTTTCATCACACACATGACGCTGGTTTCTTCTAATTTTCTTTTTATATAACATATACAGGAGAATACTGACAGATGGTGATACTAGTTCTGAAGTCTCAACTGTAGAATTCTATGACGCTTACCATGGTGCATATGGCTAACGTCATAGACTACATCCCGAGATTCACGCATCATCCTTATTATTACAGGAATTTACTATGAATGGGTGGTTTTCATGGGACGAACTTCGTCTACCACCAATTTTAATAAATAAGCTATGACTGGCATTTACCGGGTGAGGAATAAAATTCACACCAACCGGGATATTTTAGAGCTCAGAAATCAATAAAAATCCAATTTTTTAAACCTTCATCAGATATTGAGCCCACGCTCTTTGGCTTGCCAAGACTTTAACCATTGAGCTATACCCACCGACATAAATAAATTAGTAGTGAGAAATAAATAATTTATCATGATGTTTTTTTTTATTAAAATTTGAATTTAAAAAAAAAACTTTTATTTGTTTCTATTTGTGAATATTAAAATAGTAAAGATAATTATAAGTATTACAATAAGTTGTTTTTTCTTCCCATATCTGGTCAGCACAATTTTCTGACACTTAGTTCTGTCAGGTGTCAGTATCCATTCTTCGCTTAAGGAAAAATCCGCAGACAAAATTGATTGTTTTTTTACTTATAAATTGTTGTTTTGATATGTTTTTTTCTTTTTTTTATAGGATGTGCATTTTCGGAGACGGATCCAGTTGATGTGATTGTGCAACTCAATGTTTCTGAAAATCTGACTAATTGGTGCAAAGGTTCCTGGTTCGATGGCGACGGTTACAGAGTGACCAACATAACAGGCGAAAGGTAAGTTTTTGTTAATATTTTTTCTATTTATTATAACTATCATATTTTTAATTATTATTACATTTTTGCCGGCGGGTATATCTCAATGATCAAAGCTTTTGTTTTGCAAGCCAAAGGTTGTGGGTTCAATCCCCGACGGAGATTAAAAAAATATATATTTTTAATCGATTTTTGAGCTCTAAAATACCCCCGGTTGGTGTGAATTCGATCCCTCACCCGTAAAATGCCAGTCATAGCCTATTTATTCAAATTTGTGGTTGATGAAATTCGAACTGTGAAACCACCCATTAAGAGTAAATTCCTGTAATAATAAGGATGATGCGTGAATCTCGGGCTGCAGTCTATGACGTTAGCGAATCAACACTCCATATGCACTATGGTAAGCATCATAGATGAGACTTCAGAATTACCATCATCATCTGTCGGTATTCTCCTGTATGTAAAAATACATGATAGTTCCGTATACCAGAGTTCGACATCAGGAATTCATATTAGAAACTCGTAACATTCAATTTTTTTAAGGCAATAATGAACGGGGCTTGACTGACGACTGCCTGGAACACTGTCAAGCAGCACCGCCAAGGCAATTGCGGTAAAAAAGCAAATAAAAGAAGTTACTTGCACCAACATGAAATGGAGCAACTGTCATAACAAACGCCGTGTAATATTATATAATTTTAACGAACATTATTAGATCTGTACGTTAGGCGAGCGAACAAAAATAAGAGATAAAAGATCGTTTTTTGAGGCTTTATGGCATCAGCCTAAAAGAAATATATCAAGCTGATATCAAAGTTTATCGGGTTAAAAGAAAAAAAAAATGTTCATTATTTCATTATTGAAATAATAATTCATTAAATTTACTAAACTAAAATATAATAAATTTATAAGATACAAAAAAGCTTCCGTTCAAATGTGTGGAAGAATGCTTTGTCTTAAAAATCACTCTTCCTGGAAAAGCTGAAATGGATTTCGGCGTAAAAAATCTCTATCATCAGTGGGACCCTTAGTAGGCCAAGAGCAGGCTTCGGAGGCAGACCCGAGAACTGGGTGTTTCGGGTTTTATCACCAATATAGGTGAGTGGTCTCATAAAACTTTTAGGTCTGGCGTAGACCCCGCGCCGTAGGCACAATGCAGAACATGAACATGGGAAACAAACGACGCGTCGCGTATCTCTACGGCCTACGCCAGTGCTACGATAAGTGATCATACTGCGGTATCTTCAAGACTAACTCATCGTTACAGAGAAGCTCGATTTTAACGCTCTATGTGATGATCGAAATTTCAGTAACGAGTATATACAATCATCTATGAACTACGAAAAGCTATCAAATTTTAAAATAAGAACACAAAAAAAACAAAAGTTTGTACGACCAGATTTGGAATTGTTTCTTTTGTGTTGAGCCGTGTGTGGCGAATTACATCTATTTGATATTTTGACCACAGTTGCAAAGTTCATCAATAAAAAGTTTCAATAGAGATTTTTTTTTAATTTTTCTGCACTGAAGCTACATTTGTCCGATTAATATTTCATGTTTTATATCGTCATTTCTAGTTAGAAAAGAGAAGGACTATCAGCATGATATAGCTCTTTTAGACCGATGCCAAAAAGCCTTGAAAAACGATATTTTGTCTCTTATTTTTTATCGCTCGCTAATATGCATATCTTATAATGTTAGTTTTAATTATATATGTAATTACACGGCATTTTCATACGCTATTTTCTTTGTTATGACAGTAGATCCATTTCATGTTGGTTCAACTGTCATATTTTGTTTGTTTTTGCCGTGATTATCTTCGTGGCGCTGCATTTCACAGTGTTCCGGCAGTCTTCAGTCAAGCCCCGTTCAACCGAGACGGAATTAACGTCATGTTACGGTGGAACGGGGAAATCAAGTATCTATCTAAAATAAATGCAAATTGTAGTTCAAAAACAAGTTTTTTTGCTTGGTAATCTGCTTTTACATCTTTCTTTCACGCGGCCATGTGACGAACCCACGTCATTTCGTTCTTTTTAAAGACGGGGGATGTCAACACGCAGTAAGCAACATGCGTTAACCATCCATGTTTTAGTCAGCATCCAACGCTACTTACTTAGGTGATTGAATGATAACCGCGCTTACAAGGTGTTATTGTCGTTGGTGAATAAACAATCAACAGAAATTAAAACCATCAGTTTGTTATTCGCCATTTATATATTATTTGCAAAATAAATCTTATTATGAGTAAATACGATGTTTTACATTTATACATATAAATACAATATAACCGCACGCCTGCACATATGATCCCTTTAAAATAACATAAAGTTTTTAAGCTGCCATTATATATGCCTCGTCCCAATTCATCTGCGTTGGAAGCTCCGTAGAGTACATTTTACATCCTGTTACCGACGGCCATAGCGACAATAAATCGGAGTTTGATGAAAAAGCAGCTTTTGTGTTCGATCAATATTTTAACATTTGGTAAAAAGCTATTTTATTTATTATTTTGTAATGTGTATTTCTATACTTATCACAAATTATAAATTTTTGAGGATGTGATACTACAAGCATAAATGTAAAGTCTATAAAATCCTTTTATAAATTATCATTTTTTCATATGTCACACATGATAAGCTAACGCGTATATAATTTTTAAATAATGTTAATCAGTAATCGTGTAATCAGTTAAAAATTGTGAATTTCATCTGAAATCGTTTTCCTATCTTCAGCATCTGGTGTTTGAAGGCTTATCGCAAGCGCCCACTTTGGTGTTGAACTTAAGGCCAGTTGGACACTGCTTTTTGATTGACTTGGAGCCTTCGCACTTCCAGTAGAATTTGCAATCCTTAGGATCAACCCAGTATGTATCAATGCAGGTGTTTACACAAGGGTCGGTGGATCCTGGCGTGGTCACGACGGGGGTGGTAGCAGCTTCAATGGTTGTGGTGGCAACGGAAGTAGTAGCAGCTTCAGTAGTTGTGGTGGCAACGGGAGTGGTAGCAGCTTCAGTGGTTGTGGTGGCAACGGGAGTAGTAGCAGCTTCAGTAGTTGTGGTGGCAACGGGAGTAGTAGCAGCTTCAGTGGTTGTGGTTGCTACGGGAGTAGTAGCAGCCTCAGTGGTTGTGATGACAACGGGAGTGGTAGCAGCTTCAGTGGTTGTAGTTGCAACAGGAGTAGTAGCAGCCTCAGTTGGAGTTGGCTTAGAAGTTGTTCCGGCAACACATCCGGCGTTCTGAGGCCAGTCGCAAACCTACAGACAAAAAAATAATTATTGTTTATACTCTTTACTATAACTTAGTAAAATATTCAACCGTATTTTTTTTTAATCTTTACCTTCAGAACGTTGTTGAAGTGAAGACCAGCAGGGCAAGTGTACAAGTAAGGCTTTCCATTGGAACACTTCCAGAACTTGGTGCAATCAGTCTCATGAGGAAGAAGTGTGGCCCAAGGACCATCGACGGCAGGGCAAGAATCTGGTCCTCCAGACACTGTAGTGGTAGCTTGAGATGTGGTAGGAGCCTCAGTGGTTACTGCTTCAGTTGTAGTAGCCTGGGTTGTTGATCCTTCAGTTGTTGCAGCTTCAGTAGTAGTAGGTTTTGGAGTAGATCCAGCAATGCAGCCTGCATTTGCGGGCCAGTCGCAAACCTAAGTATATTTTCAAAATATTTAACATAGATAAAATAACATTTATATCACAAAGATCGTCTTACCAAACATGAGTGCAAAAGAGCTTTTCTGAAGTTAATGTCTTATAAAATATTAAGTGATTCACTGCTGTTAAATTTAAGGAATTACTTAATAAATGATTTAAGCGTTGTATCTAACAACAAGCGAGTAACGTGATGATAATTATCAGCCATTGACATCCCCCGTTGAATCAAAGGTGACTAAATAACGCTGGGATCATCATTGAGATGCGTCTTGCATGGTTGAGGAGCAGGTCGCAAAGGCAAAGAACTCACAGAGAAGTACATTGACATTTATTTTACGTAAAAGAAGACTGATAAAATTCGGTCCACTGCCTGGGATAGAATATTCTGTTTATAGTCCTCCACGACCCCCGGGCAGTGATTGGCACAGTGGTCGTGAATCACTGCACCGAACACTGATAGTGGCCATCTGCCGAACTATGGCACTCCACATGGTAAGTAGCGAATTGTAAAAACAAATAAAATGGCGCATGCAAGCGCTGCCTCTTATAAATATTTTATTCTAAAACTGAGACTAACATTGCATATATGCGTGTCAAACGTTTCAAAAAAGAAAAACGAAAGATCGTTTATCAAGGCTTTTCTGCACCAGACTTAAAGGGTTATATCGATTTGATATCTTCATCTATATTTTAAATAATTAAATAAATTAATTCAAAATATTTTACCTTCAGAACGTTGTTGAAGTGAAGACCAGCGGGGCAAGTGTACAAGTAAGGTTTTCCATTGGAACACTTCCAGAACTTGGTACAATCGGTTTCATGAGGCAGAAGTGTGGCCCAAGGACCATCGACAGCAGGACATGAATCGGGTCCTCCAGACACTGTAGTGGTAGCTTGAGATGTAGTAGGAGCCTCAGTTGTCGGTGCCTGAGTTGTTGGTGCCTGAGTTGTCGGTGACTGAGTTGTCGGAGCCGCAGTGGTCGGTCCCTGTGTAGATCCAGCAATGCAGCCTGCATTTGCGGGCCAGTCGCAAACCTAAACGAAAGTACTTTTAATATTGATAAATCATTTCATCAAGATAGAACTTTTTAAAAATAATTTAAAGACAGGTTACTTATAAAGTATACGTTATAGTAACAGTAAACGATTATGAGTTATAAAGTTTGCAAAATGTTGAGATTATTAAATTAAAAACGAGTATCGTGACATTGAAGCACAGCAATAACTTAATGCTGCAATTATCATAATTCTTTATCTTTCTATATCATTATTACACGCGTATGTAGAGACATTCATTGACTGAAGGTTACCAACTTAACCCCCCTTTTGCAGAGACGTTTCTTGAGATTTGAGTAGAGGGTTGAGGCTTTCTCTTTTTCGTCATTCTATAGGAAAGTAGCTGTTGTAAAATGGTTACCTTAAGAAATTTCCCTGTATGAGGGTCTTAATTTGGTAACCTTGAGCGAGGAAATGAGTTTGCTTACGGGTATGCGAACACACTTCAAGTTTTTTCATGTAAACATATACAGGAGAATACCAAAAGATGATAGCATTAATGCTGAAGTCTCATCTGTGGATTCTATGACACTTATAATGTTACATATTGTAAAACGCTGCATATCGAGTTTTGATCCGCCTACATCATAGACTACAGCCTGACATTAATTCACTTTAAGCGGGTAGTCTTCACGGGACGACTATCGTCTACCACCAATTTTGATTAATAGGCTATGACTGGCATTTTACTGGTAAGGGTTCAAATTCACACCAATCAAGAATATCTTAGATATCGGAAATCAATTAAAAATCTTTTTTTTTTAATCTCCGTCGGGGATCGAACCCACGACCTTTGGCTTGCCAAGCAAACACTTTAAGCACTGAGCTATTTCCACCAGCACAATGTGAGTATCTCAGTAGCTTAAATAATTTAACATATTCATACAGAATAGCTTACCTTCAGAACGTTGTTGAAATGAAGACCAGCAGGGCAAGTGTACAAGTAAGGTTTTCCGTTGGAACACTTCCAGAACTTGGTGCAATCAGTCTCATGAGGAAGAAGTGTGGCCCAAGGTCCATCAACGGCAGGGCAAGAATCTGGTCCTCCAGACACTGTAGTGGTAGCTTGAGATGTGGTAGGAGCCTCAGTAGTTGGTGCCTGAGTTGTCGGTACTTGGGTTGTCGGTGCCTCAGTTGTCGGTGCCTGAGTTGTCGGTGCCTGAGTTGTCGGAGCCGCAGTTGTCGGTCCCTGAGTAGATCCAGCAACGCAGCCTGCGTTTTGAGGCCAGTCGCAAACCTAAGTGATCATATTTAGATAATATAAATAAATTAAACAGAAAAAAGAGCACATTTACAAATTTTCTAGGGCTTGTAGTTTCTGAATTTCGGTTTTCAGTATTCTGAACATTCTACAATACCATAATCTCGGTTCAGAGCTTGTAGAAATCGCAAGATTACAAAAATATAAAATAAAAATAATAAATATTTAAAACGAATATATATTATTTTCTATCCATTACTTAAACTCATATATCTCTTCACTTGGAAGTCCCAGAAAGTTACTCGTTACCTCAAATCAAATTTCAGCATTTTCACGGCCTTTAACTTTACTTTAATATTTTCTATAATGAAGTATAATTCAAAAATTACTTGGGAAAAAATACCGAGATTGTCATTGTTAAGCTAACGTTAAAGATATTAAAATTAATAATTCTTCTCATATCCATTTATTTTAAATGTATTTTTCTTTATAATCCAATTACTTTTATTATGAAAAAACTAAAAAATCATTATATTTATTTTGAATAAAGATAGATGTACACTTGCAAGCCCATATCCCTTACGCAGGATTGCACATTTTTCGGATGCAGTGTCTAATTACCGTAGTTGAGATAGTTCACACTAGTACTTGAATTATTCTGTTAAAATTATTCTGGTGGATAAAGTTGTGACTTTCACTTTACTAGTATCACACTTTAATAAACGCATATTCTTTGTTATTATTAAGGCTGAGTTTTAAAGCTGGTTTTTCATGGTTTTTATGACTGTATCGTGCCTTAGCGTGCAGGGTTCTGGAGAATGAGTGATCTGTTGGCAGTCAGTGTTTGCGCTTCCTCGCATGTCAGCATGGTGTTGCCACAAATTTATATATTTTTGCCGATGGATACAAAAACTAGTTATAGCTTTAATGAATGGGAATATTTATTATTCCTATTAATCGAGGTAGGATATTGCTTATGACACAAGAAACCAATTTTAAAAATAGAAAAATCCACAGTTTTACTACGTGTACATATATTTACCTTCAGAACGTTGTTGAAGTGAAGACCAGCAGGGCAAGTGTACAAGTAAGGCTTTCCATTGGAACACTTCCAGAACTTGGTGCAATCAGTCTCATGAGGAAGAAGTGTGGCCCAAGGTCCATCGACAGCAGGGCAAGAATCTGGTCCTCCAGACACTGTAGTGGTAGCCTGAGATGTGGTAGGAGCCTCAGTTGTCGGTGCCTGAGTTGTCGGTGCCTGTGTTGTCGGTGCCTGAGTTGTCGGTGCCTGAGTTGTCGGTGCCTGAGTTGTCGGTGCCTGAGTTGTCGGAGCCGCAGTTGTCGGTCCCTGAGTAGATCCAGCAACGCATCCTGCGTTTTGAGGCCAGTCGCAAACCTAAATGATCATATTTAGAATATATTTTTTTTAAGGCTTGCAGTTTTTGAAATTTTGTTTTCAGTATTTTGAACTTTCTTTAACACATAATCTCGGTTCAGAGCTTGTAATAATCACGATATAAAAATTAATAATGACTTAAAAATCAAAAAAATACATATTTTTGTAATATTTATACCTTCAAGACATTGTTGAAGTGAAGTCCAGCAGGACAAGTGTACAAGTAAGGTTTTCCATTGGAACACTTCCAGAACTTGGTGCAATCGGTCTCATGAGGAAGAAGTGTGGCCAAAGGTCCATCGACGGCAGGGCAAGAATTTGGTCCTCCAGATACTGTAGTGGTAGCCTGAGACGTGGTAGGAGCCTCAGAGGTAGCTGCTTCAGTTGTAGAAGCCTGGGTTGTTGATCCTTCAGTTGTTGCAGCCTCAGTGGAAGTAGGCTTTGAAGTAGATCCAGCAACGCAGCCTGCATTTTCGGGCCAGTCGCAAACCTAAAGTATCATATTTTAAAAATAATTAGTAAGGCAAATAAAATATAATCTACAACACAATGATTTCAATAGAATTGAGTTACACATACCCAGAAGTAACGCCATCGACGTCGCCCACTTCTGGGCAGACAGGATCTGACCCTGCTGCTTCCGACACGATTATATATATACGCATACTGATAAAATAATATTAAAAAAATTTAAGCTAACCTTTATGTTATTATACCAGTAATTGATTTTCAACGTCAAATTATCTTATTTTTGATATTTACACTTATAATATTAGAGCATATTCATTCACAATAAGAATTCCATATACAAATGTACCTTAAGAACATTGTTGAAGTGAAGACCAGCGGGGCAAGTGTACAAGTAAGGCTTTCCATTGGAACACTTCCAGAACTTGGTGCAATCGGTCTCATGAGGCAGAAGTGTAGCCAAAGGACCATCGACAGCAGGACATGAATCTGGTCCTCCAGATACTGTAGTGGTAGCTTGAGATGTGGTAGGAGCCTCAGTTGTCGGTGCCTGGGTCGTCGGTGCCTGAGTTGTCGGTGCCTGTGTTGTCGGTGGCTTAGTTGTCGGTGCCTGAGTTGTCGGTGCCTGAGTTGTGGGTGCCTGTGTTGTTGGTGGCTTAGTTGTCGGTGCTTGAGTTGTCGGTGCCTGCGTTGTGGGTGCCTGAGTTGTCGGTGGCTTAGTTGTCGGTGCCTGAGTTGTTGGCGCCTCAGTTGTAGGTGCTTGAGTTGTCGGTGCCAGAGTTGTCGGTGCCTGAGTTGTCGGTGCCTCAGTTGTAGGTGCTTGAGTTGTCGGTGCCAGTGTTGTCGGTGCCTGAGTTGTCGGTGCCTCAGTTGTTGGCTTTGAGGTTGAACCAATGCCATCACATCTAGCAATGGTTGGCCAAACACATACCTTGAAATATAAAATTTAAAAATCCTTATAAAAATCATTTGACAACATTTCTTGCGTAACTAACAATTCTTAGTAAAGCTTCATACTTTGAGATGTATAATTTGACAAAAAATATTAATTAACTTTGAACAATTTTTACAATATTTCAAGTGGTGAACAAAAAAATATACTCCTTTACTCAATATGTAAATTTAAATAACGCAAACATCTAAACATCTGGAGGTCTACTTAGTAACATATATGGATCTAAACAACCTGCAGGGGGAGATCTTAAAGATTTCAAAAGACGGCACCTGTAGAATGCATTTTTGATGATCCATTAATTAACATCTTAACTTGCCATAGCAAAAATAGTTCAATGCTAGGCTTGCACCGTTTTTTCTTAAAAGGGCTCGATTCAATTAACTACAACCAACAGATTTCATTATTTATTTAACTTCAATAATCGGATACGAAAAGCGCTTACTACGACCGTATTGTTTTTTTATGTGTAAACACACATACAGGAGAATACCGACAGATGGTGATAGTAATTCTGAAGTCTCATCTGAGGAATTCTATGACGCTTACCGTAATGCATATTCGCTTAAATTTTCTTATTGCCTTGCACAATAAACCTCGCCGTCTCCATAACTCTGGATTATCATCACTAGAGCATGCCCCAGTCGGTGGTTAGGCCACGACCTGATGGTCTACATGCTGGAGACGGTCCCAGGAGTTCTGGCGGAGGAACTGGTTATTTTTGTATTCAGTTCTTCGAAAGCTGACCTGAATACAGGAGCAGTAAAAACCTTTTACCACAGTTACTATAGAATATAGATAATTACGACGTGGGATTTTGATGAAGTACAATATACGCATCTTATGTCTGATTCATATTCAAAGCTGAAATAATTTAAAAAATCATCAGGCGAATATTCTTTTTTTTACGTAAGCACATACAGGACAATACCGACAGATGGTGATAGTAATTGTAAGTCTCATCTGTGGAATTCTATGACGCTTACCATAATGCATATGGCTAAGCGCTGCATGTGGAGTGATTAATCTGCCAACGTCATAACTACAGCCCGAGATGCACGAATCATCCTTTATTATTACAAGAATTTACTATAAATGGGTGCTCTTCACGGAACGAATTTCGTCTACCACCAATTTTAATTAATAGGCGGTTTTTTAAGAGCTCAGAAATCAAAAAAAAAATTTTTTTTTTATAATTTGAGTGATTTTCTCATAAAAAATATCAAGCCAATGTATTCGTTGATTACCTTCAAAACATTGCTGAAATGAAGATTTGCGGGGCAGTCGTAGAGGTATGGAACTCCATTGGAACACTTCCAGAACTTGGTGCAGTCAGATTGATGAGGGAACAGAACAGAGTAGTCCATAGGATCTACTTCAGGACATGTCGGGTACTGTGCTGCCACCACTCCCAAACTCACAGCCAGAAGAAATAGTTCCTTCCCTGAAAATGAAAACCAATAAAGTAAATGTTTTTCTGCTTATATATTTTTTTATTTCTATATTTAAACAATCATAGAGATCACCATACAACTATATTAAGCGATTATTTGAAAATGTATGAAAACAAGCATTCGCTTACTATATCTCAGCACTAAATTTACATGATATATCCAGTAAATAAATGCATAGCAACGTTGCTCTATCAATCTCCACCACCAATTACTAATAAGTGTAAAACACTTTTGGTTTGACCTGTCAAAATGAATCTGCAGGAAATGTGAGGTAAGCATAATTCCAAATAAAGAACGGAAATAGAAATATTCCACGCAAAAGAGGCCCAGTTCAGACACGAGCTCTATGAATTTGTTTGGAGGAGTAATTCCTTGGTGAAGTCTGTTTAGTGAGCATTGGGACTGATTCCAATGTGTTTACTGAGTTTTTAGACATAAAAAGCGACGATGTTTTAAGTGGATCAGACAGCGATAAAAATTGTTGTAATAAATTTAATTTAAACAACTTTTGTTTTTTTATTATATTTAAACATATTCAATATAAAATAAAGATTAAATAGTGATATTTATGTAAGCATGGATCCGTGTAGTCGGCATTTACAATGGATATATTGCTGACGGTTCCGAATACACGGATCCGTGTGATAGATATAAATTGACAAATATACCTTAATTTTTTTTTTCAATAATTAATTAAATTGGTAATAAAGATACGTATTACTACTGGAAACAAGATTTAAAGTCCGATTTTTTTACAAAAGTCACATTTTTAAATTATTATTTACACAAACGTGTTAGAACGTGCAAAAACTTACAAGTAGAATATAAACATGTAAGTTGCTTAAATTAAATTGATTACAACATTTTTTGTCGCTGTCAGATCCATTAAAAGCATTGTCGCTATTTATTTAAAAAATCTCAGCCAACACATCGGAATCAGTTGATAAATTCTTAAGACACAAGGTTTTGTCTCTTTTTATTGGTATTTGTTTCATTTTTGCGTTCAGACTCTCGTTGCACGTTCTAACGAAATGTCTTAGAACGTGCAAAAAGCACATAAAAAATATTCACGCTATCATATTCAGTACACATAATAATAAGCTTAATTGTTTATTATTTGGATGTATTGACATTATCCGTAGCTGTACCCATCTCACTTTATACGGGGTATGTTGGCATACAATGAGTTGTGAACTAGAAGAGATGTGTGCTTGAGTATGCATTTCTTTCGCCTAGTGCGTGGCGTGTTCAGAAATTGGTTCGTTTGTCCCTGACAATTATTTAAGAATAAGGAGGCACAAATTGTTTGTTCTTCCTAGAGGTAATACTAACCTGCCGGGGACTTTGCCTCTTGCGAGAGTGATCAGACTGTTTCTACGATATTGCCTCAAATATTGATATATTCCACTTGAGAGAAGCCCAGTTTCGACATGAGCTCCACGAATTTATTTATCAAAGTAATTTCGTGGAGTCTTCTGTTTAGCGGGCTCCGGGACTTTTTAAATGATTGTATTATTAATGATTATTTATGAAGTATTTTAAATTGTTGTATTATATCCTGTTTCAGAATCGGAATAAATATTTATATTTGTAATGTTTCTGGAAGAAAATAAATTGAAATTGAAATTGAAAAAAGTAATAATCTTTTCATGTGATGTTCATGAATGACCTAATCCGTTTTCAATGTCTAATGCGCTGGTATAATTAATCGGACGATTACAAAGTATACTTTAACAGATAGCGTTGCAGCCATAAAATATTATAATCGTTTCGCACAAAGGTTAAGCTCAAAGCTTAATTTATTTATTCATTTGCGCAGCAAACGAAAATATATTGACACAATAAAATATATGAAGACGTCATTAACGGTGAGTAATATTTTTAAACATTGCGACAATTAAATATAGATATTTTTAAGCCATTTTTGATTGAACGTGGACAAAACAATGTTATAAAAATTAATCCAATTTCCTTCATCCAATCGAGCTGAAATTTTGCACGTAGACGTGATGTCAATGACAATACATTATTTAACGTTTCATAAATTCAAAAATTCATAAATATATTGACTACCGATTCAGAGGTCATCGCCTAACAAATTTTATTTACTTATACTAAAAGAAATTGGAAATAATAATAAAAGAAGATAAAACGTGTTTATCTTATAGCATATATAAAGTATAATATATTTGAATACTCTTCATACTTAATGCAATTTAGACTGAGATCCATTATAGATACATTAGAGATACGTACATGACTTTCCTATTTTTACTGTACAGGTACAGTTGTTTACTTTCATAATTTTTTACGTAATACAGATTTCATTCATTTTTTTTTTTTCAGAATATTTTGTATTTTCACAATATATTTTTAGGCCACGTCGAATGGGCATTTTCATGTTTCACTTGTCGCGTACAAATATATTGTGGGATAAATTCTAAAAAATATTTTATTCATATCTGATATTATGGAATTTCAACACAAGTTATCGATTAAAAAAATCGAAATAATTAAAAAATACGTTTGAGTTTTTCAACATTTCGTATTTTTAAAGGTACCTAGATCAATTTGAAAAGTACATAATTGAATGCTTTGTTATTTGAAACGATCGAATAAAATGTGTTTCATATTTGTTTTGCTCGATATTACATATAAATCATTAAAAATGATAACAAAATTACGACATGTTATCATTTTGACCTGATCAACGGAAAAAAGCCTATTTTAAGCATGGTTTTTGTACAACCAATTGGGTAGTAATTGCTTAAGTACACCACCCCGGTTCTTAAGTATCCCAATCAGGATCACCTTTGCCTTCAATGAGAAAGTCTGTTAAACGAACGCTTAAAATATGCCTCGAATATCATAACAAGATTCTGTTGCTGCAAACCAATCCACCGGATTGATACTACTACTACTACGAAGAAGATCATAACTTGACTGTCAATTTGTCAAGCTTGATATCCGGGTGCAGAGGTATATTCAGACAAATCATAGATAATAGCGGTGACTCTGTGATAGCAATTTATGGCATCCATTTGCTTTAATTTACTTCAAAATTTCTTTGTAAACTAATGCACTTTTTTCACATCAGTAATGTAGTACATGGGATAAGTACTTAATTCAGATTAAGTAACATTAAGCTCAAACTAAGGAATGATTCGCTCTATAGAACACTAAGGTGAGATGAAGAGTAAGATGCCAGATGATTAGTTAATTTGTTAATCAATTTAAATATCAAATATTGTTTGATATTCGATATTTATTATTTATTATCAAATTAAATTTAACAGGGAGTCAACTTAACTTACCAGTCATATTAGTTGATTGTTTTCTTGGTACAACTTGTTGAATGATCCAATTAACTAATTTCAGTGTATATTGTAAAACTCAGTAAGAACAATGGATTACATTATTATTTGTTCATTTTTATATACGATCATCTTTTCGCTAATCTGATAACGAATGAAAAAAAGAATGTATGAAGAATCATTGAAGATTTAGCTGAATGAAACATTTGGCAGTCTCAGAGATTTTAAACCATAATTTTTTTGTAACGCATTGATATCAGCTTGATAAATCTCCTTTAGGCTGATGCCGTAAGGCCTCGAAAAACGATCTTTTGTCTCTTACTTATGTTCGCTCACCTGACATGCATATCTGATAATGTTAGTTTTAGTTAGTGCTTATTTCGTGAATGGTAACACTTAGCTCATGTCTGATTTGACAGATAATTAGTTTTATCCTTCCGCTGAACGAATATGGTTGTGTATACGCTTGAACAACGCTGGGAAATATTGCGACATTACTTTGAAAATCAGGCCATTTTTCTTCGAAAATAAGCAAGGAGTGGCCGTTACAGTCAATGGCGATCGTTATCGGGCCATTTTCGTTCACAAAAATTGAAGAGGAGGATATTGGCAACATTTGGTTTTAACAGGACGGCGCTACGTGCCACACAGCCGAAGCTACACTCGATGTTTTGCGCCCCATTTTCAAAAAAAAAAAAAGTTATTTGGCGGACCCTTTATATACACGGTGCTTGCATACGCCATTTTATTCGTTACGTCAGTTGGCCCATGTCATGTTGGTTTCACTGTCATCTTTAATTCGCTTTTTCTCCTACGACTGTTGGCAGCGCTAGATGTCAGAGCGCGCCTTCAGTTGGAGCTGGCTCGCGACCGTTATGGGAACGCTTAATGGCTTTAACCATAACGGGTGGACGAAAACGCAAGTGTTAGAGAAATAAACGTGAATTGTGAAACGAAAACAAGTTTTTTACATTGTGAACCTGATCTTGCATTCTATCACCCAGTAATTCGATACCGAACTTTGAGAGAAGGATATCAGCATTTTTTTATTTATTTTTGATGCACACTAATTACCATTAAGTTGCCACCTGGTACTCTCTAATAATTCATTTCTAACTCATATTACTCTCAATTTGTGATACAGTTTTTGTTTTTTGTAGGTTCAGGAGACGTGCAAAAGCTAAGTCCATTAAAATTTCGTTGTCTGCAGTAAAATATTTCAAAATATAAAAATGCTTCAAGCATTCGAACATATGTTGTATCTGAAAAATATGGTCATCACAAGCTACCACCTCAAAGATCTGTCAGCTGCTATAGTCCTCGCCACAAATAGTACAAGAATCTCAGCTCTGCTTCCCAGAATGCCACAGAACAAATTGTATGTTGACATCAGCATGATATAGTCCTTCCTTACTGTTACCGAAAACCTCAATAGACAATCGTCCCCAGCCTTAAGCGTGATAAGGTCAGCGTTGCGGCCAGCGGTATGTTTCCGCTTGGCCCAAAGCTTGTAATGTTTTTAAGTAAATAAAATCAGTTTGCTTAGAAAAAGAAAAGTCTTTGTCTGCTGACCTGCTCCTCATCCTGCCCTACGCGACGGAATAACTCCCCTCTTTTTGAGAGGGGAGGATGTTAATTTAGAAACAGTGAGAGACCGAAGATATAAAATATGGCAGCTTTAGTTTTTGCTCTACTGCGGCATCAGAAGTACATGTCCCAACATCGTATCTTGTCAGGCTGTTAGATGGAAGACTGCTTTGTCCGCTCTGCCACCTCATCATTCAATATTTCATGGTTTTATTAAATCATTTTTTTTGTACCCTTAGTAAAAAAAAATTTATAATTGAACACCCTTTTTTCTCTGGTACACAGCAGCAGTCTATGAAAATTCACGGGATCTTGCCCTGGAGTCTCTTCAAAACCATCTTCAATGTTTTAATATGGACCCTAGGATATTCAGGTGTTCTGAAAAAGACATAAACCTTATGAATTTATATAATGGTGAAACAGTGATTTTCGGTGTACATACAGCTATGCTGCAAATATGGAGCGGTATGGTAAAAAAAATATTAATAATCGTTACAAGCATATGTTCTCGTGATGTGACCGATCCATCGGGCTCACCTCTCTGAGATGGTTCCCATTAGGTGCCTATCTTCCTTGATTATCCTGAGAACCTCATTGTTCGCGACGTGGTCTCTCCGGGAAATTCCGAGAATTCTTCTGTATGAACACATCTCAAAGGCCTCTAGTCTTCTTTCTATCACTTTTTATCATATGTTCTAAAATCCTAATATACGGTTGAATTGGTTAGGTTGATTAAGAGAGCTCCTCAAAGCCTGTAAAAAAAATTTTATCACCAGTCAATTGTTGTTACAATACACAAGAAATAATATTTAATTCTTAAAAATAAAATAACATCTATCGATACACTTTAATATCCCTGCTTTAGTGATATTTAAATGTGGATTTAAATGGATTAGGAGTTTAAATGATAACTATATACGGATACATTCGTGAGATAGCAATCATATCAAAATACCTTATCGACATAAAGGAAAATTACGTAATGTATTAATAGTCGTCATCAGGCTTTTCGCACGAATTTCTTACCATGTGTTCTCGACCGGTTTTGGTCGAGATGTCGGTGCATGCGATTGCATAAAAAAAAAAACTACCGAAACAATGCAATTTAAAAGTATAAATAATTAAGCAATACACTCTCATAACTTCTTAGGTTTTCACGGCCAGATTTGATATTGTGGCTTTTGGGTTTAGCCGTGTGTGGCGAATTTCTTCTTACCAATATTTCGACCGCCATTTCAGATCCTGAAGAAGACCCTGCAATGGCGGTCGATATATTGGTAAGAAGAAATTCGCCACACTTGGATAAACCCAAAAGCCACAATATCAATACACTTTCAATATTATTTTATTATAAAATGGACTTTCTTTTTGTTTCACATTTTTTTATTTAACTCTACGTGTAAAATTGTAGTTTAATAAAGCATATATTTTAAAACACTCTCTATATGTGGTGAAAGATGCGTAAGTACTGCGCTGTAGTCTGATTGTTGGGTCGCCCTTTAGAACAAAATATTCCAAGCCTCAAAAAGTTGTCAAGATTTCTTAAGAAAATGATTTAAAAAAAACACTCAAAAATATGCCTCGGATACTACAGCTATCATTTCTTCAAGTACTCTGACTTCTGCTCTGGAGGTTGTCGGGAAATCACAGATTTTCCCAAGTGGACCTAAGAGTGTAAATATGTCCAAGAACGAAAAATAGACAGTGGCAGCTGCTAAGTAGCGGCAATTGCCATTTTGAGGCGAACATATGCTCCATATATGAAACGGATATGGATAAAAAAGAAGATTCTAATTCTCTAATAAATTGTAAAATACATTACAACGCTTGTCAATAAGATATATAGTCTAAGTGACAAGCGAAATAAAAGTATAAAATTCCTTGTCAATAAAATTCTTGAATAAACCATACCTTCCATACATCATATTGTAACGGGTAATTCTTCTTCGTAGAATCAATCCGGTAGATTGGTTTGCAGCAACAAAATCTCGTATCTCGATCTCCACTCCTCATATATATAATATAGTGATATCCTCCTCTTCCATTTAGGACATCGATTAATTGGATGAAGGATGCAGGATCAGGTTCACATTATAAACAACTTGTTTCTGTTTCACGATACATGTTTATTTGTCAATAACGTCGCCCGTTAAGGGCCGCCCTGAGGGACGGTCCTACCACGAGGACGGACGAGTTGCGACTCCTGCCCGCTCTCACATTTCGGCGGTACCACCCGCCAAGAGAACAGTTGTACCAACTGTCAACGGACCAACTGTCATAACAATTATTTTGGCGTATGCAAACACCGCTTAACATTCGATGTAGATGTCACGCAAGCGAACCAAAATAATAGATAAAAGATCGCTTGTTGAGGCTTTACGGCATCGGCCTTAAAGAGCTATATCAAGCTGATATCAATAGGTAATTACCGAATACAACATAAAACATTATTTTTAAGTATTTTAAAATCTATTGAAATTTGGGACAAATTTCGTACATCATTTGCTTAACGCAATATATATGTTTTGAGTACATAATTATGTGTATAAGTGTTTTCTATAGGATTGAGTTTATTTGAGAATAAAGGTCGTTACTAATGTAAAAAAAAAATGTATCTCTCTGTCACTGAAGGAAGATAGGCACCTAGTAAGAACCATCTCAGATAGGCGAGCCCGATGGATCGGTCACATCATCCGCCACGGTGGTCTTCTTCACGACATTGTGGAAGGGATGGTTGAGGGTAGAAATTGTAGAGGGAGGCCTAGACGGGAGTATTTGCAGCAAGTGTTTGACGACATGAGTTGCAGCTCTTATTTTGAGCTACAGAGGTGTGCAAAATATCTAGAAGAGTGGAGATCGAGATGCAAGATTTCGTTGCTATAAACCAATCCACCGGATAGATATTACGAAGAAGACTGGCGCCAATGTTCTCGCGTAGTCTTGAAGGGAATTGGATTTCGCGATACCTGAAACTGACGCTCATCTGCTCATAAAATAATGTTGATATTTATCATCAATATAATTGTTTTGTCGCATTTTTTCACACATCGATAGTAGTACTCATCACTACACCGAGTTTTTCCGAACCAGAACTAACCAGAGAAACATCGTAAGAGAAAAGGTTGGTAAATTCTTACTTTGTGCGTGATTATCTTAGAAAATTTAAGCATATAGGCCAATAAAGCCATAAACTATAACCGATGCAACCAACATGAAATGGAGTTAACTCAAAACAAATTAAATCGCGTATGCAAACGCCGTGTATTTGTATATAAAAGTAAGATTAACATTATTAGATGTGTATGTCAGGCGAGCGAAAAATAATAAGAGACAAAAGATCGTTTTTCCAGGCTTTTCGGCATCAGCCTAAAAGAGCTCTTTCAAGATGATATCAATTTCGATTAAATTAATTTTATTAATCTAATTATAATTAGAATCACAATCTCTTTTCTATAATCTTTTAATAAGCTACATAATTGATGATACAATTTCATTATTATTCTAACCTTAAATAAAGTGAAAAGGTGTCAACTATTTCAATTATTATTATTTATAGAAATTTTGAATTTTCATTGTTATCTATATATATAAATATATATGTATAAATGATTATCATTCATATTTTTTATATAACTCAATAGACACGGGATTATCTGCTAAATAAGTGTTAATATTTCATTGAAATTGCTTAAACACAAGTATCTAATTCATACGGCCAATTACAATAATCGTAATGAAGATATAATCTAAATTTCTAAGTAATCTAAATCCCTCTAAGCCGTCTGGTGTAAGTCTATTGTACATGTTTTCATTTCGCAATATTACCTTGCACTGGTCTTAGACGAAAAGAAAATTTTCCATACATGTACGCACTTTAAGATCATTTGATCGTAATATACAATATAAGTTCATCATATAAGCACATTATTAACCTTCTTTCATGTCTGTTCATTCAATTCATGTTCTCTTATGGTATTTTAATTTAATGTCTCAACTAAGAAAACCTTTGCCTCTTGACCGACAATAGTATAGAAGACTGAATTTTCCGCTCTCTCTTATCTTCATTTCTCGCAAAGTCAATCCATCTTACTTCAGTATTCTACGCAGGCATCTGCTCTCAAAATCTATTATACGGCTGCATTGATTGTTGTTCATAGCTTTATTAGCTTATATGCTCGAATTTGCTAAGATAATTATGCACAAATTTAACATTTACTTACCTTTTCGCTCGGTTCGATGTTTCTCTGGTTAGTTCTGAATCATTCATCTTAATGTTCTTCTTTAAGACTTCATTACTGAGTAATTGATATGTATCCTCATACTAATGCCAAAAATATTCCACCGACATTTCAAAACTGACCGTTACACACACTGTTATATGCATAAGAAAATTATTGTGCATATCAATACACAAGTACAAGCATAATCCTTTGAAACCAACTTCATATTTTTCCGGCTGTTATAGCTCAATGGTCAAAGCGTAAGCTGTGCAAGCCAAAGGTCGTGGGTTCGATCCCCGGCGAAGATTGAGAAAAAAAAGATTTTAGATTTCTGAGCTCTAAAATACCCCCGGTTGATGTGAATTTGATCTCTCACCCGTAAAATGACAGTCATAACCTAATAAGTAAAAATTGTGGTAGACGAAAGTCGTTCCATGAAGATCACCCATTTATATTAAATTCCTGTAATAATAAGGATGTTGCGTGAATCTCGGGCTGTAGTCTATGACGTTGGCGGATCAACACTCCACATGCAGCGCTTAGCCCTCATCATCGCTTAGTCGTCATAGAAATCCACAGATGAGACTCCAGAATTACCATCATCATTTGTCAGTATTCTTCTGTATGCGTTTACATAAAAAAAAGAAGATATAGCGTTTTTAGGCTGATGCCGAGAAGCCTCGGTATGTGAAATTTTTACCACTTAATTTTGTTTGCTCTGCTGTTACTCTAAGTTTAAGAATTAATTAGTCATAAGACGCAGCGTTTTCATGTGCCATTTTGTTTATTTTGTTTTGAAAGTCAGCCAGGTCATGCGGGAGCGAGTGGTTCTCCAGATGGGCCAATATGTAGTTTTCAGGCGCAGTGACCCTCACTATCTCCGTCCGGACGCTGTCTGGTAAGCAGCATTAGTTGTGTCCCGGGTAGAAGACCGAATTTTGTCAGTCTTTTTTGTTTGACGTTAATTACATTTCAAATGTGCTTCTCGACGAGTTTTTTGCTTTGGCGACCTGCTCATCACCCATATACCACTCATCTCAATGACAATCCCGCAATCTGGAATGGCTTTAATTAGACGAGGGGTGTCAGTTTTTTTGTATGCCAAGTCTTATAGAACACACATATTAGGATTATCCTAGAATAAATATTTAAATTCAAAAGCTTAAATTGTATTTTGGAATAACTTATTTAGAGTATTTGCAAAATTTAGGAAATTTAAATTCAGTACTCAACAGGCGAAATCATTTTCAATAAACGTCGCGCAATACATCAAATTGAAACGCAAATAGGGTGACCGCTTTTTTCGTATAATCCAACAATCCAAATAAGTAGCCTCTAAATTATCATATACTCGTAGAACGCAGTCACTTTGTGGCTTAGCATATTTAAAGAATAAAACAAGTAAAACTCAGTGGTTTCATACAAAGTTTTACTTGTTTTATTCTCTATTAATATACATACTGATATCAGCTTGATATAACTCCTTTAGGCTGATGCCGTAAAGCCTCGAAAAACGATCTTTTGTCTCTTATTTTTGTTCGCTCACCTAACCTGCACATCTAATGTTTATTAATATTAATTGTATAATGTTGCACGGCGTTTGCACGTGCCATCTTGTTTATTATGACAGTTGGTCCATTTCATTTTTACCACTGTCATAATTACTTCGGATGTCTGCAGCCATGATTTAGCGGCGCTAAATGTCAGTGCGCTGGCAGTTTGTTAGTTGAAGTTTGACTCGCGACCGTCATAGTGCGCGCGCCTTGGGCGTTCGCTACGGCGGGCGACGTTTGTGACAGTTAAACGCGTGATATTTTAAACAGAAACAAGTGTTTGTATTGTGACCCTGCATCCTTCATCCAGTCTTCGATATCTAAATGGAAGAAGAGGATCATCATCATCATCAGCCTGTGTTCATCACTGTTGAACGTAGGCCTCCCGCATGAGTCTCCATCCTCTTCGATCCTCCACATGGAGTACGAGTATTGTGATATTGTTCCACAAAAAAGGGGATAAATTACTGCTCAAAAACTACGGACCCATTTCCCTTCTTTCCCCATGTGTATAAAGTATTCTCCAGAATTTTAACAAACAGGCTGACGGGTCGATTTGATGAATTCTAACCTCGATAGCAAGCTGGGCTTAGGAAAGGCTTTAGTACTATTGATCATATCCACACGCTAAGACAAATCATTCAGAAAACCGAAGAATATAATCAGCCACTCTGCCTCGCCGTTGTAGACTATGAAAAGGCATTTGACTCAATCGAGACTTGGGCAGTGCTAGATTCACTACAACGCTGCAAAATAGACTACCGGTATATAGAGATAATAAAATCTCTATACGAATCTGCAACAATGATGGTTCAGATCCATGATAGCACTAACAATATTTCTATAAACAAAGGTGTTGGACAAGGAGATGTTATATCTCCAAAACTGTTCACAAACGCCCTAGAAGATATTTTTAACTGCTATCCTGGACAAAATGTGGAATAAATATTAACGGAGAGTACATTTCTCACCTCCAATTTGCAGATGACAGTGCTATTAGCCGAATCACCTGACAAGCTCCAAGACATGCTCTACGACCTCAATGAAGCGTCGAACAAAATTGGTCTCAAAATGGATAAAACAAAAGCCATGATTAATAGTCATATTTCACAGACCTTTGATCCTATTTCCATTGGAGGAATATAAATAGAGGTTGTAAACGACTATACCTATCTGCGACAAGT
Source organism: Glossosoma conforme (assembly GCA_022606575.1). Taxonomy (NCBI): domain Eukaryota; kingdom Metazoa; phylum Arthropoda; class Insecta; order Trichoptera; family Glossosomatidae; genus Glossosoma; species Glossosoma conforme. The sequence continues at coordinate 1,585,362 of JAGTXR010000058.1, read as the reverse complement.
AATACAACTAGGGTGAAATAACTTCTCGAAAGAAATCGACAGGCGCATACAACTGGGATGGGCAGCATTTGGAAAACTAAAGTACATTTTTAATGCTAAAATTCCGCAATGCCTTAAAACTAAGGCGTTTTACCAATGCATCCTCCCTGTATTAATTTATGGCGCAGAGACGTGGAATTTGTGACAGCAAGTCTTACCCATAAAATAAAAATCACCCAGCATGCTATGGAGAGATCCATGCTCAGAGTGTCGCTAAAAGATAGAATCCGAAACAAGGAAATACGCAGAAGAACTCAAGTAGTGGATGCTACCCAACGAATAGGTACACTCAAGTGGCAATGGGCAGGACATATCTGTCGAAGAGACGACGGTCGATGGGGAAGAAAATTACTGGAATGGCGCCCAAGAACTGGCAAACGAAGCATTGGCCGACCCCCTACAAGATGGACTGACGATAAAGAAGAATAGCAGGAGTGACCTGGATGCGGAAGGCGGAGGATCGAAGAGGAAGAGGAGGATATCAATACATATCCATAAGAAACATAATTTGTTTGTATTATTATTTTTAATCAATTAATTAAACGTTTTTCGATATGTGTGAGTATTATGCAATTTGAATATCACGTTTCTTATTTATAAAATAAATTAATTATCTAATAAATTAAAATATTAAATAAATAAATAAATTAGCAAGTTTCTGCTTTAAAAGTGTATTTGTATGTATTCGCTGTCGCAGCTGCCAGGGTCGCCAGTTACACTCCGACCGTGACGAGTCGTGAGTTGTGATCTATTCGAGGCCTGAAGCCGAACAAATGACCTAAAGTTTGTCAATCTACGTGGAAAATGTTTCAATTTTTCAAAAAAAAAAAACCTTGCAGAAACATTACATATTTTATCAACTCAATTAATTTCTGAAGTACAATAATAATTAAATAAAAAATACAATAAATACAGACACAGGCACTTGTGATTAAATACTAAGAATAATAAAATAAAGACAATTAACAAAAGATCCCAATGCTCATTAAGCAGACGAATTATTCCTCCAAGGAAACTCTTGGAGTTCATGTCTGAATTGGGCTTTTTATATTTCAATGTGGTCCTCAAAGAGTATTTTTTGTTGCTCATCTGTTCTTCATTCTTCCACCACGCGTTCTTATAACGATGCCAGTGATGTGAAATAGTTTTCTCTTAGTAACGAGGATGTTACATTAAAATAAGAATGATTTCTTAAAATATAAGAATAGGTACTTAAATAACTATAATTTAGAAAAACAACTTAAAGACATGTTTAAGAAACTTCATAAATTCACTAGAAACAGGCAAATATTTATCCAAACAGTTTCGTGGAATTCGTGTCTGGAACTGAACCTCAACTGAGGGTCACCTCAACTTAACTACGTTTCCGGAAAACGGTTTATTGCATGCATTAATGCGAATATTGATTAATGAATATGGGTGTGTGCTATATACAGATATTATGTCCAAGCGTTATGTGCCACTATATTATATACAAGTAGCGCATAGCCAGGGATTAGTTGACAGCGTCACAGAAGTTATTATCGTCACGGTTGGATTAAGTTTCAATTGCTTAAATCCATTTGAAATCTGCCAATCACTTAGAAGCCGTCTGGAGAAAAAATTATTTGAATTATTCTGCTAATATCGAATGTTCTCGATAGCAACATCAGAATGCCGAAATGTCTTGGAAAAAGGCGGAGACCGAGGCAGATGACGGAATTGTGGCGGATTGATCAATTTTACACATTATCTTATCTATGACTTGCTATTTATGTTTATATGATATGTGCCATAAATGTCGACCAATCACGATTAGACGTGACTTTATGTGAGTGAGCGGAACCTATATAAAGAGGAGAATCACATTGTAACAGTCTTATTTCACTGCTTCCTACCATCAACAGCACTCTCCGACTGCAGCCGCTTCTCTTCCAGATGCGCTGCTAGGCTACCGACGCCACTTCGCGACCCGCTGTCAAATCAACTCCAGGAAGTCTTGTGTTAATTGAACGTAAACTCGCAAATCCAGTTATCTTTAACTCAACCAATTTGTATCATAAATTATATATCGCTTAAATGTAAATTAAACTTCACCTTTTAATTCACTTTCCCGTGATCCGATGAAGAAGATTCAAATCCTGTTTGTTCACATATTGCCTTCTCTATTACACGACACACTCCTACACCGACATTGTGATCATAACATATTACAACAGACCTTTTTTATTTGGTAGAAATTTGTACTAGTATTAATCATCGTTGTCAGACTATTGAGAGAATTGAGAGCTTTATGAATATTTTTATCTTGGGCGTAAGAGTCACTAAGAGCGATAGTCTGCAGATGAAGCAGACTATCGTCATGCGCATATAGTTAATGCTGGTACAATACCTATGTACTGTCAGGCCAACGATCCAAAGTTTTAATGGGAATCTAAATTTTGGAGACTTTAAACGCATTTACCAAGCTCTTTGTAGCGTCTCTGGGTAAACATCTTTTTATCTACCGTATCTGCCGAAAGTTACAAATCCAGATTTCACAGTTTTTGTTATTTTGCCGACAAGGTTAAGGAACTGGTCATTTTCTACTCCCAGCATCTTGACGCTTGTAGAAGGGATGACATCATTATCACATATGGTCAAGGGCTGTAAGTCCAATATATGTTGTCTTCAAGCTGTGGCCATAAAGAGTAATTCCGTCTTTTCCGGATTGAGAACGAGCCTATTTGCTGACATGCACTGTCCGATCTCCTCTATACAGCCAATTTAACAAAATGAAATAGGGTAGGCGCAGGAGGCATTAGTGAGAAGCCTTTGAATCAATTGCTTTGAAAACATCGGTTTAAAAAAACAAACGGTGGACTGTATATAAGGCGAGTAATCTTTACCCTTATCTTTCAATAATTTGGAGACTTATTGTGAATTATTTCAAAATAAATTTTCCATTTTTTAAATATATCTTATAATACTAGTAAATTAATTAATAATAAAGTAATATTTTTGAATGTTTATTATTTATTTCTGATATCTCAGAAAAAATAACAAAAGTATACATTATCTTTAATAAATTAGCTCAATTACAGTATATCACAATAATTTATACACAACGATGACGACATTGCATATTTTTTCATGAAAAACGTAAATACACGTAAATTCCGTTTGAATCCATTTCCATTCGATGGTGTTTTAAATAAAAAATAATAAATTTGACTTGAAAACACACATAAAGCCAAGTTTTCATTTAATGATTTAATAACCTGTTATGAAATTTTAGAAAGGTTTTTGCTTTAAACATTACGTATCGTGTGTTCAAGTTATGTAAACATGAAAAATATAACTGAGAGCGTTCTTGAAAAATATTGATCGATCTTAATATTATGAAACTATGAATAAATTTCAAGTTTGAAGATGCTTAAAGGGTCTTATGGTGAAGATTCACTTGCTAATGTTAATCCAAGTTGAGAAAGCGAATACTTTGGTTTGGACTCCGGGTTATCCGGGCTTCGGGGCATCCAGACTCGTGTATACGTGTTGAATCATCTTGATGAAGATTTACTTGTTCGTTTCAATCCAGTTTGAGAAAGTGGAAACTCTAGTGTAGACTCCGGGATATCCAGGTTCACCGCAGCCTTTCCCCCAAGAAGTGATGCCGATGAGCTTTCCTTTGATAGCGAGGGAACCCCCCGAGTCTCCATTGCAGGTATCCACACTACCAGACTCCATGAAGCCGGCGCAAATCATCTTATCAGTGACGATATAGTTGGGGTTCAAGGATTGGTACACTGAGTGACAGACATAGTCGTCGACGATGGGCACCTCTGCTTTATGCAGTCCAGGGGGAAAACTGCCATTCTGTTGAGAATACCAATAAAAAAATGTTAGTCTCATTTCAAACTTGAGCTAGACATCATATCGTTGAGTCTATGTGCAAAGTTTTTTCAAAATTGAAAGAAAATTATTTTAATGGTAGGTTTGAAGACAACGTTGGTTTGAAATGATGTTGTAATTTACTATCCTAGAAAACTAACATGCTCTAAAATGTGCGTAGGAAATGATTATTTTCAACAATATATCTTCAAAATATTATTATTATAACCTAATACAGCAGCAAATCATTATGTCTTATGTGTCTCTCTTGTCTACTAGAGCCAGGATGATTTTGTCGCTAGTTAAAGTGATTATGTGAGCTAGAAGTCCAGTAAGACATGAAGTTTCAATATACATATATCATTGTCATACACAAGCCTAAAACTAAAAATATCATCATCATCATTAGCCTGTGCCGGCTTACTATTTAACATAGGCCTGCCACAAAAATCTCTATCCTTCTCGATCCTCCACCCTCCAAATCCAGGCTACACCAACCATTCTTCTGATATCATCAGTCCACCTTTTAGGAAGTCAGCCTACGCTCCAATTTCATTTTGCCACTTCAGTGTGCCTATTCTTTGAGTAGCCACCACTACTTCAGTTATTTTTCGGATATTCTGGTTTGAGAATCTATCTTTTAGAAACACTTCAAGCGGGAATCTTGCCATGGCACGTCGGATGACTTTACTTTTATGTGTTAGACTTGGCATAGGTTAATACTTGAAATGTTGATGATTTTTTCAAGAAATTATTAGGTTTATATCTTTGGACTTACCGAGAGGGTTCCCCATCCGGTGATAAGAGCGTTAGTTCCGGGAGTGACATTTTCATTTGTGTTAGGTATAATAGCCAGCTTAACTGTGGGTCCTAATACAAATTCAAAGTGAAGAAAAACCAGTGCAATGTCGTTGTTTAAACGTGTGTTGAATCCAGGATGTAGAAAAAACGAAGACGCGTCGACAAGCTGACCACCCGTAATGTGTTCATTGGAACCAGCACGGACCCTCCACTGAGAAGGAAAAGTTCTGCAATTCGAAAATAAAAACAATAATTCCTTTCATTCATATATGAACCTTAACTTAAGCTTATAATCGCCACATTGTTGTCAAAATAAATATCAGTTATAATGATGCTTAATGATTTAACATCATCTTCTCTTGCGGGAGCTATTAAATCGAGTGGTTGCAGGATGAGGTGTAGATGAACAACACACAGACTTGTACAGAATCACATATATTTTAACGATAAACCTTTACATACTTCCGGCCTGGACCTAGTTACAGTTTTCAGGCTCCGGGCGAAAGCCCAGCGCCGCAAGTGGTGATCTACAGAAATAATAACGCACCAATGACAAGCAACCATGAACATAACTAAAGTCCCACCAAGATTGTATATCGAGGTATATCCTTTGTAACCATATACGCTCTATTTCTCCCAATTCCCGTTTCACAGTTCCGCAAGCTCAGATTGTATTTCAATTTCAATTTTTCAATTTCAATTTTGTTTATTTTTTCCTTTCAGAAACATTACAAATTATATTAACTCAATTCATTTCTGAAGTACAATAAAATAAAATAAAAATACAATATATACAAAAATAGGTACTTATGATTAAGTACTATGAACAAAGCAATAAAGACAAGCAACAGAAGGTCCTGATGCTTATCAGACAGACGAATCCAACCAATAATCCCTCCAAAGAAACTCTTGGAGTTCTTCTCTGAATTGGGCCTCTCTTACGTGAAATATTTCAACATCCGAGGCGATTTGGTTAAGCAGTCTGATCCCTCTCCCAAGAGGTCCCTAGTCCCAAACCATCTGTACACCTGAAGGTCTACATGGAGACAAACACGGTTCCCAGGATCCTCCATAGCAAGAGCTCGCGAACTTGCATAATTTGCGGCTGTAGTACCAGAGGAATATTTGGGTGTTCAATAATCATTGTTTATTTCAGGAAATCGGATGATGAGCTCAATGTTCCCAAGGACATTTATGGTTTTTCTTTAAAGACTGGCTCAAACCTACCATGGACATATATGGAACTTAGATTTGATTAAAGCAATTTGATCAAGCTTTGTCGAGTTTTGAACCGACGGTATCTAAATAACAAACAAAAACGCTTTATCGCTGGACTTTACCGCCCGGCAAATATCTCTGATAATTCCCTTGCAAGCTGGTGTCAAAAATCCTTGTTTTACGATCTTTCGCAATTAAAATAATCACCAACGTGCTTTTCGAAAAGTAATTTGTGTTGGTGACCTGCTCCTCATCTCTCCAGCACGCGTTCTGATAACGATCCCGGCAACTTTGATTAACGGGAATGTCGCTTTCAATGTGTAAAAGTCTTCAAATTAGTTGATCGCTGTAAGTTACCCATCGAGGCAGTGCGCTGCGGTGACGATCACACTTTTGCCAACGATAGAGCCTCCGCAAACCTGGGCGTAGGAACCGGTGCTGGCAGATCTCAGCAGCAGCGCCACTTGATAGGGAGCATCCGTTATAGTAGCAGGAGAGCCTCCGACGATGCGCTCATCAAGCAAGGGTTCGTCGGGCAAAACCGACCCTGAAAGCATCACCAAAATCAAGATATAAAAAAATACTCATCAAACTAATATCAAGAAAATAAGAGTGCTACCAATCATTTGACATCCCCCGTCTAATTAAAATTACTTCAGATCACGGGATCTTCAATGAGATGCGTGATAGATGAGTGAGAAGCAGGTTGCCAAAGCAAAGAACTCGTCGAGAAACACATTTTACATTTATTTTACGCTAAGCAAACACTAAATTTGGTTTTCCACCCGGGACACAGACAATGCTGTTTGCCGTTAACAGCGCGCAGTGACAACCACTGCGCTTGAAATTTACATAGCAGGCATATAGAGAACTATCCGCTTCGGCATGACATGGCTGGCTTTAAAAACAAATTGAACACAATGGCATATGCAAACGCCGCGTCTTACATCTACTCAAATCAATCATTTTTATATGTGCGTGTCAGAGGAGCAAACAAAAATAAGCGACAAAAAAGCGCATATCCAGTTTATATCACATGGTTACGAAAACCAGAGCTGACTCTGAATGTAAGTATCATTAAAATCAAGGTAAAACTATTCTGGATCAACATCAATATTTAAAAAATCCAGTTCAGAGCTGACTCTTGATGTTAACGTCATAATGATCAAGATTTGCCGGCGGGTATAGCTCAGTGGTCAAAGCTTTGCAAGCCAAAGGTCGTGGGTTCTCGAAACTCGACGAAGGTTAAAAAAAAGGATTTTAATTGATTTCTGAGCTTCTTAATATCCCTTTTATATAGTTGATGTGAATTTGATCCCTCACCCGTAAGTTGCCAGTCAAAGCCTATTTATTATAATTCGTGGTAGACAAAAGTCGTCCTGTGAAGACCACCTATTCATAGTAAATTCCTGTATTAATGATGATGCGTGAATCTCGGGCTGTAGTATATGACGTTGGCGGATCAACAATCCACATGCAGCCCTTAGCCTTATGCACCATGTTGAGCGACATATAATTCTACAGATAAAACATTAGAATTACTATCACCATCGTTCGGTATTCTCATCTACGTGCTTACATAAAAATAAGATAAGCAGAAACGTGTGCAGGCTAAGATCAAGATAGAAATAAGAGTATCAATCATGACTATGGAGGTTGGAGATGACAGTGGGACTGAACATTATCAAATCGTAAGAAAAAATGTAAGACTAGAAAGCTGAAATGATGAAATGAAATGACTAGATGAAAAAATTGAAATTTCGATTCTGTATATAAATAATTAAATAAATAAATAAATAAATAAATAAATAAATAAATAGATAAATAAATAAATAAATAAATAAATAAATAAATAAATAAATAAATAAATAAATAAATAAATAAATAAATAAATAAAAATGATGAAATAAATAAATAACTAAATAAAAAATTAAATAAATTTAAATAAATATTCTGTAAAAAAAAAAAAAAAAAAATTATAATAATAAATAAATAAATAAATAAATAAATAAATAAATAAATAAATAAATAAATAAATAAATAAATAAATAAATAAATAAATAAACAAATAAATAAATAAATAAATAAATAAATAAATAAAGCGGTGTTGATGATGTCCAGGAATACACACAATCTAGTATGGAGCCTTATTAATGATGCCAAGAAGTCGTCAACACCATCCGCTAATGATACAATAGCTTCGAAAAACGAACCAGATCCTCTATAAAACGAGCATTTAATAATAATCATGCGTGTCACACGAGCCAACGAAAATAAGAGACAAAAGATTGCATATCGAGGCTACATCGATTTATAATATTTTTAAATATTTAATTAATAAAAAAACAAAACTCTAATGAGTGATGTCTAATGTATAAAACACAGACTTTCAGTCGGTTCAACAAGCTTGGGTTAGGCTAGAACCTTGTCGGCTTACATAAATTTATGGTTGGAATATTCGACGAGCATATGCTTTGACTGAGAAGCGAATATTATGATGATGGTGATGACTTACCATTGACCAGCACAAGGAAAGCAGCGACGACTGCGAGACGGAACATTTTGATTTTATGTTTGAATACTGTAGTACGTTATTAAATACAAGAGCTTATATAGTCATACTAGATAGTCACTGATATTAATGAACTCAATAAGATAATCTGATAATAAGATATCTTTATAAAATAAAACAATGGATGACGTCTTACGGTGATTTTTATTTGGGTTTCTATGAGCTTAAGATTATATTGAAAATTATCGCTTAGTTTATGTGACATCACTGTATTAACAGAAACAATCAATGAATTAATAGTATACTGGCGAAGAAATATTAAGGAGTTAGTGTATTCGTAAATTTGAAATGGAAAATGCTTTTTAGACTCATGCTAGTTCCATTAGATGGCGTTGTATTCATTATCAATTTGTACATAACGCTATCACCGTGCAAATATTTTATAGTATTCATTTGAACTTAAATAAAAAAGTGAACTTAATTCAGCTAATATTTTTTTATTTTTTTATGTAAACACATACAGGAGAATACCGACAGATGGTGATAGTAATTGTGAAGTCTCATCTGTGGAATTCTATGACGCTCACCATGGTGCACATGACTAAACGCTGCATGTGGAGTTTTGATCCGCCAACGTCATAGACTACAGCCCGAGATTCATGCATCATCCTTTATTTTTACAGGAATTTACTATGAGTGGGTGGTCTTCACGGGACACTTTCGTCTACCACCAATTTTAATTAATAGGCTATGACTGACTTTTTACGGGTGATGGATCAAATTCACACCAACCGGGGTATTTTTAGAGCTCAGAAATCGATTAAAAATCCTTTTTTTTTTTTTAATCTCCGTCGGGGATCGAACCCACGACCTTTGGCTTGCAAAGCAAACGCTTTACCATTGAGCTATGACCGCCGGTCTAAATATAACTGAACACAGCATTTATTGATTCTGAGATGAAGTTCGTCAGGGTATAAATAAGTTATCTTAAAATTGTATCAAATTATAATTTTAATTAATACAAGTGTACATTTATAACGAAAACAATCATCTCTACATTACATTCAATTAAAAAAAATAGTCAATTAATCGTAGAAAAATAAACAACGGACACAAGGATTCGAACCTTGAATCCGTATACCCATTGATATTAGCTCTATATAGCCCTTGCAGGTCGATGCCGAAAACCTTGATGTACAATAATTTGTTTCATATTTTTGTTCGATCGTTGGAGACGCAAGTGTCACCATTTTGTAGTTATTTGACAGGCTTTGTCGGGGCTAATTATGTAGATCGCCACTTGCGGCGATGGGTGTCACCGATCAACAAACGCCCGGTGGCCAGTAATCAGTTGAGTTCCGGCAGCAACGAGTAGCGTGTTGGGATTGTAAGTTATAAGTTGTACGAAAATATATGTCAATATTTGCTTTCTGAAAAAGTTTTTATGTTGCTCATCTGCTCCTCATCTGTCCACCACGTATCCGAATAACAGCCCCTACAATGTGAAGTCATCTTTACTTAAGTGAAGAGGATGTTACCATATATATTGCAACTCAAATAAATTGTACAAAAAAACATCATAGAAGACGGATTTTGCAATAGATTTGTATGTTTGTAAATGGTAGTTCATCGCGCCATTTTCGTGTCAGTCTTCTCCCTTTATTTCCGAATGAAATCGCGCGCGACTAATGTAAATGGCGAGCGCTGATTCCGCCCATCCCGCCCATCCACCCATTTGCCCATCTGCCCATCCCACCCAGCCATCCAAACGCCCCTTTCGGGACAAGCTCAATCAGTGCCGAGCTGCAACGATCACTCACAAACACTGCAAACCTCACAAACTAAAAACTGAACAAATGCGCCGACAGATGGTGATAGTAATTCTGAAGTCTCATCTGTGGAATTCTATGTCGCTTACCATGGTGGCTAAACGCTGCATGCGTAATGTTGATCCGCCAACGTCTTAGACCATAGCCCGAGATTCATGCATCATCCTTTATTATTACAGGAATTTACTATGAATGGGTGGTCTTCACGGAACGACTTTCGTCTAACAAAAATTTTAATTAATAGGCTATGACTGACATTTATCGGGTGGTAGATCAAATTCACACCAACCGGGGGTATTTTAGAGCTCAGAAATCGATTAAATAAATCCTTTTTTAATCTCTATCGGGGATCGAACCCACGACCTTTGGCTTGCAAAGCAAACGCTTTGACGATTGAACTATGACCGCCGGCCGATTAATAGACTACGACAGATATTCAACAATTATTTCGCATACAAATCAACACCAAATACTTATTTATGTAAAACTAGCTGACTTGTCAAACATAAATAATGAAAATTGATGGGAAATTAGTTAAATTATGTATAAATTTAAATTTCTAGTAGGATTTAAAGAACGCCTCTAATTATAACATACAACTATATAAAAATCGTTGTAGAAAACTTGCGCTGCACATTAGGTCGGATTAAATAAATTTGAAATAAAACAAAAAAAACTTAATTTATTTATTTTTAATTAAAAATAAAACAATTGTTATATTACATATCTTGGAATCAACTTTTTTTTTGTGTGTTTTAATTGAAATTTTTATGAATAAAACAGTATTTTGAAATGCATTAATCATGAATGATGTTTGAATGATTGTGCACATCTGGAACAGTATTTGAACAGAGCTAAAGGTACTTTTGCTACATTTAGAGACGATGTACATGATATACATGATGTATTGATAAACATTTATATGTTTGCGTAGATCCAAGACACGAAAGCCGAAACTTTAGTAAAGACTCCGGTGTTAACGGCATTATTGCAGGTCATTCCCCAGGAAGCGAGACCGACGAGAGCAGGCACTCCGGTGCCTCCTCCCAAGGTGAGGGGACCGCCAGAGTCACCCAAGCAGGTTTCTGGTCCATGGAAGCAAACCATCTTTTCGGTCACAGGCTGGTCGGGGTTGATGGCGTGGTAGGCATCTTTACACTGTTGAGGATCAGTCACTTGGAACCATCCCTCACTCAGACTAGTATCACCATGTCGACCTTCCTGTTGGAAGAAGAAAAAAATCAATCGAATCAATTTAATGGAATATTCAACTAAAAGCCAACATAAAACTGCTTAAATTCTGATTAAATTGATATATATTTCGACTATTTATTTTGTTTCCACAAAAATGCCCATTTGGCATTTGTAAACCCGAATTCAATGCTTAGTACCTATAGTTTGGATGCCTTATTTCGGTCATTAAGACCTTATTATCCAGATGACTCGTTAGACGTAAAGCGTATGGTGGCAACGGATGTTTCAAAGGTTAAATAAGATACAAAAAAGAAGATAAGGATTTCATTATCATCGATGTACCTATTTTTCAAAGCCCTATAAAAAGTATATATTTTTTATTGACTTACTTGGATGGTGCCCCATCCTGTGACATAAGCGCCGGTTCCGGGACGAAGTTCTAAGCCCTGACCTGGCAAGTAAGCTGGTCGAGAAGTGTCTCCTAGCACTAGCATAGAGTCGAGGAAGACCAGAGCGATGTCATTGTTAAGACGGGAGTTGAATCCATGATGGACCATGAACGAAGATACGTCAACGAGTTGACCACCGGAATTATGCTGATTGGAACCGACGCGAACCCTCCACTGAGAAGGTTTAGTTCTGAAATTCAAATTTCAAAGAAACGACATGATTAAATTTTGATATCACCTCGATATAGCCTTTGCAGGCTCGTGCCGAAAAGCCTCTATGTACGATATATTGTCTCTTATTTGACGCTGCGCTATTTTGCTTGTTTTGACAAGTTCCTACTTGTCGCATGAGAGCGGATAGTTCGCCTAGTGGCCGATATGTGGTTTTCGGGTGCTGAGACTGTTACTGCGCCGGCAAGTAACTTTTCGTCCGGGCATCGTCAGATACACAAATCATTATTTTCTTCCAAAAAATTCGCGAAATAAATCTCATAGAAGATGATTTGCTATGAATTTGTTTGTGTATCAGTTGTTAAGAAAAAAACATTTATATATACTAGTGTAAGACTTGAATAGCAACTAAAACTAAAACGTCATTTTAAAAAAATATATAAATATATCATATTTTTGCCGATTATAGCGATTCAAAGATTTGAGGCTTCGGTTGTACTAATTTCTGAAAATATATTTAAGCAGTAAACTAATAAGTTTGATCAAGTTCAGGGAATCTTTTATTGTCATTACGGTTTTACTCGCATGGTAATTTTTTTGTTTAATATTTGTTCTTCTGACTATTCTAACTCACCCATTGATGCAGTGAGCAGCAGTCACGACTACGCTCTTGCTGATGATGGCGCCTCCACATGTCAAGGAGTACGCACCCGTGCTGGAGGAATCCAAAAGCAATGCAGCTAGGTAGGAAACTTTAGTAATGTTGACGGAAGAGTAAGCAACTTCGTGAACTTCAGGCAGACGACCAGCTGGAAAGTATATAAATTCCCAATAATGATGAAACCCTTCTCTTCTTAAATGAGCTTCTCCTCGATGCCGAAACACGTCATCGCAATGATCTGGCAAACGCTTAACCGGTGGTCATAGCTTAATTGTCAAAGCGTTTGCTTTGCAAGCCAAAGGTCGTGCGTTCGATCCCCGACCGATTTCTCAGCTCTTAAATACCCCCGGTTGGTGTGAATTTGATCCATCATCCGTAAAATGTCAGTCAAAGCCTAATAATTAAAATTGGGGGTAGACGAAAGTCGTCCCGTTAAGAACACCCATTCATAGTAAATTCCTGTAATAATAAAGGATGATGCGTGAATCTCGGGCTGTAGTCTATGATGTTGGCGGATCAACACTCCACATGCAGCGCTTAGTCATATACACCATGGTAAGCTTCATAGAGTTCCACAGATGAGTTTTCAGAATTTCTATCACCATCTGTCGGTATTCTCCTGTATGTGTTTACATAAAAAAAAATGTGAAAATTAAAGTTTAAAAAATACACATTGTGCAACACTAGTTTTTGAATTTTACGTGCTGTAACTTTAAATACAGCATTGTTCCCGCCAACTGTCATCTATTAATAAACTACTGTACAAGTTTGAGCAAGCTGCGCCATTAAGTTAGTGTTTGACAGCCATTGAAATTCTCGTTTAATATTTTACAACTCAAGCTCAAAATAATAAAATCGTTATACTAACGATTAGGTCTAAAGCCGGTCTCGCATCCAAAATACTAGATATGCTTAATAGATCACGTCCGTATATCACCGAAAATCCACTATTTCATCTACGAAAAAAACAAATCTGTCATATCCTTGAATACGGCAGTTACTTTCGGATTGGAGCCCCAGAATACTTTCAGGATTCAATTTAATCGGTTTAAAGAAGATAACTTTGTCTAAGAAATAATGACACCCTTACGTCCAACCTGCAATCAATGGAACACAGACGTAAATTAGATTCACGTTGTTACTACGGTAAAAAAAAAATGCACACACCCACAACCGAAAAACTCGTCTTACACGGTCAATGTGTGTCAACCAAGAACTGGCAGCTTCCAATGTTCATTTCTTAATTTCACAGGTATGCTCTGGAATACTCTTTTGGCATCTATGTTTCCTCCTTTATACAATATATATCACTTCAAGACCCATATACACTTGTAATCTCCCTAATCCAAACACAAACTCAAACACAACCAACGTTTTCTGCATGCAGCGTCCAGTCGCCGTGACACGGTACGTCTCTTAAAATAACTTTTTGTCGAAATGTAAAATAAATTTGGCAACAAAAGGGGGCCATCATATTTATATATTAATTTATATTTCACAAGAATATATATAATATTCAGATAAAATGTATTTTTAATCTTATTTTTATCATTTGTTATTTTATAATTATAAAAATATTGTTGTACGATGCATTGATAAAGATCTAATTTGACTGTGTAAACTAGAGGTGAGTACCGTATCATAAGATAGCATACAATCAGATAATTCGACAAGATCAGCACCAAAACAATGACATTAAAATTATTTTGATTTAACAAAGAAAACTATCCCAAAATTGATCTTTTTTTATGTAAACGCATGTACGAGACCACAGACGGGCAAGACCAGTGTACTCTATGACGCTCAGGCAGGAAGGCTGGACACTGCATGCGGAAAACCTGTGTTGAGTTCATGTTTGTGTGTGGGTTGGGGATATCGCAAGTGTATATTTATCTGTTTCTTGAAGAGATCCAGATTGTAGGAAGGAGAAAACATAGACGCTGGAAGAGCATTCCATAGCTTAACGGCGGCATTAAGGAACTTTGGAAACTGCCAGTTCTTGGTCGACATACATTAACCATGTATAGATCTTCAGCAAGTGTAAGACGAGTTTGTTGGTTGTGAGTGGGTGCAGGAGGAATTAGTTCTTTAAGTTCCGAAGAGCAGCGACCGTGGTTATAACGGTAGAAAAGACTAAGAGAACCAATCTTAAGCCTGTGTTCCATTAATTGTAGATTAGACGTAAGAGTGTCATTGTTTATCAAACGAATTGCTCTTCTTTGAACTGAGTCAATTAAGCTTAGAAGGTATTTTGGGGCTCCAATCCAAAGGTGACTGCCGTATTCAAGGATAGGTCGGATTTGTCCTTTATATAGAAAAAGAAGTTGTTTATCGTTGACATACCGACGTGATCTATATAATACACCTAGTTTTTTGGAAGCGAGACTGGATATATACTTAATTAACTCGTAATATTTGACATTATCGAGATTGATAATCCAAGCAAAGTGTGTGTAACAAGTTAACACCTTACTAACCATTAACCAGTGCCAGCAAGGCTGCAACTACTATGAGACACAACATCACGCTTGTTCGATAGAATACTGTGTTTAATTATTGCATTCGAAATCTTAAATAATCATTTACGGTGACAATGTTTTTATGATATCGAAATCGTTATAGCAACAAGATATCGCTCAGGTATAGCACAATGGTCAAAGCGTTTGCTTTGCAAGCCAAAGGCCGTGGGTTCGATCACCGACGAAAAAACGATTTCTGAGCTGTAATATACTTTTAGTTGGTGAGAATTTGATCCCTCACCCATAAAATGACAGTCATAGCCTATTTATTAAAATTTGTGGTAGACAAAAGTCGTCCTGTGAAGACCACCCATTTATAGTGAATTTCTGTAATAATGAGGATGATGCGTGAATCTCGGGCTGTACTTTATGGCGTTATCAATCACTCCACATGCAGTGCTTAGCCATATGCAGCATGGTAAGCGTCATAGAATTTGACAGATGAGACTTCAGAATTATTATCACCATCTGTTGGTATTCTCCTGTATGTGTTTACAGAAAAAGAGTTATTGATATCACCACTTGATACTTCACTCTAATCTTTTTATTTAATTTCAAATTTAAGATTAAATCATTCGTATTGAACAACTCATTGTATAAAACAAAAAAGTAATATTTTTATATCCAAGCCGAGAAATAGTAATCATATATTTTTAAATTATGTGTTTTTTTATGTAAACACATACAGGAGAATACCGAAATATGGTGATTACTGAGTCTCATCAGTGGATTTTATGAAGCTTATCATTCTACATATGGCATACAGCTGCCATCATGGCAACTATTATCATTATTAATTACTTTAATGAAATATCTGTACCCGTTCATTTATCGAGTACAGTAAATAAAAAATATTTATTTATTTACCTTGTTTTTACATGGATCACGTTAGGTATGGCCTGTATTTATGATACAGCAGTTTCGACTAACTCGTAGTCTTTCTCGATCCATCACTGTCAAGAGACAACTGAGCTGAAGAAAACACAAGTTGAGTGATATGAGTAATTTAATGCAGGGGGGGTCACTATTGTGTGACTGCAGGCCGCCTTACACCTAAGATCCTGCTCCATGTGCCCAAAATGCTGCACATATCAAGACCTAATGCTGGGCAACACACTAACTATCGATGTTGCCAGATCCTGAGCAAAAATAATTTGACGTCACTGACACGAAAAAGAAGAAGGCTTACCATTTTAACAATATAAAATGAATCTCTTGAATCAACTGCCTTGAAAACATCGGCAACAAACGATGGACAGTAAGGCGAGTAATCATTACCCTTATCTTTCAATTATTTGGAGACTAGTCGTGAATTATTTATTATAGATTTTCCATTTTTTCCTGAAATAGTTTCTATCTTGTAATACCATTAAATAAATAAAAAATAAAGTAATATTATCGAATGTTTATTATTTATTTCTGATATCTCAGCAAAAATACAAAAGTAATCATTATCGATAATAAATAAGCTCAATTACAGTATGTATTCACAATAATTTATACACAACAATGACGACATTACTTAATTTTTCATTAAACACGTAAATACATATAAGTTCCATTTGAATCCATTTAAATTCGATGGTGCTTAAAATAAAGATTTTTTTTTTTAAATAAGACATTTGAATTGAAAACAAACCAAGTTTTCATTTTATGATTTAATAATCGTTTTATACAATTTTAGAGAGGTTTTTGCTTTAAACATCACGTATCATATGTTTAAGTTATGTTAACATGAAAAATATAGCTGAGAGGATTCTTTTACTATATTGTTCGGTCTCAACATTATGAAATGATAAACAATATTCATGTTTGAAGATGTTTTAAGGGTTGAGTCTTCTTGGTGAAGATTCACTTGCTAGCGTTTATCCAAGTTGACAAAGCGAATACTTTAGTTTAGACTCTGGGTTATCCGGGCTCCAGGGTATCCAGACTAGTGTATACGTGTTTTATCATCTTTACTAAGATTTACTTGTTATTGATAATTCAAGTTAATAAAGTGAAACTTAAGTGTTAACTTCGGGTTATCCGATCTCCAGATTATACTCCCGTATACGTGTTGAAAATTGCTGAAGAAGATTAACTTGTTAGTGTTAATCCAGGTTAAGAAAGCGGTAACTTAAGTGTAGACTCCGGGCTCCAGGGTATCCAGACTCGTGTTAACGTGTTGAATCATCTTGATGAAGGTTTACTTGTTCGCTTCAATCCAGTTTGAGAAAGCGGACACTCTAGTGTAGACTCCGGGGTATCCAGGTTCACCGCAGCCTTTTCTCCAAGAAGTGATGCCGATAAGCTTTCCTTCGATAGCAAGGGGACCCCCGGAGTCTCCAGTGCAGGTATCTACACCACCAGACTCCATGAAGCCGGCGCAAATCATCTTTTCCGTAACGGGATAGTTGGGGTTGAAGGATTGGTACACTGTGTGACACACATAGTCGTCGACGATGGGCACCGTTGCTTTATGCAGTCCAGGGGGAGAACTGCCATTCTGTTGAGAATAACAAAAAAAATGTAAGTCTCATATCAAACTTGAGTAGACATCATATCGTTGAGTCTATGTGCAAAGTTTTTTCAAAATTTTACGATAACAATGCCTATTTGTACGAAAAGTATTTCAATGTTTGAAGACACAATTGCTTTGAAATGATGTTGTAATTTACTATCCTCGAAAACTAATATGCTCTTAAATGTGTGGAAGAAATGATTATTCGCAACAATATATCTTCAAAACACTATTATTATAACCTTAAGCAAACACAAATCATTATGTGTTATGTGTCTCTCGTGTTTTCTAGAGCCAGGATGATTTTGACGCTAGTTAAAGTGATTTCTGTGAGCTAGAAGTCAAGTAAGTGTCAGTATACCTGTATATCATACATATGTCTTAAACTCAAAATATCATCATAATCATTAGCTTGTGTCTGTTCACTGTTAAACGTAGATCTACAATCTCTATTCTTCTCGATCCTTCACCCTCCACATCTAGGCTACACCAACCATTCTTCTGATCGTCAGTCCACCTTTAAGATGGTCAAACTACGGTTCATTTTCTAATTTTTGAACGCTATGTCAACACATTTCTTCCCATCGACCGTCCTTATTTCAAGAGATATGTCATATCGCCACTGCAGTGTGCCTATTCTTTGACTATCCACCACTACTTGAGTTCTCCTTTAATCTTTTAGAAACACTCAAAGCACGGATCTTTCCGTGGCACGTCAGATGACTTAACTTTTATGTGTTAGACTTGGCATAGGTTAATACTGGGAATATTGATGTTTTTTTCAAGAAATTATTAGGTTTGTATCTTTGGACTTACCGAGAGGGTTCCCCATCCGGTGATAAGAGCGTTGGTTCCAGGAGCGACATTTTCACCTTGATAAGGTATGATAGCGAGTTTAACTGTGGGTCCTAATACAAATTCAAAGTCAAGAAAAACCAATGCAATGTCGTTGTTTAAACGTGTGTTGAATCCAGGATGTAGAAGAAACGAAGACACGTCGATAAGCTGACCACCCATACTGTGTTGATTGGCACCAGCACGGGCCCTCCACTGAGGAGGCCTGGTTCTGCAAATCGAAAAGAAAACCATTAATTCCTTTCATTCATATGAACCTTAACTTAAGCGAATAATTGCCACGTTGTTATTTATTTCACAGAACCGAAGTTCGAAGGTACATAAAAATAAGAAACAGAGTTAGCATAAATATACACTACATACATACAAAAGATAATAACAAATAAAAATAACATAAAAGAAGAAAAAGATGACACGTGTCAAAGATCACACAGATCTAGGAGAACAACACTATCGACAAAAGAGGAAAAGGATGCAAGAAAAGGATCGAGGTTTGCTGGTAGGCCTTTTAGGAGCGCCATTGCCGTTGTACTAAGTTGAGTGCTCGAAACTCCACAGACTCTGATGAAGACGATCCCGGTGACTTGGAGTTACCTATTGACGCAGCGCGCTGTGGTGACGATAACACTTTTGCCGACGATGGAGCCTCCGCAAAGCTGGACGTAGGAACCAGTGTTGAAAGAGTCTAGCAACAACGCCACTTGATAGGGGGCTTCCGTCATAATAGCAGGAGAGCCTCCGACGATGCGCTCATCAAGCATGGGTTCGTCGGGCAGAACCGACCCTGAAAACACCACCAAAATCAAGATATAAACAATTTATAATTAAACTAATATCAAGAAAATAAGAGACCTACCAATAATGTGACACCCCCCGTCTAATTAAAGTGACTATAGATCACGGGATCTTCAATGAGATGCGTGATGGATGGATGAGAAGCAGGTTTCCAAAGCAAAGAACTCGCCGAGAAGCACATTTTAAAACACTTAATTCGGTCTTCCACCCGGGACACAGGCAATGCTGTTTACCGTTAACAGCGCGCAGTGACAAAAACTGCACTTGAAATTTACAAAGCGAGCATATAGAGAACTATCCGCTTCCGCATGACATGACTGGCTTTCAAAACAAATTATACACAATGGCGTATGCAAACTCCGCGTGTTACAACTACTTAAATCAAACATTTTTATATGTGCGTGTCAGAGGAGCAAACGAAAATAATTGACGAAAAAGGGCTGCATCGAGTTCAAATGATACAATATTCTTTTTGAGTATTTAATTAATAATAAAAAAATCTCTAATGTGTGATATCTAATGCATACAACACAGACGTTCAGTCTGTTCAACAAGCTTGGGTGAGGCTAGAACCATATCAGTTTACATAAATTTATGGTAGGAATTTTTGACTAGCATATGCTGCAGCTGGGAAGCGAATGTGATGATGATGATGACTTACCATTGACCAGCACAAGGAAAGCAGCGACGACTGCGAGACGGAACATTTTGATTTTTTGTTTGAATACTGTAGTACGTTATGGAATACAAGTGCTTATATAGTCATACTAGATAGTAACTGATATTAATGAACTCAATAAGATAATGTAAAAATAAGATATCTTTATAAAATAAAACAATGGATGACGTCAACATTTTATTTTTCTAATATTTTATTTGAGTCTCCACGAGTTTAAGATTATATTGAATATTTTCGCTAAATTAATGTGACATGACTGTATTAACAGAGAGAATCAATGATTGAACAGTATACTTAAGTCACTCAAAAAAATCTATGACATATAAAATCTTCTACTTTAGCCTCACCATTTCTCATCATCTGGGATCGGCTCTCCTTGTGCACATTTGCCGTTAGGCGGTTTTCCCTTTTTTTTTAAATCTTTCTTTAATATTAATTTTATGGACATGTATCTCAAATACAAGTCCATAAAATTATAAATTGATTATAAATATTAAGTTTACATACAGTTATCTTTTACTTAACCTACATTATTTTATTGGTTAATATTACTATTAGATTTACATAATTCCCTTATACACTAAGATTCTATAGAATCCTTGAAAAGGATTTTATTTTTTACATGAGCAAATATCATCTTAGGCGGTTTTCCCTTATCTTTTCAGGTATGGAGGCCACCCGAAATGAACCCCGAATATGTTCATTTCGAACTCTGTCCACTCTAGTCACACCGCCCGCCCACATCAGCATCTTCATCTCTGCCACATGAATCCTATCCAAAATGCGTTTCAGCGGGGTCCAAATTTCCCAACAATTCAATATCAACCTCTTTTACGGGTGTTTTCTGTAGAAGGAGTGGTGTGTTAACCGCGGTGCAACCAGAATTGAAATTGAAGTACATCGACTCGGTATTACTTTTACTTTTACTTATTCGCAGTCCACTACTCTCCAGAGCCAGTCTCCAATCCTCCAGCATTTCCTGAATACTTTGGGTATTTTCACTGATTAGAGCAATATCGTCAGCGTATTAAATATTCCAAGGAACTGGTTTTTTTATATCTCTGGTGATGCAATAGATAGCAGGGCTGAGCTCTGATGAACAGCTATGATACATTAAATGTAATTTATAATAAAAAAATTGCAACTTAGAAAAGTAATCTTAATCAGTTGAATTAATAAATCAATGGCGACAACGTAGACAATGAATTGATTAAATGATAAATGTACGTCTTTATATTACGCAGGTTGTGAGTGAGTAGGTAGATGTAGATCGTAAGATAGCCATGTACGACTATACATATCAGCTTGAAATAGCTCTTTTAGACTGATACTTAAAAGCTTCGAAAAATGATAATTTGTCTCTTATTTTTGTTCACTCGCCTAACATGCACATCTAATAATGTTAGTCTTAATTTTTTATAAAAATACACGGCGTTTGCAAACGCCATTTTATTTCGACAGTTGCTCCATTTCATGTAGGTTCAACTGTCATCTTTAGTTTCTGACATAACCGCGATTATCTTTGCTGTGTTACATGTTACAGTGCCAGTCTGTCAGCCCGTGACGCCAGTTCTCTTCCGACCATGGCCAAAGATACAACATGTAAGCGGTCCGGCGGGGAAACCAATGTCCCATATTGAAAATTAACGCAAATTGCGCTTCTGAAAAAGTTCTTTGCTTTGCGACCTGCTACTGCATCTTTCCTTCACGCGGCTCGATGATGAACCCGCGACTATTATCACCTTTTTAAATATATTTTTTAAATTGATACATTTACACAAATCTACATAAAATTTCTCCCATCAATCTGTGAAAAAGAAACCGCAGATGCTGGGATTCGAACCACGAACTATTATTTATTATCTCCACACAATTAAGGCGGAGAAGAATCATGGTCTATTGCGCTATGGAACAGAACTGAGGTGCATAGATCATGGTTCAAATCCCAGCATCTGCCGTTTCTTTTTCACCACAGATTGATGAGACAAATTTGATGTAGATTCGTATATCTGTACCAATTTATAAAATATATCGTTATTTATATTCTTAGCATTCACTTTGAGATTCATTTTAATATTAAATGAATAAGAATTTCATACCTTGTTTTAACATGACTCACATTGAGCACTGTTTCATTTGATGAAAGACTGCAGTTTCGCTGTCTATAAATTTTTCCACAGGAATATATATCATTCCATTCATAAGTTAATGGCTACTTGACGTAGCCGAAACATGTCTTGAGTAAATAAAAAATATATAAAACAATTCCTAATATTTTTCTTAAATCTTCTTCTTCTCCGTGTCAGCGACGTCAAATTATTTTTGACCAGTATCTGGCAACATCGATAGCTTATGTGTTGCCCAGCATAAGGTCTTGAGATGTGCAGCTTGTTGGGCACATGGAGCAGGATCTTATGTGTGAGGCGGTCTGCATGTCTCCAAAGTTGCACAATAAAGAGTCTCCCTGCAGAAGAATTCCCCACCGCTCGCGGTTTACCTTTGTTCTACAAACTCCGGTTCTTAATCTGTTCAGGGATTTCCAGGTCCGCCAGTCAAGGTTGGGAGGCCTTCCTTTGCAGTAATGAAATCCTCTGATGCATATTGTTACCAAAGCTGGAGTTTCTCATTTTCAGGGCCGGATGTGAGATGTTGTGTGGATCTTAGAAAGCTGCTTTGCGACTTCAGTCTGGATGTTGGGGGTATCTGATTATACAAGTAGTGGAACGGTTAGTTGACTGCTTTACGCATTTCCTCGGAGTATTTGACTTTGCGTCTTATGTTTGGTGGTGTGATACCAGCCAAGGGGTATAGTTTTGAAATGGGTGTTGGCTTGAGGCAGCCTGCGACGACTCTGCATGCATTTTTCTTAAATATTGAAGGAATAAATTCACATATATCATAATTAATAATTAAACATTTACTATCGGGACGCGTGGTGGCTGGATGAGGAGTAGGTTGCCAAACCAAAGAGTTCTTTGAGAAGAACATTGTACTTACACAATACATTACACATTACCTAAAATTCATTCATCAGATCAGTATATTAACCCTAACGAAAGGATTAATACACAATAATAAATCACTTATTTAAGGTTAATCAAAAGGTAATAAAAAAATTGTGCTTCTCACAAAAACTCTAATTGTAATTACGAGTATAAAGTATAACTTGCTAATATTTTTCAGTCACTATCCGCGACTGCGTGAATTTGTATAGTATTTATTCACTGCGGTATTACGTAGCAGAGTGGCATTTTTCAGGGTATATTTTTCAGGATATTAATGTACATTTTAATGACGTCGCGTATTTCCGGGACGTCGGCATTGGTAACGAGATCCCCAGTTCGTTAGTTCGTTAGCCGTGTAACGACTAACGAAGAAAAATGCGCCGACGGCGTGTTTCAGTCGTTTCAGGCGTTTCAGCGACGAATATCGTCACATCTCCCTCGACTGGCGCTCCCTGAAGACTTTTACATAATTGGACGGTCACTAATGAACGGACTTAAGAATTTCGACTACGTCAGTCGCCAAGTGTATATT
Source organism: Glossosoma conforme (assembly GCA_022606575.1). Lineage (NCBI taxonomy): Eukaryota > Metazoa > Arthropoda > Insecta > Trichoptera > Glossosomatidae > Glossosoma > Glossosoma conforme. The sequence goes on along the minus strand of JAGTXR010000058.1, from coordinate 1,561,751 downwards.
AAAAAAATATAAATAATAAAAATAATAAATTAACACAAATATATTAATTTTATTTTTAAATTGTTAATTCTAACAGTCACTTTAAAATTCATTTTGTACAACGAAAAAATTAACGTCAGAAAGTAATAATATTAAGCTTGTGAATAAATGTTGACTGATTGAATAATAAAAAATAATAATATACACACTCTGAATACATACTATAGCGACATATATCGTTATATGATGGTAACAATGGTATAAATACAACTTATTCCGCGCAAATTATTAAGGAGCAAAGAAGGAACCTCCGCGTGGTGCCCCCTGGAAATGGTTATTTACAATGCTGGCCAATCCTTCTACTACGGAAATATATGGAGGTCCCTTAACAGACTTTGGACCGGAGTATGCAAGACGAGGACACAAATGAGGGCCTGGCAGTTTTACAGCGGACCGACTGAATGTGACTGCGGCGTGGAGCAGACCCTGTCACACCTTCTGGAGTGTGCGCTGTGCCCGAATAGCTGCACCCAGGAAGACCTGATGATGGCCAGAAGTAACGCCATCGACGTCGCCCACTTCTGGGCAGACAGGATCCTACCCTGTTGTTTCCGACACGATTATATATATATTCCGCGTAACAGTTCGGTCGGGAGATGGTGGAGTGGTCTAGGGTAATGAACATGAGCAACGGTTGGTTCCAAAGCTCGCAGGTTCGCATCCCGCTTCTGCCGATATTTTTTTTTAACGAATTGATGGGTATAAAGAATTTGATTTGTTATAGTATATGTATGTTTAATTACTACAAAATTAACTGTCTTTTTTTTTATGAAACTGTAGTACAAAATTATTTGTAAATTTTAATTATAAGTAGCACATTTAACCCGGCGTTGCTCAAGACAGTGTATTTGTAATCATATTTATTATCATTATAATTAGTAATGATTCAAATTCATTAAAACAAACCATCGTCGTATCTTACAATTAGACAAATTTGTACATAAAGTATGATTCTATTAATTGCTTGCGTAGTTGGGCGACTAATATCAACTGATATCAGCTCGATAAAGCCCTTGCAGGCTGGTACCGTAAACCCCGATATACAATCTTTCGTCTCATATTTTTGTTCGCTCGTCGGACACGGATGTGTCGCAATTTTGGTTGTTTTGACATAATATAATTCGTCAAAGGGCCGACAGGTGATAGAAGGACGCTGCGGTGTTACGAAGCGCTCCAACTAACTTCGGCTCGGCTCTCAACGGAGGTAGATCGTCCATTGTCCGTGGCCAGAGCCGAATATAATTTTTGACAAATTTTATCTAAAAAACATCGAAATGTGATGCTGTTGCTGCAAACCAATCCACCGGATCGATACCACGAAGAAGATATATTAACAAGCGAAAGCATGTTTACAAACACTTAAATCTAACATCATCCATCTTAAAATAAGGTAAAATATTTTTTAATTGCGTTTTCTATGTGACCGAGTACCAAACAAATACACTCTGAAGTTGTATCTCGCGGTCTATATGACAAAAAAAATCACGTAATCCCTGTAGTATTTTCCTCTTGATTTTCTCATTAAAACGCCCTTTCACAGTCGAGAGAGGTAAGAGTGGGAGAAAGTGGGAGAAAGTGGCGCTGCCCCTCTTGAGTGGCCCTCGAGGGTGTACCTCTCCAGCTCACGCAACCCTCACACCTCAATTCCTGTAAGGAGAGGACTATATCGTGAAAAGTTTGAGAGCCTCAAAGTTTCAACTCGGGCAGTAAATGTAACCGAATATTTCCTACAGAAATAGTCATATTTAACATTAACAATATGTATCATTTAATAAAATATTTTTATTTACTTAATGCATAACGAACAAACATTTCTGTTTACCCGTTTCTGTTTATTGAAGTTTTTTTGGTACAATAATATCAACGACGTAGTTTTTAAATATTACGGGATTTTCGTTTCAAAAATGTACTTAAGTAATGTAAGTTTTTCAAAGCTTCGCATCCCAGTTGTAATACGTCTGTCGATTTATTTAGAGAAGTTTTTTCATCCTAGTTGGATTACTTGTTCCAAGACAAGTATATTTATTTACAACCTTGATTTGTCTTCCGCCAATGGAGATCAGCTTTAAGTTTTGGAAAATATTTATCATAGCTTTCGTTTTAAATAAATAAGATAATAAGGGCTTAAAGAAAGGGAAACTGCAGTCAAAACTATCCCGAAAGGTACGAAAAACATGTCTAAAAATGGTTACTAAGTAATGGGTACCGATACGCTCTCTTTTTTGATCACTAATTCAATCAATTTTATATTTATCCTGAAAAGGAATTAATTTTTGAATTGCTGTGAATTGTGACGCCTTAATACGCAGAATAATTCGGTGTTATGTTTTCCATAAATTATTTTATTTTATTTTTATTTATTTTATTTTATTAACGGCCTAGGCCAATACATACGGTTTTAAAAAATAGAAAATACAATAAATGAAATGGTAAAATAGAACAATATAATAGCTAAGACAATACATTTAGACAAAACATGAACATGAGTAAAAAAACAGATCTAGTACATTAGTAGAGGGATCTGCGAAATGCTGGAAGGTTCACTCCGAAAAAGTCCAAGTCACTAGAGGAGTTAACCAGTCTACACATTCTTAACATAGGAGAATAGAATTCATAGTTGGTTTTGGATGTCCTTACATGTAGCTGGTCACTGCCTCTTAAATTAATTAATTAATCAAAGCCTCCCGTCTTATGATGGTCACTATCACAATGTTATCTGCTTAATATGCTTCCTAGTGTAGGGCAATGGCTATGACAGTAAATCAACCTGTAAAACAAGAAAATTGTCATTTTAATCCATAGATAATAGCCTAGCCGGGCAATATTTGGCTGGCTTGATTGCAATAACAGTACTTGCGTAATTAATGCACCCCGTACAGTGCACGGCCAGGCAAATAATAATGTACAAAATTTAGTATGATACATACTCCCTAAAAAATCTTTAATCTCTTCTAAAAAAGTCCATTTATAACTGGGACTCGCAGCTCTACTGGATCAAAACATTTATTTTTATGTAAACACATGCATGAGAATACCGACAGATGGTGATAGTAATTCTGATGTCTCATCTGTGGACTTCTATGACGCTTATCATGGTGTATATGGCTAAACGCTGCATGTTGAGTGTTGATCCGCCAACGTCATAGACTACAGCCCGAGATTAACGCATCATCCTTAGTATTACAGGAATTTACTATGAATGGGTGGTCTTCACGGGACGACTTTCGTCTACCACCAATTTTAATTAACAGGCTATGACTGGCATTTTACGGGTGATGAATCAAATTCACACAAACCGGGGGTATTTTAGCTCATAAATCGATTAAAAATCCTTTTTTTTTTAATCTCCGTCGGGGATCAAACCCACGACCTTTGGCTTGCAAAGCAAACGCTTTGACCATTGAGCTATGACCGCCGGAATTATTTTCGCTGTGAGCTATAATTGCCGTCTTTATAGCGCCTGCATCGTGTCTATTCATATCTTCAGCTCTTCTTTAGCCTCGCCATTTCCCATCATCTGGGGTCGGCTCTCCTTGTGTACATTCACCATGTCTGCTTGTCCTGCGTTGCAATCTCGGTCAAGCCCAGAGTTTTCAGATCCTTGTTTACAGTCGCAGTCCAGGTTGTCTGTGGTCTTCCAGGTCTTCTTCTCAGCGTGGGTATGTTGAGGGCTCTCTTCACCATGCGGTCTTCATCTCTCCGTGTCACATGCCCATACCATCTTAGGCGGTTTTCCCTTATCTTTTCAGGTATAGGGGCCACCCAAAATGAACCCCGAATATGCTCATTTTGAACTCTGTCCACTCTAGTGACACCGCCCGCCCACCTCAGCATCTTCATCTCTGCCACATAAATCCTATCCAAGTCACGTTTCAGCGGGGTCCAACACTCCGATCCGTAGAGCATATCGGGCCTTACAGCAGTTTTGTAGATTTTACCTTTGATCCTAACTGGAATCTTGCTGTCACACAAAACCCCAGAGAGAGACCTCCATTTCAGCCATCCTGTGTTTATTCTATGCTCCACGTCGGATTCAGTTTTGGCGTCTAAAGATATCACAGAGCCAAGATATTTAAAAGTATCAACCTCTTTTACAGGTCTATTCTGTAGAAGGAGTGGTGTCTATTCATATCTACAGCTGTGAACCTAAAACGACACGTCGCCGGGATAGTCATTGAGACGGATGCAGAGTCACAAACAACATAAACTTTTTTAGAATCACATTGTAATTTATTTGACACTACTTCGGTATTCGGCTCGGGTCACAACAATGAACGACCTATCTCCGTAGAGACTTGAGCCGAAAGTGCCTTGATAGCGCGCTGTAATACATGCAGCACCCTACGATCGCCTGTTGGCCCTTTGTTGAACCATCTCTACTGTCACACCATGCAAAATAGCGATGCAACAGCTTTTATTATATTACTAACATTTTTTATTTATGCGTGTACGAAGAGCTAACAAAAATAAGAGATGAAATATCGGATATTAAGGCTTTTCGGCACCTGCCTGCAAGGGCTATATTAAGCTGATATCACTACTGATATCTTCCTCTTTAAGTTGGGTATCGAATCACTGGATGACAGGTGCATGAGTTAGCAATATATTAGAATAAAGGAATTGACAGAGAATATTAAGTTTCAATCAATTGATTAATGTCTCCTTTGTGGTAAATATTGTTGCGCACTGTGTGTGTGGCCCCAATGCGGCCCCTGCAGTGCCTCGGTCAGTATATTATCTCCCCGGGGCTGCATAATTGAGGGGGCGCCGTGATTGGTCCAAACAGATAATGGCCTGATTATGACGGATGACCGCAATGCAGCTACAACCTGATATCAATATAGACAATGGGAGAAACTAAATCACATACAACACATACTAGTTATTCAGTTTGGAAATTCATCTGCATATAAAGTATTGACGCAACCACACCTTACCTAACCTAACCTTAAATTAGCAATACTAATGAAAATACAATCCAGCTAAAACCTGATATTATTACAGACAATATGAGATAATAAATCAATATCAGATTTTTTGTCTCTTATTTTTGTGCACTCATCTGACACGCACATACACAAATGTAAGGCTATGTTGTCGATTTAAGTAGTTATAAGACGCGGCATTCGCATGCGCCATTTTCTTTTACAATGCCGCCGGCCATCAGAATCCGTCCTGGAGCTGTAATGTACACAGCATTGTCTGCGTCCCGGAAGTAAGACGGAATTTTGTCTTTATTTTTCTTTACGTAAAATAAATGTCAAATGTGCTTCTTGAAAAGTTCTTTGCTTTGGTGACCTGCTCTTCATCCATCCACCACTCATCTCAATGACGTTCACGGCAATCTGGACACGTTTAAGTTAAACTCTGGATGTCAAACACTTTAATTTACATTTCTTCAGTAAAATGAGAATTATTTGGACATAATTATATATGAAAAAATATTTGTAGCTAGTGAAGTACAGACTATTAGGAATTGGTTTATTTCGGTGTTTCAATGACACAAATATTATATTTATGGAGTGGTTAGTCTCCAATTTAGTATGCAAGTTAATATGCATGCATCGTACTGCATCAGTGTGAGAAAAGTGATATATTAAGAGCTTTGTAACAGAACATAGTAAAACATTTTGAACCACCATAGTTAATTATAAGATGGCGTCCAGGAACTGGCTAAGGATGGACTGACGATCAGAAGAATAGCGGGAGTAGCTTAAATGCAGACGATAGAGGATCGTGTAGGCTCGAGACTCGTGCGAGAGGCCTAAGTTCAACAAAGAACAGACACAGGCTGTTTATGTATGTAAGATGATTCGGATGTCCTTATTTTAGTACAGACTTGCGTCTAACTGACAACCCTTACGTCTAACCTGCAATCAATGGAACACAGGCGTAAGATTGGTTCACTTAGTCTTTTCTACCGTTATATTACCACGGTCGCTGCTCGTCGGAACTTAAATAACTAATTTCTCCTGCACCCACCCACAACCTAAATTAAACGTAAAAGTAAACAAAATAAGTCTGTTAGACAAATATTTTTTTTAAATTCCACCGTGCAATCGTTTTAACCTAAACGTTTGTGAACTTAACTAAACTAGACGACTTTCGTTTACCACCAATTTTTGATTAACAGGCTATGCCTGGCATTTTGCAGATGAGGGGACAAATACACACCGACAAGGGTATTTTAGAGCTCAGACATCGTTTTTTTGTCAATCTCCATCGGAGATTGAACCCACTTATTTCGGCTTACCAAGCAAACGCTTTAACCACTGAGCTTTGCTCGCCCGCAAGATTCTTTACATTGAAAGTTTTACAGCTTAAAAAATCTCACGCTTCATATTTCATAGTATAAGCGGTTAAATTTTCATTTGGTTAAATATCCGTTGGTCAAATGTTCATTTGATCAAAATTCTGTAAGCGAAATATCAACGGAACGCAGGCGTAAGATTGGTTCACTTAGTCTTTTCTACCGTTAATACCACGGTCGCTGCTCTTCACAACTTAAGGAACTGATTCATACTGCACCCACCCACAACCGGCAAAGTCGTCTCCATACACGGTTAATGTATTTCAACCAAGAACTGGCAGTTTCCAAAGTTCCTTCCTTAATGCCACTGGTAAGCTTTGAAATGTCCTACAATATGGTTCTTTTCAAGAAACAGATAAATATGCACTTGATATCTCCCCAACCCATACACAAACACGAACACAACACACGTTTTCCGATGCAGCGTCCAGCCTTCCTGCCTGAGCGTCATAGAGTGCACTGGTCTTGACCGTCTGTGCTGCATGCTATTACATAAGAAAAAGACTGCAAGAACGTGAAGAGGGTAAGCAATTGTTGTCTAATTAGACCATGTGTTGTGTGTGAAGATGATAGAACTCAAAATATGTGGTGTATGTTCGGATGCTGTCTATATTTGTGATGGAAATAAGTATGGGAAAATTTCTATTAAGTTTACAATGTTTTTTTACTAAACAGTTCGACCAAAAATATTCGAATATTTCGTACGTATATGTCAGTTAATAAGCGGTCACATAGTGTGTATCACGTATACACACTCGTAAATATTAATATAGTTGTACCTCGACATACGAGTTTAATTCGTTCAGCAACCTTGCTCGTATTTCAAATTACTCGAAATTATTTGAACTGCCATTAATCCATTCGGGCCCAAAAATGTCACCTCAGTTATTTTTCTTACGTGTTTTTGAATAAATAAAGTGTATTTATAAATGAGAAATATAGTACAAAATCATAATAAAAGAGAATGTAAAGAAATAAACTACATTTAACCAGTATTACTTTCGCTTAATTTTCGCCACGCTTTTCTCACTTTCACATGTAGGCCGTTTAAAAAAAACATGTCCAAGGAGGTATGTTTCTTCCTTCCTTTTAGAATGTTCCGGAAATTAATTGAGCAAGTGTCATTTAATAGCTCTGTTGTACGACCAGTTGCAACTTTTCTGAGTGATTTTTTCCACGATCTGTGAAACTCTTTCCCACATTTCCAAGATCTTTATCTCACTTGTAGAAATAACCTCCTCCTCATCTGGCTACTTGAAACCAATTTCTTGCAGAACCTCCACATACTGCTGTGATTGTCACTCTTGTATCTCCTCGGTCGTCAGTTCCTCGGCGAACTCCTCGACTAGCTCAATCAAGTCTCTCTCATCTATCTCCAGACCTATAGATTTCCTCCTCTAATGACACAACCGGTTCGAATCCTTCGAAGGTCCTTTCGGCACACTGATAACTGATTCTTTGACCGCGGCCGGGGGATACATGCGGGAAAGCGTGACGCACGGTTTGTGTGCAACCGGGCGACCCGCTAAGTGGATTACTCGTATTTCAAAGTAAAAAATCGCTCGCTCGACGCCTCGTATCTCAAAAAACTCATATGTTAGGCCACTCTTGTGTCAAGGTACCACTGTTTATGCATACTTCAAAGTTTGATCATTATTAGCCGATATATTGTGGCTATATATATGAGCGTTATTTTGTATTGAAAATGTATTAAATTAAGCACATAATATTAATTGCTTCCATTATTTCTTGAATACTGTTTTGTGGATTATGATAATAATGAAAATCGGAATGGAAAGCTTCGGCTATTTGTCACTATACCTAAATTACAAAAGAGAGATACTTTGTTTTACTACTACTAATATAAATAATAATAAATACTTATAATTCTCGGCACTACTGTATAACATTACAAGTAAATTAATGTTATACAAAATTGAATAAAACGTTTTTAATCCTTTTTTTTTTTGTTAGATAATATATTTTCTCATTATTGTCATATATGCTTTCACATATAAAACCTTGCATTATGTGTATACATTATGTAAACAAAGTATGCGATTCTCTGAGAGCACTCACCCATACTTTGTTCCTTTATATTACCTACTCGTTATATCGTATTATCTAATGATAACAAATGGCCAATTTTAGGTTCCCAAGTCAGTAGCGCAACTTAGCAGATTATAAAATATATTATTATATAATGATTCAATAAATTCTAAATATTTTTTTTGAGATAGGTGCATGCCTAAGCAGTCTCATTTTGTGAAAAATTAATAAAAAAAGAAACACATCATAAAAAAATGTTATCACATGCACAGCCGGTCAAGACCAATGCGCTCTATGACGCTCAGCCAGGGAGGCTGGACGCTGCATGCGGGAAACGTGTGTTGTGTTCGTGTTTGTGTGTGGGTTGGGGAAAATGCAAGTGTATATTTATCTGTTTCTTGAAGAGATCCAGATTGTAGGAAGGAAGAAACACAGGTGCTAGAAGAACATTCCAAAGCTTACCGGTGGCATTAAGGAAGTAACTTTGGAAGCTGTGCTAGTTCTTGGTCGACACACATTAACCGTGTATGGATGTTTGGTAAGTGCAAGACGAGTTTGTTGGTTTTGGGTATCACCATCATGCAGAAAATACTAAGTGAACCAATCTTACGCCTGTGTTCCATTGATTACAGGTTAGACGTAAGTGTTAACGTTTATCAAACGACTTGCTCTTCTTTGCTGAGTCATTTAAGCTTAGAAGGTATTTTGGGGCTCCAATTCAAAGGTTATTGTTATATTGAAAGATAGGTCGGATTGGTCCTTTATAATAAATAGAAGAAGATGATGTTTATCTTTAAAATACTGACGTGATACTTATTTTTTGAAAGCGAGACCGGCTTTATACTTAATTTCAACACAATTATTTTATTTAAACCTTTGCTTATTAAAAATCCAATAAACTGCAATTTTTTATTAATATCTATAATAGATGGACTGTTGATCGTTTTTGGCTGACTTCTACATTATATAGATCATTGGAAAAGTTTTTGGATATTTGATTTTGTAACAATAATGCCGTGTTATTTGCGTATCAAAAAAGTTATACTTATGACATGGTTTTTGTTGTTGCAAGTCCAACTATTTGCGTGAGTATCCCGACACTAGTTCTGAGTGTGAGGTCATAGACACTAAATATGTCAATACATTTACAATACCACACTTGTAATTATTTTAATAATGAATTAAAATATAAATGTTTTGTAATGTAAATTTAATGTGAATGTCTGAAAATTGAAAGTCTCAGACATTCATATTTCTGGGGGAAAAATTGATACAGCGAACGCGTTTAATAAAGCTGCATTTAGCCGATTATAGCCGAGAATTTCGTTCATAAGCTCAATGTAAATTCGGCGTTCCTAATGTTACAAAGCTTCTAGTTTAAGTGATAATATAATTCGATAGAAATCTGTTTTATCAGTGGACGTCATTGTACGTTATTTTATAGGCCCTACAACCTATTATGGATTATTTTATACTGATACTGGTAGGCGTGCTATAGACTCGTATTTCGTTATCAATTTACTGTGATATTAATTACCGCGCACGGTAATAATGTACGGGATAACGGAATTAAATACGCCATTATTGGAACAATGCGCTGTTAATTTTTACGCCCGGCTATAAATCTCGGCGACTAAAAGTTCACTATCGCGACACTGGCGCCCCACTTCGATCAAATATACAATGTTAATATTTATATTTTGTACATAGTAACATCCTCCTCTCTCAAAAAGAGTGGCGTTATTACGTCGCGTGAAGCAGGATGAGGAGCAAGACAGCAGACAAAGGCTTTCTTGTTGAAGCATGCTGATTTTATTTATTTAAAAACATTTCAAGCTTTCTGATCACGCGGTATGACATGCCCGCGGCCGCAACGCAGACTTTACTTCGCCGAAGGGTCGAGACCCACTGACTGTATCCACACTTCCGCGGCGCGCGCTCGGTCACCAGCGCCACCTGGTGGCAAAACTATTTAATTCGCCCCAGTGTGGCCACATACATAAAGGTGTGGCGAGCGACTAAAATATAAGACGAAAGATTGTTTGTCGAGGTTTTCGGTAACAGTAAGCAAGGGCTACATCATGCTGATTATTATTATTATTATATTAGTATTTGTATAGCGCTCTTTTATGACCGAATGATCATTCCAAAAGCGCTTCTTTGCCTCTCTGAGTAAAAAGGTGGGTCTTGAGTCTGCTTCTGAAGGATGCCTCTGCTTTAAGCTCTCTTATGCTTTCCGGTAGTGAGTTTCAGGCCATTGGCGCAGCGAAGCTGAAAGCCCAATTGCCAAAGACCGTACTAGGACTACCTCCCGTCAGCTGCTGGGTGCTTCTATTTGCTCTAGCCGATCTGAGTGTCTCTCCACGCGTGCTTATTTCTGAAGGCTTAATAAGTTCTGTCAGATAGCCCGGTGCAGTTCCGTTGAGTGCCTTGTAAGCTGATGTCAATACATATCCGTTAAATATCTGGAATGTGTTCTCAGCACAAATTTCCGATTTTCAATTCTTCTGATGCCTTATCACAAAAAATTTCGTCACTTAACACGTTCATCGCCATGTCAGCCACCGGTGGCCGGCACTGAGTCATTACAATCACGCCGCGTCGGCCACCGGAGGCCGACGCGACAAACATAAATTTGGCTTTTCATTTTGCGCTGTCAGCCATGCGCTCCGTACAAACTGCTAATCAGAATGTCCGACGCGGCCCCCAACATCCAAAATAACAAAAAAAAATTCCGTCACTAGACAAAAAACGGTGCTGGCGATGAACGTGTAAAAGGTTTACTAGAAAATATATATATTTTCCTAACGACCCCTAAAGCAAAAGCCCTGGGATTTAAGCAGACGACAACTAAAGCATATTTTTATTATATTAATTAAACCAACGTTTCAGAGGCGAGGACCATTTGGTTTTAAAGAGCGGCTCAATATTACTTTCATATTTATTTTAGATGATTTTAATACATTCATACTTTCGGCTTATAAGATATTTAAATAATAGATCAGCCTTCATTAATGCGGTGGTAATAAAAATACTCGTAAAATGGTCTGCAAAAATTAAATAATCTATGCATTTTTTTTTAGTTTAGCACAGCGAAGTATTATTTATTATATAACATAAAAATTATTACTTATTTAACATAAAAGTACCCTAAATAAAAGGCAGCTGTAGATTGTGCTGCATTTTCAGGCTAAATTGACCTTCATTCCTTGATCGACTGTAGGATGGAGAGCAGCTGTATCCTGTCTCTTTTTTTTACGGTGCTTATAACTCAGTGGTTAAAGCGTTTGCTTGGCAAGCCGAAAGTCGTAGGTTCGATCCCCTACGGAGATTTTTTTTGTTTAATTTTTTTTTTTAATCGACTTCTGGGCTCTGGAATACTGACCATTCCTCGTTCTAGAACATATCTGCACCACAAAGTATACTTGGAAACATATATGGCTCCCGACAACCTCCATAACAGAAGTTCGAGTGCTTCAAGAGGTGGCATTTTTGGGTGAATTATTAATCATTTTTTGTAAGGAAATTGAATGATTAGTCAGAAGCTGCCGATGTCTGAACTGTTTTGTCTTAAGTGGTGGCTCAATTCAGATAAATAAAGACATATTTAAAATAAAATAAAGGTGCATTCACGTCAAATAATGGCAACAGAATAATTGAAACTAGTAAAAAAATAATGCCTCCGACCAGATATATGTCGACCAAGAACTGGCAGTTTCCAAAGCTCCTTCCTTAATGCCACCGGTAAGCTGGACTGGACTTTACCCGCCTCACACCCGCATCACACCGTTACTTAGCAACTGATAAGTCCAGTGGTAGTCCCCTCTGAACAATTGTGGCCACTGCACAGAAGTGCTAAAAGAAAGAACCCGTGAAAGAGATTAAAATCGCATTCATGGGTTGTAAAGAGATGGAGATGGAAGATAGATTCTCTCACCGAAAATACGAGCAAGGATTGTAAATGCGTGGAAATTTTAACCGGTAAGCTATGGAATGCTCTTCCAGCGTCTGTGTTTCCTCCTTCCTACAATCTGGATCTCTTCAAGAAACAGATAAATATACACTTGCAATACCCCAACCCACACACAAACACGAACACAACACACGTTTCCCGCATGCAGCGTCCAACCTCCCTGGCTGAGCGTCATAGAGTGCACTGGTATTGACCGGGTGTGCCCTCCTGCATGCGTTTACATAAAATAAAAATAAAGATAAAAGAGTTGAATGAAATTCAATTTTGGTATGAATGCGGACAGGCTTCTCTCGGTTGGCAGGCACCGCTATCAGCAATTGGACCTAAATTTCAGTAGCACTGTTTCAGGTTATAATTTAAAGTGGATCGATTTTCAGACCCGCATTAATTTACACGGTCTCCATAACCTGTTTTAGACGTCAGGGGTTAACCCCCTCGCATCCCTGCGGAGCCCTCGAACAATACGCCCCACCAGATTATATTTACCCAGTTAGGGATGCTCCTAAATATATATTATTAGGAAATTACTGCCACGGGTTGTGGAATCGGACTTGTTGACTGTTCACGGAATCCCTGGCCTATAGATCAAACAAGACTTAAAATGTAAGAGAACCGACGCCGTTGGGTTAAAATTGACGTTCCTACAATGATTTTCGTATATCAATAATACATAATTTTAATGAATGAGATTGTTTGTAGAGAAATGGGAGACATTTGAGAACTTTTGAGAACTTTTGATGACACTTTAGTAAAGGATTGCCACAAGAATACTTTATTACCCTTGTTCAAAGGAAATTTATATTTCAGAACTCGTGTTAACTAAAGCGGTAGCGTTATCTTTTGAAAACCACCATTCAGTCTAAATGTATTGTATATTTTCTATGGTTAAACTGCTCTTTTAATTTTTTTTCTCAATTTATCTTTACCTTTAAATCTTTTTCACATATCCGTACCGTATCTGGTACATATGGGCACTGCAATTTTCAGCCACTTAGTACTGCCATCTGCCACACTTCATTCCTTGTTCTTGGACATATATATGCACATGAAGGTCCACTTGGGAACATTGATGATTCTCGACAACCTTCACAGTAGAATCCGAGTAATTTAAGAGGGGGCATATCATATATATCTATAATATCCGAGGCATAATTTTAGTTGATTTGTTAGTCGGATTTTTTTAATAAAATCGGATGATAAACTTGACTCTGGACTATTTTGTCATTAGGAACGGCTCAACTTGATCATTATATCCGGTGTTTAAAATCGATTCCGAACATAATTGTACTTTGGACATATAAACAGGTGAGCATATTTTACACTTTTCCAAATGCGCTCTCTAGCTTATCAATATTTTCGTGTCGTATGTGGGATGTGTGGTGGAAGTGTTGTGGTCAGTGGATTGCCGTGAAGGAATTGTTATGCGTGTTGGAAAAGGATAACTGGAATTATTCCCAACATTCCGAACAAGAAAGAAAAGAAATAAAAACACGTTATAATGTCACGAGGAATTTCATGTGAGTAAGTAAGCATAATATTTAAGCAGTTTTAAATGAAAAACGTTACAGAAGATTTACATTAGATTTAATTAAATAATTAGCGAGATTCTGTTTTATAAGCAAGTTCTAGAAATTATTTTTTAAAATATGAAATGTTACTAGAAGGTAGGAAGTTCGTAAGTCGGCGCGTAACACAGTGAAGTCTCTGGCGGGCGGCTTGATGAGTGCTCGGTTATGGAGACACCAAAGTGGAGAGAAAAAAATATTTGGTTCGTCTGGTCGTCTGCTTACAATATATGGAGCCATCTCGAAAACTACCTCGACAAGTCCTTGAAGCGACCTCTAGAGGCGGCGATTCTATCGTAGTTTATGGAATATATATGGTAAAATTATTACACAGGTATAGATAGTGAAATTGGTAGAATTGATAATACATTCGGCTTTCCATAAATGCATCTACTTAGGCCAGAAGAAAATACAGCTACAGTGATGGCACACTTACTGAGTCCGACAACCATATTCCAGCTGTATATGAAACTCTTGAATCTATTTAAAAGTCTGACCTTGTAAATGCCTCATTTGTGTCAAACCGTGAGCTTTCGTTTTCATAAATAATAATTTGCTTAGAGAGCGTAAGCCAGCATTGCTGCAGTAAATTGACTTTGTGCGGATTGATAGTAATTTATTAAAGTGATTGCTAGAGTTATTTTATTTTATATAATCGATTGCAACTGTTTTAAGAAATGTTTAACTATTTCTAAATAGTATTTAAATAAGAAACTATTACTTTTATCGATAATTTAATAAGTGAGATAAAAATAAAATCTCACATTGAAAAGCGTAACGTTTATCATATGACGTCATTTGCAAAGAAATTCGAAACAATAAAAACAATTCCTATCACAAACGCCATTTTTTCACTAGAACATTAGTAAAATACTAAAACCTACCATCTGCTACATTTAATATTTTTAAATTTTGTTCTACGAAACGTCTCCGTTTTTTGTACATTTCTAATATTTTCCAAATTTTGTACTACAAAATAATATAGAACGTAATTATTAAATGTTTTAATAATAAAATCAAGTGTTACAAATTAAATATAATTTTCTAATTAACTTGCTTAAATTTTTAATCGACTTTGTTATCACAGGCACGTGCTGGGATTAAATAAAGAGTAATTAATTACATTTTATTTATTTATTTATTTATTTATTTACGCTTATCTCTTAATTCAGACTTAAGTTATTCATATAGTATTATTTACTTATCTTATTTCAAATCTATTACTTATTTAGTATATTGATTTATTATATGTTACATACTTAATTGACTCAGTTCAAAGAAGAGCAATTCGTTTGATAAACAATGACACCCTTACGTCGAATCTACAATCAATGGAACACAGACGTAAGGTTGGTTCTCTTAGTCTTTTCTACCGTTATTACCACGGTCGCTGCTCTTCGGAACTTAAAGAACTAATTCCTCCTGCACCCACCCACAGCCAACAAACTCGTCTTACACTTGCCGAACATCCATACACGGTTAATATATGTCGACCAAGAACTGGCAGCTTCCAAAATTCCTTCCTTAATGCCACCGGTAAGCTATGGAATGCTCTTCCAGCGTCTGTGTTTCCTCCTTCCTACAATCTGGATCTCTTCAAGAAACAGATAAATATACACTTGCAATCTCCCCAACCCACACACAAACACGAACACAACACACGTTTCCCGCATGCAGCGTCCAGCCTCCCTGGCTGAGCGTCATAGAGTGCACTGGTCTTGACCGGTTGTGCTCTCCTGCATGCGTGTACATAAAAAAAAAAAAAACATATAATTAATTCAAATATTCAAAACTCATAATACATACAGTTAGTATTAATCTATTAACATCCGCCTCTGTTTAAAAGGTCGCGTGGTGGTAGGATGAGGAGCAGGATAGCAAAACAAATATTTTTTCTGGAGCACATTGACATATATTTACGATAAACTTTACAAACTTATGGCCCGAACCTGGTCACAGCATTCGGCCGGGTCAAAATACAATATGCTCTCGCCGACGGTCGGCACACGACTGGCGCGCCCGTGATGGGATGTCGCACAGCGCCACAAGTGACTACCTCCGTTACTAGTCGAAAATTCCAATATGACGGCATGTACGACAAGCGAAAAGAAATAAGAGACGAAAGATTGTATTATAAAATTAAAATATATATATACAAATATAGGTACTTATGATTAGGTACTAAAAACAAAGCAATAAAGTCAAGCAACAAAAAGTCCCAAAGCTCATCAAACAGACGACTCCAACAAATCTTTCTTCCAAAGAAACTCGTGGAGTCTATGCCTGAATTGGGTCACCCTTACGTGAAATATACCAATATCCGAGGCGATTTGGTTGAATAGTCTGATCCCTCTCCCAAGAAGCATTGTTTCTGGCAAGTTAGTGTAACTCTTTACGAGATCGAACAATCTGTGCCTCCTTATTCTCAGATATTTATCAGGGACATACAAGTCATATAAAAGCGTGGCTGGGTTCAGCTAATACTTTATATTTATTGGGTATAAAATTTTGAGTACACTAGATAAATTTCATCTAAATAATACGCTTAAAAATCTATGATATCTCATATGATGTAATTAAGTTTAATATTAACGGTCGTTCTGAGAAAGCTAGTAGATAATAGATCCTTTGATCTGTTTGGTGGGACCTTTTCCAATGAAAGTCCTTTGTCAATACAGGGTTCAATAATCAAATTCTATAGAAATTCTGATTGAAAACTGAATAACATAAAAATATGTATATTTTTAATATTCGTGGAATGCAGCTACTTTAATGCAGTTTGTCATAATAAAAAATGAAATTAATACAACTTGTTAATCCAGTGTGACTAGAAATAAAAAAGCCATCAATAATAACAAGAAAATCCATAATAATAAATAAATTTTAACACATAGACCAGTACTTAAAATGTTTTTTGTGGAATTGCTCTATTGTCAATGCACAGATGGCTCAACTGGCTATTTTCCGCACCCCTCCACTTTTCTCTCTATCATTGATTAATTGTTCTGTATTTACGTTAGTTTTATGTTTATCCTGATGAAGAACTGTTTTATCTAAAAATGACGACAAATAAAGAAATTAAAACTCATTTATTGTACAAAGTGTAAGATACCATTATTTAGGTTGTTTCCGTTGAATAAATAATTTAACAATCGTTTCAAAAACTTGCGGCTGGAATCACAGATCAACCCTTTTTTTCTCCGATATTGAAGATAGATATGTCATAATATAATATGATTTTGACTATGATTTTGAATGTACTAACATTCTTCTCTTTTTCAAAATGATGTTAATACGTCGCGTGAGGGCATGATGAGGAGCAGGTCAGCAAACAATGACTTTATTTTAGAAGCACATAGATTATATTTACTTAAAACATTACAAGTTTCCGGCCATGCGGGGTGACATGCCGCTGGTCGTAATTATATCTTCTCGATCGTCAACACATAACTGACTCGCTCGCCGGCGCTTAGACTCCTGCGGCCCGTGGTCGATCACCAGCGCCGTCGGTGGTAAAACTGTATAACTAGTCCCAATATGGCGGATACATAAATGTATGGCAAGCGACAAAAATAAGAAACAAAGATTGTTTATCGAGGTTATGGGTACCAGTTATCAAGAGCTACATCGTGCTGATGTCAGCACGTATCTATAGTCAAATATTTATAAAGATCTCCAATGATGTACAAATATTAGAGTATTAAAATTCTAAAAAATCCACCAAAAACTGATGGGAAATTAATATTTACATACTCATATAGTACGTACTCGTATACATGTATTTTTTTAGATGTACCACTTTTTTTTCTATAAACACACACGGGAGAATACCACCAGATGGTTATATTAATTCTAAAGTCTTATCTGTGGAATTTTATGACGCTTACCATAGTGAATATGGTAAATCGCTGCATGTAGACTATAACCCGAGATTCAAGTATCATCCTTAATTATTACAGGATTATTATTATTATTATATTAGTATTTGTATAGCGCTCTTTTATGACCGAATGATCATTCCAAAAGCGCTTCTTTGCCTCTCTGAGTAAAAAGGTGGGTCTTAAGTCTATTTCTGAAGGATGCCTCCCCTTTAAGCTCTCTTATGCTTTCCGGTAGTGAGTTCCAGGCCATTGGTGCAGCGTAGCTGAAAGCCCGATTGCCAAAGACCGTGCTAGGACTACCTCCCGTCAGCTGCAGGGTGCTTCTTCAGGAGTTTACTATGAATGAGCGGTCTTCACAGGACGACTTTTGTCTACCGCCAATTTTAATTAATAGGCTATAACTGGCATTTTACGGGTGAGGGATCAAATTCACACAATTTCGAGGTGTTTTAGAGGTCGGAAAACGATTTGAAATTAATTATTTTTGTAATCTCCGTTGGGTATCAAGTCCACGACCTTCAGCTTCCTTAACAAACGATTTAACCACTGCGCTATTCTCGCTGGAAAAATGATAATATATAAAAAACAATTGTATTCGTTTACAATGCATTTAATGTTTTCAAAACTTGTAATAGTTTTTAATCATCCTTACTTATAACACTATGAATGGGCGGTCTTCAAGGGACGACTTTTGGACGGGTGAGGGATCAAATTCACACAAGCGCGGGGTGTTTTAGAGCTCAGAATTCGATTAAGAATATTTTTTTTTAGTAATTAAATATACACATAGTATACATCAAATTCTTTAAACGCGTCAATTCATTCAGAAAAATATCGGCAGAAGCGGGATGCGAACCGCGGACCTTGGAACCAACCTTTGCCCAGGTATTCATACCGCTTAGCCACCTCGGCTATTTCTTTACCTGAGCTGACACGCGTTGAAACTTGTATTTATATCATTGTTATCATTGTATGATAGATAGTATATATTCAAAGTATGTATATTTTTATTTTTTTATTATTCAATCAGTCAACATTTATTCACAGTATTTAATATCATTACTTTCCGACAGTCTATTCATTTAAGTAAGTAACACTCGGGTCTCGAACCGAACTATAGATTGAATGGATGAGAAACAACTTCTTGTATGTCCGACGCGAACTTTACAATATTTTTTTTTAATCTCCGTCGGTGATCGAATCCACGATCTTTAAGCAAACGCATTGACCATTGAGCTATACGCCGTTGTGTAGTTTATGCGCAAAATATGTCAGACTCGCTATGCTATTGTAATATGAACATGGCGTTGTTCTGTCAGCTTATAGCTTAGAGCTTGTCATGAACACGCGCGCCCATTACAAAACGAATGCATTCAAAAGCCAAATAATAAACTCCGAAATGCAAATAGCTTCTCCCTGCAAACAAAATAGTTTACCATTTTTTTCACATATTATTTTTCGTATTATTTTTTCATTTATCTGCATCATGCACGTCCCTGGACGGATCGCCATTTTAACGTTTATTTTTTGCAATTAAAATGTTATTTAATGTTATGTTATCAAGTGAAAGATTAAAGGATTTAATGTACCCAAAACGATGTCATTTAAGCGATTAATATTTCATTAACGATATATGTGTTGACAGCCGGTGGGTAAAGCTCTATGGTCAAAGCGTTTGCAAGCCAAAGGTCGTGGGTTGGATCAAATCGAAAAAAAAAATTTTTAATCGATTTCTGAGCTCTAAAATACCCCGGTTGGTGTGAATTTGATCCCTCACCCGTAAAATGACAGTTAAAGCCTATTTATTTAAATTCGTGGTAGACGAAAGTCGTCCCGTCAAGACCACCCATTCATAGTAAATTCCTGTAATAATAAGGATGATGCATGAATCTCGAGCTATCTATGACGTTGGAGGATCAACACTCCGTATGCAGCGCTTAGCCATATGAACTATGGTAAGCGTCATAGAACTTTACAGATGAGACTTCAGAATTACTATCACCATCTGTCGGCATTGTCCTGTATGTGTTTACATAAAAAAGCAAGTTTTACTATTTCGAATTATATTTTATACAAATGTATATTAATCATTTCATCAGATGTCGACTGACTTAACACTCGCGGCGCTCTCCGACCACATGTCGGCCGTTTGACGAACTATCTGCTGTCACATACGATGTAGCTTTTACGTGATAGGTCAAAAGAAACAAGATATTGCCTGCAAGCGCCATCTTTATGACTCCTTAAATCTAAGCTTAGCTTAACAATTTTATAAATACGTGTCAGGCGAGCGAACAAAAATAATACATGGAAGATCGTATATTGAAGCTTTTCGGTACTAGTTCAGAAGGGCTATATCGAGCTGATGTCACATTGTATCAATGCTTACTGACAAAATTTTCTTACATTTTGAAATTAAAAAAAAAGTTTTTTTTACTCCTAGATGATAGATGTAAGTAATTGTATAAATAACAATAACATTAAGGTTATCAACTGACAATACTCGGTGAAACTGCATAATTATAATTTTAAATTCTTTTTAATTAAAAAATATACAACACATATACAACCTGTAAATATGTGTGTACTAATGTAGGATTTAATTACTTGTACATACCTATATAAGCCACTACCAGTTTTTAATTTAGTCACTATCGAAGATGGTCTCCAGGGAGGCCAAAACATGTAATCATTTAAAATAAATGTGAATCAAAAGTAGTTTATTATTTTTTAAATTTAAATTATTTTAAAATTATAAGTATAAATAACACTTAATCATAATGATTCACTTTTAAACGAACAATCCGTATGTTAGAATGTGTTGATAAAAAACGTATGCTACGTATATTATATAAAGTAATTGTTTTTACTAAGGTCATGTGTCGTTCACTGTTGCTTTAAAACAATCTGCATACAAAACCATTGTATTAATAAATTTAGGAATCTTATATTTTTCTCATTATTTGCTTATTTACTCATCTTCACTACATACAGAGAGATTATTGCATAGTTCATGAATATATCCGGTTGAGTAGTTCCATGACGCCACCGCTGCGATGTCAAAGGGCGCTGGGTCTGCTCATAAATCAAACATGGCCGCTAATAATGCTAATTGGGTAACCTAACCTTCCTTTACATGCAAGGCTTGGGTCTTTTAAGGTGCAAATATGACCGGACGGTGCTTAATGACCACAACGGGGACCAGCAAAGGTATTTGACACAAGACCTTAGGATTCAGACTGAATAATAAGTAATAAACAGTATAACGAATAAACATACACTTCTCAATTGAGCTCTCTCTCTCTACAACTTCTCTTTCTCTCTCTCTACAACTCTTTTCTACAGTTTGAAGCAAGATCTAGTGTAGATCTTGGTTATTGCAGTAAATCATAATTTTTCAATAACATAAAAAACATTATTAGTTTTACTAACTATTTTTTCATGAAAATCATGTGGTTCGAGAGCGCTTCTGGTAAGACGTAGCGTCTCGATAGCTGGAACATGGCGTCCGTCTTGCTTAATCCCTGCAGCGTTGGGTTAGCTAAAAAAAAAGGTTGGGAAAATATACATAACTTCACCTGTCAAAACAACTCGAATCGTAAACATATTGAAACATGTTAATCTGCATTGCTTTACAAAACAAACAATGCGATTTGCGCAATTCTTTCACCAGACTCGTGCTTATGAAATGTGTATTCAGCTGAAGAATATAAAAAATGCCTGGCTGAAAGTACGTAAGTACGTTAACGTTGCATTGTTCTAAACCTCTTTGTGCGACTGCTAAAAACCTGAAAAGATGTTTTTTCAACACACCGCATCATCTTTTATATAAGCACATGCAGGAACATACACACTTACTCGCACGTAACAAAAACCGTAGACTTATTATATGTGTATGAAACATTTCATAATAAGGTATCTCAAAATGCGTTTTTTTTTAAGTAAAAGCATGCAAGACGTGTCTAAGAAAATAATTTTAGAATGGATTAGGAGTATTGTAAGTATGACAATGATTTTTTACCAAAATGGTTGTAAAGTGTTATACACTGAATGCGGAATGGATTTGTAATCTCAGCGTCATTATATTTAAGAATAATATGTTAACATCCTCCTCTCTTTCAAAAAAGTGTTATTCCGTCGCGTGAAGGCGGGATTAGGAGCAGATTGATAACACTGACTTTTTCAGAAGCACATTGACTTATTTTAACGATAAAACTGTACAAATTTATGGCTCGGCCTAGCATTCGGCCGAGCCACAATATAATATGCTCTCGACGACGCGAGGGGCACGACTGAGGCGCTCGTGATGGCTCTCGCCCAGCGCTACTACCGGCGGTCTATGTAAATATAATAGTTCCAAATGACAATATGGCGGACACATTCATTTACGACAAGCGTACAGAAATAAGAGACGAAAGATTTTTTTTTTTATTTAATCAAATATAATAGGATACATTTAAGATTTAATTGACAGTATTACATTCATTTTTTTTTTATTGTTGTTTTTTTTTTGGAATTCGCTTTCCACGCCACTTAAAGGTAGATCTTGTGTGTGACGTGGGATTCATCCTTGATTCAAGTGTTGCATATATACATTTTTAGAATATAAAATAATATCATTAAAATCTATTCACATGGTAAGTTGTAATTGTGTTTTCAAAATTTTGTACTAATTGGTTGAGATCTTTGATCGAGTCATGTATGAGTTCTTTTATTTGAATTTTATTGTTAATATTGTTGCATGTAAAGTCATTCGTTGGTAAGCATTAATTTTGAAATTGTAAATGATGTAGGTATACTTTATATTATTAACCTCGATAGTAAATACATTACATAAATTGTAGATGATGTAGGTATGCTTTAAATTATTAACCTCGATAGTAAATACAGTACAGGAATTGTAAATGATGTAGGTATACTTTGAATAATTAACCTCGATAATAAATACAGAATTCAACCGAAATCAATCCGGCTGTTTGCGATTTTAAGCATTTTCTCTCTGATCATGCACTGGTGGCTATTGGCGTTGTGGTTAGTGGGTAAATTTGTTTTGTGAAATTTGTTTGAATTGGTACAATTGATGCAAATTGGTGTCTCTTTAATTTTACAGTTTATGTGGTTGTGATTTTGTGAACAGTGCAAGCAGGTTGGTGGTTGATCCTTGGCCAGACATCGTAGTGCTGTGTGTCCAAATTTTTGACAATGGTAACATTGCATTAGTGGGTTGCAGTCCTCAATGTTGACTCTGTTGTATCCTATGTTAATTTTTTTTCTTTCTATCAGATGTCTTCTAATCGAAGGAGTTGTCTGTATGATATAGTATTTTATATCGAGGTTTTCGGTACCAGACAGCAAGGGCTCTATCATGCTTATGTCTACGTATATATGTACTCGGCGGAGCTCCAGGTTTAGAGATGACTTTGGAAGAAGCAAGGATCGTAGCGTCTGAAAAAAGTGCTATCTACACATCCCCTATATTGCCCTATTCTTCAATACAACTGCTTGAAGGCTGGTCGAATTTTGAGTCGGTCTCACTTAGAATTGCCCATTACCGTGGCTTATCCTCAAAAGCAGCATTTCATTAATTTAAAAATAAACAAGAATAACGTTGAGTTCTGTGGCCTTCTTCAATTTACGCTTTGGTTTCAATGCGTTACTTCTTTGTTTGGTTCGTGAAAAGAATTACTATGTTCCGTGTCGCGTGTGGTGTGGACAGGAATGAAAATCTACCGACTCTATGAAAGGTAGTGAAAAGCGACTAGGTAGCAAAGCACCAGTCTCCAGCCAAGTTTCAGAGGAATGTAGCGAATTTCAGTGGGTTTCGTAGACATTACTACGAAGCAAGTTTCAGGGCAGTAGCGTAACGATTACAACACCGGCATTAACATTTAACTAATGTTATACTTAATGGCGTTTGACAACCAAAAGTCATCAGCTGAGAGTAATTAAATGATAAGTTAACCCTCTCACATTGGTTATACATGCCGTCATAAGATTCCCTGACCCTTAACATCGGTTGACGTGATAAATCGTTTTGCTACTTTCTTAGAATAGTTTTTTATGCATCATCTGATAGCTAAAGGATACAAGAACCAATGTGGTATATGAAAATAGTCAATATTAGTACATTTATGCTTCAAAATATTAGTTTTATAATTGACAGTTTAATTTGTGTTCAAACCGAGCCGTAATTAAAAGGTTAAAATAAATTCAATATTCAATAATAGCTCAACCCAAATGGTTTTGTTTATTTATTTACTAATAAACTATGTATGGTTTATTTTATTGAAATGGCAATGAAATAATCAATCATTTTATTCACAGTTTTATATAAATTGAACTTCAATTGAATAAGTTTACCTCAAAATTATTATTTAATATGGTGCTTGTTATAAATTGTATCAGCGCCACATGCAATAATACATATCAATACTATATATACGTCTTAATTCTCAAGTCAGTATGTGGAAAAATTGGCAAATGGGCCAGAGCTGTGTATGAAATAGACCAAAAATATAAAGTTCGGCGTTCGGATCCCAGCGTCTGCCGTTTTTTTTTCTCCGACATTGACGAGAGAAATGTCATTAGACAGGGTATGTTTGTGTGGGTTAATTTGTTAGTAATTATTTAATATAGCTTAAAACTCATTTTTTTATAATAAAAAAAAGCTTTCGCCTTTGGAAAGGTAAAAGTATAAATATCGCTTATTTCTCGCTACGCCTGTGTTTTGGGTCGTTTCCTGGCTATTCCGGGTTCGGACTTGCCCAATCTTGGGCAAACATCTGTCCGGCATTCGTAGCTAACCCTCCGCGGGACACCTCACACCTCTACGCCAGGATACGTAGCACATTTGCGTAGATGGGAGCGAGATGTTTATGCAGATCTACATAAGATATGATACAATTTCCATCTATTGGACACACGGCGGTAGAAGCAATAACTTGAATGTTAAAGCATTACGGTGGTCTTCCTGGTAAAGTTCCTATGAAAGAGCTGAAAATTCGTAGTATTTGCACAACATATTATATTTAATTTTATCCCTACTAATTATAATAATAATTAATTAAATAATCAATACATCAGCATTTCATTTTCGCTTCCTATCTGAAGGCTGCATTTTTGTTAAACAGCACAATTGGAATAATTTATTACCATTTTGACACAAGATTAAAATTTCACAAATTATTATAAAAATGTATATTATAATAAATTACATATATAGTACCACGCGCAAAAATATATTTTCTACACCTTTTCATGTTAAAAATTTAATAAAAAAAAATATCGAAAAAATCTTCATATAATTTTTCACAAATTGAATCTATTGTATACTCAGTATCAGCCATATAAAGGAAAAGGATTATTACAGACGTTCATCACACTGTATTTATATGTCAATTAAATTTTAAATAAGACACAGGGGTTTTAAACTGGCGGTTTTGAGCTTTATGTTTATTTTTTTCTTGAGTAAGCTGCGGAATGGATTCTCAGCCATTTCGATGGCATCCAGTGATATGTAATTTAATGCCGTCGCGCTCGCACATCCGGCCGCACAATGTGAGGCTTTATGGGGCATTAAGGCGCTCGGCGGCCGCCCTTTACGACCCCTGCCCCGGAGACATCCACACAAAGTAGCTCCAGACTCGGCAAAGTGTAAGTTTTACTTCACATTATGTGCGATCAAAGTATACGCCAACGTGTAAGTTGAGTAATCTGCTACACTGGGTAATTCCAGGAACTGAGAATGAGGTCAAATAACTTCACATATCATATTATAACAGTGTTATATATGACAAGTAATCCAAGAAAGAAGAAATATTTTTTCGAAAGATATCGACAGGCGTATACAACTGGAATGGGCAGCATTTGGAAAACTTAAGTACTGAGATCAGCATGATATAGCCCTTGCTGACTGCTACCGAAAAGCTCTATATACAGTCTTTTGTCTCTTATTTCTCTTTGCTTGTCCCACACGCATGTGTTGCCATATTGGAATTTTGGACGAGCTACGGAGATAGTCACTTGTGGCGCTGTGCGACAGCCCATAACGGGCGCGCCAGTATTATGTGGATGGTGGCCAGATCGCATCGTTAAGTCCCGATCGAGGCGAAAGTATATATGTCAATGTGCTTCAGAAAAAGTGTGTGTTATTAATCTGCTCCCCATCCTGCCACCACGCGACTGAATAAAAACCTTTTTGAGGAGAGGAGGATGTTAGTACTTTTTTAAAGCAAAAAAATGTCTTATATGTCTTAGTCTTTCTCGCCACTATTAAAGATAAAGTCCAATTGTAAAGGTGGGTCCAGAAGGCCACACTTAGACAAGAAGCAACTAGGTGTTTGGGTGCGCTAATTTTTCTGACCAACGAGTGGTGCCCATAAAACCGTCGCCTGATCTGTCAGAACATATTGCGATCAACGGAAAGTTGAAGTCAAAAAATCCACATTGTTTTTAAACTAAGGTTATTAACCAATGCATCCTTTATTAATAACGCCTTTGAACGCCCAGTGGTCCCATACGGGACCGAAAATTTGCTTCGTTCGATGCCCTAGCTGGCCAATGATTGTAATGTTTCGTCGCACAATAGATTCATCCATGAACTTACTTTAATACTATTATTACAAATTAATGTAATCCGATTGTGAAATGAACCATAAGCACTCCTGTATGGGACCGTAGGGCATTGAACTGCGCAAATTTTCGGTCCCGTAAGGAAACCACTGGGCGTTTAAAGGATAATAAAGAATGAAAGTAAGCAGTTTCTACAGAATGTTAAGATTTAACTCAAATTAAAAAAAAACGTTGAAAGGTATATTATATGATTTGTATGGTATGAGTCAACAGCATTTCCGCTGCAGAAGAGTGGTTCCGACTGTAAATGCTGCACCAGACTTTCTCCCGCAGCGCCCCTCCCGTTTATTTGATGTCCCTCGCAATTTATTGTATGTCCCTGACATATTATTATCCTCGCACGTAATCATCCGCATTGCACGCATACCGGCAAATAAAACATGTGCGTGTGGCCATTTCGGCCAATTCATTCAAACAAAAAAAAAACATTTTTCTACCAAAAAGAGTACATTTTTTTTCTTAACAATGAATGAGTCTGATGCGTAAAAGCATATTCAGAAAAACCTACTCAACGAAGCCTTAATTTGATTTATTATTTTTTTATGTAATCGCATGCAAGAGAGCACACCCAGTCAATACTAGTGCACTCTATGGCGCTCAGCCAGGGAGGCTGGACGCGGCATGCGAAACGTGTGTTGTGTTCGTGTTTGTGTGTGGGTTGGGGAGATTGCAAGTGTGCATTTATCTGTTTCTGAAAGTGATCCAGATTGTAGGAAGGAGGAAACACAGATGCTGGAACAGCATACCAAAGCTTACCGGTTTCATTAACGAAGGAACTTTGGAAACTGTCAGTTCTTGGCTGTCACACATTAACCGTGTATGGATGTTCGGCAAGTGTAAAACGAGCTTGTCGTTTTTGTCGAGCTTGAAAGAAAAAAAAGAGAGAAAATCTAAGCAATACAGAGTGAATGTAAAGAATATGTACACATAATGTATGGCTCATAAAATGGTAAATGAGATGTTAAAATTTAAGACGCTGTTTACACTTTGTGATATAAAGAATAGCTGCAAATCTCAGATATTGCACATAAAATACAGTAGTACCTCGACATACAAGTTTAATTCGTTCCGCAACCTTGCCCTTTATTTGAAATTATCTCAAAATGTCATTATCACGTTCTACGCCACGTAGGTCACCGGTGACCTACGCTGTTGTTGAAAAGGGCGCCCTGTAGGTCACCGGTGACGGTCGAACAAATAGTCCCTGATATTGTGGCTTTTGGGTTTAGCCGTTGGTGGCGACTTTCTTCTATCCGATATTTCGACCGCCATTGCAGGGGTCTTCTTCAGGGTTGATGACTTTGTAAACAAAAAACAAAGTCAAAAAATCGCTCGCTCGATGGCTTGTATTAAAAAAAACTTTTATGTTGGGGCACTCGTATGTCAAGGTACCACTGTATGCTTCAATATTTCTTAGGCGGTAAGCGAATTGGTTTTGCAGACCACCACTCTCAGTGACGTGTACGACACAAGATATGTGAAATGGAGCGCATTTTAAGAGTCACCTTTCCATAACAACTGTTTTATTTTGTATTAATTTGAATGCTATGTTGTATTGATTTTGCTGACATGATGTCGATTTCACACATTGCTTAAAAACCCAAATTAATTTTAAATATAAAATACGATGAAATTCTTCTGCAGTGTTTTCAGTCTGCTTAACCAAATCGCCTCGGATGTTGATATATTTCACGTAAGGGAGGCCCAATTCAGACATGAACTCCAAGAGTTTCTTTGTAGGAATAATTTGTTGGCGTCGTTTGTTTGATGAGCATTGGGACCTTCTGTTGCTTGTCTTTATTGTTTTTTCTTATTACTTAATAATAAGTACCTATATTTGTATATATTGCATTTTTTATTTTAGGATTAATTCTTATTGTACTTTAGAAATGAATTGAGTTGTTCAAATTTGTAATGGTTCTGTAAAGTGTTTTTTTTTTTAATAAAATTGGATTATATATTCTTTGATATGCTCACCAATGCGCACACATTTGAGTGAAAATTAAAGCAAATTGATATAGAGCAACTGATAATTAAGAAGTTGAAACATTATATGTGTGGAGCACAGTATTAATCTGTCCATTAAAGCCGCAGCATACGCCAAACTTCCTTCAAGATAAACAAATGGCTCTCATAACGCCAGTCTCAAGGCCAAAACCATTCTAAATAAGGCCATGAAGTGCCTCAAGGGATCCTCTTCACATACGGAATTGCTTTTAATACAATAAGGACAAACACGTCCCTTTAAACAGTATTACGATTTCACGGATGTATCATGAAAACGATTTTCGAGACAGTTATATTATATCATCATCATGTCCGCTCCCTTAACTGGAGCATATTCATGACACTAACTGCCGCTACAAAGCTCTGTTAGTCGCCTCACCCTATATCAGCTGTGCCGAGTACATTTTTCTATTCTACAAGTATAGTTCCCGACGACCTTCCAGGATGGCGTGAGCCAAGAGGCCTGAAGAAAGGCAGGGGTCGTTTACGCTCTCTTGTGCCATCCTTGGTATATGTCCCAACCAGGTCAACTTTCGCCTCTTGACCGACTGTATATAATGCAAAAAATATTTTATTTGTGACTAATGTAATCGTAATATGGTTCACCAATGTCAATAATACAATGTAAGCACGGTTCTTGTTAGATATCTGAAGTTAAGCAACATTGTACGCAAACAAAAACGTGGATGGTTTACAGGTTTATGTTGATTACTACAGATCGTTGGTTGGGTTGACCCACCTTTAAAGATCATCCAATCTAGTCATGCGATCTCTTTAAAAAGTTTAAGGAACAAAACACCTTAAATATGTCTCAAATACTATGGATCTAAAAGTCGTCTGGTATCATATATGTTTCTGAGTGGACGTTCCGGCTTAAAACAGAAAAAAAAGGATACACAGTTAGTCACAAATTATCTAGATGCGCTTCTTAGGGTCATTTGATGTATTCGTCTGATCTCCAAATAAATACGATTATCAAATCACCCAAAATATCGCCTCGAATATGATAGTCTTAAAAGTTGTCTGGAACAAAATATAGTGCCATGTGAATTTTACGATCTAACATCGGAATATATACACAGACAGTGCATATTCATTCCATTGTAATGTCGCTAGCTTACTGAGTCTGGTATAATTGCGCTTGTCTAACTCAATCTGCGATTAATGTTGACATCCTCCTCTCTATGAGAGAGACGACTTCACGTCGTATAATTATCGGATCGCGTGGTGGAAGTATGAGGAGCAGATTAACAACACACGGACTTTTTCCGAAGCACATTGACATATATTTTCATGATAAATTTTACAAACTTCCGGCCCTAGCGGAATAACACGCCGGGCCGGCTATAATACGACCTCGTCCGGGCGCCGTGGTCTGTGACACCCAGCGCCGCATTTTGATGTCTGATATCTGTTTTATCTGAATTTTATTGCAAGGAAGATAAGATACGATCAACTCTTAACTTGAATGGTTCTCATTGATAAAAGTTACACACTGGCACAAATTTTATTATATTTGTGTATAATTTTTATTTGTACGAAAATATCTCTGACGTACCCCTTTAAATACTGATTATTGAAAATAAAACATTTAATGCGTAAATGAATCTCGGAAGAATACGTATTGATATCGGCTCGCTTGCAGGCTGGTGCCGAAAACCTCGATTTACAATCTTTTGTCTCTTATTTTTGTTCGCTCGTCGGACATGTGTCGCCATTTTGGTTGTTTCGGTACAGGTGATAGAAGTGCGCTGCGGTGTTATAAAGCGCTCCTTCTCAGTAAATTCGGCTCGGCTGTCAACAGAGGTAGATCGTTGATTGTCCGTGATATGAGCCAAATACCAAAGTTTGTCAATTTTTGGCATGTAATTAAATGTATGCCAATGCGCTTCTACAAAAGACTGTGTGTTTTTCATCTGCTCCTCATACGTCCAAGTGTCCTAATAACGATGCCAGCGACTTGAAGTCGTTCTTCCTTTAGTAAAGGAGATGTTAATATGATATTATTGCATCATTTACTGTCAGCAATATAAATTATAATTTTTATTTATTATATATATACGTTATTTTGTATGTAAATCCATGCGAATACCGACAGATTAAAATGAAGTTATCTAATTGATGAAATCTATGGTGCATCTTTTTTTTAATATGACTAAGCGCTGCATTTGGATTGTGGATCCGCCAACGTCATAGACATCAGCACAGCATTGATGCATCATCCATTTTTACGGGAGCTCAATATCAGCGGGTAGTGTTCACGGGACAAGTTTCATCTACTATCAATTTTAATTATTGTAATAGGTTATTACTCTAATTTTACCGGTGAGGGATTGAAGTCACACCAACCGGACGTATTTATAGAACTTAAAAATATATATTTTTCGGGGATCGAACCCACTGCTTTCAGTATAATCGAGTGACGGTTGGTGACACACTCAAAAAATTTTGAATAGACGTTAAAAGACAATTGAACACAAATGAAAAAAGTAAAGGTAATCGAAAAATTAAATATAAATTTGGTCCGAAATTTGAATATTTTATTAATACATTTTGAAAATGTCTCTTTCGAAGTATGTTGCTAGTTCTAAACACGCTTCGCATTTGAGGCTGGTATCAATAAATATTTAAGGTTATTAAAAGCATTGTTAAGAAAGCATTGATGAAGGTGCTGAGGTGGGCGGGCGGTGTGACTAGAGTGGACAGAGTTCGAAATGAGCATATTCGGGGTTCATTTCGGGTGGCCCCCTCATACCTGAAAAGAAAAGGGAAAACCGGCTAAGATGGTATAGGCATGTGACACGGAGAGATGAGGACCACATGGTGAAGAGAGCCTTCAACATACTCACGCTGAGAAGAAATCCTGGAAGATCACATACAACCTGGACTGCAACTGTAAGCAAGGATCTGAAAACTTTGGGTTTGGCCGAGAATGCAACGCAGGACAGACAGACAGAGCGAATGTGCACAAAGAGAGCCGACCCCAGATGATGGGAAATGGCTAGACTAAAGAAGAAAAGCATTGCTACGAAAAATTTACAAGGACACCTCATTAGTATGTAAAAGGACATGTTTGTATGTCAGGGACAAAGTGTCCCACAGGATGCGCAGTACATACAGAACTAGCCTTAATACGGACAAATTACACCCCTTAACACATTACGTCCGTGCGAGTGTAGCATAAAAACCGTTTTATGGTAATAGCACAGCTACTCCGGCCCTGGGATGCTGCTACCGAGGTCTGGCAAAAATATTATGTTTAAAGGATTAAGTGTAATTTCATTGTCATATTTCACGGGAGCTTTTACATCCGTCAATGTTATTAAATCGCATTTTATTAGCTTTTAACCCTTTGACCCGCCAAATTGCGAATTTTGCTTTATCATCGTTAATCCGATTAATGCGTAAATAATGCAGAGAACGCAAAATAAAATCGTTGTAGCAATTAAAAAATAATGATATATATTCATTATCATCAGCATGATGTCCATAAAAATATGGGAAAATACCACATTAAAGGTCTTAAAGACATCCCACGTATCAGCAAAAAAATGATTGCATCTCAAGTAAAATTTTCCGGAGGTAAAATAGTCCTCCAATCGAATCTCCGGGTGGGGACTGCTCGAGACAAAACAACCAAGACAAATAAGAAAAACCTTCAGCCAACAAGATATGCCAC
The DNA here is from genome assembly GCA_022606575.1 of Glossosoma conforme. Taxonomy (NCBI): domain Eukaryota; kingdom Metazoa; phylum Arthropoda; class Insecta; order Trichoptera; family Glossosomatidae; genus Glossosoma; species Glossosoma conforme. Next base: position 1,529,617 of record JAGTXR010000058.1, on the reverse strand, counting down.
CTGGAATGTTCGAACATTACTGCAGAACGGCGCCCTAGACGGGAGTATTTGCAGCAAGTATTCGAGGACATGAACTGTAGCGCTTATGCTGAGCTGAAAAGGGTTGCGGAGGACCGAGAGGAATAGAGATCGAGATGCAAGATTCTGTTGCTGCAAACCAATACAATTGATACTACGAAGAAGAAGATGTCCATAGCCCTTGGTACCGAAACCTTCATTTTGTAATGCCGTTAGGAGGACTAGTTATATAGATCGCCACGTGCGGCGCTGGGTGTCAACGACCATGGCACCCGGCCCAGTCAGTTGTGTACCGAACGCGAAAAGGGCGTGTTGTTGTTCGCCCGGCCTGAATACTGTGACTAGATCCGGGCTTCGCAAAAAATCTTTGTCTTGTTAATCTGCTCCTCATCCATAGAATTCGACAGGTGATAAATGGGCGCTGCGGTATTACAAAACGCTCCGATTCAGTTCGGCTCTGCTCTCAACGGATGTAGATCGTTCATTCTGACCTGAGCCGAAAACCATAGTTTGTCAATTTTTAACCCGTAATCAAATATACCTGTGTGTCAATTTCATTCTGAAAAAGTCTGTGTGTTGTTCATCTGCTCCGCAATCCGCCACCACGCGATCTTATAACTATCCCGGTGACGTGACATCGTTTTTTTTCTCTTAGTAACGGGGATGTTAATAGATATATTTACATTATTATATATATTTTAAAACGTATATTTTCATCAAAATTTAAACGATTTAATATTAAATTGAATTCATTTTACTGTTTCTTAAAGTTATTTCCTCTCGCATACATTTTCTTCTATAACAAATAAATATCCCTCGCCGCGTCACCGAAGGCTGCAAAATATTATTATCCCCAGCGGATTTAGTATAATTTCATTTCATTGTCATATTTTACAGCCGCTTTAAGATCTGCTCAAATAAATAAACCCGATTTTCGCTTTTATTGACTTTAACCCGCTCGCCGACAAAACGGTTTCGAAACGTTATTCTTAAAAACCTATTCTTCGCTTATTTTAAAAATGTCTCTAAATTCAATCCTTACTTACGCTTTCAGTTTTAATCATTGAGCCACCACAATTTGTAGTCATTTAGCTATATTTTCCAGATTGATCTGACAACTGAACTAAAATGATATGATTATTACTTAAATATACATATACTAAACATAAAATTCTTTTTTCAACGCGTCAATCCAAGCACAAAAATAACGGCAGAAGCGGGATGCGAACCGCGGACCTTGGAAACCAACTATGCCCAGGTATTCATACCGCTCGGCGAATCGCGCCATTGCTATGCCCAGACTAACTTGCGATGAAACTAGTATTTATATCATTGTTATTATCGTACGACAGATGTCGCCATAGCATACATTCAAAGTATGTATATTTTTATTATTATTCTATCAGTATTCATTTATTCACAAGCTTAATTTAATTTGAATGTATGCTATGGCGACATCTGTCGTACGATAATAACAATGATATAAATACTAGTTTCATCGCAAGTTAGTCTGGGCATAGCAATGGCGCGATTCGCCGAGCGGTATGAATACCTGGGCATAGTTGGTTTCCAAGGTCCGCGGTTCGCATCCCGCTTCTGCCGTTATTTTTGTGCTTGGATTGACGCGTTGAAAAAAGAATTTTATGTTTAGTATATGTATATTTAAGTAATAATAATATTGTAATATAGTCAATGATCAATAAAAGTAGATTAGAATATTGAAATAATAAAATAATATTCTAATAAAAATTAAAAATTAATTAAAATGATATGCTTCAACATCCCCCATCGTTAAAAAGGTGACAATAAGTCACGGGTTCGTCTTCGAGACGCTTGGAAGAAGGATGCAGGAGCAGGTCGCAATGCAAACAATATGTTTAGAAGCACAATTAACGGTTATTTCCAGACTTCGGCTTCCCCGATCGATCGTAACATGTTGTATCGTGGGCAACGGTTGGGCGGAGACTGTAGCGGACACGGGCTCACTGCCGGGCACACTAACAGTCAGCGATCTAAAAATTATCGCGGCTAAATAAGAAACTAAAATTAACAGTTGAACCAACACGATATGGAGCAAATGTCAAAATTAAAAAATAAAATGGCTTATGAAACGAAGCGTGTTGAATATAAAATTTAGACTTACATTATTAGATTTGTCAGGCAAGCGAACAAAAATAAGAGACAAAATATCAATTATTGAGGCTTTTCGGCATCAGCCTGAAGGAACTATATCGCGTTGATATCAGCATTGAGCCAAAAATAAAGCAACATAACTTTATGTTTTCTTGAAACAATCTTCCCCTTTTTTGGAGCACATTATATATACTAATAACCCGCTCTCGTAACAATTTATATATTTTGTAACAATTTTGGGTGATTGGTAGTACTGATAAATATGCATGAGTTGATTGGTGTTCACGTAAAGTTCTGTCGAGTACGTAATACATATTTATTGTTTTAATGATACTTTGGATACATTTAAAAATAAAACTAAATGAGTTAAGTTTCGTAGTGCTTGCGTTAAGACTTGAAATCTCAGTACGCTACACACTTCATGTCCTTTGATGAAAAAACCTCGTATTGGAGTGTTTGCAAAGGATGCATCAGAATAATCAACATAAAAGACATAACACTCCTCCCCCCGAGGGCTTCCCTCTATCTCTTCAAACTTCACATGACATCATTTTCACTGACGTAACAGATATATTTTTTCAGTAAAGGATTGAAAGAAACGCTATCAACTCTTACTTCATTTAAATAGAAATACATACAAGCACTCAAGTCAAATAATATATTGAAATAAAAAAGCCATAGCTTGGCACTTTTTTTTCTGAAAATAAAATGCAACAACAACACAGTAAAATTATCAGTCGTGTAGGCATTCGGAGGAGTTAGAGAGTTATCGAAATAGCGCGCGTAATTATGCTTACAAAATAAGTGTAAGAGTGTGTAGAACAGCAAGGTCAGAAGGATCAGACTGTTTAACCAAATCGCCTCGGATGTTGATATATTTCACGTAAGGGAGGCCCAATTCAGACATGAACTCCACGAGTTTCTCTGGAGGAATAATTTGTTGGCGTCGTCTGTTTGATGAGCACCGGGACCTTCTATTGCTTGTCTTTATTACTTTTTTCTTAGTACTTAATCATAAATACCTATATTTGTATATATTGTATTTATTTCATTTTATTATAAATTCTTATTGTTCTTCAGAAATGAATTGAGTTGTTCTAATTTTTAATGTAATAAGAGAAAAAAAAAAACAACAAAAATATTGGAAATTGGGAAAATATAAAATATAGCCCAAAAACCATCAAGATGGGCTGATGATAATCCGGATATCATTAAGTGAAGAAAACTATAAAAAATGGCAAGCAGTAGAAGATCTCTTCACCCACCAGTGGATGGTATACTTTATTTACAAAAAAAATATCGATAGATGATAAAAATTATGCGGAAATCTTATATGTGGATTCTATTTCGTTTACTATATTACATATGGCTAAGCACTGCACCTGGATAGTTGATCCACCATCGTCATACATTACAAGGCCGACGTTCACGGAACAATTTTTTTCTACCACCACCTTTAATTTATTGAGTATGAGTGACGTTTTGAACGGGTAAGGGATAAAATTCACATCAACCGGTGGTATTTATAAAGCTTAAACAATATTTTTTTATCCTCGTTGGAGATCGAACTCACAATTTTCGGTTTCGTAAGCAAACGCTTTTACTACTAAGCCATACGCCAGCCTGGTTGAACAAATTAACATATTTACTGAAAAAAAATGTCTTCATAGTATTTTACATAAAATAAAAACAATAATCGAAAAAAAAATACATTGTCAATTAATGAAACAATATAAAAGAGTATTATTTTTAAAAAAGTTATTTAAAAATGCATTAAAAATTAATTATTTTTCATTTTTCTTACGATTTTAGTTACGCCACTGTTTTGACAATAACAACCTCCCGTTCTCTCGTCTTCCTTTTTTTAAATATTAAGCAAAAAAAAGTTCGCAAAGACGTCGTATTCTTAAACACGGCTTAAAGCTCCACGGACACGTTTTTCAGGAGGCATTATTATTTTTAATACATTTTTTATTCCCCTCTCTAAATTAAAGACAGTTGTTGTGGCGCAAGGAAAGTTTGAAGGAAAACGATTGCATTACAATGAGGAGCTTTTCATTTTAAAAAAGCTCGCTTGGGAATGAATTTTATGTCATAACTTACTGCGACGTTTATCTTGGTACTAACAAAATTAATTTGGATATTGTATAATTTAACGATTCATTTTACGTATTTCTAAAAATATTTTCATTTTATATATAAATTGATAAAAATATATTTTGTATGAAAAAACTTCCTTCTTATCCCTGGTTAATATATAGAAATGTCTATCTTACTAAATCAATTCAAAAAAAAAAATTAAAACAGTCATTCTTTGAAAACAACCCATTCACAGTGAGTATTGATAAGAATGTTTTGCGTGAATACTGTACTGTAGTCTAATGCCTTTTACAGATAATCATTTCGTATTACTTTTAGTCACACTATCAAATAGAAGGCATCACAAGAACCATAAACGATTCACCAGCAGGGATAGTTTACTGATTAAAGAAATTTCTTACCAAACTGAACATCGTGGGTTCAATACTCGACTGAGATTGAAAAATCAATTTCTAAGCTGTTTACCCCCGGTTTGTGTGAATTTTATCCCTCACCAGTAAAATGCTAGTCTCATGTATATATAGTACGGTCACGGGTGTGACGTCAGTTATATAGATCGCCATTTGCGGCGCTGGGTGTCACAGACCACGGCGCCCGATACCAATCAGTTGTGTGCCGACTGCGGCGAACACGTATTGTGGGTGGCCCGGCCTGAATCCTGTGAATAGGTCCGGGCTAGAAGTTTGTAAAGTTATCGAAATATATATGTCAATGTGCTGCAGAAAAAGTCTTTGTGTTGTTAATCTGCTCCTCATACTGCCACCATGCGATTCAATAACCAACGAATGATCTTATTTTGGCGCAAAACGTGGAGCCCGAATCCACAACCCTGAGATTAAGAGTCTCATTCTATACCGACTGAGCTATTGTATACAGAATGTAAGTCATTAAATAATTGAAATTATTACGAAACACATTAAAAATAGATACAGAAATAGATAAAATAGATTACAACGGCCTTCAGCCATGATTTGAGAAAAATTACACAGTTCTACAATAGTTTGGATTCAAACGATGCCGCGCTGCTAGCAACAAAAAAAATGGCACATCACGAAAAATAATAATTCTTCATATACATGTGGTTTATTGGTGATTACGGCAAATAGAAAATATTTGTAGCAACACTTTCATTTTATTTAGTTGTTAAAATTGATATTCGGTCTTAAGATCCAGCATCTATGACTGTAGGCTAGCAAAAGAACCTAGTCATATAAAACGAATTAGTTTACAGACTATTGCGAGCTTACCTTAGTTGATAGTTCGGACTGCTTTTAAACTATCTTCTAAAATTAGCAACTGAATCATATTAAAACACCACCTCTATAGCGATTAACGAAGTTTATCATTATATTATTGTTCGTGGAGGATATTTGAATGGGAGACCGGCTGAAAACATTACGAGATGATGATTGGCTAAGTTGCTAAGTGAAATTTTAGGTCAATCATTGAATCGTTTTAAATATATGCTGATAATCAAACGATTTTTTTTTTGCTGTCGATGGGTTGAAAAGATTGGCCGGAGGAGGAAGTCCGAAATTCCGATGCCAACACCCATTTCAAAACTATACCTCTTGGCTGGTATCGCACCACCAAGCATAAGACGCTAAGTCATATGCGCCGAATAAATGCGTAAGGCAATCAACCAACCGCCCCACTGCTTGTGTAATCAGATACCCCCAACACCCAGACTGAAGTCGCGAAGTAGTTTTCTGAGATCCACACTTGAAAATGAGAGACTCCAGATCTAGCAAGAAGTCGCATCAGAGGATTTCAATACTCCAAAGGAAGGTCTCCTAACTGGCAATAACCTTGACTGGCGGACCTGGAAATCCCTGAACAGATTAAAAACCGGAGTTGGTAGAACAAAGGAGAACCTCGAGCGGTGGGGAATCCTTCGACGGGGAGAGTCACTATTGTGTGACTGTGGAGATCTGCAGACCACTTCACACCTAAGATCCTGCTCCATGTGCCCAACAAGCTGCTCATCTCAGGACCTAATGCTGGGCAACACACGAGCTATCGATGTTGCCAGATACTGGGCAAAAATAATTTGACGTTGCTTACACGAAGAAGAAGAAGAGATCAAACGAATAAATATGTCACGGATATTACAGCAAGTAAAGTTTCATTCGGGAACTATGCAATGCATGTACTTGACAGAAGGCTTGATTGAATACACTTGATACGATAAAAGAATAGTTTCACATGATAAAATTGTATAACAGCTGTTTTTGGTGACTGTATGCTCTATATTTAGACGAAAAATAATTTTCATATGTGATAATCATGAAAAATTTACAGTTTAATTAAGTGAGATATGTAAACACTGCTTTCAAAAATAATGAAGAAAAAAATGTTTTTACTTTGAGTGCTACGGCGTAGGCAAAGAGAGTGTCGTACAATGTAGTAAGGCTTGGTGGACCAAAACAGAAATTACCATCAACCTTGTACTCTTTAGCAAACTAAAGATTCGTTCACAGTTAGCCTGAAAGGATTTATTTCATAATAAATGAAAGCGTTTTATTTATTTTTTAATATTTTCATGAATCGCTTCAACAAATGTATGTATAAATTAGTCAAATTTGAATTAAATCCAACAATGGAGCGAAAATAAAAAACTAACTCGTTATGATTTGCAGTCCCATATAAACTGAATCAATATTTATACGAATATAAAAGAATATTATTTAATATGTCACTTAGTCTGAAATTATTTGGTAATTGAAAATACTATTCTCGAATATTTTTAAATTACTTTTTGTGTACAATGGAACTTTCTTACACAGTCGAGAATAATTTGGCTACATTATTCTTATAAGCATAAGCAATATTCTTCAAAACACAATCGGAATGTTTATAATTCGTAATTTAAAAAGTCATATGAGTCCTGTGGTAAATCGTTTCTTTTTATTTTCGATTCGACGCCGTTGGTTCAAAAATCCTACCAAGCTTGATTTTTGAAAGTTTGATTTAATCAAATCTAATCTCTTTACAATCTCTTTTTTTATACGTATATAGAATTAAGTAGAAGGAGAACAAGCTGACAATTATCGTCGTTGTTTTGATTTAAAAGCGTCAGCTTTTTTGCCGCTCCTATATAAGAAAAGTGCAAAGATCGCGGCTCGAATCCTAGCGTCTGCCGTTTCTATTTCTTCAATATTGACCATAAAAATGTTTTGCAAGATGTATATAATATAATAAAAAATTATTATATATACTCGTACGTTCATTCTCTCCACTCGATTAAGGCGGACAACAGTCATAGTCGATTGCACTGTGCATAGAGCAGAACTGAGAGTGCATAGTTCGTGGTTAGAATCCCAGCGTCTGCCGTTTCTTTTTTCACCACAAATTGATGAGAGAAGTTTGATTTTGATTTGTATGTGTGTATCAATTTATAAGGTAAGAATTATTTGTCTTTTAATATGTTAATTAATAATTGAATCCGCAAATGAAATCTCTCCATCACAGATGCCGGCGTGTGGTCAGTGGTCAAATCGTTTGCTCGACAAGCCAAAGGTAGTGGGTTCAATCCCCGACGGAGATTAAAAAAAACAAAAAGATTTGTAATCGATGTCTGGCTCTAAAATATCCCCGGTTGGTGTGAATTTGATCCCTCACCCGTAAACTGCCAGTCATAGCATATTAATAAAAATTGGTGGTAGACGAAAGTTGTCCCGTGAAGACTACCCGTTAATAATAAATTCCTGTAATAATAAAGCTGATGCGTGAAAATCGGGCTGTGATCTATGACATTGACAGATCAGCTCTCCACAAACCACATGCAGCGCTAAACCAAATGTAACATGGTAAGCGTCATAGAATCCACCGATGAGACATCAGCATCACTATCACCATCTGTCGGTATTCTCTTGTATGTGCTTACATAAAAAAATGCGCTATATTTCTTACGCTTTATATTTATTTAGATGAAAAATAAATAGAACATGATAGAAGAATATGATATTTAGTGTACAGTGTGACCATACCTTCTATCCTAATATATACAATTCCCCGCTTTGTCCGTTAGATAGTCCCGAGGCTTTCAGCGGCTGAAATGCGGGCGCGGAGGCGATCTGTGCAGAGATAGCGTTTCGGGACACTCTGTATAAATTCTTACGCCATACAACTTATTACACACACCCTGTATAAATTCAAATTCCCGCCCAAGAGATAGTATTGAATTCAAAGGGAGGCGAGACATTCTGTAGAATATTATAACTCTAACTCAAAAGGGCGAGAGAAGGGAAGGGGTTTTTTTTCAATCTCGTTTATTTACGTTATGTATTGAGAGTAAGAAAATCTATGAAAGACACATATTAACACAAAGAATAATGTGGACGTATATTATTGATAGTTATAGTATCAAATTTTTTCAAATGGCGACAGGAGAGTTAGTGGTCTTGTTCCATAAATTATAATCATTCAATGGTTAATCAATATTCATTGCGTGCTCATAAAATTACAATAATATACTTTTTCGAATTATGAGATCAATAAAAAATGTTTAATGTATTACCGATTATTTTTCAGGTCACTATTGCCTGATTATATCTATGAAACTCGTTTAATAACACAATACACTTTGAACTACGACTAGTCAAAATGTTAAATGATTCCGCACACAAGATTCATCTTAAAGTGGCGTGGTAAACGAATCTAATAAAAAAAAAAATATATCGCTACATATGTAAGCTGTCATTATCTTTATATTTTTGTTAAATAAATAAAAAAATAAAAAAATATATGTAATGTGAGTATTTTAGTAAATGAATAAACTGCAATGACTTCCTTCTTTTCGATTCAGTCTTTTGACCGGGCGCCTTTTTGTTAAATATTGTATTTTCGACTATAAATAAACATTTTAATATATTTTAACGTCATTATATTACACATATATCAGTTATCATCTATACTTTTCGACTCAATTCTAGTACATTGAACGAGGGCTATCCGTAAAATAAGGTTCCCTTGCCGCTACAGTCCTGAAAAGCGCTGTTATGGTGAATCCTGCGATTCTGTAGTGAAACTTGGTTCCCCCACTCCAAATCCCTTCGCGCAGCTCACACCTGGCGGGCGAGACGAGGGGGAGATCCATCACGTACGGCTGCTAAGCCAAGACTGAGTTCCGCAGGCAGCTCGCTAGGGAAGGGATTTGGAGTGGGGGAACCAAGGTACACAACAAAATCGCGGGATCCACCATAACAGCGCTTTTCAGGACTGTAGCGCCATGGGAAAACTTTTTTACGGATCACCCTCGTATATATCAGTTATCATCTATACTTTTCGCCTCAATTCGAGTACATCTTATATTCACACAATATTTTTGGCTAATTTGTAACTTTACAACAGTATGAATAAAGCAGTAATTTGAAGCTAAAATGCGTATAAAGTTATTAAAATCATCTATTGAGTCACAGTGATGGTTTAAGTTGTATTTTTTTGTATGTTTTTTATATCATATTATTGGTAATCTTTATGAATGATGATATAATTTGTTAAACTTGATTGTATGGTAAAATTTATAAATAATCTTAAGTAAAAAATAATTATATCTTGTTTTAACATGAATCACACTGAGCACTGTTTTATCATAATAGATGCTTTTACAGGCTGAAATTGATAAAAAGTTCAATTAGGGAGAAACTTCAGTCTTCCAGCGAATGATGTAAACACAGCTTATTGTAATTTGTGTTAAAACAAGGTATGAAATTTGTATCTATTGAATTTTGAAATGGATCTTAAGGTTAATACTTTAAATATAAATATGAACCATTATTACTATTATTCGTTTAACCTATAAATAAATTAAATCGGCTTACTCAATTTCGATATGATTTTACACTCAAGTATCGATCTATTGAGACATACAGTACGCTTGCTAACAATATCTAAGGGTTGCACTGCCTTCAGCTCGTCGCATCGAGCCTTCTGTCGACTAGCATCTAAACGTCCTCTTCAACATCAATGGAATCCTCATTACCGTAGTCCTACGACGAGCTTTCTGAATACACGTGATCGTCTGCAGGAACATCAAACAGACCACGTACCCAGAAAAGCTTAACATGCCTAAGAATTTCAACTTTTACAAATTAAATACAATTTTTAATTAACTTATGTGCGGATTTTTTAATTTTTATTAGAATATTTTTCAATACTATAATCTTATTTTATAGATCATTGACTAATATTTCAATATAATCAGTAATTAAATACGAACATACAATTAAACATCAAATTCTATACGCATCGATTCATTCAGAAAAAATATCGGCAGAAGCGGGATGCGAACCACGAGCCGAGCAACCTTTGCTCTATTCTACACACCGCGCTATCCACACGACCATTCTCCGCCTGAGCAGATACGCGAAACCTGATGTAACGACAGATATTTCTGTAGTATATATTCAGAGTACAAATATTATTAGTTTTTATGATTCAATCAGTCAACATTTATTCACAAGCTTTTTGTATTATTATTAGTTACCGACAGTTTATTTATTTAGTAAGTACCACTCGGGTCTCGAACTGAATTATAGACTGAATGGAGAATGGTCGTGTGGATAGCGCGGTGTGTAGAATAGAGCAAAGGGTTACAAGGCTCATGGTTCGAATCCCGCTTTTGCCGATATTTTTTCTGAATGAATTGATGCGTATAAAATTTGATATATAATTGTATGTGTGTATTTAATTACCAACTTTTTGTACATTTTTAAGCGATGTCGTTATCATTAACACGTGTCGAGATTAAAATCCGATTAATTGAATATCGTTATTTTACGCATTAATTACTTATCATTCAATTCAGACAATAGTTACGCATACTTATCTATCATTTACTCGTCTTATTATAGGTCTAATATTTATTTAATATATCGATTTATTGTATGTTTTATCAGTTTTGAATAATTTGATGATAATTATTCAAAATTTACGAAGTTGGGCATTACACACATTACGATTATAATAAGACATTAATTAAAGACTTTCCTTTATTTCACATATAAATAAAAGATTTTTTAGAATGTATTCCACAATATATTTTTAGACGACATATTGCAGCCACGTCGAATGGCCATTTTCAAGTCAATTGGTAAAGTGAGTGTTGACTCTATATAAAGCAAACAGTGAGTGAAAAGGTGGACATGAATTGTGTATATGTGTTTTGAAAATCATTACTGTATTCAATAATTGCTGAAAATGCCGATTCTTTATAATATCCCCATTACTATCGGAAAGTGGGAGTGTAGCTGAAGTGTTGTGTGATCTATGAATTGCTGAAAATAAATTGTTTAGCGTGTTAGGAAGAGACTAATGAAAATACACAGACATGCCGAATATGAAAAGAAAGGAAATAAGAACAAGTCATAATATCACGGATATTTAATGAGAGTAAGTTAGCTTAATATTTAAGCAAATTTACTAACGCGACTGAATAACACCCTTTTGAAAGAAAGGAGGATGTTAATACATTTAGCTGTACAAAATAAACTGAAATTTGTCTATGAACTAAAAGTATTTACTTGTAAGTATCCTGTAAAAGTGACGAATGATATTCCACCTCGAGGAAAATTGAGCGTAAAATTACAATTTTCTATGCTAAAAGAAAGTTTGCGCGATCTCATCTCCCGCAGCATTATACATCTCATCCAAGTATTATACATTTCCAGCGAAGTATTATACGTTTCAGGCAATAGGTATTATACCTTCGGTATTCTAATAAAAACCTCTAAAGGCATTTTTTCTTCGTTTCATTTAATTCTTCTTTTACGATTCGACTTTTCGCTTAATAACACTATCGCCAAAATTTCACCATAAGGTTATATTGGCTGATTCAAGCCTTGCTCTGATCCAAGTCAGTTGTGTAACCCGAAACTCCACCAAATATTCTTATACCTCCCAAAGTCCCAACGGTTCTCCGGGTAGCTGTAGTTTACGTTGGATTTTATAATTTAGTTTGGTGAATAATTTATATATTTTTGCCATGTACTCTGTTTACTTGGTACTTCAAATTGTAGTCCTTGTATGGTAAGCATGTAGCGTGTTTAAAAGTTTCAGATGGTGTGAAAAAATGACTCAGATATAGTTTTCTATGACGCTTACCATGGTGCATATGGCTAAACGCTGCATGTGGAATGTTGATCCGCCAACTTCATAGACTACTAATCAATTTCTGAGTTCTAAAATACCCGGATGGTGTGAATTTGATCCATTACCCGTAAAATGTCAGTCGTAGCCTATTTATTAAAATTGCTGGTAGACGAATGTCGTCCCGTGAAGACCACCCATTCATAGTAAATTCCTGTAATAATAAAGGATGATGCGTGAATCTCGAGCTGTAGTCTATGACGTTGGTGGATCAACACTCCACATGCAGTGTTTAGCCATATACTCCATGGTAAGCGTCATAGAATTCCACAGATGAGACTTCAGAATTACTATCACCATCTGTCGGTATTCTCCTGTATGTGTTTACGTAAAAAAGAAGAAAAAAAGACAGTTTACTATGTATTTACTTAATATGTATTTGTCATAATCTTGATATAATAAATACATTGAGCTGCATTGAGTAATTAGAAATCTGTGAATTTTTTAAATATTGTATGTGTGGAAATACTTTTAATATTTTTGTAAGCGAATAGAGCATAAAGGGATTAATTTGAATTTCACTCATTCTTCGTAGTATCAATCCGGTGGATTGGTTTGCAGCAAAAAAATATTGCATCTTGATATCCAATCTTCTCGATCCGCTGCAACCCTCTTCAGATTAGCGTAAGAACTACAGCTCATGTCCTAGAACATTTGCTGCAAATACTCTCGTCTAGAGCGCCCTGTGCAGTTTCTCTCCTCAACAATCCCTTCCACAATTTCGTGAAGAAGACTATCGTGGCGCATGATATGACCGATGGCTCCTCTGAGATCGTTCTTACTACCTCATTGTTCGTGACGTGGTCTCTCCAGAAAATTCCGAGAATTCCACAAGAAGACTTACCAAGACCTACCACTTATCACGATTAATGGTTTTTGTATATGAATTGTAGCATAAGAGCTACAACTCATGTCCTCAAACTGTTGCTGAAAATACTCCCGTCTAGAGCTTAACTCATTTCGCTTCAAATCTATGATCCATATCATAATTTAATCTGAATGAGAAAACGCTTTTTTACGAGTAATTAAATATAAGTATAACAAAATTCTTTTTATACGCATCAATTCGTTTAGAAAATATCGGCAAAGGCGGGATGCGAACCAGCGAACCCTCGAATTAACCATTTGTTCAAGTTCATTACCCTTCACCACACGACCATCTACTGCCTGAGCGGATGCGTCGAAAATCTTGCATTTATAACATTGTTACCAATGTTACCAAGATGTCTCTATAGCTTTTTTTATACAAAAAAATACAATTATTTGACTTGATGTATTATAAAGCAGTGGCCATGGTACATTTCAGACTCGCATTATACATCCGCGGTGCCTCATCAGATTTTCAGTCGCCGCCAGCTTCAGTCGCTGAAACCAAAGTCTACAAGCAGATCTGTGGAGGGGGGCGACGACAATTAATGCAGATATTCAGAGCATCTGTCGACAAGAGGAGGAGAGGCTGCTGGGGCTGGGGAGGACAGAGAAGAGCAATCGGAGGCTGTAAAAACATTTTTCAAATTCAAATAAACAACACTGTTATTAGTAATTAAATATACACGCATCAATTCATCAAATTCTTTCCACTCGACTATAACTGGTGCAATAAGTTTTATACCATTTGTTACCATCACATAACGATAGGTGTCTCTATAGTATATATTCAGGGTGTGTATATTATTATTTTCTATTATTCAATCAGTCAACATTTATTCACAAGCTTAATATTATTACTTTCTGAACACTGTTATTAGTTAGTTTCACACCGAACATATTTATAAATCTTCCGATTCTGAAAAATGCAAGCTTTCATTTTTACCGTTTGATTTGAATGTTACATTGAAAGCAAATACCGACAGTTTAAAGATAAAAATGTATTATATTGAATTATAATAATAACTACTGAAATCTTTGGATTAAGCCATTCATTAGAACCAAATAAACTAGGCTAAAAGCGTTGTACTTATTTTATGATAATTTAAAAATAATGATTTGTAATTATATAAAAAATCTAGGATACAACATTGGATACTACCGGATATTTAAGTCCCCGGGCTAATGATCCGGTGGCCTTATGGAATTTTTCCAGATGAATAGATAACTTATTTAAAAATATATATAATAAATAACTTATTAGTTATCTATCAACAAGTTTTGGATTGAGAAAGGCTACGAGTTAGTATAAACTGCAGTCTTCTTTTTTTATAATGTATCTTATGTGATCTATGTAAAAACAAGGTAAACAAATAAATATTTACAATTTATAATGGATCTCAAAGTGAATGCTGCAAACATTGAAAAAGCTTATATCAGTATTAATTATAAATTTATGCTACATAGGCAATATTCTATTTTTAAAATGTTTACTATGGCTGATTTAGGGATTTGAGCAGATTTTCAGGAGTCGGCAAAATCAAATACAAAACTCCCGGAAAAAAAGTCTTTTGTTTCAGCTTTTTTAGTTTACAAATCCGAGTCTTTTGTTTCAGTTTTTTTAGTTTGTTTTCGCCGGTGGCGACGCCGGCGTGTGCATTGATTACTATCGATGATTTTTTCTTTACTATTTTTGCATCCTTTTGTACGTTTTTCTTTATTTTCCAACGCCCGCACGGAAAATTCAAAATCTCCTCGAACGCGGTTCCCAAGCGAAATTGTTTGTGCTTGATAGAAATTGAATAAGCGCAAAAATTGCGATGCAAATAAATAACGGTAAGGTTATTGAAGATGGACTCCGGGAAATCCGAAACATTTAATCTGAATATGAACATTAATATGAATATGATTTCAACGCCACTTTTTTTTAAAAAACAAATTTTTATATTTAACAAATTGATACGTTCATATAAATTCACAGCAAGCATCATCTTATTTAACATTTCTATTAATAATAAATCGGAAAAAATAAAACGGTGGAAGCTGGGATTTGAACTACGAACCTTTGCAAATGTTTTGCTTCATTCAGCATTAATCTCTTCAATCTTGTTACAAACATTACACATCTTTTCCATACACAATGTTCAAAACGTTATTTGATCATAATTATTCTTTTCAAACTTTTAATTGTCAAATTATAATCAAATTCTCTATCTTAACTCGAATTTGTCATTTCATAGAGTCGGGTATGACACAGGGCCTTGACTATCACAATATTCTGCCACTTTATGTAAATTAAAGGGATGAAGGTCCAAAACAACAGGTATCCAAGAATTTGCGGGGTATGAAAATCATTTTATTAATATAATTTTATAAATGCTTGCTTATTGCTTACACTAAAGATATAAAAAGGGATATGTTATCAAATAAATCAGTATTAATTCAACTACGGTCTTTGGATTTATTCTCAGTGCCAGAACCTTGGTATTCCGGCATTACCATTTAAGCTGATACTGTTTCGGTACAGCGACCTCAGTTCCTTGTATAAGCTTATTAGTAGTACACGTTAATGGCTAAACGATGTGATTTAAAGAAAATATCCAGTTTTCTAAATGCATTTATTACCTTAGTTTTAATTAACACATCTTAAATGTTTGTAAAGTTTTCGTTTTAGAGTTTGCATTGTTTTCATTCTTGAATGTGTCATAAAAGAAATGAAATCATTTTCGTTTCACTGTTTTCTACTGTATTTACATTTTAAAAACTCTAAGAAAACGTGAGAGAAAGGCAAACACGGAGGTTAGTTATGCGAGCGTGTATGAAAAAAGAAGCATTGTAAAACGTTATCGAGTGATTGAAGTTTTTCAGCACATTTTCTCTGCGAGTAATAGGATTTACAGGGCCTGAAAAAATGATCATTCAATTTTTGTAATCTAGTTTATATTTTCATAGCGTTCGTGATTGCAGGGACCCTGGAAGGAACCTTGATAACATATTCCTTTCTTAGCAAGATTTACAAAAATTTCTTTGCCTCTTCTCCCATGACGAATAATTTAATCAGTATGACATTTTCCTCCGTCAATACGTTGCGTTCGTTTTGATAGATTTTTTTTTCGATTTGCCTTTTGAATAGGAATCCTGGAAGTAATTTCATTTTATTATGATGATACATAATCATACATATATTTAAAAGTATAAATCCATATTCTGTATCCATATCCATGTTTCAATTAATATTATTTTTATATATTAAAGTTCCTCGGGTACCGTAACAACAAATGCACTGACAGAAAACTTTTGAATCGCAAAAATTATAAATGTATGTTATATACGACGTTTCTGTGACAATACAAGAAATCATATCTTTGCAGATGTATCGGAGAAAAATCCGATTGTTATCATCATAACTTATTAACATCCTCTTTACTTAAAAGAAAAGACGACTTCACGTCACTGGGATGGTTATCGGATCGCGTGGTTGCGTTATGAGGAGCAAATGAGCAACACACAGACTTTTTCAGAAACAAATATATTTTGGATAAACTTGACAAACTTTCGACCCAGGCGGAGTTACATGCCTTTAGACACAAGGCTGATCACGACATGCTACTCGTCGCGACAACTGATTACTGGCCACCGGGCGCCCGTTGTGGCTTAGACGCTGCGCCTAAATTCATCAAATAGCGATTTAGAAAACTAATGGGCTGCCAATGACAGATAGCCATTTACAGATCTAACGGCGCACCAATGACATGACCTAAGCAACCAAAATGGCGGCAATAAAGCGACATATGCATGTCTGACGAGCGAACAAAAAGAGACGAAAGACCGTAAATCGAGGTTTTAGGCACCAGCCTGCAAGGGCTATATACAGCTGATATCAGTCTATGTAAGAAATTTAATATCGATTGAATATATATTTTTGTAACTTGTTTTAAAATAGATCACACAATCACTTGCTGAAAGACAGCAGTTTTTCCCTTAACGAAGGTTTCATCAGCTCCAACGTTTAAGCATACTGATGAGAAAATATATTTTTATAGCGGTGTGCCGGAGAGTAGGAAGGAACATTGATTTTTATATTCAAAATTTGATAGTGAGCTTTGATAAGCAAGACCGGTAACGATGTTAAGATAAAGTCAAAATACTTATAAATACTTTAAATTTCTCGAAACATTTCTGGCAGAGAATATTCATTGTTGATTTCCCCGTGCATAGAACGGAACTGAAGTGCATAGTTTGTGGTTCGAATCCCAGCATCTACCGTTCCTTTTTCTCCAAAATTTTGTTCCAGAAATGTCATTATTTTTTTATTATTTTATGTAAATTTGTATATACGTGTCAATTCATAAAGAAATATTGATGAATATTCTGAAAAATATTCTAAAAATAAATATAAAGTATTTATAACGTCGTTTTTTCTAAGTAAGCGCATACAAGAGACCACAACCAGTTGAAACCAGTGAACTCTATGACGCTCAGTCAAGGTGACTGAACGCTGCATGCGGTAAATATGTGTTGTGTTTGTGTGTAGACTGTAGTGATTGCAATTATATACTAATACAAGTTTGTTTCTTAAAGACATTAAGATTGTATAATTGATAAAAATCAGATACTGGAATATAATTTAAGAGCTAAACTGTAGACTTTAGGACGCAATTTTTAAATTTGTCAGTTCTCAGTCGACAAACATTATAATTGTCTATAAATTTTCAGCAAGTGTGATATGAATTTGTATTGTATATAATTCTGATTGGTTGCAGAAAATAAGTATTCTTTAAGTTCATAGGATCACACGTCATAGAAATACAAAAATTGAAAATACTTTTAAATGAAACTGTCAAAGCTTGAAGGATCAAATGTTCGTATAATCGTATTATCATCCATGTTATGTTAAAGTAATATATTTATGAATTTGTAATACACGGTTTTGAGTAATTTTCTTTTCCGAGCGTACAATATTCAAAATGATTTAATGTATACAGGAGCTTTGGACGGAAGTTGGCATAAGTTCCCACAAAGCCTTTTTTCCACTGAGACCGCAGATTTCTGAATGACTGGTACTTCTTTATCCCCGCGACAAAGGATCGGCCGGGACATAATCCGGGAGAGATTTAGAATTCAAACCCCGAGACTTGCACAAAACTAACGAATTTACTGAACGATTTCACCGCCGTCTCCCGAGACGCTCCCCGGGGAAGATATGCTCCAAAGAGACGGAAAAAAGTATGAATATTTTAAAATCGCGAAATTTTTACATTCGGTGAATTTTAGTTTGTCGGAATCTGTGATTTTTGCGCATTTTTTTTTCATTTTCAAACGCCTTCAGAGGAACACTGCAAAAACGACAATCAAAATATGCCGTATTTGAGCGATTATGTGAAGATGCTTTTTTAAAGCACTGACACATTAACACTAACTGACGCTGACGAAGAAATCTCGTATGTGGATTCAATTCCCTTTTAAAAAATACTTGGTCCACTCTTTTTTGGGACCTTAGTCCCTTGGAACATTTGTGTAGTACCTACGCTTTTTTCCTTTGTGTTGTGCAACACCAAAAGTTGGAAATTGACATTTTTGTAGGTAAAACGTATAATATTTATAAAAGCCATGGTGGTTTAGACTCAGGAAACACTTATCAAGGCATTATTTTCAGGAAGCTTTTTGACTTAATCGAATATAACGGGCGTCCTTCACGCCAACGTGAAATGGAGCAACTGTCAAAACAAATGAAATGGGTGTCAAAGCGAACAAAAATTGACGACAAAAAAGTAAAAGATTTTTTTCGAGGCTTTCGGTTTCAGCCAAAAGAGCAAAACGTATAATGTTTATAAAAATCTAAAATTTTCCATATAATCCATTATCAATCTGACAATTAACTATTCGCATCAAAGACGAGCGCCTTAACCAGTCTTCCGTGCGCCGTGGAATGAATATTTTAAGTTCGCCAAATTTTTACATTCAGTTCTTTCCAGAAGCTGCGAAAGAGTTCACAAAAGAATGACGGGGTATGAAGGGAGATAGAGAGAGAGACGCAAAGTAGAGACGTCTCTTTAAAACACTGTTAAATCAGCGACTATTGTATTCAGATTGTCTATAGAGATTGCTTAAGAAATGTCACCGTACCTTACACAACTGAAATTCAGACAAAGGAAAACAAAGACTGGATCGTAATGTTTTACCTTCTGTAGAGTTGTCTGTTGTCTAATGAAGATTATGTTGGCATAAGGTACATTAATATTTTCATGTTTTAAGCATCAATATTTTTTTGATATTGTTTTGTTTCGGCATTTTTTTTTCAGAGGCTCATATCAATATTTGTTTTTCGAAATTCTTCATAACACATGTATATAGCATGTTTATCTACAGCTGTAAAATACGGTGCTTCACCAAAGTAGAAGAAAAATACTAATAATCTTTGATATGTGTTCCTGTAGAAAAATATAAAGAATTTTCTAGAGATAATACATAAGAAATGACGAGGTTCTTCTTAGTAGAATTCAAAAAAAGAGACACTAAAAATGATTTCTCTTGGGCGTGCCTACTGGATCGGCCACATGACAGTCTCTTTCACACCAAAAAAGAAAACATGATTAAGCTGACAAATTACAGAAGGTTCTCAAGGTAAGAGTGCTTAGCCGGCGGGTATAGCTCAATGCTCAAAGCGTTTACTTTGCAAGCCAAAGGTCATGGGTTCGCTTCCCGACGGAGATTAGTGTGAATTTGATCCCTCACCCGTGAAATTCCAGTCATAGCCTATTAATTAAAATTGGTGGTACACGAAGGTCGTCCCGTGAAGACCACCCATAGTAAATTCATTGTAAGCTCCTGTAATAATAAGGATGATGCGTGAATCTCGGGCTGCAGTCTATGACGTTGGCGGATCAACACTCCACATGTACCTCTTAGCTCTATATGCACCATGGTAAGCGTCATAGAATTCCACAGATTCGACTTCAGAATTACTATCTGTTGGTATTCTCCTGTATGTGCTAACATTAAAATAAAATAAAAGTGGAGAACGAAATTCAATTATGTGTTTGTGATGAACAATTAATCGGTAAGAATACTCATTCTATTAAGAAGATATTTTTTACAAATATTTATTATTTTATTTAATATTTAAAGATTTAAGCTACAAAAGGAGAATATGATACGATTATAATGTTCTAAGTTTTTAGGATTTCAAATTATAAATTGATCGATTCCGGAGATCTTTGCAACTTCTTAAAAAAAAAAAATTCAATGAATACATCCAGAAGAGAGCCACAATCGAAAACTTCTATAGGCCTTTATGACGTTTCATGCAGAAATAATGTATGGTGTAAGAGTAATATAGGGTCCGCCATGTAACGTTTTTTTTTTAACTAGTGCTTATTTCGTGAATGGTAACTTTTAGCTCATGTCTGATTTAAAAAATAATTAGTTCTATCCTTC
Organism: Glossosoma conforme; assembly: GCA_022606575.1. Lineage (NCBI taxonomy): Eukaryota > Metazoa > Arthropoda > Insecta > Trichoptera > Glossosomatidae > Glossosoma > Glossosoma conforme. The sequence continues at coordinate 1,508,914 of JAGTXR010000058.1, read as the reverse complement.
CGCTAAACGAATATGGTTGTGTAAATGCTTGAACAATGCTGGGAAATATTGCGACATTACTTTGAAAATCAGGTCATTTTTCTTCAAAAATGAGCAAGGAGTGGCCGTTACAGTCAATGGCGATCGTTACCGGGCCATTTTTGTTCACAAAAATTGAAAAAGAGGATATTGGCAACATTTGGTTTGAACAGGACGGCGCTACGTGCCACACAGCCGAAGCTACACTCGATGTTTTGCGCCCCATTTTCAAAAAAAAAAAGTTATTTGGCGGACCCGTTATTATAACATTAACGTTATCAACTTACGATACTTGGTGAAACTGCATAATTATTATTTAAAATTAATTTTAATTAAAAAATTACCAAATTAAAAATATTCACTTTTGATTCACATTTATTTTAAGCGATTACATGTTTCGGCCTCCCTGGAGACCATCTTCAATAATGATTTTATTACAAACTGGCAGCGGCTTATATATACAGAGTATGTATATTATCTCTGAATATATACTATAGAGACATGTATCGTTATATGATGATAACAATGGTATAAATAGTCGAGAGGGCTAGGCGGTATATATAGCCCTGAGGAAAGGTGGTTCCAAGGCTTGCGGTTCGCATCCCGCTTCTGCCGATATATTTCTGAATGAACTGATGCATATAAAGAATTTGATGTACCTGTAAAGTATGTGTATATTTAATTACTAATAATATTGTAATATTGTCAATGATCTATAGAAGAAGATTAGAATATGGGAAAAAAATTAAATACATGACATAAATATTTCTAAATGCTTAACTGCTTTAAGATTTGGTCGAAATCGTATTATTCTATTAACAAAATTACGTGAGAAAATGGCAGTTCGGTTTACCCGATTCGAGCGTCTTTTATGGTACGTGGAAAAACCCAAAATCACCTGGAGCGTCTATCGAATTAAAAGTTATTTTTCGATTTGGATCGCAAATGGCGTCGCGACGCCCAGAAACAAAACTTTGGGGCGAGGAAACAATAAAATACAGCGAGACACAAAGGCCTAACATACAACAAGAACTACTACATTATAATATACAGGGGGAATGTAATTGAAACGAAAAACTAAGCAAATAAAGTTCAAATTTAGTTCAAATAAAAAAGTTTTTTTTTATTTAAACACATACAGGAGAATACCGACAGATGGTGATAGTAATTTTGAAGTCTCATCTGTGGAAGTCTATGACGCTTACCATGGTGCATATGTCTAAGCGCTGCATGTGGAGTTTTGATCCGCCAACGTTATAGACTACAGCCCAAGATTCGCGCATCATCCTTATTATTACAGGAATTTACTATGAGTGGGTGGTCTTCACGGAACGACTTTTGTCTACCATCAATTTTAATTAATAGTCTATGACTGGCATTTAACGGATGAGGGATCAAATTCACACCAACCGGAGTATTTTAAAGCTCAGAAATCGATTACACATCATTTTTTAATCTCCATCGAGGATCGAACCCACGACTATTGGCTTGCAAAGCAAACGTTTTGACTATTGAGCTATACCCGCCAAAGGAGTGCATTTTTTCATCTTAAAATAGGGTTCAATCAAGTTGTAAGATGATTTAAGTGATACGAGTAAAAACCTTCTTGAATGTGCAATTAACATATTTTCAAAATTTCATTGTGATTAGATAAGCAGTAAAAGGCATCCATAAGTAACAAACAAACACATATTGATTTTTATTTATAAAGATAATTTCAATCTTCATTCGAGTGCCAAGTACTGGCAATCCTATTTCTGAAAGCAACACTGCCGCTTTCCTGAAATATACTGCAAGGCGGGATTTATAAAGCAATATTTTGAAGCTTTCACGAAAGTCCTTAATGGAAGGTGAAAAGATTAAAGGAGCGTAAAATCTAACGACTGTTCATTGTTTTTTTTTTCAATCTTCTTTCTACTTTTTTCGATCAATCAGAAAGGAGTTATTACATGTAATATTTTTCAGAAACAAAAACATACTTTACTTTATAATATTACACTCTTACCAGGAGAATATGGTTTCTAGATTTTATAGCATAAAATATATATTTATAAATAATTAACATCTTACATTTATGCGGTATCAAATTACTGGGCGGCAGGATGCCGGAGCAGATTGACAATACAAAGTACTTGTTTTCGGTTCACAATTCGCGTTTATTTCTCAAATACTTGCTTTTTCTTCCAACCGGTATGGCACTCGCCATACTGGTCGCGAGCGACTTCCAACTGACGGGACGCTCTGACATCTAGCGCTGACAAGACAGTCGCGGCAAAAATGCAAATCAAAGATGACAGTTGCACCAAATCGTTGTCATAACAAAAAAAATGGCATATGCAAACGCCTGCGTAATATTTTATAATTAAAAGTAACATTATTAGATGTGCATGTCAGGCGAGTGAACAAAAACAAGAGAAAAAGATCGTTCTACGAGGCTTTACGGCATTAGCCTAAAATAACTATATCAAGCTGATATCAGAACATATACATAAGATTTAAAACAGTATGGTTATTCCTTTTTTTCTTATTTTGTAATAAAGATATAATTTATAATAATTAAGACTGCTATTTTCGGATGTAATATATTACGATTTCCAAATCTGAGCTATTTTCGTCTCTCAAATTTAAATGAATATCTGATAGAAATTTGGAATGTCTGAAACAGCTGTTCCGCATCGAAAATCCAATATGGAATGTTCGCCAGTTAGAACCCGATTGAAGTGTAAATAATTCCATCGATATCTCTCAAGCAAACATACTGGGGACAGGGACTACCAAGGGAGAACCGCGGTCCTCGCAATTAAATATATATTTTTAAGCCGCTTAAAATTCTAACTGATATTTCATTGCCATTATTAACTTATGTCCATCTATTGCCAAACGAATCAGCATTTCTCTCGAACGTCTTCCCTCCATATTTCGTGTCGTTTTTTTAAGTAAACACATACAGAAGAATACCGAATGGTTGTGATAGTAATTCTGAAGTGTCATCTGTAGAATTCTATGACGCTAACCATAGTGCATATGGCTAAGCGCTGCATGTGGACTGTTGATCCGCCAACATCAAAGACTACAGCCCTAAGATTCACGCATCATCCTTATTATTAAAATAATTTACTACGGATGACGTTCGTCTACTACCAATTTTAATTAATTTAATCATTTTACGGGTGAGGGATCATATTCACACCAACCGGGGGCATTTTAGAGCTCAGAAATCGATTGAAAATCCTTTTTTTTAATCTACGTCGGGGATCGAACACGCAGTTGGTGTAAATTTAATCCCTCACCCGTAAAAATCCAGTCATAGCCTATTTATCAAAATTCGTGATAGACGAAACTCGTCCCGTGAATACCACTCATTAACAGTAAATTCCTGTAAAAATTAAGGATGATGCGTGAATCTCGGGCTGCAGTCTATGACGTTGGCGGTCAACACTCCACATGCAGCGCTTAGCCATATGCAGCGTGGTAAGCGTCATAGAATTCCACAAATGAATCCTAGAATTACTATCAGCATCTGTTGGTAATCTCCTGTATGTTGTATATATAAAAAAAACACTGACAAACAACTTTTTCTTCTATACAAATAATGACAAATTCGCCCTAACCTTGAATACATCGATCACCTTTAGGTTAGGTCCCAATATACCTTCCAAATGAAATTAACTTGGTTGAAAGAAGAAAAATTCGTTTGATCAATAATGACACACTTACGTTTCAGCTGCAAATAATCAAACAATTAAACGCAAACACGTAAATTGGCGCACTTAGTATTTTGTACCGTTATTACCGCGGTTGTTGCTCTTCTGATAATAATTGATTTCTTTTCCACGAGAGATAAGCTCGTCTTTCACTTGCGAAACATCCGTACAGGGTAAATGAATGTCGACAAAGAACTAGAAGTTAAAAAAAAAAAAAATATATTTTTTAATTATTTATTTTTTAAGTGTTATTAAAATACATATTAATGTTAGAAGGGTTTTAAGTTAACCCCTGAACATTAGTTCAAAGATTGTTTGGCGAACGCTCGCGAACATCATTAGGGGAGAGTCCTTTGAAATTCTTTGAAGACCTTCTTAAACAAATTTTGAGGGCATGTCATGTGAAATATTATCTAATTTCTCTTCGTTAGAATATCTCGAGCGAAATTTCTTGCAGAAAATTTCTTTCGGAAGAATCTCCCCTTTACGGAGAGGCCTAGTGTTATTCAATTTCGGGAAAAAAAATATTTCGTATACAAAATATAAGCAAGGATCACCCGGGGCTGAATTTCGAAGTCTCAAAAACAGAAGGTTTTAATTGTTTTTTTTTAATTTTTAATTACATTACTGAAATATAATGTAGAAATATTTTAATCATATATTTAATTGGAAATTATTTAAGCAGCCTATAAATCAGATCGAGTGATTAGCCTGACGTTTCTGGGGCCTAAATGTTTTTTTTTATGTAAGCACATACAGGAGAATACCGACAGAGAGTGATAGTGATTCTGAAGTATCATCTGTGGAATTTTATGACGCCCACCATGCTACATATGGCTATGCGCTGCATGCGGAGTGTTGATACGCCAACGTCATAGACCACAGCCCAACATTCACGCATCATCCTTATTATTACAGGAATTTACTTTAAGTGGGTGATCTTCACGGGACGACTTTCGTCTAGCAACAATTTTGATTAATATGCTATGACTGGGTGAGGGATCAAATTCACACCAACCGGGGTTATTTAAGTGCTTAAATTTTTCTTTAATCTCCGTCCAGGATCGAGCCCACGACCTTCAGCTTGACAAGCAAACGCTTTAACCATTGAGTTACATCCGCCGGCGGCTTAGAAACAGACGGTATTAATCTTAAATAGATCATATGCGTTATGTCATGACTATAAATTTTTATTCTTTCATATCTTTCTAACTGGACCATATGCTCTCCACAAATTGTAGCTTTATGGTTTTGCCAGCTGCCATGGTTCTAGCACACTATATGTTCTAACAAAATTCTGCAGCTATGGGCAAATTTTAACCCATTCACTACGTATGACGTCTATAGCGGACATGAGATTTACGTACAGTTTGTAGCCTTATATTACAGCTTTATTCTACTGTTGTAATGTTAAAAAATAACTTACAATATAACTGAATATAAAATGAATTAGATACCAGTTGACATCCCCCATCTTTAAAAAGACGACAACAGTCGCGGCTTCGTCATCGTGCAGCGTGGAGGAAGGATGCAGGAGCAGGACGCAAAGCAAAGAACTTTTTCAGAATCAGATTTCGCATTTTTTTTCAATATAAGACTTCAGTTTCCCCGCCTTACCGTAACATATTGTATTGTTGCGCGGCCGAGCTGACGACAGACCATGTAGCGCCCCAAAGATAATCGCGGCTAAGTTACAAATTAAAGAACCAACATGAAATAGAGCAACTGCCAAAACAAATAAAATGGTGCATGCAAACGCGTATATTTCTATATCAAAATAAAAGTAACATTATTAGATGTGTCAGGCGTATGTCAGGCGAGCGAAAAAAAATAAGAGACAAAATATTGTTTTTCGAGGCTCTTCGGCATGAGCCTAAAAAAGCTATATCAAACTGATCACAGTCAAAGACTAATAGCAATATCTATTTATTATTATTTTTTATTTATTTATTACACAAAACAGAAGTTCTAAAGTACAAAATAATAAGAAACAGCATAGAATATACAATACATATAACAGATAATAAAATATAAAAATAACATAAAAGAAGAAAAAGATGTTACGTGTCGAAGATCTAGAGATCTAGGAGAACAATACTATCGACAAAAGAGGAAAAGGATGTAAGAAAAGGATCTAGGTGTGCTGGTAGGCCATTTAGGAGTGCCATTGCTGTTGTACAAAATTTAGTGCTTGAAGCTCCACAAGCATCAACTGGGATCAAGAACAATGGATGGCTATGAGCACGGGTGTACTTATCTGGAACATAGAAGTTACAACATTCAAGAATCCCAGGGTTGTGAATTGAACCGTGGAGAAGAAGGAATGAATGTTTGAGAGCAGCAATTTTCCCCGGGACTCTAACGAAAGGAAAAAAAGCATCCCTAGAAGAAAAAAGCGTTGGGTAATGTTCGGAATTGATTGAATTGAATGGATAGTTACCGTAAATATAAAAATAAAGACGTCGTAGATTTTTTTAAGATTTTTGTCGAGCATCATAATGTATTTGGATTTATTGGGATTCCAAACTAAGCTCCCATATTCCAGAACAGATAGAACAAGTGAAGAATAGAAGATACGAAATATTAAAGGGTTACGAAATTGACTAGCATGACGGATATTGTTTTCCAGAAAATATACTACAGTCTGTATAATTTGCACAGAAATCCACGCCGCGTTCAAAAGATGAAAGAAGAAGAACATGTTATCGAAACTAGAAGATATATAAATAATTTTATGACCTTTTAAATATTCTATACATACACTTTGACTGTACATATAAATGATTTGTTACTGAAGGTCTTTTACCTGTTCGTCTGAATGAATATTCTCATTCCGAGTACGTTGTTATTCATAGGAAATAGTTTGCACTGTAAATTACGATCCTGAAATATTCTCCGAATAAAGTTTTCTTGTTTGGTAGAGCGCGCGGAAAAGTTAGGAAAATGTGTTTTTATTTTTGTCGGGAAAGTTGTTTATACGGGGCCTCCTTCACCAGTATTGATGGCCCGAGTCCCGCAACTGTATTTCTCAACATGTCCTCAACACTTTATTGAGGATAAAACATACGACTACTACAATAGTGCTCAAATAAGGTCTTAAGGCATGGGCAGAGGAATCACTCTAATGAGCATCCCGGGAAAAGTACTCACTTACATTATCTTGACAAGGATAAGACCCTTGCTTATGCGAACTCTCAAAAAAAATCAGGCGGAATATCTGCCTTGTAAATCATGTGCGGACCTTATAAACTACACCAGATGCCTTCTACAACAAAGTAAGGATATCAATAATGCGTATGCGTGCTGTCACGTTGACTACGAGAAGGTATTTGATAGACCGCACCGACCATCCCTGAAGGCAATCCTTAGCGCTTATGAGCTGCCTGCTTCTTCTTCGTAGTATCAATCCGGCGGATTGATTTGCAGCAACAAAATCTTGCATCTCGATCTCCACTCCTCTCGATCCTCTGCAGTCTTCTTCAGCTCAACATAAGAGCTACAACTCATGTCCTCGAACACAAGCTGAAAATACTCCCATCTAGGGCACCCTCTACAGCTTCTACCCTCAACCATCCCTCCACAATATCGTGAAGAAGACCATCGTGGCGCATGATGTGACCAATCCATCGGGCTCGCCTCTCTGAGATGGTTCTTATTAGTTGTCTATCTTCCTTGATTATTCTGAGAAACTCATTGTTCGTGACGTGGTCTCTCCAGGAAATTTCGAGAATTCTTCTGTACGACCACATCTCAAAGGCCTCTAGTCTTTTTTTATCACTTTCAGATAAGCACCATGTCTCACAGCCGTACATTAAGATGCTCCAAACAAGTGTTTTTGGCAAGTTGCTTGCGGAGCCCTAAAGAAATATTCTTTGACTCAAGAATTTTATCTTTTTTATTGAAAGCTAGCCTTGCTTGATGTATTCGACTGTTGACTTCTCTTTTTGTTCTGCCACCCTAGGTGATCGTACTACCAAGGTATACAAATTCTTTTGCATCTTTTAGGGGTACTCCTAGCATTGATATGTTAATTTTTTGCTGCTCATTGCGGCTTACTCTCATGACTTTAAATTTTTCTGCTGTATATCTTCATATTAAAGTTAAAATTAAATGTGTTTTCCATGGATATCAGTTGGCTGCTAAGATCATATATATCATAAAATCCCTACTACACATTGAACTACCAAAATACGACTTTGTTGTATTGTATTAAATGTTTGATTAATAAATGTAATGAATATTCGTTTTACTTGCAAACATTGAACTTTCCGAAGTTGTAGTAAATTTGATAAAATGTTTGTTCTTTCGAATCTTTGAGAAGAATCTGTCGTATGTGCGGCAATAAATCGTTAAACAAAGGAGGTGGTGTCGATTTTGCGTTCGGGGTCACCGCTCTCAGGCAGATACCGGGCAGGATGTCTCCAGGGAGTGGCTAATTGGCGAGGAAGTTGATCGATTGCTCTCCGGGGCTCAGGGCTCGAATCCCAGGAGGGATAAGGCTGAAGAGAAAAGGCTTAGAGAGCTTGTGAATATCACTTCAGGAGTGTTTTCAACGTAATGCAAAAATAATGGATTAAATCTTCATATACCACTAGATCAGTTCAACTTTATCGTCTATGGATTGAAAGTTTTTTAACGGTTATCATCTTACCTGGAGCATATTTCTATATTTTTCGTTATCACTGAGCATATCAGAATTTCGTATAATTACACAAGACTTATACACCGTTTTAATTGATCTTTTACAAAAGCATAAGTAATCAATGTATTATTTTTATTTGTTTCAGATACGTGTTTCAAAATGGATCACTTCATTTTCATGCTAACAATGTGCAAGACTCTAAAGAGGATCGTCGTCCAACCATCTACTGTTGCTCTCCGAACAACACGCCTGATGACTGCCAGAAACATCAAGAAGGTATTATTTAAATTTATTCATGTAATTATACGTAATTAGGAAATATCTTGAGACAATACACAACAACTGATTCAAACCAATTAGCTGTAATATAATGATAATTATGCTTAATGTCTTTTAGTTTGGCTAGTATTTTTTCAGCCAGAATAAATATTTTTTTGGTCATAGCTTAATTATTGTTGCGTTACTTAACATGTCTTACATAGTTATGTTAACCCAACTCAACCTAACCTTACCTAACCTAACATAAACTATCTAATTAACATTGCAATGATGAAAATTATTTACAATCAAAACAACGAAAAATCTTTTAAGCTTTGTACTTTTTAATTTACTAATCACCTAAGGGTGCTTAAAATATTCATTACGGTAATAGTATGACAAGTATTTTCGATACGCAGTCGCCATAAATCGTAATTTCGATTAGGCGAAAGTTTGTTTAGCGTCAAGCGCCGGTTACAGTTCAGGGTGTGTTTCGGTTACGGTCCAGGTTCCGGTCGTTAAACATCCGGCAGGCCCGACTTCCGGTCCCGCGCGAGGCTCTGCCGGAGATGACGTCACGGCCGCAGCAGTAACTAGGCTGCCGGAATTCAATACAGCCTCCGTGTGCTGCGGTGGATATGTGCGGATACGTAATTATCGATATTCAGATTACTTCGGGCGAATCGCCTCAATGGAAAACAGCGGCGGATCGAAATATTAGCAACATCTTTAATAAACAAGAAACGTTCATTAATTTTTTTTTGGTGTTTTGTAGAATGTATTTCGATACCACACCGGAGGACAGTTAAGTCACCTTGATGATGCTCTCATTCAGATTATGATCAGTTAGCAGCTGATAAGTCCAGTGGGAGTCCTCTCTGAATTATGGCCACTACACAGAAGTGCGAAAAAGAAAGCACCCGTGACAGAGAGTAGAATCGCCCCAATAGAATCGGAAGGGACTCTGTTGAGTATGTCTTAAAAGCTTTTTTTAGAATACTTTGTTTCCATACTCTAACTACTCTTCCGGTTTCTATCCTTTCATAGATAATTGATCAATTAATGTAAACAAAAAGTTTCGGTAAATTTTTATTGAAATTTCGCGGCTAAGCGATTCTAATTAATATTTTTATTTTTATGTTGGCAGTATTGTCACTTACATCTGTACCAAATTACACGTCAAAATATTCATTAGTGTTTGAGATACCCGTCCATTCGTAACCAGTTAAAAGGAGTATTGAACATAAAATTTTGTTTATGGAATGATTTGTCTGCTGCCGAAACGTTGAAAATGCTGCAGAAGGCCTTCGGTGAGGCAAGCTCTATCGAAAAATGATTTTATGAGATCAACACAACTGTTGAGCTACACGTTAACAAAATCAAAGAATTGTTTTTTCAAATCGTCGATAGACAGTCTGAGAAACCTAACTGACCTTGTTGGAATAACGGAAACATCAGTGAAAACCATTTTGAGTGTCATTTCTGGCCTCGGAAATATGAAATCTCGATTAGTGCCAAAAACGCTAAATTACAAGGCAAAATGGAACGCACAATAACTGGAGATGAGACTTCTTAGAAGACTTCTTAGTATCATATCAAAATTATGACAATGTATAAATGTGTATATGTAAAATTCTGTATAAATATATAACTGTAAAATAACATAGATGAATCCCACGCCACACACAAGATCTTATCTTTAAGTGGTGTGGTAAGCGAATTTAAAAAAAAAATAATAAAAAAAGAAAAAAAAAGATGGAATGTAAATTACTGTGTAAAAAATGTATCTTTTTATATTTGATTAAATAAAAAAAATATAAAAAAAAAGATCTACGGTTACGACCCGAAAACAGACAGTCAATCGGGTGAATACCGTGCCAAATATGACACTAAAAAAACCACGTCAAAGCAAGTGAAAAATCAAGGTCATGTTGATAGTTTTCTTTGATTTTCGTTGTGTGGTGCATTATGAATTCATTGCAACCAGCCATAAAGTCAAAAAATAATACTATTTGGGTCTTGTAGTTTGCGTAATGCTTCCAGATTAATAGAGGCATTTAGGATAGAATTTTACGAACTACCAGTTAATGGTCTACATGAATTATCCGTTTATGGATTTTGAGCAAGTGTCAGTTTTAAGTGAGTGTCGGTTACGTTTTTGCCAGATTGTCAGTTGTTCTTCTTCGTATCAATCCGGTTGATTGGTTTGCAGCAACAGAATCTTGCATCTCGATATCTATTCCTCTCGGTCCTACGCAACCCTTTTCAGCTCAGCATAAGCGCTACAATTCATGTCCTCAAATACTTGCTGCAGATACTCTCGTCTAGGGTGACCTCTACAGTTTCTACCGTCAACCATCCCCTCCACAATATCGTGAAGGAGACCATCGTGGCGCATGATGTGACCGATCGCCTCTCTGAGATGGTGCTTATTAGGTGCCTATCATCCTTGATTATCATGAGAACCTCATTGCTAGTTGTTCTCTCGCCGGATTGTCAGTTCTGTTCGCGACTGTACAGCACTGCATAATAACGCTGGCAGTGGCGGGTTAATTAAAGTTGTTATTGCCCCGGGGATTGCTTGGGATGTCATTATGCGGGCGGGACGGGCTGGCTGTACCCAGAGTTGGGTACTGGGTAATGGGTCATGGGTATGCATGTGTTGAGAGGCTGAATGTGAGCGGGTGTGAAGGTGTAAGATGCAATCAAAGCAGTGTCCGTGTTTGAATAAAGATAAAGTAGAAGATGGGATTATAAAACTAATAATATTTAACCTATCCATAATCACCCCAATATTAACTATCTAGTTAAATATAATATAAACCATCATATCATGTTTAATTTTTTATAAATCTATGGCTCATTAGTAAAGTTATATAAAAGTCACCCCTGACGAAGTTTAACATAAGAATGTTTATTCATTCCTCGGGGAATAACAATATATAATAACATGCTTGCGAATAAAGCTTAGATGTAAGGTGCTTGCTTATCATACCGAAGATCGTGGGTTCGATGCACGACTGATATTAAAATAAAAATGTTTTCTCATCGATTTTCAAACATTATAAATTACCCAGTTGATTTGTATTTGATTCCTCACCCATAAAATGTAAGTCATAGTTTCATTTATTTAATCAAAATTTTTGATAAAGTAAAGTCATCACGTGCATCCATTCGCTCACATTGTGTCCGTGTCAAATTGGATGCTGCGTGAATGCCGGGCTGTGTTGAAAGTCCAATGACTTTGGACGTTGGACCAGACAAAAAAATGCAAGTGTCATTTTATTCACAGATGAGATTTTTCCATTACCTTCTTCGTAGTATCAATCCGGTGGATTGGTTTGCAGCAACAAAATCTTGCATCTCGATCTTCACTCCTCTTGATCCTCTTCAGTCCTCTTCAGCTGAGTATAAGAGCTACAACTCTGCAGGGTGCCCTCTGCAGTTTCTACCGTCAACCATCCCTGTCACAATGTCGTGAAGAAGACCACCGTGGCGCATGATGTAGTCGATCCATCGGACTCAGTCCATTACTATCTGACGGTTTTTTTTCTATATGTGCTTACATAAAAAAAATAACTCTGTTTCTATGTAATTGATATATCTCCCTTTAAATTATATTCATAGCCTAGTAATTTAAGTGATAAATAAGGGTCGTCCAGAGAACACTACCCATTCAGGTAGAATTTGTGCGGCAGGTGACAAAATGACAGATAATCTCAATCTGCCAGACTATTCTATTGAACTTTCAAGACCTTCTGATAGTCATTTTTTTTTTTTTAAATCTTATCTCTACATATATCATACCGTATTTCTTTTCACATTTTTTTATCAATATCGAATAATATACTTCAGACTACTTTAAAGGCCGCCAGAAGCCTCTGTTCCATCGATTCGTGTTGTATAGCGGATTTCAGGTAGTCTTCAGCCGACAGGTAGCGCCACTTCCGGTTCCGGAAGCGGCAAACGGAAGGAACTAGTGGATTTTAATGATTTGGCCCCAAATGTTCCTATGAATAAAAGCTCAAAAGTGCACCTCGTAAATTTATTTATAACCAGTTTGAAAGCCCTAGTCAGATGCTTTAGTTAAAAGCTCGCCGAACAAAAATGCGTAACAAAAATGGTCAGAACTTAAATCAATTTCCGATCAGAATATAAAGCGACTTTTGATATCAATAAAAGTAAAAAATAAACCTTAGAACAGGTTTAATAAGGTAATATGGTGTAGGAAACGTAATGTTTATTTAATATAACTATGTGAAACATGCTAAGTAATGCAAAAAAACATTTTATATTCAAATCAAAAAAAAAATTATGCTGATAGGAAAAATACATACCATATAAAAAATCACCATCTATCTCCAAAGAGTTATATTTATTTGACCAAAACAAGTTATGATGGTAAGAGTGACGTTTCTATAACCATGTTATATGTGGCTAAGCGCTGCATGTGAAGTGCCGATTCGCCATCGTCATACACTACAGCCCGACATTCACGCATTACCCATTTATTACAAGAATTCACTATGAATGGGTGGTGTTCACGTGACAACTTTCATCTACCACCAGTTTTAATTTATAGGCTATAACTGTCATTGTACGAGTGAGGGATCAAATTCTTACCATCAGGTGGACTTATAGAACATAGATTTTTTTTTTTTTATTTATTATATTTTTCGCAGATCTCTTATTAGAGATGATGGTGGCGTTAGTATTCTTACGCCACCATTTTTCAACTGAAACTATTCAAATGATATGGAAACTTCACATAATTCAATAAATGACATATTTCAACGATTTGTTAATTACTCTTGACCGAGAAACTCACAACCTTACCGCAATGAATCAAAGTATTGATAATTTAGAACCCATCTTATATTTCATTTAGTTATATGATTAAAACAGAGATTAATGTGACCATCTAACTATCCTAATAACGATGTAATAGTGTTTGATAAATGTACTCATTTGTTCAATATAAATCATATATACCTGTATTTATAATTTACATGATTGCCATATTTTTCCTATAAATTTTTCTTCTTCGTTGGACTGTATTACACTTAATCGAGGAAAATTAAAGGAAAATTATTTTATATTATGGAGGAAAGCATTCAAAACCCTAACTATGGTGTTAACCCTCGCCTTACGATGCTAAAAACTTCCGCGCGTTCCGATGGTGTCAACTCATTACACATTCTGATTTAAAGTGAATAAAATGAGTAGAAATTCGAAAAAATGAAAATATTCAAAGATATCGCTTAATTTTACAATAGTTGATGTCAATAAGCAGTAATAATTGACATTTAATAGCTAAAAACATGAAAAACATCAGACGAAGATCTCAAACGGCCAGACGCACCTTGCCGCGTGAACATCCGAGAGCTACTAACATTACTTGGCCTGTCGACATATGGATGAGCCGATATCATTTTGAACTAGACGACCAACTGAGGTTTCCCGTCTCGCTCACTCATATTAGTATGTCAGCGAGAGTGAGGAGTATAGATGCCACCTCCTCTGGGTATTTTTTAATTTTAATTTCGCACACACTTCCGGCAGGTCCAATGATTCATAACAGTTGACGCGTCTTGATTGTAGTGGTGAATTTATTCCGGATTTTAGAAAAATATTTCCTGCTCCCGATGAGTGCCTATTATTATAAATATTTTTTTTTCAATACGTAAATGTATTAAGGAGGAATACCTAAAATCTGAACCCTGTGTGTTTTATATTTACAGAGATATTTAAGTTATTACAAGCAATGTGTAGTCGATAGACATCACCGGGGAGGAGAGGTTAAAGAGAGAGCTGAAAATGGTGTTTTTTCTGGTTCGAGGTATGTCAACCATATTTGGATGCACGAATCGTAATTTTAATTTAGTTGATCTGAATTTGATACAATTTTCGATGACTTTTTTTGCGTATATAGCGTATGTAGCGTCCAGCCTCTCTGGCTTAGCCGCATAAAATCCACTGATCTTGACCGGCTGTGCTTTACTTCAAAAGTCACGACTTCTAAATTATTTAACAAAAAATACTAAACATGCTCTTTGAAATTTGTATCCATTATGAAGTAATATATTCGATTAAACAATCTATAATCTTTTTTTGTTATGGAAAAGCTTTTATGGATTATTTGATAAAAGCAAAAAAGCAATATAAATAAAGCCATAACTCACCGTTGGTCAATACAATAAATCAAATTCCATTTGTTTTTCATACTTTTGATTATATTTATGTTTACTTAAACAAAATATTTAATATTGACTGGCGCAGCATCCGAGTGGGTGGGTATTCAAATCAAGTACCGACGGAAACATCCGGCGGATCCAGATTCAATATCCGGTGAATTCGGAATACAAACTGCGTTGTACGCCATATTCGAATTTCTGAACACAGGAAGTCAAAGTAGACACAGCAGTCGTATTATTACTGTTGCCTGAAAAGCTTTGCATAATAATCAACAACAATTTCCTCTAAGTATGTTTCCGTGTATTCCGTCGAGCTAATCATCCAGCTTCATTATTCAATGCTTAGATTTCATCCATAAATTTTTCTTTATAGGCAAGTCAACCTTTTGAGGTAGGTTACAGTATTATACTTGTGCATCAGTATGCTTACTCAACTGATCAAGCCTTGATTGAAGGCAAAACTGCGTTCTTTCAACAAGTGATTGAACAGTGCTCAGTGTAATCCATGTTTAAATAAGACACAAAATATTTACCTATTTAATAAGTCACACATGGTTTAATTATTTAACTTACTAAACTATTTTATATTTTTTTAATATATACTAAACAGAAGAACGTAAACTAAAATCGTTTTTTGGTTACGTTCTAAGGAGCATACCTCCACGATATAATGACGGTCTGAAATAATTCGCCACACATGGCTAAACCTAAAAGCCAACAATAGCAAACCCAGCCGTGTAAACCTAAGAAGTCATTTAATATAACATAGTAATACAAGTTCAACAGTGTCTTTGACAATCAATGTAGAGCTTTCGCGATACCCGTAGCAATGAGACGTATTAAAGGGATGTTTGATATTACTTTTTTTGCGATCGTTCGCCCTGATATAGGGGGAGTATTACAGGCGTGAATTAATTCTGATTCCTCGCCCGCAGGCTCCTGCTGAACAGCGGAGACTCATCACCGCCCATTCAGCATAAAGCCCTGCAAGCCTGCTACAGGGTGATGGAAACTAGGAACAGACAACTCAAATATACTGAAATTCACTTTCCGAGTCCGCTCCATCACCGCAAATTAGGAACATTAAGATTATCTGACGGCCTCCAAAGCAAGAGCACCTCAAATTGAAAAAACTAAAATTGTAGTGTGTAGTACCCGACACTTATACTATGACATCCCCCGTCATTAAAAAGACGAGAAGTCACGGGTTCGTCACGTGGCCGCGTGAAGAAAGGATGCAGATTAACAACACAAAAAACTAACTTTTGAAGCACAATTAGCATTTATTTTTAATAAAGACTTGATTTCCTCGTCTGACCGGTACATGAGATTTCGCCGGCCTGACGAGAGGTTAACTGACGACTGACGTAACACTGTTACATCCAGCGCCGCCAAGATAATCACGGCAAAAAAAAACAAATTAAATATGACATTTGCACCAACATGAAATAGAGCAACTGTCATAATAAATAAAATTGCCAATGCAAACGCCGTGTAATTTTATATAATTAAAACTAACATTATTATATGTGCATGTCAGGCGAGCGAACGAAAGTAAGAGACAAAAAGATCGTTTCTCGAGGCTTTAAGGCATCAGCTTAAAGGAGCTATGGCAAGCTGATATCAACATATAGTACACTGATTCTCACTTTCCGTGTTCATTGCATATACAGATATGATCAGAAATCGATTACCGTAAATTAGGAACGCAAATGTTATCCGATAGCCTCCAAAGCGAGAGCCTCTTCGTTTGAAAAAAAACTGCAGGTGTAGTATCCGAGACATTAAAATGATTAAAACCCTCTACTGGTGCTTTCTGAGTGTAAGTGAGGTTAAGCGATTAACTCTTTATTCTCAATTATATTTATGTAATATGTAGTATTAAATATTAAATACGAGCATAAAATAGTGGTAGTTACACACTGGATTTCAAAATTTGTAAATTATTAAAATAATTACTTTTTAATGACTTTACAAATTCGGAACGCCTCTATATGGATAGTAAAGCACAGAAAAGTTCTATGTGGATAAATCCACACCATTATTAAAGTGTGACGACAGGGAGGGCTGACGCTGTTCTCGGCATCCCTCTCTGTCACCGAATAAAACCAGACAAAGTGATCCGGAGCGAGCGAGACGAAACGCTTAAGCCCGGCGCGTCGTCAGCGAAACGTTTCGCGTAGCATGAACACGGACATTTTTTGAAATTTTAAATTCCATTTTTTAAAATGGCTGCGGATGAATATTCAATAATCTGTGAACTTATTATCTTGGGATTATTAGTTACAGTTACACATTTATAAAATTCAAATGTGACATATATTTTAACCTTGTAACTGCCGGCAGGTACATGTATGGCGGTACGCACGCCGCGAATTTTACGACAAAAATAAAACCTTCTAAACATATCGTTATTGAAAGTGTAATAAAGTTTATTTATAAAACTTACCAAATAAATGAAGAGCGCGCCAGTCGTGCAGTCATTTATCCATAATCATACAATTAATTGTTCGTTGTTGATTGTTCATTTAAAACGGCGCGTCTTAAGACGTAATTTTTGTATGAGCGGCGCTCCGTTCACAGAAAATTATGCGTCTTAAGACGCTTTTGGCAGTTAACCGGTAGCTCAAAATGAAAAATTTTGTATTATAGATCGAATACAAAGCAAACTTTAACTTACCATTGCTTTTCAACTATAAAGATATATTTGAATATATATATATATATATAAAAGAAAGTCGTGTTAGTTTATATATATTTTCATGATACTAGCTTTGATTAATCCCGGATTGAAAAGTAGATATTAAGGGATCAAAAAAAAAAAAAGTGTTTGCTTGGTAAACCAAAGGTCGTGGATTCGATCCCCGACGGAGATTAAAAAAAACAATTTCTGAGCTCTAAAATACCCCCAGTTCGTGTTGACTTCCCCCGTTTAAAAAGACGACAAGTCGTTGGCTCGTCACGTGGCCGCGTATAGGAAGGATGCAGGAGCAGATCACAAAGCTAAAGAACTTGTTTTTGAAGCACAGTTAGCATTTATTTTGAATAAAGACTTGATTTCTCCGTTCGAGCGTAACACGACGTTACTTCCGTCTCGGTCGAACGGGGATTGACTGGCGACTTCCGGAACACTGTGACATGCATCGCCGCCAAGATAATCACGTAAAAAAACCAATTAAATATGACAGTTGAACCAACGTGAAACGGAGCAACTGTCATGACAAATAAATTGGCGTATGCAAATGCCGTGTAATATTATATAATTAAAACTAACATCATTACATGTGCATGTCAAGCGAGCGAACAAAAATAAGATACAAAAGATCGTTTTTCGAGGCTTTTTGGCATCAGCCTAAAAGAGATATTTCAAGATGATATCAGTGTGAATTGGATCCCTCACTCCGTAAAACAACAGTCATAGCCTTTTATTTATTAAAATTGGTAGTAGGCGAAAGTTGTCTCGCATAGACCACCTATTCATAGTAGATTCTTGTAATGATAAAGATTATGCGTGAATATCGGGCTGTAGTCTATGACGTTAGTGGATCAACACTTATCCATATGTAACATGGTAAACGTCATAGAATCCACATATGAGACTTCAGCATAGTGATCACCATATGTCGGTATTCTCCTGTATGTGATTACAAAAAAATTAAAAGAAAATATTAAATTAATTAATTTTTTCATTAATTTTGTATAGAACAGCTTAGATTTATGCTGGTTTCAAAAGATGGCGTTATATGCATTATTGCAACGCCATCTCTGTTGAAATAATTTTAAGTATTAATATGAACTTAATAATAAAAAAACTGAATTTAATTTAGCTAAAATAAGTAGCACAGCGCTTAATAATTCTGATGCGATACAAAGTTTGGCAGGTCAGCTAGTCAAGTATAATAAATAATGTATTTGGTGTAACTTTAGTGTGTAACGGATGGGTCACTGGGGATACGAATATTAGTGCAGAGAAAATAGATTTGTATTATTTTTTTGTATCTTTTTATATACACACACAGGGGAATACCGACAGACACTTAAGAATAAATGTCATCTTAAGATGCATGCCAATTTTCACGATAGCTAAGCTCAATATTTTAAGTGTTGTATCACCAACGTTATTTATTATACTGTTATCCGGCATTTACGCATCATACATTTTTTAATTAAATTTCAATTGAGAATAGGTGGCCTTCACGTGACGCCTTTTTGGTAACACCAATTTTGATCAATAAACAGTGACAGATATTCGAGTTGTAAAGTATTGATCCGTCAATGTTATTCAAGCATACTCTATTTTTAAGTAGACGTGGTGTGAAATGGTAGTGCTTAAGTTCATATGGACAGCGAAAATTTCCGTTCACAGTTCTTTGAGCTCAGATTGTCCATACCTTGTCCCAGAAATCATGTATTCATAGAGGTCCGCATGGGAACATAGATGGTTCCTGGGACCCTCCAGGGCAAAAGTCCGCGAACTTGCGTAGACTGTGGATGTAGTATCAGAAATATATTTGGGTTTTTTAATGATCAGGGTTTTTAAGGAGATCGGCTGATCAGCCCGACACTCACGAGGCCTGGTCAATTTAGAGCTTATAAATTAATTAATAGTATTAACATCCTCCTCTCTCTCAAATTATTATTTCGTCGCGTGAGGGCAGGATGAGGAGCAGGTGAGCAAACAAACACTTTCTTTTAGAAGCACATTGATTATCTTTACTTACAACTTTACAAGCTTCCGGCCAAGCGGAAACATACCGCTGGCCGTAACGCAACCTTGTCTCGCAAAAGGGTGGGGACCGACTGCCGATCTCCGAGCTCGGTCTTGGCTTTCACTCGCGCCACGAGCGGTGGTGTTTATAAATACCACAGCCGTTAGCGGACCGTCCAAAATGGCGCACATAAATGCACGACAAGCGACCAGTAATAAGAGACGAAAGCTTGTACATCGAGGTTTTCGGTAAAAGTCACCAAGGACTACATCATGCTGATGTCAGTATATTTGTAATTTTTAATCTTTTCAGGAGATCAATCTCTACTTCTGATACACACGCATAAATAGTCTTGTGATTTAACAACTCGGGTAAAGCCTTAAAATATTTATTTATTTTTTAACAATATCCACCCACGCGATAAGTGATGAAAAATATACTCGTAAAATAATGAGCGAACGCCATCTGTTTTTTTTTTGATATGGCAATAAACGAAAAAATACTTAGTCACGGTTCGAAACGAACTAATTTGAAAATATGATTTTCCTTTTTTTTAAACCTCGTATCTCATTTTTTTCATTAGCTTTTTTTACATCGTTGTGCAATTAGTGTATTATAATGATTGTCCTACTCCCTCGGTACCCACCTACAGAGCTTTAGGTATCAGATGTGTTGTTTTTTTTTTTGCAAATTAATTTTCTCAAAACTCATCAATTTTACTGGAGTACAAAAAGTTGCCTACTCCGAGTGTTACCAACACACGCGCGCCAACATCCCATTCTGATGCTAACGCCGGAAACACACTCTAGTATTGTTATCATTTTATTTTACATATTTTTTTGTGTACCTAGTTTTTATTTGGCGAATAATTGAAAGATTATTTTAAAGCGTAGGCCACGAAAACATATAAAAGGCTTAACATTGGTAATTATCAATGTAGATACACAATTGTATGAGACTTCGTTCTTAACCCTTTCGCATTACCGTCATAAGATTCCCCGACCGTTGGTTGACGTCATATATCATTTTGCTACTTTCTTAGAATAGTTTTTTATGCATCATCTGATAGCTAAAGGATACAAGAACCAATGTGACATATGAAAATAGACCAAATAAGTACATTTATGCTTCAAATACTAGTTTTATAATTGACAATATAATCTGTATTCAAGCCGAGCCATAATGAAAGGGTTAACAATATGCTAGAAGTGCTGAAGTATATTATAAATATTTATTTATTTAGTTATCTTGTTTTCCACATGGTGAAGTGCTGAAGGATTGCTTTTTTTTCAAATTTTATTTAATTACTTGAAAATTACAGCCTCTTGAGAAAAATTACAAACTATTTAATTCATTAACTTAAAATTATCTACAATCAATACTTAATGAGATATGAACGATAAAATAGATCGTTTAAAATATTATTAAAAATAAAAATGTAAGATCCTTTCAATTGTCTATCTCTCACTAAATTGGATTTTCCTTACGTAAAACCTAAGCATTTGGATTCCAGATGATGTTGCACAATTCTTGCCAAACATATCGAAATAATGAGCAAAACCCTAAATCCTGCACTAAATATTAGTATTACAGTTAATATAGTCTGAATTGTATACACCCTTTCCTTTTTTATGAGGCACATTGGTTCCAGAAGAAAGTAACGCGAAAATGAAACTTAACATTTATATAAGTCAATGAAACGATTCCAATAATCAAAATATCGCGTTAAAAAGTACTAAAAAAAGTGTGAAGAAACGAAATCCGCTCTTTAAATTAGTGCATTTTTTAAAAATATTAATATATTGCTTTATTGATTATAAAAATTAAATAAAACACTAATTATATTAATCCATAGTAATTATTCGCAACTGTTTTTTTCGGTTGAGAGATGTAATGCATTTTTTGAAAGTACGTATTCAATTTTGCTTTAATATGATGATTGCTTTGATACGATTGACGAAATACTATTTCTTCAAGATTCTTGATCTAAATCAATTATTTTTAAATTGATCCAAGGATAAATATCTTTTCAAAAATAAACTCGATAATAACTTTACAATTTTTTTTCTGCATATACGAATTTACGAAAAAAAACATAAGATACGTGGATGTTTATCCTTTTAATGTAAAATATACTCTTAGCCTTCAAATAACAATTAATTATATATATTATTATACTACTTAAGTCTAAATTGCATACTAGCATACTATGACATCTTAGTTACTAGAAGAACGACTTCACGTCACCGGGATGATCATCAGAACGCGTGGTCGAGGGATGAGGAGCAGATGAGTAACACAAAGAACTTTTTGAGAAGCACATTGAAATGTATTTACGACAAAAGATTGACAAACGGTATTCTGCCCGGCGCCACAAACAAAGATGTGACCCACACCCGGGGCAGAGACAACCCAGCGCCGAAATAAATTCAATGGCGATTTACGGAATTAGCTCCGCTAATGACAGGACCACAAATAAACAAAAAGGCGGCGCTTGCACGTCAGACACGCGAACAAAAATAAGAGTCGAAAGATTGTATATCGAGGCTTTTCGGCACCAGCCTGCAAGGGGGCTATATCGAGCTGATATCAGCTAATACAGTCTGAATTATATACAAGTACATTCTGAGTTATACTCGTATATGCATTCTAAATTGTTTACTCGTACATTTGTAAATTATCCTTTAAACGCCCAGTGGTCCCATACGGGACCGCAAATTTACATCGTTCAATGCCCTAGCAGGCCAATGTTTGTAATGTTTCGTCGCACAATAGATTCTTCCATACACTTACTTTAATACTATTATTACAAATTAATGTAATCCGATTGTAAAATGATCCATAAGCACTCCTGTATGGGACCGTAGGGCATTGAACGACGCAAATCTGCGGTCCCGTAAGGAAATCACTAGACGTTTAAAGGTTATACTAGTAGAGTCGGAATGAATTAATATTCCCACTTTATTATGACGACATCTAAAAGATCACATTCATTTAAAAAAATCTCTATTCTCTCGATAGCATTTTATCATCGTAGCAGTTGACACATATTAATAATATCTGTCACGTTTTTAACGGAGCAATTTTTCGTTGTTGAAAAATCACTGCAAAAAAAACATTCGAGTGTATGACCGCCATTAGGCTTTATCACACATACACACACGTGCTTACTCGTACATCACACACTACCACCACTACATGCGCTTAATACTGTTTCATATGCGAAAAATACAGCGGAGTTTTAATCAAACAAACGCCGGCGACAAATGATGGCGGGAAAAAATTATATACCTACATGTGGGACACGAACTATTGTAGGGATAACAGAGGGGTGCAGTCAATACACAGATGTAGTAAACCTTATTCTTAATATTGTATATATTAAAAATACGACTACATTAAAATTAAACATACCTTCAACTGACAATGAGTCAGAGAGCAAGTGCTGATATCAGCTTGTTATAACTCCTCTAGACTGATGCCGTAAAGCCTCGAAAAACGATCTTTTGTCTCTTATTTTTGATCGTTAATTAATATTAATTGTAAAATGTTGCACGGCGTTTGCATGCGCCATCTTGTTTGTTATGACAGTTTACCACTGTCATAATTACTTCGGATGTCTGCCGCCATGATTTGGAGGCGCTAAATGTCAGAGCGGGAAGTCAGTCGAAACGCGCCCGCCATCGTTATAAGAGCGCCTAAGTGCGTCCCTATTACGGGTGACGTTATTGACAAATAAAAGAGTAATATGTGGAACAGAAACAAGTGCTTGTATTGTGAACCTGATCCTGCATCCTTCATCCAGTCTTCGATATCTAACTTTTAGAGGAGGATATCAGTTCATATTACCAAAATGAAGATGCCGAGATGGGCTAGCTTTTTCAAGAGCCGACAATATCGTAACCAAATATGTCCGCTACCGTAAATGAAGGATATGGTCATCACCAACTGCCGCAACAATGCCCTGTCAGCCGCTATGGTCCCCGCCTCATTCCATGTCAGCTCTGCCTCTCAGATCTCTACCAAGTACATAGTATGTATAATTCCCTTCGGTCTTGCAATACGTAATATATTCGAGAAATATTTTTGGGTTGCCTTGAATTCATAAAATAAAATAACATCACCATTACTGAAGGAAAGAGACGACCTCACGTCGTCGGGATCGTTATTAGGACACGTGGATGACAGATGAGAAGCAGATGAGCAACATACAGACTCTTTCAGAAGCACATATATTTTCGAAAAACTTGACCAGTTTCAGCCCGGGCGGAGTTACATGCTTTCAGGCACCGGGCCGATCACATCACGCTACTCGGCATGGTCGGCGCACAACTGATTACTGGCTACGAAGCGCTAGTAGTGGGAGACAACCCAGCGCCGCAAATGGCGATCTAAAGAACTAATGACGCACCAATGACAGACAGTCACGTACAAAACTAATGATACACCCGTGCCCGGACTTGTCAAAAAAATAATATGGCGACACATACATGCCCGACGAGCGAACAAAAAGAGATGAAAGATCGTATATCGAGGTTTTCGGAACCAGTCTGTAAGGGATCAAGATGATATCAACTGATACCAAGGGGTAAATTACCTAAAGCCACAAATCTTGAGATTACTCTCGTTTTTAAAATGAAACAAAAATTCATTAATTAAACTTAAAATGATGGCCCGTGTTTATGTTAATACCGTGAGGTTAAGCCACGGCTAGAAAGAGCGGTCCAAAAATGGAACCGACTCAAACCTCGACCAGCCCTTAACCGAAGTCAGCCGTATTAACCGAAGTCCGAATTATTTTAAAAGTGACATAATGTAAAAATAAATTTGGTAGATCAATGTTACAAACAATCAATATAACGGAAAAATATATCTAAAAATTCGACATAGTTTTTATTAGTATTCCGTGCGCCCATGGAACTAGGTGTGAAGGAGTGTGGCGGGAAAACTGACGTAATTCGCGGCGCGGGAAAACTGCGAACCAAAAAAGCGCGCCAAAAAAAACGCGCGAATTTCTCGCGCGTCCGAAACGGCCGGAATGAGTAGACGATTTAATTTTTTCCCACATCCATTGAACTCAATCACAAATATCCACTGTGTGTATTAATCGATTTTTGTGTCACTGTTCGGCCCATCGCACCGCACTCGGCTAACGTCATTTTATATATCTTTCGTCGTGATGCAGTATAATGGTTGCCACTATACGGTCAAGCCATTTGGTCGAATCACGAGTTTATAAAAAAATCCGCTCAACGGGCATGGCGCTGATTTCAAAATAATAATTTAAAATATAAGATTATGAACTGACATCCTCCTCTCTACGTTTATTATCGAATTGCGTGGTGGCAGGATGAGGAGCAGATAAACAAAACAAAGACTTTTTCTGAAGCAGTTCGAGGACATGAATTGTAGCTCTTATGCTGAGCTGAAGAGGGTTGGAGAGGACCGAGAGTAATGGAGATCGAGATGCAAGATTATGTTGCTGCAAACCAATCCACCGGATTAATATTACGAAGAAGAATCTTACAAACTTCTGGCCCGGACCTATTTACAGCATTCAGGCCGGGCCAACGACAATATGAACTCGTCGCCGTCGGCACATAACTGACCGGGCGCCGTGATAGGTGACACCAAGCGCCGCAAGTGGCTATATATATATAACTAACGTCACACCCGTGACCAAACTTGTCCAACATGCCAATATGAACGGAAAAAAGAAACGAAAGATTGTATATCGAGGTTTTCGGTACCACTCAGCAAAGGCTATATCATGCTGATGTCAAAACAATCGCGATTGTACCATTATAATTGTATTGATCTCTTTGCTGAAATGTTATAAACTCGTTAATACCGAACCTAATTGCTTACATTAGTAGTGGCAAAGGTGTCCGTTTAGACACATATTTATTGTTGTCAATGATCAATCAAAAAAAGTGTAGACGTCATTTTAATGCTCTGGTTTTGTAAGAATTTAATAAAAGAGTTGGTGCATTCTGATGTTTCAAGTAAAACTATGGACGGATATTCTCGTGTAAAAAAAGTATATTCAGATATTCGTCATTTTTTAACATCAAAGTGTCGTTTCAATGGAACGGCATTAGTCAAGTGAGAAGGAGTGAACGAAAAACTAGTCGACATCATCCCATTTGCGAGCGAGAAGTTCTGATCAATTGTCTCCGCCAAAAAACTGTGACACTTATTAAGCGAGCGCCAGTGGAAAAGTTTAATTTTTTGCTCGACTTTAATTACGAGCCGGGGAACTTTTCATGCGAAAATTAAACCCGGGGGATAAATTCGAAGAAATTCATATGAACTCATTTTTTTTACGTTTCGAGAAAACGTTTAATTACTCCTTTGCCATTCAGAAGTACGAAACCTACGATTTTTTTAGTGATTCACATTTCGTTGTTGATTATTAACGATTAAATAATACATATTGTTATCAGCTTGACATAGCTCCTTTAGGCTGATGTCGTGAAGCCTCGAAAAACGATATTTTGTCTCTTATTTGTGTCCGCTCGCCTGACGTGCACGTCTAATGTTAGTTTTAATGGTTTAATGTTACACAGTGTTTGCACACGCCAATTTATTTGTTATGACAGTTGGCCCATTTCCTGTTGGTACCACTGTAATCTCGAATTCGATTTTTCTGCAGCGTCGAAATGTCAGAGCGCGCGGTCAGTTGACAGTTGGAGCTAGCTCGCGACCGTTATGGGCACGCCATGGCATGTGCCACAACGGTCTTTTTGTATGTGAAACGAAAACAAGATTTTTTTGTATTGTGAACCTGATCCTGCATCCTGTCATCCAGTAAATCGATATCTCATAAGAGAGGAGGATATCAATATAAATAAATAAAATAAAATACGGTTGCCCCAAGAAAGCAAAAACTTAAGTCGCATATAAATTCACACGAATTAAAATATAATAATATATTATATAAAAAAAAAACAAATTTTTGAGTACAAAAATTATAATTTAAAGCTCCGCAATCAACTTGCCAAAACATTTGTTTGGAGCATCTTGGTGTACGGCTGTGGGACATGGTGTTTATCTGAAATAGATAAAAAAGACTAAAGGCCTTTGAGATGTGGTCATACAGAAGAATTCTCGGAATTTCCTGGAGATACCACGTCACGAACAATGAGGTTCTCAGCATGATCAAAGAAGACGGGCACCTAGTAAGAACCATCTCAGAGAGGCGAATCCGATGGATCGGTCATCATGCGCCACGATGGTCTTCTTGTGGAAGGGATGGTTGAGGGAAGAAACTAGCGCCCTAGGCGGGAGTATTTGCAGCAAGTACTTGAGGTCATAAGTTGTAGCTCTTATGCTGAGCTAAAGAGGATTGCAGAGGATTTAGAAGAGTGGAGATCGAGATGCAAGACTTTATTGCTGCAAACCAATTCACTGGATCGATACTACGAATAAAACTCGTATGAAATTGATGAGTGTGGCTTAATATATGGACTTGTCTTGAAAATTTCTGGGCTCTAACAGTTATCAGTTTCTTGAAGGCTGCGATTTGAGAATTATGCAAATGAAGATTAATCAGTTAAGTTATATTACTAATATAGTTTCTTAGAATATAAAAAGTTGATATTTTTGCTTCTGCCACGTTTCACCTGCTCTGTCGCTTTTATAACCCGCTATCTCCATTTTCCAGGCGCCGCTTAGCTTAATCCTTCCCTTCTTCATTCATGCTGCCTTCAGGATTCCTCGCTTTGAATTTATGTACTATGTTTTTTTTCTATACATAAAAACACGACGGAGAATATACCAGATATGCCGAGCATGGATTTTTCGACATATATTTTCACGGATAGAGTGATAATGCCCTCTAAACACACATTTAACACCATGCAAGATACTTGTTCAAAACGTTATTTGAGCGTAATTATTGATATCCTCCTGTCAAAGTTTGATATCGATTTACTGGATGCAGGATCAGGTTCACAATACAAACAACTTGTTTTTGTTTCACAATTCGAGTTTATTTGTCAAACACTTGCTTTTTTGTCACCCGTTATAGCGAACGCCCTTAGGCGCGCGCCATAACGGTCGCGAGTGAGCTGCCAACTGTCAACTGCCGGCGCGCTCTCATCTCGCGCTGCCAACCGTCGCTGCAGAAAAAGCGAATTCAAGATGACTGTGGTACCAACAGGAAATGGGCCCACTGTCATAAGAAATTAAATGGCGTATGCAAACACTGTGTATTATTATACAATTAAAACTAACATTAGATGTGCATGTCAGGCGAGCGAACAAAAATAAAGATCGTTTTTCGAGGCTTCACGACATCAGGCTAAAGGAGCTATATCAAGCTGATATCATTAATTTATATAAAACATTTAAAAGTCTTTAAAGTATTAATTGTCAAATTATAATCAAAAATCTCTATCTTAGCGCGAATTTGTCGATTAATACAGTAGGGTACGACACAGGGCATTAACTTTCACAATATTCTGCCAATCTATGTAAATTGTAGGGAACAACGTCCAAAAACGACAGATATCGAGAAATTTGCGGCGTATGAAAATTCATTTATTAATAATAATTTTATAAAATCCGGAATGCTTACTCATGATGTACACTAAGATACAGGTATAAAAAGGGATATGTTATCAAATAAATCAGTACCAATTAAACTCCTGCTACTTAGTGCTGTCAGCTGCCATTTTCCATTCCGCGTTCTAAGACACATCTGCATTTGAAGGTCCTCTTGGGAACATAATATATGGTTCATGGACATAGCATTATTTTTTATAACTGATTCAATCAAATGTAAGTTCTATACATGAACCAAGTAAGATTGCGCCACCTCTTAAGGACAAAAATTTTCCAGGCCTCGGGAAATTCGGGCTAGTCATCTGTTATCTTTAAAAAACGCCGATTATTGAACACTCAAATATTACTCTGGTACTACAGCCGTACTCTTTACAAGTTTCCGATATATTGCCCTGGAGGCTTCCGGGAACTGTATATGTTTCCATGTAGACCTCTGAGTATACAGATGTTCTGAGACAAGGCATAAACAATCTGAGCTTACAGAACTTTGAAACGGAAATTTGCGGTGTCGATATGATGGAAGTATAGGGCGGATATGGTTAAAAATGGTCGAGGTAATGATCGTTTTTTCACCCCCCGTGGAAATAAAGCGACTCCAGATTGTCGGGATCGTCATCGGAACGCGTGGTGGATAGACGAGGAACCGTTCGCAAAAGCAAAGAACACATCGCGGATCACATTGACTTTTATCTTAGGTTAAAAGACATTCGAAATTCGGTCCTCCGTCCGGTGTAAGACGGTCTGCGGCAGTGACAGTCACTGCGTCGAAATTAACATAGCGGCCATTTATGAAACTAGCCGCAACTTTACCTGAACTTACTAGTATCAAAACACGATAAACCAAATGGAGCGTGTACACCGCTTCTCAGACCTCTACTTAAATCTAAAACATATACTAAAATATTTATATTTACGTGTCAGACGAGCGAAAAAAATAAGAGACAAAAGATAGCATATCGAGGCTTTTCGACACCAGCCTGAAAAGACTATATCGATTTATTATGTATTATCTGATTATATCATATTTACGAATATAATGACTGATATTGTAATTGTGTTGTTGCAGAGACAGGCCTCGGTTCGCGTCCCCGAAGACATGCAGCAGTGGAGCTCCTGGAGCGTTTCAGTGCTTCCGCCATAGCAGCTGGCGCCCCCTTAGAGCTCCGCTGCGCGGCGAGGGCCGCTTCGGAGCTCCGCTGGGCGCGAGACGGCGCCCCCTTACCTCCTGGCCTAGCGCAGGCCGTCCAAGCGCAGTCTTCACCTGCACCTCTACCTGCTCAAACACAATCCCTGCCTCCGAGGCGCTCCGCCCTCAGACTATCGAGAATCCAAGCAGAAGACGCTGGACTATATTCTTGCACGGCTAAATCGTACGACAATGTCACAGAAGTCACGCACGCAGCGAGGATCGACGTGTATGGTAAGTTAAAAGTGCTAATTGATAAAATTAATACAAGTTAATACAGTGATACCCCATTATTTCATTTTCGTTCACTTTTTTTTTGGGTCCCTTGAAAAACGTAGTAACGAGGTTTCACTGTATTCAACACTTATTTAATTCGTGGCGTAAGTATTTAATTGAAATGTAATATCTTTATTGTGATATTTTTCAGGACCTCCGTACATTCGTCCCATGAGCACCGTCAAAACATTGGTGGGTTCAAGAGTCTCTGTGTACTGCCCCTATTATGGATATCCGATAAGGTAACCAAATTTATATCATAATTTTTTAAATTTTACATTTACAAACATTACAAGCGTTAGTTTATTCCGTTCATAGATAATGAAATAATCAATGTAAATCAATACAAACAACAAATACAAAAAATAAGTTCTAAGGTACAAGAAAGTAGAAGAAACAATACATAAAATATAGGTATGTACTTATGATTTAGTACTAAAGTAATAGAAAAGAAGAAACTCAACAACAATTATTAAAAAGTCCCGAAGCTCGCTAAACAGAAGACTCCACGAAATCACTTTGATAAATAAATTCGTGGAGCTCATGTCGAAACTGGGCTTCTCTCAAGTGGAATATATCAATATTCGAGGCGATATGGTTGAACAGTCTTATCACTTTCCCAAGAGGCATAGTCTTTGGCAGGTCAGTATTTCGTCTAAGAAGAACAAACAATCTGTGCCTGCTTATCCTGAAATAATTATCAGGGACAAACAAACCGATTTCCAACAAAATGTCAGGATTTCTGAACGCGCCGCGCACTAACCGAAAGAAATGCACACTCAAGCACACATATCTTCTAGTTCTCAACTCATTGTATCCCAACATACCCCTTATAAGGATAAATGGGTTTATACTTCTTTTAATATGTTTCGTTCAATAAACGTCAACAGGATAATAGAATTTTGTTGTGAAAAATATGTCATCAGTTCGATAGCACATAGGCAACGGGAAGCAGTTCCTTACTAGACGCTACGGGTATTAAGCAATGGATATAAGATAAGATTTGATAAGTTTTTAATGTTGATACTCAAATTCATTCATTCTAGAAGATTGCAAGGTAATTAGTTGTTAATTGACAAATTGACATATTGATATAATTGAATTTTTGTGTTTGGATTTATATCTTTTTTATCGCGAAGACGGTTTTAAATCAAAACAATAACGAAAACTGTCAGATCTTTTTGCCGCTCCCTGTATAAGATAATGCCATTTTTTTCTAACATTCATTCAAAATTGTTCTTAAAAAAGAGTTATTTCTTTAATTGCATAAATAATATGAAAATTAGCCAAAATCGCCTCCTAAGCTTGCTTGACGTCGAGTAAAGCTTAATGGTCAAAGCGATTGATTATTAAAGAGAAGGCCGTGGGTTCGATCCCCGATGGAGATTAAAAATATAAATTATATATATTTTGTATATATTTATATATTATATATATATATATATGCCTCGAATACAATAGCTGCCGACTCTAGGCTGTTGTCTTGGAGTCCATCGTGAACCATATGCATACACCTGTATAATCCTAGTTGCACCAAAATAATTCAAAATATTTCGGATATTACAGCGGCCGTTTCTACAAGTCCTTAGGCAATTGCCCTGGAGTCTATTGTGAACCATACATAATCCTAGTTACAAAAAAACAATTTCAAATGTTTCTAAGATTTAATTAAGATAATTCCTCCTGCACCCACTCACAGCCGACGAACTCGTCTTACACTTGCCGAACATCCACACACGGTTAATATATATATCGACGAAGAACTGGCAGCTTCCAAAGTTCCTTCCTTAATGCCACCGGTAAGCTATGGAATGCTCTTCCAGCGTCTGTGTTTTCTCCTTCCTACAATCTGGATCTCTTCAAGAGCAGATAAATATACACTTGCAATCTCCCCAACCCACACACAAATACGAACACAACACACGTTTCCCGCATGCAGCGTCCAGCCTTCCTGGCTGAGCGTCATAGAGTACACTGGTCTTGACCGGATGTGCTCTCCTGCATGCGCTTACATAAAAAAAAAGATCAGGTTAAGCACTGCTTTCAAACATCTAGAGTAGTTCTTCTACGACCATTTTACTCGTACTTAAGAAATCATTTAAATCGCTGAAAGCGTGATGAAATGATAACGCTCGGTCCGTTTAGCATCTTTCTTGGACGTTGAGCAAAAGGTCATAAGGTCAGTGTAGGATCTGGACATCCGCTGACCTTTTCCTCAAGCCGGCGATGTGGCAAATGAAATATCCGCATCACGACGAGGAAGCGGAATTATACTCCCGTTATAGTGTCGTCATAATAATGATATTATTTGATGACACCGGCGTGATGAGGGTCGCTGGAAATCTGACCCTACTGGAGACGAGGACTTGGACGATTCGGTAGATGCCACTGACATCCCAGCTCTTGACCCTTTCATTACGGCTCGGTTTGAATACAAATTATACTGGCTGCTTACTAAAATAAATAGACTGTCGGAAAGTAACAATATTAAACTTGTGAAAAAATGAATACTGAGTGAATAATAAAAAATAACAATATACACACTCTGAATATATACTATAGAGACATCTATCGTTATATGATAAACAATGGTATAAATGCAACATATTCCATACAGCAGTTCGGGCAGAGATAGTCGAGCGGTCAAGGGTACTGAACTTGAAAAAAGGGTTGGTTCCAAGGTTCGCTGGTTCGCATCCTGCCTCTGCTGATATTTCTCTGAACGAATTGATGTGTATTAAGAATTTATTGCGTTATATTATGTGTATATTTAATTACTTAATTAAACTGTCAATTATAAAACTAGTATTCGAAGCATAAATGGACTTATCTGGTCTATTTTCATATATCACATTGGTTCTTGTATCTTTTAGCTATCAGATGATGCATAAATATATATTCTGAGAAAGTAGCAAAACGATAAATCACGTCAAACGATTTCAATGGTCGGGGAATCTTATGCCGACAACCGATGCGAAATGGTTAATAAAGGAACTCCATATCGCCGGGATCGTTAACGAGATGCGTGGTGGATAGATGAGGAGCAGGTCTCCAAAGCATTGATATTTATTTTATGTAAATACAAGAATATTGGCAAACTTCGGTGTTCTGCCCGGGACACGAACAATGATGTGTACCTGAGAGCTCCCGGGCAGAAAGTGACTCGGTCAATCAGGAAATCTGGAGCTCTCACATAACACGTAGCGGCTGTAAAAGCAAATAATTAAAATGCCGCCTGTAACGCCGCGTCTTAAGGTTACTTAAATCTGAAACATAATATTTTTATTTATAAAAGAACATGTGGCCCTAAAACCGAGAGACTCCAACACTGGCAATAAATCGCATCAGAAGATGTCATTCCTCCCAAAAGAAAGCCTTCCAACTAGCATGAACCTCGGAACATGAAAATCGGATGCCGCAGGAGAACGTTCACTACTGCTACGTTGTCTTCTAGCCCTCGAGGTATAGCTGACATGACATGGGCAAGGACGATGGCGGATTACAGAGCCTTCATTCTGTATTTCGTGTACCATTTACACTAATATCTGCCGGCGGTCATAGCTCAATGGTCAAAACGTTTGCTTTGCAAGCCAAAGGTCGACGGTTCGATCCCCGATGGAGATTAAAAAAAAAAGGATTTTTAATCAATTTCAGAGCTCTAAAATACCTCCGGTTGGTGTGAATTTGATCCATCACCCGTAAAATGCCAGTCATAGCCTATTAATTAAAATTGGTCGTAGACGAAAGTCGTCCTATAAAGACCACCCATTCATAGTAAATTCTTGTAATAATAAAGAATGATGCGTAAATCTCGGGCTGCAGTCTGTGACGTTGGCGATAACACTCCACATGCAGCGTTTAGCCATATGCACCATGGTAAGCGTCATAGAATGCCACAGATGAGACTTCAAAATTACTTTCACCATCTGTCGGTATTCTCCTGTATGTGTTTACATAAAAATAAAAATAAATCTTACTTGTAGGGCCTGGGTTAAGGAGCAATAGTCTCAGACTTGATCAGACTAATAACTCAGTCTTTAAAAAATAAAACAACGCTAACCATGTGCCAACAACTGACAACTGGACGATATTCCAATGATCTAAATGTTTTAATATTTTCTAAAATGGCGGCGATAAAACACAGAAGACCTCCGTAGAGACTAAATCCATCTCGCCCGAATGTTCCAACCTTCGAGGAGTTTAATTGGCAAATTTCCCCTCTCCAGACGAAATGTGACTCCAAATTGTTCCACTAATGGATAAGTTTGGACAATTTCTTTAGTCATAGCTCCATAATATTATCCATTTAGTTTAGTTTCCTCCCCCGCCTAAGTTGTTAACGTAGTGCTGTAATAATCCGACCTTTATTCCCGAGTAATATCAATTTCATAGTAAACAATTACCGAGAAATAAAACTTGTTAATTACGAATCATTACAGGCGGCTTAGAGGAAAACAAAGGTTTTGCGTATTCTAAAACCTAAAGACTTCATTTATAGTGAAATCAGCATGATATAGCCCTATCTGACTGGTACCGAAAACCTCGATATACAATCGTTCATCTCTTATTTCTGTTCGCTTGTCGTACATGTATGTGTCTCCATATTGACTATTTAGACAAGTCCGGTCACGGGTGTGACGTTAGTTATATAGATCGTCAGTTGTGGCGCTGTGCGATAGCTCATCACGAGCGCGCTCAGTTGTGTGCCGACCGCGAAAAAGGTCGTATTGTTGTTGGCCGGGCCTATTGAATGCTGTGACTAGGTCTGGGCCATAAGTTTGCAATGTTATCGAAATAAATATGTAAATATAGCCTATTAATTAAAATTGGCGCGAGACGAAAGTCTTCTCGTGAAGACCACCCATTCATAGTAAATTCCTGTAATAATAAGGATGATGCATGATCTCGAGCTGTAGTTCATGGCGTTGACGGATCAACACTCCACATGCAGCGCTTAGCCATATGCACCATGGTTAGCGTCGTAGAATTCCACATATGAGACTCCAGAATTACTATCACCATCTGTCGGTATTCTCCTGTATATGCTTACATAAAAAAATATACTGCTGGGAGTAATTTCTCATTATTATAACATAAAATGTTTATTTCGTGGCTTTTTATTATGCGTTATAGAGCCGAATTAAATTTGCTTTGGCCGTCAATTTTATGTTGGTGAAAATAATTTATACTTATATTCTATTAAACTCATATTTTAGGCCTGTCCGTCGTTATTGGTGAATTTTTACGAAGTCTATATAGTTTTGACCAAAACTTAATACCCACATGTAACATTTTATTAAAAAAAAAATTATGTAGAAAAATGGCCTGATTTTCAAAGTAATGTCGCAATATTTCCCAGCGTTGTTCAAGCGTATACACAACCATATTCTTTTAGCGGAAGGATAAAACTAATTATCTGTCAAATCAGACATGAGCTAAGTGTTACCATTCACGAAATAAGCACTAGTTGAAAAAAAAACGTTAGATGGCGGACCCTATATATTTCGTAAATGTCGTAAGAATCGCCGTCATCAAAGGTCGCACCACGTACTTTTTTTATTTTTATATAAGCACATACAGGAGAATACCGACAGATGGTGATAGTAATTATTAAGTCTTAGCTGTCGAACTCTATGACACTAACCATGGCGCACACGGCTAAGAGCTGAATGTGGAGTGTTGATCCGCTAAAGTCATAAACTACACTTTCTTAAACTTCACTTTTTTTTTTTTTGTAAACACATACAGGAGAATACTGACGTATGGTGATCACTATGCTGAAGTCTCATCTGTGGATTCTATGACGTTTACCATGTTACATATGGATAAGTGTTGATCCACTAACGTCATAGACTACAGCCCGAGATTCACGCACCATCCTTATTATTACAGGAATTTACTATGAATGGGTGGTTTTCGCGAGACGACTTTCGTCTACCACGAATTTTAATTAATAGGCTATGACTGACATTTTACGGGTGAGGGATCAAATTCACACCGACCGGGGGTATTTTAGAGCTCAGAAATCGATTAAAGAAACTTTTTTTTTATTCTCCGTCGGGGATAGAAACCATGACCTTTGGCTTGCAAAGTAAACGCTTTGACCATTGAGTTATCATCCGTCGGCCAAATATACATATATAGGAGTGTTTGAATTGACATTAAAAATATAAGGCGTTTATATTTCAGTATCATAATAAATATAAAATAATGTATAATTGTCATGTACGTCCATAGAAAATTAATATTTCTTAATACATTATCTAATTTATGAAATAAATTGATGGAAATTGAATGTTTTTTTTCAGTAAAATTCAATGGGAACATAATGGAGCTGCTCTAGAGAACCTTTACAATTCGCGATCTAGAGCAAGAATTAAAAGACAAGTCTCCAAAATGGATGGATCATCAAACGTAGAAAGATCATCTTTTAGAAACCCATTTTATTTTGTACGCAAAAGATCAGATCATACATCTAAATTAGATGAACATAATAAACTTTATAAAAGAAACATATTTTCTGTCAAAGATGCAAAACAATTTGATGAAAAAGCTGGCAGAAATCAATCTCAATCTAGTGAAGAAAGACTGCGATTAAAAAGAAGTTTTGCTTCCAGTGAAGACGGAATGTTGGTTATAGAACACGTAGAAGAGAATAGTGGTGGCATGTACACTTGCTTCGTGTCCAATCCTTCGGGAGAGATGGCTAAAAGAGGCTTTGAACTGGTTGTAATGGAGCCACCGGTTCTTGGTGAGATGGTTTTTGCCACCAACCTTCAAGAAGGCCAAATTGCTCAAACTACGTGTAGTGTGAAAGGCGGCGATACACCAATACACTTCTCGTGGCTCAAGGACGGATTTCCTATTCCAGCAGCTCTAAGGGTAAATAAAAAAACTTTAAATTTACTTTTGCGCATTCATATTATAGTACTTTTCTTCACCATGTGACCAGTTATGTTTTCAGCATTTTGCTACACCAATTTTTCTACTGAGAGTGGTAAACGCTAAAAACGTAAAAGTAATGTTAATTATTTAAAAAAAGTTTAATTTCATTCAGCTCTGTGGGTCTTGCCATTTTAAATGAAATAAAATATCTATCGAAGTAAAAGAAATCGAAAATAAAATCTGACTTAGCGAAATTAGATTTTGTTGAAACACGTTGATTTGTTGAAGATTTTAATGGGCTTATACTCTACTAATAATAGGTGTATCGGAAAAGAATATCGTTTTTTGTTATCGCTGTTGAGTGCTCAGTTGTGCTTCGGCAGTCGAACTTTTACAACGTGTTCTGTGTTGTTTCTCTGACTACGTATACCTGGAGTGTACTAGGACTTTTAAACAAAAATATAACATATTTATAGTCATTCATAAGCATAATAAAATATACACAAATAAATTTTATTATTAATGTTTTTTTTAGTTTTGTGATACAATTTAAGACAATTTTTTAAGTGATTTTGTGTTGGATTCACAGGTGGAGGAGAAGAGTATGGATTTGTTTAGTGTTCTCGTCATCAAGAAAGTAGCTCTTCAGCACTGCGGTACATACACCTGTGTTGCAACTAACAGAGCTGCGAGGGTGAACCAATCAGCAGAATTGTTTATCAAAGGTAAGACTCACACTAATTACGTGTATAGCAAATTATTAAATAAAATATAGCGTGTATACAGTGTGATATCAGCTTGATATTGCTCTTTTAGGCTGATGCCAAAAAGCCTCGAAAAACTTGTCTGTTATTTTTGTCCGTTATTTCTGTTCGCTCGCCTGACATGTTCATCTAATAATGTTAGTCTTAATTTTTTATAAATTAACATTGCGTTTGCATACGCAATTTTATTTGTTATGAGAGTTGCTCCATTTCATGTTGGTTCAACTGTCATCTTTAATTTGTTGTTTTGCCGTGATTGTCTTGGCGGCGCTGAATGTCACAGTGTCCCGGCGGTCGTCAGTTAACTCTCGTCAGGCCGGCGAAGCGTCATGTACCGGTCGGAGGAGGAAATCAAGTCTTAATTAAAAATAAATGCGAATCGTGCTTAAAAACAAGTTCTTTCTTTGTGATCTGCTCCTGCGTCCTTCCTCCACGCGGCCTCACGACGAACTCGTGACTTATCACCTTATTTTTAAAGACGGGGGATGTCATTCAAATGGATATTTAATAGATTATATTTACTCAAATGAAAAATGTATTAACAAAAAACGGCTCCTAATTCATATACGGGTATTATGCTTTTGAAT
Organism: Glossosoma conforme; assembly: GCA_022606575.1. NCBI lineage: Eukaryota > Metazoa > Arthropoda > Insecta > Trichoptera > Glossosomatidae > Glossosoma > Glossosoma conforme. The sequence continues at coordinate 1,471,123 of JAGTXR010000058.1, read as the reverse complement.
ATTTATTAACATTGGTCAAAAAAATAAGATCATATTATACGAGTATTACTAAAAGAAAACAACTTTACTTAAATAATACATTTGAATATAATTCTTCATTCACATTACAGTGGCTCCCAAATGGATTGAAGAACCCCAAAACAGATCCGTCGTCATGGGAAGATCAGGCCAAGCTGGCTGCAGCGCCAGTGGGTATCCTCAACCCCAAGTGCACTGGATGAAAAGAGACGGTAAGGAAAAAAACGTAAAAAATATCATACATCTAGTTCACTAGTATATTCCTGAACCAATCAATTTCGAACATTCATAAATTGGCCCCACATAAAAGTCTTTGTCCCATTCTTCCTCTACTTCAAACGTGTGTAACTTCATTTCCATTGTCTCAAATATGTTTAGTTTTCTACACACTCTTCCTTTTATCAATGCCTAGTATTTTTTTTAAATAAAAAATTTAAGAATTCAAATACAGGAGAATACTGACAGATGGTAATAGTAATTCTGATGACTTATCTGTGTAATTCTATGACGCTTAACGTGGTGCATATGGCTAAGCGCTGCATGTGGATTGTTGATCCGCCAACGTCATAGACTACAGCCCTAAATTCACGCATCATCCTTATTATTACAGAAATTTACTATGAATAGGTGATCTTCAAGGGACGACTTTCATCTACCACTAATTTTAATTAATAGGCTATGACTGGCATTTTACGGGTGAGGGATCAAATTCATACCAACTGAAATATTAGAGCTCAAAAATCGATTAAATTTTTATAAATCTTCATCGGGGATCGAATCCACGACCTTTGGCTTGCAAAGCAAACGCTTTGACTATTAAGCTATACCTGCCAGTCTGGTGATCTACAAGTTTGTGAGACGAATTTACAGTTTATTCTTCTTATTTGTGTCAGCAACGTCAAAAATTTTCTGCCCAATATCTAGTACTTGTGTTGCCCAGCATTACATCGTGCAATGTGCAGCTAGTTGGGTACATGGGGCAGGATCTTAGGTCTGAGGCAGTCTGCAGGTCTCCATACTCACACAGCAGTGACTGTCCTTTCCGAAGCATTCCTCATCGCTCGAAGTTGTATTTTGTTCTACCAACTCCAGTTTTTAGTCTGATCAGGGATTTCCAGGTCTGCCAGTACAGGTTCTCGCTAGTTGGCAGGCTTTCCTTTGGGTCAATGAAATCTTCTGATGCGATTCGTTGCCAGAGTTGGAAACTCTTGCTTTCAGTCGTTGCCAGAGTTGGAAACTCTTGCTTTCAGCGGATGTGAGAGGTTGTGTCGATCTCAAAATAACCTCCACGCGTTACTCCCTGAAAACAGACCTCCGGCTGATTTTGAATTGTAAAGTTTAATGACTCTTGTTAATCTAATGTTTCAGAAAGCTCTGGTAGTTGGCGGCCTGTATTGGAGCTTCTGGGCAGCGGACTACTGAGTCTTCCCAATGGTTCTCTAGCCATCGAGCTGGTCTCTCCGGGGGACGAGGGTCTGTACTCTTGCAGGGTGGAAAACGGCGTGGGACAACCACTCAGCAAGAATATATGGATCACCGTCAACAGTAAGAACATTAAACCTGACCGTTAACCAACAGTGACACATGTGAATCAAAATTCATTCATATCATTCTTTTAAAGCATTAAATAAGTCTTTCAATACGTTTATAAATTAATCAATAATGAATACATACAACAATTACAACAAACCATGGCACAAAGGCACATAAAATTTTAGTGTTTGTAATCCTGATACTTAGGATGCTTAAGTATTGACATATTTTGTGTCAACGACCTCACATTTAGCACATGTGAAGACATAATACGAAGCGCCAATAGTTAGAGATTGCAACAATAAAAACCATGTAATAAGTTCATCAAAATTGACACACAAATAACACAAGGTATTATTGTAACAAAATCAAAAAAATTCTACACAAATTTACTGTAGATACGTTTTTCACAAGAAGCTTTACTTTTAGACTAAAACTAACTAAATAATTCATTTATTATATACTCGTATATATGTAGTGACATCAGGATGATATAGCTCATGCTGACTGGTACCGAAAACCTCGATACACAATATTTCGTCTCCTTTTTTCGTTCGCTCATCGGACATGCATGTGATGTAGATTTATAATGCCGTTTTGAGGACTCGTTATATAGATCGCCACTTGTCGCGCTGGGTGTCACTGACCACGGCGCCCAGTGCCGTCACTTGTGTGCCGACGGCGGCAGAGGCGTATTGTGGTTGACCCGGCCTGAATGCTGTGACTAGGTCTGGGCCAGAAGTTTGTAAAGTTATCGAAATATATATGTCAATGTGCTTCAGAAAAAGTCATTGTGATGTTAATCTGCTCCTCATCCAGCCACCACGCGATTCAATAACTGACTTAGAGAGGAGGATGTTAGTAGTCTATACTACTCCACTATTGGAGAAATAGTAATATGTTTTTAAAGATGGTGAGTGAATTAACTGTAAAACACACTAGTACCAGCACACTAGTAATTGAGACAAAATCTTTTAAAATACGAGGATAAGCACTAGTATTCCAGTATCCCGTTCATTTGCTTCAATTATAGATATTTTTGCAAAATATTTTTATAAAAGTTATTATGGTTTAACTTTGTGTAAAATATTTTCCAACACTCTCTAATGGGGAAAAAATTCCGCTGCTGGCAACACCGCATGTAAAATTATCTCTTAATCCTGTGTCATTATAAAAACAAACAAAAAAAACTTTTCCCGATCTTTCCGCGGGAAACTTTGCAACTTTCCCCGGCCTAATTAAAACTTTTTTCAGTGTTACCAACTTCGGCCAATTATATTTTCCTTCGGTTTATTTGCAACAGATTGCGGTTTTGATTTAGGGCGCCTTGCGAATAAAGCAAGAAGGTTTTTGTTTCGCGAATAAAACTTTTCTTTTATAAAACGCAGATTATTTTACCTTTAAAAACCTACCACGTTGAACGGTCTAAACATGTTCTATTTTAAATATCTTTTTGACATCTAAACGCAGTTTTAATGCATTTTTATAATGCAAACAACACAAATTGCCGACTATATAGCGACTGTATCGTGCACATTTTTCTTAACCCTTTCGCATCGGTTGTCGGCATATGCCGTCAAAGATTTCCCGACCGTTGACATCGGTTGACGTGATATATCTTTTGCTACTTTCAGTACGCATTGTGACATCTGCGGTAGGATATTGGAAGTGCAGTCATTCCCTTTATCAACCTACATGTATTCTATACAGAATTATGTAAAGCATGTAAATAAATATCGTAAAGTTTCGTCACAAGTGCGATTTTTCTAAAAACCACATGTGTCATAGCCACCACATGTATGGAGTTACATAATGAACGTATGTTAAATATAATAGTTTTTTATGCATCATCTGATAGCTAAAGTATAGAAGAACCAATGTGATATATGAAAATAGGTCCGATAAGTACATTTATGCTTCAAATACTAGTTTTAAGCAAAAAAAAAATGGTTTGTAAAATTCACGCCGTATTGACAGTATAATTTGTATTCCACCGAGCCGTAACGAAAGGGTAAAAGACTGCGAAACTTGGCATCAAACGAAAAGCCAATACAGCCTTATTATTGGATTCGTAGATGCCTGCGTACAATATAAGGGTACGATGGCTTGATTTTGTGAATAATGACTACACAAAACGAATATGATTCGGATGCCGCAGGAGAACGTTCACTACTGCTACCTTTTCTTCACGCCTTCGAGGACAGAGCCCCCCCCGCCATTCTCTATTTCGCGTAACATTCACACTAATATCAATTTTAATCCTACTTGCAGGGCCTGCCAGTTTCGACACAAGCGGGACTAATTTAACCACGAGAATCGGCCATCCCGCATCTATCACCTGCGAGGCTTACGGAGACCAACCCATCAGGATCACCTGGTCCCACAACGGCAGGTCCATGGAATTCATCTCCAACAGGTGAAACTCTTTCGTTACCATACTTCAAAGCAAGCTCCATCAACATTCTTGGATTATCAATCTAGAATAATGTCAAATATTACGAGTCAATTAAGTATAAAGCCGGTCTCGCTTCCAAAAAACAAGGTGTATTATATAGATCACTGTGGTATTTCAACGATAAACAACTTCTTCTATATAATGAATAAATCCGACCTAACCTTGGATACGGCAACGACCTTTGGATTTGAGCCCCAAAATACCTTCTAAACTTAATTGACTCAGTTCAAAGAACAGCAATTCGTTTAATAAACAATGACACTCTTACGTCTAACCTGCAATCAATGGAACATAGGCGTAAGATTGGTTCTCTTAGTCTTTTCTACCGTTATTACCACGGTCGCTGCTCTTCGGAACTTAAGGAACTAATTCCTCCTGCACCCACCCACAGCCGACAAATTCGTCTTACACTTGCTGGACATCCATACACGGTTAATGTGTGTCGACCAAGAACTGGCAGCTTCCAAAGTTTCTTTCTTAATGCCACCGGTAAGCTTTGGAATGCTCTTCCAGCGTCTGTGTTTCCTCCTTCCTACAATCTGGATCACTTCAAGAAACAGACAAATCACACACAAACACGAACACAACACACGTTTCCCGCATGCAGCGTCCAGCGTCCAGCTTCCCTGGCTTAGCGTCATAGAGTGCACTGGTCTTGACCGTCTGTGCTCTTCTGCATACGATTACATAAAAAAAAACTCAAAAGTTAAGCCATATTACTAACCACACATTCCATCAATTTACATAAGAGAGAAATGGTCGCAATGGGGCGGCAATAACCAGCATCGCTTTGATAGCCTTATCATCTGAAGTTGTACCAAGTACATCTATATTTACTTTCAGTTCGTGTATTTAACAATTGAAACATATATATAAATTTGCAGCAAACATTATATAATATGTCATTTCTCTCATAAATAAATCGAAGAAAAATAAACGGCGGACGCTGTTAAAATTGTATAGTTATATATGTTTGCTGGCGGGTATAGCTCAATGGTCAAAGCGTTTGCTTTGCAAGCTTATTGTGCAGCTTGCTCCATGTGCAGCTTGTTGGGCACATGGAGCAGGATCTTAGGTGTGAGGCGGTCTGCAGGTCTCCACAGTCACAAAATAGTGTCTCTCCCTGCCGAAGCGTTCCCCACCGCTTGTATTTTGGTTAATTTGCTTGATGGCTCAGAATGTAGAAGATTTTTTTGATGATTTTTTCAGTGTTAAGATCAGCAGTCATCAGACTAACCGTGGTGCCATAAGCGAGATCTTACTGGGTAGCAGTGGACCAGCTGATGCTGGAGACTACACCTGCAGGGCCAGCAACCCTCACGGCATGGCCCGGTACACCGTACACCTCATGGTTCAAGGTAACGAGGAACACCTTTTAGTGATTAGAGTCACGTTTCTTAATATTCGTTAACATCACTCCTACATCAGCACTGTGTAATGTGTACGTGTTTTCATAACATAATATTAACGAATATGTATTGAGTATTTTGCAAATCAAAACCGGTAAATCTGTATTATATTTGTAAGCGTATCATAATATTCTGACGAAAAAGCGAGGAAAAAGGATGAATCGGAGATAAATAGTTTATGCGGAAGTTTTGTACATTGTTTGGTGTTGGTTAAGACCATTAAAAACGAATAAATTATGCGTAAAACGAAAAAAGCGAGAACGAAATAACTGGGTTCGTCTGTTCAGAAGATCACATATGTTTACTTATTCATGTGTTTTCTTCTAGGGATGCTTTCATTCCATTCGTCCCGGAGGAAAATTGCTGCTCTCAAACATTCATTCCTTCTCCTTCGCGGTGCAATTCACAACCCTGGGATTCTTAAATGTTTTAACTTATATTTTCCAGATAAGAACACTCGTGCTCGTAGCCATCTATTGTTTTTGATCCCAGTTGATACCTGTGGAGCTTCGAGCACTCAATTTAGTACAACGGCAATGGCACTCCTAAATGGCCTACCAGCACACCTCGATCCTTTTCTTGCATCCTTTTCCTCTTTTGTCGATAGTATTGTTCTCCTGGATCTATCTGATCTTTGACACGTGTCATCTTCTTCTTCTTATATGTTATTTTTATTTTTTTATTATCTTTTTTTTTATGTAAACACATACAGGAGAATACCGACAGATGGTGATAGTAATTTTAATCTTATTATGTATTGTATATTTATGTGTACTCTATTTGTTTCTTATTATTATGTACCTTGGAACTTCGGTTCAAGGTACATAAGGCATACATCAAGGCACATCGTTAGCGCGGTTCTCGCTGATCACCGAAGTTCAAGTAAAAACCTAAATAGTTCACCAGCTGCTAGCCTCAGGATTGTCAAGCTAATCATCAGACTATACAAAAATCTGATTAACAAATCACCCAAAGCATGCTTCGGATACTATAGCTTCCGTATCTTCCAAGTCTTCAGGGCTTGGAGGTCATCAGCAATATACGAGTAAGTTTCCAAGTGGACTTTCGGATTCAGTCTTGAAAAGATCCGTGTTGACATTGCTCTGTAAAGCGACTCCAGTGCGCCAGGATTGTCATAGGATGCGTGGTGAATGGATGATAGCAGTTCAGCAACACAAAGAACTTTTAGAGAAGCACATTATTTATTTTTAAATAAAAGTAGTATGCTGCTAAAATCGGTAGCCGCTACCAGGAACTACGCCGAACAAGCATGGTGGCCACTTTGCAAACAATGGCGCTTCACATCACAGGACTTGTCAAAATAAACAACATGGCTAAGCAAGCACTATGTTTTGATATCCTTCTCTAAAAGTTAGATATCGAAGACTGGATGCAAGATGCAGGATCAGGTTCACAATACAAACACTTGTTTCTGTTTCACATATTACGCGTTTATTTCTAACAAATGTCGCCCTCCATAGCGAACGGCCAAAGCGCGCGCACTATGACGGCCACGCGTTAAACTTCAACTAACTACTGCCCGCGCGTTCTCACTGACAGCCGCGCTCTCACATCTCGGCGTTGCCAACCGCAAAGATGACAGTCATACCAACAGCAAATGGGCTAACTGTCATTACAAATAATTTTGGCGTATGCAAACACCGCTTAACTTATACAATTGATGTTATATGTGCATGTCAGGCGACCGAACAAAATAAGAGACAAAAGATCGTTTTTCGAGGCTTTACGGCATCAGCCTAAAAGAGCTTTATCAAGCCGATATCAGTTTTTATATATGCGTGTCCAACGAGCGAACAAAAATAAGAGTCAAAAGATCGTACAGCGAGGCTCCTTCTATTGCGACTCACTGATTAAAAGTGGCTGATTATCATTACGCTCTTTATAAACAAATAATCACGTTTCAGGATCGCTGTAATCAAATATATTGTGATCATGTTTTCGATAACACAATGTCACATTAATCATATCGAAAAAGCGTGCTATTGATAAGGAGAGCATGTATTAAAGTGGTCTTTAGATTAATAATATTGATCAACTTATCAAAATAATTGTCAAAGCACTCGGATCGGTTTAATCACAGATTACGTGATAAATGTGCCAATGTTTTACTTCCTGCCACAATAGTGATTAGAAAAATGTGATAAGCGGTTACGTAATTATTATTTTACATAAACAAATGTGAATTAACTGTCTAGACTCTAGATATTACATAAGGGATCAAAGATAAATAGACATAATATATCACTGTTACTAATCTACGCCGAAACAACAATTATGTAATGCGTCGTCCACAAGTATTGTAGTAGTTTTAATAATATGATATAATAATTATAAAAAATATTTATTCAGCCACTAGTGGCATAATCAAAATTTCACACACAATAATTCCAAGCAAATACAGAAAAAATCAAAATTTAAATTAAAGAGAATAGAAAGAAAATATAAATCGGCATATACACATACACAACATTATTATTATCGTATTACTCCACATTCCAACCGATACAACTTACCATGGTGCACATGGCTAAAAGCTGTATGTGGCGTGTTGATCCGACAACTACAGCCTGAGATTCACGCATCATCCTTATTATTACAGGAATTTACTATGAATGGGTCTTCACGGGACGACTTTCTTCTACCAACAATTTTAATTGATATGCTATGACTGGCATTTTACGGGTTAGGGATCAAATTCACACCAACCGGTATTTTAGAGCTCAGAAATTGATTAAAAATCCTTTTTTTTAAATCTCCGTCAAGGATCGAACCCATGACATTTGGCTTGCAAAGCAAACTCTTTGAACATTGAGCTATACCCGCCAGCAATGGCACGCCACGGAATAAACGAGTGCACCTTTGTTTTTTTGTAATTTTGTACCCCTTTGCTTGAAGTAACCTTGTATGTAATTTGCATGCGAAACCTTTTTTATTTTCGTGTAAAAAATATAAGTAAATTTTGCCTTCAAAAAAATTTACTTTAATAAAAGGTCCTCACCTCAATTTTTCATGCTACCAAGCTGAAACACCTTCATTCGTAAACTGCTGAAAACTGAGTGATAGTTAGACTACTTCATTGCTAACATGAATCTCACAAGTACTGTACTATACCGCCTCACACCCAATATTCTGCCCTATGTGCACGTCCCAAGACCTAATGCTAGGCAGCACACGGGCCATAGATGTTGGCAGATATTGGACGGAAACAATTAGACGTCGCTGACACGAAGGAGAAAATCTCTCAAGTAACCTTGAAAGATTAATCATCTTTAAGATCGATGTGTTTGAAAGTAATGTTGATTATTGTTCTTAGAGCCACCGTTGCCGCCCTTGGACGTTGGTGTGGAAGACGTTCAGTCCCGATGGGCCCGCCTAGGCTGGCGCGCGCCTCCAGGACTTCCACCGCCCGCCTACCTGCTGCAGTATCAGCCGCACCATCACATGCACTGGGAAGAAGCCAAAGAACTCAACATCTCAAGGTTTCACTCACTTTAGACATTTCTAGCTACCCAGTAACGTGTAAAAATTTGGCATTTCTTATTACAGTGTAACCTCTTTCTTATTTCGTTTTTCAAGGTACCTTAGAAAATTATGATTGCGGAAAACGAAAAAAAGCGAGAATCCCTTCATATATATAATAATAAAAAAACATATATTTATATATCGGGGATCCCCCCAACGACACAGACAATATAGATCAAGCATGCGGATATCACGCTTAGAGCAAACATGCTGGCGTGACTCTTAGCAACATAGCATGATTTAAACTTCATCGATATGTTACGTTTTTTTTTCTTTTATAGTATTTACGAATATGTATTGAGAATTTAAAAAAAAAACGGCAAATTGGGATTATATTTGTAAGCGTATCATAATATTCAGACGATAAAGCGAGGAAAAAGGATAAATCGGGGAACAGTTTATGCGAAATTATTTAACATTTTTTCATATGGGTGTTCATCAGGGCTATTAAAAATTAATTAATTATCTATGCAGAAAAACGAAAAAGGTAAGAACGAAATAACGAGTTTTCACACTGCAGAGATGATCACATATTTTTACCTATTCATGTCCTCTTGCACTTGATTCGGCTTTTTCAAACAATTCTGTAATACAAAACAATCATTACTCTTTGGTGGCAGTAGCAAATGCGTTCAATACTATTCTTTTCCTTCGTTCGCAGCATCTAAGAAAGCATATTAGATCATACAGTTGCAGTGCCGGTTTTAGGGGGTGGCGCAGTGGGTCGGTGGCCTAGGGCGTTGAATGAGCTAGGGGCGCCGAGGGCAATCTATCTCGTAAAAATATTTTTTTAAATACATACAATATGGGGCGCCAGACAAAAAAATCTTTAGAGCGCCGCAGGGTCAAGAGTATAGTTGTACTATTGTGACACTTTAAACTTGGTCCATCGATATTCCTCTTCATTGCCGACTTTCCATGTTGCCAGATGACTCAAACCTCCCTATATCATTATCTTCTCTTTGCGCTATCTCACAAAAAACTTTCCAACACGTCAAAAACATATCATTGCCATAATTTCCCGATTATCTAATTGCTCTTATTTTCTAGTATGCCGAGTGAGTCTCGTCAGCGAGTCGAGATTCCTGGTCTCCGTCCAGCGACTCCTTATGCAGCGCGGCTGTGCTCAGTGGGTCAAGCAGACCTGAGCGCCTTCACCAGACCTCTGCTCTTCACCACACTGGAAGAATGTGAGTATACATCATCATCATCAGCCTGTGTCCGAGTAAAGATCGGGAAAAGTTTTTTTCGTTTGTTTTTATAATGACACGGGATTAAGAGATAATTTTACATGCGGTGCTGCCAGCAGCGGATTTTTTTAGAGAGTGTTGTAAATTCAAACCATAGTAACTTATAAATATTCTTCAAATATATCTCTAATCGAAACAAATGAACGGGATACTGGAATACTAGTACTTATATAATATACAATATTTTGTCTCAATTACTAGTGTGCTAGTACCAGTGTGTTTGACAGTTAATTCACTCACCATCTTTAAAAACATATTACACTTTCTCCACTATACTACATATATCCTCTTCAGCCTGTATCCGTCCACTGTTGAACGTAGGCCTCCCGCACGAGTCTCCATCCTCTTCGATCCTCCGCCTTCCGCATCCAGGTCACTCCCGCTATTCTTCTTATATCGTCAGCCCATCTTGTAGGGGGTCGGCCAATGCTTTGTTTGCCAGTTCTTGGGCGCTATTCCAATGCTCTTCTTCCCCATCGACTGTCGTCTCTTCGACAAATATGTCCTGCCCATTGCAACATGAGTGTGCCTATTCGTTGGGTATAAGGCAAGGGTCGTCAACATTAGAATTTTTTCCACACATACTGAATTAAAATATAGCGAGGTTGGTGGGCGGTAGGGAAATTTTGCCATGAAAAACAGGCAAAAGTGGGCGCTATGCATAAAAAGGTTAACAACCCCTTGTATAGATTATTGATGCCCTTTTATCATTACCAATGATGATGCCATCAATCGTCGTAAAAAGCCGTCGGGAACAATGCGAAACTTTACGTAACTTTGAGATACAAAACTAATCTGAGACGAAACGAGGATCATTGCAGGTGAAAGAATATTGTGACGATTATTTATGGTACGCATTTTCTTGGTACACAGAAAAAACGGTGATAACCAGAAATTTGTAACATCCCCCATCTTAAAGGCGACAACAAGTCAGGAGTTCGTCATTTGGCCGCGTGGAGGAAGGATGCAGGAGCAGGTCACAGAGCAAATTTTTAATATATGACTACGGTTTCTCCGCCCGACCGTAACATGTTGTATCGTCGGTGTCGGTCGGGCGAGGACTGCCATGCAGCATGAGTTGACGACAGGTGAGGCACTGTGACATGTGGCGCCCCAAAGATAATCGCGGCTAACTCAAAAATTAGGTTGGCAGTTGAACCAATATGAATGAGCTCGTCATCGAGGAGACTTAACTGTCCTCCGGTGTGATGCGGGTGTAAGGCGGGTAAAGTCCAGTTGAACCAATATGAAATGTAGCAACTGTCAAAAAAAAAATGGCGTAAACAAACGCCGTGTAATTCTATTTAAAATTTAAACTAACACTATTAAATGTGCATGTCAGGCGAGCGTGTACCTCACAGCGCCCGGTCGGAGACTGACCGGCGGCGGCCCAAAAACTACATAACCAAGGGCTATATCGACTTGGTATCAGTTGTTTGTTTTGTACTTCCAGCGCCATCAGGATCGCCCACCAGCTTGCAAGTATCAGATGGAACTAGACCTGGTGAGCTGACCATGAGTTGGCTTCCTCCACCTCCAGCTTCTACCAATGGACTGCTTCTTGGCTGCGAGATAAGGGCAGTACCACAAATTGCACAACTAACTGGTGAAAACTATATTCAATTTTCGTAACAATTTATATTTCCCTGTCAAATTAGGTGAATGAAAAGGTAAACCTTGGAATAAGAAGAAATATGCATCGAATTCTACTGCTCCTAGTGTTAAAATACTCATATTTATATACTAAGCGAGGAGTGGAGATCGAAATGCAAGATTTTGTTGCTGCAAACCAATCCACCGGATTGATACTTCGAAGAAGAATAACCGCTATCCACTCTCCGCACACTCACGAGAATGGTTAGTTTTATTTTGTAGAGAATTCTATGTAATGAGACTTTTTGATATTTTCAAATGTCTTTGTTCGTTTTACAAATAAATTGTTAAAAGGCATCGTAGTTTGTAAGCGGTTCGTTAAGGACTTTTCGTCCCGAGGGATGAATCGCGACTCTCGTCCGTTAGTGGCGCTGTGTTGGCGCGCTCCGTCAGCCGCAGTGTTGCCACATCTTTCAAAAGATGAAAAATGAAAAAAAAAACATTTCTTTCTTAATATTGTAGCTTTTGTATTATTCAGGAAACTCACACAATAAAATATTAAAACAATGCCTTTTAGAAAATATTAACATCCTCCTCTCTCTCAAAAGGTCGTTATTCAGTCGCGTGATGGCAGGATTAGGAGCAGATTGATAACACAGATTTTTTCAGAAGCACATTGACTTATATTTACGATAAAACTTAATAGAGGCTCGACCTAGAATTCAGCCGAACCACAATACAATACTCTCTCGCCGACGGGCGGGGCACGACTGGCATGATGGGCTGTCGCACTGGTGCCACCGTGGCGGTCTATATAACTAGTCCCAATATGGCGGACACATTTATGTAAGACAAGCGAACAGAAATAAGAGACGATAGATTGTATATCGAGGTTTTCGGTACCAGTCAGCAAGGGATACATCATGCTGATGTCAATATGTAATTGACGTCTTAGTACAAATTTACTGTTTACATTTACCGCGAATGCAGTACACAATAAAATATTAAATTAATATATATTATTATTATTTCATCAATAATCAAATTAATTTTTCACGTTAAATGTCACTGAATCAATAATAAAAGCTCATGTTTCATTTAAATATCAGACAACTTTTATATGACGTTGTCAAATCATGATAACAAATTTGTTTATGATGAACGATTGAAAACACAAATCCAACCAATTTTGTATCAAAATACGAGTACTAATATCACGCTCAGGATCCCAGCTCTTTATTTATGGGCTTGGTATGTGGAGCATGCTTGCTTAGAATTGTTCTTTTTTCATATTCCTTTTTGTAAGACTTTATGTTAACAGGTCTTTAATACTTTTCTAGATGAAAACGTGCAAGTGATAAAGGTGGGTCTGGATTCGACTACCGGCCCTGGTGGTGCTCTTCAGGCCACGTTGATAGGTCTGCTGAGAGGCACCAGATACAGCCTGGCTGTTAGTTGCTACAATAGCGCAGGGGCTGGACCTCCTAGTGCACAGCTTTACCACTCCACACCACAAGGAGGTAAGGTATCCATATTCTTAGTAAAGTAATTCATATTCTTAATCATCATCATCAGCCTGTATCTGTCCACTGTTGAACGTAAGCCTCCCGCATGATTCTCCATCCACTTCGATCCTTCGCCTTCCGCATCCAAGTCACTCCCATTATTCTTCTTATTTCGTCAGTCCATCTTGCAGGGGATCGGCCAATGCTTCGTTTACCAGTTCTTGGGTGCCACTCCGATACTTTTCTTCTCCATCGACCTTCGTCTCTTCGACAGATATGTCCTGCCCATTGCCACTTGAGTGTGCCTATTCGTTGGGTAGCATCCACTACTTGAGTTCTTCTGCGTATTTCCTCGTTTCGGATACTATCTTTTAGCGACAAGCATGGATCTCTCTTTAAGACATTTGCGGAATTGTTCTTATTACTTGTATTTATTTACATTATTATATTATATACATTAGTATACTACTTTTTACAGTCCCATCAGTGTCTCCCGATAGCTTGGAGTGCTCTGCCGTGTCAGCGACTTCGCTTCGCATCAGCTGGAACCCCATACCTGCGCACCTGCAAGGGGGAGCCATGCTGGGGTACACAGTCATGTTCACCAACGAAGGTAAGAAAAACACGGCAAAAGATGTGACCATGCTTGGTTACGCTTATAAAAAACTACTCTTCAAAAAAAACAGGAAATACTTATTTAAATCAGTCAGTTTGTTGGATACACAAGGTAGCCAAGACCTGTTGAAATTATGCAGTTATATTTGAACATGATAGAAGTTTGCGCTGCCAATCGATTGCTGTTATGAATGATTTTTTTTTTATGTAAACACATACAGGAGAATACCGACAGATGGTGATAGTAAATTTTTTTGAAGTTTCATCTGTGGAATTCTATGACGCTTACCATGGTGTATATGGCTAAACGCTGCATGTGGAGTGTTGATCCGCCAACGTCATAGACTACAGCCCGAGATTCACGCATCATCCTTTATTATTACAGGAATCTACTATGAATGGGTGGTCTTCACGGGACGACTTTCGTCTACCACCAATTTTAATTGATAGGCTATAACTGGCATTTTACGGGTGATGGATCAAATTCACACCAACCGAAGGTATTTTAGAGCTCATATATCGATTAAAAATCCTTTTTATTTTAATCTCCGTCGGGAATCGAACCCACGACCTTTGGTTTGCAAAGCAAACGCTTTACCATTGAGCTATGACCGCCGGCCTATGATAATGATATAGATTTGTAAATATTTATTAGAATATTATTTAATTTTTTCAATATTCTAATCTACTTTTATTGACTATATTGCAATATTATTTGTAATTAAATGTACACATACTGTAATACATCAAATTCTTTATACGCATCAATTCGTTGAGAAAAAATATCGGCAGAAGTGGGATGCGAACTTGCGAGCCTTGGAACCAACCCTTGCTCATGTTCATTACCCTAGACCACTCAACCATCTTCTGCCAGAACTGTTGCGCGGAATAAGTTGTATGGATACTATTGTTACCATCATATAACGATAGGTGTCTATATGATGGTAACAATGGTATAAATACAACTTATTCCGCGCGACAGTTCGGGCAGAGGATGGTCGAGTGGTAATGAACATTAGCAACGGCTGGTTCCAAGGCTCGCAGGTTCGCATCCCGCTTCTACCGATATTTTTTCTGAGCTAATTGATGCGTATAAAGAATTTGATGTTTGTATGTGTATACTTGTATATGTATATTTAATTACGAATGATAGTGAATTTAAATTGATTTTGCAGAAGGGGAGCAGCAGAATATGTCCGTGTCTCATAGTTCTGCCCAGCTGGAGGGTCTTCGCAAGTTCACCAACTATACCGTGACGGTGGGAGGACGCTGTGCTCAAGGATTGGGACCACTTGCCACGACCATCGTCTGCGCCACTCAAGAGGACCGTGAGTAGTTCACACAAGAACGCTTTTACACTGCAGGATAATGCAATCAACTCAGTGATTCACTCATTCAGATTATGTACAGATAGCAATTGATAAGTGCAATGGAAGTACCTTATGAATAACTCTGGCAAGGAGTCATAGCAGTCGATGGTTAATAAAACAATGGGCTCAGGCGGAGAATGGTCGTGTGGATAGCGCGGTTGTAGAATAGAGCAAAGGTTGCAAGGCTCATGGTTCGAATCCCGCGTCTGCCGATATTTTTACTGAATGAATTGATCCTCCTTATAACAAGAAGAACCGACGGTCCCAAAGAAGTTCATTGTGTCTAAAAGGTGGCGCTTTATGGATAGCTAATTTTTTAACTAAATTAAATGAGTTGAATATATTGTTAAAAGCGCTGTGTTCTGCCATGAACTGAGTAGTGCGGTAATAAGAGTTTATCTTTTTAGCAGTGAATTAAAAATTATTATCCGGGAAGGGCAGAAGAGCTGTTCTATAAATGGCTTATCCTCCAAATCAACAAAAGATGACGTCTTTCTTAATAGGCTGGATATGTGATCCCTCTGAATTTTCAATCCACATTTAAATTCAAGATTAAAAATGGAGTCTAGAATATTATTTAGTATATAAAGATTATATTCTTTTAAGTTAATAATACCAATTAGTGAAACAGATTCAGCTAACTGTAAGTTTAAATAAATTTTGTGGTAATGCTATAACATTTATCATGTATTTTAGTTCCCGGAGCTCCTGCTGACATCAAAGCCCTTGTTCTGACATCCACTTCATTGGTGGTGAGCTGGTTGCCTCCAGAGAACCCCAACGGGCGTCTGTCACATTACATGCTGTACTTGCGGCCAGTAACCGGGTAAAAATCTTCTTATTATCATGAAAATACGCAGGAATCTTGTAGTACACAAGATATATTAAATGTGTCTTTTGTAGGGGTGGCGGTATTCAGAGCTACCGCGTGGGACCCACCAGTGAAGGTTTAGGCCCCGGTGGCCTGGCTCATGCGGCGCGTGGCCTGGTTCAAGGAAAGCGATACGAGGCATGGGTCACAGCAGCCAGTGGAGCTGGCGAAGGAGAACCTTCGCGGCATGCGATAGCCGAACCTTCAGATAGAGGCAAGGATACTTTTTTGTCACTTACATGATCTTGAGTGATATTTGTGATGTTACAATGTTATATTATGTATGTAATGTTTCAGTGGCGGCTGGCGTAGCTTCTTTAGGCGGACGAGTGTGGGCGGGAGCTGGTAGCGCCCCTCGTTTGCCCTGCCGCGCTTTAGGAAGCCCTCAACCACGCACTGTTTGGTACCAAGACCATCGAGTCATCACGCACCACCCGCGCTTCACCTTGGCGGCTGACGACAGTCTGCTCATCCACGGTAAGAGTAGCACAACTAATTGCGAAGAGTAACGGCAATCTTCACATACAGCATGCTCATAATCGCTTGTATGTTGCAGACATTGACTTGACGCTGGAGGGTAACTACACCTGCCAAGCCAAGAATCTTTTCGGGTTCGACAGCGTGTCTTACTTGGTGGGGGTGCTGCTACCGCCTTCGGCACCAGCTCTTCGCGTGTCACCAGCTCAACAAGCACTGTTGTTGCAGTGGGCGCCGCCCCCCAACACAGGTGTCAGCCCTCGACAAGGCTCCAAAGAACGCCAGGTGCCCATCACGGGTAAGTGCTGCTGCTAGTGCAGTCGTACTAATAGGCATGTTACCGTGTTCTAACATGCGTCTCCTTACAGGCTACACGCTGCGCTGGAGACAGATCGGCTCTTCTTCTTGGCAGACTGAGTTTGCTGCAGGAGGCGGTCCAGGTAGCCGACGCCTAAGCGGGTTGCGTTGCGGCACGCAGTATGACGTGCAGGCTTTAGCTACCAGCAGTGCGGGAGTTTCAGGCGCGGCCAGCGCGCGCGCCAGCACGCTAGGAGCAGGTATAATATATACCCTGTCATTTAATTAAAAATTCAGAACGAAGACATCTTTAGAACAACTCGAGTAGTAAGTGCAACTTAAAGAATTGGCCACACTCAATGGACAATGGGCGGAATACATTTACCTTAAAGACAATAGTCAATGCGGTAGAAAATATTTGGATTGGGCAGAACATAAAGAAAGATGAAAACTCTTGCGAAAGACCTACGTCTTACAGAGAAGATCTCGTGTCAACAATACTGGCTTTAGACGAAGAGTATATACGACGTCAAAGCTTTGACTTATGCAAGAGTTTGCAAGTTCGATACCCGGTGAATTTTATCCCTGATTATAGAATCCATTGATGAAGTTGTTACTTCAACTGGCTGGAAGGACGACAAAATAATATTCATACTAAAGCATATATATCAATATATTAGTCATTTCCTCTAAAGATTTCACGTGGCTGGACAACGTACGAGTATATCCGTAATTTGTGCAACCTATAGCTTTACTCTAAACTTTAAAATACATAGATTTTCCAAACAGTAGCGCTAGCTTACTATTTAAGCTTTTTAATTGAGATTCCAATGTTTATTTATTTGTATTCGAAGCTATTTGATTTCCTGACCATGATCATTACTCAAACTTAATTAACACGTACACTTGTATTATTACAGCAATGGCGGCTCCCCTTGGTTCAGAGTGGATATGGAGCAATTCCTCTCACCTGGTGCTGCAAACTGGCAGCTGGGCTGACGGCCGCTGCGGTCCACCAAGATGGAACGTGGACTATAGACTGCTCTCCACCAGGCAGTGGGTGCAACTCGGAGATACCACCGCTTCGGTAACATGAATATACTAACATCCCCCGTCTTATTAAAGTGACTCCAGATCGCTGGATTCTCATTGGAATGCGAGGTGGATGTGCGGGTATTAGGAGCAAGTCACCATAGCAAAGAACTTTTCGATAAGCAGATTTGTCATTTAGACGCCCGGGACACAGAGAATCTTGTTTACGTCACAGTACCTAGATGGAGAGCGACAACCACTGCTCCTGAAAACTATATAGCGGCCATATTTGGAACAGCCGCTCCCGCATGACATAGAGCAACCAAATAACCAAAATGGCCCATGCAAAAACTGCGTCTATTTAAATCTAAAACTTTTATATATGTGCGTGTCAGGCAAGCGAACAAAAATAAGACACAAAAGATTGCACATCGAGGCTTTTCGGCACCAGTCTGTTAGGGCTTTATTGAACTGCTATCAATACCATTTGCTTCGTCTATTACACTTGCCAATCATAGAGTTAAGGAGACTTTGTATTCTCATGCATCTAACGTCTGTTCTTCCAGGATGATGGTAGGTTGGTACTAGCAGGCTTGCAAGCAGCGCGCTGGTACCAATTGAGGGTCACTGGAACCAACCAAGCCGGTCCAACCACTGCGCAGTACACCATATCAACCAAAACTGTGGATGGAGGTAATACGCCAAAAGCATCATCATCATCATTAACCTGCCCGCTCCCCTAACTGGAGCATATGACATGCACCAATGGCCTGGAACTCACTACCGGAAAGCATAAGAGAGCTCAAAGCGGAGACATCCTTCAGAAGCAGACTCAAGACCCACCTTTTTACTCAGAGAGGCAAAGAAGCGCTTTTGGAATGATCATTCGGTCATAAAAGAGCGCTATACAAATACTAATATAAAAATAATAATAATTCACGAACTGCCACCAAAAAGCACCATCCTCGCCTCATCCCATGTCATCCACCGAGTACATTCTATGTATAATTACATACGACCTTCCAGGATACCGCAAGCTCGGGCTTTACAGTTGTTGTTTATGCTCTCCTGCGGCATCTTTTATACGTGTCCCAACCAGATCCACCTTAGCCTCTTTAAACTATAGTATTGAAGGCTACCTAGTCCGCTCTTTCACCTTGTCATTCATCATAAATTCAAGCCATCGTACCTCCAGTATTGTACGCAGGCATCTGATCTCGAACCCTATTATACGATTGCATTGCCTCTTAACAAGTTGCCAAGATTCACTACCGTAAAGAAGAGTGAGGGCAATGCAGGCGCTGAACGCCCAGTACTTTGTTTTAATAAATCCCTACATAAGGATAGCAAATTCTGCGTGCATATTAAAGAAATGACCACGCCCCGGTTCGAGTTATCCAATGGCGTGCTACAAGGCTGCATACTCACTCCGTTTCTCTTCACCCTCGTTAATATTTGCATCATATAATAATTCAAATGTCAATCGTGGCTTACGAAACAAATAACTATTATTAATTTTGAATGAAATTTCAATTTCAGAGGAGATAGGTCCTCCCAGCGACTCCATGGACACGAGCGTGCTTGTGATGGTCTGCAGTTGTATCCTGCTGCTTCTGTGTATGCTAGTCTGCATATTTGCTGCCATTCAGAAGCACAGGTTTGACACCTTTCACAACAACAGTTTTATCAGAACCTTCAATAAAAGATTTCTAAAATTTGATTAAAAGACGGAGCAAGTCCATTAAATTGATCTCAGATGTTCACCATTCACTTGAAAAAACATTTAAGCCGCTTGATAAAGCAAACGATCGTTATATCATAAGCATTTGCCGACACTTTCATCAAAGTAGTGAAAGTTGTATGACAAATAGGTAATAATTCAATATTCACGGGAACATAGTGTTCATAAACACGGACTAATGGACAGGGATTAAAAAGGATTTTTTTTTTCAATCGCATGTAGGAGAGAACAACCGATTGTGACCAGTATATTCTATGAAGTTCAGCCAGGGTGGCTAGACTTCGCAAGCGGAAAAAATGTGTTGTGTTTGGTTTAGCGAAATTGCAAGTGTATGGTGTATTGATTTATTTCTTGAAGAGATCCAGATTGTATTGACGTCCCCCCGTCTTTAAAAAGAACGACTAGTCGCGGGTCGTCACGTGGCCGCGTGGAGGAAGGATGCAGGAGCAGATTAACAACACAAAAAACTTGTTTTTGAAGCACAATTCGCATTTATTTTTATTAGAGACTTGGTTTTTCGTCCGACCGATATGACGTTCGCCGGCCGGACGAAAAGTTAACTGACAATTACTGGAACACTGTGACATCCAGCGCTGCCAAGAAATCATGGCAAATTAAAGATGACAGTTGCACCAACATGAAATGCAGCAACTGTCAAAACAATTAAAATGCCGTATGCAAACGCCGTGTAATATTATATGATTAAAACTAACATTATTGGTGTGCATGTCAGGCGAGCGAACAAAAATAAGAGGTAAAAGTTCGTTTTATCGAAGCTTAACGGCATCAGCCTAAAAAATCTATATCATGCTGATATCAGTATTATAGAAGAAACAAACGCTGGAAAAACATTCTAGAGCTTACTGTTGGCATTTGGGAAAGAAATGTGAAAACTACAAATTCTTCGTCGACACTCATTTACCCTATACGGATGCTTCGCAAGTGTAAGACGAGTTTATCTCTTGTGGGGAAAAAATCAATTATTTTCAGAAAAGCAACGACCGTGGTAATAACGGTACGAAATACTAAGTGAGCCAATTTTCTAAGTGTTTTATTATATGCTGTTTAAACGTAAGTGTATGATTATTTATCGAACGAACTTCTCCTCTTTCAACCGAGTCAATTTCATTTAGAAGGTATATTGGGATTCCTATCCAAATATGATCTATGTATTCAAGGTTGGGGCGAATTTGTCATTTTTTGTATAGAAAAAAAAATGTTTGTCAGTGACATATCTACATGATCTATAAAGCACGCCAAATTTTTTGGGTGCCGGATGCGTTTTAGTGGTCTTTTCTAAGCATCAGTTATGTTTAATGAACTTTTTTATTTTCAGGCATAAAATGCTATGTGGTAGTGCTCCATCCTATAAGACCAACAGCGCTCCAGCTATGCCACGATCTGAGAGTGAGCAACTACCTGGACAGAGACTGTACAGTTCACCCATCTGCACATCCAAGCCCAGCAAAGGAGGCACAGGTACAATAAAATAATAATACAACTCACATCAGACAGCCTTAAAAAGCGTCAGAAAAATTTACAACAACATTCTTTTAATCATCTCTGTCAATAGTGTGTTACGAATAAATGGGTTTATGTACCAACAATGCATATTTTCATTGATACAAATTTAGTATTCCGTTCTGCGTTGGGGTGGTCCGTCAGGGTAATGTTGCCACAACACCATTTCACATGAATGACAAGCGTATACTGAATGTTACACCATATCGTGCAACTACATGCGCTTTGTCTCCAACTCTTATTTTCCTCGTGACGTCCAAATTTCTGATTAAGTAATGGATATAGAGACCCAACAAATAAGAAACGTTCCATCGCTGTCTGCGTCATTTGAAGTTAATGAATGGTCTGTTTTGTAAGATTCAATATGTATGCAAAGTAAGTCATAACAGGTAGGACATATTGCTTACATACTTTAAATTTCAGGTCTATAGGTTTACTAATCTTAAATATGTACTTTAAAAATGTCTTACACGTTACTCATTTAAACTTTAAAATTAGTAATATCATCTAAATACTAGTTTCATCATTTGCTTTTAAAGCCGTTTCTTTCTCACAAGATTAATTTAATATATATTCATGATTCTATTTATTTCTTTTACTGAATTTTGATCTACGAACTGACCATGTTTTTGATACAACCTTTGGCCTAAAATAAGTTATGAGTCACTGCTCTAAGGTGTAATGATCCTAATTTTCAGAAATGTTCGAGATAAGCCCCTACGCCCAATTCACAATGGGATTCCAAACATATGGACACGCCGAGAACCAAGATAGACCAGGATATGTGAAGACTAAACATGGAGTCTACAGCACGGGAGGTTAGGAATCATTCAATAACTAATCGATTTTATTTTAATACTAGTACATATATCTACAATAACTTAAGCATCTTAAATACAAATACAGTTGTACCTCGATATAAGAGTTTAATTCGTTCCGCAACCTTGCTCCTATCTCAAAGCATATTTCCCCATTGAAATTAATTGAACAAAAATATGCTTTGACAGCGAGAGCACACTGATAACTAATTCCAAACCGTGGCTGGGGGTTGACTGATTATTAATTATTTATAATAATCAGTCAACATAGTTAAACAAAAATTTTGGAAATAATGATGATTTTAACATAAACTTGCATATTTTCTGAAATTCGCATTTATTAGCATCTATTCCAAATTTTACCATCTATTTCGCATCTATTGCAAAATGCTAAAAATACGTGTCTCTAGTGATAAGGCAAGGACATATTGGCAGCTAAATTTATAGCGGTAGTTAGTAACAACCGTATTCTCCAGCTAGGAAGCGGATATGAAATGATGATGTTTTGGTTGCTTTGTCGTGGTTCTTTGGGAATACCCAAAATCTGATTACTCACTGTACTCGTAATAACGAGTACAGTAAATAATGATGTGAAAAGATTAATGTCTTCAAATAAACAACTGATATATATATATATTGACATCAGCGTGATATAGCCCTTGCTGACTGGTACCGAAAACCTCGATATACAATCTTTAGTCTCTTGTTTTCATTCGCTCATCGGACACGCATGTGTTGTCATTTTATAATGCCGTTAGAAGGACTAGTTACATAGATCGCCACTTGCAGCGCTGGGTGTCACCGACCACGGCGCTCGGTGCCTAGTCAGTTGTGTGCCGACCGCGACTATAGGTCGTATTAAGGCTGGCCCGGCATGTTATTCCGATAGGGCCGGAAGTTTGTAAAGTTTATCATGAAAATATATGTGCTTCTGGAAAAGTCTGTGTGTTGTTCTTCTGCTCCTCATCCCGCCACCACGCAATTTAATAACGAACTTAGAGAGGAGGATGTCAATATCAACTGTTTTTTACAAATTAATCGGCATTGTAGTATACAATCACATTAATCTTCATTGCTTTGTGTCATACTTCAGATTTTTAATCTGTAGTAGATAAATCAGTACTTCAAACAATCATGAATAGTTTGTATGTTTCATTAATCTGTTGTGACATTCCTGACATTTTTGTTGTTATTTTATTGACTATCATAAGTAATGAATCATTGCAATTTGACTAGATGGCTCATAGACTAAGGAACGCTAAGAAGCGATTCTAAAATTGATTAAAATTATATTTATATTCAATAGATAAGATATTCGTCTAAGCTTATGACTAATACAAGATTTTATCTAATACGTCCTGTATTTTAAGTGACTTTTTTAAATCAATTGATCAAAACTGAGAACATCATATTCAATGATGTAGATAAGTAATTTGAACAAAAAAAAAGATTCCGGATTGAAATTATGAATATGCTTATAATATTAAAATAATTTTAATTAAAAAATAAAGAAGTAAAAAATATTTAGTTTTGATTCATATTTATTTAACGATAACATGTTTCGGCCTCCCTGGAGACCATCTTCAATAATACTTCAATAACTTACTACAATAATAATATACTAACTAATAATATATAGAGTCCGCCATCTAACGTTTTTTTTTCAACTAGTGCTTATTTCGTGAATGGTAACATTTAGCTCATGTCTGATTTGACAGATAATTAGTTTTATCCTTCTGCTGAACGAATATGGTTGTGTATACGCTTGAACAATGCTGGAAAATATTTCGACATTACTTTGAAAATCATGGTAATGTTGCAGAATGTGAGAGAATCACCGTCAGCTCCGTATGTTCGTTATCTTGTGAAAAAAGTGAAAGAAACTGGCATCCTCATCAATAAACCAAAGCGTGAAAAGCCAAAAACAGTGCGTACACCCGAGAATATTGCTGCTGTGGCAGAAAGTGTGCGTGAAGCGACATCAATGTCAATTCACCGTCGTTCTCAACAATTGAACATTTCGGAACAATTTTTTTGTCACAAAAATTGAAGAGGAGGATATTGGCAACATTTGGTTTCAACAGGACGGCGCTACGTGCTACACAGCTGAAGCTACACTCGATGTTTTGCGCCCTGTTTCAAAATAAAAAAAGTTATTTGGTGGACCCACGTATATAAGCTTCAAGACATACTCTACGACCTGAATGAAGCGTCGAACAAAATTGGTCTGAAAATGAACATGGATAAAACTAAAGTCATGATAAATAGTCATATTTCCCAGACGTTTGACCCGATCTCCATTAGAGGAACAAAAATAGAGGTTGTAAATGACTATACTAGGACAAATAATACAACTAGGACTAAATCACTTCTTAAAATAAATCGACATGCGTATACAACTGGGATGGGCAGCATTTGGATAACTAAAGTACATTTTTAAAGCGAAAATTCCGCAGTGTCTTCAAACTAAGACGTCTAACCAATGCATCTTCCCTGTCGCAGAGACGTGGAATCTTACAACAAATCTTACACATAAAATAAAGGTCACCAAGCGTGCTATGGAGAGATCCATGCTCGGAGTGTCGCTATAAAATCCAAAACGAGGATATCCGCAGAAGAACTCAAGCAGTGGAGGCTGCCCAATGAATAGGCACACTCAAGTGGCAGTGGGCAGGACATATCTGTCGAAGACGACGGTCGATGGAGAAGAAAAGTATTGGATTGGCGCCTAAGAACTGGAAATCGAAGCATTAGCCGACCCCTAGCAAGATGGACAATTTGAAAATGCTACAGATATTTTTCTTCCATATATAGATAGCTTATGGAAGAATATGAATAATGGAATTCCACCAAAAACTATAATTCTTATAATTTACTTTTCAGATACTAGTTTCCAGGCATGCTCAGAATCTGATGATAGTGACAGCCTGTCAAAGTCAGCCACCATTGCTAAGGGACCGAACAGTTGAGTACTTTTTTCTTTTATTTTATTTTGTGATACGATGATCGATGCCATTTAAAATGACAAACAGTCTTACTTTCATTTTAAAGTTTGGTGTATTAACATTTTGAAATCAGCTCGAAATAGCATTTGCAGGCTGGTGCCTAAAAGCCTCGATATACAATCTTTCGTCTCTTATTTTTGCTCCCTCGTCGGACACGCATGTGTCGCGTTATTACTTGTTTGACAGGAATAGTTCTATAGACCGCCACTATATTAATGTCGGCGCTACGTTTCCATCGACTACGGGCGCTTAGTGGCCAGTCGTGTAAATGGCTGTCCGAGGCGTGACGACACGGCACTATCGGTCCCGGCAGATAACTGAAAGTTTGTCAATTTTAAACTTAAATATATGTCAATGTGCTTCTGAAAAAGACTTTGTGTTGCTCATATGCTCCTCATTCTTCTACCACGCGTTCTAATATCAATCCCGGCTACGTGAATTCGCCTTTTCTCTAGTTACAGGGATTGGCACCCCACGCTGGGTGCCGAAATAACATTCCCGTAACTTTTACAAAAAAACAGAAGGACGTTTACATATATTTGTTTAAAATTGACAAACACTGGTATTCGGCTCAGGTCACGGACAATGAACGATCCATCTCCGTTGAGAGCCGAGCCGAAGTGAATCGGAGCGCTTCGTAATACCGCAGCGCCCTGCTATCACCTGTCGGGCTTTTGACGAATTATCTTCTGACAAAACAACTAAAATAGCGACACATCCGTGTCCGACGAGCGAACAAAAGACGAAAGACTGTATATTTAGCCTTTTCGACACCAGCCTGCAAGGGCTATATCGAGCTGATATTAATTTATAACCACTTTTTTATTTATAAACATGTTGTAAAATAAACCATAGTTTCATCTAAGGATTTCAATAAATTATCTATTGTTGGATAAACAAAAATAAATTGATTTTTAGGCTTCTCTACGGATATGAACATATTTATTCTTTTTTATATTACTTTTATAAAAAATTATAATATACAAACTCTGAATATATACTATAGAGACATCTATTGTTATACGATGGTAACAATAGTATAAATACATTATCTTTCGCGTATCTATTCAGGCAGATAAATAGTCGAGTGGACTGCGTGGTGTGTAGAACGGAGCAAAGGTTGCAAGGCTCGTGGTTCGAATCCCACGTCTGCCAATATTTTTTCTGAATGAATTGATACATACAAAATTTAATGTATAACTATATGTGTATATTTAATTATTAAACCTATTTCTTCACATATTCTGCCTGTCTTTAACAACAATTAAATTTGTTCTATTTTCAGAAATGTGCAGAGTTCAGTACCACAGGTAGCATGAAGGTTACTTCTCCGATAGACCCAATCAAACACCTTACTTTAAGAAACACTAATTCAATATCATTCAATGATTAGCCAAACCATACTAAAAGTATTATTAGGTAATAACATAACATGCATCAGTTATTTGTGTATTAAATATATAAATATGCTTGCATAAGCATACCAACAGATAACTGCGACTAAAGCTTTTCAACGGTTTTTTATCCAAATTTGTATATTGTTCCCTTGAAGAAACTTCGTAATATAACAAAACAGTTCTTACTATTTTTGAGTTATTAATTGTATTATTTATGAATTGATTGGATAAAATTCTTTATTATTTTATGAAATTAAAAAAAAAAACATTAAGCTATTATGCAAACAAAGCAGAAGTACTGAAGTATTAGAGAGTACCCAACGAATAGGCACACTCAATTGGCAATGGGCTGGACATATCTGTCGAAGAGACGACGGTCGATGAAGATGAAAATTATTGGAGTGACGCCCAAAAACTGGCAAACGAAGCATTGGCCGAACCCTGCAAGATGGACTGACGAAATAAGAAGAATAGCGGGAGTTGTCTGGATGCGGAAGGCAGAGGATCGAAGAGAATGGAGACTCATGCGGGAGGCTTACGTTCAACAGTGGACGGATACTGGCTGATGATGATGATGATTATGGAGAAACGCGTATATGCTTTAATGTGGAATGGAAAGAATGTTTGGCATCTTCATATGGTTTTTTTTATTATTATAGAAACATAATTTATTTGTTTACTCTAATAAAAAATAATTATAATGAACATGGAATCTTTCTGCAAGATAACAATGATATTAAAATCAATATTACTAATTTTTTGACGAAAAATATATTTAATTTTTCCTGTAGTTTTTTAATTATTCATTTTAAATTATCAGGAACTGAACCGGGTTTCCAATAATATCCCTAGACCTTATAATTTACTTTATCAAGTATTTGCATGTCCTAGTTTCGACACTCCAAAGGGGCTTCTTGATATTCAGCCAAAATAACAAAGAGCATCAAGATATAGAGTAACTTTAATTTATTAAGGGATAAACAAGGCTTGCTTCTCATATTGTGATGATATTACATAAATAATTAAACCAAAAGGTATATATGTTGATAAACATGGAACTGGAATATAATTAAAACATAATATTGTAATATTAATTCATGTTAATATTTTATAGACTTAATGTCAAACTTATTAACCTTTTATTTTGTATGTTTTTACTGCTGAATTTGGGATTAATGAACATTGTTTTGAACCTTGTGAGACAAATTGTTATATTTTCCGAAATTTCGTTAAATATATTTTATTTTGAAGAGAAAAATATCACCATTTTTCATAATCAAACCGTTTCAAAAAGATTTTTAAAATTAGCCAGTTAAATATCATTGCCAAATATTTGAAAACAAATTATAGAAGTAAAATTATAGATAATTTTAAAACATTCTAAAATGGAATAAAATCAGTACTGCCATCTGTCGACCGCAAATTAAAATAAAAAAGCAAAAATAAATAAACAAATACAATTACATATACTTATTTAAATAAAACTTCGCCTAAAACTAAACCTGTACGTATCATAGTAAATGTTTGTAATTCAATGGTACAGCCATATAATGTGCCAAATAATTTTATATACCTATTCTATATTATTTGTATGATACAAATTACTATCACAGTATTCGAGTATTATGGTCATAATTTATTTTTCATTTTATATTGAACATATACAATTATTTTTGTAGATATTTTAAAATATTATGTTTCAACTAAAGGTTTTAAAACAATTATCCATGCAGATATTTAATTTTTCATTTCAAGTTGTCTACAGACCTTTTCAGAAGGCTTCATTGGCCTTTGATTAATTATCATTTATTTCACTTCTAGCATTTAATAAATTAACTACTTACATCATACGATTACCGATTAACCTTTTGTCAAACTGGTCTGTACCTAGCTTTAAATAAATAATATTTTTTTGGTAAGTACAGAAAGATACAATGTGTAATATTATTGATCTCTGATTTTGTGCACTAATTTTCACATAGTAACATTGATTTATTAGATAATAATATTTAATCAAATAATACTTTAAAAAAATGTGTACATATTTATCTGTGAGAATGATATGGTATCAAAAGGATGGGGAAGTCTAGTAAGAAATTATCGGTCGTGCATAAACTACATTGTTTTTTTTACACTGTGTATTGAAAATCAGGTCATCATTCAAGGGAATGTAATAAAAAAATGACAAGCAAGATTATGAGAGCTTTAGTGTGAAGTCTATTTTTTTCATTTATATTTTGTGAGATTGTGTGACTATACAATAGGATATAGAATACAAAATGACTATTAATCGAATTGGGTTTTCTACTATGATTGATTTGACTTGATCACTGATGTGAAAATGGAGAATCGAAGATGTTTTTTTATGTAAGCACATACAGGAGAATACCGACAGATGGTGATAGTAAAGCTAAAGTCTCATCAGTGGATTAATTGACGCTGACGATGTTACATCTGGTTAAGCGCTGCATGTAGAGCAGGGGTCGTCAAAATTTTTATGCCTAACGCCCACTTTTGCCTATTTTTCATGGTAAAATTTCCCTACCGCCCACCAACCTCGCTATATTTCAATTCAGTATATGGGTGAAAAAAAATCTAGTAGGAATGTAGGAGATTTAAAAATCGCCCACCGCCCACCACGGAAGCCCGTATCGCCCACTAGTGGGCGGTATGAACCAGGTTGACGACCCGTGATGTAGAGTGTCGATCCCCCAACGTCATAGACCTGATGCATCATCCTTATTATTACAGGAATTTACTATGAATGGGTGGTCTTCACGGGTCAACTTTCGTCTACCACCAATTTTAATTAATAGGATATTATTAGCATTTTACGGGTGAAGGATCAAATTCACACCAACTTGGGGTATTTTAGAGCTCAAAAATCGATTAAAAAAAATCTCCGTTGGGGATCGAACTCACGACCTATGGCTTGCCAAGAAAACGTTTTGATCATTGAGCTATACCCGCCGGCAAACTATTCTACCATTTGTTTTGGAAGGCTTTAAAATATAAAAATAACATAATCTCTAGAGTGTAATGGAAAACAAATGGTGTGTATAGATGTCATGCTAAAGTGGCAACAGTGATATTTCTGCCATCATGATGCTAGTTAAGGATGAAGAAAATACCAAAATGTTTAAAGCCTTAACTCTATGAGGGATCGGAAAAGTTTAAATGACAAATATACTCTATGTGTAACTTGTATTATATACATAAAACTGATATTTTAATAACACTAAAAATATATTATTTTTGAGGAAATTATTCCGGATTTGATCTCTCTTTGAAAACTAAAATGTTATTCATTAAACATCAAAAATTACAAATAACAAATCAAATATTCATGCATATGATAGTGCAACAACAAAAATTCGGCAGAGGTTCCCTCTCATGGCTATGGTCAAAGCTTATAAAACATGCTCGACTGAGTACCTTTCGGTTCTATCTGGATCTGGAGGTGCAGCGATGTGCTGCTTTATATCACCTTCCCATAAAGCTTTGTGCTGATGCCCTTACGGCCGCATGGGAAAAACGTTGGTCATCTTCTATCAAAGGTAGAACTACCTTTCTGCTCTTTCCAGTCATTTACTTCAAACTAACTGCTAAATGGATAAGCCCTGATCACTGGTCTACCCAACTAATGACTGATTATTCTCATCTAATTTAGTTTCAAACCCTAGTTGCCCCTGTGGCGCCCCCTTCCAGACCTCAAAGCACATTCTCTGGGAAATCTACGCATTCACCATTTTCGCTTGTATTTTCGGTGAGAAAATCTATCTTCCATCTCCATCTCTCTACAATCCGTGAATGCGATTCTAATCTCTTTCACGCCTTTTTTTAGCACTTCTGTGCAGTGGCCACAATTGTTCAGAGGGGACTCCCACTAGACTTATCAGTTGCTAGCTGGTCATAATCTGAATGAGCGCATCATCAAGGAGACTTAACTGTCCTCCGGTGTAATGCAGGTGTGAGGCGAGTAAAGTCCAGTCCACTGCAACAATAAAAAACTATTCAAATGAGCAGCATAATGTGCACTGCTGCATCAAATATTGTAAAATTGTGATGTAAAATTGTACGACATTATCCTTTGTTATTGGTAGTTAGTTGCCTGATTCTTCTTACGTTGCATTTGTGGATATACATGTGAACAACTTTATATACAATCTTACAACATTGAAACAATAAGTATATCAATTAAAAACTGTTGCAAAATATATTGTCAGCGAAATTGCTCATGTAAATAACAGTTTAATTATAATATTTATGAATATATAAAATAACATAATATTTTACTTTTATTCAATTCTGCAATAGAAAAAAGAATTTCTAGTCAATGTATTCATTTCTATAACATTAGGTAATGATTGTATCAAATTAATATATAAGTATATAAACAAATATAATAGCACCAAATATAAATGTAAACCTTTGATTATTAAAAGTTGAAAATTAAGTAATCTAATATATTATAATTATATGTAATGTGTTTTCAATGATCTATTTACATTTAATGTACGATCGCATATTTCTTTTTTTAGTTCCTCTAAGACTGATTTATAATAAGAACTATAAATTTTATGTAGATTTGTTGATTTTTTATATTGAAATTTTTATTGTGTACATAGTTATATTGTTCGATGAATCAAGAAATATATTATAATACAATTTAGCTCATTTGTTTTATTTTTTATTAACTAAATGGAAAATTATCAATGAAATTCAAATTCGATTTTTTTCGAAGAAGAACAAAAATAATAAAGTCTTAAAACATAACAATTGGTTATTTCGTTTTTAAAACAGATATCAACTTTATAATAAAACTATTTACAAAAATTATTAAAAAGTCCCAAAGCTCGCTTAACAGAAGACTCCACGAAATTACTTCGATAAATAAATTCGTGGAGCTCATGTCGAAACTGGGCTTCTCTCACGTGGAATATATCAATATTCGAGGCGATATGGTTGATCAGTCTGATCAATCTCCCAAAAGGCAAAGTCAGGGACCAACAAACCGATTCATAACAAAATATCAGGATTACTAGTTACTACTAGTTCTAAACTCATTATATCCCAACATACCCCGTATAAAGTTAAATGGGTACAGCCACAGATAATATACATACATCCTCATGTAAAGAAACCTCAGAAATTTCGTCTGAACTCTCTCCAACATGAGATCATATTTATACTCATGGGGATCCCAAATAATGGATCCGCTCTCAAGTATGCTACGAACCAATGAATTGAACTCGTACAGTACGATCAGTATTCTAGTGCTCGAGAAAGTCCTGGCACTAAGAAGAACAAATCCTAACATCTTAAGTTAGTGAAGGCCCAAATATATTTATTATCGTTGGATTAATGGAGTTAAGTTTGGGTTTTTAGTTTAGTTTGGGGTAATTGAAGAAAATTTCAAGATTGAGAAAAGAAAAGTAATGGACAAATGAAGGGACAAAAAACTCGTCGGAGAGGACCAGATTATTTTTATACATTTAGAGAGACATGGCATATTTTCTTAAATATTGTTACGATTGCATAAATAATAAGTCTCTACGAAAATGAGAAAACAATGACCTAATCAGCTGTCAAGTATTTACATGTGTATTAGTCATCGAGTGTTAAAATGATTCAGGAAATTTTATCATGAAGTGTCTGCTAATCATGCTTCCTTAGAATTAATCATTTTTATTGAAAAATACCTATTATTTACTACCTGGTACCATAATACAAATAAGTATAATTATAATGTGAAACAAAAACACATTTTAAAATAAAATATGATGCCATGTAAAACTGATTATTACAAGATTTCAATGTTTAACTCTTTCAAAAGATTATTAATTTTCCCAGAACTTCTAGCCACTATGCGGTTCACTCTGAACGTTAATAAAAATCAACTTTTGGCACCTATATAGTTTGTTTTGCATATATCTTAAAACCTGTTAATATGCACTTATAATTGATAATAATTCTAATTTTTCATTTTATTAAGTATATACAAAAACAATCGAAAATACGATTATCTATACCCCAACACTGGTTTTCGCAGTAGTATGATTTGGCCTTTGACGTACGTCAGAAATGATATTTATTTTTCTACAAATTGCCGTATTTTTGTTAATTTGTAAAAATATGTATATATTTTTTATAATTGTGTTTTTATTGTAATATATATACCTAAATGACTTTTTTTTATAAGAAGCAAGGCTTTTGTTGATGTTGATAAAATTAAAATAAGTATAGAATGTTTTTACAACGTTATATTCGATAATCTTCAGTATAGGCAATAAATATTTCATGAGCATCATCCTCAAATAAATTAACGGTAATGAAAAGTGATTACTTTTAATGTTTTGATAAAAATATTTGGATTGTATGTTAGAAAATGTGATTCAAGTAAATGTTGCGAATGAATTAATTTACTCATTACAAAAAAAAATATTTGGCAACTTTGTTTATTGTTTTTGTTCAAGACAATGATAATAATGGTTTGAATTTTGCAAAGTGCATACCTGCTTCATGGATATAGATTATTATTCATTTCATTTCGTCAGCTATTTAATCTTATTTATCAATATCGATATCTCATATGATAAGAATGCATAGTTTATATTCTATTATAAAGGATGGAAGATAGTTGTAATTCAGTGTTGGATTATTGGATTAACACCGCGATGTTGAGATTCATAGTTTTCTCCTGCGTGGTGGCCGGCCTGTGCTGGGAAGCTCTGGGCCACGGTATGGTTCTTCAGCCCGTTAACCGTGCTTCAAGATGGAGATACAATTCTTCTGCACCTACTGACTTTGACGATAATGGTTTATTTTGTGGTGGAAGAGACGTGAGTCGAGAATCTTAGATTATTTAATGGTCTTTTAACATCTTACTTTTAACCCAGCACACATACCTACTAGATATTTTTTTCAATGATTTCAGCATTCACTTTGAGATCCATTATAAATAATAAATATTTATTTATTTACCTTGATTTTACATTAATCACGTAAGATATGACCTCTTTTTAGAATACTGCAGTTTAGACTACCTCGTAGACTTCCTCAATCCATCACTATCAAGAGACAACTGTGCTTCATAGTACTTCATAAGTGGTCGAATTAATTTCATGTAGGTGAGGGGGTGGGGGTCCTATTGACTACCAGTTAGTCGAAACTGCAGTCTCCTAAACAGAGGCTATATCTTACGTGATCCATGTAGAAGCAAGGTAAATAAGTAAATATTTATTATAGCTACTAGAGCTTCCAATCTTGAACTTTTCTCAACATCATAAAACTAGTGCTGTTCTTGTCTGAATACCAGGATTACAGTGGTGGCAATATTAATTTTATATATAAATTATAAATGACATTAAATTAATTTAACTAAGAATTTTTTAAATACAATAGAACAATTTTTCTCAATTTAATCTTTATTTACTCCTATTTTTATAGTGGTCCACATTACAATATTTATGCATATTGTATGAAAGATTGAACAAGTATAAATGTCAAATAATTACATTGATTTGTGTACAATTTTGTAAGTGATGATGTACAGTACTTTTTATTTTTAATATGTTTTATTTATATGTTGTAATGTTGATGCACTATTATACAAGAATCGGTAATCATTTTTTTTGCAACTGCTTGGAGATTCAGTGAATAAGTATTTTATATGCATTATAATAATATAATAATTTTGTTCTACTGCCTTAATATGAACTGTGTATTTCATTTTTCTAGGCTCAATGGAGTATAAGCGATGGTAAATGTGGTCTGTGCGGTGATAATTATGCAGACTCTCCTCCAAGGAAGTTTGAACTTGGAGGAGGAATCTTTAGTGAAGGAGTCATTGTGAAAAAGTAGGTGGCTTTTAAAATATATTATATTTTAATAAACAATTGAAAATTATGAAAAATTTCATTGAAACATATAATCAATCCCTAGCCCAACAAAATAATTTTGAGAAATAATATTTTTAAATAAAAACTGTAGTAATGTTAAGTTTTATTAAAGAAATGAGATTTTTTAAAACGTATGATACCACCAATGCAGGAAAATCATCTTATTGAAATAATAATTCTATAATTATCAATGAAACATTTCCCTTTTTCAGCTACATCCCAGGAAATGATATGTACGTCCAAATATTGATAATGGCAAATCATTTGGGGCATTTTATCTTCAAATTGTGTAATCTGGACATATACGCTAGTGAAAGTGAGGAATGTTTTGACGACGTCCTTTTACTGCAGAAAAATGGAGATTCCAAGTTTGTAATTGATGACAAAGTTGGACTTTTCAATGTTACTCTTGAACTACCAAAATTCATAGAATGTAATCACTGTGTCCTCCAATGGACATGGACGACAGGTTTGTAACCTTTAACTTCTTTACCTACAGGCTTGATTTAAAAATTGGGTTCTTTATTTTATTTATATGGATTTTTTTATTTATATTTTTGAATGAGTAGTAAACTGACTTAAATATGTGTTTTTGGATTCAGGAAATTCTTGGGGAACTTGTGAAAATGGAATTGAAGATTTAGGCTGTGGTGCACAAGAAACATATAGGACTTGCTCAGATGTTTCCATAAACTCCTGAGGAAACTACATTTATAATAAACATAATTGATTAAAAAAATTACATATAATGCTGTTTTTTTACTTCTGCATTAAAAACATAACTTTTTATTCTAAGCTCTTTATTAATTTTTCCTTCTACTCTCCAAAATGTCATTTTGTTTTTTTTAATATTTTTTAAATAAAGATTTTTTTCTAAATTTCGAATTTAAATTAAATTTTATTTTATTTACATTTTTAAACATAACACACATTATTAAAAAAACAAAATCCTCAGAACGTATATTTTCCATAAAAATAAATATTTCAAATTTTATACTCATCCTTATGCAAAGAAATTGCTTAAGGTTACCAACCTAAACATGCATTAAATTGTCATGTTTAAAAACATAAGTAACCATTGATATTATCCGAGTAACATATGTTTTAATGAAATATTTTTACCCTTAGTATAGAGATGTCTGGTAAAAAAAAAGAGATTAAAACAGTGAAATGCATCCACCCTTGATGTCTGTTATTTTTTCCTCTCGGTGAATTAATACTTGCACGGACATTTTTGTTTAAATGCGCATTTTCTTAAAATTATTTTTACAAAACTAGACTATTTTTTTTTGTTTTTCGTTACCCATAAAAAGTTGTACTTGTAAAAATGATTTATTGTTTTCATTTTGGTTATGTTTTGTATTGATAAGAAGAAGATGAAAATAAATTGCAATAATTCTGGGATTAATTATTGTGTTATGGCAGCTCAAGTAATTTGGATAATGTCTTCCACCACCTGGCAGCCTCCGCTGCGTCACAATTTTTGATATTAAATTTTTTGTAAACATCCAAAATAATAAAGCATGAAAAAAATTTTCAACAAATTATTCACGTCACGACCGGATATCTAACTCCTCATGTGCAGAACTGCACGGAATATAAAAAATACTACAAAACGGTGAGTTGATGATTATATCCGCAAATATTTGGGTCATGCTTCCAATAAATATAAAATGACATTTACATTTAAGCTCGTAAATATAATATTACAGTACAGAAATGTCTTACGGATTTGTCATTTAGAAAATACCCTTTAATTTTTGTATGGATACGTCTTAACATAATTAAAAATATGTTTAAATTTCACTATTATGAACAACAACCTGTTGGCCAATTTGAGACTGGGATATTTTGTGACAGGCTGTACAGAACAGTAGATAAGACTCTTATGAGATAATTAATAATCATAATACTTATTCATTTTTTTGAGCAAAAAAAATGTTCTTAATGGTAATTAATGATTATCCCTCAAAGACAAGCATAAGTACTAATTTGAGGTTATAACTGAATGACATTGATACATCCTCGAAATATCACAAGGGAGATTGTAAATAGTTTTACAATATGTATATTAGACAAGAGGAAACTACTGTACCGATTTATCTGTATATTTTATTTAAACACATGCAGTATAATACCGATAGACAGTGATTTTAAAATTGAATGCTTGGATTTTTTGATCTTACTGTTTTAAGGATGGCTTAGCGGAGTTTTATTTTTCCAACGTCATTAGACTACAGTCTGGCATTCACAAACCGCCCATTTTAATAGGAACTCATATGAATGGGTAGTGTTCAAAAATGACTTTCATCTAAGAATAAATTTAATTGTATTCAATATGGTAGTCATTTTACGTATGAGGGATCAGGAAATCTCATACCAACCAAGAATATTTATTTATTTATGGAACAATGTTCCAAATATGTACAACATTAGAGGATGACAAAAAATTAATAAAAAAACATTACATAGTCTGGACAAAAATTGATGATAGATTATAATTCTGCGAATAATAATATATATGTATAGATGACGTATAATATAAACAAAATAAAATAATAAATAATAATGTGAAAAATTCAGGATATCAATGCCATCGAAAAACGCGGGTTGCCGGCAGGTAATATATAGCTATACGGGACCGCACATCCGCGTCGTTCAATGCCCTAGCAGGCAGCAGTTTGTAATGTTTCGTCACACAATAGATTCTTCCATGAACTTGCTTTAATACTATTATTACAAATTAATGCAATCCGATTGTGAAATGAACCATAAGCACTCCTGTATGGGACTGTAGGGCATTGAACGACGCAAATATGCGGTCCCGTAAGGAAACCACTGGTTGTTTAAATATTAATATATCCTAGTGAAAGATTTTGCGCCCGCTTTATGCTGCAAAATTAAAAAGGTGCTTTCCTGGTTGACAGGATAAACTCAAGATCATAGGTTCCCAATCTTTACGTATCTTAGAGGATATTCTCAAAAAATTAAAGAGGTAAAATGCACCATTTTTTCAATTCCCATTGGGTTTTTTTGTGATATTTTACAACACTAAAAAATTGATAGTTGTATTCCGACGTTTGATTCTGTGAGGTGAAAATATTCCAGTATACAACTGTGTGACTACAATCTGTGGCAATTATTTATAAACTAACAAAGTATATGGTCGTAGAGAACTGATTGGGAAGTAAATAATAAGTAATATTAAAATGAATTGTTGATTTCAGATTTTTATAACAGGCAGAATGTCAGAGATTCCACCTTTGTGGTATCTATCACAAACCAAGGCAGATAAAATTGACGAATCAAGGAGAAGAAAGACACAAAATCTGATGCAAAAATTGGCGCAAATCAACAATGAAAACTCTACCAACAATCAAAATGATAGAATGGTTCAGGTTTGTTACGTTTTATGTAAACACATTTAAGATAGTAGATGGTATTTAAGTGACTACTGATGGGTGGTTTTAATGAGACGGCTTTCAACTACCAAGGATTTTTCTATTAATTGGCTACCACAGGTTATTTTTAAATTGATGCATTATTCTCACACCAACTGGAAGTATCTATCATTCAGATAATTGAAACACACAATGGGTTTCCTAGTGCCTCCTAATCGAAAAATTTCTTTCAGTATTATTTGTAACACTATCACAAAACTAACTTACTTGTACAATGAAAACAATGTATACTTATGATAACCTTGTTTGCTTTTGCTGAATATGACCACATATCATATTTCTCTATTACCATTATCTTATGCAAGTGAAAATATTTATTGATCAATGGTTTTCAAAGTCCAATTTGAATACAAGCAAATTAAATGCAGTAAGTTTTGTAATAGTATTGTCTAGTAATTAGGCGAGTGAGGTCATTGGATAATTTACCCAATTCAATTTGCAACTGGTATAACATATTTTATTACCTCATTATTATTAATATATCGGCATCGCTAACAGCAGCACACGGTTGTCACAAGCTGCCTCCACAACACTCTGTCAGCCCCCATAGACTTCCATAGACCTCGCCTCATCCCATGTGAGCTCTGCTTTTTTTTTGTTTGTCATTCAGACGCTGTCGGTTCGAAATCCCCCCAAGATTTTTTTTGTAATTCATTTAACCCTTTTATTACGGCTCAGTTTGAATACAAATTTTACTGTCAATTATAAAAGTAGTATTTGAAGCATAAATGTACTTATCTGGTCTATTTTCATATATCAAATTGGTTCTTGCATCTTTTAGCTATTAGATGATGCATTAAAAACTATTCTAAGAAAGTAGCAAAACGATATATCACGGCTACTGATGTCAACGGTAGGGGAATCTTATGACGGCATATGCCGACAACCGATGCAAAAGGGTTAATTAAATTTGAGATCTATACATGCCTACGGTAGGGTAGAGCAACCCCTTAAAGACAAAAAAATTGTCCAGGCCTCAAGAGCATCGGGCTCATAATCCAATCATTAAACAGCCTTATTTTTCTCTGGTACTACAGCCGCAGCATATACAAGTTCACGGACTCTTGCTCTGGAGGCTCCCATGAACCATCACACATATTTTCATCATCCATGAGAATAGGAGACGCGTTCTGTGTTGTCGCCTGGGAGAGTCTATGTCATTTCTTGGGAGGATTTTCCTGAAGTGCTGCTTAGTTCTGATGGTCTCTTGCTGTTAAACTTCGACAAGGAAATCGTCATAGCTATGGGCGCAGTTAACGAGGCTGACATGGAATAGGCTCCTACTTTCTTATTTTATTTTATTTATATACAGAATCGAAATTCCAATTTTTATTTCTTCCACTACTTGATCTAACCTTGCCTTTAACTTGCAGGGTACATGCATAAATATATTATTTTCTATATTTTTTTTCAGAAAATAATAATAATAAAAAACAAAAACACAAATTTTCAGAATATAAATGTTTGTATGTCAACATTTTGAAATGAAAAAATTTGATATTTTGTTAGGTTAACTCTCCAGAGACGAAAGTTTTTTTTGATTATAAACTAAAATTTTAAGCTATACTTTATCAGCAAGTAGTTTTCTTCATAAAGCATTTTTTTTTTAAAGTACACGATACTTTCTTTTAGAAAAGCTATGACCATATGGTCACGCTAGTGCTAACTATTGACAACTTATTTTGTATGAAACATTATTCTTTATTTTGTTTTTTTATGGATTCTAACCTTGGGGTTGAAATACAGCTACACCGAAAATATTAAAAAATAATTTATAATTTTACCATCTTAGATCAACATATTTTATACGAAATGAATTAGTAAAAATTACGTAAACTATTTTTAAAAATTGTATTTAATCTTTTGAAGTATGCATTTTGTAGGAAAAAAAATCAACCCGAAATAAAATAACTCACAAGAGTACTTGGTAACTGTTTCCGTTGCCGCGGCTGCAGACTAACTGTGGTGGAGACACTTCTTAACCGAAACTGAGCGAAAGATACAATGTTCAGGTAGAAAAGGGACCGGAGTAGGGATAAATAGACAATAGTGTTCACTGTGACTATACGGTCACGCTCGTCTCTGAAGGGTTAAGAATAACCTCCAATACATAACAATGGAATATTTAATAATTTGTTTTGAAATTATTCTTAATGTTCTCCTAAATAGTATCAACTCTAATTTCATAATGATTTATTGAATATATCATTATAATTGTTAGGTAATTATTGGAGGTTATTCTTAAACATAAAATATGTAATTTCTTTATTTTAAAAGTTTGACCCACACACATATATATTCTGTAAATATATATGTATTAATTTAAGAACCAATACTTTTATATCCCTTACCTATATAATTGACTGTCGGTTTAGAGTTGAGCCATTGCTTAAAATATACCTGATGAGGTCCGAAACATGTAATCATAAGCAGTCGTGCAATCACTGAAAAATAAATTAGTGATAAAAGTAAATATTTTTCATTTGTTAATTTTTTGCCTGTGCGTGTTTGAGTTTTTTTTACATTCATTTAATTAATTTTTTTGGACATCATCGTTTATTTACGATAAAGAATTTTGAATAAAAATATAATTTACATCAAATTCACGCAAAAAAACGAATAAATACTGATTATGATTTTAAGCGATTGTCAACCATTATAGTTGACAAGTGATAAATAAAGACTCTTACAAAAGATTTCTCGGAATTTCCTGGAGAGATCCCGTCACGAATAATGAGGTTCTCAGCATAGTCAAGTAAGATAGGCACCTAGTAAGAGCATCTCAGAGAGGCCATCGGTCACATCATGGGCCACAGTGGTCTGCTTCACGACATTGTGGAAGGGATGGTTGAGGAGAGAAACTGCAGATGGCACCATAGACGGGAGTGTTTGCAGCAAATGCTCTAGGATATGAGTTGTAGCTCTTATGCTGAGCTAAAGAGGGTTTCAGAGGATCGAGAAGATTGGAGATCAAGATTCAAGATTTTGTTATTGCAAACCAATACGCCGGATTGATACTACGAAGAAGAACCATTAGCATAGAAAAATAAATAAAAGGTTTTTTTAATTAAAACTGTGCTCTATTATTAGCAGTGTCCTGAAACTTCGTCAAAATATGCTCAGATGTCAATAGATGACGCAAAAAGTATTTTATTTGTAATAAATTTGACAGATAGATTCGAATTGTAGCCACGACCGACCGTAACGTTACGGCCGCACTCACGCACACGTAAATTATAATTAACCTTTAAATGCCCAGTGGTTTCCTTACGGGACCGCAAATTTGGATAGTTCAATGCCCTAGCAAGCTAATGTTTGTAATGTTTCATCGCACAATAGATTCTTCCATGAACTTACTTTAATACTATTATTACAAATTAATGTAATCCGATTGTGAAATGAACCATAAGCATCTGTATGGAACCGTAGGGCATTGAACGACGCAAATCTGCGGTCCTGTAAGGAAACCACTGGGCGCTTAAAGTTTAATACAATATTGCAATGACTTATCCACATTTTAGATCTCCACAGCCGATGGTATCTTGACAGTAAAGCCTTCTGCGGCGCCCCAGCAGCCGACTACAGGGACTTCCCCGCATTCCCTCGATCCTGCCCCAGTCAACTGCATGCCTCCTCCATTGCAGACCAGCGTGAAGCGAGCCAGGAAACGTTCATCTGACGATAGGAACAACAACGCTCGACCAGACGACACCAGTAATATCAAGGTCAGAAAACAAACAACCTCTTCTACTCAATATCTGTTGTTTAGCAAGTTGTCGTGCATCTTTGTCGGCGGGTATAGCTCAATGGTCAAAGCATTTGTTTTGCAAGCCAAAGGTCGTGGGTTCCATCACCCGTAAAATGCCAGTCATAGCTTATCAATTGAATTTGGTGGTAAATGAAAGTCGTCCCGTAAAGACCACCCATTCATAGTAAATTCCTGTAATAATAAGGATGATGCGTGAATCTTGGGCTGTAGTCTATGACGTTGGTGCATCAATACTCCACATGCAGTGCTTAGCCATATGCACCATGGTAAGCGTCATAGAATTCCACAGATGAGAATTCAGAATTACTTCTACCATCTGTTGGCATTCTCTTGTATGTATGTGTTTAAATAAAATTTAAAAAATTAAAAATATAATATAAATATAACTATACTATATTAATCACGTTGGCATTTCACCAATAAACAACTTCTTCTTCTATATAAAGGACAAATCCCCCCTGTCCTTGAATACTGTTTCACGCATGCAGCGTCCAGCCATTCTTGCTGAACGTCTCACTGGTTCCGACCAGTTGTGCTCTCTGGCATGCGATTGCATAAAAAAATATTACAGTGTGCAAATACCATAAATGTAGACAAAAGTCGTCCCGTGAACAGCACCCATTGCCTGCAATAATTGAATGATGCGTGAATCAGACTGTTTAACCAAATTGCCTCGGATGTTGATATTTTTCACGTTTGGAGGCCCAATTCAGACATGAACTCCACGAGTTTCTTTGAAGGAATAATTTTTTGGCGTCGTCTGTTTGATGAGCATTGGGACCTTCTGTTGCTTGTCTTTATTGCTTTGTTCTTAGCACTTAATCATAAGTACCTATATTTGTATGTATTTTATTTGTTTATTTTATGATTAATTTTTATTTTACTTCAGAAATCAATTGAGTTGTTCAAATTAGTAATGTTTCTGTAAGGGAAAAAATTATAATTGAAAATTCGGACTGATGTTGGCGGATTAACACCCCACACGCAGCGCTTAGCCAGCTTAGCTGTAGAATCCACAGATGCATCACTATCACCATCTGTCGGTATTGTCCTATAAGTACTTAAGTAAAAAAAAAATATTTCTGTTTGTAGTGAAGATTAAAGAACAGGAAAATATTATTAAAAATTAAAGTATAATAATGTGTTTGGTGGGTTACAGATCTCCAAGATCGACGCATCGCAGACCAAGCGCTTGATGGAGTCTGTTGAGATGATCTCTGAGAGTTCTGAATCCCAGGAGGAATCAGACTGCTCTCAGTCTGATGAGGGAGCTCCCTCAGCTGCGCCCCCGGAGGCTGGCGGCGCCCCCAAGTTCATCGTAAGAAGCCTCGGACACATAAAAAATGGCCAATCTGACACGGGACCACAGTACAGTAATCTAATTCAAGTAAGTCAATGGTTTAATGGCTTTAAAATCAATTGATCTACCCATTTGTGATGCTTGTTATTTGCTTTAATGAAAATCTAGACCAGTGATTCCTAAAGTGGTCTATATAGACCCCTAAGGGTCTGAGGACCTGCAAGGGGTCTATGACAACAAGATAAAAAAATGACACATTATTTCGTTGTTTTTCTTAAAAAATATATTTGTTTCGTTTTTCTTCATATAACTCAGGTTTAATTATTTGGTAATTTAACAGAGAGTAA
Organism: Glossosoma conforme; assembly: GCA_022606575.1. Taxonomy (NCBI): domain Eukaryota; kingdom Metazoa; phylum Arthropoda; class Insecta; order Trichoptera; family Glossosomatidae; genus Glossosoma; species Glossosoma conforme. The sequence goes on along the minus strand of JAGTXR010000058.1, from coordinate 1,427,895 downwards.
TAAAAAAAACATTAACAATGATCCAATAATTATTTTTTGCGTAACTCTGTCAATTGGAAAAAAGTTATTTCGAGAAAAATGCATTCATAATAGTAATGTATGAAGGACTTCAAATATCACCTCAATTTTTTAAAGCATATACTTTGACATAAGGACGATGTAGCCCTTGCTGACTGGTACCGAAAACCTCGAAATATAATCTTTCGTCTCGTATTTTTGATCACTTGTCATACATTTATGTGTCGTACATATTGTCATTTTGGACAGGTCCGCTAACGGGTGTGTTAGTTATAGACATGGCCACTGGAGTGCTGGGCAAGAGCCGCAGCGCCGGCGAGAGCCCGATCACGAGCGCGTCAGTTATGTGTTGACGCTCGAGAAGGTCACATTACGGCCAGCGGCATGTCATTCAGCTTGGCCGGAAGCTTATAAAGTTTTAACGTAAATACCTGTAAAATCAATGTGCTTCTAAAAGAATGTCTGTGTTATCAATCTGCTCCTTATCCTACTACCTTAACGCGGCGGAATAACACCTTTTTGAGAGAAAGGAGGATGATAACTTGAATATATTTACTTATTAATTAAGCAATAAACATGAATAAAGTTATTATTAATTTCTTGTATTTATGAAATGTTTATTTTATTCAATGCAGATACTGCGAGTAAACGATTCAATCGCCGAGCCCGTGGTGCTGTCACAGAATCTCTACATCAAGCAAGAGATGGAAGAGGTCGCCGGACCGCCGCCTCTGAGGCCGTTGACCCCGCCCCGCCCCGCCAGCGACCTCCTGCAGCGAGTGGCCGACCTTCAGCAAACATTCACAGACTCCAGAGAACTCTACAACCAGCTGGTTCAGGTAGGGAATATTTTCTTAGTGTTGCCTAAAAAATATTCCGTGACTCTTTTTTTGATGAACCCGCGACCTATTGTCGCCTTTTTAAAGATGGGGATGTCAATACAAACATCGTAAAGCAAAGGTTAATGATGTTGATTTATCTGTTTGTTTATTTTTAAATTTGCAGAGCTTGAAATGTGATGACGAGCTGTCTTCAGTGCCGAACTCCGAACATTCTCCCGAAGAGGCGCGGCGCATGAAGAGAGCCTCGCGCTCCGTGCTGCGGCAGCTGGCCCGGCTGCGGGGCGGGGACCAGGGAGCACGCAGACAGTACAGGCAGATGATTGAAGTAAACAGATGCCTTATATCTTTCAATAATTAGTTATTCACCCAATTTACTCTTAACATCACCAAAAACCTATTTATTTGATTTATCGTCATTCTATATGTGCCATTTTGTATAACTCAATTTTAACCCTTTAACGACGACTATTGTTTTAACCTTTAAACGCCCAGTGGTTTCTTTATGGGACCGCAGATTTGCGTCGTTCAATACCCTACGGTCCCCATACAGGAGTGCTTATGGTTCATTTCTCAATCGGATTACATTAATTTGTAATAATAGTATTAAAGTAATTTAATGGAAGAATCTATTGCGCGACGAAAAATTACAAACATTGGCCTGCTAGGGCATTGAAAAACGCAAAATTGCGGTCCCGTATGGGATACTGAGCGTTTAAAGGTTAATAAATGTTTGTGAAAATGTCAATAATCCTTGAAAATATAAAGTATTGATTTCATATATTTTAATGATGATTTATTATTTTATGTATTTATACACACCAGAACACTTTTTTAGATTTTTTTCATTACTATTGGAGTAAAAAAAACTAATTATTTTAATTTTTACAAATAATATTTTCGATAGTATTATTTATAGTCTTCTTCGTAGTATCAATCCGATGGATTGGTTTGCAGCAACAGAATCTTGCATCTCGATCTCCATTCCTCTCGGTCCTTTTCAGCTCAGCATAAGCGCTACAATTCATGTCCTCGAATACTTGCTGTAAATACTCCCGTTTAGGGCGCCCTCTACAGTTTCTACCCTCAACCATCCCTCCACAATATCGTGAAGAAGACCATCGTGTCGCATGATGTGACCAATCCATCGGGCTCGCCTCTCTTATGTCTGACATAAAAATATTAGTTTTTTTTTTGTAAAAACTAAATTTTTTATTTGACTTCTAAAATACTTGCAAATATATAAAACAATTATACCCACCTGTTATGGCCCGGCCTACACATCATCATCTCGTAGTTGGGACATGAAGCGCTTTGCCAATATATAGAGGTATATCGTAGTAAAAGGGTTAAACATTTAAAAGTAGTACACTAAAGTAACAAATAATGCCTATTATATTTCCTTGTACAAAAATGATCAAGAAAGTATAAAATCCTTCACCGCCGGACAATGTATCAAGTGTCAACTAACATATGTGCGACTTGAGTGTACACTTGGCATATCCAGAGCCTGTTATTTGTTTTCAGCTTTTTAGGTAAGTTTCAAATGTGATTTCCATTAAGAGTTTTGTTTCGTTATTTTAGCTCCTGAGATCTGAGCCTTCTTCCTCGATGCAATTCCAAGAACCTTCCCAAGAGACCACAGACGAGGAAATGGAAGATGACAGTCAAAGCGCCAGCACGGAATCTGACCAGCCGGGAGAAAGCCCCGTCTATGAAACTCAATTCAGAACCTCCAGCCCGATATATGAATCCAGAACTCCAATCTATGAAACAACGATTACAAAGACTCCCGGGAATGAATATATAATTCCCATTTACGAATCTAGAATGCCAGTTTTTGAAACCAATTCTAGAAGCATAAGTCCTATATTTCCTCCCCCGATTTATGAATCGAGACCTCCAATCTTTGAAAGCGTAACTCCGATACCTAAATCTATAATTCCAATTTATGAATCGAGAGCTCCAATCTTCAAAAGCAGAACTCCAATATTGAAATCTAGAACTGCAATGTCCAGAAATGCAATATATGAAAGTAAAACTCCATCATATGAACCCAGAATTCAAAGTAGAAGTCCAATATTTGAAGCAAGATCAAAAAATAAGCGACTTTATTTAAAACCTATTTTAGAACCGCTTACAAAAGCAGCAGAAACAGAGAAAGCTCAATGTTCTGAAATTAAAATCAAATGTAAAAATTCGTCTTTTGAAGGAAAAGGTAAAAGCAAAACTCCTGAAAGGACTTTGAGCGATAACATCGTCTTTGAAAGCAACGATTCGGTGGCAAATTCAAGCCTCGATTTGAGAATCAAAAGCAGTTGTATCAGTGGTGTGGATGTCAGGAGCTCAAGTGTGGTTGGGAGCAAGAGTGAGCGCCCCCCATTAGCCAGCAGCACGGCTAAGCTGGCGAGCGCGAGTATGCCGCCGCTGACTAGTATCAAACCTTTGACGGAAAACTCACAATGGAAGATTCACGACACGAGAAGAAGATATGGGAAACTTATTAAGGTTAGTTATGTTTAATTATAAAGAAAATTCATTGTGTAAATTATATAAACTGATGTGTGACGGTAGTTGTGCTACACTCCTTACTCTTGCTACCCACATTGTGTAAATGATATGACGTTATAAGACTATAGCCCAATGCATCATCGTTATTGTTACAGGAATTTACTATTAATAAATGGGTCGTCTTCACGAGACGACTTTCGTCATCTATCCATTTTAATTGATAGGCTATGACTGGTATTTTACGGGTGAGGGTTGAAATTCACTTCAACAGGGGGTATTTTAGAGCTCAGAAATCTATTAAAAAACCTTTTTTTTTTTTATTCTCCGTCCGTGATCGAACCCACGACTTTTGGCTTGCCAAGCAAACACTTTGACCATTGAGCTATACCCGCCTGCAGGTATAGCTTAATGGTCATGATTAGTATCCATTTATAAGCTATAAGTTATATTGTATTACATTTGTTTGCATAGTTTAATAAAATGTCATCATTACAGATATTAAAAGCAGGAATACCTTTGACGGAATCCGCATTGAGCCTCACCCCAGAACCATCAACATCGCCTTCCGACCAAGAACGAACCAGAACACAAAATTCCACACAGTATCGCATCAAAACTGAGCACGAAGAGGTCAATTGCAATCCCATCCAGTACGAGACAGCGGAACCAAAGAAGTTTGCAAAGAACGAACGGTCGAATTTGCTGCAAAAAATATACCATCTGGACATGGATAACAAGATCATGCAGGATAAGTTGATGGACGCCGAGAGCAAGATCAACAGCTTGAACGGTACAGTGTCGTCTCTGCAGCGAGATGTTACCATCTTGAATGAAAACTGTGCAACGGAGACAGCGTTAAGGGAAAAAATGCAAGAGGCGCTCTGTTCGGTGTTTACCGAGTGTCAGGTCGAGATGCTGCTGAAGAAGAGGAAGCAACCGTGGACTTGGGACCAGGAGACGCTCTCCAGGGCTCTCGCTATAAGGATGATGAGCAACAATCAGATGTACATTTATCTCAAGGATCAGATCAAATTTCCTCTGCCGGGAATTTCTACTCTGGCTGCTTTTTCGAAAAAAGATCTTTGATGGAGCGTCCCAATAAATCATTTTGTTATTTATATCCACTGATGATCGACGATCGATGCTCGTCGAAAATAACTGCCATAGAGTTCTGCATACAGATGAATATTTAAGGAATATTCAAGATTTCCAGCAGCTTTATGGGACTTGGAAGTTTGAGTATGGATGTTTGCTAATGGTTTTATTTTTTTAATTTTTTTTTAGGCGATCAGCCAGATACTACTTCCGTGTATAGTATCATGGATACATTTTTAAAGGATATATTATAGACAATCCTGGAGAAACTGCCGAGTTAATTTCAAGTATAATTATAAAAATGTGAATTAACCGTGCGGATGCCGTGAGCCCAAATATGGGTCCGCTGCGGGAAGCCCGCCAGTGCCTTGAGCACACCGGTGTGTTATAAAACTGTATATTTTCGGTCAATGTTATAGCTTGGGTCTATAGCGACATCGATCGTCTGCCCAAGAAAAAAAATGGTTAAAAATTGAACACCATTTAGGGGTTCAAAGCTTCAATAATCCACGATCTGTTTATTCAGGGTCATGGCATCCATATGGTTAAAACTGTTTTTTTTTGTTAAAACTTTAGACCAAAATTCTATTATAAATATTTTTAAATTAAATTAACTATATAATCATATTATATAAGTGAATTTTGCCTGTACATTTGGAAATCATTTTTATATCCTAGTCGATGTACGTCACAGATGTGTTCAAAAAAAAGTTACCAAAATATATTATTTAATATTAGACTTAACAAAACTGTTGGTAACTTCTATGGGAAGGCTTTTTATAATATTTTTTTACTGCATAGCATTAAATAAATATACATATTATAAATTAAACTGTTACTTTATATATAAAAAAAATGTATTTTACTATTTCGTAATAAGATATGTTTACATGAGTTAAGTTTTATAAACATTTCTATAAAAAAAATTATAATCTACTAAATTTTATAAAAAAAAATGTATATCTTAAATTCATGATAAATATATCATTGAAATACTAAATTGTCTTTCATTCTTTGAATATTTTTTGTTGCTTAGTGCTTTGCTCTAACAGGCAAACATTTCCAGTTATAAAGATGATAACATGAATATAAGACCACCCAATATCTGGCAACATTGACGGCTCGTGTGCTGCCCAGCATTAGGTGTTGTTGTGCAGCTAGTCAGGCACATGGGGTAGGATCTTAGGTGTGAGGTGGTCTGCAGATCTCTACAGTCAGACAGCAGTGACTCCTTGCAGAAGCACTCCCCACTGCTCAAGGTTGTCCTTTGTTCTATCAAGATATACATAACTCTTCAAGTTAAATATTTTCTCTTAAGCATGTGCTTTCTCCGCTAAAAAGAGCTAGTAAACTTTTTAAAGTTTTCATAATCTCTAATTCTATCTGTCTTAAAATTCTAGTGAAAGTTTAAAAAAAAATTAACACTTCTTCAGGTTCTATTTTAACACCATAAGTAGGCTTTGGAATGCTCAGCAAGCATGTTTTCTTCTTCTCTTCATAGGACATATTAATGAACACTTTCAACCTCTTCAATTACACAGCCTCAATCCTGGGTTCTTTCTCTTTAGTACTTCTGTGCAGTGGCCACAATTGTTTGGAGGAGACTCCCACTGGACTTATCAGTTTCTAACTGATCATAATCTGAATGAGCGCATCATCAAGGAGACTTAATTGATCTCTTGTGTGAGACGGGTAAAGTTCTGCCACAATCCCTTCATAACCTAACTCAAACAATTTACTTTGGATGAGAAAAAATAGATTTTTAAATTCAATTTAGCTCAAGAATACATGTACTGTCATTGCTTTTGCTGTTAGATTCCTTATAAAATATGTAAAGAACAGCATTTTTAACTATAAAATAATTAATAAATCCAAAGAATATGACTATAATTCTAAAGAGCATGATATATTAACACTATCCAGTCCGCGCGGTTACACGATTAAACTTACGCTGGAGGCCGACTGTTTTTTTAAAGAATTGCTTACAAAAAAAATTACAATATATTTATTTGTATATTTATATCATCATCTCTGTCTTCAATCTCCTCGGCGTCATCGGGAATATCGGACAAAGCATCAGCGTATATAAGGAGACTACTTCTAACCAAAAATATATTGCATTGGAATATAAAATAAAATTAATAAAACAGTTTATATTTTGGGAAATACTTATTTTGCTAACAAACATATAAAATTTAAATGCATACAATCGAGATATTGATCGAGAAAAACGTGTTCTGTAATCGGACTGTATAGTGTTAAGGTGAAGTGTTGCCATGCCTAAAAAAGAGTTTAAAAAAAGAATATGGTATTAAATAAATGAAACAAGATTATGTCGAAATGCGTTTTTTATTCAAATTATATTTGACATTTACATTCACTATTATAAAAACATTATTTACAATTGAATGGTAAAATAAGAGGATCTTTGTAATATACATGATAACAACTTGTGCGACTGCCAGGAAACAATTATCAGCGACAGTAGGTAACTGTACAATCAATTAATATCAACAATCATAAACTCTTCAAATAACTGTAAAATACACATCTGACAAAATAAACACTCGGAACAATCATTTTTGGTGTTAACTTTTTAGGTGCCCATGATCTATCGATCACCTTTGTTTGGAACCTTTTTTTATGTAAACACATACAGGAGAATACCGACAGATGGTGATAGTAATTCTGAAGTCTCATCTGTGGAATTCTATGACACGTACCACGTTGCATATGGCTAAGCGCTGCATGTGAAGTGTGTTGATCCGCCAACGTCATAGACTACAGCCCGAGATTCATGCATCATCCTTATTATTACAGGAATTTGCTATGAATAGGTGGCCATCATGTGACAACTTTTGTCTACCACCAATTTTAAATAATAGGCTATGACTGGCATTTTACGGGTGAGGGATCAAATTCTCACCAACCGGGGGTATTTTAAAGCTCAGAAATTGAATAAAAATCCTTATTTTTTTAATCTCCGTCGGGGATCGAACCTACGACCTTTGGTTTGCAAAGCAAACTTTTTGACCATTGAGCTATACCCGCCGTCGTATCTGTGTTAAAGCAGTTTTTCATGTGGCTACAATATAAGGAAGTTATATTAATATTTAAGAAAATGATAATTTTTAACAAGAATATGGCATTTTATAATAAAACACAAAAAAAATGCCTGTAAAACAATTTTTATTCAGAATTTGTTCTCATAGACGACAAGGGCACCAAACTAATTTACATAACATTTTTATTTGAGATGAATTTACACAAAAATAAAAAAAACATTTTCACTTATGTTTTAAATATTGAGCGAGCATAAGTAGGTATTTGTTTTAAACAGAATCTGCTTAGCATCAGCACAAATAATAAAACTAAAAAAATACAAAAGAAGAATTCAAATAGTAATTATAAATTAATCTTCAAAAGTATTTATTATGTCACATAAAAATATTTAAAAAATTAGTCTTCCATTTTTGAAAAAAAATCACAAAACTTAGATATCACCAAAACTGATGATACAGAAAATATTTTGGATGTTATGATCTAGAAGAATTGATGTTGATACACAGATTAAATAAAGATGGACATGATTACAACATTTTTTAAGCTCAAGATTCACAGTTGTAAAATAATTTGACAGCTCAATATATTTATTTTTACATTTCACACCTGTTCAAATAATCCATTTGCACTTTAATGATGAAACATTAACCCTTTGGTTACTAAGCGTCGAATATTCTCGGCTCATCTAAACACAAGTTGACAGCAATCAAAGATTTATTATTTACATCATATATGATCTCAAAATCAAAATTTGAGTTTGGATATTTTGTTTTTTGATGTTTATATTTTTTATTGGACAATTATTATTGATTCAATTTTTATTTGCTTAATATGAAGTATGAACTGTTTGGAATGAACATTATTTTTATTTTTACAATCGTAAAAAAGATAAAAATCATGTTGAATTTTTAAAGTATTAAAAAATGCTATAAAATCGCTTCGTTTTTTTCGCAAGTTCGCTAAGAAAATTCTTAGTAACCATAGGGTTAGTAAAAATGTCAACAATACTTGCAAAAATAATATAAAACAGCATGGAATTATTCACATTACAATTGTATTATTAAATATATTATAAAATATGTATTGGCACTAATATTAAAGGAGAGTAGAGATGTCACTTAGTTCAATTTTGAGGTAACCATCCAGTTGTTAGTGGTGTTATGTATTTAATAAAGAGACATCTGTTGGAAGCGTTCTAACTCACATTTTCAAATACTTACTTCCTTTCAATTAACTATTAATTTTCATTTTTGAAATTAACTTTCAGACCTATTTTTTTAAACTTTTTTTTCAGGAATCCAATGGTTGTTATTTAAACAAAATTATTTTTAATTTCTAGACGTGATTTCATGTAATAGATAAATTAAAGTATTTATTTTCATAGTGTACATGAATTTTTTAAAATCACTGCATGGAATATACATATAATTTTTATTATTCATTATTCTTTACTTAACACTTTAAATGTAATTATTCAATAATTGTTATAGAAACTGATGAAAAGGGCCTTCATCTAGCAGTGGATTAAGAATGGGGGATTGTCTGTGATATATTTCACTTTAATAATCAGATTTTTAACGTATTTTTTTATTGTTACATATTTTTCTTTCTTTCAATAAAATAACATTTATTTAATTGTCTGGTCATATTTTTACCGGTGTCACAATCTATCGTCCCCAGACAATTCGTTCTACGACACATGTTTAATGACGTGGCGCACTGGACGTCTGGTGCATGGGACATTTGGCTTATGGGACAGCTGGTGCAATGGCTGTCTCGCTAACCTAACCTAACCTAACGATTTGTTCAGTGAACATAGAGTCCAGCGATCCATAGGTCACGTTAACAAAATAACTTAGGTAAGGTTAGGTTAGTGAGATATCCAATGCACCAGTTGTCCCGTGTACCAGATGTCCAGTGCGCCCCACGTCGTTACCAATGAATCGTTGAATTAATTGTCTGGGAACGAAATGAAGCGGATTGGTGCCGCTTCTCTTAATTATTCGAACTAAGAGTATAATTCTTCATTCACATTTTTACATATAAAAAACAATTGTAAGAAAAGGTATGAGGACTATTTTAATATAAAATATTGACAGTAAGTACAATAGTATTTTATAAACAATGTTTATTTCATTTAATCAATATTTATACAATAATTAATTAATTACAACATCTAACACAGGCCTTGTGATGGTCTGTTACTTATAATAGAGGTGATCAGAAGAATAATGGCGTATAAACATTTGTTGAGATTGTCTGCTTAAATCATAATAATAACAATATTTCTAACAATCAGAAACCTATAAAGGTTAATTGAATAATATTGCAGCGTAATGGACATAAAATAATAAAGAAAAAAATATATTTCGCTGTTTGACGGATGAATTTGACATATGTAAGCCTATCGTTCCCAGACAATTCGTTCATCGACTCATCGGTAACGATGTGGGGCGCACTGGACGTCTGGTGCACGGGACAACTGGTGCACTGAGTGTCTCCCTAACCTGACCTAACCCGAGGATTTTTACAGTTATCATAGTGTCCAGAGATCCATAGGTCTCGTTAACAAAGTAACGTAGGTTAGGTTAGGTTAGCAAGACATCCAGTACACCAAATGTTCCGTGCACAAGACGCCCAGTGCGCCCCAAGTCGTTACCGATATAGTCGTTGAACGAATTGTCTGGGAACGAAATGAGACATAACTAAATCTTTTAAATCATTGGTAATAACAGTCTTACAAATATTTTACGGACGATTGTTATAAAGCACAGCAACCGGTGTTCAAAATTTTGAAAAAAAAATCATATCCAAATATTGATGTAAAGTCTTGAGCGTCCATTCAATAACAATTTTAAATCCATCAATCCGGAAACTTTTCATATAACCTTTATATTAACACGTTCCACGCCACGTAGATCACCGGTGGCCTACGCTGTTGTTAAAAAAGGGCGCCACGTAGGTTACGGGTGACGTACGTTTTTTTTTTCGAACAAACGGTCCCTGTAGCACCGGCGGTTACATTTAATTGTAATTTTAACATTGAATGTGACCTATATGACAGATTTATGATTCGTGTCTTTTGGGTTGAACCTTAACAAATTTGGTTTCCTGCGAGAGTCATCATCAGTGATGTAGTGATTGTGTGATATCTCCGCTTTAGCCTTTTGCACTGGAATGGCGACAATATGTCGTCATGATAAATTCCCAGTAACTCGGGTGTGACTTTGTACCGTCATGTCGTTTATGATTATAAAAGGCGGGATACGTGCTAACACAGGTATAATTGTGTCCCGCCAGTTACTCAAGGTCCTTGCTAGCATTTGGGTGTGTTCCTGAAGATGACTATATGTTTGATGTATATAGTGATAAAAAAGTGATAGTTTGAGAGATTATGATACTTCAAGTGATGAATCTGATTTTATTTGACACAAAAAACGGAAATGGGCGCCTCTCTCGTCGTCTAGTAGTTCTTCCTAGGGTCCATTTGGGATGTTTTATTAAGTACCATACATTGAAAGACTATAAAATTTGAAAATAGTAACCAATTGTATTTATTTTTGTTGAATAAGCCATATTAAACTCTTATCGATTGGTTTCTTTGACAATTTGCATTATATACATTTCCAGTTTATTTTTGGTATTTTTTTTTAAATCAACTATTTTTATATAAATTTCCAAATAAGTAGACTCGAGTTACTCTGGGATGTCATACAAAATAAAGTCTCGAATGCAAAAGGTTAATATTCACACACGGCTCAACCCAAAAGTCAAACATAATAAAAAGTATGAAGTATGAAGGAGACAATATAAAATTTAACTATTATATTATTATTTTTCGTTGAGAATTATTTTCATTATAAAACATATATATTTTACATTAACACTAAGTGTAATTTTTTTTATAAAGAATATTTAGAAAATAGGTTGTTTAAGTAATACCGTTTTATAAACGTACATCGATTGTTTTATTTTTATTTTCCGAAACCTTAACAATTACGAATAAAGTTAATTACACTAACTAGACTAGAAGTATATAATATTATCATGACACTCACATACTTTATTTAGCACAAGTCATAGAAAGCTTAAAAATTCACAGATGTTTTTTTAACCACTCCCCCGGCATCCACACGAATATGTGTAAAAAAAAAGTGTTTCAATTTCGACGCTCACGCAAATAGGTGTGATACCTGAAGCGCGCCGATATGAGCATTTTAAAATCGTCGTTCGATTTTCGGCGTTCACGCAAATACGTGTTTCATATAATTTCACTGTTTCTGACATTGAAACAAAAAAATCAGGGTTTCTAAACCGGTTTTTGTTCTATTTACATTTCAATAAAGACACTTGTTATTGTTTTAGCCTCTTTGATAAAAACTTATGTTTTGTATTTATAAGTATTTTGTGTTATAGATTATGGAATATTGAAAACATATTGTATCGTAAACAGAATTATATAAATTGTACTAAATAATATTTCTTTTCGCTTTTTAATTATTTAAATAAATATTATAGGAAAAAATTCAAAGCCAGAAGACAGAAGACACCCATAAACCATATTTTTGTGTCTTTGGTAAAAAGTTACGTGATCCATGTAAAAACAAGGTAAATAAATAGATATTTACAATTTATAATGGATCTCTAAGTGAATGTTGAAAACATTTTTAAAAAAAGGAAAAAAATTAGCCTCGAAAAAGATATTTCATGAAAAAAAATAGTGCTAGTAATGATGACAATCTTTAGGAATACTTATTTACTACGGGTATAACCCTAATAAGTATATAATCACCAATAAGAAAAGGTATTAACCTTTTCTATGCCAAGCGGTTTTCGTATGGGCAGACCCCGAGGGCCGTAATTTTGTTTTGAAAAATCAAAAGCTTTTTTTAAAATCGATATATTATCGATAATTCTTGACAGTACGTAGTGGCAATTATTTCAACATGGCAGCAAGAGATGTCGCTGTACGCTCAATATATTGAATTATTAAAAATAGTCCAAATTGGTTAGATATTAAGTGTTAAAGTTGAGCTTCTTTGGACGCGATTTTTATATGGGCGGCCTCCCGTGCACGGGATTGTAGAGCGTCTATAGACGCTTGTGGCATAGAACCGGTTAAAACACTTCAGGTTAATATAGAAATAGCCTAATAGTTATCAATATCCTTATAGATTGAGGTTACTATGTTATATTATAACTTATTTATTTATATGGTGCAATTGTAACAAATCTTGTGCATGCTTCAGGTGTATCACTATATGTCGGTAAGCTTACATGGTAACAGTAAAATAAGACATATCAATAAAAAAATATATTTAACACGTTTCACGCCACATAGGTCACCGGTGACCTACGCTGTTGTTGAAAAGGGCGCCATGTAGGTCACCGGTGACACATGGCGCCCTTTTCGACAACAACGTAGGTCACCGGTGACCTACATTTCTTTTTTCGAACAAACAGTTCCTGTACGCCAGCGGTTACATTTCAATGTAATTTTAACATTGAATGTGACCTATATGGCACCTCTGAGTCGAATGCATTAAAAACATTACGTGGCGTTAAACGTGCTAATAACTTGTAACAAAAGTGGATATTGCCCTGAATGAAACATGCTGGGTGGTTACGTGGTGCTTACAAACTACCCCAATAGCAAAACTATATCAACTCTCGGGCATTGCCCCACCAAACATATGGCGAGAAGTTACCACCAAGAAGGAGCTCTCCACAGCAACCCACGACACACTATGATTGGATATTAAAAGATGACCACACGGCTCAAATCAAGAAGAAGCTTCCTACAGTCGACAACAGAACGTTATTTAATGCATTCCGAACATTAAAAAAATTAAGTAATTTTGAAATGATATAAATATAAAACGAGGATATCCATAGAAGAACTCAAGTAGTGGAGGCTACACAACGAATAGACACACTCAAGTGACAATGGGCAGGACATATCTGTCGAAGAGACGACGGTCGATGGGGATGAAAAGTAGTGGAGTGACCCCCTGCAAAATGGACTGATTAAGAAGAATAGCGGGTGTGACCTGGATACGGAAGGCAGAGGATCGAAGAGGATGGAGACTCATGCGAGAGGCTTACGTTCAGCAGTGGACGGATACAGGCTGATGATGATGATGAATTGTGATTATGAAAAAACAATAAATAATTGAGTAGTTGCAAATTTAGAGCTACTTTTTATAATTTTTTGAGCAATTTTTATAAATGTACAAAAAATGTATCAAACAATTTAAATTTTATTATATTTTGAATTGGTTAAATCGTGTAAAACTTGTGATGTGTCATCCGTACCCTTTTCATAATAAGCCATATAGACTGTAGAATTTGACCTTAAGGACTATGAACACAAGCAACAAAGTATTTCAAAACATTTTGAAAGAGACACATCTGTATATGTATAATGATCAGCACAGTCGTGTCTCTCTGGAGACACAGTGTTGTCATAACAAAACCGTTTTTGCGGAGAATTCTTCTACGTTACTTCCACCGAAAGACAACAGCAGCTGAGGCGCAAAGAATATTAGTAGAAACATACGGCAACAATGTTCTTTCAGAACAAACATGCAGAAGATGGTTTCAACAATTCAAGGGCGGTGATTTTGACCTGGTGCTGAGAAAGAGTTTGAAGATACCGAATTGGAGGCGTTACTTGATGAAGATCCATGTCAGAAACAGGAAGAGCTTGCGGAAAACATTGGGAGTCGATCAATCAACAGATCCAACTACCGAGGGACATGGAAAGACGATTTTTTACCTGCGAATATATTTTTCATAAGAATTTTTTATATATTATTTTTAGAACATAGATTAATGTTTTTTTTTAAATATTTTGCAAGTAAAATCATAATTATTAAAAACCAGTATGTAACTATAATCCATTTCATAATTGTTACCTTAATATTTTCATACCAGTACTTATATATGTAACAGAACGTCCCTATAAAACCGTGTAAAAAAAACAGTAGGCCACAAAATAACTATATGTATAAAATTAAAAATAGTTGTGTTTTTAAATGAAAAAAAAATTAAGAAAGAAGAGGAGATATTAACAACCTAATAGTAATCCTCCATATTGTTACAACATATCGAAGGTCGACAATAGACACATGTCAATATTGTATTATTTTTTCAGTATAAAATATTATGAAGTAATTCGTTAATATACCTATATACACATTATATTTTAAACTATGTAGTTTTTTGATATAGCTGTTATATTGGCATCTCTTTATACATATATTAATAATTATAATAAAACAACTACATTATTACTTTCTAATACAATCAATTGAAGCAAAACATGGTGGTGTGAGATTGATATCCTTACCCATAAAAACGCCTGCCATAATCTTTCAATCAAGCTAAATAGTAAATTAATGTTTTTCATTTAAATAAACATAAATTTGGTTTGAATCTATTTTTAAACTGTTTTTATGCAGTTTAATAATACACTCATCAAATAAGGTGATACTACAGGTGCTGCAAAGATAGCATTTTTTTGCGATCGAGTATATATGCGAGTCCCAGATATTGCGCATGGAGTCAAAAGACGAAAGAGAGAAGACACATTCATTAGAGCAACATTGTCATAAGTGCAATGATACCTTTAAACAGTTTATGCCGTTCTATCTCTAAGACGATTAAATCATAGTACACGCATACTTCATAGAGCCATAATGTCATAAGTTCAATGATAATTACACCATAATAAAATATAGCAGACATTACATTAAACAGCTATCTTCTTCTTCTTCTTCGTGTCAGCGACGTCAAATTATTTTTTCCCAATATCTGGCAACTTCGATAGCTCGTGTGTTGCCCAGCATTAGGTCCTGAGATGTGCAACTTGTTGGGCACATGGAGCAGCATCGTAGGTGTGAGGCGGTCTGCAGGTCTCCACAGTCGCACAATAGTGTCTCTCCCTGCCGAAGCATTCCCTTAATTAAACAGCTATAATGTCATAAGTTCTATAGTGACTTTATACGACTTGTGACGTTGCAGCTTTCAAACAAACATTTTTTTAAATAATTATATATATAAATTATATATTTAAATAGTTATATATATATTTATATTATGTGATGTAACTTCTAGAGATAGACTTAGTATTATTGAATCAATAAATAAATAATAATTTTATAAAATAGCTAACTATAGGTACATTTTTCGATAAATTACGTTTCTATTAATTACTTCACTAGGAGTATAAAAAAACAATCACAAGAGCCACGTTATTCTATGAAAAATATATATTAATTATTTACCCCACCACAGCAGCCTCTGACACCAATGAACCTAGTCCATACGTGTGTGGAAACTGGAGCAAAACGGCTGCCACAAATTACTGCCACTACGAAGCAGAATCACGAAACTGCGTGGAACGTATTGTTTGATAACACTCAAAACATTGTTACAAACAATGGTCAGTAGTCATGAAGATCATTGCTCATTATGATATTTTACACTTTCAATAGTGAAAATAGCATTTTTCATATTTCTTTGCAAATTTTGACAGATCTACACACACATATTTTCTTAAAACATCGTTAACCTTTAAATGCCCAGTGGTCCCATACGGGACCGCAAATTTGCGTCGTTCAGTGCCCTAGCAGGCCTACGTTTGTAATGTTTCGTCGCACAATAGATTCTTCCATTAACTTACTTTAATACTATTATTACAAATTAATGTAATCCAATTGTGAAATGAACCATAAGCACTCCTGTATGGGACCGTAGGGCATTGAACAGCGCAAATCTGCAGTCCCGTAAGGAAACCACTGGGCGTTTAAAGGTTAACATTGCTCTCTTCTGAGCGAGATATCTTGACTCTCATCAAACGTGGAAAATCATTGAGTACGCTATGGGCAGCACTTTGCTTTGGTGTATAGAGTTGTATATCAAAACTATGTTATAAATTTCAAGTAATGTTCCTAAAAAGCATACAGGAATCCCATATGGTTCATTTCACAATCGGATTACATTAATTTGTAATAATAGTATTAAAGTAAGTTCACAAAAGAATTTATTATGCGATGAAACATTACGAACATTGGCATGCTAAGGCATTGTTGTTTCATGTGTCAAGTCTATAAAGTTAGAGGCTGTTGTGGCGGAGAAATATTTTTTGCAGTTATTAAGGAAGCCAGATGATCAAACCGTCCGGTGGAAGCATAAATGCTTTGGCATTCTTTTCTTCATTGACTAAAAACAATGTATTCAGTGGAACACAAAGAAGAAGAGCTCAGGCAAATAATGAAGATGCTGCAAATACATTACATGAATCACAATATTGATATGGATTTGATGCTGATCGGCGGATTCAACAGTCCAAGCATCATAAACAAAAAACAAACAAACAGTAAATGGTAATACAATCTTGCTTAGCACAAAACGAAATTCACTATGGCAACTGTCGATCCGCGTTCAAACACAGATCTACGATCCTCTCTCTCATCACTTGCACTTGGCCTTGCCGTCGAGAAGTTTCTTCCACAGATCAAACTGCTCACTGAACTTCACCATGTGGATGCTTATAGCACGCTGGACGGTGCAAGCGTTCATGGGCACCCTCTTGTTCAAGAACTCTGTGGCGTGCGCTCTTCTTAAACCAAGTTTCTGCGCCACGACGCCTGTAGTGAAGACGTCTTCCAGCTTCAAATAAGTCTGATCTAGAGACGCCTTATACAACTCCCCGGCTAACGTGGCCGACAGCAGATACGCCGGCCCCGTCGTGAAGTCTGGGAACACAGGAGCTTTATACTGCTTCGTCGAAACGTAATACTTTGATTTACGATTCCTAATCGGCTTCCATCGTTTAGCCAAACGTCCATATATAACTTTCTTATCGTTTGCGTGTTTATCTGCAAACCCCAACAGCCTCGGAACGTTAATAAACATATCGTCGTCAGTTTTAAGCAGAAAACGAGCTTTCGGACAGTAATCCGACACCCACTCCATCATCGACACCGTTTTAAGTGTTAAATTATTGTAACTATCGAAGAATCTTCCTCTTATTATATCTGAATACAGCAGACCTTCGTTATCAAGCTGCGCATCTAATTTGACGTCTTCTGTTGATCCAAGTAGAAACGCAATAGCGACATCTTTTCTCGTAGCGAAATGACCCCAGGTTTGACGTATCGCCATTCTCGCGTCGAAATGCGAAGGAGCTGACATTATGACTGTCAACAGCTTTAAAGATGAGCCTAAATCTGGACAAATTTCTGGTCTAGGAGCGGCGTGTCCTGCAGAGTATAAGCTTCTCGTCACAATGCCTTTGCTTAAGTCCGGTTGTGATTTAGCTGTCGTTATGTTGAGTTGTTGGATGGATGTTGAAGGGGCCGTTAGTGATGTGTTTGAAGTGTTTGGTGGGTTTGAGGCGACGGCTGTAGAGGAGCTTGTGTTGAGGGTCTGCCTGGACCAGTCTTGGTCTCCTAAGAGTGTGGTGTTGCGGTCCGTGGAGGGCAGCGCCACGGGGCTGGCGTGCGGGTGTGGGGGGGGCCCGGGGCCGCTGCAGTAGGAGGCGTAGGCGTAGATGGTGAGGCTGACAGCTCCCACGACCAGCAGGTGGACGACCTTGAGCGCCATGATGGTGGGCGGCGCTCACGTCAGATCGCCCGCTCGCAACGTCCCGACCTGCAAGTAAGCGAAAAAGAGTTGTTAATCTTCTGTATTTGTCGATTTTCATTATTTTTGATTTGTTGAATTCATCTTGATCCTGAAAAGAAAAATAATATACTAAGACATCGAAAAAATTTAATTCTCAATTTTTATACACTTATTAAACAGCAATTTAAGTTTATGCTGTCTTCAGAAGATGGCGTAAATTGTCGTATGCATAAATTGTTTCTAATCTTAACTAGCTTAGTTAAATTTTCTTCTTTCTATGATCACAGCAATGTCTGGGGTCAGCTATTGAATTAATAAAAAAAAAGATGTACAAAATTGTTGAATGACAATTAAATCATTATAAATAGTTATTGTTTTTTGTCAACCCTAGCTCATTTACGCCCCTTTTCTGTAATAAATATCGTGAAACGCCCATTTCTTTCGTCGATATAGAAGTTTTGACTATCTGCTGTACTGATTTCCAAATATGCACAGAATCAAATAAATATACTAACTACAGTACTCCATCCAATAACTGATAACCAATATAATAGATGCATCGTTTGGTTGTAAAAATAATTTTTTTAGATTTTTTTTTTTCACTTCTTGGAGGAAATCGAAAATAAAATTTTAAAAATCTTAAAAATAATTTTTACTTTGTTTATTCATCTACGTGATGACCGCGGTTTGTCATTCAATGAGAGTTCATTCAGTTCTTCACATGTATGAACGTTTCTTCTTCTTCTTTTCGTATCCGTTCCATATATATATGTATATATATATTTAAACAAATATAAAAAGATACATTTTTTACATAGTAATTTACATTCCAATGTTTTTTTTTTTTAGATTCGCTTACCACACCACTTAAAGATAAAATCTTGTGTGTGGCGTGGGATTCATCTATGTTATTTCACAATTTTATATATTTATACACAATTTTACAAATACACATTTATACATTTACATGATTTTGATATAATACAAATATTATATGAATAAAAATATAAGACACAATATATAGAATTAATCTAAAGTATAAATAATTAATAATACATTTTTAGTACATTTAATTATTTCAATTTGTTATGCAGTTATGTCGGTTCTGTTTGTTAATCTTTTAAAGTACTGTTTTACCTTTTCAATCAAAATTTTCATATCACTGATCGCTTTTATTTCCCGAGTAAGATTGTTGAAATTAACTATTCCGTTATATTTGTAACCATTTTTTGCATGTTGTGTGTTAAATCTTGGTATTAATAAGTTGAACATATACCTAGCAGAATGACAAGTGTGCCAGTTTTCAATTCTCCTTTCTTTAATGGTCTGTAATATAGTGTATTTTTGGTATGGTGTATCAACCGTATATGAAACATATGGTCACCACAAATTGCCGCCACTTATTTATATCAGCTGCCACAGTCCATTTCTCGTTCTAAGAGACATCCACACTTGGGAACATATAAAATTCGTGACAAGGCTAAGCCTGACGATAAAAATTTATATAAATATAACCTTAAGCACGAGATTTGACATTGAAGTCAAAATTCAAAACAAAAAGCAATTAAAGCCAAAGAGAGGAGACTGATGAGAGCAAAGCATATTTGTTATTGGTGAAAAATAAATAGTCCCAAAAAAATATACGTTTTGTATGAAATATGCCCAGCAAAAAAAAACATTTTAAAGGTAGGTGTTCTCCATCAGGGATTGCATTAACGGTAAAATATACTGTACTTAAATAAAAAAGTAAAATTATCTAACAATATTAATATTGATGAATAGTCCATTGAAGATTTATATAGATAACCAATCATTATAATCTGCTGTGCTCCCGACGGGGTTGCCAGTATTAAGTCTTAAAAATAATATATATTTCAATCAGCAAGTATAATGTTTTTTTTTTTTTAGTTTCTTGAAATTTTCATATGTTGTCAGAAATTAATATTGATTCGAGGTCGGCGTGCATGCAATACATAATACATATGATTAAATATATTGTATGTGCACCGACATCCGACCAGCAACAAACGATGACCCATCCATGTTTATGTCCGCGTCCAATATTACTTACGAGTAACTTCGATGATACTCGTATAAGAACCGCGCTTACGATTAGCTATTATTACTGTCTATTACACTCGACGTTGACCACCTATGTATTGAAATGATGTGTATTTATCTATTTGCGGAGAAAATTGATTAACCAATTCACTACCTATGACGTCTATAGCGGTCACAAGCTTGACATACAATTTGTAGCTTCATATTACAGCTTTACTCTACTATTGTAATGTTTCAAATTAACTTACTATTTAATTGAATATCAAATATATTGGAATCCAGTCAAAAAGTAAAATCTGATATATTTGTTTACTAGAATATATATAATATCACAGTCTATCCCAGTTGTGCAGAGGTGGGCGGGCGGTGTGACTAGAGTGGACAGAGTTCGTAATGAGCATATTCGGGGTTCATTTCGGGTGGCCTCCATGCCTGAAAATATAAGGGAAAACCGCCTAAGATGGTATGGGCATGTGACACGAAAAGATGAGGACCTCGTGGTGCAGAGAGCCCTCAACATACCCACGCTGAGAAGAAGACCTGGAAGACCACAGGCAACCTGAACTGCAACTGTAAACAAGGATCTGAAAACTCTGGGTTTGACCAAGAATGCAACGCAGGACAGACAGACATGGCGAATAAGCAGAAGGAGAGCCGACCCCAGATAATGCGAAATGGCAAGGCTAAGGAAGACAGTCTATCCCAGTTCACAAGATTCATTCGTAAAGAAAATGTTGATTCGTTAAAGATTAATCGACTGATAATAAATGTGTCGGTAGATTGGTGGCAGCCCTGGCGCCCATTTTTTGTGATGTTTACCAAAAGTCAACAACGCGTAAACAAAACAAAAGGAAAAATATTCTGTTCCGCAGTCGCGTAACTTGAGGGACGCGTAAACACAATCAGCGCGTAAATGGGGGGGGGGCGTAAACAGAGGGCCTCTGGAGATACGATGACCGGAGATCGCACAAAGATACCGACAATATGAGGTATCAGCGTTATAAATATTTTCCAGATAATACATACATATATATTTTCGCTTTAAACATGTACTTTAGTTTTCCAAATGCTGCCCATCCCAGTTGTATTACGCCTGTCGATTTATTTTGAGAAGTTACTTCGTCCTAGTTGTATTACTTGTCCCAGATAGGTATAGTCGTTTACAACATCTATTTGTGTTCCTCCAAAGGAAATATGGTCAAAGGTCAGCGAAATGCTCGGAGTGTCTCTAAAAGATAGAATCCGAAACGAGGAAATACGCAGAAGAACTCTCAAGTAGTGGATGCCACCCAACGAATAGGCACACTCAAGTGGCAATGGGCAGGACATATCTGTCGAGGAGACGATGGTCGATGGGGAAGAAAATTATTGGAATGGCGCCCAAGAACTGGCAAACGAAGCATTGGCCGACCCCTGCAAGATCGACTGACGACATAAGAAGAATAGCGGGAGTGATCTGGATGCGGAAGGCGGAGGATCGAAGAGGATGGAGACCCATGCGGGAGGCTTACGTTTAACAGTGGACGGATACAGGCTGATGATTATGATGACATTTATATTTGTAGTATCTCATTATCATCATCAATATTTTCGCTATGGAGGTCCCTTAACAGACTTCGAACCTGAGTATGCAAGACATGGACACAAATGAAAGTCTGGCAGTTTTACAATGGGCCGACTGAATGTGACTGCAGCGTGGAGCAGACCATGTCCCACCTTCTGGAGTGTGCGCTGTGTCCGATTAGCTGAACCAAAGGAGGACCTGATGATGGCCGGGAGTAACGCCATCGACGTCACCGATTTCTGGGCAGACAGGATCTGACCCTGATGTTTACGACACGATTGTATATACTATTTCCACCTAGCTAGAGCATATGGCATTCACGAACTACAGCGAACAAAAATAAATGATCGTATATCAAGGATTTTCGGCACCAGCTTGAAAGGGTTATATCGACATTTTATTAGTGTTTAATAAAAAAAAAATCACGAATTTACCGGTTTTTTCGAACTTTCGGTAAGAGAATCTATCTTCTATTTACGATAGTTATGAGTTAATGTACTTTTAACAATTGGGAAATCATAAATGCATTAAAGTGTGTTCACAAAAAATAAATGTTTGGCGGCAAATCGTGGGATAAAATGAGATTGAAAATATCTCATTATCATATTTTTTATGCAGAATTGTAAACGGATGCATAAGATTGCTTCCTTATTACCGCTAATGCGCTGCGGGGCTCTGCGGAGCATCTGCGCTCTTCCTTAATGCAATCTGCATATTTTCAAGAAACTGATGTACTTCTTTATATTTAGTTCTCCAGAAGCGCAACTGAGGCGAATTCTTGGATTGCCCCGAAAGAGGACCTAGTCACTGGACACGACCAGGGGTGGAATATATGGAGCTCCCTTAACAGACTTCGGACCGGAGTATGCAAGACGAGAACACGCCCCACCAAACATACGGCGAGAAGTCACCTCCGATCAGAAGGAAAACTCTCCAAAGCAACCCACGACACACTCCACCCTATGTTTGGGTATCAAAAGATAACCACATAAAATTCCTTCAGTCGACAACGGAACTGGTTATACCTGAGGCCACCCTGCAGCTGAACATGTGAAGGGGATCTGAGGGGAATACTTGGATTTCCCCGAGAGAGGACCTAGCCCCTGGACACGATCAGCGGTGGAATATATGGAGGTCCCTTATCAGACTTTGGACCGGAGTATTCAAGACGAGGACACAAACGAAAGCCTGGCAGTTTTACAGCGGGCCGCCTGAATAATCTGGAGTGTACGCTGTGACCGATTAGCTGCACCCAGGGTTGTCGCCCACTTCTGGGCAGACAGGATCTGACCTTGATGTTTCCGACACGATTATATAGTATGTTCCATATTCAGTAGCATTTTAAAGTATATTAGAGGATTAATGTGTGTAAAATTTATATGATCGAATGAAAACCATGTTGACAACATGCTATTGTCATAGGTCAATTGTTTAGAACTTTTTATTAAATAAATTATTTCCATATCCATTTCATAACAGAAACATAGTCACCATAAAATGCCGCCACTCAGTTCTGTCAATTGCCATTGTAAATACTTTTTCCAGATATATCTGCGCCCGAAAGTCCACCTGGGCACATACTAGTATATGATTCCCGATGACAAGAACCCAGGGACTTTTAAGAGATGGCCGCTGTCGTATCCAAGGCGTATTTTAACGATTTGTTAATCTGTATTTATAAAGAGATGGATTTATTAACTCAACGCTACCAAGACCAAAACCATTTGGTCCTAAGGGGTGACTCAAGCCAGTAAAAAGATAAGTTTAAATAAGAGACATCAAAATGTATAAAGCAGTTAAAATACGAGACAGTATATTACAAGTAGTATCCATGTTTTGAGTGATTAATTAATCGGATTGTTTTTAAGAGATCGGTAAATTAGTATGACGTTCCCGAGGCCTGGAATACTTGGTCTTAAAAGGTGACTCAACATAACCAACGACACGCGGTACACAAAGGGAAAACTAATCCATGTTTTGTCCACGTCCAATGTTGCTCAATTTCGAACTGCGCTTACAATGTGCCATTGTCGTTGGACAATTAAGAACAATCAAATAATATTATGAAAAACAACCAAAAGATATGATTTCTTTGAATTTTAACTTCAGTGTTACGGTAAAAAATTATGAAAGAAATGTTACTAATTACTACACTTGATAATGAATTCTCGATCACTTGACTCAAGTACATCACGGCTATTGACAACAATGAAAAGTACATCAAATAACAAGTGGAAAACTTGAAATAATTGTTTAATCAACCGCGAGAAACAGTTCCGAATCAGTGCACTCCATTATTGACCTAGCTTAATACTAAATACAACAATATTGACCAAAAAATTCTGTTGTTATTTCATATTATTAGAGTGCTATTTATTTGTATCCTATTGTTTGGAGCATCTTGATTTACGGCTGTGAGACATGGTGCTTATCGGAAAGTGATAAGAAAAGACTAGAGGCCTTTGAGATGTGGTCTTACAGAAGAATTCTCGGAATTTCTTGGAGAGAACACGTCACGAACAAAGAGGTTCTCAGCATAATCAAAGAAGAAAGACACCTAGTAAGAACCATCTCAGAGAGGCGATCGGTCACATCATGCGCCACGATGGTCTTCTTCACGACATTGTGGAAGGGATTGTTGAGGGGAGAAACTGCAGAGGGCGCCACACAACAAGTGTTCGAGGAGATGAGTTGTTGCTCTTATGCTAAGCTGCAAGAGTTCGAGATGCAAGAATCTGTTGCTGCAAACCAATCCACAGGATTGATACTACGAAGAAAGATTTATTTATATGTATTGCTAGCATTCACTTTGAGATGCATTTCATACTAATAATAAATGTTTTTTTTTATGTTTTTCTTCCGATATTCGTTCCATTTTTGGAACCATTAATTTCCCTCGCTCAGTCTGTCACTTGCCATTGTCCGTGGGTCTTTAAGAGACGGCTCTGAAAACGAAGACTCACGTGGAAAAATATACGTTTCAAAACGACTTCTAGGGCAGAAGTCCAAGCACTCGAAGAAGGAATCCGAGACATATAGTATTTTTGAGCGATCTGTTAATCGTTTTTTAAGACAATTGGATGATTAGCCCGAAGCCTGCACCATTTTTTTCTAAGGAGCGCTTTAACCCGACCAGAGACACGAGGGTATCAACAGGCGGTGACCCTTCCAAGTTTTAGTCCGCGTCCGATGTTGCTTAACTTCTGTGTGATCTAACAAGAACCGCGCAAACAATTTGCTATTGCCGCTATTAAATGATATATAGTAAATATATATATATATATACACATATAAAGAAAGTTGTTTATGAATAAAAAGAAATACTAATAATTATTAAAAATAAAAATACAAAACTAAATAATAAAAAATATTAAAAAATAAAAATACCTTCAAATTGAAAGTACTATTACTTGACATTAGCGCAAGTAATACTTTGATGCATTGATAAAACTGTGTGCACTTGAATTTATTTGAATTAAATCGACCGCGAGCTGCTTTTCCACACCACTGCACCCGAGCACTGACCTGACAGAACTGTCGATTTCAGAAGAGAAAAAATTACGCGAAAAAATGTGACGGTCGGGATTCCGAATGACATCAGAATAATGCGAATTGCTAAAAGAACAGCTGATTCTTATACAACCCGACCGTGAATTAATAAGTGTGCCACATTGACTACCGATATGGAGCTTATGGTCACCACAATTCACGCACAAGAGGTAATCATCGGCCAGATTTTTTAATTTTTTTTTATTTAAACACATACAAGAGAATACCAACAGATGGTGATTGTTATTCTGAAGTCTCATCCGTGGAATTCTATGACGCTTAACATGGTGCATATGGCTAAGCGCTGCACGTGGAGTGTTGATCCGCCAACGTCATAGACTACAGCCCGAGATTCACGCATCATCCTTATTATTACAGGAATTTACTATAAATGGGTCGGTCCGCTGTAAAACTGCCAGGCTTTCATTTGTGTCCTCGTCTTGCATACTCCGGTCCGAAGTCTGTTGATTTTGAAATGTCGCTGCAGTATTCGAGGCATATTTTGGATGATTTATCAATCAGTTTTTAAAGAGAAATTGCATGATTAGTCTGACGCTCTCGAGGCCTAGACGATTTGAACCTAAAGGGCGGCTCGACCCAATCAACAACACGTCCAATGTTATTTAACTTCGGTGATCAAACGTGATCAATGTGTTATTGTTACGAGTACTGTCAACTCTTTAAATATAAAACGATCCGTTATATTCACATTATAGTCAACTCCCCTTTAAGGTTTTCATAAAATCTGATAATTAGCTCGATGCTCCTGTTTTACCTTATTCATGAAAATTTTCGACCTAATTTATGAAAAAGTGCTATTGGAAACATTTATTGTACAGTGGTGCCTCGGCATACGAGTTTAATTCGTTCTCAAATATCGCTCGTATATCAAAGTGTAAATGTACAAAGTCACAAAACGCGAGCACAACTTATCCAAGATG
The DNA here is from genome assembly GCA_022606575.1 of Glossosoma conforme. Taxonomy (NCBI): domain Eukaryota; kingdom Metazoa; phylum Arthropoda; class Insecta; order Trichoptera; family Glossosomatidae; genus Glossosoma; species Glossosoma conforme. Next base: position 1,401,622 of record JAGTXR010000058.1, on the reverse strand, counting down.
CTTTGACAGCGAGAGCACACTGATAACCGATTCTCTGACCGTGACCGGGGGATTCACGCGGGAAAGCGTGACGCGCGGTTCGTGTGCAAACGGCCGAACCGCTAAGCCCATTGCTCGTATCTCAAATTTGATGTGAAATGAGTTGGGCAAGTATCATTAAATAGCTCCGATGCACGACCAGTTGTAACTTTTTCTGGATGTTTCTTTTTCAACTCTCTCCCACATTCCCAAGATCTTCTTTATCTCACTTGTAGAAATAACCTCCTCCTCCTCTGGCTCTTCGAAACCAATGTCTTGCAGAACTTCCGTATGCTGATGTGACTGTGATGTGCGACCAAAGCCCGTACCTCAAATTTTGCTCGTATTTTAAAGAAAAAAATCGCTCGCTCGACGGCTCGTATCTCAAAAAACTCGTATGTTGGGGCACTCGTATGTCAAGGTACCAATGTACGCGAAAAAATGCTATGGCCGAGATTCCGTATGACGTCAGATTGCTGCGAATCGCAAAAAAAGCGTTGCACGTATTTTTTTGTCATGCCGACCGTGAATTAATTACTGGCGAATCGAACAAATTCGCGGCAAACGTGACGGCTTTATCTGGAAACTCGTGATAAGTCCGACAGAAGAGAAGAAATGCGGGTGCTTGCTAAAAATTTTGCAATACGATGGGTAATAATTGCGTGCAAAATTATATACGATAAAAAATATTAATGACAATGTCAGTTTTAATTGGATAAGCTGGTTGTACGAACTAAATACAATAAATAGCTTTCGATAAGCGAGATTCTCTTTCTACAAAGTTAAACAGCATTGCAAATCAAAAATATGGCGGATTGGGTATTGCACAACCCAACCAATTCTGCTAGAATAAAAAAAAAAAAAACATGAATGGGATGATGCGTGTCGTTGGTTGAGATGACCGATCTCTTAGAACCCAAATATTCAGCTGTGGTTTTGTTGAAACACAAAAGTAAAATTAAAAAGTAATGTATATCCAAGCATTTATTCAAGATACGAGGGTGATCCGTAAAATAAGTTTCCCATGGCGCTAGAGTCGTGGAAAAGCGCTGTTATGGTGGAAATCGCGATTCTGTAGTGTACCTTGGTTCCCCCACTCCAAAACCCTTCCCCAGCGAGCTGCCTGCGGAGCTCAGTCTTGGCTTGGCAGCCGTAAGTGATGGATCTCTCCCTCTCTTCGTCCGACAAGTGTGAGCTGCGTTTGGTGATCCGTTTCCTGTCGGCGACTCTGGGTGCTTCCATTGTTTAGACTGTTCTTTGGTTTCGGGTGTGAGGTAGTGCACCCAAGTCTCGTCTTCAGTGACGATGGAGTCAATCGAGTAATAGAGTCAACTCGTAATAATTGTGTTTAAGGCCACAGGTTAAGTATATTTGTACTATAAAAAAATATAGGTTACGATTTTATAATACACAGTACAAGCTTTAGACCCTGTGGCGCACTAGGGCATTTTTTCAGGTGCCGCATATTCTTTATATTGAAAATATATATAATCAAAATTGGTTGCCCTCGGCGCCTCTAGCTTATTCGACGCCCTGGGGCATCGACCCACTTCGCCACCCCCTAAAAACGGCACTGCTTATGCAGGGAGCGGCAAAAAAGGTGGCAGTTTTAAATCAAAACCACGACGAAAACCTTCAGCTTTTTTGCCGCTTTAAAATTTGCCACCATACATCGGATAAAAACGCGGTAATCTCTATTATGACAATACGTTTATAAATAACAAATAAATGTATCCATCTATAATATAATTTACTATACGAGTATATATAATATTATGTTTAAAAAAATGTTACCAAAAAAACGCAATAGATTTATTAATTTGTTATTATTTGAACGAACAGTCATTATCAAGTGTATTTAATACGATTGTCATCTCTTGTACTGAATAATTTAGTAAAATAATTTGGAATATAAATAAAATATTACTTACATTTTAAACGCAAAACATCGATGTGTATTGCAGAAAATAAAATTTAAAAATGACCCACCAATCACAAAAAAAATGTTTTTTTATCGGGTATTTTTAAATCAAATATTTAATGTTATATTAACAAATGTGTGGACTAGTTTTCTATCACAACAAAGTCACTGCCTAATCGGTTTAACAACCCCCAAGCGCAGGGGTTGCTAAGGTACGTTAACCCATCATCATGGCAACACCCATAATTAAAAACAAGGGTTAAATAACAATACTCGTACATATACATACCTGCATTATTATAAACTCTAAGTTTCCATGAGGTAGCCCCTTACGTGACGCCGAACGCGTTTTTTGGCGTTTCCCAATATATACGAGTACATACGTTGCAGAAAGATAATAAAAACGGGTAATAAAGGATTGACGTAATATGTAAATAACAATTCTTTGGGTGATTTTCCTTAGAAAAGAAGGTAATTTGAACAAATCTAACCTAACATAACATAACCTAACCTGGACCACAGCATCTTAAATTTAAAAATTTCCGTTAAGTGATCAAACTTAAGCATTAGGTTAGGTTAGGGAAGGTTGAGTTAGGATAGGTTAAATTTTATTAAATCACATAAACAAATTTTATATAAGAGTTTAAATTTTAACATCTTCCGTAAATTGATTATATCCTTTAGGGATTTTATCAAATATCCGTTTTCAATGGATACGTACACCTCAACTCAACAGAGACCAACTAGCTTTCTCAATAAACGCGGCGTTTTACGGCGAAGAAGTCAAATAATACAATCTAAGAAATGTATATCTCTATTAAACAAACCTTTAAATAACCATCGATGAAAAATATTTCAAATATAACGGAATTCGCTCGAATATTTCTATAAATAATTCAACTAGTACAATATTAGACTAAATGTGTCCACATGCGTTAGAGCGGTTCTTGTTAGATCACTGAAGATAAGCAACATTGGGCGTGGATCAAAACTTAAATCGATTATCAGCTGTTGCTAACTGCATGTCGCTGGTCGGGTTGAGACGCTTTTTAAGGCCAAATGTTCCAGGCTTCGTGCAGCGCAATCGACCAAAATATTCCTCGGATACTACAGCGGCCGTCTTTTGAAGTCCTCAAGCCTGGATGTCTGCCCTAAACGATTAGGTTAGAAATATGTTTCTAGGCAGATCTTCAGGTGCAGAGATGTCAGAGACGACACAAGGACAATGCCAGCTGATAGAACTGTGCGGCGGCAATTTGCGGTGACCACTTGTTCCAGATGTGGGAGGAAAAAATGCTGCATTGTCTTGCGTGTGTTAACGAAGGATAATAGACGTTGATTACGTCACGAGGGTGACGATCGACCAAAAATACTCCACTGACGGAAATAGTTATAAATACATACTTGTTAATTGCTGCACGACGCGACTGGTTTTCTGGTCGTTTTTTGAATGAAATGCTTCCTGTTCGCGGTGTTCTTCTTCGCGGTCACCACACCGACTACCACTAACGACGTCTCACCGCAAGATACGCGATTGTCTGCATGTCGTGGATAGATCAAGAATTTCTCGTGGTTTAATTTAGTGTCAATTGCTAGCCAATTCGTGGTTACAGAAAATACTAGTATATATAATAAATAAACGTATTGTGAGTCCCGTTTTTAACTAGTATGAGTATGTCCTGTTGTCCCAAAGCACAGCCTCGCGACGTCAAAATTATATATGTATATATATATTTTTAAATATTTATTAGAATATTATTTTATTATTTCAATATTCTAATCTACTTTTATAGATCATTGACTATATTACAATATTATAAGTAATTAAATATACACATACTATAACGCAACAAATTATTTGTATAATATTATTTTTTATTATTCAATCAGTCAGTATTTATTCACAAGCTTAATATAATACTGACTGATTGAATAATAAAAAATAATAATATACACACTCTGAATATATACTATAGAGACATCTATCGTTATACGATGGTAACATTGGTAACAATGATATAAATGCAAGTTTTTCGACGCATCGGTTCGGGCAGTAGAAGGTCGTGTGGTCAAGGGTAATGAACTTGAACAAATGGTTGGTTCCAAGGTTCGCTAGTTCGCATCCCGCCTCTGCCGATATTTTTTCTGAACGAATTGATGCGTATAAAAAAAAATTGTTGCGTTATAGCACGGGTCGTCAGCCTGGTCCGTACCGCCCACTAGTGGGCGATACGGGCTTCCGTGGTGGGCGTTCGTCTAATCTCCTACATTCCTTCTTGAATTTTTTCCACCCATATACTGAACTGAAATATAGCGAGTTTGGTGGGCGGTAGGGAAATTTTACCATGAAAAATAGGCAAAAGTGGGCGCTAGGCATAAAAAGGTTGACGATCCCTGCATTATAGTATGTGTATATTTAATTATTTAAAATTAAATATGTTCCCAGGTCCAGTAAAACCTGTAATGGTTCCTTCTATGTAGTTATTTTGATCGCATCTGAGGACCTAATGGTCCAAGCCTCGTGAGCATCGAGCTGATCATACGATCTTATGAAAATGCTGTAGGAATGTTGACTAGCCTCTACTCCCAAAGAAAGTGCCTCGGCTCTATCGGGAATGAAAACTTTGTGGCTACAAAAAACAATAATGATTTTTTATTTTCATTTTATATTTTCGTTGTCGTAATATATATTATTTCTTCATCTTCTTTAAGACCATGACATCTATTCTAACATATTTAAGAGATTTTTTTATTTGGCATTACTGTACAGTGGCTATACTCGTAAATAATTGTTCGAGTGGGCTCCTACTGGACCAGTTGCTAACTGGCAATAATTTGGATGAGCGCATCATCAAGGACTCTAATTGTTCCTTCGATGTGATGTGAGTAAATTCAAGAACAGTATGCTGTTGTTTGAAAGTAAATTCTTGTTCCAAATCATATACTCGTATATACCTGGGAACATATTATATACAGTTACGGCGGGATCCCAGGGAATTAAAGGAAAGGTAGCTGCAGTATCCGAGATATATTTAGGTTAATGTCAATCAGCACTATCAAGCAGATAATATAATTAGCTCGTCGCTTCCGATACCTGCAATATTTAGCCATATGAGGTAGCTCAAAAGATACGACGAAGCATCCAGGTTTTGATCCACGTTCAAAGTATCTTTACTTCCGTGATCAAACGAGAGCCATGCTTACAACATGCAAATTAAATCAAATATATTATTTTAAAAATTGATTTTAATTTCATGGGATTTTTTTTTAAATTAAAAAATACCTTACACACGTAGAATAAAAATACTTGAAATGCTGCTCAATAGAAAATACATATTAAAAGGGCCAAGTTGATGCGGAATGTGGAGGGTAATTTGAACGAATTAAATTGTGAAACAGTGAGGTGTGTAATACCTGGAAGTTTCATGTTATAATTTATGTATGCATACTGTGTTCATGGATGGTTATGTAGGTATTTATGACATGTTACGACACCGAGTTATGTCGAAAATAATGGTACTAAGCACATGCATTACATACCCATTTATGGTTCCAAATTCCTACCGAGGAAAGGGCCTAATATGCAGGGCCGAATTATATCACTATTACGATATAAAGAAAGGTATACAAAAACTGAATAAGCCAATGAAGTTAAAGAACTTATTTGGCTTTGAAAAAATAATACTTATAAATACTTATAAAAATTAAAAAACTAATTATATGTTCGTAAGTACGGTCAATATGAATTGGCATATTGAAAAATATACCAATATGTCTATTTTCAGTCAATTTGACAGCTGTAGTACTTAAATCAGCAGTGTTATAAGTAGGTTTTTGAGTAATTTTGCTACAAATTTAATTTCATACATCCTAAATTCTTTTCTACAAAGATCACAAATTCATAACCAATTTTAGCTCTATTTAAAATGCTAAGAGTTGAGCTGTCCCTTGGGAACAATCGGCCAAATGTCGAGAGCATCGTGGGATAATCAACCAAACTCTTTAAAAAAATATATTTAAAAAAGACCCAAAATATGCCTGGGATACTACAGCTGCTGTGGCGACAGAACTATATAGCGACAATTTATAGCGATGTTCTATATACGAGTATGGAATATATATTTATTTATTTTTATGTAAACGCATGCAGGAGAGCACAACCGGTCAAGACCAGTGCACTCTATGACGCTCGGCCAGGGAGGCTGGACGCTGCATGCGGGAAACGTGTGCTGTGTTCGTGTTTGTGTGTGGGTTGGGGAGATTGCAAGTGTATATTTATCTGTTTCTTGAAGAGATCCAGATTGGAGGAAGGAGGAAACACAGACGCTGGAAGAGCATTCCATAGCTTACCGGTGGCATTAAGGAAGGAACTTTGGAAGCTGCCAGTTCTTGGTCGACATATATTAACCGTGTATGGATGTTCGGCAAGTGTAAGACGAGTTTGTCGGCTGTGAGTGGGTGCAGGAGGAATTAGTTCTTTAAGTTCCGAAGAGCAGCGACCGTGGTAATAACGGTAGAAAAGACTAAGAGAACCAACCTTACGTCTGTGTTCCATTGATTGTAGATTAGATGTAAGGGTGTCATTGTTTATCAAACGAATTGCTCTTCTTTGAACTGAGTCAATTAAGTTTAGAGGGTATTTTGGGGCTCCAATCCAAAGGTGACTGCCGTATTCAAGGATAGGTCGGATTTGTCCTTTATATAGAAGAAGAAGTTGTTTATCGTTGAAATACCGACGTGATCTATATAATACACCTAGTTTTTTGGAAGCGAGACCGGCTTTACACTTAATTGACTCGTAATATTTTACATTATTCAATATTGATAATCCAAGCATGTTGATGGAGCTTGCTTTCGGAAGAGAACAACCGTTGAAAGATACAGGATCCATAGCAGTCTTCTTGGTGGAGAAAGTACATGATTGGGTTTTTGAAATGTTGAAACTGACGAGGTTGAGGTCGCCCCATCGTGAAACCCTTTCAAGAGACATGTTCATCTTCTCCACCAGAGATTCCCTAGCAGCAGATAGTTCCGAATGTTTCGGAGGTTTTTGGAAGATTATACTCTCATGGACAGTGCTGTCGTCGGCATAACACTGAATGTTTGCGCATTGAAGCAAATCATTCACATGCAGAAGGAAAAGAGTGGGCGACAGCACAGAGCCCTGTGAAACTCCTGAGTTGATTTTATGGCAGGAAGAAGAAAAGCCATCTACGACAGTGATGATGCTTCGATCACTCAAGAAGTTTTCAATCCAGGAGCACAGGGAGGGAGTTAGTCCATAACACGGTAATTTATTCACCAGACCGCGATGCCAGACTCTATCGAACGCCTTGGAGATATCCAGGGCAACAGCTTGCGTTTCTCCATAGCATTCGACGGATTTCCCCCAAACATGTGTGACATATGCCAAGAGATCGCCGCACGATCGATTACGGCGGAAGCCATATTGCCGATCGCACAGAAGATCATTCTTCTCTAAGTAGTTTAGAAGTTGGCTGTTAATTAAACGTTCCATCACTTTGGAAAGTAGTGATGTGATGGCTATTGGGCGATAGTTTGTGGGGTCACTTCGGTCTCCTTTTTTTGGAACTGGGTGAACAAGGGCTTTTTTCCATATATATATAGGATGAAAAAAAATATAGGATTAATTATTATACTTACGAAAATATATTGTAGCTTGATCACTAGTATTTACCTAAATAATTTATATTTTTTAGAATTTTTATTGTTTCATAAATTTGCCCCTAATAATACTCTAACATCCCCCTCTCTCTCAAAGGTGTTATTCCGTCGCGTGATGGCAGGATTCGGAGTAGATTAATAACACTTAGACTTTTTCAGAAGCACATTGACATATATTTACGATAAACTTTACAACCTTGTGGCCCGACCTAGTCACCGCATTCGGCCGAGCCACAATACAATATGGTCTCGCCGTAAGCCGGGACACAACTGATCGCGCTCGTGATAGCTGTCGCCCATCGCCACAAGCGGCGGTCTATTTAATTAGCCCCAAATGCCAATATGGTGGACACATTCATGTACGACAAACGAACAGACTAAGAGACGAAATATTGTATATCGAGGTTTTCGGTACCAATCAGCAAGGTCTCTATCATGCTGATGTCAACTCGTACTATACCTATATATATATAGGTTGAGCCATGTTTGGTGAATCTGGCCGTAAAAACTTACGAAGTTACAATTTAATTAGTTAGAAAGTCAAATATTAAACTATATTTTTTATACATAATAACTCAAACGTTTCACGGAAGATTCAAAATTCTCGCATCATCTTTCAGTGTAAAGACGTTCAATAAAAAAAAAACCGAAAAAAAAAACATTTCGCAAATCTGATACTGCATCATTTGTATGTTTTAGTGCTTCCATCAATCTCCGAGTCTGTCCCTCGGGGTCGATGCCGAGCACCACGAGCAGTGCCGGTTTTAGGGGGTGGCGCAGTGGGTCGACTGCCCAGGGCGCCGAATGAACTAAGGGCGCTTAGGGCAGCCTTAACTCATACAGGGGATGTTTTCAGAAGATTTCCCCTCCCACCCAAGAAAAACCAGGGGGTGCTAGTTTTTTTTTGCCTAGGGCGCCGCAAGGTCTAAAGCCGGCACTGACCACGAGTGTGATGCTCCGCTTTCCCAACGCCAAATTGACTCTGAAATCATTGCACTCATTCCTCACGGTCGTAGTAATTCGACGCACAGGCCAGTTTGCCGTTCGATCTCCATATACAGACCAATACTAATCATCGTAATAAGCTATCCCTCTATGATGGACCGACGTGAAAATTTACTCAACACCCAATGCGGTGTTATCTCATAAGAATTTATGGTAAAATTCTGAATATCTATTATTATTTAGTATAATATAATACGCTAAGCTCGCCACAGAGACACCTAAGCATTTTTAAAAATCTACCTATATTTAAGTGTGTATTTATTATAAGCTAGCGTTTCCCAGTATAAAGCAGGCAATGTAGCATACATGTTTAATTTGATGTTTTTTATTATTGTTATATATAATATAAATTCGCACAACTGCAATCATTATGTTGACAAAGTTTTATCGCAATCGGATGAACGTTATGGCAGTGAATAAAACTACGCGTAACAGTCCTAAAAACATACGTCTTTATATACAATATTAACACTTAAATTTTCATTATTTCGATTAATGACTATAATAGGATATTTTATTTAATACTACTCTATAATAGGAGCTGAATGGGATATCAATCTATCGGTTGGCAGATATTCTTTGTAGTGTCAGTCGTACAGCAATCAAATAAATGCACGGAATAACTCATGAATGTTTCATCGCAATCGAATGAACGGTATGGCAGCGCATAAAATACAAAAAACAAACAATGAGTTTGGTATATTAGATTATCGACATCATGGGAACGTACATGATTTCAGCTGAATTGGATGACGAAGGTGGGTTAATTTCCATTTCTTAAATATTTCCGCGTTTAATTACGATCATTGAGATCAACCCTCCTCTGACGTTTTCATAAGATCGGATGCTTAGCCCGAAGTTTTCAAGGCGGGTACAATTTATTCCAAAAAGGTTGAACCCAAAATAACGGTATGCTTGTAGAAGGAAGCGTTGTATAAAAAATCGCCGCAAATATTATCAAAAAAAATGGTTACAAAATCAAAAAGTGTGTGCTTTCTAAGAGGGTTTACTATATTTGAAAAAATGAACATAGCGAAATAAATGTAGATGGAGCCAATGAAGAGGCTTTGACGGTATAATGAAAAAAAAGGCATAAGGAAAGAAATATTTCATGTTTTTGAATCATATTGAATTACTGCTTTAAAAAAAACTACATACTTTTTGTATCAATGCAATAAAAAATATATTTGTATCGTGCATACAACATTAGTGGCTCTTTCATACATTGCCCTTGTGAAGAGTATTGTTCTAATAAAACGAAACGTATGAATATGTTTATAGATAATACGAGTAATAATTAATCAGTTAGATTTGATTTTTTTGATTAGTGGCATGGTGAAGTGGTAGTGAGGTTGGCTGATGTGTGAACAAACACGAGTTCGACATCCAGTAAAGATTAGAATTTGATAAAAAGCCTTAAATATCAATAACAAATTGCTACATGGATCATTTGATTCATAAAAATGTCTTAAACAATATATATTTTCATTATACTTTACACTTACCTAAAATTTTAAGTTTCTTAAAAAGTATTCATAAATATCCCCGGTTGGTGTGAGACCGATCCTCATCCGTAAAAATATATGTCAAAGTATAGAAATAAAAATAAATTTTGTCGAATAAAGTCGTACTGTGAAAACCATCCATTCGCAGATAGTACTTAAAATTCATTACAGTTAATATCTATGCCGTTTCAGTGAGTGGGATCAAGAAGTGTGCAAAATGATAAAAAAAACTTAAATATGTATAATATTTTTAAAAAATAACAAGAAAACTGGCTCCAGGAAGAAGAAGGGATAAATTTTAAGGGCCCGTGCTATATATAAGTCCCATTTTAAGGGCTCGTAAGGCCCGTAGATGTGGCCTAAATTTTTTACCATTTTTTTCTAGGGCTCCGGACTCGCTATGGCCGTCCCTACTCTTAATTATCAAAAAAAAAAAAAACATTTTAGAACAATTCGTAATGGCGGAGATGTAGTCGAAATGATATTAGCGGATCAACACTCCACATTTAACTTACCTACGATTATAAAGACAAACGAATTCACAGACGAGATTACTCCATTACCGTTTGGCGGTATTCTGCAATGTATTTACATTCAAAATAATCTGTAATCTTCATACATATTTTGATATTTATTTTCGCGCTGACGGCATTCATCAATGTGTTTACATAGGAATATTTTTTTAATGTACATACATGTTAATTAATCAATCGTATTAGATTTCTTTGATGATCGTTTTTAACGTCTTCTCCAGCGGGTTAACGTTAAAAAACTGGATATCCTCGACCCTAGAGGAGGTCGAAGCTCGTCGGTCAATATGCGTCATGGTCCAAAGAGGCACCTCACGACTCTTGAGACTCCGTCATGGTCTTGGGCGAGTGCTGATGTAACGAAGAACAACACCATGACTAGGATCAGGAAGCTGACCATCTTCAAAGCTAAGCTGGTAGCATCACACGGCTGTTAAGCAAATCGTGGTTAATCACTTCCGTTGGTAATGAGTTTTTTTTGGTTACTTGAATTATCGATTAGATCATGTTCATTCAAAGTGGCTATCATTTCAATACGCCAAGCTGACGACGCATTTTGTCAGTGATATATATGAAATATCTGAATGAAATATTTTAGGGTATATACGGCATGCCAGGCTGGATAGTCTAGTGGTAAAAGCGTATGTTTGTCATTCAGACACCGTCAGTTGAAAACCCGACCAGGAGAGATTTTTTTAATTTGATAAAATTTAAGCTCTATACATTCCCCCAGTAGCGTTGAGTCACTCCTTAAGGACAAAATAAATGCAGGCTAAGGTGTATCAGGCTTATCAACCGATCTTCTTAAAAAAAAAAACAGATAATTGAACACCCAAATGTTTCTCTGGTACTACAGCCGCAGTATATTGAAGTTCGCAGGATTTTGCCTTGGAGGCTCCCCGGGAACCTTCTATATTCCCATGTGGACCTCCAGGATACAGGTGTTCAGGAACAAAGCATAAACAATATGAGCTTACATTACTGTTAAACGGCATTTTGCGGTTTCCATAAGCTCGAAATATGGAGCGGTTATGGTTAAAAAAAAATGTATGGTTAGTTGGGTAGAGTCGCCTAATCTTAAGGGATCAAAAAAAAAACTTCTATGTATCGGGCTCGTATATATTGCCCAGCCCTCGGATGCATCAGACTAATCATCCGATCTGTTTAAATGCTGATTAATAAAACATTTCGTAAATCACCAAATATGCTTTGCACACTACAACGACCGTTTATTCAAGTCGACGGGCTCGTGACCAACGACACACAGTAACCAATAAGCCGTGATTCATCCATGTTATCAATAAACTACGGCGATCATAAGATACATGTTCTATTGTCGTTGGTAAGCTTATAAACTATAAATTGCAACAGCAGTCTTATTGACAAACGACATGTTATATTTCGTCATAGATGAAAAGCCATTATTACTATCTTAGTATGTCGCTTAACGTTTTAATGATATTTTAATATTAGTTAATATTTGCACCGTTATTATTTATTACGTCCGCCGGAGATAAAATCCATTAGGAATTCGTTGTAAAATTAATAAGTGGTCATAAGCATTAAGACAACAATAACTCATCAGGATATTAAGTCATCTAGGATTTATGATGTGGGTGCACAAATAGGGATCCGGGTTCGATGCCCTGTTAGGTCATTGCATCTTCCATCGATATATCTACCCGAACTGAACTAGGATTTTAATTTTTTATATGTAAAGAATTTTGAATAAAATATTACGTGGGGTACCCTGCAAATTACACATAATTTTAGATAGAATGCGAGGGGAGTAAAAATAAATTAAAAAATAACAGTATACTCGTATTTCATTGCAGTCTAGCTTGCTTACAAAACCGAAGTTCTTGAGTTCGGATCCCCGATGGAGATTAAAAAAAAAAAGATTTTTAATTGGTTTCTAAACTCTAAAAAACACTTGGTTGGTGTGAATTTAATGACTCACTCGTAAAATGACAGTCATAATATATTAATCAAAATTGGTGGTATACAAAAGTTTTCCCGTGAATTCCACCCATTCATAGTAAATTCCTGTAACAATTGTAGTCTTAGATAGTTCAGTTAACTGTGCGCATTATCCTGACGATATTCTCAATGTAGCTCAACAGCGAGGGAATGTCAAGGCGTATGTAGTAGTTCTGGGAGGTTTTTCCGAAAATGACGTAAGCTCGTAGACAACACAGAATAGGATGACGATTTTCCACGATTTCCTGAGATGAACACGGCATTATTACAGAAGAGCTGAAGAAGATTGCAAAAAAATATTAAGTTCTTCGCAGATTGGAAGAATCTCTGTCATAAGTGTATTACATCAGATGGATTACTTTAAAAGGAAAAAATATAAATTGATTCGTGAATAAATAAATGATTTCCAAAAAAATATAGTCACTTTATTTATTAAACAAACCTCGTACACCATTTTTAAAAATTCAGTATCAAATGGGCACATTTTCTATTTTATTTTTTTACGATTTGCATAAACAATCCCGCATTAATGGGCGAAAAAATATTCGCGAAACCACAACGGCTCCATAAAAATAAATCAACCGTACGCGATTATAATATATGGACAGAAAACTGGCAGAGAAAGTAATAGTGTTCAGTTGTATAAGGAACTACTTTTAAATTTAATATTATAAAATATTGTATCTAGTGCTGGCGTGTCTTATGAGTCACGAATGTGAAACATCTCGTTCCTTGGGAAACTCGACCAAAAGAAAAATACTTAAAAAAAAACATTAAAAAATCGCTTAGTATGTATGTACTGATATCAGCTTGATAAAGCTCTTTTACGTTGATGCCGAAAAGCCTCGAAAAACGATCTTTTGTCTCTTATTTTTGTTCGCTCGCCTGACACGCGCATCTTATAATGTTAGTATTAATTTTATATAAAATTACACGGCGTTTGCATTCGCCGTTTTATTTGTTATGACAGTTGCTCCATTTCATGTTGGTTCAACTGTCATGTTTAATTCGTTTTTTCGCCGTGATTATCTTGGCGGCGCTGCATGTCACAGTGTTCTGGCTGTCGTCAGTTAAGTCTCGTCCGGCCGACGAGACGTCATGTATCGGTCGGACGAGGAATTCAAGTCTTTATTAAAAATAAATGTGAACTGTGCTTCAAAAACAAGTTCTTTGCTTTGCGACCTGCTCCTGCATCCTTCCTCCACGCAGCCACGTGACGAACCCGCGACTTGGTATTTACTTCGGTTACGTAGGCAAACGTTTTAATCACTAATCTATACCCGCCGGGTATATTATTATTATTATATTAGTATTTGTATAGCGCTCTTTTATGACCGAATGATCATTCCAAAAGCACTTCTTTGCCTCTCTGAGTAAAAAGGTGGGTCTTGGTCTGCTTTTGAAGGATGCCTCCGCTTTAAGCTCTCTTATGCTTTTCGGTAGCGAGTTCCAGGCCATTGGTACCGCGTAGCTGAAAGCCCGATTGCCAAAGACCGTGCTAGGACTACCTCCCGTCAGCTGCAGGGTGCTTCTATTTGCTCTAGCCGATCTGAGTGTCTCTCCACGCGCGCTTATTTCTGAAAGGCTTGATAAGTTCTGTCAAATAGCCCGGTGCAGTTCCGTTGAGTGCCTTGTAAGCTAAGAGGCATATGACATCCAAATAACTAATTCCTGAATTACTACTTGAATCTGACGGTCTCTTGCTGTTGAACTACATCGTCGAGTTAATCCGCACGGTCGGGCGACATAGAAAAGACTTTGTTTTATTCATTTTTGTCACTTAATGTTATCTTACATTGTGTGTTGCACATTCAAACATTATTTTGAAGTAAAAATTAATCATAAAAAAATTACTTGATAATTTTCAAAAATATTCTAATTAGCATATTTGTATTCAATTAATCGACATTTCAAACAAAATGCTCGTTTCTAAATATAAACCAGTTCCCGCCGTTCATGTATTTCCATTTTTTGATTCATCGCTTTCGAGATGCGGCTCCACGGCTCGGAAGCGATGAATTAACAAGCGATAACTTTCATCGCCGCTAATGGGACTCTTCCGAACGAGTCTCCGAGAGCAGATCTATTAAAGAACGTAATTATTATTTGTCAAAAAACTAGAAAAACCGCACTCGACTAGAAAGGGAGAGCGGATTGTATGGAAAAGGAAATTAGAGTTCAATGATAAGTTGCCGTAATCATGCGCATAATATGTCTAATAACTCGGACTTCAAACCAGCGGCGCCCTAGGGCATTTTTTTTTCTAGTGCCCCATATTGTTAATATTTAAAATATATAGAATATATATTTGTTGCCTCAGCGCCCCTAGCTTATTCGACGCTCTGGGGCACCGACACACTTCGCCACAGCCTAAAACCGGCACTGTTATAACTGTCAATACATTTTTTATGAAACAGGCATAGGATAATGTCGCTAAAAATTGATACAAAACTTCATCTGACTTTATATCGTTAACCATTGAAGAAATATGGCCTGTATCCGGAGTGTTGATCCAGCAATATCTTTATAACACAGCCCTGCATTCACGCAACGACTATTTAAATTAAACATATTGAGATGTTTTTTTTTTACTAATTCTGCTTCGTATTTGGAGCATGTGGACACCGCGAATTTCCGTTTCACAGTTATGTAAGCTTACAGATTGTCTATGCCTCGTCCCTGAACACCTGTATACCCGAAAGTACTCATGGGAATATAGATAGTTTCCGGGAGCATCTAGGGCAACTTCCGCGAACTTGCATAGACTGCGGCTGTAGTACCAGAGAAATATTTGGGTGTTCAATGATCAGGGTTTTTAAGGAGATCGGATGATCAGCCCGATGCTCCCGAGGCCTGAATAATTTTTATTTTGTCCTTTATTTTGGGCTTGACCCTAAATAATATAACCATCAAAAGTAAATGTAATAAAATATGTAATGTAGAATCTCGTACGTGGATTTTATGCCAATAATCATTGCAGTATAACTAAAAGCGGTATTTGATGTGTTGATCCTGCCATATCTATGGAGCACAGCATTCGTGCAACGTCCGTTTTCAAAAAAACCTAATGTAATATACAAGGAGATGACTTTTTGTATTTTTATATAAGCACATACAAGAGAATACTGATGTATAAATCTCATTTGTAGATTCTACGACGCATTCCATTTTCAAAATTGCTAAGCACTGGAATGTGGAATGTCAATCCGCCGACCTCATTCAAATAAGGCTGATATTCACGCATCATCCATTTTAACTGGCATTCACTATGAATGGGTGCTATTCACGGAATTATTTTCACCTACAACCAACCAATTTTGATTAATAGACTATGACATTTCTGAAAATGTGGCTCATCCAAATGTAACATTTAGTCCTCATCAAAATGTTAAGTGTCGACAAGGTGTTGATAAAACGAAATCCTGTATAAATTTATATAAGAAGATATCACCTTTTGAAGGCTTTCATATATTATTTACGTATTTTATTTATGGAAGCTCGTTTCGAGTTGTTTTTATTTATTTTAATGTGTTTTTGTTTGAAAGATATGTATATTTTCTAATACGAAACGTGTCGAAACGCCACCTTTTGCATAACAATATTCACAATAATATTACGTAAGGAAAATAAATAAATGTCAATTCGCTCCGAGGAGCCAAAGTACGCTGAACTACGGACGATTCTGAAGAAATTTATTATACGGGTGATAGACAAAAAAATGCAATTTGAATATTCACGTTAAGTGGTTTTGCAAAAACATGGAGACCATCAGAGATCGCTAAAACGTTGAGGCACCGAGTATAAAGACTCATCTCCTTGGAATGAGACATTTCTAAGAAAAACGTAATCGAAGGAACGATTTAGTTTTTTTTTAATTAGTCACCGAGCAACTGCTGCACGAAGGTTTATATTTTTTTATGTATTTACTCATACTTTTTTATTCAAACACTTATATGAAAATACCGACAGACAGTAATGGAGAAATCTTAGGCAAGATTCTAAGGCCATTTATGAGCTGTATGAGAATTTTTGATCGTTCCGTATTCGTTTCATCCATTATTGAGTGGTGTTCACGGGAAGACTTTAGTCTATCACGAATGTTAGTAAAAAGGCTATTAGTTGGAGGTGAGGTATCAAATTCATACCAATAGATCTTTGAAATCGATTAATAAATATATTTTATTTGATATCCATCGGGGGTTGAGCCCACAACCTTTGGTATTGTAAGCGAACGCTTTTCACTACTAAGCCATCTCCGCCGGCATTAGCTCCAGTTAGGAGAGCGGATATGGTAATAATGAGGATGATCCAGAACAGATTAAGAGATCTTAAAAATGAATAAGAAAAACACCCGTATGCAGACACATTACTTGACTTAAGATAAGCAAATTATCATCAGTTTGCAGAGACGGTTCTTAAGATTTGAGGTGATTCGAGGGCTGAGGATTTCTCATTTTAATCATTCTAAAGGAAAGCTGCTATTATATGTTGGTAACCTTAAGAAATATCTGTGTTTATGAGTAACAAGTTGGTTAACTTTAGTCAAAGAATGACTCGGCATAAGGGTGTAAATATTTTTAATCAGCGCACCTCTTGTGGCGCGACCCACAGTTGAAGGGCGCCGATATGCAAGGTGACTTGTCTGAGATGAGATCTGTGTACCCTGTGTACGTACACAATATACGGGTATATGATGTGCCAATCAAATCGGCAGACAAAAAAGTCAATGGAGTTCGAATCCCATACGAATAGCGTGCGAAGATCTCAGGCGCGTCCTTGGTGAACCAAAAAAAAAACAACATACGTGGTACTAAAATACGTGGCACTTTGGTAGACGATTCATTCAACATTTTACTATTTCTAGTCATGTAGGATGATCATAATATTTTCACCCTTTCTGTTAATGCTGCTCTCTTTTACAATTAAAATCCCAATTTTATCCACACCACAGCAGTAAATTGAATCATATTTTTAAATTTCTTAATCCAGTTCATAGCTTATAGATAAGTACCAGAAGGCAAGACAAATATTCAGTCAATTCAATATATAATCTTGTCGGAAACAACAGGGTCAGATCCTGTCTGCCCAGAAGTGGGCGACATCGATGACGTTACTCCCGGCCATCATTAGGTCTTCCTGGGTGCAGCTACTCGGACATAGCGCACACTCCAGAAGATGTGACAGGGTCTGCTCCACGCCTGTCACATTCAGTATGTACACTGTAAAACTGCCAGGCTTTCATTTTTGTCTTGCATAATCCGGTCCAAAGTCTGTTCATCAGTTCAATCAAATCAATCAAATCCTTGCATTATTCCACTCTCTTTCTTCTAGGGATGCCTTCATTCTATTCGTCAGTCTATTAGTTAGAAAAATAGCTGCTCTTTAACACGTATTCTCTCTCTTTCGTGGTACTGTTCACACCCTGGAATTCTTAAATGCTTCAAGTTTACGTTCTAAATAGGTGCTATTCATGACTCGTATCTCAAAGCGTAAATATACAAGTCACACGCGAGCACAACTTATCAAAGATGCTTTGACAGCGAGAGCACACTAATTAATACTCTGACCATGGTCGGGGGATTCACGCGGGAAAACGTGACACGCGGTTCGTGTGCATTCTATTGCTCGTATCTCAAATTTGACTCGCATTTCAAAGCAAAAAATCTCTCGCTCGACGGATTGTATCTCAAGAAACTCGTGTGTTGGGACACTCGTATGTCCAGGAACCACTGTAAATCCTTTTCCTCTCTTGTCGATGGCATTGTTTCCTAGATCCATGTGATCTTTGACGAGTCTTAATTTTATTCATTATTTTTATTGATTTTTTATGATCTATTATTTTTCCTATTATTTCTCACGCTTGTTGTGCCATCTTATTTATTATTATCATTTGTAGTATTTTTTATTGGAAACAGGTTATATGCAATAAATAAATAAAGTAGCGTTACTTACAACAATAATAATTTAATATTCTTAACTAAGTTGTTTTAATATTAACATCCCATTTACTTATATGTAAGCACATACAGGAGAATACCGCCAGATGGTAATAGTAAGTTTGAAGTCCAATCTGTGGAATTCTATAACGCTTATCATAGATGGCTAAGCGTTGCATGTGGAGTGTTGATCCGCCAACGTCATAGACTACAGCCCGAGATTCACGCATCATCCTTATTTTAACAGGAATTTACTATGTATGAGTGGTATTCAACCAATTATAATTAATAGGCTATGACTGGCATTTTACGGGTGAAAGATCAAATTCACACCAATCGGGGTTAGAATCAGAAATCGATTGAAAATCTTTTTTTTTTCATCTCCATCGCGGATCGATCCCACGACCTTTGGCTTGCAAAGCAAACGCTTTGACCATTGAGTTAACCGACGGCTGCAATGTATTTAAATTAACAGTGAAATTCCCCGGTTTAAATTTGGCTTCAAGTACGGGCATACCAAATCGTTGAATACGTAAAAGGCCGAACGTTCGAGGCCGAATCGAAAGGACAAAGCGACCCAGACATCGCCGCATTTCTGTGAATAATGAACATGGGAGAAAAAAATCACCTCTTCGCAGAAAAAATGGCTGAAATAATACGAAAAATAAACTCGTCACTTTGACGTATGAACTCCTATGCTTTTATTTGTTTATAAAATAAATTATATTCGAGTTGATGCGCACCTAAACAGACTGTCAATCAACAGCAGACAAAAGTCTTCTTGATGATGGGTCATTCATATTATTGTCAGTTAGCAACTGATGCAGCAAAAGTCTGCTCTGAACAATTTGTAGTTACTTCATAGTACATATATATAATCGTATCGGAAACAACAGGGTCAGATCCTGTCTGCCCAGAAGTGGGCGACGTCGATGGCGTTACTCCCGGCCATCATCAGGTCTTACTGGGTGCAGCTACTCGGACACAGCGCACAATCCAGAAGGTGTAACAGGGTCTGCTCCACGCCGCGGTCACATTCAGTCGGTCCGCTGTAAAACTGCCAGGCTTTCATTTGTGTCCTCGTCTTGCATACTTCGGTCCGAATTCTGTTACTTCATAGAATTACTAATAAATATTTTTTTAAATATTAACATCCCCGTTACTTAAGATAAAGCGACTTCACGTCGCAGGGAATGTTATCAGAACACGCGGTGGAGGGATGAGGAGCAGATGAGCAACACAAAGACTTTTTCAGAAACACATCAACATAAATTCATGTTAAAAATTGACAAACTTTCGGTCGGAGGCGGAGCGTATGCTTTCAGGCCTCGGCCGGATTAAATCTCGCTACTGGTCGCGGTCGGGGAACAACTGACGAATGGACACTCAACGCCCGTAGTCGATGACAGCGCAGCGCCAACATTAATATAGTGGCGATCTGTCGAACTAGGCCTGTCAAACAAATCAAAATGGCGACACAGCACTAAATCTTACTTCATTATTTAAATCTAGACTTAGACTAACACCTTTAAGTATGTGAGTGAGATGAACAAAAATAAGAGACGAAAGATCGCATATTGAGGTTTTCGGCACCAGCCTGCAAGGTCTATATTGAGCTGAAATAAATATGTATTTGAAAATACCTGTTTAGCAATGTGCGAATAAATAAACTAGGGACAGACTGGACTTGTTGATTTTGGGTTGAGCCGTGTGTGGCAAAGTTCTTCTTTCCTATATTGCGACCGCCACTGCGGAGATCATCTTCAGGTTTGGTGTTTTGATCAAAAATAATCAGCGGTCGAAATATTAGAGAGAATAAGAAATTAAGAGGAAAACAAATATAATACCAATTGTATGATTTTTTAGGGCAACTCAGTCGTGAGTTGAGCGTATTATAATTATGATTGGCATCCTATGCAATCTGTCAACAAATGAGGAGTATATTATTAAATATGTACTATTATGTATTGTGTCTTGTGACGCATTTCATCAACATATTGAACAGTGCACTTTATCCATTAATGCAAGTATTTACAGCCGCCGAAGAGGCATTGACACTAACTTATCTCAATAAGAATTTATGCAATTCCATTTTGCATACAACCGCGACGAAGCAATCGCATCAATTATGCGCGAGGCTTGAAACTTTATTGTTAGCCGATGATGATGATGACTTCATCATCACGAGTGCAGCAAAAATGCCAAACTCTTGGCCAGATGTTAAGCTAATCGTCTTGATATCCTCCTCTCTAAGTTTGATATTGAATTAATGAGCGGCAGGATGCAGGAGCAGATTGACAATGCAAAAGAACATGTTTTCGTTTCACAATTCGCGTTCATTTTTCAAACACTTGCTTTTTCATCCACCCGTTATGGCGAACGCCATCTATCTCAATCTAGCGCTGCCAACAGTCGCGGCGGAAAAGCGAATTAAATATGACAGTGGCACCAACATGGAATGGACCAACTGTCATAACAAATAAAATGGCGTATGCAAACACTGTGTATTATTATATGACTGAAACTAACATTATTAGATATGCATGTCAGGCGAGCGAACATAAATAAGAGACAAAAGAGCGTTTTTCGAGGCTTTACGGCATCATCCTAAAGGAGCTATATCAAGCTGTATCAAGTCTTTACTTCTTACATGTCTGTTGCATTCGCAAAAACATCGAAAGCTAACGCGGGCCACAAGATTTTGTTTGGCAAAAAATTGGACCTCGAAGGCCTTTTAAAATCGTCCCTGAAATAAACCTTATTAAAGGGTCATTAAAAGAAAAGGCCCTAAAAAATTTAGCGAGCGAAAAATCGCTCTTAATGGCACCTCCATTTTTTCTGGACCCTGGGCGCCAAAAATGTGCCCCGAGAATCACACTCGTCTCCCACCCCTCTCTTTAAGCCAATGTATCGGGCAATGCTAACTTTAAATGGCCGAGCAAGTGCACAGTGTTCATGAAACCATCGAGCAATATCTCTAAACTAAATCATAAATTGCCAATTCTGTGTATATTTTCTTTACCTGCCCAGGCCTTCACTGCGCTATCTCAATGCCCTCTAATTTTCTCTAGGTTGCCTACTGCCCCGCTGAAAGCCTTAAACACCCTCAAGGGTGCGTTATCACCCTTGTTGAGAAGCTAGGCTCTAAACGAAAGGTACTCAACGTGATCCTTATTAATAAAGATAGAAAAAACATGTGAAGATTCATTATTTATTCAGGTTTAGTCAAACTTTTTTGCTTCAACTTCTTATAATTCTCATTTTTATTCACTTCGATGAACGCTTCACCAAAAAAACAAACATAAAAAGTAGGTATATTAAATGTTACAATAGTATTTGAAGACTAAATTTTTTTTAAAATCTACAGAATAACAAAATAATTAGTCTGAAATAAAAAAAAACCCTTTTAAGTAAGTAGACATGTTGGGCTTTCGCATATTAGTAATTAAAAATGTTTTATTTGAGGTACTGTTTAAATTAGGTAAATGCACTGCAATCCTTTCAGTTCGTATTGACATCAGCATGTATACTTGCTTACTGGGACCGAAAACCTCGATATACAATCTTTCGTCTCTTATTTTTGTTAGCTTGTCATACATTTATGTGTCTGCTATTTGGGACTAGTTATATAGACCGCCGCTAGTAGCGCTGGGCGAGAGCCATCACGATCGCGACAGTCGTGCCCCGCCCGTCGGCGAGAGCATATTGTATTGTGGCTCGGCCGAATGCTAGGTCGAGCTATAAATTTGTCAAGTTTCATCGTAAATATATGTCAATGTGCTTCTGAAAAAGTCTGTGTTATTAATCTGCTCCTAATCCTGCCATCGCGCGACTGAGTAACACCCTTTTGAGAGAGATGAGGATGTTTATATATACATACCTGGATTTCAAATGCTTTAACCCAACATATTTCGATCATTGTTTTTATCGTAGGACTCCCAATATCTTCAGCATTCACAGAGCTAATTAATAATAAAGACATATGCATCACTTTTGGCTAAAAAAAAACACTTGAATAATACCGGAGTTTTTGCCTTGTCGGTTACAAACATGTTTTGTTATGCTTCCAGAGCTTTGAATTGATTTTCTTTGACTCGTCTCTAGTATGGGAAGGCAACAAAGAAATCATTGTCTTTCAAGTATGCATATTGCAAAATGATTTCATCATGCAACTCGTTGCAACAGAAATTATAAACTCTCCACCAGATGTCATCAATAATTAATCAATATCATCAGCATGATGTAGCCCTTGCTGACTGGTACCAAAAACCTCGATATACAATCCTTCGTCTCTATTTCTGTTCGCTTGTCAAACAGGGATGTGTCCGCCATATTGGCATTAGTTATTTACACCGCCGCTCGTGGCGCGAGCGAGAGCCCATACCGAGCGCGGAGATCAGTTGCCTACCGCCCTTCGGCGAGAGATATTGTACTGTGGCTCGACCTACTGCTGCACCTAGGTCCGGGCCACAAGCTCGTAAAGTTTAATCGTAAATATACGTCAATGTGCTTCTGAAAAGTCTTTGTTTTGCTGACCTGCTCCTTATAATGCCCTCACGCGACGGAATAACACCACCGAGAGAGAGGAGGATGTTAATAAATAATTAATTATTCATTAATAAGGATATCAAATTAATCTCAAAAGCGATAAAGGTGATATTTACTAAGCGCTGTTGTGGAGTGTTGATTCGCCAACGTCGCAATGGTTTGGTATTCACCTATCATCCATTTTTAACGAAACTCATTGTGAATGGACGATGTTCATGACTTTCGTATACCACCTATTTTGATCAATAAACTCATCAATTATCACATACAATTAACAAATATTGCCTGCAATAATTGGATGATGCGTGAATCAGACTGTTTAACCAAATTGCCTCGGATGTTGATATTTTTCACGTAAGGGAGGCTCAATTCAGGCATGAACTCCACGAGTTTCTTTGGAAGAATGATTTGTTGGCGTCGTCTGTTTGATGAGCATTGGGACCTTCTGTTGCTTGTTCTTAGCACTTAATCATAGGTACCTATATTTGTATATTAATTTTGATTGTACTTCCGTAAGTAAAAAAAATGAAATAAATACAAATTTATAAAAAAAAACATTTTAATTTTAATCTTCGTTTGGGAGACAAACCGCAATCTTTGGTATGGTAAGCATACAGTTTACATGTAAGCCATACCCGATTTAGCTTCCCGATCCATTCCACATCGCAGTAGTCCAGTATTAGCAACAAAGAATAAGCATTGTCTTTGAGCCACTTGCTCTGAATGCATAATCTTTACAATATCTGTGTTACATGACCTATGTTATAGATACAAGTGATGCTGATATACTTGTGTATACACGAGTGAAGAACTTTCGGCTATTTCTGATCTGTGACTGTCGAGAACGCTCTCCGACAGTCATTTTTTGTCGCCTCTTTAATTTTTTAAATGCAAAAAATAACGCGCGTTTTAAGTTTTTGCGTAACCCTTTTTAATACCACAGTGTCGATGTTACATTTAAGCGATGATCTACAAAAATAAAATACTTTATAAATACGGCTTAAGCCGCTCTTTAAAATCAAATGGTCCAGGTTTCGAGAGCATCGAGCTAATCATCCGATCTCCTTAACCCTTTCGCATCGGTTGTCGGCATATCCCGTCATAAGATTCCCCGACCGTTGACATCGATTGACGTGATATATCGTTTTGCTACTGCCTTAGAATAGTTTTTTTTTGCATCATTGGTTAGCTAAAGGATACAAGAACCAATGTGATTTATGAAAATAGACCAGATATGTACATTTATGCTTCAAATACTATTTAGTTTCATAATTGACAGTATAATTTGTATTCAATCCGAGCCGTAATGAAATGATTAAAAAAATATGAAAATATGCACGGATACCAATGCTGCCGTCTATTCAAATCGTCGGAATTTTGCCCCGGAAATCGTCAGGAACCATTTACGAGTACGTTACCTGGTGGAACTTCGAGTGCAGAGATTTCTTAGGACGAGGCAACTGAAAAAACTGAGTGGCGGCAATTTGTATTCACCATATGTTCCAGCAGTACCGGCTTTAGACTCTGCGGCGCCCAGGGGCATTTTTTTTTTAGAGCCCCATATTATTTATATTTAGAAGTATCTAAGAAAGACTGCTTGCCTTCAGCGCTCTTAGCTTATTCGACGCTCTGAGGCACCGACCCACTTCGCCACCCCCTAAAACCGGCACTGTGTTCCAGACGTGAAACGGATATGATAAGGAAAGGAAAAAGGCATCCCGTGAACAGCACCTATACATACTGAATGCCTGTAAAAAATAACGAATGCGTGATTACACTAAAACACCACTGAAACGAAAATTTGCGGTGTCCATATGCTCCAAATAAAGATCGTATATAGTAAAAAAATATACGCGTATGTTTGATGTTACAAAAAATTGTCATACTCGTATTATGTAAGATGGTGTTTGCTGCAGATTTGTATGCGCATCATTTGATGAATATTATTTGCAAGTCCCACTGAATCTGAACAAAAGATATGTAGATTCCACGACGCTTGCCATTCAGGTTCATTCTCAACATATAAATAGTCTGCGTCTCTTCAGGTGGTGATGCATTCAGAGCACGTGGTCGAGATCCGGCTGCCCGTAAACGAAACCAGCCATGTGCATTTCGCAAAACTCTTGACAGAGTGCCAAATTCATATGTTTATTGCCTGTGTACATGTTACTCACAGTATTGCGTACTAAAAAAATTCAAATTGTGTTTACATTATATCATCACCTTTGTAAGCCACTACTCTCTACTCACAAAAGTATTTTTTAAATAAATAAACATATGTTGAGTACAGATGGACGGTGATGGATAAAATTCGTTTGTAATATCGTGATTCCCGTATTATCAGTAGCGGCTTCAGACCCTGCGACGCCCTAGGGCATTTATTTTCTAGCGCCTCATATTGTTAGTATTTTTTTAAAAAATAAGAAAGATTGGTTGCCCTCGGCGGCTTTAGCTTATTCCACGCCCAGGGGCACCGACCCACTTCGCCAATCCTAAAACCGGCACTGTATTATAAAGTGATTATAAATTGAGTAGCTTCTTAGAGCAAAATGGTCTAAGACTTGGATTAATTATCCGATTTTCTTAAAATTCCATTTAAAAAATCACCCAAAAATATCCTTCGGATACTAAAGCTGCCGTACCGTCGATCCCTGAACAATTGTTCCGGATGTCGCCGGGAATTATATACGTACCTAGGTGGACTTTCGGATGCAGAGATATCTTGAAACAGAGCGGCGAAAGTTTGTTGTAACCTTGCTTTTACTTTGCTGTAATATATGTTCCAGATATCGAACAGATATGGAAAAAATGTGTTTGAAAACACTTACTCCAGTAAGTAGTATATTCATTCTAGATTATTCGACAGAGTTCCGGATTGTAGTCTAATGACGTCAAAGGATAATTATATTATAAAGCTTTTTAGAACATGTATATTTTTCACGTACTTTTATAATGGGTATTTGTTTACTATCCGAATTTTCTGGGAATACTCTCCTTTACAACAACAACAACAAAAACATAGACTCCTTATTTAGCCTATACAAAAAATCATTGCAGAATATACCAGAAGAACACAGTTTTGCCCACAAAAATATCTTGCAACAATTCACAAAGATTTAAAAAGATTCCATACGAAATGAAATAATTAAACTGCTAAATTCATAGATAAGACTCATAATTCATAGATTTACGAGACGCATTAGTTACTGGGTTTGAGAGTGAGACCGATAAATTAGCCAGAAGTTGCCAATTTATTTCCGTATACTTGTTAAAGCCAGACGCACACTTGGTGACGCACAAAGCGATGCATGTCAATCGGTTTTACAAGACTGTGCTCCCACAGATTTGTCCTTCAATCAATCTGCATAGATCCATTGCTGGAGATAAGCCAACCACTCATTAGTCTCCCCGAGTCAATGTCTTCTGCTCTTCGTACGCAGGGTCCTCCGGCCGATTACCATATTTCCAATACCATAGAGTGAATCCATCACGATCAATGTGGAGATGTGGACCATATATAATTGACTCTGACAAAAAACTTGAATATCAATTTACTTTTTATTATCAAAACGTAGAGTACAGTACAACAGGAGAGACAAATGAGAACAATACTGTAGATATAGGTGATAGATTGTGAGCCCCGAATACTCAGAGTTCGGCTTTATAATGCCAGATTTGAAGCGTACAGATGTTGGTATTCCCACGCTAAATGACCAACCGACAAAGCACACGCGGGTGAAATTCCTTGAATCCTTCAAGGTTTATTACAATTTCTAAGAGTCTTTTATAAATATAAAACCCGTTATAAAAAATTATCAGACGGTTTGACTCTCT
This sequence comes from Glossosoma conforme, assembly GCA_022606575.1. Classification (NCBI taxonomy): domain Eukaryota; kingdom Metazoa; phylum Arthropoda; class Insecta; order Trichoptera; family Glossosomatidae; genus Glossosoma; species Glossosoma conforme. The sequence continues at coordinate 1,374,660 of JAGTXR010000058.1, read as the reverse complement.
CTTATTTGAAGTTTCCGCCGCTTACACTTAAATGTTTTATGGTCTTACCTAGAAGTCATAAATATAATTTAAGGACTGACTTTTTTTGGACATTACAGTCTCTTTAGCCTAGCCATTTCCGATCATCTGGGGTCAGCTCTCCTTGTACACATTCGCCATGTCTGTCTGTCCTGCATTGCATTCTCGGTCAAACCCAGAGTTTTCAGATCCTTGTTTACAGTTGCAGTCCAGGTAGCCTGTGGTCTTCCAGATATTCTTCTCAGCGTGGGTATGTTGAGGGCTCTCTTCACCATGTGGTCCTCATATCTCCGTGTCACATGCCCATACCATCTTAGGAGGTTTTTCCTTATCTTTTCAGGTATGGGGGCCACCCGAAATGAACCCCGAATATGCTCATTTCAGAATCTTATATTTAGGTCAATATACTGTATTTTTACGTCGTTTGGATACCCCTGAAAGGTTTTTAAAATATGCCAACGATTATAATAACATAAACAATGATTAAGCGTCATGCGATTTCCACGGCATTTGCATATTGTCAGTGTGACGCTCTCGGGCGCCCCGTGATCGCAGTTTGCGGACAATCAAACTGGAAATCGCAATGGCGTGAAAGAATTTCGCACGCCGATTGTGAGAAAGTCGAATGTGTATCTACTGTACAATTAACCCTCTTAAGCCATACCGATTACATACAGATTATAGACTAACATCTTCCTCTCTCAAAAAGGGGTGTTATTACGTCGCGAGAGGGCAGGATGAGGAGCAGGTCAGCAGACAAAGACTTTCTTTTAGAAGCACATTGATTATATTTACGTTAAAAACATTACAAGCTTTCGACCACGCGTGATGACATGCCGCGCGGCCGCAATGCAACCTTCTCTCGCTACAGGGTGGGCACTGACTGACGATCTCCACGCTGTCTCGGCGTTCGCTAGCGCCACGAGCGGTAGTATTTTTAACTAACACACCCGTTAATGGAACCGTCCAAAATGACAACATGATGACAACGCACCTAAATGCACAAAAAGCGACCCGAAAAGGAGAAAAAATATTGTATATCGAGATTTTCGGTACCAGTTAGCAAGGGCTATATCATGCTGATGGCAAGACAAAAAATCACATTAAACAATAGTATTAAACTATACATAAGAGTACATAGTTTGGTATATGAATTTTTTTAATTTTTCTTAGAATATAATTTTATTATTTCAATATTCTAATCTACTTTTATAGATCATTGACTATATTACAATATTATTATTAATTAAATATACATATACTATACATAAAATTCTTTTTTCAATGCGTCAATCCAAGCACAAAAATAACAAGCTTGTGAATAAATGAAGACTGATTGAATAATAATAAAAATATACATACTTTGAATATATACTATAGCGACATCTATCGTACGATGATAACAATGATATAAATACTAGTTTCAACGCAAGTCGGTCTAGGCATAGCAATGGCTCAGTTTGCCGAGCGGTATGAACCTGGGCATAGTTGGTTTCCAAGGTCCGCGGTTCGCATCCCGCTTCTGCGGTTATTTTTGTGCTTGGATTGACGCGTTGAAAAAAGAATTTTATGTATAGTATATACATAGTTTGGGACTATTAGATCCTCTTATTAGAAAAGGGGTTAAACTGCCATTACTATGTGATATTTTACCGAATGGTTTACACTAAGTGATTTATTTAAACGTGTTTTTGAATGAACATAGTCCTTAACATTGCACATAGAAGAGGAGTCCTTTTCGATGCAGTTCGAGGGAATCGCCTCGGCCCTATCGGGCATGCAGACTTTGTGGCCATTAAATTTTTTTTCACGCGTTTACCATTTTCGCTCGTATTTTCAGTGAGAGATTCCATCTCCATCTCTTTAGAACCCGTGAATGCGATTCTTAAATCTTTCTCGGGTTCATTATTTTTAACACTTCTATGCGGTGGCCACAATTGTTCAGAGGGGACTCCCACTGGATTTATCAGTTGCTAACTGATCATAATCTGAATGAGCGCATTAATAAATAGACTTAACTGTCCTCCGGTGTGAGGCGGGTAAAGTCCGGAAGAAAAATTGGAATGTTATTTTCAATTTTAAGAAAATTTTATCGTTGTCGCAGCGCTTACACCATTTATTTGACAAGAAAACTGACCATATTTAAATGCAATTTTATTGTTCTTATATACGAACTTCGATGAAAGTCTTACACAATGATAAAAGACACATAAAAGGAAAAAGAGAGACACGCTTTCTCGCTTTCACGTGCACGCCGTTTGTGGGAAAAGCGCGAGATGGTGCAGAACGCAAGAGGGAAAAGCAGCATCCTCTTTTCGTTATCTTCTTGGCGCTATCCTCGTAAGATATCAGTCTTCCAGCGACGCTATTCTTGAAAATATACTGAATTGTAGGTTCTTTTCAGAACCTCTCTTCCCAACATTCTGTTGGTATCAATTGGCATCAAAGATTATTTATATTATTAATTTTCGTTTTATATTATTCGTTTCTCTTAGAGTGCAATTTTGCATTTATGTTTACATTGCGAGCAACTTATAAAAATATTTTAAAATACTACTTAAAATCTACACGGGTGCTCGTAGCCATTCATTGTTTTTGATCCCAGTTGATGCTTGTGGAGCTTCGAGCACTCAATTTAGTACAACAGCAATGGCGCTCCTAAATGGCCTACCAGCACACCTCGATCCGTTTCTTACATCCTTTTCCTCTTTTGTTGATGGTGTGGCTCTCCTAAATCTCTTTGATTTTTGACACGTGTCATCTTCTTCTTTTTTATGTATCTTTTTTTCTTTTATACTCTGTTTCTTATTATTTGTACCTTGGAGCTGCGGTTCTGTTGAAAAAATAAATAAAATAATAATTTAAGAAATCTACTTGAAGACTCTTGTAAAAATAGTTGTTTTGATTGGGTTAATGATTGAAAGAATGAAGCTGCAGGTAAGTAGCGGAACGAGTCGAAAATACTCCATGAAGTAATACTTCAATAAAGCACAATAATGACACTGAAGAGTGGTAAGTGAGCATGCAAGGCCGTCTCCAAGGACGCAGCATGCGGAACTGGAAGCTGATGATGATGCCTGTTTAAACGACGGAACAGCTCAAACGACATATTAGTTTGTTTAAAAAAAACGAGATAAATTCGCTAATTAAAAAAACATTGATCTCCATTTTGTATGCTGGAGAATGTATGCTTCATCTATATAGTATCCGAGAGTAGTTTCGATCTCGGTTGTGCCGCATTTCGTTCGCATGTCTCGCTAACCTAACCTAAGTTATTTCGTCAATGAGACCTATGGATATCTGTACTCTACAATCACTGGACAAATCCTTAGGTTACGTTAGGTTAGCGGGACATCCAGTACACCAGTTGTCCCGTGCACTAAATGTCCCGTGCAACAGACATCCAGTGCGCACCACGTCGTTGAATTGTCTGGGAACGATAGGTCGTGACCCCGTCGATCTCAGATAAAAAAAATATTTTGAGTCGATTAAGTCTAAAGCTGGTCTCGCATCCAAAAATACTACGTACACTTAATAGAGCACGTCGATATTTCACCGAAAAACATCGAAACGAGCCTCCAGGGCAAGAATCTGCGAATTTGCATAGACTGCGGCTGTATTACCAGAGAAATATTTGGGTGTTCAATGATCAGGGTTTTTTAAGGAGATCTGGACATTTTTTTTTCGTCCTTAAGGGGTGGCTAGACCCTACCGAGGGCATGTAAAGAGCTTATCTTTAATTAAATCGAACCGACGGCGTCTGAGTGAGAAGCAAACGCTTTATCCACTGGACTGCCTCCCAGCAAAATACCTACCACACTGAAATAAGGGCTTATCACCGTTTTGTATCTGAAAAGGGGTCCATGCGTCAAATAAGTTTAGGAACTTATGGCATAGATCATCCATCACTTCATCAGATGTTTGAAAATGGGCATTAAATTTTTTCCTACAATTGTTGTGTAATTTCTTTAAATTATGCGTTAAATACCATAATAATTACTGCTAATAATGTTTTAATGTTCAAGAGATTTGCAAAATTATGTCATAAAATACTCGTATGCAGATAATGTTAGGCAATTCACTTGACGGATGAGTATGGCCTTGAAACAAGTGATAAAATATTCATTAGCCTGTATCCGTCCACTGTTGAACGTAAGCCTCCCGCATGAGTCTCCATCCTTTTCGATCCTCCGCCTTCCACATCCAGGTCACTCCCGCTATTCTCCTTATGTCGTTAGTCCATCTTGGAGGGCATCGGCCAATGCGTCGTTTGCCAGTTCTTGAGCGCCACTCCAATACTTTTTTCCCCATTGACCGTCGTCTCTTCGACAGATATGTCCTGCCCATTGCCACTTGAGTGTGCCTATTCGTTGGGTAGCATCCACTACTTGAGTTCTTCTGCGGATATCCTCGTTCCGGATTCTATCTTTTAGCGATGCCTGCATCTCCATAGCACGCTGGGTGACCTTTATTTTATGGGTAAGACTTGCTGTTAGATTCCACATCTCTGCGCCATAAGGAAGGATGCATTGGTTAAACGCCTTTGTTTTAAGAAATTGCGGTATTTTCGCTTGAAACATGTACTTTAGTTTTCCAAATAATAAATAAAAATTATTTTTGAAAAAATACAAATTTTTGGGGTCTTGTCTTTATCTCACGAAGAATCTTACACTTATCTTTTTAAGATTAAAAACATTTCGAAAACATTATGTAGGACATACCTGTCGAAGAGAAGACGGTCGATGAATAAGTAGTGGAGTAGCGCTCAAGAACGGGAACAAACATTATTTACAGACCCCCTGAGAGATGACTGACGACATCATAAGAATAGCGAAAGCATCGAGAAAGTTGGAGGCTCACGAGGGAGGCCTGTCAACAATGATACAATATGTATCAGGTATATCGTTACTCCGATCGGATTCGAACCTAGAACAGTTTTTTCTATAACTTTCGTACAATCTTACCACTCGACCACACGAGGAGAGTATAAATAAACGTCTACATGAAATAATAAGATCTTCTTGTTGAATACTTCTTGGCCGGCTGCCAGCACTCTCGACGACCTCTCGTATTCAGGTGCGGTCGCCCATCCAGAGATCGACCCCGCGAAATTGCACTTGACTCATTTACTAATGAGTCTTCTCGTACATTCGTTATCTCCTTACTGAATATCATGACCCCCAAAAACATCTCAGCCATTTTAACTCGGTAACATAGTAACTCGGCCATATCGGGCATAGACACTTTGTGGCCACTAAGAACATCCATGCAATTACTATTTCGCTCGTATGTTCGGTGAGATAATTATTTCTTCCATCTCGATCTCCTGACCATAATCTGAATTTGCGTAACATCGGGGAGACTTAGCTGTCCGATATGATGCAGGTGTAAGGCGGGTAAATTCTACAATGTGCAAATGTTCGTTTGGTCTTAATACATGTAAGCATAGTATTCGAGCTTATTACATAAACATAACTTCTACCCGTAATACGGCAATTATTACAATATAAGTTATTGTCAAATTCATCATTCCATATCCGCTGCCCTAACTGGAACATATGGTCGCCACAAACCGCCGCCAAAAAACTCTTCTCAGCCGCCGTGATCCTCACCTCATACTATTTCAGTTTTGCCTCTCGGAGTACATTATACAAACTATAAATTTTCCAACGGCCTTACAGAACGACAATTGCTCTGTGACCTGAAGAAAAGACATTGAAGATAACCGCAATGTATCGTTTAACCAACTAAAAATTACGAAACATTTTTGTTAACACATTTCTCAGGTGATTTACTTAATTGTGTAGTTTATTATTTAATCGCATGAGGTGTCCATTAACTGCGACTCCATCGACCTTTGATAAAGATTTTCGACTTATCGACGGTTGGCACACACGAAAATATCAAATATAATATATTAGCGTAATTCACAATTAATTCATTGCATGTAATGAATGAATCATTGTACCAGTCGGTCGGCACAAATCGTGAGATGATTAAGGCTTTTTTTTACTGCTTTGTTAATTTTTCTTCAAGGAAATTATTAACAAGGCTGTGCATGTAAAACTACGCGCATCGTAAAGGTAGTTCAAAAAAAAATATCCACATAACAACAAATAAAATGATGTTTAGTCAAAAATGTTAACATGAAAGCCTGAAAAATAAAGAATGTCTTGAGAATACGGAAAGCTGCCTTCTCCGCTCCCTTACCTCGTCATTCCTTATAAAGTCAAACAATCATACATCAAATATTTAACAAAAGCATTCATATCAGCTCGTATACGATCTTTCGTCTCTTATTTTTATTCGCTCTTCGAACACGCATCATCATCATCATCAGCCTGTATCCGTCCACTGTTAAACGTAAGCCTCCCGCTTGAGTCTCCATCCTCTTCAATCCTCCGCCTTCCGCATCCAGGTCACTCCCGCTATTCTTCTTATGTCGTCAGTCCATCTTGCAGGAGGTCGGTTAATGCTTCGTTTGCCAGTTCTTCGGGCGCCACTCTTCAATACTTTTCTTCCCCATCGACCGTCGTCTCGTCGACAGATATGTCCTGCCCAATGCCATTCGTTGGGTAGCCTCCACTACTTGAGTTCTTCTGCGGATATCCTCGTTTCGGATTATATCTTTTAGCGACACTCTGAGCATGTATCTCTCCATAGCACTCTGGGTGACGACCTTTATTTTATGGGTAAGACTTGCTGAACACGCATATATGTTAATAATATAAGATTTTTTTTGTTCTTTTTCTTTTTACATTTTGTTTGTTGTGAGAGCTCGCTACCTATCATGGTGCCGCTACCAGTGACGACATTAGTTCCGTAATCAGGTACTATGTTTTTTCGGCGCTGGGCTCCACTACCGCCGGCGGAGTCACTTTCTGCCCGGGCGCGGCGTGACACACATCCTCGTTTGTGTCCCGGGCAGACATCCGAAGATTGTCAATCCTTTGTCTAATACAATATTCTTTGCTTAGTGCCCTGCTCCCCATCCCTACAACACGAGTTCCTATGACGGTCCCGGCGACATGGAGTCGCCTTCGATTATCGGGGATTCCAGCAAGTTTTACAAACCGTATGACAATAGCTGATATAAAATTTATATTATCAAACGTACAATAGACTCTCTAATACTTCCAAATTCCTACAATTCATTGAAATATATTATTATCAGTGTTATTAGCCGTAAACGGTCTTCGTTTACATTCCAGAAAGCACCCACAATATTTAACATGCAAATATTGTATGATAACATGTAAATAAATTACATTTCTTTAAATAAGCTAAAATAATCATTAAGCGTATAGTTAATGGTCAGTCATATAAAACATTTCGTAATGTGCAATTTTTTTTACTGTATAAAGTCAATATAAAATTTATTTTAATCTCTCAAACGTTAAATTCATATTATATAATCCTTTAATATTGACTGGTAGTAGATAAAAAAAATATATCGTGAACACCACCAAACATTAAAAATAAGTTTTCTTCGTAAATGTACGATGCCTGACTGCCGGGCTGAGTCTAATGACGTTGGCAGAACAAGACTCACCATACAGCGCTTCCACAAAACGGCAAGCGAAATAGAATTCACAGAATTTATTTTTTATGTTGTAGTTTAACGTAGACAAGGCAAATAAACAAAACTTATAGTTTAAGCTTAGACATAATTAAAATTATAAAAGTCCTTAGATTAACCCCAACATTTTCCGAATTGAATTTTACTAATTATATTTGGGAGTAAAAAAATTACATAGTTCATAAAATTATTCTAAAAGATATACACTTAAATCCAGTAACAAAAGGATAATAAAGAACTATACAAAATTTACCACACTTTTCGATGAAGAAGGACGTTTCTTGTAAGATAACATATCCAACAACTTACCTGAAAAAGAAGAAAATCAAATATTAGAACAGCCTTTTTTAGCGTTTTAAAAATCTAAGCAAAAGACATCGTAATTAATGTGCTGCAATACCACTCAGTCCTGTTTTCCGTTTTTTATTTATAGAAATAACCATTGACATGCATGCAATAACTCATGAAAGTTTTATCGCAATCGATTGAACGGTATAAGAACGCATACGTGACATACAACCACATTGATTTTTATTTGCATAGAAAAAATAATAACAGACGCGAGAAATAAGAAAAATATGTTTTTCACGATTTTCTGACAAGACTATGGAGGCAGTGACATAATAATTTTGATTAGTCATTGAACCGCCCGTCGTTACAGCACACGTTGATGATGACAGTCGTAATGATGATCATGATAATAAACAAAACAGCCAGAGGGCGATCGACCTTGGAGATGGAAGCACCTGTGGCTAGACGCGGAAACAGAGACCCGAGATCACATTCAAATTGTCAGTTTCGATAAAATATTTTTAAAAAATACACATTTTCTTTTACAAATGGAAAATACTTATATAACTGGTATAAAAGATCGAAAGTTGTGCCATGTCCAGATGAACTTGCTAGTAACATGTCCTAATAGTTAAGACCTAGGAGCAGATAAATGGACCACCAAGAAACTGAACATTTTATTATCGAACACCGAATTATGATGCCCGCCATGTTATGCATCACTATCTGTGACCGATTCAAAAATCTTTGGAGAACAAGAGTTACCGAATAGCGCGTGTAGTTGCACGGAGAAAGTGGGAGTGGTCAGGAAATTTATCGAGAAAAAAGATGTCAGTTGGAGAAGAAAAGTTATGAAGTAGCGACCAAAAAAAGGGTGCAAAAACAATAGAGCAATATGCAGACGATATCTACCAAAAATCCACAGAGATTTTTTTTTTTTTTTAGAATTCAGGGTAATTGGGTGATCATATTTGTCTTCATTATTTGTGAACTAAAAAGACTATTCGACAAAGATAACAAAAAATTTGGACAAACAAATGTAGACCAAAAATTACAAAAGGAAGGCATCCGCCGTCCTAATTAAAATTGTAAGTGCTTAAGGCTACAATTTTTTGGAATACTAATTTACCCCTGGTATATAGGAGTAATTGATCAAAGAAATTTACAATTTAACGATAGAAAAAACAAAGGTTGGACTAATATTCAATATGAAAAATGAGACAAACACTTTTCAAAAATATTTGAGGGATGTTTTATAAATTTTGATGTGGAAACTGTTTTACAACGCTAATCCATTTTATATTTAGTATACTATCAGATGTATCGGTTACAAAATCATCACTTGGTGCTCCTCTTACATGGAAGGGTGTCAATCTGCATTCTACAAGACGTAAGCCATCTATTGAACCACCCGTTGTTGCAGCAGAAGTTCTGATGACTTCCACGATAACATCAAAATGAACCTTGATGATGAAGCACCTGCAACCAGACACGAGAGCATTGTACCCATGATCATCATAACATCGTAAACAACAGTTTTTTTTGCGTAGAATAAAGAATATGTATAAGAAATAGTTGTCCTATACATTTTATTGTGAAGAGTCTTGATGGCAAGCTCTACAATATGTAGGTGCTATTTGAAACTTGAGGCTTGCCAAGGTTTGCCATCGCTTGGCGTTTCATCAGTATTATAAAATGTAAGAAGTGGAATAGATTATAAATATTTATTTATTTATTTACCTTGTTTTCACATGGATCACGTAACAAAAGTTCTCTATTAGGAGACTGCAGTTTCGACTAACTCGTAGTCTTTCTCAATCCTTCTCTAGTTAAGAGATAACTGAGCTGCGTTGTACTTTATAAGTGGTGTAACACCTTTTTTTTTTTAGGGGAGGGGGTGGGGGTGTCTACACACCACTAGACACACCCCCACCCCCTCCCCACAAAAAGGTGTTACACCACTTATAAAGTACAACGCAGCTCAGTTATCTCTTAACTAGAGAAGGATTGAGAAAGACTACGAGTTAGTCGAAACTGCAGTCTCCTAATAGAGAACTTTTGTTACGTGATCCATGTGAAAACAAGGTAAATAAATAAATAAATATTTATAATTTATTATGGATCTCAAAGTGAATGCTCAAAACATTGAAAATATTATGGAATAGATTAGTTTGAAAACTGTTTATTTCTATAGGATTCGAGAATCTTCTAATACATGTGAAATATTCTAGAGACATTATTTCAACAAGAACTGATAATAGGAAAGGAAATGTAGAATGATCTTTTGTGTGTTGCCTTGCTTGATGAAAGAGCGCTTTCGTACCATACCGAAGGTCATGGATTCGATTCCCGACAGAGATTAAAATAAAAATATACATTTTTAATAGATTTTTGAGCTGTATAAGTACATACGGTTGGTGTGAATTTGATCCTTCATAAGAAATTTACAAGTAAAATTTCAGTCATATTTATTAAATATTGGTGGTAGATGATAGTCGTCCCGTGAACAACACCCATTCATTGTGAGTCTCCGTAAAAATTGATAAATGCGTGAATAGAGAGCTGCAGTCTATAATGTTGGCGGATCAACAATCCACATGCAGCCTTTAGGCATACCTAAAAATGGCATTTTTTTTATGCTTGCCTCAAATAACTAATGATTCGAATATACTTTTAATATTTTCAAGTAAATATATTAACTCTTATATAAGCCCAGATTTTACTAAATACAATTTATTCAGTCAAATAGTTAGATCATGATCATTTTTCTTGAGTATAGTTTAAGATTATATTCTTCTTCGTAGTATCAATCCAGTGGATTGGTTTACAGCAACAAAATATTGCATGTATATCTCCACTATTCTCGAACTCAGCATAAGAGCTGCAACTCATGTCCTCGAACACTTGCTGCAAATATTCCCGTCTCTATAGATTAAGAAATGCACATTTTTTTCTGTGAGAAAAATCTTGTAAAATTTAATTGTTACATTAGTTACGATGTTTTGGCTTTAGCGAGTCAATATATTTGCAATAAAAACGAAACAGATGGATGTATGGGCATGGCATAGAAGAGGTATTAAAACCATTAAATATTCCATCAAGTTTAATTGGTTGAGGTTTATAGGATGCGATTTGATATTACTTTATAAAATTAAATAGAAATAATGATTACAAAAACCCTGACACACGCTCATTATTTTGCCTAGTATAATGTTCGATTTTATAATAAAATAAATAATAATAAATCTTCAATTTATATGTGCAATAAATTGCCAATTATTTACCCATTGTACGAGTAAATTATTTATTTAAAAAAAAATATATTTCAAAACCATAAAATAAAAAAAACGAATCGAGGATATCCGAAGAAGAACTCAAGAGATGGAGGCTACCCAAAGAATAGGCACATTCAAGAGACAATGGGCGGGTTATATCTATCGAAGAGAAGACGGTCGAAGGGGAAGAAAAGTTTTAGTGTAGCGTCCAAGAGCTGGCACACGGAGCGTTAGTTGACTCAATGCAAGATGGACTGACAACATGAGAAGAATAGCGGGAGCGGCCTGGATGCGAAAGGCAGAGGATCGAAGACTCTATATGTTCAACAGTGAACGGATATAGAGTGATGATGATGGTTTGATTTTGTGAGTATAGTATCAAGTGGCATTGGGAAGTTTATATCTGCCGAAGAGACGACGGTCGATGAGAAGAAAAGAGTTGGAGTGGCGTCCAAGACCTCGCAAGCAGAGCGTTGGCCGACCCTCTGCATGATGGACTGACGACATCAGAAGAATAGCGGGAGTAACCTAGATGCGGAACAACCTAGAAGGCGGAGTATCGAGAAGGATAGAGACGAATGCGGGAGGCCTACGGATCAACAGTGGACGGAAAGAGGCTGATGATGATGATTTTACTTGGAGTTTCTAATGTAGAATGAGAAATGAGAATATCCAAAAGAGAACAAAAGAAATGGATACAACTGAGAATATGACTCAATGCTTGTAGTCATTCATCCCTAATGGGAGAAATGGTACATCATCCATAGGAACAGGAGACGTGTTCTGTGTTGGTGTGCCTGAGAGTCTCTGACATTTTTGGGAAGACCTTCCTGAACTGCTTGCTGGTTGGTTCTAACGGTCCCTTTATTGTCCCTGGAATAACGTGCGGCTAACGAGGCTAACACGAAATAGACTCCTATTTTTTTGTCTCTTCCCTTGTTTAAACCTTGTATGTAGTTTGCAAGGTAACATTAGCAATAATTTTATTTATACGTTTCATATTTAAAAAACCATCTCAAAGTCGAGCTCGATGGATCGGTCACATCATGCGCCACGATGGTCTTCTTCGCGAAATTGTGGAAGGGATGGTTGAGTGGAGAAACTGTAGAGGGCGCCCTAGACAGGAGTATTTGCAGCAAGCGTTCGAGGACATGAGTTGTAGCTCTTATGCTGAGACCAAGATGCAAGATTTTGTTGCTGCAAACCAATCCACCGGATTGATACTACAAAGAAGAAGATTTCAAAAAATGGGCTTTAAAAAAGTAATCGAGGCACATTTGAGCGTTTGTTAATCCGAATATCCAGATCCTTTAAAATTAAGATCAATATCCCTAGATCAATTTAGATGAAAAAGCATATATGGTACGAGTAGATAAAAATGACATAGCTTGCTAAAAATAGACTTATCCAAGGAGGAGGATGACCACCTGCAGGTGAAGGTGGATGCTCGACGGAGGAATCGGCATACAAATTAGATGCTAACCACCAGCGCACGTCTCTAGGCAACTTCAATAATAATAATAATTACTAACGCATATTTGCGACGGGTCTACACTGAAGTTACGGGTTCAAACGCATTCTCGATACAGTCAACGACCTTAACAACCATAATAATCAACATGCATAATGAACATGTGTTGTTCAACATTGACAGTGTGTGGCTTTAGGCGCACTGGGTGCAAGGTAAATAGCAGCCTTAAGAGGTATACTGTTTGTGAAAACAATGGAGAAAGGTCCAGAGGGTTATGTTTTTGTGCGAGAACTCGCGGGTTCAATCTCTAACGAAGCTAGTCATTTTTTTTTTTAAGTAATAGGTTCTTAATTGATGTGTCCAGCGGCAATAGCACATCGTTAGCGCGGTTCACGTTATATCACTGAAGTTAAGCAATATTTGGCGCGGACCAAAATATGTATGGGTCACCGCATTGCGAACTACGTTGAGCCGCTCCTTAAGACTATATGATCCAAGCCTTTAAAGAGAAAAATCCGATTATTAAATCATCCAAAAATATGCATCAGATACTAGAGTGCCGTCTATTCAAGCCTTCTGCTCTGGAGGTCGTTGGGAATCATATTTGTTCCAAGTTAGACCTTCGGGTACAGAGATGTGTTGAGACGAGGCATGGACAGTAACAAATGACAGAACTTAGTGACCGTATGTTCAAGATATTTTTTATTTATTTTTATTTAATCAAATATAAAAAGATACATTTTTTACATAGTAATTTACATTCCAATCTTTTTTTTTTTTTTCTTTTTTTTTTTTAACCACACCACTTAAAGATAAGATCTTGTGTGTGGCGTGGGATTCATCTATATTATTTTACAGTTTTATATAATTATACAGAGTATTACATATTTATACATTTACATGATTTTGATATAGAACTAACATTATATGATTAAAGATTTAATATACTATAAGTTGAATTAAATTTAATGTATATATAATTTAATAATACATTTTTGGTACATTTCATTATTTCAATTTGTTATGCAGTGACGTCGGTTCTGTTCGTAATTCTTTTAAAGTACTGTTTCACCTTTTCAATCAATATTTTAATATCGCTGATCTCTTTTATTTCCCGAGGAAGATTGTTAAAATTAACTATTCCGTTATATTTGTAACCATTTTTTGCATGTTGTGTGTTAAATTTTGGTATTAATAAGTTGTACATATACCTAGCAGAATGACAAGTGTACCAGTTTTCAATTCTCCTTTCTTTAATAGTCTGTAAGATAGTGTATTTTTGGTATAGTGTATCTACCGTTGGCACTTTGAATTTATTGTATAGGCTTTCTGTTGGGTAGGTGGGAGGCCTTTTCGCTGAATTTCGGGCCGCTTTTCGGGAAGCCCTATCGATGTTGCCAGATATTGGGAAAAAATAATTTGATGTCGCTGACACGAAGAAGAAGAAGAAGGGAGGCCTTTTTAATATCACTTTGATGATAAGTTTTTGCACAGTTCCAATGGGGTTGGTAGTATTTAGGTATGTTCCTCCCGAACCAACAATACCATATTGTAGTTGAGATTGGACAATGGAGTAGTATACCATTTTTAGATCTGCTTTAGTTAAGATCTTTCTGAATCTGATGAATATATAGATGCATTTGCGTATACGTTTTACTAATTCAGCTGTGTGTGGTTTCCATTTTAAGTTACTGTCAATAATTATACCCAGGTATTTTATTTTATCAGTAGCTTTGATCAATGAGCAGGTTTTTTTGCAGTTGGTATTATTACATCCAGGGTAATGAATAAATAATTTAGGTATGGGAGTTGTCATTATTTTTTTGTTTATGGAGAATGGGATTAGATATGTCTTTTCTGCGTTTAATGTAAGTAGATTAACGTCAAACCATCGTTTAAGACTGTTAATGTCATCATTTGCTAGTTTTATTGTATCATTCCAGTTATTGCTCTCAATTATTATTGCTGTATCGTCAGCATAAGATATTATTTTACCGTTCAGATTCTGTTTGAATATATCGTTTACGTAGATAATAAATAATAGTAGTCCCAATACTGTTCCTTGCGGTATTCCAAATTCACTTGTTTCTTTTTGACTCGGTACATTATTTATTTTGACTAATTGTGGTCGTTGATAAAGATAACTTTTTATCCATTCCAGTGCGCTATTACTTATTCCAATGTGATTTAATTTCGATATTAGTACGATATATGGAACGAATATGTGAAGAAAAATAAATTTAATATATTTGTAAATATTAATATTCGACATCAGAATCATCAAAAATTACTAAACTGCACAAGAGCGTCGAGCTGACCATCCGATCTCCTAAAAAAACTATTAACAAATCTATCAAAATTTGCCTTCGAAAACCATATATGTTCCAAAGTGAAACATCGGTGTAGAGATCTTGGGACAAGATATGAACAGTAACTGTTGTGAATTTAAAAAGATCTGCCTTCATTCATATATTGTTACTTCTAATGATATATTATAACATATTATACGCAACATATATATTAACATCCTCCTCTATCTCAAAAAGGTGTTATTCCGTCGCGTGATGGCAGGATTGGGAGCAGATTGATAACACAGACATTTTCAGAAGCACAATGACATATATTTACGTTAAAACTTTACAAGCTTCAGGCCAGGCGGAATGACATACCGCCAGCCGTAATGCGACCCTCTCGGCCGTCAGCACACAACTGCCGTGCCCGTGATGAGCTGTCGCACAGCGACACCAGTGACAAAATATGTAACTAGTCTAGAAATGCCAATATGGCGGACACATGCATGTCGACAAGCGAACAGAAATAAGAGTCGAAATATTTTTTATCGAGGTTTTAGGTACCAGTCAGCAAGGGCTACATCATGCTGATGTCAATATGTTCTGCGTATTTATTGGAAGCGATCCTGCTAGTAGCCCCAAGTGATCGTGACCTTACCCGCAAAAGTGTCATTATCAAAACTCCGGCAAGCATTACAACGATGCGTACTTCATATTGTTACGAAGCAGCATACGAGTACGTTGCAGGGTTCACCAACCCGATGTATGCGAGACAAGACATCAACATAAAACACCAGGTAACTCGTATATCTATCATTACTCAGCGAGTACGCGAATCGATTATGAATGTTAATTAGAATGTTCCAAGAAACCGAATCGACGTGGGTTAAGGTAAGTTTACACGTTTCAACTTGTATCATCTGATATGTCATCCCGATTGCGAAAAAACGAGTTTCTAAACAGCTGATACGTATACAAATTTACAGAAATCCAGGATTATATCACATTTCTATTAACATCTTCCTCAAACAAGTTCGTTATTAAATTACGTGGTGGCGGGACGAGGAGCAGATTAACAACACAAAGACTTTTTCTGAAGCATATTGACATATTTCGAAAACTTTACAAACTTCTGGTCCGGAACTCGTCACACCATTCAGGCAGGGCCAACCACAATACGAGCCCGCCGCCATCGGCACACAACTCACTGGACATTGGCTGCCGTGGTCGGTGACACCCAACGCCGAGGCGATCTATATAACTAGTCCTCCTTACGGCATTACAAAATGAAAACACATACGTGTCCGATGAGCGAAGGAAAATAAGAGACGAAAGATTGTAAATCGAGGTTTTCGGTACCAGTCAGCAAGGGCTATATCATGCTGATGTCACTATTATAAATTGGAGAAAATAAACGGCGGACGCGGTAATTCAAATCACAAACCATACGGCACATTTCTTTTCATTTATTTTACCCAACGGAATAACCGCTTGTCCATTTTCGCCGCAAATCAAGCAGAAATTAACACGTATTATTTATAGATAGTCGGATTGAGCCGTCACTGATGACCAAATTAATAAGGCCTCGAGACCGTCTGGCTAATCGTCCGATCTCCTTTATAAATCAATTAACAAATCACTCCAAATATGCCACGGATACTATAGGAACCAACATTTCAAGTCCTTGGATTTCTTTCCTGGAGGTTGTCGGGAGCCATATACTCGTATATTACAGTTGGACCTTAACAATATCTAGTCCGCGCGTTACGCGATTCAACTTTCTCTGGAGGCCGACTGTTTTTTAAAGAATTGCTAAATCTATCGTCGAAAAGGTTTGAAATCTTTGAATTATAGTCGAAAGTAAAAACAACACGTATGTTGTGTGATCGGCCACTTACGTTTGAAAAAACATCACAAGCTGTGTATAGTTGGCCACTAAGCGTTGGCGGAACGATCACACACTTGCTGTGTGACCGGTCTTTAACGTTCGGCCTGGTGATTACACACATATTGTGTAATCGGACTGGATAGTGTTAAAGTACAGATATGTCATGGGAAGAGGAATGGACAGTGGCAGCTGACAGAATAAAGAGGCGGAAATTTGGTGGCCATGTGATCCCGAATGTGAAAAATTAATTACTTATCCCTGTATATACACACGTCAATATTTAAATTGAAATTAAATTGTACAATTATTTTTCTGAAAAAAGTTTCAGTACTCGCGATGACAGTGAAAACTAAACAAAGACAACATTTGCATTACAAGTGTAAATTTACACTTTTAACACGTCTTTATAGATACTCGTATATATAAAAAAAATAGCGAGAAGTAGATAACGGGATATTTTTATGTTTTGCTTTAACAACCGCAAGGAAATTTTTGGTGAAAACACGAGGAGGATAACACCAGTTTAAAGAAAAATTCCGTAATCTATTTTTTTTAATGTATGACAAAATTACTAATAATATTGACATTTTTTAGTGAAACTGCGTAAATATAATCGTATTTTTTATTTCATTTTTCGTTTCATTTCTTACGGAAACATTTTCAATATTTGCCAATGTCTCAATTTAACTTTGTTTTATTTTTTATAATAGGTGTACCGGAAAAGAATGTCGTTTTTTTAGTGGTTTTGGGTGGTGAGTTGTGCTTCGGCAGTCAAACTTTTACAACGTGTTCTGTGTTTTTTCTCTGACTACGTATACCTGGAGTGTACTAGGACTTTTAAGCAAATAAATTTACAACCGTTTATACAATGGAGAGCTTTGTACCGAATAAGGAATTTATTCGAAATACCATTTCACGAAGAAAGAAAGTGCAACACGTTCTACAAATTTGTGATTTACTGGGAGATATTTTGAATGTTCGTTCATGCCAGAGATAGTTTAAACAATTTAAATCCGGCAATTTTTTGAATTAAATTATTTATTACAATATATATAATTGATAGAAATATATTTTGTGAGAATTAAGAAAATAAATTAAGATTGCAAGTGTATATTTATCTGTTTTTGAAGAGACCCACATTGTAGAAAGGAGGAAACACAGACGCTGTAAGAGCATTCCAAAGCTTACCGGTGGCATTAAGGAAGGAACTTTGGAAACTGCCAGTTCTTGGTCGACACACATTAACCGTGTATGGATATTCGGCAAGTGTAAGACGAGTTTTTCGGTTGAGGTGGGTGCAGAAGGAATTACTTCTTTAAGTTCCGAAGAGCAGCGACCGTGGTAATAACGATAGAAAAGACGAAGTGAACCAATCTTACGCCTGTGTTCCATTGATTGCAGGTTAAACGTAAGAGTGTCATTGTTTATCAAACGAATTGCACTTCTTTGAACTGAGTCAATTACACTTAGAAGGTGTTTTGTGTCTCCAATCCAAAGGTGACTGCCGTATTCAAGGATAGGTCGGATGTGTCCTTTTTATAGAATAAGTTGTTTGTCGTTGAATTACTAACATGATCTATATATACACCTAGTTTTTTGGAAGCGAGACCGGCGTTATACTTAATTGAGTCGAAATATTTGACATTGTTATTGATTTGTTATTGATTGATAGATTGATACTCCAAGGATGTTGATGGAGCTTGCTTTTGGAAGACAACAACCGTTGAAAGATACAGGATCAATAGCAGTCTTCTTGGTGGAGAAAGTGCATGATTGGGTTTTGGAAATGTTGAAACTGACGTGGCTGAGGTCACCCCATCTTGAAACCCCGATGGATGAAGCTAGATTAATAATCCACGATGTATAATATCAAAATTAAAGTATGTAGAGAAATAATGTAAAGAAACAGTGCTCATCGTAATCCATTTAAAAACAGTATCATTGTTTATCAAACGAATTGAAACATGAATTGGAAAATCTGTTCTCTTGAAATAAATAAATTATATTCGAGTAAACTAACAACTATTGAATACGAATAGATTTGAAAAACACATTTCTCTTCAAATCTTTAAATTCAGAAGGAAAAATACTTTAATAATAAATAAAAGCAATTAGCTTAAAATTTTATAAAATTGCACTTTAATGGGCCAAGTGATTTCGATTTGGGACATTAATTGCGCAATCAACGTAATGCGGTGAGATAAGATTGTAATAACATGTAATTACAGGTAATCATAGTACATGATTTTAAATGTCATTAACAAGTTTAACTACTAATTATTTTCGTAAGCATACTATTCAGTCTTTAAAAAGCAGACGAACGGTAAAGGCATTGAGCGTACCCCATACATGGCGATGGTTTTATATTTCCTAAATTGTATGTACTCGTTAGAGCTCCGGAGGCAAGGATAATAGTACTGACATCAGCATGGTGGAGCCCTTGCTGACTGGTACCGAAAACATCGATATACAATCTTTCGTCTCTCATTTCTGTTCGCTTGTCGTAGTTACGGAGATCGTCAATTGAAGTGCTGTGCGACAGCCCATTACGGGCGCGCCAGTCGTGTGCCGCCCGTCGGCGAGAGCATATTTTATTTTGGCCCGGCCGAATGCTGTGACGAGCTTGGGCCATAAGTTTGTAAAGTTTATCGTAAATATATGTCAATGTGCTTCTGAAAAAGTCTGTGTTATTAATCTGCTCCTTATCATGCCACCAACGCGACGGAGTAACACCTTTTTGAAAGAGAGGAGGATGTTAGTACCTAGGAGAACTGTGTGGCGTCAATTCGTGGCAAATATCTCTATACCAATATTGGGAAAAGCCGCCCTTAAGGACCAAATGATCCTATCATCGAGGGCGTCATGTAATTCATCAGATCTGCCTAAAAATTGACAAATCACCCAAGCTTATGCTTCGAATATTACAGCTGTTGTTTCATCAAGTTACCGGACTGCTGCACTGGAGGTCGTCTGTAATATATGTTCTCAGGTGGACTTTCAGGTGTAGATGTTGTTGACATAAGGCATTGAGAAGACAAAATGTATATGGCGCATTATACAGTGCCTGTATCGTCCCCTTTCTTCTATATGGCTGTGAATCCTGGAATCTCAACAAAAGACAATGTAGCCGTAAAATAGGTTTTCAAAACAGATACGTAGAATACTGGGGGTTCGATTATTTGACTTTGTGGAGAACTACGAGATGAATCAGCAGACAAGACATATTTAACACATAGCCTGACAACAATCGGTTTAAAAACGTAGGTAGACATGCCTGGGACACGTAATTCGCATGCCTCAGAAGAGCATTAAATACAGCTGCCTTTTCATCAGCTCTTCAGGCTTTCGCCGTCCTGGAAGGTTGTAGAAAACTATACTTAGAATGTGCTCGGCGAAGCTTCAAGCGGCACAGCTGACATGGGATAAGGCGAGGACGAGAAGAAATTTCCATCAAATTTATGATAGATAAGTTTTTTTTTATTCTTAGCTATTCTACGACTATATTCGTTATGTCTTCTTAAATTATGTATTTTTGCAAAGGTAACCTTTCTGGAAACGATTGAAGGTATCTGGTTGCGATCGGTCCGCGAAATATTTCCCTCTTTTTCACATGTCCGCGAATGCTAAAAGGTTGACGCACGCTGATATACACAACCAACAGTTATGTATAGTGCTCCACTATATAGAGGAAGCAACATCACGGATTGAGATATACAATTTTGCAACGATACAGAAGATGTCGGTAAAAAAGTTATGCATTATGCCGGTTGCCTACTTTTGCAACGACGGCAATAACTGCTCCCTCAATTTAAAACACCGTAACAGACTCGTCATATTCTAAATTCTCTTCTGCAAAAAATAACATTAAGATAATACTTTCTAATCCAAAACAAACGTGGTGTTTGGTATCAATATCATCAATATTATGCCTATTTAAATCCCCTAGTTGATTTAATTTTAAAGTTTTTTTTTTTATTTAAGTAAAATTTTTAGTTTATAGTGTATGGATAAATGGAAGATGTTTTCTTACTATACCTTAGACTTCGGGTTCAATCGTCGACGGAGAATAAAAATAAAATAAAAAATAATCATTTTCTAAGCTCTATAAAACCTCCTGATGTAAATTTGATCTTTCAGCCGTAAAATTACAGTCATAACCTATTAATAAAATCTAATAAAAAAAAATTAATCTTAATCGGGGATCGAACCCAAGATTTTCAGTTTGGTAAGCAAACGCATTCATCACTGAGCAATACCCGCCGGCAGAATTTGTCGATTGGTATGTTTTGGAACCATAGTGACCGCGCGCCATCACGCAACCAGATTACACAACTTTGAGAAACTTTCATTCTGAGCGGCGCTAGGCGGGCTCTTCTTCATCGTGAGCCTTCGCCCATGCAAGACTACATCATCATAACCATCAACAGCCGCTATCTACCTGTATTTACTCCTTTACAAAGGTAGTGTCCATTTTCTGAGAAAATAGATTTATGAATCGGACTTGTATAAATACAGCAATTCTCTAAAATACTCTCTCTTTGCAATGATTCACTTGCGTAGACTTGTATACCACTCTGAAAGTCCTCGACGGAAATGTATTTATTTATTTACAGAATCGAAATTCCAATGTACAAATATTCAGAAACATAGATTATACATTAATATACAATAAATAGAGAAGATAATAAAAAATAACACAAAAGAATAAGAAGATGACACGTATCAAAGATCACAGAGATCAAGGAGAACAATACCATCGACAAAAGAGGAAAAGGATGTAAGAAAAGGATCGAGGTGTGCTGGTAGGCCATTTAGGAGCGACATTGCCGTTGCACCAAATTGAGTGCTTGAAGCTCCACAAGCATCGACTGGGATCAAAAACAATGGATGGCTACGAGCATGGGTGTACCTATCTGGAACATAGAAGTTATAACATTCAAGAATCCCAGGGTTGTGAATGTTGAAACATGCTTTTGGATGTTTTCTACAGTCTCCCAATGCTTTCCTTTCAACTCTCTTTTAAGTCGGAGAATCAAGTCACAAAGTCGAGTCGTGACTTTAAGGGGAATGTGGGAGTACAGGAGGGTGTTGCTCCGGGTAAAGAAATTGGTAACGATGAAATACGTTGATTACTTTCAAAATGGACCATATATACTTCTAGATCAGACAAATCTGCCCTATCCTTGAATACGGCAGTCACCTTTGGGTCGGATTTCCAAAATACCTTCTACTTTTATGATATATTAAAAAAAACTTTTTAAATTTAAAATTCTAAGATATATTTTCAAACAAATATCAACAACAAAAAAAAACTTAAAAAGTGTAACATTAAAAAAATATACATTACAATTGCATTAAGGTTATCAACTGACAATACTTGGTAAAACTGCATAATGGCCTATTCAGTTTTCATTCACATTTATTTTAAGCCTTTACGTTTCGGCCTCCTTGGAGACCATTTACTCTCCTACTGTCTCCAGGGAGGCCGAAACATGTAATCGTTTAAAATAAATATGAATCAAAACTAAATACTTTTAATTTGGTAATTTTTGAATTCAATTAATTTAAAATTATAAATATGACAGTTGCTTTTAAAAAAAAGTTCAATCAATTACGAATTGTGTTTTCAATTATACTCAAATTAATCAAGTCGTTATACTCGTTTATTGAAAAACAAGGTTAAAACAAATAACCTAGAATTTTACTGGCGTTAGCTATCGCAGCAGTCAGTAATGTTGGCCATATGCTTATTTTTTAATAGCGTGTTAAGAATCACACAAATATAAAAGAGAGGCAATTAAGAACTACATTTTATAATTGTATCATCATCAGCCTGTATCCGTCCACTGTTGAACGTAGGCTTCCCGCACGAGTCTCCATTTTCTTCGATCCTCCGCCTTCTGCATCCAGGCCACTCCCGCTATTCTCCTTATGTCGTCAGTCCATCTTGCAGGGGGTCAGCCAATGTTTCGTTTGCCAGTTTTATAATTGTATGTAATAATCAATAAACGTGATATTTGAGAAGCTACGTGAGGGGAGACCATCCGAGCAGCGATTCTCCAAGTGTGAAATATTTATTAGGCAAATAAACATTGTGTGGCAGGAGCTTGCAGCGTTCTTGCATAATATTAAATAACATTATCAACTAGGAATGTCTGCAATTATAAAACTGAATTAAAACAAGTCTTGAAATTATTTCAAGACGAATTGTTTTTTATTAACGCATAGAAAACACACACAAGCGATCGGCAACCGCAATATTAGAAACTAGTTGTTTCAATTAAAAAAGATATTTACTCGTAAATGATTCTCACGAAGAGATGAGGACCGCAAGATTCCAGTGGTATTCCGAAGGTAAAATCTACAAAACTGCTGTAAGGCCAGCTATGCTCTACGGATCGAAGTTTTGACCCGCTGAAACACGACTTGGATAGGATTATTGTGGCAGAGATGAAGATGCTGAGGTGGGCGGGCGGTGTGACTAGAGTTGACAGAGTTCGAAATGTGCTTATCGGGGTCCATTTCGGGTGGCCCTCATACCTGAAAAGTTAAGGGAAAACCGCCAAAGATGGTATGGGCATGTGACACGGAGATATGAGGACCACAGTTTTGATGTATTTTAAAGCTTTTTTTAAATATTTTTTTAAATATTTTTTTAAATATTTTTTTAAATTTTAACTGACACTTGACCTTTCCTCCAATTAAGCCGTCAAATGGAGGTTTTACTGTAACAAATTAAACTAATTCGTCAATAATATTTATCTCCTTGTTATTATCTACAAATTAATTAAAACAACTGTGTTATTAATCGTATCCTGAAGTTCGCACTATTAACTTATAACCATCACGTAAATATTTCTTTGGCCAACGTTGACATTGTAAATTGTCCTGCATGTGTTTTACATGCGAAAACGTAGCTGGTATTGATATCGACGCCATTACGTGCAAATAGATCGCTAAGTCTTAATAACAATATGATAATTATTCTTCAAGCTTCCAATCGAAGGTGCGTGGTTCGAATACTAATGTCGTTCTTTCATTCGTTTAGCTTCAGATCATACAATCCGAAGCAAAACACATGTTTTATACGTGTATCAGGTATTCTTTTTTTGACAAATTGGATTATATTCGATCCTGCTCAGATAGACAAAAAACACTGTTTTAAACGGTTTCGCCGCATTTCGTTCCCAGACAATTCGTTCAACGACTCATCGGTAACGACGTGGGGCGCACTGGACGTCTGCAGTGAATGTCTCCCTAACCTTACCTAAGTTATTTTGTTAACGTGATCTCTGGACTCTAGAATTACTGGACAACTTCTTAGGTTAGGTCAGGTTAGCGAGACAGCCAGTGTACCAGACGTCCAGTGCGCCCCACATCGTTATCAATGTGTCGTTGAACGAATTGTCTGGGGATGATAGGTCGTAACACCGTTTTAAGCACGACGACAATTCTCAGTAATTCTAAAATATTTAATATTATTCGAGCAATATACAAATGTGTAGAAAAGAAACAGTTCCACTTAATAGCACAATCAATGCAAAACATCTAATGTTTTAAATACTATGCATATTTCATTAATTGTTATGTAAACACACATCGCCTGAGTGATTAATTGATTTACTATCCATAAATAAGTTTATCACACTTATACATTAAAATATTCACTTTTATTTCACTTTTTTTTTTAATATTACATGTTTCGGACCACAACAGGTGCATTTTCAGCAATGACCAAACTCTTGATATTTAACCTGTTCGCATCGGTATACGATATATGCCGTCTAAGAATCCCCTACCGTCGACATCTGCTGACGTGATATATCGTTTTGCTTCTTTCTTAGAATAGTTTTTTATGCATCACCTGATAGCTAAAGGATACAAGAACCAATGTGATATAAGAAAATATACCAGATAATTACATTTATGCTTCAAATACTAGTTTTATAATTGACAGTATATTTTTAAATATATTTTTAACGTTTAGAACCCATGAACAATTAAGCGTTGACTGAGCGAATAAAATTAATTACGCGTCGACCGCAAAGATTTAATTAATCTATGGAAACACTTAAGCGCCGAAATGAAGTGTTTGACACCACATATATATGTATACGTATATATGTATACATCACCATAGTAATAGATACGAATATGTGCACACTAACTTGACTGTCAATAAGTTAAGTCTAGACTAGACGATTCGTCAACATTTGGGTTAGCCCGAGTGATAACGATGCGGTATTGGGGCTATTTGATTACATCTATAAAGTCAAGTTTTTTATATGTGTTTACATAAACACAATTATGAGAATACCCGCAGAAGGCCACGAACTTTGCAATGGACGCTGCATGTATGTAGAATTTATAGCTTTATATATATAGATATATAATACATGTACTTTTTACATGGTTTTATAATGGATCACATTAACCAATGTTTATTCACATAATTAACCATTAACATTAACCAAATTCGTCCGTTCTTCACTTGGAGTACGTTTATACAAATAAAAAACTGTTGTAACTCTCACTGAAAACGAAACTGCGGTCTTAAGTTTGTAAATAAACATGGCTTAACGCTATCCATATAAAATCAATATTTATATATATAATATTTGAAATTGATCTCAAAGTGAATGTTAAATAAATTACAGAATTTATAGTGGTTGCGTGCGTGAATGTTGTAAGAGATTATGTTAATCTCCCTCTTAAAGAGATTGAAATTGTAAGTGGAAGGAAACACACATGCTGGTAGAGCATTTCTAAGCTAGATTTTATATTACTAGTATTAATATCAGTTTGATATACCTCTTTTAGGCAGATGCCGAAAAGCTTCGAAAAACGATATTTTGCCTCTTATTTTGGTTCGCTCGCCTGACATGCACACCTTATAATGTTAGTCTTAATTTTCATTTTATTTGTTATGACAGTTGCTCCATTTCATGTTGGTTCAACTGTAATCTTTAATTTGTTTTTTTTTTTCGTGAATATCTTGGCGGCGCTGCATGTCACAGTGTTCCGGCAGTCATCAGTCAAGTCTCGTCCGGCCCGGCGAAACGTCTCGTAGCGGTCGGGCGGGAAAATCGAGTCTTTAATAAAAATAAATGCGAATTGTGCTTCAAAAAAAATTTCTTTGCTTTGCGATCTGCTCAAGCATCCTTCCTCCACGCGGCCACGTGACGAACCCGCGACTTGTCGCCTTTTTATTTAAAGACGGGGATGTCAGTTATAATTCGCTAAGCTCACGGGTTAAGACGGGTTTGCCATGAATAAATGCATACGACAACCCTAAGCATTGTTTTCTTCTTTAGCTCACAAAGTCCCGAGAAGAAGAAATCCCCTGCAATGGCGGTCAAAATATTGGGACGAGAGAATTCGTCATACACGGCTAAGCCCGAAAGCTACAATACTATACTTATTTTTTAAAATTAAGTTTTTTTCGCAAAACGCCGCTAGTACATATTAGACAATATGTAATCTCAATATAATAACATTAATAATGCATGTCATCGAATTATCATAACAACAGCACAAAGAAATCTTTGGCGGCGTTTCTCAGCCGTTTTCGTCGTCTGCGTTTAGGTATTTTTTTAAATTATTCCATTTTTCAAAATAGCGACGTTATTTCAGTTCGTTTCGAAAATAAAAGAATCGATTCAATTTATTCTGTAGCAGATGAAAAAAAAACACACAAAAAACAAACGAATTCTATTTTAAATGCGGATTGTAAAGGAAGCATAAAAGACACCGGTTTTCCGCAATTTTTTGAAAAAATATTTGACGTGAATATTAATTAAGGAGTTGTCTATGTAATTGCTAATAAGCGATATTTACAAAAGTTTCAGTGTTCCAAATATGTCGATCAATGCCGACGTTAAGCGCCTTCAGAATCAGTATGATTCATCATCATCATCATCAGCCTGTGTCCGTCCACTGTTGAACATATACCTCCCGCATGAGTCTCCATCCTCTTTGATCCTCCGCCTTCCGCATCCAGGTCACTCCCGCCATTCTTCTTATATCGTCAGTCCATCTTGTAGGGGGTCGGCCAATGCTTTGTTTGCCAGTTCTTGGGCGCCATTCCAATACTTTTCTTCCCCATCGACCGTCGTCTCTTCGACAGATATGTCCTGCCCATCGCCACTTGAGTGTGCCTATTCTTTGGGTAGCATCCACCACTTGAGTTCTTTTGCGTCTTTCCTCGTTTCGGATTCTATCTTTTAGCGACACTCCGAGCATGGGTCTCTCCATAGCACGCACATAGGTGACCTTTATTTTATGGGTAAGACTTGCTCAAATCAGATTCCACGTGTAATACAGGACGTTTTAATAAAAGGCGGATGTAACGATATCACGCCAAAAAAACAAATTATCTCGAGCATAGGGTCGTCACGAAATTCTACCACAAAGCTCTATCAGTCGCTATGGTCTTCGCCTCATTCCATGTCAGCTATGCCTGCCACAGCTCTCAAGATGCGGAGCTGGCCTTGGAGAATAACAATTTATCATTATAATTTATCTGCCGGCGGGTATAGATCAATGGTTAGAGCATTTGCTTGGCAAGCCGAAGGTCGTGTGTTCGATCCCCGACGGAAATGAAAAAATGTATATGTTTTTAATCGATTTCTGAGCTCTAATATACTCCCGGTTGGTGTGAATTTTATCCCTCTCCCGGAAAATGCCATTCCTAGCCTATTAATCAAAATTTGTGGTAGACGAAAGTCGTCCCGTGAAACCCACCCATTCATAGAAAATTCCTGTAATAATAAGGATGATGCATGAATGTCGGGCTGTAGTCTATGACGTTGGCGGATCAACACTCCACATGAAGCGCTTAGCAATTAGCCACGTGCAGCATGGTAAATGTCATTGAATTCCACAGATGAAACTTCAGAATCACTATCACCATCTGTCGATATTTTCCTGTATGTGTTTACATAAAAAAAAAACATAATTCGCTTAGATGACGTCGGATTTGCCATGCATAAATGCATGCGTCAATTATTCGAATGGTACGCTCATCAGATTCAAACGAGTCAATAAAAAATCACCATTCTAGCTGTCATCGACACGGTTGTATTTAATACAATGGTGATTAAGAAGATAATTGTCTTTAAATATAATATAATATAATATAAAACATTAACTTAATAATATTTAATATTTTTTTATTTATTTATAAAAAACATTTTTTAAACAAAGTCATATCAATTATTCATAACAGGCTGTCGATTCTCAGTACCCTCACAGGCCTTATAATATTATGAAGTTATCAAGAAATGTGAACAGTTTCACATAATACCGCTCACAATGCAAAACATCATTCAAACAAATGCTTTATTCTTGACATGTTATGTAAACATAAATTGCTGGAAAGACGGAACAAACCGTACACCTATGCTCGTGCGTGTGTTTCGGTTTTCGGATTAGGACATAACAATATAAACTTATTTTTGTAGGTCCGCATAAGAACTGACATCAGCATGGTATAGCCCTTGCTGACTAGAACCGAAAAAACCTCGATATACAATCTTTCGTCTATTATTTCTGTTCGCTTGTCGTACATGTAAGAGTCGCCATATTGGCATTTTGGACTAGTTACGTAGATCGCCAATACGGAGCTGTTGTGTGCTCAGTTGTGTGCCGACGGCCTAGAAGGTCGCATATTGCCGGCCCGGCATATTCTGCTTGGGCCGGAAGTTTGTAAAGTTATCGGAATATATATGTGCTTCTGAAAAAGTCTTTGTGTTGTTAATCTGCTCCTCATCCTGCCACCACGCAACTGAACAACGACCTTTTAAAGAGAGGGGAGGATGTTAGAACATTTTGTGTATCCGTAGTAATATTTCTGTGGTTAGAATCGAGCATTCAGACATTCATCCCGGCTCCTTTGATTTCGAATTAAATCCATATTCTAGCATTGCTCTTTCTAACTTCGCTTCATATTACATTTAAGAATGTGGTATAAAAGCTGCAGGCTCTACTGGTTAAAATAAAATATTAAAAAGAAAAATACTTCTTACCTTGTTTTAATATGGATCATGATGAGCACTGTTTCTCTATCTAATCTACCTTCATCCATCAGTATGTTTATACGCATTGTGAACTGACAAATATTTCAATGTATGCTAAACCGCAGTATTCCAGCTAGTGGATACACAGCGCTCAACGCGGAAATATTTGTATACTTAATATTTTAAATGGATTTGAAAGTTAATGCTAAAAATATAAATAACAATTAAACAAAACCATTTACACTACATCTTTTTCTTCTTCGTGTCAGCCACGTCAAATTATTTCCGCCCAATATCTTGCAACATTGATGGCCCGTGTGTTGCCCAGCATTAGGTCTTGGGATGTGCAGTTAGTTGGGCATTTGGGGCAGAATCTTAGGCGTAAGGCAGTATGCAGTTCTCCACAGTCGCACAACAGTGACTCTCGCAGCGAAGCATTCTCCACCGCTCGATGTTGTTCTTTTTCTAACAACTCCGGTTCTTAGAGCAAAAATACAAGTACCTACGCTAATTTTATGTATTCTTGCTTTCTTGTAGATTCATTTGGTCTAATTGCAACGGTTTATGATATTAAATTCATCAATAAATAAAATAAAAAGACACTGTGGATATGAGGATTCCATCTTCTGCACTCAACGTTGACTATTAAACCATTTTCATGTCAAGCCGAACGTTAACTTAACTAAAGGATAATACTATAACTACACATTAGCTGGGGTTTACACGTTCCAATATTGTATAAACACACGTAATAAATAACGGCGTTATAGTCTGTGCGACAGACGCAATATTGGCAATGGACGTATAACAGATACGTCGTGACAAACGCGGGATTAACCACTAATTTCACACATTTAAAAATAGTCAAAATGCCCGCCGAAAAAAGCGGTGTGGCCAACTGCAGCAATTAAGCCGCGAAAATCGTTTCGTCATGGCCGCCAACCGAGAACAAAAAAAAACGTTTTTTTTCTGCAATTGATAGCCGACTGGACGGAGACAATAGATGAAGAGACCTCGCGGCGTTGCAGTAAGAGACAAGAAGTCTATGTACATAATACCATTTAAATGGAGAAAAATAGTTTTTGGCAGCGTTTTTTATGTAAGCACATAATATGAAGAATTCTCGAGAGATCTCGCATTGTGCATTACACTTAAGCGTCCTATAACGTTTTCATAAGATCGGACGATTAGCCTGGTGCTTCCAAGGCCTGGAATATTTAGTGATAAAAAGTTAAGCCCAAAATAACATATACAGTCGATTCCGCTTAATTGGGACACATCGGGACTTGGGAATTTTGTCCCAATTAAGCGGCTGTCCCAATTAAGCGAATTTCACATTTTTCAATGCAAAAATGAGTCGAGTGTAGTCTGTGTTTTGTTTTTGTAACATTTCACTTCTACAAATTCAGCACAGATATTCAGTGCGGATGTAGGGCTCCTTTCATTTCCTTCCTGCATAAAATAACGCTGTAACACGTCCATACATTTTTTGCCTCCTGGTTAGTCACAGGCACAGGTGACTCATCATCATCATCGTCATCTTCGTCTAATTTATCATATTTTGATTTAACATCTTCTACAATTAAATCCTCACGGTCTTCATTATCATCGAAACATGGTAAATTGTTATATATTCTTGAAAATTTTTCATAGTTAATAATAGAAACTTGTAACATACCCTGATTTTCTTCATTGCTTAAAATTTCGGAAATATCTAAGGGCTTGAAGTTCGAGAATATGTGTAACATAATATGTGATGTGGTCTTAAATTTACTGTCCCAATTACGCGGAATGTTGTCCCAATTAAAAATTTCAATTTACTACAAGTTTCTTGGTTTGGTTTCCGTTCTTTGATATTTGTCCCAAATAAGCGGCTGTCCCAATTAAGCGGTGTCCCAATTAAGCGGTGTCCCAATTAAGCGGAATATAGTATATTCGTAATCGACTGTTATGTGAAAAACCGAGACAATCACTATAGGAAAAAATCTACGTTACAATTTAAAAAATAGTGCGTTAGAGGAGAATTGACTGCACAATGCCTGAGCAAAACGCTCCATATGTGAAACGTTGATCCGCCATCTTCATTAGACTGTAGCCCGACATTTAAGTATACAGTCAACGCTTGTATAACCCATCCAAAATACTATCCAGGAATGACATGGTGAGGGAGAGGACAAGAAAGCCTTCCATACTATATGTAATCAAGAGACAAAAGTGGACCTGGTTTGCATATGTATATCGGATGCCGCAGGAGAGCATAAATGACAGCTGCATATTCTACAAGCCGTCTCAAGTACTAGGCGTAACTTTGAAAGGCAGAGCTGACATAGATTAGATTAGGGGAGGACCATGGTGGAACTTTGTTACGAAGCATATATACTGACGAAAATGATTCATATATTTCTACTGGAGAGCATCAACCCTGAAGATGACCCCTGCAATGGTAATCATAATATTGGTCAGAAAAATTTCGCCACACGTGGTTCAACCCAAAAGCCACAATTTTAAATCTAACCGTAAAAACCTACGAAATTATTTGTATTTTCTACTGTTTACCAAACATATAAAAATCACATGGGCATCAAGAAGCCGGAAACGTAAGTGGCATTAGCGTTAGCTCTCGTTATTTACTTAATGCTGTCTATTGTGCTCGCGTCGCCCAATAAATTATCACGGTT
Source organism: Glossosoma conforme (assembly GCA_022606575.1). Classification (NCBI taxonomy): domain Eukaryota; kingdom Metazoa; phylum Arthropoda; class Insecta; order Trichoptera; family Glossosomatidae; genus Glossosoma; species Glossosoma conforme. Next base: position 1,343,152 of record JAGTXR010000058.1, on the reverse strand, counting down.
GGCGTGGGAATAGCGGTCTCAACCGTGAAACAATGTCCACCGCGGAAACATCGCGCGGTTTGCCAAAAATGTTAATCTCTCACGCGCATAGAATCGTATAAAAATAATTAAACGGAGATATTTCTGGCGGTGATAACGATCGGGTGTGTGCTGTACACCAGTGGCGCTCAACGTGTGATCCGATATCGATCGTCGGACCGTGAAAACGTTTGTGAACCATTATTTAACAAAAAATAAAAAAACAAGTAGTGGTACTTATAAATGCAATGTATTATATATATGTATTGGATTAAATAGTAGCAATACTCTTTAGGTTTATGTAATCAAGAAAACAACACAAACGGTTCCGGATCACCGAGCGCAGCTCACACCAGGGGGAGATCCATCACGTTCGGCTGCCAAGCCAAGATTTGGAGTGGGGGAACCAAGGTACACTACAGAATCGCGGGATCCACCATAACAGCACTTTTCAGGACTGTAGCGCCATCGGAAAATTATTTTACAGATCACCCTCGTATATTGATCTGTTTCTTTAAGACGTTCAAATAGTATGAAGGAATTAACATACATTGTAGAAGAACATTCAAGAGTTTATACATGGTATTTAGGATATACTTTGGGAATTTTTCATATCTTGACCGAAATACATAAACGTGTATGAATGTTGTACAAGGTTGCAAATCGCTGCTTTTGACTATACTGATCACACTAAAAGTGAACGATACAGAAAGGTAAATAGCCCTTGTTCATTAGTCATGCTAGAGCGAACAAAGACACGACATCACATAAATAAGACAGCAAATATGCAGTACTTTTTGTTTATTTATTTCAAAGCGTAACAGATTGGGGAACTCATAAAAATTTTGGGCACAAAAAGCGATCTGCCACAGGCTACGTCTTGCGATTGGCTGAAATAGATTGACCCCTACCTGTTAGCCAATCATAGAGGTAGGCAAGAAAGATCGTCGACAGTTGTGACAAACGGAAAGAGGAATCTTTTAAGATGAAGTTCAAGGAAAAAAGTGCATCGGCCCTATCGGACGTACCAACTTTGCGGCTACTTAAAAATCAGCGTCTCATCATTTTTAATTTGCTCTAATTTTCGATGACAGAAACTATCTTCCTTCTCCATAAAAGTAGTTTTAATCCGTGAATGTGATTTAATCTTCGTCATTAGTAGTTTTGTGCAGTGACCACAATTATTCAGAGGAGAATCCCAAATATTATTCTTCCAATATCCGTATTATACCGGAACATATGGTCGCCACATATTGCCGCAAATACCGTGAATAAGTATAATCAGATACCCCCAACACCAAGATTGAAGTCGCGAAGCAGCGTTCTGAAATCCAAGCAACCTCTCACATCCGGCCCTGAAAATGAGAGACTCCAGCTCTGGCAACAAATCGCACCAGAGGATTTCATTACTCCAAAGGAAGGCCTCCCAACTGGCAAGAACCTTGACTGGCGGACCTGGAAATCCATGAACAGATTAAGAACCGGAGTTGGTAGAACAAAGGACAACCTCGAGCGGTGGGGAATGCTTCGGCAGGGAGAGACACTATTGTGCGACTGTGGAGACCTGCAGACCGCCTCACACCTAAGATGCTGCTCCATGTGCCCAACATGTGTAAATTTTTAAATAAAAAATTCCAAATTTGTCTGTTTGACCAACAAAAAACAAAGTTAATAGAAATTTAATTAAATCGTCAACATCTTCAAGAATAATTATTTTAATTTATACGCTGTATTCAAGACCTTTGCACTCCTACAGTGTCCAGACATCATTTCCGCACGCAGCGTCCAGGCTTCCGACTAGATAGAATCTACCGGAAGGTTACTTCCTCTTTCAAAGTTCTCCTACATACAATTAAAATAGTTTGTTTTATGTAAACACATACAGGAGAATACCGACAGATGGTGATAGTAATTCTGAGGTCTCTGTGGAATTCTATGACGCTTAACATGCTGCATATGGCTAAGCGCTACATGTGGAGTGTTGATCCGCCAACGTCATAGACTACAGCCCGAGATTCACGCAACATCTTTATTATTACAGGAATTGATTGCATCAAACGGTTGTAAATTCAAATCGTATTTATAAATATTATTAGTTATTATCGAACTAAGCCACTATTACTATATACTTCAATTTAATAAGAGACGTTAAAATTATCACTTGTATTGCACTGTACCGAGGTCATATACTCTCACACAACGTAAATACAACAGAGTATTCATTACGTTAACCCTTTCGCATCGGTTGTCGATATATGCCGTCTAAGATTCCCCTACCGTTGACATCGATAGCCGTGTATATCGTTTTGCTACTTTCAGTACTCATTGTAACATCTACGGTAAGAACTTAGAACTGCAGTTATTCCCTTTATTAACCTGCATGTATTCTTTACAGGAATCTGTAAAGCATGTAAATAAATATCGTTAGGTTTCGTCACATGAGCGATTTTTATGTAAACCGCATGTGTCAATGCCACCACATGTATGGAGCAACATAATGAACGTTTGTTAAATATAATAGTTTTTTATGCATCATCTGATAGCCAAAGGATACAAGAATTAATGTGATATATGAAAATAGTTCAGATAAGTACATTTATGCTTAAAATACTAGTTTTAAGCAAAAAACAAAATGGTTTGAAAAATTCACGCCGTATTGACAGTATAACTTGTATTCCACCGAGCCGTAACGAAAGGGTTAATAAAACATTACAATATTTGACAGAGTGCTCAACCAAACGAGATGCATTCAAAAAGTGCAGACATCGCAATACTAATGCACTTTTAACCAATCGTCGCATCTCCATAAGAGCTCGCGATTATTTGCAATGAGCCAAACAAGTAACTGACTAGATATAATATAAGTGGCACGTTAGCAAACAGTTTGTTTTTTTAAATATTATGTATGTACTTAAGAAACGCCATCGTCTCTCCGTGCGTTGAAAAGAAGTCATGGAAAAAATCATGTAAAAAATGTAAGGCGTTCGAGGAAACCGGAATCGTACATTTGTTAGTCATCGTTGAGTCTTAGATGATGATGCTGTTTTTGTTTGAAGCAGGAGATTTGAAATTTAATCCATGATAATGCTGATAGTCTTCACTAGTTTATTACCTCGATTGCCCTTGTGGAACCCCTTTGCAGACCTCAGAGTATGACAGTCGTTTAGTAATCTAGTACTAGAGGAGATGTACTAGTGAATATTTAATAGTTTAAAATAAAAAACTCTTATTTATCACAATAAAATAAGTTCAGCAAGGAGCGTGTATGATTATTATATGTATATTTGTAGGAGAGACTTCTATATTATTATTTTTGTTACTATTTTTTGGCATTATTTATTTTAATTAATGGATAACTATTTAGCTTACGGTCAGTAGAAAAAATTAATCGGCAGTTGATAAATAATAAAATGCAGGAAATAATTAAAGAATGGTAATTATTAATGTGTTAGGTTAGTTTTGGTTTCCATTTCATGGGTTAATTATTCATTCATTTTACATAAATTTTAACCAATATTGAATATATTACTTCCATTATAATTTTATAACTGACCACTTTCATACATACTCAGTGGATACTGCGAATTTATTTAGTCTACTGCAGATATTTTTTTAGTGCCAATCGATTTAACTTACTGCCAAAACCTTGAATTAGTTACTGGACAAATAAATACAGGTTTTTTTTTTATAAGAGAGAAAGAAACTATTTTTTCGAGATTTCATTTTACGTTTTCGTGCATCTAGTTCAAATAAAATGGCAATAAATATTTATATTTTTATGTTTTATTTTTGCTCTCTCTTTATACTAGGCCAATAACAGTAGTAATTATATGTGTTACTGTGGATGAATAAATTATCTGGGACGAATTAACGAGACAACTCAACTCTTTACAAAGAGACACGAGTTCAACCGAACAACGAGAAACAATACGATTTGCAAGTGTGTCATAGTCCATCAATTACGACAGTGGAAGAGGCATGGCATCCCGTGATACATCATTTACAAGTCTTGTGAGGTAGTTTACTGTTTTTCGTAGATTATGGATGGTCGCAAGTTAAAGGATGGACACCCAGCATCCAACGCTGACCCACATTTGTAAGTGTAACCCTTTGGACGCGGAAAGCGACTATAGTCGCCCGAATTTTTTCTCTTCGACGCGTAAATCGACTATAGTCCATGGCTTGTTAAAAACGTTACCTTTAGACGCGTAGTCGAATTTTGTCGCCTCGTATTTACGACATCGTCTGTGATATACAGACCTTTTTTTTGCTCAATTTATTTCGCAGGGTTGGGGGAAAGAGAGGACAAACATGTCTCTCTTTCTTCATCATTATAGAGAGCAATATTAATTTTTATTATATGTTTGACACATGCGTTGACGTTGAACATTCAGAATTCTTCTAGTAAGATAATTATCATACCCTGATGGATACTAAACTTGAGTATTTTTTATTAGAGTCTTATCATAAATATCAAGCAACTTGCCAAAACACTTGTTTGGAGCATCTTAATGTACGGCTGTGAGACATGGTGCTTATCTGAAAGGGATAAAAAAAGACTAGAGGCCTTTGAGATGTGGTCGTACAGAAGAATTCTCGGAATTTCCTGGAGAGACCACGTCACGAACAATGAGGTTCTCAGAACAATCAAGGAAGATAGGCAACTAATAAGAACCATCTCAGAGAGGCGAGCCCGATGGATCGGCCACATCATGCGCCACGATGGTCTTCTTCACGATATTGTGGAGGGGATGGTTGAGGGTAGAAACTGTAGAGGGCGCCCTAGACGGGAGTATTTGCAGCAAGTATTCGAGGACATGAACTGTAGCGCTTATGCTGAGCTGAAAAGGGTTGCGGAGGACCGAGAGGAATGGAGATCGAGATGCAAGATTCTGTTGCTGCAAACCAATCCACCGGATTGATACTACGAAGAAGATCATAAATAGTATTAAAGTAAGTTCATGGAAGAATCTATTCTGCGACGAAACATTACAAACATTGGCCCGCTAGGGCATTGAACGGCATAAATTTGCGGTCCCGTATGGGACCACTGGGCGTTTAAAGGTTAATAGAGATAATATATAATACATAATGATACCTAATAGAAAGCACACAAAAAGAACAATAATTTCATTTTAGTAACCTAATACAGAATTTTAATACTTTAAAATAAGAGTTGATTAGTGAAATGCCTTAACACCTACACGCACACAACCTTCTTACACTTCTTTTTACGCACGCAACATCGAGCAGACATAGTTGAGTGTCAAATCCATGTAAAACTAAATCCTTCTAGTGATGCATTTTAATATGAAAATATAACATAGAATTCGCTATTCTTATTTCGTACTCATACTTACCAGCGGGTATAGCTTAACGGTAAAGCGTTTGATTACGAAGGCAGAGGTCGTAAATTCGATCCCCAAGAAAGCTATAACTAATTATTATTTATAGGATCTATAAATACACCCGTTTGTTGTGAAACTCCTAAAATTGACGATGCCTGAGTGCGTGTTCTTGGATCAAAACATTACATATGGTGTCATTATCATTATCATCATCATCACCATGTCCGCTTCCCTAACTGGAGCACATATAGTCGTCTAGAGCTGCCGCTACAAAGCTCTGTCAACCGCCATCATCCTCGCCTCATCCCATTTAAACATCATCTACCGTAGCTCCGCTGAATACATTCTATCTCCATGTAAGCCTTGCGTCCCACAGCTCAGCACATTCTATGTACAGTTCCTGCCGGCTTAGAGTAAGTCGAGAGCCCGGAAAGCTTCAAGAAAAAGGAACTGTATTTATGCTCTCCTGCGGTATCTAAAGTATTTATCCCAACTCTGTCCACCTTTACCTTTCGACCAACTGCTCTCTCACCTAGTCAAGCCTCACAAAGTCAAAACATCGTACCCTAATATTCTACGCAGGCATCTGTTTACGACTGTTTTAGCTTTTAGTACTGCGCCAGTCAAAGGATCCACAGAAGAGACATCTCCAGCACAACCTGTCACAAAATATAATTCTCTCACGGCATTCTCCTTTGTGTTTACATTTTTAATTCACGCCAATCAGCGCCCCTCTCCAAATGAGCGGCCGGTCCGAGCAACACGATGGCGTTTAGAAAGTCATTTTTTTTGCAATTTCGCACAAAGAAATTGCTTATTGATAACACGAACCCGGCGATACGAATCTGTATAAGGCGTCACGGAAACGTGCTGGGCTCTTCTTCGGACGCTGCATGCGGAAAGGAAGCGGTGAAAGTGGGAGGCACGAGGAGATTACTGAAACGTTACATTTTTACAGCTTTTTGACAGCCATATAGAGCTGCTTATATTCATTCCATGTCTGAAACATATTAACATCATTCTCTCTAAAAAGGTTGTTATGCAGTCGCGTGGTGACAGGATGAGGAGCAGATTAATAACACAAATACTTTTTCAGAAGCACAGATATATTTTGATAACTTTACAAACTTCCGGCCCAAGCGGAAGAACATGCCGGGCCGGCCATAATGCGACCTTCTAGCGGTCGTCGGCACACACTGACTGCCGTGCGGCGCCGTGGTCGGTGACACCCAGCACCGCATGTGGCGATCTATATAACTAACGTCACACCCGTGACCGGAAATGTCCAAAATGCCAATATGGCGACACATACATGTACGACAAACGAACAGAAGTAAGAGACGAAAGATTGTACATCGAGTTTTCGGTACCAGTCAGCTAGGGCTATATCATGCTGATGTCAACTGATATAATTAAAGATATACTTAAATAACTAGCTACCTTAAGTTATTTAATTATTATCGATTAGCACTGGCAAGCTCGTCGCGAGCTAAGCGTATGATGTTACATACCCTTCGGCAATGTCAGTAGTGCACGGCGGGTCGCAAATGAATCGATTTATGTCGCATGCCGATTTACTTGATTATCACCGGTCAGCGGTGGTCATAAATAATGTTAGTTTAGCTCCGCGATAGAACCTGGCACGCCACATTTTTTCTATCTATGCAAACAATTGATTATGGATAGTATTACGAAAATAATCATAAAATAATATATAATAATGAATAATAAAATAATTCAACATATTTATTTTTCTTATGAAATTATGTCATTATGATCTTACAACGCAGTATCCCGGAAACTAGGGATGTTATTTTAGATATTTATGTATAATATTTAAGGTATGGTTCAGTAAAAGAAATCATTAAATAAAGGTCACCCAACGTGTCATGAAGAGATCCATGTTCGGAGTGTTGATCCGCTGATGTCAGCCCGAGATTCACGCATCATCCTTTATTATTACAGGAATTTACTATGAATGGTTATTCTTCACGGGACAACTTTCGTCTGCATTTTATTTTTGATTAATATGATATGACTTGCATTTTACGGGTGAGGGATCAAATTCACACCAACCGGGGGTAATTTTAGAGTTTAGAAATCGATAAAAAACCTTTTTTTGAATACCAAAGTTTATCATTTTCTCGAGATTAAATATATGTCAACGTGCTTCTGAAAGAGTCTTTGTGTTGCTCATCTACTCCTCATTCTGTCACCACGGGATCCGACTATCCCGGCAACGTAAAGTCGTATTTTCTTATGGAAAAGGGATGTTAATATAGATTTGAGAAAGCTGTGTTATTAACCTGACGCACATGTAATTCTCGTTAAATATAATAATATATATAAAAATATACAATATTCATTATTCCCGTATCAAAGTATTGTATGTACATCCTTTTGATAATAATTTATGATACGACTCCCTAACAATGACTGGCAGTTTACGATATGTACTCAAGTACATTGTATTACAGTGATGGTTAGCGGATAAAACACATGTTTTATTGCGAAATAATAAAACCCTGCATTAGTCACAATTACTAAATGTACTTCATTAAGGTCAATGCTGTTACTTGCAGACATAGGTGAAGTCTGTACAGTGGTACCTCGACATACGAGTTTAATTCGTTAGGCAACCTCCTGCCGGCGGGTATAGCTCAATGGTCAAAGCGTTTGCTTTGCAAGCCAAAGGTCGTGAGGTCAATCCCCGACGGAGATAAAATAAAATATATTTTTAATCGATTTCTGAGCTCTAAGATACCCCCCGGTTGGTGTGAATTTGATCCCTCACCCGTGAAATGACAGTCATAGCCTATTAACTAAAATTGGTGGTAGACGAAAGTCGTCCCGTGAAGACCACCCCCATTCATAGTAAATTCCTGTAATGATAAGGATGGTGCGTGAATCTCGGGCTGTAGTCTATGACGTTGGCGGATCAACACATGCGGCGCTTATCCATATGCATCATGGTAAGCGTCATATAATTCCACAGATGAGACTTCAGAATTACTATCACCATCTATCAGTTTTCTCCTGTATGTGTGTACATAAAAAAAAATCTCGTTTTTCAAATATCTCGTATCTCAAAGCAAATTTATCAATTTGCTTTGAGATCGAGCACTACTCATCTTGATTATTATGATGCTTTGACAGCGAGAGCACACTGTATGTCGAAGCACTCGTATGTCAAGGTACCACTGTCTATCGAAACAAAGCATTTAAAATTCTATGAGATTAAATATACAAGTATGATGCTTGGCGGTATGTCTCAGGAGTATTGACATTAATTAATTACGTAATGTACTAAATATAATTATTTTCTAGTAAACTATTTTCTTAACTATATGAATACAAGCTAATTGCGAGACTAATCAAGTATTAAAAGGCGATACAACTATGCAAAAGTACTCGTAATGGATATGTATACCTCTGATACCTGGTGTTCACCGCGTCGTTAGTTGGTTTAAGTCGCCTTTTACTACCAAAAGGTCCAAGATTTCCCAACATCGGGCTCATTATCAAATCTCATCTAAAATGCTTATCAACACACCCACCGTCTCTTTTTCCTAATGAACCGTGTGTGGTTGCAAATTGTGGCGACTATATAGCGGTCATATAAAGAACTACGCAGCTCCCGTATGGCATGGAGCGACTTTCAAAACCAAATAAACAAAATGTCGCCTGCAAGTGTCATGTCTTATATCTAATTAAATATTCTTCTTCGTGTCAGCGACGTCAAATTATTTTTCCCAGTATCTGGCAACATCGATAGCTCGTGTGTTGCCCAGCATTAGGTCCTGGGATGTGCAGCTTGTTGGGCACATGGAGCAGGATCTTAGGTGTGAGGCGGTCTGCAGGTCTCCACAGTCGCACAATAGTGTCTCTCCCTGCCGAAGCATTCCCGAAAATAATTTCTAGTTGGCCAGTGTTTATCGGATTGTTCTAGGTGTCCACATTGTATACAATAGGAAACACAGATAGTGTAAAACCATTACAAAATGTTAAGATTTTATTTTATAATTATTTTATAATTATTATTTGCTGAGGTTGATAGACTATGATAATTGAAAAGGTTTCCCATCGCTAATATAGTCAATCAAAATCCAATCGAATTAAATATAGACTAACATTTTTATATGTGCATGTCAGACGATCGAACAAAAATAAGAGACAAAAGATCGCATATCGAGTATTTCCGGTACCAGCCTGAGAAGGTTATAACGAATTGATATCAAGACCACGTCACAAGCAATGAGGTTCTCAGCATAATCAAAGAAAAAGGGCACCTAATAAGAACCATCTCAGAGAGGCGAGCCCGATAGATCGGTCACATCATTCGCCACGATGGTTTTCTGCACGACATTGTGGAAAGGATGGTTGAGAGTAGAAACTGCAGAGGGCGCCCTAGACGGGAGTATTTGCAGCAAGTGTTCGAGGACATGAGTTGTAGCTCTTATGCTGAGCTAAAGAGGATACCAGAAGATCGAAAAGAGTGGAGATCGAGATGCAAGATTTTATTGCTGCAAACCAATCCACCGTATTGATACAACGAAGAAGATCAAGATAAATTATACCACATAGTGTAGTTTGAACATCTCTATTGAATTGCTTGTGTATCTCATATAGTAATTTAATCAAATCTCCGTATTCATCGTGATCTCGTGACATATATACTTTTCAGTAATTCATTATAATGATACAAGCATGACAGATAACTGTCCTACAGGTGACATCTCAGTTTACAATGAAACGCTCACAGGTAACAAGTACTACAGCTGCTTATAGTACGGGTACTACGTTCATAAGTAATACGTTCATACGCTGAATGTCACTTTGCAGTGAAAACAGAAACCTGTCCAGTATGGAATATCACACTCGCTTCAAGATCAACGGCAACTCGACCAACACCAGATCAAGGCTAGAAACTAGTTTTTTTTTACTACATACTACATTTCTACGTATTATATATCATATCAAATGCTTCATATCATTAATATACTTGTACATGACAAGTTTATATTTTTAAAATGCTACACATATGCAGAGATTACCAAAAGTGGCGGTTGTACCAAATTTTTTTGCTAACAACATTTATTTAAGTATTTTTTAATATTTCTTGATTCCGCATTAAGCTTTACGTCCTGGATTGCATCCATTGTTTTCCATTACATTTCGAATTGTTCGAGGTGTCCCCACTGCATAAAATAGGAATCAAAGATGGTGTAAAGCCATTACAAAGTGTTAAGATTTTATTTTGTAATTATTTGCTGAGGTTGAAAAGGTTTCCCATCGATAATACAGTTAATCGAAATCCAATCGATAAATCCGTTAGCATTTCTGTAGATGGATCGATTAATCCCATGCCAATTAGGCGAAGATGTGCAAAATTAATTATCATTGAATAACTGTTAGCTTTTGTGCCTTGATCGTTCTGTTATCTTAATTATCAATGTACCATAAAATACCGATTCAGCGATCTTTAAATTCTAAATGAAAATGTAAGAAAAAAATATGAGTCCGTTGATTAGCCGGACGCTCCATCTCTCTCATACAAACGTACGAAAATCATGACACAAGTAAAATTTTATATGTGACTTCCATTTGATATCAGCTTGATATAGCTCTTTTAGGCTGATGCCGTAAAGCCTCGAAAAACGATCTTTTGTCTCTTATTTTTGTCCGCTCGCCTGACATGCACATCTAATGTTAGTTTTAATTTGTATAATTTTACACGGTGTTTGCATACGCTAATTTATTTTTTATGACAGTTGGCCCATATCCTGTTGGTACCACTATCGTTGGCAGCGCCGAGATGTCAGAGCGCGCGGTGAGTTGGCAGTTAGAGTTTGACTCGCGACCGTTATGGCGCGCGCGCCTAAGGGTGTTCGCTATAACGGGCGACATTTTTGACAAATAAACCGTGATAATATGTGAAACGAAAACAAGTTCTTTGTATTATGAACCTGATCCTGCATCCTGTCATTCAGTAAATCCAGTATCGAATAAGAGAGGAAGATATCACATTGTTTGTTGTGAAACTGTATTTATATGAATCATTGGAATTTGGAAATAAATTTGTATGTACATATTGCGAATTCATTGAAGAAAAGTAGCAGGTTTTGATTGTAACATATTGGCCATATGTTCGTAATAAAATTGCGTCTAGAAGAAATTTGCGAAAATTACGATCATTATAATGTCGTTTGCCGCAATTACCACATACCATTATTACGTATTATTTTTTTAGGTTGATCGGAAAGAAATTACTTTTTTTTCCTAACAGAAAATAATTTTATTTTTTACAGATAACTTCATTTTTTTTTGTACACACATACAGAAGACTACCGACAGATGATAGTAATTCGGAAGTCTCATCTGTGGAATTCCATGACGCTTACCATGATGCATACGGCTAAGCGCTGCTTGTGGAGTGTTGATCCGCCAACGTCATAGACTGCAGCCCGTAATTCACGCATCATCCTTATTATTACAGAAATTTACTATGAATGGGTGGTCTTCACGGGGCGACTTTCGTCTACCGCCAACTTTAATTAATAGGCTATGACTGGCATTTTACGGGTGAGGGATCAAATTCACACCAACCGGGGGTATTTTAGAGCTCAGAAAGCGATTAAAAATCCTTTTTTATTTGATCGCCGTCAGGGATCGAACCCACGACCTTTGACTTGCAAAGCAAATGTTTTGACCATTGAACTATACCCGCCGGCGAATATATACTTCTGTAATGATAATGCAATCATTACATATTTTGACAGCTGAACTTTTTTCACAAGCAAGCGCTGCTACTGTCAAAAAAGAACGATTGATTTTACGCAGTAGTTTTAATTTAAGGTTAGCGAGAACCCAAAGACAGGGCGTCGGTCAATGCTTCGTTTGCCAGTTGTTGGGCGTCACTTCAATACTTTTCTTCCCCATCGACCGTCGTCTCTTCGATAGATATGTCCTCTGCCCATTGCCACTTGAGTGTGCCTATTCGTTGGGTAGCATCCACTACTTGAGTTCTTCTGCGTATTTCCTTGTTCCGGATTCAATCTTTTAGCGACACCCCGAGCATGGATATCTCCATAGCACGCTGGGTGACCTTTATTTTATGGGGAAGACTTGCTGTAAGATTCCACGTCTCTGCGCCATAAGTTAATACAAGGAGGATGCGTTGGCCAAACGCCTAAGTTTTAAGACATCGCTGAATTTTCGCTTTAAAAATGTACTTTAGTTTTACAAATAATAAATAAATATTGTTTTTGACAAAAATACAAATTTTTGGGACCTTGTCTTTATCTCATTTCAAAAACATTACGTAGGACATAAATTAATTTAAAGCAAATTATATAATAATTTAATATTTTAGTTCCAAGCCATGTAATTATAATTTCGAAAGGTGGACTGCCATTACATAGTTACATTTTTTTTAAATATGTAACAATAGTATATTTAGTTAATAAAAAAAAGTAAGTATATAATATTTTTAATGTGTATTTTTAGATGATAACAATAGCCTTTAAGAGCAAGCCTTTACTATCTGGTTGATCTTTTACCCAAGGCCGATTCAGAGTTAAGTATTGTATTAGTCTATCTGTAACCAAAAAAGGCGAAACTGGGTCAACGATTAGAAACAACTTTTGTCCGACATTTAAAAGAGATGACTAAGTAAAAAATGTTGCTAACCGAAGCAAAACATGTGACATTTCCTGACGCTTATATTATTCAGAAAAGTATTGCAAAAATTTGATAAATTGGCGTTGTATATGTATACGTCGTCATTTTGTAATGCCGTTAGAAGGACTAGTTACATAGATCGCCACTCGCGGCGCTGGGCGTCACCGATCACGGCGCCCGATCAATTATGTGCCGACGGCGGGCAAGGTCGTATTATGGCCGGCCCAGCATGTTATTCCGCCTGGGCCGGAAGTTTGCAAAGTTGTCGAAATATATAATTCAATATGCTTCAGAAAAATTATCTGTGTTGTTAATCTGCTCCACATCCAGCCACCACGCAATTCAATAACGAACTTAGAGAGGAGGATGTCATTACTAATATGGATAGCATGAAATTTCTCTAAATTAGTCTCACAGATCAAGTAACGTTGGACTGTTTACACGACCTTATCAAAAAAATAATCAAGGTGCAGAAATATCTTGGGACAAGGAAAGGTCGGCGGGTATAGCTTAATGATCAAAGCGTTTGCTATGCAAGCCAAAGGTCGTGGGTTCGATCCCCAACGGAGATTAAAAAAAAGATTTTTAATTGATTTCTGAGCTCTAAAATAGAGTTCACACCGACTCCCCCGACTGGGGAAGTCGGTGTGAATTTGATCCCCAACCCGTAAAATGCCAGTCATAGTATATTTATTAAAATTGCTCGTAGACGAAAGTCGTTCCGTGAAGACCACCAATTCATAGTAAATTCCTGTAATAATAAGGATGATGCGTGAATCTCGGGCTGTAGCCTATGACGTTGGCGGATCAACACTCCACATGCAGCGCGTTTAGCCATATGCATCGTGGTAAGCGTCATAGAATTCCACAGATGAGACTTCAGAATTACTATCACCATCTGTCGGTATTCTCACGTATGTGTTGGCATAAAAAAAGGTTAGTGGTAGCTATGAGAACTATATGATGTCGTTTGGGTACCATTGTGTTCCAACTAGTGGCTGAAGAAGATGACATATTGGGCCGTTGGTTTGCTGTTTATACTGGCCATGTTTTAGTCTTTTCTTTATCGTAGTATCAATCCGGTGGATTGGTTTGCAGCAACAGAATCTTGCATCTCGATCTCCATTCCTCTCGGTCCTCCGCAACCCTCTTCAGCTCAGCATAAGAGCTACAATTCATGTCCTCGAAAACTTGTTGCAAATACTCCCGTCTAGGGCGCCCTCTACAGTTTCTACCTATTTCTAGTTAGTCTTTATAGATTGGTAAATGATTATGATAATATATTTTTTAAAGTTCACTATGAATGGGTGGGCTTCTACCTCTTTATATTCTGGTATTAAAGGACAACCGGTAGACTGGCAATCTATGAATGTATTAATAATATCATTTAAATATTGCATTGGAATAATATTATCCGCATTCTGCAAGGGGCGACGACTATCGACGAGATTGCTTAACCCTTTAGATGCGAGGTGCGGATATATCCGCACCAACTTGCACTGCTCTTAAGTGCGGAAACAAATATTCTAGGGGACTTCACCATCCACTATATGCTGTAGCATTTGATAGACGTAAATAGTCGTGTTCCTTATGATCTTCGTACGACCCTAAAACGAAGGCGCAACTAAAAAACCTGTGGTTTACTGTCTGGCAAATGTTTTGACTAACATGCAAATCATTGATGAGACTAAAGCAGAGCTCCGCAACCTTTTCTCATCTACGGCACACCAAAGTTCTCACCTTGAATAAAAGCCAAAAATATATATTCATTTGATCAATTTCACTTTTTTTAAGTTAATTTAGAACTTAATAAAGCAAGTACCTCGTTGTGTGTCTACATAAATAGGCGATGGGCGCTGGGAGCTTGAGGACCGTTGTAAAATTATTTATTTATAATATTGCCTTATTTGATCGCGGCACACCTGTATCTGCGTTACGGCACACCAGTTGCGGAGCACTGGACTAAAGGACCGAACTCAAATGAACACGTAACGATGTGAACCGATGGGCAATGCTGCAACAGGTAGTGCAATGCTCTGCGACTATGGAGACGTTCAGACCACACTACATATAATATTACGCCCCATGTGTATGAGGAGTTGCTCCTTCCAGGACCTTATGTTGTACTACAAACAAGCCATCTACGAGTATGTTTCCTAGTATTAAGCTATTTCACATCATTGACATCATGGAGAATATTTAAAAACCCAAGTTCTCAATTGTTATGAACATTATTCGGATGTATATTTACACTAAGCGAACATTCACACATTATATGGCAAGTATGACTTAGTGGTAAACCGTTTTCTTAACACACCGACGTTCACGAGTTCGATTCCTGTCGGAGATTAAAAGAAAAAATATTTTTAATCGATCTCTATAAATACTCCCGGTTGGTCTGAATTTACCAGTAAAATGCCAGTCAAAGCCTATTAATTAAAATTTGTGGTAATCGAAAATCGTCACTACTATTCACAGTTAATCTCTGTAAAAACGTATGAATGCGTGAACATGACTATAGTATATGACGTTGTGGATCAGCACACCACGTGCAACGCTTGGCTATACTTAAAAAAGGTAATCGTCATATAATCCACAGATTAGACTTCTCCATTACCATAAGTCGATATTAAACAAAGATAAATTTAAAATATGTTATCATAAATAATCTATAATCTTTGGTAGGCTGTACGCGTCACAATTAATTCATTAGAAACGTGGGTTCCGAATGTCACCTAGGTGCAGGTCTAGAACATAAAATTAAAAATTGAAATAAACAGCCAGCCTCGGTCTGTTCGGAAAAGATAAAAACACAGCTACACAGGAAGCCGAAGCGTTCGCTCGACAGTAGGTAGGTTATTCCACCCACTACTAAACTTCACATAGTGACTGACTTGTAGGCCATTCGGCGATATTGGGAGTTTACATCAAAACCTCTAAAACTAGTAACAATACTCGTAGTACGTTTAAATTGTAAAAAAAATTACACGTATTCTAATGACTAGACGCTTTCTATCTCCATACGTAGAAAATGTTTTTCTTTTCATGTAAACACAGTACTGTCCTGTACCAACAGTGATAGTTTTGCAGAAATCTCATATGTGAGTCTTCTTATTCGTGTTGGCGACGTCAAATTGTTTCGGCTCAATATCAGGCAACATCGATGGCCCGTGTGCTGCCCAGCATTAGGTCTTGATATGCTAGTGAGGCAGATGGGGCAGAATCTTAGGTGTGAGACGGTCTGCAGGTCTCCACAGAAACACAGCAGTAACTCTTACCCTGCCGAAGCACTCCCTAACGCACTTGTGTTGATAATATGACGCTTACTATGTTATATGTGGGTAACCACAGCATTTGGATTGTTGATCCGTCAACGTCATAAAGTTAAGCCCGATAATCACACATTATCTATTTATTACATAAATTTACTATGAATTAGTAGTGTTCACGAGACGACTGTTGTATAACAGTAATCCAAATGAATAGGCTATGACTGGAGTTTTAACGGGTCAGGGATCAAATTCACACGAAATAGATGTATTTATAAAGCTTAAAAATGATTTAAAAACATGTTTTGTAATTTCCGCCGAGGATCAAACCCACGACCTTTGGTTTGATAGGCAAACGCTTTTACTACTAAGCCACATCCACCTAAAATATAGACTCAAAAATGACATTACTGTTTACATTATGGTACCCCGGATCCTTCAATGCGAAAGGTTTATGTGTTTACCTTATATGTATACAAATAAGGCGCCCTAGACGGGAGTATTTGCAGCAAGTATTCGAGGACATGAACTGTAGCGCTTATGCTGAGCTGAAAAGGGTTGCGGAGGACCGAGAGGAATGGAGATCGCGATGCAAGATTCTGTTGCTGCAAACCAATCCACCGGATTAATACTACGAAGAAGATAAGAATACGTCGATTGACGAGCTGGTTTTATGGGGCCTACATACTCCTAATGCGCAGTGTATACGATTTGAGTAACAGTGGTATTAGCAAGCCATTCACTATGTTACGAAAACGTTACCAAAGCAACCAGTCTCACTCTCTGCACCAGTACTGGCAGTACTAGTTAGTAGGCAAGCATTTAATTCATTTATTTCCTATGCTATGTCCCAATACTAACCATTGTGTATCTGTAATGATACAATGAAGTATGAGTATGTACCTATAAGCAGGCGTGGTCTAGTCGAAACGCTCTGTGTTATGTGACGGTTGTTTTTTTTTATGTTAAACACATTCGGGAGAATACCGACAGATGATACTGATTCTGAAGACCCATCTGTGGATTCTATGACGCTAACCATGCTGCATATGGGCATGGCTAAGCGCTGCATGTGGAGAGTTGATCAATTTAATTCGCAATAAACATATTCAAAATAAGTTTGACATCGGTAAGAATCCATGATCTTTTGAATCCTTGTGATCTGTTCGTAATACACAAGTTCTCAAAGTGTCGTATAAGCTATTTTAGAAATAACCGTGAAAGATCAGGCATTTCCAAATTGTATTAAATTGCTTCGTTCGGTTAGCAGGGATGTATGAATGAACGGAGTCGAGTTACACGTTTTTAATGAATGGTACACCACTTGAATTAATTTATTTGTTTCGATGCATACACATAGGGTTCCATCGTGATACATTATGCAACAGATTATACCAATTCAGATACAAGGGGATATTATTATTAGACAAAAGCGTAACTGACGAACATTATTTGAATTTTCGTATTCCAAACAGATTCATCATCTACATAATTTATACATGCTGATATCAGCTTAAAAATACGATCTTTCGTCTCTTTTTTTTTTGTTCGCTCGTAGGACACGCATGTTTCGCCATATTGCTAGTTTGACAGGTGTAGTTCTGTTGAACGCCACTGGATGAATTTCGACGCTGCATGTCACCGACTACGAGCACTGAGTGGCCAGCCGTCAGTCTGTGTCTGCTCGAGGCGTTAACAACACTTCATTGTGTGCCTCGAGCAGACCGAAAGTTTGTCAATATTTTAATAAAATATATCTCAACGTGCTTCCGAAAAAGTCCTTGTGAGGAGCAGATGAGCAACCCTCATTTCCCACCACGCGTTCTGATAACTACCCCGGCTTCGTGAAAGCCTTAAAATAAAGGGGATGTTAATACATATATTCGTACATTCACTGAAAAATTAAATATAAGAGAAAAACATTATTTTTAAATGTTGACCTTTACGTTAATATCAGTGTACAACAAAAGATTATTTTCTTCTTCTTATTTATTTGAATTTTCCAATAGAAGGGTTTTTTTCCCTATTTTTCGTAATTTCTAACATATTTAATTTATTAAGCTCATGAAGAATAACACAACCATTGTAAACAGCATTCTCTAAGACGGTCAAGATGACTGTGTTGCTCATCTATTCCTCATTCCTCCATCATGCGTTTTAATAACGATCTCGGCGACGTGAAGTCGCTTTTTAAAAAGTAACGGAGATATTAATATAAAGAGGATAATTAAAAGAAATATGGCTGAAGTAGTAATTTTTTAAGTCATTGTCACTAACTGACAAAACAGAATATTGACAAAACTAAATAAATAAATAATATATAAATAGCATTTCACAGCGTCAAGTGAATTTAATTATTGTTTAATTATATGTATTCAGAACAGTAGATACCTTTCCAAAAACAAGATTGTCAATAGGAGCAACATTCTAAAAAGCCATACCAATGTTTTTTTCAATCCTAACCTAATTTAGATATACGACTACATTTCTTATGATCATCGGAATTCGTAACTAGAAGTAGACTGACAAAAAATAAGTTATTCTACTTCCATATCCGGTCTGGAGCATATGTTCGCCACAAATAACCGCTACAAATCACCGTCACTTAGTTCTTTCAGTTGCCATTGTCCCAAGACATTTTCACATCCAAAGGTGGACCTGGGAGCATGATCCTCGATGATCTCCATGACAAGAGACCGGGGACTGAAAGAGACGACAGCTTCAGCATTTCGACGCATATTATGAACAATTTGTTAACCGTAACTTTAGTTATATTATTAACATATATTATTAACCCGACACTCCTGGGGCATGGACCATTCAGTCGTAAGAGGCATAAAGCGGTGATCTAAAATCGGTAACCAATCCAAGTTTTGATCCCCATTCAATGTTGCACAACTTCGATGATCTTATAAGCACCACGCTTACAATATATAACACTATTGTCGTTGATCAATTGATAGGTCAAAAATATCTAATATGAATTAAGCTACAAAAAAAAAACATAAAGAGATCAAAATCACAGACAGTATTAGCAATTGCAACCTTTTAAAGAGACAATAACATTTGAACCCGTAACCTTTCAAGTGGGCACGTTAATTGGATGCACACGAACGATGTGGATTGCCGATTTGACCATTCCAAAGATGTTATCACGGCAGAATGACACCTTGTCTGCGTCACCACATCTGGTAACGCAGATACGTATCTTTTCACCAATATCTGGTGGAGAAATCCTCGTAACTACAGTATTGCGTGATCGCTGCAATTTGCATAAATTTTTTACCGTCCGGTTGCACATCGATCGAAAACCGACAATTTTAAAAATTCCTTCCTGTATAATCAAGCTTTTAAACATTCCTTATAAATAATCTATGATCCGTGTTTCATTATTCATGCGATCCGGACCCTTACAAAAAACATACACATCCTTTACGGATTCAGTGTCTAGCAGTTATTCATCTTCTTCTACGTGACAGCGAAGTCAAATTGATTCAGCTCAATATCTGACAAACATCGATGTCTATTGCCCACAATAAGGCGGAGCACGTAGTTGGGTTTCGTGGCAACAAAATTAACATATCTTATGGGGCTATTCCCGAACAAACAGATTTAAGGAGCGCAACCCTAACGCAGTGGTGCAGCGATCAGTCCGCATGGACAATAAACCGAGAAGATGGATGGGGTGCCTAAGGAAGGCAACTCGGTGCACGCTTGTAGTGTTCTAACATCGCAAAACTATTATGTGTGTCGTTTCACTGTGCGCTGCATTAGAGTCGCGGGAAGGCCTTCAGCCACTTTCAAAATGTTTTGCTTGTTTGCGAGCGTCCTTTGAGATGTGTCCCATCCGGACATCAATACGGGACGGAAAAGAAGTGTCTGGGACAAGGTCCTGGGAGGAGCAGCTATTTGGAAACATGGGGCAGGATTTTAGACGTAATGCCTGAAATCATGACATCTCCAAAGTCGCATGTTGTAATTTATCTAAAAATATTAAATTTTAAGAGCTTCGCGCTGGCTAGCCCGTCAAGAACTTGGCGTATCATAATGATAAATTCTCAAGGTTACGCGACGTATATTACATAAAAAACAATTAAATTAGTAATACAGAAGGAAAAGGCCCGTAGAATATATTAAGTTTTTATATACGGAAATCGTTTTTTTTTTATGAATCATATTAAATAAAGCAATGGCTTTATATAAAAAATATCAACGTCACTATGAGCAAACAATTTTAATCGTTTTTTTTTTTCAATTAATTAGTCTTCTTCTTCTTCTTCGTGTCAGCGACGTCAAATTATTTTTTCCCAATATCTGGCAACATCGATAGCTCGTACAAGTCCTGAGATGTGCAACTTGTTGGGCACATGGAGCAGCATCGTAGGTGTGAGGCGGTCTGCAGGTCTTAGTCTAGTCTTAAAAGAATTCCATAATTTCGTTTAAATTTCCATGCGCACATTGAACAGATGAAGAAAAATTCTATATTTAAAAAAATAGAATCTTATTTGAATGGAATATAGGCTTGACATCAAGGGTTGCACTACTCCATATTGATTATAGGTATATTAAATTTAGTTTTTTTTATATAAAAGATTCATAATTATGATTTTCTATCACCATCCTGGCATGACATTAAAATGAAGTGACCTTTGAGGTATTTAAACAAATATTACATATTGAATTTAACACGTTATTTAGACATAGTTTTGCTAAATTTGTAATGTAATGTAATTTCTCATTATTTTTGGTTTACGTTATGTATTTATAAATATAATTTGAAGCGAGTCTTGTTCAAATATTGTTAAAATCTATAAAATTACTGAATATCCTTACTACGCTATATTAGGAAAAATATTTAAAATATAACAAGGAAAAATGTAATTTTTATATGGTATAGGTTTGCATGTTGCATGTTTTGCTTTTAAACAAAGGATTTACAATTATATTATTATTATTAATTAAATCATAAATATAAAATTTCACCAATCAGACTGCTAATTATATCAACGTTAATAATCCTGTTTTAAAAGTGACCGTTAGAAAGCCATTTTTTTGTTGTAAGACCTAGGTCAATCTTTGACCAACTGTTGTGTATTACGATCCATATAATGAAACTTACGCTTGTAAGAAATAAATAAAATTAAAAAATCACGGTAACCTAACCTAAAAATCGCAGCTTCTTGACGAATATGTCGAAATTGTATTTGAAATTTATGACATTTAAATAATTATGTTATATTTGCATTATGGAATAAATAGATTATGTAAATATATATATTCATATGTGTATATATATTGATTATTAATATTAATATTGTGCTTGAATTCTTTTAATGAAATATGTTATAAATTATCGTCATAATAATTAGGAGTGAAATATATGTATTTACTCACATTTGGATAGATTCGTAGAAAACACATGTTAGATAAATAACTGTGACATTTGATAATAGAATAGCGAAAGATTATTGTACTCTTAAACTTGCAACAGTAAAATGTTCAACACTTAATAAAATTTAATATTTCGTTGATAATATGTCCTTGAAGAGCTTTTTTAAGGAACAAGGATACACCCTTTGATAGAGCATTAGAAAATAAAAAAGCTCGGCGTTTCGAGATGTTGTCATATTATTATATTTTTTACGTGTAAATGTTTACATAAAACGAATAAGTTGTTCTTTGATTCAAATATTAAATATATAACGACCGAAAAATTCTAACACTCAAACGTCAAATTTGAAGGACGATCTCCTTGCTGCCTCAAAAATAGACAAACACATTTTTATGATGCACGATTTGTGTGAATATTATTTCATGTTACTTACGATGAAATATCCCATATGGTGACTCCTTTGATGGCAAATCTCACTGAGAAAAATTTGATGCACTTGGAACATCTCTTTCATAGAGACGTTTTTTTTTCTAACACCAAAATATATAGGCGAACGAGATCTACTTGTGTACTACTTTGATGAACATTTTTTATGGATGAATATCATTATTTATTATTTTTCGCGGTCGTACGAGCGACTGGACACTGTTTTGGGCGTTTGTTTGTTGTTGAATGGTATTATTTTCGGTGATTTTTGTGTTTTTTCGCGCGAAAGAGCGGCGTGACTTCCGGATACTATGACAAGACGACCGCCCCCGACGGAGCAGCGCCGGCAACTGAGGGGAACTAACCAGTCCAGGCAACACAACACCACTATAATACGAGAAAACGAATGGAGCGGGATTTGTAATATTATATTCACTAGTAGCAATTTATTGTGTAGAACCTTTACTTATCGATTCCGCATTATATTTAAATATTTAAACTTAAAAATAATCATAATTAGAATATCTTATTTGCTTAGTAATAGAACAATGTTATAAAATATATACATTGTGTATTAGATGGACTAGAAAACGAAAGGAGGGGGATGTTTTTTGTAATTTGTATGATAAACAAAATTACTCTCCAATAAAACATAAATCTATAAAAGGCTTCAATTTGACCAAACAAACAACAGCTGAATCTGTCTCCATTTATTCAAGTTTGGATGGTGCATATGTTATATGTATTACGGTAAACATATATTCTAATGTTGGTTTATCTAACTAATTTACAATTTTATTATGAATTCTATGTTTGACAATTAAAAAAAACCCTTTTTACCGATGATCTTGCTTGGATGGAAAAGTCCAATACAGTGTAGTTATCTGATCAAAGACGTTACAGGATTATCGCTACTAACGTAGGGTAAATTAATAATATTTATATGTACATATAAGTCTTCATCGAAATCATTATTGCAAGGATGCTAATTCATGAGTAATAGAGCTAAGTAGGTCATGAGAGTTGACACGATTAAATGGCAGTGAGATGGGAAGTCTATATATTTCGAAATAATAAAAAACAATTAAATAAGAAATAATTAAAATTGTGTTTTTTAATTGATTTAATGGACTGACAGTATAATCTCCAGCTAGGACACAGAGGTAGGTACTGATATATTTCCATTTTTTTTTTTAATAGTACACCGTATTCGTTTAGAAAAGACCCATTGATCAAATAAAAATAATCGTTCATAAGTCGTTGAAGATTTCTTAAGAAATTTAACAGTTGATACACATACAAATTCATAGTAAACTTATCGTAAATGATATTTCTCTCATCAATTAATCGGAGAAAAATAAACGGCGGACGCGGGGTGTAGAACCACAGGCCTGTTACTATGTCTTATTTAGTTTTAATGTAAATATTCAAATGCTTGAAAATAGCACGATTGTATTATCAATTCCTTGGTGATTTTTTATTGCTTTGAATGATAATATTTATTATTCCTAACTAAATTCAAATAATATGCTTAGGAGATAATGAATTTTATCAATGAAAAGTCAATGTACTAATAACTTATTTGCATTGATTAATATCTTAATAATAGATAACGAATTAAATTTGATTCGCATTTCAAAATATTTTTAGTAAAATATATTTAAAAATCTATGTTCACACCATCCCCAAATTCAAAGTGCGTTACGGGGAACATAGAGGTATTTTTTTTAAATTATTGATAGAAAATTCCAATTTTGAATATTCATTATTTTGATTTACGAATATCTTTATTTGTTAAGTTGTGTTCAATTGTTTTCCACGGTTTGTTCTTCGAATATTTTTTCGAGAGAGATTCTCTTAGACCGCTTGTGTTTTACTAACGCTTGTCGTAGTATTAAACCCTTTAACAACTTGCACTGCTCTTAAGTACGAGGTACGGATTTATCCCACGCCCTGAAAAAAACACGTCGCTTCAGTGCGAGTTGAAGATTTATCCGAATACCATATTGAAGATAATTTTGTTTCGTATTAAGACATTTCTACTTAAAAAAAAATATGTATTGAGTTTTGAGTCATTCTACACATGCTTCAAATTTGCCCTTTTTTTAAATAATAATGGATTTATTTAATTTAGTTTTGAAGGTAAATAAATGCAGCACTATATATAATCGTGTCGGAAACAACAGGGTCAGATCCTGTCTGCCCAGAAGTGGGCGACGTTGATGGCGTTACTTCTGGCCATCATCAGGTCTTCCTGGGTGCAGCTATTCGGGCACAGCGCACACTCCAGAAAGTGTGACAGGGTCTGCTCCACGCCGCAGTCACATTCAGTCGGTCCGCTGTAAAACTGCCAGGCCCTCATTTGTGTCCTCGTCTTGCATACTCCGCAGCACTGACCAATCAAAATACATAAAAAAAAATCATCCTTAAATATTCAACCTTATTTTTCATTGACTAATTGACTCATTTCGTGACATTTTATGAAATCTTATTCCGCACGTAAAGGGTCAAGTCAATTCCTGAATCATCTTTAATTTTAAAATAAAGAAGAAGAGTTACCTGAGTGCCGTGGTTTTGTTCTAATTTATTCATTGTTATCAGTGTATGTGTCACGAATGCATTTCTATACCATTGAACTGATTGCGATAAAAGTATCCGTAAGTATGATTTTTAAACATCTCCCAAAAACGGGAACGGAAAAAAGAAATGAGTGTCGTGTGCATACTCACGCATCCCGATGCCAGTGTCAACACGATCACTCATTTGACAATTAATATTCATTATCATCAGCCTGTGTCTGTCCACTGTTGAACGTAGATCTCCTGCATGAGTCTCCATCCTTCTCAATCCTTCGCCCTACGCATCCAGGCTACCCCTACTATTATTCTGATGTCGTCCAGTCCATCTTGGTTCGGTCAACGCTCTGTTTACCAGTTTTTGGACGCCACTTCCACATCGTACATCATCTCTTCGACAGTATGTCACATTGCCACTTGAGTGTGCCGATATTCATTCGGGACCCTCTACCACTTGAGTTTTTCTTCGGATATCCTTGTTCCGGATTCTCTCTCTTTTATCTTATTCGTGTCATCTTTTAGAGACACTCCGAGTATGGCACGTTTGTTAACCTTTATTTTATTGTGACATCAGCATGATACAGCCCTTGCTGACTGGTACCGAAAACCACGATATACAATCTTTCGTTTCGTATTTCTGTTCGCTTGTCGTACATGTATGTATCGCCATATTCGCATTTTGGACTAGTCCAGTCACAGGAGTGACGTTTGTAATATAGATCGCCACTTGCGGCGCTCGGTGTCACCGACCACGGCACGGTACCGGAGCCAGTATTTATCCCCCGACCGTGACGGGTGTCATTTTGTCGTTGTCCCGGCCTGAATACAGTGACTAGGTCCGGTCCAGAAATTTGTAAAGTTATCGAAATATATATATGTCAATGTTGTTCAGAAAAAGTATTTGTGTTGTTAATCTTCTCCTCATGCTGCCACCACGCGACTGAATAACAACCTTAAATTAGAGAGGATGTTAATTGGTAAGACTTGCTGTTATATTCCACGTGTCTGCGCCATAATATTGGAATGATGCATTGGTTAAACGCCTCAGTTGAAAAACATTGCGGTCACATACTCAATAAAAGTAAATGTTATTATTTTACGATCATATTTATATGACTGCTCGTTGGGAGTACGCTGCTCGAGACATGTTTCAAGGAGTCGTGCATTCGACCTTAACGGTCCTTAAGGTCAAGAAAGTGAGAGTGAGATAGCCCAACTGAAAACTTCCATTGACTGAATACCGCATCGTATTATGAAATCAAAACAGGTTTAATTTATCCTTAATCAGTTAAAATAAAACAAAAATAATGAGTTAAGCTATCAGATAAAGTCTCAATAACAAACCTTAACATGTTGTCAATATATATACTCGTGTGTATACATTTATAAACGCGTTATTATATAATCATATTTTTCAGCGTCATAGTGCCAATGGTCTAGACGGGTTGTGCTCACTTGCATGCGTTTTATCATATTGTCATCGTTTTACCATTTAACATTATCAGGGGCTTCGCTGTAGCCGATTCGCGGCCTTGGTCTAAGTTCACAGGTACGTTTCTGTATCTTCATGCATTTGATGTTTATTTAAACTGGATTGATATAATAAGTAATTAAATACACACATACAAGTATACATCACAGTTTATACGCATCAATTCATTCAGAAAATATTTCGGCAGACGCGGGATTTGAACCACGAGCCTTGCAACCTTTGCTCTATTCTACACAACGCGCAGTCCACACGACTATTCTCTGCCTGAGCAGATACGTGAAAGTTGATGTATTTATACCATTGTTACCATCGTATAACGATAGATGTCTCTGTAATATATATTCAAAGTATATATATTATTATTTTTATTATTCAATCAGTCAACATTCATTCACAGTCTATTAATTTAGTGAGTACCATTCGGGTCTCGAACCAAACTATAGACTGAATGGATGAAAACAACTTCTTGTAAATCATTGACATTACAATTGACATTGCATTGATATAGCTATAATATGACAGTTCGGATCCAACATTTCCAGGGCAATAAAAAAAAGGTTTGTATTTTATTTTTTTATTAAAACACACAGTAGAGTATCTACTTAAAAATATATTTACATACAAAACATTTGCCAGATCAGATAAGAGTGCCATATAGATATTAAACAAATATTTTACTTGCATTCCTAGGGAAATTAAAACTGGTTATGTACTCGTGTTCAGGCTCACTATTAGGTAAATATCTAAGACTAGTTATTGTACATTAACAATCTACTTCCATTTGATCCTGCGCTTACCGGATGGCCTCGTACATTTGTACATTCCTAACAATTTTGCTTCACCAGGAACAAAACACAGTCTACTGCTTCCGTTCGTCAACACTAACATCATAATTAGTAATTATATTAGGGTTTGATAGGTTTGACTTTGCGAGGAATAACCAGCTTGTGGATATATCTACTTTGCAACGTTCTGTCCTACAGTCGGTCGTCTCTTAATGCCTGCAGGTTATCATCATCCCCGAAAACCATAAGCAACGATAAAGGCAATTTATATAATGTATTCGACGAAGCTTCGCGATACTGGGTTTACCTGGAAGATGAAGAATCTAAGAGCTGAAACTTTTTGGGGGCGCTCTTTGGTGACCATACTCGTATTATTCAGTTAGAGTTGACATTTTTTACATACTCTTTTAATACTAACATCCCCTTACTTAGAAAAGAGACGACTTCACGTCGTCGAGATAGTTATCGGATCGCTTGGTCAGTGGTAGTGGAATGAGGAGCAGATGAACAACAAAAATACTTTTTCAGAAGCACATATATTCTCGATAAACTTGACAAATTTTCGGCCCGGGCGGAGTTATATGCTTTCAGGCACCGGGCCGACCACAACCGACACTCGTCGGAGTCGGGAGACAAGTGCCTGGCTACCGGGCGCCCGTGATCGGTAACACCCAGCGCCGCATGTGGCGATCTACAGAATTACACCTGTCAAACAAGCAATATGGCGACACATTCATGTCCGCTAAATGAACAAAATTATAAGACGAAACATCGTACATCGAGAATTTCGGCACCAGCCGATAAGGGCTATATTATGCTGATATACCAATTTCGAGTGTTCTTCCAACACCTGTGTTTTCTCGCTTATACAATCTGAAGGTAGCAGTAAGAGCTAGATTATACATTTTTTATCCTCAGTCCTTATATGTACACAACCACTACACACACTTCTTGTAACGTGTGCTGCTACGGCTGAGCAACATAAGTCTACTAGTAGTTAAAATCATACTATTTCAGTTGCATCTCATAGCCTATTAATCACGATTCATGGTAAAGTCACGAGTCATATCGTCAACACCACTTATTTACAGTGAGTTGTTTTATAAATGGACCATGCGATAATGCTGGGCTTTATTCAAATAACGTTTATAGATCAACACCCCATATTCAGCGCTTGGCCATTCTCACAATGGCAAGCGTTATAACATCCATAAATATTTTAATCGTCGTCGGGGATTACGTTCCTCTTTGTGTTTACGTAAGGGAACAGCGATTCTTCTTGTTATTTAGCCTTTAATTCAAATACATAATTAAAGGATTTACATAATTAATTATAATCAAATACAGATAAGATGGTTATGAGGCTCTTAATACGTTGCGTGCAGTTTGTGAAATGCAATAATTGCATCACGGAATTCATTCATTCAAGAAAGTACTTATCGCAAGACACTGTATACGAAAATATATACATATTATTCCACCTACTTAAGATAATGACATGTAAGGATATTCGGTAGTTAAATTATATTTAATGATATCAGCTTGATATAGCTCTTTTAGGTTGATGCCGAAAAGCCTCGAAAAACGATCTTTTGTCTCTTATTTTTGTTCGCTCGCCTGACATGCACGTCTAATAATATCAGTATTAATTTCATAAAAAAATACACGGCGCTTGCATACGCCATTTTATTTGTTTTGACAGTTGCTCCATTTTATGTTGGTGCAACTGTCATCTTTAATTTGCTTTTTCGCCACAACTGTCTTGGCGGCGCAAGATGTCAGTGCTCCGACAGTTTTCAGTTAACGCGCCCCCGGCCGGCGAAATATCATACCGGTCGGGCGTAGAAATCAAGTCTTTATTTAAAATAAATGCGAATTGTACTTCTAAAAGAAGTTCTTTGTGTTGTTAATCTGCTCCTGCATCCTTCCTCCACGCGGCCACGTGACGAACCCGCGACTTGTCGCCTTATTAAAGACGGAGGATGTCAGCACATATATATATATATATATATTGTATAAATTAACTATACAATTACGTTTTCTGCATAAACATATAATACTGGTTGACATGCATCAAAAGGTTACTTAATTCGACTGTTTAAGCCAGGGGCGGGGTAAAGTTAATCGTAATTTCGACCTTTATGAATACTAAAATTAAAAATATATAGTTTAGTATTTAGTCATACTGAATTAAAGCATACAGCTGCAGTAAAATATTTTTAAAGTTTAGAAATCTTATCATATCATTCGTTAACCATTATTTTGATGATTGCAGTAAGAAGTATTTCGTGATTAGGTTGACTTGAGATAATGTACAAAAAACATGTTGCAGATTTCTGTGGTGATAGTTTTGTGGTGGACATACGCGCAAACTAAGCAGATAATACAGAAAATAGATAAGACATAAAAATCACATGGAACACAACAAATTTGTTTTTTTAAATACAAAGGTATTTGCTTTCATGAACGAGTATTTCGCAAAATATATTGATATCCTCCTCTTAAAGTTTAATATCGATTTACTGGATGACAGGATGCAGAATCAGGTTCACAGTACAAAGAACTTGTTTTTGTTTAACAATTCCCCTTTATTTGTCAAACACTTTCATTTTCGCCACACGTTATAGCGAACGCCTTTAGGCGCGCGCCATAACGGTTGCGAGCGAGCTACTGCATCTCGCGCTGCCAACCGTTGCTGCAGAAATAAGCGAATTAAAGATGACAGTGGTACCAACAGGAAATGGGCCAACTGTCATAACAAATAAAATGGCGTATGCAAACACCGTGTATTATTATACAATTAAAACTAACATTAGATGTGCATGTCAGGCGTGCGAACAAAAATAAGAGACAAAAAATCGTTTTTCGACGCTTTACGGCATCAGCCTAAAGAAGCTATATCAAGCTGATATCAATATTTTGACTGAACTTTCATCTCAGTGTTAAAGAACATAATCAACGGCAATAAATATTATTTATATAGATTTTTTTAATTTTTATTAGAATATTATTTTATTATTTCAATATTCTAATCTACTTTTATAGATCATTTTACTATATTATAATATTATTAATAATTAAATATACTCATATCAAGAAGGTAAAATTATTAATCAGTAACACAGGTAAATGATTGGTTATAAAGTCCAAGTCGGAACTATAAGTAGTCGTTTCTCATCCATTCAGTCTATAGTTTGGTTCGAGACCCGAGTGGTACTTACTAAAATAAATAGACTGTCGGAAAGTAATAATATTAAGCTTGTGAATAAATGAAGACTGATTGAATAATAAAAAATAAAAATATACATACTTTGAATATATACTATAGCGACATCTATCATACGATGATAACAATGACATGAATACTAGTTTCAACGTGAGTCGGTCCAGGCACAGTAATAGCCCAGTCGGCTGAGCGGTATGAATACCTGGGCATAGTTGGTTTCCAAGGTCCGCGGTTCGCATCCCGCTTCTGCCGTTATTTTTGTGTTTGGATTGACGCGTTGAAAAAAGAATTTTATGTATAGTATATGTATATTTAATTATTAATTAAAAATATTATTTAAGTTATATTACAAATTTTGATACAATCCTAACCTTACAATACCCTAAGTGGCCTAAGCTTACGACGAACTTACATGTTCTAATTATTAAAAAGTAAATATAATATAGGCATTTAAATGTACATTCAAATGAATTTCTTCCATTTTAAATTTCTTAAAGAACAACATATTACTAAATACCAACCTAATTTGTCAGTGCCATAATTTATCATCCGAGTTTTCAATTCAACAAATACCTAACTCTTTTATTTTTTTATTTAACAGTTGGGAATGCCAGCACAAAAATAGTGCGATCTTAGGATTCAAACGCTTCAATAAGAATGCAATATTTGTAGCTACCTAATTTGTGTTACAACTCTTATAAATGCGCCCAGGTAAAGAGGGAAGGTAGTAAAACGATTTTTTTAGAATTTACATGAAGCAATTCAAAGTGTTTTTATACAGTAAAACTGCCAGTTATTAACGTTATTATTAATTTAAATAGTCACCAACCACTTGTCCAATCGCATTAAGCCAGTGCCGGTATTAGGGGGTGGCGAAATGGGTCGGTGCCCCAGGGCGTCGAATAAGCGTCAAATAATGTATACAATATGGGGCGCCAGAAAAAAAATTCCCTAGGACGACGCAGGGTCTAAAGCCGGTACTGCATTAAGCACTTCACTTCTTGTAATCAAAAATTTTGAACGTTCTTCGATTAAATACTTGATATTGAGTACTCTTCAAATCCAATAATTTCAAATCGCAGTGATATAATAACGAGTTATATCCAAAAATAAGTCATTTCAATAGTTTAATGATTTTTCTAATGAAACTAAAACACATTTTTATCGTTTTAAAAAATCAATAATCTTCATCTCATCACAAGATTAACATATTCTTCTTCTTTGTAGTATCAATCTGGTGGATTGGTTTGCAGCAACAAAATCTTGCATCTCGATCTCCACTCTTCTCGATCTATTGCAACCCTCTTTAGCTCAGCAGAAGAGCTGCAACTCATGCCCTCGAACACTTGCTGCAAATACTCCCGTCTAGGGCGCCCTCTGCAGTTTCTACCCTCATCCTTGACACAATGTCGTGAAGAAGACCATCGTGGCGCATGATGTGACCGATTCATCGGGCCCTCTGAGATGGTTCTTACTAGGTAGATAGTCATCTTACTTGATGATGCTGAGAACCTCATTGTTCGTGACGTGGTCTCTCCAGGAAATTTTGAGAATTCTTCTGTAAGACCACATCTCAAAGGCCTCTAGTCTTTTATCATCATTTTTAGATAAACAGCATGTCTCACAGCCGTACATCAAGATGCTTCAAATAAATGTTTTAGCAATTTGCCTACGGAGCTATAAATTAATATTTTTTGTTTTTTTTATTGAACGCTAGCCTTGCTTGATGTATGCGTCTGTTGACTTATTTTTATGTTCTGCCATCCCAGGTGATCGTACTTCAAGGTATACAAATTCTTTTTTATATTTTAGAGTTTCTTCTAGCATTGATATATTCAAATATTGTGTAATTAAAATAAAATAAAGCAATATTAAAATAACCTAAGAATATACTTGTATCATGTTTAAACACCGGTTTTCATACGATCACAGAGCATATATACTTGGTTAATATTTTGGAAAAACGAAGCACCCCGAAAATACGGTAATTTTATCATGATATGGTACATCATATCATCTTTAATATTATTTTATTACACACAATATTTGATATATCACGTTTAATGATAGGAAAATTATTTGCATTGCTTATTTTAATAGGATATGGGTTGGAATTATATTACCTTTTATCATAATACCGCATTAAACGAATTAATGAATTGATCTAAGGAAATCGTTTGACGTAAGTACCTACTTAATGTTTCAAAAAATATAGTAGTATGTACTGGGTTTTTACCTTGACAATAAAAATAAAAAAAGGTATGTAAGCATTTTGTCAAAACATAACAGATAAGATAATGTCAATCAACGAATGCGTACATAGATAAAAAATATTAATAATATTATTTACTTACTGAGATATAATCATTTAATATTATTTTCCTGGAACCTTTCAGAATTTTATTACACCCGTGGAAAGTGTAGAACACTACGGTCACAGGCATCAGGACAGCGCAAGGGCGGTGGCTTGAAAAGAAGGCAGAAGTTTGGACACACAGCAGCAAGATGTCTGGCCAAGACCCAACCTCCCATCTGCTTGTACTGTGCAGGTAGCCACAATCACACAAATTGTAAGAGCAAGGAGACTCCAGTTTGTAACAACTGCACTAATTCAAATAAAATCCACAAAACAAACACACCTACTAACCATAATGCCAATAGCCACCTTTGCATGGTAAGAGATAAAATGATGAAAATAGCATATAGTCGAATTGATTTTTGCTGAATATATTTTTTTGAGATTAATAAAAAATCTACATTGTATATCATATATCATTTCAATATAAATACTTACAAACTATTGAATAAATCAAAAAACTAAATAAAAATTAATGACTTCACATGCAACAATATTAATGATAAAATGACGTCACTGCATAACAAATTGAAATAATGAAATGTACTACAAATGTATTATTAATTTATATATACTTTAGATTTAATTCTATATATAGTATCTTAAATTTTTAATTATATGATGTTAGTATTATATCTAAATTATGTCAATGTATAAATGTGTATATGTAAAATTCTGTATAAATATATAACTGTAAAATAACATAGATGAATCCCACGCCACACACAAGATCTTATCTTTAAGTGGTGTGGTAAGCGAATTTAAAAAAAAAAAAAAGATTGGAAGCTAAATTACTGTGTAAAAAATGTATCTTTTTATATTTGATTAAATAAAAAAAAATTAATAATAAATGTAGTAAATGCTCTCGATGAGGCGAGGACATTGGCGGCTGACAAAGCTCTGTGCCATCAGTTCATGATGACCATATGCCCCAGTTAGGGGAGCGGACATTGTGATGATGATGATGATTATATAAGTACGCATGTATATAAAAATTTACGAACGAATAATCTTTAAAATATATATATTTTTATACAAAAGTTATAAAAATTCACTTACCCGGGACACATTGATTAGCTTTGAGATCGAGCCCTTATAAATTCTACATGCGTCAAATATTGTTTTTTTTTTTACAAAGTGACGAATTTTTGCTAATTTGTAACAATATGTATATATTTTTTTATTATTTTGTTTTTATTGTGATAACAACGATATATCGGACGATATTCAGCACAGGGCAATAAATGTGTCACAGGGTTCTTTGTACGTTGGATAAACTATAGTTAACGTACTGGTAGCTTAAAGCTTTACATACTCGTATATGAAGTGGATATTGGAAAAGAAGAAAACATTTCATAAATATTCACAAATAGTATTGGCTGCTATAAAAACAATACCCTCATCGGCGACTTTGCGTGACACTGTTTATGATTCAAATAGGTGGAAAAGTAAAATCATATTATCAAGAACGAGTATAATTATTTATATTTATATATAATTTACCGAATGCCTTCGTAAACGCATAAGGTAAGCTTTAAAATATTACTTTAATAGTTCATTCTATCAAAGTCCCTAATATTATCGCAACTAATTTCTGCTTGCAATGCTTAATCACTCAGGGCATGAAGATTTTTACCGAGCGGTTGTTGCGTTAACGAAATCATCTTGTAACCAGTTATTACCGTAATTTATTGACAGTTCCTTGGCACTTCAAGAATAAATTTAGTTATATTTGTTATGGACAGCGCGTGAATGAAAGATTAAATTTTAAAGAAAATATGTATATTATCCCGCAAATCATAAATTTTCTTGTCTTTAAATATTCCAAAATAATAAGTACACTAGCAAATTTTTTTCATATTTGGTGGGATTTTTATGTAAGTTTTATACAAGATTAAAAATACCTTCTCATTATATTTATTACCAATATGTTGCTTGTTCCAAATATTGTGTGTGTGATGTTGGCATAGAACCTCTTACTCAAGAAGAACGTTAAGTCGCAAAAATACTCAATGTTCTTTTTAATAAGTAACAATGTTATCATAGCATAGATAGATGACTGAATCGATTATCTGAAAAGTATTTTTTTTAAATGTATTAAAAGAATAATCAAATTTGCAATAAAAATTGAATTTAATTATATTTATTTTACATTTGGGCATTGTAATTTTTCGTCAACCGTTAGTCGACGAATTTTTTATTTAATTAATTGGTATCAATGTATGTACATATATGTAATTTCTAGAATAGAAAAATACATATATTTTAAAATGTTCTTTATTGTGTTATTCCGAGATTATTTTTCCGAAAATATTATTAAGATAATGACAACACTGATAGAAAATGTCAAAATAAAGCCAAGTAAATAAATGTGTTTTTATGATAAGTCATACTGAAAACATTATTTTATAATATCTCTCTTGTGATTTATTATTGCATATAATGGAAAAAACAATTGTTACATATGTGACTGAAGCCTTGATGTCTTCTAAAAGTCAATTGAATCGTTTGGACGAGCTGTTTGATCCGATTAACAAATTTCGATTAGGAGATCGAATATTTCCTTTGGTTGAGACTATTAATATGCGATTACTCAGCGGTGGGATTCACTTAGAACCGTGTCATTGTTTGCTGATGGATATCAGAAAGGTTAGTATTGTTTTATATATCATGCCTTATCAGTTGCAAAGACACCGCAATGCGGTTAGAAATTTGACGCGACCTTATAGTGAGTCCTTGACATTGTGTTTCCGCTTCCATGAAATTTTTCTTGTATATTTCGTAGAAGACATTTATTTGGGAATTATCAGGTTTAAAGGATGACACCTTAAAAATTAAGAATCAGTATGATAATATGACATAATAATAATATACTTGTATGAATGGCTGCCTTAAAAAACGTTATATGTCACATTTGGACAGAAAAAAGTTATTGATTTTCATTAAATTATATTTTGCATATATTATTGTTAATTAAATCTAATTATTGTTTACGCAAATAAAAAAAATAAAAAAGTTTTTTACTTTATTGTACTGTATAAAAACAAATGTTGCCTTTTTTTAGTAACGCTTAATTAGATTTTTGTATTGTTTTTTTTTTACACTTTTTATGGCGATTTGTACAGCCAAAAATACCTAATAATTTGCTTTTATTTCGTAAGATGATATGTTTTCTAATTTAAAATAAATTAATTGATTCCGTTCAGGTTAACTTAAGAATCAATTACTATATTAGTTTATGTTAAAAAATGTTTTCCCTGAGGTATTAATACCATCATATTATCACTATTAATATCTCAGTTATATTGTGGTTTCGATTGCATAAAGCATGTAGTGATTTTATAAAAAAAATTAAAGCTTGATACACCATAAAGTCATAGATGAACATGATTTGTATTTACTATATAATATCATTAGAGACCCGTATTTTTAGCATTTTTACACTATTTTTAAATTTTAAGCGTTTTGGAGTATTTAAAGGTTTGGATTTTAGCATTCGGAGCATTTAAGCATGGATTTTAGTACCTTTTCCACTCCAAGATTTTTTTTTGTTTTTTTCCACCAGCTCCATGATAAAATTGTAAATTTAGAAGGAAACTGTTTTTTTTTACTAAATAAAACTATTTTTTAAAATATATTTTTTTATTGTGTGTAATGAAAGAAACCTTTTATTTAGTGAACAATGAAAGAAACCTTGAATATAAATTTTTAAAATCTATTTTAGTATGGTATTTTTCAAAACACAATCTAGTATGTAGCGATGGTTTAGCCTCGCATGTTTTGCAATAATAGCATGTTTCTTTTCTACCACCTTTTTTATGTTAGAGCACACAACACAATCTTCACACTTATGCTTTCCTTCTGTGTTCAAATATAAAAAGTGTGATGTCCCATCTAATTGTTGCTCTTTATCGGCTGCGGACGACGTTCTGCGTGAAGAAATGGGAGCTCTGAAGTCTCCAATCAGTGACATCAATAATTTTTGTCTATACTGTTTATGGCTCAGCGGTGTATTTTCATTATTTATTGCACATATTTTATGCAATATGAATGAATTTATTATGGAGACTTATAGCCCCAAAAAAAAGTTTTCTCCACATTTTTCTTAGACATTATGGGTTGAAAATGTATTCACTAATTACACAATAAATTCAAGTACATAAAAATTAATCACTTAATAATGTCTCAAAATAATAATCTAACGTTTTTATTGAAAAATAACACAAACGGACAACGTATGTTTTAGAAACCTCGGCGCGACAGTAACTGTTTTGTTTTACTCGCCGAAATACACCATTCTTTTCTTTACATCAGGTAGCCGCGAAGGGTCCCAACTTTCTAAAATACTTACACAGCTTGTCAAATAGTACCTCCTTCAAATGTGCATCGAAAAAAGTAGAAAAAAAAATTGTCTTAAAAAAAATTACACAAAATGCCCAATGTCGAGTGACACTCGACATTGGAGCTGGTGGAAACATCGCATGTCGAGTGACACTCGACATTGGACTGGAAAGAGTTAAAGCTGATTTTAGCAAATATTTAAAATCTCTTTAGCATCTATTTTTATAAGATGCAAATAATTAATAATTCCAATAATTTTATTTTTTATTTTTTTTATTTAATACTTTCAAATATTTATTAAGCAAAATAATCTTAAAATAGGGCAAAGAATTCAGGAATCCTCTAAGTTACAGCTACAAAGTTTATTTACAGAAAAATTTAGTTAAAACCTACTCAGCGATAATCGAGTTTAATTAAGTTGACTGATTATTAATAATAATCTGTCAACATAGTTAAACTTAATGAAAAATTATTTTAAAAACTTAAAATTTCGCAAATAATGATGATTTTAGCATATATTTGCATATTTTCTAATGTTCTCATTTATTATCATCTATTCCGAATTTTAGCATATATTTTGTATCTATTGCAAAATGCTAAAAATACAGGTCTCTCATAATCTTATCAATCTGGTTCATGAAAATGAAAAAAAATCTTATTCAATGTTCTTTTATGATATTTAAAGTGCTTTCTGTCAACACAACAAATATTAGTAATTTGTTGTGTTGACAGATAGTAAGTATATCTTGTTAGCATTGCTTATTGTTAAATTTACCATTTTACCTTTTCAAAAATATATTTATGAATAAATACCTATAATCTCCTCAATCCTTATGTGCATATGACTACTACTTTGCCGGCGGGTATAGCTCAATGGTCAAAGCGTTTGCTTTGCAAGCCAAAGGTTATAGGTTCGATCCTCTACAGAGATTAAAAAAAGGGTTTTTAATCGACTTCTGAGCTCTAAAATACCCCCGGTTGGTGTGAATTTGATCCCTCACCGGTAAAATGCCAGTCATAGCCTATTAATTAAAATTAGCGGTAGACGAAAGTCGTCCAGCGAAAACCACCCATTCATAGTAAATTCCCGTAACAATAACGATGATGCGTCAATGTCGGGCTGTAGTCTATGATGTTGGCGGATCAAAACTCCACATGCAACGCTTAACCATATGTAACATGTTAGGCGTCATATGATCCACAGATGAGACTTCAGCATTACTATTGCCATCTGTTGGTATTCTCCTGTATGTGTGCCGCCCGAGCTGCTAAATATCTCTGCCGGTTCTGTCTTGTGTTTACACAAAAAATATAATATGATTTAATAATTACTAAATATTTCAGGTGTGCTCCGATATTGAATCTAAAAATTTGATGCTAACATTACTAGAAGAATTCTTCGATACATTTTCATCATACTGCATTACAAAAGAGCTCAATTCTCAAGTGAACGAGATATGTGAATCAAATTCTGAACAGATTACAAGCCACAAAAATAATTCTACAACTGAACATAGTATTAGGCACGATAACAATTACTCAATAACTAGTTTAAACCTCATTATTGATAATAATGTAATGTCAATGGATGATAATGATAAAATGAATACGGCTTCACGTGACTCTGAAGATAAGGGCTCAATAAATTACGAGTGGAAAATTGGTCTCAAAAACTGCATTGAAAATGTGAAAAAATTCATGGGTTTTGATTATCAAGAGGAATGCAAATGTTACGAAGAAAAAATATGTAGATGCTTTTTGCAATGCTTAGAATTAGGGTTGCTCCATTTGGAATCGAACCAACAATTAATGGATCCATCTGAGGTATGTTTAGTATTACTATTATATGTTATATACCTGTATTTATGATATTACCTTCTTAGATCAACATATTGTTGTACGAAAAGAATTAGTAAAAATTACATCAATCATTTTTTTAAATATTGAATATTGTATTTACTCTTTTCGAAGTATGCATTTTGTAGAAAAAAAAATTCAACCCGAAATAAAATAACTCACAAGAGTACTTGGTAGCTGTTTCCGTTGCCGCGGCTGCAGACTAACTGTGGTGGAGACACTTCTTAACTGAAACTGAGCGAAAGATACAATGTTCAGGTAGAAAAGGGACCGGAGTAGGGATAAATAGACAATAGTGTTCACTGTGACCATACGGTCACGCTCGTATCTGGAGGGTTAATGTTGTCATGTGTGAAAATAAGACTTCTACAATATTCTTGAAACCATTCTAAGGAACAATGGCTTAACAACTGAATTTAGCAATGATTAAATTGAATATGATTGTATCTTACGTTCCGGATTGTAGAACTTGCACTGAATATTTACAATAACAATAAATAAAACAAGTTAAACAGAAATTCTTTAGTCAAAAAATATTAATTTAAAGCTCCGCAAGCCACTTTTCAAAACATTTGCTTGGAGCATCTTGATGTACGGCTGTGAGACATGATGCTTATCTGAAAGTAATAAAAAAAGACTAGAGGCCCTTTGAGATGTGGTTTTAAACAATAATTCTCAGAATTTCCTGGAGAGACCACGTCACGAACAAAGAGGCTCTCAGCATAATCAAAGAAGATAGGCACCTAGTAAGAACCATCTCAAAGAGGTGATCGGTCACATCATGGGCTACAATGGTCTTCTTCACGACATTGTGGAAGGGATGGTTGAGGATAGAAACTGCAGAGGGCGCCGTAGACGAGAG
The DNA here is from genome assembly GCA_022606575.1 of Glossosoma conforme. Lineage (NCBI taxonomy): Eukaryota > Metazoa > Arthropoda > Insecta > Trichoptera > Glossosomatidae > Glossosoma > Glossosoma conforme. Next base: position 1,303,524 of record JAGTXR010000058.1, on the reverse strand, counting down.
TATTTGCAGCAAGTGTTCGAGCACATGAGTTGTCTTCTTCTTCGTGTCTTCTACTTCGTGTCAGCGACGTCAAATTATCTTTTCCCAAAAAAAACATGAGTTGTAGCTCTTATGCTGAGATCGAGATGAAAGATTTTGTTGCTGCAAACCAATCCACTGGATTGATACTATGAAAAAGAAATCAAACAAATGGTTAATCAATGTCATCACTTGGAACACCACAATTCTCAGTGGAAAGTGTATCTGCAGTTTATGTTTTCCTGCGGCATCCGGAGAACATCTTCAAATCAAGTCTACGTCCTCATTTTTAGCAATTTTTGAATAGAAGTTTACCTTCATTATTCACCACAATCTAAGACTCCCATTTACTTTTTTTGGAATGTAACAAAAAATATAGCCTTGTAATAGGTTTCGAGAACAGGTGTATAGAATTCTTGAATAAAAATTGTTATAACTTTATAAGAAATGATAAAGAAACGCTTTGTCTTTCCCGTCTAATGATTATGCATTAGTATTACACTTGCTTTGAAATTCACAAATACACAAATACATTCAATATTTGTTGTAGTGCAAGTATAAACCAACTTATCGTATGACGCAGCAAAGGTGATAATACTGAATTGTGCTCCGATTCACTAAATAGTCCATAAAATATCAAATGGTGATAACAATTCATAAGTACACAGGTATTATCATTCAATTTATCTAAACAATTCTATACAATAAAACGTTATTGCACAGATTGCAAGCCCACCCACAATCAATCCTTTTGATCTAATTTCAATTGATTTCATTAATAAAATTGGCCATGACTAATTATTAATAAGGTACTCCCAAAAGTAAGATTAAATTTTTTTATAAATACAAAAATCCATTTATTTTGTATATCATTTCAGATTTTAACATTTTTATCTATTGTACATAATCACCATTTCTGTCAATGCATTTTTGTAGACATTGTGTCAGTTTTTATACTGATATCCGCTCGATATAGCTCTTGCAGGCTGGTGCCGAAAAGCCTCGATATACAGTATTTCGTCTCATTTTTGTTCGCTCTTTGGACACGCATGTGTCGCCATATTGCTTGTTTGACAGGTGTAGTTCTGTGGATCGCCACTAAATGAGTTTCGGCGCTGGGTGTCACCAACCACGGGCGCCCAGTGGCCAGTAATCAGTTGTCCTCCGACCGCAACCAGTGTCGAAGTTGAGATCGGTCGGGCGCCTGAAAGCATGTAGCTCCGTACCGGACCGAAAGTTTGTCAATTTTTAACTTGAATTTATGTCAATGTGTTTCTTAAAAAGTCTTTGTGTTGCTCATCTGATCCTAATTCCTCCACCACGCGTTTTAATAAAGATCCTGGCGACGTCGTACCAGCTCCCCGTCAAGGTTGAAGTTATTGTATTTATTCAGATTTTAAACGCAAAAAGTATTGCAGCAATCTTTTTCTTTGTGTCAGCGACATCAAATTGTTTTGGCCCAATATCTGCCCCAACACCGATGACCCAGCATTATATCTTGATGTGCAGCTAATCGGTCACATGGGACAGGATCTTAGGTAAAAACGATCTGCAGGTCTCCACTGTCAGACAGCAGAACTCTCCCTACTGAAGCACTCCCCACGTTCTGCCGATTCCGGTTCCTTAGTCTGTTCAGGGACTTCCGAGTCTGCCCAATCAAGGTTCATGCCAGTTAAAAGGATTTCCGTTACACCAATAGGTCATCACCAATTAACAAGTATAGTAAAAAACACTTAGATGGGTGATTCAGACTCTAAGAAGAGTATTATCAAACAACGATGTATGTAAATATATAGATATGAAAATATATTAACCCTTTGGTCACTAAGCGTCGAATATTCGACTGTCAATTTTCGTGCGAAAAAGACGAAGCGTCGAATATTCGACGCTCATCTAAACACAAGTTGACAGTAATGAAGATTTATTACTTACATCACATATGATCACAAAATCAAAATCAAAATTTAAATTTGGATATTTTATTTTTTGATGTTTATATTTTTTTATTGGCAAATATAATTATTATTGATTCAAATTTTATTTGCTTAATCTGAAGTATGAACTGTTTGTAATGAATATTATTTTTATTTTTACAATCTATCCTAAGAAAGATAAAAATTATGTCATAAGTAATAAAAAATGCTCTAAAATCGCTTCGATTTTTTCGGGGTTAAAAGGGTTAAATTGCATCTTGCTGTAAGTATTCCATGCAATATTGTGCCTTTTAGACAAAGTGGGGATAGCTCAGAGCCTCACAATTTTAGAGGCCTCAGATAAAAAGACAGTTCAGGCAGCAACTTTAAAAACAAAGATTGACATATTACACAACATTTAAAAGATAATTAGCTGAAAAAAAATGTTTCCACTCTACAAAGTAAAAGAATTTTGTGTTTTGTTTCAGTTACAATTGGAATTTTTTACAAATGCCTTAGAAAATCTTGCAAACAAGGAATGTACAGTGACCGACAATAAATTGTCATTTTTCACATCTGACATATTGATATCTTGTGATGGTCATATCAATCCCATGGCTCAGGTCTTGGCTACAACATTTAGATCCATTCTTGAAGCCAAGAAGATGAACACCTATGAAAACACTATGAACATTGACCAAAATTGTTCAAATCAAGATATTATTATCGTATAAAGTAAGTTTATTATATCGATACTTTCATAGATTGCTCCTCAGTTTTTTTTATGCTAAAGCCTTTTATATTTTTACATACAAAACTGGGACTCTTGTATAGTATCTCTATATAATTAATAAAGATATTCCTCTACCCGATATTTATTCGAACTATAGTTTGGTCAATTCTTTCCTAAATGTCCCAAAATTTATAAAAAAAAAGTGGCTTACTTTGAAGATTATACATAAATTTACAAAATGTATAAAAACATAAATTAATTGATTTGAAATCAAGCAAACTCCGCACTGATATATATAAATTGATCTGATTAAGCTGATGCCGTAAAGCCTCGAAAAACAATCTTTTGTCTCTTTTTTTTATTCGCTCGCCTGACATGCACATCGAATAATGTTAGTTTTAATTATATAATATTACACGGCGTTTGCATACGCCATTTTATTTGTTATGACTGTTGCTCCATTTCATGTTGGTGCAACTGTCATCTTTAATTAGCTTTTTTGCCGCGATTGTCTTGGCGGCTCTGGATGTCACAGTGTTCCGGAGTTGTCAGTTAACTTTTCGTCCGGCCGGCGAACGCCATACCGGTCAGACGAAAAATCATGTCTTTAATAAAAATAAATGCGACTTGTGCTTCAAAAACAAGTTCTTTGTGTTGTTAATCTGCTCCTGCATCCTTCCTCCACGCGGCTATGCGACGAACCCATGACTTGTCGTCTTTTTAAAGACGGGGGATGTCAAAATATATTGTTCTTTATTTATTAAAATTTTCTTCAAGAATCTGATTATTTAACATTTAGTTTATACATTATCGAATTCAGTGAGAATTCGGAAATAATGTACAATTTTGAATAATTTAATGTCTAATTAAGAAGGTCAATAATAGTAATCATTTATTATACTCCTTTTCAATTAATACCTCTTAAGTTTGCAGATAAGACTTAGAAATAAGCAATGATAATGGCAGCCAACATAACTGAGACAGTTTGCAGTAAATCCTCCATCAAGGATGACGATACGGGAGAAGAAGACAGAGAGTAGATTCATGAACGTCAACACATTACAATGTTAAACGGTAAGTTTATAATGCTATTAGTATTAATGTTAATCTGTAGTTATTAACATAATAAAATGCTTCATAATAAAGATTGCCTTTAAGTTTATAGCATCTTTGTCAAATAGTGCATGAATAGTACACTATCCATTACAAGGTGAGGTTTTATTGAATATCAAGTACATTGCCTAATGATCCAGGGATAGGCAAACCAAAAGAAATAACATAAAACTAAACCGTATCTTCTGTCAATGTTTTAGTAACACTTCAATTTTTAACCATTAATTTATGATGAACTGCATAGTTATAATTTGTTTAAAAATATATATACATTGGTACCTTGACATACGAGTGCCCCAACATATGAATTTTTTGAGATACGAGCCGCCGAGCAAAAAATTTTGAGATATGAGCAATCGGCTTAGCGGGTCAGACACACATCACAGTCACAGCAGCATACGGAGGTTCTGCAAGATATTGGTTTCGAGGAGCCAGAGGAGGAGGAGGTTATTCTTACACAGCTCATGAAAAAGAAACACCCAGAAGAAGTCGCAACTGGTCGTGCATCAGACCTATTTAATGACACTTGCCTAACTCGTTTCCGGAACATTCTGAAAGTGAGGAAGAAACAGACCTCTTTGGACATGTTTACAGGTGAAAGCGAGAAAAGCGAGGCGAAAAAGGCAAACACCAGTGAAGAGAAAAGCTGTGACGAAATTGAAGTGAAAGTAACACTTTATAAATGTAGTTTATTTCTTTACATTCTCTTTTAATATGTTTTTGTACAATATTTGTCATTTATAAATACATTTTTCTAATTCAAAATCACTTAAAAAAAATAACTGGGGTGACATTTTGGGGACTGGAATGGATTAATGGCAGTTCAATTATTTTCAATGGGGAAATTTGCTTTGAGATACGAGTAATTTGAAATACGAGCAAGGTTACGGAACGAATTAAACTCGTATGTCGAGGTACCACTGTATTTTACGTTATTAATATTTTTAGAATTCATAGAAGACATGATTGCGATAATTAAATAATAGTCAAACCATATGTTTGTAATAATACTATAAAAAAATTATTATAATGCGGTGCCGGCTCTAGACCCTCCTACGCCCCAGGCATTTTTTTTTCTAGCCATATAAATATATATGAGTTACATTGCCCTCGTCGCCCCTAGCTCATTCGACGCCCTGGGCCACCGCCCGACTGTGTCACCCCCCAAAACCGGCACTATTATTTAAATAAATAATTATTTTTTATTAGAAACTCTGCATTATTTCACTTAATCAATGAGCGTAGAAAGCACTTCATATCTTCATTTGTTTTTAATGTTTATTTCATAATAAATATGATTGTAAAATCATTTTAAAAATCTGTATTTTTATCAATATCAATGGATTGTCAATTATTTTTCAAGAGACTTCTCGGTGGAGTGGTTAAAAAATTGACATAAAATATAAATAAAAAATTAAGTATCAATGTGTTTTATGTTATAGACATCTTGTTTAATTATATTATATGAATAATACTGATAGTTTTCTCTGAATTATTTTGCTTGAGTTGTACAAAAATTACACAACTTAAACTTAACATAAAGTACAGTTTTTTTAAACGCCATTTGTTGGTACATTTTAACTTACCGTTCAGTTTTAATTACTGCTCCCAATAAATACGCTCCATCTCTTTTACGACATTCCGAATGTAGGATATTAGTACCCATTGTGTATTCTGACCAAACAATGGTGCATAGAACGTGAAATGCATGTAATTTCATTTGTCAATATTCTCTGAAACTAACAATTGGTTACGCCTGGCTGGGAAACTATAATTGCAGGTAACTCAAATATCTTGGCATGTGCCGTACTGGCTTTATTGCGCTCTAAGCTTCAGTTGTTTGTTCAGGTGATTCGTTGATAGAGGCTCCAGCTCTCGGACCGCTATCTCAGCTATCTCGTGTGGATTTACTCAACATACGTGGGATTACTTTGTTTGGCTACTCGCAAAAAATCATTCAGTTTTTTTATTGTCGTGTATAGAACTATATTACAACTTTATCCTTTTTAAGTGCTACAATTTTTTTCATAAAACACTTGTGAATATATAATTTTTGAATTAGTCAACACTAAACTTTTAAAACTGTAATATTGTCAATACATATAATTGTTTTTATCATAAATTAATATTTATGTGCAATTTAATACATAAAAAGTGTCTCATAGTGCATCATTAAGATAAATAAAAAACTTGGTATTGTGGCTTTTGGGTTTAGCCGTGTGTGGCGAATCGTTTCGATCCAATATTTCGACCGCCATTGCAGGGGTCATAGCCTATAAATTAAAATTGGCGGTAGACCAAAGTCAAACCGGAAAACAAAAGGGAAAACCACCCGTTCATAATACATTCCTATAATAATTAAGGATGATGCGTGAATCTCGGGCTGTAGTTTATGACGTTGGCGGATCAATCACTCCACATGTAGCGCTTAGCCATATGCAGTATGGTAAGCGTCATTAAATTCCACAGATGAGACTTCAGAATTACTATCACCATCTGTCGGTATTCTGTATGTGTTTAACTTGATTATTACATTGTGAATTATCAATACATATTCATAGTGGAGGAAGAAGCTTAAGTACATTTAATGACCAATTAATGAAGTAATTTGCCAGGAATAACCAGTTTGACAACATTTTTTTACTTTTATTCCATAAAGTTATGAAAGTCTTAATTTGAATTTGTTTTGTTTATTTAAGTATCTTGGTGTGATAATTGTAATACTCCTATATTATTTAAATAACTAGTGTTGACCTTGTGGAAGGGAATCCATATTTTCATCTAAACTAAATGTCAATAATAACTGAATAATCAAACAAGTTTTGAGTAATCTTTAGTGCTTTAATGTATCAAAATAGTGATTTCTTATCTTGTTTGATTTGGGATAAGAAGCCTGAAGTTGTACTGCATCATAAAAATAATCGCTTGACACATTTTCATAAAAGAAAATGTTTACTCTACGGATTATATTAAAAAAACTGGTTACTCAACAATCAGAGTAACGTAATATACAATGTATTCCTACTGTTGACAAAAAAAATATATTCATTGAATATTGCAATTTTTATAATAACGCTTAAGTGTCTTACATTTTAAATTATTTTATATTTAATTTTAATATTCAATTAACCTTTAAACGCCCAGTGGTCTCATACGGGACCGTAAATTTGCGTCGTTCAATGCTCTAGCAGGCCAATGTTTGTAATGTTTCGTCGCACAATAGATTCTTCCATGAACTTACTTTAAACCTAACCTAACCATAAGCACTCCTGTATGGGACCGTAGGGCATTTAACGATGCAAATCTGCGGTCCCGTAAGGAAACCACTGGGCGTTTAAAGGTTAAGGTATATATTTTCAACCATGAATATTGCAGTTGGTCCATCAATTCGAATGTCTGAACGCAAAAATGAAACAAGCAACAAGAAAAAGAGAGAAAACCTAGTGTCTTAAAGGTTTATCCACTGATTCCGATGTTTGACTGAGATTTGTAGAAATAAATAGCGACGATGATTTTAGTGGATCTGATAACGACAAACATTGTTGTAATCAATTTAATTTAAAATACTTAAATAAAAAATAAAATATAGATGGAATAATGAATTTTATGTAAACACGGATGTAGTCGGTATTTACAATGAATATTTTGCTGACGGTGCCGGATACACGGATCCATGTGATAGGTATAAATGAGAAAATATAACACAAAAAGAATAATACAAAAAATGAATTAAATTGGTAATAAAAACACTAATTACTACTGGAAACAAGAAAAAAAATCTCGGAATTGTTAAAAAATCTCATTTTTTAAAGCAAGTGAACGTGTTAAACAATGTGTTAGTTCTATGAACTATTTTGCTTACAATAGAGTGTTTGAAAAAAATAATTGTAAAATATAATTTAATTGGTTGATAATGGCTACAATTTTGACTGCACTTTGCATGTTGCTTTTGACACACCTTGTATCCGGTCAAGATTGTATCTATTATGGACACCCTGTGAGTATATACATCATGTTATTATTTCTTGCAAAAAGAGTTTTTGTAATATTATAAGCTAAAGTTATACATATTTATTACACACAGTCCCTGGTGAGAAATTATAAAAATTATAAAAAAAAAAATCTCCATGTTTTTCCTAGAACTGACGTAAATGAAGATTCTTAACTCTGCATATGATTTAGTTCAACCTGTGGGACTGATGGGATAAAAAATCACTTTTTCCTTACATTAAGCAACAGTATTGCCAGTTGCATAAAATATATATATATATTGTAAAATTTTAGGTATTTAGCAAATTCAATTCTGCTGTTGATAAAATAAAATTTAATATAAGAAATACGTTAATTTCCTTTTTTACGCACCTGTATTTCTAGCAAAATGAAAAATCCAATATTCCTTAACCTCACAATGCATCCAATAATTATGTTATTTTTTAAGCGATAGTGTATGGTAATTAAGTCATCTTTTTGAGGTTCTATAATGGTTAATAATATCTTTCATGATCCCCAAAACATTGTAACAGTCTTCTTCGTAGTATCAATCCGGTGGATTGGTTTGCAGCAATGAAATCTTACATCTCGATCTCCACTCCTCTCGATCCTCTGCAGTCCTCTTCAGCTCAGTATAAAAGCTACAACTCATGTCCTCGAATACTTGCTGCAAATATTCCCGTCTAGGGCGCCTTCTGCAGTTTCTACCCTCAACCATCCCTTCCACAATGTCGTGAAGAAGACCGTCTTGGCGCATGATGTGACCGATCCACCGGGCTCGCCACTCTGAGATGGTTCTTACTAAGTGCCTATTCTCCTTGATTATGCTGAGACTCTCATTGTTCGTGATGTGGTCTCTCCAGGAAATTCCTTATTGTATATGAAATTAGTCTTATTTTAATTTATTTAATTTAACAGTACTCAGGCAAATATTACAAGATTCTTTCATTTCAAAGTACCAAAATAATATGTATTTTATTACTCTTCTGTGATTAGATCTACAGTGGCACCTCGACACACGAGTTTCGTTCCACAATCTTGCTCGTATTTCAAATTAGACCCTGCAGCCGGTTTTAGATCCTGCAACGCCCTAGGTCAAAAACAAATCCTGCACCCTCTGTCATTTTTTTCTTATGTGGAAGGGAAAAACTAATTTTATGCTAGACAAATATTATATATAGAAAGAACTATTGAGAAATGTCTAAACGAGTTAGTATGTCCTAAGTTCCCCAGCTTATTCGGCGCACTAGGCCGCCAACCCACTGCGCCATCCCCTAAAACCAGCAGTGCAATAATATCATATTCTGATTTTTAGTGTGGAGAAGATGCGCAGTGCTGTGGAGGATGTTGTATATCAGGAGTATGTATTGACAGTAAGTACATTATATACATCACATGCAATATACTATTTGTACTTGCGTCCTGGAAGGCCATCAAGACTTATACTTAACAATAGTTTTTACAATAGAATCCTAACTCCTATGATAAATCATCATCATCAGCCTGTATCCGTACACTGTTGAACGTAAGCATGAGTCTCCACCCTCTTCGATCCTCCGCCTTTCGCATCCAGATCACTCCCGCTATTCTCCTTTTGTCGTCAGTCCATCCTGTAGGGGGTCGGCCAATGCTTCGTTTGCTAGTTCTTGGCCGCCACTCCGATACTTTTCTTCCACACCGACCATCATCTCTTCGACAGATATGTCCTGCCCATTGCCACTTGAGTGTGAGTATTCGTTGGGTAACCTCTACTTGGGTTCTTCAGCGGATATCCTCGTTCCAGATTCTATCTTTTACCGACACTCCTAGCATGGATCTCTCCATAGCACGCTGGGTGACCTTTATTTTATGTGTAAGACTTGCTGTTAGATTCCACGTCTCTGCGCCATAAGTTAATACAGGGAGGATGCATTGGTTAAACGCCTTAGTAAGACATTGCGGAATTTTCGTTGAAAAAATGTACTTGAGTTTTCCAAATGCTGGCCATCCCAGTTGTATACACCTATGATAAATACAATTATTTAATATATATTTGTTTTGTTTTCAGCTTATAGATCCTGCCACGAACTGAGGGACCCCTGCATAGGTCACTATTGCCCCCAAGGTCTCGACTGCTTCGTCTTCAAACCAGAGGATTGCCCCGGATGTGATGTCAAAGCCATCTGTCAATGAAGCCTGAAAATATTACCTCAATACATAAGTGATAAAATCGTATCCATATGTTCATTACCGCTTTTCTAAATTTTAAATAACCCATCATCATAAATTTAAATATAAATATTTTTTACCATATCCGCTCCATATTTGGAGCATATGGACACCGAAAATTTTCCGTTACACAAGCCTGTAAGCTCAGATTGTCCATGCCTTGTCCCAGAACACTTGTATCCCCGGAGGTCCACATGGGAACATGGTTTCCAGGAGCCTCCAGGGCAAGAGCCCGTAAACTTGCAGAGACTGTGTCTGTAGTATAAGATCAATATTTCGGTGTTCGATGATCAGGGTTTTTAAGGAGATCCGAAGATCAGCTCGACGATACCGAGGCCTGGACAATTTTTGTTTTGTCCTTAAGGGGTGGCTCGACCCTACCGGGGGCATGTAAAGAGATTAGATTTAATTAAATTGAATTAAGAAAATCAAGCTTGGTCGGGATGCGAATCGACGGCGTGTTATTGAGGAGCAAACTCTTTAACCACTGGACTATCCCGCCCGGTTGATAAAGTGTGATAACTAGGGCGGGCCTAGGGCAGTGGTTTCCAGCCGTGAAAAAATTAAAAAACCCCTCTGAGAACTATTGGTCTAGTTTGATTTCTGTAAATGTCAACTCTTGTCTGTGTATAAATGTAATTTTTCGGATTATTTTCCCCGCGATTAACATTATTCCAGTTAAAAAGTTAAAGCCATCTGTCTCTGTTTAACTGAAGTATTTCCTAAGTTTGCTACTGTAAAAAAAGTATGTAATATTATGTTCCTATTAAATAATAAATGATATAAATTTATGTATTCAACGAATCGTAACAGTAAATAATCATGTAAATATATATATTTTAAAAAACAATGTTGTTTATAATAATTTTTATGTATGTGAAATAAATGCAATATTAATAACTATTCAACTGGTAGAAGAAAATACAATAATATGGCACTTAGCTATGAAAACATTTTCAATATTACAAGTATAATGATGCATAAATATATTCTATAATTTACTTATTTAAACTTTTTATTCAAATGATTATATATTTTATTATTTTTATTTATTTGAAAAATCTTTGGTTATTATTTTCATTGTAATATTTCCATATGTGAAATAACACTGTAAGTAAGCTAATAAAAAGGAGGCTTGATAGAGAGCCTATAATTGTTTTAGCATTATTTTCCCTTGAAAAAGTCAAAAATGATAAAATAGTTTGGCAACAGGTTATGTAGGAAATTTTTCTTTAATCAAATGTACTTCCATATGTTGCCATGTTGATTGCTTGATTCAATCCTTCACAGTCGCTGCTCTGCGAATCCAATAATCTGGTACTCTGAAAAAAGTAATTATTTTATTTAACTAATTAAACTCTTTACGTGCGAAATAAGATTTCATAAAAAGTCACGAAATAAGTCAAGTAGTCAATGAAAAATAAAGTTGAATATTTAAGGCCGATTTTTTGTATATGTTTTGATTGGTCAGTGCTGCATTTATATTCACCTTCAGAACTAAATTAAATAAATCCATTATTTTTTTTAAAAAAGGGCAAATTTGAAACATGTGTAGAATGGACCCACAACTCAATATATATCGTAAAAAAAAAATTGACGAAAAACATTACAGAATACGAAACAAAATTATATTCAATATAGTATTCGGATAAATCAGCATCTCGCACGGAAGCGACGTGTTTTTTTCAGGGCGTGGGATAAATCCGCACCTCGCACTTGAGAGCCGTTCAAGGTGATGTGGATATATCCGCACCATGCATCCAAAGGGTTAATTAAATTAAATTTACTGTATCATAATTATAGTAATGAATTTTATTGATAATTTCGCAAAAAATATTTTGCCACATAGAATAAAAAGATAGCTTGTTAAAATCAATGCTACTTATATATAAATTATTGCTGTTGATCGTGACTGAGCAACATATTACCAATAATAAACAATTCCATTATTTGTAAATATATTTGTTTTAATTTAATATTTAGTGTCATTTGAGTAGGTATATTGATATTATACCTACCTAAAATTATTTTTCAAATTTAAATTATTCTTATTTAAATTGGTATTTTGTTTTTGTATAGGTGTTGCCATTTTCATGACATAATTTTCGGCACAGATTAATACATTTTTTTTACAATTTTTTTAACAACATCCAATAAATACCTAGGCATAACCAAGAATAAAATTTGAGGCAGTAAAAAAACGCTCCTCCCCATTTAAAAAAAAATACATTAATTTTAGTATTATTAAATATGGAACAAAGCAAATTGGACTAAATAATAAAATAATGATCAATTTTATTTTTAATTTGAATCATAAATTATTTATTCCTTTTTGTCAATAAATTATGTAAATGACCATTTAATATAAATTTTAATGCAATATATAAATTGTGACAAATGTAATTAAATCAGCTTTTATATTGCCGCTTTGCCGGTGGGTATAGCTCGATGGTCAAAGCGTTTGCTCCGCAAGCCATAGGTTGTGGGTTTGATACCCAACAGAAATTAAAAAAAAAAATTAATAGATTTCTGAGCTCTAAAATACTCCCGGTTGGTGTGAATTTGATCCCTCACCCGTAAAATGCCAGTCGTAGCCCATTAATTAAAATTGTTGGGAGACGAAAGTCGTCCCGTGAAGACAACCCATTAATAGTGAATTGCTGTAATAATAAGGATGATGCGTGAATCTCGGGCTGTAGTCTATGACGTTGGCGGAACAACACTGCACATGCGGCGCTTAGCAATATGCACCATGATAAGCATCATAGAATTCCACAGATAACACTTCCGAATTACTGTCACTATCTGTCGGTATTCTTCTGTATGTGTTTACATAAAAAAAGCTTAGCTCACGATGACTAGGATTTTGTGCTAGGCACAAATTTAAACATATAAAACAATATGTACATGGAGGAGTGTTATTATTTGGTGGTATTTTGTTCATTGAGGTGATGGTCAGTTGAAGTGATCGTTATATATTTTTATGAATACATATTTCTTTCATAGAATTATTCTTTCTTGACTGGTTCAAAATGCTTACTTGTATTGCTGAGGTGAATTGCCAAGCAATGGCTGCCAACAACGGACTGTACAGAGCGTTCAGTAATCCAACTCCTCGCAATGTCCAGGCGAAACCCACATTACGGGCTAGCGCTCCACCAGCCAAGGGAGCTTAAAAAGAATAATATATCCTACGTAAAGAAAGTACTTCTAATACTTAAATATCAAGTTATAAATAAATACATAACACAAAACTATGAGAATGTGACAAAATAATGCATATTGTTAAGCTTCTTTGACTTAATTGACTCAGTTCAAAGAAGAACAATTCGTTTGATAATCAATGACACTCTTACGTCTAACCTGCAATCAATAGAACACAGGCGTAAGATTGGTTAACTTAGTCTTATCTACCGTTATAACGATGGTCGCTGCTCTTTGGAACTTAAAGAACTAATTCCTCCTGCACCCACTCACAACCGACAAACTCATCTTACACTTGCCGAACATCGACAGTCGATGGGGAAAAAAATATTGGAGTGGCGCCCAAGAACTAGCAAACGAAGCATTGGCCGACCCCCTGCTAGATGGACTGACAACATAAGAAGAATAGTGGGAGTGACTGGATGCGGAAGGCGGAGGATCGAAGAGGATGGAGGTTCATGCGGGAGGCTTACGTTCAACAGTGGACGGATACAGGCTGATGATGATGAAACTAAAATTAAATCTGAAAGTTGTTTACGAAATAATGTTTCATGCCATAACTATACTCGTATAAAAATCTCAACATAGTCTCTTATGTCTTACATATTTGAATTATCATGGGCATATTTAACCAATTAGGTGCCAAGAGCCCAAATATGAGTCCGCTGCGGGAAGCCCACCAGTGCCGTAAGCACACCGGTGTGTTATAAAACTGTATATTTTCGATCAATGTTTCGGTCTATAGCGACATCTATCGTCTTTCCAAGAAAAAAAATGGTTAAAATTGGACACCATTTAGAGATTCAAATCTTCGATAATCCACGAGTCATTGCATAGATCTATTCAGGGTCATGGCATCTAAAAGGTTAAGATTATGTATTCAGTTTCATATAAGTGTAAGTGTTTTTCTGTGTTGAGTCATGTTTCACTTACCAACAGAATAGGCCAGACTGACGGCCGTCTGCTGCAAGGAGAATGCTGCTTCATAGCAAGCCGCATGGCGAGAATCCACTAAAGCTGCTAGAAGAGGTACCAAAGCAGCATCCAAAGCTCCAATTCCCAGTCCGAGAACAAAGTGAGGAAGCAGCAGCTCTCCCAGGGAAACTGCGCTAGGAATCTAAATTGTAAAATCAGATCACAACTGATTCACATACAAATAAACAGTAACTTAAATGACATTTTCCTTGTAAATAGATCTGAAAATAATAAACGGCGTACGCTAGGATTCGAAACACGAAACTTATAAGGTAGTGTTTTTATTTTTACACCTTGGGATCGGTAAAAAAGGAAAACAAATAGCGATCCACGAATATTGTAAGTTAACAAAAAAAAATGTCATCCAGTTAGATAAATAATAAATTAATTTAAATGAGGCAATTTCTTTTTTATTATAATTAGAAGAAAAATGTTTTTTTATTGTAAAGGGTGGCATTTATCAGCAAATAAAGATTGGTTAGATTACTTACTATGAAGGCAGCCACTCCGATGGTGATTAGGGCCACCACGGAAACCCTCCATTGCCCAACTCTGCAAGCCACGGCACCAAACAGATTAGTGCCCAGGAGGTAACCCAGGCTGTCTGGGATGAACACCGTGCCCACCTGCCACTTCTGCAATAATAGTTATACAATCGACCCTTATTTTAATTTTATAATTACCTCGAGGTTAGAAGTAATATTATTTATTTTAATTAAACATTAACAAACATTGTGTCAGTATTGATCACTTAATCAGCCATTGTATTTTGTTACCTTTTTCATTAATTATTGCTGCATTCGCATTAGAACCTCTATGTGTAACGGTAACAGGTTAATGTTGCTCACCACATTGGGGAGCCCCCTTGAACCATCACTTGTTGACATTACAAACCTCAACAACAAACTTTAATAGATAATTCATGTGTATTGATATCAGCTCTTTTAGGTTGAACAAATTTAGATACTAAAAGGCTGCATAAATCTGTGTCAATTTTCGAACAAAAATACTAAATACCATCGTTGTACAACTTTTTAAATCATCTTCACTGACTTTGCTTTCATTTATTATTGAGAAGCCTGTGACCTGGCAAACATCGCACCGCATCACAATTAATGAATGCCGTGTTTACTAATTTTGCTTATTTTAATTCAGATTCTTATTGAGTTCAAATCAATGTTTATAATAACATTATCTGAACAGAGATGGCGTTGCGATAATGCATTCAACGCCATCTATTAGATGCAGCATAAATTTACAAATCAATACAAAATTTATGAAAAATATAATTTCCTTAATAATTTTTACGCGTAATTTTTTCGCATATTTTAATATCTTTTTTATGTTCGGGATCAAGATAAATTTAACATATTATATTAAGAATTATGAAAATCGGGTCAGCCAATCTTGAGTTATAAATGGTGTTACCAAGACGACTTTCTTTTATATATACATAGATTTTAAAAAATCCAAACTATTCTCATTTCATTGAAAATATTGACGTATAATCATTAAGTTTTATCTGGCGTTGATATTTTTCGTTATTATATGAGAACAGTAAGTTTTTTGTATTCATTAATTGAAATTGGATTTGGTAAATGGTGGATAAAATGTAATATAATGGACACAACGCGTTTCGGAAAGTTGAAAGCTGAGTTTTTTTTTATGGATATCGTATGCAGGAGAGCACAATCGGTCGATACCAGGGAAGATTGCAATTGTGTATACTCGTATATTGCAAGTGTATATTAATTTGTTTCATGAACAGGTACAGATTATATAAAGAAAGAAACACATATGCTGGAAGAGCATTCCATACACTATCTCTACAATAACTAATTGCGTCTTGAAGAAGTGTTTTTATCTGAGAAATTAGTGCAATTGGTGTTCAGAAATCGTGATATTTTTTTAGAAATCGGTTTGTTTGTCCCCCTGACAATTATTTAAGGATAAGGAGGCACAGATTGTTTGTTCTTCCTAGAAGTAATACTAACCTACCAGAGACTATGCCTCTTGGGAGAGTGATCAGACTGTTCAACCATATCGCCTCGAAAATTGATATATTCCACCTAAGAGAAGCCCAGTTTCTACATGAGCTCCACGAATTTATTTATCAAAGTAATTTCGTGGAGTCCTCTGTTTAGCGAGCTTTGGGACTTTTCAATAATTATTGTTAATAATACTAAATACCTAATTGTTTATCTTGTATAATATCTTATTTCATTATCGTATTAAATATATTTGTAATGTTTCTGAAAGAAAATAAATAAAATTGAAAAATCTTATTATGACAAACCTCTGGTTTTAGATGAGTCATCAGCCATATCGGAAGGCACGGTTCTAAGATGGCCATGGCTGATGTAGACACAAAGATAGCGCCCGTTGACACAATAACAACACTGTCTGACAGAAGTGGTAGCCAAACTGTCCCGGTAGTTTTCTCTATCACCTAAAATTACAAGTTACAAGCATATAGATATAGGGTACATTTTTCAACAAACAAATTGTTAATCGAATGACCTTTTGTGAGTTCTCTCACTTGATACGTCATGGTAACTCGATGTCCATGAAAATAATTTCCATTTTTTAAAAATAATTTGTAGTAATTTAGTTGTATATAATTAACGTATTGATAATATATTTTACCTTTGCTGGTGGACTGAAGTCGAAAAAAGCCACTTGCAGAACTGCAAGTAAAATAAAAATAAAATATAGTAGTTTAATAGTAACATTTTTTTAGAAGCACAGTGACATATATATTTCGGTACAGATTGAGAAACTTGCGGTCTTCTCGAGGCAGACAGTGACGTGTTGTTAACGCCTCGAGCAGACACAGACTGACGGCTGGCGACCGAGCGCTCTTAGACGGTGACACTCAGCGTCGTAATTCATCCAGTGGCGATCCACAGAATTACAACTGTCAAACAAGCAATATGGCGACACATACATGTCCGGCGAGCGAACAAAAATATAAGACGAAAGATCATATAACGAGGCTTTCGGCACCAGCCTGTAAGGGCTTTATCAAGCTGATATCAATATATATTAGACTTGCGGCAACATCGCACTGACAGAGCACGCTAACGCTGCGCTGCTAACGGAGGAAAGTTGTATTCCAGACCTCGAGACGAAAAGTCTCCACGAACCGCTCATAAACCACGACACCAAATCTCTTCCATTATAATTAGTTTGTATAATTAACAGAATAAAGCCTGGTAGTTTAATTGAGAAGAACTGTCAATGTCATAACTCGTAAGTGCTTCAAATTGGGAGTGGATATGTCATAAAGTGTGGCTTACACTGTCTTATCTTAGTTTATCTTAAGTAAAAATGAAATTATATTTGTTGTATTGTTAATTTTTGAAGGCTCCCAATATTCGGGATCCGAAGCGCGCAGTCTTGCGCATATGATGTAATCCGCCAATATATTCGAAGCTCCCAATGTTGAGAGATTCCAAGCGCACACTTTTCGCGCTTGCGTCCAATACTCACCTAAAGTCACGCAGACGCAAGCAGCGATCAAGAAGAACGGCGCTTGCTTCCCCACAAAGTCGTAGAGCAGCGAGCCCATGGGGTAGCCCGCCAGCACGCCGAGCGCGCCGCCGCCCATGAGAGCGCCGAGCGCGCGGGCGCGAGCGCGCTCGTCGGTGCCGTCCACACTGTTGCCGCCGCCGCGGAAGGTCTCCGCCGCCAGGCACATGCCGGCCACGCCTATGCACGCCGAGCACACACCTTGCACGGAGCGCGCGACCAGCATCGAGAGGTACGACTCCCCGTATGCGAAAACTAAAAACACAATATAGAAAATAAATACATCAGAAAGTCACAATGCTCATCAAACAGAAGACTCTCACAAATTATTATTCCAAACAAATTCCTGAAGATTTGTGCCTGAACTGGCCTCCCTTGCGTGGAATATATCAACATCTAATGGTTGAACAGTCTGATCCATCTCCCAAGAGGCATAGTATCTGGCAGGTAAGTGATACTCTTTAGGAGAACGAACAAACTGTGCCTCCTTATCCTCAGGGGCATATAATCCGATTTCCAACAAAATGTCACATTTCCTGAACACGCCACCTTTCCTCGATATATCGTCTTAATACTATTGTCCCCTCACAAATATTATCCCGATTAACCGTTTTTTGCAAATTTCTTCATACATTAAATAACAACATTGTCGTTTCGTTGGGGGGATCCCGCATGACGTCAGCGTATGTTGTGTATTTTATGCAAGTGTGATGAAGCTTTGTTTAAATTCAAGTGCCAAAATGCAGATAATCAACTTGGCATTACGTACATAATAATATGTTTATATATGTGTATTATTACGAATTCGTTTTTTTCGTTTTCCGCACATATCGCTTTTATAAGGATCCCTTAAAAAACGAAATAACGAGGTTTCACTGTATTCCTATATCCAACCCGTAGCTGGAGCTGGTAATGTCCATGATTGTGTCGATAAATCTCTGCAACTTGAAGTTCAACTGGGAAAATACTCGTATATGGTTGCAGATAGCCACCAGAGTAGAAAGCCGTTAAAAATGACGGTTACTGCAATATCCCAGCTATATTTGGATGTTAGTTAATTAGTATTTTTAAGATCGTTAGAATGCTTTCGGAAGTAGTTAGGAAAAACATGATGTTTTATAAAAGCATGTAAGAAGTACAAAACAGTAGGAAAACTAAGCTATATCCAAATCCATTTTTCATACATTAGACTAGCAAGAAGCTAAGTGTGACCCACATATTGCATGGAAAGCACCCATTTTCAAAGTCAATTCATACAATTGAAATAGAACAAAATAATCTAGTCGTGAGGATAGCGCGGTGTGTAGAACGGAGCGAAGGTTGCAAGGCCCGTGGTTCGAATCCCGCGTCTGCCGATATTTTTCTGAATGAATTGATGCGTAAAAATTTGATGTATAATTGTATGTGTGTATTTAATTACTAATAAAGAAAAACTACTTACGCAACGAAGCTAGAAGCAAATTGACGCTGCCGAAGAAAATTGGAACTTTGTATCCCACTTTCGAAGCCCATATTCCAACTACCGGGTTCAAGAACAATTGCACAAGCGCCTTCGAAGACAGCAATACTCCAACTGGTCCATTTTCACTTTCGATTTCATCATTATCCTGCATGGACATAAGCTCTTTGTTCTTCAAGAGCCTTGCTTCAAAGTCAGCATCTCTTACAATTGTCTGATTGCTTTTCTGCGGAAATTTGCTTAAAACTTTTGGAATTCCCTTGTGATCTTTTGTTTTAAGTGATATGTTTTTTGATTGATATTCCGTCGTCGAACTTTCGGTGGTCGATTGGAGTGCTTCGGTGTTAGGCCAGAGGTTTTCTATGTTGTCGTGAAATGCAGACTTTGGTATGAGCTTCAGTGAAGTCGCGTGAAGAAAATCCGGTATTATTGGCACTGAAAAAATATAATTTTTTATTCATACCGAATCATTTAAAATGGGTTTTAATAAGACTATTGAGGTTTTTTTTTCAATAATTAGAAAAACATTTTTGAGTACATAGTAAGATAGGATATATGACGAGTATAGCCCAACGGTCAAGGGTCGTGGGTTCGATCCCCGACGGAGATTAAAAAATAAGGATTTTAAGTCGATTTTCTGAGCTCTAAAATACCTCCCCGGTTGGTGTGAATTTGATCCTTCTATCCATAAAATGCCAGTCATAGCCCATTAATTGAAATTGGTGATAAACGATAGTCGTCTCGTGAAGACCACCCATTCATAGTAAGTTCCTGTAATAATAAGGATGGTGCGCGAATCTCGGACTGTAGTCTATGACGTTGACGGATTAACACTCTAAATGCAGCGTCATATAATTCCACAGATGAGACTTGAGAACTACTATCACCATCTGTCAGTATTCTCCTGTATGCGTTTACATAAAAAAAATCTATGTGTAATATATTATTAAATTATATTTTAGTAATGAACTCACCCACAACTGTCAATAACATATTGTCCAGGAAAAATGCCAAATAAATGATGAGCACCGTAACATACTTTTCTCGTTGTGTTGAATCCCATTTAGTATACATATTTATAATAATTTTAATTAATACCTACTACTTCACAATCAATTAATAAATATTGCTAGAAAGCTGCTAACTTTTAGATATATTATACAAGAAACATTTCAAAAAACGTGGAAATCACAATGCTGTTTTCATTATCACTTTTATTTTTAAAAAAAAAATCCATATGTTGGTTGCACTTTTTCAAATAGTTTCAATATTGCATCACATTTAATAAAACTGGAACTCTGTTCATTGATGTAAAAAACAGGTTTTTGTTTAAAATAACATCAAAAAATGACTAACATTAATTACATTATTATTGTAGTTTTTTTTATCTATAACAAAAAATGTGTTTTGAATAATGAAAATTAACTTAATCTTTTTTTATAGAGTTCCATATGTTAGTGAAAAATATGCCAATTATGTAATTCGTAATATATAATTTTTGTTGTAAATTTTACAAGATCCTAAGAAATTCTTGATATTAAGTTTTCAATGAGATATCAATTCGATTTGAAATGTAAATCAAGACTAACAGATACTGCAATTTTTAAGTGCAATATTTAAGCGACTTGTATAATAATTAATTTTCAAAATATGTGTAATCAATAATTAATTAATAACATTTAATTAATATCTAGTTAGGAATAAAAAACAGTATTACAGCTTTAATAAAATAACTACAATTTACGTATGTAAAAAATTCTTGAATAATAAAGTATGGTTAGTATCGCTTTACAAAATAAACACAACAATTTCCTTTAGTTTTGTAGCAATACTGTGATCAATATGGTAAGTAGAAATGTTAAAATTAAGTTTTTTTTTTTGAAAATATGTTTATTTAAAGTCTAACAATTACATTATTCTCTGCAATATTTTTTTGTGTTTTTCTAATGAATTTAAATGAGTTGTGTAATGGTTAGGTTTAGTGACTGGGTGGAGCAGTGTTTCAGAGCAGTGGTGGTACAGTACTGAGGGTGGACTTGGTGGGGATGCTGCATGGCTTGTATAGACTGACAAACCGACGTCGTATCGAGTGTTACCTGATCGGTTGTATAATAATAATAATATGCACTTTCATTCTCATTAAATTGATGTACTTTTTGTTAATATTTGTGTAGTAGTGAAATAAGTAAGAAATTGGATTCAATGCTATTATTTATACTAAAAACAGTTAATATTTGTAAATAGAAAATTGGGCACAGTTGAGCCTCCTTTTAAGAACAATACAAAATTGTCCAGGCTTCGGGAGCGTTGGGCTGATCATGCGATCTTTTTAAAAACACTGATTGTTAACTTAATCAAATTAAGCTCTCTACACGCTCCCGGAACGGTTGAGCCATCCCTTAAGGACAACAAGAAAAATGTACAGGCCTCGAGGGCGTCAGGTTCACTATCCGATCTTCTTAAAAACGCTGATTATTGAACAGCCAAATATTTCTCTGGTACTACAGCCGCAGTCTATGCAAGCTTGCGAGCTCTTACCCTGGAGGCTCCCAGGAACCATGTATGTTCCCTAGTGGACCTCCGGGTATACAGGTGTTCTGGGACAAATCATAGACAACATGAGCTCACAGAACTGTGAAACGACAATTTTTGGTGTGCGGATATGGTAAAAAAAAGGGTTGAGCTGTCCTTTAAGACCAAAAGGTCTGGGCCATGGGTACGTCCGGATTATCATCATATTTCCTTAAAAATTCGATTTACAAATCACACAACAATATTCTTCGTATACTACAGACTATTCAAGTCATCGGACTTTTGCTCTGGAGGATATCGGGAATCGTATATGTTCTAAATGGACCTTCAGGTACAGATATGTTCTAAAAGGTGAAATGAACAGTGGCAACTGACAGAACTAAGTGTCGTCAATTGTGGTCACCATATGTTCCATATATGGAAGGCATATGGGAAGAAATAAATTTTCTTAAAAATTGTGTCATAGTGAAAGAAGTAATGAATTGGATTCAATGCTATTATTTATACTAAAAAATATTTAATATTTATAAATATAAAAATAGTAAGCGTTGTTATTTTTTTGTGAAAGCTTCCCTTTCATTCGAAATGCATAATTTTGATAAAAATAATTAAAATAACACTTTGAAAACAATGCCAACTAAAGAAAATAAAAATATGTTTTAAGAAAAAACACTCCCTTGGTTTTTCATAAATATTTTTAAAAATTGTATAAAAGTGTGGTATAGCAACATCGCATCAACCTGTTGCTCGTCGGTGCAAAAAAGAGATAACCCAATTTCCCGTATCTATAGGAACCAGTCTTCCCCTAATTGAAATGCGCGACCCTGTGCGATCGAGACTATAGGAGAGACCAGAATAGAGAGATTTGACCACATTGATTGCACAAAAATGCTCGAAATGCGAAACATAGTGCTTTAACGTTAAAATGACAAACATCCATATTAAATAAAATTAGATGTTGTCAGAGTTGAACAGAAAAACCCTCAATTTTTATATAAATAATTATAGTCATGCCATGCAGCTGACGATAGTTAGATGGCCTACCAGCGCACCTCGATCCCTTTTTTACATTATTTTCCTCTCTTATCGATGATATTGTTTTGCTAGATCACTGTAATCTTTGACACGTGTCATCTTTTTCTTTTTAATGTCTATATATGCTCTATGTTTCTTTTATGATTATACTTACTTTTATATTATCCTATGTTTATCTTTTGTACATCTCGGAACTACGGTTCTATTTAAATAAATATATAAAATGTAGCACGGTCTCTGGTAATCGTGCTTTCAGTTTTGCGACACCATCAGCCTGAAACTCGCTGTCGAGAAGTATTTATAAGAGAGCTGAAAACAGAGGCATCTTTCAGAGGCAGACGCAAGACTCACCTTTTAGGTAAAGAAGCACTTTTGGAAAGACCATTTACTCATAAAAAAAGCGCTACATAAACGCTGATATTATAATCATGTTTTTGTTTAACAATTAACTTTCAAGTTAATCTTAAATTGTATTAACGATCACACTTATCACCGTTAGAACTTGCGCAGGACCGTACATTGTAGAGTTCTTTATTGTTAATTTTTTTTATAAAATATATTTTTCACACCAAAGTATCGGAAAGTTTTCGCCCCTTTGCCGTGTTTTCCTCTGCAAAGGTTCTGCTCGAAGAAAACACAATAACACCTTATTTTCCCCGACAGCTTTCTTCATACTTGACTCGCCAATAATGTCACCTAATTTGTAAGACTAGAACTAAGCACTTCACCACCACCACGGTGTGTTCGTTATATAACTGTAATCAGTATTTAACACTCGTGTCTGTTCACTCTACAATGAGGATATTGCAATAGGTTATCTCTACCTTTTTGATGATTTTTAGTACAAACTTTAAAAGAGATAATATTATGAAATGTTTTTTAAATTATTACTTAGGTATATTTTTCGTATCTTGTTTTAATATGGATCACACTGTGCACCGTTTAATCACTTGCTAGAAGACCGCAGTATTAACTTCAATGAAGGCTTTATCAGTTCCCAACATATTTCATCATCATCAGCCTGTGTCCGTCCACTGTTGAACGTAGGCCTCCCGCATGAGTCTCCATCCTCTTCGATCCTCCGCCTTCCGCATCCAGGTCACTCCCGCTATTCTTCTTATATCGTCAGTCCATCTTGTAGGGGGTCGGCCAATGCTTCGTTTGCCAGTTCTTGGGCGCCATTCCAATACTTTTCTTCCCCATCGACCGTCGTCTCTTCGACAGATATGTCCTGCCCATTGCCACTTGAGTGTGCCTATTCGTTGGGTAGCATCCACTACTTGAGTTCTTTTGCGTATTTCCTCGTTTCGGATAGAATCCAACGTATTTAATGATGTGTAATTATATTTGAATTATAGGGTCGTGCTGGAGATTAGGAAGGGGGGATGGGTGAAACTTAAGGGAATTAAGCGAGAAGTTTAGATCGGTGTAAGTAAATATCTAGTCTTGCAAGTGAATAAACAATGTTCAATTGATCCATGTTAAAACGAGGTACGAAATGTATTTATTGAAATGGGTCTTAAAATGAATGCTAAAAATATAGACGAAAAGATTACATTAATTTGACTTTCGAGTAAGTTGTGAGGTTGAAACGCTTTATAATATAAAATAAAAGTAAGAAAACGTCAATTTTCTCTATTATTTTACTAATAAAGACGCAAACTCTTGTATTGCCCCAAAAGAAAATTTACCCCTGGCCATGATCATGAATGGAATATTAGCGATCCCTCAATGGACTACGAAGTCCTGCATGAAAGCATAGCTGTACTACAACAACCTGACAGAATGCGACTTTGGAACAGAACATGATTCAGGCCTTTGGATCTGCTTGACTTTGAACTGTCTCCCAGAAACAGCACCAAACATAATTTGATAACAGCCAAAAAAGTGTGTAATAATCTACACCCATTTCTAGGCTGTTAAAATGTGACGTTTTCGACACGATAACAACAACATCAAAGATAGTACATGTTAAATAATTATAAAAAGAAAGAACAAAAAGAGAAGTCAACAGTCGCATACATCAAGCAAGGTTCAATAAAAAAAACAAAAATTCCTGAGTCAAGAAATATTAATTTAAAGCTCCGCAAGCAACTTGCCAAAACATATGTTTGGAGCATCTTGATGTACGACTGTGAGACATGGTGCTTATCTGAAAGTGATAAAAATGACTAGAGGCCTTTGAGATGTGGTCATACAGAAGAATTCTCGGAATTTCCTGGAGATATCACGTCACGAACAATGAGGTTCTCAGGATAATCAAGAAAGATAGGCACCTAGTAAGAACCATCTCAGAGAGGCGAGCCCGATGGATCGGTCACATTATGCGCCACGATGGTCTTCTTCACGACATTGTGGAGGTGATGGTTGAGGGTAGAAACTGTAGTGGGTGCCATAGACGGGAGTATTTGCAGCAAGTGTTCGAGGACATGAGTTGTAGCTCTTATGCTGAGCTGAAGAGGGTTGCGGAGGACCGAGAGGAGTGGAGATCGTGATGCAAGATTCTGTTGCTGCAAACCAATCCACCGGATTGATACTACGAAGAAGAATTATAAGACATTATACTTTCCAAATATTTATATTATTGGTGAGAGAATATATCGTCCAATAAAATTGATGTACACATACAAATCTGCAGCAAATATCTTCCTCAGTGACATTTCTCTAGTCAATATCGTAGAAGAGGAAACAGACGCTGAGATTCATTGTGTTAAATCTGTTTGTTAAAAAATATTTCTATAGATCTTCAGTTGTCTGAGTATTAGAATATTGAAAAATATTCTAAAAAAATTACAAACCATGAAATAATGTGAATACATCATCCCTCATCTATTTCTTTTTAATCCGCGTTTGTGTCTAAGTTGTAAGCTTAATCTTTTTTCCGGGGAGTAAAATTTTCAGTTCTGAACTGACAATAATTTGAAATGAGCGTATCTTAAAGGATACCATTTTCCTGCTGTTTGTGGTGAGAATGTGGTGTGTAAAGTTTAGGCCAATGTAATGATTACTGTGGCAATAGCCATCTGTTGCACGATAAAAATGCACCACAAAGGGTGGTCATAAAATTGTAAAGCTGTTAAGAGAATAATTGATTTACGCGTAGTTCGCTTAAAGGAAAACGAATCACCGCCACATCCCTGAAACCAAACGAGATTAGAGGGAATCGGAAATTCAATCCGAATCCACAGATGCTCACCGGATTCCGCAATACTTACTCATAGTAATATACATACATTATTTTTACAAAGCTATATAACTCGTAATATAAATGTACTTTTCACCTGTGCTTTTGGATCATATCTTCAATAATTATTTTCAGAAAGAAAACCGCGACTTATTTTAATTATTTATATCAGATCTTTAGTTAGGGCCACGTATAGCTATCCTTTTTTATGCAAACACATACAGGAGAATACCGAAAGATGGTGATAATAATTCTGAAGTCGCATCTGTGAAATTCTATGTCGATTGTTCCGCCAACGTTATAGACTACATCACGAGATTCACGCATCATCCTTAATTATTACAGGAATTTACTGTGAATGGGTGGTCTTCACGTGACGATTTTTCGTCTACCACAACTTTTGATTAATAGGCTATGATTGGAATTTTACGGGTGAGGAATCAAATTGACACCAACTATCCCGGTGACTTTTGTGTCTATTAAATAGGGCTGTAAGTACATATTTATTTAAAAATGAATAGTAATTTGATACACAAGTCCGGCAAAGAAAATTCGGGTCCCAGGAATTTTGAAAATCTAAAAAACGACGCTTATGAACTTTAAATTTTTGATGTCTTTCCAAAAAATATTTTACTGAAAAAAAAACAATATTCACGAGCTAGTCAAAATATTTTGGTTCTTTTAATGTAAAAAAAACACGATTGCGGGTTTTCCAAATTAAAATTAAAAATAAATCGAAATTAAAACAAAATGGGAAAATTCTGCCATATTTTATCAACAATTTAATTTGTATATAATTATTATAATAATTATTATAATAATTATACTAAGAGAATATAAGAAATACATGGTCATATTTATATTACATATATATATAGATACATTAAATAATAATTTCAACAGGAAATACCTATTGGATTGATTTAATAGCCATTCATAATATTGACCATGATTCTGGAACCATCTTTTGGTAAACTCTTTAAAATAAAATATTATTAAATTAAGGGTCATTAAATTAAAGAATAATTGAAAATACGTAATTTTCTTCCGTATTCCCACCCTAGCTTAGCAAATTTTTAGAAGACAATTCGTGTGTCAAGTATTTCAATTACTTGGACATTATTCTACTGAGAATACAATACACTAGAAAAGCTGCTCTATGATAAAATGTTGAATCTACTCTGTTAACATGTTGACATCAGCATGTTATAGCCCTTACTGGCTGGTACCGAAAACCTCGATTTACAATCTTTCGTCAACTTGTCAACATTTTAGACTAGTTACGGAGATCGTCACTTGTAGTGCTGTGCGACAGCCAATCACAGGCGTGCCAGTCGTGTGCCGGCCGTCGGCAAAAGCATATTGTATTGTGGCTCGGCCGAATGCTGTGACTAGGTTCGGGCCATAAGCTTGTAAAGTTTATCGTAAATATATGTCAATGTGCTTCAGAAAAAGTCTGTGTATTATTAATCTGCTCCTAATCCTGCCACCACGCGACTGAATAACACCTTTTTAAAGAGAGGAGGATGTTAATGTATATAACTTAGTTTCGGACTATCACTGTCTGCAACAAAATGTACTTGCAAAGAAGACTAAAAATTTATTTAAATAATAATTTAATATTTTGAATTGTGTATCTACTCGTATGACAATGTGTGGAAACCTTTTTTGCTTCATTCACACCTTAACCACTCTTCAGAGAGAAATCACCCCCTACTACTTTGATGAACAATTAATTAAACAATTAATAAAATTATTTGATGATAAAAAAATACTTTTAGCCTCAATGATCGGGTCTTCTTCATTATATAAACTGATCGCCCTTTATACTAGTATCTTCATCTTCTTTCTGGCCCTATCCCATTTACTTGAGGTCAGCTCTCCTATTAACATTTTTCCAAGACGCTCTGTCCACAATGGGGGCTACCTTGAGGCTCCCTCTGATGTGCTTGTTTTTACTTTGTCGAGCATAGTTACCCCGGCGGCCCACATCAACATCCTCATTTCTGCTACGTGCAGCTTCTGCTTCTCTTCGCAATCCACGCGGTTTTTCTCTTTTCTCCCACTTCTTCTCGACTTTAATATCCACTCCTACACTTCAATTTAAATTTATTTTTATTTTAACTTGACAAACATTATAAACGTTATTGTTTTTCGTTCATAAATAATTAAATATCAATATAAATCGATACAAACAACAACCACAAAAAGAAGTACTGAAGTTTAACAAAGTAGAAGAAACAATGCATAAAATATAGGTACTTATGATTAAGTACTAAGGTAATAGAAAGAAGAAAGACAAGCAGCAAAAAGTCCCAAAACCTCATTAAATAGACTAATCCAACAAATAACTCCTCCAAACAAATTCGTTGAGCTCGTGTCTGAACTAGGCCTCCCTTGAGTGAAATATATTAACATCCGAGGCGATGTGATTGAACAGTTTGATCTCTCTCCCAAGAGGCAAAGTCTCAGGCAGGTTAGTGTTACTTTTTGGGAGAACGAACTTCTTATCCTTAGATACATGTCAATATCACGAAGCTTCTCCGAATATATTATATATATTTATCTACCGACGACTTTCGAAGATGGTTATAAATTGGCACAATATAGGCGCTGTATAAGAATCACTTTGAATAATACTATGCTTAGTGACAATTTATCGTTTTGAAACTAGTTCTTGATTGTTAATGACGATTGGTCACCCTGGATAAATTATCGATAATGTCTTCCATGGACAAATTATCACAGATAGCGACGTCATAATTATTTACATAATTATGTTTGATACAACAAATTTGTGAAGTGTTGTGATTTTCCAAGCAAGCCGGATCATCATGCCTTTATTATTGTAACCCTTATACTCGTACATGTATCGGTAATAAACTGAAGATTCTATTCCAAGTAAAAAAACTAATGAATCATTATATTTACAAGATATGTGGTTTTATAATAAAATTACTACTTTATGAAATTATTTAAATTGTAATCATCAGCACGTGTCCGCCCACAAGAAGAGAAATTCGTTTGATAAACAATGACACTCTTACTTCTAACCTGCAATCAATGGAACACAGGCGTATGATTGGTTCTCTTAGTCTTTTCTACCGTTATTACCACGGTCACTGGAACTTAAAGAACTTATTCCTCATGCACCCACCCACAACCGACAAACTTGTCTTACACTTGCCAAACATCCATACACGGTTAATGTGTGTCGACCAAGAACTGGCAGTTTACAAAGTTCCTTCCTTAATGCCACCGGTAACCTATGGAATGCTCTTCCAGCGTCTGTGTTTCCTCCTTCCTACAATCTGGAACTCTTCAAGAAACAGATAAATATACACTTGCAATCTCCCCAAACCACACACAAACACGAACACAACACACGTTTCCAGCATGCAGCGTCCAGCCTCCCTGGCTGAGCGTCATAGAGTGCACTGGTATTGACCGGGTGTGCTCTCCTGCATGCGATTACATAAAAAAGAAGCTACATGAAATTTTCGCTATTCCCGAGTCCGCTATCCAATCTGTTACGACTCCATTATATTATTACAACTATTATCCTTATGACGTCAAGGCATCTGGTTTTTTTAGCTGCCTGTCGACTCCCTAATGATTGACATCTCTTCAGATGATGTTTTATCTATCACTCGTGTTGTAGTTTTAGTGTCAGCGTCTTGTTATAGAGTTCTTCTTCGCATAACCATAACTATCCAAGATTAAAAATCATTTTAACCTGTTCGCATCGGTACGCGATATATGCCGTGTAAGATTCCCCAACCGTTGATATTGGTTGACATGATATGTCGTTTTGTTACTTTCTTAGAATAGTTTTTATGCATCATCTGATAGCTAAAGAATACAAAAATCAATGTGATATATGAAAATAGACCAGATAAGAACATTTATCCTTCATATACTAGTTTTATAATTGACAGTATAATTTGTATTCCACCGAGCCGTAATGAAAGGGTTAAGTAAGCATTTCAGTCATTTAAAAAATACAAATGATACAGAACATATAAGACCTTATGTATTTAAAGAAAATTTCTCAAATACGAAAATATTTATATCGATGGTAATTGTATCAAATATTCAATGGATTTTTTTGAGTTTTATTGGAGAAATATATCCTGAAAAAAATGATGATTACAAAAATTATAACAAACATCAAATAAGTAAATGTTATTTAGTTTTAAATGGCTGAAAATGCACGAAGCCATACTCATATTTATAAGAAAAATTCGCGTTCAATTTTTTAATATTTAAAAAATATATATTCGATTTACCGCAAATAAAAAACTGTTCTTAAATATGCAGTGAGAAATAATGAAAGATGTTTTCTTATTTCATATAAACAGCGGATCAATAAAGTCTAAAAAAATGATACGTAAGACCGGCAGTTCTAACTTAGCTTCAAAAAATATACTCGCACTATACAATTAGTTAGAATATTATTTTTTCCTTCCTAAAATATATACAGTCGATTCCGCTTAATTTGGACACCGCTTAATTGGGACAGCCGCTTATTTGAGGACAAATCTCAAAGAACAGAAACCAAACCAAGGAACCAATAGTTAATTTACATGTTCAATCGGGACAACATTCCGCTTAATTGGGACAGTAAATTTGAGATCACAGCAAAATAGACGAGGATGACGATGATGATGATGAGTCACCTATGCCTGTGACCAACCAGGAGGCAAAAAAATGTATGGCCGTGTTGCAGCGTTATTTTATGCAGGAAGGAAATGAAGGGAGCCCTACATCCGCACTGAATATCTGTGCTGATTTTGTAGAAGTGAAATGTTACAAAAACAAAAGACAGACTACACTTGACTCATTTTCGCATTGAATTAAATTGTATCTACCTACCCATTTATTATTTTAATTAGGATTTTTTTGTCTTAAAAGTTTATATTATATATATTTAATTTAAATGATAATTTATATTATCTTTATGTAATTTACAGTTTCCAAGAGTTTATAAAATAAAATAATTTAAAAAAATATGCATTGCTTAATTCTGTGTATTACTGGTAAATGGCGTTAGTTGCCAAAACCAAATTAATTAATTTAAAAAAATGTTAAATTCGCTTAATTGGGACAGCCGCTTAATTGGGACAAAATGCCCAAGTCCCGATGTGTCCCAATTAAGCGGAATCGACAGTATTTGAAAAGTTTGGTAATTACGGAATAAAATAAACATTTCACATTTAATTAAAGCAAATTTGTCCGGCACATGATTTTATGAAGTTATTGTGAATAACAAGAAACAAATTAAGAACAGGTAAAACGGAAATTAAATATGAGGTGCAAGATATCTGAATTGTGGCAAACCGAAAGCGTCCAAACTCCGAGAAATAGAATCGTAAGCAGAGCCGGCTTTCGATTCATTCAAAATTAGACTACTGCTTATAAAACGAAAGAAATCACAAATGATATTGAACGAGAAGAAAGAATTTACGGATTCAACTTTTAGCACGTACGAGTATCACACGTAGTATGAAATACAGTGGAACCTCTCATAACGAGCATAATTTGTTCCAGAATCTTGCTCGTTATGTGAAACACTCGTTAAGCGAAACTAATTCCCCATATAAATCATCGTAAAATACGATAATGCGTGCCATGCTAAATATTTCATAACGTTTATTCAAATAAAATTTCACGTAAAAACATTCTTAAAAATCGAAACTAGCTTAATATATATTAATTTATGACAAATAATAAATTATTCTTTACTAGAAAGCTGTCTAGAGACATTTGTTTTAGTCGACTCTTTAAAATTTGGTGAAAATGTGACACAGCGTTGTCATTGAATAAGTTTGTAGCACGCATAGCCACCTCCATATCAGGATGATGCTTCTCAATGTACGATGAAATAGTTTCCCATGCTTTCAGCATTTTTGCTCTGCTACTTCCTCTTTCTTCAAACTCTCTAAAAAAATACAAATATTGTCTGAACATCAGCTTAGAAAAATGTGTGAGCACATGCGACACTAACGTGATAACGGTATGAGTGCTAAACACTGACTGACGCAATGACGCGGAAATCCCGGCTCACAAGTGCGTCATACGTTATGTGACTTCCACTTTCTGCGTCACTCGTTATGCGAAATGTCGCTCGTTAAGGGAGCAATTTTTTCACTTTTTTTGCTGGTTATGCGAATTATTAGTTATGAGATGTTCCACTGTACTATAAAAGTAATTAAATGGACCTATTCCATTTTTTTTAGATAATAATGAGTATTTATTTAATAGCATTGCCAATTTGGCCAACATTTATGGATGATCAAAATATAAATTTATTTGACGGTTATATAATTGAATAAAACCAAAATATGTCTTCAATATATGTGGTATTTTTTCTTGTATTACACGGGATATTTCCTTAACTATTTCGGATTAATTACTCAGATAAATAAATCCGTAACTGGCTTAATAGTTTTCTTAACCATCAACTAACGATGTTTATAACAGACGTTGTACAGTGAAATAGCCAGTATTGTAATACATGCTTCATCAGTAAATAATGTTTGCTTGAAACGAGTTTTCAGTCAGTTGTTAGTTTACCCGGAGGTCGGTCGCACGGAGAAGGTAATGTTACAAAATTAATTCGTGTATTTGTAGAAACCAAACACTCAAAAAACATCAAAACACTAATTTTTCAAATCAATGCCATAATACTTTAAATAGTCTACGTAAATACATTTTGTTGGATTTTAATTAGAAATTACAAGATAGTACGGAAAGAGGTTCCAAAATAAAATTGTGGTTTGAAAAACGTGTTTTCTCTCACAAGAAACAAATCGAATTTTTGTGCATAAATTTAAGGTTACGTAAATAAATTAGCACTTTCGGTTTTGGTGTTGTTGGACTTACACAATCCAGAATTATCATCACACACAATATTATTTTATTAATTTTAGAATATAAATAAATATATTTTTTAAATTTTGACATCATAATGTTCTTTTTTTCAAAATAAAAACATAGCTTTAGTAAATAAAATCTAGTTTTTTTAACGCTTTCGCATCGGTTATTGGGATATACCGTCATAAGATTCCCCGACCGTTGACATCGGTTGACGTGATATATCGTTTTGTTACTTCCATTCTATTATTACTACTATTCTCCTTATGGCGTCAAGTCATCTGGATCGACATCTCTTCAGATTATGTGTTATCATTCGTGTGGTAGTTTTAGTGTTAGCGTCCTCTTATAGAGTTCTTCTTCGCATAACCATTACCATCCAAGACTAAAAATCATTTTATCCTGTTCGCATCGGTACGCGATATATGCCGTGTAAGATTCCCCAACCGTTGATATTGGTTGACATGATATATCGTTTTGTTACTTTCTTAGAATAGTTTTTATGCATCATCTGATAGCTAAATGATACAAAAATCAATGTGATATATGAAAATAGACCGGATAAATACATTTATGCTTCAAATACTAGTTTTATAATTGATAGTATAATTTGTATTCAAACCGAGCCGTAATGAAAGGGTTAAGACATTAAAAAAGGAACTTCCAGCGCGATGCTTCTTTACACACCTTGGCTGACTATTTTTCTGGAAGAGTAAATCAAATCGTGCAACAAACAAAGTACATTAAAATGATTGATAATTAGGCTTGTGTGATATGTACTATTTATGGAGAACAAGATTTTTTTGAACAGAAATTGTGAAAAAAACAACAAGCATGCCATGTTCAAATAGTGATTCCCACATTATCACCGAAGGTAAACAACATTGCGCGCAAAACGTATTTTTGTGATTTACCGACTAAAAAACTACAGGTCGTTGGTTAGATTGTATTTTAATTCAATGTAAAACTAAATTATTACAATTTTAATTATTAATATTGGATACAATTATGGATATGAATGTGTTTCTCGTGAATTACGTTGAATTAACAACACGTTAATCAGAACAAGTTAGTGATCGAAATTAATTGCAATAATTGACTTTAGGTCAGAGGTTATCATGGATTTACTTGTAAATATTGATATTGCAGAGCTATACATATCGTTATTGCGACATTTTAGAAACGACAAAACGAATTAAGTAGTTTCATTTAGAAACTAACGATCGTTATGCGATTTGATTCATTATTCTGTAAATATAATTATTGTCCAATGACCTAACTGGTAATTAGTAAACTAGTATCTTAATAATTATACATCATATTGGTTAAGTGTCTCATGATTTTGAGAAAAACAGGTACTACTCTCCAGACACGAAAGTTATTTTTTTGATAATAACTAAAGTTTTAAGCTATACTTTATCAGCATGTAGTTTACTTTATAAAGCATTTTTTTAAATGACTCGATGCTTTCTTCTAGAAAAGCTATGTTACCGTATGGTCACGCTAGTCCTAACTATTGAAAACTTATTTTGTAAAAAACATCAATGTTTTTTGTATGAATTCTAACCTTGGCTAGCCTTTGGAGTTGAAATACAGCTACACCGAAAATATTAAAAAATATTTATGATATTAACTTATTAGATCCACATATTCTTATACGAAATGAATTAGTAAAAATTACGTAAATCATTTTTAAAAATTAAAAAAAATGTATTTACTCTTTTTAATAAATGCATTTTGTAAAAAAAAAATTCAACCAAAATAAAATATCTCACAAGCGTACTTGGTAACTGTTTCCGTTGCCGCGGCTGCAGATAACTGTGGTGGAGACACTTCTTAACCGAAACTGAGCGACAGATACAATGTTCAGGTAGAAAAGGGAACGAAGTAAGGATAAATAGACAATAGTGTCCACGGTGACCATACGGTCACGCTCGTCTCTGGAGTCTGGTTAAGACGACAATACAAAACTATGATTTCAAAAATATTTTATTTAAACAAACTGAAATGATGATGAGATTTTGGACTGTATATCATCGAGTTAAGTCTAGGCTTAATTTCTGTCAATTTGCCACAAATATGGTACAGTTTAATACTCACTTGATTACTTTAGAATTAAGAACTTAGTCAATTCATTTAACACGAAAACATTTCAAACGAAAGTGACGAGAAGTTTGAATGTTTGGACTTTAAATTTGAATCATAATTTATTTTTTTAGTAGGATGTCTCCAAATGGCGGTAAAACTTCGCTGCTATTATTAGCAACATGTCTATCACTCACATCAGAACCCCAGCATGTTCACGGTCAAATGTCCTACATAGGCCTCGCCCTTGAAGCCTACAATCCCTGCGCACTGTCAGACGGCATCCTGTCCATGTCGAGAGAGATAGGCAGAAAACCTTCCGAAGAAAACTACTGGGAAGGATCGATCCATCTAGGACTGTTCAAAAACCTTCCCGAAGCAAGAATCGAACTTGTGCTAACAGATCTAGCAGTAATAACAGTGGTAAGTTTTCCCTATTCTTATTATAGTTGTTTATTTTGTTAAGTCCGTACCGAGCGTATTTTTTCTTCAATATTCACATAGTTTCAATTATCTTTGCATCTTTTGAAGTCATCTCTGCACTCAGAGCTCCGCCGAGTACATAATAAGCTTTATCCTCGACCAGAGCCCCTATTTTTATCCTTGTAGATCTCACTGGTTTGGGTCGCCTTGTACCTTCACTCTATTTGTTTTAAGGATGACGCAATCTAATATATACTACTTAATAAAAAGGGTTTTGCGTTTCCTCCTTTACATACAAATTGAACATCTCTCTGAAGCCAATAAATATACACACACGTGTAATTTCCCAAATCCTACACCAATATACTATATTCCTAAATCCCACTGCTCGTTTAATTTCTCAAATGATAGTATACATTACATGTATAGTTACATTAGGGATCAATAACACGAGCAGGTATTTTATGCAGTATTCAACTAAGCCGGTAAAACATCATACAATGTATTGGAAGAGCGTAGATTAATTTTTATGCGTTTTGTGGCTTATATGAAAAATCATTTAGTGATTTACGATATTACGTGATTTGTAGATTTTTAACACCGGATATTATTATAAAATCCCTTACTGTAAGTATGACAACATCCCTTATTGTAAAAACACAGAAATAAATCACTAGCAGACGATTTTAGGCCTCCAGCGGACTCTAATACGCTCAAACCGTGTCTGAAACTGACACTCGTACTGTTTAAAAAAAAAACAATATCATACATGTATTTATTTAAATTTTGTTGAATAAATATTTATTCTTTCAGGACCCTGAAGAGGCAAGAGTCTATGCAGATGGAACAACCTTCAGAATAACTCTATTCGCCATTCCCAACTACTTCAAATTCACGGTGAAAGCCGGAAAAGGAAAACCTTTCCCCAACCTGGTCTCCTTAAAGATCAATGAGCAACCCGTCTGTGAAAATCCAACAAGGGTAAATCGTTTGAAATATTAATAACACCTCAATTTATAATTGTATTCCTCCATTCTACATACTCGTAATATTTTCTCTTTTATATTTCTCTCTTTAATAATTTGAATGATAAACATAAGCAACAGATGCTACAAAAATGCATAATTAATTACTATCGAATTGATAAACTTAATATACACGAGATCCTGTATAAGCTTGAGATCTTTTATCACATGGGGGCTTAGTCTAATAAGCTGGTACCAACTGTCAGTGTTCCCATAACAGTGGATTATTTTGACGTAAAATGCATTTTTATAAATAATGTTATCAATATACAATTTCTAATAAAGAAGCTGATACTATATATAGAGACATTCTGTCTCTTTCAAGTATACTCGAGCTCTTGACCATATTCGATTATAAATTTGCAACATTCTTCGGTGCATCTTTCAATGAGAATATTGTACTGACTTTGATGGTCAATTCCTTTACAGGATATGTCTCATATAAATATTATACAATTGATTGTATTGTTCTATTTCAGTGGTCGCCAACATTTTTAGGAGAAGTCGATACGGCAATAAGCACTCCTCTGAAATCCGACTCCACAACCTGGTGCGGTCGCCGCCAAGTGCGACACACAGAACTGATCACTAACGGAAGAGCTACCAAGCCAGGGGACTGGCCGTGGCACGCTGCCTTGTACACGTACAGCCTCAGCAAGAACCAGCAAGCATATTCTTGCGGAGCCACACTTGTGTCCACCACTGCTGTTGTCACAGGTATTTTTACAATCTATCTACTGCTATAGACTAATACTAACCCATCGCATTGCGACAAGCGGACATCCAACTTCTAGCGCAACGCGAACGAAAAGCCAAATAGCATAGCGATCCAGAAAGGAACCGCGTACACATACAGCCTCATCAAGAACCAGCAAGCATACTCTTGCGGTGCAACACTTGTGTCCACCACTGCTGTTGTCACAGGTAGTTTTACAATGTATTGATATCAGCTTGATATAGCTCCTTTAGGCTGATGCCGTAAAGCCTCGAAAAACGATATTTTGTCTCTTATTTTAGTTCGCTCGCCTGACATGAACATCTAATGTTAGTTTTATTTGTATAATAATACACGGTGTTTGCATACGCCGTGTATTATTATACAAATAAATGTAATTTTATTAGTTATGACAGTTGGCCCATTTCCTGTTGGTACCACTGTCATCTCGAATTCGCTTTTTCTGCAGCAACGGTTGGCAGCTGGAGCTTGCTCACTACCGTCATGGCGTGCGCCATTAGGCGTGCGCCATAATGGGTGTCTTAAAGCAAGTGTTTGACAAATAAACGCGAATTGTGAAACGTAAACAGATTCTTTGTATTGTGAACCTGATCCTGCATCTTGTCATCCAGTAAATCGATATCAAATTCAGAGAGGAGGATATCAGTATTTACTGCTATAGACTGATACTAACCCACCGCATGGCAACGAGTGGACATTTATCTTAAGATGCGACGTGAACGAAAATCCAAACAGCACCGCGGTCGAGAAAAGAACTACGCTACCCTGTGGTTGCAGTACTGCCGTTGAAGTAGGCGACATTACGGCAACCTCCCTCGAAAGTGGCTGGGATAGAGTGGATTCTTCTAGAGTTTCTCTTAGTGCTTTTCGCCTCAAACTCATTTCACTAACGCATGTCATAGTTTTTAATATAAATTGGTATATTCAAATTACTTTCAAATATACAATTGAGATCGTATCTTAGTGCTGCGGCTATTTTTTTTAACATTGATATCAAGACAACAAGTAAAAAACTCTTTTCAAAAGACCATTGCATACAACTTGTTTAACGAAATGATCGCGGACACTACACTACTAGCGTGAAGTCTGGACCGCTGGATCCTAAATGATGTTTCAATCTAAATATTGAATACGTAATACGTTAAAGTAAATTATTGATAAATGTTTTTATTTCAGCTGCTCATTGCGTAACAAAACGTGGACAAGTCATCTCCAGTGACTTGTTACTGGTTGTATTGGGAAAATACAACTTGAAGGGCACGGATCCTGGCTCTCAAGAAAGGGAGGTGAGTTTGTTTATCTCTAACAATCTTATAAATAAATGTAATAATAGTTATACTAACAATTCCATTGCTGGAACCCCATATCATCAAATGGAATCATTTTTACAAGAAAGAGAGTTGATTTAACTGATAATTGTGACTGTCTGAAGTTGACTGGATTGAATGGATAAGTTCCCTACTTATAAAAATAGAGGTGTTGGAGTACTTTTTTGTGGATACATACGAGTATATGCGT
Source organism: Glossosoma conforme (assembly GCA_022606575.1). Classification (NCBI taxonomy): domain Eukaryota; kingdom Metazoa; phylum Arthropoda; class Insecta; order Trichoptera; family Glossosomatidae; genus Glossosoma; species Glossosoma conforme. The sequence goes on along the minus strand of JAGTXR010000058.1, from coordinate 1,264,966 downwards.
GTATTCTGATTGAAAGGGATTCCAAACTATGCCATCATATTCCAAATCATTCAGAGCAAGTAAGGAATAGAGTAATAAAAGCTAAGGGCCCTTTCCCACGGAAGTCCAGTTTTGCAGGATTACGTTTAGTAGTATACGTGCTACTGTGATAACATTCATATGAGCATTCGGTTTGCAGGATATCGCAAAAATTCGATCCGTTCGAAATGTGCTGTACGGTTTTGCCACTACAAACTGGACGATTGGACCCAATATAAAACGGTATCCAGTTTAGTTACGTACATAGTTTAATGGAAGTGTTCCCACTAGCATCCTGCATACATAAAAATAATACAAATGTATTTTATTCTTACCTCAAACATATTGCTAACTTTTCTTCAGGCATTATGCTTTTTATTCATAATTGTATCCTGTTTTTTTAGATTCTTCTTAAATTTTTCTAAAAGCTTGTCAAACGTGGCCACGGACATTCTGAAGTAGTTAAAAAATTTGGATTCATCCTTTCTCAAATCACCCATTAGATTACGAAATATGCCTAATCTCGATCATAGTTTTAGGATCGGGTGAACCCAAAATCTTCTTTTTTAGCATTGCTTTCGGCGGCAAAATTACCAGTATAATATTGGAAGAGTATTCACGTCCATTGCGTCTGAATTTTCTTCTCCAACTGCCAATGCTATCCCGTAAAAAACAGGATGCAAGCTTTTTAGTGTAAACACAGGTATGATTTTTGCAGTATCGAATAAAAAACTGATCCTGCAAAACTGGACGTCCGTGGGAATGGGCCCCAAGGTTGCGAAACTAACTTGCTTGAGGATTGATGAACTTAAGTCTCTTATAAATATGTATGTATTTTCACCAGATTTCCAAGGTAATCGTGGGTTCAGAATTCAACGCCAAGACGCTGAAGAATGACATAGCCATCTTGCGCCTTGCTACAGAGGTGGTGTTCACCGAATATGTCCAGCCCATCTGCTTGTGGCCAGCGGACGATACCCTTAAGGATAAAATCTATGGCGAAAATGCTACGGTAACAATATTATTTAGACACCCACACTTAACAGTTTTGCCCAGTCAGAAGGAAAGACGACTTCACATCGCCGTGATGGTTATCGGATCGCGTGGTGGTGGAATGAGAAGCAGATGAGCAACACAAATACTTTTTCAGAGGCACATTGTCATATATTTAATAACAAGATAAAAATTTACAAACTTTAGTATTCGGTTCAGGCCACAGACAATGAACGATCTACATCCATTAAGAGCCGAGCTTAACTGAATCGGAGCGTTTTGTAACACCGCAGCGCCCTTCTATCACCTGTCGACCCTTTGACGAACTATCTTCTGCCAAAACAACCAAAATGACGACACATGCGTGTCCAACCAGCGAACAATAATAAAAGACGAAATATGTATATCATGGTTTTCGGCACCAGCTTGCGAGAGCTATATCAAGCTGATATCAATACCTACTTACTGTAATCATTCATTATTGTTTTAAAAAAATATGGTTTTGGGATTTAGTAGTTATGTATAGATTTAGTACAATTTTTCTAAATATCTACGTAATATTAAATGAAAATATACTAATACTTTAAGTTGTAAGAATAAATAAACTATAATATGTATTAGTATAACATAGGAAACTGAAAATGTGTCATATTTTATGTTCATTTTAACAAACTGAAATATTTTGTATAGGTGGTAGGCTGGGGTCAGGACGAGAACGACACATTGTCAGAGCAGCTGACAGCGGGCTCCATGTTGGTGGTATCGGACACAGATTGCTTGTTGAGTTACGCCAGCTTTTTCGAGAACTTCGTCCACGAAAAATCTTTCTGTGCAGGCAGAAGAAATGGTAAGATGTTTGCTTTCTACTTTAAAATACATTTGAATGAACAATAAGACCCTTGATGTAGTAATTAAATACTTCTACAAACCTTAAATTGCCGTCACTCAGTTTTGTCACTTGTCACTGTCGATGACTCGTCCCAAGACATTTCTGCACCTGAAGATTCATCTGGGAACATATATTGCTTCCGGACGAACTTCAGGGCAGAAAAAGAACTTGAAAAGACAGCACTGAGCTATAAGCTTTAACCGAACGAGATGATTACAGCAGACCGTTACCGATGACAATTGATCAAGCTAAGCCAAGCATTGTAGGATAAAAGACCGAAATACGCCGAGACATGACAAGGTTATTATTCAATTTATATAAATAATCGTGTCGGAGAATATGCGGAACCAGTGTGGGGTCGATTAACTCACTGTTATCAAGTGGATACTGTCCTGAATGATGCATGCAGAGTCGTCACAGGCTGCCTCAAACCAACACCCATTTCTAAACTATACCCCTTGGCTGGTATCGCACCACCAAACATAAGACGCAAAGTCATATGCGCCGAAGAAATGCGTAAGGCAATGAACCAACCGTTCCACTGCTTGTATATTCAGATACCCCCAACACCAAGAATGAAGTCGCGAAGCAGCTATCTGAGATTCACACAACCTCTTACATACGGCCCTGAAAATGAGAGACTCCAGCTCTGGCAACAAGTCGCATCAGAGGATTTCATTACTCCAAAGGAAGGCCTCCCAACTGGTAAAAACCTTGACTGACCTGGAAATCCCTGAGCAGATTAAGAACCTGAGTTGGTAGAACAAAGGACGACCTCGAGCGGTGGGGAATTCTTCGGCAGGGAAAGACACTATTGTACGACTGCGGAGACCTGCAGATCGCCTCACACCTAAGATCCTGATCCATGTGCCCAACAAGCTGCACACCTCAAGACCTAATGCTACGCAACACACGGGGTATCGATGTTGCCAGATACAGGTCAGAAATAATTTGACGTCGCTGACACGAAGAAGAAGAAGATCGTGTCGGAAACAACAAGGTCAGATCCTGTCTGCCCAGAAGTGGGCGACGTCGATGGCGTTACTCCCGGCCATCATCAGGTCTACCTGGGTGCAGTTACTCGCACAGTGTACACTCCAGAAGGTGTGACAGGGTCCGCTCCATCCCATGAATGCGATTCTAATCTCTTTCACGGGTTCTTTCTTTTAACACTTCTATGCAGTGGCCACAATTGTTCAGAGGGGCCTCCCACGGGACTTATCAGTTGCTAACTGATCATAATCTGAATGAGCGCATCATCAAGGAGACTTAACTGTCCTCCGGTGTGATGCGGGTGTGAGGCGGGTAAAGTCCAGGGTCTGCTCCACGCCGCAGTCATCTGCATTTTTCCGTGTGTTGTTGAATAACCGTTTCCAGGGGGCACCATGTGGAGTTTCCTTCTTTGCTCCCCATTGCTCATTCTTCAATATGACAACGCACGACCCCATGTTGCGAATGTTGTAAAAAACTACCCGTAGAACCTCAAACTGGAAATCCTACCCCACACGCCGTATTCACCAGACATTGCCTCTCCGATAACCATTTGTTCCGGTCGATGACACATGGCCTGGCTGAGCAGCGATCTTCTTCTTAAGACGATACCAAAAAAGACTTTTTCCAGCTTGGAATCAGCATGCTACGTGAAAGATGGGAAAAGGTCGTAGCTGCCCATTGACAGTATTTTGAGTGATCTGAGTCTGATAATCTTCTCAAAATAAACTGTTGATTTTTATAAAAAAAAAACCCCTTATTTTCACTTCATACAAGGCATATTTTTAACCCATTATATGTTACAGTATTTTAATACCTAATTATCTTCCAGGTACCAGTGCTTGCAATGGTGACAGCGGTGGAGGGCTGATGATCCCTCGCGTGCAAGCAGATGGTGAAGACACCTATTACTTAAGAGGCATAGTATCGGTGTCTGTTTCGAGAGTAGATCGCGCTGCGTGTGATCCAAAACATTTTGTCGTCTTCACAGACGCTGCCAAATACTTGGACTTTATCGTGAATAACAAAGATGGAGTCTCCATGTTAAGAACCGCCATTGAAGAAAACAATCCAATAAATGAAATCAATGGAAACGACGTGATGAAAAACAAAGAAACAATCTCCACCATCGATAACAATGAGTCATCAGTTTTTCCAGGAATACTGAAGACAGATATTGTATCCGATAGTCTGAATAACCCCAACCAACCAAATGATTCCCAAGCTCCAAAAAATGACCAAACGATCACCGATATGGTTTCAAACAAAAAAGCCCCTGTTGCTAGGTTAGGAGGACTCCTCGGAAGGAAACGAAGAAACATTGTTTTTCTTGAATGAATAAATAAGTGATAAATAAATTATACTATTGTTTTTTACATTAGATATTATAACTAAATTTATTTGCATTTGAAAAAGAAATTATGAGAAAATAAACTACAAATAAATTGATTTCAGCTCGATATAGCCCTTGCAGGCTGGTGCCGAAAATCGATATACGATCTTTCGTCTCTTATTTTTGTTCGCTCGTCTGACTCGCATACAAAAAAGGTGTAAAACCCAATCCTGATGTATTTTAAAAGATACGTCATTTATTTATAACAACAATAAATATTATAAATAATATGTAGTTTGCTTGGTGGATGCAGCATCATCTCCATCAGCGATGGCTTATGGAAGAGTTGAACCATTCAGAAGCAGCCAGGATGCTGATTTTGTTGGACATTCTTATTCCTTCTAGAAGCCGGCAGCAGTAATTAATTCTAAAAAAAAGGTAATTCGTGTGGTGTCGACAGTATGATTTATAGAGACTCATGCGGGAGGCTTACGTTCAACAGTGGACGGATAAAGCCTGTTGATGATGATAGCAATATAAAGTCAAAAGAAATGAGCTTCAGTCAATGGCTTCGCTATCCCTCACTAAACTGCTTGAGAATATTGGTGCCAGTAGAAATGCATAATCTCAATGGTATTATAACTTTTAAATCCTGTGCCTTTTTGGTTGATTTTTTAAGAGATTTTCGAGCAAATAATATAAATTGTAATGTACTGTCTAGTAAACAAATATATCAGATATTGTTTACAGTTTTTGACTTGAATCCAATATATTTTATATTCAGTTATATAGTAAGTTAATTTTGAACATTACAATAGAAGAATAAAGCATATGAAGCTACAAATTCCATGTAAAGCTCATAACTGCTACATACATTGTACACAGTGAATGGGTTAATTACTGATTTAATCTTAATTCCGTCCAATTTGTTACAAAAAAATTAAATATTAAACAAAACATAGATAAACAAATGATTTAAATTTGTTCCAAATTTGAATTATTTAAAGATACCACATTTTACTGTAATCATTGTTTACCTATTGTAATACTGTGAATGGTAGGTATAGCTTGGATGAAAAGATTTCACCGAACAAATATGTAACATATATTGAATGAATTATTTATCCAAGACATTATTAATTTTCTTCTTCTTCCGAGTCAGGTACGTCAAATTATTTCTGCCTAGTATCTGGTAACATCGATAGCCCATGTGTTGCCCAGCATTAGGTCTTGAAATGTGCACCTTGTTATGCACATGGAGCAGGATCTTATGTTTGAGGCAGTCTGCAGCTCTCCACAATCGCACAGTAGTGACTCACCCTGCTAAAGCATTCCTCATTGCTCGAGGTTGTCCTTTGTTCTTCCAACTCCGGTTCTTAATATGTTCAGGGATATCCAGGTCTGCCAGTCAAGGTTCTTGCCAGTTGGGAGGCCTTCCTTTGTATTAATGAAATACTCTGATGCGACTTGTTGCCAGAGTTGGAGCCTCTCATTTTGGAGAGCATGAAAAGAACCTCAACACGGTGCCCCCTGGAAACGGAATTTCGGACTTCCTCCTCCGGCCAATCTTTTCAACACAACAACAACAAATTATTCTTTTTGAAGATGTCTTTCTAATAATCAGATAAAAAATGTAAAAAACCGTTGAAAAATTACTCTTAAATTAAACAGTTATATGTCATAAAAATATAATATTTATTTGATAACATTATTAAATTTTACAATATCCAATACCAAAAATTTATTAATTCATACAATATAAATAAATTTAAAACAATCTTAATGCATAGATTAAAGATATAAACCTATTATTTACTTCAAATAAATTAATATAATAACATAATTTAAAAAATGGACAATTTTTTTTAACATAAAGAGAAACATTTATATATATTTATGTGAAAGTTAATTTTTATTACCAACAAAATAATTGCACAATGCATTAAAATTTATTTTTTATGTAATGTAATAATTGCACCATTCATTGCTGAATTAAGATTTTTGAAAACATAAAAGACTTAACAATATCACTTATTTCAAAAGTTTGAAAATTGACAGACTTTCCAATTGTTTAAATAATTAAACAATAATAAAAATAAAGAAAATATGTTATTTCAATGTTGCAATTTAACAACTAATATTTTTTTTACTTAGCTTTCATACTAAAACATAAATCTCTTCTCTCCAAGATATAATATTTCATATTAATAATGGAGGGTTCCGCTGCATTTCGTCCCCAGACAATTCGTTCAACGACTAATCAGTAACGATGTGGGGTGCACGGGACATTTGGTGCACGGGATAACTGGTGTACTAAGTGTCTCGCTAACCTAACCTTAATTATTTCGTTCACGAGTACCTATTGATCTCTGAATTATACAATCACTGGACAAATAATAAGGCTTCGTTAGGTTAGGTAAGGTTAGCGAGATAGCCAGTGCACCAGTTGTCCCATACACTTAATATCCCGTGCACCAGGCGTCCAGTGCGCCCCACGTCGTTACTCAAGAGTCGTTGAACGAATTGTCTGGGGACGATAGGTCGTGACACCATAATGGACACCTACAAATCAAGATAATAATTATTTTTGTACAACAAATATATATTTTAATTCAAAATCATGTATAAATTATTAGGAAATTTAAAAAAAAAATTTAATCAAATAAGATAGATGTATAATTAACAAATATAAATAAAACATAATAAACTACTTATTTTCACCAAATAGTTTCCTTAACCTTCCAGCGGGCGCGCTGTAATAAAACTTACGACTAATGCACCTCATTGCTTCCTCCACATCACATCTATCACTTAGTCGTGAGCATCGAGCTTTAAAGTATTTGAAGGGAAGTTTCTCTCTAACCTTACATCCCAAAAAAAATATTGCCGGACAAAAGCAGAACTGTTGGATCTACTCTTTTTGGTTTCCAAAAGGAAAAAAAATACTTTCCTATAAACCCTCGTAAAAATAAATCTATAATAATTCAGTCAACATTACATGACGACAACGAAACAGTTCATTCTGATTAACATGTCGATAAAATATTTGGTTTTGAAATACTTAGTGTTGTTTCGTTTTTTGTTTAACACATTCCATGCCGCGTAGGTCACCTACGCTGTTGTTGAAAAGGGCGCCCTGTAGGTTACCGGTGACCTACATTTTTTTTTTTCGAACAAACAGTCCCTGTACGCCAGCGGTTAAATTTCAATGGAATTTTAACATTGAATGTGACCTATATGGCGCCTCTGAGTGGAATGCATTAAAAACATTGGCATGAAACTTGTTAAGAAAGTATTTTTTGGTTTTTTAAGGTACTGTCATTCAACCTTACAGAAATTCCTTAACATTTTATAAAGGAAATACCATTAACATGGAGAAAACATGATGACATAAAGTTTACGACAAGCAGCTCAAGGGAAACTAGCCAGCGCGCCCGTTGGAAGGTGAATAAATTATAGAAAAATGTTTGATCAATAACATTTTAAAAATAACCATATTTAAAACACCCAAGTGATTTAAATGAATATTAATAATATATATATATTTATATTGTAATAATTGTGACATTAAACATTATAAAGGCTAAAAGAGAAGAACACAGAATATGGAGCACCTATAACAGTTCTGGACAAAAATTCAGAAGGGAATTTTGTCAATTTTAATAGTTTTTAATATAACTTTGCAATAACCTAACTTGTAGAAATAACTGGCAGCACTGAAATAACAACATGAAAACATCAACATTTTGTAGTTGGTAGTAAAATGGCATAAAATCGATACCTCACACTTGGAAGACAAAGAGAATTTACAAGAATTATGTTTCTTTGTACAATGTTACTGATAATTCTTAATACTGCATCCAGAAGGAGAAACCTAACCTAACCTAATTTTTTTTTTGTAGTATAATAATTGTTAACCCTTCAAAGACAATTGTGTATATATTTTTTTTATTTAACAGATATTATATTTCAACGTTATTAACCACTTCCCCGGTGTTGACAATATGAATATGTGTAAAAAAATGTTCCAGTTTCGGCGCTCACACAAATAGGTGTGATACCCGAGGCACGCCCATATGAGCATTTTAAAATCATCGTTCGATTTTCAATGTTCACGCTGATACGTGTTTCATATAATTTCACGATTTCTGACATTGAAACAAAAAAATCAGGGTTTCTAAACCGGTTTTCGTTCTATTAACATTTCAATAAAAACGCTTGTTATTCTTTTAGTCTCTTTGATAAAAACTTATGTTTTGTATTTATAAGTATTTTGTGTGATAGATTATGGAATATTAAAAACATATTGATAAACATAAACAATAGGCTCACTCTTAATCCGGAAAAGACGGAAATACTCTTTATGGCCACAGCTCGAAGACAACATCTATTGGACTTACAACCCTTGGCTATATGTGGTAATGATGTCATCCCTTCTACAAGCGTCAAGCTGCTGGGAGTAGAAATTGACCAGTTCCTCAACCTTAGCGGTAATATCACAAAAACGGTGAAATCTGGATTTTTTAACCTGCGGCAGATACGGTCGGTAAAAAGATGCTTACCCAGAGACGCTACAAAGAGTTTGGTAAATGCGTTTATAGTCTCCAAAATGGACTACTGCAATGCACTGCACGCAGGCCAGCCAGCCAAACAATTAAATCGATTGCAGTCGTTACAAAACGCAGCGGCACGACTAGTCTACAACGCGCCCAAATTCTGTCACATTACTCCAATACTACACCGACTGCACTGGTTGAGAGTTTCGGCTAGAATCCAGTATAAATTATGCCTCTTAGCTTACAAGGCACTCAACGGAACTGCACCGGGCTATCGGACAGAACTTATCAAGCCTTCAGAAATAAGCACGCGTGGAGAGACACTCAGATCGGCTAGAGCAAATAGAAGCACCCTGCAGCTGACGGGAGGTAGTCCTAGCACGGTCTTTGGCAATCGGGCTTTCAGCTACGCTGCACCAATGGCCTGGAACTCACTACCGGAAAGCATAAGAGAGCTTAAAGCGGAGGCATCCTTCAGAAGCAGACTCAAGACCCACCTTTTTACTCAGAGGCAAAGAAGCGCTTTTGGAATGATCATTCGGTCATAAAAGAGCGCTATACAAATACCAATATAATAATAATAATAATTGAACTGTAAAATGAATTATATCAATTGTACTAAATAATATTCCTTTTCACTTTTTATATTATTTTAAAAAATATTATAGGAAAAAATCCAAGGCCAGAAGACACCCATAAACCATATTTTTGTATCTTCTTTCGCTTTATTTTTGCATCTCCTATTGTACCTTTGAAGAGTTAAAAAGTATTCCAACACAAGTTTGTAGCGTTTTCCTATTCCGTATATTCCACACCTTTGTGATTGTACTTGAAGTGACTCTTCATATTAGACTTTTGCGAGAAGCCTTTACCGCACTGAGGGCAGGCGTAGGGCGTCTCCCCCGTGTGGATCCTCTCGTGCTCCTTGAGGGTCTTGAGTATGGCGAAGCGTCCCTCGCAGAACTTGCACGCATAAGGTTTCTCTCCGGTGTGCACCCGCAGGTGCAGCGTCAGGCACGGCTTGGAGATGAACTTACGGTTGCAGACATTGCACTCAAACGCTTTTTCGCCGGTGTGCGTCTTCAGATGAAGCTGCAAACAGTTCATAATTATATGAATCAATTAATTCAATTAAAACATTACAGCAAGAATACTATTGATAAATATTAACATCCTCCTCTCTCTCAAAAGGTGTTACTCCGTCGCGTGGTGGCTGGATTAGGAGCAGATTGATAACACAGACTTTTTCAGAAGCACATTGACATACATTTACGATAAAACTTTACAAATTGATGGCTCGACTTAGTCATAGCATCAGGCCGAGCCACAATACTATATGCTCTCGCCGGTTGGCGGGACACGACTGGCCGCGCTCTTGATGACTCTCGCCCAGCGCCACGAGCGGCGGTCTATCTAACTAGTTCCAATATGGAGGACACATAAATGTATGACAAGCGAACAGAAATAAGAGTCGAAAGATTGTATATCGAGGTTTTTCGGTACCAGTCAGCAAGGGCTACATCATGCCGATGTCAATATAAATTAACCAATGCCATTAGAATATGGTATTGAAATCCCCGTTTAGTAAAGAATGACTCTATGTCGCTGGAATCGTCATCGGGACGCGTGGGGGAGGGATGAGGCGCAGTTGAGCAACACAAAGAACTTTTGTAAAGCACATTGTAATTTACTTAAGATGCAAGATTGACAAACTTCAGAATTCTGCCCGACCCACAAACTACTTTTGTCGAGATCCAGGCCAAAAGGAACTGCGCCGTAACACTCTCGGCGCCTTCCGACTACATGACGGCCATTTGACTAACTATCCGCAGTCACATAACATGTGGTGATTACATAATAGGACAAAGAAACAAGATGGCACCTGCAAGCACCATCTTTTATGACTCCTTAAATCTAGACATAAATCACGAACAATGAGGTTCTCAGGATAATCAAAGAAGATAGGCACCTAGTAAGAACCATCTCAGAGAGGCGAGCCCAATGGATCGGTCACATCATGCGCCACAATGGTCTTCTTCACGACATTGTGGAGGTGATGGTTGAGGGTAGAAGCTGAAGAGGGCGTCCTAGACGGGAGTATATGCAGCAAGTGTTCGAGGACATGAGTTGTAGCTCTTATGCTGGGCTGAAGAGGGTTGCGGAGGACCGAGAGGAATGGAGATCGAGATGCAAGATTCTGTTGCTGCAAACCAATCCACCGGATTGATACTAGGAAGAAGAAATGTAGACTTACCCTATCACTTTTATTTAAGTCAGATGTATCACACGAGCAACAAAAATAAGAGACGAGAGATTGTATATTGAGACTTTTCGGCACCAGCCTGCAAGGTCTATATCGAGCTGATATCAGTTCTTACTGTAGCCAAAAAATAATATATGTTTTATTTTTCTGCTGACCTTTAGTCCTGAGGCAGACGACAGCAGTTTCCTGCACAGCGGACAAGCTTGAGCCCTCGCCTTCTTGTGCACCGTGTCTGTGTGTCGCTTGGCGTCTCTGGCGCTCTTGAACAGTTTCCCGCACACCTCGCAGGGGAAGTCCCTCTCGGGGGCGTGTGTCTTGCGGTGCTCCCGCAGCTGCCACTTGGCGGAGAAGCAGCGGCCGCAGGGGCTGCAGGTGAAGGGCTTGTCCTCGCGATGCGTCCGGAGATGTGCCCCGAGCCCGGCGGCCTTGGGGAACACTTTGCCGCACTCGGGACAAAGATGGCTGCCGGACCGAGGCTCTCGCACGACGCCGAGCTCCGCTTTTATCTTTTTCCTCGTCTTTTTGATCTGAAACAAATACAATTGTCTAGAAAATTTCAAATCATTTAGAAAAAGTGGTAAAATAGAAATATAAGTTTTTTTTTTAAATATTATTTACGTTACACATAGTTTGCTGGCATTGTTTAACGTTGCCGGCGGGTATAGCTCAACGGTCAAAGCATTTGCTTGACAAGCCAAAGGTCAAGTTCAATCCCCGACGGAGATTAAAAAAAAAAAACAATTTCTGAGCTCTAAAATACCCCGGTTTTTGTGAATTTGATCCCTCACCCGTAAAATGCCAGTCATAGCCTATTAATTAAAATTGGTGGTAGACGAAAGTCGTCCCGTAAAGACCACGCATTCATAGTAAACTCCTGTAAGGATGATGCGTGAATGACGGGCTGTAGTCTACGATGTTGGCAGATCAACACTTCACATGCAGCGCTTAACCATATGTAACATGGTAAGCGTCATAGAATCCACAGATGAGACTTCAGCATCACTATCACCATCTGTCAGTACTCTCCTGTATATGTTTACATAAAAAAAATGTTACCTGGTGTTGGGTGCAAGTTTATTAACTTTATATGACATGTCTTAAAATTTTAAATACCTATAATAAATCAGTAAAATTTGCAATGCAAGCTTATACGTATTTTTATCTGACACTGAAGCGCAATTGTAAAATGTTGCTAAAAAAAATAATAAGTCCAAGGTTTACATAAACACAAAAATATGTGAAGATAAGCATAAAAATTAACAAAACACTCTTAGTGTGGATTCTTTTGCCAAGTACAAACAATCCAAAAAATATAATATAAAAAATACAGTACAAGTTAGCAAAATATAACACAACATAAGACAAAAAAAGTATGAATGAACTTCAAGGTTCGAACGAAACAAAATAATTTAAAAATTTTAAAGCGAAAATTATAACTTTTTATATTGTGATAAATAAAGTTTTTTAAATTTTTTTTTAAAGAAATATGAATTATCAATAAAATCTTGCCTTTATGTAAATTGTGCTACGTGAGTACCCAAGTTCTACCATCAGACAGAAAGAAAGATATTTATTGTAAATATAAGAAAATCATGGAAATTTTATGAACCTTCTCTGTTCTTGGCGGTGACTTTTTGGCGTGGTGCTGTATGGCCAGCAGCTTAAGGGGCTGCAGCTCGTCGTCGCTGTGGAAGTCTCCGTCGCTGACGCCCCCGTCGGAGAAGTGTTCTTCCTTAACCTCACATTTGAGCGCGGCGGATCCGGCTTCGCGCAAAATTCGGTCACTCTCCTCACAGCGCAGGCGGAAGTTAGCCGCCACATCCAGAGTCTCGCGGCAGCCGGAACATATGTGATCTGGCAGACCATCATTTGCAAATACCTGAAATGAACCATCAAGATATTCATTTGAATGAAACAGCACAACAAATACATGAAATTTAACCTTGAACTGGGCCCAAGTGGAGGATATTAACCCTTTCGCATTGGTTGTCGATATATGCCGTCTTAGATTCCCCTTTACTGCAGTGATCCCCTTTATCATCCAACATGTATTCTTTACAGGAATCTGTAAAGCATGTAATTAAATATTCTTAGGTTTCATCACAGGAGACATTTTTCTGTAAGCCGCATGTGTCAATGCCACCACATGTATGGAGTTACATAATGAACGTTTGTTAAATATAATAGATTTTTATGCATCATCTGATAGCTAAAGGATACAAGAACCAAGTTATATATGAAAATAGGTCAGAAAAGTACATTTATGCTTCAAATACTAGTTGTAAGCAAAAAAAAATGGTTTGAAAAATTCACGCCGTATTGACAGTTTGATTTGTATTCTTCTGAGCTGTAACAAAAGGGTAAAGAAGCATATTTTTTCTTTTTAAAATTAATGGATTCAAAATTTTATGCAGAGATGAGTGATCCAATATATTTTATATTCAGTTAATGTAAGTTAATTTTGAACATTAGAATAAAGCTGTAATATGAGGCTACAAATTTAATGTAAAGCTCATGACCTCTATAGATGTCATAAGCAGCGATTGGGACAGTATGTAAAAATTCACAAATAGTTTTTTTTTTTAAGAAGCAAAACCGGTCAAGAACACGGCGACCACTTAGTCTCACCGTTTGACCACCAAGTATGGAGGAGTAAATGGTGCACCTTTGCAATTTATATTACATTTAACCTGCAATCATAAAACATGTTTTTGTATTCCATATACCGTAGTGCCTACAGTCCTAAGTAATATGGTAGGTTAACCTATTACTTAAGCAAATACTCATAATTGATCATGTTGTGTATTAGATTTTTTTTTTTTTAGACTGGGTTCAAGAGTTTGATCTTTGATGGGCAGTTCGTTACATCCAATTACAAAAAAGATCGCGGTCTATGTAACGAAAGTTGATAATCAAATTACAAAATGATGTAAATGGTCATAATCAAATTTCTGTGTTTCACATTTCCGGCGTTAATTTGAATGTTTTTCGACCTGGACGGAACAACAGTTGTGTATTTTGTCGAGGATCTCGCCGTCGGCACCAAAGATTTTAAAGTTGGCGTCGTCCCTCAGGCAGAGGCGGCAAACCTTGCCGCGCTCGCCGCCCTCGGCTGCAGCCTTCTCTTCATTATTGAGCTCCTGCTCGTTTTTAAACATCTCCACCGGCTTCCATGCGAGGTTTGGCTGATAAAATGTTTTTTGTTTACACTTTTGTACGTGTCGTTTGACATCTGTACTGTGAGGATTTCCCCGATTTTAATGCTGGTAAAAAATATTTTCCCCATTATTTACAAATATATAACAAAAGTAGGTAGTAATGTGCTTAAAAGATTATTGAATACTTTTAAAAAAAAATTAATCAATCGTATTTTTTTGAAACCAAAAAGAGCGAAGAAAAATATTTTCGTTTACTATCATATTTACCAATAAAATAATATAATTATGGGAAGTCTGCCCAAGCGATCGTTTACCTTACTTTATTTAACTACAGTGGCCTTTTTTCAAGCCCCTGGACTCACGCCATCTTGGAAAGCCATAGGGAACTATACATATAATGTATTTGGCAGAACCGTAGGAGGCAGAGCTGACATGAGATGAGGCGATGACCCAGGCAATGACAAAGCTTTGTGACGGCAACTCGTGATATCTGTACGCTTCTGCAGAGCAGACATAGAAATTTTATTTAAGTTCGTCTGTAAGATGTTTGTCTTCGTTTATGCAATCAATGACGATATAAAAAGGAGGAATTTGTATATTTTTACCCAATTCCATAGGCAATATAAGTAATACATTTTCCTAAATCAAAAATTGCTTATGGTCTATAACCGTCAAATACAAAATTGTGTCAAGCTCTTACAAAAAAGACCCGCCAACGTACGACTTACGTGTAAACATCAAGATAATCCATTTATTAGAAAAACAATACGCAAAAAAACATCTTCTAAGCTTTCTTAATTTATATATAATATAATCGGAAATACTCAATAGTCGATGCTGTCGCATAAATTATAGAAATTGTGTTGAATGTTGTAGTGTTTGTTTTGTGCATCATGTCCCCGGATAGAACGGACGCTGGGCCTTCTACTGAAGAGCCCATGGAACAGGGAGGTGACGATGGAGATCACATCTCTGATGATGAAGAAGGAGGAATCCGCATAGGAGATATTTACATCCCTCCTGCACCAAAGCCAGCGTTGACTTATGAAGCTACCGGACCTCGTCTCATAATAACTGAAATTGTCAATACTAATTTTAAAAGTTACGCCGGTACTCAAAGCCTCGGTCCTTTCCACAAGGTTAGTACCATTGACAATTGTACAATCACGTTTTTAAATATTTTTATTGATGATCTTTTATTTTACACCTTTTTTACTGTTACCCGGCCTATCATGAATCTAACCTAACTTTTGTTGTTATTTACTTTATATAATTATACATTGATTAAAACAACTCACGCAAACATCGCCTTACGTCGTAGTCTATGTATTATATTTATCTTCATTTAATTTTTATTCTAATTAACTTATTTACCTGAAAAACAATGATTTGCTTAAATTATAAAGTTATACATTATTTAAATTGTAATATATATACTAAAACATTTGTTACACATCAAATTGACTTGTTATGACGCCGTTTTAACATCGTTTTCAACATGTTTTAATGTATTTTGTGCAGTATGTTTATTTTAGATTTTACTAGATATTTACACATTTTCAAGCATTTTTGGCGTAAAGTGATCATTTTATATTAATTAAAAAAACAAACTCCGATCCGAAACATGCACAATCACTAAAAAATAAATGTAAAATATATACATATTTTAAATTAATATAAATATCATAATTATGCAGTTTCACCAAGTATTTCAGCTACTAACCTTAACATTAATAATGCATATAATTCGATTTCTCATTTAACGCGGCTTTTTTCTTATTTTTCACAATGATTTATTTTCCAGAGTTTCACATCGATAGTTGGCCCCAACGGCAGCGGCAAGAGCAATGTCATTGACTCCATGCTGTTTGTGTTTGGCTACCGAGCCTCAAAGATCCGCTCCAAGAAGATCTCCGTGTTGCTTCATTCTTCACGCAAAAATCCCAATGTCACCTCTGCCACTGTTGAAGTGCACTTTATGCGCATCGTCGACAGGGTATGGCAACATTGACATCTTGTATTTCATTAATATATATGCCATTTGTATTCCTATTGCAGATTCTATGTTAATTTCAATCTTCATGCATTATATATATAATCGTGTCGGAAACAATAGGGTCAGATCCTGTCTGCCCAGAAGTGGGCGACGTTGATATCGTCCAGGGGCTAGGTCCTCTTTCGGGGAAATCCAAGTATTTCCCTCAGTTGCACTTCTCCACATGTTCAGCTGCAGGGTGGCCTCAGGTATCACCAGTTCCGTTGTCGACTGTAGGAAACTTCTTCTTGATTTGAGCCGTGTGGTTATCTTTTGATACCCAAACATAGGGTGGAGTGCGTCGTGGATTACTTTGGTGAGCTCCTTCTTGGTAGTAACTTCTCGCCGTATGTTTGGTGGGGCGATGCCCGAGAGTTGATATTCATGCATTAAGACAGTCTTTTCAAAACGTTATTTGAACTATTTTATATAAAACATCCAAAAGCCTTTAAATTGTTAATACTCAAATTCTCTGTCTTAGCTCAAATTTGTCGATGACAGCACCTTTACACATGTCGCTGATCTCACATAGTATAATAATATCTAAAAATAACATCAGATCATGAAGAATGCACATTCTTCTACCAATTCTCACAGTCTGGTACGACACAAGGCTCTGATCATCACAATATTTTGCAATTCTTTGTAAATTGAAAGTATCAAAGTCCAAAAGTATATGTACCGAGGCATTTGGAGTGTTTGAAAATCATTTTATTAATATTAATTGCATTAAATACAGAATGCTTACTTAT
This sequence comes from Glossosoma conforme, assembly GCA_022606575.1. Lineage (NCBI taxonomy): Eukaryota > Metazoa > Arthropoda > Insecta > Trichoptera > Glossosomatidae > Glossosoma > Glossosoma conforme. Next base: position 1,247,979 of record JAGTXR010000058.1, on the reverse strand, counting down.
GTAGTACACTAATGTATAAAAAGAGATATGTTATCAAATAAATCAGTATCAGTCTATGGAAGTACCCTTAGAGCTGGAACCCATGGTACTCTGACGTCACCAGATAGCTGACACCATGACGGTGTTTTTTTTGTGAAAAAAGATATGGCAGCATCCATGTTAGCTTAACAAGTACAATTGGTATGTAATTTATTTACTAATCTGTTAACCGAGGAATTTAATTTTGCTCATGTTAAAAAGAAAACACGCGGCGAGTCCGTGTAACTCGATGCCTAGATGTACTTAGTATATGATTAACAAACAAAATAAGCCAGAGCTCGTCACGCCCGTTAGAGTGTAATTTCAGAAGTGTCTTGACGGAATATATCGTCATACCCGCTACAGTTGATTTCTTGGAATAACGGAACATATTACTGAATATACAATATATACAAATATATTGCATTGAGTTGACAATTGTAGATAACAGCTGACCTATTTGCTTACTAGAAATATATTACAATCTTTTATAATTTTAGAATTAATTTTAATTAAAAAATTAATAAATTAAAACTATTTAGTTTTGATTCACAATTTATTTTAATGATTACATGTTTCGGCCTCCCTGATGACCATCTTCAATAATGAAAAAATAAAAACAGGCATTGGCTTATATAGGTATGGACAGTTAATTAGTTCCTACACACATATTTACAGGTTGTATATGTGTGCGGGTAAAACAATTGAAAAAAGACATTAATGGGTATGTGGTTTTTCTAATGTATTAAGTCATTATATAAAAATATTTTTTTTGTTTTTAATTTGAAAAAGGCATCATATAATTATAAAATTCTGTAAATATGTGTGTAGGAACTAATTAACTGTCCATACCTAAATAAGCCAATGCCTGTTTTTATATTTTCATTATTGAAGATGGTCTTCAGGAAGGCCGAAACATGTAATCATTAAAATAAATTGTGAATCAAAACTAAATATTTTTAATTAATTAATTCTAAAATTATAATTATGCAGTTTCACCAAGTATTGTCAGTTGATAACCTTAACAATCTTTTATGTCACATATTGCACACATTCCCTTTATTTCACATGGAAAGCTAAAGGATATTGTGTCACTTGAAACAACTTTTTACATCACAATTTACTTTAGGTTCATGCACGAAGCTACACTTCTTCCTAACAAAAATCCTTCTAATATCATTTAAGATGCCGATAAGAAGTGGTCACGCCAGCACACTGGATGAGAATTCTATGTTATCTTTCCATCTTGAAGAATAGACGCTCAACAAGTTTGTAGTGAATAATTTGTTTATTGTTTGCAGGATGATGAAAATGGATATGAGGAGGTTCCTGGAAGTAAGATAGTGGTGGCTCGTACGGCCTTCAAAGACAATTCTTCATTCTACACACTAAATGGGAAAAGAGTCCAGTTTAAGGAAGTCGGACGGATGCTAAAGTCACATGGAATAGACCTGGTTCATAATCGATTCCTCATTTTGCAGGTAACATAAAAAATGAATACCTATAAATTCGTATTAACTTATTTAAAAAAAAACCTTTCTTCAGTCAAAAATGAAGCCACCACTGATGCTAACAAAACTTAGTTTTTGAACTGCTCTGAAATCATGCTATTGCTCAATTAAAAATGATTAATTTTATGTGTTTTCTGAGAATCCTAGTTGCTTCGCAATCAAAAAATATTCAGTTTCTGTGCTGCACTAAAACAATGCTACTGCTTAGTAAAAAATAACTCGGTTTCAGAAGCAATATTAACAATGAATACAATATATAATCATTTGATTTGAGTTTATAGGGAGAGGTGGAACAAATCGCCATGATGAATCCCATTGGCAAGACAGAGCACGAGACAGGCATGCTGGAGTACTTGGAAGATATTATCGGAACAGTTCGTTTCAAGGTGAGAAATATATCGCAGAAAAAGGTGATACAGATGATTTTATTTTGCTTTTTTTGATATCTTTATGGTCCATCTGCATCCAAATGAATGAACCACTACAAACCAAAGTCACTAGAAGATTATTTTATGTTCTTTAGTTCAATTTATTTACTGTTGGTGTATGGTACGTTACAGGAACCCATTGGCAAGCTGAACGTACGCGTGGAGGAACTGTCTGAAGCTCGTAAGGAGAAGCTCAACCGGGTGCGGCTTGTAGAAGGGGAAAAGGATAAACTATCGGGACCTTATAAAGAAGCACTGGAACAGCTGGCTATACTCAACAATCTCACAAGAGCCCGCAACACTCTGCTGCAGAAACACATGTAAGAACAAACTTCTTCTCTAGTCTTATCGCCCATGACTGAGCATCACGCTGTGGTGTGTCGAGACTCCCTTTTATCATTTTGTCTAAGGACAATCTTAGACCAAAACTATGGTTTCCCTCACACCATTAATTTAAATCTATATAAGCTCACATAGACCATAACTCAGTCACTTTTTTTCCGTACCCTTAACGGTTGGTAAACTCTCTTGTAACTATGTTGTATCGTGTAAGCTTTATATATAATTTACATACCTACATTCAATCGCTTATATTCAATAAACTCCTCGGAATAAGGACAAATGAACCAAGAAAAAAATACTTAAATAAATGTTTTCTTTTACTTTTATATCGGATCTATTTGTTGTTTGTTAATTGCATTACACCCAGTCCTTTTATTTACTTACGCGATTTCGTTTTTATTCATATTTTTGAACGGCACCGTTACTTTCTTACACGATTAACTTGGTACTTTTTGAACCAATATTTTGATTTGTAGGAAATGATTCATTGAATTATATGATAATTTAGTTATTTTTACATACTGCATTCTTCTACTAATTATCACATAAAAAAAGGGTGAGGTGTATATCATTATTTATTATCATATAAAATATTTCTATACCTGGTATTTATTAAAACCACACCTATTGTTTTCATGCATCTTTATTTATTTGACACCAGTTTTACACTAACGCATTGTACAAGCATAGACTGTGTTATTAATCAATATTGGTAAATAAGTAACTGCGGAATAGTAGATAAGTCTATTATAATAAATATTGTGGTTTTACAATAGCCATGTGTACGAGAAGAAGATTGTCGAGGCTGATGAAGAAAGGCAGAATCAGCAGAATGGTCTGGATCAGCTGGACAGCGAGATGGCTGAACTTAAGACAGAAAAAGATGTCAAGGCCGGTGTTTTAGCACAGGGATCTAAGTAAGTATTCTTTCCTCTTCTTAATCTTTGGTCGAATAAGATACTAATACCATTGAAGAAAGACAGGTGAAGAGATGTTGGGATAATGGCAATGTTGCCAAGGATACAAACATGTACCGTCCAGCCGCTTGATTAAACATTATGAAATTGTGATCAAACAATTAAGGGTCAAGAATGCAATTAAAAAAAAAATCTGGAATTCTTTAATTTAATTTTCACCTAGCTGAATCCTTCTAGCAGAAAAATGTTCTTTTCTTTCACAATTTTCATTGAATGTACAATTACTAAATTTAAAAAAAACGTTAGCCTGCTATGAAAAATGTATATATAAAAAATATAAAACTTTTTTTGATTCAATATGTTTAGTTTTTTTTTTGTTATTGAAAACACAATTTGAAAACACAATTCAATGTTTTGCAATCTGAGGAAATACTTACAAAATAGCTCAACGGTTGTTTGGTTTAATATCTTTGAAAATGCTTACATTTGACCTCTGCAACTTTGTAAATATATTTTTTAATAGTCTATTTATTCATTTAAAGGGGGCAAACCACTATAAAGGGATAAAAAAAATGCTTAATTCGTTAGCAAATATATTCAATATTATGCTAAAAAAAATTGAGATGATATTCAGTTTTTCATACATTACAGTTGTGAATTGTAAATTTTCTGACCCTCATCGTGCACGCCAACTGTACACCGTAATTTCAGAATACTATGTATATCAGATTATAACTATATGAAATCCAGTGTATGAAAAACCCTATGACACATTTATTGCCCTGTGCTAAATATCGTCCGATATAACGTTGTAAAAACGTTCGCTACCCATATTAATTTTATCAACATAAACAAAAGCATCTCTTCTTATATATAATAAATTATTTAGGTAAATATATCACAATAAAAACAAAATAATAAAAAATATATACATATTGTTACAAATTAGAAAAAATACGGCAATTTGTAACTATAAAACTATAATATCTGACGCACGTTGAAGGCCATGTCACATTACTGCGAAAACCAGTGTTGGGGTATAGATAATCGTATTTTCGATTGTTTTTGTAAATACCTACTAAAATTAAATATTAGAATTATTATCAATTATAAGTGAATATTAACAGGTTTTAAGAAACATGTAAAACAAACTATAAATAATAATATTAATAATATGAAAATTATAAAAAAAAGCGAGCGTAGAGATAAATATTAGCACATAACTTTAAAAACACATATTTTAGTCGGAATCCGATAAAGCAGTACATTCTAAATTGTCTTCGTCACTATCAGAATCAGAACTACAACTTTCACACACATTTATAATCAGGTCCTGTTCACTTAAATTGTCAAAGCGTACATCGCGATCTCAATCTCATTGCATCTTCATTTGCCTCAAAAAATCGCATCTTTTCAGGGAAATATCCGTGCGCTCCATTATAAACATTCTTTTTTCACATTTTTTATATTTGAAGCCAATGTTTTTCATAACCTTACTAAGAGACGTCGCACTGCCTTGAAATAATCCGACTGACTTTAGAGAACCTACCAGTTTAAGAAGTGTTGGTATTTCGTTGCGGTCATAGTATGCATACACGTGATTCCGAATTGCCGCTAAATTAAAGCTATCGGGTTTTGTAATTGAGCATTTTCTCTGTTGTTTCTTATTTGGTGTTAATATTTTTTTCTCGTTCGGCGATTTCAGCGATTAATTTGGATTCAGAAAAAGAATGGGAACCAGAGAAGCAATCTTATCCCTGCGTATGATCTTGGAGAAGAGGATAAAAGTGGACCAAGATACATATATTGCCTTCGTGGACATTGAAAAAGCATTTGATAAAGTAGATTGGGAGAGGCTCTTCGATATTATGAAAGAAATTGGAGTCAAATACAAGGAACGAAGACTCATATTTTCACTTTACAAAAAAGAAGCTGCCATAATATCAATTGGAAATGTCCAAAAGGAAGCAAAAATACGCCAAGGGGTGAGACAAGGATGCTCTCTGTCGCCTGTACTCTTCAACGTATACATACAAAAATGCAATTAATAACATCAGGGAAAAATGGGCCATAGAGAGGGGTTAAAATACATGGCCAAAAGATTGATATGATAAGGTTTGCTGACGACATTGCTCTGATTGCTGAAACTGAAGATGAACTCACGGAAGCGCTGACATCCATGGAAAACATATTTAATTCCAACTACAATATGAAGATAAACAGCACAAAAACCAAAGTCATGAGAGTAAGCCGCAATGAGCAGCAGAAAATTAACATATCAATGCTAGGAGTACCCCTAAAAGATGCAAAAGAATTTGTATACCTTGGAAGTACAATCACCTGGGATGGCAGAACAAAAAAGAGAAGTCAACAGTCGAATACATCAAGCAAGGCTAGCTTTCAATAAAAAAGCCAAAATTCTTGAGTCAAAGAATATTTCTTTAGGGCTCCGCAAGCAACTTGCCAAAACACTTGTTTGGAGCATCTTAATGTACGGCTGTGAGACATGGTGCTTATCTGAAAGTGATAAAAAAAGACTAGAGGCCTTTGAGATGTGGTCGTATAGAAGAATTCTCGGAATTTCCTGGAGAGACCACGTCACGAACTATGAGGTTCTAAGAATAATCAAGGAAGATAGGGAACTTATAAGAACCATCTCAGAGAGGCGAGCCCGATGGATTGGTCACATCATGCGCCACGATGGTCTCCTTCACGATATTGTGGAGGGGATGGTTAAGGGTAGAAACTGTAGAGGGCGCCCTAGACGGGAGTATTTGCAGCAAGTATTCGAGGACATGAATTGTAGCGCTTATGCTGAGCTGAAAAGGGTTGCGGAGGACCGAGAGGAATGGAGATCGAGATGCAAGATTCTGTTGCTGCAAACCAATCCACCGGATTGATACTACGAAGAAGATTTTTTTCTCTTCTAATGAAGGTTCACCGCATTTCTCCTCTGTGATCCGAGATACTGTAGATTTACTGATTCCTAGGGCATCCGCGACCCGATCTCGAATGTTTTCAACAGACAGCAATGGTCCACCATTTTGTTTATCTCGATGAAAATAATCACGCAAACGCATGACAAATTCACGTGATTCACTGCTGAGAATAGTTCTTTTCTGTCTCTTCGGCATTGTAAAAACACAAAAATATGATTCAATGAAACAACCTATGTTTGGATACCAAAAGATAACTACACGGCTCAAATCAAGAAGAAGTTTCCTACAGTCGACAACGGAACTGGAGATACCTGAGGCCACCCTGCGGCTGAACATGTGGAGAAGCGCAACTGAGGGGAATACTTGGATTGCCCCGAAAGAGGACCTAGCCCCTGGACATGACCAAGGGTGGAATATATGGAGGTCCCTTAACAGACTTCGGACCGGAGTATGCAAGACGAGGACACAAATGAGGGCCTGGCAGTTTTACAGCGGACCGACTGAATGTGACTGCGGCGTGGAGCAGACCCTGTCACACCTTCTGGAGTGTGCGCTGTGCCCGAGTGGCTGCACCCAGGAAGACCTGATGATGGCCAGAAGTAACGCCATCGACGTCGCCCACTTCTGGGCAGACAGGATCTGACCCTGTTGTTTCCGACACGATTATATGTATAATGAAACAACTTTAACAATACTAACAATAAATATAATAATTACAACAACAAAAAACACGAATCGATCAAAAAACAACACGCTACTGAAAGTCAAACATTTGTACTGATCCGCCATGAAGCCGCCATGAAGCCGCCATGCGGAAATAGAGATGTTTATATACGATTCACTTCGAATTCAAATTCGATTTTTTTTCGAAGAAGAAGAGAAAAAAAATCGACCTAATCGAAATAAATATTTTTGCCCCATCCCTTTTACAAGGGGCAATAAATGTGTCATAGGGTTCTTCATACAATAGATGGACTATAGGATAATAGTTGAGAAAAACTTCTTAAAATATTTGATTATGTAGTTCAGAATGTAAATAAAACGACCTTCAAGACCCAATCACTTTTCTTCATTCCTTCCCCTCAAAAAAAGTCACAAAAAGATTTTTTCATTTTTTCCCATCGATATTTCTTGGTGGAATTCCATAATAACAGATATAAATAAAAGATTTTATAGAATTCATTCCATGTTAAAAAAATATATGTGGAATAAATTCTAAAAAATCTTTTATTTATATCTCACAAAAAGAGGTTAAAAACAATCCCTTAAGTGTTTTTTTTAATCTTCAAAAGCAGATCCACCCTCTTATATCAGAAATACCAAAATAGAAGGGCACATGATTTATTGTTGGTATTAATATGAATAATATTTGCAGAAAGTTTGAAAAGCTAGAGAGCTGCAAGGAAGAGCTGACAGAGGAGATCAAGAGGATGAAGAGTCGCGACGTGGCGCTGCAAGCCGACCAGACACAGACAAGCAAGCGCAAGAAGAACATTGTCGGAGTTTTGGAGCAGGAGAAGCAAAAACTCTTGGAGCTGGATCAGGTACAGTCACTAAGGTGGTGACTCCCCACATTATATTTCATCTATACCCCGTTCACTACGTTTGACGTCTATAGTGGTTACGAACTTAACATATAATTTTTAGCCTCATATTACAGCTTTATTCTACTGTGCTATTTAACTGAATATAAAATATATTGTATTCCAGTCATATAAACTATAAGCAATATCTGATATATTTGTTTACTAATTTGCATAGAAATAGAATAAAAATATATCAAAAAAGAGGCCGCATTCAAAAGATTAACCTTTATCATCCCATGTCTTGTGCAGTTATAATAGTTCACGACCCAAGCATTTTTTTGCATTGTCCGTCAAAAATGGGATCAAAAAGTATTTTTTCATTTTTATTTTAACAATAATAATAATACGTAATAACATTTCAAGTGTCTTAAATATATTACACTATTTATTGAAAAAAGGGCTGAAACAGTTACTTAAAGAGCTTCAACAAGGCATTGTGTTTCATACATATGAAAAACAATAAAATAACATTAAAAAATCATTAAAAATATGTTCATAAAATGAAATGGAATAGATTCTTCTGGAATGCGTTTAGTCTGTCCAACTAGGTATAACTTGTTTGACCCAATTCTCTAGTTTGATTTCTGATAATATGGGAGTCTGGTTGCATATTTATACATTTTTTATGGTTTTGTTGTAGCGATGTGGATCGTATTGATCTACCTTAGTTATTTACTGCTATTGAATTTTATGAACATCGATGTGCCCATCATTTCAGGTGCCAGAGAGAAGCGAGAGGGATATAAAGGATTGCAAGGAGCTTGATGAAAAACTGACTCGACAGAAAGCAACGCAGGAAGAAGAGTTGCAGACAGTAATGGCAAGCATCAGGTGAGGATATCAAAATGGCGTAGTTTATAAAAAAGAGTGGAAAATTCATCTTCTTTTTTGCGATTTTTTCGATCGATAACTCTTGGCAGAATACCAGAATATTCAAATAAAAATAAAAGATTATTTCGAAATTATTCCACATTTTTTTCTTATTATAGGACAACATGTTTCGGCTACGTCGTTTTATAATAATATATTTATAAATAATATTTTATTTTTATTTTGAAAATTCATCACTCGACGCAACCATTCTCAAGCTACCATCCACAGAGCTTTCATGTACATCCCTTAACACATTTATTATATCGGATAGATGTTACTTTTGAGTTTAACTTTTTCTACTTTTGTAATTTTTGACAAACAGTAGGCTGATAAGGGATATTTAACCTTTCCTTCCCTGTGATGTGTATCTTCTACACATTGCTTCTAATAACCATCAATATCTCTATAAGTATAATAAATACAAGGTTAAGATCTTAGGTATTCCTCCATAATATATTTACGCATTTATTTAAAAAAATTTATATATTTATAATCAGAATTTATCGGGTACATCAGAGGTATTTTGTCAACATCGGAAACAAAATCGCCATGTGAGTGCCTCGACCTTGGGTCTTGACAATGTGCGGAAAGCATGACACTATATTCGCATTCACTCTTTCATACTTCACTATGAAGGAAGAGGGAAGAGAATGGGAGTGGGCCACTCCGGCAACTATCACGACTAGCGGCAGTAGCTCTCGAGCTTGAAACCAGAGTGAGCGTTGGCAGATGGTTTTTTTAATGTTTTCAGCCAATAAATCTCAATTATTGTAATTTTTTACTTCAATTATAATTAATTAAAGGGATTAGCTATGAATGTTCTTGTTTCTATGTTTCCAAATAAAAATCGCTAATTTTTTATTGTGTTTTGACTACCCAACACCGAAACGTGCGTTTATATTTTTGCACCGTAAAGGAAAGGTATAATAAATGAATGAATTAAATAATAAACCTAAGAAACGCACAATTTCTTGTATGTATAAGGTTAGTCATACTATCGTATCATCCTTTTATGTCCATCTTTCAGATCTGAAACCAAGGAGTTGCAAGAGGCCAAGGATAAGGTGCAGCTGCGGCTGATGGAACTCAAGCGCTCGGAGAACGAGGCCAAGGAACGAGCCCAGCTGGCTGCGGCCGCTCTGAAGCTGTGCCTCGAGGGGCAGGAGAAGGCGCGCGCCCGCCTGGAGCAGCTGCAAGCCGACCTGATAGCTGCCACACAGGGCATTACCAACAACACAACGTGAGATATCTTATTCATACCCTTATTTTTCTTTAAATTTCATATATAAATATATGAAAATGCATTTATTTTTAATAAATTGCCAGAAAGTGGGAGTGTCGTGGAAGGGTTGTGATCTGTGGATTGCTGAGAAGGAATTGTTATGCGTGTTAGGAAGGGATCACTCTAAATGCCGACGTTCCGAACAATAAAGAGAAGAAATAATAACACGGTATAATGTCACGGGGAATTTAATGTCAGTAAGTAAGCTTAATATTTAAACAGTTTTAAAGGCTAAAAGCAAAGGGAGTCACACAGCAGTGATTCTCGTTGCTGAAACACTTCCCACCGTTCAAAGCTGCCCTTTGTTCTATCGACTCCAGTTCTCAGTCTGTTCATAGATTTCCAGGTCTGCTAGTCATATTGCCGGTAGGTAGGCTTTCCTTTGGGCTAATGAAATCTTTTGATGTGATTTGCTGCCAGAGCTGGAGTCTCTTAGTTTCGGAACCAGATGTGTAAGGTTGTGTGGATCTTATAAAGTCGCTTCGCAACTTCAGAAGCTTCTTTTTGTTTTTAGAAAGCTAGCAGAACTTAAAAGCAGTATCCCGGCTGCTGAAGTCGAGCTCACGCAGAAGAAGGCCGAACTGGAGGGGTTAAAACGTGAAGAGAAGTTGCTCGGTCAGCAGCTGAGGTCTGCACGCGGGCAGGTGGAGGAGATGCGGCAGGCAGCAAGCGCCACAAAGTCCCAGGGCCGAGTGCTGGATGCCCTGCAGGCCGAGAAGCGCTCCGGGAGGATGCCTGGCTTGATAGGACGTTTGGTGAGTACCGGAATACTAGCAGGAGGTGATGGAAGAATCTCATCTTTTGATACCATATTACTTTTTTAAGCATCGCTAAGCTCTGTATGTAGAATTGATTGAGCCATTTGCATATATAATTTAGACGAACAGTGTAATCCAGTGGCCCGGAAACCTTTTGAGAGATTGATTAAAAAAAAACTATTTTTAATATTTTATTGCATTAGTGGGTAAACGTGTAAGCTATTATCAAAAAAATTACTTTATTTTCGTAAAATATGTATTTATATGTATGTGTAAAAAAAGATTTATTTTTAAAAACAAACATAAATAGATGTGATTATTAATAGCTACATGTATACCACCTTAGTTTTGCTTTTTTTTTAGGTTTTTATTTAATATTTGGCAAATATGTTGGTCAACTTGAGTACAGAAATCAAATTTACTAGCATAAGTTTATTTCATATCATATTCTACATACATTTGTAGAAAATTATTTCCCGCTAAAACAGATTATAAACATTACAGCCAATAAATAACTTCTTAGGTTTTCACGGCCAGATTTGATATTGTGGCTTTTGGGTTGAGCTGTGTGTGGCAAATTTCTTTTTACCAAATAACTTCTTAGGCTTTCCATTTCGTTTTTGCTGTTGCAGGGGTCTTTTTCGGGGTTGATGACTTAGTCATCAATCCTGAAGAAGAAGGCGGTCGAAATATTGGTAAAAAGAAATTCGCCACACACGGCTAAACCCAAAAGCCACAATAACTACGTCCAATCTTGAAAATTTATGATTAGTTAATTTATAATAAGTGTGAAAATACTTTTCCTCTTATGAAAACAGAAAATATTATATTTATTAGGGTGACCTTGGGGCGATAGACTCGAAGTACGATGTGGCCATCTCCACTTGCTGCCGCTGGCTGGACAACATCGTGGTGGACACTGTCAGCACGGCGCAGAGCTGCATCGAGTTCCTGCGGAAGAACAACGTGGGCCGAGCCACCTTCCTGGTGCTGGAGAAGCAGCAGCACCTGGCTAGCAAGTGCGAGCAGCGCATCGACACGTAAGATCATGAACACTTTCTCTGTTTATTTCTGCATTTGGATACAGCTGTTCAAATTTTACATACACTCAAACCTCTTTTTGTGCGACCTTTTTTGTGCGATTTTGAAGTTATGCAGTTTTTTTAAATGCAATATTTTTCAAAGATATATTTTTGTATATATATATCATATGAACATATGTACATATGATCTCAAAAATATACAGTCGAAACTGTTAAACTACTAGCCTATACCCCAACTTGAGCCGAGTGTTACAAGGCCGACTATTCATTTGACATGAGTTCGGCTGCACACACACAGCCGGCCGGCCAAGCGGTGCATACAGTCAAACGTTAGCTAGCGTCTGTGTATAAGAGCAATTAAAAATAATGAAATTGCAATAAGAAAATCTATCATTGATGGGACCAACATAAGTTCCAAATTATCATCATACACAAGAGATACATTATTAGAAAAAACTGAACAAGCGCTCAGAATCTTTATTGAAGATTTAACCAAAAAATGAATCCCAATAAGTAGTTATTTACTTCAAGAAAAAGCACGTAAATTTTATGAAGAAATTAAAAAATTGGAGCCATCTACTGATTCATGTTCCGGGGGAAATAATTTTTTTGTGCGTTTTTGGGTATATGTTATATAGCAGTATCAAAGTTATGCGATTTTTAAAATCCATGGAACGGATCTTCCCTTTTTCTATGGATATCATAGCTTTTTTTGCGTGATTTACATGATTGAGGGTGTGACTGAATAACTACCTTTTAAAGAGAGGAGGATGTTAATATTTGATTCTACAAAGAAATGACTTGAAAGGAAGAAGCGTTGCTTATTGGCAATTGGTTTTGATGCAGGCCAGAGAATGCCCCTCGACTGTTTGACCTGGTGCGGTCCAGCGAGCCTCGCCTTCGCCCGGCTTTCTACTACGCGCTGAGAGACACCCTGGTGGCCAACGACCTGGACCAGGCCACGCGCATCTCCTATGGACGCATCCGCTACAGAGTCGTCACTCTGGGAGGAGACGTCATTGAAATATCCGGTGAGAAATTTGATCACACTGACACACACTTTATCAAATGTGCCCGTGATTGTGAAAGTGGCGTAAGTCATGTTTCATTCGTTCTGAGATATTTAAAGGTTTGTGTTTTGATGTAGGTTTTTGTGTTGATGAAACCTGATGAAAGCGACAACTTCATGTTGCATAAAATGCTATACAGTAAGGCCCCGCTTAACGCGGGGGATACGTTCCATCAAAGTAGAACGTAATGCGAAACAGCGCTAAACGAAGCTATCTTAACATGTAAATAATGGTATTAGGTGAAGATGGATAGAAAATTGGTTAGGTAATAAATTTAATAACTATGCTGTTTCTTGAACTATTTCTTCGACGTCTTCCACATTTACCTCATCTAAACCGGTTTGTTTCGATCCACTATTTATTCCACTATTTCGTCCATATCGACAGAGTGTCCAATGTCTTCGCTCTTACTTAAATCTGGCGCTGCGCAGTTTCGGGGAATCCCCGGGTTGAAATAAAAAAGCGCTAAACCAAAACAGCGCTAAACGAAACAGCGTTAAGCGGGTTACTTTGATTTTCACTGTACTTTGATTTTTTTAAATTCATGTTCGATGAAGATTATATTAATTCCCAACAATGTGAACTAAAATGAATGAATAATTCATTTTTTTTTCAATTCTTAACTTACACCACTTTCATAATCATATCCAGCTCATTTGCAGTGATCCAACACAGCTCGACATCTCGAATGTCTGTAAAATACTTTCTGTAGCCAAAAGTGGTTTTAATTTAAAAAAATCTGCATTAGAAGTGAAACTTTTTAAAGTCTAGAAACAGATGATTTTATGCACAATGCTCAAATTAATCTTATTATTTATCACACATTGATTTTACTCCTGAACAAAATTCACAATACCACTTGCTTTGTATTTACCTAACAACAGATGTTTCCTGTATATTTGGAGCCGTCGTTAGATAAGTTGTCCGCAATGCCTTCAATCTGGCTTGAAACTATTTTGTTCTAGAATAGTTTTTGTTTCTTTTTGATGATTAATTTGATGTTTTTCATTCTTTAGAGAGACTCGCACTCTTTCTGTATTTTTCTCCATTTCATTTGTCAACTCTACGTAACAAAACATTTAACATAATGCATGCACTACCGCATGTATACCATCTATATAACTGGAAGCGTTTCATTTTAACTTCAACCTAACCAATATCTATTGAAAAAAGTTACTTTAATCATTTTCAAGTGGAGCATAACCACATAGTTATATCATAATCCAGTAAGCATACTTAAGCTATGGCCATAATCTCAGAAGCTTCATTCAAACTAATCTTTACAATAAAGCAGTGGTCGGTGTTTATGGAGATCATTTTGAAAGTTTGAAATAAATTCTAAAGTGTTACGTTTAATGTTTTTAGGAACAATGGCTGGTGGTGGCAAGACCATGATCCGGGGAAAAATGGGAAGTCACGTGGCAGCACCGGAGCAAGACCCTCGAGTGCTGGCCAAGCAAGAAGCAGACCTTCAGAAGCTGCATGATAGGTGAGATATCAAATGGAAGGTTGAGATCTACATATCATACAGCATTGATTAGACCCTCAGCTTGATGTGTTGACCCAGTACATGCAGTCCGAAGTGTGGCCTGAGAGGACCAACGTCCAGTGAAACGCTAGAATCGAGTAAACAGTGCAGTGGTGACATGACAAAAGGGTTTTGATTTGGTTTAATATTGCTTCGGATTCAGTGCTGGTGCAGACGAATATGGAGTCATGGATGTCTGATTTTTTGACCATAATACCTGGTGCGATTCGCGTCAAAATTTATGTACTTATGATGTGGTTTTTATTATTACAATTCCTTATTATCGGCACTCGGTATTGTGTCTCCACTTGTGCTGGAAGTGAAGTCTTTGTAATATAACACTAATATTTTATGTGCATTTGTGCCATTATTTGTTATTGTTGTTTGTATCTATTATTAATTGATTTATAAATGCTTTGAAATAACATTTGAAATGTTTATAAATTCGAAGTTCGTAGATCGTAACACAGTGAAGTCTCTGACGGGCAGCTTGATGAGTGCTCATTTATGGAGGCGTCGAAGTAAAGAGAAAAGAGATCTCTTCCGTCTGGTTTTCTGCTTATATAGAGCCAGCTCGACTCCCACTTTGATCGGTGCACTAGTAATCAAAGTGACCTCTTGTGACGGCGATTATATCGACATATGGAATATATAAGGCAAGATTATTAGACAGGAATTAATAGCGACATTGGTACAATTGATAAAACAGAAGTCCGCCACAGTTATTTTGTTATTATTTCGATTTTTTCGATCGATATTTCTTGGTGGAATTCATTAAATCTTTTATTTATATCTGATATTTTGTTATGTCTAATTTTAATGAAGCAGATTATGTCTTACATTTTCACTTTCAATTTTGTATCAAGTATGCTTTAGTTAAATTTTTTATATTTGTTTTTCAGGTTATCGGAGATACAAGACCGCCTGCCAGCGCTGGAGCAGCGAGTGAACTCCCTATCGCAGCAGCTCAGCCAGCAGAGGTTCCAGAAAGACAAACTGCAAATGGAACTGAGGAGTCACCAGGAGCAGGCGCCCGCCCTGAAGGTCAGCCAACTTATTACAAAATAATAGATTTGAGTATCCCCATGTAGTAATAGAGTGTAAAGTCAACATTAGACAATTGATAACAATTGATATCAGCTTGATATATACCTTGCAGAGTGGTGCTGAAAACCTCGATAAACGATATTTTGTCTCTTATTTTTGTTCTCTCGTCGGACAATTATGTGTCGCCATTTTGGCTGTTTAGGTCCTGTCATCGGTGCATTATTAGACCTGTAAATGGCTGTCTGTCATTGGCGCCCCATTAGTTTTCTAAATCGCAATACTACAGGTATAGCTCAGTGGTCAAAGCGTTTGCTTTACAAGCCAAAGGTCGTGGGTTCAATCCCCGACGGAGATTAAAAAATTTAAAAAATTAAATCGATTTCTGAGCTCTTAAATACTCCGTGAATTTGATCCTTAACCCGTAAAATGCTATGGCAAGTAGCCTTAAAAATTCTAAACATAAATATTACTATTAGTATATTTACTCTATTTCTTAAACTATTTTGTTGATTGCAAATATTTGAACATATCGCGCTAGTGGCATTTTGTGTATGGCCATACGCTCTAGCTAGGGAGCTGTTATGGATTGATGATGATTGATGAATATCATTGTGTGTTTAATAGATTCAAGTGAAGGAGCAAGAGCAGCGAGTTGCCCAGAGCGTGGTAGATCCGAAGAAGAAACGGGAGTTAGAGAAGACTGTGGAGACTGAAGAAGCGCTGCTGGAAGAGGCCAGGGAGGCTTCAGCTGAGGTGAGGCTTATATTTGGGAAATTATATTTTTATCACTGGTGTAAACAGTCAAATGAAGTGAAATACGATTCACATTGGCACACATTTTGATTTGAACTAAATGTGATTTTTTAAACATTGTATTAATTTGTTTTTATTGTTAGTTTTATGTAACATATTTACTAATATAAATTGTTATTTATTATAAATAAGCCTTTTTTATGTTAAATATATTTTTTTAAATTAATAATTGGCAGTATGTCAGCTTATTTATTTCATACTTTTTTAACAATTGATAGGTAAATACAAATTCACTGCAAACATCATCTTATATGACATTTCTCTATCACAATAAATCGGAGAAAAATAAACGGTTGACGCTGGGATTCAAACCACAAACCTTTGCAATCAATGTTCATTCTGTACTCAGCGTTGGCCCACAGCCACTTGCTCTGCTCACTGAGTCGAGTTATTTATTACATTATTGATTCACATTATTTATAGATGACACTTGTTGTAAACTGTATGTATATATTATTGAAGATTTAAGGTTAATTTACTTAAAATAATTTTATTCACTCCCATTCAATTTGTTTGCTTTGTATTTGTATGTACATATTAATTGTTGAATATTGGTATGTATCTTTATATTGTTTTTAAATATAATCTAAAAATAAGACAATACTTTTCATACTTTATTTTATTGCCGTCTTGAGTTATATTTTGAATTAAAGCAATTTTGTAATACAATAAAAAAAATTTGCAGGTGAAAAAGAGGTTAAGGAAATTCACAACCAGATTGTTGAGGTTGCCGGCGGGAAGGTTAAAAATCTACAAAAGGCGATCACCGAAACAACTAAAAAAATGGACAAAGTGCACGCCGAGGTCACCAGACTGAACGTGGCTATCAAGACCAGCCAAAGGTATTATTTAAGTGAACGTTAAAGAAGCGAGGGGGAGATCCATCACGTACGGCTGCCAAGCCAAGACTGAGCTCCGCAGGTAGCTCGCTAGGGAAGGGATTTGGAGTGGGGGAACCAAGGTACGCTATAGAATCGCGGGATCCACCATAACAGCACTTTTCAGGACTATAGAGCCATGGGAACCTTATTTTACGGATTACCCTCGTATATATTTTGACCCCCACTCACTAAGGTTTTTTTCTTATTTTTTCTGTTTATTTGGGTATAAGGATGTTTAACAATATGATGATATTAGTTGGATATTATGCACATCAATAATTTGTTAATACTAAGTAAACAATATTAAAAATATAATTCAAATTATTTGTATGCTACATGGTTAAATTTCATGATGATCACCCTGTATATGTAATTAATTACATTTATATGATGGTATTATATTTTGCAATGAATTATCAATTGAATATGAAGAATAAATATTCTTTTGAAAGGATTCTAGGGAACAGTATGGGACATTAATGTTTTGTGATTTTTTTTTTCAGAAATGCAAAAAAATCTAAAGAGAAAATTGGTCAAATGGAGAAAGAGATCACAGATGCCGAAGAAAAGATCCAGACGATCATTGAAGAAAAGAGGGAACTCACGCGTAAAGGAGTAGAAGTGGCAGAGGAGCTGCAAAAGGTGAATAAAGGAAACTACCTAACCTAACCTAATTTTGCCCTGGGCAGACTTAGCTTGAATATAACAAGATTAACATGAAGATATTTATAACTATCGGTTGGCTTGAGACAGATCGCTCATCTATAATATTATGAATAGTAAAATTGTGTAACCCAAATGTTGGACGCACACAAAATTTTAAAACCTTCGATATTTTATTTATTTTCAACAGAACAGATGTTCCAAATTTATGGCGTACAGTACAGACATTAATAAATTTAAGATAGATAATAATAAATATTTATTTATTTACCTTGTTTCACGATACCTGTATGTTCTCTTACGTGATACATGTAAAAACAAGGTAAATAAATAGATATTTACTATTTCTAATGGATCTCAAAGTGAATGCTGAAAACATTGAAAAAAATATAAATAAACATAGATTATATAAAAAAAAATCTGCTTGAGATTCTCATACTTTAGAAGTGTAACTTTTTATCTTCTAGAAATATTCATTCTGTGTATAGTTGGTTGTTTCATTATTTACCACTTGTAGACACTACTGAATCAATGGCGTCCAAATTCTCCATACTGTGTCTTCACATATAGATGCATCCATATATGGGGTCGTTGCTGCCACAAAATAGATTATAGATCAAATACTCGACCGCTTGCTTCGATTTTCCTTGACTAACTACTTACAAAACTGTCTCCCTACATTGTATGTACCTCCAAGGCATCACGATTGTTGTAAATATTTAAGATTATACACTAAATAATTGTTTTAAAAAAAAAAATTATTCAGTGCCAGCTCTTGACACCATCTCATGAATATCTCCCAAACTATCGAAAAATTTCGTTCTTTTTTGGTTTGTAAAATTGTAAAATATTCATAGATATCGTTGTGAGAAAATCGGAATTGATGTATTGCATATAGTAGATACATTTTGATAAGTAAATTGTGTCTTATAATCAAGGAAATAGAGCGTATAATGAACGACTCGCCCTTAAATTAACGGATATTTTCAGGTCACGAATTGGCTGTCGGAAGGAAGCGATGAGTTCCGTGGGCTAAAAGAGGAATTAGCAGAATTGACCAAGAAGGAGAACAGCGCCAAGGCCAAGCGCCTGGAGCTGGTCAGCGCTCTGGGCCGAGCCACTAAAGTCGTGGATGACCACAAGGCGAGGATCCCTGTCTGGAAAAGAGAGGTATGTTATTTCAACACGTCATATGGTTCATTGTAACATTTTAGATATAACCTGTGGCAACTCCACGCTAACAGTGCACGCCAACGCAGCACCGGGGGGAGTCGCGCTCCAGACCTTGAGACGAAAAATCCTCATTGGTTTTAAAATTTCTCATTGAAAAAAAAAGTAGAAAAAACATAAAGACGAAATACGTTTCCTGCTTCTTTTGATGTAGCCAACATTTTCGATGAATTCTTGGAATTACGGAATGATTCTTTTTTTGCAAGTAACTTTTTTGATAAGTTATTGCTCACATAATTCTTGTTGTCGTGTGTATCATTCATACCCAAATGTAAGGATACTTTGCTTTCGAAGTTTAGTTCCGTGTGTGTCTCTACATAAGAGTATATCTGGACTTTACACGCCTCACACCGGAGGACAGTTAAGTCTCCTTGATGATGCGCTCATTTAGATTATGATCAGTTAGCAACTGATAAGTCCAGTGGGAGTCCGCTCTGAACAATTGTGGCCACTGCATGAAGTGCTAAAAAAAAGAACCCATGAAAGAGATTAGAATCGCATTCACAGGTTGTAAAGAGATGGAGAAGGAAGATAGATTCTCTCACCGAAAATATGAGCAAAATTTGTAAATGCGTGGAAATTTTTTTTACTGGCCACAAAGTCTGCATGCCGGATAGGGCCGAGGCGATTCTCTCGAACTGCATCGAAAAAGACTTCTCTTTCTAGCAAGAGGAACTGACAGTCTCAGAGAATGTGCTCTGAGGTCTGGAAGGGGGCGCCACAGGCGCAACTAGGGTTTGAAACTAACGTCATTAAAAGCGCCGTGCCCAGTCATTAATTGGGTAGACCAGTGGTATAAGAGTATATCTGTAAATGTGTATTTTATTTGACTATCCATCGCTTGTATCATTTCCATTCTTCTTTACGGCTATGAATCTTGACATCTCGCTAACCGCCAATGCAGCCGTCTAATATGTTTTGAAATTTGATCTTTACAAGCAAAGCGAGGCCGGGAACTATACATATATAATGTTCTTGGCGTAGCTATGAGAGGTAGAGCTGACATAGGTTGAAACATGGAGGTTTATTGACTTTAAAAAATGTTTTTTTTTTAATTCTTTGTTCTGGCTGCAAAAACTGATTGTAAAAATGAATTTTTGTTGACAGCTCAAATCCCTGGGGCTTGAGGCCGTTCCCCTGCCGGGCCAGGAGGAGCTGCCCCCCCTCAGTGTGTACTCTGCAGAGGAGCTGGATGCTCTCCGCGGCGAGGAGCTGCAGGCCAAGGTGGAGGCGCAGAGAGAGCGCATGGGGGAAACACGGCCTAACCTCAAAGCTATCGAGGTAAGAGAGTGAACTTGATTACTTAAGTATCACGTCCGTACGCAGAGCCATTACATACAGGAGAATACTGATAGATATAGGGGATAGTGATGCTGAAGTCTCATCAGTGGATTCTACAATGCTTACCATGTTACATATGCTTAAAAGCACTGCATGTCGAGTGTTGACCCACCAACGTCATAGCCTACAGCCTGACATTCACTCATCATCCTTATTATTATGGGAATTCACTATGAATGGGTGGTCTTCACGGGATGGCTTTCGCCTACCACCAATTTTGATTAATAGCCTATGACTGGCATTTTACGGGTACGAAAGATCAAGTTCACACTAACCAGGGGTATTTTAGAGCTCATAATTTTTTTTTTGCAATCTCTGTCGGGGATCAAACCCAAGGCCTTCGGCTTGCCAAGCAAACTCTTTAACTACTGAGCTATACCCACTGGCAAGCTTCTTAAGAAACGTTTCCGCAAACAGGTGTTAAGTTGATTACCTTAAGTCAAGTAATGTAAAATATGAGTGACTCTTACTATGTTGCTGGCTAAACGCTAGTGTAAGACCAGCAGTCAGTAGTTGGTGTTCAGCTGGTTACTAGCAGCCACTTTCTTGGCTGCAAAATATTTTTTCAGTATTTTAATTTGATTCGTCGATTGCAATGAACAGGAAATGTTCCAAACTCACATCTAACGTTTTTTATCCCTGATTAATTGACAGTACTTTCTTTGAAAAATAAATTATATTTGAAATATTTGATTCCAGGAATACAAAGCAAAAGAAGAGCTCTTCCTGAAGCGTGCCGGCGAGCTGGAAGAAGTGACCCAGCGCCGCAACCAAGCAAGAGAGCTTCACGACGAGCTGCGCAAGAAGAGACATCACGAGTTCCTGGCCGGCTTCAGCACCATCACAGCCAAGCTGAAGGAGATGTATCAGATGATCACGCTGGGGGGAGATGCAGAACTGGAACTGGCTGATTCCCTGGATCCCTTCACTGAAGGAGTTCTCTTCAGGTTAATTCTTATTCCCCTCTCTTATAAATATATATTGTGATATCCTTGTTTAATCAAAGAACGACTCTATGTCGCCGGGGTCGTCATCAAAACGCATGGTCAAGGTATGAGGAGCAGATGAGCAACACAGACAACTTTTTGTGAAGCACATTGAAATATATTTCGGTAAAAGATTGTCAAATTTCAGACAGATGACAATTTAACGCATGTAGTGGATGACAGCCCAGCGCCGAAATTATTATTGTGGCCATTTATGGAACTAGCTCTGCCGACGACAGAACCTGTCAAACAACCAAAATAGCGACACAGCATCATAGCTTTTGACTCCTTAAATATAGGCTTAGCCTAAGACTTTTATATATGCGTGTCAGATGAGCAAACAAAAATAACAGACGAAAGATCGTATATCGAGGCTTTTCGGCACCAGCCCGCAAGGGCTATATCGAGCTGATATCAATTGATACCAAGGGGTAAATTGACTAAAGCCTCAACTTTGAGATTCCTCTCGTTTATTTAAAGTAACACAAAAATACAAGAATTGAATTTAAAACTATGGCATGCGTTAATGCCATACAGCCAGAAAAAGCTATCGTAAGAAGGGACAACCTTGAGAGTATTACAATAATAAAGATTACCAGTTAATGTTAATTATTATTTATTCCATTAATGTAACAAATCATATTATTATCGGTTCGCTGTTAGATATGTAAATGGCTGTCTGTCATTGGCATCCCATTAGTTGTCTAAATCGCCACTGGGTAAATTTCGGCGCTGGGTGTCACTGACCACGGGCACCCGGCCGTGGTCAGTGACTCCCAGCGCCGAATCAGTTGTGTACCATCCGCGACGAGTAGCGTGTGTGATCGGTCTGGGGCCTGAAACAAGCAAGTTCCGCCCCGGGCCGAAGTTTGTCAAGTTTATCGTAAAAATATATGTGCTTCTGAAAAATCTATGTGTTGCTCATCTGCTCCTCATTCTCCCACCACGCGATCTGATAACTATCCCGGCGACTTAAAGTCATCTTTCCATAAAGGGGATGTTACTATTAAGTCTAATTTTATAATGATTTTCTATGCCATTATAATTGTTAGTTTTATTGGAGGTTATTCTTAAAAGCAAAATATATAATGTCTTTATTTCAAAAGTTTGACCCACACACATATACATTCTGTAAACATGTGCATGTTTACATAAGAACTAATACTTGTACATCCCTTACCTATATAATCGGCTGTCAGTTTATAGTCAAGCCATTGCTTTGGATGAACTCTATGGAGTCCGAAACATGTACAATCACTGGAAAATAATTTTGCAGTTTCATCAAGTATTGTCAGTTAATACCAACATTATTTCCATTACCGTTGGATCGTGTGTACTTTCAGTGTGCGGCCTCCCAACAAGTCGTGGAAGTCCATCTCCAACTTGTCTGGAGGGGAGAAGACTCTGTCGTCGCTGGCTCTGGTGTTTGCCCTGCACTACTACAAGCCCACACCGCTCTACGTCATGGATGAAATAGACGCTGCCCTGGACTTCAAGAACGTGTCCATTGTTGCCAACTACATCAAGGTGAGAGACTCCCATATTCATCATTTTTGGGACTATTTGTCAAATTATGATTCCTATATCAATACCATCATCATCAGCTTGAGTCCGTCCCACATAAGTCTCCATCCATTTCGATCCTCTGCCTTCCGCAATCAGGCCGCTCTCGCTATTCTTCGATCATTCTTTGCTCGACTCTCGATTCGTGCGGACGTGTCTGTAATCCTACCTACAGGATGGCTCCTAGTTGCACTTGTGACATTGCGCAGGTGCATTGGTGCTTGGACGAGCACCGATTGCCACTGGAGTGGCTCATAAAGGCTGTTGGATGCAGAAAGGAGGACACATCGACGTCCGTTGGTGTGGACTCTCCACTCAACCCAACAAGTCTCCCGTCTTCCCGAAGAAGGCGCTTGCCTCGAGCGTGTAAAAAAATGGCTACCTTTGCTGAAATTGTCACCAGTCCTCGCCAAGTCTTGCCGTCAATCAGCTGTGACAGCAGAAACTCCGAGCCTGCCGTCAATGAAGCCGCTAATAGTATTCAAGAAGCCCCTGCTGTTCCGAGCAAGGCTCCCATGGACCCGTTCTATGCCAGGACGAGTCATCATTCGAGGAACTGGACGCCCTGAATGCTCTCTCTCTCACGAGCAGTCTTTCCGGGGAAGTCTACCACTCGGATATGAGTCGCGCCTCTTCTGATGGGGAAAGGCGTTCAGCACGTCGGGTGATCCGCGGTTCTGCAGCTCCTTCAAAGAAGGTTGCCGGAGTGAAGATGGCGTATCTTCACGCCAAGGGTCTTCACCCGGATACAACAGCTGATGACTTGCAGAGGTTCTTGGCAGCGACCGCTGCATTCAATCCTTCTTGGATGACCATCAGGAGGATTATCAGCAGACGGACGCTGTAAACTTCTTTCAAAGTCGGGGTCATCGTGTCTTCGCTGGAGTCTCTCATGGAGCCTGAAGTGTGGCCTGAAAAGACCATCGTTCAACCCTGAATACGAGAGTAAGATGAAAGAATCGCAGTGAAAAGTGGTTGAAACCAGCTTAAGTGAAGATATTGACATATTTGGTGTAATATTGCTTCGGATTCAGTGCAGGTGTTGACTTATATGAAATGTTGGACGTTTGTTTTTGTAACAATAATGCCGTGTTATTTGTGTGTCATATACTTATAGCATGGCTTAGAGTCGAACTAGTTCTGAGTACGAGGTCATAGACACTGAATGTGACAATACACTTACAACGCCGCACTTATAAATGTTAGTTTGAATTAGAATTTAAAAAATATTTTGTAATTTCTTGATAAAAGATCTGACACTATTTCTACTTCTTTAATCATGTTTTATTCATTTGCTAAGTGTATTTTTATAAATTTATGTATATTGGATTGGAACTTGTGTTCTGTTAAATAAATAAATATTCTTCTTTTGTCATCAGTCCATCTTGCAGAGCGTTGGCAAATGCTTTGTTTGCCAGTTCTTGGGCGCCACTCCAACACTCTTCTTCCCCATCGACTGTTGTCTCTTTAACAGATATGCCCTGCCCATTGCCACTTAGCTGGCGGGTATAGCTTAGTGGTTAAAGCATTTGCTTGCCAAACCGAAGGTCATGGGTTTGATCCCCGACAGAGATTTAAAAAAAAAGATTTTAAATAGGATTTATGAGCTTAAAAATACTCCCGGTTGGTGTCAATTTGATCTCTCACCCGTGAGATGTCAGTCATAGCCTATTAACCGCCCTAAACACACGAACGAATGTGACTCGGGGCGCGCAAACCGGTCTATTTTTCACTATCCCGAATGACGTTCGTCGGTAAGAAAAAAACTACATATCTTAAATATTTACAACTAACTTGATGCGTTGGAGGTACATATGATGTAGGGATACAGTTTTGTAAGTAATAAGTCAAGGACAGTCGCAGCAAGCGGTTTTTTCCCTGTTTTTTGTGACGTTCATTATAATTAGTACTACAAGCAGGGGAGCGCAACACTTGCCTATTTTATCGTGATTTTCATATTTGAACTTTTTTTTCGTTTTGTGAATAAGTTTATTTTTTTACTTTTTATTACATTTTGTGAATACGTCTATTACGATTATTTTTATAGGTGAATGTTTTGAACTTTTTACTTAGTTGGGAATAGTTTTATAAGTGAACTTTTTATTGAACTCTTTATTTTTTGTGAATACTTTTATACTTGAACCTTTTATTTTTGCGTGCTTACGTCATTTTGAAATTTATTGTGAAATTTGAAATGGGATTTTTTATTGTGATTTTTTTTAGAACTTTTCTCACTTTTACATTTTTATTTTTATTTATCTACTTTTATTTCGTTTTTTTTTTTAAATATTGAACTATTTGTATTGCCGTAAAATGTCAAACGAAAAACGAATTTGAAAATGAATCAAGTGGAAGCGTAATCAAGAAACCTGAAGAGATGATGAACTGGACAAAAACTCCGTAGGCCTAGGCGCAAAGGTGTGCCTAAAACATATCATTTCCAAAAAAAGTGGCCCGTGGTTATACAAAAGCATATAGAAAAGGAAAAGTGATGGTACTGAGGTGGCGAGACAAGAAGGATGTCTTCTTCCTATCCACTGTACAAAGTTGTACAATGATTGAAGTGGCCGCCGGTAAACAAAGACTAACTGTTGCCAATGAATACAATTTTACTAGGGGGTGTTGATCATGTAGATCAACATTTAGCCATTTGACTTATTAAGCGTTGTGGAACGCATTTGTTGTCTATAAATAAAAAAGAGGAACTGAAAACAATTCCAACTTCCGGGGAAAAATCAAAATGCAATATTTGGAGAAATACTATTCCCCAGAATTTGCGTCCAAAAAAGAACCTTTGCGACTCCAAATTCATTGCGCCTTACTGAAAGGCATTCATTGATGTCATTCCACCAGCAAATAAAACAAGTGCCACAAAACGATGCGCCGTTTGCTCATTCAAAACTGATGAAAAGGGGAAAAAAGTAAAACGAGAAATGTAGCTCTATGCATTCCTTGTTTTAAGAGTTACAATACCCAAAATGTATTTTGATGTAACCATAAAATGTTACATATAAAATAAACTTTGCATTTTTTTTTTAAATTATTTCCACTGGTTTTCAACCCCCTATATTTTGAACGCTCCAAAACTGTTGTAAACAAAGCTATTGTGAGCCGATAACCTCCCTCGGATATGTTATTTACATACATTGTTAACATGATTTAAGCAAAAAAAAAAGGTAATTTTTTAGGACCACACTAGGGCGGTTAATCAAAATTGGTGGTAGAAGAAAGTCGTTCCATGAAGACCACCCATAGTGAATTCCTGTAATAATAAGGATGATTTGTGAATGTCGGGCTGTAGTCTATGACGTTGGCGGGTAGATTCTTAAAAAAAAAAAAAAAACTCCATCGGTGATCGAACCCACGACCTTTGGTTTGCAAAGCAAACGCTTTGACCATTGAGGTATACTCTCCGGCATTTACAAATAAAAACATTCATCCCCTACCTATATAATCGACTGTCATTTTAAAGTTATGCCATTGCTCAGGATATACCTGGTGGGGTCCGAAACACGTACAATCACTTATAATAAATGTGAAATAAAACTAAATATTTTGAATTTGTTATTATTAAATTGAGTTATTATAAAATTAAAATCTAATATATGAATTGTTATATTTTCCAGGAGAGGACAAGGAACGCCCAGTTCATAGTAATCTCTCTGCGCTACAACATGTTCGAGCTGGCCAACAGGCTGGTGGGGATCTACAAGACAGAAGACTGCACCAAGTCTGTGAGCATCGCCAACTGTCGGCCACCCACCAGAGTCTAGAATGAAACCTCTCCATCATCAGCCTTTATCCATCTAAACAATAAAAAATGTATAATACAGTGAAACCTCTTATAACGAGCATCGTTAAGCAAAACAACCATATAAATCAATGTAAAACACGATAATGCGATCCTTGCGAAACATTATAACATTTATTCTAATAACATTACATTCTTGTAAATTTTTAAAGATCGTAACAACCTGAATAAAGCATTTTTAAAAATCGAAAGTAGGTTATTATTTATTAATTTCTGACAAACAATTAATTATTTCTTACTAGAAATTTGTTTTAGCCGACTCTTTTAAATTTGGTGAAAATGTGACGCCGACATACTCTCAAAAAATATATACAAATAATGTCTGCACATAAGTTAAGAAAAATGTGTGTTTATATGAAACACTAACGTGCTAACGGTATGAGTGCTAAACACAGACTGACGCAATGACCCAGAAGTCCCGGCTCACAAGTGCGTCATACGTTATGTGACTTCCCCTTTCTGTATTACTCGTTATGCGAAATGTCACTCGTGAAGGGAGCAATTTTTTCACTTTTTTTTTGCTCATTATGTGAACTCCTTATGAGAGGTGCTCGTTATGAGAGGTGCTCGTTATGAGAGGTGCTTGTTATGAGAGGTTCCACTGTATTTTGAAACATGAATTGTAAACGCAACAACAGGCTGTTGACAATTGGCATTATAATGAACAGTAGGTGTCAGACTTGTTAGTTTTGCAAACTAATCGTCGATGAAGGAGATGTAGCGTCAAGATTCGTCAGCAGTTCATTTTTGTATTGAGGACTAGCGTGTCCTCCTGACGTGCCGGATTCTGGGAATGACTGTCCTGTTGGCAGCTTTTGTTAGCGCCCATTCTCGTGGTTGATTCGTATGTCAGCATGGTGTTGCCACAGACTCATTATTTTTACCTCATCATCTATCAGAGTGTTTAATGATAGATGTAGACCTCCAGCACGAACTCCACAGCTTGTGATCCATCACCTCTGCAAGTAGAATATATGGAGGTTCCTTAACAGACTTCGGACCGGAGTATGCAAGACGAGGACACAAATGAAAACCTGGCAGTTTTACATCGGGTTTACTGAATGTGACTGCAGCGTGAGCAGACCCTGTCCCACCTTCTGGAGTGTGCGCTGTGTCCGAGTAGCTGCACCCAAGAGAACCTGATGATGGCCAGGAGTAATTCCATCGACGTCGCCCACTTCTGGGCAGATAGGTTCTGACCCTGGTGTTTCCGACATAATTACACGAGGGTTATCCGTAAAATAAGTTTCCCATGGGGCTACAGTCCTGAAAAGCACTGCTGTGGCGGAACCGACGATTCTGTAGTGTACCCACTTCAAATACCTTCCCTGCGGTGCTTAGTCTTGGCTTGGTAGCCGTATGTGATGGATCTCCCCCTCGCTTCGCCCGCCAGGTGTGAGCTGCGCTCGGTGATCCGTTTTCTGTCTTGAGTCAGTTCATTGCTGAACATGAGTCTCCCCCATAGTCTCCAGTCAATGCACTTTTCAATCTTCGGCTTTATGCGTTCAGTCTCTTCTTGCTATTTGTTGCTACATGTCATCAGTTCATATATATACAGGTTGTCCTCGACTTACAAAATATTTACATCAATAATATTTAAAGTGTTTCGTCATCTGGACTTATGTAAGTACAATCCATTGGCTCATCAACAGTAGTGGAAGAAGAAGAAGCAGTATTAATCTTTTTGAAAAACATATCCAATTTTAATTGAGTTGTTTGTTGTTTTTTTTTCCCGTATATTTCTTTGTAGCAAGCGAGATCTTCCTGAATACGGCGGCTTATACTCAAAAATCTTTCATTATCCGAATCCATTTTTGCACATTTTTTGCATTGCTTGGTTAATTTGAAGGAACACTGCTTGCATTTCTTTCAATATAATTTTCAATATTCCATGACAATTTAATTTTTTTTGGTCTCTTCTTCAACCCTTTCATTTTCAATGAATAATAATTCTTCATTTGTAAGATCTTCCGAATCATATTCTATAAGTTGGTCTAAGTCTTCACGATCAATATTAATATCAAGTTTCTTGCAAAGCTCTACAATGAGATTTGTAGTGTGTTCAATTTCATTTTCTTTTTCAAATTGAGACTGAGTTATGTTTTCAAAACGTTTATTAAGCTTTTTAAGCTTTTTCCATATTCCATACATGCACGATGATGTGACCTCTTGCTATCCCTTACCAATATTTTTAATTGCTTGGTGAATATTAAAATTCTTCCAAAACTCTTTAAACGTTTTTCCCTTGTCAAGCGCTACTATTGCTTAGGCAAATGTAGTTTTTAAATAATAGGCTTTAAATTTATGTGGCAATAGCTCCCTGGTCCATGGGTTACAAAATACTGGTGGTATTAGGGGGTAAATACACGATTTCAACGTTAGGATGTAAATTTCCGATATGTGGTGGATGTCCTGGTGCATTGTCTAGTATTAAAAATATATGGAATGGAATTCCTTTCCGATTACAAATATTATTTTACTTCAGAATAAATAAATTTAAAAACCAGTCTTCAAAAATAAATTGTGTCATCCACGCTTTTTTGTTTGAACGGTAATATAGTGGTAACATATCAATATTGATTCCTTTCAGGGCTCTCGGATTTTTAGAGTGATAAATCATTAATGGTTTCAATTTATATCCAGCAATATTGCCACCCAATAAAAGTGTAAAACGATCCTTAAATGCCTTGAAGCCTGGCATACTTTTTTCTTCCTTATTAATGTAGGTACTTTGAGGCATTTTATTCCAATAGAGCGCGGTTTCGTCAACATTAAAAATTTGTTCCTTGACGTATCCTTTTACCTAATCATTGCGTCAAATGTATGGATAAAATCTTCAGCTGCCTTGTAATCGGCACTAGCTGCCTCTCCACTTATTTTCACATTTTGATAATTCGCCCGTTTTCTGAATCTCGCAAACCAACCATTACTAGCAGTAAATGTTTGCTCGTAGTTAGTTTGCTCCTTTAATTTTAGGTTTTCAAAAAGACACAGCGCCTTTTTGTCTTTATGGTCACAAGGCTAAGGGGGATTCGTTTTTTTTATCATCTATCTTCATAATCTTCCATCCAAATCACTAATAGTTTTTCCATTTCGTAAATGGGTCCAAGTTTTTTTTTTGTTATTGTAGATTTTATGGATATTGCTCCTTTAACAGCTTCACTGATACTTAGTTTATTCTTCAAAATTGTAGAGATCGTTGAATGTGATAAGTGTAGATCCCGAGCTATGTCCTTCACTCTTTTACCAGTCTCATATTGTTTAATTATTTTAAGTTTTATTTCTAAATCTGTAGTACTTTTTTTTTTGTCACTTCTACTCCGTTTGCCAGTCATTATGGGCACGATTTATTGATATTGACTTTAGATATTAAATGGGTATATGTAATATTTATATCTTATTATATTAATTGTATATATGTCCGTGTTCAAAAACACTGTGTCAACTGAATTAAGTATATGTATTTTTTTTTTATATTAATTCATAATTTTAAAACAACGAAGGGAAGAAGTGAAAAATAAACAACATTATTTGCGCACGTCCCGTGATCTACTGACCGGAAGAAGTTTTTATGGCATCATTATTGCATCATTTTTGTTTACGCATGACTCAGGTTGACACGCGCTCTGCAATACAATTTTTTTGATCGTAATTAAAAAAAAAAAAAAAAATTAAATTTTTGGTCGTAATGCGAATCGTCGTAAGTAGAACCGTCGTAAGTCGAGAACCACCTGTAATATTATATTTTGTCATATCTGCTCTAAAGCTGGAGCCATGTACAAATTGCCATCTCACAATTCTTTATTTCTTGTATAGAATACATGTAAATATATAAACTAATTATTGATCTGCATATTAGTAAGGACACCTTTTATTATAGACTATTAAAGAATAATAAAAATATAAAGAAATATAATTATACATACTCATTTTTTACAATAATGGACTGTATCAAAAAAATACATTTTTATGGTTCTGAAATAAATAAAAAGTCACAGTTATTCTTATAAAGAACAAAATATTTGGTTAAATTAATTTTCAGGTCTCTTGTTGTTGTGACGATGGTGCAGTGTTTTATAATTATCAGTTATAATAAAGTAATAAAATTCTATGAAGTTTTATCTACTTTTAAATATTATGTAATTCGTAAGCAATAAAATGGATACATATTTAAAAAAAAAGCTTTAATTTCAAACAGAGAAAAGAGCAGTTTTAATACCTACATGTAATCAAAATAGATAAATGTTTTTGTATTATATCAACTTTTATTCCATCTATTAATGTAAGTAAGGTTATTTGTTTTTTTTTGTAATTGAAAAATGATAAAAATAAAGAAGAAAAAAAATCCAACACTCTTAACATCCTCTTTATTTAAGGAAGAACGACTTCACGTTGTAGTGATAGTTATCGTATCGCGTGGTGGCGGAATGAGGAGCAGATGAACAACACAAATACTTTTTCAGAAGCACATATATTCTCGATAGACTTGGCAAACTTTCCATCCGTCGGAGATAGATGCTTTCAAGCACCGGGCCGATCACAACCCGACACTCTCGCGGTCAGGGGACAACTGACTTGTCACCAGACGCCCGTGATCGATGACACCCAGCGTCACAAGTGGCGATCTACAGAAGTAATGGCGCACCAATGACAATGCCATGTACATCACTAATGTCACCCGTGACCGGACTTGTCAAAAAACCAATATGGCGACACATACATGTGCGAACAAAAAGAGATGTAAGATCACATATCCAGGTTTTCAGCATGTTCTAATTTCAAAATTAAGAATACTTATGTCATTAATAAACAACAAAAAAAACAAATTTGTGGAGATTACCACCCTGCCTTCAGATCAGCAGAAGTCAGAAAAAGATGGTGATCACATTTCAAAAGATCAATCAATTTTATGTGAGTATTTCAGTTTATGCCTCCTTCAACATACCCATTTTTTATTTTAATCACATTACGCTTGACACTTGGATTGGCGTGTTTCGATTTGTTCACCTTTAACTTACTTAGTATGTTATTTTTTTAACAAAATATATTTTAGGTTCTTAACAACATGCTATAATTCAAAACCTTACGTGTTTGACTTTGAATCTTTGAAAAAACTCCAATCATGTTTTCGATTTTTCGATTAAATCTAATGCAATAAAACGTCGTTATTTTAACCTTCAAAAACAATAAGTACGGGAAAAGAAAAAAGCGATAACCCTTTAATTACCAAAAAAATTAATATCAATCGTACATACTCGTATATATATAAATATTATTTAAAAACTCCGTATTGCTAAATTGCTTTTCTGCAGCCTGGTACTTAATTTAAACAATGCCTCGCCACACTCGCATAATACACACAACATACGCTGATGCTATACGGGTATCCTCCCAACGACACAGACAATATAGATTAAGCACGTGGGTATCATGCTTAGAGAAAACACGCTGGCGTGACTGCTTAGCAACATAGCATGACTCAAAGATCATCGGCATGTTTTTATTTTAAAATATTTACGACTAAATATTGTGAATTTTGCATAAAAACGGTTTATTGATTTTAGATTACTTCATTTGTATAAACTATTTTATTTAAAAAAAAAATGGTTTGTTTAATATTTTATAATTGTATGTTTAATTTTTTTATCACTTATCTTATAATTATATGCATATTTTTTAAATTTTAAATTATTTGGAAGTCTATTTTCGAAACAAAATTAGAAGAAAAAGAAGAATCATGAAGCCGTCAGCCTCGCAACTTCTCTCTGGCCATAATGTTTCGACATTATTTTTTCATAAGTCAAAAAAGGTATCTCACCGATTTCTAAAAATTCCTAATGATAAAATGGGAAAAGTCAATGGAAAGTCATTTAACAATAACAAAGCAATACGCAAGTCATTTTCGAATAGCCCGGGCGTAGAATCACCGAAATTTAGAAAGGTAACATGGACAAATTGACCCAATATATCCTTAGTAGTTTTCGATAAAGGTCTCTCTAAGTTTCATTCATTACTCAATCTTCACACTTTAAATGCCACTATTGATATAGTATTATGATGTATACACTGATCACTGATGTATAAAATATGTTTTATGCTAACACATTACAGTCCGCAAATTTTACCAGGGGTACGGGCCAATTCGTAAAATTGATTGATGGTGAAATGATTACTAAGAATGTATTAAATATTAGGCACATAGTGATTTTGAAGTGACTTATACACATTAAACAACAACCTGTGGCAAGTTTTGTGTTACTCTATTAAATAGATAAGTACTTCCTACTTTTTAGTATGGATCACTCTGAAAACAGTTTATTCTCTTACTGGAATACTGAGGTTTCGCCTTCAATGAATGCTTCACTAGTTCCCAACGTGTATAAATGTTTGAAGGCAAAACTGCAGTATTCCAGCAAATGTATAAACAGTGCCCAGTATGATCCTTGTAAAAAGAAGGTGATAAGTGTTTATCTACCGTATCCTTTAGACCAGAGCTCCCCAACCTTTTCTCATCTACGGCATACCAAAGTACTTCTTTGGATTCTACGGCACACCAAAGTTCTCACCTTGAATACCGCGGCACACCAAAAGCCAAAAATAGATATTAACCTCTCCTCCCCGATGATGTCTATCGACTACACATTGCTTGTAATAACTTAAATATCTCTGTAAATATAACACACAGGGTTCAGATTTTAGGTATTCCTCCTTAATTACGTATTGAAAAAAATAAAAATATTTATTATAATAGGCACTCATCGGGAGCAGGAAATATTTTTCTAAAATCCCGAATAAATTCACCACTACAATCAAGACGCGTCAACTGTTATGAATCATTGCACCTGCCGGAAGTGTGTGCGAAAATAAAATTAAAAAATACCCAGAGGAGGCAGCATCTATACTCCTCACTCTCGCTGACGTACTAATATGAGTGAGCTAGACGGGAAACCTCAGTTAATTGCCTAGTTCGAAATGATATCGGCTCATCCATATGTCGACAGGCCAAGTCATGTTGGTATCTCTCGGAAGTTCAAGCGTGAAGGTGCGCCTGGCTGTTTGAGATCTTCGTCTGATGTTTTTCATGTTTTTAGCTATTAAATGTCAATTATTACTGCTTATTGACATCAACTATTGTAAAATTAAGCGATATCTTTGAATATTTTCATTTTTTCGAATTTCTACTCATTTTATTCACTTTAAATCAGAATGTGTAATGAGTTGACACCATCGGAACGCGCGGAAGTTTTTAGCATCGTAAGGCGAGGGTTAATTTGATCAATTTCACTTTTTTTAAGTTCACTTAGAACTTAATAAAGCAAGTACCTCGTTGTGTGTCTACATAAATAGGCGATAGGCGCTGGGAGCTTGAGGACCATTGTAAAATTATTTATTTATAATATTGCCTTATTTGATCGCGGCACACCTGTATCGGCCTTACGGCGCACCAGTGTGCCGCGGCACACCGGTCACGTAGCACTGCTTTAGACTATAAGATGCTCCGGATGATAAGACATACTTCAACTTTATAAGTTGATTCTTAGGGAAGTAAACCAGTCCACCAAGATTTTAATAACGTTATTTTAAGTTATTTTATAATTCTTGGTAAGCACTGCACTAGAGTGAAGCATTATTATAACAATATCACAATATTATCATATATTTTTTTCAGAACCAAAGACGTCAGGTTTTTAGTCCAAGTTCAACCAATATAAAGCTTAATCAATCCAATAATAACTCACCGCAGTCATCTTTCAATAAGCATCAGAGGAACGGTCACAGAAAAAAGTCGAGGAAGCGGCTCAGTAATTCCTTCAAAGGCAAGAAATCCAAAAAACAACAACAAATGATACAAAACCGATTAAGAAAAATTCTCACAAAGTCGTACGGCGACGATAGCGTTCTACTGAATTCATCTCGTGAAAACATCAACATTCAAACGGAAGAGCAACCTTCCGATAATAATAGTTCTTGCGACGAATGCACAGTTATAGAATCAATAAAAGATATTTACAAAAAAAAACGGAAATTGATTGATGACGTCATTGATTTAACATCCCCTAAAGTACAAAAAGTCATCTGCCTCGATCCTCCCAAAGTGGAGAGAATCGCCACATTGAAATCGCAAGATTGTATCTCTTTCCCGAGTAGTACGCATTTATCTTTGGAAACATCAACACCAAAACACACGGGATGCTTAAACAAGGGCGAGAATCCAAAAACGTCAAACGAGACTTTGTTTCTTGCAAAGTTATCACCAATCCGCTCGATCGAGAAAACCGATGTCAGTGAGTTACCACCGGATGTTGCGAATATGGCACCTTCCACTTTAGATAACAGCGGTGTATCATTTATTACCGTCGACAAAGTGTCTGATACGTCGCATGATGATTTGGCAGATACCGTAATTTGTAATTCAAAATACGTAAATAACAATAAAGTGTGTGAAACTGTTGACTTGACTAGAAATGCTGACGTAACCGGAATCGTCAGCTTGGACTTGACTAACGGAGATAGTCTGAACGCGTTTGAGATGCCGAGCATCGATCTTACGGTTCTAAACAACGATTCAAACTCGTTTGAAGAATGCAAAAGAAGCCTTTTTGCATCTGCTGCGGTCATGAAAAGGGTTCAGCAGACGCCGAACACTCAAAAGTCTTTCCTTCTCGACCGGATGGCCAGGAAGATCCTGGGCGAGTGCTACCGGCAGCCGGTCACTCCGGTGCGGGAGAAACGGCTGAGCAACAAGTTTGGATCAAACATCTACTGTCCTAGTAATGAGAATGTGAAGCTGACCGGATTGAGGATGGTGGTGATCGATGGAAGCAACGTAGCCCTATCGTAAGTTAATAAAAATTTAACAGAAACATTATATATTAGTATCCCATGTACACTTATTATTTTACGTCCCCATCATGGCATTAATACTTTTTATTGGCTCATTTGAATCTGCTGGGTGTAATATTTGAGTGCTAAGCCTGGCGGGCATCAGAAAATGATATATATTTAATAAGAGAACTGATAAATGTAGCCAACAAATTAAGATGATTTTTTATGGTTAACATTTGTGTTATTCTTTTAATTTTATAACATTACAATTATTTTAATTTTATAACATTACAATTATTTTAATTTTATAACATTATTTTATTTTTTAGACAATCACATGGAAAAACCTTCTCCGTTGAGAAGTTGAAGATCTGTATTGATTATTTTCTCAGGAAAAAGCATACAGTTAAAGCATTTGTGCCACGGTTTCGGTAATTATGTTCATTTTTTGACTATTCTTTCCATATCCCTTGCATATTTGTAACTTATAATCACTACAAATTGCCGCCGCTCTGTTCTGTCAGTTGTCATTGCCCATGCCTTGTCCCGAGTCATCTCTACACTCAAAAGTCTATGACATAATCCAATAAAATTAGTCTACAAAATTTGTGATTGTAAATTTTGAATAGTAGAATATAAAAATTAATGGATACACGTGAGATTTAAAACAAGACTCTTGATGATGGCGCGGGCAGTTGTCATGTGTTTGAATCCCACGCCGGTGTAATTTTCTATTTCATTGTTCAAGTGAGAGTTAAAATAACTATATTATATTTTGAGTTTATGGTTTATATCGTATTGATATCAGCTCGATATAGCCCTTGGAAGCTGGTGTCGAAAACCTCGATATACAATCTTATTTTTGTTCGCTCGTCGGACATGTATGTGTCGCCATATTGGTTTTTTGACAAGTCCGGTCATGGATGTGTCATTATTATTCTACGTGGATGCATGTCATCGGTGCGCGATTAGTTTCTGTAGATCGCCACTTGCGGCGCTGGGCTCTCGCCTACTACGAGCGCTTAGTGGCCAGTAGTTGTCCTCCGACCGCGACGAGTGTCGGGTTGTGGTCGGCCCGGTGCCTGAAAGCATGTAACTCGGCCCGGGCCGGAAGTTTGTCAAGTTTATATATGTGCTTATGAAAAGTCTTTGTGTTGTTTATTTGCTTCTCAATCCGTCTCCACGCGATTCAATAACTATCCCGGCGACGGGAAGTCGTTCTTCCTTAAGTAGAAGAGATGTTAGTATGTTATATGCAAATCAATCATTTTAAAATTTATACTTACTTGCTATAATTAAATTATTGTTTTATCATTTATCTTCAGAAATAAATGGGGAAAAAGTTCCAATCCCCGACTGCTGGATCAGCTGGAAAATGATGGTCATGTTGTATACACACCATCCCGAGAGGTTCAAGGGAAGTTCATTACTCCCAATGATGATAGGTTTGTTTAACATATTATTTATATAAAAACCCTAATGTTACTATGCCAAATTTGGCCGTGAAAACCTACGAAGTTATTGGAAAGGTTCGTCAATGATTTAAATCAGGCCTTCTTAAACTATGAGTCGCGACCCCAAATGGGGTCGTGTAGCAAAATTATGGGGTCGCGAGAGAATTAAAAAAATTAAATTTTAATGAAAAATAGGGCATATCATTTTTGTAACTATAATAAATACATGCTTTTGAGTATGTGCTAGAGGCGGAAGCCATGCTGTTTTGAGAATCAAGCTGTCATCCCTGTTGATGTTGATGGGATGTCTTTTATTTCAATGGCTTCCCTTACTAGGCGTGCATGTTTTCCTTGTGTTCGAGCCACGATTTTGGGTTCGAGCATAAACATACAAGAAAGGACAACCACAGTCCGACATGACGTTGTTTGTGGAGGTACTCTTCTTAGAACATATCCACCGTACACAATTACCCGACATGACGCTCGCGGAGGTACGTTAGGCTGACGGCTAAACTACCTCCTGACACCAACTCACAACAAAGTCATCAACCCTGAAGAAGACCCCTGCAATGGCGGTCGAAATATCGGAGAGAAGAAATTCGCCACACACGGCTAAACCCAAAAGCCACAATATCAAATCTGGCTGTGAAAACCTAAGAAGTTATTTATAATAAATACAATTTTACAACTTCTTGTGTAATTTTAATTTTAGATTTTTGTATATTTCTTAATGAATTCTAAAACTATATATTTTCATATGTATATTGTTACCTAATAAATAAATCATCAAAAAATATTTATTTATCTTTCTTTTATATTTATATGGGGTCGCCAGGAAACTCGCAATCATAAATGGGGTCATGAATGAAAAAACTTTAAGAAGCCCTGATTTAAATAATAGATAATTGAAATATGTTTTTAAAAAAATATACAAAAAGCAAGACTGTTATTCGTATTTTTTTTTAAATAGATGGAATTTTTATACCTTGTATTACTATGGATCACATTGAGCTCTGATTCACTTGATGGAAGACTGCAGTTTCGCGATCTATGAAAGCCTCTATAGTTCCAATGTGCACAAACGTACTAACGCACATTGGAACTGATGAAGCTTTCATAGATCGTGAAACTGCAGTCTTCCATCAAATGAAGCAGCTCTCAATGTGATCCATATTAAAACAAGGTATGAAATTCTTGTTTATTTACTATTGAAATAGATCTCAAAGTCAATGCTAAAAATATAAATGACGATTATTTTTTGTTTATTTTCTCTATAAAAAAATATTCTTAAAAAATAATGCATCCTACAATCATTCCAGGTACATCATTCAGTGTGCGGCTGAGTTCCGTGGCGTGGTCGTCTCCGGGGACAACTTCAGAGACCTGCTGCTGGAGAACGAGGAGTGGCGGGACACCATCGAGAGGAGGCTGCTGCCCTTCACCTGGGTCGGGGACCTCATCATGTTCCCGCAGGACCCTCTTGGCAAGAACGGCCCCACCCTCGCCACATTCCTGCGCCATGACTGATTAGATTACCTTATTCAAACTTTCTTTTCCATTGTTTTTTTAAAATTGTTTTTGTAATCGCTTGCAGAAGATAACCTGCTGAAAGCATCCGTCCTCCGTAGACTGTTTCAATTTATTTTTTATTCATTCACAACGTCATAATTTAAATTAAAAATCAAAATTTAATATTTAAAAGCGATTTTTTGACGTTTCTTTGACTCGACTGGGATGGTTGACATTGATGGGATTGTAAGGGCTGCTTCTTGAAGAAATTCAGATTGTAAACGTGAAGAATCGCACACGCTGGGAGAGTATTCCAAAGCCTGTATATACGAGAGTTGTTCAATTAGTAGTTTTTTTTATGTAAACATATACAGGAGAATACCGACAGATGGCATTAGTAATTCTGAGGTCTCATCTGTGGAATTCTATGACGCTTAACATGCTGCATATGGCTAAGCACTGCATATGGAGTGATCCGCCAATGTCATAAACTACAGCTCGAGATTCACGCATCATCCTTATTATTACAGAAATTTACTATGAATGGGTGGTCGTCACGGGACGACTTTCGTCTACCAACAATTTTAATTAATAGGCTATGACTGGCATTTTATGGTTGAGGGATCAAATTTACACCACCCGAGGGTATTTTAGAGCTCAGAGATTGATTATTATTTTTTGGTTTTTTTATTTTCGTTGGGATTCAAACCCATGACCTTAGGATTGTTAAGCAAAATCCTTGACTCAAACCCGCTGGCGGATATAGCTCAATGGTCAGCCTACAAAAGAGAATCAAAAATTGTGGAAAAGTGGCAATTTATTTCTCTCCTTAAAACAAGTCTCCTTTTAGCTCGATACACTTGAACCCGGCGATGCTCCAATTTCTTCTAACCAGTCTGAAAAATACGTTTTCTTGAGGTCTGCAAAGTAGGCCTCCGTGGCGGCGATGACCTCCTCACTCGGCTCAAGTTTTTGCGAAGCAATGACTTTTTCACGTTTGTAAACAAAATAAGTCGCATGGGGCCAAATCTGGAGAAAATGGTGGATGGGGCAGCAGTTCGTAGCCAAATTCAACCAATTTGGCCGCGGCAAGGGCGGAGCTGTGAGCCGGTGCATTGTCATGGTGGAAGAGCACTTTTTTCTTCGCCAAATGGGGTTTTTTTCTGCAATTCTGCGTCAGAATCAGCCCAATAATTCGACATTTTATATAAATTTCTAGATAATATTTTTTTCTTGCGATTGTGGCTTGCCATAGAGCGGAGAGGCTAAGTACTTATCGAACCGCCCTCGTAGAAGTGGGTTAAGAAATTTTACTGTTCGTTTTGAGTCAACTGTGTAGGGAACCTAAAATACAATTCTGCGGATTTGACGTTGATGAGTAAGTGCAGGAAGGAACGTAAAAATGATAAAAAAATAAATTACATATTAGAGTGCCACTGTGCATGTGATATACTCTGACTACTGAAATTTTAAATATATCCTGATATCATTGAAATATTTTGATATTTGTTTCTCTGTTATTAACATAGACATAGACATTGTTACGTGTACAATCATTTTAAATAATGTGTCAATAAATTAGGTTTTGAGACCATTTTGTGAAATGTGTTACAATTTTACTTAAACTATTGTGAATCAAGAGATTGTTGCCATAGTTTTTTATATAAAGTAATTTATTATTAAAACCTTGAATGTAAGCGACTCATACGGGAGGCTTAAGTTCAACAGTGGACGGATACAGGCTGATGGTGATGATGATGATGAGTGTAAGCTGGTAATAAAAAATATATATCATAATTATTTTTGATGTATTTAAATGCGACTACATTAAAATTAAACTTACCTTCAACCGATAATGAGTCAGAGAGCAAGTGCATATTACCAAAATGAAGATGCCGAGATGGGCCAGGGGCATTTCAAGAGTTGGCAATGTAATAAACATAATGACAAATATGTCCTCTATGAAGCATATGGTTATCACGAACTGCCGCAACAAAGCCCTGTCAGCCGCCATGGTCCTCGCCTCATTCCATGTCAGCTCTGCCTCTCAGATCTCTGCCAAGTACATAGTATGTATAATTCCCTACGGTCTTGCAATACGCAATATATTCGAGAAATATTTTTGGGTTGCCTTGAATTCATAAAATAAAATGATATCCCCTTTACTTAAGGAAAGATGACTTCGCGTCGCCGGGATCGTTATTAGGACACTTGGTGGACAGATGATGAGCAAATGAGCGACACAGACTACTGGTCGCGGTCGGGGGACAACTGATATTAATACTCGGGAGTCTCATTCAAATACATCAATAAGAGCTGTTTACTTATATTTTGTTATTTATAAGTTGTTTTTCTTAAATAGTTTATAATTTTTCATAGGCTTAATTTATAATTTCATTATTTTTCTTTGAATAACCAATTTGTTATTACTTCACTGATTCAGTAATTTCTGTAACTTCAACAAATTTCTCCTTTCACTTTTGTGTTTATCCCTTTGGTTGCTAATAATTTTCTTGGTGAACTTGCAAAAAAGACAAAGCAATTTTAGAGCATTTTTTAGTACTCTAATAATTTAACATAATTTTAATCTTTTTTGTGCTAGATTAAATTAGAAATAAAAATAATGTTCATTCCAAACAATTCACACTTCAGATTAAGCTAATAATTTTTTTGTCAATATATATATATATATATTTTTTTATGTAAACACATACAGGAGAATACCGATAGATGGTGATAGTAATTCTGAAGTCTCATATGTGGAATTCTATGATGCTTACCATGGTGTATATGGCTAAACGCTGCATGTGGAGTGTTGATCCGCCAACGTCATAGACTACAGCCCGAGATTCACGCATCATCCTTTATTATTACAGGAATTTACTATGAATTGGTGGTCTTCACGGGACGACTGTCGTCTACCACCAATTTTAATTAATAGGCTATGACTGACATTTTACGGGTGATGGATCAAATTCACACCAACCGGGGTATTTTAGAGCTCAGAAATCGATTAAAAATACTTTTTTTTTTTTTTTAATCTCCGTCGGGGATCGAACCCACGACCTTTGGCTTGCAAAGCAAATGCTTTACCATTGAGCTATGACCGCCGGTAAATAATAATTATATTTGCCAATAAAAAAATATAAACATCAAAAAATAAAATGTTCAAACTCGAAATTTTGATTTTGATATCATATATGATGTAAATAATAAATCTTTACTACTGTCACCTTGTGTTTAGATGAGCGTCCAATATTCGACGCTTCATCTTTTTCTCACGAGAATCGACTGTCGAATATTCGACGCTTAGTAATCAAAGGGTTATATCAATTTTGATCCCAAACAAACACAAATTCAATTAATTGATTATATAATTCAATCTTCATTATCAGATGCCATCTTCATAATTCCCCTTTGTTATTTTAATATTTGTTTTTTATATTCAATGTTTTGATGGTTAAAAAAGCTGGTTTCTGAATGTTGTCTTATCCTTCTCCTTATTTTTCCGATACTTTATACTTTTTGAGTACTTTCTCTAGAGATCCAAAGACATCAATGCATAATGATGAACTTAGTTTTATACATATTTAACGATTATATAATTATAGAGAAATAAATTTTATCAAACCATACTCTAATTTTATTGATTCCTACGATATTTATTGATCATCCCTGAACTGGAGCATATGATCCGCCTTAAAGCTCTATCAGCTGCCATTGTCCTCACCTCATCTCATTTCAGCTCTACCTCAGAGCTCCCCCGACTACATTTTATGTACAGTTCCAGCTGTAGTTAATGCTCTCCTGCGGTATCCAAAGTATATGTCCCAACCAGATCCACCTTTGCCTCTTGATCTGCTGTAGTTTTGTATAAAAAAACTGTTTCGAATGTTCAGAGATCCAGTATACTTGGGGTTGGGCCTTGAAGTGCCCAGGTGAAAATTCCCTTGTTTTAATATTAACAATCCATAATCAGGAATCCATAAATGAATATGTGTAAACACTGAAATAAAATAGTCATTGAAAATAAAACAATTAATATTTGTTTATAACCACTTGGTTAACAGTTTTTTGTCTACTAGTTTCGGTAGCACCCTATATCATCTTCAGGACAACACTACAACTCAACAATAAATACAGAAAATAGATAAACATTTAATTTGTGGGGGTGGGAGTAGGGGTGAGGGCAGGCAGGCACTGGATTGGCTAGGGGACGGAGCGATTTACTGGAAACATAGAGTTGGACGAAACGACAGTCGAACCTGGTGATTTCTTAGTTTATTGGTAGTTTTAATAGTTTTCTTGATTTCCAGAGCCTAGAAGTTGCCCAACATTTTTCCTTAACTACTTCTGTGAATAACGCAGGCCCATATTTCTTTATCAAATGAGTGATTATTACTAATCATATGATTTACAAATAAAAATAGGGATTATTTGGCATTTTTTTTATTATTTATTTAAATTCATCATTGGATAACATTTTTATGTTTACAGTAACATTTATAAAAAATATTTTTACAAAAAAATAAAAATATTCATGAATAATACATCAAAAATTAATATACTTCACAATTTTATAAAATAATTCTTAAAAATAATTAACTACAGCATGTACAAATATTAAATCATTTCTATAATACTAGGTGTTAAAATTATCTTTAAAAACTCCATTTTTAAATATTCGAAATTATAATAAAAAACCTAAGCCAAAAAAAAAATAATTAAAATCATATCTTACAATAACAATAACTGAAATTTTAAAGTGTTTATTTTACTTTGAGGTAAAGTATTTTTTTATGTAACATCACAGCATTAATATAAATTAATATTTATAAATTATCTTTATACATTATAAAATTATTATAATGTTTTCTCAAACATCAAGTACAATCCACAGGAGCAATACGAAACGTGTTGTAACAATTAATACGTTACAAGCCAAGTAGGTCTGTTGTTGAAAAGGGCGCCACGTAGGTCAGGTCATCGGTGACTTACGTTTTTTTTCGAATACACAGTCCCTGTACGCCAGCGGTTACATTTCAATGGAATTTTAACATTGAATGTGACCTATATGGCGCTTCTGAGTCGAATGCATTAAAAACATTACGTTGGCGTTAAACATGTTAATAAAATGAAACACTTATAGTGGCATTAAAACCTATGCAAATGTGCATATTTTCAAAGATTGTGTTGTCACTACAATGGAATATATTGCACGCAGAAACATACACTACTACACAGGTAAGTATGCCTGCATAGATGTGTCACTTTTCAATAATTAAGACATTTCAGACTTCATCAATAATGTAATACACAAATTGCGTCTACGTAACTTCATTATAAAGAAATCGAGACACGAAAATATATTTAAAAATATGCATCTTATATAAAAAACCGAAAAGGTGCAAAAGTAATATTTAAAATCGTATCTTAGTAATATACCATATGATAATATAAACACAGTTTCATTTCTGTGATTAACCTTTAAACGTCCAGTGGTCCCATACGGGACCGCAAATTTGCGTCGTTCAATGCCCTAGCAGGCCAATGTTTGTAATGTTTCGTCGCACAATAGATTCTTCCATGAACTTACTTTAATACTATTATTACAAATGAATATAAGCCAATTGTGAAATGAACCATAAACACTTCTGTATAGGACCGTAGGGCGTTGTACGACGCAAATCTGTGGTCACGTAAGGAAACCACTGGGCGTTTAAAGGTAAATCATGATGGTCAACAAGACCCATGTTAAAACAAGGGAAAATAACAATCTATTTCAAATGGATCACAAAATGAATACTTAAAATATAAATAACACTATCTCTTTTTCATATCTGTTCCATGATTAAGAGAAAAGAAACAACAAATAGCTGCCAGCTTGTCCATGCCATAACATCTTTGCACCCGTAGGTCCACTTGGTAACGTGTACGGTATCTGACAGAATCCACAGTGAGAGAGTAGCCTCTCAAAGAGAAGGTAGAATTGCATATTTGAGTGTTTGTCACTCAATAAGTCTTCAACGATTCGATTCTCAGAGGCGGTGATTCTAGCCAACGACATGCGATAAGCAACATTCAGTGACCCGTGCACGTTG
Organism: Glossosoma conforme; assembly: GCA_022606575.1. Taxonomy (NCBI): domain Eukaryota; kingdom Metazoa; phylum Arthropoda; class Insecta; order Trichoptera; family Glossosomatidae; genus Glossosoma; species Glossosoma conforme. The sequence continues at coordinate 1,203,459 of JAGTXR010000058.1, read as the reverse complement.
AGTCTGTGTTCAATGTTGCTTGAATGAGAGCTGCGCTTACAATGTGCAATTGATTATCTCGATTTTTTCGATCGATATTTCTTGGTGGAATTCCATAATATCAGATATAAATAAAAGAATTTTTAGAATTTATCCCACAATATATTTTTTGACGACACGTTTCAGCCAGGTCAAATGGCCATTTTCAAGTTTACATTACATTAATGATTTTCAAAACACATATACCCATCACACAATTCATATCCACCTTTTCACTCACTGTTTGCTTTATATAGAGCCAACACTCTCTTTACTAACTGACTTGAAATCGACCTGGCTGAAACATGTCCTCAAAAAATATATTGATGGATAAATATATTGTGGGATAAATGTGTAATTGTCGATAGTCAAACACTAAACAGTTGATGGTTTTCACTCCACGGCCTCTCGCATTAGCTGCTTCTTGGTCTTGTATTTGAACTCTATTCCTTGGTGATTGTACCGGAAGTGACTCTTCATGTTGGACAGCTGGATAAACCCCTTGCCGCACACCGGGCATGCGTACGGCCTCTCCCCGGTGTGCAGGCGCTCGTGGTCCGTGCGGCTCTTGTAGATGGAGAAGCGGCTGTCGCAGAAGCGGCAAGCGTACGGCTTCTCTCCCGTGTGGGTGCGGATGTGCAGCGCCAGCGTGGTCTTTGTCGGGAACTTAGCGGCACAGACGCTGCACTCAAAAGCCTTTATTCCTGTGTGGCTGATCATGTGCGTCTGAAACAGAAAATAATAAAAGAATGCAGTCCACAAACCTCATTTCTCTAACACAAGACATTCTGCACAAAATATATGTATAAAATTTCTGTAACCAAACTTTAAAAAAAAAATATATCGGTTTTAAAGTTGTGAAACTACAAAGCTTAAAAACTGTCCTGAATTAAAATAAAAAAAAAAAATATATCGGTTTTAAAGTTGTGAAACTACAAAGCTTAAAAACTATCCTGAATTCACAGTAAATTACTAAAATAAATTATTTTTTGCTCTAAATAAGTCCATAAATAACTAACCGGTGTTGTGTGTAACTTAAGGCGAGGTTGAATTTTTCATTGAAATCCTTTAAATATCATAATTAATTTATACTTTACATACTCCTGTATACATAATTAATAATAAATTGAAAAAGATCAATTTTTGTTGGTATTCCATTGCTTACAATGGGAATCATCATTGAATCTAAATATAATGTTTATATTTTTATTTGAACGACATTTTTAGCCTAAAGCATGTTGCAATGTACAATTGCTTTATACTCTTTTTTAAATTAATTTCCATTAAAAACATTTTTATATTGCAATCTATGGCACATTTTTTCGTTTTGTATCTGCAGCATTGTAATACAAAGCGTGCTATTTGTATTATATGGTTTCAATTGCATGTTTTAACGATACGGCCATGCTGAAGACTATTTGACAGATTCAAATTAAAAAAAAATGCATGTCCTAGTTACTAGTACATCATAAAATAAAAAATATATACAAATTGTGTATAGTAATGTACTAAATTGAAGAATGTTTACAATATACAAATACCGTCAACCCATCTAAGATTTGTTCTTTAGTATTACCAGCAATTTTTCATACCATATTAACCCTATTAATTAATTAACCATCATTTAAGAGGAGGATGTTAAAACAAACTAAATATTTTTTTAATAAAACTTCATGCCTTGCCTATATATCGGCGCGCCGCACTCTAGTGACAAAGTATCATGTCGATATATAGGCAGGCCGCATCAAGTGATTATCCGACAGGGACGCGCAATCCCCATGTGTTTACCAAGTTTTGTATCGTTATATACTGCGAGCAGTTTTGTATGGCCTTGTTTATATATTGATGGGCCGCACTCCAGCCACATAAAATATCATGCCGATATATAGGCACGCCACATCTAAAGGGTTAAGACTAAATGGTCCAAACCTTGCGAGCAACGGGCTAATCATCCATTTCATGAAAATGCCATAGGAGGGTGGACTGTATTTATATCGGGTTGGAGGAAGTTAAGATTATGAAATTGTACAATTAAATTATAGATAATAATAATTTAAAGTCATTACCTCTAAACAGTGTTTATCACTGTACTTCTTTCCACACAGTTTGCACTGCACAGTCTTGGATTTTTTGTGAACTATTTCATTGTGTCTCTTCACGTCATGTTTGTACCTGAAAAGCTTTCCGCAAACCTCACAAGGACAGTTCTTCCCCTCGGTATGAATCTTGGAATGTATCTTCAGCTGAGCCTTGTCCTTAAAAGCCTTTGCGCAGACTTCACAATTGAACGGCCTCTCCCCGCTGTGACTCAAGAGATGACTTCTCATGGACGAAACTCTCACAATAACCTTACCACAAATCGGACAAAGTGCCGATGCTTTTTTTCGTTTACGCTGGTGCTTAATTGTTTTTTCTTCGCCATCACTTTTATCAATATCTTTTGTTCGTTTAACTGTTTTACCGATCTTCTTTAACACGTTTTTGCTCCTGGTTCTCTTGCTGACTTTAGCTAAAGGTACGTAATCATCAGATATGTCAGAATGATTGTCTTTTACATCGTCAAGGTTATCGTCTTCATCTTTTATCGGCATGTCCATCAGAATCACAGGTTTCAGATCTTCCAGGCTGATGTTGCCGTGGAGGATTCTGTCACTCTCTTCGCACTGTTTCTTAAAGGTGTATGAGGTGTTAAGCTGATCCAAGCAATTCAAACACATCTGCGACGGAAGACCATCATTCTCGTACATCTGAAAAACATCAATTTATCATAAGTATCATAGGGCACCAACAAAGCACCAATGTGGACATGAGAGACACAACTAGAGAACGAAATGTAAATAAATGGTGACACTTCACTATTACAATAGTGTTCGGATAATGTTTCTCAGTAGCATTCATCGTTACCAGATTTAACTATTTTATAGTTAATAATGCCTTTTTTATACTTTTTATAATGACATTCTATTCGACAGACCTATTAACCCTTTTACGTGTGAAATAAGTCAATTAGTCAATGAAAAATAAAGTTTGAATATTTAAGGACGATTTTTTTATGTGTTTTGATTGGTCAGTGCTGCATTTAATCACCTCCATCAGAACTAAATTAAATAATCAATTATTATTTTTAAAAAAAGGGCAAATTTGAAACATGTGACCCACAACTCAATACATACCGTAAAAAAAAAATTGACGAAGGAATGTCGTAATACCAAACAAAATGATATTCAATTAAGTATTCGGATAATTCCGCACCTCGCACTTAGGAGCAGTGCAAGTTGGTGTGGATATATCCGCACCTCGCATCTAAAGGTTAAAGAGATATATTTTTTAAAAGTTGTATTTATCTAATCCAAAATTAATTGTTTGAGATGGGTTGAGTCTTTAGGGCATTGTGGTATTAAATATTCTTATTTTTTGATACTTATGATGCATGGTGACGTAAAAAAAACTGCAAACAACAGCACACCACCATCCGAAATTACTTAGCTTATACGCCTTAAATGATTTTTGTAGTATTTTTTATTTTGAGTAAATTTAGATCCTATGAATAGTGTAACAAATTTTAAAAATATTTTTGAATAACTGTGCAACTTGGGTATATTTTTCCACCAAAAATCCTGTGCCTCACGAGTGATAAAGATTCTATTAAGCCAGCACGGCGACCAGTCTTTCCAATATATTTATTTGTATCGTACTTTTTGTTTGGTAGTATCATCACTGCCTTTTATCACTTTACTTGTCAAATTAGATAAGCTTGATACATTATAGTTAAACGTAATTTTTTGGTTGCATAAGCTTCTTATACTACGGGGAAGTTTCACCTATGGAAGAAGAATAATACCAATATTCTTCAAATAACCTGTAAAACAAAACAGTCGAGTATCTTGTTGCAGAGCGCCGTGTCTTTGGCGAAAATGCCCACGTCTCCCTTATTCCTGAGGCAGAGTCTGCAGGAGGTGTCATCGTAGGAGAGCGCCTCGAACTCCTTCTTCACCAGGCTGAGTGGCTTGTCACCCGGCATTATGAATTCAGTTGAATTCCATAAAGGTTCCAAGATTTAAGAAATGACAACTGTGTACTGGAGCGAGTGTTTACTTCGCGCGGGACTAGCGCCACGGCGCATGCGTGCGCCGATGACATATCAACACACCAAATAACACTATTTACTTCTTCTTCTTCTAAATATTTTGCCTGCTAGGGCATCAGGTCACGGATATATTTTGCCGCAAAGTTATATTAGTGGCCAGTATCCTTGTCACGAACTATTTTAGCATCCACAGTGTATTTATTATGCATATAGTTCATATCGGACTCCAATAGAAGAAAACGAGGTATAAAAAAAAACATATAATTTTATAAAGATAAAATTTCGAAAAATATACGACTTGATTACTCAGCGTTTTTGTAGATGATTACCCGGACCTATTAAACATTTACTTTTAAATGACATGGCAGCTCCAAGCAGTTTATAAAACACATACAGCAAAATAATATATTGTTGGATTTATAAATATTTCCTTAGTTAGCAATTAATTATTCATATTATTTATTTACAAATTTACATGTTTTTTTCGTATTGAAATACGAATACAAATATAAACAAAAGTGGTTTCATACAAAGTTTTATTCTTCAAAAGTAAAAGTATATCCTTCAATTATTCTCTTTAAATTGTGAATTTTAAATTTTGTTTTTTATTTTTGTAATTGATATCTCTATATATATAAAAAAAAGTCGGGTTATATTTGTTTTTATAACTCAAGAACGGCCTAACCGACTTGGCTGAAAATTGGTGGAAAGGTAGCTTAGAACCCAAAAACGTCCATGGTATACTCGAAATTGATTTGATTAAGAAAAAATATTGAACATTTACGTAAACATGTTTTCAAACAAGACTATTGTCATTTGACAGATGTCAGTTGAAGAAAATGTTGCTATAGCCAACGCCATAACTAAAAATGACGCAATAGTAGGTATTGTAAGTAGGTACCTACGTAAGGTACGGAATATTTTGTAACAAAAAAGAAAACAAAAGGCTGGAAAAAAAAAGACAAAAACAAAATAAATATTAGTGAAAATATCAGTTTAATCTTTTATTTGTTAAAAATGTTATAACAAAAAAGCAAATGGAAAGGCATCTTCTTATTCTATTGTGTTATTTTTTATTTTTTATTATTTAACTCAAAAACTGCTGAACCGACTTGGCTGAAAATTGATGGCAAGGTAGCTTAGAAGCCTAAAAAAAATTAAAAGATACTCAAAATTGATTTGATTAAGAAAAAATATTGAACATTTACGTAAACATGTTTTCAAACAAGACTATTGTCATTTGACAGATGTCAGTTAAAGAAAGTGTTGCTATAGCCAACGCCATAACTAAAAATGACGCAAAAGTAGGTATTGTAAGTAGGTACCTACGTAAGGTACGGAATAATTTGAAACAAAAAAAAAACAAAAGACAGGAAAAAAAAGCCAAAAACAAAATAAATATCAGTTAAAATATCAGTTTAATCTTTTATTTGTAAAAAATGTTATAACAAAAGGCAAGGAATCTGACAACTAATATTATTATTGTCTATGGTTACATAGATATTTTGAAGTCTATTGGTTGACGTTTTGTTTCAAGAACTTTCGAGTTTCTGTTAGCTTAATGTGCCGATATTTGCGACCAAAACGATCGAATCTTTCACGAAAAAGCCATCATGGAACTAGGGATTGAAACATTACGAATGTAAGGCAGTGATTTGGTGGTTTTTGGCATCCTAACCTCGAATACCAACGATGAAATTGCGCGCTTTCAAGTTTGGTACAAAGCGATTTGGCGTATATTCGCAATCCCTTATCACGAACTTCATACTGCTGTTGTGCATTTGGCGGTGCATCTGGAGAATGGTCATTGGGTATATTTCACGGCTTCAAATGTTGTTCAACGTGCTGAGACACCTCCAGCGACAACATTGACAAGTCTCTTTACGATATGCCAAAGCGATCCGTTTGCACGAACTCTAGAATGGTCAAGGATTTAATCCGACATTCAAGGTATTTATTTATTTATTTTTGTACTTACACACAATCTAATTAACAGAATAACATACTACACTTATTACTTTGAATTATGTATGCTAATTCTAAAAAAGTGTTTATAAATCAGTAATTCTGTCTTTGCTTTTGATTCTGTAGATACTCGCGACCAAAACGATCGAATCCTTCACGAAAAAGCCATCATGGAACTAGGAATCGAAACATTACGAATGTATGGCAGCGATTTGGCGGTTTTCGGCATCATAACCTCGAATACCAACGATGAAATTGCGCGCTTTCAAGTTTGGTACAAAGCGATTTGGCGTATATTCGCAATCCCTTATCACTAACGTCAAACTGCTGTTGTGCATTTGGCGGTGCATCTGGAGAATGGTCATTGGGTATATTTCACGGCTTCAAATGTTGTTCAACGTGCTGAGACACCTCCAGCGACAACATTGACAAGTCTCTTTTTTCCGGGATGGGATTTAATCCGACATTCCAGGTATTTATTTTTGTACTTACACACAATCTAATTAACAGAATAACATACTACACTTATTGCTTTGAATTATGTATGCTAATTCTTAAAAAAAAGTGTTTATAAATCAGTAATATTGTCTTTGCTTTTGATTCTGTAGATACAAGGACAGATTCACCATCGAATCGGATCGTTCCAACCTCTCGAAGATGCACAGCATAAATTTGTACAAATATACTTCAATGACAATATGGAGGAAGAACTTGATCGAGGTCTACAAAGTCGTGATCAGAGCGGATAAACGACTATCTGGTACACACGTCGTGATACTGGGCAACTACAACAGATATCTGAAACACGTCGTTCATATGACACGTTGCAATACCCACTGATGTTTTGGCAAGGAGAAGATGGATATTATTTCAATATCAAAATGAAAAATCCATTGAATAGTGAGTAATCAATATATATATAATCAATATCATAGTTTTGATTCCGTCATGACATACATTTTTCAGTGCTTGGTTTTGCTTTAGGTTTCCAATAAATGACCAATTACACTGCTTATTACCAGGAAAATAACAGACTTAAAGATTAAGATGTTTTTTAGAGAAAATTGGACAAATAACCGGCAAACGATTTAAAATCATTTATCTTCACCCCTTTATAATTATGCTACAAATATGGATGTTAGCTTTACATACAAAATTAAAAATCTATTGTCTTAATTTCAGGTGAAGAAACTACCAAGAATCTAAGCTCGATGAATTATAACGCATATCGTTTGACGATTCGTCGAAATGCTGACAACTACTTGCTGAAGTTTCGTCGATTACTGCAATAGAATTCAACCAGACCAAATATATGATATCATATGTACCGAAAAATTCAACTTAATAAAATCCAAAATCTGCTCATTTATTGCCTTTCGGGTGAAACAAAGTTCACCGGGTCAGCTAGTTTATAATAAAAAAATTAATCGCATACATTGTCCAATTCAATGCTTAGAAATTAAAATGTAATACATATATCTAATAATTTTTATTAGATATATTACATTGGTATTTTATTAGATATATTACAATGAATTATCATTGATTCAAAAACAATTGTTTAATCATGTATTGTTTATTTGTCTTTAATATAAAATATGTTTATTATTAAATTCATCTCATATCGATTTTATTTTTTATTTTTGAATGAAATTAATTGATTGACTTCTTAGGTTTTAACGGCCAGATTTCGTATTACGGCTTTTGGGTTTAGCCGTGTGTGGCGAATTATTTTCATCCAATATTTCAACCGCTATTGCAGGGGTCTTCTTCAGGGTTGATGATTTGTGATGAGTTGGTGTCTGGAGGTAGTTTAGTCGTCAGCCAAACGTACCTCCAAGAGGTCATGTCGAAGAGTTTTGTACGGTGGGTATGTTCCAAGGAGCATACTTCCACGAACGTCATGTCGGATTGTGGTTGTCCTTGCTTTTATGTGCAGGTTTTTGAGTATGAGCTAGAGGTGGAAGCTATGCTGTTTTGAGAATCAAACCGTCATCCCTGTTGATGTTGATGGGATGTCTTTTAATTTTAATGGCTTCCCTTACTAGGCGTACATATTTTCCTTGCGTTCGAGCCACGATTTCCGGTTTGAATAAAAACTTATATCCCGTGTCAGCTAGATGCTCTGCCAGTGCTGACACCATTGGGTGGCCTAGTCTGCACGATCTCTCATGCTCACTTATTCGTTTGGCAATGGTCAATCCAAAGTTCAAAAAAATTGCAAAATATTAGATTTTTCAACGGAAAGTGACAGCAGCGAATAATTATAATAAGTGCATATAATTATGCATGCAAACACAGCAATCTGTTTCTCATTGTATTTTAATAATCAAAGAAGAAATAGAGAAGAAAAAATCACGAATTCGAAGAACAGTTTTTTCATATATCTCTTCGTTTTTGATATTTTTTTAATGTAATATTTTGATTTCTGTAATCAATTCATGGAATTATATGAGAGTTGGGTTTTTAACGCACCACTTTCTGGAATCAGTGTATCGCGTAAAAAAGGATGGGAATCTTGCGAAGTTAGGTTTCGACCAAAAACCCTCATAAGCTGTTATAATTTCCATCCAGATTTTTAAATATAGGAACTGAATTCAAGACAAAGGTGCAGTAAAATGACCACAATTTTTATTATCAAAACGCGATAGTGAAACAAAAAACATCAAAAGTAAGCTCTTTATTATCAAATCATAGTAAAATTAACATTAAAATTTTAAGAAAACTACCAATATCTCATCTATATATATACAAAATAGTTTTTTTTGGCAATGCAATAATTTAAGAAGTATAACACTTTAAATTTAAGTATAAATACGAGAGTAGGCAATGAATCCAAGAATAATCTGTGAAAATATATTACAAACAAAAATATTGTTAAGATGCAGCCGCTCTTGGGTAGTCGTGGTGCATGGCGGCCTCGTCGTCATGGAAGCACGAGCACGGACCGTTTTCTGAAAATTCAAAATAAATGAAACAAGGAAAAGGCAGTCGTTTGTTCTATAAATTAATATCTGTAAAATTAATTTGTGTGTATAAAATGTGCGTTAAAACAATACATATACAATCTTCTTCGTAGTATCAATCCGGTGGATTGGTTTGCAGCAACAGAATCTTGCATCTCGATCTTCGTTCCTCTCGGTCCTCCGCAACCCTTTTCAGCTCAGCATAAGTGTATACAATATTTCTGCTCTAAAGGGGCCTAAAATAGCGTAATGCGGGAAAAGTAAAACATTATCTTCTTTAAATTCCAATTCCTTGCTTTGGTCTGCGACCTGAAGTTCGCTGATGACGCAGTCATCAAAGAACATTCCACTGCAGATCTGCTGAACATCATCGACGAGCTTACAAGCAAAATCTCTGCAACTGGGCTTACGAATTAATACTGATATCAGCTCCATATAGCCCTTGCAGGCTGGTGCCGAAAAGCCTTGATTGGCTCGTCGGATGCACACACACGCCACTATATTAATAGTCGGCGCTGCGCTGTCAGCGACTACGGGCGCTAAGTGGCCAGTCTCGAGTTGTGAGTGTCTGTCCGGGGCGTGACGATATGGCATTGTCGGTCCCGGCGGATGACCTAAAGTTTGCCAATCTTTTAATAAAATATATGTCCATGTGGTTTTGAAAAAGTATTTGCGTTGCTCATCTGCTCAAAAACAAATAAAATGACATATGCAAACGCCGTGTATTTTAGATAAAATTAAGACTAACATTATTATTAGACGTGCATGTCAGGCGAGCGAACGAAAATAAGTAGACAAAATAGTTTATCGAGGTTTTTCGACATCAGCCTAAAAGAGCTATATCAAGTTGATATCAATATGAAGAACAAGATCACTGTCTGTACCTTCTTCGTCGTCACATTCTTCGCCCGGAGGCAGGTACGAGGCTCCGTAGACGGTGTTGGTGTCCATGGGCATCCTCGGCGGGCAGTAGCTGGCCTTGGGGGGCATCCATCGCTTGTTCACCGCGTTCGGTCGATAGCTGAGTCTGTTGACAGTGGCACAGTCCATGCGGGCGCCCGACTTGCTGTACACGCTCACGGGGGCGTAGGACCTGGGCACCTGCTGCGCCCCGGGCGAAGGGTACGAGAGACGATTCACAGTCTTGTCTGAAAGCATTACAACCAATATTAAAAAGCACCAGACTAATTAACATTATAGTGGATCCATATAAGAACGATAAATGTTTTAAAAAAATGTGCGTGAGAGACTTTGTACAGAGATACTCGATGATATTTTAAATTTTTGTACAAAATTTGACTCAGTCGAGACAACGATTTCTCAAAAACCTGTCCAAACTTTGATATGTTACGTGTAAACGTTTAATAACCACAATTTAAAGAGAAGTTTCTTATGGTTTATTTAGTTTAGACCAAACGAACATAAACACAGAGCACGTGCAAGCATTTTTTTTATTTCGTGCCTTAGGCCCCCGGGCCGGTCGCCTTGTACCTGCTCCCCTTCGGAGCACTTACCAAGGCACTGTATTCAGAGTACTTTCTCCTTATACAAGTAACGGGCTTTGGTGAGCAACACCAAACGTGGGTGCAAAAGTTAGTAGTTCAGACGTTAAAATTTGGACTTTTTGACTTCTTCGCTGAAGGTCGCCGCGTATACAGAAAAGGCATGGTAGTTGGACTCCGTAGCGATGAGGTTAACATAACCAACCGATCCAGGCTTTTCTTGGATTGCGCTAAAGAGCCTTTCACTACTTAAATCTAATATTGGGCAATGCCACAGAACATGTTCAGCGTCCTGCAAGGGGCTGCCACATGGACAGTCTGACTCTGGACTATCAACGAGGCTAATCTTGAACAGTTTAGCCTTGTTGTCGTAGCCTGAAATTGCCGTGACCAGTCTTTAATTGACTAGTCCAATGGTTTGTAATTAGCCACGGCATCTCCATTCTATCTAGGACGGAAGGAAAGAAGGAATATGTGTGTCTACCCTTGAGCGAGGTCGACCATCTGCTCTGCCACGTGCAAGCATATAAATGGTTTTGTTTTTACCTGCGACGTTAGTAACTAAATTAACTAAATTAGTAAGAAATTCGCACCACAAGACAGACTACGGATTTTCCGTTTACACCGAGAATAACACTCAGAAAATTTGTTTGAAAATTTGAAAACAGTTTGAAATATTGGAGCAAAAATCCGATTATCACGTTTCCCTGTTAAAAAACCAGGAACTACTTGGCGTATTAAGTACCTACATAATCACATTAACGAAATTTTATTTTTTAGTTTCAGTAAAACATGTATAAATTAAAGAAAACTATTTAAAAAAATATGGTTATTTTTTTATTATTTTTGTAAGCATTTTTGATATTTTGCAGGCTTTTCTCTTAGTGATTCTGCTAGTGCTCAAATTTCTCACTTTCATGATATATGCGGTGATTAAAGCTTTTGCTTGGCAAGCTGAAGGTCATGAGTTCGATCCCCCCCGGAGATATATATATATATATTAATCGATTTTTGAGCTTTAAAAACCCGGTTGATGTGAATTTGATCCGTCACCCATAAAATGCCAGTCATAGCCTATTAATGAAAATTGGTGGTAGACGAAATTTTTCCCGTGAAGACCATCCATTCATAGTAAATTCCTGTAATAATAAGGATTATGCTTGATTGAAGTTGGTGGATAGACACTCCACATACACCGTTTATCCATATGCAAAATGGTGAGCGTCATATGACCCACAGATGAAAAACTTCAGATTCGCTATCACCATCTGTCGGTATTCTCCTGTATGTGCTTACGTAAAAAAATACAAGGTAGCGAAACCCAAAAGATAAGGCATGCCACTTATACGAAAGATCTACAGCATATGTAAGGACATCCAAAACCAACTACGGATTCTATTCTCCTATGTTAAGAATGTGTAGACTGGTTAACTCCTCTAGTGACTTGGACTTTTTCGGGGTGGACCTTCCAGCATTTTGCAGATCTCTCTACTAATGTACTAGATCTGTTTTTTTTACTCATGTTCATGTTTTATAGGCCCCTTAAGAATGTTTCTGTTAATGCGGTTTACCTTCGATCGGCAAATCAGAGCAGTGGAGGTTTCCTACAGGTAAAATAGCCTTCGTCGTCATGAAGGGTTTGGGCACGTAGTCATGCTTCTGCGTGGTCAGGTCTTGCATCGGGCCCTTGCCGCTAAGGTCATGGTCGCAGGGGTACGTGGGATGGAGTTTATTCATTCGCGTCGGTAAGTAAGATAACTGAAATATAAATACATGTAATATAAATATACATATATATAAGCAGCAGGTCCCAAAGTAGCACCTTGAAGACACCCAAAAATGCAAGTATAAATATAAAAAATGGTTATTGACTATACAGTTCTGGTATGCCATAATCTTCTTGTTGTCCCAAATAATAAACACGCGTAAAGCTTAGCTGGCCGAGTAGCATAGTCCAGTGGTAAGAGCGTTTGTTTGTCATTCTGAAACATTTTGACGTTGGTTCAAAACCCAAAAATACTTGATTTTTAAAAATCGATTAAAGTTTTTTTGCCTTGATTATCTTGGCGGCGCTGTATATCACAGCTTTCCGGCTGTCGTCAGTTAACTCTCGTATGGCCGACAAAATGTCATGTATCGGTTAGACGAGGAAATCAAGTCTTTTTAAAAAAAATGCGAATTGTGCTTCAAAAACAAGTTATTTGCTTTGCGACCTGCTCCTGCGTCCTTCCTCCACGCGGCCACTTGACGAACCCGTGACTTGTCACATTTTTAAAGACGGGGGATGTCATTATGTACCTTACCTTCTGAACTGTATCACCGGACATCTTGCCACACGCAATGGTTAGGTTTCCAGGTTGTATGAACATCGCACTGCGAGGGCTGACGGTTGCCGAGGGTTTGTAAGACAGCTTGTATACAGTGCTGCTATCCATGACGGTGCAGGGCCTATGATAGACAGCCTTGATGGCGAAAGATTTGACCACAGGTGGTTGGCAGTATTTCTAAAACACAATATCCATTATTTACAAACAAACTCTTCTTCTCTTTGTAGTATAAATCCGGTGGATTGGTTTGCAGCAACAGAATCTTGCATCTCTCCATTCCTCGGTCCTCTGCAACCCTTTTCAGCTCAGCATAAGAGCTACAACTCATGTCCTCGAACACTTGCTGCAAATACTCCCGCCTAGGGCGCCCTCTACAGTATCTACCCTCAACCATCCCCTCCACAATGTCGTGAAGAAGACTATCGTGGCGCATGATGTGACCAATCCGTCGGGCTCGCCTCTCTGAGATTGTTCTTATTAGTTGCCTATTTTCCTTTATTGTCCTGAGAACCTCATTGTTCGTGACGTGTCTCTCCAGGAAATTAAGAGAATTCTTCTGTATCACCACATCTCAAAAGCCTCTAGTCTTTTTTTATCACTTTCAAATAAGCACCATATCTCACAGCCGTACATCAAGATGCTCCAAACAATTGCTTTTTTATTAAAAGCTATCCTTGCTTGATGTATGCGACTGTTATTATTATGTTAATTAATATGGTTTTATTATGTAAATTACTAATTAGTATATGTACTTACGGTTTTTTTTCTGTGAGTACACATACAGTTGGGTGCTTGACAACTACCATTTTGTGTATAGTTTGGTCTAGCCATCATTTTTTAAATTTAAATGTTATCTTTCTGTAAATAGAACACAAAAATAATTTCTAAAACATTAAATGCAACCCACCATTAAGCCTTTCATTACGGTTCGGTTTGAATACAAATTATACTGTCAATTATAAAACTAGTATTTGAAGCATAAATGTACTTGACTGGTCTATTTTCATATGCCAAATTGTTTCATGTATCCTTTAGCTATCGGATGATGCATAAAAAACAATTCTAAGAAAGTATCAAAACGATACATCACGTCAACCGATGTCAACGGTCGGGGAATCCTATGACGGCATATGCCGACAACCGATGCGAAAGGGTTAAATGTGGTAGTCTTCTGGAAAATTTTCAAACAAATATAACAATAGTGAATCGTAAACTGCTATTAAAATGAGACTCGCATTCGTGAACGACATCATTCACGTCACAATGCTTAGTCATGAGCAACATGATTATGAAAAACAAGTTATTAGATTTAAATCATACCCTGAACTATAATTCTTTATTTTTTTTCAGGTTGAAAACCAATTAAGGTGGATGTCATTTGTTTGTAAAGAAAAAAAGATATTTAAATGAGATACAATATATAATGTATTATTATTTTGTAGAAAAGGTATTCCACATAATGAACTTCAAGCACAACAATAATTCTGATTAGAAAATAATGAGTCTTACCTTGTAATAAGAGCTGAGCTGTATTTTTTCCTTTTTGTAACAATATTCTCTTCGATAGAAATATAACTGAAATTTAATCGGTCAGTTGCATCGGTTAATACAAAAAAAAACAACGCAATTAGAAACAAGACATATTAAAGACTTTAAACATATTAAAGTATTTCTTAAGATACAGCGTAATTTTAAAAAGGTCTGGTGGATAGTGAAATATTATAATTAATTTGAAACGATTGATTGAAAACTGAAGCTCGGCGGTTCATTTGTTTGCCATTGTAGTTTGAATTTCAGATTTTGTTCTTATTTACAAATGGAAAAAAATGAATGTGTTTTTGACTATTTTTATAATGGGTAGGTATTTTAATATATTATTTATACATTAAAAATAACAAATTATATTTTTCAATCGTGCTATACAAATATTATAGTACGATCCTCATGGCAGTGGTATTATTTTGATTCAATTTAATTTGTCCAACTCCATTCCCTCAAGTGGAATATAAGGACATCACGAGACCGACGCCACAAACCTTCGTCAGCCTTCTTGGTTCTTGCCTCGTCCCATGTCAGCTCCGTCTCTCGTAGCACTTCCAAGTACATTCTATATATATTTCCCGACGGCCTTCCAGGACGGCGAGATGAAAAGTGATTTTAAGTGATGTTTTTGTTTACTTCTCGACGTGTTATTTTCTTCTTCTTTTTTATCAACTTGAAGGATTTCATTTGTCACTGAATTTACATTAATAAGATAAGAATTTCATATCTTGTTTAAATATGGATCACACTGAGGTCTGATTCACTTGATGGAAGATAATAGTTTCGCTATCTATGAAAGCTTCTTCAGTTCCAATGTGCATAAACGTACTTGAACGTAAGCGTACATGGGACTGAAGAAGCTTTCACAGATAGCGAAACTGTAGTCTTCTACCAAAGTGAAGCAGTGCTCAATGTGATCCATATTGAAACAAATTGTATGATATATTATCTATTTAATATTAAAATTTATCTTAAAATAAATGCTAATAATATAAATAACACATTAATTACATTAAGAAGATAATGTATTAGTTATTACAATTTTTTTTTTATTAATGAGTTTAAAAATGAATGGGAAATTAACGATTTGATTTCAATTTTTTAAAATACATGGATGGAATATCCTTAATTATCAAATTTCGAATATTATCTGTTATTCAACTATCAAAGGTAAGAAAATACAGCGTCCTGCAATAACAAAGATTCAAGCCCAGAATTTATTGAATCGAATAATTTCCATCAGATATTACATACAAGTACATATACGTAATTGTAAAGGTTGTCGTCTCACCCGTAACTATCACAATGTTATTATTATCACGAAGTTGAGTTGAATACATTCCGTATAAGTTATAATTGAGTCCCGAGTATTCTCGAGTGACTGTCATACGTAGAAACTTGGTTTCTGACTAAACTTGACAATTATGAGAAACTTGAAGCTCCAAAAACTAAAAACTTACCTCATTTGGCCAAAATAACAACAAATCATCAAAAAATATTTTTTATATGCTTTAAATACGCATCGACAATTAAATGTATTAGAGAAAATGTTTAGTAGATGTAAGTGTGTTGAAATTAATAAAAAAAACTTTATTTTAAGGTATGTTGCTAAGTGCACTAGAAAACGACAGTTTCTATCTACGAGTATATATATTATGATATGTATTATTTATTGATTTCAGCTTGATATATGCCTTTCAGGCTGGTGCCGAAAACCTTGATATGCGATCTTTCGTCTCTTTTTGTTCGCTCGTCGGACACGTATGTGTCGCCATATTGGTTTTTTGACAAGTTCAGTCACCGGTATGTCGAATATGCAAATAGATGATAAAATCATCATAATTCGCGAAATTTTATGTTTTTTAAACCAATTTTCATTAAGATTAACTATGTTGACTGATTATTATTATTAATGCTTTTTTTTCATTATGCATACAACGCCATCTCTGTTAAATAAATGTTAAAGAAAAACGACTTCACGTAGCCGGAATAGTTGTCAGAACGCGTGGTGCAAGGATAAGGAGCAGATAAGCTACACAAAGAACTTTTTAAAAAGCACAATATCTGTCTGGTGCATTGGACATTTGGTGCACGGGGCAAATGGTGCACTGGATGTCTCGCTAACCTAACCTAAGGATTTGTCCAGTGATCGTAGAGTCCAGAGATCCATAGGTCTCGTTAACGAAATATCTTAGATTAGGTTAGCTTAGGTTAGGTTAGCGAGACATCCAGAGCACCAGTTATTCCGTGCACTAAATATCGCGCCCCTCGTCGTTACCGATGAGTCGTTTAACGAATTGTCTGAGAACGGAATGCAGCGGAACCATAATTTGTGTAATAATAATCAGTAAACATGAATTTAAAACATCGTTCTTATTTTGTCAACAAGTGTAAAACATGACATAAAATATCCATAATGTTGCTTCGTGAGATTCAAGTGAACATAGCTTTTAGAACATTTTAAATTTTGCCTTTCTATTTATGAACGGACATATTTTTGTGGCATACATGTTACAGACATGGTAATACAGAAAACTTTAGTGTTATGAAACCCTGTACCCTTTTAGCAAACAAGAGTAAAATATAATATTAATTACTTACATAGTAACAGTGTTCCATTTTATTCCCACGTAATATGATATTTGGAAGCGAAGAACCCAATATAATAACATTTGTAGTGGGATGCTTTAACAAAATGAGAACACGAACATTTGAATACATTATCATTTATTACGAAAGGCTTAATATCTTTCTAAGTAATTTATTTATTTTTATATTCCAAGGACTGAAAAGAATGATAAATAAATGATTACAATAATGACGAAGAAGAAAATAAAGAGGGGTCAAAAAAGAAGATTAGAAGAATATTATGAATAACACGTAGAAGTATAATAAAAAACTGAACTAAGAAACTAAACAAATTCTTATCAGATACAACTAAATACAATCAACTAACTGATAGGTGTCGGAATCGTGGGAGTGTAGTGGAAGTGTTGTGATCTGTGGATTATTGAGAAGGAATTGTTATGTGTGTTAGGAAAGGATCACTGTAAATACACGAACATTCCGAACATGAAAGAAAATAAATATGAACACGGTAAAATATCACGGGGAATGTAATGTCAGTAAGTAAACTTAATAATTTAAAAAGTTTTAAAGGTAAAAAGTTACAGAATATATACATTATATTGAATTGAATGATTAAGGAGATTCTATTTAATTAGCATGTTCTAGACATGATTTTTGGAATAATGAAATGTTAGTGGTAGGTAGGTGTGACTTGATGAGTTCGTAGAGTGGCAGGCACGTAACGCAGTGATTTCTCTGATAGGCGGCTTGATGATCAGGTTACGGAGGCGTCGGAAATGAAAAGAGTGGTGCTTATGGTCGTCTGCTTATATAGAGCCAGCTCGATTTCCACCTTGATAGGTGCAATAGTACTTGAAGCAATCTCTGGTGACGGTGATTCTACCGACCTATATGGAACATATAAGGCAAACATTAATAGACAAGATATAGATATCGAAATGGTTCAATTTATAAAACAGAAGGCCGCCAAAAAGGATTTTTTTAAATTAAGCAATAGATCTTTCCATATTACGACTGCTGTTTCTTAGTTTAAGCATATAATTACGACAATTAAAAAAATACAAATTCCTAGTCTTTTAAAGCTCTTATAGTGGTATTTGATAAATGTAATAAATATTATATTTAAATTATTTTAAGAAGTTTGGAAGATTAACTCAAGTCTACAAATACGCGGAAATATATTCTTTGAACTCGTTTTGAAAAAATAAAATGTTTTTATCCAGATCCTGAAGTTATTGCTTGAAGTGTACTACGAAGAATTTGATACATATTCACCGTATTGGTATGTTAAGTGCGTAAGAAATATTATTCTCGAATTGTTAGAACCTCGGGTGGGTATTCAATTTAATTATCTTTAGAAATATGACAACCAAGATGTAATTGACAGACACGAGTGCTTTTGACAGCTGTGATGTGAATTACTCAGTTTATTAATTCCATATGCCAACGTGAGATTAATGTGTTATTTTAATAAACACATATAATTATAGATTAAGCGCTGGTGGTTTATTGTGATATTTTCTGGACTATTGCCATTATATTGAGTAGATATTAGACAATAAATATAAGATATATTCCCGCAGGAAAATAGCTGTAATCAAGCTTTTCTTCTTCTTCGTGGTGCTATTCACAATTTTTATATTCTTGAATATTCAAAGATCTTTCAGATAGGTATATCCGTAATTGTAGTTTGTGACTTTTATTTTTACATTATTGTGAGACTCTCAAAGAGTACACCTAGATCCCTTTTTACACTTTCATTATTACCTATGTCAATGGAATTATTTTCTTATATTTATAAATGTCTTTACGCTTTTTTTTCAGATAATTCAATTTCAATGATATTTTTTTATTTGTAGTTACCATACATTAGTGAAAGAAAAACAGACTTCGGACCGGAGTATGCAAGACGAGGACACAAATGAGGGCCTGGCAGTTTTACAGCGGACCGACTGAATGTGACTGCGGCGTGGAGCAGACCCTGTCACACCTTCTGGAGTGTGCGCTGTGCCCGAATAGCTGCACCCAGGAAGACCTGATGATGGCCAGAAGTAACGCCATCGACGTCGCCCACTTCTGGGCAGATAGGATCTGACCCTGTTGTTTCCGACACGATTATATATAATGAAATATGAAATGTGTATAATTCCATATAATAGTTTATCAACGAGTATTTATGTTAAATTTTAAATGAGAGGTCGAAACTAAGCGTTAGGTGTCGCGACATGCCGCGCGGGTATAGCTCAATGGTCAAAGCGTTTGCTTTGCAAGCCAAAGGTCGTGGGTTCGATCCCCGACGGAGATTAAAAAAAAAGGTTAAGAGAAAGATATAAAAATAAAAAAGAATCGATTTCTGAGCCTGGAAATACTTTGGTTGGTGTGAATTTGATCCCTCACCCTAAAATGCCAGTCATAGCCTATTAATTAAAATTAGTAATTTAATAAATTAGTAATAATTTGACGTCACTGACACGAAGAAGAAGAAGAAGAATTAAAATTAGTGGTACATGAAAGTCGTCCCGTGAAGACCACCCATTGATAGTAAATTTCTGTAATTTTAAGGATGATGCGTGAATGTTGGGCTGTAGTATATGACGTTGGTGGATCAACACTCCACATGCAGCGCTTAGCTATATGCAGCAAGGAAAGCGTCATAGAATCCCATAGATGAGACTTCAGAATTTCTATCACTATCAGTCGGTATTCTCCTGTATGTTACATGAACATTGTTATTAATAAAAATATACGCTTGGTTTTATAGAGTTATAATATTTAAAATATAAGAAATAAAAAAAATAGCTAAAATGTCATTCCAGTTAGTGTGGTAATCATATTTAAATATATACCCTTTAAAAACATACACTTAAATCTTAAAAATAAATTAAATTATTGAAAAATCTTTTGTATATTGACTGGATTTATTATGAGGTTGGCATGCAAAATAAATAATATTCGAATAAATTCAAACAATACTAAATTAACTTCGTCCATCAATAACATGTTAATGGGTATTATTCGCAAATGAGAGACAATTGCAATTATTTTACAAAACGAATTCCATTTAAATTATTTCAAATTTGAATATGTAAAACGCCATCTGCGTTCGGCGGCGGGTCCTTTGAATTTGGCGAATTTTCAGAACCGTAATAATGGCCACGGCGCCGCTTCAAAAGCCGAAAATGAGTGACTCGATTGATCCGAATGCTAAATAGGCATCATCCAAATAAAGGCTTCAAACTAAAACGCGGCCCGGCAATAATAATTAACAATTTTCGGTTAATAGTCGTAGAAAATAGACGCATACAGAGACGGGCCAGCCAATGGGACGGTTCCCCGGCTGGCGCATGCGCATTGGGAGCATTCGAATTTGTGAATTTTGTACGAAGCAGATTCGACGCTAAGGTTAGAGTGTTTAGCGGACGTCGATCGTCGCAGGTCGGGAGCTTTAGAGTCCGGACAAACCAGCGAACTGTTTCAACTCCAACGAAACTTTTTTCGACGCGAAAAACATCAAAGTTCATCAATTATTTTAAACGCGAACAGTTGTCAAAAAGTTCCATTTAAAACATTCAAAATAATGATGAAATTGTGCCATTTTTCAGTGGATTAAGTTTGTTGAAAGTTATTTTTCAGTGACGTTTTTTACGCGAGTGATAATTGTTTGTTTTAATGTATCTTTTGATTTGAACAGTTATTGAAAGCAGCCGTACAAAATCGCAACACTGTGTTCAAGGTAATTTATCTTGTATATTATTTAATTAAATTCAATATAAATTATAACATCAATTGAAAAATCATAAATTGTGTTTCATAATGGTTTAATGCATAGTTAATTAGAACTTCATTATGTTTAGACGGCATATTTTTATTTATAGTAATCGATTGATAAAATATAAAATAAATTGTATTTTACAACAATATGCTGTAATTAATAATTCTTTGTACATTGTGATAAAAAATATGTACAGTGTAATTAGTGAAAGCTTGTTAATTATCTGCTTTCTTTCATAAATAGCAGATAGTCTCATTAGGCGTAATACGTACCTGGTTCTCAGTAATGAAGTATTCTTTATTCATTACCCAAAACTAACTAGTGACGTTAATGTAAATAATTAATGAAGCAGAAAAGCAGACGTTTTACTCTCTTCGTACGGTAATATAATCAGCTTTATTAAAATAGTTACGAACGTAATTAATTAAACCGCATAGTTATTACAAAAAAATAATATTTTTTTCTTTTAGTTTGTACAAATGTGTTAGGGTTTTTTTTTTATGTTTGCATATTTATTAAAAAATATATATGTTATCAACAAACTATAAAAAAATATACTCAACTTTTTTTTATATAAGCTGGCAGGTATGGCTCAATGGTCAAAGCGTTTGATTTACAAGTCATAGGTCGTGGGTTCGATCCCCGACGGAGAAAAAAATTAAAAAAATATTCGATTTCTGAGCTCTAAAATGTGAATTTGATCCCTCGCCCGTCAAAAGCCAGTCATAGCCTATTAATCAAAATTGGTGGTAGACAAAAGTCGTCCCGTGAAAACCACCCATTCATAGTAAATTCCAGTAATAATTAAGGATGACGCGTGGATCTCGGGCTGTAGTCTATGACGTTGGCGGATCAACACCCCACATGCAGCGCTTAGTCATATGCAGCATGGTAAGCGTCATAGAATTCCACAGATGCCACTTCAGAATTACTATCACCATCTGTCGTTATTCTCCTGTATGTGTTTACATATTTTTTTTTACAAAGTATTACATTTATATAAATATATAATTATTTAATTGATACATACGAAAGATAGAAATACTAGATTATCTTATTAGGTACATCAAATACTTCTTATTCAATTAATTTACGTGTTCTGATTGTAATACTTGAAGTGATAATTGGCTTTATATTCGTATTAATGAACTTATAAAGTGCACTGCACACCATTTCATGGATTACGTACTTCATGAAAAGATTTGAATTTTGTGAAAGATAAAATATTACAAATGGAAGCCATATTAATGCGTAGTATCTTTTTACACAAAAAATAATTATTCAATAATACATTATATTTGTAGGATTACGAAAAATAAGACTATTTTTTAAAGATAAAATAGATAAAACTATTTAATATTGCAGAACATATTTATGTATGATTAAAATTATGTAATAGCTTATACTTTTCTTGAAAAATATGTTTCAATACCATACAGTACGGATACACAAGATGTGTGTAATCGCCAGGCTGAACGTTAAAGGCGGGTCACACAACATGTGTGCGATCGTTCCGCCAACGCTTAGTGGCCGACTATATACACAGCTTGTGTTATGTTTTTCAAACATTACTGGCCGATCACACAACAAATATGTTGTTTTTACTTTCGACCATAATAAAAAGATCTCAAACCTTTTCAGTGAGGCTCATATTTAATTTGATTTGAACACATGACGAAAAAAATTTAAACGAGCATTTTTTGTAAAAAAAATAAAAATAATGTGAGATTAGACTTTATCTCGCTGGTTATAATTATTATTTTAAATTGGGAAAACGTTGATCGTTTTTCCCGATCAATATTTCGATTGTATGCATTTAAATTTTATGTGTTTGTTAGCAAAATAAGTATTTGCCAAAATATAAACTGTGTTTTTAAATTTTATTTTATATTCTAATGCAATATATTTTTGGATAGAATTAGTCTCATTATATACGCTGATGCTTTGTCCGAAATTCCCGATGACGCCGAGGAGATCGAAGACAGCGACGATGATGGGGGATGGATACATATAATCAAATAAATATATGCGAATTGTTTTGTAAGCAATTTAAAAAAAAAACAGTCGGCCTCCGGCGTAAGTTTAATCTCGTACCGCGCGGACTGGATAGTGCTTATATTATATTACATAAAACTTGCAATTAACTGCAGTAAAATCTTAATATACTCGAATGTTATAATTATAAGAAAATTCTTATGAAAATTTAAATATCGGAGGTTTGACTCCTATATTCAGCATGCCTTTTTTTCGGCCTGTATTTCTTTGTTCAATAACTAATTCAATATTCTGGCAGTAAGTTACATCAATTGGCAGTAAATAAAAGTAATCAGCAGTAGACTAAAATAATTGACAGTGTGCACTGTGTCGGTATGAATGTGGTCAGTTATAAAATTAAATGGCAGCAATATATTCAATATTGGTAAAAAAATATGTAAAATGATTGAATAATCAGCCCATGAAATGGAATCCTAACCTATTATATATTTTCATTCATCAATTATTTCAAGTCGGTTGATATTTCTCTATTGGTATTTTTTTTTCTTACCTTTTTAGGTATTTATTAGTGACCGTTTGCTAAATAGTTACTCCCCCTAAAAAATATTTGCCCATTTTTTCTTATTGCACTCAATTAAATTAATACATGGGAAAGATTTTCTGTAGTTATTTTTTGCCACGTTAAGGTTGATGAAGTATTGTTACACCACAGAAGTATCCAAATTTCATTTTTTACATTTATTTGTGGAAGCCTCATCTGCGGATTCTATGACGCTTGCCATGTTACATATGGTTAAGCGCTGCATGTGGAGCGTTGATCCGCCAACGTCATAAACTACAGCCCGAGATTCACGCATCATCCTTATTATTACAGAAATTTACTATGAATGGGACTAATTTTGTCTAGCACCAATTTTAATTAATAGGCTATGACTGTCATTTTACGGATGAGGGATCAAATTCACACCAATCGGGGATATTTTTGAGGTCAGAAATCGTTTTTTTTTTTTTTTTAATATTCATCGGTAATCGAACGCACGACCTTTGGCTTGCAAAGCAAACGCTTTGACTATTGAGCTATACCCACCAACAAAGTGAGGGCAATTCATGAATACGGAAGATATGAAACTGTTATGGGGGATTGATAACTTTCTTCAGCGCATTTTTCTATGGCGTGCTTCCTATCTCAGCGTTTTGTTAACTTTACACGATAACAAAACGTCGCCAAACCAATAATAGCCGCTAGTAAATTTATATTGATATACTCGTATTACAACAACAAAAAAGAATCCATTCATGAACTGTTGTGTAAAAGGAATGTTGCGCATATATTTTCGCTGTTCATTTTTCAAGCCTCGGCATATACGAGGGTTATCCGCAAAATAGTGATTTTTCACAGTGTAAAACATGTTTAATTCCATGAATGCGTACATTTTTGGAAAGTTCAGACTTTTACCTATTTTTTACATAGTCGCCACTGAGGTCAATGCATTTTTGCATACGATATACGAGCTTTTGAATGTCCGAGTCAAAAAATCTGCCGGATTGCTTACACCTGGTGGGCGAAACGAGGGGGAGATCCATCTCGTACGGCTGCCAAGACAAGACTGAGCTCCGCAGGCAGCTCGCTAGGGAAGGGATTTGGAGTGGAGGAACCAAGGTACACTACAATTTCGCGAGATCCACTATAACAGCGCTTTTCAGGACTGTAGCGCCATGGGAACCTTATTTTACGGATAACCCTCGTATGTTTATTGACTTATAAGAATGAAAAAAAGCAATAGTGAAATGGCTTGAAACGAATACTTTATTTTACCGCTTCACCCACCTGGGATAGGTTCAATAAATCAGAGCTGTGTATTGTACAGGTATTCAGGTCTCTACTTTAGTTTTCTTTATTGTTATTATGCAACCAAATAATTTCCACGAAACCCTGAAATATTCAT
Organism: Glossosoma conforme; assembly: GCA_022606575.1. NCBI lineage: Eukaryota > Metazoa > Arthropoda > Insecta > Trichoptera > Glossosomatidae > Glossosoma > Glossosoma conforme. Next base: position 1,178,750 of record JAGTXR010000058.1, on the reverse strand, counting down.
AATTTACTTTTCAGCGAAGAATATTTATTTTATGATATAGCGGGAACAACACTGTATAAAAATTTTATGTTTCATTTTATATGAAAAGTTTAGTAGTATTGTATTTATTTTAAAAAGCAAGCATTTCTAGGGTAATGTGGTGTGGCGAATTGTTTCGATCCAATATTTCGACCGCCATCGCAGGGGTCTTCTTCAGGGTTGACAACTTTGTGACAAAGTTTTGTTTGACACAGAGTCGTCAACCCTGAAGAAGATCCCTGCAATGGCGGTCGAAATATTCGATCGAAACAATACGCCACACACGGCTACACCCAGAAGCCACAATAACAAATCTGACCGTGACAATCATTAGAAGTTATTCGAACAATTCTAGTAAACTATTTTTTTTTTTTATATAGAATATACTCGTATACGACTTTGTATCGTGTTATTACCATAAGCGCCGCTCCTCTGAAATCAAATGGCGAGAGTATGGTTTTGTGGTAAAGCGCTTACTCACAAAACTGTAGATCGTGTGTTCGATCTCCGACGGAGATTAAAAAAAAAATCCGATTTCTGTGCTCTTTAAATACTGTGAATTTGATCCATCACCTCCTTACTGTCAGTCATAGCCTATTTATTTTAATTGGTGGTAAGCGAAAGTTATCCCATAAACACCACTAAACTGTGTCCGTCCACAGTTGAACGTACCCCTTCCGCAAAAGTCTCCATCCTTCTCGATCTCACGCCCTCCATATCCAGACTACTCTGTTTTTCTTTTGATGTCGTTAGTCCATCTTGCAGCGTATCGCCCAACGCACCGTTGGCCAGTTCTTGGCCGCAACTCCAACACTTTTTTCCCCATCGACCGTTTCTTTGACAGATATATCTCGCCCATTAGCACTCAAGTGTGCATATTCTTTAGGTAGCCTCCACCACTTGAGTTTTTCTTCAGATATCATCGCTTCGGATTCTATCTTTTAGAGATACTCAAAACATGAATCTTTTCATGGCACATGGGTGACTTTAATTTTATGGGTTCCACGACTCTCTGCCATACCTGTAAGTTAATAATGGAAGAATGTAATTGCTTAAATGCCTTAGTTTTAAGACATTGCAGAATTTTCGCTTTAAAAATGTCATTTTTTTTCGAGGAGTTGTTTTGTGCTTGTTAGATTACTTGTTACAGATACTAAATGGTGGTTAGATTTTTTTGCAACTCGTTATTTTTTTTTTGTAAATTGCAGAATAATGACATAACATGTATTTTATTTAGCAATCCTTATTCTGTCTCATCCGGGATTTAAATTGTGTTGAACTTTTGCGTCCGACCCGAGGGTCCTTGTTTTGTATTCAGGCCGGGAGGGATGAACTGCTCGTCCGGAATGTAAATCATTGCTTAATAATCCATCAAAAATGATTGATACGGTCGCGAGAAATGTTTCTATTATTCTCCTGTACTAGCGAACAGGCGAAGTAATACAAGCAGTACTAACAAAAATATTTCATGTATTTTATTAGGTTGCTTAGAAAGCTTTTTAACGAAAAAAAAAGATTAAATTTTTTAACACAGGCATTTCAAATGATCATAAATCTATCATATGTGATACATTTATATCTCAGCGACTCTCTCTCATAAATCGACAGGCGCATACAACTGGGATGGGCAGCATTTGGAAAACTAAAGTAAATTTTTATAGCGAAAATTCCGCAATGTCTTAAAACGAAGTCGCTTAACCAATGCATCCTCCCTGTATTAACTTATGGCGCAGAGACGTGGAATCTGACAGCATGTCTTACCCGCTTGGTGAAAACCCTCCCTGTCTCGTCCTGTTTTTGGAGACCCAGATGGGGACCCGTTACTGGACGCACGCAAAAAGCTACTTGTTAGAGAGTGGCTGATGGCCTTCCCGTGATTCTAGGTGCATCAGTTAGATGTCAAATAGACCTCAGTCTAAAGCTGCGAAGTTAGTATACTACAGCGGGTCTCAAATTGTCTTCTTTGGTATAACACGTTGCTAACCACGAAATACGTGGGAATGGATAAGGAAATGGTAAGGTTCGTAAATGGATTCTACAAAGAGCAGACATCAGTAAGGAATCATTAACTTGCTTGCGTCTGCAAGAGTGCAGACGCAAGCAAGTCTTACCCATAAAATAAAGGTCACACAGCGTGCTATGGAGAGATCCATGCTCGGAGTGTCGCTAAAAGATAGAATCCGAAACGAGGAAATACGCAGAAGTACTCAAGTAGTGGATGCTACCCAACGAATAGGCACACTCAAGTGGCAATGGGCAGGACATCTGTCGAAGAGACGACGGTCGATGGGGAAGCAAAGTTTTGGAATGGCGCCCAAGAACTGGCAAACAAAGCATTGGCCGATCCCTACAAGATGGACTGTCAATATAAGAAGAATAGCGGGAGTGACCTGGATGCGGAAGGCGGATGATCAAAGAGGATGGAGACTCATGCGGGAGGCCTACGGACACAGGCTGATGATGATGATGATGATATCTCAGTGATTCTATGAATTGTTTTTCGCCAGTGTGCATTGCTAAGTGCCTTTATTATATTGTCGGAATGTGGGAGTGTAGTGAAAGTATTGTGATCTCTGAATTGCCGAGAAAGAATTGTTATGTGTGTTAGGAAGAGATCAATGGAAATACACGGACATTCCGAACAAGAAAGAAAATAAATAAGAACACGGTAAAATGTCACAGGGAATTTAATGTCAGTAAGTTTAATTTTTTAACAGTTTTAAAGATTGATAAGTTAACATAATATTTACATTAGATTTGAGTTGAATTATTAACGAGATTTTATGTATTATCAAGTTCTAGAAGTGATTTTTAAAAAATGTAAGGTTACTTAGGTAGCCGAAAATATCCCCGGTTGTTGTGAATTTGACCCTTTTTTGATGAATTTGAATTGGTGGTAGACAAAAGTCGTTCCGTGAAGACCACCCATTCATAGTAAATTTATGTAATAATAATGATGATGCGTGAATCTCGTGTTGTAGTCTATGACGTTGGCAAATCAACACTCCGCATGCAGCGCTTAGCTTTTTAACGATGGTATGCTTAATATAATTCCACATGTCAAACTTCAGAGTTACTATCACCATCTGTCAGTATTCTACTGTGTGTTTACATAAAAACCAATCGGGGATCGAATCCACGGCCTTTTGATTTCCAAGTAATCGCTTTGATCATTGAATTATACACGCCAACATATATCTCTATTTACGTTACTCATTTTTACACGTGTCATATATATATATATATTAAATAAAAATAAATATTTGTTTTTGTTTCATTAAAAATATAAACGTATTTTCAGTAAGCATTCGAAAAATAAATAAACCAGAGAGTATCGCATAAAAATCCCGGTCCATAATGTAAATTGTTGCTTTTAATCGTCTCTCCGAAATGATTGATACGCCTCGGAAAGTATTCTCCCGTTTGAATTACTCTCTTAAGCTAACAAACCTCATAATTTCCCGCCATCCGCCGGTTCGGCTTAACCATAAACTTCCTCCGCTGGCAACACTAACACGGATGTAAACCTACTTCCGCATTGATGATAATAATAAGTTTTAAATAATCGAGAAAACAGCAAAACTCCATATTATATTATATTGATACGTTTAGATCAGTTCTATTTTTTGTCTAATAAGGTGAAATTTAGGAAATGAAAATTGTTACGTAACAATTAAAATGGCTTGTATTTCCTTGTTCAGTAACTAATTCAAGGTTTTGATAGTAAGTTAAATCGATTGGCAGTTAAAAAAAATCGGTAGTGGACTAAATAAATTGGTAGTATCCACTGTGTACGTATTAACATCCTCCTCTCTCTCAAAAGGTGTTATTCCGTCGCGTGATGGCAGGGTTAAGAGCAGACACATGGACTTTTTCAGAAGCAAATTGACATAAATTTTCGATAAACTTTACAACCTTGTGGCCCGACCTAGTCACAGCATTCGGCCGAGCCACGATAAAATATGCTCTCGCCGAAGGGCGGGACACGACTGGTCCATGCGGCGCCGTGGTCGGTCACCAGCGCCGTGTGTGGCAATCTATATAACTAACGCTAATATGGCAACACACATGTCTGACAAGCGAACAGAAATAAGAGACGAAAGATTGATATCTAGGTTTTCCTTATATGTCCTTATATGATATGACCTTAATTTAACATGCAGATCGAATTAATATAAACGAAGAAAGGCTTAGGAAAGTTTTATTAGGTTTTTGTTTCTTCGAAAATACTGGATATTTGATGTTTCTATTGCCAAGGAATTGAATTATTATTTCGAATTCCCTTGGAATATTCGTCAGCTGCTTACTGAGACGCCAGTGACAGTAAATACTACTAATCCCGACGTGGCGTGGGAGAGACGATCTAATCCATATAAAGCGCACTTCTCAAACAAACTCTAGTAATATTTTATGCGAGAGAACGTTGCCGAAAAGTTTTCATAAGTTCTTAAGGACATCCTAATTATATTTCCTTTTTATCTTCTTAATATTTTGAGATTAATATGAAAGCTCTACTTACAAGCAATAATTTTCATACTCGTGCCTTAACAAAGAAATTACATCATTCTACATATGATGCCTTAGCTAATGTGTCTTCGTCTAATTCCGTGTTAGTTCTGTTTTCCGGAGCTCCGCCGAGTACGTTATGTTAACTGAAGATGTTAGGATTTGTTCTGCGTAGTGCCAGGACTTTCGCGAGCACTAACGTACTGATCGTACTGTACAATTCATTGGTTCGTAGCATACTTGAGAGCGGATCTATTATTTGGGCTTCCCACGAGTATAAATATGACCTCATGTTGGATAGAGTTCAAAAGAAATTTCTGGAGTTTCTTTACATGAGGATGTATTTATATTATCAGTGGCTGTACCCATCTAGATTTATACGGGGTATATTGGGATACAATGAGTTGATAACTAGAAGGGATGTGCGCTCGAGTACGCATTTATTTCGGCTAGTGCGCGGCGTGTTCAGAAATCTTGATATTTTGTTGGAAATCAGGTTGTTTGTCCCTACAATTAATTAAAGATAAAGAGGCAAAAATTGATGTACGTAGGAGTAATACTAATCTGCCAGAGACTATGCCTCTTGGTTGGCGAGACATCTAGTGCACCAGTTGTTCGGGGTCCAAATGTCCTGTGCACCAGACGTCCAGTCCGCCCCACGTCGTAACTACCGCTGAAAGAATTGTCTGGGGACGAAATGCGGCGGAACCACACATAACCTAGGTTACAAAATATAATACAAATAAAAATGTAAATTACCGGTACAAAAGGTTGTTTTAAGTGACTTTAAGCAATGTAAACCATAAATTAAAATGTAAATAATTGCGTTGACTCAATTTAGTCAACTTAACGACCACCAAGTCGTTAAAAAACGATATTAAAAGCCAATAAATTATTATTTCACTCAATGCGTAGAAAGTTGTTATGGTTCTTATGTAACTACTGGAAAAACACTTTCTTCGTCTTTGTGTCGTGTTTTCACTGCGATTCGTGACTTCGTTTAGACGCATTGTTCACCAGTATGTTGATTATTCTCTGCGTGTGTTTACATAAGCCAAAGGTGCACTACACATAAAACAACAGTAGTTCTGATATTGTGGCTTTTGGGTTTAGCCGTGTTTTGGCGAATTTTTTCTCCGATATTTAGACCGCCATTGCAGGGGTCTTTTCAGGGTTGATGACTTTGTCAACAAAGTCAAAAAAAGTCATCAACCCTGAAGAAGACCCCTGCAATGGCGGTCGAAATATCGGAGAGAAGAAATTCGCCACGCACGGCTAAACCCAAAATCCACAATATCAAATCTGGCCGTGAAAACCTAAGAAGTTAATAAAGGGTCCGCCAAATAACTTTTTTTTTTGAAAATGGGGCGCAAAACATTGAGTGTAGCTTCGGCTGTGTGGCACGTAGCGCCGTCTTGTTGAAACCAAATGTTTCCAATATCCTCTTCTTCAATTTTTGTGAACGAAAAATGGCCCGATAACGATCGCCATTGACTGTAACGGCCACTCCTTGCTCATTTTTGAAGAAAAATGGCCTGATTTTCAAAGTAACGTCGCAATATTTCCCAGCGTTGTTCAAGCGTACACACAACCATATTCGTTTAGCGGAAAGATAAAACTAATTATCTGTCAAATCAGACATGAGCTAAGTGTTACCATTCACGAAATAAGCACTAGTTGAAAAAAAAACGTTAGATGGCGGACCCTATAGTAGTTCTGGATGACGGTATTTTATTTTGAAATACCTGATAATATATCAATTATTTATGACTAATAAATTCAATGAAATAACAGCTGATTTAATATAAGATAACGTTGAAGCAGCAATCGATCAATATCAATGGAAATTACTTACGAGAGTTATCCGTAAAATAAGGTTTCCAGTGATTTTTCACAGTGTAAGACATGTTTAATTCCATGAATGCGTACATTTTAGGAAAGTTTAGACTCTTATCTATTTTTTTACATGGTCGCCACTGAGGTCAATGCATTTTTGCATGCGGTATACAAGCTTTTGAATGCCCGAGTCGAAAAAATCTGTAATTTATAAAACTAACCGTAGACAAAGAATTAAGCATCAAAATTTTTAGTCGGTCACGTTGAGTTTTATTTGAGGTGGATCGCAGCGACATTTTTTAAATGAAAAGTGTGACATAATAACCTTTTTGTTTTTTCGCATACTTTTCTTATTTTGTCAGTGTCATTGTTTTTCTATAAAGCGTTCTCTTTATGTATTGGCTCCCTTATGTTTCATTTCTGGTTTCTTCTATTACTTTTATGATTAATCTTTTATTTTTCATGTCTACTGACATCAGCATGATATAGCTTGCTGACTGAACTTAAAGATGAGGATGCTCCTACATTATTATAATTTTAGAATTAATTTAAATTAAAAAATTAATAAATTAAAAATATTCAGTTTTGATTCACAATTTATTTTAATGATTACATGTTTCTTAATTAATTTAATTTTTATTAATTAATTTTTAATTTTCATTAATTTTTATTAATTGATTAAGATTAATTTTTAATTTTTTAATTGAAATTAATTCTAAAATTATAATTATGCAGTTTCACCAAGTATTGTCAGTTGATAACCTCAATGTTACTACGTTATTATCACTATTTATTGTTATATTGAAGAATCTGCTATACAAATAAATGAATTAATGAAATAATTCATAAAATAAATCACTTTTTTCATCATCGTCTGTCAGTATTGTCCTTTATGTGTTTACGTAAACAAATAATTGAAAGACCGTCACTGACTCCGCGCTTATATTTTTTATGAGGTTAATAATAACATGTGACATTTTTTTATATGTAAACACATACAGTAGAATACCGACAGATGGTGATAGAAGTTGTGGAATTCTATGACGCTTACTATGTTGTATGGATAAGCGCTGCATGTGGAGTGTTGATCCGCCAACGTCATAGACTGCAGCCCGAGATTCACGCATCATCCTTATTATTACAGGAATTTACTATGAATGGGACGACTTTCGTAATTTTACGCGTGATGCATCAAATTAACACCAACCAAGGGGTATTTTAGAAAGAAATCGATTGATTTTTTTTAACCTCCGTCGGGGATCAAATCAACCTTTGACTTGCAAAGAAAACGCTTTGACCATTGAACTATACCCGGCGACGTAGTTTTATAATAATGATTTTATTTGTGATTAGCCCGCTTTGCTACCAAGAGTAAATTAGAGTACCTTTAAATGTAATCGTATTAGATAAGAGAGTCTCCATTTACTGAAACAATAATCGGACTAGGTCAGTTGAATTAAATTTTAACGGGGTACAAAGTGCTGTAACTCCTTATCCCTGAAAGAAGTTGTTATCTCAGCGATGGTAAATCTGTTGCGGATAGGAAGAAGCGGGCTTCAGTCCAGGTAAGTTCTGCACCTGAAATAGGGTAACGGCTAGCTTATCTGAATAATATATACTCTTCCGGTTGTTGGGCGGAGTGCGCGTGCGCCGCGAACTGTACGTAGGCGGGAACTCTCCCCCCGCTTCGGTGTCGATGCCTGAAATGATACGCCAATGCCGCCCAGAGACTAACGCGAATATCGAATAGTTATCGGAGATAGGAAACGCGCAGCTGTTCCGACAGTTGCATATTCAGCATCATTATTTTCTCCAGTGGCGCAGTGTTTGTTTTATTGCCCTTTTATCTACGAGTATATTGCATTCACCAAAAGAGATGCTATTTATATTTAAGCATTCACTTTGATATAAATTTCAAATATTAAATGAATAAGTAATTTTTAGCTTGTTTTGCGTGCCAGTGAGAGATCTATGCTCGGATGGGGAAAAGAGTGTGATTTGCTTCAAAGAGCTGACAAACGAAGTGTTGGCGGCCGTTGTCAAGTCAAGATCGGGTTCCGCCTCATTTCATTTATGGACAATTCGTTCAACGACTCATCGGTGATGACTTGGAGCACACTGGACGTCCAGCGCATGGGTCATTTGGAGCACAGGGCAGCTGGTGCACTGGATGTCTTGCTAGCTTAACCTAACCTATTTTGTTAACGAGACACACGAATCTTTGGAGTGTAGATTAGCGAAACATCCAGTGCAACAATTGTTTTGTGCGCAAAATGTCCCGTGCATCAGACGTCCAGTGCGCCCCACGTCGTTACCAATGACGCGTTGAAATAATTTTCTATAAACGATAGGTCGTGACACCGCCGAGATCATCATACACGCGAAATCATTTTGCCAAAAAAATGCAAGAAAATAATTACAGTAATTGTTATCAGGCCAGTTTACACGGGGAAATGCTCTTAGTTTGTGCTCGATCGGGTAAGGTTAGGTTAGCGACACATCCACTGCAACAGTCGTCCGGTGCGCCAAATGTTCCCTGCACTAGACGTCCAGTGCGCCCCACGTCGTTACCGATGAATCGCTGAAAGAATTGTCTATAAACGATAGGTCGTGACACCGCCAAGGTCGTCATGCACGCGAAATCATTTTGCCAAAAAAATGCAAGAAAGTAAAGTAAGAGTAATTAAAGTAATTGTTATCAGGCCACGGGGCAATGCTCTTAGTTTTAACTAAATTAGTTGAACAATTTAATCCACTCTCTCGATTAATTGAGTATTGTAGAGTCTCGACCGTAACTTGCGTAGTATCGCGTCGCTAAAGCCATTTTCCCGGCGTATTTTTTCGCCATTTAGATGCGTAGCCGATTGCCCTCCCCCCCCGCCTTTCTGTCTCACCTCGCAGGGAATTTTTTGGCACAAAAAAAAACAAATTATAATATGCAAATTTCACAATTCAAGAGGCAGGTGGTGGGAGTGTGTTGGTGCGTACCTGAGCGCACGCACATTAATGAAAAAGATACTGCAATACACTGATAATGTTTTTTTAAATATTGATTTTTCAAAAGAAATCACCACCATTCTTCTTAACTGATATACAGGTAAACTAGTATATTGTGATATCAGCTTGATATAGCTCTTTTAGACTGATGCCGAAAAGATTCGAAAAACGATCTTTTGTTTTAGTCCTAATTTTTATATAAAAATACACGGCGTTTGCATACGCCATTTTATTTATTTTGACAAATGCTCCATTTCATGTTGGTTCAACAGTCAACTTTAGTTTGTGACTTAGCCGCGACAATCTTTGGGGCGCTACGTGTTATTGTACCCGTCTCTCCGCACAACAAAAAACGTTAAATATCTCCACTCGATGTCCACTCGATTAAGGCAGAGAATAGTCATGATCGATTGAGCTGCGCATAGAACATAACTGAGGTGTATAGTTCGTGGTTCAAATCCCAAAGTCTACTGTTTGTCTTTTTTCACAAATTGAGTAAAGAAATTTGTTGTAGATTTGTATGTATGTATCACTTATTAGTTTTAATTAAACACACAATCATGTTATGTACTACGAAAATACTGACGATAAATTGAACATATTTGGCTTTTTATTTCTACTAGCACTCTACTACGTGTGAACGAAGGGTCGAACAACATCAAAAGGGCCCTGTTTATAGAGTCCGTCGCAGGATTTCCGTCGAATTTTCCTCGGATCTTGCCATCAAAGAATATTTTAATAAACAAGGAAAGGTGTTCGAGAAGGCACTTAACCCTCGCTTTTCCGGACTTTATACAGGGTCTGATAACTACTGAGAGTGTCTATACCAGTAGTACTCGGGTGTATACAGTATGGGTTTGATCGCTTAATGAAAGCTAACGGTAAACAGTCGTGCTGTAGAGCTGTTTGCTTCCTCAGTTTGATCCCTGAATTTCAAAGGTCTGCGTTACTTTACGTTTTAAGTGACCGATATTGACACGCCACGTGTTTGCTGAAAACGTCTATAATAAGGCATAAACTATCAAGTAATTACTATATAATTGTTTTGTACATACACTTTATATGATGCAAATGTAGCCTTAATATTTATGATAAATTTTGTTGATGAATTTGAAATTGAATATGAAAATAATGATGAAATTAGTGCTGATGATTGATCATTACATTTTGTACGAAATAAAATAGGAAACGGCGAATAAAGGTTTAGTACAATTTATTTTTATGTATTATTAATTTATTTTTGTTTACTTGTATTTCTTTGTTCAGTGACTAATTCAAGGTTTCGGTTATATCAATTGGCAGTTAATAAAATTAATCGGTAATGGAGTAAATTAATTAACAGTATCCAATGTGTCAGTATGAATGTGGTCAGTTATACAATTAAAATAACAGTATATATTACATTTAATATTGGTAAAAATTTATGTAAAATGAATTAATAATTTTCCTATAAAATGGAAACCTAACCTAACCTATAATTAATTACCATTTATTAATTATTTCCTGCCAAATGATTATTTTTTACTGACAGCTTCCTAAATAATTACTGCCCATTAATTAAATTAAATAATGCAAAAAAATAGATGTCATAATTTTATTCATCAATCTGCTTACGATGCATAAGCAATTGCGAATGTTTGTGTTTTGTTAGCGAAATGTCGTGATTTATGTCATTGGTTAAGGCTGGTTCCGGGTGCAATGAATGTCGTTGCATGTCGTGTCGCGTCCTCAGGTACAGCGCGCTCCCTTAATGATACAACAGGCGGACAAGTCTATATGTGGCGTTCTGTTGGACCAGCATCCGCCCCTCGGGTTCATTGGAGTATTATACGAATGCTTCTGTTCTGTTACAACATTACGCCGACCAAAATCGAATTTGGACTATTCAATTAAAATGACCAACTATTTTATTTTGTCTAACACATTGGCCAGCGAAGTTCTCGTCACATTATGTTAATCAAAATTTGGTGCGGACGATAACATAAATGGGTCACCGCCTGTTGTTATATTGTATTAAATACTGATCGGATTCAGCCGCCAAGTAACCAAATGGTTACTTTCTCGGAAGCTTTGGTTAATCATCTAATATCCTTAAAAAAATCTAATAACAAATTAAAAATACCCAAAATATGCCTCGAATATTACTTCACGATGGATATCAAATATGTAAAGAGGTGGGTCTTCGGGTCTTCTTCTTCGTGTCAGCGACGTCAAATTATTTCTGCCCAGTATCTGGCAACGTCGATAGCCCGTGTGTTGTCTAGCATTGGGTCTTGAGGTGTGCAGCTTGTTGGGCACATGGAGCAGGATATTAGGTGTGAGGTGGTCTGCAGGTCTCCGCAGTCGCACAATATTGACTCTTCTTGCTAAAGCATTCCCCGCCGCTCGAGGTTGTCTTTTGTTCTACTAACTCCTGGTTTTTAATCTGTTCAGAGATTTTCATGTCCGCTAGTCAAGGTTCTTGCCAGTTGGGAGGCCTTCCTTTGGAGTAATGAAATCCTCTGATGCGACTTGTTGCCAGAGCTGGAGTCTCTCATTTTCAGGGCCGGATGTGAGAGGTTGTGCGCAGTGATCTGTGTGCAGTGATCTACTGAAGCGGGGCATAATTAATACTGACAAAGCTGAGTGGCGGCTATTTGTGGTATTTGAATCTGGGTGTATGTGTGAGTTTTCATCGGATTTGTGAGAAATAAATTGTGCTGCGTGTTAGGAAATGATCTGATGGGACACGAACATTCCGAACACAAAAAAAGAAGAAATAATACACTGTATAATGCAAGTAGAATTTATACTTAAACAATATTGAATTTCGAATGGTCAGCGGAAATATTTACAGTAAGATGAAACGGTTGAGTTTGGTTAACGAATGACTTTAATTTCGTTCCTTGGAAGTTTCTAGAATTGATTTTTATAATTATTCAACAGTTATATGTAGTGACATCAGCATTATATAGCCCTTGCTAACTGGTACCGAAAACCTGGACTTACAATTTTTCTGTTCGCTGTGTCGCCATATTGGCATTTTGGACTAGTCCGGTCACGGGTGTGACGTTAGTTATATAGATTGCCACTTGCGGAACTTTTGACCGACTACGGGGCCGCACGGGTGAGTCATGTGCCGACATCCGCGAGATCATATTGTATTGTGGCCCGGCCTCAATGCTGTGACTAGTTCGGGCCATAAGTTTGTAAAGTTATCGAAATATATATGTGCTTCAGAAAAAGTCTGTGTGTAATTAATCTGCTCCCCATCCTGCCACCACGCGACTGAAAAACAACCTTATTAAAAAGAGGAGGATGTTAGTAGGTAGTTGAAGTTTGGTCAGATATAATAAATAAACGAAATTTTTGGTATTCAATCAAATTGACTTGATTTATTACTCACATGCTTAGTTTTCATCGTTTGGATGGGAGCTCACATAGTATAAATTTGGATTATACGTGTTGCTGAATTATAGAGTGTGCTTTAACAAGAATTTAACGTGATTAATCAAATTATAACGTATTATGAGTTAATCTCAAAACGCTAGTAAATTTTCAGCAGGAGTGGACGATAAATACTCGTACATTAATTCACGAAGAATTGCGACAGTCAACGAAAATATTACACTATGAAATTGGAAGCAAATGATGCGTTGTTATCTGATAAAATAGTAATGCTTACCTCAAATAACACCAAAGACTGTAATATATGTGGCAGATATGTCTGAGTTGTAAAAGCATGAGCTTACCATACCGAAAGTCGTGGGTTCGATCTCCGACAGGGATTAAAAAGTATATATATATTTGTCGGAACGTGAGAGTGTCGTATTGGTTTGTTATGCGTATTGGAAAGGGATTACTGGAATTACTCCCTACATTCCGAACAAGAAAAAAAAAATAAGAACACGGTATAATGTCACGAGGAATTTAATGTCAGTGAGAAAGCTTAACATTTATACAGTTTTAAAGGTGAATAATTATACACGATTTACATTGAATTGAATTGAGTGATTAACGAGATACTATTTTTCTGGTAAGTTCAAGAAATGATTTTTGGAAAATAGGAAATGTTACTAGCATGTAGTTTATGACTTGAAGTTCGTAGATCGGCACGTAACACAGTGATTTCTCCGACGGGCGGCTTGATGTATGCTCAGGTTATGGAGACGTCGAAGTGGAGTGAAAAGAGATCTGGTCCGACTGGTCGTCTTCTTATATAGAGCCAGTTCGACTCTCACCTTGATCGGTACAATAGTGCTTGAAGCGACCTCTAGCTCTTGTCAAATTAGCAGTCCGTTAAATATGAAATTCCTTATATGGTTCAGATGATGAGTCAAGCAGCTGACAGCGGTCTCTGGTGACTTTTTCGCTTTGGCCATATGCTCCGAAAAGGAGAAGATATGGTAATATTAAAATGCAGTGCCAATGCATTTGTGTAATTGTAAGATTGTTGAAATAATAGAAAATGGCATTTCTCCTTCGAAAGAGCGTTTTATGTCCTCCATTTTAAAAGTCGACCATAGAGATAACAGGACTACCAACCTTAAAGAAGCAATAATGCTGTAGCCATTTAAAAAAAAAATCATTTATTAATATTAATATATCAGACTTATTATCTAATATCAATTTAATTATAAAAAATGCATGAATCATTAACTTGTTTATTATATTTTTTTGATTGCCAATCGAATAATTCAAATGTCGCCAATCTTATTTGGTTTCAAAAGACATTTCTGCATATCATTTACAAATGCTGAAACATAAACTCTCACTGAAAAAGATGTAAAATAATTGAAAAATAATTACTCATATCGTGGAAAACTTATTGCTTATTTATATGAATAAAGCATTGCTTTCTTTTATATGTATTATTTTATACAAGAGGCATTTAATGTTGTTGAGTGTCGTGGCTCCTTGTATTTCTTGGTCGTCTGTTAGTTGCATCGACGCCCCTAGTTGTAGTCATAATATACCTACCAAGCTCGGCCTCGGCAGAGCTGATGTATCTAGTCTGGTTACGGCGATTCTATTGACATCTATGGAATATAGAAGGTAGGCATAGATAGTGAAATTGGTACAATTGATGTTACAGAAGTCCGCCACATATTTTTAAATTTATTTCTAATCTCTATAAATAATCGGTTTTCTCCTGAATGTATTAAATATAAAAATATATATTGACAGCATGGTACTTTTTGTCATACACCGTATGTACTTACTCTTACACATTCTAGTTTCGGTCTTTCGTCATCTTCTCCAAGTACAGCAATATTCGTTTGTATCAGCTCGATATAGTCCTTGCAGGTTGGTGCCGAAAGCCTCGATATACGATCATGCGTGTCTTATTTTCGTCTAATACGCATATATAAAGGTGTTAGGCTATATTTAAGGAGTCAAAAGCCAGGGTGCTGTGCCATCATTTTGTTTTTTTGACAGGTCGTGTCATTGGCGGTGCTAGTTCCGTAAATCTACACAATATTAATTTCGACGCTGGGCTGTCATAGACTATGGGCGCTTAGTAGCCAGTCGTCAGTCTGAGTCTGCCCGGGGTGTAAGCCACATCCTTGTTTGTGGCCCAGGCAGAATAACTGAAGTTTGTCAATCTTTTATTTAATGTCAATATAATTCAATGTGTTTCTCAAAAAAGTTATTTGGGTTGTTCATCTCTTCCTCATACTTCTGATGACTATCCCGTCGACATGATGTCTTTCTTTGAGGAAAAAGGTGTCATAGTATAAAAGTTTTCGGGCATTGATTTAGATCTGGCAGCTAACAGAAGTTTTTGGTGTGTGATTGTTGTGGTGATATGCTCTTAAATCGGGAGTAAATATGGCACAGCGATATTTTTAATGTCTTGCCTAAGCATTTCACGTTTATAGCAGGGGTTCCCGTTTATTGCGGAAGACCGTCGCAATGCATGTCACGTTCGCAGGTACACGACGCTTCTGGGTGAATGCATGTAGCATTACACGGCCATAACACCTGCCTTTTATGGAGGTTTACAAACCTTAATGTGATTTTTTTATTCGCAGTCATGTTCTGATCAAAGATACAGCAAGATAACATGAACATTTTTATGTGCATGTTATGTTATACAGGCTGACTTGATCTTACTAAAAATATTTTTAATTTATATATATTTTCTTTCAATGCGAAATTTCCGCATTGTCTTTTAACTAAGGCGTTTAACCAATGCATCCTCCCTGTATTAACTTATGAATCAGAGATGTGGAATCTGACAGTAAGTCTTACCCATAAAATAAAGGTCACCTATAGTGCTATGGAGAGATCCATGCTCGGAGTGTCGCTGAAAGATAAAATCAGAAACAAGGAAATACGCAGAAAAACTCAAGTAGTGGATGTTAACCAACGAATAGGCACATTTAAGTGGCAATGGGCAGGACATATCTGTCGAAGAGACGACGGTCGATGGGGAAGAAAAGTATTTGAATGGCGCCCTGGCAAACGAAGCATTGGCCGACACCCTGCAAGATGGACTGACGACATAAGAATAATAGCGGAAGTGACTTGGATGCGGAAAGCGGAGGATTGAAGAGGATGGAGACTCATGCGGGAGGCTTACGTTCAACAGTGGACGGATACAGGCTGATGCAGATGAAGAATATTTTCTTCCCATATGCGTTCCATATCTGGTCACCCCAAATTGCCTCCACTAATTTCTGTCAGCTGCCACTGGTTCACTCATCGTTATAGGACATATCTGAACCTGAAGGTCCACTTGGTTACATATATTGTCGGCGAGTAAAGCTCAATGGTCAAAGCGTTTGCTTGGCAAGCTAAAGGTCGTGGGCTTAATTTCCAAAGGAGATTTTTTTTTCATAGCTCTATAATACCCGTATGTGTGAATTTGATCACTCACTCGTAAAATGCCAGTCATAGCCTATTAATTTAAATTGGTGGCAGATGAAAGTCGTCCCGTGAAGACCACCCATTCATAGTAAATTCCTGTATTGATAAGGATGATGCGTGAATGTCGGGCTGTATTCTATAACGTTGGTGGATCAACACTCCACATGCAGCGCTTAGCCATATGTAACATGGTAAGCGACGTAGAATGTTACAGATGAGACTTCAGCATCACTATCACCATCTGTCGGTATTCTCCTGTATGTGCTTACATAAAAAATAATATTCATATTTGAATATTAACAACCTCCAGAGCAGAAGTTCTTTAAAAAGGCGTAGCTATATGAACTGAAGCATATTTTTAGGTAATTTGTTAATCGGATTTTTAAAGGAAATCGGACGATTGGCTCGACGCTCTCGGGGAGTGGATCTTTTTGTCTGAAGAGGCTGCTCAAAACATATTAGTACAAATCCATACACGGTTAATGTGTGTTGACCAAGAACTGGCAGTTTCCAAAGTTCCTTCCTTAATGCCACCGGTAAGCTATGGAATACTCTTCCAGCGTCTGTGTTTCCTCCTTCCTACAATCTGTATCCCTTCAAGAAACAGATAAATATACACTAGCAATCTCCCAACCCACACACAAACACGAACACAACACACGTTTTCCGCATGCAGCGTCCAGCCTCCCTGGCTGAGCGTCATAGAGTGCACTGGTCTTGACCGGCTGTGCTCTACTGCATGCGATTACATAAAAAACATTGTTTTATTTTATCTAAATTATCATAAGAAGTAGCAGACTGTCTGTATGTGTTCTATATTAGCGTCGTAAGAAAGTAAGCAATAAAAAAGTGGTATGGCAGCGCACGTTCTCTTTAAAGCGAATTTTTCGTTTCTAGAATTGTCTAAATGCCTGTCGTGTTACAGGGCTATGAGACCAACCTTTTAAGATGTTGGCATGAATGTCCTGGGGTTATTTTTAAAATATAAACGAATGTAGAAGAGCACAAACAACTGGGTCAAGCCCTTTAGTAGTTTAGTAAACCTTATGACGATCACCGAGGATAGGATCAAGCGATGTTTGACTAAGGAAGATTTAGATTTCAAGTATAAAAACTAATGTTTCATATAAAATTCGAAAAAAAGAGAGCTTATGAAATCATAAATATAATTTAAAAAGCTCGAATTTTTAGTATGTGTTCAAAACGTTACTTTAATACATATCTGTGTGTATTAAACATCCAAAAGTCTTAAAAGGAATTGTTGTAATCAACTCTTTATCTTAGATTCATTCAGTCAGTTACGACACAGAGAATTTTCGCAACTCTATGTAAATTGAGGGGATCAAGGTACAAAACAACAAGTATCGAGGAATTTACGATGTACGAAATTTTATGTATTAATATTAATAAAGAATGCTTACGCATCAATACGGAGCATTGACCATCCCAATAGTCTGCCACTCTATGTGGATTACAAGGATTAATGTCCAAAAACGGTATCGAGGAATGTGCGGTGTATTCAATGCATTAATATTACTTTTATAAATGCTTACTCATGTTGTAAATTAGGGTATAAAAATACGTCTCGTAGCAAATAAATTATTATCAACTCATCTCCGGTCTTTGAAATTATCCTCAGTGCCGGAACCTTGGTAATCAGGCATCACCAGTTAGCTGATACTGCAATTTCGGGACCGCGACCTCGGTTCCGGAAAAGTATCAATTCAACAAAAATTAAAGTGGTTAATATTATGACACTCATTTTTCCTCGTTAAGCTGCCTCTCAAGACTAAATGGTCTCGGTTTCTGAAGCTTCGGTTTAATTATACTAGTATGTAGTCGGAAAAAACAACAATAAGTTATGGTATTTTATGAAATCTGATATTCATATATTTTTACAGAGACGTAAGGTTAGGTGAGGTTAGGTTAGGTAAGGTTAGCGAGACAGTCAGTGCACCAGTTTTCAGTGTGCCAAATGTTCCATGTACCAGACGCTTAGTGCGTCCCACGTCATTACCGATAAGTCGTTGAACGAATCATCTGGGGACGATAGGTCGTGACACCGTATTAAGAGTACTGAAATATTGTGTAATCGAACGAAAATACATTTTATCAGGCATTATTTTTACGTAATGAAAAATGCCAAAGTACATTCACCTGTATCTGGCAATGTATTGAAAGCATCGCTACTTTATTTGTATGAGTGTAGCTTTCAGAATTTTTCAAAGCAAATACGGACGTAGTTATTCACGTTCTATATTCATCTGATACTTTATTGTTTCATAAATTACTTTTAATGGTTCTTTCACTTCGATACAGCTTTGTTGGGAACTCGCCTCAATTTTTGCTGCTACTATTTCTAGCACTTAAAATTTTAATGCTTAAGTGCACTTTGTATGAGATTTATGGACGGAGTAATTATTATCGTTTTATAATGATATTCAAGAACAGTCACATCAGCATGATAAAGCCCTTGCAGACTGGTGCCGAAAATCTCGCCATGCAATCTTTCGTCTCTTATTTTCGTTCGCTCGTCGGACATGCAAGTGTCGCCATATTGGCATTTTGTCCAGTCACGGGTGTGACGTTAGTTATGTACATGTTGGCTTGTAATTGGTGCGCCAATAATTATGTAGATCGCCACTTGTGGCACTGGGCTTTCACTCACTACGAGCGATTAGTGGCCAGTTGTTGAGTGCCGACCGCGATGAGTGTCAGCTTGTGTCCGGCCCGGTGCCTGAAAACATGTGACACGGTCAGGGCCGGAAGTGGTCTAAGCTTTTAAAATGAACTTATGTTTTACGAATGCTGCACATTCCAGTTTTATACGCCTGTGTGTAAAAACGAAATATGTAATTGAAATTGTAATGTTTTTAAAAATAAAAATTCATTAAAGGATTTGAGTCGAGTTGTATTCTGTGCATCCTCCCTGTATTAACTTATGGCGCAGAGTCGTGTAATCTGACAGCAAGTGTTACTCATAACATTAAGGTCACCTAGCGTGCTATGGATGCTCGGAGTGTCACTAAAAGATAGAATCCGAAACGAGGAAATACGCAGAAGAACTCAGGTAGTGGATGCTACCCAATGAATAGACATACTCAAGTGGCGATGGGCAGGACATATCTGTACAAGAGACGACGGTCGATGGGGAAGAAAAGTATTGGAATGGCACCCAAGAACTGGCAAACAAAGCATTGGCGGACCCCCTGCAAGATGGACTGAAAAATAGCGGGAGTGACCTGGATGTGGAAGGCAGAGGATCGAAGAGGATGGAGACTTATGCGGGAGACGTTCAACAGTAGGCGGATATAGGCTGATGATGATGATGCTGATGTATTCTGTGGTCTCGATCGGTTGTCCTCTCATTCATGCTCTTTTATAAAAAACAACCCTACACTCTTACGTTACTCTAGCTAGGGACATGGAAGTAGAAGAATTTATTATAAGAACCTTTTATTTAATCTTCACTTATCCAAAAATCCATTTGCCATTGGGGCATTAGGATCTCCATGAAACATTTGGTCCGTCTGTTCGTGCTCAGCTAGCGTGGGGTAATGCACGCACCTTATTCTGCCCTGAAGCTACAGATTCGCCGATTTAGTCCCGAAGCGGATTTACCTGAATTGCCCGAGTTACTTCGCCCTACCGAGGATTAGTTCACCTTTACGCCAATTTTATTCACAGAGGGATGACCCCCGGGTTAAATTCCTTTGTATTCAAATTTAATAATGATTAACTTTTTAATTTGGAAAATGATGAAAGAGAGTGAAAAACACTTGTAGCCTTTAGTGTTTTAAAAAAAGTATTTCTTTTGCGACGTTCAAAAACTAATGAGTAATTTGAATTTATAATTCTAAATCAAATATTTAAAAAATTCCATTTCACATTTTTTGTTGTTGTAATATTTAAAATGATTTATGGATAAAAAATAGTAAATTAAACTAATGAAGCATTTATGTTTCATTGTTGTATTTTATTGTAAATTATTGTACATACATGTTAATCATATTTATTTTAAAGTTCTGTAATGTCCAGAAAAATTCAGTTCTTAAATTATATTTCTGACTTCCAGATAATAACCATAAAACATTTAAGTTGAAACTCAAAAAAAGAGAGAGTAACCGCCTGCTAAATTTTTATTACGGGTTTTTTTATTTATAACTGACTCTTAGAAATCGTAATTAATCCTGAAGGATTCAAAGATTTTCACCCACGTGCGCTTTGTCGGTTGGTCACTTCGCGTGGGAATACGAACATCTGGACGTTTCAAATCTGGCTTTGTAAGCCCGAACCACGAGTATTCGGGGCTCACAATCACCCATACCTACAGTATTGTTCTCATTTGACTGTACTTGTTGACAATATAAAAGCTCTTTAGTTTTCTAAATGCTGCCAATCCTAGTTGATTTCTTTTGAGAAGTTATTTCGTTCTAGTTGTATTATTTGTCCCAGATAGGTAAAGTCATAAAAAAAAACCCTATCGTTGATCAAATTCACGACTTTCGGTTTGGTAAGCTAACTCTTTTATCACTCAGACTTATCTGCCGCATATATTTGAGTCTCTGGTATTATTTGATGTTAAAATTACTATTTTATCAGATAACAACCCATCATTTGCTTCCCAATTTAAATTCTAAAATATTATTTTTGAGTGTCGCTAAGACATAAATAAAACTATTTACGAAATAATGAAACTAGACAAGCTTATAAAATAACATCTCGCGAAGATTTGTATTTCAAATATCCATGTGTTTATTTGCATACGGTATACAAAATGTGAACGTTTGATGTGATGTGATTGAATGTGAACAAAACTTTTTTCTGCGATGAAACGTGAATCTTTTTTTTTGTACGTATAATGATGCGATTGAATGAACAGTTATTTTCTGAAACGAAATAAGCCTGGACGAATAACCGTTAGAAAAAAATGAAAATTAATCAATTCATAATAATCTCGGTAAATAATGTAATCGGCATGTTTATTTCCAATTCGAAATTTGTTACCCTTACATTCGAATA
Source organism: Glossosoma conforme (assembly GCA_022606575.1). Lineage (NCBI taxonomy): Eukaryota > Metazoa > Arthropoda > Insecta > Trichoptera > Glossosomatidae > Glossosoma > Glossosoma conforme. The sequence goes on along the minus strand of JAGTXR010000058.1, from coordinate 1,157,519 downwards.
AATTTTTGTTGCGAATTATATTTTGGCCGCCGCTTTAACCCGTTACCCTTGGCGGTGTATGGTAACAATTCCGCAAGTCTTTTTCCAATTCGCAGCTCATGTCCACATCCGCTGAGCACCGCCCACTGTGGCGTGGGCGGCTCTTTCCGCGACCATCGCGAGTCCTACAAATCATTTTTAGATTTCATAAGAAAAAAGTGCCCCATTTGGATGAAGATAAAATAACTTTTAAAAATAGACGCAAACGATGAAAATAAAATCGGTTTGATGCGATCGTAATCGAGATATACGTTCGGGTTTCGCTATTCAACATATCTCAGTCGTCAAAGAAAACTATTCTACTGAATGAAAGAGAAAATGTGAAACGAAACATTATACGAATGGCCTGATAAAGATGATATATCGTTTGTATTTTTGAATAAAAATATTTTAAAAAGATAATTGTAAATAATTAAAATGAAAATAAAACGATTGTGAATCATGGAACTTTTGATTCTACGCATTAGTTCTTAGATATACGACTATTTTTTCAATCTTCTTCTTCGTAGTATTAATCCTGTGGATTGGTTTGCAGCAACAAAATGTTTCATCTAGATTTCCATTCTTCTTAATCTTCTGCAACCCTCTTTAGCTCAGCATAAGAGATAGTCATGTTCTCTAACACTTTCTGCAAATATTGCCGTCTAGGGTGCCCTCTGCAGTTTCTCCCCTCAACCATCCGTTCCACAATGTCGTGAAGAAGACCGTCGTGGTGCATGATGTGAACAATCCATTAGGCTTTTATCAATATTTATGGTAAGAAGCAACATTTTCTATGATTCTTAATTTTTTATTTTATTAGTAACTGAACAAAAAAAATACAGGCCTTATTAATAATCTTAGCATTCCTTTTGAGATAAATTTAAAATATTAAAAAAATACATATTTTATAGAATGTTTTAAAATAAATCACATTGAGCAATGCTTATTCACATGCTCGAAGAGAGCTTCTTCATTTATCAACGCGTATAAACTTACAAATAATAAAACGATAAATTATCAATATTCATTTTATAATAATTTTTCCGTCAGTAATCGAAACATGAGCAATCTAATTTTAAAGGCAAATATTTTGTTGTCAGTATTTAATTCAATCAATGATCAGTAATTATGAGGCAAAAGGTCAGTAATGCATACCTAAAAAGATTCGTTAAATCTAAATTACCCTCCAGGCAACCTTATGTTAAGAATATATTCAAATTAATCTAACGATATCTGCAAATATTGTATTAGTGTAAGTATTTTTTATTAAGTTGAATGTTAATTAACGTACTAAAGCAGTCTGACTTAAGCAGCATTTGAAAAATTTATAACGTAGACTTCTCAGATATGCCGTAAATTAAATAAGAAAATGTGGTGTTAGGTTTTACTAAACGCGTTATAATGGATCACTTAAGAAAACATGCTTATTACCCGCTTTGAATATATTATAATTCGACTGAAAAAAAAAACACTGTACATTGTATGAAAAGGTTTCTAGATTATATCAATATAATTTTACCTGAAAATTTTCACCCGTTTCAGGAATTTGCATAATTAAAATGGCTAAGCGTTTTTGGTCGACCGCCGTCCCTTCACCCGTCAGTCATATGCTTCAAAACCATTATTTTCAGTCTTTTTTTTTATGTAAGCCCATACAAGAGACTACTGCTCGACATTATATTTTATGTCATGTGAGTATTCATTCCATGAATGCGAATCTATAAAATAATGCTATTCTAGTTACACTAAAATAACGAGAAGTTTCAAATAATCCGTTATTATTATTCACCCAGCAACGTTAAGAAGTAAAGTATTGAATACATTGCTATTATACTCGTACATAGGCTTACACAATTACTTTGAGAACATTGTCGTTTCAAAATGCTGCCACAAAGTTCTGCCAATTATTGAGGACCTCGTTTCATCTCATACATTCAACGAGAGCTTTTTTTTGTTTAGCTTCCGCCAGCTTATGCTCTTCTACAGTAACCGTAGAACATAGCTCAGTAATGTTCATATTCGTTCTGACGCAGCTCCGAATACAAGCCAGTATCTAAAGAATCAAAATATTGAGAGATGGATGAGTAATTACTAAGAATCACCGAGGTCCAGACTACGTGTTCAGGAGTGGCACGACGAACGTCTAAGAGTGAAGTGTCTGCGGCTGGCGGCGGGAACCAAGTGGGCGAGATGACTGTCGTTTCTCGACACTATAGTGTAAATCAGTGGTGGGGGGTGTGTTACTAGCTAGCCAAAAACGATTTCTTTACATGATCGGTTAGGTATCCGATCCAATTACAGAGCATATGTCGCGTTTTTTTGGTGTGAGCCCGAAGGAACTTTATCAAATCGATATCAGTTCCTTAACTGGTTGTTGGATGGAAGGCTGCCTTATTCTTCGTCTTCATCTCGTCATTTATTACACTAGTACATAACGTAAGCAATTTATTTCAAAAATTATTATAAGGCTGCACCAGTTCTTGGTGACATGACAAGATTCAAAGCAGTAAAAAAGATGTATATTTTGTATAGATAAATTTTATTATGAATTCTTTTGCGCTTGCCAGATTTAAAAAACATGTTAAGTAAAGATTTATCCAACGTTATTAAAACTACAACCCGGCATGCATTGTTCATTTAACGAAAAATATAAATCTATGTGTTCATAGGAAACACATTTGATTACAAATATTTTTGTTTAATAAATAAAAGCGGTCAATTTACTGTATATAATCATAAGTGTCATAGAATATATAAATGAAACATCAGATTTACTATCACCATCTGTCGATATTCTTTTGCTTGGGCTTACATAAAAATATATGCATAAATAAAACGGTTGCTTAGAAATGAAAAAAAAAAAACACTTTTGAGCTAAGTAATACTCTCCTAGAATCCTACATACAGTCTGAATGTTAGTTGTAGACTTGACCATTCTTATATGTTGCAAATAAATAAATCTTCTCATACGGAAATAGCTAAATGCCATGGTCTACAAAATGGCCATATCTCTGTTAGTGTTCTTTTGCATGTGTTTGCGATATTTTCATATAAAACACAAAAATGCATGACGAAGGATCTTCTCTAGAAATAGTACTCGGAACAAATCGCATGGCAACCAAGCGCTACTTTCTCTTTGGCAATTCAGTCATAATAATAATATTGTAATATATTTTCCTTCGGAAAATGGCTCTCTGTGTACGAGAGGCTTTTCCGGGGAGCATTTCCTTCGGCCCATCAAACGTAACGGCCCACTAGTAACATAATTCGGCCCGGGAAAATTTAATGAAGTAAAAACGTATACGCTCATAAGGGGGGCGGTAAAATACGATATATGGGTTATGAAAATAGTTGGAGTATGTGTGCTTATACAAGATGGTTCAGCAAAACTAAAGAGTAAAATTTATTACTAAATTTTATTTACAATTTTTAATTATATTTTCATGATGAATAAAAAACATTTATTTCTTACATTTAATCATATTCACTCCTAATGGAGCATATGGCTGGCACAGCTAATCAACCTTATATATATAGCTAAACAATTCATAGTTGAATACGAATACAATCAGATAAGCAGACTTTTACGAGTAAGATAAAAGTAGTTAAATGAAGACTATATTCTGCTGATGCTGGTTTTATCCTATTTGTACTTCTTAGTTCAAGCATATGGCTAATACAATTATAAGAAAATGTACAAAAAATTTCATCATTCACTTGATTTTAAAAGTAACTTTTGGTGTTATTATTGTTTTTTTTATAAAATACCTTAATATCCACTCCAAAAAATATAATTATTTTTTTTTTGGCAATTATTCAAAAATTTTCAAATACATGGCAAATCTTCAGCTAATCCAGTTGAGCGTCATATAGCCCATTAGAGGATGCTAATGCTTTCATCTGTATGAATATGTAAATATTGTGATATCCTCCTCTCTAAATTGGATATATAATTACTGTGTGACAGGATGCAGGATCAGGTTCACAATCCAAAGAATTGTCTTCGTTTCACGATTCGCCTTTATTTCTCAAGTACTTGCTTTTTCGCCCACCCGTTATCATTCGCGAGCGAGCTCCCAACTGACGGCGCGCTCTAACATCTGGCGCTGCCAACAGTCTCGGCAGACAAGCGAATTAAAGATGACAACATGAAATGGACCAACTGTCAAAACAAATAAAATGGCGTATGCAAACACCGTGTATATTTATATATCTAAAAGTAACATTATTAGATATGCATGGCAGGCGAGCAAACATAAATAAGAGACAAAAGATCGTTTTTCGAGGCTTTACGTCATCAGCCTAAAAGAGCTATATCAAGCTGATATCAATTGATAAAATATAAAACAATAATTTAAGCCAAAGACTTAAGCCGCATGGTTCATTGCTATTATCCTACTATGTTTCGCATCACGAATATATGCCAAATATGTTGTAGTTAGTTGTAATTGAAGTTTGGTCAGACGGAGATCGGACAGCGTAACACAGTGATAAATCTGGTGGGCGGCTATGTGCTGATCAAACTTGCGAAGACGGTTGCGTCAAAGATAAAAAGGGGTTGGTTCATATGGTTGCTCACGTACACATTGATAGATGCGACAGTAATTAATGCGGCAGCGATTCTAGCGACATATGTGACAGCGATTCTAACGACATCTATGAGACATGCAAGGCAAACATTAATAGATAGACATAGATACAAAAAAAAATTACAGTTGATTATTCTGCCACGAAAATAAGAGGAAAGAAATAATTATAAAAAAATCAACCAAAAACAATTCTACGTGAAATAAATAACGCTCGCTATAGTTGGAACATCCTATAGTATAAGCAAGGGTGTTTAGTGTTTATACATTCTTCGTGCTGAATTTGTGTTCGCGAAGGCTTCGATGGAAGCTTTCGATCGGGCGATGTTATATGAAGACGTTAATATGAATGGACACTCAGTTTTTATCGATACGGACGGGTTGTAATTTTTAACAAGTAAATACTCGTAACTTCGATTACACTGTCGCTTACTGTAAAATCGAATACGTGACCTGTAAAGCTTTTAATATATGTATAGTAACGAATTTCAAAAACAAGCGGAAATTGTAAAATTATTAATTCCATGTAAGAAAGTTTATAAATAATCTGCCATCTACATGGCGCCTGTATCGTCCCCATTCTCTTTTACAGCTGTGAATCTTGCAACGACATTGGATGATGCAAGAAGTATGGCGGCTGGTAGAGCTTTGTAGCGGCAGTTCATGACAAATATATGCTCTGGTTGGGATAACACATTTTTTATGTAATCGCATTCAGCAGAGCTTAGCCGGTCAAGACCAGTGCACTCTATGACGCTCAGCTCGGGAGGCTGGACGCTGCATGCAGGAAACATGTGTTGTGTTCGTGTTTGTGTGTGGGTTGGGGAGACTGCAAGTGTATATTTATCTGTTTCTTGAAGAGATTTAGATTGTAGGAAGGATGATACACAGACGCTGGAGGAGCATTCCAAAGCTTACCGACAAGTGTACGACAAGTTTGCCGGTTGTTGGTGGGTGCAGGATGAATTAGTTCTTTAAGTTCTGATATCAGCTTGATATAGCTCCTTAAGGCCGATGCCGTAAAGCCTCAACAAACGATCTTTTGTCTATTATTTTGGTTCGCTTGCGTGACATCTACATCGAATGTTAAACGGTGTTTGCATACGCCAAAAATAATTGTTATGACAGTTGGCCGATTCTCAGTTGGTACAACTGTCATCTTGGCGGTTGGTACCACCGAAATGTGAGAGCGGACAGGTAGTCGCAACTCGCCCATCATCGTGATAGGACCGCCTCTAATGGCGGCCCTTTAACGGGCGACGTTATTGACGAATAAACGTGTATGTGAAACAAAAACAAGTGTTTATATTGTGAACTTGATCCTGCATCCTTCATCCAGTAAATCGATGTCCTAAATACCCGGGGAGGATATCAGTTCCAAAGACCAGCGACCGTGGTAATAACGGTAGAAAAGACTAAGTTAACAAATCTTACGCTTGTTTTCCATTGATTGCAGGTGAGACGTAAAAGTGTTATTGATAAACGGTGATGATGATAGTGATGAATTACTTAAAGAATAGAATTTAAGAAAATAATTACTTCATAAGAGCACGAAAATTGATCTAGCGTTACTCTGTTAAGCACTAGAAAAATGAAATTTAATATTTTGAAAATAAGCTGTAATTTAGCTTATTTGTGTCAGTTCTTGGAGTAGATCTTTTTAAATAAAATAGAGCCCCTTTCTACATATATTTTTATTGATATTTATTAAAACGAACGATATTGCAATGAATTTCATAATTTTATCCGTTTTTTAACATGTATCAAAATTGAAAAAACATCACGAGAAAGTGCTACAAAAAACAAAAAGGAATTTATAGGAAAATTACCAAGAATCAGTGATTACCGTAATGTTCACAGTATAGTAACGAAAAATATATGTAATCCATCCGTAACCTCAAACCTCTTTTTATTAATAGAGATGATTAGTAAAGCATGCAATAAAATTATAAAGTTATAGTAAGTTTTAATGACTTGTGTGATTAATGGCTTTCCGCATAAAAATGTTTGTCGTAGTCTATCAATTATGAATGTGTCATTTAGAAAAACATCGTTTGCTACTTTATAAAATTTAATGCGCTTAAAATTCTGATGAGAGAGTATAATTATTTAAATAAATGCATAAATTGTATAAAAGTTAAGCTATAACGTTAAGACAAACTGATTACATACTTTGGTTGAAGATAAATATTTTATTGGTAGAGTAATAACAGTACCGACTTTAGACCATGTGGCGCCGTAGGGTAATTTTTTTTGGCGCCCCATATTGTTTATATTTAACCATTCCTTCCTTGTGATGTGTATCTCTACACATTTATTCTTATAACCATCAATATCTCAATAAATATAATAAATACAAGGTTTATATTTTCGTTATTACTGTATAATATATTCACGCATTGATTTCAAAAATAATATTAATAATAATCAGAAATAATCGGGTACGTCGGAGGTATTTTGTGAAATTCGGAAAAAAATTCGCGCTGTGAGTGCCTCGACTTTGGGTCTCGACAATGTGTGGTAAGTGCGACACTATATTCACATCTCACTCTTTCATTCTTCACTATGAAGGAAGAGGGAAGAGAGTGAAAGTGAGCCACTCTGGCAACTACTACGACTAGCGGCAGTTACTCTCGAGCTTGAAACAAGAGTGGACCTATGCCCGTTCCGTGAGCTTTGCCAAGTGGTTTTCAATGTTTTCAGCCAATAAATCTCAATTATTATAATTTTTGACTTCAATTATAATAAATTAACGGGATCAGCCATGAATTTTCTTATGTTTCCGATTTCAAATCGCTGATTTTTTATTATGTACTGACGTTATTATTTTAGCACCGTAAAGGAAAGGTTAAAAAAAATAACATTCTTTGTTGGCTTCAGCGCCCCTAGCTTGTTCAACGTTCTGGGGCACCGACTCACTTCACCACCCCTAAATACGGCACTGAGTAATAATATATTGTTTTCTTAAAAAAGGGGTACGCGAAAATGTGAAAATTTTACTCGTATACCAAGCCATTTTTTTTATAGATGAAACGATACTGAATCTCGTCCATGATAATCCATTTTAAACAAAAGTAAATATTCTGCCTTATTGAATGTTTCAAATGAAATCGAATGATTTCCTAAACTAGAATCCTAAATTCTTAGACAAATGATGTGTTTTGATTGCAACAAAGATTCATTTTGTTTTCACTAATCGCTAAATTAAACAAGTTTTGTGGTCATTAAAATTGTGGAATTATATAAATGAATTAATTAACTTACTTAATTTTATACAAACGCACTCATATCTCTTACTAGAACTATCACAAAAATATTTTATACTTTTTCGTCAATTTATTGTATCTCTTGCTTTCTGCAATTATACAATATGCTTATATAGAATGATATTTGATAATCTAAGAAGAGATATAAACGAAAAAATTCGAATGCCATTTTGACCATGGTGATAGTTCAATAATAAAATGATATAAATGCTTCACGTAGCTATCTCAAGATGTGTCATAGTAATATTCTGATAAAACTTTCTTTACACGTGTCTATGTCCTCCCACACGTGTTTACGTTAAAAAAAACGACCATACTTTTATGACCTGAATATAAAGCTTTCGGGTACAAAGCCCCACGTGAATGAAATCCGCTTCAGCCAAAAAAGCTTGAGGTTTTTCTACGAATTTTTATTGCGCAACCGAATACTCGTATATAACTGGTTCAGTTTTTTTTTATTGTATCGGATGAATTATGTAATTTCGAATGTGTGGTAGTGAGCCTTCGCTTAGTGTGATTCCAAAGAACATGTTCGTTCATTACGTATACGTCAAACGTACCATGAATTTTTAAGCACTATTGAAGTACGGGATATTCCCGCAGCTGAAGTGGGAGGCTGTACTTTATTCTTAGTGCCACTAGTTGAATAAGCTTATAACGGAAAAATTCCAACCATGACAAATCCGATTCTGCTCAGATTAGCTTCTTTGCGTTTAATTTAACGAACTGTTTCAACATTCAAAGGAGAGGTAAAACAGTTTTAGCTTATAAACTGTAGATTCAAGATATTTTAATAGAAAATCGATTGCTTATATGAAATTAAATGAGGACCATAGCAGGTGAAAGAACTTTATTATTCACTTAACAAAAAATAATATAATGGATATTATTTTTTAATTATTCAATAAATTAAAAAGGCAATCGAATATGATTCTTCTTTTAACGATGTAAAAGCAACAACATTTATTTTGAAAAAAGCTTTATTAAGCAATGTAAATTTAAAACTGTCGAATGGTGAGGGGGTTAAAGTATTTCATTGATTATTTATGTTATGAAATTTTTTTATGATTAAAAGTAATTTAGTACAATAGTTTTCGAATGTTTATTACATGAGAAATATTTGAGAAGAAATCGTCGAAAGTGTTCAATGACGTTTGCCATAATTCATACATCTCTCATATGAAGTAGTGATCCGATCACGCCATTTAACTCCAAGTCGATCTATACCACAAAACTGTGACGATTTTTTCAGTGTATCTGAAGAAAATATTTTTGAGTTAAGTGTCTTTTTAGTCTCAATCAAAATAATTGTACATAACTCTCATACAATTTTTGTATCTAATTTGTTTTTTTTTATTTCCATATCCATTTTGCGTTTGGAGTATATCTTAAATTGTCACCACTTAAATTTGCCAACTGCCACAGTCAATGTCTTGTCTTAAAAATATAATTGTTCCCAATGACCTCCACGTTGGAAACGTAGCAACTTTAAAAGACGGCAGCTGTAGTATTCAAGGCATATTGTATTGAATGATTTAATAAATTATTGAACAATAAAATTAAAGCTCCTGAAGCATGGACCATTTGATCCAAAGGGGTGATTTATCCTTATCTACGACACGCGGTAGGTAACATCCAGTCCATCATTTAAATTTAAATCAGTTTTAAATGTTTCTTAACTTTGGAAGTCATTATTTTCATTAACCTCCATTAAGTTATATACTGTAAAGTTCCTCCGAGTACATTTTGTGTATCGTTATCGAGAGTCTTATAAAAAAGACTACTGAATGCTAAAATTTACCGTATCCAAATAGAAATGGTAAATGTGTAACATTCGGAAGCGAGCACAAAATTACAGTGTAATTTTAGGCGGAGTGGGCCGAAAAAAACCGTGCCTACACATCGTTTCGAAAAGTCGCGAAAAAAGCAATAAAGCATATTCAGATTTGAATTGTATAATTTTATTGCCTGATTTAATACGGGCGGCCGATAAGGAGTCTACGGCGTAGAGCCGCAGAAGCGAACTGACGTCACGCGTAGATGACTGAGGCCTACGCGGGAGGCTTTACAGGTGAATATCACGCCAGCCATAAAGATAACGTGAACTGCCCGCAGCTGTTACAGCTTTCGCTTCACGGACGTTCCGCGCTTTCATTTACGTAAAGTTTTCCAGCTTTTTTTTCAGGCGTGTAGGTACCCACTTGTTCGGTGATACTTTCAGGACGGAGTAAAAAACTAGCGCTTTTAAACGGATAACTTTGTTTTCTGTTTGTTTTTTCTGGCTTTGAGAGATGTGGCTTTTTTTACGAGCCGTTTTCCGTTATTTAATAAGAGCTTTCTACATGTGTGCTTAAAAAACAAAGGCGGTAGAAGTGCGACAAAAAGGTTAATCTATTTGTTCATTTTGGATAAAAAAGAATCAATTTTAATATTAGCGTAAGCTTTTCATTAAAATGTCACGTAAACCGGAAGTTTTACTTTTTTTTTGAAAAATTAAAGATATAAAAAAACGTATTTGATGAGTTTAACAACCTGCAGTCTTGTACTCATATGTCATTAATATAAAAACCTAAAAATAAACGATTGCACAAAAATAAAAAATCAATTAGGAAGGTCTATAATTGTTTACAAATATGACGAAATATTTTTCGCGTGACATTGATCTTTCATCTATAAAAACGTCTGTCATAAGTTTTATATAAAAAAAAAGCATTGGTCTACGAAAGTTGTCCTTCAATTTCACAAAATCCACAGCGTATGGAAAAATACTTAAAGTAAATATATTATAGTTTTTGCTTAAATAAAAGTTTATTACACAATTCAAATAATATGTTAATATCAGCTCGATATAGCCCTTGCAGGCTGGTGCCGAAAATCTTGATATACAATCTTTAATCATATAGTTTTAATCGCTCGTTGAACAGCATGAGTCGCTATATTGTTTGTTTGACAGCTGTAGTTCGGTGGGTCGCCACTCTAAGAATTTTGGCGCTGGGTGTCATCGATCACTGGCATCCCGGTGGCCAGTAGGCAGTTGAGGTCCGACCGTGACGAGTAACCTGTTGTGAGTCGGGCCGGGGTCTGAAAGCAAACGCTCCGCCCCGGACCGAAAATTTGTGCTTCTGAAAAAGTCTTTGTCTTGCTCATCTGCTCCTCATCTGTCCACCACGTGTCCTATTTACGATCCCGGTGACGTGAAGTCGTCTTATCTTAGTAAAATAGATGTAAATATAAATTTCACATCTACTTAATATTCATTAAAATAATATTACACAATAATTATTGAACAATGCAAATTTGCATCAACTTGGCGAAGTTTGTAAACTATGCGAAAGTTCAGTCGATATGCATTTTATATGAGGCTTCAGAAACCACAAAGGATGTCTTATTAATTAATTTTGGAACTATCTTGTGAATTATATAAGACTCGATACACTATCTGAAATATATATATGGAGATGTGATGATTCACAATACGGACCTAAGTCCTTACATTGAAATAAATTATGTGAATGAAAACATATTCCTTTGAATATTTCTTATAATTAATAACTTGCAGAGGAGTGTATCTTATCATCTATGTACATATACTCATACATGAGAATACCGACAGATGGTGAGAGTAATTCTGAAGTCATCTGTGGAATTCTATGACGCTTACCATGGTGCATGTAGTTAAGCGCTGCAAGTGGAGTGTTGATCCGCCAGCGTTATAGACTACAGTCCGAGATTCACGCATCATCCTTAATCATACAGGAATTTACTATGAATGAGTTGTCTTCACGGGACGACTTTTGTGTACCACCAATTTTATTAAATGCTATGACTAGCATATTGCGGTTGAAGGATCAAATTCACAAAAACCTGGGGTATTTTAGAGCTCAGAAATCGATTATTTTTTATTTATTTTTAATTTTTAATCTCCGTCGGGGATCGAACCCACAACCTTTGGCAACTATTAAGCTATAAAAAAATTCTTACTTCGTCTTACCATGTTTTCAAAATAATATTATTTGACCTTATCAAAAATGTAAAATAACTATTGAAATTTATTGTTTATAGTTTCTAAATGTCGGTTTTATCCTTTTCTATGAGGCTTTATTTCATTGCTCTTTTTTGCCCCATAACATTTCTTACTACTAAACATTATACTGTGAGCTTATATTGAATGATGTCAAAAGCAAGTGCGTCATTTTAAAGCTTCTTCGATAGCGTAGAGCTTAAAAAACTTTTGTTTCTCTTGTTGTATTATTCGCCCTCGATCAGCTCTGGGCTCTTGAATGGATTGCCATGTGGGCGTGCGTATTTGAGTATGGCACATACACTAGAATAAAACGCTTAAAGCTCGCGTAAAAAAGCTAGACGTAAACTTTTACATGCGAGCTTTTTCGTCTCATAATTCACCGAGCCGTCGATAATTTCACTTCGACCCAAACTGAAACAAGATTGCGCCCTTTCGACTGAAAAAAAACATGTTCGACATCATTTCATTGTATTTTATTTTGTGTTCGTTACAATGAATGGTATTGGTCGCTTACCGATAAAATAAAATACATAATATTGAGTTTTCATGAAAAATATGTGTCTTGAAAGTAAGCGTGATTTGATGTTAACTTACTTGTGTATCTGGCGAAAAAAGGACTTTAAAAAAAATTCAACCCGAAATAAAATATCTCACAAGGGTACTTGGTAACTGTTTCCGTTGCCGCGGCTGCAGAATAACTGTGGTGGAGACACTTTTTAGCCGAAATTGAGTGAAAGATACAATGTTCAGGAAGAAAAGGGACCGGAGTAGGGATGAATAGACAATAGTGTTCACTGTGACCATACGGTCACGCTCGTCTCTGGAGGGTTAAATAACTAACTGAATTGTAATAATACAAAATTTACAAAAATTAACCATCAGTATATTTGCACATAAATCTTGACACCTACAAACTTATATTACATAATACTGTAGAATATGTTTTTTACGCGATAATTGAATTAAGTATGATAAAAGCTAGAGGTTTCGAATGAGGATAGTTCTGATTTATGTTTTGAAACAAAAAATAATGAATTAATTTATATTGACATTCCCCGTCTAATTAAAGCGACTCAAGATCCGGGACTGTCGTGGGCATGCTTGGTGGATGGATGAGAAGCAGGTCACCAAAGCAAATAACTTGTCGAAAAGCACATTTCAGATGTATTTAACGTTAAGCAAAAAAAAATCAGAAATAGGTCTTACGCCCAGAATGATGCTGATTACCTCACAGCTCCCGGACAAAGACTGACGGACGACGCGCAGAGACAGATTAGGAAATAATTTTTGAAGAAGGCTTTTAAAAATGATTGTAATAGATATGTCGTATAATGAGGTAGATAATGACAGTGGTACTGGCGTTATAAGAAAGTATTGGGCATTCTATCTCCACAAAGGATAAATAAAGAAGGTTGTGAATAAATGTTGACTGATTGAATAATAATAAAAAAAAATACATACTTTGAATATATACTATAGAGACATCTATCGTTATACGATGGTAATAATGTTATAAATACAGCATCTTTCACGTATCTGTTAAAGCAGAGTAATAGTCGAGTTGACTGCGCAGTGTAAAAGAATAGAGCAAAGGTTGCAAGGCTCATGATTCAAATCCCACGTTTGCCACTATTTTTTCTGAATTAATTGATGCGTATAAAATTTTATGTATGTGTATATTTAATTTCTAGTATATAAAGACTTATTGTTTGAATTGCATTAGAACCAAGTACTTAGTTTTGTACAAGTACAGCAATTTTCCTTCAAATAATCTCGTAATAATGCTTTTTCATCTCGCCGGTAAATCACACGCCCTTTATACTTTTATTAACAAATTACCCTTACACGTAATTTCCTTCCTCGCGTACCCGAGTGGTTAAAAACCTTAAGTGCCCTGGTGTATGAAACTTCATGGTTTCAGTATTACCCCTGTTTATGTCAGCTTTATGACTAAATAATAGTTTCTTGCAGTGGTGCTCCAAATGAAACAATATTACGAGGCACTTAAATCCGTTTACACGTGAAACGGCGGATTCGTATCGCCGGAGAGGTAAAGTACTATTATGACAAATAAATTACATGAATGTTGTAACGTTCTTCAGTTACATGTGGCATTTATTTAAATAAGAACCAGTAACAGGTTTAAGTTGATCCATGTTTTTTTGTACATTTTTTTTGTACTCGTAGAAGACAGTATTTTTTTTCAAATTTTAAAAAATAAAGCAAGTAAGGCTTTGTAAAATTTTGTGTTTTTATTGATGTTTATTTGAGCTAACATCCTCCTCTCTTTAAAAAGATCATTAATCAGTCGCGTGGTGACAGAATGTGGAGCAGATTGATGAGCTGTCGCACAGCGCCACAAGTGACGATCTACGTAACTAGTCCAAAATGCCAATATGGTGACACATACATGTACGACAAGTGAACATATATAAGAGACGAAAGATTGTATATCGAGGTTTTCGGTACCAACCAGCAAGAGCTATATCATGCTGATGTCTTTGTGAGCTTTGGTGACATGTCACCATCTTCAGGAGCTAATTAAAACTTAACATAAATACAGAACAGTTATTTAGGGTTACATAGAAAAGTGGAGGGGAGACGAGAAGTGTCGTAGTCCTCTATAGACGGACCGGTTGAACGGAGCGAATTTATTGAAAATATATTAAGTATTGGGCTATACTATACCCGATGCTTAATAATGATACAATTTCCAGATATTTAATATGTTTCCACTAAATTTGCACTGTTTAACCGGTTCGTCTTCAGAGAACTCTGAAAGCCTTTCTGTCCCCTCTTAAATTTTTAAAATATACCGTGTATTCAAAACCATGTCTTAAAAGAATACTTCATATGGTCCACATTAAGCTGTTAAATTTCTCTTATTCAATTTTTATTATATTTATGTTATTCCTCTATAGACGTACATCTGTTATGATTGTAAAAAAAAATATTTTTGATAAGATATTCAAATAATATTAAAAAAAATACTACGGCATCTATTCACAAGTGCCTTCACTCATACGCCTTATGTCAGAGCGACTATACAGATGAACTAGAAGACCATGAATATTCGTTTAAAAAAAGCATAAAATAATGTTTTATGTTGTACTTATCGTAGTGAGTTTCATTCGCAACGTTCCCTTTATGCACATATTTTACAATTTCAGTTAAACTGTGGCAATGTATCACTCCCATAAAATAAATAAACGCAGTGGGATATTTAGCAGACTCCTTTTTGAACTGTGTATCATTTTGTATTCAAACCAATTTCATACAATGTTTCCTCTCGTATTAATGTATTCGTTCTGGAATTTAACAATTTTAATATATGACTAGCTTCTATACTGCTGCGAATCTTGATATCGCATAACAATCCAATGCAGCCGTATAATAAATAAAAAGGCTTTGAAAATTGTGTATTTATTGGGTATTGACTTATTTATTTTCGCCCTGAAATTGTACATTTATTATCAAATGCAGTGGAATCTAACAACAAGTCTTACCCATAAAATAAAGGTAACCAGTCAAAGGAGAGATCCATGCTCGGAGAGTCGCTAAAAGATAAAATACGAAACGAGGATATCCGCATAAGAACTCAAGTAGTGCCTACCCAAGAAATAGGCACACTCAAGTGGCAATGTGCAAGACATATCTGTCGAAGAAACGACGTTTGATGGGGAAGAAAAGTATTGGAGTGGCGCCCGAGAGCTGGCAAACGAAGCATTGGCCGACCCCCTGGAAGATGAACTGACGACATAAGAAGAATAGTGGGAGTGACCTGGACGCGCAAGGCAAAGAATCGAAGATGATGGCGACTCATGCGAGAGGCTTACATTCACGATGATGATGACATTTGGTATTGCATACACACACACACCCAATTTTGCTGCAACATTTTTTTTATTATTTGTAATATTTGTTTTGCATCGAAGTATACCTGTATATTAATTGTAAATATGTTTTCATTGTTTCAGGTATGGGATTGCTAGTTTTAAGAAAAATAAAAAAATCTTTGGATTAGAGTATTCAAGACTAAACGTGATGATACCGTTCAAATACTAATGTGCTTATCAAATTAAAGGTAAGAAATTTACTTAATATTCAACTTTTATTGATATTTAGTTTTTTTTGTATATTAAAAATATAATCTTGCACTGAAGAATGCCGGCAAACAGTACAAAAAATATCTCCAGTAAATAAATATATGAAACGCTTGAATTTTTGTGTTAAACGCATTAGAAGAGCTAAAGAAATTCTTGTTGAAAGCGAATTCACGTCTGTTAATAAACAGTGCTCAACGTAGTACACCCACTAAGTAAAACAAGTACTACTCAAATCACTGTTTGAAATGGGTGTCAGAGTGAATGCTAAGAATATAAATATATCGGAATGTGGGATGTGTGTGAGTGTTATGATCGAATTTGTGAGAAGGGAATTGTGCTGCGTGTTAGGAAGTGATCAGATGGGACACGAACATTTCCAAATTAAAAAGAGAAGAAATCATACACTACATAATGTCACTGAGAACTTATTTACAGGTTAGCAAGTTGAGTTTATATTTATACAGTATTGCATTAAGAATGATTAGCGGAATTATTTATAATTAGATTTGAGCGGTTTTTTCATTCTTTGGAAAGTTCTAAAATTAATTTTATGAAACTTCAAACGTTACCTATGTAGTTGAAATTTGGTCAGACAGACTTCCGGCAGCGTAACACAGTTGATTGGCTTCTGGCGGGCGGTTAAGTGATGATCAGAGTTGCGACTGCGGATGCAGTAAAGAGAAGAAACGAGCTGATTTATATGGTCGTAATTTTATATAGAGCCTCCCGTACACATTGATAGGTGCGACAGTAATTGATGTGATTTCTACCAGCAATTCTAACGACATATATGGGACATACAAGGCAAACATTAATAGATAGACTTAATAGATACAAAAATGTATACAGTTGGATAATCCGCCACAACAATATTGAAATATATTAAATAAAACAAAACATAATGTGAATTATTAAATTTTGAATGGGTGGTTTTTACGGGAAGAGTTTTGCAGTTTATAAAGCTCCACGGTGACCGTTTAGGAATTCATTTAAATTTTCCATTTTTGTCGTTTTAAAACTAGCGATTATTTAGTCGCGGGATTATGATGATATACCGCTAACTATAAATGTGTCGCCATCTGTCGGCCGCAAGGTGGCGACTGGCGTAACTATCCGGCCATTTTAAAGGATTTATTGCAAAATGCGAATATGCTCAGCTGGAAGCGAATAGGATTATGACTACCGAGGTTCCTTGGTCAAGATAAATTCTAGGAGACAAGATTTTAAAATATGCTTTTACCTTAAACGAATGCGGTAGTAAAGTAATTCACTTTAATTAAGTGTGTAAGTACATAGAACGAAAATGAGTAATATAATCACATCCCCGTTTACTAAGGGATGTCGCCGGGATCGTTATCAGGACGAGTGGTGAAGGGATGAAGAGCAGGTAGCGAAACAGAAGAATGTTTCAAGCAGCACATTGTAATTTATTTGAGACAAATGATTGACAAACTTTGGGATTCGGGCCGGGTAACAAACAATTAACGATTTTCTTCCGTCGAGATCCGGGCCGAAAGTGAAGGGAGCGCGCTGTAATAGACGCAGCGCCCTCCGATTATTTGTTGGCCATTTCTCAAACCATTTGCTGTCACAGCAAGCAAAACGGTGACGCAACGCCTTATTTTATATTTCTAACATTTTTATATATGTATGTTTGAAGAGCGAACAAAAATAAGAGTCAACAAGTCGTACATCGATGCTTTTCCGTCACAGACTCTAATACTATGAGAGATTTTTTTTTCTATTCAAGTACAATCAAGATTAATATACAAATATAGGTACTTATGATTAAGTACTAAGAACAAAGCAATCAAGACAAGCAACAGAAGGTCCCAATGTCCCAATTAAACAAACGACGCCAAAAAATCATTCCTCCAAAGAATCTCGTTGAGCTCATGCCTGAATTGGGTCTCCCTTACGTGAAATATATCAACATCCGAGAAAAAATATTTTTTCTCTAATAGTATTGTTTTTATTTAAGTTCAGCTTAAGTTTCTTAACAATCTTCTTCATTTCAAATGAAAAAAAAAACATCTGGCTGCTACAATCGTTAGTATTAACTTAGACCTTTTCTTGGTGGCATTACACCACGAAAGGGTCTAAGTTAATAGTGTTTAGAGGGGCTGGTAGTAATTGGCATTGGGTTACGCAACTGTTGTATATAAAACTAGCAGTGGAAGAGGCTCGCAGAGGATTAAGAGTGGAATGAAAAAATCTGGTCCAGACACTGAGCCATTAATTAGACTGTCTGTCTTGAGATCACGGCGAATAAAATACACTGTTTATTTTGCTCCATTGTGATTTTTACGGACTGGGCGTTGGGCGTGGTTAAGTGGTAAGGAATCTGAAATATAAATTGGAATATCTTAGAGTTCAAATTCAAAATCTCTTTTGAGTTCCACAAAGAAAGATATGTTGTATATACTTTCCATAATATCTCAAAATAACATTTTATTACGATAATGTAATTCAAATCAGTACAAATTTAATTTGCGGTACTAAGAAACGATAATAGAATTAATAATTTCATCAAAAATATATACAAATAAAATGTTTAAATATTAAGCTTACTTACTGTCATTAAATTCCCCGTGTTCTTATTGATTTTATTTCTTGTTCGGAATGTCCGTGTACTTACAGTGATCCTTTCCTAATACGTATAATAATTCCTTTTCAGCAATCCACAGATCACAACACTTCCACTACATTCCCACGATTCCGACACCTTCATTCGTTAAAATTCAAGGATAGCTTCTAATATGTGTGAATGCTTTGATGAAAATTTGATATGTTTGAAAAATATATACAAATATAGGTGCTTATGATTAAGTAGTAAGAAAAACAAAGCAATAAAGACAAGCAACAAATTTCCAATGCTCGTAAAACATAAATTATTCCTACAAAAAAATTCGTAGAGTTTGTGCCTGAACTGGGCCACCCTTGCGTGGAATATATCAACATTCGAGACGATGTGGTTGAACAGTGTGATCCCTCTCCCAACAGGCATAGTCTCTTAAGAGGAAGGAATAATCTGTGCCTTCTTATTCTCAGATGATTGTCAGGGACATATAAACGATCAATACGTATGTGGTCGAGTGTCGAATCCGAATTTTAGAACTAAAATTATGTTAGTACTATAGTGAACTTCAGATGAAAAAAAAAATACGTTTGATATGAATAAATCTACATCTCTGAGTCTTGTTCTAGTGGTAAGTGGTAATATAAAAGCGATCCAAAGTACTTTACAATGTTTTTCAGTTAATAAAGTTTTTCTTCATTGTCTAAAGCATCAGTTGTATAATATGTATATCCGTTAACTTATATTCCCGAGTCTAGATATTTGTTTCCTGAAAACATCTCTGCGACTTTCTATTATACTTAAGTACATAAAAATGGTTGTACTTTTCAGAGTAAAAGCTACATCAATCTCAAATAAAATTATATACTATGAGCAACAAAATTGGTTATCAATATAGATCACGTCGGTATTTCTCACGTCCACCCTAGCTAAGCGTCATAAAGTACACTGGTCTCGACCGGTTGTGATCTCCTGAAAAAATGCATAATATTTAATATATAACACTTTCCAAGCTTTGATAATAGTCAGGTACTGAAAAAAAAGATCTGTTAGTTCTGTTTTTTTCGAGAACCATCGTCTTGGTTAATATATCCGTCCACGGTATTTGTAATATTTTACAGTACAACTACATTTCAAACGCCTAGAGGTGGTTTGTAGAATTGAATTTAAAGGTTCATAATTCCTAACTACGAAATGTAAGTAGTAATTGTTTGTTTTATTTTAATGGTTTGTAAGAAATGTCATCTTAAAGTGAACATGGTAGCTTTTTGAATCTAATTTGTCAACTAAAGTAGCCTTCCTCATAAAAGCACAAGTCATATTCCAATTATGTCATGGCAGCTGTTTAGAATTCCGCAAAGATACAGACCGCACGTGAAACAGGACGGAATGTGTTGGAAATACAAATTGCCATTGCTGCCGATACATTTCCCGATTAAAATTGAGCGAACCATTTGCGTTGTACCCAGTGTACACCGCGTCATAAAAATAACACAAATTTTATTAAATATGCGATTTTTTACAAAAATTAACATTCTACAAATTTCCTACATGCTCTTCTTTTGAAGTCGTTGTGAAGATTAATTTTATCTACAAAGAGTTAAATTTTCAAAGAAAAAAATCGTAGTATCTCTAGATTGTTAACCCTTATAATTAACGTGCCATATAAAGATCCATGTTTATAGAGTCTCTACAAGATAAAATTTGCCGGCGGTAATCGCTCAATGGTGAAAACGTGTGCTTTGCAAGCCAAAAGTCGTGGGTTCGATCCCCAACGGAGATTAAAAAAAAAAGATTTGTAATCGTTTTCTGAGCTCTAAAATAACCCCAGTTGGTGTGAATTTGATAAATCACCCGTAAAATGTCAGTCATAGCCTATTAACTAAAATTGGTGGTAGACCAAATTCGTCCCGTGAAGACCACACATTCATAGTAAATTACTGTAATAATAAAGGATGGTGCGTGAATCTCGGGCTGTAGTCTATGACGTTGGCGGATCAACACTCCACATGCAGCGTTTAGCCACATACACCATGGTAAGCGTCATAGAATTTCACAGATGAGACTTCAGAATTACTATCGCCATCTGTCGGTATTCTCCTGTATGTGCTTACATAAAAAAAATCTCTAAACTCTTAAGCCTTATAATTATCAATGATGAACTAAAATAATGAAATCCGAATGGGAGAATGATTTTTTCGTATTAAATTTCATTATCATAATCATTTTAAAATCTGCTCCCCTAACTGGGGCACATGGTCGTCTTTAACAGCCTCCATAAATCTCTGTTAGACTCTGCTTGTCTTGTCGTATGTCAGCTCTTCCTTTCGGAGCTCATCCGAGTATATTCTATGCATAGTTCCTGACGGCCGAAGACGGCGAGGGCCTGAAGGCTTGAAAAAAATGCAGCTGTAGTTTATGCTTTCCTGTATCATCCAAAGCACATGTTTTAGCCGTCCCACCTTTCTCCCTTGACCGAAAGTTTGTTTGATCTTTCAATCGATCATATCATTACTCAAAAAGTCATATTTTTCTCCTTCAAGTATTATTATCTGCCCAGGTTTTTAAAACCCACTACACGACTGTATTGAAAATTGGTGAGATCCCAAGATACGCAGACGTAAAAAATAATGAGGATGATACAGGTGCTCTATAGTAGCCATTTGTTTTAACAGAGTAAAGCTTCGAGTATCAGATATTGCGTATAGAATTTAAACTTCACATTGCCTTTTTATGATATAATGAAAGCGTCAGCAAATACAAAGAGAGAATTGCATATAATCGACTGTTTCTAAAACATTAGAAATTTCACATCTAATGTACTAGACTCTAGTACATAAGATGTAAAATTTCTTAGATTACTATTAGTGTGATACTCTAGTAACTAGAGTATCATAAAGATTTTCTTATAAAGAAATAAGTCACTTTAAGGTATTTGTGTCTCCGACTGTATACTCTACCCTGGCATGGCAAACAGTATGAAGCTACTTAATGCCTCCCGCACATGCGAACTGTTTCCCTTCACGTCGCTCACCGTGTATTTAGTGCTGCACAAGAAAGCATCGGACTTCCACAATCTTAACGTATCCATCTCTCAGAGCTTTTTGCGGAGATATTTTTTTAATTTCACTTCCCTGTAGAAATTTTATGACTTCATTACGTAGCTTGGTCTGCAACGTAAGTATAACCGTTTAAGAATAAAGTTAAAATAGAACTTCTTAGATATTATTTACAACTAGCTTATTTTAGAATAAACTAAGTTTATTGACAATATAACTGTCATAGTATGAAGTGACTCAGAAAGAGCTCCGCTCTGTACGATAGTAAATGTGTAAGTTTTTTTTATGTTAACACATGCAGGAGAGCACAACCGGTTGAGACCAGTGTACTCTATGACATTCAGCCAGGGAGGCTGGACGCTGCATACGGAAAAGTGTGATGTGTTAGTGTTTGTGTGTGGGTTGGGGAGATTATAAGTGTATATTTATCTGCTTCTTGAAGAGATCCGGATTGTAGGAGAGAAAACGTAGACGTTGGAAGAGCATTCCAAAGCTTACCGATGGCATTTACGAAGTAACTTTGGAAACTGACAGTTCTTGGTCAACACAAACAGTGCATGGATGTTTGACAAGTGAAAGACGAGTCTGTCAGTTGTGGGTGTGTGCAGGAGGAATTAGTTCTTTAAGTTAAGTTAAGCAACCATGGTAATAACTGTAGAAAATACTAAGTGAACTAATCTTACGTCTATTGTAATCGTTCCATTGATTGCAGGTTAGACGTAAGAGTGTTGTTGTTTATAAAACGAATTGCGCTTCTTTGAACTGAGTCGAATTAAATTAAGAAGGTGTTTTGAGGCTCCAACCCAAAGGTAACTGCCGTCTTCAATAATAGGGTGGATTTGTATTTTATATAGAAGAAGTTGATTGTCGTTGAAATACCGACGTGATCTATATAATATACCTAGTTTTTTGGGTGCGAGACTGGCTTTAGACTTAATTGACTCATCAAAGTGATGAAGATTGTTGGTATAATGATGCACTTATTTCACTTTTGTACTTTCATACTTTATCCAACCTATTTAGAGATATATCTAACAAAACTCATAAGTTAAAGCCTGGTAGTAATTGATTAAATACGAGTATTATAAGTCAGAGAGTCCATAATATACCGATAAAATGGATAAATAAATTATGATGAATCTACATGTAAAGCAACATAGCATACTTGTGCGCAGAAAAGTTAATCTTATGCTATGGATTTTTTAAATTTTTATTAGAATATTATTTTATTATTTCAATATTCTAATCTACTTTTATAGATCATTTACTATATTACAATATTATTAATAATTAAATATACAAATACTATACATAAAATTCTTTTTTCCAACGCGTCAATCCAAACACAAAAATAACGGCAGAAGTATATGTATATTTAATTATTAATAATATTGTAATATAGTAAATAATCTATAAAAGTACATTAGAATATTGAAATAATAAAATAATATTCTAATAAAAATTAAAAAAATCCATATAATAATGTCTCCTTGAGACAATATCAAGAAGGTAAAATTATTCATCAGTAACACAGGTAAATGATTGGTTATAAAGTCCAAGTCGGAACTATAAGTAGTCGTTTCTCATCCATTCAGTCTATAGTTTGGTTCGAGACCCGAGTGGTACTTACTAAAATAAATAGACTGTCGGAAAGTAATAATATTAATATTACTTAAATATACATATACTAAACATAAAATTCTTTTTTCAACGCGTCAATCCAAGCACAAAAATAACGGCAGAAGCGGGATGCGAACCGCGGACTTTGAAACCAACAATGCCCAGGTATTCATACCGCTCGGCGAATCGCGCCATTGCTATGCCTAGACCGACCCGCGATGAAACTAGTATTTATATCATTGTTATTATCGTACAACAGATGTCGCCATAGTATATATTCAAAGTATGTATATTTTTATTATTATTCTATCAGTATTCATTTATTCACAAGCTTAATATTATTACTTTCCGGCAGTCTATTTATTTTAGTAGACTGAATGGATGTGAAACGACTACTTATAGTTCCGACTCGGACTTTATAACCAATCATTTACCTGTGTTACTGATGGATAATTGACGCGTTGAAAAAAGAATTTTATGTTTAGTATATGTATATTTAAGTAATAATAATATTGTAATATAGTCAATGATCTATAAAAGTAGATTAGAATATTGAAATAATAAAATAATATTATAATAAAAAATTAAAAAAATTAATTAATAATATTAAGCTTGTGAATAAATGATGGCTGATTGAATAATAAAAAATAAAAATATACATACTTTGAATATATACTATAGTGACATCTATCATACGATGATAACAATGACATGAATACTAGTTTCAGCGTGAGTCGGTCCAGGCATAGTAATAGCCGAGTCGGCTAAGCGGTATGAATACCTGGGCATAGTTGGTTTCCAAGGTCCGCGGTTCGCATCCCGCTTCTGCCGTTATTTTTGTGTTTGGATTGACGCGTTGAAAAAAGAATTGTACGTATAGTATATGTATATTTAATTATTAATAATCTTATGCTATTTTTATTCTTATAATGTTTGAATTGATTTTAAAAGCTAATTAAAAGTGCCGTGTAATCCTTAAAACCCACTTAATAGGAATCTTGCATATTATTTATGATTAAAAATCGTAGCAACATCATAAATTTTTCAATATTTTCGTCATTCATTTCACAAAAAAAAGAGTTTATCGACATTGCCACATAACTAACCAAGCCTTAAGCGATAACTTATGAAATTCAGACAGCGTATTTCTTATTAGATTTATGTTTTTATATTAATATATTTCTTTCTCTATAAGAACACCGATCCAAGCCATATTTTAAATTATTATTATTTGTACTGCTGGCTTGTAAAGGCCACGGCATATTTCTTCAGGATAAAGGAAAGAATAATAAAAAAAAAACCACCGACAAGGCACCCGTTTTTCGGTTGGATTGGTGCGGGGGCGTAATTTTCAGTGCCAAACATATTTTCAGGCGGGCCGATATACTGAAATAACAATACTTTCTTTGGGAAAATCGAAAGAGACGTGTTATGATTCGGAATTAGTCTCGCACGATGGACTTTGCTGAGCCCTTTTCGTGTTTGTTATCGTAGCATTATGTCGAACAAAACATTTTTGTTTGAGTCTGCTCTTTCGAAAAAGTCCGTAGCGGAGCCTTGAGCTTTCACAATACCTCATTCAGTCTAGACAAGCTTTATTTATTACATGGAGGATTATACAGCCTATCAGTGATATTTCGCACATTGTGAAGTATTCGGAATTTGCATGTGAAATTATTATTCATTAAATTTGACATGCATGAAATTTAAATGAGTCTTTGGAAAATTAAGTTGACTTATTAACTCATTTGCATTTCAAGATAATAAGTCTTGATTTTAAGTTATATTTCAAAACATAAAAAGAAATTCAAATATTAAACATTGAATTAAATTTTTTATAGTTGTATGATTGTTTGCGTTATGCTCATTCAATGCATATGGATATAAGTTTGATAAAGCTGTTGCAGGCTGATGCTGAAAAGCTTCAATCTTTCGTCTCTTATTTTTGTTCGCTCGTTTGACAAGCATAAATAAAAATGTAAGTAATATAAGATATGGTGCTTCGTCGCCATTTTGTTTTTTGACAAGTTCTGTCATTAGCGGGGCTAGTTCCGTATTTACGGGCGTTTGCCCACGGTATTAATTTCGGCACTGGGCTGACAACGACTGTGGGCGCTCAGTCGTCATCTCAGGTAGATGATCGACGTTTGTTAATCTTTTACCGAAATAAATTTCAATGTGCTTTCTCAAAAAGTTTTTTGATTCGTGAATTGCTCCCTCTCCCTTCACCATTCGTCCCGATGACTATACCGGCGACGTGAAGTCGTCTTTTGAGTAAATGCGGATGTCAATATGTTATGTTGGAATGATAGAATGGAAAATGTCATGTTTCTTATAAATAATCATATTTTGTCTCAAAATAATGCGTATCTTGTTTTGAATGTGTTGACATCCCCATCTCTACGGAAGAAACGTTTGCGATTCTTTAACTTGAATTTATTATAATGTTAGTAATTAAATATATACATACTATATATCAAATTCTTTATACGCATCAATACATTCAGAAAAATATCAGCAGAAGCGGAATGCGAACCGCGGGTCTTGGAACAAACTTTGCCTAGGTCTTTATATACCGCCTAGCCCTCTCGGCTATTTCTCTGTCTGAGCGGACACGCGTTAGAAGTTGTAGTTATACCATTGTTATCATCATAGTTTATATTCAGAGTATGTATTTATTATTATTCAATCAGTGAATATTCACAAGTTTATTACCTGCGGTTCGCATCCCGCTTCTGCCGATATTTTTCTGAATGAATTGATGCGTATAAAGAATTTGATGTATAGTATGTATATATTTGATTACTAATAATATTGTCATAAAGTCAATGATCTATAAAAAAAGATTAGAATATTGATATACAATATGTGTTTGTCGAAAAGTTTTCTTTTCGTGACTCATCATTTTACTACGCGTTCCGATGATGATCCCATTCCATATTCTAATGTCCGCTTTCGTTTAAGCAGTTCGTGATCTAATGCTCTATGGGCGTTGGTAAAAATAATATTCAGCAACACGTTAATATTCTTGATATTTCATTGAAAAAATAAAAGGTTAACTCCTGAACTACACACCCACGCAATGTATGTTACGTAAGCCCAATTTGCGTTTGCTACAATTTCTGAATGAAAAAAACGTTATACCAATACATCATCTCTATGTTGCAAATTTGAAAACTGACAGATTATTTTTGTTTTTGTTTTATAAAAAAAAACTCGTCATAAATTTTCACATAATAACTTTATTTCATTCCTGTATAAAAAAGACTTTGTTTAGATGAGATATAAAATTATCAATGTGAAGCAACTAAGATCTGGTGTTATTGATAGACACTGACATCAGCATGATATAGCCCTTGCTGACTGGTACCGAAAACCGCGATATACAATCTTTCGTCTCTTCTGTTCGCTTGTCGTACATGCATGTGTCGCCATATTGGCATTTTGGACAAGTCCAATCAAGGGTGTGTCGTTAGTATTGTATATGGCTGCTGTCATTGGTGCGCCATTTATTCTGTAGATTGCTACTTGCGGCGCTGGGCGACAGCCCATCGCGAGCGCGCTCAGTCGTGAGTTAAGTCCCGTTTGACCAAGGCGAAAGTAACATTATGTTACGGTCGAGCGGAGAAACCAAGTCTTTATCGAAAATATATGTCAATGTGCTTCGGAAAAAGTCTGTGTGCTGTTAATCTGCTCCTTATACTTCCACCACGTGATCCGATAATCATCCCGGCGACGTGAAGTCCTTTCTTCCGTAGACATGAGGATGTCAATACAGGTATATTTCTAAGTATTCTAATTTATTGTTTTTTTTTTCCACCCGCAATATTTCTACACCTGCTTCTAGATCAAACGAATGGTTATTTCAAATAATATTTTTTATGTGTCTTTACATACAGGAGAATATCGATAGATGGTAATAGTAATTCTGGAATCTCATCTGTGAAATTCTATGGCGCTTATCATGCTGCATTTGGCTAGGCGCTGCATGTGAAGTGTTGATCCGCCAACGTCATAGACTACAGCCCGAGATTCACGCATTATCCTTATTATTACAGGAATTTACTATAAATAGGTGGTCTTTACGGGACGGCTTTCGTCTACTAAAAATTTTAATTAATAGGCTATGACTGGCATTTTACGGGTGAAAGATCAAATTCACACCAACCGGGGGTATTTAAGAGCTCAGAAGTCTATTTTTTCAAACCCACGACCTTTGGCTTGGAAAGCAAACGCTTTGACCATTGAGCTATACCTGACGTAGTCTACATTCATGTCTCAGTTTATTACAATATTCAATTAATTATATTTGAAATAATCAATGTTTTTCGGGGAAGGTATTCACGTACTGGATAAAGTTTAGCCACCGCCCTTAAAAAAGTAATGGGCTAAATTAGCCTGGAGTGTAATTCAACCAGGAGGGTCTTGTTATTTTTATTCGGGCTTAATGCAATGTTTTTAAATAATGATGAACATTTATTCATCCTGTGCCGAGTCCCCCCGACTTCTCAGTGAATGATCGAGTTTACCCACTCCATTCACCTGGGGTAATTTTAAACATTCAGTCTCTTTACTTATATAATGTAGAGTTCATTCACATTTTTTTTTTTAACAATTCTAATGAAACATGAAACACGAAAAATATATAATTTTTAATCCTTTTTTATTTGTGCGAGAAATCTAGTTTTTTATTTTATTTGTGCGAACAGTTACATAAGTTAACTATTTACTTATTTACTCATTATTAACTAATTCACTTATTACTTAATAATGAGACGCGGCATTACAGGCGTCATTTTGTCCTGTTATGTGGTGCGCCATAATTTGCCAAGAGGCCACTATGCATGTTCGGCGCAGTGACTCCCTACCAAGTCCAGGATTTCGAGAGAAACTTTTTTTTGGTATACAAGACTTATTTTAGGTGATTAATTAATCAGATTAAAGAAAAATGTTTGATTATTCTACACTAGCACTAGACACGACCGACGCCTGTTTGGTTCTAAGAGGCTGCTCAATTCAAGTTTAATATAAAAAATAATAATTTACTATTAAACTGTGCCTCGTATTCTTGAATTAGCCCTTGGTTACTTGTTCCTAATAAGGGCCAGCAAAGACGACACGTACTAGGCTTTTAGTAATTTCTTATTTTCGTGACAAAATTAATAGATTGATTCCTAGTGTGATTAGGACTCCCGTTGTTATTCAATAATGGCCGACCCGACTTTGTTGAAGTTGAACAAAGTGACCAAAATTAAATAACATTAAAACGGAAAAACTTCCCGTTATACTTCAAAACTGTAACTATACAATTATACTTTGATCTTGAACAGTCAGAATTTGATAAATTTTGCTTTTCGCTGGCTAACATTATTTGAAATATTTTTTGTGTGTTCATAAGCTTTCAACTCGTAAAATTGGACATTTTCACGTCTTGCTATATCAGCCGTCAAAATATAAAGTGATCATGCGACTTAAATGTGAGGTTGACGTGAAAAAGGGCAATTAAATTCTGTGTCAGGAAAATACAACATTACTTATTGTACAAAAATGAGAAAATTATATTTTTATTGTTGGCAAATATTCTTATAAATTGTATGAAAATTCATTGAGATTCAAGCACTTCATTTTAAAAAAAAAAAACATTGAATTAATTCACATGTCATTATTTTTTTGTCCGTCAATTTGTGAAGTTCAATTTGTTATAACGTCCAATGTTGAAATCGTACTAAAATATCACTGGAAAAACACAGATATTCCGAACAAGAAAGAAAAGAAATAAGAACACGCTATAATATCGCGGGAAATGTAATGCCAGTAAGGAAGCTTAATATTTAAACATCTGATAAGGTGAAAAGTTACAGAATATTTAATATAACATTTGAAATGAATAATATATGAGATTCTATTTAATTATGATTTTTGGAATAATGAAAAGTTACAGTTTGTAGAGCAGCACGTAACACAGTGATTTCTCCAGCGGGCGGCTTGATGATTGATTAGGTCATGGAGGTGTCGAAAGTGATGAGAAAAGAGATCTGACCCGTATGGTCATTTGCTTACATAGAACCAGCTCAACTCCCACCTTGATAGGTGTAATAGTACTTGAAGCGACCTCTGGTGACGGCAATTTTACCGACATATATGGGACATACAAGGCAAACATTAATAGACAAGGCAAAGATACCGAAATCGGTACAATTGACAAAACAGAAGTCCGCTACAGATCACGTATCAATGTACACTTTGTTTTCCTTTATTATTTAATATATAATACGTTTAATTTATTTTTATTTTTTTCACTCTTATTAAAAATGTTCTTCAAACGCTTCTCATTGCCTTTGAACAAAAAAAAGCTAACAAACGCTAACAAAGAACGAAACTGCTCACTTTTCGAAACAACTATGTATCATCGTGAATAGATAAAATATTTGTATTCATTGCACATCTCTTGGGAGTCTCAAGTCTAGACTGTCAACACGTCGATAACTTTCTTACTTTGTGTATCGTTTATTACTTTGATGAGTTTATGTACTGTATGTGTATGACTCTCGTTAATTCTCGTATCAATGTTTTCGTTTAAAATACTTCAATTAATGTGAAACAATTGACTCTTTATACTCGTTCAACGTTAGTACATATAATTGTGTATTATTCAAAATATTTATCATCTTGTTTATATTGTGCTGAGAGAGGCATCGTTAAATTTGCGAGTCGAGTACGAGCAAAGTACTCGCGAATCCTATTAAGATGTAAAATAATTATGTACGAATACAAGCTTTGATTTAACAGTAATTAGTGATTAATTTCTCAATCGTTTTTGTAATATAAATTCTTAAGCATCATAAGTAAAAAAATCTTTACTTCGATGAATAAGTGTATATTAGCTGTGTGATAACATGATATAGCCCTTGCTGACTGGTACCGAAAACCTCGATATCATAAATACATCTTTCGTCTGTTATTTCCGTCCGCTTGTCGTACATGTATGTGTAGCCATATTGGCATTTTGGACAAGTCCGGTCACGGGTGTGACGTTAGTTATATAGATCGCCACTTGCGGCGCTGGGTGTCACCAACCACGGCGCCTGGTGCCCAGTCAGTTGTGTGCCGACCGCGACGAGGTCGTATTATGGCCGGCCCGGTATGTTATTCCACTAGGGCCGGAAGTTTGTAAAGTTAATCGTGAAAAAGTATGTGTTTCTGGAAAAGTCTGTGTATTGTTCCTCTGATCCTCATCCTGCCACCACGCAATTCAATAACGAACTTAAGAGAGGAGGATGTAAAAATTGATAAACATTAAAAGCGAACGTTATTTATTGCATTTAATAATTTATTACTTCCCTCGGTTTTTTTTCTAATATTGATGAGAAATATGTTATAAAGATGATATTTGCTGTAGATTTGTATGTATGTCTGTATTATGTTGTAACACTAAAATCTACGTTGAGTTCTAAAACAAGTTAAATCATTTAAGACATATGTGAAATAAAACTAAATATTAAAAAAAAAAAACAATTTTGATTAATTGGCTATGACTGGCATTTTATGGTTGAGGGATCAAATTTACACCAACCGGGCGTAATTAAGAACTCAGATATTGATTAAAAAAAAAAAAATCCGTCGGGGATCGAATCCACTACCTTCGGCCAGACAAGCAAACGCTTTAACCACTGAGCTATCACCCGGTGGCTAAGCTTAGCTTAGGTAAGTGTTTTCATTATTTATCAGATAAATTTGTATTTTTTTTAACTAAGTCAATCAATTCTAGAAGGGTTAAGGTACTGAAATATATTCTAGAATAAATATAAAATCCTACCAAAAATATTCAAGATTTTTTTTCCTTGAATTCTATGTCAAAACGTGGTCCCTCTAGGTTATGGGGCACCGCTCGATGTTAATTAGCCATGAGTTTGCCGCCGCGGCCATTAGGAACCTCCTGAATTGCTCACGGCCATGGAAAATAACTTCCACAGAGTGTTTCCACAAAACAATGGGCCTCCCCTGCGCGTAATGGGCCCCCGAATGTTCCTGGACTGAGTTATGGACTACCAGTAACCTGTGGATCGTGGGATTTATCAGTGGGACAGTGAATCGTTCGCACGTCGATCAAGATTGTGGAATTCTGAACTATAAAGAGTGATTTTATTATCCGGATATTAAAAAATGAGTTAAATGAAGAAAATATTTTTAAAATTATGCCTAAATTGGCACACAAAGGTTGAATGCAGAAACGCTATGTAAATCTATATTTCCAAAATAAAGTCTTCTAAGTAACAACACCATTTATAAATCAAAAACGGCTGAACTGATATACAAGATCTTTAATTCGTTGGACTTGTATTGATCCCGAATATATTATATTTAAAAGTAACTTTTAAAATATCAAAAAAAGAAGAAAAATCATGACTTCATGGGTTTATGCTGGTTTCAATAGACGGTGCTGCGTGCATTATCATTTTACACACAATGTCATCCCAGTTCATTATTTAAAATGTTTTCATTAAATATAAAACATCCAAAAGTCTTTAATTAGTAGTAATTATCAAATTATTATCACATTCTCTGTCTTCGCTCGAATTTGTCGATTCTTACAGCCGGGTACAACAAAGGCCATTGACCATTACAATATTCTGCCACTCTTTATTAATTTAAGTGATCAAGGTCCAAAACAACAGATATCGAGAAATTTTCGATGTATGGAAATCATTTCATTAATATTATAAAATACAGAATGCTTACTCATGTATTAAACTGAGGTATAAAAAGAAATATGTTATCCAATAAATCAGTACCATCTCGACTCCTGTCTTTGGACTCATTCTCAGTGCCGGAACCAGAGGCATTCCGACGTCACCATTTAGCTGACGCTGTAATTTCGGGACCAAGAACTCGGTTCCGGAACAACGGGGATGTCAATATATATATATTATATTTGTATTTTAACGTGAGCTGACTAAATCTCTACTTTGTACGCCAGTTAAGATGTTTGAAGGCACGATATTTTTTATATCCTTTATATTTCTAGATTTAGTTATAAAACACTTTTAATAGTGACTGTTATTGATCTATAGTTGATTATCTACATTGTTTTCCAATGCAGTGAAGTGTCTATAAGATGAAAAGTGCGAGCACAAAAGCTCTCTACAAATATTCCCCAGCTGTCTAAAGTTTAAGTTATGGCCGAGTTTCTGGAGAACCCTTAAAGCAACCTGTGGATCTGATTTATCACAGTAGGAATAAATTATGCCGATATCGATCAAGATAGTATACTTCTCAAAACGAATAAATTACGGTTAAGTATTAAAGTCACCGGGTCACGTTAAGTAATTGATCAAATTTAGTTATTTTAAAATGAATTCGAATCTTAGAAAAGGCGTAATTTTTATGCAAGCGTACTAACATCCACGTTGATAAAAGACGACACCATGTCGCCGGAATCTTCATTGGAACACGTGGTGAATGGATGGGGAGCAGGTCTCCAAATCAAAGAACTTGTTGAGAAGCACATTATCATAAATGACAAAAAATTTACAATATTCGGTTCTCTACCCGGGATTTGCTTAATTCACGGCACCCGAGCAGAGCGTATGACGGTGATAGTGGCAGTCACTGTGCCAAGCACTCATAGCGGCCATCTGGTGAACTATGCCTTTTCACATGACAGATATCGACATGTCAAAACAAAAAATGGCACCTTTAAACGAGGTGTTTTATAACTACTTAAATCTAAAACATAAACTAAATTTTTTACATGTGCATGTCAGACGTGCGATTAAAAATAAAAGACAAACGATCGCATTAAGAGGCTTTTCAGTACCAGCCTCAAAAGGCTATATCTTGACATGAGTAATTATTAATAGTAAAGTTTTTTATATTATTGCAAATTAATTATTATTAAAAGTAATAAATTATTCCTTAATTTGACTGATGTTTGCAGTCTAGTGTTTTAACTTTTAGGAAAAAAATATTTCAGCCCGATCGTATGTATACCTGCTGAATTCTTCTTCGTAGTATCAATCCGGTGGATTGGTTTGCAGCAACAAAATCTTGCATCTTGATCTCCACTCTTCTTGATCCTCTGCAATCCTCTTTAGCTTAGCATAAGAGCTACAATTCTTGGTCTCGAACACTTGCTGCGAATAATCCCGTCTAGGGCGCCCTCTGCAGTTTCTACCCTCAACCATCCCTTCCACATGTCGTAAAGAAAACCATCGTGGCGTATGATGTGACCGATCCATCGGGATAGCCTTTCTAAGATAGTTCTTACTAGGTGCCTATCTCCCTTGATTATGCTGAGAGCCTCATTGTTTGTGACGTGATTTCTCCAGGAAATTCCAGAAATTTTTCTGTATGACCACATCTCAAAGGTATTATTTTTTATCTATTATTTTTTATCACTTTCAGATAAAAATGCCAAATTATGAGTCTCAATACAAAACGCTCATTTTCAATGCATACTCCTTGTATATAAATCTTTCATAGGTGGTGTCAATTAGAAAGAACAAAAACTACATTATTGTATTATCAAACTGACTTAGAGTTTTTCTTAAAGAAACGTCTCAACTTTGGGCTCTTTAATTATCAATATTGAACATAAATTGGTTCTTCGGTCGCTCGATTGTAATGGCAAATTATATTGATTGAAATACTCGTATTATATTAATTTAATTGAAGATATGGCCTCGACCGCATCGTTATGCCGGCCTCTGTTGATGCCATTCAAATATTAACTGAGGGCTTCTGAATATTCTTCTATTTGTTGTGGAAAATAACTCAGACATTCAAACCGAGTAAAGACGAAAAGGTCGAATAGCGAATGCATGTTCTATTTGTACGAGTATACATGTTTTTTTTATTCTCAACACAATAATATAATTGGACATGGTATTTACACAAATAATTAAATGTTATCTATTTAGCCCAATTATTATGGAATAAGGCTGTACCGTTAAGATCATTAACTGTTTTTTTGTGAAGCATTTATAATTATGCAAAAAATTCGAATCATGTAATATCACGTTGTTTATATTTTAAACATATCATTAGAGATTTTTGAAGAAATTCAGATTTGAGACATTTCAAATAATTGAATACTTTTTTCTTGTTTTAAACAAATATCAGATTTCACACACATATCGCATTTGCTTATTTGATTTAATGCCTATACAAGAACTTTTGAAATCTTCAAATCTATGGTTATTTATTTTTCATATCAGTTCTATATATGGTCCATCGATAAACGTATTTCACGTATTTAGTGGTTATCAACGTGTTACAAAATAAGTCAATTCTTGACTCGCTGTAGTATACTAACTTCGCAGCATAAGAATGAGGTCTATTTGACATCTATTTGATGCACCTAGAATCACGGGAAGGCCTTCACCCACTCTAACAAGTATCTTTTTGCGTGCGTCCAGTAACGGATCCCCATCTGGGTTTCCAGAAACAGGACGGGCAGGGAGGGATTTCAACAAGCGTATCCCAGCGGGAACCTGCGAGGCTGTATCCGCCACTTTCAGCTCAACTGTAATGTCGCTTCTGAACGGACTCCCAGCTCACCTCGATCCCTTCTTAAAAAAAATCCACATTCGTCGAGGGCATTAACTATCTTGCTTTATAATACTGTATCCTCCTTTTCCATTGAAATTACTTTCTTCTTTTATGCTTCCTTTTCCATGTTCGTTAATCGTAATTATTTTAACATTCCGAGTATTGATTACAATGACTACCATTTTGTCTCTTTTCGATGTCATCTCTTCATCTACTGAATATTACACTGTTATATTTAATTTCCATGTTTGTAATTTTTACGTATTCCACTGTTATTATTTGGTCTTTTTTATCTACTTTTCATGTTAATCACTATAATCTATCGTGTTCCTTATCTTAAATTTGTATATTCTCTTTATTATCTTTAATTATTTATCATTTCATATCTATGTTTCATTTAATAATGTATGTACTGTACGCCACACATTTGGAACATCTGTTTTGTTGAAATAAATAAAAAAATAAAAAATAAATATCTATCATAATAAAATATAATCCATTGTTTATACAATTTATTTTCTTTGTTATATAGGATACGCGTGTATTAGAAAGGGTTAAAATAAGGTTATCGCTTAATGATAATGTTATGTTTGAACAATCAACCGCGAAACGATTTTATAAATTTGTTATTAGTCTCTTATTGAACCGTTCACTTACTGAAAAGCTCTTTCGCAAATAAACGTTGGAAAATTCACTTGAAATCAAACCGTCTTTGTTTACTTATACTATTATATATACAAGCGAATAATGTTATTTATTTTATCAAAAAGAAAAATTATTTTTCATATTACATTATGATATAACAATAACACTTATCATTATCAAATATATGATTTAGTTAGTTACTAAGCCGGCGGGGGTGGCTTAGTGCTTAAAACGTTTGCTTGACAAACCGAAGGTCGTGGGTTCCATTGATCATGATCACACATGATTTTTAATAATCACCAGTAATCGAACCAATATCACCAAAATAATGTAACATTTGATACAGACCAAATCTTTGAACCGAGTGTTGTAGGTTTCGATGAACCGATACTTAGAACCAAATGGTCTCGGGAGCGTCCTTCTTAAAAATATCGATTAATATATATATATATCACTGACATCAGCATTATATAGCCCTTGCTGACTGGTACCGAAAACCTCGATATACAATCTTTCGTCTCTTATTTTCGTTCGCTCATCAGACACATGTGTTATTATTTTGTAATGCCGTTAGGAGGACTAGTTATTTAGATCACTTGAAGCGCTGCGTGTCACCGACCGCTGTGTTGTGTGCCGACGGCGGAGAGGTCGTATTGTGGTTGGCCCGGCCTGAATGCTGTGATTAGGTCCAGGCCAGAAGTTTGTCCAGTTATCGAAATATATATGTGTCAATGTGCTTCAGAAATAGTTTTTGTGTTGTTAATCTGCTCCTCATCCTGCCACCACGCAAGTCGATAACTAACTTAGAGAGGAGGATGTCAACAAAAAATATGATTATGATACCACAGTCGTCATCTCTTCGAGTCTCCGGATTTTCCTGCCCGGAGGCCTTCCGGTATATATTCCCACCAATTGTAGATATAGGACAAGGCTTGATCAATAATAACTGACATGTAGCGGAAATTTTTTGTGACCATATGTTGCAGAAATGGAACGCATATGGAAAGAGGCTAACCGAATTTACGACATCAAGTATGACAGTTGACATCGCCCGTCTTTAATTTTTATTTTTTATTTTTAATAAAGACTTGATTTTCTCGTCTGACCGGTATGGTGTTTTTCCAGCCAGACGAGAGCTAACTGACAACTGCAGGAACACTGTGACATGCAGCGCCGCCAATACGATCATGGCAAAAAATATATTTTAAATGACAGTTGCAACAATTTTTTGAGGCTTTAAGGCATCAGCCTAAAAGAGCTATATCAAGCTGATATCACAGTCTACTATTTTTACTTTTAGATTTTATTTGAGATTCGTTTAGAATATTTAAGAATTTACTGTACATATTCTTTGGATTAGCTCACTCAATGAATGTTCTGAATATGATATTATTATTAAAAAACGAAGCAATTAAATGGAAAAAATAAATCACGTCAGTGGTACTAATTTGATTTTAATTAAATTACTAAATTGAGTTTTAATTAATGGTAAAATCAATATTTAAAAATATAATAAATAAATAATTTCAATAAGATAAAAATGTTCAAATTTAACGTTAAGTTTAACTATCACTGATATGCGTGTAGAAATATTTGAGAGGCCTTTATTTAACATTGGATAATCAATGTTGATAATGATCATTTTACTATATAGGTCATGATAATTAACAAACATTTTGACGTAAACACGACTTGAAATCAATTCTGTTATAACGACTCGTCTTTACAAAATAATTTATTAATTTTGTTTAAAATTTTCAGCAATAAACATGAAATACGTTCAAATTAATCGATCTAAAGTAATTAACGACTGAAATAACGACGTTTAAAGATTTGTATACTGAAACTGAAATTTTTTGTTACGACTTCTAGTAGTTAAAATCAAGGTTATCAACTGACAATACTTGGTTAAACTACATAATTATAATTCTAATTAAAAAATAAGTATACGTTCCTACGTTAGTACACGCATATTTACAGATTGTATATAGCCATGTAATCGATTAAAATAAATGTGTACATAAAATGAAACATGCACTTGCTTAAAATAAATGTAAATCAAAACATATTATTTTAAATTTGTTAATTTTGTAATAAAAAATAATTGTAAAATTATAACATCTAATAGTTCGCAATACGGTTCAAGTAAAGTGGGTGACATTTACAGTAAAGTTAAGCTATTGAATGGAATGAAATAAATGTTTTTTTTTTATCTTGATTTATGGAAATCCATTCATGTATATTTTTGGCGAAGACCGCGGCAGCTGAGAAAGCTTTTTGGGGGCAGTTCCTGAATACCACATGCCACAGGAAAGCATACATTTTTGATGACATCTTTTTTCTGCATATATTTTGAACCTTTTAAATCAAAATAATAACTAGTAAGTGATCTGAAAAAATGATAATTATATTCATAAAAAAAACGTTTTAATGCAAATAAATGAACCAAAAAAATGGTCATTTCTAAATACCAAATGTCTTCGATACTACAGTTGTAGTCTCTTCAAGTACTCACGCTTCTGCTCTGGAGGCCATCGGAAACCATATATGTTTGTAGAACATCTAGGTGTAAAGATCTCTTGTTACAAGTTATGGACATAAACATCAACTGACTGGCAATTATGTGGCGGTAATTTGTGGTGACTTTATGATCCAGATATAGAAAGGATATGAAATTTAAAAAAAAACCTTTTTTTTTCTCATGATGTATTTTTTGTTTGATAATGACTGTGTTGCGAACGAAAATACAAGTATCTCATTAAAGAAATTACTTTTTTTATATGAAAAAATCAAGTACTCTTCAATAAAATAAAATAAACCCTTGAATAAACCTTTGCTTGGGAATACGAATCTCTTGTTAGTGACATGCTAAAAAGGAAACGTTAAAAGCGCGTAAATTCCTATTTATTTTAAGGCCTCTGCGTAAAATTTGACAACATTGAAAAATACCTTGGCGCGGAGTCGGAGTTTTGGCATTTTACGCGTGTAGAACATTTCCGTGGCCTAGCCATGTCAAATTAAGGCTGTAGCGCTGCGGGCGATGCCTACAACAGTTGTCGGTTTAATTTAATATATTATGCAAACTACTGTACGGTTGACTATCAAGTTGCCGGTGCTTTGGGCGGAAGGGGCCCGCTCCCGGTATGGGCGATTACAAAGCAGTTTAAAAAAGAATAGTATTTTCGGTCCTCTTTAGCTCCTGGGTAATGGGAAAATGAGAAAACGTAATGTCGGCCGTAACATTTTTGAGAATTTTTATTGGGTACTTGAGGAAATGTTTCATTCGTGATGAACTCATAATAATTGTAATAATAATACACAACAGGTGAGACAGATGTTTCAGCAGTCAATGTAAAGACAATTTACCAATTATCTTAATTGTAATAAAGAAAAATAAAGGACAAATATATCCTGTCCTCGTATATCTTTGAGTTGGGGGATCGAAATCACTTTATAGACTTATTGACTCAATTCAAAAAAGAGAAGTTCATCTAAAAACGCCACATTTACGCTTAACCTATATTCCTTGGATCACTGACGTAAATTTGGTTCACTTAGTGTTTTCTACCGTTTATTATTATTAATACTGCTTCTCTTAAAAAAATATTTTCTTGAAACTCATTTCTTGCACTCGCTCACAATTGAAATACTCATTTCATATTTGACAAAAATCTAAAAACGGTTCATTTATGTCGACCAAAAACTGTCAATTTGCAGAATTCTTTCCTAACTGCAACCGGTAAGCTTTGGAATGCTCTTCAGTAACTGTGTTTCTTCAATCAATGAAAATATCAGTATTTCATTGCGATTTGCCCAACTCGCACACAGAGAGAACACATGTCTTCCGCATGAAGGGTTCAGCCGTTCTGAGCGTCGTAGTGAACACTGGTTTCAATCGGTTATGCACCACTTTATACGTTTTACTATAAAAAATATTTGAAAACCTACGATGGAATATTTGATTTTTTAGATACTCGTATTGACAACTGTTAATGTCATAATTTTTTTTTTATTTAATCAAATATGAAAAGATTATTACATTTTTAACATAGTAATTTACATCCCAATGTTTTTTTTTTTTTTACATTCGCTTACCACACCACTTAAAGATAAGATCATGTGTGTGGCGTGGGATTCATCTATGTTATTTTACAGTTTTATATAATTATACAGAGTATTACATATTTATACATTTACATGATTTTGATATAGAACTAACATTATATGATTAAAGATTTAATATACTATATGTTGAATTAAATTTAATGTATATATAATTTAATAATACATTTTTGGTACATTTCATTATTTCAATTTGTTATGCAGTGACGTCGGTTCAGTTCGTAATTCTTTTAAAGTACTGTTTCACCTTTTCAATCAATATTTTAATATCGCTGATCTCTTTTATTTCCCTAGGAATATTAATATTAATAAATAATAATAATTATTATAATACAGCTTTTTACGTTTAAGAAGTTGAACAATTAAAACAATATATAATACTTATAATTTGATTGTAACTTGCTACGTTTTTAAACATAAATTTTACTATAAAATTGAATATATTTTGTTACATGAAAATGTGTAGAACCTTTTTTGTCGGGCGTCCTAAACGCTTGCTCTTTCTACAGTTCATTATTTTCAGTAACTTGAACGTCGAGATATCTGACACTCTCTACCATCTCAATGGTCTGTTGATTATTTAATTAAATAAGTTAATAATAATTATAATAAAAAAAAAAATATCTACATCATTTTTTTTTCATCCTTGCAACCCTATCTGTCTCCCTCTTTTATCATTCCCTGATAGACACACCCCTACCCCCTCTCCTACATAAAATGGGTTTGACCACTTATAAAGTACTATCGGAGCTCAGTTACCTCTTAACAAGTGAAGCATTGAGAAAGACTACGAGTTAGTTGAAATTGCAGTCTCCTATACAGAAAACTTATCTTACGTGATCCATGTAAAAACAAGGTAAATGAATAAATATTAAAAAAAAAAATGTCAAAACTTGTTGAGCAATCTAATAATAATGAAAGAGTTCGTAGTTAGTTGTTTTCAGAGTTAAATTTAATAAATCATGCCATGGCGTGTTCATTAGTTGTATTCGTGTATTATTATTGCACACTCAGTTAGTACTATTACTTAGTAGAATTACTTGGGCTCTATAATTTTCGGTCAAAAAGTATAATTTATCGGTTTCGTAAGTAGAATATATAATTTCAAAGCTTCAAACTGATATTATGCGTATTATTAACGTATGATTTCTCACACGATCAATATATTCTGAAGTTATTAAATTATGAGGTAGTATAATGACTGTAAGTAAACGTGATACTCGGTGCGCTATTTTACTAACTGAATAAAATGCTATAGAATATGATGAAACTAATGCTTTTTTAAATAAAAGTGAAGTTAAACTGATTGTTTTGAATACAAATTACATATAAATTCTAAGAAAAGAAGCTACTTTAATTATTCGAGACCCGTATTTTTAGCATCTATTTTTTATTTATAGCATTTTGATGTTTGGATTTTAACATTTTGGAGCATTTATACATTAGCGTTGAAGGCTGATTTTAGTATCGGTTTAGCATATATTTAGTATCTATTTTTATAAGTTACAGATAATAAATAATTCCTGTACATTTTATCACTTTATTTATTCATAATACTTACAAATATACATAATTAACATATCAAACAAAATAATATTGAAATAACGAAATTGTAAATATATAAATTGAATTATTCAGGTATAGTCTAAGTTACAGCCACAAAGTTAATTAAAAGAAATATTGATCAAAAACCTACCCAGCAATAATCAAGTTTAAATTAGTTGTAAAAAAATATTTGAAAAACGTAAAACTTCGCAAATAATGATGATTTTAGCATCTATTTGCATATTTTGTGAAATTCGAGTTTATTAGCATGTACCTGTATTCCGAATTTTAGCATATATTTCGCATATATTGCAACATGGCAAAAACACGGGTCTCTATTAGTTAATTTGTATATTAATTAGTTGTGTTTCGACCTCGACGAGTAGTGTGTTGTGATACGGCCAGGGTCTGAAAGCATACGCTCCGCCCTGGACCGAAAGTTTGTCAAGCTTACCGAAATAAATATGTCAATGTGCTTCTGAAAAAGTCTGCGTGCTGCTCATCTGCTTCTCATTC
The DNA here is from genome assembly GCA_022606575.1 of Glossosoma conforme. Taxonomy (NCBI): domain Eukaryota; kingdom Metazoa; phylum Arthropoda; class Insecta; order Trichoptera; family Glossosomatidae; genus Glossosoma; species Glossosoma conforme. The sequence continues at coordinate 1,115,881 of JAGTXR010000058.1, read as the reverse complement.
CTTCACCACGCGTTCTTAATAACGATCCCGGTGATGTGATATATTCTTTTCTTTAGTAATAAGAATGAAACTAGTATTGACGTTAAAGCTTGTTTACAACATATAAATTACTTTGAAATTTTAAGTGAAAACTTTTTTCTTCAATACGTTTATTAGTGATTTTTGAAAGTATTGAACTTTGTTCACAGTAAGCCTTTTAAATTCTACCGATTTTTAAATTATAATTTCTCTTGAATTTTTTTCAGCACGTGTAACGAAATTCAACTTATAAGTTATTAGGTAACATTTCTTTCAAAAACATATTACCAAAGATAACGAATGTTGGAAAATTTCAAAGTATAATGTTTTTCAGTATAAAAATTCACTTAAAAAAAGTATTTAGTTCCCTAAGTCTTGATAATATTTCTTGACTTTTTCAACTTTGAAAAGAGCTTAGCGTATCATCTGTTCCTAAACTTTTGAAATGCCGATACTTTTTTTTTTCGCGAGGCAATCGAAAAGTGTTTGTGCTTCTCAACATTTTAATTAGCAACTTTTGATATTAAGTATTTTTCAACAAATTATCCTTTGCTTATAAGTAATTATCGCATTTTTAAATTACAAACAAAATTGTTGTTCCGAAGCAGACAAGTAGGAGAGGACGAGAGAATTGTATAAAATTGTAATTAAAAATGTACCTTACACCGGGCGTAATTTCAGATGAGTTTTTAATTAAAAAATGCTTTATCTCGCATTCTCTCCACAAAAAGAAAAAACGTGAAAACATGCTTTATAATCCAATAAAACTTTAAAATGCAAATGAGGCTTCAATTGTATATCCGTTTCCTGTCTCGTTAATATAAGAACGTCTTCAATCAAATATAAATTATCATTTAACCACTTCGTCGCCACATATTTGTAGACAAATAAAAACACTTACATTTTTGGTGAAATGTAATCGATTGTACTAAAATTTTCACGAAAAAAAACACATTTTTTTCACTAGGGCTGCCACAAAAAAGATTATGGATCAAATACTCGATAACTTAAGCGCCCTAGCTGTAAGTATATTTCCAAGATATATTACATTACTGTCTCCCTACTTTGTATCTACCACCAACGCATCACGTTTGTTGTAAATATTTAAGATATATATTTACTAAATAATTGATAATTGTTTCCGAAAAAAATAAGTTTTATTATAATTTTATTCAGTTCCAGCCCTTGACACTATCTCATGAATATCTCCCAAACTATCGTAAAACATCGATTCTTTTTGGTTTGTTAATATTTTAAAATATTCACAAATATCGCTGTGAAAAAATCGGAATTAATTTTGAAATACATCTTTCGAATATTGCGGTATCCGAATATCGGGTTAAGTATAAATTGTTATTTTATATATGTAAACACATACGTTATGATACCGATAGACTTGTTGTTGTGGAATGTTGGTATTGGACAAATCTTATTTTTGGATTATATAACGTTTGCTGATAGTTATTGTGCATATAACGTTGCTGTTATTAATATGAAATTTTGATCCACCAACGTCATTAGTGTAAAGCGAGGCACTCACGCATTATCCATTTTGAAACGCTTACTATTTTATGCTGGTAATCACAAAAAACTACCATTTTTAATTAATAGGCTATTACTGGCCTTTTACGAGTGATGGATCATGTTAACATCAACCAGGGTATTTAAAGAGCTTAGAAATCGATTAAATATACTTTATTTTTCATCCTCATCAGATATTGGACGAACTCTGAGATAACATTAAGGTTATCAACTGAAAATAATTGATGACACTGCATAATTATCTGGAAACCATCTTCAATAGATGAATCTCCAGGGAGGCTGAAACAAGTAATCGCTTAAAATAAACGCTAATCAAAACTAAATATTATAAATTTGTTAATTAAAATTAATTTAAAATTTATATGAGTATAATTATGATATCTGAGATATAAGAATGTGCTTTACTTCTAAGCTATACTGACTGTCTTATTATAAGATTTAGGAAGATATTTTTCACGTTTTTTTTATTTGATAGGAGGTTACGTCCTTTCTCCGAGAAAGCATTATATAAAGTGGATAAGTATTGTTAAACAATTACGAAGGCAACTATTATTTTGGAAAGAGTTAATTAAATTAATGGGCATCAATTATTAAGCAAACGGTCAGTAATAAACACCTACAAAGTTTATTAAAAAAATAATTATTTGACAGTAGAAAAATATCAATTGGCAGTAGAGAAATGATAAATTGGCAGTAAATAATTAATGAATAGTAATAAATATTAAGGTAAAGTTAGGTAAGGTAAATTAATCATTCATTATGAATACATTTTGTAGTATGCAGCTCAGTTGTCTCTTGACAGTGTTGGATTGAGGAAGGCTACGAGTTAGTCTTAGCTGCAATTTCGTAAAAAATGACTATACCCAACGTGATCTTTGTAAAAATAAAGTAACGACATGAAATTTTATTATTTATAATGGATCTCAAAGTGAATGTTGAAAACATTATATAATTTATTACTATTGTTCTTTAATAACAAGTTGATGTACATTTTATTTAAAAGAAATACGCGAAAACTAGTTATGAATAAAAAGTATTTTTTGTTTGGGATATGTTAATAATATCATTCAGAAATAGCTTCAGAAAATCAAAAATAAAGTGGAAATTTTTATTATTTTCAGCAGTGATATAAGAAGTTAAAAATAAAACAAATGTCAGTGGTTTTGGCAATCTTATTATATTTCATAATGTAATTCATGACGATAGAAAAATCGTGCTGACAACAAAAGTTTTTTAATATGACGAACGTGGTTCACAAACTGTATCAGAAGAAAAACCAGTTATTTAAATAAATTTTTATACTGATGTCTATCTAGCTTACTTTCTGTCATGGGAACGCTGTAGGATAATTTAATTCCTTGAGCAATATCTGGGACTCGCACCTTTATTCGATCAGAACAAAGTGCCGCTTTGAAACGCCTGCATTGTCAATACTCTTCTGAATTTTGGCACCTCACTAAAGGCCAATATATACAATCGTGTCAGAGAGAACAGGGTCAGATCCTGTCTGCCCAGAAGTGGGCGAAGTCGATGGCGTTACTTCTGGCCATCACCAGGTCTTCCTGGCTGCAGCTACTCCGACACAGCACACACTCCAGATGGTGTGCCAGGGTCTGCTCCACGCCGCAGTCACATTCAGTCGGCCCGCTGTAAAATTGCCAGACTTTCATTTGTCTTCTCGTTTTGCATACTCCGGTCCGAAGTCTGTTAAGGGACCTCCATATATTCCACCACTGGACGTGCCCAGAGGCTAGGTCCTCCTTCGGGGAAATAAATCTTAAAAAACTTACTTAAAAATTACAGTAAATTTCAGTGTTGTTGCTTGTGTTAAGATATAAAGTAAAGGAAAAAGTTAAGGTTAAATAACTTAAATATATTTGAGCATCATTGGATTTAAAAAATAAAGTAAAATTCTGTGAAAAGTATTTTTAAACAGCTTATAAGTGTATATTACGATTCCGTGCCTAGTAAAGCCCAAAACTGCCTGAGCAAATAAGGCACTTAGGTTATTATCAGGTACGAACTTTACATATTATTTAGCACTTACTGTAAACACGGTTCAGACTCTAATAATTCAGTTCTCAGCGAGCAATAATAGAGCTTAATAAATGTGAATATGATTGCGCACTGAACTTTTGCTCAGAATTCGTGTCCGCAATAACCTCACTTTTAACCCTTTCATTACGGCTCGCTGGAATACAAATCATACTGTCAATTTTAAAACTAGTATTTGAAGCATAAATGAACTTATCTGGTCTATTTTCATATATCATATTGGTTCTTAGCTGTCAGATGATGCATAAAAAACATTTCAAAGAAAGTAGCAGAACGATTTATTACGGCTACCGATGTCAACGGTAGGGAAATCTTACATGGCATATATCGGGTACCAATGCGAACAGGTTAATGAAATCGTAGATGAAAACATTACACTGGAAAAAATCACTGAAATAATATTTTTAAATTTATAAAAAGCGTTGAATTAATTGTAACAACGCCCCTTTAAATTAATGTTTTTAATGATAATTAGAGTCGTAAATCTAAAGGACATTTAGGTAATGAAAGTAACGGTAAGAGTTAACTTTTTATGTATTTTTATTTTTAGTAATTATTTTTACCAGTTAGTTATTAATATTCACACCGACGAGCGGATAAAAATAAGAGACGAATGATCGTATATCAAGGTTTTTCGGTACCTGCAAGGGCTATATCAAGCTGATATCTATATAGTCGTACATATATTTATTTCCTTAAATAAAAGATCGAATGCGTTTGTCTCCTCAAAGAAAACAATTTATATGTATTTCAATGTTTGTAGTCGCAATTTATTTTAGACTAACACAGTAGACTTAATAAAAAGATTGTCGGTACTCAAAGAAAAGTAAGCTTTGTGTTAATTTTCTTTCATAAAATCAACCGTCTTTATTGAAAGCACATTGACATATATACTTTGATAAACTTGACCAACATTCGGTCCGGAAAAGAGCGTATGCTTTCAGACCCCAGCCGGATCTCAAACACGCTACCAGTCGGCGCACAACTGAATTGGCCACCGGGCGCCCGTGGTCGATGATACCCAGCGCCGTAATTCATTCAGTGGTGATTTAAAGAACTAATGGGTGCCAATGACAGACAGCCATTCACAGATCTAACGGCGATGACAGGACCGAAACAACCAATACGACGACACATCCATGTCTGACGAGCGAACAAAAAGAGACAAGACAATCAAGCTGATCATTAGATACGAGGCAGTTTTGACACTCATCAATTCCTTTACCTTAATGAAATATGAAGAATTATCGAATGTATATACAGCTTTAATTATTGGTCTGGTAGATTCTAGTACCGGTGACCGTTGCAATGGAAACGTTCAAGCCAGACAAGAATGTGTGCATCTCATCACTATAGTACTCCGAAAATACATATTCCCCTTTTAGAAGGACCGCCTTTTGAATTATGGCATAACAACAAGACATAATAATCACCGCTAGACAGTTCTTAGAATTCGCCAGAGTAAAATAAGTCCTTGTTTGCTTCAAATATAGAACTGAATATGGCTTTTTATTTTCATATGTGAGTACATTACATATTATATATGTGTGGCAGTATTCAAAATAATGCAAATATACAATGCTTGACTCACTCTTTTGTGCTTGATAGAGCATGTTTGATGATATACATCATATCCCTCTGTATAGTCGTATAAGTGAACTTTTACTTCTTACGTATCGTAGGCCAAAATGAACTTCCGATACTAAAATTTCGCCAAATAAATACATTCTATAGTAGATGGTTTTCAAGGAGATCACTTGGTAAGGCTTTGAGAACGAGTTCGAATTGATTTATGTTGTAGAGAGTGAGATAACCACACACCACGGACTCTTCTGATGGGGTCATAACCTATATTAAAATTAATCTAAAAATTTATGTATTTACGATTTTTTAAATGGTTTGTTTGTCAAAATAGATATATATTTTATGGATTTAGAGTCTGTTTATGTTTTTTTATTATTCAATAAGTCAGCATTTATTCACAAGTTTAATATTATTACTTTATTATATTCTATATTTTCAACATCATCTTATTATATTTTAAATATATACCATAGTGACATCTATCGTTATACGATGGTAGCATTGGTAACAATGGTATTAATGCAACTTATTCGACGCATCAGTTTGGGCAGGAGATGGCCGAGTGGTAAAGACTATAGGGTAATGAACATAGGGCAACGGTTGGTTCCAAAGCTCGCTGGTTCGAATCCCGCTTCTGCCGATATTTTTTCTGAACGAATTGATGCGTATAAAGAATTTTGATGTATAGTGTGTATGTTTAATTACTAGATATGTATTTATTTGCCCTGTTTTTACATGGATCACGTTGAGTATGGCCTCTGTTTACGAGAATGTAGTTTCGACTGACTCGTATTCTTTGTCAATCTGTCATTGTCAAGAGACAACTGTGAAAACTAATACAACGGATACAGTGATCCAATAACGAAGGCTACGATTAAGTTGAAATATTCAACGTGATCCATGTAAAAATAAGGTAAATAAATTAATATTTATTATTTATAATGGATCTCAAAGATGATGATGAAAACATTAAAAAAAATGGCTGTTTGTCTTTTGCGTGTCCAATTCAATACGACGTACATATTAGAGTATTTTGTGGAATCCGAATATAGTTCTTAATCAAGTTATGTTTTTCCTTAAATATCTGCATATAATATGTATTGTATAATCTGACGCAAAATCATACGAAAGAATACTGACAGATGGTGCTGAAATATCATCTGAAAATTATGTGACGTTTACTAATTTACATAAAGGTAAATGCTGTGTAATGTTGATAATTTGAAAGAGGTCATACTCACCAGCTAATATATAAAGCAATGTAATTATTAATATTTTATACGTGTTTTTTTTACATACATACCATTATTCTTAGCATATTAATATAAAAATATTATAATATAGCAAAATAATGGTAATGGTTGTAAAGGATACATTATTTTAATGTTGTATATGAACTGATATATGTTGTAAAAAAAAAGTTGCATTCGAGTATTTCGACGAATTGATACGATAGATTTTCAATTAAAAGTAAAATTATTATGTTACGTAGCCAATTATTTTTCAGTTTATTCAAACAAATGATGACTATTTAATAGGCTTTTTTTTTAATGTCGTCGTTCAGCATTTTTAATGGCTTCATTTTAATGAATTTATTTATGAAAATAACTAAAACGTTACGCAATATCATAATGTTTTATTTATGAGCGTTTGTCGAATTATTTACCCGACCTCTTTAATATACTCGTACGTGTATTGATTGTGTGTTTCATACATTCATCACATAGCACCTAAAAGCAAACATAACACTAATAGTCAATCTAAAAATAATCTATATCTTGTATATTAATATTTGCTTCGTATGTCCCATAGATGTCGGTAGAATCGCCGCCACCAAAGGTCGCTTCAAGTACTATTGGACCTATTAAGGTGAGAGTTGAGCTGATTCTATATAAGCGGATGATCATACGGACCAGATCTCTTCTCTCTTCACTTTCGACGCCTCCATAACATGATCTATAACCGCCACCCGCCGGAGAAACCACTGTGTTACGTGCTTGTTCTAAGTCACAACTACTTACAAGTAACCTTTCATTATTCCAAAAATCATTTCTAGAACCTGCTCATAAATAAAATCTTGTTAATCATTCAACTCAAATTTAATGTATTTATTCTGTTAACTTTTCAACCTTTAAAACTGATTTAATATTATAAGCTTACTGACTGATATTAAATTCCCGTGACATTATACCTTCTTCTTATTTCTTTTCTTTTTTGTTCGTAATATCGGTGTTTTTCTAGTGATCTCTTCCTAACGCGCATAACAATTCCTTCTCAGCAATCCACATATCACAAAAACTCCTACATTTCAACAGATCTATCAATTAAGATACTAAATCTATTTAATTATTATAAAATATCTTTTCGATCGCATAAAAAAGGGCATTGCTCATCTTCTACCAAAACGTAAAACAACGTACTGGCTAATAAGTTACCCTAGCAGTGGCGTTCACTTTCAGACTTCAGAGCACATTTTCTGAGACTGTCCATTCCTCTATTTAAACATTTTTTTCATGCAATTCGAGAATAGTGCCTTATCTCTAAAGACCATGCAGACTTTGTGGCTATAAAAAAAGATTTGCGCTTTTACTAATTTGACTCATAATTTCTCTTTAATTTACTTACAAACCGTGACTTCGAATACAATTAATTTCACTTTTTATTATTCTTCAGCATATCAATGCAGTAAAAACAATTCTTAAGAAAAGACTTATCAGTTGGTGTGTTTATTATTAATTAAATCTGTAAAATCACATCTTTAATGAGCCTTAATTATCCTGCAATGTGATGCAACTGGGATGAGCAGCATTTGGAAAGCTAAAGTACATTTTTAAAGCGAAAATTCCGCAATGTCTTAAAACTAAGGCGTTAAGCCAATGCATCCTCCCTGTATTAACTTATGGCGCAGAGACGTGAAATCTAACAGCAAGTCTTACCCATAAAATAAAGGTCACCCAGCGCGTTATGGAGAGATGCGTGCTCGGAGTGTCGCTAAAAGACGCAGAAGAACTCAAGTAGTGGATGCTACGCAACGAATAGGCACACTCAATTTGCAATGGGCAGAACATATCTGTCGAAGAGACGACGGTAGATGGGCAAGAAAACTATTGGCATGTCGCCCAAGAACTGGTAAATGAAGCGTTGGCCGACCCCCTGTAAGATGGACTGATCACAAAAGAAGAATAGGTAAAATAAAATAAACACAATAGAAGGAGTGACCTGGATGCGGAAGGCGGAGGATCGAATAGGATGGAGATACAGGCTGATGAGTTTAGACCACCTCTTGAGTTTTGAAAGCATATATGGGTCGCTGAAAATACAACATATAATAAGCCATACAAACTTTCTGCTGCCAAAAGCTCGGTGTTTTGTGAAAGCTCCTCGCGTGTGTAAATATTATATGTTTCAGTTGCACCGCGACTGAAAGTTGCCGAGTGCGGTTGTGAGCAATATGCTGCAGCCGCGAAGTATTCCCCAGCGATGCGGTCATAACAGCAAGCTTACTTGTATCAGCTGCAATGTTGCTTTTACATACAAGAGAGAACCGAAGATAGTTTGGTTGTATTATTTAAAATCTTCGGACTTTCTTCGGAAATCTTTAAGACTACGGTAGGTTTGTTCAAAGAATACGGTAGGTATGTTCTAAGAATTCTATATTCCTTGAACATACCTACCGTAGTCTTAAAACATGCCTACGATTCTCCGGAATGAAACTTGAGTTGCCATGGAGATATAAATCAATAACGCTCATCAAAAATATTTAATAAAAATAAACCAACTCAAAAACTAAATAAATAATCAATCCTGAAGAAGACCCCTGCAATGACCGTCGAAATATTGGTTGAAGGAAGTTCGCCATATGGCTTAACCCAAAAGCCACAATATCAAATCTGGCTGTGAAAACCTAAGATGTTATTTAATGGATATGTGTTTTTTTTAATGTACTAAGCCATTATATAATTTTAAAAATTTTGTTAAATTTAAAAAATACATCATAAAATTATGTTATTTTTAATATTATTGTTGTTAGTAAATAATTGCATTAAATTTCATTTTTTGTAAAGCATAGAATGCAAGCATATTTACTTGTTTCAAGCTATAAATTTGATATGACCATTCTTTTTGACAAACATTGTATTTTATTCAGTATCATCGTTTTTGAAACGTGTTAATATTTTCAGGTAGAAAATATTGTCACCTAATAAAAAAAGTTGTCGATAAAATCAACACGCTCTACCAGGTGATATCTCAATTAATACATTTACGGTCAAACAACAAACGCTTACTTCACACCTGGACGTTTTAGATAGTAATATTTTACAACGCTGGGAACTAATATGATTACTTCTTCTATTATAAAATGCTGTGTCCTAGTTCTAAACAATACTGTGACGTCAACATTAATTAGTTTCCAAATAATATATGGGTCAATACTCGTAATGTATTAATTCATATCAAACAATAATAACACTTTAACGTTTAATTTCTAATCTAAGGAGCACTTGAATTAAGGCTTTTATGGTGTGATTATCACGGACACTGTTCATTTGAACTTCATTTAATTTTTTTTCCTACAGTAACATTACAAATTCAATGCGTTACTGAAGTACAAGTAGAGTTAACAATTTATAAAAAATAAATACAAATAAATGTACTTGTGATTAAGTATTAAGAAAAACAAAGCCATACAGACAAGCAACAGAAGGTCCCAATGCTCATCAAACAGATGACTCCAACAAATTATTTTTCCAATGAAATTCGTGGAGTTCATGCCTGAATTGTGCCTCCTTATTCTCAGATATTTATCGGAGACTATTTATTGATATAATTTGTCCCCGAAGAAAGAATGAATATTTTCACTTAGAAGATTATATACGCAATTACAAAATTGTTAAAAAAAATGCACACAGTTTATTTAAATAATATATATACACAGCGTCTAACAAATCTTGAAAAAACATCATAAATGTGACTTGAAGATAAAAATTTCAATATGTGATGTAAAGCGTGCTTTTGCAATCCAATAGAAAAGAGCCTTTCTACACCATATGAAAATGTCATTTAAAAACAGGAAAAACATGAATATTCCTAAGTATTGCTTTGATTGACTATGGTTAAAGTTGAAATGTATCGAGTTTTGTAAGGTAAGTATCTGAAAAAGATAAAAAAATATCACAATTAGCCGCCATAGCTAGCGCTGCCCACAAATACAGCGCACATGCTAACCCGCTCATAGCTGAAATCATACTAACCGAATGTTCGTAAAGCCGCAGATGCGCTCGGTTTTAGCAAATTTTTCAGTCTGCGCTGACGCTCGCGCAGATGCATGACACGGGCGCGTGATTCTATCCCCGATTATCCCACAAATTATTTATTTCGATCGCTGCAAATGTATAATTATACATTATTATATATATTTTTAATACTTTGATATCACGGAGCTATACAAAAAAATGAGCTCAGCGTCTATTTTTTTTACTACAGTTTATATGGATATTAAAATGTTCAACTTGTAATAAATAAATATCATAGCAAGTGTTAAACGAAGAATATGAATTTCCATTTGATTCCATGTCGTCACAAGTCATCAATATAATATACAGGTATAGTAGTTTGCGGTCACCCTAGCAACTGCATTGCTCCCGTCTTCACCCTTTTCCCAGATTGCCTCTGTAGTGCAATAGCGGTATGCTTTTGGTGCATCTCTTGGAGAGTCGCAGACGGAAATGCAGCTAAACATTAATAAAACGCTTTTTAAATATATCATCTGTGAAGTCAACGAAAATTTACAGCTACAATGACTTTATGCTCTCATAAATTCACCACCTAAAATCAATTTGGAATAGCTCATCAGTTGATGTTGGTAGTTGTCCTGGCCGTGCCTCTACTTCGACGCTTTTTAGACCCTCTTCGAAAATTTTGTACCATTTGACATCCCCCATATTTAAAAGACGAAATTAAGTCACGGGTTCGTCACGTGGCCGCGTGGAGGAAGGATGCAGGAGCAGATTAACAACACAAATTGTTTTTGAAGCGCGATTCGCTTTTATTTTTAATAAAGACTTGATTTCCTCGTCAGACCGGTACATGAGATTTCACCGGCCGGACGAGAGGTTAACTGAAGACCGATGGAACACTGTGACATCCAGCGCCGCTAAGACAATCACGGCAAAAAATCAAATTAAAGATGTCAGTTAAACCAACATAAAATGGACAAACTGTCATAACAAATAAAATGGGGTATGCAAACGCCGTGTAATTTTCATTAAAATTAAAACTATCATTATTAGATGTGCATGTTAGGCAAGCGAACAAAAAAAAGAGACAAAAGATCGTTCGAGGCATATCGGAATCAGCCTAAAAAATCTAAATCAAGCTGATATCACTATTTTGAATGCTTTGTTCAGTGCCTTTGTACTTACAAGTTAATAAAATTTGTGCAGTTATATCAAAACCAATATTATAATAGATCGAATGTTATTATGTTAAGCTGCGGTGAGACTTCAATATCACTTGTAGTTTCAAATTATCAAGATAACTTTGTGTCTGCAATTATTCTTTAGTGAACATATTTTAAATTGTGGCTTTTACGAAGGGTTATTTAAATTTCTTAATTTAGCTGCTGCATTATGAATTTATGAAATATGTAAATTTGAAATAAGTCTGTTGGATTATTTTAGGAGTGGCGTAGAATAATTATTATACACATTTTTAGTCGGTCCAAATCTTGAGAAGAGCCAACGCAGCCTTGTTATTGTATTTGAAAACAGATGCTTACTAAAAATACTAAGGAGACTATAGTTAGACGTTGTAAGAGATGATGGTTGATCATACGGTTAAGTAAGCCTTTCATACTACAGTTGGTTACAAGATGAAGGTATGATTGGCTGGGAAATATACATGGCTTACTTCGGTTGCCGTAGTAGAGCATAAGCTATAGCGGACTTTTGTTCTGGCCCCCAACCTCTTGCTTTAAGAGTCTTAAGACCATTGAAATTGACAGCTCCTGTCTTTAAAATGAAAGACAAGTCTCAGGTTTGTCATGTGGCTGCGTGGAGGAAGGATGCAGGATCAGATTACCAAGCAAAATAACTTGTTTTAGGTTCACAATTCGCGTTTATTTTATTAACTTGATTTCCTTATCCGACCGATACGGCGTTTCGCCATACCGGTTGACAGTCAACTGACAACTGCGGAATACTGTGACATGCCGCGCCGCCAATGGTCGCGGCAAAAAAGCAAAATAATGATGACAGTTGTACCAACATGAAATGAGGCAACTGCCATAATATAACGTCGTGTAATATTATATATACCGACCGGCGTATTTTAGAGCTCAGAAATCGATTAAAAATCAATTTATTTTATTTTTTTAATCTCCGTCGTGGATCTAACCCATGACCTTTGAATTACAAAGCAAACGCTTTGACCATTGAGCTATACCCACCAGTAAAACTAAAATTTATACCGAACTAATGACTGAGCATGGCGCTTTTAATGACAGATTTTACGCATTTAATTAAATGTATGATTTTTTTTTTTAATTTTTATTAGAATATTATTTTATTATTTCAATATTCTAATCTTCTTTTATAGCAGCCCGCTTCTGCCGTTATTTTTGTGCTTGGATTGACGCGTTGAAAAAAGAATTTTATGTATAGTATATGTATATTTAATTAATAATAGCATTTAATTAAGTTTCAAACCCTAGTTGCCCCTGTGGCGCCCCCTTCCAGACCTCAGAGCACATTTTCTAGAACTGTCATCTCTTTTTGTTAAAGAGGAGTCCTTTTCGATGCAGTTCAAGGGAATCGCCTTGGCCCTATCGGGCATACAGACTTTGTGACCGCTAAAAAAATTTCCACGCATTTACCATTTTCGCTCGTATTTTCGGTGAGAAAATCTATATTTCATCTCCATCTCTTTACAACACCAGAATGTGATTCTTATCTCTTTCAAAGGTTCTCGCCTTTTAGCACTTCTGTGCAGTGACAAAAATTGTTCAGAAGAGACTCCCACTAGACTTATAAGTTGCTAACTGGTCATATTCTGAATGAGCGTATCATCAAAGAGACTTTACTGTCTTCCTACAATTTGAAATATTGTAGTAAAAAATATACTCGTGAATACCATACTTGATATGTCAAGTTGGAGAAAGCTCACAATCAACCTCAAAAAAAAATTCAGCATAATTAAGTATGTTTTTTCTTCTTTATGGTGAAGTTTTTTATAGATCTTAAATGCTTATTATATAAAACTGCGTTAAATATAAAATTGTTTAAAACAAGCAATTTTATGAAGTTGCAACATCTTCAGAAAAGCTTTCCATTTTGTTTACAGGTTGTCAATATAAAATACGTTTTCAAAACCCATCACATTGCTTTAATCACAAGTGAAGCATTTAAGTCAAAAGCTTGCTGAAAGAATAATATTTTTCTTAGAATGGTTGTGCTGTTCAAAGAAATGATTAAAATAATAAACGTTACAAAGGGTTATTTGAATTTCTAAATTTAGCCAGCGTAAGATGAATCCATGAATTATGTAAAATTGGAATTAGTCTGCGGGGTTAGTTAGCAAGTTGTTAGATGCTTATTTGGATGCAGAGCACAGACTCATGTAAATGGACCGCTTCAGGAATATTGGTCTCGTCGATTTGACCTAAGATGCGGGATTAACGTAATATTATAAAAATTGTATTCCTTGAATATTGATTTGTGATCGTCGTCACTGAGAGCGGTCACTTCTAGTCTTCGTTTCATCATCATCAAATTTTATCTGTTAACATCCTCATCTCTTTCAAAAAGGTGTTATTCCGTCGTGCAAGGGCATGATGAGGAGCAGGTCAGCAAAACAAAGACTTTTTCGATAAATTACGATAAATTTTACAAATTTAGGGCTCGGCCACGTCGCAGCAGTAGGCAGAGCTACCATACAATATCCTCTCGCCGAAAGGCGGTAGGCAACTGATCTCCGCGCTTGGTATAGGCTCTCTCGGTGTAAATAATTAATGCCAATATGGCAGATACATCCCTGTTTGACAAGCGAACAGAAATAGAGACGAAAGATTGTATATTGAGGTTTTCGTTACCAGTCAGCCAGGGCTACAATATGCTGATGTCACTATCTACTGTTGAACGTAAGCCTCCTACATGAGTCTCTATCCTCTTCGATCCTCTGTTTTCCGCATCCAATGTACTCCCACTATTATTTTGATGTCGTCAGATTATCATGTAGGGGGTCATCCAACGCTCTGTTTGCCAGTTGATGGAGAGCACTCTAACGCTTTTCTTCCCCATCTCTTTGAGAGATATGTCCTGTTTATCACCACTTGAGTGTGCCTATTTATTGGGCAGTCTCTACTACTCGATTTTTTTTGCGTTTATCTTTGTTTAGGATTCTATATTTTAGAGACAATCCGAGCATGGATCTCTCCATAACACGTTGGGTGGCCTTTATTTTATGGTATTTATATTATTAACAGTAGAAAAATAAAAGAACTCTCGAACGTTTTTAATTACGCTCGCAATATTTGGGACTCACAGATATACTCGATCTTAACAAAGTGCCATATTTATAGCGTCTATATGTTTTTTACGGATATATATCTTGGTATATCATCAAAAGCTAATGCAGCTGTTTAATAAGATTATGACGAAACGTAGATGTGCTTGTATTACATATTTAAGGATAGATATATTGAATTTGTTAAAAATATCGTGATAAAGGAGAAAACAAGGTGATTTATCGCATTGTAGTCATTTTGGAGATAACTTTTGACCTGGTCTGAACATGTACTTCGGATGCCGCAGGAGAGCATAATCTACAGTGTCTTTTTTTTAGGATCCCGATTATAAAGAGAATATACTTCTATAATGCCGGAAGGCGGACATGGGCTTAGGCGAGAAATGTAGCGGTTATCAGAGCTTTATGGTGGTAGTCTAAAAATAATGGGGATAATAATTGTATTATTAATATAAAAGACCGTTTTTAAAATCAGAAAAAAAAATACTCAATCAACAGAAATGTTTCGTTCTATATAAGGGGACTTAAAAATGAATGATTTGTTGTTACTTTAGAATTGTGGTTTTGGTAACAAATAATGTATTTTTATGTTCAGTAATAGTAACAGTTTGCTAAAACAATCATTAATTGAAAATGTTTTAACAGAAGAAAATTATTCAACCAATTAAAATACTATTAACACTGAAAGACTAAAATGTATAAATCAAACCTGCAAAGGTTTTGATAGTGAAAATATAAACAATTAAGTTTTTAATTAAAATTTCTTTATTTTCACAAACAGTTTAATAATAATGTAAGTTTCTTAGAATGAAAACAATTTATAATTACTCATTTTGAGCACAAAACTGAAAACAAAGCAGTTTGATTCACAGTACAGAGGCAAGAAACTAAAAAGTTGAAAGAAAGAAGTATAAATTTTAAGTAATTTAGTTGAACGAAACAAACACATAAGTGCGTTAATATGCTGAAATTTTTAATGTAAGTGATTTGTTTGAATAATTAAAGTGTTAATTGAGTGGTGGACTAAAAGTAAAGATAAAATGAAGCATTATTTTATTATTATATGTATATATATTTTTTAATGTTTTCGGCAATATATTTCATTAGTGTAATTGCTTTAGGTTCAGAGCTGGTGTGGACGGATACGAAATGTTGGATGTATGATTTTGGGAAAATAGTGCCGTGTTATTTGTGTGTCAACTATGATATACTTACGACATGGTTTTTGTTGTCACAAATCCTAACTATTTGCGTTCCGTATTTCGACACTTGTTCTGAGTGAGTCAATACATTAAATTGTATATTTTGTAATACGTCCCAACAGTTTTTAGAACAGGAGTTAAAGGATTCACGCGTCATAGTATCTGAAAAATATTTTAAAGAATTAGAATTTTTTTATTTGCTTAACGTTCCCGAAACCTAAACCATTTGGTTCTGAAAGGCGGCTCAACTTTACTAACGAAACATGTTAAGCAACATGAAGTAACCCTGCTATGTTTAGGTGCATACTTAATATTGTTTAACTTTGGTAATCTAAAGAGAGCGACGAATGTATTGAGGTTTTGTCATAGATTTTTTGTATGAAAAAATATATTAGATATGTATTAAAAATGCATTTAAATTGTATTAAAAATGTATTAAAAAGGGTTAAAAATATATTAAAAATGTACTAAAAAAATGTGTACAAATCTTTATTGGTTTATTGACTAAAAGAAAATTAAAAAAATATTGTCACAAATACAAAAATGTTTATAAAGTTCCATGAAATTAAGTTTTTTTCGTTTAAAACGCTGATGTCTACGAAAAAATAAAATAGGCATGTATGCGGTTGAATCTGTCATCACTTAATCTTTAGAAATAATAGGCATTTCTGATGAAATTTGTAAAATACCAAGCGTTTCAAATTATTCTGTAGATATTTGTTTACGTTCCAAGTATCAAGGTAAAAGTTACAAATTGTTTCGCTCTTTGTTAAACTCGATAATCGTGTAATCTAAGCAACCAAGTTTTCGCTTAAAAATTCAGATAGTCGAAAACTTTGCGAACTTAATTAAGCATTCGTTTCGATGAAGCTTTAAGCTCTAGTCTAGCTTAAATAAAACGAGATTTATGTAATTATTGCAGACTTTTCGGCCTTATTTTGTAAAATATTTAAATATTTGACATTTACGTTTAATAATAGTTAAACACAGTTGTCAGATATGGCTTGGATTTTGATGAAAGCAAATGCCTAAATAACTTCTTTGGTAACTTTTTTTTCCTTTTTCTTCGTTTTCACGGCCAGATTTGATATTGTGGCTTTATCCACGTTCGTGGAGGTACAATTCTCAGAACATACCTACCGTATTCTTAGAACATACCTACTGTATTCTTAGATCATACTCACGTCTCCGGATCAATGAAACTTGAGTATGTAGTTGCCATGGAGATATCAATAACGCTCGTAAAAAGATAATCTGACACCAACTCACAACTAAATCATCAATCCTGAAGAAGACCTCTAAAATGGCGGTCGAAATATTGGTCAAAAGAAATTCGCCAAAAAATTACCAAATCGGGCCTAGAAAACCTAAGAAGTTGATATTGTGGTTTCGGGTTTAGCCGTTTTTAGCGAATTATTTGATATCAGCATGATATAGCCCTTGCAGGCTGTTGCCGAAAACCTCGATATGCGATCTTTCGTCTCTTATTTTCGTTCGCTCATCGGACACGTATGTGTTTTCATTTTGTAATGCCCGTTAGGAGGACTGGTTATAAAGATCACCACTTGCGGCGCTGTGTGTCACCGACCATGGCGCCTGGAGTCAGTAGTGCGCGGACCACGACCGGTAGCGCGTGTGATTCGGTTAAGGGTCTGAAAGCAACTCTCGCCCCCAAAACAAAAGGTTGTCAAGTTATCAAAAAAAGTATTTTGTGTTGTTAATCTGCTCCTCAATCCGTCTCCACGCAACCCGATAATTATCCTGGCGACGTTCTTCCTTAAATAAAGGGGATGTTAATAGCTTATGAAAAATAGAAATAACCGATCACTCTTGAATATTGATTGGAGATATAGTTTAAGCCTGGCAATTTTACTGTAATGAGTGTAATAATATAAATAATTTGCCTTCCAACGTTGACCGTAATAGGAAAAATGTCATTTGGAATTCAAAATTGTCCAATAAAAAATGTCGACGGTCTTTACGACTGCATCAATCGTTTCGTTATATTTTTCTAATAAATTTAATGACTTATTCGGAATTCATCAGAGGCAATAATAATTCCAGTTCGGTCCTGGAGCTTCAGGGCTGATCGATTATGTGTGTTTTTACTACCGGCAAGGGGGAGGCGACAGTCAGGGACTAACAGCTTACCGGAAACTAAAATAACCGTTATTTTATTATGTTTTTATTTATTTACTAGTATTGCAGTAAAATAATACAACTATTATTTACGTTGCGATAAAATATAACAAAAGTTTTTATTCATTATTCCAAGAGGTTTTAGACTTTTGGTAAATTAAAATTTCTTTCAACAATATTTTGCTACATAATTTTGCTACAAATCATACCTAACTATCAAACTCACTGAAACTACACACAAATAAATCAGCACACAAATAAACTACATTTCAGTTTTATATGAAAGATTATTTTACCAGTATCTATTTGTCTAAGTTACTTTTTTTTTAAATATAATCGCATGCAGAAGAGAACTGCCGGTCAAGAACAGTGCTCTCTATGACGCTCAGTCAGGGAGGCTGGACGCTGCATGCGGAAAACGTGTGTTGTGTTCGTGATTGTGTGTGGATTGGGAAGATTGCAAGTGTACATTTATCTGTTTCTTGAAGAGATCCAAATTGTATGAAGTAGGAAACAGACGCTGGAAGAGCATTACAAAGCTTACCGGTGGCTTTAAGGAAGGAACTTTGGTAACTGCCAGTTCTTGGTCGACACATATTAACCGTGTATTGATGTTAAGCAAGTATAAGACGAGTTTGTCGGGTGGGTGCAGGGGGAATTAGTTCCGTATGTTCCGAAGAGCAGCGACCGTGGTAATAACGGTAGAAAAGACTATGTGAACCAACCTTACGCCTGTGTTTCGTTGATTGCAGGTTAGACGAAAGAGTATCATTGTTTATCAAAGGAATTTCTCTTCTTTGAACTGTGTCAATTAAGTTTAGAAGGTTGGTCAAGCCTAGAGAAAGCCTACATCTCCGAACGCTTATTGCTATTCTTTGCCTATTTATATCATCACTTTTACCGTCAACTGGTCAAAAAGGTATCAGTGTCCCTTGTTACGTGGGTGTATAAAACTGAGTCGTCACCCCTCCTAGCTTGGGAACCTCCTGATGGGTTACACGGCCTTTTTATGTCC
Source organism: Glossosoma conforme (assembly GCA_022606575.1). Lineage (NCBI taxonomy): Eukaryota > Metazoa > Arthropoda > Insecta > Trichoptera > Glossosomatidae > Glossosoma > Glossosoma conforme. Next base: position 1,096,804 of record JAGTXR010000058.1, on the reverse strand, counting down.
GCAGAAACAAATTCGAGAGACGCTCTTGATGTAACTTTAACTGGAGCAGACTTAAAAAAAACGGGTGTAGGCACTAAACATTCAAACGATCGGAATTTATTATATGTATGACATGGCTACAGGCGGTATTAGTCTTTTTGAAATAACGGTTTATTGGGGGACGCGTACTTTACTTCCAAGCGGCCGAAAAGCGGCCGAACTAAAATATTCCTATCATTGTAAAAAATACATTTTATGGATTCGCCGAAAACCGTTCAGTTTAACAGCATTTTAATCTGCGATGTAATATATTATTTATTAAATAATTTAATCATAAGCAAAATGTATTTAAATTGAATTGTATTATTATATATATAATCGTGTCGGAAACAACAGGGTCAGATCCTGTCTGCCCAGAAGTGGGCGACGTCGATGGCGTTACTTCTGGCCATCATCAGGTCTTCCTGGGTGCAGCCACTCGGGCACAGCGTACACTTCAGAAGGTGTGACAGGGTTCGCTCTACGCCGCAGTCACATTCAGTCGGTCCGCTGTAAAACCGCCAGGCCCTTATTTCCGAAGTCTGTTAACATATTCCACCCTTTTGTCCAGGGGCTAGGTCCTCTTTCGGGGCAATCCAAGTATTCCCCTCAGTTGCGCTTCTCCACATGTTCAGCCGCAGGGTGGCCTCAGGTATCTCCAGTTCCGTTGTCGACTTATTTGAGCCGTAAATAAAACATATTCCTTCTGGTAGTAACTTCTCGCCGTATGTTTGGTGGGGCAACATTGATATAGCTTTGATATTGGGGTAGGTTTTAGGCACCCCGTAACCACCCGGCACGTTTCATTAATATTTTTCAATTGTATTATTGAAAAATATTAACCGCGAATATTACATTTTATCTCTAGAAAAATTGAGTTTTTAATTAATATTTTGGAAGATGGGGGTGTTGTGAAAGTGTTGTGATTTATTTATTTATTTAACAGAACTGCAGTTTCAAGTACAAAGAATAATAAATAATAAGATACATAGAGTATACATAAACATACAATACATACAAAAAACAAATCAATAATAAAAGAAGAAGAAGATGACATGTGCAAAAGATCACAGATATCTAGGAGAATAATGGAATCGATAAAAGAAGAAAATAATGTAAGTAAATGATCGAGGTGTGCTGGTAGGCTATTTAGGAGCGCCATTTCCGTTGTACTAAATTGAGTGCTCGAAGCTCCACAAGTATCAACTGGGATCAAAAACAATGTATGGCTTCGAGCAAGGGTGTACTTATTTGGAAAACATTCAAGAATCCCAGGGTTGTGAATTGCACCGCGAAGAAGAAGGAATGAATGTTTGAGAGCAGCAATTTTCCTCCGGGACTCTAAAGAATGGAAAGAGAGCACCCCTAGAAGATAAAGAGTTGGGTAATGTACGGAATTGATTGAATTAAATGTGACCTGTGGATTCCTGAGAAGGAATTGTTATGCGTGTAAGGAAGAGATCACTGGAAATACACGGACGTTCCGAACATCAAAAGAAAAGAAATAACAACACGGTATAATGTCACGGGAATTTAATGTATCACTATTAATGTACGAATAATACATCAAAATAAAATAAAATTACTCAAATAGTTTGTATTACACTTATTATACAATTATGATATGATATAATCTTTGGTTCTACTAGTAATATCGATTTCTTAATAAGTAAGTACATCGGGTATGACATGCTTACAAAAGAGGTTCTATTATATGCTACGGACGTCCACAACAGAGATATACGGTATTTTATTTCCGCAGCGTATTTTATTACTTTTCATTTATTTATTTTACGCAACGGCCGTTCGACGGAACTCTGAAACGCATCGTTGTTTTATATCTTTCATTGATCATAGACTATCACATAAAGGCTATTATTACAAGCGTTTTGAATGCATATTTTTGTCGATAAAAAAACCTTTTTTTGCTCATACATTTCGTAGCATAATGCTGGGCTTTTAGAACAGCTTTCTCTCTTGTCATTGAATAAATTCAATAGTGAATTTATAGAATGAAATTGTGTGAGTTTTTGTGTTTACTGCATAGAATGCATTTTTTCAGACAATGTTACTGAAATGCATTGAATGGATTTGCACGATTTGCGCAGACGAATGTAAATATTTCGAAAAGCAATCCATTTTTATATTATATAATCCATTACATTAAACTCAAAATAGCTTCTCAAAATACACCGACAAACGTATACAACTAGGATGGGCAGCATTTGAAAAACTAAAGTACATTTTCAAAGTGGAAATTCCACAATATATTAAAACTAAGGCATGTAACCGATGCATCCTCCCTGTACTTATTGACGTCTTAAATTAACCAACGACATGCAAATAATAAAAAACGGTTACTTACACATATTAAATAATGATAAAATATTCGATATACATTTTTTGTTTGTGTTTATAATTCGATTGTCTCTTAAATTAAACTGTTTTTAAAATTCGAACTTTTTTAAAATTCTAACTATTACTGTACAGTTTGAGATGCACAGACGTGCCTTGCAAGAGCCTTTGTTGTAGTAATGCCATTGATTAGACAATTTGCGGTGACTGCCCAGGTGAGACTACTCGCTTCAAGAGACACCAGAGATATTGGCTGATCGATTATACAAGTGGTTCTCAAATGGTATTCTGCAAAGATTCTATACAAGACCTTTTAGAGTAAAGCGCACCCTAATCAAGCAATGAGTCGTTAGTTCGATCGCCGACAAAACTTTAAAATTAAAACAAAAAAAAGTGAACCAGGAACATTTACTTTGAATGCCGCAGAGGAGCATAAAGAATTGTTGCTTTTCCTTCAAGACTTTTCCGTTCTGTATGTTGAGAACTAAACATGAAATGGAAGAAGAAAGGCCTCTCTTCTTGCGACGCATGTCCATGTGATCCAAGGATGCAACAGACGGTGAGACACTGTCTCTTTGAGTGCATCATCCATGAGAACCGGAGACGCATTCTGTGTTGTCACCTGGCAGTCTCTACCATTTCTTGGGAGGATTTTCCTGAATTGCTGCTTAGTTTTGACGGTCCCTTGCTGTTAAACTTCATCAGGGAAATCGTCGGGGCTACAAGAGCGGTTAACGAGGCTAACGTGGAATAGGCTCCTGCATTCTTAAATTATTTCTCAGACGTATATTTTAACCTTGTGTGTAACTTGCAGGGTACAATACGCAACTATATTTCTTTATTTTATTTTAAGTGAAAAAAGAAAAAAAACATAGAATGTTCGTGCTCATTCTGATATCACATACTCTAACTTGAGCATATGGTCCTTACAAACTGCTGTCATAAAGCTGTCAGCTGCCTTGGTTCTCACCTTATTCCATATCAACTCTGCGTCACGGAGCTCCGCAGAGTATATTCAGATGGCTTTCCAGGACAAAGAGAGCTTGGGGACTTAAAGAAAAAGGAGGTAGTTTATGCATTCCTGTTACATTCGAAGTATATGCTCTAACTAGGTCCACTTTTGTCTGCTGATTGACTGTTGGATGAATGTCTTCCTTGTCATTTCCTTACCGTGTCATTTCTCACAAAGTCAAACCATCGTTACCCTATTTTAAACTTAACTAATAAACAAAAAATAATTGTTATAATCAAACTCTTTATTTTAGATTCATTATATTCATACAGTCAGGTACGATCAAGGTCCAAAACATCAAGTATCGAGAAATTTGTGGTGTACGAAATTATATGTATCAGTAATATTAATATTAATAAGGAATGCTTACGCATCGATACGGAGCATGGACCATCCCAATAATCTGCCATTCTATGTGGATTGTAGGGATCAAGGTCCAAAAACGGTATCGAGGAATGTGCAGTGTATGACATTCAATGAATTAATATTATTTTTATAACTCCTTACTCATGTTGTAAATTAGGGTATAAAAAAATGTCTCGTATTAAATCAATTAGTACCAACTCAACTGCGGTCTTTGGTCTTATCCTCAGTGCTGGATACTTGGTATTCCGGCATCATCATATAAAATGATACTGTAATTTCGGGACCGCGACTTCGGTTCCGGAGCAGTGTCCTTGTGAAAACTTGGTATGATTTTGTAAAAATATTTAAACGTATCTCGAATAACAGTGGAGACTGTACAAGTACTGTATAGTCAGCACTTGACGAGTCATGTGATTCAAAAGTTTAAGAGCCATTGGATAATGCTCACTGGCCACATTACGCTGACAATTCGTCTCACTAAGTACGCTTACGCTGACAATTAAACCTTACCTTGGATTCATCGCCGATTATCTGCTCTAATCCACACATTAAGGAAGGGTGCTATCGAGAGTTGATGTGCTGCACTGTTATGCAAGAGATAGAAGGTTTGATGTCCGACGAAATATAAAAAATACGTTTTTTTTTCAATGCATGTCCTGAATTATTCCCAAATTTTTTACATTTCCTTTGAAAAAACAATGTTATACTCGTTTAACAAACAAATCAAATTGAATAAAAGACTTTATAAGTTAAGGTAATTTTAACCGTATTTTGGTTGAGGTACCTTTTAGAACCGAATGGTACAGGTTTTTAAGCGATTTTTCGAAATTCAGTCTAACTAATAAAATCATCCAAATTATGGTTCGGATACTACTGTGCCGTTTCCTAGGGCTTCTGCCTTGAAGACTGTTGAAAATCATATATGTTCCCACGGGCATCTTTGGGTGCAGGGTGTGTCTTGGGATAGGAAAGTACCCTATCTGTCAGAACTGGTGACCGAAATTAGTGTTGACCATATGCTACAGTTTTTTTACGTAATCAAATATAAGAACATAATGAGAGATGATGATAGTGATACAGAAATCTCATATGTGATTCTATTGCACTTACTATGTAACATATGGCAAAGCGCTTCATGTGAAGTGTTGATCCGCTATCTTCATAGACTACAGAAAAATTTCGTGCATCATCCACTTAAATAACTTCTAAGGTTTTCACGGCCAGATTTGATATTGTGGCTTTTGGGTTTAGTCGTTTGTGGCGAATTACTAAATTCAGGTCATTTCCTAAGTCATCAACCCTGAAGAAGACCCCTGCAATGGCTATCGAAATAATGGAAATTAGTAATTCTCCACACACGGCTAAACCCAAAAGGCACAATATCATCTATTTATTACAGGAATTTACTATGTAAAGGTAGTCTTCACTGGACGATTTTTGTCTACCACCAATTTTAATTAATAATCTATGACTAGCATTTTACATGTTTTTACTCTTTGTCGGGGATTGAACGTACGATACGTTCTTTTATAAGCACTTTTTACATCACAAAAACAGTTTTTTCATAAGCATATTCATTGCAAGATGACGTGTTTTCTTGATTTTTTCTAATATTCTTAAATATTTGCAAGTAAAATATTATATAAAGTAAAAAATAAAAACATCGAAATGTACCCTTAAAAAGTAAAAAATAAAACACAAGTTAATTTTTTTAAGTGCCGTTTTCAGATATTTAATAACATATAATGGGCCATATGTTTTTTATTTGACAAACATTCCTTCTGTTAAATAGCCAACTTCAGAAACACGAAAACGGCGCTCAAAGGAAAAAATAAATGACGAATGTCTCTTTTAAATTTTCAAAAAAAAAGAACTTTCTTTTCACAATCTTTTTAAATGCGAGTCTTATGGAACTTGAATAATTCTGAAGTTATGATTCATACTTACAAAACGTTTACCTTTAAAATTCCCTTTTATACCCGGTAGTATTTTTTTTTTAAAAGAGACGAAATATGAGCAACGTCTTCTCCGTTTGTTTATTTTTTGTGACAACTTGTTCGTTAAGTTAAGTTTCCTAAGCCAGTAATGCGACAGAGATGTCTCTTGTAATAATTTTTCCAAAAAATACAGAGAAATAAGACGTTACGTATGGACTTATCAAAGCAAAGTGAAGTTTTATTTAATACGTCAAGGTTCGCAAAAAAATGATAAAGAAGTGTCGAGAAACGCAAAGCCTTCAATAAAAAAAGTTTAAAATTAAAGAAAGAAATTCAAAGCAAAATTAATGTTTGCATAATGTAAAAAATGATTTGGTAAGACGTACTTCAATCTACACTATGAATTGTTTTTTAAAATTATTTATTTTAGACTTGAGTTGTATATTTGATACACATTTATTGATTTCTTTATCAAAAATGTATCCGTTCACTGTTGAACGTAAGCCCCCCGCATTAGTCTCCATCCTCTTCGATCCTCTGCCTTCCGAATCCAGGCCACTCCCGCTATTCTTCTTATGTCGTCAGTCCATATTGCAGGGGGTCGGCCAATGCTTCGATTGGCAGTTCTTGGGCGCTACTCTAATACTTTTTCTTGCCCATCAACCGTCGTCTCTTCCTGTCTATTGCCACTTGAGTGTGTCCATTCTTTGGGTAGCCTTCACCACATGAGTTCTTCTGCGGATATCCTGGTTTCGGATTCGATCTTTTAGCGACACTTTGAGCATGGATCTCTCCATAGCACGCTGGATGACCTTTATTTTATGGGTAAGACTTGCTGTTAGATTCTACGTCTCTGCGCTGTAAGTTAATACAAGAAGGATGTATTGGTTAAGCGCCTTAGTTTTAAGATATTGCGAATTTTTGCTTTAATAATGTACTTTAGTTTTCCAAATGCTGCCCTTAGTGGCTTATGATATAATTAAATATTTATTTATTTATTTATCTTATGTTTAAATGGATCACGTTAAATACGGCCTCTGTTTAGGAGACTGCAGTTTCGGCTAACTCGTAGCCTTCCACAATATAATTAAAAATAATAAGTTAATACAAGGAGGATGTATTGGTTTTAAGATACTGCGGAATTTTTGCTTTAAAAACGTACTTTAGTTTTCAAAATGCTAAGCTTATTGATTTATGATCGTATATTTACGGAAACAAGTTATTTTATCTATTTTTTTTTTCAAAAATTTGTTTATACTGAAATCCTCCTCTTCCATTTAAGGCATCGGCTTACTAGATGAAGGATGCAGGATCAGGTTTACAATATAAACACTTGTTTCACATATTATTTGTTTATTGTCACAAACGTCGCCCGCCACAGCGAACGCACAGGACGCGCGCACTGTGACGAGCGCGTGTCAAACTTCAACTGCCAGCCCACGGCGCGATCTCACATCTCCACGGTACCAACTGCCAATATGACAGTCCTACCAACCAGCTATAGGCCAACTGTCATAACAATTATTTTGGCGTATGCAAACACCGCTTAACATTCGATGTAGATGTCACGCAAGCGAACCAAAATAATAGACAAAAGATCGCTTGTTGAGGCTTTACGGCATCGGCCTTAAGGAGCTATATCAAGCTGATATCAATACTTTAAATTAAAAAATGGAATGACATGAATATAATTGGATGGAATGAAATAAATATAAAGAACTGAATTGAACTGATGTTAAACGAATTGATTTGATATTAAATTAATTGAATTGAATTCAGTAAAGTTGAATTGATTTAACTTGAGTTGTACTGACGTGAATTGTATTGACGTGATTTAAAGTACGTTACTGCATATAATGTAACAGTTATAAGAAAATTGTTATGATTTGTAGATAATTATAATATACTATAGTAAAGATAAATATTTGAGCTTTTATAATGAATTCGGATAATACTATTTAATTACAAAGTAATCAATTTAAAACAAGATTAAAATATTTTTTACAGGCTAGTTAATTTTTATCTGTTAAAACGTGTGGTTTGTATTAACATGATTATATTTATTTACAAAGCACAAAGAAAAACCTATGATTAGATCTTACTCCTGTAATGTACATAAACGATAATCTTTATTTAAGTCTTAGATATCTATATTTAACTAACTCAACCCAATTAAACAGCTGTACAAAGGTAAATGTAAGTTATTTTTAGTTATCAATTGAATATAAAACAAATATTACACCTGTAAGTCAGAAATATATGAAAATAGAAATATTAAAGGCCTATTTTGTCTTATTGATTTGTTCTCTATTTTAATTAATGTCGGATTTTTATGAAAATATATATATATATCTTAGAATATTAATCTTACATAATCTTAATAATCGAATAGGCACATTCAAGTGGCAATAATGAGCAGGGCATATCTATCAAAGAGACGACGGTCGATGGGAAAGAAAAGTATTGGAGTGGCACTCAAGAAGCATTGGCCGAACCCCTGCAAGATGGACTGATGACATAAGAAGAAGAGCGGGAGTGGCCTAAATGCGGAAGGCAGAGGATCTATGAGGATGGAGACTCATGCGTGAGGATTACGTTCAACAGTGGACGGATATAGGCTGATGATAATGATACTCGAAGACAAACATTGAAACTTAAAAAAAACAACGAAACTTATTAAACGATATAACATAGAAAACTATAAAGACTTTAATATATAAGAGCAGTTTTATATGTAGATAATTAATGCCGGCAATAAAGGCGGAATAAGATTTATATAAGATAGGTCTAAATCAATAAGTATTGAGCTGGTAAAATATTCAAATTGTATTAAAAAAATATTGAATATATTTTCTTTGTTAAGCGCACTACTTTTGTTCCGGAACTGATGGCTTGGTCCCGAAATAATGACGTTAGCTAACTGGTAACGTCGGAGTACGACGGAATCCAGTCTTAATGAAACGTCCAAATACCAAGAGTAAAGTTGATACTGATTTATTTGGTCATTTATCGCTTGCTTAAACATGAGTATTTTACATGGGTCGGCATTATCCAATAATATTTTATAAAATAATTATAAATATTAAATGGAATATTAACCACAAAAGTATGTCAATTTATTTTTAATGTGTCAACGTAAACATGAAAAATACACATAAAAATGTTCAAAAGCGCCACGCTCAAATATAAGCGGCTGCTATTTTTTCCACATATTCTATAATGGTTAATACGATTAGTCTAACTCGAGTGTACATTCTCTTATCAGCGGCGATAAATAAAAGTTTATTCGAGAATTCATGACCGATTGGTGAAGTGGCGATGTAATATGTAGAAAAAAGCCTCCGATCCTGAAAATCCGATAATTTTTACGGGCAATGAAAGCTTAGTAAAAATATTACGGCTCGGTACCCAGAAGGGTTTTTTCAGGCTGTAAAATCTCGCAGTGCCTGCCAATTGAACTCGTAAGATTTTTACAGGCTGAAATCGAAATGGATTTTTTATGTTGAGCCGGAATAAGAAAAATGAATGTGCACTAGGAAGTGTATATATATATTTTTTATTTATAAGTAGAACCTTTCGCAAACGTGACTTTTCAAATAAACATTGTTTGATCATTCAATATTTAATACAAATAAACATTGATTCCTCACGTAGTTAAATCATAGCACCTCTAATATTCTACGGTGCTCCTTATTTCAAGCTTGTATTTTCCGGTTAGAATATAAATTTCAAATTATTATTCTTTTGCTTATTTAACATACTCGTATTCTGCATAGTTTAACTAGCTAAAGTTATCCTAAATAAACCTTATTTAAAGTAAATTACCTTAATGAACCTGTCGAAAAAAAACTTTTTTTTCTTTTATCAATGTTTTTAGCATTCGCTTTGAGATTCATTATAAATAATAAATATTTATTTACCTTGTATTAACATGTATCACGTTGAATATGGCTTCTATTTAAGAAACTGTTGTTTCGACTGACTCGTAGCTTTCCTCAATGCTTCACTGTGAAGAGACAATTTAGCTGCATAATACTTCGTAAGTGGTCGAACACTTTTTATGTAGGAGAGGGGGTAGAGGGTGTGTTTATCGGGGAAGGAGTAGAGAATAAGTCGAAACTGCAGTCTCCTATACAGGGACCATATCCAACGTGATCCATGTAGAAGCAAGGTAAATAAATAAATAACTATTATTTATTATTATTACTTTTTTTTTCTAGCCAAAAATTGATTTAAATTCCGTCTATTTATTTTATTACTCTTATTTATAAAACCTACTACAACTCCGTACTTGGCCTTTTTCATGTATTTTACATTTTGTTTAAAATTACCAAAAAAAAAAACATAAAAACGCGTGTATATTTAAATTTATAACGAGTACTTTTTAGGTTTTGTGTAATTTTTTTATAAGTTGATAAAATATAATGACTTTCTTAAAAGTTTGATATTTTTTCTTTCAGGTAATGTATTTATTATACAAATCATCTCTACGATTTGGCAGTGATATGTCAGTAACGAGGCGCAATAAAGTGTTTCAAAATATTTACCTGCTGGAACGGCGCCGTTTGAATATTCAATAAGGTAAGAATATATATATAATATAATCGTGTCGGAAACAACAGGGTCAGATCCTGTCTGCCCAGAAGTGGGCGACGTCGATGGCGTTACTTCTGGCCATCATCAGGTCTTCCTGGGTTCAGCTATTCGGGCACAGCGCACACTCCAGAAGGTGTGACAGGGTCTGCTCCACGCCGCAGTCACATTCAGTCGGTCCGCTGTAAACTGCCAGGCCCTCATTTGTGTCCTCGTCTTGCATACTCCGGTCCGAAGGTAAGAATGATGTAGTATTTTATTTCATCAATGAATGTCGAAACACTTGATAATGTCTTTAAGCTCAAATTAAAAAAAAAAATTTCTGAAAATAAAATGTAATAACTTATTGATTAATATTTAATTTTCTAACAAGAAAATGCTTGACTTCTTTTAATGCCAGCACATATAGAATAATACCGACAGATGGTGATAGTGATTCTGAAGTCTCATCTGTGGATTCTATGAAGCTTAACATTTAACGAGTACATATGGTTAAGCGCTGCATGCGGAGTGTAGATCCGCCAACTACAGACTGACATTCACGCGTCCTCCTTGTTATTACAGGAATTTACTATGAATGCGTGGTCTTCACGGGACGACTTTCGTCTACCACCAATTTGAATTAATACGCTATGACTGGCATTTTACGGGTGATGGATCAAATTCACACAAATCGGGGGTATTTAAGAGCTCAGAAATCGATTAAAAAACGTTTATTTCTTTAATCTACGTTTGGGGATCGAACCTATAATCTTTGGTTTGCAAGGCAAACGCTTTCACCATTAAGCTATACTCGCCGGCAACTGTAACAGAAATTAAAGATACACGGGTAAGGAAGATACATTTCACCATATCACGCCAAGAAATGAATTCTAAATAATAATTGCCTCATTATTCGTTGACAATGGCCGGGAATTGTTAACACAGTACAAATAAGCAGAAAACAGCTTGCTTTGGTTCAGTTTTTTTCTCGAGCTAATCAGATTTCCTTCCCTTTAATTCAGTCGGATTAGAGCTGTTTCTTTCTTGCGAGCTTTTCTATATATATCTATTTCTATTTATATAGTCTAGGCCGGTAAAGCTCAATGGTCAAAGCGTTTGCTTTGCAAGCCACAGGTCGTGGGCTCAATCCCCGACGAAGATTAAAAAATATATTTTTTAATCGATTTCTGAGTTCTAAAATACCCCCGGTTGGTGTGAATTTGATTCGTAAAATGCTAGTCATAGCCTACTTATAAGAATTGGTGGTAGACGAAAGTCATCCCGTGAAGACCACCCATTCATGGTAAATTCCTGTAATAATAAGGATGTAGCGTGAATCTTGGGCTGTAGTCTATGACGATGTCAGATAAACACATTAAATGCAGCGCTTAGACATATGCACAAGCGTCATAGAATTCCACCAAGCAGCTTTCTGAAATCCACAAAACCTCTCACATCAAGCCCTGAAAATGAGAGACTCCAGCTCTGGCAACAAGTCACACCAGAGGATTTCATTACTTCAAAGGAATGCCTCCCAACTGGCAAAAACATTAACTGGTGGACCTGGAAATCCCTGAACAGATAAAAAACCGGAGTTGGTAGAACAAAGGACAACCTCGAGCGGTGGGGAATTCTTCGCCAGGGAGATACATTATTGTGTGACTGCGGAGACCTGCAGACCACCTCACACCTAAGATCCTGCTCCATGTGCCCAACAAGCTGCACACCTCAAGACCTAATGCCAGGCAACACACGGGCTATCGATGTTGCCAGATACTGGGCAAAAATAATTTGACGTCGCTGAAAGAAAGAAGAAGAAGACCAGTCAGCAAGGGCTATATCATGCTGATGTCACTTTATATACAAACAATGAAAATAATGAACATATTAACAAACTGAAATAGTTTGAAAATGCGTTCAAGTATTCTGCTGAAACTTTCTGAAACTGTTTAATTTTGATACTGTGCAAAATAAATGATGTCTTGATCGCAAAAGCTTAAAGTGCCGTTATTTTCTAAGATAATTTACTCTTTCTATTGGTAAAAGCAAACTTTTTTTTAACGCACATTTTTTCATTTTTTTTACTCCTGCGCGCGTCAGATATTATTTTTGGCCCCCAAAAGGCATTGTGTGTCTTTCATTATCGACAGAAGAAAATTGATTGGGCACCTGGAGTAAGCTCTTCGTAAAGATCAGCGGTTTTCAAACTAACAAAAATAAGGATGCCAGCTACTTTTAGAAATTGAAACTGTCTAGCAAGCATTGATATTTTTATTTAAAACATTTTTTATTCTTTTTATTTACGTTATCGTAGGTTTACATATATTTGAAAAATCACCCACGTTCATTCACATTTTATTTATACTAAATACATTTAGGTCGAGCTGCCCTTCGAAACCAATGGTCAAAGCCTTGAGGGTTAGACTAATCTTGCGAAGATCTTTAAAGTGATGATTAAGAATGCATCCAAATATGTCTTAGATACTACATGAGATGTCTTGCCGGCGGGTATAGCTCAATGGTCAAAGCGTTTGCTTTATAAGCCAAAGGTTGTGGGTTCAATCCCCGACGGAGATTAAAAATAAAAAAATATTTTTTTAAATTTTATTAGAATATTATTTTATTATTTCAATATTCTAATCTACTTTTATAGATCATTGACTATATTACAATATTATTATTACTTAAATATACATATACTAAACAAATTCTTTTCATCGCGTCAATCCAGCACAAAATAACGGCGAAGCGGGATGCGAACCGTGGACGACTTTAACATCGTACGACAGATGTCGCCACAGTATATATTCAAAGTATGTATAGTTTTATTGTTAAAAAAAACTATAGACTGAATGGATGTGAAACTGAAATGGATAAAAGTCCGAGTCGGAACTATAGTAGTCGTTTCACATCCATTCAGTCTATATTTGGTTCAACCCGAGTGGTACTTACTAAAATAAATAGACTGCCGGAGAAAGTAAAAAAAAGCGATTGAAGAATAATAATAAAATATACATACTTTGAATATATACTATGGCGACTGTCATAGATGATGAATTTCATCGCGTCGTCTGGGCATTTAATTTTGTCCAAAATAAACCGATTTATTCTTAATCGATTTTTGAGCTCCAAAATACCCACCGATTTGTGTGAGTTTAATCCCTCACCCGTTAAATGCTAGTCATAGCCTATCAGTTGAAATTGATGGTAGACGAAAGTCATCCCGTGAAGCCCCCATTCAAAGTAAATTCCTGTAATAATAAGGATGATGCGTAAATCTCGTGCTTGTAGTCTATGACATTGGCGGATCATCACTCCACATACAGCACTAAGTATATGTATCAGGTTATACGTCATAGAATTCCACAGATGAGACTTCTGAATTACTATCACCATCTGTTAATAATTTTTAAGTTATGAATATTTAAAAAACAATTGTATTTGGATGTTCCAATAAAACAAAAAATGATTCTTAATTTAACATTAAGCTTATGCCTAAATTGTTATCTCTCTAGGGCTTTCTCCAATACAAATTTTACTGTTGTAATCTAAAGCAGAGTTTTTTTCCATTTAAAGAGATGTATATCGTTAAGCTTAGAAATTCATTATGATGCTATTACTTTTTTTTAAAGTCTGAAGTTGCTTGTAAAACAATTGAATTATATGTCGCAGCTGTAGATTAAGCTTCCCAAATCTTCAGCAAAGGTTCAGTCAAATGAATTATGTGACGGAGCTTTCAAAGGAAAGCACTTACTTAACCACGCGTTTTGAGCTTCACCCTAAGTACTGCACTCGAGGGAGTTTTTACCATAGAAAATTCTCACTGAAACCTTGTATTCCTGAAACAAGCCTAGACCCTTTAACAAAAGCTTCAGCTTGTGGTGTGTTGATGATAAATACGCCCGAGGACTAGAAAATTCTCAAATAACACCTCACAGTTACAAAAATACGTGAAACTGTGATATTTTTCTACTAAAAGGAAAAAAATACGTGACAATTAATTTATACAAAATAAAAATAATAGTCATACCCATCTGCTCGTTTTTTATTACAATGTTTAAAAACGAATTGCTCTTCTTTGAACTCAGTTTGAGTCAATTAAGCTTAGAAGGTATTTTGGGGCTCCAATCCAAAGGTGACTGCCGTATTTAAGGAAAGGTCGGATTTGTCCTTAAAAATAAGTTGTTTAACGTTAAAATACCGACCTGATCTATATAATGTACCTAGTTTTTTGGTAGCGAGACTGGCTTTATAGTTAATAGAGCGGATACATTACGCTTCGTTTGCTTGGAACGCGCCTTCCAATTATAACGTTAAGTAATCAATATTTTCAATTGGAACATGCCATTCTCGGAAAATCAAACTCAAGCAATACATTTTTTTTTTGAATTCTAAAAGCTCATAAAATTCGTACTCGTTATATGTATTTGTCAAAAAAGTTGAATGAAAAAAATCATCCTAGATTACTTATAATATTTCGAATATTTTTTTTAGATAAAATTTCGTATTAATATCAAACTGTGATATCAGCTCGATATAGTTCTTGCCAAAAAGCTTCGATATACAATCTTTCGTATCGTTTTTGTTCGCTAGTCGGACACGCATGTGTCGCCATATTGCTTGTTTGACAGGTGTAATTCTGTGGATCACCACTGGATGAATTTCGGCGCTGGGTGTCCAGTCACCAGTTGTGATCGGCTCGGCACCTGAAAGCATGTAGCTTCGCCCGGACTGAAAGTTTGTCAAGTTTATCGCAAGTCATCATCATCAGCCTGTATCCATCCACTGTTGAACGTAAGCCTCCCGCATGAATCTCTATCCTCTTCTAACCTCCGCCTTCTAGGTCTCTCCCACTATTCTACTTATGTCGTCAGTCCACCTTTCAGGGGGTCGGCCAATGCTTCGTTTGCCAGTTTTTGGACGCCATTCCAATAATTTTTCCCTATCGACCGTCGTGTCTTCGACATATATGTCCTGCCCATTGCCACTTGAGTGTGTCTTTTCGTTGGTTAGAATACACTACTTGAGTTCTTCTGCGTATTTCTTCGTTATGGATTCTATCTTTTAGCGACACTCCGAGCATGGATCTCTCCATAGCACGCTGGGTTACACAGTTAGATTTCACGTCTCTGCGCCAAAAGTTGATAAAGGCAGAATGCGTTGGTTAAACGCATTTGTTTTAAGACATTGCGGAATTTTTTGCTTTAAAAATGTACTTTAGTTTTCAAAATGCTGCCCATTCCAGTTGTATACGCCTGGCGATTTATTTTGAGAAGTTACTTTGTCCTAGTTGTATTACTTGTCCCAGATAGATATAGTCATTAACAACCTCAAATTGAAATAGGGTTAAAAGTCTGGGAAATATGACTATTTATTGTGGCTTTAGTTTTATCCATGTTCATTGATCAAGTGATTCACTAATATGTCAATGTGACTAAAAAAAAGTCTGTGTGTTGCTTATATGCTCCTAATTCCACCACCATGCGTTTTAATAACGATCCAGAAGAGGTGAAGTCGCTTTGTACTGTGTTTTATTGAAATAAAATAAATCATTATTTTGATACAATTAAATTTAAACAAATATTTATCAATTTTGCAATTGCAGGAGAATGCAAAGTGACAATTTGTAATCATCAATAATAGCATCAATAGTGATTTTGTCGAAAAGTTTGAATTGTTAATGTAATAAATAAAAATTGTTCTGATTTCGTTGATTACTCTAGTCACGATTAAACGACCAATATTTGTTAAGCTACAACAAATAAAGGAAAATTTATATCGCTGGCTGTCGGAATTGCAATTTCGAAATTTGCATAATGTTGATGAATCAAAAAATAATATGAATTGAATGCAAAAAATGTGCAAATTCATGCGATTTGTTTTATAATTTTTTTTTTTCAATGCTTTCGGTATTCACTTTGAGATCCATTATAAATTATAAATATTTATTTATAAACTTTGTTTTTACAAGGATCTCGTAAGATAAGTTATCTTTTAGGAGACTGCAGTTTCGATTACGTCGTAGCTTTTCTCAATCCATCACAAGTAATCCTGTATCATGTAATGGATTGAAAATGGCCACTAGTTAGGCAAAATTGTAGTCTCCAAATAGAGAACTTGTCTTACGTGGTCCATGCTTAAAACAAGGTAAATAAATTATCATTATTGTGGCTTTTGGTCTTAGCCATGTGTGGAAAATTTCTTCTTACCGATATTTCGATCACCATTAAATGGGTCAGGATTGATGACTAAGTCTTAGGCAATCCTGAAGAAGACCCCTGCAATGGCGGTCGAAATATTGGTAAGAAGAAATTCGCCACACATGGCTTAACCCAAAAGCCATAATATCAAATCTGGCCGTGAAAACCTAAGAAATTATTTAAATTATCATTAGTAAAAACTGTAGAAGAATACAATAATATCGGAAAATAAAAATAAACCTCGTCTTATTACTGATGTATTTAGTATTCAAGACTGCAAAAAAGTAAAAAATGTGCTTAGTTTTTAAGCGAGGAAGTAGCGCTTCACGTAGCAGGTATCGAGTATTTCTCCTTCTCAGGTGTACACAGGTACTTGGCTAATATAACAAGGTGAAAACTTATTAAGGTCGCCTTCCAGTTCTTCCGTAGAACAATAAATTTAATTACCGGCAAGAAACACGAAAACTTTTCTGTTTAACCCTTGACTTCACGGAAACCCTTTGTTTTATTATATTGCCATGATAATATAGGATGGTCCGAACATTGACGCGGCTGAAAATATCCTGAAAATATGATTATTTTTACTATTTACTTACATTGTTATTATGAAATCTTAATAATGAATTTATTTATGACATTTATCTTAAAAAAGTAAATGCTCATCCACTGTTGAACTTAAACCAACTGCACGAGTCTTCATCCGTTTTGATCGTCCGCCCGTCGCATCCAAACTACTTCCGCGAATCTTTCTAACATGGTGTCGGCAAACGCCCTGTTTGCCAATTATTGAACGCCGTTCCAGCATTTTTTTTCCCATCGACGTATTTATATGAATCTCAACCAATCTTCTCAATTAATCTTCTAAACAAACTTCATCATCAGCCTGTATCCATCCACTGTTGAACGTAAGCCTCCCGCATGAGTATCCTTCCTCTTCGATCCCCTGCCTTCCGCATCCAGGTCACTCTCACTATTCTTCTTATGTCGTCAGTCCATATTTAGGCGTTCTTGGGCGCCACTTCAATACTTTTCTTTCCCATAGACTGTCGTCTCTTCGACAGATATGCCCTGCCCATGGCCGCTCGTGTATGCCTATTCTTTGGGAACCTCCACTACTTGAGTTTTTCTTCGGATATCCTCATTTCAGATTTTATCTTGTATACACACTCAAAGCATGGATCTCTCTATTGCACGTTGGATGACCTTTATTTTATGGAAAAGACCTGCTTTTAGATTTTACGTCATGGTTAAACGCCTTAGTTTTAAGACATTGCGGGATTTCCGCTTTCAAAATGTAATTAAGCTATACAAATCCTGCATTTCCTGTTTGTTGTTGCGCGTGTATTATTGCATTTGGATATATTGCACTTGCCGATGGGTATAGCTCAATGGTCAAAGCGTTTGTTTTGCTAGTTGAAGGTCGTGGGTTCGATCCCCGACGGAGATAAAAAAAAAGGATTTTAATCGATTTCTGAGCTCTAAAATACCCCGGTTGGTGTGAATTTCATCCCTCACCCGTAAGATTCCAGTCATAGCCTTTTAATTTAAATTGGTGGTAGATGAAAGTCGTCCCGTGAAGACCACCCATGCATAGTAAATTCCTGTAACAATAAGGATGATGCATGAATCTCGGGATGTAGTCTATTACGTTGGTGGATAAACACTCCACATGCAGCGCTTAACCGTGTGCACTATGGTAAGCGTCATATAATTCCACAGATAAGACTTCAGAATTACTATCACTAAAGATGGTATCTGTCGGTATTCTCCTGTTTATGCTTACATAAAAAAAATAGTTTAGTGATATTAATATATTTTATAAAACGCTACTGGATGTTTCGAAGAAATTGTCTTTTTCTTCTCGCGAAAGAAAAAGAAACAAGGAAAATGATAATACGTCAGACTGAATGCTTACCCCAGTCAGCGCCAGTGAAAAAAAACGAGCTAACTTGCCGTAGTATTATATATTAAGGACTGTATCAGTATCGTTGTTTTTCTTGTCAGCTGTTCGTTAGTCCGGAGTTTGGCTCGAAGAAGTTAGCTTCAATCACCGAGTGACCGCACTCTTGTTAACAACTCTTCTTAATTTTCGTTTGCCATATTATTTATATTCTTAGAATCAATTTTGAGATTCATATCATTGAGGTAAAATTTGTTTATTAATTTAATAAATAGTTTGTCAGTAGAAATCAGAAGTGATCTTTAAATGCCACTGGAGAGCATAGTTTTTATATCTATGTTTATCTTTATTTGAATCAAATGCCTATCAATTAAACATTATATATATATATATATAATCGTGTCGGAAACAACAGGGTCAGATCCTGTCTGCCCAGAAGTGGGCGACGTCGATGGCGTTACTTCTGGCCATCATCAGGTCTTCCTGGGTGCAGCTATTCGGGCACAGCGCACACTCCAGAAGGTGTGACAGGGTCTGCTCCACGCCGCAGTCACATTCAGTTGGTCCGCTGTAAAACTGCCAGGCCCTCATTTGTGTCCTCGTCTTGCATACTCCGGTCCGAAGTCTGTTAAGGGACCTCCATATATTCCACCCTTGGTCATGTCCAGGGTCAGGTCCTCTTTCGGGGCAATCCAAGTATTCCCCTCAGTTGCGCTTCTCCACATGTTCAGCCGCAGGGTGGCCTCAGGTATCTCCAGTTCCGTTGTCGACTGTAGGAAACTTCTTCTTGATTTGAGCCGTGTAGTTATCTTTTGGTACCCAAACATAGGGTGGAGTGCGTCGTGGGTTGCTTTGGTGAGTTCCTTATTGGTAGTAACTTCTCGCCGTATGTTCGGTGGGGCAATGCCAGAGAGTTGATATAGCTTTGATATTGGAGTAGGTTTTAGGCACCCCGTAACCACCCGAAGAAAATTAAACATTTAAAATAAGTCATCTGTAACACTAGGTAAGATTTCATAGGTTTCAAAAAGATTCTTCAGTAATGCAATCAGATTCAGTCGCGTCAGGGGATAATGAGTAGCAGGTCAGCAAAATTAAAACTTTTTCAGAAGAACTTTGACATAAATTCAAGCTCAAAATTGACAAACTTCTGCCTCAACCTAGTCACAGCATTAGACCGAGCCACAATACAATATGCTCTCGCCAACGGGTGGGACACGACTGGATCCGCGCGCTCGTCGGCGGTGAGACTCTCGCCCAGGGTCCGACTGGCGATGTATATAACTTACACACCCGTGAGCAGACTTGTCCAAAATGCCAATATGGCGACACATAAATGTATGACAAGCGAACAGAAAGAAGAGACGAAAGATTGCAAATCGAAGTTTTCGGTACCAGTCAGCAAGGGCTACATCATGCTAATGTCACAGTCTATTGAAGCACCCATTAAACCCACACCACAATTAATGCAGACCTCAAGAGCGTTGAGTTTATCATACGATTTCTCAAAAAATACTGATTAATAAGTGTTTGAAAAAATCCAACAAATACTACAGTGGCCGTATCTTAAAAAAACAAGAGGCTTGGAGGTCGTCTATGAAACCATATAATACAACTCTGGTGATTTATTTTAGAATTTGAATTAGAGGTTTTAAATTGTCAGTGGACTGTAAGTAAAATTAAGGTCTGAAAATTTGTGCGAGCAATAAAATAGTTCCGCTAGCAAGTTTGTTTTTTACTAAATCGTTCGTGCGTTGTACAAAGTAGCTCGTTTGCAGTTTTTGTTACCGTTTGACTAGGCCAGTTATAATATGTTCCCATGTTGATTTCCGGGAGTAGTAATATCATAGGAAAGATCGTGGACAGGTGGAAATTTTTTGTGATTATGTACTCTTGGTGTGGAAAAAATATAAATAGTACAAACATAAACATGGATGAATAAAGAACCCGAGAAAGTCTTGTTTTGCGGTCATATATTGGGGAGCGAATATGGTGAAAAAAGCTCATTAGATCACACTGGCGTTCTAGAGTTTTTCCCTTCGAGTTTCCATCTTTTCACGGCGACCGTACTTCTGAAAACTTCAGAGGAAAAGTTTTATACGTGCCGAATGAAAGAGGAGTAGTTTTCTTTTTCGGTTTATTTGCTCGGTATTTTTTTCATGATTCGAGCATAAAATGGAGGTTACTTTTTTATATGCAAATGAAAAACAACTTTTTTTAGATTCGAATGCTTGCGTTACGTGACTCTTTCATTCATTTTAATTTCAGAAATACTACTAAAAAAATGTAGTGAAAATAGTATATTTTATGGATTTTTAAAAATATTTATTAGAATATTATTTTATTATTTTCAATATTCTAATCTACTTTTATAGATCATTGACTGTATTACAATATTATAAGTAATTAAATATACATAAATTATACGTAAAATTCTTTAAACGAGTCAATTCATTCAGAAAAAATATCGGCAGGAGCGGGATGCGAACCGTGGACCTTTGGAACCAACATTTTACCGCTCGGCCACCGTGGCCATTGCTTCCGCCTGAGCTGACTCGCTTGGAACTTCTATATATGTCATCATCTTATGATAGATCTCCCTATAGTGTATATTCAAAGTATATATATTTTTATTTTTTATTATTCAATCAGAATGCATTTATTCACAAGCTTAATATTATTACTTTTCGTCAGTCTTTGAACGTAAGCCACCCGCACGACTCTCCATCCTCTTCGAACCTCTGACTTCCGCATCCAGGCCACTACCACTATTCTTCTTATCTCGTCAGTCCATCTTGCAGGGGGTCGGCCAATGCTTCGTTTGCCAGTTCTTAGGCGCCACTCCAATACTTTTCTTTCTCATCTACTGTCGTCTCTTCGACAGATATATCCTACCCATTGCCACGTGAGTGTGCCTATTCGTTGGGTAACCTCCACTAATTAAATTCTTCTACGGATATCTTCGTTTCGGATTGTTTCTTTTATCGACACTCCGAGGATCTGCATATTACGCTGTAATATATTGTGCACAGAGGTTG
This sequence comes from Glossosoma conforme, assembly GCA_022606575.1. Classification (NCBI taxonomy): domain Eukaryota; kingdom Metazoa; phylum Arthropoda; class Insecta; order Trichoptera; family Glossosomatidae; genus Glossosoma; species Glossosoma conforme. The sequence goes on along the minus strand of JAGTXR010000058.1, from coordinate 1,075,403 downwards.
TAAATGATTATACCTATCTAAGACAAATAATACAACCGGGACGAAATAATTATATAAAAGAAATCGACAGGCGTATACAACTGGGATGGACAGCATTTGGAAAACTAAAGTACATTTTTAATGCAAAGATTTCGCAATGCCTTAAAGCTAAGGCGTGCAACCATTGCATCCTCCCTGTGTTAACTAATGGCGCAGAGACGTGGATTCTAACAGAAAGTTTTCCCCATATATTTGTTACTAAGCAGTATTCAAAATTATATATACATTCAAAATAATACCTGAATTAAAAGTATGTTCATGAAAGGTACGATTAAATTACTACAAATTGTTTGCAGAGGTATTTTAAAATAAGGTTTGATGATAACTTTTATTTACTTTTGCTTTTGGAATGTTGGTAAATATGTTTAATTCAAGCGTGTTTTTAAATCAAACTCAGCCTTCAGTTTATTTTTAATTCAAATGTAGAATTTGTAAAGGTATTGATTTTTCACTATGTTTCAAAAAATCGACATTTTTTTTGGCAAAAGTTATTTTACATACTACTTTTTGTAATATATTATTTACACATCAACAGAACCTATTTAATTTGTTTGTTTTATTTTAATTTTACAAAAATATTTCTTTTACTTGTTCTTAAATGACAATATCCTTTTTTTTATACACATACAAAAAATACCGACAGATGATTATACTGATTTTGAAGTTTCATCTGTGGATTCTATGACGCTTCCCATTCTACATATGGATAAGCGCTGCATGTTTGGATTGGAGCCCCAAAATACCTTCTAAGCTTGATTAACTTATTTTCAAGAAAATCAATTCGTTTGATAAACAATAACACTTTTACGTCTAACCTGCAATGAATGGAACACAGGCGTGAGATTGGTTCACTTGGTTATTTCTACCGTTATTACCACGGTCGCTGCTCTTTGGAACTTAAATAACTAATTGCTCCTGCATCCACCCACAACCGACAAACTCGTTTTACACTTGCCGAGCATTCAAACACGGTTAATGTGTGTCAACCAAGAACTGGCAGTTTCTTAAGTTTCAACCATGTGCTCAGAAATATATTTTTTTTTACTCCGTCGAGGAACGAATCCACGACCTTCGGCTTGTCAAGCATACGCTATAACCACTGAGCTATACCTGCCGGTTTACTGATTTCCATATTATATTATGATAAGAAACATACTTATAACAAAGATAAGAAATTATAACAAATAATCGCTCATTAAAAAGTCATTTAAGACTTTAAAGATTGAAAAAAAAAAAACCGTTAAATGAAAGCACTAGTAATGCACCATTAATATTGCTTAAATTATATTAAAATTAATCTGTGATATATTCCAAATATGAGATTTCTCTTTTAATTTTATTTACACGTATTAAATTCTATATATTCTTAATATCACATGCCAAAGATTGTTTATCCATTATTCATCTTTTGGAAATAACATTCACGTCAATAAAATCCACGTTTAAGCAAATATGATTTTTTCTAGTTGAAAGTCTTTTTTGACATTATATAGAGCAGATATCAATATTTACATTTTTATTTTGTCAAACTTTTAAATGTGTTTTTTGTCTTAAAGTGTCTTTCAGGAACGGCGCGTGCCTTGATTCCTTTTTCAGTTTCAGCGCCCAGTTTTTATTGTCGAATGCTCTGACCGCCAACTTAAATCACTTTGACTCCCGGAAGGACCTCTACGTGGTGTTCTAGAGAACCCCTCGGCCCTAAGGCGATCCAGCGCTCAAGAGAACTTTACTTCTTTGCCCTTTCTACGAACGAAAAATCCAAACTCAAATACGAACCAAACTAGAAAGCTTTCCGAGCAAGCGCATACGAAATACAAACACATAATAAATAAAAGATTCTCTAACTGATTCGTTTTTCTTCATCATCACAATCGAAATCTGTGTATTTCTACTGTTAAGTGGAAGTTAATTTCTCATTTGATACACCATCCCTATTGATGCTTTGGATTTCTCAATAAGCTTTTCCATGCCAGTGTTTCAAAATCTTCTTCTCGGTTCCAAAATGACGGCTTTTGCTAGTGTGACGTTGGAGTGTGACAATAAAGCTTAGATAATAAATTTTATTTAAAATGTGTTAATTATTTAAACAAACTGTTTTATAATCATGTAACAACATGCACCGTTTAATAATTATTTGGTTTGAGAGATTTGATGGATTTGTTATTTATTTTACACACAAATATACGTTTGCGGCCATCTTCGGGTACATTGAGTTGAAGATAAAAAGTTATGCATTTCTTCCGGCTGTTGCGTGGAGTGTTCGGAAACCCTGAAATTTTGTTGAAAATTGGTCTGTATGTTCCCGATAAATATCTGACAATAAGGAGGCACAGATTGTTTGCTCTCCCAAAGAGTAACACTCACCTGCCAGAGACTATGCCTCTTGGGAGAGGGATCAGACTGTTTAACCAAATCACCTCAGATGTTGATATATTTCACGTAAGGGAGGCCCAACTCAGGCATGAACTTCACGAGTTTCTTTGGAGGAATGATTTATTATTATTATTATATAAGTATTTGTATAGCCCTCTTTTATGACCGAATGATCATTTCAAAAGCGCATCTTTGCCTTTCTGAGTAAAAAGGTGGGTCTTGAGTCTGCTTCTGAAGGTTGCCTCCGCTTTAAGCTCTCTTATGCTTTCCGGTAGCGAGTTTCAGGCCATTGGTGCCGCGTAGCTGAAAGCTCGATTGCCAAAGACCGTGCTAGGACTACCTCTCGTCAGCTGCAGGGTGCTTCTATTTGCTCCAGCCAATCTGAGTGTCTCTCCACGCGTTTGTCTACGTCGTCTATTTGATGAGCATTGGGATCTTCCTTTTCTTGTCTTTATTGTTTTGTTCTTTGTAATTAATCATAAGTACCTATATTTTATTATTAATCTTGATTGTTCATCAGTAAAGATGAGTTTTTTAAAATTTGTAATGTTTCTGTAAGTGAAAAAAATTAATTTCTATTGAAATTGAAAAAAAAATGATTAAACTAATCTATGCCTCTTCAAAAGTCAATAGTCAATTCATTAGGTATCTACTTATCGATGCTAACATTTATTGTTGCAATTTTAAGTTTAAAAAAATATTTGAAATATTCAGGGTGTCGGCTATCACTCCTTTGAATACTTTATAAATACACTGTCAAAAAAAGTAAAATGAAAAAAACCATCATTCACGCTAAATATATATTTTCACATTTTTAAAGATTTCATTACATTTTTTATGAACGTATGTGATCACATTCGATTTGAGTAGAGAAAAAAGGAAGGGTTTTCGCTGCATTGAAAATTGTACCTTAAAACGTATTAGAACATTCGTTTCTTCTACGGCTGAGTTGCCACATTTCTGTAGGAAAGCGAATGTGCGAAAGGGTAAAATATAACACGCGAATTCAAAATAAGCCGAAAGCCTCCATTTCAGTTGTCACACTCCCAAGAGAAGGGGCCCTTAACCCTTCAGGTGCGGTAGCCCAAAATGTCAACATTACATTTTATGTTTCCACGTGCCTTCATATAGGCGCAGACTTATACAAGATATTCGGAAGACTCCCTTTAGTAACCGAAACTTAAGAACTCTAGTTTATCAATGAGTTTTCCTTAGATATATTATGTGATGAATTAAGTACTGAATACATTCATCAATATGAACGATTACAATAGCAGTCGATAGTCGTGTCAAATGTATTTAATTAACTACCCTGTATATTTTTAGAAAACTTTATTTTGTATATTTTATTATATATTAAGGTAATATATACTCCCAATTTGTATTAAATGTACAACTTTACAATAAGAATAATTTTAAATGAAATTTCTCGTATCAATAAATCGGAGAAAAATAAACGGTGGCTGCTGGGATTCAAGATTATATCCATAAAAATATGTTTGCTGTGAATTTATATAAACATATCAATTGTTAGTGAATTTTTTAATGTTGATGAAGATCTTCAACTATCGATATAATAATACAGTATTGATTTATTCATTTATTTAACAGAACTGCGAGATAAGAAATATATAGCTTACATAAACATACAATACATAAAAAAAAACATAAAGGAAGAAGAAGATGACACGTTTCAAAGATCAAAAAGATCTAGTAGAATAATACCATCGATAAAATATGAAAATGATGTAAGAAAGGATCGAGGTGTGATGGTAGGCCATTAAGGAGCGCCATTGCCGTTGTACTAAATTGAGTGCTTGAAGTTCCACAACTAACAACTGGGATCAAAAACAATGGTTGCCTACGAGCACAGGTGTACTTATCTGGAACTTATTGTTAATTTACCAAATACATCAACGAGTGTATAGCAATATCTTCAAGAAATAGAAAACAAATCACTTTCATCCCTAAACGCAGTCAATACAGAAGAATATTCGTGCAGCGCTTAGTCTTCACTAAAAAATCAGTTGTGAGCTTCACTATTGAATGTGTTTTTGTACAAAACAATGGTAAACAAAACAATGAAAAGAATATTAGTATTGACTGTGGGTAAAATAAAGGTAGCTTCAGATGAAGGATGTTGGAATGGTACCAAAAAACTGGAAAATGAAGTTTTCTTCTTGAAAATTAGGAAGGCTGGAGTTATAAAAAAGGCCTTTTTCCATTAAAACATATTCATAAACCGATGTAATATATAAAATTAAATAAAAAATTCGAGTTAAATAATGTATTTAACGTCTGGTGAAGGGTTAAAAAAAACCAGGACATGGGTAGCTAAAAATCCGCATCTTTAAGGACCAAACTTTTAGGGTACGAAAGCGCTCCTCTTCACTCAGGGAAAAAATTTCCAACGAGGTCCGAGCTTTCGCCGACCGGAGCTTTTTACACAGGCTCGGAAAAGCTGCAAATGGCCGGCTAAGTGGACGGGCCATTGTTGACTTTTCACGGCGGGTTAAAATGAAGTTTTCCACGAACGGGAGAGGGGTGGACCGTGAAAATATTGACACTGGAAAACAGCGGACGTTTGAACTGTAAAACGCCATAGTTTTTGGGGCTGCTTGCATGTAGTTATACGGGAATAAAAACAAAGATAGGTCATGGTGTTTCCGATAAGATTTACTTTGTTGGGAAACAAGTTTCATATGAGACAAGTATGAGATAATTAATGAAATATAAGTGCTTTTGTATAAAATGATGATAAACATAATTAAATCATTCGTTGTACAAATCATTAATTCAATTATGGATTATGAAATAAATCATTAAGAAATTGAAAATATTCATTATTTCATTGATTAAATTCAGCAAGTAAGCTCTCCAAAGCAACCCACGACACACTCCACCTTATGTTTGGGTATAAAAAAATAACCACACGGCTCAAATCAAGAAAAAGTTTCCTACAGTCGACAATGGAACTGGTGATACCTGAGGCCACCCTGCGGCTGAACATCTGGAGAAGTGTAACTGAGGGGAATACTTGGATTGCCCCGAAAGAGGACCTAGCCCCTGGATACGACCAGGGGTGGAATATATGGAAGTCCCTTAACAGACTTCGGACCGGAGTATGCAAGACAAGGACACAAATAAAAGCCTGAAAGTCTTACAGCGGACCGACTAAATGTGACTGCGGCGTGGAGCAGACTCTGTCACACTTTCTAGAGCGTGCGCTGTGTAAGTAGTAGTAGCTGTAAGTAGTAGTAGCTGTAAGAAAGACTCGAGGATGGCCGGGAGTAACGCCATAGACGTCGCCCACTTCTGGGCAGACAGGATCTGACCCTGTTGCTTCCGACACGATTATATATATAGTAAAAGAGAATTTGACCGATTATTGCAAATATCTTAGGACGTGTGCTTTTATATAAAAAACCGTTAAAAATCTGATAAATAAGAAAATTAAGTGTCCTAATCTTAAAGGTCGATTGACATTGACTTTAAGCGATTACATGTTTCTGCCGCCCTGCAGTACATCTTCAATAATGGTGACATTAAAAACTTGTAGTATTATAAAATTACATTACAATATATTCGAACCAAAATTATATACAAAAATCTCGTGAATTATATATTAAAAGTAGTTCGTTGTGAGTATTTATTCGGTGCCATATTTTTAAAAATATTTAAGTCACTTTCACAGTGATAATGCTTATTTTGAAAATATTCTTACCACCACAAAAATACTTTCTTTTGGATGGTAAAACGAAAAATATACAGTTGCAGAAAAATAATAAAATAAAAGTTAAAATCTGCAGTGGCTCGTTTCATTCGTCCATTAAGTGTTTTTCGAACTTTCATTGCTTCAGGCTAGTGAGCTACTTTTCATGTGAATACATTCTAAACGTTCCATATATTAAGAGTGAATTAATTTGAAGATGTTTGTCTTTGCCTTTTATTTAAATGAGAGATTCCTAGATGCTGTTTTCTTTTAAGTTTCTACGTATAACATTGTTAAATTGTTCTTAAAAGCATAATATAGTAATACTACCTACAAATCACTATGGAAATTTTCGTATTTTCAAGAGAATATTTGAATATGTTTGTCATTACTTTTATTTTATAACGAGATTCCTAGGAACTGTTTTCCAATGAATTGCTACGTAAAATATTACTCAATTGTTCTTCACGTTATGCTACCTACAAATCGCTATAGAATTATTTGAATTTTTCAAATTATTCGAGGGATATAAAACTGAATTATGTCGACGCTTAAGACTCAATAGGCCTTGAAAAAGATGCAATAATCTTCGTTAAGAATTTTGATTGACCAATGTATTCTAAAGATTACATAGCTATAGTGTCTCAGCTCCTACTCTGGAATTGGGAACCATTTATGCTTACAATTAGACCTATGGGTGCAAAGGAGTCTTGGGACAAGGTAAGTGCATTAAAAAATGGTAAAACTCTGCGACAACAATTTGTAGTAAGTATATTGATATCAGCTTGATGAAGCACTTTTAGGCTGATACCGAAAAGCCTCCAAAAACGATCTCTGTCTCTTATTTTTGTTCGCTCGCCTGACATGCACATCTAATAATGTTAGTCTTAATTTTAATTTTTTTGTTTACATACGCCAGTTTATTTGTAATGACAGTTGTTCTATTTCATGTTGGTTCAACTGTCATCTTCAATTTGTTTTTTTTTTCCGTGATTATCTTGGTGGCGTTGCATGTCACAGTGTTCCGGCAGTGATTGGATGAGTAAATCAAGGCTTTATGCAAAATATTTTGCGAATTGTGCTTGAAAAACAAGTTATTTTGCTTTGTGATTTGCTCCTGCATCTTTCCTCTACGCGGCCACGTGACGAACCCGCGACTTGACACCTTTTTTTAAGGACGGGGATGTCAATATGCACAACACATCAATCACAAATTAGTTGTAGAATAATATGAAAAAGAAGATGATTTAAAAATAAAAAAATAAAAATATGGAGTGAATATAAGCTGTTATACGGAAAATTAAAATCTCGAATGCTTTGTATGATTCCTTTTACTTTTTTGTGAATTAAAATATTACAGTTTATTTGATTATTTATAGAAATAAATTTCGTATTTTTAATAATTCAGTGATAATTTATTCCGCTGAAATAAAATAACTCCATTGGTTCGCTGCTAAAATCGCGTAATATTTTCGAATAAAAATGCGTAATTTTGTAAATGATTATTCCACAAACGCCTAAAAAGCAATGCCTTTTTATAATTCAATTATGTTTATTATATTATTGGAGCTTTGGGAATCGAAATGATTTAATTTTGTTCACGTAATGAATACACAAAAGAGAAAATAAATTGTTTTTGTATTACTATAAAAATTTGATCCAGGTGGGAAATTGTGTTCTTAAATTCAGAAAGGAGAAATGAATTTAAAATTAAATTCCAAACTTACTCGTAGAAGAGGTTTCATCTCTATTAAATAAAGGCTGAGAAACCTTTATGGTGGCGGTTCGTAATGACCATATTACCTTTAAGGTGACCAATTATGGTTATGATACTGATATTTTTTTATATATTTTTCGATATGGAGCTGTATTTATGGTTATGATACAAAAAAAACTCTATTCAGTGTGAACACTATGTGAAAGTGAATGCTAAAAATATAAAAAGCACTGTATTTTTATTTATACTGTTTTTTAAGAAATTCTTTAAAGATAGCGTTTAAGGTCGTAGACTTCCTGAAGCGTTCATTATTTCAGGCGCCGTCTCGTGCTTTCAGGAAACTTCAGCTGGCCGACCCATCTCATAGGCGAGTGGTCTGGCCAGTGACGTTTTTATTGTCCGAATACTCCGCTAGAGGGCAGGACCGTCATCCGGTTTCCCGGAAACGTAACCCTTAAACTAACATTTATACACCGCCTTTGTCTTTCAAAATAATGATAAATGGGGCATCGGAGTTATTCTCAATCCGGTGACAGCCTCGACAAACAATACATTATAACAGTTGAAAAGTTGATAGCTATTCATTCGTTTGAGTTCAACACAAAGGTTATACGCAAAAAAAAGTTAATAATTATTATATCTTGCTGTTCCGGAACCGAGGTCGCGGTCCTAAAATTACAGCATCAGCTTATATGGTGATGCCGGAATACCAATAATCTGGCACTGAAGATAAGACCAAAGACCGGAGTTGAGTTGGTACTAATTTATCTAATACGAGTCCCCATTTTATACCCTAACTTACAACATGAGAAGCAGTTATATTAATACATTGAATGTCAGACACTGCACATTCCTCGATACCATTTTTAGACCTTGATCCCTTCAATCCTCAAAAAGTCGCAGATTATTCGGATGGTCCATACTCTGTATCAATGCGTAAGTATTCCGTATTAATATTACTAATAAATAGAATTTCGTACACCGCAAATTCCTCGATACTCGTAGTTTTGCATCTTGATCCCCTCAATTTGCATAGAGTGGCAAGATGCCCTGTGTCGTACCTGACTGAATGAATCTAAGATAACGAGTTGATTATAAAATTACTCATAGATCTTAGGATGCTTAATACAACATAGTTATGTTCAAAATAACGTTTTGAACACCAGCTGTTGTGGGATGTCTTGATTAAAAATAGATAATACAAGCGTTTTCAATAAACCTTTCAAATATAAAAATAAATAAGAATTAATTTAATGTAAAAAATATTTTTTTGTCTACTATTTCTGTACGTTTTCAATTTTAGATTTTTTAAGGTTCATCTAACAGTATTTTCAAAAGTATACGAATTGCAAGTTTTTATATATTTTTTCATTTTTATTTTTTTTATTTAAAGTAACAAGCATTAGTTTATTGCGTTAATACAATATGAAATAATCAATAAGAATCAATACTAAAAACAACCACAAAAAAAATCTTAATTAAAAGAAAGTAAAAGAAACTATGCATAAAATAACGGTACTAATGATTACGTACTAAAGCAATATAAAAGAAGAAAGACAAGCAACAAAAAGTCACAATGCTCATCAAACAGACGACTCCAAGAAATTATTCTTGCAAATAAATTCGTGTATCTCGTGCCTAAGCTGGACCTTTGTATTATGAATACGTAAATAGCTGAGTTTGAAATCAAAATTGTCTTAATCAAAAACAAAACGAAACTAGTAAAAATATAAAAAATGATAAATATAACTAAATGTACTAGACAATATTTGAAATCGTTATTGTGAGTCAAAATTATATTAACATTCTCCTCTCTTTCAAAGGCGGTTATTCAGTCACGTTATGGTAGGATAAGGAGCAGATTAATAATACACAGACTTTTTCCTAAGCACATTGACATACGGCCGGGATGAAATACAATATGCTCTCGCCGATGGTGGCACACGACTGATCGCACTCGTTGGTGCTGAGGCTGTCGCCCAGCGCCCCAAGTGGCGATCTATGTAACTTGTCTAAAATGCCAATATTGCAACATATATGTATGACAAGCGAACATAAATAATAGACGAAATATTGTATTTCGAGGTCTTCGGTACTAGTCAGCAAGGGCTCTATCATGCTGATGTCAATATGTATATTGAAATTTCTTATAAAAATGACCACGTGTTATTCAAAAAACAGTGAAAATTTCTGATAATATAAAACTAAAAATACAAAAATAAACAAGCAATACGTATATTTTATTATTGTTGTAATATATTTATCAATTTGTGATTTGAAATATGATGCAGTCCAGCAATAAGCCAAGATATTACTTTCTAGAATGTTCTCGAAAGGCTTAAAATAAACAATGTCTCTACGTGTCTTGAACTCTCAGACATCTGTTAATATCCATCGTCGCAATCTCGTCCAGTATACAAAAAAAAAAACAAGAATATCCACTTTCTTCTAAAAGTGATCGGTGCACTTTGATAGTCCATCAACACGCCTGATGCAATGTTTGTTTTGATAGTCCATCAGCTGATGCAACCGAATAACCAGAACCCAAGTTAATAACGTCTTATATAAGGTAATCAAGCTAGTAAGTAAGCATTCCATACCAGATTGAATCGACAAATAGTTATAAAATATGTGTATCTTAGTAGTATGAAATAAACAGGCGTATACAACTGGGATGGGCAGCATTTGGAAAACTAAAGTACATTTTTAATGCGAAAATTCCGCAATGTCTTAAAACTAAGGTGTTTAACCAATGCATCCGCCCTGTATTAACTTATGGCGCAGAGACGTGGAATCTGACAGCAGGTCTTACCCATAAAATAAAGGTCACCCAGCGTGCTATGGAGTGTTGCTTATATTTATAATCCGAAACGAGTAAATACGCAGAAGAACTCAAGTAGTGGATGCTATCCAACGAATAGGCACACCCTCAAGTGGCAATGGGCAGGACGTATCTGTCGAAGAGAAGACGGTTGATGGGGATGAAAAGTATTGGAATGGTGGCAAACGAAGAACTGGCAAACGAAGCATTGGCCGACCCCCTGCAAGATGGACTGACAACATAAGAAGAATATTGGGAGTGACCTGGATGCGGAATGCGGAGGATCTAAGAGGATTGAGTCTCATGCGGGAGGCTTACGTTCAACAGATACAGGCTGATGACGATGATGTGAATGTTCTTGCACATCCACTAACTAGATGAATATTTTTGTTACTACAAGTTGCAAATATATAAAGTTTCATTACTAAAAAATGGCATTTATAATGGCTTTTTAAGACTACAGAAGCACAAGTGCTCGAAGCAAGAAAATGAGTATAATTTCATGACTTCTTTTATCATCTGAACAACAACTGTCTTAGGCAGCTCAGTATGTGAATCTTTTGCACATCCGATAGCTAGCTACTTTTGTCACTATTAATATCCAATATATAGTTTTTTTTCTATAAGCTCGCATTTTTAATGGCTTTTTAAGGCTACAGTAGCACAAAAGCTTGAAGCAATGGCGATTAAATTTCATGATTTCTTATATCATCTAAGCAATATATTTCAGGCAGATCAAGCTATTTTCTCATGAAACAGTTCTTTATGTATTGAAATACTTTGTTTAAACGTGTATTTATGTAAAAGTTATATATAAAAGCTCATTTATTATAATACAAAATACAACACACCTTGAAATACGATATTTCAAGACGGTATAATTGAATATTATTTTTTATTAATAAATTAACAAATTAAGAATATTTGATTAGTTTTTTTTATAATTTTAAATTAACTTTAATTTAAAAAATAACGAAATATAAATACTGACTTTAAATTTAAGATTTTTAAGTGATTACATGTTTCGGTCTCTCTGGACTGCATCTTAAATAATTGCGCAGTTTCACCAAATACTGTCAATTGATTAAAGTGAAAATGAACATTAATTTCGCATTTTTTTTTAAGTGATTACATGTTTCGGACTCTTTTGAGTCCATTGTCAGCAATGGTGGAATTGCTAACGATGGACTTGATATCCGAAACGTGTAGAAACAAGTAAAAATATATTTTTAAATTGTTAATTAAAATATTATAAAATTATTATTATGCAGGATAATAAATAATTTTCAGTTAATAGCCTTAACAAAACTTCATGACGTTAAAACTAACTACGTATTTTCATATAAATACGATATCATAATAATGTTTCAGAATTGTATAATGGTCTAAGCAAAAATATGTTATTTGATTCAACAACATTTTATTTATGTTTTCACTTAAAAATTGAATACATTTCTCGTGTTACATTTTACATATACACAAGCTGCAAGTAAAAATACATTGTATTATTAAATGTATGGGAATTTTCTTTTATGCTTACAGCTTGTATCAAAGAATCCTATTTTACTTTTCAGTACAAAACACATAAACGGTCAAATCGCATTACTGCATTGAAAATTTTCATCATTTTCAGCATTTTCATGCAATGCTGTACGTAAACATTATAGATTGGAGTTATTATGCCGTTGGATGCGTCTCTAGAGCTTTTTGAAAGGTTTTTCAGGATGTAAATATGAAAATAGTATCGGCGATATTAAAATGTATGCTTCACGAAAGCTCCCGATACAGCGAAAATTTTACATAAAAGTTGGTTTATTTTTACACTAACTGGTGAACTGGAGACGGTACTTGCAGTCACGTCAATAACTCTAAATAACCGTATTGCATTATAATCACTCGTTATGTTTCAATTTATATAAAATGCTTAGTATATCTGACTAATAAAATAAATTAAAATTTATGTTTTGAATTGTTTTTTTTTAAATTCAAGCCTTAAGATTTTTTGAAATTTGCTTATTTCAAACATTTGTAAAAAAAATTATTGTCCGAGAGATGGCGTTGTGTGCAAAATGTTAATGAATTTTTCAGATATCATAATAAAGCTAATCAAATAGCTAAATTATCGAAGAAATATTTGAAAAAAGAATAAAATAAGGCAGTTTTTCAACTAAAGCCTTTTATTCAGGAAAGAAATATTTGCTTAAACGTTTTTTTTTAAATGTTATTGCCTATAAAAAAATTAATACTTACTTTTTTCTAGGCTTTTTACGGAATTCTGGAGGTGTGTGATAAAGTGTTGTGATCTGTGTATTTCTGAGAAGGTTTTTTACGCGTGTTAAGAAATGATCAAATGGAAATACGCAAGCATTCCGAACATAGAAATAAAATAAATAACAACACGGTATAATGTCACGGAGAATTTAATATCAGGTAAGTAAGTTAAAATATTTTTTTATACAAACTTGAATTTTGAATGATTAACGGAATATTCACAATAGATTTGAGCTAAATTGACTAACGAGTGATTTTATTGATTGGAAAATTCTAGAAGTGATTATTTAAAATGACAAGTTACTCGTTAGTAGTTGTAGTTTGGTCAATATAAAAAAGGTCTGCTCCATATAGTCGTCTCCTTATATAGAGCCTTCTCAACTCCCACTTTGATAGGTGTTATAGTATTTGAAGCGACCTCTGGTGACGGCGATTCTAACGACATATATGGGATGACATACAAGGCAAACATTCATATACTAGACATAAATACAGAGATTGGTACAATTTGCCGGTGGGTATAGTTCAATGTTCAAAGCGTTTGCTTTTCAAGCCAAAGGTCGTGGGTTCGATCCCCGACGGAGATTAAAAAAAGGTTTTTAATCGATTTTGAGCTCTAAAATACCTCCGGTTGGTGTGAATTTGATCCCTCACCCGTGAAATGCCGGTCATAGCCTATTTAATTAAAATTGGTGGTAGGCGAAAGTCGTCCCGTGAAGACCACTCATTCATAGTAAATTCCTGTTATAATAAGGATGATGCGTGATCCTCGGGCTGTAGTCTATGACGTTGGTGGATCAACACTCCACATGCAGCGTTTAGCCATATGCACCATGGTAAGCGTCATAAAATTTCACAGATGAGATTTCAGAATTACTATCACCATCTGTCGGTATTCTTCTGTATGTGTTTATAAAAAAATATAAAAAACAAAATATAAATGATGAAACTGAAGTCCACCACAGATTGATAATTCAATTAACACTGGGATGAGTTAGTCTGTCGTAACTTTATCAACCCAATTATTTGATATTATTTACAATGTCTAGAATAATACAGCGTACAAAATAATTTAAAGTAAAATTATTCTGAAGTGTATTCGGCTATAGTGGCATGGTTTATGATGAACTAAACAAAACATATTTACTAACAGGTAGGCTGCGAAGTAAATATCTATCCGGTTAATTTTCAGCTAAGCCCAGATGACTGATACCAGCACACATTTCAAAACACAAACAGTAGCGTAGCTCCCACATAACCATATATTTGAAAAACATTGGAGATTGTTAACCCTTTCACATCGCTTGTCGGCATATGCCGTCATAAGATTCCCCGACCGTTGACATCGGTTGACGTGATACATTGATCACGTCGGTATTTCAACGACAAACAACTTCTTCTTCTATATAAAAGACAAATCCGACCTATCCTTGAATACGGCAGTCACCTTTCGATTGTAGCCCCAAAATACCTTCTAAACTTAATTGACTCAGTTTAAAGAAGAGCAATTCGTTTGATAACCAATGACACCCTTACGTCTAATCTACAATCAATGGAACACAGACGTAAGATTGGTTCTCTTAGTCTTTTCTACCGTTATTACCACGGTCGCTGCTCTTCGGAACTTAAGGAGCTAATTCCTCCTGCACCCACTCACAGCCGACAAACTCGTCTTACACTTGCCGCACACCCATACACGGTTAATATAAGTCGACCAAGAACTGACAGCTTCCAAAATTCCTTCCTTAATGCCACCGGTAAGCTATGGAATGCTCTTCCAGCGTTTGTGTTTCCTCCTTCCTACAATCTGGATCTCTTCAAGAAACAGATAAATATACACTTGCAATCTCCCCAACCCACACACAAATACGAACACAACACACGTTTCCTGCATGCAGCGTCCAGCCTCCCTGGCTGAGCGGCATAGAGTGCACTGGTCTTGACCGGTTGTGCTCTCCTGCATGCGTTTACATAAAAAAAAAACATCGATTTGCTACTTTCTTAGAATAGTTTTTTATGCATCATCTAATAGCTAAAGGATACAAAAACCAATGAGATAGATGAAAATATACCATACAAGTTCATTTATGCTTCAAATACTAGTTTTATAATTGACAATATAATTTCTATACAAACCGAGCCGTAATGAAATGATAATTCATTGGTTATTGTTTTACAAGTACAAAAGATAAATATGTAATACTTTGTTTTCAAAGGTTGGTTCAAAAAGTAAAGTCTAACTAATATTAAAAAAATGAAATCGATCCATTCGTAGATATTGATATCAGCTTGATATAGAGCTTGCAAACTGGTGCTGAAAACTTCGATATGCGATCTTTCGTCTTATTTTGTTCCCTCGACGGATATGTACGTGTCGCTTTATTGGTTTTTTGACAAGTCTGGTCACTGGTGTATCATTAGCATTGTACGTTGCTGTCTTTTATTGGTGCGCCATTAGTTCTTTAGATCGCCACTTGCAGAGCTGGGCTGTCTCCCACCACAAGCGCTTAGTGGCCAGTTATCAGTTGTGTGCCGACTGCGGCATTAGCGAGTATGATTGGTCTGAGGTCTCAAGCAAGCAAATTCCACCCCAAGCTGAAAGTTTGTTAAGTTTATCGAAAATATATGTGCTTCTGAAAAAGTTTGTGTGTTGCTCATTTGCTCCTTATTCCGCCACCACGTGATCCGATAACTATCCCAGCGACGTGAAATCTCCCTTAAATACGCGCCTGACATTTCATGATTTCATGTTGAAAGAGTCATAAAGTAAAACCAAATAATTGATTAACAATATATTTTATTTAAATATATAAAAATCGAAAAAAAAGATTTTACAAAAAATCTGAAATTATTCATATTTTTAGCATTCACTTTGAGATCCATTGCGATATTAAAAAGATTAGTATTTCGAATGTCGTCCAAAAGTTATACGTTGGAACTGATGTAGCTTTTATTGATCGCGAAATTGCAGTCTTTCAGCAAGTAAAACAATGCTCAATGTGATCCATGCTACAACAAGGTATGAAATACTTATCTCTTTGAAGATTTTTAATATTTAAAAAATAGTGACGCCCGTGAAAATGGCGCGTAGAAACAAATGCCTAATAGTTATCTTGAAAGGCAGATCCCGCCGCGTTTAATGTTGCCATTAAATTCGCATGCTTTAAAACAATTCAAATGGAAAGGATTCATCCCGCCGAGTTCTGTATCCCCAGCCATTACTGGGAGCAGGAGCAGGAGCCGAGGATGGAAGAGGAGGTAGACTGAACACTTCCCGGAATTTGTATGGCCGTATTATTGTACGAGACCCATACATTGAATCCATCTCACGCGATGTATGCGCTCCTGGTATTTAGTATGTATCTTCTGCGTGAGAGAGAACCCCATTTATTAACAAGAATCTTAAATTATCTCACCAATGCGTTGCTCACGACTGAAAATTGTAATACCAATGACACGATAAGTGAAATATGAGTCTCATTCAGTAAGAGACCTATACATTGCATCCATCTCGCACAATCTATGTGCTCCTGGTATTTACTACGTATCTCTTCTGCGTGAGTGAGAAGCACATCTATTGACAAGAATCTTAAATTATTTAAGCAATCGCGTTGCACATGATTGAAAACTATACTACCAATTACACGTTGGTTACAATATGAGTCTTATATATTTTACATTGGCAATTTCTTAAAAATGTTGTATAGAAATATTACAAAGAAACTATTCGATTCAGATTTTTTTTCCTGAGTACGTTCCATATCTAGATCATAGTTACCACAAAGTGCTGCAACTCAGTTCTCTTAGTTGAAATTGATCATGACTTGTCCCGATACATTTCTGCGCCCGAAGGTGAATCTGGAAACATAAACGATTTTCTTTGAACACGAGAGCAGGAGTACGAGGACTTTTTTGGAACATCGGACGATTAGTCCTATGGGCATTAATGATCTTTAAGTGTCAGGCGTAGCATAAATAACACTTTACATATATAAATTTACTGTTTGTTAATACCGATGATGCGTGAATGCTTGTTTGTAGCTTAATATAGTTACAAATCAAGGTTAAAAAATAACAAATATATTTAAATTCATTGAGTTTTCCATCACTATCTAGTGGTATAATTTTATTTGTGTTTCAATAAAAACCATCTTCTTTGAAAAACCTGAATTGTCTTTTAATGATAATAACATATTGATTAAAATGAAACGTACAAAAACTATTTCAAATAGAGAAAATAAAATTTGTTCTAGATTTTTCAATTCTGTGGTAATAGCAGATAGTTGTCCATTTAACGAACTTCCGGGGAGACGTTGATTTTCTTTGAAAGCGATAGAAAAAAGCTCTCACGTTTTTGGTGCTTTTATTAACAAAATACGCTACAAAATATATTATTACGAACACACACAGAAGCTTTTTTCAATGCTGAAACGAGCTTGGGCTGAAAAGTTACAGGAAAAATATTTCGCAATATTGGTGAGAATAAATTGCAAATAAGTTCTCCTTTCACAAAGCATTGTTAATGTTTAATCGGAATAAGTTTATTTCACAACATCTTCATTTAATTTTTCAGCACTATTGAATGCTATTTTTACTTTTTTTTTCAGCAGAAGTCTTCAATTTTATAAAATCCTTTTAAATATTTTTCATCCAAAGAGGCTTAAAGCTTTTTATGCTGAATACATATATAAAAGTGAACTTAATGTTATTCTTTATTAAAATATTTGATTTTTTTAATTATGGGCCTTTTTAAGTACTGTTGTAATATTTATAAAATAAAAAAAGTATAATTAAAACTAAGGAAATGTGTTTGTTAAGAAATATAATCAAAAAACACCAAAGCATTACAAAAACTAATTTAAGTGTACGAATATTGAGAATAAAGCCCAACATTCATAATGTAATTATTGAAATATCAGAAGGTAATGTTTCAGATTGCAATTTTATCACTTTGACTAAAACGCACATATTCATAGTAATACGTCCATTGTTGAACGTAAGGCTCCCACATAAGTGTCCATCCTCCATGATTCTCCACCTTCCGTATCCAGGCTACTCCCGATATTCTCCTTCAGATATTTCATCAATCCATCTTGCTGAGGTCAGCTAATGCTCATTGTGCCAGTTTTTGAACGCCATTCCAGCACTTTTCTTCCCCATCGACCGTCGTCTCTTAGACATATATGTCCTACCAATTTCCATTCGAGTGTGCTTATTGTTGGGAACTGTGAACTACTTGAGTTATTCTTCAGATATTCTAGTTTTGGATTAAAATTTTAAGAGATACTTCAAGCATGAATCTCTTTCATCCACGTTGGGTGACATTTTTTATTTTTTATGTACACATATACAGGAGAATACCGACAAATGGTAATAGTTATTCTGAAGTCTCATTTGTGAAATTTGAAAATGACGCTTACCATGCTGCATATGGCTAAGCGCAGCATGCGGAGTGTTGATCTGCCAACATCATAGATTACAGCCCCAGATTCACGCATCATCCTTTATTATTACAGGAATTTACTAAGAATGGGTGGTTTTAACGGGACGACTTTCGCCGACTACCAATATTGATTAATAGGCTATGACTGGCATTTACAGGTGATGAATCAAATTCACACAAAGCGGGGGTATTTAAGAACTCAGATATCGATTCCAAATATTATTATTTTTAATCTCCGTCAGGGGTCGAACCCACGATCTTTCGATTGAAAAGCAAACACATTTGGTACTACACTTACATACTTTTTTCATTTGTATAATTTAATCGACCACTAAATAAAATTGAATTGAAGTACAGAAAAAAATCAAGTCATTTTAAATGATAGAATACTTTAATTTCTTTGTAAACGATTATGTTTTGTAACGATTTGTTGGTGACCTAATTTCTGTGACAAATTCGCAAATTATAAGAAAAGCTTTGTAATCTCAAGACCCAGATAATGTTACAGAAGGCGACGGTTAAAGGCCCGGGAAAGCGACTCAAGGGCACGGGAGCGTTACCACTTAGCATAAAGTCCATAAGATACACGAGACGTTCAAGAAACCCAAGCAAAGCTAACCTTCCTATTCTTGCGTAGAGGTAAACTTAAACTTGCGAAAGCTCCGGCAAGAAAAGCTCTCGCCGGCCGCAAGTCCTTGATGTCGAGACTCTCCCTTATTCCCGACTTCCTCTAATTCATAATACCTGGGATCAGTGCTGGATTCAGGTACAAGACACTTGAACAAGTTCAAGTACTGTCACATATCAGAGATTGTAGAGGATATTTAAGTACTCGTGAACAATTGACTAAGAATGCTAAGCTATATGAAATATATTTGACAATATATTAATTAATAGTTAATTGTAATTTGTAAATTGTAAATTATTTATAGTTAATTTTAAATTGTTGTTGTCATTAACACCTATCTCAATTCACGGATAAAATTATTAAGAGTTATTTAATTAGATTTATAATAAAAGGGATTAAAAAGCAAGTTTATATTTTTAATAAATTAATGATTTTTCCCTGAATAGTGAACCAATAATATTTTTTTTAGAACGTGTTAAGTTAAATTAATTATAATGAATTAATAATAAATAAAATATGATCAACGAATTTATTGATAATAATTAAAATTATAGATAAAATGCTTTGTTAAAATTTAAAAAATCTTCATAATAGTGACAAGTGCATTATATTATGTATGCAGTCAAAAGATTCTTCAGCGTTTCCAAAGTGAAAAGCAAGTTTTTCCTGCAGACCGTCATTGGAAATGACTTGTACGCCAAGATATCTGAATCTCTTGATTTTTATAATTGTCTGACCTCGGGTACCGCAGCAAAACTATTGAGTATAATTTTCAATAAAACACATTTGTGTTCTCGTCTTGAAAAAATGAAAGCTCGGCAGTTTTACAGCGGAACCTGTCACACCTTCTGGATTGTGCGCTGTGTCCGAGTAGCTGCACCCAGGAAGACATGATGATAGCCGGGAATAATGCCATCGATGTTGCCCACTTCTGGGCAGACAGGATCTGACCCTGGTGTTTTCAACACGATTATATGTATAATTAAAAACATGCCCAATCTCAAGGAGTTGTATACTTAGTTGAAAATGTCTCGCAGATCAGCTGTAAAGTGTGTTATGATGACAGCGTACTTCTTTTCACTTACATTTGAAGGAGTCGTCCACAGCGGTACTTTGATCTGGTGGTATTAATTTTCGTAGATTGATGATGGTTTGTCTCGAGCAGTTCCCACTTGGAGATCCGATTGGTGAACTATTTTATCTCCGGAAAATTTTACTTGATATGCAATCATTTTTTTCTGATACATGAGATGTCTTTTAGACCTTAAATGTAGTTTTTTCCCTTTATTTCTACACCTGAATGCCGTTGACCCTAAAAGTTCATTCGCCTTAGGAGAGCATTTACTACCTCCAGAACAATAGAGTGCCCTAACCAGCGTGACCTGATGAGTTTAGCTGGGTGTTAGCTTATTCCGGCCAACATTCGGTCCCTGTCTATATTGGCCGACTGATGTCGCTCACCTCTCACCACGACAAGGAGATAGATCAGGATTTTCTTTTCATGGAACCTGTGACCATAAGGCATTTCGCAGAGTCTTCTAGTACTTTTAGGGGATAAATGAAGTCCATGAAAAGAGTATAAAAAACGGACTTAGTATCCAGCCTTGTTGTACGCCAGTGCATTATATCTCGAACCACGCCATTTTCATTGATCTGATTTTCATAATTCGCTTGTTATTCTTATGTAAAAACATTATAACGGATACAATCTTAGTATGAATAGAGAAGATAGAAAAGAAAGACGAAAAGTTAGGTTTTTTTTCCGTTGTCTCAGTTATGTTTTTTCTTTTCCTAAGTCCGTAGCTACCTTTCACCTGTGCGCCGTAGTAAGCCGCCAGGTCTTTGCGTCTCTGACAGTCGGGCAATTTATTTGCGGGCAGGAACTACTAGAATGCGAGTACAAGCGTGACGGCCATACAACAAATTAAATTTAAAACAAATTCTCCGCGGCGAGATACGGCAACTTCTGCGAAATTCCTTACGCCCGAGCAAATAAATACCTGCAAATGTCGCATTCAGGCATTCAGAGAACTGGATACTTCTATTTAAAAAAATATTAAAATAACATACAAGCGAAAACTGCCTCGTGGTGTGTTTTTATTAAATTAAATAAATTTTATTAAATTAAATAATATATTAATATATATTAATAATTTTATTATGTTTATACAAAATACATACAGGGTAACACTTTTCGAAAGGAACAAAAATAAGCAAATAACGGAACATGTTCTTAGAAAGCAGTCACTTTCTGACTTATATTTTAAATTAAATAATAAAACTTCGTTTAAATCACTCACTGGTTTTATTTATTGAAAACGTACGAGTATTTTTCAAAAAGGATTAATGATTTTTTTAAGAATGACATTAACTTAAAATATTATTATAACATATAAATACGAGTTTTACGAATCATTATTTTTCTTTTTTAAGTACTCGCATTATTTTTGCATATCTACTGTATTATTAAAAAAATGATTTTTAATCATGTTTGACACGAAGTTGTAATTTTAAATTATGGCAGACTATTTCCTTAACGTAAATTTACGTGAAAATTGTAAGTAGATGTGAAACCATTTAAAGGAACTTTGAGATGCTTGCATAAACAGGTAAATACTGTACGTGGGAGTTGATAAGCTTAACTAATTAGTTCAAGACTGGGCTTATGTGCAACACCCGTATGCAACGTTTACCTCTGTTTACTAATAATATCATAAAGTGATTGTTTATTATACCGGTAAAGCACTTCTTACCGTAAAAAAATTATACATAATATATTATTCAATATTATTAATTATTTTATTTTGTACGTCTTATAAAAAAACATTGACATCAGCTCAATAGAGCTCTTGTAAGCTGGTGCCTCGATATACGATCTTTTGTCTCTTATTTTTGTTCGCTCGTCTGACATGCATACATGAAAGGTGATGGTATAAGTCTAGATTTAAGCAGTTAAGTAAGATCTGTGCCGACATTTTGATTTATTTAGCAGGTCTTCGCACTGGTGCGTCATGAGTAATGTACGTTGCTGTGTCATTGGTGCGCCATTAACTAAAAAAATGGCCACTGTATTAGGTACACTGCTGCGCTGTCGCAGCTACCGGAGTTGTCAATTGTGCTCCAACTTCGACCAATAGCGAGTTCTGATCCATCTGGGGCCTGAAAACATAAGCTCCGCCTCAGACCAGAAGTTTGTCAATCTTTAACAGAAAATATATCCCAATGTGCTTGTAAAAAGTCTTTTTTGTTCCTCAAGCTCCTCATTCCTCCACCACGCTTTCTGATAACTATCCTGGCGACGTGAAGTTATTTTCTTTAGTGAAAGGGATGTTACCATAAGTTACTGACTCAAGTGACGTACAAAGATGATTATCCCATGTATATTTACTAAATATTGATAACATTTTTGATGTTATGAATAACACGACTTCAAACAAGTGCGTAGATGATCAAAATTGTGAGTAAATATGCGCGCTTAAAAGTTTTTTTTATCGTAATAGAAAGAAAAAAACTTGCTCCAACAAGTGTCGTATTTTAAAGGCTGCCAAGTTGTGCGAAAATATGTGTGAATTTTTTTGATGTGTCAATTACGGATTTGTGTCATAGAAAAGCTCTAATAAAATCGTGAAAAGATTATTCCGTATTACGGATGAAATGAAAAAGTTTTAAGTACGTAAAAAAAACTTTGTCAAGCGAAAAAATAGTTAAATATTTGGCCGTGTGCCGGAAAGTTTTATGGAGGAAAAAATGTTCCGTAAAGCATTAAAATTTATTGAGAAACTTGAGCATAAGCGGTCGTTATTTCGTTATGAAAATGCGTCGTAAAAATCAGTTTTGTTGGGATGTTTTTTTTTTGCTTTACAGTTTCCGATAACGATACGTAATAATTGGTCCATTTCTGATTTAAGACCTATTAGATAATGTTCGTTTATGACTCAAATAAATGTTATTAAATAATATAATTGGAGGTTACACAAGATAATAAAGTACATTGAAATTAAAGTCTCATATTAAAGGTATACTGAAATTCATATATGTATCCAAAAACTGCAGTTTCCTTAACAGAGGCCATATCTAACGTAATCCATGTAAAAGCAATGTAAATAAATATTTGTTATCTATAATGGATCTCAAAGTGAATGCTGAAAACACTGAAAAATTAATATCGGACAGTATAGCCAAAAAAAATTTTTTCAAGAAGTATACAGTAAAATATAGAATCAGTGGATTAAACAAATACTTTTAATCAAAGTGCTTATAACTAAAATTGATTCCTGAATTTATTGAAAATGAATTTTTGATGGATTGAGGAAGGCTATGAGTAAGTCAAAACTGCAATCTTCCAAACAGAGGCCATGAATCATGTAAGATATGGCATCTAACGTAATCTATGTAAAAACAAGGCAAATAAATAAATACTTATTTTGTTCATTTAACGTAATCTATGATTAAAATGACAAATAATAAAAAATAAAATAACATGTAGCAATAGCCCAGTTGGCTGAAAATAGATGGTTCCAAAGTCCGCGGTTCGCATCCCGCTTCTGCCGTTATTTTTGTGCTTGGATTGACGCGTTGAAAAAAGAATTTTATGTATAGCTTATGTATATTTAATTAATAATAATATTGTTATATGGTCAATGATCTATAAAAGTAGATTAGAATATTGAAATAATAAAATAATATTCTAATTAAAATTTAAAAAATTCATAAGAGAAATACTTATTTATTATATGAAAAGCCACTAACTGATAGCTATTAATATATTAAATTTGATTCTATTTCTGATGATGAATGCTTCGTGAGTAGATTAAACGGGTTTAGTAAAAAAAATCCTCTGTTTAAGTTGTGGAAATGATCCAAAACAACACAAAATAAAAAGTTTGTAAATATTTTTTTATTCGCGGGATTAATTGGGCTTAATACTAACAATCGTCGAAAATTTTACAAAAAGTATGCGAGCCGGAATGAAGATGAAAATGAAATATTTTTTCGTAGAGAGAGGTCACAAAAGAGATTTCTACAGAGGGAATAAATACTCTGATAAACTGGAAGCGAATTCCGTCGTTAATAAATTCAGCATGGATTGTCCCCACCAGGTATGTAGCTGAAGGTTTTTTTTTCATTTAGGCCAGGGTTAACCAAACTTATTGAGTCGAAGGATTCGTTAGCCCAGATTAGATGAACTCATTCAAGTACTAAAATACTATTAGGTAATACGAAATAATTGAATTTCAGTGAAGTACATAAGTTGTAAGCAAATAAAAGTGACGCTTATAATCATTATAATTTTATATATGCTCCGTAGAAGGTCATCAGAAAATACAGTCGAAAAATTCTGCCATCCACCAGAGTCCTTGTTTCATCTCATGTCAGTTCTGCTTACCAAAGTTCAACCGAGTAAATTATAAACATACGAGTATGAATTTTTATCTATACGACCTTTCAGAGCGGTAAAAGCCAGGGTACCCAAAGAAGTGGCATATGTAGTTTATTTTCTCAGGCAGCGTACCAAAAACATTTCACAATCGCTTGGTGAAACCCCTCTCTATCCCGTCCTGGTTTTGGATACCCAGATGGGGACCCGTTACTGAACGCACGCAAAAAGCTTCTTAAATAGAGAGCGGTTGAAGGCCATTCCGTGATTCTAGGTGCATCAGTTAGATGTCAAATATACCTCAGTCTAGGGCTGCAAAGTCAGCATAATACAGCGATCCTTGAATCATCTTCGTTAGTAAGACGTTGCTTACCATGAAATACATGAGAATGGATGAGGAAATGGTAAGGTAAGGAAAGGAAATGGCATGGTAATTACCTAATAATGCTTACATTCATTTCTCGAACGGAACGATTCTGCCAATTTAGTAAGTTTACTGCCGATTGAATTTATTTATATTTATATATTTATTTTATTTTATTTTACTGCGAAAATCTTGAATTAGTTACTGAACAAAGAAACACAGGCCCATAAAATGTCTACAGTTCATGGTTTAATGCTTTTTAAGGTATTTAATGTTTATTCTATCTTCGAAAGGTTAAGCACGTTTAAGGGATTTAAATTATATGAATGAAGGTATGTACATTTTTTCGTTATGTATGGCAAAATCGCACGCATTCCAAACACTCGCACCGCTTTGTATTTTTTTCGTTTTTAAAAAATAATTTCACTAAAATCATATCGCAAAAAGTCGGCGCTTTTATCTTTATGGGAATGAATGTATTTCGCTGAAAAGGGATTTGTATTGTGAACATAAAAATGAAAACATTATAGCTTCTGCGTAGACCCAAATTATTTCAGAGCGTTGGCCTTTACGTTTTATTAAACATCAAACGTAGATGACTTTAAATGGACACGTGTTTTTGAAACGGCTCAAAAAACATGCGATAAATAATGTAATGAAGATGTTAAACTCGTATTTATTTAATAATTTGCCATCATCATCAGCACGTGTCCGTAATTTGCTTAAGTAGATTTCTATCTTTCCGCTACTCTACTGATTTCGTCAGTTCATCATAAATCCATTGACCAATACTGAAATTGACATTCATATCAACCGGCGAATATTCAACAGATATGTTCTGACTATCGCCACTTGAGGATGCCTAATCCTTAACTACTATAGCTTTATTTCGGATATCTTATTTTCAGATTTTGTATTTAAGAGACACTCTAGGATTTCTTATTGGCGCGTTGTGTCACCTTTATTTAATAGAAAACACCTGCTTTAAGAATGAATGGTATTCAAGGGATGATCTTGTGTCTACCAAAAGCTTAAATTTGAAGGCTTTGATTAGAATTTTACAGGTGCACGTATTTACAAGCACGTCACTTAAGCAGCTTATAAGTAGATATTGTGGCTTTTGGGTTGAGCCGTGTGTGGCGAGCTTCTTTCAACCAATATTTCGACCGCCATTGCAGGGGTTTTCTTCAGGATTGATAATTTATTTAGTTTTGAGCGTTATTAAATCATATCTCCATGGGAACTCAAGTTTCATTCCGGAGAATCGTAAGTATGTTTTAAGAGTACGGTAGGTATGTTCAAAGGATACGGTAGGTATGTTCTAAGAATTGTACATCCACGAACGTTATGTCAGAATGTGGTCGTCCTTGCTTGTCTCTACAGGTAACTAAATAAATTATCAATCCTGAAGAAGACCCCTGCAATGGCGGTCGAAATATTGGTTGAAGGAAGTTCGCCACACACGGCTCAACCTAAAACCCCACAATATCAAATCTGGCCGTGAAAACCCATGAAGTAATTTAGCTTATAAGTTATTTTAAGAATATATTTAATTATATCTTTGTCAGGAATAAAATTCACGATCTTAATTTTCATTGACAAGCACTCTATTTCTTTACCATTTAAATATGAAACTCAATTGAATAAAATCCAATTAAATTAAATGTAAGCATCTAAATATGAAAACTTGAACTTTCATATTATAAATGTTATTTTTTTTAAGCTGGTAATGCTTTGATTCTTAAATCTACACCTATAATCAGTCCACTGTGGAATGTAAGCCAATTTGATGAATCATCACCCATCTTGATCTTCCGCATTAAACCTTTTTCTGCTATTATTCATTTGATACCCTTTTTGCCAGTAGTTGGAAGCACTCCAACACTTTTGTTCCCTTCCTATAATCGTCTCTCTAGCTCAAATATGATCAAATGCTAAAATAATATTTCGTCAAATTACTATCAGAATCACGGCAATTCAGGACTTTTTTAAGCCCCCCCTAGAAAAGGAATCCGAAAGAAATAAAATAATCTATTGTAAGTAGATACATATTATTCGACAGTAATTATTTATATATAAGTAAACTGTTTCTTCAATAATGCTATACGCTTTGTGGAACTTTCTGCTTTGGCAACCGCTGCTCTGTATGATCTGCCAGAAGTTTTTTTTTTTCAAATTGAGTTGTACCACGCGTCGTAAGACATCATATTTTTTTCACATATCTACGTCGCCTCGAGCCAGTCGTCACCTTTAAAAGCACTTTGTTATGTCGCTGAATTTTTTCAGTGAAATATGCTGAAAAAAGGCGCTAAGAAAAGTTCAAAAACACTTGTAGACATTTACATGTAACGTTTTAAATTATCAAAAATTAGTTTTTTTTGTCTTATAAATTATAAAATAGTAGCGATTCACTATAGAAGGGATACCTTTTTTATGAGTTTATAAAATAATCAAAATAGCTCTATATATGAGCTAAGATTCAATCAAAGCTTAGCTCTATAGACGAGGTTATATTAAGTTAAGATTTTTGACAATGTGAAAACTTTTTGTATTTATTAATCTTTGTTTTTTTAATTACAATTAAATAGAAAAATCTGACAAGGATAAATTCACCATCTTAAATAAGCATAAAATTTTATTATTTTATTATGCGTATAAGACATATGAAATTAAATCACAATTAGGTATTCTTCGTTGCTCTTTGAAGTCATAATAAGATGATAAGTCTATAGATGTTGCCGGTGTTTTTTTTGTTTTTTTTTTCTCCACCTGCTTCAAAAAAGCTTCGTAGTAAAAACTGAGAAAAATATTGCTAGACTTGGTGGCTTTAAAAATTTAATGTTGTTAATATGAAATGGATATTTACCTGAAATTTAGAGGAAAAGATTCAGCGGGAGAGAGTTTTAATGTAAGAGCTTTTGATGACTCGAATCTCGCTTCAGGGCTCGCGACCGGCGGCCCGCGGGCATAAATCATACCGGCGAACGGATGCGCTTTGTCACCCGTCCGCTAAAGTGAGAGTGAGTGGATCCTTTACGGCCGGAAAACGCTAAACTAACTTCCCCTACAATTTATGGGTCATTTTCATCGTTTGCTTCCGCCTGCTACGCCATGCTCTACGCGGGATCTACGCGAAAAGTCTGCGTTCTGTGACGTAGTGGACACGAATCGAGATGATAAACCATGCAATATAAAAAATGAATATTTTTGTTAAATAAAAACACACGGGAGAATACCGAAAAATGGTGATAGAGATGCTAAATTTTCATCTGTGGATTCTATGCTTACTACGTTACATATGGTTAATCGCTCCATGTGGAGTGTTGATCTGACTACATAAACATTCAAGCATTATTCAATTATTACAGGGATTCCCTATGAATGTATGTTCGTCTCGGGACGACTTTTGTCTACCATCAATTTATGAATAATAAGCTATGACCGGCATTTTACGGATGAGGGATCAATTTCATACCAACTGAGGGTATTGTAAAGCTCAGAAATCGATTTAAAACCTTGTTTTTCGTAATTTTCCTCGGGGATCGACCCCACGACCTCTGCCTGTATATATTCTCAATCCGTCACTTGTCAGTTGTTCCTTGACAAGTAATGGATTGACAAAAGCTACGAGCATGTCAAAACTTCAGTCTCTTAAACGGAGAACACATCTTACGTGATCCATGTAAAAACAAGGCAAATAGATAATTATTTATAAGAATGAATTTAATCTATCACGATATATGCAATACACAGTTTGCACGTAATAAATCAATTTCACACCGACCGAAAGTACTTGAAGAGTTCGTAAGGAAACACTTAATATACTATTTCAATTTTTGAATACTTGAAAATAGCCATCTGACCTGGCTGAAACATGTCGTCAAAAAAATGTATGTGGAATAAATTCTAATAAATCTTTTATTTATATCTGACTTAATATATTGCTTTACCAATGATCTCACAATCAATCTCCAGCATTCCCAAGAAGCATTTTTTTACCACACCTATCAAAAAAAGTGAAATCATTTTTGTTTAGTTAATAATTAAGCGTTTTTAATTATTTTTTTGACGATTTGTTAATTAAATTATGTTTAAAATTAATTTTAAATTGTATAATAAATCAATTTCTCTACATACTTTACACGCCAACGAAAAAATCAATCCGAGCAAAGCATTCAATATGTCAAAACTTGTTGTCACTGATCCGTGGCGTAAGCCTCCGAGTCAGAGCCTCCAAATCACAATGGGGGGACGTCAACGACGCCTGAAAAATATATCCTGAAAAACGAAGCAAACTTTTTGAGCTTTTCAGAGATTAAATTATTCACCTCGCCGATTCGGTTTGTAGATATTGATGAAAACACCGTGAACAGGCGAGGAAGACATTTTGAAATTGTGTTTTTACGTCATTAATTTTGCCTCGAAGTTGCCGCGAGAGAAGTAAAAAGATTTATATTAAAAAAATAAAACGGAAATTAAAATAATAATATTCTTACTTTAATTAGTATTTATATAAAATAACCATCAAGTCTTGGTAACGCAATATTTATTTCATCAAATGAGACGTGGAATCTGCAAGTCTTACCTGCTTGGTGAAAACCCTCCCTGTCCCGTCCTGTATTTTGGAGACCCAGATGGGGACCCGTTACTGGTCGCACGCAAAAAGCTACTTGTTAGAGAGTGGTTGAAGGCCTTCCCGTGATTTTAAGTGTCAGTTTGATGTCAAAAGTAAGTATACTACAGCGAGTCTCGAATTGCCTCTTTTAGTAACACGTTGCTAACCACGAAGTACGTGAATAAGGAAATGGTAAGGTTCGGAAATGGATTCTACAAAAAGCAGACATCAGTTAGGAATCATTACTTTCTTCTGCACTCTTGCAGACGGACGCGCAGAAGCGCTCAAAAGCAGCGTAATTTCGTTTGTTAGCAACGAAGTCCTGGTATCTGACCGGACCTGATGGTGGCCGGACCACTTCAAAGAGCGCAAGAGCAGAGTGGTGCAGCGGACAGTTCCACAGAACGTAAGGTGCGTCCTGCGGAGAGCTGCCGTCATATGGGCACTCTGCCTGGGATGTGGGGTTCAACTGTCCAAACCTGTCGACGTAGCTCCGGAAGAATCCATGTCCGTTTAGCAGCTGGCTTATGTACTGGTTCGGGACGAGCCACTTTGCGGGCATTCGTTCACGAATCGATGGAAAGTATCCTCGTAGAAAGCATTTTGAATTTTCCCACTCACGCTGCTAGTGCCGTGCGATATGTGCCCTTACCGTGTCCATGGTGGCCTTGCAAGCTCCTTTTTCCGGTGGTTAGATGATGACCGTGTCGACCGTGGCCGGCAAGTCTCGTCGGAGAAGTCCAAAGGCAGCTACCTTCTGGATTTGGAGACCCAGTGGGAGGACTCCACCTAGCACCGGGAGAGCGATGTTGGAGACGGTTCGATAGCACTTCGGAGCATAATTAAAGCCGGGCTCTGGCCAGCAGCAAGTCTATTGCGTACCATAATCAGCTTGCATCTTTCCGCCGAACACACAGCCGCATAAGTAGCCGTACCTAGGAACATTGAATCGTAGACGATGCGCTGCGCGTGACCTCTCAGACCCCAGTCAGTATGCGAAAGGCGTTCCATCATAAAGGTCACCCAGCGTGCCGTAGAGAGATCCATTCTCGGAGTGTCTCTAAAAGATAAAGTCCAAAACGAGGATATCCGCAGAAAAACTCAAGTAGTGGAGGCTACCCAGAGAACAGGCACACTCAAGTGGCATTGGGTAGGATATATATGTCGAAGAGTGGCGCTTTAGAACTGGCAAATGAAGCGTTGGCCGACCCCCTGTAAGATGGACTCAAGACATAAGAAGAATAGCGGGATAGGCCTGGATGTGGACGGCAGAGGATCGAAGAGGATAGAGACTCATGCGGAAAGTTTACATTTAACAGTTGACGGGTACAGGCTGATGATGATGATGATGAAAAAGTCAAGCAGATTAAACGAATAGTGAAATTAATAAGAATTGTTATTCGATGCTTTAAATGTAAATTAATATTTAATGAAAAGAAAGGTGAAAGTGTTAAATTTAAAAGCTAAAAACAATACAAAAAACAATATTTGTGTATTCGACACGTGTTTTAAAATATAATTACGAGAAAAGTGAAATGTATATTAACAAAATGTAATATGATGACTTTCTCGAAGAATATAAGGAGTAACTACAAGTAACAACGTTAATTAACTATGCCAATGACGTCAAAATAAAATTTTCTTTTGCAAGTGACGGAATAACTTATAACAAATTATTTAACGAAAATAATATTACTCAAAGTACAGTTTGAGAGACAAAGTTGCTTATTATTGCTATCGTACTTTAAGTTTTAATACACAAAATTTAAAGCTGCTCTAAAACTTGAGTTAATGCCCTTGGAAAACTAAGTATTTGTTGTACGAGTATCAAACAAGTTTCATGTACACACATGTAAATATAAGACATATTTAACACTAAATTTTATAATAAGGTATTGTACAGTTACCTTGAAGTGAAATGAATTGCTGAAAACATCGAGTACACTAAAAACCTAAATGTAGTTGTATGAAATAATTGAAGATAATAATGAAGATAATTCAAATGAACGGTAGCAATAATATTGAGCATATACAGCTTTGTTCGTATTTCAGTGGGTATAGCTAAGTGGTTAAGGCGTTTGCTTTTCAAACCAAAGGGCGAGGGTTCGATTTCCGATGTAAATTACAAAAAAAACGTTTTCTTAGCTCTATAAATACCACCGGTTGGTGTGAATTTGATTTTTTGCCCGTAAAATGCTAGTCATAGTCTTTCAATCAAAATTGATGGTAGAATCATCACGAAAATCATCTCGAAAAGACCACCCATTCATAGTTAATAAACTCGTAATAATTTGGATGATGCATGACCTATATATATACCTGTAGCCTATGACGTTGGCGGATCAACACTCCATATGCAGCGCTTAGCCATGTGAGCGTCATAGAATCTATAGATAAGACTTCATAACCATTATCGCCATCTGTCAGTGTTTACATATAAAAATATTATTCAACGGTATGATTTTATTAATAATTAAATATACATATACTATACATAAAATTCTTTTTTCAACACGTCTATCCAAACACAAAAATAACGGCAGAAGCGGGATGCGAACCGCGGACCTTGGAAACCAACTATGCCCAGGTATTCATACCGCTCAGCCGACTGGGCTATTACTGTGCCTGGGCTGAGCGGTATGAATACCTGGGCATAGTTGGTTTCCAAGGTCCGCGGTTCGCATCCCGCTTCTGCCGTTATTTTTGTGTTTGGATAGACGCGTTGAAAAAAGAATTTCATGTATAGTATATGTATATTTAATTATTAATAATATTATAATATAGTAAATGATCTACAAAATTAAATTAGAATATTGAAATAATAAAAAAAAAAAAAAATCTAATAAAAATTTTAAAATAATCCGTATGATTTTATTTTTAACAATATTAAAAAAAATAGTTTTCGGTAAAAAAACCTCTGTGCTTTTGAAGGATATGCTTTTAATGAAGACTTCTTGCCACTCTAGCATTCTTGAAAATTTGGCAAAGTTCCGAGCTTCATAGACTCACAGTCAGTAGACACAGTATTTTTTTGCATTCTCCAGGGACCTCCGCAAACTAAATATCACGCTCAAGCATTCTAACAAAGCATACATTATAAATTCAAAAAGTCTACAGTTACTTATAGAGTGCAAATAATTGATGAGTTTCCAAACTAATAATTCAGTAGAGAGTTTGATTTCTTTGTCAAATATTGAATAGTTAATTGATTACATCATGGTTGCGTATTCAGAAAATTTAAGTTTATAAACATTCAAATTATTTCCAGTTTTCTCAATTTTATTATGAAAACATTATTTTGTATAAGCTTGCATTAAAATGAGAATAAAGTGTTTAGTCAAATTAAATTCGTTAGTTTATTTCATGGACATTATTTTCTAAGTAGTCGTATCTGACGTGAAAAAGGCTATTTACACGTTAAAAAGTTGATCGATTTTAACGTATTTATAAGATTTGAGGATTAGCCGAATGCTAATAAATGCCCAAAATAACAAAATAAGAGACACGATATAAATACGTATCCAAAGTACGCCTTAAGTTTATATAGGTTGGTTCTCTTAGTCTTTTCTACCGTTATTACCACGGTCGCTGCTCTTCGGAACTTACAGAACTAATTCCTCCTGCATCCACTCACAGCCGACAAACTCGTCTTACACTTGCCGAACATCCATACACGGTTAATATATGTCGACCAAGAACTGGCGGCTTCCAAAGTTCCTTCCTAAATGCCACCGGTAAGCTATGGTATGCTCTTCCAGCGTCTGTGTTTCCTCCTTCCTACAATCTGGATCTCTTCAAGAAACAGATAATTATATACACTTGCAATCTCCCCAACCCACACACAAACACGAACACAACACACGTTTCCCGCATGCAGCGTCCAGCCTCCCTGGCTGAGCGTCATAGAGTGCACTGGTCTTGACCGGTTGTGCTCTCCTGCATGCGTTTACATAAAAAAAATATATATATAACAAGTGTAATTTTACTTGTAGTTTATAGGAGTAAAAAAAATCCAATATTTGCAATTCAACAATTTTCTTCAAAGTACCATTCCAGATATTTTTTTGTTGGAACAAAATCTTACATTTAGTAATTTACTGCACATCATCCTAAGTTAACTTATTTGGCATTAGTACATGAGACGCAGTTCATATACTTAGATTCTTCTTGAAAATATACTCTAAGGTACTCTTGGAAATTTGTTCTCTCAACAATTGATTATGCTCGTATTTGTCATCGCATATAATGTGGTGGTATTAGAATTGTTTTTGTTCGATATGTTTTTATAAAGTGTCTCCCCCCTTTGATTGATTTGTAGTATTCAACATTTAAAAAGAGTTTTATTTTTTATTTTAATGTAGTATTACAATCGGCGGTTAAAGAGTTTGCTGCAATCCCCGACGGAGATTAAAAAAAAATGATTTCTAAGCTCTACAAATTTGCCAGTTGGTGTGAATCTGATCCCTCACCCGTAAAATGCACATTAATAGCCTATTAATCAAAATTGGTGATAGAAGAAAGTCATCTTGTGAAAACCACCCGTTCATGTGAATTCTTGTAATAATAAAGTTGATACGTAAATGTCAGGCTGTTGTCTATGACGTTGGCGGATCGTCATTCCAAATGCAGCACTTAGCCATATGTACAATGGTAAGCGTCATAGAATCCACAGATAAAACTTCAGAATGAATATCACAATCTGTCAATATTCTGCTGTATGTGATTAAATAAAAAATATGTGCATTGTAAATAATTAGGTAATGAGATTACACGGGAGCGCGATGAGCTTTTCACCCCGACATTGTAAGAAATTTCGAAATTTCCAGAAAGCTCTGGAAGCCACCGGGCAAATAAAAACAGTATTATTCTTAAGCACGGCCGCATTAACGGAGAGCGAAGCTGGTAATTGCTTCCCCCATTAATGCAAATGAGGGACACCCTGTAGAGCGGAGAGTGTCGCGACCGGAAGATCTGGCGCGCTTAAACGGACAGCGCTTCCGGTCACCAAATCGATATGCCAGTGTAAATGAACTAAGTGAGTATGAAATGAAACGAATCGTTTTATATATAACCATGGTACACTTTAGTATCGCATCTTCCATGAAATTTTTATGAATTTATTCAACGTAGAATTAACAGCTGACTTCCCGGTTAATAAAAAAAAAGACTCCATGTCGCTGGGATCGCTAGTGAAACGCATAGTGAAGGGATGAGGAGCAAGTCACAAGCAACAAGAATTTTTTAAGAAGCATATTGAAATATATTTTCGATTAAGATTGAAAAACTTCAGCCATCGCTCGATACAAAACTTTCTGCGTTCCTCGGTCTCACACAGATGGCGACTGTGCGCCCGCAGTGGATGACAGCCTTGCGCCGAAATTAATACTGTGGTCATTTACGGAACTAGCCCCGCCAATAACAGGACAAATAATTTAGCGCCTGGAAACGCCATATCTTTCGACTCCTTAAATGTAGGCTTAGTGTTACACTTTTGTATATGCTTTCATTAATCACGTAACTGGTGATATCAGCTTGACAAAGCTCTTTTAGGCTGTTGCCGAAAAGCCTCAAAAATAATCTTTCGTCTCTTATTTTTGTTCACTCGCCTGACATGTACATCTAATAATGATACTTTTAATTATATATAAAATTACACCGCGTTTGATTACGCCATTTTATTTGTTATAATAGTTGCTCGATTTCATGTTGGTGCAACTATCATCTTTAATTTGCATTTCGCCGTGATTGTCTTGACTGGATGTCACAGTGTTCCGGCAGTAATCAGTTACCTCTAGTCTGGCCGGCGTAATGCCATACCGGTCAGACGAGGAAATCAAGTCTTTATTAAAAATAAATGCGAATCGTGCTTCAAAAACAAGTTCTTTGTGTTGTTAATCTGCTGCTGCATTCTTCCTCCACGCGGACACGTGACCAACCTGCGATATGTCGTTTATTTAAAGCCGGGGGATGTCATTGGTAAATTATTTTCGTGATACTGAAGCCAACGCTGGTGGCGTAAACGGAGCTTCCTGATTTTAAAACTCTGTTCTGGCGCCGAATAACTAATTAGGTATTACAATAATCGTACGTAATTGAAGACTTTCATCATTCATATTATGCCTCCCGCTAATAATCTTGTAGAACCGGCTTTATTCACTGTATAATGAAACAGTGTTTTAGCTTTATTTTATAACACAACGACGAATAAAAAAAAATGACAGACTTTTTTTTTCCAATATTTATTTCAATAAATTGCATAATTTGGCATAAAATATCCGCATCTTTAACTGGGGCATATGTTCATCACAAATTTATACCACAAATCTGTGTCAGCTGCCAAGGGCCTCGCCTTTTTTAATGACATCTCTACCTCTCTGAGATCCACCGAGTACAGTCAACTTCCTATAGCATACATTCAAAAACACATTTTTATTATTAAGCTGCTCCAAGGGAAGGCCTCCTAACTAAGCAAGAACCTTGACTGGCGGACCCGGAAATCCCTGAACAGATTAAGAACTGGAATTGGTAGAACAAATGATAAGCTCGAGCGGTGGGGAATGCTTTGGCAGGGAGAGTCACTATTGTGCGACTGCGGAGACCTGCAGACCGCCTCGCACCCAAGATCTTGTTCCATGTGCCCAACAAGCTGCACACCTCAAGACCTAATTCTAGGCAACACACGGGCTATCGATGTTGTCAGATACTGACGTCACTGATTTTTGAAAGAAGAATGATTTTTTATCTGTAGATGTTGCCATTTGATAATTGTATTATTATAATTTTAGGATTAATTTTAATTAAAAAATTAATAATTTGCCGGCGGTCATAGCTCAATGGTAAAGCGTTTGCTTTGCAAACCAAAGGTCGTGGGTTCGATCCACGACGGAGATTAAAATAAAAAGGATTTTTAATCGATTTATGAGCTCTAAAATACCTCCGGTTGGTGTGAATTTGATCCATCACCCGTAAAATGCCAGTATATAGCCTATCAATTAAAATTGGTGGTACACGAAAGTCGTCCCGTGAAGACCACCCATTCATAGTAGATTCCTGTAATAATAAAGGATGATGCGTGAATCTCGGGCTGTAGTCTATGACATTGGCGGATCAACACTCCACATGCAGCGTTTAGCCATATACACCATGGTAAGCGTCATAGAATTCCACAGATGAAATTTAAAAAATTACTATCACCATCTGTCGGTATTCTCCTGTCTGTGTTTACATAAAAAAAAAAAAATTAAAAATATTTAGTTTTGATTCACAATTTATATTAATTAATTAATTTATTATTATATAATATCTTAATACATTTAAATAACTAATACTCAAATATTTTATATTCCTTTTTAAATTGAAAACAAAAATTTAGTATATTATAATAGCTTAATACATTAAAATGACAAATACCCAGTGGTTTTATAATTATATAATGCCTTTTTCAAATCAAAAACAAAAATGATTACATACATTAGGAAAACCACATACCCATTAATTTTATAATTTCTTTTTTCAATTGTTTTACCCACACACATATATAACCTGTAAATATGTGTGTAGGAACTAATTAACTGTCCATGCCTATATAAGTAGTTGAGGCATTTGCAGGGCATTTTAAATCTGTGTACTGTAATCAACCGCCCAACCTTGATATTGAGCATGCATCTAAGCAACCATCAAATGGGGCCTGGTACGTAGATATTTCTAGTGTCGACGAGAGTGATGTATCTTATTTCATAAAAAGATTAAGAAACACGCGATCTGTAGGTCCAGATAATGTTCCTACATTTATTCTAAAGGGTTGTGTCGATTTCCTCAAAATACCCCTTTGTCATATATTTAATCTCTCATTAAACTCAGGTATATTTCCAAGCCAATGGAAGATATCCAAGGTGATTCCTGTTTACAAGAGTGGCATAAAGTCATCAGTTGAAAACTATAGACCTGTGGCGGTACTGTCGGCCCCGGCTAAGGTTTTTGAAATGATGATTCATAAAGTCATTGCTTCGGGAACTGAACCAATTTTGATTGATCAACAGCATGGTTTTAGGCCGGGTCGTTCGGTTGACACGAATCTTATGGTGTTTACTAGCTGTGTGTCGAGAGCTTTAGATAATGGAGCACAAGTTGACTGTTCCTATAATGACTTTTCAAAAGCATTTGATAAGGTAGACCATGACATTCTGCTTAAGAAATTAAGTGGATTGGGTTTTTCTCATGGTCTTTTAACTTTGCTTAGGAGTTATTTTAGAGGCAGACAACAGTTTGTTACTTATGGCATTTATCGATCATACAGTTTTTATACATATTTGGGAGTCCCACAAGGATCCAACCTGGAACCACTGCTGTTTTCATTGTTCATCAATGATATAGCTGATGTCATTAATCATGCTATGTTTTTGTTATTTGCTGATGACTTGAAACTGTTCATGAACATAATTACCTTGGATGATTGTATGCTTCTGCAGTCGGATATAAATAATATATTCGACTGGGGTAAGCGTAATAAGCTGAAGTTTAATATAGCTATGTGCAACGTTCTGTCCTATACTCGAAATTTGAAAACTGTGTATCTTAGGTACTCTATGAACAAGATAGGAATATCACGAGTGTCCTCCATCAGAGACCTTGGTATAGAGTTTGAGAGCAGACTGATGTTCCATGCATGCGCACATTGAAGCTGTGTGTGGTAAGGCACTTAAGATGCTGGGTTTTGTATTACGAAATGGCAGGATTTTCTCGAGCACACACGTAATGGTAGTGTTGTTTAACTCATTGGTCCGTAGCATACTCGAGAGCGGATCTATCATTTGGGCACCCCATGAGTTGAAATATAGCCTCATGTTGGAGAGGGTACAGAAGAAATTTCTGAGATCTCTCTACATGAGGGTATATGGATACTATCCGTGGCTGTATCCAACTAACTTCATACAGGGTATGTTGGGGTACATTGAGTTGAGGACAAGAAGGGATATGTGCTTAGGAATGCATTTCTTCCGACTGTTGCGTGGCGTGTTCGGGAATCCTGAAATTTTGATGAATATCGGTTTGTGTGTCCCCGATAGATATCTGAGAATAAGGAAGCATAGATTGTTCGCTCTCCCTAAGAGTAACAC
The DNA here is from genome assembly GCA_022606575.1 of Glossosoma conforme. Classification (NCBI taxonomy): domain Eukaryota; kingdom Metazoa; phylum Arthropoda; class Insecta; order Trichoptera; family Glossosomatidae; genus Glossosoma; species Glossosoma conforme. Next base: position 1,036,927 of record JAGTXR010000058.1, on the reverse strand, counting down.
TTACCTGCCAGAGACTATGCCTCTTGGGAGAGGGATCAGACTGTTTAACCAAATCGCCTCGGATGTTGATATATTTCACGTAAGAGAGGCCCAATTCAGACAAGAACTCCAAGAGTTTCTTTGGAGGGATAATTGGTTTGCTTCGTCTGTCTGATAAGCATAGGGACCTTCTGTTGCTTGTCTTTATTGCTTTGTTCATAGTACTTAATCATAAGTACCTAATTTTGTATATATTGTATTTTTTATTTGTATTTTTATTGTACTTCAAAAATGCATGGAGTTAACATAATTTGTAATGTTTCTGAAAGACAAAATAAACAAAATTGAAATTAAAAATTGAAATAAGCCAATGCCTGTTTTTATTTTTTCATTATTGACGATGGTCTTTAGGAAGGCCGAAACATGTAATCGTTAAAATAAATTGTGAATCAAAACTAAATATTTTTAATTTATTATTTTTTAAATTAAAATTAATTCTAAAATTATAATTATGCAGTTTCACCAAGCATTGTCAGTTGATAACCTTAATGTTATTGTATTATTCGTAAGGCATTTTATAAAATTCATACACAAAACAAATAATAATAGTATTTTGTTAAAATATTATAGAGAGAAAATCACGATGACAAATAATTTAAAGCAAGTATCAAATGCTTTTTTTCGTCATCTCACTCAAAAGTAACTGTTTTGAAATTTAAATATTATTCAGTTAAAAAATAAAAGGCATTTGCGAAATTAAACCGTTATTTTGTATCAAGTGTTGCGAAAGGTATGGAGGAATATTTTAGCGAGAAACGCTTTTTATTTGAAGTTAAAATAAATTTGAATAACGCCCAGAGATTAGAATTTTTCGCAGGTAGTATTTATTGTAATGAAGGTATATCATTAATTGCACAGTTTGCGGGAAGGCATGGCTTAGTGGTGGTGCGATTGTTAACATAGTGGCAACTTATAAAATCATTTTTTTGGTGCTGTAATTTCAAAATTGAAATAAATTACTCCTAGTCATTGACCCTTTCATTACGGCTTGCCTTGAATACAAATTTTACTGTCAATTATAAAACTAGTATTTGAAGCATAGATGTACTTACCCGATCTATTTTCATTTATCACATTGGTTCTTGTATCATTTAGCTATCAGAGAATGCATAAAAAACTATTTTAAGAAAGTAGCAAAACGATTTATCACGTCAACTGATGTCAACGGTTGGGGAATCTTATGACGGCATATGCCGACAATCGATGCGAAAGGGTTAAAGAATTTCGGATATCTGTGGATTTTTTTGGTAGAAAGAGTTTTATTTAAAACTAGCGTGTACCCGGCATGCGTTGCAATGCCATTAAAAAAAAAGAAACCGCGAGTGTTTATGGAAGCGCCTCGTCGGGAGCCTCTCGTCTTCCGATTGGATAAGTCGGACATGAGGCGTGACCGGAGCTAATTAGAAACAATAAACTTAGATTATGTTGTTCTTACCTAAATTTGACAGTGGCGCCCGTATGTGTTTTTATTTATTGGAGTGCTTTTGGATACACAATGTTTTTTTTTGTTTTTCAGCCATTATTTACAGCTGCATCGCGTAAATGAATATACCCTTCGGAACGCAACTTGGTTTGATTTAATCAAATGTAGAGGAGTCGTTCAGTTTCCATTTTCGCGTACATGTATTGATGGAACAGATGTCGACCTTTTAGGTTATGATTTTCAGCGTTTTCACGAATCATCAATCGATATGAATAGTAATTCATGGCACTGACTTTCTTAGTCGTTTCCTCATCTGTTTGTGGATTTCTCAACGGGATGTTGAAATGGTATCCGTCTTCTCCTTGCCAAAATAAAATCGGATATTGCAATCCATCGTAAGATCGATGCGTTTCTGAGAATTGCTGAACATGACCATTTGTATGATGGAGAATGATTTGCGTTCGGCAGTGGTAGTGATAAGAATTGTACTTTCGTATGTTTGTCAAGAAATGTTCTGATTCACTTGTATCACCCGATACCAACGTTAATAAAGGTTCGGGGGGTGAATCTAATTCTGGCAATTTCAATTTTCCACTCGTGCAGCACATTCCTAGTGTTTCATTTTTAAATTTAAAGGCACTACAATATACGCATAATTTATCAATTTTTCCAATAACAATACTTGGGTGCAGACTGATATCATAATTAGGATCGTAATGGAAAGCACTATGATTTAAATCAGCATGCAGAGTACGTCTCGTATGATCTACGCGTACTCGATCTGCTTCCAATCTTGCTTCCCGTTGCTCATCTGTTTCATGTGAACGGGTTTGAGCAGTGTGTACTCTGTTTCTCATCTCGCTTCCCGTTGTTCATCTGTCCAGATGAACGGGTTTGAGCAGCGTGTACTCGATCTGTTTCCAATCTTGCTCTCTTTTGCTCGACTGTTTCTGAAGCTCGAGATGCCCTTTTCATTCGTGCTTGAGTTGAACTTTTGACCTATTGCTTTTCGTTTGGGTGGCATAATTGATTTCACAGTGAATGTTCCGTTTTGAAATTCACTTTTGAAAAATGAAAATAAATTGATTGATATAACACTAACATTAAGGTTAGCAACTGACAATACTTGGTGAAATAATTATAATTTTAGAATTCTTCATAATTAAAAAAATATAATACCTAGTATTTCATAATATCTTTTTAAATTTAAAGCAAAACAAATACTATTGTATAATGCTGGCTGTCTTGCAAGCCAAAGGTCGTGGGTTCGATCTCCGACGGAGATTAAAAAAAAAAGGATTTTTAATCGATTTCTGAGCTCTAAAATACTCCGGTTGGTGTGAATTTGATCCATCACCCGTAAAATGTCAGTCTAAGCCTATCAATTAAAATTGGTTGGGAACACCCATTCATAGTAGATTCCTGTAATAATAAAGGATGATGCGTGAATCTCGGGCTGTAGTCTATGACGTTGCAGCGTTTAGCCATATGCACCATGGTAAGCGTCATAGAATTCCACAGGTGAGACAAAAATTACTATCACCATCTGTCGGTATTCTCCTGTATGTGCTTACATAAAAAAAAAAATCTCATTACATTAAGACTAATCACATACCAATTAATTTTTGAAATAACCTTTTTCAATTGTTGTACCCGCACACATATACAACCTGTAAATATGTGTGTAATAATATAGGATCTTGTCCATACCTATATAAGCCACGGCCTGTTTTTATTTTTTCATTATTAAAGATGGTCTCCAGGAAGGCCGAAACATGTAAACATTAAAATAAATTGTGAATCAAAAGTAAATATTTTTAATTTATTAATTTTTTACTTAAAATTAATTATTAAATTATGATATAATACTATCCGAAGCCGACCAGCAATTAGAATTCCAAAATTAACTCTTTCATATATCGTATATCACACACAATTAATACGTTAGATTTATTTAATTCGATAAACAAAAAAGTCGTCGAAAATTCAAATATTGAAATGGTTTATTCGAAAATCGAATTTCGTTTCAAAATATTCAGTACCTTACGTTAGTACCTACTTAAAATACCTACTAAAATTATCTACTTAAAATAACTTCAAGTCAATGAATTTTTGTTTACGGCGTTGCTAAGGAAACACAATGTTCTAAATTGGCCGTTCTGTATTACAATAGTCTTGTATGAAAACATGTTTTACGTAAATATTCAATTAATTTTTGTAATTAAATCAAATTTTGAGTATCCTATCTTTTTCCTTTTAGTATCAGCAATAATTCTACAAAGTATTATCGCAATCGGGTTAATGGTAACGGAATGCATCAAGGACACACAGATAGACAGACAGACAGACAGACAGACAGACATTGATTTTCATATATATAGATATACTTCATTATTTTTCATATTATTATTTGTATTGTATATTATTGGTGAGTTATCTGATATTAGTTCGATAAAGCCATTGCATGGTGGTGCCGAAAAGCCTCGATATACGATCGTTCATCTCTTATTTTTGTTCGCTCGTCGGATACGCATTTATAAAAATGTTAGTTACATAAGACATGGCACTTTCGTTGCCATTTCGTTTGTTGTAACACATCACGGGGTAGCTACATGTCACGCCATTAGTTCCGTAAATAGGCGTTAGGTTAATTTCAAAATGCCAAATAGTGCCAAAAACGTCAATATACCATCTTTCGTCTCTTATTTTTGTTCGCTCGTCGGACATGTGTCGCCATTTTGGTTGTTTTGACAGAAGATAATTCGTTAAAAGGCCGACAGGTAATATAAGGGCGCTGCGGTGTTATAATGCGTTCCGTCTCAATTTGGCTCGGCTCTCAACAAAAGTAGATCATTAATTGTCCGTGACCTGAGCCGAATACCAAAGTTTGTCAATTTTTAACTCGAATATATCTCAATGCTTGTAAAAAAAAGTCTGCGTGTTTTTCATCTGCTTCTCATACGTCCACCAAGTGTCCTAATAACGATCTCGGCGACGTGAAGTCATTCTTCTTTCAGTAAAGGGGATGTTAATTATCGTGCTCACCCATAAAAAGTTTGTTCTACGAAATGTTAAAGATTACAATTATAAATAACTAGCGTCGTTAATGATATTCGTAACACTGTGAAAATCACAATTAAAAGTCATGTAAAAGTTAAATGAAGTCAGTTGCAAAAGAAAAATATAATCTGCTTATTGAACAACAGATACCTAAGCTTCTTAAATATTTAATGGTTGCTCGGAAGCAAAAACAAGTCATTAAAAGCGCGAAATTTGATAAGAACCCAGAAGGAGTTCGTTTTTCAGGCTCGTGGAGAAAGTGGAAAGGTTCTCTTTCTTCAGAAAACTTCCCAAAGTCAAAGTGATTTATTTTTAACTTGCGCCGTAAAGACTTACGCAAGTATTATGAAACTAATGTAAGTTCTACGCAATATCAAAACTGTTGCGTTTATTTGGTTGCTGTTTCGGTTCAATAGTTACGATATTAATTTTGACAATACCATCAATCAATCATTGATAAATTATATAATTTAAGCAAAAGTGAAAATATTCCCAAAAAATAGCATATACTTAAATATACTCTTCTTTATGTAAACACATACAGGAGAATACCAACAGATGATGAAAACAATTCTGGAGTCTTACCTGTGGAATTCTATGACGCTTACCATGGTGTATATGGCTAAACGCTGCATGTGGAATGTTAATCCGCCAACGTCATAGACTACAGCCCGAGATTCACGCATCATCCTTATTATTACAGGATTTTACTATGAATGGGTCGTCTTCACGGGACGAGTTTCGTCTACCACCAATTTTAATTAATAGGCTATGACTGGCATTTTACGGGTGACGGATCAAATACACACAAACCGGGGATATTTTAGAGATCAGAAATCGATTAAAAATCCGAAACCGCGACCTTTGTTGTGCAAAGCAAATGCTTTGACCATTGAATTTGACTATACCCGCCGGAAAATTTAACATAAATGTCTTCTTTTTTTTTTAAATATTCTTAAGATTTTTTTTTAAATTTGAGTTAACAAAAGTGATTTCACCCTATAAGTAAGTTTTTAACATATTAATTGAATTATTCGGTAAATAATGAATCCTTCGCTCTACGTCAAACTCGAGTGTTATTAAAATTATGTAAGTTTGTAGCAAATCCCACGCCTCGGGGTTGAAGTTTGTGATTAAAGTATTGTTTGCCAGACCGCTAATTCGTGTAAAGTTACGAGAGCTTTCTTCTCTTACGTGTTATTGCGTATTACGAAAATTGACTATAAAACATTATGCTTGGCTTCACGAGTTGTAAATGATACGCTCAGCCATTTATTGCTCGAAAAACTAATTTATTTATTCGCTAATTTATACGTACATTTATTTTTATTTTTGTACTTATCGTATCATCATCATCATCATTATCAGCCTGTGTCCGTCCACTGTTGAACGTAGGCCTACCGCATGAGTCTCCATTCTCTTCGATCCTCCGCCTTCTGCATCCAGGTCACTCCCGCTATTCTTCTTATATCGTCAGTCCATCTTGTAGGGGGTCGGCCAATGCTTTGTTTGCCAGTTCTTGGGCGTCATTCCAATACTTTTCTTCCCCATCGACCGTCGTCTCTTCGACAGATATGTCCTGCCCATTGCCACTTGAGTGTGCCTATTCGTTGGGTAGCATCCACTACTTGAGTTTTTCTGCGTATTTACTCGTTTCGGATTCTATCTTTTAGCGACACTCCGAGCATGGATCTCTCCATAGCACGCTGGGTGACTTTTATTTTATGGGTAAGACTTGCTGTCAGATTCCACGTCTCTGCCCCATAAGTTAATACAAGGAGGATGCATTGGTTAAACGCCTTAGTTTTAAGGCATTGCGGAATTTTCGCTTTAAAAATGTACTTTAGTTTTCCAAATGCTGCCCATCCCAGTTGTATACGCCTGTAGATTTCTTTTGAGAAGTTGTTTCGCCCTAGTTGTATTACTTATCCCAGATAGGTAAGGTCGTTTACAACCTCTATTTCTGTTCCTCGAATGGAAATAGGATCAAACTTAATCGTATACAAGAGAATAAAGACAAATGCTGGTGGAAGAATCGCACCTGTGGATTCTATGTCACTTTGCATTTTACATTTGGCTAAGCGCTGCATGTGGAATGTCGTTTTGCCAAAATCATGGAATATATTCGTAATTCGGCGTTAATGCATCATTAATTTTCAACTACGAATAGGTGGTGTGACGTGACAAATTTCATCTACCATCAATTCTTATTATAAAGCTATGACTGTCATTTTACGAGTGAGGGCTTAAGTGCTCACGGAAAAGGCAAAGGTCCACTCTGGTTTTAAGCTCGAGAGCTACTGTCGCTAGTCTTAGTAGTTGCCGGAGTGGCCCACTCCCACTCTCTTCCCACGTATAAAAGAGTGAGATGCGAATATCGTCGAGACCCAAGGTCGAGGCACTCACAGCGCGAATTTGTATCCGATGTTAAGAAAATACGTCCGATGTACCCGATAAGTTCTAAGTATAATAAATATTATTTTTTAAATCAATGTGCAAATATATTATGGAGGAATACCGGAAATCATAACCTTGCATTTATTATATTTATAGAGATATTGATGGTTGTTAGAAGCAATGTGTAGAAGATACACATCACAGGGAAGAAAAAGTGAAAGCATTCTAAGTATTCATTATTTTTAGTAAAAATTTATTTTTTCGACTGTTTTAAATACAGTCTTTCAAGCTTGTCGTTTGAATGTAAATTAAATATTTATTTTCACCGAAAACATCTCAATTTTTTCCGCGTTCAAAGAATCACATTACACAATCAAAATTCAAGCACATTAACGATTTATTTAAACAGACGAAAAAAACACAAACCAAATATTGTATCAAGAAGAGAAATGACAAAAAAAAACACAAATTACTGCAAAGGAGGAAAATAAAACAAAACGGAAAGCAAACAGCTAAATAAACGTGAGGCTCAAATAAATGACAAATATTTTTATATTATCGTACGTTAGGATTCTAATTTGATGATGAATATTTTTTTCTGGTGAAATTGCTACTTTGCTTTAAGAGCTAATGTTCAAAACGTTATTTTGAACATAGTTGTGTTGTGTTAAACATCCAACATTCTTTTAAGTAATTATAATAGTAAATTAATTTAAATTAAAAAAAATATATGTTTTGATTCACATTTATTTTAGATGATTACATGTTTTGGCCTCCCTGGAGATAATTTAAAGATCAATTTTTTTAAGTTATCTTAATATTATTAAGGAATGCTTACGCATTGATACGGCTCGGTGGAATACTGTCGATACGGCGTGAATTTTTCAAACCATTTTTTTTGCTTAAAACTAGTATTTGAAGCATAAATGTACTTATCTGACCTATTTTTATACATCATATTGGTTTTTCTATCCTTAAGCTATCATATGATGCTTAAAAAACTATTATATTTAACAAACGTTCGTTATGTAACTCCATACATGTGGTAGCATTGACACATGTGGTTTACAGAAAATTCGCTCCCATGACAATACCTCACGATATTTATTTACATGCTTTACAGATTCTTGTAAAGAATACATATCGTTTGATAAAGGGAATAACTGCTTTTCCAATTTCCGACCGTAGTATTGAAAGTAGCAAAACGATATATCACGACAACCGATGTCAACGGTCGGAGAATCTTTGACGGCAAATGCCGAAAACCGATGCGAAACGGTTAAATAATAATATAATAATACATATTTTTATTTGTTTAGACACCACTAGATAGACATGGATACAGAAATCGGTATTTTGAAGTTTTCAAAGTAAAATGGATTATCCTAATAAGAGTCGTATTATTTAATTAAGTACGAGTATTAAATTTATTTTATTTATGCTTCATTGAAAGCCGTGAAAATAAAACAATGTACTTTAAACAACCTGCATTACTTAAAACCACTAATGTATAATTTAAGCCACTAATAAAATATGCTCGGCTAATTTATTATTATTATTATGTAATGCAGTTAACCAGCAAAATATAAGCACAGTATTATGTACTGGTAACTGCGATTCAGTGAGTGGGTATCGCAAACCTTTGGGGGAAAAACGAGCACCGTGGAGCGTAATAGATTCCGTTGTATCATTACCGTAAAAGGTTTTCCAGCTACTCCCGGTGATTTAAAAATATAATATGCATCCGCCATTACGTTATTCAGCGTTTCCGGTGGCGCTAAACTAGAGTATGGCCGGACTACGGGGTATAGAGCCTCTAATATAAGTACACGTTGAGTGCCTGATACCTGAAGTACGTATGAGACAAGTAATACCATGATACACATTTCATAAAAACAGAGAATTATTATTTAAATAGCATTAATAGATCAAGATGATACCGAAAGCCTTGATGAAAATGTCACTCTAGTATCCAAGGCTTATTCGAGTGATTTGTTTTTAAGGAGATTTGATATTCGATGATTACCAATACATTTTCAAGATGTAAGCCATTTAGTCTGATATCAGCTTGATATAGCTCTTTTTGGATGATGCCGAAGAGTTTCAAAAAACGATCTTTTGACTCGAATTTTTGTTCGCTCGCCTGACATGCGCATCTAATAATTTTATATGAAAATACATGGCGTTTGCATTCGCATTTTATTTTGTAATGACAAATGCTCCATTTAATGTTGGTTCAACTGTCAACTTAAGTTTATTATAAAGCCACGATAATTTTTGGGGCGCTGTTATGGTAACAGTCAGTCAACTCGGTTCCACGGGCAGTCCTCGTCCAACCGAGTCCCACGATACATCATGGATTGGAAGTAAACGTGAATTGTGCTTCTAAGCAAGGTCCATGCTTTGCGACCTGCTCCTGCATCCTTCCTCCACGCGGCCCGATGACGAACCCGTGACTTGAGGTCGCCTTTCTTAAGATGGGGGTTGCCAGTCTTAAGAAATGGTTTAACTTACCCAATAACACGAAGTACACATCAGGCGGTGACCTTTCCATGTTTTTGGTGTGCTTAACTCCAATGATCAAAATAAATCTGCGCTTACAGTGTAATATTCTCGTAAGTAATTTTTCAATTGAATTTAAAAAAGAAATATAAAATGTACCACAAGTGTATTATTCTTAAACTCATTTATGCATTCAACTTAATGTAAGCATTTTGTTTCCATTTAAAATATAAACGTTTATTCTATCCTAAAATACATCATACCTGTGTTCATTGAACAAAACAAAATAAACAACAAATACATATTGTATGAAAGAAACGTTCTATTCAGTCTATACAAAGCTCGCAGAGAAATAAAATTCACAAAATATAAAATACTCTACACTATACAATATAACGCAGTGCAAAACAAACAAAACAAAAATAATTTGCAGCCGTTTCGAAGGCGAATCGTTTCGGGCTAAAGTAGAATACCTGGAGCCTTACTTTTCAGATCTTTTCAGGAAATTGTGAATTTCGGATTGTGAATTTCCTGGTGTGGGAATTAGCAGAGAAGGCGCGGCGTTAATTGGTAGAATTTACCGAATTTCCAGGGAAACGCTCGCAGGCCGTTAGAAGTAGTTCGCTACTGTGCGATTCGAATTTCTCGACATTCCGAATTAACCCTCTTGGAACTTAAATTGTTTCGAAGTGGCATATAATAACAAGTTTTAAGTAAAAATAAACTCATTCGTTTACGCATATGAATGTAGATTCGATTTTAGATAGATATAGAAGTTACTATTATTTTTTAAGACAAGACAACGTGCCTTCTTATCTTCTTCATAAGTTTTAATAATTATTGTATATTATGATATATACTGTTTTTAAAATAATGAAAATGAGACCACCATGATACAACCCTTGCTGACTGGTACCGAAAACCTCGATGTACAATATTTCGTCTCTTTTTTCTGTTCGCTTGTCGTACATGTGTGTGTCGTCATATTGCCATTTTGAACAAGTCCAGTTAGGGGTGTGATGTAAGTTATGTACATGGCTGCTGTCATAGGAGATTATAAACATAGAATTCTGTAGATCGCCACTTGAGGTGCTGGGCGACAGCCCATCACGAGCGTGCTCAGTCGTGAGTTCCGTTCAACCGAGTTGAAACATCATATTACGGTCGAGCGGGGAAACGGTTTCATCTTCTTTTTAATATTTAACTAGATGTAAAGTAACGAGAGAATGTAAGTAATAGATTACAATTTTAATATTTTATGCTTCTTTAAATATTTCTATTCTAAATAATTAATTTAATATTACTATTCTCGATCTATAGCAAATGAGTTTTTTTAAGCAATTAAATATACATATACTATACATAAAAATCCTTAAACGAGTCAATTCAATCAGAAAAAATATCGGCGGGAGCGGGATGCGAACCGCGGACCTTTGGAACCAAATATTGCCCAGGTAATTATACCGCTCGGCCACCGGGCCAATTTTTTCCACCTGAGATGACTCGTCTCTGATCTTCTATATAAGTTATCATCGTATGATAGATGTCGTCATAGTATATATTCAAAGTATGTATATTTTTATTTTTTATTATTCAATCAGAATGCATTTATTCACATGCTTAATATTATTATTTCTGACAGTCTATTTATTTTAGTAAGTACCACTCGGGTCTTGAACCGAAACTATAGATCGAATGGATTTTTTTTACATAATTGTATATACATGGCGAAAGTGATCATTTACGCTCCAATTTAGTTTTTCTTGTAAAGCTGATAATCAAACCCTTTTATTGGTAAGAGAGTTGACCTCACACATTAAAGAGGTAATTAGGTATACGATCGGTCTGAAAAACTGTGGATCTGAAAGAGTTAAAGCTATGTCACGCTTCATACCGGATGCATAGCGTCCGTGGAAGAATTTTACAGGAGGCATTTTAATTGAAATGAATTGCTGTTTCCTAAAACGTCTGAAAATTTTGTTTGTGGCCTTTAACCTTTAAATATACTTATTGAAGAGGTGGGCAATATACAAAATTAAATATTAATAAGTTACAAAAGTGAAAGGCGTGCAACTTACTTTTTCAGCAGATTTGTCAATAACTTCAGATTAACATAAATACTTATTAGATGCACTTTCAACAATGGGTAAACGGTTCAAAAATAATTGATTATATACGAGAAGATAGGGAAGATATTTTTATTGTTGCAATTTTAGGTGTCAAAAATTCTGTATTTTGATGACATGGACACTGGATGTAAGGTGCGTTTGCTAGTTATATTTTTATGTTTACAAAAATATGGCTTGCAAGGTTTTTAAAGGCTGACATCAGCATGATACAACCCTTGCTGACTGGTACCGGAAACCTCGATAAACAATCTTTCGTCCCTTATTTCTGTTCGCTTGTCGACATGCATGTCACCATATTGGAATTTTTGGCGTGGTGCGACCGCCCATCACGAGCGCGCGCGAGTCGTGTGCTGCCCGTCGGCGATAGCATATTGTATTGCGGCTCGGTCTAATGCTGTGACTAGGTCGGGCCATAAGTTTGTAAAGTTTATCGTAGATATATGTCAATGTGCTTCAGATGAAGTCTGTGTTTTTAATCTGCACTTTCATCATGCCCTCACGCGACTGAATAAAAACCTTTTGAAAGAGAGGAGAATGTTAAGGCTAATAAAATTAATTGATTTTCTTACATTCCAGAACAGTTCAAAGTAAAACTGAAAACAGTTTAAGAACTAGGGCACTGTAACTATTCTTGTCAATAAAAAATGTATAATAATCAACATTAATGTAATTTTAAAATTGCTGGGTGATTGATTCAATTATTGTATAGTTTTCATAATTATTTCGTCAACTCCCCTAACTGGAGCAATTGAGATTCACGAAATGACACCACAAAACTATATAAGCCACCATGTCTTTGCCCCATCCCATGTAAGGTCTGCCACTCCACCGAGTACTTTCTGTATATTTTTTTCTGACAGCCTTCCAGGACGGCGCAAGTATTATTTATTTCCTTCAATAACATTACAAAATATTTTTACATCTTAATTCATAATTGAAGTATTTACATAAAAGTGTGGCCCTGTAAATTTATTGACACATTTAGTGTCAATGACCTCACACGCAGAACAAGCGTTAGGAGACTCAATGCAAATAGTTGACTTGTAACAACAAAACCCCTGTTATAAGTAAATCATGGATGACCCACAAATATCATGGCATTATTGTCACAACATCAAACTTCCAAAATTTCGCCTTCATCAACACTAACACTGAATCTGAAGCAAAATAACACTAAATACGTCAATATCTTCACTCAAGTTGGTTTCAACCACTGTTCATTGCGATTCTTTCGTCTTACACGTATCCAGGGTTGAACGATGGTCTTTTCAGTGGCTTAAAGGAAAGCCAGCTGTAGTTTATGCCCTCCTGCGACATCATTGATATAATATATAACCAAACCAGGTTTACCTTCGCCTGTTGACCAACCGTATTATGAAAGCCTTGTTCGCTCTATCATCTCATATAGTATTCCTCACAGAATCAAACCATATTGTAGTTTTAAAAATTTATATATTTTTAATTATTGTAAAATCAAACTTTTTTATGGACTTCAAAATGCATCGGTACCAAATGTGTTACGGCCGAAGTGTTTACTTTAATAGAACGCGAATAAGTTTTTGATTAAAGTTTCTCTTATAAAAGCTCCCAGCATTTGAAGTTGTTGTAAGGCCGTGGTATCGGGCGCGATTGATTGATGAGAGATTCCGGGGGCCTAATTTATATTGATGACTGTGATCTAGAATTGATTGAAGAACGGGGTCAATTTGCGAATTGAAATTTTTCCTTTTAGACTTAATCAATTTTAATTAAAAAAACGTATTTTTGTTTGATAATATAAACTCGAATAAAAAGTTGACACAATAAAGAAAAAACGTTATAACAGACTAACATTTTTCTGTTCGAATGATTATTTATGTTTTTATTCAATGTTTCTCAATCTTTTCTCAATGTTTGAAGGTATGTTATCAAATATCTTAAGTAGATCGGATGATGAGACACTTATTTTTGAAGCCTGAATTACTTGGCATTAACCCTTTCATTATGGCTCGGTGGAATACAAATTAAACTGTCAATTATAAAACTAGTATTTGAAGCATAAATGTACTCATCTGGTCTTAGTTCATTTATCAAATTGGTTCTTATATCCTTTATTATAGATTATTTTGACATTGATGATACAACGAAAGAAACTATTTTATTTTTAAAATATACATTTTTATTTTGTTTCAGAAGGTGCCGTAATACACTACAAAACTTATTTGATTTGATGAGTGCTTTTGTTCATAAATATATACATCAGTTTATTACAAACACATATTTAAAAAATAAACTGATAAATAATATAAATATTGAAAGTGAAATCGATTCTGTTTGCAAAGTTCGTCGGAAGTGAAGTGTATTGTTTTAAATAAAAAAAATGTAGCTATATTTGTACTAACCAATATTAATTTAAAATATAATTATAAACTTGCTGAAATTAAAAAGGGAACAATACGTTTTTGTAGTGTATATTTTTAGCGATATTTATTATCACGTGTGCAGTTTATTTATTGCGTTATATTTCATTAAAAGTTTCGCAGTGTTTCATATAAAGTTGCGATGGCTGCGCGCTCTACCGCGTGCGGTTTACCTTCGATATTGTGTGATAATTATAGCATCGAGTGCGGCTTATGAACGATGTGCATCCAGGTACGGCGACCGGAAATGCATAGGTGTCCTACCGGTAGGACGCTTCCCGCCCTCGGGCTAGCGCTCCTGTCCTTTATGGTGGTGGTGACGTCACATCCTGAAAACAGTAAGTTTTTATTTCTTATTTTAAACATCTAACCGAAGTTAAAAATATTCATGTTCACGTTATAATGTATGTGTAGTTCTGGGAGACACGTTCAATAGTATATTAATAATAATTAAATATACATATACTATACATAAAATTCTTTTTTCAACGCGTCAATCCAAACACAAAAATAACGGCAGAAGCGGGATGCGAACCGTGGACCTTGGAAACCAACTATGCCCAGGTATTCATACCGCTCAGCTGACTGGGCTATTACTGTGCCTGGACCGACTCACATTGAAACTAGTTTGTGCTTTAAGGTTGTGAATAAATGAAGACTGATTGAATAATAAAAATAAAAATATACATAATTTGAATATATACTATAGCGACATCTATCATACGATGATAACAATGACATAAATACTAGTTTCAACGTGAGTCAGTCCAGGCATAGTATTAGCTGAGTCGGCTGAGCGGTATGAATACCTGGGCATAGTTGGTTTCCAAGGTCCGCGGTTCGCATCCCGCTTCTGCCGTTATTTTTGTGTTTGGAATGACGCGTTGAAAAAAGAATTTTATGTATAGTAAATGTATATTTAATTATTAATAATATTATAATATAGTAAATGATCTATAAAAGTAGATTGGAATATTGAAATAATAAAATAATATTCTAATATAGTAAATGATCTATAAAAGTAGATTAGAATATTGAAATAATAAAATAATATTCTAATAAAAATTTAAAAAAATCCATAGTATATTAATAAGTTTCTAAACAACTTTTTAGATATGTTAACGTTAACTTTAGGATCCATGTGAAATGGGTCTGTATTTCTTTGTTTAGTAACTAATTTAAGGTTTTGCACATAAGTGAAATCAATTGTTAGTAAGCAAATTTAATCAAAAGTGGACTAAATAAATTAGCAGTATCCATTGTGTCGGCATGAATGTGGTTGGTTATAAAATTATAATGGCAGTAATATAATCAATATTGATAAAAGTTAATGTAAAATTAATTTATAATTAACTCATACAATGGAAACCTAACTTAATATTTTTTTTAAAATGGCCTTTATTTTCAAAAAAAAAAATAGTATAAACGTAAGCATTGTAAATATGAAATTCCACCACGAATAATCGATAGGAAAAGTCGAACATTTGTTTGATAAGAAATTAACATGAACAACAAATCAAGCACTTGTATTAAATAATAAATTAAGCACTTGTGTTAAATTTATTACCAAAGTCTGACACAAATTTGATTTGCACTTTGAGGGAAAATGGTGCTTAAGTTTAATATATTGTATGAGATTGATTCTAAATTCGCTTACAATGAACGAACTACGAGTAGACTCAAAACCTCAATAAGAGTTCGCGTAAGCAATAATATCAATCTTATATCCAATATGTATTGATTGTTTATTAGACTCCATATTATTGATTTATACGTAAAGCTTGATAATAATGTTAATATCTTACTTCATAATGAAATAAACAAAAAATACTACTTGATTAAAACAAGTTAATTCAGACAATAAAAATCTTCTCGAATGTGGGAGTGTAGTGTAAGTGTTGTGATTTGTGGATTGCTGAAAAAGAATTGTTATGCGTGTTAGGAAGTGATCAATGGAAGCTCACGGATATTCCGGACATAGAAAGAAAATAAATAAGAACACGGTATAATATCACGGGGAATTTAATGTCAGTTAGTGAGTTATCTTAATATTTAAACAGTATTGATGGTTGAAAAGTTAACAGAATATTTACATTAGATTAGAGTTGGATTGATTGCGAGATTTTATTTATTAGCAAGTTCTAGAAATGATTTTTAGAATAATGAAAAGTTACTAGTAGGTAGTTCTAGCCAAGCTAGTATTAGTCGAGCACGATGATCCCTGCGGATGGCTGCGTGATTGATCAGGTTACGGAGACGCTAGAGAGAAGAGAGATCTGGTCCATATGGCCGTCTGGTTATATAGAGCCTGCTCAACTCCCACCTTGATAGGTGCAATAGTATTTGAAGTGACCTCTAGTGACGGCAATTCTAACGACATATATGGGACATACAAGGCAAACATTAATAAACAAGACATTGACATGTGTCATCTTCTTCTTCTTTTATTTTATATTTATCTGTTTATTATCTTTTGTATGTATGTACTGTATATTCTATGCTCTGTAACTTTTTCTTGGAACTTTTGTTCTGTTATAAATAAATAAAAATAATTATTTTATTAAGTAAAAAATTATTGACATGATCAGGTCAACTTTATGTCGACTGATTATTGCGTAGCAAAATTATTCGATAACTATGACGTATACTACAACACATTTTTTTTCAAATATATTCTTTCGAGTGTAGAGAACGTGTACTCCGCTTGAAGGCAATTGCTTTATCAAATGTCCTTCAGGGGAAATCTCAAATTAGTTCATGACTATTGCTCCAAGCTCCACGCATCAATTATTACTATCTAGATTTGATATTCGATACAATCTTGCCTGAGACCTAATTCGCATCAATAATTGCGAAAGCTAACATTACAGGTAAAACCTATATATGTTCTTCCAGCATCTTTGTTTCAAACAATCTGCATATCTTTAAAAAACAGATAAATGAACACTTGTTATATATTAAGTCAATAAACGAACATAATAAATTATTAAAGAGCTCCAGCTCATAATTTTGAAAGATGGATGAAAAATACTCACCAAAGTTCAGACCATGTGTTCAGGAGCGGCACGATGAACGTCTAAAGGTCAATCCAGGTAGCGAGAAAGACTCGTCTGATACACTATTGTGTGAGTGAAAAGGGGGTGGGGGCTGTGTATTAAGCGATGTCTCTACTAGGTATCCGCTTCAAAGAAGTCTAGATGAAAGAAAATTTGGTGCAATCTTTTGGTGTGAGCCTGAAGGTGTTATATTGAGTCGATATCAATATTATGTACTTCAATAGAAGGTTTTAACTTACTTCTAAATGATTTTGAAAACAGAAAAGTGAAGAAACAGTCGGTTAAGAGACGAAGCGGAAATTCGTAGCTTAATATACTTCGGAGACTACAGGCGAGCTGCAATTTCCTTAAGCCCTCGGGCCCTTGAAACCATATATATTATAAACTCAATGGATTTCATAGAAACAGAGCTGACATTAGTATGAAGCGAGGACCTTGGCGGCTGACATAGCTTTATATAGTGAAAGTATGCGACGATCGTATTAATGATGACGATTGAAATATGTTATTGTTTGATCGCGATTTCATGTTTCATCTCCGCTTTCTATAAAAGCACTGCCCATATTGATATCAATAATTATTTTAACATCAAGTAAAACGCGGTATGGTAACTAGGTTACTGAATTTCATACAATTTTCTTCTAGTGCCAATATATATTTTGAAGCGGGTCTAGAAATGTCACAGATATAGAAATGATGTTTCATCGATTTTCCCAAGCGTAAAGAATCTAATCGAAAATATATTGCCATCTCGTCTGCCTCGCTCTTTTGAGAAGTCGCTGATATCACTAGGGCTTACAATGTAACTTTATATGAAAATATCTAGACAATATACAAGAGCCAGTCTCTAGCATCATAACGTTTTACTGTTCAAGGTATAATGGATTTTTCATGTCGAAAGTAAATTTTTAAGACCCTCTGTACATGAAACATATATTATTTTTATTTACGATTCAATTTACGACGTACTATATATCAATTAACTGACAAGAATAAAGTAATATCCTCAAATAAGTGACCTCAATTTTTCGGGGATTTAATTGAATATATACCTTAAAACCCTTACGCAGAGACATTCCTTAACTCAAGGTTACCAAGTTAAAATCCGTTTGCAGGGACTTTTATTGAGATTTGATTTAAATCGAGAGCTGAGGCTTTCTCACTTTAATCTTTCAAAGAAAATTAACTTGAAAATATGTTAATACGTTTAACGCCAGGTAATGTTTTTAATGCATTCGACTTATAGGCGCCATATGGGTCACTCAATGTTAAAATTCTATTGAAATGTAACCGCTGGCGTACAGGGACTGTTTTATCGAAAAAAAACCTAATTCACCGGTGACCTGCGTGGCGCCCTTTTCAACAACAGCAGTCTTTGTGTTGCTCATCTGATCCTCATCTGTCAACCACTTATCTCTAATAAAGATCCCAGCGACTTGAAGTCGTCTTTTCGTAAGAAAGAGGATGATATTTTGAGTTTCCTTAACATTTGTCTCTGTGAACGGGTCTTAAATTGAAAACCTTAAGCCAAGAAATGACTGCATATGGGTATAATTCTACTTTGGTCATGTAATTATAAACTATCTTTATCGTTTAATTCATCTACGTTATTTACTGTGTAAACTAGGGTCATATTTGTTGTTGTGCTATGCACTGCATTAGAGTCGCGTTCAAAATGTTTGCTTTTTTGCGAGCGTCTTTTGTGACGTCTCCCACCTGGACGTCAATAAGGAACGAGAGAAATATGGGCCAAGCATGTACACTACTTCAAAAGTTTGATTCGCTCTCTGTTCGAAACTTTTTTGATAAGCAGCTGACATCATTCACCGCACCAGTGACCTTGAACCGTAAACTTTATCACACTGTTCAACACAATGACACGAACTAGTTCAATTAGTTTGAAATAATATTTCCACGAGTCTGATTGAATTTACCCCGAGACTGTAAACTAATCAATTAATCATGAACTGAGATTCTACCTTCACCCGCATTGCGGTCTAACATTTGCTTACTTAAGGCTTGTCACAAAGTTCAGAATGTTGAAAATTCATAAAAGTTAGTACCAGTAGAAAGCTATGGTCGTTATTTTATTTTCTATCAATATCTGTTAAATATATGGAAGATACTCGTAAGTCCACCAAAAAATCCTGCAATACATTTTTCTCAGCTACATGTTTTGTCGATCGGCATTTTTCAGTGGTAAGAGCATTCCAAAGCTTAGCGGTGGCATTAAGAAAGGAACTTTTGAAATTGCCAGTTCTTGGTCGACATTTATTAATCGTGTATGGATGTTCGGCAAGTGTAAGACGAGTTTGTCGGTTGTGGCTGGGTGGAAGAGGGAATTAGTTCTTTCAGTTCCAGAGAATTTAATAATACCTGTGTACATGCAGGCAGGGTTGGGCCATCCTTTATGGAAATTAATAAAATATCAAGGCCTCGGGAACGTCGCGCTGATTATCCGATTGCTTAAAAAAACCTTGATTATCGAACATCCAAACATTTATCTGGTACTACAGCCGTCATTTATGCAGTCCCTTGCCCTGGAGGCCTCCTGATGATTTCAATCAGTTTGCACCCTCACCTTCAAGCGTCATTGCAGCAACACCAAACAAAAAGTTGCAACAAGGAACAATCTCATCCGCAAACTGACCAACACTCACTGGGGAGCCCAACCACCCCTTCTTCGTACCTCAGCTTTAGCACTTTGTTTCTCAGCCGAAAAATATACATCACCAGTCGATCAGCCCACTGTAATCAAGTGGGTACTGCCCTGAATGATGCATACAGAGTCGTCACAGGCTGCCTCAAACCAACACCCATTTCTAAACTATACCTCTTGGCTGGTATCGCACCACCAAACATAAGACGCAGTCATATGCGCTGAAGAAATGCGTAAGGCAATCAACCAACCGTCCCACTGCTTGTATAATCAGATACCCCCAATACCAAGACTGAAGTCACGAAGCAGCTTTCTGAAATCCACACAACCTCTCACATCCAGCCCTGAAAATGAGAGACTCCAGCTCTGGCAACTAATCGCAACAGGGGATTTCATTACTCCAAAGGAAGGCCTCCCAACTGGCAAGAACCTTGACTGGTGGACCTAAAAATCCCTGAACAGATAAAGAACCGGAGTTGGTAGAACAAAGGACAACCTCGAGTGGTGGGGAATGCTTCGGCAGGGAGAGACACTGTTGTGCGACTGTGGAGAGCTGCAGACCACCTCACACCTAAGATGCTGCTCCATATGCCCACAAGCTGCAAATCTCAGGATCTAATGCTGGGTAACACACGAGCTATCGATGTTGCCAGATACTGAGAAAAAATAATTTGAAGTCACTGACACAAAGAAGAAGATCAATATGGGAATAAGTAATATTTATAACAGCCCTTTTCTGTGATGAAAATGATAAAATAGGTTTAGAAAACCTATACAACATCTATTTTCTATAAATAATCAGTGATCAGGAATAAATAAGGCAAAGTAAGTTTCACTGTAGCTTATGCAATCATGAAGTATAATATGTACTCTAGTTTATCAATGTTTCAAAACTTTTTCAATGGTATTTCAAATTGCTAGAGAAAAGATAAGCTCCGTTTTATGATAAAACACGTACAAGTGTAGTAGCAAATTTCTTTTCCTCTTTTGTTCAGCATTTATTTGGACACGTCCCGTTGATGGATGCTGCACTACGGGATGCCGGGGACAGCTGGTGTTTTCCTATTTCCTGCTTGGATGATGGATGACTCGGTATGCGGTGGATTTTAATTGGGGACAAACAAGCTGAGGCTGGATAGCAATACGTAATCCAGGATTCAATGCACCAGCGACGAGGACACCTAGCGACCAAACACAGCCAGATAATCCCGCTATGAAATCACAAAATTATATGTAATTTTTATCAATCTCAAGGCACACCGGCAAGTATAGCATAATGGTAAAAGCGTTTGCTTGGCAAGCCAATCCCCGACGGAGAAACCCTTAAGTCAGAATCTATAAATGGACGTTTTAAAATTTTAAAAATTCCCGCTTGTTAAACTTTTGTATAAAATTCTTTTATAAAATAATAAAGCATGAAGTATAGCGTAAAAATTTTCACGGGGGTTTCAATCGTTAAAGTTGGAAAAGAAAAATGGCAAAATATGTTTTTCTGCTTCTGGATATCTCTTTGAATGCAAGAATGTTTTCGCTGCAAAGTTTCATCCAAAACGAAAGAAAATATGAAACATTTCAACATTACTAAACGGAGAAGCAAAAATACATTCTCAGAATAAAAGTGCTAATTATATTATATTTTGTATTGTTTTTCATACAACTCAAAATAGAATCAGAATATTTCAAAACCTTCATAAATTCTTATGATAATTTTATGAATATTTATTTATTTATTTCTTTAACAGAACCACAGTTCCAAGGTACATAGAATAAAAAAGTATAAGAAACATAGAGTATACATAAACATACAATGCATACAAAAGAGAAAAAAACATAAAAGAAGTAGAAGATGACATTTTATTTATTAACGGAATTGAGTTCCAAGTAGTACTTATATTACAAAAAATAGTATGGATATGTTACAAATATAAGATTAAATCAGAGGCAATATAATACAGAATAGAGAAAGACAATGGATATATTTATCATATATATATTGACATTTAATTCAAAGAATTAAGATGAAGAAGTTCCAAAGTTGAAAAAAATACAAATAAAAGATAATAAAAAAATCAAAGTGAAATAAAATTAGAAGAAGGTGACACGTGTCAGAGATCACATAGATCTAGGAAGAACAATACCATCGACAAAAGAGGAAAACGGTCTAAGAAAAGGATTGAGGTGTACTGGTAAGCCATTTAGGAGCGTCATTGCCGTTGTACTAAATTGAGTTCTCGGAGCTCCACAAGTATTAACTGTTAATCAAAAATAGTGGATGGCTACGAGCACGAGTGTACTTATCTGGAACGTAGAAGTTAAAACGTTCAAGAATCCTAGATGTTTAAATCACTATAGAAATCGGATGTTTATTCATTTAAAATATATAAAAAATATAGAACACACATGTGAAAGTAAGTATTTATACTTACTACAAAAAATACAAATGTCGGTCTTTAAAATAAAATGTTACGTAGAATCTATGTTAACTGAATATTTGTTATATACTCTGCTAATTTTTGGCGAAAGTAATGTTTATAAGTAATTATTATTCAAATTACTTCTTGGGTTTTAAAACCAATTTTATAAATCAAATGCTTTATATTAAGCCTAAAGGTAAAAATACTGTTACTGTTTCTGTTTTCATTACCTAGCTGGGAATATGTTGGCAAGAAAACTTAATATAATGTTTCACATCTGAAATTGTCTTTGTTTTATCCCAAGCAATCAACTTAGTATTCTTAAGCTCTGCTGAGTACATACGAGAATCTGGGGGTAGGAAAATAAGCTGATGTAAAAAGATACAAACGTACATATACAAAACAAGTAGAATGTCTGTTTTTCATAACTTGTAAAAGGAACTGTTGTATAATTAATTTAATTATTTGTAAAATATAATATGAATTACTTGTGTAATCGTCATTTATTTTATATGAAATGTCTCGTCACTTTCATTATCTTTTTCAAGTTAAATTATTATTTTTAATTTAAAAAATAGGTCGATTAGAGAATATAAATGCTTTTATAATTCAGTAATTCCATTATTTTAAAAAGATTTTTCGAGTAGTTCTTTAAGCTATAGCTTGTAGACTGTAGAGCATCGGATAATGTACCACTGGGTACCGAGAGTGTAGAACTATACAGCGTGTTCGATCCTCTAACAAAGCGCCATAGAACTAGCTGGAATCTGGTTGTCCTGTTTAAATATTGAGTATTGTCATCTCTTGTTCCCGGTCGTGTAAAACGTCATACGTGACGTGTGATGGGATTGCGGTATCGAGGGTCTACGCCGCTACGCCGGAACATTATGTACTGCTATGATATATCGGTACTATAAACTTGTGAAACTCACGCTTTATTACTGCATATTATTTTTGAAAAAAATAGATATAAAAAGAGCAGCTTGAGTTAAATCTTATTTTAAAAAATTAATGAATTCACAATTATTTTAACTATTTATTGTATTTTTTCGTTTGTGTAAATTATCTTACCGAGCATATTTGAGATTATTTAAAGTTCAAGCTGTTAAATTATAATTGTGGTTTATAGCAATTTATGTATTTTTTCAAAATTCAAACACTTGTAGTAAAAAGAAATTTATCATGGATATTTATTATGCTGATAAATTAAAGACAAGTTCATTAATTAAAGACATTTTTTAAAAAAGCACTTTGATACAAATGTGTTTTAAAAAAAAAAAAATGAAGAATTTTTTTTATTGACTTTTATAATACACCTGTCAGAATCAAAGTGATTTTGTGTTAAAATTAGTAAAAAAACGAATATGTATGAATTATCCAATACTTTTTACCTGAATTATCGCAATAATTAACTAAAACTATAATTTAGATTCTAATAATAAGTCTATAGCAAATGTACAGTCACGATTCTCTAACGTACGTGTTGGCCACTTTAATACAATTCTACGCTTCTACGAAGTTACGGCTCTACGATATACACTGTAGACTGAAGAAGTAGTACGTAGCGCCTGTGAGTCCTACGCTATAGAGTTTACAGCACAGTTAGCCTAGTTCTAGTATGACGACTCGGTCATAGATGGAGACTTTGCTCCACGTCATGTTTATTATGTATGCAACAGGGTTATGTCTCATTAGGGTCTATTGAAATATTGACACAAGCTCCCTGAAGGATGTTCAACATATATACACATACTAGAGAATACCAATAGGCAAATCATACAAATTTTACGTGAATTCTGAGATGCTCACCATCATAACAAAATTTATTATATTATTTGGATGTTAAATGGCCTACATTATTAAATCGTTAATAAAAGTTAAATTTCCACCATCACCATTTCCGCTACGCTAACTGAAGTGTATGATCGTCACTTTCAGTTACCACTGTTTTCGTATCATTTAATTTCTGCCTTCAGCAGCTGTCAACGGCCTTCTAGGATTTTTTGAATTTGAGTGCTTGGAGAAAATGATTCTATAATTATTTTTCTCCTGCATAATCTCAATTATATATCTCAAATAGGTCCTCTTTTGCCTCTTGAACGACTGAAGTATGGATGGTTGCCTTGTCCACGATTTTACCATGATATTTTTCACAAAGTATAATTATCATATCTCTAGTATTCTACGCTTTTTCCAAAGTATAGGCATGATTAAAAAAAATTTAGGGGATGTGTTTTTTATTTTTTTTGTCATCAAAGGGATAGAATCTAAGTGTGACATCTAATTTTTTTAAATTTTTATTGCTCTTGCTTTCACACTCATGATTAGTTAACAACGCTCAATTGTGTATTATTATTTGTTTATTTTTTTAAATTTAAACACAAAAATCAATTACATGATGTTCTTCAAGTAAAATATATTTTTATTTTGTGATTGATGAGAAATGTTACAATGTAGGCAGTAAAAGCTTCTTGTCTCATTGAGATTTTTTAAGTAACGTTATGGTTATCAACTGATGAAATTTGGTAAAATTGCATAGTTTTATATCTAAGGTAATTTCAAAAATAAATTTCAAATCAAAATATATTCAGTGTTATTTTATTTACTTTTTTTTTTTTTTATGTAAACGCATGCAGGAGAGCACAACCGGTCAAGATCAGTGCACTCTATGACGCTCAGCCAGGGAGGCTGGATGCTGCATGCGGGAAACGTGTGTTGTGTTCGTGTTTGTGCGTGGGTTGGGGAGATTGCAAGTGTATATTTATCTGTTTCTTGAAGAGATCCAGATTGTAGGAAGGAGGAAACACAGACGCTGGAAGAGCATTCCATAGCTTACCGGTGGCATTAAGGAAGGAACTTTGGTAGCTGCCAGTTCTTGGTCGACATATATTAACCGTGTATGGATGTTCGGCAAGTGTAAGACGAGTTTGTCGGCTGTGAGTGGATGCAAGAGGAATTAGTTCTTTAAGTTCCGAAGAGCAGCGACCGTGGTAATAACTGTAGAAAAGACTAAGAGAACCAACCTTACGTCTGTGTTCCATTGATTGTAGATTAGACGTAAGGGTGTCATTGTTTATCAAACGAATTGCTCTTTTTTGAACTGAGGCAATTAAGTTTATTTGTTATACTTGTTTGTAATTGCACATTCTTGGAAAAATTCAAGTGCATTTTCAACATTATTAACATTATCTTCAGCAACAATCAATAAGACAAAAAAAGTGTTTAAAAATGTATCGGTATGCGATAACCAAAACATAAAAATAGACTGTTGTTGAACAGTTTGTTCTTTGTTGAAAATTTATCTCTTCTTTAGCGTCGCCATTTCACATCATCTGGGGTCGGCTCACCTTGTCACATTCGCCATGTCAGTCTGTCCTGCGTTGCGCTTTCGGTCAAGCCCAGAATTTTCAGATCCTTGTCTACAGTTGCAGCCCAAGTTGTCTGTGGTTTTCCAGGTCTTCTTATCGTACATCATGTTTTTTTTGTTGAAATTCTATTTATTAGATTTCAATTAGTTAGCCAAAGAAAAATCACCTTAAAATATTTGTATTATTTAGAATATTTTATTTATCAACGTTAGATAATTTTTGGTAATCGACAAAATATTTTACTTGAAATATATTGAACTGTTGATAAATCATTATTATTTAATTAATACAGTGGCTGTAACTTTAAAGTTCACTTGAAAGGAAGCCTTAAATTTAAAATTCCTGCAAATGATTGATTTTAAATACCAAGTTCGTTGAATTACTCGGGGAAAGAGAAGAAAAAAACTTTTTTATCTGAGGAGTGGATTGAATTTCAAAGTCAAGAGACTGGTAATACATTATTTGATTTCATTACAAACTCAAAATTTAATGAAAGTTCTGGCCCGGTTGTATTAAATTATTGAGAAGCATCGATTCTGCGGCCACGCTAAAGGTCACCGTAGTATTTTATACTTTGTGTTTTCAGCACGCTGAAATAATATTCTATTGTATGATACTTAAAAAGCCACGTGTATTTTCGTTGGAAAATTATTTCGTATTATTCATCATTGTATAGATTATACAGGATTAGTCAATATTTTGCAATATGACACATTCCTGAAAAAATGCGGAAGGTGAAAAATAAGTTATCAGCTATTATAAGCATTAAAAAGTTTCACTTATAACCTGGTGCTCTTACAACGGAGAAACTGCTTACAAAAGAAACCATTGGTATCACGTCTTAATTTGCTTTATTTATGGCTTCTTTCTTTTTCGTAGTATCAATCCGGTGGATTGGTTTGCAGCAACAGAATCTTGCATCTCGACTCCTCTTGGTCCTCCACAACCCTCCTAATAAGAGCTACAACTCATATCCTCGAACACTTGCTGCAAATATTCCCGTCTAGGGCGCACTATGCAGTTTTAGCCCTCAACCATCCCTTCCATAATGTCGTGAAGAAAACCATCATGGCGCATGATGTGACCAATCCATCGATCTAATCTCATCAGGTCAAGCTGATTAGGGCACTTTATTGTCCTGGAGGTAGTAAATGCTCTCCAAAAGCAGACGAACCTTTATGGTCAACCGCATTAGAATTTGGAAATATAGGGGAAAATACCACATTTCAGGTTTAAGAGACATCCCATGTATAAGCAAAAATTATTGCATCTCAAATATAATTTTCCAGAGATCAGCTATTACAAGCATTACAAAGTCTAACTTATAACCTGGTGCTCTTACAATGGACATAATGCTTATAAAAGAAATCATTGATATGCTAAGATTGTTATAGTAAATATGTAAAAAACACTATATATACTAGTATGTAATAAATCAATTGAATTTTTTATACAACAACAATTTAAATTAATTTTAAAAAAGGCATACATATTTTATGCTCTTATGTGGTATCCGATATACATATTATACACAGTTTTTTTTTTTTTTTTCTTAAATGACATTACAAAATAGGTATCATTTCAATGCATCATTAAAGTGGATACAACCTTAAGTGTGGCTATGTAAATTTATTGACGCATTAAGTGTCAATAACCTCACACTCAGAACTAGCGTCAGGAGACTCAAGATAAATAGTTTGACTTGTAACAACAAAAACCCTGTCATAAGTATATCATGTTTGACACAAAAACAACAAGGCATTATTGTCACAAAATCAAATGTCCAATATTTTGCATCTATCAACGCCAGCACTGAATCTGAAGCAATATTACACCAAATATGTCAATATCTTCAATTAAGCTGGTTTCAACCACTGTTCACTGCGATTCTTTCGTCTTACACGTATCCAGGGTTGAACGATGGTCTTTTCAGGCCACACTTCAGGCTCCATGAGAGACTCCAGCGAAGTCACAATGACCCTGACTTTGAAAGAAGTTGACAGCGTTTGTCTGCTTATAATCCTCCTGATGGTCATCTAAGAGGGATTGAATGTAGCGGTCGCTGCCAAGAAGCTCTGCAAGTCATCAGCTGTTGTATCCGGGTGAAGACCCCTGGCGTGAAGATACGCCATCTTCACTCCGGCAACCTTCTTCGAAGGAGCTGCAGAACCGCGGATCACCCGACGTGCTGAACGCTTTTCCCCATCAGAAGAGGCGCGACTCATATCCGAGTGGTAAACTTCCCCGAAAAGACTGCTCGTGGGAGAGAGAGAGCATCCACAGTGAGAGCATTCAGGGCCTCCAGTTCCTCGAACCACGAGCTGGAGGGACCTTTTGGGAGCCCCACTCAGAACAACAGGGGCTCCTTGCTAGCACACTCCGAGGATTTCTCTTATTGGGAAGTCTCGCTTGAAGTAACGGCTTCACCGACGGCAGGTTTGGAGTCTCTGCTGTCACAGTTGAGCGATGGCGAAACTTGGCGAGGACTAGTAACAATTTCCGCGAAGGTAGCCGGTATCTCCTTGTACTTCCTAGGCAAGCGCCTTATGCGGAAAGACGGCAGACTTGCTGGGTTGGGTGGAGAGTCCACACCAACGGACGTCGGTGTATTCTCCTTCCCGCATCCAACAGCCTTTAAGAGCCGCTCCAGCAGCAATCGGTGTTCGTCTAAGCGACGATGCATTTACGCGATGTCACAATCGCATCTGTGCGCCATCCTGTAGGTAGGATGACAAGACACGTCCGCTCGGTTTGAGTGTCGAGCGACGAATATTCCAGCCAGATCTCGTCAAAGCAATCATTTATACAACTTATCGGACATTCCTTACCTTGTTCTTCCTCAACCACTATACTTCCAGTATTCTACGCAGGAATCTGCTTCAAAATCCCACTATACGGTATTTTTGGCTTTTGGTATGATGCGAAGATTCACGGACGTAAAAAAATACAGGAACGATAAATGCACTCTGTACTGAAATTCATCTACCTTAAATAAATAAAATATATTATTGAAATTCGTTACATTCGATCTGTCCTGTATACTGTGTTGATGCCCCCCTGCGATTTGCTCGTATTCAAATCACATGATTAATTGATTTCGGAAGTCTACTGACATAGCTTATTTGTAAATTGAATTATTCGATTTTTGTGTCCCGAGCAATCGATAATAATATCAAAGTCACGTTTCGTATAATCGAATTTCAAAAAATACTCAGACCAAAGATACGATCAACTTATTGTGAGTTTTATCCATTGAGCTTATACCGGGTATCAATTGTGACCTTTCGGTATTACATTATTTATAATTATTTGCCATGTCATATCTATGCTTAATGTTTTCATATCTGTACTGTACGCCATAAATTTGGTTCTGTTGATAATAATAAAAATTAATAATAATAGTAAATAAATTTAAATCGAGCCAATAGTTTGAATAAACTATTGGCTCGATTTAAAAAGACTTGTTAATAATGTATTGATTGTCTTTATATAATATACAATTTAAAAATCAATGTGTCTATTTTTATTTTACGCACTACCATACCGTTCACCCGATTGCGATAAAACTTACAGAAGTTATTGAGTGTATGCACGTCAAGGTTATTTTATCCTGTATGCGTTTACATAACTAAAAATATATTTGAAAGCATTCTTCTTCTTCTTAGTATCAATCCGGTGGATTGGTTTGCAGCAACAAAGTCTTGCATCTCGATCTCTATTCCTCTCGATCCTCTGCAACCCTCTTTAGCTCAGCATAAAAGCTACATCTCATGTCCTCGAACACTTGCTGCAAGTACTCCCGTCTAGAGCGCCCTCTGCAGTTTCTACCCTCAACCATCCCTTCCACAATGTCGTAAAAAAAAAACTATCGCGGTGCATAATGTGACCGATCCATCGGGCTCACCTCTCTGAGATGGATCTTACTTAGTGCTTATCTTTCTTGATTATGCCGAGAAGCTCATTGTTCGTGACTCAGCATTAATAATTTCAAATTATTGTAACATTTTTCAGAATGTTAGTAAAATAATAAACGTATATTTCATTAAAAGGTTTGATCGTGTTTTTGAACGTTTATTTACCATCTGACTGGAATTATGAAATGATTGATTAATTTTCCCACTAACGTTTAAGGCTCGATCATTGCTGAAGTCGAAGGAAGTTATTATGAAAAAATAATAAAAATATTTTACTTTCACGGATTGTCAAACATAAAATGCGGTGAAAAATGACATATAATGAAGATTGATGATTATATTTATTGATTTATGGACTATGAAATAATATTCCTCTTCAAAAAAATTTGATATTTTATGCCTTTTTTCTGTGTACAAGTACATAACAATAAAAAATGTTTTTATGAAAAGTATATTACAAAATAGCATTTTTTATGTTTTAACCTAACCTCCGCAACCCTTTTCAGCTCAGCATAAGCACTACAATTCATGTCCTCGAAAACTTGCTGTAAATACTCCCGTCTAGGGCGCCCTCTACAAATTCTACCCTCAACCATCCTCTCCACAATATCGTGAAGAAGACCATCGTGGCGCATGATGTGACCAATCCATCGGGCTCGCCTCTCTGAGATGGTTCTTATTACGTGCCTATCTTCCTTGATTATCGTGAGAACCTCGTTGTTCGTGACGTGGTCTCTCCAGGAAATTCCGAGAATTCTTCTGTACGACCACATCTCAAAGGCCTCTAGTCTTTTTTTATCACTTTCAGATAAGCACCATGTCTCACAGCCGTACATTAAGATGCTCCAAACAAGTGTTTTGGCAAGTTGCTTGCGGAGCCTTAAAGTAATATTCTTTGACTCAAGAATTTTTGCTTTTTTATTGAAAGCTAGCCTTGCTTGATGTATTCGACTGTTGACTTCTCTTTTTGTTCAGCCATCCCAGGTGGTACTTCCAAGTTATACAAATTCTTTTGCATCTTTTAGGGGTACTCCTAGCATTGATATGTTAATTTTCTGCTGCTCATTGCGGCTTACTCTCGTGACTTTGGTTTTTGTGCTGTTTATCTTCATATTGTTGTTGGAATTAAATATGTTTTCCATGGATGTCAGCGTTTCGGTGAGTTCATCTTCAGTTTCATCAATCAGAGCAATGTCGTCAGCAAACCTTATCATATCAATCTTTTGGCCATGTATTTTAACCCCCTCTCTGATAAAGCATATTAATGTGTTATTTATGGGCAGCCTCCACTACTTGAGTTCTTCTGGTAAATGAAGCATTGGCCGACCCACCTGCAAGATGTACTGATGCCATGAGAAGAAGAGCGGGAGTGGCCTGTATGCGGAAGTATGAGGATAGAAGAGGATGGAGACTAATGCGAGAGGCTTACGTTCAACAGTGGGCGGATACAGGCTGATGATGATGATAATTAATGAGGTTATAATCAGTTTCTAGTTATATATATATCTCTGGTTTTTAAACTTTGTTTATCTTCTGCATGGTTAGATATAGTAAATGCTTTATTGTTTAGTAAAATACCACAGAAAAATGAAAATTGGCAAATGAGAAATTTTGTGAAAAAAACACATCAAATAACATTTACATAAACAGAGTCACTTAGATCAGCCAGAAAAAATAAAAACACCCTGCAGCTGACGGTAGGTAGTCCTAGTACGGTCTTTGGCAATCGTGATTTCAGCTACGCGGCACCAATGACCTGGAAATCGCTGCCGGAAAGCATAAGAGAACTTAAAGCGGAGGCATCCTTCAGAAGCAGACTCAAGACTCACCTTTTTATTCAGAGAGGCAAAGAAGCGCTTTTGCAATGACCATTTGGTCATAAAAAAAGCGCCATACAAATACTGATATAATAACATTGATATGTTGCCATATACTAAGTAAGACACTCGTATTTTCATTTTTCACTCCTTTTAAAGCTGCGTATGATCCCACGCACGCTGAACTATTATTGTAATAATAATGCCATATTTGAATTCGCAAACAAAAACCTACTTGGAATGGTAATATTTGTTTTTTTGCGAATGTTTATTTGTTGTTTTAATGGGGCGTCCTTGAAGGAATTCGCGCGGTCTCTCGATTGCGACTAACTCGTTGTTACAGTGAAACCAAACCGAGAACCACTTTTGAGCTTTTTGGCAATTTACTCTGACAAGTGACTCTGCACGCATTTGGTATGCTGCCATACCGTTCATTCAATTGCGAGAAAACTTTATTAAACTATTTATTGCATTTTCCTGATGCATATTTGCTTTCAATTACATTACACGGATGACACATTTTTTATTTATATTTTTATCTCACATCACACAAACAACTCACCTTTTTACAGTATTTTATTTATTTATTAATATAACAGAATATAGATAAACAAGCTTTGGCTATAATTTATGCGTAGTATTAGCGTTTGCGCACTAGGCAATTTCAATAACATATTTTTTGGTAGTACGAGGGTTATCCGTTATATAATATTCCCAGTTATTTTACACAGTTTAAAACATGTTTAATTCCGTGAATGCGTACACTTTTGGAATGTTCAGACTTTTACCTATTTTTCTACATAGTCGTCACTGAGGTCAATACATTTTTGTATTGAGTCGAAAAAATCTGGCGCCAAGCCACGCAGATACCTGCGAACAGATTCTTCCAGCTCTTCTCTATCGCCGAAATGCGTTCCACCCAGGTATTTTTTCATGTCGTTATGTTTACTTGATCAAAATAGTAAGAAAGGTGCACATATTTGCTGATGTTCGTGTGATTCATTGCAAATAAAAAGGTGAGAGATTCATATATAGGTGTTTTGATGTGCGCAGTTTACTCAAGAAAATTTAGCGTACGTTAAAATACTTTTACGCAGACAAACAATTTGCGTTGTGGTTGATGATAATTTGAAAGATCATATTTTGTGAACCGAATATTGGCCGGAATAAGCTAACACCCAGCTAACCTCATCAGGTCAAGCTGGTTAGGGCACTCTATTGTCCTGGAGGTAGTAAATGCCCTCCTAAGGCGGATGAACCTTCTGTCATGATTGCTGTTGACCATTCTTCTGAATGGTCAACGGCATTAGGATGTGGAAATAAAGGGAAAATACCACATTAAAGGTTTTAAAGACATCCCACGTATCAGCAAAAAAATGATTGCATCTCAAGTAAAATTTTCCGGAGATAAAATAGTCCCCCAATTGGATCTCCGGGTGGGGACTGCTCGAGACAAAACAACCAAGACAAATAAGAAAAACCTTCAGCCAACAAGATATGCCACCTGGAATGTTCGAACATTACTGCAGAACGGCGCCCTAGACGGGAGTATTTGCAGCAAGTATTCGAGGACATGAACTGTAGCGCTTATGCTGAGCTGAAAAGGGTTGCGGAGGACCGAGAGGAATGGAGATCGAGAAGCAAGATTCTGTTGCTGCAAACCAATCCTCCGGATTGATACTACGAAGAAGAAAATACTTCAAATCAATGAAAGTAAGAGTAAGCTATTAGTTATTTGGCCCAATTACGTAACACATTTAATTTTATAATAAATATAAATTACTTAAGTGAATAGTTAGGGAGCATTCTACGTTTTCTTTAGTATAAAAAACATTATGAGCACAAACGAATAAGTGTGAATAATTTCATAACCATTTTTATGGTTACTTAATCTTATAAATAGTGTTTTTAACTTCAATCAAGGATAGAGTGGATTCGTCCTTTATCTGTAAAGAAAAAAAAAATTGGTCGGTGAAAAACCGAGTTGATCTATTGTATTAAGCACACCTAGTTTTTGGTTGCGAGACTGCTTTTTGACTTAATGTTTGCCACGCTTCTTGGCAGCAACCGCTGCATTCAATCGCTCTTGGATTTGATGGACGTTCTCAACATCTTTCAAAGTCGGGGTCATCGCGACTTCGCTGGAGTCTCTCATGGAGCCTGAATTGTAGCCTGAGAGAAACAACGTTAAGCCCTCGATCCGTATAAGACATTAAATTGATTCATTATATTAGATTTCATCAGAAATTGGTCACATATCTGATATATGTTCTTTGATCGTGTTTTTTTTTTGGTTGGTAACAGTGAAAAAGGTTTCTAAAGACTGGTCTGAAGAGACGATGCTAAACTTTATTTCTCTCACGTGTAGTTTCTGATTAAACGAGCAGGCTGTACCCACTTGAACTTTTATTATTGTACGTGAAAATAATACATTTTTGCCTTGCAGAAAGCTCGCCGCGCAAACAATCGGGGACTCATACATATTAAACCCATCCAGACATGAAAAATGTAACGCGTAAATATTTCTGATTTAAAAGTTACGGGGTTCTTTGTTGGCGGCGAAGAAAAATACAACGACTTTTAAATACGAAAAAATATTTATTGCTAGCTGTATTTTAAAATAGTCTTTCTTACAATCGCATTGAGAGTAATGTTGTTTATATTTTTTGATATCAACTCGATATAGCTCTTTCAGGCTGATGCTGAAAAGCCTCGATAAACGATGCTTTGTATTTTATTTTTGTTTGCTCACCTGAAGTGCACATCTAATAATGTTAGCCTTAATTATATATACAATAGCATACACGGCATTTGCGTTTGCCATTTTATTTGTTTTTTTTTGATAGTTGGTCCATATCATGTTGGTTCAACTGTCAACATTAATTTCTTATTGAGCCACGATAATTTTTGGGGCGCTGATTGTTACTGTGTCCGTCATTCAGCCCGTATCCGCAACAATCTCCGTCCGACCGTTGCCCACGATACAAAATGTTGCGGTCGGGCAGGGAAACGGAAGACTTAACTTTTTTTTTAATTCTTAATAATGCAATGCAGATTTAAAGAAACATTAAACATTTGATACAAATATGTAAAATATTATCTTATTTGATATTTCATTCAACTAATCTATAACGCAAAACCTATATATTTTTTATAAAAAATAAAATATATAAATAAATAACATATTCTTCTATTCTTCCTCGTGTTGGCGATTTCCAATTGTTTCCGCCCAATATCTGGCAACATTATTAAGTCTTGATGTGTAGGTAGTCTGACACATGGAGCCAGGAATTTGTTGCTAACAATCGGAATTACGCTGCCCTTGAGCGCTTCTGATTTGATGTCTGCCATTTTGCAAAATGCATAATAAACTTACCCAACCTGACCATTTTCTTATCCATTTCCACGTATTTTGTGGAAAGTAACGTGTTAGCAAAGAAGGCAATTCGAAACTCGCTGTAGTATACTAACTTCGCAGCCTTAGACTGAGGTCTATTTGATATCTAACTGATGCACCTAGAATCATGGGAAGGCTTTCAACCACTCTATAACTAGTAGCTTTTTGCGTGCGTCCAGTAACGGGTCCCCATCTGGGTCTCCGAAAATAGGACGGGACAGGGCTTTCACCAAGCGTGACAAATGGAGCAGGATCTTAGCAGGCCTCTATAATCGCATAACAGTGACTCTTTCTGTGAAACATTTCCCACCGCTCAAGATTGTCCTTCGTTCGACCAACTCCGGTTTTAAAACAATTATACCCATCACACAATTCATATCCACCTTTTCACTCACTTTTTGCTTTATATAGAGCCAACACTCACTTTACTAACTGGCTTGAAAATGGCCATTTGACCTGGCTGAAACATGTCGTCAACAAATGTATTGTGGGATAAATTCTAAAAAATCTTTTAATTAACTTAATCTCTGACAAACAATTTGTTTTTAAATTGTTTTTAGATATGCATAAATTAATTCTCAAAACTTGGTATAATACAAAATACAAAACAGACATTTGCTATTTAAAGATACTTTTACTAAGGCTATTTTCAGAATATGTACTTAAAATTAAATTTGCAAACAAAGCAAGTTTAAAGAAGAATTCCACAAGACTCGAGAATTTGGCTTATATATATTGATGGAAGTTTTCAAACAAACCTACTGGGAATAATAATGAGTCTTTGAAAGCTGTACCAATGTTTATGAAAAATGGTTATATTCATAAATATGTATTTTAAATAAATATTTATACAAATATAAAGACTAAACAAAAAGAAATATTGATGAGAACTGTGGCATTCTTTTCTGGCTCTATAACGTGAACAAAACAACAAAAACAAAAGATACAGAGTATATATATCTCATTAAAATGTCTTGTTTATATGATATATTAAATTGTCAAATTAATATAATAATAATAATTCATTCACGTTATTCATTTATATATAAATAGGTGTATATATATACATATTAAGCTATTGTGTGGCAGTAATTTTGTAATTTTAGGGTACTTAACTAGCTGTAGTACCTGAGGCATATTTGAATATAATTTAATAAGCATTCTTAAAAAAGAACTGATACCAGTTCAATATACCCCGTGAAGGCTGGTGCTGAAAAGCCTCGATACACGATTTTTCGTCTCCTAATTTTATTCGCTCGTCGGACTCGCATATATGTTAAAAGTAACATAATATATGGCGCTTGCATGAAAAATCCTGTCATGTGAAGCGCCATAGTTTTCTAAGTGGCCACTATGTGTGTTCAGCGCAGTGACTTCCTACCACGGGCAGTCGCTGCCCGGAGGTCGAGAAATGAACAAAGTATTCTGCAATTCTAATCTCCTTTACGAGTTGATTTTGTTAGCACATCTGTGCAGTGGCCACAATTGTTCACAGGGGATTTCCACTGGATTTATCAGTTGCTAACTGATCATAGTATGAAAAAGCGCATCATCAAGGAACTTAACTCGCCTCCGGTGTGATGCGGGTGTGAGGCGGGTAAATTCTAGTCCAAAGTGTTCTAAGCCGGACAGCGGCTACCAAATTTCGCCAGTCTTCTTTAACTTAAAATAAATTACAATGTGCTTCTCGACATACATGAAAATATTGATGGATTGATTTAGTGATAAGCCCCTCCACGTACTATTCATTAAAGGTTACGTTCAACCCTTCATAAGACCCTTACAGATAAAAATAATATTATTTATATATACGGCTACTACGGTGTTTACATTGAATTAATTCCTTCAGCGTTTCGCCGAGAAAACACACTCAATCTTTGTTGGCAGATGCTCGCCATGAAATATTTATATTATTTCATAGAGACTGATGGGTATGCGCTTTATAGTGTGTACCCCATAAAACAAACTCTCCTTTGTTTGATATGTGAACAGGGAATGTGTTTGCATCGAGCACTTGCGGCGCGACCGTAAAATTCATGACTTGTACATATATAGAAATGAAATAAATTTTATAGACCGTTTTCTTTTTCGGGCTGAATAATTTTTCGATCCATAACCTCCGCACTGAAATATTAACTGGCCGTTCAGCCACTAAAGCGATCGTAATACTTTTATTGCAAAGCAATAATTTCATTGTTTTTATGGTGGAGTTTCATTGAAATATAGCAATCAATTTTTCAGGGGATAAATAGCTTCTTAAAGTAAAAAGTTTTAATGTTTTTTTGCTATTTCTGAATGCTTGATTGTAAGATTGTACAATATCGTTCAATGAGCAATTTAAAAAAAAATACAAAAAATTAAAAAAAATTAACGTTCTGCATTGTTGATATTTTCAATTTTTTTTATTTGACATATAATAACATAGTAAAGTGACTCCAGATCGCCGGGATTGTCATCTAGATGCGTGGATGAATGAGGAGCAGGTCTTTTGCCCTCGCAACCTTCTAACCTTCCTAAGCAATATTTCTCCAACACTTAATCATCATCAGCAACATCGTATTGCTCATCATCATCAGCCTATGTTGTCCAATGTGGAATGTAAGCCTCCCGCATAAGTCTCCATCCTCTTCGATCCTCTGCCTTCCGCATCCAAGCCACTCAAACTATTCTTCTTATGTCGTCAGTCCATCTTGCAGGGGGTCGGCCAATGCTTCGTTTGCCAGTTATTGGGCGTCACTTCAATACTTTTCTTCCTCATCAACCATCGTCTTTGCAACATATATGTCCTACCCATTGCCACTTGAGTGTGCCTATTCGCTGGGTAGCTTCCACTACTTTTTCTTTTGCGTTTTGGATTTTATTTTTTAGAGACACTCCGAGCATGGATCTCTCTTTAACACGCTGGGCGACTTTTATTTTATGGGTAAGACTTTCTTTGAGATTCCACGTCTCTGCAAGTTTATACATGGAGGGTGCATAGGTTAATCACCTTAGTTTTACGACATTGTGGAATATTTGCTTTAAAAATGTACTTTAGTTTTCCAATTGCTGCCCATCCTAGTTGTGTACGACTGGTGACTTACTTAAAAATTTAAAAGTCATAACATCTCCGGTACATAAAATTGGAGATTATATGTTTGAGTGCCATTTTTTACCATAGTTACCGTTTTTATTTAAATTGAATCAATCAAATCCAACATGAAATACGAGGTGACGATGACTGCCATTGCTAGAGTTGGACAAATGATGGATTACAATATTTGCAAGCACACTAACGAAACAATACATTAAGCACAATACATAGCGACAAGGAATTTAAAACAAAATAACAGATGCATAAATAAAATCTAACGAAACTGTTCTTTCTTTTAATAGAAAAAAATACGCCTGGTTCTAGAATGCAAGTAGCATGTAAAATAAAACACGAATGAGTAAAAATATTTCAGTGAGATTTCCTTCTTCTTGTCGAAATTTTTCCATTTTTTCCATTTCCGGCAATTCTTTAGTGCCTTACCATTTTCTTTCAAAAAAAAATTCCCCTCAACATAAAATACACATTTTTTTAACATAGTGAAGATATTTTTACATGAGAAAATCTTCACCAATTTAATAAAAGGTATATACTTTTTAGTTTATTTCATTAAATATTAAATTTGTTTCGTGGATAATGTCAACAAAAATTACCTTAAGCGAATCAAATAAGGTGCTTATAATGCAAT
Source organism: Glossosoma conforme (assembly GCA_022606575.1). Classification (NCBI taxonomy): domain Eukaryota; kingdom Metazoa; phylum Arthropoda; class Insecta; order Trichoptera; family Glossosomatidae; genus Glossosoma; species Glossosoma conforme. The sequence continues at coordinate 998,634 of JAGTXR010000058.1, read as the reverse complement.
TGACATCCCCCTTTTATCAAAAGCGATACGATGTCACCGGTATCGTGATCGAAACGCATGGTGAATGGATAAAGAGCAAGTCACAAATCAAAGAACTTGATGAAAGGCATTGGCGTGTATTTTAAGCACAAGACTAACAAACTGCGGTATTTTTCCCGGGCCACAAACAACGATGTGTAATTGACGGTGCCCGGGGATCACTCTGATCGCGTACTAATAGTAGCAGCACCCGAAGACTACGTGTTAGCCATTTGATGAACTAGGTGCTGTCACATGATATGTAGCAGCTTGACAAAACAAAGAAATTAACGCCTGCAAGCACCATGTCTTATGACTCCATAAATCTAAGCTTGGACTAACATTTTTATGTTTTATGCGAGTCAGACGAGCGAGTAAATATAAGAGAAAAAGGATCGCAAATCGAGACTTTTCGGCACCAGTCTGCAAGGGTTTTATTAAGTTTACATCACAAGTATTGAATGTAAAATAGTTAAAATGTTTAATTTGTACTAATATTTATCTCAGGGTATATAAAATCGGTGTCTGAAACAACAGGGTCAGATCCTGTCTGCCCAGAAGTGAGCGACGTCGATGTCATTACTCCCGGTCATCATCAGGTCATCTACTTGGACACAGCGCACACTCTAGAAGATGTGACAGGGTCTGCTCCATGTCGCAGTCACATTCAGTCAGTTCGCTGTAAAACTGCCAGGTTTTCATTTGTGTCCTCATCTTGCATACTCCGATAGTTCTGAAGTCAGTTAAGGGACCTCCATATATTCCACCGGATCGTGTCCAGGGGCTAGGTTCTCTTTCGGGGCAATCCAAGTTATTCCCCTTGGTTGCGCTTCTCCACATGTTTAGCCTTAGGGTGGCCTCAGGTATCACCAGTTCCGTTGTCGACTGTAGGAAACATCTTCTTGATTTTAGTCGTGTGGTTGTCTTTTGATACCCAAACATCTCAGAGTAAAAATCAAGTATAATAGAATATTTAAAAAGTATAAATACTATTTATTTAGCTATATAAAACAATATAACATCAAGAACTCTCGATGTAAAACATTGAAAACACTTATTCCGTAATGTTACACTCTATCTAACCAATGTCACCTTTTCCACGCACGGCGTTCGGCAAAAAACCCTCGATATTTTACGTTTTTCAAGTGTATCGTTAGAGATTGCTTCGCTATCGCCCCAAGTTGAATCAAAGATGTCTATATTTCACCGATAAACGCTCCGATAGCGCAGCCGATGGAAAATAAAGGCCCTCGGGCTAAACAATGTCAGGCCCCGCAGCGGCGCCGGCCCTGGCAAACTGATCGCTGAATCAGACGCCTGAATGCCCGATTGTATGAACGAAAATCGCGTATCGAGCCGATTCGATCGAGGAAAGTGAAAAAAGCTCGTTGGAAAAAGTCCCGTACCTAGTCGATGTTTCGATAAGAAGCTCTTGTCTGGATGCAAAAAAAAACAGACGTTTTTCATTATTTCAAACTGAGTAGTATTTGGTTATATAGTTGAAACTTATGTGAACTTAATGAATTTAATACAAATTGATTTTTGATTGATGAAACTTTTGAAAACATTGAAATGAAATAATATTTTCAATTAACGTTTTTGTAAGTGTAAATTCTATAATAATAAGAAAAGAATACATGAAAAAATACTAGAAAATGGTCACACATTGAAATTCAAAAAAATAACTTTTGTTTTTTAAGGGAGACATGATCCAGTGGTTAAAACGTTTGTTTGTCATTCAAACGTTGTTAGAAAAATTTGATCAGGGCTTGGGAGCGTCGAGCTGATCATCCGATCTCTTTATAATCGCTGATTATTGAACATCCAAATATTTTTTTGGTACTACAGCAGCAGTCTATATCAAGCTCGCGGACTCTTGCCTTGAAAGCACCCGGGAATTATATAATTTATGTTCCCATATGGACTTCATAGATGTTCTGAAATAAGGCAAAGAAAATCTGTGTTTATAGAACTGTAAAACGTTAATTTTCGTTGTCCAAACGCTCCAAATATGGAGCAAAAGTATTGAATTCAGTAATACAAAAGTATAAATATTAAAATACGACAAAAATAGTCTTAAGGCGGAGTAATTGGTCGTGGTTGATAACACTATGTATATAATTGAATTGAAGTGCATAGTTCGTGGTTCGAATCTCAGCATCTGCCATTTATTTTTCCTCGAGATTGACTGGAAAAATATCATAAAATATAATATTTGATATAGATTTATATGTATGTATCAATTTATTACATTATTAGTCTTTTTCAAAGTCGTAGTACAAAACCCGTACTTGATCTAAGCTCTAACTTTACAATCCTTAGTAAGTCGTCGCTTCATATTGAGTTCGATTGATAGTCTAATACTTCGCCAAAACCAATAGTTAGTTCAAACCAGAGTGTCGATTGCATCGCCTAGTAGGTAGATAGATGTACCTTTGACCTATTTCCTACGATAAGACCAGTGAACATCATACATTCGAGAACTATCAGGTTCTTTTCTTTACGATATTCCATGCAGGCGGTTCGATATAAGTTTTCTACAGATTGGCTGGTGCCTTTCATACTTTTTCATACAATCAATACCGAGTATTGTATGTGAAAAAAAAGTGTACCTAGATATAGGGTTTCCTTTACACGTTTAGAATATGCTTTTTGTATATACCACGGCTTCTCAAAGAAAGCAAACATATTAGTTCTAAAGATAGTGTCTGAAACATGAGCACTGAATTGTAATTTTTAGAAGACATATTTTTTTTCTAGGATTAACCTTTTTGTTACGGCTCGGTGGAATACAAATTATACTGTCAATACGGCGGGAACATTTTTTTTTTTGCATAAAACTAGTATTTGAAGCATAAATGTACTTATCTGACCTATTTTCATATATCACAATGGTTCTTCTATCCTTAAGCTATCAGATGATGCATAAAAAACTATTCTTTTTAATTAACGTTCATTATGTATTGTAACTATATACATGTAGTGGCATTAACACATGTGGTTTACAGAAAAATCGCTCCTGTGACGAAACCTAACAATATTTATTTACATGTTTTACAGATTCCTGTAAATAATACATGTTGGTTGATAAAGGGAATGACTGCAGTTTTATGTTCCTAACGTAGATGTCACAATGAGTACTGAAAGTAGCAAAACGATATATCACGGCTGCCGATGTCAACGGTCGGAGAATCTTAAACAGCATATATCGACAACGATGCAAAAGGGTCAAAATCATTATATGTATTAAAAAATGAGTATAGCAAAGCTTGCCTGTGAAAATGATTATTGATATACGCAGTTCTTTTTGATTGGTTCCCTTTCAAATATGGAAAGTGAAAAGCAGCATTTTTAGCATATCTGAAGAAAAAAACACCGATGTTTATTGAAAAAATGCATTGACAGACCGCCACACATATATTTTCTACATACTCTTACTTCGACATACAAAAATATTATGTAACATATATATGCTACAAATCTGAAACAAAAATGGCACTAGACAGATTTATAAGCTGACATTGTACATGCCTTGTCCCTATATATTACTTCTTGATTATTTACAATGCCGGCCAATCCTTCTACTACGGAAACAACATCAACACACGCAAAAGTGCAGAAGAACCTAAAACGGCTCTTCTCAGAGCCAAAACTGACAATGATGACCATCAACATTGAAGGGTTATCAGCTAGTAAAGAACTTTTACTCGCAGAATACTGCCTTGCCAACAACTGTGACATCTTATGCGTGCAAGAAACTCACCGCGGGCTTAACAACAACCGCCCCAGTGTGCCAGGTATGCGACTAGTAGCAGAAAGGCCCCATAACAAATATGGGAGTGCCGTGTTTGCACGAGAGGACCTAGCAATAATATCAACAGCCCTGACTGACACATCTGACATAGAGGTCATAACGACGGAACTGACAGCATGCACAGTCACCTCCATCTACAAACCACCAAACACACCATTTGCTTTCTCGAACCGAGCAACTTCCGATCAAAGGATACGAGATTTTTGCTAGAGACTTTAATTGTCATAGCACAAACTGGGGCTATGACAAGACAAATGAAGATGGAGAGTCTCTGGAGTGCTGGGCAGAAGCAAACAATCTGGTGCTTATACACGACGCAAAGCTCCCACCTTCATTCAACAGCGGTCACTGGAAAAGAGGCTACAACCCGGACCTAATATTCTCCACAGGTACAATTAGCCAGCAGTGCGAAAAATCGGTGTATAAGCACATACCCCCCACTCTCAACATAGACCTATTCTATGCAAGGTGTCAGCCTTACTAAATATAGGGACCGTGCCATTCAGAAGGAGGTTTAATTTTAAAAAAGCCGACTGGGATAAATTCTCAGAATCCTCGACGCCAAAATCTGGAATACCACCCCAATGCCAGAAAAACTACGACCACTTCGTGGAAACGGTAAAACAGGTGTCTCGACAGACAATCCCGAGAGGCTGCAAACGACATCACATACAGGGACTGGAGAAGGAAGCAGAGGGCTACTTGACGACTATACCCAGCTGTACGAGAAGGACCCTTTCAACTTCAATACTGTTTCTGCTGGGAATGCTTTAATGGAAGCTCTGTCAAAAAAATAAAAGAGAGAAATGGGCAGCCATGCTAAATGAGCTAGATCTTTCAAGAAATAGCCATAAGGCATGGAGATTACTTAAAACCCTGAACAGTGACCCAAAACAACCGAAACACAACCTCTCAAATATAACCGCAGACCAAATCGCCCACCAACTTCTATTAAATGGAAAGCCCACAAAAATGGTACAATGTGCTAGGAGGAACATAAAAATGAAAAATAAATCTACCGCCGAGACCGCTAATACAGGTCTGAGTGCAGCAGTCACCATTCTTGAACTCGACAAAGCAGTGAGCATAATGAAGAATGGGAAAGCCGCAGGACTGGACGACATTAGGACGGAACAAATAAAACACTTTGGACCACAGACAAAGAAATGGATTCTCCTGTTTTAAATAATTGTATCAGTACTCAACATATACCAAAAATATGGAGGAAGTCAAGAGTAATCACAATACTTAAACCCGGGAAAAGCCCAGACAACCCAAAGAATTTCCGTCCAATCTCCTTGCTCTGTCATTTGTATAAGCTGTTGGAGAGAATCCTTCTCAACCGACTAGCGCCCCTTATAGACCCGCTTCTCATCCCACAACAAGCTGGTTTCCGCCCCTGGAAAATCATGCACTGGACAGATTCTGAACCTCACACAACACATCGAAGATGGGTTTGAGAAGAGACAAATAACGGGAGCAGCCTTTGTAGACCTAACCGCTGCCTATGACACAGTCCACCACAAAACCCTTCTGCTTAAACTACAGAATATTACCCATGATGCAACTATTACTAATGTAATAGCAACTATGCTACAGAACCGTAGATTTTATGTTGATCATGAAGGTAAGCGTAGCAGATGGCGCACGAACAAAAATGGACTGCCTCAAGGAAGCGTGTTAGCGCCCTTACTGTTCAATGTCTACACAAACGACCAGCCAATACTGAACAATACCAGGTCCTTCATCTACGCAGATGACTTGGCGCTCACAGCACAAGGGGTCTCTTTCGAGGAAGTAGAAACCCAGCTTAATAACGCACTCACCACCCTCTCTTCGTACTACCACCAAAACCGACTACAGCCAAACCCAAGCAAGACCCATGTCTGCGCCTTTCATCTTAATAACAGACTTGCCAAGAGAAAGCTGCACATTACCTGGAACGACTTGGTGTTAGAGCACTGCGACACACCTAAATACCTAGGGGTCAAGCTGGATAGGACCCTCACTTATCAGAAACACTGTCAGTCTGTTAAGCAAAAAGGTGTCCACCAGAAACAACCTACTCCGAAAAGTGGCAGGTACGAAGTGGGAGCCCAACCAAACCTGATCCGCACAAGTGCTCTAGCTCTCTGTTTCTCTGCTGGCGAGTATGCTGCGCCAGTATGGGCGAGAGGTCTGCCCATACCAAGAAAGTGGATATTGCTCTGAATGAAACGTGCCGGGTGGTTACGGGGTGCCTAAGACCTACCCCAATATCAAAGCTATATCAACTCTCGGGCATTGCCCCACCAAACATACGGCGAGAAGTTACTACCAAGAAAGAACTCACCAAAGCAACCCACAACGCACTCCACCCTATGTTTGGGTACCAAAAGATAACTACACGGCTCAAATCAAGAAGAAGTTTCCTACAGTCGACAGCGGAACTGGAGATACCTGAGGCCACCCTGCGGCTGAACATGTGGAGAAGCGCAACTGAGGGAATACTTGGATTGCCCCGAAAGAGGACCTAGCCCCTGGACATGACCAAGGGTGGAATATATGGAGGTCCCTTAACAGACTTCGGACCGGAGTATGCAAGACGAGGACACAAATGAGGGCCTGGCAGTTTTACAGCGGACCGACTGAATGTGACTGCGGCGTGGAGCAGACCCTGTCACACCTTCTGGAGTGTGCGCTGTGCCCGAGTGGCTGCACCCAGGAAGACCTGATGATGGCCAGAAGTAACGCCATCGACGTCGCCCACTTCTGGGCAGACAGGATCTGACCCTGTTGTTTCCGACACGATTATATATATATATATACTTCTTGATATAGAGATCCACCTAAGAAAATAAATGGTTCCCGATGGCCTCCAGGTAGAATCCTGGGAATTGAAAAAATGGCAGCGTAGTATGTCAGGTGAATTTGAGTTTTTTTAAACAAGGTTTTTGAGCGAATGATTAGTCTAACACTCCATTAGTGAACCATTTGATCTTAAAAGGCGGCTCAATCTAACTAGTCACATGTAGAAAGCAACATATAGTGATCATGTTTTGGTTGTGGTTGAATTTTTCTTAACTTTGGTTATCGAGCGAGAACCGCACTTATGATGTGTATTTTAATATGTGTTTTTATGTCAAGATATAACTTTTAGAAGACATATCAAAAATGAGATTTTTAAGCTACTTGTTACTTAATTAAATACTTGACATAAATTTAATTGCGTTAAAAAATAATGTGAGCATTTCTAAGTTTTTTTTCTACTACGTTTCTTTTGGATCTCAGATTTCTCTAGCACCCACTAGGGAGCTGTAGCGCCCACTTTGAGAGCCTATGATCCCATACGGTTCAGACCTTTGGGGAGAATGAGCTCCTGACGCCGGTCGACTGGTTCTCTGTCACAAAAATGTAGGTAATAACACCCTTTTCTGAAGGCTAACCTTGTATTGATCCAAATATTTCCCATGCTTTAAGCGTGGATCCAAGAAATGGGTTCATATTTTCCATTTTCTGTGACACTAGACACAAAATCTTTATTTCTGCCCCACATACTCATATCTTAAAGTACAATTCATTGATGTTGCTATGTACAGCGCAATAAATTTGTATTTGTCATATTAAATAATAAAATAGTACACTCTGTAAAATCATAAGATCTCCATTTTAATTGGTAAAACTTAAAACTTAATTTCATTTAATGTAATTAAAAAAGAAACTGAATTTTTCAATGTTTTCAGCATTCACTTTAAGATCCATTATAAAAAAGATATATTTATTTATATACCTTGTTTTTACATGGATCACGTTAGATATGGCCTCTGTTTAAGACTAATTGAAATCATTTCAAATTCCTTAAAGTAACTCTTTATAACATTAAGGTTATACACTGACAATACTTGGTGAAACTGCATTTATTTTTTCATTATTAAAGATGGTCTTTAGGAAGGCCGAAACATGTAATCGTTAAAATAAATTGTGAATCAAAACTAAATATTTTTAATTTATTAATTTTTTAATTAAAATTAATTCTAAAATTATAACTTTATATGTCACATTTTATTAGTAGTTTCTTTAATTAGTTGACGATTAAAATAAAAATCTATCCAAATAAAAAGAAATACTTAAAATTTTAATTTCATTAAATAGAGTCAATTAAGTGTAAAGCCGGTCTCGCTTCCAAAAAACGAGGTGTATTATATAGATCACGTCGGTATTTCAACGATAAACAACTTCTTCTTCTATATAAAGGACAAATCCGACCTATCCTTGAATACGGCAGTTACCTTTGGATTGGAGCCCCAAAATACCTTCTAAACTTAATTGACTCAGTTCAAGAAGAGCGATTCGTTTGATAAACAACGTCTAATCTACAATCAATGGAACACAGACGTAAGGTTGGTTCTCTTAGTCTTTTCTACCGTTATTACCACGGTCGCTGCTCTTCGGAACTTAAAGAACTAATTCCTCCTGCACCCACCCACAGCCGACAAACTCGTCTTACACTTGTCGAACATCCATACACGGTTAATATATGTCGACCAAGAACTGGCAGCTTCAAAGTTCCTTCCTTAATGCCACCGGTAAGTACTTCCAGCGTCTGTGTTTCCTCCTTCCTACAATCTGGATCTCTTCAAAAACAGATAAATATACACTTGCAATCTCCCCAACCCACACACAAGCACGAACACAACACACGTTTCCCGCATGCAGCGTCCAGCCTGCCTGGCTGAGCGTCATAGAGTGCACTGGTCTTGACCGGTTGTGCTCTCCTGCATGCGTTTACATAAAAAAATAAAAATAGATACGTACTTTTTTTCTTATATGGATCACCCTGAGATGTGTTCTTTCAAAAGCTGGAAGACCGTGGTTTTGCTTTTAATGAAAGCTTCGGTATTTCTCTACATGATCCATATTAATACAAGCTTAAAAGTATTTATGCATTTAAAATGGATTTCAAAGTAAATACTACAATTATATAAAAATGTTTTTAAAATATGATTTAACATTGTTCTACGAAATGCTGTTTCATTTCTGAAGTCATTTTCTTTTGTATATGCAGCTGCTTTCCTTGTTAGCAGCAGCCATAAAAAAATATCGTTTCTGTTGTAATAAAAATACCCAACACTTGACCAGTATAATGCCCTACTAATCTTTTGTTTGATTGTTACAATATAAAAATAAAAACGCCCGATTCGTTTATTAATTTGCACGTCATTCCATGACGCCGGGTTAAGCATGCCTCTTAAATCCCACGATCGCATTATCCGAACGTGAAGTGCGTTAAATAAAGTACTAGAACACGGCATAATACCCAACATAACACTCGCGTAATGAACACGGGCACGCACGTCGTAGAAAACGCACGGAAATCTTTACGCAGATCAAATGTTGCGGGAATACCATTGTATGTTCTTCGTTCTATGGCATATCTGCACCAAAAGATCCGCTTGGGAACATACATGGTTCACGACAACCTCCAAAACAGAAGTTCTAGTACTTGAAGATACTTGCTGTAGTTTATTAACCTTGCAGCCTTAGACTGAGGTTAATTTGACATTTAACTGATGCACCTAGAATCACGGAAGACTTTCAGCCACTCTCTAACAAGTAGCTTTTTGCGAGCGTCCAGTAACGGTTCCCACCTGGGTCACAAAAACAGGACGGGACAGGGAGGATTTTCGCCAAGCGAGTGTCCTAAGATCAACGCAATCAACTAATTTAATTGAAACGCATTATTTAACTCTTTCGCATCAGTTGCCAGCATATGCCGTCATAAAACTCCCTGACCGATAACATCGGTTGACGTGATATATCGTTTTGCTACTTTCTTACAATAGTTTTTCGTGCATCATCAGTAATAAGATACAAGAACCAATGTTATATATGAAAATAGACCAGATAAGTACATTTATGCTTCAAATACTAGTTGTATAATTGACATTTTTAATTTGTATTCAAACCGAGCCGTAATGAAAGGGTTAATATGATTGAAAGTGACTGGTTAAATTAATAGTTTTATAATTAACAACTTTAATAAACTGAAATAATATTTACAAGAGTAAATACATGAAACACTCGTTTATACCGTCTCTCACAAAGAAGTTTCTCATTGATGGCTTTATTCCACATGCGTTACATAACAACAGTAAAGAGAGCTTTTAAATTCGGAAGGTACCGGAAAAGTTTTTTTTTTGTGAATGGTGAAGATTTTTATTACGAGATAAAAGGTTTTGGGTTAAATCCTGATAAAAAATCTCTTTTTTTTTCAAGAAAAATAGATATTCTTATCCTTCTACAATCCCCAGATTCTGGATTTATTCCAACTCATGAATTTGACAGAAGGTTTTTTTTGAAATAACGTTTTCATAGAACCTTAAATATAGTTAAGTCATTATGAACAATGACTTATGACTGAAAAATATACAAAATGACATAAAATGTTGAACAGTATGAAAATCCATGTGAAGTGATATCATGTAAGATTTTTAATATTAAATTATGTTTTTATTATTGAAGCAACTAAATTCGTTTAAATATTTTGTTAATAGCTTGATTTTAATATGAACCATCAACGAAAAATGACCATTAGATTAGTAAATATATTTTAGCATCGTGAAAGGCTTCATCATTTTTAATGGCAACTGATTTGTTTGGCAGTATTAAATTAATTTTATGGGCAGCATTAACATTTTTATATATGCATGTTAAAAGAGCAAACAAGAATAAGAGATGATGGATCGTATATCGAGGCTTTTCGGCATCACAATGTTTTAACTTCTATGTTCCAGATAGGTACACCCGTGCTCGTAGCCATCCATTGTTTTTGATCCCAGTTGATGCTTGTGGAGCTTCAAGCACTCAATTTGGTACAACGGCAATGTCGCTCCTAAATGGCCTACCAGCACACCTCGATCCTTTTCTTACATCCTTTTCCTCTTTTGTTGGATGGTATTGTTCTTCTTGATCTCTGTGATCTTTGACACGTGTCATCTTCTTATTCTTTTGTGTTATTTTTATTTTTTATTATTTTCTCTTTTTATTGTATATTTATGTTTACTCTGTTTCTAAATATTTGTAAAAATTGGAATTTCAATTCTGTATATAAATAAATAAATCACCCTGCCAGGATTTTATCAATTTTACCAATACAACCGTTTTGAGAGATGCGTTTTGTTGACATTTATCATTAAACTTTAACCTTATTTGCTGACGTGAATAAAAGACCCCAAACAATATTATATTTGCCTAAATATAGTATGAATATAAGTAAGAACATGGTATAATTAATAAGATCGATATTTCCCTTGTTAGGGTCAAGTTTTAGGAGCGGACAATAGATCCAGACAATATAATAGGCTAATGGGCCGAAACGTTACTGGGCCGTTAATCTGAAAAGCCGGTTTTTGTTGTCGTCTGAAGTAATAAAGTATCGGCGACTGTCCCTGAAAACCTGAAAACCAAAAGCTCTTGCTAGAATACTAATGCTTGCGTGTCACGTTTCATTAAGACACTTGTTAGAGCACATAATAATCATTTTTATTAGCGGCCGAAATAGTAGGACCACTCAAAGAGTTATTATATTGTACATTTTTATAAAAAAAATATTCAATGTTTTTTTAATTCACTTTGAGATCTATTATAAATAATAAATATTTGTTTATTTACCTTATTTTAACATGGATCGCGTTGAGTATGACCTCTGTTTATGAGACTGCGATTTTGAATAACTGCAAGCATTCTTCAATCCGTCACTGTCAAGAGTCAACTCAACTGAAGTTTCATAAACAGTGGTTATACTCAATGTGATCCATGTAAAAAACAAGGTAAATTAAATAATTATTGTTTAATTGAAATTTGATTTTAATTTAAAGCATATGGTCATCACAAACCTCCTAAAGCTCGGGCGAGTAAATTAAGCATACTTAGGACTATAGTCCTTCCAACATCCGATTCAGTGTTTTTTTAAGGAGATTGGATAATGAGGCTGACGTTTCCAAAACTTGCACATTTTTTAATCCTTTTGATGACTCAAGCCTACCGAAGGCATATATTGAGCTTAGATTTCATTAATTTTTTAATTTAAAATCAAACTTGATTGAGTTTTGAGCTGACAGAAAATGCTAGTTATTGAACAACCAAAAATATCTCTGGTATTACAGCCTAAGTCTACGAAAGTTCGCTGACTTTCACCTTGAAACTCCCGAGAAGTATCTTTGTTCCCATGTTGACCTTCAGGTATACAGGAGCTATGGGACAAAGTATAAACTAAAGACCATCTGACGTATAAATAACTTATTCTTCTATGTAAAAGACAAATACGCCTTATTAGTTTAGCGAGTCATACAGTGCATCAATTGTCCCGTGCCCCAGACGCCCCACGTCATTACCAATAAGTTGCTGAACGAATTGTCTGTGAACGACAGGTTATGACACTTCTGGATCCCTTTAAGAATTTTACAAATGGACTTTAGCAATCTCTCCGACCCACACAAAAGCACAACACATGATTACCGCATGTATTGTCCAGCCACCCTGGCCGAACATTATAGAGTGCAATACAATTGATCAGTCGTGCGCTCATGCATGAAAAAGAAAAATATTTTATCGACTGTCCCTCGTAATAATGGACTTAAACGGCCATTAAGAGTCGTAAGTACAGGGTAAGTCCAGTACTTGCGTGCGACTCACAACTTTCAGGTGAAATCAATCACAAGTGTTTTTCAGCGAACTGTGAATAATGACAATAATTTTACCTGCAAGCATTTATTTATAACCTCACTATTTCACCACATGTTGCACCAATACATGATAAATTTCTATGGGTCACCAGGCCGCAGTATGATATAAACCTAGAAGTATGTCAACGTTTTAGCACTAAAAATGGTGAAAGTTCAATGAAGTTTTAGGTAAGTCATATGTTATTTATATTCTAACGATCACAGTAAAACAGTAGATTACTTTTTTAAATGTAAATACATACAAGAGAATACCGACAGATGGTGTTGTAATTCTGAAGTTATATATGTGGAATTCTATTTCGCTTACCATAGAATATATGTCTAAGCGCTGCATGTGGGGTGTTGAACCGCCAATGTCATTGACTACAGCCCGAGATTCACGCATCATCCTTATAATTACAGGAATTTACTATGAATGAGTGGTATTGACGGGACGACTTTCGTCTTCCATCAATTTTGATAAATAGGCTATGACTGTCATTTTACGGGTGAAGGATCAAATTTACATTAACCGGGGGTATTTTGGAACTCAAAAATCGATTCAAAATATTATTTTTTTTACTCTGTCAGCTTACAACCTTTGCTCGACAAGCAAACGGTGTAGCCACTGAGCTATACCTGCTGGCAATAGAATCACGTTGAGCACTTTATTAACTGTTTTGTTTTCAATGAATATACTGGAAGACTGCGGTTTGTTTATTAATGAGAGCATAGTCCGAATCGAAATTAATTAATCTGTTCTCTATTTATATGAATGAAATGATGTATGAGACTAGATAAATAGTAAGCAGTGTAAAAGGCAATAGGAATCTTAGAATAGGAGTTGATGGGGAGCACAATAGAGTAAAATATAGGGATTTAATACTCGTGCAAATTATAATCTATAGTTTATTGAAAAGTCAGTTTGCTTCCTGATTGAAAATCTATTTGAATTCCAATCAACAGTCTTCTTTTATGTGGATAAACAGCGTTCAACGTAATCTTTATTAAAACAAAGATAAAAATATAATATTTGTCGTCAGGAAATCTGAGGTTAGACATTTCATTTAAAATATCACATTGAGTGTTTTTTCTTAAAAAAAAAATACCCTAAAAGAATACAAGCGTTTTCTACATTCAAATACATTGTTTTAAAAAGAAAAATATATAAATTTATTTAATGTTTCTGTCTTCAGATATATTCTGATATTGTAACAGCAATATTTTTCGTCTAATGAAAGGTTTATTTTTGTTTCAAAATATACATGTATGAACAATTGCTGCGCTTTTTTAAATAAAAGTTCCTCATATTTTTCCAATTTGTTTGAAGTTCCAATTTAACATCACGGCGCAAGTCAAGTAAAATACCATTAAGAACTATACATATAATGTAGTTGACGTAACTCTGAAGGGCAGATAAATAATTTATCTACATGTTTTGAGGCGAATTCCATGACGGTTGACAAAGAAACCACTTTTAATGAATATGCTCCAAATATCTTCTTCGTTTTTCACAGCCAGATTTGGTATTGTGGTTTTTGAGTTTAGCCGTGCGAAGCGAATTTTTACGCCGATATTGACCGCCATTGCAGGGGTTCTCTTCAAGATTACGCTTGGTGAAGAGCGTCCCTATACCGTCCTGTTTTTTATAGACCTAGATGGGGACCCGTTACTGGCCGCACGCAAAAAGCTACTTGTTAGAGAGTGGCTGAAGAACTTTCCGTGATTTAAAGTGCATCAGTTAGATGTCACATAGTTGACAATTTTAATCAGGACTGACCAAATCTTAGTGCAAAAAGCATCGCTGCATACCGCTTAAAAAAACATAGAACCTATATACGCTCTACTTAGAAAGGTTGTAAAGCATAACAAACAAGTATTAAAAACTGCATAATTTATTTGTCAATCTTATTTAAGAAAATTTATTCTGAGTTACACAACAAAATGAAAAAGAAAGTTATTATATAGATGAGAATTAAACAAAGAAAATATATTTGGCACAGCAGTCAGTACTGGCGGCATTGGACCCTGCGTCGCCCTAAGGCATTATTTTTTGTAGCGCCCCTAGCTTTTGTACATATTTTAAAAATATATAAGAAAGATTGGTTGCTTTCGGCGCCCCTAGCTTATTCCATGCCCAGGGGCACCGACCCACTTCGCCAATCCCTAAAACCAGCACTGACAATAGTTTGATAAAAAAATAGATAACTAAAGGTTAAAAATTTATGGAAAATGTAACAAAGGCAAACAAAGAAAAATAAACATTACACAGTTAAAGCCCATTTGTATAAAAAAAATGCATCGATAAAACCAACTGAAAAACTGAGTTACATCCAATCTGAAAAATGACTGACGGGCGACGTCACGTAGACGTCACGTAGATGGTGAATTTGGTTATTGGACACGTAGTGTGGTGCTCGAAGTGGGCACACCCTCATCCGCTCCTACAATGTGGACGATCGCCACTTGATGGAATTCATTTGACCGAGTGCCAATATGGAGGAGCGAATCTCCGTGGCAAGCCGAGTGTGAAACGCAATAAAGTAAAAATTGAACGGAACCTTTGAAACTCTTTTGTTTTATCGTCTTCCTTTCAGGATTTTTCATGAAACGTATTACTTTTTCCATATCCATTTAATGTACGTAAATATCGTAACCATGATTTAAAACTATCCAGTTTTGTAGCTCGCATTGTTCATGGCTTGTTTCAATACATTTCTTAACTTTTCGCAGCGGTTTTTGGCAAATGCAGTCAAAGATTCCCCTCCGTTGACATCGGTTGACGTGATATATCGTTTTTATACTTTCAGTACTTATTGTGAAATCTACGGTAGGAAATCGTAAGTGCAGTCATTTCCTTTATCAACCTACATGTATTTTTTACAGGAATCTGTAAAGCAAGAAAATAAATATCATAAGGTTTTGTCACAGGAGCGATTTTTCTGTAAATCGCATGTGTCAATGCCACCACATGTATGGAGTTACAATATGAACGTTTGTTAAATATAATAGTTCTTTATGCATCATCTGATAGCTAAAGGATATAAGAACCAATGTGATATATGAAAATAGGTCAGATAAGTACATTTATGCTTCAAATACTAGTTTTAAGCAAAAAAAAGGTTTGAAAAATTGACGCCGTATTGACACTATAATTTGTATTCCACCGAGCCGTAACGAAAAGGTAAGAGAGTAATCTGAAAGCATATAAAGTTTCCAACGGGTTCTAAAGCAATAGTCCCGGAAATACTCCCGCAGCTCCGCCGAGTCCATTCCCAGCCCCCGGGGGGTAAGATAAGGGGCTCGAAGAAAATGCTGCTGTAGCTTATGCTCTCTTGCGGCATCTTTGATATAGTTCATGTACCAAAAATAATCACCATTGCCTTTTGACTGACTGTAGTAAAGAATGATCCCTTGGCCGATCTCTCGCCTCGTTATTCCTCACAATGTCAAACCATCGTAACTCCCAGTATTCTGCGCAGGCATCTGCTCTCGAAGATCACTAAGCGGCTGCATTGTATTTTACTTAGTTAGATCACAAATAATACAGATGCTATATAGACAGGACTTTATTTGATCGAGAAAAGCTACGAGTTCTAGATATTGCGCACAAAATTAAAAGACGCTCCATCGTTGCCAAGGCGGGAAGCGAACTCCTTCTGCAAGCCATCGCTCTATCAGCGTTCTATGCAGGCATCTGTTTTCGAAGCCTTTTACACGGCTGCATTGGTTCTGGATGAGATGCCAAAATTCACAGCCTCAAAGATTTAAATGCTATATTATGTAAAATTGTGGACTCATTATACTAGCATATAAATTAGTAAAAATTTTATTGTTTTGCAGGTGTAGTGCACAAGAGATCGTACAACAGTGGTGGCAGTGGTGACAACAAGCTGGGCTCGAGTGGAGCAAGCACCGCTCAAGGAAGTCCGTTTGCCACACCTAATGGAACTGTGGTCATGGCTCAGACAGGTGGCACCGCCACACTACCATGCAACATCAAGAAACACAATCAAGGAGTGGTAAGAATATCGTTTTTTTTGCTCATGAACATTTAAAACATCTTTGAATTTATTATAACGTGTATGTATTGTTATCCCTCGTCTAATTAAAGCGTCTCCTGATTGTGAGATTGTCATAAGGGATGCGTGGTGGATGCATGTTGAAAAGATCGCTCGTCTAGAAGCACATTTATTTTACGTTACACAAAAAAGTCTGAAGAAATTCGGTCCTCCATCAGTTCATGCGGTTTTAGTTTTTGGTAATATATTAATTTTACATTAATTTGACATTGATTAGTTTAAGTGTTGAATTACCTGATGATAGCCTATACCAAAAACAATTTTTGGCTTTAAATATTCATTATTTTTGGTTAAAAACAAAATATAAATACATATAATTATTTTGTCTTTGAGTGAGAGCAAATTCGTTTAAATAATCAAACTCTTTTACTATTTAGTCAAACCCGCCGGCACAATCTAAATTAACCTGTTCGCATCGGTACCCGATATATGCCGTCTAAGATTCCCCTACCGTTGACTTCGGTAGCTGTGATATATCGTCTTGCTTCTTTCTTAGAATAGTTTTTTATGCATCATCTGATAGCTAAAGGATAAAAGAACCAATGTGACATATGAAAATAGACCATGTAAGTACATTTATGCTTCAAATACTAGTTTTATAATTGACAGTATAATTTGTATTCCACTGAGCCGTAATGAAAGGGTTAAATGTCAGTGACGATATGATTGTTGCAAAAATAAATAATAAATCCTCATTGTGACAGATTGCTCAATGCTATGAAATGAATAAAATATGGATTTGCATGTCCTTTTTAACTACAAAATTTAAGGCATTCGTGTTATTCAAATAAAAAGCTGAAAATATGAAACTGATTCATAAAAAAAATTAACATTGGAAAATTTAAAGATACTGACACTGATTGACAAATAAAAATGTTATACTATTTTTTTTTAAATGGAATACAATGTGAGTTATAAAAATATATACAGTAGTACCTTGAAATCCGAGTTTAATTCGTTCCGCAACCTTGCTCGTATTTCAATACTCGTAACTCAAAGCAAATTTTCCCATCGTCATAAAACACGAGCACAACATATCAAAGGCGCTTTGACAGCGAGAACACACTGATAATTAATTCTCTCACCGTGGCTGGGAGATTCACACGGGGAAGCGTGACGCGCCGTTCGTGTGCAACCGGCCGACCCGCTAAGCTGATTGCTCGTCTATCAAATTTTGCTCTTGTTTCAAAGCAAAAAATTGCTTTCTCGACGGCTCGTATCTTAGAAAACTCATATGTTGGGGCACGCGTATGTCAAGGTACCACTGTATGTCACAAGCTTGTAACTTTTTAAATGTTTTTATATTGATAGTTAGTGTTTTGTAATTTGTTTCGCAACATTCTTATCATCAGCTGGTATGCATTCACTGCTGAACGTAGGCCTTCTTCATGAGTTTCCAGCCTTCTCGATCCTATGCCTTCAGCATCCAAGCTACTACCTCTATTCTTGCAGGGGGTCTGCCAACGCTCCGATTGATAATTTTAACGCTCTAACACTTTTCTTTATGTTCATGTCCTGCCCATTGCCACATGAGTGTATTGATATCTGCTTGATATAGCTCTTTTAGGCTAATATATTGCATCTTATTTTTGTTCGCTCGCCTGACATGCGCATCTAATAATGTTAGTTTAAATTATCGAATATTGCGCAGGCGTTTGCATACGCCATTTTACTTGTTTTGACAGTTGATCCATTTCATGTTGGTACAACTGTCATCTTTAATTAAATTTTTTGCCACGACTGTCTTGGGGCGCTAGAGGTCAGTGTTCCGCAGTCGTCAATCAACTGGCGCCCGGCCATACCGGTCGGGCGTAGAAATCAAGTCTTTAAAATAAATGCGAATTGTGCTTCGAAAACAAGCTCTTTGTACTGTCGATCTGCTCCTGTATCCTGCCACCCAATAATTCGATATCCAACTTAGAGAGGAGGATATCAGTACACACTTATATAGTAGCCCTTACTACTTGAGTTGTTTTTCCGATATCCTGCTTTCAGATTCTACTTTCCGATGCATTTCTTCATGGCAGATTGGGTAACTTTTATTTTATGGGTAAAGCTTCCATATGTCTGCGATATAAATTAATTACTAGTAATAATGCATTATTTTTTGGTTAAACGCTTTAATTTTAAGACATTGCAGATTTTTTTCATTAAAAATGTAAATTTTCAACTGATACTCATCACAGTTGTTTAGACACTATGAACGAAAAAATAATTTTATGCAGCATATAAGCAAATTCGTTTGATTACTAAAGTAAAGCAACATTGAATTTGGATCAAAATTTGGATGGAACATCGCCTGTTGCACGCTGCGCGTCTCTTTATAGATGAAATGTTTCATGCCTCAGATGCGTCGGGCTAACTATCCGAGCTCTTTCAAAATGCTGATAAATAAACAGCAAATCATGTCATGGATGTTATACGACACACTCGTATTTGCTTTCTCATCCCTGGGTTTTCACCTTGAAGAACGTTAAGAACAAATATTTACAATTAGTTAGAATTCCGCTTGGAAACCACTGCACTAGGAATTTACAAATTTGGAGAGGAAATACAAGTTCTCTTATCATTTAAAATCGTAATTGATTGATGTTGATATTAATTTTATTAAATTGTTACTAAATCAAAATTTTGGGTGTATTTGTAATTCCGATAAAATTAATTAAGGCGATAGAGTAGAAAATTTAATTAAATAATAAATTACGCATTCGATGAGTTACTTGAGACTTAAAATCAATTTTGTCATTCTAAATTTATTTATAAGAATTCTACTAATTTAAAAAAAAACGGAATTCTTATCGATAAGTATTAAAATAAATAATAATTAATCGGTTAATTATGGAAAACTGATAAATATACGTTCATTAATATTTTAATGGACGTATTTGTAATTTTTTAAATTAATAGTAAGTATTTAATTAAATAATAAGTCCGAATTCTTCTGTTGCACACTTACCCTCAAAGTATCACGTTAGCTTACTAAACCAAAAATCATGCGTTCGGACCTAGACGAAGGTTGAAATACAAATATTATTTCATTAATTTACAAGTATATAAATACCTATGAACGATGGTTCCGCCGCATTTCGTCCCAGAAAATTCTTTCAACGACTCATCGGTTACGACGTCGGGTGCACTGGACGTCTGGTGCACGGGACATTTGAACAACACAAACAACTGGTGGACTGAACGTGTCGCTAACCTAACAAAACCTAACGTGTGGCTGTATCCAACTAACTTCATACAGGGTACATTGAGTTGAAGACAAGAAGGGATGTGTGCTTACGTATGCATTTCTTCCGGCTGTTGCGTGGCGTGTTCGGAAACCCTGAAGTTTTGCTCAAAATCGGTCTGTGTGTCCCCGATAAATATCTGAGAATAAGGAGGCACAGATTGTTCGCTCTCCCAAAGAGTAACACTAACCTGCCAGAGACTGTCTTCTTGGGAAAGGGATCAGACTGTGTAACCAAATGCCTTGGATGTGATGTATTTCATGTAAGGGAGGCCCAATCAAGGCATGAACTCCACGAGTTCCTTTGGAGAAATGATTTGTTGGCGTCGTCTGTTTGATGAGCATTGGGACCGTCTGTTGCTTGTCTTTATTGCTTTGTTATTACTTATAAGTACTTAATCATAAGTGCCTATATTTGTATATTAATTTTGTACTTCAGTAACGATTTGAATTTTTTTAAATTTGTAATGTTCTGTAGTGAAGAAAAAAAAATAAATACAAAAATTTAAATTGAAAAATAAATAAACCATAAATTAGTTGACCTTTTTGAAATTTATTTGCGGTTTTACTTTTTAAATATTATTTTATATTACGCATACCGTACTTATATAAAAGAGTACAGTTGTGATAAATGTACTTTATATTTTTGGCGTCACCCTAAATAGTAAATTATCTTATCACGACCATATTGATAGTATTGTGAACAAGTCTCTTAAGCTTCTAGGTTTTATCAATAGAATCACTAATGATTTTAAAAACCTGAGCTCCATCAAGGTCCTTTACTGTTCTCTGATTCGTCTGCAGCTAGAATATGCTAGCGTTATATGGTCTCCCTACTATCGAACTCATATCGACCGGATTGAATCAGTCCAACATCGCTTCTTGTCAAGAGTTGCACGACTGATCGGACTTGAGAGAGGTAGCTACTCCTATGAAGATATAGAGAGGCGACTTAATGTATCTACATTGTATTGATATATTAATCATCATCATCATCAGCCTGTGTCCGTCCACTATTGAACGTAGGCCTCCCGCATGAGTCTCCATCCTCTTCGATCCTCCGCCTTCCGCATCCAGGTCACTCCCGCTATTCTTCTTATAGGGGCTCTTGGGTGGTGATGCGCACCTACCGACTGCTATTAAAACAGCAGTTTATAGCCTTTCACAAACAACTCCACTCCCACCTGTACGTGGTGAGCCCTACATAGTCATGTCACATCAAGATTGCGGTAACCAATCCCTTTGGCGATATGACGTGATGAACTGACGGGAGAAAGGAGGGCTGAGAGAGTTATCAAAAGAACTCT
Source organism: Glossosoma conforme (assembly GCA_022606575.1). Taxonomy (NCBI): domain Eukaryota; kingdom Metazoa; phylum Arthropoda; class Insecta; order Trichoptera; family Glossosomatidae; genus Glossosoma; species Glossosoma conforme. Next base: position 977,479 of record JAGTXR010000058.1, on the reverse strand, counting down.
CCCAGCTTCAACTAGGCACGGTGTAAGCCGGCCATAAACTCGCCAAGCCGCCTGGCAAGCGTGGCGTTTTAAGCCAACAACCCCGAATGAAAACACAACAAAAGATCCGGCCCCTAGTATATTTATATGTAGAGAAAAAATAATTTATTATTAACACAGCATTTGGTGTATTTTTTCATTCGGTAAGCGCTTATTAGATTTTGTAAGAAAAAATGTTTTTCTCCCAAATTACAGTTGCTTCATTGTGTCGTTGCTCGTACTCACCATTGTTCTCTTTACTAGTTGACCATTGCATTTTTTCCGAACCAGGTCATGTTTCAATTTTATTGCAGAAAAATATATTTATTCCCAAAAACGCTGAACACATGTTGTTGTTTGGTACGCCATGCGAATATATTTTAGCTGTAATAAATAAATAACCGAAATATTTGTCAAGGAAAATACATGGACACCAGTGAAGAGAATTTGGAGTACATGTACCTGTGTATTTAGGGATATGTAATTCTGGATTCTTAACAAAATTTGAGGTACAAAAATCTACTCGGAAGTTTTCCATCGTTTTTTTTATGTAACCACATACAGGAGAATACCGACAGATGGTGATAGTACTTCTGAAGTATCATCTGTGGAATTCTATAACGCTTACCATGATTCATAAGGCTAAGCGCTGCATCTGGAGTGTTGATCCGCCAAGGTCATAGACTACAGCCCGAGATTCACGCATCAAATTTATTATTACAGGAATTTACAATGAATAGGTGGTATTCACGCGACGACTTTCGTCCACCACCAATTTTAATTAATAGGCTAAGACTTGCATTTTACGGGTGAGGGATCAAATTCACACAAAATGGGGACATTTTAGAGCTCAGAAATCGATTACAAATCCTTTTTTTTTAATCACCGTCGGGGATCGAACCCATGACCTTTGGCTTGCAAAACAGACGCTTTCACCATTGAGATATACCCGCTGACAAACATACAGTCGGTCAAGAGATTAAGGTGCTGTTTTTGACATGTTTCATACTATCTAGATGCTACAGAAGAGCATTAAATACAGCTGTCAATTTCACGGGGTGAAACTCTTCTTCATATTTAGCCACGTTGATAGTCCAGACTAATTATGCGGTAGCCTTTTGCAGGACGCTGAATAAGTTTAGAGACATTGCTCGATATTGAAATCAAGTAGATATTGAGTATGAAATAGATACCAGTTCATATCTTCTTTTAAGATGGATCACACAGAACACTATTTCACTTGATGGAAGACTTGCGATCTTTAAAAGCTTCATTAGTTCATACGTGCACAAATGTACTTACACAAACGCACGCACAAACGTGGTACGTTTATGCATGTTGAAAATAATAAAGCTTTGATAGATCGTAAAACCGCAATCTTCCATCAAGTGAAACAGTGCTCAATATGATATATGTTAAAACATGATTATATTTTTTTATCTTTATAATATTACTTCTACTACTCTTGACGAAGAAGTAATTTTTTTTTCGTCTATTTCTACTAAATTTACACGTTAAGTATTGCTTAACAATGGTTGTTTCTTGTATCAAAAAGTGCTCTATAAACAATGCTTTGATAAGTGTGCTTTAAAAGCGCAAACAAAGTACAAAACATATTTTTAAATAGAAAATATAATACAATCGAAAATCATTCTTACGAAATCTGTTTTTGACTGTAGTAGTTATAGTATCGTGCTATACCCGTTTGTAAAAATATAGCCTGCGGCGCTTCTCTAATGACCTTGAAGCACGTTACCTGCAAAGTGGTAAAAAATCATATTTTATGCAAAGACCGCGTGTACCTTATGCGGCGTGAAAACGATATTCAATTTGAATATTATTGAATGGCAAACAAAAAGTCATTAATATTTTTCCGAGGAGCTTTTTTGTCGCATCGGAAAGCTGAGCAGTTTTTTGTTGTTGTGAAGCTTTCGTTTCGGCCGAAATTGAAATTCATTGAAATAATTATTCGAGAGCTTTTTTTAACCTTAATCAATACGTATGTTTTTTTTCCATTTCGGTATCAAATTTTCTTATACATTCGAGTGATTCTTTGTATGAATAATTGTGATACTTTTTAGCAGAAGAGTATGTTATTAACTTATTTCTAATCATTATAAAAATATTACATAAAATACAACTGCTAAGCAAACATGCTCCGTATGATTTTTGGTATTAATTATATAGAGAAACAAGCAGTGAATGTGTGATTCAAACTATAGAAATTATTTATTCAAGTTTTAATGTTTTTTTATTTAAGTAAACACATTCAGGAGAATACCGAAAATTGGTGGTAGTATAATTCTGAAGTCTTATCTGTGGAATTCTATGACGCTTACCATGCTGCATATGGCTAAGCGCTGCATGCGGAGTGTTAAGCCACCAACGTCATAAACTACAGCCCGAGATTCACGCATTATCCTTATTACGACTATTACATGAGCTTACTTTGAATCGGTGGCGGCTTTCGTCTACTACCAATTTCAATTAATTGGGTATGACTGACATTTTACTGGTGAGGGATCAAATTCACACTATCCAAGGGTATTTAAGATCTCGGAAATGGATTAATTTTTTTTTAAATCTCTGTTGAGGATCGAACCCACGACCTTTGGCTTGCAAAGCAAACGCTTTGACCATTGAGCTATACTCGCCGTTACGTATGTCATATTAAGAGGTGTTATTTTATATTAATTTATTTTTATTTGAATGTATATCATTAATGGTGAATATTATTTATATATTATATTTAATATAATTATTATTAATTGTCTGTTAATTAAGCGGTTCAAAATATTTATAGTTTTAACTCGACTGATTCAAAAATGGTGCGAAATATTTTAAATAATAATGCATAAACGTGTTAAACTTATAAAAATATACTATAAAAAACAATACATAGATAATTTAATAATTAAATCATTTTATTTGTATATATTATTATCATTCTATATCCGCTCATATAACGTGAGAAAACGATCAAGTTATGTTGAAATATGTTTAATTATTTATAAAATATACTTAAAAAAATAATAAGCGTAACAAATATTTTCTGATTAGTTCTTTTGTGGCCATTGTAGTGCCTAGATCGAAATACTTACACGTGCACAATTATTGTCATAATCAAAATTTCATTCAATAGATTACTTCTTATTCTCTTACTCTAGAACCCCACGCGTTTCCTATTTACGCAATTCAAGGTGCCGGCCATCCCTCAAACCAAAGCAATATCCTGGAGTGATAACGGGTAGTGGTACATACCAGGTATGTTACCTGAATGCGGAGGACGACCGTTGCGAAGACGTTAAAGCCGGAATAGAAGTGATTGGAAATACCTTTCTCAAAATGGAAGCAACAATCTCAATTGAAAACCTACTAAACGATAAAATAAAAATAAAATATTCACAATGAATGATAATACATACTTTTAATTTTTTATGTGTAGTATGTTTCACATGTGCATTAAAGCAAGTGCTAATTTAATTCTGGTATCCACTAAATGTCACTTTAAACTGCTTTTAGAGCAATTAATTTGCGAGCGGGTATAGCTCAATGGTCAAAACGTTTGCTTTACAAGCCATAAGTCGTGGTTTCGATCCCCGACGGAGATTAAAAAAATAAAATAATAATAATTGAATCTCGGGCTTTAATCTATGACGTTGATGAAAACCTCGATATAAAATCTTTCGTCTTTTATTTCTGTTCGCTTGTCGTACATGTTTGTGTCGCCATATTGTCATTTTGGACAAGTCCGGTCACGGTTGCGACGTTAGTTATATAGATCGCCACTGCGGCGCTGTGCGACAGCCCATCGCGAGTGCCCTCAATCGTGTGCCGACGGCGGCTAGATCGCAAATATTATGTCAATGTGCTTCAGAAAAAGTGTTTGTGTTGTCAATCTGCTCCTCATTCTGCCACCACGCGACTAAATAACTACATTTTAAAGAGAGGGAGGATGTTAACACTTAACCTCGATTCTTGATTAACGAAAAACTAATTAAACTTTTATTACTGCATTCTTGTCACACATTTCATGTCACACACGCAAGATAAATTTCAGAAGAAAAATCGATTAAAAGTGGGTCAATGTGAGATGTTTGAACGTGAAAACATAATATATGATGTATGAAAAATATAGCCTGTAACACTGCGCCAGATTGTGAGATATATATAGTATATTTATGTAATACAAGGCATTATGTGGGATTGGAGATATGACGCGGAGCCGAGTAACGACCGTCAGGAGGGGAAGAGGTGGGAAGCCTGGCCATTAAGGGCGGGAGCCAGACCGAGGTGATTTACAAAATTAAGCTGAGAAATGCTTCATGAAGAAAAATCGTACCTACTGAAAGTTGTCATAAAAACGAGTTTTTCAATAAATTTTAAATTTTTTAAAATATCTTATGATGATGCACTTGTTTACCATTTGATTGAAACCTCCATCTAATTTAAGCGACTCCAGATAGCCTCCATTGAGATGCTTAGTAGATATATAAAGAACTGGTCGCCAAAGCAAAAAAACTCGTTAAGAAACATATTATCATTTTTGTAAGTAAATAGAAAAGACTGACTCAATTCGGTCATAGGCAATTTGAACGCGCACAATATTGTGTACCTCACAGCTCCCGGATGAGACTTATAGCCGGTGGCAATGACGGTCAGTGCTCTGAAACTACAAAGTAACCATTAATAGAACTGACCACACTCATATGACAGGTAGCGACAAATAAACAAAATGACACATGCAAACGCCGCGTCTAATAACTACTTAAATCTTTTAACTAAGACTCATATTTTTATATGTGCGTGTGGAGTCTTTTTGGCGCCAGCCTACAAGGGCTATTGTGAAAATCATCGTTTTCTTCGTCACTATGTAAAATTGATTCAGTTCAATTTATGACTACACCCATGCAATGTTTGTTGCCAAACATACACTCGTATGCCAAGACACTATTTGACTTAAAGTAACTAACTTAACAACCGCTCACAGAGGCGTTTCTTAAGATTTCAGTCGATGGCTGAGGTTTTCTGATTAAAGTGGTCAAATTTGCTCAATAAAATGGTTCTAATGCATTTATATTGTTACTGTCTTACAGGTGTAGCTAGTCAGGTACTCTGGTACTGCTCGTTCTTAGTATTAATGATATATTATTTGATTAGTTTGTCACGTTTTTATTAAGGTTAATATGTCTACTTAAGGATTGATGTGCTGTTATTATACTTCATACATCAATACCTCAATATACTCGTTCTCATTTGTAGGCAATATCTTGCAATGAAGTCTGAAGGTCTTCACAGTTATAAAAGAGGGACTGTCACTGTTCAAAACGTTATTTTTAACATAATTATTTTGTGTTAAACATCCAAAAGTCTTTAAAGTAATTGTTATAATCGAACTCTCTATCTTAGATGGAATCTATAAATTCATACAGTCAGGTACGTATTTTGCCACCTGTATGTTAATTGAGGGGATCAAGGTCCAAAACAACAGGTATCAAGGAATTTGCGGTGTATGAAATTTAATCTATTAATAATAATTTTATAAAAATTACTCATGTTTGTAAACTAAGGTATGAAAAGGGTCTTTTATCAAATAAATTAGTATCAACTCAACTCCGGTCTTTGGATTTATCCTCAGTGCCGGATCCTTGGTATTCTGGCATCACCATTTAAGCTGACACTGTCATTTCGGGACCGTGACCTCGGTTCCGGAACAATTACTGTTGAAGCACTCACCATTGTTGAGTTTGTCTCGCTTTCTTACAACTTTAACTGTGAATGTTACATTTTCATTCAGCCCTCATAGTCTTTGTCTCATATTCGTACTTCTTGAAATTCCACTTTAATACATTATATGTATTGTCAGAGAGATTTCGGGAGCTCAAAGGAATGATATACACGTTGTATGCTCTTCTGTAGCGCATAAAAAAACATATCTGAGCAATATATTTTCACCTCTTAAGCGACTGAAAAAAATATTTTAGTTCATCATTCCTTACAAAATCAAAATATAGTTCACCCAATATTTTACAATGATTCATTTAAAAAAACACAACTCTACTAAGGCATGTAAATAACCCTTATTATGTGATTAAATTTTGAAATAATTTTTTATTAAAGAAATAATGCATTAAAATATTTAGTTCTATTTCACGTTGATATTTAAATGATTGTACTCGTACATGTATCGGATCAAATTTGGTACATCCTAAGCAATGGCTCAGCTCGTAAAAGGCAGTCTATTATACAGGTAAGTTTCTTATAACCAAGTCATTGCTTATGTTTTATTGTTGTTTGAAATGTAAGGAGACACGTATTACATTTATTAAATCTTCAATCACAAAAAATGTGAATCACGTGAAATGAATAACATAGACACTCAACCAGAGACCATTTTACGTGATCATGTAATTTCCGAAAACATTATTACAACAGGCGATGATATAGAATTCCAGATTCACTTATCTAAATGGGAGACAATCTTCCAAAAATTTAATAATAAAAAATATGGGTCGTGATATTACGCCATTTGGAAAGCTGCTAGTCCAGGCCCCGCCATGTGTTATATGGAGCCATTATCCTTTTTCCTGTTTTAACTTTTTCAATAAACCTAATCCAGAATCGATCAAGCGCGTACCGAAAAAGACATTTGCCAATGTTTCTTTTTTGTTTTGTCCTTGTATTTTTGTAACATTTGAAAAAATGTGCGGATTAATGATAAAAAAATGTGTACCACTCTCTGAAATGTAAGAACCGAGAAAATTATTTAATTTCTTAGAATATTGATACGTAGATGAATTTATATTCTAAGCAATTAAATATACATATACTATACATAAAAATCCTTAAACGAGTCAAATCATTCAGAAAAAATATCGGCGGAAGCGGTATGCGAACCGCGGACCTTTGGAACCAACCATTTTGCCCAGGTAATTATACCGCTCGGCCACCGGCCAATTTCTTCCACCTGAGATGTCTCGTCTCTGATCTTCTATATAAGTTATCATCGTATGATACATGTCGCTATAGTATATATTCAAAGTATGTATATATTAATTTTTTATTATTCAATCAGAATGCATTTATTCACAAGCTTAACATTATTATTTCCAACAGTCTATTTACGTTTAGTAGGTTTTTTAGAATTTATATTCAGTTTTAAGTGATTATTGAAACATATTTTAATCTCAAAATGAATAAATGATTGAATTAATTAAGCAACTGTTTTTTCTTAACAGTATTTAATTCAATAAATGAGCAGTAATTATTGAGCAAACAGTCAGTAATTTATAATCATTTGGCTGTAGAAAAATATTTGAAAATGTGCTTTATCTTAGTCTAAAAATACGCTGAAGCTGTATTATTAATTTTTTTTCACATGACGGTTGCTAGTGCGTAGCATAAGTATTTTAATCCGTTTAGAATAAGAGAAAACATATTAATGGCAAACCATTTTTTTGGCATTATTTAATTCAATTAATTAGTAGTAAATATTAAGCAAACGGTCAGTAATAGATACCAAAAATATAACAAAAAACAATAATTTAGTCGTAGAAAATTATCAATCGGCGGTAGAAAAATAATCATTTCGTAAAAAATAATTATTGCATGGTAATTAATCGTATGTTACGTTAGGTTTTTATTTTATGGGTTAATTATACATTCATTTAACATTTTTTTTTCCAATATTGAACACATTTCTGGCAATTTAATTTTATAACTGACCACATTCATACTAGCACAGTGGATACTGCCAATTTATTTAGTCTACTGCCGAATGATTTTATTAACTGACAATTGATTTAACATACTGCCAAAACCTTGAATAAGTTACTGGACAAGGAAATACTGGCCAATTAATTCCCACGACAAAAGTCAATGATGAAATGGTTAAAAACTACTAAAAAAACCTCTTCGACAAGATTTTTAAAACATTCTCTGAAATATCCACGGTCATATTTTAGGATTTCAAAAAAAATAAAAAATATATAAAAATTAAAAATTTACATAGTATTTATTTTGTAGGATTAAAACATTCAAAATTAAGAAAAACGTAAAAAAAAGTGTATGTGAGTTGTTTAACATATTTGATATGGGAATATGCATTTTTAAATTTCGTATTTACAAAATATTAACTAATTAGTAAAAAATATCATTTTGCCGATATCCGTTGATTCAAAAAAAAATATTTTATTTGATTTTGAATAAGGAGGAAATCTTTCTTTTAATAGATGAAATTTATTTCAGAATTTCGAAAATTCCTTTAAGTAAATTGTGCAAATTCTGCCTTGATTGTTAATTTTACAGTTTCTCTGTGATTTTCTGGAAACGTAATGTAATAATCTCACTGCGCTTTGGAGAAGAAACGATTTTTCACGAATTCTTTAAATTTAAATCTAAATTTAATCAGAATAAAAATGTAATACTGTGCTGATGGTTTTTCAGTGACCCAAATCTTAAATAAATAGTCAAATCTAGGAACCATTATTTTGTGTAAATAAAACACTTATATTATCAATAAAATTATTTGAACAGTTGTTTTTTGTTATTGAATGTATAAATAATTGCACAATGTTAAAGAAACTAACACTTTATGTTAAAATTACTAAGCAAATGACAAAAAAAGCATAATCAGTTTTTTCGATAAGAATATGTAAATATGAGTAAATAAATAATAATGTAATTGAAATTATTTTTATAAGACCAAAAATACCGATCGAATGAATCAATATAAAAAAATCATACGTAATAGAAAGTAATAATATATTTTGTACAACCAATACTTCTTCTTCTTCGTTTCGGCGACGTCAAATTATTTTTTCCCAGTATCTGGCAACATCGACAGCTCGTGTGTTGACCAGCATTAGGTCCTGAGATGTGCAGCTTGTTGGGCACATGGAGCAGCGTCTTAGGTGTGAGGCGGTCTGCAGGTCTCCACAGTCGCACAATAGTGTCTCTCCCTGCCTACAACCAATACGATTGAATTATTTATTCTTCCATCGGCTTTGTTAAAATCCCAACTTCTTCAGAACAAATTTAAACTAATCATAAATGCAGAACATGTAATCAATGGTAAAGTGAAGTGGAAGGGAGAAGAGACGGTTGTACTATGGACGAATCGTTTAACGGATGTTTTATCGTATTATGTATACTCACCAATAACCAATGCAGCCGTATGATGAGATGCGAGAGGACATGCTTGTGTAGAATACTGGGGGTGCAATGATTTGACTTTGTGAAGAATGACGAGGTGAAAAAACAGACAAATCAGTACTTTATAATACAGTCAGTCAAGAGATGAAAGTGTACCTGTCTGGGACATATACTGATAAAGCCGCAGGAGAGCATAAACTAAAGCTGCCTCTTCTTGAAACACCCGATGCTCGTATAACGAGTTTAATACTGCGTTATTATTGAAAACATTAAGTTCTCTTAGATTTACGAATAGATCTTGATTGTATTGTATAACATAACGGTCGTGCGCTTTTACCACTGGTATGATGTTGTGTCATAGCCCAACATTTTTCCATCACATACCTCACGCGATCTTCATAATTCCTCCAATAGTCTCATCACGCAAGCCCCTCGTAGTCTCCGAAACAAATTTGTGTGTTTTTCCATATTTTTTCTATCTTCTCTAATACTCGAAAAACTACCGCCAGTTTATCCGCATACATTGTTCTACACGTATAGAGAGAGGGTGATTAAAACTTTTCGATTATGTCTTAGAGTAATACTTACGGAATAATATTTTTTATTTCTTATTATTAATAACAAGGTTAAATGGTTAATCTAACTACAATTGTTATTACACGAAAGCGAAGTTGACTTGAATTGAATTTGTTGACTTGGTGGTAAGACTGTTTGCTTAACAAAAGGTTATGGGTTCAATCCTCGACGGAGATTTTTTTTAAATGGATTTCTTAGCTTTATAAATGCCAGTATGATGTGAATTTTTATCTCTCTCTAGTATAATGATAGTTATAGCCTATTAATTAAAATTGGCATATACAATAGTCGTCTCGTGACCATCACCCATTCACAGTGAATTCCGTAGCGTCGATGACTTTCGTCTACCTCCAATTCTTATTAATAGTTACTTAATATTATAATTTTACGGGTCAGGGATCAAATTTCCTGTATTTATTTATTTTTAATTTCCTTCGGGGATCGAACTCACAATCTTCGTCTTGCTAAACAAACGCTTTGAACATTGAGAGCTATACTAGCCGGCATATTGCCACGAGTACTTTATCTAAAAATGTCTATTCAATGATTTGCAAGTTGACCTGGCTTATGCCTGTCGGGAGGTTCTTTTTTTAGGCTAACGCAATTTTATGTAGTGATTTGCGACCAAATATAGAGTCTCTTAGTCACAAGGCTAGATTTGGAAGTTCTATATACTTTCAAACTGACGCTAAAATAAAAAGTAAGCAAAATAAACAAATACATTATAGTGTGTTTTTAAGTAATGTTCGCCATATATTTATTGTAAGAGTATACTTGCCTGAAAATAGGAAGGGTTCTTCATTCATTTCACGTATCGATCTCCTCGGTCACGCCATAGTCTCCTACAAAATAGTTTGTAACTCTAATAACACGTTCTTCACAAAAATGAACATTCCTACGCCATGAATATTCCGGCAATAATTCATATTTTATGTAGTTTGCCAGAAATTGAGGTCGAACGTTGTAACGAAAAAAAAACTGTCACACTTTGAACGTTTTTTTTCTCCATCTCGAATATTCAGAGTACATAATCATACATTTGGTTTTCAGTAAATGTATCATTACAGCAAGCTGAAAAGTAATTAAGCCTTTAATTACGGCTCGGTGGAATACAAATTTCATTGTCAATTATAAAACTAGTATTTGAAGCAGAAATGTTTTATCTGGTCTATTTTCATATATCACATTGCTTCTTGTTTCTTTAAGCTAGCACACGATGCATAAAAAACTATTCTAAGAAAGTAGCAAAACTATATATCATGGCTACCGATGTCAACGTTAGGGGAATCTTACACGGCATACATCGAGTACCGATGCGAACAGGTTAAAAAATGTTTGTTTTGTACTAGGTAACCGTTTTTCTAATTAGTTTATTTTAATAAAAGCAAACTTTTCTTGGCAATATTTATTTCAACTAATGAGTAGTAATTATTTAGCAAACGGGCATTTATAAATACCTCAAAATGTATACAAAAAATAATCAATTGGCAGTAGAATACTAAAAAATTGGCAGGAAATAATTAATTAATGGTAATTAATAAAAGGTAAGGTAAGGTTAGGTTAGGTTTCCATTTTATGCGTTAATTATTCATTCCTTTAGATATTTTTTTACTAATATTGAATATATATTAACTGACCACATTCATAGTAAAAAAGTTGATACTTCTAATTTATTTAGTCTACTGCCGATTCATTTTATTTGCTGCCAATTCATTTGACTAACTGCAATAACCTTGAATTAGTTACTGAACGAACTACATTTTAAATTAATTAAAATTAAAAAATTAACTAATTCAATATATTTAGTTTTAATTCACATTTATTTATCCCTTTAGCATCGGTTATCGGCATATGCCATCATATGATTCCCCGACCGTTGACATCGGTTGACATGATATATCGTTTTTCTACTTTTTTTTTATGCATCATCTGATAGCCAAAGGAAACAAGAACCAATGTGATTTATAAAAATACACCAGATAAGTACATTTATGCTTCAAATACTAGTTTTATAATTGACAGTATAATTTGTATTCAAACCAACCCGTAATGAAAGGGTTAATAAAAATAAATATCTAATAAAGGTCCTTATATATTCTCCAAATGTCGCAAGAAAGTGAAAACTAAAACAGTAAAGCCCTTGGGCTCTCACGGTCCTAGAAATTCAGAAATTAAGCCAATAATAAGACAGCTCAAAGCATAGTATGTATAATTACATTGTTATATATTTAACTACATACCCCCAACACCCAGACTGAAGTGGCGAATCAGTTTTCTGGGATTTACTATACCTCTCACATCCAGCCCTGAAAATAAGAGACTCTAGCTCTGGCAACAAATTGCATCAGAGGATTTCATTACTCCAAAGGAAGGCCTTCCAACTGGCAAGAACCTAGACTGGTGGACCTGGAAATCCCCGAACAGATTACGGTCCGGAGTTGGTAGAACAAAGGACAACCTCGAGCGGTGGGGAATACTTCGGCAAGCAGAGTCACTGTTGTGTGACTGTGGAGACTTGCAGACCGCCTCACTCCTAATATTCTGCTCCATGTACCCAACAAGCTGCACATCTCATGATCTAATGCTGGGCAACACACGTGCTATCGCTGTTGCCAGATACTGGGCAAAAATAATTTTACGTCGCTGACACGAAGAGGAAGAAGAAATATATATCAAGCTAATAATTTGATTGTATCACTACATAAGCAAAAAGTGTTGTATCTCAGCAAGTGGCATAAAATCAGCATGAATGATTTTTTCGTTCTGTATTTTCTTGCTAGTGTATGCATAAAAACGACGCTTCCATTTGATGCGAAAGTAAAACTACTGAATATTTGTGAAAGCTCCAGCTTGTGGCTATAAGAGCGTACAAAAAGTCAAGGGATCGTGATTCGAGAAGATTCCACTAGGAAAGAAACAGTCATTTCATTATGGAACGAAAGCCTTTTCAGTCCACCAATTCCGAAACAAAATCGGCTACAGCTGGTCAAAGAAGAGAGAAAAAGACAAACAATATTTGCTCTCTAGCAAATCACTACGCAATAAAAATAAGTTTTTAAAAAAGTATATATAACTATAGTTATAATATAAGAAAATGAATATTGATTTTTAAGACACCAAACATTCAATTTATACGTCATAAGTATGACGCTTTGATGTTTCAAAGAATGATCAGGTTAAAAAGCTTAGATAGTAGACTTTACTTGACACTATAGTTGATTTTACCTAAAATGGATTTGATAAAAATATGTTTTTTTTGGATTACTCAGAAGAACATAAACAAGAGCCGCCTTTTCATTAATGAAGTGAGACGATAAAGCAAAATCTACACAACTATTTTTCCAGTATCCTTTTTATATACGAAACATGTGGTGTCTAAAATAAACAAATAGAACACTTATTTACGGATGACGTCGGAGAGCATAAAAAAGAGCTGCCTTTTTATTCAAAAATTTAAAAAATAAAGAAAAATCCACACAAGTATTTTTCAGCATCCTTATTCAAAGATGACGGCAAGCTGTTCCATCAGCTGTATTTGTTGATGACTTATCTCGAAATATCCTTTTAAAGGAAGATCCTTTATACCCAGTGTGAGTTATATTTTATTCAAGGCTTTTTTGAGTGTTTGTTAATAAGCATTTTTAAGAGGATCCTGCGATTGACCCGACGCTTCTGTCGCCTAAGCTGTTTGGTCCCAAAGGGCGACCAAACAGCATGACGTATAGCGGTAAGCCATCCTTTAAATCTATAGCTTCATATAAACTATGTTAGAGATATTTATATCACAGCCAGGCTAACTTTTGTGTTTTTTTCGAACGTATTTTTTTTTATAAATATTATTTTCGATTAGAGCGGAAACTTGTAAAACAAGAAGTTAATTCTAAGCCACCATTTTCATGCAGTAAAAGTTGTTCAGGAAATATAATAATACGAGCTTTGAAAAGACCAAGCTATGAATAATCTTCAAAAATCTTGCGTTCAGAACTTTCGCACTCTTTGAAGGACAAAATTCCGCTCTCTTTCCTTCAGAAATTATTAAAAAGAAGCCAGGAAAATCATAAATTTGAATGGAAAATTCATTAAAATGAAGGAAAAATTTCATCTCAGTGGACAAAAAAACATGTCAGAAAATCATTTATATTGAAAATGGTCATAAAAATTCATGATAACTGGCTGAAACGGAGAGCTCTTTTGGCCAAAGTTTATTTTCAGTTTAGTTAAAATTTCAATATTTTCTTCGGCATAATAAAAGGAACGCATTCGTGTCCCTTACGCAAGTATAAGCGTTAAATCCCCTAAAACCCACCATTCACTGTAAGGTTTTTTTTAAAGGAAAACATTTTATTTTAAATTCAATTCAAAGTCTTTTTATTTTAGATTTATACGTAAAACAAATGTATTTTTTATGCACACAGTTGCAAAAAGTATAAATATGTTTTATTTTATGTATGCAGGAGAATACCGACAGATAGTGATAGAAATTCTGAAGTCTCATCTGTGGAATTCTATGACGCAAGCTATGGTGCATACGGCTAAGCGCTGCATGTAGAGTGTTGATCCGCCAACGTCATAGACTACAGCCCGAGATTCACGCATCATCCTTATTATGACAGGAATTTACTATGAATAGGTGGTCTTCACGAGACGACTTTCGTCTACCACCAATTTTAATTAATAATATATGAACGGCATTTTACGGGTGAGGGATTAAATTCACACCAACGGTATTTTAGAGCTCAGAAATCGATTAAAATTTTTTTTTAAATCTCCCTCGGAGATTGAACCCATGACTTTTGGTAAAGAAAACGCTTTGACCATTGAGCTATACCCGCCGGTTAAAGCTATACCTGCTGCTTGTGATGATTTAGTATAGTATTTGATATCCAATAGAAATGCCTAAGTACTGCATACGGCAACATATATGCTGTTCAAGTTGGGGAAATCGCAATAGAACATTGATTTCATCATCATCATCATAAGGCTGTGTCCGTCCACTGTTGAACGTAGGCTTCCCGCATGAGTTTCCATCCTCTTCGATCCTTACCCTTTAGCATTAAAACCACTTCCGCTATTCTTCTGAGATCCATTATAAATAATAAATATTTATTTTTTTACATTATTTTTACAAGAATGTCATTGGATCATCATCATCATCATCATCAGCCTGTGTCCATCCACTGTTGAAAGTAGGCCTCCCGCATGAGTCTCCATCTCCGCCTTCCGCATCCAGGTCACTCCCGCCATTCTTCTTATATCGTCAGTCCATCTTGTTGTAGGGGGTCGGCCAATGCTTCGTTTGCCAGTTCTTGGGTGCCATTCCAATACTTTTCTTCCCCATCGACCGTCGTCTCTTCGACAGATATGTCTTGCCCATTGCCACTTGAGTGTGCCTATTCGTTGGGTAGCATCCACTACTGGAGTTCTTCTACGTATTTCCTCGTTTCGGATTCTATTTTTTAGCGACACTCCGAGCATGGATCTCTCCATAGCACGCTGGGTGACTTTTATTTTATGGGTAAGACTTGCTGTCAGATTCCACGTCTCTGCGCCAAAAGTTAATACAGGGAGGATGCATTGGTTAAACGCCTTAGTTGTAAGACATTGCGGAATTTTCGCTTTAAAAATGTACTTCAGTTTTCCAAATGCTGCCCATCCCAGTTGTATGCGCCTGTCGATTTCTTTTGAGAAATTATTTCGCCTTAGTTGTATTACTTGTCCCAGATAGGTAAAGTCGTTAACAACCTCTATTTCCGTTCCTCCAATGGAAATAGGATCAAAGGTCTGTGAAATATGACTATGCGAAATATGTCATTAGATATGGCCTTCATTTATTAGACTGCAGTTCCGACTTACTCGTATTCTCTTAAATAGACGCCATATCTAACGTGATCCGTGGAATGGATAATGTCTTGAGCTGGAAAAAATGTTAATGGTATTAGTAGTTCTGACAGTTTGTCTCCCAGAATTTGTTTAAATTTTTTTTTTTCTCAAACTCTAAGAATGACACTGTTGTGTTTGCCCTTTTTTAGAAGTAATTTTTTTTCATATATATTATAGTAAAAATCTCAAAATGTATGGAGTTATACATTCTTCCAACTAGAACTCTCCAGATAACATTTTTTACTGTAATATCCTATCGCTATCGCCTTCCCCTCTTTGTATGTAAACTGCGCAGTCGTAAGAGCCTCATTATTGTAATGAACTTTCAGCCTTTCCCACTGAAACGTCCTGAAAAATTCTGCGCTCGCTTCATTTGTACCCATTCGAGTTACATTCGGCTTCCACTCGGGTATTTTCTTCCGGTTCTTGTCCGGGTGTTACATTTATTATGTAACTTTTAATAAGGATAACCTAGTGCTAACAACACGATGTTACATTGAAAATAATAAGGTTATTGAAATTTTTTACGGTATATGGATTTTTTTTAATTTTTATTAGAATATTATTTTATTATTTCAATATTCTAATCTACTTTTATAGATCATTGACTATATTACAATATTATTATTAATTAAATATATATATACTAAACATAAAATTCTTCTTTCAACGCGTCAATCCAAACAAAAAAATAACGGCAGAAGCGGGATGCGAACCGCGGAATATTATTATTAATTAAGTAATAATATTAAGCTTGTAAATAAATGATGACTGATTGAATAATAAAAAATAAAATTTTACATACTTTGAATATATACTATAGCGACATCTATCGTACGATGATAACAATGATATAAATACTAGTTTCAACGTGAGTCGGTCCAGGCATAGCAATAGCCCAGTTGGCTGAGCGGTATGAATACCTGGGCATAGTTGGTTTCCATGGTCCGCGGTTCGCATCTCGCTTCTGCCGTTATTTTTGAACTTGGATTGACGCGTTGAAAAAAGAATTTTATGTATAGTATATGTATATTTAATTAATATTTTTTTACGGTAGTTTATGTGTATATATATAATCGTGTCGGAAACAACAGGGTCAGATCCTGTCTGCCCAGAAGTGGGCGACGTCGATGGCGTTACTTCTGGCCATCATCAGGTCTTCCTGGGTGCAGCTATTCGGGCACAGCGTACACTCCAGAAGGTGTGACAGGGTCTGCTCCACGCCGCAGTCACATTCAGTCGGTCCGCTGTAAAACTGCCAGGCCCAGTTTATGTGTGCCTGAATATTAACGTGCAAAATATTATATTTATAATGATACTGAAATATGGAATAAATTGGATTGCGATTTATTGCAAAATTTTGCACAGAGATAGCTCATTGGTGTCAATTTTAATGTTTCTTAAAAATATAAATATAATATTTTATTTATAAATATAGTGGTGATTATATTTTTAGGACAAGACATTGAAAATCAAAACTTATAGAAAACTGAGTGGTTGCAATTCATCTTGACCATATGTTCCAGATACGAGAAGAATACGAAAGAATAATAGTTAGATACGTCAACTTACATCCGTGGTCTTTTTATATATCTGATATAATTAATTGTATCGCACCACCAAACATAAGACTCAAAATCATATGCGCCGAAGAAATGCGTAAGGAAATCAACCACCTATCCCACTGCTTGTATGATCAGATACCCCCAACACGCAGACTGAAGTCGCGAAGCAGCTTTCTGAAATCCATACAACCTCTCACATCCGGCCCTGAGAATGAGAGACTCCAGCTCTGGCAACAAGTCGCATCAGAGGATTTCATTAGACCAAAGGAAGAACTCGCAACTGGCAAGAATCTTGACTGGCAGTCATAATAATCCCTGAACAGATTAAGACGGGAGTTGGTAGAACAAAGGACAACCTCGAGCGGTGGGGAATGCTTCGGCAAGAAGAGTATTGTATGACTGTGGAGACCTGTAGACCGCCTCACACCTAAGATCTTGCTTCATGCGCCCAACAAGCTGCGCATCTCTAGACCTAATGCTGGACAACACACGGGCTATCGATGTTGCCAGATATTGGGCAGAAATAATTCAACGTCGCTGCCACGAAGAAAAAAAAGATGATGATTTATTAAATAAAACTTTGAATTTCAATTTGTGTAATTATCATTTCATTACATTGGAAATGATATTTTACGTTAATTAGTGTAAGGAATTTATTTGCACAATAATCTGATATAATGACTGTTCACTAATTAAAATGTTAATGCTATTAATAATCGAAGTGTGATTCGAGTTTGCATAGCGGCCGATATAAAGCCATGAAAGCCAATATTAATCCTATACTCTGAAATTAAATATAACGTATCATTAGCCGGAACGTAGAATATTAGCAAAATTAATAGATATAAAATTTATAGAAAATGGTAATTTTGTATGATGGAGTTTTGTAGAAAAAATAGTTGCGCGAATTATATTGCAAATTAAACATAAGGTTGTATTATGGAAATTACACAAAGTTTAATAAATAAAATTCGCCACATTAAATTAGTTTTTGGTAGTTCCTAAAAATAAATTTCAGTACTCTAATATATACTCGTACAAACATTGATCGCTGTTCAAATCCCGACATCTGCCGTTTATTTTTCTTGGAGTGCTTAGACAATAAATTGAATGAATAATGATCACCATATTAAATTGGTTTTTGGTATATTCTTTTATTAAATTCGCTTTTCGATTCTTACCGTCTGCCGTTTATTATTCTCAAATTCATTAATAAGATAAATGTCATATAGGACAGTGGTTAATGTGTATTTGTATGTAGGTATCAATTGTTGATAAAAAAAAACGTTTTGACCTCTGTAACCTTGCGCGATATTTCGACGTTGTTCTTAATGTAACAAAAGCAAGTTTTTCCTTTTTCAGTATTCCCAAAAAAAAGCAGAAACTCATTTATACGCATACTCGTACCTGTACGACTCAACTAATTAATGATTCCTAATTGATATCTGCCATTCTGCAGAATCCATTTCGTGACCTTACCATTCCTCATCCATTCCTACGTATTTCGTGGTTAGAAACGTGTTACCAAATAAGACAATTCAAAACTCGCTGTCGTATACCAATTTCACAACCTTATACTGAGGTCTATTTGACATCTAACAGATGCACTTAAAATCACAGGAAGGCTTTCAGCCACTCTCTAATAAATATTGTAGCTTTTTGCGTGCGCCAGTAATGGGTCCCCATCTGGGTCTCTAAAAACAGGACGGGACATGGACGGTTTCACAAAGCAGGACTCATAAAACAGTTTGTTATTATTATAAATTACTACTTCTGATAATTTGTTACAGTCTGTCTTTTTACAATTAAGATTTGTAACTAAAATTAAGCTAATTCTAAGAATTCCTACAAGCATATGATAATTTCTCCGACATTCTCATTACTTTATGATTGCCCATCGCGTAATATGAATGTCGAGAAATTTTCCTTTAGAATGTCGGCTAAACATATTTCCTCCATTCATATACTGGATTTACAAATGAAATCCGCCGGGACGCGGATATATAAGTCTGCCCGTGGAACACGTACATACGCCAGCGTATGATATACGTCTAAATTCCCAGTCTGCCGGGTAGGGTAGTTCAGTGGAAAAACGCTAAGCCGTCATGCGAGCAATCCTAAATTCAAAATCCTAGAAAAAAAAAAAAACGTTAGTTCAAAACATATATATTCAAATATTTATCCTCCTAAAAACAATCTGAATATCTTAAAGAAACATATCAATACTCTAATACTTGCAATCTTATCAATATTATCCGCATACAGCGTTAAGCCGTCCTGTCTGAGCCACATTAAGTTTACTAGTTTCAACATGTTGTGATCTGCTCAACACGTTTCTTCTTCTTCTTTTTCCTGGCCTAATCCCATTTACTTGGAGTCGGCTCTTCTAATAACATTTTTCCAAGATGCTCGATCGAAGATAAGCTCGCTGTCGACTCCAAGACGTTCCATGTCCTTCTTGACTGTCTTGAGCCATGTTGCAGGACGCCGACCCGGTCCCATCCTTCCCACCTCCAGCTGCAGGGCTGCGTTCACAATGTGTGTGCTATCCCGCCTACACACATGTCCATACCAGCGCAGGCAGCTTTCTGTCGCTTTGTCCACAATGGGGGCTATTTTGAGGCTCCCTCTGATGTACTCGTTTTTCACTTTGTCAAGCATAGTCACCCCGGCCGCCCACCTTAACATCCTCATTTCTGCTACGTGCAGCTTCTGCTCAACACGTATTTTTGCATATTCGTTTCATATCTAGAACACACAGTCACCACATATTGCCGTCATTCAGTTTTGTCAATTTCTGTGCCTCGTACCAAGATATATCTGCACCCGAAGGTCTTCCTGGGAATATACATGGTTCCCGACGACTTCCGGAATAGAAGCAAGAGGACTTGAAGGGACGCCAGTTAAAATATTTAAGGCATGCTTCCGAATGATTTTTTAATCGTTTTTTACGCGATGATTATCCCTTCACTCTTAATATCACTATTAATTGAAAAAAGTTCAATTTCAGCATCAAATTTTTTAAATAGATCCAAATTATGATGGATTATTTTGGGAAAAAAATCAATACTTTTGTGATTATAATTGATTTTTGCGTTATTACGAGTAACTCGACCTTAACAGACATATAATATTTTTAAAGAAGTGTTGTTGCAAAATTTAATTGTAAAATATTTCTTACTTTTTAGTGGTGTTCTTTTGTATATTTATTAAGAAAGCTTCTCGACTTGATAATAATTTCGTATGGAAAATATTTCCTGAAAACGATGTTTAAGGGCCTTGCAAGAGTTCTTTTTCAGGAGCGCTTACTATAAACGTACAAAGATAGTTTATTTGACTAGCAAAAAAGACGAACTATCTTGGGTATATAACGAGTACATTGTCTTCCATTACTCTATGGAAAAGTGTTTTGACCATAAAGTATGTCCAGGGACATCTAAAATATGCATTTTTAAACCAAACTCTAAGATATTTTTTTATGAATTCCGTAACACTTTGTTTTTAAAGATGGAAAGCTGCACTTGAAAGGTGAATTTGTCAACTTTTTAGGACAAAATCCTTGCAAATTTGCAATTTTTATTATTTTCTATGACAGGCATTAAATAAACGAGATTTTTTTTTATTGGCAAGTTCTAGAAATTATTTTTAGAAATATTAAATATTACTAGTAGGTAAGTGACACAGTGATTTTTCTGACAAGTGGCTAGACGAGTGCTCGGTTATGGAGGCGTCGAAGTGGAGAGAAAAGAGATCTGGTCCGTATGGTCGTCTGCTTATATAGAGCCAGCTCGACTCCCACCTTCATCGGTGGAATACTACTTGAAGCGACCTCTAAAGACGGCGATTCTATTGACGTATTAGGCAAGATTATTAGACAAGCAAAGATAGCGAAATCGGTACAATTGATAAAACAGAAGTCCGCCACATATATGTGTGTAATAAACAATTCGTTTAAGAGTTAAGCCAGAAAGGGTTAATTATATTTTCACATAAGTTACCTCTTCCACACGCGCAATTCATCATATTTATTTACTGCTTGAAGCGTTTAGTATTGTGACTGTTTGTTCCGCGACGTGTTAAAATGCTAATTCCCCTGCAAACGGGCGGGACTTTTGCGGTACGAATTATTTCGCGCGAAACAGAGTCTCCCATTTTTGGGGTAAATGATAATATTATAAATTCGCGGAACTGAATGCGGTCCTGGCAAATACTTGAACGAGGGACACGTAAAAAAACATTAATATAATAATTTAAAAAAATCAAATGCGTTCCAAATATGGATTTTTAAACTCAGGAACGTAAATATCAGAAATAAAAATGAGTTATTCAAGAATAAATTCAATACTCTGATTTTTGTAAGTGTCTTTAAAAATATATTTTTTGAATGCTTTCATAAACATATATATTTCCGCTTACGATTTAAGTGTAAGTAATCACGTTCGTCACGTGTCCGCGTGGCGTTTGGTATGGCGTTTCTCCGGCCGGACGAGAGTTAACTGACAACTGCCGGAACACTGCGACATGCAGCGCCGCCAAGACAATCACGGCAAAAAAGCAAATTAAAAATGACAGTTGAACCAACATGGAATGGAGCAACTGTTATTACAAATAAAATGGCGCATGCAAACTCCGTGTAATTTTATATAAAACTAAAAATAACATTATTAGGTGTGCATGTCAGGCGAGCGAACAAAAATAAAAGACAAAATATCGTTTTTCGAAGCTTTTCGGCATCACCCTAAAAGAGCTAAACCAAGCTGATAGCAATGTGCAAGTTATATTTATGTGTATTTTTAAATTCGTACTTAATACATAAACCTATATTTAAGAAATAATTACACAGTAAAATATTACACTAAGCATTCTGTAAAGATGAATCATATTAATTCATAAATAAATAAATTTACTGATTTTTATATTTACTTAATTTTGTTTTGGATTATTGTTAAAGTCCAATTGACAATTGCGTCAAAAACGTAATATAATAGAAATTTTGAATTCTTAAACAATAAATTTTCTGTTTCTAAAATATATTTAAAATGTTTTTCTATTGTCCCGTGTATCTCGGCCTAATGTACCTAACGTTCGTATAATTTAGTTGTCACCGCGCAAAATGGCGTGTAAAAAAAAAGTGTGTTGGCAACACTGCTCACCGTTCCCGCCATTTCGGGCAGCTGTCATGTCTAATGACGCCGCCCATTTATTCTGCGCTAAAAATGTCGGCGCGCGAGATTTATTTATGAATTAGGATTTCTTATACAAGGCCCGAGAATTATTATCATGGACACAATAGGACTGTTCATCAAAAACGCGATATTAATTGACGGGTGTGAATTATAGTCTTGGAGAGTGGGTCTTTGCGTTGATTAATTGACGTATCAAATCTTCTATTAATAAGCCCAGTCAAACGCGTAGGATCCGCTTATACATTTCAACATCATTTTATACTATGATAATAAATTAAATTAACTATTTTTGGATGATATTTTTGTTATAGATGTAAAAAATGATATCAAGAAAATGTTTTTAGACAGAAATACTTAAAATTAATTTGATATCATAAAGGCATCGTCAAAATGTGATTTTGTTGTTGATAAGTAAATGAAATGGCTATTTTAAGAATTTTATCACGTTTTTGATTTAAAAAAGATTATTCGGATTTTAGATTACTTATTGGATTATAACATAAAAAACTTATAAAGAAAAATATAATTTATAAATAGAAACATCTCAGATAGGCGAGCCCGATGGATTATTCACATTATACGCCATGATGGACTTCTTCACGACATTGTGGATAGGATGGTCGAGGGGATAAACTTCAGAGGGCGGCCTAGGCGGGAGTATTTGCAACAAGTATTCCAGGACATGAGTTGCAGCTCTTATACTGAGCTAAAGGGGTTGCAGAAGATCTGAAAGGGTGGACCTTGAGATGCAAGATTTTGTTGTTGCAAACCAATCCATCGGATTAATACTACTACTAATACGAAGAAGAAGAAGACGAAGAAGAAAAAATTAGCCTAAAATAAATAAAATGATGAATACGTCGTGAGTTTATGTAGTATATTTAATATTGAAAAAGTAAAATAATTTTATAATCTAGAACGTCTTTATTCACAAATATAATTATAACAAAACAGAAAAAAAAAATATATGAAGAGAGCATAGCCATTTAAAAAACACGTAATTTATAAGTATAATATATTTTAAATTAACTTTTAATGTATGATGTGACACGTGGCAAGAAGAGAGGTGCCTACGTAGAATACTTGCGGTACAATGGTTCGACGTTGTGTAGAAATATGAGGTGAGGTTGCGGATAAGACAGTCTATATACTACAGTTGGTTAATTGACGAAATTTTACCTAGCTGGAACTTATATTTTATACTGTAGGAGAGCATAAACTGCACCATACGTTTCTTCAGACCCTCAGGCTTTAGAAAGCCGTCGAGAAGTATATATATATATAATGTACTAGGAAGAGCTCAATGAAACAGGTCTGGTATAAGACGAAAATTATAGTGGCTGATTTGTCGACAGTTTGTAACGAACATTTGCATAAGACTAAAATGTATGAAGTCAATTCCAAAGTGATTTTTCTTATAGCGTTTGCGACGATTTTGTGTATAATTCTTCCCTTCTATAGTGTCCATTTAGGGTTCTTAGAACCAAATGCTCTAGCTTCGGAAACGTCGAGATTATCATCCGATCTTTTTAACAATGCCGATTACAAAATACCCAAATCTGTATTTTTAAGTTCCCTACCTTCTGTATGGGTTCATCGAGAGCCATCTGCAGGTATATTTTCAGATGCACCTTTTGATGTGAGAATTCTGGGGGTAATGCATGCACTTTGGCTGTTAACATATCTGTGTGGTGGTTATTTTTGTTGATCATATGCTTAGAGATGGAATGAACATAGCGATAAGAAGTGGAATAAAACCATAACTACTTGCATGAACATAAAATGCTTTAGTAGTCAATAATGATGTTTTTTTTATTACATGTCTGAAAAATTAAAGCTAGTTTAGATATTATAATATGGATATGGAAAAAAATAGTCAAATTATGCTTCCGGGTTGTGTATTATGTTGTTTATGGGAAGTTAATATAATCATTTAAATCCTGATAATATACTGAAATAGCTGCGAGATAGTTGCTTTATATAATACGAGTATGTGTTAAAACCACCCTTCATCCGCCTGAAGAAACGCCACAGTACATTCCGGCGATACATTAAGGACTGCCACCAAAAACGCCCAGCATATGGCAAAAGTCCCAGCCCTCTAGGTTCAACATGGGCAAAAAACCGCCCTCCAGTCGGGTGGGCGGATTAGATTAATTACCGCAGGCGGCTTTGGAAAAAGGAGCCGTAAATAAGCCGCCCGCAAGAGGGATCCTTCCGAGGCCCTACGAAGACTTTTTCATCTTGTTTGATTTTTCAAGCGATTATGATCGTTATTCTCAATGCAATGTACTAAATATTGGATCTTGCTTGTAATATTTTACGATTGATAAGATAAAGACACATTCTATCGTCTTAGTTTTTTAGAATATATGACAACTGACAGATCTTTGTGACGACCATATGGTTCGTTGGGGAGCGAACATTGTATGATGATTTCATCGATTTTCGCACAGCGCTTACGCTGATATGCGATATTGTTTCCTATTTCGAATATTTCGCGAATAAGTAGGTTAAGGTTTGAATACCATTATTTATTGAAATCAATTATTGTTTTGTACTTATGCGTAGATCGCTTGAGTGGATTTATTAAGTAGGTCGTGCATGATTTACTTACTCCGTTTCGTATGTAACACATGTTATGACCATCTTAGAAATAAGATCTAATAATAGTTTATCCACCAAGTCCTTTTATTAGAACTAACGCGTACCAACAAGTTTTTTAAGTAGCTACTTATTAAGAAAACTTACTACCTACTTAACGGGTGAGGGATAAAATTCACACCAACTAGGGGTATTTTAGAGGGTATAAAAATAAGAGACAAAAGATCTTTTTTCGAGGCTTTTTGGCATCGGCCTAGAGAAGCTATATCAAGCTGATATCAATACATACTCAATGAAAGCTTAATTAGTTTTTTACATGTACGTTTAGTATACGAAGGAATGTTTATAAATACGTGAAATGGGGGATTAAAAGTTGAAATAAATTTTAAGTTTTATTATTCTTTTTCGAATTAAACACCTGCTACCTAAATAAATTTTTATTATCTTTAATTAACCTATGTTTACCTTCGAAATATGTGTTAAAATCCTCCTCTCTCTCAAAGAGGTTATTATTCCGTTGCGTGAAGACAGGATTAGGAACACATGAATAACAGACTTTTTCAAAAGCACATTGACATATATTGAGGATAAATTTTACAAGCTTCCGGCCTAGGCGGAATGACATGCCGGCCGGCCGTACTGCGACCTTCTCAGCCGTCAGCACACCACTGACCCGTTCGGCCCGTCACCAGCGCCGTAAGTGGCGATGTATATAACTAACACACAAGTGAGCGAAATTGTCAATATGCCAATATGGCGACACAGTAATGTATGACAAGCGAACAGAAATACGAGACGAAAGATTGTATATCGAGGTTTTCGGTACCAGTCAGCAAGGGCTACATCATGCTGATGTCAGTGTTCTATCGTTGTCTACAAAGTACGTTGAAACTGTATCACTTGTGCATCACATAATGCTTGTTATTAATACATAGCATTAGTCTGTTTATTCGTTTACTATAGGAGATACTGTACATGATTTGGGGGATAGTTCTCTATGTGTCTGTATGCAAAGTCTTTGTGCGTGTTTAATACTGCCTGATTATATTAATTTATACAAACTGAAGTACAGGCTTTGCAAATTGTATATAAATTCATTTTAACATAATGATAAGCTTAATAGCAGTGAACTATTGATTAAAATTGAATTTAATCAGTTTTACACACAGTACATACTTTTATCACTTACGAGTTTAAAGCGACTGGTAGAGTAAAATGTTGATGGTTTATGTCTTTTATGTGTATCGATTTCGTTTAGAATATGTCATAAATATATTTTATCTTCTTTGCAGTATTCATCCTGAGTATTTGTTAACAGTAAAAAAAATATGCATCTCGTTCTCCACTTCGTCATATCTTCTGAATTTTTAGCTGAACAAATATAACTCAGTAAATATAATATATAACACTGATATCAGCGTGATATAGCCCTTACTGACTAGTACCGAAAACTTCAATATACAATCATTTGTCTATTATTTTTGTTCGCTCACCTAACATTCACATAAATAATGTTAGTTTTAATTATATAATACTACACGGTGTTTGCATACGCTATTTTATTTGTTACGGAAGTTGCTCCGTTTTTGTGTTGGTGCAACTGTCATCTTTAATTTTCTTTTTTGCCGCGACTGTCTTGGCGGCGCTAGATGTCAGAGTGCTCCGTCAGTTGGCAACTCGCTCGCTATGGCGAACGCCATACCTGTCGCGTATCTTATAATATAATCGCGAGTTGTGAACCAAAAACAAGTTTTTTTGCTTGAGAATCAGCTAATGTATCCTTCCCTCCACGCAGCCACGTGATTTAACCGTCTTTTTAAAGACGGGAGATGTCAACACATATATTAAGATAGTCTTCTGAAATTATTCACAAGTGTTTTTAAGGAGCACAGAAACATTATTTTCACATATCTGGAGTATATGCTTACCACAAATTTCTGTCAATCAGATCTCTCGATCGCTACTGTCCATGCCTTCTTCTAGAACATATACCTGTATGCATTTGAAAGTTTATTAAAGAAAATTTATGGTTCCCGACAAACGTAGTACGTAGTACGACCCGTAGATACATGGCGATCGTCAAAATGGGGCTTATGGTCCTTAAAAACAAGTGTCAATCCTTGGAATCAGTTCGAAAGAACACAATATTGAAAATCATTTTCCACTGTGCTCTATCATCGCACGCTTCTACAGCTCAGCATATAAGAAGCAATTTATGCCCCTGAGAACTTATTGCAAGTATTTTTGTGTTAGACACCCTCTGTAATTTTTCAACTCAACCGTGCCTAGAATTATGACGTAAATTAGACTTTTGGAGTCTTGTACGTAACGTAAAATTATTGTATATATATTGAAAGTAATAAATTGTTACTTATCACCTTTTGATTCTGAAATTCACTTATGTCCTTTATAACTTGAGGTATTTGGATTTTGATGCAGAAGCGAATAAGTGATTTGTTATTTTCGTATCAATTGAATACAGTGCTCGATGTGTCAAGTCACGAGCCTCGCGGAATGGTTTTATGGCTTGTATGCTTTTTGCTCTCGTCGATTGTCCTTTAGCGGAGCGACCGTGCCAAGGAAAATGGCACATATGTTTGTGTTGTAGGGTGTCCATGAATCCTGTATGGAAGGTCGTGATTAAAAAAAAAAATGTATCGCACATGTATTTTGAATTTATTGTATGTTTTTTTCTCGTAAGCTTATCAAACAATAAGTAACAGTTGACATACTTTGAACCACATACAGCTTATCAATGTCTTGTTCATTACAGTCGATGCTCTCTAATGATCCATTTCATTACCTCATTTAAATGAGAAATTATTACATAATATATGCTTATATTATTAATAATCCGAAATGATTGAGCAAAACCTCTATTGATGGTATGCTGTCCAAGGAGGTACGTTTGCATTAGGATAACGCTCGACCGCACACCGCTAGCGCCACCAAAGAGCAAAATTTGGATGGGGTATTATCAAACACCCACCCTACAGTCAAGATTTAGCCTCATGTGACTATCATATCTTCCTTGACATGAAGAAAAACCTGGGTTGAACGCATTTCGGTGATAGAAAAGAGCTCGAAGAAGCGGTTCTCAAGTATCTGCGTGGCTTGGCGGAAAATTTTCGACTCGGGCATTCAAAAGTTCGTATACCGCATGCAAAAATGCGTTGAATCAGTGGAGACTATGTAGAAAATAAGGTGAAAGTCTGAATCTTCTAAAAATGTACAGATTTATGGAATTAAACATGTTTTACACCGTTAAAAATTTCTGCGAATCTTATTTTACGGATAACCCTCTTATAAGGCAAACTTTCTGCCTAGCAAAGAGTATGATCCGAGGAGTCGAGATATAAATAAATATAGCATTTATAACCAAATCATTATTAACGTAAATAAAACCTCATAAAGTAATGTTAAATTAGTGTAAATAGTGTTGTTTCAATTTTTTAAAAATGCAGCGAAAGTAGATACAGCTACTTTAGAACACAAATTTAATGTTAATAATAAGCAAATTGGAAAAGTTACGATACAGTGTAGGAGTTCCCGCTTGGTCGAAATGAAACGGTTACTTTGTGAATACGGGATATATCTTTAATCTGGTGAAATATGAAAATGGTATTAATAAAATAAGAAGTAGTGGTCGCCATATCGTGGAAGGAGAAAATGTGAAGAAATGTTATATGGAAGAATTTTTTTATCGGAAAAGCGTTGATAATTCCCACGTTTCCGTCGCCGTTTCGATATTAAGTGGTTTTTACGGCGTGGGAGAATCCCATTCCCATTCCCAGCCTTTATCTGGCTGGTTGCCTTAATGTCATGTTGGAGATGCATGAACGGCTCATGACAATGAGTCAAACGACATTTTTATTATTATTGTTACAGAATAAATAAATTGTTTCTGGAATAATAAACGAGAAAATATATTTTAAAAACCTCAATGGCATGAAGACACATCATTCTAATACCTTACATCTCTAAGCTATCTTCTTTTAAGAGAACACACATGTTTAAACAAAGTTTACGTATTCATTATGACATCAGCATGATATAGCCCTTGCCGACTGGTACCGAAAACCTCGATACACAATCTTTCATCTCTTATATCTGTTCGCTTGTCGTATACGTATGTGTCGCGATATTTGGCATTTTGGACAAGTCCGGTCACGAGAGTGACGTTAGTTATAGATATCGCCACTTGCGTCAGTAAAAATTACTGATACATATTCAGCAACCATTGTTCTTACTTTGTACCAATGACTTTGTGCACTCAGGGGTCCAACTGGTAATATAAGTGTTTTTACAGTCTTTAAGACATGAGTCCGGGGACTTAAATAGTCGGTGAAGTAGTATATGTGGCATATTGCTTTTGGCGTTTGCCAATCAGTGGTAAGAAGATTATGATAATACTTCCAATTTCTGGTTTACACCCGGACAGTATATGTCTGATTAAAGAATTACTTGTAATCGTGACAATATCGTAAATATATATAATTATCAATTAAAACTAAATGTTTTTTTTTTTGTTATTTTACCTAACAAAATAATCACATATTACATTAATATATTCTATATTTATGTGTTGAAAATATGACAGCGCGCTTCTGTTACTTTCGGGAATGTTATAATGTTTTAATTTTTTCACTTTTAATAATTAAGTGATTCAATACATCTGTAGTGTAGTAGATTTTCAATTTATTTTGCCACACTGTATAATGTAATACAATCTTAGTATATATTAAAAATATCAGTTTTTTTTCAGAATAAGTGTGCCAACTTTTGGTATAGCGTGCTACATAGAGCTTATAGATCAAATTTAAATCCTCGTACTTATTTTTCAGGATTATAAAGTACTAACTAGCTAATCTCTGAAAATATTTTGGGATGAAAATTCATAACCTTAAAGTAATCCACTACTAAATATGTGAATAATATTTTTTTAAATTAACATCCTCCTCTCTAAAAAGACGTTATTCAGTCGCGTGTTGGTAGGATGAGAAGCCGATTAACAACACAAATACATTTTCTGAAGCACATTGAAATATATATTTCGATAACTCTACAAACTTTTGGCCCGGACCTAGTCACAGTATTCAGTCCGGTCCAATCTCAATCGGACACTCGTCACGGCATCTTCTGACTCCGGCACCTTGTCCAAAACTCCAATATGGCGATACATACGTGTACGACAAGCGAACAGAAATAAGAAACGATAAATTGTGTTCCGAGGTTTTCGGTACCAGTCAGCAAGGGCTATATCATGCTGATGTCATGATGAAAACGTAAACTTTGTTTAAACATGTGTGTTCTTCTAAAAGCAGATTGCTAAGAGATGTAAGGTATTAGCATGATGTGTCTTCATGCTATATAATGAGTGTGATGTGTTGGAGCATCGTCTCGCAAATCATGTTAATGGCTAATTTATTTTTCAATTATACGGCCGACTGAAAAGTTCCCCGACGAGCGGAGGATCCGGTCGTAAAATTAATCACTCGAGTCTTACACAGGTAATCTTAATTACCCTGCGAGAGTGGGAAACCTCCGGCAGGTGGGGTTCTTAAAGAGGCTGCGGAGCTAATGCATGCAGCCAGAGCCTCACGCTCGCTAATAATCCTCACTACTTTTGGCACACACATTTGCTGAAAGTGAAATTGCGGAAGGGCAACCCTGAAAGCACTGTCATCAAGCAAATTTTTAAAGTAAAGTGTTTTTTTACACCATGACCACTCCATACTTTAAGTATATGTACCGTTTCACAGTTCTGAAACTTCAGATTGTCTATGTTTTGTTCCAAATGACCCGTATACCCGGAGATTTGCATAGGAACATGGATTGTTACGAAGGCAAGATCCCGCAAACTTGCATAGACTAGTGCCAGAAAAATATTTGGCTGTTCAATAATCAGATTTTTTTTAAAGGTATCGGTTGATGAAACTTACGTTTTCGAGGCCTGGACATTTTTTTTGTCCTTATGGGGTGGCTCAACCTCACTGGAGGCACGTATAAAGAAGAAATATGATTCAATTAATTTAAAAAAATTAAGCTTTTTCCGGATTCAAAACTGATGGCATCTGAATGATTAAAGCTTCACCACTGGATTATGGCGCCCGGTAAGGTATTTTACAATATCAAGGCATAAATTGATAAACTTCACTGCATTTGTGGTTAATCTTATTTGTTTTAAAAAATAGAATACAATACTTTATCTTTAAATAACGGTATTCGTTGATTCTAACGCCATTAAAGCTAAGCCTTGGCTCGGAAGAACGATTCTAAGAGGGACCGACTCGAACCTCGAACAGCCTCAAACGAAATGGGTTTTTAACTGCAGAGGCTAAGCGGGCAGTGTGGTTCTACCCTCAACCACTGTGCTGTTGATTGCCTCCACAGGGAAGCGCACTTTTTTCTCCATCGTGGCGTTGTTTGGTTGTCCTTTCGATCTCGATGAATCATGGTTAGATGCCGTTCGATGTACTATGTTTCATATATAGCCATGAAAAATAAATGTATGGATCAATATGGTACTGAAATTTAGACCTTTGCAAGACTGAAAATCCGAGACAATCGGATGAACGAAATTTTGAAACACAATTCGCATTTATTTTTAATAAAGACTTTGATTTCCTCGTCCGACCGGTGCATGACGTTTCGCCAGCTGGACGAGAGTAAGCTGCCGGAACACTGTGACATGCAGCGCCGCCAAGATAATCATGGCAAAAAAACAAATTAAAGATGACAGTTGAACCAACATGAAATTGAGCAACTGACATAACAAATAAAAATGGCGTATGCAAACGCCGTGTAATTGTATTTAAAATAAAATTAACATTATTAGGTGTGCATGTCAGGCGAGCGAAAAAAAATAAGAGACAAAAGATCGTTTTTCGAGGCTTTTCGGCATCAGCCTAAAAGTGATATATCAAGCGGATTTCAATATCTTTTAAATAAATAAATATTGGTAACTATAATACAAGTATACGAGTATATTTGTTTATTTAACCCTCGCCTTACGATGCTAAAAACTTCCGCGCGTTCCGATGGTGTCAACTCATTACACATTCTGATTTAAAGTGAATAAAATGAGTAGAAATTCAAAAAAATGAAAATATTCAAAGATATCGCTTAATTTTACAATAGTTGATGTCAATAAGCAGTAATAATTGACATTTAATAGCTAAAAACATGAAAAACATCAGACGAAGATCTCAAACGGCCAGACGCACCTTGTCGCGTGAACATCCGAGAGCTACTAACATTACTTGGCCTGTCGACATATGGATGAGCCGATATCATTCCGAACTAGGCGACCAACTGAGGTTTCCCGTCTCGCTCACTCATATTAGTACGTCAGCGAGAGTGAGGAGTATAGATGCCGACGTATCTGTGTATTTTTTAATTTTATTTTCGCACACTTCCGGCAGGTGCAATGATTCATAACAGTTGACGCGTCTTGATTGTAGTGGTGAATTTATTCCGGATTTTAGAAAAATATTTCCTGCTCCCGATGAGTGCCTATTATTATAAATATTTTTTTTTTCAATACGTAAATGTATTAAGGAGGAATACCTAAAATCTGAACCCTGTGTGTATTATATTTACAGAGATATTTAAGTTATTACAAGCAATGTGTAGTCGATAGACATCATCGGGGAGAAGAGGTTAAAATGATTAGATTGGCTTTTGAAACTCCAAATCTAATCAGTTACAACTCTGTAACTTGTTAATACCACGAGGTATGAGATTGGTACTGTCAACCGTCCGTGCCTCGAAATTACATTATAACCCAATAAGGCATTTTAATCTTGACCTATAAATGGCACAGCAAGGGCCAGCCAATCTGTCCGAGGATACGGAAGTGCCGCCCCAGTAGTCAATGTCGGGTTTGATGAGATTCTAACCAAACAAAAAGGCAGGGGTTGAATTGACCCGACGTCACCAGTCAAGGGTTATCCTTCTTCTGGACAGGTGCGCTGGGAGGCTTAAGACTGAAGCCTACACTTGAAACACTGTAAGCACTCAAAGATACAAAAAGTAAAAAAAAAATGCTTAGAAACGATTAATTATTTTGATACTTTTAAAACTTCGCTAAGACGTTTCGCTTTTTATTCAACGTATAAGATTAAGAAAGTCAATCAAACACAGTTGCATCATTTTGTTTTCAAGTCCGCTCTACTAACTGTAGCCTTTGGACTTCATGAACTGCCGCTATAAAACTTTGTCAGCCGCCCATGGTCTTCGCCTAGTCTCATGTCAGCTCTGCCTCACGTAGCTTCGTCGAGTACATTCAATGTATAGTTTCCAATGAGATTTTTTCTCATCTTAAAATACGTTTATATCATGCTATATAGTTTCAATGATACATAAATCTTTCAAAATGTAGATATAATATATTGATACCAGCTTGATATAGCTCTTTAGGCTGATGCCGTAAAGCCTCGAAGAAACGATAATTTATCTCTTATTTTTGTTCGCTCGCCTGACACGCACATCTAATGTTAGTTTTAATTGTATAATGTTGCACGGCGTTTGCATGCGCCATCTTATTTGTTATGACAGTTGGTCCATTTCATGTTGGCCACAGTCATCTTTAATTCGCTTGTCTGTCGCGACTATTGACAGCGCCAGATGTCAGAGCGCACCATCAGTTGGAACTGACTCACGATCGTGATGGTCTTTTTGTTACAAGTGTTTGACAAATAAACGCGGATTGTGAACCTGATCCTGCATCCTGTCATCCAGTAAATCAATATCGAACTTTGAGAGGAAGATATCAATATCAACAAAATTTAATTGTCGTTGGATAAGCAGTTAAGGTATCCATAAGTAATTCACATAAATACAAACAAAAATATAAACATTATTTTTTACTTAAATATCTAAGAAATTGCTTTCACATGCGTATGATGTAATCGTGTAAATTGTATTCACAATCATGCCGCATGCTTGGATTTGAAAGATAAACTATTTAAAACAAGGTGATATTACATTTGTATGAACTACGCATGAGTTCGTATCCACTTCAAAAAATCTTTGATTCCGAATACATTTCACTATCAACACTCGTAAAGTTGAATGTTTCCTTTAAAAGGCCCGTCTGAAATGGCTCTAAAGTAGCCTGGTTTTCGCGTTACAGACGTCTTTGAGGCGTGTTTCAGTTTTCAGCAGGCGGTATTGGTTCCTGAAGCCGTCAAGACGTTCGCCTAATGGTCTAGGAATGGGTTTTCATTCACGGGCCGGGATTACAAATTACAGTGTTGGGTGTGCGACTGGCGGGAGATCAATTGCGCGGAAGGAGCCGATAGCGCGAGGGTCGTGAGAGTGTCGTTTGATTTGAAGGAATCATTGCATCACAGTGTAATGGAAGCTAAATATATGATTACGTTGATAAATAATCATTTATACGATCAAACAATGTATTATTGTTTTCTCAGGAATCGTAAGTATAGTTATTCATATTATTATTTTTTCACTTCAGAACATTACAAATTCAAAAAATTTAAATCGTTACTGAAGTACAATGAAGATAAATATACAAATATACATACTTATGATTAAGTACTAAGAAGAAAGCTATAAAGACAAGCAACAGAAGGTCCCAATGCTAGTCAAACAAACGACGCCAACAAATCATTTTTCCAAAGAAACTCGTGAAGTTCATGCCTGAATTGGGCCTACCTTACGTGAAATATATCAACATCCGAGGCAATTTGGTTCAACAGTCTATCCCTCTCCTAAGAGGCATAGTTTCTGGTAGGTTAGTGTTACTCTTTGGCAGAGCAAAGAATCTGTGCCTTCTTATTCTCAAATATTTATCGGGGACACACAGACCGATTTTTAACAAAATTTCAGGGTTCTCGAACACGCCACGCAACAGCCGGCAGAAATGCACACCTTAGCACACATCCTTTCTTGTCTTCAACTCAATGTATTTCAACATGAAATTAGTTGGATACTAGGATGAATAGTATCCATACACCCTCATGTAGAGTATACCTCAGAAATTTCTTTTGTACCCTCCAGCATGCGGCTATATTTCAACTCATGGGGTGCCCAAATGATAGACCCGCTCTCGAGTATGCTACGGACCAATGAGTTAAACAACAATACCATCACGTTTGTGCTCGAGAAAACCCTGCCACTTTGTACAACAAACCCAAGTTATACATCGGTTGTATTAAAAATTGATTAAGTGAAAGAAAGTATCATTATATCATAGTCATAATCATCAGCCTGTGTCTGTCCACCGTTTAACGTATGCTTTCTGCATAAGTCTCCATCCTTCTTATAAATTATTTAGAACATCGTGATTCCATTTTTTAATAATTGAATTATTTCGATCGTGGCTTTTAGAAATATGGATTATAAATGAGTTACATTATGTTAGGTTTACTTACGAGTATTGTACATGTTCGTAAAACGCAGTAACATTGTGTTTTGTCATATTAAAGAATAAAATAATAGTCGTACACTTTGTAAGACTTAAAAAAATGTTGTTTTACAAATTCGCCTTTGGGTTATCTTACATTAAAAATTAATTAAAATAAACATATACTACTGATAACTTCTTAGGTTTTCACGGCCAGATTTGATATTGTGGCTTTCGAGCTTAGCCGTTTGTGGGGAATTTCTTTTATCCAATATTTCGACCACCATTGCAGCTGACTTTGATGTCATCAACCCTGAAGAAGACCCCTGCAATGGCGGTCGAAATATTAGATAAAAAAAATTCGCCACAGACGGCTAAACCTAAAACCCACCATATCATATACTACTGATGTATATGTGTGTGGCTGGTTTAGATAATGCGTCCTTGCGTCAGTGACACGATGAGCAAACGTAACCCAAAAATACCGATTTAAGCATATAACTGAAGAATGAAAAAAAGCCTTAGTAATTTTAGTTATTTTATGGGTGTATTAACATCCTCCTCTTTCAAAAAGAGGAGGATGTTACATTACACGATGAAAAATTACATGCTTCCGTCCATGCGGGATGACATGCAGCGCGGCCGCAATGCAACCTTGTCTCGCTAAGGGGTGGGGACCAACTGGCGTGTGGGCACGCCGGCGCTACGGATCTCGCTCAGCGCTTGAGTGGTCATGTCTATAACTAACACACCCGTGAGCGGACTTGTCTAAAATGACATTATGGTGGACACATAAAAGTATGACAAGCGATCAGTAATACGAGACGATAGATTGTATATTGAGGTCTTCGGTAATAGTCAGCAAGGACTACATCATGCTGATGTCAGTATATAAGTTTTCTGTTGTTCTAGGTGACATGGATCCGGAAGAGAGATCACCATCTGTTGACTGTGGGCCCGAGCACTTATTCCAACGACGCGCGCTTTCTCGTGCGACACGCGCGTCACGTGCCCGCTGCGTGGCCGCTGCTCGTGCGTCGCGTGCAACGATCCGATGGAGGCACCTATGAGTGCCAGTTGAGCACGCACCCACCCTCATCCATCCTCGTGCAACTGCAAGTCGTTGGTAAGCCAAAAGAGATACTATTCTTTAATATATTATTTTTCGTATTATGTCGTGTTATGTACCGGACTGGCTGACAGATCGCGTGGGATAAGTACCACCTTCTGCCGCCGTCTATCTCAAGAGCGCTACCGGAAAACAATGATTATTTTGTCGACCGTTGATAAAAACAGAGGCGCTGTTGACGCAAGATGCTGGCCATTGTAACAATATGACGACGACTGATGTCAGTGTGTACGAAAAAAATAGATGTTAGACTCGTGGAACTGCTTTCTAGCACATTATAGAGTTTAAATACGTCAATTAAAGATGAACAGCTTATTCAGTTTTTTTTTCAATTTCACAAGCCAGCTTTGCAGTTCTCTCAGCAAATGTGGTTCCTCACTCACCTGACCCCTTTCAAGACGCATTCTTCTTCATTAGTCTCATCATTTTCCATCATCTGGTGCATGCTGGTCCTGCGCTGCATTCTGTAGCCCAGAGTTTTCAGATTCTTGTCTACAGTTGCAGTCCAGGTTGCCTGTGGTCTTCCAGGTCTTCTCTTCATCGTGGGTATTTTGAGGGCTTTTTCACCATGGGGTCCTCTCCGTGTCACATTCCCCTTTCAAGACGCATATCAATATACATGTCTTTCCTATAATACCTTCACGAACACAACTATAAAAGATTCTTTGGATCATGCATCGTGTATTAAACGGATTGAGCGTCATAGCATCCATGAAAGACAACGATCGTCTGACGGTGTGTTAATATAAGTAATCTGAAAAAAATAATTCAGAAATTTTACTTGTACTTTGGAATAAGGCCTTATGAAAGAGAAAAGCACAGATCTTGATAAGCGTTTATTTGTAGATTGTACTTGGTACTTTGTATAAGGGTCGGATATTGTAGAAGTAGTCTATTACATTTACTAATCTCATTTAAATCAGAATTTAATTATCGTTTTATAGGGCCTCTAATACATTAAATATCGATCGGTAAATAATTCCGATACAAAAACAGAGAGGTTAATGATTACCCAGGCGGTGAGGGGAGCATAATCAAATCTGCAAGGGCTTCACTGTTATCCCGGCATCCCGGGATGTTTTTACAGCCCAGCCGTCGTTCATGGCTTCCCCAAGAACACACCCCAGGGCTTTAACTGCGTCGCCATTAAACGTCGAGATCACCCGAATACCGGGATCCGATACGCATTTAGGGGTTACAATATAATGGGAGATTTCGATACATGATATTAGAGACAGTAAAGCGCAACCCTGACTACTTAACGACTAAATGAATAATAAAAATCAATTTTATTTATTCAATCACCAGAGCCATACAAATTAGAAGTTCATACATATAAAAAGGAAATACAATAATTACTGACTCTCAGTGAGTGGAGCACCAGATTACCGATGGATGGCCATGTGAAAGCGCATCCAGTGCCCCTACAACCGGGAGTACCACCTATCCGCCCACAGAGCGACAATTGCGTTGGGTCTGCCACACGCGCCCACAGAGAAGCGCAACGCTTCCTTATTACGGCATGGAAGCCATCCACGCGCCTCCGTCAACATGCCTGAGGCAATGTCATAATGTAATGTCAATTTTTAATCAAGCAAAAAGTTAATTATTTCAATGGGTTGCCACATTCCTAAATTTTTTTTAAGAAAATTGGAAGCTGCTTTGGAATAAGTGTTATTTTTACGTAAAGGTTACTTAGATTGTAAATATATTCATATATTGATCTGTTTATTGAATAGATCCGGATTGTATGAAGAATAACAGACTAATAATGAAAATAATTTCCAAGCTTTCCAATGGCATTTAGGGAGCATTTTTTAGATTGTCTGTTTATGTGTGTTTTTACCCCTCTTATGAGACTAGTTTTCGTGTAAATTATATATTATTTAAAAGTATCATTGAACATTGGTTGCGTGTCGCTGCTTGGTTTGTGCTAGGTATAAACCAGCAGTATGCTGAGCTTCTTACGCTATTTCCGTCCCAGAGATTCACAGAACTAATTAGGGATAATAAACAAGAGCGCGCCACTCGGGGGACAGTGGCGGCCAACCATGGCTAATGGGCTCACTCAATAAATCATCAATAATGACTAATTCTGTCAAAAAGGTGAATAAATAATATTTTAAGAAAAGATATTCTGATAAATCAAAAATTTCGAAAATTATTAATTTAATTAATTGGAAAATATTTTTAGACACAAAGATTTTTATTAAGACACAAAGATCAAAATATTAAACAAAACGTATCCTGCTGATTGATTAATATTATTTCATATTTTAGAATCAATTTTTATCGTGAAATTCAAATTTGAGATTATACATAATCTAAAGAGACGAAAGATCGTATATCGAGGCTTTTCAGCAACAGCCTATAAGACGCAGCGCTTAGAGGCGCCATTTGTTTATTTTGACAAGTGGCTCCAGGTTACTTGGGAGCAATTAGTTTCATAAATGGTCACTATATTAATTTCGGTGCTGTGCTGTCACTACTGCCGGCCGTGTCAGATGGAGTCTGTCTGGAACCTATGAGGGACATGAAATTGTCTGTCATGGATTTTTGACCGAAATTTTTCAGTTTTTGACTATGTATTTCTTTATAATAAACAACTTAGACAAATAATTTGCTTAGGTAACCTGCTTCTCATCCATTCACCACGCGTACCGTTGACGATCCCAGCGAAGCAGAATCGCTTTATTTCAACGGGAGATGTCAGCACGTGCGAGTATTTTCTTTTGGAGCATATTTAAATATATATTGTTATCAGAAAGAGTAAATTGCAATTGATTTTGAGATTTCGTTTGATTTTGAGAAAAGAGGAAAAATGTACATAAAAGTAATCTTTTTGTAGGTTATTTACTGTATAGTTGTATCTCTGGGATCAGGTCTACATCATCTAGTGC
Organism: Glossosoma conforme; assembly: GCA_022606575.1. Lineage (NCBI taxonomy): Eukaryota > Metazoa > Arthropoda > Insecta > Trichoptera > Glossosomatidae > Glossosoma > Glossosoma conforme. The sequence goes on along the minus strand of JAGTXR010000058.1, from coordinate 938,099 downwards.
ACTTAACCCCTTTAGGCCCGGTGTTTGTGCACGTGCAAAGTGTTTACTTTGGCTGTGAATATAATTTATTTCAGTGCGCCGCGCCGCTGAGCCGGAATGTGTTAATTATAATGCTACCTTATTCTGTTTAACCAAGAACACCGTATTGTGGTCTTAGGAAACGGAAATAGAACCGGCAGATGAAACGTGACTATGGAGCTTAATCCGGTACTAAAATTGAGTCGAGAAATTCAGTATAATCGTCCCCGCAGTTATGTTTGAATCGTAGTGTTGTCACACCAAAGTTTCAATATATAAAATGTATGTATACAGTAGTTTTCAGAGGTGATGGATACAATGAAAATTAACGTTTTTAGATTTTTTAGATTTTTTTTTTAAAAATTGTAATACTTGATAGATAATTCTACATTTAGTAGGAGGAAGGAATTGATTAACCCTCGCCTTACGATGCTAAAAACTTCCGCGCGTTCCGATGGTGTCAACTCATTAAACATTCTGATTTAAAGTGAATAAAATTAGTAGAAATTCGAAAAAATGAAAATATTCAAAGATATCGCTTAATATTACAATAGTTGATGTCAATAAGCAGTAATAATTGACATTTAATATCTAAAAACATGAAAAACATCAGACGAAGACCTCAAACAGCCAGACGCACCTTCGCCCTTGAACTTCCGAGAGATATTAACATTACTTGGCCTGTCGACATATGGATGAGCCGATATCATTTCGAACTAGGCGACCCACTGAGGTTTCCCGTCTCGCTCACTCATATTAGTACGTCAGCGAGAGTGACGAGTATAGATGCCGCCTCCTCTAGGTATTTTCGTCCCGTGAAGACCACCCATTCGTAGTAAATTCCTGTATTAATAAGGATGATGCGTGAATCTCGGGCTGTAGTCTATGACGTTGGCGGATCAACACTCTTCATGCAGCGCTTAACCATATGCACCGTGGTAAGCGTCATTGAGTTCCACAAATGAGACTTCAGAATTACTATCCCCATCTGTTGGTATTCTCCTATACGAGTCTACATAATAATAAAATAATGTTAAAAAAAAGTACACTGAACATTTGTTGCATTAAAAAAACCTGGTATAAATATACCAGGTTTATTTAAACAAATGTTTTGGTACTTTTTTACTTATCTATTATTTTTTTTATAATTCTATATATTTTTTAAATATTGTATATAAATATTTTGTATCAATAAATTCTTAACTTAAATTATCAAAATTATCATCCATTTAATATATAAATGAATACAATATTCAAAATGATGAAATTTGAGATTAGCTTCTTGACAAATCCGAAAAAAATGTGTAAGTCTCTGATGTTTTTTCTGTAGTTGCATTATTTTTCATCATATGAGAACACTAAGTGGTAGAGTCTTTTATATACTAATACCACTTTTTTCGGTTGTTTAGAATTTGGAATATAACTAGTGGATTAAACGTATCTCTGCTCTGTAATACCTTGTTACAATTGTAAGTGAGAAGTGCAGCATAATGCTGAGCACTTAGTCCACCTCGTTACAATGGGTCTGAGAACAGCTGCCGTTGTTGCACCAAATGAATAGAAAACTCGTATGTACTAAGCTGATCTACGGGATATTCGCTAATACCGCGTAAGAGGCGAGAAATAGTTTATAATCAAATAACATGTAATGAAAATATTATTGTTTACTTTATCATAATATAAGAGCCGAAATGAATTATTGAAGTATTGTTTTCTGATATCTTATTTAATAGTAAGATTATTTTTCCACCGCTAAAAGTCAAGACATCTCAAAGAAAAACAAAAACATGCCATTCTTACCATGTCCCCTCGGTACTCTCAAAGTTCTCCCTAGGGAGTAATGTCTCACCGGCTTGAAACCATTGCTCTAGTTGAAAGGTGTGTTTATCATAATCAAAGAATAAGTAAACAAACCGAATAAGTTGAAAATTGATTCTGCTACTGTATTATCATATTGTTTTGAGCTACCCTTTAGGAGCAAATTATCCAGGCCTCGGGAGCACCGGGCTTAATATCGCGGGTTCGTCACGCGGCCGCGTGGATGAAGGATGCGGGAGCAGATTAACAACACAAAGGACTTGTTTTTGAAGCATAATTCGCAATTATTTTGAATAAAGGCTTGATTTTCTTGTCCGACCGGTACATGAGATTTCGCCGGCGAGCATGAGCTGACAGACTGGCACTGCAACATTTAGCACCACAAATATAATCACGGCTAAGTCAGAAACTAAAGATGACAGTTGCACCAACATGAAATAGAGCAACTGTCATAACAAATTAAATGGCGTATGCAAACGCCGTGTAATTTTATACATAATTAAAACTTACATTATTAGATGAGCATGTCAGGTGATCGAGCAAAAATGAGAGGCAAAAGATCGTTTTTCGAGGCTTTTCGGCATCGGCCTAAAAGAACTATATCAAACTGATATCACTTTATATGCTGCCGTGTCCTTACGTTTTCGTGTTTCTGCACTGGAGGCAGTTGGAATCCTTTTATTATCCCAAGTGAACATATAAGTGTATATATATCAAATATGGGAAGAAAAACCATTTCATTCCTTTTCGATTGCTCCCCAGATGTAGTATATGGAAGCCAGAATGTAATTTTGTCCGATGTTGTACGCTCAAAATTTTACGAGCTTATATTATTAATACTCTTGATGATGAGAACCTCAAGGCTTGAAGATAAGAGTTCCGTTATATGTGAAGCATATTTAGAACTTAGGGCCCATTTCCACGGACGTATAGTTTTGCAGGATCACGTTTAGTAGTATAGCACTTCTATTGTGGTAACATTCACATGAGCATCGTGTTATTATCATACTACTAAACGCGATTCTGCAAAACTTGACGTCCATGGGAAAGGGCCCTTAATTATTAAATTAAGGTGCTTATTTACATTGTTTGATGAAGTATGATGAGTTTCTCGACTGACGTAAGTCCTGAAACATATTTGGTTCTAAGGGACCATTCGATTCCAAAAAAATTACGATTGAAAGAAAACTATTGTTTGGGATAGCTTTTGTAGTAAAACAATATAATATAATGTTTATTTTTTAATTTTCTTCATGTTCAAGTAATTTGTATATATTATTTTCAAAGAATACTTTCTAATTGATTTAATACAAATTAAACTAAAGCATGTTTCTTAGATGATCACTGCTACACTGGTATAAATTGAATTGTGAATAATTTACAATTTTGCTGAAGATTTTCTTTTACTATGTAAATTTAAGAAATGGCTGCAAATTTATGCAGCGTTACAAAGTTACATTTGCGCTGATTAATTAACGTTGGCTTGAATATAACATTCAGGTTTATTATCTATCCTTCTGCATTACTCTACAATTCAACCATCAAGGAAAAATGTCCAATTGAGAATAATTCTCTCTGAAATATATGTATCAAAGCTTAACTAGGCAGTAAAGACAATTTAAAGATCTTTTCATAAAAAAAAACACAGATTCAAGTCATATGATTCACATATAAATTCACAACAAACGCCAAATTATATGACATTTCTCTAGTCATTTGATATGAGAAAAATAAGAGGTGTATGAAGATAAACAGCACAAAATCCAAAGTCATGATAGTAAGCCGCAATGAGCAGCAGAACATTAATATATCAATGCTAGGAGTAACGCTAAAAGGTGCAAAAGAGTTTGTAAACCTTGGAAGTACGATCACCTGGGATGACAGAACAAAAAGAAAAGTCAACAGACGCATACATCAAGCAGGGCTAGCGTTCAATAAAAAAAACGAAAGTCAAAAAATATTAATTTAAAGCTCCTCAAGCAACTTTCCAAAACATTTGTTTGGAGCATCTTGATGTACGGCTGTGAGACATGGTGCTTATCTGAAAGTGATAAGCACCTTGTCTCACAGAAAAAGACTAGAGCCCTTTGAGATCTGGTCATACAGAAGAATTCTCGGAACTTCCTGGAGAGACCACGTCACGAACAATGAGGTTCTCAGCATAATCAAGGAAGATAGACACCTTGTAAGGACCATCTCAGAGAGGCAAGCCCAATGGATCGGTCACATCATGCACCACGATGGTGTTCTACACGACATTGTGGAGGGGAAGGTTTAGGATAGAAACTGTAGAGGGCGCCCTAGACGGGAGTATTTGCAGCAAGTGTTCGAGGACATGAGTTGTAGCTCTTATGCTGAGTTAAAGAGGATTGCAGAGGATCGAGAAGAGTGGTGATTTAGATGCAAGATTTTGCTACTGCAAACCAATCCACCGGATTGATATTAAATTGATACTTTACGAAGAAGAAGATCAATTACTGCTGTTTCTGTGTTATAGTAAATTGGTTCTAGAAATTATTTCAATATAAAATTAAATATTATTTTCATGGCGTTATATTGTGTCCTTTTAAAATAGAAAAGGTTTCTTGGCAAAGCTTTCATGTAAATTTATTTAGGTGCTTTGGATGCCGTGTCCAACGCTTCAGGGACTCTGTAATTTTTCAGCTTAATTTTGAAAGTGACACGAAAACACTGTAACGGGGAAAAACCCTCTCCTGTAAATATTTGTCCACTACTTTGCGAGCTTTCTCAAAAATGAAGCGATCGTGTTTACGTAGATGTTGAGATGTTTTTATAAACTCTTTGAGCTTTACACGTTGTAAACAAGATAAAACGTTTCGGATATTTATATACTTTCACTTTTCCTCTTATAAACTAGAAAGCAATGAACTTTACAAAGTATTTTTTCAAGAAAATGTGTTCACTGAATTTTTGATTCGATATGTTTTATACTCAGCAAATATTTTTTAATGAAATTAAATGCTTGCTCATTTAATACTGACATCAACATGATATAACCCTTGCTGACTGGTACCGAAAAACTCGATGTACTGTATCTTTCGTCTCTTATTTCTGTTCGCTTGTCGTACATGTATGTGTCGCCATATTGGCATTTTGGACATGTCCGGTCACGGGTGTGACGTTAGTTATATAGATCGCCACTTGCGGCGTTGGTATTGCCGACCATAGCAGTTAATGTGTGCCTAAGGTGGTTCTTATTATGGCCGGCCCGGCATGTTATTCCGCCTTGGCCGAAAGTTTGTAAAGTTATCAAAATATATATGTCAATGTGCTTTCGTAAAAGTCTTTGCTTAAGTTAAGACCATATATAAGATAGCTCAATAGATGGATAGCCGTGTCACAGTTTCCGAATAATAATATAATGCAAATAATAAAAAGTTGAAATAGAAGAAGAAAAGAAAGAATACGAATAAAAAAAAATAAAAAATATTAAAAAATATATATATATAGACAGTCAACCCCCTTGTTTTGTCGATATTAATTAATAGTAGTATACAATTAATAATAGTTAGATATTAATTATAAGAATACACCGACTGCATTGGTTGAGAACTCCGGCTTAAATCCAGTACAAGCTATGCTTCTTAGCTTAGAAGGCACTCAACGGCACTGTACCGGGTTATTTGCACATTACAGAACTCATCAAGCCTTCAGAGATAAGCGCACGTGGAGAGACACTCAGATCAGCCAGAGCAAATAGAACTACCCTGAAGCTGACGGGAGGTAGTCCTAGCACGGTCATTGGTAATCGTGCTTTCAGCTATGTGGTACCGAGGCCTGGAACTTGCTTCCGGAAAGCACAAGAGAACTTGGCGGAGGCATCCTTCAGAAGCAGACTCAGGACCCACCTTTTTAATCATAAAGGCAAAGAAGTTCTTTTGGAATGACCATTCGGTCATAAAAAAGCGCTATACAAATACTGATATAATGATATAATAATATTAAAAGTAACGAAAGTATGGTGAGCATAGTTGATGTGCCTGGAGATTGGATTGCTCTGCACTCGTATAGTTCACACCTGGCGGGTAACACAAATGAGCTTCTCTCTACTTGCCTCGCGGTTAGGCAGCGTAAATATTTACGTTTCATTTCCCCCCTCCGCTACTCGCTTAGTCAGTGCCACCTCGAGCACAGCTGAAAAATTAAAAAGTTTTGGCAGTGACGTCAACATCATAAACCTTTGTCCATCAATTGATAAACGTATCTTAATGAACGAGACTCTATCACTATATATGTTCGTTAGCTACAGCTTTAGTTCAAAACGTTATTTTGAACATAACTGTGTTGTATTAAACATCCAAAAGTCTTTGAAGTAATTGTTATAATCAACTCTTTATCTTAGATTCATTGAGTCAGGTACGGCAAAGGCCATTTTTACCACTCTATGTAAATTGAGGGGAACAAAGTCTAAAACAACAAGTATCAAGGAATTTGCGGTGTACGAAATTCTATGTATTGATATTAACAAATAATGCTAACGCATCGATACGGAGCATTGACCCATCGAGGAATGTGCGGTGTATGATATTCAATGTATAAATATTACTTTTAAAAATGCTTACTCATGTTGTAAATTAGGGTTTAAAAAAGGGGTCTCGTATCAAATAAATTAGTACCAACTCAACTCCGGTCTTTGGACTTACCCTCAGTGCTGGAACCTTTGTATTCCGGCATCACTATTTAGCTGATGCTGTAATATCGGGACGACGATCTCGGTTCCGGAAAAGCTATGTTCTATTATTTTAATGCCGTCAACTCATTTGGGATGTGTGAGGTGACAATTCGTTAGGTTTTGTATATTTTAAAAAATATTTCATTGTATATTTATCATCACCCTGTTCAGTGTTGATCGTGAGTCTGCCGCATGAGTCTCCATCCTTCTTGATCTTCCGCCCTCCGCATCTTTACATTACTACTTCCGCTATTCTTCTGATATAGTCAATTCATCTTTCAGTGGGTTGGCTAGCCCTCCGTTTGCTAGTTCTTGGACGGCATTCTATGCATTTATCTTCAGCCTGTGTCTGTTGTTGAACATAGGCCTTCTTGAGCACTATGCATTATTTCTTATTTTGTAAAATCGTATATCCAACTAATTACAAAAGTAATCTGCATACTTTCCAAAGAATGTTTTTTAGGATGGACTTTTATCCTGAATTACAAAAGACTGGGGCTTTAAAAAAATCAATTTTGTTACTTGTTAGAAAAATATTCTTAAGTTTTTGACAACTATCATACTTTTTGCCTCATTTCATCATGTCATTGTTAGTTTTTGCTTTCTTGCAGTATCCGAAGAACATATCCCAGCTATTAACTTTGTCTCTTGACTGAAAGTACAGAAGGCTGCGGTATCCGCTCTCTCAACTCGTCATTCCTTAATAAATCAAACAATTGTATACGGAACATACTACACCTTACTAAAGTTTTTCTAAGAATTGACCCATTCTTCTCTTCTTCTTTATCCTAGCCATTTCCCATCATCTGGGGTCGGATACCCTTGTGCACATTCGCCATGTCTGTCTGTTCTGCGTCGCATTCTCATTGATGCTTCTTTCAGAGTCATCCTCCAGACGTTTCAGAATATATTGATTTAGTTCTTTACACATCTCTTGACCCTGAGGCTCTTTCAATTTATACTATTTTGGGTGACTGTCTTCCGTTTGATATTAATTTTGATTGATGACCACAAAAATTGCTACCAATAGTCGGCGTTGTGTAGTTAAGGGTTCAGCTGGTATAACTACTGTACAAGACATTCGACTAAACGTCTATAAAGAATTTACCTATTCTTAAAGTAATTTATCTGAATCATCCTTTTAACTGCCAAGGACTCGGAAGAATTGTGATGGTGAATCGAGAAAAACAACACAAGTATACATTTTTCTACAACCGCACATTATTTTAGAGGTCAATAATTACAATCCACAGAAAATATTTATGTAACCCATTGCGTTATTTTAAGACACTGCTATAGTGAACATATCATTTTATATTTATAATATTTATTTATTGACCTTGTTTTTACATGGATCACGCAAGATAAATTCTCTATTAGGAGATTACAGTTTCGACTAACTCGTTGCCTTTCTCATTCCATCACTTGTTAAGAGAAAACTGTTATCACGCAGTCACTCAATCTATCACTTGTTATCTCTTAACAATTGATGGATTGAGAAAGGCTACGAGTTAGTCGAAAGTACAGTCTCCTAATAGAGAACTTATCTTAAGTGATCCATGTAAAAACAAGGTTAATAAATTAATATTTATAATTTATAGTGGATCTCAAAGTGAATGCTGAAATCATTGATAAAAAAATGTAAATATGCTAGAACAAAATAAAACTTTATTTTTTGTAATATTATTTTTAGTAACTTGAGAAATATTTATAGTTTTTTTTTATTTATGATTTATTTAATTATTTTAAATACGATCCTGTGAGGCGAAAAGTAGCAATATACTCCACGTGTCACCGTCGAATTAAAAGGTGGCAATGTTTTTTTAGTAAATAAAGAATAAATCGACCCGGGCAATCCTGCCTCAGGGGGTGCGGTTAAAAATTAATATGAAAAAGCAATAAATTTCGTGCTAAAATATTTTTTTATAACATGGACCAAATGTATAATAAGGAATATACCTTCCGAAAAATGACGTTTTATTTTGTCATATCTACTCACTAACTGTCATTTTAAATATTTTATCCATAGTTAAGTAATGAGTTTAGAACTTGAAGGTATGTATACTTTATTATTTTTTAGACATTTAACTAGACATTTCTTTCATCAAGTGTACAATATTAACCGATTTTCATATTTTAGAACAATTATTTATTTATGTTTATATATATAGAGTTAATTTTACTTAAAAAATCATAAATGCTCCAAAAAACACATAGGTTGAAATTGAAATTCATTTATTTAATTTACAAGTATCAAATTAGAATGTTATAGCTAATCATTTTGTGAATATTTCAAATAAAAAACTGCATATTAAAACAATGTGAAAAAACAAATAATTTTTTGTAAAATTCATTTTCAGTTTATATTATTTTATTTGATAATACAATTTAAAAATCACATTATAATAACGTTGACTCAAGACGTTAAAATAATTTATAAATAGTTTTTATTTGAAATTTGAAATGGATCTCAAATTTAATGCCAAAAATAAAAATTAAACGAATTAATTTATTTTTCAAAAATGTAATATTTTATTTTTAAAATTGCAGATTTTATTTTTGCGCATATATTTTCGTGCGACATTCACACTGACAACAATCACTACAATAATGACGAATAACATTATTTGTAAGCACTAATTGTGAGCCTAAAGTCTTGAGCTCCAAAGGTAAAGTTTGTTTAAGCATTAAATCTGTCCAACCCTTACACCAAGGCACAATAGTTGAGCAAACAGTCAGGGGGTTGAAAGCCCTTTTTATAATGTGCTCCTACATATACGGGCCCCGACGTTTGTTTACTCTCTATATTGTTTTAAGGAATTATTCTATTTAACTTTGAGCCCGCAATGTACTTGCCCGTGTGTGCTTAGAGCAGAAACAAGATTTATGGACGAAACGGCTTTTTTTGAATAATTCTAAATTAGACATGTAAAAATCTGACTTGTTGTGTTGATGTATGAGACTTGAAAAACAAATCAAATTCACTTAAATAAGATTTCAAAAGAATCATTGTAAACAATATTTTATTGAGAGCGACTTGTTAGGATGTCAATACTTATGAAAAAAATGCTTGCTGACCCAAATTAAGATAAAATATCGTTTGTCTTTTGTTGTATGACGTTGGTTGAGTTAAGCCTCTTCATGTCATCAATTCTCCAGGCCTCGGGAACATTGACTGATTATTTGAGTTTTTTAAAATGCTGCTTAATAAACACCCAACTATGATTAAGATACTGAATGCCGTTGGTAACTATTCTCGAATTGTGTTTTCAGGTAAACTATTAGGCCGTTTTTGTCTTGAAAAAATGACAACTGTCAAAACTGCGTGGCGGAATTTCGTGTTATATATAATCGTGTCGGAAGCAACAGGGTCAGATCCTGTCTTCCCGGAAGTGAGCGACGTCGATGGCGTTACTCCTGTTGATCAACAGGTCTTCCTGGGTGCAGCTACTCGCACACAGCGCGCACTTCAGAAGGTGTGACAGGGTCTGCTCTACGCCGTAGTCATATTCAGTCGGTCCGCTGTAAAACTTTCAGGCTTTCATTTGTGTCCTCGTCTTGCATACTCTGGTCCAAAGTCTGTTAAGGGACCGCCATATATTTCACCCCTGGTCGTGTCCAGTGGCTACGTTCTCTTTCTTTTGTGACTACTGAAAGTGTAGGATTTCACTCTTAAATTTCTTTGATAAAAACGCGTGGTTTGCTCCCGCCCAATGCTCTAAAATTTAAATTTAAATTCTTCCTTTTTCATCTTTATTAGCATTACAAAAATTAATTTCATGCAATTATTAATTAAAAAGTACAAAAAAAAAATGCGCAAAAACACAGACGTACTCATAGTATCAAGTTTTGATATATTTAGTATCAACGACCTCAAATCCAGCACAAGTGAAGAGACACAATACCGAGTGCTGAGAGTCAAGAATTGTAACAATAAAAACCACGTCATAAATACATCAGATTTGATACACAAATAATACAACATTCTATATCCGTCAACATATGAACCGGAAGCAATATCTCACCAAATATGATATTCTTCTGAAGTCATCACTGCAGGATCTTTGGTGTGAGGCGGTCTGCAGGTCTCCACAGTCGCACAATAGTGTCTCTCCCTTCCGGAGCATTCCCCACCGTTCGAGGTTGTCCTTTGCTGTATGCATATTTAAAGAAGTTTTGTTTGCTTACTCAACAGAAGCCTTTGCTGTTGTGGAAGGAGCTCCAGATCTGCACGTGAGGAGTGGATCAGAACTGCGGTTGCTGTGTCGTCTGCAAACTGCTACGGAGTCACCATCCTTTGTCTTCTGGTAAGAAAGCTGCATTTAAAGCTTAAAAAAACTCACTGTAGTATTCAAGGAAATTTATACAAAAAAAAAGGTTTTGTGTATTTTTGAGCCGTACACGCTTAAGTAAGTTATTAAATTAATTAATTCGTTGTTATTTCAATCATTGGTGCAAGGGTCACCATGACAATGCGACATGTTAATTTAAATTTTAATACACACGGCTTAATCCAAGACTTTTAAACATTTATCAGTAGCTTGCTTATATTTTTTTACATTGAATACTTACTTGTATAATAATCTACCTAAAACTTATGTTATTTGAATTGCTTACCAGCTGGCCAGCCATTCCGAACATATTTAACATAATTAAGATTAATACATGTACTTTCAGAACTCTCTTGTAAGAAGTGTTTAGTGAAGACTCTAGAGTTTGTAATTGAATGGTGGGTTTAAAAATTTGATATAACCACTGTAAGACTATAAAAATACACTTTCTGAAGCAATAAGAATATCGCTTCACTTCCGCTTCAAAGGAAACTGAACGGATAAGCTTACATAATATGATTATTTCCCAGATAACGTTCGGTGCACCGCCACTTGGTCTGGTGGAAACCTTTGCTGAGGATTTGGTTTTCTGGCGGTGGTCGTAACAGTTTATTTCTTTATAGCAATAACATTTACGTTTATTGGAGAAATCTTTCTTATGGACTCTTAATTCTACTTTACGCCGTTGATGTAGGGTAGCCATGCATGAAAATTGAAATGTTATCCTAAAGAAAAAATCACTTAAAAGAATATACATTTCTGTTACTAATGATTTAGTGCGTCAAAAACATATATTTAAACGTTATATTTACGTGAAAAAGAGTACATTTTAACTTACAAATTGGATGAGTTTAATTTTTGTATTCTACTTGTAGTCAGGTTGCATAGTTCAGTGGTAAAAAGTTTGTTTGTCATTCAGACGCTATCAGTTCAAAACACGACAAGCTTGATTTTTAAAAAAATAATTTAATTTAGTCTATGCTCTAAATATGCCCTTGGATGGTTAAGCCACCCCTTGAGGACCAAAAAGGGAAAGATCTCGGGAATCATCTATGTTTCCACTTGGACCTTTGGGTATACAGGTGTTCTACGACTGGGCGTAGACAATCTGAGCTTACAAAACTATGAAGTGGCAGTTTCTAGTTACTAATGCTTCAAATAAGGAGCGGATATATAAATACAAAAATTTACTTTACTAGAATTTTTTACGTTTTCTTAATTTTTTTTTTTTATTATACACAATTAACAATTATAATCAGGCACTTTCATTAAGAACTTTCAGTCCACCTTCACGTATATTTCTATTAAATTTACAAAATATTATTATTTCCGACGAAAATTTTCTGCAGAAATTTTCAAATTCATACAAGTTTTCAAAAAGTATAAGGTTGAATTTTTCATAGTCCTTAGTAAAAAAATAGAAAGCCAATGATCTGGAGAAAAAAATACTAACGATCATGAAAAACTTGTGTTCAAATGGATACCCTGAAAAGTACAAGACTCTGCGAATTCATTACATTAAGGCGTAAAGCTGGGAGTAAAAAAATACGCAGACTTGTAAAAATTCTACAGACTGGTTTTGAGCTATTTATAAAATGTTTATATCTATAGTATATGGTTGAAGTAATGATACAAGGTGACTTTAGCAGTAAAAACATTATCCGAAAACCTGAGTAAGGCTTTAAGCCTAGTTTTATACTTAATATACAGGTAAACCAATATTTCATATACCGTCAGGATAATACTAAGCTTCTTTAAATAGTTTGATCATGTTTTCACTAAAGAAACTTCTATTACCAATGACAAAGCTGACTCAATATTTTAGTATTATTGATATTATAAGCATTCAACTTGAGATCCATTGAACGTTAAAAAAAGACAGAATTTTCACAAGCACTGTGAACTTTTTAATTATTTTTTTTGTCAGTAGATGTTAGAATGACGGACGATGACATCAGTGAGTGCAGAACCATGGTCTTAAATTTTTTAAATCAATATTAAGTAAAAAATAAATATATTCGATTATGAACTGTTAAAGAAAAATTAACATCCCCGATCTTGAAAAAGGCGACAAAAAGTCGCGGGGTTGTTAACGGGCCGCGTTGAGGAAGGATACAGGTCAAGCGAGCGAATAAAAATAAGAGACAAAAGACCGGCTTTTCGGCATCAGCCTTAAAGAGTTATATAAGCTTATATCAAAATATATTCAATTGTTTATTTATCCCAACACAGACACACATGCCTACTTCCTCACTGGATCTCACAGATATATAATAATTTCATGATTCGGAATGACTTGGCGACAAAGCCGAAACATATTTTAAAGAGACTTTAAAGTAAGGTTTTAAGTACTTAAAAGTCTTTTTCACATAGTAAGTGAGTTGTATACATATTCAGTTAAGTGTTTCATATTTAAAATCTTATTTTTATTGAAAACATGTAAAACCATGCAAAAAAGCATGTACTGTGAAATTATGAACGAGTTATTAGATTTCTGATGGAGTACAATATAAATAAAAAAAAAAACATTATTAAAACATAAAAAACATTCTCAATGTCATACATATGAAAATAAAACGTTTAAAATACAAAATCATTTCAAAGTTATGCTGTACAATAAATAATATGTAAATGGTTTAGACACTTTTAACTTTTCAGAATATTTTCAGGGATTTATGACGCGGGGTTAAGCTCGTCTGAAATGCAAGAAAGCTGTAAAAATGCACATTAAATTTGGTTTATTTTCAATAACGGTATTTCGGTGCTGAGCATTTTTATAGCCGCTCAGGCGTTTTTAAAGCCTGAAATGAGATGTAATTGCATTCGTTTCGTGGAAATTTTAATATAAATACGTCATATCATACACCGGTTTTCATACGTTGTGAGCTTTCAGATTTGAAATTACTTACACTTCGCACGTCACATTTTTATGATTTAACGTTTCATTATAAATAAAAAATACGAAAATAAATGATTTTAAATTAAAAAAAATCGCAAAATAAAGCTTTAGTATGGTAGGTTAATAATTCAGAATGTTTTAAATATATATACCTAAACTAAATTAAAATTATGTCACTATATATGTCAATTTAGTATATTAAATTGTTTTTTTTCAATGTTTTCAGTATTCACTTTGAGAACAATTAAAAATAATAAATGCTTATTTACCAATCTTATTTTCACATGGATCACGTGTATGGCCTCTGTTTAGGAGATTGCAGTTTGGAATAACTCGTAGCCTTCCTCAATCCATCACTGTCAAGGGACAAGTTGTCTCTGCATATGGCTTATTGCTGCATGCGTAGTATTGATCCGACAACGTCATATACTGCAGCCAAAAATTTAAGCATCATCATTAATATTACAAGAATTCAATATCAATGTCTTCACGGGACGACTTTCGTTTACCAACAATTTTGATTAATAAGCTATGATTAGCATTTAACAGGTGAAAGATCAAATTCACACCATTCTTAGGTATATTAAGACTTAACAATTCAATTAAAAATTAATTTATTTTACTCTCCAGTCGGATATCGCACCCACGACGGCTTTCCAAGCAAACGCTTCAACCACTGAGCTATAAGCCGGATATTTCCAGCGGCATCTTTCGTATATCTTAGCCAAGTCCACCTTCGCCTCTTGACCGACTGTTTCAAAAAAGTCAAGCACACCCGTGCTCGTAGCCATCCATTATTTTTGATCCCAGTGGATACTTGTGGAGCCTCGAGCACTCAATTTAGTACAACGGCAATGGCGCTCCTAAATGGCCTACCAGCACACCTCAATCCTTATCTTACATCATTTTCCTCTTTTTTCGATAGTATTGTCTTCCTAGATCTATGTGATCTCTGACACGTGTCATTTTCTCCTTATTTTATGTTACTTTTTATTTTTTTATTATCTTATATTTGTATTTTTTTTGTACCGTGTAACTTCGATTCTGGGTGTGAAATAAAATTAATTAAATCTAAATCTATATGATAAATACATCCATTGTCTGTCTCTATTCTTTATTATATTGCCTCTTATTGTATCTTATATTTGTAGCATATCTATATTATTTTGTGTAATATATGTACCACTTGGAACTCAATTCCGTTGATAAATAAATACATTTTTGTCAACAGGTATCACGGAGATAAAATGATCAACTATGACACTGCTCGAGGTGTGCAGGTGACTGCAATTGAAAGCGGTGGTTCTGGTGGCAAAGGGAGCGGCGGTGGAAGCGGCTTGGGCGGCTTCGGAAGCGAGCTGAGACTTCCTGGAGCCGGACCATCGGACGGTGGAAACTACTCATGCGTGCCGTCCAATGCGAGACCTGCAGCGGTGACAGTGCACGTTCATGACGGTAAGAATATCCTACTGATTACTTCTGACATTCCTTTGCTGTCATTAGTTCTGCTTACTAATCGTCGATGAAGGAGATATATCGTCGTAGTTTGCGAGTCGAGAGCTGGGTCGCGATTTATTATTATTTTTTTGTATACACATACAGGAGAATACTGACAGATGGTGATAGTTATTCCGTTTGTGGAATTTTATGACGCTTACCATGGTGAATATGGATAAGCGTTGCATGTGAAGTGTTGATACGCTAACGTCATGGACTACAGCCTTATTATTATAGGAATTTACTATGAATGGGTGGTCTTCACGGGACGACTTTCTTCTACCAATTTAATAAATGTCATTTTTTACACGTGAGGCATCAAATTTGCACCAACTGGGGTGTTTTAGAGCTCGAAAATCGATTAAAAATGCTTTTTTTTTAAATCTTCAACGGGAATGGAACCCACGACTTTTGGCTTGCAAAGCAAACTCTTTGGCCATTAAGCTATACCCGCCTGCTAAAGATGATGATCCTGCCCCATGTGCCCAACAAGCTGCACAATGCTTAGCAACATACGGGCTTTCGATGTTGCCAGATATTGGGCAGAAATAATTTGACGTCGCTGACACTTAAAAGATGAAGAATCTGATAAAACTATTTTTGGTCACAATTCATACAAGAGATATCATATAATCTAACTATTAATTGGGTTTGGAAAAAATGTATACTGTAATTATATATTATTTTTATATATTTTCACAGATGATTTAAGAATATTGAATGTTGATAATTTCATTATTTTTTATGTGGTGCGAAATAGAATGATAATACAAATTAAAAAATTAAAATTCTTGCTTACAAAAAATATCACGCCAGACTGCTTTCGCGTTTGTTAAGAACCGATTTTTATTAAAATAACAATAAAACATCTGAAAAGAAAGATGGGAGGAGACAATGAAGCGAAAACTAAAAATTTAATATTGTAAAATGTTTTTCAGCCGGGTTTTTATTTATCTGGTGTAATTTCAGCAGCACTTTGTCTTTGTATCGATTCAGCCTCTTTGTTTTGTATCTCTATTTCGTGAATTGTTCTAGAATCTTTTCCATTGTTGGATCTTTGCATTTTTCATTAAGGTAAGTAATTTGTAGTGTAGCCCTCGACCGCCGCCTCACCCTTGCTGGATACTGAAAAATAAGGACTCGATTCGAGATCTACTTATAAATAATACCAGAGGCATACGACATTTTTATCTTTTTTCCTTCCATATCGATTTCATTTCTGGAGTTCCTGAACACCACATATTACCACCACAAAGTTCCTTTATTTCATCTTTTGTCAAGATTTTTGCGGACCCAAAAATTCAACCAACTCTAGGAAAGTTTCTCAGGAAATTGAACAGACGCCAGCTGTATTATTGAACGCAAATTTTGAGTAATTTTATAATTTAAAAATTTCAGCAATATTATATGATAATTCTGACAAATTTGGGGCCTCTATAACATCTAAATGGGTTGTTCGTCTGACCAACGACTTGCTCTAAGAATGTTTTACTTATTTATGTTTAAATAAACGTCCAATATTGCATGGTTTATGTGATCTAATGATAGTTGTCCTTCGTCAAAAATAAATATTCATATATTTTCTTCTATTTACAAACTATTTGCAAAAAATATATTTATTTGACTAGTAATCTTATACTAACTACTGACAATAGACATAAAAAATAACTGTTAAAAAACTTAGATTTAAGTGTAATTAAATTAGTTTTCAAGAAATGTTTTTAAATAAATCATAATACATTTATTCTTTATTAATCGGAATTATTTTTCTATTCTCGTAGTTAAATAATTGTCATTGCAAGTTTTAGTTGATTGTTTCATATATAAGCGTATGATATATAACATTAAGGTTATTAACTGACAATACTTGGGGAAACTGCATAATTATTGTTTTGTATTAATATTAATTTAAAAAAAAAAATTGTTTACTAACTGTGCTAATTTCAATAAACCAATACATTACATTTTTGAATTATGTTTATTAGCAAGTTATCTAACGATATTTTGGGATCAATTTCGTAGATAAAACGCTTTATCGTACTTGAAAATTTCGAAATTCATGGAATCTACCCACAAAATGAATTCCCTGTCATTTCTGTCATAAAAATGTATTTAGAAAAATTTCTACAGTATATTTTAACCAAAAAATATTCATTATATTAAATGCAAAAAAAAACTCTTTCTTGACAAAGACGATGGCAGTCGTCTTAAGAAACTATGTTTTTGTGACTTTTTTATACAGTTAGTAATAAACATTGTTGATTATGAAAGTTGAAGTCAACGTAACGTAAAGAAAGCAAACACAAAACATGAGTGAAAATATTATACACTTTTGTTGTAAAATATGCATATTTTTTGTAAAGATAAATTCAGAAAGATGAAAGTTTTCTAAAAAGTTCAATATTATGATCTTAAAGGTTATAGTATTTTTTGTATACCTTTATAAACATTTTAATCAAATCGGTGAGAGACCACATTCGTCTCGCGAACATGACACATTAAATAGCAATGCTTGAATGCTACTATTTAATAAAACGTCTCTGGTAAATAACTACTAAACAATTAGTACTTGTCTTAAATAACTTGTTACATATTCACGGCCAGATTTCATATTGTGGCTTTTGAGTTTGGTCGCGTGTGGCGAATTACTCATTTCCGATATTTCGACCGCCATTGCAGGGGTCTTCTTCAGGGTTCATGACTTAGTGATGAGTTGGTGTCTGGGGGTAGTTTAGCTGACAGTCTAACGTACCACGAGCGTCATGTCGGAGAATCGTGTGCGGTGGGTATGTTCCAAGAAACGTACCTCTACGAGTGTCATAATGAGTATGTTCTAAGAAGCATACCTCCACGAACGCCATGTCGGACTGTGGTTGTCTTTGCTTGTCTGTTTAGGTTTTTAAGTATGTGCTAAAAGTGGAAGCCATACTGTTTTGAGGATTAAACCGTTATCCCTGTTGATGTTGATGTTGATGGAATGTCTTTTGATTTCAATGGCTTCCCTTACTAGGCGTGCATCCCTTACGTTCGAGCCACGATTTCACGTTCGAATGAAAACTTATGTCCCGTGTCAGCCAGATGCTCTGCCAGAGCTGACGCCATTGGGTGGCCTAGTCTGCACGATCTCTCATGTTCGCTTACTTTTTAAGCAATAGTTCGCGATGTTTGTCCAATATACACCGTGGGGCAAGCCTTGCACTGTAGATTGTAAATACTTTCACTCTATACGCTTGTCTATTCTAAAGTGACAAAAAATCTACTAATTTTTTTTTAACCTTTGACGTCTTTTTATATTTGCTTATACATTCACGTTTGGTGATGCTCACCAAAGACCGTTGCATATAAAACGAGATTGCTCTATAAATAATTCTTCCGTAAATGTCCTTAGACAGTGTCGCTAAAAAACCCCAAAATATCTCCATTACTAAAAATAATATTTACTAGTATACCTTTATCACAACCTACACCCACCTTCATACTAATAACTTGCATTATTATACAAGCACGCATATTTCCATGCCTAATTGAATCGACAATAGAAAAAACATGTCTTCTCCCAATAAATATTATAGATTAATTTCTAAATTATTTCTTATTTATATATTACATGAAACTGCAGTGCCTCAGGCATGTTGACGGAAGTGGTTCCGGTGTAATGGACGCTGTGTCGGCGGATAGGTGAGACTCGCGGTTGGAGGGGCACTGGCTGCGCCTTCACGTGGATATCTAGAGGGGTTCCGGTGTTCCACTCACTGAGTAGTACAATAATAATAATGTGGTGTATGTGTATACGCCGATTTATATTTTCTTTCTATTCTGTTTAATTTAAATTTGAATTTTTTCTGTATTTGCTTGGAATTATTGTATAAAAAGTTTTTATTATGAGACTAATGATTTAATAAATAAAAATTAAAAAATTATTCAATATTATCGAATTTAATAAAGGAATATCCACCAAAAAAATCAAATAAAAATAAAAACATACGATATTTCAACTCAAACATTTTTTTCTCTTGTCTTTAGATGCTGCATGCCCACCAGCCGGTCAAGGAATCCGGCCAGGCCAGGATCCTGGTCTGATAGTCCAGTGCCCTTTAGCCACCAAAGACCGCCAAGAAGTACCTCCGGTTGTTCCGGAAACCAGTTCATCGTCTCTAGAAGCCGTCTCCAGAAACCCATGGCTTCTCTTCATCTGCATGATGATGCTCGCATCGCTGAAGGTTTTCACGCATCATTAACTTGCTGCAGCATAAAGAAGCAATTGAAACCTGTAATCAAGATCTTAAAATATTGTTTTAGTGCATAAATAATAATAAAAATGTCTGTGGAAAGGTATATTTATGATTTGTTCTAGTGTTGAAAACGGTGATCTTTTACAGTGCAGTACAAACAATACCTAAATATTACAATAACATAGAAATATACTCTCTTGTCTGGATTTTTTGATCGTTAATTAATTTTACCTGCTAATTGAAATTCAAAATTTCATCGAAAAACATTCGTTTATATTTTCTCTTATCGTGATTCAGTGAAAAATAGCCTCGATTTATAAAAAAAAAGATTTTTAGTCAAAAGTTAAGTCACTGAAATAAAAAAGTAGACAGTTGTGAACTCATAATATATGATACATGGTTTGAATATGATGATACATGGTTAAAATTAATTTATATATGATAAACCATAAAAACAGTTAAAAAAAATCTTATTAATATATAGTCGCGTTATAAATTTATTCATTTAAATCACGAGAGTCAAAAAAGTTTCAGATTTTTTTGTACAAATAAATTGAAAAAGTCATGTTTCAAGTGATAATTTCGCAATTTGTTAAAACTAAAGTGCTTAACCAATAAATCCTCCCTGTTTAACAAATGGCACAGAGACGTGGAATTTAACAGCTTGTCTTACCAATAAAATAAAGATCATCCAGTGTGCTATGGAGTGATCAATGCTTGGAGTGTCGCTAAAAGATCGAATCCGAAACGAGGATATTCGTAGAAAAACTCAAGTAGTCAAGGCTACCCGGCGAATAAGCACACTCAAATGGCAATGGGCAGGACATATCTGTCGAAGAGACGTGGTAAATGGGGTAGAATAGTATTGGAGTAGCGCCAAAGAACTGTCAAACGAAGCATTGGCTGACCCCCATAAGATGGACTGACGACATAAGAAGAATAACGGGAGTGGCCTGAATGCGGAAAGCAGAAATTCGAAAAGGATGGAGACTCATGCGAGAGGCTTGCGTTCAACAGTGAACAGATACAGGCTGATGATGATGATGAAATTGAAAGAAAACTGTTGTTTCAACTGAAAAAAATAACTTTAAACAACTTATATTTTAGCTATATATATAATACTAAAAAAAATATATCATGTCATGTATTGTATAAATATTAAAAATAATAACAATTAACTTAGCAGTTGTAAAATAATAATCATTTTGTAATTAACATATAAATAAAGTATTTAATAGATTTAAGTGACGTCATTAATTCATTAATGTTTATTTAAATATTTATGTATAAAAATAAAACGGTGCTTTGTTGCAGAATTTAATTTAATTGATGTTTAGCTAATTACATTTTAATGGATGTTAATAACACTTAAAATAATTAGAGCACTTCATTTAGTGTTATTGTTTTTTACGTTGTAAAATGAATAATTGCATAGGATTTTTGAATGACTTATTTCACTTCACCTGCTAAGTAATTGATTTGATTGATTTGATTGATTTGATTGATTTTTATTGCTTATGGAAAAAAAATAACAATCAGTTTAAAGCAAAAATTTCATACTAATTTTTAACCGTTAAATACTGAATAATATTTTTTTAAATCAAGAAAGATTGGCACCAAGTGAGAACCATCTCAGAGAAGTGAGCCTGATGAATTGGTCACATCTTGCGCCACGATGGTCTTTTTCACAACATTGTGGAAGGGATGGTTGAGGGTCATAACTGCAGAAGGCGCCCTAGACGGGAGTATTTGATGATAAGACAACTAAGTATCCAAGCATATTTCAGTGCTCAATGCTTAAAATTTGGCTTGTTTGGATGTTCAAAAAGAGATCGATTAGCTCGGTGCTCCTAAGATAAATAGTATGCAATTATATACGTTGGTTCAATCCATCTGGCGATCATCATCCAAGTATGATCCACATCCAATGTTGCTTAGTAACAATAATCAAATCTGAGCCGGTGTAATAACATGCTTTCATTAATATTTGAAAGATAACCTTCATTACATGCTTAAATTACTTTGAAAAAAAATATGTATGAAAACAAATGGTAGATATTTGATATAATCAAGGAAAATAGGCACCTCATAAGAACCATCTCAAAGAGGCGAACCCGGTGGATTGGTCACATCATGCGCCACGATGGTCTTCATCACGACATTGTGGAAGGGATGGTTGAGGGTCATAACTGCAGAAGGCGCCCTAGGTGGGAGTGTTTGCAGCAAGTGTTCGAGGACATGAGTTGTAGCTCTAATGCTGAGTTAAAGAGGGTTGCAGAGGATCGGCAAGAATGGATATCGAGATGCAATATTTTGTTACTGCAAACCAATCCGCCGGATGATACTACGAAAAATAATAGTTTCCAAAAATATAATTATTATGGAAATCAATAATTGAGAAATACATTTTCATTCTATAAAATACATTTCAATTATTTTAATATAATCGTATTTCTATTTGAAAGAAAGTAAAATTAATTATTATAGTATCTGTGAAATACTCGTAAATAATAAATACATCATTTAATGTAAAAATGTAAAATTAATTTAGTTTTATTACAAAATAAAATACATTCATATCTTATTCATAATCAAATACAATAAACTAACTTAAGTTTCATATTTTTATTCGAGTGTTACATAGTAATTAATATGACAAAATAATTATATTATATTTTAAAATTGTTCTATGTTTATAAACTCCATAAAATTTCATGTTTATAACTTTAATGTTAAGAAATAATAGTTGATATTAAGAAAAATATATTTTTATTGTATGATTTTGTAATTGTAATATTTTTTTGTTTTCTTAAATTATTTTGGAGTTAAACCGTGTAAAATGTTTTATGGAAACTTGCTATGTATATTTTTAAATAAATAAACAAATAAAATGAGGTTTGCATTTTTTTTATTTATTTTACTTATTTAATAAAGATATTTTTATTTAGATATGAATTTGAGAGATCCATGCACGGAGTGTCGCTGAATGACACCGACTGCATTGGTTAAGAGTTCCGGTTAGAATCCAGTACAAACTATGCTACTCAGCTTATAAGGCAATCAACGGAACTGCACCGAGCTATTTGACAGAACTGATCAAGCCTTCAAAGATAAGCGCGCGTGGAGAGACACTCAGATCAGCCAGAGCAAATGGAAGCACCCTGCAGCTGATGGGAGGTAATCCTAGCATGGTCTTTGGCAATCGTGCTTTCAGCTACACGGCACCAATAGCCTGGGACTCACTACCGGAAAGCATAAGAGAACTTAAAACGGAAGCATCCTTCAGAAGCAGACTCAAGACCCACCTTTGTACTCATAGAGGCAAAGAAGCGCTTTTGGAATGAACATTCGGTCATAAAAAGCGCTATACAAATACTGATATCATAATAATAATCCGATTAAGAACTCAAGTAGTGTAGGGGCTAGCCATCTAATAGGCACACTCAATGGACATGACATATCTGTCGAAGAGACGACGGTCGATGGGGAAGAAAAGTATTGTAGTGGCGCCCAAGAACTGGCAAACGTATCAATGGCGGACTCCCTGCAAGATGGACTGATGACATAAGATTTTTTTCTAAATATCTGTTACTTATTCTATAAACAAGTATTCTAAGGTATTTATAAAAAATATATTTAGATATTAATTTGTATGAGTCTACGAGCCACTTCTAAATTTTTCTTTGGTGTTATCTTGAAAGTATTTGTTTGGTAAAATTCCAACATAAAAAATAATCAATGGGTAGCTTGCAAAATAATTCAAAATATTTTGCTTGGTTGAAACTAAATGCAAACAAAAACAAACCTAAAAAAGAGAGTTTACACACTTTCTCGAATTCAGATTTTTCGCTTCTACATTTCTTATATCAATACATTGCTTCACTAAAAAGTTTCTCCCTCTTCGTGCAAACTTAACTAAGCGGCATCGGCCTGTATCTTCATTAGAGGCCATTCATTTGGATTCAGAACGGGCCCTGAAGGAATGGAGAGGGACGGAACAGTTCCGGTGTAAGGCCAAAGCATCGTCCTGAAGAAATGCATATACCTGTTTTAGAATAAATTTTCTGATCGACAGTAGACACACGTGCAATGTAAGTAAAATTTTTGAAAGAAAACTGAAATTCAGTTATATTACATGGCATACCGTCTGTTGCTTACCGTGTGTAGCTGGATATGTTGAACCATTATCTTTAAGCTAGACAAATCACTTAAGAATGCTTTGGATACTACAGCTAAAGTCTCATCAGATTTCTAGGTACTTGCCATGTACAGGTATGTCTGTAACTATTATAATCAAATCAAATCTTAGATTCATTCAGTCAGGTACAACACAGAGAATTTTGCTCCTCTATGCAACGTGAGGGGATCAAGATCCAAAACAACAAGTATCGAGGAATTTTCTGGTGTGCGAAATTATATGTATTAATATTAATTTTAATAAATAATGCATACGCATCGATAAGAAGCATTGACTTTCCCAATAATCTCTATATGAATTGAAGGGATCAAGGTCCAAAATTGGTATCGAGGAATGTGCAGTGTTCACATTGAATGTTACTTTTACATTTTTTTTATTTTTTATAAAAGTAATATTAATTGAATGTCATACACTGCACATTCCTCAATAAAGTTTTTGGACCTTGATCCCTACAATCCACATACAGTGGCAGACTATTGAGATGGTCCATGCTCGGTATCGATGCGTAAGCATTCCTTATTAATATAACTAATACATAGAATTTTGTACACCGCAAATTCCTCGATACTTGTTGTTTTGGACCTTGAACGTAACTGACTCATCATCATCATCATCATCAGCCTGTGTCCGTCCACTGTTGAACGTAGACCTCCCGCATGAGTCTCCATCCTCTTCGATCCTCAGCCTTCCGCATCCAGGTCACTCCCGCTATTCTTCTTATATCGTCAGTCCATCTTGTAGGGGGTCGGCCAATGCTTCGTTTGCCAGTTCTTGGGCGCCATTCCAATACTTTTCTTCCCCATCGACCGTCGTCTCTTCGACAGATATGTCCTGCCCATTGCCACTTGAGTGTGCCTATTCGTTGGGTAGCATCCACTACTTGAGTTCTTCTGCGTATTTCCTCGTTTCGGATTCTATCTTTTAGCGACACTCCGAGCATGGATCTCTCCATAGCACGCTGGGTGACTTTTATTTTATGGGTAAGACTTGCAGTCAGATTCCACGTCTCTGCGCTTTAAGTTAATACAGGGAGGATGCATTGGTTAAACGCCTTAGTTTTAAGGCATTGCGGAATTTTCGCTTTAAAAACGTACTTTAGTTTTCCAAGTGCTGCCCATCCCAGTTGTACCTGACTGTATGAATCTAAGATAAAGAGTTTGATTATAACAATTACTTCAAAGACTTTATGATGTTTAATAAAACTAAGTTTTGTTCAAAATAATGTTTTGAAAAATTAGAGTGTAGAAAAGAATATTTTTAAAAAATAGAATAAACCGAATATTTTATTGCTGATTGAAACAACTTGATTCGGCCCTGCAACGGGGAACGAGTAGTCCAACTTTTTATTCGGCCGGCAGTTTTTGCAAGTCAAACAAATTACTCCGGGATAAACAACGGAAGAAATATATGGGAACAATGAATCTCGGGAACCTTTCCCGGGATCCGCCCTCGGCCGGGAAAGAGATTGATCGCGGGGAGACGCTAAACTCGCTTATGCGCGGCCAAGATGCAGCTGGATGGGGGAGGAGTGTTATTCACGGCACTTAAAAAATACCCAGATTTAGCCTTTCGTTTGCCACTGCAGTAAACCAAATTAATTAATGCAATGAGAATATTTCAGGTTAATTGACTTATAATTTATGTACCCATATTAGTTTTAAAAAGTTTTTTTTAAACGAAATGAGGGATATTTTTTTGTTATACCTTGTACGTAAGCGTCAAATGTACTTATAAGTGTGATCTTTATAGAAAGTAAATATACTGTTGGCATTTCTATACTTCTTTTATGTAAACACATACAGGAGAATACCTACAGATGGTGATAGTAATTCTAAAGTCTCATCTGTGGAATTATATGACGCTTACCATGGTGTAAACGACTAAGCTCTGCATGTGGAGTGTTGATCCGCCAACGCTTTAGACTACATCCCGAGATTCAAGCATCATCCTTTATTATTATAGAAATTTACTATGAATGGGTGGTCTTCACGGGACGACTTTCGTCTAACACCAATTTTGATTAATATGACTGGAATTTTACGGGCAATGGATCAAATTCACACCAACCGGGGAGAGAGGTCAAATATCAATAAAAAATCTTTTTTTTTTAATCTCCGTCGGGGATTAAACCCACGACCTTTGGCTTGCAAAGCAAACGCTTTGACCATTGAGCTATGACCGCCGGCAATGAAATTAAACATTTATGTTAATAATTTAGGTCACGACAAATATAAATTGTGAAACGACAACAATTGTAGTAAGAAAAATAACTTTATAATAAATAATTACTCAACGAGGCGTTCTTCTATAATCCATGCAAGACTACAAATACAAATGCGCGGTGAATCCAAGATGCAATTGCTTGATGAGGAGCCATTGCTCACCAAGCTTAACGATTCAGGATTTAAGTTTTGTTTATTCAAACGAGACAACTTAAGTGCTGATATAAAGTTGCAACGGGACTTATTAAGTTTGTATAATTGAATCGTTATCATTAGCGAGATTTACAAGTACATATAGAATAACATACTCCTCTCTCACAAAATGTGCACATTTGTGCTCTGAAGCACAAATGTGCTTCTGAAACGATAAAACTATTTATGGCTCGACCTTGTACTCGGCCGAGCTACAATACAATATGCTCTCACCGATGTGCGGGCCACAACTGCCCAGCGCCACGAGCGGCGGTCTATATAACTAATACACCCGTGAGCGGACTTGAAGCACATTGACATATATTTATGATAAACTTTACATACATAAGTATGTATGTAAAGTTTGTCAATGTGACTAGGTTCGGGCCATAAGGCTCGAACCTAGTCACAGCATTCAACAGGCCGGGCTAACAGTAATACGACCTTTTCACGGTCAGTACACGACTGATTGCGCTCGTCAGCGCTGAGGCTGTCGCCCAGTGCTCAAATGGCGAACTATGTTACTAGTCTAAAATGACAATATGGCGACACATAAATGTATGACAATCGAACAGAAATACGAGACGAAATATTGTATATCGAGGTTTTCTGTACCAGTCAGCAAGGGTACATCATGCTGATGTGAAGAAGTTAATGAAAAATGTATAGAATAATGTTTTGTGGAAATTTTGCAATGTGATCGAGTGATTTCATATCATCAATACATAATCATTTCGAACGCTATAAGGCTGTTGTATATAAAAGTAAATTATGGGCAAATATATACATACGTATCATTAATTTCTCTTTTAAACTATACTACGAGTATATATGAAGCATATTTTATATTGTATATGTTAATTCCATATTTTCAAGACATGAAATATACTTGGGAAGAATAAAATGTACATAATGATATCCCCCTATCTACGGGAGAAACGACTTCACGTCGCCGGCATTCATGCATCATCCTTATTATTACAGGATTTCCAATGAATAGGTGATCTTCACCTGATGACTTTCGTCTACCAACAATTTTGATTAATAAACTATGACTGGCATTTTACGTGTGAGGGAGCCAATTCACACCAAGCGGGGGTATTTTGGTGCTCAGAAATCGATTGAGAATTCATTATTTTACTCTCGGTTGGGGATTGAACCCATGACCTTCAGTTTGCAAAGTAAGCGCTTTAACCACTGAGCTGTACCCACCGTAAAATATTTGCTCAATCGTGTGAATAGATGCACGGTTTCAATTTTAAATTATATCGCAATTATTAAATAGATAAATATTTCGTACCTTGTTACACTATCACTGGTTAATTAATGATGTAACCTTCATTGAGGGCGAGACTGCAGTCTTTCATAAAGTGAATAAATAGTGCTCAATGTGCTATATGTGAAAAGTAAGTACAAAATATTGATATATTTAATATTGATTTCGATCTTAAAGTAATGCTAAAAATATAAATGGTATTTAAGCAAAATACTTGTAAAAATATTTATCAACGTCAATTTTTTCAATTATTATCTCTTTCTGAAACTGTTAGTACCAAAGCATAAAATGTGTTCTATAATATCGTTCCGTTCTCACTCCGCATTGACTTTCTTGCTCCTTATTTCCGTGCCGGCGGTAGAAAATAAAATTCCCTTTTTTTTCCTTTTAATTTGTCGCTGAATCATCTCAAATTGCAATCGGATAAGGAAATTTTCCCCGCGAGTCGTTTTCCCTGAGATTGAAGCGGCCGCCTGTTTTGATAGCATCTGCGAGAGCCTGAGATATAAACGTCGTAGAAGGCATTCATTTGAAATATAAAGCTGACAAATGCCCACTCCTTCCCGCAAGCAAAAATAATTATGTCTCAATTTATTATGATTTCCGGTATAGTAAAATGACATGCTTCACCGAGATCATCACTGAGATTCGTGGCTGAATAAGGAACAGGTCACAAAGCAAGGAACTCACATTGAAGGTAAAAGAAGAAAAAATTTGGTCGTCTGCCCAGGACGTTACATTCTGCGTCTTTTACAGGCCCCGGACAGACTCCAACTGACACGACCGGTGATAGCACAGCACCGAAATGAACATAGTAGCCACTAGGCGAACTGTGGCGCTCCACATGACAGTAACTTTCAAAACAAACAAAATGCTACCTGATGATTGCGCCATGTCTTTTATGTTACCAATTCAAACATTTTTATGTATATTTGTGTCAGACGAGCGAACAAAAAAAAGAGACGAAATATCATATCTTGAAGCTTTTCGGCACCACCCTGGAAGGGCTTTGTTAAATTAATATCAGTTATTACTACTACTTTCGTAGATACTGTATATATATTTTATAGTAATATATAGCTATGAATGCACTGATATCTCTTTTTATTTCTAAGAGCGTGTGAAACTAGTTTGTTAACTTTGAAGCAATGAACGCACTCCGTTCGAGAGTGCGACTTCGACCCTGCAATGTAATAAAGCTTCCATTCTTTATAAGCCGCAGTATTTTCAGTAAAGAGAGATTGTGACGGCAACCATACTCGAAAGTGCTTGGAATATGAGTTAGTTCTTGTAAGCGACCTCGACTTTCCTGATTGTAAAAAAACTTCAATGCCCTTTCTGTAACACAAATCGTAGTTTTAAGTTTTTGTATTCGTGTATTTCATAAATTTTTAAATAAATAAGAGTAATCTTAGAGTCATGTATATTTCACTTTTGAAAACAGCACATATAAGTGAATATTGAATTTGTTATAGAGAAAATACATTTATTAATGAGAATCCCCATTTTTTAAGGACATACATGTTACATTACGCTACGTATGAGCTCAGTACACGCGTTATAATATATTATAGATGCGAAGACTGTATTTGATCTCATTCAGACCAATTTAAAGCATCGCGCTTAAAGAATTTTCTTTTAAATAATATGAGTAATGAGATCCTAGTATGTCACATGTAAAAGATTTAGAAAGTAAGGGGGGACTGCTTACAGTTTTAACACTCTTGAAGAGACAACTGTTGCAGAACTTACCAAGTTTATTAACAGTGCTCCAAACAAACAATGCACTGACCCAATCCCAACTTGGCTCTTCAAAAATGTGAGAAAGAACTTGTCCGTGGCTTCTTGGAATTATTAATAAATCACTCACCAGCGGAAAAGTCCCTCTTTATTAAAGGAGGCCTTAGTGACACCAGTTCTGAAAAAACCGCAACTAGACTCAAAGGATCTGTCAAATTTCCGAACAATCTCCAATTTGCCGTTCGTTTCCAAAGTAATAGAAAAATTGTGGCTCTAAGACTCACAAAATACTTGGAATGCAACAATCTCTTTGCTAAGAAGCAATCGGCATTCAGAAAATACCACTCCACAGAAACGGGCCTAGTGCGACTTCTTTCAGACCTGATAACAACTATAGAAAAGGGAAATATCGCAATGATGACTCTTCTAGACATGAGTGCAGCGTTCGACACTGTAGACCATGCTATCCTTCTAAGGAAACTAAGAATACATTACGGTATATCTGGAAAGGCCCTAGACTGGTTTCAGTCATACCTAGAAAACCGTAAGCAAACCATCGTCTACAGAATAAAATGTCGAGACCATCTACTCTATCATGTGGTGTCCCACAAGGCTCAGTTCTCGGCCCATTATTCTTTATTCTATACACCA
Organism: Glossosoma conforme; assembly: GCA_022606575.1. Classification (NCBI taxonomy): domain Eukaryota; kingdom Metazoa; phylum Arthropoda; class Insecta; order Trichoptera; family Glossosomatidae; genus Glossosoma; species Glossosoma conforme. Next base: position 908,332 of record JAGTXR010000058.1, on the reverse strand, counting down.
AAGAAATTGAGGAGATTGCTGAGAGATGGGAAATAAAAGTACACTGCTACGCAGATGACTGCCAGCTCTACTCTTCTTGTGGACCCGAGGAAATTGGCTACATGAAAGAAAGGATGGTCGGCTGTATAGAGGAGATCGGACAGTGGATGTCAGCAAATAGGCTCGCTCTTAATCCGGAAAAGACGGAAATACTCTTTATGGCCACAGCTCGAAGACAACATCTATTGGACTTACAACCCTTGGCCATTTGTGGTAATGATGTCATCCCTTCTACAAGCGTCAAGCTGCTGGGAGTAGAAATTGACCAGTTCCTCAATCTTAGCGGTAATATTACAAAAACGGTGAAATCTGGATTTTTTAACCTGCGGCAGATACGGTCGGTTAAAAGATGCTTACCCAGAGACGCTACAAAGAGTTTGGTAAATGCGTTTATAGTCTCCAAAATGGACTACTGCAACGCACTGCACGCAGGCCAGCCAGCCAAACAATTAAATCGATTGCAGTCATTACAAAACGCAGCGGCACGACTTGTCTACACGCGCCCAAATTCTGTCACATTACTCCAATACTACACCGACTGCACTGGTTGAGAGTTTCGGCTAGAATCCAGTATAAATCATGCCTCTTAGCTTACAAGGCACTCAACGGAACTCCACCGGGCTATCTGACAGAACTTATTAAGCCTTCAGAAATAAGCGCGCGTGGAGAGACACTCAGATCGGCTAGAGCAAATAGAAGCACCCTGCAGCTGACGGGAGGTAGTCCTAGCACGGTCTTTGGCAATCGGGCTTTCAGCTACGCTGCGCCAATGGCCTGGAACTCACTACCGGAAAGCATAAGAGAGCTTAAAGCGGAGGCTTCCTTCAGAAGCAGACTCAAGACCCACCTTTTTACTCAGAGAGGCAAAGAAGCGCTTTTGGAATGATCATTCGGTCATAAAAGAGCGCTATACAAATACTAATATAATAATAATAAAGTAAAGCCTGATTAAATGGAACGTTAGGGGAAAGGTGACTTGTTTTCTGGTTTTATTTTACACAGACCAACCGCCTTAATTATGTATCAATTATTTTCTACATAAATAAATGTCATAGTGTTGAAAATATCAACTTATTGAATAAATATTTATTAAGCTATATATTGTAGTATAGATTGCAGAACATAGTTTTATTACTGGGCTGTCCCTAGTGCAAGGTGCTTACTTATAACAATGCCAAGTAATGGAAAAACTGAGTTGAGAAAAATATGCTAAGTGGAGATTTTTTCAGAAGCGCTGTAAAAACATTTAAGAAGGTTTTATTTATAATAACTAGATGGTTAAGTTGGGGTTAGGCACAAGCTGACATAGGCAACAAACAGAACTGTAAGACGGCAGTTTAAAGCGACCATATGATCGATTCTACACAAAAAAGTACCTTTTTATCAATTGTAACAATTTCACTATCAATGCCAGTTTAATAATTTTACCTTATATTGTCTATAGATATCGATAGAATCACTGTCACCAGAGGTCGCTTCAAGTACTATTTCACTGATCAAGGTGGAGTTGAGCTGGCTCTATATAAGCAGACGATCAGTCGGACCAGATATCTTTTCTCTCTACTTTGACGCCTTTATAACCGAGCACTCATCAAGCCGCCTGTTAGAGAAATCACTTTGTTACGTGCTGATCTACGAACTTCGAGTCACAACCTACCTACTGGTAGCATTTTATATTTCCAAAAATCCTTTCTAGAACTTGCCAATAAAATAGAATCTCGTTAATCATTCAATTCAAGCTTACGTAAATCTTCTGTAACTTTTCACTTTAAAACTGTTTAAATATTAAGCTTACTTAGTGACATTTAATTCCTCGTAACATTATACCGTGTTCAAATTTATTTTCTTTCTTGTTCGGAATGTAGGGTGTAATTCCAGTGATCTCTTTCCAGCACGCATAACAATTCCTTCGCAGCAATCCACTGATCACAACACTTTCATGACACTCCCAATTTCTGACAAATTCATACAGAATCAAACTGCATAAATTGCATAATAATTCGTATTATTCCGATCTGTATTCTTGAACTATCTTGCAGTTTCAATTATAAAAAATGTCAGACAAAATTTTTTGAACTCGAATAATGAGACCAATTAAAATAAGTATTTGTACTCAAAAACATCTTATTCTTTTATTCTAGAGTATCTTATTTTTAATACGGGATTTAAATATAACTGAAACATTCTGGACAAGTATATCATTATAAAAAAATCTCTTCTTGTATTATTTGAAGTATCGCTCTTATGAGCATTTGATAAAAACAAAAAAACACGTGTAAGATTGTATTAAAAACGTTTTTTACATTAATTGTATGATAAAATTGCGCTCTCTCTTTTAAGTGAAAAGTGCCCTTAATTTTTTAGCGTAATATGATTTTATATAAAATATGTACGAGCAAAAGTGAAAGAATAATTTAATTTTCATGAAATAATGAAATATGATGACACGTTATTATGTTAAGAAGCTTTATTTAAAAATATATAGGTACCTACTGCTTAAGCAATATTGGTTTTCGTAATGTATACAAAATATAATACTGTTCAGAAATAAAATCTAATTACAATAAATTATTGTATGTTTATGAAGAATATGATACCTAGAAATAAACAGATATTTTTGAAGATATTTCAGAAATAAAATCTAATTACAATAAATTATTGTATGTTTATGAAGAATATGATACCTAGAAATAAACAGATATATTTGTTATTGGTATTTTTCTATCGGAGGCTACCTGTGAACATACTTTATATCAGCGGTCGGGGAACCGGGGTAAATTACCCCAAATGATGTAAAAATATGTTTTTTGGGGGTAATTAGAATTTTTTTCTAGTTTTCTATTTCAAGAAACTTACTATTTTCATACAACTTTTTTGTAATTTTCTGTGTAAATTAATTCAATAAATAATGTTTATTTAAATAAACATTGATTGTCTTCTTTTTAAAATGGGGGAAGGGGTAATATCGACTTACGCAAAAATATTTTGGGGTAATGTTTCAAAAAGTTCCTCGACCGTTGATATATATGGTTCCTCACGGCTTTCAGATTGAGAGCACGGAGATTTGAAGACACAGCAGCTGTAGTATTCTAGGCATAGTTGTGTATTAATATAAACCATTGTTAGGAAATGGGAGCAATGCTTCCTGAGGCCAGGGCTTGTATTTCAAAAAAGAGGCTTAAAACTATTTAAAAAAAGTTTAGGTTTGGTAATGGCACGAAAACCGTTATAACAAAGTGCACAATATTTCTTGAAGTAAATAAATTGTATAAAAATGCCGCAGGAGAGCTAAAACCACAGTGCCTTTTCTTCTCTGGCTCGTGCCGTCCTAGAACTATGCATTGAATGAAAGCGATGGAGCTGCGGGAGGCGAAGCTGACATGGTATGAGGCGAGGATATAGCGGCTGACACAGTCTTGTAGCGGCGGTTTGTGAATGTCATATTCTCCAGGGAGCATGAAGAACATGTTTATGATGATGATGATAAAATAAATAAAGATACATATTGACATCAGCTTGATAGAGCCTTTGCTGACTGGTACCGAAAATATCGATATAAAATCATTCGTCTCTTATTTCTGTTCGCTTGGCGTACATGAATGCGTCCGCCATATTGGCATTTGGGACTAGTTATATAGACCGCCGTTTGTGGCGCTGGGCGAGAGCCATCACTAGCGCGCCAGTCGTTTTCCGCCCTTCGGCGAGAGCGTATTGTATTGCGGCTCGGCCTAATGCTGTGACTAGTTCGAGCCATCAATTTGTAAAGTTTTATCGTAAATGCATGTCAATGTGCTTCTCAAAAAATCTGTGTTATCAATCTGCTCGTAATCCTGCCATCACGCGACTGAATGACAACATTTTGAGATAGAATAGGATGTTAGTATGCATATATGTATATATATTTCACAGTATTTGCTTAGTGTTCAATAATGGAAGTTGATTGTTTTCTTAAAATGTAAATATTTAAAAAAAAAAGTCACCTTCATCTTTAACTAGTAGTTAACTAGAGTACTTAAAATAAAACTAAAAAAGGACAAAAGTGTATGTATATATTTTCGCATTTGAAAGTGAGTTTTTACTAAGTTTATTTCATTTTATGATTATTGTTACTTACAATTGGGCAAAAAATTGCAATCAGATTTAATTTCTGAGAATAAAAACACTCTCTTGAATGCGAGCGCTTAAAATTAATAGCCGAGAAGTTTTAAGAGAAAAATAAAATAATAATCATTTTTATTAATGCTGTTTACCAACACTCGGATATTTAAGAAAATAGCCCGCCCTCGCGCGCCGCCCCTGCCCTAAGTGTACCTTCATAGTATCTCATATGAGAAAATAGTCTGTCTAGTTGCCACTCAAACTTTATCAATAACCACTTGCTAGTCCAGTGACGGGGAAAATATGATTTCTGTATTTTAAATTAAAAAAAAAAAAAAAACAAAATATATAATACACGATGGCATAGCGAAGTGAGAAAGTGGACATAGCAGATATTTATTCTACAGTTAGACGAAGATAGACCTGGCTGAAACATGGACTTCACTTCAGGTGCATTTTCTACAAGCTCCTAATAAAATAATGGTTAAATTATTATGGCATCCCCAGTCTTATAAATATTGGTCATGTCCAGGACCTAGCCCCTGGACATGACCAAGGGTGGAATATATGGAGGTCCCTTAACAGACTTCGGACCGGAGTATGCAAGACGAGGACACAAATGAGGGCCTGGCAGTTTTACAGCGGACCGACTGAATGTGACTGCGGCGTGGAGCAGACCCTGTCACACCTTCTGGAGTGTGCGCTGTGCCCGAGTGGCTGCACCCAGGAAGACCTGATGATGGCCAGAAGTAACGCCATCGACGTCGCCCACTTCTGGGCAGACAGGATCTGACCCTGTTGTTTCCGACACGATTATATATAGTCTTATAAAGCAACTATGCTTCGCCGGGATCGTAACCGTGATGCTTGAATGGATGGATGAGGAGCTGGTCACAAAGCAAAGAACTCGCCGAGAAGCATATTGGCGTTTATTTAAAATAAAAGACTGTCATACTTCGGTATTCTGCCCGGGATACAAACAATGAATATTGTGTACCTGACGGTGCACGGACAGAAAGTGACTCGGACCGTGCAGTAACTGTCGCAACACCCCAATACCACATAACGGCCATTTGGCGAACTGTCCGCTCTCACATGACAGCTAGCGGCTATAAGAATCAAAGAAACAAAATGCTGCCTGTGTACACCGCGTATTATGTTGCTTAAATCTAAAACTGAGACTAACATTCTTATATATGCGTGTCAGACGAGCCAAAAAAAATAGATAATGAGATGTCGACGCTTTTCGGCACCAGCCTGCAAGGGCAATATCGAGTTGATATCAACTATTTTTTAGAATACACCAAATAAATTCAATCTGGCTACGAGAACAATGATAACCTTATATTTTCCCTTAAAATGTCCAACTTATGTTCACAAAAAAATGCCGACACAAAGAAAGTGGCTACCAGTTAAATCGCATTCTCCCAAGACAGCTCTGTACTCTAAAACTACATAAAGATCACTTCACAACACTATTATGTTATTATACAGTAGGCTCCATAGTATTTATATAATAAAAACATAGTTCATGAGAATCTAATTGCTAAAATAAACGATAAATGTTAATTACAGTACCATAAAAGATAATATTTACTCGTTCAGAATATTACCGTCTGCAACAATAGATTATAATACATTATTAATTGAAATATAAAGCACTTTCTCTGGGATTTGTAATACATCGCGTTACAATATGTTACATGAATATGACGTGTTATTGCTTTACTACGTCTATCAAAAGTACTTACTTACTAATAATACTATAATATAGAGAATGAATCACGATTATTTTGACATTTAGATTGATACGTATGAAAGATTGTTTTTAAAACCAGATTTACGTAGTCTTATTCAAATGATATAAGATGTAAAAAAAAAAAAAATTTACGTTAACGAATGCAGGATACCATATATTTATTTGACATGTCGGTATGTGGGTGTGTCGTGGAAATGTCGCGATCAGTAGATTGCTGTAAAGGAATTGTAATGTGTGTTGGAAAGGGATTACTAGAATTACTCCTTACATTCCGAACAAGAAAGAAAAGAAATAAGAACACGGTATAGTGTCACGATTAATTTGATGTCAATAAGTAAGCTCAATATTTAAACAGTTATAAAGGTGAAAATATACAGATGATTTACATTAGATTGAATTGAACGATTAACGAGATTCATTTTTATTGGCAAGTTCTAGAAATGAGTTTTGGAAAATATAAAATGTTACTAGTAGGTAGGTTGTGACTTGAAGTTCTCAGATTGTCACGTAACACAGTAATGTCTCTGACAGGCGGCTTGATGTGTGCTTGAGTTATGGAGGCGTAGAAGTGGACTAAGAAGATATCTGGTCCGTCTGGTCGTCTGCTTATATATAGCCAGCTCAACTCCTACATTGATCGGTGCAATAATACTTGAAGCGACATCTGGTGACGGCGATTCTATGGACGTCTATGGAAAATATAAGGTAAAAATATTAGCCAGGAAAATATAGTTAAATTGGTATACTCGATAAAACAGAAATCCGCCACAGACGATAAATCAGATAGTTGTAGGCTGTTGAAAGGATTAATGGATTTTGTGGAAGGGTTAAAGGGGTTTACAAGAGAAAAATTATCTGATTTTGAAAAGATATAGATTGTTATGAAAATTGAACAACACATGCTGGAAGAGCATTTTAAAGCTTACCATTGAAATTTAATAAATATTATTGAAAATTCTTGACAAATACATAGCTTGTACATATATGGTGAGTTTTTTAGATGTGGGTGTGCGCAAGAAGGATTATTAATTAATGTAATGAAGAGTAACAGCTGAGGTAAAAGCAGTATAATTGATAGAGGTATTTTAAAATAAATTTAATGACTTTTTACATTTGAATAATTATTTAATGCCACTGTTTATAGTGTATCTTTCTGCTGACATTTAAATAAAACGCTTTAGATGATTAAATAAATGCTTAATCACATTTAATTACAATGAAAATGCTGCTCACCCAAACTTTAATGATTATTTAATTATTTTATATTTCTATGATTGGAGGTAAGAAATAAATATTCTAATAAAACTTAATATATATAAGCTGTGAAAAATACTTGTAATCTTCATTTCATATCATTTAATGTTTGTTTTGGTCGTCTCAAATTTCTCTAATGATCTTGTGCCTCTTAGAGCCGAGTACACTTTGTATAAGTCGTATATATAGTTTCCAATGTGCTTAAAAGACATTGATACTTCCGTGCTCTTAAGTAAATGCAAATTTATTATTCAAAAGTATCATTATGTTTTAATAAGCGACTTCTCAACACAATATGATTCAAAGTATTTTTCAAGTTTTTGCGACATTATTACAGAAAATAATATAGCTTAGTGGCATAGTAAACGACGGGTTATTACTATGGTACGTCTATGAGAACCACTTTTACAAGTTAATAACACCCACAGCTGCTATATTGGTTTCTGGATATTAGAGGAAAGTTTTCGTAAAGAAATGAACGTTCATTGAAATTCAATATGGGCTCGGGCCCAGTTCTCGTGTAGGACTTGATTATGAGTCGATTCAACTTTGGTAAACTTGCTGATTGCCTTTTTTATTATACCTAAAGGAACTGAAACGCTCATTTAAGATTTCAACTCTTAACTAATAAATAAAAAAAACTCAATCGTTGTTGAAATTTCACTAAATTATATATGGTTCATCATCTGCCTGTATCCGTCCTGTTGAATGTAAGCCTCGCGCAATGAGTCTCTATCCTCTTCGATCCTCCGCGTTCCGCATCCAGGTTACTCCCGCTATTCTTTTTTTGTCATCAGTTCATCTTGCAGGGGGTTGTTCAATGCTTTGTTTGTCAGTTAATGGGCACCACTCAAACACTTTTCTTCCCAATCGACCGTCGTCTCTTCGAAAGATGTGTCCTGTGCATTGCTACTTGGGTGTGCCTATTCGTTGGGTTGCCTCCACTACTTGAGTTCTTCTGCGGATATCTTCGTTTCGGATTCTATCTTTTAGGGACACTCCGAGCATAGATCTCTCCATAGCATGCTGGGTGACATTTATTTTTACTTTATTTAAGACTTGTTGTTAGATTTCATGTCTCTGCGCCATAAGTTTATACAGGGAGGATGCATTGTTTAAACGCCTTAGTTTTAAGACATTGCGGAATATTCGTTTTAAAAATGTTCTTTGGGTTTCCAAATGCACCATATATGGTTATTAATATTGAAATATACTTTAATACTTTATTGCTGACGCTTATTTTTTTCAGTATTCAGAAGTATTCGTCCTTCTACGTAGATGAGGGCTTACATATTTAAAGTTTTTTTTTTATTGCAATGCGTATATAATTTATGGTCTAATTGATATGGATTATTTCTTGAATACTTTAATGGTAAAAACACACAAAGGAGAGGATTAACATATGGTGACGGAGGAATTTCATCGTTGGATTCTAAGAAATATATGAAAAATACACTTTGTTAGACGCTTTGCTGCATACGATTACTTGTTAAGAGTTTTGTGTTGTTTCTTTCATCAATTATTGTCTTTTTTTTTAAATAAATGACTATTGTATAAAATTGTAAACAAATTTTTACCCCACTGAGCAATGTTAAGATTAAATTCAATTTGTTTTTAATATTCGTAATTTGATTTCTACAAATAACAATATCGTAACTTTTTGCTTGGCAGAAATTTTAATGAAACAATGTTCGAAAAAAAGTGAAGTTGTACGCCAAAGCGCGGAATGTTATTAAATATGAGTTATCGATTTTGCAATTGACAGGATAATTAACGTGTTTCCAGGGAACGTGGCGAAAGTAATTTGTAAGAAAATAAAATAACACGCCCTTCATTTTTTGTTTTTCGCAAGCGAAGATTCAAGTGTTTTACACAAGAAACCTTAATTCTTCTGTGCCGTAGAAAACAATAATAAAAAAACATCTTTATAATAGTAATTAAATATACACATACATCAAATTCTTTATACGCATCAATTCGTTCAGAAAAAATATCGGCAGAAGCGGGATGCGAACCAGCGAGCCTTGGAACCAACCGTTGCTCAAGTTCATTACCCTAGACCACTCGACCATCCTCTGCCCGAACTGTTGCGCGGAATAAGTTGTGTTTATACCATTGTTACCATCATATAAAAATAAAACGATAGATGTCTCTATAGTTTATATTCAGAGTGTGAATATTATTATTTTTTATTATTTAATCAGTCAACATTTATTCACAAGCTTAATACAAGCTTAATACAAGCTTAATACAAACGAATTGATGCGTATAAAGAATTTGATGTATAGGGTCCGCCATATAACGTTTTTTTTTCAACTAGTACTTATTTCGTGAATGGTAACATTAAGCTCATGTCTGATTTTGACAAATAATTAGTTTTATTCTTCCGCTAAACGAATATGGTTGTGTTTACGATTGAACAACGCTGAAAAATATTGCGATATTACTTTGAAAATCAGGCCATTTTTCTTCAAAAATGAGCAAGGAGTGGCCGTTACAGTCAATGGCGATCGTTATCGGGCCATTTTTGTTCACAAAAATTGAAGAGGAGGATATTGGCAACATTTGGTTTCAACAAGACGGCGCTACGTGCTACACAGCCGAAGCTACACAATTTTTTGTAAAAGCATTTTCAAAAAAAAAAAAGTTATTTGCCGGACCCTTTATTATAGTATGTGTATATTTAATTACTAATAATATTGTAATACAGTCAATGATCTATAAAAGTGTATTAGAATATTAAAAAAATAAAATAATATTCTAATAAATATTAAAAAAAATCCATATTACTTTATAATAAATACAAAATGAATTCACGGCCATCATCATCTTTTATGATATTCCTTTTGTCAACAAATCGGGATTCGAACCACGGTATTTTGCAAGGATGTTCAATCTAATGCTAGAACTGGCCAATAGCCATTTGTTCCGCTCATTGAGTTGAGAAATTAATACGTTATGTAAAATTGAAATGTTCAAAACGTTATTTTGACCATAACTGTGTTGTATTAAGCATCCAAAAGTTTTTAAAGTAATTGTTATAATCAAACTCTTTATCTTAGATTCATACAGACAGATACGACATATGGAATTTTTCCATTATATATTAATTGAAGTGATCAAGGTCCAAAACAACAAGTATCGGGGAATGGGCGGTGTACGAAATTATATGTTTTAATATTAATATTAATAAAGAATGATTACGCATCGAAACGGAGCATTGACTATCCCAATAATCTGCCACTCTATGTGGATTGAACAGATCAAGGTCCTAAACGGTATCGCGGAATGTGCAATGTATTAATATAACTTTTTATAAATGCTTACTCATGTTGTAAGCTTGGGTAAAGAAACGGGTCTCGTATCAAATAAATTAGTATCAACTCAACTCCGGTCTTTGGATTTATCCTCAGTGCCGAAACCTTGGTATTTCGGCATAGTTAGCTGTAATTTCAGGTCCACGACCTCGGTTCCGGACAGAAATGTATTTTTTTTTTTTTTTAAGCTGTATATTCGCAAGTGTTTTTTGCTGCAGTTTCTCTTCGAGGCTTTGTTATCATCATAAAGATTTTCGGGATGTATATATGTATGTAGTTTACTAAGTGGATTTACAAGTGCAGTAATATCTTGGGACATAGCATGGATAATTCTAACTGATAGATGAAAGTGCTGGCAATTTGTGTAGACTATATATTCCAGATGTGAAACTGATATGGATTAAAAAATGTCTTGAATTAATAAATTGACTAAATAAGTGTATGATACATGAACGTTAGCAAGCTATCGATTTTTTGTTTACCCATACTCAAAATTCGAAATATCGTGGAATCCACGTATGCAATATTTTCGCTTACATTTTTTCTATACAATTATTGCCTTGACAGAAGGAATTTGCAATGATAACTGACATAACTGATAAGTTGAAATTAGTGGCTTAAATATGTAACGTACATGAGAAAGACAATTGACTTAAGCTTTTCCTCAGCGATATTATTTACGATATAAAAAGGTTATATCAAATAAATTTAAGAGCATTCGTTACTTTTTCGGTTGCCACAGAAAAAGTTAATGTGTGATTAACTACGCTTGGATGAAAAGCCCAATTTTCTAGAAGGGACTGAGCTTCCAGACGGAGCTTTTTGCGAATTAAAAAGCTGTTTGTTTTTCATTCGTTGTGTTTTTTACGAGCATAACCTTACCACCATCTAAAGTCCATTAGACTCACTTAGTACAGTATATTGGTAGTATTTATTTCTATAATTCTTAGTTTTACAAGTAAATGTAAGCTGAGACCATAGACATTGCAATTTTTAAATAAAAGTAATATAATTTTAAGCGAAGGAAAATTACAACGTTTGTAACCTAAGCGCTTCAAATGATCGTGAACAATCGAAATGAATTAAATGAATTTTATGAGTTGTTATCTATTGGTTCGCTTTAGTTAAAATATTTTTTGTGTCCTTAACTAGCCTTCCAGAATGTGGTGCAAATTCAATATTGAAATTTCCGGATCGAAAAATATTCACAACAGTTTTGGAAAAAGACATTTATCAATTATTTTGATTTTTCCGATCGATATTTCTTCTATCTCCGATCAAATAACGTTCATGTGAAAGCAAAAAAGTATGCAATTCGCTGACCTTTATCATGACGTTCAACATTTTTTGAAGATTAAAAAGTCATGCTCAGTTGCAAGAAAAATAAGATAATATAACTTTTTACATTTTTATCTAAATACATACAGGAGAATACCGACAGATGGTGATTGTAATTCTGAAGTCCGGTGTGGAATTCTATGACGCTTGCCATAGTGTATATGGCTAAGCGTTGCATTTGGTGTGTAAATCCGCCAACGTCATAGACCACATACAGCCCGAGATTCATGCATCATCCTTATTATTACAGGAATTTACTATTAATACTCCGACATATAATACTCTTGAATATTTGTGATTTCAATAATACCATTAGAAACCGACGCTGGATAAAAATTATTTAGTATTTTGTTCTCAGTATGACATTTGTGGTATTACAAAAAGACCGCATAGGTGTACGCCTACCGCTATTATATCCACAACAGCTGATTGCATTGTGACCACCTCGCAGGTAATATCAGTGTACGTGGCTTTTATATTGCGCAATATTTATAACCAGCAATATATCAAGTTTATTTTAAGTCTTCCTACAAATGATTGTACTTATACTATTGATATAAACTCGATAAAGTCCTTTTAGGCTAGTGATCTTTTGACTCTTATATTCGTTTGGTCGTCTGATACGCCTAAATATATAAAATTTATATGTTTTAGATTTAAGTAGCTATAAAACGCGGTGTTACAGGTGAAATTTTGTTTATTTAAATTTGAAAGCCCCAATCATCGGCCGCTGTGACACGTGTAGCGCAGTCCGAGTCACTTTTTGCCCGGACACTATCAGGTCCACATAATTTTTCATGTTCCGGGCAGAAGACGGTTGCTTGTGAGTCTTCATGTATTCACCTAAAATATATGTCAATGTGCTTCTCGACGAATTCTTTGCTTTGGCGACCTGTTCCTCATCCATTCACCATGCATCCGATGACGATCCCGGTGATTTATAGTCGCTTTTATTTGACGGGGATGTCACTATTGATTAACTGTCTTTTTTGATTAATTAACTACTGACATTTGGTTTTGTTAGACGCAGTAGTCTTCACTTTATCCCATGATAACTGTAAATTTTTCATGTAGAGTTTTAGCTTTGAAACGCAGAGTAAATTTTGTATATAGTGTCTGCCAGTATTATTTGACAGTGAAAGTCTAAAAATAAAACTTGTAGAAAATTCAGGTTCTTTTACTATTTTATGGCATACAAATATCGTTATAAGATATTGTTTGATACACGCAATTCAAAGAATAAATATGCAAGTATAAAAAGCCTAGTACGTATGATACTCTTTTAGAACGACAAAAAATAATAAAAAGGGCTACTTGAAAACATAATTAGAGAAATATATTCCATCAATACAGCGAACATGTAAAGAAGATGATTTTTTAATGATGTAAGGTTAGGTTGTGTTTATAAACGAGTATAGTTTTAGTGATTAAATATACACATACAATTTCACATAAAAAAAAATATACGCATCAATTCACTCAGAAAAGATATCGGCAGACGCGGAATTCTAACCACGAGCCTTGGAACAATTTTTCGCTCTATTCTTTTACACCGCACAGTCCACTCGACTATTTCTCCGCCCGAACGGATACGCGATAGATATCTCTGAAGAATATATTCAGAGTATGTATATTATTATTTTTTATTAATCAATCAGTCTATATTTGTCGCTGTCGCTGGGTCCGCAAACTGACCAACACTCACTGGGGAGCCCAACCACCCCTTCTTCGTACCTCAGCTTTAGCACTTTGTTTCTCAGCCGGAGAATATGCGGCACCAGTGTGGGGTCGATCAGCCCACTGTAATCAAGTGGATACTGCCCTGAATGATGCATGCAGAGTCGTCACAGGCTGCCTCAAACCAACACCCATTTCTAAACTATACCCCTTGGCTGGTATCGCACCACCGAACATAAGACGCAAAGTCATATGCGCCGAAGAAATGCGTAAGGCAATCAACCAACCGTCCCACTGCTTGTATAATCAGATACCCCCAACACCAAGATTGAAGTCTCGAAGCAGCTTTCTGAAATCCACACAACCTCTCACATCCAGCCCTGAAAATGAGAGACTCCAACTCTGGCAACAAATCGCACCAGAGGATTTCATTACTCCAAAGGAAGGCCTCCCAACTGGCAAGAGCCTTGACTGGCCGACCTGGAAATCCCTAAACAGATTAAGAACCGGAGTTGGTAGAACAAAGGACAACCTCGAGCGGTGGGGAATGCTTCGGCAGGGAGAGACACTATTGTGCGACTGTGGAGACCTGCAGACCGCCTCACACCTACGATGCTGCTCCATGTGCCCAACAAGTTGCACATCTCAGGACCTAATGCTGGGCAACACACGAGCTATCGATGTTGCCAGATATTGGGAAAAAATAATTTGACGTCGCTGACACGAAGAAGAGAGAAGAGTCTATATTTATTTACAAGCTTTTTATATTATTAATTTTAAATTAATTACTAATTTTATTTAATTACTAATAATATTGAAATATAGTAAACGATCTATAAAACAAGATCAGAGAATTGAAAATATATATACATACAAATTTAAATCCATGAGTATAGTTTTATTGTATAAAAATCTCGTCAGTACACTTAGGTATTTGAATTACAAAACAAGCATTCCTGAAATCGTTTATTATTTTCAGCGGTGTATTTTTTTGCTTTTCCTTTATTTACCCAGTACATACATTTTCTCTACTTTCACCCCCACCGTCACTTTGACGCTTGGCGAAAGTTTGAGGCGGAACCCTCGAAACCTCATTCGCACTGATGACGTCATTACAAATCAAATGGCCCGTGATAAGTATTTTGCAAAGGAAAAAAACCGGTCGCGGAATTAAGAGGAACGAAAATTGTCACAGTCAAACAATGGGCCGCATCGTATCATTTTCTTCCTAAAAAAAAAAAAAAACATTTTCGTGTTAATCATAAAAAGTTATTTTACTTATCTTCTTCGTAGCATCAATCCGGTGGATTGGTTTGCAGCAACAGAATCTTGCATCTCGATCTCCATTCCTCTCGGTCCTCCGCAACCCTTTTCAGTTCAGCATAAGCGCTACAGTTCATGTCCTCGAATACTTGCTGCAAATACTCCCATCTAGGGCGCCGTTCTGCAATAATGTTCGAACATTCCAGGTGGCATATCTTGTTGGCTGAAGGTTTTTCTTATTTGTATTGGTTGTTTTGTCTCGAGCAGTCCTCACCCAGAGATCCGATTGGGGGACTATTTTATCTCCGGAAAATTTTACTTGAGATGCAATCATTTTTTTGCTGATACATTTTGAATAGCAGTCTATAGTTTGGTTCGAGACCCGAGTGGTACTTACTAAAATAAATAGACTGTCGGAAAGTAATAATATTAAGCTTGTGAATAAATGAAGACTGATTGAATAATAAAAAATAAAAATATACATACTTTAAATATATACTATAGCGACATCTATCATACGATGATAACAATGACATGAATACTAGTTTCAACGTGAGTCGGTCCAGGCACAGTAATAGCCCAGTCGGCTGAGCGGTATGAATACCTGGGCATAGTTGGTTTCCAAGGTCCGCGGTTCGCATCCCGCTTCTGCCGTTATTTTTGTGTTTGGATTGACGCGTTGAAAAAAGAATTTTATGTATAGTATATGTATATTTAATTATTAATAATATTATAATATAGTAAATGATCTATAAAAGTAGATTAGAATATTGAAATAATAAAATAATATTCTAATAAAAATTAAAAAAAATCCATATAGCTCTTTTAGGCTGATGCCGTAAAGCCTCGAAAAACGATATTTTGTCTTTTATTTTTGTTCGCTCGCCTGACATGCACATCTAATCATGTTAGTTTTAATTGTATACTATTACACGGCGCTTGAATACGACATTTTATTTGTTTTGACATAAGCTCCATTTCATGTTGGTGCAACTGTCATCTTTAATTTGCTTTTTTTGCCGTGATTACTTTGGCGGCGCTGCAGGTCACAGTGTTCCGGTCAGTCGTTAATTAACTTTCGTCCGGCCGACGAATGCCAAATCAGTCGGACAAAAAAATCAAGTCTTTAATAAAAATAATCGCGGACGGTGCTTCGAAAACAAGTTCTTTGTATTGTTAATCTGCTCTTGCATCCTTCCTACGCGCAGCCACGTGACGAACCCGTGACTTGTCGTCTTTTTAAAGACGGGGGATTTCAATACTTATCTGATCAATAAATACTAGAAAATTTAGGTCTTAAACATATCAGGACTGCTCTTCTAGCACTTGTTGTTACTTTTTCGTACAACATGGATTTTTTAAGAAACATTTTTATGTACAATTGCAATATTCCCGGATTAGCGACATACTATAAAGGTCTATCTTTTTAACTTATTGGACTCTCTTGTATTTGTTCTAGAACTTCGTTCTTATTAAAGCCATAATTGTTTACAGAATGTGGTGCGTAAAAAACGCAATTTTTACATAATTTAATGAGTGTTTTGCTAAAATAAAAAAAAAAAATCTAAAAAAGTACCAAAAAAGCGCAAAAAAACATAGAGTGAAATTTTTTTGCATTTAATCGATCAATGCGTTCATTTCTTTCGCGTCAGTGAAGAAATTGTGTATTCCAAATTGGGAAATCAAAAATGTATGCCCCAGCCAGATCCGCCGTTCAGTCTTTATCGAATTTACAATGAAATGCTGCCTTCTGCAATCAATTATTCGTCACTGAGTCAAAAAATCATACCTAGAGAATTCTACGCATACAGAGAGCGGCAAAATGTTGACATTCTTCGTCGTTGCTTGTGATTTACAATGTCAGCTTTTTTGCCGCTCCTTGTAGTTTCAAAACACATTAAAAGGTGAATTTTCTTTTCATTTGATCTCATAATTCGCAGCCGTAAAAATGAAAGCCGAAAACCATGGCGGCGACAATTCGATAGTGACATATGCTCCAGTTAAGGAGCGGACATGGTATGATGAGTGTGGCCTGAAACGACCATCGTTAAGCCCTGGATACATGTAAGACGAAAGAATCGCAGTGAACAGTGGTTGAAATCAACTTTGACATATTTAGTGTTATATTGCTTCAGATTCAGTGCTGGTGTGGACGAATTAGAAATGTTGGACGTTTGATTTTGTGACAATAATGCCTTGCTATTTGTGTTTCAACCATAATATACTTGTGACATGGTTATTGTTGTCACAAATCCTAACTATTTGCATATGTATCCCGACACTTGTTATGAGTGTGAGGTCATTGACTCTAAATGATTCAATACATTTACATCGCCACACTTACGTTAGTACTTAAATAACGAATTAAAATTGAAATATATTTTGTTATTTCATTGAAGGATAAAAATGTATGTTTAAAGATGAAAAGCCTTTAATTTTTTTTTCATTTTAAAAAATGACCTAGGTTCGGCCCTTTGCAGTCAAATGTACGCTGAAGAAAATAAAATGCGTGAAATAATGAAACGTAATTTTAGTGTAATATTTTGTTGCTTTTCAGGACAGGCTATTCTCCCTTTTTATTCTCCTTTTATTTCTTTATGACATGCGGCATTTTACTATTCATTTGGAGCAATGGTACCGCGCGCCATTATGCTGTATTAGTTCGCACCTGTTTGCTTTGTCGTATTTTTAGCCAAGCGAACATTACGCAATAACGTAATTTCACAGAACATTACAATGTACGCCACGTAATTTTTTGCGCCATTTTTTTTGACAAAATAATATAAAACTATGAGCACCTGAACGTAATGCTGAAACATTAAGTAAAGCCTGTAACAACTATAAAAATCATTTGAAAATGTTTCAGTTACAACTGAATGTCGACCCTATGCATCTTATTCCCCGATAAATATCTGAGAATAAGAAGGCACATATTGTTCGCTCTCTCAAAGATTAACACTAACCTGCCCGAGACTATGCCTCAAGGGAGAGGGATCAGACTGTTTAACCAAATCGCGTCAGATATTGATATATTTCACGTAAGGGAAGCCCAATTCAGGCATGAACTCCACGAGTTTCTTTGGAGAAATGATTTGTTGGCGTCGTCTGTTTGATGAGCATTGGGACCTTCTGTTACTTGTCTTTATTGTTTTGTTTTTAATGCTTAATCATAAGTACCTATATTTGTATATTAATCATGATTAAATCTCGAACCTTGGAATTTTCGGATATTAAATAAATAATCTGTCGGAATGTGGGAGTGAAGTCATGGAAGTGTGTGATATGTGGATTACTGAGAAGGAATTGTTATGCGTGTTAGGAAGGGATCACTGAAAATACTCCGACATTCCAGACAAGAAAGAAAAGAAATAAGAACGCAGTATAATGTCACAGGGAATTTTATGTCGGTAAGTAAACTTCATATTTAAACAATTTTAAAGGTGAAAAGTTACAGAAAACTTACATTAGGTTGAATTAATGATTAACGAAATTATATTTTATTGGCCAGTTCAAGAAATGATTTTTCGGAATCATTTAATGTTACTAGTAGGTAAGGTGTGACTTGAAGTTCGTAGATCGGCACGTAACGCAGTGATTTCTCTGTGAAGTGACTGAGAAGTGGTGGCTGTGTGAAAAAAGATATCTGGTCCGTAAAGTCGTCTGCTGAGCCAGCTCGACTCCCACCTTGATCGGTGCAATAGCACTTGAAGCGACTTCTAGTGGCGGTGATATTACCGACAATTATGGAACATACAAGGCAAGATTGTTGGATAGGGATAGATAGCGAAATTGGTACAATTGATAAAACAGAACTGTGTACTTGGTGCCGCGCTTGTTAACCATAAAAATCACGTATAAGTCATATATATATTATGTATAAGAGATAAGGTAATTATCAAGATAGCTTGAAATTTTAAAGTTCCTTTTATTTATCAATTAAATTCAAAAATTCTGAAAAATATGAAACTTTTCCTTACATTTAATACAATTTTTATATATAATTATCTGAATCGGAAAAATGTGTAAATATTGTAAGTAAACATTAAAAATAAGAGTAGAATTTAAGTTTAATTCTAGACAAACTGCGTCCTGTTCGTTGAGGAAACTTCTAGAAAGAGTTACCGCAAATTTCTTTAAAATTTATTTTGCGAAAATTTTCGCCGCTCTCTTCGTATGAATTACGGGCAAAAGTTTGCGAATCACGCCACCAGAATTTTCCGGAAAAGACAACAAAATAGATGCTTAATAGAATAAATCTCCCTTCAAGCTGTTGCGAACGGGATATTAAATAAAATTGTTGCATGCGTGTAAAACAATTATTTGTAGTTGCTTTACGTAACAAAAACGTATTGAAATTGAATATACGAGGGTTATCCGTAAAAAAAGTTCCCCAGAGTTTTTTCACAGTGTAAAACATGTTTAATTCCATGAATGTGTACATTTTTAGAAAGTTCACATTGTTACCTTTTTTTCAACATAGTCGTCACTGAGGTCAATGCATTTTTGCATGCGGTATACGAGCTTTTGAGTGCCCGTGTCAAAAAAAAACTGCCGTCAAGCCGCGCAGATACCTGAGAACTGCTTTTTCTAGCTCTTCTCTATCGCCGAAATGAGTTCCACCCAGGTGTTTCTTGATGTCAGAGAAGAGATCGTAAGTAGTCCAAATAAATATCATGTATAAATATTAGAGAATTGCAGTTATACTTACCTTCAACAAAGTGTTATCTATAAGTTCCAAAAGATTTTGACATGTGGAATGGAATATACATATTTTATTCGATATACTCGTTACTCACGAATAATAAAATTATCACTGGAAATGAGTTCATCATCATCACCAGTCTACAAAAGCCTGATAAAGCTCCGATTAACTAGTATTTTGAGTATATTCCTTGAATTTGTACCCCACAAATAAAATCATGTTAAATACGCTTACCAAATTCCAGGTATCAAATAATTATTTCACATCATTTTTACTACTAAACTGTTTTTCATAGAATTTCTTCTTAATAAGAAAAATTAATACGATATATGAACAGCAAATACGAGAAATATTCTCAGTACTCGACTTAGTACAAGATGTATATTTTTTATGTAAGCCACGTGTAAGGTTTTATTTTTCTTGAAGGTAACCACCAATCAATAACACACGGGACAAATTTAATCTTCTCCAATTCACATTCGAGTGATTTATATCTGTTTTTGCGGGACTGTTTTTCTTTTTTCAGCCCCTTCATAACATTTTCGCCAACAATAAATAATTCTTCGAAGAATCGTTACAAGATGGAGAAATTTCATATCGTGAAAATAAAAAAGGCATCTTATCTGCAATGTATTCATTAGGCTTTTTTAGAAAATTGACTAATACTTCAATATTAAACGATGTTTGCTATTTTTAAAGATGAATTGAATATTGTTTTTAGTAAGAACCACCTGTGTTATTAGCCTATTACATACATCCACGAAAGCACACATACATACAGCTTACTTTTTTATTTTATAAAATCGCATGCAAGAGAGCACAGCAGATCAAAACAAGTGCACTCTATGACGCTTAACCAGGGAGGCTGGACGCTGCATGCTGAAAACGTGTTATGTGTTCGTATTTGTGTGTCGATTAAGGATATTGCAAGTGTATATTTATCTGTTTCTTTAAAAGATCCAGGTTGTAGGAATAAGGAAACATAGACGCATTCCAAAGCTTACCGGTGGCATTAAAGAAGATACTTTGGAAACTGCCAGTTCTTGGTCGACACTTCTGTATGGATGTTCGGCAAGGGTAGGACGAGATTGTTGGTTGAAGGTGGGTGCAGGAGGAATTAGTTTTATACGTTGCGAAGAGCAGCGACCGTGGTAATAACGGTAGAAAAGACTAATTGAACCAATCTTCCGCCTGTGTATCATTGATTGCAAGTTAGACGTAAGTGTTATTGTTAATCAAACGTATTGCACTTCTTTGAACTGAGTCAATCAAATTTAGAAGGTATTGTACATAAAAGTGACTACCGTATTCAAGGATAAGGCGGATTTGTCATTTATATAGAAGTCGTTGAAATGCATAAAATAAGAAGTGTTATTTGAATGTATATAGGAGTATATACATTTCATAATAAAAAAATAGTCATAATAAAATACAATATTTAATGGCATATTTTTCTTTCAAAAGAGTTTTCTAGATGGAGCATATTATAACAACAAACAATAATCAATGAAAAAACCGAAGGCTCGAACTAAAAAAAGTATCTGTATTTTCCGGCACATGGAGAACATATCTTAGCCATTTCTATTATTGTTTTTTGACTGACTATAAAAATTTAGTGTCAGTGCAAAAAGTTTTATAAAATTAAAACGTCAGTCATACACTCAATACTGTCAGTAAATCATGAAAAATCAACGGATATTTTGCACTTAAAATTGAAACCTAACCTAACCAATTATTAATTTCTATTCATTAATTATTTACTACCAATTATTTCTCTCTTCTGCCAATTAATATATTTTGCGAGTGTTAATTAATTATTTTAACTGAGCTTTGTAAAGTTTTTATAAGTGAGATTTCATATTTTTTTACTGAACATTAATTTAATTAAATACTGAAAATCAAATAATTACTAGCCTCAGATAATAATTAAATCACGAAAAAGCATATTTAAGTTCCTCACAAGCTTAACCAGTAAAGATTACAAAAAGTAAAGATTACGAAAAAATCTCAAATCATACTGAAGAGTATAGAATATATTACTTTGATGTTGTAACGTTGTAAAATCATTGAGTTTTTCAGTATAATTTAGTTTTCCGAAGTGCCTCGGAATAAAATTGAATTTCACCTCCGGGCGGATCTTAGATTTCCCGAATGCCACGTTCAAGTGCTAGGTATTGGGAAGGCTCCTGTTCCTACGTCCACGGTGGTTATTGTTCGATTTTCCATTATCCCACAGGAAGCGGAAAATGACTACTTGCAGTGCTGGCGATGTCTGCAAAAGCTGAGTTGATCATTGCAAAATACATTATCAAAGTACTGCGCGAATCTTTGGATTATACAAGTTTATAAATATGTTAATTGGAAATGAGAATTGTTTTAAAAATTTGATTTTTTAATCAATAATGAAATACCCGTTTATGATAGAGTTAAAAAAATAAGACCTCTATGTATGAATTTGTAAACTTGTTTTACTACTTATTTATTTTAGCCACGGAATACAAGTTTTGTTGATAATTTTTTTTTTTTTCAAATTACCTATGACTTTTTAATCATTAAGTGTGCGAATCTAATGAATGCAGTTATATATCCATTACGACAAAAACTATTAAATTAATTTTTTGATATTTTTGGTAAATTTGAATCCTTTCAAAAATATTAACTATTCTTCAACTTAGCATACCCATCGGCATAACATACAACTAAGCTAGCAAACAAATCTATTTCTTAATTCTAGTTCATAATTACATCTAATGAAAGTGTTCACCCTTACACAGTCCACTTTTGTCGATGGTATTTTTTTCGGAGATCTATGTGATATTTGACAAGTTTCATCTCTTTTGGCTTTCTCTTTGTTTCTTAATGTTATCTTCTCTTTCTTAAATGTTTTTTTAATTTTTATATAAATGCTACTATCTTATCTTAAGATCTGTGAATAATTTTTTTTCATGAAGTAATCAGTAGAGTGAGATTGTAAATATTTGAAGTAAGAAAAAGAAAACGACGAAAGATTATTATTTTAATTTTATAAGCAAGTCCGAATTCTATTTTCATGAAATTTAAGGTCTTGTTAAATTCTAACACAACCTCTTAGGCAAGTATTTGAATGAAATACCGGTCAGACGGGGTATTTAATTTAAGCATTCTTGGAAAGACTTCAAATATCTCTATATTTTAAGGCTAACTGGTTAAGATTTAATATATTCTCTTTTTTCTAATTTCAAGAACATGGTGCTGGAATTTATAAATTTAAATTTTAAAATATTTAAATCAAAAATTAAAATTACAAAGTATCCTATAAATCCCTTATATATAAGATTGTGAGTTTTAAATATATTTTTTTACTAACGGGGTAAGGACTTCATGAAAATTTTACAATAGTATTAGAACGTATGCAATTAAATCGTCATGCATTAAGAAACTAATTCACTTATGGTTCTTCAAGAGAACCATGACATATTAGATATAAACATCCCTTTTACTTTAGGAAAAACGACTATACGCCACTAGGATCGTTCTTAGGACACGTGGTGGATGGATGAGGAGCAGATGAGCAACACAAATACTTTTTCAAAAGCATACTGACATATATTCAAATAAAAGATTGGCAAACGTTGATTATCTGCCAGGACCGACAGTGCCGTGTTATCACGTCTCGGACAGACTCTCACAACTAGCGACTGGTCACTCAGCGCCCGTAATCGATGACAGCGCAACGCCGACATTAATATAGTGTCAATCTACAGAACTAGACCAGTCAAATCAGTAATATGATGACACATGCGTGTCCTACGACCGAACAAAAATATGAAAAGATTGTAAATCGAAGTTTCCGGCAACCAGTCTGCAAGGGCTATATCGAACTGATATCAATATTTTAGGCTAAAAGTGGTATGCTTAAAACTTTTTTACTTAAATTTAACATATATTTTAATTGTTTATTAAAATAAAATATAAGCATTTGTTTAAATTGAAATGTGTTTTTTCTCTCCCTTTTTTTCCGTTCCTAAGCGATACTCATAAGATTATTAAAATATCGCCTTCTTAGTTTTGTCTGTTGCTATGGACCGTGCATTGTAAAATGACATCTCCATGTGAAAATTCACATGAAAACATACAAGAAGAAGAGTAATTTGTTTGATAAACAATGACACTCTTACGTCTTACCTGCAATCAATGAAACACAGGCGTAAGATCGGTTCACTTAGTTATTTCTATCGTTATTACCACGGTCGCTGCTCTTCGGAAAGTAAAGGACTAATTCCTCTTGCACCCACCCACAACCAACAAACTCGTCTTATACTTGCCAAAAATCCAAACACGTTTAATTTGTGTCGACCAAGATCTGGCAGTTTCCTAAGTTCCTTCCTTAATGCCACCTGTAACCTTTGGAATGCTCTTCTAGCCTCTGTGTTCACTCCTTTTCATGGATCTCTTCAAGAAACAGATAAATATACACTTGCTATCTCCCCAACCCACACACAAACACGAATACAACACACATTTCCCGCATGCAGCGTCCAGCCTCCCTGGCTGAGCGTCAAAGAGTGCACTGGTATTGAACGGCTCTGCTCTCCTGCATGCGATGACATAGATAAACAGTTTATGGTTCCCAACAATTTGCGACTCAAGGAGACGGCTGCTGTAGTGAGACCTAGACTATTTGATGCAAAAGAACTGCTTTACCAAACTAACGACACTTGGTATGCAAAAAACGGTTATTCATCTAAAGATAAAGCTTTTCTTCATTTTAATTTATATCTAAAAGCAAAAGTTTTATACTTAACTCATGTCAAAAGTATATAAAAACATTATTTCAACATTGTGAGTGCCGTACTAAAAAGCTTGTTTAATGCAAATAAAAAAATAACACAAAGGGTTTCCTCGTTTATATATCTTTCCAAAAAACGAGAAAAAGTAATTTCATTCAGAATTCAATGAAAATTAACTCAATTTTTCGAGGACTGAAAACACAATTATTTCAACGTTTCAATAATCTGAAGTTTAAATTTTATGTACATTTTTTCATTCGAAATTTCAGTCACAATTTTTTTGATAATTATTTTTCACGAATTTAAAAGTGGAACGACTGCTGCAACAAAGGGATAGAAAAGCTTTTTTCAGAAGGTTCTGTAAGCGAAGGCTCTCAGATTGACGTCAACAACCCCGCAATCAATTTACTTGTGCTTTAACTTTAACCGGCGAAAATTGGTTGGGCGGTAAGGTTAACTGTTAACTTTCAGTTGTACCGTAATAAACTATGTATACCAACGCTGCTACAATTCAAATAACAGTAATAAACTTTAAGTTAGATTAAAAGAAGTTCATCGGATAGTCAAATATACGAATCACAATATTTGAATTTGAATTTTAAAAATGCATTTATTTATTTTGCCATTTAAAATATCTACAAAAAAATTAGCTTAAAATGTTTTTTTTATTTTCAGCATAACCTTAGAAATCTTATTTAATATATTAGAATTTCATGCCTCGTTTTTTTAATAATAATAAAATTTATTTGTTCAGGTACAGTGCCATAATCAAAATTAAATCAATAATTACAAGCAAATACAGAAAAAATCTAAATAATAGTACTTCGGTCTCCCCACCCGACCGTAACATGTTGTATTGTGGCCCTTGGTTGGACGGGAATCGTCGCGCGGGCACGAGCTGAAAGACTAGCGCTGTAACATGAATTATTCTATTTTGTATATTAATTATATTATATATCCTATTTATTATATATATATACGCAAAGATAATCACGCATAAGTCGGAAACATAAGTCGACAGTTATATCAACATGAGTTGGAGCAACTATAACAACAAAACAAATAAAACGCAAACGTATTTGAATATAAATTTAATACTAAAACTATTAGACGTGCATGACAGGCGAGCGAAAAAAAATAAGAGACAAAAGATCAGCCTAAAAGAGTTGTATCAAGCTGATATTAGTTTTCAATCTTATGAATACGAATAAACGTCACAGGTAAACGCAATTATTTTCGATTTTTTTTTAAATAATAATGAAATTGTACGTTTTAACTTGCACAAATAAATAACTGTTCATCGATCGATGAAAGGATTGTATTTAAAGCAACATAACCAAAAACATTAAGGCTATCTTCATCGGGAAGTTTGTAATGGCGAGTCACAACATTATCGTTCAACAATTACCCAACAAACTTATTAAGCAAATAAAACGGATACAATAATGATAAACAGTCCATTCTGAAGACTCGGCAACTCCTAAACACCAATAATTATAGAGTGTATCAGCTCTTAAGTTTGTATTTGCATACTTGTGATTTGTGAATCCAACTTGCGCGAGCAAAGTGTATTAAGTTAACAGCGGAGGTTGGGGGAAGGCAATTTTCAGGCTGAAACTTCAGGAGTATCGCAACTGTGAAGGCTCATACGACCTCTTTGTTTTTATCCGCCGAGAAAACGCTGAGAGAGGCCTTAAGGAATGTTTTATTGTAAGTCTGTTTTTTTACTGTTGTGAAAAACTACCCAATTCGAATGAAGCGTATCGCGCTTCGGCGCTTTCTACGTCGCAGATAAATATATCGTAAATATGTGTGAAAAAGAGCATTTTTGTGATTTTCTTTGCAGTAAGGGCACGCGTTTCGTTTCATTGTTTTTTTGCCGGGATTGCGAATAAATTTTCTTTTAAAACCGAAAGAGGCGAGTGTTATTGTGTAGGTAATAAAAGGGTGCTCTGTAATGACCTATCCTTTTGCTTTGCTTTAGCGTACTCTCCTCAAAGACTGTATTTTTTATGGTACTGAACGTAGTATGATTTGAAAGTATCATTGTCGCAGAATCTTTGACTTAAAGAGCTTTTTTTTATAAATAGAGCGACGACTTCTTTGCTTCAGAGCTTTTCTTAGTTTATTCGAGTGAAATTTATATGCTTATATTTCGCAGTCCGGAGCTTTGCCGAAGGCGTAAAATGGATACAAAAGTAAACATGAAACTTCACTGCATAAAATAAAACAATTCAATGAAACATGACAAAGGTTTTATTGATTTCCTGTAGTTTTTTACGGTGGAAATAAATTGATATTATCATATATTTCTTCAAGGTATTTGTTATCATTTTATAATTTTAGTTCAAAGTTAACTTGACCTTTTTATATCTGGCTGGAGTTTTATTATAAGTTCTTAAATTTTTAATTCAAATGAGTGATCTAATGAAACTTGAAATATTAAAGAGAAATGATATTAAGAAACGAAAGAGCGTTTTTTTTAATTCTCTGCGCAAATCTTAGTAAAGCTATTTTTTTCTCATATCCATTCCTTATATGAAGCTTATGATCACCACAAATCACGGCCATTCAGTTATGTAAGCTACCATTGTCAATTTCTTATCTCATGACATCCCTGCACATGTAGGTCCACCTGAGAGAATACAGAAGCGAAAGGAGTTGAAGAAACGGCCACTGTATTGTTTGAGTTGATTTGCTTATCACTTTTATTTAAGAGCATCAGATGATTAATCCGATGCTCTCGTGACCAGGACTATATAATTCTTTACATAATCTCAACGCAACTAGCAACACGTGAGTAGAAACATCCAAGTTGTGGTCCACGCCCAACTTTGCTGAAATTTGTGATTTAACGATAACTGCATTTATGAAGTTCTATTGTAGCTAAGTCCAATAACTAAACTCAATTACAGCAAAATGTGACTATGGCACTTATCGACGCCTTAGTAATCTTCATATTTCCCAGACCTTTGACACTATTTCAATTGGAGGAACACAAATAGAAGTTGTAAACGATCATACCTATCTGGGACAAGTAATACAACTAGGGTGAAGTAACTTCTCAAAAGAAATCGACAGGCGTATGCAACTGGGATGGGCAGCATTTAGAAATCTAAAGTACATTTTTAAAAGGAAAATTCCGCAATGTCTTAAAACTAAGGCGTTTAACCAATGCATCCTCCCTGTAATTAACTTATGGCGTAGAGACGTAGAATCTAACAGCAAGTTTTGCTCATAAAATAAAAGTTCACCCAGCGTGCTATGGAGAGATCCATGCTCACTGGAACTCAAGTAGTGGATGCTATCCAACGAATAGGCACACTCAAGTGGCAATTGGCAGGACACATATGTCAAAGAGACGACGATGGGGAAGAAAAGTATTGGAATGGCGCCCAAGAACTGGCAAACGAAGCACTGGCCGACCCTCTACAAGATGAACTGACGATATAAGATGAATAGCGGGAGTGACCTGGATGCGGAAGGCGGAGGATCGAAGAGGATGGAGACTCATGCGAAAGGCCTACGTTTAACAGTGGACGGACACAGGCTGATGCTGAGTAATCTTCGTAGGCACCTTATTTTAACATACCATCCTATTAGCTGATAATATTATATGAAGTTACACACAGACTCAAATGCATTTACTTTAATTCTAATAGTACATTTCAAATGAAGTTTTGATGAGTTACGTTAAGATTTCAGGCGGTTCACCTAATGTAATATTTTTACGAGTACAGAGTGAGTGTCCCTGAAGAGGACCTGCTCCGAACACAGATATATTGGTCCAGCATCCTCTCTCATATTTGATAAAATATTGAGGGCTCTCAACTCGTAAAGCAATATCCAGCACTCGGCATCTCTGTCACTACGAGTATCAACATATCATAGCAAGACGTGAAGCTCATAGATATTAGAAATGTATTTTAATTTTATTTATAAACAGAAACTAAAAATGTTTTTTTATCCACAATACTCACCAAAATATATTTCTAAAATAAATTGATAAAAAATTATTAAAAATGAACTTACACTTCTAAAAATGTGACAAAGTTGTCAACCCTAAAGAAGACCTCTTCAATGGCAATCAAAAAATTGGTATTAGAGAATTCACCACATGCGGCTAAATCCAAAAGCCACATTACCATAAACATATATTATTCCACGTTTAATTGAATTAATTATAAAATTAAATTAATTTTAATTAAGAAATCAACAAATTAAAAATATTTATTTTTGATTCGCATTTATTTTTTATGATTACATGTTTCGGACTCCCTGGAGACCATCTTCAATAATTTATTCATTAATGAGGATGGTATATAGGGAGTCCAGCACATGTAATCATTAAACATAAATTTGAATCAAAACTAAATATCCTAAATTGGTTAAAAAAAAATTAAATGAATTTTAAATTATACCTATTCTGAAGGAATGCTAATTTAATGAAATACTTCAGTAATTTAAATGGCTCAATTATCTTTTCCAAACCTCAAAAACAAATAAATGTGTGCGAATAGAAATAGCACTACAAGACTGTATTGGCTCTTGTTAATATTAACAGCCGTAACGAAACATATACACATTAACTTCTTTTACTTTTAAAACGTGCGGACAGTATAAAGTAAAAATTCAATATCGTTACATTCTAAAATTGTATAGGGTAGGGTCGCGAGTGCTACATATTAACCGTCGCACTGTAACTTATGCCCAGTTTTTTTAAAACAAACCGGTGTTTCGTTTAACGGCCCGTCATAACGGATAACGGCGGTGTTAACGCCCGCCGCCGCTTAGCGCCGCTAGTTAACGATTCTTCGGAGCGGGTTGGCGAACAGCCAACTAGAATATTCCGTTTCTGTTTACCAACGAAACGGAACGGATGAGATGACACGAACCTGGAATCATAATATATCGTTCACTAATAATACTTCTGTTGCTATAGACTTTTTAGTGTAAACAGATGCAGCAGAACACGCGAGTGAAAAAAACAACATGTTCAAATTATTTATGACTGTTGATTTATTTTATAAGTAACAATATTCAATGCCGGCAGGTATAGCTCAATGCTCAAAGCGTTTGCTTTGCAAGCCAAAGGTCGTGGGTTCGTTCCCCGACGAAGATGAAAAAAAAAAGGATTTTTATCGATCTCTGAGCTCTAAATATCCCGGTTGCCTCGAATTTGATCCCTCACTTGTAAAATTCCAGTCATAGCCTATTAATTAAAATTTGTGGTAGACGCAAGTCGTCCCGTGAAGCCACTAATTCATGGTGAATTCCTGTAATAATAAGGATGATGCTTGAATGAAGTGTACGGATCAACAGTCCACATGCAGCGCTTAGCCATATGTATCATGGTAAGCGTCATAGAATTCCACAGAAGAGATTTCAGAATTACTATCACCATCTGTCAGTATTCTCCTGTATGTGTTTACATAAATATATATAAACATACGAGTATATGTTGGAATGTAAATGTGTGTGTGTGTGTGTTGTGATTGTATTTGTGCGTGATCAGACGGGACACGAACATTCCGAACATCAAAAAAGAAGAAATAATGCACTGTATAATGTCACGGAGAATTTCATTTCTTGTGAGCAAGTAAATTTTATGTTCACATAATATTGAATTTCGAATGGTTAGCGGAATTTCACATTTTCATATTAAGAGGAAGCGTTTTTATATGTAAGCACATACAAGAGAATACCGACAGATGGAGATAGTAATTCTGAAGTCTCATCTGTGGAATTCTATGACGCTAACCATGATGCTAAGCGCTGGATGTGGAGTGTTGATCCGCCAACGTCATAGACTACATCCTGAGATTCACGCGTCATCTTTAATTATTACAGGAATTTACTATGAATGGGTGGTCTTCACGGGACGACTTTCTTCTACAATAAATTTTGATTATAATTATAATATATATTGAAATAGGCTATGATTGGCATTTTAAGGGTGAGGGATCAAATTCACACCAGCCGGGGTAGTTAAGAGCTCAGAAATCGATTAAAAATCCTTTTTTTTTAAATCTCTATCGGGGATCGAACCCACGACCTTTGACTTGCAAAGCAAACACTTTGACCGTAGAGATATACCCGCCGGCTTGAAAGAAGTGAGTTGACTAATGAAGTGAGTTGTTGAAAGAGAACGAAAATCAATACTGACTTTTATCAAACATCCAAACTTTTTTCATTTTGAACAACCGTCTTATATTATGACAGACTGTATCTGCCAGTGGGATTTGAAATATTGTTTGGTCATAACGAAAATCTTGTAGACGATTCGTAAATGTTGTTTCTGTGGTTACTGAGCTGATTACTAAGAGAGAATAATGTTATAACTAGTACTAATTCTCGCATGTTTTAAAACAATATTATTTATTAAACTATGTGCCTCTTCAATTTTATTTATAACTTTAATAATTGGATTTTGTAATATAATATTTTTGGCGTTTGACATTGCAAAATCGAAAATAATATTTTTCAATCAAATTATAATTGTGTTTAATCAATCATAAAATGAATACTTGAAGCATAACAATTGCAGCGAAATATATCACATTACATTTGTTTGACTAACGTTTTTTTTTCACTTTGAAAAATAATTGAATTTAATAGCCTTTTTAAAACGAAACATAGTTTTGAAATATAATTAAATTGTGGTAATACATATAAATTTTTAATGAAACACTAGCTTTGGATAAAAATTAATTTATTACGGACGTAAATGACTATTATTATTTGACGAAAATTATCCCATATACATTATCAATTCACAGTGATTTACGTAAAAATGGAGAGTGCGTGAATACCGAGCTGTCGTTGGCTGATCAACATTCCTTTTAATGCAATTAGCCATCCTTAAAATATATTTTTTTTTATGAGCGCACAACCGGTCAAGACCAGTGCACTCTATGACGCTCAGCCAGGGAGGCTGGACGTTGCATGCGGGAAACGTGTGTTGTGTTCGTGTTTGTGTGTGGGTTGGGGAGATTGCAAGTGTATATTTATCTGTTTCTTGAAGAGATCCAGATTGTAGGAAGGAGGAAACACAGACGCTGGAAGAGCATTCCATAGCTTACCGGTGGCATTAAGGAAGGAACTTTGGAAGCTGCCAGTTCTTGGTCGACATATATTAACCGTGTACGGATGTTCGGCAAGTGTAAGACGAGTTTGTCGGCTGTGAGTGGGTGCAGGAGGAATTAGTTCTTTAAGTTCCGAAGAGCAGCGACCGTGGTAATAACGGTAGAAAAGACTAAGAGAACCAACCTTACGTCTGTGTTCCATTGATTGTAGATTAGACGTAAGGGTGTCATTGTTTATCAAACGAATTGCTCTTCTTTGAACTGAGTCAATTAAGCTTAGAAGGTATTTTGGGGCTCCAATCCAAAGGTGACTGCCGTATTCAAGGATAGGTCGGATTTGTCCTTTATATAGAAGAAGAAGTTGTTTATCGTTGAAATACCGACGTGATCTATATAATACACCTAGTTTTTTGGAAGCGAGACCGGCTTTACACTTAATTGACTCGTAATATTTGACATTATTCGATATTGATAATTATTCGATATTGATAATTGAATTAACACATATACTTCTCTTAAACCGTTTGTCAGTATTCTCTTATATGTGTTGAAGTACAAAATTATGACAGTATAATTTACACCAAGATATTACTGTTGTTTATGAATTGAGGAAAACACCAGCTAAAGTTCACATCTGTTGAAAAAGCAATATAGAAGTAATAACCCATTTTTCAGCTCTAATTATTATTAAAAGCTCAGTTGAAGCTTTTGATGTTCTTCTCACTACAGACAATGGGGTCCATTCATAACGAGCTTTTTAAAATATCGCTTCAAAGGTGAGGGATCTTCTGAAATTTAACTTTCATCTTTTCTTGGAATCAATTTGCTGGCACAGTGGAGCTGTAGTGTGCATAGAAGACACCCGACTGCTGTTCAAACAGTCCTACGTTCAAATCCAGAGAAAGTTTTTTTTTCTTATCTTTTTCATATTTCGTATTAAAATTGAAGCATTTAGCTACCTCATTTTCCAATACTTTTCAGATGCTTGATATTACGCGTAGTACAGTAGTAAGTAAATTTCCTTCAGTTCACATTCTTTTAAAGATAAAAATCACTATTTTATTTGATTAAATAAAAAAATTATCCCACACAAGGAAGGCCCAGATCAGACACGAGCTCCATGAATTTGCTTGGAGGAGTAATTTGTTCATCAGTTTAATGAGCAATGGGACTTTCTGTTGCTTGTCTTTTTTCTTTTCTATTATTTAAGTACTAAATTATACTCTTAAAAATACCTTTATTACGAGTATATGCATTTTTTTTATAATTTCATAGTACTTCAGTACTTTTTTTTGGTGGTTTTTGTTTGTATTAATTTTATTTTTTATTTTAGTATTTGTAAGCGCTTTAAGCTAACGTTTGCAATGTTTATAAAGTTGAAATAAAAAAAATCAAAGTGAAATAAAAAGATATCCATATAATAATGACATTCCTATACAGAAAAACATCTCATAAAATCCCAATGATATTGTCTCGGTTTTCTCTTGAATGAGTTTACATAAATATAATCTGAATTTCATGAAAAAACTTCAGCATATAGGATACGCTATTCTCGTACCTAGTTCGAATATAAATTGAGCGTCTGTTTCTGGGTTGCATAAGGTATGCACCGTGAAATCCAAGTGGTCCAGAGACGTTGAAGTTAAAATAGTGCATCTAATCCTAGATATACTTTTTCCGTGAGTGTGTTGTATTTTCGACTGCAAGGGTAAGAATTCTGCAACATTTTACCGTAAAATAAAAAGCGCACTTGTTTCAAAAGACGTACAGGTTTTTGAAGATTGATACAATCCAAGATGTTCACTTTATAACAACAAAATGGCAAGCCTACCTCTCTAGATGGAGGTATTTTATTTTAAAAAATTAAACAACTGATAAGAATATGTTTTTAAAAAATATTCTATTAACCTTATTATTATTTGAAACCTGTGAAAGTTAATTAATTACGTTTTGATATATGTGTCTTTTGGAAAAATTCTCCTCTTTTGTCTATCATGGCTATAACCATGATTTACACATTTTTTTAGTTAATTTTTCATAATTTTTACTATCCTCAGTTATTTTCAACAATTTTTAAATACAAAGTAGTCTTGCAGTTGCGTCACTTACTAATTACTGTTATAAAATGATACACATTTCACATGTTCTTAAATTAAACTAATATTTTTCCTTTTATAAGATATCTCCCATTCCAGCTATATTACATATATCTGTATGTTTTCAAATTCTTTCTCTAAGCTTCATTTGATTATCTATATTGCTGGTCACTGGTAAAATAAGAACATGCCTTAAAATTCTACATCTGTAAAGCTTTGTTAGCTTAGTCTAACAGTTGCAATAAAAATGTATAAAAATCTATAAAATAATGAAAACCTGCAAACATGATTATAAATTGAGGTGTGACCTTAAACGTTTGAGTATTTAAAGATCTTATTTGATTCAGTAAGTTCATTAATTCTATATCTGCTCTTTATATTTACATCAGCATGATATAGCTCTTGCTGACTCGTACCGTAAATCTCGATTTACAATCTTTCGCCTCTTATTTCTGTTTGCCTGTTGTACATGTATGTGTCGCCGTATATTGACATTTTGGAATAGTTACGTAGATCGTCACTAGGGCGTTGTGTGACAGGCCATGGCGCTGCACGGCAGTGAGTCGTGTGTCGACGGCTGAGAAGGTCGCATTATGGCCGGCCGGCAAGTTCCGCCAGGGCCGGAAGTTTGTATAGTTTATCGAAATATGTATGTCAATGTGCTTCAGAAAAAGTCTATGTATTATTAATCTGCTCCTAATCCTGCCACCATACGTCTGAATAACAACCTTTTAAAAAGAACAGGATGTTAATATTTAAAGTACAAAGTTACTTAAAATAATCGATTTAAAGTTACTGTGATTATTATCTAATAATAATGAGGAAGCCAGGACCTTAAAGAAGTTTTATTTTACAGGGCATGTGTTAGTCAGAATGTTTTAGGAAAAAAAACTAATTATTTAAACAATCTTGAGGAATGAAATTGATATGTAAAATAATCATTAAAATTAGATGTGCTTCTAACGTATTTCACACTAATAAAACATATCAGAAATGTAAGAAATATCTCCGCACATTGGCCAAAGTTTTGTTTTAATTATTGATAAAAGAAAAGACAAGGCTTTTAGATTATTAATACTCATATTACTCGTAATTTAGTTTTGTACCCCTACTTTGGCTGAAAACTTGTAAGGCATATTTAATTTGTCTTAGTATCTGCGAACGGTAATTATATTTCAGTTTCTTTTGCATAAAATTAACATAATCCCAATGTTCTGTTTTTCTTCGAAGGTGATATTGAAAAACTAAAGCATAAAAAAACCAAGTAACTTTGTAGTAAGCGAAGTACAAGAAGATTAATTTTTCAATGTCATTGTTTAAAAATTCCATTCGCTTACGTGTGAAAAACTGAAGAAATAGAACTCTTTTTAACTGTGATATCATTTTGATATGACACTTTTAAGCTGATGCCGAAAAGTCTTGAAAAACAATCTTCTGTCTTTTATTTTTGTTCGCTCGCCTGACATGCATCTTGTAATGTTAGTTTTAATTATATAAAATTACACAGCGCTTGCATACGCTATTTTTTTTGTTATGACAGTTGCTCCATTACATGTTGGTGCAACTGTCATCTTAAATTTGTTTTTTGCCGTGATTGTCTTGGCAGCGCTGGATGTCAAAGTGTTCTGGTAGTTGTCAATTAACGTTCGTCCTGCTGGTGAGCGCCATATCGGTCGGATGAAGAAATAAAGTCTTTAATAAAAAGAAATGCGAATTGTGCTTCAAAAACAATTTCTTTGTGTTGTTAATCTGCTCCTGCATCCTTCCTCCACGAGGCAACGTGACGAACCCGCGACTTGTCGTCTTTTTAAAGACGGGGGATGTCAATTGCAAAACAACGGTCCTTAAGTTTATGAATGAAGAGTGCAAGACGAGGTCTATATTATATGCTTTTATGTTCCGGATAGATGGTTATGTTGAAGTCTTATCTGTGGATTTTATGACTCCTATCATGTTACATGGGGGTAAAGCGCTGCTTGTGGAGTGTTGATCCGCCAACATCATAGATCACAGCACGACATTTACGCTATTCATCAAGTTATTACAGGAATTCCCTTGAAATGGGTGGTGTTCACGGAATGAGTTTTGGCTATTAACAATTTAGATAAATAGCCTATGACTACCATTTCACGGGAAGGATCAAATTCACATCAAACAAGTTATTTTACAGCTTAGATATCCATTATTTTTTTAAAGCTTCTTTGGGAATCGAACCCACGATCTTCGTTTTGGAAAGAAAACGTTTTCACCACTAAGCTGTTACCGCCGTTCTTTTAATAAATTAAAATTATAGGAAATGTTAAAAATATTTTATTTTTATATAAAAATGCTTTAATAGTATGCCAAAAATAACCTCAGTGTCAAGTACATACAAGAACCAAAATTTCATACTAGTATATCGAAAAATTATATTTGTGTATTTTTGTAATATTTCACTTTATGATACTATTAATTATGCTCAATTTACGACAAAAAGTCATACATGTAACTACTAAACAGAGACAGTTATATATTTACAAAATCTCAAGTGTATTTAAATATACATATATATATAGTTACTTTACAATTCAACTGATCGTCTGGTATTCATTCAAATATTGCACTTCGTCTTTTGTCTTGGGAACAACTTTGACCCGTCCATGATTTATTCGTCTGCAAAAGTTTTCATTGCCAAAAAAACATATTTTAGTCCAAAAAAGCACAAGTTTCTTGAGATAACTTAAACCCATCTGTCGGGGGAGAAATCTGTCTGAATGTATTCATCTTTCTAGAACTATTAAAATGTCAAATTTAACACAATACGGTTGGTAGATAACATAAATTAGATGTAATGTTCCTCTCATAAATGATGTATTGCAGACTGAAGAGGGATTTATTCAAAGGGCAATAACTTTAATCAGACCGATTACCATAATATAATTTTTACAATTAATTTTTGTTCAGCCAATTAGGGCATCAATAGTGTCTTGGTAATCATTTTTGTTCATCTTAAAAAAATATTTATAAACTAGCAAATTTACCTTGGACAATATTTCTTTTGGAAATCATTCTCCCGGGTATATTTTTTTATGTCATCACATGCAGGAGAGCACAACCGGTTAAGACCAGTGCACTCTATGACGCTCATCCAGGAAGGCCGGACGCTGCATGCAGGAAACGTGTGTTGTGTTTGCGTGTGGGCTTGGGAGATTGAAGAGAGCCAGATTGTATGAAGGAGGAAACACATACGCTGGAAGAGCATTCCAAAGCTTACCGGTGGCATTATGGAAGGAACTTTGGAAAGTTCCAGTTCTTGTTCGACACATATTAACCATGTATGGATGTTCGGCAAGTGTAAGACGACTTTGTCGGTTGTAGGTGGGTGCAGGAGGAATTAGTTCCGAAGAGCAATGACCGTGGTAATAACGGTAGAAAATACTAAGTGAACCAATCTTATACTTGCGTGCCATTGATTGCAGGTTATACGTAAGAGTGTCATTGCTTATCAAACGAATTGTTCTTCTTTGAACTGAGTCAATTAAGTTTAAAAGGTGTTTTGGGGCTCCAATCCAAAGGTAACTGCCGTATTCAAGGAAAGGTTGGATTTGTCCTTTATATAGAAGAATAAGTGGTTTATCGTTGAAATACCGACGTGATCTATATAATACAAATACATTTTTGGAAGCGAGACCGGCTTTATACTTAAATAGAATGTAATGTTCTCAACATGAATAAGCACTAAAACTGTTTGTTAGGCTTAAAAATGTAATAACCGTTTAATTGCCCTTTTAAGTGTATTTAAATAAACCATTATAATATGTTTTGTAAATAATTAGTGTGGATGTGATTTATAGAACTGATTTTCTACGAGCGCTGTCCTATTTAGAGCGTTTCGATCATGCACAATAAATTCTCGTGGTCTTAGTCTAACGGTTAAAGTGCTTTATCGTCATGTAGCAGTATCAAGTTTGTACTCAAGTCCAACACAATCATATACATTTACACAAACTGGATCATATAGTCATCACGAACTACTGCCACAAAGCTCAGTCAAAGTTTTCTTCTTATATCCTGCAATGGCTTACCTTTACTTACTTATCAATGGGATACCAAAACATACAGGCGAATACAAGGATAGCAAAACACCACAGTTACAAACTAGAATGAAAACAATGAATGGATATAAACACGGGTATACCTACATGGAACGTAAAATTTATAGCATTCAAGAAACCCAGGCTTGTGAATAACACCACCAAGAAGAAAGAATTAATATTAATAGTAATTATTTAAAAATATTGTCCTATTGATTTAATTAAATAAATTAATGACATATTTCCATGAAAAATACATTTCAAAGTATTATATATACTACGGCTGCCAAGCCAACACTGAGCTCCACATGCAGCTCGCTCCAAAGGGGATTTGAAGTGGGGGAACCAAGGTACACTACAGAATCGCGGGATTCACCATAACAGTGCTTTTCAGGACTGTAGCGCCATGGGAACTTTACTTTACGGATAATCGCCGTCTATACTTGTAATAATCTAATTGAAGTGTGATGTTTAGTATTGATAAATTTACTGTCATAAAAGATGCAATTGTGATTACCACATAACCATCTGTAGGTTTTTTCTGGCTATGTTAACATAAAAAATATATACTAATGTGAACGTCTCCCGACAGTGTTGATGACAGTGGATAACATGGTATTTATAGCGTCCCAGAATAAACATCGTTAATCTTGGGATTCTCAGAAAACATGATCCGGGACTTCATATAATCACATTTTTAATAAATCAGACATGATTAAGGTGTTACAGGCAAGTGTTGTGAAAAAAAAAAACAATTACAGAACATGTGATTTTATAATATAAATTTGGAAAGTTGTTCTTCAAAATAAAGTAGGTTATATGTGCTGAAATATTTTATGCAGAGGTAAAATGTTTTTTTTTAATTTGTATTTAATTTTTCCGTTTGTGATATTTATCAACAAAAAAAAATGTTTCTCTCTTACATTACAAAAAACCAACAGATGGTGATAGTGACGTTGAAGTCTCATCTGTAGATACTATGACGCTTTCCGTGTTACATATTAGTTAAGCGTGTGGTGTGTTGTTCCTCCAACGTCATAGACTACAGCGAGACATTCACGCATCATCCTTATTATTACAAGAATTTACTATGAATAGGCTGGTCTTCACGGGACGACTTTCGTCTACCACCAGTTTTAATAAACAGGCTATAACTGGCATTTTAAGTGTGAGGGATCAAAGTCACACAAACCGGGGATATTTTAGAGTTCAGAAATAGATTAAATTTTTTTTTTTAAATTTCCGTTGCAGATAGAACCCACGACCTTTGGCTTGCCAAGCAAACGCTTTAACCACTGAGCTATACTTACCGGTAATAATAAATACAAGAACAATAAAAATGGCCATAATAAAATTATATACTCATATTTAATTTCCATAGTTTGAGTCACTATACAAAACATATCAAATTACAGAAAATAATTTTAATACATCATTTTTGTATTAATATTGTCAAGTACTGAAAATTAATTTATTCGAATACGTTTCGTGTTCCGACATACTCGTATATCAATACGAATTTTTCTCTCTGTTGACTTTGGGAGATTGAAAAAACATGGAGGCACAAAAATACGCCTTGTTTTTT
This sequence comes from Glossosoma conforme, assembly GCA_022606575.1. Classification (NCBI taxonomy): domain Eukaryota; kingdom Metazoa; phylum Arthropoda; class Insecta; order Trichoptera; family Glossosomatidae; genus Glossosoma; species Glossosoma conforme. The sequence goes on along the minus strand of JAGTXR010000058.1, from coordinate 869,277 downwards.
CAAACGGCGGGTGACAAATGTCTTTTTGATAAAAGAATTATTAAATTTGATTGGAAACATTTGGGATTTCTTTGTTTTGATTCCGTCCATCTGCCGCCATTTTGGGCGTGGGTTTCGAGATTATTTGCTTAACGAAATTATTCAAAAAAATATAGGGAGACTGATACAGCTTGGGACACTTGACATGTCTCAAACTTCTCTTCCGTAACCAGCATTGTTGATTCACGACAAACAGTATCTCTTTCACGTATTTTAACACCAAATACAGGCTTTGGAATACTCTCATAATATCTGTTTCTAGTACTTACAACTGAATCAATATATTTGTGATACAAGTGCAGTAAAAATCGATTTAGAAATCTTGATAATACTCGTACAAAGCACATTCAATCTTGAATGACATTTATTTCATCTGTGGTTGACTTCTGTTTTCTCAAATATACTAATTTAAGGCGTATTATTGGTTCTCTTATTCTTTTCTAACGTTTTAACCACGGTCGCTGCTCTTCGGAACTTAAAGAACTAATTCCTCTTGCACCCACCCACAACTGACAAACTCGTCTTACACTTGCCGAACATCCAACAACGATTTGTGTGTGTCGACAAAGAACTGTCAGTTTCCAATGTTCCTTCTCTAATACCACCGGTAAGGTATGGAATGCTCTTCCAGCGTCTGTGTTTCCTCCTTCCTACAATCTGGATCTCTTCAAGAAACAGATTAATACACACTTGCAATCTCCCCAATCCACACACAAACACGAACACAACACACGTTTCCTGCATGCAGAGTCCAGCCTCCCTGGCTTAGCGTCATATAGTGCATTGGTCTTGACCGGTTGTGCTCTCCTGCATGCGATTACATAAAAAAATGTATCAACGTCTTGTCTATTAATGTTTGCCTTGTACTCAAATGTCCCATATGTGTCATTAGAATCACCGTAACTAAAAGTCACTTCAAATACTGTCGCACCGATCAATTTGTGAGTTGAGCTGGTTTTATATGAGGAGACGACCATATTAAGAATAAATTAATTTTCGTAATGATGATAATAATTTGTTGTTTTTTTTTTTAATATTTCATCTATTAATTATGCAATATACTGACATACTCCTCTCTAAATTCGTTATTGAATTGCGTGGTGGCGGGGTGAGGAGCAGAATAACAACACACAGACTTTTCCAGAAGCACATATATTTTCATGATAAACTTTACAAACTTCCGGCCCTATCGGAATATAATGACGGGCCGGCCATAATACGGCACACAACTGATGGCACCGGGCGCTGTGGTCGGTGACACCCCGCAAATGGCGATCTATATTACTAGTACTCCCAACGGCATTACAAAATGACAAGCGAATGAAAATAAGAGATGAAAGATCGCATATCGAGGTTTTTGGCAACGGCCTGCTAGAGCTGTATCATGCTTATATCAATGCATATTAAAGATATATTTTTAATTTTGTGTTTTATGATTCATTGTTTTTTATATGGAATTATTATAACTAATTCGATGCTTTTAAGATAAGAAAAAAAAATGTAGTCTACATTGAAAGCTGAATACATTTATGCAGTGGTTTTATTGAACCGGAATGTAAGTATTTGTTCAGCTTGAAATTCCAAGCCGATGTTCCGACGCTTCTACTGATCCACTACTGTCACCTCAAAATGCTGAATCACATTCATTTGAGAACATCCCATTCATGAAACAAATGTATTCCTTCACTAGGTTACACAGACACATTTTTTTATCTAAAGAGAGAATATGTACTATGGAAGAGCTTAAACCAAATCTGCATAAATTTTGACGTTTTAGAAAAACGACAAATCATATCGTTCTGGAGATCGCAGTCCCGAAATAACAGCGTCAGCTAAATGGTGACGCAGGAATACCAAGGTTCCGGCACTGAGGATAAGTCCAAAGACCGGAGTTGAATTGGTACTGATTTATTTGATAACATATCCCTTTTTATATGTTAGTGTACAACATGAGTGAGCATTCTCTATTTTATATATTAATATTGATAATTGATTTTCATGCATCACAAATTCAGACAATTTCGGCGCGACGTCATTAGTTCCGTAAATTGGCACTAGGTGAATGTCGGGCGATAATTGTGACTATTGCTTGAGTCTGCTAAGGATCTGTAAAAAATGCTGAAAGTTACGTCCCGTGCAGATGACCGAAGTTTGTTAATATTCAATTGAAAAAATACTATAATGTACTTTTCGATAAGTTCTTTGTTTTGCAACCTGCTCCTCGTCCTTTCACCACGCGTAACGACGACGATTTTGATGACACGGAGCTGCCTTTGAAAACAGAAATGTAATTTTTAAATCAAAGTTTTTATTTGTTACAATTTATATTTAATTATTGATTTACTTATTTGTTATGTATAACGTTTATTTATGTTTATAAAAGTAGAAACACTATTTGAAGATCTGTACGTGGACGATGCGTAATGCAGGAAGTAAATCACTTCACATCTCTTCTATCAGAATCAGGTCCCGACCCCCGCAATGTTCTTGCGAAGCAGAGACAAATTGGAAGCAAACACAGCTCATAGTCAGTTCATTTATGTCTCTATCTTCCATTCTTGTATGCTTCACGAGTGCTCACTGAACTCTTTGATTTTTCATCACGTAACAATTGGCAATTGATAATATATACCTTCCCTCTCTAAGGTATTTTTAGGACAGTAAAAAATTTAGCCGTATTCGTCGAAACTATGTATTGAACTGGAAATTGCTAAATAGTGCGCTAACGAAGAAAGAAGCAAATAATCGACGCTGAGGTCTCTAAAATTCTATTGAATATTGTTATATTAGTAATAAAGTACACCAGTTGGCTTTAGCAGAAAAGCAATTTATGCTTACACAGAATTAACTCATTAAACGTACATATCAGTTAGTACAAAACTCTGAAGTTTATAGATACTATTAACATCTTCCACATCAAATATATCTTCTGACATCTCCCCGTCTTTAAAAAGAACGACAAGTCGCGGGGCCGCGTGCAGTAAGGATGCATGAGCAGATCACAAAGCAAATGAACTTGGTTTGGCATGATTTGTATTTATTTTTATAAATACCTGGTTTCCCCACCAAACCGTTACATGACGTTTCGTCGGCCGGGCGAAACTCAACTGACGACAGACAATAAATTTTCCATTGGTCTCTAAAAGTCAGCTATCTTAGAAACTGAAAGTAACCAAATATTATTTAAAGTATCTTAAGGTTAACGTATGATTTATTATAATGTATGTTTGCAGTGGAAATTTCATAGACTCGAAACGAATGTTGTTATAAGATGCTCAGAACTGTAGTTTGTACCCTTAGTAAAAAAAAGAACCTTTCATCGGGGAAAAGTAAATGAACAAACGAAATGTTTCGGGCATTCCACAAAGAAGCGATTTTAGCGCTATTTGTAATTCAAATTCAGAAATATTATTGAAAATATCATTATGGAGTCCCCAGCTACATTTTATTTCGCATAAATTTATCATCTTATCAATTGACAATATTATCATCTAAAAATAAGAATTGTTTCAAATTTTTAATTTTTTCTTTAGTATTACCTTATTTTATTTTAGATTTGTATAACCTATACATTATTTTTAATTATTTAACATGCACTTCAAAATTTTGAAACATCTCTTCTGTTGAAATAAAAATAAATATTTATACATTCGTAATATAATATTTTACAAAAATTTTTTTTTTTTTGAAATTTGTACGCTTATTCTCCGCATATCCGTCTCATATGTGAAACATATGGTCAAAACAAATTGCCTCCACTCAGTTCTGTACACTGTAACCCTTTATTCCGTGTTCTAGGACATATCTGCACCTGAAGGTCTACTTGGGAGCATATATTGTTACCGACAACCTCCAGAGCAGAAATCTGGCTATAGCTGTAGTATATGAATTGATATTTTTATATATGATATTTTTGGATGATTTTTTAATCGGATTTTTAATAAAATTGAACGATCAGCCTGACGCTTCCGATGCCTGGATTATTTTGTCCTAAGAGGCGGTTCAACCCGATAATTCGCTTAACAAATCTATTATATAAAAAAAATATTACGGGAGGGTATAGCTCAGTGGTTAAAGCGTTTTTGGAAGCCGAAGATTGTGGGTTCGATCCCCAACCGAGAATAAAAAATAAAAAAATTAACTCTAAAATACGTTGGTGCGAATTTGATTCCTTACACTTAAAATGCCATTCATAGCCTACTAATCAAAATAAGTGGTAGACAAAAGTCGTTACGTGAACACCACCCATAATAAGGATGATGCGATAATGTCGGTTGTCTATGACATTGGCGGATCGGCACTCCACATACAGCGCTTAATCATATGTAACATGGCAAACCGCATAGAATCCACAAATGAGACATCAGCATCATTAAAAAGTCAAAGTGATCTTGTGTATATAAAAAAAAATCTGAATTATTTTAATTTTAATAAAATGTATGGGAAGTTCAAAGACGACGGTAAATATTAACAATATCGAGATAATACGAGAACGAAACTTCTTATCGAACACAATAGCGTGTCCTCCAGTTTTACTTGAGTTATTAATGATGCAAAGTGTTTCGCGGCGCGCCTACGAAACCGTATACATGGACTCATGTATATTCGCGGGCCTCTAAAACAAACCCGCTAAGTGCCGGAGGGCCATATAAAAAATAGGCGTTTAATGCGCTAAGGGGTTTTGTGACTCTGCGACATTACTCACGCTCGCGTATTATGTCAACTAATATCTCGAGCAACACACTCATTCCTCTTCCCACCCTTCTTCTTCTATCGCCCTGTCTTACATTAATCCACTGATCTTCAATCCTTTTCATATTATCTGTGATAATATTTACTTCACATTAAATATAATTTTTTTCAATTATAAATTCTTATGCTTTATTGAAAAGTTGAAGATTAACCCCATAATTTTAGTGAATTATTATGTAAATACAAATATACAGCAAAAATATTTTTTATGACATTTCTCTCACCAATATCAAAGGGAAAACAATACACAATTTATTCAGCAACTCATCGGTAACGATATGAACGTACTGGATGTCTGGTGCACGGGACATTATTTTTGTTATGTGACAATATTAATTATAACTATATTAGTATGTGACTACTGGTGCTCTAGATGTTTCGCTAACCGAACCTAACCTTACCTTACCTTTAGATTTGTCCAATGATCGTAGAGTCAAGAAATCCATATGTTTCATCAATGAAAAAACATAGGTTAGGTTAGGTTAACGAGACATCCAGTTCATCAGTTGTCCGTGCGCCAAATGTGCCGGAAACAAGACAAGCAGTGCGCTTAACGTTGCTACCGATAAGTCACTGAACGAATTGTTTGTAAACGAAATGCGGCGGAACCCTAAAAATGTGACTGATTTGGTATTGCAAAAACCTTTCAATTCTGCAAGAACAAAAATATGATTTTTCTTACATAATTTAAAAAATGTATTAAATAGTAAATATTGTTTTAAATTAAACCTGTCGTCGCACGATTAAACATTGAGAACCTTTTTACATGCTCTCCGTGGATCTTTTTTTATCTTGCTTTCTTTCTTTATTTCTGTGTCGAAAAATATCACGAAAGCTCGGGAGCGGATGGGGACTTTTTATGCATTTTTCGACATGTCTTTTTATTTTACACACAGCCGCTGAGTGCGAAAGTATTTCGGGAGACGCCTTTTAATCTCCCGACTCCATTGAGCTTTTTTCAGGAAGCTCCTCTCGACAGGAAGCGACCTTTTTGATAGTTCAATTGTGCAAATGGGTCTTTTCCCTGAGGTTTTACATTCGCATTTATATTTCGCAACGCATGAGCGGAACTCACTTGTCAAAACACTTAAGAAAGCGTTGACCCGTAAATATACGCAGTACGAAAATGTTTTTTTTTATATTAAATTAAATTTTTTCGAATGATAAGTCTTTCGAATCGCTAACTTAATGCTATTTTTTTCAATAAAAATATGATGGCATTTATAATCAGAAAATAAATTATTAAACAAAAATAAAAATTGAAACCAATGACTTGATTTTTATAGATATATTGCGTTACTTGAAAATACTACGATCAATATAAAAAGCAGGTGTTGGAATGTCGCTTAAAACTTGCTTAGAAATTAACAACACAAATATATTTAAATGAGTGTATTTTTATTGTCATTATATCATTTACACTTAATGTGTATTTTTCTATGTTTTGAATATACTTAGTTGTATCACATATTGAACTAAAAAAAACATGTTCTTTTCTTATAAAAATAAAATGGTTAGATTTTGGTGTCGATTGAGAAAAACAAATCAATGAGCATTAAGCATTTTTTCACGTAATGCATGTAAAATATATATCATAAAAATAAAACATAGATATTGAATGATTTGACGAAGCTTCTGAAGACTGAACCGTTTCGTCCTATGAGGTGGCTTGATCTGGCAGACGACCTGCTGAAACTGCAGCAAAAGTTGTGTTCACCTCGGTGATCTAACAAAAACCCCATTTACAATGTTCTTTTAACCCTTTCATTACGGCTCGGTTTGAATACAAGTAATATTGTCAATTATGCAACTAGTATTTGAAGCATAAATGTACTTATCTGGTCTTTTTCATATATCATATTGGTTCTTGTATCCATTAACAATCTAATAAAAAACTATTCTAAGAAAGTAGCATAACGATATATCACATCAACCGATGTCAACAGTCGGGGAATCTTATGACGGCATATGCCAACAACCGATGCAAAAGGGTTAAAGTTGATATTTTTATTGATCGTTGGAATATATTGAAATATTACAAGTTTTATTTGTTGATCCTGTGATGAAGAACAAATATTTTTTGTATACTCACACGACCCAAATTTACCAGTAGCATCACTTACGTTTTACTTTTTAAGTCACAGTAAGAAAGCTTGTTTCAAACAAAAATAAATCCATTTGTAGGCCACGATACGAGCTTTTAGCCAAACTTTTCGTTCGGACAGATTTTTATCATGATTATTTTTTCTCCACAATCCATAGCTGTTTCTTAAAATACATTTTATTCGGATACTAAGAAATGCATATACTGCACAATTAAAATATTGATTTAAAGATATGCGCATAAGAAATTAAAACATCGTAAAAAACGCTATACGTTTCTCTAAGATTTGCTCAAATCCTTAATTCTTAATAAGGTTTTCTTTATACATTTTTAAAGCAAAAACTTTGTGAATTCAAATTTGTCATGAATATGGAAAGAATTTACAATTTTAAAGCCTCTTAAGCTTATTATTTATCCCATAATCAGTATAACGTTGTAGAGAAAACTAAAAATATGTTTAAAGTATCTTTACCTGATAAAGAAAGGAGTTTCTGAAATTTTATATATTTGTAAAAATGATTTTACGTTTACGTGTACATTATATTAAAGCCTTTATTGTGTTTTGTTATTAATGCGTTAATTATTATTTAATGAGTTTTCATTGCTTTTAATGGTTTTATGTTTTTTGAAATATAAAATAAAGTAAAGTAGTTATTCACAATACAATATTACTAACTATGTAATAATTATTTTGCAAACAATCAAAAATTATTGCACCGTTTATTGTTCAAAAAAATAACGCTCAAAATTAATTCATGTTTTGAATTGAAAAATATATGTTATGTATTTCACAATAAATTTAATACTCTAAGCTCACAACTGGAGCATACGGTTACCATAAATTGCCACTACTTAGATATGTCAGTGTTATTGTTCAATCCATGTTTCAAGACATCTCTGTACTCATAGGTTTACCTTGAAAATATATTTTTCCCAACAACCTCTAAAATAAGTGCCTGAAAACGTCATGAGACGGCTTTTGTATTATTTTAGGCATAAGTTTGAAAAATATGGTTTTATCTGCTTCCTATATCCGTTCCATAACTGAAACTTCTGGTTACCACAAATCGCCACCACCTGTTTTCCTAACAAGTCCTTCAAGGACAGATATGCCTTAAAACAAGAAATGGATACTGAAATTTATTGTCCTATAGACTAAAAATTGTAAATGTCTATTTTTCGTTCTATAAATATTTGTTCTTTCTCCTCCAACTTAAGTTGGCGTTGTTCATTTCTTACTTGAAGTCTTTACTTATTTACTTGGTAGCTTGATACAACCAACAAGACGCAGTTAGCAACAGGTGAAAACCTATCTAAGATTTTGTCATCATTAAATTTCGTAAAACATCTATAATCTAACAAAAACCACGCGTACAATAGGATATTTTATTTATCATATTTATTAACTGAAATATTACTTAAAAATATATTTTATAAATTAATTTTCACAATATAGGAGTAATGATTTAATACATCATTACATCTATCACTTAGCAGCTTTTTCAGGAGCTGAAAAAAATAAACATACAACGCGAAGAAACATACATCCAAGTCACACCCGCAATGAAAATTAGTTGAAAGCTTTTAGCCCGGGATACAAATGAGTGGCGACAGAGGAGATCGTTTGGGATTTGTGAGACATATCTCAATAGCGAAGCTTTTTATGAATATTAAGAGGGGCCCCGAAATAGCCTCCACTGAATACCCTCAGCGACGAGGAGCTTCGCCTCACTAATCTATGTCGCTTGAGCAGGACTGTATCAGGTCATCAATAATACTTATTTATTTAACTTATTATTACAAGGATCACGTTGAGAATGGCCTTTGTGTAGGAGACTGTAGTTTAGATTAACTCGTAGTTTTCTTCAATCCATTACTGTCAAGAGACACCTTATTATTATTAATATTGCAAAAAAATTAAAAAAATATATTTGCTTGCTATTTTTATAATATTTAAGCATTTACTTTGGAACCAATAGAGCAATTGACATTAAATTCAATCAAGAGTAAAATTTTATTTCAACTTAATCAATTCCGAACATTACCCAACTCTTTTTCTTCTAGGGAGGCTTTTTTTCCATTCGTTAGAGTCCCGTAGGAAAATTGCTGCTCTCAAACATTTCTTCTTTCTCCTTCGCGATGCAATTCACAACCCTGGGATTCTTGAAAGTTTTAACTTCTACGTTCCAGATAAGTACACCCGTGCTCGTAACCATCCATTGTTTTTGATTCCAGTTGATACTTGGGGTGCTTCGAGCACTCAATTTAGTACAACGGCAATGGCGCTCCTAAATGGCCTACCAGCACACATCTTTCTTATATTATTTTCTTACATCCTTTTCCTCTTTTGTCGGTGGTATTGTTCGCCTAGATCTATGTGATCATAGACACGTGTCATCTTCTTCTTCTTTTATGTTATTTTAATTTTTTTATTATCTTGCGTTTGTATTGTATATTCTTATTATTTTGTACCTTGGAACTTCGATTCTGTGAAATAATAAAATAAAATCATCAATAATAAAATAAAATCATTTGCAAATAACCAAAAATTACTCGTCTCTTGAACAACATTGTCTTTTGATAAAATATTTTATTTTTCAAAAAATAAAAAATAAAAATCAGAAGAGGTTAATTTTTTAATCTTCAAGTCCGTCCTGTTATTTTGTAAGTATATCCAAGCTGTACCGAACTCCTCTGAGATTACAAGGAAATCCATTTAACCGAGTCTTCTTTCAATCGATGTGCTTTGTCAGTGCTGAAATATCTTTCCAGACGTCAATAGTAGCTGAAACTGTTGTTGGACCATTAGCTTTGAATTTTAAACTTACCACTTCTTTAAGTCTGAGAAGCTGACATCATCTAACTAAAACATAAGTCTGGTTGACTAAGAAGACTTAGATTAAAACTTATAGTAGTAAATGCCCTTAACTGGGTGAGAAACTAATGTAAATTTCTCACTGTCAAAAATAGATATGAGTATGAATACTTGTATATAAAAATGCCCTTTTGCGAGTGAATACTGTTACTTTATTACGATTGAAACAATATTTTGACGTTAATATGGTACGATACAAAATTTAAAAGAAAATATTTAAGCTGTCTAAAAAGGTTCCGCCGCATTTCGTTCACAGACAATTCCCTCAGCAACTCATCGATAACGACTTGGGGCGCACTATATGTTTGGTGGACAGTTAATTTGGTGCATGGGACAATTACATGTCTCGGAAACCTAAACTAAACTAACCTTACAAAAAGTATTTATCCAGTGATCGTAGAGTCAAAAAATCTATATATCTCGTTAATGAAATTTCGTTGAAATATTTATACAGTTAGCGAAAATGCACCAGTCGTCTAGTGCGCCCCAAGTCATTACCGATAAGTCGGTGAACGAATTTTCTGTAAGCGATAGGTCGTAAATCGATTTAAAAATGATCACTTAAACAATATTGATATTGTGTACTACGAAACTACTATCTATCTGTTGATAAAACATTCATTTTTAATAAAAAAAACTTTTGAAATAATTATTTACTTAAGTTTTCAGGAGTTAAATGTGAATGTATTAAAATGAACAATAAGTATTTTTATGAAAAAACATAATTAAGAATTCCGTTCGGAACAATAATTTCTCTTAGTCAGGAGTTTTGCTATCAAAGGAGTAATTACTTTAGCCAGTGACATTACCCGTATTTTAAACAAGTCGCGGGTTCATCACGTGGCCGCGTGGAGGAAGGATGAAGAAGCAGATTAACAACACAAAGAACTTGTTTTTAAGGCACGATTCGCATTATTTTTATTAAAGACTTGATTTTTCGTTCGACCGGTATGCCGTTCGCCGGCCGGACGAAAAGTTAACTGACAACTGCAAGATCACTGTGACATCCAGCGCCGCCAAGAAAATCACGGCAAAAAATCAAATTAAAGATGACATTTGCACCAACATGAAATGGAGCAACTGTCATAACAAATAAAATGGCGTATGTGAACGCCGTGTTATATTTTATAATTACAACTAACATTTCTAGATGTGCATGTTAGGCGAGCGAACTAAAATAAGAGACAAAATATCGTTTTTCGAGGCTATATGGCATCAGCGTAAAAGAGATGTATCAAGCTGATATCACCAGATATTTGCACATCACATTATTAAAAACTAGAGCTTCATATCATGTGCTTATGTATAATATAATGAATTATTTATATTATTTATTATTATATTAGTATTTTTACAGCGCTCTTTTATGACCAAATGATCATTCCAAAAGCGCTTCTTTGCCTCTCTGAGTAAAAAGGTTTGTCTTGAGTCTGCTTCTGAAGGATGCCTCCGCTTAAGCTCTCTTATGCTTTCCGGTAGCGAGTTCCAGGCTATTGGTGCCGCGTAGCTGAAAGCCCGGTTGCCAAATACCGTGCTAGGGCTACCTCCCGTCAGCTGCAGGGTGCTTCTATTTGCTCTAGCCGATCTGAGTGTCTCTCCACGCGCGCTTATTTCTGAAGGCTTGATAAGTTCTGTCAAATAGCCCGGTTCAGTTCAGTTGAGTGCCTTGTAAACTAAGAGGCATAATTTGTACTGGAGTCTAGCCGAAACTCTCAACCAATGCAGTCGGTGTAGTATTGGAGTAATGTGACAGAATTTGGGCGCGTTGTAGACAAGTCGTGGCGCTGCCGTCTTGTAACGACTGCAATCGTTTTAGTTGTTTGGCTGGCTGGCCTGCGTGCAGTGCATTGCAGTAGTCCATTTCGGAGACTATAAACGCATTTACCAAGCTCTTTGTAGCGTCTCTGGGTAAGCATATTTTTACCGACCGTATCTGCCGCAGGTTAAAGAATCCAGATTTCACCGTTTTCGTTATATTACCGCTAAGGTTGAGGAACTGGTCAATTTCTACTCCCAGCAGCTTGACGCTTGTAGAAGGGATGACATCATTACCACATGTAGCCGGTAACGTACAGCCATGCTTAGTTTTGATTTTTAATTCATACATAATTCTTACAGCATTTATTTAATTTATTGTCCTTAAAACGCATCAAATACAAATATTAAAATATCATACTTGTATTTAAATTTCTAGTTTTGTAAAGGTCCTATATCATTCAAATAACGCAGGAGACTTGAATAAATTACAGAGCTTAATCATGAACTGAAATATTTTTACAGGAATGTAAATATTGCATGGATGCGTCAGAAATTATTTCAGCATTGAGAAATTTCATATGAAATCGTGTTAATATTGTTTCGAGAATATTTTTTTAATGTCTTTAAAAAAATGTTTACAGTACAACCAAAATTGACAGGCGTATACAACAAGGGTGAGCAGCATTTGGAAAACTAAAGTGAATTTTTAAAGCATAAATTCCGTGTCTTAAAACTAAGGCGTTTAACCAATGCATCTTCCCTGTATTAATTTATAGCGCAGAGACGTGGAATCTAACAGTTAGTATTACCCATAAAATAACGGTCACCCAGCATGCTATCGAGAGATCTACCTGTATGCTCGGAGTGTCGCTAAAAGATCCGCTAAGGAATCCAAAACGAGGATATCCGCAAAAGAACTCAAGTAGTGGAAGCTACCCAACGAATAGGCACACTCAAGTGCCAATGGGCAGGACATATCTGTCGAAGAAACGACGTACGATGGGGAAGAAAGGTATTAGAGTGGCGCCCAAGAACTGGAAAATGATGCATTGGCTGACCCCCTGCAAGATGGACTGATCGACCGTAGTAATAACGGTAGAAAAGACTAAGTGAACCAATCTTCCGCCCGTGTATCATTGATTGCAAGTTAGACATAAGAGTGTTATTGTTTATCAAACGTATTGCTCTTCTTTGAACTGAGTCAATCAAATTTAGAATGTATTTTGGGGCTCTAACATAAAGGTGATTGCCGTATTCATAGATAGAGCGGATTTGTCTTTATATAGAAGAAGAAGTTCATTAATCATCGAGATATTATTTCAGAATTGGATTTGATATGCCAATTTCTTACTAAATTTTACGCTCACTTTGGACGTTCACTTAGTGTGACGGTTCTAGCATTAATAGCGTGACGAGGGTTACTGGTATCTTGTACCGAGAACTTGTCATAAATAAAGCGCAATGGGTTGAAGAGATGTCACCAGATCGGTGACTAGGGTTCACAACCGGTCTTCTTGAAACGGTGCCAAATACGACAACTTGACAAAACGAAACTGACTGCAAGCGTTTTATTATAAGCGGCTGACACGGGAATGCCATGTTATCTGAGATGCATGTTTTTATGTTTTTTTATTCAAAATATGTGAATGCTTACACCTTTTAATAATATTTGATTTTGTTTAATATCTATATTTTTTTAAATAAAAGGTTTAGTAAAAAGAATTCCATTACATTTACATGAAATTTAAAGCTTATTTTTCATAGTTAAAATGATCCGATTGCAGACAAATAATTAAATGTTCAACACAACACAGTATGTTGTCATTTTCCATGACTTGTACTAACATCCTCCTCTCTTAGTTGATGTTATTCAATCGCGTGGTGGCAGGATGAGGAGCAGATTAACAACACAAAGACTTTTTCTGAAGCATATTGACAGATATATTTCGATAACTTTACAAACTTCAGGCCAGGCCAACCACAATACGACCTCACCGCCGTCGGCACACAACTGACCGGGCACCACGCCGTGGTCGGTAACATCCTTTCGCATCGGTTGTTGGCATATTCATAAGATTCATAAGATTCCCCGACCGTTGACATCGTTTGACGTGATATATCGATTAGCTACTTTCTAATAAAAGTTTTTTATGCATCACATGATAGCTAAAGGATAAAAGAAACAGTGTGATATGCGAAAATAGACCAGATAAATATATTTATGCTTCAATTACTAGTTTTATAACTGACAGTATAATTTGTATTCAAACCGAGCCGTAATGAGAGGGTTAATAAAGTAAAATAGAAAAAATATACTTATGAAGTGTTGGAATAACTATTTATAAAGGCGTCTAGCGTTTATTAATTTATTATGTTTGTGCAGTAAGTGGAGGGTTCTAAGCATAATCGTTAGCAACATAATTGATGTGCTTTTTATCCTTCGGTGATATTCAGAATGATAGTTTTAAGGCTAGCCGAAAAAAGACACGGAAAGGGAGGGAGTGTTGACGAGTGTGTTAGAATTATTCATAAACCATAAGATAATTTATTACAACGTAAAACCCTCCAACGGGTTTAACAGTGGAGCAACAACACACTTTCAAGCATAATCATTAAATAAAAAAAAATTGTATCCTATATTCGTCTTTAATCTATAGAAAAAGTCATCATCATTCCATATCCGCTCCCCTGACTGAAAAATATGGCATCCACGAAATGTTTAGCCTTATCCGAAGTCAGTTCCACCCCTATAGTTTCGCATTCAGTTTTATAGTTCTCCACGGCATTCCAGGACGGCGCAAGCCCAGGGGCTTGAAGAAAATGCAACTATAGTTTATCCTCTTTTGCGGAATTTTCAATAAGTGTCCCAAACAGGTCCATCTTCGCCTTTTAATAGACCAGTATGGAAAACTTCCTTATCTAGACTCTCACTTTGGCATTCTTGACATAGTCAAAGCAAAGTGTCTCATTATTGTACACAGGCATTTGCTCTCAAATCCCATATTATATATTCGTGTCGGAAACAATAGGGTCAGATCCTGTCTACCTAGAAGTGTGCGACGTCGTTGACGTTACTCCCGGCCATCATCAGGTCTCCCTGGGTGCAGCTACTCGGACACAGCGCACACTCAAAAGGTGTGTCAGTGTCTGCTCTACGCCGCACATTTAGTCGGTCCGCTGTAAAACAGCTAGGATTTCATTTGTGTCCTCGTCTTGCATACTCCCAATTACTAAAATCCCATTACACGGCTGCATTGGTTCATGGTGAGAAGCCAAGATTTACAGCCGTAAAGAAGAATAGTTTCAATACAGGCGCTCTATAGATGGCACTTAATTTTGATTGAGAAGAACTGTGAGTCCTAGTTTGATTTTTTTACTATATGCGATATATCTGCTACTCACTCTGCGGGGACTAGAACATAGCCACAACAACTAAGCAATGCTTTTTTTGTATGAGATTCTATTCACAACACCTATTTCTGAAATTGTCATTGTAGATTATATGTGACATTAGACATCAAAATTGGTTCTTTTCATGGGTAAATAAATACGTTTTCCTCAAACTACAGTACATAAAGTATTATCACTTTGAGTATTGAGCTATACCCACCGGTTTGATAAAGTGTGTATTTTTTTGCTTTTCAAAAATATAGTTTCACAGTATTAGGAATATAAATTAGTGATACGAATATTTATTGGAATTTATCTTACCCCAGTAGCGTTAAAAGGGTTTGTAAGCCGTATTTAGAATAAGGCCAAGGCGAGTATTAAAAACTACTCTCTTATTGAATAGAAATTCAAAATGCTTAAGCATTTTCGGTCTCCACACGTGTACGAATAGCCGAGTGAATTTATTTTTTGAAACGGCCTCCCGATGTTCTTTACAGGCCCATAAATACTATCGCAACACATATTCATTCTCTTGTCCACAAAATCGGCTTACGCCCTAATACAGAAATCCCCAAAAGCGTCGCCGAATTTCTAGAAAATTATCGTTTCTCTGAAAGTTTTTTACTTCCATTAAAATCGTTATACTTTTTATCGGAGTATATTTTTAGTAAGTTTACAGCCAAGAATAAAAAGGTTTGGTCCATAATTAATATCAGTCATTAATTTATCTCCATTAATAAATGTGCATTTTATAATCTCAAATATTACGAGTCAATTAAGTGTAAAGCCGGTCTCGCTTCCAAAAAACTAGGTGTATTACGATTATATAGATCACGTCTGTATTTCAACGATAAACAACTTCTTTTTCTATATAAAAGACAAATCCTATCTATCCTTTAATACGGCAGTCACCTTTGGATTGGAGCCCCAAAATACCTTCTTAACTTAATTGACTCAGTTCAAAGAAAAGCAATTCGTTTGATAAACAATGATACTCTTACGTATAACCTGCAATCAATGCAACACAGCTGGAAAGCAGTGTCCAGCCTCCCTGCAGAGCGCCATAGAGTGCACTGGTTTTGACCGGCTATGCTCTCTTGAATGCGATTACATAAGAAAATTAAAATTAAGGTCGTCTGCTTCTATAAAGCCTGCTTTACTTCCACCTTGATAGGTGCATGAGTATTTTATGTGACCTCTGGTGACGGCGTTTCTAACGACACATATGAGACCTAAAATGCAAACATTAAAAGGCAGATACGAAAATTTCTACAATTAATAAAACAAAAGTCCGCCACAATTTAACTATTTATTTATTTATTTATATATACTCGCATATGTTTAGATTAATGAATGTTACTTAAATGACACATTTAACATAAAAATACTTCAATAGATAGATAATAATGTAGTTCAGTATTTTTTTAAGCATTTTTTAACTTTGTTACTACTTGCTTAAACCCAAGTTTATCTGTAGTGGAGAAATAAAAAACCAAAAAAAAAACAACATTGCAATCTGGTTTACAAACACAACCAACAAGTACAATGATCGTGTCTGAAAAAAATCTATCAATTTGTTGGGCAGACCTAAGTACTACACTAACAAAGCAATCAAGCTTTCAGTGTTGTAAAATCTCTTGAAAAAAATGCAGAGCTTTAATCGCTCGAGGCAAAGTGAATGGTGGCGTGTGCCACTTCCCCATGAGCAGATTATCACTTCTAAGCAGGTGTAATGGGAATTCATTATGCGACGTGACTACCTGTGCTGTGTAGAGGTCGATTGATCATTTGCGCTGGTTCCGGTGGAAAATGCAGCTTAAAAGCTTAGCGCTGGAGAGCTGTATACTTTTGTGTGGTGCTAGATTGCTCGTACAATATTCATTAAAAGATTATCGCCTTATTTGTTGCAAGTTTAATCAATGTATTAAATAACTTATAAGCAACAGTTGTTTTCGTCAATCCTGAAAATGAGAGACTCCAGCTCTGGCAACAAATCGCATCAGAGGATTTCATTACTCCAAGGTAAGGCCTTCCAACTGGCAAGAACCTTGATTGGCGAACCTGAAGATCCCTGAACTGATTAAGAACTGGAGTTGGTAGAACAAAAGACAACCATGAACGGTGGGGAATGATTCAGCAGGGAGAGACACAATTGTGCGACTGTGGAGACCTGCAGACCGCCTCACACCTAAGATCCTACTCCATGTGCCCAACAAGCTGCACATCTCAGGACATAATGCTGGGCAACAAACGAGCTATCGATGTTGCCAGATACTGGGAAAAAATAATTTGACGTCGCTGACACGAAGAAGAAGAAGAAGCAAGAATTGATAAACGTGCAAAGTCAAAGCAAAACTATTATATAATATGCTTTTTATCTTAAATATTAGTCGGAAAGCAATTAACAGGTGATGGGGCATTGAAACTATAGATAAGTACACCATACCCAGTTTTTTTTATCATTCGTCTACTGACACCACCTCATCATATTAATAAGTATTTTTTAAGTGATTTTAATAATTATTATAGAGTGGACACAATCATTCAGAGGGGACTCCCACTGCACATATCCATAAATAAAATAAGCGCTTTATCAAAGAAACTTCATATACTTAGAATTTCCTTTGAGATCCATTTTAATTTTGAATAGTATAAAAAAACATAAATCACACTACAAACTGTTTCACTTGATGAAAGGCTGCAGTTTCACGATCTATGAAAGCTTTATCAGTTCCAATGTGCACAAACGTGCTTTATGTTTGTACGTACGTGGGTAAGTAAGTAAACTTAATTGTCTCAGTTCAAAGAAGAGCAATTCGTTTGATAAACAATGACACCCTTACGTCTAATCTACAATCAATGGAACACAGACATAAGGTTGGTTCTCTTAGTCTTTTATACCGTTATTACCACGGTCGCTGCTCTTCGGAACTTAAAGAACTAATTCCTCCTGCACCCACTCACAGCCGACAAACTCGTCTTACACTTGCCACTTGCCGAACATCCATACACGGTTAATATATGTCGACCAAGAACTGGCAGCTTCCAAAGTTCCTTCCTTAATGCCACCGGTAAGCTATGGAATGCTCTTCCAGCGTCTGTGTTTCCTCCTTCCTACAATCTGGATCTCAACCCACACACAAACACGAACACAACACACGTTTCCCGCATGCAGCGTCCAGCCTCCCTGGCTGAGCGCCATAGAGTGCATTGGTTTTGACCGGTTGTGCTCTCCTGCATGCGTTTACATCTAAAAAAGGGCATTTATGCACATTGGAAATATCATACATCGCTACAATCATCATGTGAAACAGTTTTCAGTGTGATCAATATTTAAACAAGGTATCAATTTTTAATGAATTTTAACTTCATGTACTTCCAATGCAGGTGTGAGGCGTGAATAATACTGTACATTTATAGAGCACAAAATATGAAACACAATCCTAAATTACTGCTCCAGTTTTGGCGGTCATTTGCTGTTGAATGACATCAAGGATATTACCGGAATAACATGCTTAATATGATCTTAATTGGCAAGGTACCCAACGAAACTTATTTTTCAATATTAAAAAAAAGTCAAATACTGAAATAAACAATTGCTGCTATTACACTAATTGCACTAAGTATTACACGAATATTTTTTCAATCTTGGCTTCGTGACAGTGTTCAAAAATTACTTACACTTTGCGAAGAATTGAAATGAAAATAAGTGAAACTTTACAGGAACGACTCTTACATGCAGTTGATTGATACATTGCCTAATGATGATGGCGAAACCTTAATATCCCATTACGGCACGGAACACATGGAACCGAAGAACTGCAGGAACATGAAAGCGATTTCGTGTGTAGTAGATTAAGAAGCTCAGAAAAGAAAGCTTTGTAGTCCGAACACGTCCAACTCATTATGTATGCAGCCATTAGCAGAACACGAGTTTAGCAGAGAGGAAAACCACCTTAAAGCACATTTCTGCGGTTGGCTACAGAGGTATTTTTCTATCCGCTCTAATTTTGTAGAAATATATAAACACATATTAAAGCCACAATATTATGTCAAATGCTATTATTCTACCTTGTCTTAATTCACCTTTCAAGATTCTTCACAAGATTACAATATACGAGTCTTGCAGATATGAAAACCGCATTTACGCAGTTTGTGATTGACTATTTTCAATTTTTTAAATCCTCATTATTTCTGTAATATATAATATATCGATACAAATTATCACCACATACATTATCACCCATAAAATTATGTCAACTGTTAATGTAATAACCTTGTTTCAAGTCATCTCTTCACTAGATTGGTCCAGAATATATTTTATTTTAATTCAACACATTAACTATAACAAGCGAACATTCATTCTTTCATTAGTTCCTGTCCGCGCTTTCAACTGGAGCATATCAACATCACTATCCACCACCATAAAGCTCAGTCAGACACCTAGGTCATCGTTTTTTCTAATACCAGCTCCGCCTCCCGTAGGTTACATGCACAACACAAATTGAAATGATATATTTTTGGATTGTTTCTATTGACAGTTTTTGGTAAAACTCCACTTAAATTATTTACCAAGTCAAAAATCACCTGAAAATGACTACTTTACAAAGCCTGAAACAATCAAATGTGTATCGAAATGAAATTGTGGAACAATTGTAAGTTTGATGATTCGATAATGCAATCAGTTTTCAAGCTCGTGTCCCAATTCAGTTATTATTTTCTGTTTTTTTTTTCTTGTAAACTAAAAATATATAAGTTTACTTTATAAATGATTATGTAGAATTACTTTTTACTAACAAATCGACTAACGAACTTGTATTTTTATGGCCAAATTTGGTTAGATGTACTTTGATGTACGTCAAATGAATTTAATTTTGAAACCTGCCATGTATTTACTCGTATTTATTAATATATTTAAATAATACTACCGCTTAAAGTATGCAAAATAATTTTAGATTTTTTTTACTAGGAGTTAAATCATAGTTTGATGGTAAAATTGTCAAGCACGATCCAGTGGACCATTCACTTTGGTTTTTCCACAGTCGATCCTACTTAGCCCTTATTATTTCCGACCTCTGCTAGCAGGACCCATATACTTGTACCTCATTTGAAACTGGTTCAGCCGTAATGCGCTTTAAATTAAAAATCAATTCGTGCGATAAAAACGTTATTAAAGGCTTCATTTACTCTAAAAAATACCTTATATATAAAGTACTTATTAAAGTTATATTTTTAATAGATCATATATATATTTATACAATTATTTAAATATATATGAATGTACTAAAAGGAACCATAGAGGCAAAAAAGGTTCCGCACTAGAGACTTCTTATTATTTATTTGAAATTTAAAAGAATACAAAAATAAACTAAAAACTTCAACATGATTTAGTGAAATTCTTTTGCGGTTATTCCATGGATAAGAAGAGTGATCCAATAGTGTCACTCTTGGTCCAGATCCCCGATGAAAGGTATACTAAGAATTGCAGTCTCATTTCTGTATTGAAAATTAATTTACGTCATTCACGTTCAAACAGAATAAGAAATGAACAATATTGTGAGTTTCCTATTAAAGATGATATGCTTCGGTTCATTACAAATGAATGTGAAATAATACATCATAATTTTATTTTAATTACGAGTTTTAATGAAGATTTTCCCAATTTAAGAAGGAAAAGCATTTAATAAATGAAAAATTAAAAGCCTGCCTGTAATAAAATACATATTTTTAGTCAACTATGGTTTTTTGGAAACAGTTTTACTCTTCCGAAGGTCATGTATCTCTATGTGCTTTGGAAAATGAAATCATTCTTAAATACTTACCTAAATAATTTAATCTTTTTATGTTTTTTTTATTTGTAATAATTGTCCAAATTACTTAATTATAGCATATAATTAATAGCACTGATTTAAATATTTAATTTTTTATGTTTGTTTGAAATATAGTAAATGAAATTTCGTTAGTAAGTCTGGTATTATGTTTAATTTTCTTGCGTATAGATGGTTTGAAACTTTGTGGAAACGTAGTAGTATCTGTTAATAATTTCTTAGTAAAATATTGTTAGCTAATACGAACACGCATTGTATTCCATACACGATTATGATATATGGGGCTGTTGTGGTAGAAAATAATCAGATTCAATGAAACACAACTCGTTAGTTAACGTCAAAGGCTCTTTATTTTATAATCCTTTTCCTGGATATACCTATAAAGATTAAATGAGGCAGAAAACTGACGTTGGGATTGCATTTCTAAGCTTATGTCCATGAATATAAGCCGTGAAGGGGTGCTTGACAAGGGTCATAGGGCTTACGATTATGACCCTATTCAGAGGGAGACCAAATAGAAAAAAAAAACTATTACTATAAAAAAAAATACGTTTATTTATGAGTGCTTTCGTAGTCTTCATCTACGAATGATGAAGATTATGAATGATCAGAAATCATAGACACTCATGCGGAAGGCTTACGTTGAACAGCGGACAGATACAGGCTGATGATTAAAATACCTCGTCTTGAAAAGATGAGCGAAAACAATTTTATTATATTTATAAAAATACCTTTTTTTTCATTAATTTATTTATTTTTCCATTTCACAAATAACTTAATTAATCAATTAAACTAGTGGCAATATTGACAGATTGTGCGATAAGAACATTGACGTGCTGTGCTTATTCATTGTTTGAAATATGTAATTAAAATATGTACTAAACTAAAAAATAAAATTTATTGATCTGTATTATTACAGATCCACCAAACCACCAGATTGATACTACGAAGAAGAAGCCTTGCATTTGGACTTAGATATTTTTGCTCTTTATTACCAAAGGAATAGTTATAGAAAAGTAGTTAAACTTTAAAGTTCTGAGTTTTATTACTTAGTAGTATGTGATATAGCAGCCGAAGCATCTGCTATTCATTCTGTGATAAACATCTTCATATGAGCTGACATGCACAGTAGGCTTATTTTGAAAACACATTGTAAATAGTGTACGCTTTCTGAATGATATTCATCAAACTTTCATGAGAAAGCGTATAAAATCCTCCAGCATCCAATCTCAAAGTCCTTCTCATCATGCCGATGAACATAATCACTGATTTCCTAGAATCAGGAGGCAGCTCTTCCCAATTGTTGATCACCAAATTTTCACCAGCGGCCATCAGATCTTCTCCAAAGTGGCAGTAAAAGATAATCTCTCCAAGAGCATGCAGAGTCATCATCAGATTGAGAACAAACGTCGAAGAGTGTACTTGACAAAGAATAGCTCCTAAACAGCAGAGAAGACCCATAAACTGAAATCCTAAAGTCTTATAGTATAGACCGCGAAGTATTGTCATATATTTTATGATGTCATTGTGCTTTAAGATTGCGTAAAACATTTTCACAATCAAAACATCTCTTCTTGTGAGAGCCTTGAAGTTCATGTGTGTGAATCTTCCTAGGATGCGATTAGTTTTGAGGTAGTGTTCTATGGCCGGTAGGTGATTTCTATCGCCCAGGTCCAAGCATTTTCCAAGCCAGACCATTTGGCCTTTAGCATGAGTTACGAGGGTTAAGAATAGAATGTTGTTTACGCAGATCAAAGTGCAGCCGATTACAGCACTTATCCAGATCACAATCGCTGCTGCAAGATCGTTTTTCTTTAAACTGGTACCTGAAAAAGGAACAAAACATGTTTTTTCAATTTGTTCTTGATAAATTTTGTACTACATAAATTGACTTCTTTACGAGAATTCGCGTCTTGTTTGAACCTCAGCAAGTACAATAAATAAGTCTGCAACGAGTCTATATACAAGAAAAATTAGCACGATTCTTGACTTTATAAATACATAAATGGTTAACAAATACTGACATTAAGGTTATCAACTGACAATACGTGGTGGAAATGTCTAGGTATATTCATAGACTTAAAAAAGGCATTCGACAGCATATCCCACCCAAAACTAATTTCAAAATTAAAACACATTGGAATTAGTGATAGCGCATTGGAATGGATAAAAGTTATCTATATCAACGACCTCAAGTAGTTAAAATTAATAAAATACCTAGTCAAAAAGAAACAATAGAATTTGGAATACCGCAAGGAACGGTATTGGGACCACTACTATTTATTATAATAATTGACAGTAATAACTGGAAGGAAGCAATAAAATTAGCAAACGATGATATTTACTGTCTCAAAAGGTGGTTTGACGTTAATCTACTTACATTAAATGCAGAAAAGACATAACTTATCCCATTCTCCATAAACAAAAATAAAATAAAAACACCTATTACTCAATTATTTATACATTGCCCTGGATGTAATTATACTAACTGCGATAAAACCTGCTCAATGATCAAATCCACAGATAAAATAAAATACCTGGGTATATTAATTGACAGTAACTTAAAATGGAACATGCACACAGCCGAACTAGTGAAACGTATACGCAAATGCATCTACATATTCATTAGACTTAGAAACATCCTATCTAGAGCAGATTTAAAAATGGTTTACTACTCCATTGTCCAATCTCAACTGCAATATGGCATTGTTGGCTGGGGAGGAACATACCTAAATATCACCAACCCCATTAGAACTGTACAAAAACTGTATTTTCAAAATCATATTCGCGGCAACCTCCCACTTACCCAAGAAGTCTATGCAATGAAATTTAAACGTCTCAACTACTAACTTTTACACCCAAAATACACTGTTCTACAGACAATAAAAAGTAACGAGAATGTACTCTGAAAACTGGAACGCGCATCACTCTGCTAGGTAAAAAAAAAAAAAAAAAAAAAAAAAAAATAAAAACTTATCATCAAAATCATTTAAAAAACCTCCCACTTACCCAACAGAAAGGTTTCAAAATTTAAACGGAATAGTGAATTTCAAAAATACTTCCTCCGGAAATAAAAGAAAGGAGAATTGAAATGAAAACTATCACTGAATAAAATATAAAACGGTTCTTAAAAAATTATGCAAAGAATGGTTACAAATACAACGGAATTGTACAAAAATGAGAAATAAACGCGATCAGTGACATGAAAATAATGAATGTTGTTCTTCAAAATTATAAAAAATCAGATCTATTATTAAAATGATATAAATGATATATATTTATAATTTATTTATTATTATGATTTACATTATTAAAATGATACTAATGTAAACCTCTCTGTATATGATTCAAGCTAGGTACTAAGTAGTAGTTGTATGTATATGATCCAAGCATAATAAGTATAGAATTTATATAAATTGTATAAAATATTTATATTGTTAAAAAGGTATTGATTATATTAAGTTCATTAAAAGGTGTCTGGTGGAAATTGAGACTTAGATGGGTCGAGGCTATTAAAGAATCGAAATATATATGTAAATGATGCTGAAATTGTCACTTCCGACTATAAAAAATTTATAAATTTTAATGATATTATTTTATATTCTAAAAAAAAAAAATGTTATTATGTAAAAAATGTGAAAATATTATAATATAAATTATACAACACTTAAATCAAAGATGAATCCCACGCCACACACAAGATCTACCTTTAAGTGGCGTGGAAAGCGAATTTCCAAAAAAAACAATAAAAAAAAAAATAATAATGTAATACTGTCAATAAAATCTTAAATGTATCCTATTATATTTGATTAAAAAAAAAAAAAAAAAAAAAAAACTGCATTATCATAATTTTAAATTAATTTTAATTAAAAAAATCACAAATTAAAAATATTTACTTTTGATTCACATTGTTAAAGATGGTATTCAGGGAGGCCGAGACATGTAATTTGCTTAAAATATATGTGAATCAAAACTAAATATTTTTCATTTGTTTAGTTTTTTAATTAAAATTAACTACTAATTATAACAAATAATGCACATAAAAATCCACAGCGGATATCATTCTCAATGATATATATATCGTTATTTTGTTTTATTATGTGTGAATACAAAAACTTATTAAAAGTAAAAATATTAAAAAAAAAAAATGTGGTACAAGTATCAGTTATTTGGTATAAATATGTGAAACATTACTTTCAATTTTTTAGGTAAATACTCATGATCATACAAAAGTTTAAGGTAACAGATCATTAAGATTTATTGCTGACTCTATTACAATTATTTTTTTATTACTTTTGTTGAAAAATGTATATAAATGACTGACTTAAACATTTAAAAAGATTCTAAATTTGTGAAAATCAATAATTTGTTCACAGTGAAATTATTTTTAGATTATCAAAGTACATTTATATATATTTATATATATAATATATTCCAGCTTCTGCCCTTAATGTTTTAACAATATTGATAACAGAAATCTCAATAACCCTTTCGTATTAGTTGTCGATATATGCCGTTAAGGATTCCCCGACCGTTGATATCGGTTGACGTTATATATTGTTTTGCTACTTTCAGTACTCATTGTGACATCTACGGTAAGAAATTGGAAGTGCAGTCATTCCCTTTATCAACCTACATGTATTCTTTACAGGAATCTGTGAAGCATGTAAATAAATATCGTTAGGTTACGTCACAAGAGCGATTTTTATGTACACCACATGTGTCAATGCCACCACATGTATGGAGTTATATAATGAAGGTTTGTTAAATAAAATACTTTTTATGCATAATCTTATATCTAAAAGATACAAAAACCAATGTGATTTATGAAAATAGGTCCGATAAGATCATATATGTTTCAAATACTAGATACTAGTTTTAAGCAAAAAAATGGTTTAAAAAATTCACGCCGTATTGACAGTATAATTTGTATCCCACCGAGCCGTAACGAAAAGGTTAAGGATGAAATTTGCTGTAGATTTGTATGTGTACATCAATTTGTTTTTTGGAATTATTCAAACATAATCATTTTCAGAGCAAAACGAAACATTTTTTTTTTATTCTTATCAGTTTTTTTTAAATATTTATGTAATATTGAAGATATTGACCTAGATAGTTTTCTATACGCATTTGATAAATACACCCGCAAATGTAATTCATATCGAAACAACTGACCCATACTCTGCTACAATTTATACTCGAATAGAATTTAACGTTAAATAAATAAAACAGGTATCAATATTATTTTTAACGTTTCGCCGGGCGATTGTTCAAAGGGATCGACAGTTTCAACATTAACGGTTGATTTTCCTTCGAAATTTACTAGTGGATATATTGATACCTGGGATGTTTTGTATTAAAGCAAGCAAAACGGCCCCGTCTTTGAGTTATCAAACTTGAGGGTTGAAAGGTCCACCGAACGGGCAAAACAAATAATCAATTCCGCATAAATTTTCCTAGAATTTAATAGCGGAAAATCTATTGTGTGAACCTGCCTTGAAATATGGAAACGTTCAATCTGGTTTTCTTGAAGCAAAAGCAGTGTACAATAATGTAACAGTCTATGTTTTCTTCAAATGTGGCAAATATATTAATATGCTCTTGGAAATTATTTACTCATGTATTTTTTTTTAAATTCAAATTCATTTATTTCTTCCAGAAAAATTACAAATATAAATATTTAATGCAATTCTGAAAAAGGATATAATAGAAACAATTTATAAAATAATAAAATAATACTAGAATAATTTAAAAGTCCCGGAGCTCGCTAAACAAGACTCCACGAAATTACTTTGATAAATAAATTTGTGGAGCTCATGTCGAAACTAGGCTTCTCTCAAGTGGAATATATCAATATTCGAGGTGATATGGTTGAACAGTGTGATCACTTTCCCAAGAAGCATAGTCTCTGGCAGGTTAGTGTTACCTCTGGAAGAACAAACAATCTGTGCCTCCTTATCCTTAAATAATTGTCAGGGACAAACAAACCAATTGTCTCATATTCAATCCATATAAAGAACATTTGGTTACCATAAATTACTGCCACTCAGTTCTGTCAGATGCCACTCACCATTCTGTGTCACAAGACACATATTTACCTATAGATCTACTTGGGAACATATACTATTTAGTTCAATTCAATCTATTTATTTAATTATATTGTGTGATATCAGCTTGATATTGCTATTTTAGGCTGATAAAGTACTTAAAGCCGTAATGCCTCTAAAAACGATATTTTGTCTCTTATTTTTGTTCGCTCACCTGACAAGTACTTCTAATAATGTAAGTTTTAATTATATAATATTACACGGCGCTTGCATACATCATTTTGTTTGTTATGACAGTTGCTCCATTTTTGCCGCGACTGTCTTGGCAGCGCTAGATGTCAGAGTGGTCCGTCAGTTGGAGCTCGCTGACGACCGGTACAGCTAACGCCTATTGGCGTTCGCCATACCGGGTGGACAAAAAGCAAGTATCTTATAAAATAAACGCCGCCCAGTTATTCGATATCAAATTCTGAGAGGAGGATATCAATATTTATCAAAGTTCACAATTCGATAGTAATTATTGGAAATATTAAGACAATGATATTCCTTACAATGTTTACTAATTTAAAAATAAATGTTTTAATTTATTGTTTTATAAAAGTGTAGCTTTCAAGCAGGGGAACTGTATTTTGTTCGGGAACGTTTGTAAATTTCCCATGTTTGATGTTTCGGCATGAATATTTTAACCCTTCCTCCATCCGTCTCAGCAGACAGTAGTACCAGGGTTCCACACGAGAAAGTGCTGGCAAAGTGGACACCCAAGTAATGCCGATGACCTTCCTCACGGACATAATTGCAGGACAATGTTTGAACATGCTAATGTTAACCCGACGATCGCCGTAACCGCACCCGTGGGCGCTTCGCAATATTCGAAAGATATCTATGAATATTTTAAGATTTTAACAAACCAAAAAGGATCGATATTTTTCGATAGTTCGGGAGATATTCATGAGATGGCTGGCACTGTTATTTTGTTTTCAAAAACAATTATCAATTATATAGTATAAATATATCTTAAATATTTACAACAACCGTAATGCGTTGGAGGTACATACGATGTAGGGAGACAGTTATGTAATATATCTTGGAAATATACCTGCAGCTAGGGCGGTTAAATTATTTAGTATTTGATCTATTTTGTGGCAGCCCTAGTGAAAAAATAGGTTTGTTTTCGTGAAAATATTAGTTCAATCGATTTCAGCACATCCATAATCTAAGTAAATAATATTAAAATAATTTTGTTATAAGTAAAATTATTGTTTTTATTTGCCTAGAAACATGTGACGACGAAGTGGTTAAGGCTGCTCTTAAAACTGCTTGAAGGTCAGTGCTCTTATATATGTGCGATTTACTTTATTTCTTATACGAGTGATTCATTTATGCGCTTTATAGTAAAGAGTTTTTCAGTGGATTGGAGAAATCAAAGTATTTTTTTTACTTGAAGTGCAGTTTTTAATTAAAATGTTATTTTATACTAAAATACAATACTCGTATATGTGTGAGGTACACAAAGTTTGTGTCCCGGACGGTCGACCGAATTTTGTCAGTCTTTTAACGTCAAGTAAAAATCAAATATGCTTCTCGACGAGATCTTTGCTTTGGCGACCTGCTTTTCATCCATGCGCGCATATTGATGATGATACTGGCGAAACAGAGTCACTTTATTTCGACGGGGGGTGTCAATCAAAAATATGGTAACATCCTCGTTAATAAAGAAAAACGACTTCACGACGCCGGGATAGTTATCAGGATTCGTGGTGGATGAATGAGGAGCAGATGAGAAATACAATGACTTTTTCAGAAGAATACATTTTCGACAGTGATTAACAAACTTTCAGTCCGAGGCGAAGCGTATGTATGCTTTCAGGCCTCGGACGGATCACAACTCGATGTACAATTGACGACTCCAGCAGCTGTGATAGCGCAGCGCCGTAATTATTGCAGTGACCATTTTTAGTATTAATGGCGCACTAATGACAGACAGTCATATACATTAATAATGACGCACCAGTACCAAGATCTATCAAATAAATCAAAATAGCTGCCATGTCTTACTTTACTCCTTAAATCTAGACTTAGACACTTTGTGTATGCGTGTCAGACGAGTGAACAAAAATAAGAGACGAAATATTTTAAACAGCGGATTTTCGGCACCAGCCTGCAAAAGCTATAATATATCGAGCTAATATCAATGGAAATATGAGATAAATCTTACCTGGTAATGTAATAGGCAAATCTGGTACATACTGTCCTTTCCTGACTAAATGATCCATGAAGTAGATGCAGAAGATAACGCATGAAATGCTGAAGAAGGCGATACTGATAATCTTTGTCTTTCTCATGGCTGATGTCATGATATCACTCTCTAAGCCACCAGGTAGCATGGCCTTCAGGTGTTGACGGGCAATCCGCACCAGTTTTTCAATCTTTTTCCTTTCAAAATACATGAATGTTTAATTTTGGAAATCATAATATTTTTGCAGAACATTAAAACGCACATACACATAAAATACTAACATCCTACTCTCTCAAAGAGAGACGTTATTACGTCTTGAGGGGGCAGGATGAGGTGCAGGTCAGCAGACAAACACGTCTTTGAGAAGCACAGATTATATTTACGTTAAAAACATTACAAGTTTGTGACCACGCGGTATGCCCGACATGCCCGCGCGGCCGTAACGCGGACCTTACTTTTCCGAGGGGTGGGGACCAGTCTTCAGGGCTTTAGCATAAATGTGTGTCATATACAATTTGGTATTTGAAAGGGAAACGATAGTAAGGTAAATAAAATTTGTATACGAGAGTTATCCGTTCAATATGGTTCCCATGGCTCGACAGTCCTGAAAAACACTTGGTGGATTTATGGTGGACCCCGCGATTTTGTAGTGTCCCATGGTTCCCCCACTCCAAATCCCTTCCCTAGCAAGCAACCTACGGAGCTAAATCTTGGATTGGCAACCGTACGCGATGGATATCCCCCCTCGATTCACCCGCTAGGTGTGAGCTGCGCTCGATTATCCATTTTTAGTCTGGAAAAAACATTGCGCCCCTAAAAAGTCATTCTTAGCTATGAGAAATCTATGGAGATAAAGGAATTATCGTCCAAAACGTGCGCAAATGGTGCAGAGAGTTCAATGATGGGCGTACTGACGTGCATGATGAGGAGCGTTCCGGAGCGCCATCTGTTTCTGACAAAACAATCACAAAAGTAGAGGCAGCGATGCTCTAAGATTGAACTGACAGTTCGTAAGCTCTCCGAAATGATCCCTGATGTCAGCAAAACCTCTATTGACAAGATTTTGCCGGAGCATCTAGGGTATGCTAAGGTTTGCACAGGTTTGATTTGTTTTTTTGGCCACCAACGAGCTCATCGCAAAATTTGTATGGGGTATTGTCAAACACCCACCCTACAGCCCGGACTTAGCCCCAAGTGACTACCATATCTTCCCTGACACGAAAAAACACTGGATGGAAACCTGGGTGAAACGCATTTCAGCGATGGAGAAGTGCTGGAAGAAGCGGTTTTCAGGTATCTGCGTGGCTTGGCGGCAGATTTTCTTGACTCGGGCATTCAAAAGCTCGTCTACCGCATGCAAAAATGCATTCACCTCAGTGGCAACTATGTAAAAAAATAATTAAAAGTCTTATCTTTCCAAAAATGTACGCAATCACGGAATTTAACATGTTTTACACGTGTTGAAAAATCACTGTGAAACTTTTTTTATGGATAACTCTCGTAAAATTAGGTATTTATTTTTAACGTAAGTGATTATCACTAAAATCAATTTATCTTGATCGTTTCTTAATGTACATACAATTAAGTGGTCCATGTTCAGTCTCTTATAAAAAAGGTTTTGAGGACATCGAAAAATAACTAGAGTAGCAATGGGCAGCATGTCAAAGAGAAGACGGTCGTTGGAAGTCAATGGAGAATTAAAATGTTGCAGTGGTGTTCAAAAACTGTCACAAAAAGTGTTGGCTGATCCCCTGCAAGATGGACTGTAGTAAATCTGAAGTCTCATCTGTGGATTTCTATGACTCTTACCATGGTGTATATGGCTAAACGCTGCAAGTGGAGTGTTGATCCGCCAACGTCATCGACTACACCCGAGATTCACGCATCATCCTTTATTATTACAGGAATTTACTATGAATGGGTGGTCTTCACGGCACGACTTTCGTCTACTATCAATTTTAATTAATAGGCTATGACTGACATTTTACGGGTGATGGATCAAATTCACACCAACCGGGGGTATTTTATTGCTCAGAAATCGATAAAAAAAATTTTTTTTTTAATCTACGTTGGGGATCGAACCCACGAACTTTGACTTGCAAAGCAAACGCTTTGAGCATTGAGCGATACCCGCCGGCCTTTTTTTGTTGACATCAGCTTAAAAACTGCAGGAGACTGGATACGGAAGGAACACCAATGAGTATAAATTCTAATGAGGGAGGCTTATGTTAAACAGTTGACGTACTTTTTTAAAGGACTTTTCACTTTAAAAGATTGAACTTACGACTTACCTTGATGTCATTAGCCACAACACTTTAACAGTTATGTTAAATCCATTAAAGAACACGCAGATGCCTCTCATGATTTCCACATTAGTTTGTTGTTTATGGAATATGTGATAAAGTGGACCAATAATAAATGCGTATATTTCGATCAGGAAAATAAATAGCTTGTAGAGAATAAGCACTGAAAAATAAACAGTTTTATATGGATTAAATATTAATTTTTCAATATTCTAATCTTCTTTTATAGATCATTGACTATATAACAATATTATAAGTAATTAAACATACACATCAAATTTGATTGTCGGAAAGTAATAATATTAAAAAAATCTTGCGAATAAACGTTGACTGATTGAATAATAAAAAATAATAATATACATACTCTGAATGTATACTATAGAGACATCTATCGTCGTACGATGATAACAATGATATAAATACAAGTGCTAACGCGTGTCAGCTCAGGCGTATAAATAGCCGAGGGGTTAAGCGGTATATAAAGATTTGGGCAAAGGTTGGTTCCAAGGCCCGCGGTTCGCATCCCGCTTCTGCCGATATTTTTCTCAATGAATTGATGCGTATAAAGAATTTGATGTTTAGTATGTATGTGTTTAAGTACTAAGCAGTTTTATTTTTAATATTAGTAATTATAATTTTATGCATGTTATACAGAAACTAGTACAAGGATTTGGTACTAGATGAATTCGATCAATGAGAACGGCTGGATGCTGCGTGCAGGCAAGATGTGTATTTGTTATGAGGATTTTAAAATGTTTTTTTTTATAGATAAACACATACTGAAGAATACCGACAGATAGTGATAGTAATTCTGAAGTCTCTTATGTGGAATTATATGACGCTTACTATGGAGCATATGGCTAGTGTTGATCCGGCAATGTCATAGACTACAGTCCGACATTCACGCATCATCCTTATTATTACAGGAATTTACTATGATTGGGTTGTTTTTACGGGACGGCTTTCGTCTATATGCATTTTACGGGTGAGGGATCAAATTCACACCAACCGGGGGGTATTTTAGAGCTCAGATGTCGATTAAAAATACTTTTTTTTTTGTAAATATCTTTCGGGGTTCGAGCCCATGACCTTTGGCTGGCAAAGCAAACGCATTGACCATTAAGCTATACCTGCTGGTTTTGTGTTGAGCTGACATAATGAACAGTGTAGGTAGGCTTTGTTAAATAAAAACATGTAACGGTGAACTTAAATGACATAGTAAACATTTTATTTTATTTACCTTGTTTATACATGAATCACGTTGATTATGGCATATGTTTAAGAGACTGCAGTTTCAACTAACTAGTAGCCTTCCTCAATCCATCACTGTCAAGAGAACACTGAGCTGCATGTACATTTCGTAAGTGGTCGAATGCATTTATGTAGAGTGGATGGGGTTGTGTCCATCAGGCAATAATAAGAGAGGGATATAGAGGCAATAGTCTACGTGATCCATGTAAAAATAAGTTTAATAAATAAATATATTTATTATTTATACTGGACCTTAAAATTATTGTGGATAACATTAAAACAATGATTTTTTTATTGCCCTTCAAGTAATTATAGTATATGATGGTCTATATGTAGGCTAAATAACGTAAGAGACAGTGTTTTTTTTTTGTTTCAATTCTCTGACGATGATTGAACAAAACTTTGCTTCAAGAGTATATCTCTACATAACTCTAAAGACAAAAAATTTTGGACACCAAAAATAATTGCTGTGGTTCGTAAACAAATCGATAAATATTTATTCGGTAAATTTGTCAAAAAGAGTTTTCAAATAAAGGTAATACCTTTCCTGTACTTGATGAAAGGACTCAAGCAAAATATTCTCGGCATGCAAGAAGTGAGCATACTGATTTGGTTGTCCAGGGAAGGTTTCTCAAAGTATTTATCACTGAAAGTACAGAAACATATTACATAAATAGCTGAATTTAAAGCCGCTTAGTTTATTGGTGGCAAACGATTTCAGGAGGACCACTACTTCTTCAGGAGAGCACTCAATTATAAATAAATATAACTTTAATTGTTTTAGTACGTGTAGATCTTAACAAACATGGCGATAATAAGTAAACTATATATTGCCGTATATTAATAAATAATATAGGGTAACCATTTTTTTTGGCAATATTGAATTCAAATAATAGGCACTAATTGCTTAACAAAATGCCAGAAATAAATAACCAAAATGGTAATTACAAAATAATCATTTAACCGGTAAAAAATATCAATCGGCTGTAGAAAAATAATAAATCGGTAAGAAATAATTAAAAATGGTAAATATACATTGTATAATATTTAATTACCAATATTGAATATATAACTGCCATTTTAATTTATAAATGACATACATACTGACATAGTGGATACTGCCAATGTATTAAGTCTACTGACGATTAAATTTATTTACTTCCGATTGATATAATTTACTGTCAAAATCTTGAATTAGCTACTGAACAAAGAAATATAATAATAATTTTATTATTTTTTAAATTAAAATTAATTCTAAAATTATAATTATGCAGTTTCACCAAGTATTGTCAGTTGATAACCTCAATGTTAATAAAAAAATATAAGCTATAATATTCACTTATTATTTCATTCCTCATTGTCTTCAGCCTATAAATTTTTAAATAACTTAGATTTTTGTTTATATGAAAAATAATGATCTATTTACTTACACAAATTATGGTTTTGAAAAATTAAGTAATAAAGAAATTCTGAAAAGATTATTCTTTAAACTTCTTGACTCTTATGTAAACGTTCTTTTAAAAGCCTTTTTTCATATGTTTATTTAAAAAAAAAGTTTTCTTGAGAGAAAAATATAACCTTCATTTAATTGGGGTTTTTCCCTTCATTTAGCAAGGTATCATAATGTAAATATATGATGTCAATTTACTGGCTCATTACTAAATGTATTTGATTGAATTGAACATAATGGAACTACTGAGCTGTACTTAGACATTGCAAAAATTAACAATTATAAATGTTTAATTAACATGTTTACCAAACAAATTCAAAGATATTTTATAAATCAATCTCACCAATAAATCCAAAAAAATAAAATGAACGGCAGACGCGGGAATTTGATCAACAAACTTTGTACAATGTACACCACATTCATTTTTGGTTCAACGCAATGAATAGTAGGCCATTTACGCCGCCCCTCAAGTTGAAAAATCAACACGCATTTCTACATATGATCATTATCATTGGTTTTTGGCAATTATTATTTTTACCAAAAAAAAATATATTTAGTGTACCCTCTGGGTCTCGACTAAGCAGTAAACTGTGCGTAAACAACTTTTTGTGATGTCTTAACGCATGTGATCTTATTATTTTTTTCGTGACATGATTGTTAGAAACAACAAGTAATGTACACATTTGAGGAAAATAATACAATTCTGCTTTGGTGACTAATATCCATTAGCAACAAATCATTCAAAATACACCATCACGGTTCGTATTGTTATCATATAATTTGCAGAACATAATGAATGTAATATATCGAAATTTGTGATAATAAATAATTTGGTAATCAAAAAATTGCCACTGGAGCGATATCAATATTTGTTAACATTGACTTTATTCAGTTATTTGGCAGCAGCTAATTGCACCGTTATGTAATTAACACATTAATTTGTAATTATCTGCATTGCGATAAATTTAATTTTAACTTTTTTGATGAATTTTCAAACACACGCAAGATAAAAAAACAATAACTTTGCGTAGAAATATTAATGTCAATTATAAATATTTGCTGTGCATATTTTTACGTTTTTTTTATATTAAAATTGTACGTAAGTATAAGTTTCCTACCCTACTAATTTTACAACTATTTGTGCTTTATAAATCTGTAACAATCACAGAGCTTAATACAAGTATAGGCTTCAGAGTTTTTTTATATATTGTTTTTAGTTGAATTAATAACGTCATTAATTTACAAAATATATGTAATACATTTTATTACCTGATTTGAACCTCATATTTTAATTGCATTACGACTGTATAAATATTTTGATTACATTTAAAATAATTAAAATACACCAACTAAGTGATGTTAAGCAAATGCTTCCTGAAAAATGGTTCTTTATTTTTATTTTCTTTTATTTTCCAACGTTTTTTTGGCCTGTTCAAGCAATTTTTTAAAGATGTGAACTATTATATTTTTCAAATCAAATATCAGATGTGCTATAAAAAGAGGAACAGTTATAAATATGCAATTAAACGTGAGTATATTTTTACTTTCAGTCCTTTAAATTGTATCTAAAATGTTTGTTATCCTTGTTATCTAATTTTGGCTAGTAAAATACTATGTGACCATATACAAGTGCATTTTAAAATGGTTTTCTAAAAAATAAAATATATCTTACAAGTAATTTGTAACCAACATTTTGGTGTCTTTTTTTCACAACGACTAGAAGTGTGTCCAATAGAGGCAAACTAGTAGAAACGAAAGCACACAGATAGTTATTTAATCGCTTATATATTTTTATTTACATTGCAGAACACCGATAAAATAAAGGTTCTCCATATTTTTTTTAAAGTAAAATTTAGCTATTTTATCAATCATCAGCAAGATTTTTATTTAACCAATCAAAATATTACTAAAATATTACCGAAATGCTTAAAAAATATTGCCAAGATAGTTACTATAAACGGAAACGAACGGTTGGATTTTTTAAAAATATTTTATGAATTTGTCACGGCAAATGTTAAAATAATACTTTAATTAAGTATGGATAAATATGTAAATTCCTCGAGTCTATCTTCATTAAACTACTGAAGATGACGTCCAAAGAGTCCGATACATGTAATCTCCTAAAAAGAAAGTGAAATCAAAACATAATATATTGATTTTTTTTAATTAAAATTGATGTCATGTTATAGTTATACAGTAATTATATTTACATATACTATACATAAAATTCTTTAAAAGAGTCAATTCATTCAGCGACTTCGCATCCCACTGCCCAGATTTTTTCTGAATGAATTGACTCGTTTAAATAGTTTTATGTATAGTATATGTATACGTAATTACTTATAATATTGTTAAATAGTCAATGATCTATAAAAGTAGATTAGAATATTAAAATAATAAAATAATATTCTAATAAATATTAAAAAAAAAACATTTATAGTTATACAGTTTCACTATGTATTTTCAGTTGATAACTTTAACATCATTTATGTTATTTACTTATCTACTGAATATTACATTGATATATTAACTCTCTATGTTTGTAAAATTTCGGTATTCCACATGTCATTATTTCATATCTTTTTTATCTACTTTTTCATATCTGTCACTATACTGTATTGTATATCCTTATTTTCTCTTAGATTTGTCTTGGATAATTTTAAATTATTTGTAATGCCATATCTATGTTTAATGTTTAAATATCTGTACTATATGTCATAAATTTAGAACATCTTTTTGTGTTAAAAAAATATTCAGAAAATCAATAAAAAAAAAATGATTATATTTTTTCTACGCGTCGAATGTATATTTCTAATTGTAACGGAAACTTTGGACGAATAATTAAAATATGCATATTTTAGAAGATAAAGCAATTGGAATCAATTTGAGAAAAGTTTATAATTGATTTGAAAAAAGAACGTTTATACGGAATAATAAAAACAAGTCATAAACCTGTGATTAAAATTTGAAAAGCATAAATTAAGATATAAAATATTAATCAAATAGAATTTCTTTGTATTTAAGATGCGTACACTTTTTATGAAGTCGTTACACATTTTATTACAAAACGAAAATGAACATTTTGTGTTTTATATTTTTAATGTTTTTTTTTTAAAACATTGAAGTCATAAATTTGTTAGTAATTTTCAGTAAATAATGTTTCTTCTTTCACTGGTTTTCAAAAAAAGTATTTTATGTCCTAATTTAAATTGTTATCATAAATCAATGGCAAATGGCAGACTTTAAAGCATTCTCTGACGGTGTGCATCATCCATGAGAACTGGAGATGCTCATGTTCAAAAAAATTGTATTTTTGTACAAACATTTTTTATAATTGGTGACAGATCATTGGAAAAAAAATGTAAAAAGGAGTTTTAAAGCCCATTTTCTTGTTCTACTAAGACTTAATAATAATTGCCGAAAGGCCTCGATATATAACCTTTCGTCTCTTTTTTTTGTTCGTTCATCGGACACGCGTCTGTCGCCATATACATATTTGTAGTTGTTCGTCAGGTATATATTTGTAGATCGCTACTATTAATTGCACCGCTGGGCTGTCTTCCACTACGAGCGCTCAGTGGCCAGTCGCCAGTTGTGATCCGTCCGGGGCCTGAAAGCATTACCCCCACCTCGGACCGAAAGTTGGTCAATCTTATCATAAATATAT
Organism: Glossosoma conforme; assembly: GCA_022606575.1. NCBI lineage: Eukaryota > Metazoa > Arthropoda > Insecta > Trichoptera > Glossosomatidae > Glossosoma > Glossosoma conforme. The sequence goes on along the minus strand of JAGTXR010000058.1, from coordinate 831,577 downwards.
CTCAGTGTGCTTTGAAAAAGTCTTTGTGCTGCTCATCTGCTCCACATCTCTCCACCACGCGTTCTGATAACAACCCGGCACGTGAAGTCGTTTTTTCTTTAATTAACATGGATGTTAATGTGTATATGCCATATATTAAAGTCTACGAACTTTTGATCTTTAAGAAGCGTTTTAATTGGAAGAGCTCATATATTATTTACTCTTCATACCGATATTTACCTAACTACCGAGATGTTTATTTTATAAGCCGCACATTCAAACTGTGTTTTTAATGTAATACTTCGAATGTAAGGTTAACTCATCAGTTGTTGGTTAATTTAAGTAATTTTTCATTTAAAAGTGATCCATGCTAGGAGTGTCGCTAAAAGATAGATCCGGAACAAGGATATCAGCAGAAGAAATCAAGTAGTGGAGGCTACCCAACGAATAGGCACACTACTTAGTGGCTTTATACAAAGTTTTACTTATTTTATTCTTTTACCTTCATTTCTTAATAAGTGACTATACTTTTTTTGTCTTACATAATATGTTTTATGTCAAAATTAATATAGCACTTATTGAATAAAATCATAATTTCACACATTATATGATATACATGAGTCAATTATCCAACAACATCAATAGTATTTTTCCATTATCAAACAGAAGTTGTAAATTACTATACCTATCTTCTACAAGTAATAAAACTAGGCCTAAATAACTTCTCAAAAGAAATCGACAGACGTACTGGGATGGGCAGCATTTGGAAAACTAAAGTTTTTTAAGTGAAAATTCCGCAATGTCTTAAAACTAAGGCGTTTAATCAACGCATCATCCCTGTATTAACTTATGGCACAGAGACGTGGAATCTAACAGCAAGTCTTGCCCATAAAATAAAAGTCACTAAGCGTGCTATGGAGAGATCCATGCTAGGAGTGTCGCTAAAAGACGGTCTATGGGGAAGAAAAGTATTGGAGTGGCACTTAAGAACTGGCAAACGAAGCATTGGCTGACCCCCTGCAAGATGGACTGACGACATAAAGAAATTAGCGAGAGTGGCCTGGATGCGGAAGGCGGATGATCGAAGAGGATGGTGAATTATGCGGGAGACTTACGTTCAACAGTGGACGGATACAGGCTGATGATGATGATGATGATAACTAGAAAATCTTAAATTTTGTATATTATATGTGTATGTCAGACGAGCGAATAAAAAATAGGTGAGAAAAATCGCAAATGTATTTTTTTTAAATAACTGTTTGGTGGTATTATCGTACACAAATCAACATTCTTGAAGTATCACATTTTTTTTTACTAAGAATTATCGAATTGAGAATACAGAGGTCCCTATTTACACTGGTCATACCTGAGGTCACACTGCGGCTGAGCATGTGGAGAGGCGCAACTGAGGAGAATGCTTGGATTGGACCGAAAGAGGACCTAGCCCCTGGACACAACCAGGGGTGAAATATATGGAGGTCCCTTAACAGACTTCGGACCGGAGTATGCAAGATGAGGACACAAATGAAAGCCTGGCAGTCTTACATCGGACCGACTGAATGTGACTGCGGCGTAGAGCAGACCCTGTCCCACCTTCAGAAGTGTGTGCTGCGTCCGAGATACTGCACCCAGGAACACCTTATAATTGCCGGAAGTAATGCCATCGACGTCGCCCTTTTCTAGGCAAAAAGGATCTGATCCTGATGTTTCCGACACGATTATTTATATATCGAATTAATGAAATTTGTTCTATAAATCAACTCTAACAAAATAAAATCAAATTCGAGTGTTCAATTATATGGAAGTTAACCCTATTTTAAGTAAGTTGATACCGTCAAATGTAATTTCACGATATTATTTCATAATTAGTATATTCGCGGAAAACACGAGTTTTATGTTTGAATTAATTTGTTCGGCTCTGAAATTCATTACTGGGTAATGTTTCACAGGTCGGACAAGTAGGCGAGGCGCCATGTGGCCTGAAAAACTTTTTCAGAGACCGAATTTCATATCGCAGCATCCCCACCAGACTGTTGAATGTAGTTCCGGACAATATACGAAGCTCTAAGCGTAATTTGTGACATAATGAATCTTAAAATCTGGTCACTAAATTGTGTCGCACAAAAAATTGAAGCAACTATAATATTGAAATATATTTGTCGGCGGGTATAGCTCAATGATTCCTGCGTTTGTTTGGAAATTGTAAGGTCGTGGGTTCGATTCCCGACTGGGACTAAAAACAAAGATTTTTAATTAATTTCAGAACTAGGTTATTACTTATAAAATAAGCATTTTTTATTTAATTAATAAAATAATTTTCGCATTTATTTTAAAAGGGATTTGCATTTTTAATGAATTAAATATTAGCATATCATAAAAAATATGAATGAGGAAAAGTAAAATGATAGCATCTACCACGCAAAATTGTAACAGATTATGAAAAACAAAATAAAAACAAACAAAAATTGATCGTATCGTATTTTGTAGTGATCAAAACGTATTTATGTAAATTCTACGTTTAAAATCACTTGCAAACAAACGTATTTTTCTTTTATTACGTTGTTCTTTCGTCTTTGGAAGGTTTTTACGATTCCGTGACAATGCAAAGCGAAAGCTTAATTTTTGATTTATAATAGTGATTCGGAACCTTTTATTATTTGATGGTTATCAAATTGTTTAAGTTATTGTGAAAAATTTACCTTGTCACTCAAGTAAAGTGACTAAACATACTTATTGAATTTAAATAATATAAGCGAGCATACGAAAAATCATATCGAGTGGTCTTATGTGGATTTAAGAATACTTGCAATGTTGATAATAACTGAGCACTGTGTTTATTGTTGATCCACTAACGCCATTAAACTGCAGCCTAGATTTTGCCTATCGTCCATTTTGATTATATTCTTGAGATGATCTTTGAATATTGCCAATTTTTGATTAATAGACCATGCAATTCTACGGGCTGTGATCAATTTCATACCAAATAAATATTTCATCATCATCAGCCTGTATCCGTCTACTGTTGAACGAAGGGCTTCCGCTTGCGTGTCCATCTTTTTCGATAATTTAACAATATATATATACATATATTTTTTTAATCTTTATTTAACTTGAGATAGATGTACATAAAATTTTAAATTGAGTATAAATATTAAGTTTACAAAGAGTTATCTTTTACTTAAGCTACATTATTTTATTGGTTTATATTACTATTATATACATATATATAATTCCCTTAAACACTAAGATATATATTCTATAGAATCTATGAAAAAGACTCTATTAACAATAAATATTTATAATACTTAAATCAATTGTAGATAAATAACTTCTTAGGTTTTCACGGCCAGATTTGATATTGTGTCTTTTGGATTCAGACGTGCTATTACAGGGTTATTTTTCAGGGTTGATGACTAAGTGTCTAAAGCCTTTTTATCATTCGTTGGCTATTTGCAAGTCTTAAATTCATATTAAGACCAACAAACGAATGCTATGTTAAGGGTGCATTCGTTCCTAACCGCATAATACACATAATAAATTTATTAAAATTGTAAATAAATTAGTATAAGGGTATTATGGCTTTTGTGCTTAGCCAAGTGTGGCGAATTATCTCATTATAATATTTTGACCGTCATTGCAGGGGTCTTCTTCAGGGTTGATGACTTAGAAGACCCTGCAATGGCGGTCGAAATATTGTAAAATAGTAATTTGCCACACACCGCTAAACCCAAAAGCCACAATATCATTTGGACATAAATTTTTTTTTTTAAAAAGTTGATTTATTGTTATTTATATTATTTGTCAAGTTAGGCAAACGTTATAGCTTTATGCCAAACCTGTCAATATTTTGACTTTTTTTCAGTGCTTTGAGTAGGTTAAAGCATTTTTATTGAATCACCCGATGCAGTAAAGTCTGTTTTGACTTTATACATCAAACCATACAAATATACTTAAAAAGATCAATGTGTTATTTAGTGTTAATAAAATTATTTTGTATTTTCGCAATTGTTTTTATCAACAACTTACGTAGGATGAGACAAGGAATGTGGCGGCTAAAAGAGCTTATTTTGGCTTATTTGTGACGAAAAAGTGCTTCATTTAGGAAGGCGAATATTTTGATGATGATACAGAATGATGCTGTGATGACAGGTTTAAATCATGTCAAGCAACTCTTCTTTAGCCTCGCCATTTACTATCATCTGGGGTCAGCTCTCCTTGTGAACCTTCACCATATCTGTCTGTCCTGCATTGCATACTCGGTCAAACCCAGAGATTTCAGATCCTTGTCTACAGTTGCACTCCAGGTTGCCTGTGGTTTTCCAGGTCTTTCTTCTTAGCGAGGGTATGTTGAGGGCTTTCTTCACCATTTGTTCTTCATCTTTCCGTGTCACATGCCCAAATCTTGTCAAGCACATTAATATTAAATGAAATCACAAATAAAAATAGATCACAGATACGCATGCTTATTTGACATCAGGTGCCATGACGTGAAGTCACAAACGTAACGAGAGTAACTAAAGACAAGGCAGTAATTGATAGAGTCATAAAATATATATACGATACCATAATTAAATATGTTCGATTAAATTCAAGAACAGAGCGTCTGAAAGACAATGACACCCAAATTTCCCATGGGGTAAAATATATTTTGATATACTCGTATATATATATAAATTTAAAGGTTCCACTCTTGGAGAACTCCTGCTTTGTATATTTGCGTATTTTATTCAGTAATCTTTCCTTTGAAATTTGTGTCACTTGTCACTTTTGATTTCCTTAAGAATATTAATAGAGGTTTACAGGCGAGTGTCACATTTTTGCAGAAAGTTAATAAACAGAAGGAGAACTTTGTCCACACAACACGGCCTGTGCCTGGCACTAACGAGCTTTCAAAGAAACGAGCTTTATTGACAAAAGCGACAAAAACAACAATGTATTCCAAGACAGTGATCTCAAATCAATACCTGTTATTGAAAATATTTTTTTAGACCTTCAAGCCCGTAATTCCAAAAGTCTCTTTATTTTTGAAATTAGGATATCACGTTTATATACGAACGGAATATATTGTAGTTCATTTACAAAATTAACAGCATTATTTAAATTATAAAAATTTACTGTTGTTCATTGAAAGATAAATAAAAAAATAAACCAATTAAGAGAGGACTTAAATTATTTTTAAAAAATTAATAAAAATTTTTCATGTTGTTAAATATACAATACTATATAAAAAAAAACGAGAAACATTCAGAAAAATATCGGCGGGAGATGCGAACCGGACTTAACCAACCATTTTTAATTATACCTAACAAAAACCTGAGCCGACTCGTCTCTGATCTTCTATATAAGTTGTCATCGTATGATAGATGTCGCTATATATTTCATACATTTGATTTCACATAACTTTTTCATAATAATTTAATTTAATTGATTTGATGCTGAATTTTTTTGTTGGAAAATTAATATCGAGAAGAAAAAAGTTTTTGATATAATTACTTTCAAATGAGTAAAAAGGCTGTTAATTTAACATTTTTGTGTCGATTTTGGTGTTCAAGATACATCATGTTCTGAAAGCGTGTTTAAACTTATGAAGACACAACAAAGACATCAATTGATATACGAGTAAATTGAAGAACAATTATTCCTTATTTTGCTTAAATATGAAACAAATGGAATCCTTTCTTCAACAACTTGGATGAAAAAAAAAAGTTTCATTTTCATTATAAATGAAGTATTTTCCTAACTACCTTGTAAATTTATTAATGTTATAAGATCTTTATAAATGTTAATATATTTATATGATCCTTAATTATAAAGCTACAATGCAAACCTCTAACATTGTTTTTTCCTTTACTGACAGTCTATTATATCACCATCTGCAATGAAATTATTGTTTTCTTATCATTATATGAACCCAATTACAACTCGTAACATAGAGTTAATCGTTTCGTTGCCCGTAATGTTATTTTAGAGAAAATTAAGGTCATAAACAAACTTCGTCTCAATATCAATAAGCAAATGATTTATTTCAGACGACACATAACCTTTTGCCCTTTAAAATGTTTCATAGTCACCATAAATTAATCATTCATTTTCATAATGAAGTGAATATAGTTTATAAAACAATTGATACGAGTATAAATAAAAAATGGTCAGATTACGAAGACTTCAATCATGGCTGCTAAACAATTTACATTTATTCTTCTCATAACATGTATTTTGTAATACATTAGAAAATCTTGTTGTTATAAACTTTTAATTTTAAAAAATTATTTAATAACCTTGCTTAAATAGATATTGATGAATTTATTGTTCATTTGAATTAATCTAACTTATTTAAAAAAAATCACACTTTCAGTTAGTTGATTATTGTAATACATATATGCAGTATCCTATATATCTACTAAATATATCTTTTTTTTTAATCCGTGATTATCTTGGCGGCGCTGCATGTCACAGTGTTCTGGCTGTTGTCATTTAACTCTCGTTTGTTCGGCGAAACGGCATGTAACGGTTGGACGAGGAAATCAAGTCTTTATTAAAAATAAATTGCGAATCGTTCTTAAATAAATAAGTTATTTGATTTGTGACCTGCTCCTGCATACTTCCTCCACGCGGTCACGTGACGAATCCGTGAATTGTCTCTATTTTAAAGACGGGGGATGTTAGTACAACACCTGTCAATTTTTAAAATAAATACCCGTTATTTATAATATTTCTTTACACGTGTTTGATAAAGACATAATTATTATATGAGTTTTTTAATTTTATTAGAATATTATTTTATTATTTCAATATTCTAATCTACTTTTAATGATCATTGACTATATTACAATATTATAGCATTTTAAAGACGTTATGTTATCGTTGCCATTTCACCTATGATGTTTTTGAAAATCATTGTTATCATCGTACGATAGATGTCGCTATAGTATATATTCAAAGTATGTATATTTTTATTTATTAAAGTATGTATATTTTTATTTAATAAAAATATACATACTTTGAATATATACTATAGCGACATCTATCGTACGATGATAACAATGATATAAATACTAGTTTCAACGCAAGTCAGTCTAGGCATAGCAATGGCGCAGTTCACCGACGGTTTGAATACCTGGGCATAGTTGGTTTCCAAGGTCCGCGGTTCGCATCCCGCTTCTGCCGTTATTTTTGTGCTTGGATTGACGCGTCGAAAAAAAGAATTTTATGTATAGTATATGTATATTTGAGTAACATAATTATTAAATTGCATTTCTTGTTATGTCACTTAATGTTACAATTGAGGTAGTAAAGTATGAAATTCAATCAAGATAAAGAGGTTTTGAGCGTCAGCCCAAGTGGGGAATTTCTCCAAAGCCTTGCAGGCTACGACTATGAAGAGGGCTTAGTTAAGGTGTAGTAAGTGAACAGGGCCGATCTTACTAAAAATGTGATTACTAAGCAAAAATAAATTATACACAAAAAATATTAAAGCTTTTAATTGAAATACAATAATAGGAAATCATTTTTGTCAGTTGCATAAAACGGAATATATTTTTTTATGTCAATTATAAAAGTGTGTATTCCAAAGAAAATCTTCGAAGAAACAACTCGATCTACTGTAACCCTCTTTAGCTCAGTATAAGAGCTGCAATTCATATCCTCAAACACTTGCATCAAATAATACCATCTAGGGCGAGCTCTGCTGTTTCTCCTCTCAACCATTCCTTCCACAATGTCGTGAAGAGAAGACCATCGTGGCGCATGATGTGACCAATCCATCGAGCTCGCCTCTCAGAGATAGTTCTTATCAAGTGCCTATCTTTCTTTATTATGCTAAGAACCTCATTGTTCGTGACGTTATCTCACCAGGAAATTCCAAACATTATTCTGTTAAACCACAATTAAAAGGCCTCTAGTAAAAATACAATGAGAATATTATTGTTTCTTGTTGCGTGTATTTTTTCTAATTCATAGTAAAAATAATGTGTCTCAAGGTTTGTCACTTAATAAAACTATTTATTTTAATTATTTTGTGAATATATTTAAACAATATTCTCAATATATAATTTAAAAATAAATATAGATTTATACTTATATTCAACAACTCATACTTATACCTAAAAAAAATATGAAGCATCTCTCTTTAATAAATCGAATGAAAATAAAAATAGTTTTTAAAATTAATTTTATATGGAAAATAAAACTCTTATTTGACATCATGTTTTTTTTATCAAATTAGTTGTTGATTTGGACTACTACAAGCAATTATATACCAGCCTGGGGCCAGAATTGAAATATAGCAAACACAATTCCAATATAATGTCTTAGTAATGTATTATACCTTTTTTGACTCTGTATAGTGTTGGTTTATAAGAAATACATATCTTTCACCAGTACAGATCTGCTTCAGATGAGAGGTGCAATAGTTTCTCTACCGCTCGCTAGGAGGCGTTATTTCTAAATCGAAAAACTGTAATATGCAGTTACGATGGTATGGTCGACCATTTCACTATAACACGAAAGTTAATTTTAATAATTATTATTAATTCTGACCCGTAGTGTATGGGTCACACATATTAAGTGTGTCGGAATTTCAGATATTAGAGGCTAACGATATACGAATACAGCACATTTAAGTATAATAATCGAGAAACTTTGTTAATCAGAGTACCGGAGTCTGAAAATTAAAATAACAATTATTATGGTTGATAATAAAATAATAATAATCAGCATCATGCAATGTCCTGTCCCTTTATTGGAGCATATGGCATTTACGATCAGCCGCCACAAACTTTTGTCAGCCGCTATGGTTTTTCACTTTATCCTTAATCATCTCCGTCTCTCGCAGCTCCGCAGAGTACATTCTATGTAAAGTACCAGACAGCCTTCCAGGACAACGCGCAAGCCCGGGAGCTTAAAGTGAAGACAGCGATAGTTTATGCTCTCATACGGAATTTTTAGTATAAGTCCCAGCCATACGGTTTCTGTTTAGGAGACTGCGATTCCGACTAATTCAGAGCCTTCGTCAATACATCACTGTCAAGAGACAACTGAGCTGCTTAATACTTCATAAATGGTTAAACCCATTTTATGTTGGAGAGGGGGTAGGGGGTGTTTCTATCAGGGAATGATAAAAGATGGAGAGAGATAGGGTAGCAAGGCTAAAGAAAATAATGATGTAGGATTTTTTTTTGTGTATTATCTTTAAATTAACTATAATGTTTATATGATGCTTATGTGCTTAGTTTATTATCAAACGGTAACATTTCTTAAATTGGTAAATTATGTAAGACTTTTAACTGATTATTAATTATTCATTCTTTCCTATTAATTACTTTAAATCTTTCAAAATATTATTAAAACAAGGTTTATTAATAAATTAATATTTTTTATAATGGATCTCAAAGTGAATGCTGAAATCATTGAAAATAAAACAAATATATTCAGTTGAAGTTTTTGAAATGATCAAATTGAACATTCTGATTAAATTAGATAGAAAATTCAGAGTTAAGATACCCAAAGTCTGAAATCCATAAAGATTCTGATCTTACATTTTAGTGACTAATTTATTCATACCTACACGTAACGGGAAAGGCTCTTCGTTAAATACATTAACAAATGAAAGATAATCTTCAGACCTCCTCACTCAATTGTGATTCTTAGAATTAATAAGAATTTCATCAGCCGTCAGGCAATCAACCAACCGTTCCACTGCATGTATAATCATATACCCACAACACCCAGACTACAGTCGCGAAGCAGCTTTTTGAGATCTACACAACCACTGACATACGGCCCTGAAAATGAGAGACTCCAGCTCTGGAAACAAGTTACATCAGAGGATTTCATTACTCCAAAGGAAGGCTTCTCAATTGGCAAGAACCTTGACTGGTGGACCTGAAAATCCCTGAAGAGATTATTACGGAGTTGGTAGAACAAAGGACAACCTTGAGTGGTGGGTAATGCTTCGCCAGGGAGAGTATTATGTGACTGTGGAGACCTGCAGACTGCCTCACACCTAAGATCTTGCTCCATGTGCCCAACAAGCTGCACATCTCAAGACCTAATGCTGGACAACACACTGGCTATCGATATTGCCAGATACTGGGCAGAAATAATTTGACGACGCTGAAACGAAGAAGAAGACTATTAATTTTTTACAACATCTGAAATTCAATTTGTGTACTTATCGTTCTTTCTATTATATTTGTAAAATCTTTAAAAAAAAAAATTTTTTGTTATGTCATATATAATTTAATGTTGTATATTTGTACTGCAATTCATAAATTTGGAACATCTCATCTGTTAAATAAAGAAAAGTGTTAAACTGAATTGGATATACTGGGCTTTTGCAAAATGTAAGCAGGATTCTTCCGATTGTGCTGTGTAAATGCTCTTATTTGAAAGAAATATGAAATATTTATAAAATGAAAATTATTCAATACCACTGCCCTGCAATAAAGAATGAAAATTTAAAGCATTGGCTATAGGACTATATATCTTACCCAAAGGAATTTTCATCTTCGATGATAATAAGATGGAACTTCCGTGGAATTCGTATACTGATTTTTTTCTTCGTGTTGTATTAGCAAAAGAGTTCATCTTAGCCATCGCTTATTGAAAAATCAGTACAAAATTGTATTTGGAAAGAAATTGCTGAAATATTCTACTTAATTTAAGGCAGTATAAATATTTCCATGTAACGATATAATTAATGCAAAGAAAAAATATTATTAAAAGCGATATAATTTTAAAATTCAATTATTTACATGCTCATTACAAAATGGTTGGATGACTATACTATATTAAGTCCCATAGTCACCATTTAGTCAGGCTTAAGGAAGTTTTGCTTTCTTGCGTTTCGCCAAGACGCAAGATTTTAACAATATTGTTTCTTTTAAATTTCTGGAGATTTTACCTTATATAGAAATCGTTATTGTTCAATTGTGAGATTTTGTTTTAATGAAAAATAAGACTTATTTACATTGATGTTTATGTTCAGTTAGAGTAAAAGTTTATTGTCAAGCTTAAGAATGATATCCCAGAAATCTGTAATTATGATATTCAATACTTGTTTAAAACGTTATTTTGAACAAAACTATTTTCTATTTAAACATCCAAAAGTCTTCAAATTAATTATTATCAAATTCTCTATCATAGATGGAATGTCGATTCATACAGTCGAGAACGATACAGGGCATTGATCATCACAATATTTTGCCATTCTATGTAAATTGAAGGGATAAAAATCCATAACGGTATCGAGGAATTTGCGGTGTATGAAATACAATGTATTAATAGTAATTTAATAAATGCTTACTCATGTTATATAGCCTAAGATATAAAAAAGGCTATATTATCAAATAAATTAATATCAACTCAACTTCAGTGTTTGGATTCTATTCTCAGTGCTGGATACTTGGTATTCCGGCACTTTATAAGCTGATGCTGTAATTTTGAAACCACGACCTCGGTTCCGGAACAATATTGAAAGCTTCATCAAAATGCTCGAAATCACAGTTATTAGGAAAACAACTTATGAGTAGTTTATTGATCTGATTATATTGAAATATGCAGGATTATGATTATGAATACTGTTTGATTTAGTTGTAAGTCATTTTCATTCGTTTGAAGTTAAAATCATTTTAATAACAATGTTAATTTCTTAGTTAGTATTTTGATGAGAAACGTTGCATGAAAAACAGTTAAATCGATAATAGAAAAGCTTGAAAATGAAACAAAGTACCAACTAATAAAGTTAATATTAATGAATTTTATGAAGACGATTTCGGAATATACTCATATTTGTACTAAGATTGTAAAAAATATTTGAAATGTATAATATATTTGTTGGAAATTTTCGTTAAAAAAAGTCAAGATTTTTTTTAAACAAATAAAAACACTAATAAAATATCACAAAAGTAACGTGAAATATTACTAATTTATGTGGAAAGTCAAAACTACGAGCTTTTAGGCTCGTCAGGGACCTTGGAAGAGCTTTCACTCCAAGTACAAGAAAGCATTTTTGTGAACTAGTCCGCCTGAGGATTTATAGCACCCTGAGCTTTTTACATTAACTTGAATGGTTGATTGTATCGCGCATCAAATTGCCGTTTAGCTTATGCGAGCTTTCAAATCTCCAAGTTTTTCTTTGTGAAAAATTCCAAGGTTTTAAATCAGTAATCACCGTGTGTTAATTGAACATGCAAAGTCACTGTAAAAAAGGGTTTTTCAGCATTTTTTTCAATATTCAGACACTACTGCGGAAAGTGATAAGAAAGAACAACATTATTGTATTTTTTCATGATTTTTTTTACACAGACAAATGGTGTGCTTGGCCTTGATATGGTAATGTTCAGCTGTAAAAATTAAAGTGCAAAAACTTGCTAGACCTGTATATTTAAGTTTTTTTTCGACTTACAGTTGGAAAACTAAAACATTTTTGTTTATTCATGTGATTTAAACAAAAGTCTAATATTTATTGTAATTTTAAAAGAGAGTGAGTAAAAGTTTCTTCTATTAACGAAATAAATATTTACTAACAATAATAAAAGATAATCAGATTCATAACTCCTTACGAGTTAAAACATCGCTCTTATATAATAAATATATATATATATATTTTTTTAAATATTATTTATATTTTAAATCATATTTTAAAAGTTATTTTATTATTAAATTACGTTGAGGAAGTCAGTGAAAAATTTGCTAGTCTTATAGACAAGTATTTATTTATCTTCACAACGAATGCTTCTTATATTTCGATTCCTACACCCATTGATCTTGACTAAAAAAGGTTTCACGTGAAATTCTACTAAATCAAAACTATAACGCAGTTATAGATCAATCATAATAAAAGAGATTGTAACACATTTGAGGTTGAGAAAATATTAAATGGAAAGCCAAACTGTTGTACAAGTATATTTTCAGACCTAAAAAAGTAGAAATGACTTCATTTCGGCAGAAAAAAAACTAAACACCATTAATGCATTATAAATCACGTGGTGTCGTGAGTCGTTAATGATTTTCGGACACGGAAATACTTTTGTTTTTAATTGTGGCGCTATAAATTCTGTTTTTTACGCGAATATACTCGTAATTAATTATCCGGCAACAACTGTGAAATTAGCGGTCGAAACTTTCCGCTGAAATGTTTAGTGTAATGAAAAAAGTTTTCACATTTAATTATTTTGCGTAATAAAAATTAACTGGATTTAATTTAAATCAAAAATCCCCGGGAATCTTTTCAGACATTACGGAGCGTGGAAGCCTGCAGTTTTTTTTTCAGGGACGTAGATTGTGTTATATTTCTAGATGTATTTTTACCTTCTTAGAGACGAAGGTGAACCTGGCTACGCTATATACTACAATATTTTGGTATATAACACTGGTAATACGATGGCTTGACGAGGTAAAAGATCGGACAAGGCAACCTTTCATACTAATGTTGATTAAGTGACGAAAGTAGACCTGGTTGAGACATATATTGTGGATACCGAAGGAGTTCATATACTGCAGTACCCTTTTATTTAAGTTTCCTTAATATTCAATCTGAATATACATGTATAACTCTCTGGTACGCTACCAAATAAATAAATTACATATTTAAATTGAATATATTGATTATTGAAAAAAGATGAATTGTTTTGAAATGTCGTCTTTCTTAGAACTACATTAGTATTATCACTTAGAATTATATTTTTCACCCAACTGCCGATTTGAAGTCTTTTTAACCCATTCGCATCGCGTCGGCATATGCCATCAAAGATACCCCAACCGTTAACATCGGTTTTCGTGATATAAAGTTTTGCTTCTTTCAGTAATCATTGTGACATCTACGGTAGGAAATTGGAAGTGCAGTCATTACTTTTATTAACCTACATGTATTATTTGTAGGAATCTGTAAAGCATATAAATAAATATCGTAAGGTTTCGTCACAGGAGCAATTTTTCTGTAGACCACATGTGTCAAAGCCACCACATGTATGGATTTACATAATGGACCTTTGATAAATATAATAGTTTTTTATGCATAATCTGAGAGCTAAAGAATAAAAAAACTTATGTGATATATGAAAATAGGTGAGATAAGTACATTTATACTTCCAAAAATACTAGTTTTAAGCAAAAAAAAAATGGTGTTGAAAAATTCACGCCGTATTGACAGTATAATTTGTATTCCACCGAACCGTAACGAAAAGGTTACAAAGAGTGTTTGAAAAAAACCTTCATAATCAACCAGCTCACCTCGGGCTGTCGCTAGTTTACAGGACAATACGTTTCCGGAGAGAGCTTTCGACCTTCCTTCTGTTGTCGTTTTGACGTCCGAAGGTGCGTTCGAGGCCCAAGCATCGTTTTGTTGCATATTTTATGTCACGTCAAATGGTTTTTGAGCTTTTGAAACTTTTCCTTATAGTCTAATGCTGCCCTTGCTGAACCTTTTAAAGTATCAACGTTGAGCGCTTTGCGATCTCAATGTGAAATTTGATTGTGACAGGAATAAAATATATTATCAAATAATAGTATTATTAAAAAAAAAAAATTTACAAGTGAACCAGAACAAGTTTAACCATTACTTGTTTGTCATTGTTAATTTTGTATGTATTTATGTTCCGAATTACCATTTTTATTTATTTCGCATCTTCTTCGTAGTATCAATCCGGTGGATTGGTTTGCAGCAATAGAATCTTGCATCTCGATCTCCATTCCTCTCGGTCCTCCGCAACCCTTTTCAGCTCAGCATAGGCGCTACAATTCATGTCCTCGAATACTTGCTGCAAATACTCCCGTCTAGGGCGCCCTCTACAGTTTCTAACCTCAACCAACCCCTCCCCAATATCGTAAAGAAGACCATCGTGGCGCATGATGTGACCAATCCATCGGGCTCGCCTCTCTGAGATGGTTCTTATTAGGTGCCTATCTTCCTTGATTATCCTGAGAACCTCTTTTGTTTCGTGACGTGGTCTCTCCAGGAAATTCAGAGAATTCTTCTGTACGACCACATCTCAAAGGCCTCTAGTCTTTTTTTATCACTTTCAGATAAGCAACATGTCTCACAGCCGCACATTAAGATGCTCAAGCAAATGTTTTGGCAAGTTGCTTGCGGAGCCTTAAAGTAATAAATGTTTTTTTATATCCATAGTTTTCACTTTGAGTTCTATTTCAAATATTTAATCGATTAAAGCAGTGCTCCGCAACCGGTGTGCCGCGGCACACTGGTGTGCCGTAAGCTGATACAGGTGTGCCGCGATCAAAAGGGCAATATTGTAAATAATAATTTTACACGGTCCTCAGGCTCCCAGCGCCTATCGCCTATTTATATAGACATACAACGACATACTTGCTTTGTTAAGTTCTAAATAAAATTTAAAAAAAGTGAAATTGATTCAATTAATATCAATTTTTGGCTTTTGGTGTGCCGCGGTATTCAAGGTAAGAACTTTGGTGTGCCGTAGAATCCAAAGAAGTACTTTGGTGTGCCGTAGATGAGAAAAGGTTGCGGAGCTTTGGATTAAAGTATTCTTTTTCCTATATTTGTATGTTTATCACGTTCAGAATTGAGTAATGACATACTTTATTACCGCTGTTTTGTTTATAGTGAAAAATTATTTTGTTTTATACACTACTAAAGAACAACGTATTCCAAAGTGAAAAAGGGTATAAATATTTACTTTTTCATTGATATCAAATTATGTATTTATTAATATTAATAATGGAAA
This sequence comes from Glossosoma conforme, assembly GCA_022606575.1. Taxonomy (NCBI): domain Eukaryota; kingdom Metazoa; phylum Arthropoda; class Insecta; order Trichoptera; family Glossosomatidae; genus Glossosoma; species Glossosoma conforme. The sequence goes on along the minus strand of JAGTXR010000058.1, from coordinate 815,894 downwards.
AATGGTCATAAAAATACAATAAGTTTTATTCCATATTGGTGAAGTCTTTCACACGCAAGTCGTTTCCGGTGGTATCAACCACTGATTGACATGCCGGAAGTGGCTAAGAAAGGCTCACTAGTTGCGGTGGAACCGGATGTATTACGTCTCTCATTTCATCTTTCAGTTCACTCAATCACCTGAAATGACGTATTATATTTGAGAAGTGTGGGAAGTATTGCTAAAACCAACATGTCAGAAATATCCTTACTAAAAATACATTAATACATCTTGATACTGAAATGAAAAATATGCATTATGAACCAGTGTTATATTGACTTGTTATAAGTATTTGTTTCTTTGTATGGCGTAGACAATCAACTGCAAATCAGTCAGTTCACAAAACTACGTTAGTTGCTAGTATATTATGAATATTGTGTTTTTTGTATTATTTTTTCAATTATATAAGAAAATATTATTTTGTAAAGCTAGAGTACAAAAACTTCACTACGTTATAATGGTTTCATAAATGAATCATTGAACTAAGGATTTGCTCTATGAATTGGAAGTGTTTTATGAACAATTAAGATCTTGCATAAAATTAAAATTTAATATAATAATTCTACTTTACCTCTTACAGCTCCGCCGAGTACATTCAATTTATAATCAGAGCCTCTGGAGTGCCTGTAGGAAAGGCTGTAGTTTCTGCTCTCCTGCAGTGTCTCTTCTTGACTGTAGTATGAAGAGCTGCATTGTCCGCATTTTAACGTTAACATTTCTCACAAAGTATAAGTCATATTATCCCCAGTATTTATTTAAAGATAATTTCATTTTAATAACAAATCATGATTAAACAAAAAAAATTTTTTTGTTTATGTTTTGAAATCAGAACTATATAGCCCTTGCTGACTGGTACCGAAAACCACGATTTTCAATATTTCGTCTCTAATTTTCATTGTTGTCATTTTGTAATGCCGTTTGGATGATAAGTTATATAAATCGCCACTTGTGGCGTTGGGTGTCACCCGGCACGGCACTTGTGTGCCGACCGCGACGAGGTCGTATATCGTTATTCCTTTAGGGCCGGAAATTCGTAAGGTTTATCATGAAAATATATGTGCTTCTGAAAAAATCTGTGTGTTGTTCTTCTGCTAGTCAATCTGCTAACACGCAATTCAATAACGAACTTAAAGAGAAGAGAATGTCATTATATTTACTCTTAAAAGATGTTTTCGAGAGAAATCACTCAGATAAATAACAAAAAAAATAAAGACTAGTGGCCATTGAGATATGGTCGTACAGGAGAATTCTCGGAATTTCCTGGAGAGACCACGTCACCAACAATGAGATTCTCAGGTTAATCAAGGAAGATAGGCACCTAATAAGAACCATCTCACAGAGGCGAGCCCGATGGATTGGTCACGTTATGTGCCACGATGGTCTTCTTCACGATATTGTGGAGGGGATGGTTGAGGGTAGAAACTGTAGAGGGCGCCCTAGACGGGATTATTTGCAGCAAGTATTCGAGGACATGAATTGTAGCGCTTATGCTGAGCTGAAAAGGGTTGCGGAGGACCGAGAGGAATGGAGATCGAGATGCAAGATTCTGTTGCTGCAAACCAATCCACCGGATTGATACTACGAAGAAGAAATAACAAAATGCACAAAAAAAATGCAAAAGAAACTCGAAAAATCGTATTAAATATTTATATTACATTTAAATCGTGTTTGCATGTATGTCGACTTCTAGTGATACAAATATATTTTTTAAGGAACCAAACACCCCCATAATACTTATTAAAAAAAAAAACTTGACATTTATAAATTGTAGTTACATACATTTCTCAAAGAGCGTACTTTAAAAAAAAATATTAATCTTTGTAAAAATTTTAAATTGTAAATAAATATTAAATAAAGTTTGTAAAAAAAATATTATAGATAATGAATTAGTATAAATCACTACTAGTTTATTTTTTTAGTAAATTTCTATTCAATTTCAAGCTCCATTACATCCTTAGAGTATCAATCTCGAAAAATGAAAATTATTACGAGTCAATTAAGTGTAAAGTCGGTCTCGCTTCCAGAAAAACTAGGTGATATATATGAATCACTGAGGTATTTCAATGACAAACAACTTCTTCTTCTATATAAAGGACAAAGCTTACCTATCCTTGAATATGGCAATCACCTTTGGATTGGAGCCCCAAAATACCTTCTAAGCTTAATTGACTCAGTTCATACAAGAGCAATTCGTTTAATAAACAATGACAATCATACGTCTAACCTGCAATTAATGGAACACAGGCGTAAGATTGGTTCACTTAGTATTTTCTACCGTTATAACACAACCTCCCCTGGCTTAGAGTTGTAGAGTGCACTGGTCCTGACCGGCTGTCTCCTGCATGCGATTACATTAAAAAAATATTAAATCAATGATTTTTGTTATTTATAAGTATCATATAATGACCATATAAATGAATAAATAAATAAAATAAAAAATGTGATCAGAGGATTTTTCCGATGGAGGATTTTTTAAGTGAATATCCTCATTCGACACGGCAATGCGAATAAAATGATTTGATTAGGGTTAAGTTATGAACCACCTGAATATAAATATATATTTCAGCGTGATATTTCCCTCTAGAGGCATTTCGTATCACATTTCCTCCTTTCGTAAGGCTTTTCGAACGAAGCCTTCCATTAGTGTGCAGTAAATTATATGTTTCATTGTGATAAAGTGATTGCCATTTTGGTTCAAATATTGTATGTAATGTATTGCATCTTGATGGCCTAGCATTAATACAGTCAATTGATGTTTCGTTAAAAAAAAAAAAGGAATATTTATTCTTTGATGATCTTGGAAAAATGTACTTTGCAAAAACAGTGGTACCTCGTGACATCTCCCGTCTTTAAAAAGACGAAAATAAGAGACAAAAGATTGTTTATCAAGGTTTTTGGTACCAGTCAGCAAGGGCTATATCATGCTGATGTCAATACAAATAGGTTTTTTTAATCTTAAAAAACGTGAAATATGCCAAACATGCTTTTTTTCACCTCCCAAATGTGACCAACCAAAAACCGTTGCGTACAATTGATCCATTAAGCGATTTCACAAATAAATTTTGAAAACAAAATTATTATGAATTAGCTTAATTGTGATGTTGGTTGTAGATTAAGAACTGGAGTTGGTAGAACAAAGGACAACCTCGAGCGGTAGGGAGTTCTTCAGCAGGGGGGGCCAATGTTGTACCACTGTGGAGACCTGCAGTCTGCCTCACACCTAAGGTCCTGCTCCATGTGCCCAACAAACTGCACTTCTCAGGACCTAATACTAGGCAACACACGGGCTGTCGATAACACGAAAAAGAAGAAGAATATTGTACTAAAAAAATAATCTTACAATTATGTGAAAATTCAAGATACAGAGTTGATCTTTGACTTTCTTAAGGCTTCTTGGGAGATAGTTGATGTGATGGAATTATGTACCAGAAACTCACGTCCATGTGTTTTTCCTTTTGTTGATGGTCTGGGGTGGACGAAAATAAAAATGAAAGCTCATAAATAATCGCAGGCTCTTCCGTTGAGAGGGCTCAAAAGGGTATAATCCAAGGATTCTAAAACTGTAAGCAATTTAGAATACATAAAATAATCAATTAATAATTAAATTTGGTAAGAATTGGTGAAAAGAAGTGAAGTCTTATAAAAAAAACTATGTGTTTTTTATTTAAGAAAATAACCAATTTTAAGTATTAAGAAAGCCTGTAAAGATAGTTGTAAATATAAACATTTTATCAGCATTGTTAAGTTGCAATGCCATTTTCCTTCACTATGATGACACTTCCACTTTTTAGGATGATCGCCACAAACTAACAGCAAAGTGTTCCTTGATAAAACCCATGTAAGATCTGGCTACCCATGTAAGTTTAAATCACTTAATTCTACATCTACAATCGCTGCTCTTCGAAACTCATGAAATTAATGAAGAATAACCACGTCTGAATGTGATCCTTCACTCGTAAAACACCATTCATAATTATCATCATCATCATCATCAGCCTGTGTCCATCCACTGTTGAACGTAGGCCTCCCACGTGAGTCTCTATTCTCTTGGATCCTCCGCCTTCTGATATGGTCAGTCTATTTTGCAGGGGTGTGGCCAACGCTTCGTTTGTTATTACTTAGATGCCACGTTCACGTAAAAATTGCAAGCGTCATAGAATCCACATATTAGATTTATTTATTTTCATCTGTTTCATGTTTTAAATGAAAAATCAAATACTCAATTTAGCCTCAAGTGTCGTACAAGGCTTGGATAATTTCACAAGCTGAATATCCATACTTGGTTAATGTACGAGTATGTCGATCTAGAACTGGATGTTACCAAAATTCCTTCCTGAAATGCCACTGTGTAACTCTGAAATGCTCCAGTATCTACGTTCTCTTTCATACAAGCTGGATCTCTTTGAGAAACATATCAATATACTCTTTGATATCAGCTTGATATAGCTCTTTTAGGCTGATGCCGTAATGCCTCGAAAAACAATCTTTAGTCTCTTATTTTTGATCATTTGCCTGACATTCACACTTAATAATTTTAGTTTAAATTTTAAGAAAATTACACGGCGTTTGCATACGCTACTTTATTTGAGATGACAGTTGCTCTTTTTTATGTTGGTTCAACTGTCATCTTTAATTTGCTTTTTGCCGTGATTGTTTTGGCGGCGCTGCATGTCACAGTGTTGTCGGATAACTTTCGTCTTGCTGGTGAAACGCCATGCCAGTCGGACGAGGAAATTAAGTATTTTTTAAAATAAATGCGTTTTGTGCTTCGAAAATAGTTCTTTGTGTTGTTAATCTGCTCCTGCATCCTTCCTCCACGCGGCAACGTGACGAACCCGCGTTGTCGCGTCTTTTCGCCTTTTTATTTAAAGACGGGGGATGTCAACGTGTAATATCTAAAATATGTACTAACATCCTCCTCTCTCAAAACAAAAAAAAGAGAGAGAGGCGTTATTACGTCGCGAGGGGCAGGATGGTGAGCAGGGCAGCAGACAAAGAGTTTCTTGTTTAAGCACACTGATTTTATTTACTTATAAAAATTACAAGGTTAGGGCCGAGCGGAAACATACCGCCGGCCGCAACAATGACGTTGTCTCGGTTATCGCTCGGGGCTGACTGACGCCAGCCGCACTGGCGCGGCTCGAGGCCGTCAGCGCTGCCGGTGGCGAAACTACGTACTAGTGCCAATGTGACCATATACATCAAGGTGTGGCGAGCTATGAAAATATAAGACGAAAGATCGTTTGTCGAGGTTTTCGGTAACAGTAAGCAAGGACTACATCATGCTGATGTCAGTACATAAATGCATTACATGTTTCTAAAATGTAGGGTAGTCATCGAAGGGACTGCTACTTTTAATCGGTTGTTCTGTTTTGTAAGTGCTTACATAAATAAAGTTTTTGTTTTTTGTTTTTTTTACATAAATAAATAAAAATCACATTTTTTTGGTGATTTATGTTCAAATATTGTTACAAAATATACAAGTATTGGCAAAATGTTGAGAAGCCCTCGTTCTGTAATAGAAAGGGTTGAAGTTTAGGCTTGCGGCTAGCAACCAGCAACTCTTCACTGTACGAAGCCCTAATTTGATAAAGGGTGGAACTCCAACTTTGGTGTCCAAAGAGTTTAGCAATGCGACTCCTGAACGTTCCACATAGCTGGCTGCTTATTAACGTTATATACGGCGCTTAGAAGAAGAGTATAAAATATTCACTGTGTGGTTATTCAAAAGATAAATATTTAATACCATATTTTGACATGGAATGAACTGAGCAGTGCTTATTCATTTGCTAAAATACCATCTATATTTGCATTCAATTAAAGTTTTTTTCATCAGTTAACTACGCGTTTTTTCACATACTGATGGATAAGCTAGTCTTGAATGAAGCTGATCCATTTTAAAACAAGGTAAGAAGTATTTATTTAATTAAAATTTGAAATGAATCTCAAAGTAGAAACAATATAAAATAAAAAATAAGTATTTTTTAAGCATATACAAGTGGATTGATACTATCCATTTGATTTGTTTATTTTCTTACATTACTCCACTCATTTTCATTAATACATGTTTTATTTCCATTTGTTAGAATCTTCTAAGAAAATTGCTGCTCTCAAACATGAGTTATTTATCCTTCACGGTGCTATACATACATTAAGATTTTTGAAATTTTTATTTAATTGATGCGTATATCCGTGCTCGCAGTCATTCATTGTTTTTCATTTCAATATGTACCTGTAGAGTTTCAAGTACTAAATTGAGTTCAACTGCAGCGTTGCTTTTAAACGGGTAACCACTACACCACATTAATTTTTTCATATCTTTTACCTCGCTTATCGACGCCATTTCGTGGTTTGACTGTCAGTTATGACGACTTTTTGTTTGACTTTGGAACAAATAACTATTATTAACGCATCCCACTTGCCGGTGAGTATAGCTCAGTGATCAAAGCGTTTGTTCGACAATCCGAAGGTTGTGGGTTCGATCATCGACGTCGATATTAAAATATATAATCAATTGAGCTCTAAGATACGCCAAGTTGGTGTGAATTTGATTCCTTATCCTTAAAAAAGGGCTTATAGCCTGCTCATTAAAATTGGTGGGAGGTGAAAGTCGTCGCGCGAAGACAACCCAGTCATAGTGAATTCCTGTAATAATAAAAATGATGCGTGAATGTCGGGAGTTATTCTATGACGTTGGTGAATCAACACTCCACATGCAGCGCCAAGCCATATGCAGCATGATTAGCGTCAAAGAATTCCACAAATGAGATTTCAGAATCACTATCACAATCTGTCGGTATTCTTCTGTATGTGCTTACATAAAAAAAAACTCATGTCTCTGTAATGCATTATAATATTGAATGTTTGCTTTAAAAAAAGTCAATTTTAATTGAAGATCATTTATTTTAAAAAAGGTTCCCTTTTCGTATTAAACGTACTCTCCATACAGAAGGGTGTGAAATACAACATAATCATAAATATAGATCGCCTGAAATATTGCTCTGAAACTCTCGCCCGTGTTTTTGAAATTTTTGGTTGTTCGGGAATCCCACCCAACGGGACCCCGTTCGTGTGATTGTGGTCAACCTCGGGTGCTCGAATAAATAATTAAACGGTAGATTAAAACCCACCGGGAAAATTGATGTGGAACGAATATCTAAAAAGATTTTATGCCCTTTTTTTTGACCGCAACGAAACAGTTTTAATTTGGCCTCGAAAATAAATTATTAAAAAAAACAATTTAAGAACAAACGATTTTTGTATTTTGTATATTATGAGCAGATGTTTCAAAATATTTCCTTAATCCTTTCACTACGGCTCGGTTTGAATATAAACTATACTGTCAATTATAAAACTAGTATTCGAAGCATAAATGTACTTATCTGGTATATTCTCATGTATCAAATTGGTTCATTAATCCTTTAGCTATCAGATGATGCATAAATGAACTATTCTAAGAAAGTAGCAAAACGATATATCACGTCAACCGATGTCAAAAATCAGGGAATCTTATGACGGCATATGCCATTAGCCGATGCGAAAGGGTTAAATACCTGGCAAGTTGTATTTGGTTGGTGACTGTATAATAAATTGAACATTTTACAATTCACAGAAAAAGAGAACCATTTTTTTCGTATTTTTTTTATTCAAAAGGTAAACTGTACTTAAAAATTAAAGCACTAAGTACACGGTTGTGCCTGACAATTCAGATTTTAACTTAAACCTGAATTGTTAATATGAAAATTTTAATATTTGACATCAAATATCTATTACATTGTAGTATCAATTCGGTGGATTGGTTTGCAGCAACAAAATCTTGAATTTCGATCTCCACTCCTTTCGATCCTCTGCAATCGTCTTTAGCTCAGCATAAGAGCTACAACTCATGTCTTCGAACACTTGCTGCAAGCACTCCCGTCTAGGACGCCCTCTGCAGTTTCTACCCGAAACCATCCCTTCCACAATGTCGTGACGAAGACCATCGTGGCGCATGATGTGACCGATTCATCGGGTTCACCTCTATGAGATGGTTCTTACTAGGTGTCTATCTTCCCAAAATCTAAGTGAGCAGAAATAAAATCTCATAGCATTCTATATAAAGGACAAATCCGACCTACCTTGAATACGGCAGTCACCTTTGGATTGGAGCCCGAATATAACTTCTAAACTTAATTGACTCAGTTCAAAGAAGAGCAATTCATTTGATAAACAATGACACCCTTACGTCCAACCTGCAATCAATGGAACACAGGCGTAAGATTGGTTCTCTTAGTCTTTTCTACCGTTATTACCACGGTCACTGCTCTCCGGAACTTAAAGAATTAATTCCTCTTGCACCAAGAACTAGCAGCTTCCAAAGTTCCTTCCTTAATGCCACCCGTAAGCAATGGAATGCTCTTCCAGCGTCTGTGTTTCCTCCTTCCTTAAATCTGGATCTCTTCAAGAAACAGATAAATATACACTTGCAATCTCCCCAACCCACACACAAACACGAACACAACACACGTTTCCCGCATGCAGCGTCCAGCCTCCCTGGCTGAGCGTCATAGAGTGCACTGGTCTTTACCGGGTGTGCTCTCCTGCATGCGTTTACATAAAAAAAATGTCAATTTCTCCAGTTTATGAAAGACAAAAGTGTAAAATGTCCAATGTCATTTTTGCAATGGCAAAAAATATTTTCAATATATTCAATTTATTTTATAAAATTTTCAATTACTAAATACATTAAAGCTTCATAATTATAAATTGTTGTTTAAAGTATAATTAGTAAAGAAATCATACTAAATATTGTGGCTTTAGGCCTCAGGGTTTACCCGTGTGTGGCGAATTTCTTCCTACCAATTTTTCGACCGCCATTGCTGGGGTCTTCTTCAAGATTGATGACTTAATTGTGAGTCAGGAGGTAGTTTAGCCATCAGCCTAATGTATCTCCACGAGCGTCATTGTTATCTCCATGGCAACTAACATACTCAATTTTCATTGGTCCGTTCTGTTGGAGTATCGTGTACGGTGGGTATGTTCTAAGAAGAGTACCTTCACGAACGTCATGTTGGAGAATCGTGTTCGGTGGGTATGTTTACACGGCTAAACTACCTCCTGACACCAACTCATAACCAAATCATCAATCCTGCAATGGCGGTCGAAATATTCGGTGGGTATGTTATAAAATCTTATTACTTAAATATACATAACATTCTTTTTCAACGCGTCACACAAAATAACGGCAGAAGCGGGATGCGAACCGCAGACCATGGAAACCAACTATGCCCAATCCGGCGAACTGCGCCATTGCTATGCCCAGACTGACTCGCGTTGAAACTAGTATTTATATCATTGTTATCATCGTACGATAGATGTCGCTAGTATATATTCAAAGTATGTATATTTTTATTATTATTTAATCAGTCTTCATTTATTCACAAGCTTAATATTACCAGTCTATTTATTTTAGATATGATCTATAAAAAGTAATTAAAATCTGTTAACCGTGAAACCTAAGAAGTTATTTAAATCATTACTATACCTAATTATTTTATGAAACACCAATTTAGCCGTTTATCAAAATCATCCAAGTATTTCATTGCAAGCCGTTCTTATAAAATAATAGCCTGATTTCAACTGAAAAATTACTCTGTCACCGAGTGGATTGGTTACTTAGATGGTATCTGCGAACTTAAGACTCGTCGGATTGCTGAAAGTTGAACGTCGAAAGATTTTTCAGCGAAAGAGCTTTCGCCTCGTTAGCATCATGTTGACATCCCCGGGATAGTCCGGGAAGCAGACTGTGGAATGCCAAGGTTCATTTAAGTGACTCGAGTTTTTTAAATTTTTCTCAAGGAAAAACACTAGAGCTTAGAAAATTGAGCGGTAACTTTTTACGTTCAAGATAACAGTTTATTAATAGAAAATTGAAAAATAAACTCCTAAGTCATCTTTTTTATGTAAACACATACATAAGGCTTTTTTATAATTTCTTTATTTCATTTGCTTAAATTGTTCAAGCATATTGAAATTACATAAAACTTAGATAAGTTACTGAAGGAATTTCAACTGCAGGAATGGATTTGATGACATATTAGAATCCTGAGACGATTTTGATTATATTCAAAGTAATTGTAGCTCGCAGTAACGATAATTGACATATAATTAGTTAATTTTAGGAGTTGTGATAAGTTAGTAAATATAGTATTAAACTATTAGTTGACATTGTGCAGTTTCTACTAGCAGTACGTTTTGTGATGTTTCTTTTTATGTACACACTTGGTTTTATCTACTTGGCATGTTTTATATTTATATGTACTGACATCAGCACGATGGAGCCCTTGCTAACTGGTTCTGAAAACCTCCAAAGACAATGTTTCGTCTTGTATTTTTGTCGCTTGCCATACATTTATGTATGTGGCCACATTGGGGCTAGTTACATAGTTTTGCCACCGGCGGTGCTGGTGACCGAGCACGGACCGTGGAAGTGTGGCCGGCCGGCAGTTGGTCCCCAAACTCGGCGATGTAAGGTCCGCGTTGCGGCCACGCGGGCATGTCATACCGCGTGGTCACAAACTTGTAATTTTTTTAATGCAAATATAATCTGTGCTTCAAAAACAAAGTGTTTGTCTGCTGACCTACTCCTCACCCTGTCCTCATGCGACGTTATTACGTTTGACGTATAACGCTCTTTTCTTTGAGAGATGAGGGTGATAGTACATTATTTTTTAATGTAAGCACATAAAGGAGAACACCAACAGATGGTGGTAGTAATTCTGAAGTCTCATCTATTGAATTTTATGACGCTTACCATGATGCATATTGCTAAGCGCTACATGTGAAGTGTTGATCCACCAACGTCAAAGCTACATCCCGAGATTCACCAATCTTTATTATTACAGGAATTTACTATGAATGGGTCGTCGTCTATGACCGGCATTTCACGGGTGAGGGATCAAATTCACACCAACCGGGGGTAATTTTTGAGCTCAGGAATCTTTTTAAGAACCATTTTTTTATTCTTCGTCGGGGATCGAAATCATGACCTTTGGCTTGCAAACCAAACGCTTTGACCATTGAGCTTTACCCGCCAGCAGGTGGTTGTGTTGCTTCATTTATTAAGGTAAACTTTACAAAACGTAATGGTCATTTATGTAAGGTATTCTATAGTTTAATCGTGCCTCCTTGTAATTTCAGTTTTTCAATATATATTCCTGAATAATCCAATATTGAGTTGTGTAACGGACTACAAACCAAGCGGACGCCGAACACTCGAGAAAGGAAGGAAACTTTTCAGGCTAAAAAATGTGGGTTACGATATTTTCATGTAGCTTGCTTGCGTCTTACTCAAGCGGTGTCGGCTTGTTTCAGGAAATTGTTCGATGGCACGTTATGTAAACTTTACCGCAGAAACTGAGCTTTCATGAAAATTTCATTTTTGTTGTGATAAATAAATATTCTAAAAATAGTCGAGAATTTTAAAACGAATTTGCAACAATTACTTTAATATATAACATTGTATTAAAAGCGAATATATAATATTTGTAAATTGGTTTATAAATGTCATATAAATAATAAGAAATAGTTCAATCGTACTACCGATGTAAAATATGGCAGTGATCCGGGTAAAAAATCTATGTGGATTAACTGTCATTTGAATACTTGGTTATAAATACGTTAATTATTTGGAGAATAATAATCCAGTCATTGTATTTGTTGATGATTAGTTTCTTGATTAACACTATCCAGTCCGATTACACAATATGTGTGTAATCGCCAGGCCGAACGTTGGCCGAACGTTGTTGTTAATGGCGGGTCACACAACATGTGCGCGATCGTTCCGCCAACGCTTAGTGGCCGACTATAAACAGCTTGTGTTATGTTTTTTCAAACGTTAGTGGCCAATCACACAACTTACAGGTGCTGTTCTTACTTTCAACCATAATTAAAAGATCTCAAACCTTTTCAGCGAGGGTCACATTTAATTTTATTTGAACACATGACGATAAAACATTAAACGAGCATTTTATAATCAAACGCTCTATCTTAGATGGAATCTGTCGATTAATACAGTCGGGTACGACACAGGGCATTGATCATCACAGTATTTTGCCACTCTATGTTAATTCAAGGGATCTAGGTCCTTGACATCAGGTATCGAGGAATTTGCGGTGTATAAAATTTAATGTATTAATATTAATTTTATAAATGCTTACTCATGTTGTAGACTAAGATATAAAAATGGGTATATTATCAAATAAATAATTATCAATTCAACTCCGGTCTTTGGTTTTATCTTCAGTGCCGGAACCTTGGTATTCCGGCATCACCGCTTAAGCTGATGCCGTCATTTCGGAACGGCGACCTCGGTTCCGGAACAATTACGTTTAATTATTGATGACTTAATCTATTTTTTTCAGAAAATGTGACTGATATGAAGAAAAAGACGTAACAAGCGCGAGAAATAAAATGAAATACAAAAATAACAAACAATAAGAAATTGAAAAAGTGAAACAAAAAAATAACATTAAGGTTATCAACTGACAATACTTGGTGAAACTGCATAATTATAATTTTACAATTAATTTTAATTAAAAAATTAATAAATTAAAATATTTAGTTTTGATTCACAATTTATTTTAACGATTACATGTTTCGGCCTTCCTGAAGACCATCTTCAATAATGAAAAAATAAAAACAGGCTTTGGCTTATATGGGCATGGACAGTTAATTAGTAATAATAATAAATTGTGAATCAAAACTAAATATGTTAATTTATTAATTTTTTAATAAAAATTAATTGTACAATTATAAAACAAAAAATAGGAAGAGAAAAATCTTTCAAATTATGATTTTTAGAAAAATAGTATGTATTTAGTTTATATCGATTTTTTTAGAAGACATTATTAAAAATGATGTTTCAAGAGGCAAAATATAAATTTATATCTTATTGAAGTTAATTGAGATTTTTTTTTATTATTGTTTGGCTGTATGGATAGCAGAAGTACCTGGGAAGAATTGTTTTTAAAATATTAGTATTTTTTGTTTTAATTATATTGAAAAAAATATATGCTTATATATATTTTTTAAAAAAAAAAAAAATAAAAAAAACAAATATGTTGCTTAAGTCACACTAAATATATATTATATTTAGTGTTAATATTTTTTTACAATACAACTTATACCACGTCATATTCTGAAATGTTACAAATAAGGCGAAAAAATACATTCAATAATATCAGTGCTGTCGCAAATAAAAGTTGAATTTGACAGTTTTTAGGTACATACATATCAAACTGATCAAAAGCGTCACTTGAAAGACATTGAAACTTTAGCATAATGGTTTCCAGTACAGCCCGAAAGTTACTGAAATATCAATGATTAATGTATGCGTAAAAATTTTCAGTTAAAACTACCATGCCAAACTTGAGCATTAAATAATAACTTCAAGCACATAGATATTGTGGCTTTTGGGCTTAGCCATGTGTGGCGAATTTTTTTTAACCAATTTTTCGACCGCCACTGCAGGGGTCTTCTTCAGGATCGATGATTTAATTTTGATTTAGTTGTGAGTTTGCGTCATATTATTACGAGCGTTATTGATAAAACATGATGTGACACAAACTCACAACTAAATCAAAACTAAATCATCAATCCTGAAGAAAACCCTTGCAACGTAGGGGTTTTCCCCCTTTAGTGTAGACGATTTTGCAATGGCGGTCGGTCGAAATATTGATTTAAATAAATTTACCACACTTGGCTAAACCCAAAAGCCGCATTATCAAATCTGGCCGTGAAAACCTAAGAAGTTATTCAAGCACATTGTTTTTTCAATATTTTTTTTCATCAATTTCTCGTTAGTTTTATTAGCGAACTTGCCAATTGGTATAATTTTATCTGATATGTAAATTTCCATGACTACCAAGTTGAAGGTCGTGGTCTTGATTTCAGTTGACGCTTTAAATGAATATTTTAATTTAAATTCATTATTTAAATGTAGCCTGGATTTAAGAACAATCTTTTAACAAGGGATAGATTGAAAAAAAAGCTATAATATCCCAATAAATAAATTGTCTATAAAAACAAGGTAAATAAATAAATATTTTAATTTATAATGGATCCCAAAGTGAATGCTGAAAACATTGAAAAAATATTACTTTTTAATTTTTAGTGTGTTTAAGTTGGATTAAGATCCACCATTTTAAACGTAAAGCACTGGAAGATTTGCTTATTAAAATGATAGGCATAATATAATAATTATTTTAAAAAATACGATTATATAAATCAACATTTATTGTTATTTTTGGCTTAACATATACAATATTTCCATCAAAGTGTATTTCGCTAGGGTTAGCATATAACGGGACAGGTGTTACCAAGAAACACGGTAGCTCGCGAATATGCAATGCATAATTATTATAACAGTACGCTGATAAGCTGAAACGCAATAAGCACTGAGTGTAAAGTAGGATGAACATTATGTTTGCGACAGTACAGTGTTGTCATATAGGGATGTTATATTCAAATGCATTTAAACCTTTACATAGTAGTGTCAAGAGGAGTAAGATATTTATATAAAAACTTTCTAGCACTCATACTGTTCCAGAACCGAGGTCGCGGTCCCGAAATTACAGCTATTATTTTTAACATAACTAATTTGTATTAAGCATCCTCAAGTCTGTACATTAATTATTATGATCAAACTCCTTATCTAAGATTCATACAGTCAGGTAAGATCAAGGTCCAAATCAACAAGTATCGAGGAATTTGCGGTGTACGAAATTCTATGTATTGGTAATATTAATAAGGAAAGCTTACGCATTGATACGGAGCATGGACCTTCCTAATAATCTGCCACTCTTTGTGGATTGAAAGGATCAAGATCAAAAAATGGTATCGAGGAATGTGCAGTGTATGACATTCAATGTATTAATATTACTTTTATAACTGCTTACTTGTGCTGTAAATTAGTATATAAAAAGGGGTCTCGTATTAAATCAATTTGTATCAACTCAACTCCGGTCTTTGGTCTTATCCTCATTGCCGGATACTTGATATTCCAGCATCACCATTTAGGTAATGCTGTAATTTCGGCACCGAGATCTCGGTTTTGGAACAAAATCCTTTCCATTAGTGGAGTATATGGGCACTACAAATTTGTGTAACGACATTTTTATGAACTGTCATTTTAAAAAACATGTACCAAGATATCTGTACGCCAAAACAAAAACACCTAGGAACAATAATGTATCCCTACAACTTATAGAGCATATTTTTAGGTGGACTATCAGGCTTCTTCAACACATTTTGAAACAGAGGCTCCCAGTGGAAGATCATCCATAGGCTTCTCCAACCTATTCGGAGGCGAGGCTTTGATGGATCTATGTGGTGGGCAGGACCTCATAGCTGAGATGGTGGTGGATGAACCGAATTGGCGGTCAACGGCAGCTCTCTAGTTTTGCAAGAAAGCTAGTGCTCTTGCGTCAGGTGGCAACCGGCAGTAAAAAAAATAAAATGCAACGCAGGACAGACAGACATGGCGAATGTGCACAAGGAGAGCCGACTCCAGATGATGGGGAATGGCGAGATGAAAGAAGAAGAATATCAGGTGCACTGATATCTTGAGACAATACTTCAACAATTACAACTGATACAACTGAGAGTCGATAAATTATGGAGATCAGGTTTCAGAAACGAAACATAGAAGGTAAGATACAAATGAATTTAAGTTTAAATATATATTTTGAAATTAATACTCCAGTTGTTTTGAACATTCACTGTTTGACTTTCATATCCTTGCATTAATGAGAGTTGGAGTACTGCCGTTGCAGTCACGATTATTGCAATTGACAGTTTCTGCTGGTCCCTGGTCTCACAAAGGCCTGCATTGTCATGCTAAGTGCCGCGGTCCATTGTGGGGCCCGTCCACCGCAGGACGCCCGCAGAACGCTTCCGAGAGGAGTTTCCCTTCCTATTGGAAGCAGCAGCAGCACCAAGTACGTCCGATATCCCAATTTCAGAGGAGTTGTAGTGCTGAGAGAGCGATAGTTTTGAAAGTTTGAAGATCGCTGCAAATCTCCAAGATGGGGATATTTCATATTAAATTCACAGCAAATCACTGTTGATATATGACAGCTGAGAACCAGCTTCACAAACTCCTTGTTCAATAAAATAATGTGTTTTCATTCAAAATTTTGGCTTTTAGGTTGCACCGCTACTGGCAAATATCTTATTTTCTCCGATATTTTACTCTTTCATTGCCGTTGCAGGGGTCATCCTCAAGGTTCATCTTAAAAAATCAACTGCTGGTTGGGTTTGACGTTTCCTTGCTGTTAAACTGAATAAATAATATCTTTAGGAAGACGTGCGTCGGTTAACGAGGCTGACATAGGACATAGTTTTCTTATATATTTAAAAAAAAAACATAAACAACCCGCTGCAACGGCGATTGAAATATCGGAGCAAAAAAAATTTTTTCACACATGGCTCTATCCTAAAATTATAATTCCAGTCATAAAAAAAAACTATATTATTTGATTCTATTCTAGTTCCGTTCTATTCCCGCAAGAAAAAAAGTTGTACAATTATATATTTTTATTTTTGATTATGACACATTGTAGAACTCAAAAAAAGTCTTGTGACGCTAAGAATATTGAGCGATGGGGAAGATGGTCACAGCTGGTTAACAACTAACGTCTTACTCTAATCCTGAGAACATAGACGTAAGGTTGGTTCAAAAGGACTTTATACTGTTATTACTGCTCCTCTGAACTGTATTAATTCCAGCACCCATCAACAACGGTCAGAGTCATCTTAAAATAGCTGATCATTCAGAAACTGATAATTTATGTCTACAAAAGTAGTAGTATTTACAAAATTTGGTAAGTTATTAACATCCCTTCTGTTAAGAAAGAACTTCACGTCACCGAGATTGTTATTAGGACACGTGGTGGACAGATGAGGGCAGATGAGTAACACATAGACTTTTAAGGAAGCGCATATATTTTTAATAAACTTGAAAAACTTTTGGCCCGGGGTGGAGCGTTTACTTTCAGACCCTGGCCGGATCACAACACGCAACTCGTAGATGTTGGCGCACAACTATATTGGCCACCGGGCACCCGTGATTGGTGACACTCAGCACCACAAGTGGCGATCTACAAAAATGGTGCCCCCATGCCGAATACCAATGACACACCCGAGATCGGACTTCTCAAAAACCAATATGGTGACACATACATGTCCGACAAGCGAAGACAAAGAAGACACGAAAGATTGTTTATCGAGGTTTTTGGTTTTCTTCACAGCATGTAAGGGCTATATAGATCTGATATCATCATTAAGGTAAAAAATAATTAAGTTTCTTTCTTCGTACAAATTGGATCTTGAAAAACGTATAAATATACTCTTGCAATTTTTCCAACTCGTACACAAACGCAACACATTTTTCCCGCCTAAAGTATCCAGCCGTCTTAACTAAGCATCATACAGTATACTAATTTTTACCAGTTATTTTCTTCTACACACGCTTTCTGCAAAAAATGGCTAGAGAAAACAAGTAAAAACAAAGTTCCATCGTAAATTGAATAATCAACAAAAACTTTGAAGTCAAGAAATAATCCGTTGATATATTGCCATTAATTTTTCATTTTGATGTCAATTTTATTTATTTTTATTATTGCTGAACCTCAGATCGTATGACACACGACTATTTGCCCGTGTATTTATTTAAGGTGGTTGTATTTTTTATTCGATAACATAAATTACGACCTGAGTCTGCGATCGACATTTATTTTCGGTTGAAAAACTTGCCGAACGCAATTTCACATCTATAAATATTCAATGTTCCCAAGATTTTCAGATACGATGCACGTGATTTATGATAAATTAAAGCGGCCATATTTATCGATTCGCAAAAATTATTATATTTATTTTATTTGCATAATTTTTGTATTTCTTTTTAATTTAAACACATACAGGAGACTACTGATAGATGGTGATAGTGATTATGATTTTTTTTCATCTGTGGATCCTATGATACATACCATTTTACATATGGATAAGCGCTGCTTGTGAAGTGTTAATCTGCCAACATCATAGACTGCAGCCCGACATTCACGCACCATTATTATTATTACAGGAATTTACTTTGAATGGGTTGTCTTCACGGGATGATTTTCGTCTCCCACCAATCATTTATTTGAATAAATAGCCTATGATTGGCATTTTACGGGTGAAAGATCAAATCACAACAACCGAGGATGTTGTAGAGCTAAGAAATCGATTAAAAAACTTTTTTTTAATCTCCGTCGGGGATCGAATCCACTCATTACATTTGCCAAAAAAACGCTTTAACCACTGAACTATACCCGCTGGATATAATGTTCTTGCACTATAATAGAATTACTTTAAATCTTGGAAACATATAAAGTTCCATACGCCCTCTAGGACAGTATGCCGAGGACTTAAATAGGCGGCAGCTGAAGTATTCGTGGCATATTTTTGGATGATTTGTTAAATCGATTATTTTAAAGAGATCCGATGATTAACCCAACACTTCAGAGGTTTGGATCATTTGTTTCTAAAAATTGTCTTTACCCAACAATTCATACAGATACTAATTTGCAGTAATCACCATCGTATATAACATTTATTTCATCAATAAGTCAGCAAAAAATAAATGGTGTACCGTAGATTACATCTTCAGTATTTTATTAAATATTAAAACGTATTATTTTCCATTAATTTTAATTAACAAAATAAAAATATTTAGTTTTGATTCACATTTATTTTCAGCGATCACATGTTTCGGCCTCCCTAGAGACCATCTTCAATAATTATTAATTATTGAATTTATGTGAATCAAAACTTAAATTTTTTATTTTGTTGAGTTTTCAATAAAAATTAATTTAAAATTATAATTTTTAGTTTCACCATGTATTGTCAGTTGATAACCTTAATGTTATTATTTTCCACTCAAAAAATCTGAAGTATACTTCAGTTCATTTTTTTTTCTTGAATTTGTTTTTTTTCCATATCTACTCCGTTCAATGCATCGACATAGAATGTTAGAGTGAAATATTTTGTAATCTATGCCATCAATCATCGGCTTATAACAAAAAGCTGCCGTAGACAGGATCTTGAAACTATCCATCGACCTCTCTATTTAACATTCTGACCTCAGCTCTAGAGCTTTGGAAGCTTCAGACACCGGATCCCCAATGCCTCCAATCAGAATTGATGTACAAATTTATTCCCTCTTCTAGCTTTTCCGAGACCCGTGAAGGGTCGCCCCTCAGTTATCAATAACCTTTTTTCACTCACTTACCTCCATTTTTTACATTTATTTCCTCAATATCCGCACTTTTTCACGTTCAATATACTTGCCCAAAAATAGCCAGTTTGTTTTGTTTCGTTTGAAGAAAATAGGTAAAGCCTCACATAAAGACTAAATGCTACATGATTCGAGTCCTTTCTTTTTAGCCTCACCATTTCCGACCATCTGAGGTCAGCTCTCCTTTTGCACATTCGTCATGTCTGTCTGTCCTGCGTTTCATTCTCGGTCCAGCCCAGAGATTTCAGATTCTTGTCTACAGTTGCAGTACAGGTTGCCTGTGGTCTTCCAGGTCTTCTCCTACTACTGCATGATTCAGGTCCATCCAGCTAATTATCCGTTCACAAAAATTATACTTTGAATACTATAGATGTCTTTACAAATCCCCGAGCTTCCGCTCTGAAGGGTGTGCAAAGTTTTTTTTATGTAAGCACATACAGGAGAGTACCAACAGAAAATGATAATCATATAAATGTCTCATCTGTGGACTCGATGACGCTTGCTAATTTACATATAACTAAGCGCTGCATGTGGAGTGTTCATCCACCAACGTTATAGACTACAGCCCGACATTCACGGGCAATCATCATCCAGTCATTACAGGAAATCACTACGAATGAGTGGTGTACACGACAAAACTTTTGTTAACCATATTTTTTGATTAAAAGGCTATAAGTGGCATTGTTTATGGTGAGGGATCAAATTCACAATAGCCGAGGGTACATTTAGATGCAAGAAATCTATTAAAAAAAATCTCGGTCGGCGATCGAACCCGTGGACAAGTGGACTTTCGGGTGCAGACGTATCTTAGGACAATAATGGAGAGTGATAACTGACAGATCTGAGCGTTGTAGGCAATTTTAGGTGACCATAGGTTCAGATATGGAACAAATATGTGAAGATTATTCTTTCTTAATACGTTTTATATCAATTTCAGTACATTTTTACAATTTCTTATGGTTTTATATTATGTACGTAAAAACCTTTATTCGTAACGCAAATATTTTTTTCTCTTTGTTATTTCCCCAATTATTACAATGACTACCGCAATTGTAGTATATGTGAGACATGCATTACGTTGATAAATAACAAATCAGATTTTTTAAAGAATTTTAATAATTAGCCCTACAATCTTGAGCACATTTAGCCTTAAGAGGTGGTTCAACACAACCAATAAAACGTGATATTATACGGTAATCCAATCAAATAAGCTCTTTGCCTAACTTTGTTTTAGTTCAGTTATCTGACGAAAAGAATTGCGTCAGCATTGTATGGTCGATGAATCAATTTAATTTTCCTAGAACCGATATTTTTTTTAATATCCGTTTTTGAAAAACGGGCAATATTGACGCATTAAAAAAGTGCTCTAGTTTAAAAATAGAACGAATAAAAAATACAAATTATTACTACGAGGAAGGACGTTCTTTCCCGAGCCACGAGAGATAAGATTACCAATTTAAGTAGCTTTGATAGAAAGCCATTGTATCATCTCGACCTTGACCTTAAAAAATAAATTAAAACGGATATACGGGCATAGTACGCGTGTTTCCCTTTGTACTCTAACGTGAATTGTATTAAAGTACAGTGTGTATGCAAAGTATTAGAAACCCAAAAAATAAAAATGTTTTTTATGATATTCATGACTAAATTTTTCTAGGGCAACTTTGGCATTAAATAGCAACAAATCGATACAAAGAATGGAATTCTTATATGTACTCGTGCAGGAGATCTCTTAATATAATTATTTTTATTATTTATTTATTATTATTATAAATATTATATATTTGGAATACAGAGTGTAAAAGTTTTTATTGTTATTGATAATATAATAAAATCGTTTTCTCTAAAAAGACATTATTCAATCGCGTGGTGGCAGGAAGAGGAGTAGATTTACAACACAAGACTTTTTCTGGAGCAAATTCATATATAAATTTCGATAACTTTACAAACTTCTGGCCCAGACCTTATCACAGCATTCAGGCCGGGCCAATCTCAATCGGACACTCGTCACAGTCGGGCGACAACTGACTGGCTGCGCGCAGTGGTCGTTCACACCCAGCGCCGCAAGTGGCGATCTCTGTTACTTACGTCACTCCCGTGACCGAACTTGTCCAAAATGCCAATATGGTGATACATACATGTACGACAAGCGAACAGAAATAAGAGACGAAAGATTGTATATTGAGGTTTTCGGTACCAGTCAGCAAGGGCTATATCATGGTGATGTCAATTGTTTGAAAAATACATATATTAAAAAGTATGAAGCGTCTTCAATATTACGGTTGCATTTAGTATGTGTTTAAGACAATTTTTAATGCAATGTTTGTAGCATTCACTTTGAGATCCATTTAAAACAATAAGTAGTGGATGCTACCCAACGAATAGGCACACTCAAGTGGCAATGGGCAGGACATATCTGTCGAAGAGACGACGGTCGAAGGGGAAGAAAAGTACTGGAATGGCGCCCAAGAACTGGCAAACGAAGCATTGGCCGACGCCCTACAAGATGGACTGAGGATATAAGAAGAATAGCGGGAGTGACCTGGATGGGGAAGGCGGAGAATCGAAGAGGATGGAGACTCATGCGGGAGGCCTACGTTTAACAGTGGACGGACATAGGCTGATGATGATGAAAAACTATAAATATTTATTTACTTACCTTGTGTTAACATGGATCACGTTTAGTATGACTTCTATTTTGAGACTGCAGTTTCGGATAACTCGTAGCCTTCTTCAATCGGTCACTGACAAGAGTCAGTGGAGCTCACTTGAACTCTCTGCACCATTAGCGCACGTGTTGTACGCTCATAAATTTGTCTCCATAGATTTCGCAAAGCTGAGAATGGATTTCTACCGGTGCAATGTTTTTTGCAGACAGGAAACGGATCACCGAGCGCAGCGCATACCTGGCGCGTGAAGCGAGGAGGAGATCCATCACGTACGACTGCCAAGCTAAGACGGAGCTCCGCAGGCAGCTCGCTAGGGAAGGAATTTGGAGTGGGGGAACCAAGGTAAACTACAGAATCGTGGGATCTACCATAACAGCGCTTTTCAGGACTATAACTCCATGTGAACTTTATTTTACGGATAACCCTCGTACTTGAAGCGACCTTTAGACGCGACCATATATGGCACATACAAAATAAACATTAATGGATAAAAATTGTCAAAGAAATTGGTCAAATTGATAAAACAAAAGTCCGCCACAGTATTTCGGAGATTTTCAGTGGATTTTCAAGTATGTATCTACTTGGTTTCTATGTCAAAAACAAGTTAAGCAGACCAGGAGATTGCGATGCATGTCGAGCTATCGGGTAGGGTTACGTACGACCTATGCAAGGTCGTAATATGTTGCGATAGTCAAAGCGGGTTCAAAGTTTCTAGCCGTTAAGTGTCGCGGTGTTCAACGCGCACCTGAAAATAAAAGTCTTAAAATATTTTAACCATATACATCATTTTTGCGTCCAGTAAATAAAACTATTTTATTTCATTTGACAACGAAAAATTTCGTAGAAGTCTGCAATTATAATATAATTAAAGAACTGAAGTGTATGAAATTTCTAAGTCAGCCACTCCGCAGTATTTAACTATTCATGTTTTAAATTATAGTAAGATTTTACATTCATGGATGGGAAAAAATGCATTCAAATTTTTTTCTGATTAGTTTACTATAAGTAATGTAATTTGAAATACAAAGTTTTATATGATTTCAGCGCAAAATTTTATGTCACACGATTAACAGTCAAGTTAAAAACTGTAAATCTAAACAATATTTTTTTCTATAAATTTTCATCGATAGATAATTTTTGGTGGAGTTCAATAAAAAATCAAAAATTAAAAATATACACTAATTACTCCACAATTAAGGCTTTTCCACATTTTTAGACAATGGTGACGAAGTTGTTGCTGAAATAATAAATTATTTTATTTACTATGTTTATATAACAATGGAAACTTATGGTATGCACAATAATCTGACCTAACCTAACTTTTTTTATTATTTAAACAGGAGGAGAGAATATTTATAGACAATCTTCGAATAAGCAATCGAAGAGAGTGTTGGATTCTCACCGAACTCTCCCCCTTGTGTCCTCCCTTTTCCCTGCCAGCGTTGGTTATAGAGTGAATTACTGCAGCAGAGTAAGACCTAACCTAACCTAACCTAACCTAACTTTAAAGCGCCCCAACCAACGATTCGCTGTGTTTCTAGGCGATCAACTACACGACTACAATCCACAATTAAGTTTGGTAAATTGTTTTTGGTTTATGGTAATAACTTATTTTAAATAATCTCTTGTAGTTGTAAGATTCTTGTGACACACTGTGTATTTGAAAAATAAAATTACACCGGAAAAAATGTGGGTGGTTTTCATTTCCATATCGCGTTACGTCCGGCTCGCTGGTTCTGTATGGGCTGGCCATCGACGGGGAAGATGAATGTGTTGAAGAACTGACCTACATATATGTGTCAATGGAGAAAGGTGAAGGGAAAGGCAGCCAAAAGAGATGGAAAAAGTCCACTCTCCATGGAATAACAATGCATTGGTAACCACCATCAATTTGCAATAAATCGGAATATTCGATTAAAAAATATCAATTAAAACTATGTTTTGTTATAAAAAAACTTGATGGTTTCTTAGAATATTTTTCAAAATTCAATAAATCAAACGAAGTCAACGGAAATACGATCTTTAATGCCATTTTTCTCATTAATTTAAAAATAATATAAATTACGAACATAAATTATAACTAAATAATACAACACTTCAGCACATAAAAAATCATAAAATTTGTAAGACCTTCATCCGGAACCGAGATCGTGGTTCCGGAATTACGGCGTCAGCTTAAATGATGACGCCAGAATACCAAGGTTCCGGCACTTAGGATAAGTCAAAAGACCGGAGTTGAATTTGCACTGATTTATTTAATAACATATCCCTATTTATATCTTAACATACAACATGAGAAAGCATTATGTATTTTATAAAATTGATATTAATAAATTGATTTTCATACACCGCAAATTCCTCGATACCTGTCGTTTTTAAACCTCGATCCCTCGAGTGGCAGAATATTGGGATGGTCAATGCTCCATGTCGATGAGTAAGGATTCTTTATTTTATAAAATTATTATTAATAAATTGATTTTCATACAACGCAAATTCTTCGATACCTGTCGTTTTGGAACTTGATCACTGCAATTTACATAGAGTGGCAGAAAATTGAGATGGTCAATACCCAATGTCGTACCCGACTGTATGAATCAACAAATTCAAGCTAAGATACTTAATTTGATTATAATTGAGCAATTCATACTTTAAAGAATTTTAGATGTTTTATGTAAAACATATTTTCAAAACATAAATATTTATTATACTTGACAGTAATAAGTATAATAATAAAAAAACGTGATTGATTCGATGCACTTGAAGCCTGAAAAAATTAATCATTTGGGGTGGCAGAATAAGATACGAGATTTTATGAAAAATATGATGGAAATACAAGAACACTGTTTGGAGGAGATACATGATTCTAAACAGCAATCGGAGCAGATAACTAAGGATTGGAAATTCCATGACCTATTGATTCAATAAACTATGAGGTTATGCCACAACAAAGAAAGAGTAAGCCAATAGAGCTGTATTGTGAGTTATGAAAGCAAACGCTTACGTAGAGTATTACAATAAATATGGATTACTTTTGTTAAAAAAACGAGGTAGAAATTTCGATAAGATAGTCTTTCATGTTACAGTTGTTACGATATTGAGATTATACTTGGCTGGGATATGTCATAAAATGATGTAAAAGGTAATAAAAATAATTGAAATTTGTATTCTTCACATTCTCAAGGTCTTGCAAGACCATTGGAAACTATAAATAAAACGTATTAAGAAATAAAAATCTTTTCCAGAGTTCTGTAGTGATCAATAGCTAAAAATCGAATGCGGATATGGAATGATGATTATAATGATGTACTTAATCATCAGCCTGTATCCGTCCACTGTTGAACGCAAGCCTCCCGCATGAGTCTCCATCTTCTTCGAGCCTTCCGCATCCAGGTCAATCCAGCTATTCTTTTTATGTCGTCAGTTCATCTTGCAGGGGGACAGCCAATGCTTTTTTTGCCAGTTCCTGGGCGCCATTCCAATACTTTTCTTCCCAATCAACCATCGTGTCTTCGACAGATATATCATGCTCTATTAATATTCATATTTCTTAGACTTTTGACACTTTTTCCATTAGCGGAATACAAAGAGAGGTTGTAAACAACTATACCTATCTTGGGCTAGTAATACAACTAGGACGAAGTAACTATAGTATAATAATAAGTGGCGTATACAACTGAGATGAGTTTAACCAATGCATCCTTCCTGTATTAACTAATGGCGCAGAGACGTGGAATCCAAAAGCAGGTCTAACCCATAATATAAAGGTCACCCAGCGTGCTATAGAAAGATCCATGCACGGAGTGTCGCTAAAATATAGAATCCGTAACGTGGAAATACGCAGCAGAACTCAAGTAGTAGATGCTACCCAACGAATAGGCACACCCAAGTGGCAATGATGTACTTAATCTGTCTAAATATAGTAATATGTATGTTTTCAGGCTCAGAGTTTTGCGGGTCTTGCAAAAACCGATGAAAGCCTTTCGAACCGAACCGCCCGCCGACCGAATAGGGCGAGGAGAGAGATTAATTATAACAGGAAATTACAAAAAAGGCCGAACTAAACAATCCACTTTTCCCGGTAATGCCTTCAAAGTTTCAGGTTTCAGGGGCGTCCAACGGCTGACTGAAAAATTTCCTTTGTTGCCTTTAATGGTCGCTGAAATGATAATTTCATTCAGCTGAAATTATTCAAATTTTGTTGTGTTACGGATTGTGTTTTGGCATATTTTTATTGCTTAAAATTGTAATTTGTACATTTTTAACACAAAATTAGGTTAATATATTTTTTTCACATGCAATTATTACATATTTTTTTATTTTAAGCATTCACTTTGAGATCCATTATCAATTATAAATATGGTTTTATTTACCTTGTTTTTACATGGATCATGGATGATTAGTTCAAAGAGACTGCAATTTCTACTAACTCGAAGCCTTTCTCAATCCATCATTTGTCAAGAGAAACTCTTACGAGTTAATCGAAACTGCAGTCTCCTAATTGAGAACTTAACTTACGTGATCAATATTTATAACAATTAGTACAACTTAGTTAAAAAAAAATGGATAAGTAATTTTTATATAGTTTTTACCAGGTTGCTTGAAAAGTTGTATGTTTTCTAGGTCTTAACTATTGACAATTGTCTTAAAAGGTAGTTCATACCTTATTATGCAGAGAAATACTACTAATTGAAAATTCGCTGCAAACTTATAGATGTTTGACTAAATAACATAAAATAATTTAGCACAAGTTAAGTTGAGTAAAAAAAGGATGTATGATTTTATGAATGTAAAGTTGTTAGCCATTTTTTAAGACCACAAATTATCAGTCATATTTTAATTCAAAACTTGAATGGGTAACCGCTTTTTGCTTAAAGTGTGACGTAGGTGCGTGTTGAACCACTTATTATAATCAAATGGTCTAGATTCTAGAAATGTCAGTCTGAGTTTTTGATCTCCTTGTAAATCTTGATAGACAAACACTGAAATGTCACTTGGACAATACAGTAGCCATCTTTTCAAGTTTACGGGTTCACGACCTGCAGGACATTAGTAACCATATATGTTATAAGATGTGTCTTTAGATACAGATATGTGATAAGAAGACAATGGGAGCATATAAAACTGATAAGGCACAATTTTTAGTGATATGGAAAGAGACAGATCTTAAGAAAGTTTCTTAATGTTTTTTTTTATTAAAATGACTCTTTTATCACTGCCTTAAACTAAAAACTACTGTTTATATCAAGTAAAAACTGTCACACTGCTATACTATTTTGCCGTTACATCTTTCAAGTCATCGCAAAGTGATATTTTGTGCATATATTTCAATTTATTTCTCAACATTCAAGGTAAGTGCGTATTGAAAAAGTACAGATTTTTCAACATATATTGCCAGGGAAAGCTCTGGTTTCAGGAAATATTTTCTGAAAATATCTTCGGTTTTCAATAAAAACAAGGTCGTTTTTTTCAGGCGGACTCTAGTAGTATTTCATATTGATATGGGTTCGAGGGTTATTTCACTTAGGTTATGGATACTTGAAAAATGGCAACCGTATGTAAACAAAATATTATCGACGTTTTTTTTATAATAATTTATTTATGACCGAAATAAACCACTCGGAGAAAAACAAACGCTTTATAATTATTGACCGTATAAATGTTAAACAAACAAAAAATAAGAGCAAAATAAAGGGCTGATATTTAATTATTTTTTAATTTTTATTAGAATATTATTTTATTATTTCAATATTCTAATCTACTTTTATAGATCATTGACTATATTACAATATTATTATTACTTAAATATACATATACTATACATAAAATTCTTTTTTCAACGCGTCAATCCAAGCACAAAAATAACGGCAGAAGCGGGATGCGAACCGCGGACCTTGGAAACCAACTACGCCCAGGTATTCATACCGCTCGGCGAATCGCGCCATTGCTATGCCCAGACTGACATGCGGTGAAACTAGTATTTATTAATACTATAAAATATAATACTATATAATATAAATACTAGTTTCACCGCATGTCAGTCTGGGCATAGCAATGGCACGATTCGCCGAGCGGTATGAATACCTGGGCATAGTTGGTTTCCAAGGTCCGCGGTTCACATCCCGCTTCTGCCGTTATTTTTGTGCTTGGATTGACGCGTTGAAAAAAGAATTTTATGTATAGTATATGTATATTTAAGTAATAAGCTTATATTTATTTTAAGAACTTGTTTGCGAATTGCGAATTAAGAACGTGTTTGCGAACAATTGTGATTTTTTCAATTCACAATTGAATCATAAAATATTTTTGTAACCAAAATACTAGTACAACACAGCCATAATCCTAAAAGATTGCAATAAAACCAAACATTTATACTTATGCTAAGAGCATCAAGAGTAGCATTATTTAAGTAATAATATCTTGGCGTAGAGATGGTAAATGTAAGCCGAATTGCATACAATACTTTTAAGCAGGAGTAATTATTAAAATGTTCATGTCGAATGATACTTGAATCCCTCACAAACTGTATAAAAAATTTAAGGTGTTATGAGGTCAGTTCTACAAGAAACGTAAAATGTATGTTTTGATGTTTATTACGATAGATAGGATCGAGAATAGTGGAGATTGAGATGCATGTTTTTTTGCTGCGAAATAATCCATGGATTGATACTACGAAGAAGATAATAGACATATGATCATTAAATAAAATAATAATTAGTCATTTCTATACGTTTTATGATACTTCATATTATTATAATATAATAAATCTTCTTTTGATATTTTTAGTTTCAATGCAAAAAATATGCCTTTTTATTGTCTAAAATCACCCTTAGAACTAAAAAAGGACTTATTTTGTTTATGAATAATATAATTAAATTATAATTATGAAATTTTATTTAAACTTTTTAATCAGTTTTTAATTAATGTAGAAAAAAAATGCTTTCAAATTCAACAAGTGCATACATACATTACTAGGAATGTATTACTTTTAACTTTTTAGTTTTTGAAAAAACTTGCTTCAGAATCTGGTTTATATAAATTATACGTACGAGCATACCTTTAAGATACATAACAAGCTATTATAGATTAAAAAAAATATATATAAAGAGTTCTAAATGATAAAATTGACATATATTCAAATATAGTTAATAAGTGACTGTTAACGAATTTTTTAAAGCTCTTGACTATGTCATTTTTTCATTTATCACAATAAAAGAAAATCTTACTTTTTCGCATTTCAGCGAAGTCACAGTTATTTTCTTCCGGTTTTTTCGCCGTAAATAAAAAAGGGGTCGTTTCTAACCTCAGCCCCCGGTTATAAATATTTGATTTTATGACAATGCGGCCTCGCGTGATAAATCAGTGCTTGGTACACGTGGTCTGTGTGCGTAGGTGTAGGGTGGACTGCGTACTGTAATAAACGACACGTGCCAAGTGGACGCTTGATGCGCTGCTGCAAGAAGTAACGTCAAGTTGGTCAGCCTCTTAGAACCGAGCGATGCAGGCCTTGAAAGTTTATAGTTTATCATACAAATTGACGCAAAGAAGACCCAGTTGTTGTGCAATTCACCCTGTTGATATTAGGTATTATAAAGGCATTCTGTCTATTGAAATAGTCGAAAGTTCGAGATATCTCGGTGTATATGGCACTGAGATTAGTGATCCACAACCGACACACACGTCTAACACTTGCCGAACATCCATACATGGTAAATGTGTGTCGTAACAGATAAATATACTCTTGTAATCTCCCCAACCCACACACAAACACTAATACAACACACGTTTCCCGCATGCAGCGTCCAGCCTCCCTGGATGAGCATCTTAGTATGCACTGGTTTTACTGGCTGTGCTCTCCTAACATAAATCGATTACATAAAAAAAGCGAATATCGTAGAAACAAGAAAAAGCATATTCATACGCAAACGTAAATGTGTTGAGTATTTATTTGTTTTATGCTTTGGTCCAAGTTTGTAAAAGATTATTCAATAAAATACACCGAATAACCAGAGCATTACAATAAACATATAATTTATTAATTGTATAATATTTTTATACAATAATACAAATCTTTTTTGTACTTTTCACCTTCAGAAGCTTAAGATATCCATAAAATGAATCATTACATTTTTATTGTTCTGAATATAACAAAAAGGTCCTCGGTACTTACTCCGGACCATCTTTGTATGACGGGTCTGTAACTGCCTTCCACTAAATAACGTAACCCTCCAGTAGTTTGTTATAAATATTTGATTTTATGAGAACGCGGGACTACGTTATAAATCCAGAGCATGGCGACCAACCGACTGAAACCAAACCGCCTACTGAAACCTGGAAATTATCTCAATTTCAAAAAGGCAACTCTTTCCATTTTTATTTGTTTTTTGACATATTTTTGTTTGGAAAATATAAAGTTGAAAATGAAAACTCATTCGGATGAAATAGTGACAATGATATATCGATGATGATTATATATTTCATTTATATATTTGTTCCATAATATATTCAACGAAACTACGAAAATGAACTAAGACGTTGGTTTAGTTGACAAAATAACTTTTTTACTAGAAATTTGATTAGTTGAGTAACACAAAGACTTTTTCAGAAGCACATTGATCTCAATCTATCTAGATTGAAATTACAAATTGACAATCTTTCGGTCTAAGGGGGAGCTTATTCTTTCAGGCCCCGGACGGAACACATCTCGCTACTGTTTGCAGTCGGGGGACAACTGGCGACTTGCCGCTAATTACTGTTAATGAGAGACAGCCCATCGTTGCAAGTGGCCATCTACAGAACTAGTCCTGTTAACGGCTAGGAGGACAAATAAACAAAAAAACTATAACTTTTGACTTCTTGCTGCGTGAATGAAAACTTCGTGTCATGAGCAAAAATATGTGACGAAAGATATTATAACAAGGCTTTTCGAAACCAATCTGCGAAGGTTAATCAAGCTGATATCAGTATAAAGAACAAAAAATTAAGTATGCAAGCATAATAATTGGACATGTAACATTTTTATGTCGCTTGATCCCAGTTACCTGGCGCCTGTATAAGCTGGCGAACATATTTTTTCATAACACTGATTTGTTTTTGCTTTCGCGGAGTTACCCCTTGCGGATTACTTGTTTAGGGAACTATTCTCGCGTGGGTGTTTCAACTTTTACACATCAGCAGTCCCGCATTTGCTCACATTTTTGAGGATGATATTTCAGGTAGAACAGCTTTAATCAAAATTAGTGTACACGTAAGTGTAAAGATTTATATATTTTTAAATTATTTTATTATATACTGGAATTTACATTGAATTTTGTTTTACAATCCATGGAAGTATTGACCGTAAAAATCATCTCTAAGAATCACATCCGGCCCTGAAAATGAGAGACTCCAACTCTGGCAACAAATCGCACCAGAGGATTTCATTACTCCAAAGGAAGGCCTCCCAACTGGCAAGAGCCTTGACTGGCCGACCTGGAAATCCCTATTCAGATTAAGAACCGGAGTTGGTAGAACAAAGGACAACCTCGAGCGGTGGGGAATTCTTCGGCAGGGAGAGACACTATTGTGTGACTGTGGAGACCTGCAGACCGCCTCACACCTACGATGCTGCACATCTCAGAACCTAATGCTGGGCAACACACGAGCTATCGATGTTGCCAGATATTGGGAAAAAATAATCTGACGTCGCTGACACGAAGAAGAAGAAGATCTCTAAGAAAATGCACATATCCACTCAAAAATCTACGCATTTACCATTTTTTCCGTTTTATAAAACGAAGTTAGTTGACTTTGATATTAAATAATACTCGTATAAAGAAGGTTGGTTCTACGTTGTTAATAACTGGCCCTGACATAAGCTCATACGCACAAGCTCAAAACGTCTAATACAAAGATTATTACTATTACTTTCTGAATACTATTGTACATACGTGACGTCATAAACATCGCCAACAGTTCATGTTATAAAGTAACCATAGCTTTTTTTAATAATTTGTAATTTCAACACTTTGCTCATAATATTTCGTTTGATTATTAGGATACAATTTTTAATTACTACTACTGTTCCGGAACCGAGATTGCGGTCCCGAAATTACAGTGTCAGCTAAATGGTGTCGCCGGAATACCAAGGTTCCGGCACTGAAGATAAGTCCAAAGACCGGAGTTGAATTGGTTTTGATTTGTTTGATAACATATCCCCTTTTATATCTTAGCGCACAACCTGAGTAAGCATTCTGTATATCATAAAAAATATTAATAATTGATTTTAATACATCGCAAATTCCTCGATACCTGTCGTTCTTGGACCTTGATACCTTCAATTCACATAGAGTGGCAGAATATTTCGATAGCCAATGGTCCATGTCGATGAGTAGGCATTCTTTTTTTTATAAAATTCAAATTAATAAATTAATTTTCAAACTCAGCAAAATCCTAGATACCTGTTGTTTTGGACCTCGATCCCTTTAATTTACATAGAGTGGCAAAATATTGTGATGGTCATTGCCCTGTATCGTACCCAACTGTATGAATTGACAACTTCAAGCTAAGATAGAGAATTTGAAGACTTTTTGATGTTCCATATATAATAATTATGTTTTAATAACGTTTTGAAAAAATACTATTTTTCTAAGCAAATAGAGCATATGGACATTAAATATATAATACTGTATAAAAAGATTTTTTTTTTGAATGACCACATTTTGTAGTAATTCGTTTATCGCCTATATTTTATTTAAAATATTTTTATATTTATTATATTTAAAAAAATTCCAAAATCAATATTTTTCTTTTTCTCATCGGGTATAAATTATTTGAAGAACGACATGTTTTATATAATTGTATTTATCTTTGGAACTGAAACGATCAATTTGCACAGATTCAAAAAATAAAGACGAATTAAATTCATGGTTGACGGTTTTTGAATTAATCACGACTCTCATTAAAAAAATCTATAATCAAATACACAGGTAGCTGGCGAATTTATTTTACATTTTCGATAAAATTATTATTGTCCTAAAAAGAGGATATCTCCATTTATTTCATTACTTCTTTATAATAAACCCAACACCCACTGTTCGTGTTACTTAGAAAAAGTCTGACTAGTGACTAATCTAGCGAGTCACACTGCACCCAAGAGTCAATAAATCTGAACAACGCTACTTAAAAGCAGAATAAAAT
This sequence comes from Glossosoma conforme, assembly GCA_022606575.1. NCBI lineage: Eukaryota > Metazoa > Arthropoda > Insecta > Trichoptera > Glossosomatidae > Glossosoma > Glossosoma conforme. The sequence continues at coordinate 782,696 of JAGTXR010000058.1, read as the reverse complement.
ATATAAACAAATTATTGCCATCCTCCTTTCAAGTAAGTTATTGAATTAAGTGGTGGCAGGATGAGGAGTAGATTAACAACAAATACTTTTTCTGAAGCACATTGACATATATATTTCGATTACCTTAAAAATTTCTGGCTGGCTATAGACACAGCATTCAGGCCGGGCCAATCACAACACGACCTCGCCGCCGTCAGCACAATACGCAAGTGGCGATCTATATAACTATTTCTCCTAACGGCATTACAAAATGACAACACATGCGTGTCCGATGAGCAAACTAAAATAAGAGACGAAAGATTGTATTATGAGGTTTTCGGTACCAGTCAGCAAGGGCTATATCATGCTGATGTCAGTAATTATTATAAAATGAAACGATAGTTCAGAGTTAGCTCTTGGGCTCATAGTGTTCAAGGAAATTTTTAAATTTACACATAAAGTGGAGATAAAGTTTTATAGAATTAGAAAAATATTTTTCTCATTAGGGGTGGGATAGGATAAGAAAAAGAGATGAAGTCATGCTGAACGTCCGTTCAGAAGTGATAACATACAATTATTATATAATAATATTAAATTTTTCTTGGATTTGCTCCCTTTTATCTATAGAAGATTCAATCGGCCCGGTCACTGAGCGCTTCATTAGTGAGAAAAATTGAAAAAATGATTAAAACGTTCGATTCGGTACATAAGTTTCCAATTAGCTTCTTTCCAGTCGTGCGGAAGCTGCTCCAAATCCATCCTTTCGAATTATCGCTTCTCCGATGAAATATTTATGCCTCGAAAACGAACGAAATGGTAAACAATTTGATGGAAAGGCGGCTCCCGAGTAAAGGTTAATTCCGATGGATACAATTTGAATCAAAAGAAATTATCGGCTGATTCGAATAACTTTACGCAATGAAAAATGTCGAGGATTTTATAAATTAATTATTTTTAATTATAAAAAATCAATCGATAAACCAATACATTGTATCAAGGAACGTTAGAATAACGAGAAAATCTCTATGAAAGTATTACTTACGAGTATGTTACTAGTAGCATGTGAAGACTCTCATGGATTGGGAGTATTTTATTTTCTCCTAATATTTTGGTCCACATGATCCTAAACGATGTGCTTGAGGTATAATAACATCAACAAATACTTCCTTATTTTTAAAAAATATTTTTTATTTGAACACTTAAAGGAGAATACCGCATAGTAGAACCGAGTAGACAGATAGTAATTCTGAAGTATCATTTGTGGAATTCTATGACGTTTACCATGGTGCATATGGATTAGCGCTGCATGTGGAGTGTTAATCCGCTAATGTCATTTTAATTATTAGGCCATGACTGGCATTTTACGGGTGAGGGATCAAATTCAAACCAACCGGGCATATTTTATAGCTCAGATATCGTTTTTTTTTAATCTCCGTTGGGTCTGTCATCCGTTCGAATCCACGACCTTTGACTTGCAAAGCAAACGCTTTGACCATTGAGCTATTCCCGCTAGCAACATTCAAATCAACATTTTTTAAAAGTTAGTAAAATTTAATTTTTTTTAAGTTTCTAAATATACACATAGAATTAATTATACATCAATTTGTTTATACGCATCAGTTCATTCAGAAAAAATATCGGCAGACGCGGGGTTCGAACCACGAGCCTTGGAACCAACTTTTGCTCAATTCCTTACACCGTGCAGTTCACTCGACCATTTCTCTGCCCAAACGGATGCACGAAAGATGTTGTATTTATACAATTATTACTATCGTATAACGATAGATGTCTCTATAGTATATATTCAGAGAATGTACATTATTATTTTTTATTATTCAATCAGTCGACATGTTTTCACAAGCTTTTTATATTATTACTTTCCAGTTTAACTTTAAATTGTAAAAGAATTTTATGAAAATGAATAATTCATTACATTTTTAACAGTTTGCATAAAAATAATTTTAATGCATATTGTATACAAAAATATAACGCACGTCTGAAAAAATATTATAGGCTTCTTTGTAATAATGTAGTCTGAGGTTCTTGAATTGGTTTAAATATTTCAGCGGTGTTGTTTTTGTGGTTTTAAAAAAGACCATTCACCCGACGTTTTCACACATTAGAAAAGCCAGACGAGTTTTTTGGTCCAAAAGACTCTTGAGGCAACATATTAAGGCCTAAGAAACCGATAAAATAGAATACATACAATTTAGAATGACGTTTTTTCTTGTTGATCAGGTTGCAATTTATAAAATATTCACTTAGAAGAGCACAGAAAGGTTTTGCTTTGCAATTTATATATTGAAGATGGTCTCTGTAGACTCTAAACAACGCTCGTGAAAATAATGTTGAAAGGTTGCATGCAAATAATGAAGGTCATGCAAGACATTAAAAAATTTCTTTGTGAAATATTATTTACTGGACTAAGATTTTATATATATGCGAGGTAACATATTATCTGGGAGAGAATTTAAAGACGTATAAAGTGAGTTATATGCTAAGTGGATAATTCGATTGACTTAGATAAAAACATTTAAAAGGGGAAAGGTTTTATTTGGGTAATTTTTTTTTCATGTAAATATTAATTATTGAAAGGTGGTACATTATTTTAAAATAGTAGTTGTACTGACCTAACTTTTAGTGAAAAATACCATTGATAACCTAACCTAACCTCATTTAACCTTCCTGATACATTTTCGTTATTTTCAATATAAGGAAGTTACCAAAACACAAGATGTTTATTTATACTTGGACGTGTAAATGTAAAAAATCACAAATATATATAATCGTGTCAGAAACAACAAGGTCAGATCCTGTCTACCCAGAAGTGGGCGACGTTGGTGGCGTTACTCCTTGCCAACATCAGGTCTTCCAGGGAGGGAAGGTCTGACAGAGTCTGCTTCACGGCGCAGTCACATTCAGTCGGTCCACTGTAAAACTGCCAGGCTCTCATTTGTGTCCTCGTCTTGCATACTCCGGTCCGAAGTCTGTTAAGGGACCTCCATATATTCCACCCCTGGTTGTGTCCAGGGGCTTGGTCTTCTTTCAGAGCATTCCCCTCAGTTGCGCTTCTCCACATATTCAGCCGCAGGTTTATCTCAGGTATCACCAGTTCCGTTGTCAACTGTAGGAAACATCTTCTTAATTTGAGCCGTGTGGTTATCTTTTGATTCGCAAATAAAATAATACTGTTATTTGTATATTTGAAAAAACATTATTATGGCTTGCATCAAACTGGGTAAGTTATATTTAACACAGATATGTACGTGAAGTTTCCATACAGTATAAAAAGTAATCCTTAAACTAACTAAGTACTCGTAATTGGGGTTAAATGACATATACATCATTAATGTTGATAATCCATCCACTGTTGAACAAAGACTTAAAGGATAACTTTACACACTTATCGATTGACAGTTTGATGCATCCAACCGTATTCTTCTGATGTGTTTCTTACATATCAACCAATATTTAATTTTCAGTTCTTGAACGGCACTCAATTTTTTTTCATTGACTGTCACATCATGGCTATCTAAATAAACAAAGTGATGCATATGGATAAAATAAAAACTGATAAGTAACTAGTAATCTTGTCTTAAATTGGCTAAATATGTATTTTTATCGTACAAAAAACTCATACTTGCCTGAAAATATTGAATTTCAGTTACAGGCAGTGAATTATGCAATTATTTTATCAAAATTACGCCGCACAAAATCATACGCATTGTCCATCATTGACAAGGTTTTGAATAAATTATACGTTAAATCTCATAATAAATATCGTTGACGGTCCATAATTATGTGACTGTTTGTGCTTATAATCTAGATACTAATTCAATTGTTCAAGTAACAGAGCCAGTCGTTCGAGCATTGAATTCAAAAGCTTTGGTGAATTTCACTGTCACAAAAGCTTACAGTAAATTATGTCATTTGCATATTCACTTCTACAGGTATAGCAAAAGCTTTGAATTTACGTGTATATTATCGATAATACTTGACTGCTTGTATTGTGACTAATTCATTTACATATAATTATGGATTGATTTAAGGTTATTGGCATTTTCATTGAAATTTTATTTTAAAGGACTTCATTCTTGTGGAGATCATTTCATATTCGTAATGCTTTGTAAATTAATGAAGGTTTATATAAATATTAAATAACTGATACACATATAAATTCAAGCAAACCATATCTACGACTAATATGATATTTATCTCACCAATCAATAAAAAAAGGCAGACGCGGGGATTTGAATCACGGACCTCATAAGCAATACATAGTTCTTTTGCCAAACAAGACGACTATTGTCTACAAAAATTTTTACTTTTTGAGAAATTAAAACGTTTAATATAAAATATATTCTGTAATGTCTTAAGACTAGGGCTTTTAACCAATGCATCCTCCCTGTATTAACTTTTGGCGCAGAGACGTGGAAACTAACAGCTAGTCTAACCCATAAAATAAAGGTCACCCAGCGTGCTATGGAGAGATCCATGCTCGTAGTGTCGCTAAAAGATAGGATCCGAAACATGAATATCCGCAGAAGAACTCAAGTAGTGGAGGCTACCCAATGAATAGGTACACTCAAGTGGAAATGGGCAGAACATATCTGTCGAAGAGACGATGGTCGATGGGGAGAAAAAGTATTGAAGTGGCTTTCAAGAACTGGCAAACAAAGCAATGGCCGATCCATTGCGAGATAGACTGACGACATAATAAGAATAGCGCGGGTGGCCTGGATGCGGAAGGCAGAGGATCGAAGAGGATGGAGACTTATACGGGAGGCTTACATTCAACAGTGAACGTATACAGGCTGATGATAATGATATAAAATATTTTTTAATTTCATAGCGTTGAGTAAAAGAAAAGATTAAGGTGTACGACGTTAGTGATTCTAAACGATAAAATTAGAATGTGATGGCTATTAAGATCAATTGTTAAATTTCTACGTTATGAAAATGTAAGTAGTTGAAGGAAGTCTAAAATAATGAATATTTAAAAATTAAGATGTTTAATTTTCCAGAAATTACAATCCTTTTATACAATACTAATTATTAAAATTGTCAAAACAAACGAGTTAATAATAAAAACTGGATTAAATGTAACTTACTGAAAAAATAACAAATCATTATTTTCTTTTGTACATAAAGTATTTATTTAATTTAACGAAATTTCTATGAACTCGAATAAACGTATTTTTTTATTGTTTGTAATTTTTAGATTCCAAAATACCACATTATTTAATTATAAATACAAGCGACAGCAATATTCCACCGATTCTTAAACATTAAATAATAAATACTCGTTTTTTTCTAAGCGTTGTTATTCCTATTTAACTTTTGTTATATTGAAATCAATTACAAAAACAAGCTTTTGACGGTTATTTAACGTAAACGTTAAGCTCAAAAAAACTTTTCGTATTTGTAGGAATGAAAAACCTTTTAAAAATGGAAAACTCTACTATTATTTATTTAAATCGCCACACCAAAATAAAAACTCTGAATAACTTTATTAATGATTCCTTTATTTTAATCTACGAGTAAGGCATTCATATTTTACAAAAAGGACACTATACTTGATTAATTTTGAAATTGAAATAATGAAATGTACTAAAAATGTATTATTAATTTATATATACTTAAGACTTAATTCTATATATAGTGTCTTAAATTTCTATTTATATAATATTAGTATTTTATCAAAATCATGTAAATGTATAAAATGTGTATATGTAAAATTCTGTATAATTATATAAAACTTTAAAATAACATAGATGGATCCCACGCCACACACAAGATCTTATCTTTAAGTGGTGTGGTAAGCGAATCTAAAAAAAAAAAGAAAAAAAAAAAAAGATTGGAATGTAAATTACTGTGTAAAAATGTATCCTTTTATATTTGATTAAATAAAAAATAAAATTAAAAAAAACTTGTTCTGTATTAAAGTAACCAATTGAATTACATTGTTTTGATTGATTGTTAGCATTTTATTATTTTTTTTAACAAATGTTATAAATTGTGATTATTATATATTATAGTAGACTTACATAGTCAATTAATCGATAAAAGTTAGTATTCGGAAATACTGTGATGCTTGAGGCTAATAATGTAATTTTAAAAGTAATTTTAATTAAAAAATTAACATATTAAAAATATAGATTTTTTGGTTCACAATTTATTTTAAATGATTACATGTTTCGGCCTTCCTGAAGACCATCTTCAACAAATAATATAATATCTTTGTGCTAATAATGTAAGCACAGAAAGTAGAATACTTTCATTTTGGTTTCCCACCGATTTGATAAATTTGGCTAGAAAGCAATGTGACACCCATCGGACGTATTTATAGGCTTTGAAATTGAATAAAAATATTTTTAAATTTATCTATTAAAGCTCAAACTTGAGACACAAAATATTTTAAGATTTTTTTTTATTTATAAGCCGTACTTTCTGGAAACGCATATTTGCCATTGGTGCTAGTGGTCAAAACTGGAGTAAATATTATATTGATAATGTGGCTTTTGGGCTTAGCTGTGTGTGGCGAACTTCTTTAAGCCAATATTTGGACCACCATTGCAGGGATCTTCTTCAGGATTGATGATTTATTTAGTTGTGAGTTGGTTTATTCAGATTATCTTTTTACGAGCGTTATTAATTCAATCAAGCCGTGAAAACTAAGAAGTTATTAAAATATTATATTATTTTTGATTTTCAATTATTCAAAAACATATTGAAAAAGATTTGTGTTGACTGGCTAAATAAGTGAAAACAACATTAAAAGAAGCATAACTTCTGAAATAAATGTTAAATAAAATATATATTGAATCTGTTTTTTGAGTATTTGGCAAATAAACACTTCTGCTGTTGTGGCTTTTGGGTTGAGCCGTGTGTGGTGAACTTTTTTCAACCAATATTTCGACCGCCATTGCATTGAAATATTGGTTGAAAAAAGGTCACCACACTCAACTCAACCCAAAAACCACAACATCAAATCTGGCCGTCAAAACCTAAGAAGTTATTTAAACACTTCTGCTGATTACTAAAAATAAAAGGTCACAATAGACACGTATTTTGGAAGCCATTTATAGTTTTATGCCTCTTAAAAATAAATTGAATTTTAAAATCGTCAACGAGATTTAAGTAATTTGTTGTAGAGAAATACTTGATTTACATGTTTATTTTTAATATGAATGTAATATTATAAGCATAACAAAATATTAAAACTGTATTATGACTACAATTCAATTAGTATTTTTTTTTCATCTTATGAAATATTTTTTTAAAGAAAATGAATCAATTTTTGAAAAAATAATAAAACACTTTTGCTCGTGTGAAGGACAGTGTGTCAATATTGTAGACAAGTATATTTTGTGAGACAAAACGCATATAAATAAAAAAATGTTTACAATTTCTTCAAAAATATTTCTTACAAACAGTAAGGCCTTTATAAATTATGCCGTGTAATATTTGTTTTTTCAATTAGAATTAAAAATTAATGAAGCAGTCTTGCATAAAAAAAAAGTATTTTGTATCCCCTAATTCTAATTGATCGGCTTTAGCAATTAATTCATTAGTTATGAAAGAGAATAAAAAAGTCTGTCATAGCGATTGGTAAAATGAGTCACGATTTTGTTATTTCAAATCTTCCTTTATGTTGTCTCAAATTTTTATTTAAAAAATAATGTTATGTAAAATTATAAGCTACAAACATGTGCGTACTAAAATATTATTTTAGTATTTTTCATTTTTATTCTGTACTAATGCAGTCAAATAATAGGTTTTTAATATGCCTATGTAGAAATACTGGGGGATTTATGTTTTCTTAACTTATTACCGTCGTATAGAATATTTGGCGCTTATGCTGAGCTGAAAAGGGTTGCGGAGGACCGAGAGGAATGGAAATCGAGATGCAAGATTCTGTTGCTGCAAACCAATCCACCGGATTGATACCAGGAAGAAGAAGAATATTTATGTCGATTTGTTTGTAGATGCCATAGGAGAACATAATTTACTGTTATTTATCAAAACCCCTAGGTTCTCACTGTTCTGGAAGACCGTCAGAATTATTCATAGAATCTATTCGCTGGAGTTTTGGGAGGCAGATGAGGCATGAACCGTGGCGGCTGACAAAGCTTTACGGCAGCAGCTTGTTACGATCATGTGCCCTAGTTATAGGTGAGGCCATAGGTATGATGTATATATGATAACACTACCGGTATTGTTCCTATTTATCCACATTTTAAATGATAACCGGTTAACATCAAGGATATATATTTTTGTCCTAACTTTTCAAATAATTTAAATACCAATTATACTGCAAAAAACAAAAGATATATTTAACATGAAAAGACATGAAAATATTATATCTTCTTCTTCTTCGTGTCAGCGACGTCAAATTATTTTTTCCCAATATCTGGCAACATCGATAGCTCGTGTGTTGCCCAGCATTAGGTCCTGAGATGTGCAACTTGTTGGGCACATGGAGCAGCATCGTAGGTGTGAGGCGGTCTGCAGGTCTCCACAGTCGCACAATAGTGTCTCTCCCTGCCGAAGCATTCCCCACCGCTCGAGGTTGTCCTTTGTTCTACCAACTCCGGTTCTTAATCTGTTTAGGGATTTCCAGGTCAGCCAGTCAAGGCTCTTGCCAGTTGGGAGGCCTTCCTTTGGAGTAATGAAATCCTCTGGTGCGATTTGTTGCCAGAGTTGGAGTCTCTCATTTTCAGGGCCGGATGTGAGAGGTTGTGTGGATTTCAGAAAGCTGCTTCGAGACTTCAATCTTGGTGTTGGGGGTATCTGATTATACAAGCAGTGGGACGGTTGATTGATTGCCTTACGCATTTCTTCGGCGCATATGACTTTGCGTCTTATGTTCGGTGGTGCGATACCAGCGAAGGGGTATAGTTTAGAAATGGGTGTTGGTTTGAGGCAGCCTGTGACGACTCTGCATGCATCATTCAGGGCAGTATCCACTTGATTACAGTGGGCTGATCGACCCCACACTGGTGCCCCATATTCTCCGGCTGAGAAACAAAGTGCTAAAGCTGAGGTACGAAGAAGGGGTGGTTGGGCTCCCCAGTGAGTGTTGGTCAGTTTGCGGATGAGGTTGTTCCTTGTTGCAACTTTCTGTTTGGTGTTGCTGCAATAACGCCTGAAGGTGAGGGTGCGATCTAGAGTGACTCCGAGGTATTTTGGGTGGTCGCTATGTTCCAGTACTCTACCTTCCCACGTGACACGAAGCTTTCTGTTAGCTTCCCTGTTTCTAAGGTGGAAACAGCAGACTTGTGTCTTTGATGGGTTAGGTTTGAGATGGTTGGTTTCGTAGTAATGGGACATCTCGTTGAGTCCCTGGCTTAGGATGTCCTCAACTTCTTCAAACGTTACTGCTTGAAGAACCTCCACGCGGTGCCCCCTGGAAACGGAATCTCGGACTTCCTCTTCCGGCCAATCTTTTCAACCCAGCGACAACAAAAACAACAAAAAATATTATATAATAAACCTATTTGTCATGATAAACTGAGTAACGTTCTTTCCGATACTGTAACATACTTGGTAATCTTATGGCACTTTGAATGCGACATTTGCCAGCGAGTTTAGCTCAATGGTCAAAGCGTTTTCTTTGCAAGCCAAAGGTCGTGGGTTCGATCCCCGACGAAGATTAAAAAAAAGATTTTTAATCGATTTCTGAGCTCTACAATACCCCCGGTTGGTGTGAATTTGATCCCTCGCCCGTAAATTGCCAGTCATAGCCTATTCATTTAAATTGGTGGTAGGCTAAAGTCGTCCCGTGAAGACCACCCATTCATAGTAAAGTCCTGAAATAATAAAGGATGATGCGTGAATCTCGGGCTGTAGTCTATGACGTTGGCGGATCAACACTCAACATTTAGTGCTAAGCAATATGCACCATGGTAGGCGTCATAGAATTCCACAGATGAGACATCAGAAATACAATCAGCATCTGTTGGTATTCTCCTGTATGTGTTTTCATTACAATGAGATGGAAGACTTTTAAAAAAATCCTCGGATATTTTTTTCCGTCCATGGAGAACATCCCGAGATGCAAAAAAGGAAAACATTGGTTACTGAAAATGGCATGTTTAGTAAATTTCTTGAAGTAGCTTGATATCTCTGTTAATGATGTCCTTTTACTTGATTCTTAAAAGCACCTATATGATAGCATATTAAATGATTTACCTTCATAATACTTAAGAGGTTTTGATATTTTGTCATCTAATTAAAAAATATTTTTAAAAATATTGGTTACTCAGCGTCATGTTTTTGCGCTATTTGAGACCATTTTCAAGAAACAATATCCATTGACTGTTTTTTTTTTTTGCAAATATTCGGTAGTGTACATCTTAATTCCGATATTAAAAAACGTTCCATGTAAAAAATAATAGGCTTCCGAATTGACAATACCTGATAAAAGATTAATTATGCCTTGATCATTAAATTGATGTGAATATAAAAAATATACCAAAATATGTATATCAGCTGGCGCGGGTATAACTGTAGTTAAAGCGTTTGCTTGGCAAGCTGAAAGTCGTGGGTGCGATTCCCGACAGAGTTTTTGGTTTTTTTTTTTTAAATAATATTTTCTGAGCTTGAAAATAACCTCCCTTGGTGTGAATTTGGTCCCTCGCCCGTAAAATGCCAGTCAAAGCCTATTTATTAAAATTGGTGGTAGACGAAAGTCGTCCCGTGAGCACTACCCATTTATAGTAATTATATAATATTAATAATTTCTGTAATAATAAGGGTGATTCTTGTCGATCTTTAGTGTATGACGTTGGCGGATCAACTCTTCAAATGCAGCACTTAACCATATTTAACATAGTAAGCTCAATAGAATCCACAGATGAGACTTCAGTATCAATATTACCATCTGCCAGTATTCTCCAGTATGTGTTTACATAAAAAAAATAAGAAGGAGACTGTCGGTAAGAAATAATACTTAGGAAGAATCTTATTAAATATACATACGGCTTACAACAAGCGCCATCTATAAAAATACGCACCTATAATACAATATTTGTTAATTTGTCGACTCGAATGGCTTATGAAAGAGGGCTTATATTGTCAAAACTAACGAATTTAAATATGCATATTTTGTAATGTCATTGAAGGAAAAGAAATAAAAAATTGAAATTGAAAAAATTGTATAAAAGAAAATCTTTTGATTAATTTCTTAATCGGATTTTTTAAAGAAGATTGGATTAGCCCGACGATTCCAAAGCCTGGTTTATTTGGTCCAAAAAAGCAGATAAACCAGACATTATTTTAATAGAAAAATAAATACTATAGTACCTCTGATATTCTGCGAAGGCTTTTATTCCTTAAATTTATTACACAGTATTTTGTATTTATAATACTCGGTATTCTACTTACGTACAATTATTATTTTCCTTGAATATTGTCTCGAACATTTTAACGAGTGTAATCAGGTGTGAATAAGCTTGTCTTGCTGGGAGTAATTCAGAAGAGGTAAGAAGTAGACAAGGTTTAAGAAATAATCAAAACGAAGCAATGAGCGACGGATATTTAAATATGGATTTTTAAAAAATATTTATTAGAATATTATTTTATTATTTTCAATATTCTAATCTACCTTTATAAATCATTGACTATATTACAATATTATTAGTAATTAAATATACATATACTATACATAAAATTCTTTAAACGAGTCAATTCATTAAGATAAAATATCGGCAGGAGCGGGATGCGAACCGCGGACCTATGGAACCAGACTGTCGGAAAGTAATAATATTACGCTTGTGAATAAATGCATTCTGATTAAAAATAAAAAATCAAAAATATACATACTTTGAATATATACTATAGCGAATCTATCATACGCTGATAACATATAAAGAAGTTCCAAGCGAGTCAGCTCAGGCGGAAGCAATGGCCACGGTGGCCGAGCGGTATAATTACCTGGGCAAAATGGTCGGTATCATCTGATAGCTTAAGAATACAAAAACCAATGTGAATTATGAAAATAGACCAGATAAGTACATTTATGCTTCAAATACAAGTTTTATAATTGACTTTATAATTTGTATTCAAACCGAGCCGCAATGAAAGAGTTAAGAAATAAATTAAATATTTTCATCGTACTGTTCACAATCAAAAAGAGAGTGGCGTTAATTTTTTTTTCAGCAAAACAATAACCTGCAAAAGCTCAAAGGGAAATTTTCCGCTCATTTTCAGTTTGTCGTGAATTATTATCCGGTACATTTTGCACCGAACAATCTCGCCGAGCTAAAAAAAAAACGTTGTTACCCGGGCACTTAATTATTATTTACATTTTAACAACGGTGAACTTTGCTGAACTTTTCCCATGCTATAATATAATAGAGAATCGTTAAGTGTCGATAAAGTTTTCAGCGACGGGGCAAGGTAGCGCTTTCCGATATACTATCAAAGTAACTTTTACACCGGCGTATATTTTATGCATATTGGACGTGTAGCTTTCATTTACTCTACCCGTTTATCTTGACTCAGTATTTATTCTTTTAGATACAGAGTATACTTTAACATCAGCACGATGTAGCCCTCGCTAAGTGGTACGTGGTCGGTCACCAGCACCGACGGTGCTGGCGACCGACCACGGGCCGCAGAAGTCTAAGCGCCGACGAGCGCGTCAGTTATGTGTTGACGACCTAGAAGGTAGCATACGGCCAGCGGGACATATGTCATCCCGCATGGCCGGAAGCTTTTAAAGTTTTAAGTAAATATAATCAGTGTGCTTCTAAAAGAAAGTCTGTGTTATCAATCTGCTCCTCATCCCGCCCTCACGCGACGGAATAACTCCCCTTTTGAGAGAGAGGAGGATATTTACTTGTAACTTGCTGATTTGTATTCGAATAGTGTATTCTCGATCTTTAACACAATTATGTAAAAAAATATTAAAATATTCACATCATAATTAAACTATTCAATTATAAAATTAAATATATATAATATCTCCTTTGTAAAAGAAATAATAGAAGAACGAATTTACCTAAGGTTTTTGAAATCTTTTTTCGGCAATCCTTGATGTTATTTCGGTATTTTGCCGCAGACACGTGGATAATTAAGATGTATTTTCCGTTTTTTGTTTTCGTTATTGTTTTATTTTTGTCACGTAGGCCTTCAGTATTTTAAGTATTGTTACGACTGGACACTTTTCATTGAAATTGAATATTATTCTTGGAATCTCATGTTGGTAATGCTGGCGGTCATAGCTGATAATGATCACAGCGTTTGCTTTGCAAGCCAAAAGTCATGGGTTCGATCACCGACGGAGATTAAAAAAAAAAAGATTTTTAATCAATTTATGAGCTCTAAAATACCCCCAGTTGGTGTGAATTTGATCATTCACCCGTAAAATGTTAGTTATAGCCTACTCATTCAAATTGGCGGTAGACGAAAGTCATCCAGTGAAGACCACCCATTCATAGTAAATTCCTGTTATAATAAGGATGATGCGTGATTCTCGGGCTATAGTATAGTCTATGACGTTGGCGGATCAACACTTCATATGCAGCGTTAAGCCATATGCACCATGGTAAGCGTCATTGAATTCCACAGATGATACTTCAGAATTTTCATCACCATCTGCCGGTGTTCTCCTGTATGTGTTTGGCTACAAAACATGTTGATCTGATAATTATTACGAGTACCATAGCGCTGGTTGATGATATATTTTTTTAATGTAATAATATATATTAATGTTAGAACAATGTTTCCAATCAGTCTTAAAAAATTAATTTTATTACAATACAATCACATTAAATGTCACGTTATATGACTCAATATGAGAAAATAAAGTTATTTAACCCATAAACAAAAAATACATAAAGACCAAAATCAGTAGTTAATTTTACAACGTTTTTTTAAATGTGCGTTTTTAATGAAAACACAAATAAATACCCCTTTTGTTGTTTAAAATAATATAAAGAATTTAAAGAAATGTTATTGAACTTGAAGAACATGTTTATTCACACAAATATTATAAAAGAGAACGTTAGTTGAACTTAAATTTCCATTTCAAACACGTTTAAATAAATGTGATAATTAACACAAATTATTTATAAATGCGATATAACGAATGCATTTTTTATCGTTTTTCATATGTAAGGAATAACAATTAGTTTCAAATAAAATTCAGTAAGATATATATGTGTTTTTAAGTTGTTAGGGTCAAGAACGATAATAACTAAAATTAGAGAGGTCTTCATTAAATATTTAGTATCCATTAACAACTAATTAAATAGTGTTTTTATATTGTAACGCCACTGATATTACAGAGGCGCACTTGTCGAAACAGGGGTATTTGTCGCTAAAATACAGATTACTAAATGTACTGGAAGTTTCTATTGAATACGTGGGTAATTTGCAAGCTTTTAGCGGAATGAGTAAAGCTTTTATTGAATAATCCTCCCCTAAAGCTTTTTTACGCCAGGGCGATTCGATACATTGGATTGCCAAGGTTTTACATAAAGCTCTATGTTATTTTAAGTATTGATGTCAAATTTTAGTATTATTCATTGAAAAGCTAGAGTCTTTACAAAAATAAAAATAAATTACCTTGTTTTTACATGGATCACGTAAGATAAGTTCTCTGTATAGGAGACTGCAGTTTCCTGATGGACACACCCCTCTCCTACATAAAATGGGTTTGACCACTTATAAAGTACTATCGCAGATAAATTATCTCTTAAAAAGTGATGGATTGAGAAAGGCTACGAGTTAGTCGAACTGCAGTCTCCTATACAAAAAACTTATCTTACGTGATCCATGTAAAAACAAGGTAAATAAATAAATATTAATAATTTATAATGGATCTCAAAGTGACTTCTGAAAACATTTTTTTTATTGAATTAAAACTGGAAGAAAAACGTGTTGTAAATGTGTTTTATTTAACTAATGCATCCTTCTTGTTTATTTACTTACGACAAAGACCATCGATAAACATACCTTTAATCAACTTGCTATAGCTTCAGCTTTCAGAGCTGACATGAATCCCATTCAATTTCAATTTATTATTTCTTTTAGAAACATTACAAATAACAATATTTAATTCATTTCTAAAACAGGAATTGAAATCATGGCGGCTGGCACAGCTTTGTAGATGCAGTTTGATACAACCATATGCTCCTGTTAGGAGAGTTCACGCGAAAATGTTGATTGAAATGATTGTGTGGTAGTTCAGGTGATTTACTAATTCTACAGTGTATCTACGCGATAAGCAGTCCTGAAATGATGGTTTAAATATTGTTGAATTTCAAAGAACCTCCACATATTACTCAACATAAAAAAGTAATGTTTTTTTTTAGATTTATTTTTGACATTTCAAAATCATTCGCTAGAATGGTTGATAATAATTGTTAAACATTTAGCCAAATTGTGTTTTTTTGTACTCGATTGTATGGAAAATAACAAATTTTCAAGTTCACTTAATGTGCTCTTCGGTCACCTGTCAACCTGTCCATAGATAGTTAAGACCTCTCCAAAGACTTTGATTAATGATGAAAAGTTTCGCAAAAAAATACTGGACTTTTCAATTATTTCTGCGCTTAAAAAGTCTCGGCCGTACTAAGGAGAAAAAAAAATCAATAAAGACGAAAGGCATGTGTTTTTTATTTCATATTTCTATCAAACGTAGATTTTCGACGGTTAATATTTTTAAAAGATAGGTTATACAGAAAAAGCCACGATTCCAAGAAAAAAAAATTGTCACAGAGTAAAAATGTGTTTTATCGATAGTTATTAAAAAAAACTTAATTGCGCCATAAAATATGGTATCAGCTCGATATTGCATCTACAGGCTGGTGCTGAAAACCTCAATACACGATCTTTAGTTTTCTATTTTTGTTCGCTCGTCGGACATGCATGTATCGCTTTATTACTTGTTTGACATGCGTAATTCTGTGGATCGCCACTGGATAAATTACGGTGCGGAGTGTTACTGATGAAAAGCACTCAGTCGCCAGATGGTAGTCTGTGTCTGCTCGTGGCATCAAGAAGGGGATGTTAAAATATTATTTTAACATTAAATTTAATATCTTGTTAAAAAAATTATATGTATATTGAAGTATTTATTTTGTGTTTTCACTTTATAATTTACTTTGTTTAAAAAAAAACAAAATTTCTATCAAAACATTATTATATGAAAAGCTTTCTCTTCTCATCCGTTCTCACGGTACCGAAAAAAAATATGCTCAATTGAACTGAAAGAAGGCCTACACTTTTTTTTATGTCTGACGCCATTAGTCAACAATCTTTCCGCATTTTGACAAAAATAGAACATGAATTCAAAAAAGGAATGCCGGACAAAACGAAAGTTTCTCTGACCGCTCGGCTACGATTCATTTCACACGCAACGTGATTGAATTTCCATTTGAATGAAAAGTTAAAGATATACGTTTCTATTTATACTTGTACCAAGTACTCACATACATATTCGAGTAAATATTTTTTATACATTTGTACATTATCTTGGTTTATATGACCTTTGTAGGTATAATCAGCAATATTAATTACTATTTAAAAGGCGTCCACAGAGTCATCAATTTTTAAGCATCTCAATGATATTATCTTGATTGATACAGTTCAAAGAAGAGCAATTCGTTTGATAGACAATGACACCCTTACGTCTAGCCTACAATCAATGGAACACAGGCGTAAGATTGGTTCTCTTAGTCTTTTCTACCGTTATTACCACGGTCTATGCTCTTCGGAACTTAAAGAACTAATTCCTCCTGCACCCACCCACAATTAAAAAACTCGTCTTGCACTTGCCGAACATCCGTACACGGTTAATATATGTCGACCAAGAACTGGCAGTTTCCAAAGCTCCTTCCTTAATGCCACCGGTAAGCTATGGAATGCTCTTCAAGCGACTGTGTTTCCTCCTACCTACATTCTGGATCTCTTCAAGAAACAGATAAATAAACACTATTTATATATAATTGAAATCTCCCCAACCCACACACAAACACGAACACAACACACGTTTCCCACATGCAGCGTCCAGCCTCCCTGGCTGAGCGTCATAGAGTGCACTGGTCTTGTCCGGGTGTGCTCTTCTGCATGCGCTTACATAAAAAATAAGCATGATATAGCTCTCTTTGGCTGATGCCAAAAAGCTTCGAAAAACAATATTTTTTCTCTTATTTTTGTTCGCTCGCCGAACATGCAGATCTAATAATGTTATTCTTAATTTTATATACCATTATCAATACATAGCGTTTGCATACGCCATTTTATTTGTTATGACGTTTGCTCCATTTCATGTTGGTTCAACTGTCATCTTTAATTTGTTATTTGGCCGTGATTATTTTGGTGGCGCAGCATGTCACAGTGTTCCGGCAGTCAACAGTTAGTTCCTTCCGGCCGGCGAGATGTCATTTCGAACAGGAGAGTCAAGTTTTTAATAAAAATAAATGCGAATCGTGCTACAAGAACAAGTTTTTTTGCTTTGTGATCTGCTCCTGCATCCTTTCTCCACGCTTCCGCGTGACGAACCAGCGACTTTTCGTCTTATTTCAAAAACGGGGGATGTCAGTATAAACAAGTAAGTATTTGAAATAATTTGTACATCATCTTGGTTAAAATGACCATTTTAAGTAAAATCAGAATTATTGATTACTATTTCAAAAGCGTCCACAGATATCAATTTTTAAGATAATTACATGTTTTGATTATAAATTTTTCTTTACCATATTCGCTTTATATTCGGAGCATTAAAACGTTGTTTTGCCAGCTCGGATTGTGTATGCCTTTTCTCAGAACACCTGTATACCCGGAGATCCACATGGGAACATATATGGTTCCCGGGAACCTCCAGAACAAGATTTTGAAAGAAAGAAATGAGAAATATTTGAGTGTTCAATAATTATACAATAAATGAACAGGTTTCTATTAGTGTGTGGTGTCGATAGAGATTTTATAAGGATAACTTTTGAAATAAAAGCATTACATATTTATAATAGTATTTGTAATAACATCCAATAACAATTCAAATTATCTTGGTACCAATTGGTGTACTTCCTGTTGATTCTTAAGATCTTATAACTAATACAACCTCGCAGTTCAAAAAGAAAAACTTAAAGTACATTTAATACACCATTGAAGTTTTTAAAAGTATTGAAAATATTCTATACTTTAATTTATGAAAATAACTGAAATTCTTAATTTATTAACCGCAGTATGTAAAATTACTTCGGCCCGAAAACATCAATTAGCCAGCCAAGTAAAAAATGATTTACGCACTGCATTAGAACACCCAATGTTTTTCAGCCCCAGAATGTTTTTCAGGAAGTTAGTTAATACAACCGTTCATCATCCTCTGGCGGCGCCCAAAACAGGATTACTCCACCACTAAAACTTCCACCCAAAATTATAATAGCAGACTGGATAATTGGTTCCATGCCCACCTTCCTCTTTCTGAAATTGCTGAAGGTTTCAAATTCAGGATATTTCAGGCGGGATTTTCATGACTTATGAGATACGACTCACCTGCAAAACACCAAAGTTTAGCTGTTGTGTTCACGAGCGAAAGATAATTTTTTAATTACATAAAACATTTTCCTACCGCAGACCGAAAGATTGTTTTGAATACAGGTTAATTACTGATTTGTATCAGAGAGAACGCCAGTCGCTGAAAAACTTCAATAGATAAGACATTACTTTTAACTTTAATTTCATCAATATTACCAAGAAAAGAGTTTGGAAGAAGATTGAACACGAAACCTTGATGCCTTTTTATGTAAAATAAATAAACTGAATTAAACCATGTAAATTTTCATATTAATTTGTTTTGATATAAGCTCGATAAAGCCCTTGCAGACTAGTGCCTACAACTTCGATTTACGATTTTTTAATGCTAATTTATGTTCGCTCGTCTGACTTGCATACATAAAAGGCTTATAGTATAGATTGTTTTAGTCTGGATTTAAGGAATTAAATCAGAAACGGTGCTGTGTCACCGTTTTGTAATTATTTGACAGGCCGTTGGCAGAACTAAGTCTCTTGATTGGCGCTGGGCTGTCTACCACTACGAACGCTCAGTGATCAGGTCGCCAGTTGTCCTCCGACCCCGATGAATGTTACAGTTGTCAACGGTCTGGCGCTTGAAAGCATGTAGCTCCGCTTGGGCCGAAAGTTTGTCAAGTTTATCGAAAGTATAAATAAATAGATGTTTATTTTTTTATGCTTTGTAAATAAAACTTCTAACAACTGTTTATTTGATAGTAAAAATATCTTTTTTTCTAATCCCTTTTGATTGCCGTTCTGAAAGACCGTCCATCACATAGTGTAATCTTTGAAAAAAAAAATCGTTTTAACTCAAGTTTATGGTGGATTCTGAAAATATATTTCAACACTCATTGATACATAATGCACTTAAGATCATTGAAGAACCCCATACCAATATTCAACAATTGACACATAAATTATTGTCATCATTAAATAAGGCTTTACAACAAGCCCTATCTATAAATAATACGATATACAGTTAAACACGTGTATATTTCTCGACTCAGTGAGCAGAGAAAATGACTGTGAGGCCTACACTAAGTACGAAATGAACATAAATACCTTAAATTGAAGGTGCGAATCCCAGCGTCCGAAGATTATCTTCCTCCTTTTTATTGTTGAGAGAAATAAGATAATGTTAATATATTTTTGTGCATATGTAACTGACTTCATACTAGGATATGGATTAAGGTTCGAAAGGATATTACTATCATGTATACGCTCCAAATTTATAGTTAGTATATAAGTAAATTTCAAAAACACAAGTCTTACATTAAATTCAACATTTTTCAGTTATAGTTTTTTGTATATTAAAACAAAGAGATATGATAAAATATTTTTACGACTGTTAACTTTATGTTGTAATCAAAACTAAAAAAAATGACCAAGATTACTTCAGGCTCTCTTGGGTTACATTAGAGGGAAAGCTATCGTTTCATCTGCTGTTCAGATTAGATAGGCGACGCGAACGAATCCAGTTTACTTTTTCCCTATATGAAAGCACAAGAGGTTAGATTAGCTGAGATTAGGAAGGGCGTGCGGTCGACAAAGATAACAATGACTTGTCACGTATATATCTTTTTATGTTCGTTTTACTGCGCGCGGTAGGCGATTATGTTGTTTTGTATTATAATACATTGAAATGTATAAAGTAAACAAGACGGTTACATACAGATGAACAGTAATAAAATTAAAAAACTAATTATTTATACTAAGCTATTGAAATCCTCCTTCTTAAGTTAGTTATTTAATTGCGTGGTGGCAGAATGATGAGCTGAAGAACAACACACAGACTTTTCGAGAAGCACGTATATTTTCACGATAAACTTTACAAACTTCCGGCCCTAGCGGAATAACATGCCGGGCTAGCCATAATACGACCTCGTCGCGGTCGGCACGCAACTGACTGGGCACCGTGCGCCGTGGTCGAAGAGATGAAATATTGTGCATCGAGGTTTTTGGTACAAGTCAGCAAGGGCAATATCGTGCTGATGTCAATTCAAATAATACGTGTCGGAATTTAGATAACATTGGAGGTGACTCTACATAATTTGTGTCAAAACAAAAGAAAATATATTAGAAACTTTTACCTCCTTTTACTTTTCATCTACTACAAATATAATATCCCTTGCCCGTAAAACAGTCATGACCTATTAATCAAAATTGGTGGTAGACGAAAGTCGTCCCGCGAAGACCACCCATTCATACTAAATTCCTGTAATAATAAAGATTATGCGTGAATCTCGGGCTGTAGTCTATGACGTTGGCGGATCAACACTCCACATGTAGCGTTTAGTCATATGCACCAAGGTAAGCGTCATAGAATTCCACAGATGAGACATCAGTACTACTATCACCATCTGCTGGTATTATCATGTATGTGTTCACGTAAAAAAAGTGATGCATCGAGTAGGATGTAAGGTCATACAGAATGCCGACGTTCAATGGATGAACATAGGCTGATATTGCCTATAACATATAAATAAATAAATGGTATTGAATGGGAGTAACTATGTAGACTTTCAGCTTTAATAAAAGTGCGTTTGGAAGTGAGCTATAAAGATTATTATAAATAACGCGAGATCAACAGCATTTAATGGAGAGGGATTCACTCTTGCGCCGGCCACGCACAATGAGGGCGAAGGGGAGAGATTAGCCAGACAGGGGTAGAGAAGGAGTGAAAAAATATGGCCATTAAGGCCCTCCGGGAACGTGTGGGGATTAGAGAAATTAGTGCAGGTGCTGGCGGGAAAAGCGGCGAACAATAATTAAGGGTTGGCAGCAAGGCAAGTAATAAATTATACCGGTAAAAATAAATGTGACTGTCTTTGCGTCAAGTGCCAACCAGCAGTACAAAACCCGCAAAAAAAACAATAATGATGCATGATTCCCTTCCAGGTGCGACCACAGGCAACCTGGACTGCAACTGTAGACAAGGATCTTAAAACTCTGGGCTTGACCGAGAATGCAACGCAGGACAGACAGACATGTCGATTGTGCATAAGGAGAGCCGACCTCAGATGATGGAAAATGGTCAGGCTAAAGAAGAAGGTAAGAATAAATGTTACTAATAGAAAGTTTATTTTTATATGACTCTGCTCGGGTTCCGTTCTTTTAAGCTGTTTGCCCGGGATGAGGCCTGATCGGATTTGTGAATTTCGTTGCCACCAAATCTAACCTGCCAGAGACTATGCATTTTGGTTAAAAATATTAGACTGTTCTACCACAGGGCCTCAGATGGTGATATATTCCACGCAAAGGAGGCCCAATTAAGGCATAAAATCCATCGTCTGTTTGATGAGCATTGGGACGTTCTGTTACTTGTCTTTATTGCTTTGTTTTTCTTAGTAATCAATCAAAAGTACCTATATTTATGTATATTTTTCAATTTAATTATTAATTTTACTTTTCAAATTAATAATTCTACATACTACTACTTTTACTATCGTATTTAAGAATCGCATTAAATTTAAATAAAATAATTATTGATGTTACTAAAAGAAAGAATAAAATAAATTGAAACTAAAGTTAAATTGAAATTCATCAACGAATGGAAAAGTGTTCAGTGTAATCCATGTAAGAACCTGATAAAGGCACAATAATCACATAAATTTATACAAATCCGTGAATAACAACTAAAAGATCGCCAATTGATTTAATTTAAGTAATTCGTCTTTATGTGGGCATTCGATATGCTTAAGTGGAAAACAATCGTTACTAATTTTTTCATAACAACAAAAAAACTTTTCAAAAGCCAGTAGACAAGCCATGTTTGCATGTAAAGTTAAGATAATGTATGATAGTTGGGAGTCACGATTGGAGAGGAACTGGATGCGCCTTCACGTGGCCATCCAGAGGGGATCAGGTGCTCCACTCACTGAGTAGTACAATAATAATAATGTGGTGTATTTATATTTTTATTTATATTTTATCTCTATTCTGCTTAAATTAAATTTTGTTTTTTTTCTATATTTGCTTGGAATTATTATATGTCAAATTTTGATTTGTTTAGCCACTATTGGTTAAAAAAAATGATTATTTTTATGTATTACAGAACAATAGTATTTACACAAATAGTTTAGTAGGTTTTCATGGCTAGATTTGGTATTGTGGCTTTTGATTTGGACAAAACGTCCACCGTGAAGATGACATTCCAATATTGTTTGAAATATTGGAACAGAGAAAGTCACCATACACGGTTAAACAAAAAGCCAAAACACTAGTATGAATTCATTTTGCAGTGACTATAAGTTCAGAAACATGATAATTATTCCGTGGTAACATATTTTGGTATTTTCACCGGTAAAAAGTTTCCCTTATCCGTTACAATAGTCTCAAAGGCAGCCCTGGCAACGACCGCTAACGACGAGCGGAGGTTTTTTCGCGGGAAGCGGACCGCTCCGTTGCGAGGCTAAGCCGCCATTTTTCCCGGAGGCCTACGTGGGCGAAATGTTATGATTAATTCCTTTGCTTTGTTTTTATTTTATATTTATTAGCAAGTTTTTTTGTTCATACCCGAGTATTTACCTAATTAATAATCGCCCGTTTTATTTGAGGCAGTTTATCATCAATATTGGAGATAATAAATGTGCGGTTCATCAATTATTAAAGAATATGATTATTTCATTTATTTTTCATTCACAATCTTTATGAGTATTTTTTTCCGTTTTGATAATACAAAGCGATTATAATTTTAAATTAATTTTAATTAAAAATATTTAGTTTTGATTCACATTTGATTTAACTGATTACATGTTTCGGCCTCCCGACATCTTCAATAATGAAAAAATAAAACAGGCAGTGACTAATATTTACAGGTTGTATATGTGTGCAGACATTATTTAATTAATGACAAATTTTTGTTTTCAATTTAAAAAAGGCAATTTAAAATTACTGGGTATTTGTTATTTTAATTTATTAAGCTTTATCATATATATTTTTTTGTTTAATTTTAAAAAGCCTTGTAATAGTTGTAATTCTTCGTTGTAGACGACGGCCAGTCCATGGTGTATATAGCAAAACTAAATATTTTTAATTTATTTATATTTTAATTTAAATTAATTTAAAATTATGATTATGCAGTTTCACCAAGTATTGTCAGTTGATAACCTGCTGTTAATAAAAAGCGACTTGATTAAGACTTGCTTTAAAACATTCCTTAGGACCAAATGTTGAAAAAGTTTAGGAAACGTCAGCATAATAATAATAATTATAATACTGATATCCTCTAGATATAGTCCAGATATACAATCTTTCGTCTCTTAAAGTCATATTGCTTGTTGACAGATTTAGTTCTGTGGATGGTCACTGGATGAATTAAGGCGCTGGGTGTCACCGAGTACAAGCGCTCATTGGCCAGCCGTCATTCTGTGTCTGCTCGGGGCGTTACCCACACGTCATTGCTTGCCTCGGGCAGGCCGAAAGTTTCTACATCTTGTAAATAAACATATGTTAACGTGCTTCTGAAAAAAATATTTGCGTTGCTCATCTGCTCCTCATCTGTTCACCACGCATCCTGATAACGATCCTGACGCCGTGAAGTTGTCTTTTCTATTATTAAAAGGGATATTACCTTATTAACATTTTTGACATTCTTATGAGGAAAACATTTTTTTTTTATTGATTTAACAAACTCATTGTATGGAAGTAATTGATTTTGCAAGGCCCACTAATTTAATGCATGTTTTTTAATCATTAAAAGATAAAAAAGGCCAATTGTAGTTAAATTTGATATAATTTATGGCTTAAATATACATTTTTCAAACATTTTACATGTTACAACTAGACTTGTAGGGTATATTGTTCTGATTTTGTGTCCCTAAGTGTTGCTTCCGCGATTTATTTGGTGAGTATAGTAATATCTTCCGGCCTTTTGTTAAGACAAATCTCGCAAAGCTGAAGACGGCAATGAATGGACCAGTTTCCCTATGTGGGAGAAGACTTATTGTCAGCAAGATCTCAGCTTTAGCCAAGACATATACTTAAAAGGATAAGGCGCTCGACTCTCTAGTTACAGGTCATAGGTTCGATTGCCAAATTTATAAATTAAAATAAATAAAATATTACAACCCGTAAGGTATAAAGTTATCTGATATAATATGCAAACGATAATATATCACAAGATAATAATATAATTAAAAAATTGCCCAATTATTTTTAAAACGAACTTATTCAATTAAGTATAGAAACTATTTGTAGCGGTATTATTTGAAGTAAGAAAACTTTTTATAGCAGATAATGAGTTTTCATAACAGTTGCCTACGTAAAATACTAAGAGTAGTATGGTTTGACTTTGTGAGGTAATGACAAAGTGAGAGAGCGGACAAAGCAGTTTTTCATACTAAAGTATATTAAAAGGTAAACGTGGAGCGTGTTGGGATCCATTCCCGCGTATTTCGTGGTTAGCAACGTGTAACTAAAGAGGGCAATTCGAGACGCGCTGTAGTATACTTATTTTGCAGCCTTACATTGAGGTCTATTTGACATCTTACTGATGCACCTAGAATCACGGGAAGGCTTTCCCCAACAGCTTTTTGCGTGCGTCCAGTAACGGATCCTTAACCGGGTCTCCAAAAACAGGACGGAACAGGGAAGGCTTTCACCAAGTGGTTGGGACATGTATTGCGAATGCCGCAGGAGAGTATAAGCAAAAGCAGCGTTTTCTTCAAGGTCCAGAACTCGTGCCGTTCTGGAAGAGCGTCGGGAAATATATGTTTATAAATCATATTTGGCTGAGCTTCAAGAAGCCGAACTAACATGGGATGTGGCGAAGACTATGGCGGCTGACAGAGCTTTGTGGCTGAAGTACGTGAATGCCATATGCTACAGTTAGAGAAGCGGATATGGCAAGATGATATTGAACATCTGTCAGTTTTTTCTTTTATGTATTTAAATAAAAAAAAAAATATGATTAACTCACACAGCAGTACATAAAATCAAGTTTGCCATACTTACAACTATGTTTCAAGGATTGGATGTTATTTAAGGACTTATTAATCATCAAAAAAACTTATTATCCAACGTGGACATTAGAATAATTTATTAATATTCTTAAGGCATAAGTCATCACATGTACACCACTGATAAACAGTAAATAGTCTTGAAAATCAACACTGAATGAATGATGTAGTATTGTTTTATGTATTTGGCAGATCAATACGACCGATACAGCACTTTCGTTAATGTTCTTAAATGAGACATTTGAATAACCGTCTGGCGGCATTCTCACGTATGTGTTTAAATAAGAAAAATTTCGTTTATATGTGAGATGACGTATTGTGAGCAAGATTTCCTCTCGCACTTGGTCCAGGAGTTGAATTAATTTTTCGACGATTACTTAAGATTTGGACCCGGAGACGAGTCACAATGGAAAATGTGAGGGTAATAAAAAATACAATCTATTCCCGGACGGCGTAATAAGCTGTAATGAAATAAGAAGGCATTCAAAGAGAGTAATAAAGGCGATAAAGGCTTCTTATCTTATGCTTAAAAGCAAAAAAAATATCAAGAAAACTTCAATATCAATTTATTTATTTATTAATAAAGAAAAATATTCAAGAACACAGAAGATCAATAGTCAACGCCATATAAATTGTGAATATATTAAAATAAATAAATTTAAAAAAACTGAGAGGATTTAAATTTTCATTTGTAAATGACCACCCATTCATTGTAAATTCCTGTAATAAAAATAATGATGATGCGTGAATGTCGGGCTGTAGTCTATGACGTTGGCGGATCAACACTCCACATGTAGCGCTTAACCATTTATAAAATGGTAAGCGTCATAGAATCCACAGATGATACTTCAGCATTGCTATCAACATCTGTCGGTATTCTCCTGTATGCGTTTACTTAAAAAAAAATCACAACAAATATTTTCCGGATGCAGCGTTGAGCCGCTCTAGTGGAGCGTCATACAGATTATTGGTTTTAACCAGTTGTTACTCTCTTCAATTAAGTAAATAATCAAATAAACGTAAGCACTTTAATTTGGCAGGGCACTACTACTTCCATGTGTTTGTCAAAGCGCTGAGAACCAGCAGTAAGCCGAGAGATAAACATCAGGGTACCCTTCAAGGTTTGACCAAGCTGCTCTAATGCTCCTCGAAGGTAAATATCAGTTCACCTGACTAGTCATATATGCTACAAACTGAATAGCAGACGTTCTTGCGCGATGGTAGTATTCATGATATAAATGTATTTAAAAAAACATTTACGGGAGAATTCACATAATTTCAATCCCAAGGATAATTTTAAAATTTTACACAGAGAACAAAGGCACTATGCTTCAAATTTAGAAATCCTCGAGATCAAAAGAGCTAAGTTGGACACAAATATAAACCTTATTAATGATTAAATTATATTTGCTACTTTCCCACTTTTGTACCCGATAAAACGTTGATACTGCTCTGTACATTTTTTTTCAGCTCAAATTTCACCGGACTTTCTAACACCAATAATATTATCATCAATTAATGATATATCTTCCTAGAATTGTATAGCTTCCCATATACCAGCTTAAATATACTTTTGGATTATCCATCAAAAAGTATATTTATTTTTTAAAATAAAATCCCTTAAACATTAATGATTTCCAAAATATATTTTTTTATTTAACACATATATTACATTCATTTTTTTTTACTGTTTTGATACACAATTCATATCCACCTTTTCACTCATGTATGAGTTCTTTAATTTATAGAGCCAACACTCACTTTACTAACTGACTTGAAAATGGCCATTCGACCTGGCGTCAAAAATATATATTGTGGGATAAGTTCTAAAAATTATTTGAATTATATCTAATATTAAAAAAAGGTTAAGGAGTTACGAGAATTACGAGTACTATAAGTATCCAAATGATGAATTGCTCAACATTTAATATGTAACGTAAATAAAAAAAAACGCTACCTTATTTTATATTGAAAAATCTGCCCTTCATCAAATAAGTACATCACAAGTCTGTACTCTGTCACCATTATGAATCATGAATTGTATTATTATACTATAACTACTAACATCCTCCTCTCTTTCAAAAGGTTGTTATTCCGTCGTGTGATGGAAGGATTAGGAGCAGATTGATAACACAGACTTTTTCTGAAGCACATTGATATTTATTTAAGATAATCTTTCCAAGCTTGTGGCTCGGACCTAGTCACAGCATTAGGCCGAGCCACTATACAATATGCTCTCGCCAAAGGGCGGGAAACGACTGGCTCCGCGCGATCGTCGGCGCTAAGGCTCTCTATGCGAACAGCAATAAGAGACGAAAAATTGTACATCGAGGTTTTCAGTACCAGTCAGCAATGGATACATCATGCTGATGTCATAACCTTTATAATTTCAAATTATTTTAAATTTAAAAAATAACAAATTAACAATATTTAGTTTTCATTCACATTTATTTTACACGATTATATGTTTCGGTCTCCCTGGAGACCATCTTCAATAATGATTAAATTAAAAACTGGCAGTGGCTTATAAAGTTATGTATAATTATTAGTTTCTACGTTAGTACACACATATTTACATATTGAAAAAATATATTATAAAATCAAGGGGTATGTGTTAATGTATTAAGCTAATATATTATATTATATTTTTTTGTTTAATTTAGAAAATTCCTTGTAAATCTATCTTTGATCTTCAGCGTAGATGACGGTTAATCCATGTTTTTCCAACTTGATACCTGGAAGAATATTAGGCAGTATCAATGATTTTATATTGTTATCATTAAACCCATGGAGAATAAGCACATGCCGGAATATCAAAAACATGAGTAAACAAGTAGTTTATTCAATAACGATTTTTTCAAAATTTTCAAAGAATTACCTTTATCACTGATATTAACAATTTTTTAATCTATTATATTTACTTTTCCATTTTTATAAATTTTCTATTGTATTGTATTGTTTGTTATTCTGTCGTTTTTATATTTGACTAGCTGTCCCTCACGTGATCAATAAATGTTGTGTCAACTTATTTTAGCTGAATTAAATACAGTATTTTATTAAGTTCAAATGAAAAACATAGAAGTTATGTTTTTTTTTTATAATTATTGGAATTAATTTTAATTCTTTCTTGGTAGTATCAATCCGGTGGATTGGTTTGCAGCAACAGAATCTTGCATCTCGATCTCCATTCCTCTCGGTCCTCCGCAACCCTTTTCAGCTCAGCATAAGCGCTACAATTCATGTCCTCGAATACTTGCTGTAAATACTCCCGTCTAGGGCGCCCTCTACAGTTTCTACCCTCAACCATCCCCTCCACAATATCGTGAAGAAGACCATTGTGGCGCATGATGTGACCAATCCATCGGGCTCGCCTCTCTGAGATGGTTCTTATTAGGTGCCTATCTTCCTTGATTATCCTGAGAACCTCATTGTTCGTGACGTGGTCTCTCCAGGAAATTCCGAGAATTCTTCTGTACGACCACATCTCAAAGGCCTCTAGTCTTTTTTTATCACTTTCAGATAGGCACCATGTCTCACAGCCGTACATTAAATATTTTTAAATTATTAACTTCTTAATTAAAATTAATTCCACAATTATAATTATGCAGTTTCACCAAGTATTGTCAGTTGATAACCTCAATGTTAATAAAGGTTATAAACTGATAATACTTGGTGAAACTGCATAATTATAATTTTAAATTAATTTTAATAAAAATAAAAAGACTTTTTATTCACATTTATTTAAGCGATTACATGTTTCGACCTCCCTAGAGACCGAAATATTGAAGATGGTTGTTTAAAATAAATGTAAATCAGTATTTTATTTTTATTTTTATTTTTTAATTAAAATAATTCAAAATTATAATTCTAATTGAATATTCCATGTGGTTTGATCAAAGATAGCATTGTGTGCAAAATTAAAATACCTACAACGCCATCTACTAAAACGAGTTTTAATATTAGAAGCCTTTCCATACAAAATGTATGAAAAAAAATCTCCATATTTGTATCCTTTTTTTCCGATGTTTGATTTATTAGTTTATATTTGGGATCAAGAAAATGGTTTCTGAAGTTCTTGAGTTATAAATGGTGTTATTAACACGACAAATTTCTAAGAATATATACATAAAATCAACTCAGGAGTTCCACAGGGCTCTGTGCTGTCGCCCACTCTTTTCCTTCTGCATGTGAATGATTTGCTTCAATGCGCAAACAATCACTGTTATGCCGACGACAGCACTGTCCATGAGAGTATAATCTTCCATAAACCTCCGAAACATTCGGAACTATCTGCTGCTAGGGAATCTCTGGTGGAGAAGATGAACATGTCTATTGGAAGGGTTTCACGATGGGGCGACCTCAACCTCGTCAGTTTCAACATTTCAAAAACCCAATCATGTACTTTCTCCACCAAGAAGACTGCTATGAGTCCTGTATCTTTCAACGGTTGTTCTCTTCCGAAAGCAAGCTCCATCAACATGCTTGGATTATCAATATCGAATAATGTCAAATATTACGAGTCAATTAAGTGTAAAGCCGGTCTCGCTTCCAAAAAACTAGGTGTATTATATAGATCACGTCGGTATTTCAACGATAAACAACTTCTTCTTCTATATAAAGGACAAATCCGACCTATCCTTGAATACGGCAGTCACCTTTGGATTGGAGCCCCAAAATACCTTCTAAACTTAATTGATTCAGTTGAAAGAAGAGCAATTCGTTTGATAAACAATGACACCATTACGTCTAATCTACAATCAATGGAACAGAGACGTAAGATTGGTTCTCTTAGTCTTTCTACCGTTATTACCACGGTCGCTGCTCTTCGGAACTTAAAGAACTAATTCCTCCTGCACCCACTCACAGCCGACAAACTCGTCTTACACTTGCCGAACATCCATACACGGTTAATATATGTCGACCAAGAACTGGCAGCTTCCAAAGTTCCTTCCTTAATGCCACCGGTAAACTATGGAATGCTCTTCCAGCGTCTGTGTTTCCTCCTTCCTACAATCTGGATCTCTTCAAGAAATATACACTTGCAATCTCCCCAACCCACACACAAATACGAACACAACACACGTTTCCCGCATGCAGCGTCCAGCCTCCCTGGCTGAGCGTCATAGAGTGCACTGGTCTCGACCGGTTGTGCTCTCCTGCATGCGTTTACATAAAAAAAAAATAAGAATATATATATTTTCGTGTGTCTCTTTATACTGTTTTAATTGTCTATTTTGCCGGCAGGAATAGCTCAGTGGTCAAACGGAGATCTGAGCTCTACAATACCCCAATCGTTGTGAATTTTATCGTTCACGCGTTAAATGCCAGTCATAGCTTATTAATCAAAATTAGCAGTGGACGAAAGTCGTCTCGTAAAGACCACCCATTCATAGTGAATTCTTGTAGTAAAATGATTGATGCGTGAATGTCAGGCTGTAGTCTATAACGTTGGCGGACCAACACTCCACACCCAGCGCTTAGCCATATGCAGCATGGTAATCGTCATAGAATTTCACAGATAAGAATTCCACAGAATCACTATCACCATTTTTCGGTATTCTCCTGTATGTGCTTACATAAAAAAATCTATTATTTATGTAATCTCTTAATAATATATTTTCCGTTATTTTGTACTCTTACCTTTGTACATATTACTTGAAACTATATTCCGTTAATAAATAAAAAGTATTTAAAACAAACTAATTTTATTATAAATATAACAGTATTGATTGATATCCACCGACACATATAATCTATTGTAGTATTATGACATCTTCAATGCTTACATTCTCATTGCATAATCGCTTGGTGATGAAACACGCTCCGATTAGTAAATTAATTACATTGCAGTACATAACCTAATATCTCGTGTTCAATTTAAACAAATATATGTACTCGTAATCTACCCAAGCGTCCTTAATGTCATGTGCAAATTTTGTGTATGTAACCTAACAGTAATCATCGGAAATGTATTCGGCGATTACCATTTGTTCCGGGTATCGAAGGACGATTTTTTACCTGCAAACAGCTGCTTACGCGACAAAAAAAGGTTTTCTGCATCGAATTGTTAATGTTGACGAAAAGAGGATACGTTACGACAACTCTTAATGCAGAAAAGCATGAGTCAAGCCAGGTAAGCCATCAACATCGACGCGAAACCGAATATTCATGGTTCCAAACTCATGCTTTGTATCTGGTGGTACCAGCTCGGAGTAATATATTATGAGCTGCTTAAACCAAACGAGACGATTACAGCAGACCGTTACCGATGACAATTGATCAAGCTGAGCCAAGCATTGAAGTACAAAAGGTTGCAATACGCTGAAAGACATGACAAGGTTATTCTTCAACATGAAAAAGCACGACACCATGTTGCAAATGTTGTAAAAAACTACCTGGATAACCTCAAATAGGAAGTTCTACTCCACCCGTCGTATTCACCAGACATTGCTCCCTCCGATTACCATTTGGTCCGGTCGATGACAGATGGCTTGGCTGAGCAGCGATTTTCTTCTTATGACGATACCTAAAAATTGGTCGATGACTGGATTGCCTCAAAAGACCAAAACTTTTTCCTGCGTGGAATCCGCATGCTGCCTGAAATATAGGAGAAGGTTGTAGCTGCCGATGGACAGAATTTTGAATGATCGAGTCTGATAGTCTTCTAAAAAAAAAACGTTCACTTTTAATGCATATTGCGCACTTCTAATATTTTAGAATAAATAATTAATACGTACATGACCTGGGGATAATAATTAGAGAAATCGCCTAATAAATTACAGCCATTATCGGCATTCAAATAGCCATAAATACAAAGCCCAGGCAATAAACATTTTATATTGGGAAACTTTATGGGAGCGTTTAATTAAATCGAATGGAAATTTAATTACCGATTAATGAAGGCGAACAAAGAAAAGGCACAGACTTATTCTTGCCAGTTGATACAGTTTTGTTTTAACTCACATAAATACCCACGTTTCCAATATAAAAAATACTTGTTACCTTTCATTTCAATTAATCTTTGAATACGAGTTGTACTATTTTTTGAATACGAGTTGTACTATTATTTGAATACGAGTTATATGTACCAAAATAATATATATTTATTTATTTACCTTGTTTTTACATGGATAACGTTAGATGTGGCCTCTGTTTAGGAGACTGCAGTTTCGACTAACTCGTAGCCTTCCTCAATCTATCACTGTCAAGAGACAATTGAGCTGCATAATACTTCGTAAGTGGTCAAACCCATTTATGTATTGTAGGAGAGTGGGTATGGGGGTGTGTCAATAAGGGAATGATAAGAGAGGGAGACGGATAGTGATGTAAAGATGAAACATTAAAAATTTATTTTTATTTAAATATATTTTTTATGGTCTTATCTACAATGAACCGCAAATTTATTTATATTCAAGCAGTTGATAGATCAAGAGTTGTTTGAGGGAATTTTTGATTGATTATACTTAGTTGTTTTTGATTTATATTTTTTGTCCAGGGGCAATAATTGGCAGCTTATCATTCGATTTGTTTCAAAATTCGTAGCCATCCATTTGATTTTGATCCCAGTTGAAACTTGTATAGCTTCGAGCACTTAATTTAGTACAACGGCAATGGCGCTCCTAAATGGCCTACCAGCACACCTCGATCCTCTTCTGACATCCTTTTCCTCTTTTGTCGATGGCACTGTTCTCCTAGATCTCTGCAATTTTTGACAGGTGTCATTTTCTTCTTCTTTTATATATTTTTTGTGTGTATTGTATGTTTATGTATACTCTATGTTTATTATTCTTGTGGTTCTGTTAAATAAATAAATAAAATAATAAATAAATAAATAAAATAAATAAAAAAGATTAGCAAATTACCCAAAAATATGACTCACGGATACTATAGATGCTCCCTCTCAAAGTACTCGGACTGCTGATTTGGAGGCTGCCGAGAATCATATGTGTTCCCAAATGGACCTTTATACGACATATTGCAGATATATCGTAAAACAAGGAATGGACAGTTACATATGACAGAATTAAGTGGCGGCAATTTGTAATGACCATATGTTTCGAAAATGGAACGGATATGAAAGAAGAAGATCATAGAAAAAAAATCATAAGATATTACCTAATGTAAGCATAATAAAATGAGTGCTCAAACATTTAATGTGGCAGGGTAAATCTGGATACAGAAAGCGATACGGAAATCGATACATTCTGGTACTTGATATTTTCAGTATTTAATAAGCACTGTGATAATAAATGATGTAAATAAATACTTGGTTCTTTCTGTAATGAATAAATGATGTTTTTTTTCTTCATCTAACAACTACAGTACATGAAACAAAAAGTTT
Source organism: Glossosoma conforme (assembly GCA_022606575.1). NCBI lineage: Eukaryota > Metazoa > Arthropoda > Insecta > Trichoptera > Glossosomatidae > Glossosoma > Glossosoma conforme. Next base: position 748,892 of record JAGTXR010000058.1, on the reverse strand, counting down.
GAATTAATTTACTAACACTATGATCTTTTTTCTATATAAAAACCAAAACGAATTACAGTTTCGTGTTTCTTTTGGACCTCGGAGAGCTTTTCAAAATAAAAAAACAGGTAGCGTTACGACTCTTTAAATAAAATAATACCTCAACTCTTACCGTATTTACGGCAGTTTTTGTTCGCTGTAAGTAACACTTGTGACTTATGGCCTTGCTTTATTGTCTTCTCGTTCCCATAAAAAGGCGCGTCGGCTTGTACAGAGATATAAGTTGATACCGCAAACTATGTAAGAGATGTAACGAAACATTTTAACCCTGGTAGAGCAGACGCTTAAAAGGTCAATACGGAACTTTATTGTTGGACCCTAGCGACCTACTGGCTTGCGTTTCAAATAAAAATAATCTTGAAACTACTCGTTGTCTTCATTATTTAAAAGATTTGAACCATCTGAACGGTCTTATATGGCAGGGTTCATTTAATGATAAAAAAATAATCTGGTTAAAAGTTGCATATAGGTTGTTGATCCGGAATACTAATAGAATATAGCTCAACATTCACGCATCATCCTGTTATTACAGTTTTTTTTATGTAATCGCATGCAGGAGTGCACAACTGGTTAAGACCAGTGAATTCTATGACGGTCAGCTAACGAGTCTGGACGCTGCATGCGGGAAACGTATGTTGTGTTCGTGTTTCTGTGTGGGTTGGGGTTATAGCAAGTGTACATTTATCTGTTTCTTGAAGAGATCCAGATTGTAGGAAAGAGGAAACATAGACGCTGGAAGAGCATTCCAAAGTCTTATCGGTGGCATTAAGAAAAGAATTTTGGACACTACCAGTTCTTGGTAGACACACATTAGCCGTCTATAGATGTTCGGCAAGTGAAAGACGAGTTTGTGGGTTGTGGGTGGGTGCAGGAGGAATTAGAACTTTTTGTTTTTGTTTTTTTTGTTTGAGTTGGGAAATATGTAGTTATTGATATGAATCAATATGACATCACTGAAACGAATATGTATTTTGAAAAGTCTTAATTTATTAATTTTATTAAATGTGTTTGATTCTAAAAGACGATAGTAAGGCAAAGGTAAAAAATAGTAACTAGTAACCGTAACTCCTCAGCGGCAGGTAACGCTACATTTTAATAGTAGTGCGTTCAACAGTCTGCTTTTCTTTACGCCTCATAATATTAAAGACATACTGGAATGTTTACAACCGCATTGAAGCTGAAGGAAAACCTGACGGAAATTTTACAGCATCTTGACAGATAAATTTACAAATATCTTGTTCCTCTTGGATGAATACTCGTATTTTCAAAAAAAAAACCTCAAAATTCTGCTCCACGCAATAAATGTTTTAATCAATTCTTCAGTTTTTAAAAGGCACTAAAAGCAATATAATGAACTGAATGATAGAACTGAAAGTTTGTGTGTATGAAGGTAAGAAATAAAAAAAGAGTGCTTTAGGAGTTTTATTTAAAGAAATTTGCCAATAATTTTATTTTATACGCATAAATAAGATTAATTAAACTTAATCAACTCAACCCAACACAACAATTTAGAGAGTAGTTTTCTCGTTTGTACAGTTTTACAAAACAAAAACTAGGTATATTTAATGTACATGGCTCATTCCAGGATTTTTCAGTCGTGAAATCAACCTCGCTACTAAGTATTTCACGACCTGGTTAATACAGTATAAAAGATAATGAAAACATTACCGCATGAAAGATGCTCCCCGGTAACATGTTCTCAGCAATATTTTGCTATCGTGGCTGAGCGGGGAAGGCTTCGCAGGCGAGGTGGTGGTAACTACCGAGGGGTGGTTTTCATTAGACGCGGTTGCTGAAGGAAAATTTGCATATTTGAACAGTAGCGCCTCGATGCTGTAAACAAGAGTCCCTGGACATCGGGAATGGCTGTCAATGTCATACTTGTACTTACAAGTATCACTTTATTTCGAGCATATTGAAATATTGTTTTCAAAATTATATTTATAAAGTTTTAACCAATCACGCCTAATTTACGACTAACGTCATTTAAGAGAGCCAAAATGAGTTAAAAATGTAAAACTTTACCCAATCTATGATATTATTTACGGTCAATACTATAAGTATGAATACTATTTCTTCTAGAGATGCTTTCTTTACATCAGTTAGAGTTCTCTAGAAAGAATTAGCTCTAAAGCTAAAAATATGCTTTAGTCTTATGTTCCGGTTAAGTATATCCGTACTCATAGTCAAATAATATTTTTCATTCTAGTTGGTAGAGTTTCGCTTACTAAATTTAGTTTAACTGCAATGGCACTTCAAAATGAACTACCAATACACTCTGATCCTTTTCCCATATAATTTTCTTCTCTTGTGTATGACATTGGATTCCTGAATTTCTATAATTTTTGAAAAATGTTGTATATTTACATTTATTGTATTGATTTCTTAATGTTCTGTTTTTTTATTTATATCGCACATTTTTGTGCTATGTTATAATTATTTACGCTTCTTTTATCATATTATTTGTTTTTTTATTTTATCGAAACATCTGTTCTGTGAAATTAATAATTAAATAATTAAATAATGAAACGTAATTAAAAACAGATCTTCGAAGTTAAAAACAGTTTTGACCATCACTTTGTTGAAAGTTTATGCAAAGAAAAACTTCTTTTAGTGCTGTCTATATCATAATAAATTAAAAAAAATCGTTATTGAATTATTGTTTCAATTAGTGTATTTGTAAAGCAATAGATTTTTCGATTTTTGTAATGCTTAACGGATGTCATATTCGACATTCAAATAACTTATTTCAGGAATACTTTGAGGATCGGTAATTATCATTCAACTTACAATTGTTTCAACGTACACCTTAATAATCCTCAAAAACTACAATAGTATTTTAGTTAATATTATATAGATGAGTTTTCTATGATGACAGCGTCATTGGCAGACGCAAGTATTGAGAGAGTCTTCACAGCCATTGTTTTATCTTAATGTATTGATTAAGTGATATATAGAATTCACGATGAGAGGTAAGAGCAACGGAACAAGTATGTAGCCTTGTTGAACGCCAGTGGAAACTTCAAACAAATCCATTTCCTAGGCTTCGATTCACACGCAGCACTTGGTATGTTATTCCACATATGCTATATATTCTTTAATATTTAAAAATTGGTTTTGCTACGCCATTGTCTTATGGGTAAAGTTAGGATGGGCTTTCGATTGCAAACACAGTGATGATTAGCCTGGTAATTGATCCCGCTGATATCACACGCCTGCCAAATTTATGGGTGTCATTAATTCGACGATGAAATATTGTTTTTTGCCAATACACGCTCGGCCTGCATGATAATTCGCAATTGATTTACGAGCAAGTATGACGCAACGGTAAATATATTTAGTCTTAGGAGTGTGTACAGCACATTAGAATTGACAACATTTACTTAATTAATCAGATCTGAGGAAAACAAACTTTCATGCGGATGACTAAAGTATTTCATATAAAATCGTCAGCTTGTTTTTTACATGATAAATGCTCAAAAATTAGATAGGCAGTCAATATTAATTGCAATCTAAAAGAAAATCATATAGTTAACATCGGTAACAGTTTAATATGGTCTCTACATTACGACATTATATGGAGTATAACTTCTTATTTTTATGTTCGGAATACTCGTGTCCAGTCTGATCACTTCCTGATTTATATTATGATATTATTTAAGGATAAGGAGGCAAAGACTGTTTGTTCTTCATAAGAGTAATACTTACCTGCCAGAGATTATGTCTCTTGGGAGAGTGATCAGACTGCTTAACCATATCGCCTTGAATATTTATATATATTCCACTTGAGAGAAGCCCAGTTTCGACATGAGCTCCACGAATTTATTTTTCAAAGTAATTTCGTGGAGTCTTCCGTTTAGCGAGCTTTGAGAGTTTCTTTTAATTGTTGTTAATAATCATTAATACCTATATTTATAAATTGTTTATTTTTATATTATCTTAAATCAGGATCGTATTAAATAAAATTTGTAATGTTTCTGAAAGAAACAAATAAATATAATTGAAAAAAAAAAACTATTACGTATAACAATTTCCTTCTCATACATCCGATCACAAGACACACACATCCACATTCCGACATATTTAATATTAAAATGGCTCTCAAGGTTAATGCTAAAAATATATATAACATCACGGAGACACTTCAGAGTTCTCTGAAACAGAAAATGCGCGAAGTTGGATAAAATTAGACTAATATACTGACATCAGCATGATATAACCATTGCTGATTGGTACCGAAAACCTCGATATACAATCTTTCATCTTTTATTTCTGTTCGCTTGTCGTACATGTATGTGTTGCCGTATTGGTATTTTGGATAAGTTCGGTCACGGGTGTGACGTTGGTATATACATAGCTGCGGTAATTGGTGCGCCATCGATTCTGTAGATCGCTACTTGCGGCAGAAAACCTCAGAAGTATCTATTCAAAATAAATGCAAATTTTGCTTTAAAAACAAGTACTTTTGACTTTTAATCTGCTTTTGCATCCTTCCTCCACGCGGCCACGTGACGAACCCGCGACTTAAAGAAGGGGAATGTAAATGTGTTAAAAGAAATAACATAGTAAATAAGGGTAAAAACGATTAAAAATAATTTAATTTCAATCCACAAGAAAACGATTATATACTAGTTATAACATCTTTCGTATGGTTTGTTCGATGTTCCGTACAATATTTATTCAAATTACATATTCCCGGGCATTATTAAATTAGCATTAACATGGCATGTGTCATGTTCTCTTTGCCTCTCCTTGTTTTTTTATTCCCTCGAATGCGAGCTCGAAGAGGTGCGCGTGTTATCATATGATGTTTTATGAATGAGATAAAAACGCTATAAATTAAAAAAAAATAAAAGGCCGATCTCTTAGCCGGGGCATTTTACGAAAACGTTCAGTATGCCAAAAAAATTAACTTTTTTTCCTCTCGTATTCTAGAAAAATGTCTTCTTTATACATTAATATATGTATATCAACGCCGATTTGGACTAATATTTTTTATTCGGAATGCTATTTTAATAATTTAATTATGTCTACATCCAGTTGACAGGCGTATTCAACTGGGATGGGCTGCATTTGGAAAACTAAAGTACATTTTTAAAGCAAAAATTTCATAGTGTACTAAAGCTGAGGCGTTTAACCAATGCATCCTCCATACATAAACATATGGAGCAGAGACGTGGGGCCTACAAGCACCATGTCATATTAACCTTTATCCGCCCAGTGGTCTCGTACGGGACCAGTGCTTATATGGTACATTTCGCTATCGGATTACACTTATTTATGATAATAGTATTCAAAATATGAATATAAGCTAACATAAATAATGACTTTGAGATACTGATCCAATATTTTATTTTTAGTTTCGATATTTTTTTTGTCATAATGTGTTATGTAAACATTTTTCATCGGTTTCGATAATTATTTTTGTCATAATGAGTTATGTAGACATCTTCGTTAAAAGGTCGGCTCTTGTGATATGCGTTGTGTCATATTATGAGAACCGTAATGAATCAGCTGTATCCACAACATTTTTGTAATTTTATGGTATTAGATGCTTTCATTTTGTGTAATTTTTATAGTTTTAATTCTTCAACTGTAATGTGTAACTTTATAAAATATGATAAATTAAAAATAAACTATTTGTAAATTATTAACAATCTTTTATTTTTTGAAAATATTTTCTATTTTACCCAAATAGGATGACTCGTTTAAAAGATATAGTTATTTATAATTGTTGCTAAATTTGCGAGAAAAAATGCTTGGGCAGTGAGCTACCTCTATTATAGGGGCTTATGTATGACTGTCAGATGAGCGAACAAAAATTAAAGACGAAAGATCATATGTCGAAGATTTTCGGCACTAGCCTGCAAGGGTTATATCGAGTTATAGAATATTAGAATCGTCACAGGAACTATTCAACGTGTCGTTTTGAAGCTATTTTTACAACTTCACATCATCGAAACGATTTCCTTTTACATTTTTTTTGTTAACGAGGACATAACGTGGCCACTCTACAGGGTACGAGAATAAAATACGCATAATTAGGAGTACAATAATTATTATTCCCGTTCCAGGGGCGGACCGCGGGAAGAAGGGAGCGGGCGCTTTTAAGTTTCGCCCGAAGAAGACTTAATTCAGTGGTAATTCACCGAGGGTCTTTGTTGAAGTTTCGGCGTTCCTGAAAGGAGAGGAAGGATGTTTATGTCTTTGTCTCTCTCTGCCGCTTCCCCCGAGATTACAGCTAAGGAATTTCCTGCAAAAGTATTGCTGCTGGGGTCGACTAAAACGGGAACATCGGGGCAAAACTGCACGTACAAGGTTTTTTAAAAATATTTTTGATTATTCTTTTTAATATATCCGCTCCATATTTGAGACATATGGACACCGCGAATTTCTATTCCAAAGTTTTGTTAGCTCACATTGTCTATGCCTTTTCCCTTCATACTTGTATATCCAGAGGTCCACATGGCATAGATACTATTTATGAGCCTCCAGGGAAACGGTCCGCGAATTTACGTAGACTGCAGCTATGGTAATAGAAAAAAAAATGGGTGTTGAGACCGAATGATAAGCTTGTCGCTCCCGAGGCTTAGAACATTTTGACTTAAGGGGCCGTTCAATACAGTGTTGTTGTTGGTATTTTTGTAGTTAGACAACAAAAATGTTTTTAAAACTATTGACAGAATTAGGAAAGTAGCAAACATTTAATGGTTAAGTCCTTTATACTATGAGGTTCGTTTTTGAAATAAAAATCGGTTAAGAAATATGAAAACAAAATATGGATAATATAATGTTACTTGAACACCTCTTACATTTTTTAGGCGATACGTAAGTTCTAGAAAATAGCGCGTCAAAAAAAACTCGATTGTACATTATTCCGCCAGGAATAGCTCAATGGTCAGCGTTTGCTTTGCAAGCCAAAGGTCGTGGGTTCGATCCTCAACGAAGATTAAAAAAAAATGGATTTTTAAACGATTTCTGAGCTCTAAATTACCCCCGGTTGGTGTGAATTTGTTCCCTCACCCGTAAAATTCAAGTCATAGACTAGTAACTAAAATTGGTGGTAGATGAAAGTCATCTCGTGAAGACCACCCGTTTATAGTAAATTCCTGTAATAATTAAGGATGATGCTGTAGTCTATGGCGTTGGCGGACCAACACTCCACATGCAGCGCTTAACTATATATACACCATGGTTAAGCGTCATAGAATTCCACAGATGAGACTTTAAAATTAATATCACCATCTGCCGTTATTCTTCTGTGTGTGTTTATATAAAAAAATCTATGAATCGATTCCAAATATCAAAGTATCGCTGAAAAAGAAGTAAGTCAAAAATTAACGGTTCTTTCCAAAAAAGTCGCGTAAAAGCGAAATCCCACAAAAAAGCGAATATGTGAAATTTGGTTATGTTTGCCCCATTTTCCCTTTCAAGCTGTCGTATATATTTTGTATATTGAAGTAACTTTGAGCATTCCCGTACAAAAATATTGTAATTCCTGTTGCAGTCGTTTTATAATATGAAACTCAATGGAAAAGTAAAAACACCCATAGCAACGCGCCTCACTCTGTAGCGGACATTAAAGAAATATTATGCGCCAACTTTTGTATGGAACAAAAAGTTTCGGTAAAAAAGAGCACTGCTCCCTGTGGGTGCCACTTGGAGTACTTCCGTCACAGCAAAGTGTATTGTTAAACATCACAGTTATATGTAACAGACTGTTGTGCACATTAATTGACAAAGTTGCAGAACAAGTAATCGCGTGTAAGAGTAATATAATTGAAAAGAAAAAAAAACTCTTTGATGATTGTTTACCAGTGGTGAAACATACGTTGTTTTTTGTATATGTGCTTACAATGGCCAATCTTGCAGGTATGTTGTCTGTTTTATAATGTTTTTTTTTTACAATTTTTAATTAAATTACTATTATCATCAAATCTTTCATATTTCACCGATTGAAAAAAGGCGAGATGTACGATATATTACAAATGATATAAAAAATATTGTTCAGTAGAAATAAACAATATATTATTTATAAAAGAAGTATTATTTTAATAAAAATTACTGTAAATGTAATTAAATTTAAATTAATTAAAATAAAAAAATAAATTTTAAATATACATATGCATTCAAAATATACGTTTGCATGACAAGCCAAAGTCGTGGATTTGAATACTGACGGAGATTAAAAATAATAATTCTTAAACGATTTCTGAGATCTAAAATAACCCACGGTGTGAATTTGATCTCTCGCCCCGTAAAATTCCAGTCATATCCTATTAATTAAAATTGGTGGTAGATGAAAGTTGTCCCGTGAATACCACCCATTCATAGTAAATTCCTGTAATAATAACAATGATGCTTGAATCTCGGGCTATAGTCAACGACATTGGCGGATCAACAATCCACATGCAGCGCTAAGCCATATGCAGCATGATGAGCGTCATAGAATTCCACAGGTGAGACATCAGAGTCATATCACCATCTGTCGGTATTCTCCTGTATGTGTTCACATAAAAAAGTATCATTGGTTTTGACAAAATATTACAATTTCGATCATATGGTAATGTTGACTTTTTGAGGGACGACGAGGTGATTGAGCGGTAAAAGCAGACTTCCGTACTACAGTTTTTAAAGAGATAAAGGTGGAGCAGGTTGTAACATATGCTTTGGATGTTGCAGGACAACACAAACTCAATCTACGTGCTTTTCAAGCTCCTGGGCTTTCGTTTTGTTAGAAGACCATTGTGAACTATATAAATATTTTACTCGGCGGAGCTAAAAGATGCAGACCTGTCATGTGATGAAACAATGACCTGCCAGAGCTTAATGGCTGTAATTTATGACGAATACATGCTATTATTATAGAACCGAATACGAAAGTGATGATGATGATGATTAATTGATAATTATGCACTTTGACATCAGCATGAAATAGTCCTTGCTGATTGCTTCCGAAAACCTCGATATGCAATCTTTCGTCTCTTATTCACTTGCCGTACTTGTCACCATATTGCATTTCGGACTAGTTATGGTGACAGTCACTTGTGGCGCTGTGTGACAGCCCATCACGGGCGCACCAATCTGTGTCGCCCGTCGGTGAGAGCATATTGTATTGTGGCTCGGCCTGAATTTTGTGATTAGGTCAGGTTAGCGTAAATATATGTCAATGTGCTTCTGAAAAAGTCTGTGTGTTATAAATCTGCTCCTAATCATGCCATCACGCGACTGATTAACAACCTTTGAAAGTGAGGAGAATGTTAACTTTTACTAAGAATTGTCATTCTTTAAATAATAATCGTCATTTAAAAACCAAATTTAACCGTAAAATTTTGTACAGTAACTTTTGTAACCAAATAAGTAACGATATAACTAGTGGCTTAAATGGCTATTCACACAGCCTCGCACAGTTCTAACTTCTTTAATATGGGGAATAAAAAGTTTTGCCTCAAGAAAGCGAACTTTTACTGCACTAGTTCCTTAGTTCTTGCACGTGGATGAGACGATATTATTAAAACGATATAAAACTTTTTATGGACAATATTTTTTGCTGTTTTTAAACTAAACTAAACCGCTATTAATGTAACTTTAAAGACGGAACGCGATTCCCTGTACAGCCACCCATCAGCGTCAAAACCTTGCAAACTTCTACCTGTATATTGTTAATTAAACGATACCAGACTATTAGATAACTTACCTATAAGTTTAATAAAAAACTTACATAAATAACTTTAAATTCTATAAACTTCACAAATGAAATCGACAATCGTTAACAACTAGGATGGTCAGCATTTGGAAAACTGAAGTACATTTTTAAAGCGAAAATTCCGCAATGTCTTAAAACTAAAGCGTTTAACCAATGCATCGCCTCTGTATTAACTTATGTCGCAGAGACGTGGAATCTAACACCACGTCTTTCCCATAAAATAAAGGTCACCCATCGTGGTATGGAGAGATCCATGCTCGGAGAGTCGCTAAAAGATAGAATCCGAAACGAGGAAATAAGCAGAATTACTCAAGTAGTGAATGCTACTCAACGAAAAGGCACACTAAAGTGGCAATGGGCAGAAGAGGAAGAAATGTATTGGAATGGCGCCCAAGAATTGACAAGCAAAGCATTGGCCGATCCCCTGCAAGATGGACTGACGAAATCAGAAGAATGGCGGGTGTGACCTGGATGCGGAAGGCGGAGGATCGAAGAGGATGGAGACTCATGCGACAGGCTTGCGTTAAGCAGTGGATGGATACAGGTTGATGATAATGATGATGAAGTTCAATAATTTTCTTGAATAAAAAAATATATTCTATCTATAAATGGCCAATACGAATAAATATTTTCTTTTGATTTATTCTTACTAACTTAATGTTTTGGAACGTATAATCTATCCATCGTTTTCAGGAACATAAATGTCTAAAAAATCAGAGAAACGATATTTAAATACAACGATCTCATGCCAATCCATAGTTAAAATAAATTCATAAAATTAGCTACTATAAAGTTACTCATTCTTTCATCCGTTATAGATAATTTTTTTGGTATTATTTGTGTATAACAAGGCTACATATCATTAAATTGTAAAGAAAAAAATCATGAAAGAATCATTTATTTTCAGATGAACTGAGCCTAAAAAGCCTTCAAAAAACATTGTTTTATGTATGTTTACCTTCGAGAACATCTAATAGAGATAAAACTTCTCCAATAAACTTAAAAAATATAAATAAAAAATGTGTATAAAATATGTATGCTAAAAGAGTCCTTGCTTTTTTTGTATGTACTGTTTTCTTATATGAAAAATAGATTGGTAAAGCAACATAAATATTTGTCGAGCATAAAAAACGTCATTGAAAAAGAAAAATATGTTAAAATCATACAAAATTCAATAATACGAGATCTTTAAAAATCTTATACTAAATGATAGGGCAAATTATTTTTAATTTTATTAAATAACAACGTTATGATCGTATAATTTACATGCTTTAAAAATAATCTTTAATGCTGTGAAAATTCTGCAGAGACATGAAAAATATTTTAAGACGTTTAATGAAAAATGCATTTAATCACTTAATAATGACGTTACTTAGTTGCTTTCACTGCCGGAGCAGGGATGAAGATAATGCCCCGCTTTAGTGATTTTTTAATTGCTCTCGTAACAAACTGATGCAGTTTGTTATAAAGTCAAATGGAACGCAGCTCTGCACCACCCGGAGCCTGATGCAACTGTTTGCATTTCATTAGTCTCTAACCCTGCGACGAAAAACAACCGACTGTCAACACGAGAGGGACTCTGTTATTTTATCTGTCGTAGTTTTTTCATGTTTCAGGAACGCGTGAAACGTACAAACACAAAGTTTACGTGACTTTTCTAGGCCAGATATTTCGGTCAGCCTAATTGGCTGACGTGACCTTTTTCAACCCCCGAACCTTCATCACGATGAATGGAATATGAGCACTTTACTTTGAGAGCGGTACCTTTATGAATAATGAAATATTAAATCATATATTTATTGCGATTCCAGGATATTTAGTTTGAGCCGTGTGTGAAGATAAACTTGATCAATTTTGCTGTTTGTATTCCCAACTGTAGCAAATATCCACTACAAATCCAAAAAACTAGGCGTATTATATTGATCACGTCAGTCTTTCAACGATAAACAACTTATTCTTGTATATAAAGGACAAATCCGACCTATCCATGAATACGGCAGTCACCTTTGGATTGGAGACCAAAAATACCTTCTAAGCTTAATTGACTCAGTTCAAAGAAGAGTAATTCGTTTGATAAATAATGACACTCTTACGTCGAACCTGCAATCAATGGAACACAAGCGTAAGATTGGTTCACTTAGTCTTTTCTACCGTTATTACCACGGTCGCTGCTCTTCGGAACTTAAATAATTAATTCTTCGTGCACTCCACCCACAACCGACAAACCTCTTCTTACACTTGCCAAACATAAACGGATAATGTGTGTCCACCAAGAACTGGCATTTTCCAAAATTCCTTCTTTAATGCCACCAGTAAGCTTTGGAATGCTCTTCCAGCGTTTGTGTTTCTTCCTTCCTACAGTCTGGATCTCTTCAAGAAACAGATAAATATACACTTGCAATCTCCCAAACCACACACAAAAACGAACATAACACACTATTCCCGCATCCAGCGTCCAGCCTTCCTGGTTGAGCGTCATCGAGTGCACTGGTCTTGACGGGCTGTGCTTTCTTGCAGGCGTTTACATAAAAAATATTGCCAGCCGCCATGGTCCTCGTCTCATTCCATGTCAGCTTTAACTCCCACAGTTCCACCGAGTACATTCCGAGCCTTCCAAGATGGTGCGAACCCGAAGGCTTGAAAAAAAAGCACCTGTCTAGTTATGCCTTTGCTACACTATGTAGGTTCGAGTAATATTTGACCAAACGTGGTTTACCCAAGATACGTTCATTCAAAATTAGTCTCTAAAAGCAAAACACATTTCTTAGATCACATGTATTTTTTATGTACAATACAATTATTTTTGTTATAAATATTTATTTATTTATTTACCTTGTTTTCGCATCGATCACGTAACAAAAGTTCTCTATTAAGAGACTGTAGTTTCGACTAACTCGTAGTCTTTCTCAATCCTTCTCTAGTTAAGAATCTCTTAACTAGAGAAGGATTGAGAAAAACTACGAGTCAGTCGAAACTGCAGTCTCCTAATAGAGAACTTTTGTTACGTGATCGATGCGAAAACAAGGTAAATAAATAAATAAATATTTATAATTTATTATGGATCTCAAAGTGAATGCTCAAAACATTGAAAAAAATTATTTTTGCCTTCTTCTAAAATATAAAATCTCTGAAGCACATAGAGTAAATTAATCTTCAAATATTTATTCAGCCACCAGAGCCATGATTAAAATTTTTAAATATGAGTAGACATATTGAAACCTGATACATATAAAAAAGAAAATAAATAAAATAGAATTTAATTACATTTAACTATTTTAATTTTAAGCAACTATTGACTCTCAGTGAGTGGAGCACCGGATCACCGCAGGATGCTTACGTGCTTTATGTAAACATAGACAAAAAATATAAATTTATTAGTCTTTTCATTTAATTTAAGAGTAAATAAAAAAAAATAAGAATATGACATTATGTTTCCACCGGGCGTTACACATTGATACATCCTAGAGAAAGAGTTCGCGCCCATTGTATGTTGTAAAATCAAAAAAATGCTTTCCTGGTTACAGGTCAATATGTACATCGTGACATAAGTATAATATAGCCCTTGCTGACTGGTACCGAAAACCTCGATATACAATCTTTTATCTCTTATTTCTGTTCGCTTGTCGTACCTGTATGTGTCACCATATTGGCATTTTGGACAATTCCGGTCACGGGAGTGACGTTAGTTATAGATATCGCCACTTGTGACGCTGGCTGCTACTAACCACGGCGCCCGGGGTCAGTCAGTAGTTGTCCTCCAACCGTGACGAAAGGTTCATTGAGGTTGGCCCGGCCTGATTGTTGTGAGTAGGTCGGGGCCAGAATTTTGTAAATTTATTGAAATATATATGTAAATGTGCTTCAGAAAAATTGTGTTATTAATCTGCTCCTCATCCTGCCAACACGCGACTGAATAACTACCTTTTTAGAGAAGAGGAAGTTAATTGGTTAAGTATAAAGTCGAAAACTGCTAGACTACAAATTGCTTTAGTTATGAGATGACTATAAATCACTTAGACAACTGCTATTGTGTAGTGTTTCTGTGGTTTTCCGGCTATTGCAGTTAGTGCCTCGCAGACGTCACGGCGATACGAGCGCATTATCTTGGACGACGAGGAAAATCCGGAAAATTCAATTAAAACACTTGTCCCATCCGGGTTGAATATAAAGTGCACGCGGATTGCATTAACAAAGTTGTGACGCGAGGCGCGCGCGTGCGCAGGCGCCATTTCCGGTAGAGGCTGCGCTTCCGCCCACACAACCTCCACTCGGTAGTCTCGTCCACGCTCAACATTAAATAATAGTCCAAAATGATATTTTTGGGAGTAAGATAAATATCATACGGAACTTTTAATTGCTAAAATAACTAAAAAAAATCAGGACGAACAGTTTTTTAAACTATCAAATAGGAAAAATACTATTTAATATTGATTATCGCTGTTTCGCTTTTAATGACACTTCTATAAGTTTTTTTGTGTATTTAATATATAAAAATACAAGATAAATTATAAATGAGGTGATATTGGGTAGTTAAAGTGGAGTAAGAGTTGAAGGGAGGAAACTTATCGTTGTTAAAGAAGGAAGCGTTCTTGAACAATGCCTTGCGTTGGTTTTTGATATTATTTAAAAATTAACAAGGACCGTAACATGGTTTGCGCCAAAAAGAAAAACACTTAAAACGTGTTGAAGTAAGGTTCTCTTTCCTGAAACTCTTTTATAAGAACAAACTTTACTATGATTGAGAATAAACTTGGGCATCGTTTCTTTGCGTATTCCTTGTATATCTAAAAACATGTTTTTCATATATTGCTGCATTGCCCATTCCTCGTTCTATGACATCTAAGCGTCTATGATACCTCAGCATCTGAAGATCCACCGTAGAACATATACTGTTTTTAACGACCTCCAGTGCAGAAACCCGAAAAAGTTAAACAGAGCATAATGTGGGTAATTTGCTTTGAGAAGAAAATCGGACAATTAGCCCGATGTTTCTGAGGTCTAGAACATTTGATCATCTGAGAAACGGCTCAATCTGACTAGCAACAGGCCAAGTCTTTGGTCCATGTACAGTGATCTTAATTTTGGTGACTTAATAAAATCGGTGATTACAATTTTAATTTTCGATGGAAGATCACTAAGCATCATTATTGACGAAATTAAAATGTTATTTTAACACGTTAAGTCTTTCTTTTTACGGTGTTTAAAAAAATACAATTTTAGGAATGTTTTCTCTCGTATATTGTAGACATATGGCTAGGATTGCAGCAGCTTCCAGTAGTTCGCTATGGGAGAGTTCCAATTCCAAGTTATTGTGCGAGTTCCGACAGCAACTCTGGTGAGCACGTCTTCTTAATGTTCGATTAAATCCTGTGGACGTGAGAGTCCCGCCAATTACACAACTGTACACGATACCACACGATTGATGCGGTCTACAACTTGTCACATAATAACAAACAAATAACAAAGAGTGCTTTTATATTTTAGATATGCGCATTATTTGTGTTTTGATGAACTTAAAGTAATAAATAATAAATATCTTTCAACATTTAATGTTTCAAAATATATGTAATGTAAAAATAATGACAAAAAATTAAATATACATATATAAGTAAAATGTAATAAATTTTGGAATGGGCTTAGTCTATCTTAGTAAGTATAACCTGTTTAGGTGATGATTCTGTGAAAATTAAAATACAATTTTCGATACTTTGTAAGCCATAGAAAATTAATACAATTATTCAACAAATGATCCACTGCAAACACCATATTATTTTCTAATTCTTATTTCCGATATATTTCTTACATTGAAAGAAATTCAATGTTGAATGTCATTTGATGTTGACATCCTCCTCTCTAAGTTAGTAATTAAATTGCGTGGTGGCAGGATGACGAGCAGATTAACAACACAGTGATTTTTTTAATTAACTTTACAAATTTCTGACCTGGACCTAGTCACAGCATTCAGAACGGACCAACGACAATCTGACCTTACTGTCTTCGGCACACAACTGACGCCGTGGTCACTGACAACTAGCGCCGCAAGTGACGATCTACAGAATCAATGGCGCACCAATTACAGCAGCCATGTACATACTTACGACACAACCATGACCAAAATGCCAATATGGTGACATATACATGTACAACAAGCGAACAAAAATAAGAGATGAAACACTGTATATCGAGGTTTTCATTGCAAGTCAGCAAGTAAACGCGATTTGGAAAAAATATTTTACTTAAAATACTTACAATATCGCATTCATAATCTTTGAACATTGATTTAAAAAAATATTAGGTCTTCGATTGCTTGTGTATTGAATTGACACAGCGATTGTGAAATAATATCAACGCAAATATATTAAATATTTGATGAAATACGATGGATTATGTTTCCTCATCACTTGATACATTACTGGAAGCCTTCAACTGTGCCGTATATTCTGAATAATCTGCCTGAACTAGTCGCATGCTTATAACAATAATTATTTTAATCGCTGTACGCCTGAAATTACACCAGGCATATTACCGAGAAACTGGCAATACACTGATGAACAATCCAGAACACGAGACCGTATTTCAGCAACCTTGAACTAAGATTTCAGGAATCGTACAAGCCGCTGAAAAATAATGCCTGCAACAATTGAACACTAATATTAAATTATTTATGATTATCAAACGTTGTGTTTTCGATGTTTAATGAAGGATTAAGAAATGCTTGTAGATTTGTAAATCATTAAATTTTAGACCATTCTATATTTTTCAAGTTAAGCACTTTTATTCACATACAATAAGACTGTATTTTCGCTGTCTTAAAAGAGTTTTTCAGTTCAAATTTATTTGAAAAGACAAATAACTAAGCGTTCTTATTATATTCCATTATTGAATATTTAAAGAAATTTATATTTAAGCTATTTTCATTAATAAATTATATCCTCCTCTCAATGTTTGATATCGATTGACTGGATGACTGGATGCAGGATCAGGTTCACAATATAAATAAATTTTTTTCGTTTCAAATATTATCATGGTTTATTTGTCACACTTAAGCAACAAAAAGACCGTAGTGGCGCGCGCTGTTAGGCGCACGCCCTAACGGTCGCAAGCTCTAACTGTAAACTGACGGCACGCTCTGAAATCTCGGCGCCGCCAACCGTCGCTGCAAAAAAGAGAATTAAATATGACAGTGGTACCAACAGAAAATGGGCCAACTGTCGAATATTTTAGCGTATGCAAACACCGTTTAACATTATACAATTAATAATAACATTAGATATGCATATCAGGTGAGCGAACAAAAACAAGACACCAAAGATCGCTTTTCGAAGCTTTACGGCATCAGTCTAAAAAGATATATCAAGCTGATATCATAACATAGAAAACGACTGGATTTAAGGTGCTTATAGTGCTGAAATTTGACTTGTTAGATTGTAAGAATACCGATCGATTGACCTCTTTTCTTTCTATTAATTCCTCAAGTACTTCAAATTTAACTTAGCATATGCAAAAACATTCATTATTTATTTCTAAAGATATTCTATTACATGTTGGCAATCACGTGAAGCAATCTTAACCCTGAAGGCTGCAGTCCGGAAGAACTCGGAATAAGCTAAGTGCATTCGTACCAGTCACGCAAGCAACGAGGCTTACATAAATTAATAAAATCAATAATCTGCAATACTTAATTAACTACTATGTAACAATTTCCTCTAATAATTATTGCTTATGGGTACATGAGTTTTTTCTTTTTATATTGGTTAAGAAAAAGATAAATCACCTTAATGTGTATTTTGATGCTCATTATGATATCAGCTTAATATAACCCTTGCAGGCTGGTGCAGAAAACCTCGATAAGCGATCTTTCGTCTCTTTTTGTTCCCTCGTCGGATATGTATGTGTTGCCATATTGTTTTTTTTTTGACAAGTTCGTTTACGGGTTCTTTATTAGTATTGTGCTTGTATGTCTGTCATTGGTGCGCCATTAGTTTCTGTAGATCGCGACTTGCGGCGCTGAGTATCACCGACTACGGGCGTCTCGCGGCAAGTAATCAGTTGTGCGCATACCGCGACCAGAAGTGAGTGTGATCGGTCTGGGGCCTGAAGCAAGTAAGTTTCGCCCCTGGCTGAAAGTTTGTTAAGTTTATCAAAAATATATGTGCTTCTGAAAAAGTCTATTTGTTGCTCGTCTGCTCCTCATCTGTCCACCACGTATACTAATAACGATCCTGGCGATTTGAAGTCGTTCTTTTTTAGTGAAGGGGATGCAACTTAGTACACACTCAATTATCCTTTTTTTTTTACTTTAATTATTTGATTATTTATTTTAACTGACCAATTACAATCTATAACAAAAGTCATTTTAAATATATTTACTTTCCAGATGGAGCAGTATTTTTATGGTCATCAACTACTATGAATCTGACGTATAGAACAGCTACTTTGTATCGTACAGCTACCCGTTGCTCTATTAAATACATAAAATATGTAGTTTTATGCAATCTTCTAGATAATTTACGTTGCCTTGACGCAAATGCTTTGTAGCTTATGAAATAACATTATTTATATCAATACAATAATATTAAAGCGAAAAAAATATAAAATTCTTAGATGACTATTTTCTTCAAAGTTCTAATATGGTTAACAGTGAAGACGGTTTATCTATATACTTGAAGACCATGATTTTTAGGAGCGCTTTTTCAGTTTTTCAAGTGTGCTTATGTACACGTTTGTTTGAATTATTGAAAAAACTGCTTTGAAATTGATACCGTGATTCACAAGCTTATAAATGAATAAACGGTCCACAATTTGAAATGGATCCTGAAGTGGGAATCTAAGACTATGAAAAATAAAAAAAACCCCGAGGATAATTTGATGTTTGTTTTGAGATTTTTAGGTGAATGCTTACACTGTTTGAATGTCAAAAAAATATAAAATAGCTATGTCTAGAAATACTACGAAAATATTTAATTTTCTAGGTTAACAAAATGTTTGTGTTCTGCCCTGATACATTTGCGGCTTTACCTGGGCTAGTGTGTCTCTCACACCACTTGAATTACCATTTAAATGCCTTAAAGTGTTACGTTTATGATTAAATTGGGATTCTGTAGTTCGCACCTTGTTGGAAGATGTACTCTCTGCCTTAAGGGACGAGCTCCAGTTCACTGTCGCTAATCCCTTACAAACTACTAATATCACTGAAAACGACAGCCTCAACCTTGAACTTTCTTTTGTAATAGCGTGAATAGTAAACGTTGACTCATATGAAATAATTGTGCTTTGACGACCGAAAAATAATTATCTATTTTATGTTAACGTAAAGTTAATATATAACTGAAAATACAACGTTTCAAAAATAGTTATCTGGCATCATTACTGTAATGGTTAATTAATGTTTTGAAATACGAGTATAACATTAATCTGTACAAGATTAGTTGATTAACAATGAAACATAGTATATTCAATATAACATTGTTGTATTCGTGAGATAAGTATGTTGCTTAAGAAATATAAAATTTTAAGGTATCTTTTAAGATTTACGAACATTTTTAAATGCCATGTTTTTTTTAGCTACCTAATGTGATTTGTTTTTGTTCTTTTAATATCATATGTATTAATAAACCAGCAAAAAGGATTTATCAACGTTTGAATGCAATAAATTATACACACTTTATCCAGCAGTATTTAAATGAGACATTAAAGTTGTTTTTTTTTAATATTTCAAGACCAGTCCACGCTATGACGCTCAGCCAGGGAGGCTGGATGCTGCATGCGGGAAACGTGTGTTGTGTTCGTGTTTGTGTGTGGGTTGTGGAGATTGCAAGTGTATATTTATCTGTTTCTTGAAGAGATCCAGATTGTAGGAAGGAGGAAACACAGACGCTGGAAGAGTATTCCATAGCTTATATATTTTACCGGTGGCATTGAGGAAGGAACTTTGGAAGCTGCCAGTTCTTGGTCGACATATATTAACCGTGTATCGATGTTCGGCAAGTGCAAGACGAGTATGTCGGCTATGAGTGAGTGCAGGAGGAATTAGTTCTTTAAGTTCCGAAGAGCAGCGACCGTGGTTATAACAGTAGAAAAGACTAAGAGAACCAATCTTACGCCTGTGTTCCGTTGATTGCAGGTTAGACGTAAGGGTGTCATTGTCTATCAAACGAATTGCTCTTCTTTGAACTGATTCAATTAAGTTTAGAAGGTATTTTGGGGCTCCAATCCAAAGGTGACTGCCGTATTCAAGGGTAGGTCGGATTTGTCCTTTATATAGAAGAAGAAGTTGTTTATCGTTGAAATACCGACATGATCTATATAACACACCTAATTTTTTGGAAGCGAGACCAGCTTTATACTTAATTGACTCGTAATATTTGACATTATTCGAGATTGATAATTCAAGCAAGTCTGTGATCTTCCAGGTATTCTCCTCAGCGTGACTGTGTTGATGGATTTTTTCCTCATCTCTCTGACTTATTTATTATATATCAATATTAAATGCTTAAAGTATGATATATTTTTTACATTTATAAATATAATATAAATAAGAGAAAATATTCAAAAAGAAATTCGATCGAGAGTTCTTTTGTGTGTAAAGTATAACTTAACGTTTATTAAATATATTTTTTATAATTCACTTAATTGACAATTCATCTTAAGTGTGAATTAACCATCAAGTGTGACAATTCACAAACGTTACACGTGCTTCACAATCAAGTGTTTTTTTTTTTGATAACCCAAAAATATTATAATTTTCATATTAACTTAAATTAATAATCTTATGTTATACCTGTATATATTTTTAAAAATAAAGTTAGATCTTTAATTTAATTAAAATTGAATTTGTACAATTCACCATTATGTAAGCTAATATATAAATGTTAATGAGACTTCCAATATTGGTTGATTCCTCTACAAATATGTCCAGAGCCCGTTTCAAGGTTGGAGCCCTTATATTTCAGCAGATCCTATGTTGTCAGGGCTTCAAATATTAAGTTAGTGCTAGTTGGTGAGACCCGGGTATAGAATTTCCCAATGAGAAGTAGGTAATGAATTAATCAATTTATCATCAAACATTGTCGGGTAAAACATCTAGTAAGACTCACCAAATTATGTCATATTTTCTTAATTTAAGGAGAAAAATAAATAAATAATACAAATGGAATGTTGTCTTTTCACATTTTTTCAGTATCGGCTATTATTGGCGTCATTTGTCTAACATTTTTTGTTAGTAAAAAACATATACAAATATTTCAATTTTTAATAAACGTATTTTTTTTTAACCCTTTCGTAACGGCTAGGTGGAATACAAATTATACTGTCAATACGGCGTGAATTTTTCAAACATTTTTTTTGCTTAAAACTAGTATTTGAAGCATAAATGTACTTATTTGACCTATTTTCATATATCAAATTGGTTCTTCTATCCTTTAGCTATCAGATGATGCATTAAAAGCTATTACATGTGGTTGCATTGACAAATGAAGTTTACAGAAAAATCACTCTGCGACGAAACCTGACGATATTTATTAACATGCTTTACATGATTCCCGTAAAGAATACATGTAGGTTGATAAAGGGAATGACTGCACTTCCAATTTCATACCGCATATGCCACAATGAGTACTGAAACCTAGCAAAACGATATATCACAACCGATGTCAACGGTCAGGGAATCTTTGACGGCATATGCCGATACCCGATGCAAAAGGGTTAAGAAGTTTTAAGAACAGATACCTGCTTAGGACACTAGGAATAGAATGGTTTGACTTTATGAAGTGTTAAAAGGTTAGGGAGCACAAATATTTCTTTCAATTTAACATTCGGTCAAGAAACAAAGGTGTACTTAGCTGCGACTCATACATCAACGGCGATTCCTTATGACCATTTGCTCGAATACATATTTTATATGTAGACATACAAAAGAACGATTTTCATCAAATAATTCACCAACGATTGCTTAGTTAATTAATTTAATTTTAAAAATGGAGTGCAGTGGTAAAATAATTAGGTTTTTGTACAAACTAATTATTGAAATAACATGAAAAGGCTTACACTTGGTTTTTACGAACGAGCCATCAATCAAAGTATTAAAAAATAAAAGGGTGTAAAATAAATAAAAGTGTATAAAAAAGACTCACAAATTCAAAAATAATATAATGTAATGTTTTTCTTCGTATTTAAATTTCAACTCTATTGTTTTTTTTTGTGTAGGCACAAACAGGAGAATACCGACAGATGGTGATAGTGATGCTGAAATCTCATCTGTGGATTCTCTGACGCTTACCATGTTACATTTGGTTAAACGCTGCATGTGGAGTGTGGATCCGCCAAAGTTACAACACTACAGTCTGACATTCACGCATCATCCTTATTATTACAGGAATTTACTAAGAATGGGTGGTCTTCACGGGATGACTTTCGTCAACCACCAATTTTAATTAATAGGCCATGACTGACATTTTACGGGTAGGGATCAAATTCAAATCAACCGGGGGCATTTTAGAGGTCGGAAGTCGATTCAATTATTTTTTAAGTCTCCACTGCGGGATTGAACCCACAACCTTTGGCTTGCCAAGCAAACGATTTGACTAGTGAGCTATACCCGCTGCCAGTGGTAATGGCCATGGTCATGCGTTATAATATTCTTCCAAAACAATGGCTGAAGAAGTTCAGAATATATACAATCAATAATTATTCCTTATTTTTTATATGAATCACATAAAGTACTGTTTATTCACATACTGGAAGACTCGTTTTCGCATTTAATGTGAAGTGATTTCCCCATACACAACCATACATTAAAAAATATTAGTAATAAAAATATTACGGAGGAAAAAACTATATCTGTTATACATGTTAAAATATCTCAAATGCTAGAAACATAAAACACATATCTAATATTATTTATTTGATTATTAATATCTAACCAATAACTGTACTAATTACCCTTAACACTAACTAGATTTGAGCTTTAATAATTAATATTATGTTCATTGGTTGATGAAACAACATTATAATGATTCATTTGATAATACTATTAGCGCTTCGTATATATTTTATAAAATATTAGTTTAATTACCCAAGCAACACTTGTTCATATAGTTATAAATAATGCGCATCTTTTGTGAGGGATATTTAATATGAAGCGAAATCTTTTGCAGCAGATGTTGGTCGAATTACTAAAATTGGCTTTCTACTCTGTATCGATAGCATTCAATATAATCATATATTTTTCTTCAGCTTTAACTAGAACTGTGTCTTGTTATTTCACGGAACCTGTTCCTGTAACACTGATGACCAGATGTTGAGTCATTTTTTATGAACCTGTTCCTGATTTCAGATGCTCAGTGGTATCTCGTCAGCTGCTTTGCTCACATTTAATTCAGAACACATTATTTCAACTTCTCCATTACCTTCGTGATTTTTTGCATCACTTGGCATCTCTTTAGCCACCAGTCTTTCATATTTCACTACTAACCTTTTTCGTGACCTTCAATGTTGCTCATTATCAAAAAACTTATTTTAATTTTTTCGCGTTGTATGGCCAAACAACTACATAATTTATAAGTCTTGTTCTGGAGAGACCACGTCACGAACAATAAAGTTTTGAGCATAATGAAGGAAGAGGCACAAAACCATCTCGGAGAGGCGAGCCCGATGGATCGGTCTCATCATGCCCCACGATGGTCTTCTTCATGACATTGTGGAAGGGATGGTTGAGGGTAGAAACTGCAGAGGGCGCCCTAGACGGCAGCATTTGCAGCAAGCGTTCGACGACATGAGTTGTAGCTCTTATGCTGAGCTGAAGAGGGTTACAGAGGATCGAGATGAGTGGAGATCGAGATGTAAGATTTTGTTGCTGCAAACCAATCTAGCGGATTGATACTACGAAGAAGATACTACGAAGTAGAAGTGAACAAGCTTTCGTTAAAAAGAAAACCCTCAAAGCGAAAATACCTTCCAAACAATTTAATATACAAGCATCAATTTTCCATGTCCCACCGTAGAGTTATGAAAATGTATATTACAGAACAATATTATTTATACATTTCGCTCTGGCTGAAGTCCAGGGGCGGGGCTGAATTATTATTCCGGGGGGGTCTATCAATCTTCTTCTTCCTCTTCAGTTTCCTCCTCCCCCCTACCGAAGCTGCGAATAAGAAAACTTGGCCCGGGCTTTATTTCGGCTGCAAAATGATAATGATTATTTTCATGTTCGACAATGCTCTCCTTCAATAAGCGAACGCTGTCAATACAAAAGCAATTTCAAATTTTAATTCAGCCTACAGATGAACAGTGGCGTGCAGTGGATTATTTTTATATTATTTTTAATCTATTTTTGAAAGATTTTTAAGAATTTAATTTAATACATTCATATTTGGAGATAATTGAAAATCTATTGATTTACTAAACAATGCATATACGTAAGAGATCGTAAACGACTGTACCTATCTTTTTTTTTTTCTTTGATTATACTGGAAGGCTTTAAATGATTTATTCACGGTACCCAACAACGCCCTGAAAAGGACGCCCGTACCTTGTCTGTACGCGTCACGCCTTGAGAAAGGCGCCCGATGGGCCTGTGCGGGACTCATTCCTCGTCATAGGGAGGACCATACCCGCTAAAAATTACCTCCCAGTGCCTCTACTGACCCTGGTGTATCGCCGTCAGGCAATAGTTTCAGGGTCGGCTTCATTGGCTCGGCTGTAACGTTGGTGTATCGCTTAGCCGTTAGTGTCGACGTGCGAGGGTTCAGCACGCCTCCTTAATCGTTCGGCGTCTTCTTTTTGCCGTAATACTGTTCCGAAGAATGTCGACCAGACGTCCCAGTTGGTTGGTAAGCTCAGCATGCTGGCCGCCATCCTTTCCGGAGACAGTGTGTCAAGGTCATTGGTCTGGCCCAAGAGCTGTTCCCTCTTTTTGTTCCACGCGGCGCAACCAAATACCTATTTGGGCCAAGTAATACAACTAGGACGAAGTAATTTCTCAAAATAAATAAGGCATATTTAGTACTGGGCAGCATTTAGTAACTTAAGTACATTTTAAAGCGAAAATTCTGCAATGTCTTAAAACGAAGGCGTGTAACCAATGCATCCTCCCTGTTTTAACTTTTAGCGCAGAGACATGGAATACAACAGCAAGTCTTACTACTAAAATAAAGGTTTTAATCTCCAACGGGGATCGAACCCACCACCTTTGGCTTGCAAAGCAAACTCTTTTACTACTTTTAGCTTTACCCGCCGGCTGCATATTATAATAGCTTACCACTGAAAATACGAGTATTATCAAATATAATATTTTAAGATCAATAAATACAATGAGTGCACGAAACAAGGTGTAAATAATTTTATTATTAAATAAAAACATAACTTGAATTTTCCACGAGTCACCGTTGCTCTCTATAATTCCTTATTCAAATTTCGCGATGCGAATACAAAGCGCGATGGATGCCGAAGCCCTTTCTCAGCTCTGTCTCTGTTGTAGGTATATCCATACGTATTGATACTTCGCACCATCTCTGACACGTGTAGTGTACCGGCTTAGTACTTAAATCACAAAATTATTGATATGAAAACGTGATAAAATATTGAAATATAAGCATTCTGTTGAAGTACGTGGTGCAGTACATTCCGAATTGTGCTTCAAAATCACTTTCGAGTGCTGAGATGTATAGTTGATTACTTAACACCGGGCGAGAACCAAGGCAATTGACATAACTTTACTGCGGTTATTTTGGGTTATTTTGTGATAATTCTTACAGTCCATTAAAAAAGTCATCGAAAACATCATTTAAATCAATCGATCTATTCGAAAAAGCTACTAAAACAACGCTTAAATATACATCGATACTAAAGGCGCCTTCTTGCTTCCGTCCGGATTGAGCTATACATTGCATATACGCGGTGCCAACTTTGGGTGCAAATAATAATTGGAATTGAACAATACTTTTAAGTTAAAAAATATTGACTATTATGAGTCCATTTGGTAAAATATATTGGATAAATACATAGATATACGAGTTGATCTACAGTAATTACTAATTTAGTCTTAATTGCTCAAGTTCAGTCTGTAAAGAAACAAAAAAATAGCCTTTTTTTAAGTACACACATTCAGGAGAATAACGACAGATGGTGACAGTAATTCTAAAGTCTCATCTGTGACGCTTACCATGGTGCTTATGGCTAAGCGCTGCATGTGGAGTGTTGATCCGCCAACATTATAGACTACAGCCCGAGATTCACGCATCATTCTTATTATTACAGGAATTTACTATGAATGGGTGGTTTTCACGGGACGACTTTCATCTACCACCAATTTAAATAAATAGGCTATGACTGGCATTTTACGGACAACGAATCAAATTTACGTCACCCGGGGATATTTTAGAGCTCAGAAATCAATTAAAAATATTTTATTTAATCTCGAGGATCGAACCCACGACCTTTGGCTTGCAAAGCAAACGCTTTTCCATTGAGCTATGACCGCCGGCAAAAATGAAACAATAATGAAATAAATGTTTGTAATATTTTAAATGAATATTTAAAAGTATTTGTATCTTGATAATAGAAGTCTCAAGAAGAGATTTAGAATAGGTATTAATTGTTCATAATTCAATTGAAAATATAAATTTTCCCTAAAAATAAATTATCGATTACAAAAATGCTTCGGTTTAAATTTCTGTTTTGATGTTTTACGTCTTTTTTTTCTACAAAAGAACTTTTGCTAAATCCATTTTTATTATGAAATCGTTACTTTACCGAAAAAATTTATTTGCCATACGAAAAAATATTTCTTTGTAAATTACACAACTAAAAAAATAAACAAAGAACAAGTAAAGAAATTGAAAATAAACAGCAAAGTTTTTGTATCAATTTGTAATTTTACACAAAGTTATCAAAAGACTCTATGTTATCATCATTCTTGTTTAACTTAATTAATGTATTGGTATTTGAGAACCTTAAGGAGACAATGAACATAATTTTGACAAAGGTTTTAAATATACATAGTCTTCTTCTTCTTCTTCTTCGTGTCAGCGACGTCAAATTGACATCTGGCAACATCGATAGCTCGTGTGTTGCCCAGCATTAGGTCCTGAGAACATGGATTTTGACAAAGGCAGGTTTAAATATCGCACAATAGTAATTATACCTTAAAATTCCCCACCGCTCGAGGTTGTCTACCAACTCCGGTTCTTAATCTATTTAGGGATTTCCAGGTCGGCCAGTCAAGGCTCTTGCCAGTTGGGAGGCCTTCCAGAGTTGGATGTGAGAGGTTGTGTGGATTTCAAAGCTGCTTCGAGACTTCAATCTTGGTGTTGGGGGGTATCTGAAATACGGTTGGTTGATTGCCTTACGCATTTCTTCGGCGCATATGACTTTGCGTCTTTATTTAGTAATTAAAATTGAATTTAAAAAGTATGTAAATATATCATGGTTATTGAGTTAATTTTAACATGTAATTTTTGAATGTAAATTTACCCTAAAATTTAACACCTTCTTTTCACAAACTACAAATGAAACAATTTTCAATCGCTTCCTTACATTTTAATTAATTACAAACCATACCTAATAATACTCCTCATCGCCGTTATTTCTACTCGATATAGTCCTTAGTCCTAGGCTGGAGCCGAAAATCTTCCTAACCAATTTTAATAAATTAACATTGTTTATTTTGTTGACATATTTAGTAAATATATTTTTTCACTTATGTGAAAAAAAGAGGATAACAACAAATTAACACGGCTAACTAAACAAACTAGCAAATAAACTAAACTTTACTTTCATGCAAAAAAGGTATGTTATTCCTTTGAGCAGCTTTGAGAATGTGCAATGAGATTTTCTTAATTTTCTCTCATATTTAAGCACCGTTATATGATGTTCTCATCACCGTGTTATCATATGTAGAAAAGCGCATCGCGATAATGGAATTTGGAACGGTTGCTTCCCTAGTAGTTTCAAAGATCACTGAGACATGTAACTCATCGGCGAAGCGGAATACCGAGTTGGGAACTTAAAGTAAACTGTTTCCGTAAAGTTTCATCCAAGGCCGGTAAAATGTCTACTTTCAGTATGTATGAGCTAGATGGAGTAGAGCTTACAAGACCGAGCTTCAGCGAAGCAACTGAGATTTCTTCGGTTCTCTGAACAAGTGTTACAACATAATCCAGTTGAATTCTTCAAGCCTGAGTTGCTCACAAACTAGCACTATGATGTAAAACATACTGTATTTTATCACAAGATTTTGATATACTTCCGTAACATATTGACAACCTTAGTTATTGAAGGGCGACTCCACGTCACGTTCGCCGGCGGGTATAGCTTAATGGTCAAAGCTTTTGGTTTGCAAGCCAAAGGTCGTGGCTTCGATCCCCGATGGAGAATAAACATTTTTAATGGATTTCTGAGCTCTAAAATACCGCCGGTTTGTGAGAATTTGATCCCTCACCCGTAAAATGTCAGTCATATCCTATTAATAAAAATTAATGGTAAATGAAAGTCATCCCGTGAAGACCACCCATTCATAGTAAATTCCTGTAATAATAGAGATGATGCGTGAATCTTGGGCTGTAGTCTCAGATCAACACTCCACATGCAGCGCTTAACCAAATATAACATGGTAATGCGTAATATAATCCACAGATGAGACTTCAGAATTACTATCACCACCTGTCGGCATTCTATTGTATGTTCTTACATAAAAAAAACATGGATCGTTATCAAAACGCGAGACGGGTGGATGAGAAGCAATTCACGAGACAAAGAACTTGTCGAGAAGCACATTGAAGACATTTATTTTAGATACAAACTAATTTTTTATTTTGTACATTTTCTACGTTATTCATTAAAAAATGATTTTTTTTTATCAAATGTACGTAGTTTTTAGTGAGTTTTTTTGGACTTGTAAAATAATATCGACGAGGCATGTGACACGGAGAAATGAGGACCACATGGCGAAGAGAGCCCTGAATATACCCACGCTGAGAAGAAGACCTGGAAGCGCACAGGCAACCTGGACTGCAACTGTAAAGTAGGATCGAAAACCCTGGGCTTGACCGAGAATCCAACGCAGGACAGACAGACATGGCGAATGTCCGCAAGGAGAGCTGACCCCAGATGATAGTAAATTCCTAGGATAAAAAACAAGAAGAAGTAAATAATATCGACCTGAAAACACTTTCGGTGTAAGCCAAGCCAGGGGTGTAGTACAAGCACTGGAGCGCACTCCGATTGGACTTGAAATTGAATCAAGTTTAATGGAATTACTTCGACTAATGTATCAATCGTGGAACTTTGTAGACAAAATCCCTCACTCACTTCGTATTCGGGATGTTTTTTTAAAAAAAGAAATCGGTTTAATGGAATTCCCGGCCGACTAATGTACAATCGTTAAATTTGTGTTGAACAAAACTCCCTTACTTTTTCCACATTTAATTTTGCAAGAATATAATGTTTGAATCTTTAAATTTGTTTTTTAAAAAAAGAAATCGGGTTATTTCGTTATTTCCTTCCCGTGCAAAACCAACCAGCTATAATACGATTATTTTCATCTTCAGTAAATACAGTTTCGTCTTACTTTAAATTTGTGTTGAACTTACAACTCGATTAGCTTTTTATGCATCTTTTTCGTTATCAATTTAATTTTTGCAAACAAATATAATGTTTGAATCATTGATGGCTAAAAGATACAAGAACCATTGTGGTATATGAAAATAATTATAAATAACAATGTTCAAATACTATTTTTATAATTGACAGTATGATTTTTATTTAAGCCGAGCCGTAATTAAAGGGTAGAGGAACTAAAACGCTTTTTTATTTATTTATAAAAATAGTATTGCATGAAAACATAACGACGAAGGAGGATTAAAAAATATTTTTGTTCATGTCTTAAATTTAAAATATTTCTCGAATTTTGATAAGCTTTTCGCTGGGTATGAGTTAAAAGCGTTTGCTTAAAAAGTTCGGATACATGACACAGATTGGACTTTTTTAACGATGTTTAATATCTATGAATACCCCAGTTTGTGTGAATTTGATCCCTCACACGTAAAATTTCAGTCACAGTCTATCAATTTAAACTGGTGGTACATGAAGATCGTCCCGTGAACACGATCCATTAAGCCTCGTAAAAATGAATGACGCTTGAAGAACGAGCTTTAGTCTATAAAGTTTGCGGATCAAAAATCCACATGTAGCGCTATTAACAAAAATAACATGCGTCGTATAATGCACACATGAGATTTTTACATTACCATTCTTCGGTTTCTCCTGTAAGTGCAGTTACATTAAAACATACTTTTAGTTTTATTTGTTGTTCTTCTTCTATTATAATATAATGACGTCTTATTGCTACACAAGTGTTTTAATAAAAAAATGCAAACGAAACTTTAATGTCGTTCAAAAGTATTCAATTGTAAGTTCAAGAATTATAATAAATTGCAAAACCATTTTTTGATTCGTCAACTGGTGAACGTTTATTTTCCATAATGTGTCGATACCCTAAATTATACACATAATTAATCAAACACCATTTTTTTACAAAAGTAACAAGTCTCAATATATGTATTTTAAATGCGGAGTTTACACATTTTTTTTTTCAGAAAACTAGTGCGTCTATAAGTTTCTCGAACGACTTCAGCAAGTGTTTCAGGCTTTCATAACGTGAGAGCTTACAGTATCGAGACTCCGCTCTTATGTGTGAGTTGTGGAATTACGGGCAAGCGGCATTAATACTCACTTAGGCAGCCTTTACGCTTACGTTTTACGCTCGGTGCCATGCGTGTTACGGTCGTAAAATGAGCGGACTTGAAAAAAAAACAATAAAAAGAAACGGTAGTTTTAGCTGCTCTAGAACAGAGGTTGTCAATAAGATCAAACCACACAACGCTTTTACGTCACATAAATTACGAGTATGTCATAATTTTTATAATCACTAGTTCGTGTCAGTAATTCAAGTTATTTTTCTTCTAGAAGTGACAAAAAATTAAGTATATGTTAACATTTAAATCGTCCCATTTTATTTCATTATTTTCCATAAAATATCCTGCACGTCATGGAGAGATCCATGCTTGGAGTGTCTCTTAAAGATACAACCCGAAACGTAAATATCTTAAAAATAATTCAAGTTGCCGGCGGGTATAGCTCAGAAGTAAAGCGTTTGCTTGGCAAGGCGAAGATCGTGGGTTCGATCCCCGACGGAGATTTTTGCTCGATTTCTGAGCTCTAAAATACCCCTGGTTTGTGTGAATTGAATTCCTCACCTGTAAAAAGCCTATTAATAAAAAAATGGTTGTAGACAAAGTCGTCCCGTGAAAACCACCCATTCATAGTGATGCTGAAGCTTCATCTGTGGATACTACGACGCTTACCATTCTACATTTGGTTAAGCGCTACATATCATGTGTTTACTATGAATGGGTGTTCTTCACGGGATGACTTTGTCTACCACCAATTTTAATTAATAGGTTATGACTAGCATTTACCGATGGGTGAAGAACCAAATTCACACTAACCGGGAGTATTTTTACATCTCAGAAATGTATTTTTTTATCTCCGTCGAGGATTGAACCGAAATTTTTTGGCTTGCCAAGCAAACGTTTTGACCATTGAGCTATAGCCGCAGGCGTATATAATTGTTATACACATGAATATATTAAACGAGTAAATACTCGTAGAACGCAGTTACTTTGTGATTCGTAAAATTAAATAATGTTATAATATGCTTTGTTAAGCCAATGAGTTTTATTTATTACTAGCGTGTACCTGGCATGCGTTGCAATGCCACTAAAAAAAAGAAACCGATAGTTTATGGAACCGCTTCGTCGGGAGCCTCTCGCATTCTGATTGGATAAGTCTGACTTGAGGCGAGGCCGGAGCTAATTAGAAGCGATAAGCGTAGCTTATGTTTTTCCTACCTGAATTTGACAGTGGCGGCCGTATGTGTTTTTATTTATTGGAGTACTTTTGGATACACCATGTTTTTTGTTTTTCTATCTGCTGCGTACACAAATAAATCAGAAGAGTTTCCAATGCGTGAGCAGGCCACATACAGTTGTCCATGTGAGAAGCATGGGTTTTCTAAATTTAGTCCACACACTTGTAACGACTGTTCTTGTGCTTTATTGATGGTCATTGCAAAGGCGACTCGTATTGGAAACTGCAGACGTTTAAATTCAAATGACATATCTGTCGGAATCATTGGAATGCGTGGCAATAGTACATCTTCTCCTTTGAATTTTCCATTTAAAATCGCAGCTTCAATAATATTGCTCATCATTTTTCTTACTGAAAGCCTGCTACCGTTGCAAAGTCGTGGTGGATTTATATTTCGGAGAAGAATGATAGGCACGCCAATTTTCAACGTTAAAGCATGCGGCGGCATGCCTGGCAAATCAAGTGAATTCAAGAATTATGTTGGATAATTGACGACTTGGTCTTGATTCGTTATAGTATCGATGGACTTATACGTTGTCGCTTCTCCTGGTATTTCATTTAGTATGATGAAATTGATTGCATTCACATCTTTGTTTTTGGCTGCTAATATAGCACGTGCACTGAGCCATTGATGATTTTTATGATTGTGTGCAATATTTGGAAAAAAATTGTCAATCAATTCATCTATGGTTACGGTTATTTTATAGAAATTTGCTGGCAATTTGATACATTGTTTGGATTCCTCGATTGCCATTTTTCCATTTCCTATATCCAACAATTGTTTTGCGAAACGTTCAGTGGATGCATCATGTTGTAGTTGTACACGCATATTGGTCTTCAAAGTGAGTCTATCTACGTATCGCCATAAAACCGATGATTTGAGATATACATTAAGTTCATCGGCCATTGTTGAACGTGATATAACAGGTAGACTTTTTCGAAAATCACCAGACAATAAAATGAGTGCGCCACCGAAAAGTTGTTCATTTCCTCTCAAATCTTTTAGTGTGCGATGAATTGCTTCCAATGATTTTTTGTGTGCCATAGTACATTCGCCCCATACAATGATTTTACATGATCTGAGTAGTTTGCCCGTTTTTGAAGTTTTGTTGATATTGCATGTTGTTGTCTCAATTATTTGCCTATTCAATGGTAATTTCAGTGCTGAATGCGCTGTTCGGCCACCATCCAAAAGAGTTGCTGCAATTCCAGATGTTTTCGTTTGGGTGGCATAATGTATTCGTTTGGCCGGCGGTCATAGCTCAATGGTCAAAGCGTTTGCTTTGCAAGCCAAAGGTCGTGGGTTCGATCCTCGATGGAGATTAAAAAAACGATTTTTAATCGATTTCTGAGCTCTAAAATACCCCCGGGTGGTGTGAATTTGATCCATCACCCGTAAGTTGTCAGTCATAGCCTATTAATTAAAATCGGTTGTAGACGAAAGTCGTCCTGTGAAGACCACCCATTCATAGTAAGTTCCTGTAATAATAAAGGATGATGCGTGAATATCGGGCTGTAGTCTATGACGTTGGCGGATCAACACTCCACACGCAGCATTTAGCCATACACACCATGGTAAGCGTCATAGAATTCCACAGATGAGACTTCAGAATTACTATCACCATCTGACGGTATTCTCCTGTATGTGTTTACATAAAAAAAAAAGTTTTGAAATTCACTATGGAAAATTAAAAATAATATGTAAAATACTATCCGAAGTCGACCAGCAATTAGAATTCCAAAATTAACTCTTTCTATATCAGACACAACTTACACGTAATATTTATTCCAATTCTCTTCTGCATGCGATATATAGTAAAAGTAAAACAAAAAAGTCATTAAAATTCAAACATTGAAACACTTTATTCGAAAATCGAATTTCGTTTAAAAATATTCAAAACCTTACGTAGGTACCTACTTAAAATACCTACTTAAAATAGCTACAGGACAGATTTGCGCAATTTTTGTTTTCGGCGTTGCTATGGTTACGATGTTTTAAAATGTTCGTTCTGTATTACAATAGTCTTGTATGAAAACAGGTTTTACGTAAATATTCAATTATTTTTTGTAACTAAATCAAATTTTGAGTATCTTATCTTCTTCATGCTAGTCTAAGCAATAATTCGGCAAAGTATTATCGCAGTCAGATTAATGGTATAGGAATGCATACAGGACATACAGACAGACAGACAGACATTCATTTATATATATATAGATATACATTATACATAAAATTGTTTAGTTTTATTTAAGTTTGTTCTGATAAAAAAGATTTGTCTCCAAAATTGGTAAGCTTATCAAAATTAAAATTCAATGGTTTCACCGAGTGTATTTTTATTTCTTGAATATGATTAAACTATAATTGTGACGTATAAAAGGTGCTATTTTGTCCCATATTTGAGAAGCTCTGGTTTTGAGCAGCAAAGCTTTAGTACACGGAGGCTGTTGGTCGTCTCGCCGGCAAAGTGATATTTAAATATCGCACCAGTGTCACGTAATGACCACTTCCGGAATGACATTCCACCACCGGAAATTACTGCAGGAGCCTTAAGAGAATTTCAAAAAATGTTACCTGAAAGAAATTGCTCTCTATGTGTTACTAGTATACAAGTTATATTAGTATACGGGTAAAGAAATAAACATGATGTACGAGCTCGCAAGGTTCGTGGTTCAAATACCTTAGTCTGCTATTTATTTTACTTGAATATATTGATGAGTTCAATAACATATAAAAGGGTCTTTACTGTAGCCACTACGTCTGGACGCTTCATCTAGGAAACATGTGTTGTATTTGTGTGTGAGCTTGCGAGATTTTTACGTGTATATTTATCGGTTTTTGGAAAGATCCAGATTATATGTACTATAAGAAGAAGAAAACATAGTTGCTGGAGTAGCATTATAGAGATTACCGTTGGCATTAACGAAAAAACTAACATACTGTCACTTATTGTTTAACGAATATTAACTCTGTATGGAAGTTCAAGTGTAAGTCGAGATTGATGTTACTAAGATACTACAATTTTATATAAATTTAAGTAGAAATATGAACTTATTTAAAATATTTAGTTTTGATTTAACATTTATTTTCAAGTGATTACATGTTTCGAACTCCCTGAAGTCCATCTTTAATAACGGTTAAAGTAAAAACTGTCAGTTGCTTATAAAAGTAACATACTAAAATCCTCCTCTCTTTCAAAAGGTTGTTATTCAGTCGCGTGATGGCAGGATTAGGAACAGATTAATAACACATAGACTTTTGAGAAGCACATATATTTACGATAATATTTACAAACTTATGGCCCGACCTTGCCTCAGCATTCAGGTCGAGTCACAATACAATATGGTTTCGCCGACTGGCGGCACACAACTGGCGCACCCGTGATGGGCTGTCGCACAGCGACACCATTGACGATCTATGTAACTAGTCCAAAATGCCAATATGGCGGACACATTCATGTACGACAAGCGAACAGAAATAAGAGATGAATGATTGTGTATCTAAGTTTTCGGACCAGTCAGCAAGAGCTATGTCATGCTGATACACATATTTGTAGAATGTATATTTTTGCGGGTTAAGCCCTTGATATACAGATATTACATATTTTCAGTTTAAGAGTAAATTCAATAATAATCTAACGATTATAATAATGTATTAAATAAATAATTCAAATTTAAAATTTTGTTTTGAATTAAAATAATAAATTCTTATTTTCAATGCATTAGTGCTAAGTGTGCCATTCCATATAAGTCCAAATGGCACGTCTAACGCGTCGTTTAAAATCCCATATTGTGGTCATAAAAATGAATGTCAATCTTTGACGACTAGTACTCACCCCACTCCGACACAGCGGTTAATGGCTTTACATACACTGAGATGTAGAACAACACATCGTGACGCAAGCACCAATAAAAATGTGTATGTCGAAGTATACCATTAAATTTTATGTGTGAAAATATGTTCAATTTTTTTGTCCTAGTAAACAAACAGCTTAAATTATTTTCAACGGCTCTCGTTTCAGTGCCTTGTTTCTTCAAATAACGGTCAATGCAGACTCTTTTAAAGCACTCAATACTTAAGCTTTTCTCCAAATAATCTATAATGTATTGCATATTATAAATATGCATAAATTAACTATGATAAAAGACAATAATTATCTGTTCCATAATGGGTGGAGGCAATATTATGACCGCATTATATTGCAAATATAATTTATGTCATAAAAGTATCCGGTACGTTGTGATACTCTGCCATAATTATTTAATTTCACGTAGTAAAATGTTTCAGGGGTACTTTGCACCTTTACGTAAAATATATAATGAACTACGTAGATTTCATAACAGGGTATGCAAATTTTTAAATTTTTTAAATCACCTGAAACTCAGCAAGTATTACTAATGATTTTTTTTTATTTGTGGTTTCATAATGTTGTCTTTATATTTTTAAATGACAGATATACAAAACTACAACAAAAGGTTAGTAATATTTATGAATTCTAAACATCTTGTTATCTTGCCAAAGAGGTTAACAGCTAAAATATTTCATGTTATTTATCCAACCAAAAGTATGCTCCAATTAAACAAAAGGTTCATGATATAATAAAATATATAGACAAGAATAAGAGAAACACGAATTACGAAAATTATAATATAAGAAATACCAGTTTTCAAAGATCCATAAAACACTAATGCAAATTACAAAACAGAAAAAGGATGGAATGAAAATATTAAGGGATATTAGAAGCCCATATAGAAGCACAATTGCAGTTGAATTGAATTGAGAACTAAAAACTTTACAGGTACCAACTACAATGAGAAATAATGAATGACTACGAGTACAGGTATACCTATCGGAGACGTAAACATTAAAATATTTAAATAAAATATCACTAGGTTTTGGTAGAAATTAAAGCAGTAAAAATGCTTCTTCAAGAGCATGTTTTTTCCATATAGAAAGATTGATAAAGACATGTTACGTGGTGGACCATCGGGTTTAAAGATGTCTTTAGGCAGGGAGTATAAAGAGCGGCAGTAAGTGGTTAATATTCCCAACCGCAGATTAGTTCGTTTGTGTTTATTGTTGAATGTTTTTAAAGGCTTACTCTATTTTGAGTGATTAGGCTTAAATAATTTGTTGAATGTAAGAAGTTATTGAAATAAACTTATTTACTTATTTATATTGCAGTGTAATGTAATGCAAGACATGGTAATAAAAAAATATACTAAACCGTTAAAAATCTATCTAAGGACCTTCTATCAAATTTTATAAAATAATTTGTTGTTACTCGAAATGTCAACAAAATATTTAATTAATTGTGATTAGATATTGTGGCTTATAGGTGTAGCCGTGTGTGGCAAATTTCTTCTATCCAATATTTCGACCGTCATTGCAGGGGTCTTCTTCAGGGTTGATGAATTTGTCCCCTGAAGAAGATAACCCTGAATAAGACCCCTGGAATGGCAGTCGAAATATTGGATAGAATAAATTCGCCACACACGGCTAAACCCAAAAGCCACAATTTCAAATCTGTTATTTAAATTGTGATTAACTATCACATTTTACCGGTAAATAAATTAATGATAATTATAGAATAACAATTCAGTTCTTTTGAAATCCCTATTCAGCTTCCCATACATTATTAAGATGTCGATATTGATCGTCGAGTAAAACACTGTAATAGCTTGCGACCGCTATAAACTCTGTATCATGCCGTAATTTGATACATTTTAAGTGGAAAAACTACAAAATGGTATTGTTAAACAGTTAACTCACTAGACTGTCATCCTAGCCATTAAGAGTTTATCATCATTATAGTCAGCTCAAATCCGCTCCCTAGCTTGGATCATATATGATCCAAAAACTAAAGATACAGATCATAAATTTTGTCATTCCGGGATATATAAGTTAAACATATGGGAACTGTGATTTATATCAATTTATATCGATAAAACAATTCAAAATATAATATTAATATTATAGTTAAAAAATATATGAAATATTAGAAAATTTATGTATATTATCTATATCTAAATATATATATTTGTAAGAATTCGCGACTCACCTTAAAAGTAATAATTGTAGGAAAATCCTTCATAATCAATGACTTTTAGCGTATAGCGCGGATTTTAATATGTATCCAATAAATTCACTCTGTTCAACAGTTCCGCCTACAGATGTCTATATTACTTCTTCTTTACTCTCCACTCCCTTATGTTACCTTTTGTAACTGTTCTGTATAAAGGCTTACTTTTAAGTAGCTCCTGGCAGTCATGTCACCAAAACCGGTAGATTAACAAGAAGTCAGTGGTTTGATACAATTTTTTACTTGTTTTATTCTTTAAATGTGATAAACCACAAAGTTACTGAATTCTACAAGTATGTACAAACCAAGTAACCCATTATTTCCATAAACGTTAATAAAAAATTACCATCGTTTAAAACATACATTATTGCATATTGTTATATCTTTATCACAATAAAAATCCATATGTAATTAGATACTATTCAGAAAAACAAACGCTATTAAACCGATGCTCTCGTACAAGGGGTCAAGTCCCATACAAAAATGAGGCACGCGAACTATTTTCTTCTTTGCGAAAATGAAACTGGGCGCTATTAAATTTCACGAAAGAAATCATTTACTTCATATAACGCTGGTACTATGTGCGATTTTAGATACCTTGTTAAGGTAAATGGTCATTTTAAGTGATATGAAAAAAGCTACGTTAAAGTATTACATGTATGATAAAAATGAGATGTGGAAAACTTAGGGAGGCACAATTAGTAGTTTCAGAGTTTGAATATTCTTCTGGAGATGAGAGAGAGAGCTTAGATATAATTGATCAAAATATTTCAGTAAAATTAAGGCCGCAACTCTAAGGATGTTGATTGAGCTAACATTTTAAAGTGTGCTCTGTTATTGTAAGCCCTTGCAAATTTTTGAGCAATTTTAAAATGAATAGTAAACTAAATCTTAATCTAAGATATTTAATATGTGGACTCAACATTCACATACAGAAAATACCCACAAAAACCTCCATTTAAATTAATATGACGTTCTTTCATAGACGTTTTATAATTTGGTGCGTATTATTATTTATTATAATTGATTTTTTTAATGTACAGAATAATTCATTCATATTTAGTCATATAAAATTGTGGGCAAAAATAAAAAGTAAATTTGAATTTAAAAATTCGCGGGTATAGTGATTATAATTAATCTTTTTATTTTTATAAAAGCTCTACATTCACTGACAAATAACACGTCAAAATATTGCTTAGTGTTTGAGATACCCGTCCATGATAGTTCATATAATTTAATATTTTATTCAAAATGTATGAGAAATGTAAATACATTTGAGCATTATATGTTTTATACAGATATATGAAATATAAATACAAAATTAACTAATACTATTTTTAAAGTATTATATAAACGATTGTTTGAACTTTTATTATATACTAGTATAAACAATATTAGTTTTTTATATTGCATTGTAAGCATAACGATTCTTGAGAATAGCTATTGTTACATGGCATACAATTATACTAATTAAATATTAATTCATTGTATTATACCATTTTGCCATTTAAATTCGGAAATAATTAGAAATCTTAAAGATGTTTTTTTAACGTAGTTAAAAAATATTTTTGATTTATGTTAATATTTCAAAGTGTTAGCGGCCAGCAGTGAATCTCATAGCAATTGATTTATTATCTCTAATGAAAAGATCTTGTTATTTGTCACTATCTGTATAATGTGCTCTAATGATGACCAGGAAGCGACTGCAGCCATTATGCCAACCGAGCTTCCGATCCTTCAATCGTTCATTACAAAAGAACCGAAGCGTCTGCAGTTCTTTTATACGGAGCGGCTCTTTCATTTGCGGGTAGTGCAGAGAAATTCTACGTATTAATACTAAAACTGCAACAGTAGCATTTTCCCAACCACAGATTTGTATACTTATATATTATATTGCTAGTTTTACTAACTAATCGTTCATGATAATGTAGCATCTATTGTGTCTCAAACCGAATACCGAAGTTGTCAATCTTTTGTCTTAAGTAAATTGCAATGTGCTTCTAAAGAAGTTCTTGCT
This sequence comes from Glossosoma conforme, assembly GCA_022606575.1. Lineage (NCBI taxonomy): Eukaryota > Metazoa > Arthropoda > Insecta > Trichoptera > Glossosomatidae > Glossosoma > Glossosoma conforme. Next base: position 709,123 of record JAGTXR010000058.1, on the reverse strand, counting down.
ATTTTTGACTTCTTCCGCATCCCTCCCCACGCGTCCCGATAATTATCCCGGTGACGTGAAGTCGTTTCTTTGAGTAACGTGGATGTAAAAACCTTACCACATATGTATGCATATATTTTATAACAAGAACATCTATAATAATACATTTTAAAAATATTTACATCCTCTTTCAAAAGGTGTTATTCAGTTGCATGAGGGCATTATAATGAGCAGATTAATAACCCATAATTTTTCAGAAGCTCATTGACATACATTTACGATGAACTTGGTTTCCCCGATCGATCATAATACCGAGTTACTTTCGCCTCGATCAATTGAGACTTAACAATGCCAGCTCGCCGACGGTCGGCACACGACTCCCGCGCGCTCGTGTTGGGCTCTCGCACAGCGCCACAAGTGACGATCTCCGTAACTAGTCTGAAATTACAATATGACGACACATGCATGTTGAAAAACGAACTGAAATAAGAGAGGAAATATTATGTATCGAGGTTTTCGGTAACAGTCAGCAAGGGCTATAATATGCCGATGTCAACATAAATGAGCTAATTTTTGAACTGGAGAATGTGAGGTTATGACTCTGGTAATTTTTTTTGTAAGAACTAGATCACGTAAACCATTTATCTTTATTTTTATCTGATTTATTTTGATTGGTTATTAGTTTTAATGCGATATTTACAAAGGGCTTAGATGCTTATCAAATATTAAACTCTATTTAATTGACAAATTTAAATTATTTCTTTAGTCTTCATCTCAATTTCCACTTTCTTCTTCATCGTAAATGTCAAAGTAGTATCTTACAACTGTATTGTGTACGATAAGCAATATAATATAACACAAATTGTATGTGGAAGGAATGAAATTTGTGTTTGTTCTAAGCCGGATTAAATTTAATTGATACTAACTGGCTCAATAGTTTGCTTTGATATTGTTCGAAGGTAAGAGTCGAGAGTACCAAGACCTAAGTTCCAATCATTGCAAGACCTGAACTTGTATCGGAAAAGTTTTAATTGGTTGTGTAATGTATTGTTGTGTGGATTATGATGGAGTTGGAAGAAACACTGACAATATCTAAGTACATTAAAGAAAAGCTGTGATTTCGAGCAAATGTTTTAATCTTTTCATTTTAATTTGCCACAAGACCGTAAAAACGAAACTAAATAGATGTTTTTAAGATATTTGAAAACACAATTATCTGTATGTATAAAATAATTTCAGGAACAGTGTGTCTGTTGAAAATTTTTACCCAAATTGATTATTTTTAAACCACGGAGAACAGATTATAACTCGATTTTCTGAACATTTTTAATTGGATTCTTGCTGCACTTTTTAAACATTCTATGCTGTTGATATACGAGTATGTTAACTTAGAACGAAGAGTTTTTCCAGCTGTTTATTTAACACTACAGGTATACCCAAGAATGGTTTTTTTAGCTCCTGTGTTTCCTCTGTCATACAATTTGAACCTATTCAAAGAGCATATACACTTCTGACGTAATCCTATCAATGCGTACAAGCACTTGACCACAAAAATCTACAAATCCTTTCTACACACGCAGTTTTCATCAAGAGAAATAGATTCGGTAGAGGATTGCTACCAATATGCAGATACCCTCATATGTATATTATTATGTTAAAAATATCATGTACTCGAAATAAACCTGTACATAAATTAATGGTGGATCGGTTAAAAACTTTTTTTTTCAGATGTTTATTTAAAAGTAGGGATCAAATTCACACTAACCGGAGTTCTCTTAGAGATCAAAAATCGAAAAAACCTTTTTTTTAATCTCCGTCGGGGATCGATCCCACGGCCTTTGACTTGCCAAGCAAACGCTTTGATCATTGATCTATACCCGCAGGCAAATTCGATTTGAATTAAGTTTTTTGCCCCTTAAGGACAATTTTAGCCATTTAACTTTCATTCTCATTCTCTAATTACGAGTAGATTATTTTCGAGAAAACAGTACCTTAAAACTGCTTGCAATAAAAAAAAGAATAACAAACTCTCATTTTTACAGCATTAAATATTCCACGTGAGTATGAAATATTACGTCCTGAAAGTATAAACCTGTAATAATGCAAACTCGTTTCAGCTTGCTTAGCGTTTAATATTTATGACGCTTTGCCTGAAGAATAAAAAGACCAGAAGATTACGGTTCTTAATTTATAATGTTCAAAGGAAAGCTATTTGTAAAGGGTTATGTCTGTCTGTATCCGATTGTCTAGCTGACTGAAAGAAGCGCTTGCTTTAAATGCAGAATTTTAAGGGTTCAAATACTGCTCAAATATAAAATAAGTGTTTAAATGAATCTTCAATGATTTATTTATTTATTTATTTCAGTTAAAAAGTCACAGAACATAGAATATACAGTACATACATACAAAAGATAATAAACAGATAAATATAACATAAAAGAAGAAGAAGATGACATATGTCAATGTCTAAAGATCTAGGAGAACAATACCATCGACAAAAGAGGAAAAGGATGTAAGAAAAGGATCGAGGTGTGCTGGTAGGCCATTTAGGAGCGCTATTGCCGTTGTACCAAATTGAGTGCTTGAAGCTCCACAAGCATCTACTGGGATCAAAAATAATGGATGGCTACGAGCACGGGTGTACCTATCTGGAACATAGAAGTTAAAACATTCAAGAATCTCAGGGTTGTGAATTGAACCACGAAGAAGAAGGAATGCATGTTTGAGTGCAGCAATTTTCTTCCGGGACTCTAGCGAATGGAAAGAAAGCATCCCTAGAAGAAAAAGAGTTGGGTTATCTTCGAAATTAAATGAATTGAATCGATAGTTATCGTAAATATAAAAATATAATATCAGTCGCTTTGTTTTTGAGCACGAAATTTTATTGCGAAAAATTGACTCCCGGCGAGATGCAGATCGAGTTTTTCTAGCCATGTAAGAGTATAGTCTAATACAATAGTTTAAAGTTTTGGTATGATCATATCATTAGCTCGATCATATCGAGATCTGGACCATTTAGTGCTATGAGACGGCTTTACCAAAAATAGCAATATGGAAGAGACTATTTAAAAAATAATTACTATAAACGTTATATGAATAGTCTTCGTTTTAAACAAAAAGAAGCTTGTATTATAGATTTTTTGACCGTATAAGAGAACATGTTATTGAGTTATTATATTTGAAAAAATTCATAATTATCTTATTTACAAAAATGGACAAGGTATAATACTTCGTTAATTAATTCGAAGGTATACCTTGGAATTTACATCGCTCATACAGTATAATATTTCGGATACAGAGATTTCAAAGGTCTAAACAACTTACGAACTAAGTGGCACCAATTTATAGTGACAGATATAAACATTTTTAAGATTTTTGTCTTGTAACCCAACTCCCTTTTACCGCACCATTATTTTCTTTCTTCTTCTGCAATTCTCCGCAAGTCAAAACTACCTGAATAAGCAGTGACTGTTATCGAATCATTCAATAACTGGGAACTGGATTACCTGCAGAAGATTAGATTATTTTTTCATGACGCTGGAACGTTTTTTAATTACATACTCCATACTAGGTCTTTAAGCTACAATATAACTGTTGAATTTTTATCATATTATTTCCAAATCAATATCTTGGCCATACAAATTGTGACACAAAATATGAGTCATTGCATTCAAATGATAAGCTTCTATAACACGTGTAAAGTATTATATTAAATATACAACAATCTCCGTTTGATGGTATTCTGTTGCTTGTGAGTGCATAAAAAATATAAGAGGTAAATCGTGTTTTATTTTCCCTTTTTTCATATTGTTTGTTTAACAACACGAAATAATTATTCTTTTATAATACTCGAGAATCTCATTATGCCTCTCCCACTATAAAAAGACTCGCCTTAAATGCGTTTCGTAAAAGAATGTCATTTTTGTTTTTAAGTGATAATGGCGGAAATGAGGAAAAAGGCTGATTGCTTTCATACTATGAAAACAAAAGCTACATTTAAATATATATTTTTGGAGATTCAATATATAAAAAATCTATAAATCTGCTTTATAGCCAGTGATGCTCTACTGATCAGAGTATTGGACCCCGCTTAAATATGACTTGGATAGGATTCATGTGGCAGAGATTATAAGGTGGGCGGCCGGTATGACTAGAGTGGACAGAGTTCGAAATGAGCATATTCGGGGGGCATTTCGGGTGGCCCCCATATCTGATAAGATAAGGGATAACCACCTAAGATGGTATGGGCATGTGACACGGAAAGATGAAGACCACATGGTAAAGAGAGTTTTCAACATATCTACGCTGAGAAGAAGACCTGGAAGACCACAGACAACCTGGACTGCAACTGTAAACAAGGATCTGAAAACTCTGGGCACGACCGAGAATGCTACGCAGGACATACGGACATGGTGAGTGTGCACAAGGAGAGCCGACCCCAGATGATGAAAAATGGCGAGGCTAAAAAAGAAAGTGATTCTTTTTAGTAAAAAACTCAAATTAATATATAAATTTATTCCATACGTAAGAGGAACAGACTTCGCCCAACGAAGCAAGTTGAATCTAATTTGTTAATTGTGAGATTGCGAGGAGGCTCTTGAGAAAGATAAATAAAAGATCGGGCCTTTTAAAGAAGGAAATTCAGTTAATTGTTTCTTTTTCAGGGACGGGTTTTAATATTTGATGTCCTAAAATTGAAAATACGACGCCTCGATGAAAAACTCAAACGATTAAAAAGCAAAATCTAAATTTATTATCGTCGCTTTTATTCATATTAAAAATTCAACTTATTCGAATCGGTTCTATCATCTGACTTGTTTTAAATATTTTGCACGTGCTCTTTTGAGCGTAGGCGAAAAAATATACTTTTAATTAAGCAATTTAGTCTAAAGCTTTGCACTTTGTCATCATACAACACAAATCACTACAGATCTGCAAGACATTTTACATCAGTTGCAAGCAATGTATCTGTTAATGCACATGCAGCGTCGTCTGTCGAGATACGAGCGCAGCTCACACCTGGCGAGCGAAGCGGAGATCCATCACGAACGGCTGCCAAGCCAAGACTATATTACGGATAGCCCTCGTACAGATCTGGCACTGTTAGGTACACACTATTGCGAAGTTTGAGAATTTCAGATATCTCAGATATAAAGTCGCTTCTCAATTTCATGTGAAATTCATGCGACTCGCAGCTATTCTCGATCAAAACGAATTGCTAACTATGAAGCGCGTGTATTATCTTCATCCTCATTACGGCTGGAATTATTAGTATTTACCAAAAACTAATAAAGCCATTAAATTAATTTAATCAAAAAAAAATCGTGCATAAAATATTGGGGGTTCAATAGTTTTAATAAGTAAGCAATGATGAGATGAATGAAAGTAAAAAGCAACCTTCTCTCATATAATCGGTTAATAGAGGGTTACTCTTTTTTGGACTTTGGATACAAATATAGATCATAAATTAATTGAACCTTTTATTAAGACTTGCAAGATCATACCGTCATATAGGGCATCGAAAAAAATACAAGGAATGAATTAAGTAGAGACCCAAAAAGCAGACTTAATATGAGATAAGGCGAGGACTTTGTTGGCTGACAGAGGTTTATTGTTAGAGCTTAGATATTCGTACTTTTTCTTTTCATATTCATTATATATGTGTAACATATGGTAAGCACAAATTGCCACCACTTAGTTCTTTTCCTGCCACTATACGTTCCACGTTTTAGGACATATCTGCACCTTAAAATCCGCTTGGGAACATATATGCTTCCCGACAACCTCCAGAGCAGAAATCCGAATACTTGAAGAGAGGGTTGCTGTAGTGTCGAAGGCATATTTTAGGATGATTTGTTAATCGGATTTTTAAAGAAAAACAAATTATACGTCTGACACTTCTGAGGCTTAAACCATTTTGTCCTTTGAGGTGGATCAACCCGAAACTAATGAAATACTCAATGATAATGATGGTCTGGATTTAAAAAATATATATTTTGGCTAATTCTTTTTAAGATTATGATGTTAATATTTGTCCTTTTTGTAGTCTCAAAAATATCCTGTTCCTCATTATTTACCCTACTGAAGTAGGGATACCGAATGGATTACTACCTACCGCCACCGCAAGCTCCAGCACCAGCTTCGTTGGAGACAAATTGCTCAAGTTGGAAACTGGACTACGGCGTTAATTGTAAACACCTGGACTCTCACCTTCCCGGGGGAGAACTTCTTTCGGGACAAAGTTGCATCGTGCTGGGAAATTTACGCTAGATGCAAGAATAACTATTTATATGTTCATACTTGGTATGCAGTTCTATCACATTGTTGAATGCTAAACAAAAAGAGCCATATATTGAAGATTTTATGATAGAAGAGCTCAATTCAGGAAGATTTCTTTTCATACATTATTAGTTCTAAGATTTCTACGATGATGAGATTTAAAAAAATATTTTTCCCATGTCCGTTTCATATCTTTAACACATAGTCACAATAAATTAACGTCACCCAGTTCTGTCAGTTGTAAATATCCCAAGTAGATTTTGCATCAGAATATTTAACTGGTGAGCATACTAAGCATAATCGCATATGTTTTTTACCACATCTAGGACAATAACCTAAAAAATAATCAACAGTTTTAGTAGAATTTCAATGATTAGCCCTACATTTCCGAATCGTGGCCTAATTCAGTTGTTCAAAACGTTATTTGAACATAATTCCTTTATAAAACATCCACAAGTCTTTTATTTGTAAAATTGTAATAAAATTCTCTATATTCGATCGAATTTGTTGATTCATACAGTCGGGTATGACACAGGGCATTGACCATCAATATATTCTGCCACACTATGTACAAATAGAAGGGATCATGGTTCAAAACAACAGGTATTTTCGGTGTTTGAAAATCATTTTATTAATATAAATTTTATAAAATACAGAATGCTTACTCATATTGTACACTAAGGTATAAAAAAATATATGTTATCAAATAAATCAGTGAAAACCCGATTCCGGTCTTTGAACGTATCCCCAGTGCTGGAACCAGTGGTATTCCGACGTCACCATTTAGCTGACGCAGTCATTTCGGGACCGAGACCTCGGTTCCGGAACGATGGTGATAAGCGGCTGTTCAACCTAACTAAAAATGCTCGGATAGGAACGTACTGTAACGTATTAAAAAACTCAGTTAAAAATTTCATTTTATATATAAGAATATATGAAATTTTTTTTATTGAAGCATATGAACACTCTTTGAAAACTGTTTCATATTTTTAAATGTTAAATGTCAAATAATTTTTTATTGGCAATCGCGAAAATGGCAAAAATATTCAGTAAAACGGAACCTTTTTCACAAATGAAACAGTTTCAACATTATATAAAGCATGGACTTAAATTCATCTTAGAATATTTTTTCAATACTCTTCTTTTATAGATCATTGACTATATTACAATATTATTAGTAATTAAATATACACAAACAATTATACATCAAATTTTTATACGCATCAATTCATTCAGAAAAATATCGGCAGACGCCAGATGTCTCTATAGTATATATTCAGAGAATGTGTTTTATTTTTATTTTTTTTGGTTACAAGGCTCGTGGTTCGCATGCCGCGTCTGCCGATATTTTTCTGTATAAAATTCGTATAAAAATTTGATAAATAATTGAATGTGTATATTTTAATTACTAATTATATAAAGCAACTCAGTTATATTATAAGTAATTAATTCATTTTTTTCATCATGCTTAGGTGTCTTTTCTTTTATTACTATTACTTACACTATAAAATTTGATTTACGAATCGAATGAAAAAACCAGATAATCCTGACTTCACAGTTCCAAAAATCGATATCTCAATTTATTATCCCCGTCACGAATAGCAATACGAAGCCGTGAAATGCGAAATAAGAAAGGGGTTGAAAAAGTGAAAATCTCAACAGAATTTCGCCAATGCGGTATATCATCTAGGGGGTGGGCTTTATATCATCTTAATAAATAGAGAAGGAAAACTGGCATTGCGAAACCTGTAATGCGAAAAGTTTATATTGGGCATTTTTTTCAGCGCTGTAGCCAACTAACGACATCTGTTTGTGCTTTGTAAACTAAAGCGCAACTAAAGTTGTGGAAAACATTTTTCGGATGACTGTTTTCTTAGTAAAAGTATTTTTAAAGGGAACGTTCTGATATCAACCAGCGGTTTTTTTAAAAGTAGCTTAGGTAAGAAATTTACATGTCCAAAATATATACATAGTTTTGATAAAATAATATTTATTTATTTATTCAAAAAATATAAAATGAAATATTCACTTTGACAATGATAATTCTCAGCGAAATCAAGGAAGATAAGCACCTAGTTAGAGTAATTTTAGAGAAGCGAGCTCGATGGATCATTCACATCTTCTGCCAGGATGGTCTTCTTCACGACAATGGGGTAAGAATGGTTGGAGAAGAGAAACTGCAGCGTGCGCTCCAGATGGGAGTATTTGCAGCAAGTGTTCGAGTTTATGCTGAGAATAACAGGGTTGTAGAAGATCGAGATGCAAGATTTTGTTTCTGCAAACCAATCCACCGGATTATTACTACGAAGAAAGAATGATAAATACAATTTAAATAATATAAATTGAAGTTTATAATATAAGTATTACTTATCGTTACCATATATTTTTTTCTTTTAACTCTAATTAATAGGTTTGTAAAATTGAGCTGTCACTTAGAACTAAATGATTCACGTTTCGGAAACTACCATATGTATAAAATAAAACAATCACCCAAAATATGCATTAAATACCATAGCCGTCGATTTTGAGTCGCCTACAGATTGTAAAGACGGATAAAAAGAGGATAAAAAATATGGAATTAGTCATAGAAGCAACTGAAGAACTGAGCAGTTAATTATTGTTTCAGATGTGGAACAGATATATGAAAAAAAAAATTATACCAAATTGCCCAATTAAAAAAAATGTTTTGTATTACTAAGAAAGACGATGTGCTGATACTTTTAAAACCTTGGTCATTGAAGCTACATATTTCTGAGAACTTACAATGGATAGCAACAATATCTAAGGGTACCTACAGAGTGTTATAAATATCAGAGTATCAGGTTATTATTAATATTATTATATTAAACGGACGTCCTTAAAATATTTTTTCCCCTTACAGAAAAATTCCATAGAACCGAAACTGGAAAAAATAAACAGCAAATGCGGGAATTCAAACAAAAAACCTTGTACAATAAGTTCAATTCATTTGAAATAACTCTCTTTTAAATGATTTTTCTTAAAATTAAAATATCAGTCATTTCTCAATATAGCTCTATTAAAAATTAAACAACTCCAAAACAAACAAATTTTAATTTTAAATAATGAAACAAACCCGTAGTGATGTTTAATTAGTTTTATATAGTTATTTATTTTCAAAATAAAACATGTTTTTATTAATTAATTGCTTTTAATTGCCGTCGGAGAAATATCAATATTACTCTATGTTGAATCAATTCAGTTATTCGGGCAGCTAATATGGTATAATTAATTAAGCACATTTATCAGTAATTAGCTAACAAACTACACGCTGAAATATAACGTTAATTGAAACATATATTTACAAATAACGTAATTAATATCCAGTGATTAATAATATTGAACTAAAAGTCTGTTATTTAAAAGTTTAACCAGTAACTTATTATTTTTTAAATATAAATTTTAATGAACGTATTTTTTCGATAATGATGAGCGTTTTTATGTCATTTTTTTGAAGAATAAGAAAAAATATCGACAGTAGAAAAATTGAGGAGGTATTTTTAGCCGCAAATAAATACGAACGAGATTTTATTCGACGAAAAACATTTTTTTTTTTTAATTCGATATTCGTTTCAAATCTGGAAAAAACGAGTATACTTTACACAATTGGCGAAACACAGTTTTTTTGTTGTCCATTCATTGTTCCAAAACCTCTTTGCACACGATAATCCAACATCAAAAAGTTATGGTGGGTAACACTGTAATATTTAATATTTTCTACGTTTTTTGCCATCTGCAGTTTTATTTGAAGCAAATACGAGTTTACTGATTTAACAGCAAATGGTTTCTTTTTCTTCAAAAATCGTTAAAAAGCTACCGGTACGAAGTGACATTGAATGAAACCAAATTAAAATCCAATCTCACTTATTTCATTGAAGCAGCTACAGATCAAGGGTTGCGCTTTTTTCTTTTTTTTAATTACAAATAATTTAGTAAATGTTATTTACGCGAATAGATTAATCTGCTGGGTTAGTCACTTATAATTAAAAAAAGAAAATCTTTATCCCAATAATCTAATATCTTTAAACAATGAGTATTAAAAAAATAATAATTTAGTATTGATTATGGTATTTTATGTATTTATTTAAAGGGCTTAACTCGCACACATATACATTCTAAATATGTGTACAATATACATTATAAAGTGTGTGCACTAACGTTAGAACTAATACTCTTGTATCCTATACCTATATACGACTTACAAAAATGGACTCTAGGGAGTCCGAAACATGTAATTACTTAATAAGATATATGAAATCATAAGTAAATATTGTAAATTTGTTAATTTTAATTAATTAACTGAAATGAATTTAGAATAATAAATATGGTACTTCATGTTATTATTTGGTTGATCTTTAATAATCTACATATAAATATATTAACAAATTGTTGTCGAAACACGGATTTTTACGTTTATGCGAAACTACTACTGAATTGCGGGACACGAAAAAATACGTATTTATCCGTGAAATTTGAACTGTACTTTTTGCTTTCTGCAACTATATGTCACTGCTTTAACGTTTTTTATTTGTCGTCACGTTTATTAAAAAAATTACTTCAGTTAAAGTGTTAAACTTTTTGCGAAATCGTCCAGCTGGGAATGAGTTGTCATTTCTTATAAAATGTATATTTTGTGATAATAACCTTCATAAGAGTTATTTTTGCCATAAATATCATACTCTTAATTTAAAAAAAAATATATAAATCTGTATAATTCTCTTAAATGTGTATTTTTTTTCTTCCTTTTTTTATGTTATATGCACATACAGGAGAATAGCGAAAAAATGGTGATAGTAATTCTGAAGTGTCATCTGTGGAATTCTATGACGCTTACCATAGTACATATGGCTTAACGCTGCATGTGGAATGCTGTTCCGCGAACGTCATAGACTACAGCCCGATATTCAAGCATCATCCTTTTTATTCGAGGAATTTACCATAAATGGGTCTTTACCACCAATTTTAATTAAACGGCTACGACTGGAATTTCACGGGTGAGGGATCAAATTCACACCAACCGGGGGTATTATAGAGCTAAGAAATCGATTGAAATTCCATTTTTTTTTAATCTCCATCTTTTGACATTTGCAAAGCAAACGCTTTGACCACTGAGCTATGACCGCTGGTAAAGTTGTTGACATAATTAAAAATTAATGTGTAAGAAATTCATGTAAGACGTCAATGTGTTAATACGCAAAGTATTGTATTAAATATTTAATATTTTCAATTTATATGCATTTTTGGAATTATATTCAAATATAAAATGGTTGGTAATTTTCATCAGCTGCGTCGTTAGAATATTCTATTGATTTAACTGCTAAAATAAATTAAAGATACTTGAGAATAGATTAAGAATATTTTTCGGAGTAAAATTGTATCACTTAAGCATATTAATATAATGGTCAAATTATTTTTGCTTGCTTTCCTTTATCTTTTCATTTAATGACCAAATGGAATATATTTTGTATATTTATTGAAAAGGAAAAATCAAATAAAACTTAATCGTATAACGCAAAACCGTTCGTGCAAAGCTAGTGTACACTTTCACAATACAAGGTATTTCATAACTAAAACTTCCATAGATGCTGAACAGCGCGAAAGCCTGTTTTTGAAAGCTCCCAAAGCTCACGCCCTGGCCCGCAAAGCCTTACCGAGCGCGATAAGGCTCTAGCGCGAGCCTTACATCAGGGTTGTAGTAACCTATGAACCGTGGAAAACATGACTCCTTTTTATCTGGAAAAGCATGACAGAATTTTTGTCGATTTTTTATATGGATATGCAACATATCGCACCAATTACACAAAAATCAAAATTTGATCTCATTATTAATTAAAAAAATAAGAAATGCTTGTACCTGACGGAAATTAAAAAGTCTTCATTGAGGGAGAAACTGCGGTCTTCTAACAAATTATTAAACAGTGCTCACCATATTAAAAAAACGTACGAAATAAGAACTTATGTTTCTCCAAATAATATCGTCTTGATATTTCATCATCATCATCATAATATGTCACACATATGGCATTCATGAACCGCCACCACAAAGGTCTGTCGGCCGCTATAATCTTCGCCTCATCCCAAGTCAGCTCTGCTTTCCGCATCTCTGCCGAGTACATGTATATGTATAATTCACGACGGCTTTCCAGGATGGTGTGAGCCCGGGGGCTTAAAGGTAACTTTAATTTGCCTGGATTGTTAACTACCTATATTTTATTTCAAATACACTTTTATGTTAATATTTACAATGCATACTGAGAGAAGATGATGATTTATGACGTTTGCCATTTTAAAAATATATAAGCGCCGCATGTGGAGTATTTATCCGCCTACGTAATAGACAACAAGCCTGTCATTAATGTGTTATAAGTTTTTTACAACGTTTCTCTATGAATGGTTGACGATTAAAGGATAAATTTTGTGTATCAAAACATTTGATTTATTGACTATAAAACTACCATTTAACGTGTGAATGATCAAATTTAAGCCAATTGCAAGTATTTATAGAGCATATTTATCGATTAAAAACATCTAAATATAATTTTCATCACAAACTGGACCCATGACGTTAAGACAAGGTTGAATAAATAATAAATACCGGACCTTTTAATGATGTTGAATCTTCATCAATTTTAATATTAGCAAGTTTGATATAATTCTCAAATTATATTTTTGCAAAGCCGTCTGCCTGTATTAAAATGTTTATTTTTACATTTAAAATGAACAGACAGAATAAAACAAAATATTGTCACAATTATAAAGATCATTTTTCGTATTTCAAAATGAAAGTTTCTAATTTATAAATAAAAAAGTGTTAAATTTGATTTTGACAACCCTAGCTTACGGTAAAATCCATTTATCGAATGCATCTTCTCGTCCCTTACTCCGGGCGTTTGTTTCTTCGCATTGCGGAACAGTAAAAGTCACCGGGTATGAGAAACAACAGGGCGTGTTGATTCATCCGGCAAAGGAGAATCTGCGTGAAAATTTTATGAGCTTAAAGCTCAGCGTTCTACGTCAAAGCTCAGAGAATGAAAGTGCAAAAATCTTGACCCATATACCTTTTATTCACAATGTTCTCGTTAAGTTATAATGCATTTTTCATGTGTTCATCTTGGACCGAAAATCATTACTTTCACAAACTCTCGTTAAAAATTTCTATGTCAGAAATCTCATCATTTTCCTGGATAAAAAAAATATTTTTATGTATGTGATTTTATAAGAATACCGCAAGATTATGATGTGGATATTTCATATATTGTTCGTTATATTTAAAAATTGCTTGGAGTTGCATGTGAAGTATCAATCCGCTAATGTTTGATACATGTTAGAGTTCTTTTACTTCAAACGATATAACTCTATCTCCTGTTTGTATTGTACTCGTAGAAATAATGTTTGATATTGGGTCAATATAACCCTTGTAGGCTGGTGCCAGAAACCTCGATACACAAACATTCGCCTTTCTTTTTGTTCGCTCGTCGGACATGCATATGGCGCCATAATGGTTTATTGAAGTTTGGTCACATGTGTGTCGCCACTTGCGGCGCTGGGCTGTCGCCCATTACGAGCGATACGTTTTTTTTATCATAGTTCAAATCACTTTACAATGAATATCCGGCGCAGCCAAAACATGTCATCTTTAATAAAAAATGTCTAATAATTTCAAAAGAATATATTTTGTTAATTTTTATTTTATAGAATTCCACCAAGAATTGTCAATTGAAAAAGTGAAAATATTTAATTCATGTTTTAATACTAATTTACAAAGAATGTCAAAATACAATATATAACAGTTTTCGTCAAAATATTCTTTAAAGCTAAAGGCTAACCTTTAAGCACACGCATAATCGTGTGTTTAAAGTTTATCGTGTGAAACGTTATAAACATAAATATATAATTTAAAAAATCTGTTTAAAATATATCACGTCGCAAAAGTAATGAATGTCAAAATACTTTCCAGCAGTAATTATGCTGTCTAGTTAGCATAAAATTTTACAACCGACATGTCCAGTTGATGGTAAGTGTGGGATATAAAAGTGGTGTGAGCTAATTTAACCGCACTTATGATATATGGCAGTCACATAAAAATATGCAATAAACATGCCACTGACGGTGGCGTTAACCTGTTTTGAATCGATGATACGACCTCTAGTTAAATGTGTGCAGCATACACTTCACAAAAACATGAAAAATGTTTTAATTTTAACGAAAAAGTTTAATTTTATTTTTAACGCTTAAGATATCAGATTAAGAAAAAATAATGGGAATAATAATTTATAGGCACTTTTTGGAACACAAATGTAAAGTTGGTCCACTTTATCTCTACTTATTTTATTCCCACATGAAGCGTTATTGTTCTCTGAAGTAATATTTTCTGAACTAACACTCAACCACGAATAATCAAGTCTTATTGAAAATCTAAGAAATGTTGATAATCAATTAACATCCTCCTCTCTAAGTGAGCTATTGAATTGCGTGGTGGCAGGATGAGTAGCAGATTGACTACACAAAGACTTTTTCTGAAGCACTTAACTAGTATATTTCGATAACTTTACAAACTTCCAGCCCTAGTGGAGCAACATGCTCGGCCGGCCATAATACGAGCTCGCAGCCATCCTCACACAACTGACTGCGCATCGGGCGCCGTGGTCGGTGACACCTAGTGCCGCAGATGGCGATCTATATAACTAGTCCTCCTAGTGGCATTACAAAATGACAACACATGCGTGTCCGATGAGCGAACGAAAATAAGAGACGATAGATTGTTTATCGAGGTTTTTGGTACCATTCAGCAAGGGCTATATCATGCTGATGTCAAAATATACTCGTAAATCACACATTAAACTTTTGTACGTTATTATAGAAAACATTATATCATGATCTTCTTCTTCGTAGTATCAATCCGGTGGATTGGTTTGCAGCAACAGAATATTGCATCTCGATCTCCATTCCTCTCGGTCCTCCGCAACCATTTTCAGCTCAGCATAAGCGCTACAGTTCATGTCCTCGAATACTTGCTGCAAATACTCCCGTCTAGGGCGCCGTTCTGCAGTAATGTTCGAAAATTCCAGGTGGCATATCTTGTTGGCTAAAGGTTTTTCTTATTTGTCTTGGTTATTTTGTCTCGAGCAGTCCCCAACCGGAGATCCGATTGGGGGACTATTTTATCTCCGGAAAATTTTACTTGAGATGCAATCATTTTTTTGCTGATACGTGGGATGTCTTTAAAACCTTTAATGTGGTATTTTCCCCTTTATTTCCACATCCTAATGCCGTTGACCATAAAGGTTCATCCGCCTTAGGAGGGCATTTACTACCTCCAGGACAATAGAGTGCCCTAACCAGCTTGACCTGATGAGGTTAGCTGGGTGTTAGCTTATTCCGGCCAACATTCGGTCCAAAAAATCTGATCTTTCAAATTATCATCAACCACAACGCAAATTGTTTTTCTGCGTAAAATTTCGTACAAGAAAAATGATTCATATGAGTTGCCATGGAGATATAAATAAAATTAAAAATGGCCGACATCGGCGCGTCACGAGATCTTCCGCCAAAGATGTTGCGCGTCGATGCTGTTTAACGAGCGATCGCTAAAGATGCATATAAACCATAATGCACGTTTTGTAGAGAATTTGATGATGATTCTGATGGTGATAGAGAATGTTTATAAGTTTTATTTTTAAGTGCGATTTATTGTTTAAAACAAGAGCGACGGTATAGACGTCTTCACTGCACGGCGTCTATACCACCATATTTATTTTTATCATGATCTTAATTCATTAAAATCTTGCCTTGAAGGTCATTGGGGGTCTTATACTTTGTATTTTCATTTGGACTCGAATTCAAGTTCAAATATATCTTTGAATGAAACAGGGACAATGGCAATTGACATATATTTAATAGACGTAGAACGGAGAAAGGAATAAAGTCAAATTATGTACAAATGTATTAATGTTCATACGCTTATTTACCCCAGTTTTTGCCAAAAGAAAATTTACTGGCGTCTAAATTGACGAGGCACAAATATTTAACGCACTCGTTTACAGAGAGATATATATTTAAGTGATAAATTGTAGCAACATAAAAAACGCATTTTTTTCTCAAGAACTTTAACTGTTTAATTTTAAATATGTTGAAAAATTTTTTTTTTTTAATTTATGCAAGTTTGTTGAGTTAAATTACGTAGGTGTGTGAAAAAGTCATAATTTATTGTATGGAAAAAATCCAATGCTGGCCTTATGATTTATAGTGACTGCTTACAGGGTGTGATACGATCAAATATTTACTTACCGAAAGCGCTACTGGCGTGATGAATGTTCCAGAAGGGTGGGGGCATATGTGGAACACGAGATATTCAGGAGTATCAGACATTTTCAGGATTTTCAGGCACTTTCAAGAACCATCCTGTATCTTATTTAAAATGTTATTTTATACGGAAATAAAATGACATACGAATGGTGGTGAAAATCATTTGTAAGTTATATGATGCAATTGTAAAGATAAAAAGCTGTTAAACATAATTGTTAGTTTTTTTTCACTAATCGAATATCGTTAACTAATTTTAAAAATATATACTTACATCCCCCGTCTTTAAAAAGTCAACAAGTCGCGGGTTAGAAGGATGCACGTGCAGAATAACAACACAAAGAACTTGTTTTTGAAACACAATTCGCATTTATTTCCGACAAAGACTTGACATCACCGTTAGATCGTAACATGGCGTTAATTCCTTTGACTGACGACTGCCGGAACACTGTGACATGTAGCGCCGCCAAAGAAATCACGGCAAAAAAGCATATTAAAAATGACAGTTGCACCAACATGAAATTGAGCGACTGTCATAACAAATAAAATGGCGTATGCAAACGCCGTGTAATTAAAACTAATAATGTTAGATGTGCATCTCAGGCGAACGAATAAAAATAAGTGACAAAAGATCGTTTTTCGAGGCTTTTAGGTATCGGCCTAAAAGAGCAATATCAAGCTGATATCAATACATTTATATAAGAATTGATTATGAATATGTGGTATTAATGAGATGATTTTTTGTCTACAATTTATTTTCAATAAAATATACATTCTCGTGTTTCACCAGGTTTTTCAAAGGTTATAGAATAATAAAACTAAGGTTTTATTTTTTTACTTTTTACAATGAATTATTTTCGTTAACATATCTTAAAGCAAATGCTTACAACCAAATGCCAATTAAATTTAAGTTCTTTTTGTATTTATTTATGTCAGTGTGCCTAAAAAAACAGATAAAAGCCTCATCCTAGACATTAATGTGTATTTTTTTCTTACTGAAAACCACTCCTTAGTTGTAGCATATATTTTTAACGATACAAAAATAAATGTAAACTATACTTATATAAAAAAATTATATAAACTGGTTTTCAATTGATCAACTCAATGCATTATACATACTGATATCAGCTTGATATAACCCTTGCAGACTGGTGCCGAAAAGCCTCGATATAAAATTTATTGTCTCTTTTTTTTTCGCTCGTTGGACACGCAGGTGTCACCATAATGTTTGTTTGACAGGTCTAGTTCTGTAGATCGCCACTGTATTACTTGCGGCGCTGGGCTGTCTATCACTACGTGTGCTCAGTGGCCAGTCGTCAGTTGTGATCCATCCGGGGCCTGAAAGGAGTAAGCTCCGTCTCGGACAGATGATCAAAAGTTTATCAATCTTTATTAGAAATATATGCAAATTTGCTTTTAAATTTTGTATTTGTGTTGCTCATATACTCCTCAACCCTCGACCACGTATTCTGATAACTATCCCGGCGAAGTCAAGTCGTTTCTTTTACTGACACGGGTATTATACTTAAATTTAAAAAATGAATTACTTTGAGATTCGAAACCAAGATCGCTCACGTAACAATCAAATAACTCGTGGAAATACATCTCAAAAGATGTTCTCACCATGCATTATTTTTTGTAAAGCCTGCCCGGAGGCGTACTTATTCGTATGTAAAATTGTGCCAAGGTTGAAGGCAGTGTTGCGAAAAATTATTAAAATATATCACATGTCAAGGTTATAATACGTTTTTCTAGTTTTTATATTACACGTGCGGTTTATTGTTTGCGGGTGGAGCCGTGTGCATCTAAAATATTTTGTCACTTAACTTTTTGAAAGTAAGAATCGTGCTTAACCCTTTCATTACGTTTCAAGTTTGAATACAAATGATACTGTCAATTATAAAACTAGTATTTGAAGCATAAATGTACTTATCTGGTCTCTTTTCATATATCACATTGGTTCTTGTATCCTTTAGCTGTCAGATTATGCATAAAAAAATTATTCTATGAAAGTAGCAAAACGATTATCACGTCAACCGATGTCAACGGTCGGGGAATCTTATGACGGCATATGCCGACAACCGATGCGAAAGGGTAAAACATTTTTAGGACACATTTTTTTGTTCTTACACATTTTATATTATATACAAAAATTAATCCTTCTTGTTTTGGTTGAGATGATGCAATGTTGCAGACAAAAATTGATTTGCTGTAACTTAAATATGTATTTAAATAAAAAAATAATTCCGTTACGTCATAAATAAAATGTTTTCTTAAACTCCTTCAATCAAAAAAGTAAAAGATACGATTCAACTTATAAATTTTTATATCAGCTCGATATAGCCCTTGCAAGCTGGGGCCGAAGACCTCGATATCCAATCTTTCGTCTCATATTTTTGTTTGTTCGTCGTACACGCATGTGATGCCATATTGGTTGTAAATTTGAATTGAATAATTATTTTATTCATTAAAAATTTCCTTATTTTATCATTTGATAATATAGCAGCTATAGTATGAACCAAAATTTTAGAATCCCTTGGCTTTTGTCGTTCCGAAAGGTTTTCAATAAAAGTACATATTTTGATGTATTTGGCGGTGTTTTCAGATGCAACACTTTTAAACCATTGTAGGATGATGTGATTAGTGGTAGTAATAGTAAAAAAAACAAACTGTTGATAAGGTACGTATATAGAATAATATTTTATGTTAATAGTAAAGGGTCCGCTATCTAACGTTTTTTTTTCAACTAGTGCTTATTTCGTGAATGGTAACATTTATCTCATGTCTGATTTGACAGATAATTAGTTTTATCCTTCCGCTAAACAAATATGGTTGTGTATACGCTTGAACAACGCTGGGAAATATTGCGACATTACTTTAAAAATCATGGTAATGTTGCAGAATGTGTGCGAAAATTGCGTACGGATTTTGGAAGAAGAGAATCACCGTCAGCTCCGTATGTTCGTTATCTTGTGAAAAAAGTGAAAGAAACTGGCATCCTCTTCGATAAACCAAAGCGTGAAAAGCCAAAAACAGTGCGTACACCCGAGAATATTGCTGCTGTGGCAGAAAGTGTGCGTGAAGCTCCATCAACATCAATTCACCGTTATCGGGCCATGTTGAACGAATTTTTGTTCACAAAAATTGAAGAGGAGGATATTGGCAACATTTGGTTTCAACAAGGCGCTACGTGCCACACAGCCGAAGCTACACTCGATGTGACTCAATGTGACTCAAAAAAAAAAAAAGTTATTTGGCGGACCCTATAGAATAAAGTTCTTAGACATAATTAAACGATGTTTGGTAATTTTATCATTCTGGAAACGCCTTACTTCTAGTACAGCACTAATTATTGCGTGAGTTATTGGTGTTTGTTGTACAGCAAGACAAGTGATAAGAAATCTCATAACCTACACAGCCCTTTCCGGCCTCGTCGTGTCGTTTCCGGTGCGATACAGGCGCCATCTGTTGAATGCGGCGCCTTATTTGAATTTGTAATGCGGACACGGCGCTCGAAATTGGAAACTACCACACACCTGAAAATCCACCGCCAGGTGAGAAGGAGTGCCAGAAAAGTCGACTGAAATTGGTGTAAGGATCGTAACCAACCATTGATTCAATTCCAAGAACCTGCGAGAAGTACTTTACAGATTTGATTTTTTTTTCTATACTGTCTTGTAAGAAAACACAAAATTTGTATTCAGGAAGAGAAGAAGTGTCAGAGTCCTCTATGGAATGACAAATTGAACTGAGCAAATTTATTTGAAACATTATTTCAAGTATCAGGCTTTAGGTTAAAAGTAATTTCATGTAAAGGATTTTTTGTTATCATTGATGACGTCTTAAATTTCTTGTATTTTTTAAATATCAAGTCTTTTTATATGGATTTTTTTTAATTTTTATTAGAATATTATTTTATTATTTCAATATTCTAATCTACTATTATATTGTTTGTTAATAATTAAACATACATATTTTAAAATTATTTTTTTCAAGGGCAATCCCCCACAAAAATAACGGCGAGAAGCGGGATGCGAACCGCACCTTGGAAACCAACGCATGCCCAGGTTTTCATACCAAAAGATAGCCGACTCGGCTATTACTATGCCTGGAACGACTCACGAGTGGTACTTACTAAAATAAATAGACTGTCGGAAATTAATAATATTAACGTTGTGAATAAATGAAGACTGATTGAATAATAAAAAATATACATTCTTTGAATTTATACTATAGCGACATCTATCATACGATGATAACAATGACATAAATACTAGTTTCAACGTGAGTCAGTCCAGGCATAGTAATAGCCGAGTCGGCTGAGCGGTATGAATACCTGGGCATAGATAGTTTCCAAGGTCCGCGGTTCGCATCCCGCTTCTGCCGTTATTTTTGTGTTTGGATTGACGCGTTGAAAAAAAGAATTTTATGTATAGTATATGTATATTTAATTGATAATAATCAAGTCTTTTGTTTTATATATATTTGTGAAATAGCATTGTTCGTATCCAGATTGAATGGATTATTGTTTTATTAATATTAGAATCATATTTTAGGTGAATGCATACTTATTATTATCTTTGACAGCATTAAGGGCAGCTCCATCACGTTTACCATCTTCAACACCCTCTTTATGTTATTAGACAGTCTACTTCATTGTTAAAAATTATCACCACTATCCACTGTTAAGAGTATAATTCAAACATGAACAACTATCACTTCCAATCTTCTGCTTTCCGCATTCACTTTCCCCCTTAAATTTTTTTAATATCGACAATATGTTAATATTTAACATATAATTATTACTCCAGATTTTGGTGCTGCTAGAACACTTTTCTTTCGTATCAACCGTTGTTTCTTTTGCAACACTATTTCACCTTTTGATACAAGAGTATTCGTATTCCTTTGGTTTTAGCTCAAATTCTGCTTTGAATATTTTCATTTTGTTAATATATTTTAAAGAAACTTTAAGTATTCTGTATATATTTAATGTACACTACCTGTTGTTTAAATTCTACGTACGGGTACATGTATCCAAAAGTTACACTATACGGTTGCAATTATTTTTCTTGTTTTAAATTTAAATACGTTCCAAAATGATCACCTTAAGTATATGTTACATATGCTGCTTATTTAAGTTATTGAAATCAGATAAAAATGTCTGTTTAAATAATTGAAAATATTACAAAATATACATTTTATAAAACGATCTCACTGTGGCATAAGCTTGTCTCAATTCAGAGAAAACGGTCATCATACATTAATACTAGGCACCTCATAAAGCTGAAAAAACCTTTTATAGCTTGAATATAAAAAATATGTATTATATTCTTGATGGTTTAGTGCACATATGTTATATGTCCACTATTTTATGTGAAAGTACGAGTATGCTATACAAGAAATAAGTTAGCTGAAAATAAACTAATCTTACATTTATTATTATATCAGAATTTGTATAGCGCTTTTTAATAACCGAATGGTCGTTCCAAAACCGCTTCTTTGCCTCTCTGAGTAGAAAGGTGGGTCTTGAATCTGCTTCTAAAGGATGACTCCGCTTTAAGTTATCTTATGCTTTCTAGCAGCGAGTTCTAGGCCATTGGTGCCACGTCATGTTTACTCAGTCATCACATCTATTGCTGCCAGCCTTGGTGGTTGCACATCACAAATGCAATAATAAAAGTATATTCACTCGAGAGGCGACCGTCGCCGTTGGGCGCCAGGTCGGTACTCTCGTTGTGAGTATTGTTACGTATTCTTTATATATGGCGCACGATGGCGGACGATGTCGAACGTCAGTCTTTGTTGAAGACAATACACAGAGGTTAAGAACTGCTGAGTAAAATATTTAGCTGACAGCTAGCTAATTAAAAACAACAAGTCATT
Source organism: Glossosoma conforme (assembly GCA_022606575.1). Lineage (NCBI taxonomy): Eukaryota > Metazoa > Arthropoda > Insecta > Trichoptera > Glossosomatidae > Glossosoma > Glossosoma conforme. The sequence continues at coordinate 686,662 of JAGTXR010000058.1, read as the reverse complement.
ACACACGTTCATCCTGAAGTTCACCCCTGCATCAGTAACATAAATATCAGAGAAAAGGTTACACTGAGAACACACGGCTTCCCCAAAAGCAATGAAACGAATTTTAACGTTTGCTTATATATTGACATACCCCTTATTTAAAAAGAACGACAAGTCGTGGTTTATTCACATAGCCGCGTGGAGGAAGGATGCAGGAGCAGATTAACAAAACACAAAGAACTTGTCTTTGAAGCAAAATTTGCATTTAATTTTTAATAAAGACTTGATTTCCTCGTCTAACCGGTATGGCGTTTCGCCGGCCAGACGAGAGTTAACTGACAGCTGCTGGAACACTGAGACATGCAGCGCCGTCAAGACAATCACGGAAAAAAAGCAAATTAAAGATGACAGGTGAACCAACATGAAATGGAGCAACTGTCATAATAAATAAAATGGCGTATGCAAACGCCGTGCAATATAATATAATTAAAACTTACAATATTGGTGTGCATGTCAGGCGAGCAAACAAAAATAAGAGACAATAGATCGTTTTTCGAGGTTTTAGCCTAAAAAAGCTAAATCAAGCTGATATCAATATTATCTTATTTATTTTCTATACTGACCATCGATTAAGTCATTTTTTAAATCTTAAATTAAACCTACCATCATCATCAACCTGTATCCATCCACTGTTGATCGTAAGCCTCGCGCACGAGTCTCCATCCTCTTCGATCTTCAGCCTTTCGCATCCTGGTCACTCCCGCTATTTTTCTTATGTCGTCAGTTCGTATTGCAGGGGGTCAGCCAATGCTTCGTTTGCCAGTTCTTGGGCGCCACTACAATTATTTTCTTCCCCATCGATGTAAAGCATAAAACGAACAGCTTTATCTAATTCTGACTAGTAAGCAATGCGTCAGGAAACCGTGAGTATCAAATAAATTAAGACATTTATTTTTCATGCAATTTAAGCTTCCTTTTGAATAAACTGGTCTGGATAGTGGTTTATTACTGACTTGGTATTGGGAATTTATTGTTCTGGATGCAGTAAAGAACACGTTGGGTCGTTAATTGGATAAAGCCCGCCGCAAAACGGCATCGGCGCACAGCTCCTCTATTATGCAAGCAAACATTGCAGTCACCGAAGCAAACACAAACGCCAAATGTACTGCAGGACACGTGCGCCGATAACATAAAATAGGTCGCAATACAAACACAGAGAATAGAAATACGCACAATGGAGGAAAACAATACATTAATTAAATATAATATAATTTTTTTTTTTTAAATTTTTATTAGAATATTATTTTATTATTTCTATTAATGCAAGATCATTGACAAACAATATTTATTACAAATATACTAAACATAAAATTCTTTTTTCAACGGAAAATGTAATGAAGACATAGGATAATAATAAAAATATACATACTTTGAATATATACTTCACAGAATACCTGGGCATATAAAGTCCGCGGTTCGCATCCCGCTTCTGCCGTTATTTTGTGTGCTTGGATTGACGTTGAAAAAAAAGAAGAACATGTTTAGTATATGTATATTTAAGTAAATATAATATATTTTTAATAAATTATATATTTTTTTCAATGTTTACAGCATTCACTTCGAGATCCATTATAAATTATAAATATTTATTTACTTACCTTGTTTTACATGGATCACGTAAGATAAGTTCTCTGTATTGGAGAATGCAGTTTCAAAAAACGTGTAGGCTTTCTCAATCCATCACTTGTTAAGAGATAACTGAGCTGCGATAGTACTTTATAAGTGGTCAAACCCATTTTATGTAGGAGAGGGAGTAGGGGTGTGTCTTTCAGGGAATGATAAGAGAGGGAGACAGATAGGGTTGCAAGGATGAAGAAAAAAAAAATCGTTATTATTTTATTTTTTTATTTATTTTACACATTTTAAAATTGGTAAATTACTTAAGGCATTTCTAAATGTAAATGAAATATTTACATGTGTAAATGATATATTGACTATCCGAGTACGTTCATTAAGTTTTTTTTTAAATTTTTTAAAATTATTTTTGAATATCCTTTTACTATTATTTTGTTTGTTAAGAATGAAATTGCAGCCACATAATAATGTTTCATTTAAAACTACTACGTGTCATTCAAGAGTAATAACAACTTCATATTACTATTAAATGATAGAAGTAGTTGAGCAGTGAAATCAGTTATGCATAAAATATATATATGGAGAATTCTGAAATACCGACTGAAGTACATTGTATCAAAACATATTGCTTTTATATTGCATTAGCGATGAAACCTGTCCATTAAATTTATCGACATCTCTTAACACACAACACTCTGACCTATTGCTTGGTCAAGGTATAACTCTGATGCCTTCGACAGTTATATCGATAGACATATACAGGCATAAAGCATACGACATAAAAATAAATTTATTTTGTACGTATTCAGTGTTTGTTTTTATGTATTGATACAAAGTGGTAAATTTAAAAAAAAAACACCGAACTTAGATAACTCTAAAAATACTAACACAAAAATTTACAAATATATCTTAACCCTTTTGCATTGGCTGTCGGCATTTGGCATCATAAGATTCCACGACCGTTGACATCGATTGACGTGATATATCGTTTTACTACTTTCTTAGAATAGTTTTTTATGCATCACCTGATAGCTAAAGGATACAAGAACCAATGTGATATATGAAAATAGATAAGATAAGTACATTTGTGCTTCGAAAACTATATATTTAATAACTGACAGCATAATTTGTATTAAAACCGAGCCGTTAAGAACAAATAATAAAATACAACAATAAACCTATTTCTACGTCAATGAGATTCTTTTGAGTTCATCTTACCGTTATGAAGAGTTGTTCTAACAAGAAACAGCTTATATCCCGGCCACTTTCGAGTGAAGCTGCTGTTATTTTTTAAAGCGTAATAATACGTCATAATTTTAAACTAAAATTAATTTAAAATAATGTTATATGAATGCAAAATTTTAAGTATTTAATTTTTTTAAATCAAAATGTTGTTTTTTTATCGCTCTTGGCTACCAAGACATATCTGCACCCTAAGGTGCACCCGGTAACATATTTATGGTTACCGATAACGTCCAGGATAGGAGTCTGAGGACCTTCAAAAGAATGCAACCACGAGTATAATATTCTTATTCTCAAAATTTAGTGATATAATATATAATCGCATATTTTCAAGAAAAGAAATTGATTAGCCAGTGGCTACTCAGATTTTGACTATTTCTTTCTAAGGGGTGATTCAACCTGTTCATTTATTAATAGTCCCTTATTGTAATGAGTATCATTTAAGCAAAACTTCCGTTTCACAATTTTAACACTATACAGTCCGATTACACAATATGTGTGTAATCGCCAGGCCGAACGTTAAATGCGGGTCATACAACATGTGTGTGATCGTTCCGCCAACGCTTAGTGGCCGACTATACGCAGCTTGTGTTATGTTTTTTCAAACGTTCGTGTCCGAACACACAACATATGTGTTGTTTATACTTTCGACCATAATTCAAAGATCTCAAACCTTTTCAGTGAGGGTCATAATTAATTGTATTTGAACACAAGACGATTAAAAATTTAAACGATCATTTTTTGTAAAAATATTAATAATATGAGATTAGACTTTATCTCGCTTGTTATAATTACTATTTTTAAATTGGGAAACTGTTGATTGTTTTTTTCGATCAATATTTCGATTGTATGCATTTAAACTTTATATGTTTGTTAGCGAAATAAGTATTTCCCAAAAAATAAACTGTTTTTTTCTTAAATTATTTTTTATTGTGCAATGCAATATATTTTTGGTTAAATTAAGTTGAAGATATACGCTGATGCTATGTACGATATTCCCGATGACGCTGAGGAGATCGAAGACAGCGAAGATGATGAGGGATAAATGTGTATAAACAAATAAATATGTGCGATTTTTTTCGTAAGCAATTCTTTAAAAAAATAGTTGGCCTGCGGCGTAAGTTTAATCGCGTACCGCGTGGACTAGATAGTGCTAAGCTATTTTGATAGTTCTACTGATATGGAGTTATAAAGCGCTTACTTTAGCCATTAACGTTTAATGAACTAAACTTATTTTGAATAATATGACTTATTTTCTACATAACTAATATGTTAATTAATGAATGCCATGTGTATAGTTACGAGTATGTACAAGTATATAAATAACAATTTTAAACTCTCTAGACCGCTCTTAGGTGATATTGCCAAGAGTATTTTATAAGAATACATTATTATTGCAACATTATTGGTTGTACTATGATCATTCATGAACTACACAATTCAAAAACATATAAATAATTAAAATTATACTGTTCGAGGGCCGCGCTTGGTCCGCGGGCCGCACTTCCCAACCCCTCGCAAAGAGAGTTCGCCTTCGTAGTCGGAAACTCGCAATCGCTGCTCGGTTCTGTTTGCCGTGATACAAATTGGAAGATAAAATATTTGGACAGATTGAGTTCTGCGCAGGGCTTGTCAATTAACCGACTAATATCAAATTTAATATAATTTTTAAATGTCGTACAATAACGCACGTATTTTTTTGATTAATTATTGTTTGGAAACGACTTTCCAGTTTGACTTTTCCACTTGCGCAGCACAATCCCGATTCCAACCATTTTCTTCAACGCATCCTTGAATACAATAACTGCTTTCGCATGACTTCCTTTGGAGCTTATATCATTCGAGAAGGCGGCTTCATGCCGACTTGCAAGGTAAAAGATACAACACACACAACCAATCACTCACACCAATCAAAAACACAAAAAACAAATTGCAACACATAACAACTACACATACACCACACGCTACACCATCACACGATGAGAAGTCAAACCGTATTCTTTAACAAATGATTGTTTGCCATTGCAGATACAAGGGCAAATATATCATCTGCATGGTTCAATGGTGCCAACACCAGATGAACCGCTTCAATTTCTGCAAATATATTTCATTTCGTCGATGGTGGATCAGCTGAATGTGCGGTGCAATATACAGGAAACACGACAGTTAAAGAGACGAATTATTGAACAGTTGCAAGCATTTTTTCACGCCAATAACGCTGTGGTTATAATGTTCAAAACAGCATTGGAACGAATGCCATCGGATACGCACAAATTTGTCATAAGAGCCGGATCGTACCCCAACAGGTGAACATGTGCGAAGATTCAATGCACCAACCGTTAATGATGTTGCTGCAATTGTTGTTGGCGATCCAACTACATCACGAGACATTGTCATTCGGCGAAGAAGCAATATCATGCATCGTGTAAACGAGACACATCGTTTGTTATATCTTATGTGCTATATATAATGTATTGTTGATATCTTATGTGCCGAAAAATTCAACTTAATAAACTCCAAAATCTGCTCATTTATTACCCTTCAGGTGGAACAAAGTTCACCGGGTCAGCTAGTAATTGTATAAATTATGTTTTTCGTAAAATAAAAAAAACATTTTTTTTGCCAGTGCTTCTGAATTTCAGTGCTGAAATCCCTGGTTTTAGTACTGAGAGTGGATTGAGCTGGTTCTGCCCGATACGGTGCAAATTATAGACACTATTCAGGGAGTATGTGAAGTCTATACAGTCTAATGGGGTATCTTCCTCGGGTGGGAATGCTCGAAACTTTGTTTGATATTAAGCTCCGAGTTTCTGATTTTATTGCATGCATTTCCGCTTTATTTTTGATTGCCAAGTGTTAATAAAATCAGAAGTGCAATAACGGTTTTGATAACTCATGCAGTTAAGTTTAACGAAACGTAAACGATGAGATTGGCAAACAAAGTTGATCGTAACTTTATGTTGAAATCTTTTTTGCACATAATATTATGGATAAATATATAAGATAAATACATTATTTGATTCACGGTTAAAATTGTAAAAGGAATATAGTATTTGTTCAATCATGTGAATAATTAAATTTTTAGAAATATTGAAGAGTTCGTAAAATGATATCAGGTCAAGATTTAGTACATTCATAATGCCAAACGGTAGGTATAGCTCAATTTTCAAAGTGTTTGCTTTGCAAGCACAATGTCGTGGATTCGATCCCCGACGGAGATTAGAAAAAAAAGGATTTTTAATCGATTTCTGAGCTTTAATAACCCCCGGTTGGTTTGAATTTGATCCCTCACCAAGAAATTGCCAGGCATAGCCTATTGGTGGTAGTTAAAAGTCGTCGCGTGAAGACCACCCATTCTTAGTGAATTCCCGTAATAAAAATGATTATACGTGAATCTCGAGCTGTAGTCTATTACGTTGGAGGATCAAAAATTCCACATGCAGCGCTCAGCTATATAAGCGTAAGCGTCATATATTTCCACAAATGACACTTCAGAAATACTATCACCATCTGTCGGTATTCTCCTGTATGTGCTTACATAAAATAGTGCTAATGTTAAAGAGAGAAGTTACGTCATTCATTTGTGTAACGAAAACAAGAATACATATCATATCACGCTCAGCTATAAAATAATTAAGAATAATTAATGATAATAATAAATTTACTCTGGATTTTTGATATAAAATTCAAAAGATTAATATCCAGGTCTTACCTCTTAAACCAAATTACTATTGATATATATTTTTTCGTATTATCAATCTGATGTATTAGCTTGAAGCAACGAAATCTCGCATCTCGATCTCCACTCCTCTCGGACCTCTGCAATCCTCTTCAGCTGAGCATAAGAGCTCAAACTCATATCCTTGAACACTTGCTGCAAATACTCCCGTCTAGGGCACCTTTTGCAGTTTCTACCTTCAACCATCCCTTCCATAATGTCGTGAAGAAGACCATCGCGGCGCATGATTTGACCGATCGCCACTCTGAGATGGTTCTTACTAGGTGCCCAACTTCCTTTGATTTTGCTGAGAACCTCATTGTTTGTGACACTTTTTCGATGAATTTCATGAGCTCCAAATACTTCGGTTTTATCAAATATATAACTAATGGTCTAATTTGTAAATTAATTAGATCACCATACTCAAGGCAAAATGATCTAAAAAAGGTTAATACTAAAAATAAGGCAATATGATAAAATATAACTTTATTACTAAGCTAGAAGATAGAAACAACGGTACTTTATTTGGTGATGACTTAAATAAAAGTAATATTTGTGTCTTTTAGACAGGTTTTTTTCAGTATATTTAATCAAAAATAAAACAGTGTACTATAGAGTAGCGCCATCTATTGCATACCAATACAAAATTTTGCAAACGCTCTCTTTTGGTGGAAAAAAAATAAGTCCATTTTATTAATTATAAAGGCCAAGGGATCAGTCGTGGTGGAATTTGTTTCGGAAAAACTGTGGAATTTTAATTAGAAATTCCGTAAATAGTAAACGCACAAGGCTCAAGAGCTGCTATGAAAAAATGTTCACTAATGAAGAAAATCGATTCACTTTCCAACTAATATAAACAATAACTATTTTCATAATTTATACGACATAAACTTATGCAATATTATAATATACAGCCTAAATTACGTTCTTCCTATAGACGTAATAGTGTTACACAATTAATTTCATTTGAACATTTTTTAACATTAAATCTTCTTCTTCTTTCTTTCTTCGTAGTATCAATCCGGTGGATTGGTTTGCAGCAACAGAATCTTGCATCTCGATCTCCATTCCTCTCGGTCCTCCGCAACCCTTTTCAGCTCAGCATAAGCGCTACAATTCATGTCCTCGAATACTTGCTGTAAGTACTCCCGTCTAGGGCGCCCTCTACAGTTTCTACCCTCAACCATCCCCTCCACAAATTTGTCTGTCTGTCCTGCGTTGTATTCTCGGTCAAACCCAGGGTTTTCAGATCTTTGTTTACAGTTGCAACATTTTTTTACATTAAATCTTCTTCTTCTATATCCTAGCCATTTCCCATCATCTGGGGTCGGCTCTCCTTGTGCACATTCGCCATGTCTGTCTGTCTTGCGTTGCATTCTTGGTCAAACCCAGAGTTCTTAGATCCTTATTTACAGTTGCAACATTTTTTAATACTAAATCTGCTCCGTCTATTATTGGCTTATTTAGTCTGGTGAAATGACGTTATGTGAAGCTCATCGTGTTTCGTTATATATCAGGTAACATTCTCCTCTCTAAGTTGACGTTATTCAATCGCGTGATGGCAGGATGGGGATCAGATTTTCAACGTAAAGAATTTTTATGAAGCACATTGACATATATATTTCGATAACACAGAATTCAGGCCGGGCCAACCACAATACGAACTCACCGCAGTCGGCACACAACTTGACTGGGCACCGCGCCATGGTAGGTGAGACCCAGCGCCGCAAGTGGCGATCTCTATAACTAGTCCTCCTAACGGCATTACAAAATGACATTACATGCGTATCCGATGAGCGAACGAAAACAAGAGACGACAGATTGTGTATCGAAGTTATCGGTACCATTCAGCAAGGGCTATATCATGCAGTCAGTTGTGTGCCGACGGCGGTGTGGTCGTATTGTGGTTGGGTCAGCCTGAATGCTGTGACTAGGTCCGGGACAGAAGTTTGTAAAGTTATCGAAATATATATGTCAATGTGCTTTAGAAAAAGTTTTTGCGTTGAAAATCTGCTCCTCATCCTACCACCACGCAATTCAATAACAAACTTAGAGAGGAGGATGTTAACTTGTCTGGCTGCTTTTCCTATCAACTATGTGATAAGCAAATATTGTATTTACAAATTAATTATTCAAATTAAATTGGAATTTAATTGACAAAATAAACCTTGAATAATGACACGTAGAACAATTATAGATTTAGAGTTAAGTTTTTACGTTTTCAGCGAGGCTCAGTGATTCACAATTTTTTGCACATTACAAGTTGGGTGATAAATGGTCCCCGGGTTGATTAATCGAAATGTATAAACCAACTTTTGCTTAAAGTACAGCCGCAGGAAGATCAACCGGAGATAGCGGCGATATATCATTGAATTACTAACTTATCAATGATCTGGACCTATTCATCCCGCGGCAGAAAAAACCATCTCCTCCAAGGGGTATGGAGGATTCAACTAGCTTCCTTACTGGGAATCTCAAACTATCCCCCAAAAATAAATATTATTATATTTTAATTTAAACATGCACTTTGTTATTAAATTTAAATATTTATGTAACTATTTTAAGGTTTTTAAAGTTGTAGATAATTAAACTTATCTAAGAAAAGTAATACAAATAGTATTAAACAACATTTCGAAGGAAATTGACAGGCGTATACAAGTGGGATGGGCAGCATTTGGAAAACTTAAATCAGTTTTTAAAGCGAAAGTTTCACAATATCTTAAAACTAAGCCGTTTAACCAATGCATCGTCTCAGTATTTTCTTATGGCGCATTGATGTGGAATCTGACAGCAAGTCTTACCCATAAAATAAAGTTCACCCAGCGTGCTGAGAGATCCAAGCTTGGAGTGTCACTAAAGATAGAATCCGTGACGAGATAATACGCAGAAGAACTCAAGTAGTGAATGCTACCCAACGAATAGGCACACTCAAGTGGCAATGTGTAGGACATATATGTTGAAGAGACGACGGTCGATGGGGAAGAAAAGTATTGGAATGGCATCTAATAACTAGCAAACGGAGTAATGGCCGACCCCCTGCAATATGGACTGATGGCATAAGAATAATAGCAGGCATAACGATAAGATTTGATTTAAATAAATATGTATATGCATATAAAGATATAAAAATACTCACACTTTAATTGAAAATGTTGATATAAATGCCAAGTGTTACTTTTCAAGTCATAACACCTGCAATAAACATTTAAATAAATATAAACACAAGCTTTCTTAAAGTTTGAGATGTTGTACATCTATGCTCGGGTGTACGGATATAGTGAGAGAGCTAGAGACCTTTCCAAACTTGTACAGTGCGAAGAAAGTAAAGTTGGAGGTGTCTAGTGCAGATTTATGCCACCGTCGGGGGGAGGCGCTTCCGGCGGGCGACGCTAGCGACACTGCGGGAGAAAAACTAACTGAAGCAAATGGAAAAAAGATGGCCGCGGGCGGGAAAAGTTGGATCAGCTGTTTATGAGGCGAGAGTGTACTTTGCGCTTATTCAATTGATATTTATTTAATTATTTTGTGAACTCGATCGAGGTCAAATAAATGAATTACAATTAATTTATTTCGATATTTAATCATAAAACCTTTCCTTAACAATTGTAAGCTTCTACTTACTTTAGCAGTGGCACCTTATTAATTTTTTATTTTGTTCAACCTATGAGTACGTTAATGCATGTATACAATTGAAGATTATCATATTGAAAGCGGAATCGCTGACTTGAATTGTGAGAATACAATTTGCTCAATATCTACTTTGCTATGATATTTTTTTTTACATACATTTTATATTTAAGCCTGTAATGTATAAAGCACTGATGTCATCTCAGTTACACATGTTTTTTTTTTCACCAACGCTTCTAATATTCAATAATTAAATAAGTATCAAAGCAAACAAAGTATTACTCTACACCTATGCATGATCGATATACGCGGACTAAAATTAAGTAATTTTAATGTAAAATTAATTGATAAAAACATATACACTTACAGCTTAAAATAAGACGCATATGCAAATAATATGTATCAATAATACAATACGTGTTAATTTCTTGAATCACATCTCAGAAAATGGTCACAAATCAACGCTGAGTAATGAAATAAACAAATCTTGTTATGCTACGTTGTTCGAATCCAAACGCCTTCCGTTTATTTTTCTCCTATTTATAGATGAGAGAATTGTCACATAACATAATGTTTGCTCTGAATTTGTATCTTTGTATCAATTATTAAATATAAAAGTCTCATTTGCATTTAAAAAATAAAAAGCCTTGGTATTTGTACACATATTTATTTTCACATACATTCTTATGATAATTTTAAATGTCAAGTAAATTTGATTAATTTTTTAATAAAAAATAGTAAATTTATTTTAGGTAGAACATAATTATAATTTAAATTACCTTTTATTTTAGCAGTCTAAATATAAGGCCATCCACAAGAATCCCGTGTATACACAATAATGGGTCCTCCTTCTGGATTATGGGACAAGTTCTAGAACTTTCGTCACGGGAAAGAATCCCCGACACTTCTTCCTGCCATTCCAGGCGTACCCCTTTGTTCACCAAGGAGATTGAAGACTTTACATTTGCTTGAAGAGAACGAGATAAGGAGATTCTCAAGTGATTGTACTAAAGATTATAGCTAGGCTTAAATATTTCAAATATTTATTTATTTTCCTTGTTTTTACATGGATCACGTAAGATAAGTTCTCTGTATAGGAGTTATCTCTTAATAAGTGATGGATTGAGAAAGGCTATGAGTTAGTCGAAACTTCAGTCTCCTACACAGATAACTCATCTTACGCGATCCATGTAAAAACAAGGTAATTTAAATAAATATTTATAATGGATCTCAAAGTGAATGCCGAAATATTGAAAAAACTTAAATATTTCGACTGATATGTGAAAAGTTTCGGGATTCATTCCTGACGTAGCATAAGATGTCAGAACGATCAATATTTACAAACTACGACTACTTTTAATATACATTTGTATCAACGTATTTGTGTTTGTCTATTATGCATTACAACACCATTAATCCGTTCGATATATGGCGGTATAAAAGAATCAGAAATTATTGCACATATGCCTGTAAAGATAACTGTTACAAAAAAAAACTATGGAATATCTGTAAAAATGATGAGGATCGTAATAATAATAACATTAAGGTTATCAACTGAAAATACTTGGTGAAATTGCATAATTATAATATTAAATTACTTTAAATCAAAAAAAAATAACAAATCAAAAATATTTAGTTTTGATTCACATTTAATTTTAAACTATTTAACGTTTCGGCCTCCCTGGATACCATATCCAATAATGATTAAATTGAAAAATAGATCAAAACCATTGAAAAAATAAGGTTTTAGCCGCACATATATATATATAAATAATCTGTAAATATGTGTGTACTAACGTAGAAACTAATACTTATACATACCTATATAAGTCACTGGCAGTTTTTACTTTAACCATTATTGAAGATGGTCTCCAGGGAGGCCGAAACATATAATCGCTTATGTAATATATATAAATAGAAATCAAAACCATTTTTTTTTTTTAATAAAAAATGATTTAAAATTATAAATATCCGGTTTACCAAGTATTGTCAGTTGATAACCTAAATCTTACATTATTTAAAATAAATATTTTTAAGAAAACAAAATATAATGCTTCGCAAATTTTTAATTAAAATAATTTAAGGTCATAGAGTTGTCTTTAACATGTTCTTAATAACTCACAAGCTTAAGTCGTTCTTTAATCATAACTAAAATGAAAACCAAATATTAAAGAATGTAATAGCTGAAAACACTTGCATTCATGTCAAGGAAATCATTCAAGATCTTGAAGTTACTGCAATATGCTGGTCCTCCAATCTCTTAATACCCTGCAGCTGTAAGGCAGAAGTAACTCAAAGAGTCTTTGAGTCTCTTCCAATTTGATTCGGAGGTCCTGAGAGGGGTTTGCTGGTACGTTTCCAGGATTCAAGATTTTCAGCACGAGATGAGAATCCCTGAAAGCTTCAGGACATGCTAAGAAATATGGTTAAGACAAAAAGCTCGACTGCCATATAAAAAGTCAAAGTGTTGTTACGGATGTTTTTTATATGTAAATCAATATATTTTTACCTTTTACAATAAAAATCTTTTTGATTACTGTTGATTTACATACTGTAAGACTGCGGTTTCGCTTTCAATGAGTTTTTTCAGTTTACTCTCATTGAAGGCAAATTTCCAAAATGCTAATAAACAGGGCTTTTGGAAAAAATGTTTTTTAGAATAAATTATACAGCTTTCTACAATTTGGTTTCACATTACTGATTTTATGGAATTTCATAAAAAAATATCGATCGAAAGATAAACCAAATTTAAATAAAAATAATGTTCTGTGTAAAACTTAAACGTTGATATTGTGGCTTTTGGGCTTCTTTCCAATATTTCTTCTTACAAAAAGACCCCTGCAATGGCGGTTGAAATATTGGAAAGAAGTAATTATTCACACGCCTAAACCCAAAAGCCACAATGTCAAATCTGGCCGTGAGAACCTAAGGTGTTATTTAACTTAACCGTTTATTGTCAGATATATTTAAAACACGTTATTTGTATGCCTTGTTTACCCATGGATAAACTGTTTATCAAACAAATTAGATCGTTTTTAGTATCACGGAAAAAAATTGTACATAATTCAATATTACTTTTAAAAAAATCATCCATTATATTCAACAAAAAGTAAAAAATAAAGAATTAATATCGCTGTTAACGTTTGCGAGAAAAGCGGTAGAATAAGGTAAGGTAAGATTGTAAGGTTTGGTCAAATGAATTCAAAATTGTAATTTTTCAACGGATTTTATATCTGTTTTCAACATCTTTCTGCAACATACGAGCACATACAACAATTAGCCGGCTACTTAAATGACAAACGGTGAGATAAGACTATATTCATCGCCTACAGTCGGTATTCTCATGAATGTATTTACATAAAAAAGACGCTTCAAAGTCTCTCGCTTTTTCACGTCAAAGAGTCCCAAAAGGAAGGATTAATTAATTCATTTGACTTCTTAGCGTTCTATTTCACCCACTTGAAGAATAATTAACGGTCGGCGAAACACAATTTTATTGAATTAGCTCATTAGAAGGTGGAGTTTTTTTCAGAATTTTAAGTATTATTTAACGGTAAAATACTCTTAGCGGTGGTTACGGAGAATTATTAACCGTTAAATTTTGTGCTATAACTTTTTAAAGGAACTAGTCGTTCCCCAAAAAAGTGTTTATTCAGTCAAAACGAGAACGGTCTTAAATATAAGCTTTTTATGTAACAAATATACAGTTTGTACTGTGAGCGTCTCTTAATGACTGAATTCAAAACGAATATATCCGAAAAATAACTCAAGTAGTGGAAGCTACCCAAGGAATATACACACTCAAATGGCAATGAACAGAATATATCCAACATAGAGACGGTAGTCGATGGTCATCAAAAATTGTTAAAGTTGCGTCCAAGAACTGGGAAACAGAAAGATGGTGGAGCCCCTCCAATACGGACTAACGAAGTTAGAAAATTAGTGGGAGTAGGATGCAGAAGGCTGAGAATCAAAAAGGATGGAGACTCATATGGGAGGCCTACGTTCAACATTGGACAGATAGAAGCTGATGTTGATGATAGTTTTTACATATTTTGTTTAAAAAGCATAAAAAAACAGAATTGTTTATATTAAAAAAATTAAAATTCAATTTACAGTCAAAATTCTGAATTAGCAATTATTCTGCTTGTAAATAAAAATATACTATTACAGTAGAGTACAGTGAAGTTTAATATTGTACATTATTAATTTGTTTTTTAATAAAAGAATTAAGAGAAATTCTAATTATGACTCGTACATTACATTTTTGACAAGCAGAAGTTTTCATTTTATGTCTGATACAAAATAAATAAAATATAAATTCCTTTCTAAGAATTTTGAATTGTTCTTAAAAACCTGTACAACAAAATTTGGTTATCAAATACGGTTACCGATATTTAACGTGCTGAATAAACCTAAAAATCTTTACACCAAAAAAACTGTAATCTAGTGCAAATAATGTTTTCGCCGGTATTTTCAGGTGTGGCAGTCGGTTCTTAATAAATTCATACGTTTTAATGCAAACAAGCGACCAAGCCGTAAAAGGTCGAGAACATTCTTTTATTTACCAGAAAGGAATAAAAATTTGAATGCAGCGCTTCAACGAATGCACTTCTCTTCGTATGTGTGAATTCTACAAATGTGCAGTGTAGTTATTATTTCTCAAATGGTAAAGTACTTGACTGGCTAGGGAAAAAACTCTAGATAAAGGCTTTTATTATAATAATTTCAAAGTTAAGTAACTCGTTTATATGACGCGAATCTACACATTAGATGGATCTCTGTCTGTAACTTGATTTAAGTCGTTGATTGTATTAAGTTTACGTTTAGAAACGTTGAACTAATTATTCGATCTCCTTAAAAAACTAATGTTCAAATCATAAAAAAAATATATGCCTCGAACACTACTTTAGTTATCTTTTAAGTCTTATCCTAGAAGTAATCAGAGGCTTGTATGTTTATATGTGAACCTCCTGATGCAGAGATACTCGTATCTTGAGACAAAGGCAATTTCAAATGCTGTGAAGTGGCATTTTGTGGTGACTATATGTGGATATGAAACGGATACGAAGTACAAAAATCGTCAAGAAGAAAATTGCCACCATTTTTTCAAGACTACAAACGAGTATATATCCAATCATGGTCGTTTAGTTGGAAGCTTCTGTGATTGAACCATAATCATCATCAGCCTAAATATTCTGTCTTTGCCTCATCCGATACCAACTCCGCCAAGTATCCATTCGTTAGAGTCCCGGAGGAAAATTGCTGCTCTCAAACATTCATTCCTTCTCCTTCGCGGTGCAATTCACAACCCTAGGATTCTTGAATGTTTTAACTTCAATGTTCCAGATAAGTACACCCGTGCTCGTAGACATCCATTATTTTTGATCCCGACTTGATAATTGTGGAGCTTTGAGAACTCAATTTAGTACAACGGCAATTGCGCTCCTAAATGGCCTACCAGCACACCTCGATCCTTTTCTTACATGCTTTTCCTCTTTTGTTTGTATTGAATGTTTATGTATACTCTGTTTCTTATTATTTTGTACCTTGGAACTTTGGTTTTGTGAAATAAAAAATAAATAAATAAGTATATTCTGATGTTAAATTGATAGTCCCAACCAGGTACAGCTTCGCGTCTTGACCGACTGTAGTATGCAAGCTGATATGTATGCGTTCCAACCTCGTAATTTCAAGCAAAGTCAAACTATCATATCGTATTCAAGCATCTGCTTTTGTAACCCATTTTACGGCTGCATTGGATTATTGGAATCAGTTTCCAACATTCACAGACAGTATAAATTAGACAATATAAATTCAATAGCTACGAGTATATGCAGTTTTCTCCTGTTTGTATAATTTCAGGATCTACATAAAGTTTTTTCTAGGATGTATTGTTTCAGTAGTTATATGCAGTTTTCTCCCGTGTGTATTAATTCAGTAGCTATATGCAGTTTTTTCCTGTGTGTATAAATACAGTAGCTGTATGCAGTTTTCTCCTGTGTGTATCTAGCGCTTGCATCCACGGTCAGTCGTTTAATGGAATATTTAAATATGTGTAACGACCAAACAAGCGAAACGAGCTAGTGCACTGGACTGCTCCTGAACCATAATATACTTCATATTGAAGTTGACTGATTTCATCGTGTTGAAAAATAAAATTATTTTTCTCGTGATAACATAAGCTAGTATTGTAATATGATATTTTGGCTTTTGACTTAGCCGTGCGTGGTGAACTTCCTTCAACCAATATTTCGACCGCCTGTCATAAATAAATCATCAATCCTGAAGAAGAACCAATGCAGGGTTCATCTTCAGGATTGATGATTTATTTAGATTTTAGTTGGTTTATTCAGATTATCTTTTTTTATACTAGCGTTATTGATTTATATCTCCATGGCAACTACAAACTACATACTCAAGTTTCAGTCTGGAGAATCGTAGGTATGTTCTAAGACTACGGTCTGTCTGTTCTAAGAATACGGTAGGCATGTTCTAAGAATTGTATCTCCACCAACGTCATGTCGGATTGTGGTCTTCATTGCTTGTCTGTACAGGTTTTAGAGTATGGGCTAGAGGTGTCCATCAATCCTGAAGAAAACTCCTGCAATGCGCTCGAAATATTGGTTGCAGGAAGTTCGCCACACACGGCTTAAACGCAAAAGCCAAAATATCAAATCAGGCCGTTAAAAAAATAAGTTATTTAACCTATGAAGTTATTAAGTATTGTAATAATTTATTTACGAAGGCGCATTCAGGAGAGCACAATCAATAGATGAGTGAATTTTATGGCGCTCATGCAGGATGACTGGACGATGGATGCGAGAATCTTCTGTTGTGTTTATATGTAGGTTAGAAAGATAACAAGTGTGTATTTATACGTTTTTTGAAAATATTTGTAGGAGGAAAGACAAACACCGGAAAAACGTTCCAGAGCATACCGGTGATATTTTTTTAACAAGTTCCTTTGCTAGCTAATCTGCTCCAGCATCCTTCTTCCATGCAGCCACGTGAGGAACTCGCAACTTGTCGTCTTTTTTAAAGACGGAGATGTCTAAAATATAGTTGTCTTTTATTCTTGCCCCGCACTTATACCATTCTGGAAGCCCGTCTAAAACTTCATGTCATGATGATGATGAAGACGATAGTATAAATATAGATTGAACAGTAAAATTACTCATTGTGTTAAGCAAATTTGCCAGCGGATATAGTTCAATGGTCAAAGCGTTTGCTTTGCAAGCCAAAAGCCGTGGGTTCGATCCCCGATCGAGATACTTAATATATATTTTTTAATCGATTTATGTTCTCTAAAATACCCCTTGTTTGGTGTGAATTTGATCACTCATTCGTAAAATTCCAGTCATAGCATATTCATTAAAATTGGTGGTAGACGAAAGTCGTCCCGTTAAGACCACCCGTTCATAGTAAATTGCTGTAATAATAAGGATGATGCGTGAATCTTGGGCTGTAGTCCATGACGTCGGCGGATCAACACTCCACACCCAGCGCTTAACCATATGCAGCATGGTAACCGTTAAAGAATTCCACAGTTGAGACTTCAGAATTACTATCACCATTGTCAGCATTCTCTTGTATGTGCTTACATATAAAATAAAAATACTACAGTTACAGAACTCAAAAATAATCACAATAATCATTGTTAAGTTTCCGTTATCCTAATTCTTATTAAAATAGCGAGGATTTAAAATAAATCATTAATGTATTGTTCATCCGCCTACAAAATTGTCCTCGAGATGAAATTACTGTGAGGAAAGATTAAGTATGCAGCAGCCATAAGTTACCAGCTGCAAGGTACTGCATCACGTAGAGCGACGACCTATGTTGCATCAGTTTCGTCGGTGCATTTTTTTGTGGGGTGAATTTTTATGCAAACAACACCTTGCAAGGAATCCTTAGAGCCACCCTTAGCTTGAAAGTCTAGAATCTAGATAAAATAAAACATCCGTCGTCTGGACGAATGCATGACAGATAGTAATGAATAAATCTTATTTGTTGAGAGTCGGCTCAGCATTCACACATCGTCTATATTAAAGTGGAATCAAATTGAATGATTGGTGTACACGGGAAACTTTCGTCCTCATCCAATTTTGAATGATACATTATGACAGGCATTTAACAAGTGAAGAATCAATTTCAGACAAACAAGAAGCATATATCTCGTACTATAATCGTTTACAAATCGACAGGTATCTCAAGCACTAATTAATATTTTGACTTTTAACTAAAAAGCTTAAGGTAAATCACTTAACCAGCCAAATTAAAATTACTTATTACTCGGTATTTTTATGGTCACAGTGTTATATTAAAGTGAATGTAAATTGAAAACAGCTTTTTTATATTTTAAGCGTTCTTGAGAATCGAATCCACGACATCTGACATTATTATTGATTAAAAAACAAATATTTTTATATGTCTCATTTTACGAGAAAGTAAGTTTATATATTATCGCGGTTATTGGATCATCGAATTTAATCAATATTGCACGCGGATCAAAACATGGATGAGTTATTGATAGTTACTAATAGTATCATAACCGCCAGTCATCCCTTCTTAAAATTCCTGTCTATCATAACTACCTGTCATACCTTCCGAAATTGCACACAAAAAAATGAGCAAGCAAAAAACTCTATTTTAGTTTTTATATATAATTACTAGTTATGTACACCACATTAAAAGAAAGCTTCTAAATTATCTTCTTAACTGAATTTCCTCAATTCCAGGGAATTTCGTGCCTGTAATCCTGAGCTATAACAATAGAAGATTAAGTACCGGGAAGAGAGGAGTTTTTCATTTTTTTTTGTTTTTTAGTGCTGGTAAAGGAGTGCTCAATGCAGTCTTGCGTCTTTTTTTTCGTTTTTTTTTATTTTTATGCCCTTTGAAACTGGGAATGAAGAAAGTTTCATTTTTAAAAAATAAATGTTGTTTGCCTCACTTCATTAAGTGTGCGAATAAAAATACGACAAAGAAATTCACAAAAGACTTCAGTTAAATTATTGTCGTGAATTTAATAAGTGTACTAGTCAATAATGTATATATATATATATATATACCACCGGCGGCCAGTGGCCAGTAATCAGTTAAGTTCCGACCGCGACGAGTAGCGTGTTACGATCCGGACGGGGTCTGAAAGCATACGCTCCGCTCCAGATCGAAAGTTTGTCAAGCTTACCGAAATATACATGTCAATGTGCTTCTGAAAAAATATTTTTGCTCATCTGCTCCTCATTCCTCCACCACGCGCTCTGATAACTATCCCGGCGACGTGAAGTCGCCTTTCTAAAAGTAAAGGGGATGTTAATACAATTTTACAAAATGCGTTATTGAAACATAAAGTATCGGCAGTGATATAAGATGATAAAAAAAAATTAAACATCCTTTTATGTATCATTTGATCAGATGAATATCCCGACACTTCCTTGGCTTGGATCACTTGTTTTTAAATGACGGCTTACGCAACAAGAAATGTTCATTCCTAATAATTCGGATAAAGATTTAAATAAGTGTTTTCAAAGCAACGAGTACGTAAATGAGATTTATAAATCACCTAACCAATTCTGTTAATACATAAGTTTTATAATATAATAACTTAATAGATTACAGAGTCTAATTAAACTTATCAATTCATACGGGAAGAATATATTTAATACATATCTGATCAAATTGTCATATATTTGCCTAATTTATGAGCTCAATAGTAGTGCTGTCAGATCATATATTATTTTCTATCAGAAAGGCTTCGAAATTACTAGGCGCTAGTGCGAAAATATTTCCCCAAGGCGTTGGCTGTAAAAGCCTCCACATACTATAAGATCAGTATTTCTTTTGTTAATTTTTTTTAAGTTTAAATTTTTTTATTGAAATACATCATTTTACGGCAGTTCACATCACAATGCCTGTAATAAAGACAAATCTTATTAATATTTCAATTTTAGGAATGTTTAATTTATATAAATTATGAAGTCTTAATACAATGCCGTTTTTAATTCTTACACGCTTAAGAAGAATCCCTGAATGCCTCTTGTAAGAAGAACGTGTATTTTTTTTTTGTAAATACATACAGAAGAATACCGACATGTGGTGATAGTAATTATGAAATCTCATCTGTGGAATTCTATAACGCTTACCATTCTACATATGGTTAAGCGCTGCATGTGGAGTATAGATCCGCCAACGTCACAGACTACAGCCCGAAATTTACTCATCATCCTTATTATTACAGGTATTTACTATGGCTACAATACTATCTTCACGGGACGACTTTCATCTACCACCAATATGATTAACGGGCTATGTGTGGCATTTTACGGATGAAGCATCAAATTCACGCAAACCAGGGATAATTTAAAACTCAGTAATCGATTTATTTAATCGTCGGGGATCGAACCCACGACCTTTGGCTTGCCAAGCAAATGGTATAACAGCCAGCAAGCATATGCTAGAGAATTTTAGCTGCGTAATGCTGCGTTCAGCGCACTAGACAGCTTTTCATTAGACGTATTCTCTTGAGCGAGCAGAACAAACCCACTTCTTTACTTAAAAAGGCTGACCGATTCTTTTTCACCGATTCTTTAATTATGATTGTGGGAGTGCTACCATTAAATTTACAAGTACAGGTGATCATACTATCATTGCTAAGACGTGGTTTCTATGCGGAGGTAGAGATCGCTTGTCTTACATCTTCCCAGAGCAATATCACAAAGAAGACCGATAAAAAATGTTAGACTAGAGGCATTCGCAGCATTGCCAAGCAGACGATCTATCTCACTTTAAAGTAAACATACTTATTTATTTCTTCCATTCACCGCAAAATGGATATACTGTGTTTTTTCTAAAGATTGGATTAGCCAATTTTTGAATATTCACGGCAGTATAAAATTTTAAGCTTAAATATTAAAATAAAGCCTAGTTACTAGATCTGAATGCTCATTTTTAAGACCCTCACTAGATTAAAATTTTTGCCTAGTTAGTAGATCAGAATGCCTTTTTAAGTCTCTTATAAGACGGTAATCAAGCTCTGAAGCATTATTTTTTATGTAAAAACATACATAAGAAAACCGATAGATGGTGAATGATTCTGAAGTTTATAATCCGCTGATCTTATAACTCTTACTATTTCACATATCGATAAGCGCTGCATGTGAAGTGTTGATCCGCCAACGCCATAGGCTACAGCCTGACATTCACGCATCATTTTAATTATGACAGGAATTACAGCAAAGTGAGGGAACAAATTCACACCAACCGAGGGTATTTTAGAGCTAAGAAATCTATGAAAAATATTTTATACAATTCTCTGTCGGGGATCGAACCCACGACCTTCGGCTTGCCAAGCAAACGCTTAAACCTCTGAACCATACCAGTTGGCATTGCTTAATATAAAAGCCAAGTAGAGAAAGGCTCCTTAGGATTATCCAGCAGAGACCTGAACCGGTTGGATTCGTCGAACTCATTGCTTCAGCATTTTACAGACATGCGTTTTACATATACTTTTGGTGAATAAGTCACAATTACTTTTACACCCACGATTATAATTGTTTTCAAATCAAAATGTATAGTGTGTGGCTGCTTTAGAGAATCGGTAGAGTATGAAATTTTGTGTGCATGTTTACTGGTATGTATGTATTTCTGTTCGCTCTTACTCAGAACACGCCAGCCTTAAATATAGAGCCTCCAATTGCCCATAAACGTTTCGTGACTAACAGAGATTCAATTTCATCTTTGATCTCTGACGAATCCCCAAAGTATTATGCTCCCAGGCAATAATTATTGACATTGTAATTAATTTATATGTGATGTGATCTAATTGAAGATCGAAACTAACCACCTTAGAACGTTTTATCCACTTGTCTGTTTAATTAATAACGGTCGTTTGAATTGTTATGAGGCTTAACGAGGCTGTGTAACGAAAAGATTTTTTTTTTTTTTTTAAATCATCGAAATAAAAAAGTTTGTAAATAGAATAGTTTTTTTTTCTTTCTTTATATGGAGAATAATAATTAAACCACCTTACTAATATAACACAGTAATTCTTGACGATCATATTGTTCAATTATTTCTTGCTCAGTTTTTTGTTGTTTTTATTATTTGCAATATACTGGACTGGACTTTACCCGCCTCACACCCACACCGGAGGACAGTTAAGTCTCCTTGATGATGCGTTTATTTAGATTACGATCAGTTAGCAACTGACAAGTCCAGTGGGAGTCCCCTCTGAACAATTGTGGCCACTGCTCTGAAGTGCTAAAAATATAACCGGTAAAGGAGATTACAATCGCATTCAGGGATTATAAAGATATGGAGATGGAAGATAATTTCTGTCACCGAAAATATGAGCGAAAATGATAAATGCGTGGAATTATTTTTAACTGACCACAAAGTCTGCATGCCCGATAGGGCCAACGCGATTCCCTCGAACTACACCTAAAAGGACTCCTTTTTCTAACAAAAGTAACTGACAGTCCCAGAGAATGTCCTCTGAGGTTTGGAAGGGGGCTCCACAGGGGCAAATACGGCTTGCAACTCAATTAAATGAGTATAATCTGTCGAAAGTTACAATCTTAAAAACTGCTGTAAGGCCAGCTATGCTCTACGGATCGGAGTGTTGGACCCCGCTGAAACGGGACTTGTATAGGATTCATGTGGCAGAGATGAAGTCGCTGAGGTGGGTGCGCGGTGTGACTAAAGTGGACAGAGTTTAAATGAGCATATTTATATCATATGGCACCCATACCTGAAAAGATAAGAGAAAACCGCAATTGATGGTATGGGCATGTGACACGAAAAGGTGAGGACCATATGGTGAAGAAAGCTCTCAACATACCGTTGAGAAGAAGACCTGAAAGATCAAGCTGCATAGATTTTGAGATTGTTTGACTAAAAGTAAGAAATGACGAGATACGGCAGTACAAGGCAGCTTCTAGTTTTTCAATTTATCAAGCTTCGAAGCTGTATTTAGCTGGTGCATGTTCTCTAGATGCCGCAAGAGAACATAAAAAAAAATATGCCTACCTAAGGATTATAATGGAATGATGATATTTATATGAAAAAGAAAACACAGATTATCTGAGATCTGGGTGAGTATTCAAAACCAACTCGTAAGTCTTTAGTGACTAGATCACACCAACTCAAAAAAAAAATCCTCTTTAATTCTTGTTCACTGCTTAATTCACTGTTTGTGTTAATAAAATAATTTTGATATTTTTATTTTTATTTTAAGCATGAATTTTGAGATATATTTCAAATATTAAATACATAAATTCCTTTAACATTAATCAAACTGAGCACTGTTTATTCACTTACTGGAAAACCACGTTTTCCTTAGTTTTTATAACAAACTAGTAAGCGTATACTCCGTACATGTGGAAGTGAAACCACAGTATTCCAGGAAAAATAAACAGTGTGCTGTGGTTTCCATATTAAAACAAGATAAGTACTATTTATCTATTTAATGCATGACTTTTGTTTACCCCAAATAATAATAAATATATTTATTCAGCCACCATAGCCATAAAAAATACAATTTCATATATATTAAAAGTAAATACAAGGTAATAAATAACATTTAACAATTTAAGCAACTACTACTCAGTGAGTGGAGCACCGGATCACCGCTGGATGGCTAAGTGAAGGCGCATCCAGTGCCCCCCAAACCGGGATATATAATAGTCCCACCTATCCGCCCACACAGCGACCATTGTGTTGGGACTGCCGCAAACGCGTGCCTACAGAAAAGCGCAACGTTTCACTCGCGTCTCCGTCAACATGCCTGAGGCACTTAAGAATTAAGAATTTAAGGCAAGTACAGTCATTTTTACGAATAAAATATCAGTTTTACACCGAGGGAGAATACTTATAGATATATTTGAGTAAACCGTTTCCCTCTTTAAGCTCTCAGTTTTCACAATCTAGAATGATGCAAATAATATTTTCTGCATAGTTTTGTAATGAAAACCTGACCTTAGGAAATAAAAATGTTTCTTTTATGACGGGTATTGTCTACAAATAAACTGTTTGTTTTCTATGCTAAAGGTTATGGGTTCAATATCTGACGAAGCTTAATGTGAAAATGCTTTTGTAATAATTGGATAAAACTGAACAATGAGTGAATAGTAACAAGCGTCATGCAAACATGAGATTTATCATAATCCGTTGGTATGTTCTTGTATTTTTTATTTATATATTTAAAGAAACCTTTTTTTTTGTATTTTAATATAAATTTTACCTTTTGTAACTTTTCGTGTAAAGAACAAGATATCGCTAATATACCACACCTGTTTTAAAAGACTTGTGTCAACAGTATGGTGATGCAAAATTTTATATTCCCCTTGGGCCGGCCTCTGGCAAAACTAGTCTCGTACAAGACTACGAATAGAGTCCTAAGTCTCGAATAAAATTCCAGGTGTTTTGGCTCTTACGGAGCATTTTCACTAAGGCCGTGTTCCTCTGGATATTTTCAGTGAAAAGCAAGCTGCTTTCTTAACCTGGGATTTGCATATAAAGGTGGAATATTAAAATATGGGTTATGAGTGAATAGTTGACTATGATAGCTTTCAAAGAGTGTATATTTTATATTACTCGGTATTGTTAACATAACATAATAGAGATGTGAATCGTGAATATTTCTCTACAGATTTAAATTGTGAATATTGTTTACTAGTACTTACATCTTGGATATAATTTTTGAATTATCGCTAATTCAGAATTAATAACGTAATATTAATGTTAACGTTCAAACCATAAAGCTAAATTTATATTTGTACAAAGCAGTTTTATTGCGGCTTTTCATAATTAGAAACTTAATAAAACAAGTTTGTAATAAAACCACTGTCTTTCACATTTTAAGCTCAGTCGTTTTCAAAGAAAGTTACAAAGTTCTTTCTTTAACAAAAAAATATTATCATTGTAATTATGTCGTTTTTTTTGTCTTTTCAGCAAAGCTGAAATATGTTTATATATTTTTATGGTTAATTTAGTAATTTTTCATTTATATTTCTTTATATTTTTTAATTAGTTCTTGGTTTATAATAAGATGTGTTAATTATTATTCTCAGCGTAGTAAGGAAAGGTAGAGCTGATATAGAGTGTAGCAAAGACTATGGCCGCTGACAGAGCGTTGAAGTGGGAGTTTGTGATTTCCATATCCTTTATCAAAAGGTGATGATGATGAAAACTGCTGTATAAAAAAATATATATACGACGTTTATTTATACAGAACGTGTATTGGCAGAGTGCAATTTTGATGTTGACATTATAGATGCACCAATTTTTAGAAAGCTAGTTGTGATGAATACACACTTGTTGGTGCGAATTGGTACAAACTGGCAAATAACAAGTTGTGAAGGAAATTCAGTTTATATAATCCAAAAAGTTTCTAATTATCGATAACTTTTTTTGCTTTAAAAACATAATTACTCTAAATATCTTCTTATAGAACATACCTACGATTCTCCGGACCGATGAAACTTGAGTATGCAGTTGCCATGGAGATATCAATAACACTTGTAAAAAAATAATCTGACACAAACTCACAACTAAATCACAACTAAATCATCAATCCTGAAGAAGACCCCTGCAACGGCGGTCAAAATATTGGTTAAAAGAAATTAGCCACATACGGCTAAACACAAAATCCACAATATCATAATTACTCTTTAAATAAAGTGATATTTGAAGATACAACTCGTACATTGAGTTCGTTATTAACCCATTAACACCCAAACGGAAAACAAAAGTTGCAAATACTTTTAAGGTTATTTATTACAAGACAAGGGTGAAACTATCCAAAATAAGATCACTCTACTTTTTGCTGTCATGGAAGCCTCGCAAAGACACCAGCCACCCAAGTTAACATGAATATTACTATAAATCTTATATAGTTTTTTTTGTCCTCTTTAACTAAACACTTTTTTTGTTATCGAGTCCAAAACATCGTCGTTGAGAACTTTTTGTCTTTTTGGCTATAATGTCAATTTCGGGTCAATATATAAGTGAGTCATAGTTAGGACTAAGGTTATAGAGACAATTGTAAACAATTTTGCCTATTAGATGCGTATTATACACGTTTGTATACAGAAAGTAAAATATAACCCAGAACGCGGTAGTTAAAAATTATTATCGTTTTAAATAGTTTATCACGTTATATTAGTGTCTATATATACATAATAATAATAAAAAACTAAAATGTCAAACCTAGATAATTGTATTTAAAATCGAAATTTTAATGATAAACCAATATATAATCGTGTCGGAAACAACAGGGTCAGATCCTGTCTGCCCAGAAGTGGGCGACGTCGATAGCGTTACTTCTGGCCATCATCAGGTCTTCCTGGGTGCAGCTATTCGGGCACAGCGCACACTCCAGAAGGTGTGACAGGGTCTGCTCCGCGCCGCAGTCACATTCAGTCGGTCCGCTGTAAAACTGCCAGGCCCTCATTTGTGTTCTCGTCTTGCATACTCCGGTCCGAAGTCTGTTAAGAGACCTCCATATATTCCACCCTTGGTCATGTCTAGGGGCTAGGTCCTCTTTCGGGGCAATCCAAGTATTCCCCTCAGTTGCGCTTCTTCACATGTTCAGCCGCAGGGTGGCCTCAGGTATCACCAGTTCCGTTGTCGACTGTAGGAAACTTCTTCTTGATTTGAGCCGTGTGGTTATCTTTTGGTACCCAAACATAGAGTTGGAGTCTGTCGTGGGTTGCTTTGGTGAGCTCCTTCTTGGTAGTAACTTCTCGCCGTATGTTTGGTGGGGCAATGCCCGAGAGTTGATATAGCTAAACCAATGACATTTATCTACGCATTATAGCCAAATTTAATTTTTCCCTATTTGAATTCATTCATATTGTTTCGAAACATGCATTTAATTTCATAATAATCACAGAAAAAAAATCTAAATAATTCTAGAACAGCTGAACACAAGCGTGTACGGTGGGCGGTAATAGTTTAATTTACAGTTTATTTTGATAACGGAGTCCTCGTCTCCGACATGATGAAATATGTTTGTTCTCGCTTTATTTATTTCAGTTTTCATTCAGTTTGAATGCATTCCTTAAATTCTTCAAGACATGCTCATCTGCGATTAATGACGTCAAGCATTTTCCCTGCAAACAGACGGGAGACTAACGACCGTTGCATTACAAAGCGACGCTATCGTGACGTTAGATGCAACTATGCAATTCTTTTGATAAAAGCACAATGTCTGCAAGGTCTGACAATATTGCAACGAAGAGCAAACAAATAAGTTAACTTTTATGAGTGACTGCAATGTAGACATTTTTGTCATTTTTGTCATACTTTTTCTTTTTAGAAAATTACAAATGAAGGTTTATTTGTAATTAAATATACACATACAATCATAAATATTTTTTATACGCATTTAATTCATTCAGAAAAATATCTGCAGATGCAGGATTCGAACCACGAGCCTTGGAACCAACCTTTGCTATGTTCTTTTTACACCACCCAGTCCACTGGACTATTTCTTTCCCTGAACGGACATGCGAAAGATGTTGTATTTATACCATTGTTACCATCGTATAACGAAAGATGCCTCTATAGTTTATATTCAGAGTATGTATTTTATTATTTTTTATTATTATCAGTCGACATTTATTCACAAGCTTTTTATATTATTACTATCCGAAAGTCTATTTATTTAGTATGTACCATTCGGGTCTCGAAACGAACTATAGACTGAATGGATGAGAAACAACTTCTTGTTAGTCATACGCGTATATTACAACCAGTAATTTACCTGTGTTACTGATGAACCATATAAACTTCTTGATATTGTCTCAAAGTGACATTATTACATGGATTAATTTTTTTTAATACTCTGAACTGAAATATAGTCAATGATTTATAAAAAAAGATTAGAGAATTGAAAAATATTCTAATAAAAAATTAAATTCAGGAAGGTTTATTTCGTTAGGAAAATATAATATATAATGGGTATTTAAATGAATAAGAATCATAACTGAACAACTTACAATTTGACAAGAAAAAAAATATATACGATTAGATTTAAACTGAATTTTGCAAGTACATTTTTGAAGCGAAATTTTCGCAATAAACAATGCAATATCTCAATGTTAACTCACGACGTGGAGACGTCAAATCTAACAGCAGGTCTTATCTAATAATATCTTATATATTTATAGTATTCTTAATATTTATAAAATAAAGGTCACCCAACGTCACTCTAATCAATTATTTACGTAAGATTAAGGTTTATAAACTAACAATACTTGGTTAAACTGGAAATTTATAATTTTAAATTAATTTTAATTAAAAAATAATCAATTAAAAATATTTAGTTTTAATTCACATATATTTAAACTGATTACATGTTTCGGCCTCACTGGAGACCATCTTCAATAATAAAAAATATATAATTATTTACGTAGCTTAAGTATTGACTTATTTTAAGGTAATTCACACATCCAGTACAAATGGTGACAAAATACCGAGCTTCTGATTTGTCAAACTTGTAGTAATAAAACAACGTTTAAGCTTTAAAGCGTTATAATTTAAATTCAAATTTATTTTTTGCACATTTAAAATTGACTTTTAGGAACATTTTCTAAGAAAAATAATAACATTTTCAGTAAAAATGGTAGAATCAAAATATTTGTTCTTAAAAGTCTTAAGTCAAATAATGTAAAATAAAAATACTTACATTATTTTGTACTTGCAGTACGATTCTATATAACGGGGTTTCCGATTAAAAAAAGAACACATAGCGTGACATGAACGTCCAGCTGCTACTGTATATCGTATATATTGGCAGCCAAACAATTAAATCGATTGCAGTCGTTACAAAACGCAGCGGCACGACTAGTCTACAACGCACCCAAATTCTGTCACATTACTCCAATACTACACCGACTGCACTGGTTGAGAGTTTCGGCTAGAATCCAGTACAAATTATGCCTCTTAGCTTACAAGGCACTCAACGGAACTGCACCGGGCTATCTGACAGAACTTATCAAGCCTTCAGAAATAAGCGCGCGTGCAGAGACACTCAGATCGGCTAGAGCAAATAGTAGCACCCTGCAGCTGATGGGAGGTAGTCCTAGCACGGTCTTTGGCAATCGGGCTTTCAGCTACGCTGCGCCAATGGCCTGGAACTCACTACCGGAAAGCATAAGAGAGCTTAAAGCGGAGGCATCCTTCAGAAGCAGACTCAAGACCCACCTTTTTTCTCAGAGAGGCAAAGAAGCGCTTTTGGAATGATCATTCGGTCATAAAAGAGCGCTATACAAATACTAATATAATAATAATGTATGGAAGTATGAAATTAATAGATAAAAATAATACTGTCAGATTTGAAGGCTAGTGACTGGAAACACATTTACAAAAAATACTGTTATCACAAAGATGTTGGATTTTAAGTAACTACCACAAATAAAATAGCATTTTACTATATGTATATAAATGAAATTGTCGTATGCTGGTCTGAGATAGAACAAGTTTCGTTGTCCACCGGAGCCACCACGTACCATTCTCTGGGGGAAACCTCGCGTGATATTGGCCGTGCTGTGGTCTGATGGGTTGTTTTTGGTCCAGAATGCGAGCTGAAGGAGTAGAGAGCAGAGATGGCTTGTCTTGTAATCGATGTAGAATGATCAGACGTGTCTCGAGAAGTGAAAATGCTTGCATGTGCTTCGTAGAAGCGTTACTCATGACTGCATCAAGGATTCAT
The DNA here is from genome assembly GCA_022606575.1 of Glossosoma conforme. Taxonomy (NCBI): domain Eukaryota; kingdom Metazoa; phylum Arthropoda; class Insecta; order Trichoptera; family Glossosomatidae; genus Glossosoma; species Glossosoma conforme. Next base: position 656,744 of record JAGTXR010000058.1, on the reverse strand, counting down.
TGCTATTCAACGAGAATACATGTTTAGATTACTTATTTAAATATGTTTATTTTATGTTTAAATTATGAGTTATGAGCAATTATGCTGTCATATAAAACATCACTAATTTATGACGTCATCATAAAAATCAGGTATTAAGAGCGCGGAGAGATGAGGAAATAAATGGATGGAGAAAGGCATGCTTTCTAGCTTTCAAGTTAAAATCGTTTGTTAGTAATGCTTAAAGCACAAGAGAGAGACAACGAGAATGTGTGTGTAAAACAGATGATAAAGTATAAATATTTATTTACCTTGTTTCGTCACGTAACAAAAGTTCTCTATTAGGAGACTGCAGTTTCGACTAACTCGTAGTCTTTCTCAATCCTTCTCTAGTTAAGAGATAACTGAGCTGCGCTGTACTTAGAGAAGGATTGAGAAAGACTACGAGTTAGTCGAAACTGCAGTCTCCTAATAGAGAACTTTTGTTACGTGATCCATGTGAAAACAAGGTAAATAAATAAATAAATATTTATAATTTATTATGGATCTCAAAGTGAATGCTCAAAACATTGAAAATAAGATGATAAAGTGGCTGAATATTATTAAATTTTACTTCTTGACTATATAATACATCGATGGCAATTATTGATACCAATTTTGCTGCGACGCTTATCAAAAATAAGTCAGAACGTCCCCTATTTACTATAAAAATTAATTTGTGAAATCCTTTTCTAACCAAACGTCATTAGTAGTTTTTTTTTTTAAATTTAGTTTATTCCGTATTTTTTATATACAGTGGTACTTTGTGACATATGAGGGCCCCAACATACGAGGTTTTTTAGATACGAGCCGTTGAGCAAGCGATTTTTTGTTTTGAAATACGAGCAAAATTTGAGATACGAGCAATACGCTTAGCGAGTCGGCCGGTTGCACGCGAACCGCGTGTCACACTTTCCCGCGTGAATCCCCCGGCCACGCTCAGATAAATAGTTATCAGTGTGCTCTCGCTGTCAAAGTAGTATCTTTGATAAGTTGTTTTGTGACTTTTGTACTATACATTTTTTTGGCTTATAGATAAGAGTTAATTTTGAAATATGAGCAAGGTTGCGAAACGAATTAAACTTGTATGTGATGGTACCACTGTACTTTTTATGCCATGTAACGTGAGTTTAGTATAGAAAATTAAATATGATGTTTTAGTCTTTTAAGTAAATCACCCAACTTGATTAGCAGTGTTACTTAAGTCTTATTGAATTAATATGTTATGTTTACTTTGTCTTTTATTTTAATATATTGATATTATAACATCGGCAAAGTAATTTATTCTTCGCTTCTCTACCTACTTACAATTGAAACCACGCATTTAGTGTACATCAAAAACAGTTAAGCATTTCCAAACATGAACGAAAGTGAACCAAATTAAAATTCTAATAAACTTCACTGAGTAAGAATTTTCTCAAATTCACACACACACAAAACTAGTTCGATCTAGGTTAATAAAACGAAAGATTAGATGTAAAGTTAGATTGTTTTACATTAGAAAGTCCGGAACATACGAGTATAAAGAAGTTTAGACGGGAGTTTCCCGGTCAGAGCGCCGTATAAGAACCCTTGTAGACATTGCCTTGGAACGTGACGGACAATGTTTGCAAGCTGAATGCATTTTCCGATGTGGCCCATGAAAAATGCATTTTTCGGCATACGAATCTGTTGAAAAATGAAAACGAAGACTTTTACTTACAGAAACTGTAAATATTACAATCTTTCACTACGTATATGCAATGCAACTTTTTCCTCAAAATTTCACGGTGATCATATTATTTCATATTCATAGCAATTTTGTATAAATTTTAAATTTATTTCATAATTGTGTTAAATTTAAGGAACAGTATTCAACAAATAAGTTTAAAGGACATATCTTCACTACATTGATGAAGCTACTACTACGAACGACTCTGTTACTTTTTTTTATTTTTTGACAATATTTTGATTGTTGGAACCTATTCTCTAAGTTATATGAAATTTAGTTTTTTTTAAAGCCTTTTTATGGATTTGACTATCACATAAAAAATTCTGGAGCGTATTAAATATCTTGTGATTAAACGTATGAATGGAATTTTTTTCTATAAGTTGCAATTAAATTTGTTTCTTCATCTACGAATTAATCAGAAAGGTAAGCCATTGTGGCTTTAATTTTCTACACAGACACCTGATTGCTATACATACGAATATTGAGTAGTGTTTACGAGTGCATGTGCATTAAATTTTGCTTAGATACTTTCGTACTAAATAACTTTAGGACTGACTATACTCTATGTAAAAAAAGTTATAGAAATCTGAGCATATTTCAAATCAGGCGATAATGTGTGCTGACTATCACATTTAGTTTTGTCAATTCCATTAAGTAAATATTATAAGAAGAGAGAATTTTGAAGTAACACATTTCAACAACAAGTACTGTGAGCATAATTTAACAAAGCTTTTGTGATACAATGGCAGTCATGCTTAAGCTTTACAGTAGAATGGAAGGTATTAAACACCGACGATATGACAATATATGGAGAAGTCGAGGCTGAAGAAAGGTGTCGACGGGAGGAGGCGCTACTGCTAGTTCTGAAGAACTGGGTTGGTTGTGTTTATTGGTCCCATGGGTGACATTAGGAGAACCAACTTAGTCTCCTTAATTCTCATAGAGAGAGCCTCTCTGTGTAGAAGATATATGCTGGCAAAGTACCGCCAACACCTAGAGATTTCTATGATGTAATCTTGGCCGATATTCGGTGTATACTTGTGATGTACGAGTACGATGGTGTTAATAAAGCAAAAGGAATAATATTTTTGATTACAGTATAATATAAGTTACTTAATTGAATAATTACAAGATACAAAGATTCATTAAAATATATAATAAGAAAAGTGAAAAATCAATCAAAATACTCGTAATTCGAAAAATCTTTATGAAACGTTTACAATTACACTCTAGAAAATAAAGTGAAAATCTCTGAGCATTTGCTTACTAATTGATACATGTATCGGATTGCTGGAGTGTGTGTGGTTTGTGTTGTGATCTGTGGATTGCTAAGAAGGAATTGTGATGCGTGATAGGAAGTGATGTAATGGAAATACATGAATATTCCGAACATAGAAAGAAAAGAAATAAGAGCATGCTATAATGTCACAGGGAATTAAATATCAGGTAAGTGAGTTATTTATACAGCTTTAAAAGTTGAATGACTGTCGGTTGGTCTAAGATTAGGCACGATGATTCTGGCAGGTGGCTGAGTGATTGATCAGGTTAAGTAGGCGGTCAGATTTGGTCCATATGGTCGTCTCCTTATATACAACTTGTTCACGCACTCACGCAGAGATGCGATAGTTTTTGAAGTGCCCTCTGGTGACGGCGGTTCTAAAGAAATCTATGGGACATACAATGCAAACATTAAACGACAAGACAAAGATACCAAAATTGGTACCGAACGATAAAACAGAAGTCCGTCACAGATATTAAAGCTTATAATAGTCCAAATAACTTATTTATTGTGCCCATTTTTAGTGATTTCACTTAACTTAAACTCTTATTTATGCTTGGATTCTTTGTATATGAGTAAATAATTAACTTTCATTTAAAGTTAGAGATCTTGCTTCATTTTCTTGAGTTTAATAAATATTTTTGCTTAGTGAAAAGACAGAATGAATTCCCTTTAACATTTTCATTTCCATTAATATTATATTTATTTATGTAAAAATATGAAATCACATAAAGTACATATTTAATTTCAAGTAAAAAAAACATACAAACTATCATAAATTATATTCTGTGAATAATTCTAAGAAATGTTTATTTTCATAATGTGATACATAATAAAAAATTTCACGCCGATCGGCTTTAATACTAATGAATCTGTACGCCTATTTGGAAAACAAAAAAATCAAAGCTATATTGTCTTAAATAAATGATTACTTGAAAATGCACTTCTTGAAGGGTTCTTTGCTTTGGTGACCTGCTACTCATCCATCCAACATGCGTCTCAATTACGATCCTGGCGAACCGGATTCATTTTATCTAGAAGGAAGATGTCACTATGTTGCAAAAAGTTTTATGTTTAATTCAAATATGACTTAAATCGAATTCAAATATTAATTGAATTGAAGAATAACATATTTGTTCTTGTGAAAATAATGAACGATAACTTATTATAAGATGATATCTTTGGTGATGAATATCACGATTAAAAGGAAGAAAAAAATATAAGAGAGAGGTTGGTGAGTGTCGGTTTATTTTTTGTATTCATCGCGAAGAAGGAGTGTCATAATTACATTATTGAGTTACCTCCATCCAATTGTGTTATTTTATTTGCGTCTTCGTAGAAGACATAGACAGAACGAGAGAATGGCATGGCGTATACATATTTATTCTCTTTGACATTACCCTCGGGGGGAGAACGTGAGAACCAGACAGAAGAGCTGGAAAAGCTTTAATAAAATAAACCTCACATTTCCGAGAAAGGGCTCGACACTACCTAGTATCGTCTATGCCTGAAATATCACTTTAATATGTAAATATATATAAAAAAATATATTAACATCCTCTTCACTTACCAGAAAAAAATCACGTCACCAATATAGTTATAGAAACGCCATGGTGGAGGGATAAGGTGTATATGAGCAACACACAGACTTTTTCAGAAGCACATTGAGATATATTTTCAACAAAGATGGACAAACTTTCGGTCATCGAGACAGAGCTAAATGCTTTCAGGCCTCGGACCGATCACAACTCGCTATTGGTCTTGGTCAGGACACAATTGACGACTCTGGCACCTGCGACAGCGCAATGCTGTAACTAATGCAGTGGTCATTATTAGAATTAAATGGCGAACCATGTACATAACTGATGACGCACCAGTGCCAATATCTGTCAAATAACCAATACGGCGACACATGCGTGTCCGACGAGCAAACAAAAAAGAAAGGAAAATTGTATATCGAGACTTTTGGACACCAGCTTAATATAATATTAAATATTTCAAGTAGCCAGAAGTTACTACATAATAAAGAAATCGAAAACTCTTTCATTACAATTAGCTTATGAGATCATTATTTAAAAATGTTCACATTGCAAGGAATAAACTCACTTAAACGATTTTTTTCTCAGATTTGTAAATAAAAAGTGAATTTCGTCCTTTTTTTTGTTTATTTTTATTCTTCATAATAAGCAAACAAAAAAATAGTATCCTCAAATGCATATAATACAAATGCATTTTAAATAAATTGATCCATATATACATGTTCAAAGTAAAAAAGCGTTTATAATAATTTAAACTTGATGTATTAATCATTAATTAAAAAACAAAAATTCATAGAAATTTTTTAAGAATTTTCATACAGCTATTTCATCTTGTTAAACAATTATGAACCTAAACATGGATAAGGAGAAAAAAATATCTTGTTAAATTGAAATCAATTTGATTTTTTTATTTTATAAGAACTCACATATTTTTTTCTTTTTTTGTGCTTAAATTCTTGCCATACAATACATTTTCTTGAATAATATATTTTGTAACTAAGGTATTTCGAAAAAAATCAAATGTTTCAAGGTCAGCTCTGCTCATTCACTGTAAAAAAGAAAATTACTTCGAATGAAACATGAAAGAGCTTAAAAGCTGCTTTTATCACAGTTTCCCTTTTGAAACATCAAAATGGGCGAAAAAGTTAAGCAAAAGTTTGCAGCTTTTTGACTTAATAGAATTTGAATACGGTAGAGACGAAAGATGAAAAAATGGGAACAAACTTACTTATTCACCTTTGAAAAATTCCCTTATTTTTTATTTACGCCTGAAAAATGTAGCGAATTATAATGTGAGGGAAGAAACTTTCATTAGTTGTTGTAAACAACAACTAAAAAGTATTATCATACCCGTTGTTTTGCGTAAAGGGAACGTTCATAAAAACTAGGTGTTTCATGAAAAGTATTATTACTAGAAAGAGAAATACTTGGAAACTATAGAGAAAAAGAATATTTACAACCCTAAAAAAAATGTTAAAAAATAAATTATTATATATTTTTTTGGTTAATTATTTTGAGTAGAATTTCATAATTACAAAAAGTAAAGTAAACATGGTTTTACCCGCACACATATACAATCTGTATATGTATGTACAAACGTAGGAACTAATACTTATACACACCTATATAAGCAAATGCCAGTTTTATTAATTAATTTATTATTGTAGATGGTCTCCAGGGAAGCTGAAACATGTAATCGCTTACAATAAATGTAAAAAAAAAATAAAATATTTAAGATATATTTAAAGTAAGAGTTATAACTCCTTTCATAAATAAATTAGTGTAAGATTTTCACAGATGTTTTCTTAAGGTCTGTATTTCTTTGTTCAGTAACTAATTTTAAGTTTTGGCTGTAAGTTAAATCAATTGGCAGTTAATAAAATTAATCAGTAGTAGATTAATTACTAAATTAATGTCAGTATTCACTGTGACAGTGTGATTGTACTTAGTTGTACAATTAAAATGGCTGTAATATATTCCACATTGAAAAAAATATATAAAATTAATGAATAACTAATCGGAAATGGATATCTAACCTATTAACATATTATTAATTACCATTGATTAAATATTTCCTACCAATTTATTACTTTTCTACTGCTAAATAATTATTTTATACTTACTTTTTCAGGTATTTCTTACTGACCGTTTGCTAAACAATAACTGCTCATTCTTCTTCGTAGTATCAATCCGGTGGATTGGTTTGCAGCAACAGAATCTTGCATCTCGATCTCCATTCTTATCCACTGCTCATTACTTAAATTAAATACGGTCTAAAAAAATGTTGAGTTTTCTCAACCATGTTGAAAAGCTGTACGTGAAAATTTGACGATATGATATAACTTTCACCAGCCTATCGATTAAATTTATCTGTATTCCGAGAGGGATTTCGTGCGGTTCCTATCATCCCGTCTACGTGACACGTACCGCCAAGAGTATCTAATTTAAATGGAAATCACCAATCGTATCTCTTATGTATAGTACTACGCACGTCTTATACAATAGTGGGAGAAGTGGATTTAATTAGGCATACATAACACAGAAGACAAGAAATTTCTATGAGCAAAAAATAAGGTATATTAAAAAATCTATTTTAAATTTTTTTCAATGTCATTTTAATCAGTATCTGCCACGTTTGATCTTTTATTTCTATTTAGAACATATGTTATTGTACTTGGTCAGAAAACTCTTCCACTGAATTTATCGAGAACGAACTGATCAATATTTGAATTTGCACAAAATAAAAGAGCCTTTATTAGTTTTTCAATGTTTGCAGCAATAACTTTGAGATCCATTTTAATAAATAGTTTATTTCCCTTATTTTTACATGGATAACGTTGGGTATAGCCTATGTTTAGACTGCAGTGTCGACTAACAAGTTGTTGACTTTTGTTGTCAACAACAGATGACTCTTGACAATAAGAATTGGGTAAAAACATTGTTTATGCATGGTAGACGTTTATATAAAATATTATTATGTATACACCCGTTTTTTCTTAAAACTTCAAAGTCGGTCGGTTACTATAAATATTATGTATTCGGTGGAGCTCTGGGAAGCATAGCTGAAATGGGATAAGTCGATCATTATAACAGCTGACACAGTTTTACGGTTGCATATTGTGATGACTATATGCTCCATTTTGAGTATAAGACAGGTTATGATAATGATGATAATTTATAGCGTTGTTCAATAGCTGGTAAACTTATTGACACATTTTTAGTGAAAGTATTTTTTCCCAAATTTATATAATGACATCAGAATAATATTGCCCTTGCAATGCTGCCAAAAAGCCTCGAAATACGATCTTTCAATGCTATTACTTTTATTCATTTTATCCGGCACGCTTATATTTTAAAATGTTAGTGATGTAAGATAAGGCGGTCCGTCGCTATTTTGCTTGTTATGACAGCAGATAGTTCGTCAAAGGGCCAATAGGTGATTAGAAGGCGCTGCGAGGTTACGGTGCTCATGGCGCGGGTCTCGACGGACATAGATCGTTCATTGTTTGTGGCCCAGACCGAAAATCTAATTGTCATACTTATGTCTTAAATAAATTACCATGTGCTTCTAAAAAAGTGATTGTTGTTTGTGACCTGCTCCGCATCCCTTTTCTACGCGTCCTGACGATGATCCTGGCGACACGAAATTATTATTTAGTAAACGGGGATGTAATTTTTAATCAAAAGTTTAAAAAGGTTTCTATATTTTTAATGTTTCCGTTTATTAAAAAATATTTAAATTTTATTAAGTCTTAACTAAATAACATGGAACTAATGAAGCCTTTTATTATAAAAGCGTTACTTTTTTTTGATTAAGCGTAGTAGTGAGTCCTTGATATTACGTTTGGCATCAATTAAGCCTCCAGCATTACTAAGAAAGAAGTGAGCTCTTTTATTTGACTACTGTTTGTAGTAACCAGTTCTTCAATAAACGAAAAATTCTTGATCCTTGAAACAGTCTGACCTTCACAATTGAGTGCCCAATCAATATAGACACAAAAAATAGATACCGCTGCAAAACAACTAGATAACCTTTTGATAGTCATACAGGAACTGTATACGCTAACATTCTCCTCTCTCTCAAAAGGTTGTTATTCAGTCGCGTGATAGCAGGATTAGTAGAAGAATGATGAAATGATAACACAGACTTTTTCAGAAGCACATTTACGATAAAACTTTACAAATTTATGGCTCAACCTAGCATTCGGCCGAGCCACAATATAATATGCTCTCGCTGACGGGCGGGCCACAACTGCTGCACTCGTGATGGCTCTCACCCAGCGCTACTAGCGGCGGTCTATATAACTAGTCCCAAAAATGGCGGACACATAAATTTATGACAAGCGAACAAAAATAAGAGAAGAACTATTGTATTTTGAGGTTTTCGGTAACAGTCAGAAAGGGCGACAACATGCTGATGTCAACGCATTACTTTGCTTTGATCGTAACAGACACCCTAGTTTATTTGAAATACTTGTATTTGAATAGTAAACGTTTGAATGCTTACAAAAACAAGTGTAAAATATATTGCTGTAAAATATTTGGTTAACACTACAGGTTTCTCTTGGCAGTAGTTGGATATCAACCAATCAGGAGTCTCAGTGGCGACCCGAGTCGCAGTCCATTGAATGTCTTACTTTTAGTTTATTTTGCAACGCCAGAAGTGAATATAGAAAAGCACAAGTTCCGGTCACCGCTGGGAAACCGTGGAGCTTTTTATTTCCGACGAAGCTTTTCGTTGCGGAACTTTAAGCAGTGTGGGCTGAAGCTTTCTTTAAAAGTAAGATGCATTTCTTACGTGGAATATAAATAAAATTGAAGCCTAGTTAAACGAGTTTGTAAGTAAATACGTAAATGTGCTAGCGTCGTGTTTTCCAAAACACAGTTTTTAGCTGAATGTTATTTTAATATGTTACAAATTTCCGTGTAAAGAATATAAATAAGGTGAATATTTCATCTTGGTTCAGATCCCAACATCTGCCGCTTCTTTTTATCCAAAAATTAATGAGAGAAATGTCATTCGTCGGCGGGTATAGCTCAGTGGTGTGAATTTGATCGCTAACCCGTAAAAATGCCAGTCATAGCCTATTTATTAAAATTGGTGGTAGGCGAAAGTCGTCCCGTGAAAACCACCCATTTATAGTAAATTCCTGTAATAATAAGGATGATGCGTGAATCGCGGGCCGTAATCTATGACGTTGTCAGATCAACACTCCATATGCGGCGCTTATCCATTTTTGTAAAATGTAAGCGTCATAGAATCCACAGATTAAAATTTTCAGAATATGTATTTACCATCTGTTCGTATTCTCTTGTATGTGTTAACACAAAAAATACTATATGATTGTGTATGATAGTGTAGATTTATATGTATGTATCAGTTAATGAAAATATCATAATGGATCAATCATCTATGAAGAATTAAAGTATAAAAACGTATTCTAAAAAATAAACAATAATCCAAGTCAAAATATTGCATTAAAATAACTCGGAAAATTTCTCATTGACTTAAATTGTCTCCGCTTCAATTACTCTAATAGACTTTATATTCAAAAAACTATCTAATGATGTTCTAAAGAGGTGTCCAAACTTTCTCGTGGGACCGAAATTCGGTAATTGCTCCCGACTTTGGGCAATTTATTTTCTTATTACCTGAAGCATCCGACGGGAAACCGCTTTGACAAACTTTCGGAAAACTTGTGCCAAACTATTTTCATAGACGACTATAATATTATCCAGTTTGTAATGGAACATTTGCATACCAAATTCAGGCGTTTTTCAGCAACCGCTAATACGGCATACCGACGTCACATTAAAAAGTGTTGCGTATATTAATAAGTTATTAAGTTCTTCATTCACATTGTATGACAAGTAGTATATTCGTATCATAAAATATGTTTTTTGTGCTTTCGAAATACAAACTACACAATACTTATACCAGCGGGTATGGCTATGATATATTGCGTTTGAAAATTGATACACACTGACATCGAGCATGATGTAGCCCTTGCTGACTGGTACCGAAAACCTTGATAAGCAATCTTTCGTCCTTTATTTCTGGGCGCTTGTCGACATGCATGTGTGTGCCATATTGGCATTTCTGGACTAGTTACATATATTGTCACTGATGTTGCTGTGTGATAGTTCATCACAGCAGTTGAGTTCTGATGGTTGAGAAGGTCGCATTACGGCCGGTGGCAAGTCATTCCACTTGCCCCGAAGTAAAAAAGTACTTTAAAGTTTAAGCGTAAATATATGTCAATATTCTTCTATAAAAGTCTTTGTTTGCTGACCTGTTCCTCACTAATGCCCTCACGCGACGGAATAACACCTTTCTGAGAGAGAGAGAGGATGTTAACACATCCGCAGCAAAACATAATTTTCAATAATTTGTATGTTTGTATCAATTGATGAATGTTGGTATTGATCTTCAGTGAATTATTTTTCTTAACATTGATATCAGCTTGATGTAACTCTTGTAGGCTGATGCCGAAAAGCCTCGATAAATGATCTTTTGTCTCTTATTTTTGTTCTCTCGCCTGACATGCACATCTAATAAAGTTCGTTTTGATTTTATATAAAAATTCACGGTTTTTGCATTCGCCATTTTAATTATTTTAACAGTTGCTCCATTTCATGTTGGCTTAACTGTCAAATTTAGTTTTTGACTTAGCCACGATTATGTTTGGGACGCTACATATTACTGTCCCGGTATGGCAGCTCGTGTCCACAGTTTTCATCCAACCAAGGCCCACAATACATCATGTTACGGTCGGTCGGGGAAACAGAAGTCTTATATTGTAAATAAACGCAAGTCGTGCTTCTAAGCAAGGTCTTTGCTTTGCAACCTGCTCCTGCATTCTTCCTCCACGCGTCCCGATAACGAACCCGTGATTTATTGTAGGCATTTGAAAGATGCGGGATGTCAAAATATAGAAATGCATTATATTCTTAAGCCAGAAAAAACAATGTAAAGCGTTTGTTTACCATTCAAAGGTCGCGAGTTAAATCTCGGATAGAGATTGAAAAAAAAGGATTTTATCGATTTATAAGCTCTTTAACGACATCCAATTTAGCTTAAATATGATCCGCCACCTGTTAAATTTCAGTCATATGTCATAAGCTATTAAATAAATATACATGTCGTAGACGTTTAATTCTAAGCATCATTCATTCATAGTAATTCTTCGTTAAAATTGACGTTGCGTGGAACACGAGGCAAAAATCTACGATGTTGTTGGATAAACACTCCAAATGTAGAGTGCTTAGCTATAGTTTAAAGCGGTAAGCGTCATTTAATCCACATATGAGATTTTTCATCGAGTTAGAAAAGAACATAAGTTCTTCTGTTAATTATGTCAGTTGCCATTATGCATACCTTATACTCTCTGTACACGAAGATCCACTTGGAAAAATAAAGGTTTTTTCACAATTTCCAGAACAAAAGTACAAGAACTTTAAGAAACGACTGCTCAAGTAACCGAGGCAATGCTTGAGTGATTAGTTTATGCGATTTTTTTTTAGTGATATTGTATGATTAGCTCGAGGCGTCGCAAGCCTGAAGTTTTCGAGTACATGGGAAGGCTCAAGATAAACAGCGACCCGTGGTATGCAACAATGAAGGCGACTCATCCATATTTTGGTCTGTTTTCGATATTGTTTTTTCCCGTGACTTAACAAGCAGCTATCTTGAAATGTGGTTTTGTCGTTGATCGTCTATTATAAGACATTAAAATTAATATTTTGACATTGACATTGGTCTTTCATTGTGCTCTCGCATCACCTGTCAAGTTGACAGCACTATTTTAATCTCGGCTTGTCCAACACAGGTCTAGGGGACGAGGGATGCCTTAAACGTCACTCAGCTCGTAATCCGGATAATACCAATCCAGATAACACGTCAACTTCCGGAAATGATACAGGTAACGAAAATACTGCAATGAGTCTCGTAGTTTAAGCAATGAGGATTTCACAGTATGTACAATGACATAGTAAAGATTACAATTATTATACATTAGGAAGACTACAAATGTATAGTATCAACTCGGATACTACAGCTACCGTCTCATAAAGTCTTTGAAGAAACCGTATATGTTACCACCAAGAAGATCATAAGGTGCATATATTTTTTGACTTAAGGTTAGGATAATAAAAAATGATCTGAGTGGCGGCAATTTATGATGACTGTTTATGTCAGATATGGAATGAATATAGTAATTAAATACAATTCAAATAAGTCACATGGTAATTTGGCTACACGCCAAAATATACTCAATTCGAAATATTTTTTTATTAGCAAGTATGTACTAAGACGCATCATTTTTATATAGCTACAGATATAAACGAATAAGTATTGCTCATTGATGATGCAATAATAAAAAATGACAAAAAATACATTTATAAACCTCATACACTTAGTAGAAAAAATGGTTCAATCTGAAATACACGAGTGACCAGACTATTGTGGTGTAAATAAAAGAAAAAATCAACACAATTTGTTTGCAATAAAACAAGATATATAAATAAACCCTGAAGCTCTTGTTCAGAAGTAAATGGCTCAATAGTCTGCTTCGAATGCAAAGATTGCAGAAAAATATATGGAGATATTCCCCGTCTTTAAAAAGGCTTCGTTTCGTGACGTGGCCGCGTGGAGGAAGGAAACTAGCAGGTCGCAAAGCAACTTGTTTTTGAAGCACAATCCGCATTTATTTTTAATAAAGACTTGATTTCCTCGTCCAACCGATACATGACGTTTCGTCGGCCGGACGAGATTTAACTGACGACAGCCGGAACACTGTGACATGCAGCGCCGCCAAGATAATCACGACAAAAAACACACTCAAGATGACAGTTAAACCCACACATGTAATAGAGCAACTCACATAAACAAATAAAATGGAGTATGCAAACACGGTGTGCATGTCAGGCGAGCGAACTAAAATAAGATACAAAAGATCGTTTTTTGAGACTTTTCGGCATCAGCCTAAAATAGATCAAGCTAACATCAATGGGTTTACAATATACGATTCAGTTTTTAAATACTTGGTTAATTTTATTCTGATTATAAAATAATTAAATGTTGTACAAAACACATTTTGCTTATGGACGAATATCAATTGTAAAAAATAGTTTTTATTGAAATGATATTTTTCGTATCAGCGAAGTCAAACATGTTCAGATTAATCTGATGAAACATCAATGCTTGATGATTCGTAAAAATACTGCGAGAAATACTCGTAGCTCTTTGGAAATATGGGGCAAGATTAAATGAAGCGCAGTGGTATTTACTCTGATCATTTATCATATTTTAACATGTAAATAGTTTCATATGACTATTTAATCTTTGGCTTCAAAAATGGATTAGGCAGATGAAAAGTATCATTATAAGCTCGGTCTGTTCCCGCGAAGCCTTCAATGAAAGGCTTCATGTTCATCCCCGATGTAAGCTTACCGCGACCCCTTTTAGCTCAATTCACTGAAATATTACAACCCTGTAATTTTGACGAACCTTAATTCCCCTGGAAAGTAACGATGAACTGAAAAAAACTTAAACTACATATACATATATATGAATTTAATAAATAAATAAACGTTTTAATTAAAAAATAATAATAATGAACTAAAATAAAATAACCATCATTTTTTTATGTAGATATCTCAGTCGGCAAAGCGTTTGCTTAGCAAGCCAAAAGTCATGGGCTTAGTCACCGACTGTTACGTACGTCTCACGCTGAAAACGACAGCTGTTGATAGTTATGTGTTATTTGTAATGATATAGGAATTCGATGGTTTATTATACTTTGCATCCCACGAGTATTATCGGGCGGACCTTCAATAAAGAAACAGTCCGTGAGCCCCGACCGATTGTTAGAAAGGGGGCCATAAATATTAAATAAGCCAAAAACGTCACCCTTTGTTGGCCAGCGTGAGATGCGTCTATTCTCGGAAAGGGGGCCATAAATATTAAATAAGCCAAAAACGTCGCCCTTTGTTGGCCAGCGTGAGATGCGTCTATTCTCGGGAAGATGTCATAAATATTAAATATTCAGAAAGTGTTCCTTTGTTTAGTAAAGCGTGCGAACGAGCCTAGGATACGTTTCAGTTTTAGCCATAAAAACATAAACCGATGTTATGGCTAGGATTACAGATCTCCAGGAACGCTTCGTATAGTAATAAAACCCTAAGAAAGGAATACAGACCCGTGCGACCGAAACTGTTCCCACGGCCGCAAAAGTAGGTACCAGAAAATGAATGTATAAAAGCACCGACTTGAACGTTAAATAAATCAGTTTAGACTTGAATCTCTTGCGTTTCATTTCTACCTCCCACCCTCCTGTAAAGCCGCGCCGGCTGCCTGAAATCTGGAGAAATGAGGCTGTCCGCCCACTTCAGATTGATGGCGTAACTAGTTACCTTACAAGTAACTGGGAGAAGATGGTCTAGTGAAGAGCGGAAAACCGATACACGCCCGTAGAGCGGATCGTCAGCGGAACTGGAAGCTGTCGTCTACACCGACGGAGATTAAAAAAAAAAAATTTAATACATTTCTGAGCTCTAAAAATCCCCGGTTGGTGTGAATTTGATCCCTCACCCGTAAAGTGCCAATCATATCGCCGGTTCCGCCGGTTTCGCCGGCTACCAAGACTCACGTGTGACTGCTTACAGTTTTAACACTCTTGAAGAGACAACTGTTGCAGAACTGACCAAGTTTATTAACAGTGCTCCAAACAAACAATGCGCACTAGACCCAATCCCAACTTGGCTCTTCAAAAAATGTGAGAATGAACTTGTCCCGTGGCTTCTTGAAATTATTAATAAATTATTAAAAACAGCGGAAAAGTCTCCTCTTTATTAAAGGAGGTTTTGGTGACACCAGTTCTGAAAAAACCGCAACTAGACTCAAAGGATCTGTCAAATTTCCGACCAATCTCCAATTTGCCGTTCGTTTCCATAGTCCTAGAAAAAATTGTGGCTCTAAGACTTACAAAATACTTGGAATGCAACAATCTCCTTGCCAGGAAGCAATCGGCATACAGAAAATACCACTCCACAGAAACGGGCTTAGTGCGACTTCTTTCAGACTTGATAACAACCATAGAAAAGGGAAATATTGCAATGATGACTCTTCTAGATATGAGTGCAGCATTCGACACTGAATACCATGCTATCCTTCTAAGGAAACTAAGAATACATTACGGTATATCTGGAAAGGCCCTAGACTGGTTTCAGTCATACCTAGAAAACCGTAAGCAAACCATCTGTCTACAGAATAAAATATCGAGACCATCTACTCTGTCATGTGGTGTCCCACAAGGCTCAGTTCTCGGCCCATTATTCTTCATTTTATACACCAAAGAAATTGAAGAAATTGCTGAGAGATGGGAAATAAAAGTACACTACTACGCAGGTGACTGTGGTAATGATGTCATTCCTTCTACAAGCGTCAAGCTGCTGGGAGTAGAAATTGACCAGTTCCTCAACCTTAGTGGTAATATCACAAAAATGGTGAAATCTGGATTCTTTAACCTGCGGCAGATACGGTCGGTATAAAGATGCTTACCCAGAGACGCTACAAAGAGCTTGGTAAATGCGTTTATAGTCTCCGAAATGGACTCCTGCAATGCACTGCACGCAGGCCAGCCAGCCAAACAACTAAAGCGATTACAGTCGTTACAAAACGCAGCGGCACGACTAGTCTACAACAAGCCCAAATTCTGTCACATTACTCCAATACTACACCGACTGCATTGGTTCAGAGTTTCGGCTAGAATCCAGTACAAATTATGCCTCTCAGCTTACAAGGCACTCAACGGAACTGCACCGGGCTATTTGACAGAACTTATCAAGCCTTCAGAGATAAGCGCGCGTGGAGAGACATTCAGATCGGCTAGAACAAATAGAAGCACCCTGCAGCTGACGGGAGGTGGTCCTAGCACGGTCTTTGGCAATCGGGCTTTCAGCTACGTGGCACCAATGGCCTGGAACTCGCTACTGGAAAGCATAAGAGAGCTTAAAGCGGAGGCATCCTTCAGAAGCAGACTCAAGACCCACCTTTTTACTCAGAGAGGCAAAGAAGCGCTTTTGGAATGATCATTCGGTCATAAAAGAGCGCTATACAAATACTAATATAATAATAAATAATATAAATAATTCATTATATTATACATAAGCACATGATATGAAGCTCTATTTTTTAATAATGTGATGTGCAAATATCTGGTGATATCAGCTTGATACATCTCTTTTAGGCTGATGCCATATAGCCTCGAAAAACGATATTTTGTCTCTTATTTTAGTTCGCTCGCCTGACATGCACATCTAACAATGTTAGTTTTAATTATAAAATATAACACGGCGTTCACATACGCCATTTATTTGTTATGACAGTTGCTCCATTTCATGTTGGTGCAAATGTCATCTTTACTTTGCTTTTTTGCCGTGATCGTCATGGCGGCGCTGGATGTCACAGTGATCTGGCAGTTGTCAGTTAACTTTTCATCCAGCTGGCGAACGGAATACCGGTTGAACGAAAAATCAAGTCTTTAATAAAAATAAAGGTGAATTGTGCTTCAAAAACAAGTTCTTTGTGTTGTTAATCTGCTTCTTCATCCTTCCATATATTAATAATAATAATATCCTATCAATCGAAATTGGTGTTAGACGAAAGACGTCCCGTTAAGACCACTCATTCATAATGAATGTTATAATAAAGATAACTCATAAATGTCGGCCTATGACGTTGGTAGTTGAACATTTCACATGTGGTATTTAGCCATATGCAGCATGGTAAGCGTAAGAGCATTTCACAGATGAGACTTCAGAATCACTATCACCATCTGTCGCTATTCTTCTGTAAGTTTACATATAAAAAAATCCTCGTATGGAGCTGGGGAGTTCTCAAAATAAATATAAGTTCGTCAAAATTTGCAAATAAGACTCTTATGACCCATATGATCTTGATGAATTTTTTTTTCAACACAGTAATAAATAATATCAATATATATATAATAATATAATAAAAAAATTGTACAGGGAGTGGCAAAAACAATTAAACGATTTCGATATATATTTTTTGAAATAGTTTTATATTCTTGGTAAATGATACTTTCATCGATTCGTGGAAGTAAATGAAAATTATATTTGTTCAAATTCTAGGAAGGTTGTATAAATTTTTTATTTGCATTGAGATGGTTTCGTTGTATATTCAAAAGTTAACGTTCTTTAAATAAAATAAATTACTAACTCCCGAGAATATTCATAAATAAGAATATATTTTTGTTTAAACAATTGCTGATAAAAACAAACCAAAAATTTAAAAAATTTAAACAAAGATTTTTTAATGAGCAATTTAATGATTTATTCGTTTAATTAAAAAAACTAAATAAAGTAATTGAATGCATAATAGAAGAGAATATAAATTTATATATATTAAATACAAATAACACAATTTTATGAAACGAAAATTACCCGACAAAATAAATGACCATTTTATTTTAAATTTGATAAATAAATAATAATAAAAATAAAAAGTATACATTTAAATACAACTTAAAAGAGAGATCTTAAATTAACTATAGAGTGTTATATAGTTATGTGAATAGTATTACAGAACTAAAGTCTTATATTAATTATCACGTTAAGGTTAATTTGGGTTGAACCATCCCTTAAGACCAAAAGAAAGTAAGCTATCGCGTTAGTCATCCGATCTGCTTACAAAATCAAATTAGCAAATCACTCAAATCTAGTATGCAAGACGAGCACACAAATGAATGCCTGGCAGTTTTACAGCGGACCGACTGAATGTGACTGCGGCGTAGAGCAGACCCTGTCACACATTCTGGAGTGTGCGCTGTGCCCGAATAGCTGTACCCAGGAAGACCTGATGATGGCCAGAAGAAACGCCATCGACGTCGCCCACTTCTGGGGAGACAGGATCTGACCGTGCTGTTTCCGACAGGATTATATATATTTACTCAAATCTGCCTCCGATACAACCGCCTGTTCAAATCTTCCTCCTTCAGTACTGAAGGTTGTGAAGAACTGCGTAACTTTATGACCAGAATAATGTGAAATATATTCTCAAAATCATCAAAAACCAATTAATGAATATATTTGATTGATGTATTACCTTTTGAACAAATGTTGTTATCATTAAAAATAATTATTTAAATTGTAAAATGTGCCTTAATACCGCGTAAACAATAAACAATAGTAATCTCAGTAATTGAATGGGAAAATAATGAAGTAAACTTGCGACTGTTTTGTGCTAGAAAATATTAAAATGAGTAAATCTTATTAAAGACACGTCAACAGTCAACACAGAAGTTTCGTGTATTTTATTACCATCAGCTGAAACAAACTCCGATGGATTCTGAGAGCCTTCTGAAAGTTTGCAGTAATCTCCGTAGATTATTAACCCATTTCAGTGCATCCGCCGCGAAAGATCTCTCACCAGTAACACTCGACTGTGTAGCCAATTTATATGGAAATGTACGGCCGTGTGTCTTGCTAGGCGATCCCGAGTAAGCAAGGCCAGGCGTCTGTAGCTTGCGAAGCTTGGGTAAAGGAAGTCTCTTCCGGCCGGTCTCGAGAGCTTTCGTTCAGAGCTTTCAAGCGACGAACTGCCGCTGAAAGACTGGGTGATTAACAACTTTTCAGGGTTATATTTCAATAATGAGAAAATTTAAAAAATATGCATCTTTTTATTTCAAGACATTTTTTTTGTTTATGCGGGATTATGAGCATACTTTAAAAATACTGCAACGCTTGTATTACTCGTTACAAAAAAATATTTGATAGAAAATCGAGCCGATCATCGTTAATTAGTGTAACTATTGAAACCTTACAAGAAATTGTTTTCTTTAAAAGCAAGACAGATTATAAGTGTCACAATGCTTAAAATAAAAAGGCTTAAATTAATTTATTTAATACACTACAATTATCATTATTTAGTGTCTTAATTATGATATCAAATTAAAATAATATAATTAAGGTAAAAACGAAGAATTGAGCAATTTAAAAACACTATAAAATAAAACATAAAGGTAAATATACGAAATGATTGTAAAATAAGACCATTGAATCAATTTTACAATGATACCCTTTCTTCTTATAACCAATACATGAAGTATCCAAGGCATATTTTTGGGTGATTTGTTATTCTTTATTACTTTAAAGAAAATTTAGATGATTAGCTCCTAAGGCCTGGCCAATTTTTTCCTAAGAAGTGGCTCAACTTGCGTAATTCTACACGATATATATAAAAGAAGTAAGGAAGATCAGTTTCATCGACAACTTTTAAAGTAGCAGTTTTTTTATGCAATCGCATGCAGGAGAGCACAGCCGGTCAAGACCAGTGCACTGTATGACGCTCAGCCAGGGAGGCTGGACCCTGCATGCAGGAAACGTGTGTTGTGTTCATGTTTGTGTGTGGGTTGGGGAGATCGCAAGTTTATATGAATCTGTTTCTTGAAAAGATCCAGATTTTTGGAAGTAGGAAACACAGACGCTGGAAGAGTATTACAAAATTTATTGGCGGAATTAAGCAAGAAACTTTGAAAACTGCCAGTTCTTGTTCGAAACACATAAACATGTATGGATGTTCGGCTAGTGTAAGACGATTTTGTCGGCTGTGGGTGGGTGCAGGAGGATTTAGTTCTTTAAGTTCTGAAGAGCAGCGACCGTGGTAATAACGGTAGAAAAGTTTTAGTGAACCATTCTTTCGTCTGCGTTCCATTGATTGCAGGTTAGACGTAAGAGTGTCATTGTTTATCAAACGAATTACTCTTCTTTGAACTGAGTCGATAAGGTAAAGAAGATATTTTGAGGCTCCAATCCAAAGGTGACTGCCGTAGTCAAAGATAGGTCGGATTTGTCGATTAAATATACCAACGTGATCTATATAATACACCTGGTTTTTTGGTAGCGAGACCGGCTTTATACTTAATTGACTCGTAATGTTTGACATTATTCGAGATTGATACTAGGATGTTTATAGAGCTTGCTTGCGTGTATGGATGGTTGCCTAGTACAAGACAAGTTTGTCGGTTGTGGGTGGAGACAGGAGGAATTAGTTCTATAAGTTCCAAAGAGCAGCGACCGTGGTAATATCGGTAGAAAAAACTAAGTGTACCAATCTTAGGTCTGTGTTGCATTGATTTCAGGTTAGACGGAATAGTGTCATTTTATATATTTATAAAAATAAATACAATTACACAACTAAATACTTAACATTATTATTAAATGCAGCATGTTGTTAACGTAATTAGCGTTTATATAGTGTGTAGAGGATTAAGTCCCTTCTAAAGGTGCGCTGCAGAAGTGTTTTAAAAAAAAAAAAAAAACATATAATCAAAAACATTTAATACAACCGTATAATGTCACTGGTTCTAGCAATGTAATACATACATCTCCATTTAATTAAGCGCCACGAAGAGAATTAAAGGCATTCATCTTTTTTACTGCAGCTTCCCCTTAATGGTCAAATGCGATAAGAAACCCAAACATCGCCCCGCATTTTATCTCCATTACCCGCTTTATTTCGGTCTGTATCTTAATTTGACAATATTCTCTTAATTGCAATACAATGACCGTTTTATAAGGACACCCGAGTGTTTATTGCTACTTACTAATCTCCGTAATAAAATTTATCGTCTCAGGTGAATTGGTTGCTAAGTATAATAGTATATTTATAAACTCCACCTACACTGCGCTAATATACGGCAGCAAAAGTAGCTGAACAAAAGTCAATGGGAGTCCCATAATGGTTATAGAATCATTTATGTAATATTTTGTGTTTGATTTATCATGTAAAGTGCTAGTTTCAAATGCGAATCAAACTTAAATATTTATATGTAAGTTTGTTAACTGTTGTTGCATCCATTTTGAAAAATAATCCTTCATCTTTTAAAAGGCGACAACAATCACGGGGTTTGTCATCGGGCCGCGTGGAGGAAGAATGCAAAAGCAGGTCGCAAAGCATAAAAACTTTTTTAGATGCACAATTCGTGTTTATTTCCAATATAAGACTTCAGTTTCTCCGCCCGACCGTAACATGATGTATTGTGGGCCTTGGTTAGAAGAAAACTGCAGATACGAGCTGCCATACGGGCACAGTAACATGTAGCACCCCAAAGATTGTCGCGGCTAAGTCACAAACTGAAGATGACAGTTGTACCAACATGAAATGGAGCAACTATTAAGACAAATAAAATGGCGATGCAAGTGCCATAGATTTATATATACAATTAAGATGAACATTATGAGATATGTATGTCAGGCGACCATACAAAAATAAGAGACATATCGTTTTTCGAGGCCTTTCGCCATCAGCCTAAAAGAGCTATATCGAGCTGATGTCAATATAAATAAATAACTCGATTTCAATTATATATTAATTTTATTAATTATATTAATCTAAGTAGTCTTTTGGTTTTAAAAATGACTATCTTCATCATGACAAATTCCAAGCAATGTTGAAACCTTGAAATAAAGGAAAATTGTCTCCAACGTCGGTAGAGTGATAAAAATAACAACTCAAAAGTGGATCTACAAAGTATAGTATTTTGTGCTTCAATATGAAAAGGCGCAAAGTTTATTCCTTCTACGAATACATACACATTTGAAATTGTGGCTTTTGGGTGTAGCCTTGTGTGGCGAACTTCCTTCAAACAATTTTTCGACCGCCATTGAAGGAGACTTCTTTAGGATTGATGATTTATTTAGTTGTGAGTTGGTTTATTTAGATTATCTTTTCAACAAGCGTTATTGATTTATATCTCCATGGCGACCTGAAGAATCAATCCTGAAGAAGGCCCCTGCAATGGCAGTCGAAATATTGGTTTAAGAGAGTTCGCCACACTGCTAAACCCAAAAGCCACAATTTAAATCTGGCCGTGAAAACCTAAGAAGTTATTTACATTCCCTTTAAATTGATGCTTGATATTATTCATTTCTTTCAAAATATAGATATGATCCTGAAACTCAAGCCACTTTCGCTGAGCTGGAGTTTTGTACACACATGTATGCTGGCACAACCCCTCGTAGTACACGAGGGCTGCTAAAAAACTAGTCGGAAACTATTGTGGATACATGGTGGAAGTTTCACCTCCGGTATTATCGCTCCAGGGCGGGCGTATATCACATTTGCGAGCATTCCTTCTCGGACCATTACCCAGGATCTGGATTAGGCGCCTTCCCCGCCCTTGGCAGCCCCGGGCTGAGGCGGCTATTCCAGCTGGACGCCTCATGGGCGGAAGGTCTTGGACGGCTTATTAACTCTTAAGCTTCATCAGCCACTATATACCAATATCTCTCTTTTTAATGCATTTTTTAATTTCATGTGCATAGTATGGTACTACACGGAGATGGACTTAAAACCTTTATGTTTCAATGATTTTTCTATTACATAAAAATTTGCAGTAAAATAATAACAAATAGACGGGAGTCATCATCATCATCAGCCTGTGTCCGTCCACTGTTGAACGTAGGCCTCCCGCATGAGTCTCCATCCTCTTCGATCCTCCGCCTTCCGCATCCAGGTCACTCCCGCTATTCTTCTTATATCGTCAGTCCATCTTGTAGGGGGTCGGCCAATGCTTCGTTTGCCTATGTCCTGCCCATTGCCACTTGAGTGTGCCTATTCGTTGGGTAGCATCCACTACTTGAGTTCTTCTGCGTATTTCCTCGTTTCGGATTCTATCTTTTAGCGACGCTCCGAGCATGGATCTCTCCATAGCACGCTGGGTGACTTTTATTTTATGGGTAAGACTTGCTGTCAGATTACACGTCTCTGCGCCATAAGTTTATACAGGGAGGATGCATTGGTTAAACGCCTTAGTCTTAAGGCATTGCGGAATTTTCGCTTTAAAAATGTACTTTAGTTTTCCAAATGCTGCCCATCCCAGTTGTATGCGCCTGTCGATTTCTTTTGAGAAGTTATTTCACCCTAGTTGTATTACTTGTCCCAGATAGGTATAGTCGTTTACAACCTCTTTTTCTGTTCCTCCAATGGAAATAGGGTCGAAGGTCTGTGAAATATGACTATTAATCATGGCTTTTGTTTTATCCATGTTCATTTTCAGACGGGAGTATTTGCAGCAAATGTTCGAGGACATGAATTGTAGCTATTATGCTGAGCTGAAGAGGGTTGCGGAGGACTAAGAGGAATGGAGATCGAGATGCAAGATTCTTTTGCTGCAAACCAATCCACCGGATTGAAGCTACGAAGAAGAATAACAAATGGTGATAGTGGTGAAGAAATCTCATTCCTTATTTTTATGATGCCATTACCATGTTACATTTGGCTTAAAGCTGTGTGTGCAGTGTTAATTTGACAACTTCAAAGATTACTTTTCCATACATTTATTAGGGAAATTCACTTTGAATAGATGGAGTTCTCAAGACAAATTTCGTCTTCGACCAATTTTAATTAATATAGTATCACTGGCATTTTACGAATGAGGGATTGAGTTCACACCGACCATGGTAATCGTATTTATAGAGCTTAGAAGTCAAGAATCTTGTTTTAAATCTCCGTCGAGGATCTCACCCATGACCATGGGCTTAATAAACCAATTCATTCACTACAAAGTCATACCCGTCGGCTTGTTTTTATTACTTGTTTAATTGTTTTTTCTTTTGTTATATTTCTTTATACTGTATTCTATGTTTGGTTGTCTGCTATCTATGTCTAATGGTCTACTCCTTTGTTATTTTGTGAAAATAATTTATATGTTTTATTTTCGACCAAATAATAATAATATGTAAGCATTGTATTGTGCAACTTAGAACAAGTTTCCAAAACAAAATAAATAAAACATTGTTCTGTATATAAATCGTCTATAATACTTCCTTTTCTTATTCATGCTTTTAAATCTCACTTTACAAACTATGGTACTTCCAGTATTCTACGCAGGCATTTTTTATCAAACCCATTTTATAGCAGCATCGACTTGGTGGGATATCAAAATTTGAAGAAGGAAAAAATGGTAAGCAGCCGTATTCGGCAGTTAAAACAATGATTTACATGCATTAAAAAGCAAATGCCTCATTATTAAAATTTCAGATTTCATGTAAGCCGTTAGACGAATCTGTCTTGTATTTGTTTATTCCAACGATTGCCATCAGCACACATGTGCGCTCTACGTAGACGACCGCCATGAGCGCAGCTGTGCGCGCTTCGCAATATTCGAAAGACGTATATAAAAATTAATTCCGATTTTCTCACAGCGACATCTGTGAATATTTTAAAATAATAACAAACCAAAAAGGATTAATATTTGTCGATAGCTTGGGAGATATTCAAGAGATGGTTGTTGCACTGTTTCTACAAACATTTGACGACAATGTCAGAACATGAAAGATATCATTTTGAATGACCAAAACAGCCAAGTCTTTTTTGCACAAGTATTTGCGGGGTTCGGACTTTGGCCGGTAATGGCCACTGTTTGTCAGCAGGTAAGAACTGAAAAAACTGAAAGACGCCTTCGACGTGTCGCCTCCTGAAATATTGGAAAGCCGCAAACGACTCAGGACCAAATATATTGAATGAAAAAATGCCCCGTTTTCGTTTTGACGAAGACCCAGTCGTATTTCGAGAATCAAATTGACCATTCCAGGAAGAGATAATTTATGATGTAGCACCGTGCTTATAGGAAATGGAAATGATCAGACATATTTCAGAGAAAATATATTTATTCAATAGACGTAACTGATGTTTTATATTTGTCATTTTAAGTAATTTGATCACGTTTTCATGCTTGTTTTTAGCAGCACCGTGAAACGAATAGTAATAAAAAATACGTATATATTTCAAAAACAAGCTCCATCAACAACCTTGGAGTATCAATCTCGAATAATATCAAATATTGCGAGTCAATTAATTAAAAAGCCGGTCTCGCTTCCAAAACACAAGATGTATTATATAGATCACGTCGGTATTTCAACGATAAACAACTTTTTCTTCTATATAAAGGACAAATCTGACCTATCTTTGAATACGGCAGTCACCTATGAATTGGAGCCCTAAAATACCTTATTAATATAATATACTCAGTTCGAAGAAGAGAAAATCGTTTGTTTAACAATGACACTCTTACGTCTGACCTGCAATCAATGGAACGCAGATGTAAGAATGGTTCACTTAGTCTTTTCCACCGTTATTACCACGGTCGCTGCTTTTCGGAACTTAAAGAACTAATTCCTCCTGCACCCATCCACAACTGCCAAACTCGTCTTACACTTGCCGAAAATCCAAGCACGGTTAATGTGCGTCAACCAAGAACTGGCGTTTCCAAAGTTCCTTATTTAATGCCCTTGGTAAGCTTTGGAATGCTCTTCCAGCGTCTGTGTTTCCTCCTTCCTAAAATTGAGATCTCTTCAAGAAACAGATTTACAACAATATACACTTGCAATCTCCCCAACTCACACACAAATACGAACACAAAACACTTTTCCAGCATGCAGCGTCCAGCCTTCCTGGCTGAGCGTCATAGAGTGCACTGGTCTTCACCAGCATTGCTCTCCTGCATAGTCTCGTACATAAAAAAAAATCTTTATTTTTAATTTTTATTGAGCCGAAGCATACTATTGTCACAATCTGGTACTGCAATTTTTAGTCATTCACTATGGTTCTCATTTCTCTACATATCAGCTCCGCCTCCCGGAGTTTCACTGAGTAAATTTATGTGTAAAATAACTGACGTTGAGAGTACGAAAACGAACACAAAAGCTGATTATCACTAAAATTCGTAAGTTGAAATAATAATTTTGACTCGAAAAACATTAAAAAACGCATAATTAATATAAATTTTTATTTAAATATGAAAATCTTAAAATTGTTATATTTATCTTATTCAATGTGTTAAAGCTCAATAGACAATACACAACTTTATAAAACACATTTGATGCACAACAAATATTTAAAAAATTAGGACCGAAATGATTTTTTATATAAAAAAAAAAATCTTCATAATATAATTATAAAACTTACGGAATGAGCGCAGAATATATGTTTGTAGCATATAATACTCGAATATAATTAAAACGATTTAAATTATAGTAGATGCTTTTTATATAAACACATACAGGAGAATACCGACCAATGGTGATAGTAATTCTGGAGTCTCATCTGTGGAATTCTATGACGTTTATCATGCTGCATATGGCTAAGCGCTGCATGTGGAGTGTTGATTCGCCAAGGTCATAGACTACATGCCGAGATTCAAGCATCATCCTTATTATTACAGGAATTTACTATGAATGGGTTGTCTTCACGGGGCGACTTTCGACCACCAATATTGATTAAAATGCTATAACAGGCATTTTACAGATGAGGGATCAAATTCACACAAATTATTTTTGAACTCTGAAATCGAATAAAGATTTTTTTTAAATCTCCGTCAGGGAACGAACCCCGAAAAAAATGATAGAAAATAAATTTAAATTTTATTTTTTTAATAATAAATTTATAAAATACTTCCGAAAATCCGAAAAAGTAACACCTGTAAGTCCGATATAATTTTTCCGCCTTGTGGAAAGGCTTTAATAAACAATAAGAAACTTCTCTAGAGCAGCGTATCAGGTGGGTAATATTGAGAAAATCTTTCTCAAAATGAAAAGCCCCAGAGGCTTGCTGAACTTTCCGAAAAGAAAAACCCTTCCACACGGACACTATGAAAATAATATAACAAGGGTTGCTTAGAAGAAAACTATGCCATATTAAATACACTTGTGGTAGTTTGCCAAATGAGTATGGCTTAATGTTCAAAATATTCGACACTCATTATATTATCATCATCAGCCTGTGTCCGTCCTCTGTTAAACGTGGGCCTCACCCATGAATCTTCATTCTTATAAATTATTCGGCTTCCGCAGCCATGCAACTCACACTTTTTTCCGATGTCATGATCATGGCTCTAGCTTTATCCATGTTCAGTTTAAGAGGAATTTTGTTCGAGGCTTCATTGAAGTGCTTAAAGCATATCTTGAAGCTTATTATTATATGTATTTTTTTTTAAATTTATTAGAACTTTATTTTATTATTTAAATATTTTAATCTACTTTTATTGATCATTGACTATATTACAATATTATTATGGGCCAGGCATAGCAATAGCCAAGTCGGCTGAGCGGTATGAATACCTGGGCATAGTTGGTTCCCAAGGTCCGCGGTTCGCATCCCGCTTCTGCCGTTATTTTTCTGCTTGAATTGACGCGTTGAAAAAAGAATTTTATGTTTAGTATATGTATATTTAATTAATAATATTATTATTATATGATTATATGTATCATGTAATTATATGTCTTATAAATTTAGACAAAAAATCTCAAAACACGCAGTGGTTGACAACCTTATTGTAATCTTACCAAATGTTTTTCTTCTGCAATTGCTTTAGGTTGAAAATGACAGCAATTTTTCAAATACTCCTCGTATCTTATAGGAGCTGGGAATCTCGAAACTGCTTTTATAACTGGGTTATCGCAGTCTCCCAATTTAACATGCATAAGATAGTTCGTATTAGGTTTGCGGAAGATTCGCTTCGAGATCCAGACTCACTAATGAGAAATTCAGCCTCGGGGCAGTGTGAACTAATCTTGAAGTAATCCATTTAGCTAACTAGCTACACCAAACTGAGGTAGGTCAAGAGACTGTGACTTATATAAGTAGTTGAGTGCCGCGGAATACAATTTATAAGAAGCCAAGACGATGACAAATAGAACAAGGGTTAAAAAAAATACCTTCCACGGTCTAGCCTTCAATAAGAATATATTTTGCGTTGTATGAAGTAAGCCAAGCTGACAAAGTATCTAAATCAAAGAATTTGTCGAGAAGCATATCGTTATTTATTGTATATAAATGAGTGACAAATTTCTGTCATCTGTCCGGGATGGAACTTCCTGCGTTCCTCACAGGTCCCAGGCAGACTCCGACTGAGAACGTCCGCAGTAGTAACAGTTACTGCCTGAAATTAGCCTAGCGCCTAACCTAACCCACCTATAACCTAGGCGCTTGCATCGCCTAAAATGGCGATGCAAGCGCAATGTCCAATGTTACTTACATTTTTATATATGCGTCTCCAACGAGTGGAAAAATTTAAAAGACGAAAGATCGTACGTCGAGTTTTTTAGCCACCAGCCAAAAGAAAATCATTTTAGTTACACCATTTAAAACTCAAAAACGGACATGAAATGGCATCGAATACATTATCATTATGCACACAACGCCACGTCTGATCAAATGATTATGAGCATTCGTTTAAGTTTAATAAAAAAACTAAACTTAATTATATTACATCGTGTCAGGAGCAACAGGGTCAGATCCTGTCGTTACTCCCGGCCATCATAAGGTCTTTCTGGGTGCGGCTACTTGGACACAGCGCACACTGCAGAAGGTGTGACAGGGTCTACTCCACGCCGCAGTCACATTAAGTCAGTCCGCTTTAAAACTTCCAGGCTTTTATTTGTATTCTCGTCTTGCATACTCCGGTCCAAAATCTGTTATGGGACCTCCTTTGGGGCCAAATATATTCCCCGGAGTTGCGCTTCTTCACATGTTCAGCCGCAAGGTGGCCTCAGATATCACAATTCAGGTATCAAATTTAATTAAAGTAACATAAGTTAACACAACATTTATTGATTCTGAGACGGTAAGAAGTTTGCAAGGTCAGCTTGTTATTCATAACTGCAAGATTGCGTTATCAATTGAACGTATCCCTAAAATATTGCAAGTATTCATGGTTATTTTAAAATATTCAAAAGGTTAAAGTAAGAAATCATTATTGTGTGAAAGTTGATCAATTTCTATAACGAAAATTCACATATATTCCAATTCTGTGTTCGTTTTCTATGAAATTTCAAGAAAATTAATTTTAATTTAATTTACTACTTGACGTATAAATATATTTTTTATGCGAAAAAAATAATTAGATAATTTATTATATTACATTCATCCGCAATTTTTTCTTCCATAATGTTTTAGTTTAATTTATTTTATTTTCACCGTGTATCAATTTTTTTTCCAACTTCCGATTCTCATAAAAAGAACCATGAAAATAACACAACTTCGATGAATTAACCAATTAATTATTAATGTAATAATTGTGTCTATATTTGAAGAGATTTTTGGAAAGGGTCTCGCGTTGACCCACATTTCCTAATTTCACACCGATAAGTTATTTCGGTGCACAAACACTTGACAAATCCAGGTAAAATTAACAACTATAATTATTAACAGGTACCAAACAAATTTCTTGACGCAGGTTAATTAAACGCCAGACTCGGCGGAGCTTTCTCCACGTAACCCTCCATCTTAATAACTCTCATAAGGATGCTGAACGAGTACTTCATCTTCTCTTGTCAATACGACTCGCCTGATATTATTAAATCTCTTACCTTCACAAAATGGGTAATGAAGGGGTTAAAACAGTGACGTAACTTTTACCAACGGCAGTTATTTTTTATTAATTTAATTTAATTTATTTATTTAAATTAAAAATAATGTACAGATTATACAAATCCAACAGAAAATAAGGTAATTTTATTCAGTCTATATTTAGAGTATATACTACGACGACAGAGAAGAGCTGGAAGAAGCGGTTCTCAGGTATCTGCGTGGCTTGGCGGCAGATTTTTATACTCAGGTATTCAAAAGCTCGTATACCGCATGCAAAAATGCATCGGACTCAGTGGCGAATATGTAAAAATATAGGTAAAAGTATGAACTTTCCAAAAATGTACGCATTCATAGAATTAAACATGGCTTACACTGTGAAAAATCACTGGGAATATTATATTACGGATAATCCTTATATAATAAAAACAACGCAAATTGTCGTTTCATAGTTCTGTATGCTTGAATTGTCTATACCTTGTTCCAGAATACCTGTATTTTGGAGGTTCACATGAAAAGATAAATGGTTACCGGGAGCTTCCGGGACCCCGCAAACTTGCATAGACTGCGGCTGTTGTATTAGATAAATATTTGGGTATTCAATAATCATTTGAATTAAAATCAGAAATCAGTACTTGGCTGAGAGTAAATTTAAGGTTTTAGTGTTCTTAGATATCCAAGATTGGGTTTGATGAAAAAACCACTACAGTCTCGGTTTTCGTACGGCATCTAAAAAAAACAATGTCACAGCTATTATCACGTTAAGTTCACTTTCCAACATCTTAATTCTTTATCCTTATTTACTAACTTTAGTTACTGCGTAGAACGCAGTAACTTTGTGGTTTGTTATATTTAGAGAATAAAACAAGTAAAACTTTATTTGAAACCACAGAGTTATAATAAATCACTTAACGGGTTTTAATGCCACCGTTCCTTCCTCAGAAGCAACTTATTAAAAACTGATACAGTTATTAATAACTACTTAAGATATACTGATACAGCCTAAAATAAATAGCTTTTAAGAAAAGCCTAAATCCTTATGAGAAGATGATATCGGTAAAGTGATTTATTCAAAGTGTGGCTTAATGAAAAGATTTCTTGTTTTATTACTTTAATATTTAATTCCGTTTAAATTATTTTGCTAATGAATCTTGGCGTATAAATATTTAAAAAATAAGTTAAAAAAGTTTCATTTTATTTCTTCTATAAATTTTTAAAAACTAAGCCGTTAACCACTTAACCAGCTAAGTGATAGTGCGCTTGTTTACTTAACGATATTCCAGCATTGAATCCAATACGTGATTTATTGTTTTCTTAACCCATTGAGTGCGCATCAAAGCTTAATCGCAGCAAAGTTCCCGTACTCCGGGAGCTTTCGAGTATCGTATAATGGCGCTATTGAGCTTTAGAGTAAATATCAATATATTCCACTCCATAATAGTGGAACATTAATATCTGTTTGTTTGATACACTGTATATTTGAAATCGTGATTTATTTACTAGTTTATTTGTAATATATAAGACAAATATATAAATTAATAAAAATATTTATTGGAAATTTCAAAACATAAATGATAATTGTAAAATTTGAATTGTTGATTAATTGAACCAATATTTCGGACATTCCAGGTCCATCCTTATTGACTGAACTTGAATGATCACGGTAAAGTAAGTAACTACTACTTTTTTTATATTATTGAAATCTCTAGTTCAGTCCAATTCATCCTGGCAATCGACCTCGTTATAATAGCAACGTGTAGGACGTCTATGATAAAAATAAATCATAATCCGAAGTCTCAAAATTGTAAATTTTTCCCACTGCACTTTGGGTTAATTAATAATAAAGGATTCATCGCTTGACTCTCGAATCGTGCGGACGTAGGATGGCTCCCAGTTGCTTTTGCGACAATGCGCTGAGATGAACACAGATTGCTGCTGGAGTAGCTCATAAAGGTTGTTGGATGCGTAAAGGAAAATACACCGACCTCCGTTGGTGTGGAATCACCACCCAACCCAGCAAGTCTCTCGTCTTCCCGCAGAAGGCACTTGCCTTAAAATTGCAAAGTAATTCCAGCTCCCTTCGCTGAAATTGTCACTAGTCCTCGCCAAGTCTCGCCATCGCTCAACTGTTAGAGCAGAAACTCCGAGCCTGCCGTCAGTGAAGCCGCTACTTCAAATGAGGCCTCCGAAGAATAAGTATCTTCGGAATGTACTATCCAAGGAGCCCCTGTTGTTCTGAGCAAGGATCCCAAGGAGGTCCTCCAGTTCATCGTTTGAAGAACTGGATGACCTGAATGCTCTCTCCGTGGATGCCCTCTCCGTCCGTTATGGGGAAAAACATCAACGTTCAGCACGTTTAGTGATCCGTGGTTCTGCAGCTCCTTCAGAGTATGTTATTGGAGTGAAGATGGTGTATCTTCACGCAAGGGTCTTCACCCAGATATATCGGTTGACGACTTGCAGAGCTTCTTGGCAGCGACCACTGCATTCAATCCCTCTTGGATGACCATCAGAATGATTGTCAGCAGATGGACGCTGTCAACTTATTTCAAAGTCGGGGTCATCGCGACTTCGCTGGAGCCTCTCATGGAACTTGAAGTGTGGCTTGAAAGAACCATCGTTCAACCTTGGATACGTGTAAGATGAAAGAATCGCAGTGAACAGTGGTTGAAACCAACTTGAGTGAAGATATTGACATATTTAGTGTAATATTGCTTCGGATTCAGTACTGATGTTGACTAATGCGAAATGTTAGACGTTTGATTTTGTAACAATAATGCCGTGTTATTTGTGTGTCAAACATGATATACTTATGACATGGATTTTATTTTTGCAAATCCAACTATTTGCGTATCCCGATACTAGTTCTGAAGTCATTGACACTAAATGTGTCAATACATTTACAAACGCCTCACTTTTATGTAAATTTTTAAATACTTAATTAAAATGTAAAATATTTTGTAATATTATTGAAGGAAATAAATGATTGAATTCAATTGAATTAATACAGTAAATGCCTGTTGAATCACTTGCAACGACAAATTCAAGTCAATAATCCAATTCCAAAGCGTTTTCCTTAAAAGCATCAAAGATATTTCGCAGATGTAACTGAATGCTATGCAATATTAGTTGTAAGAAAAACATGTTTTCATTTATGTATTATTATTTCAAAGCGAATTCTTTCAAAACATAAAAGATGTTTTGCTTTTGAAATTGAATACGATGGAATATTAGTTCTATGAATATTTTAATAATAAATATTTTTTTATTTACCTTGTTTTTACATGGATCACGTAAGATATGGTCTCTATTTAGGAGATTGCAGTTTCAACTAATTTTTAGCACTTGTCAAGAGTCAACTAAATCAAATAAAAAGTTAAAACAAGGTATTTAAGCAAATATTTCAAAGTGACTGCTGAAAACATTGAAAAAAAAAAACTCGTAGGTATAGTAATGACGCATTTTATGTAGGAATCGTATTTTATATATTTCCTATACTTTGTAAAATGAATCATGTGAAAATTCAAGTTTATTGTCCACTGTTCAGTCCATAATAAATAAGCATGAAACGAAATGAAAATTCATTTGAAATTATATCAACTGAAACTTTAATTCGAACCGAATTTTATCAGACACTGAAGTGGTTGTTTTTCAGGAATTAAAATCGCCTCGGGATTTCCAGGCGGTTTTGGACTCGACCGCGTACGAGGGTTAAACTTTTCCAATATTTTACCACAATTGCCAACCGATATTATTTACCAACACCTACGAGAGCCTCGGCTAACGAAAAACAATTTTCCGTTATCTAATGAGAAAAAATGAAAATGTTAGGTAATACCATTTAAATCAAAACCAATTAAAAATATTAAGTAGATAATGTAATTTAACATTGTTTAAATAAAGATCACGTTAAATACTACGTTTCGAAAAAAA
Source organism: Glossosoma conforme (assembly GCA_022606575.1). Classification (NCBI taxonomy): domain Eukaryota; kingdom Metazoa; phylum Arthropoda; class Insecta; order Trichoptera; family Glossosomatidae; genus Glossosoma; species Glossosoma conforme. The sequence goes on along the minus strand of JAGTXR010000058.1, from coordinate 622,875 downwards.
AACACGTGTACTCTGCATACTTCCTCATTGAATCAATCACAAAGTTAATTATTATTTATTAAATAGTGATGTTGTATAAATACATATTTTTTTCTTATATTTATTGGCTTAGAATAGTAACGTATTTTTTTCGTGATTTTATTGCTGAATTAATCACATCTTCTGCGTCTTCTTTTTCTTGAGCTTCACCATTTTCCATCATCTTGGATCAGGTCTCCTTGTGAACATTCATCATGTCTGTCTGTGCTGCGTTGCATTCTCTGTCAAGCCCAGAGTTTACACATCCTTGTCTACAGTTGCAGTCCAGGTTGCCTGCGGTCTTCCAGGTCTTCTTCTCAGCGTAGGTATGTTGAGGGCTTTTTTCACCATGTGGTCTTCATCTCTCAGTGTCACATGCTCATATCATCTTAGGCGATTTTCTCTTATATTTTCAGGTATGGGGGCCACTTAAAATAACGCACATTTTCTACAGTATTTTTCTTAATTTTAGTATTAGATATTTGAACCATTTGTTATTTTAGTAGAAGAAGGATGTCTCTTGAGGCTTAATCTTATTTTTTTCCTCCTATATTCATTTTACATCTGGAACATGTGGTTATCATATATTGCCTCAATTCATTTGTGTCAGTTAGACTATTTGGTCTTAAACAGCGGCTAAGTCAAACCAGTGACACGCAACAAGTGGTAACACATTTATATTTGATTATATACCTCAGAACTACGGTCTAGCTATCTAAACGAGAGTGGTAGAAGCTCAAAATTCCGTATAATAATTAATATCGCCAACTTATGCAACTCCCTAAATTCTGTCAGTGCGTCTGACACGTTTGCGGAGGGCAGATTCAATTTATTCCCAGCATTTTTGCATCACCATTACCGGCTTCTGGAGCAAGATGAGGAAGTCCATCAACACCATCATTCTGGTTGCTTCTTAATGGATCAACTCCTCCCTGAGCCATCGCTCGATGGAGATGATGCAGCGACCACCATGAATGCTTATATGTTATATAATTGTTATTTTGCCTGTACTATATAAATATATATGTATCTAAACATATGACAGATTGGGTATTGCACAAACCACCCAATACTGCTCTAATAAAAACTTTAATTGTTAATATTATCATTATTATATCACACAAAAATATGCTTCTGATACAACAGGTTCTTCAAACACTCGGACTTCTATTTTGGAAGTATACTTTCAGGCGCAAATATTTAAAAAAATAGGAATGGACCTTGGCTGCTGACAAAGCTAAGAAGTGGTGATTTTTGGCCATACGTTAGAGATACGGAGCATTTCTTTTTATGCAAGCACATACATGATAATACCGACAGATGGTGAAAGTGATGCTGAAGAAGACTTATCTGTGGATTCTATGAGGACTAGTGTTGATCCGCCAACGTTATAGACTGCAGCCCAACATTCATGCATCATCATTATTACTATTGGAATTTACTATGAATGGGTGGTCTTCTGGTACGACTTTAGTTTACCACCAATTTTAATTTATAGGCTATGACTGGCATTTTACGCTTGAGGGATGAAATTCACACCAACCAGAGGTATTTATGAGCTCAGAAATCAATTTAAAATCTTTTTTTTTTTAATCTTCAATAGGTATCGAACCCACGATCTCTGGCTTGACACTCAAAAGCTTTGCGCATTGAACTATAACCGCCGGCAAAAGTTAAATGAAAAAATATTAAAAAAGGGTTGTGAGAAGTTGGCTTTAATAAAATACAATTTAAACCTCTTCAAATACGAAGAAAACTACGTTACTTTTTAAATAATATGATTACGAGTAAAATAAATAATTTGATTATTGTTTTTACTAATAGAAATACTACAAATTAAAAAAAATTCAAATCGTTACTGAAATACAATCAAGATTAATATACAAATATAGGTACTTATGATTATGTTATAAGATCAAAGCAATAAAGACAAGAAATATAAGGTCCCAATGCTCACCAAACAGACGACGCTAACAAATCATTCCCTTAAAGAAACTCGTGGAGTTCATGTCTGAATCGGGCCTCCCTTACGTGGAATATATCAACATCCAAGGCGATTTGGTTGACCCTTCTGATCTCTCTCCCAAGAGACATAGTTTCCGGCAGGTTAGTGTAACTCTTTAGGACAGTGAACAATCTGTGCCTCCTTATTCTCAGATATTTATCGGGGACATACATATCGATAATGTGCATGATATATCAATTTAAATAATTAAAAACACATAATTCGAAAAATATATTTGAGCAGTTTTTGAGATACCAAAAAATAATGTATTTGGATAATATTCGTAATTGATTGTAATTTTATTATTGTGTTACTTTAATAACATATTGTAATTGTAAAATATATTTTTTACATAATAAACATACGTAAATCATTTTTTTAGTAAAACGGTTACTTAGTAAACTTTTCTTTATCAAATTATATTATTTCATCGTATTATCACGAAATCTGAAGGCAATTTAATCAAGCAGTGATACTTAGCTTATATTTCCCTATACGCACGGGTTCCCATTACCCGACATTATAACAAATTAAATCTGGAATTTATTGAAGAAAATCATTACGAATGGCTGCGGGAAATATTTCTAGGGAACCATAATAAAAGTTCTTATCTATTTTTACTGCGAGCGAGAAAGCCATTTCGGGCAAAACTTTTATTCATTATGTATGAAAAATAGCCATTTCGCAAAAGTTTACCGATTTTATTTTGGTATTAAAATAATGTATGAAAAACATTTTTTTTAATATTTGATAAACACGATCGTTTTGGTTAAATTTTCTTACGCAATTCTGAAGTTTACCGATGTACTATTTTGGTACGTTATTAATTTAAAATAATGTGGATGATTTTTTGTTCAGATAATTTTTTTTTTAAATATTTTAAATAATTAATATATATTTATTTTAATATGGGGTTAAGCTGCTTCTCGAGGCATCTACTATAAAATGCCCATTAATAATACCAGTGGTTAAATTTTCCAAGAAAAGGCAGTCATGGGTTTATAATTTCCTTGAAAACTGAATGTAATAACATAAGTTACAGGTAATTTCTCTTCAAGCCTCCATGTACTCAATAATTTCTCTTCAAGCAATAGGATCTCAAAGTAGATGCTAGGCATGTACGAGGAGATAATATTTAGCTGAATTTCAGTTGAATTTTCAGTTGTGCGAATGCGATTTTCAGTGTTTCATTATGCCGGATGATATTCCGGGGTACATGCTCCTATTCCTCACTCATCCGGAGCCCGCAATGATTAACTGGTGCTTGGGGATCCATAAATAGTGCTCACGTAGCACGGGATCTTATTTGTATGCCCACACACCCCACATGGAATACGGAATTTTCGAATGAGAAGAGCATTTGAATTTCCATCTGTTTTAATGATGTGCATAACGTAATGCTTATATCGGCCAGTGCATATTTAAGTTTATTAATTCATTATTCATATTTTTAAATCAGTGCTTATCTAACTGCTCAAACATAAACGGGGTTGACAACTGGATATGATAAATCAATGCATACTTTAAATTGTTCAAAAATAATTTACACAAACCAAAATAGTGTACAACCTGAACTTATTTATCAATTATATATGCTCTCTCGCTACAACATAAACTTGCCAAAAATGTGCTAAATTTGTTTCTTTTTATGTCAGTATGTAGAGAAGAATGCCAACGGATATTGACACTGATACTGATGTATAAATCTCAAAAATGGATATATGATGCTTACCATGTAACGTATGGATGTTGTGTGTGGATTGTTGATCCGCATTCACAGATTACATACACGCATCATCCATTTATTAAAAATATTCACTATCGTCTTTTGTTATTCACGATACGACTTTCAACTTTACTTTAATAGATATGGTATGACATTATATTTATTTACATACTTTTATCTACATACAGTTTTTTGTCTCTGGTGGAGTCAAGCCCACGAATTTTGGGTTGGTGAGCACTTTATTTAACAATGTCATATTTAACAAAGTCTCAATAAATTGAATTAAATCCGATCGCGGATATTTCAAAGCATATAAGTATAGTCTCGAGCATTCACTCAATTTTGCGCTGAGCTGAAAATTTCAAAAAATTATTTTTATCCAGTCACGGACGTTAGTATTAAACATATATTAATTAATAATATCAATTAGAAACTCAATAATTGAGAATCAATTTAAACGAAAAAAAAACCTCAATCGTAATAGGAAAATGTTTTATAATCAATTACATTAAGCGTATAGCCCTTTACTTTGGAGACTTATGCGAGAAGCTTTATTTCAATAGTGGACGGATAAAGGCTGATCATGGATACTTAATATAATAAATTCGATATGTTCGACCGGTTTGTCTGAAGTGGACTCCTTTTCTTACCCCTTCATTTCTCTTTGTAACTTTAATTAACTTTTCTGTATTTAAATTTAGTTTTGAAAAGCCAATGACGATGGTGACATGTCACCGAAACCGTTTAACTGATTAGGAAATCAAAACTTAGTGTTTTATTACAAAGATATTACTTGTTTTTTATTTAAATTTCAATGTTTGTTTTTTACGTAGCCGCCGCCAAAACAGGCACTTCCGTATCAGTTTCCAATTTGGAGGCTTTACGGCGTGCCGATGATACTGCGAACCGCCGCCAAGGGCTGTAAAATCTATTTACCGGGTTAACTAAGCCGTTGCTCGCGTGAACCGCATCCATCGTCAGTCAATAAAGCCCGCATAAAGGTTAATATGTAATCGATAATCAAACGGTGTAGTGTCTCTCAAGTCCGTGGGATATCGCATAGACGTAGAGTACTTGACTGTCGTTCGAGTAGTGAATTTTTATTAGTTAAATATGCCGTTCTTTACAATCATGAAATAAAAAGTATAATTAAAATTACAAAATAATATTTTATATTAACTATACATACGAACACTCACCATTATATTCTACAACCTAGATTATTATTTTTTTTATTCTAGTTAAGGATTGAATATTTTTCATTATGTTTAGCAGATCATTTAATTTATCCAAGCTGGCGAAAAAACTGACAAAGCTTGCATTGAGGCTTTTATACGTGGCTTTTAAGACCGTGACTTACATTACTCAACGTAATTAATGTTAAATAACGATATGATTAAGTGTTATATGTAATTAATAGAAAATCAAGGAAGATATGCACCTAGTAAGAACCATGTCAGAGAGGCAAGCTTGATGGATCGGTCACATTGTGGAAGAGATAGTTGAAGGAAGAAATTTCAGAGGGTGCCCTAGACGGGAGTATTTGCCGCAAGTGTGTTCGAGAACATGAGTTTGCAGCTCTTATGCTGAGCTTAAGACGATTGCAAAGGAACGAAAAGAGTGGAGATCGAGATGCAAGATTTTGTTGCTCCAAACCAATCCACCAGATCGATACTACGAAGAAGTAAAATACTAAAATATTCTTCATTATATGCCCATTTTCATCGGAATATAGATTTTTAGGTTATATGTACTATGTTTTAGATTTTTATGTTACGACGGTTTCTTAGGTTACGAATTTATGAATAAATGATAAAATTCATAACAACCTGTGCATTTTCCTAAGCTTATAAACTGATTTAAAAAAATAAAAAAATTCACTCATGCAGCGTCTCGGGGATCATACTCCGCAATTTTTGGTATAGTAAGAAATAACATCATCCTCTCTATAAGTATGTTATTTAATTGTGTGGTAGCAGGTTTGACGAGCAGATTTATAATACACAGACTTATTCCGAAGCACATTAACACATATTTTTGATAAAGACTTGGTTTTCCCGATCGATCGTAGCATGGCGTTACTGTCGCCTTGATCGATGGGGACTTCATTCATCAACGAAAATAAGTGACGAAAAATTGTACAGCAAGGTTTTTGGTACCGGTTAGCAAGGGCTATATCATTCTGGTATCAGCACATGATTTACCTCTTAGCAATACCTATCAGCATGTGATTTTATCTTACAGGGGTTCGGCGAATGCTGTATTTGCTATTTTTGGATGACACTCTTTTTCTACTTCATAGAATTTCGTCTCTTCAAAAGATATATCTTGCTCGTTGCCAATTAATTGTGGCTATTCATTATTTGATGTATTAAATTATTTATTTGTTTTCTATCGGGGTTCTTTCAATTGCGATGAAACCTGAAATCGTCTTCGATGCTAAACTTCGACGGTGCTATAAAGCAAAGTTTGTTTGTGAATTTGACCCACTTTGCGACCGCCGCTGATTGAAGGATGGTATGAGCTTTTTCAAGTCGCGAAAGTTCATCGTGTGGCCTTCTTCATGTCGGAGCCTAAGTGTGTTAAGGGAACGCGGATATTGGTAATCAATCGAGTGGCTAAGCAATACAGAAACCGCCAATCTTTCGATCTTTCAGAGCTCGAAAGCTCTCGCGATCTGAGCTTATTTAAACTTTTTGAATTAAGATTTAATTTAAACGAATTTTCTGTTATAGCAAGGGCTTAACATTTTATATTTGTTGACGTCATGTATATGTTATCGTTAGTTAAAAGGTAAGTGTACGAGTGTGTTTATTGCAGAATTTTAATGAGTAGATAGCTGTCTGTCAACTCGAAAATGACTAGTTAACATAGCCGAAAAACGTTCCCAATAAATGAAATCTAGTGCAATAGTTCTAAATAATAATTACCCTTGATATAAAAGTATACATTCATCAATGATTGATTGGAAAAATTGAAAATAATGCTTTTCTTTAACTTTATTTTTCATCATGATATCATGTCAGCTCTTCAACTGGAGCATATGCTATTCATGAACTGTTGCTATAAAGCTCTGTCAGCCAACATAGTATTCGCCTCATCCCATGTAAGATCTGCCTCCCGCAGCTACGCCAAGAATATTTTGAATATATTAACGTATTTGGTGTAATATTGCTTTGGATTCGGTGCTGGTGTGGACGGATACAAAATTTTAGTTGTTTGATTTTGTGACAAAAATGACGTGTTATTTGTGTGTCAACCATGATATACTTATGACATGGTTTTTACTGTCACAATTCCTAACTGATGGCGCTGCGTATTCTGACACCGCTTGTACCGAGTGTGAGGTCTTAGGGACTTATAAACGCAATAAAATGATTTTTGTAATATCCATAAAGGTAAAAATAAAGAATTTGATTTTTAATTTTGTGTAAAGTTCCCGACAGCCTTGTAGGACAGTTTGAGCCTGGGAGCTTGAAGAAAGGGTAGCTATAGTTTATTTAAGATCAATAATATTTAATATTTTTTTTTTTGCCACAGTCTAGAAAAACTAATTTAAAATTGACGATTCAAAGACAGCCCAGATTCAGACGAAAATGATTTTCCAAGATTTTTTGTATTAGGATTAATGGAAAGGATAGATCAAACTTTAGTCCAGTTAAAAATAGTGGTCTTAGCGAATAAAAGGGATTTCTAAATATGTTTGGCGATTAAATCTTCCTCCATTATCATTAAGGTTAATTAAATCGGATAAAGTAAGCCGTACGTATAGTGGACAAAATATACGAGTATACGCGTTTTCAAAGAATATGGGATATTTTTTTATTGAAAAATCGTTGAATTTTAATTGGAATGTTTTACGAAGTTTGAGATCTTTGAGATTGCTTACAATAAAAAGCCAGTAAATATTTTGATTTAGATAATAGGTTTTTATCAAATTCTTGCTGATTACTTACAAAGCAATGTCTATATGTAATGAAGTAGATATTTTTTTCATGATTCTTAAAAAAATACCGCCAGGAAACATAGAAATATTCTGAAAGCGTACAATTTTTATCATATGTACAATTAAGGTACCGTACTTAAATCTTTATTTTCAATTTAATAGGTTCAAAATTTAAAAAAAAAATTTTTTTACGTTATCCAGCTCTAATAGCAATTACTCACGAACAATGAGGTTATCAGCATAATCAAGGAAGATAAGCAACTAGTAAGAACCATCTCAGAGAGGCGAGCCCGATGGATCGGTCACATCATGCGCCACGATGGTCTTCTTCACGACATTGTGGAAGGGATGGTTGAGCGTAGAAACTGTCGAGGACGCCCTAGACGGGAGTATTTGCAGCATGTGTTCGAGGACATAAGTTGTAGCTCTTATGCTGAGCTGAAGAGGATTGCAAAGGATCAAGAGGAGTGGAGATCGAGATGCATGATTTTGTTGCTGCAAACCAATCCACCGGATTGATACTACGAAGATGAATATCACTTAGTTTGCGCGGTTCTCTGTAGATCAGCGAAGTTAAGCAACATCGGGTGCAGACCAAAACATGGATTATCTAATTTTACCACAGGTTTGGTTGAACCGATACTTAAAATCAAATGTTCTAGACCTCGGGAACGTTAAGTTGACTGTCAGATATCCTTAAAAAAATTAATTAATAAATCACCAAAATATACCTCAAATACGACAGTATATTACCAGGTGAAATTTCGGGTGCAGATATGTCTTGGAATGCCATGCATAGTGGTAACTGGACCAATTGAGTGACAACAATTTGCTGTAACCATATATTCTAGATATCAAACAGGTATGGGAATAGTGGGACATTTAAGGCGATCAGATAATTAGCAAGATACTCTCGATGCTTAGATCACTTGCTCATAAGAGGAGGTCGAAACCCAACCAACTATATATATTTTTTATAGGCAGTAACCCATCCAAATTTTGGTTCACATCTAATGTAACTTAACTTCGGTGATCTTACGAGAGACCCGAATAAGGATTGTAATTGACTTATTTATTCTTTATCTTATCAATGTACAAGTAATTTAAGCTATAATAAATAATTTTCTGTTCTTCTGGTTAAATAATTAACATTTGTATACATAGTTATTACAATAGTTGAAATCAGCGATTGTTTCGTATTGAAATAACGCTCCATGCGGCAAATGTACTTGTCTTTTACATTTTCGTAGTAAGTATGAACTCCAGCTGGTAATAATATGCCTTTTTCCCAAGAAATTAATAGCCGTTATTGTTTTTCAATTGCCTAAACCGACCAGTTGGCACGCTCGCTATGCAAAACGAAAATTGTATGCCTTTTTAAATGCACTTTTCGTAATTACCCTGCACTCACAACTTGTATATAGTTTTTCATTACCCATTAAACCTTTTTTTTTGTTTTCATATATTTTTAAGTATTTTTTTAATTGTATCTATATTTTTTTGAATAGCCAAATTCTCTATACACAAGATAAAAAAGAACGGTCTCTGAGTATTTACCTAAATAATTGAAAGTTATTACATTTCTTAATGTTTGCCCTAAATAACTAAAGCTTATTAGGTATTATTATTTATTATTAAATTCAGTTCATTTTAGGTGTAGTACTTTTAGAATATCCAAAATTTAAGTACATTCAATATTTAGCTTAATAGCCATGAATCATATTGAATTTAATTGTGTAATTATTTACTGAGTCGATATTATGCACAAATATTCATGCATAATCCATTCATTAAAAATAGGTATAGACGCCGTGCAGTGAAGACGTCTAAACCGTCGCTCTTGTTTTAAACAATAAATCGCACTTAAAAATAAAACTTATAAACATTCTCTTACACCATCAGAATTGTCATCAAATTCTCTACAAAACGTGCATTATGGTTTATATGCATCTTTAGCGATCGCTCGTTAAACAGCATCGACGCGCAACATCTTTGGCGGAAGATCTCGTGACGTGCCGATGTCGGCCATTTTTTATTTTATTTATATCTCCATGGCAACTCATATGAATCATTTTTCTTGTACGAAATTTTACGCAGAAAAACAATTTGCGTTGTGGTTGATGATAATTTGAAAGATCAGATTTTTTGGACCGAATGTTATCCGGAATAAGCTAACACCCAGCTAACCTCATCAGGTCAAGCTGGTTAGGTCACTCTATTGTCCTGGAGGTAGTAAATGCCCTCCTAAGGCGGATGAACCTTTATGGTCAACGGCATTAGGATGTGGAAATAAAGGGGAAAATACCACATTAAAGGTCTTAAAGACATCCCACGTATCAGCAAAAAAATGATTGCATCTCAAGTAAAATTTTCCGGAGATAAAATAGTCCCCCAATTGGATCTCCTGGTGGGGACTGCTCGAGACAAAACAACCAAGACAAATAAGAAAAACCTTCAGCCAACAAGATATGCCACCTGGAATGTTCGAACATTACTGCAGAACGGCGCCCTAGACGGGAGTATTTGCAGCAAGTATTCGAGGACATGAACTGTAGCGCTTATGCTGAGCTGAAAAGGGTTGCGGAGGACCGAGAGGAATGGAGATCGAGATGCAAGATTCTGTTGCTGCAAACTAATCCACCGGATTGATACTACGAAGAAGAAAAATAGGTGGTGTTAACTGTGAATGTGTTGTGTTAAGGACATGACTTACTTCTATTACCAATATTATATAACAATTGTTTTCTTTTAGAGGTGAGGAATCAGCCCTACATACTTCGAAGGTCATGGATCTTAGTTACCAATTCTTCTTGATTGAAATATATATTTTTACCAACTTCTATAGCTTTTATTAATATATAAAAGAAGCAAAAGGATTTTTTATAATAACTGTATTTCATTTACTCAAATTTTTCAAGCATTATGAAATCACGTAAAACTTAGATATGTCAGCGGGTATAGCTCAATGGTCAAAGCGTTTTCTTTGCAAGCCAAAGGTCGTGGGTTCAATCCCGGCGGAGATTTAAAAAAATAGTTGTAATCGATTTCTAAGCTCACAAAAATACACCCTATTGGTGTGAATTTGATCCTTCACGCGTAAAATTCCAGTCATAGCATACTTATCAAAATTTGTGGTAGACGAAATCGTCCAGTAATGAACACATATTCTTTATGAATTCCTGTAATAGTAAGGAATATGGGTGAATTGTGGGCTGTAGTATATGACGTTGGCAGATCAACACTCTAAATACAGCACTTAGCCATATGTAGAATGGTAAGTGTTATAGAATCCAAAGATGAAACATCAGAATCAACATCCGCATCTGCTGGTATTTTCCTGTATGAGTTTAACTAAAAAAATGTACCTGTAATTAGTATAATGTTTTTTTTTGTGAAAATTCGCTAACAAAAATCAAATACTATTTAACTTAAATACAAGCTCCTTTAAAATATCAATTCAATAGTAAATACATAGAGGTGTTCTCTCCAAAGAACTTAAAGTTCGATTTACTTTTTTCATTAGCTATAAAGGGAATTGACTTTTAGATCGAACTACTTGATTGTTTATTAGTGTAAACATTTATCGGCTTTCAGGAGTGCTTTATTCAACACTGAAATAGTGTAAATACGTTTGTATTGGGGTTCAAATAATTCCGTTTCAGCACAGTAATTGTAAAGGAGGAACTTAGAATATTGAAAGACTGACAATTTGAAGAATTAACCAAGATTAGTATAATTATATTTAATATTTATTTACATACTCATTGACATCAGCATGGTATATAGCCGTTGCTGACTGGTATCGAAAATATCGGAATATAATCTTTCGTCTCTTATTTTCGTTCGCTCATCGGACACGTATATGATGTCATTTTGTAATGCCGTTAGGAGGACTAGTTATATAGTTCGCCACTTGCGGCGCTGGGTGTCACCGACCACGGTGCCCGGTGCGCAGTAAGCTGTGTGCCGACCGCGAGAATGTCGTATTATGGCCGGCCTGGCATGTTATTCCGTGAGGGCCGGATGTTTGTAAAGTTTATAGAAAATATATATATGCTTCTGAAAATTCTGCGTGCCGTTCATCTGCTCCTCATCCTGCCACCACGCAATTTAATAACGAACTTAAAGAGAGGAAGATATTACCATAATTAAAGACTTTTCAATGAAAGACTGGTGAAGCGACGATCGTTAAGTGTGTGTCTAAGCATAGATTAAAGATATCCATAATAAAATTTCATCAATCCTACAAATAATAGGCTGTACTAGTAGTCTCAGTTTTGGACATTACGTATTCATCTACTTCTTCGTATCAGCTACGTCAAATTTTTGAGCCCAAATAACATCGATGGCCTGTGTGTGCTGCCCATCATTAGATTTTGGGATGTGCAGGTAGTTGAGCACATGAGGGAGGATCTTAGGTGTGAGGCAGTCTGCAGGTGTCCACAATCGCACAACAGTGACTCTCCCTGCCTTAACATTCCCCATCGCTCGAGTATATATTTTGTGCTACAAACTCTAGTTCTTAGTCTTTTCAAGGAATTCTAAGTCTGCCAGACAAGGTTCTTGCCAGTTGTAAGGAAATGATATTTTCTGATACGATTATAAGTTATTCTGAAAACTGTAGTCTGTTAGTTTCAGAGCCAGATGGTAGAGGTTGTGTGGATGTCAAAAAGGACTTAACTTGACATCACAAGAATATAAAAAAGTCATATAATTTTTTGCGAAAAATTGTAACCACTTATTATTGAAGATTGTTTCGAAATGCATCTCTTTTAATTTAGAGAAAAAGTGGTTTCGCTAATAATGATAATCACGAAAGCTTTAACTTAACTGTGAATTTTCAATATCATCAATCTATAATTATTATAATTGTTAAAGTATTAAACTGTATCAGTCAATTCCCGAAAATCGAAAAAAAATAATAATAAAAAATCGCTTCAAAATAAAAATAAATAAATTTGGTGATTTTTTTTCTATCTAAAAGCTTTATAACCAAATAAATTGCGGATCATATCGTTAAAAAATGTAAAACAAACCGCGTTATCATATTTTGGCATCATAATCAATTTGTTTGTTCTCTTATTTACGGGATAATCTTGATAATCTTGATTATCCTGATTATGCGGCCGTTATTTTGTAAAATATTATCCGTAATCCGGGATGAGAAATTTATCGAGTTTTATTATTGTGCTTAGACTTTAGAGTCTCGAAGATTTACGTTATTACAATTTGTATTTGGCCACCAAAGATTATTAGTAAATGAGATAATCTACCCTAACGTATTATCTCCAATCTGTATAAGCATGATTGTATTTTACAAAAATTGTAACTGAAAGGTAAACTCATTTTAACATTCAATTTATTAAACAAAAAAGATTTAAAATAAAAGGAAATTTTCAGTATTTTTATATACGTCTATTTAAGTGTTGGCAAGCTCGTTTCATGCTAAGATATAAAGTAAAAAGCTGGTCTCGCTTCCAAAAACTATGTGTATAATATAGATCACGTCGGTATTTAAACCGATAAACAACTTCTTCTTCTATATAAAGGACAAATCCTTTAAAATCACCATTGAGTTGGAGCCCCAAAATACCTTCTAAACTAAATTGACTCAGTTCAAAGAAGAGAAATTCGTTTGATAAACAATTACACTCTTACACCTCAATGGAACATAGGCGTAAGATTGGTTCTCTTAGTTTTTTCTACCGTTATTACCACGGTCGTTGCTCTTCGGAACTTAAAGAACTAATTGCTCCTGCACCCACCCACAAGCGACAAACTCGTCTTATACTTGCCGAACACCCATACACGGTTAATGTGTGTTGACCAAGAACTGGCAGTTGCCAGTTCCCTCTTTAATGCCACTGGTAAGATTTGGAGTACTCTTCCAACATCTGTGTTTCCTCCTTCCTACAATCTGAATCTCTTTTAGAAACAGATAAATAAACACTTGCAATCTCCCCAACCTACACACAAACACGAACACAATACTCGTTTCCCGGATGCAGCGTCCAGGCTCTGTGGGTGAGCGTCATAGAGTGCACTGGTCTTGACCGGCTGTGCTCTCCCGCATGCGATTACATAAAAAAGATAACTTCAATTGTTAATGCAGGTTTGAAATATTCAATAAAAAAGTACTTCTTACCTTGTTTTAACATTGATCAAAATGAGCATTGTTTCTTTTGCTGCAAGACGATGGAACTGATGAATCTTTCATAGATCGCGAAACTGCAGCCTTCCAGCAAGTGGAACAGTGCTCAGTATGATCTATGTTCAAACAAGGTTTAAATTACTTATCCTTTTAATATTAAAATTGATCTTAAAGTTAATGCTTAAAATATAAATAACAGGTTTGACATTGTCCATAAATAATCAATAGTCCATAATATACATAAATATATATTTTGAACTTATTCACTTCATATTCGGAGCATATGGACACCGCATGGGAACATAGATGCTTCTCGGAAATCTCCAGGGCAGAAACCCGCGAACTTGTTAAGACTGCGGCTTTAGTATCAGAGAAATATTTGGGTGTTCAATGATCATTGTTTTTAAGGTCATCAGATGATCAGCAAGACGCTTCCGCAGCCAGGATTTTTTTGTTTTGTCCTTAAGGGGTGACTCAACCCTACCAGGGGCATGTAAAGAGCTGAGATTTTAGAAAGTCAAGCTTGGTCGGGATGCAAACCAACGGCAGCTGAGTAAGAAACAAACGCTTTAACCACTGAACTATGCCACCCAGTCCTGAAAATAATAAATATTCTAAATGTATGTGTTCGTTTATTTTGCTTTGTAGCATACGCTTTATTAAATAATCAGGCCATAAGAAAATATCCTAGAGGGAAATAGAAAAGCTATTTAAATGCTTAAGAAATATCAGGTTAACGAAGGATTTTGGACGAGAATAGCCTGTAAAGAAAATACTGGAATTGGGTCAAGGAAAATGTTCAATTCTTTGAATTGCAAATGCCATTGAGGAAAGAAAATTTATTGGAATGGAACTGTTACACCTTGCGTGAAGTAATGATAAATGTGTGAGATTGCAGAGTTTCTAGCGCAACAGATTGCTTTTAAAGCTTTATAAGCTTACGTGAGTAAATGCAGGTAGAAAATATTTCTATAAATTGCCTTTAGAAAATACAAAACTACTTTGACTTTTTTAATTTTATTATATTTTACATTCTCTTAGGCAGTGTATTAATGAAGTTAAATTGTCTTAATATATTTCAATTCTTTCACCCTTTTTCTGTTTTGTCTTTTAATGATTCTAAAAATGTAAGCTTATTTTATTTATATATTTTTTTCCCTTACAGAAACATTACAAATTTGAACAACTCAATTAATTTCTCAAGAAGAATAAGAATTAGTCAAAAAATAAATCAATATATACAAATATAGGTACTTAAATATAAATACTAAAAGCAAAGTAATAAAGACAAACAACAGAAGGAGTCCCAATGCACATCAAACAGACGACACCAACAAATTATTTGTCCAAAGAAACTCGTGGAGTTCATGTTTAAATTGGGCCTCCCTTGAAATATATCAACATCCGAGGCGATTTGGTTAAACAGTTTTATCCCTCTCCCAAGAGTCATAGTCTCTGGTAGGTTAGTGTTACTCTTTGGGAGAGCGAACAATCTGTGCCTTCTTATTCTCAGATATTTATCGGGGACACACAAACCGATTCCCGAACACGCCTCGCAACAGCCGGAAGAAATGCATACTTAAGCACACTTCCCTTCTTGTACAATATATAAACTAATATCAAATTAAATTAATCTAAATTCTTACATTTTCTGTACAATGTTTTATATTTCAAACCATTAATTGTTTCCAATTTATAATTGTTTCATCATTACAACATACGAACACGTCTTAAATTAAGTAACTTTCTTATCACATGTACACATCACTTTTCCCTTACTTTATAGCCTCTTAGATAGTCAAATAGACAATTGCAAGTAATTTTTCGACGAACCCAAACTACTTTATCGTAAATGAGATTGTAGGATTTTTAATAAAAAACTAAAAAACATTGGAATACTACAAAAAATAATCAATATGACAAATAAAAAAAAATATTAATAATTATTTGATAAAATTATATAGTAAAAGTATGTTGACAGTGAAAAATAATATTAACAAATCAAATGAAAAAATAACATGTAGTTATAATGACTGAATGGCTTAATCGAATAAAAATGTCTGGCGAAGTAAACTTAATAACGTGAAATAATATTTAATCTTAATTAATATCCACAGCGTATGTATGAGAGATTAAGAAAGTAGGCTTGCGAGTCCAATTTCTCTTTCTTGGGTGAAAGAATAGGTCATAACTAGCCCACACAAGTAATAATTAATGTTCTTTTCAGGCAATGAATGAACTCCTAAGATCCGGAAGCCACTCCCCTTTCCGCCCAGTGCCGCTACATTGCCTGAATTTCAGGCAGTCACATGAAACTTCAGGCTTCTGCACTGAAAAAAGAGCATTATTACATTTATAAAAAACGTATGACGGCAAAAAAATATATACTCGTTGTACACAAACAAACGGAATTAATTATGAGAATTATTTTACTTCACAGGTGCGTGAAAATGTTGTTCACTACTTCTTTCGTATATATTGCGTTGTATAGTTTTGATTATCATTGTATATCAATATATGCTATTTCGGTAATTTTTTTCATAATTTTTAAAAAATCTGCATATCTTCAAGAGACGGATTATTTGCAAAACTTGCAAATTTCAGACCCATCAAGACAAATAATAAAACATATTCGTTCTGATGGCCATATTTCCCAATAGTTTCGATCAGTTGAATTCTAATGCATTCTCATGCGTTTTAATTACAAAATAAAATATTAATTGACAATATTTCCACTTCGTTTGTTCAACATTGAGCTTCATTTTATTTATTTTATGCTGGAAATATAGATGTCGTAAAGAATCGTTCTCCATTAACTTTAAAAAGCAATAATTCATTAAGTGTGAATGTATACTATTTTTTTATCAATTAATATCGATTAAACTTGTTCTTTCATGAAAAAAGATTTGCTTGAAAAATCAATCAAATACATTGATTTTTGCTGTCACTATATTATCGTTATTATATTTCAAACATTTTTTTTTCATTCATGTATTTATAAAATAAAAATCTATGTGCATATTACCAAGGCTCTATAGTGAGTGAAATCTGGTAAGTAACTCGACACTACCGAGAATTTGACCATTTATAACAAAATGTGTACAAAATTTTATTGCTTTTTATTATAAATCTCACAAAACGATTGCTTATTTTTCGTCAAATATTTCAAAAAAAAAAAGAAAAACCACTTAGTAGATTATATTTAAAATGTACGTAATTACCGTATGAAAAAAATACCTTTCTTTTATCAATTAAGAACTACATAAAGAATATATTTTTTTAAATATAAATCATTGATTAGATATAAACTATAAACATGAAATTTATAATAATTTTAAATAAATTAAAAAAAAAATTAAAAATATTTAGTGTATTCACATTTATGCATTTTTTATTTTTTTTTACACCTTTCGGCCTCCCTGGAGACCATCTTCAATAATTATTTTTTCAAAATGAATTTTTGAATTTAAATAAATTTAAAATTATAATTATGCAGTTTAGTATTGTTAGTTGATAACCTTAATTTTAATGAAAATTATTCTTAAAAAATAGAGAGAGAGACTGTTTTTCGGTCCTTTGGACAGTATTTCTAGCTGACAACTTGTAAAAAGGCTAATTATTGAATATTAATGTTAACTTTCTTTAACACAAACTATGGATAGAACGAGCAAAAATTAATAGTGGAACGTTTGTAACTACTGCGACAGTCCATTGCCTTTCTTAGGTGCGACGCCGTAACCGCGGCTCTACGGCGTAGCCCCTGCCACCAGGTAGCAGAGATGTCTCTAATTGAAATGCCGAACCCGCGAGATCAAAGGCTTTGTTTTGCACCGAGAAAATGGTGCCACTCGAGCCTTGCCCGGCCAGCGACTAATGAGCGGCGGATGCGACTGCCAGTTACCCGGCGCTGCCTAGCCCGGTACCAGCGGTAAAGTCGCTTCTCGGAAGCGCTGCTCTCGTTTCAGGCACCTTTCAGGAATGCTCCACGAGACTCTTGTAAACAACGCAACTTTTCAGGCTAAAAATATATCAAGTCGAGAATTAAATATCTTGCTCTCTCTCTGTGTGTTTGACGCACAAAGTGATAAAGTCATAGTACAAGGCGGCGTTCATTAGTGAAGATCTTTTGAATAGTAATATGCGTGACAAGAGATTCGAAGCGTTTGAGATATGAACGCAATTATATGAGATGTGCTTTTCGTATGATGTATGACAGAAAAATATGTACTTATATGAGTACGTTTACTGAGTAATTTAGTGAAACTGTAAAGAAGAAATAATATTTATTTTTTAATTCATCGCCTTAATATTTGATATGAATGCGAGATTGAAAACGTTCAATTCAACTTATTAATTTGAGTTAAACTTAAAAATAAACTTTTACAGAATGAAGCTTTTAAAAGACTTCATGTTATATGAAAACTAAATTGTGTCTATAAAAAAATAGGAGATTATAAAATAATGTAGAATTAATAAGATTAATCTCTTATATTTAAAATATTTTAATCTTAAATACGTCTAATAATAAGAACATTTTAAGATTTATATAATATTTGACGTTAAAAAAATTTTTCTTAATTTTTTTACAAAAGAACGTTTCAAATTTAGGCCTTTCAAATTTTCATGAACTATCGATAAACTTAATCTCTCAGACATATCAAGAGTTGTAATTCACCGTCTTGCATTAATTAATGACTTAATTGTGTCTTGATAAGCTCCAAATAATCTTCTAGAACGTGATGTATCGTTAATATCAAAATTTCCGCATCAAATTTTTGTATGCCAGTTTTTGTACAAACTTTTTGTCAATAAATGTTCTCTTAAATATATTTTTGCTTAAATACAAATTACTTTTTTGATTGCAAAAAATTAAAAACCCAAATTTTGCTTTTTTCATCTTCTATGTAAGATAGGGTACACTCTGAATACAACTTTTAGTTAAAATATGAATCTATACATATACAATGTGGTATTTGTTGGTACAATTTCATCTTTTAGACGATTAGGTTTGCTTCTAATAATAATATTGACGAATGCGTATTTGTAGTCAAATATTATCAATTCTATGGTATTGTGTGTAAATTTTAATTGACGTTAAAGTGATTCGCATACGAAAATTTGTTGAATGAAATTTTAATGCTTAACGCTAATATTTGTATGAAGCGTTGTTTGATATATGCTTTATCAGTTATTTTCAAAGATAAATGTTCGGCTGATTTTGAATCTTTGCAGTAAATGACCTGTGACATTGAATTCAACTATTGTATATTGCAAATGTAGATAAAGTGACAAAAGCTTGAATATCACGTTAATTCTCTCGCTGATTATTACTAAAAATATCATCATCAGCCTGTATCCGTCTACTGTTGAACGAAAGCCTCCCGAATGAGTCTCCATCCTCTTCGATTCTCTTCGATCCTCCGCCTTCTGCATCCAGGTCACTCTCGCTTTTCTCCTTATGTCGTCATTTCATCTTGCAGGAGGTCAGTCAATGCTTCGTTTGCCAGTTCTCGGTCGCAATTTCAACACTTTTTTTGCCCATAGACCATCGTCTCTAAAATAAGTTTGTTCTACCCATTGGCACTTGAGTTTGCCTATTCGTTGGTTCTTTTTTGGATATCTTCGTTTTGGATTCATTAGCGACACTCCGAGCATGGATCTCTCCATAGCACGCTGGTTTATCTTTCTTTATGGGTAAGACTTGCTGTTAGATTCCACGTCTCTGCGCCATAAGTATATACAGGGAGGATGCTTTGGTTATTCACATTGCTTTTAGACATTGCGGAAGTTTTCCAATTTCTCAAAAACTTACTTTAATTAAATATAAATAATAATCCATTAATTATTATAATTGCATGGCGTTATTTCTCAATGATATGAATACTAGTATTAAAGATTTACATTACGGAATGAAGGTATTACATGACGAGGAGTGAACTCGGCGTGTTATAACATCATCAGAGAGCCTTAACGCTCACATTGCTTCATTTTGGAAAATATTCAACTGAATTTTCAAAAGTAGAAACGTTTTCTGAGCCGCAATAGCAAGATTAAGCTCCTTGCGCTTACAACAAAGACGTAACCAAAAAATATTAATATTTATTAAAGAAAAGTATTATATCTTACAGTTTTCTAGAATAGTTTTCTATGCTGTAAAAATAATGTTTCATTATAAATAAATATATAAAACTTCACATTACATTTCCATTAAATAAAAAAAACATAACATTAAAAAACTGATTTTCATTGTTAAATTAATGAAAAGTCTTTCACGTTTTTATTTTATTATCATACTATATTTTAAAAATCTTTTCCTTAATTTCTATCTACATTATTTATCTTTTTTAGCACGCCCACAACGTTTATGCACGTAAATAACTGAGGAAGGTCTCATTGAAAACGATGTCGTGATTTTCGAGTTTGTAAATAAACAGTGCACAGAGTAAATTATTTGAAATCAAGGTAACAAGTATTGGAATATACAATGATTTATTTTTATCTTTGTTTCATTAGTACCGCATCATTTAAGAAATACATTTTTTTTTTATTACATTAAAAGTACTTTAAGCATAGCTCGTACATCCATTCAATTGGCAATTAATAGTTGACTGTACAGAGTATATGCAAAAAAATGGTCTCAAAGATCACAAAGATCTTATAATACCACTTACAATGAAGACGGTTCATAAATGAATGCTGAATACGCCAATGCTCGCAAGAATACGCCAATGCTCACACTCTCTTCCCATATGTGTGTTTGACAAACACAACCCAGCGTAGAACATCTTTCCGGGGTTTTCTTTCAGCATCCGAAAGGCCTGGAGGCTGTGCGGGCTAAGGAATAAGCTGCGCGGGCCAAGAAAATTACACGGAGAAATTGTGGCCCGAGAAATATGCTACGCGAGCCTGGAAAACTGTGGATGATGTTAGTTTAGAAATTGGTAAAATCCAAAAGCAAAGTCAGTTTTATGCAATTTTTTTGACAAGTTTTATCCTCTATGTTAGATTTACGATGTTTTGCTCGCTTAAGCAAACTCTTTTAGTTCTTTCCATATCCGATTATCATCTGGAACATATGTTCACTGCGAATTACAGCCGCTCAGTACTGTCAATGCCCATTATTTATTGCCTGATCCTCAGACACCTTTGTCCACATATATTGTTTCCCACAACCTCCTATGCAGAAAACTTAAGGCTTAGACCACTTTAGTATCTGATGCATATCTTGGATAATTTGTTAATCTGTTTTTTTTAAATATATTTTTTAAGTTATATCACATTTGTTAATTCCACGATTTCTTATATTTTTATAATGATGGCTAGGACAAGAGAAAACTAATAGATGAATTAAAAAAATCTAAAGCTTGGCTATCACGCATTGTTATTTTCATTAGAACTAACTTGGTCGTTATCACGGGAAGTCTACCAAAAAATTAATAAATAAAATTTACTGAGGGTATTTAAGAGGGAGCAAACAGTTTTTTTTGTAGTTTTTATCATATTTGCATATGTCTTCCATTGTGATTCTTGGTTATTTGCTCTGACTTCTTATTTCTGTCTGCCTTTTTAGATAATGTTTTTTTTTAATATATTAAATTAAAATGAAGTAGTTTAAGGATTCCAGAATATGTTATGCCAATTTATTTATTGATTTTTTAAATATATTCATTCGTTTAAATTTTTCAGTAAATTAAATCATGTTCATGAAATTTGAATAAATATAGTTTTGCGGATCAGAACTTTCTAATTCTGAACACTGGATAGTTAATGCAGCGTTTCAGCTGACCATTGAAGGACCGGATTTCGTTCGTATAACACACACTAGATTTGATAGCAGCTTTCATTTCCGGATAAAGAGTGATAAATAACCTGCTGAAAATGAATGTTCTTATCAATAATTAAAACGCTTATAGCAATATTTTTAATCTAATTTAGTTTAATCTTGAGAAAATATCCATATTTATTTTAAAACAGATTAAAGATGGCTTTTCTTCTTCCTGCCATAAAATCAACTCAGGAGTTCCACAGGGCTCTGTGCTGTCGCCCACTCTTTTCCTTCTGCATGTGAATGATTTGCTTCAATGCGCAAACATTCACCGTTATGCCGACGACAGCACTGTCCATGAGAGTATAATCTTCCATAAGCCTCCGAAACATTCGGAACTATCTGCTGCTAGGGAATCTCTGGTGGAGAAGATGAACATGTCTATTGAAAGGGTTTCACGATGGGGCGACCTCAACCTCGTCAGTTTCAACATTTCAAAAACCCAATCATGTACTTTCTCCACCAAGAAGACTGCTATGAGTCCTGTATTTTTCAACGGTTGTTTTCTTCCGAAAGCAAGCTCCATCAACATGCTTGGATTATCAATATCGAATAATGTCAAATATTACGAGTCAATTAAGTGTAAAGTCATATTTCACAGACCTTTGATCCTATTTCCATTGGAGGAACAGAAATAGAGCTTGTAAACGACTATACCTATCTGGGACAAGTAATACAACTAGGGTGAAATAACTTCTCAAAAGAAATTGACAGGCGCATACAACTGGGATGGGCAGCATTTGGAAAACTAAAGTACATTTTTAAAACTAAGGCGTTTAACCAATGCGTCCTCCCTGTATTAACTTATGGCGCAGAGACGTGGAATCTGACAGCAAGTCACCCAGCGTGCTAGATCCATGCTCGGAGTGTCGCTGAAAGATAGAATCCGAAACGAGGAAATACGCAGAAGAACTGCTAATGGGCAGGTCATATCTGTCGAAGAGACGACGGTCGATGGGGAAGAAAAGTATTGGAATGGCGCCCAAGAACTGGCAAACGAAGCATTGGCCGACCCCCTACAAGATGGACTGACGATATAAGAAGAATAGCGGGAGTGACCTGGATGCGGAAGGCGGAGGATCGAAGAGGATGGAGACTCATGCGGGAGGCCTACGTTCAACAGTGGACGGACACAGGCTGATGATGATGATGAAGTGTAAAGCCGGTCTCGCTTCCAAAAAACTAGGTTTATTATATAGATCACGTCGGTATTTCAACGATAAACAACTTCTTCTTCTATATAAAGGACAAATCCGACCTATCCTTGAATACGGCAGTCACCTTTGGATTGGAGCCCCAAAATACCTTCTAAACTTAATTGATTCAGTTGAAAGAAGAGCAATTCGTTTGATAAACAATGACACCATTACGTCTAATCTACAATCAATGGAACAGAGACGTAACATTGGTTCTCTTAGTCTTTGTACCGTTATTACCACGGTCGCTGCTCTTCGGAACTTAAAGAACTAATTCCTCCTGCACCCACTCACAGCCGACAAACTCGTCTTTCACTTGCCGAACATCCATACACGGTTAATATATGTCGACCAAGAACTGGCAGCTTCCAAAGTTCCTTCCTTAATGCCACCGGTAAACTATGGAATGCTCTTCCAGCGTCTGTGTTTCCTCCTTCCTACAATCTGGATCTCTTCAAGAAACAGATAAATATACAGTTGCAATCTCCCCAATCCACACACAAACACAAACACAACACACGTTTCCCGCATGCAGCGTCCGGCCTCCCTGGCTGAGCGTCATAGAGTGCACTGGTCTTGACCGGTTGTGCTCTCCTGCATGCGTCTACATAAAAAAAAATTGATTTGATAGTAGTACGCTTCAAAATACAATATTGTTGAATGAATGAACTCATTTATTTACGTTTATAATTAATACATTAAGCAAAATAAAGTCATTAGATTTATTAAATTTATTACATCTTTTTCTTTAAAAAACAATGAACTTGAATATATGTTAATAGATTGAACTATTTTAACAAATCAAATGTTCTCATAATGAAGTCATTGTAATAATAAAAATTCTAACATGTTTTGCTTTACATAAAAAATAAGCTTCAATAAGCATATTTGTGAATGGATTTATCCATTATTCACGTTTAATACGTTAATATGAAGTTATTAGATAAATTTACTTGCCCCACATGTTTTGCTTTAGATGAGTTTTTGTCAATATGAAATAAAATTCAGGCATACAACTAAAAAGAAATGCAGCCGTAAAGAGGATTTTGATTACATGTGCCTACGTAGATATATTTTGTATGCACTACGTAGGAAACATAAACTATAAGCCTCTCTTATTTAAGTTTTCAATCTGCGTGCTAGAAATTTCTTTTAAACTATACATAAAATGTAATTTTTGCGGCTTTTTTTAGATGAAATGATGAATAAAGCAGGAATAAGAAAATAATGCTGACTTACATCATGGAAATTTACATAATTTAAAAAAAAACATTATTTAAAATAAATATATTATGTAGCAAGATATTTTGAACCTACCACATTTAAGCAGTATTCGTATATTGTAGTGAAATAAATGTCAACTTTTCAAAATCTCTATCGTATACTATTCAGAGGCAAACAAAGGCTCCACTAGGCTCTCGAAACCTCACAGACCGGACAAACTTTCAGCCAACTGAAAATTTCATTTTTCTGCTTTCAGCAAGTTGCTGCTAAGCTTTTATGAAGTACAATTAATTTTAAAATGCATCTGTAGTATTCATGAGCTGCCTAGTTAAGTCTTTAAAGCTTTTTAAATGAAGTTAATTAAAATTATATATCATTCACAATTAAATTATATGCTTACATAAAACTCAAAAAAACCAAAAGCAGTAAAGTATTATTGAAAAATATATATTTAAAACGTCATTCAGTATTCTTGAACGACTTATTTTAAGATTGACAACACAACACAAAAGTATTCAGTATAAAAAAATAAGCATTTTGAATTTATCTCAATTAAGGTTTGGTAAGCTATCCCTTCAATCAAATAATTGGTGATAATTTTATAATTATGTGACATTTTTTGTCAAAAGTCCGGTTATAAAACGTAGTTTTGTAATAAAAACAGAATGAGTATATGTAAAACATTAGAGTCTGTCAATTTAAAATAGTTTTTGCACAACTGGGTTGAGCTTATGAAATTTATATAAGGCTTTCGGTAAGCTCTGCTACCTTTCGGTTAAATTTAAAAGCTTTCCATTTTCTACGCTAAGTGAAAATTTACAATATATCATATGAGACCTTTTAACATATTTACTGAATGAAAAAATGTGTACATTTTTTTATTTTTAATGAATGAAAAATGTATAAAAGCCCAGATTTGATGTTGTGGCTTTTGGCTCAAAACTTTTTATCTTGTAATGATTGAAAAAGTTCATCGTGTCAACCCATAAGCCACAACATTAAATAAAGTATTTTTCCTATTTATATATTTTTTTCAAAATGCAATGCGGAAGACTTTGAAGCATAATGATTATTTTACTCTCGTTTACTTTTATGATCGTGGTCGATGTGTAGATGCTAGATGCCATCTTAAGATTTAAATTTAAACGTATTTGAAAAAAAAAAGCTTATGTCGCAATATAAATTTATTTTTACTAACGTTCTTTAACACATGAAATACATTTAGGTAAAATATAAAACCTTTTTTTTTTAAAATACGTCAATTAAGAATTAATGGTGGTTATTCAAAATTGAGCAAATAGCGCAATCTTAATTTTATGTAGACAAATTATTGAACTGGGCATTTTTTTATTCATTTTATCGAACACTTATATATTTCAATTAAAAATAAATAAAAATAAATAACTATAGTAAAAAAAGGAAAAATCTATAAAAATTTTGGTATTAATAAGTTGTACATATAACTAAAAATGAAAATTTTATTACAGTCTTAACACGGTTGTTTTAAAGTGTTATTGAATTTATCCTGTTATATTGTTGTAAGAAATTATATAATTTTGAAATTTAATTTTTGAGTATTAGTATTATATATATAGTATATATTATAAGCTGAATGCTGAGTTTTTTTATCGTTGTAATTTTTAAATTTGATGTAACCTATATAAAAGCAAAAATCCTTTTGAATAAACAAATAAGATTTTTTTATTCCAACATTGAAACAATTAAAGTTTATTAATGCATTGAATACTCAGAAAGTAGTAAGACCAACGTGTTATTTTCATGCATTTAATTAATACTGTAATTACGAGCCTACAAACGATAATGACTATGATTATGAAAGGTCCTAATTGCGTCCCTTGCTCTTCAAAGGATGCAGTAATCTTCGTTACCCTAAGTGGGTCACACATTTCAAATCCATTAAACGAACTATTTTTGACGAATATGAAAATTACTTACGCGTTATAACGGTGAAAAATCATTTTATTGGGAAATAAAATACCAAATTCAAATTAAAAAGTTTAGATAAAAACAATGACAAGAGTTCTTTTTAAAATTAAACGCATATTTAAAGAACATTTTTTGTTAAAAAGAGGAATTAATTCAATGAAATTTCAGAGAAATTCCTCGTTTATAGAGAAATTTAAATGTGATTTCGTTGCTCAGAAATAGTTAATGTTCCTAATGTCTTAAATTAGTATTTTCTAATATTTTATGTAATATAATAGGTAAATAACTGACGTCCATCGCTAACTAGATATGAAAGTTATCTTAATATTAAGATATCAGCGGCTTACTGGAGATATTTATTTTATTTATGAAAAAACAAAACTTTTGAAATTTGTGTACTTTTTAATACAAGTTTTAGTAATAAATATCAAGTCATAGAAATTGAAGAAAAACGTTATTGCATATTTGTAAGCTTAACTAGATATTATTATTTTATAGTATTTTTTTGTATTGAATTAAAACATTATATAATATTATATTTAGTAAAAAGTGATATTTTGTACATTAAAATACCAAATATATATAAATATAGTATTAAAGTTTACTTCATGTACATGATATTGGTGTATAAAATGTTTATATTACATGAAATAATTTGTAAATACTCAATTGCTCATTCTTCTTTCTATTGTCTTACCTTTTAAACTGTCTTACTTGTGTAGAAGCTGTTGATATTATTCGTTTTATGTTACATCACATTTAAAACTTTTTAAGAGATCAAACACCAAATATCTTGCAAGAATTTTTGTTTATGATTTGGTATTGATTCAAAAGATTACTCCTTTTTTATCCTACCGTTTGTAACCTACTAGGCTCCAAAATTATTTTAAAATGTATGTCAATTGCCACTATAAAACACATAAAATAACTATCCAGTACTCTGTACGTGTAGAAGCAAGTCACCCATATAACTATTTAGAGCTTTCCTTCAGACGTTAGAATGATTTGGCATTCGGTCATAAAAGTTTATTTCTACGGGAGAGCCTTCTTGTTATCTTCCAAGTCCAGACCCCGAAAGTCTTCGGATATTACGAGTATGTAAAATTTCAAGAGAAACTTACGTAAAACGGGATTATGTGCCAAGCGAAATTGCTTAATATCTTTTGAAAGGGGCCCTGAAAAAAATGGGTTAAAACAAAACTTAAAAAAAAAAAACTATATGGTTTATTGCCAATTTGTAACACTGAGATAATTTATCATTCTCGTATACAGTTGCTAATATAAGCAACTTACTAAAAAACAGTGTTTAATTATAATTATTATTAAGACATAAAGTATTCTTCACATGCAAAAATGTTAGGGGTCTAATGAGTATTTGTTATCTTGTATAATTTGACATAAATATAACAAAATTAAACGGTTAAAGTGATTTAATTTGTAGTGAGCCATTTTCGCTATGAAAATCATAATAAATGATCAAATTAGAATATTTGCGTTGTTTTTCTTCCTATAAATATTTTCACGTAGGTTTTTTTTTATTAAAGCACATATAGGAGAATACAGATGGTGAAAGTGATGTTGAAGTCTCATCTGTGGATTTTATGACGCTATCCATGTTACATATGGTTAAGCGCTGCATGTGGAGTGTTGATCTGCCAACGTCATAGACTACAGCCCGAGATTCACTCATCATCCTTATTATTACAGGAATTTACTTTCGTCTACCACCAATTTTGATTAATATGCTATGACTGACATTTATGGGTGACGGATCAAATTCATAACCACGGGGGGTACTTAAGAGCCCAGAAATGTTTTTTTTTTGCTTTTAATCTTCCTCAGGTATCGAACCCACGATCTTTGGCTAGCCAAGCAAACTCTTTGAACATTGAGCTATACCTGCCGGCATAATCAATATATAAAATATCAAAGTCAAATAAGATGTTGTGGTTCTCCTTTCAATATCACGTTGCTAACCAGTGAAAACCAATTAATGAAAAATACTTTCTTACATAGTATTGAAATAATTTAACGAGAGCGGGAGATAAAAAACACAAATCCTTTGTAGGTCTTCAAATGCGGAGATAAAATAATTATCCTATTAAGTAAATCGTGTCAACAAACAATTAATGAATTGTATTTATGATCCAAATAGATAATGGTAACAGAATAGAAAGGCGTATAGTTAGTCAAATAATTTAAAGAAACAATAAAGGAATCACATTTTCCTGAATATCCCTTATCAATATTTAAATTTTTTCAATTTTGTCTTATAAACTTTCACCGAGTTACCTTAAAGAATACATACTCGAATATGGCTTATGACTTAAATTCAAGTAAATAGCACGTAAGTTGAATTAGAAAGCTCCGCCGTGTTAGAGAAGTAAAGCTTCTTTCATCGGTATTGAATGCTTCGTGAGCTTTCCGTTTGACTGACTGACATGTCTGAATAATAATATGCCTCCAAATATTCCAGCTGCTATTCAGACACAACGTCATGGTATTCATCCGTCACGAGTGCTGTATTTTTCTTATGCCACATTCACTAGTTTGGTGCATATGAGAAGCCCTTGCTGACTAGTACTGAAGACCTCGATATACAATCTTTCGTCTCTTATTTCTGTTCGCTTGTCGTTCATGTATGTGTCGCAATATTGTCATTTTGGACAAGTCTGGTCACGGGTGTGACGTTAGTTATAAAGATCGTCACTTGTGGGGCTTGGTGTCACTGACCATGATGCCCGGTGCCCAGTCAGCTGTGCCAATGGCGGCGAGGACATATTATGGTTGGCTGAGCCTGAATGCTGTGACTAGGTCTGGGCCAGAAGTTTGTAAAGTTATCGAAATATATATGTCAATGTGCTTCAGAAAAAGTCTTTGTGTTGTTAATCTGCTCCTCATCCTGCCACCGCGTGACTGAATAACAACCTTTTAAGGTCTTTTAAGGTCTAATTTGTTAGAGAGAAGGATGTTAGGCTTAAATAATCGACTAACGTCTGCCTCTGCCAGCCACAAATAGAAATACCATCACAATTTTCATACTTTTTATTATATTCCATGCATTTTTTGAAATACGACTGTTACTTATATTACTCTTTCCATTCGTAATAA
The DNA here is from genome assembly GCA_022606575.1 of Glossosoma conforme. Taxonomy (NCBI): domain Eukaryota; kingdom Metazoa; phylum Arthropoda; class Insecta; order Trichoptera; family Glossosomatidae; genus Glossosoma; species Glossosoma conforme. The sequence continues at coordinate 593,726 of JAGTXR010000058.1, read as the reverse complement.
AAGGTACCAAGTAAGAACCATTTCAGAGAGGCAAGCCCGATCGGTCACACCATACGTCTTCTTCACGATATTGTGGAAAGGATGGTTGAGGGTACAAACTGCAGAGGGCGCCCTACACGGGAATATTTGGAGCAAATGTTCAAGGAGAATGGTTTGCAACTAATATGCTGAACTAAAGAGGGTTGCAGCAGATCAAGAAGAGCGCAGATCGAGATTTAAGATTTTAATGCTGCAAACCAACCCAACGGATTGATACAACTACGAAGAAGATTATATTCTTAAATGTTTCTCAGAGCCCTAGAAATCGGTATTAAATGATAAACTTGTTATTTAAGATATGTTTTATTTATTCATAGTATAGGAGATATGCATTGCAAATAATATTTTATTTTGCCTTGTAGACGACAGCTTCCAGTTCCGCTGACGATCCGCTCTACGGGCGTGTATCGGTTTTCCGCTCTTCACTAGACCATCTTCTCCCAGTTACTTGTAAGGTAACTAGTTACGCCATCAATCTGAAGTGGGCGGACAGCCTCATTTCTCCAGGTTTCAGGCAGCCGGCGCGGCTTTACAGGAGGGTGGGAGGTAGAAATGAAACGCAAGAGATTCAAGTCTAAACTGATTTATTTAACGTTCAAGTCGGTGCTTTTATACATTAATTTTCTGGTACCTACTTTTGCGGCCGTGGGAATAGTTTCGGTCGCACGGGTCTGTATTCCTTTCTTAGGGTTTTATTACTATACGAAACGTTCCCGGAGATAGTAATCCTAGCCATAAACATCGGTTTATGTTTTTATGGCTAAAACTGAAACGTATCCTAGGTCCGTTCGCACGCTTTACTAAACAAAGGAACACTTTCTGAATATTTAATATTTATGACATCTTCCCGAGAATAGACGCATCTCACGCTGGCCAACAAAGGGCGACGTTTTTGGCTTATTTAATATTTATGGCATCTTCCCGAGAATCGGTCGGGGCTCACGGACTGTTTCTTTATTGAAGGTCCGCCCGATAATACTCATGGGATGCAAAGTATAATAAACCATCGAATTCCTATATCATTACAAATAACACATAACTATCAACAGCTGTCGTTTTCAGCGTGAGACGTACGTAACACTCCCACCGTGCAGTCTCTGCTGTACTTTGCCTCGGACGTCTCGACTCGTTCTGTGTTGAAAACCGCCAGCTTCGCCGCTGGCCGCGTATAAGTCCCTGTTGCGGTCTTTATCTGAACCACGCGAACCTGCCCGTCGGCTGCTGGAGTCGCTCGCGTTACTCGTCCCCGTGGCCATGTGTTGCGCGGCAACTTCGGATCCGCAACGAGTACCAGGTCTCCTTCCTGAATCGGCTCCGTCGGGGTCCTCCACTTCGGGCGCCGCGCCAACGTTGGTAAGTACTCCCGTACCCACCGACGCCAGAAAGCATCTGCCATCTGTTGTGACGCCCGCCATTGTTTCTTGAGACACATCTTCTCCTCCTCCGTGTCGTACTGTACCAGGGTCGTCATGCCACCAGCTGATCCTGTGTAGTCTCTGCTGTGCACCGCACCGGATGTCCCACGTGAATGTCGGCGCGAATGCCCGCATGCGCCCGCCGGGCGGTGGCGGCTCCCCCCGTAGCAGAACCTTCATCTCGTCGCCGGAGGCGCGCCTCTGGGAAGAACGCACACGTATCGCCTCGTCGTCGACGATCTTCTCTGCCCGGAGCTCACACTCTCCTTCGGGCTTCAGGCGTTGGGGATTCTGGCAGCGATCGACAAATCCCGTAGTCCGAGCGGTTGTCCTTGGCGGTCTCGTCCTCGATGAAAACCGCGGCACGCTCGGCGGTCCCTCCGTTACGCTGCAGTGCCCCACGAAGTGTCCAGCTTCATCGCCGCCTTTCGGTTGAGCGCACGTGCCGAACGCAACGTGGCCCAGCGGCGTATCACTCACAATTACGCCATCACGCCGGAATTGCGCAATCCTTCGCGGCACTATTAGCTCGGCACTGTCTGAGACCTATGATAATTTCAGGCCTCACTTTCACACTGGTGACACAATTGTCGTTTAAACTGTCCTTTAAGTCAATCCACCTCCATTGGAGGTAGCCGGAAGCTTCGACGCCATCTCCGCGAGCAGCGCCGTCGAGACGAGATGCTGCGCGCCGTAACTCTCGAGTGACGGCACGGTATTTCTGATTAGAGTTGTGTAATCTACAACAGCAATCACACTTCTATCCGGGAGCTGCGGGACCCTGCTCACCCGATTAGTCAGCATGTTGACGATGACTCGAGGATTCCCGAACTCTTTGTCCAGGATCTGCATCACTTCCGGAACGTTTTCCGGATCTGACAGCATCTCGCTCACCATGTCAAAGGCTCGTCCGCTCAAGGCCTTTTGTAGCCGGAGTCCATTTTCGACATTTTTCAGCTTGCACAATTTCGTCGATTGGATGAATTGTGTTTCAAAATTGCGCCACTCTAGCGGTTCCCCGAGAAGGGTGGTAGGTCTTGGACCCCTGTCCGCCTTGCCATCATCGACTGTATTTCGGCATCATCCAGCGTCCTAGGCTTCTGCATGTCTCTCAACCATTCGTGAGTATGACGGTCGAGGTCGGCAGCCATTCCCCTCGATGCCGAGTTCTCGTACGCCGCGAATTCATCTCGATAGACGCCCGCGTCCCACTCGTGGGCTCGGTAGTTCAGCATCCTTGGTGCTGGCGGCTCCCGCCTCACCCACTGGTGAGCAGGATGTTCGGGCTCAGCGTCCGCCTTCCACGGCGCTGGGCGCTCTCGAGCCGCGGCGACCGTATGCCCCGCGCGCTCTTCACGAGCAGTCTCGTAGCTCAGCTGCTGTTGCGCGGCTGGCTCCCGCCTCACCCACTGGTGAGTAGGATGACCAGCCTCAGCGTCCGCCCTCCATGGCGCTGGGTGCTCTCGAGCCGCGGCGACCGTATGCCCCGCGCACTCTTCACGAGCAGTCTCGCAGTTCAGCTGCTGCCGTGCGGCTGGCTCCCGCCTCGCCCACTGGTGAGTAGGATGACCGGCCTCAGCGTCCGCCCTCCATGGCGGCGCTGGGCGCTCTCGAGCCGCGGCGACCGTATGCCCCGCGCGCTCTTCACGAGCAGTCTCGCAGTTCAGCTGCTGCCGTGCGGCTGGCTCCCGCCTCGCCCACTGGTGAGTAGGATGACCGGCCTCAGCGTCCGCCCTCCATGGCGGCGCTGGGCGCTCTCGAGCCGCGGCGACCGTATGCCCCGCGCGCTCTTCACGAGCAGTCTCGCAGTTCAGCTGCTGCCGTGCGGCTGGCTCCCGCCTCGCCCACTGGTGAGTAGGATGACCGGCCTCAGCGCCCGCCCTCCATGGCGGCGCTGGGCGCTCTCGAGCCGCGGCGACCGTATGCCCCGCGCGCTCTTCACGAGCAGTCATGGAGCTCAGCTGTTCTTGCGCGGCTGGCTCCTGCCTCACCCACTCGTAAGCGGGCTGCTCGGCCTCGGCTTCCGCGCCCGACCGACACGGCGCTGGGCGCTCTCGAACCGCGGCAGCCATATGCCCCGCGCTCTTCACGACCAGTCATGGAGCTCAGCTGTTCTTGCGCGGCTGGCTCCTGCCTCACCCACTCGTAAGCGGGCTGCTCGGCCTCGGCTTCCGCGCCCGACCGACACGGCGCTGGGCGCTCTCGAACCGCGGCAGCCATATGCCCCGCGCGCTCTTCACGACCAGTCATGGAGCTCAGCTGTTCTTGCGCGGCTGGCTCCTGCCTCACCCACTCGTAAGCGGGCTGCTCGGCCTCGGCTTCCGCGCCCGACCGACACGGCGCTGGGCGCTCTCGAACCGCGGCAGCCATATGCCCCGCGCGCTCTTCACGACCAGTCATGGAGCTCAGCTGTTCTTGCGCGGCTGGCTCCTGCCTCACCCACTCGTAAGCGGGCTGCTCGGCCTCGGCTTCCGCGCCCGACCGACACGGCGCTGGGCGCTCTCGAACCGCGGCAGCCATATGCCCCGCGCGCTCTTCACGACCAGTCATGGAGCTCAGCTGTTCTTGCGCGGCTGGCTCCTGCCTCACCCACTCGTAAGCGGGCTGCTGCATCGGGGCGTGAGTTCCTTCGCCGGTACTGCGGGCCGCACGGCGGTCCGCTTCATGTGCGGGCGGGACTGACTCACCGGCGCTGCAGGCTGCACGGTAGTGGTCCTCCTCAGGCTCCCGTATGACTTGCACAGACCTCGGCGTGGCGGGCTGCTGCATCGGGGCATGAGTTGCTTCGCCCGTACTGCGGGCCGCACGGCGGTCCGCTTCATGTGCGGGCGGGAGCTCCGTGGTCCGCTGAACTTGTAGGCTGGCGGCCAAGCTTGCGATGGCTGCGTTGGTTTGCGCGCTGCTTGTCGTCACGGCTGCGTTGGTTTGCGCGCTGCTTGTCGTCACGGCTGCGACGATTTGCGCGCTGCTTGTCGTCACGGCTGCGACGAGCTGGGCCATCATGTCGGTGAGAGCGTTCAGCGACTGGTCAGCCTTGCGGCGCGCCTCTCTGGAGTCCACGGACCTCATTGACTCCCCGATTCTGATCGGGCGTCGTCCTCCTCCATGTTAGTTCCACGGTTGCTTCCTGATCGCGTTGCAATCGGTGATCGATTGGCAGGCATGATCAGGTCAGAGATGATCTTCTTCACGAAGGCAGAATCCGGTTCGAAGGACCAAATGTAGACGACAGCTTCCAGTTCCGCTGACGATCCGCTCTACGGGCGTGTATCGGTTTTCCGCTCTTCACTAGACCATCTTCTCCCAGTTACTTGTAAGGTAACTAGTTACGCCATCAATCTGAAGTGGGCGGACAGCCTCATTTCTCCAGGTTTCAGGCAGCCGGCGCGGCTTTACAGGAGGGTGGGAGGTAGAAATGAAACGCAAGAGATTCAAGTCTAAACTGATTTATTTAACGTTCAAGTCGGTGCTTTTATACATTAATTTTTTGGTACCTACTTTTGCGGCCGTGGGAATAGTTTCGGTCGCACGGGTCTGTATTCCTTTCTTAGGGTTTTATTACTATACGAAACGTTCCCGGAGATAGTAATCCTAGCCATAAACATCGGTTTATGTTTTTATGGCTAAAACTGAAACGTATCCTAGGTCCGTTCGCACGCTTTACTAAACAAAGGAACACTTTCTGAATATTTAATATTTATGACATCTTCCCGAGAATCGGTCGGGGCTCACGGACTGTTTCTTTATTGAAGGTCCGCCCGATAATACTCGTGGGATGCAAAGTATAATAAACCATCGAATTCCTATATCATTACAAATAACACATAACTATCAACAGCTGTCGTTTTCAGCGTGAGACGTACGTAACATGCCTAAAGACCTAATAAATGCTCAATTAACTTACTTTGGAATTATCGCACTAATCATCAAATATCATTAAAAATTGCAACGAACAAATCACACAAAATATGGTCTCGGATGCACTATTTTCGTCTCATTAAGTCATATACTCATTTGAATTTAAATATAATGTGTTGTTATAATATCAAAATATTTGTTTAATTATTAAAATTTTATTAAATTTGCGCTTAATGAGCAAGAGTCTCCATAGTCATAAAATAATAACACACCTTTTCAAAGAGCTGTAATATTTTATGATTCGTTCATATAGAAATATTACAAAAGTTTTTTGATACATCTAAAAGCTTTCAATGGACTTCTCAAACAATGTCAAGTTCATATTTTTGTTCTAGCATCGTCAAGTGGTGTCTGACAAAAGGAGTGTCGAATCAAAGTGAAATTTAGATGACAAAGTCTAGTCTCGACCAAGCTGTGAGTATTTTAGTCCACAATACTTAGTTAAGCCGAGATGTGTAGTGTTTTTTACTATGATGGTCATAAGCTTACATTAAATAGCTATTTCTATTGTTATATAAATTTCAGTTAAATTTTTTTCGAATATTAATTTTGTTTTTACTTCAAAGTTGCAGTTTAGTGTAATTACAAAATGTCGCCAATAATTTAGTTATGTTTACTGATACGGTTATCATCTAATACCATATCAAATTTTCCTCCTAAAAGAAAGTCAAGTCCATTGTATTTCTTACTTTCGACGGATTACCAGAGATGTTTTGGAAGGAGGCATACCATACGACATAAACATGTATGTTTCCAAGGAGACCTTAATGTGTAGAGATGTTTTGGAACGAGGCATGTACCTTGTTGAATTTTAACTGACAACTGAATGCACAGTATGCAGTGACCATATTTGTCCCAGGACTCATGCTCTTCTGTTTGTTTGGTACTGATATCAGCTTGATATAGCTCTTTTAGGCTGATGCGTAAAAGCCTCGAAAAATGATCTTTTGTCTCTTATTTTTGTTCGCTCGCACACTGAAATGCACATCTAATAATCTTAGTTTTAATTATATAATATGACGCAGGCGTTTGCATACACCATTTAATTTGTTTTGACAGTTGCTCCATTTCATGTTGATGCAACTGTCATCTTTGATTTGCTTTTATTTGTCGCGATCATTGGCCGTGTGGTATGTCACAGTATTCCGCATTTGTCAAATGACTGGCATCCGGCCGGTGAAATGTCATACCGGTCGGGCGTAGAAATCAAGTCTTTATTAAAAAAAACGAGAATCGTGCTTTGAGAACAAGTTTTTTGAGTTATTTATCTACTCTGGCATCCTGTCACCCATTAATTCAATACCCAACAACGAACATGAATATAGGGTGGCAATTTGTAACAATATGTTCCTAGTATGAAAGGGATATGGAAACAACAAAAAAAAACTAAAGCACCCAATGTTATGTGATTGTTGCAATATCATGTGCACAATTTAACCAAGAGCAAGATAACCATTGTTTCATACATTGAAATGAAATATTCCAACAATGGTGCAGTGATTTGTGGGATGAACATCAAACGACGGAACTCTGCGAATCGAAAGGTAGTCCATGTCAATCCTGCCGTTCTCCGCGTCACCATCTCCGGTCCCGCGGGAATCCTACTGCTCCGAAATTAATTAAACTGCACAATAGTGGTGTCACTTTGCACCATCCGCAAGTGTCGCTGATTCGGCATAATGACAATTAATTAATATTGTTTGCCAGACCGTTTCCTTGCTCATTGAAACGAGCCGTGTGACAGTCTACTGAAATATCGCTTTGGGTTAACTGGATTTCTGGAACTATGCCTAAGTTCATATCAACACTGACCTGCAAAAGACAATGCCTCTTGGTAGAGTTATTTGTGACAATAAACAAATTCTCATACTATTAGTAATTAAATATACACATACTATAGTATATCAAATTCTTTATAAAAGTTGCTCAAGTTCATTACCTTAGACCACTCGACCATCTTCTGCCCGAACTGTTGCGCGGAATAAGTTGTATTTATACCATTGTTACCATCATATAACGATAGGTGTCTCTATATTATAAATTCAGTATGTGTATATTATTATTTTTTATTATTCAATCAGTCGATATTTATTCACAAGCTTAATATTATTACTTTCCGACAGTCTATTTATTTTAGTAAGTACCACTCGGGTCTCGAACCGAACTTTAGATTGAATGTCGGGGAGAGATTTTTGCAATCTTTTTCATCATGAAATATTTAAATATTTTACACCTTGTTTTAACATGGATAACAATGTGGACTACATAATCACTTGCTAGAAGACTGCAGTTTTTTCCTCATTGAAGGCTTTGTCAGTTCCAACGTATATTGTGTTATCAGATTGATAAAACCCTTGCAAGCTGGTGTCGAAAATCATTTGTCTCTTTTTTTATTAGCTCTTTGAACAAGTATAATAAAAAATAGTAATATAAGAAAAGGCGTTGCATCGCCATTTTACTTGTTTTGACAAAAAAAAAATCTTTAATGGGCTGACTGGTGATAGAAGGGCGCTTAGGTATTTCAAAGAGCTCCACATCACTTCGGCTCGAATCTCCAGAATCTACAGAGATAAGTCGTTCATTGTTTGAGACTCGACCCGAATACCGAAGTTGTCAATCTATTGTCTAAAATATAATAAAATGTGCTTCTGAAAATGTCTTTGTGTTGCTCATCTGCTTCTCATACCTCTGCAATCGTCCTGATAACTATCCCGGCAACGTTGAGTCGTTTTTGTTCTTAAGAACGGAGGATGTTAATGGTTACAATAAAGGGTGAAACTGCAGTCTTTGAGCAAGTGATTAAGCAGTGCTTATTGTGATACATGTTAAAAATATATATGAAATATTTATATATTTAATATTGAGATGTATCTTAAAGTGAACGCTAAAAATAAAAAAATAGAAACATTTTTGTACACTATAACATGACTAAAATGATTTTTTTGGTATAATGTTTTAATACGGATCATGGTAAGCACTGTTAATTCACATTCTGAACAGCCGTTTGAAATACAAAGTTCAACAAAAAAGTACAATTTGAAGTTATTAGAAGAAGCAACTATTCAACTGAGAAACAGATAAAAAGAGAGAGGTTCTCACTATTTTCTTTTACTTGCTTCAAGAAGCTTCAGTTTTTCTATAATATATTATCTAATGGCTAATTGTAGGATACAAATCTTAAGCCAACTATGGTATTTCTCTTAAATTCAAAACAAAGCTATCTTAGTCTTCTACGCAAACACTTATTCAAAAAACGTTTAACCCTTTCGCATCGGCTGTCGCCATATGCCGTCATACGATTTCCTAACCGTTGACATCGATTGACGTGATATATCATTTTGCTACTTACTTAGAATAGTTTTTTATGAATCATCTGATAGCTAAAGGATACAAAAACCAATGTAATATTTGAAAATTGACCAGTACATTTATGCTTCAGATACTAGTTTTTCAATTGACAGTATAAATTGTATTCAAACCGAGCCGTAATGAAAGGGTTAAAAAATTAAAACAGTTGCATCGATTTTTTGTTTGATATCAGGATTCACAGCCACACAAGGGTGCTGTTTGCCAGCGGTCATAGCTCAATGGTCAAAGCGTTTGCTTTACAAGCCAAAGGTCGTGGGTTCGATTCCCGACCGTGATTTAAAAAAAAATGATTTTTATTTGATTTATGAGCTCTAAAATAAGCGGCTGGTGTGAATTTGATCTATCATCCATAAAATGCCAGTCATAGCATATTAATTAAAATCGGTGGTAGACGAAAGTCATCCCGTGAAGACCACCCATTCATAGTAAATTCCTGTAATGATAAAGGATGATGTGTGAATCTCGGGCTGTAGTCTATAACGTTGGTGGATCAACACTCAACATGCAGCGTTTAGCCATATACACCATGGTAAGCGTCATAGAATTCCACAAATGTGACTTCAGAATTACTATCACCATCTGTCGGTATTCTTCTGTATGTGTTTACATAAAATAGAAACAAAAAGGTAAATATTTATTTATTTTCAATCAGACGTAAACCTCTGCATGACTAAAAATGTCTTCGCAGGTGCCATCGTTTTATTTTCAAACAACGAGAGCTGTGATATTAAATATCCAATAGTCGCGTCCCGCCACCAAGAAAGCTTTAGTTCTTTGGATTTCTGCTGACAAACGCCGACCATTATAGGATCCCAAACGACCGGGTCGGGGTCTAGACTTTACCAGGAGTCCCACCGTAGGGACGCCTGAGCTTTGCCGTTTGCCGTAACGTATCTTTATTTAAGAAAGGTTTTTATTGTTGACGACACTGAGAGATATTTTGTTGTTACTTTTGGAAGCCGTAATCAAAGGATATTCAGTGCTTGTTTGTGATGATATTTTTAAGGATTATATACACGTATAATATATGTTTTTACTAATAAATGCTGCCAAGAGATATATCGTCATCATCATCAGCCTGTATCCGTCCACTGTTGAACGTAAGCCTCCTGCATGAGTCTCCATCCTCTTAGATCCTGCGCCTTCCGCATCCAGGTCACACCCACTATTATTCTTATGTCGTCAGTCAATCTTGCAGGCGGTCGGCCAACGCTTCGTTTGCCAGTTATTGGGCGCCATTCCAATACTTTTCTTCCCCATCGACCGTCGTCTCTTCGTCAGATATGTCCTGCCCATTGCCACTAGAGTGTGCGTTCGGTGGTAGACGAAATTCGTACCGTGAAGATCACCCATTCATAGGAAATTCCTGTACTTATAAGAATGATGCGTTAATCTCGAGCTGCAGTCTATAACGTTGGCGGATCAACACTCCAAATGCAGTGCTTAGCCATATGGTATGCGTCATAGAATTCCACAGTTGTGTCTTCAGAATTACTTTCACTATCTATCGGTATTCTCCTGTATGGGTGTAGGTAAATAAATACATATATATATATATATATAATCCAGGATTCTAGTAAATATAACATATTTTATTAAATAGTCAGAAACTGTACTAAGCTTTCTTGTTAAGGCTCAGATGATTAAGTATTGTCTTCGTTCTGTATATGAATATTAATAAAAAGTCTCACTTTGAACATTTCTGTACAAAACGAATGTGTTAATACAAGATCCCGTGTGATAAATTTTCCGTTCCGAATGCCTCTTGACTGGGATCATTATTCACGTTGGAACACTGTCGAAGTTATGGAACTTTCCAGAATATAACATCCATCATAAGGGGAGCCTGCCAGTTAATTTGTAAACTTCTGTAATGAAGTCTAACGTATAAGAATTAATGCGGAACGACTGAACGTACCATCGCTTCTCCTTCTTTGTACTGCTAAACATGATAATGGAAAACGCTAAGGATATAAAATTAAAATGATTATTTTTAAATTTGGAAAAGCTTATCTTAGAAATTAATTAAAAATTATTTTCATAAAAAAAAACTATTAAAAATAATATTTTTTATAAAGTCTTGATTCAATGATTGTGCATTCTGGCTAATTTTTTATTTTTATGTAAACACATACAGGAGAATACTGACGATGGTGATAGTGATACTGAAGTCTCATCTGTGGATTCTATGACGCTTACCATGTTACATATGGTTAAGCGCTGCATGTGGAGTGTTGATCTGCCAACGTCATAGACTACAGCCCGACATTCACGCATCATCCTTATTGTAATAGGAATTTACTATGACTGGATGGTCTTCACGGGACGAATTTCGTCTACCACCAATTTTAATTGAGAGGGTATGATTGGCACTTTACGGGTGAGGGATAAAATTCACACCAACCGGGGTATTTGAGAGCTCAGATTTTTTTTTTAATATCCGTCGGGGATCGAACTCACGCCCTTTGGCAAGCAATCGCTTTGACCGTTGAGCTATACCCGCCGGAATGTATACTCTATCAACATTGTTGGGATATAAATCGCAGATATTTATCAAAAAAAAAAATCAATTAGTTCGAATTCAGGTGTATATCCAAAGAACTATGTCTGCTCTGTATTTGGAGCACATGGGCACCGCAAATTACGGTTTCACATTTCTGTATGCTTAAATTGTCTTTGTTTTCTTCCAGAACATCTGTATCAGGAGGTCTACGTGGGAACTGAAACCCTCCGTCTAATCAAAGGTGACTCCGATTTACCGCGATCGTCATCAGGATTTGTGGTGGATGGATGTAGAGCAGGTTACCGTATCACAGAACTCGTCGATAAACACATTGTAATATATTTTAAATAAAGAAACTGGCGAAATTCGGTCGTCTTTTTGTGACAGAACATTCTATTTAATCCACGACACCCGGGCAGCGAATGGCACCTTGATAGTGAATTACTGCTCCGTTCACTCATAGAGGCAATTTGGTAAGCTATGGCGCTCCACATGACAGATAGTGACATATCTTAACAAAAAAATAAGGCATGCACGCCTCGTCTTATGACCAATGAAAACTTAATTTTACACTAACATATATGCGTGTCAGACGAGCAAACAAAAATAAAGTCAATATATCGTATATTGAGGCTCTTCGGCACCAGCCTGCATGGGCTTTATCAAGTTGATATCAGAATGTATATGGTTTCCAGGAGCTTCCAGGGTGAGAGCTCGCAATTTTGCATATACTACAACTGTCTATACTAAAAATATTTGGCATTTCAATAATCAATGTTCTTTTGAGGAAATCAGATGATGGGCCCGTCGTTCCCGAGGCCTGAAGATTTTTTCGTCCTTCAAGGGGTGGCTCAACCAAATCGGATGCATATTATTCATATGCAGATATGTTAAGCGCCTGTATTAACTAACTATACAGTAAATAGAGAAGAAAATCCCAAATATGCGATTTTATTTCTGGTAATATGTGCAAATGAAAATAATACGCTATATTTCAACGGAAGTTTTTTTCCAACAGTTTATAAAATGCACGTTGAATAAATTACATAAAGCCTTATTGCCCCTAGTATTTTGTTATTACGAAGCTTGCGATACTCACGTGGTTGTACGAGGGACGCTTAAAATGTATTTTTGATACAAATTCATTTTAAAAAAATGTAATAATCTTAGCTAAGATTAGATTGTAACGAGTATATGTAATCAAATATATTTGAATAGTTATAAATTTTTCCAAAAATCTCCGCAGCGTGAGCGACTTAAAGCATAATTCAACGATGGCCAAGGCTAGCTATCTAGAACTATGGAGCGTTATGATAACATTTTCATTAATTAAAAAACATTACATACCACCACAACAGCATCAATTCTACAGTATTTAAGGATAAGGTGGCACAGATTGTTTGTTCTTCCTAGAAATAATACTAACTTGCCAGAGACTATGCCTCTTGGGGAGTGATCAGACTGTTCAACCATATCGTCTTGAATATTGATATATTCTACTTGAGAGAAGCCCAGTTTCGACATGAGCTCCACGAATTTATTTATCAAAGTAATTTCGTCGTGTCTTCTGCTTAGCGAGCTTCGGGACTTTTTAATAATTGTCGTTTAAAATCGTAAATGCCAATATTTATAAATTATTTCTCTTGTATTATATTTTATTTCAGGATCGTATAAAATAAAATTTGTAATGATTCTGAAAGAAAAACAAATATATATAATTGAATTATGTAAAATACATTACACATGAGCCAAGCTTTATATAGAGCCAACAAAAATTTAAATAATTGACTTGAAAATGGCCATCCGACCTGGCTGAAACATGTCGTCAAAAAAATAAATATATGTGGAATAAATTTTAAAGAATCTTTTATTTTATATCTGATATTATGGAATTGCACCAAGAAATATCGATCGAAAAAATCGAAATAATTACACATGAACCTGTTTTTTGAACAAAATTTTTAGATGTTTCGTGCCCTGATATACCTTTACCAAAAATTTAACCTTGCAACATATATAGTTCCCGTCGGCCTTTACATTAGAAGTCTGGAGAGTTGAAAAAACATATAATGAATAAATATAGTATCCGAGGCAAATTTTGGTCAGTACTTTAGTACAACTAGTAAATTCGTTAATATACTAGTACTTCGGGATAATACTAAGATATTGATGTTATCATCGTCCTTTCTCTCAAAAGGTTGTTATTTTATCGTGTGATGGCATGATGAGGAGCAAGTTAAAAGCAAAACCATGACTTTTTCAGAAGCACATTGACATATATTTACGATAAAACCATACAAATTTATGGCTCGACCTAGTCACAGCCTTAGGCCGAGCCACAATACAATATGCTCTCGCCGAAGGGTGGGACACGACTTGCTCCGCGCGCTCGTCGGCGATGCAGCTTTCGCCCAGTGTATGTAATGTTTATAATTAACACACCCGTGAGTGGATTTATCCAAAATTCCAATATGGTGACACATAAATGTATGACAAGCGAACATAAATAAGAGACGAAAAGTGCTACATCATGCTGATGTCAACGTATAAATCGTTAATTGTAATTCTATGGTTGGCCTATGTTATTAAATTATAGTTTACTATTTACACATCATCTTACTTTGAACAAGTAGTATTTAAAGAAATATTTACATATGCAAAATTTATTTGACACTAACTTAACATATATAACGATATTCAATAACAATTCAAAGCGTACAAATTTATCATAAATTGTTACTGTTTATAAAATTTCGCGGACCAAACCTTAAATAATTCACATATTATTACAGTTACTTAATTTCTCAGTGCTCATGAGCATCCCTCGTACTGGAAGCGTGTACAGTGCTCGCCATCCTGTCCGCACATATTTTTATTTTGTCATCGCATTAATGAAGTCATAAACCAAACGCGCAAGCGGAGACCATTTCTCCAGCGTGTGATTCCCCTTTATGAAAAAACTGAAAATATTTTGCCGCCTCCCGAAAACTTCCCGCTAGTTTTTCCCGTTAGGCATTTTTTCAGAACTTTTTTTACTGGCGCCCTGATTCTCCCGGCGCCCTCGACACGTTTTACCAATTAGGCCACTCCCTGGATCCTTTACACATTTTTAAGGCATTCATGTCGCAGGACCGCACTTGGACCGGGCGTTAAAAGACTTTATCGGACCTTAATGCACATAGCTGATTAAAAAAAAAATATTAAAAAGGAAATAAAGCAATTTAAGTGAAAAATCTAATGAATTTAATTCAAGTTCTTATTTTCACATACTTGTTTCTAAAATATTTCTTGTTTTACTTCTCTCGTAAATTACACGTTATTTTATAGTGAGGCGATGTGTAAACATGAAAGCTAAATAGAAAGCATACACGAGGAGTTATCTTTTTGATGCTCATAATTCTTAAGATATTTTAAAAAGCGATGTTCTACTATCAAAATCAAATTATCTTTCATAAATAGATTCGTCCGAATTTTTCTTCCACAATTCCATCGACTGATATATTTTAATTTTAAAATATTAACAAAATAATCTTCAACCCTTTCATCATACCTTTGACATAATTTTGCGTTAGCAAACAAATTAAAAATCTTGGGCTATATGAACGTGAACTGAATTCTTTTTCCTTAAAGTGGATATTTAGAGAACTGCATACATTTTCCTTAAAGTGGATATTTAGAGTAAATGGTTTAATTAAATGTTTTTCAGAAAAAAAAAATAAGAAATGCTTCGAATAATAATTGAATTATTTTCTTACATTTCAACAGACATAATGTAGAAAATGACAGATTTTTATAATTCTCATTGATAAAATATGAGCCATTGCAAATTTCTCATAACTTTAAAATAGAAATTAAAATTAATTCATTTTTTTTATGAAATATTAAGTCACGTTATTTAAATAAATTTAACAACTATCTTGCGTTTTATTTATTCATATACGATTTGTTTATTTAAAAATATTTATAAAAAAAAAATCATAAGTCTTTTGTCTTCACAAATTTCATTATCTAATATAGGGAGAAACGATGCTAAAATTTATTATAGATGTATTTTTTGGATTAGAAAATCCCCTTAATAACACAATGGTATTATTGTTATTACAAGATTAAAATATTCTCAGATTTAAAAAAAAACTGCCTTATTCTCACTTTGATAATTAAGAAAGCATGGAAGAAAATTCCTGAAAAAATAACACCAGAAATAAAAAAATGTTTAAAAAAATTATAATACGATAGACGTGACCGATAAAAATGTATACGAAAAAATATTATCACGTAGATATAGTTACGTGAGCTGAAAAATGTACGTTTTTTTAGGCGACAACCTCTATAACAGGTGTCACGTGATTTTCATAATTAATTGAGCCGTTAACGTAAACGTGAAAAGCTTTTTTAAAATGATACGCTTTCTCGGCCACTGAAAGGAAATTCAGTATGGGCGAGCTTTTGGACTTGTGAACAAATTGCGATAACATTTATCACCGAATTCACAAAGTATGTCATAGGGGTGAAAATATATGTAATTATAAATATTATTGTACGACGCATATTTAATTTTGATAAAGAACAAATGGAAAGTTACAATTTTGTATCAACTTGGTTTCAGAACGTTTGGTCAAGAGGTAAAGCGCTTGCATTCAGTAACAAATATCGTGAATTCGATCCCCCAAAGTGAAAATGTTTTTATATAATTATCATATCTCTATAAATATCTTCGATTGGTTGTACACTTATCTCAAACATGAAAAATGCCCGTCATAACCTTTTCATGAAGAATCGGAGTATATAAAAATAGTCCCATAAACACAACCCATTCTGAACGAGTTCCTGTAAAAATAAATGATTGACGAATGCTGCTTTGTAATTTAATTAAATTAAGCACCTTGCATGCAGCGATTAATAATCTTTGAAATTGGTAAGCGTTTTATATATTTTTTATATTTCTTTATCACCATTCGTCGTTATTCTCTTGTGCTTGCGTTTACGTAAAAAGGACATGTAAATTGCATTGTTATTTGCAATATAGTCATAAATGTATCATTAAAACAGCTATGCTTAGAAAATGGTAGATTTTTTTATGACAATAGCTTAGTGGAAGGAATGGTTGAGGGTAGAAACTGTAGAGGGCGCCCTAGACGGGAGTATATGCAGCAAGTGTTTGAGGACGTGAGTTGTAGCTCTTATGTTGAGTTGAAGAGGATTTGCAGAGCATCGAGAGGAGTGGAGATCAAGATGCAAGATTTTATTGCTGCAAACTAATCCAACGGATTAATACTGTAAAGAGGAAGTTGTGGTACACAAAGGCTTTAAATATTAAAATATTATTTTTGATATAGTAATCAAAAGTTTTTATTTAAGTTGCAAGCTTGGTGTTAGATAACGAACAAATAATTTATTTCAAAAATATGCTTCATTTTCCAATACATATTTATTTGAAAAATAACATTAATTTATAATAATTAGTAATAAAAAAACTAAAAATAGTTTCAGTGGCAGTTCGTGGCGACCATAAGGTTCAGTTACGGGGTGGACGTAGTCTTATGATGGTGAAAAAATCTTCAAAACAACATTTTGCTTGGTAAAAAAACAACAAACAAAAATATTAATAATTTAATTTTTAAAATTAAACATATTTGAAATTATACAAAAGTGAGTCAGACAGATGCAAACAATATTTCTAAGTTCAGGAACTATGTTCTGAATTTCAAGGGTATTATTAAGCAGCCTTTATCTAACAACATCGTAATAATTTCAGGCTCTAATTATGTTTTCTACAACATGCTAATTATCCTGAAGCAATCCTGAATACGAGACACTATACACTTAATACAGCAGTGCTTTACTGAATATTAAAGTCGATTTCTTAAAGGCTTTGCTTGTTTTTTATTTAAATATGGCAAAAAAAAATATCAAAGAAAAACAAAGAGACAATGCTAGTTTAATGTAAGCAGAATAATTTTATATCTATCGACATTATAAAAATTGAATACTCTTTCTAGAATTTACTTTATTAAATTTCTTATTGCTTATATTAAATTAGGTGTAGTATAAAGAAATAAACTAATAAGGGGCGGCTTAATCTAACCAATGCTTTACGGTGGGTAACATTAGGTATTTACGTTAAAGTCCATGTCTAATTCTGCTTTCTGTGATTTTAAAATAAAGGCACTCTCATATACTAAAATAAAATATATTATTTTCGTATACATTAAATTAAAAATTAATACTTATTATTTGTTCCACAAACATCACAGGCTTATTTTTATAAGCCATGTGATCCAATAATTGTTTTCAAAGTTGGGCAAATTTATTTTTTACGCGTACCAAAGTTAATTTCGCTGGAAACATCCACGAGGGCAATACAGGCTTAAAACGTGGAAATCCAACGATAGGGAATTTGTTAAATTTCTATGTGAAATGCTTATCAAGTAGGCTGGATCTATGTGCTCTATGCAATCGTACTTGTACACAGTCTAAGTACAATCAGGTGCGTTCAAACAACAGTTGTCGTACGAAAGACTATATTACTATACTATAATTTTAAATTAATTATGATTAAAAAATATAGAGTTTTGATTCACATTTATTTTTAATACGTTACGGACTCCCTGGAGACAATCTTCAAAAATGTTTAAATTATAAACAAAATACACAATTATGCAGTTTTATTATGTATTGCCATTTGATAAACTTAATGTCATATTACTATTTATTACTCCCTATATTTATGACAGGTTATACAGGACATCTTTAGCATGGTTTTTATTTATCACTGAAGTTAGGCACTATTATACACGTATTAAATTTGGATAGAACACCGCTTGTCGCTTGCTGTATTTTGTATGGTTGAGTTAAATAACATCTTAAAAGCAAATAGTTTGATACTTCGAAAGCATCTAGCTGATTGGTATTGGGGCTTTTGAGCTTAGCCATTTGACGAATTATTTTGTTACGAATATTTAGTACTAATTAATTCGCCACACATGTCTAAGCCCAAAACCCACAATATCAAATCTGGCCGTGAAAACTAAAAAAGTTATCTAGCTAATCATTCGCATTCCTTATAAATATTGACAACATATAAATGTGCCTTGAATATTTCGGCTGCCGTTATATTAAATATTTAATCTGGAGGCTGTCAATAACGTTATGAGCTTCAGGGTGGACTTTCGGGTGCAAATATGTCCATGGACAAAAAAAATTCAACAGCCTTAACGTTGTAAAAAATATGTTTCCTACTAATTTTTGCATTTTTTATTTGAAAAATTCAATAACACTTCATTCTTACCAAGTCACCTAACATCAAAAAATTTCACTTAATTCGTAAATAATAGTTCTTACTTCTATGCTGACACTGAGGTTTGCTGAAGGGTATAGCTCAATGGTCAAAGCGTTTGCTTTGCAAGCCATAGGTCATGGGTTCGATCCCCGACGGAGTTTTTTTTTTTATTGATTTTTGAGTTCTAAAATACCAATTGGTGTGAATTTGATCCCTCACCCGTTAAATGCCAGTCAAAGCCTATTAATTCAAATTGGTGGTGGACGAAAATCGTCCCGTGAAGACCACCCATGCATACTAAATTCCTGTAATATTAAAGGATGATGCGTGAATGTCGTCGGCGGATCAACACTCCACATGCAGCGCTTAGCCATATACACCATGGTAAGCGAAATAGAATTCCACAGAAGAGAATTCATGATTACTAGCACCATCTGTTGGTATCTCCTGTATGTGTTTACATATAAAAACAAATATATACAGAAAGTATTTAATACAGTAATATTTTTAAATTAAGAAGCACTGTTTCTTGATAAATATTTTAACGAAAATTTAAAACTACGCTCTAGACCGCTTTTAAGCAGATATAACCGATTATTCTCTTACTATAATATAAATTGTCATAACATTTATTGTAAAAAGGTTGTCTATCCCCGCTATAGTTTGCCGGTTAGGTCACGTTTTTCTTTTATTTCATAACTGTCACTTGCTGTATTTCAGACGGAATAATTTTATAAGCAAATTAGGCTCGCAAAAAGGTGATTGTACCAAAAGTGGTGCTATTTACCAGGAAACACCAATTGCGCAACTTATATGACAAAATTTAACACACTTAATTTGTTTCAATCAAAAAATTATTTATAAAAAAATGACATAAAAATTCAGTTTTTTTTATGTAAGCACATACAGGAGAAAACCAACAGATGGTTATAGTAATTCTGAAGTCTTATCTGTGGAATTCTACGACGCTTACCACAGTGCATATGGCTAAGCGCTGGATGTGGAGTATTGATCCGCCAACGTCATAGACTACAGCCCAAGATTCACGCATCATCTTTATTATTACTATGAATGGGTGGTCTTCACGGGACGACTTTTGTCTACCACCAATTTTAATCTAAAGGCAATGACTGGCAGTTTATCGGTGAAGGATCAAATTCACACCAACCGGGTATTTTGGAGCTCAGAAATCGATTAAAAATCTTTTTTTTTTAATCTCCGTCGGGGATCGAACCGACGACTTCTGGCTTGCAAAGCAAAAGCTTTGACCATTGAACTATACCTGCCGGCAAAATAAATGTTTCTCAATCAAAAAAATATATACTCACTATTAAAAAAAATGTAATTACAATTTTATGTTTCCAACATGACATTATATATAAAATTATGAAACTTTATTTTGTAAAAGAAAATATATTTATGATTACACCTTAAGTCATTCAAAATCTGAATTAATTTATATGAAAGAAAAAGCAATGTTTTGATGGCGTTAACATAACCCTACCGATGAATTTTGAGGCCGGTTAAAAAAAAAAAATTCGATTCAAGCATCACATCAAATTCATTGTTAAACATAATTTAAAATAAAATTAAAGTAAAAATAATGTTTTTTTTTTAAACTTTTATAAATAATTTTATTTTTAAAATCAGAGTAGCAGATTATTTTTATATGAACTCCAAAAAAAAAATGGGACTTATGCTTCATGAATATTTAATAAAAAAAAAATATGTATATTGTTGAAGTAGTATGTCCATATAGAAAAAATATTGTGCTTAAGTTTAATGTTCCTTAGCTAGAAGGAGCACAAAACTATAATAGAAATTTTTATTAATTATACAATTATATATTTACTATTTAGAACGAGATATTTTTATATTTCTATTTTCTTTGTTGTAACTGCCCAGCATTTTTCTTAAATAAAAAGAATTATAAAATACATTATATGTTTAGATATCGTGATAGAAGAACATTTAAGATATCATAATAAAAATAAAACATGAAAACACGACATCGCGATTTCAAAGCGGTTAAGAAATACGGTTCGCGTCTCGGATATATTAAAATGCATCAGTTACAGCTACTGCCCGGTAGAAGGCGCAGGGTACGATAAATTTGTTTATTTTTATTTTGCCATCGTTGCAGTATAGAAATGCTTCAAAGCGTTATTTGTTTTTTTGCTCTTATTTGAACTGGAAAACTGGAAATATCGTGATGCATTTTTATACGAGACATTTTAAAATTGTAAAGCACATATTTAACACGAAAAATAACTAAAATATATTTTATTATATGCTATTCTAACGCACAGAATGATTCTGAATAATTATTTTGAATATTATATAAATAGTATGACCAGAAAGAGGAAAAGATTGATATGATAAGGCTTACTGACGAAATTGCTCTGATTGCTGAAACTGAAGATGAACTCACTGAAGCGCTGACATCCATGGAAAATATATTTAATTCCAACTACAATATGAAGATAAACAGCATAAAAACCAAAGTCATGAGAGTAAGCCGCAATGAGCACCAGAAAATTAATATATCGATGCTAGGAGTACCCCTAAAAGATGCAAAAGAGTATGTATACCTAGGAAGTACGATCACCTGGGATGGCAGAACAAAAAGAGAAGTCAACAGTCGCATACATCAAGCAAGGCTAGCTTTCAATAAAAATGCCAAAATTCTTGAGTCAAAGAATATTACTTTAAGGCTCCGAAAGCAACTTACCAAAACTGTATGGCTGTGAGACATGGTGCTTATCTGAAAGTGATAAAAAAAGACAAGAGGCCTTTGAGATGTGGTCGTACAGAAGAATTCTCGGAATTTCCTGGAGAGACCACGTCACGTACAATGAGGTTCTCAGGATAATCAAGGAAGATACGCACCTAATAAGAACAATCTCAGAGAGGCGAGCCCGTTGGATTGGTCACATTATGCACCACGATGGTCTTCTTCACGATATTGTGGAGGGCATGGTTGAGGGTAGGAACTATAGAGGGCGCCCTAGACGTGAGTATTTGCAGCAAGTATTCGAGGACATGAATTGTAGCGCTTATGCTGAGCTGAAAAGGGTTGCGGAGGACCGAGAGGAATGGAGATCGAGATGCAAGATTCTGTTGCTGCAAACCAATCCACCGGATTGAAACTACGAAGAAGAATATGACCAAGACAATAGCATATTGTGAGTGCGGTTATCGTTAGATCACTGAAATTTAATAACATTAGACCCAGAACATAAAATGTATATTTTCCTGAATGTTGCCCACCGCTTATTGTTTACCTTGTATAGTTGGTTGGCTTGAGCTTCCCCTTATGACCGAATAGTCCAAACCTGAATAGCGTCAGAATAATCATCCATTATTCCTAAAAATTTAAATCATCTAAAATATTCTTCGGATACAACAACTGCTCACTTTGAGTTCCGAAAACTTGCTGCAAATACTCCCGTCTAGGGCGCCCTTTGCAGTTTCTACCCTCAACCATCCCTTCCACAATGTCGTGAAGAAGACCATCTTGGCGCACTGATTCATCGGGCTCACCTCTCTTAGATGGCTCTTACTAGGTGTCTATCTTCCTTGATTATTGTTGACAGTTTTTTTTTTTCCTTAAATTACATTACAAAATAGGTCACATTTCAATGCGTCATTAAAGAAGTAAATTTATTGACACATTAGGTGTCAATGACGTCACACTCAGAACTAGCGTCAGGAGACTCAAGATAAAAAGCTTGACTTGTAACAACAAAAACCCTGTCATAAGTATATCATGATTGACACACAAATAACAAGGCATTATTGTCACAAAATAAAACATCCAATATTTTGCATCTATCAACGCCAGCACTGAATCCGAAGTAATATTACACCAAATATGTCAATAACTTCACTTAAGCTGGTTTCAACCACTGTTCACTGCGATTCTTTCGTCTTACGCGTATCCAGGTTTGAACGATGGTCTTTTCAGGCTACACTTCAGGCTCCATATGCTAAGAACCTTATTGTATGTGACGTGGTCTCTTTAAGAAATTCCAAAAACTCTCTGTATGGCCACATCTCAAAGGCCTCTAGTATTTTTTTATCATTTTCAGATAAGCACCATGTCCCACAGCCGTACATCAAGATGCTCCAAACAAATGTTTTGGCAAGAGGCTTGCGGAGCTTTAAATAAATAGTTTATGACTCAATTATTTTCATTTTTATATTAAACCTTAGCCTGCGTGTTAAAACCATAAATAAATGAAAATATATTCAAGCTAAAGGTTAACAATCGATCATAGAAAACCTTCTACTAAATTATTTTTACTGTGCCTGCTGACGGTATCAATTATTACAGAAAAAATTGTATTCAAAATATGCAATAAAACTTTACTTTTTTAATAATTTAAGGCTGATTAAGTATTCCATGAACCTGAAACCTCGGAAAGGTTCTAAGAGCGGAAATGAATGAATTTATTTATAAATTATTTTCATGCTGAAAAAAAGCACGTTGTACTCATATTCCAGCATCGCCAAAGTTCACCAAACAGAGAGCACGTAGATTCTGGGAACCTCCCGTATCAAATATTAAAGAGAAACGAAACCTCTTACGTACCGATATTATTATGATTTTTTTTCCGCAATCTTGCTCTATTATACGCGTCGCTTTACTAAAAATATACTTTCATAAAAAATGTTGCTTGAATGTTCTTTTACAATACGCAATAAAAAATTCTAACTAAGTATTTAAATTCCTAAATGATTTATAATCTTTAACAGTCGTCATTATTTCCATATCCGTTCCTCTTGGGTCTAAATGAAGCATATGCTCGAGAAAAACTGCCCCCATAAAGCTACCCTATGGTTTTCGCTTCGTTTTATATCAGTTCAGCTAACCATGTATAGTTACGTTTTATCTACTTCTTTTCAGGAGAACAAATTGACATCAGCATGATATATCCCTTGCTCACTGGTACCGAAAACCTCGAAACACAATCTTTCTACTCCTATTTTCGTTCACTCATAGGACAAGCATTTGTTGTCACTTCGTAATGCCATTAGGAGGACTGGTTATATAGATCGCCACTTACGGCGCTGGGTGTCACCGACCGTCAGTTGTGTGTCGACTACGACGAGGTCGTATTATGGTCGGCCTGACATGTTATTCCACTAGGGCCGGAAGTTTTTAAAGTTTGTCATAAAAACATATGTGTTGTTCTTCTGCTCCTCATTCCGCCACCACGCAATTCAATAACGAACTTAGAGCGGAGGATGTCAAAGTATTTGGGTTTTGAACTAAAGGCATACGTCGTTTATGCCCTCTTACAGCATCATAAATTCATGTCTTATCCAAGTTCACCTTCGTCTTTGGACAAAACAGTCTTAGAGCCATGTAAGACTGTTTTGTCCACCTACACATCTCTTTATTCAAGTCATAGCATAGTATCCCAAGTATTCTACGCTGACTTCTGTTTTAAAGATCTTTTATATGCTAATGTGTCAATATATGCAACATCTAGGTTTCGAAAGCATCAAGCTAATATTTGATATCCCCAAAATTGCTTTTGTCTTGAGAGTTCGTTGGTGAGCTTTGTACGCGATGGAGCTAAAATATTAAGAAAAAAAAAACAAATTATCATCACAACTGTCAAAGTGTTCAAAATATTATAGAAATTTTTTAGTCAGTGTGAAACTAAACTCCATCTGTTTTACGTCTTTATATTTTTATGTAAGCACATGCAGGAGAATACCGACAGATGATAATAGTCATTCTGAAGTCTCATCTGTGGAATTATATGACGCTTACCATGGTGCACATGGCTAAGCGCTGCATGTGGAGTGTTGATTTGCAAGTTATTGACTACATCCCGAGATTCACACATTATCCTTATTCTTACAGAAATTAACTATGAATTATTACTATGTCTTCACGGGACGACTTTCGTTTACCACTAATTTTAAGAAATAGGCTATGACTGGCGTTTTACGGGTAAGGGATCAAATTCACACCACCCGGGGGTATATTAGAGCTCAGAAATCAATTGAACATCCTTTTTTATAAATCTCCGTCGAAGATCGAACCCACGACCTTTGGCTTGCAAAGAAAACACTTTGAGTAATGAGCTATATCCACCGGCAATTATGTTTATTATTGATAGACACTTAAATAAAAATCAATACTTTTCACCTTATCTTAACATGGATCACACATTAAAACAATTACTTAATTTGCTGGAAAATCGCAGTTTTACTTTCAATAAAGCTCATCAGTTCCAAAAGTGCATAAACATATATGTCGAGAAATGATGAATCTTTCATTGAAGTGAAACCGCGGTTTTTCAACAGCTGAATAATCAAAAATACTCAGTGTGATTTTTTTTTTAAATAAGTGAAAATGTTTATTTCTGCTTAATATTTGAAATCATAAAACCAAACTGAATACTACAAAAGTAAGTGAAATAGTATTATCAAAACTCTATAAGCTCTCAGGCATCGCCCCACCAAACAAACGGCGAGAAATCAACACCGAAAAGAACCTCTCCAAAGCAACCCACGACACAGTCCACCCTATGTTTGGGTATCAAATGATTACCACACAGCTCAAATCATGAAGAAGCTTCCTACAGTCGACAACGGAACTGATGATACCTGAGGCCACCCTGCGGTTGAACATGTCGAGAAGCGCAACTGATGGGAATACTTGGAATGCTCCGAAAGAGGACCTAGCCCCTGGACTCAACCAGGAGTGAAATATATGGAGGTCCCTTAACAGACTTCGGACCAGAGTATGCAAGACGAAGACACAAATTAAAGCCTGGAAGTTTTACAGCGGATGGACTAAATGTGACTGCAGCGTGTAGCAGACCGTGTTACACCTTCTGATGATGGCCGGAAGTAACGCCATCGACGTCACCCACTTCTGGGCAGACTGGATCTGACCTTGTTGTTTCCGACACGATTATAAATAGTGAAATAGTTTTGATTTTGAATTTGGACTTATTTAATATAAAACATGGCTGGGTTATTTTTATACATTATAATTTATTGAACGAGAATGTTTCAGTGGATTATTTTCATATTGAAAATTTTATAATACCAATCAGAGAGCTTTTACAACTCTGTGAGCTTTTTCCATCACAATTTCATTATAACTTCTAGCGACAGGGGACCCCATATATAATGTGTACCCGAGATAAACATTAATATTTAATTCAATATTTCTGATTATCATACTGTGACGTCACGTGTGATACGTTTCTGCTTACGCCAGGCGGATATCCGACGTAGAATTTTACGTGCGTGGAAAATGTTGAAGAGTAATGTTTACGTAATTTATTAAAAGTAATTGAAATTTGCAAAGTTCTACGATATTATGAGAGATTGAAATGAATGCGTGACCTACTAAATAATTTCAATTATATTTATTTAAAAATTTAATATAAATTCGTTTACTTACTTGTAAGAATTAAAATATTTATATTTTTGATTAAAAGTTGTCTGTCAATTAATTCCTCAAAGATATTAGTAATTGTTGCAAAGCAATTAGTTTGGGTGGTTAAAGTTCAATGGTTGAAGTGTTTTCTTTGCAAGCTAAAGGTTGTGGGTTCAATCCCCGACGGAGATAACAAAAAATATATTTTCAATTGATTTCGGAGCTATAAAATACCCCCGGTTGGTGTGAATTTGAACACTCGCCCTGAAAAGTCAGTCATAGCCATTTAATTAAAATTGGTGGTAGACGAAAGTCGTCTCGTGAAGACCACCCATTCATAGTAAATTTCTGTAATAATAAGGACGATGCGTGAATCTCGGGCTGTAGCCTAGATTTTGCCGGATAAAAACTCCACATGCAGCGCTTAACTATATGTGATATGGTAAGCGTCATAGAATTCCACAGGTGAGACTTCGGAATAACTATCACCATCTGTCGGTTTTCTCAGCATTTTATTTGCATTGATCATTCCATCAGAATCTGTAAATATATAAATTTAAAAATATTCTGCATCTTTTTTATTATAT
Organism: Glossosoma conforme; assembly: GCA_022606575.1. Taxonomy (NCBI): domain Eukaryota; kingdom Metazoa; phylum Arthropoda; class Insecta; order Trichoptera; family Glossosomatidae; genus Glossosoma; species Glossosoma conforme. The sequence continues at coordinate 567,205 of JAGTXR010000058.1, read as the reverse complement.
TTTTATATTCATAGAATTCAAATCAAGGTTCCAAAGATATATTTTCATGTTAAGAAATTATGTTATTAAATAAGGTAAAAAACAGATACAAACTCATCTACAGAGAGTAAGTGGCAGCAGTTTATCTGTCGCTTACTCTCTGCTGAATTGCCCTGAAAGAGGATCTAGCCCCTGGACATGACCAGGAGTGGAATTTATGGAGGTCCTTTAACAGACTTCGGATCGGAGTATGCAAGACGAGGACACAAATGAAAGCCTGGTAGTTATACAGCGGACCAACTAAATGTGACTGCGTCGCGGAACAGACCCCCAGTCACATGTATATGTATATATAAATAAGTATATATATATTTATATATATCTCAAAAAAATTACATTCTTTAGAATCCAAACTACTTTCACGTAATTAAATATATGTCGTCTTTCCACATGCAACGTCTTGTTGAGATTTACAAACAAAGGTCTTGTTCTTTGTTTACGTTAAGTTAGATTTTTTTTTGATAGTTTGCATTGCATGTTTTTACGCAAGCACGTAAAGGATTTTACCGACAGATCGTAAAAAAAAATCTCGGATCTAACGGTCGAGTGGGGAAACCAAGTCTTTATCTAAAATATAAGTCAATATGCTTCGGAACAAGTCTGTGTGTTATTAATCTCCTCCTCATACTTCCACCACGCGATCCGATAATAATCCCGGCGAAGTGAAGTCGTTTTCTCCCGTAGATACGAGGATGTCAACACATTCAAATGGCGATGTGATATATCTGTCGCACTGATGATGATCGATGGGAAAGAAAAGTGTTGGAGTAGAGTTTAAGAATTGGCAAATGAAGAGTTGGTTGACCCCCTCCAAGATGGACTGATGACATCACAAGAATAGCTGGAGTAGCCTGAATATGAAATATGAATAGAACAAAACAAGAGTCTGAAGACTTATTTAAAATTCACGGCATATTTACGCATTAGCATTTTTAAGATGATTGGATTGATTGAGCTAAGATGTAGATTCCATAAGACCTACTTGTGCAAGCTAAGCGCTGTTTGTGGATTATTATTCCACCAACGTCATAAGGGCAAAACAAAAAAATTCTATGCTTCGAATGCGTCGGACTGATCATTCGGTTTCCTTACATAACCTATTCATTGAACACCCAAATATTTCTCTGATATCATAGCCGCAGTCCACGCAAGTTCGCAGATTTTTGCCCTGGAGGCTTCCGGGAACCATCTACGTTCGCATGTGGACCTCCAGAGATACAAGTGTTCTGAAACAATTTGAGCTTACAGAGCAGTGAAACGAAAATTTGCGTTGTCCTTATATATGCTTCAAATATGGACCAGATATGGTAAAAAAAAGTGATAGACGTTAGACAAGCATGAATTCAGTTTCACACCAGCCGGAAGTGTGAAAGCAATGATTAGTTATTTTATATTGAAACGTTCATCCAGATATCAAAAAAGTGTCATTTTTCGGAGTGGTTGATAACTTCTGATTTAAGCATTTAAAAAAATTTAGTGATCCCTGCAAAATATAATTTCTGGAATTTCTTCTGCAGAGTGGAAAAAAGAAAGAAACAAACAACTCAAAAAAGCTCAACTAAACTTCGCTAATTAAATATCATCCTTTCCCTAGAGCTGCTTAAATGAAAGCTTTTTATCCTGAAAGAAAGGCCTGAAAAAATACGTTTTTTAGCATCATCATCGCAGCACTAAAGTTTCCTCCACCTGAAACCTCATATTTATAATTCACTTTTCCCAGACAAGTTTATTTCGCTTTTTTCTCCTATCTGTTGAGTGCTGAAAGAGGGTTAACAGGTTTAATGCTTGAAAAGATGCCTTCACTGTCGTAATTTATGCTCTTTTGTAAGCCAATTGTATTCAATTTTTTGAACCGCTAGTTTTTTATATTGCGTTTTAAATATTTACTTCCTGAGCACAGTACAGTCTTATTTTTTTCCTTACATATATATTCTATTAACAACATTTGGTCTCTAAAAATGCTACCATTTGGTGCTTTTTTCATCATCAGCATGTGTCTGTTCACTATCGAATGTATACCTCTCTCCATCCTCTTTTATCAACCGCCTTTCGCATATAGGTTTCTTCTGATGTAGTCAGTTCATCCTACAGTGGGTTTACCTACCCTCCGTTTGCCAGTTATCGGTACTTTATTGTCCATGACTTATGCCAAGATAATAAAAATACTTAAAAACACAAATACAAAAAAGCTTTAAACAAAATATATACGGCATGTTAATATTCTTAGGATTTTCGGAAACATTTTTTTTTAGAAAAGTTTTGAGATGTTTGTGTTTGTTTACCTATAAGAATAGTTGAACGTAGAGTGGGTTTTCTTTATAAGATTTTTTTGAGTTGTTATGAGATAGCGCAGATCCAATTTTCCTCAGGTACCATGTCTGGCACCTCACCTGAGAAACTCAGATGATATTACTAAAGTGCTAGTAAAAAATAATATTCTGACACAAACTCACAACTCAATCACAAATAAATAATCAATCCTGAAGAAGACCCCTGCAATGGCGATTGAAATATTAGTTGACAGAAATTCGCCACACACGGCTTAACCCAAAAGCCACAATATGAGTGAAAAGGGTAACGTAATTACATACTTTGATTTTTTTTACTTTATGAGGAATGACGAGGTGAGAGAGTGGATGAGTCTGCTTTCCACACTACAGTCAGTCAATAGACGAGTTGGACCTATTTTAGATATGCACTTGGAATGCCGCGAGATGAATAAAAATAACAGTTGCCTTTTATTCAAGGCACTGGGCTCGCATCGTCTGAAAAGCCATCGGGAAATGTACATTTAATGTATTCGGCATAGCTGAAATGGGATGAGATTGGACGACTAAGGGGGCTGACAGAATTGTGTGCCACCAGCTTGTGACGTTCATGTGCAAACATGGTGATGATGATGATGATTAATTCTAATATTAACAGACTTATGACCATAGTATGCAAGACGAGAACACAAATGAAAGCCTGGCAGTTTTACAGTGGACCAACTGAATGTGACTGCGGCGTGGAACAGATCCTGTCACACCTTCTGGAGTGTGCGCTGTGTCCGAGTAGCTGCATCCAGGAAGACTTGATGATGGCTGGGAGTAACGCTGTCGTCATCGCCCACTTCTGGGCAGACAAGATCTGACCCTGTTGTTTCTGACACGATTATATATATTGAAAAAATATTTTGTTATATTCCCATATTCGTTTCAAATCATTAATTTCTTCAGACATGACTGAAAAAATCAATCTTTGTATTATATTTTTGAACGAGAGTTTCAACATGTATAAAAAAATTGAATAGATATAGAATAATCGAAAAAAATACATGATAATAATTGTAAGTATTTCAGGAATTCATTAAAAACGTTAAAAATCAAGTTTCAGACTAATGGTATAATAAAAAACTTAAAAATTAATTTTCAAATAAATTATTTGGTTAAGATGTAACAAATATCATTGTTTAAAAATCCAAGAACAATTGAGAGATTAAATCAAAATAATGAAAGTTAAATGTTACGGAAATAATGTTTTTACAAATTTTTTTTTTTATACATTAAGAAAAGCTACGCGTTTCTTTTGATTGAAGTAACGTTGGACAAAATAACGTACTTTCAAGGTGAAAAGCTTATTTCTTGGAATATATTTTGTACATTAATACATTATCATCTTACAGTACACAACACATACATAATACTTGTATTAATTATAACGTACTGCTGTATTGCCGCACCGGGGATATTATTCGCGGAGTGTTTAATACTAATTATAAAGTTTATCGGTGACTTCTTCGTCCGGGGAGTTGTAAGACGCGCCCGAAGATCCGCGGTTCTTGAAAGCAACCATCCGGGAAGACTTCGTCCTGAAAAGCTGAAGTTTGCGGTGAAATCGCTGCCATTCTTTGTTTGCTGGTTTGGATCTGGTTGATTTACTGCAGTGCAAAGTGACTTGCCCGAACTAATAAGATCGCAGAGAGAGCGACTTGGAAGATATTCTAAAGCCTGTTATCCGCTACTGACAGATTCGAGTGTAAAGTTTTTAACGAACTGAATGCAAGGTATTTTTAATTTTATGCGAAATATCTGGAATTTGCAGCTTTACTTGATTAACCAATTACCGGCCACCTTACAGGCTTGTCTACACCTGTTCTAAGAATTATTTGATGTATTTTTTCTGTGATTTTTATGAAAATAATTGCATATTTCGTAGTTTTATGAATATAGTGAGTTATGAAAAAAAATGGCAATAATGCGTAGATAAGTATCGATTTGAAACACGATAATTTAGATTCACCATTTTATTTTTTATTTTCATCATTATGTATATATATACACTACTTTAACGTGATGTACTATTTAGAATAATAATATTTTTAAACTAAAGCGTGCTGGTTTATATTTAATTTTCTGTATAAAAGCTTGTATAATAGGCATCTGACAGGCAAAATTGTTGATAATTGTCTCTATAACCTTAGTCCTAGCTATGAATCACTTATAAATTGAAACGAAATTGTCATTTAAGCCAAAATTATACGAGATAGATAGATTAACGACGATATTTTGGACTCGATAACAGAAAAATGTGCTTAGTTCAGAGGATAAAAAATTCGACTCAAGAGTTATGGTAATATTGATATTATCCTAGATCACTGGTGGATGTCTTTGCAAATCTTCGGCGACAACAATATGTGGGAGAGTGAAATCATTTTGGAAATTATAACCCTTATTCCGCCTCTTATACATAGCCGAGTAAAACCCTGTATTTTCGAAATTGTACATATTTTTGAACAAATAAAACTTTTGAAAGAAAGAAAAAAAAAAACGTTTGTATGCTCAATTTCTTGTAATAATAAGCCTTTAAATATATTTGGTACTTGAAGTTAAAAATTGAGCGTTTTTGGGTTAAAAAAATGTGCCGTCTTGACAGTGCCTCTGCCGTCACCGTTTTTCTTGGCGGCTGTGAATCTAGGCATTTAAAAAAGAGCCAATGCAGCTGTATAATAATTTTCTAGAGCAGATGCTGAGGTAGTCATTCATACAACAATCAATCAATAGGCGAAGGTGGACTTGATTGAATTAAGTACTTAAGATGCTATATTAGGGCATAAAGTACATTTTTTTCAAGGCTCTGGACTCGAACCATTATTCATGTACTGCGGGACGCAGAGTTGACATGGGATGAGGCAAAAGCTATCGGAGCTGACAGAGCACATGCTTTAGCTTAGGGTGCGGACATGATGATGATAGTGATGATGATGATGAATCTAAAGATAATAATTAATTTTAAGTGAAGCGAGATGAAAACTGCAGGTGCTTTGAAATATAATACTCATTTTTTACAAAAATCAATGTATGTTTGTCAGAATTTTTCAGAAAAGTTAAGGGGAGTAATTGTATTAGTATTTCTATAGCGCTCTTTTATGACCAAATGATCATTCCAAAAGCGCTTCTTTGCCTCTCTGAGTAAAAAGGTGGGTCTTTAGTCTGCTTCTGAAGGATGCCTCCACTTTAAGGTCTCTTATGCTTTCCGGTAGTGAGTTCCAGGCCAGTGGTGAAGCGTAGCTGAAAGCCCGATTGCCAAAGACCGTGCTAGGACTACCTCCCATCAGCTGCAGGGTGCTACTATTTGCTCTAGCCGATCTGAGTGTCTCTGCACGCGCGCTTATTTCTGAAGGCTTGATAAGTTCTGTCAGATAGCCCGGTGCAGTTCCGTTGAGTGCCTTGTAAGCTAAGAGGCATAATTTGCACTGGATTCTAGCCGAAACTCTCAACCAGTGCAGTCGGTGTAGTATTGGAGTAATGTTACAGAATTTGGGCGCGTTGTAGACTAGTCGTGCCGCTGCGTTTTGTAACGACTGCAATCGTTTTAGTTGTTTAGCTGGGTGGCCTGCGTTCAGTGCATTGCAGTAGTCCATTTTGGAGACTATAAACGCATTTACCAAACTCTTTGTAGCGTCTCTGGGTAAGCATCTTTTTACCAACCGTATCTGCCGCAGGTTAAAAAATCCATATTTCACCGTTTTCGTGATATTACCGCTAAGGTTGAGGAACTGGTCAATTTCTACTCCCAGCAGCTTGACGCTTGTAGAAGGGATGACATCATTACCACATATAAATGATAAATAAATATTTTTAAAATATCACACTGCTTGCGGTAGGAAAAATATCAGTTTGTTTTTTGAAAGGAAAGAAGATATTCTTTTACACATTGCAACCCGTGCCGAGAAACTTTGGTAGACAATAAAAAAAACAATATAAGCGCAAAAAACTCCTTTAGAATAAATAAATAAAGTCTTTTAACGGAACACGGTGAAAAATGTAACCTCACATTGATTACGAATAACATTACCTCACAACTGTAAGCATCGATAAAGTTAGCTTATACATAAGTTAAATTTTCAATGAGCGTAAACAGTTACTAATAAAACTCTTACTATTTTTAATTATCTAAACAAAATCCTAGTTCTGACCATTCATAAGATTAAAGCATTCTAAATATAACTTTTAGTTAATTTTTTAATCTATATAAATATATACAATGTGGTATTTGTTGGTACATTTTCAACTTTTTGACAATTAGGTTTGTCTCTAATCATAATATTGATGAATACGTATTTGTACACAAATATCATCCATTCTGTGATTTTGTTGGAAAATTTTAATTGACGTTAAAGTGATTCGCATACGAAAATTCTTTCAATGAAAATTAAATGCTTAATTCTAATATTGAGATAAAGCGTTGATTGATATATGCTTTATCAGTAATTTACTGAGAGAATGAGTCGGCTGATTTTGATTCTTTGATGTTAACCTGTGACATCGAATTCAGCTATTGTATATTGAAAATATATATTAAGTGACAAAAGCTTGAATATCAGGATAATTCTCTCGCAGATTATTACCACAAATATCATCACCAGCCTGTATCCGTCCACTGTTGAACGTATGCCTCCCGCAAGAGTCTCCATTCTCTTTGATCTCCGCCTTCCGTATCCAGGTCACTCCCGCTATTCTCCTTATGTCGTCATTCCATCAAGCAGGGGGTCAGCCAATGCTTCGTTTGCCACGGCTTAAGGGCCATTCCAATACTTTTCTTCCCCATTGAACGTCGTCTCTTCGACAGATATGTCCTGTCCACATACTATCTTCTAGCGAAACTCCGAGGATGGATCTCTCCATAGCACGCTGGGTGTTCTATTTTATGAGCAAGACTTGCTGTTAGATTCCACGTCTCTACGTCATAAGTTAATACAAGGAGGATGCATGAGTTAAATGCACTAGTTTTAAGTTGAGTTTTAAGATATTGCGGAATATTCGCTTTAAAAATGTACTTTAGTTTTCCAAATGCTGCCAGTCCCAGTTGTACACGCCTGTTGATCTCGTCTTAGTTGTATACAACACCACAAATATAAACAATTCATTTTCGCTAGTAGCCAAGTTCTCAGAATACATCACAAACATATATTTGTGATATTCCCTGTCGAATAAAGCCATTACAAAATGCTGGGATCGTCATAAGGGTGTGTTGTAGGTTATGAGGCACAGGTCACAAAAGCAAAGAACTCATCGTAAAGGACTTTTGCCATTTATTTTTGGTTAAAAGACTGACAAAATTTGGTTGTCCGTGCAGGACAGACAATACTGTGTTCCTTACACCCCCCAGACGGACTCTGACTCGGCCGGTGGCAGTCACTACGCCTTTAACATAGCGGCCATCTATCGAAATACCCGCTCCCACGTGACAGTGACTAAAAAAATTAACGAAATGACACCTGTAAACGCTGCGTCTTATAAATACTTCAATCGAAAAGTAAGACTAACTTTTTTATAACTCCTTGTCAAACGTAAGAAAAAAATAAGAGACGATAGATCGCATATCGAGGCGCTTTGGCTCCAGCCTACAAGAGCTTTAGCAAGTAAGTATGATTGGTAACTAGTAATCTATTAACTAATTAATGTTCAAACATTGTCAAAAATAGTTTTATCGTCACATCAAAGATCAGGTGGAAGTGTTCCAAGAATCAAAAAAAAGTACAAAGCTATTCATTTTTGCTAACCAAAAAAAAGTTAAAGGATTGCTTGCCTACAATTATTTTGTATTAACCGATTTTTTTATTGACGTATACCATTTAAGTGATGAAAAATTTTCACCCGCTCTCTCCTAGAAAATAATTGAAAAAACATTGGGGGCATTGAAAAACTTAATAAATAATGTTTTGAGAATCTATCCCGTGCACTCACGAGGGCTAATTCTCTTGGGAAATTAAGGGTTCAAAAGAAAAACTCCAGGTACCAAATCTGCGCTGGACGAGCCCTTCAGTTTTTTAGCCACCAGAGTCGCTCGACGCCTGAAAATTATATCTGAAAATTGAAAAACACAGTCCTGAAATGAACTGGACTTTTACAACCTATATCAGACGAGATTATAACATAGCAGAGATGACTTCAGAGGATGGTCTGCTTTATAAGACCCGAAATTAAATTTTTTCATACATATTGAATTTACACAAATACATGAAAACATTAATTTTTCATTTAACTTAAACTGACATATATTACTAACTAACACTATGAGCATTATCATATTCATATATATTTTTTTTTACTGAATAAATCAGAATATAATAAATAAGAAGTCAGAATTAAATCCAATTTGTGTTCAGACTTCAAATTAACTATGGGTGAAAAACAAAATAAATTATTATTTAAAACTAAGACTAAAAAACAAGTTTAATAAAGCTAGTTGACCTAGGTTTGGTTGCTGTGTTAATATAACTTTTTTATGTAAGCACATACAGGAGAATACCGATACATCGTTATAGTAATTCTGTGGTCTCATATGTGGAATTTTATGACGCTTACCATGGTTCATATGGCTAAGCGCTGCATGTGGAGTGTTGATCCGCCAACGTCTGTCCGAGATTCACGCATCATCATAATGGAAAGCCTTCACGGGATGACTCGTATACCACCACTTTTAATTAATGGGCTATAACTGGCATTTTACGGGTAAGGGATCAAATTCACGCCAACCGAGGGTATCTTAGAGCTCAGAAATCGTTTTTTTTTAATCTCCGTCGGGGATTGAACCCACGACCTTTAGCTAACAAAACAAACGCTTTGACCATTGAGCTTTACCCGCTGACATTGAGTTATACCCGCTGGCTGTGTTGAATGTATTAAATAAATGTAAATAATCATTTTCTCAATTCAATTTTCTTTGATATTGTGTCCATTTTATTTATACTGACCGGAAAATAGGAGCCATATATTAAACATTTAAAATCTTGTATAAAATCTGCTTATATTATACATTATAATGCTTGTACATTAATGTACATCAAATACTAAGGAAGAAAAATAAATTTTTCTATTAGGACGTTTCACACGTCTACAATTCGGATTAATTTACGATTCGGATATCATGTGCAGTCCACGGAACAAAGCGGTTGATAATGCACAACCACTGCACACCATCGTTGCGATAAAACTTGAATTGATCGAATTAACGTCTAGTGATAATCGATATTCAGCAATTCGTACTCGCATTCAATGTACTATATATTAACGGAAATATAATATGAAATATTTGAATTTCCTCTTCCAGTAAAATGCAAATTTATTTCATCATCATCATCAGCCTGAATCCATCCACTGTTGAACGTTATCTTCTCGCATGAGTCTTCATTCTCTTTGATCCTACGCCTTCCGCATCCAGGTCACTCTCGCTATTTTTCTTATGTCGTCAGTCCATCTTGCAGGGGTTCGGCCAGTGTTTCGTTTGCCAGTTCTTGGGCGTCATTCCAAAACTTTTCTTCCCCATCGACCGTCGTCTCTTTGACAGATATTTCCTGCCCATTGCCACTTGAGTGTACCTATTCGTTGGGAAGCATCCACTACTTGAGTTCTTCTGCGTATTTCCTCGTGTCGGATCTTTTAGGCACACTCCAAGCATGGATCTCTCCATAGCACGCTGGGTGACCTTTATTTTATGGGTAAGACTTGCTGTTGGATTCCAGTCTATGCACCATTAGTTAATACAAGAAGGATGTATTGGTTGAAGTATGTATATCTTTCTTCGTAGTATCAATCCGGTGGATTGGTTTGCAGCAACAGAATCTTGCATCTCCATTCCTCTCGATCCTCCGCAACCCTTTTCATCTCAGCATAAGCGCTACAATTCATGTCCTCGAATACTTGCTGCAAATACTCCCGTCTAGGGTGCCCTCTACAGTTTCCACCCTCAACCATCCCCCCCACAATATCGTGAAGAAGACCATCGTGGCGCATGATGTGACCAATCCATTGGGCTCGCTTCTCTCAGATGGTTCTTAGTATTTATTTATGAAAGTTTTATTTATATCCGCTTGCTGTGTTTTCTAAATTTTGGTGTCAAAAATAACACTTACCAAGCTGAAATTGAAAACCCATTTTTTGTTTGAGAACGTTGGCCTAATTGTGCGTTTTTAATATAATGTTGTATAACGAACTATTTAACTGGAAATTTCTCTAAAATCTGAAATAAACGGTCACCGCGAATTGCTTCAGTCAGTTTTTCAGTTGTCACTGTCCACTCCTCATACCAAGACAACTCTTCACCCGATAGTCCACCTGAGAACATTTATAGTTTTCCCCTAAGGCAGATAAATAGAAATTTGAAAAAAAATATAGTTGTATTATACGAGACATATATATTTGAGTAATAAATTGATTATTCTTAGATGAAAATCGGAACAGAAAAGAGTAATCATATATTTCCAATATTATTTATATTTTGTAGACGAATGAACATTTATTAGAATAATCAAAAACTGATACACTTACAAATTCAGAGTGAACACTTTTCGTAACTAAATTTATCTCATCAAGTGATTGGAAAAAAAACGACGAATGCAGGTATTCAAACCACAGACCTTTACATTATATCCAATTATTTGCCCAATGTAATATATTTTTTTAATTTTTATAACTTATAGATTATGCTTCTTATAAACTGTATATTTATGTTTTTATTGTAGTTATCATAATACAGTAAATACATGATTATCAGTAAATGTGTGGATTTATCGACTCGATGAGGCGGTGTAAATAGACAAATGGTCGAGTTTGGCAAGGTAGTGCTCTGGTATACGATACTATATATTGAAAATATATATTAGATAATATCATATTAAATAATGTTTGTTATCAACTTTTAACGGTTTCATTTATTGATTTCTTTGAATCGTATAATTCAAAGGACGCGTGCAATCTTTAGAATGGCAAAAATATACAAAATACTAGTTGTATTAGAGTTTTCTATTTAAATGAAGTCCATTGTAATGAGAGCAATAACAGCAATACTTCAATTAATTATGCTTATAATTGTTTCTCTGATTCGGTTCTGTATTCTGGTCTGTTAACCGCAACTGAAGTGGGCATTCAGTTTGCCTCATCCCACTCTGCTTTGAGACAAATATTCCAATACATAACGATATTAATTAACATCAAGTGACTGTTTGACCTAGCTCAAATGTCCTATAAAATAAAATTATAATGATAGTTCGGTAGAATTTTTATGTATATATATTCATAATTGCGGTGCAATATTTGCTCAATGAAATATACTACTTAAAGCGTTAGATGAAAGATTCGAGCGATGAGATTTATTTATGAAGAGTTAATCCATTGCTTAGAATGGATTCGATGGAGTCCGAAACATGTACAATAACTCAAAAATAAATGTAAAATTAAGCGTTATATTTATAATTTGTTATTTATCAAATTACAATTAAAGGTCCAAATACTTTTTTTTATCAGAATTGTAATACAATATAAATAAATAACGAATATGTATATTCAACAATTTATAGGTACGTAAATATTCAAAGCAAGCATCACCCTATATGACATTTCTCTCATCAGTAAATCTTAGAAAGAAAATCACTGGACGCTGGCATTTGAACAATGAGCCTTTGCAATCAACGTTCATACTGTGCTTAGCGTAGGCCCGCAGCCACTTGCTCTGCTCACCAAGTCTATGAATTAACGAGTATTGTGTTATTGTAGAGCGTTATTTAAAGAAATAGCTTATTGTAAGCTTTATGCATATTCATGAAAATTCAATTAATTAAATTAATTTTATTTTGTAACAAAATTTTATTCATTTAGTTTTGTAAACGTCTGTCAAGTTTTTACAAGTAAAACAAGGTAAAAAGTTTTATATTTTGTAGCCTTACTTAGAAATGTTTAAATTTCATATTTATCATCAAGTGAGTATTTCGCTATCACAAACGCATTGTCAAATCCCTCATAAAGGCCGCCTACGGTTTCATGGCGCCCCACATTAAAGTGATTCCATTAATAATTCCAGCTAATTCTGTGCCGGAAACGGTTTTCAGCGGCCCTTGCTAGGAATGTATGATAATATGTTTTAACCGATCCCGCAGCCATTCTCATTAATACCATATTAACTATCACAGTCTCTTATTATATCTATAAATAAGCAAATGGTGATTGTTTTAATTACGCGAAATGTGCTAGTTCTGACATCAGCACGTTAGCATTACAGACTGGTGCTAAAAATCTCAATATGCAATCTTTCGTCTCTTATTTTTATTCGCTTGTCGGACATGCGCGTGTCGCCATATTGGCATTTTGACAAGTCCGGTCACGGGTGTGATGATAGTTGTGTACATGGTGTATAACTGATGTGACTGACACATAGAAGAAACATTAAGATCAGTTCTTAGATAAAAAATGGCATTTTTATAATAAATAAAAAAAAAAAAAAAATAGCAAAATCTAATTTTGTGATAAGCTTGGTTCAAGTAAATAATGAACTATTTATCAAGATTTGTTTGATATATATGTTTCTCTATTAATCAAAAAGTGTCGCTGAAATATATAATCTGAAACGAGGATATCCGCAGAAGAACTCAAGTAGTGGAAGCTACCCAACGAATAGGCACACTCAATTGGTAATGGGCCGGGTATATCTGTCGAAGAAACGACGGTCGATAGGGAAGAAAAGTTTTGGAGTGACGTCCAACAACTGGCAAATGAAGCATTGGCCAACCCTCTGCGGGAGTGGTCTGGTTGCAGAAGGCAGATGATTGAAAAAGATGTAGACTCATGCGGGAGGCTTACGTTGAACAGTGGACGGATACAGGCTGATGATGATGAAAAGTACATTTTGTGGTCATATAAATGATGACATGAGCATGATAGAGCCCTTGCTGACTGGTACCGAAAACCTCAATAAATAATCTTTCGTCTCTTATTTCTGTTCGCTTGTCATGCATTTATGTGTCGCTTTATATTGGCGTTTTAGATTAGTTTCATAGATCTAGGTGACAGCATCAGCGCCGATGAGCGTGATGAGTTGTGTGCCGATGGCTGAGAAGGTCGCATTATGGCCGGCCCGGCATGTTCTTCCGGCTGGGCCGGAAGTTTGTAAAGTTTATCGAAATATATATGTGCTTCAAAAAAGTTTGTGTATTATAAATCTGCTCCTCATACTGCCACCACGCGACTGAATAACAACTTTTCTAACAGAGGAACATGTTAATAAATAAATAGTTTCATGTTTTGATGTTTAAAAAACGAAAAACGAGTAGAAGTTTTAAATGAAATTATTAACAAAACAAATTCATGTGCATGTTGATATGCTGCATATACGAGTATAATGCTTTTTTGGAAAATAAAACGTGTGGCGGATTTCGTTTTCGCGTTAGATAATTTATAACGTATTCCTCCGATGGAGACGTTATTTTCGCGGGCAAAATTAAATTTGGAATTATTATAACGACAGAGCGTCATTTTTGGAACTCGCAATAACATTTTGAATATTGTGTTTACGCGCCAGAAATTGAATGAACGAAATAATGTATTCAATATGCGGGCTTTGTTCCTGTTGGATGAGGCACTGAACGAATACCAAATAACATGAAACGATAATAATTTCATTCGCACTATTGTGCGTTTTAAAGGACGGCTTTTAATGCCACGTATGGTGTTACTATTATTCGTGAACAATTTGAGTATTTATGAATGAATGTTTATTTATTTATTTACAGGTTTTCCAATAATAATATAAATACCAAAATAATACAAACATGAATTTTGAATCGAATTGATAAGTACTTTTCACATTGTTATTGTGGCTTTTGGGCTTAGCCGTATGTGGCGAATTTCCTTCACTCAATATTTCGACTGCCATTGCAGGGGTCTTCTTCAGGATTCATGATTTATTTTGCTCTGAGCGTTATTGATTTATAAATCTAATATATAAATCAGTAACGATCGAAATAGGATAATCTGAATAAATCAACTCAAAACTAAATAAATCATCAATCCTGAAGAATACCCCTGGAGTGGCGGTTGAATTATTGGTTAAAGAAAGTTCGCCACACACGGCTACACCCAAGAGCCACAATATCAAATCTGTCCGTTAAAATCTAAGAATTGATTTACTTTTCACATTGTTCTTATACTCGTATGTGCAACGTTGAGTACTGTATATTTATAACTGAAAGACCTCGGTTTTGCTCTCAATGAAATCTTCATCACTTTTGTACATGTTTAATTATAAAAACGACGGTGGGTATAGATCAATGATCAAAGCGTTTGCTTTACAATCAAAATGTCGTGAGTTCGATCCCCGACGGAGATTAAACAAAAAAAGATTTTTAATCGATTTATGAGCTCTTAAATACCCCCAATTGGTGCGAATTTGATCCCTCATCCGTCAAATGCCAGTTGTAGCCTATTAATTAAAATTGTCGGTAGACGACAGACGTCCTGTGAAGACCACTCATAAGGATGATGCGTGAATCTCGGACTGTAGTCTAGACGTTGGTGGATCAACACTCCACATGCAGCGCCATATGCACCATGGTAAGCGTCATAGAATCCCGCAGACGATAATTCAGAATTATTATCACCATCTGTCGGTATTCTTTTGTATGTGTTTATATATAAAAAAACGTTTTGATGGGTATAACTAGAAAAATAATTAATTAGATTTCAATGGGAGTGTAAGTATGAGGGGTGGGTGCTTATGGGAAGTACGTAATGGGTTAAAACCTATGTATGTTTAACTTTTCTATTATATTTAAAATTTAAATAGACTTAAAAATATTTAAATATATATATATATCAATAATTAATGAACACAAAGGATATTATAAAAAAAAATATTGTATGAACTAAAAATATTTAAAGTTTTATATTCTTGACATTGCGATCCATCTAAGGGTGTCACGTTAAATGATATTTTTCATGTACTGGAAATCCGTAGACTCGCTTTCACTTCAATCCTTAATCTTGCTTCAGTCTTTAATATGTCAAAATGTTCTAGTGTTTATAAATTATTATATTTTAAATATTTAAAAACTTAAAATTTAATCATTAAAACGGAACCTTGGTATTAAATTATGTAGATAATTAATGCTCAAAGTGATTAAAAATTATATAAATAAATAATAAATTGTAATGAAATAGTTTTTGTAAAACATAAATGAGGATTTTTAAACTTAAAAGTGCTTAAGGAAAAGATGGGAGCCTATTTTTAATTTTTAAATAATCTTCTATAATAATGAATTTACTATATTATATTAATGAATCACGTTAATGTGTTATTTGCACTTGTAAATTCTAATGAAAAAGCCTTTTATATAAGGCTGCAGTACACTTAAACACAAAGTAATAATTAGTGTTACCAGTTTTTTTGATTAACCATTTGCGTTAATTAATCAAGCTTCAAGCGAGAGAGAAATTGATTAATTATAACGCGATATCGATTAGCTGAGCTTATGAATCGGAGACACGATCTAACATCAATTAATAATGGCATTACGTACGGATTCTTCTCCCGCATTACCGATTGCACGTAAAGCCTTCAGATCCGGAAGTGGAGATACCGACTCGCTCGGCAACTGAATCAATCGGAAGGACTGAGCTTTTATTGCAGGCGAGCTTTTGCTGAGCTTTGACGATATTTTCCTCGCAACGGAAAGCTTCGAACCGTAATTATGTGAGCTTAGCGTTTTCGAATATGTTATTTTTTAATTAATGATTTCATTTATTTTATTTATGTTTAATACAGTCAATTAAGAGATGAAGAAAAGAACACATAAATAACACAATATACTCTCATAAATATTCTAAAATGAATAGCGTAATTGATAAAAAAATATCAATTCCTCCATCTACACCAATCAGTTGAGTATTTAATTGCATTTCTTTCAAGCAAAAAATAAATAATATATCCATTTATATCTAACACGCATTACCCTTACTGATGAAAAAATAATCATTCCACAATTGTTTCAATATTCAACGCATAGAAATTTAACAATAAAGACCATGTCATTAGTCAATATGAATTTGAAACATAATAACACAAACTTTTATTTTCATATTTATTATATTTATTTTTAATGGCCATTTTACACCTGAAAAAAAAATCACCAAAACTAACGCCACTCAGTTCTGTCAGTTGCTACTGATCATAACAGAAACTTAAAACACCTTTGAACTGAGAACCTGAGTCTACTGAAAGATTTCTGCATTCGAAGGTCCACCTAGAAACATACCGATATCAGCTTGATCAGCTGTTTTAGGCTGATCGAAAAACGATCTTTTGTCTCTTAGTTTTTTTCGTTCACTTGATAAGGAATTCAAATCTTTATTATAAATAAATGCGAATTGTGCTTCAAAACTAGTCTTTTGCTTAGTAATCTGATGCTGCATCTTTCATCCACGCAGCCACGTGACGAACCCACAACTTCTTTTGAAAGACGGGGGATGTCAATACATAGTTCCCGACAATCTATTGAGCAGAAGCTCCTAAGACTCTAGGAAAAAACGACAGCTGTAGTATATAAAGCATATTTTGAGAGATAAGATTTTTCAAGAAGATTTAATGAATATCCCAGGGACAGGAAGAAATGAAAAATACTAAATTTCAAACCAAACGCTCTTAGATACAGGTATTTGTAGAAAAGCTCAAATCACTGGAATTGAAATAACCTCTCTATATATAGTTCTTTTATAAGTAGGTCGTAAATATATTTGCAAAAAGTAAGTATTAGAACATTGTGGTTATGATTTCTGATCAAGATAGTCACTTTTGATAGAAAAGGAAGCCGAAGATAGCCGGAGATGGTTTTTAATTGACGCTGAGTTTCTTAAGAAGGAATTTTGTGATAATTCCTCAAATCGAAGCTCTCTGATAAATTAGATCCTTTTGACTATAGATGATCTGATTTTCAAACAACTCCTAATTTTCTTAATTTATTAATTCACCACATATTCTAATATGTTTTTCAAGAAAATAATTACACTGTCGATATTATTTATTTTATTTCAATTTAAAAAATAAATTAAACACTAATTACGACAATAACCTAAAGGAAAAAAAACGTTTTTACATTGTTTTAGGATTAAGTTTTTTGTTTTATGGTCAAAGAAGACAACCCTCTTTACTGTAGACAAACATACAACTGCCAAAAACTTAATTTGAAAACATTAAATAAGTCATAACTTATCTAAAAATGTTAAATTCCTTTAATAAATTAATAAATAATTTGCTGGTTTATACAAATATCCAGTAAATATATATTTTTTTACATTTTCTCTGTCAATATCGAAGAAAAATAGCCGTATACATTGGAATTAGAACTAGAACCGTTTGCAAACCCAATGTTCAGATGTGTAGATCTTCATTTTGTTTAAAATTATTGGATTTGTGCAATATATTCAAAAATCGGAGCTATTTTTCTCTTGTTCCTATTGCTTATATATTTTTACTAGACTTTATATACGAGGTTTATCCATAAAATCAGGCTCCTAGTGATTTTTCACAGTGTAAAACATGTTTAATTCCATCAATGCGTACATTTTTGGAAAGCTTAGACATTTACCTATTTTTCTACATAGTCGCCACTGAGTTCAATGCATTTTTGCATGCGGTATATGAGCTTTAAAATGCCCGAGTCGAAAAAATCTGCCGCCAAGCCATACAGATACCTGAGAAATGCTCCTTTCAGCTCCTCTCTATCGCCGAAATGCATTCCACGTAAAACATACAAAAACGTACTTACTGTACGTTAAATTTAAAATTAATTTTAATTTAAAAAATAATAAATTAAAAATATTTACTTGTGATTCACAGTTTATTTTAATGATTACATGTTTCGGCCTTTCTGAAGATAAGCTTTTTTTTTTCTTTTTTTAATAATCTTCCATCTTCAATAATTAATTAATTTATTAATTTTTTATTTAAAATAAATTTTACAATTATAATTGTGCAGTTTCACCAAGTTTTGTCAGCTGATAACCTTAATGTCAATGTATTATACTTAATCATTGTATTTGTCTTACTGACAAATATTTTAAAACCAAATCGAAATAATACATTTAAAGGATGAAAATTATTTTAATTTACTTCAGGTGCTACAAAGAGAACCTGCAGCCATTTTTACTGTAGTTTTCAGTTTTTCAGTGCGATCCAAATTCAAAATACACAATCGAATTCAGCGGGGTGCAGTTTCTCATAGTTATTTATCAACGAAGGCTTGCTCTGCGGAAAATGGAAATGCCTGAAAGGCTCACCATAAAAAAGCAATTGCCCCCCGAGGTACAAAGAATGGGAGCGAATGATAGCATCGGCACTTCAAGCCGACTTGATAAAACAACTTTGTTCTGATTCTTTACTATGTTAACGTACTCACTTTGACGATCCCAACCCTCTTTAGGTAAGTGATATTGAATGAAGATACATTTTTTTTCAAACTTCATGCATGTATCAACTTAAAATATTTATTTAACACACTTACAAAATATCCATGATTATACATTTTAATTATCAATGAGCTTTTATTTCGACGGCTAGTATTTTTCCAATCAGAATAAATATTTTTATTTAGAAGAATATAAGATATAATGATAATAATTTTGCATTATTTTACAAATTTTACAAAGTAATACTTTCCCTACTCCATCTTACTTTAACTAACTCACCTAATTGAAGTTTAAATTTTTTTTAAATTAAAATTTACGAGTATTTTTATTCTGTCCAAAAGCTTATTCAAATTCTAAAAATTTATTTTCTTGCCAATTTTTTCTTTCTTTTTATATCTGGAAAATATGGTTATCACAAATTGCTGACACTCAGCTAATAGTTTTGTCATTTGCCACTTTATATGCCTCGTTCTTAGACTGTTCTCAAATGGATTTCCAGTTGCGGAACTTCGAAGAATTCGTAGTTGCGTATACAAAATACAAAACAGAAATGCGAAAACAAAAATGATTCCTCGTTTTAAGTAACTACTATTTAATTTCTATTCAAATATTATATATATACGTTATGTATATATATATTGCTTATCTACTATGCATGTGACCAATTTTGTTATCCACCTACACGAATAAAATATTACAAATGAAATAAACACTTGATTGCACTATCATAGAATTTAAACTTTGAAAAAGTAATTTTTATTACTGCCTGGAAAATTTGGACACTAACCTTTTTTTCGTGTCAAGTATCTAACAATTTCGGTGGCGTACTTTTTTCATATACTTTTTTATCATGAATTAATGACGATAAGTAATGATTAGGTGTGATATCTTGTTCATTACATAAATGGCTAGATAACGGCGAGAGACATTTTTTTTTAATTTTTAAATATAGGAATCTATTACATGTCAGCCTCGTTAGCTGTTTGCGTTATTCAAATAATATCCTAGATGTAGTTTGACAGCAAGGGACCGACAGATTTAGAGAAGAAATGTATTCTTATATGTTAAATAAAATTATATTTATATTACCCTTATAATAAAGGTCATCCAGCCTACTATGGAGATATCCATGCTCGGAGTGTCGCACAAAGATATAATCTGAAACAAAGGAATACGCAGAAGAACTCAAGTAGTGGATGCTACCCAACGAATAGGCACACTCAGATGGCAATGGACTGGACATATCTATCGAAATGATGACGGTTGATGGGAAAGAAAAGTATTGAAACTGGAAAACGAAGTATTGGCCGACCCCCTGCAAGATGGACAGACGACATTAGAAGAATAACAGGAGTGGCCTGGATGTGGAAGGCGGAGGATCCAAGAGGATGAAGACTCATGCGAAAGGCTAACGTTCAACAATGAATGGATACAGGCTGGCGATGATGATGATGAAGATGTTAAATATCAAAGGCTTGCTCTCAACGAATACAATATCAAGGCTTATTTTTATAAAAAAGAATGTGTCATTATATATTTGAAGCATCGTTAACTTTGCTACAAATCATTTATTTTAACATTCAAAATAAAAGTAAAATCACTGTACCAGAGTAAATCAAAGAAGCTCTACGTCCGCATCCCTCAATCTTTATTTCCTGTCCTTACTGCCCCATCGATCGTTGCAATCAACCCTTATCTCTACAGTTGACCTCTGTTCGCCCTCCACGTCCGATAATACTGACCGATACCTGGTCGTTGGATTATCTGAGAAAGCCTTTTTCAGATACTTTCGAAGACCGAAACCGAAAAATTATTCTTACTCGTAGTAAAATATTATCGTATTATACAGGTTTATATAAAACAAGATAAATTTATTATGAGTAACTTACGGTCAAAATTAAAAACCACTCGAACGTGACAACCGTTTTAAATAAGTTGTTGGTAATGTTATAACCCAAAGTACTGTGGGAAAGACTTGCTCTTACGACACTTTGGATTATGATTTGTTTCTATCATCGTAAAAGTTACTATGATAACGAGCTCGTTTACCAGGATGAATAGCCCGTTAAAGGTAATATTATTGTATTTGCTATCTCTTTTGATAATTGCGATGATAGGGTTGAATCAAACAACTCGAATATCAATTTAATTTTATATTATCAACACGTAAAGTACAGTACAACAGGAGAAACGAATGAGAACACTACTGTAGGTATTGCTAATAGATTGTGAGTCCTAAATACTTGAGGCTCGGGGCTATAAAGCCAGATTTGATGGATCCAGATGTTTGTATTCCCACGCCAAATGACCAACCGACAAGGCACACGTGGGTAAAATTCCTTGAATCTTTCAGGCCTTAATAGGGCTTAAATAGTCACTTATAGATAAAAAAAAAACGTGATAAAAAAATAGCAGACGGTTAGACTCTCTCTTATTTAAAGTTTCCGCCGTTTTCACTTTAGTGTTTTATGGTGTTACCTGGAAGTCATAAATATAATTTAATGACTGAATTTTTCTGGACATTACAGTAAGATTACAGATTATTTTACAGTAAGATTCTTCCAATTGTTTTCACATAAGCAGAGCATTAATTTTGACGAACGTCAATAAAACATTGGCAGCGTTGGTCTTTTTTTATTACCAACGTTAAGAATCGTACGACGCCGAATAATGCATAGTTAGTTAGGTCATTTGCTAGACCCAAATTGAAAATTACAAATCGCATTTCGTTAGATGGATTGAGCCACCTCTTAGGAAGATCTCTTTGTAATTATTACTATTGCTTTCGTCTCTTTAAGTCCTAAGTCTATCTTTCACGATACTATGTGTAACTACGAGTATGTATGTACCTAGGTGGACCTCGAGATGCAAAAATGTCTTTGGCATAACTGCAAAAAAAAATGTGTGGTGGCGTTTTTTTATGCGTATTGTTTTTTAAGTAAATACATAAGAGTAAATACCGAAAGATGGTAGAGTAGAAATCATATTTGTGGCTTACATGATTCTTATTATTTTGTATATTGCTAAAAACTTGTTGTTGTGATCCTCCAATCTCATAAACCACAGCGTCATATTGTCGCATCAATAATTTTTATCTGAAATTCACTTTGAATGGGTGGTTTTAATGTGATGACTTATGTCTTTCACCAATTTTAATAAATAGGCTTTGACTGGAATTCTACGGATGATGGAAAAAATTCTTAGCAACAGATATAAAAAATATTTATATTCATTAATCTCCTTTGTAGAACAAACCCACGACCTTTTGTATGGTATTAAAATGATTTACCACTAAGCTTTTGCCTGACCTAATAGCTTAAATTTAAAGTATGAAACATATATGCGATGTATATGTTTAGGAAGAAACTAATTGTCCCATTTACATTTAATTACCCCGTTTATTAGACTTACTCATCCGTAAATGTGTAATTAATCTAATTATGACTTACAATTGTAGTTAAATTAAAACACTTACAAAGAATTTAAGCAGAAATATATTTAAAACTGTCAAAAGGTTAGCTATAAGAAGTTGCTCAAATGTGCACTCATTTCGATAATACATGACAAATTTAAGTATTGTTCGAAAATATCAGAAAGGTTTCAGTCACTCACCTGTAAAATAAGCCTGCGTAAAGTGACACCTAGGCGAAGCCTTATTTCTTATCACTTGTTTTCTGAAACTATACGAAGAATACTTTACGAGAATTGGAACACGTACGGTAGACGTTCGAATGCCCACTGAGCTTAACTGGAACCTCCATCAGACCTTAAACACTACGTCACGTATATCAAACGGAACCAAAGAAGCCTTCCATCGAGCTTCGGCAGAGAGTATTTCCTTCCAAGCTTTCCTAAAGCGCTTTCTCACAAGGTTAAACGTTACTGCCGCTACAGTAATTCATTGTTTACTGTCTGTTGTGTTTGCGTCTAAAGTTAACGGTTGGCTAAAATCAAAACTTTGATTAACTGTTAATTATAAACAAATTTGATTACACGCACGTGATATTTACTATGTCAGTTAGTTTCAAGTTTTTTTCTTGCTAAGAGTAGTTTTACGAGTATTGAATATTATGAGTTTTAGGATAAATTAAATATTTATTTTAATTTATCCCACAACATATTTTTTGACGACATGTTTCAGCCAGGTCAAGTGGCCATTTTCAAGATAGTGAGTGTTGGCTCTGAGTGAAAGCAAAAAGTGAGTGAAAAGGTGGATATGAATTGTGTAATGGGTATATGTGTTTTGGAAATCATAATGTACAAGGGAGTTCATTGTTCAAAAATTCGAATTCTTTTATTTAAATATGATATTATGGAATTCAACCAAGAATTATCGATCTTAATAAGTTTAATATTACTTAGATGATAAAATTATTTTCTACCTTTTTACTTACTAAATTAAGTATTTAAATGATTGTAAAACTTAGTAAACTATTTATTTATAACTTAAAATGTCAAAAAACTTACTTAAAAAATGTTTCATGTTCAAATAAATTTAAGAAATTTGCGGTATGAATGCATATAAAATATATTAAATTCTAATCACATAATTTAATTAGTACTTATCACAAAAAATACAAGAAATTGACATAACTTTCTATTCGTTAATATAAAAATTATGTTTTTGTGTTGTAGCATTGATTTTTGGTATTCGAGAACTGCTTTTAGATAGTATGTACCTTATAAGTGACCTAAATTTACAATAAAAAGAGCTCGAAAAATTCTAACGACTCTTTTTGGGGCATATCTTAATAGGAATGGATTTCTTGGAAGTGATTCCGTCCAAAGAGCTTTCACTGGAAAGTGCTCAAAAGAATTCAAAGGTTAGCGCCGTAATCTTTCTTGTAATTAGTTAAGCCTCGAGATGAATAGGTTGAGATCTTAATTGCACCTTGAGACAAAGGTGACGTGGATTATGACCAAGGTAAAGTAAAAAGCAAGACATTTTTGAAAATGGAGAAATTAATCCTGGGTAAACATGAGATTGTTTAATTTGAATGTTATGCTCGTTTATTCCTTGATTTTATAATGGACGCAGTATAAATACGATCTCCATTTTTTTTAAAAACCACAAAGAGGTTTTGAAAAATATTAGATTCTGTGAGCCACCTCAGGAGCGTCAGGCTAATGATCCTATCTCTTTAAAAACGTAAATCACTCAAAAATGTGTCTCAGGTTTTAATGCTGACGACATGTTTTTTTTTCAATTAACAGTGTAGGGGCACTCTCTTTAACAATGCACATGGATAATAATATTTCATGTGAATTATTAGTTATTTCTTTGGTTCGTTGATACTAGTAGGGCAAAAACAACTGATCATTTTTTCTGTAGTTCAAATTCCAGAATACATCATCTATTATTGACCTAATAATTGATAAAAGAGATGTTACATATTATGATGCTTGCTATGTTTGCTAAGTTAGCTAAATTTTATATATTTTCTATGCTTGCTATGTTTGCAAAGTTTGCTACGTTTACTTTGTTTGGCTTTCATATTTCCATGTTTTTCTTAAAAAAATAAAGGAAGCATATACAGAATAATACCGGCAGATGGTGATTGTAATTCTGAAGTTTCATCTGTGGAATTTTATGACGCTCACCATTCTGCATATAGCTAAGCGCTGCATGTGGAGTCTTGATCCGCCAACGTCATAGACTTCAGCCGAAAATTCACACATCATCCTTATTATTACAGGAACTTAGTGTGAATGAGTGGTCTTCTCGGGATGACTTTCATCTACCACCAATGTTAATTAATATGCTATGATAGGAGTTTTACAGGTGAGTGATCAAATTCCCAACAACTGGTAGTATTTTTGAGCTCAGATGTATTGTTCCAATACTGAACCTTGTACAACAATACACAACCTTGTATAACAATTTTTATTAAGCAAGAAACCGTGTGCTGTTTATAATTTCAAATCGAAAAGCAATATCAATGAACGATGAAAAACACTGAATTCCGTTTTAAAATTATTAGTCTTGTTGTTGCATATGCTTGACAAGATGGTCTACTAGAGTTGTGTTACATAAAAGAGAGCTTTTCTCAAAGGAAGCTTTCTGAGTTTACAATTCCAATTATTCAAAAGCATCTCACTCTTTTGTGTTAAGAACAAAACAATATTATAGCATTGCGTTCATGCGAGCTTTCAGGAGAATTTCCGTTCGACAAAAGGCTAAAGCTCGCTTCTTTGATGTTTGTCTCAAACACGAGCATTGATATGAAAAAAGAGTGCTCCTACACGACTCCTAGAAATAATTCATATACATATATGTCGCAACTGATAAAACACGATGTGAAATATAAAATCGTTTTGAAAGAGTTGACTTATCACTAGATGTACAAGTTTTATCATAATACGATAGTTAAGGAAAATATATATTTTAACTCCAAAAATATTACTATTTGTGTAAAGAATCCTACATTACTTATTTTTACCAAAACATTCCTTTTGATTAAGAGAACCTTTTTTCAACATACAAGGTTAAAAAAAATGTTGATTTGAAAACAGCTTACCATACAGTTTTGTTAACAATCTTTAAATGTGTGATCTCACCATCCATTTTGTATGTTGTTTTAAATATCTTCGATAATAATTTCTTAATCTTCTTAATAATTATATCCACATTAAACACTTTTTCTAGTGTTCTTGCTTGCATAGAAATACAGCTGTGGATAAATCTTTTTTTTTAAAGAAATTTTGAAAATGTGATATTTGTTACGTATTTTATTATCCTTTTCTCTTTAAAAATGCAGTTATTCAGTGGCGTGAAGGCAGGATGAAGAGCAGATTAATAACACACTTACTTTTTCTAGCACATATATATTCACGATAAACTTTACAAACTTCCGGCCCAGGCGGAATAACATGCCGGGCCGGCCATAATGCGATCTTCTCGGCCGTCGGCACACAACTCACTGCCGTGTGGCACCCCAGTGGCAATCTACTTAACTTTTCCAAAATGCAAATATAATGACACATACATGTTCAACAAGCGAACAGAAATAAGAGACGAAAGATTGTATATCGAGGTTTTCGGTACCAGTCAGCAAGGGCTTTATCATGCTGATGTCACTTTGTATGTGTTTATCAATTTATTTCATAATGCTTTAAAGCCACATTTGACCTTAAAGTATTTGAATATTTAAAATATATTCTAATAAAACGTTTTTTTTTCAAACAACTTTGTTTTATGAAATTTTCAGACATTTGAAAGGGCAAAAGATTAAGAAAGATTACGCAAAACTGCTGGTTGGACATTGTAGTTACGCCCTCCAAGCACTTAGTCAAAAGTGGATAGGAACAGTTTTGAAACTTTGCAACCTTTTAGGGTGATTACCATGTTGAATATTGTTTTATATATTACGGCCAAGTATTCGGGAGGGCCAACTGTTTCCTCTTTCTCCCTCACATATAAAATCTCGTGCGATTTTTGTTTAATATTTTCAGAGTTAGCTACTTAAGAAAGGTTCGGCCGTAACAACAAAAAGAGTCTGGGTTAAAAAAACGATTACCGCACAGAAGAACTTTCACTCTTCGGAAAGAAAAAAAATCACGTGCACGAGGAATACCAAGGCTTTCGAAAGAAAAAATAAAAACAATTTATTTATAAATTATTTTTTATATTCTTCTCTTTTTCTAAATGATCGATTAATAATGTTAACACATTCATTGAACTGAAAACAGAAATGGAGACTAACACAAAAATAGGAACCATTAAAACTTTCGCATCGGTTGTCGGCATATGCCGTCATGGGATTCCTCGACCGTTGACATCAGTTGACGTGATATATCGTTTTGATACTTTCTTAGAATCGTTTTTTATGCATCATCTAATAGCTAAAGGATGCAAAAACTAATGTGTAATATGAAAATAGACCAGATAAGTACGTTTATGCTTCAAATTCTAGTTTTATAATGGACGGTATAATTTGTATTCAAACCAAACCGTAATGAAAGGGTACAAAAAGTAATTTTAAGATAAAAAAATATATACTATAAACTGTTAACTTTTGTTTGATTTGTCAATATTATCATTACACATATAATTGATTATTTTTTCTACAACACATGCTAGAATATTATGAGTATTATTATGTCTATGATAATGATCTTTTTATTGTATTGTACATTTTCAAACATTATTTGAATACATATTTAGAACACATATTGTCATATTATCATGTAACTATTAAATTGTTAATAACCTTCGGACCTTAGTATGCAAGACGAGGACACAAATGAAAGCCTGTCAGTTTTACAACAGACCGACTGTGGCGTGGAGCAGACCCTGTCACGAGTAGCTGCACCCAGGAACACCTGATGATGGCCGAGAGTAACGCCATCGACGTCACCCACTTCTGTGCAGACAGGATCCATCCCTGTTGTTTCCGAATCGATTATATATGAAACTATAAATTGTAATAAAATAGTTTTTGGAATATGTTGTAGTATTAAAATTATATTTTATATAAAATGTAAACTTTTTTGTTATTTTTGTTGTATATTTTTTGTTTTTTCTATAAAAATACGAGTAAACCTCTCACCACGTAGAATAAAATCATTCCTTATTAGCGACAATAGCGAGGAAAAATATATAAATTAGTCTTAAAATATCAACAATATTATTAGTAATTAAATATACACATACAATTATTCATCAAATTTTTATACGCATCAATTCATTAGAAAAACATCGGCAGACGCGGGATTCGAACCACGATCCTTGCGCCTCCGCTCTGTTCTACACCGCGCTATCCACAAGACTATTCTCCGCATGAGCAGATACGCGAAACCTGATGTATATATATACCATGGTTAACGTTATATAACGACAGACTGTAGTATATATTCAGAGTATGTATATTATTATTATTTTTCCGCGTCTGCCGATGTTTTACGAATTAATTGATGCGAATAAAAAGTTTTATGTGTAATTGTATGTGTGTACATATTTAATTACTAATAATATTGAAATATAGTCAATGATTTACAAAATAAGATAATAGTATTGAAAAATATTATTAGTAAAATTAATGAACCCATTTAATAAATCCAATCAATAATATTAACTGTATGTACTGATATATTTTAAGGACAAGGCACAAATACTGGCAGCAAAAAAAATGTTTAGTAGTAATTTTTGGTGACCATTTGCTTTGGACATGAAAAAAGAATTAAATCGTATGGTCCACCTACAGCACACGAACGCGTACAGCCGTCGTATCCAACGACAATGACAGTAATATGGGCATGAAAAACTTTCGATAATAAAAACAAACTTTCTAGAAAGTCCACGGGAAAGTCTGCAGTAACGAGAGGTTCGTTAGAGCAGAAGTTTACCGGGTATAACCTAATGGTAAATTGGTCAACTGACGTGCAAGCAGTTCCGTGCTCGAGGTTATTAAGAGCTTCAGTAAACTATTGTATTATTCCACTTGTAGATTTGCCGGCGGGTATAGCTCAATGGTTAAAGCGTTAGCTTGGCAAGCCAAAAGTCGTGGGTTCGATCCCCGATAGAGATTAAAAATAAATTTTAAAAATAACCGATTACTGACCTTTAAGATACCCCCGGCTGGTGTGAATATGATCCTTCACCTGTTAAATGCCAGTCATAGCCTATTAAATAATAAAATGATGGAAGTCGAAAGTCGTCCCGTGAAGACCACACATTCATACTTAATTCCTGTAAATAATAAGATCAACACTCCACATGTAGAGCTTAACTATATTTGACATGGTAAGCGTAATAGAATCCACAGATGAGACTTCGGCATCACTATCACCATCTGTTGGTATTCTCCTGAATGATTTTACATAAAAAAAACTTTCATTAATTAAATACTCTATGGTTACTCTATGTTTATAAAGATTTGTAAAAAAAATTGGAATTTCGATTCTGTATATAAATAAATAAATAAATTAATTAATTAGTATTTATCTGAGACGTGCACACAGATTATTAAAAAAACTGAAACGACAGTAAAATAATACATTTCAACTGAAAATTAATATTTTCAATTTATCTATGTAAGTGCGAACCATTTTTTTATACTTTTTTTTATCATAATTTTAGAGTTAATTTTAATTAAAAAATTAACAAATTAAAAATATTCACCAAGTATTGTCAGTTGATAACCTTAATTTTTTTTATCACATAAAGAAAATCCCGTTTATCGTTATTTTGAATGTCGTCTATAATTTAACAATTGCTTTACAAAATTAATATAAACTGTATTTCTTTAAATTAAATAAACAGAATTTGAATGAAAATTATGCAGTTTCATTCAATACCGATCCAACATCTCTTTAAATCCTTTACAAAATGTAGAGAAGGAATTGGATGCTTTCCGCCATTTTACGGTCCTTTGATCGCATCGGTTCCCAACTTCAGTCCCCTTTGAAACATACAGCCTTCTAATCTAAGGCTTTTAAACATTCATATATGTCGACTCATTTTATTTCTACAAAGTTAAATAGTTACGAATTTTTTTACAGATGGTTTGAGTACGGATTATTTCCCGACACGATGGGTGAACTTTATTATATGAATTTAAGTACAACATGATATTTTTTATCCACGTATCTGCACCATACTACAAAAAGAGTTTTTCCTTTCAAATGTAAATAATATATAGTAATACAGATCCTGAATCATTTATGCCTATTTATGTCCACTGCTAAACGTTATCCTACCACGCGATTCTCTATTCCACTCAATCTCCTGTCTTCTGCATTCAGTCTCATTCTGCTTTTCTTCTGATATCAAAAGTATGCAGGGAATAGACCAACACTCCATTTGCTAGTTATTGTGCGTCACTCAATTTTCTGCACCATTGAAAATCGTCTCTTGGAATGATTTATCCTGTCTTCTGCCACTTGTATGTGCATATTTGTTGAGTTGCCTTCATTACTCGAGTTTTTATTTGGATATCCATCGTTAAGATAAACTCTGAAAAAAAAAATCTCCATGGAATATTGGAATTCCTTAATTGTATGTGTAAGACAACATATAAGTTTCTACGTCTCTGTGCGATAAGCAATAACGTCAGATATTTTTTTTACGTAAAGACATAAAGGAGAATGCCGTCAAATAATGATAGTGATTCTGAAGTCTCATCAGTGGAATTCTATAACGCTTACCACGCTGCATATGGTTAAACACTGCACGTGGAGTGTTGATTCGCCAATGCCATTGACTTCAGTCCGACATTCATGCATTATCCTTAATATTTCAGGAATTCATTAATAATGGGGGTGGTGTTCACTTTCGTTTACTAAAGATTTTGATTTATAGACTATGACTCGCATTTTACGGGCGAGGGAACAAATTCACACTAGAGGTATTTTAGAGCTCAGAAATCGTTTTTTGATCTCCGTGGGGGATAGAAACTCATGACCTTTGGCTTGCCAAGCAACCATTTTAACCACTGAGCTAGTCCCGCCGGAATTTCTTATTGTGGGATATTCAAAGAAGTTTTTTTTTAGTTATACGTATACAATATACAGGTATATATTTAAATCGTCCAAGGTATTAATCAGATATGCGAATATAATGGTTAATAACCCTAAATAATATAATTTCCCACGAATTTTGGTAGAAAAGGCTCGGTCAGGTAATGCTTGAAGAACCATTGAACTAAAGCCTTTTTGTCTACCTTTTCATTGATATGCAATACGATTCTATTCTGAATAAGTGATTTATTCTGCACCATATCCTAGTGTGTCTGTTGGAGTGGCGCATTCTACAACAAGCTAGTTCAGCATATCCGGATGCAACACACCTGTTGGGCATAAAACGTTAAAGATTTTTTTTTATCACCAATGAACTTGCTATTAATGTCATAATTAACATATAATGATATTTTATAATCTTATCTTCGTTTTATAAAACACAAACGTTCATTCAGTTCACTGAGTATTTTTTGTCGATATTATCATTCACATTAGTCTACTCGATGAGTCTTTCAGTCAATTCCCTTTGCACTTACTTATCATCTTTAAGCTCAATGAGATATTTTTGATAATTTCTACGAGGCTTATATTATATGTCCACTCATCTCAATACGGTTGATACGATTTGTAAATTTTAAGCGAAAGGTTTAACTTGGATGAACGGTTGGTGTGAATTTGAACCATCAGCCGTAAAATGATCTATTTATTAAAATTAGTGGTAGATGAAAGTCATCCCGTGAAGATCACCCATCCATAGTAAATTCCTGTAATATTAAGGGTGATGTATAAATATAGGGCTATAGTCAATATCATTGGAGAATCAACACTCCAAATGCAGCGCTTAGCCATATGCAACATGGTAAGCGTTTTAGAATTCCATAGATGAGACTTCAGAATTGCTATCACCATCTGTCGGTATTCTTCTGTATTTATTGACATAATTATTTTTAATTATTAAAAATACAAATTACACAAGTAAACAATGTGCTCGCATAAGACAACAAATAATGCTCTTTAAATTAAGCATATGATTTCTTAAATACAAAAAACTGTTTATTTAATGCCCAATGGATCTTTTTCACCTTGTCTCACGTATCAAATAACGAATATCAAAAAATACTTTTATTTTAAGAATTTTGATATTTTGACATATAATTGAAATAAAATGGTTCAAATGCACTTCAAGTTACATCATCTAAAACTTAAATTTTAACACCTTAAAAACATTTAAATATAATGAAAAATGTACATTTATTTGCAGCTTAGTTTGTTCTGAAAACGTTCATATTTGTACTCAGCCACATAGACGATGGACCAGATTGAGATCTATCTCTACACAAGCAGAAGCTTGGTTTGCTGATACAAAGCCACTAAAGTTTATTTTAGAGAGCAATCGTCAAACCGAGCAATAGTCCTACTGTTGAACAAATTGCTAACATCGAAACGAGTGTTATCCGTAAAATAAGGTTCCCATAGCGCTACAGTCCTGAAAAGCTCTATTATTGTGGATCCCGCGATTCTGTAGTGTACCTTGGTTCCCCCACTCCAAATCCCTTCCCTAGTGAGCTGCCTGCAGAGCTCAGTCTTAGCTGGGCAGCCGTACGTGATGGATCTTCCCCCGCTTCACCCACCAGGTTTGAGCTGCGCTCGGTGATCCGTTTCCTGTCTGCAAAAAACATTGCGCCGGTAGAAATCCATTCCCAGTATTATACAGGTACATAAATACTGTAAAAACAAAACTATCTTTTTTTAGTGTATTCAGCATTAACATATATCCACTATTAATAATAAATATTTATTTATTAAACATTAAGCTTATCAACTGACAATACTTGGTGGAACTGCATAATAAAAATTATTAATTAATTTAAATTAAAAAATTATCAAATTAAAAATATTAAGTTTTGATGCACATTTATTTAAAACAATTACGTGTTTTGGCCTTCCTGAAGACCATCTTTTCCAAACTAAATATTTAAAATTTGTTAATTTGTAAAACGAAATTAATTTAAAATTATAATTTATTTATTTGCTTTATTTTTAATATTAATTGCGTCTAGTATGGCCTCTGTTTAGGTGACAGCAGTTTCGACAACTCGTAGCCTTCCTCAATCTATCACTTTCAAGAGACAACTGAGCTGCATAATACTTTCGTAAGTGGTCGAAAACATTTTCGTTGGCGTAGGGGAGGGAGGGAATTATACTTAATGTGGTCCATGTAAGAAACAAAGTAAATAAATACATATTTGTTTAATATTTTTATTTTATTCATAGATTTTTTGAATAAAAAATTAATAAAAACCTTTTCTCTTTAAAAGATTTTATTCAGTCACGTGGTGGCAGGATAAGGAGCAGATTAATAACATAGACTGTTTCTGAAGCACATTGACATATATTTACAATAAACTTTACAAACTTATGGCCCGGGCCTAGTCACGGCATTCGGCCGGGCCAAAATATAATATGCTCTCGCCGACTAATCTCCGTAATTAATCCAATATGCCAATATGGCGTAACATGCATGTCGACAAGCGATCAGAAATAAGAGACGAATGATTGTGTATCGAGGTTTTCTGTACCAGTCAGCAAGGGCTATATCATGCTGATGTCATTTCTTATTCGTAATATCTCGTTGAAATTTTGGCCTTGTGAATATTTACTACTAACAAGTGCGTGGTTTCACTACAACAACAAACTTTACCAAAATTGTAGTTATTATAGTGTTGTCATATGTTACCAAACAAATCAAACAGAACCTGCACAAGTTGTACGTGACCCAATAAAGCGACTTGTAAAATTCTGAGAAAGTTCATCCACTATTGCCGTAGATGATATAACTGTCAAGATATTGTTTCATTTACCAAAATACACGACGTAAGCTGCACTTGCTTATCGATAATATTATATGAACATTAAAATCCCATCCCAAGAAATTCGCGTATGTGTATGTAACACAACGAACACTTATTCTTCGTTGAATCAATCCGTTGGATTGCCTTACAGCAACAAAATCTTACATCTCGATCTCCACTCTTCTTGATCATCTGCAACCCTCTTTAGCGCAGCATCAGAGCTACAACCCATGTCCTCGAACACTTGCTGTAAATACTCCCGTATAGGGCGCTCTCTGCAGTTTATACCCTCAACCATCCCTTCCACAATATCGTGAAGAAGACCATCGTGGTGCATGATGAGACCGATCTATCGGGCTCGCCTCTCTGAGATGGTTCTTACTACGTGCCTATCTTCCTTGATTATGCTGAGAGCCTCATTGTTCGTGATGTAGTCTCTCCAGGAAATTCTGAGAATTCTTCTGTATGACCACATCTCAATGACTTCTAGTCTTTTTTATCGCTTTCAGATAAGCACCATGTCTCACAGCCGTACATCAAGATGCTCTACACACTTGTTTTTGCAAGTTGCTTGCGAAGCTTGAAATTCATATTTTTTGACCCAAGATTTTTTTTTTTTTTATTGAACGCTAGCCTTGGTTGATGTATGCGTCTGTTGACTTCTCTTTTTGTTCTGCCATCCCAGGTGATCGTACTTCTTAGGTATACAAACTCTTTTGCATCTTTTAGGGCGAACTAACACTAGAAACGTTATTTTCACACGTGTTATTCTGACTGCAAGTTTTGTTCAAACACTTAGGAAATATTTGATCTACAAAAATATGAATAAAAAAATGCTGTTTTTCAAACTTGATATCGCTTACGTGACAGTCAAGCCAACCAACGTTTGACCTTTTTTCATCAAAAGACTTAGGCAAACACGTTTTTCTTTTTGTCTTCTTCTCGGATGTTTCAATGTTGCCAGGTCGCCATGTTTCTGTGTTTCTCGTCTCACACTCTTCGCCGGTAACACAATAAAACTGCCTGGCAACAAACAACAACTTTCTCAAAGTTTTCCCAACAAACGGCGACAAGTCTTGGGGACGAGGGGATGAGAGTCGTAAATCGAATATAATTGTTTTATTTTTAAATGTCACCATACAAAGTGAAAACGTTCGTTGTATATTTCAAATACAATCGGAAAAGATGAATTACTTGCATACTTAAAATATATTAATCCGTGCTTTCATGCAAATGTTCCATTATCATGATATTTCATCTCCTTTTTATTAACACGATCATATGTTCGTCACTAACTACTACCATAATGTATTTTTAGTCACCATGTTCCTCAACTCAATTATCAGTATATGGTATTATATTACACGCAATGGAAGCCCAGCTCAGACAAAAACTCCACGATTTTTTTTTGATGAGTATTTGTTGAAGTCTCCTGTTTTTGACGAGCACAAGGATTTTCTATTTCTTGTCATTATTGTTGTTTTTTTAGTACTTCAGTATTTTTATTTATACAGCGTTTATTTTTGTATTATCTTATTTCAGGATCGTATTAATATAATCTTTAAATTTACAGCTTAAATTAACCCTTTCATTACGGCTCGGTTTGAATACAAATTATATTGTCAATTATATAACTAGCATTTGAAGAATAAATAAACTTATCTATTTTCAAATAAAACATTGGTTGTTGTATTATCAGATGATACAAAAAAAATACCAAGAAAGTACCGAAACAATATATTACGTCAACCGATGTCAACGGTCGGGGAATTTTATGACGGCATATGCCGATAACCAATGCGAAAGGATTAATATTATTATAATTCTGAAAGACTTGAATAAAATTGAGATTTCTAAAAAAGGAGAAACTAGAAATTTTAAGAGAATATAGTTCTAGATTATGCTCTTTTGCGACATCTTATTTACATTTCCAAGTCAAGTATAATTTCGTATCTTGAACAACTGCAGTATAGAAAGCTGCTTTTTCCCGCTCCCTCACTTCATGTTTCCTCATAAAGTCAAACCGTCGACACTCCCAGTATTATACGCAGGAATCTGCTTTCAAAACTTACTACACAGCTCCATTGGCTTTGGTGAGATGCCTTGATTCACAGCCCTAAAGAAGAATGGAGACGATTCAAGCGCTGTATAGAAGGCACTTTGTCTAGATCGAATAAAGCTGCGAGTCCCAGATATTTTGCATATATTTAAAGACGCTTCAACGTTTCTAAAGTTCAAAACGAGCATTTTCTCGAAACCAAAAGTCACGGTCCCGAAATTACAGCAACCGCTTTTATGGTGATGCAGGAATACCAAGTATCCGGCACTGAGGATAAGACCAAAGACCAGAGACGAGTTGATACTAATTTATTTAATGCGAGTCCCCCTTTTATACGCTCATTTACTACATGAGTCAGCAATTATAAAATAATATTAATACATTTGAATGTCATATACTGCACATTCCTCGATACGGTTTTTGATCCTTGATCCCTTCAATACATATAAAGTGGCAGGTTATTGGGATGGCCCATGCTCCGTATCGATGCGTAAGCATTCATTATTAATATCAATAATACTAATACAAAGAATTTCGTGCACCGCAAATTCCTTGATACTTGTTGTTTTGGACTTTTAAAGCTGACTGTATGGACTTAAGATAAAAAGTTTAATTACGAAAAATACTTTGGAGGTTAAATACAAAAACTTATGTTTAAAATAACATTTTGAACAGACTTAAGACAAGATAATAAGACATTTCTATCAAACGTCTAATATAAAAATATTGAAACAGTCGCAATAAATAAATTATGTTCAATTGAAATACCCTTCATGACGATTGAATGCTCCAAGACTGAAAATGCTAAGTAACAAAGCAAATGTCCAAAATATTCATACTTCATTTGGGGTTTTTATCGCAGGTTTGTTAGATTGAAGCCTCAAACTACAAGTACATGCGAGACTCTCAATTATGTTTTAAAAGAAGAGTTTGTCTAAGCTAGGACTGAGTTAACCAAAGATACGCTCATAAAATAAGACCTTTACACTTTATATTCTGGTTATTTTATGTATTGTTTCAACAAAAGTTCACTGAGCAGTGCTTCTCAAAGTTTGTGTATTAACAACATTACGTTTGCTGCACTGCTATCCTTCCGCAGTCCAAATTAATTGTGCTTCGAGTGTTTAACATTGTTATTCTCTAGTTGACTCGCCAGAGTGCTCATCGCTTCAAAAGCAATGCAATCCACCGCTTCTCAAACAGGGTCACCGCATTCAAGTATC
The DNA here is from genome assembly GCA_022606575.1 of Glossosoma conforme. NCBI lineage: Eukaryota > Metazoa > Arthropoda > Insecta > Trichoptera > Glossosomatidae > Glossosoma > Glossosoma conforme. Next base: position 530,862 of record JAGTXR010000058.1, on the reverse strand, counting down.
TTAATTGCAATTATAACATAGCTTTCGTGGTAATGAAAGATATTTGAACTCCATTTTACGATCATCCTACTTATTTTATACAATTTTAATGCAGCGAACAAATATAGTTAATTTAAACATATAATTAAACAGATTAATATAGTATATGTGAAATTTTAAGATTATTTTAATTTTTATTATAATATTTTTCTAAGCTCTAAATCCTTTATAGATAATTGATCTACATCAATATTTTATAAAAAGCGCAATAGAACATGACTGCGTAATTGAGAAGAAGTTGAGAGCGCTGTCGGTTCGATGTAATATTTTGATTCGTAGGTTTGCACGTTGTACTAAAAACGTTAAACTGACGCTTTTTAAAGCCTTCTGTCAATCTTTCTACACGTGCGGCCTATGGGGCGGCTATACTCAGAAGGTCTACAGTGCACTCCAGGTCCAGTAAAACAACGCTTTCTGGATTTTGTTGGGTGGGCCGCGTTACTGCAGTGCCTCAGGCATGTTGACGGAGGAGCTAGTGGATGGTTTCCATGCCATAATAAGAGAGTGTTGTGCTTCTCTGCAGGTGCGCGTTAGCGTCAGTCTCAACGCAATGGTCGCTGTGTGGGTGGATAGGTGGGACTTCCGTTTGGAGAGGCAATGGATGCGCCTTCGAGTGGCCATCCAGAGGGGATCCAGTGCTCCACTCACTGAGAAGTACAAAAATTCTGTTTAATTAAATTTTTAATTATTTCTGTATTTGCTTGGAATTATTGTATGTAAAATTTTGATTATGGCACTATTGGCTTAATAAATAAATTTTATTATTATTATTAATGCTTGTGAATAACTGAAGATTCATTGAATCTTAATAATATAAAAACACATACATTTTATTTACAACAAAGTGACATCTATCATAATACTCAAGTAACAATGATATAAATACGTTATTTCTCCCTACTCGATTGAGGTGGAGAAAAGTCATGGTCGATTGCGCTGGGCATAGAATAGAAATGCGGTGCATAGTTTTTGGTTCGAATCCCAGCATCTGCCGTTTTTTTTCCACTAATTTATGAAGGAAATTTGATGTTGATAAGTATTTGTGTATCAATTTATGTAAAGAGTCTTTAATATTGATCAAAAATATAATTCGTGTTCACCGATAGAAATTTAAGATTTATTTAATGAGTTTCATTCTATTGATATATTATTATATCATACAGCAGAAAATGTCGTCACATTTTGCTACAACACGTCATGACTTTCCACAACTATTGTTGTCCGTTTTCAGTTCCTCGTAGACGACGTCGTAGAGCCTCTCAAAGTCTACGAAGAGCTTTCAGCCACACAAACGCCTTTGAAAGCTTCTACGGGGATGTGAAACATACGATTAACGACAGCCCTTTTAAGCGACGAAGACTCAGTCTCTTTAATACATATCGTTATATTAACTTCAGATCAAACAAGCTGGATTTACAAATGAAATAAAGATTAGTAGACGAGCTTTCAGGTGGATTTAATTAAAAAGTTAATGGAAATGAAAAATAAAGTAAATATCAAATAAAATAGATTTAAATTTCATTTCACATCCGCTTTCTTAGCGTGAAACACATATTTTTATCGAGAACTGTTGTCACAAAGATCTGTAAGCCACCATGGTGCTCACCTTGCGCCACGTAATAATTTATATATAGATCCTGATGATTTTTTAGAACATAAAAAATTCTGAAACAAAATCGAAGTAATCCTTTTGATAATCAAATCTCCAGTTGATAAATGACACGATATATAATAGAATCATATTATTATTCCCATTGTCAAAAGATTTTTTGTTCTTCTTTTTCTTATATCCGTAACATATATGATACATAAGGTCACCACAAATTGCTGCTACGAAGCTCTGTCAGATGCCACTGTACATTCCTCGTTCTACGATATATCTTCACCCGGACGTCCACTGGGTACCTATATAATTCCCAACAACCTCCAGACCAATATTCTTGTACTTGAAGAGCAGCAGTGTCCGAAGAATAATGAAATAATGAAATCGAATGATTACCCGGCGATCTAAGGCCTGGACCATTTATTTTGAATAAAAACATCACCGGACATACCTGCTGCCAGCAGGTATAGCTCAATCGCCAAAGCATTTGCTTTGAATGCCAAGGGTCGTAAATTCGATCACCAACGGAGATTAAAAAAAAAGGCTTTTTAATCAATTTCTGGGCACTAAAATTACCCCCGGTTGGTGTGAATTTGATACCTCACCTGTAAAATGCCAGTCATAGCCTATTTATCATAATAAGTGGTAGACAAAAGTCATCCCGTGAAGGCCACCCATTCATAGTAAATTCGTGTAATAATAAGAATCTTCGCCTGTAATCTATGACGTTGGCGGATCAACACTCCACATGCAGCGCTTAGTCATATTTACAATGGTAAGCTTCAAAGAATTCCACAGATGAGACTTCATAATTACCATCACCATGTGTAGGTATTCTCCTGTATGTGCTTACATAAAAATAAAAATATAGCCGTTCAAATTTTCTACCCTTAGTTAATTGTTATATTAAATCAACTGACATACTTTCTTTTGCATTTCAATTGAAGTTTCATGACCCAAAATATTGTTAATAATATTGATTAAAACTAAGGGCTTTTAAAATTTTAACTTTTTGCACGTTTTTTATGTTAAAATTACTTAAAAATGATTCTTAGAATCATACATGTTACAGTAGAGATTTTTCAAATTTCAAATGAAAAATTGTCTGTATTATATGTTTCTTGATATTTCAGCATTTTCATAAATTTATTCATAATATTATGCGTAATGTATGTTGAAAGTGGCATTAAGTACATACAAAATAAATCATGATTAGATTTGAATAAAAAAAAGTAGGCTTAAAAAAATAAGTGAGTTCAACAATTATTAAAATAGTATATCATGTTTTTTATAACGTTGAAATTAAATTTAACAATATTTAAATAAATTGTTTGAATAAACAATATTGCTGAAATGTTCAACAAGTTATGGATAACTGCAGTGAAAAGGACTCTAGTAAGTTTTTGCAATTTTCCTTAGAAATAAGATTTTAAAAGAATTACAGAAATTAGTATTCAAAAAATATACCATATTTTTCTGTGTAAAAACATCTTACTTTTTTTATCTGCTTTTCGAGCAGTTTTCACAATTTTCAATAACAAAAACGTGTTTAAAATTAAGCATAAAATAAATCCTGGTAAGCTTTGTAGTTTCAAACATCCACGCACTTTCGATCCAGGAAAAATCGCTCTTCGGGTAATTTAGATAACCTGCTACTGGACTTTTGATGGAGACTTATTCGGGTATGAGATAATGGAGGTCAGATTTTATCTGTAAAACGAAAGAGGCTGCCTGGGCACAAAAATAGCGCTGGAGTATGAGGTTTATCACCCATGCAATGCGTTTGAGCAACATCTCATATAAAAAAGGTATTTTATTAAAAAATATAATATATATCCAGCGACAAAAGCACATTGTAAGTGCGATTGTGATTAGATCGTCGAAGTTAAGCAACATTGGAGGCATACAAAAATATGCATGGGTCACTAAATGTAATTAACTATGTGTCGTTTATAAGGTTGAGCTGCTGACTAGAACAAAACTGGCTTTTAAACCTTGCAATGCAAGAATCACACAAAAAGTAAAAAAAAACATAGTAATCTTTCTTGACGGCCTCGTTAAAGCTGCCCGTTATTTCGATGATAAAATTGATGTTTTATGAATAAACAGCAAGTGATTGTTAGAATTAAGCAGTAGTTCAAGAAGGTCCTCCCAAGAATTGGATGTCTCCTAGTATATATAATCGTGTAGGAAACAATAGGTTCAGATCCTATCTGCCCAGAAGTGGGTGACGTCGATGGCGTTACTTCTGGCCATCATCAGGTCTTCCTGGGTGCAGCTATTTGGGCACAGCGCACACTCCAGAAGGTGTGACAGGGTCTGCTCCACGCCACAGTCACATTCAGTCGGTCCGCTGTAAAACTGCCAGGCTTTCTTTTGTGTCCTCGTCTTGCATACTCCGGTCCGAAGTATGTTAAGGGACCAGTCTCCTAGTTATAAACACAGAACACGACTCCTGTTATTATTGACGATGCGATCTATCAGAAAATCACATGGACGAGCTTAAGCAAATAGAGACCAAAGGTTTTTAGAAAATCTGTCCAGTAAATTCCCGCCTGAGATGAAATTCAACGGATTTCTTCTTTTTCATTTTCGATAAATGATCGATGGATAGAATGAAAGACTTGGTTATTTCTCCGAAAACTGATAATATAATAAAAAATAAAATATAAAATATTCCAAGTAGTAAGGGAATCGTGCATTTACTTAGCCAAGGCATGGCTAAGAGGAAAGCAGTAATAAGATTTCTTTAATTGTGAAAAGACTTGATTTTTCCGTCCGACCGGTATGACGTTTCGCCGGCCGGACGAGAGTTAACTTGCTTCTGCGGAACATTGTGATATCCGGCGCCGCCAAATTAATGAATAACTTTTGTTTCCCTTCTTATTTGGACAGTTAATGGACATTATAGCAGACGTCTCTTCAAGTCTTTCTACAGAGCTCTTACTCTGAAAATCGTCAAGAACTCTAAATGTTCCAACGTGAATTTTTGAGTGCTTATAGATATCTTGAGACGAAGCATAGATAGTGTTAACCAATATAACTGACCTACAGCATTTTGTAGTGATTGTTAAAGTATAATGTGACAGTTTGATAACATTTTTTTTAGAATAATATATGTTGAATCACTAATTAGGATTATGTAAGCTTACCATACTTTATTTTAAATGCATATTGAGCAGAGTCCACTCATTTTCAGCATTATTGCGTCACCGTGTTGCTGGCTTCTGAAGCAGGATAAGGAAAGCCAACAACACCATCATCCTGGCTGCTTCTGAATGGCTCAACGCCTCCCTGAGCAATAGCTGGATGGAGATGATGCAGTGACCACCATGAATTATTATGTTCATATATATAAATATAAATATGTATGTACTATGTAAATATTTATGTATCAAAAAATGTGGCAGATTGGGTATTGCACAACCCACCCAATCCTGCTGGAATAAAAAGCTTTTTTTTAATATTATTATTATATTGCATTGATATTTACACACCTTAGAAATATTGATATTTATACACCTTCGAAATAAACTCTTAAATCGTATTAATAACCTTTAAAAGTTACAGCACTGTTTTTCAGCACGTGCGACATTGAAATGTATCGGCCACGTGCCATAGCGGTGAGGGCCCTTATTGAATTGTGACACGTGCATTTTATTTTCTTGTTTCATCTTTTTCATAAAAGGTTCCAGTTCATTGCAACCCCGTGTCCCAAAGGTGAACTCGCCACTAAAATAAAATAAATATTTACCGTCGGATAAATTTTCTTTTTTATATTCCATCAGACGCTTACTTTCTGCTTTGGGACAAGAAATGAATTATTTTTTTCCGCAGAGTTTTTTTGTGTATTTTTTGTTGACATATAAGGCGTATAGCTAATACTTATAATTTAATTTTTTAAAAGTGATCGGATGACCACTCTTATGCTACCGAGGCCGGAACTTTTTGGACGAAAAAACGACACAATAATTAAAACGCGATAAACAATCATCAATGATCTAAGATTTCTTTTGCATCTTATGTTGCTTAACCTAAATGATCATAACGAGAACCTCACTTACGATTTGATATTCTTTCTTCGTAGTATCAATCCGGTGGATTGGTTTGCAGCAACAAAATCTTGCATTTCGATCTCCACTCTTCTGGGTCTCTGCAATGCTCTTTAGCTCAGCATAAGAGCTACAACTCATGTCCTCAAACACTTGCTGCAAATACTTCCGTCTAGGGCGCCATCTTCAGTTTCTACCCTCAACCATCCCTTCCACAATGTCGTGAAGAAGACCATCGTGGCGCATGACGTGACCAATCCATTGGGCTCGCCTCTCTGAGATGGTTCTTACTAGGTGCCTATCTTCCTTATTTGATATTAAAGTAAAATAATTCAATGTCAGGTAACAGAATACAGTGGCAGTGGTTTGTGAAGTATTATAAAAGAAACACGTGATTATAAAAAAAACAGATAGACAAAATTGAAAGTCAGTTGATTTTTTTTTCAGAGGGTGGATCCGATATATTTTTGTTCTTTTTTATATAAGCGAGAAAAAAAATTACCTTAAATAGATTCTTAACACATTATTCTAGACAGTATTTGATAAAAAAGTGTTTTTTTTGTATAGTAAAACAGAGTCTCCGTAAAAGTGGGCGACGCATGAATGACGGACTGCAGTATAATGACGTTAAAAGATCAATATTCCACATGCACAACAGATGGACTCGTGAATCCTGTCCGCTATCTTGCTCTATTTCTTTTTCCAGTTGTTCTTAACCTCTGTGTGTTGTCTTTCAACAAAGTCTGACGTTTAGCAGTGTCCGCCATTTTCTGACGCGTCACGTGACCGACCAAAGTGCATAGACAAAACACCATCTGTGTGATCACTTTGAAACTACTTAACTGTCATTTTTGTAATTGATATCTGTCTTCGCATCTGACGTTTAAAGTACTTTTATTGTGTTGTTTACGTGTGAACTGTCATTGTTGGACTTGTGTTAAAGCGGAGGTATCCTTCAGAAGCAGACTCAAGACCCACCTTTTTACTCAGAGAGGCAAAGAAGCGCTTTTGGAATGATCATTCGGTCATAAAAGAGCGCTATACAAATACTAATATAATAATAATAATAAATGCAACCCTTAGCCATCCTCGTTAAACGGCAAGCGTCGTATAATCTTTACATGAAATTTCTTAATAATCATAATATTTATTTATTAGTTTACCTTGTTAATACATGGATCACTTGGAGAATGAACTCTTTTTATGAGACAGCAATTTTGACTAACCGGTAGCCTTTTTAAATCCGTCACTAGTTGACTCTTGACAGAGACGGATTAAAGAAGGGCACCGGCTAGTCAACACTGCAGTCTCATAAGCAGAGGTCACACTTAACGTGATCAACGTAAGAACAAGGTACAGAAATAAATATATATTTATTATCTGTGAAGACCACTCATTCATAGTAAATTCCCGTGATAATAAAGGATGATGCGTGAATCTCTAGCTGTGAAGTCTATGACGTTGGCGGATCAACACTCCACATGTCCACAGCGTTTTGCTATATACACCATGGTAAGCGTCATAGAATTCCACAGATGAGACTTCAGAATTACTAACACCATCTGTCGGTATTCTCCTGTATGTGCTTACATAAAAATAAAAAATATATATAATGTATCTCAAAGTGTATGCTAAAAACATTAAAAAAAAACTTTATTGTCGTTTGTCGGAATTTTCTTGTGTGCTTACACAAAAATAAAAATTCAGTATCCGAAATCTTGCCATCGAGAAAGAAAGAGGCAAACAATGAACTGTCATTCAACCCCTTGGGAAATATTCGTCCCGTTTCGCAAGTAATGTAATTAGAAGTGAGACCGAGCGATGAGTCGCCTTTTCATATTTGTGCAGGACAAAGCCGAAGATCGGGCTCGCAATCAGACTGAAAGGGTTAGCTCAGGGTTGAACACAAAGGGTTAACAAACTGAAAAATATATTTTTAATAAAATTAAAAACAATAAAGGCTTCGTTTTGTACGTCATGGATGAAGAGGTTCTTGAACGAAATGCATACATAATCGCACAATTCGATAGACTAAATAAAAATGTTTTCGCTTATTTACACATAATTCTGGTGCATCTTCTTCGTAGTGTCAATCCAGTGTATTGGTTTGTTGCAACAGAATATTGCATCTCAATCTCCATTCCTCTCGGTCCTCCGCAACCCTTTTCAGCTCAGCATTCTGGTGCATATGGTTGTCAAAACGGTTTCATATGATGCTCTCTCGATTTTCATAGATTCATTGTCGTTTTTCTTGTCAGCTCTGCTTGTAAGAGCAGCGACGAGTACATTATGTGTATAGTATCAGGATAGCAAGAACCAGGAGGGTCATTAAAAAGGCAGCTGTAATTCGTGAAAGAATATGTCCTAGCTAGTTTCATTTTTATATCTCAAAATAACAAAGGATACCGTGTTCACTCACTTACATTGTCATTTCTAACAAAATCAAACTATCGCACCCCAAATGTTAAATACTAGCACATGTTGTAATTTCCATTATACGCCTGCATTGATTTTTCGTGCGAAATAACTTGATTCTTAATCAATACTCACTTTTAAGTTTTTTGTTTTGCCATTACTTAAGCCGGGAGTTATAAAAGGCTGATGTAGTATTTGAAATATGTTTAGGAGTTTTTTAACCAGAATTTGGGTTTAAGTAGCAGCTTCTTGTTACGCTAATAAAACAATAATCTGTGTTTGACTATCTTATTTCATCATGTCAAAATTTTTAAATAATGAACTATTCACTACGGGACACAAAGTCTTTGTATTTAAGATGCTCAATTGGCCTACAATTTTAAGTATCAAAATTAACCGACAGCTTTGAGTCTGTTAAATTTAATTGACTTTCTAATATTATTAATAAGTATTTTGAACATGTTAAAAAAATACTCGTTAATATGTGAAATATAATTTTAATTAAGCATACTTTGCACAAAAACGAAATCTCATAAAGTAATCTGCAAAATAACATTTAATATTCTTTCACTCACGAATGCAATATGAGCATATTTAACATATGAAAATAATAACTTATATAAACACTTGAAACAAAACACTTGAATAAAGTTCTTAGACATAGTTAGAAAGCCCAACAAGAAAATCCTATAATATATCAAACATTATTTAGTTTTGAGACAAACTTTTTACTCGGTTTATAAAATACTCGTGAATCACCCTTTAAGATTAATAATGTTCAAAAACATTCTCAGATATCTTCTAAGGCTCAAATCTTTTTAAATAAAAATATATTTACAATCTTAATTCTTATCATTATCTATTGTCTAGCCCGTATAGTGTCAAATTTTTCCATTGATCCCTTCTCTAAGTAATCATCCTCACTGAATCTTTCGAACCTTTTTAAGACAAACCTTCATGGTTGACGTAATATTATGTCGACTAGAATGAGCGATTTTATCAAATACTTTATAAGATTAACGATACGCTTTGTATACTCTCTTGCGTGAGAGATTTCTTTTAGAAAATTAATAAACAAATTCATATGCACCCAACCATCATAAATCAATTCCACACGTAACGTCTATCTCGTTGAACGTCAAAGAGTACATTGAAGGGCTTAAACCTACCCATAGTACGTTTTTACGTTGCTTGCCTAAAATTAAATGAAATTAATATTGCGTCCAGTAATAATAACTAGTCTCGTCTCAGTATTCTATACAGGAATCTGTTAATAAAAACATTTTAAACGGCTGCATTGCTTCTAAAATATAATTATTATTGTGTAATGTATAATATCACTACAATAACTGGAGCGTTAGATCACAACAAACTGCCAAACCATAAGGCTCTGTAAGTCGCAGCTTCGCAGGCATCTGCTTTCAAAACTTATTAAACAACTGTATTGGCTTTTGATGAGATACTAATATTCACAGTCATATAGCAGGTATGATCATACATGCACTAAATATTCAGCACTCTATCCATTTTTAAACATCAGTTAAAAAAACTAAGTCAAGAACCTAAGTTAAATCTGTCAATTTATCAAGTTTTCCCCCTTTTCAGCACGTGTGCGATGTTCCATTTCTTCTACCATCTGTTCGCCTCGTCTTTAATCTCGACTCTGGATTGTGTTGGTTGTTCTTTTTCCAACCAGATTCATTATTGTCTGCTTTCCATTTATTTATTTCTAAGAGGAGCTTTGTGGAACTTGCGGCACGTAGCATGACTTTGGCATTTATTTATAAAGGAAAACGGCAACTTTAACGTGTAACACGTACAAGTTATTTGTAATCACAGTTTATTTATTACATATTATATATGTTTTATGTAAAAATTTAAATTTCCTTGGAATTTTCTAATCCATATTATTACAGGAATTTACTATGAATAGATGGTGATAGTGATTTTGAAGTTTCATCTGTGGATTGTATAACGCTACCCATGGGTAAGTGCTACATGTGGAATGTTGATCCATTGACGTCATAGACTACAGACCGACATTCACGCATCATCCTTACATTGATATGCTTATATTATATATTATAGAAATTTACTATTAATGGGTGGTGTTCATGGGACGACTATTGTTTATCACCAATTTTTATTCATATGCTTTGACTGTCAATTTTACGGGTGAGGGATCAAATTCATACCAACCGGAGGTATTTAAGTAGCTAAGAAATAAATAAATAGAAAAATCTCGTTGGTGATCAAACCCACGAAGTTCCGTTAAGCAAGCAAACCCTTTGACCACTAAGCTATGCCCGCCAGCTATACACCATGAAAATATAACAAGATTTTTTTTCTCTATTTCTAATCCCTTGAAGAAGCAGATTAATACATATCTTAAAAACCTATATATTTAATGTACTGAATGACCAATTGAATGTCATTAAATTTGATATGACTAAGAACCCTCAGTAAAGATTCTTCAATAAGTGCTCATATAGGGTCCGCCATCTAACAAGTTTTTTTTCAACTAGTGTTTATTTCGTGAATGATAACACTTAGCTCATGTCTGATTTGACAGATAATAAGTTTTATCTTTCCGCTAAACGAATATGGTTGTGTATACGCTTGAACAACGCTAAAAAATATTGCGACATTACTTTGAAAATCATGGTAATGTTGCAGAATGTGTGCGAAAATTGCGTACGGATTTTGGAAGAAGAGAATCACCGTCAGCTCCGTATGTTTGTTATCTTGTGAAAAAAGTGAAAGAAACTGGCATCCTCATTGATAAACCAAAGCGTGAAAAGCCAAAACCAGTGCGTACACCCGAGAATATTGCTGCTGTGGCAGAAAGTGTGCGTGAAGCGCCATCAATGGCGCTTCCATGCGGCGCGGCCATGTTGAACAAATTTTTGTTCACAAAAATTAAAGAAAAAGATATTGACAACATTTAGAAGCTACACTCAATGTTTTGCGCCCTGTTTTAAAAAAAAAAAAGTTATCTGACGGACCCTTTATAAAAAAAGATTTTAATGGTTAATTAATATAATAATAGTAAGCTATGCGGTACTTATACGAGTAGATGGAGACATATTTGAGTATTCTATATCAATTGTAAATGGTGTTTTTTAAGGTTTCATAAGTAAGTTAACCGCCTTTACTTTTCAACCATAACCTTTGGCATTACAGTCAACTCTTTTAAAGCGCCGAAAAAGGTATTAAAATAGGCTGTAGGTCTTCCCTATCACATATTCTCAAAGCTTGAAAGAAATAATCACTTTAAATTGCCGTCATTCAGTTGTCATTGTCCATGCATTATACCAAAATGTCTCTGCATCAAGATTTAACTGAAAATGTATATTTACATAAATTTCCGATAATTTCAAAGGCAGGAATAAATTTTAGTAATCGAGGTATATTTTGGATGATTTGTTTATCGATTATTAAGTAAATTTGATGATAAGCCCAATTTTAACAAGACCAATAAGTTTTAAGAGGTCTTTTCCCAGCCAGATGCTGTAAAATATAGTATAGCTGCATTTTTTCAAGTCCAAGGGCTTTTGGTGTACTAGACGGCTATCAAGAAGCTTAAAGAATCCCTATATATATTCATCGGAGCTCTGGGAGCGGTGCTTACATGGGATGAGGCAGGGCTTTATGAAAGTGATATCAGCATGATATAGCTCTTACTGATTGGTATTGAAAACCTCGATATACAATCTTTCATCTCTTATTTCTGTTCGCTTGTCGTACATGTCGCTATAATGGCATTTTCGACTAGTTACAGAGATAGTCACTTGTGGCGCTGTGCGAGAACCCATCACGGGCGCGCCAATGGTGAACGGCGAAAGGATATTGTATTTTGGCCCGGCCGAATGCTGAGACTAGGATCGGGCCATAAGTTTGTAAAGTTTATCGTGAACATATGTCAATGTGCTTCAGAAAAAGTCTGTGTATTATAAATCTACTCCTTATCTTGCCACCATGCGACTGAATAACAACGTCTTGAAAGAGAGTAGGATGTTAAAAGTTATTTGTGACATTCATATGCATCATTTAAGGGAGCGGATATGTAAATGATGAAAAAATATTAATTAATTTTAGATTGTTTTTTTAGCTTCCATATCACAGACGGCTTCTTTTACTTCTCAACTCTAACCTTTGACTTTCATATTTTTAGCTTGACACAAAAAAGGTTGCCCATTGCTATGTTGGACGTTTCTTCACCCACCTAGAGATAGTGAGGGTAATTGATTAAGGCGCTTTGTCTGTCTTTGTTAGAGAAAAAATGAAATATTGTATTAATTTAATGAATTAACGCTTAGAAAATAATAATATTACCCGTCGCAGACAACAATTAACTTTAATGGCTCTTCTTGATGGAGCAGACGCCAGCTTTAATAAATAGAAAAAAACTTTCTATTTAGGTTGTTTCTTAAATTTTACCTTTTACTTTGTATAAAGAACAATAACCTTACATAAAAATATTAACCAACAACAATAGCACATTGTTAGTGGAGTTTTCGTACGAACACTTAAATAAACCGACATTATGTCCGGTCAAATATTTGTATAGGTTTACGCATTGACACGTCTCTAAATACAAGCAAGTATCTGGAGGGTCAAAATGTGGAGAGATGGATGAGTTATAGTAGAGACTCACCGAAGTTCCAGCCACGTGTTACCCGTGGCTCAAAATGGTGGATTCAGTGGCTTACGTGGCATGGAGCAAGGGACCAAGTGTCTTCGTCGAAAGCAGAAACTAAAGTGACTTACGCCTCGATACTCACCTTTGACGTACTATCTTTGACATTATGGGGGGGGGAGGTTGTGTGGCCAGCAGTCAAAATAACTATGGTCGCTCCACACGGATGACAACCCCGCTTACAATTATATATATATATATTTGGCTTTAATCTATAAACATATATCTATCTTAACTCTAGACTTTAATATAACAGTTCCTTATTTATGTGTCCCTGTGAGTGAAGCACAGATACCAGATCATTTGTTGCGGTCTTTTGGTGTGAGCGTGAAGGAACCATATCGAGTAGATGTCAGCTTGTTGTTAACCACATGTCATTAGTTGGACCAATATTGTGCACGGTGAACTTACGCGTAGAAGTAAAAAAAAAACAAATTTTAACGTCTAAGACATTTACTTTTATACACATGTTTGATGTTTCTCACCATAGCTTGTTACTAATACTCGTATAGCGAGAAAGTCCTTTGAAAACATGACCTTGCATTGGTGCTCATAGCGAACGCAGGTACAAACGCAGGTTGACTACGTGGGAATGAATTGATCTTGAGGACCAAATGGTCTAGGTTTCAGAAAATTAAGACTTTTGATCCGATAAACTTAAAAAATTTCTTCAACAAATCATTTAAAATATGCTTTGAATACCTTAACTGAATATCTTTTTTCCGTTTTTTTCGGAGACATCGGCAATCATGTAAACTTCAAGGCGGATCATCAAGTTGCTTGTCATTTTTAAACCATATTTGGTCATACAAGTATATGAAACACACTACTCCATCGTTGCTTTCAAAATCTCAATAAAAATAAGTGCGTATTTATCTGATAACGCTTTAAATGCGTTTTTTATATTTAAGGTCATTAAGAGGTTCAATATTTTATATAAATTCAGAACAAACACCATCTTATATGACATTTCTCTCTTAAATCAATCTGAAAATCGATAATTAATAAAGTATCTATACATTCAAAAACATGCGGATATAGCTCAACGGTCAAAGCGTTTGCTTTGGAAGCCAAAGGGCGTAGGTTTGATCCCCGACGTAGATTACAAAAAAATGGATTTTTATTCGATTTTTGAGCTCTACAATACCCCCGGTTGGTGTGAATATGATTCCTCACCCGTTTAATGCCAGTCATAGCCTATTAATTAAAATTAGTGGTAGACGAAAGTCAATCCGTGAATATCACACATTTATAGAAAAATTCCTGTAATAATGAGGATGATGCGTGAATTTAGGGCTGTAGTCATAGAAGTTGACAGATCAATATTCCACATGCAGCGCTCAGCCATATCCAGTATTGTAAGCGTCATAGAATTCCAAAGATTAGACTTAAGAATCACTGACACCATCTTTCGGTATTCTCTTGTATGTATTTACATAAAAAAACGCTGTTTATGAAAATGCGTATCAAAAGTACAAATTATCATGTTAATTTCTCGACTAATATCTGGCTTATAAACAGTGCTGCATCCACAAAAATATTTTCAATGAATGATACAGCGGATATGATAAAAAGAAAAACAGATGAGATTCATTTAAAAGACGCCTTGTCCGTTTTTTTTTTGGATTCTTTCATTGTTTTACATAAAAATATAACGTTCTATTCAATTTAGTTTCCCGCGTGATTATCCAAGCGACGACGAAACAAAAGACATTATACGGGCTATCGATTTGTCTGAAAGAAATCTGAAATAGAAGCGCAGAAAATTCGCGTAATATTTTCAGGTCCTGAAATTCTTTAGCCGTTTTATTTGACTCTGAAGATTTGCTGAAAGAAAATAATGCGACGCAAAACTCGAAATTAAGATAAAAAAAAAAGTGCTAGCTTCGTACAAGGGTTGGCAGAATGGTAATAGACTTGTATTTAATTCTTATAATTTATCTTTTTCCAATCCCTAGTTTAAGTCGTAACAAATTGTTAAATTAAGTTTGATTTACCGCTAAGGTTTTCGGATTGCCTAATCAGCTATGTTTCCTGGAAATCAACCAAATACTTTGTGTAAATTTATACAAACGGTATTCCAGGAAAGCAATATACCGAACACACAAAGTTAAGTATGTTACCATTGTTCGTGTTTTGTCATTAGAGATTTCTGGTCCAAAAGAATTGCGAACATAAACGATTTCCAATGACTTACGTGGTTAAATCCTGGGGACTTGATGAGTTGGCAGATGTAGTATTCCACCCATATTTTTCAGTTTTTTAAATTTGGTTTTTTAATGATGAAATTGGCATTAAATGATGGGATTGATCATCAGATTAACGCTCTTAATACAAGGGGTGGTTAAATCCAATCAACGATATGCAGCAATTAGTGTTATTCCATTCAATTTTAGGACCGCGTCCAAATTATTTTTTATGTAATTGGATGTAAAAAACCACAGCTGGTCAAAACCATTATATCTGAATTTGTATAGCGCTTTTTAATAACTGAATGGTCATTCCAAAAGCGATATGACCATAAGCTCTATGAGGCATAGTCACGATGGCTGGATGATGTATGCAAAAAACGCATACAGCGTCTTAGGAGTGTGTCTGTGGGTTTTTCGAGAAGATTGCATGTTTATATTGATCTGTTTCTTGAAAAGTTTCGGATTGTTCGGATTGTTTCAAGAAGAAAACACGGATAGTTGAAAAAAATTCCATAGCTTACCAGTGGCATTTAAGAAAGAAATTTTGAATACAGACAAATCTTGCTTGACATACTCAAATTGAATATAAATGTTCAACAACTATAAGACAAGTTTATTTCTTGTAGATGGGTGCCAAATTAATTAATAATTTGAGTTTAGAGGAGGAGCGACCATATTAACGATTAGCGTTAGAAAAACGTAGGCCAACCAATATTACGCCTTCGCTGCAAGGATTGGGTGTTAGATACGAGTGTGCCAGTATTTGTTTGACAAACTGGTCTTTATAAAAAAATTCTTACTTCTGTCATCTAAAAAT
Organism: Glossosoma conforme; assembly: GCA_022606575.1. Lineage (NCBI taxonomy): Eukaryota > Metazoa > Arthropoda > Insecta > Trichoptera > Glossosomatidae > Glossosoma > Glossosoma conforme. The sequence continues at coordinate 515,045 of JAGTXR010000058.1, read as the reverse complement.
ACCGTTAATACAATGTGCTCATTGGTTTATTATAATATTTTTCATATATTATGATTTTTTCGATATTAGAATATGATAATAAAAAATGTAGATCAATGTGCCAACCCTGGTAGTTATGGCACCCAGCGACGTGAACAGCATTTATTGAACACTTTGCTCGCTGAAGAATTTTCCGTGTTTAATCGGACGACTAGAAAACTTGGAAAAAAACGTGAAATATACCGAAATAATATTATTATCGAATGCTCCCATCACGCGCAATGTAATGTTAATCTCGCTTTCAATGGAACAAATTTCAGTACAAAAGATATCGACCCGGTTACATTAATTTACTTCTTGAAACATTTGTTAACCTTTTACCTACTTACTAGTAGAATAATAATACTGTTTTAATCTTCACCCAGAATAATTTGTTTTATTGGATATCTAGTGAAATCGATGTTAATTTTGTTAGTTTTATTTTTTTATATAATCTCATGCAGAAGAGCACAGCCGGTCAAGACCAGTGCACTTTATGACGCTCAGCCAGGGAGGCTGGCCGCTGCATGCGAGAAACGTGTGTTGTGTTCGTGTTTGTGTGTGAGTTGGGGAGATTGCGTGTATATATTTATCTATTTCTTAAAGAGTTCCAGATTGTAGGAAGGAGGAAACACAGACGCTGATAGAGGATTCCAAAGGTTACCGGTGGCATTTAAGAAGGACTTATGGAAACTGCCAGTTCTTGGTCGACACACATCAACCGTGTGTTCGGAAAGTGTAAGATGATTTTTTTGGTTGTGGGAGGGTGTAGGAGGAATCAGTTTTTTAAGTTCCGAGGAGCATCGACCATGGTAATAACGGTAGAAAAGACTAAGTGAACCAATCTTACGCCTGTGTTCCATTGATTACAGGTTAGACCTAAGAGTGTCTTTATTTATCAAACGAATTGCCTTCATATGGAAAAATAAGTTTTTTATCGTTGAAATACCAACGTGATCTTTATAATACACCAAGTTTTTTGGAAGCGAAACCGGCTTTATATTAAATTGACTCGTAATATTCGAGATTGATACTCCAAGGATGTTGATGGAGCTTGCTTTAAGGTCTTTACATGATATTTTATTAAAAAGGTAGGTTATAAAACCTTACATATTTTTTACTAAATTTGTATAACAAACACTGTTCTTACATATACTATAAATTATTCTTAACAGCATATTTAATCAATGTCAGAACCATGTAACCATTTTTAAACAGCCGTGGTTGTCATGAGACAACTCATTATAAGCAACTCTCCTCTTCCTTTTACATTTTATAATCTGTTCTTTTTCAAGAAACATAAATTTAAACCCATCTCTAAAATTACACGCACACAACCACTACAAGTTTTTAACGTATTGATATCAGCTTGCTATAGCTCTTTAACGCCGATGCCGTAAAGCCTCGACAAGCGATCTTTTGTCTATTATTTTTGTCCGCTTGCCTGACATCTACATCGAATGTTTATTTTAATTATGAAATGTTGCACGGCGCTTGCATGCGCCATCTTGTTTGTTATGACAGTTGGCCTATTGCCGGTTGGTAGGACTGTCATATTGGCAGTTGGTACCGTGGAGATGTGAGATCGCGCCGTGGGCTGGCAGTTGAAGTTTAACTCGCGACCGTGATAGAGCGCGCGCCGAAAGGCGTTCGCTTTGCGGGCGTCGTTCGTGAACATACGTTCCATATCTGGAACATATTGTCAACACAGATGGCTGTTACTTTATTTTGTAAGGTAATTCACGCCTTGTTCCAAAAAACAAAAAGAATCTGCAACATTTACGTGAAACATTTACGTGTTCCCGACTCTACGGCTGGAGCATAGAGACTTGATGAGACGCAGTTGTATCATTCAAATATTGTTAACTGATTTATTATTTTTAAAAAATGTGAGATCCGATAATTAACCCAACGCTTTCAAGGCCTGGTTCTTTTACAGATTTTTTTTTTTTTTAAATACTCGTAAATTATAATGTAAAAAATACATTAAAAAATAATTTCGATGAAATATAAAATGTATTTGTAACTTATATTGATTTATTTTTTAAAAATATGTGGAACCTTTTTTCGGTTTGTTTTGAAAGCCTTCACGAGCTTACACTTCACAAAAGCTCACTATTTTAGTCCTCCTGAAACAGGCACAGTAGTTTGCCACATTCAAGGTAACTAGTCATCCAAAGCTCTTCTTCCAGTAGTGGAGGTGAGGCTCAGGGACGAGAGGGTGGAACCGTGTCGTTACCATGGCGATCGCAGGACCAATGATTTGTGTGGAATTGATAGACTGAGGCTCGGAACAGGGCTGGTATAGAGCGTTGGCCCATTCAGCCTTGATAGTTACATTGTTATTAATGTGTTCAATATTACATACACAGTAAAATGATAAAATATTTTTTTGAAACATGGATTGCGGGCTCGTATAAAATTTTAAATTACTCAAATTATAACTTTTTTAGGATCACATCGTAATTTATTTAAGACAATATGTTGAAAACTTCGGTATTCGGCTCGAGTCACAAACAATGAACGATCTATCTCCATGAAGACCCGAGCCGAAAGTGAATCGGAGCTCTCCGTAACACCGCAGCGCCCTTCTCTCACCTTTTGGCTCTTTGATGCAACGCCTTTTCTTATATTACTTACATTTTTATTAATAATATACGCGTGTTTGACGAGCTAACAAAAACAAAATACGAAAGATTGTATATTGAGGCTTTTTAGCACCAGCCTGCAAGGGCTATATTGAGCTGATATCACAATGATCACTTGCACGTGTGGTTGAATGCTTTATCTATCGATATTGATTTATAAAAATATTTAATACTACAAATTAATGGTATCCAATTTGACAGATGTCGCTTCTACATTTCATTGTCAAAGTTCGAAAGTTCTTATTGGATGACAATTTATTTTAAGGCTCCGCAAGCAACTTGCTAAAACATTTTTTTGGAGCATCTAGATGTATGGCTGTGAGACATGGCGCTTATCTGAAAGTGATAAAAAAGACAACAGGCCTTTGACATGTGGTCATACAGAAGAATTCTCAGAATTTCTTGGAGAGACTATGTCACAAGCAATGAGGTTCTCAGGATAATCAAGGAAGAAAGGTATCTAATAAGAATCATCTCAGAGAGGCGAGCCCGATAGATCGGTCACATCATGCGCCACGATGGTCTTCTTCACGACATTGTGGAGGGGATGGTTGAGGGTAGAAAATGTAGAGCATGAGTGGCCAACCTTTTCAGCTGCCGGGCCAGATGTTTGAAATGAGATTTCCTACCGGGCCGTACAACAAAATTTATTCTATTATTCAATGCAAATAAGAAAAATGCATATTTTTAAAGAAGATATAACAAAAATGAGAGTCAAACATATTTATTAGATTAGAGACAATACAAAAAATAGCAATCCAAAAAAATATAAGGAATTAACAAAATATAATAAATTTTATATACCGTAAGTATGTAATATTATAGCAAATGGAGACAGATTAAAGCAGGTTGAAGAATTTGTATATTTGGGAAGTATGTTTACAAGAGATCGAAATGTGGATAAGGACATTGAGAGAAGAGTCAGTGCCGGAAACATAGTTAATGGTGCTTAAAAATCGATAGTGGCAAATAAGAACTTATCGAAAGAAGCAAAATAAGCAGTACATAACGGAGTTTTGATACCAATCCTTATGTATGGTAGTGAAGCGTGCTGTTGAAAAAAGAAGAATGAAAGTAGACTGAATGTTGTTGAAATGCGATCTCTCAGGCAAATGCATGGTAAGATTATGTATGACAGGTGTACAAATGTCGAAATTAGAGCCGAGTGCAAGGCTGAGATAAGCATTATCGATAAAATTAAGAAAGGGCTCTTACGACAATTTGGTCATGTGCAGCAAATGAGTGATGAAAGAACGGCTAAAAGATGTTATAATGCAAGTGTGCCTGGATGTTCAAGCCGAGGAAGGCCGAGAAGGACGTGGCATGATCAAGTACGATAAGTACTTAAAAGTGGACATGTGAAAAGTTGAAATAATCAGCTTGTGTGTATGAGAAGATGTCTGAATGTAGAGGAAGCGAAGGAAGTGTGTCAGGATACAGTGGTATGGTGTTTTATATTCTCTGCTGACTCCTACGGGGAAATGGCGTGATGCTTAATTAGTTAATAAGTTTTAGTGTGACGTCTGACTTTGTTAGTCACAACTAAGTGCATCAATGTTGATAGCAATTGACGTTGTTGCTAACGCAAACAGTTTTCCAAATGCTCATCAGTGATTCGTCATCTCATTTCAGACATAATGTGCTTCATTCGACTGAAAAGCTGTTCACACTTGTAAGTGTTTCCAAATAACGAAATCATCGATAGGGCATGTTTGTGAAATGCAGGGTATTTTTCCTTGTCCAAATATATTTTATAAGACTATTCCAAACAAACCTGATTAATTATCTCCTTTAACTGAGTATCACAACACATTTCACAATGTTCCATTTGTAACATTCCTGGCAGGAGATTTACGTCCATGGAAAATGGCGTTGCAAATGCAGCAAAAAGCACACGATGCTTTTTAAAATCTTGAAATCGGTCTTCAAATTTCAGGTTCAAGTCAGCTATCAATGAGGCGTATTTATTCACTGCCATTTGTGTGACGTCTGTCTGCAATAACAATGTAGGAAAGTGAGTGAACATTTTCGTCCTTAACTGTTGTTCCCAAAGCCCAAGTTCCATTAGGAATGCAGAAATAAGATAATACATGTTTTGAATTAGTTGATCTTTCCCTTGTAGACGAGTATTAACAACATTTAGGTGGCTAACTATATCAACCAGACATGCAAATTCGCTAACCCACTCCTTGTATTCAAATTTTGGGATACTTTTTGACTTGCTTACGAAGAATGATTGTAGTTCTTGCTTCAAATCAAACACTCTTTTCAAAATTTTGGCACGGGTCAGCCATCTTACTTCTGCATAAAATGTAACTTTATTATACTCTGAATCCAAAGACTTGAGAAACTCTTGGAATTGGCGGTGATTCAACCCCTTCGACTTAATAAAGTTCACTGTTTTGATGACCACTTTCATGACATGATCCATTTAAAGGGACTTGGCACATAAATTCTCCTGATGAATAATGCAATAAAAATGTAGCATCGAAGTATTACCAACTTTGCAGGCCTCATTTTCAATCAATTTTACTAAACCTTCGTGTTTCTCAACCATTATTGGAGCATCATCTGTTGTTAAGCCCGATAGGTTGTTGAGTTGTAACGAAAAGCGATTCAATGTCGATGTAACAGCTCCTAACAAATCTCGTGAGCAAGTAGTGTCCTTAAGTGGATACAGTGCCGCTAATTCTTCTATTTTGTTAAAATTGACATCAACCCCCCTGATGAAAATCGCCACTTGGGCGGTATTTTTTAGGTCTGTGCTTTCACTCAATGCTAGAGAATAATATAAGAACTTGGATACTAGATTTTTCAATGTCGTCCACACGCCTAGTAATAGTTTGACGAGACAGGCTTATTTTTGAGAAATCCGTTTTCTTTTCTGGGCACAGAATTTCAACGATACTCTCCAAAAATTCCATAACCATTTCACCGTCTGAATATGGCTTCGATTTTTTTGCTAGTATCATGGCTACTGCATAACTAGCTTTTACATAGCATGTTGACTCTTGAGCCGCCCTAATAAATATCCGATGTTGTGCATAAGGTTTCATTTTAATTAATTTATTTGGTCTTGTCGAAAATGTCCTTTGTATTTATCAAACTTATTTGCATGTTTAGCATCGTAATGCCGTGTAATGTTATACTCTTTCAAGACAGAAACAGAATCATTGCATATCAAGCATATTAGCTTTTTTGTAAATTCCACGAAAAAATAGTTTATAGTCCATTTGTCTTGAAAACTTCTCAGTCCTTCTGTTACTCTTCTCTTCTTTGGTCCAACATCTTTACTACTTGACGACATTATGGGTCTTCGTTGATAACTAAAAATTAAATAAAAAAATATCGGTATTACATAATTTTCTGACAAAAGGATTAGATATTTATGGTACATTGTGCAAAATCTGTAATGCCATTAAGAATCTGATTCGGGCTAATTCATTGGTAAAATAAAAAATTAAGTTTGTAAATAAAGTGAAATAATAACTGATACTGATACTGAAATATTAAAGAAAGTCATTTAATTTTCGGTACTAATAAACTTAAAAGTAGGTACTTAGATAAAAGCCAGTAGTCTGCATGGTTGGTAATTTGGTTAGATTCCCATAATTAAAAGCCAAATATAAAATAAAAGCTGGGATTGCTTACCTTCACTGCACTTAATAGTCAGGACTCGGTATAGTATTAGACAGGATACTCAGCTGCGGTCAGTAAGAGTCAATCTCAAAATCTCGCGAGATACAATATAACGCACACAATGGAAGCGACCACACGTCCTTCGGCGTTGCTAGCTTGCCACACAATTGTGATCTGGCGGTCGCACGACCAGTGTTGCCATATGCCAAACAAAAAATCTGGATCGGCGTGTTCGCTTTACCTACCATAGAAGAAATTGTCACGATAGTTGAATCAATGTACTGAGATACTTCTATAATATGGGATATGATACGAACTATGCACGATGGAATGTTTAATAGTGTACATAAAACCACCAAAATGCTTTTGGTGGTTTTATGTACACTATTAAATCACCCTTGAGGTATATTTATACGAAAGCGGCGCTACATACATTATCCATAATAATAATAATATTTATTTATTTTTTGCATAATATGCTCCGCGGGCCATTAGCAGACACCCAGCGGGCCGCATGCGGCCCGCAGGCCGCGGGATCGCCACCCCTGCTGTAGAGGGTGCCCTAGACGGGAGTATTTGCAGCAAGTGTTCGAGGACATGAGTTGCAGCTCTTATGCTGAGCTGAAGAGGTTTGCGGATGACCGAGAGGAATGGAGATCGAGATTCAATATTCTGTTGCTGCAAACCAATCCACCAGATTGATACTACGAAGAAGATACAATATTTTGACAGTGCTGAAATGTCCATGTTTCCCAGATCTAAGTCCGGGCGTGCCTGAATGCATAATTTGTGTGTTGTCTCTCGTTGCCGTGAATTACGCGGGCGGGCACTTGAGAAGGGTTGCTCCCGGCTTAATGTGAATCTGTCACTTAATAGCTGTAATTCCAATTGTCTTTAATACGCCCGAGAATATTGCTATTTGTTAGCCGGCAGCTCGTCAGTATCAATAATTCCGCTGGATCATCATCAATCATCGATTGTAACCGCGAATCCACAGGAATTATCTGCGATCTATTATTACGTGACGGAGAAAGATGCTCCATGTACATTTATGCGAGCAAATAATGCAAACAGTTTCACCTTTTTCATAGTATTGATCCGGTGGATTAGTTTGCAGCAACAGAATATTGCATCTCGATCTCTACTCTTCTGGATCCTCTGCATACCCTCTAGTTCAGCATAAGAGGTATAACTCATTTCCTCGAACACTTGCTGTAAATACTCCCATACATACAACATGCAATAAATGAGATCAGAGAAAAATATTGCCATAGAGAGGGGGTCAAAATACACGGCCAAAATATTGATGTGAAAAGTTTTGCAGATGACATTGATATGATTGCTGAAACTGAAGACGAAATCAATGAAACGCTGATATATTCAATTATATTTGTGATATGAAGATGAACAGCACAAAAACCAAATTCATGATAGTAAGCCGTATTGAGTAGCTGAGCATTAATATATCAATGCTAGGAGTAGCCCTAAAAAAGATGCAAAAGAGTTCGTATACTTTGGCAGTTCGATCACTTGGGATAGTAGAACAAAAAGAGTCAATAGATGCATACATCAAGCAAGGCTAGCGTCCAATAACTGATTTCCATTGTAAATAATAAATATTTATTTATTATTAATAATAATAATATCAAGGACATCCTCTGCAGTTTCTCCCCTCAATCACCCCTCCACAATGTCGTGAAGATGACCATCGTGGCGCATGATATAACCGATTCATCGGGCTCGCTTCTCTGAGATGCTTCTTACTAGGTGCTTATCTTCCTTGATTATGCTGAGAACCTCATTGTTCGTGACGTGGTCTCTCCAGAAAATTTCGAGAATTCTTCTATATGACCACATCTCGAAGGCCTTTAGTAATTTTTTATCACTGTCAGACAAACACCACGTCTTACAGCCGTTCATCAGTTTTCAAGAAATTTAAATTCAATTTTAATTTAAATGTACAAGAAATTTCGTTTTTTTATTGAACGCTAGCCTTGCTTGATTTATGCGTCTGTTGACTTCTCTTTTTGATCTGCCATCCCAGGTGATCGTACTTCCAAGGTAAAAATACGCTTTTGCATATATTAGGGTTACTCCTAGCATTGATATATTAATGTTCTGCTACTCATTGCGGCTTACTCTCATGACTTTGGTTTTTGTTCTGTTTATCTTAATATTAAAACAATAAATAAATATGTTTTCCATGGATATCATAGTGCTACAGTGATTTCATTTTGTATAAAGTATTAATAATAACACGTTTTAAATTACTTAGATAAACAAAGATGATAAATTTAGACAAGCATGTTTGTATATTTTATTTAAATTACCGTCGATTTTCACGGACAATTTGGTGTTGTGGTTTTGGATATATCCGTGAGTGGCAACTTTATTTGCATCAATATGTCAATCTCCGTTGCTGGGTTCATTTTTAAAGAACATGATTTTGTTTTTTGTATACACTATTCACTTATGGGAAAAGGTTTAAAATTCATTCAGAGTAACAGCACCTTAAATATAAGAACTACTATACTTTTAGATAAAATATATCTTCTACCCATATCCGTTCTGTATCTGGAACTGTTCAAAATGGTATTTTGAACATAACTGTGTAGTTTTAAACATCCAAAAGTTTTTAAAGTAATTGTTATAATCAAACTCTGTATCTTAGATTTATACAGTCAGGTAGGACACAGGGCATTTTGCCACTCTATGAAGATTGAACGGATCAAGATCCAAAAACGGTATCGATGAATGTGCGGTGTATGACATTCAATGTAATCATATATTTTTTATAAATGCTACTCATACTGTAAGCTAGGGTATAAAAAGGGTTCTCTTATCAAATAAATTGGTACACATTCAACTCCGGTCTTTGGTCTTATTCTCAGTACCAAATACTTGGTATTCAGGCATCACCATTAAAGCTGATGCTGTAATTTTGGAAAAAAAAAATATCAAAAACTTTTTTTAAATTATAGTATAACATTATATTTATATGTTTTTATATTGCAACTTCGATATACTAGTTTAAACTATTAAACGAGTATATTGAGCTACTTATTTACTACCTACTTTATGTCTAGTGAAAACTTTCCTTATTAATCAGTACACACTCTATTATATATAGATTTTCTTATATTTTACAAATGTTCTTATTTTTTTTCTACATTTATTACGATATAACTGATGACAGTTCTTATAGTACCTATGGTTAGTGTAAAATGGTCGAACACCACAATTTGTGATCGGATATAGTACAACAGAATAAAGAACAAGCGGCTGATAAAACAGCATAGCTTAAAAGTAAAATCATTCATGCAACAAATAACTTCTATCAACTATGAAACTTCATGATTCTGAATAATACACAGCGAAAACTACTACAAAAACGTGGCTGCAAAAGATGAAGCGACAAAATTAGCCCCATACTATACATTGTACGCTCTACAATATCAAACGTCCGGTCGGGGTAAACACTGTTCGACCGCTGCAGGCGCGAAGCCCTACGCAAAAAGCTCGCCCAAGCTTTTTCCACGCTCGAGCTTTTAAGCTCCTCCCCAATTACCGTAAGTTTATTGTACTTGTTATACCCAGCAGCGGCCTTTCCGGTGTGAGCCGTTTGTTTTTTCCGCCAATTTGTGTATTCGGTTTTCGTTTTTAGCCTGAGCTATTTTTTGTATGGGGTGCTTACTTCGGCGCTCGGTATCTACCCGGTGAGCTTCCGCCAATTAAAAAGAGAGCTTTCGTTATATGTACTGCATTTTACTTCCGGTGTGAGTGAGGTTTTCAATTCACGCTTTTTAATTAATTATAAACATAAAAAAAAACTGTCTGAAGTATAATGCTTTTATGGAGTGAAAAGTTCAAATATTTTATTGTTTTTTAAAATAAAAATGATTTATTTTATGTTGAAATAAAAAATAAAAAATAGGTTTTTTAAAACATCACTTAAGTAACATTGATTTTCTTTTTATATTGTCCAATGAAGATGAAAGAATAAGTTTGTACGAAAAAAATGTAAAAAAATAACAATTTTAAATGGCTTCAAATGTTTTCATTACAAAGTTCGATAATGTACCAGAAAGCATGGACTTTTAAAAGCATCTTTCATATTTTTAATACATCGATTGAATTCGGTGTATTATTAATTTTTTGTACAAATCAATATTGTTTCCAAAAAAATAAACACTGAAGATAGCATGTCTTAATAGTAATTAAACCATTTTATGTGCCAATAATTTACATGTTTTTTATTTATGTAAGCACATACAGGAGAATGCCGACAGATGGTGATAGTAATTCTAAAGTCTCAGCTGTGGAATTCTTTGACGCTTACACCATAGTGCATATGTCTAAGCACTACATGTGAAGTGTTGATCAGCCAATGTCATAGACTATATTCCGAGATTCACGCATCAACCTTAATTATAACAGGGATTTACTATGAATGGGTGGTTTCCGTAGGACGACTTTCATCAACCACCAATTTTAATAAATATGTTATGACTGGCATTTTACAGGTGAAGGATCAAATTCACACCAATATATTGGTGTGAATTTGATCAAGCTAATATTTTCGAGCTCAGAAATCGATAAAAAACCTTTTTTTGTATCTACTTAATTTAGAGAAAATATTAAAAAAATACACTTATGTCTTTGAAAACTGACAGCAATGTTTCAAATATTAGATAAAAATAATTTACTCATCAATCCCAATGCAAATTTGTATTATTATTTTATTTATCGGGGTTTTATCAAGAAACCAAGCAAATAGCAAGAATCTGACAGCGTCAAAGAATGTTATAGTAAAACATTAATTCTGAATACAATCATATTAATGGACTTTCAGCAAGGTACCAAAGATTTTACAGGGCCCGATTCAGTGGGGACTCATTCCGCTTCAATGTTTCAGCGTTTCGCGCAGTTTTCGCGATTCATCCTCTTTCCGCCAGCGAGGCTTTGGCATCTCGCTCATTATTGCAACTGACAAGCACCATGATTAATGAAATAACTTGCACACCAGCCAATTCAACTACCGCCTCCTGAAATTCAGCATTCGATTTTCAGAAACGTATGCTGAAATTTCTATATAGAGGAGTATATTTTCACTAGTCCTGAAAATTTAGTAGTGCCCATTTTCAATCGCAAAATTGACGTTATTAATTATTGAAAATACCGTTAATAAAAATTATGTTATATCATACATACAATGAACTATATTAATTTAGTTACAATCCAATCAAAAGAAAGCAAGTTTAAGAAACGTTTATTGTAAAATATATATCCAATCGTTCAAAGAATACTGCACATAATAAAAATGGATTTTATTGTCATTTTTTTTCGAGTCTCCAATTCTTTTATTCAAGAATTTATTTTTAAAATCAGCCATTTTTTTCCATATATTGTATCATTATAAGTTTGTACTAATTTATATTTATTATCTACAAATAAAATGCAGAAATAATTAAAATCTATTTTTTTAAAGAATAACCTTAGAATCTCCCCTAATATTTTAAATAATGTTAAATATGTAAGTAGGTCATTCTTTCAATTTACTTTAAGTACTCGTATTAACATAATTTAATTCATGTGTTGTAAAAATAATTATTTTTATTCCATCAAGAAAAAAATTATATATCTGGATTTTTTAAATATTTATTAGAATATTATTTTATTATTTCAATATTCTAATCTACTTTAATAGATCATTGACTAAATTATAAAATTATTAGTTATAAAATAAACACATACTATGCATCAAAATTCTTTATACGCATCAATTCGTTCAGAAAAAAAATCGGCAGAAGCGGGATTCGAACCAGCAAGATTTGGAACCATCCGTTGCCTTATGTGCAATCTATCGTTTCCCCTTTTTTAAATTTCATATTTTTATAAAAGATTATACGCTTTATTTATTTTGTGATTAATGGTATAAAGTTTTTCAGGAAGATTATTACGTTATGAAAACCAGTTATCAGATTCCACGTATTTTTGTCATAAGTATGCATTGAATGTTTGCATTTAACCGCATTCAATGTTAAGTAGATGATACAAGCTACGAGGAATTCGTTATCCGTCAAGTCGATTCGATTGCACAAGTAAGTGAATTCCAGAAAGCTCAGACAACTTAATAAGCTGCGCAAATTAATATCGTCAGCGAACACCTTCATATCAGCCATCAGGAGAAAATCAAGGATTATTTCGTCAATAACCCAGAGGCGTATAAAAGTCAAATTTCTAAATTTGTGACATTTGTTTCATGAAAGAAAAATCCAACATTAAAAAATTATAAAGTAAGAGTATATATTTTTATACTTCTTAATAATTTATAAGCCATTGAAAGGAAATAAAAATATTCAAAAACTGACTATATCGAAACAAATTTACGACGAACACATGTGCTCAAACCACGAATCTTGCACCGTTTCTAATTTTTCACTCAACGCTTTGACCACTTTTTTACTTTTTTCTCACTCTGCTCCACATTGAGTCAATTAGTCAACACTTTTTGAATGATTCATGCGTTTTATTTAAAGATTGCGCATGTTTTAAATTGGATATAAATTTATTTCCGCAATGCCTTATTTATGAAACCTTTATTAAAGGCAAAACTGCTGTCTTCCGGTAAGTGATTTTACAGTAATCAGTTTGGTCCATGTTAAAACAAGATGCGAAATATTAATCACTTAGATTTTTTCGATCGATGATTCTCGGTGGAATTCCATAATAACGTTTTTTAATGGCCGTTGTAATTATACACATTATTTTTTTGTGACATCAATTTATTCCCTTATACATTAATGATTTATAAAACACATACAGGTATACCCATCACACAATTCATATCCACTTTTTCACTCACTCTTTGCTTTATATAGAGCTAACACTCACTTTACTAACTGAATTGAAAATGGCCATTCGACCTGGCTGAAACATGTCGTCAAAAAATATATTGTGGAATAAATTATATAATTTATTTTATTTATATATGAAAATATAAATTAATTTAATCAATAACTTTATTCACAATTAAAATTTTAATGTCGTAAAATTTGAGTTCAAAAAATAAATTATAATTCCTAAGAGAATTGCCGTTACTTTAGAATTCGTTACAACATACATACTATGAAAAATAAAGACTTTTTTCAGAACAATATTTTTGAATTTTCCTTAATGTGAAACCTTCAAGGTACGGTTACGCCAAATGCTTTGTATGCACATTGCACTGATCTTGTATTGACACTGAAGGCGGCTGGTATTAGGACCCATTGAAACTTGCTAATTGCTCGTTGGAGGCCCCCGCAGTCAGGGCACGTCGGAGAATAGGGGAATAGCATTACTAACGTAGATGTTTTCAGAGTGGTATGAGCCAAAATCTAGATTGCTTGACAGCCATTGACACTCAATAAGAAAATGATTACCAATAAACGATTTTAAAATCATGTTTGTTGAAGTAAGGGTAATTTTATGAGATTTTACTTTTTTTGATCCCGAGTTTTGTACGTCTGGCATGTTTTTGGTATTTTCATCGATTCAGTCTGAAAAAATCTGAGAAAATTCCGTTTGCCAGTTTTAAGGAGCCATTTAAACTGTTGTCTTCCCAATCGATAGTTTTGTCTTTTGCAAATGTGTCCTGACCATTGCCACTAGTGTGTTTTTTCTTTCGCACGCAAGCACTACACGAATTTTAATATTGTTGTTTTTTATCTTTTAGATACACTTCTGACTGTCAAACATACTAGAAATAAAATAAAAATTACCTTAAGTTTTAAGTGGCTTTAAGAATAAGTTGTTATACTTTCTAAACCACTATATGTATATAAAAATATTCAACAGCTGATACACATTGAATTGACTGACGCGAGAATATAGATACATAAATTTATAACAAGAGCTACCTTATCGTATATAAAAAAACGTATCAATTATATTATGTGTGTTAATTTCTCGACTCAGTGAATGGAGAAAAGGTTATGAGCCAGAGTTGAGTTATAAAATTAACACAGTTGCAAATGTTCGTGGTTCGTATCTTCACGATTGACGTTTATGTTTTACAGATTTATTTATAAGAGGAATGAAACATACTATCGTGTTTGTTGTGAATTTGTTTGCTTATCATTTGTTTCAAGATATTCATTTTATTTTCATCTTGGTAGATCATCGATAATGACGGGTAGGTGTTTTTTATGTATCGTAAGATTTTCTAGTGACAAACTGGCGATAAAGCGTTTAATGTACGTGAAACCGCTGCCTTATTTCAAAATTAACACCTTTAAGCGACACATGTATGGTAAAGGCCAAATTCAAGAGTTATTATGACAAATATGTATAGTTTATTATGTTTCAGGATATTTTCATGCAAGGTTTACTTCAGGCCATTGTGTTAATCGCATCATGAACGTGGAACTGCATTATATGAAAGCATTTATCCTTAATCTACTGTGCTTACTAGGCTTCTGATTAAATTTTCCATGTCAGAACATACACTTCGCACGTTATGTAATATACATCTATGTAAATTTAAGTCTTCCTGATATCAAAAGAATTCCTTCCATTACTAAACAGATAAATATTATTGGCCTTGTTTAAGAAAATATTATGTTAAGCGTTGTTTAATTACACAGTAAAAAAGTTTCACTTTCAATGAGAGCATATTCAGTTTTTTACTTGAGTGATATAAACATAATTGTACGGCTTATACGAGTAAATAACTGAAGATGCTTTAATTGAAAATGATACCTTAGTATTCTAGCTTGTGAGAGTTGCATTTAATATTTTAAGCACAACTCAATGCTATGAACATAAATAACTTTTTTTTTTTAATTTTTATATTCGTTCCATAAAAACTTCTTATATGGAACAAATGATAGTCACAAATTGCAGTCACATAGGTCTATCATATGCAATAATATTTATCTTCTACATAGTCATTCAAACTTCATCAAGTATAATTAGAAATTTATCTTTCACTTTTATGACTGTTCTTTGAAGCCTTTACTGATTTTTGTTGCTGCTTACCTTTGTCGCATTGTTTCTTTTGCGATTTTGAATTCACGAGCTTAGATTTCAATGCTTTGCCAGCCAATTTTGCTCTTTGCTTAGAGATTGCTTAAATTTGTTTGATGTTGACTTAGATTTCGCTTGAGCAATGCCTAAGTTGCTCTTTTATTATGAGAACTTTTGATGCAGTGCGTCTCGTTTAAGCTTAATCTTGAATCTGAGCGTTCGCTCTTCGCTGGTGAGAAACAACTGGATGAGCTTACTCTTTTGGATTCTGCTGGGGTTTTTGCTTTGTGTCTGTCAATAGACGTCATGTCTTTGAAGAGTTTAAGCTTGTCTAGCATGTATAAATATTTGAATATTGTAAAAAATATGAGGTGAGCGTTACAAAATTCAGTTCAATATCAAGGAAATAAAATGGATATTTACGTAAAAATAAATTTCTTTATACTGACGAGCTTATAAATCAAAAATGTCTGAACTACTAACTTTTACACCCATGTGTGGTGTTGCTCACCAAAACCACTAACTTGTATAACGAGAATGTACTCTGAAAGCAATGCCTTGGTAAGTGCTCCCAAGGAGCGCAGGTACAAGGCGACCGGCCCGGGGGCCTAAGGCCCCCCCAAAAAAAAAAAAAAAAATCAAAAATATATGTACTTATAAATTAATCTTCTTATGAAAACAATATCTGACAATGTATTGATATCAGCTTGATATATTTCCTTTAGGTTGATGCCATAAAGCCTCGAAAAACGATATTTTGTCACTTATTTATGTTTGCTCGCCTGACATGCATATATAATAATGTTAGTTTTATTTATATAATAATACACGGTGTTTTCATAAGCCATTTTATTTGTTATGACAGCTGGCCCATGTCATGTTGGTGTCACTGTCATCTTTAATTCGCTTTTTCTGCCGCGACGGTTGGCAGCGCTCGAGCGCGCCGGCAGTTGGAGCTAACTCGCAAGCGTTATGGGAACGCCTGATGGCGTTCGCCATAACGGGTGGACGAAAAAGTGAATGATAGAGAAATAAACGCGAATTGTGAAACAAAAACATGTTCTGTGAATTGTGAACCTGATCCTGCACCCTGTCATCCAGTAAATCGATATCAAATTCAGAGAGGAGGATTTCAGTATCAAAATTAAATAATTTATTATTTCATATAATATTATTTTCAATATAAAAGGATCAAAAGCTTTGAAAAATGTTTTTAAGAAAAACAATAAAAACCTGTTTTCCAGTTTGTAAAATTTATTTCTAAGAAATACATCAAATTGTGGTTACCGTTTGGTTTTCTGTACAAGTTTTCATAAATATTACGGTAGCCATTATGAATTTCACAACGCGATCGACTGAAAAGGAATTGACTAATGAGATATCCTCCTGAAACTTCTGAAAAACTCAACTATTTATAAGAAAGACTTCGGGCTCTAGTTGAAAATAAAATTGAACTACACAATGGAGGTGTTTATGAAGGATTTTAATGGCTGAATTTTGTAATGACCGACTTTTATTTTCGTGCATGAAGTTTTTTACAGTACAAAAAAAAAGTTAAAATATATTTAGCAACTTTTCACAGGAAGCTTATCATTTCGCTGTTCTTTTCAATATATTTTTATTAAAATTCAGTTATATTTCTCCATTAAATATTAATTTTCCTAAATCTAAATTGTTGATATTTTATGAAACAAGTGAATGAATTTAAAATTAATTTATTTCGTTGATTTTTTTTTCTTCATGCGATAATTTAATTATATGTGATTATCCAGATTTTAAAAAAAAATGCTGGCTAATAGAATGAAAAATAGCTCAAAATTTAATTTATCAATTTATATACAGAATTATTCTCGACTCAATTCCCTTTTTTTTTGGAGACATAAAATATTGATTACGAATCACATAATTAACTTTCATTTTGAAAATATCGTCATAATCATCATGTCCGCTCTTTTAACTAGAGCATATGGCTGTCATGAAATATTATTTCAAAGCTCCCATTAACCGCCATAGGTTTCACCTTGTCCCATGTCAGCTACGCCTCCAACATATGTGTAAAGTTTATGATGGCCTTCTAAGACAGTGCATGCCAAGGGGCTAAAAGAAAAATCAGACGTTGTTTATGCTCTGCTACGGCATTCTTAGTATATATCCTAACCAGCTCCATCTACGCCTCTTGAATGCCAGTATTATAAATAACTGCATTACCCACTCTCTCATCTAATTATTTATCACAAAGTCAAACCATTTTGATATAGTGGCTTTTGGGTTTAGCCATGTGTGGCAAACTTAACCCAAAAGCCACAATACCAAATCTGGCCGTGAAAACCTTAAAAGTTATCAAACCCTTTTACTCCCTGTATTCTAAGAAGGAAAATGATTTTAACGTCAATTATAAAGCTGCATTGGTTTTTTGTGAGCTACTAAGATTTAAAGCCTTAAAAAATAATGCAGACGTTTTTTGCCTTACATTTTAAACTATAGCTCACATAAGTCCAAACACTTTCTTTAATCTTCACGTAAGCTTCACGCATCCTTCTTCCTACGCTCCAGCAAAACTCCTTTAAAAATATTTATGTTTACACATTAGTACGCTTCTACACGTTGTTACTTATAAGACATTCATTCATTGCAAAGATGCTGTCTTCCAGCAAATTTAATATAAATGACACTGTTCCAGAACTGAGATCGCAGTCCCAAAATAACAGCGTCAGCTAAATGGTGACGCTGGAATACCAAGGTTCCGGCACTGAGGATAAGCCCAAAGACTAGAGTTGAATTTGTACCGATTTATTTGATAACATAACCCTTTTTATATCTTATTGTACAACATGAGTAAGCATTCTGTATTTTATAAAATAAATATTAATAAATTGATTTTCATACACCGCAAATTCCTCAATACCTGTCGTTGTAGACCTTGATCCCTTCAAATAATATAGAGTGTGAGAATATTGGGATGCTTAATGCTCCATATTGATGAGTAAGCGTTCTTTATTTTATAAAATTAATATTAATAAATTGTTTTTCATACACCGCAAATTCCTATATACTTGTTTATTTTGGACTTTATCCCTTCAATTTATAAAGAGTGGCAGAATATAGTGAAGGCCAATACCCTGTGACAAATTTGAGCTAATAGAGAATTTGATTTTAGTTTGACAATAAATACTTTAAAGACTTTTGGATGTTTTAAACAAAATAATTATAAAAAAGTAAATATACATATAACATGTATAAAATTCTTTAAACGAGTCAATTCATTCAAAAAAATATCGGCAGGAGCGGGATGCGAACCGCGGACTTTGGAACCAACATTTTTGCCGAGGTAATTATACCGCTCGGCCACCATGGCCAATTTCTTCCGCCTGAGCTGAATCGCTTGGAACTTCTATATAAGTTATCATCGTATGATAGATGTCGCTATATTATATATTCAAAGTATGTATATTTTTATTTTTTATTATTCAATCAGAATGCATTTATTCACAAGCTTAATATTATTACTTATTACCGATATTTTTCTGAATGAATTGACTCGTTTAAGGAATTTTATATATAGTATATGCATTTTTATTTACTTATAATATTGTTATATAGTCAATGACCTATAAATAAAACTCGCTTATTTAAAGATCAATACCTGTATCAGAGGCATTCGTTGCTACGACAAATCCTTCCTGTTGCAAATATTTAGCATTCCCGGATGACAAACTAAATGTTTATTGGTTTCCGGAAGGTTCAGCGACGCCTCTCCGTGAGATGTCCGGTATTTTCAGTCGAATTCCTGAAACGCCCCGCTAGGACCTGAAACGGTCTTTGAAACGCCGGGACCGGTCGCAAAGAAATGCGAAACGTCCGAACAAGGGACGCTCACAGGGAGAGAAAGATTTACAAAGTGTTTGCAGCGAATTTTTAGCGAATTTTGAATTCCTCCCTTTAGGATGTTGGACATTTTTAATTAATTTTTGTAAACAAAGTATTTGTTAAGAGAAAAATACTCACACGACTTACATTGATCTTTTTTTAGTACAAGCGATATCTTTATCATTTTTACGCGTACGAGAAAGTTAACATTCAAATTTAACAAAAATATTAAAAAAACATTTGCCGATTATGGTTTAATAAACATGTTGTATTTATTCATACACATATACAAATTTCATCTTTATAACGTTTTTCTGATATGTTGGAGAAAAAAAATGCAGACCCTGGGATGCGAACCGCGAAATTTGGAACCAACCATTATTGTATTATTTACACACTACTGGCCAATTTCTAATTGCTTCTGCACAATGATTTAAGTAATTCACACGCATTATATTATGGATACGTATAATTATAGATCGCGCTTGTTGTTCATTGTATGTACATTTTAAAGAGATTTAAATTTTTTTACTTATTCAAAAGTTTTAAATATGAAATATTTATTTATTAACCTTGTTCTTACATGGATCACGTAAGATATGAACCTCAATCCATTACTGTTTCAAATTCAAAAGTATTATTTTTTACCAACAATTGATACTAAAATTATGCATTGATATCAGTATGATATAACCCTTGCTGACTGGTTACGAAAACTTCGATATACAATCTTTCATTTCTTATTTCTGTTTGCTTGTCATAGATGTATGTGTCGTCATTTTGTAATGTCGTTAGGAGGACTAGTTTCATAGATCACTACTGGGGCGCTGCGTGACCAACCACGGCGCCGCACGGCAGTGAGTCGTGTACCGACCGCAAAACAGTTCGTATTATGGCCCGGCCTGAATGCTATGACTAGGTCGGGTCCATAAGTTTGTAAAGTTATCGAAATATATTTGTCAATGTGCTTCAGAAAAGTCATTGTTTTGCTAAACTGCTCCTCATCCTGCCACCACGCGACTGAATAACAACCTTTTAATGAGAAGAGGATGTTAGCATAATGTACCTTTTATAACCTTGCCAACCAAGGTGTATCCGAAACTTTTTATAAATTTTAAGAAAATAGTATTTGGATAATTATTTTTTTATATTTATAATTATTTATTTTATTCAGTTAAGTTGCCTCGTTTTCTATTAACGAAAACTTGTGCTGTAATTTTCGAAGCCTACAAAAACGAGTCGAGTCAATGTTCATTATTCGGCTCTTATTGCCTTTGCAGAGATCAAAGGCGATTAATTGGTCATAATTAACGGTCCCAAAAGCTTCTTAGAATTAACGTCAATACGAGAAAAGTGGCTACAAAGAACAATATTTAATTTTGTTTGTTTGAAAACAAATTATTTTATAAGGATTTAATTTGCCACTGTCTGAGTTTTATAAATATTCATACATTTCACAAAATTCATGACAATTTCAACGTGTTTCAAATTTAAGTTAAGCGATTTCACTAATTGTTAATGATTTGGTACGTTTTAATATTATTTCAATCGACCATTGTGAGAAAACAATTAAATAATTCTCTTTTTCGTAGTATTAATCTGGTGGATTGGTTTGCAGCAACAAAATCTTGCATCTCGATCTCCACTACTGTAGATCCTCTGCAATCTTGTTCAGCTCAGCATAAGAGCCACAACACATATCCTTGAAAACTTGCTGCTAATACTCCCGTGTAGGGCGCCCTCTATAGTTTCTACCCTCAACCATCCCTATCGCAATGTCGTGAAGAAGACCATCGTGGCACATGATGTGACCGATCCAGATGGCTCACCTCCCTGAGATGGTTTTAAATTAAGTGTTCTTAAATGTTTTTTTTTGTAACATTTTTTTATGTATTCTTTTTTAAAATGATTCGCTTTGAATTTTTTACAAAATATTTTTTTATGCGATTATCATATATATTTTATATGTATTTTTGTTTGCTTCCATGATAATATTATATTTTTGAGTCAGCTCTGCCACCCGCAGGTCTGACACCCGTCTCACATCCACATCATAACGAAGGAGAATTAATTCTCAAACACATTCATATTATGCTCATCTAGCAATTGAAAAATCCAATAGCAATCCCTATTGAAAAATTGTGCCTACTATAGAGAAATGCAATGTAATTTGAAATAACTGTCTAAGACTAACCTATAATATTAAAAAAAGCGGTAAAGAAACCACAGTTTCTAAAAATACCTTCATTTCATTGTAGTAAGAATAAAATTTACGGATTTGGCTTAGTAAATAAACCCACCCTTTAGAGAAGTATAAATATAACCTCAGTTTCAGCCACTCTAGGGCGTCATTAATTCAGAAGAAGTTGGATGGAAACTCTCCAAAGCCTGGCCGACTAAAAATGACTTGATTCGACCCTAATACCCTGTTACTATGCTTTTGTTCTCAAGAATGTACTGAAAACAATAACAATTATTGTATTTTGAGAATGTGAACTCAAGCAAAGAAAGTCTGGTTGTTGTGCAATAACAAGATGCAGATTGGGTACTCACATACTCGTTTTTACTTTTAATATATTCTGGTGCCCATCTGTGTTGAATTGATTTATTTATATAATGTTAAACGGTGTTTGCATAAACCAAAAAAAAACGAAATAGTTAAAAAAAATGCTCGCAGAAATGCTTCGCATATGGGAAAATTAGTTTCGCTTCACGAGTATTTCACATAACGAGATTCTGAAACGAATTACACTTCTTATGAGAGGTTTCACTGTATTTATTATTTTTTAAATGATGAACTAATAACTATCATACGCTCTAAGGTCAATTATAAACTTGCTGATTTGTGGTTTGATTTGTGAATAATTCGTAAGCAATAATGTCGCCATCAAAGACAACAATACTTCAGGGGTAATTTATTTCAGGCCGGTAGTTAAATACAATTACTGTTCAGGCTCCGGGGATGCCTTTCATTAAAACAATTAACAAATAGAAAATTTGAATAAATAATTACGCATCAAAGTTTTGAAAGCTTCTGTGTTAATAGATACTGCGAAATTAGAATTTGAAAACGTTTCATGTTAAATAATTAAACAAAACGCACAGTTAATAATTCGTTTCGTTTGATAGATTTTATTCACAATGACCTATATTTTTTCTTTTCTATGTTATCTACTTATCTACGGAATATTACATTGCTATTTTTACTCTTCATGTTTGTAATTTTTCGATATTTCACTATTATTATTTTGTCTCTTTTTAATTTACTTTTTTATGTCTCTCCTTTACTGTATCATTTTGCCTTATCTTAACTTAGATTTGTTTAATTTTTACAATATTTTTAATTTGTCATATCATACCTGTGGTAGACTTTTATTTTAGAAATTGTACCGATTTCAGTATCTATGCCTTGTTTACCTTCTATGTACCATATATGTCGGTAGAATCTCTGTCACCATAGGTCACTTCAAAGACTATTGCACCTATCAAGATGAGAGTTGAGCTAACTCTATATAAACAGATGGCCATATGGACCAGATTTCTTCTCTCTTCACTTTCGACGCCTCCATAACCTGATCCATAACCGTAACCCGCCAGAGAAAACACTGTGTTACGTGCCGCTCTGCAACCAACCAAGTTACACATATTAGTAACCTTTCATTATTCTAACAACCACTTCTAGAACTCGCTCATAAAAAGAATCTCGTTAATCATTCAACTCAAATCTAATGTTAGTATTCTGTTAATTTTCCAACCTTCAAATCTGTTTAATATTAAGCATACTTACTGACATCAAATTCCCCGCGACATTATACCGTGTTCTTATTTCTTTTATTTCTTGTTCGGAATGTCAGTGTATTTTCATTGATATCTTCCTAACACGCATATCAATTCCTTCTCAGCAATCCCCCGATCACTACACTACCACTACAATCCCACATCCCGACTTATCCATTGTATGTATAATGTTTTAATGTTTTAATGCTTGTACTGTACTTTAAAAATTTAAAACTTCCGTTCTGTTGAACTAATTTTTTTTTTCATAAACGAGCTTAACATAATAAATTCAGTGTCGATAATTGTCCTTTTTTTTATTACCGGTGAATAAAACTTCTAATAAATTAATTACGTGATGCTTGTTATCAGGCATCCTCAAATATACTTATGTACAAATCTGTGCTTGTGTAAAATATCTGTTTTGTGGTAAAGTTTTTTTTTTTTTTAATTGTCATATTTGTATTAATTACTTATTGCATCACAGAAGGCAATCCGTGTGACATTTTTGGATAAGGGATTTTGCTCGCCAAAAATAATATCTGTAAAAGCCTTTGTAAACGAATACCTTCCTTTTGTTCAGATCGTGTAAGAGTTATTATGGTTACCTTTCATACTGAATTTCATTGTCAATGCTTAACGGAATGTTAAAAAAGATTAAAAAAACAAGGAGGTTATCAAATGTCGTACAATAATGTACTTGTGAAAAAAATGAAAAAAAAAAACTTTGATCATGTGCCAAACAGCTGAGCATTGTAGCATATATGGTATCGCTTTGGGCATTGAATGTGAAGAGTGCTTAATAAGTACAAGTATCAACACTTTATACATACATACAAATTAACACCAAACAAAATCTTATATGACATTTCTCTCGTCAGCAAATCTAAGAAAAATGAACGGTAGACGCTGAGATTCAAACCACGAACCTTTGCATTTAATGTTCATTATGTACTCATTATGTACGTATTTACATTATGTAGCGTAGGCCCGTAGCTATAATATATAATAATGGAAAATAAAACTTCAATTATCGAAGATGGTCTCCAGGGAGACCGAAACATGTAATCGTTTAAAATAAATGTGAATCGTAACTAAAAAAAAATGTGAATTTTTCAATTCAAATTATAATTGTGATAAGTAGTATATTTTGTTTTTTTTTTTAATAAATTATATTGATCGGCAAATTATTTTAATAATAAATGACTAGCAGACAATCACGCCTAAATTGATTATGAATATCAAAACATCTTAATTTAAATTATCCAATACGCATTCGTTGTAAAATATTCAATTTCGTGGCTTGCAGGCCAAATATTTTCTAGGTGTAATAGTATTCCCCTCTGATTGGTCCTTTAGTATCATATTCCCCCGAAAGAGACACGTAATGAACGTCCATTCAATACAATTATGTGTATGTACCTCTATAATAGCAGTACTAACTAATGCATCAAGATGAAGATATTGAGTGCAAATTATTTAAATTATTAAATAGTGCCAGACTCTTGAATTAAAATTCAGATAAAAATTAAAGGAATTTTTTCATATTAAAGTTTACTAGCATGGGACATCACCAAAAGACAACGAAACTGTATAATAGGCTTAAGAGAAAACTAGTGCTTGAATCTTTCGGAAATTATCTCTGTTCTCATGTGGACCTCCGTGGATACAGATGTTCTGGGACAAAGCATGGACAATCTCAGCTTACAGAACTGTGAAACGGAAATTCGCAGTGTCCATATCCTCCGTCATTTTTTTTCTGTAGTGTAATTGCATAAGTAGATCAACACTTAAAGCATAGGCCGTATATCTAAAATAAAAGTAATTTAATAAAAATATCAGTTAATCCATATGTACATCATCATTCAGCTTATCGTTAAACATATACCTCTCGCATGAGTCTTACTCTCTAAATATCCTCTGAACTCTGCATACAGCCTCTCAATAATATTCTAATGTTTCTTTTTATATAAACGCATGCAGGAGAGCACACTCGGTCAAGACCAGTGCACTCTATGACGCTCAGCCAGGGAGGTTGGACGCTGCATGCGGGAAACGTGTGTTGTGTTCGTGTTTGTGTGTGGGTTAGGGAGATTGCAAGTGTATATTTATCTGTTTCTTGAAGAGATCCAGATTGTAGGAAGGAGGAAACACAGACGCTGGAAGAGCATTCCATAGCTTACCAATGGCATTAAGGAAGGAACTTTGGAAGCTGCCAGTTCATGGTAGACATATATTAACCGTGTATGGATGTTCGGCAAGTGCAAGACGAGTTTGTTGGCTGTGAATGGGTGCAGGAGGAATTAGTTCTTTGAGTTCCGAAGAGCAGCGACCGTGGTATTAACGATAGAAAAGACTAAGAGAATCAATCTTACGCCTGTGTTCCATTGATTGTAGATTAGACGTAAGAGTGTCATTGTTTATCAAACGAATTGCTCTTCTTTGAACTGAGTCAGTAAGTTAAGAAGGTATTTTGGGGCTACAATCCAAAGGTGACTGCCGTATTCAAGGATAGGTCGGATTTGTCCTTTATATGGAAGAAGAAGTTGTTAATGTCATCAATTCATAATGCAGAAGGTCATCGGATATCTTTTTTGCCAGTTCTTTTTTTTTAAATCGCCATTTCAAGTTGATTAATTTCTTACTTTTATAAATTAATCCACTTATTTTATAGCGTCAATTAAAAAAAAAGTTTAAAAACTTAGTGATAGGTTTTTTATTTGGAATTATTTAGAAATGTTGAATTTATTTTTGGTCAACAGATATCGCTTTTGCCGGTTCGTTTTTTAAAAAATTCACTAGTTAACGTCCATTGATTTGATTTTTTGTTTTCTATATTAATCAACTTATTTTATTTTTCACTATTTATTAAAATACAACCTTATGAAAAACCTAATAGGTTTTTTTATTTAATGATTTTTTAAAAAGGTTTATTTGGAATTATTTTGAAGTGTTTCCAAGTTATTGAAGACGGTGATAAAGGAATGTATAAATAGAAAATTGAGCAGAATATTTATGGGTGAATAATTCTTTAATTTTAAAGACATTTGTTATAATAACAAATGCCAAGAACTTGCGTTTCATTTAAAAATAACTCACTTTAGGAAGAGAAAGTATAGAAAGAAAGGTCTTAGAAATGCTTATTCAGCTTAAAAGAAAAATAGTATAAACATAATTTTTCAATTATCAAATGGTTTTTTTTTCATGTAAAATTATACATAAAAATATTCTGACGAAAATAGTAGTAATTACGTTATCAGTTGTATTTATGTATTTATTAAGGAAAATTATTTTCCAGTCAATTCAATGAATTATACGCTTAAACACATAAATGTCTTACAAAATTAAAATTAAATTATTACCAACATTTTTACCTAGTAGGAATAATGTGAGTTATTATATCTAGTAAATTAATGCCCGTGAAAAAGGTGGAATAAAAAATGGATTAAGGTGAGATGGAAGCCAGTAAAGAAGCGTTTTTATAATTATTTATAAACGTATACTGTTAGATAAAGAAAGTGTTAGATAATTTATTTTTATGATAATAATGATTATGCTCAGTCTCAGTGGTCAAAGGGTTTGCTTTGCAAGCCAAAGGTTGTGGGTTTGATCCCCGACGGAGATTAAAAAAAAGGATTTTAATTTGGTTTCTGTGCTCTAAAATACCCACAGTTGTTGTGAATTTGATCCCTCACCCGTAAAATGCCAGTCATAGACTATTAATTAAAATTAGTGGTAGAGGAAAGTCGTCCCGTGAAGACGACCACCCATAGTAAATTCCTGTAATAATAAGGATGATGCGTGAATCTCGAGCTGTGGTCTATGTCGTTGGTGGGTCCACACTCCACATGCAACGTTTAGCCATACGCACCATGGTAAGCGTCATAGAATTCCACAGATGAGACTTCAGAATTACTTTCACCATCTGTCGGTATTCCCTGTATGTGCTTACATAAAAAAAGACATTTCAGAGACGATGGTCTGTGGGGAAGAAAAGTGATAAAAGTAGTGTTGGCTGACCTTCTGCAAGATGGACTTATGACATCAGAAGAATAGCTGGAGTATCCTGAATGTGAATAGCAAAAGATTGAGATGGATAGAGACTAATGCAAGAGGCCTACGTTCAATAGTGGACAGATACAGGCTTATGATAATGTCGTCTCTCGTAAAACTCATGACATATTGGGTAACATGTAATTATGTAAAAGTCCTACTGTTTGATTCCACGTCTTGTTGCCATGTTTATTATGGTTATTTTTTAGAGATACTCCAAGCATGGATCTTTTCATGGATATGGCAAAAATTATCGAGAAGAATGTAATTTTAATTTTTAGCATTCACTAAGAGATGAATAAAATTTTTAATATATTAAAATTTCATGCCTTGTTTTAACATGAATTACACAATGCACTATTCCATTTTATGGAAGACCGCAGTGTTCCATTTTGTACAAACGTACTGACGTGTAACTGAATATTTACTTTTAAAGAAAGAGTTTCACTGGAGAGTAGGTGGATGAGTTGGGTGGAGCTTAGAAGTGGGGATTTTGGGTATGGTATAAGCAAATGAATATGCACTAATAAGGCAAGAGTTTCACTGAGATTTTTTTTGGAATTAAGGTATTTTGCTAAAGGCCCTTCGTTCAATCGTCTACCGAATAATATTTTGCCATTTCTGACGATCTCTTATATTTTTGACAATACGTTCACGACAGAATCAATTGTAGGGCACTTGGCGATATTTAATTGGAAATGCTTCAGAAAAGGAGCTGTGGACCAATCAACTGGGGGACCGTGCAAAAAAAACCGAGTATAATCGCGCGTTCTTGAATAGAAGATCCTTAACCCTTAATTTGAAAACGGTTTTACATTTAAATAATGAAATAAGCTTAACAGCTTTTTATTAATTGAAATAGATTATTTGTTAATTGATTAATATTTAATTTGATCGAATTATTTGATGCTTATAGCTAAGTTATTGCATGTAATTTTAAATTTATATGAATTAAATCACTTACTTGTGTATTTTTATTTATTGATTTTTCAATATTTTAATTTAAGTCATGATTATTCAGTTTTTCAAAGCATTGTCAGTTAATATTCCTCATTTTATGATTATATGCCTTTTACTTAATTATTCATGAACCTCGAAGAACAAATTATTTATCCATTTAATTCTTCAATATAGTTTTCCGTTTTATTAAAGATTTTGTCTTCATTTAAAAATATAAAAATGATTTTTGTGTGAATGTTTTGTGTGTTTCGCATATTTTGCCTTTACCATTTAACTGATTATAATGAAACATATACTTCTTGATAATGCTCGTGTAGGCTTAGAAAATATTTAAAAAACGGGGAGGTAAAACAGGAAAAAATGATTTCTAAGATAGCCTATATACGATCACTCAATCGTAAGTTTGTTGCATTTAATAAACTTACAAGAACAAAATAAGGTATTGACTAGCATTAGAAGATGAATGTTAGGTTAAGTTTGAATTTTAAAACCAAACGGTTAGGGTAACTAAAGATCTCAGACTCTAATAAAAATACGCATATTAGATTCAAGGTCTCTTTTTTTTAATTTGTGATAAACTTATATTTCACAAGTACAAAAGGGTTAATCAAAATGTAATTTGAGGTTTTCTTTGGTAGAAACGTTTGAAAAATAACTCTGAGAAAAAAAACTTGACGAAATTGTTTACTTTATTTACACGAACATTTTTGTTCGCGGGTGCCAGATAATCAAAAGTCCCGTATTGAGTTAATGGAATCCTGGATGTTTTGACTTCTAAACACCGATACTTTCTTTGTGTTTTATCGATTCCTGAAATAAATTTGATCAGCGGTGAAAATCTTAGATTCAAGAAAGACTAACGAACTATGATCGTAAATCTTAAGTGTTGATTAATTTGTAAATATTATCAGATTACATATTTTAAGAACTTTTATTTTTAGATGATTATCAATTATTTTTAAATAAAATAAGGCGTTTATAAAAAATACTTTCTTACCTTGCAACTTGAATTACTTTAAACATAGTTAAATATCATAAATCTTAAACAAACTTAACTTAAGCTTAGCAGTACTTATTTGATGATTATGGTTTACTTTCAATGAAAGCCTCTTTAATTTCATATATTATATTTTAACGTACTTTAACCGACCAGAACATTTAAGCATGTGAAAAATAAAAAATTTAATGTTTTATTTTGTATCTTCACCAAGTTTTGACAGTTAATGACCTTAAAGTAACATGTGAAGAACAGAGTTTGATAATATTTGAACGAAAATTATTTTATGAGTTAATCAGCATTAACTCGGTAAAAACAAATGGTTAATTAATTGAATGATTTTTATTATATATATGTGTCTGAATTTCGAAAGGAAGCAACTATTTTAATATGACTTTTTCCATTGAATTAACTGAAAATAAAGGACATTAAACGTCAGGTAATATGAAAAGTTGTTTAAGCAGGATATACGCTATTCAAAGTAAATGTTATTTTTAAAAACCGAAATCGACAATCCTTTTATTTATAATAATACGATTATGATACAAATTTAAAGGAAAACACTATGTAAATCATATTATAATTTATTTTAAGTAGCATTGCTTAATATTTTTGTTTTCAATTGTAATTATAAGATGATTTCTACTACTCGAATTATATAAAATTCAAAATTATTTATATCACAAAAATCGGCTACACCTTAAATTTATTTTTGAATGTTTATTTCCATACTCACGTTACTTTTCTGAGAAGGCTTTGTCAAACGCAACTTCTTGGCGTTACTAAAATATGTGGTCAAAAATAAAATTGCGTAAATAATACTAAAAACCTGTACACTACTTTCAGCATAATAAATGTCACAGAAGATGCTGTGGACAGATATACGGTTAGAATGTCTTGAAAAGTTGCAAAATGTTAAATAACTGAAATGAAGATACCTGTTATAGAACTCACGGAGCGTTGGGCGGGACAATATGCCGAAAAGACGAGGGTCAATAGGAAAGCAAAAGATTAGAGCGGTGGCCAAAATCTAGTACTCGTAAATACAGTTTGCTGATCGCTAGCAATATGGACTGAAGACTAAAGAAGAAGAAAGAAGAGACACTACTTGGTGAAACTGCATAATTATAATTTAGAATTAATTTTAATAAAATAAAAATTTAAAATATTTAGATTTGATTCACAATTTATTTTAATGATTACATGTTTCTGTGTTCCTGAGAACCATCTTCAATAATGATAAAATAAAAACAGGCAGTAGCTTATATAGGTATGGACAAGTTCCTATATTAGTACACACATATTTACAGGTTGTATATGTGTGCGGGTACAAGAATTGAAAAAGTTTATTATAAAAATTGATGGGTATGTGATTAATTTTAATGTATTAAGACATTACACAATAATCAATTTTTTGCTTTCAATTTAAAAAAATATTATAAAATACTAAGTATTCAATATTAAAAGTATTATATAAATACTTTAAATAACTGTTTTTATTTTTTCATTATTGAAGATGGTCTTCAGGAAGGCCGAAACATGTAATCATTATAATAAATTGTGAATCAAAACTAAACATTTTTAATTAAATATTTTTTCAATTAAAATTAAAGTATGGTTCTGAAAAATAAGAGAATTAGACTGTCTTAAATCTTACATCAGTGGATGGTTTCAAAATGGTGATTGTATTGGTTTTTTCTTTTGTTTTATTTTTATTAAACAATATCCGCTCCATATTTAGAGCATATTGACACTGTAAATTGCCGTTTCACAGTTTGGCAAGCTTTGATTGTCTTAACTTTGTTCCAGAGGTTCACATGGAAACAAAGATGATTTCCGGGTGTCACTTGGGACAAGAACCTGCTAACTTGCATAGACTGCAGCTGTGGTACCGATAAATATTTGGTTGATTTATAATCAACGTTTTTTAGTGGTGGTATTAGAATAATACTGAGGAAAAATTCGCTTGAAATACAATTTACTGAAGGTGATGTTACCTGGTTGCGCGGATCGAAAATCAAACTCTCGTTTCAGCCGTCTAATCAATCAGCGGGAAACTCGGAGAGGAAAAATAATAAACATGAAGTTTTCCCATTTCACTTAGGCCGGAAACACCTGCCTCCGTCTCACCTGTAATGAAAACAAGATTTGTTGATTAAGAACAGCAAATGCAATAAAGCTCTATAATTTTTATACTATAAGTGAAAATAAGCCTTACGAGAATGATAACAAAAAATAAAATGCAAAATACAATTCAAATGAGAAAAAAGTATACTTTTACCTTTTTAATTTAATATACAAAATGGAAGAACTTTTTTTTTTTTTTTTTTTTTAAATGAGTCTTCTGGTATAATCGGCTACACAAAATGATGTCTTTTTAACACGACATGCTTACAGTATCTTAGAATAAAATTCAATCAAATTTATAATAAAATAATTCCAAAACTACAATCTACAAATATGAAGCAAACGAAATAGGCCTTCGAGCTCTAAAGATTTTATTGTCCTCAATGTCCGAGGCATGTATCTAGCAGCTAAAAAATTCTCATAACCTAAGATTTGTGGTGACCATAATATCCGGAAAAAGATCATATTCACTTGAATCAAATGTGTACCGTTAAGAACCGCCCGCAAAATCATTACGAATTTTAGAAATGTAAATTAAATTTTCAACCATTTTTCATTTGAACTTACAATATTTTATATGATTAAAATAAATTAAATCTTTGATTTTTATTTAATCGGATGGAGAGCACAGCCATTCACGACCAGTGCTCTCTATAATGCTCAGCTAGGGAGGCTGGAGGCTGCATGCGGGAATATATATATATATTCAATTAATTTAAAGTTTTGAGAGTAAAATATTATTTTATTATTTAAATAGTGTATACTTTATAAAAATAAAAATGATTTCTTTCGTTACTTGGTATGCAAAAACATTCTATTAAAAACATATTTTTATATATTCGTGGTTCAGTATCTATATTAAGCAAATGTAAGCAAGCTAGGATAGAATTTTATCCATGTATGACTTCGTGTGTAAGATATAAAAGCATAATTTCGCGCTTAAGCGGTGATTGTGATTTTTTTGGTTTTACTCTCCAGTGGCCGAGATTTGATTATTTTGATCGAAAAGTCAATAAAAGTGATAAATTGATAATTGGTAATCAAAATTCAGCGTTCAACGGAAATTTTGATAATCTATAATTTTTTTAAATTCAAGAACTATTATACAGAAAATTTTCTTCAGTGATCGACTAACATTATCATAACAATATGAGTCTATTCTGGCGTCGATCAATAAAAGCAGTATATGCCTATCAGTTATACGCTGATGGATGACTTCTCAAAGACATATCACGTCTCTTAAACGAGCTATTGCACTTTACTCTCTTCAGTCCATCGTCCCGTCCTTTCACAGAGAAACGCTTCAGTCATCTTTCTTTAGATTATTAAAAAAATCGTAGAAATAGTACATCGAAGAATTTATGACCGTTCAAATATATTCTTAGATTGCTATAATAATGGTATTGTCGGAATTTGGATGTGTGTGTGTGTTGTGATCGAAATTGTGAGAAGGGAATTGTTGTGCGTATTAGGATGTGATCAGACTGGACACGAACATTCTGAACATAAAAAGAGAAGAAATATTGCACTGTATAATGTCACGGAATATTTAATTACAGGTAAGCAAATAAAATGTTCATTTACACAATATTAAATTTAGTTTGCGGAATTATTTACAATCTGATGGAACGGTCGAGTTTAATTAATGGATGCTTTTGATTTCGTTCCTTGGAAATTGCTATAATTGAGTAATTGAATATACACATACTAAACATCAAATTCTTTAAACGCATCTATTGATTCAGAAAAATGCGGGATTCGAACCGCGGGCCTTGGAACCAACCTTTACCCAGGTCTTTATAAGTCGCTTAACCCCCTTGGCTATTTCTCCGCCTGAGCTGACACACGTTAGAACATGTATTTATATCATTGTTATCATCGTATGACAATAGATTTCTCTATAGTTTATATTGAGAGTATGTATATTATTATTTTTTATTATTCAATCAGTCAACATTTATTCACAAGATTTCTTAATATTATGACTTTCCGACAGTCTATTTATTTTTGTACCACTCGGGTCTCAAACCGAACCATAGATTGAATGGATGAGGAACAACTTCTTGTAGGTCCTACGCGGACTTTACAACCAGTGTTACTGATGAACAATTTTACCTTCTTGATATTGTCTCAAGGTGACATTATTATATGAATTTTTAGTATGTATATATTTAATTACTAATAATATTGTAATATAGTCAATGATCTATAAAAGAAAATTATAATATTGAAAAAAAAAAATTATATTCTTATCAATTATTTCGATTTTTGCGATCGATATTTCTTGGTGAAATTCCATAATATCAGATATAAATTAAATTTTTTTTTAGAGATTATTCCACATATATGTGGAATAAATTCGAAAAAAACTTTTATTTATATCTGATATTCTAATAAATATTTAATCCATATTGCTATGGAGAGATCCATGCTCGGAGTGTCGCTAAAAGATAGAATCCGAAACGAGGAAATACGCAGAAGAACTCAAGTAGTGGATGCTACCCAACGAATAGGCACACTCAATTGGCAATGGGCAGGACATATCTGTCGAAGAGACGACGGTCAATGGGGAAGAAAAGTATTGGAATGGCGCCCAAGAACTGGCAAACGAAGCATTGGCCGACCCCCTGCAAGATGGACTGACGACATAAGAAGAATAGCGGGAGTGACCTGGATGCGGAAGGCGGAGGATCGAAGAGGATGGAGACTCATGCGGGAGGCCTACGTTCAACAGTGGACGGACACAGGCTGATGATGATGCTATAATTGATTTTTATAATTATTCAAAAGTTGTGGGTTGGTAGTAGAAGTTTGGTCATATGGAGATCGGCAGCGTAACACAGAAGATGGATCCGGTGGACTTCTATGTGCTGATGATATTTGCGAAGATGATAGCGGCAAAGACAAGAAGGGGCCTGGCCCATATGTTCGTTTCCTTATATGGGGGCCTGCTCACCCACACATTGATAGCTGCAACAGTAATTGATGCGGCCACTGATGACAGCGATTCTTGCGACACATATGGGACATACAAGGCAGAAATTTATAGATAGACATAGATATAGAAATTTGTACAGTTAATTAAACACGACCACTAAAGTAAACAAAAATATTATTTTTCTTGTTAATCATCCTCAATTATAGATTTAAACGTTTAGATACTTTTGTAAAAAAGTAAAAAAAAAGTCCTCCCTGATTAAATGAAATTAAATACATTGAATTCTCCGATATTTTTAGCGTTACTATCATACTTTGTTAATGGAGAGTTAGTTAATGATGCGATCTCTTTAAAATAAAATCTTATAGATCCTTTTAAAGTCATAATCTCTATTTAATATATTTAAAAATAAAATAAATAATGCTATGCGATATATATTTTTTTATTTAGTTAATAAAAATATAACAATGCCTTTCAAAAATAATAATCACTTAAATTGTAATGAAATACCAAGAAAAATAAACAAGTTATGAAATCAAATAAAAAAAATAGTAAAATCAAAATGATTGGTAATAAAAAAAAGTTTTAAGGTTGGTAAATACAATAACATAATTATATATCGTATTTAAGACATTATGCTTACATTTTTTTTCACTTATGAAGCATTTAATCCGGTTGTGTATTTTTTATTCATTTTTATCTAAAAATAAACTTATAATGTTCGCAGAAGTATACAAAAGTGTGTGAATTTACTTTTGATATTGCAGGTTGCTTGCTTAAAATATTCAAGAAAACAATATTAAAATGGAAAAAGATTTGTTCGAAATATTTTTTTTTCAACGTATTTCTTATCAATAACTACGTCGGGCCGTCAAAACAAAATAATACAATTTATTAGTCTGACAGACAATTGAAAAATAAACACCTTAAAAACTAAATATTACTTTGGTTTTGATTTAAAAATTTCAAATAAATATAAATAACACTTGAAAAATAGATTTTTCAGTTACAATATAAATGCAGTCAATTTCACTGTGTGATTCTTTTCTTTTTTGTTATTTTTTGTTGTTTTTGGTGTAGGCATTTATTTAAGGTAAATTCCATTATTTTTCACAAAACCTTTCGTATCAATCTGTGACCTCGTTTTGATTATTTTTTCAGGGCGAACAAAATAAGAAGAAAAGCTTTGACGGATTTCATCACAGTCTCGTGACATTTTTTTATATTTTGATGGTCAATATTTAACACTTTTTTTTCTGAAACGCTTACAATACTTGTAAACGAAAATGTTTTGAATGTTTGAAACCATAACTCCAAGAACAAACAAAAGCACATCATGTTATATTAAATTTTGAATTATAAGTTTTCATGGAAATAAATAGGATATTAGCAATGTTGTCAATTATTATAACAAACACATAACTGCGCCTTTCACTGAAGATATTGACATCACCGTCTTTAAAAAAATGCGACAGGTCGCAAACTCGTCGTGTGGCTGCGTGGGGGAATGATGCAGGAGCAGATGATCAAGTAAATTAACTTATTTTGAAGCACAATTCGTATTTATTTCCGATAAAGACTTGACTCCTCCGCTCGATCGTAACATGGCGTTAATTCCGTCTCGATCAAACGGGGCTTGACTGACGACTGCCCGGAACACTGTGACAAGCAGCGCTGCTAAGGCAATAGCGGCAAAAAAGTAAATTAAAGATGACAGTTGCACCAACACGAAATGAAGCAATTGTCATAACAAATAGAATGGCGTATGCAAATGCCGTGTAATTTTATATAATTAAAACTAGCATTATCAGATGTGCATGTCAGGCGAGCGAACAAAAATAAGAGACAAAAATCGTTTTTCGAGGCTTTTCGGCATTAGCCTAAAAGAGGTATTACAAGATGATATCAGTATAAAATAAAGAACAACAGTATTGAAGTCTTGAGTGTGACTACCGTCTTTTGGTGGCGCAGCGTTTGCGTACTCTAACAGCATGGTGTTGCCATTTTTCTAAATTAAATATTAAATATTTGTAATTTTCATACTAATTTTTTGCATTTCGGCTAATGTTTCTTAATATTCTTGTTACATTAAATGTACAGTAAGCAATTAATTTTAAAATTAAATAAAAAAAAATTCAAGAAAGGTCCAAAAGCGTTCGGAGTAGCCGATTGAAGTAAATCAAACTGAAAAGGAAAGATAAACTCGTCTTTCAGGAAGTCTGGGTTGTCGTTCGTGAGTCTGAAATTCAGAAAATTAGTCCCAGGCGTTAGAGCTCTCCTCCTTCAGCACAGGCTCGAGTGAGGCAATTTCCCACCCGTCGGGATGTGCCAAAGTTGAAAATGACAGCGTAAACAATTACCTTCATATATAATGTGTACGTTATGTTATTACCTACCCCTCTGAAGAAAATCGTGCTGCCAACGATAGAAAATCGAGTACAGTTGATATGGAGATACGCAAAGAAGCGCATCGCTCATATTTTTTTTATTTAATTCGTAAATGAAACCTTTAGTTAAAAGATTTGTATCTTCAGTTTGTTCTTTGATACTCAACTGAGTTAGGTGGGTGAAGCGTGTGGGTAGTGTGTATAGTAAATTCAAAGATTTTATGCAGAAATATATTTTTATTATTTGCTTGTATACAATTCAATTATTAAGGGAATTACGATTACCATCGAAAGTGTATTCAATGAATGAAGCAATCGGCTATCTTCTTCGTGGATTGGTTTGCAGCAACAAAATCTTGCATCACAATCTCCACTCTTCTCGATCCTCTGCAATCCTTTTTAGTTCAGCATAGGAGCTACACGTCATCTCCTAGAACACAAGTCTAGGGCACCTTCTGCAATTTCTACTCTCAACCATCCCTTCCAAAATGTCGTGAATAAGACCATCGTGGCGCATGATGTGACCGATCCATCAGGCTCGCCTCTCTGAGATGGTTTTTACTAGGTGGCTATCTTCCTTGATTATGTTGAGTGACCTCATTGTTAGTGACGTGGTCTCTCCAGGAAATTCCGAGAATTCTTCTGTACGACCACATCTCAAAGGCCTCTAGTCTTTTTTTATCACTTTCAGATAAGCACCATGACTCACAGCCATAATGATATAATTGACTATATTGAACGCAAAAATAAAATAATATAACTTAATAATGCATCAATAAATAAATGCCTCATAGCCTGAATTGTATACATTTTGGAAACATTCTAGTCTCCTTTTTACTAAAGACCATATTTTTAATATATTATCTTGGGATTATGAAAATGAACAACAGTGTGAATATGAAGGTCTCAATGAAATTTAAGAAGTATTTTTTAACTCTTTCATTAGGGCTCGGCTTGAATACAAATTATACTGTCAATTATAAAAGTAGATTTTGAAGCATAAATGTACTTATCTGGTCTATTTTCATATATCACATTGGTTCTTGTGTCCTTTAGCTATCAGATGATGCATAAAAAACTATTCTAATAAAGTAGCAAAACGATATATCACGTCAATCGATGTCAATGGTCGGGAAATCTTATGACGGCATATCTCGACAACCGATGCAAAAGGGTTAAGTACTGATCAACTACCTTAGTATGTTGAAACACCGATTGTTTATATGATTACAACACCAAAGCTAGGCAGCATTGAAAGTGGAATATTATTAGATGATTATAAGTTTTATTTTATCATGTTATGTTATTTCGATTTAGTTGCTTCTTATAACCAAATGGTTCAGGCCTCGGGAGCGTCGTGATAATCATTCAATATAAATAAAATATGGCTTTACTAACGCATTCTTAAGTACTCAGATACTACCACTGCTGCCTACGCAAGTCCTTAAAAAGCCGTCAAAAACTAGGCACATTAAATTCTCGACAAAGCTTTTGGTGCAGTGATTACTTGAAACATGGAGTAAATATAATGTAAGACGACAGAACTATGTAACAACTATCGGTGCTGCTAATTTGTGCAAAGATTTGCAATATTTTGTCATAGTAATTATTGGATTCGTATAACCTCACAGTCAGTCTATTCACTATGAGATTTAAAGCATAAATTTGATATCAGTTTCGTAAATATTTTTCCATGTTTCTCCATCTGTTTCTTTACTCCGTTTGAAGAGGTTCAGCAAAGGAGGGTATTGGAATGAGGAATAGAGTTTGATTATTTATAGGGTTTATGGCCTCCTTGGAAAAAGGTTCGGGAACCTTGAAAACAAGGTTTAATGGATTTCGTTCAAAATAAATAATAAAATAACCTTCCAAATTATATCAAGAAAATTATAAAATCTTACAAGCTATAGCAAACAACATTTTTTGGTTTTATTTTGACGATCACATTGTTATTTTACAAAAACATTTGAAATGCTTACTTACATAAATAGTTTTTTATTAGCATCCCATTTTTATTAAATCCATTTAAAATGTCTCTGTATGATAAGTTTCAATTAAATTTCTTAAACATTTACTGATGAATACTCAAATATTTTTCTGCTTTTCATTCAATAACATTGACTGCAAAAACAGTTTATTTATAATTGCAAGTTAATTTTACACGAAAAATATCACGAAATAAAGAAGTAACATAATTTGTTTGAATCGTGAACAATCACTTAAAATAAAATTATATGAAATATAAGTAAATGTTTCAATTTCGTAATTTTATTCCAATTAATATTGACCACACATTTTAATTATTAAAACAACATTTGAATGTATTTTTTTTATACTTTGATACAAACATACGATTCTTAAT
Organism: Glossosoma conforme; assembly: GCA_022606575.1. Lineage (NCBI taxonomy): Eukaryota > Metazoa > Arthropoda > Insecta > Trichoptera > Glossosomatidae > Glossosoma > Glossosoma conforme. Next base: position 476,266 of record JAGTXR010000058.1, on the reverse strand, counting down.
CAAATTTTAGAGCTCAGAAATAGTTTTCTTTTTTTTTTATCTCCATCGGGGATCAAACCCACGACCTTTGACTTGCAAAGCAATCGCTTTGAACATTGAGCTATACTCGCCGGCAAACTTGTTTAAATTCAGTAAACGTATTTTTATAATAATAAATAGTATATTTATATATTTACAGCGTAGATATTTTTTTTTACAAATGTACATACCACTAAAACGTTAAATTGTCAGCATTTCACATAATATACATCATCTTCCTGAAGGAATTATTATGTGAAAGAAAATAACACTCGTGACATAAAAGCATTGTGCAGTTTTCTCGTAATATTAAAATTCTCTGGATTCCGCTTGTCAAATATCCGTCTTAAATGTCAAATGTGTAAAAGGATGAATAAAAATATATAGCGATTTATTAAATATTACATATAAAATAATATTACTAATAAACTAGTAAATGGGACAATATAGCTCATAGATTATAGCTAATATCTATTATTCAATCTATAAAGCTAAGACGTTCAGTTGGTTTGCTAGATCTATGTCATCATGATAACTGTCATATTATTTCTGTATGGTATCTCTCATATACCAAAGCATGATTGTTTAATCCATATAATCACTTTTAGTATGACATGAAAGGGAAGTTATTTGTAAATATATATTTTATTCTCAATACTGTGAGTGCTGTGAACTTTCTAATACGGAACACACAGTCATTCATACCATCCACTAATCAGCTTCAAGGAAATTTAAATACTTTGTGCACATTCGCCATGTCTACCTGACCTGCGTCGCATTCTCAGCCAAGCCCAGAGTCTTCAGATCCTTGTCTACAGTTGCAGACCAGGATGCCTCTGGTCTTCCAGGTCTTCTCCTGAGCGTGGGTACTTTGAGGGCTTTCTTCCTTATGTATTGGTTCTTATCTCTCCGTGTCACATGCCTATACCATCTAAGGCGGTTTTCTCTTATATTTTCAGGAATAGAGGCCACCCGAAATGAACCCCGAATATGCTCATTTCGAACTCTCTCCACTCTAGTCACATCGCCTGCCCACCACAGCATCTTTATCTCTGCCACATGAATCCTATCCAAGTCGCGTTACCACATAATCACAATTGTGATATGATATCTCATTCAGTTACGTGATTTATAAAGTATGATTAATATAGTTTATTGTTAAAAACTTGTTTTTTGTGTATGATATTTTTCTTTTTTTTTGACGCGTTTATATATTCATTAAAAAATGTTACCATCTCTTAATAACTCTCTTGTGTTTTTTGTTCAATAAGTAAGTATAATTTTATAATTATTTTTTATTAAAAAATTACTAAATTAAAAATATAAAGTTTTGATTCACAATTTATTTTAACGATTACATGTTTCGGCCTTCCTGAAGACCATCTTCAATAATAAAAAATAAAAACGGGCATTGGCTTATATGGGCATGGACAATTAATTAGTTCCTACACACATATTTACATTTTTTTTATATTTATAATTATATATTACCTTTTTCAAATTAAAAACAAAAATGATTACATACATTAGGAAAACCACATACCCATTAATTTTATGTGTTTTTTTAATTGTTTTACCCGCACACATATATTACCTGTAAATATGTGAGTAGGAACTAATTAACTGTCCATGCCTATGTAAGCCAATGCCTGTTTTTATTTTTTCATTATTGAAGATGGTCTTCAGGATGGCCGAAACGTGTAATCGTTAAAATATATTGTGAATCAAAACTTAATATTTTTAATTTACATTTTTTTTAATAAAAATTTATTCTAAAATTATAATCATGCAGTTTCACCAAGTATTGTCAGTTGATAACCTTAACTTTAGTAAAAGATATTGAGAAGAAGACCTGAAATACCACAGGCAACCTGAACTGCAACTGTAGACAAGGATCTGAAAACTCTGGGCTTGACCGAGAAGGCATCGCAGGACAGACAGACATGGCGAATGTGCACAAAAAGAGACGACCCCAGATGATGGGAAATGGCGAGAATGAAGAAGACTTTAGTAAGTGGTATTTATTTTGAAAAAGCGAAATATTCTTTCATTCGAGTCCTTTTATAAACGTAATTGCATTTGTAACACTGCACCTTTGATGTCCCGAGAGACTGCATGAGATGAAGGGTGACTGATTCAGTTATATGAGCAGCTCTATAGGAATAAAATAAATGTTAACTCACCATATACTTACTTATTATATCCATTCACGTATGGGAGGGTTTCATTTGGTTAAAACTTAATTTGCTTTGAGTCATCATATTATATGTCAGAAAAAATCATTTTAAGTAGTTGTCTTGTATATTTTAATGTTTTTACTTTTTTGCATGACACGCTTCAAAGGGACTGTAAAAAGTACAAATTTAATATTAAAATCTAAAATTTTTGTGTTCTCTGGATAAACACCACAATTCTGCATTTTTGCTTATCATTTATTAAATTAATTTTCACAATTGATTTTCTCACGGTACATAGAACAAAGATACCATTTAAAGAATTTTTGTCCATGATATAATGGCCAGACATTTAAACTAGTCTTGTAAGTATGCAGAGGTCTGATTGTTAACAACTACATATTTTATTTAATAAGGGTATTTTTCACCAAAAACGTTATCTACATCCAGTTCATAATGATATTTTACTCGTAAAAATTACATCAATCAATGTTATATCAAGCTATATAAAAGTTGTAATACTGAATATTGTTGATTTAATAGAAACAAGTCACACAGTGGAGCCTCGAGCACTCAATTTAGTACAACGGCACTGGCGCTCCTGAATGGTTACCAGCACACCTCGATCCTTTTCTTACATCCTTTTCTGACATCCTTTTCCTCTTTTGTCGATGGTATTGTCTTCCTAGATCTATGTGATCTCTGACACGTGTCATCTTCTTCTTATTTAATGTTACTTTTATTTTATTATTATTTTCTATTTGTATTTTTTTTGTACCTTGGAACTTTTTTCCAAGGTACAAAAAACTGAAAATTTAATTTGACACCGATTATGGGTGTGAAATTAAATTAATTAAATTCCATATATATGATAAATATATCCATTGTCAGCCTATATTATATATTATATTGCCTCTTATTTGATCTTATATTTGTAACATATCTTTATTATTTTGTCTAATATATGTACTACTTGGAACGCAATTCTGTTAATAAATAAATAAAAAAGTAAGCAAATTTGTTATTTTTAACGATTGTGTGAGAATGTAAGTCTGTAGTTTCATGACGTCAGCAGATAAACGCATTAATATGTAGTACTTACCTATTATTACACTTATTAGTAATAAAATCTATCAATATCGTCTCTTCATCAGTGTCATAGTGTTATCAGTTGTGTACTCTCGGGCATTGCCCCACCAAACATACGGTGAGAAGTTACTACCAAGAAGGAGCTCACCAAGGCAACCCACGACGCACTCCACACTATGTTTGGGTATCAAAAGATAACCACACGGCTCAAATCAAGAAGAAGTTTCCTACAGTCGACAACGGAACTGGTAATAACTTAGGCCACCCTGCGGCTGAACATGTGGAGAAGTGCAACTGAGGGGAATACTTGGATTGCCCTGAAAGAGGACCTAGCCCCTGGACATGACCAAGGGTGGAATATATGGAGGTCCCTTAACAGACTTAAGACCGGAGTATGCAAGAAGAGGACACAAATGAAAGCCTGGCAGTTTTACAGCGGGCCAACTGAATGTGACTGCGGCGTGGAGCAGAATCTGTCACAACTTCTGTAGTGTGCGCTGTGCCCGAATAACTGCACCCAGGAAGACCTGATGATGGCCAGAAGTAACGCCATCAACGTCGCCCACTTCTGGGCAGACAGGATCTGACCCTGTGGTTTCCGACACGATTATATATATATATCAGTTGTGTATTTAAGCCAAAAAACAACGCTGTAGTTTTGCGATACATCTAACTAGTTTGCAATGTTTGTGAACCCGCCCCCACTTTCATCGCCCACTTTCACCACCCACTTGCACCACCTACTTTCACCGGCTATCTCCACCACCCACTTTCATGACCCACCTTCAGCGCCCACTAACAAGCAGGTATTGGCAGAAGTGAAGCGGTCTTTGCCCAAACTCGGTATGCTAAATGTGGCAAGATTCGTTTCTTGGAATTACAAATCAAAGCCCTTATCGCTCAGAGTTCGAAATGTATAGGGAAAGTCAACAATTTTTTTTATAAAAAAAACTTGCTAATGAGAGCACAAAGCATATATTGTGTTTAAAAATCATATTGCTTACCAACCTGGAGCCCGTCAGTGACGGTCGCTTCTCGAATGAGCTCCGGGTTTTGTCATTGTTTCTTCATTCTCTGAATTGAAAAGTGAAGGAGTTTATCCAGATAACATGTGAAGTGAGTGCTTTCAACTTACAGTACTCTCAATATCTGTTTATTTCTCTACATATTGTCTTTTGTGACAATTCTGTTTTCTGTCAAAGTGTCCGCCGATGCGGTGGAATCATTTGAATGTGACACTTGGGAAGGAAAGCTGTGGACAGCGCCTGTGTTTTGAACTGTACTTAATTTATAATGATATCCACGAGTCCATATGGACTCGTGAATCTTATCTGCTGTTTTGCTCTGATTTGCTTAGCTGTTCTTAACCTCTGTGTATTATTTCAACAAAGTCTGACGTTTGACAGCGTCTGCCATTTTCTGATGCGTCACGTGACTAAAAACGCATTTGTGATGACTGTGAACATTCTATCACTGTGTTAACTGTCATTATTGTTATTGATAGAAGCAGACTCGAGACCCACCTTTTTACCCAGAGAGGCGAATAAGCGCTTTTGTATGACCATTCGGTCATTAAAAAAAGCTTTAACAATACTGATAAAGTATTAATAATTGTTTGTTATTTACAAAGCATTCCAAAGTCTACACTTGACGTTTATGCAATTTGATGACAAAATATTGTATGATGTGCTACAATGAAGAAGAGGTTTTCAAGTAAAATTAAACCATCCTTCGTTTCCTCCGACAAATGATGAAGTGTTAGTAGATGCTTCCAATCGTTTGCTTTCCATATTACTTCTAAGATATTCATATCCGTTCTCTGTATTTTCTATATCCGTTTTAGTATGCCAATCCCCGGTAAAAGTAGATGCTCTTTTGCGGCACACAACTAGCAAGTCTCAGGTCGTATTGAACCAGTTTACTAACTGTGAAATGAAAGACCACCAAATTCAATCTATAACTTAGTCGCTAAGCATTATATCAAAGCATTGTTCAACTTTAATTAAACTTAGGAATTTGTTTTAAAAAATGTAGATCATACTAACTCGTATTTAACAAGTTTTTCAGTATCATTGGCCTAGAAGACCATCTCAAAGTATATGGAGAATGTGCTCAGTAGATCTTCTGGAGATTGAGCTGATGTGGGATATAGCCAAAAAGTATGTCCGATAGAGCTTTGATACGGAAATTTGTAACTCATAATGCTTTAGTTCTTCTTCGTAGTAACAATCCAGAGAATTGATTTGCAGCAACAAAATCTTGCAACTCGATCTCCACTCTTTTCGGTCATCTGCAATCTTCTTAAGCTCGGCATAAGAGTTATAACTCATATCCTCGAACACTTGCTGCAAATACTCCCGGCGCCCTCTACAGTTTCTACCCTCAACTATCCCTTCCACAATATCGTGAAGAAGACCATCGTGGCGCATGATGTGACCAATCCATCAGGTTCGCCTCTCTGAGATGGTTTTCACTAGGTACCTATCATCCTTGATTGCGCTGAGAACATCATTGTTCGTGATGTGGTGTCTCCAGGAAATTCCGAGAATCATTTTGATTTAGTTAAGAGAATTGATATGGAAATATAATAATATATATTATATATTGATTATTAATATATAATATTTATTTATATATAAGATATATTATTAATTATATATATTGACGTTAATTATTTGCAGATTTTACCATTATCAGAGTAATACTCGAATTGAAGCATATATATAAATATATATATATATATATATATATATATATATGCTTATTTAACTTTATATCTCCAATTTAGTGTATATATATATATAAAGCAAATAATTAAGTATTCAAATGCTTCGGGTAGGTCACGAATGAAATTAATATAATCTTATAAAATATAATTTATTTAATTCATATATATATATTTCTTGGTGAAATATATTTATAAGTGATATAATTATTAAAAATTGAGAAGTAACTTTCTAATATGATGTTTAAAAGAAAAAGTTCTTCCTGAAAAATATTGAAAGGTCTATTTGGAAACTACACATTTTCAGTCCGAATGCGGAGCATGTCCTGAATTTGAATATAGGGTCAAAAAGTCGCTATTTTCGAAAGTTTTGCACGTTTTCTTTGCCACTAGTTTTCAGGCATTGAAATAATATTTTTATCTGTATTCCGGAAGCATTTTTATATTAGAAAACTGCCAGTATAGAGAGATGACATGCCTTACACAAATATCACATAACGTTTTTCATACAATATACTATCTCTCAATAGATACGCAGTGAAGCTTTTATTATTATCAAAAGTATTTCCATTTCACTTATAAATATATTTCATTCATCTAGTTCGTGATATTTGAATGACAGAAAATATATGAACATAAATTTTCAGTAAATAAATTATCTTTGTTCAATAAACATGGTATCTAAATCAGCAGTTCAAATCCTCAGGTTAAATATTTTTGTTTATTAATCATTAATGAAAGAAATCTCATAAGACTTATGTCATATCATAAAAGATTAATTAATTATTAGACGAATGTTAATGGTGTAATATGTTATTTGCAAGGTATCGCGCAATTTTTATTTTTCTTTTTATTATCTTAAAAAAACTAGTGAATAAATAAACGTGATTATGTCACATAGTGATAGGTATGTATATTTCATTTGCATGTACTTGCCAAGTCATTTGTTGATGACACGCAGAACTTCTCTCCTTACAAACTAAGACTTTGCAAGCAAGTTCTTTCTCTAATTACCGGACTTTACGAGACAGAGGGAGAGAGTTTCGGTTGAGAAAGCGTAGAGCTTAATTCAGTGGGAGCTAGTTGGATGGAATCTCAGTTTTTGAGCAATTATCATTTGTCTTCATAATGCAAGGATTTAATTACGGTGAAGATGTACAATCAAAGTTTTGCGAATTCTATGCAAATTAGACTTGTAAAATTTTACAATTGAAAAGTTATTTTTTTTGTCCTTCGACTTTTGTTTTATCGTTGTATTTTCAATTCACAAAAATACTTAAAATTATATCTTTTTACATCTTTAGTGACTGATATCAGCCCTTGCAGGCTGGTGCCGAAAAACTTCTATATCCGATCTTTGTTTTTTTTTTTTTTTTCTCGTTTGACACGCATATGTAAAAATGATAGTAATAGATGTAAATGTAAGGTACTATGAACGTTACTATTATGCGGTGTTAATGGCGTCATTTTGTATGTTTTGGCTAGTTCTTTCATGCGGAGCGTCATAGTTCACCAAGTGGCCACTATTCCACGTTGTGAAAATTTTTAGATTTATTCTCCGCAGTTGTTTTAATTTGGTATTCTTTCAAATATTAAAAAAAAGTATTTTGTTGATTTATTTTATCTTACAAACAAGAAAAAAATCTAGATATTATTGAGAAAATGTATTTTATGAATGTCAGTTCCAAAACTGGCTGGCGAAATTGCAATCAGGCAATTATATTGATGTACTGTTCAATTCTTAATGCATTATTTTCTGGATGGTCAGTTGTGGCTTTAGGTTCACATTCATCGATTCAAATGCTAATTCTCACTCGTAAGATTGCTGAGAGATTGAATTTATGGAATTTGACGTTCTTAACTATTTGAAATTACTTAGCTACAAACGATTGTCAAATTAATTTCGCTACAAATAAATTAGTATATAAACACCAATATTCAGTTGTGTATATTTTTTGATAAGAATAAAAGTAATAGAGGTTTGAGGTACATTTAACGTTGTCTAAATGTTCCATTCTGTAAAGACATGGAAATATTATCACCAACTTTGGTTGTTAAATCCTTAATAGAGTAAATTTTACACAATGCAATTTGCGGTTTCTTCCTTACCTGAATTTCGGTTATAGCAACTTTTGGAGTTTGTAAATTAAAAAAGTTTTGCAAATTAATCTCAAAACTCTTGCTTGCTTTTTGAATACACTATATTGACTGTTATTTTTTCGACTACAAATATTGTCAGCTTAAATCGATTTTACCCTTTTTAAACATGTACGATAGTTTTATGCTACGGGCTAATCACTTTTGGAATTGGATGCTTGAATAAAATACTATGAGTACGATGTTTTTGCTTTGCGAGAAATGGCGAGATGATATAACAGTGGAAAAAGCAGCAACCAATACTCGGTTAAGAGACAAAGAAAGAACCGGCTTTGACTTTTCATTCGAAATGAAAAGTTATCAGAAAATATACATAGTGTATAAATACGCAGTGGAGCTTGGAAAGGCATGGCCCAGCAAAATTATTTAACTAGATGAGTGGATATTGAATGATGATGATGATGATGAGGATGATGATGAATGGAAAAAAGCAGTTTTATAATTAAGACAATTCAATTTTCTTAATCTTAATTTAAGCAAGTATAACCTGAATTAAATAAAACAAAATTTCCGATATTTTAATGGATTGAAAATATTTAAGATAGAATATCGGGTTTAAGGCAGTTGATATTGATTAATTGCTTGGCTTTAAATGGCGATGGATTAGCCGAACTCTGCGTTCATTAACTGAGTACAGCTGTCAACAAAGAGCTCGGTACATAAGAAATTTGTTATTCAGGGTTGAAAGGATTTTGCCCTAAAATACAACCGCTGAAATAAAGTGTGAGTATTAATTAAATATTCGTCTGAAGCTCTCGAGATGCGAAACAGCTTTCAAAGCCCACCTGAATGTAGTAATAAATCCAATTAAAGCTCTATTATACTCACTATCGAATCGATTTATAAGTATTAAGCGTGCATTCAACAAGTATGTTCTGTTAGTTGGACTAATTTTATATTGATACGAATTACGAATACTAACTGAAATATTTGCCATTAGCATTTATATGACATGTATATTTTGAAAAAATTGATATTTTTGAGAACATTTAAAAATATCCCTAAATATTTTTAACATTTTAAATATATTTTTTTCTATTTTTTAAAGTCAAGTTTGTTAAACCTTTAATTACAAGTCCAGAAAATATTCCATCAACTCTTTGCTAAGACAATGATAGTTTTATCAATCGCCCAAATTTCATTTATTTAAATTTTGGGAGCAACTTTGATGCCATCGGGTAAAACTCAGTTGTTAAATCGTTTGATTTACATGTTCTTGGACTATGAAGGTCATGGTAAAAATAAGGATGATGCGTAAATGTTGGGCTGTCGTCTATGACGTTTTCGGATCAACACTCCACATGCAGCTTATATTATATGTAATAATTATATGTAATATATAGCTTATATGTAACATGGTAAGCGTCATTGAATCCACAGATTGTTCTTCAGCATCACTATCACCATCTGTTGGTATTCTCCTGTATGTGTTTGCATAAAAAAATTTAGAATAATTTTCTATTATAACTATTAGTTAGAAAATCGAGAAAAGTCCTAGGATATGTAAAAATAACCATTAAAAGAAATATTGAAAAATTCAATACAGAATTTATTAACTTTTAGAAGGAAGTTACATTTTTTGTTATAAATAATAAAATGTATAATAAACGTTGTATTATGGTTCATATAAATTAATAAATGTACACAAAAAAGTACGAAAAGAAACTTTTTTTTACAGAAACATACAGAACATATGTTACATGTGTCAATTAGAAAGAAGAGGACGATAAAAGGTTTACCATAAGAAGAAGAGTGAGTTTTATTTTTCTTCAAGACTTTTTATGTGAAAAATAAAAAAATATGTATTACAGTAAGCATTCCATTAAAGCATTTTTTAAACCAAACTATAAATTATAAAACAACAGGTTATTGACATTGTTAGTGTAAAACATTCCCAGGTTCAAAGATAACCAAAGTACAACAAGAAGTAAATTCCACTTCAATACTATAAATCAAGATCTTGTACATAAATTAAGGCTGAGAATTAAGTTGGATAGCATCAATACATCTCCAGTGTAAGAGGCATTTGCGAGCAAGACTCGTAAATTACAGGCTCCATACATTCTCCAATCCTAAATTATTGTTCTACTATTGAATTTGTTGTATATTATTGGGAAATAGGATACAAAAAAAAATGTTGTCGGTTCGTACGTTATGAGCATGTTTTTGTTTTAAATTTCAATATATTTATTATAAATATTATTTTTAAAAATTCGATCAAAAAAGCAAAAAATATCGTATGAGGCCAAATATTTCGATTCGATTTCATCAGTTGTCGAAGTGGACATCAAAATTGTCAAAATTCAAAGTGTGGATAAAATATATTCTCAAAATACTGTTACATGTAAATCAATCGCTTAGATATATTAAAATGGTTTATTTACTGTTCAAATTAGTATTTTGTATCGTTAGTAGTATTTATACAGTACTTTGTGATGGAAAGTAATACATTTTTCCGAACTTTAGATTCAACCAGTTTGCTACCCATTGACACAGTTATAAAAGTCTCTGTATTCTTCCCATAAATCCGTTTCATATCTGGAATATACTGTAAGTAATAATTTCATCCATTCAGTTCTGTTAGTTACCTTGTGTAAACATCTTCAGAAAATATCACTGCACCCGAAGATCCAACTTTGACAGTATATTTTTCCCGGCAGATGCTAAACTATTTGAAGACTATAATTAAAGTATCTGATACTTGTTTTTGAACGATTTTATTGATGTATTTTTTTAAGGAAGATTTGATTATTAGCCAAATGCTGCCAAAGTGTTGACGTTAAGTCTTAAGAAGCGGTCTTACTAGCAACAAGCAGCGATTTTTTTATAAGTCATGTATATGTTCCCAATATTGATTATCTTTGTTGCAATCTAACTTAAACTTCGCTATCAATATACTATTGCCGCTGTGCAAATTCTAAGCGTACTGAATAAAAAATATTCAAAACAGTACTGAGCACATTCTTCAATAACGTAATGCGTAGATTTTTTCCAACACCGCGACATCTCGAAAGCGTCAATTTCGTAAAGCTTCAGAAGACTTGAAAATTCAATCCGTATTCCGTGTACAGGGTGTATCGCATGTGTGCTGCTTGCGAGGGCTCCCCGCAGTCACCTTCAGCCAGGCACTTGGCATTCTGGTCCAACCTGTGACGCGGCACGACGTGCGCGAGCAATAGGTTATGTGAATCTTGGCAAAGCCGCATCTAATGAAAGTTCTCAGTACATCCGAACGGCAGTGACAAATGAAACATAACACTTGAGTCTCGAACCGAACTGTAGATTAAATGGATGAGAAACAACTTCTTGTAAGTCCGATTCGGACTTTAAAACCAGTCATTTACCTGTGTTACTGATGAATAATTTTACCTTCGTGATATTGTCTCAAGGTGATATTTTTTGTGAGGTTTTTTTTTAATAAAAATAAATAGACTGTAGTTAAGTAATAATATTAAGCTTGTGAATAAATAGAGAACGAGTATATAAGCTGGATTGTAGGAAATAAAACTTTTTTTAGTCATATGGTTAGGGAACAATCAAACTCTTTTTTGGCCTGTATTGACCTTTGATGAAATTCCAAGGTTCACAGCCATTTTGAATGAGGATTATACAGACACTGTAAAATTGGAATCTTGTATTGATCGATACTATATAGAATCAATCGATAAATAAAAAAAAATGTACAGTCTAATTCTTGTAATTAATAAATTGTAAATAAGATAAATATCCATCATTTAAGCTGATATCAGCTTGATATAGATCTTTTAGACTGATGCCGAAAAGCCTTGAAAAACAATATTTTGTCTCTTAGTTTAGTTTGCTCACCTGACATGCACATTTCATAATGTTAGTTTAAATTTTATATAAAAATATACGACGTTTGCATACCACATTTGATTTGTTTTGGCAGTTGCTCCATTTAATGTTGGTTCAACTGTCAACTTTAATTTGTTACTTAGCCATGATTATCTTTGTGGCGCTTCATGTCAATGTACCCTGTCTGTCATCAACTCGTGTTACGGTCGAGCGGAGAAACCAAAGTCATACATTGAAAATAAATGCAAATTGTGCTTCTGAAAAAGGTTCTTTGCTTTGCGACCTGCTCCTGCATCCTTCCTCCACGCGGCTAAATGATGAACTCCGCGACTAGCTTTCACCCTTTTAGATGAGGGATGTTAAAGCATTTGAATACAATTTTAAAAGTAAATATGAAAACACTATTTATATGACTACTGCTGTTTTCTTATATAGCACGTGTTTGATTTACCAGTCATAGAACCTTTAAGCACAGGGCGCCAAAAAACATAACCACAACTGTGGTATCATTAAACACACTCACTACTGTAACTTTTAATATGTTATGAAAAGTGAAAGTTTATTTCGATGCTAACCATCAGTCAATTGAAATAGATGACTTTTCATCAATTGCAACAGCTTGTTATAAATATTATTATTATCCGAGAGGAATGGAGATCGAGATGCAAGATTCTGTTGCTGCAAACCAATCCACCGGATTGATACTACAAAGAAGAAGATTATAACTAGTTTCTGTAATGTGCGAATAATCTGTGATGCCTTTGTTTTCACCTATATGTTTGGTGTTGCCTCACCAAAACCCGTCACCTTAATAAACACAAGGTGTTTTAGAAGCATTAACTGGATAAGTGCTGCTTAGAAGCATAGGTATAGAGTGAGGTCTAACTATTAAGGTCTTAAAATTACATATTTATTTTTATTAGGTTACAATATTCTTTTACATTTTTTTTTATTACTTCGTTGCATTTAACGTTGATTCCTATTTCAATGAAAAATAATTCTTCAGACCTTAAGTTTGTTGCCAATCTTTTTTATTCATTTCATTAGAAATTATGATTATACTCAATTGCAAGGATTATTTGCTTCTTCAACATTCAAAATATTTATTTAAAATATGTTCTGAAAAATTCTACCGCTTGTAATTGGAATGGTCTTATAAAGGACGCTTTTTAATATCTTATCATATTTGCAAATCTAAAAAAAAAACAACCTTAAACGATTTCCTAATAAAAATAAATATTTAATAGTCTACAACAATTGAGACATTAAACGACTAAGGTTTGGTTTTTTGGTGTTCTGGGATGAATTTTAATACTCGAATCGTAATTTGTCAAGAGTGGTTCTTAGAGTGTTGAGAGCTCTCTTCCGAAAAGTTATTTCTGAGCAAAAACCAAGGGGAGGAAATTTGAATTGGTTCCTTTTTTGAATACCTGGACAATTTTATTCCGACGGGATATTAAAGAAAATGAAAAAACGAGAAAGTAAATCAGATGAAATAAAAGTGTTTATTTTACGAAATTTAAAAATGCAAGTAAAATCTGAGTGGGTTTCAAATTGTATAAAATATGCTACATGGCGAAATAAAGTGACGAAAGTATTTGAGCTAGTGCATAATTCTTGTATATGAGTAAAAGATGCTTAAAAAACCTTGTTTTATTTAAACTCGTAAATAAATAGTTTGAAAATGATTATTTTTCGTGAAGATTTTATTTGCCAGATAAAAAAAAACTATGTTAACTCACTACATTTGTGCTTTATGTACAAAGATATTTTACAAATAACCTTATCAGCGTGCAAAATAATGATTTCCAACCATCTACAATGAAAATTTTGGTAAAGTAAAAGACTGTTTGTATCACGTTTCATATTAAATAGTGCTCACATTTACTATTTAAATTATAAGTCCATTCCTTAGCCGAAACAAATATTCTTTCTAAAATGATGCTGATTATTTTTTTACTCAGTCATATTGATATTTGCTTATTTTCAAGATTAATCTTTTTACTTTGGAACCTTTGCCATATATTTTCGATAATAATACGTGATGTTCAGAACAACTCTATGACATAAGAAAAAAAATTGTTACGAAACTTAGGTTTTTTTTAATTTTATTATTTTAATAACGCTGTAAGAAAACAGCAATGCAAAATTGAAACATCTTTGTCTATTGAGGATATAGATTTTCCTTCCTTTTTTAAGTAGTTTACTAGAAAACCATTTTATCAAATATAATTTAAAACTTCATCCTATTTTTATAGTACTATGAGTGAACTGTAAGATAAAGTTTTAATTAACAGAAAATAAATATTAAGAAGTGATCAATTAATTCATCAATATCAAATAATTTACGAAGGGCTACTTAATCCACGTACTTTTCAATATTTAAGCAACCTTATTCATCATCATCATCATCAGCCTGTGTCCGTCCACTGTTGAACGTAGGCCTCCCGCATGAGTCTCCATCCTCTTCGATCCTCCGCCTTCCGCATCCAGGTCAAACAACCTTATTATTCAACGTTTTTTTTTTAATCAGAATTTTTGTATTATATTATTTATCTTTTTTTTAAATTATAGTTTAAAATGTATATTTTATTGATTTATTTCAACAGAACAGATGATCCAAATTTATCGATCTTTTCTTTCTAACTGATGTATTTATACGCTTAATTACATATGTTCTCGTGAAATTTTTATGTATTTAATCATTTTTTGCCGTTTATATGCTAAATACATAATTTTTTTGTGTAAAATGGAATCTCAATGACATCTCAAAGTCATAAAGACGAGCTTTTAAATAAAGAATTATCGCTCGAGTAACACTGTGTGAACCACAAAGTCATAGCCATCCATTAAAAAAGCTCCGATCGACATCTTAACGACACTATCTTGCCCACACATCAGCTCTGTCGGACCGCACACGGAAACTTTACATCCGAAAGTTTTCTCTCCCAAAGCTCTCCACCCACTGAAAGAAGCTGAGAGTAGATACCGAACATGAAGTTATCGCCTACACGAAAAGGGTTTTAACTTTTCTTGTAAACTAACGCTGAAAAAACGACGTGAAGGCAATCTGTAATGGCAAATAGAAATGGATGAATTTCACGCGAGAAAATATTCAGCCTGAAGTAATGAGGAGTGAGTGAGAGGAAGGGATCTTAAGTCGTGCCACTGAAGTGAGAAGGAAGTTGTTTCACACTCTGTAAAATAAGATGGAGTGGATGGAATGAATATTACCATTAAAATGTGATTTTAATGAGAATGTTTTAATAAATTTACTTTTATGGATTTGTAATACATACTTTCATAAATGAAAAACTAATATTTTTATGGATTCAATGTAGACTATTGCCAAAGCATTTATCAATAAAGTAAGCAGATATCGTCATTTTTTGATTAGCATAAAATAATTGTGACAAAATGCGTTTTTATGTGCAAATATTATTGAAAGATTTCCTACATTAACGGCGTGCAGAAAAATATTCTCGGAACGTTTGTTTTTATTTAATATAAAATTAAGCTATGATTAACATATTTAAACAGAATTCAAACATATTTAAACCTGCTTGAAACTAACTACAGCTTATTACTATTTAAGCAAAGTTAGCTTTTTGGTAATATTTTTATTAAAAGAATTTCTGGAAAAGTGTCACGAGAGAGCGAATGATAGGGCGGACATTGCAAACAATTTTCTTATGACGAGGGTGAGAAAATGTATTTGATTATTGATTATGTCATCTCCTTTATTTTATGTACATAGAATATCAGTTCTTCGAATCGATAAACATTTATTTATTATTCTCACTGTATATTTACCTAAGTATAGTTTTAACAAAAACATTTCTTGTATTGATTAAAAGTCTTCGAAGTTTTTTTCTACAAAAAAAAAAGATGTAGGTCAACAGGACCTTAGGAAAAAAATACCAGTTCAATAAAGTTTTCGAACAAAATGAGGCACTCCTGAACAACACTACATAGTACGTCTCTGCTGATTTTTTTAAAAGTTGTTTGCTTGCATTATTATTGTATATTATAAGATCAGTTTTTATAATATGCGCTTCAAAAAGAGAGAATATCTTACATTAAAACACAAAGCAATGCTTTTTGTCAGCCTCTTCTTTCACTGTAAAATGAAATGATAAGACATATATGTATATATATTTAAATATATATTACATGTAAGGAAAGAGACTTCACGTCGTCGAGATAGTTATCGTATAGCGTGGTGGCAGAATGAGGAGCAGATGAACAACACAAAGACTTTCTCAGAAGCACATATATTCTTCATAAACTTGACAAACTTCCAGCCTGGACCAAGTCAAATGCTTTCAAATACCGGGCCGGCCACAATCCAACACTCGTCGCGGTCAGGGGACAACTACTGGCCATTAAGTGTTCGTAGTGGGCAAAAGTCCAGCGCGGAAAGTGCTGATCTACAGAATTAATGGCGCCCCAATGACAGGCAGCTATGAACATAACTTACGTCACACCCGTGACCGGGCTTTTCAAAATACCAATATGGCAACACATGCATGTCTGACAAGCGAAGAAAAATAAGAGACGAATAATTGTATATCGAGGTTTTTAGCAGCAGTTTGCAATGACTATATCGAGCTGATATCGAAATGCTTAAAAAACTAAATCCATCAAGTAGAAAACACATTAAAAAAGCTTCAATTCATTGGCAGTCTAGAGAAAAAAAACGCAGAACAGGAAACTTGAATACCCTTTATTTAAATCTAAATTCAAGATAATTCTAAAATAAAGTTTTTACTATTTGCAAAAAAAGTGGAATCTTATATGTGCGATTCTCTGTTTGAAAAATATAACATAACAATAAAAAATAGTCAATTCACCGTGTGATACCTTCAGCACAAAATAGTAGAAATTTATGCTAGGAGAGAGGTGTATCAAATGCAAAGGTGACCTGATAAAGCCTTCTTAGAAACGCATATCATTCCCTTCTAGGAAAGCTTTATACGATACGCCTTTCTAAGGAAGATATATACCGCACTTGCCTTTGAACCAAAACCTTTGCAGTATTGATATATTCCATGCGAGTAAAGTCCAATTAGAACACTAATGGTTCTATCAACTGTGACTACAAAGGATGACTTGAACTCAGTGGGAGTCATTTTTTAGGAATTATTAACATCATTACTACATGTTTATTACAAGAATAATTAATAGTATTTTTGTATTATATCGAAACATACGTTTTGTTCACAAATTTAAGAAATAATTGAAGCACGTATACATTTTTTTTTAATATTATTTTATATTGCATTTATTTTCTTAACCTTTTCGCATCGGTTGTCGATTTATGCCGTCTAAGATTCCCCTATCGTTGACATCGGCAGTCGAGATATATCGTTTTGCTACTTTCAGTACTCATTGTGACATTTACCGTAGGAACTTGAAACTGCAGTCATTCCCTATATCAACCTACATGTATTACTTACAGGAATCTGTAAAGCATGTAAAAAAATATCTTCAAGTTCGTCACAGGAGCGATTTTTTTGTAAACCACATGTGTCAATACCACCACATGTACGGAGTTATCTAATGAACGTTTGTTAAATATAATATTTTTTTGCATCATCTAAATAGCTAAAGGATAAAGAAACCAATGTGATATATGAAAATAGGTCAAATAAGTACATTTATGCTTCAAATACTAGTTTTAAGCAAAAAAATGGTATGAAAAATTCACGCCGTATTGACAGTATAGTTTGTATTCCACCGAGCCGTAACGAAAGGGTTAAACAATAATAAAAAACATAAATGGTCGTGAAGATTAAAGCGACGAAAATTAATACCCTGGCTTGCTTATTGCACTTGACTTTAACTACTTAGTCTGTTGTTAAAAAGGGACTCCAGGGAGTCCGAAACATGTAATCACTTACAAAAAAATGTAAAATCAAAACTGAAATTAGTATAAAAATATGCAGTTTCATCAAGTATTGTCAGTAGATAACCTTAACTTTTATAAATAAAATGTTTTGTATATAATTTATTCCGAGCTACTTTGTAAAAGGGACAACTTAATTTGCCAATACATAATATCAGTGTGTTTCGTTCACTGTTATTGTATCAATATAAGTAAGAACCATCTGATAGAGGCGAGCCTGATGGATCAGTCACATCATACGCCACGATAGTCTTCTTCACGACATTGTGAAAGGGATGGTTGAGGGAAGAGACTGCGGAGAGCGCCCAAGTCGGGAGTATTTGCAGCATGTGTTCAAGGACATGAGTTGTAGCTCTAATGCTGAGCTTAAAAGGATTGCAGAGGATCGAGAAGATTGGACATCGAGCTGCAAGATTTTGTTGCTGCAAACCAATCCAACGGATTGATGCTATGAAGAAGGTTTGTATCGTCAATTCAGGACGAAAGTACAGCAACGTTTACTCAGAAGTGACTGTTTTACACATAACAACTCACTTAGTTTAGATATAAAAACATTTAATACTAGCTGACCCGGCAGACTTCGTACTGCGTCAATCGATTAATAAAAGGCCTAAACTTTTGTATAAAATAATCTTAAAACAAACATGAAGTTTAATTATTATTTTCGACACATCATGTTGCTTACTTACAAAACAGAGTTTTCCTGAAATACTGGCTATTTATAAGGCTTAAATTTGATATTGACAGACACACCCTGTTAATGATACAGTATGATAATCAATTTAAAGCTGTCTCATAAACTATATTTTTTGTTTTGTTTTGTGGTGCGTAAATAAACAAAAAAGACGGCTTTCCGACGCGTGAAAACGCGACGTATTTGTTCATGCGCGAAACAGGGAAACTCCAAGTTGATTCCGCAAACTTCTAACGACTGTCCTGGCAATTTATTTATGGTCATCGCAATGGATAGACGTATTGGAAATTGTAAGCGCTTAAAATCGAATGATAAATCCGTTGGAATCATCGGTATCCGCGGGATCAAGACATCCTCTCCTTTGTATTTTCCTTTCATGATTGTTGCCTCAATGACGTTATTCATCAGCTTTTTCACAGCCAGTCTTGTTCCATTGCACAGTCGAGGTTGATTATAGTTACGCAGCATGATGACAACTGATCCTACTTTTAACTACAAATTGTGAGGTGGTAATCCAGACCATTCCAGTGAATTTAAAAACTCCGTGGGATAGTTGACTACGTTATCCTGGTTTATAACGGTGTAGATTGATTTGAAGGAAACCAACTGTCCTGGAAGAAAATTCTGAATGGTGGCATTGTGATCTTCGACATCTTTATTTTTCGCTGTCAATATTGCTCGTTCACCCAGCCAATTATGGTCATTGAACTTTTGCGCTATATCTGGGAAAACACGCTGAATAAGCTCCTCTTTTGAGTCTGTGATGTGACAGAAATCTGTGGGTAATGTGATGAATCCGGTCGAGGTGTCCACTACAACTTTATTATTTCCAATGTCTAACCATTGCTTCGCAAACACATTTGCAGTTTCATCTTGTTGCAAAAATACTCGCATGTTAGTTGTTAATTGGAGTGTCTTTACATACTGCCACAAATTCGATGATATTAGGCATGCATTAAGTTCATCAGCAACAGTTGATCGGGAAATAACTGGAAGAGTCTGACGAAAATCACCTGACAACAGAATCATGGCCCCACCAAAAATATTTTGGTTTTCACGAAGATCTTTCAACGTTCTGTCCAGTGCCTCCAGTGACCTCTTATGGGCCATTGTGCATTCATCCCAAACAATTAATTTGCATACCTGTAGGATCTTGGCCATTGCGCTATTTTTGATGATGTTGCAAATTGGTGTTTCAGTAATTTGCATGTTTGATGGTAATTTCAAGGCAGAATGTGCAGTTCGCAGCTATTCCAGATGAAGCCAATGCTAGAGCAACATCATTTCGCGATCTTATCCTCGCCAAAAGCAATGAAATTAAGAACGTTTTTCCGGTTCCTCCGGGAGCATCAACGAAATTAAATTCCATCAGATCCACTGTTCACAGCTTCTATAAAAGTACTGAACGCAATTCTTTGTTGTTGATTAATTTGGTGGAATTTAGTGGAACGTTTGTACGAAGTGTTTCGGCTAATGCTTCAATGTCGTACTGTTGTTCACTTTGCAACTCGTGGTTTAATGCATCGTGCATATGACGATTGGGTGCTGTCATTCCCAAACACGACAATACTTTATTTGCTATCAATAAATACATATCTTCTATCATGATCAATGTCTCATTGCAAATTTCTGCTGTCATTTGTAGTGTAGGATTCAAAGTTTGACGGCGCACACAATGCAAAACATTCTCAGACATGTCATCTCTATACTAAACCCACAAATCTTTTGGATTCGAGTGGAAACGTGTTGATATGATAATCGCAAGCTATGTACGAAGTTGATGCGGCGATGAAGATATTACGGAATCCTTGAGCGTATCATCCCAGTGCGAATCGTTCTCAAGTAAATGTTATAGTTGACATGCCTCTCAGCATTCAGCAAAGTGCGAGCAAAATTATCAGTTTGATAGACTGTGAAGAAACTTGTTAATGTTGTCAACGGTGGACGTGCCGCTCTGTCTGCCTTGTTTGATTCATTCAAATAAACTCGTTGACCATTTTCTAAATGGACTGCCAAATGGACTACTGTAGGGTGTCGTTCATGGATCGCAAATGAAAAGATACGCCAAATTGCTTCGTTGCTACTTACAAAGCGACCCATCTGGTACTGTAATATTTCATCATTTGCATTGGTTACAGCGAAGACAGCCATATCGCTACCTTTGTTAACATATTTACATATGTACCTTATCGACTATTTTCTTGATCTGTCTCTCTCTGGTCATCAGTGCGGTTAGCACGTGAGGTAGCTCTTCGCACATTTGATTGACTGCGACGACCTAAGTCAGGTCGTCTTCTCCTAGGCATCGTAAATTGTAATTAATCAAAGTGACAAAATTTCTCGCTCAATTAGCAGTAAAGTGTCACTATCACAAAATATCAAAAAAAAAGGGATCACAAAGGAACACCAAAGTAAAGAAAGTTCTCGCGCACTCATATATATCGTAACACAATATCGTAATACTTTTTTCCGTGTTCTGAATTGCGACAGGATGGATTGACATATTAGTTGGTTGTCAAATCAAATGTCAAATATTATGGTTGCGTTCAGAAATTTAATTTGTGACAAAACTTAATATTTATAAAACAAAATAATCTGATAGAATAACAACTGAAGTTAGCTAAAACTAAGTTTCGCGAAGCCGACCAAATCGAAAATCAGTACTACTAATGATCTATTACATTTTGTGACTATACAATTTGGTCGCATTCGTGATATTATCACTTTTTTTGAGTTTCGGAACACGACATTAGATCCTCCTACGCGCACGCGAAGACTATTTTGATAGATATGATTGAATTTGAACTTTGTCCAGCAGTAATAAATTTTAAATTGACTCTTCGAAGTAAGGAACACACCTACATTTCTTAGACAACAGCGAGTGATTATAATTTAATATGAACTTAATTGAATAGCAATAAAGTTCAAATTGACTCTACATTTTATTTAGAAAACGTTTATATGGGAAAAAGAAAAGGGCTGTTTTTAGGGTTTTCCCGGCAATTATTCAAATTTTTCTCACCCTTTGTACCTTCCTTAGACCTCCACGAACATTTCAAGACCAAGATAAGATAAATCCGTTCAGCCGTTCTCGAGTTATATAGATATAGATAGATATATAGATAATACGTACCGAGAAAATGTGTCAAGTGCGCGGTAAGCACTCTGCGCATACAACGTTGTTCAAATAACTTCTTAGGTTTTCATGGCCAGATTTGATGTTGTGGCTTTTGGGTTGAGCCGTGTGTGGTGAACTAAATAAATTATTAATCCTGAAGAAGACCCCTGCAATGGCGGTCGAAATACTGGTTGAAAAAAGTTCACCACACACGGCTCAACCCAAAAGCTACAACATCACAACGTTATTCGTTCACAAAGCGCGTCGCACAAATTCAATTGTGTGTATCAAAGGTGATTTTGTGTGCGGATCGTAAATAGTTATATTTTAGCGCGTGTCATGTCAACCGTGCGGTAAATATTATGTACACACTTCACGTTCTCATAATAACACGCGGTGCGTGAAATGAATAAAACATATGAAAGATGATATTGTGTATAGATCTTTTAATATGTTAACGCGTCTCATGTCAACCACGCGGTAAATATTATGTACACACTTCGCGTTCTCATAATAACACGTGGTGCGTGAAATGAATAAAGCATATGAAAGATGATATTGTGTATAGATCTTGTTTATATGGGACGTTTATATGGGAAAAGAAAAGGGCTGTTTTTAGGGTTTTCCCGGCTATTATTCAAATTTTTCTCACCTTTTAAACCTTCCCTAGACCTATACGAACATTTCAAGACCAAGATAAGATTTCAATTTCAATTTCAATTTTATTTTTTCCTTGCAGAAACATTACAAATTTTATCAATTCAATGCATTTCTGAAGATAAATCCGTTCAGCCGTTCTCGAGTTTTTAGCCAGACTAACGAACAGCAATTGATTTTTATATATATATAGATGATCAATATGACGTTTTTTTTTGTTTAATATTACAAATATTTTTACATGTATTATTACTGTTAACGTTATTAACTGAGAAAACAAGGTAAAACTGCATAATTTGAAGCTAATATTTTTTTTCATTTTAAAAACATTAAATAAAACTTTTTATTATGACAAAATTATTCTCAATAAGCATTACAAAAATAATTTATAATTCAAAATCTGATTTTCATACTCGCCAAACACGCGAATAGATAAAAAAGCGTCAAAAATTTAACATGGGAGAGATTTTCTTTCTTAGAGATGGACCGATATGTTGATCCCTCGTCCTGAATTCCCTCGTACAAGACTGGTGACAGCTCATTTCATTTCAGACAGGTGTCAGGAATACGAGCATAGCTTTCTCAGGGATATACACACGTAGAAGGGAAAACTGCAAGAAGGTAGTGGAGAAATCATCTGAAGATTATGTGCCAATTGTATTTGCTTATAAAAATAATTTAACTAATTATAACATTAAATATGACGTTTGCTATGATTTTTTTCGTATGTATCGTTGTAGAATATTAGTATATAATTTTTTTTCGAATATCCATTCCATATTTGGAGTTTTTCAGTTTTGTAAGCTTTGATTCACTATCCTTTGTCTCAGAACACCTGAATCTTTATTTTTTATTATTTTTATTAATAGAAAAAGTGTATAGTTGGTACCCTGCAAGTTTCACACAACGTTATATTATGCGTCTGACAAACAGTTGTAAAACGTAAGAGACTATTCCATGTCTGCCTCGTAAGCCACGCGCGTAGCCCTGACGTTTTCCTTGATGAAGTTTAATAGCAAATGATCGTCAAAACTAAGCAGCAGTTCCGGAAAATACTCTTAAGAAATCGCAGACTCCCAAGCGACACAGAACGCGTCTTCTATTCTAATAAATGATGCACTCCATTTGAAGTTTTCCCACTGTCTATTGTATACCTGAATCACACGGACATGCGTCACAAGAAGAGAGGACAAAACTTTTTATGAATTTTTGTGAAAATTTCGTATCCGTTAAACACTTGAGTGAGATGAAAATCTACGGAGATCGTCTTTTTTAATGTCAATAAATGTTCGATGGATGGTAAGAAGGACTTGGTTACGATATACATTTGACAACTTGTCACTCGTGAGCATTATCCACGATGGTCTTCTTTACGTCATTGTGGAGGGGATGGTTAAGGGTAGAAACTCTAAAGGGTGCCCTAGACGGAATTATTTTCAGCAAGTGTTCGAGGACATGAGTTGAAGCTCTTATGCTGAGCTGAAAAGAGTTGCGGAGGACCGAGAGAAGTAGAAATCGAGATGCAAGATTTTTTTGCTGCAAACCAATCCACCGGATTGATACTACGAAGAAGAGCATTATTTCTACAAATATCATTTGAAGAGAATATTATTTTTATTTTTTATCTCATTTAATTTTGTTTTATTTCATTAACGGCCTAGGCTAATACGTACGGTTTTAAAGTATAAAAAACAATAAATAAAATGGTATAACAGAACACATATTTAAGCTAGGACAATACATTTGGACAAAACATGAACATGAGTAAATAAACAGATCTCGCACATTAGTAGAGAGATTTGCGAAATGCCAAGCCACTAGAGAAGTTTACCAGTCTAGATATTTTTAACATAGGAGAATAGAAACCGTAGTTGGTTTTGGATGTCCTTACATGTAGCAGGTTACTGCCTCTAGTGAACCGGAGGGAACATTGAACGTAATTTCCTGCAATAATGTTGAGTCATCGATCATGGAGTTCATAATTTTAAAAATAAACAGCAAGTCAGTCACTGTTATACGTCTCTCCAATGTAGATCCATTAAGTCGCCATTAATTATATACTATTATTGAACGAATAAATTTATGTTTTAGGCTTCACCTCTAAGCTTGCAACATCTCGCGTGACAGTCGAATTCTTTAACTTCTATAACATCTCATATTTTAAAAACCCTCAGCACAGATCTCCCTGGGGATCCAACTATATGAGAAACGGGATTGATATTGAAGTCACCCAGGTACATTTCCTCGCACTTCACTGGGCCCCCTACGAAGTTATGTGACAGTTATGAAAGTGCATTTGACGGCGTAATCTCTCGACGCATTTACAAACTTCTCAGAAATGCAATAAATCAGATATTCAGTTTGAAAGTGTCAATGTTTAAAAATGTCAAATTATGTCATAGTAGAACACAAGAATTCTCGGAATTTCCTTGAGATACCACGTCACGAACAATGAGATTCTCAGGATAATCAAGGAAGATAGGCCCATAATAAGAACCATCTCAGAGAGGTGAGCCCGATGGATTGGTCACATCATGCGCCACGATGGTCTTCTTCGCGACATTGTGGAGGGGATGGTTAAGGGTAGAAACTGTAGAGATCGGAGTATTTGCAGCAAATGTTAGATGACATGAGTTGTAATTCCGTTGCTGAGCTAAGCAGCGTTGCGGAGGACCGAGAGGAATGGAGATCGAGATACAAGATTCTGTTGCTGCAAGCCAATCCACCGGATTGATACTACTTCGAAGACGAATTACAATGCATTGGCAAAATTTCATTTAATCGGCCATCAGAACCATAATCAAAAAATTACATAGACATTACATATAAGTAATCGATTCTCTCTCAGTGAGTGGCGCACCGGATCACCGCTGGATGGCTACGTGAAGGCGCTTCCAGTGCCCTTCCAACTAGAAGTCCCACTTATCTGCCCAGACAGTGACCATGGCGTTGGGAGTAACGCGAACGCGCGCCCATAAAGAAGCGCAGCGTTTGCTTATTATGGCATCGAAACCATCCAAGAAAAAAAGTCCCGAGTCTCCTCTATCTTTAGAGTTCATGAAAATATTAAATTTTCTAGACGATATTTTGTGATAGTGCTTTGATTGATGTATCATTATTCTTACAGCACTAAAAAAGACTATATATATTATAAATATCCAGAACTCATCTTCCAAAACAATTTATAACACGTGTATAAAAAGCACGTTCATAAAAGTCTAATGAAAGGGACATAAAATGAAGTAGTACGCACATACAAGACAAAAGATGCAATCAACAAAGCCACGTAGCAATATCATTAGCGGAAAGGTAAAATAAAAAATAAAGCAACATATAAGAATGTAAGCATGTAATAAAAACCTCTAATTACCAAAATAATTAAATGAAATTGCACGTCGAGCAATCTTTGTAATTATAAAAACTATATAAACTGACATCAGCATGATATAGCCCTTGCTGACTGGTGCCAAAAATCTCAATGTACAATCTTTCATCACTTATTTCTGTTCGTTTGTTGGACATGCATGTGTCGCCATATTGGCATTGACAATGCCGGTCACGGATGTGAATTTAGTTATGTACATGACTATCATGATTGGTGCGCCATTAATTCTGTAGATCGCCACTTGTAGCGCTGGGCGACAGCCCATTACGAGCGCGCTTAGTCAGTTAAAATATTGTCCGGCTGGCGTCATGTAATGGTCGGACGAGGAAATCAAGTCTGTATTAAAAATATATTTGAATTGTGCTTCAAAAACAAGTTCTTTGCTACCTGCTCCTGCATCTTTCCTCCACGCGACCAAGTGACGAACCAACGATTTGTCCTCCTTTTAAAAGCGGGGTTGTTAAAACGAATATAAAAATTAACGTTTTTTAAAACATCATATAAAAACATATAAATAGTAAAGACATCTTTAAGTTTATAACAGTAAGTAAAAATACAGAGTGAAAAACAGTAAGTCAAAGATAAATTGCCTCTGCAGTCCAACTCTTATTTCATATATTTTTTTATAATAATTGAGTATTATTTTTAAGTGTTTTCTTTCTTTTGGTGAAGTTATTTTTTTGTTATTTTTAATTAAAAATTCTCAAGAGGATAGGCAACATCAAAGATTAGTAAAAACAAACCCATAAGAGAAGCAGTGCAGCTGTAAAAACATGAGATGTTAAAGCATTCATAAAATTAGGTCACGTCATGTTATCGCCGTAGTTTATTTTATGAAAAAATACACATTTTCAGGCGTGTGGTGTATTTCTTGAGAAAATGCGAGTATGAGGGGCAAGGATCGTCAGATGCTGGTTTGTGAACCAAAATACGCAAAGCACTTTTTTTTACTTTTTTTGTAATTGCATGCATGTAGGCTAATTAGCCTCGACGCTTTAGATATCTGGACTACTTGGTTATAAAGGGAAGATCAATCTGCAGCTGGTTTTACGAAATTAAGACAATAAATTTGGACGAAGTATGTTTTTTAAACGTTTATGTATTGATATCCTCCTCTCATAGTTCGATATCGATTTACTGGATAACAGGGTGCAGGATCAGGCTTACAATACAAATAACTTGTTTTTGTTTCACAATTCGCGTTCATTTGACAAACACTTGCTTTTTCGTCATCCGTCTTAGCGAACGCCCGTAGGAGCGCGCCATAACGGTCGCGAACGAGCTGCCAACTGTCAACTGCTGCGCACTCTCGTCTCGCGCTGCCAACCGTTGCTACAGAAAAAGAGAATTCAAGATGACAGTGGTACCAACAGGAAATGGGCCAACGGTCATAAATTGGCGTATTCAAACACCGTGTTCACCGTTATACAATTAAAACTATAATAAGATTTGCATGTCAGGCGAGCGAACAAAAATAAGAGACAAAAAATCGTATTTCGAGGCTGTACGGCATCAGTCCAAAGGAGCTATATCAAGCTGATATTAGTATATTGCAATATTACACGTAAATGAACTGACGAACTACACTAAAGGTGGATTTGAATGTTTTTGTAATGCTTGATGATTAGGAATGAAATTGTACATAGCTTATTATTCAATGCACTTATCGAATCAAATGCTAATGGTTTATCTTGTCATCATGATCACTTTTTAAAAATTTAGCACTACAAAAATTAATTTAAGAAACGTGGTAATAATCCTACCTTCACACCTCGATCCTTTTCTTAAATCTTTTTCCCCTTTTGTCGATGGTATTGTTCTCCCAGATATCTGTGATCTTTGAAACGAGTCATTTTCTTCTTCTTTTATGTTTGTTTTCTATCTTTTCTATGTATTGCATGTTTATGTATACTATGAACCTTGTATTATTCTATGTTCCTTGGAACTGCGGTTCTGTTAAAAATAAATAAATAACTGATAATAATCTAATTATTTAAAAATATAATTTCAGTATTAACTCGTATTTTGAATCAACCACCAAGCACTACTGACATGCAATATTAAATTAACTTAAATTGATCGCACATTTTCGGTAGCTGAAGAGTACAGTCGCCACAGCTTGCCTCTACAAATTCCTATCAGCAGCCATGACTCATGTCTAATTTTAAGTCGTCTTTACATACAAAGCTCCACTGAGAACACACTCTGCATTATTTTCAGCCTCAAAAGAAAATCAAGAAAGGAAATGAAAATTAAGCATTGTTCTATCAAGGATTTTATTTAAAAGATTGAAACTTTTCTGCATAGAGTGGCAATAAAAATCCGAGCAGTTGATTTATTTATACATTGTTCAACTCTGATTGATGAACCTTTGCATTGGTGGTCAAAATTTTAGAGAAAAATCGAAATTTGCTACACACTACTAAACACAAGGAGTATAGTTCCAATTTGCAACAATAAAATGAAGATGAAAAAAATGTTGATATTGCCTGATCTAAGACACAAAAGGGGTGTAAACGTGTAAAGCAGGGCCTCGTATGACGTCATTAGAGGCATCTTCAGGGTAATTGACAGCGAGGGATGATTCAGGAACAAGGCGAGAGGAAAATATTCCCCTAATTCTACGCCATTTATCTACATAACCTCAAAACATGCACCCCACGCGTGGTTTAACGCTTGACTGTACACGATTCACATAATAAATATCTTAGAAATATATCGTTCATTTTTCATTCGAGTGGGTTTTCGCTCTTGCGCTCTCTCTATAGTAATTTCGTAATAATATTTTCAATAACTTCTTGCGAACGAACGCATTATTTATGTTCGTGAAAAATTTCTTACTTATTATGCTTATAACTCATACTAAAACACAAGATATTTTGGCCGAAATAAGAGGGGGGGTGGAAAGAACCAAAATAAAAACATTCATGTAATAAATCCAACCGCTCAGTCTGGTCGTAAATAATTTTGCTAACCATTATAAATTCAATTTTGTGTAGATATAAATTTAATTTCTTACCTGTAATTAAATTTTCCTTGATATTATACAGATATTTAATTTTTATTTTTTATATTCGGAATGTTTGTATTCCGTCTGATCACATCCTAACACGCATAACTATTATATTCTCACAAATACGATCATAGACACGCATCCATATTCTAGAGGTTAAATTTTAAGTAGCTCCTGTCGATGATGTCACCAAAACTTTTGAGTGATTAATAAATAAATACTCAGTAGTTTCATGTAAAGTCTTACTTGATTTATTCTTACAAAAAAATTAAATTAAATGTGATTTGTTTCGACAACAAGTTATCCTCATATGTTATAATAAATAAATCGCTTTTTGGCCGCCCATAAGTTTCGTTGAAGAGCTTTCAATAATAGTTCTATTGACTGTCGATAGAGAGAAGGAAGGAAGGAAGGAAGGAAGAGATGGGAAATAGTTCACAAGCCTTGCGTGGAAACTTTGAAGTTTGGGCAAATTTATTTTTATGACTCCCGAGGGATATCCAATAAAACAAGTTTATAATAATTTGAAATGAATTTATTGTGGTGATATGCCTGGCATCGATAAATTTTATCGTCCATTGAGAGGAAGTTTCATTGACGAAAAGAAAATAAACAATGAGAACAAATATTTTTATCGCTGGTAATTGAGCAATATTCTTGTGAAAGTTTTATTAAAGAATGCTCTGTTCAACTATTTCCCCAACAGATGTCTCTAACACTTCTTCAATACCCTCCACTTTTCTTTGTAACCTCAATTTACTGTTATATATTTAGGTTTAAGTTTTTTTTATTATTTAAGCTCATACAGGAGAATACCGACAGATGGTGATGGTAATTGTGAAGTCTCATTTGTGGAATTCTATGATGCTTATCATGGTGCATATGGCTAAGCGCTGCATGTGTAGAGTTTCGATCCGCCAACGTGATAGATTACAACCTGATATTCACACATCATCCTTATTATTACAGAAATTTACTATGAATGGGTGGTCTTCATGGGACGACTTCCATCTACCACCAATTTAAATTTATAGGCTATGACTTGAATTTTACGGGTGAGGGATCAAATTCACACCAACGTTGGGTATTTAAGAGTTCAGAAATAGTTTTTTTTTTTAATCTCCTTCTGGGATCAAACCCACGATCCTTGGCTTGCAAAAGAAACGGTTTGACCATTGAGCTATATCCATTGGCAAGTAATTCTTGACAAAAGTGCTATGTGACTGGAATCAGTAGTCATTATAATTTGAAGTTAGTGGTTTCATACAAAGTTTTACTTGTCTTATTATTTGCTAAAGTAGCTTAAATCATTATAAAAAAATGTTTACCGCATCAAGTACGTTACTCACTTAAACTGTGCTTGTTGAAATGTTAATATAATGGTTTAATGTATAAAGATCAATGTGAATATTTTTAATAATTATGTATCTGCACATGCCGGGTGGTTTAGTCTAGTGGTAAATGTGTTTATTTGTCAAAATCCAACCAAGCTTGATTCTTTTATATCGATTTATTCAAATCTAAGCTCTAAACACGCCCCTGGTAAATCACCTTTTAAGGACAAAGAAATCTCTCGGGCTTTGGAGCTCTTTAAAAAACCCTGATAATTGACCACCAAATATTTATCTGCTACTAAAGCCGTGTCCTGCAAGTTTGAAGGCCCTAAACGTATCCGGGAACCTTCTTTGTTGCCATGTAAACTTTCAAGATACAGGTGTCCTGGGACTAGGCATAAACTATATGAGCTATCAGAACTGTTACACATCAATGTGCTGTGTAACAGTTCTGCTCTATATACATAGGATAAAAAAAATACTTTGCTGTAGTTGAGGTAGGTTAAAACTCGTGATTTTTTTCACGAACTTAAATATTTCAGTATTTTCTGAAGGCGACAAATACTGATGCGTCTCGACACCTTGACAAGAGACACTAACAAGAGGGTGTGCAGCATTGAAGGAGAGCCTTTCTGAGCCTTGTTAGTGATGATAACAGTGCGTGAGGTGAATTAAAAAGCGTACAAGAAAGTTGATACAGCTTACTGCAACCTTCATTCAGGCTATATTTTTCAATGAATTTTAGTTTTATTCATGAATTTTTGGTCTAAGTCTATGTTAAGCATCAATTGATACTAATAAAGAACAACGGTTGGAGTTGTATTCCCATATTTAAGTAACAGTGAATACAGCTTACAATTGAAGGTATACTCGTACTCTACGTATGTAAATAATATGTGGTGATTGTATTCATCTGCTTGTGTAATTGAATGAAATGTTTTGAAATATATATTTTGAATGAATCAACAATCTTCTTCGTAGTATCAATCCGGTGGATTGGTTTACAGTAACAAAATCTTGCATCTCGATCTCCACTCCCTTCGATCCTCTGCAATAATGCTCAACATAAGAAATACAACTTATGTCCTCGAATACTTGCTGCAAACACTCCCGTCTAGGGTACCCTCGTCAGTTTATACCCTCAAGCATCCCTTCTACAATGTCGTGAAGAAGACCATCGTGGCGCATGATGTGACAGATCGCCTCTCTGATATGTTTCTTATCAACAATAAATTAACTATAAAACATAAACGCTGAGATGTCTTGAGGTAAAGATAATATTCGTGATTCTTAAAAAAAACGTGATTGTAAAGTCCTTATCACAGATAAACTTAATTCAATGATTGAGGTAAAACTATAATGTTTGAAAAAACATATAAAGAAAATCAATAAAAAAGTATTTAAATAGTACTTGAATTTTACTTCGTAATATACCATGTATTCTATCTGGATATTTTTTGTAAATTAATTAAATAAATTGAACAATTCTTTTTAAATAATCAAAATAAAGGAAAAAAAACATCGCATGACATTTAAATTTCGTAATGAAAATTTTTGTCCTCGAGGCAAGAAGTTGTATACCGATAAACATGACATTTCGAGATATTTTGACTTATATGTCTGTATTATTTATATTTAGTTAAAGTATTCAAAGTAAATGCCAATTATGTTCAATCGAACATAGAATTAATTGTTCATTTGAAATGAAACAAGTCATATCATTAATTTAATAAAAAAACTTTAAACGAATAGCTAGAACCAACTCTTATATATTTTTAAAGTCAAATATTATTTGCCTTGGGTTTAATTTTTATTCTTTAACGTTTTAAGCATTCACTTTGAGATCCATTATAAATTATATTCATTTATTAATTTACCTTGTTTTTACATGAATTGCGTTGGATATGGCCTCTGTTAAGGAGACTGTAGTTTCAACTTACTCGTAGCCTTCCTAAGCTATGTCCTAACCATTGCCACTGGGCAGGACATAATGTATTCCTTGTTTCAAATGCCAAAACTAACCTCAAAACAAAAACAGGCACAACCTAAAATTTATTATTAATTAATCTAGATTCGAAATTGAATTCGATAATTTCGAAATACTTTGATTAATAATTAATTTACGAATTGTTTGTAAATATTTCACAAATTTTCTTTGTGATGCTTGTGATGATTTTGAAAGCATAATTGTTGCCTATAAAATAATATAAAGTTCTAATTAATTAATATTAACAAGTTTCAAGTTGAAAGCTTTCGAAAGTATTTTGCTAATTAAGATTTATATCATTAAGTGATCGGATGGAAATTTGTATTAAATAATTCAGCCACTAAATAAAGTAGCGTAATTAAGTTATCTTGAACGCACAAAAAAGTTTATTATCTGAATATCTGTTTGCTTCTGCTAATTATTCTCTGGAATATTTGCATCTCATTTGGCAGAAACTACGCACTATGCATATTCAATCGATCCTCGAAAACGAGGACTTTAAGGTTAAGATGATACAGGACCGCAACGAATATATCCTAAGTTTAACCGCAGCTTATTTTTTTGGCAATATTTTTTTTAATGAATGTGCTTTAATTATTAAACAAATGGTCTGTTATAAATGACTACAAATATAAGTTCAAAATAATCATTTGGCAGAAGAAAAATATTAATCGGCAGTTGAAAATAATAAATTGACAGGAGATAAATAATGAATGGTTATTAATTATAGGTTAGGTAAGGTAAGGTTAGAATTACATTTTATGAGGTAATTATTCATTCGTTATACATTATTTTTTACCAATAAGAGTACTTTCTCGTTATACAAGTAATGGGTTTTGGTGAGCAACACCATATGTGGATGTACAAGTTTGTAGTTAAATCTTGGAATTTTTCCCAATGTTGAATATATTGCGGCCATTTTAATTTATAACTGATCACATTCATACTGACACAGTGGACACTGACAATTAATTTAGTCTACTGCCGAATGATTTTATTTACCGCCAATTGATTGGACTTATTTCTAAAACTTTGAATTATTTACTGAACTAATAAATACAGATTTTTTTTTTTTGTAATATGAATAAAAAAAATTTCATCCCCATTCTTATATAAATATATATTTTTATGTCAACACATACAGCAGAATACTGACAGATGGTGATAGTAATTCAGAAGTCTCATCTGTGGAATTCTATGACGCTTACCATGGTGCATAGTTTTATATGTGTGGATCAATACTCTACATACGCTGCATGTAGAGTTTTGATCCGCCAACGTCGTACACTGCAGTCCAAGATTGACGCATTATTTTTATTATGACAGAAATTTACTATGAATGGGTGGTCTTCACGAGATGACTTTCGTCTACCACCATTTTTAATTAATAGGCTATGCCTGGCATTTGACGGATAAGGGATCAAAATCACACCAACCGAGGGCATTTTAGAGCACAGAAATCGCTTAAAAATCTTTTTTAATCTCCGTCAGGAATCAAACCCACGACCTTTGGCTCTCAAAGCAAACGCTTTGACCAATGAGCTTAACCCGCCGGCTGTTCTTTAGCAGGAGAATATTGTCATCAAAATCTAATCCAATAAAAGTCTTCACATAATCACACGTCAGTTCTGCTCCTTGTAGCTATGCTTATAACATTCTATGTATAGTTCCCGCCGGGTTTCTAGGACGATGACAGTAATCAATGTAAATAAATAAAAAAAATCTTTTTTTTTGGGATATCCTGACGTATTTAAGCTATTTTTGGGAAGAAAAAATCGTCTCTTGAATGTAAAATTAAAAGAATTACCAAAATAAGTGTTTGGAATTTTATAATAAAAACTTCATACACATTATCTGTCAAAGACAAAACAACTAGAGATCTGCATTGCTACTGTGTTTTTATATACTGTTCTTTTTAGTTCTGCCATGATTTAATTAACGAATAAAAAACACAGAAGATATTATTATGTATTTGAGAATAATTGTATTTTTTTTATAAAAGTATAGATTTTCAAGTAAATAATAAAATTTGCAGCTAAGATCTTGTTAAAAAGATGTTTAAATATTTTTACATATATATTTTTTAATCATTAATCAGATAAATTAGTTTAAAATATGTTGAACGAACAAATATAGGCATTTCTGAAAAAACGAAGTTTTACAAAAATATTACATCTTACTATTATATCAAATATGCTTCGAGTGTGAG
Source organism: Glossosoma conforme (assembly GCA_022606575.1). Taxonomy (NCBI): domain Eukaryota; kingdom Metazoa; phylum Arthropoda; class Insecta; order Trichoptera; family Glossosomatidae; genus Glossosoma; species Glossosoma conforme. Next base: position 441,982 of record JAGTXR010000058.1, on the reverse strand, counting down.
TCTGGTTCACAGGTCGCGTAGTAAGTGTTTTCAGGTTTCAGATTTCAGGATTCAGGAATTCAGTCGGCGTCGCGACGCATACTGTAGCGAGCAATAACTACGCACCGCAGATGTATACACGTAACGACAAGTAAAACTAATGCCGTACGTGGGACGCAAAATAGATATGTTGTTTTTTTTTTTCAATATCGGCTGTATTTATCTATTATTGAACCATTTGATTGATAATCATCACCATGTCCGCTCTCCAAACTGGAGTATTTGTCCGTCACAAATTGCTGCCACAAAGCTGTCACTGCTCTCAAACTTTGTCTGTCCAATATATTATGTCAGTTTTGCCTCTCACAGATCAGATTTGAATATTACAATTTATTTTTATTTTTTAAGGATGCTTTCCTTCCATTTGTTAGAGTCCCGGAGGAAAATTGCTGCTCTCAAACATTCATTCTTTCTTCTTCACGGTGCAATTCATAACCCTGGGATTCTTGAATGCTTTTACTTCTACGTTCCAGATAAGTACACCCGTGCCCGTAGCCATCCATTGTTTTTGATCCCAGTTCATACTTGTGGAGTTTCGAGCACTCAGCTTAGTACAACGGCAATGGCGCTCCTAAATGGTCAACCAGCACACCTCAATCCTTTTCTTATATCCTTTTCCTCTTTTGTCGATAGTATTGTTTTTCTAGATCTCTGTGATCTTTGACGCGTGTCATCTTCTTCTTCTTTTATGTTTTTTGTCTTTCGTATGTATTGTATGTTTATTTTTCTTATTCTTTGTACTTTGGAACTGCGGTTCTGTTAAATAAATAAAAATAAAAAAAATCTATGTAAAATTCCCGATGACCTTCCAATACGACACAAGCCCAGGGGATTGAAGAATACGTAGATGTAGTTTATACTCTCCTGCAACATCATTAGTACATATTTTAACGACTTCCATCTTTGCCTCTAGACCAACTGTACTTTGAAAAGGTACCTTGTTCGCTTTCTTACCGCATCATTATTCACAATGCTTAACCATCGTTTTCTACCCTAGTATTCTACACAGGTATCCGCTCTTATAGAACTAGTCTTAGACAAATAAAAATTAAAACTCAGAAATCTTTCATTGTTTATGTTTTCGCATTTCATATATCTTTAAGCGTTATAGTTATTTTAATCAGTCGATATTTACAGAAATATTATATATAATTATCTTATAATTAGCATTGACAAATTATTTGTTAGATTTAAATACATATTAAATTATTTTAACATCAATTTTACTATACATACAATGTTTCTTGACTTGATTTGGAATACTGTGGTTTTGCCTTTAATGCAATCTTCATCAATTTCTAACCAATTAAAAATGTATGATCTTTAATAGGCAGAAAGGGGGTGAACGAAAGTACATAAATTTTTTACTGTTAGTTTCGTTTTGTAATATATAGAAAATTATTCTTAGTTTCTTACAATCGACAGCGGAACTGGTGGTACCTGAGGCCACCCTGCGGCTGAACGTGTGCAGAAGCGCAACTGAGGGGAATATTTTGATTGCTTCGAAAGAGGACCTAGCGTCTGGACACAACCAGAGGTGGAATATTTGGAGGTCCCTTAACAAACTTCGGACCGGAGTATGCAAGACGAGGACACAAATGAAATCATGGCAGTTTTACAGCGGACCGACTGAATATGACTGCAGCGCGGAGCAGACCCTGTCACACATTCTGGAGTGTGCGCTGTGACCCAGTAGCTGCACCCAGGAAGACCTAATGATGGCTGGGAGTAAAGCCATCTGCAGGTATTTGTCGGACGTCACTCAGTTCTGGGCAGACAGGATCTGATCCTGTTGTTTCCGACACGATTATATATATTAGATAAAAAGCTTTGGAATCGATCGAAAAATAACAATTGTTGATTAAGGCAATAAGTTTATTTGCTTATTTATTTTATCAGCAAAAAAGGAAGTGCAATATACACTTTTTTCATATTTATATTAACATCCCCTTTACTTTAGGAAGAAACGACTTTAAATCGTCGGAATAGTTATCGGATCGCATGGTGGAGGTATCAAGAGCAGACGAACAACACATAGACTTTTTCAGAAGTACATTGACATATATTTAATTTCAAGATAAAAATTGATAAACTTTGGTATTCGGCTTAGGCCACAAAAATCGACGATCTACCTCCATTGAAGGCTGAGCTAAACTAACGGCACGCTTTGAAACACTGCAGTGCCCTTTTATAAGTTGTTGGTCTTTTGACGAATTATTTTCTGTCAAAACAACCAAAATGACGACAAATACATGTCTGACGAGCGAACAAAAATAAGAGACGAAAGATTTTATATCGAGATTTCGGCACTAGTCTGCAAGGGCTATGTAATGCTGATGTCAATATGTACATATTTTCGAATATTATTGATACCACATAAAGAAGTTTGTTACATGACATTACATTTTATTTTGAATATAATTTTAAATTTCATTGCAAGAAATATTTAAAAATGAAATCTGAATTTGAAAGTCACCCAAGATCATTCGAGAAGCTGGGAAAGGACCTGAGAAATCTCCATAAGAGGATAGACGAATTGTCAGGGGCTCCCAACTGTCGGTCGTAAGCTTCCGGAGGGCTCCACAGTCAGGCTGTAGCGCTTTACAATTGAGAGCGAGCAGGGATCGCCAACTAGCAACCCAGGAGAAATAAAGTATGTCAAAAAAATCAGATTTATTTTTCTCTGAAGTCTTATTTTTCAAAGATATATTGGCAATATTTCTGTCTACTGCACAACAAAATATTTTAAATATTAAACGAAAGAAGGTTCCTTAAAGCATCGTTTTTCCTGACTCAAAATTCCTAAATTATTATAATTTTTGTCAAAATTGGAACCATTTTCAACTCCCGTATCAATATAAATACTTACGTACGATTCGAGTCAAAAAAATATTTTTTCTTCTATCTTTTTTTATGGTCTTGAATATTACCTACTCAATTATTACCTACTAATTTTATGGAGATATAACCTACTCAATTCAGTCATCTCGCCATACTCTTTCAATTCTTATAAATTGCGATTTATCTTTTTATTCCCAGTTAATAAACCAATGGTTACAGAAAATACACGTACATAGGCTTTCGGTAAAAACACTCGTTTTCTTTGTGAATAAATCAATTTATTTAACCTTCCATGAATAAAAATAGATCCATCTAACATTGATAAAACATACTAATCATATCATCATCAGCTTGTGTTAGTCCACTGTTGAACGTAGGCCTACCGCATGACTTTCCATCCTTTTTGGTCCTCGGCTTTCTGCTTCCAGGCTACTCCCGCTATTTTTCTGATGATTTCAGTTCATCTTGAAGAGGGTCAGCTAAGACTCCGTTTGCCAGTTCTTGGGCACTTATTTATCATTCAATAAGTATGATTTCTCAAATTTTTGGATGAGTAAATACAAGTGCGTTCATTGTGTCGGGTAAAAATAACGAAATGGTGAACGAGATAAGTGATTCGAATCCCCGCGTCACTTATTTATTTTTCTGCGATAAAATGCTGGAAGGTATTTCATATAAAATGTTGATTGCTTTAAATTCCTATGTGAACATTTTAAAAATATTAATTCAAATAAATCTTTACAATTTTTTAATGAAATAGGAATTATATTCTAACTACGTTTTCTAAAGAATTTTGATTTTATGTTTATTTAAACCAAAATTATCGAGCAATTGCATTAACTACTAGTGCTAATTTATTAGTTTGACTCTTTAATATTGTTTGCGCTGCTGAGGTGGGCGGGCGGTGTGACTAGAGTAGACAGAGGTCAAAATGAGCATATTCGGGGTTCATTTCGGGTGGCCTCCATATCTGAAAAGATAAGGAAAAACCGCCTAAGATGGTATGAGCATGTGACACGGAGAGATGAGGACCACATGGTGAAGAGAGCCCTCAACATACCTACGCTGAGAAGAAGACCTGAAAGACCACAGGCAATCTGGACTGCAACTGTTAACATGGATCTGAAAACTCTGGATTTGACCGAGAATGCAACGCAGGACAGACAGACATGGCAAAAGTTCACAAGGAGAACCGACCCCAGATTATGGAAAATGGCTAGGCTTAGGAAGAGAGACTCTTTCATATTGCTTAAAAAGTATTGGATAGTTTTTGAAAAGGTTCTTTTCAACTGGCACATATGAAGAGTCTGGTGATCTCGCCTTTCCTTTTGCATGTAAATATGGCGTTCCAGAATATTTATGACCCTGACAGGTTGTTATTTTTGCGGGGTCACTTTTTCAGTACGCTTTCAGGCCAGATTTATCTGACCGTTCAACAGGGGGACGGTCCTCCATCACGGTGCGAAGGTCAACATAAAAATGTCTGAGATGTAGATCTTGTGAGCAATACAAATCGAGGTCCACTTCGTCGCCATCATTTTTCAAGACTTTGTTTAAGACAAACCATTATTTAAAAAAGTGAATACAAACTGATTTTTCATTATAATTCTAAGATATTATTTCATCATCATAAGCCTGTGTTCATCAACCGTCTCCATCCTCTTTGATCCTTCGCCTTCCTTTAGATATCATCAGTCCATCTTGCAGCGGGTCAGCAAAGGCTCTATTTACCAGTATTGTTAACCACTTTAACACTTTTCTTCCACGTTGACCATCATCTCTTTGACAGTTATTAAAGATGTTGCATCAGAGAATCTTTTAGCTTACTGGTATCAACCGAAGTATTGGAGGATGCAATGAATATCTTATATCGTATTGTATTTATGTTTCTATTTTATTATTCTTATCAATAAAAAAAATCAATCAATAACTGCTTTCCATTAATTGATAAATATTTTTAATTGAAATATTTATTCCCATAAAATATTTTATTATATAATTTCGTTTACTCCTTATCTTATTTAGTTGAAAAATACTTAAAGTCGAAAGATCGGACTTAATATTTTTAATTTAAAGTACATATTTGAAAATGATCTACTGTATCAAAAATTATTAAGATAAGAGCAAGAAACCATCAACTGTTTGATCAAAATAAATCGCACAAAACATTATACATTTTACATAAGAAAAAAAGCAAAGTTTCTGAGTTGTCACTTACATAATAAATATTAATTAGACTTTATTTTGTTTAACATGTTTTCCCCAAAGATGAAATAGCGTGTTCATACATTCAGTAATTGAAAGTATTTTAACATCATGAAAACTCCTATTATATCATGTATAATAAAATTGTAAGAGGAATGACGATGAATTTATTGAGTTCAGTGTTTCGTGAAGTCGTAGTATCGTCATTTTTTTTCAGTTTTCACTCACGAAGAAACTAATTTACCAGACTCTCGAATAATTAAAATTTCAGGCCAAAGTTTCAGTCGGCGAGCGCGTTATTTACGAGCACTAGTTGTGGGCTTTTGCGGGCGAATACTTGCAGAGTTGTTGGGAGCTTTCGGAAGCCTTCGCATGCCACTGCGATAAGCACTAAGGTGAGCTTACACGGGATGTCATTACATTCTGAAAATCTGAAAACTCTATGAGAGTAGCATCTTGAACTGAGCTTCCCTCGCATGTAATATATTAATAAAGATAGTCAACAAGCCGGGTACAGCTCAATGGTCAAAGCGCTTGCTTTGCAAGCCGAAGTTCATGGATTCAATCCCTGACGGAGATTAAAATAAAAAAAAAAGATTTTTAATTGATTTCTGAGCTTTTAAATACCCTCGGTTGGTGTTAATTTGATCCCTCAACCGTTAAATGCTGGTCATAGCCTATTTATTTAAATAAGTTTTACATGTAAGTCGTTCCGTGAAGACAACCAATTCATAATTCCTGGAATATAAGGATGATGCGTGAATCTCGGGCTGCGGTCTATGACGTTGGCGGATCAACACTCCACATGTAGCGCTTAGCCATATGCACCATGGTAAGTGTCATAAAACTCCACAGATGAGACTTCAGAATTACTATCACCATCTGTCGGTATTGTCCTGTATGTTTTTACATTGTACAAGGTGACCGGCCGATGAAAAATAATGAAAAAATATTCTTTCAATAACTATTATCTTGAAAACTTCCCGTGTAAATGAAGCTTAAGCTTAATAGTGCCCAAATTAGTTGCAATAATACAACACTCCAATGTGAAATAATAAAACATGCAGAGTCCTCGCTGCTGGAAATGTTTACTATCTAATCACGAATGAAATATATAACAAGTTTGGACGGTACATATTAATGCTTTATTTACAACCCACTGCAGTTCGGATGACAAAATTCTAACAAACATTCCAAATAGAAATTCTTGGTTTTCTAATTCAGCACGGACTTAGATTCGTTTGTCTACTTGGTTATATTTATTTTGAAAGCAGAGAATAGATTAAAAAAACGATTGTTTGGACGTTTTTTTCACCTGCACATAAAATTATATTTTAGTTAGTATGTTTGTAAGTTTGTGCCATATTTTATGTGGAGTCGATTACGATTACGAACTCTGTGAAACTACAAAATTCGTTTTCTTTATGTAAACACTTACAAGAGAATACCGACAGATTGTGATAGTAATTTTGAAGTATCATCTGTGGCATTCTATGACCACGGTGTATATGGCTAAACGCTGCATGCGGATTGATGATCCACCAACGTCATGGACTACAGCCCGAGATTCACGCATCATCCTTTATTATTACAGGAATTTACCATGAATGGGTGGTTTTCACGGGACGACTTTCTTCTACCACCAATTATGATTAATAGGCTATGACTGGCATTTTACGGGTGATGGATCAAATTCACACCAACCGAGGGTATTTTAGAGCTCATAAATCGACTAACAAAATATATTTTTTAATCTCCGTCAGGGATCGATCCCACGACATTTGGATTGGGCATTAAAGCAATTTTTTAAATTTAAGATCTCTTTAAGTAAAATATTTAACACATAAAATAAGATAATAATTCAAAATAATTTATGCAATAAATCGTTTTTTGAAATCACAGTTTCAACAAATAACTTGTGAATTAATTTTATTGTTATTTCCTAACCTCTGAATGATTTTTCTTCTAAAAAATTATCAGCATTTCCACATCCACTCATCGTTAAGAAGTGTTTTAAGAACGATTTTCATCTAACACGGATACTTTTGTTATTTTAAAATGGGATCTATTTTTCATGTGTAACAATTTAATATAGTGTGACACTAAATATATTATTTTTGCATTAAAACGCATTATGTTTGCAAACCGAAAATACTAATAATAATTTATTCACTTAGCCATATACAGAAAAAACACAATTGAAGTTAAACATTCTCGTAATCGAAAGAAAGTATAAATCGATAATTTAAAAATACTGACTCATAGTGGAGCACCGGATCACCGCTGGATGCCTACGCGAAGGCGCATCCAGTGCCCTACGAAACGGGAGTCCCACCTATCTGCCCTCACAGTGGCCATGGCGTTCGAACTGCCTAAATGATTAAAACATATTTTTTAATCAAACAACGCATATAAAAACAGAAAGATTTCGCACGACAATTAATCTTATTTAAAAGAAGTCTCTTAAATAATCAAATAAATATATTTTCTAAACTTATCATAATACGTTATCATTTATAACGTTGCATATATCTTTCATATGAGTCGCCAAACATCTTGATCTTTTAACTTCTGTATGCAGACTCTTAGTTCTATTCTTCTAAAATTAAAAATATATCAAGGAGTTTGTTAAGTGTCACAAACATCTCCATGTAAGCTAATTATTAGGACTTTCTTTCGGTAGAAAAAAAAAACATATAAAAAGTATTTCAAATATAATATTACAGCATTTAATGCAAGTAACAATAATCTTCAGCAAAATGCTAATCTAGTAAAGATTTAATTATAGTGTGAGACTTATCCGTTAAATTCAAGTGTAAATTACGTTGTTTTATCGTGAAATTAAATGGCCCGCAATCTGAAACATGGTGTCATGTGTTGCTTATGTTTGTAGCGTGAGCATATTAGTTTTCCTAAAAAGTGCCATGCAATGTTTTATAACACGGTAGAATTATAAATTATGAGGGATACTCCATAGACAAATTGAATTAATCATAAACATTGATATATTTATTTTATAAGAGACAGTATTGTTATTATCTGTAGTGGTTTGATAACTTATACTCATTAGCGTAAAGATGACAGAAAACATTTTTTTCGATGGTAAATTGATCAGAATTTGCTTAAATAAACATGATGTTCAAGGTACCCCAAGGTAAGTAAAAAGATAATGAAATACCCCTTCAAGGTAAGGTAAGTAAAAAGATAATGAAATACATAAAGCTTTTTTTTCTTCTTTGTAGTAGTACTAATTCGGTGGATTGGTTTGCAACAACAAAATCTTGCATCTCGATCTCCACTCTTCTCAATCCTCTGCAATCCATTTTCAGCTCATCATAAGAGCTACAACTCATGTCCTCGAACACTTGCTGCAAATACTCCCGTCTAGAGCGCCCTCTACAGTTTCTACCCTCAACCATCCCTTCCACAATGTCGTGAAGAGGACCATCGTGGCACATGATGTGACCGATCTATCGGGCTCGCCTCTCTGAGATGGTTCTTACCAGGTGCCTACCTTCCTTGATTATGCTAAGAACCTCATTTTTTTAATTCATTAAATTAATTCGAAGAAGAATAAATTAATTCGTTGAAAGTTGCACATGAATGAAAATGACATTGCATGGCTTAATTTAATCGGCCGATGTTCTTTTAATGTTTCAAAGTACGTTATACAAACTTTTGCAATTAGATTAAGTAATGTTTGTACGTCGCAGGCTTGGAAGGTAAACGTGAACGTTAATCTCCTTTACGGGCACAACGTAAAATGTATACGTTTTTACGTTTTCCACGATCGAGAGTGACTATTTTAAGTTCCGTCACACATTAATTTTGAACTAAAATAAGCGTTTCGAGCTAAACACATCTACAGGAATCTTAAATTAGCTATTTAACATAATATTTAACACCCAAATTTTTTTTGTACAAAACAATGAACATATTCATCAAATATCATCTCCAATGACATTTCTTTCTTCAATATTGGAGAAAAAAACAGCTGACGTTAGGATTCAAACCGCAAAATTTGAAAATAAAGGAATATTTAAATATTCATAATTATTATATATAGACTGAAACATGTAATCATTTAAAATAAATGTGAATCAAAACTGATTTTATTTTTATTTTTTATTAAAATTAATATAAAATTATATATATTAATGTTTTCAAGAAATATGGGAGCTTGTATTATTGCATAACTCACCCAATCCCCATGTAATAAAATCTCTATTATTTTTACTATGATTATTATTATTATTATATGTTACTGATATGTTATGGAAATGGAAAGAACAAGGCGTCATGAACCAATATATTATATTTCTTTGCCACCATATGCCTATATTATTTTGTATGTGTTAAAGTAAACTTTATATATACGAGTATATGTCTTTAACTTAGTTGCGCTTGTCTTCCGATACAGTTTTCGATCAAAAGTTCTCATAGAGCTTTTCATTAGAAGAGCGAGCTTTTAATTCCGCATTCATACAACCCCATGCATTATTCAATTAAGTCAAAGTGTATCATACGAATGGCCCGGAAAAGCTCGTATGAGGTCGAGAAAGAAGAAAAATAAAAGTTATTAAATTATTTTGTGTTGATATAGACGGAGTTGTTCGCGAATTATATCTCTCTCCGGATTGCGAAACTTTCTGGAGGCATTAATTATTTATATCACATTTTCATGTTTGTTATTTACAGATTCAATTTCATCTCTTGCGCCTGAACTTGGTTTGATGAATAAATACAACATGGAAAAGGATTACTTAACTCAGCTAGTAAGAGAGAAGAAAATATATTTTATTTGACTTTTTAAAGATTAAATTTCATTTAAGAGCTCTCTTGGTGAAACCTTACCTGTCCCGTTCTGTTTTTGGAGACCCAGACCCGTTAATGAACATACGCACAAAACTATTTATTAGAGATTGGCTGAAGGCATTCCCGTAATTTCAGGTGCATCAGTTAAATGTCAAATAGACCTCAGTTTAAGGCTGCGAAGTTATTACACGAGTCTCAAATTGCCTTCTTTGTTATCACTTTTCTTACCACAAAATACGTAGGAATGGATAAGGAATGGTAAGGTTAGGAAATGGATTCTCCAGAATGAACAACAGCATGCTCAACAAACCATTAATGTAAGTGCAATACCAATAAAAATTTGATAAAATCACTGATTAAAAGGTTCATGGTTCAATTCTCTACTTCCTCTTTTTATTTTTCTTCTATTTATTTTTGAGAGAAATGCCATTTATCCTGATATTTTCTGTGACCTTGTATCGACATCAATTGTCCAAAGTATGGAAATGTTTAATTCATATTTTCAGTAATAATAGCTATTGATTTTTCATTTCCTTCGATCGATGATTTTTAGAGGAATTTCATTAAAACAAAAAAAATGTGGAATAATTAATACACATAATTTAATTTTTATTTCGACATTTGAACATTGAATTTAAAATAAAGTTAAAGATAAATAATTTATTTAATGAAATAATAATATAAAAGTGTTTAACTATCATTATTTTAAGCAAAAAATATGTTTTAATTGTCAATTATATCACATTTTATCTAGCACTTAGTTATTTTATTATATTATAATAATGACTTCAACAAACAGCTAATAAAAATCCAAGTATTCGTGATTATTTTATTTAGATGTTCAATAATAAACATAAGGAATTAAGCTTATTACGAGGCAATGGGATGTTATATTACCATTTTTTTCTTGATCTTACATATATTAAGTTACAAAACTCTATAATCTCCTTCAAATGGAAAAATTGTGATTAATAATTAAAATCTTATTCTTTCAGTTTAAGCAATAATGAATTTAAGCGTATTCTCTTTGTGACGCCGTAATTATAGTGACAGTCGACTTTCATCGCCGTTATTTCGAGATAATATCGCTTTCTACGAAATCTGTTTTTACATCAACATTTCAGGACGCTTCAAGATTTCAGGCGAAGAACCTCCCCTTTGTGTCACCGAGTCCTGAAGGATTCACGCGCCAGCCTGAAAATATTCCAGTTTCTTTTATTACTTCTGCTCCTTCCGCGGGATTTAATTTAATTTGGACGGGATGAAAAACAAAACAAGAGTCTTTCGCGGAATTTTTATACGAACCGATTTATATTATTATTCTATTCATAGCTGTAAGAAATTCTAGATCGGGATAACAATATATGCTTGCTGACAAAATGATTAAATAACAAAGCCACTTAAGTGCTTAAATATCCTTTTTCATGTCAGCTATTTATACTTTAATATATATTAAAAAACATTTTCTTGAAAAAAAATGCTTTCAACAATAAGAAAAAAATAGTATTGCTAATAATAGGCTTGCGTGGCGATGATTTGATGAACATGTTTTACTTACTTCTAGAACAAAATGTATAAATAACCATTCGAATGCCAGTTATTTTTATTTTATAAAAAAAAAAGATAATCGGTTGTCAGTTTTCAATCAATTGGCATTTATAATTTTGCAAACTGTAAGTAATTAATACCAAGAAAGGTTAATAAAAAATAATCGTTTGACAGTAGAAAAATAATTAATTGGCAGGAATTAATCAATGAATGGTAATAAATAAATGTTTAGATAGGGTTTCCATTTCATGGGTTACTAATTTAATAATTTAACATTATTTTTGACAATATTTAATATTTAACTGTCGTTTTAATTTGACCACATTCATACTGACACAGTAGATAGTGCCAATTTATTTAGTCTACTGCCTTTTAATTATACTTACTGCTGATTAATTTTACTTATTGCCAAAACCTTAAATTAGTTACTGAACAAAGTTACACAGGTAATTTTTAAAGAGTAGTGTGTAAGTATAAGTTTAAAAGACAGACATCCGCTTATAAAAAATAAGAAATAAACAAAAACGTGTTTTAAATAATAACAATAAAAGTGTCATTTTGTGTAAATAATTCAGTACCGGGACCGAAGAAAAGAAAACTGTAGTTCGTTTATTTTGCAATATTTCTTAAGCATGTCTCAGCCACGTTCAATTTTTATCGACTGTATTATGGAAGATTTGAAAAGAATGCTTTTTAATCTTTATTTTTTATATCGCAAAATATGGTACATGTAGGCTTTAATGTGAATATATATTTTCTAAAAATTTGCGGGTTTGTGTCCGATTTACTTCTTTCAGGGTCATTATGACGTAGATGAGCGTAAGGAGTGTACTTCTAAGTAAATATACTAGTAAATGGAGTTGGTTTGCTGGTAGTTTTACTTTAACTTAATACTTCAAACATATACGTAGTTTTAGGTGCTTTGCTTGTAAAATTATCTGTGTTTTTCAAATATAGGCTGCTTTATTATGCAGCTTTTACAGAAATATAAAAATATCTGTGTTTTATACTGAGAAGCTGTTCGTAGATGTTTCTTTCCTGAAAAATGATACTGAAACATTTACCAGGTCAAATTAGTTACAATAGTCTCAACTCAGCAACTAAACCCTTTAAGCTCCGGTCAATTATCGCCCTCAGGGCACCTTCCCTTCGGGGAAGAAATAAATCACTGGCAAACCGCGAAAACATATGTAAGCTGCTGAAACGTGAAACAAGATAGCGCACACTGCAAGGGTATTATGTAATAAGAGAAAACTAGGTTATATAACTAAGCAATCCTTCTATGAAAAGTTTGTAATTAACTATTTAAATACTTTCTTATTTATATAAAATTACTGGCGAACTTCATTGTTATTTTTTAATTAAAATATACTTACTTATCATATATTTCATAACACATATTTAATGTTGTTTTACTGTATACACCAATATATATATATATAATCGTGTCGGAAATAACAGGGTCAGATCCTGTCTACCCAGAAGTAGGCGATGTCGATGGCAATACTCCCGGCCATCATCAGGACTTCCTGGATGCAGTTACTCGGACACAGCGCACACTCCAGAAGGTGCGACAGGGTCTGCTGCACGCCGCAGTCAAATTCAGTCGGTCAACTGTAAAACTGCCAGGCATTCATTTGTGTCCTCGTCTTGCATACTCCGGTCTAAAGTCTGTTAAGGGACCTCCTTATATTCCACCCCTGTTTGTGTCCAGGGGCTAGGTCCTCTTTCGGGGCAATCCAAGTATTCCCTTCAGCTGCGCTTCGCTACCTGTTCAGCCGCAGGGTGCACTCAGGTATCACCTGTTTCGTTATCGACTATAGGGAACTTCTTCTTGATTTGAGCCATGTGGTTATCTTTTGATAACCAAACATAGGGTTCACCAATAAAAACTTATAGATGCTATTGAAATATTTTCATTAATTATTTCCATTGATGTGACATGATGAATGCAGAAACTAATCTGGGACAAGTATTCCAACTAAAACTTAATAATTTCTCAAAAAAAAATCGACTGGCGTATATAACTGGGATGGGCAGCATTTGCAAATCTTAAGTATGTTTTAAATGGGTAAATTGGCATGCAAGACGAGGACACAAATGAGGGCCTGGCAGTTTTACAGCGGACCGACTGAATGTGACTGCGGCGTGGAGCAGACCCTGTCACACCTCCTGGAGTGTGCGCTGTGCCCGAATAGCTGCACCCAGGAAGACCTGATGATGGCCAGAAGTAACGCCATCGACGTCGCCCACTTCTGGGCAGACAGGATCTGACCCTGTTGTTTCCGACACGATTATATATATGGGTAAATTCGACAGTGTCTTTAATCTAAGGCGTTTAAGCAATGCAGACTCCCAGTATTAACTTATGGCACAGAATTGTAGAATCAAACAGTAACTCTTACCAAAAAATTAAAAATCACCTAACGTGACACGCTTAGAATAAATTTTTAATATATAATCTGAAAAGAGACTATCCGAAGACAAACTCAAGTAGTGGATGCTTCCCAACGAATAGGCACACTCAAGTGGTAACGAGCAGAAGAGACTTTCAATAACATTCAATAACTTTACACACGCAATCATTACACATATTTACTACTTTCAGCGTTGGCCGAAAAATAGTTAATTAAGCGTCATCATGGAGGAATAAACCCATTACAAGTTCAATATTTTATGTATTAAAAAAAAATACTAAAAATTATATACTTACTCAATCTTAAAGTCTTACCCATAAAAAACGTCACCCAATGTGCCATGGAGAGATCCATTCTATGAGTGTCTCTTAAAGATAGAATCTGAAACAAGGATGTCCAAAGAAGAAGTCAAGTAAAGGCTACCCAACAAATACGCACACTCAAGTGGCAATGGGCAGGACATATCTGTCAAAGAGGTGACGGTCGATAGAGCAGAATAGTTTTGTGGGGCCCAAGAACTGGCAAACGAGTCGTTGGCCAACCCCCTGCAAGATAGACTGACGAAATTATATATATAATGAAAATGTCCTGGATGCGGGGGCAGATTATCGAAGAGGGTGGAGATTCATGCGGCATGTCTACGTTCAACAGTGGACGGACACAGACTTCTGATGATGATGAATCATCCCACATATTGAACATATGTTCAACACAATCTAAATCACACATAAAGAATTTTTTTAGCATCCACCTGGGAACATTTAAAGTATGGTTCACAACGATTTCCAAGGCAGGGACATGATGTTATAGATGCATATTGAGAGTATTTTTTATCAGTTTTTTTAATTGACGATTACACCTTCACTTCCAATCAACTAAATGTTCCAGAGTTGACTTTATTTACTTTATAAAGCAAATATAAATATTATTTCAAACCTTCTTACCAACGCATCCGTGTAATCATTAACATCATTAATTCCTGTAATTTTGAATGCTTAATCACGACGTTTAATTACGTAATGATTTGAATTCGTCAAAGCTTTGTATAATCACTGTTATGTAAATTAGGCTAAATAAATATAAATTTTGACTGCCTATGCAGTGTTAACGAATTACAAAATGAGATTCTAACGATCAAATCTACCATAATATTCAATTAATTACACAATTCGAATTTTCAAAGAAGCTTTATTTTTCTACTAATTTTATAATTTAAATTTATTTGACAAACACAACTTATTCATACTAAAATAATAAATTACAAATATAAATTATTATTTTTTTTACTTTAGCCGAAGGGTATAGCTCAATGCTCAAAGCGTTTGCTGTGAAAGCCAAAAGTCGTGGGTTCAATCCCCGACGGAGTTTAAAAAAAAAAAATTGATCAATTTCTAAGCTCTAAAATACTCCGGTTGGTGTAAATTCAATCCCTCAACCGTAAAATGCCAGTCATAGCCTATTAATTAAAATTGTTGGTAGACGAAAGTCGTCCTGTGAAGAACACCCATTCAAAGTAAATTATTGTAATAATTAAGGTTGATGCGTGAATCTCGTTCTGTAGACTGTGACGTTTGTGGATCAACACTCCACATGCAGCGCTTAATCATATGCGTGGTAAGCGTCACAGAACTTCACAGATGAGACTTCAGAATTACTATCACCATCTGTCAGTATTCTCCTGTATGTGTTTCTCACCCATAAGATGCCAGTCAAATACTATTCATTAAAATTGTTTGAAGACGAAATGTATCCAGTTTACTCTTGTAATACAAAAAGTATCAACTTCGGGCTGTAGTAGTTTTAGATCAATACTCTGCATTTTTCTTACCTTCTGGAGTGTGCGCTGTGTCCGAGTAGCTGCTTGATCCTGTTGTTTCTGTCACGATTATACATTTATATATAACACTCTACATGCAGCGCTTAAATTAAATTAATTGATGCGTGAATGTCAGGATGTAGTCTATCACGTTGGCGGATCAACACTCCACATGTAGCGCTTAACTATGTGTAACATTATAAGTGTCATAGAATCCACAGATGAGACTGCAGCATCACTATCATCATCTGTCGGAATTCTCCTGTATGTGTTTACACAAAAAAACCACACACGTAACATGGTAAGCATCTTATAATCAAAGGAGAGGAATCAGACTGTATAATCAAATCGTCTCGGATGTTCATATATTTCACGTAAGGGAGGCCTAATTCAGACATGAACTCCACGAGTTTCTTTGGAGGAATAATTTGTTGGAGTCGTATGTTTGATGAGCATTGGGACATTCTGCTGCTTGTCTTTATTACTTTGTTCTTACTACTTAATCATAAGTACCTATATTTGTATATTTAGTATTTTTTTATTTTATAATTAATTCTTATTGTCACTTAGAAACGAATTGAGTACTTCAAATTTGTAATGTTTGTACACATTTTTTAATCACTATCGCCGTCTGTCAGTATTCGCCTGTATTTTTTTAAAATAAAATAAAATATTTTATGACATTATATATACAGAGCCACTACATAAAAGAGACAACTTAATTTTCCAATACATAATATCAATGTGTTTCGTTCACTGTTATTGTATCAATATTTGTAACGTAAATTCTGGACGAGAATACAGCAGTGTTTACTCAAAATTGACTGTACAATATATAACACTACGAACCCAACATCACAGGTACGCATCCCTTGAGGCATCTCCACCAGTTATTTGTACGTAAATATTATTATCCTGGCAATAACAAAGGTCGGGGCAATCCTTTAAAGGCTTCGAACGATCGGAGGTAGGCTCGATGTTCTGAAATAAATGCCGAATACACCGAGATGTTATTCTTACTTCTTGTATTCGGCTTCTCCCCAGTGAGGTTCGCCATATAAAATTACTCGCGAGAATTGATAATGATATTCAATATCGGTGGGCTTCTGATATGTTTACGATACATTTATTATTGGCATGTTTTCATATTGTGGCTTTTGTAAACTAAATCATCAATCATGAAGAAGACCCCTGCAATTGCGGTCGAAATATTGGTTGAAGGAAGTTTGCCACACATGGCTGAACCCAAAAGCCACAATATCAAATCTGGCCGTGAAAACCTAAGAAGTTATTTTTGTGCAGGATACTTATTGAAAATTTATATATTTTTAGGTTGCTATTTTGTTTATGAAGGACATAAAAAACACTAAACTTACCACATATATTTTACCAAATTAATATTAATCCCTTCGGTCAAATGTTTTATGATATAACACTTATCTTAGCATTTTACGGTATTTTTTTTGAGGACTCCCGAATTTCATTGATTTCAAAAAAAAATCTAACGTTTTCTAGGCAAGGTTTAGAATTATGGCTTTAGGGCTGAGCCATGTTTGGTGAAGTTTTTATCTGCGATAATTCGACGCCAATAGTGATAAGACAAAACCTCCACCGCCAAAAATTACAACTACAATGGCAGCCAGATTATAATAAAATTTATTTATTCAGCCACTAGTGCGATAATCAAAATTTTACATTCAATAATTCTAAGCCCATACAGAAAAAATCAAAATTTAAATTAAACATAATAAAAAGAAAATATAAATCAATACGCGCAATGCTACACATCACTACCGACACGTCAAGCAGGGCCACCTTTCTCCAGAGCAACGCGACGCCGCCGTTCGGTGGGCCGCGGTACACTCCACTGTCCACCGCTGATGTTCCCGTGAAGCCGAACTCGTCATCAGTTCCGCCTAGGTAGTTGATATCGTGAAGCATAAGCCACGTATATAAGAGAGAAGTAGAAACTTACCACACACGGTCTAACCTAAAAGCAACATATATTTGATTTATCTTCGTATATATGTTCCATAGAATATATGTTACATATTGTAAATAAAAAATACCACCCATCAGTTGCCATTGTTGATGTACTATCTCAAGACATCACTGCCGCCTAAAATTAATCTGGGAACTTGTTTCCCAACTACAGGAACCTAGTGATTTTTAAGGAAGGCATTGTCTTCTCAGTATTGTTCTGTATTCCTATTCTTCCGTTTCTCTAGGTGGAATTTTCATCTAGAGAAACAGAGCTCACGTATAGATTTTAATTATTTGTAATCCAAGGTGACATTTCCATATAATAGAGATCGTTTGGAGAGACCACGTCACGAACAAGGAGGCTCTCAGCATAATCAAGGAGGATAGGCACCTAATAAGAACCATATCAGAGAGGCGAGCCCGATGGATCGGTCACATCATGCGCCACGATGGTCTTCTTCACGACATTATGGAGGGGATTAGTTGAGGGTGGAAACTGTCTTCTTCGTAGTATCAATCCGGTGGATTGGTTTGCAGCAACAGAATCTTGCATCTCGATCTTCATTCCTCTCGGTCCTCCGCAACCCTTTTCAGCTCAGCATAAGCGCTACAATTCATGTCCTCGAATACTTGCTGTAAATACTTCCGTCTAGGGCGCCCTCTACAGTTTCTACACTCAACCATCCCCTCCACAATATCGTGAAGAAGACCATCGTGTCGCATGATGTGACCAATCCATCGGGCTCGCCTCTCTGAGATGGTTCTTATTAGGTGCCTATCTTCCTTGATTATACTGAGAACCTCATTGTTCGTGACGTGGTCTCTCCAGAAAATTCCCAGAATTCTTCTGTACGACCACATCTCAAAGGCCTCTAGTCTTTTTTTATCACTTTCAGATAAGCACCATGTCTCACAGCCGTACATTAAGATGCTCCAAACAAGTGTTTTGGCAAGTTGCTTGCGGAGCCCTAAAGTAATATTCTTTGACTCAAGAATTTTGGCTTTTTTATTGAAAGCTAGCCTTGCTTGATGTGTTCGACTGTTGACTCTTTTTGTTCTGCCATCCCAGGTGATCGTACTTCCAAGGTATACAAATTCTTTTGCATCTTTTAGGGGTACTCCTAGCATTGATATGTTAATTTTCTGCTGCTCATTGCGGCTTACTCTCATGACTTTGGTTATTGTGCTGTTTATCTTCATATTGTAGTTGGAATTAAATATGTTTTCCATGGATGTCAGCGCTTCAGTGAGTTCATCTTCAGTTTCAGTAATCAGAGCAATGTCGTCAGCAAACCTGAAACTGTAGAGCGCGGAAATATTTGCAGCAAGTGTTCGAGGACATGACTTGTAGCGCTTATGCTGAGCTGAAGAGGGTTGCGGAAGACCGAGTGGAATGGAGATCGAGGTGCAAGATTCTATTGCTGCAAACCAATCCACAAGATTGAATACTACAAAGAAGAGATCGTCGTGGTAAATATCATTAGTTAATGTTCGGGAGCAGCGCGTACGCAGTCCCGACTACCAAAAATTACGCGCCCGAGTTATCCGCATTAGGGATAATCGCAAGGGTCAGCCCAACCGTAGTGCAATGGAAGAGCCTCGCCCTGGAGGAACCGCCTTGATGATCACGGTATCCTCTACGCCAGGTAAGTATGCCGAGAAACGATTTCAGCCAGGCCTTTATACTCCATGCAGCGGCGTTGCAAGTGCGAGTTGCGCGTACGGTGGCGCCATCTAGCGGCAAAATTTTAAAACACTTCGAGGTATTCATAGGACTTAGTATGACAGACTGAAACATTGTTTTTTTTTTCATACAAAGAAATTCAGGCAAAGCGGGATTTTATTTTAGCAATTATATAATCTGAATTTTGTAAAAATATTGTAAAAAGTCAATCGTTTTATATTTAAGCAACTGATATAAATTATTTTCTTTCTTCGTAGTATCAATCCGATGGATTGGTTTGCAGCAACATAAACTTGCATCTCGATCTCCACTCCTCTCGATCCTCTGCAGTCCTCTTCAGCTCAGCATAAGAGCTACAACTCATGTCCTCGAACGCTTGCTGCAAATACTCCCGTCTAGGGCGCCCTACAGTTTCTTCCCGTCAACCATCCCTTCCACAATGTCGTCAAGAAGACCATCGTGGCGCATGATGTGACCGATTCATCGGGCTCGCCTCTCTGAGATGGTTCTTACTAGGTGCCTATCATCCTTGATTATCTTGAGAATCTCATTGTTCGTGATGTGGTCTCTACAGGAAATTCCGAAATTATGTTATAGGCCTGCTAATCACACTACACTGTTATAAGAAAGGTTCGGAGTAAGTAAAATAGATGCTCAAATACGATGACAGTAAAATTGGTCCATTTTTTGGTGATAACTTTTTCACATTACCTTCGTTCTGAATGATACTAGTTGACATCAGCATGATATGCCCTTGCTGACTGGTACCGAAAACCTCGATACACAATCTCTTGCCTCTTATTTCTGTTCATTTGTCATACATTTATGTACCCGTCAATTGGTTTGCAGCAAAAAAATCTTGCATCTCAATCTCCACTCTTCTCGATCCTCTGCAATCCTCTTTAGTTCAACATAAGCGCTACAACTTATGTCCTCGAACACTTGCTGCAAATACTACCGTCTAGGGCGCCCTCTGAAGTTTCTACCCTCAATCATTTCTTCACAATGTTGTGAAGAAGGCCATCGTGGCGCATGATGTGCCCGATCCATCGGTCTCGCCTTTCTGAGATGGTTTTTATTAGGTGTCTATTTTCCTTGATTATGCCGAGTGATGTTCGTGACGTGGTCTATCCAGAAAATTCCGAGAATTCGTCTGTATGACCACATCTCAAAGGCGTCTTTTTTATCACTTTTAGATAAGCTGCACCCAGGAAGACCTGATGATGGCCAGGAGTAACGCCATCGACGTCGCCCACTTGTGGGCAAACAGGATCTGACCCTGTTGCTTCCGACACGATTATATTTATATTAAAAAACTTATTTTAGGAAAGGCAAGATGCCATTATCATGCAACACCATTGTCTTTGAAATATACTAAATGCATTTAATTTTTAATCAATTATTAAAAAATGAATCAAAAGCAATTTTATATTTCTGATAAATCCAATGATTTCGAATGAAAAAGGTCATCTCCGCGAGCATAAATCTCAATAAAATTATTTTACACTTGAAAATGAACGGACTAAGGGTTTTGGGCAATAAATATCTTTTCAGTTAATTTTCTAAAATTATAAAACGTAATCAGGGCCAAAGTGCACATTAGCTGCATGTGCAACGGCGCTAATGCGGATTTATTTCGTCACACTCGCACACTCGCTTAATTAATCTCATAATCCCGGGATCCCGGCATCCCGAGAGCGCCACAGAGCCGGATTAACAACATCAAAAACTTTAAAACTTTGTATGACCTATTGGTAATATTTTTGTCAATATATTTACACCAATATAAAAAAAGACACTCTACTCATTTTAAGGTATGAAACTCATTTACTTAAGATAAAAGTAAATTCATTTTTTTTTAAATTAACCCTTCCTTTACTGTGCTAAGAACATCCGAAAACTCGGATGATATATAAATTTTCTACACCATATGACTGTCATTTAAATAGCGAAAAAATGTAAATATTCTTAAATATTGCTTTGATAGACTATGGTTGAAGATTAAATGTATTTATTGTGTAATGTATGTATCTCAAAAAGAAGAAAAACATGGCAATTAGCAATTCAGTGCGCATGTTGACACGCGCGCAGCCGAATTCATACTGACAACAGTCGTAAAGCCGAGCATGTGTCCGCTTCGAACAAGTTTGTTTCATCTGCGCAGGCGTTCGCGCAGATGCATGACACGTGTGTTTGATTCTATCCTCGATTATTCCATTAATTAATTGTTACCATCGCTAAAAAATAAAAATAAATATTTTAACTCAGTGGCGGCAATTTATAATAATCATATATATTTAATTTATGAAACGGAATGATTTTTCTTTTGTACCAAAGAAGGTGAGTTGGATATCATGGCAGCCAAGGTTTTTGGTATCGCTCTGTGGTATCGCCCAGCTCTTGGGTGATACACCTACATCCACTCTCATTGATACGGCTGGCGCCCTTGTAGACTCCTTACTCACAAAGGACGACCCAGTTTCAGACGACGATCACGCGTTGCAGGTTAGGCGTGTATCGGCACTTCCTCTTGACACGCCCTCGTGCACGCCCCCTTCAGAGAGCGAAATCAACATAATAATCTCGTCCCTTGACCCTGGCAAAGCACCAGGACCAGATCGTATTGATAATCGTATTGCCAAATGGTCTGGCTCATGGCCAAGCCAGAGATCACAAACCTTCTTTCTTTATGCATCCAAACAGGAACCTTCTCCGACTGTTGGAAGGTGGGCCTTCTGACAGTCATTCCGAAATCCGGAGACAAACCCCGCACCGACCCTAAAGCATATCGTCTAATCACTCTTCTGCCAGTCCTCGGCAAAATCCTGGAGCGTATTATCGTTAGTAAACTAGAATCACATCTAGCCACTTCAAATATGCCAATCTCCAAGAGACAGTTCGGCTTCCGACCGGGAGTCTCAACGGAAGATGCTATTCTCACGACAATCAAGACAACAACTGACTCCAAGTGCACTTACGTTCTGGGTGTTCTTCTGGACATCTCAGGTGCTTTCGACAACGCGTGGTGGCCAATGGTCTTGGCTAAGCTTCGCCTTCGACAGATTCCCGGTAACCTATACGCATTGTTACAGAGCTATTTCCAAAACCGTAAAATTTTCGCTGACGCTGGAAGCGTTCGTATATCACGTAACGTCTCTAGAGGGTGTCCTCAGGGTTCCGTTCTTGGCCCAATACTTTGGAACATTCTTTTTGATGACATCCTCAGCTTCCCGCTGCCTCCCGGATGTGGTGTTGTAGCATACGCTGACGATGCACTCCTAACAGTAGAAGCTCATAGTCGATCTTCACTGGAGCGCTCAACCACAGAAGCTCTAAACCAAATCTCATCCTGGGGCCAACGAAACAAACTATGTTTTGCGCCACATAAAACAGAAGCTATTCTTTTAAAGGGAAAATTATCTCCACTAGGTCCACCAGCTATTTACTTCCAAGGTGCTAAAGTAAAAATTTCTACAGAAGTTACATACCTTGGCGTAATCATGGATGGTAAAAGAAGTTTCGCTGCTCACGCTCGCCATGTTGTAGATAAGGCACGGAAGGCTTTCTTCTGTATCTCTCGCCTTACGGGATATTCATGGGGACTCAAATTTCGATCCCTTAAAACAGTGTATGATGCGATCTTTCTCAGCACGGTGACATATGCGGCGCGGTGCTGGGTTGAGCGCACTCGATTACTCTTCATTAGACGCATTCTCTTGAGCGGTCAAAGAACCCCACTTCTCTCACTTACTAAAGCCTATCGATCCTCTGCCACCGAGTCATTGATTATCCTTGCGGGAGTGCTGCCGTTGGATCTGCAAGTGCAGGTGAGCGCCGCTATGTCGTTGCTTAGACGTGGCTTCTCTGCGGAGGTCGGGGGCACTTGTCTTAATCCTCCGCAGGGTAAGATCACGAAAGAAACCGAAAAAGAAGTAAGACTGGCGGCGCTCGCAGCATGGCAGAGCAGATGGTCGACATCGCTCAAGGGTAGACACACATATTCCTTCTTTCCTTCTGTCCTCGATAGAATGGAGATGCCGTGGCTTATTCCAAACCACTGGACTAGTCAATTCATGACTGGGCACGGCAATTTTAAGGCTAAACTCTTCAAGTTTAGCCTCGTTGATAGTCCAAACTGCCCATGCGGCAGCCCCTTGCAGGACGCTGAACACGTTCTGTGGCATTGTCCAATATTAGATTTAGCGAGGCAAAGGCTCCTTAGCGTAATCCAACAGAAGTCTGGACCAGTTGGATATATCGATCTCATATCTACGGAGCCCAACTACCATGCATTTTCTGTATTCGCGGCGACCTTCGGCGAAGAAGTCTAAAAGTCCAAATTTTAACGTCTGAACTACTAACTTTTACACCCATGTGTGGTGTTGCTCACCAAAACCAGTTACTTGTATAACGAGAATGTACTCTGAAAACAATGCCTTGGTAAGTGCTCCCAAGGAGCGCAGGTACAAGGCGACCGGCCCGGGGGACTAAGGACACCAAAAAAAAAAAAAAAGCATTTTTTTTTTAACAATTCAGCTGCTCTTATTATGAAGTGGTTACAAAAAGATAAATGAAATACTGGTAAGACGAAAGAAAATTCACATTTGATATAATTTTTAAGAAATATGTCTGCTTTTTGGAATTTGGTATTTGTTTTTTTGGGAACATTCCCACATAAATTTTTGTAAACGACGTTATACATGTTTTCTTTAGTTAACATAAGTTTTCTTTTTCCTAACAGTGTTGTACATTGTTGTTTCTTACTTGTTAAACTTTATTTATACACGATACGATCCAAAATTACTATGTTAAAGAAATGGTATTACTGTAATAACTCAATACGTAAAGTTATAATATAAAAAGGTGTTTTTTAAGTGGAATAACAAAAATTAAAAGAAAATTGATTTGTTTTAGTAAAAAAACACAAATACCATAACAGTTTTTGAGCACAACAGCTGCCATTTCGTCATTCAGAGAGGCGAGCCCGATCGATCGGTCACATCATGCGCCACGATGGTCTTCTTCACGACATTGTGGAAGGGGTGGTTGAGGGTATAAGCTGTAGAGGGCACCCTAGACGGGATTTGCAGCATGTGTTTGAGGACATGAGTTGTAGCTCTTATGCTGAACTGAAGAGGACTGCAGAGGATCGAAAGGAGTGGAAATCCAGATGCAAGATTTTGGTGCTGCAAACCAATCCACCGGATTAATATTACTACGAAGAAGAATGTAGTTCGTTATTAAATAAATATACTTTTACTAGTACATTTTACTTATTTGTTAAGAATGAAAAAATAATGAAATTCTTAATAATTCAGTAAAGTTTTTTTTTAATTTTTCACATCTATGAAATCCAACTGAAATAATCGGTTAGTCATTATAAAAATAAAGACAACTCAGAATTTTTTATTTTTTATTCAAGTACTTATTTCAGTTCTGTACAATTGCAGTGTTTCTTTAAAGGTATCGCAGCGCCCTCGTACTTGTTACTTAAGTATGCAGCTTCTGTGAAATATTGCATTAATTTAAAATGATGGAGATTTCATGCGATAAAACTGTCAGTTTCAAAAAATATCTCGTTCATATAAGCGCATAAAGATATTTCATACAATATGATGAATCGTGACAATGCATAATAAATTGGGGTATAAGATTATACGAATGCATCATCAATGCATTTAATAGTGCTGGAATTAACACGTAAGGACTTAGGAAAAATATAAAAAATCATTTATTTTTACAATGTTTTCAGCATTCACTTTACGATCCATTGTAAGTAATAAATATGTATCGCGTTGGGTATGTTTACTGCAGTTTCAACTAACTCGTTGTCTTCCACGACCCATTACTGTCAAGAAATAATTGAGCTGCAAAATACTTTCATAAGTGGTCGAACACATTTATGTAGAAGAGGGGGTAGGGGGTGTCGTTTGGTGAAAACCCTCCATGTCCCGTCCTGTTTTTGGACACCCAGATAGGGATCCGTTACTGGACGCACGCAATAAGCTACATGTTAGAGAGTGGCTGAAGGCCTTCCCGTGAATCTGTGTGCATCAGTTATATGTCAAATAGACCTCAGTCTAAGGTTGCGAGGTTAGTATACTACAGCGAGTCTCGAATTGCCTTCTTCTGTAAAACGTTACTGACCACGAAATACGTGGGAATGGATAAGGAAATGGTGAGGTTGGGAAATGGATTCAGCAGAGTCTATCGGGTAATGATAAGAGAGGGAGACAGATAGTGGAGAAGAAGACGTGTTTGGTAAATTGTTTTGATCTAATGTTTTGACCACCATTCCGAGGGTCTTCTTCAGGATTCTTGAAATGTGTATTTTCGACTGTGAAGAAGACCCCTGCAATGGCGGTCGAAATATTAGATCGAAAAAATTTGCGACACACGGCTAAAGGCAAAAGTCACATTAACAAATCTGGCCGAAAAAACCTAAGAAGTTATCATTATATTTGCTTACAAAATATATTGTTTAATACCGAAAAGTTCTTCGGATTAATTTTCAAATTAAATAAGGTAATTTTGGTTTCAAAAGTTACTCAGTAAATTTCAACCTAAATGGGGTCGGTGTTGTAATAAAATTTGCGCTAAACGCAGCTGTAATACGAGACTAAAAGTCCTTTTAATTTTCAGAGTAGTTGTCATACCCAAGTGGTCGGGTCCCCCTAGAACAGAGAAATGCATGTTATTTCGAGTCGCTGAGTCACATACATAGT
Source organism: Glossosoma conforme (assembly GCA_022606575.1). Classification (NCBI taxonomy): domain Eukaryota; kingdom Metazoa; phylum Arthropoda; class Insecta; order Trichoptera; family Glossosomatidae; genus Glossosoma; species Glossosoma conforme. The sequence goes on along the minus strand of JAGTXR010000058.1, from coordinate 415,909 downwards.
GAGGGTTGTGTGATAGGGCTTTCCCCATTATTTCTCTCCACTTAGATGTTACGAGGGGCGATATGATAATTTTAAATTTAATATAATTTTATGGCCGATGCCTAATGGAACGGAAGCAGGGAAAGAAATCGTGCATGAAATATTTTCTTGTGATTGTGTTTAACTTTATAATATAAGTTGACTAGCGTACTGCAGTGAATTGCTATTTATAATTATTTTAATAATATTTTAGTCATCCCTACACGCAAAACTTTTCCGAATAAATTTGAGCTTTTTTTGAATATATTGTCAAACAATGACAATTTTATTCATTATCATCATAAGCATGTCTGTTCCCTAACTAGAGGATATGGCTGTCATGAATTGCCACCACAAAGCCAGCCCCACTTCTTAAAAATTCATCTTTAGATTACTAATTATGCAAAGCTGTGTTCATTATTTATGCGAATTAATAAATTGCAACCCCTTTTCAGGGCTAGAGGGAGACCTAACCAGATTACTCCATCCCTTGCCAATAATGCACTTAACTCAGATCGGATTATCAATTCCGTACGACGGTAAAAAAGCTTTTAAAAACCTTTGTTACTCCGAATCCAACTCCCCGGTTCAATATTTTTTTCATTGAGTTAGCGTGATTATGATTTTATATTTGTATTCATTACTGTGAGCGTTGTTCAAGATGAATTATCGCCCGTTTTTAAATCGAATTAAAATTTAATAAAAACCCACTCACTGCGAGCCGAATATATCATTTTTAAATTAATATATAGCTAACGTACGAGTTTATGAATAATTGAATCATTGTTTTAATCACTCTTTTGAACAAATAACCCATTCAGAGTTTGTTATAACTAGTTTTTTTTTTACCAAATTAAACTATTCACAACTATATTGGTAAATATTTGGCCGAATAGATTTTTGTCCAAAGGCATATTTTTGAAAATGGATTTCTAAGTGAATTAATTGTTTGATTGCGTAAAAATATAAAATGAATTAATTAGAAAAAAGGCATTCTATTTGATTCATTTAAATAATTGATTGAAATAATACATCATCACATTTAAAATGATCATAAAATGTTGTTAAAAAATAAATATACCATAAATAAAAACAATACAAAATGTTCTCACGTTCAAATGAGTAACGAAAACATTTTATTTCAATTTATATTAAATAAACTATTTTAAAATAGTCTACAAATATAATTAACCTTTTTAGAATAATTTGTTAATTAATTGTACCTGTATATTTGCCTGAAATTATGAAAAAACACTCTTCTCCTGAATGAATATATTTATCTTCTTTTTTTTTGTATCAGCGACGTCAAATTATTTCTGTCAACATCGATAGCGCGTGTGTTGCCTAGCATTATGTCTTAAGATGTGCAGCTTGTTGGGCACATGGAGCAGGATCAAAGGTGTGAGGTGGTCTGCAGGGCTCCACAGTCGCACAATATTGTTTCTCCCTGTCGAAGCATTCCCCACCGCTCGAGGTTATCATTTTTCGGATCGTAATCTGTTTAGGGATTTCCAGGTCCGCCAGTCAAGATTCTTGCCAGTTGGCAGGCCTTCCATAAGAGTAATCAAATCCTCTGATGCGAATTGTTGCCAGAGCTGGAGCATCTCATTTTGAGGGCCGGATGTGAGAGGTTGTGTGGATCTCAGAAAACTGCGACAAAAAAACAAAATATGTACCTATAAAAACGTATCTCTTACGCTTTCATATTTTGTAACATACTTTTGGATGTCTTCCTCTATGCACCATAATAATATATATATAATAATAGTAATTTATTTTTACCTCTTTCTCTTTCTCTTTTTAATCGGTAATTCCGGTCAATAAATCGAATTTTCCTAGAATATGTCCATTACTTTCATAATGACCCAATCGACCAAATTTGATTTTGGTGAAATGACCGCTTGGCCAAATATCCAATCCTTCTTTTAAGTTGGTTATGATTTTTTTTTTGATGATTGTTTTTGCCATCATTTTTTGCAGATATATTGAAAGCTTTAAATTTTGTAATTCTTTCTTTATATATGTACTATTTCGTGTAATTAATCTTCGAAACGCACTTTTTTCGGTCCTTTCAGGAATTTTCAGGTGAGTCGCTTGGTATGTGGCGTTCGAACCGTGAAAAATCGTCTTCGATACATTTCGGCTTCCAATATCAAGGCACATCTTATCGGATTCGCGCACTGAGTTTGGGTTGTCATTATTCAGAAGGCGTCGGTAACGCCATCCATCGTTCGCCGTTTAACAGATTCCGTAAAGGGCGCACGAGAAAACGGGTGAAGAGTAACGGCCCTAGGTAACGGGGCGTTAATATCAACAGGCCACTTGTTCCTGTAGGCCTTCGGTTAGATTCGTGAATCAGCACAATTTTATGTAATCAATTCATTAGTTAAATATTTCATGAGAAGGGTTGTATGGTTTCCAGATATATATGGTTCATTATGTACAAACTTACAATAGAGTATTATGTAAAGGTTTCGGCCTTTCATTACAATGTATAAAGCTTAGCTGTTCTATCAAGTTAACAGGATGTAAATATGTTTTATATAAAGTAAAATAAAAGAATATAACTGAAACTAATTAATTTAAAAAAAAGCATTTCAAATGCTTACAAAATCAGTTCACATAAACTAATACTTATATTTTGTTATTATGAAGTTCTTCTGGCCTTTCAAATTATGGTGCATATAAAGTATCAAAATTGCCCTATTAAAATTATGCAAACCGATTTTGTAATAGTTTTTTGTCAATATATGAATATATTTTTAACATCATACTCCTTTAGAAGGTTGTTATACAGTCGCGTGAGGGCATGATGAGGAGCACGTTAGCAAAACAAAGACTTTCAGAAGCACATTGATATATATTTACGATAAAACTTTACAAATTTATGGCTCGACCTTGTCTCAGTATTAGGCCAAGCAACAATACAATTTGCTCTCGCCAAGAGGGCGGGTCACGACTGGCTCCACGCGCCCGTCGGCGCTGAGACTCTCACCTAGCATATAACTACCCACCCGTGAGTGGACTTGTCCAAGCTGCCAATATGGCAACACATAAGTGTATTAAAATCGAACAGAAATAAGAAACGAAAGTTTGTATATCGAGGTTTTCTGTACCAGTCAGCAAGGGCTATATCATACTGATGTCACTATGTAAATTGAATGTTATTTCTTTATTGTTCTTTTTATACTTAGAAAGTAAATTTTGCATATCTTTAATAAATATAAATGATTTCTAACTTAATACTTAAAAAAAAAATAGTGGATCTTTTTACGAGCAAGTCTAATTTTATCAGCTTCCCAAAAATTAACTAATTTTTCAGCTTAAGTTGGCTATGTACATCAAACTATGTACTCTGGATTTAACATAAACAGTTGATAATACAAGGTTGCATTGCTAGTCACTTCCATGAATGTCTATAGATCCCTAAAAGCTCAAGTATGAATGTCTCATTACTTGGTACGTGAGGATATGTCAGGGTGTTTTTGTTCAAAGTGAAGTCACCTAAATGAGAAGTGCTTTCCATCGAGGCTGTCTCGTATGTAAAGCTAGAACCTTTCTCATCAAGCACAATTGACCTAGGGAGCTTTCATCTCTCCTTAGTCTCTCCTTTCCTTTAGATATGATGTATGGCTACGTGCACCTTGCATTATACTGGGGCTTGCATAGAAAAATCTCATAATATATTTATTTAGTGATATTTTTTTACTATTATATGAATATTGAAAGCAACAAAAAAACATTATTGTACTACATTTTTGACTTCTTCATAATTTGCTACTGTATATTAACGACATTCTCGCGCAGAAGCTGAATATATAATATGAAAATAACTTTGAATAAACTTCTTAATAATTTAAGAACTTTTACATATGTACATTTAAAGTAAACTTAATTTTATATGATATTTATGGGTTGAGTCGCTATTAGAGACAAATGGTGAAGTCCTTGGGAGCGACAGGCTAATCGTTCAATTTTCTTTTAAAATCACATTAATAAATCACAAAAATTAGCCTAAGATAAAACTCCCTCTCAAGGTATTAAAACATCTGCTCTTCAGGTTGTAGGGAACCATGTATGTTCCCAAATGGACCTTCAGGTGAAGATATGGTCTAGAACGAGTAATGGAATGTTTCATCTGACAGAAATAACAAGTAGCGCTTCGTGGTGACAATATATTGCAGATAGGCAACAAATATAGGAAGCATCTAAATATATCATATTTACTTCATCAATAAATTGTAGAAAAAATAAATGGCATCCGTGAGAATTTGAACCACGAACTTTGCACTGTGGTTATTTGTTTACACAGACTGACCGATCGGCTAGTTAGCAACGATAATCGAACCAAAAAGTTATGACGTATATTTTTTTTTTTTTTTTATTAAATCAAATATAATAGGATACATTTAAGATTTTTTTGATAGTATTACATTCATTTTTTTTTTTTTTTGGAAATTCGCTTTCCACGCCACTTAAAGGTAGATCTTGTGTGTGGCGTGGGATTCATATTATTAATACTTATCAATTTAAGATCACAATTGTTACAAACCGTGTGTATTAAGATTCATTCAAGTATATTTTCTATAAGCTTCATATTTTTGGCATTTTTCATCAATAAATTAATTGATACTGCTAATTGAAAGATGCAGAAAAAATATTTTCTTTACACGAACAAATTTATTTACGCCTACTTGTGTCATGATATAAATCCAGAAACTTTCAAGTGACGTTAATAAACATTATATAAGTTAAATGCCAGTCATTTAATTAATTGCTTTAATATATGACTTTATAAACCCCACGTCATTACGAGAGACGCGGCCATTTTGTGCTGGCGTGTTAATTATAATTCTGGTGCGTCATTCCCATTTCATACAAAAATCTACTTACTAAAGTGGTTCTTAACCGGTGCTCTGCAAAGCACCTAAGCATGAAAAAACACATTGAAGTACTCACCTGTCACTGAGACCCAGATCACTGAGAGCGGTGGCTTGCAGAAAGAGTTCGCATTACGTTTCACTATTTTTATGGCGTTTTTTTATTCCATGCGAAATAAACGGGACTCGCCGCTATTATACTGTGTTGATTAGACGAGCTAAGACGAATCGTTGTTGGAGTTAAGATCCACTAGAGTAGAGTTATTATGAGTTATAATTAAATCTTCTTCATCAGAACATAGCGAAACATCGTCTAATTTGATCACTGATGTCGTTCGATAGGCACTTTAGGATATTTAGTCTCCCAAGAAGGTCGAAGGAAGATGTTTTGTTATAGTCTATTGTTGTCGGTTGTACCAAAGTGTGAATCACTGTTACAACGTCAACGATTTTTGAAGTTTGCGTGTTTGTTAGAACTAAAGTTTCCGTTGTTGAACCCACGACAGGACGACGAGACTCGTTTTTGTTTGTGTAACAGTTAATGTTTGTGTTAAAGTAACGAATCTAGTTTTCATGACAGTGGATGCTGGTTCTGGTAAAATTGTTGTATATGTGACTACTGTGACGCTTTCTTAAGGCTTTATGAATACAACATCGTCTGATTGCTTGATTTCGTTGCCAGCATGGTGTATAGGTTTAACTGTAATATCTTCAATAACTGATTTAGAAGACGTTTGTATGGGCACTGTAAGCACAAGCATCTTTAAGAGTTTCTTTGCTTCCTCATAATGATTTATCGTCGTTCCTATTTTGAGTGATTCTGCAGGTTTAACGACATTTCCCGTGTAGAAGCTTTCAGAGCTTTGAATGATTGAGGGTCCATGAACGACGGAAGGCGCTCTTATAATATTTAGAAGGCATCACAGAAGACGGGCTTTGCTACACCATCGTCGGATAGATTCCAATGCTTTGCACCATCGAATCATCTGGTACTCTATCAAACAAAGTGCAACCGTAGAATGTATAGAGCCAGTATTATCCTTATCTTCTTTTTATGCGTATGTGAATCTTAGCATCTCACAAATACAATTGTGTGATAAATTTGAAAAAAAGTTGACTGCAAATAATAGTGTTTCTTAGATTTGTTTGATTTTGTTATAAAAAACGAGGTAAGAGGGCGAATACAACCTGTAAAGTACAATCAAAACAATTTGCCGTCTATACAGCGCCAGTATCGTCTCGATTATCTATTACGGCGGTGAATCTTGGAATCGTTCACCAAAATCCAATGCAGCCGTAGAATGAAATTTGAGAGTTGATACTTGCGTAGAATACAAAGTATGATGATTCGAGTTTTTGTGGAATGACGAGATGAGAAAGCGCAAAAAGCAGCACCCCTTAATACTACAGTCGGGATGTTATAAATTGAACGTGGTTGGAACATACTCCACAAAGCTTTCTTATGGTAGTTGGTGGTAACCATACGCCCCAGTTAGGGAAGTGGGCATGGTGATAATAATGATGATATACGGGCAGATGTAATACAGTTAGTAAAAAAATGTGTGATTTGTTTGTTACAATTTTTGAGATGATTTGATAACAAGCCCCACGTTACAAAAACTCACGCTATTTGGTTCTAAGAAGCCGCTCTTCGCAAATTAAAACTAACTAAAAACGAAGCATAGTAAATAAATTTAAAATTGTTTGCTTGGATACGGTAATATTAATTTAATTCTTAAAATAGTTCACAGTAAAATGTTTTAGGTGGATTTTTTAAAAACGTTTCTTTAATACTATAATATATTATAGATAAATAATATCATTAAAATGCTTGCTTTTATTTTGTATGTACGTTTCAATTTGTGAATTTTCAATGAAGTTACCAAATTACTTATATATTTTAAGACAAATATATATATCTCTAACATATTATGCTTGACGTATGTCCATTAAACTGAATTCAAATGACTTGATCTTGATATCATAAATGTTCTGTAATAACGAAAATGTTAACGACGCCTGCGCTAGAGTGTCGTTTTGGGATGACGATTATTTAAAGGACAAAAGGGATCATTAGTCTTAATTACTCCTATGGACCATGCTCGGCCAAACGAAGGGGAACCCTCAGACCTATTCGGTTACCAAAAGACTCTCTAACAGGTCTAACAATACAGGTGGTGTGGTTTACTAAAAGAGGTTCTGCCCTCTGCTGAAGTATGGAACCTCGTTTCGAAAACGCTCAATACAATTTTGCCCTTGAGTGATGTTTGCTAAGACACTATACACTTAAGCGAAGAACTATATTCGATACGTTTCACAATTTTTGTAAGATATACGATTTCATGCGTATTTCATATTAAAGAACTACTATATTTCATTAAATTCTGTGTAAGAATTACTAATATTAATCACATGGTTCAATAGCATCAATTGTTTTGTTTTCTATATTTTTGTAATTAACTGTGCCATCCAATTCAAAAATAAAACACAAATATTTCTTACCTTGTTTTATGTATTTCAATATATATAATCGTGTCGGAAGCAACAGGGTCAGATCCTGTCTGCCCAGAAGTGGGTGACGTCGATGGTGTTACTTCTGGCCATCATCAGGTCTTCCTGGGTGCAGCTATTCGGGCACAGCGCACACTCCAGAAGGTGTGACAGAGTCTGCTCCACGCCGCAGTCACATTCAGTCGGTCCGCTGTAAAACTGCCAGGCCCTCATTTGTGTCCTCGTCTTGCATACTCCGGTCCGAAGTCTGTTAGGGGACCTCCATATATTCCACCCTTGGTCATGTCCAGGGGCTAGGTCCTCTTTCGGGGCAATCCAAGTATTCCCCTCAGTTGCGTTTCTCCACATGTTCAGCCGCAGGGTGGCCTTAGGTATCTCCAGTTCCGTTGTCGACTGTAGGAAACTTCTTCTTGATTTGAGCCGTGTAGTTATCTTTTGGTACCCAAACATAGGGTGGAGTGCGTCGTGGGTTGCTTTGGTGAGTTCCTTCTTGGTAGTAACTTCTCTAACTTCTTAAAATGCTTAATGTATTTCAATGTATTACATTAAGCATTTTTAAATCGCTTGCTGAATAACCGAAGATTTTTCATTAATGAAAGCTTCACCAGTTCCCAACGTGTATGCTTAAATACAAAATGTCTTTTATTTTTATCTCTTTAATAAAAATGTATTTATTTTTGGCTGGCAAAAACAATTAATTACATCATATAATGTTACACTTTTGTCTAAGTGTAACATTATATGAATATAATAACCAGCTCAGAAAGGCAAACCCGATAAATCGGTCACATCATGCGCCACGATGGTCTTCTTCACGACATTGTGGAAGGAATGGTTGAGTGTAGAAACTTCAGAGGGCGCCCTAGACGGGAGTATTTGCAGCAAGTGTTTGAGGGCATGAGTTGTAACTCTTATACTGAACTAAAGAGGGTCGAGAAGAGTGGAGATCGAGATGCAAGATTTTGTTGCCACAGTATTTATACTACGAACAAGACGTAAGGGGTTAAAACAAAAATATATATTTATAAATAAATACAATCATTAAAATATTGATTATTAAAGATGTAGAAACTTAAATAATATTGTAACAATGCTGGTATAGAAAATTAATTTAAAACAAAGAAAATGTTAATACATCTAGGGTATTAATGCAAGGGGTAGAATGATATATAAAATGAAAAAGGTCATCTGGGAATCCAGGCTCTTATAAAATTAACAGCTTTTAAATCATGGTCTTTTTATACGAGCTATTAGCTATGGGATCGAGCATGTGAAACACAAAAAAAATAATAATTAAAAAAACTTTTTTTATGTAAGCTCATGCAGGAGAGCACACCCGTTCAAGACCAGTGCACTCTACGACGCTCAGCCAGGGAGGCTGGACGCTGTATACGGGAAACGTGTGCTGTGTTCGTGTTTGTGTGGGTTGGGGAGATTTCAAGTGCATATTTATCTGTTTCTTAAGGAGATCCAGATTGTAGGAAGGAGATAACATATACGCTGGAAGAGCATTCCATAGCTTACTAGTGGCATTAAGGAAGAAACTTAAGAAACTTTCAGTTGTTGGTCGACATATATTAACCGTGTATGGATGTTCAGCAAGTGTAAGACGAGTTTGTTGGTTGTGTGTGGGTACAGGAGAAATAAGTTCTTTAAGTTCCGAAGAGCAGCGACCGTGGTAATAACGGTAGAAAAGACTAAGGGAACCAATCTTACGCCTGTGTTCCATTAATTGCAGGTTAGACGTAAGAATCTTATTGTTTATCAAACGAATTGCTATTATTTGAACTGAGAAATTAAATTAACAAGGTATTTTGGGGCTCCAATCCAAAGGTATAAATCATTCGTGAAAATACTCAGGAATGAAGCTAATTTTTCATGTAAAGTATATGTGATCCTCGTTGTTATGATATGATAGAGAATTTTGTATGTATTTTTATGAAAAGTTCTTATACTTGTAGCACAGAGTATTGCTCCGTGCTAACTCTGTTATAACAAACACGTACTCAACAATCACAATATTCGACTCACAACACCTCGAAAGATCCTTGCTCACGAACGCTTTCAGTAGTCTCACCAGATTTTCAGCGCGTCTGTGAGCTTTTGTAACTCGAATTTAATGAAAGCTCGCGATAATGGCGGCACTTGTCAATGTTGACAAATTGGTACCCTTGACTGTGCTAGCTAACAAAGTGCTTCCGTTTCAGGAAGCTTCAGTTCACCGCAGACCGGCACGTGACCCAACCACGTGTACAAAATATCTCAAGCCACTACCTACAAATATTACTAAATTAAAAGTTATTATTAGAATGTTTTAATTCTAAAATATAATATCAGATTTTCTTGAAAATTATGATCAACAAGTTACCCAAGAATATTCTTTGGATACTATAACTGCACTTTTTCGAGTCTCCAGGCTCTTACTCTGAAGGTCATAGAGAACCATGTTTGTTTCTAGTTTAACCTTCGGGTGTTGAAACGTCGTGGAAATAGGATTACAAATGGCAGAGTTAAATGACAAATAAATTAATTATTCCTTAAAAATGCATACTGTAAGATACATTTTAAATATTAAGCTTGTAGCCACCACAAGTATTTAATACGATAAACATATTTTATTCTGTGTGTTTTTAATATTTATACATCTTCTAATATTTTATCGACCACTGAAATATATACCAATATTCAACAACTGATAGATACATATATTGACAATACTTTATATAATGATAAATACAGTCCAGAAAAAGTGGAATTTATAAACAATAAATATTACATACGTGATAATTTTTTACCAGCGGAGCAAAAAGCTGAGCGGCCAGCGACAGGTAATGAAGTAAACATGGGTGCAAAGGTTCGCGGTTCGAAACGCAGCGTGTACTCTATTGATAAAAATCTACTGATTAGAACGTCAAAACTTCTCATAAAGCATTCAGCCATCGTCAAAATTACAATCATCATACAATTGAAAAATATATTCTCGTACATATTGTTGAATGAAAAACCAGATTGAATATTGTTAGTACAAGAGGTGTGAGTCTGAAAGGGTAGCACCTCCCACTCTGCCTCCTGAGAAGGAGTTTGGGAGTGAGGAAGAACGGACAGTATTGAGAGTGTCACTTCAAAGTAAGGGATCGATAGACTGTGAAAGAACCTACTGTTTTACTATGAACAAAATTTGTGAACAAAGTTTATTTGTTTTTGATGTTTAACGACTTCATAAATAGATAAAACTTTTACTAGATTCCAAATAATCATAAATTTTATGGTTAACTTATAGAATTTACGAATTTTTGTTGAAATGGTTCAATTAATTGGGATCCAATATCAGCGAATAGCCTATTGTTAACTACCAGATCCCTGTAACACATCCTGGATTGTGAGCTTTGTCCGAGTAGCTGCACCCAGGTAGACCTGATGATGGCCGGGAGTAAAGCCATCGACATCGCCCACTTCTGGACAGACAGGATCTGACCTTGTTGTTGACCGACTCGATTATATATATTCATTATATTTGTCAGATGTGTATACTATAGATCTGGACTTACCCTTCCACACCTGCATCACACCGGAGAGAAGTTTAGTCTCCTCGATGATACGCTCATTCAGATCAATGATCTTTCAGGATTCTGAAAACCGAGGCTTGACAAAATGTTGATATCGGTTGGTGAAGATTAGCGGTAACCACAATTTAGTTTAATTCTAACGCTTTAATTTTCAAATAAATATATATATCATTTCACTCTCGTACACAAACAACACATAATATTTGCTAACAAGAAGCCCATTTTTTATGTAAACAAACACATAAGAATACCGACAGATGGTGATAGTTATTCCGAAATCTCATCTTTGTAATGTAAACTTATCTATGACGTTTACCGTGCTATATATGGCTGAACGCTGCATGTGCAGTTTTAATCCACCAACGTCATAGACTGCAGCCTGACATTCACACATCATCCTTATTATTACAGGAATTTACTATGAATGGGTGGTCTTCACGAGACGACTTTCATTTACAACAAATTTAAATTATTAGGCAAACGACTAGCGTTTTACGGGTGAGTGATCAAATTCACACCAACCGGGGGTATTTAATAGTTCAGATATTTTTTTTAATCTCCGTCGGGGATCGAACCCACGACCTTCGGCTTGCCAAGCAAACGTTTTAACTCATGAGTTATACCCACAGGCGATGTTTTTATGACCCACAAATAAAATGCTCTATTGCTTACAGTTATTAATTAAAACAAAACACAATTACAATTATTAATCAACATGTACTTTGTTAATATTTACCAGCCAAGATTTCATTAAAAAATTTACTTTAAATAAAAAATTTAATCTTGTAGTACAAACATGTTATTGAGCATCATGCAATTGATGAGAGAAATGAGACTTGCATATACAGGTAAGATGGGATTTACTATGAATTTGTATATATTGTTTAATATTTTTAAGAATCGTTATGAGTCTATTGAGAATTTAGTTAATTGTACATATATTATTCTCCAGAAAAATAAAATATAAAAAATGCCTTGGAATAAACTCCACTGTAACCTACATTGTACATTAATCATAAATGAAGGATGCATTGATTGCAATCTTAGTTGATGTTTCCCCTATAAATGCATTGTACGAATGAGGTTCAGTGCTTTTTACAATTCATTATGCATGCATGCATTATCCATAATTCCATACTTAACGTCGATCGTATGCAATCTAGCAATAATTACAATTGTATATACAGAAACAAAAACAAGAGAATCCCGTTGGACGACGATGATAATATTTTTCGGTAGTTAGAATCGAGAAATTTACGTATTTTAAATTTGATACGCATTTTTTAAAGAAGGCGCTTGTTGTAAGTTGTATGTTTATCTATTATATTAAATCAATTATTTATGAAAATAAATATGACGTTCGAAATGTTTTTTCTTTGTGTGTATCAGTTTTTGAATATGAGTTTATTTATATTTTTTACTATATCCACGCAATATTTGGAGCATAAAGACACAAAAATTTCATTTTATAAGTTCTGTGAGCTCAGGCTATAGTAGAACATATATGGTTACCGGGAGCCTCCAGGGAAAGAGCCCGTGAACTTGCATATATTGCGGCTTTTTTACCAGATAAATATTTTAGTGGATTTTTTTAATTTATATTAGATTATTATTTTATTATTTCAATATTCTAATCTACTTTTATAGATCATTTATCATCATCATAGCCGACTCGGCTGATTGGTATGAATACCTGGGCATAGTTGGTTTCCAGGGTCCGCGGTTCGCATCCCGCTTCTGCCGTTATTTTTGTGTTTGGATTGACGCGTTGAAAAAAGAATTTTTGTATAGTATATGTATATTTAATTAATAAATATTTGTGTGTTCAAAAATCAGGGTTTTTGAAGGAGATCAGTTGATTAACCCGACGCTGATGAGTCCTGGAAATTCTTTTATTGTCCTTAAGAGGTGGTTCTTTTTGGTGGAGATTTGATAAAATCATTTAAAAAAAATCAAGATTGATCGATGAAGGCATTTAAATTACAAACAAACGCTTTACCACTAGACTATGCCACTTGGCACATCTGTAGTAGTTTATGAGATGAAAATATTGAAACATATTCGAAGACATTATTATAATAATAATCACATAGGCTTAACAGCAAAGAATTTTTATTCATTGTTTGAATCTGTGAGATGATTGAGCGCACAAGACTACCATAATATAGTCGGAGAAAAATGAAGGTGGTCATTACTAGTACACGTACTTTAGATGCCACAGGAGAGCGCCAACTGCAGTTAAGGTTTCGAATATGGAAAGCCAACGATATAGTCATATATAAATTAGTAGATGAGTTGGATTTAAGCTATGGATTCTCGTACGAAAGTCGGTCGTATTTACCCCTTATTATATTTCCCATTACACCTTGATATTGCCCCCTTGCAGTGTTCTACGGGGCCGCGTTATAACACGAACGATAAAACAACAGTAATATCCATCACCACAGCGCCTTTCTTTTGAATAATACTTTTCCGATATCGAATACAAAGTTATGAACACTCGTTCGGCCCTGGAAAAATACAACGTATACGACATTTATATTCAAGTATACCTTTCAGATATGGAATGGAAATTAAAATAAAACCAATTACTTTGAGATTCATTTTCAATATTGTAAATTGTAATAATTTTTACTTGGTTTTATATGAATAACTTTAAGAATTGCTTATTCATATACTTGAAGACTGCGGTTTCGGTTTCAATTTCAATTTCTTCAGCTATTCACATTTTTCAATGAACCGATAGATTTAATCTGATTAACAATTTATCAGGTATCACTGAGAAATTTAGGAAAGCGATGAATGAGTCTAAATACTAATATGTGATTAAATAGTTCTTAATGCCTTTCTTTCTGATCCAATGTTGTCTCTTCTACGTAAATTTATAGATAGGTTTATAGGGAAAATATTAATACTTGTACATAATTAAAATTGATGTTATCATAATTAATAAAAACACCAATACCAACAAGCACCATTCATAAATATTTTGTATCAATAATGCAATACGTGATGATTGAACAACTCAGTGAGCAGAGTAAGAGGTCGTAGGCCAACGCCGTTTATTTTTCTCCGACTTATTGATAAGACAAATTTGACTTAAGCTGATGTTCACAATATATCAGATATAAATAAAAGAATTTTTAGAATTTATTCCACAATATTTTTTTTGACGACATGTTTTAGCCAAGTCGAGACTTGAAAATGGCCACTCGACCTTTGATATTATGAAATTCCACCAAGAAATGTCGATCGAAAAAATCTAAATAATTTACCATATATTTGTTGACACTCATATGAATTTTTATTATTCTTTATCTTTGGGTAATAACTGCTGTAAGATTCTATAATATCTAAAGATAAAAGTTAATACTTGCAGAATGCACAAGATATTTTTACTTGAAACATGGACTTAAGATTTACTATTGCTGCCCATTCTGTTTGTATACGCATGTTTTATGTACGAGTTATCATTTAGTAAACGTAAAATATATGCATTTTCATTATCATGTTTCTTTTCGAAGCTGTCTCTTTGGTACTCGACACTCTTCCGATCACTTACCCGCCAAAGGGTTGGAGTGGATTTGGGTTTTTCCGGGTTCCCGAAATGAGGAAATATATATCAAGTCCTGTAGGACGAACGCGTCATTCCAGTGGACCTCTAGAGTGGACCGTCTGATTAAGAGACCCTTCCGTTATTGATCTCCGACCTTGTGAGCCTCGAAGAAAAAAATAAAAGCCAAAAAATAAACCTTTCGAAAAAAATGCTTATTTTAGATTCGTTTTTGTCACATATAATCTATATCGAAAACTCTTGATGCTAAACAATTTTGGTGCATAGGCATCCATAGTGTGAGAATAAATACGGCAAACCTATGTTTATATTTTTATGCTTACGCATACAAGAGAATACTGTCAGATTTTGATAGTGATGCAAAAAAAACAACCCGTGAATGCAATTATAATCTCTTTCAGGGCTTTTTTCTTTTGAGCACTTCTGCGCAGTGGCCACAATTGTTCAGAAGGGACTCCCACTGGACTTATCAGTTGCTAACTGATCATAATCTGAATGAGCGCATCATCAAGGAGACTTAACTGTCCTCTGGTATGATGCGAGTGTGAGGCGGGCAGAGTCCAATGATGCATAAATCTTAACATGGTATCTATTTTATAATCTTATATATCTTATCTTGCATGTGAAATATTGATCTGCCAACGTCATAGACTGCAGTTCAGCATTCATAAATAATATTTTTTGTACAGATATTCACTATGAATGGGTGGTATTCACGGGACGAATTTCATCTACCATTCATTTTAATAATAAGGAAAAGCGAAGGGTCCTAACTTTCCTTAAAACTGTGGTAAATTCCTTTCAAATAAATATGTTTCATTAATTATGTACGTTGATATGTTAATAATTAACATCGCATTTCTACTAAAATACATGGTCCAAATTTGACTTTCATGTATTAGATTGCAGGTTTGTAGCCCCATCAAATAAAAATATTTACGTTTATGATGATATCAGCATGATAGAGCCATTGAAGACTGGTGCAGAAAACCTTGATATATAATCATTCGCCCCTTATTTTTGTTCGCTCATCAGACATGCATGTGTCGCCATATTGGTATTTTGACAAGTCCGGTTGCGGGTGTGACGTCAGTTGTATGATTGTCTGTAATTGGTGCGCCATTAATTCTGTAGATCGCCACTTGCGGCGCTGGGCTTTCGCCCACTCCGAGCGCCTAGTGGCCGTTAGTTGTCCCCCGACCGCGACGAGTGTCGTATTGTGGCTGGCCCGATTATATTCCACCCGAGCCGGAAGTTTGTCAAGTTTAATGTTTAAATACATGTGCTTCTGAAAAGTGTGGGTTTTTCATCTGCTTCTCATCCTGCCACCACGCGATTCAATAAAGATCTTAGAGACGAGGATGTCAGTGACTAAATAATATTGATATTCAATTAATTTTCATTCAAACACTTAAAATAAAGTGAGATGACCAATGCGATTATTTTCCTGTAATGTTGACGTAGTAGATTGAACGCAAGTAGTACCCTCAAGTAAGATAAGTAGTGAATGACCCTTTTTCCTGGTACCTTTCCCAGGCAGTCGATATTCCTTCCTTTACTTCTACCGTTTTACGTTTGCCACTCCATTGGATTTTTATGATGGTCCGTTGACTTGCCGCCAACACGTTTTTGACGAAAATAATTAATTAAAATTTATTTTATTCGAATCCTCTTTTTATTTAACAACTTTATCAGTTGTCATCGTCAACTATGTCAACTATGGACTCCTTTGTTTTGTCGATTATATTTGAAGATC
This sequence comes from Glossosoma conforme, assembly GCA_022606575.1. Classification (NCBI taxonomy): domain Eukaryota; kingdom Metazoa; phylum Arthropoda; class Insecta; order Trichoptera; family Glossosomatidae; genus Glossosoma; species Glossosoma conforme. The sequence continues at coordinate 399,604 of JAGTXR010000058.1, read as the reverse complement.
TCAATAACTTAAATAACAGTGAGACGATTTGTTTCAATTGAGTCAGCTCTTTAACATATATATTTAAGGGCTCGGGAGGAGGTGCTAACTAATCTATCTCCTTAAAAACTCCGATAAACAAATTACTCGAAATAAGCCCTAGATATTACAGAAGGATTCTTGTATCAATGGACCCCAAGTCACAAGATTCTGGAGATCATTCAATATGAATTTCAGTTTTTTTTTCTCAAACATGGGTGGTTATATTTCAGTGTTAATAATTTTTGCCATTTTAATGCACTGTATAGGCCTATATTGAAGAAGGTATTTCACGTAAAATCACTGAAGTAAAGCAACAATGGATTCGGTCCAAAACTGAAATGGGTTACCACGTGTTGTTAATTTTGTCAAGTCGCCCCATGAAATCAATTGGTCGAAGCTTTGCAAGTATCGGGTTAATCAACAGATATCCTTACAAATATGATTGGAAATTTTCCCAAAATATGCTTTGGATCCTACAGATACTCAAGCCCCGGACTTATGCTCTAGAGCAGGGGTCGTCAACCTTTTTATACCTAGCGCCCACTTTTGCCTATTTTTCATGGTACAATTTCCCTAACGCCCACCAACCTCGCTATATTTCAATTCAGTATTTGGGTGGAAAAATTTTAGAATTTATGTAGGATATTTGACCAACGCCCATGCCTACCACGGAAGCCCGTATCGCCCACTATCAGGCGGTACGGACCAGGTCGACGACTCGTGCTCCAGAGGTTATCAGGAACCATGTATTTCTAAATAAGCTTGTGGTTGTAGATATATCTTGAAACAAGAAATCATCGAGTATAGAAAATACATGGAATTAATGAAAAAAGTTTGTTCAATAGTTTGATTAAATTTTTAATCAAATAAAATTGTTGTGCCCGTTTGATCCACTTTTAATACTTGTGGCCCACCACAAAATCTGAGTTTATGTAACTATATTCGGCATTAATTCGATTGTAAGCTGACCTTTGTATAAATTATGTTCTGTGGCCAACTTTACCGCTAATTTGGAATTAATGCCCTCTGGGACGACGCGGATTTGTGCGCGATCGACAACACTTCGATAATGTTCAGAATTATATTTATTTTTCCCCTAAATTGTTATATGATTATTGAATATAAAAACTGTCAGCAAAAAAAAACAAACAGGTAATCCGATTTTTTTTATTGAAATATATTTTCTTCCATATTCGCCATGTTCTCAAATATCCAATCAAGAGTAGCTATTTACAGGTTCTTCTTCTTCTTCTATTTATTCTTCGTCTTCTTCTTCTTCTTCGTCTTCTTCGTCTTCTTCTTCTTCTTTAGCCTCGGCATTTCCCATCATCTGGGTTCGGCTCTCTTTGAACACATTTGCCATGTCTGTCTGTCCTGCGTTATATTCTCGGTCAAACCCAGAGTTGACAGATCCTTGTTTACAGTTGCAGTCCAGGTTGCCTGTGGTCTTCCAGATCTTCTTCTGAGCGTGGGTATGTTGAGGGCTTTCTTCACCATGTGGTCCTCATCTCTCCGTGTCACATGCTTAAACCATCTTAGGCGGTTTTCCCTAAGTAGTTAAGTAGCTATTTACAGCACCATCAAATATTAATGGTAAACACAAATAAATAAAAAATGATTGTTTTTACTGTTATAAAGTTGATATACGTTATTTTAACATACTCGTAAAATACAGCATAAAAATGTATATTATAAAGAGTAAGTGACAATTTTACCGACTAATAACTACTACTTGTTTATAAACGATAACTCCTTCATAAACTATATATCAGTATAATACGGCAGTCACTTTTTGTTGGCAAAATACACACCATCTTGACTTCAATTTAGTGAAAAAAAGAACAGTTCATTTAATTAAGTAATGGCACACTTAAGTCTTACCAAAACTCTTGAAACATAGGCGTAAAGTTGATTCACTTAGTATATTCTTCAATTATTGAAAAAACCATTGCTAATCTGAATGTATAGATTTTTTTGGCACCCATATTCAACTGAATTTAGCCCCCTAAAAGTACTGGAGGACTCTGCGAAATGCCTTAAGGTCACAGGTCCGATGAAAGGAAAATCCTGATCTATTTCCTTCTCGTGGTGGGGGGTGAGCGACATCAGTCGGCCAATATAGACAGGGACCGAATGTTGGCCGGAATAAGCTAACTAACCTCATCAGGTCAAGCTGGTTAGGGCACTCTACTAAGGTAGTAAATGCCCTCCTAAGGCGGATGAACCTCTATGGTCAACGGCATTAGGATGTGGAAATAAAGGGAAAATACCACATTAAAGACATCCCATGTACCAGCAAAAAAAAAAAAAATGATTGCATCTCAAGTAAAATTTTCCGGAGATAAAATAGTCCCCAATCGGATCTCCGGGTGGGGACTGCTCGAGACAAAACAACCAAGACAAAAAAGGAAAACCTTCAGCCAACAAGATGCCACCTGGAATGTTCGAACATTGCTGCAGAACAGCAAACTAGATAACCTAAAATTAGAAATGCAGAAAATGAAACTGAACATTCTAGGGATAGCAGAAATGAGATGGCCAAATTGCGGAGACTTTTGGAGTGGAGAATATAGGATAATACACACAGGATGTATTGAAAACAAACCTGGCCAAGGCGGAGTAGGTATTGCACTGTACAAGGAATGGGGAAAGCGTGTGAAGGGATATGTGCAATATAATGGAAGAATTATTTTAGTCAAACTTGAAACAAAACCTGTTGATACTGTGCTACTCAAGTATACATGCCCACCTCAAGCCACGATGACCAGGAAGTGGAAGACGTGTACACGATACTAGACAAACTACTGATAGATGTTAAGGCTGGAGAAAACCTGATAATATTAGGAGATTGGAACGCTGTATTGGGAGAAGGACGGGAGGGAACATGTGTTGGACCTTTCGGGCTAGGTAAAAGAAATATGAGAGGTGACCGACTGACAGAATTCTGTGCCAAACATAAGCTTATAGTCGCAAACACCTGCTTTGAACACCATCCAAGGCAAAGATACACATGGAAGGCTCCAGGAGACCGACTCAGACTTCAGATCGACTATATAATTGTAAGAGAGCGATTTAAGAATCAAATTAAAGATTGCAGAAGCTACTCCAGCCCAGATATCGACAGTGACCATAATATAGTTATTGCTAAAAGTTCTCTGAAACTAAAAAAAATAAAATATAAAAGTAACTATAAATGGAACACTAAAGCTTTAAAAAACAAAGATGTCAAAGAAGAATGCAACACAAGATTGCGCCACAAAAAATTTGACAAATGTTAATGAAATATGGGAGGAAATAAAAAAAAAAAAAAATTAAAGATGTAGCAGAAGAAGTCATTGGCAAAAGATAAGCCTAAGGCAAGGAAAGAATGGATAACAGAGGAAATCGTTAACATGATAGAAAAAAGGAGACTACTCAAAAAATAACCCCAATGACAAGGCCCAGAGTGAATATAGAGCACTGAGAAACAGAATAAACAGAGAGTCACGAATCGCTAAGGAAGCATTCTTACAGAGAAAATGCAAAGAAATCAATGACAACATGAAAAAAAGGAAATATTGAAACTGCATACGTCAGTAAAGGATTTCTTTGGCATGAAAAATTGGAAAAGGCAAAGCGATAGAAGCAGAGAACGGGAAAATACTGTATGAGGATACACAAATAGGGAGAGATGGAAACAGTACCTGGAAACACTATACAACGGAAGTAATGATACCAGCTTTGAGAGTGTGATAGAAAACGAAACTGATGTGGACGCCGATGATTTGGGAGACCCAATTATCCGAGAGGAATTTGACTTCGCATTAAAAAAGCTCAAAGATGGAAAAACACCAGGGATTGATGACCACCAGCTGAACTAATAAAGTCGGCAGGAACCGGAACTCTAGATGCTCTGTTCACAATGACTCAGATGATTTATAATACAGGAATAGCGCCAGAAGACTTCAAAAGGAATTGTAACTCTGCCAAAGAAGCCCGGAACAACAAAATGTGAACAACACCGAACACTCAGTATTCTATCCCATGCATCCAAAATACTGACCAACATAATCCTACATAGAATTGAACCAAAAATAGAAAATAGTCTCACTAGCGATCAATTTGGATTCAGAAAGAATGGGAACCAGAGAAGCAATCTTATCCCTGCGTATGATCTTGGTAAAGTAGACCAAGATACATAGCCCAAAAAGCATTTGAAAAGTGAAAAAATTGGTGGAGTCAAATACAAAGAACGAAGACTCATATTTTCACTTTACAAAGAAGAAGCTGCCATAATATCACTTGGAAATGTCCAAAAGGCGTCAAGGGGTGAGACAAGGATGCTCTCTGTCGCCTGTACTCTTCGTATACATACAAAAATGCAATTAATAACATCAGGGAAAAAATGGGCCATTTCGGGCTGTAGTCTTGCTGACTGAAGATGAACTCACTGAAGCATATTTAATTCCAACTACAATATGAAGATAAACAGCTTCATGAGGCATAAGCACCAATTAACATATCAATGCTAGCATTCAAAAGATGCAAAAGAATTTGTATTTCACAAATGAGACAAAAGAATTTCTAACAGTCAATACATCAAGCAAGGCTAGCTCTTGAGTCAAAGAATAGGGCTCCGCAAGCAACTTGCCTTAATGTACGGCTGTATGGTGCTTATCTGAAAGTGATAAAAGACTAGAGGCCTTTGAGATTAACAAAAAAAGTCACATCATGCGCCACGATGGTCTTCTTCACGATATTTTTGTCACTAACCGTCTTTGCATGAATTGTAGCGCTTATGCTGAGCTGAAAAGGGTTGCGGAGGACCGAAGGAAGATAGATCCATGTTGCTGTTGATACTACGAAGAAGATTCAACTGATGGTTATCACTCGTACTTGCTTACTGACGTTCATACATTGTTAAAGTAAAAAAAGACAAATTTCTGAAAAAACTTCACCGATACAAAATAATAATAATAGTATGGCATAACAATCTTCATTTGCCGGTGGGTCTAGTTCAATGGTCAAACCGTTTCCTTTGCAAATCAAAGGTCTTAGGTTCAATCCCCTACGAAGATTTAAAAAATAGGATCTGTAATCGATTGCTGAGCTCTCCAATACTCCCGGTTGGTGAGAATTTGATCCCTCACCCGTAATAATCCGGTCATAGCCCATTAATGAAAATTGGTGGCAGACGAAAGTCGTCCCGTGAAGATCACCAATTCATGGTATATTTCTGTAACAATAAGGATGATGCGTGAATTTCGGGCTGTAGTCTATGACGTTGAAAGATCAACACTCTACATGCAGCGCTTAGGCATAAGCACCATGGTGAGCGTCATAGAATTTCACAAATGAGACTTCAGAATTTCTATCACCATCTGTCAGTATTCTCCTGTATGTGTTAACAAAAAAAGCAATTTATTTAATACGAATACAAGCATCACAATTTTTTTGTCACTAACCGTCTTTGCTTAGCGTCATAGATCCATCTGGTTTTATTCAACCGTGGTATTCTGTATGCGATTACATTAAATACAAGTTAAAATTAAAAAAATTGTTAAAAAAATATTCGCTTATAAATTAAAGTAAGGCATACATACTACTTTAGTACTCGTACAAATCACATGATTTTTTTATGTATACAAAAATCAACATTGTACATTGCATACTTCAAAAAATAAATATTCGTTAAATCAAATGTTTGAAAACAAACACTTCACGCTTAACATTTAAACTTTTACCCATTGTTCAACATAGCATAAATGTTAAATACACACACGTGGCCAAAATGTGGCTTAACCGAGCTTTCGAATTCTGCGAACGAATTTTTCAAATTTATGTTCACAATATGAGGCCAATGACAGTAGCAATTTGTAAGTACGGAGTAAAATATTGGTTGGGTTATCGCATTTTTTTTGCGTACGGTTGGTTGTGTGACGTTTTCATTAATCTAAATGGTCTCGGCTATTAAATAGTTGGGCTAGAGATCCCATATCCTTCAAAATTTGATATAAATTTACTTATTGAATATATCTCGGATACTACAGCTTTTGTATGATCCAGTGTCTTTGATACGTACATACAAATTCATAACTGTCATCTATAATATTTTTTTGCCGTGATTATCTTGGTGGCGCTGCATGTCACAGTGTTCCGGCAGTCGTCAGTTAACTCTCGTCCAGCCGGTGAACTATCATGTAGCAGTCGGACGAGGTAATTAAGTCATTATTTAAAATAAATGCGAACTGTGCCTAAAAAACAAGTTATTTTGCTTTGTAATCTGCTCTTTCATACTTCCTCCACGCGGTCACGTGACGAACCTACGACTTGTCGCCTTTTTTTAAAGACGGGGGAAGATCACACCTAAAAAGTCAACTAAAAAAGATGTATTATTTAATGTATCCTCCCAGTATTAGCTTATGGCATGTCTTACCCATAAAAATCACGCAACTTTGTTTGGAGAGATCCATGCGCCAAGTGTCTTGAAGATATATAATAGAAGAAGAACTCAGGTAGTGAAAGCTACCGAATAAGCCTACTTAAATGGCAATGGACAGGACATATCTGATAAAGAGACGATGCTAGATGGAGAAAAAAAGTGTTCCCTAAGATAATTCATATTTGTAATGACATCAACATGATGTAATCCTTGCTTACTGTTACCGAAAACCTTGATATAGGATCTTTCATCTCTTTATTTAGGGTCGCTTGTCGTGAGTTTAGGTGCGCCGTGCTGACGGTTCCGCTAACGTGTATGTTATTTAAGACTACCAACGCTCGTGGCGCTATCGGAAGCCGGGACGCCGTGGATATCGCAGTCGGTCCCCACCCTCTAGCGAGACAAGGTCAGCGTTGCAGCCAGCAGTATGTTTCCACTTGGCCGAAAGTTTGTAATGTTTTTAACGTAAATATAATGTGTGCTTCTAAAAGATTGTTTGTCTGCTGACCTGCTCCTCATCCAGCCCTTACGTTACGTAATAACTCTAACAACTAAGATGTTAGTAATTTGACACACACGGCTCTACACAAAGGCCGATTGTATTAGTTAGCTGTTATTTGGTCGTCACAATTCCTTGCTTTTTAATTACGTCAATAACATGCGAGTGGCGCACAAGAACTGGCAAACGTAGCTTTGATCGACAACCTGCAAGGTGGACTAATGACATCAAAATAATAGCGGTAGTAGACCAGATGCTGTATGCCTACGTTCAACAGTAGGCAAACTCAGGCTGCTAATGATGATTATGATGAGTAATTTCGTAGGTATTTACGTTCAAATTAGGTTTCATGGCTTTTGAGTTGATCAGTGAGTGGCAAAATTTTCCTTACAACGCAACATCAACGTGCTGCGCATAGCTTGTAGTTAACTAAGGTCCACTGTACATTGCTGAAAAATAACCCAAGTATAAATAGATTTACGCAGAAAAGTTTACTCGGCCACTGAAGCTTTCAGGCCCGCACTACTGCGGCCCGCGAAACTTTCGCACTTTGCGAAAAACCCATTTTTCAAATTTATAATAATATTTGCAAAAAAGTTTCTAACCCGCCGCTGAAACTCTCCCGCCTATTATTATGGGTAATTTATTTTTCAGCTGAATTATGGGCTTCAGTTATTGTGTTTACCGTAAGCGTCAATTTTGTTTACTAAATAACTCACATTTCAAAATAAAATTCAACTTTTAAATTAGAAGAAAATTTTATATATTTCTTGGCTTTGTGAAAGAGGCATTCTCAAGTTAATAAAATAATTATTTCTTTAAAAAAATAAGCTATCGTAAATTAAAAAAATTATATATTTAATATTTCAAAGTTTGAAATTCCATCGAGATTTATAGATTGATAAAATCGAATACATTCAATTGGTAATACACATAACACACGTACTTAAGAGACAAAATTTGATTATGTTCGATTTTATAAAATGTACATAGTAACATTCTCCTCTTTAAGTTTGTAATCGAATTGCGTGGTGGCAGGAAGCAGGAGCAGATCACAAAGCAAAATAACTTGTTTTTGTAGCACAATTCGCATTTATTTTGAATAAAGACATGAATTCCTTATCTTACCTTACATGCCGTTGCGCCTGGCCGGACGAGAGTTGGCTGGCAACTGAGGGCGCTCGTAATGGGCTGTCGCCCAGCGACGTAGGTGGCGGCTTACAGAATCAATGGCGCACCAATTACAGCAGCCATATGCATACTAACGTCACACCCGTGACAAAAATGCCAATATGGCGACACAAACGTGTACGACAAGCGAACAGAAATAAGAGACGAAAGATTGTATTTCGAGGTTTTTGGTAGCAGTCAGCAAGGGCTATATCATGCTGAAATCAATTGAAATTAAATGCACAAAATAATGTGAAAATGATTAGAAACTCTGATGAATGTTACTATTTTATGAAATTTATGCCTTTCGAAAGTGATAGTTTTTTTTACTGATTTTTTGGGGGGTGGAGGGAGTAGAAATATTTGTCATAACTGTAATAATTTATTAATTATACACATATATTAGTTTACATAATAAAGCATCTAATTTATACATACATGTATGTACAGGGTAGTCCCAAAAAAACTCTTTGACGTTTCAATAAAACCGTGAGTGATGAAAGGAGTATAAATATTTAAAGTAATTGGAATCTTGAAAACATCCATGCATGGACATATAGAAAACGGTATTAAAAAAAAAGTAATCGGAAAATTTCAAGGTTTTAATAATTAATTATATTTAATTATTGATCACTATTTTTTATTGAATGTTTAGAAGTTTTATTTTCAGTCTACAAAATAGATAACTAGTCAAAATTAATATAATATTTCTTTGAATTTGATATCTCCTCTTTGAATTTGATATCAATTTACTGGATGACAGGATGCGGGATCAGGTTCACAATGCAAATAACTTGTTTTCGTCTCACAATTCATGTTTATTTCTCAAGCACTTGCTTTTTCGCACCCGTTATGGCGAACGCCATTAGGCGTAAGCTACAACGGTCGCGAGCGAGCTCCAACTGACAGGGCGCTCTGATATCTGGCGCTGCCAACAGTGGCGGCAGACAAGCGAATTAAAGATGACACTAGCCAACATGAAATGGACCAACTGTCGTAACAAATAAAATTGCGCATGCAAACGCCGTGCAATATTATACAATCAAAACTAACATTAGATGTGCATGTCAGTTGAGCGAACAAAACTAAGAGGCAAAATATAGTTTTTCGAGGCTTTACGGCATCAGCCTAAAGGAGCTATATTAAGCTGATATCATTATATCAAAATTAATATATTATATTCAACATATCACAGCACTTGCCTTCAATTCACACACCATAAACACCGCTCCCAATTTCCCTTACTCGCCCTATCCCAGTACTTACCTTAACTTCTCTTTACGTTATTATATCAGGCGAACCTGCGCGAGAGCTGACAGTACCAGTGTGTTAACAAGGAGGCGCCCGGCCGGCCTCGCCCGCTGTGCCATTTGTCGCCACGTCATCACTTTCACCACACTCCCCGTCGCGGAGCGAAACTTGTCCGTGCCGCAGTCCAGTCAGCTATATGCGAGGACCGCTCCTTGTTATTACATAACGCCATACACAGAGTATATTTTAATAAAGGATACTAATAAATCATTATATAAATACAGCCTTTATATTTCTTTTTGTAATAAAATTACATAAATTATATAAAAACAGGCTATACCGACAACATAGATATCAACACTCAAAAACGTTTAAATTCTTCTTCTGTCGATACTTTAAGCGCAATATCACATATGCTTAAAACATGTATTACTATGTATTAAAATCAAATTGACCAATACTTACTGGGGAGCCCGACCACCCTTCTACGTACCTCAGCTTTAGCACTTTGTTTATCAGCCGCAGAATATGCAGCACCAGTATAGTGTCAATCAACCCATTGTTAATCAAGTAGATACTGTCCTGAATGATGCATGCAGAGTCGTCACAGGCTGCCTGAAACCAGCACATAAGACGCAAAGTCATATGCGCCGAAAAAATGCGTAAGGCAATCAACCAACTATCCTACCCAGGCTTGCATAATCAGACCCACAACACCCAGACTGAAGTTGCGAACAAGTTTTCTGAGATCCACACAAGGCCTCCCAACCGGCAATAAATATGAAAAGAGACTTGGTAGAAAAATACCAACATCGAGCGGTGGGGAATGCTTCGCCAAAAAGAGTCACTATTGTGCGACTGCGTGACCTGCAGACCGCCTCACACCTAAGATCCTGCTGCATGTGCCCAGCAAGCTGCACGTCTCAAGACCTAATGCTGCGCAACACACGGGCTATCGATTTTGCCAGATACTGAGCAAAATAAAATATTACGCATTAGTACAATGGTAATCCCTTAATAATTGGTACAATTCATTTGACTTGCTAATCGGAATTGCAATAACTAGCAATCTTCTTCTTCATCCTCACTAGGATAGCATTACGCCCTAATATTAATTTTTGCCAGCCAGATGCAAGCTATTCATACAGAATATTAATCTCGGCGTATTAACATCTAAATGCAATAATAAAGTGGGGTTGGGATTCGCGAGCAAATCCCAATGGAATATTGAATAGCATTATGTATGTACGAATCCTATTATCATATTGTTCCTAATTTCATATGTAGGTATATACATTATATTCCCACTCGTGCAACCCTAATACTTACTATAACTCAAAAAAACCTTAAATATCCATGTTAAATAAAAAAATATTACACTATAAAAATATTTCTTATCTTTTTAAACATATATCTTGCCGGCGGGTATAGTTCAATGGTCAAAGCGTTTGCTTTGCAAGCCAAAGGTCGTCGGTTCGATTCCCCTTCTTCTTCGAAGTAGTTTCAATCCGGTGGATTGGTTTGCAGCAACAGAATCTTGCATCTCAATCTCAATTCCCCATGGAGATTAAAAAAATAAAATATTTTTAATCGATTTCTGCGATTCTCATAAAATTCCACAGATGAGACTTCAAAATTACTATCACCATATGTCGGTATTCTCCCATTTGTGTTGACATGAAAAAAAAATCACGCTTACTATTGCTGGAATACCGCGGTTTTGATTATCAAGAAAGCTTCGTCAGTTTTCCACGTGTACAAACATACTTATGGATGACGGGTAGAAATAAATAATATTTGTAATGTGTTTAATATGTATTGCTGTAAATATAAAAAAAAATAGAATAGCATGAAAATATTAACATCCCCGTTACTTTTATAAAAAAACGACTTCACGTCGCCGAAATAGTTATCAGGACGCGATGTAGAAAGATGTGGAGCAGATTAGCATCACAAAAAACTATTTATTAGAAGCACATTCACATATATTCAAGTTAATAGATGTCGAAACTCGGTCCGAGGCGGAGCGTATGCTTTCAGGCCCCGGACGGATCACAACTTGCTACTGGTCGTGGTAAAGTTTAGTTTAGTGCACAACATTTCTTTTACTCATATAATCATTTCATGCTCTCTTAGAGTGATGCAAGCGCTCTTTAAAAGCCAAGTATGAGTACAAACCAACCGGTCGTTAGTACTTAAAGTTGCAAAAATGGCAATGATAACTGCGACTTCAACTTTTGTTTACTAATATTAAAAATATTCTTAATTATATAAAATACACTTTATACTAGTATATCCACAAAATTTGACTGGTTGTTACTCTATATGTACATTTTGTATTGATATTAGATTCTCAACGGTTTCGTATTCCAGGCATCAAATTTACAGGAGCCGACACCCACAGTACCATTTCTCATTAGAATTTCTAAGCAGTGGGATCATTTCAACGGCTATCCTCAGCTCTGTATCGAATTAAATGAAGGGGAATCTGTGCGGTAGAGGTACATAGAAGGGTGGACTAGTGGCATTTTACAAAATGTTCAAGAGTGATACAAATGCTTATGGATAAATCTCGCACATTCAAATAAAATCTTACCATAAGCTTTAAGCTGTTCTTCTTTAGCCTCGCCATTTTTCATCATCTGGGGTCAGTTCTTCTTATGCACATTTGCCATGTCTTTCTGTCCTGCGTTGCATTCTCGGTCAAGTCCAGAGTTTTCAGATCCTTGTGCATCATGGTTTTTGTTTAAAGCTTTAAACTGTTAAAAAAAAATTGTCATATTAACTTGCAAGTAGGCAAATATATATTAGGTAAGACTTGAGTTCAAATAACTATAATATATTTAAAATTGTAAGTGGTCGAGTGTTCATTGTATTGAACAAAAAAAATGCAAGAGGTGTAGTACAAAGTTTATTGTTCGTATCCCCGTGTCCACAGTTTATTTTTATCCAATTTCTTGATAAAAGCAATGTTATGTATTTATATAAGGCGAAGTTATTTTTTATTTTTTTATTTGTCTGTTTTTGATAAACGATTGAAAATCTTTTTTTAATGAAATATGGTATATAAAATTTAATATAAGACGGTAATTGCTATGAATATTTGTATAAACTATCATTGATTTCGAATTAATCCTAACATCTCTCTTTGACAGCTATAAATCAATACTACTTTAATTTGCGACAGAAGTAAACCAAAGATTCATCATCCAATCGAACTTACAGTTTTGGTAATTTATAATACTATCAAAAATATTTACTTTCCTATTATAGTAACGTATCATATCTACCAGCATTATGCACGAACAAATAAGCAAGCAAACAAATTCCTTTCATGTAAATGATAAGAGTAAGAATACTAAAGGTCTTATACAGTTATAGTTTTGAAGTATGAAATGGAGCCTTTTTGGGAAATATACTGAAAATTTTATTATTGTATATATCATCACCTACAATGGTGACAGTACATATGACTACTTATTAGATTCAACTTGTCTGTCAACTTATTAAAAGTTCTTATAAATAATAAAAAAAAACATATGTCGGTTGTGCATGTTTAAGTTCTCAGCAAAACCCTTCGGCTTGGTGTGACGCCGATGAAAAAAAAAGATAAAATAAGTGAATAGAATCACAGAAAATTGCCAAAATCAGATAGAATCTGTTGGAGAGGAACCGAATGGCTTCTGGATAAGTGTCAATATCTCCAGGAATGCTTGGATAAAAGCTTGATTTCCATCACGATTTATTGCGCCCTCCTGAAATCACAACAGCAGGCGTAGGCGGAGTAGTCACACCCCAACCGAAACAAAGTCACTAAATGCGGAACATCCCTTAATCCAGTGTATCCCAACGTACGGGGCAGACAATGCCTCAGTGAGTCATTCAACATGCTGATACTTCATATCATGATATTTCATGTTTTAAGTCATGTAAGTTTTGCGAGAAAATATTTGTTAATTTTAATTCACGGTTAGTTGAGTTGGGCCGCTACTTATGATTAAGTAAAATAGGTTCAGTAATTCAATCGTTAAACAATTTTCGATTAACAATTCCCCCAAAATTTGCTTTGGATACTACAATTTTGTATGAAATCGCTTAAAAAAGAGTACAACTGGTTAGGACCAGTGTACTTTATGACGTTCAGCTAGAAGGCTAGACGCTGTATGCAGAAAACGAGTTATGTTTCTTTCCATGAGTTGGGAAGATTGCATGTGTTCTTTGTATATTTTTTAAAGAATTTTATATTGTATCTAAAAGGCGACCGTGTATGGATATTTGACAAGTTAAAGCTTATTTTCAGTGGGTGCATGAAAAATTAGTTCCTTAAATACAAATAATCAATGATTGTGGTAATAACGGTAGAATATATTAAGAAGAGTGAGAAGTGAACCAATTGTATGTCTGTGTTCTAGTGATGCATGTTAGACGTAAGTGTGCCATTATTTATCTATATTGAGACTTCATTTGCCTGTCTTATTGAACGAGTGTCTCGAAAATATGTTAAATATAGAAACAAATATACCCAAAAAAAAACTTAAATAATGGAAGCTCTCTGAAGAATATGCACTCTCAAGTTGCAACTGGCAGGACATATCTGTAGAAGAGATGACGGTTAATAAGAGGAAAAAAAGATGGATAGGCATCTAAGAACTGACAAACGGAACATCAGCTTACCTTTTGTCAAGATAGACTGATGAAATCAAAAGAAAAGCGGGAGAAACCTGGTTAAGGAGGATAAAGAGCGATGAGAACTCATAAAAGAGGCATATTTTAACTCTGTTTGGACACTGACTGATGATAACGACGAGATACAAATTAGTAAAAATTAATTAAGCTTATAATTAATTAGAGAAAAACAATTTTTTAAATATTGTTGAATAACATTAAATTCGCGCAACCCTCTTCCGGAGAGCGGACGTTGCTACGGCACCCGCCCCGTTTCCATACATTTTGTATGGGGAGAGGCAGCGCCTGTCCCATCTCCCTTATTCACCGACACATGGCGCGGGACACGCTCGGGGTAGCGAACCATCTCAGGCGCGAAAAACGCAAAAAAAACACACTTTATGTTTTTTCATAATTGCGCAAAACTGCGCGAGGTTTTTCAGGAAGAAACTTTAATTTTGCGGAGCTCTTCCTGAAACGTGCCGCGATATTTTTTTTTGGCTGAAAGTGTCGCTTGTGAACTATTTATATTTTTGGAATTTGCAATATTGTTACTTTCGTGGAATTACTTATTAAAAACAGGGTAATTTCATACAGTTCTCTAATGGCACAATTTTTTAATAGAAGCTTCAAAGTTCCCTTTGCAAGAACAGTACGTCTGATAAACAATAGTAAAAAAACTCATAAATTATTTTGATACATTATAATTTATTTATTGCAACTATCATTGAGACTTAGCTGGCGGGTACAGCTTAATAGTCAAAGCGTTTGCTTTGCAAGCCAAAAGTCATGGGTTTGATCCTCGACGGAGATTAAAAAAAAGGTTTTTTAATCGATTTCTGAGCTCAAAAATACAGGGATTTACTATGAATGGGTGGTCTTCGCGGGACGACTTTTGTTTACCACTAATTTTAATTAATAGGATATGACTGGAATTTTACGGGTGAGTGATCAAATTCACCCCGACCGATGGTATTTTAGAGCATATAAAAATCGTTTTTTTTAATCTCCGTCAGGGATCAAACCCACAACCTTTGGCTTGCATAGCAAACGTGTGATGATTGAGCTATACCCACCGGCAAATTCAAAATTCACAAACAAATATAAATATTACACAAGTTTCTAGCATGCAGTGTCCATTAATTTTAACTGAACGTCATAATGTCTACTAGTGTATTTTCAATCTCGACACTAAAAGCAAAATTTATACTGCCATTTCAACAACTATTTTTTCTCAAGTAGATTATTTTTGATATCTCCAAGACGCAGATTATTAAAAAAATTACATCGCTTTTTTACCTGCCTATGGCTTGCGTTATGAATTGAAATAGCTTTAAGTATCGATTAGGTTCAGATAGACAGACCTACGATCTACTCGTAATATAATAAAACAAAATCCGCAGCGCAGTTCTATCAACTGTATCTCTTCACACAAAAGGAAAATTATTGACTCTTTTAAACCTCCAAAACGTGAGCCCCGTGTCTTGAATAGTCGTCAGTTATAGTTTTCAAAGCAAAAAAAATATATATATTGAGGTCAGCATGATGTAGCCCTTGCTGACTGCTACCGAAAACCTCGATAAACAATCTGTCGTCTCTTATTTCTGTTCGCATGTCATACATTTATGTGTCGCCATATTGGCATCTTGAACAAGTCAGCTCACTTGCGTGTTAGTTACATACATCGCTACTAAGGGCGCTAGTAATCGACCACGGGCCGTAGGGATCAGTGATGTGCTAATGGCAGAGAAGGTCGGGAAGCTTGTAAAGTTGATCATTAATATATGTCAATGTGCTTCTGAAAAATATTGTGTTATCAATCTGCTCCTATTCCTGCCTTCACGCGATGGAATAATAACCTTTTGAGAGAGAGGACGATGTTTATATGTTGATCGTATTTTTTTTTGGAATCCGGATGCCACCTAGGCCATATAAATTTGAACATAACGGTTTGACTCAAAGAAAATAAAAATGAAAGGTTCTCAAAGTTTTGCGCACCCTCTTTCTACCTTGCCCACATTTTAAATATAAATTGCTCACGCGTCATGACCCATGTACCTGACAGTAGCGCACCGCCCTTCATCACTGCAGTTCCCCTACTTCTGTCGCGATACAAATTCGGGGGCGTGATTTTTCACTATTGCATATTTCAGAGATTCCCTTTGAAGTGTCGAGGGTGAAGAGAAATTCGATTTCGGCGAGCTAAATCCATTTTTAAAAAAATTATGAACATAATTTAATTTTTTGTTTAAAATTATATTTTGTTATGTTTTGAAAAAACTTCTAAACATATGTATGAAAAAAAAAAGACTTATAATGTAAGAGTTAAGTATCATTTATAATTCATATTAACATCCTCCTCTCTTTCAAAGGTTGTTATTCAGTCGCGTGAGGGCATGATTAGGAGCAGATTAATAACATAGACTTTTTCTGAAACACATTGACATATATTTACGATAAACTTTACAAACTTATGGCACGACCTAGTCACAGCCTTCAAGCTGAGGGCGAAACACGACTGACGCGCCCGTGATGGGCTGTCACACCGGCGCCACAAGCGGCGGTCTTTATAACTAGTCCAAAAATCCCAATATGGCAGACACATTCATGTCTGACAAGCGAACAGAAATAAGAGACGAAAGATTTTATATCGAGGTTTTCGGTACCAGTCAGCAAAGGCTGTCATGCTGATGTCAATTTTAATGATCATTCATAAAAACAATAATTTTAATATTTATATTAATTTATTACTTAATTTTTATACGCTAGAAGAAAAGATTTAAAAAATACACACGTTTTTACGTGAACGTTGTTGATATAAAATTTCCTTTTGAAAATATATTTCTTATATGGGTATAAATTATTATATTCTTGTACAAAACAAACGTAAAAGGTCAACCTTTTTTAACTGCCTTCACGGTATTCATTGAACCCATTGTTTATCAATAACACAAATGTGAATAAATATTCCAACGTTTATCGAAAAAGGCTTGAGATTGTTTTTCTTAGGTCATGGAAGCAATTTTTCTTTGTGTCTTAACAAATCCTATTCCCTTGTTTTTGTACACGGAGTTTTCACTTTTTCAGTTTCTTCTTTCATATATCAAAATCGATACATTTTTAAGGTTTCTAAAGATTTTTTACAATAATAAATTTATAAACAAAGAAAATATTTTTACAAGCAAATAATCTTAATATTATACATGCTTACGTTTACCCAGATCAACTATATATAAATTAATAAAGTTTTTTTTTTGTTCTTGTTGACATTTTTATTCACTGCAAATATTAATATTTAAAGTATACTTTTTTCTTTAGTTTTTCGAGCAATGTTTTCTTAGTTTAGTTAGGCACTCGGTCGCTGGAAAGTAAGACCAGAAAAAATGGACACTATCGACATTATTTTCTTTTATTTTTTTCACACACACCGACATACAACTACTATCTTTGCATATGATTTATCATAAAAAATATAAGGTATAATATAAACTAAAATGTAAGTAATAGTTAGTAATAGTTTGTTAATAATTTGTAAGCACTGTATAACTATAAGACCCTAAATATCATATGGTCCAGATTTCAAATTTAATCAACCAATCTCATTAAAAGATCCAAATTGAAAAATCACTCAAAATATGCCTATAATAATACAGCTATCGTAAATTTATTGATATCAACTTGATATATCTCTTTTAGGCTGATGCCGAAAAGTCTTGAAAAACGATCTTTTGTCTCTTATTTTTGTTCGTTCGCCTGACATGCACATCTAATAATGTTAATTTTTGTTTTATATAAAAATACACAGCGTTTGCATACGTCATTTTATTTGTTTTGACAATTGCTTCATTTCATGTTAGCTCAATAGTCATCATTAGTTTCTGACTTAGCCGCGATTATCTTTGGGGCGGTACATGTTATAGTGCCAGTATGTCAGCCCGTGTCACCAGTTCCCGCCCGACCGAGGTCGAAGATACATGTTGCAATCGGCCGGGGAAGTCGAAAAAAAATAAATGCAAATTGTGCTTCTGAAAAAGTTATTTGCTTTGCGACCTGCTCCTGCATCCTTCCTCTTCGCGTACCCATAACGAACCCACGACTAGTGTCGCCTTTTTTTAAAGAGGTTAAAGATTGTTTGTAAACATAGTTATTATGTTCCCTGGTTTTTGAACTGGACATATTTAGAAATTATATATGTATTTAAATGAACCTATCCTAACCATTGATGCAGCGATGTCTTGCGTCAATGCATAAATAAAATAAAGTATGATAAATGAGTGATGGATAATCTGAGTTCGGATCGGAATCTGAGAATAGTAGCTTCCTAATGTGGAACGGATATAAGAGAAAAGAGAATAATTTCTGAGATAATCCCTGAGGAATAAAATGCATTTAATTTAGTCTCCCGCGTGGAACCTATAAAAACATGATTCTCCCCCATGTTCTTTAGGCCTTACCATAATGTTGTTATCCAGTTCTACGACATGCGTGCTATGGGTTGCTTTCCCATTGTTCCTTGGACTGGATAATGCATCCGTTTAGTAGCCAATAGAGCAGGGGATGAATCAACCACCGTGGAGAACAAGGGTACACCGGCTTACTTGTGGAGAAGAGGGGTGAAACTATAAGGTCTATACTTTTGTACTAGAGGGTGCGACTTATCATACAAGATGGGGGTGATTTTTGACAAACTTTGGCGTCAAATAATAAAATGAAGTAGTATTGAACGTTGCATATGATTTGATGTATTTTAAATAGCTTCTCATGAAAAGTGATTTTTCACACGGCTTATTGCGCTTATAACCCAATTTGAAAAATATTTTTTTTTTAACGTTTATTTTTTGTATTTAATAGATTATTTTTATAAGAATTAAAGATATATTCGTGTTATAGACAAACATACATAGAAATATTGGAAAATGGTTGTATTTCTCGATTTGTTCAGTTGTAAGATAATTATTTGCGAATCAAATTTTTAAATAAATACTCGATTTTTATTTATACAAATTACTTATGCGTTATTTTTTAAACATTAATTTGTGTATAAGCGTGCTTTGTTTAATGTTAATTATATTTTTTAATTTATTAATTGATTTATTACCTTTTGATTGATACAATTATTTGACTGTGTTAATCGTATTAATTCCATGAGAAAGCTTTTGTATTACATCTCCATTGTTGTAATTTCACGTATAAAAAAATTGTTAAATATTTGAATAGATGCTAAAAGAAATTAATTTAAAAAGTAGAATACTTTGTTCTAATATGGATCATTTTCTGCAAGTGTTAAATTACTGAAATAATGCCTATTTTAAGTTTTACGGAAAATTTATGCTTTATATTGATATAGAATCATGCAATAATTGTAAAACTGCATTTTCATATACGTTAGAGACCTTTGCGTAAGATTTAAGATTACCTTAATAACTTCGTAGGTTTTCACGGCCAAATTTGATATTGTAGCTTTTGAGTTGAGCCGTGTGTGGTGAACTTCCTTCAATCAATATTTCGACCGCCATTGCAGGGGTCTTCTTCAGGATTGATAATTTATTTAGTTTTGAAATCCGTTTCGTTCGAACCCGCAATCGTGGCTCGAACACAAGGAAAATATGCACTCTTAGTAAGGGAAGACATTGAAATCAAAAGACGTCCCATCAACATCAACAGGGATGACGGCTTGATTCTCAGAACAGCGTAGCTTCCATCTCTAGCACATACTCTAAGACCTGTACAGATAAGCAAGGACGACCACAGTCCGACATGACGTTCATGGATGTACAATTCTTAGAACATACATATCGTATTCTTTAAACATACCTACCGTAGTCTTAAAACATACCTGCGATTCTCTGGAATTAAACTTGAGTTGCCATGGAGATATATATCTATAACGCTTATAAAAAATATATAATCTTAATAAACCAATTCAAAACTAAATAAATTATCAATCCTGAAGAAGACCCCTGCAATGGCGGTCGAAATATTGGTTGAAGGAAGTTCACCACACACGGCTCAACCCAAAAGCCACAATATTTAAGGTGACATGTTTGCGAAAACCAAATTTTATTGCTAGTGCTTGTTTTCTTTAATAGTTTTGTAGTTTCGAACCTTCTTAGAGGAATGTATAAGCGTTCAGGCGTTTACCTCATGCAAGCGTCTCGTTGTAGGGGACAAAAGGGGAGTTCTTATTTATTAGCGATGGGGACTTCAAAACCACGTCCGCCGTGTCGATGTGCGGGCGATAGTCGATAGGAATTAAAGCGTTGAAATATCGCCGTATTAATCAAGATCCGCGCCGCGTGGCGCACACTAGCGGTGTCCGAGCAAGAGATGCAGGAGCGCAATCAGAAACAGAGAAAAAAAATGTAAAGAAGATGAAAGCATGCGAGAAATATCTGCGAACACTAATCATTCAAGATGAGTCTTCTTAAAATAGTCGATTTATAAATCACTATCATCATCACCCTACTAACTTACTGACTGAATGTTACTGCGGCCCGGAGCAGACCCTGTCACACCTTCTGGAGTGTTCGCTGTGTCCGGGTAGCTGCACCCAGAAAGACCTGATGATGGCGGGAGTACGCCATCGTCATCGCTCACTTCTAGGCAGAGAGGATTTGATCCTGTTGTTTCCGACACGATTGTATATCATTACCTTGTTTGCCGCCGCCACAAAACTCTATCACCCGTCTTGGTTCGCACCTCGTCACATTTCAGCGCTGCTTTCCGCCGATCACTATGTACGAGTAAAATTCCTAACGGCTTTCCAGTACAACGCGAATCCAGGAGCTTGAAGAAAATGGAACTATAGATCATGCTCTCCTGTGTTGTCCTTAGTACATGTCATAACTAAGTCCACTTTTGCCGGTAAATTTTTTGGCTTGTAATCCACTTAACGGATCAATATTCCATATAATTCATCATCATCATCAGCCTGTGATCGTCCACTGTTGAACGTAGGCCTCCCGCATGAGTCTCCATCCTCTTCGATCCTCCGCCTTCCGCATCCAGGTCACTCCCGCTATTTTTCTTATATCGTCAGTCCATATTGTAGGGGGACGGCCAATGCTTCGTTTGCCAGTTCTTGGGCGCCATTCCAATACTTTTCTTCCCCATCGACCGTCGTCTCTTCGACAGATATGTCCTGCCCATTGCCACTTGAGTGTGCCTATTCGTTGGGTAGCATCCACTACTTGAGTTCTTCTACGTATTTCCTCGTTTCGGATTCTATCTTTTAGCGACACTCCGAGCATGGATCTCTCCATAGCACGCTGGGTGACTTTTATTTTATGGGTAAGACTTGCTGTCAGATTCCAGGTCTCTGCGCCATAAGTTAATACAGGGAGGATGCATTGGTTAAACGCCTTAGTTTTAAGGCATTGCGGAATTTTCGCTTTTCCATATAATTATTCCGATCATAATCAGCTCAAAGTCATTATTAAAATGTTAAAAATGCACAAAAATATGTTTTTAATCCTGTTAAGTGGAATACATCTTATGTTTTTTTTCGGTTTTTGCTTTCCCTAAGATTGCGATCTGTTGTTACTCGGAGCCTGTTCTGGCGACAATGATGACCAGCTGTCAAGCCATCTTTTATTAGATAATCCTTACGTAGTGCAGTATGCTGTCAGCTGCTATGCTCAGCACACTTTCAGAATACATTTTTTCAACGTTCCAAATCTTGACATCTCCAGCAGACTCATCTTGAACATCCCAATATCACGACATTTCAAATCCAATGAAATTTTGTACATCTCAAACTTCACAACCTATTTTTATTTCAGTTTATGTATTCTTATTTTGTCTCAAATTGTCAATTTTACAATAATTTAGAGGGTATTCAACACAGTGCTTTAAAAAAAAACATATGTTATAAGAGGATATACTCAGGTTTATAATATACTCAGTGTACTCTCCTTTGGAAACATATTTTTTCTTATACTCGTACAGCATTGTTCAAGCATCTAACTATAATTGTGCCTCTGTATGCTAATTATCTATATTTTAAATATCTCGTATCTAACTGATTTTGTACCCAAATCAAAATACTTTATTTTCCTTTTTCCAAATATTGCAAGCTTTCATCGTATTGTCAATATAATTGTCTCCAAATATTTTGCTTTTTCTATCCTATACATATTATTCGTGTTTATTATTTTTCACTTGTACACGTATACATTTTTTTTTAAAAGCTAATTACAGTACATTGCACAGCTTACACCTAATCGTCAAAAATGCATGTCCAATTCATCTCTGAGCATCACAGAGTCGGTCACAGAGTGAAGCAATAAATCTCCATTTTCGCCCCACACAGAGACCACCCTCACTGGCTTATTACCGCCTGTCTAGTGGGGGAGGACCATCATGGTACCAAATGCAAGAAATCTAGTACCGCGTGCACGCCGAACATTGCGTAGAGATTTCAGTATTAGATATGCGAAGAAATGTTCTTTCTCAGATGCTGTTCAACTCAATGCAATATACGGTATTCGAGAGTTTTTTTTTTTAACAAAAATAATTGTTTTCAAATGCATCTTCATCATCATCCGCAGCAGCAGCCTGTATCCGTTCACTGTTGAACGTAAGCCTCCTACATTAGTCTCTATCCTCTTCGATCCTCCACCTTCTGCATCCAGGTCACTCACGCTATTTTTTTATCTTGCAGGGGGTCGGCCAATGCTTCGTTTGCTAGTTCTTGGGCGCCTTTCCAATACTTTTCTTCCCCATCGACCGTCAACTCTTCGACAGATATGTCCTACCCATTGCCACTTACGTGTGCCTATTTGCTGGGTAGCACTACTTGAGTTATTTTGCGTATTTCCTCGTTTCGAAATGCACATTTGAAGCAAATGGTCAGTAAAAAATGCCGCAACACAGTTTTATCAATTTAAAATGCCCCAAGGCACATATGTACTTGGAGGTCAGTCTAAGAACATACACGATGCATGATGAAAGTCCTAGATACTTGAAAAGAAGAATGCTGTAGTGTACTTGACATATATGGCTATTATTTTAGGTTGTGCTGCTCTTAAAGATAAAATAGTCCAAGTTTTGAGGCTTTGTATTTATCGTCCAATCTTCTATGAGGTTTGACTAACGAAAATTCCTTTAATTTTTTAATATACTCGTATCAATACATAGAAAAATTCATAGACTCGAATTTTGTAACGTATATTTCTATAAATATTTTTCTTATACCGTGTACGGAGGTTTGTCATGCAACGGTGTTGTAGAACCAAATGGCCAAAGCCTTGGAAACGTTGGGTTGATCATCCGATATTATGAGTAATAGAGTAATATCTGATCATACAAATTTGATGGAAATTAAGAAATATAAAAATAAATATTATATATAAATAGCTTTCATTAAAGCTCAATTGAACAATATGAATGAATATAATAAATACTTCCAAAAATTCTCAAGTCAGTAGGTGAAAATAATGACCATTGTGTACCGCACTGGTTAAAGAATATAACCAAGGCTGCATAATTTGCGGTTCCAATCCCCGCGTCTGACCTTTTTTCCAATATCGATGAGAGAAATGTTATAAAAGATGATGTAGATTTGCATGAGTGTATCAATTCGCCACCTTAAATTCAACTCATATACCATCTCTTTAAGTTCCAGTGTTCTTATAATCCCAGTCAGACCTTTGGATGCAGTAACGTTAAGGGGCAATATATGGGCAGTTGTAATGAACAAAACTGAATGGTGAAAATTTGAGGTGACCTTGTGTGTTTCATATGCAATGGATTGCACTTATAAATAATAATAATTTTACGTACTTCTTAATTTATAACTTTAATAACATTATCTAGTACCTGGATTGTTTCAGAGTATGCTAATTTTTGTTTTCAGCCTCACTACAAAAGCTGTTGTTTTCTTACCTTCGTAATCTCTCAACGATTTGATGGCGGAATTAAAGTGGATACTTCGAGGCTCTCGGGTATATGAGTTACTAACGTGACGTACACGTAAATTAATACCCCTGTGGGGCCTCAACCTCTGGATCTTCTGAAGAGGCAGTATTGTAATTTGATAAAATTACTTCTACTTGCTACAACTAAAATACAGCTAAGAACCTTGTTTACGCATACATTTTTGTATGAGATAAATTTCTATGATTTTATTGGATTACAGAGAAAATAAGTGACGGACCTATATCAACTTAATATTTCTACTAAGGTTAAGGAAATTGTATAAAATTAGGTGTTTTGTAAATTTTCTTCAAATAAAAAATATGTTATACATGTAATTATGGACTCGTTCATATTATACACCAAAATTATAACTTGTGCCACTATTCGCAATACCTTCTAAAGGAATTGCATTGAATTTAAAATAAAAAAGTGAAATGAAACAAAATATAAATAACATTTTAAATACAAGAAAAACCATATAAAAAAATCAAGAAAAATATTTGCGACTATTGCAAAAAAAAAAGTCTCTCGATGATAATGAACGCGTCAAATGTTGCTTTACTTCAGTCATCGAACGAGAACTTGGAACACATCATGGACAGTAGAAACTGAATGAAGTATGTCGTCGCAATTTTCGATGATCAAGTGAAAATCAAAGGAAAGTTATAATGGTTTCTATTATTTTTATTAGAGTTTAACTGGGTGTGAAAAGCTGCCAAATATAAATTTAAGCTTTGTTTTATTTAAATTATTATTCTTGTCACTCTCGCGAGATAAGCTTCCAAACCAGCACCAGCTGTGCCTATTTAATAGCTGATAGCTCTTTTCCACTTACACCACCAGTACGAAAAGTGATCTTTTGCACGCTGCAATATAAGCAATAGTCAAAACCTCCGTGCACCAAGCCCCTATGTGGATACTAGTATGTATGGTAAACAATCTGCTCCACAATGTTGAACTTTCGCTAGTTATGCGGTTTGCACCCTTGCGCAGAAGGCAGCACAGTCAATAATGGCCTGCCAACAACTGTCCCTTAACGGATCTTTACGGCTGTAATTTCCTCAGTGGCGGTGGATTTTGCAATAGATGCAATACCAGTAGGTGTACTTCCAAATTGTACACCTTTTCAAGACAATAGCATTCTCTTCTTTCCATTTTCTCCTTCTAGAAAATTCATTTTAGAAAAAGAGAAATACATTTGACTTAATTACAGCCAATCAGGCTGTCATGCATTCAGAAAAGATGTTATCACAATTATTATTTTTTACTTTCTTTAGAATTTATTTAAATATTCCAAACATCAAAAGATTATTTAAAATGTATGTTGTTATCAATGCATTTAAACAAATTGAAACACACAAACAAATAATGATTGATACACACATGCAAATAAGGTGAAAAAAATGGCAAAATGGGCCTACATATTTATACGTACACAATGGAACAAATATTTTCAATGTTTTCAGCATTCACTTTGAGATCCATTATAAATTATAAATATTTATTTGTGAAAACAATGTAAATAATTAAATATATATAATAGAACAAATCTTTGCGGTTCTAAAGCCAGAGTCTGCGGATTATTTTTCGCCAACATTATTGACAGAAATATTTCATCAAAAATGTGATATTTGTATATGTGTATCAATTTTCAAAAAACGTGTAATGTCTGCAAGACTCAAATACTAGAAAAAAAACTTAAAGCAAAACGGTAACATGAGAAAATATTTTCAAAAGTAACATCTTTTTGTTTGACATATATTAGTATATTACCCATGTAATGAAATACCAGAGAATTAAATTTAAGAAATACGGGTTTTTTCTTTTTCTCAGGCTTCGTTCGCGATGACTGTAGTATCCGAGGCATATTTATGCGTAATTTCTTATTTATGCGTATCGAATGATAAGCTCGACGATACCGTGACCAGAATTCGATCCTAAACTAACGGCTCAACTTGAAAAGAGTAAAAAATGGAAAAAGAAATTAATGATAAATCTCTAAGTAAGAAAAAGATAGCAGTATAGTGCCGAGCTATTGTATTTTTTGTAAAGCGGCTCTAGCCGTCTAGCGTACGCGATCGCCGCCCCTATGCGATCGGCGATAAGGTCGATAATCGATCGGAATTAAGGGGGGTGGATAATTAATAGGGGAGACGTAAAATAATGGGGAATCGAAACTTGATTATACGCCTAGCTTCCTCCAATTTGGATTGTTTGGAGTAAAAGCTCTGGAGGGGGAGTAGGCTAAAACAACACAACTGCCGTAAAAATTATTCCGGCGGAATTGCTGTGAAATTTTCTGTGGGTGATTTAAGGATAATGTTGCTGTATTGTTATTCTGAAATGTCGATAAGCCGGAATTGGTGAAATTTTTATTCTGAAATGCTATTTTTTCTTCTAGTATCCGTTTCATATCTGGAAAATATTGCCATCACAAATTGCCGCCATTTAATTGCCATTGTCCATGCATAATTTTCATACGTATTTGCGCAAAAAAAAAACACTTGGGAACATATATGTTACCTGACAATGCCCAAAGTATATACCCAGGGACTCGAATAAACTTTAACACATGACTTAAAAATAAAATGTGAGATTGTTCTTAATGGTATCATATGATTATCAAAACGTTATCAAAGTCTGGATCATTTGGTTTAAAAGATCGGTGCAAGACGATACGCGGTTAACAACAAGCGGTGACTTATCTAAGAATTGTTACACGCCTAATGTTGCTTATCTTCGGTGATCCAACGAGAACCGCTTAAACTTTTTGCTAATGCTGCTGAACAAATAAAATAATAAATGTTATGAGTCGTGCCAAAATAGTTTTATAATATTCCGTCTTCTTTGGTTTTCTCTAGAAATGCGTTATATTATTACAATGAGTTCAAAGGTCCCGCAACACGGATGCCCAGCTTTCACGCCTTCTTTTAAGTGGTCTCTCTGGAGATTTTATGGTTTCTCGTCAGATATGATTACCATAATCGAGTTTGAAAAATGTAGAGTTATGATAGGCTACGAGCACGGGTGTACTTATCTGAAACATAGAAGTTAAAACATTCCAGAATCCCAGGGTTGTGAATTGCACCACGAAGGAGAAAGAATGAATTTTTGAGCGCTGCAATTTTCCTCCGGGACTCTAACGAATGGAAAGAAAGCATCCCTAGAAGAAAAACAGTTGGGTATTGTTCGGAATTGATTGAATTGAATGGATAGTTACCGTAAATATAAAAATAGAGACGTCGGAGAATTTTTTTATGATTTTTTTTGAGCATGATAATGTATTTGGATTCCAACTTAGCTCCCATATTCCAGAACAGATAGAATAAGTAAAGAAAGAGGGTACGAAAAATTAATTGTCTTTATTGAAATAATACAGTTTCATATTTTTGCTTAGTCATTTTTGAAGTATGTGAAATAATAAACATTATTAGGCAGTCAAAAGTGTCACTTCACCTCATTTGTAAGTAAACACGATTAAAAATAATTAAGCTGAAAATGTATTGTTCTTATTACAATAATATATATTATATTTTTTACTTTTATTGGACTTAGAAATATCTTATAAATAGACGTTGAATGGGCAGTTAAAAATGTTAAATTATTTAATTTGGAAGTAAGCATAAAGAAAATAATTTAAATATTTGTTTCGTAAGGCCAAATATATTTCTTTGATTCTTCCTTAGATAATTCTTTAGATTGACAGTTTTGTTTCCACGTAATAAAATACATGGAATGGAAATGAGTTGCAGCTGAGAATAGGGGAGCTTAGTTCCGACCCTTCGCCCAATAAATCAATGGCACATCGGGGAGGGCATCAAATGCCCGGCTTAAGGGATGAGGAATGAAGGGATCTGAGCATGCGGTAAGGGCGACCCTTGATCAGCGGTCAGGATAGCCTAAGGAAATGCATTTTTGGGCACAAAAATAAGCATCCATTTAGTTTTAGAAAAATAGTCGAAGAGTAACGTTCACTAATATAGAAGTAATGATTTTTAAATGTAATTATAACATTTACATAGGGTCCAAACCATGAAAGTTAAAATTATAACAATATTTATGACCGAGCAATTAAATATACATATACTATACATATGAATCCTTAAACGAATCAATTCATTCAGAAAAAATATCGGCGGGAGCGGGATGCGAACCGCGGACCTTTGGAACCAACCATTTTGCCCAGGTTCAAGGATTTTTATGTATAGTATATGTATATTTAATTGCTTATAATATTGTAATATAGTCAATGATCTATAAAAGTAGATTAGAATATTGAAATAATAAAATAATATTCTAATAAATAATTAAAAATATCCATATGATAATGTCACCTTGAGACAATATCAAGAAGGTAAAATTGTTCATCGGTAACACAGGTAAATAACTAATTGCAACGTGCGCATCGTACTTACAAGAAGTTATTCTCATGCATTCGATCTATAGTTTCGGTTCGAGTCCCGAGTGGTACTTACTAAAATAAATAGATTGCCGGAAATAATAATATTAAGCTTGTGAATAAATGCATTCTGATTGAATAATAAAAAATAAAAATATACATAATTTGAATATATACTATAGCGACATCTATCATACGATGATAACTTATATAGAGGATCAAAGACGAGTCATCTCACGTGGAAGAAATTGGCCCGGTGGCCGAGCGGTATAATTACCTGGGCAAAATGGTTGGTTCCAAAGGTCCGCGGTTCGCATCCCGCTCCCGCCGATATTTTTTCAGAATGAATTGACTCGTTTAAGGATTTTTATGTATAGTATATGTATATTTAATTACTTATAATATTGTAATATAGTCAATGTCCTATAAAAGTAGATTAGAATATTGAAATAATAAAATAATATTCTAATAAATAATTTAAAATATCAATATTTATGACATTATTTTCATTTTTAAGAATGTATTTAGATATTCTAATACCTTATAGATAATCAATACATGTCAATATGTTTATAAAATTAATATATCAATACAAATCTACTTAAAATATATTATTTTATGTAATTTTTCTCGTAAATTTTAGAGAAAATAAAACGGACATCGCTGAAATTCGAACCACGAACTATTCACCTTAGTTCTATTTCATACGCAGCGTGATATATCAAGGCCAATTCTTCCACCTAATGACTTACTCGTATATTAAGCATCGTGTGCTTGCAAAGGATTATGTGTGTTTCATAAAAAAAAACTTCTTTTACATACATGCCAAATAAAATTTTTTTTTTATTCTTTGTACGAGTAATAACTGATGATAACTGTAATTGCCATCATAACGTGATTGCTTTTCCCTTACTGATGATTCAATAGATACCAGCAAACCGTCGGTAATTGATTTGCCCATGGATAATGATGGAAATAAGGTTATTATTAGTCATCTAATGGTTTTGTCAGCAATCAAAAAGACCGCCTCGGGTAAGACACCAGGATGTGATGGAATCAGTATAGAGCACATCCGACATGCAGGATCCTCAATTGCGCACATACTGGCTGCTCTATATACTGCTTTACTTGGACATGGATGTATGCCAAAAGATATGACCATGACCATCATATTGCCTATCATAAAAGCTTCACAGGAAGATGCCTCTATCAGCAGTAACTACAGACCCATATCACTCGCCACGATGATATCGAGACTCTTTGGAAAGTAATAAACTCACTGATAGAAGACAAGCTGTTCACGGCTGATAAACAATTTGGATTTAAAAGAAACACGTCTTTTGATATGGCTATTTACTGTGTCAAGCAGACAATAGACTACTACATAAGCAGAAAAACAAACGTCTATGCGTGCTTCTTGGACCTAAGCAAAGCATTTGATCGAGTTGATCATAGGAAGCTCTGGATAAAATTATAAAAGCGCAATGTTCCGGCAGCTGTTGTGAACGTCTTGGCAGAATGGTACGCTCAACAAAAGAATGTTGTACAATGGGCTGGAGCTGAGTCCTCGCCTTTATATATGAAGAGCGGAGTTCGGCAAGGTGGTAGTATGTCACCTATTCTCTTCAACGTTTATATCGATGACTTGATTCAATCACTAAATGCTTCCAGAAATGGTTGTCATGTAAGCGGCTACTGTGCTAACAATATTAACTACGCTGATGACATGGTCATTCCATCCACCTCAATAAATGCAC
Organism: Glossosoma conforme; assembly: GCA_022606575.1. Classification (NCBI taxonomy): domain Eukaryota; kingdom Metazoa; phylum Arthropoda; class Insecta; order Trichoptera; family Glossosomatidae; genus Glossosoma; species Glossosoma conforme. The sequence goes on along the minus strand of JAGTXR010000058.1, from coordinate 369,503 downwards.
TGCGATGCCTTCTTCACCTTAGTGAAAAATATGCTCCCCATGACCTCAAATATAACTCCATGAAATCATTCGTTTGTGTCTTCAAACACAAAAATGAACCACTGATGATACCCAAAGTGAGTCTTGAGGGTAGGGATCTAGCGACAGTGTCTTCAGTAAAATACTTGGCTCATATCCTGACAGATGACCTACGTGACATTGAAGACATTGAGCGGCAAAGAAGAGCAATAAGCGTTCGGAGCGGTATGCTTTCTCGGAGGTTCTACCATTGTAGTAATGTTGTCAGGAAACTGCTATTCAAAGCACACTGTATGGCATTATACACATCAGAACTCTGGTCTAGCTATCCTAAACGAGAGTGAAAGAAGCTCAAAGTTGCGTATAATAATTCATATCGCCAACCTATGCAACTCCCTAGATTTTGTAGCGCATCTGACATGTTTGCGGGGGGCGGAGTCCATTCATTCGCAGCTTTATTGCGACACCGTGTTGCCGGCTTCTGGAGCAGGATAAGGAGGTCCAACAACACCATCATCCTGGCTGTTTCTGAATAGCTCAACTCCTCCCTGAGCCATTGCTGGATGGAGATGTTGCAGCGACCACCATGAATGAATTATTATATATATATATATATATATATATATATAATTATTATTTTGTATCTATGTATCTAAAAATATGGCAGATTGGGTATTGCACAACCCACCTAATCCTGCTAGATTAAAAAGTTTATTATTATAACTTATTTCATATGAATTAAAAATATTTCTTAATTTGTTTTTTTTATTTCCAAATTTTTATTTAAGCTTTGACTGAAAATGAGTTTTGGTTTTAAGTATTTAAACTGAAAAAAAAAAATACAAATATTTAAGCAAAAAAAGTTACACAAATACAAAAGAAAAAAAAACATATAATGCTTGTAATTTGAGTTTTACCTTTTCATGCAAGCTACGAACGACGCACAATGATGCGTTTCAGTAGGGGAAAGTTTTATGGTCCAGATTATATTGCGCTGATCTCCTGAAGCTGAAAGATGCAGCGGGAAACAGCCTGAAAGCCATCTCCGAAAATGATTGAGTTTTTTGTGAGCTCCTTACGACCGATTACATAAAACCTTCAAGAGAGATATAAAAAATGCAATTTATCTGAGACTTAGCCTCTAGTAGAGTCACTGAAAGCGAGTTTCTAAGGTAGAAAAGCTTAGGATACGTTATTTTCTTAACTCTTCCACCTCGTGTACACTTTTTTTTCTGTTACTAACTTTTATTTTATGTCTTTATTTTACCCGATGACATCACTTTATATATCGTTGTGCTTATAATAGTAAGTAACCGACAAATGCATCGAAAACTTTTTTAAACATCCTTTTGGATGATGATATAAAATCAATTTAAGAAATATATTCATAATCTCTTGGTATTTACCTCAATATTCATGTCATTCAATATTTTGCTCCAACTTACACAACTTGTGTCTACTTATAATGATTTAAAGTATTTTTTGTAAGCAAGGATTCTAGTTAATTCAATTTGTTTTATTTTACAGTCATAGGTCATGCTTAATTTAATCTAATATATAATATGTAGTAAACAGTAAACAGTCAATATATTTTGACGTCAGGTCATCCTTTTCGTTTATATATTTATTTTTCTTCCATACGCGGCGGGTATAGTTTAGTGGTCAAAGCGTTTCCGTTGCAAGCCAAAGGTTGTGGTTTCAATCCCCAATGGAGATAAAAAAATAATTTAATCGATTTCTGAGCTCTAAAATAACCCCGGTTGGTGTGAATTTGATACCTAACCCGTAAAATGACAGTCATAGCCTATTAATTAAAATTGGTGGTAGACCAAAGTCATCCCGTGAAGACGAACATCCATTCATAGTAAATTCCAGTATTAATAAGGATGATGGTCTATGACGTTTGCGGATCAACACTCCACATGCAGCGCTAAGCCATATGCTGCTTGGTAAGCGTCATAGAATTCCACAGATGAGCTTGATAATTACTATCATCATCTGTCGGCATTCTCCTGTGTGTGCTTACATAAAAAAAATTCAATGTTAATCTGCTGACCATATGGTAGCTCAAATTTGCATCATTAAATATGATCATCCGCTGTTCATCTATAAATGTTTGTATCTCACAAAAAACGGCAATCTAAAAATATATTTTTGCTTCACATATATATATTTTCTTAAAGCGAAAATTCCGCAATGCCTTTAAGCAAAGGATTTCACCAATGCATCCTCCCTGTATAAAATTATGGCGTAGAGACGTGGAATCTAACAGCAAGTCTTACCCATAAAATAAAGGTCACCCAGCGTTCTATGAAGAGATCTATGCTCGGAGTGTCGCTAAAGGATATAATCCAAAACGAGGATAAGCACAGAAAAACTCAAGTAGTGGAAGCTACCCAATGAATAGGCACACTCAAGTGGCAATAGGCAGGACATATCTGTCAAAGAGACGACGGTCGATGGGGAAGAAAAGTATTGGAATGGTACCCAAGAACTGGAAAACGAAGCATTGGCTGACCCCCTGTAATATGGACTGATGACATAAGAAGAATAGTGTGAGTGAACTGGATGCGTAAGGCGGAGGATTGGAGAGGATGGAGACATGCGGGAGGCTTACGTTCTATAGTGGACGGATACAGGCTGATGATAAAAAAGGAGTATCTAAATGATATTTGTCATCATAACTTGTCTGAGGAATTTTTATTTGTATTGAGTGTTAGGTATTTTTTTTAAGTGTTGATTCGTATGGAGTTTTAAGAACACATTTATTTTATTTTTAATGCCCTCAGAATGAATTATTTAACCCAATCAAACTCAAATGAAACGCAAATATAAATGTTTTATTTTTCATCGAATATTCGAATTGAATAATTTGAAAACATATTTTATCTAATGAATTTCACGAGGGCTTAACACTTTCGGAACAAAATAATAATCCGCGATTTTATTAAAATGAAAAATTTATGACCTTTGGAATAAACTGTGTTTACCGAATTTTTCTTCGCTGTTTATCTAAACCAGCGGTCGGGGAACTTTTTTAACCACTACGCCAAAACATTTTTGCGTAAGTTGATATTACCCCAAAATATTTTTGCGTAAGTCGATAATACCTCAAAATATTTTTGCATAAGTCGATACTACCCTAGACCCAACTTTGAAAAGAAGACAATCAATGTTTATTTAAATAAATATTATTTATTGTATTAACTTACACGGAAAATAACAAAGATGTTACATGAAAATAATAATTTTTATGAAATAGCAAACTAGAAAAATTTCCTTATTACCCCAAAAAAGATATTTTTACCGCATTTGGGGTAATTTACCCCGGTTCCCTGACCGCTGATCTAAGCGGATGTATAAAATCACACACGATTGAAAGAAGTGGGCTCTATGACGCAAACCAAAAAGGTTATATGTAACATGTGGAAATGATGAGTGATGTTTGTGTAAGATTCGGGGTATTCCAAAATTCGTTTCTCGTAGAGATTCATGTTTTTTATAGAGATTTCATAAAGGCTGGAAAAGCTTACTGGTAATGTATACATTTTGATTAATTAATAAAAATAGTATTTTTTAAGCGATCATGATGGAGAGCACAACTGCTTGAAACCAGTTGTCTCTATGATGTTCAGTCATGCTAGCCAGTTGCTTCATATATAAAAAATATGTTATGTTTTTTGGTAAATTGAGGAGATTGCAATTGTATATTGATCTGTTGCTCAGATTCATATTATATGAAAGAAAAAAAAAACTATCAAGTTAAATTGTGTTATTTGTTCATCAATTTAAATAATTTATGTAATTATTATTTATTTGTGAAACTTGCAAGAGAGTGCAATTAGTGGGTTATATGATTCTTTATCAAGACGATTGGACAGCAGCTGTAGTTTTAATAGTATAAAAGAATAATCAAACCAACATACTGCCCGAATTCAAAGGATCGGAGGTCAGAAGTAATTGCCTTTTATTTACTAACCAAAAAACAAGAGAGCCTCGTATCAAGTATTCCGAACTGAAAGGGTACGCTCTAATAATACGTTTCGCGTATTTGAAAATAATATTTACTTTTAATTCTATGTATTTCAAATAAAAACATTTGCACTGAAGTGGATAGCCTTGTTGAAGATTAAAACTTCAATCAGTAACGATTTCCTATAGCCATCGATACCAATTATTAGCAAAACTGAAATTCAGGAATATTTTGAAACTCCATCAACAATACAAACAACGATTTGGAGTAGATATAAATACTTGTTGTATTTGTTTACTAAGCATATTTTGTATAGTAAAAGCTGGCGAAACTCCTGAAAGACAAAGCGTTTGCTTACCATGTCAGAGGTTTAAGATTCAATCTCCGATGAAGGTGATTCAATCGATTCAAAAACTCTATAAATATCCCTTCTTATTCGTATTATCAAATCGGTGGATTGGTTTGCAGCAACAAAATCTTGCATCTCGATATCCTCTCTTATTGATCCTCTTCAATCCTCTTTAGTTCAGCATAAGAGCTACAACACATGTCCTCGAACACTTGCTGCAAATACTCCCTTCTAGGGCGCTCTCTGCAGTTTCTATCCTCAATCATCCCTCCCACAATGTCGTGAAGAAGACCATCGTGGCGCATGATGTGACCGATCACCTCTCTGAGATAGTTCTAACTAGGTGTATATCTTCCTTGATTAGGCTGAGAATCTCATTGTTCGTGCCGTGGTCTCACCAGGAAATCCAAGAATTCTTCTGTATGAATATATAAATATCCTTAGTTGATGTGAATTTGAACCTTTTTTTTATTTTTTCCGGCTGTTGTATGACGTATTTGGGCATCCAGAAATTTAAATTTCATATGAGAAAATGGGACATATATATCTGAGAATAATAATGCACAGATCGTTCGATCTGCCAAAGAGTAACATTAACCTGCCAGAGACTATGCATCTTGGGAGAGGGATCAGATTGTTCAAATAAATCGCCTCGGATGTTGATACATTTCACGCAAGAGAGCCCAATTCAGGCATGAACTCCACGAATTTTTTTAGAAGAATGATTTTCTGGAGTCGTCTGTTTGATGAACATTGGACCCTTTTGTTGCTTGTCTTTATTCCATTTTTTTTCTTAGTATCTAATCATAAGTCTCTTTGTTTATATATTTTTTTAGTGAATCGTGAATTATTTTATAATGTTATTTTATTTTTGTAATTTGCGATTTTTTGACAGAAGAAATACATTGAAATTGAAGTTGAAATTCACAGTGTAAGATATCATTCATTGCATATTAATCTAAATTTGTGGTAGACGAAACTTCGGGATGTTTTATGATGTTAGTGGTTTAACGATCCACATGCAGTGCTTAGCATTAGCACCTAGCCGGTGGTCATAGCTCAATGGTAAAGCGTTTGCTTTGCAAGCCAAAAGTCGTGGGTTCGATCCCCGACGGAGATTACAAAAAAAAAAAAAAAGGATTTTTAATCGATTTCTGAGCTCTAAAATACCCCGGTTGGTGTGAATTTGATCCATCACCCGTAAAATGTCAGTCATAGCCTATCAATTAAAATTGGTGGTAGACAAAAGTCGTCCCGTGAAGACCACCCATTCATAGTAGATTCCTGTAATAATAAAGGATGATGCGTGAATCTCGGGCTGTAGTCTATGACGTTGGCGGATCAACACTCCACATGCAGCGTTTAGCCATATACACCATGGTAAGCGTCATAGAATTCCACAGATGAGACAAAAAATTACTATCACCATCTGTCGGTATTCTCCTGTATGTGTTTACATAAAAAAAAAAAAAAAAAATTACATAAAAATGGCAAAGGGTATAAAATCCACAGATGAGATTTTTCCATCGACGCCTATCTGTATTCTTGTGGACTTATGACTATAAAAAAATACAATTGTATTGAAACTACATACTCAATTTAAATAAATTAAATTAAATTATAACAGGAATATTATTTTGACCCCATGAACTTTATAATAATTGATATTCATTGACAGAAAAAACATTGTTTTTGCATAAAATTATTGTTAATGATTGAAAATTACGTGATGGATGAAAGTTATAAATAACAATTATAATACTAGAATTATTACACATGCAAATACACAGTTCTAACCATCAAACAAGATATTTATACTTCATCAATTATTCATTTAAAATACGGTTCATTTACACTTCATATCAATTTTTTCACAATTTTAACCAAAACCACAATTACTAATTTTATGTTTTTTTTTTTTTTTTTTTTTTATTTAATCAAATATAAAAAGATACATTTTATACATAGTAATTTACATTCCAATCTTTTTTTTTTTTTTTCTTTTTTTTTTTTTTACATTCGCTTACCACACCACTTAAAGATAAGATCTTGTGTGTGGCGTGTTATTCTTATTATCTTTTTAAGATCCCAGGTATCAACTTTCTAGAAAAGTCAATAACTGAGGTCTTAAAAAAGAGTAGTGTATAAAATAAATAAATATATTAAAATATTCTTCGTATATTTCCTAAAAAAAACTTCCGAAACGGACACATATTTCTGGACTTACATCCGAAACGGACTAATATACTAACTCGTAGCCTTCCTCAATCCATCATTGTCAAGAGACTACTAGAGGGAGAGTTCTCTTTAGACAAAAATATGATAATTTTACTTTTACAATAAAAAAAACTTCATATTTTTTTTTTTTTAATTGTTACCGTAATTATCCTAATAACTTAAATATGATATGAAAATTAAAGGATAAATATTATCTCTCAAGTAAAGCCAGGTAGATAAATAAGGTATTCTTGTAAGGTGAACTGACGACATGAGAAGAATAGCGGGATTGATCTGGTTTGCGGGAGGCGGAGGATCGAAGAGGATGAGACTCATGCGGGAGGCTTACGTTCAACTGTGAACGGATACAGGCTGATGATGATGGTGATGATTCTACCATATTTTTTTCACGAATAATTCTAGTATGTTCTATGAAATAAGACTTAATTCACAAGCCATATTATTATTTTGTATCAGAACATCAATCAATCCTCCTTATGAATAAAATAATCGAAAATATTATTTACGCTATTGTCTCCATATAAATTCCACCTGGCAATAACCCAGGGCCGCATTTCGGTGAGCGGGCATATTTTAACATATTTCAGGGAGGGTGCATTTTGATTGGATTCTAAACGTTATGGGCAATAAATGAAATATCTCGACGACATAACAACCCTCATAAAAATGTGTATGAACGTGCGTACTTGAATTTCAACAACATGCTTCTCCTTGTTATATATACGTCTTTACAGTGATTTTATAGTGCCTGTTCTTCTTTACAGCTGTGAATCTTAGAATATTATCAATGCAGCCATATAGTAGAGTTTGAGAGCAGAGAGTGCCTATTCCTTGGGTAGCCTCCATTACTTCAGTTCTTCTGCGGATATCCTCGTTTCGGATTATATCTTTCAGTCTGAGTATGGATCTCTCCGAAACACGCTGGATGACCTTTATTTAATGGGTAAGACTTGCTGTTAGATTCCACGTCTCTGCTAAGCTAACACTAGGAGGATTAATTGGAACGCCTTAGTTTTAAGACATTGCGGAATTTTCGTTTTAAATATGTACTGAAGTTTTTAAAATTCTGCTTATCCCAGTTATATGCACCTGTCGATTTCTTTTGAGAAGTTATTTCGTCCTCGTTATATTACTCATTGAAGACCTCTATTTGTGTTCCTCCAATTGAAATTGGGTCGAAATTCTGGTAAACATGACTTTTTATCATGGCTCTAGTTGTATCCACATTTATTAATGGACCGATTTTGTTCGATGCTTCATTGAGATCGTAAAACATGTCTTGAAGCTTTTCAGGTGATTCGGCTATAAGCACTATGTCATCTGTAAATCAGAAATGAAAAATGTTCTTTCCGTTTATATTTATTCCACATTTTTCCAAGATAGCAGCTTAAATGTATTTTCTTGGTCGTTTGTGAAGAGCTTGGGAGATATAAAATCTCCTTGCTTATCACCTTTGTTTATTGTAATATTGTTAGTCCAATCATGGAGCTGGACCATCATTGTTACAGAGTTGTATAGACATTTAATAACCTATATATAATTATAGTCTATTTTGCAGCGTTTTAGTTTCGATTCGTATTTTATATCCAATCAAAAAAAAGGAATTGCATTACCTTGTAATACGAGCCAAGAATGTTGACCGAAGACCACAAACGGAAAAATTTGGATGAAAGACTGTTAAACACAAACCCTACAGCCTGGACAGCCTCAAGTGACTACCATCTCTTCCATGTCATGAAGAAAGACATGGATGAAACTCATTTTGATGATTGAAAAGAACTGTAAGAAGTGGTTCTTTTGGATTTTTTTGATTCGGGCATTCAAAAGCTCATATACCGCATGCAAAAATGCATTGACCTCAGTAGCGACTATGTAGAAAAGTAGGTAAAAGTCTGAACTTTTTCAAAATGTACGCATTCGTGAAATGAAACATGTTTTACGCTGTGAAAAATCACTGAGAAACTTATTTTACGGATAAATCTCGTATTTAGAAATTTGAGTAAATAATCAATGTTCTAAATATCAGATAACGATTTCTTGCCTCGTAGGCTTTTTCTGTTCAGAATAACAAAAGATATTGCAGAACATTTTCGGTGCTTATTTAACTTTATTACCAAAATTACTCTAATTGTCATTTATATTTATCAATAATTGTCATTTTACTGTTGAACTTTAAGGAAAAGCTTTATAATGACGTCTAATAAACCAAAAGCAATTTGATATTTCCAATCTAGTTCCGGAATATATCTGGTTTATTATTTAACTTGATCATTTGAATACAATACTTACGATTTACTCCCATAACTATTGAATCTTCAAAAGTCACGATTTAATATCTTGGAACTCTAATAATTTAAATAATATTGCTCGTGAATAAATTTAAGTTTAATAACACCGTTTCCTTGAAATATTTACATAATGTTATTTTACCTGTGTTTAAATTATTCAACAGTTATATTAATGGATATATTAAATAGATGATAAAATAAAAATATACACATTTGTATGAAAATCAGTTCAAATAATATCTTAAATAATTATATGGAGTAAATATATTATAAATATAATTTAAAATCAATATTATTAAAATATTAACAAATGATAAATATTCAGTTTTGATTCACAATAATTTTAAGCGATTACATGTTTCGTCCTACCTGGAGACCACCTTCAATAATTCGATCTCCAGAAAGGTCGAAACATGAAATCGATTAAAATAAATGTGAATCAAAATTAAATATTATTTTATTGTTTATTTCTTAATTAAAATTAATTAAAAATTATAAAAAGTATTGCCATTTGATGACCTTAATGTTATATCATTAATATTACTTTAAAAAAAGTAATTAGCATATATTTATGAGTACTAATATTAAGCAATCGATACACATATAAATTCATAGCATACACTATCTATACATAATTTAAAGTTCTTTTTCAGGATGAGCATTTAATCCCTTACTCCGCCATTCGAGTGGCAGAGCAAAGAGCATGAGAAGTGGTATTCCGAAGTATTTACTGACAAAACTTTTTAATGCCATTTTAATACACTTGTGAGCAAATATTAAATATTACTGACGCATATAAATTATAGGTAGTGATGTGGACTTTGCAAATTTGAAATGGTCTAGAAATACACCAGATTTTTAATGGGCTTAAATGACTGAATAAAAATGATTAAAGCATAAAAAATCAAATTTTAAATACATAATTTTATTTGTTCGATTGGCATTCAATTCAATGATGTCACTTTGTTTTTATGTAATGTAGTAGCACTCATAATATTATACTTAGAGCAAACTCTCGCAGTTACGTTTCAGTCACGTTCCGTACACGTTTTGTTCAGCAAATTAGAGTCTGATGTTTATTATTTGTTCTGTAAAACCCTGGTATAATAAATAAATTAAACAATGATAATATATTTATAAAAAATATTTTTGTTAATTAAAAATAATAAAATATACCAGTTACGTTTTAAAAGGTATTACACAATTGATACATTTAAAAATCTACAACAATATATACGTCTTTCATGACATTTCGTTAAAAAAATAATTGGAGAAGAATACTTGCAAATGGTGATCGTCTGTATTTGAACCACAAACTAATTTTTTTTTCATAATAACTTAGTATCTTAGGGGAAAACATTTTTATTACTCTTTACGCAGAATAAGTATTTGTGTGTAAGTTTTGGAATCTATTAGTTTTCCATCACAAGAAATGTTAGGGGATATCTGAACTAATCTATCGAGTATTTTTCATGCACGCAATTTTCCGGAAAAAAAGCAAGATCGAAGCGTTAAATTCCAAGTATATTTTATTTCAGGAACAAAAATAGTAGTACGACCATCTTGCGAAAGGTAACAGCAGTTTTTAAAAGTAAAAAAAAAAATCATAACCGATTGATGAATCTTGAAAGAAATAATATTCATTTATGAAGACGTAACTATCCGTAAAATGAATGTGCTATTTTTTATAATTTCACGTACTTTCGCTAGCCAATATCTAACGTCCGATTCATCAAACACAAACGTAGCTTATTATAAAAGGAAAAATAATGGTTACAATTCAAAATATTATACATTATGTACAACTTTTAACTATGCCTTATAATGGTACTGATGACCTCCACAGCTGGAGACGATGAGACGACTGCTGTAGTATCCGAGACATATTTTGTGGATTTTTGGATTTTTTAGGTTTGGATGACTTGTGCAAAGCTCCTGAGACTTGAATTATTCTGTCATAAAGGGAGGCCCAAACCAACCAACGAAACGCGGTAAGAAACAGGCCATCCAAGTTTTGGTTCACGTCTAGTATTTTTAAATTTGTTTGCTTACAAAACTATGGGTTCGATCCCCGATACAGATTAAAAAATGTATAAATATATATATTTTTAAGTTCTATAAGTGCCCCCACCTATTGTCGAATGCCAGTACTAGCCAATTCATTAAACTGGTGGTAAGCGAAATTCATCCCGAATAAACTACTCATTGATAGTAAATATATGCAATAAATGGATGATGCGTGAATGCTCTGCAGTCTATGACATGGTAACATGGTAAACGTCAAAGAATCCACCCATGAGATTTCTGCTATTCCCATCTGTATGTGTTTTTCTATATGTGTTTTTCTATATGTGTTCATATAAAAAAACTGACAGAACTGGGTAATGTGAACAATATGCGGTAACGATATATTTCTAATATGATACGGACATGATAAAAAAATATATTTTGACTACAATTGACTCGGATTACTTATCGCGATATATGTAGCTTTCGTTAGGCTACACTTTGTGCATTTTAGTATGGTGTTGGATTCGCAATATCAGATTCCGTGCAGCGAGGCTATGCAAACTGCATACTATAATTTAGACTACATTCGCAATGTTGACCCAAAACTCAATGCACGCCTCCGTACACAGTCATCCCGTTTAGCACTACTTTATCCCCCAGCTCTAACTTGTTTGCTGCAAGTATTACCCTCGACCGGCATTCTCCGTGAGTCATTAATAACGTATGAACTGGAATTTAATAGTTTTCGATTATTATGTTAGTTTGACAATGTTTGATATCAAAATTATCATAATTTCTATGTCCACTGCCTTAACTAAAGAATATAGACATTACGATCTACCGTTACAAAGTTTAGTTAGCCGTTTTGGCCCTCAATTCATGTCATCTCTATTTCTCGTAGCTCCACTGGGTACATTATATTGACATCAGCATGATATAGCCCTTGCTGACTGGTACCGAAAACCTCGATGCACAATCTTTCGTCTCTTATTTATGTTCGCTTCTCGTTCATGTATGTGTTGCCATATTGGCATTTTGGACAAGTCCAGTCACAGGAGTGACGTTAGTAATATAGATCGCCACTGCGCCGCTGTGTGATAGCCCATCACGAGCGCGCTCAGTTGTATGCCGACTTTGGCGAGATCGCATTGTTGCCCGGCCTGTATGCTGTGAGTAGGTTCGGACTAGAAGTTTGTATATTTATCGGAATATATGTCAATGTGCTTCAGAAAAAAATCTTTGTGTTTCATTCTGTTCCTCATCCTGACACTACGTGACTTAATGACTACCTTTTAAAGAGAGGAGGATGTTAATATATATTGTTTTTGACAGGGGCTTGAAGAAAAGGCAGTTGTAGCTCATGCTCTCTTGAAGCATTCGAAGCAAATATCATAATCTGATCAAATTTTACCTCTTAACTGACTGTAGTATGGAAGGGTGAATTGGCCACTTTCCTATCTCGTCATTCCTCACGGAGTCAAACGCCAAAATGAAAGCCTTCCAACTGGCAAAAATCTCAACTGGCAGATCTTAAAAATTATGAACAGACTAAGAATCGGAGTCAGTAGAATAAAAAACAACCTCAAGCAATGGGGACTGCTTTAGCAAGGAGAATCACTGTTGTGCAATTGTAGACACTTGCAGACCGTCTCAAACCTGAGATCCTGCTCCATGTGCCCAACAAGCTGCACACCCCAATAACTACTGCTGAACAGCACACGGGTCATCTATGTTGCCAGATATTGGGTAGAAACAATTTGAAGTCACTTACAAAAAGAAGTGGAATAATCTTAAACCGGCATTTACTATAAGCGGAATATTTAGAGAGTTCCTAAAACTGTTATTATTTATGTATAATATATGCTCTCTTGTATTATCCAGAGTACAAACTAACATCCACATCTCTTTCAAAAGGCTGTTATTCCGTCGCGTGATGGCAGGATTAAGAGCTGATTAATAACACACAGACTTTTTCTGAAGCACATTTACATATATTGACGATAAACTTTACAAACTTATGGCCCAACCTAGTCACAGCATTAGGCCGAGTTACAATATAATAATATGCTCTCGCCGACGGGTGGCACACGACTGATGCGCGCTTGTGATGGGCCGTCGCACCGCCCCCGTGTGGCGATTTACGTAACTAGTCCCAAAATGCCAATATGGCGACACATGCATGTCGATAAGCGAACAGAAATAATAGACGAATGATTGTTTATTAAGGTTTTCGGTAGCAATCAGCAAGGGCTATATCATGCTGATGTCAATACATATCCCAACCAGGTTCACTGTATTTTGACCAACTGCAGTATTGAAGGACGCCTTATCCGAATTCTCACTTTGTCAATCGTCACAAAAGTAAGCCATCGTAATCATAGTATTCTACACAGACATATTTCTTCTAAGTTCATTGCACGGTTGAATTGTCTTTTTGTGATATGCCATGGCTTACAGCTGTACAGAAGAATATAGATAATTCAAATATAATTTCATGCCAACCAAAAAATGCATTATCCGTTGTGTATAGTAGCCAATAGATAAGTATTTATGCTCTTAATTTCGATGTACACTCTAGTAGTAAATTCTTCCGGCTGATATTGCTATACAACTATGTATCGCGAAGACTTGACGAGTTCTGTACATGTTTGATGGTCAGCAGGGATAATTATCCTGCTCCGAGTAATCCGAATCTAATCTCCATGCAGATAGCGCCGCCCTGCTATAGCCAACAAAGCGGGATTTGTAGCGGCGGTCGTAGGTCGGGATGGGCGGCGAGTTTTACAGCCGCCCATCAAAGCGAATGCCGCCCATATGCGCGCGGCACCATAAACATCACGGCGGGGCTCTATAACGCGGTCACTGTAAACCAGCGATGCCAAACTTGCACAAATAAATGCCGTGTTATTTGTATGTCAACCGTGATATAATTATGACATGGTTTTTGTTGTCATAAATCTAAACTGTTTGCGCTGCGTATTCCGACACTTGTTCCAAGTGTGAGGTCATTGACACTGAATACTAAACGTCAATGACTGGATACGTGTAAGACGAAAAAATCACAGTGATCAGTGGTTGAAACCAACAAAATATATTGACATATTTAGTGTAATATTGCTTCAGATTCAGTGCTGGTGTTGATGGGTGCAAAATGTTGGACGTTTGATTTTGTGACAATAATGCCGTGTTATTTGTGTGTCAACCATGATATAATTATGAGATGGTTTTTGTTGTCACAAATCCTAACTATTTGTGCTGCGTATTTCGTCACTTGTTTCGAGTGTGAGGTCATTGATACTAAATGTATCAATACATTTTCATCATCACACTTACGTTAGTATATTTTGTAATTGAAGGAAAATAAATATAAAAATGAAAAATTTAAAACAAAATAGCACGTATGATATTTATGATATTACGTTATACGAGTACACTCAAGTGGCAATGGGCAGGACATATTTGTGAAAGAGACGATCGGAAAAAAGAGTGGACTGGCGCCCAATATCTGGCAAACGATTGGTTTGCCAGATATTGGGCGGCATTGCCCTACTCCCTGCAAGATAGACTGGCGACATAAGAAGAATATCGAGAGTGGCCTGGATACAGAAGGCAGAGTATTGAAGAGGATGGAGACTCTTGCGTGAATCCTATGTTCAACAGTGAACGGACACAGGCTGATGATGATTATGATGATAAATTAGATGTCATAAATAATCAAACATATTAAATGCTTAACTAACCTGTTAATAAAAACTTTCCGATAAATAAATAACCTCTAAATAATTAACATAATACTCAGCGTATTGGGGTATTATGGAATTATTTTATTTGGGTTTAACCCTCCGTCGGTGGCAATATGCTCCTCTGCCAGATCAGGCGACGGTTTTATGGACACCACTCCTTCGTCAGACGGATCGACGCACCCAAGCTTCTGGTAGCTTCTTGACTCGTGTAGCATTCTGAACCTACCTAAAGAATTGGACTTTGGCATTGGTAATGGCACGTGGATGCACGTGTGATCTGTGAGACTCAATGCGACCGAACTCGTTACACTTTAATAGGTTCAAGTTTCCTTTTTTTTATTGCATTTATATTTAATAATCATATTTAACAAGCATTTCTGGTTTTGTAGTGAGATTTATAAATATTTAAGTCAACAGAAAAGTTCTAAAATTTAAAAAAATATGCCTTGCAGACACATTGCGAACTATCTCGTTATGATTCTCACTCATGTAAATTATCAGTATACAGTTTCAGATTTCAAGCGACTTTATCCTGCACGGTAAAAACTCAGAAGGCTCACTAAGATTCAAATGCATTAAAATCCAAGAACCTAATCTGCATAAGACTTGCGAAATACGTCTGTGAAAAGTGCCTACCACTTATGTATCTTAATTTTTTTGAGGAGTCCCACGCCTCCCAATCTGAACAAGATCGATTACCCAGTATGTAAAAAAAATCGTTTGCTTTGTCTTCTTCTTCTTCTTCGTGTCAGCGACGTCAAATTATTGTTGCCCAGTATCTCGCAACATCGATAGCCCGTGTGTTGCCCAGCATTAGGTCTTGAGATGTGCAGCTTGTTGGGCACATAGAACATGATCGTAGGTGTGAGGCTGTCTGCAGGTCTCTACAGTCGCACATTAGTGTATCTCCTTGTCGGAGCATTCCCCACCGCTCCAGGTTATCATTTGTTCTACTAACTACGGTTCTTAATCTGTTTAGGGATTTCTAGGTCCACCAGTCAAGGTTCTTGCCAGTTGGGAGGCCTTTTTTTGGAGTTTTGCTTTCTGAAGTGTAAGTATTATTTAAGAATTCTTTATTTTTATTGACATTTGATATTTATGTTGGATAAAAAGGCTGTATCGTAACTTTGTATCAAAAAACTATTTTTTTCAAAGATTTTTCTAATAAATAATTATAAAAAAAAAGTCACATGTGTCGTGTTATAAACGTGACGTATTTGACACCACTGCTACGTTGATTATTCAAGGAAACGGACAACAAATACAGTACTAAAATGTACGCAATCCTTGTTGTTGACCGTCGCGCCCGAAGTTGAGTATCGGTCAAACAAACGCAATGCTGCGAGCACCGACGATGATCGCCCGTGCTCACTGAGATACATTTTGTATGGACTCGCGACCCATATTAATGAAAATGTAGATGTTTCAATATTTATGTGTTATTCCACTCAGGTTTAATGTTAAATAAATACTTAAAAATTTAAGTATTATAGCTTATATAGTTCGAATAAAATGTATACTTTAGGTTAATTAGAATGCTTTCAAAAGTATTTAACATTCTATTATACCTAGTAATATTCTCTTCTTTTTCAAAAGGTTGTTATTTGATTGGGCAGTGGCATGATGAGGGGCAGGTTAACAACATAAATACTTTTTCTGAAGCACATGTCGATTACTTTACAAACTTATGGCCCGACCTAGTCACAGCATCAGGCCGAGCCACAATACAATATGATCTTGCCAACGTCGGCACCCAACTGAGCGCGCTCGCTGGCGATCTATGTAACTAGTCCAAAATGCCAATACGGCGAGGCATACATGTACGACAAGCGAACAGAAATAAGAGACGAAAGATTGTATATCGAGGTTTTCGGTACCAGTCAGCAAGAGCTATATCATGCTGATGTCACTACCTATCAAAACAACCTAGCTGAACTAACATACATATTGGAGTTTCACACAAACAAAGTAATAAACAAACAAACAAGATAATAGTTTTATATATGAGTTAAATAAATTGGAGAAAAATAAACGGTGGACGGTAAAGTTCATAATGCAGGCGGCTTATCCACCTGTTTATTGTGCGACTGCGGAGACCTGCAGACCGCCTCACATCTAAGATCTTGCTCCATGTGCCCAAAAAGCTGCAAACCTCAAGACCTAATGCCAGGCAACACACGAGCTATAGATGTTGTCAGATACTGGGCAGAAATAATTTGACGTCCCTGATTAGAAGAAGAAGAAGATCCACCTCAAGCTTGTTGTCAATAAAGCTTAATATTTCAGTCGATTTCTCCACTTCATAATATTTCAATAATCAGTTTGATCTTATATTGAGTTGTAAGCTTTACGCGCAATTTTTTCATTCTTTGATCTGTTTATTTTAACATGCATTTAATTACTTATTCTTAAACGATATAATATTTCTTTGATTTATCGCAAAATACAAATGGATAAAAAAAATACTTGAATAATTCAACCAAATTTTGATTCGGCAAAATCTCTATTCGGCAAAATTTCTGTGCTAACGGAAACAAGTGAATACAACTGCGTATAAAGAACAGGTTCAATAAAATAATTACAAGTTAAAATATTATATAAAAATACATGTACGAAACATAAGATGAAAATTGAAAAGAAAATTAATGAAAACACATGCTAATTTCCATATGTATCCATAAACTATTGCAACCGATAAAGGTGGAATGTATTTAGAAGTGCTTCTGTATTTGAGCCAAATTAAGTTTATACTAGTAAAATATCTCTTCGGCCAAATGTCTGTTTGGTCAAATGTGTTTCATCAAAATGTCCCACGACCAAATTATTTTCGGCCAAATATCCGAAAACCGTTCTACCACCATAAAGTTTTAATACTGTGACACTTTTTACATCGTATTTCTATCTGCTTAGCAATATTTTTAGAGTTGTAAACTACGAACAAGACTTTTAGAAAAGACTAATATTTTTAATTTTGTCAGTGTAACCACTTTCCTGTCGTGGCTTTGTCACATTACTGACGTGTGTAAATTAACCTTAAACTGACTATATATACCACAGTAAAATGTTTGCTGCACGTCAGTATCTAACATTAACCTATTTGTAGTCAAAGGGAACGGTCCATTCGTTCAAAGCCATGAACTCAAATGGCGTGTTTTTAATGAAAAAAATGTCGAATTTTTCGGTCTATAGGCTTTGATAGATTTTTTTAAATGCACTGAAAAAACATTTAGCCTTGTATTTAAACTGCTTTATTAAATTTTAATCACTATTGGAGCACACACCGTTTTGTTATGGTTTTTATTTTTGCGAAGCAGGGTTTCGAATTTTTGGTTCCATATACTAATTGAGTTGAGTAAAAAAACTGGCATAGGCAGAATAATTTAAATTTTCATAAAAAAAACGTAGCCTCAGATGCAACACCAACCTTATTTCAATTTAATTTTTTTTTTTTTAGAAACATTACAAATAACAATATTTAATTCATTTCTAAAACAGGATACAGGATAAATAACAATTTATGAATAACACAATAATAATAAGATCATTTAAAAAGTCCCGGAGCCCACTAGCAGAAGACTCCACGAAATTACTTTGACTGGAGCTCATGTCGAAACTGGGCTTCTCTCAAGTGGAATATATCAATATTCGAGGCGATATCGTTGAACAGTCTGATCACTCTCCCAAGAGGCATAGTCCCTGGCAGGTTAGTATTACCTCTAGGAAGAACAAACAATGCCTCCTTAGCCTTAAATAATTGTCAGGGACAAACAAACCAATTTCAAAGAAAATATCAGGATTTCTGAACACGCCGCGCACTAGGCGAAAGAAATGGTTCAACTCATTGTATCCCAACATACACCGTATAAAGTGTTCCACGAATAATATCCATGCATCCTCATGTAAGGAAACCTCAAAAATTTCTTCTGAACTCTCTCAAACATGAGGCCATATTTATTCTCGTGCGTAGCCCAAATAATAGACCCGCTCTCAAGTATGCTACGAACCAATGAATTGTACTACGTTAGTGCTCGAAAGTCCTGGCACTACGCAGAACAAATTAACATCTTCAGTGCCCTTCCACACATAGCTTCAATGTGAGCATGAAACGTAAGCTTGCTTTCAAAGAATATGCATATAATCGATAATTCCATACTGACCTATGGTTACAACAATATTAAATGTCAGATATATCACCGACTAGAAGAGTCGGATATAATGTCGTCATTTTGTAGTACTAAGGATATCCCAATTTCAGCAATTAAACTCCAACGAATTTATTTATCAAAGTAATTTCGTGGAGTCTTTTGCTTAGCGAGCTTAGGGTAAACTTTTTGATAATTGTTGTTAATAATAGTAAATACTTAATTGTTTCTCTTGTGTTATATCTAATTTCAGGATCGTATTAAATATATTTGTATTTTTCTGAAAGAAATAAATAAAATTGAATTGAATTGAATTGAAAGTATAAAGCTTCAATAATGATCAACTACTAACACTGCAACTTTATAAAGGGAAATGTAGAGACTTTCATACACAGATTTGCAGAATTGAAATATATTCATTAGCAGAACGTTCATGATGCACGAAATGTTGAAAATTATATATAATGACGTATTTCATAATTTTTCTATTAAAAAGACATGACGAACGAGTTGATTCGGTGAACCTAATTTTAAAAGCGTGCCTATTTGTTTTGTTTTATTTTTAAGGACTGCTGAAAATAGTTTTTTCAGTTTTCCAACCTATTTGTAATCAATCTTTCACGCTCGTCCGGTCCAGCGATATCCTGAAACAGTGATTCTTCACAACTTAAAAGACTTAGAGCACCTTAAATTATAAGAATATTCAAATTATCTACTTTTTAAATGAAAATATGTAATTTGCCACTTATAGACATATATAATTATTAATAATTTTACTTCCTATTTAAATCACTATTGATGAAAAGTTGCCCATTATTGAAAATGATATTTTACGTATTGAACAACATTTAAAAATAAAGTAATGAACTATAACTTTTAATATGTTCATTTCAATTTTTTACTAATATTAATATTGCTTTATTTATTAATTTGGCCGCCTCATTAGGAAATCTTAAAAACGTTATTTATTCAATTTTTTATTGAATTATTAAATGAATTGATAATTATTTAATGAAAATACTGGAAACAAAACAAAAAATATTTTAACAAAATCTTGAAATAATAAATCATGGATTTGATTTATTATTTCCTTTATTTATTTTATACATGATTTAGATAAATGTTTTTTTTTAATACAAATAAATTTAAAGTTACAACAAAAGAATAAGCTAACCATTGATTTAAGAAAAAAATATATATATATTTCATAAATAAGTAAAGTTACAATTATTTTTTTATGTGGGAGTCTTAAATTTAATAATATATATTTAAGATATACAGAGAATGCTGGAAAACGGGTTTTATTTTTTTATTTAGGTTGAATAAACTCACAATAATAAGATCGCAAAATCGTTTATAATATAGATTTACTTTCATTTACTACATTTAACGTAAATACTAACTGTGACCACTATTTCTCCTACTTATATGAGTTTAATAACAATCTTTTATTGATGGAAGTATATGGTTATAGAGTCAATTTATACTCTTAGATACAAATATATAATCTTTCTGGAACTGGTTGAAACTACTGATAAAATAACCTTGTCATATCGCTCGCTTCATGGTAAACTTAACATGTCAATATTTTTGTTCTGAAGAGGCTCACTGAAGCTTTCGCCATCGATGAATTTCAGAGGCTCATCAAAAACCGAGCAATATTTATCAGAAATTTCAGCGGAAAATATAAGCATGATGTATACCCACTACCACAGCTTCTCAACTAAATATTAGAACCAATATATATTATTCAATTTATATTTGGGCACAATTATTGGACTTTGATGAAGGAATATTTAATAACGTCAAATATAACGAGTCAATTGAGCATAAAGCTGGTCTCGCTTCCAAAAAACTAGGTGTATTATTATAGATCACGTCGGTATTTCGGCGATAAACAACTTTTCCTTCTATATAAAGGACAAATGCGACCTATCCTTGAGTACGGCAGTCACCTTTGGAATGGTGCACCAAAATACATTCAAAACTTTATTGACTCAATTCAAAGAAGAGCAATGCGTTCGATAAACAATGACACTTACGTCTAACCTGCAATCAATGGAACGCAGGCGTAAGATTGGTTCACTAAGTTTTTTCTACCGTTATTAAAACGGTAGCTGCTCTTCGGAACTTAAAGAACTAATTCCTCCTGCACCCACCCACAACCGATAAATTCGTCTTACACTTGCCAAGCATCCATACACGGTTTATGTGTGTCGACCAAGAACCGGCAACATCCAAAGTTCCTTCCTTAATGCCACCGGTAAGCATTGGAATACTCTTCCAGCGTCTGTGTTTCCTCCTTCCTACAATCTGGATATCTTTAAAAAACAGAGAAATATACACTTGCAATCTCCCTAACCCAAACAATAACACGAACACAATACACGCTTCCCGCATGTAGCGTCCAGCCTCCCTGGCTGAGCGTCATAGAGTGCACTGGTCTTGACCGGCTATGCTCTCCTGCATGCGATTACATAAACAAATAAAAAAAATATATATTTATATTTGGATATAATTATTGGATTTCATTAAAGACAGATTGATATTGTATTCAAGATGTTCATACATATTTAAGAAAATATTTTATAAAGTACTTAACTTGGTTGTTGATTTGAAATTAAGCAAATAAAAATAGTTTAAAGTGGGAATAGCTTAGCAAAGCCTTACGTTACGATATCATTCAAATGGGATGAAAAATGAGAGATTTTTTTTAAACTCAATCCTCTCTAGTACATACAAACTCTATGCAAATTAAATGTTCTAGCTCAAACAATTTGTAAGTAATAAATATTTCAACAAATAATAATTTGGTTACGATAATATACTCGTCAACTGCCGGGCGGCATATTCCAGTGGTTAAAGCGTTTGCTTCTCACTCAGGCGCTGTCCTTTCGCATCTAGACAAAGCTTGATTTTCTGAAAATTTATTTAATTTAATCTAAGCTCGTTAAATATCATCAGTAGGGTCGAACCACCCATTAGGACAAAACGAAAATTCTCCAGACCTAAAGAGATCATTCTATCTCCTTAAAAACCCTGATCATTGAACACCCACATATTTCTCTGATACTACATCCGCAGTCTATGTAAGTTGGCTGGCTCTTGCCCTGGAGGCTCCCGGGAACCATCTACGTTCCATATAAAAGTTTATAAATACTCGTAATTTCTAACACATAATGAAAGTAAATTTGGTTAGATATATATATATATATATATTAGGTATGATATTCTGATATTTAGGTAACTTAGTATAAGTTTTCACATTTATGAATAGTGTACTAACATCCCCGATATTAAAGGAAACGATTTCACGTCACCGTGGTAATTATTAGAACACGTGATGGAGGGATGAAAAGCAGATTAACAACACAAAGAACTTTTTTTAAAAACACATTGAAATACATTTAAAATAAAGAATGAAAAAAATTTGGTCATCTATCCGAGGTGGAGCTTGCTGTTTCAGGCCCCGGACCGATCACAACTGGAAACTCTGCGCCGTAACTAATACAGTGGCCATTTATAGAATTAATGGCGCACCAATGACATACAACTATTTATATTACGAATGATACACAAGTGACAGGACTTGTCAAACAACCAATATGGTGACACATGCGTATTCGATGAGTGAACAAAAAATTAGACAAAAGATTATATATCAAGATTTTTCGGCAACAGCCTGCGTCTTGGGCTATATTGAGCAGATATCAATATAAATAAAACTACGCTACAGAAGCTTTGAGCATGGTTTCACTTACCTCACTAATAAAATATTACATCTTATCATTTTTTAATTTAACTGATTTTGATTGTTTGAGAAACAGAGTCCCATGAGTGATACAGTGTGTACACAAGCAAACTGAGTGCTTTACAAATATTGGTCCGCAAATAATAAAGATAAATATTTCCGCCGTTTATTTTTTCAACAATAATAAAACTCCAGTTTAATGGCATGACAAATGTCAAGGCCGGAGTATGTCTCATTCATTTTTCTATCACAATAATATAATGTTTATTGTATGACAGATCAAGGCTGTCAAGTTGATTTAAGGGTCAAATAACAGCATATTTTTTTACACAGGGAAATATATTGTACCAATTTCGCTATCAATGCCTATCTTATAATCTCGCCTTATATTTTTCATAGATTTCAGTAGAATCGCCATCACCAGAAGTCGTTTCAAGTACTACTGCACCTATCAAGGTGGGAGTCGAGCTGGCTCTATATAAGCAGATCACCATACGGACCAGATCTCTTCTCTTTTCAGTCCACTTCGACGCCTCCTTAACTTCATATCAAGCTACCTGCCAGATAAATCACTGTGTTACGTGCCGATCTACGAACTTCAAGTCACAATTTACTAGTAACGTTTCATATTTCCACAAATCATTTCAAGAACTTGCCAATAAAATAGAATCTCGTTAATCATTCAGTTCAATCAAATGTAAATTTTCTGTTACTTTTCACCTTTTAAACTGTTTAAATTTAAAGCTTACTTACTGGCATTAAATACACTGTGATATTATACATATTGTGTGTTCTTATTTCTTTTATTTCTTGTTCGGAATGTAAGGAGTATTCCAGTGATCCCTTTCCAACACGCACAACAATTACTTCACACTCCCAAAAAATGAGAGTCTTCATAATATTTTTGTATTTCCGTTATATTTTTCTTTCCATATTTTCCGATCAAAACTGCTGCAATACAGTTATGTCTACTGTTTTTGCTTTAACTTATTCCAGGACATATCCTGAACCCTATAAATTAACCTTTATACAATAATGTTTTTCAATGATTTCTATGACAGTAACACGTGGACTTATAATAAGTATATCAGATGGAAAAATACAACAGATAAAGTATTGCAGACATTCGTTTTTGGTCTTTTTTAATCATAACTAACCAAAGACGTGTTGAGTACTAAAGACATTTAAAGATTTGTTTTAATGCAATATTGCTTAACATCATACATCAAATGATAGTCGCGCGTATATATTTGTATTTATTATATACAAACTTGTGATATTATCGTTGGTCATGTTTGATAAGCTGTTTATTTTCTTAAAAGCCTTATTATGCACAGAAATGAGTTATAACTTTAACTGAATTATCAAAATTATATTACGGGTCAGCGATGCATTTTTTTTTGTCAGGCCCACCGAGCGTCGATCGCCTGGTAAGCGACGGCCGGGCAATTTTGCCTCTGAAAATTGAATCACATGAACTGGCGGCGCTTGGGGACCGCATTGCTCTTCGGTAGGGTGGAGTAAAATAAGAGAGTTGTACAATCATTTTTAGAATATTTTTTTTCCCAAACCTTATATCTTAAGCGTATAATCAATGCACAATTTCAGTATTAACTTAAAGTGCAGAGACGTGAAAGCAAACGGCAGGTTTTTCTCTTAAGAAAACATCGCGCAAAGTGCCATAAAGAGATGCACGCTTGGAGTGTCTCAAAAACATAGAATTAATAACGATGATATCCAAAACTCAATTATTGGAGGCTACTCAAAGACTTAGCAAACTCAAGTGGAAATTGGCAGGATTTTTCTGCCGAAGAGACGTCGATCGATGGGGAAAAAAAGTGTTAAAGTGGCGTCCAAAATCTGGCAAACGGAGCATTCTGCCAACTCGCTGCTCGACTGACGATATTAGAAGAACAACGGGTGTAGTCTGGATGCGGAAGGCTGAGGATTGAGGTGGATGGAAACTCATGTGGAAGGCCTATGTTCAATGGCCGGGTGTGTAAAATATGATAATGATGGTAAAATGTTGAATGAATGTATAAAGCATACAAATAAAATAAAAATGACATACTCTTCACTTGCTCAAATATATATACAGTATGTGGATCAAGAACTATCGTTTTCCAAGATTCTTACCTAAATACTATCAGTAAGCTCTGGAATACTCTCCTAGTATATGTTGACATCAGCATGATGTAGCCCTTGCTGACTAGTACTGAAAGTCTCGATATACATACATTTATGTGTCCGCCATATTGGGACTAGTTATATAGACCGCCGCTTACGGTGCTGGTGACTGACCACGGACTGAACAGTTCAGTTGTGTCCTGACAGCTGAGAAGGTTGCATTACGGCCGGTGGCATTTCATTCCGCTTGGCTGGAAGCTTGTAAAGTTTTAACGTAAATATATGTCAATGTGATTCTGAAAAAGTCTTTGTTTTGCTGACCTGCTCCTCATCATGACATCGCGCGACGGAGTAACACCTTTTTTTGAGAGAGAAGAGGACGATAATATTTTACATCCTTTATACAATTTGCTATGTTGCATACATCAATTTTGATGCCTTGAATTATACATTATCAACAATTATTTACTAAGAGCATATAAATCATTTATTATTTAAAAAAAATGTTTTTTCACTGCCCCTGCCAAAAATACCAGGTTTTCCAGGCTTTCCAGTCTACGGACGCCTGGGAAAAGGTCTCGAATGGGCTTTTGGCGATCCTGCGTCGATTCCCCGAGGCCTGGTGCCCTAGGAGGCCCGCACTCAGTTTGTTCCCGTCTCCGGGCGTTATTTTTAAGTGCTATCTCTGGCCGGATGGCTGCGACAGTCGAAGTTTGAATCGTAAAATGTGTTTCGTTTGAAAGTGGCGGCCCGTTCAGGAATTCACCGAAATTTGCCCTATGCCGAATTACTCGAGTTATTGCTCCCTAAATTTTTAGACGTTTTTGTATGAAGTAGCATTTCATGCAGACGAGTTTATTTGATGCAAAAGTTTACCAATTTTTAAGCTCAATCAACAATTTGCTACTTCTTCTTCTTGTACATTTGCTTATGTAAAGTATTCGACTATATTTAAGTTACATTAATCAAGATGTTTTTTTTTAATTTAAAAGTTACCTCTGCATCTCACTAATTAACCGATCTTCTTCTTCTTTGTGCTAGCGACGTCAAATTATTTCGGCCCTATATTTGGCAACATCGATAGCCCGTGTGTTGCCTAGCATTAGGTATTGAAATGGTGATGTAATAATTAACCAATAAAATTTAACATATGAAAAAGATTCAATGATAACAATATTTAAATAATTCAATTATTTATGATAAGTGAATTTTCATTATACTTTTTGTATGTAAACACATACAAGAGAATACCGATAGATGGTGATAGTATTTCCAAAGTCTCATCTGTGGGATTCTATGACGCTTACCATGCTGCATATGCCTAAGCGCTGCATGTGGAGTGTTGATCCGCCAACGTCATAGACTACAGCCTGACATTGACGCATCATCCTAATTTTTACAGGAATTTACTATGAACGGGTGGTCTTCACGCGAAGAATTTCGTATACCACCAATTTAATAAATAGGCTTTAATTGGAATTTTACGGGTGTGGGATCAAATTCACACCAACAGGGGTATTTTAGAGCTCAGAAATCCATTTTTTTTAAACTCCGTCGGGAATCGAACCCACGACCTTTGACTTGGAAAGCAAACGCTTTGACCATTGAGCTTTACCCGCCGGCATTGAGCTTTACCCACCGGCTTGATCCATACCCGCCGGTGAATTTAATCTAGTAAAAGTGAAACCATATTTAATGATATTGTGATTGGAATCCTGCATATTAGTTGTAGTTGTTTATTAAGTATTTATTTATTTCTATTTATTTATTTAACGAGTTAATTTAGCTGAAGTATTTTGATTTTTTTGCATTTTTAGGTTGGTGGTTTATTTTCGATAAACGATAATTGTCTATTATTAATTTTAATAAATTAATTAAAACATTAATTGAACGAGCAAAACATTAATTCTAACTAACTTATTTAAAGAAGCTTAAAAACAAATGTATTTAATGCTTAAATAGATTTAAAAGTTAATTCTATGAATATAATTATTATTATGCTAACGAAACCAAAGAGTAACACAAAAATACGCATAGGTGTCTTTTACATACTAATTAACAAAAACAATGAAATTAGAAGGATACGATATTAATGTTTATTTTGAACCTTTTATGGTTGGGGCTTATAATTGAGTGTTGGAAGCTTAAAAATATAAACAAAAACGAAGGAAAACATATCAAATCATGGAACAGGCATCACTGACTCGATAACTCTGTCAGTTGAACGAGCGATATACCTTGTTTATGTTTAACACCTGCTTGTTCTCAACGCTTCTGAAATTATGAGGTGTTGATGTTAATGAAGCCACAAAACTGGTTTCTATGATACCTGAACAAGCTTCGGTTCCCTTGCCCTTATATCGTGACTTATGGTAATACGGAGACGACTCGGCGGAACTTTATCTGTTCGGAAATATTTTATTTACCCGCGATGCCGGGAAGCCGTCCTGAAATTTTCAGGAAAGTTTGTGATTTGAATACGACTGCGACGTTCCGCGCGCAAAAGCCGGGCGATTTTCAGATTTCAACTTTGATTTTTATTTTAAACTGTTATCGCATGCCGATGTATGAAATGCCGTGCAGACTTTGCATTTTAGGTTTTCGTTTTTATTTTCGCATGTAAACATGTCACAGGAAAAATATTTTCATTTTTAAATGTTGAGCTGTCCAGTGGCAAGGCCATTGGTTTGTCATTCAGACTGTCTATTTCAAAACCCGACCAAGATTGATTTAAAAAAAAAAATTATCATAAACATCTGCAAAGTGAACATCTGCATACATTAATTCGTAAAAAATATTATCTTTGATCTCTTAAAGTTAAATGACATCCTCAGTCTTTAAAAAAAAAGGTGACTAGTCATGGGTTCACTAAGTGGCCACGTGGCGAAAAAATGCAGGAGCAGATCACAAAGAAAAAGAACTTGTTTTTATGGACACAATTCGCATTTATTTTAAATAAAGACTGGAGTTCCTCGTCCGACCGGTACATGAAATTTCGTCGGCCGGACGAGAGTTAACTGAAGACTGACGGAACATTGTGACATTCAGCACCGCCAAGATCATCACGGCAAAAACATAAATTAAGGATGACAGTTGCACCAAAATGAAATGAATCAACTGTCATAACAAATTAAATGACGTTTGCAAACGCCTGACATGCACGCCAAACATTATTTGGTGTGCATGTCAGGCGAGCGAACAAAAATATGAGACAAAATGTCATTTTACGAGGCTCTTCGACATCAGCTTACAAGAGCTATATCAAGCTGATATCATAAAGTATGCTCAAAGGTTCAGTGAATATAAAAGTACGGAACAAACGAGTGTAAGCGAAACTAAAAATCTGTATAATTTTTCACATTTCATTTTAAAATGCTCACCAGTCATTTTTTAAGTATTACTGAAGCGAGTGACAAAACAGAAAAGGCTCTTTTAGTTACGTCCAGTAAAATTAACAATGACCACTACCTGCTACCTGTCATATCCATTTGTTACTACGGCATTCGTTAAAATTTACGCTTTAAACATATATGTTACTCATGAATCCAGGAAATTTCTAATGCATATTTAGTGGATCGCATGGGTTGAGCCGTTTTTTAAAGGACCAAATAGTTCAGAAAGCTTCTGTCAAATAACCTCCTTATTGATATGTGTGATAATAATGTTTATATTTTTTGTCATCAAAATTAAATAACGTTTTTTTTAAGTTTCACGATTGAGATGATTGTAAGCACTATTTTATCAACATGCCAAATATTATCAAATCTACAAATGAAATCAAACAATGACTTAAGCGCCCACAGTATGTAATTCAAATAAAAAATCTGCGATGGATTCTTTTTCTATTTTAATATTAATAAATAGGATTTTGTTATAAGTGCATTTAATAAAATTGCTGAAATATTAATTTTCAAAGTCTATTTTAAATTGATAAATTTTGGATACAAACATAGCAGATTTTTCAACACAGAGGAAGAACAGAATTTACAGCAGCCTTTTAAACCCCTGGGCTCTCGTCTTTTTGGAAGGCCTTCAAAAACAATACATAGTATGTACTCAGAAAAAGAGGGATGTCGTTATGAGGTAGGTTCATACGACCACGACGGCTGACAAAGCTTTTTAACAGAATTTTTTAAAACTATTTGCTCCAGTTAAAACAGCAGATATGGAATGATGGATTGGTATTTTGAATCAACAATCATTTTATTTGCATCTTTCAAGAATTTATAAGCAAGTCCTACAATACTATCATCCTGGCTGCTTCTGAATGGCTCAATTCCTCCCTGAGACATCGCTGGATAGAGATGATGCAGCGAACACCATGAATTATTGAAATAATAATTATATATGTCTATTTATAATTATTATTTTGTATGTAATATATATGTTTCTAAAAATATGGCAGATTGGGTATTGCACAACCCACCCAATCCTACTGGAATAAAACCTTTTATCATAATAAATTAAGTGTGAAATATTAAACTAAATATTAATGCACAGTTATGCTGAATATTCTAGTCATATTAAATAACCCATTCTGCAAGATAACTGCAACTGAAAGACTGACATTCACGAAAAATGACAGCCACGTATATAACAATTGATTAAATAAACCAACAATATAAAACGATGTTTATATAAAGTTTATGTAGCCCACTTATTTTTATATAAGTTTCCTAACTGGCTACGGCGGCAAGGTTTTTTACCATTTTCTCCCTATGGAGAGGAAATTACTTGCCCGTAAGGAAAATTTCTAGCAGTTCATATAAATATCTTATCTCCCATCTCAAAAAACGAATAAGGAAACACGTGTATACCTGCGATGCTGGTTTGTTCTTACTGGAAAGCAATCAAATTTTACGGTCGGTAGCAACACTGTGCGGTGTTAGGGAACACCTTTATGTTGGAGTAAGAACATGATGTATAGGGCAGTTTGTTAAATTTGAGAAACTTTTGCGAGTTATTTTTGGTGATTTCGAAAACCCCAAGCATCAAAATTTCAAAACTGGGCATTAAAGCAAATAATTTTACATTTTACTTAATATTTTTATAATTATTTTTATCATTATCATGATGCCACATTCGCTCTTCCAACTGGAGCATCTGACACTTAAGAACTCCCTTCACAAAGCTGCGTCAGCCGCCTTTGATTTTTTTTTTCGAATTTCGTGTCATCCCATGTAAGCTAGCCTCTCGCTGCTTCATACAGTACATTATATGTACAGTTCCCGACAGAATTCGGGGGCTCAAAGAAAAGGCAGTTTCGACTTATGCTCTCCTTTGGCTTTCTTAAAACATGTCCAGACCAGGTCCACTTTCGCTTCTTAATCGACAATAGTATGTAAGGCTGCCCTGTCTGCCCTTTCACCCCTCACAAGTCAAACAACCGTCACCTTAGTATTATATGGAGGAATTTGATCTCAGCGCCAATTCCACACAGAGAGATAATCATTTTTATTATATAAATACTTCTAACGTTTGTATAAAAAATATAAAATCATACATAATTATTTATTTATTTTAATTACAGGCACATAAACATAGTATGTATCTCAGACACCATAAAATGGCTTTTATTTTTGTTTCGTAAAAAACAGTATTTTGAGTCTTATACATTCATGAAACCGCTATGAAATTTTCATAAATATGGCGTCTTATTACTAACCCTTACATAGAACCTTCAATAACCCTTACTTTTCATCATCTTTACTCTTGCTTGCATCGTAAGGTGGAGATATATACAGTAGCATGAACCTCGTAGAACGTTACAAAGTTTCAGGACACCTCGAGGCGCAAAATATGTTAAAAAAGTTAAACTTAGTTTTCAGGAAAGTAAAGCCTTAGACGTTATTAGTTGGCTACGGGAAAATTTATAGCGCTAATAATATCGTATATGTAATTTAACCGTGTAGCATACAAATTGACTTGAGTCTTTGAGAGTCTTTTATGTTCCCAGCGTGCATTTTATCTCGCAATTTTTCAGGAAGCAAGTTATGCAGCTGCATTTAAGATATTTCCATAAAGCGCGAGTGCAGGTAATTTTTAAAATAATTAATTTTGTTAGTTAAAAATAGTAACTTGCTGTTAAATTTAAAATGAGGATCTCGAGATAATGAAATCCCAAGCAATATTGATTCAACATTTTATAGCCTGTTTACTTGACGATAACAAGCCTGTTTATTGATAAATTTCATATATTCAAATTAAATTTAAATTCACAATTTATTTAACAATTTACAATTAAAAACATTCATTTATACTTCTATAGCCTCACTATTTCTCATCATTTGGGATCGGCTCTTCTTGTGCACATTCGCCATGTCTATCTGACCTGCGCTGCATTCTCAGTCAAACCCAGAGTTTTCCAGTTTTTACAGTTGCAGTCTATGTTGCCTGTGCTTTTCCGGATCTTCTCTTCAGTGTGGATATGTTGAGGGCTTTCTTCACCATGTGGTCTTCATATGTTTGTTTTATGCATTACGTCAGATTCAGTTTTGGCGTCTAAGCATATTACGATACCGAGATATTGAAAAGTATCAACCTCTTTTACGAGTGTATTCTGTAGAAGGAATGGTGTGTCTGGCTTCTAGTGACGATGATTCTAACGACATGTATGGGATTTTCTTCGTAGTATCAATCCGGTGGATTGGTTTGCAGCAACAGAATCTTGCATCTCGATCTCCATTCCTCTCGGTCCTCCGCAACCCTTTTCAGCTCAGCATAAGCGCTACGATTCATGTCCTCGAATACTTGCTGTAAATACTCCCGTCTAGGGCGCCCTCTACAGTTTCTACCCTCAACCATCCCCTCCACAATATCGTGAAGAAGACCATCGTGGCGCATGATGTGACCAATCCATCGGGCTCGCCTCTCTGAGATGGTTCTTATTAGTTGCCTATCTTCCTTGATTATTTTGAGAACCGAAGTTGGTACAATTGATAAAAATATAAGTCCGCTATATTTAAGAAGAATTGTTTTTTTAACTGTTCCATCTGTATGGTGTTTTTCATATTTGTCCCTTTGTCAGAGATTGAACCCACTTGTTCTGGCACTGCAGTAAGGTACTTAAACATCTAAGCTTTATTATTCGTTGGCAGAGAACAACGACACATTGTAATGGAAACCGTAAATCTTCAAAAGTGAAGAATTATCTTGCCCGGCATCCTCCAGCAGGAGATACTCCCGGTCGAAATTAATGTTGACTTTATTATGATAGCAAATTTTCCACGTAGAGAATGGTGAGCTTCATTCTGGGACCAACTTTGTGGACTTTGTGGACCTCACTCGCCAGTATGTTTATACTGCCTGGGATTGAAAACAAAACATAGACTTTAAAATTAAAATTAATATATAACATAGATACAACCTTTATATAGTCTTTTCAGGCTGGTACTGAAGAGCCTCGATATGCGATATTTTGTCTCTAATTTCTTAATTCTAGATCTTAAGTTAACAGTTCCTTATTAGTGTGTCCCGGCGAGCAAAGCACATATAACATATCATTTGTCATTATATTTGGTGTAAGCTGAAATGGACAATAACGAGTCGATAAGGGTCATAACTAGTAACGAATTTTGGGTATACAATTATTACGATAAAACAAAAAGTCAATCATCTCGATAGGAAGCTGCTACTGAATGGGAGAGCTGATATTAAAAAATAGTTCGCCTTTTCTTCTTGATGATAAGCTTCATCGGAGAATATATTTTAATCGTATTGCTATTTATTGATTGAAAATAATATGAACAGGTGTCATTAGAAGAGAGGCTTAAAAATTTCTATGAAGGTACAAACTGTCTTGAATTTTTTTCACAAATGATATCCATCCATCACTTTGCACAGAAAACACTTATTAATATTTTTTGCTGCTTTTATTAATTTCTAACAGTTACAAAAATAACACAGAGAACATTTAAATTATTTATAGAACAATTGCTTAAAATAACTACAAATTCAAAAGAATGTCACAAAGCGAGCGACGATATGCGCATTTCCCGGTGCGAAATGTAAAGCAATTCCGATTTGGAATAAAGCCACAGCAAGGCATCAATCAAACCCCAATAAAGCACCCGGCTTTTTTATTTGATTGTATTCGATTGCGGGCCGTTCTTTTTAATCGCCCTCCTTCCAGTCCGAGCACGGTGGCAGCCCTATGCCCCCTTTTTGCCGGAAGTTCAAACATTCGGGGCGTAAATCACTCCAGCATCCGGGCGGTCACAATTTCCGCATCCCGGGCATGGGGAGATTCGAATCTGGACCGTTTGGAGCTTACCATTTTGGCCTAGTACTATTCGATTTTATGTTAATGTTACAAGCATATCGATAATATAATTTAACTATTTTTATTATTACAATAATTTTTTGATACCAAATCACTCAAGCCGCATAGAATTTATCCTTGATGGAGAAAAAAAAAACAGTACAGGATGGCATCTGTGCAGTTTTAAAACTCTTTTCTAAGCATCATCGAGTTTATTTGTATGAGCGTTTCAATTCAATTCTTTATTAAATTTCCTTAAATTACATTACGAAATTTATAACATTTCAATTCGTCATTAAAGTACATATTAACATAAGTGTGACATTGTTAATGTATTGAAATATTTAGTGTCAATGACCTCACACTCAGAACCAGTGTCGGGATACTCACGCAAACAGTTACTTGCAACAACAAAAACCATGTCATAAGTATATCATGCTTGACACGTAAATAACCCGGCATTATTTTAACCAGGTGGTTACGGGGTGCCTAAAACCTACCCCAATATCAAAGCTATATCAACTCTCGGGCATTGCCCCACAAACATACGGCGAGACCTACCAAGAAGGGGTCACCAAAGCAACCCACGACGCTACTCCACCCTATGTTTGGGTACCAAAAGATAGACCGGCTCAAATCAAGAAGAGATTTCCTACAGTCGACAACGGAACTGGAGATCCCTGAGGCCACCCTGCGGCTGGAAATGTGGAGAAGCGCAACTGGGGGAATACTTGGATTGCCCCGAAGAGGACCTAGCCCTGGACATGACCAAGGGTGGAATATATGGAGGTCCCTTAACAGACTTCGGACCGGGTATGTGAGACGGTAACAAATGAGGGCCTGGCAGTTTTACAGCGGACCGACTGAATGTGACTGCGGCGTGGAGCAGACCCTGTCACACGTTCTGGAGTGTTACGCTGTGCCCGAATAGCTGCACCCAGGAAGACCTGATGATGGCCAAATGCTGCGCCATCGACGTCGCCCACTTCTGGGCAGACAGGATCTGACCCTGTTGTTTCCGACACGATTATATATATATATTTTAACAAAATCAAACATCAGAAAATATTTCGCATCAGTTTTGTACCAGCACTGAATCTGAAGCAATATTCCACTAATATATAATAATATATAATAATAATATAATAATATTTATCTTTTTGTTACAAGCATATCGATAATGTAATTTAACAATTTTTATTATCAGTATAATTCTTTATACCCAATCACACGCTTAGAATTTATCCGTTATGGAGAGAAAAAAAGTACAGTATAGCATCGACGCAGTTTTAAAACTCTTTTTTAAGCATTATCGAGTTAACTTCTTTCTATAAGCGTTTCAACACGAAACGTGACAAATTCGTTGCTGACGATCATATGCAAAACTTAGAGAAGCCTATTTGAAAACTGATTATTATGACTGACGGTACCGAAAACCTTATAATAAGCTTCAGCAGATCACTGAAACAAATCACTAAAATTTTATTAAATGAAGCTCTTGTATATAGGAAGGATTTACAAATTGTAAGTGTCAAAAAAAAAATTATGTCGATGATGTCGAATATGCTTTGTTAGACAATATAAAAGGTTCAATATTGGGACCGAAATGTCCATTTCAGGGTGCTCCGCAGAACCTCCCTAAAACGTGCAGTGAATTCCTAGTGGTCGTCTCGACCCGGCCCAGTTACTTTTTATCCGGGCCATTTGATCAATTTAATTTGGCACCGGCCCTCGCGAAATTATTATTTTATATCCCACTTCTTGTGAGAAATGTGACGATTGATATTGATACACCCCTTTCCGGGATGTATGGACCAGTGGTCGGATAAAAAATTGTAAGAAAAATGTACGTTTTGATACATTTATTTCATATTGAGAAAAGTGCAAGAAAACAGGCTTAAAAAGCTCTTTTTTACTATACATAAACCGGAAAAATATATTGTATTGTGGTTTTTTGGTTTATCCGTGTCTTTAGTAGAGAGAAAGTCACCACACATTTAAGCCCAAAATCCACAATACCTGAAGAAATGATCTGGTTTTCATTTTGTATTTGATGGACGATGAGTTGAAGGAGAGCACATATTAACTTATCTTAAAGTCATTCAAAACACAAAGATGAACCCAGTGACGACATTTATTTTATATGTCACAGGAAAGAATAAATTTCCGCTGCCTTTTATTCATTTATACATCAAAACAACATCTTAAATAAATTAACGAAAAAAAAAATGGCAGACACTGGGATTCGAATGACAAACTTTTTCAAACATAATTCAATTATGTACTCAGCGCTGAATCATTTATAATTGCTTACGCGCACTGAGTTGAGAAATTAACACGTTTTGTAATATTGATACAAATTATTATAGATGGCGCTTTTTGTAAATGATATGTTTAATATTTATATATGCTTGAATTTAATATATTTAATTGTATGCCGTAATTATGCCTCGTTTAAATATAAATTGATATCTTACAAAATATATACAGACAATTTATTTTCCTTTTTATGAAGTAAACATTTATTATTCTCGAAGAAACACCGTACGGCGTTTATTTTGTATATTATTACTACGAGTATAAGCCTTTTATTTACCTTCAAAATAAAACTTCTGTTTAATTTTAACCTGAGTATACTGGTTAAAAAATATTTTTTAAAATGCCTCGGCGACGCTATTTCGTTAGCCGCCGCGAAATGCAACCTCTATAAGGGAAACAAATAAAATAAAAATACCACTGAAAATAATGGCTGAAATATTTTCTCCTTTTTTTTTCAGCTACACTGTACTGAAAGTATTGCTACTCGAGTTTGTTATATTTAATGAGTCTCTCATTTGCCTTTAAAGTAAATAACAATGAAAATATTATGAGTTACAATTTATTACACAATTGTTACATTTCAAGAACATTTATTTTATTTCATACGAAATATTTTATTACTATATTGCTAATAGCTCATACACTTTTCGTTATGAATTTGACAAATATATATATATATAATTCCCGATGGCCTTCATGGCAGGAGCCCGGGGACGAGATATCAGCATTTGTATCTCAATCATATTTGGTTGATAAATAATCATCATTTTTAATGGGATCAGATGATTCGAGTGATGCTCCTGGGGTCTATACTTGTTCCTTAAGGGACGATTTCAGCCAACCAATAACAAGCAGTAAACTACATGTGGTAAGTCATGCAATTGTTAGTTAAAATAGCAAATATATCAAAAATAGCACGTCAGGTACTTCGGAAAGATCGAAAGCCCGGGAACTTATATTGGTATTTTATCCGTGTTATTATACTGAAGATAATTAAGCATGATCCGTGATTGTTTAACTTTATTAATTATATTTCCAAGAATCAGTACTTAAAATTCCTGAATGAAGAGATACGCTTCGAGTTGTAAAAAGCAAAAGGTTAAAACACTTAAACTTTTAATTAATATCTTTTATATTCTCAGAGAACATATATACGTTTTTTTTTACTTAAATTTAAGTTGTAAAAGTGTTTTTATATTATTAAATTTGTATACATCGGTTGGTGTGCGTATGATCCATCACCTATTAAATGCCAGCAATACCCAAATAATAATACGTTACGGTAAAAGAAAATCACGCCGTGAACACCTTTCAATTATAGTGAATTCCTCTAATAAATAGATGATGCGAAAATATCAGGCTTTAGTCTATGACGTTGCCAGATCAGTACTCCACAAAGATCACTTTGCTTTTTATGTAACATAGTAAGAATCTACACATAATACTTCTGCATCACTATCACCATTTGTTAGTATTCGTATGTGCGTGCTTAAATAAAATATATGTATGAAATCATACCCATTCACAAAAGCTTTGAGAGGTATTATAAGATAGTGATTTCATTGATATATATGCTCCGTACAAAAGCCTCTCTCGAACAAATCTCCAGCGAGACGAAATGTGCTGACTTTTATGCTAAGATGGAATAAAATCCTCAAAGCCCCATACAAAAACCACCGCATTGCGCCATACTGGCGGTGAATCGCAACTAGGAACCGTATTTATCGGCCGAATGTAGTAGATAGACCCGGTGTGTGTTCGTTCTTATGCTCACTTCTGGATGGCCTACAGCAGATGCTCTAAACCTATCACAATAATCGATTCCATGGACCTCTGGGAAATTCTTGAACCGATACATTGCAGTGCAAACTAGAATCATTAACATGAGCCTTTATTTATAAAAAAAAAATGTTAATGATATTGTGGCTCTTAGGTTTTTGCGCCGTGTGTGGCAACCGATATTTCGACCGCCATTGCAAGGGTCTTTTTCAGGATTGATGATTTATTTAGTTGTGAGTTGGTTTATTCAGATTATCTTTTTACGAGCGTTATTCATTTATATCTCCATGGTAACTACATACTCATGTTTCATTCCGGAGAATCATGTGTATGTTCTAGAAGTACACAATATCAAATCTGGCCGTGAAAACCTAAGAAGTTTTTGGTTGTTAATGTGTACAGAAATTTATAAATACAAGATTTGTATGAACTGATATGTTATGGTTTTTTAACCAGAATCGTTCATCATAATGTAAGCATTTGATATATTTTACGTGTAACCGTAGTTGATTTTCGTACATTTTTTACATCTATTTTATTAAATTAAAATTAACTGAAATGTGTACGACAGTAAAACGTTGGGAAATCAAATTTTCAAATCAAATCAAGTTTTTTTGTTAGCTTAACGTTTTTTGGCACTTAGTTTTATTATGACGTTAATAAATTAAATTTTATTCTTTTTAATTTTCTCTTTTGTTTCATATTTTCAGCTTTTAGTGAAAATGTGAAAACTTTATTTATTTATATTTTCCTTTTTTTCAGTTTTCTAATAAATAAATACTAATTTACACCCGTATGTTGTTGCAATACTTTAAGAAAATAAATTATATCGTCACGTTAATGTTCTAAGCACTAGGAATCCGTAGATTTATAATAATTAATAACTCTATTGAAAACATGACGCCTAATTCCTTATTTTACTTGGCAATTGATTTTGTTCACCATTTCTACGTACTTGAACTCACTGTTAGTTCTTTAGAGTATCACCAGTTTCCTGTACAATTTTTCCGTATACATTAAATGGTAAAATTATGCCTATAAGGCTCCTTTATTAGGTCAGTTCACTTTCTTACACTTTATCCCGTAGCAGCTAGGGCCTAGCTAATTTTTCTTTACCAAGCCTTTTGCTATACCAAAACAATGATTGCGAAAGCTTGCGATTCCCTTTCCAAATTTCGTGAAGAAGACCATCGTGGCGCATGATGTGACCGACTCATTGGGTGGTTCTTACTAGGTGCCTATCTTCCTTGATGAATTTTTATGTGTGTATAAATTGATAAATAACTGTTACATTTTCATATCGATTTGCCATTTAAACACATTTTCGCACAATGTCACTTCACACGGTGCTTTCTTGTCAAAATAAAAAACAGTGATAAAATAATACAAAATATTTATTTTATTGACCCTTAAGGTTTTGTAACCTCTGAACTCTCGCGGTACACAAAGCTGACGACTGCAGTAAAGTAATGCCGCTTTTATTATTTTTAAAACTTTTCAGAATCGTTCATAGCTCATTTCATTTCATGGGATGAAATAAAATCGTCGGAGGTAAAAGACGGAATAAAACCGAGCGAATAATGACTTTTCAAAAAACTTCATTCGAAAATCTTACGCCAGTCAAACGTTAGTTTAAAAACCTTTTTATTTGCATTCGAGTCTCCCAGAAGCAGAGTGGCTTATCTGGATTAATATT
Source organism: Glossosoma conforme (assembly GCA_022606575.1). Classification (NCBI taxonomy): domain Eukaryota; kingdom Metazoa; phylum Arthropoda; class Insecta; order Trichoptera; family Glossosomatidae; genus Glossosoma; species Glossosoma conforme. Next base: position 330,810 of record JAGTXR010000058.1, on the reverse strand, counting down.
TTTTAAATATATATTCAATAATCGCACAAAAATGGAATGTATGATATTACTTTTATTTTTTTTGTTATATTAATTGATGATGCTTTTTTGTACCAAAGAACGATGCGATTTGCATGAGAGGCTATTTAAAAAAAAACTCATATTACTAGATATATAAAATCGTGTCGGAAGCAACAGGGTCAGATCCTGTGCCCAGAAATGGGCGACGTCGATGGCGTTACTCCCGACCATCATCAGGTCTTCCTGGGTGCAGCTACTCAGACACAGCGCACACTCCAGAAGGTGCAACAGGGTCTGCTCCACGCCGCAGTCACATTCAGTCTGTTCACTGTAAAACTAACAGGCTTTCATTTGTGTCCTCGTCTTGCGTACTCTGGTCTGAAGACTGTTAAGGTATATAACATGATAAAGGCAATACACTTTACAAAAAACTGATTCGTTTTTATAAGAAGTTTTTAGAATCTCACAAATGCCAATGCAGCCGTTTAATGGATTTTGAAAGAGCCTAACATACTATAGTTCTTCAAAGACAAAAGTGGACCTTTACTTTCGAAACTATAAACAAAATTTACTTGTAAGTGGAGACAAGGACACTGAATTTATTTTGGCAGTTCGTGACGACTTCATACTCCAGTTACCAATGTATGGCTGACAGAGTTAAAAAAATAGTTTTTCGTAGTACCCTGCAAATTACATACAAGTTTAGATTAACCAAAGAGACGAAAATGAAAATACAACATTTGGACTTGTTCCATGACGGCTTCATTAATCGCGCACATTATTTAAACTATATCCATGATGTAGTTTAACAGCAAAGGATCTTCATAACTAAGCAGCACTGCAAGAATGTCCTCCCAATAAATGTTAGTCTTCCAGGCGACAACATAAAACATGTCTCCTGTTTGAAAGAGTTTCTTAACGACCTTAAGTCTAGTTAGTTGAGTAGACGCACTCGTATCAATGATGATGATGTTTTTTTCATAGTGTTTTTCAGGCATATTTGTAAGTAGCTTACCATTTCCTTGCGTTTAGTAGGCCACTGTAACAGATATCTGAACTTTACTCAGGTGGGGTAACTGTATATAAGTAGTATTTATCAATAAATGGACGTCGATAACTCAGGTTTATTCCCGAATGCTGTGCAGATAAATTTGCTGTTTACCTATCGTGTTTCGTGTAAATCCCGCCTGCAAACAGACCTGAAACTAAGGGCAAACATTCCTTTGCATACCGACAGAGACTCCATGCTTCATGTGCAAAAAATAGAATTTATGCTATTTATATTCAGCAAGAATATTTTTTTACTTATTGTTACGATAAAATAATAAATAAATTGATGAAGAATAAGTGTTCATATGAATATCAATCAATACATAACTTGTGTTTTATCGTAGAATCACTTGTTAATAATTGTAACATCCCGGTTCAAAACTTTATTTTTAACATAATTATTTTGTATCAAAGATCCTAAGGTCTTTAAAGAAATTTTTATAATCAAACTCTCTATCTTAGATGGAATCTGTCAAATCACACAGTCGTATACGACGCAGGACATTTTTGCCACTCTATATAAATTAAGGGGATCTAGGTCCAAAACTGAGGACTTTGAAGTGCATACAGTTCAATGTGTTTATACTAATAAAGAATGCTAACGCATTGATACGGAGCATTGACCATCCCGATAATCCGACACTCTATGTAAATTGAAGGGATCGAGATCCAAAACGGTATCGAGAAATTCGTGGTGTATAAGATTTAATGCATTAATATTATAAATGCTTACTCATGTTGTAGACTAAGGTATAAAAAGGGTACTCTTATTAAATAAATTAGTATCAATTTAACTCCGGTCTTTGGATTTATCCTCAGGACCGGAACCTTGGTATTCTGGCAACACCAGTTAGCTGATGCTGTAATTTCGGGACCGCGACCTCGGTTTCGGAACAACTCCCATTTATTCAAACGAATGACTCCATGTTATGGGCATCATCATCAGAACGCGTGATCGAGGGATGAGGAGCAGATGAGCAACACAAATAACTTTTTGAGCATTGAAATATTTTTTGATACAAAATTAACAAACTTCAGCTATCTGCCTGAGACGACTACGGCTGAGCGCGCGTATTGGATGACAGCCCGCCGCTCAAAATTAATACTGTGGTCATTTACGGAACTAGCCCCACAGATGACGGGATATATCAAGCAACTAAAATGGTGACACAGGACTATAGCTTTTGACTCCTAAAATAAAGACTTAGTCTAAACCTTTTATGAATGGGCGTCAGAAAAGCAAAAAAAAGAGACCAAAGATCGTATATCGAGGCTTTTTGCCACCAGCCTGCATAGGCTATATAGACCTGATATTAACTCTAACATGGTTATATGACATGTTAAATCAATATTTTCTCCACAAAAATATCTTCATTATAACATTCAAAATACTGATCTTTAGACAAAAAAAAAGTACTAAGAAAATTTAAGATGAGTCCAGCAGAGTAATTCTAAGTGATTGGCGGCATTTCGACCTTAGCATCAAATCTAACTGATCATTTCATATGTGTGATTTGTTATTTAAATTATTTAAAGTTAGTTAAAAAATGGGCAGTGGTCGTAACAAATAAATATCATAAACTACTTAGGGAATCATTTTCACTTTCAAATATATGGAATTGATTTTGCTTTTGAAAAATTCATCTCATATTATGGTGGCCCTGTAAACACAACTTGTATTGCGGCTGCAGCAGAAGAAAATGGATTTTAATGGTTTTCTCGCTATGGCGTTGTAACATTTCCGGCATCGTTGGCAAGAAACAAGAAACTTTTTAATCAGCTTGAAGAATAAAAAAAACACTAGACTAACTTTCTCAATCGATTCCGTTTACACCTTTTTATTATTGTTAGATCCACTCAATACTTCATTTCTACAATTGTATACATGACAACTCGAAACAAATAGTTTGATTATTTTGTTATTTATTAACCTATGTTAAATTTGTAATGTTTTCCATTCCTTTGTGTTTCATACTTCTGAAAACCTCAAGTAGCATATTAATAAATACGTTAGTTTATATATCTCACAAAAATGTTTATCAAATTCAATTTTCCAAAATTGTGGCCTAAATTTTTTTTCTACAAGTGTGACGAAACATTTAAAAAAAGTTGAATATATCAATTATAGTAAAGTGATATTATAGAAATGACATTGTATTGAAATATTGACAAGCTTCGGTCATCTGTCCGGGACAGACAATACGGTGTCCTTCACGCCCTGGACAGACTTTGACTGCCACCCCGGCAGTCGTCACAGCCCAGCGCCGAAATTGATACAGTTGCCATTTATGAAACTAATGGCGCCTGCAATGACAAGACTTTTCAAACAAACATAATAGCGATGCAGCCTTATCGTAGATTACGTTAACATTTTTATATATGTGTGTCAGACAAGCGAACGAAAATAAGAGACAAACAATCGTACATCGAGGCTTTTCGGCACCAGCCGGCAATGACTACGAGTATATCGAGCTGATGTCAGTATAAATTTTTTTTCTTAAAAGTAAACTTGGCCAGCGGATAAAGCTCAATGGTCAAAGCGTTTGCTTTGCAAGCCAAAGGTCGTGGATTCGATCCCCGACAGAGATTTAAAAAAGAAGGATTTTTAATCGATTTCCGAGTTCTAAAATTCCCCCCCGGTTGGTGTAAATTTGATCATTTACCCGTAAAGTTCCAGTCATAGCCTATTAATTAAAATTGGTGGTAGACGAAAGTCATCCCATGTAGACCATCCATTCATAGTAAATTCCTGTAATTATAAGGATGATGCGTGAATCGGGCTGTAGTCTATGATTTTAGCGGATCAACACTCAACATGTGTGCTTAGCCATATACATATGGTAAGTGTCATAGAATTCCACAGATGAGACTTCAGAATTACTTTCACCATCTGTCGGTATTCTCCTGTATGTGCTTACATAAAAAACTTATTTTAATGTTTATACTAAATATCTTTATCATTATATGGCAGGATTCTCTTGTATATATTTATGAAAAAAAGGTATAAATAATGTTTTTCTGCGTTTCTATTCCTGTAAAAATATTCAAGCTTCAATGAATTATCCAATATGTTCAGCAAATATTGTATTTATAGAATCTCAGATGAATAAATCCAACACCCACAGTGTGCTACTATAGAAGGTAAATGTATATCACAGGAAAACGTACAAACGGGGATTACTTGCTTAAGGAGATGTGACTGTAAAGTAGAGAAACAAAGAAAAATATATTTATTACAAAGCCTTCTTAAGAAGCTCAAAAAATCTTGAAAAAAACTGAAACATTAAACATGTTAAAAAATCACAATTCAGAGCTTAATTGATACTTATTATTAAAATTTGTTCAAATATCAATATATCAATTCGATACAGCCCTTTCAGGCCAGTGCCGAAAAGCCTCGATACAAGAAAATTTGACTCGATTTTTTTTCGCTTGTCTGACACGCACACGTACAAATTCTAGAGTCTAAGTTGAAGATTTAATTATTTATAAGACGACGCGCGCATGCGCCATTTTTGTTTATTGTGTTTTGATAGTCGCTCCAGATCATGTGAGGGAAGCTAGTTCCATAGATGTCCGTTAAGTTAATTTCAGCACCGACCACAATTTGACAGTTTTTTCACGTAAAATAAATCTAAATATGCTTCTCGGCGAGTTCTTTGTTTTGGCAACTTGCTCCGTATCCATTTACCATGTCCCGATGACAATCCCATTGATCTAGAATCGCTTTGATTAGACAATTATAAATGAAATATATATTATTTGTTTGCTTCATTACAAGAATTATTTTGCGTTCTTTTTCCAATTAATTGAATAAATAAATGCTACGTAAGTATGTCTTACAAATTTTATGTGTCATTCTATTGTTTAACAATTAACGTTTTATTTTTCTGGTGTGCAAATAGATTACACATTTTCGTCGAAAATGTAATGATGAGGATCGTGATATGTAAATAACGTGAATTATTTTTTTAATTTATCGTACGTGCAAATACACACAAGAAATATATTCTTTAAATAAACCTAATAAAGTTTCAAAGATTTTTACTAAAATGTCACTGTAATGTTCTTCTTGTATTTGTGTTGTCACCATCACACACTTTGTATATTATCAAGAAATAAATCTATATAGATATGCAACCTACCCAACCCATAAACAATATATACTTTCTACATACTGCATCCAGCTGCCCTTACAGAGCGTCATAGAGCTCACTATTTATTCCAGAATTTCATCTCCATTACTTCTATTCGTATTGACATCAGCATGATGTAGCCCTTGCTGACTGGTACCGAAAACCTCGATATACAATCTTTCGTCTCTTTTCTTTTCGGTTGCCATACATTTATGTGTCCGCCATATTTGGGATTACTTATATAGACCGCCGGTTACGGCGCTGGTTACCGACTACGGGTCAGACAGGTCAGTTGTGTGCTGACGGCCGCGAAGGTCGTATTACGACCGGTGGCATGTTACTCCGCCTGGCCGGAAGCTTGTAAAGTTGTAACTTTTTAATGTCAATGTGCTTCTGAAAAAGTCTTTGTTTTGCTGACCTGCTCCTCATCATACCCTCACGCGACGGAAAAACGTGCCTTTTAAGAGAGGGGAGGATGTTAGTATATTTATTCAAATATGTTATTCAAGAACATTCTAAATGAGCTTTATAGATTAGTTGACCTAAATATTTTCCATGCGGAAAATGTATGGCATTCATTGATTTCATGAATAATTAATACTTATTCAAAGAAATCATAATAGAAAATGTTATTTATACGTTAACCATTCACTTTGAGATCCATTTCAAAATTAAATCGATTTATATTACTATTCAATCACTTGCTGAAATACCGTCATTTAATTATGTAAACACATACAGAAGAAAACCAACAGATAGCGATAGTGATAACGAAGTCTCATCTGTGGATTCTATGATGCTTAACATGTCATATATAGTTAAGCGCTGCATGTGGAGTGTTGATTCGTTAACGTCATAGACTACAGCCAAAAATTCACGCATCATCCTTATTATAACAGGAATTTACTATGAATGGATGGTCTTCACAGAACGACTTTCGTCTATTACCAATTTTAATTAATACGCTATGACTGGCAATTTAATTTTAAATATTATTTAATTTTTAATTTTCTAAGCCATTATACGAATACCTCAAATATAGACACAAGCTTATGAAGATGATATAATAACCTATAAAAATGCATAACTCCGTACGTTGTTTTTTTTTATTTTATAAGAAATTATATTATTACCCCGATTTAGGTTTTCAGAGTGATCTGCTTGGATTTTTTTTAAATTAAAATATCTGAATAATTTGTGTTTTCATGTGAGAATAAATTTGTTATTTTTCTTCATTAAATAAAACAAATACATCTCTTGGGAAGCAACGTAAATAATATTTTATTCCTTTTCAGGAAAATATTTATACAAGCTTTCATCTTTATGTTTGGAAGTATTTATGATATTCTACGTTTTCTTTGTGAATAATATATATACTTAAATATATTCAATTTAAAATATATTATATAATTGACTCAAAATAATATATTTTATCTAGATGTACATGGTTTAATGAATCTGTTTAAAAATTAATATTGAAGCTTAGATTAAATAATGTCCAATTGACCGTTATTGAGAACTGGTTTAATTGTCAGTCGTTAAAATATACTTATGCCGTGAATAGGATACTCAAATCCTCCTCTCTTTAAACTGTAATTATTTTGTCGCGTGGTGGCAGGACGAGGAGCAGACTTACAACACAAATACTCTTTCAGAAGCCGACAAACTCGTCTTACAATTGCCGAACATCCATACACGGTTAATATATGTCGACCAAGAACTGGCAGCTTCCAAAGTTCCTTCCTTAATGACACCGGTAAGCTATGGAATGCTCTTCCAGCGTCTGTGTTTCCTCCTTACTTCAATCTGGATCTCTTCAAGAAACTGATAAATATACACTTGCAATCTCCCCAACCCACACACAAACACGAACACAACAAACGTTTCCCGCATGCAGCGTCCAGCCTCCCTGGCTGAGCGTCATAGAGTGCACTGGTCTTGACCGGTTGTGCTCTCCTGCATGCGTTTACATAAAAAAAAAAACATATATATACACCGATAAGCTTACAAACTTCAAGCACAAGCGGAATAACATGCCAGGCCGGTCATAGTACGACCTTCTCGCGGTCGTCGGCACACACTGGACCGACGCCGCAAGTGGCGATCTATAAAACTAATGTTACACCCCTGACCTAACTTGTCCAATATGCCAATATGGCGACAAATACTCGTACGACAAAAGAACAGAAATAAGAGACGAAAGATTGTATATCGAGGTTTTCGGTATTAGTAAGCAAGGGCTATATCATGCTGATGTCAGTAAGTATCATTGTACTTCATATATATAAGTGATGTTATATAATAAAAAACTGAAATTAAAGAAAATACTAATTATATAAGTGTGGCGTATCCTACAAATTACCCACAAGCTTAAGCAAAAAAATTATAACCAAAATAATTACCTCAAATTTTTTTCGATTCCCACCTCTTTGATGTTGAGGGTAGAAACTGTGGAGGGCGCCCTAGACAGGAGTATTTACAGCAAGTATTCGAGGACATGAATTGTAGCGCTTATGCTGAGCTGAAAAGGGTTGCGGAGGACCGAGAGGAATGGAGATCGACATGCAAGATTCTGTTGCTGCAAACCAATCCACCGGATTGATACTACGAAGAAGACCTCTTTAACTGTGCGCAATAATCCAATAATATTTGAAATAAAATTCAACAGCAAGTAACTTACAGTACCAATATCAGTACTTACTAAGTTATTGGATTTGTATGTCTAAATACTATTTAAATGCAAATTTTCTTAACAATACTTTCAAAAATTATATAAAGTATATATATTAAATCGTATCATAAAGTAGTTAACTTATTCCTTACAGTATATGATGTAAACTATGATAATGTTATTATAAATTCCGACACACAATATTAGTTTCTCTAGCAGGGTCCCTAGATGAAGCTGTCATACTCCTAACAAAACTTTTGATAAGGCTGTTGTAGATTTGAATAAATTATAACGTCTTTTACATCCATACAGACATTTAAAATATTTGTTAGAACATTTATTTTTATTTTTTTTAAACATTATTTTTCAGCTTCAATTCGAATACCAGTAAATTCCAAACCAGTACATACTCGTATATCTAACATACCAACGGGATAAGAAACAACGAAATGTGATACGTTTAAAATTTAAATTTTAAAACATAAATCAAATTAACTTCATGTTATCTCAACTTATTCTTGTGATAGAAAGAAAGAGCCTGAAAAAAAATTGTGCCTTACGCAAGAACCACTCTTAAGTTCAGACATTTTATTTCTAAGATGTCGCGTATTTTAAGTATTTTGTGTAACAATAAATGATTTATGTTTTTATTGACATTTTACTAATGCCCAAGTTCAATTAAAATACACTGAAATTTTATTTTAATGTGCGGGATGATAATGGGTTTTTGGTGACCTAGATGGGGACCCGTTACTAGTCACACGAAGCTACTTGTTAGAGTTTGAGAGTGGCTGAAGGTGGATAGTTTAAGATTATACATAGATTTTGTGGGGTATAGGATAAATATAGATATTTATTCACATTGGCTTCAAGGTTGGAGAATATTATCGCCACAAATTGCATCTGTCAAATCATTTTTCAACTCATTATGATCACCACGTTGCTCAATTATGCATAATAAAGTTCATCTTGAGTACCTGTATGCATTATTACCAACGGCTTTCAATCGTTACAGTAGTTAAGGAAACGTGGATAAAAGAAAGCTGTTGTTTAAATTAGGTATTTAATATATAATCTGTGAAATTGGTACAAATAAGTTTATTTTTAATTTTTTAATTTTTATTAGAATATTATTTTATTATTTCAATATTCTAATCTACTTTTATAGATCATTGACTATATTACAATATTATTACTACTTAGTAATAAGTTTATTTTTTTTCATGTAATGAATGGCCTTCACTGCGGATTATGTTCAAAGCCGATTGCAAATTTCATGGATTGTAGAGCATCACATAACAGATGAATTGCACTATTATTATGTTCAAAACCAACTGAATATAAATTAATTGAATTAAAGTTAACAGTGACATAATCATCAGCAGTCTCTGTACGTCCATTGTTGAACGTAGGGCTCCCGCATAAGCCTGTATATTCTTCGATCCTCCACTTTCCGCATTCAGGCCACTCCTGTTAGTCTTTTGATTTCATCAGTTCATCTTGCAGGGGGTCAGCCAGCGCTTCGTTTAGCAGTTCATGGACGCCACCTTAAAACTTTTCTTCTCCATAGAATGTTGATTCTTCCATAGATATGTCCTGCCCATTGCCGCTTGTGTGCCTATTCATTGGGTAGCCTCTACTTAAGTTCTTTTTTGAACATCCCTATTTCAGATTATATCTTTAAGAGGCACTCAGAGAACGGATCTCTCCATGGCACATTGGGTGACATTTTTTTATGGGTAAGACTTGTTTTAAGATCGAGTAAGTTTATAACTTTTAGTATTTTTTTTAAATACATATAATAATGTACTTAAAAGGGTTAATTCCTTCTTGGTGACGCTGAATGTAGTAAAGATGTGTTGTGGTTGCGTTTGTTAAGTTATTGAATGTTATTGATTGAAAGTCTACTGCAACAAATTAAATAGCTTATTAATATTATAATTTCACTGACAGACAACATTGGGGTCAGTGATGCACTGCCAAAGAAAAATTGCGACTTTTGCAAGCTCCAACTATTGATTTTAAGTAAAAGCTCTGTTGGAGCTATTGAATCGGTGGCTCGTTCATCATGTATGTCGTCAAAGCTCTTTTGGTCTGTCCCACATGCAGCCAGGGCTATTAAAAGCTCTGAAGCCACGCGAAGAGACGACACAGCTAAGCGAACGTCCAATTAGATAGCAGGAAGCCTTGCTCATTTATTCATATGTGACAGATGCAGTCTCCGAATCCTGAAACTACTGAAACAACTGAAAATATAACGTGACATTTGTTTCAAACTCAATATTATATGATGATGTTAAAGCGCAGTGGAATTTAGTTTCAATATTTATAAAGCCTACTTTTAAAGAAGTTTGATTGTGTTTTTTTTTTCAATCTTCTTTGGGGATCGAACCCATGACCTTTGACTTGCAAAGCAAATGCTTTGATCATTGAGCTATACCCACCGGCTAGAACATATATATTTTAAATTTTAAACATGAAACATAAACATAAAACATAAACATAAGCGCTCTCGTTTTCGTGAATTGTCATTCAAAATTGATGAAAACATATGTCAGCACTATGCGTCTTAAAAACATAGTTATCAGGACGTGTGGTGAAAGAATGAGGAGCAGATGAGCAACGCAAAGTATTTTTCAGAAGTACATTAAGATATATTTTAGTGAAAAATTGACAAACTTTCGGTCCGAGGCAGAGCGTATGCTTTCAGGCCTCTGACTCATCACAACTCGATACTGGTCGTGGTCAAAGCTCAACTGGCGACTAATCATAGTCGATGACAGCACAGCGCGGCAAGTGGCGATCTACAAAACTAAGCCTGGCCATTGCCAGGAACTGTCAAATTATCAAAAATGGCGACACAGCATCATATCTTTTTAACTCCTTAAATGTAAACTTAAACAAAATATTTTATGTATGCGTATCAGATGAGCGAATAAAAATAATAGACGAAAGATCCTCTATCGAGGTCTTCGGTACCAAGCTGCAAGGGCTAAAATAATAATCATTTTTGGAATTGTTTGAAAATATACAAAAAAACATTAAATTTATACATAACGTATTGACATCCTCCTCTCTAACTTCGTTATTGAATTGCGTGGTGGCAGGATGAGGAGCGGAAGAACGACACGCAGACTTTTCCACAAGAACATATATTTCCATGAAAAACTTTACAAACTTCCGGCTTAAGAGGAATGACATGCCAAGCCGGCCAATAATACGACCCTTTTGCGGTTGGCACACAACTGACTGGGCACTGGGCGCTGTGTTCGGTGACACCCAGCGCCGCAAGTGACAATCTACATAACAATTCCTCCTTTTTCTTCTTCGTAGTATCAATCCGGTGGATTGGTTTGCAGCAACAGAATCTTGCATCTCGATCTCCATTCCTCTCGGTCCTCCGCAACCCTTTTCAGCTCAGCATAAGCGCTACAATTCATGTCCTCGAATACTTGCTGTAAATACTCCCGTCTAGGGCACCCTCTACAGTTTCTACCCTCAACCATCCCCTCCACGATATCATGAAGAAGACCATCGTGGCGCATGATGTGACCAATCCATCGGGCTCGCCTCTCTGAGATAATTCTTATTAGGTGCCTATCTTCCTTGATTATCCTGAGAACCTCATTTTTCGTGACGTGGTCTCTCCAGGAAATTCCTAGAATTCTTCTGTACGACCACATCTCAAGTGCCTCTGGTAATTTTTTATAACTTATGGTCCACCTTATGGCATTACAAAATGACCACATATGCGTGTCCGATGAGCGAACGAAAGTAAGAGACTTAAGAAAGAAAGATTGTTTATCGAGGTTTTCGGTACCAGTCATCAAAAGCTATATCATGCTGATGTCAGTATATACGAGTATATTACATACAACAAGTACGACTCCTTCTCTAAGTTTGATTAACATATTTTGATACTCTACTTCCTGTGTAATTATAACCCTCACCTCTTTCAGCAGAAATGTCCAAACAGGTGATTTGCCATCAAGTAAAGGTGTTTGATCTAAACCAAAAATATCAAAATGTGTTTGAAACTCATGTTTTTGGATACGCGTTAATATATCCTGATACGAGTATAATGAACTTTAAATTAATACGATTTTGCTTAGATGAAAATATCAGCATATTACATTTTATATTAAGCAGTGGCGGCAAGTAATAAATAACGAAAAAAGTATTAAAACATAATTTTTTTGATACAGGACTTGTCCATATGAAGAGGACCATGAGGACATGTCCTTTTATTGTCCAACCCTTTTTCTTCTAGGGATGCTTTCTTTCCATCGAGTCCCAAAAGAAAATTGCTGCTGTCAAAAATTCATGTTATATTTTTTTGTGTTGAGCCATCTCTCGTATAATTCTATAATTTTGCTAAATTTAGAATTTTTTTTCTTATATATCGTTTCATTTATATTTGTAAGAAGAAATGGCTGAATAAATCACTCGATTAAAATGTAATAAAACATGGGTTCTATCTCAAGAAGCTAAAATTATTGAGTCTAGAAGGTATTTTAGGTGTTCAATTCACAACCCTGGGATTCTTGAATGCTTTAACTTCTACGTTCCAGATAGGTACCCCCATACTCGTAGCCATCCATTGTTTTTGATACCACTTGATACTTGTGCAGCTTCAAGCACTCAATTTAGTACAACGGCAATGGCGCTCTTAAATGACCTACCAGCACACCTCGATCCTTTTCTTACATCCTTTTCCTCTTTTGTTGATGGTATTGTTCTCTTAGATGTCTGGGATCTTTGACACGTGTTATCTTCTTCTTCTTTTATGTTTTTTCTCTCTTTCGTATGTTTATGTATACTCTATGTTTCTTATTCTTTGTACCTTGGAACTGCAGTTCTGTTAAACAAATTTAAAAAATTGTCTTGACACAACCGTTTTCGAAATTCTCCCCAGCATATAGCACTCAGCCGGAATTATTTGTGTTACGCTACTGACCTCCGACTGAGCAAACATCAACAACCTACGTATAACTTTTGAATAATTATAAAAATCAATTCTAGAAACGTCCAAGTAACGAAATTTAAATAATTCGTTAACTAAACTCAACCGTTCCATCTTATTAATAATAATTTCGGTAACCATTTTTAGTTCAATATTGTATAAATATTAATTTTACTTGCTAGCCTGTAACTAAACTCTCCATGGCATTAAATAGTGTATTATTTCTTTTCTCTTTATGTTCGGAATGTTAATGTTAATGATAATTTCTTAACACGCACAATAATTTCCTTTTTACAAATTCGATCACAACACTCATACACCTACATTCCGACACATATATGCTGATATCAGCACGATATTCGATCTTTCGTCTCTTTTTCTTTACTCGTCGAACATGTATGTGTCGACATATTGTTTTTTTAATAAGTCTGGTCATGTGTGTTATTAATATTATACATGATTGTTTGTAATTGATGCGCCATTACTTTATGTAGATCTCCACTTGTGGTGATTTGTGTCACCGACCACGGGCGCCCGATGGCGAGTAATCAGTTGTTCCCCGACCACAACCATGTTTTGATCGGTCTGGGGCTTGAAACAAGTAAGTTTCGCCCCGGGCCGAAAGTTTGTCAAGTTCATTGAAAAAATATGTGCTTCTGAAAAAGTCTGTGTGTTGCTCATCCGCTCCTCATTCGTCAACCAAATGTTTTAATAACGATCTAGTCAACGTGAAGTCGTTGTTCCTTAAGTACGGGAGATGTTAATGGGTATTTTCTTCGTAGTATCAATCCGGTGGATTGGCTTACAGAAACAGAATCTTGCATCTCGATCTTCATTTCTCTCGGTCCTCCGCAACCCTTTTCAGCTCAGCATAAGAGCTACAACTCATGTCCTCGAACACTTGCTGCAAATTGTCCCGTCTAGGGCGCCCTCTACAGTTTCTACCCTCAATCTCCTCCACAATGTCGTAAAGAAAACCATCGTCACTCATGATGTGACCGATCCATCGGGCTCGCCTTTCTGAGATAGTTTTTATTAGGTGCCTATCTTCTTTGATTATTCTGAGAACCTGTTTATGGATACATTCAATATTATTTGTAATGATTAATTATCATACCGGTCTACCCCACTGTGATTTTGTAGGCTTTCGCAAACTTTCAAAATACATTATCAGACATGATGTGTCCCATAAATGCCTAAATCTATTCATCATAATGAAAGCCTTTATTCTAGGGTCGGATAATTTGAAAGTCTTTCCGAACGAGGTAATCATTACATCAAAAGCACAAAGCCATCATCCAAGTGTCGCATTTGATAAATCTAATTACGTATTATAAATAAATAGCTCGCTATATTCCAGGCTATTCTAGTACGCAATTTATCACGCGAGTTCCCGAAATTTCGGTTATAATATAAGTTAAATATTAAAACATATGACACGTATTTTTATTGAGAATTTTCATTACTGTTTAATTGATTTTTTGAAGGATATTAAAAAATATATATAATTTTAAAATAACTCGTCATCAAAAATTCATTCCAATTTAAAAAAACTGTTAGTCACGTACAAATTCATAGCAAATATTATCTTAATTGACATTTGTCTCATCAATAATTCTCAAAATCTAATTCTGAAATCTCATGTTAGCTCTTCCTATCGCAGCTCTGACGAGTATATTATATGCATAGATTCCGAAGGCCTTGAGGACAGCATGAAGACTTGAAAAAAAGTCACCTGTAATTTATGTTCTCCTGCAGCATCCTGAGTTTATGATTCAACCATTTCCTCCTTCGCTTCTTGACTGACTGTAGTACGGAAAGCTGCCTTGTCCGCTCTTTCACTGATTTATTCCTCACAATGTCAGACCATCGTATCCACAGTATTCAATGCAAGCATCAGATATTGAATCCTATTGTAAGGCTTTAAAGGATTTTGGTAATATTGCAAGATTAACAGCTGTAAAAAAAGAAGCTTAATTTTGACAGAGTTACAGAGTAAGTTAAAGAATATTTCTTCCGCCATCTTTTCATATATGGGGCATATAGACACCACAAATTACCGCTGCTTAGTTCTGTCAGCTTTTACTGTCCATTCTTTGTTCTAGGATATATCTACACCAGAAGTTCTACTTGGAAATATATATATGGTTCCCAGTAACCTCTAAAGCCAAAATCGAGTGATAGAACCTCTTCTATCACTCGATTTCGGCTCGATCGAAACTATAGCTACTCCCTCGAGTAGCTATAGTTTCTGATGTATTTTTTTGTGTGTGTTTTTTTAATCGGATTATTTGATGACCTATTATTTGTACCATGGCCCTAGCCCCTGGACATGACCAAAGGTGGAATATATGGAGGTCCCTTATCACACTTCAGACCGGAGTATGCAAGACGAGGACACAAATAAAAGCCTGTCAGTTTTACAGCGGACCGACTAAATGTGACTGCGGCCTGGAGCAGACCCTGTCACACCTTCTGGAGTGTGCACTGTGCCCGAATAGCTGCACCCAGGATGACCTGATGATGGCCAGAAGTAACGCTATCGACGTCGCCCACTTCTGGGCAGACAGGATCTGAGCCTGTTGTTTCCGACACGATTATATATATATTTGAAGAAATTGGATGATTAGTCCGACGCTCTATAGGCCTGGGCCATTTTTATTTAAGCCATCCACCTTTTGAGTTCACAAGAACAAAACATAAAATGATACAATCAACATATACACGAATCATTAGATTTGCATTCGAATGTTTTACCGAATGTATCGAATAAAACTTAAACGTATCGTTACGTATAGCAATAATCACGCAGTAAAAAATTTGAATGAAATATAACGGAAGTCCTTCAGGCTTCATAAAATATGCAATCAAATTATTCCGAGCTTTTTCAATTTGTCGGTTAAACTGGAGCCGCTGCAAGCTCTAAATGCAAACAGCTTCAAAAATACATATTTTTCATATTGCCTGAAACTGAAAATTGGCCCAATGTGGTGTACAAATAAATGAATTTATGCCAAATTGTTAGCATTCGCGACAAATTTCATTCATCAGGGGATGCGAATCCATTAAAATATCACATAAAAAAAAACTAGAGCTACAATATATTTTTCATCATCATCATTAGCCTGTGTCCGTCTACTGTTGAACGTACAGGTACCTGTGGGTCTCCCGCATGACTCTTCATTCCCTACGATCCTTGGTCTACTACATCCAGCCCACTCCCACTATTTTTATGATGTCGTCAGTATATCTTGCATAGGGTCAGCCAACGCTTCGTTTTCCAGTTCTTGTGCGCCACTCGACCGTCGTCTCTTCGACAAATATGTCCTGCCCATTGGCAATTGAGTGTGCCTATTCGTTGGGTAGCCTCCACTATTTAAGTTCATCTTTGGATATCGTCGTTTCAGATACTATCTTTTAGAGACACTCCGAGCATGAATCTCTCATAAAGTAATGGACGTGCTTTACATAGTTACGTAGCTTGGATCTCCAAGTGTGCCTATTATTTTTTCCGATATATTAATGAGAGAAATATCTTAAGTGAAGGGGTGCAAGTTTAAAAAAAATATATCTAACATTAGTATAAGCTTTTCTAACGACGTGTTTGAGAACCCAACGTAAAAAAAATAATATCACAAGTACTCATTAAATAATAAATTCGGAATTTAATTATTACAGTGAAAAAAGTATTCGTCGTGAAATAAACATTTTTTTTAAGATACGACATCATATTTTGGGAATAGCATCTCATTGTTTTATATTTTCTGGGATTATATGTATATCACAATATGAACACAAAACGAATATTAAAAGTATTTGTCATCCGATTTTAAATTTGTAAAAAATAATAAATAAATTAGGTATTAAAAAAGTATGTTTTATAAATCATTCTTTAGTCTCGCCATTTACCATTATCTGGGGTCAGCTCTCCTTGTGAACATTCGCCATTTCTGCCTGTCCTGCGTTGCATTCTAGGTCAAGCCCAGAGTTTTCAGATCCTTGTCTACAGTTGCAGTCCAGGTTGCCTGTGGTCTTCCAGGTGTTCTTCTCAGCGTGGGTATGTTGAGGGCTTTTATCGTGCATCATATTTTTTTTGACGTTTTTTTTTTTACTGCCGATTACCACCTGACGCAAAAGCAGTAGCTTTCTTGGAAAGCTAGAGAGATGCCGCTGACCACCAGTTCAGTTCATCCGCCACCAGCTATGAGGTCCTGCCCACCACATAGATCGATCATAGCCTCGCCTCCGAATATGTCGGACATGCCTATGGATGGT
This sequence comes from Glossosoma conforme, assembly GCA_022606575.1. Classification (NCBI taxonomy): domain Eukaryota; kingdom Metazoa; phylum Arthropoda; class Insecta; order Trichoptera; family Glossosomatidae; genus Glossosoma; species Glossosoma conforme. The sequence goes on along the minus strand of JAGTXR010000058.1, from coordinate 313,715 downwards.
CTTCCACTGGGAGCCTCTAGTATAAAATGTGTTAAAGAAGAGTATGTAATATAAATTAAAATTAATAAAACTTTTTGTTCCGTAAAACATTATTTAAAATACTGTTAAATTACATGTTTTTCAGATTCATTAGAAACCTAGTTACTTTATCTGAAAAATAAACCTATGACAACATTATCAAAATTATTTGTACGATATTTCCCTAAAAAAGCAGAGAAATGAAATCTAACTTAATAATAATTTTTGAATTAATTTTAATTATAGGTATGGACAGTTAATTAGTTCCTACACACATATTTACAGGTTGTATATGTGTGCGGGTAATACAATTGAAAAAAGACATTAAAAAAATAATGAGTATGTGGATTTCCTAATGTATGTAATCATTTTTGTTTTTAATTTGAAAAAGGCATTATATAATTATAAAGTTACTGGGTATTTGACATTTTAACTGTCCATGCCTATAAGAGCCAATGCCTGTTTTTATTTTTTCATTATTGAAGATGGTCTTCAGGAAGGCCGAAACATGTAATCTTTAAAATAAATTGTGAATCAAAACTAAATATATTTACTTTATTAATTTTTTGATTAAAATTAATTCTAAAATTATAATTATGCAGTTTCACCAAGTATTGTCAGTTGATAACCTTAATGTTACCTAACTTAATTATTGTGAACTAAAGCTTATGTTTATAATTAATTATTAAATTGAAATCAGCACCTTGAAAATAATAAAAAAATAATAAGTATTTGCTTGCGTTTGAATAATTTTAAAATATTGATTTATCACTTCATTCGTGTAAGGATAAGTGTTCCCCAGTTGAGAGTTCCTGAAATGTGAGTACTCGGGTGTTGCTGAAAATTCCAAGCTTTCATTATGTATGTAAATTTACGGTATGTTTTCAAAAATGCATAATATTGCTGCAATTTTTTGCATACCTAGAAAATACACTTTTTGTGGAAAAATGTGTGTAATATTACACGTTATAACTATTCTTCTTTAAAGATAAATTAAAAATAAAAAGACACAGACTTCGGTCATGACATGTGCGTTGATCAGATTCGTTTATCATGATCCAAACAAACGCCAACATTCAATATCAGGAACTGCGTTTTCATGTTGCTCAACTCACACAAAGTGGTCAACGACAGAACCGGGAAAGTATCACTACTTACGTCGACTGAGCAGAGGGCAGGTCGAGGTTTGAGTCGGTCCCATCTAAGGACAGCTCTTTCTTCCGTGACTCATGCATGCAATAATTGTATGCTTAGTTTTTGTATTTAGGTTTGATTTGGGATATCCATAAAGCAAGGGATATTCATTTTTTATTTGGTTTTAATTTTTAGCATACAGTCACCACACCCTTCCACCAGAAACTGCTAGCTGACAGACCTTAGATAGCTCTTCAACTTAGTTGACACTAAGCACGTTCTTCAAAGGACCAGAAAAATCTGATGATTATGTTTAATTTATGGTGGCCATATTTTCTTTGTCTCTGTAGATATAATAAACAAGTTATCTGATAGAACAGTTACGTAATATTATTTAAAAAATAGGTTTCCTGCTATATTAAAACTGCAATAACCGCTCGTAGGATTCGTTGATGCATATCAAATATCATCAAAGGTCTGTTTAATTTGTAAAGCAGTAATTACATATGGTATCGATGAAATTATTAAATGCTATAGTTCATAAATTTTTATGTCACATAAATATAGAAATAAGCATTCACGAATAAAAATTTTAGCTGTTTTTTTAGTTATTAAAACACTTAAATATTACAATATATTAATCTAATATTAAACATACTTGTCACATAACCTTTTTCGTGAATTTCCACCAAAAAATAATGTATTTTAAGTCAATGCTTTATTTATATACAAACCTTTATGGTTAAGCACATACCAGAGAATGCCTTCAACTGGTGATTAAAAGAACCATTAAGGATTTCTAAGCATTGTATTTGGTTTTACAGAAAGATTAGCGTATCTACATCATAAGAATACAGTATGCATGGTTGTGAAATTACTGTAAATGGTAACACTAATAAATGTGTATTAACATACTAGCATCCCCTTATCTTAAAAAAGGCGACAACAGTCGCGAGTTCGTCATCGGGCTACGTGTAAGAAGGATGCAAGAAAAGGTCGCAAAGCAAAGAACTTTTTCAGAAGCACAATTCAAGTTAATTTTCAATATGAGACTTCGGTTTCCCCGGCCAACCGTAACATGATGTATTGTATCTTGAGCATCAGACAGACGGAAACTGTCGACATGAACTGCCAGACGGACACAGTAGCATGTAGTGCCCCAAAGAATGTCGCGGCTAAGTCACAAGCTAAAGTTGACAGTTGAACCAACATAAAATTGAGCAACTTTCTTATAATATTAAGACCATCATTATTAGATGTGCATGTCAGGCGAGCAAACAAAAATTAGAGAAAAAATATCGTTTTTCGAGGCTATATCAATATTATATCAATACATTTTAAATTGGAAACGTGAGTATAAAATTTTTCTTAGGAACAAATGTTCCAGTACTCGAGGGCATCGGACTAATCATATACCCCCTAAAAATAATTGAGATACGTTATTAAACATACACGTATGCAAATTATACTTCAAATAGACCACACGACACTGTTTATAGATTAATTTATTTTAAGCTTTGGTGTGTTTGAAATACTGAAGACTTCTAATTTACTCACGGCATGATAATTATAACTGTAACTAATTATAATTACAGCTAGTTAATATGTTTTTGTTGACATCTTGATCAACCCACGCGTTTAATGCATAAATAATTGTTATTTATAAATAGAATCTTTAATAACAGTATATAATTCTGTGAATATTATAGCGAAATGAAAATGCACTTATATATAGCTAATGGCTAGGAAATGTCAATTTACTCCAACGTAAAGGTGACAACAAAGCAACATGATTAAAATATACAGGTATATGATATTAATATAAAGCAGTGGTTTCTAAGCTGCGAGACATGCCTCTCAAAACAGAGGCAGGATAATGTCATGATTACAAAATATTGAAATATATTGGAAGTCATCATCATCATCATCAGCCTGTGTCCGTCTTCTGTTGAACGTAGGCCTCCCGCATGAGTCTCCATCCTCTTCGATCCTCCGCCTTCCGCATCCAGGTCACTCCCGCTATTCTTCTTATATCGTCAGTCCATCTTGTATCCATATTGGAAGTACAAAAAAATAATTATGAAACAATTAATTGAGACTTAAAAATGTAATTCAGAAGACAAAGATTTCTTTCACTTGTTTTAATATGGATTACACTGAGCACTGTTTCATTCGGTGGAAAACTGCAATTTGGCTATCTATGAAAGCTTATTCACTTCCAATGTGCACAGATGCAAAAACGTGCATTTGAAGTGAAAAAGTTTTCACATATAGCGAAACAGTCTTCTGGATTAAAATGGATCTCAAAGTGAATGCTAATAATATATTTTAATTAACACTCTGAAATGCTAGGTTCATCAATAATACAAGTAATTAAATGAATAGTTTTTTGCCGGTGGGTATAGCTTAATGGTCAACGCGTTTGTTTTTCAAGCCAAAGGTAGTGGGTTCGATCCCCGACGGAGATTAAAAATTGGATTTTTAATCGATTTCTGAGCACTAAAATACTCCGGTTGGTGTGAATTTGATCCATAGCCCGTAAAAGACTAGTCATTGCGTATTAATTAAAATTGATTGTAGACGAAAGTCGTCCCGTGAAGACCACCCATTCATAGTAAATCCCTGTAAATAATAATGATGATGCGTGAATCTTGGTCTGTAGTCTATGACGTTGGCGGATCAACACTCCACATGCAGCGCTTAGCCATATGCACCGTGGTAAGCGTCATAGAATTTCACAGGTGAGACTTCAGAAATACTATCTCTTCGTATTGTCCTGTATGTGTTTACATAGAAAAGCTATGTTATTTAATGTATGTGAATAACAACGAAGTCAATAAATTCTACGAATATTAATAAAAATCTTCATTGTACTCGTGGTTGGAACCAACGAACAGCATGACAATTGAGAACTTTTACCCTGAAAGTAGTCATAACCAATCCAAGATAATCGCACACTGTAATCTTTCACAAGTTATAAGAAAAGATTACTTAGTATTATAAGTTTTTCTTAGATATTCGAATAAGTAAAAAAAAGCTTTAACATAAAGTATACTGTAATGAATTCAATTTGACAGATGAAAAATATTTAATAATTTAAATTTATTACAATCTGTCATTATTCTTTTTTAATAAAAAAACTTACGCAATTACTTACCTAAACAATATTTTTAAAATTCGCGTAATTTATTTGACCTACAAGTACTTATTTTACAGAGAAACAATATTCACATTCTTTAAATTCACGCCATTTATTAAATGTAATTCACTGTTTATTTTTTGCTTCAATTTTTTTTATCCTATGGTGACCATGTGTCTTTATTTTTTTAAATTAAATAAAAAGTTGTATTTTTTACATTATTCTCACTGTCATATTCACTCACCTAATTGTAGCATTTGGTCACTTCTAAATGCCGTCGTAAGCCTATGTCAGCCCCAATGATCCTCGTCAGCTTGACCACTCGGAACTATTAAACTATGCCAAGTAAATACATTATGTGAATACTTATAACTTACCAGAAAAGGCCACTGTAGTATTCGCTCTACTAGAGAATCTAAAAAATACTTTTATGTCATTATTATCTGCCGGTGGAGGTAGTTCAGTGGTTAAGGCGTTCGCTTTCCAAAATGAAGGTCGTATTCTCCTGTATGTGCTTACATATAAAATAAAAAAAAAACGTAGATTACCCAACACTTTTTCTTCTAGGAATGCTTTTTTTTCATTCGTCAGCGTACCGTAAGAAAATTTCTGCATCCAAACAATTTCTTCTTCTTCGCGGTGCAATTCACAACCCTAGGACCCCCTTGAATGTTATAACTTTTTTATAAATAACGTTTCAGATAGGTCTACCCGAGCTCGTACAAGTCCTTTGTTTTTTATTTCAATCAATTAAGTACAATGGCGCTCCTAAATGGTCTACCAGCACAACTCGATACTTTTCTTACATCATTTTGCTCTTGTGTCGATGGTATTATTCTCCTAGATTCCTATGATCTTTGACACGTGTCATCATCTCATTTTTTCTATGTATGTTTATGTACACAATTATATTATTTATTGTCCTATGAACCATGGAACTACCGCTCTATTGAAATAAATAAAATAAATAAAATAAATAAAATAAATAAAATAAATAAAATAAATAAAATAAATAAAATAAATAAAATAAATAAAATAAATAAAATAAATAAAATAAATAAAATAAATAAAATAAATAAAATAAATAAAATAAATAAAATAAATAAAATAAATAAAATAAATAAAATAAATAAAATAAATAAAATAAATAAAATAAATAAAATAAATAAAATAAATAAAATAAATAAAATAAATAAAATAAATAAAATAAATAAAATAAATAAAATAAATAAAATAAATAAAATAAATAAAATAAATAAAATAAATAAAATAAATAAAATAAATAAAATAAATAAAATAAATAAAATAAATAAAATAAATAAAATAAATAAAATAAATAAAATAAATAAAATAAATAAAATAAATAAAATAAATAAAATAAATAAAATAAATAAAATAAATAAAATAAATAAAATAAATAAAATAAATAAAATAAATAAAATAAATAAAATAAATAAAATAAATAAAATAAATAAAATAAATAAAATAAATAAAATAAATAAAATAAATAAAATAAATAAAATAAATAAAATAAATAAAATAAATAAAATAAATAAAATAAATAAAATAAATAAAATAAATAAAATAAACAAAATAAACAAAATAAATAAAATAAATAAAAACAGTAAATCTTAATATTTTATTCTAACATCTGGTCACCGTACTCTGGATGTCCCATTCTGTTGTGATATTTTTTCAAGCGCTTATTAAAAAACATCAATTACATTCTTCTCAGCACGATTGTAAATCAGTTACAAAACAAATTTCAATGAGATATGAAATAAGTCTCACTCAGATAGAAAAAAGTCAGACTGAGATCGAAAGTAGGTATTATTCAGGCATAGAATAAAACTTTTAGTCGCGACTGAAATTTACAATACCTCTTTCAGGAGACATCATTTTAACGTCATTAAAACCAGTTATATTAAAATATTATAAATTGTATTTTTAAAACCCAGAACAAAATATATAGGCGTATTAAATATATTTATATAACATTTTTTAAAACTTGTGTGATTGTTCAGCGTGTGTGGGACGACTTTTTTTGTTAGCGGGAAGGTTCGCAAGAATTGATTTAAAGAAAAGCTTTCTTGAAATTCTTCCTATCCCATCCTGTACTTTAGAGACCTAGATGGGGATCCATCACTTCGCATTTGACAGAACTTATCAAGCCTTCAGAAATAAGCGCGCGTGGAGACACTCGGAAGTAAGACGTTAGTTTGCCATCATTAGGGGATTTGAGGTATTCCTAAATGTTTAAAAATAAGTAAAATATACCGTTGCTATTTAGCTTCTACTCTCTTTAAATCACTATGATATATCAATAAAAGAAAGAAATCAACATGCTTACTCAAATTATTACTTAATTACATTAAATCAACATAAAACATGTTTTTTCACTCTAAATTTGTATGTGTATCAAATGTATTTTTTTTTCATTCACACTACTATAGAAACCAGGAGGCATATTTCAGTAGAAAAAGCGTTTGTTTGTTATTCAGACGCTACCGGTTCAAATCTCAAGCATTCTTGATTTTCAAAAAATAAATTCAATCAAATATATGCTCTACACATGTCCCTGGTAAGGTTGAGCCACTTCATAAGGACAAAATCTCGAGTTGATCATTCAATCTAATTAAAAAAAACTCTGAATTTTGGACACCCAAATATTTCTCTGGTAGACAGTTTGTGGTGTGGAAAAAAACAATGGAAATCTAAACAGTTGAATACTATACACCTTCAAATTATTTTAATAAGTTGCTAAAGTCAAACTGTGGCACCCTTGATCCGACAGCCCTGATGATGCTGTAGCGCTTTTAATATATTCCGAAAAGTCACCAACAAAAAGGATTAATGTTTGTCTCGTTAACAATTGTACAGAACTTTCATCTGACGCCAAAGTTGCGCGGCTCTGTCGTTACAAATGCGGAGGTTTTCCTGAAAACTTGCAAAATTTGTCACCGCTTCCCCTGAAGACTTTGGTCTTGAGCTTTATTGCGGTGCTCGTGTCTGTAATTACGTGGAAACACTCGCGATGTTTCTTACGCAGATTTAATGCCACTTAAAAAAACTATAAGAACAACTTGAAAATACCAATAATATAAAAAGCTTGTGAATAAATGTTGACTGATTGAATAATAAAAATAATAATATACATTTTTTGAATTTAAACTATACAGCTTTCTATCGTTATACGATAGTAGCAATGGTATAAATACACTAACTTTCGTTTATCTACTCAGGCGGGGAATAGTCGTGTAGACTGCGTGGTGTTAAAGAATAGAGCAAAGGTTGCAAGGCTCGTGGTTCGAATCCCACGTCTGCCGATATTTTTTCTGAATGAATTTTCTGAAGTCGAGCCACCCATTAAGAACAAAATGAAAATAAGCCAGGCCTCATTAAAAACTCTGATTATTGAACAACCAAATATTTAACAGATATGCAAGTTAGTGGAATCTTACCCCGGAGGCTCCCGGGAACCATCTTTATTCCCAAGTTGACTTCCGGGTATACAAGACAAGGCATAGACATCCTGGATTAACAACAAAACTTTTAAACGTGAATTTGTGGTATCCATATACTCCCCATACGGAGCGGATATGGTAAAAAAAACGTTTACACCATTGATGAACGGATATTTTCTTCTAGCAACAAGATCAACTCAGGTGATCCAAAGATCCAGTACTTGCAAAAGAATACTAGATTTGAAACAGACAAAGAGTATTGTTTAAATTATCTCTGTTATGGAATTATCTTTATTTCTGTTTTATTGAGTTTTCGTATTCATAGCTAAATAAGTTCGTTAATTGAATTACGAGTACCTTAACTGACAATGCATTTAACCGCTCGACAGCAGATTAAATGCATTGTCAGATGCATTTACTAAAATATAAAATTCAAAGCCATACAAAGAATAATTGAGACAGAAACGGTACATTAAAAGAGGCAATAATTCAATCTTGTTTTACAAGTTGTTATGCTTTTTAAATTTAAAGTTCGTATTTAATAACTTACCTCAACAGTGTAATTAGTCGTTTATTTTACAAACGAAAAGAAACCCAAAGAAAATTTACATTCTCCCATTTTAGTTACTTATATTTACAGTAAAAACAACTCGACTTGAAAGAACTTTCTCTTTGGTAAAATATTATATTCAAAAGAGGATACAATGGTACAAAAATATATTTAAATATACGATAGAAGTACAAAACATTGAGTGTGCAAGATTTTTTTTCTCTTATTAGAATATTTAAAATTTATTTTTTAAGGGTTGAGCCACCGTTTAAGTTATTTTATTTATATCATCAGAAGAGATGTTCCAAATTTATGGAGTTTAGTAGAAATATTAAAACATTATACATAGATATGACATGACAAATAATTGACATTCACAAACGGAGATAAAAATAAGTAAAAAATAATCTATTTATAGGCTTTTACCCCTAGTTGGTGTGAATTTAATCCATCACCAAAATGCCAGTCATAACCTATTTATCAAAATTGGTGGTCAATGAAAGTAGTCGCTTAAAAAACATTAATTCATAATAAATTCATATAATAATGAGGATAATGCGTGAATGTCGGGCTGTAGTCTCTGACGATGGTGGATCAACACCCCACATGCAGCGCTAACCCATATATACAATAGTCAGCGTCATAGGATACATAGATGAAAAAACCTCAGAATCACTATCACAATCTGTCATGATCACTATTCCAAATGCAGCGCTTTGCCATATACAGTATGATAAACGTCATAGGATTCTTTTGATGAGACTTCAGAATCACTTACCCCATCTGTCCCACTTATTCGTGGTTAGCAACCTGTTACCGAAGAAGAAAATTCGAAACTCGCTGCAGTACACTTACTTTAGACTGAGGTCTACTTGACATCTAACTGATGCACCTAGAATCACGGAAAATCTTTCAGCCACTCTCAAACAAGTTGCTTTTTGCCTGCGACCAGTAACGGTTCCCCATTTGGGTCTCCAAAAACATGACGGGACAGGGAGAGTTTTTACCAAGCGAGTTTCACCATCTGTCAGTATTCTCATGTATTTGTTCAACATAAAAAAGTGTGGCGGAATTCAGTAACTAAGCACATTATTTTTTAAGATTTTTGCAAAGTATTTAAAGCGATATTTGTGGAATATTTAAAAGCTGATAAATTAACTACATTTTTTTAAAGCTCTGCCAGATAGCATTCCACTAACATAATAAGTAAATTAAATTATCAAGAAAAAGATGTTATAGTACTGAGAAAAAAATCATTTGTGTACTTTGAATCAAATAAAATATATGTGTTCGTATATGTTATAATACTTATTTTTTTTTAACTTGTAAATGAGGCAGAAGACATTGAAAATGCGATGGAAGTAAAAAAGTATGAAAGAAGTTCATGAAAAAATAAATTTCCTGAAATAATACACGTTCTTGATAACCCTTTCACTACTCTCGCTCTCGAAGGTTGTTTGTTTTTTTTTTATATTTATTTCAGTGCTATAAAACAACGTCGCAACTTTTTTGCAGGCAATTTTTTTTACTTACCGAAGGGATGAAAGGACGAGAGACCACCAATTTGAGGTCCTTCCCTTACACTCCGCCCGAAAATAAATAGGCATTTTATACGAGCGTTTTCGAATTTGCTTTGCGCTTTTGAAACTTTTAATTTGACCCTTTTCTGGACCCGAGCGGCGAAAAAATATGTAAGCGACGTACTTTTATGTTTCAACATTGAGATATTGGCATATGTTGGAATATGTTGGAATATGTTTGAGCAAAATTTATTATTTGAAATGTGAAGATATACTTTTTTTACAAAAATAAAACTTTTTTTTTTGTTTTTCCAATGTTTTTAGCATTCACTTTGAGAGCCATTACAAACAATAAATATTAACTATCCCCTTTTCTTAATGAATAATGATTTCACGTCACCAAAATCATTATAAGGAGACTTAGTGGACGAATGATGAGCAGATGAACATCAGACAATCTTTTTTTAGAGGCACATTGAGATATATTCAACTTAAGAATTGACAAACTTCTGTATTCGGACAATCAACGATCTACCTCCGTTGAAAGCCGAGCCGAACTGACACGAAACGCTACGAAAAACCGCAGCATCCTTTCATGACCTGTTGGCCGTTTGACGAATTATTTTCTGTCATAACAACCAAAATGACGACACATGTATGTTGACGAGCGAAAAAAAATAAGAAACGAACGATTGGATATTGAGGTTTTCGGCACCAGCTTGCAATGGCTTTATCGAACTGATATCATATTTATTAAGCTTGTTATCACATGGAACAGCCGCAATGAGTTCCTGCTAGACTTACCATAATCTAAATGTGCGCATTATTCAAGAGACTTTTTTGTTCTCCGTTGTGATGTGAGTGTGAGGTGAAATTCAATCCAGCCAAGCATTTTAATCTTTCACCCTTGAGCAGAAAAGAAAATAAAAATAATATATATGGGGCATTCAGAGTTAAGTGGCATGTATCTAATTTGATTACATAGTCGTTAGGGTCTCGTTACATAAAAGTTAATTTGTAATACGAGTCAGGGCTTTTAGAAAAATTAAAACGACCTCTTGGAAAAATGACAGGAAATTTGGACAAAAAAAGTACTTTTTTATATTTGTTAAAATGGTAACAGCGTCATTGCTGAATGCAATAGTTAGGTGGTATTTTTAATTAAAACGGAATGCAAGCAGTCATAATTACAACGTTCAAATTTTGTTATAATATCCATATTAAATTTTTGCATATTTAACCAATGAAAAATCATATTTGTATTGTTGTTTTTTTTTACTTCGAATTGCGTTTCAGGCCTGTCAAGTAATCTTACATCAGTATTACTACTACTGTCCTACTTACTCATATGTTTTTCAGTATTTTCGCCTGTTATTTCTGTTATAATTACAATTAATTATTACAATAACGGATTTTTTGAGAAAATAATATGATCATTTTACTATGTGCTTCAATTCTTGGAAATATTGAAACATCAAGACAAGAGTGATGGTTGTGGGTGGGTGTAGGAAGAATTAATTATCTTAGTTGAGAGGAGCAACGGCCGCTGTAATATTGGAAGAAATTATTAAGTTAACCAGTTTTACACATGTTTTGAAAGCGAAATCGCGGCTATATAATTTATGTGTATGAAAAAACATGGTAAAATATATTAACTTTGACATCAGCATGATAAAGCCCTTACTGATTGGTACCAAAAGCCTCGATATATAATCTTTCGTCTCTTATTTCTGTTCGCTTTTCGAACATGTGTGTGTCGCCATATTGTCATTTTGGTCAAGTCGGGTCACGGGTGTGACGTTCGTTATATATATGGCTGCTGTAATTGGTGCGCCATTAATTAGATAGATCACCGCTTGTGGTTCTGGGTGAGAGCACGTCACGCACGAGCGCATTCAGTTGTGTGCCAACGGCCTAGAAGGTCGCATTATGGCTGGCCCGGTATGTTATTCCACCTGGGCCGGAAGTTTGTACAGTTATCGGAATATATATGTGCAACTGAAAAACGTCTTTGTGTTATTAATCTGCTCCTCACCCTGCCACTGCACGACTGAATAGCAATCTTTTTTAAAGAGAAGAGGATGTTAATATATACTGAAGCATATAGTTACCGAAAATTTCGCCACTACTCTGTTTTGTCGTATTCCAAGACATATCCAGAGAAAAACTTAGTCTTGTTCTTCTCGTTTAGTCAACGAGGTTAAGCAATATTATTAATGTTAGATGCGTTCTTAGATTAGTTAGTGTGTAGTACAAATCTAATTTTAGTTAATTACAGTATTCCAGATTGGTTAAAGCTTAGAGTCCCAAAATTGCTATGTTGCGCCACTTAAATAACACGCCCTACTAATATTCACCTTCGTATTTTAGTTCACTGCTTGATGTAAGGCTGCTGTATCCGCTCTTTTTCTACATTAATCATTAAGTAATATTAGTGTGCTCTTTATATGAAACACAAGAACCTGATTATAAAACATAATTTAAAAAAAACTTATTTATTTATGAAGCCAAGATTTCGGTAAAAGATTAAAAAAACTTTATGAAAAATATTCATCGTGCTTAGAAGACTAATGAGTAAATTAAAATCACTGTGGAGTCTTTAACTGAGTATTTCTTACGAATAAAGCTTCAAGATTAAAGTTTTCATTCGTGCATTTCCTGTAAACTTTTCAGGAAGCGCGGGTTCAAGATTATTTTTAATTCCGTAAGAGATTTTGCTTCCAGGTTTCCATTTATACCTCAACGTGGAATTCGAGAGATTAAAAAACTTAAAGCTACTAGACGTTGTTAATACCAAACATGGCGCAGTGCAGTAAACTTTTGACATTTCATATATCTTTAAATACTGTTTTGTATATGTACACAACACATTTCAGCTACTCAGTTTTGTTAAATGCAACTGTGCAAGTTTTGTCCAAAACATATCTCTTACTGATTTTTTACTTGTGAACTTTCTTAAAAATATGCCTATATTACTTCAGATGCTGTCACATCAAGTAACCGAAAAATTGTCTAAGAGAAAAACAAGGAAAATAAAGACACGGTAATAGTGATGCTTAAATGAATGAGGCGTACCATGTTACATATGGTTAAAGCACTGCATGTGGACAGTTGATCCACCAACTTTATAGACAACAGCCCTTTATTGACGTTTCATCAAATTATTACAGAAGTATCTATAAATGGATGGTGTTCACAGCATGACCTTTTTCGGACACCAACTTTGATTAAAAGGTTGTGCCTTCCATTTCACGATAGAGGGATCAAATTCACACCAACTTGGAGTATTTTAAAACTTAGAAATCGATTAAGAAAAAAATTCAATCTCCGTCGGGGATCGAACCTACGACTTTTCGTTTGGAAAGAAAATGCTGTAACCACTTTACCATACCTGCTAGCAAATAATATTGAATGTATATGTGACATTAAAAAATGTTAAGATTTTGTGAAAAAGCAAGGTTGTTATGTTTAGTTTAATTTTTTAAATTAACTTTCACCGCACTGCATCAACTGACGGTTCACATAAAATCGCTTCAAGTCGCTAACGTTTTGAGGCAACTTAAACTCTTATCCCGGCCCGTACTAGTTTATAATTCGCGGAGATCTCGTGAATGGTAGTGAACTCATCCCGGATTACGGCGGGATTAACAATAATTCACAAGAGTCTGACGGCGTGCGGATTAGCGCGATCTGGATCGCGAAAGACATATCCCGACTACTTACTAAAACGCGATAATAATTAGAGGTCTTTGAGAAAAATTTTATTATGAGTTCGTGACGATTTTCTAAGGCCCTCATACAAATCAATTAGTATGAGCTTGTGTAATATGATAATAATAGTTCAGAGTGAAGGTGAATTGATACAATATTATCAATTGTAAGATGAGTTTCTAGTTTAGCAAGGCTTGGGATTTTAAACACAATAGAGCATCACGAATTATAAAACTCACAGGTAATTAATGAAAAATAAAAATTAATGGTTTTATTCATTTTCAAAAGAAATCAGTTTAAAAATATTAAAGCCTCTCTTAACACGCAAAAAAATATTTTTGTCCTTGATTTTTAGTATTTGTACTTTTGTAAATGTTTTAATCAATAAAAAGTTAAAAAATGCCTACATTACGATATATATATTTTATCCTTTTAAATTAATTTACTAAATATAATGTTTATGTTAATTATAGTTAATTCATATAATCCGAGAATCTAAAGAATGAAATCAAATTATTTCATTAAAGTTTTCTGTTTGAATCGGTATTTTTCAATTTTCTGGTAAATATAATATGCAATAATTTGAAAATTTAATTATAAATAGTGTAAATTCACAATTTTGTAGAAAATTGCTTTAATTTTGTTGTTGAATATAAAAATGACAATCACATAAACATACAAAGATATACTAAAAAGAAACTCATTACTATAGACCCGTATTTTTAGCATCTATTTTTTTATTTTTAGCGTTTTGAAACATTTAAAAGTTAGGATTTTAGCAGTTTGAAGCATTTTAAAGCTGATTTGGAGCAATCAAGATGATTTGAACATCTATTTAAATATATTTTTAGCATCTATTTTTATAAGATACAACTAATTGATAATTACAATTCATTATTTTTTATTCATAATACTTAATTAAAATATGCATACAAAACATAATAAAAAAATAATTTTAAAGTAGGGCATTTATAAAATTATAAATTGAATTTTTCAGGACATGTCGGACTGAAGTTAGAGCCACTTAGTTCACATACTGAAAAATTGAGGAAAAAAACAACCAGCGATAATCGAGTTTGACTGATAACATAGTGAGACTAAATGAAAAAATAATTTAAAAAATATATAAATTTTGCATATAACGATGATTTTGTGCATCTACTTGCATATCTTACGAAAGACGCATTTATTAGCATATATTCCGAATTTAAGGATCTATTTCGCATTTATTGCAAAATGCTAAAAATACTAATAACCTACAAGGTACAATTTGTTCAAACACAATTTTAACTGATTTTGTGGGATGTTTGGGGTTAGCCGTGCATTAATTACCTGAACGGCTAAACTTAAAAGATACAATATCAAATTCGGCCGTGAAAACCGAAGAAGTTATTTACGATTTTTACTTTCGAATACTACGAAAAAGCATCACGATGAACAAAAAACTAATGCATTGTTCTTTATTTACCAGGCAGTTGACAGCTTTAATATATCATACTTAACATATTTACAGCCATTTTTAATTGTAATCATTTTACTGCATAAAAAATTAATAATTTATAAAAATTATCTGGCAAAGTATAGTTACAAGCTTATGTTGTAAGACCGTGTAATTATTCTAATACGCTTCAACGCTAAAACTCAATAATATTGTGTATTATAAAAATTATATTTACTGTAAGTAATATGCGATCATGTATATTTATAGTTATGCGCGTGGTGGGACAGTTAGAGTCGCAGAATGACCGTCGGTTGTCCCGTAACAGTAAATCGCCCGGCTTTCATTTCGGCCGTTACAATAGCCGCAGCAGGAGCAGGAAGCCCGCATTCGGAGGAGTTATTCCCTGCAGGAGTCAGCGAAAATATGGGACACGCGGTCGAGAACTGCCAACCCTGACATGACCACGATAGTCCAGGAAAAATGGATTATTTCTTGAAATTTATAAAAAAATGTGCGTCGTCTGCTGTCTAAGTCTAATTAGTAACATCTTCCTCTCTCAAAAAGCGGGGAGTTATTACGTCGCGTGAGGAAGGATGAGAAGCAGGGCAGCAGACAAAGACTTTCTTGTAGAAGCACAGATTATATTTACGTTAAGAACATTACAATTTTTTGACCACATGGTATGACATGCCGCGCGGCCGCAACGTGGACCCTGCCTTGCCAAAGGGTGGGGACTAACTGCTGGCCGTCGGCACTTTTGCAGCCCATGGTCGGTCACTAGCGCCGCCGGTGGAAAAACTATATAACTAGTCCTAATGTGGCCATACATAAAGGTATGGCGAGCGACAAAAATACGAGACGAAATATTGTGTATCGAGGTTTTCGGTACCAGTTAGCAAGGGCTACATCGTGCTGATGTCAGTAGTTTATCAATATATCATAGTTTCAATACCTGCTCCCCCTACTTCGGCATATGGCCATAACGAGCTGCCTTAGTCAGTCAGTCATCGCCTCATCTGATGTTTGCTCTGCCTTTCGTAGTACCGCCGAGTACATCTTATTAATAATTTCCAGGATGACGTAAGCTCGGATGCTTGAATAAAATTCAGCTGAAATTAACACTCTCCTGCAGTATATGTAATACATGTCGCGACTAAGTCCACCTTCGCCGACCGCCTGTAACAAAGAAAGCTGCCTTCTCCACTCTCTCACCTTGTCACTTATCATAAAGTCAAACTATTGCACTCCCAGAATTCTACGCAGATATATGTTTTTGAAACATACTATGCATTGGCTTTAAGGTGAGTTACCAAGATTCATAACCATATGGAAGAATGAGGACAATGTAGGTTCTATATACGTGGCACTTTGTTTCGATCGAATAATGCTTCGAGTATCAGATATTACGCATGGAGTAATAGTTCAGGACTCGATACAGGCGCCATTCTACTTTACAGTTTTGAATTTCGGAAAGGTTTGCCAATGCAGCCGTATAATGTGTTTTGAGTACAGTTGCCTGAGAAGAATACTGGGGGTATGCTAGTTTGACTTTGTGAAGAATGGCGTGGTGCGAGTGCGTTAGTCGATCAAAAAGCGAAGTTGGAACTTGTTTGGAAATGAGTTTGCCGCAGGAGAGCCTAAGCTATTGATATCAGCTTGATATAGCTCTTTTAGGCTGATGCCGTACAGCCTCGAAAAACGATCTTTTGTCTCTTATTTTTGTTCGCTCGCCTGACATGCACATCTAATGTTAGTTTTAATTGTATAATGTTGCATGGCGTTTGTATGCGCCATTATATTTGTTATGACAGTTGGTCCATTTCATGTTGGCCACAGTCATCTTCAATTCGCATGTCTGCCGCGACAGTTGGTGGCGACAGAGGTCAGAGCGCGCCGTCAGTCGAAGAGCGCGCCGTCAGTTGACAGTTAGAGCTCGTGACCGTTAGGGCGTGCGCCTCACCGCGCGCGCCACAATTGTATTTTTGTTGCTCAAGTGTTTGACAAATAAACCGTGATAATATGTGAAAGAAATTGTGAACCTCATCCTGCATTCTGTCATCCAGTAAATCGATATCTTACTTTGAGAGGAGGATATCGCTATACAGTAGCTGCCTTTTCTTCAAGCCCCCAGACTTGAGCTGTCGAGAGCTATATATATATAATATATTGACATTTGAAATAACTGATATTGGATTAGGCGAAGAATATGGCAGCTGACAGATTTGTGGCGGTCCCCTTTTGTCTGTTGATGGAATGTAAGGTGGTAGTTCAACGTGTGTACTTTCTCACTTCATCATTTTCGACAAAGTCAAGCCATCGCTCCCTCTATATTGTACAAATATACATGTATAAGCAACTGTTTCCACAACCCATAAAACGGCTTCATGACTTTTTGTGAGGTGCCGATATAATCAAGCATATAGAAGAATATGGTTAATACAAGCGTTATAAAGACGACATTTTGACGTAATCAAACATATTTGCAAGTCCATGTATAGATATGCCACGTGGAGTTAAAATTACGATGAAGAAGCTGCTTATAGTTATTATGTATAAATTATTATTACCCATCTATTTTCGTGTTACACATGCGTTAATTGGACTCGAAATATTAGGAGAGTTCCTAGAAAGGTTCCTCTCTTCCAATAACGCCTTTCAAGTGATTATTATAAACAACACATTTTGAGACATTCTCTGATGGAGTGCATCATTCATTAGAGCAGGAAACTTGTTTTGAGTTTCATTAGAATTATTTCTCATTTTTGGGAGAAAATTCTTGAAATGATATTGGTACTGTAGTTTACTTGCTGTTGAATTTTATTTCAAATATTGTCGGATTATTGCGCACAGTTAAGGAGGTTGGAATCAAATCAAATTTGAGGTAATTATTTTGGTTATAATTTTTTTGCTTAAGCTTGTGGATAATTTGTAGGGTACGCCACACTTATATAATTAGTATTTTATATAATTTCAGTTTTTTATGTCTATAACATCACTTATATATATGAAGTACAATAACACTTACTGATATCAGCATGATATAGCCTTTGCTGACTGGTACCGAAAATCTCGAAATACGATCTTTCGTCTCTTATTTTTGTTCGCTTGTCGAACTTGTATGTGTCACCATATTGGCATTTTGAGTGTGACGTTAGTATGTACATGGCTGCTGTAATTGGTTTGACATTGGTGGATGATTCTGTAGATCGCTCCCATCTTTATTCATAATCCTGCATCCTGCCACCACGCAATTCGATAACTTACTAAGAGAGGAGGATGTTATTACAAATAACGAAATGAATAAAAAATAAAAATAATTAAAAATGATTTAGGAATGCGCATAGCCTGGCAACTTGATATAACATCCTTATCTTTACTTGGTTTCTTAGAAAACGAGGACGAGTCTGTTGGTTGTGGAAGAATGCAGAAGCAATTAATTCAGATTATAATAAAAAAAAATGGACATTTTTATAACGGAAGAAAATACTATGTGATCCAGCATTACGTGATGAAGTGTTTAGACGTAAGTGCTTATTAGAATGAACTGATATTTTTTATACATAACATTCATACAAACATTTTTTGTATTAAATGCTAACATCATCCTCTCTTTAAAACTTGTTACTCATTCGCGTGGGGGAAGGATGATGAGCAGATTAATAACAAACATACTTTTTCAGAAGCACATATATACTCACGATAAAGACCTGGTTTCCCCGATCGATCGTAACTTGAGAATTGAGGTTTTCGGTACCAGTCAGCAAGGGCTCTATTATGCTGATGTCAATGCATATACGAGTAAATACTATACTAAAAAAAATAAACGGACATTGCACAGTCAGTAATTTAATCGCGTTTAGTGACAAACCATTATTTGACTCTGTTTGTAATTCACATGGATTTATTTTGGTTTTAGAATATGTTTCCATATTGTAATTCATCTTATAAAAATCAAGATCTATACCAATATTTTTAATAAACTGATGTGCACATACAAATCAACAGCAAAATCATCTTATTGACATCCTAACGAATTTAAATCCTAGCGTCCATGGGTTTTTTTTTCTATGATATTGATGAGACCAATGGAATAAAGATTATATATGTTGTAGATTTTTATGTACGAGTATATATCATTAGGTATAAGTTTTTTTATGTAAGCACAAACAGGAGAATACCGACAGATAGTAATTCTAAAGTCTCATCTATGGAACTCTATGACGCTTACCATGCTGCATATGGCTAAGCGCTGCATGTGGAGTATTGATCCGCCAATATCATTGACTACAGCCCGAGATTCATGCTTCATCCTTATTATTTACAAGAATTTACTATGAATGGGTGGTATTCACGGGACGACTTTCGTTTACCACCAATTTTGATAAATAGGCTATGACTGGCATTTTACGGCGGAGGGATCAAATTCACACCAGCCGGGATATTTTAGATCTCAGAAATCGATAAAAATCATTTTTTTAATCACCTTTAGGGATCGAACCCACGACTTTTGGCTTGCAAAGCAAACGCTTTGACCCTTGAGCTTTACCCACTGACTGATAGCTGTCTCAGAACAGAACCATTTGCATAATAAAAAGCATTTTTCTATTTAGAGACACATATTATTCATGAATATCCTTTAGAAACATCTCCTACTCAGCCAACCACTTTTTTGTGTATTTTTCGTATTTTTGCATATTTATGGAATATATATTTTATTAAATATGAATTTTATTTGAAATCAAATGTCATATAAATGTATCATTCCCAAGTGGTCATGCATTGTTTATTTTATCGAATGTCTAAATTGTGATTTGATCGCTGATGTGATGAATATTGCAGGTGAATGCTACTTTTATATGCGCAGAAACCGGGGAAATCTCCAGTCCCAGTAGGGTTCATCCTTTTAACGTAACGTATAAGATTTTTCCCGTACTTCCGATTGAAATTTCCACTTTTTCTCGAAGCTTTAAGTTTACGTATTACCGACTAGTGCTGCAGTCCCCAGTGGTACGACGAACGTATTTAATGACCAAGTTGGGGGAAAATAACGAGCGAAAAAATACCATACTTGGTCGTTTGTGCTTTACTTGTAGTACTTTAACGTGAATTTACTAGGCGACTGAAACATTTGAATTTATTGTCTCAAAAGAGTAAAATAATGTCCACGCTAATAATTACTTATCTTGCTTTATATTGATACATAGCAATACTTTATTTAATTTTATTTGTATGTCAAAGGAATGATGTACATCATTTTATGTTGGGAATATGAATTAACAATTTTAAGAATACGGCTTTCCTTAAATATAATCTTTTGACAGTAATAAATGATTATATTTAGTTGAAAGTAATACTTGATGAAATATAAGTAACATGTTATATCGATGTAATTTTTTATAAATCACTTTCGTAATATTACTATTATTATTATTAAAAAACATTTAAAAAAATCATTTATAGTGAGGTTAAAATGTAGGACTGATTTTAAAACAAATGATAATATATCATTTGGCATACATTATTCAACGCTAGTTTATGGTTGCTTGCCATGAAAGAATATGAAAAATTGTATTTATTTTTTTCCTTAAGATCTTTTTTTTTTCACGTTTAAGATAACTTTTTAAATGCAAAAGTCAATTATTTTTTTAAATAAAAGCTTTAATTTATAAAAAACATAAAAAATTTACAATTTTTAAATTTTTGTATATTTAAGACTTGTTTTTATTAAGTATTAAATAAAATTAGATTAATGTCTGTAAAAAATCGCCAGGTGAATATTAAATTTATGATTTTTGAAATTAAAAACATCTCCTCTTCCACACGCTTAAACTTAAGATAAATAAATGAAAATGTTCGAAACATAAATTTTTACAAATTGAAGACGAAAACACCCACTTTGCTTTCTCGCGGTCAAAATAAAACGTACCGACGAGTTTTGTTCGTTTTTTTTTTGTAACCGAGAATTCCGCTTCAAAAATTCTCATCACGCACCGGAACAATCCCAAATATCAGGTCGTGAATATTTTTTTCGGGAATTTTTCAGGAATAGGAATCAAATGCTTGAAATGAATTATTTTTCAGGCAGTGACCGTGGAAATCTTCTCGCATTATTCATTAATTTCGAAAACGAATATTAAATGTAATATTATTTTGCATGGACATTTCTTTTCTGGTACATCTGCTGCAGAGGATACCTAAATGGCGTCTAGATAATGCATGTAGAAGGATGTTAATGGAAAGGGAATGTTGTAAGAATATGTATGTAGGACGTTTAAATATGAAAAATTTATGTCAATCAGAGATAATAATGGTATCTTTATAGGTGTATTGAAAAACTTTTTTTTTATTTAAACCTTTCCTTTAGAATAAAATTTATTTAAAAAATGAACATTAAGAAGATAAATCGATTTTAAAAAGTTTAGGAGGAAGAGTAAATTTTTTCAGGGGAATGGAAATATAAATGTGAATGAAAATGACATTGTCAAAAAGTATAAAATTTATTTTATTAAAAATAGTTTGTATAATGATTTACGTTGTTTTTTTTATTGGTATATTTACTTATTAAAATATAACAACACTTATATTATTATCAAATTTAAATGTTTGATGGTTGTAATGCATTGGGTTAATCACCTTAACTTCTCAAAAGGCTCCGATATGTTACTAGATAAAAAAAACTGAAACTTGGCTACGATATTATCAGTTGATTTCTATGACCATGTAATCTTCTATAGTAGTTGTACAGTAATTTATGTTGTTTCTACAAACTCCAGGAGTTTCGTTGCAGATAAGTTTACCCATATTCGTAGGACACATTTTTTTATTCCTGTTGGATTTTTTTATCGTATATAATTCCTCACAATTGTAATGGTGTTTCACAATAGGCTTGATACTTTTTTACACCGTTTTCTTATTTTGAAGATAGCATTGCTAAGCTGGTATAATACACGTCATTTCTGTGTAATTATTAGTGATATATTTCATCATGTCTTAATTAGATTAATAAATATAATTTTAATGGATAACTTATAAAACGGAATAAATAATGTTTTTTTACTCTATAGAAAATTTCCGCATCGCGGGAAATTCGGAGGAACAATAGGAAGTGGACCAGCAACGTTCATCATAAGTGCCATTCCAAAGATCATGTGATCTTCAACGTGGCAATGCAAAAACCAAGGACCTGAAAAAATGAATACACAAAAATTTAACAGATAATTGAAAAACGTTATTATGCTATCAAAATTTATATCGGACATTTTAAAGACCATTTTAGGTAATTAAAACCATTACGGTCATTCCAAAAGTGCTTTTGTCTATCGCTAGTTAGAAAGTTGAGTCTTGAATTGGCCTCTGAAAGATTTCTCCGTTTTTAGCTCCCTTATACATTCTAGGTCGTATATTCGGATTCACGCATCATCCTTATTATAACAGAAATTTACTATGAATGGGTGGTCTTTACCGGACGACTTTCGTCTACCATCAATTTTAATTAATAGACTATGACTGTCATTTTACGGGTGAGGGATCAAATTCACACCAACCGTGAGTATTTTAGAGCTCAGAAATCTATTAAAAATATTTTTTTAATCTCTGTGGAGAATCGAACCCACGACCTTTGGCTTGCAAAGCAAACGCTTTGACCATTGAGCTATACCCACCGGTAAACATACTTTAATGTTTTATTTAGTTACCTGGATTGTTTGCTATAAATCTGATGACCGCATATCCTTGATTCTTGATGGCAAGGTTGTCTTTTAAGACTGCGTTGTTGGGGTCACCTCTGAGGAGACCTTGGGCTTCCATCCGCTTAACTTTGTCTACAGTGAGACCACCAGTTTCATTGAGCACGTGGCCTTCGGTCAAAACAGAGAATGTATAGCCGTGCATGTGTATTGGATGAATTACTGGAGCTGGAGCTGAAATAATAATAATAATTAACATCCTCCTCTCTCAAAAGAAAGGGGAGTTATTGTGTCGCGTAGGGCAAGATGAGGAGCAGGTAAGCAGACAAAGACTTTCTTTTAGAAGCAAAGATTTTATTTACTTTAAAAACACTACAAGCCTTCGACCACGCGGGTTGACATGCCGCGTGGCCGCAATGCGACCTTCAAGCCAAAGGGTGGGGACCGACTCACGTTTGGGCCCGCCGGCGCTACAGATCTTGCTCAGCGCCACGAGCGGTGATGTTTATAACTAACAAACCCGTAAGCGGACCCGAAATAAGAGATAAATGATCGTATATTGAGGTTTTCGGTAGCAGTAAGCGACGACTACATCATGCTGATGTCATAATATAAATCCATAAAAAATGTAATTACTTGTATAAATGCAAAATCATAGTATTGACATCCCTTGGTCTTTAAAAAAGGCGACAAGTCGCGGGTTCGTGACGTGGCCGCGTAGAGAAAGGATGCAGGAGCAGATTAACAACACAATGAACTGGTTTTTGAAGCACAATTCGCATATTGTTTTAATAAAGATTTGATTTCCTTGTCCGACCGGTATGGCATTTCGCCGGCCGGACGAGAGTTAGCTGACAACTGCCAGAACACTGTGACATCGAGCGCCACAATGGTTAATCACGGCAAAAGAGCAAATTAAATATGACAGTTGAACCAACATGATATGGAACAACTGTCATAACAAATAAAATGGCGTATGCGTACGCCGTGCAATTTTATATATAATTAAAACTAACATTATTAGATGTGCATGTCAGGCGAGTGAACAAAAATAAGAGACAAAAGATCATTTTTTGAGGCTTTACGGCATCAACCTAAACACGCTATATCAATCTGATATCAGTATAATCAACCTCTAATTCATGGAACAAATTTCAGGAACACGGATCTTTATTTTGTATAATAAGAAGCTTTTAACAAATTTTCTCAGTGTGAAAGTTTAATTCAATTTATCCCTTGGACACCCATTACCACCCACAAACGACTTGTCTCAAACTTGCTGAGCACTATAACACAGTTGACTCTCAGTACATCGCAATATTTTAGTATCTTTGGTTCAGTCACAATAAGCCTGACACAACCTTAAATTGCCATAACTTTCTCATTATTTAACAATGGGATACCTTATTTTGACCTGGCTTTCCAAGAGATTAATTAATGTTGGAAATGCAAAATAAATATTTTCATCGGTACAAAGTTAAGAGATTCTAAATCACCTTTTTTTCAAATATGTTTGTAGTACTATCAAAATTTATAAAGATCTCTTAGATAAGATATATGTATATAAGGATGGTTTTATGAAATAAAATCAAACTAAAATGATTGTGAATGACTGTTTGAACACTAATAAAGTACTATCGCAGCTCAGTTATCTCTTAACAAGTGATGGATTGAGAAAGGCTACGAGTTAGGCGAAATTGCAGTCTCCTAATAGAGACCTTATATTACGTGATCCACGTAAAAACAAGGTAAAATAATAAATATTTATAAAATGATTGTTTTTTTTTTGTTAAATAAATATTTGTCATAACTGAGTAATGTTCTTTATTTTCCACGCTTTATAAGTTTAATGGCTTTTGTTACCTGGTGTGGTGTCGATCAATACAATCTCGATGAGCCCGTTCTGTACTACGTTTATGACCTGGTTACACTGGCATATTTCCATTCTGCTGCAATAACTGGGAGTCCTGAATCGGCTGCATAGACGGTCGAAATTTGTGTTCATCAGCTGGCTTATATATGGAGATGCTTGAGGAACATACGCAAAGTTGTTCATCGTCCCAAGAACAAGGATATTGTCGAATAAATCTAGAAACAGACAGTCATATCAAAATAGCTGGAACAGAGGAAAACGTAAGTAAATTCATTGGTTCAAAGTCTTTTGCATATTGTTCTGTCGTTTTGCTTTTAGCAGGTTTAAATCTGTAAAGACATATTTTGCGAACAGTTTACAAGTCACCGAAATGAGTACGAAAAATAAAATAAACATATTCGTAAGCTGTTTTTAATTATAAAATTGAAATATTGTGACATCATCATGATATAGCCCTTGCTGACTGGTACCAAAAACTTCGATTTACAATCTTTCGTTTCTTATTTCTGTTCGCTTGTCATACATGAATGCATCCGCCATATTGACATTTTTGGACTAGTTATATAGACCGCCGCTCGTGGCGGGAGCCATCACAATCGCATCAGTCGCGTCCCGCCCTTCGGCGAGGGCATATTGTATTGTGGCTCAGCCGAATTCTGTGACTAGGTCGAGCCAAAAGTTTGTAAAATTTATCGTGAATACATATCAATGTGCTTGAGAAAAAGTCTGTGTATTATTAATCTGCTTTTAACCATGCCCTCATGCGACTGAAGAACAACCTTTTGAAGAGAGGAGGATGTTAATTGTTATTTGAAAGAACTCACTGTATGTATTATTATTTAGATAGAATGTTTGTGAAAGGACTGTTACGTAATACTCTTAAGAAGCAAATTGTCACATGGACACGTATTTAGTAATATAGTTACATTAATTTCAATACAGAATGCTCAAGAGTTGTGAATTATCTCATGGAATCACATACGTAGTCATTTTTTTTTTTGAAAGCGCTAGAATAATCGATTCCATATAAAAGGCGGCTTCTCCGATTAGAGGAGAATCTAGTTTAATCATTCAAATAATAAATTTATAAGCTTTAATTAACGACATGTGTACATAAAATCAAAATAAAAACAAGGTTATGAATTCTTATTATTAATATATGTGTGTTTCCTTACTTAGGAATGGATGATAATTGTTCTTGGCAAAGAACGTTGTTTCGATGAGCGGTTTGATTTCAAATGTGATGTAGTGCTTCTGATCAGCTGGTCTTGTCCAGAGATTAGGACCTTCCACGGACTTCAGGTTGGTCACGCAAACATTTCCTGGCGTCTTGCATGGTGCAAACAAATCGTTGTATACCTAAAAACATCATTGTGTATATAAAATCGATTACCATACATAAAACATGAGTTACACATTTCTTTCTGCCAGCCGCTGGCAGAATCATCATCTAGCAGCGACTGGTTTAATTGTATCGAATTTCGTACTTGCACCAAACTGATAGACTACGATTCATCACCGGTAGGTGGCATAAGGCAGCGTACTGTTCTCATTCTCACGACTAAAACTCACGCTTACGTTCTACATTACTCTGCTTACTTGGTATCAAATGTGAATCATTATCCGTCCACTGCCGAACGTAAGCCTCCCGCATGAGTGTCTTCGATCCTCCGCCTTCCGCATCCAGGTCACTCCCGCTATTCTTCTTATGTCGTCAGTCCATCTTGCAGGGGGTCGACCAATGCTTCGTTTGCCAGTTCTTGGACGCCATTCCAATACTTCTCTTCCCCATCAACCGTCGTCTCTTCGACAGATGTGTCCTGCCCATTGCCACTTGAGTGTGCCTATCCGTTGGGTAGCATCCACTACTTGATTCTTCTGCGTATTTCCTCGTTTCGGATTCTATCTTGTAGCGACACTCCGAGCATGGATCTCACCATAGCACGCTGGGTGACTTTTATATTTTATGGGTAAGACTTGCTGTCAGATTTCACGTCTCTGCGCCATTAGTTAATACAGGGAGGATGCATTGGTTAAACGCCTTAGTTTTAAGATATTACGTAATTTTCGCTTTAAAATGTACTTTAGTTTTCCAAATGCTTCCCATCCCAGTTGTATACGCCTGTCGATTTTATTTGAGAAGTTACTTCGCTTTAGTTATATGACTTGTCCCAGATAGGTATAGTCGTAGTCACAAGATAATTCTAAGAGTTTTAATCACACCAGGTATTTGTGTATGATGAGGAGAGTATTGATTCTCTAACGACATTAGACAACAATACCTGTAAATAATTTTCTCCGATATTTCTATTACCTTTGCACGTTTTTTGTGTACTCGTACGTGTGTCTTAAGCGCTTGGCCATTTCAACCTGACGATCGCCGTAAGCACACATGTTCGCTCTACGTAGACGATCGCCATAAGCGCAGCTGTGCGCGCTTCGCAATATTCAAAAGATGTATTTCAAAATTAATTCTGATTTTCTCACAAAAGCGAGATCTATGAATATTTTAAAATATCAACGAACCACAAAGGATCGATATTTTTCGATAGTTTGGGAGATATTCAAGAGATGGCTGTTGCGATGTTTCAAAAAACATGTGGCGATGAAGTGATAAGGTTGTGCATTATATGCGAATTGTCAATTAGCCAGTGACGTTATAAATATAATTCATTATTTTTTCAAGACAAACCACTCACTTTGATACAAAGTCTTTGATATTAGTGAAACGTGCATTTTCAACAACATTAAGGTTATTTAACGGTGAATACTTGGTGAAACTGCATAATTATAATTTTAAAATAAATTTAAAAAATAATAAATTTATTAATTTTTAAAATTATAGTTAGTGAAACGGGTAAATACATTCAGTAATATTACTTACCAACGTTGAAATGATATCAAAAATAGGTTTAAAATTGATTTTTGTTAAGCTTTATTTGCAATCAAACCCGTGGTCTGTCATGTCATAGACTTCCAAGCTATACCTCTCGGGTATTGCAAACCACTTTCGATAACTATTGTATGTAAATACTTACAATGCCTTTAGCAAAACCTTCAAAAGTTCTTGGTGAGCTTGGAAAATCATTTAATAATCCCGTATTTTGTTTGTAGGATAAAACTGCCGTCTGAAAAAAAACATAATTATTTATTAGTGCATGCTCTTGCCGGGAGTGTTCTTGGAGCGTATATTGTAAGCAAGTTCACCAAGTATTATCAGTTGATAACCTTTAATGTTATTTTTTTACTCGTAGAATACTACATAGAATAGTGCTCATGTTTATATTTTTCTTATATCGTGACTTCTTATTCATATTTACCACTTACATCCATGGTTTTAAATACCGTAAGTTAGCGACAGTGTGTTGAACAAATTAATGGGTAGAATAGTAAATTTGATCGTGAAGGAGTAACCTCAAAATCTAATATTCTAATCAACATACCAAAGCTAAAAATTATGTAGTGGGACTCTATTTACGATGCTGCCAAAGACAAAATACTTAGAAAAACTATGTTAAATACGTAATAACATGTGATATTGCCCAAAGAGCAAAGCGTACAATAGAGGAGTATAGGATTTGAATCCAAATGACTGCAGTGAGTCCAGATCTATTAATTTACTATACAGTACCGGCTTTAGACCCTGCGGCGCCTTAGGGCAATTTTTTTCTACCACCCCATACTGTTTGTATTTTATAAAATCTAAGAAAGATTGGTTGTTCTCGGCGTCCCTAGCTTATTCGACGCCCTGCGGCACTGACCCACTTCGCCACCCCCTAAGACCGGCACTGTTCCTAAATATCTACCAAGTATCTCTTCATTCCACAATAGTCAAGACAAATTATACATTACCTGAAATATTCTGAGATCAGAACAGATTCCGATGGATTTGAGATGTATCCAGTGCATTGAGCCAGCTGTCTGGTTGGCGTTGATTATAACATCATAACGTTCTCCAGTCGTAAGTGTCAAAGTGTTTACAGTATAAGGCAACGTATCCGATGCGTCAGTTGCGATTATTGTCATTGGGTGGTTTTGAATCTGAAAATACAAAAACATTATGATGGTGATGTCTGTTTCATTTCATTTTATCTTTCTCTTGAACATAAACAAGGACGGGATATAAAACGATCGCTCAATTGGCCGCATTCCAGATTATTTACAATTATGATCCAAATCATTATCCCGTGTTTATCCACTGTTAAATGTAGGCCTTCGCATGAGTCACCAACTTCTTCGATCCTCCGCTTTCTGCATCCAGGCCACTCCCGAAATTCTTCTGATACATCAGTCCATATGGCAGAGGGTCAGCCAACGCTCCGTTAACCAGTTCTTACACACTATTCCAACACTTTTTTTTTTCGATCGACCGTCGTCTTTTCGATAGATATATCCTGCTCATTGCCACTTGAGTGCGCCGTTCTACTTCGGATATCTTCGTTTCGGATTCTATCTTTTAGCGATAATCCAATGTGCATGGATCTCTCCATGCATATTGGATGACTTAGATTTCACGGATCTGTTCTTTAAGTTAAAATTTGCAGGATGCATTGGTTAAGCACTGACATCAGCATTATATAGCCCTTGCTGGCTGGTACCGAAAACCTCTATATACAATCTTTCGTCTCTTATGTCTGTTCGCTTGTTGTACATGTATGAGTCGTCATATTGGCATTTAAGTCCAGTCACGGGTGTGACATTCGTTATGTGTATGGCTGCTGTAATTGGTACGCCATTGATTCTGTAGATCCCCACTTGCAGCAGTGGGCGACAGCCGATTACGGGCACGGTAAGTCGTCAGTAAATCCCGATCGACCGAGGCGAAAGTAACGTCATGTTACGGTCTAGCGGGGAAACCAAGTCTTCATCAAAAATATATGTCAATGTGCTTCGGAAAAAGTCTGGGTGTTGTTAATCTGCTCCTCATACTTCCACCACGGGATCCGATAATTATCCCGGCAACGTGAAGTCGTTTCTCCGGTAGAGATGAGGATGTCAGCACCTTAAGTCTTAAAATATTGTGGATTTTAGCTCACAAAATATACTTCATCCCAATTGAATACGCTCATCTATTAAATTTAAGAAGTTATTTAAGCTATATTGTATATGAATGCATGGCGTTACAAACAAGGACTGTTATACTGTATTAATAAAGATTGTAAAAATAACAATCCATTTCATTTTATGATCTTCATGACATACGGAGGACGCATCCCACTTAAGTTCACCCTTGTTTTGTGAATAATTGTAACTTTAGCGTAAAGTTAATTACCTGAAGTTCCATGGGACAAACTGTGCTGCCTGCATTTACTATCCTGAATCTGTATCGAGATCCTCTTGTTACGTAAAATGTCTCGTAAGGAGAATTCGTAAATACAGTGTTCTGAAAAAAAAAACATTAAGTTTTGTTAACATAACATAACTGAGCAAATTTAAGTAAAATTATAGTTTGTTAATTGAAGCATATGTGTTTTAACGATATTTTGTTATGAATAAAAATTAAGCGTTAATTTTAAGAAATATATATTTTTTTCAATTGTGTATGATGATGAAACATACTTTTTACACAAAAAAATGCTAAGTACATAATTCTACAAAAAAATATCTTAAATAAATTTACAAAACTATAAAAATGCTTAAATTAAGATTCAAAAGCTTTCAGTCGAAAGATAATATTGCGGAATAAAACTTAATTATTCTTTAACTATTTGAAAGTTCCGCAAACATAATGTTTTTAAGGGTATTGTTATATGATGTTTTAGATTAGTCTCACAACATTTTTCTATCTTATGCATATCTTTTCATATTTTTTGCTTAGCTAGTACATATACTTGGATAAATTTTCGCCATAAATATCTGCCAACTCCAATGGTCATCGCTTTGATATAAATGTAATCTGAATCTCTAAGTTTTGCTGATAATTTTGACATGTCAAAATATATTATATCCCTGTAAAAGGCTAGAGTATTTTAAATTTCTAAGTGAATGACTTAACCTACATTCAGGAACTTTCCTCTCCCGTTGATGAGAAGAGCATCTGGCAGAAGAAGTGGAAGCTTCGTTGGTAGACCGACCATGAAGTCTTCAGCTGATGCGTGTGTCCAGTCTGCCAGCTGCATCAGGTGATGATCGAAGTCATAGAGACGCGTATGTGTGTTGTTAATAAATGGTTTTACATTGAGGCCGCCGTACACTCCACTGTATCTTTGGATACCTTAAAAATTAAGTTCAACAACCTTACTCCATAGATTTGGTATTATGAAATAAACAATATGGAGATACAAACAACGGAATAACATTAATAGGAAGTAAAACATCCGATACAAGACTTCTGTAATAGGTTAAACGCGCTAAGATTGCTTACAATTCTGTGAATTGACCGCATTTTGGCACATGTTTCTTCTTAAGCTCTTCCTAAGTCACCTAATAAACTTTTTTATCTTGTAGACATCTAGTGGCTGATCAATTGTCATAACAATAATATAAATCAAGTAAAGTAAGACTCAACGAACGTTTCATGAAAGAGATCTATGCATACACTGTTTTTTAAATATGTAATCAAATACAAAAAAATACGTAGAAGAACAAGATTAGTAGACACTACTGAAAAAATAGGCACACTAAAATGACAATAGACAGAACATATTCTCGTATGTCAAAGTGATGTGTGAAGTGTTCTAGTGTCGAACTAAAAAAAATAGGGTTTACGATTCAAGTATAAAAATAATTAGTTCACTGAAATGGCAATGAGCAGGACATAAATGTCAATAAAACGACGGTCAATGAGCAACAAAATGTTCGCTCGCAAAGACGCTCAAGAACTGGCAAACCCCCTGCTATATGGACAGAGAAAAGTAACTAGTATTTAAGTGACTGTATCAGAAGATGGAGGATCAAGAATGATGGAAACTATTGCAGTGACATGAGCTTAACAGTAAATGGACACAGGCTGATGATTATGTTTTTGCTATAATTGACTTTAAAGCGATTTAGATTCAATGTTAAACATATTTTACATACTCACAATCATAACATAAATTACTTCCATATAATGTAAGATACTTTATCTTGTTTTATTAAATCATAAGATATTACGTGGTAAAGGGAATCACAAAAGAAGTAATAAACATCGATGTCAGTAATGACGTTGTATGTTTTAATTGGGTATGTAGAGCGTTGTCAATGTCTCACTTTGCACTCAAAATCCGACATCATATCTACTCATATGTGAATGGATTACTCTTTATATAAAATTTAGTTACCTGAATGAGAGTGATAGAAGTACGTTCCAGGTTCTGGGGTAGCAAAAGCGTATCTGAAACTGGTCATTGGGTTGATAGGGCACTGGGTGACATAAGGGACTCCATCCATGTACTGTGTGCCACGCTGAAGGATGCCATGCCAGTGTATCGACAAGGAGTCTGAATGCAAGTAATTTCGTACGTCAATTACAATGAAGTCATTTTCACACGTCTGAAAAAAGATACAACATTATTATTAATATATCAGTATTTGCATTGCGCTTTTTATGACCGAATGGTCATTCCAAAATTGCTTCTTTGCCTCTCTGAGTAAAAAGGTGGGTCTTGAGTCTGCTTTTTAAGAAAGATTCCGTTTTGAATTATCTTATTCTTTCCAGCAGCGAGTTTCAGGCCATTGGTGCTCCGTAGCCGAAAGCACAATTGCCGATGACCGTGCTAGGACTACATCCCGTCAGCTGCAGGGTGCTTCTAATTGCTCTGGCTTATCTGAGTCTCTCATATAACATTTTAACAATTGAAAAAGTATGGCGAAATATTTATTTCCTACTGCGAAGTTCACATTAATAAACTTCTTAAGAAATGTTTATTTTATCATAATCACAGTATTTTCAACCCGTAACGAGTTTTCGATTTACAGTGAAATCTGTTCAATCTATTAAAATAAACTATGAATGTAGGAAAACAATGAATGCGAGATCAATAATTGTATGAAACTAATTCGGAGTAGAATAGATAAATGACAAATCCTGGAAAACGATTATTCGAGGAACGTTGGATAGAGGTTTCACTGTATTTGTATATCAATAAATGGTCATTTTTTTGTTGATATGTGCACATTATATATTTGTAAATAAAAGTAGATATCTCAATGCAAAATGAAAAACATCACAGGTTGAAAGTCATCAAATCGTTGTGAGTACCACATATTTATATTAAATTTTCGAAAAAAAAAAAAGGATGCGTGAATGACGGGCTGTTTTCAACGGTAAGTGGGTGGATCATCACTCCAAATGTAGCACTAAGCCGAGCTCTAAAATTTAAAGCATCAATTAATCAATAGATGAGATTTATTAGTCACCATCTGTCTGTATTATATTGTATTTGTTTGATAAAATATCTTTTTGTGGTGCTAAAAGAAGCGTCTTGACGAAGCCGAAATAAGTCGAGTCTGAATTTTTTTTTTGGAATTTATACAAAAAACCTCTTTAATAAATATTATTTACTTATCTCACCTCAATCAATGGTCCAGGAATTTGTCTGTTTATGGTGACCACGCCTCTTTCATAGCCATCTGCGGGAACGCATTGCGGCTTATAGCAGTCTTCTATAACTCCTTGGGCGCATTTCCCACAAGCCCTGTAAAAATACAGTCACTCTATAAGCATAAACAAACACTTAAAAGTAAGTATTTGTACAAATATAAAGATTTTCTGTAAATTTTGTTTATAATTTCTAAATAATCCATTATCAAGAAGAAATATTGCGTAATTAATATCTGATTATTGTAATATCTGAAGCCATGTTGTAACTATAATTTTAGAATTAATTTTAATTAAAAAATTAATAAATTAAAATTTTTAGTTTTGATTCACAATTTATTTTAATGATTACATGTTTCCGCCTTCCTGAAGACCATCTTCAATAATCTTCAGGAAGGCCGAAACATGTAATCATTAAATTAATTGTGAATAAAAAATTAATATTTTTAATTTATTAATTTTTTAATTAAAATTTATTCTAAAATTATAATTATGCAGTTTCACCAAGTATTGTCAGTTGATAACCTCAATTTTATCATGTAACATTAAATGTATTATTATTTTATTCTTCTGGCACCCAAAGAGAGAGCATAAACTATAGCTGGGGCCTTGAATCAATGATTCAATCTCTACATCTATACATATTATGTACTTGGGGCGGCTACAAGAGGCAAAGTTGACGTGAGATTTATCGAATTGTTGCTTGATGACCAAATGCTAAGGGGATCGGACATGCTTATAATGTTATCACTTTTTTTGGGCAACTATTCACCACAGAAATAAAAAACTATGGTTCCGCACACAATGCCACCGGTAAGCTATGGAATGCTCTTCCAGCGTCTGTGTTTCCTCCTTCCTACAATCTGGATCTCTTCAAGAAACAGATAAATATACACTTGCAATCTCCCCAACCCACACACAAACACGAACACAACACACGTTTCCCGCATGCAGCGTCCAGCCTCCCTGGCTGAGCGTCATAGAGTGCACTGGTCTTGACCGGTTGTGCTCTCCTGCATGCGTTTACATAAAAAAAAAAAACACTGAAATATTTCTCAGTCATTATTTGTTACTAAAAAACATGAAAACAATCACATTTTTTTTTTAATATTTGTGAATTAAATTACAATCTACACGATTATATTTTTTTTATAATTTTCTGGTTATATCCTTTTATAATACGGGGAGTGTAAACAAAATTATCTTATTTAAGATTCCTTAAAGTTATATTTGTTTAGCTTCATGAAAAAAAAATGACCTAGATACTTGACATAACAATGCTAATGGCCCCTTTTGTAATCAACATAAGATATTTCTAAATTGTCTCTCTATTATGACACAGATTTGTACCTAAGAAATTCATTCCGTTATTATACGAATTAAAATAACAACATAAATATATAAATAAATAAGTGAACCATTTCAAAAAATAAATTCAGTACGATTGATTAATTATTTTTAACAATTTATGGTCAACTTTTTTTATACAATCAAGTACTACGAGTACATGTACCTTGTTATATTGTGCTAGGATTAAAAAAATAGTATTTCCATCAAAACAATTGTAAATTAGTCTACCTAAATAATGTGTAACTGAACAAGGTACCTTCATAAGTATGAAAAATACCCGAGAACCAAGTAATTATTTTAACTGCAAATTAGCCTAGAATTACAAGAAAAAGTGTAACAGTTTCGGTTGAATCTTTGCATTTCGACATTCATTTTGCAGTAAGCATTCAAATGTTTACTTGTATGCTTCGCTAAAATAGTTAAATGTTTTTGAACAAAGCTTGAAAACATTAAAAAACATAATTATCATCTGTCAACCGATATATGAGTGAAACAGTGAACGACATATCCATCTCTACCAAATGAGATATAAATAAAATAATTTTTAGAATTTATCTCACAATATATTTGTAGACGACATGTTTCAGCCACTTCAAATGGCCATTAACAAGTCAGTTAGTAAAATGAGTGTTGGCTCTATATAAAGCAAACAGTGAGTGAAAAGGTGGATATGAATTGTGCGATGGGTATATGTGTTTTGAAAATCATTAATGTATAAGTTCTTAGGTTTTCACGGCCAGATTTTCAGACAACTCACAACAAAATCATCAACCCTGAAGAAGACCCCTGCAATGGCAGTCGAAATATCGGAGAGAAGAATTCGTCACACACGGCTAAGCCCAAAAGCTAAAATTTCATTAATCTATAAGGTCTACCAAATTAATTTTCTTCTTCGTATTAGTGACGTCAAATTAATTAAGCCTATTAGATGCATAACATACATGATTTGTCTGTTGCCAAAATGTCTCCTGAAAGCTCTGGGAGGAGCTCCTTATTGAGCTCACATGGCAGGATTTTAAATGTTACGTGGTCTTAAGGTCTCATTACTCATTGACTCTTTCTGTTGCAGCACTCTTTACATGTAAAGGTTGTCTCTCATTCCAACGACTTTAGTCATCAAGCAGTTTTGCAAGCCTGCAACTAGCTTAATAATTAACTTTAAGACTACTTACACTCCCATTGCCGCATAATGTTCGACAGTAAACTCCTTATAGCAGATTCTTCTTGGCCCACCGCATGCTCTCTTGCAATCCGAAGGTTCTGATAGATTTCTCGTGAGCAAGTATGTGTTTATCATGCCAATGTTGAAAAAGCTAGGAACCTCTGAAAAATTATAGTTAAATTTTATTTTATTTACTATTAGTAGAAATTAATATATTTTTTAATATTTAATTTTTGCATTGTCATGTTAAAAAAATTAACTGATATACTTTGTTAAGCCACTGTAACAAGAAAATTCTTAGTAAATAAATTACTTTTAACTAATAGCCCGATATTTAACATGTTTTCGATTAATTTGTTCTCTTCAACCAGTCAATCCACAGATGATTTTAACCCTCCTTCTCTCCCCCTCTACTTCTCTATCTTAAATCGATTACTTTGTTTGTATTTATGTTTAGCTTAAAATATATCATGACAATAGAGATTTATAACAGAAACCGGAATACTCAGAGGTTTTTCAAAGTGAAAAAAATAATAATTTATGTCTTCTTTGTGCTCATTCACACAATTTATGAGTAACGAAGTATATTTTTAAAAATGAAACCAATGACAGAACTGAGTGTTGGGTTTTAATAGTGGACGTATGTTTCAAATATGGAATACTTATGAGATATAAAAATTAAGTTGCTCTTAGTTCTAACAGTATTTGCGCATCATCCATTACAAAAAAAAACACTGTGCACAGGTAGTGCCTAATTAAATGATCACTAATTTTAATAACAGTCGAAATCTGTTCCAATTTTTCGTAGCAAATATTTACATAATTTACTGACGATAATACAACTAAGTGTTTTGATTTTTGGTAGTTTTTCTATCATTGATATCTATACTGTGCAGGACGAAAAGCTTTAAAGCTTACCAATTTTTAAATGAATCACAATGTTATATTGAGTTAAAAAAACATGCTTTGTTAACTCATTTAAAACAGACTGTTGGTTTGAAACACGTGAACCGATTTGTTAATACATATATTTAGCACGAAAGCAAAAACGCTGACTGAATATTGCCATGAAGTTAAATCCGGTACATAAATAACAATAATCGAAAACCGGAAAGCAATAGCTTAACCGAAACATTGATTTCAAATATTGGGCAGTGGCGTGAATTTTGCAAATAACTTACAATCATGCATTTCAAAGAAGTTAAGATTTTTTTATCATTTGTTTTGAAATTGTATGATTTTCGTATAAAAAAATTAAATAAATGAAGAAATAATAAATAACATATTCTAACCGTGGCACAAGTCTGAGCACCAAAGCTAAGCAACAGAAGTTGCGGACCAAAACATGGATAGGCTACCGCCTGTTGCTTAACGCGTAATAGTTGGGATGAGCTGCCCATTATGACTTAATTTTTCATACCTCAGAAGTAACGAGCAAGTCATGATCTTCTTAAAAAAAGTCTCCTATAATATTCAAGCAGATGCCGTATCTTCAAGTCCCCGATCTCCTGATTTAGAGGTTTTCGGGATGTTTCTATGATATTATTAGGTGCAAATATGTATTAAGAAAAGGCATGTACAGTACTAACTTAAATAACTAAGTAGTGGCAATACGTGTTGACGAAATTTTCCAGATATGCAAGTTTTATTAGAATTATACAAATATAAAGTGGGAAAAAATATATTTAAAAACATAATGCGTTTTTTCTCATGTATACGAGTATATAGTTTTTTTTTCATGACTTCATAATATTTTTATGAACTTCAAACAATCAAATAAAAAAATTAACTAGTCACAAAGTTGATACATATTACAATAATAAGCAGATAGTTAAAATACAAAATGAAACAGTGTGCGTAATATATGTAATTTCAGGAGGCCTTTCCTGTTTTTGTTGAAATCCTGCAGTGGTCTATTAGATTGCAACAATTTGTTACCGTCTGAAGCATCTGCTACCGGAAGCCGGCCGATACATCCGCCGGAAGTACTTCTGCCTCCTAAAAAACTGCTCGAAACCCAAACACTTGTCCGTCCGAGTTTTTGTTCCGTGAAAACAGGTTGTCGTTTTTCAGCCAGAAAACATAAGTTAGGCTACAGTTTAATGGATTTAAGAGACAAGCGCTGGAAGTTGATATAATTTAATGTTTTTATCTACTTTTTGAAATATATTTGCTTTAATTGCGCAGGTGGATTTAGTGGGTTTCTCATTTTTCAATTAATATTTTTTACTGAAACCATATTTCAAATGCTTATTACTTGCTGTTGGTGTGAAATCATCTCGTTAAGATGTAAACAGAAATTAAATTTCTTTAAAATTCAACAAATGATGGCCGTAATAACAATAATATTATTGACTTTATAACACTCGCTTACGTTTGAAATTAAAATAAATACATTGTTGGTTCTTCTTTAAATATAATCCTTTTTTAAATATAAATAATGAAAAAAATCTTTTTTGATACATCTTTTCACTAGTATGTTTAAAATAAAACAAACTATCTTCTAAATTAGATGTGCTATCATCGGTAAAATCAAACATTCGTAGAGAGAGTTCTGAAGTATAATAGTATGTAAATTCTTGCATCTAACCAAAAAGGACGCAAGCGTTTGATGCATTTTAGGAATATAGTGGTTG
The DNA here is from genome assembly GCA_022606575.1 of Glossosoma conforme. Taxonomy (NCBI): domain Eukaryota; kingdom Metazoa; phylum Arthropoda; class Insecta; order Trichoptera; family Glossosomatidae; genus Glossosoma; species Glossosoma conforme. The sequence goes on along the minus strand of JAGTXR010000058.1, from coordinate 275,511 downwards.
CAAAAAATTAAAATCTATTTTATGCAATATCTTTGAGGTAAGAGAACAACACGACAACCTTTCCTACTTTAATCTATTAACAGACCAAGCTGGAACGTGTTTTTTGGATGAAGCTTTTGCTTTCTGTTTTCAGCATAAAATCTAACTCCCTTTCTACATACAATCAGGCTCTCACTTGATTGCATATGTAAACTATGATTTGCAAGGCAATTGGAAACTTTATACACAAAGCTTAGAACAAGATGAAGATTAAATCGACTGACAGAACTTTATTGAAATATGTGACGACCCTATGCACAAGCTAGGATGTGGATACGTAATTTAAAAGGTAATTCATAAAATATATCACTTAAGGGTACAGAATATGAATTATTTAAAATTTTAATAATTATTGTAATCACCTATAATGGCTCCATAGGATGTTTCAATTATAGCACCACAAATAACTACTGCAAGCACTATTTTAATATCAAGAAAATTCATTGTTATAATACTAAATAACTATTTATTTTAAAAGATCAATTACTGATCTATGCTCTAATGTCCCTTCAACTAGTTTACTGTAATAACCGAGAATCCCGTGTTTTTCTTCTATATATACAGAATTCAAAAAAGGCTTATAGAATGATGAAAACGCAAAGCGTGTATAAACAGTCTTTGCCAATTTCAGCAAATGTTTTTCATTTTCTTATCTAAACAATATGTGTGAATAAAAACGTACACCTTATTTTTTTATCTTTTAATGCTTTATAGTAAAATTATGATTTTAAAGCAAATATGTTTAATGGTTAACAAATTATTATTCATATTTGAGGAAAACATGTATTAGTTAAAAAAATATTTGTTTCAAATAAATCTTCAAATGGATTTGAAAATAATATACAACAAGTGCCATATATAATTACGTATGGATTAGGCCTAAAATATTATTTAATTTCTTTACTCAGAGTTAGAAAATTGATTTAGTAGTCAGCACTGTATTCAATAGACAAGACGTGGGTGTGCAGTTCGAATCCGTACTTTTATCATATTACTAGAGCTTTGGAAGGCAGAACTGGTGTAAGAATAACTCATGACCATGGCGGTTTCAGTAGCTTTACAAAAGCAATTTTCGACGACCATAGCCTGCACTCTAATTACTTTTCCACAGAAAAGAAAAAGTTGAGTGTAGACTGACCCCTGCAAGATAGACTAAAATAATAAAATAAAATGTTTATTGCTTTACTAACTGCAATAAATCATTTAATCATTTCACTACGGCTCGGTGGAATACACATACAAATTACACGGTATATATCGGGCACCGATGCCAACAAGTTAAATATATGTTTGTCTTGGTTCAGTTTCATACTAAGCAACTACTTAAATAAATAACTCAGATGGGCTATGTCCACATGATTTAACGTGCTTGGTAGATTAGAGACAACGCGTTGTTTTGACATTATGGAAAATTATATTTTTGCACTCGAGATAAAAAAAACAATCGAAATAATTAATTAAATTCAGGTGGGCAGCTTTTATTATTTATTTTAATGACTTTATATTCCTGTAAAAATAACTCACATTAACTTTTTTTTCCCTCGGCTGCACAAAAATTAGCCAACATGCCCTGTATGTGGCTGTTTTTTCCAGGATTTTGTTATCGCGTTTTCAACTATAAATATAGGTTGTGATATTTTTTTAACTAATCAAATATGTTAATTGGCACCCAAAGTAATTTGTTCAATAATAAAATACAATATATTTATTGTATTTTCGGTTTAATTTAACGATAATAATTCTTCATACAACTGACGTGAATTCGCCATTTTGCTAAACAAGGTCACGCTAAAGCGAGAAAACTGCGCCAACATCATGCAATGCTTATAATATTCAATTCTCGACACCTTTTCAATTTCACCCGCACTTGATGGTTTCATTAAATTATCCCAAATTGTTAATTGATTATTATCATTATTAACACGATTGCGCACATTGACAGTTCAAATAAAATATGTTTATTGACAAACAAGCTTTATTTTATTTTCTACGAAGAGATAGTTGCTTCTCTCCGTCAGTATTGATGTTTCGGCCATCCGACGTGGTCGAAACATGTCGTATACAAATATATTGTGGGATAAATTCTAAAAATTATTTTATTAATATCTGATATTCCTGATGACGAATCCAAATACTGACAAATTATCCTAATCCTTCGGATTAGATTTTCAATAACTAAATAATAATATAATGATATATGCATATATCGTTATATTATTATTTTGTTGTCGGCGCACGGTTCTGACGTAAGAGATTAGCGTGAACCTCGTACGATTTCTAACACCCGTGCATGCTCACGCCGCTTGATGCATGTTCCAGAAATAAATTATTTATGCCTTTATTGAATTTTTTTGACGAATGTCATCTATTGCATTTGGTAAAATATACATTCAGTAATATTTTCAGCCAAGTTTTAAAATTATTACTCACTGGATGGCTCTTATATAGGGCTTGAAACTTCCATGACCGCTATGTGTGTCATACGCGCTGGTGGCATGTTCGTTTGAACACACATAGCGGTCATACGCGGTGAACAGATTAAAGGTGTAATAAATGGAAAAGGTTGTTTTATTCAGTATTCATGTGAGTAACTAATAACCTGACGATTCTAAAGATATTCTTCCCATATTTGGAACATATAATAACCACTAATTGACTACTTAGTTCTGTCAATTGTCACTGTACATTTCTCGTTGTAGGACATATCTGTATCTGGAAGTCCACTTGGGAATATACGAGTATATGATTCCCGACAATCTCCAAAGTACTTGAAAGGGTTTTTTTTAAGGAAATTGGATAATTACTCGACTCTCCAGATATTTTAACCATTTGTCCTAAGGGGCAGCTCAACCTGAAACGACATATCAGTTTCTAGTAAGCAACTGATTAAGTCGTTTCTTAGTAAAGCATAATCTGAATGAGCGTATTATCAAAGAAAAATATTTTGCTACGGAGTGATGAGGGCCGTCAAAATACCTTGTACAAGTAGAGTGCCTGAATTGCCCTTATTTTTCCTGACGGCTGTGAATCTGAGCATCCTACCAAAAGCCAATGCATACATATAGTGGGTTTCGAAAACAGATGCCTGCGGAGAATACTTTCAGTAGATGGTTTGACTTTGTCAGCGATGACAAGGTGAGAGAGTAGACAAGACAGCCTTCCATACTACAGTCTGTCCAGAAGTGAAAGTGCGCCTAGTTGAAACATGTACGATGTATGCCACAAAAGAGCATAAGCAGGACTTGAGACGGGAAAATCCAGTTTTACTATTTAAGAAATCATAAAGATAAATATATCATTTACTTTTATTTTAAATAATTACACTCTGGAAACCACTACTTCTTAATTATCTTCAAAGGTTAACTTTTTTGTTAGAAGATATTTCTGATTGTTGTGTGAAAAAAAAACACCTAGTGGTATTTTTAACCTAATAATAAATAATAACTTAATTCACGTGCTTTATTGATATCTTATACAAATTTAATATTTAAAATAAAACGATTCATTTCAGATCATTAACTATCGTAATATGTTTCTTATCTGAACGGCCATAAACTTGTATGATTATCTAGATTTAAAAAGTAAACACACTTCTTGCTCCTGAAAAGATAACAATGGCTTAAAAAATAAGATAAGGTCTTAATTACTTACTACTGCGTACTTAAATGAAGATATTATGAAATGTCTTGTTTGTTCAGTTTTAATGAATGAATTTAAATATAGTGAATGTTTACTTTTTAACGCATTCATTCTCTGTGGAATATAAATTATAATTTCAATAATAAAATTAGTATTTGAAGCATGAATGCACTTATCTAGTCTATTTTCATATATCACATCGTTTCTCAAATCCTTTCGCTGTTAGATGATGCATAAAAAACTATTCTAAGAAAGTAGCAAAACGATATATCACGGCTTGCGATAGTGGGTAGGGGAATCTTACACGGCATATATCGGGTACCGATACGAACAGGTTAAACACAAGTAGTTTCAAGCATTCAGAGTCCTTTAAAATATTAAATATTATGAAAACCGTAATTAGGATTGAACCAAGGAAAATTTATTTTAATAATATATTTTATTGTATTATTATTAATAAATCAATGTATTTATCTACATATTTAAAAATTGATACTCATTGAAGTCAAAAGTATATATTGGTTCAGTGGTCAACGTCGAATGTAATGAAAAAATCCTAGTGTCAAAGGTTTTTTTTTTCTATGATAACCTTATTAACGAAATGTAACACGTAAAATTAATTTTTCTATTGATTAGTATGTTTTGATAAGAATATGAGTAGATTTGAGTTAGATGAAATTATCTTAATTCTAAAGAACTCAAAATAAAAAAAATTCAATTCAACGACACTTACTTAATAATACGAAAAGAAGGACTGTGTATTTTTTATCAAATTTTATTTACAAAAATGTTCAATTAAAATTATATAATAAATAATATCGTGCTAGAGATTTTCAATGTCATTTTTAAGATCTATGATATTCATAACCACATTTTTTCATTTTAATAATTGAGATAACTTCTGACCATCGTAGTTATTTTGATTGTTTACTGTCGCCATGACAACTTTTATTTTAATACTAATGAAGCAAACGATCTTATGCAGATGATCAGGGTATGAAAGTTTTATTTCGATTACTAAAAATATGAGAGTAGAACAGAAAAAAAATGTGATTTAAAGCATCATAGTCCTTGTCCGCTGTAGTATTTTCATCGATTTTTTGGTTCACTAGAAGTTTCCGCACCTAGGAAAATTGGCAGGTACTTCAGGAATAGGACCAGGATTGTGGAGCACTAGCCCCATACCGTACACCATATGATCTTCAACGTGACAGTGGACATACCAGTATCCTGAAAGAAAATACAACAAAATAAGACAAATGTTTAGTAGAACATGTAGGCTTCCCGAGAACATAAGTGTCGATTTGTGGGGTCGTCATGCACATATATGTTCTTCTTCGTAGTAGTATCAATCCGGTGGATTGGTTTGCAGCAACAGAATCTTGCATCTCGATCTCCATTTCTCTCGGTCCTGCGCAACCCTTTTCAGCTCAGCATAAGCACTACAATTCATGTCCTCGAATACTTGCTGCAAATACTCCCGTCTAGGGTGTCCTCTACAGTTTCTACCCTCAACCATCCCCTCCACAATATCGTGAAGAAGACCATCGTGGATATATATATATGTTCAAGATGCTTTGATTCCATGCCTTGGTATTCTTTCATATTTAAAACAAAATTTAACAAATGGAGCACGAAGTTTTACTCACTATTAACCATTTCTGTTTTTTTTCATTTTTTAACAGCATCTTTATTGAGAAGTTGTAGCCAAAAATACTTTGCATTTTGAAGTTGACGATAGTGAAGTTGACTATAGTTTTTCTTCAACTAGGGTTTTAAAGGATAATTTTGTTATCAAAGTTATATTATGACAGTGCTTTTTGAACGGATTTTAAAATATAAGGCATTCAGAATGATATTTCAAGAGCAATGTTATTTTAAAAGTTTTACAAAAGACAATATTATCACTTAGGTTTTCGAAGTGGATTATATACAGCAGATTTTTCAAGGACAATATTTTTGTTAAATTGTCGAAATATATTATACTCAACAAGGTCGTCAAAAACTCAATGTTTCTACTAGGGTCTTCAGAAGAATAATGTTTTCATCAAAATTTTGAAAGAGGCACTGTTCTTACTAAGGTTGTTATATATATAATATTACTTGCATTGCTCCAAAAGAGGACCTACCTCTGGGCACGACCAGGGGTGGAATATATGGAGATCCTTTAAACTTCGGACCACAGTATGCAATACGAGGACACAACTCTAAGCCTGGCAGTTTTACAGTGGACCGACGGAATGTGACTGCGGCGTGGAGCGACCTTGTCACACCTTCTGGAGTGTGCGTTGTGTCCGAGTAGCTGCACCCAGGAAGACCTGATGATGGCTGGGAGTAACGCCATCAACGTCGTCCACTTTTTGGGAGCCAGGATCTGACCCTGTTGTTTCCGACACGAGTATATATACCAGAGCTTATCAAGGACAAAATTCTCATAAAATTCGATAACAAACAGTATTCGCACAAGGGTAAATATAATAAAAAACAAATTACATGTTTTTTTCAATTAAATGTTTTCATCGAATTTGTCAAAATTAAATATTCTCACCAGGATTATTTGCAACCAGTCTGATCACCACGAAGCCTTTCGTTCTCAATACGATATTATCCTTCATGGTGGGTTGAGTGTTGTTCCCATTGAGAAGCCCAGCCAGTTCATAAGCCTTGATGCTGTCAACAGTCAAAGGACCAACATGGTTTAAGAACTGCCCTTCTGAGATTACAGCAAATTTGTATCCATGCATGTGTATCGGATGATTTACGCGGCTTGGTTCTGTAACACAATGGCATATAATAAATACACAATTAATCAAAATTTTGATTCCTATCATGATATTATATCTTATCCCTAACTTCAGCGTATAGTCGTCATAGGTTGACAGTGTTTTGATTTTATTTTAACTTACGAGTAATAAGCATTAAAAGCTTTGTGTGCGTTTGCTTGTAATCCGTTTATAAATTATTAACAAACAACAACCACAAAAATAACTACTGAAGTACAAAAATGTTAAAGAAATTAGTGAATTAAATATAGCTTCTTTTGATTACGTACTATAGTAACAGAAAAGAAGAGATACAAGCAACATAATGTCCCAATGATCACTAAGCAGATGACTCAAACAAATTATTCCTTCAAAAAAATTGAGGAGCTTGTTTCTGAACTGGGCCTCCCTTTCGTGGAATATATCATTATATCAGACAGTATCTGAATGCAGAAACAGTTTCACTGACTCTACAAATTCGTTTCAAAATAAAATCATGTTGTAACTACTAACTTCATTTTCTTTCTAAAATCGAGCACCTGATCAACTTTCATAAGAAGAACATAGAGAAGACATGGAAGATTTATACAAAACTGACATACACTCATATATCACTTATAATACACGTTTTATATACTACGTTACATACACATTGTTGTATTATAAAATTAATGAACATCAAATGGATACGCTAACACAATTCACGCATCTCAAGCAATCGTTAATTTCTTGAAGTTTTTATGTCTATAAATTACTACTTAAAGTACTGTTTAAGCGATTTTTTTTATTCACCTGGAGATTCGTCGATGAGGATGAATTCCACAAGTCCGTTTTCTTCAAGTTCTATGACGTTCGTGCAAGTGCAGATCTCCATATCTTTGCAGTGAGCTGGTTGACTATTGGGGTTGCAGAACATAGTGTAGTCTATGTCATCTGGCTGGCTGAGAAAAGGGATCGGCTGCGGCATGTGAGAGACACCATTCATTGTGGCGAGCGTTATGAAATCTCCAAAAACGTCTGAAAATACAAAAAATCATTATAAATAATCATTCACGCTATTATTTGATCTCAAGCAACCTGAGCACTGTAACATAGTACATATTTATAAATTGTCTTTATTGACGAAACGATAATAGTCATATTAATAATTGTACGCGGACCAAAAATTGGACGAATTACAATACAAGTTCCTTACTACGTGTTTTTGTATTAAGGCTCCATTTGAAAAAATGTTCTGAGCTTTGATAGCATCGGACAAATCTAACATACAACTGAAGATAATTCATTTTTATTTCAATTTAAGCTTATTTTATGCTCATGAAAAATAATTGATTGTTATCGTAAAATATGAGGTTCAATTATAACTTTTGATAAATATCAAATATTTATTTATATCCTTTTTTTAGCAATCGCAGTTGAATGTTATTAACCTTTTCATTTATGATCTGTTTGAATACAAATTATACTGTCTATTATAAAACTAGTATTTGAAGCATTAATGTACTTATCTGTTCTATTTTCACATATCACATTGGATAATGAATCCTTTACCTATCAAATCATGCATAAAAAACTATTCTAAGAAAGTAGCAAAACGATATATTACGTCAACTGATTTCAACGGTCGGGGAATCTTATGACGCCATATACTAAAAACGATGCGAAAGGGTTAACCATTTTTTTTTTTCAAATTTTATGTCTTTTTGTGTGTATTATTGCATTATTATTAAATATTGTTTTTTTAGTGCAAATAAATCATAAATTTAAAAAAAATCACCATCACTGCTTCTGATCCAATAAAAATTGAAAATACTCAGAAAGAGCAAATTACCATTAGTAAAAGAAAAAACACTTCTTTGCACATAAACATCAATTTTCAGTTAAACAAAATTGTCATATACAAAAAGGACAAACTTACTAAGGAAAGGATTGTATCCAGGATGTTCAAAGAACCTGGTTGTGTTCATGTTTTTATTTGATAAGGTCACATAGTGTTTCTGATCAGCTGGCTTGCTCCACATGTAGTTTGGGGTCTCTGGAGACTTGAGGTCAGTCAGACAGACGTTGTTTGAAGTCTTACAGGGTGCTCCAAGATTATTAAATATCTGAAAAAAATAATTAAAACCTGTCACCCTTTCACTTAGATGGAAAACACTTACTCCAGATGTCAATAATAAAAGTAAATAACCATTTTTGAGTAACAGTAAAATATAGAAAATTTTATTTAATTTGTATTTGAGATGTCTTTATTTCAACATTCTAATCTAATTTTAAGATAATTTTATATTAATTTTTATTAAAAATAAATTAATTAACAAACGAAAAATATATATTTTTGATTATTTCGATTTCTTCGATCGATATTTCTTGGTGGAATTCCATAATATCTACTTGAAAATGGCCATCCGACCTGGCTGAAACATGTCGTCAAAAAAACATATGTGGAATAAATTGTAAAGAATATTTTATTTTATATCTGATTTATTTTTGATACACATTTATTTTAGTCGATTTTAATATGAGATTTTAATATAGATAATTCTTGAATCATAGCTAAATATTTTTAATTTGTAAAATTTTTAATTAAAATCAATTTAAAATCAAAATTATGCAGTTTCACCAAGTATTGTCAGTTGATAACCTTAATGTTACTAATTTTGAGAGATTAAAAAATAACAATGATATAAAATACAAAAATAAAATTATAATTATGTAGTCATGTTTTTTTTAACTCACAACTCCTTTAGGCAACCCTTGGTAGATTCTTGGAGTAGACGGATAATCTTCAAAATCTTCTTGTTTTGGTCCATAAGATAAAACAGCCGTCTAAAAATGATTAATCCAATAAATATTAAATAATTAAAAACTATAATTATTTTGACGTCCTCGCTCTTTAAAAAGGTGACAAGTCGCGGGTTCGTTACGTGGCCGTGTGGACGAAGGATGCAGGAGCAGATTACTAAGCAAAATAACTTATATTTGAAGCACTGTTCGCATTTATTTTCGATAGACTTGATTTCTCCGTTCGACCGTAACATGACGTTAATTCCGTCTCCGTTGAACGGGGCTTGAGTGACGACTGCCGGAATACAGTGACATCCAGCGCCGCCAAAAAAAATCGCGGAAAAAAGCAAATTAAAGATGAAAGTTGCACCAACATGAAATGGAGCAACTGTTATAACAAATAAAATAGCATATGCAAACGCCATGTAATTTTATATATAATTAAAACTAGCATTATTAGATGTGCATGTCAGGTGAGCGAACAAAAATAAGAGACAAAATATCGTTATTCGAGGCTTTTTAGCATCAGCCTAAAACAGATATATCTAACTGATATCAACTTGTTAACTACAAGAAAAGATGCATTTAAAAACGTAAAAAAATTTGGACATTTTGAAGTTAAATTTATTGCTCATAATGTTTTTTTTATTCTGTAGAATTTCAAACAAAAATTCCCCTATAATTTTCTTTTGTGCTTTGATATATGCAGTTAAAAAGATGAAATAATCAGAGGTTAACATCAAAGGGTTAGAGCGGCCATATACTACAATTATTGTAAATTAAAAACGCTATAGAAAACATATGTTTCTGTGAATTTATTCACTTAAAACAGTATTAAGTGGAAGTGTAAGCTCTGTCAAATAAATATCAGTGGCCATATGCCTGTATAGTGAATACTAAAGCATCTCTTACACTATCATCTTACTTCAATTTTATAGTCATATATAAAAAATATACCTGGAAACTTTCTTGGAAGATGCAAAACCCTGTGGACTTTATATGCATCCAGAAAACTCCTGAAGTAAGCTCTTTGGCCTTCACAATCACATCGTATCTCTCTCCTGAAGTAAGGAGCAACGTATCAACTTCTACGGGGTTGACATTTGTACCATCTGATGCTATAATAGTCATCCTGTGACCCTCAATCTGAAAAATATCAATGTGTCAGTGAAGAATTTGTATGATTTTCGGCACCCTTTAAATGTTGAAAATGATGAGCGGAAGCATCAGTCTTGTACTTTTCAGACTTTTGTAGATTATTTTAAAAAGTAAAATTGTTCCGGAAACGAGGTCGCGGTCCCAAAATGACGGCATGAGCTTAAATGGTGATGCCGGAATTCCAAGGTTCAGGCACTGAGGATAAATCCAAAGACCGGAGTTGAGTTGGTACTTATTTATTTGATACGAGACCCCTTTTTATACACTATTTTACAACATAAGTAAGCATTTATAAAAGTAATAAAATAAATTGAATGTCATACACCGCACATTCCTCGAAACCGTTTTCTGAACTTGACCCCTTCAATCCACATAGTGGCAGATTATTGGGATGGTCAATGCTCAGTATCGATACGTAGGCATTTTTTATTAATATTAATACATAGAATTTCGGACACCGCAAATTCCTCGATACTTCTTATTTTGGACATTGATCCCCTTAATTTACATTACCACAGATTGGCAAAATGTCCTGTGTCATACCTGACTGTATGATGCTAAGATAAAGAGTTTGATTATGACGATTTATTTTAAGACTTTTAAGAAATTGTAAATTATTTTAAAAAAATGTGTTTATTGTATAGATATTCTTTAAAAGCGTTGATAATATATAAAATATGCATTTTTTATGGTAGTTTTATACCTGGAATTCCATCGGACAAGTAGTTGCTCCTGCGTTGATGATTCGAAACCTGTAGCGATTTCCTGATTTCACGTAGAAGGTTTCGTATGGAGAAAATGTAAGAAGTTGAGTAGTGGCGTTCTATAAAAAAACACAAATTATTAAATATTTTAGAATAACAAACATTTTGAAATCAATTTAATTAAATATTTGTTGTAAAATATATACAATTCGATCAAATTTCAACTCCTTATGAGTTTATAATGATTTAATGAGCCTAAAACAACGCCCAAATATTTAATAAAAAGAAAAACATTCTATGGATTTTTAAATATTTATTACAATATTACTTTAATCAACATTTCTTATGTACTTTTATAGATCATTGACTATACAACAGTATTATTCGTAATTTAATATACACATACTATAATACAACAAATTATATATACCCATCAATTCGTTCAAAATAAATATCGCTAGAAGCGGGATGCGAACCAGCGAACCTTGGAACCAACTATTGTTCAAGTTCATTACCCTATCGCATCAAAGCATCCCGCTTCTGCCGAAATTTTTCTGAACAATTGAGCCGCGTATAAAGAAAAGGTTAGTATGGTAAACAAAAAAAACTTTGTAACCTGTGAATATATTTAGAGATTGAAATGACCGTGTATTTTTCTTTTTAAACTCTTATGAGCAAATAAAAAGAAAAAATACAACAAGCTACAACTTTTGATGCTCTATGCCTACAAAAATAAAATGGGTTAAAACACTGAATGCCTAAATGACTTTTATCAAATTACATATTAAAAATTGGCTTAGAATAAATTTACGATTACAAAAGTCATCAATTTGATTAATTCTAATAATAATTAATATCAATCCAAAATAACTTTTTTATGTTTTCACGGCCAGATTTGATATTGTGGCTTTTTGGCTTAGCTGTGTGTGACGAATTAATTTTCATTATTTCGACCGCCATTGCAGGGGTCTTGCTCAGGGTTGATGAGTTGGTGTCTGGTGGTAGTTTAGCCATCAGCCTAACGTACCTCCACGAGCGTCATGTCGGAGATTCGCCACACACGGCTAAACCCAAAAGCAACAATATCAATCCAACTGACAACAACTTCGTAGTTTCATTTTCTATATTAAGTTGTAGATATAAAAAAAGATTTATACTTACAGATACGAATTTTCCTTTTCCATTGAAGAGTAGTGTATCGGGGAGCAGACCTGGTCTTCTTGTTGGTAGTCCAACCATAAACATCTCAGGTGCCTCGTGACTCCATTCGCTGATTATCACCGTGTGCTCGTCAAAGTCGTAGCTATCAGCATTGATGTCATCTTTTTTGGGAGTATGGACTATGAAAGAACCATACGCACCGTTGTACCTCTGTAATCCTGTAAGCAGATAACTTACATATAGAGCCACTGGGTAAGCTGGTAGCAAAAGGACCTCATAAAACTGAAAAAGCATACGCGTCGTATTTAATGATTTATATGTATGTTTTTGATTTAGACCTTTGTTTTGGATCAGACCTGTATAATCTCATGCTCGCATCAAACTGAAGGTCATTTTTTTAAATGTAATATTAATTCAGATTGTGAACTAGTCAATGACCAACGATTTTGCCATGCGGCTGTAAGGGCATCAGCACAAAGCTTTATGTGCTTGGGAGTAGCGCTCAGAGAATAGCCTTGATCTATGTGTCTTTAATTTTTACCTGAGTGTGAATGGTAAAAGTAAGTTCCTGCATCGGCGGCTACGAAGACATATCGGAAGCTAGCTGCTGGAGTTATGGGACACTGGGTGACGAAGGGAACACCATCCATGTAGGGCGTACTGTGCTGGAGCATACCATGCCAATGGAAGGAAAGCGTGTCAGAGTGGAGGTGGTTATGGGTATTAACCACTACAATGTCATAGATACAGACCTAGAATAAAATATATAAATTTAAATAATTATTCACCAGAATAAAAAAACTTTAAAATACGCTTGTCACAAACTGCCACTTTAAACTTTGGAAACCGCCATGGTCCTCGTTTCATGTCATGTCAGTTATTTCTCATTTTGTATTCTGTACCTCTGCTGAATAAATTATTTATATAATTCCCAATGTCCTTCCAAAATGATTATAGCCAGAGAACTTGAAGAAAAGCAGCTGTAGTTTATGATTTCATTCGGCATCTAAAGAACATGCACCATATAGGTTGAGATTCGTTTTATAATCTGTAGTAAAGAAAACTGCCTTATCTGCTTTCAAGCCTTTTTAAAATCTCACAGATTCAAATATATTAAAGCCAGTGTTCTACGCAGAGATATGTTAAAAAATTTCTTAATCTGCTGCATTTTCTTTTAGTAAGCCGCTAATATTGGTAGCCATAAAGAAGGATCGGGAACGATGCTTACAACATATATGCTGCATACTAGCTCATGATTATTTTCCCACTTGTCATAGACTTCATCCTCTACAAGACAATATCATCAAGGGGTGGCTGTCAGCGACTCCCTCGATGTTTGCAACCTGAAGAACGCTGATGATTCTTTCATCAAGATTCGAATGCAGATATGTATGACATTATTGACAGATTACAAGCAAATTCGCTTCTATCTGTAGTTGGGTATGCAAAAATATGCAAAAAAATCTACGTAACAGTATGTGTCGAAATGCAGACTAAATGTGGCGTAAAATATGCAGGAAAGACTTTATATACTGAATAACCAATATAAGAAATATTTTACGTACATCCATGCTTGGTCCAGGCAACTGTCTGTTGATTGTAATAATGCCTTTTCTCTACCCCATCAATTGGCAAACATTGCGGTTTTCTGCAGTCTGAAATAACTCCCAAAGCACACAGCCCACATGCTCTGAAAAGAAATATTACGTATACTTTGTAAATACATACAGGTTAGATTATAAAAAGAAACAAAAAAAAATTAACAAAAGTCTATTCGGTGTTGACCTCGGTAACTGCGTGATACATGACAATATTCTTCGTGTATTTCACCAACAACAAACCTAAACAGCAATCAGAAACTTACGAAAGTCATCCCAAAAAATGGTAGAAGCTAAAACGACATCATCGAGTACGTCTAACGTTCTCAAGGATTTATTTAAATTTACTTTAATTTAACTTTTAAAAATATTAAAATTGGTTTGTTAGTCATTAGAACAGATATCCACTTTATAATAAAACTATTTAAACAAAATATTTAAAAATTCCCCAAGCTGGCTACACAGAAGTCTCTACGAAATTACTTCGAGAAGCTCATGTTGCGACTGGGTCTCTCTCACGCGAAATTTGTCAATATTCGAGGCGATATGGTTGAATAGTCTGATCACCCTTGCAAGAGGCATAATCACTGGCAGGTAAGTATTACTCCTACGAGGAACACACAATCTGTGCTTCCTTTTACTTCAATAACTGTCAGGGACAAACAAATCGATTTCCAACAATATATCAGGACTTCTGAACACGCGAATGAAATGGACGATTCACTTCACTCTCTTTTGCTAGTATCATATAGCCAGATGTCATATATAATATATAACGAATATTTTGTAATGAAAATATTTTCAAAAGCAACCCTCTAAATAATCCGTGAAATGTCGAATAGAAGAAATTCACCACACACGGCTTAACCCAAAAGCCACAATATGAAATCTGGCCGTGACAGCCTAAGAAGTTAGTTATCTAAACATTTTAATATTATATGATACAAGATTATTGTTCGCTTGGATAATTATAATATCAAAATAATAAGTTGTGTTTTGTATCTTAGAATAATTGTAAACAATGATCTTTAAGGTACATGGTCATTTAAATACAAATCATCTAAGAGACTGATATACGGGATGATTTTAAAACTTACGGTCCCATGGCTGAAAAGTGTTCCACGGTGAATTCCATATAGCATACTCTCCTCCTTCCTTCTTCACAAGTCCTCGTGCAATCGCTTCCTTCAGCAAGTTGTTTGGGAGACAGTTCAGCCAGCATTTCATTGACATTTTCAAGACCAAACTCTTCTGGAACCTCTGCCAATTGAATATGAAAAATGGGTGTAATACAAAAGCTTTTACCTTCTTTAAAAACATTTTTAAATGTATATGACTCAACTTAACGAAATAACTAATAATTAGATGACTAACTAAGGATTAGATGCACATTGTTTGAACGAAATGCGATTAACATTAAAATGTACACATGAAATTAGCTCACGATGTGTATTGAAATACATTTTTTACGGTAATGTACTTGGCAATAGTGATTATTGCTAACACTGCAAATGTAATCACATCCTTAATGAAATTAATTAAATCAATTATATATGTTTGTAATATAAGTTGTTTTTGTGTATTCTGACGGAATTCCATAATAAAATGCATACATTGAAAAAGATTTCACATAGAGATTCTTTGTTTTTTACGACGACATATTTCGGCTTCGTAGAGAAGTCGAAAATTACAGATAATATCGAGACCACACCCCGATACTTCCCAACAGTCAGTCAGTCAGGTACCTCTCGGCATTAGAATGAACGCATGCCTTAGCTTTTAAATTCAACTACGTATTTTGTATATATAAACGAGAGTAATCTCAAGTCGAGAGAAATCTCAAGTCGTTGCGTTAGTCAATTGACCCATTAGTGTTAGTATATTTGTAAGTAAGTAAGTTTAAGTAATTTTATATGTCGAGTAAAAAAACAAGTTTGTACCAAAATATATAAGTTCTTTTGTATGTTAATGTCAAATTATACGCCTTTAATCTTTATCTATGAATCGATTTTCTTGAGAATGGTTACTCAACGATTAAAAAAAAATATTTAGCCTATATTTACAAATAAAATAGGTAGCATACCTAATATGGCCTTAGCAGCGCTGCTACTTCCAAAACTGAGTAGAACACAGCATAAACATGCTACAAATTTAATGTTTCCGAACATGGTGATAGAAAAGACTTTCTTTCACAATAAAAAAAATGTGAGTGGTCGAGGACTGTCAAATGAGCATGGTCTATTTGAAAGTTGATAGACTTTTAAACTGATCGAATTAGCGAGAAATTATGTTTATATATTACTCTACAATCGAATCGCTATCTGATCTAAGTGCTAGAAATATGACTAATGAGACAGATTCGTTGAGTGTAATCTATTGTTATCAAATCATGTATTATGATATATAAACCATGTGGAACAGATTTTTGTCATGTTTTTCTTTATCTCGATAGTGTCTCTATTAGCGTGAATCTTATCCAGTTATCATCTGACATGTGTTCGTTTGGTTGTTATCCGCTTCTCAAATAATTGAAATATTTTCTACCGTAATAAAAATACATATTACGAGTAAAACTTATTGTTATTTGTAATGATATAGGAATTCGATGGTTTATTATACTTTGCATCCCGGTATTATCGGGCGGACCTTCAATAAAGAAACAGTCCGTGAGCCCCGACCGATTGTTAGAAAGGGGCCATAAATATTAAATAAGCCAAAAACGTCGCCCTTTGTTGGCCAGCGTGAGATGCGTCTATTCTCGGGAAGATGCCATAAATAAAAAGTGTTCCTTTGTTGGCCAGCGTGCGTCTATTCTCGGGAAGATGTCATAAATATTAAATATTCAGGAATGACACCCTTTGTTTAGTAAAGCGTGCGAACGGACCACAGACGTTTCAGTTTTAGCCATAAAAACATAAACCGATGTTTATGGCTAGGATTGGCTGAGCCCTAAGAAAGGTACGACCCGGTTGTGCTATTCCCACGGCCGCAAAAGTTTACCAAAAAAAATATTTTAAGGATGGCGTTAAATAAATCATTTAAAAGGAATGTTGATCTGGATTGAGGCACCGCACTTCAGATTTTAACTTTTTATTTGGTCTACAAAAACAAGTACATCAAATGTATTGCCATAAATAATACAAAGAAAATATGAAAAGAACAAAAAAAAAACATTTTTTTTTCTAGCTGGTCCATGTCGTCACAAAAAACTAGTATACACTTAAATAACTTCTTAGGTTTTCAGGGCAAGATTTGGTATTGTGTCTTTTCGGTGAAGCCACGTGTGGTGAATTATTATCTTCCAATATATTAACCGCCATTGTAGGTGTCTTCTTGATTCAATCATTTATTGGAGTTTGATACATCTAGGTTAAAAAAGGTTTTTAAAACAAGATAACTTTCCGAACGACCTTAAATTATCACTTAAACAATAATAAAGATAGGAGTGTATTTAAAAGAATCAGTTGCTAACTGACTTCTTATTTATATGATTTTTTGTTGATTTTGTCTACCATTCAAATTGTCCAGCCCTAGGGAGCATCGGGCTAACATCCGATCTCAAAAATATAAATTGATATCTATTCAAATGCTCCGACTACTCTTCTGAAGGTCGTAGAGAACCATATATGTTACCAAGTAGATTTTCAGATACAGAAAACCTTTGGGAAAATGCACATATAAAAGGAAATTTTGATTTAATGGTGGGAGTGTGTGATGATACAAAGCAAATTTCTATATATAAGATTTCCCTTTTGCATTATCTTTCTCACCAAGCGCAAATGCACCTCTATGTATGAATCCTGGGAATAAACATGTATTGTATTTATTATCTGGAAAAAAATATCTTGTTATTTATCACAGAAATTCAAAGTTAAAAATAGTTTGATTACATTACGAGGACAATCGAATTAAATAATATTTTTAAAATTACTTTTATCTGTCACGTATTCTTTTAATTAATCAATAAACTTCATTATTATTTTATCTCATTGACAAAACTATATATAAAGCGATTATTCTGATCATGTCACACTAGGCTGATTGGCGAAGTAGTTAGCGTCGCGGCTTACGGATGCTCAGACTTTGGGTTCGAACCCCATCATAGTTAAATTAACAGTTTTTTTAAATGGCTTTTATTAATCGGTCTCAATGTTATTTCATTTCGAGTATTTGATTAGTCTTTCTTCTTCCAACTTTCTAAGCATAGTCACTTCAATGTGGACATAAATAATAATTATATATAGATAGTTTTTGATATAACGTTTGCTGCGTTCTTCCAGTTCAGTGTTTGAGCAAAAAACCTTGCTGTTATCCCTTATTCTCATGACAAAAATGTTCCATGACTCTAAAGTATTCCATCAGTTTGTTCTTAAGAAAGAAAACCCCATTTGTCTTACAAAAACCTACAAAAAAAAAAAACGATGACAATACTCCCTCACGAGCGCTAAAAATATAATTAGAGATATAATTATAATAATTTATAAAATATTTAGTTGGACTGCAGAGGCAATTCACCAGACTCGCTAATAACCCCTGGATAAAAAGTGGTTATTTATTAATTTATCTTTTTGGTAAAATATTATTTAAAATAAATTTAAACATAGTAATATGTTTTTCGGTTCTCACAGTATTTTTTTATTACTACTACTAGAGGATATATATTTAAAATGCGTATTTTTACCCTTTTCGTTTAATTTATTATGTTTGTAATTCATTAAATATACCCAAAGGTTTTCTGTATCTTGAAAATCTAATTAGAATATATGTTTTTTTTCAAAATATGCGAATATAATGTCGGAAAATTAAATAATAATAATAATTTGAATAGATATCAATTTATATTTTGAGAATCAGATGTTAGAATTTTATGGAATCTAGGTAAATTTAAAATTTGAATGGTAGACAAAGTTATATGCTCAAAAATCAATATTTTTCAATCAGTTGGATTTATACAAAATATAAGCTATAGATATTCAATATATAAAATTCTGTCTTAACATCAATAAATATTTTCAATTATATTATAATAAATTTATTTACATTCAAGAATAATCAAGGAAGATAGGCACCTAATAAGAACCATCTCAGAGAGGCGAGCCCATTGGATTGGTCCCATCATGCGCCACGATGGTCTTCTTCACGATATTGTGGAGGGGATGGTTGAGGATAGAAACTGTAGAGAGCGCCCTAGACGGGAGTATTTGCAGCAAGTTTTCGAGGACATGAATTGTGGCGCTTATGCTGAGCTGAATAAGCTTGAGGAGGACCGAGAGGAATGGAGATCGAGATGCAAGATTCTGTTGCTGCAAACCAATCCACCGGATTGATACTACGAAGAAGAAAATTATAGAATATTCTAAATATTTATATATTTAATATATTTATATATTATTTTCATATCTGTATATTTATTATATTAAAATAATATATCAATTATATATAATATCAATAAATAAATAAATATATTCAATTTAGTTTGAATATCGTCTATATATATATAGATATATTTATATATACTATGGAAGGAACGATTCTTGAAAATGAGAAAATAAAACATTTACTCTTATATGGCTTATGTTATATATGTGTATTTTCTCATTACATATATAAACTATATTTCCTTGACTTTTTTAATACATAAAAAAATTAAATCGTAGTTGTGTAATCATATTTATTTTTTCAGTTTAAATATATATTATCGTGTCGGAAGCAACAGGGTCCGATCCTGCCTGCCTAAAATTAGGTGACGTCGATGGCGTTTCGCCCGGCCATCATCAGGTCTTCCTGGGTGCAGCTACTTGGACACAGCGCACATACTTGTATACTTCGGTCTTGTATAATACACACACTTGCATACTTCGGTCCGGTCTGTTTTTTTTTCAGTGCAACTGCATCTGTACGTCAATTGATTTAATCGTTTGATTGTGCAGTCATCCGTTCGAAATAAGATGCAGTTGGCTTAATTTCAGATAATCAAACAATGTACGTGATTTTATTTAAATTTCATTTATTATAAATACACAATAAAAAAATAATATCAGCACTCAATGATGGATTGATGTTTACATAACTCAACATATCAATATGACTTATGAAACAATAATTAAAAGTTTTTTTTTCAAATTAAGATGCACGAGAAATAAATTTTGGAAAGGACATGGTGAAGATGGGTAAGGTAAATTAAATGAAACAGACAAAGTCGTTAAGCTTTCATCTAGTACTAGACAAATATACAGATGGTTGATCGAAACAACTAGTCACAATAAATAAAAAAGAAAATTTAAAAGTTGTAGAAATGCAGTGAACATTGTTTTTAATATTAAAAAAAATACACAGCGTAAGCAATGAAGAACACAAATGAACAAAAAACACTTTAATTTTTACTTTCGTCAAAAGAGAGTATTTTTGTATATAGCAGTGCTTTTGACTTGGGTTGAGTTTTTATTAAATAAAAGACTCAAAAACAATCATTGAAAATTGGAAGAAAATATCATCGTAACAATTTTTTTTTTATGAAGATGATGAATTGAATGTCATATTTTTAAAAATCGTAATTATTGAGCGCTGCAGTCTTTTTTATAATTTTTCTAGAAGCTTCCACAAGTGGGGAACTTTGCGGGCACTTCGGGTAAAATGCCAGGGTTGTTGAGCACCAGGCTCATTCCATAGACCATGTGGTCTTCTACGTGGCAGTGAACAAACCAGTATCCTGAAAAAAATAGAAAAGTAATTGTCGTGAATAAGTAAAAATTGATTAACCTTAATTTTTTATAATTACAAAATACATATATTTAAATTTTTAGTATTAGAGTGCTGTATAAAAAACGTTCTTTTCGAACGCTTAATGTACATTAACCTGTTCGCATCGGTACCTGATATGTGCCGTGTAATTTGTATGTGCATTCCACCGAGCTATGATGAAATGGTTAATATATTTTACCCATTTAGTTCTTCTTTGATAAGTGACATAGAATATTCAATAGTGTATGGGTCAAAATATATTTTCAAAAGTTCAAAACAGTATCCGTGGTTTAAACAAAAAAATTAAATTTTGTACGAACTGCTTACTTGTATTTCACAAATAAAAAATGAGAATAGTCAGTTTATGCCAAATTTATCGTTCAATACTCTTTGTTGTTAGAAAGATACGAGAATAGAAAATGCTAAATTTGAAATATGGTAATTTTTAATCTTTTGAGTAAGATTTTCCGATTTCAATAAGAGCAATGTCATAGAAGATGTTTTTTCCTTTGAATTTGTTTATCTATCAGTTATTGAATGTTTAAGTCAGCAACAATGAAGTTCTCAAGATATTCAAGGAAGATATAAAAATAATAAGATTTATCTCAGAGAGGCGAGCCTGATGGATCGGTCACATCATGCTCCATGATGGTCTTCTTCACGATTTTGTGGAGGGGATGGTTGAGGGTAGAAAATATAGAGGGTGACCTAGACAGGAGTATTTGCAGCAAGTGTTCGAGGACATGAGTTGTAGCACTTATGCTGAGCTGAAGAGGGTTGCGGAGGACCGAGAGGAATGGAGATCAAGATGCAAGATTCTGTTGCTGAAAACCAATCCACCGTATTGATACTACGAAGAAGAAGCCAGCTTAGAGTTAAAACCACACATTATTAGTAAATAAAAAAACAGTGAGTTCTTTCTCGGCCTGAGCCATGCGCTGATCCCATCTAATCAGCGGACTATTCAATGTATTTCTAATGCCACTAGCGTAGATTGCAACTGAAAAAAATACTAAGCCAAGCCATTGCACGCACTAGACAAGTATAATATTACGAGTCAATAAGTATAAAACTGGTCTCGCTTCCAAAAAACTAGGTGTGGTATTTCAATGATAAACAACTTTTTCTTCTATATAAAGGACAAATCCGACCTATCCTTGAATACGGCAGTCACCTTTGGATTGGAGCCTCAAAATACCTTATAAACTAGATTAACTCATTTTAAAGAAGAACAATTCGTTTGATAAACAACAACACTCTTATATCTTATCTGCAATCAATGGAACAAATGCGTAAGATCGGTTTACTTAGTCTCTTCTACCATTATTACCACGGTCGCTGCTCTTTGGAATTTAAAGAAATAATTCCTCGTGCACCCACCCCACAACTGACAAACTCGTCTTACACTTGCTGTATATCCAAACACGGTTAATTTGTATCGATTAAGAACTGGTAGTTTCCAAAGCCTTCCTTTATGCCACCGGTAAGCTTTGGAATGTTCAGCGTCTTTGTTTCCGCCTTCTAAAAGCTGGACCTCTTCAAGAAACAGATAAATATACACTTACAATCTCCTTAACCCACACACGAATACGAACACAGCACACATTTCCCGCATGCAGCGTCCAGCCTCTCTAACTGACCGTCAGAGAGTGCACTGGTTATCATCACAACAACATTGGAATTGAAATTGAAATCACCGGATGCGTTCTCCTGCATGCGATTACATAAAAATTCTCTTTAGTACGCGTAATGTTTAATAATTTATAATATTTCATGTTTCGAAATATGCACTAAGGAACAAAGAATACTCACCAGGGTTATCAGCAACCAGTCTGACAACAGCGAATCCCTTGGTTCTCAACGCAATGTTGTCTTTCATGGCGGGTTGAGTATTCGTTCCGTTGAGGAGTCCAGCTTGTTCGTAAGCCTTAATGCTGTCCACAGTCAAAGCACCGACGTGGTCCAGAAACTGCCCTTCGGAGATGACTGCGAACTTGTATCCGTGGAAGTGGATCGGATGGTGAACGAGACTCGGGTCTGAAAATGTATTTTTATATGAAAAAATAATTATTTCATAAACCAAACATTCTGTGCTTTGTAGAATAAGGTTAAATTACAGTGGACCTAATTTAAAAAAAATGTTTCTTAATATTTGGCAGATGTTTTTTTATACATAAAATTTTAGTCTGCTAAACGCTTTGTATGGATGGTATTAAAAAAGGTTGCGTGAGTCTATGTATAAAAGAGATTAAATAATTTTAAAATTTGCCTATTGACGAGACTATGTCTTAGATCCACAAATACTAGGAAAGCATTTAAAGTACCTGAAGAATCTGTTCGTCATCTGTTGATAAATGTCAATTATGTAGGAGATGCTTGGATAGAGCTCCACGGCTTTGACGTTGATAAAGATATTCAAATATGATCCATTGAGAAAGTACGGAGAAGCATTGTCTATACAAAGCCGTGATAAAAAATATTGAACTGCATCTGTGTTTTATATTTTAAAAATCAGATATGTCTTTGTGGCGCTTATCAAACAAAGTCCTTTTCATACAGAATGGAATAAATCACAGTCATAAAGTAAAGTCAACTGGGATCGGCAGCATTTGGAAAACTTAAGTACATTTTTCAATCGAAAATTTCGCAATGTCTTAAAACTAAGGCGTCTAACCAATGCATCCTCCCTGTATTAACTTATGGCGCAGAGTCGTGAAATCTAAGAGCAAGTCTTACCCATAAAATAAAGGCCACCTAGCATGCTATGGAGAGAGTCAATGCTCCGAGTGTCGTTAAAAGATAGAATCCGAAACGAGGAAATATGCAGAAGAACTCAAGTAGTGGATGATACCCAACGAATAGGCACACTCAAGTGGCAATGGGCAGGACATATCTGTCGAAGAGACGACGGTCGATGGGAAAGAAAAGTATTGAAATGGAGCCCAAGAACTGGCAAACGAAGCATTGGTCGACCCCTGCAAGACGGAATGACGTCATAAGAAGAATAGCGCGAGTGACCTGCATGCGGAAGGCGGGGATGAAAGAGGATGGAGACTCATGCGGAAGGCTTACGTTCAACAGTGGATGGATTCAGAGGCTGATGACTATGAATCAAGTAGAGTAGTTTCTAATTAAAGTGTTGGCTATTCAAAAAAATGGGTGCATTTAGACCGTACACAATGCATTTATTTTCTTCAAGTCTTGTTTTTCCGGAACCGAGGACGCGGTCCCGAAATTTCAACATCACCTTATATGGTGAGTATCCGGCAATGAGGATAAGACCAAAGATCGGAGATGTGTTGATACTAATTTTATTAATACGAGTCCCCTTTTTACACCTTAATTTACAACATGAGTAATCAGTTTTAAAAGTAATATTAATCCATTTAATGTCATACACTGCACATTTCTCGATACCGTTTTTGCACCTCGATCCCTTCAATTGATGCGTGAGCATTCCTTCTTAATATTAATAATACTAATACATAGAATTTCGTACACCGCAAATTCCTCGATGCTTGTTGTTTAGGACCTTGATATCCTCAATTTACATAGAGTGGCAAAATGCCCTGTGTCGTACCTGACTGAATGAATCTAAGATGATGATTTGATTATAACAATTACACTGCTTATTTATAATTTAAAGTTAAAAAACAATGCGCTCATAATTGAATTGAGATTTGTATCTACCTGTAGCCTCGTCAATGAGAATGAATTCCACTAGACCATTCGGTGCGAGATCTATGACGTGCGTGCAAGTGCAAATCTCCATATCCTTGCAGTGTGCAGGTTGCCTCACAGAGTTGCAAAACTTGGAGTAGTCTATATCCTCGGGCTGACTGAGGAAGGGAACTGACTGCGACATATGAGAGAGACCATTCATTGTACCGAGAGCTAAAATGTGTTCCTTTGTATCTGCAGAAAAAAACAATAAAATTAAAATATTTTATTATAAACACCCTAATAATAGTGGTTAAAATTACAGTCAATTGATCATTTTACTTTCAGACAGTGTATAATATAACTATCATAAGCTATTGATATCCACGTGATAGAGCCCTTGCTGACTGGTACCAAAAACCTCGATACACAACCTTTCATCTCTTATTTCTGTTCGATTGTCCTACATGAATGTGGCCGCTATATTGGCATTTGGGACTAGCTGTATAGACCGCCGCTCGTGGCGCTGGGCGAGAGCCATCACGAGCGTATTAGTCGTGTCCCGCCCTTCGGCGAGAGCATATTGTATTGTGGCTCGGCCTAATGCTGCGACTCAGGTCCAGGCCACAAGCTTGAAATCATATACATTGTTTATCATAAATATATGTCAATGTGCTTCTGAAAAAGTCGGTGTTATCAATCTGCTCCTGCCGCAATGGATTAACAACCTTTTTGAGAGAAAGGAGGATATTACTATATTTAGGTTTTTTGTCTCATATAACAACTATATTTATCTGTTGTAGATTTTAAGAATTAGCTGTATATATTATTGAGTTTTAAATGTATTGAATTATAGTCGTAAATTATAGGTCAGTTGAATTAATTGATTGAATATAAATGTGATTAAAACCAAGGAATATCAAAAAACTCAGTTTAAATATTTCCTTGAATACTCCTTAAATAAATACCCTATTATTTTGTCTTCATCAGACTTACTGAGGAAAGGATTGTATCCAGGATGTTCAAAGAATCTGCTTGCATTCATGTTCTTAAGGACGAAGGTCACATAGTGTTTTTGGTCGGCTGGTTTACTCCACAGGAAGCTGGGCGTCTCAGGAGACTTGAGGTCAATCAAACAGACGTTGTTTGGAGTCCC
This sequence comes from Glossosoma conforme, assembly GCA_022606575.1. Classification (NCBI taxonomy): domain Eukaryota; kingdom Metazoa; phylum Arthropoda; class Insecta; order Trichoptera; family Glossosomatidae; genus Glossosoma; species Glossosoma conforme. The sequence goes on along the minus strand of JAGTXR010000058.1, from coordinate 250,109 downwards.
GCAGGAAGCTTCGAAATTATTGAAGATCTGAAAAATTTATTATTGTTTTAGTGTATAAAAAATATTAAGTTATCAGAAAGCTGTTAAGTCTTCTAACTCATAAATATTCGTACTTATCATATGTAAAGTAGTAAATGTGCGAAATTCACAAAACCAAAATACCGGTAAGTGAATAAATATGAATTACTGAAGAACATATGTATTTTTAAAAGCAAAATCATGGTCTATCAAGTATATAAATAAACATTATTATAATGAATTTATTTTATAAGAAAGGATTATTATTTGAAAATTTACCTCAAAGTGAATATAAAAATAATTATAATTATTTTTTCTCCCTTAAATTTAAATTTTTGACAAGACTCGAATAAAATAAACGTCTTTTGTAATTCTTAGGTTTCCAGTTGTACCAAAAATACAATTGTAATTAAACTTTTCTAATGACAATAGTTAATTATTCATCATTTTACATAACGAAATATTAGTGCGTCAAAAATGAGCCTCTCTATTAAGTAATTAAAAAAATTACAAATATTTCTCTTACCACTCCTTTAGGGAATCCTTCAGAGTTTCTAGGAGAAGCAGGGTAGTTTTCGAAATCATCTTGTTTTGGTGCATAAGACAATACAGCTGTCTGAAAATATTACACACATTATAATAAATTAAAGTAGCCTATCAATCAAAATTGGTCGTAGACGAAAGTCGTCTCGTGAAGACCACCCATTCATAGTAAATACTTAAAAATAAAAATGATGAATGCGTGAACGTCGGGCTGTAACGTTGGCGGATCAACACATGCAGAGAAGCTTCATCGAATTCACAGAAGACACTTCAGAATCATTATCACCATCTATCGGTCGTCTTCTGTAGTTGGTTACATTTTTTTTTTTAATTGAAGGCATTAAAGTATTAAAATATTTTGTTATCAGTTAAGAAAGTCTTCAGTGTAGACGTATGAGTTAAATTTATTACAGATAGATACAATATTTACTTGAAAAATTTTCCGAGTTGCACAGGATCCAAGAGATTTTATATGCATCCAGTAGAGTCCTGAGGTGTTTTCCTTGGCTTTAATAACCACATCGTATCTCTCTCCAGAAGTAAGAGTCAGTGTGTCAACTTCTACAGGGTTGACATTGTTGCCATCCACTGCTATAATTGACATCCTATGATCCTCGATCTGAAAAACATCAATGAATTGCTTTGGTATGACAATCTCAGTTGCGTGATTCTAATTTTCAAAAATAATTTGATGAAACCCAAAAAATAAACAGAGTCATTACAAAAATAGATGATCTTTCTAGAAAATAAGCAAAGCTCTCTAAATTCCTTTAATTTTAATGTCTATTTCTAGAGAACTCCACTTATGAAAGAGAAATTTATTCTCATTGTTTAGTTACTTCTACTGGAATGTACTCGTAAATAATGTTTCTCAAACGGTATAATCAATTTACCTGGAATTCCATTTGACAGTTTGAAGATGTAGCGCTGATAATTCTAAATCTGTAGCGGTATCCTGACTTCACATAAAAGGTTTCGTATAAGAAAAGCATTGCGAATGTGAGTTTTGACAGTAGATGGTTTGATCCTGAAAAATTATTTTCAAAACATACAACAATATAAGAAAAAGCGTTGCGTCGCCATTTTGCTTGTTTTGTGCATTGATGATTCGTCAAAGGGCCGACATGCAATTGGAGGCTGTAACTGCGCGCTCGTCATTTTCTGCTCTGGTCTCAACGGAGGTAGATCGCTTATTGTTTGTGGCCCGAGCCGAATACCAAAGCTTATACTTTTTTTTATTTTTCCTTCAATGACATTACAAAATATATAACATTTTAATTCATTATTGGAGTACTAACGTAAGTGTGACGATGTAAATGTATTGACACATTTAGTGTCAATGACCTTACACTCAGAACAAGTGTCGGATACATATGCAAATAGTTAGGATTTGTGACAACAATAACCATTTCATAAGTATATCATGGTTGACACACAAATAACACGGCATTATTGGCACAAAATCAAACGTCCAACAATTTCGTATCCGTCCACACCAGTTCTGAATTAGTTGTCAATCTATTGTCTTAAATATATTACAATGTGCTTCTAAAAAGTCCTTTCTTGTTTGTGCCTTGTTCCGTATCCCTCCCTAAGTGCCTCGATGATTATCCCGGTGGTTTGAAGTCATTTATTCGATAAACTGGGATGTCAATACAAATATAGCGATTACGTAATACGGTTGAAGCAAAGTTACTAATGATTTGTAAAATTCCAGCGTATTTTGTCATCATTTTGGATATTTTTCTAAGAATGCACGAAAATTAAGCATTAAGTTTGCATTGATTACGTGTTAGTGTAAGGAGTGAGTTGTGTTAGCTACCAGCTAACTGCAACCTTACCTGTTCGCATCCGTACCCGATATATACCGTGTAAGATTCCCCTACCGATGACATCGATAGCCGTGATGTATTGTCTTGCTACTTTCTTAGAATAGTTTTTTATGCATCATCTGATAGCTAAGGATACAAGAATCTATGTGATATATGAAAAAAGACCAGATAAGTACATTTATCCTTCAAATACTAGTTTTATAATTGACAGTTTTATTTGTCGAGTCGTAATGAAAGGATTAAAGAAGCCGTCGATCGGTTTAATTCATATTTCGATACAATAACCTTACCCAGTGCTTGTGTTTTTACTTTATTATTAATCAAACGTTCTTTGTACGTGAAATTTAAAAATAAAGATAAAGAATATTAAGTTGTGTAAGTTACTCCTATTTATAACTTGATAACAGTTTGATCGATTTTTCAAAATATTTACTTTTTGAAGTTGTCTTGATCTCAAATAGAAAATAACAAAATAATTATATTTAAAATTAAATAAATTATTTATATTTAAATATTTATTAACCATTATTTTTTATATATTTTGTTTGAACTGGCTTTTAAGATTTATGCTGGTTCCAATAGATGGCGTTGTTATGAGTTATCAGTTTCTATACAATGTTATCTCTGTACATTTATACAAATTATTTGTTGTTCATTGTATTTAATAAAACCAAGATTTTAATTTACTTAAAATAAGTGGACAAAGCATTTACTCATATTTAATTGGTAAGAAGTTTGCCAGGTCAGCTAGTAAGTAATTAAAATAAGACGTAGCTCCTGGAAAATCAAGTTTGAACAAATAATAACGTTCTTGAACCACTCGTTGACAGGACACTAGTGCTTGACCTTACGATAGCAAATGAAAGTGATAACGTACTTACAGCTACATACTTTCCTCGCCCATTGATTAAAAGTGTGTGTGGTAAATTTCCAGGTTGTCTGGTTGGCAGTCCAACCATAAACATCTCAGGTGCTTCGTGACTCCATTCACTGAGTATCACTGAGTGTTCGTCAAAGTCATAGCTATCAGCGTTGATGTCATCCTCTTTGGGAGTGTGGACTATGAGAGTTCCGTACGCTCCGTTGTATCTTTGCAATCCTGAAAATACATGTAAAAAAATTCAGTTCAGTTTGCAGGAGAGTAAAATAAATAAGATTCATACTTACAAACGTAATGTTGTCTTCAAAAAATTTAATACTCGATTCATGTTTTTGTAAAAACATTATACACAACTGTTCACAAAGTATGTTTATTTTTAAAGCAATTTTCAATGTTAATTTTCAAAATTGTTGGTCCACTCTGTTCATTACTCTCTATACAAGTAAATAAAACGGCGCTCCTAAATAGCCTACAAGCACACCTCATTATTTTTCTTACATCCTTTTTTGTCAATGTTATTGTTTAACTACATCTCTGTGATCTTTGACACGTGTCATATTTGTGTAAATTTGCTCTTTGTATTTTTTGTATATCTTGGAACTACAGTTCTGTAGATAAATAAATAAATATATCATGTGCATGAACCTGAGTGTGAATGGTAGAAGTACGTCCCAGCTTCAGCAGCTGTGAAGACATATCGGAAGCTAGCTGCTGGAGTTATGGGACACTGGGTGACAAAGGGAACACCATCCATGTAAGGCGTACCACGCTGAAGCATGCCGTGCCAGTGGAAAGAAAGCGTGTCAGAATGGAGGTGGTTGTGAGCATTGACTACCACAATATCGTGTTGACATACCTGAAAATTGAAAACAACAAATTGAAAGTTTATGTCTGTACTTAATATTCCGTTTCTGATAATTACTCAATGTATCTTAAACCGATGGTTGCCAGACACGAGATATCTCGGCAAACTGCGCAGTGCCCGTATGGCCAGAGACGAGATATCTCGCAAGCACTTTTGGTGGCGTATTTTTGCGCCGTATTTAATGACATTGACAATCTTATAAAAACGAAACATACAACTTCAGTAATGAAACTTCAAAAGTCGATTCGGAGTTTAGTATTTGGTAAGTAAATTTAAATATAATAAGCACAAAAACACAAAAAAAAAATTAGACAACTTATATTTAGACAAAAAATATTCGGCCTGATAAGCACTGCCCTTAATCCATGTTAAAACAATATACGAAATTATTTCCTACTTAATTTCAAAGTGGTTCTCAATGTGAATGCTATAAATTTAATCAACAAATAATTTATTTAAAGTTGTGATACAAAACGATAACTTAATATATTTTTACTGTTATATGATATTTATTGTATTTTAGTATAATAAATTACCTCTATACTTGGTCCAGGTAACTGTCGGTTGATAGTGATAATTCCTTTCTCTATTCCGTCGACCGGCACACATCTTGGCTTCTTGCAGTCGGATATTACCCCAGCAGCGCAATTTCCACATGCTCTATACAGAAAGTAAATTTATCGGAGGATATGAAGATATCTGAAGAATTGTATTATAAATTTTATGGATTATATATAGTTATCTAATAAAATATTATGTATAATAAATAAATCAAAGTTCATTATTATCGAGTCATATTAAGATAATTATGAACTAAAATTATTTTAAAATTTTCAATAATATAGTGTATACAAAACGGAAATGAATCCATGTAGGATGTTTGTAATTTTGAATAGAAGTAATATAATTAATATATTTTTTTTTTAACATAACTAGCTTGAAAAATCTTATCGGGAAATAATAGCACGGCTAATTATTATTCTGTAACCTGAGATAAAACAGATAAAAAAACATTATAAATTTGATTTGTATTGTTCAAATTACAGTCATTTTGTCAGAAGTAAAATAACAGTAAAGCCCGCATACACCTATTACGTAATTCTAACTAAATAAAACAATTAAGTTTGTAAATTATGCAAAAAATCAAAGCCTGTAAATCCCGAAATCTTGGTATTAAAATAATTTCAGCACCAGGATCACGGTGCTGAGAAAAATCCGAGATCCGAAGCTCTAATAATGATAATTGTAAGCGTTAAGCGCCTTTTGGGACCAAAAAGTGGAACACTCTAAATGATTTAACAGATTTCTTGAAAATTTAGGATGATAAAAAAATAGTTTCGAATACCTAAACTTCTGTCTTTTGAAACATCTGGGCTTTAGATGGTCCTTCAGATACAGGTATGTTTTGGGGCAAGACATGAACAATGGCAACTGACAGAACTGAAATACTGCATTTGTTTGTAATTACTATATTTTTCTGATGTGGAATGATATGGAATGTTGTTTTTTTTTCATATGTAAACGCATGCAAAGGAGCACACCCGGTCAAGACCAGTGCACTATATTACACTCAGCCAGGGAGGCTGGCCGCTGCATTCGGAAAACGTGTGTTGTGTTCATGTTTGTGTGTGGGTTGGGGAGATTCCAAGTGTATATTTATCTGTTTCTTGAAGAGATATAGATTGTAGGAAGGAGGAAACACCGACGCTGGAAGAGCATTCTAAAGCTTACTGGTGGCATTAAGGAAGGAGCTTTGGAAACTGCCAGTTCTTGATCGACATATATTAACCGTGTATGGATGTTCGGCAAGTGTAAGACGAGTTTGTCGGTTGTGGGTAGGTGCAGGAAGAATTAGTTCTTTAAGTTCCGGAGAGCAGCGACCGTGGTAATAACGGTAGAAAAGACTAAGAGAACCAATCTTACGTCTGTGTTCCATTGATTGTAGACCAAACGTAAGGGTGTCATCAACCCTCTAGCGGTGAAATATCAACAACAAAATAATTTTTTTTTACAATTTGACATTTAAAATTAAAGTCTTACGTTGATGGCTGCTACATTAAGTAATTCATTTTTCAATTTATTCTTTTTTTTTCCCTTACTGTAATATTATAAATTTAAAAAGTAATAACGGTAGAAAAGACTAATTGAACCAATCTTACGCCTGTGTTCCATTTATGGCATGTTAGACGTAAGAGTGTCATTGTTTATCAAACGAATTGCTCTTCTTTGAACTGAGTCAATTAAGCTTAGAAGGTATTTTGGGGCTCCAATCCAAAGGTGACTGCCGTATTCAAGGATAGGTCGGATACTATATTCTTACGGTCCCATAGCTGAAAAATGTTCCACGTAGAAGTCCATGTAGCATAGCCTTCTTCTGCCGTTTTCACAAGTCCTCAAACATTCACTCCCTTCAGCAAGTTGCTCTCTAGAAAGTTCACTCAGCATCGCGTCAACATCTCCAATACCATATTGTTCTGGAACCTCTGTCAAAAATTTTGAACAATATTAGAATAATTTTATTATATACATTGCCATTTGATTTGAGGAAAAAAAACAATTTAATGTTACTTTAAATTTAAAAAAAATTGTATGCATTTCATTTAATTATTTTTTTAGTTTAAACCTTTCTTTGTTTTAAATACACTATGACTCGGCAGCGCCTGGTTAATCCCATTTACTCGAATATAATAATTTAAATATAACCCAAAATATACTTCAGATACTTTTTCTATTCAAATACTCGGATTTCTGTTTATCAGGCCATTATATGAGCCATGTATTGTTTAAGTTATGGCAATTTTCAGTAATAAGGTGCCCTTTATATGAAACGGATATTTTATTAAATTCATGTTTACAAAAGATTATGACTTTCGCACACAAAAACGCCCAAAAATATACGTTTTACATGTATATGTTTTTATAAAAAATATGTATTATTTTTCGACAAATTGTAAAAAAACACATACAAATTTACAGCCAATGTCATTGAAGATGAAAAATAAAGGCAGACACTGGGATTCGAATCGGGAGCTTTGCACATTTGTTATATTCTATACATAGCCCTGGATTACTTATCGATCGTTTTCAACTATCAACATATTGATATATTTCTCAAGACGTTTGTTTGATAAATGTTATGCACAGGGAAACGAAGGATGTTTTGTAAATTTACTAACAACTAAAAAGTACCTTACCCAATATAACTTTGGCTGCATTGCTACTTCCAATGCAAAGCAAGGAGAAGCATATATATGTTAAAATATTTACAACTCCAAACATGGTGAACTAATTTTAATTCCAAAATCGATGTTAATACAGAAAGAAGTTTAATTAAAAAACGCTGTCAATTAGGCATGGTCTAATTGACGGCTGATTGACTTGACTAATTTGATTTTCAAGAATATCGGTTTTTATAATACAACGCAATCGTATCGATATTAGATGAAATTGATAGAAAGATTACTGAAATTACTGATTCATTGAGTATAATCTATTGTTATTTCAAGTCGTGTGTATCGTATTATTTCCGAGCTTGCAATTACCTCATGCTGTATTGTTTTTTGCGTAATTATCATGTCAAAGGCGTGCTACTTCATTATAATCCTTTTATCAAATCATTAAGATCATTTATATTATAGCAGTAAAAATCAATCGTTAAATCAACTCTAAGTACTTAAAAAAAACTTTCTCTGTATTTTTTTTTGCTTATTTTTCGATGGTTTAATTACTTTACTTACACATTGGAGTTTTGTATTGTAATATCCTCTATTATAAATTGTTGTAAGATTTTCTTAATAAATGTATATACAAAAGTGTTTATTCCTAGACGCTATTACAAAGTATTGTTTTCATAAGTGTTGTGTTTACAAAAAATAAGAAAGTACAGAATTACGAATATATGTTTGGTTCTTAAACAAATCAAAATAAAAAAAATCTATATTATAAAAAACTCATTTCTTGTGCGGTGTAATCTCTACCAACAATTGTACGGAATTGTATTGACTTCAATTGTACTTTCGATTCGTAGAGGTATCGATATGAAACAGACTGAAATTTCCTCTCATATTTACAAACAAATAAAAGTTTATCACACTCACTAGCTCAAGACAGTCTAATTGATCATTAATAATATTAAATAGTTGTAATGTTAAATGTATTTTACTTCGTTATGACCATTCTGGTAATTAGACTTATTCGAATAAATCAATCATTTTCATTCAGTAATTTTGTCAGGTTTTTCGATCGATAATTCTTGGTCGAATACCATAATCATTATAAATATAAATGTTTTGTATGTTTGTTGGTTTGTATATTACTTTTAGTTGCTTTTATTGCTTATCCAATCACGATGATTTTTTGTACATTTGTTCATTGCGCAACGGGAAGGTTTATTTATTATTAAAATCATTTTACCACTAGATTTAAAAAAAAATATGTAACAAAAATTCCAGTACTGAGGGTCAAAAGTCTGTTGTTAGTTGATTTTTGCCGCCTTATTTACTATAATAATACTCGGTAAATCTACTTATTATAATTGCAAGGTATGACAATCTTTGGTTCTTATGAATTTAAGTAAATAAAAAAACTTAATGATAATAAATAAATCAAGCTTTTTCATTCATTTCATTAATTAAAAAAAAAACAATATTTACCATAATTACAATCCCGTATTGAGCCTTTTAGAACCCACCGATTGAGCTGACCTGCAAACGCATACTCAAAATATAATATACATATATGGACTGAGAGTGCAGGGATTTCTGAATATTTTATCGCAATTCAGATATGAAGATATAATTTTAATTCATTTAAATAATTAGGTTTTTAACATATAGACACTTGGACATAAATTTGGACCTCTTTTGCATCTCATTTGAAATTGCCGTTTTGTCAAGAATAATATAAACTTTTTTTTAAGGATGGAAATATTATTTAAGACATTGTGAGAATATTCAGATCGCGTAATTACAGATAGAATACTCTGATGGAGTGAAAAAATAACTAAACAATTGAGTATATTTATAAAAATCATAATTTCTTATTTTTTTATTGCAATTGAATATTATGCTTCATTAGAATGGTTATATATACCACCAGTCACTCAGATATTTTACTTTTAAATACGAGTAATAGGTATTTAAAAAAAAATCCTTGTATTTTTTCAATTAACAGTGTACTTCGACCATTGACCTAATCGATTAAACATATTTATTCTTAAAACTTATATACATTTACATAATACAGTTACAATATATAAATGAAGATTTAATTATTATCTGCAAAATATTAGTGACATATGATCGGTCAAATGCATTCATTGTTTTTTTTTTTCACAATTATTTGAATGATAAAGCGACTAAATTTAGATTTTAAAATATCATTTTCATAAAGATAACGTGCATATATTATATTATTAACTGATGGCCGTGAATGAAAAAATGTTTGAATTATGTATAATTAAGAAATATATTTTACACCTTTAGACATACCTGAAATCAGTTGTAAGGATTACACAGGCATACATTATAGTGATTGACTTGACTGACGACAAACATTCATCCATGAGCTTAATCCATTGTTTCTAAAGCTCTCAGTAAAATCAAATATATTGAAGAGTCATATTTCACGTGAAACAAGGATATTTGATAAGGAATTTAAGTAGTGGAGGCTGCCCAACAAATAGACACTGTCAATTAGCAATGGGCAGGACATATCTGTCGAAGAAACGATGGTCGATGGGGAAAAAGTGTTGAAGTGGCATTCAAGAACTAACTAACGAAACGTTGGCGGACCTCTTTCGAAATGGACTGACAACATCAGAATAATAGCGGCAGTAGCCTGAAAATACGGAGGTCGCTGGATCGATAAGGATAGTGACTCATGCGAAAGGTTCTATATTCAACATTGGATGGACACAGGCTGATTAAGATAGTGATTCAAAGTGATTTATTAATTGTTTTTTTAAGGAGGTAAGATGATTTGACGGGCGCTCCCAAGGCTTGGACTATTTGGTCCTAAAAAGCGGCTAACACCGATTCTTATTAGAGCTGGCTGAATCAGTTGACATTACAATACAAAGTATCCCCAGTCCCTTGAATTGATACACAATCTGTACAATAATGACCCTGAATTTAAAATCAATTAACTATCACAATAATCCATCGTTATACGATATATATATAATCGTGTCGGAAACAAAAGGGTCAGATCCTGTCTGCCCAGAAATGGGCGACGTCGATGGCGTTACTTCTGGCCATCATAAGGTCTTCCTGGATGCAGCTATTCGGGCACAGCGCACACTCCAGAAGGTGTGACAGGGTCTGCTCCACGCCGCAGTCACATTCAGTCGGTCTGCTGTAAAACTGTCAGGCCCTCATTTGTGTCCTCGTCTTGCATACTCCGGTCCGAAGTCTGTTAAGGGACCTCCATATATTCCACCCTTGGTCATATCCAGGGGCTAGGTCGTCTTTCAGGGCAATCCAAGTATTCCCCTCAGTTGCGCTTCTCCACACGTTCAGCCGCAGGGTGGCCTCAGGTATCACCAGTTCCATTGTCGACTGTAGGAAACTTCTTCTTGATTTGAGCCGTGTGGTTATCTTTTTTTCACGTATTCATCATCATCGTTTCATGAAATTTTTTGTATCATTGGTGAGCTAAATAATAATAGTAATTACGAGTAAATAATTCTGATCGTGTATCATGTACGGTTCGACATATCGTGTACATATTGGGTTGAGCCACCCATTAGGAAACATATACTACAGCTACCACCTATTTTAAGTGGTTCCGCCGCATTTCGTTCACAGACTATTCGTTCAGCGATTCAACGGTAACGCCGTGGGGCACACTAAACGTCTGGTGTCTTATGCGCACGGGACAAGTGGTGCACTGGATGTCTCGCTTACCTAACCTAACCTAAAGATTTGTCCAGTAATCGTAGAGTCCGGAGATCCAATTTTTTGTCAACGAAATGTCTGTGAACGATAGGTCGTGACATCCTTCACACATAAATCTGCTTTGGATATTTTAGGGAACCATATATGTTCCCAAATGGACCTTCAGGGGCAGAAAAAGTTGTCCTAGAGTGAGGAAACGAGTATATTATAGAATGGCGTATCAAGTCTTCTGATACTTTCGGTTCTTACTTAATTTTTTGCTGGTGTCATAGATCCCATTGGAGTAGATCGGTTGTAATCTAATCCACTCAATTTCATAAAAATATTATATAAATATAGTATTACACCAGAACATTTAGAAACTCATTGAATAGTGCTTGAAATGTTTTTTTACCTTCAAACATGGAAATACTTGAACAATTAATATCGTTGGAATTTAGTAATTTATTAATGATATGTCAATGAATAGATAAGTGGATTTTTTTAAATAAATTTATATAATAAATACTCTTTTATTTATATTATCAGAATAAACTGGTAATTATTACGGAGTAACTTTATGAAGTATTCTTATAACTTGATAATATCAATGTAAAAAACTACTTGAGAATCCACGTGTTTATAGATTTGTATGTACAACTTTCCAATCTGTATCACTTTAAAGACATAATATTGATAGTGATATCCTCCTCTTCCATTTATGTACATCGGTTTACTGGATGAAGGATGCAGGATCATGTTTACAATATAAACACTTGTTTCTGTTTACATACTACGTTTATTGTTCACAACGTCGCCCGCTACAGGAACGCACAGGATGCGCGCACTGTAACGGGCGCGAGTCAAACTTCAACTAACTCCCCGCGCGTTCTCCTGTCAGCCGCGCTCTCACATTTCAGCAGTACCAACCGCCAAGAGGACAGTTCTACCAACTGTCATAACAATTATTTTGGCGTATGCAAACAACACTTAATATTCAATGTAGATGTCACGCAAGCGAACCAAAATAATAGACAAAAGATCGTTTGTTGAGGCTTTACGGCATCGGCTTTAAGGAGCTATATCAAGCTGATATCAATAGATAATGAACAAAGAGTACAGATATTTGTTGATGCAAGCAGCTGAATATGTCTATCGTGAGATCATTGAAAGGTATTATTGAACTCGACCATTCGTGGCATTTGAAACACCTAGATTATAGGTAAAAAGTTAATAATTACTTTGCCAAGTACGTTATACATTTAAATATTAAACACTTTATTTTCAGTGTTTTTTTATAACCAGATAGTAGTATTATTAGCTGTTAAAACTGAGGCGGATTAAATACTTGTGAAATATTTTTTCAAGAAATCTGATGAGTTATCCGACACTTAAAAAACCTGAATCATTTGATCTTAAGAGAGAGCTCAACATGATAAGTGACCAAAATTTTCAGTTAGAGTTATTTTTTTTTGTAATTGCATGCGAGAAAGCACAACTGGTTGAGATGAGAGATCTCTATGACGCTCAATCATCACAACTGGGTGCTGCAAGCAGAAAACGTGTGTTGTATTTTGTATATGTGCGGATAACGGAGAGAAATTTATGTTGATTTGTTTCTTGAAGCAACATATATTTTATGCTGGAAACAAACATAACTATTGGAAGATATAAAATTACTGGTGACATTTAGAAGTTTTGGAATGTGACGGTTCTTGGTTGGCGTTCATTAACCATTTATGGATGTTCAGCTTAAGATGGGTTTGCCGATTGTGAATGGGAGTAAGAAGAGTTATTTCTCTAAGAGAAGCAGTGACTGTGGTATTAACTCTTTCATTATGGCTCGATTTTAATACAAATTAAACTGTCTATTATAAAACTAGTAATTGAAGTATAAATGTACTTATCTGGTTTATCTTCATATATCAAATTGGTTTTTGTATCCTTTAGCTATCAGATGATGTATGAAAAACTATTCTAAGAAAGTAGAAAAACGATATATCACGTCAACTGATGTCAACGGTCGCGAAAATCTTACGACGGCATATGCCGACAACCGATGCGAAAGGGTTAACGGTAGAAAATACTAACGTCTGTGTTTCGATTATTTGAGATTAGAGAGAAGTGTGATATTCTTATTAGACTATCTGCACTTTTTTCGTGCCGCCTTTGAACAAAAGAATATTGTAAAAATCTCAACACGCGAAAATATGCATATTTTAAAAGTAGAAAATTTGAAAATATTAGCAACGAAAATGAAGTGTAAAATTCATTCAACCTATGATGCGTTATAACAGGCATTCCTATTGTTGAACGGCAGAGCGTACTGTCGGGCTTTTACACACACAGGCGGTCTAAACAAAGGCTCCGGGCCTGAAAAACTGAACCGTTTTCAGGATTGCTTAATGCAGAGTAGCGTGATGTGTAATGCTCGCCTGCTGAAACGCGGCCTTTTATCCCGAAACAAGTGCTCGAAGGCTTTCATGAAAACACGAAAATCGCAAAGGGATTTATTTACCCTTTAACTCCTTACGTTTATGATTTTATTGTTGTGAATCTGAAATAAAATATTTCCTTACTACAAGCTGTACACTTTACTAATATATTAAATATTTCAATTCGCTGTATTTTTAAATCTGATTTTATTAATTAATTAAGTAAATTACCTGTTCTTGTTTTATTGGAAACAATATTTTAGCTTTAACTTTTTACAACCGATTATGGAAATGTAAAAAATATTCAAAGTAATACCGATGGACCATAAGAGATAAGTAATTTACATGAAATATTTATTTTACAAAAGCAAATTTCTTAGTAAGCAAAGATGTTCGAAACGTTATTTGAACATAATTATTTTGTATTAAACATCCAGAAGTCTTTAAAGAAATTATCGTAATCAAAATGGAATCTGTCGATTCATACAGTTGGATACGACATAGAGCATTGACCATCACAATATCTTGCCACTCCATGTAAATTGAAGGGATCAAGGTCCAAAACGGTATCGAGGAATTTTCGATGTATGAAATTCAATGTATTAATATTGATTTTATAAATGCTTACTCATGTTGTATACTAAGATATAAAAAGGGGTATATTATCAAATAAATTAGTACCAATTCAACTCCGGTTCTTGGACTTCTTTTTTATATACTTATTCTGGCTTCACCATTTAGCTGTCGCTTTAATTTTGGGACCACGATCTTGGTTCCGGAAAATAAAATATATGCAATGAAGACATAAGATTAAATAATGTTTTTTTATATTTTCATCGTTCACTTTGATACCCATTTAAATACTATGCAACTGGCAAAAGATCAGTTGTTTTAAGCCATATACTATATACGTTATTAACAACGATATTATTCAATATTTTTCATGATATTAACATTAAAGTTCCGTCTGGGATCGAATGCCTTATTTCTAACATTACATTCTTGCGCTTACTATTCATTGTACTCAATATTGGTGAAATGGTAGAGTACTCGCTTAATTCCAACAAAAACTCAAGAATCAACACTCGCCTACACAACCCCGGTGATGCACAGTTGTGCATTCAACATTGAAAGCATCGCACAGTAATGGGATGAATTTAAATTGCATATGAGTGGCTCGATGCAATTTAATTTAAAGCGCATCGCTGAAAGACGGAACTGAGATGCGTCTCTGCAAACTGCAGTGCAACGAAATTAGAGAAATTCCCTTTCAGAATTGTATGCAAATCACGTCTCCGTCATGCAATCGAGTAAGATTGTTTTATTCCATGAGCGATCGTACAAATTGTCAAGAAATCTTAAAGCAGGAAAACATTTTCTACAAGAAGCACCAAACTCAAAAAGGTGAGAGTCGTGGTATGACTTGAATTTATAACGAAAATATTAGACTTAAATGTGTAAATTGTAAGTTTTATAAATATTTATTTATTTATTTACCTTGTTTTCACATGGATCACGTCACAAAAGTTCTCTATTAGGAGACTGCAGTTTCGACTAACTCGTAGTCTTTCTCAATCCTTCTCTAGTTAAGAGATAACTGAGCTGCGTTGTACTTATAAGTGGTGTAACACATTTATGTAGGGGAGGGGTGGGGTGTGTCTATCAAGAAAGGAGAGGGATATAGGTAGTGTTGCAAGGATGAAGGAAGAGATAAATACATAAAAGTGGTTTAGGTATGAATTTAATTTTATTTTTATTTATTTTTTATTTTTTTATTACTATTAATATTATTATTATATGTAGTATATATAATTTTTATACTTATTTATTTATATAATAATATATATATGTAAGTTTTAATTTCCCCTTTACTTAAGGATGACGACTACACGTCGCTGGGATACTTATTTTATTATAACTTGCCCTTCTTAACTGATATCACACAGACCGATTTTACGAGCAATAAACCATCTATGAAGAAAATTTATATTACTCCAAAATTAGATTCGCCAATATGTGTCACGTAAGTATACGGAATTCTGTGTTTATTATAATATAAACTCTTCAGGCACTTGGTATAGCACTGCGCAATATCCTATTAGCAAATCCTCCCTTTGAAGAATTCGTACGGAAAAGTCCCCGCAGAAACAATCAAAGACAATTTTCAAAACTAGGGATCCGATACTGCAGCTGTCTATTGGAATGAAAAACGTCTTTATACACGCAAATTTAATGAATAAAGACTACTTATATTTGTTTCGAATATTAATCAAATAACTAATCGCTGTGCCAAAATTAGACAACTTTTTATTAAATCAGCAGGCACAGGCACTTTGAAACATTATTACAAGCTAAAACCATAAAGATAAAGTTAAAATTTTGTGCTGTGATAACAATGCTTCAAATACAGCTAATTTTAATGGTATATATGTGATTAAAAAAAACTGAATAGAGAGATTCTTATTTCTGTTTGTTGTGTTTGGTGGACGTATGAGGAGCAGATGAACAGCACACAGTCGATTTAGAGGCAAATTGAGATATATTCATTTTAAGAATTGACAAACATTGGTATTCGGCTCAGGCCACAAGCAATCAAATATCTACCTTCGTTGAAAGCTGAGCCGAACTGAGACAGAGCGCGTTGTAACACCGCAGCGCCCTTTTATCACCTGTCGGCCCTTTGACGAATTATATTCTGTCAAAACAACCAAAATGGCAACACATATCCGACGAGTGAACAAAAATAAGAGACGAAAGATTGTACAGCGATTTTTTCGGCACCAGCCTGCAATGACTCTATCAAGCTGATATCAGTTTATTTGTTGTTTGATGATTTTTCTTGATATTTCTGTATATTGCAGTCTTGCTTTGTTACATGTTTAAATAGGTATTTATACGCTTCTTGACGATTCTTCAATCATTTTATGTAATATTTTTTTATTTGAAGTCAACTCAATCAAGTCCTTGCAGGCTGGTGCCGAAAAGCCTCGATATGCGACATTTTGTCTCTCTCATTTTTGTTCGATCATCTGACAAGCAAATATTAAAATGTTAGTCTATGTTTTATATTTAAGTTACAGCATACATGGTGCTTGCAGGCGCTATTTTATTTGTTTCGACATGTCATTTGGAGCGCCATTGTTCGCCAAGTGGCGACTATGTGTGTTCGACGCAGTGGCTCACTTCCACGGCCCAGTATTCCGTCCCGGGCAGCGGATACCGAATTTCGCCTGTCTTCTTTCACGTAAAATAAAGTACCATGTACTTCTCGACAATATCTTTGTTTTGTGAACCTCTCCTCGTCCATTAATCAAGCGTTCCGATAACAATCCCAGTGACTTGACGGTGACCCGCACTTGATTAACGAGGAATGTCAATAGATTTTTACTACTGCTTTAATGTATTCAAGGTAGTGATTGATGTGTGTTTTGTGATTACAATGCACTTTGTTCATGATTGGAATCAGTTGTACTCGATATCAGTTATTATGAAATATTAAAGATTAATATTAGGTTATTCTTAGTATTCATTTATTTCCATGTATCTTTGAGATATAAAGTAAATTGTTTCATTGCTTAAAAACGTATACGTAATGACGTGATTCTTAATGATGACGCTTGAACTACTAATCCCACTTAAATTATAATAAAACGGGAATTATAATCTTCCAGATGTATTTTTCTCTTTTTTTTTAAGTTGCCTAGGAGAAAACTTTATTGAACACATAGCTTGTTTAATTGGTGACCGCCTGGTAAAAAAAATGGAAAAAGATAAGTTTTTTATTTTGCTGAAAATTTTTAATGAGAGATTTTTACTTATGTAGCAAAGTGGAGTTAGGTGACCTTTTGATAGTTATAATAAACTTTTATCAAATCATTCTTTTTTGTGATTCTCGTTTATCTTAACATATTTTTACAAATATATTAATAAATTCAATTAGAATAGGTTCGTTGCCAGAATACTTTGTGGACTGGTTGCCAGAATACAAAATACTTCAATAATGAATTGAGATGTAAAAATATTTTGTAATGTTATTGAAGGAAATAAATAAATAATTGTCTAAATTGTCTAAATACAGATGACGCATTCAAAGCTCGGCGGTCATAGCTCAGTGGTCAAAGAGTTTGCTTTGTAAGCCAAAGGTCGTGGGTTCGCCCCCGACGGGGATTAAAAAAAATCATTTGTAATCGATTTCTGAGCTTTTAAATACCCCCAGTTGGCGTGAATTTGATCCAACTCCCGTAAAATGTCAGTCATAGCCTATTTATTACAATTGTTGGTATGCGTGAATCTTGGACTGTAGTCTATAGGGTTGGTGGATGAACACTCCACATGCAGCGCTTATTCATATGTAGCTCGGTAAGCGTCTTAAGATTACACAGATGAGACATCAGAATTATTATCTCAATCTATCATCAAAATAAGGAAAAGTAAGTATAATATAGTAGAAGTCACGCATAAGGGTAGATGAAACATAATAAAACGAATCATGGGATATAATACAGACAGTTAAATAGATAAAAAATGTAGATTTTTTTACAATGTTACTAGAAAAACGAAGAACAATATGAAAAAAGCAGTGCAATATTGTACTAACTTGAATCTTGTGTCCATAATGAAATAATAATCAGACTGTTCAACCAAATCGCCTCGGATGTTAATATATTTCACGTAAGGGAGGCTCAGTTCAGGCATTGGGACCTTCTGTTGCTTTTCTTTATTGCTTTTTTCTTAGTTCTTAATCATAAGGACTTATATTTGTATATTAATTTTGATTGTACTTCAGTAACGATTTTTTATTTTTTTATTTGTAATGTTTCTGTAATTGAATTGAATTGAATGATAAAAATTCTCGTGTATTCTTATGATTAGAGATTATATTAAGTGTTATCTTTCGATATCCTAGGGAGGAAAAATTAACAATTTCGTATTATGGGAGACCCTTGACCGTGTTCCGGTTCAGGCTGCTTCTCTGCTGGAATGCCTGCCAATAAAGTTGATATGGGTGCGGATTTTTATATTGGGACACGTGATAAAAAACATACTCTCCCTATCGTTGCCGGACATAAATCTAGGCGGGAATATTCTTTATTTATGATTTGAGGCAGTCGAGTTGAAATATATACGTAGGACTACTCCCACGCCTGTCACACCTAGAGATGAAAGTGTAAATCTAATATTTGCGCGTATGAAGAAAATAAATCATTTTTGTACAACAAATAACCATCATCATCAGCCTGTGTCCGTCCACTGTTGAACGTAGGCCTCCCGCTTTAGTCTCCATCCTCTTCGATCCTCCACCTTCCGCATCCAGGTCACTCCTCGAAATCGACAGGCGTATACAACTGGGATGAGCAGCATTTGTAAAATTAAAGTACATTTTTAAAGCGAAAATACCGCAATGTCTTAAAACTAAGGCGCTTAACCAATGCATCCTCCCTGTATTAACTTATGGCGCAGAGACGTGGAATCGTGGAATGACCATCAGGAGGATTGTCAGCAGGCGGACGCTGTCAACTTCTTTCAAAGTCGGGGTCATCGCGACTTCGCTGGAGTCTCTCATGGAGCCTCAAGTGTGGCCTGAAAGGACCATCGTTCAACCCTGGATACGCATAAGACGAAAGAATCGCAGTGAACAGTGGTTGAAACCAACTTGAGTGAAGATATTGACATATTTAGTGTTATATTGCTTTAAATTCAGTACTGGTGTTTATGGAGGCGAAATGTTACACGTTTTGTTTTGTGACAATAATGCCTTGTTATTTGTGAGTCAATCGTGATATACTTATGACAGGGTTTTTGTTGTTACAAGTCAAACTGTTTATCTTGAGTCTCCTGACGCTAGTTCTGAGTGTGAGATCAGTGATACTAAATGTGTCAATAAATTTACATCACCACATTTATGTTACCTATTGTATTTATATTATTATAATATTATTGTACTTCAGAAATGCATTGAATCGATAAAATTTGTAATGTTTCTGCAAGGAAAAAAATAAAATTGAAATTGAAATTGAAATCTGTAGTCAAGTCTTACCCATAAAATAAAAGTCACCCAGCGTGCTATGGAGAGATCCATGTTTGGAGTGTCGCTAAAAGATTCGAAACGAGGAAATACGCAGAAGAACTCAAGTAGTGGATGCTACCCAAAGAATAGGCAAACTAAAGTGGCAATGGGCAGGACATATCTGTCGAAGAGACGACGGTCAATGGGGAAGAAAATTATTGGAATCGCACCCAAGAACTAGCAAACGAAGTATTGGCCGATCGCCTACAAGAAGGAAAAACAAATAATATGAAAACAAATTCATAGCACACACTGTCTTGCATGAAATTTATCTCATCGATTAAACAGACAAAAATTATATTCTAAGTCCAAAGTATGCAAGACGAGGACACAAATGAAAGCCAGGTGGTTTTACAGCGGACCGACAGAATGTGACTACAGCGTGGAGCAGGCCCTGTCACATCTTTTGGAGTGTGCA
Organism: Glossosoma conforme; assembly: GCA_022606575.1. NCBI lineage: Eukaryota > Metazoa > Arthropoda > Insecta > Trichoptera > Glossosomatidae > Glossosoma > Glossosoma conforme. The sequence goes on along the minus strand of JAGTXR010000058.1, from coordinate 230,176 downwards.
CTGTGTCCAAGTAGCTGTACTCATGAGGACCTGATGATGGCCGGGTGTAACGCCATCGACCTCGCCCACTTCTGGGCAGACAGGATCTGACCCTGTTGTTTCCGACACGATTATATATAACGGAGAAAAATATACGGAACACGCGGCGATTCAAACCACGGATCTCGTCCACAATATACAATTATTTTGCCCACATATTCGTCTACTTACACCGTCTCATTGAGTCGATAAATCAACACATTGATATCAACATGATATAGCTCCTATAGGCTGATGCCGAAAAGCCTCGAAACACGATCTTATGTCTCTCATTTTTGTTCGCTCGCCTGATATGCGCATCTAAAAATATTAATTCGTGACTAAGCCGTGACAATCTATGGGGCGCTACATGTTACTGTGCCCGTCTGGCAGCTCGCTTCCGCCGTTCCCGACCGACCGACGCCCACGATACAATATATTTCCCGCATGCAGCGTCCAGCCTCCCTGGCTGAGCGTCATAGAGTGCATTGGTCTTGACCGGTTGTGGTCTCCTGCATGGGTTTACATAAAAAAAAAATAATACGTACGGGCGGGAAAACCAAAGTCTTTCATTGAAAATAAACGCAAATTGTGCTTCTGAAAAAAAATTGCTTTGTGATCTGCTCCTGCATCCTTCCTCCACGCAGCCCGATGATGACCCCACGGCTGTTGAGTTAGTTCAAACCAAAATAAACTTAAAAATATAATAAAAAAAGCACACTGCGAAAAATCTTCGTTAAAAATTAAAAAAAAGTGTTTTTATGGAAAGGCTTACAGTAACATCGTCAATATTTGTGAAAATGATAAGTTATAAATATATGATTAAAAAATAATAGTAGAAGTAGTGTATAAAAAAAAAAAGTAAGTATTGTGTTTAATCAATTATTTTTAAGAATTGCGATCAAAACTTTGTAAATTATATTAGAATTATTCAGAAACATTAAAACATGCTTTAATCAGTACATCTTGTCGTACTTGGCACGTGGGCTCTCGTTTATTAAATTGAAAATTTTAATATGAAAAGATTGCCTTCATCCTTGACGTCTTCTGCGGTGGAAGGGTTAAGGCGGTGAACTGAAAATTTCACGAAATTCACGATTTTTATCCATACAGATTAATATTACGTTTGGTTCACTAAACATCTCACTTCGGGTTATATCTGAACCCGTTTCTCGCGGTTTCGTTTTGACGTGATTTGATAGACAGTAGAAAAGCGGATTATACGAGTTATTATTTCTAACACAATACAAGACTTAGTGTAGATGACCTCAATTTAACGTTATCGATAAAACCTTTTTCCTTTTTTTAACCCAAAAATGCTACTATGCGAGAAAAGGGTTTTTCTCATAGAAAATAAAAGACGGTAAGCTTGATATTTTTCTATCAAAAGTAGGCTGTTAACCGTATCTATGAATCCTAATTTCTTTGCATTTGAATTGGGGCAAAAGAGCTTTTGAAGTCCGTGACTGGAACTGAGAATTGAATCATGTAATAAGTAAGACGTATAAAACGTTGGAAGACTTTGTTCTGAAATATTGGTGAGAATATCAGCTGACGATATACTACGAGGCATACGACCTCCAAAAAAACACATAAGATATGGCAAAATTACTAGTTAATCGTCTCTGAGAAAAATGCGTTCCAAATAAAACTCGTTGATTCCTGAATCTTGTAGGGCGGCAGGAACCCGGGACTATAGAGAACATATAAAGTTTATACTCTCATCAGGCATCTGAAAAACATGTTCCAGTCAAACTCATCTTCTTCTGAAAGGTTAATGAAAGGCCGCCGTGTACGTTCCATTACCTCTTAATTTTTTACGCAAAAAGTCATTCCCTCGCTATTCTTTTTACTCGTTTCTAGAACGTATTGTAATACGTGTACGGGTGTATTGAGAAATGTACAAATAATCCACTTGGCGGAGCTTTGGGAAGCTGAACAGACATGGAATGGGGAGAGGACCAAAGTGGCTAAAATATTTGTGGCGGCATAGAGTGACGTTTATATGTTCTTGATAAAGAATGGCTTTAGAGATATGCTAATATTGATTACTGAAATTAACACTTATATTTGCTCGGCTTATATAAAACATCGTTTATTTGAACTCAGTGATTTTTTTTACTAATATTGAGCTAGCTTAAAACAACTGCGTGAATAAAAAATTAAGAATTAATAGTACCTTTGTAAAATTAGAGGTTAAATTTGAGACTTTGAGCTTTAATTTACAAGTCGTGGCTTAATGCCACAGGTGAATATAACCACTTAGCCACCTTAACCGCGAGACGGCTAGTTAAAATTTATTAGTTTAACTTAACTAGCGTGAAGTTGATAACTTATGCATGGCTTAAACTTAATACAAACAGTAATTTTAATATGTTAAGTGAATTGAATTATTTAATAATTTAAAATAGGTATTTAAATATAATAGTAAGATTACTCGCCTTAGTAAATTAATATTTTATTATTCTAGCAATATTTACATGACATTGATTATATGAGACGAGTATATACAGGTATGCTGTATGTAAGACTCATTAATAATCAAGAGGAGGTAAACTGACTATTTTTATGTAAGTTTCATTGTTTTGGTGTACATGACAGAAATTATTTAATTGTGATTTAAAAGAAATCGTTACTTTACTTACAATTAATTGATATCAGCTCGATAAAGCCCTTACAGGCTGATGCTGAAAAGTATAAATTTCCAATTTCCAAAACGTGGTTACCGATACTAGCTGTCTATTAGAATGGCAAATATTTAACATCATTATATTCACGCAAATTTTAATACTTATATCTACTTTAAGTTATTTCGTATAGTAATAAAAAAAACTGATTGCTTTGCCAAAATGAGACTCTTCAGGCACAAACAGTTAGGAACGCTATTATCGACTGAAATCATGAAGATTAAATGCGAATTCTATGAAGTGATAGTACTGCTTCAGTAACAGGATATATTAATAATGCATATATGATTATTGAACAAAAATTGAACACAGAAAGTCTTTTATTTGCTTGATTTCATCAAGTCTATAAATTTGTATTAAAAGGCGTATATAATGAAAAAATAAGTCAAATAAGTAAAAGCCCTGACAATCTAGTGTTCGTAAAAAAAGGCTCCTTATCTTAACAGAAGCTATCCATATGATCAAAATAATAAAATATTCAGAAATAAATCCATTTTTTTTTATTATAAGACACGTTTCGGCTATGTCAGTCGTCATTGTCGAGTCAATTAGGCAAGGTGTGCTCGTTTACATAAGGCAAGGTGGAAGTAAGTAAGTAGATGTAGGTAAGAGATAGGTTTAATTTTGTGTAGTGATAAGGAAACCATTTATGGATAAAGAAATAATAAAATAATATATATAAATACAGAGGCCATTAAAAAACCACATATCAGTTCACTAAATGAATAACATCATTACCATTATCATCCTTAGCATGTGTCCTTCTACTAATGAACGTAGGCTTATTTTACAACATTCCATCCCTTTCAAAACCTATCAAAAATCATCTTTCTGCATCTAACTCATATCGTTTTATACTGATGTCAGTCAATCTTGAAAAAGGTTGACAAACCGTTTGCAAAATTCTTGAGCAATACTCACGACACTTTTTTTCTTCAGCAGATGTGTTTCGTCCATTGCCACTTGAGTGTTTAACTTAAGCTCTTTTACTCGTCATTCATAACTCATACACTTTTCTCGGCGGAGCTCTAAGACGCAGAGCTAACACGGTATGAAACGAGGATCATAACGGATAATATAACTATGTGGCGGTAGTTCGTGACCAACATATGCTTTAGTTTAAGGAGCGGATAAAAATTGGACATCAATGAACTGTTTTTTTTTTGTGAAAAAGTGGTAAGCGAATTTTACAAAAAAAAAGGAATGTATTTATTGTCACATTATTGTCACTTTAAATATTCTTATGCTGAGCTGAAAAGGGTTGCGGAGGACCGAGAGGAATGGAGATCGAGATGCAAGATTCTGTTGATGCAAACCAATCCACCGGATTGATACTACGAAGAAGAAATATTCATAAAATTATTATCCTTAATATTATGAAGCAAGGAAAGTAACCTTCAGTTAGATGATCAAATTACGAAAAAAAACATTAACAAGAGTGTTTCGTAATCATAGCAACCAAGTCAGAACGCTTAACCTCCAAGATTATATCCGATTACGGTTCCTCTGAAAGTTGTTTTCTTTTATTTTCTGTATATTAAAATCAATAGTCTTACGATCTCACCTTGCTTACCATCGTATATATGTGTTAAAATAAAATATGAAAATACATTACGCTTAAATTTCGACAAAAGTGATAATCTTCACGTCGGTATTTCAACGATAAACAACTTCTTCTTCTATATAAAGAACAAATCCGACCTATCCTTGAATACGGCAGTCACCTTTGGATTGCAGTACAGAATACCTTCTAAACTAAATTGACTCAGTTCAATGAAGAGCAATTCGTTTGATAAGCGATGACACTCTTACGTCTAACCTGCAATCAATGGAACACAGGTGTAAGATTGGTTGTAGTCTTTTCTACCGTTATTACCACGGTCGCTGCTCTTCGCAACTTAAAGAACTAATTTCTACCGCATTCACTCACTACTGAAAAACTCATCTTTTACTTGCCGAACATCCATACACGGTTAATGTGTGTCGATCAAGAACTGGCAGATCCCAAAGTTCATTAATCAAGTTAATGCCACCGGTAAGGTTTGGAATGCTCTTCCAGCATCTGCAATCTCCCTAAACCACATACAAACACGACCACAACAATTTTTCTCGTATGCAGCGTCCAGCCTTCCTAGCTGAGTGTCATAGAGTGCACTGGTTTTGACCGGCTGTGCTCTCCTGCATTCGATTACATAAAAAAAATATATCCCCGTTACTCAAAGAAAAACACTTAACGTAACGGGGTAATTATCAGAATGCGTGGTTGAACGATGAGGAGCACATTGAAATATATTTAAGGTAAAGATTGACAAACTTTCGGTCGTCTGTCCGATACGGAGCCTATTGCTTCAGGCCCCGTACAGATCACAAGTGATGACTGGCCACTGAGCGCCCGTAGTGGCAGACAGCCCAGCGCCGCAATTAGTACAGTGGCGATATACAGAACTAGACATGTCAAGCAAACAATATGGCGAGACTTGCGCGTTCGACGAGCGAACAATAAAAGAGACGAATGATTGTAAATCTAGGCTTTTTGGCACATGCCTAAAATGGTTATATCTAGCTGATACCAGTGTTAAAAATAATTGTATAATTATATAATTAAACATAGAAAACTATTAAATTATAGAATATTTGAATATTTCATACCTTGCTTTTAAATGGATCGCACCAAGCACTGCTTAATCATTTGCTGGAAGACTGAATTTTCATTTAATTAATTGAAAATAATTGAGCCTTTAAATATGGAATATTGATAACACTTGCACAAAATGTACTTCTTACAAGAAAATTAATATATTTAATACACAGTATTCAAAAGTTCATTCAGCGTGCTATGGAGAGATTCATGTTCGGAGTGTCGCTAAAAGATCCGAAGAATCCGAAACGCGGATATCCGCAGAAGAACTCAAGTAGTGGAGGCTACCCTAAGAATAGGCTCACTCAAGTGGCAATGGGCAGGACATATCTTTCGAAGAGACAAGGGTCGATGGGGAAGTAAAGTAATGGAATGGTGCCTAAGAATTTGCAAAGGAAGCATTGGCCGACCCCCTGCAAGATGGACTTACGACATAAGAAGAATAGCGGGAGTGACTTGGACGCGGAAGGCAGAGGATCGCAGAAGGTGGAGACTCATGCTGGAGGCTTACGTTCAACAGTGGATGATGATGATTCGAAGATTTATAAGTACCCCTTTATTTTACTATTTTATGACTCTTTTGACTTTATTTTTTTATCAAACAATTTATTTATTTATTTTATTTTAACTTTACAAAACCGCGGTCAATAGAACGTTAACCTTGGTTAAATAACTTCTTAGGTGTTCTAGTTAAGCTTGGTTATAAATACTCGTATCATGAGTTTTATCTCACAAGCGACCTATTTTTCCATTCAAACACGTAATTTTTATTTATTTACTGAGTGAAGAATATATAAGCTTTAAGTGTATTGGTTGATTAGCAATAACCTTATTAAATTAATATGGTTCTTTTATACACTTCAATTAGTGAGTCCCTGAATCAGCTTTAACCAATATTAATCCCGTCTAAGAACAATAGCTAAGTTAGCACTTAGAAGCAATAAGCTTCTCGCGTATTAAATAGCATAATTGGCTGCTGGTGTCATTGTTTGGATCGTCCGGAGCCTGAGCTGTGAAGAAGATCTTGGAAGGCCAGACAAGATAGGACACGTCCCGCAGCAGACGCTTCTTGAGGATTTCGTCTTATCTGATGCTGCAGAGAGCCGCGAAGTATAGAGTACGATTATATGGACATACTACGATACTCATACTGAAAAAAAAAGTGTTTTTAAGCAACATTTTGTTTTTATTTTGTAATCGCATGCATGAGAGCACAATCAGTTGAGATCGTGAGTATAGATGTCCCCTAGACGGGAGTATTTGCAGCATGCGTTCGAAGACATGAGTTGTAGCTCTTATGCTGAGCTAAAGAGGGTTACAGAGAATCGAGACGAGTGAAGATTGAGATACAAGATTTTGTTGCTGCAAACCAATCCACCGGATTGATACAAGTACGAAGAAGATATAATTTTTCTGTGCTGTTAACCTTGTGCAGTTATTACAGACATCTTTATCTACCCATCAATCATTTCTCACCTTGTCCGGTTGCACTGTAGCCCCTACCTGACCATAATAACCTACCGGCCGTCCCTCCAATATCTCACCTGTCAGCTTTGGTCAGATTAAACTAATGCTCTCGGCTCAATGGCGAATCTATTATTGCGATTAGGCCACATCCCCGTGTGAATATATCCCTGTATACGAAACACTTACAAAAGGTACAACTAATCAACACTTTACATTTCTCCTTTTCTTACAATAACGATTTTTTTATCAGTAATTAAATATACACATTCTATACATCAAATTCTTTATACGCATCAATTATTTCAGAAAAAATATCGGCAGAAGCGGGATGGGAAGCTGCGAGCCTTGGAACCAACCGTTGCTCAAGTTCATTACCCTAGAGTCTAGGGTAATGAACTTGAGTCTAGGGCCTAGACCACTCGACCGTCTCCTGCCCGAACTGTTGCGCGCAATAAATTCTATTTATACCATTGTAACTATCATATAATACCACTTATAGAATTGTAATATAGTCAATGATCTCTAAAAAAAGATTAGAATATTGAAAAAATTAAATTAAATTTTAATAAATATTTACAAATCCATATGATTTTTATATCGTTGCCTTCTTCTTATTAATCTAGAATTGCACATTGCGTATCATGAAAATGTGACACGGATATGTTGCATTCTTAAATAATGTCAAATTATTTTGAATATGCTTTAGAGTTAAAGAAAAGAACTTATTTATTTAACGTATATATAACTGCTCTTAATGGTATTTTTGTACTTATGTATCCTATTATATATTTTAATTTCTACTTTTTTGTTATTTTACTAATAAATATTTTTTTCAAGGCACGATATATTTTACATTTAAGAATCTTTCCAATTTACAAAAAATAAACTTGACATTATAATGTGTATTGATAACAAGAAAATTTGGTAGAATACTGTGGTTACGACGGCTTGACATCTTTATGTACTACTAGGTAAGGAAGCGAACACGGCAGCCTTTTATTCTGCAATCGGTTTAATAATAAAGTTTACCTTTTTTATGCAAGCACATACTGTCAGATGGTGATAGTGATGCTGAATTCTCTGACACTTACCATGTTACAAACGGTTAAGCGCTGCAGCTGGAGTGTTGATCCGCAACGTCATAGACTACAGCCCGAGATTCAGGCATCATCCTTATTATTACAGGAATTGAATATGAATGGGTGGTTTTTACGGGACGACTTTCGTCTACCACCAATTTTAATTAATAGGCTATGACTGACATTATACGGGGTTGAGGGATCAATTTCGCACCAACAAGGGATATTTAAGAGCTCAAAAAACGTTTTTTTTTTTTTTAATCTCTGTCGGGGATCGGACCCATGACCTTTGGCTTGCAAAGCAAACGCTTTGACCATTGAGATATATATATGCTGGCAAATCTGAACTGTCTGAATCAGGAGAGCATAATCTTAATGCTCTCTGTAATGATATTTATTTAATTATAAATAAAATACATTTTATTAAAAGTGCGATTAAAAAAAAATATGATTTCTAAAAACTTTAGAATGTTCAGTGAAATCTTTCTTCACGAAGCCGCAACGTGTTGCAACAATATAATATTGTGGAATTTTCATATTGCGGAGTAATCTTTCACTCATTTATTCACTGTTGTAGAATATCACCAAAAACTAACGATCGATAAAAGAATATAATAATTTGTTATCTTCTGACTCTTTCATAAATATAAGGTAACATCCTCCTCTCTTTCAAAAGGTGTTACTCCATCGCGTGGTGGCAGAATAAGAAGCAGATCAATAACACATATATTTTTTTTTTTTGAAGCACATTGACATATATTTACGATAAACTTTACAAACTTATGGCGCGACATAGTCACAGCATTCAGGATGGGCCACAATACAATATGTTCTTGCCGACGGTGGGACACGACTGGCACGCCCGTGATGGGCTGTCGCACAGCGCCACAATCTCCTTAACTAGTCGAAAATTCCAATATGGCGACATGTACCATAAGCGATCAGAAATAAGAGACGAAAGATTGTATATCGAGGTTTTCAGTACCAGTCAGCAAGGGCAATATCATGCTGATGTCAACGGTTCATATACTCTCCGCATGCAGGCATCAGCATTTTTTGTTAAATTTTTAATTATTATATAATAAAATAAATATTTCGTATAAGATCTTATACTTTTTATATGTAATGTGAATATCATATCTTACTTTCTAACATATATCTTGTTCTTCATACATCCATGAAATGATACGGTAGTTTTCTTCTTGGGGAATGCGCATACCTGGAGGAAGTACCTGTCGGTCGAGATCGCCTGTACATTAGTCACCCGACAAGACAAACTGCCAATTCTCCCGATTTGCCTTTGGCCAAGATCAGAACATTACTGGTGTACAGTAGTTTACATGCTTGTTAGTCACCCGAAGATAAACAAGGCATTAATGTCACGAATGATAGACGACATTACTGATGTTGTTAACTATATATTAAAAAGAAATATTAATTTAAACAACAAGTATGATCAATATTAATAAATATACAGTCAAACACTTTACAATGTAAGAACCTCAAACTCACTCCCTTTAAAAAAAAATAAAAATAATAATGCACATATTTTTATTCCAAAACAGGATAATGTGGGTAGTGCTTTACTCAATCTGGTGTAGCTTAGAGAAAAAATTAAATTTGTATTCAAAATATTTATTAAGAGACAAAAATGAATCATTGTACTTAAATACAAAAGATTGTACTTATAACTACAAATCATTGTACTTTTTAATTTTATTATTGTTATTTATTTTTTATTTTTAGTTTATAAATAATGTTTATTATACTTCAATTATATGATTACATAGTAGTTTAAAAATAAATAGGATTTGTTTATTTCTAAAGGACTAAGGAAGTGTGCAGTGTGCACTAAATGGCAATATCATTAATAAGGAAGCGTTACGCTTCTCTGTGGGCGCGCGTTCGCAGCAGTCCCAACGTAATAGTCGCTGTGTGGGCGAAAAGATGGGACTCTCGGTTGGAGGGGCACTGGGCCTTCACATGGCCATCCAGCGGGATCCGGTGCTCCACTCACTGAGTAGTAGTACTTAAAATTGTTAAATGTTATTTATTCCTTATATTTTCTTTTTATATGTATGAAATTGTAATTTTTATGGCTCTTGTGGCTGAATAAATAAAATTGTTACTATTATTACTTTGAACAACAGTTAGCCTTCGTGATCTGTGTTTAATGAATGTAAAATAAAACAACGTGCTTAAGAAACACAAAGTGAATTTTAAAATGTCTTTTACAGGGAGCGGAAAAGAAAGGTTGTAAATCAAAACGACGACGATAACCGTCAACTTTTTTTGCCGCTCCCTGTATTTTTTATTTTTAAATATATATTTTTAATGTTTTCGTGGAAGGAAAAAATATATTACTTAAAACAGTGTAAGCCACTGATGATTTAGTACGAGGCATCTCAGAGAGGCGAGCCCGATCGATCGGTCACATCATGCGCCACGATGGTCTTCTTCACGACATTGTGGAAGGGATGGTTGAGGGTAGAAACTGTAGAGGGCACCTAGACGGGAGTATTTGCATCAAGTGTTTGAGGACATGAGTTGTTGCTCTTTGCTGAGCTGAAGAGGATTGCTGAGGATCGAGAGGAGTGGATCTCGAGATGCAAGATTTCGTTTCTTCAATACAATCCACCGGATTGATACTACGAAGAAGACTGATGAGTTTTGCCAATATTCAATAACTGATGCATATACAAATTTATATGAAACACTATGATACGTGATATTTATTTATTTATTACACAGAACCGAAGAAAAGATCCAAGGTACAAAATTATAAGAAACAGAGAAAACATAAATATACAATGCATACAAAAGATAATAAAAGGTACAGATAAAAATAAAGTCAAAGAAGAAAAAGATGACACGTGTTAAAGATCATAGAGATCTAAGAGAACAATACCATCGACAAAAGAGGAAAAGGATGTAAGAAAAATATCGAAGTGTGCTGGTAGGCCATTGCCGTTGTACCAAATCGAGTGCTTGAAGATCCACAAGCATCAACTGGGATCAAAAACAATGGATGGATGTATTTCTCTTATGAATGAATTAACTGATGAGAAAAATATCACATAATATGGTGTTTGCTATGAATTTGGATGTCTATAAGTTGCTTAACTAAATATAAACTTATATGATTTTTTTTAATTTTTATTAGAATATTATTTTTTATTATTTCAATATTCTAATCTACTTTTATAGATCATTGACTATATTACAATATCATTATTACTTAAATATACAAACACTATACATAAAATTCTTTTTTCAACGCGTCAATCCAAGCAAAGTAAGGAAAGTAATAATATTAAGCTTGTGAATAAATGAAGACTGATTGAATAATAATAAAAATATACATACTTTGAATATATACTATAGCGACATCTATCGTACGATGATAACAATGATATAAATACTAGTTTCAACGCAAGTCGGTCTAGGCATAGCAATGGCGCAGTTCGCCGAGTGGTATGAATACCTGGGCATAGTTGGTTTCCAAGGTCCGCGGTTCGCATCCCGCTTCTGCCGTTATTTTTGTGCTTGGATTGACGCGTTGAAAAAAGAATTTTATGTATAGTGTATGTATATTTAAGTAATAAATATAAACTTATTATTAATAAATATAGTTTTGAAATAATGTTTAACCAGCTGACATAGATCGCTTTTCATTATGTAAATGAGGCTATTATTTACTCCTATCATACATAATATGAAATCAATTTTATCGGCTTGTGAACCGTTTATATTTTCAACCCTACGCGGGGTGTTATTAATACTCAGTGTTAGTTGTTCTAAAACGAGCGAATTTATCGGTCGTTTGTTCGGCGTGTAAATAATAAATGCGAATGGTTTGCGTGCACGATAATCTCTGTATCATTACAGTGGTCAGCAAGTTGAGAAGTTATCTTTCGAAATATTTAAGTAATACAGTCTGAAAAATCACTGAAAACATCGAAAATTATGTTTTTTTGAACTATTATCAACACCCCACTACTAATGTTCCAGAACCGAGGACGCGGTCGAGAAATGACGGCATCAGCTTAAATGGTAATGCCGTAATACCAAGGATCCGGCACTGAAGATAAATCCAAAGACCAGAGCTGAGATGATACTAATTTATTTGATACGAGATACCTTTTTATCCCCTACCCTACAAGATGAGTAAGAATTTATTAAAGTAATTTATTAAATGCCCTGTAACATACCTGATTGTATGAATATAAGATAAAGAGTTTGATTTTTACAATTACTTTAAAAACTTTTGGAGGCTTAATACAAAATTATTATTTTCAAAATAAAGTTTGGAACACTTATCTTTTACAATGCTTATCGATCCTCTTCCATCGATTCTTTTATTATCATTGTGGGGGTGCTGCCGTTGGATCTGTATGTGCAGGTGAGCGATGCTCTATAATTGCTCAGACGTGGTTTCTCTGAGGAGGTAGATAGCATTTGAAATTACCGTCTGCATGGTTAGATCACGAAGGAAATCTAAAAAAATATGACACTATTGGAGCTCGCAGCATGGGAAATCAGATGGTTCACCTTGCGAAACGTAGATAAATTTATGCTTTCTTTCTCTCGCTTTTCCAAGCAATTGTACTTGTCATTCTATGACAAGCCATGGAAATTTGAAGGCTAACATTTTCCAGTAAAGCCTCGTTTATGGTCACGTGGTAGCGCTTTTTAATTGCCCAATATATGAATAAAGTGGAGAAAATCTCTTCAGCGTAGTTCAACAGCAGCTTGAACCGTTTGGATATGTCGATCTCGTCAATACTAAGACTCACTACCGTGCCTTTGATTTACAAGTGCAACCTTCGATGAAGAAGTAAAAAATTACAAATTTTGAAGTCTAAGTCTATAACGAGAAATTTCTCTGAATACAACACCTTGATTAGTGCTTTCAAGGAGCACAGGTACAAAACAACCAGATCAAGGGGTTCAATTTCCAAAAAGATAACTTTTATCATTTCATTTATATGGGAAGATATAAGCTTAAAAATAAAAGATTTTTTTAATGATCAATAACAAAAAAAAACTTAACGTACTTGTACGTGTCGAAAAACCTATTTTCACTATGTATAAACCTAAAAGCACTAGAGTTATATAAATTTTATGTAGTGATGTCGTTTTACCAATGCACATACGTGATTATCATTCAGTACTAGTGAGTTAATATGATATTGAGAGTAATACGTTCACGATAACTGATGCAATTACAGAACTGAATTAATTACGATATTACATCTCATTAAAGATACACGACTGTTCCATTACACTGCTGTATATTCCGCAATTAAACAAATTACTGCTACACTGAGCGGTTAATATTACTTGACATTAGGTTATGAATTATTAGGAATAACTAGGATTATTTTGCACGTTTGTGATTATGATACACGCTTAAAAATAGCCTAGTACACACTTTTTTGTACCTAGTCATGTATATGTATTACTCGTTTATATAAAAATGAGTGTGTATGATGAATTTTTGGAACACTTGCCTACAATATATCTGGTTTATTTTTGTAAAGGATTACATGTTTAATAAGCACATAATATAAAATTTTATTTTTTAAATTCCTTGTAATTCTATCTTTGTTCTTCAGAGTAGACGACGGTTAGTTCATGGTGGATAAGTTTTCCATCTTGATACCTGGAAGAATATTTAGCAGAATCAACGATTTTACAATGTTATTTTTTAATCCCTGGACAATAAGCACATGTCTAAATGTAATTATTAAAAATAAATGCAAATCTAAACTTTCTTCGTAGTAGTATCAATCCAGTGGATTGGTTTGTAGCAACAGAATCTTGCATCTCGATCTCCATTCCTCTCGGTCCTTCCGCAACCCTCTTCATCTCAGCATAAAAGCTACAATTCATATCCTCGAACACTTGCTGCAAATATTCCCATCTACAGTTTCTACCCTCAACCATACCCTCCACAATGTCATGAAGAAGACCATCGTGGCTCATGATGTGACCGATCCATCGGGCTTGTCTCTATGAGATGGTTCTTATTAGGTGCCTATCTTTCTTGATTATCCTGAGAACCTCATTGTTCGTGACTTAGTCTCTCCAGCAAATTCCAAGAAGTCTTCTGGATGACCACATCTCAGAGGCCTCTAGTCTTTTTTTATCACATTCAGATAAGCACCATGTCTCACAGTCGTACATCAAGATGCGCCAAACAAATGTTTTTGCAAGTCGCTTGCGGAGCCTTATTTATAAAATCAAAAGTAAACATTTTTAATTTGTTATTTTTTTTAATTTAAATTAATGTCCAATTTTAATAATGCAGTTTCACCAAGTATTGTCAGTTGATAACCTTAATGTTATCCATGATTTTTTATTATCCAACAGTTTTATTATTTGTAGATATTCTATTGCATGTATAATTCTGAAGTCATAGTTGTTTGATTGATTCGATGAGTAACCTTTTCATATTCGGTCATTTTAAAGGAATATATTTATTAAGATATGTAAATGTGAAATAAAACGTTTTCCAACCATTCATTTCATATAAGTATCACATTTTAAATAAGTATGAGTGCTGATATTATGGCTTTTTGGTTTAGCCGTGTGTGGCAAATTTCTGTCAACCAATATTTCGAATAATAAATAAATAATAAATTCACAAATAAATATTCAATCCTGAAGAAGACACCCGCAATGGCGGCGAAATATTGGTTGACAAAATTTTTCCACACATGGCTAAGCCCAAAAGCCACAATATCAAATCTGGCCGTGAAAACCTAAGAAGTTATTTAAGTATGAGTGCTAAACCAAAATATTTTTTATTTTAAACTATTATAATGTAAATAACTTAATAATATAATCTTTTTATCTTCTTACACCTTTTTCAAAACGAAGGGATGATTCTGAATAAATATAAAAATCAACCACTTACTTTTTGACCTACACTAGTGTAGGAAAAAATAAAATAACTAATAATCGATTGTTGTCAAAAAATAAAAAATAAAAAATAAATTCAAATGAAAATTGATTTGAAAAACGCTGATTTTCAGAATCGAAAACACATTTAAACCATTTCAGTGATGTTTTCCAGAGCTTTCTAGGACGTTACTTCTGCTAGTGAGGTAAGATATCCCATTGTGAACTATCTCGGTCATAATTCTTCCAAGGAAATAGTTATCCCAACGGCCGCCTGGTCGAAGGAGTCTTTTTCTTCATTTTTTTTAAATGCATTTCGCCAGTGAAATAAATAACACTAGAATATATTCGCATATGTATTTTTGTTGAGTTTGTATAACAACACAAAATATTTAAAAGTAACGTTTGAGTTCGTTTAATATTTTTTATCTATGCAGTTTTGATACTAATAACTCTACTAAAATGTATATAAACGCGTAATATAAAAGTAATTTTTTTTTTTAAATGTTTTTTTCTTCAATATTTTATACTAAAAAAACCTAAGAAGTTATTTATTTAAGACTAGTTTGTAAATATATCAAATATGTATGGCTTATGCCTTGTCAATTAATGTTTAGCCAGTATGTCCTATAGATGTCAGTAGAATATCCGTCACCAAGGTCGCTTCAAATACTATTGCACCTATCAAGGTGAGAGTTGAGCTGGCTCTATATAAGTAGACAACCAAGCGGACCAGATCTCTTCTCTCTTCATTTTTGACGCTTCCGTAACCTGATCAATAACAACCGTCCGCCGGAGAAGTCACTGTGTTACGTGCCCGCTCTTCGACCAACCAAATTACACCTAATCACTGGTAACCTTTTATTATATAAATAAAATCTCGTTAATCATTCAATTCATATCTTATGTAAATATTCTTTAACTTTTCAACCTTTGAATCTGTTGAATTATAAAATTCACTTAGTGTTATTAAATTTCCCGTGACATTGTACCGTTTTCTAAATTATTTTCTTTTTTGTTCGGAATGTCGGTGTATTTCCAGTGATCTCTTCCTAACACCGCATAATAATTCCTGCTTAGCAATCCACAGATCATCAGCAACACTTCCACAACACACCCAAAGTTCTGACATGTCTTTCTAATTCTATCAACATCATTGGTACACAAAAAAACAACTAGTCGGAAGTATTGAGATATATTTTCTTTCATGTTTTTTTGTTTTATGTTTTACACATGTTTCGGTTAGAGCACATAAATACCATAATATCTGTCGATAATATACAGTCTACATTCAATTAAATTCAATCATCTTATAAGAAGGTAAGTTTTAATCAACCAATGACAGAATTTTCACTGAATAAAGGACAAAAAATATTTAAATAGAAAAAGTGTTGTTACATTTTAATTGAAAAAATATATATAATTTGTACATTGATAAAAATTAGAACATTTTGTTAAAGTATCATTTTATATGTTTAGTATATTATAAGTATAATTTTAAATATTTATGGCATTACGGGGTGTCAGAGCAGACAAGGAAGCCTTAACTTGTCAGTCAAGAAGTGTGCCTAGTTGGGATAAATTCTTCAAATGCCGCAGGAGAGCATAAACTACAGCTACAAGTCCCCGAGGCTTCCGCCGTTATTGAAGGCCATCGGGAGCTATACATGGAATGTATTCGGCAAGACTTCGAGAAGCAGAGTTGACGTGGAATGAGGCGAGGACTATGGTGGCTGACAGAGCTTAATGGTGGCAGTTAGTGATGACTATAACAATACTCCAAGTCAAGGAAGCGGAAATGGTGATGATAATGTTTCATGAAATAAAAACGCATAAAACAATAGTATAAAGGAAAAGCTTAGCAGTAAGATTAAATTTCTTTACTGAAAAAAATAAAAAGATAATTTACTTACAAATGTTTGAGAATATCACTTAAGATAAATTAATATGCATTTAATATGATACGTAAGAAAATTCACAATGCAGTAGACTTTGCACCAAAATTTCAGAAATTTTGCAAATTACCAGGAGAGTGGTGGTTGAAATTCCAGTATGAGCAAGAGAGCTTTTCTGGTCCTGAAAACGTGGAATTAAATTAACAAAGTTTGTATCTTGAAGCAAAAGCCTGCTGAAGCTGATTGGATGCAAGAGAAGCATAAACCGGAACCAAAGGAAATGGGGAATCGATTCCAAATCTTCAATTCAGAATATCCTTTCACAACAATGGAAGCCGTATATCTTTCTTATTTATTTATTTAAGCTTCTCAACCATTTTCCATTTCTCAAAATCATTCTGAAGGTTTCTGAGTGGTTTTTGATATTTCTCGAGTCAATCTTACTTCAGAAATTTTATATTTACATATTTAAAAAGCAGGAACATGTGAAGATGATTAAACCTTTTAGTTTGTGAATGTCAATCATAATATTACATAGTTAATTGTGAGGATATTCAAATAATAAACAGGTGCTTAAAAAATCAAGAAGAGTGGAGATCGAGATGCAAGATTTTGTAACTGCAAACCAATCCACTGGATTGATACTACGAAGAAGACAGGTATGTGATTATTTCATTGGTCAACGTCAAAGACCAAAAAGAAAATAAAAATATCTTTAGATTTAAAATTGTTATCATAAATTGCCGCTAAACAGTTTTTACAGCTGCCATTATTCATGTCCTTGGATAGGAAAACTTTATACCCAAGATCCACATGAGAACAAATATGGTTCTCGAAGACCTCCAGATCAGACACCTAAAGACTTGTTAAAACGGCAAGTGTAGTATCCTAAGCATATTTTGCGTGTTGATTCAAGAGGAAAAATTCATGTTCAAGATACAAAAACTGATATTGGAAAGAAAAAAAAAGTTTTATTTATTTTGCGAAACCTTGTTATTCCCTGAATTAAATTTTACCTTGAAATTTCAAATAATTTTGTTGTTTATTTTCGCGCAGTTTTTCCATTTTCATAGTCTGCTACAGCTGTTTGCATTAACTTTTTCAATTTATTAAATAAATATAAACACTTGTTACAGGATATTTCAAGGTGTCTCTCAGTTCGGAGTTCCCGTAAATTCAAAATTGAATTTTCAAATCGATAGAATGTTTTTCGTTTCACGCTGACCACTTTTTATATTTTATAGAATTTACTAATTCAATTTTATAACAGTACTTTTGATTAGAATTTTATTAATATAACACTTTCATTTAAATTTTTTATTATGTTAAAATCTTAGCATCGCAATTATCATGAAAACATTACATTAAATAAAGAGTAAAGATTTGTAACTTAGAGTTCATGGCTTAGTTCTTAAGATATATACTTTTTATTCATGTTAAGAAATTATTATTTCATCTCCATGTGAAACAAAATATGAAATTTGAAGTATTACTTAAATATTAAATATCTATTTTGCGTTGCATGTATTATTCATTAAGCCATAGTCTTATACCACAAATATGAAATATTTTTATTTCCATATTATCCATAACAATAAAAGATACAATTATTATATACATATACAAATTCAACATTTATTTCCACTATTTTATATTAATTCGATCTATCCTTTTTTGTAAAAAATGGTCAGAATGGTCCTTTATTGAATGAAAATTTAAAAGGTATTTTTGTTTTTTAAGTGACTGACTGAAAACAGAATAACTTTTGACGATAAATTAAAAACAATCATACTAAAAACTAAATTAAAAACTTCATTATACAACTTTTGATTACTTAAGAGCTCACAAACATA
This sequence comes from Glossosoma conforme, assembly GCA_022606575.1. Lineage (NCBI taxonomy): Eukaryota > Metazoa > Arthropoda > Insecta > Trichoptera > Glossosomatidae > Glossosoma > Glossosoma conforme. The sequence goes on along the minus strand of JAGTXR010000058.1, from coordinate 211,633 downwards.
ATTAAACTATCAAATTTGTTATATGACAGCCCCACAATGTTACTGTTTTGTACGAATAGAAACAGTTACTTTGTTGAATGTTGATTTAATTTTTTACAAGAGCATTTTTGAATTAATTTAAGTTTTTTGATTTGTTTATTGAAATAAAACTTATTGAATTAAATAAAATTGACTTATTGTATATAACAAGTTCATAAATATGTAAAAGGCTGTGGGATTTAGACGAGGGAGTGCCAGATATTGTTAAACTTTTCTTTAAATTTATTTTTGAAAATTAAGGCCTGGGCATTTAATATTTTTATTTAAATTTTTCTATCAATTTTAAAGGACACAATACTTTATTTTGATTGTAAAGTGCTGCGATCCAAGAGTCTCACGAAAAAAATTAACTTTTTTATATTCGTATGCTTAGATTTTAAAAACTGTTCCCTTGCAAAAGCAAGAAGAATTTATATAATACTCGTAATTAAAATGCTTTGAAAATGGTACACATATCAAATTTCTTCATATCAATTACTTCAATAACAGTTATTTCACGACACAAATTATTTTTAGTCTTAAGGTATAAAGTAAGAACCTGTAAGTTTTTCAGCTCCATCCATTGGGCTGTCACAAGGGTGCGCATTAATTGATTTAGTTAGGGCATTCTTTTATACTGAAAAGAAGGTGTCGGCACTAAATTCACACTGTTTTTCAGGACTCTTCCGCCTGAAGAAACGTGCTCACTGGGCGGAAGTAATCCTTAAAGCAACGGTTCTCAATTAACGTTACACAAAAATGTTTTGTTCGTAATAAGTAAATTTATTATTATTTAAATCTGCTTCTAAAGTGAGGTGTATGCCTTCAAGTATAAAGTACAAAAAGTTGTATTATTCATAACTTGTAATTAATTAACTCTTTTTCAAAAAAATTCACTGGGTATTCTGTATTATAATTCACTTTGTTGCTGTAGTTAATTTTTTTATTTATAAAAGTAATTTTAACACCTTTATTTTTACTGAATTCATTACCTGAATAAATGCCCAAACAATACTTTTACGCAGCATAAAGTGCTCAATAGTTTTCAAAATAAATAAGTTATTTTGTAACAAACCAAATGAATATCTGTTTGCATTTTAAGCGAGATCCAATGATTAGCCTGATACTACCAAGACCTGGGTCATTTGATCAAAAAATACTAAATTTTAAATTTGTTCACAAAAATTAACGAAAATCAACTAAATCGAACTGATAAATAATTTTTCTTTTATACACATAAGAATACGAGTTGAATTTTAAGGCTTTGAGCGCCTTTGTTATGCACTCCGGGAGGCTGCGAAGGATAAAGGCTAACTTAATTACTGTTACGAGTAAGTAAATGAATATCTAAAAACTTCTTTCAGTTGAAATCCTGAAAACACCGAGCCAAGCCAACTGATTAGCATCATAAAGAAACAAAGCACATTTTCTAACGAGATTTTCTGATGTATTTTCTAGGATGCGCATTTATGTCAATCTGAGTTAACTGCAGATGTTTAATTATTTTTTGGGATCTATTCCTTCAGCAAGAAAAATGTATTTATTAACTAAAATAATTATTCCATTTATGGATGTTTTTTACCAAATATTATAAAACTAATCTGAATATTAAAAAAAAACTGTATTTTTTTTAATTCTTAAGAATTTTGATTTTTTTTAAATTGAATATGATTAATTAAAAATATATACCATTACATAATGAAAAAAAAATTCTACCATCTGTAAAAGAATACCATCAGACGATAATGGATAAATATCACTTGTGAATGCCATAGGCGAGCCCGATGGATCGGTCACATCATGCGCCACGATAGTCTTCTTCACGACATTGTGGAGGGGATGGTTGAGGGTAGAAACTGTAGAGGGCTTCCTAGACAGGAGTATTTGCAGCAAGTGTTGGAGGACATGAGTTGTAGCTTTTATGCTGAGCTGAAGAGGGTTGTGAAGGACCGAGAGGAATGGAGATCGAGATGCAGGATTTTGTTTCTGCAAACCAATCCACCGAATTGACACTACGAAGAAGAAGCATTTTTTTGAGTATGATCGATCAATATTGATTTCAATTTAACGTAATTTTTGAACAACACTGATCTTTTTTACGTGATTAACTCGTTGTTACTTGGAATTTTTTAAATAATACATTTAATATAAGAACCAATTCAACAACAAAGAAATTTTGGATTATTAAATTATTGCTTTTATAAAATCTGTTATTCCTCTTTTATACAAACTGAACCTCTTCAAGAAAAATATTAGTATTCTGTTTCCATTTCTCCAACACTTACCCAAACAGAAAAACAATCATTTTTCTGCATGCAGCTTTCAGCTTTACTAGCGTTGTAGAGTCTACTTGGATCGAGAGGCTGTGTATACGATACAGTCTGCATAAGATTTCAAAAAATAATCTTGCCTAATATTTTTCGTGCAAAAAAAAAAAAATCGTTTTTTTTTTAATTCTTATTATTTCAATTTTGCAAATGAAAATTTTACGCGACAGCGATAATCGCTCAGATATTCGAGAGCGGCCGCGGGTTATTCGAGAGAAGAATCCTTTAATGGCCGCCTTACGTTACGCAATAATCCGCGAGTTCAGCGGGCAAAATAAACAGCGACGGGCGAGGCATCGTCTCGGGACAAACTCGAATACAATTAGGCCTTTTGTGAGCTTTTATTCAATTGTAAATATTGTACAACCGCGGGACCGAGAATCCGCGGAATCAAATTAGCGAGATGTCGTCATTTGTAGCGGACGAGATTCTGTGTGGAGAAGCGCGTTCTAGAAGTATTTCTTTGACGCTATCGTTGAAAGTTCATCGGTGCTTTTCCCTTGTAATGTTTAATTAATTTAAAAGGATAACTTTGATGAATTATAATATTTAATTTATTGAAAAATAAACGATTAAGAAATACAGTTTTTTTTTACATTTATTTTTAAGTGATTGTGCATGTTGTGGACCCGAACATGTCCATCCTGAGCAATGGCTTATTTCTAAAAGCAAAGTATATTTTATCGATAAAGGTTGCACAAGTGTTAGTTTTTACATTATAATACACATATTTACAAAATATATATGTGTGTGAATCAAACTTATCGTTTTATTAATGTTTAATTAATCGTGCAATTTATACTTCATCGTAGTAGTATAAATCCGGTGGATTGGTTTGCAGCAACAAAATCATGCATCTCGATCTCCACTCTTCTCGGTCATCTGCAATACTATTTAGCTCAGCATAAGAGCTACAACTCATGTCCTTGACCACTTGCTGCAAAAACTTCCGTCTAGGACGCCATCTGCAGTTTCTACCCTCAACCATTCCTTCCATAATGTCGTGAAGAAGACCATCGGGCTCACCTCTGTGAGATGGCTCTTAATAATAAAAAAAATGATTAATTCGCAGAAAAAATATGAAAACGTAAATTTTATACAATTAAGAAATTATTAATTTAATGAATTTGTATCTTTGGCTTTCAAATACAACAGACTTAGAAATACACTCCTAGAATCAGTGTTATCTCCCATATACAACCTTAATTGCTTTGCCATCTATATTTGTAAGTTTGACATGATTTTTTTTATCCCTATTTAAAAATAAAGTACTTTATCGGTTATTTTAATTGCACATAAATAAAAAATATTTTTATAAACAATCATCATAGAATTAAAAAACAAAGTTTCAGCGTTCTACGAATATGCAACAAATTTTTAATTGATAATGCACAGTGTTTCAAGAACAATGCATCTAAATATTTTCGTATGTTTGATAATGTTGCCTTAGCACGTTAAAGAAAAATTAATTCAAGTTAAATTTGAAGGTGCATGTGTGGATTGATCGATCGTTTAATAGATCAATCAACTCAAAGGCCGAAAGCCTTTCATTTAAGGCTGTAAAAAAGGAACAGCTTGAGTTTTATTCAGTAAAAGCTTGTGAAGGGCTTTGAGCTTACATGACGTCATCACTCAGACGTTAGACTGAGTACCTGCATACGCTGCAGTTGATAATATTCTCGCTGGGAAAAACCTTATTAAATCAAATAAAAAAGCTCATTTCAAATTACATTAAAATTGTACAATTTTCAATTTTCAATCACAAAACACAATATAAATGTACATTTCGCAAGTTTGTTAAATATAAATAATTTAAATTTAAAACATTATCTCTCGAGACGAAAGCTTTTAAATAAATTTAAAAATGTTATTAATGAATAATTATCCTTTAAAAAAAAAAATTTTTTTAAGCATAACAAATTTTAACAACACCAAATTTCAGTGTCGATAGATATATAGTTAAATCAATTGTCCACAGTCCATTTGTTAAATTTTTTGCTGTTTTAAATAATCTAGCCTAATTTAGCACAATTAGACAAAATTTGAGAAATAAATATATTGTTGATGATTGTGGCTTTTGGGTTGAGCCGTGTGTGGTGAACTTTTTTTAACCAATATTTCGACCGCCATTGCAGGGGTCAACTTCAGGATTAATAATTTATTTAATTTTGAGTCGGTTTATTCAGATTAAATATTTATTTTATGAGCGTTATTGATATATCAATAACGCAGTGAAGAAAAGTATTGGAATGGCGCCCAAGAACTGGCGAACGTAGCATTGGCCGACCCCCTACAAGATGAACTGACGATATAAGAAGAATAGTGGGAGTGACCTGGATGCGGAAGGCGGAGGATCGAAGAGGATGGAGACTCATGCGGGAGGCCTACGTTCAACAGTGGACGGATACAGGCTGATGATGAATATTACAAACATTAATTATTAATTGCTATTAATTACAATGCATACTTCCGACCACTTTTCTTCAATTGATGGTTTTTTAATAATGTCATTATTTAATTGTATATTTTATCACTGAACTCCCGACACATAAGAAAATAATAAAAATTGAATATTTTTTAAAAGCTGTTCTTACAAAATAATGAACCTAATATATGCTTCGGTGTTGTTCCATTGCATCTAGGAAAAGAACACCTTTGAAAGCAAGCATTTTGATCCCTAGAACCTCTGCACTCTGTACCTGAGATAAGATACGCGGCATACACACGTATCTAATATCAGGTACATAATCATAAACGTATTTTATATCCTCATATCGTATTTTGATCGACACTGATGCTAAGAAATTAATTTGTGGTCCAATAATTTGACACCATACTTATTTAACCAAACTGTTTTGATGCATATATACTTCAGTGTATATGAATAGAATTTAATAAGTACCCTTGTAATGAAATGAATATGTAATCGTGAATGCAAATGTTTGAGTTACAACATTATCATTTTAAAATAAAACTAGGCTTTTAAAAGCCTCTTGACGCAAATTAAATTTTCTCATTAAAATTTGAATTCTTCATTTTTATACGGCGTTATACTTTTATGACCTTTGCTAGCTAGGTCATAAAAATCATAAAATTTTATTTTTGTTCAACTACATAACCTTCATGTTATATTGTTTAACGAGTGTATTTTTAAATATTTCTTGAAATTATATAAAATTTATTGAACCATGATGTTTGAACAATTGTTTTGTATGAAAACATGATACATATTTTCAAATAAAGTTTTAAATAACAAATTAATATAAATAAAAAACTATTTTTTTTTCAGTTAAATCTTTATACAATAAACAGTAATTTTTGTACAAAGGGTGTGCCTAGCAGGTTAATCTTTTATTTACTGAATTATGAAATAATTTATTTACTTTTCTGATTCTTTTAAAACGAATAAGTGTTGATAGAACATAGAGAAAAATTAAGAAAAACCTTTTTTTTCTTCTAAAATAAACATTTATTTCATAGTTTTATAAATCCGACTTAAGTCCTGTTGGGGCAAAACTGCAGTAAAATGCGCGATCAATATTGGATTTTGTGGTATGGGACTTATAAGTCCCATTTGTAATAACAAAATAAAGGGTTAAAGCACCACAATTTCACGAGATTAACGAAAGGGAGAGGATTCGATCCCCGGATAACTAATTGTATATTTGCTGTAAGATATCAATAAACTTGTATCAGCTCGTATATACAACTATTATAAATTTTATTATCATATTTTTGTATCATATACGCTCGGAAATTGCGATTTCACAGTTTTGTAAGGTCAAATTATTTACGCCTTAACCCAGAGGTCCACATAGGAACATAGATGGTTCCTGGTAGCCTGAAGAGCAAGAGCCAACGAACTTGCATATACTACGGCAGTTACCAGAGAATGATTTGGGTGTTAAATCATCCGCAATTCTTTAAGCATAACGGACGATGAGCATGACGCTCCCGAGACTAGAATATTTTTTTTCGTTGTCTTTAACCAGTGAATAAAACCAAAAAAGCGTTAGCCCACCCCTTACAAGATGAACTGAATACATAAGAAGATTAGCGGGAGTATTCTGTATGCGGAGGGCAGAGGATCGAAGAGGATTGAGACTCATGCGGGAGGTCTACGTTCAACAGTAGATGGACGCATTCTGATGAAGATGATACAACCCAAAATACCTTAAAATAAAATTTACTTTAGATAAAGTTCCTCCCGCGAAATCCTTAAGGAAAGTTAATTGCTTTGCATCAATGTGTAATCTTATGACATTTGCGGATTAAGACTACATATATGTGACAATCAATCCTTAAAAATGCTAAGCATCATAAAAACTATTTGAAATGTTGTAACATCCTTTTCTCTAAATTATTTATTGAATTTCGTGGTGGCAGGATGAGGAGCAGATTAACAACACAGAGAGACTTTTTCTAAGGCACATTGACATATACTTCAATAACTTTACAAACTTCTGGCCCGGACTTTGTCGCAGCATTCAGGCCAGGCCAACCACAATACGACCTCGCCGCCGTGGCCACCCAACTGACTGGGCACCGGGCGCCGTAGTCAGTGACACCTAGCGCCACAAGTGGCGATCCATATAACTAGTCCTGTGCGCGAACGAAAACAAGTGACGAAAGATTGTATATCGAGGTTTTTGGTACCAGTCAGCAAGGGTTATATATCATGCTGATGTTAGTTGAAATCCTTGCATCACAATCTGGAGGTATTTTTGTGGTATTTTTTATAAAGATTAATATAATTAAATTATAAAAAAAAAACGTTTTATGTTAATGTATCGTCGTAGTTGAAATACAAAATAATTATATATTAGAGCGTAAAATTTATTTAAATAAGCAATTAAATATACATATACTATACATAAAAGTATAGTATATGTATATTTAATTGCTTATAATATTGTAATATAGTCAATGATCTATAGAAGTAGATTAGAATATTGAAATAATAAAATAATATTCTAATAAATAATTTTAAATATCCATATTTATTTAAATGTTTAATAATTTTTTTTTTTCAACTCAACCTTTTATAGGCATTACTTATGTTATTATAAAGGCTGCTTAGACTAATTTAATAAATTTACTAATAATGTTGGGTAGAATCCTTGACCTTGGCATTAAAAATAAATAAATAACAAAGATAATCTTCATATCTAAATCATGGAAAATAAATTTGTTATTAAAAATGTAAAGTAAAATAATTACTGAATATCATAGAACTACTAATATGATAATAGTTTTTTAAAAAGCATAAAATTTACGTTTCAAAATAAATCTATTCGCATCGTGCGGTTTTCTTCAGTTTCCTTGTTCTACAACTGAAACCCCTACTTTGTATGTAATATATTACGGAGACTTGAAAACAAAATGAGAAGCATCCTTCACCATAGATAACTGCAGCAGTGGGGAAAATGCCGCATACATTATTTACATGGTTTCTTGTTGTTTCCGGTGTTTCCTTAAGGTTTCCGCTTTTTTTCTCAGTTTCCGCTCGAGATTTTTCCAACGAGATTTATTTATTTTCTGAATTTCAGTAATTTGATTACGTATTTGATTTTCAGAAAGGATGTTTTATTCATGAAGACACACGTTTTTGATACCAAGAATTGCCAATTCTTCTTAATACGAGTACTTTTACCAACTAAAATTAAACAATATATTGTTGCAAAGCTACTGAAAATTATTTGATAAAAAAGTATCTAAGTGAAGAGGCTTCTAATACAAAATGCATGATTTTTTTTTTTATGTTATTCGTAATATCTAAAAGACAAATCCCTCTCTACATAATCAAATCAATCTGACGCTTTAAGAGCGTCTGTTTTTCCTTTGTTTTTAATACTGGTGTGAATTATGTGAACAAATCTATTGCCAAATATGCTGTGAGAGGTTTTGAGGAAAAGTATCTGCGGATAATATAAGGTCAAGTTGATTTCATTTTGTGAGGAATGACAAAATTAAAAAAAAAAAACGGAGATACAAATTTTGGATCCCACAGTTGGTCAAAAGACAAAATAGAAACTGAAAAAAATATACTCATATTCTTCTGATGCCGCGAAAGCGCTAAAGCCGATGAATCGTCGTTCTAGAAGATTTGATGACTATACAGAGAAAGCATTCGGAATAGTTTCAGGGGGCAGAGCTCATATGGGAAAAGGTAAATACTATGCCGGCTGACTAATAAAGCGGTTATTTGTGACGATAATATGTGCTTTACAAGAAGAAGATATGAGGTAATGTTGATGCTGTATAGAAAAAAAATGTTCTTAGCCAACATATTGTGTCTATATTATTTTCTATGTTTTGAGCATTCACTTTGAGATCCATAATAAATTATAATTATTTATTTATTTATTAACCTTGTTTTCACATGGATCACGTAACAAAAGTTCTCTATTAGGAGACTGCAGTTTCAACTAACTCATAGTCTCTATATACCTTAACCACTTTTATGTATTTATCTCTTCCTTCATCCTATCCTTGCAACACTACCTATCTCCCTCTCCTTTCCTGATAGACACACCCCCACCCCCTCCCCACAAAAATTGGTTACACCACATATAAGTACAACGCAGCTCAGTTATCTCTTAACTAGAGAAGGATTAAAAAAGACTACGAGTTAGTCGAAACTGCAGTCTCCTAATAGAGAACTTTTGTTCCGTGATCCATGTGAAAACAAGGTAAATAAATAAATAAATATTTATAATACAAAATATATTATTAATTATATTTAAAATCGTTAGGAAGGTCTTTTTTTTATACAAAAACACAAAGCCTCAGAATTAATCTGCTGCTAATGGATCAATTTTTTTTCATGTGCTTGCATCGATTTACTCTTGTACAAGCCACAAAGGCTTTCAAGATGGCTGCCGGCGGTCATAGCTCAATGGTAAAAGCGTTTGCTTTGCAAGCCAAAGGTCGTGGGTTCGATCCCCGACTGAGATTAAAAAAAAAATGGATTTTTAATCGATTTCTGAGCTCTAAAATACCCCGGTTGGTGTGAATTTGATCCATCACCCGTAAAATGTCAATCATAGCCTATCAATTAAAATTGGTGGTAGACGAAAGTCGTCCCGTCAAGACCACACATTCATAGTAGATTCCTGTAATAATAAAGGATGATGCCTGAATCTCGGGCTGTAGTCTATGACGTTGGCGGATCAACACTCCACATGCAGCGTTTATCCATATACACCATGCGAAGCGTCATAAAATTCCACAGATGAGACTTCAAAAAATTACTATCACCATCTGTCGGTATTCTCCTGTATGTGTTTACATAAAAAAAAGAATCTATTATACTCGTATATACTAGATGCATTTTTTCCCTCACCTTTATACAGCCTTTGAGAACGTTATTTTTGCCAATATGTTTTTTGCAGCCTTGTAATGGCAACCTATCCGTTGACACCAATAATATACTTTTTGCACGGGCCAGAGTAAATCACTTTACTGAAAAAGCTTCTATGAGCTTTCTCGCGCTATTAGATTGTTGAATGGAAAGCTCTTAAATTAATTCAGACCCTGTTACAGTGGCTGAAGCTCAAAAAGCCAGCCAAATGGATTAGCGATTCGTCAAAGAGCCATCGCAGCGGTGTAATATTGAATGCATCATCAGGCTTTTTGTGCTTTTCGTGCTTTTGATACGAAAATCTCTCTCTCTCTCTCTTACAGTGTGTGCTGATACAGTACACCAGTGCTCTTCAAATCATAATCCTGAAAATAATATATATATTTTTAAATTATTAAATTAATATTTAATGTTGTAACAATATTCCATTACTGAATTGAAACAGTATTTAAAGGATAATTTGTGACACTAACAGGCAATTACCGCAATTGAATATTTCCCAAAATATAAAAAAAATCCGATTCATAAAACATGTCATATTATTTATTCTTTCATATTATATTTCATATAAGTGAACTGATATTTTTTTAATCATTAGTTAATTACTACCAAAAAAAATATTTATCCTTTTTATAATGCAGTTCTTTAAGACCCATGGAGGATTTTTAAAAAACTATAGTCTTCATAACGTCACTTATTTCTTAATGCTTTTTCATTTTTTCATCGGTAATAATTTTGACTCAAGTAATATTGAAAATCTTAGTTTTTCGTTTGCGTCGTGTGTGGTAAGTTTTTTCTAATCATTATTTTGACATCCATTGCACTGATTATTCTCAGAGTTGAAGATATTTCAGCGAAGTTTTTCAGTATGTCATAAGATTAATTATTGAAGAAACTATGTTTTGCAGTATCTAGTTCAAAAGATATAAAGGTTTTTCACATGTCTAAGATTAATGAAGAGCTTTTCAGAAGAAAAGTTCTTTTCATAATATATATTTTTTTTTTTATGTAATCGCAAACAGGAGAGAACAAACACTCGGTCAAGACCATTGCACTCTATGACGCTCAGCCAGGGAGGCTGGACGCTGCATGCAGGAAATCTGTGTTTTGTTCGTATTTGTGTGTGGGTTGGGAAGATTGCAAGTGTATATTTATTTGTTTCTTGTTGAGATGCAGATTGTAGGAAAGAGGAAACACAGACGCTGGAAGAGCATTCCATAGCTTACCGGTGGTATTAAAGAAGGAACTTTGGAAACTGCCAGTTCTTGGTCGACACACATTAACGACATGTATGTATGTTCGGCAAGTGTAAGTCGAGTTTATCAGTTGAGGGTGGGTGTAGGAGGAGTAAGTTCTTTAAGTTTCGAAGAGCCTTGTAGAGCCTTATAAAACCTTGTATTCGAAATAATCGTGCAAAAACCATTATTAATTCTTTTGCGATGGTTTTAGATCCTTGTTGCACAGCTTGTTTGCCTTTTTATATGCGCCGTTCACTTTGAAGACAACATTTTACAAAACAAAACGTGTAATCGGGCGTCATTTTCAGACGCCTTTTATAAATTGAATACCTTTATTATTTTTTATTGGCGCATTTTTCCATCTCAACTTTTTCCATTTAAAGTGTTACTTTAATTCGAATAAAATAAATTTAAATATGGACCTTTGTTTTCATTTGGTTTTATGAACAAACATTTGTCGGTGGTGATACGAAATCAATTGGTAAAGGTGTTTTGTAACATTTGGTTTAATAATTGTAAATTTTTATAACTTAACACTGTTAAAATACTGTATGTAAATAATTAATAATGTAAACAAGTTTGTTTGAAATAATATGCAGTTATTCTAAGAAGTCATCAACCCTAAAGAGAAGACCCCTGCAATGGCGGTTGAAATGTTGGAAGGAGGGTGATTCGCCACACACAGCTGAACCCAAAAGCCACAATATCATATTTTATTTAGGTTGAAATCTTTATGAGACAAGAAAAAATACTTAATACTTTTTAGTTCATCGCATTTACATAGATGAAATAAACAATACATTGTGATTTTAAATTGATATTGAAATTTATAGAATATTACTTTAGGGCTCCGCAAGCAACTTGCCAAAACACTTGTTTGGAGCATCTTAATGTACGGCTGTGAGACATGGTGCTTATCTGAAAGTGATAAAAAAAGACTAGAGGCCTTTGAGATGTGGTCGTACAGAAGAATTCTCGGAATTTCCTGGAGAGACCAAGTCACGAACAATGAGGTTCTCAGGATAATCAAGGAAGATAGGCACCTAATAAGAACCATCTCAGAGAGGCGAGCCCGATGGATTGGTCACATCATGCGACACGATGGTCTTCTTCACGATATTGTGGAGGGGATGGTTGAAGGTAGAAACTGTAGAGGGCGCCCTAGACGGGAGTATTTACAGCAAGTATTCGAGGACATGAATTGTAGCGCTAATGCTGAGCTGAAAAGGGTTGCGGAGGACCGAGAGGAATGGAGATCGAGATGCAAGATTCTGTTGCTGCAAACCAATCCACCGGATTGATACTACGAAGAAAATTGAAATTTTATTCCAGTAATTCATTATTTAACTGTCTAGTACTCTAACTGGAACACATATTCGTTACAAACTGCTGCCTTAAGGTTCTGTCAGCTGCCATGGTTTTCTTATCACACGCTATCACTCTACCTTTTTGAGCTCCGCTGAGCATGTAGTCTGTGTAAAGTCTATAAGCTTTATTAATATTTTTCTGTAGTTTATACTCCCTTGAAGCATCAAAAATATTTTACTTGAAAGCTTTGCTTTGTGTTTTTTTTCTTATAATCATTGTTAATTAGATGAATTGATATTTGTAAATTAATTTACAATGATAGACAAGCATGTTATCATTTTTTTATCCATAATATAATTTGATATTTCTCTTGCTTTTGTACTGATAGTATCAGTTTATCTAGTTTTTGGACGTCTCTCTTATGTAGGTTTTAATCCGTTTTTTTTTATATTAGATATATCCCACACAAATTAGTTTTCAAAAACTTATCTTTGTTCTTTAAGTGTTTTAATATGCAATAGCTGCCGCTAACTGAAAGGGTGAGCTTTTTTCAGCTGAAGTTATTTACCTCCGTCTCGCAGCTTTTTTTGGCCTTTTTTCAGAAAGGATGTTTACCATTCGATGGGTCGACCAAAAGCCGATGTATGTTCGTATTTAACCTCCCGAGCATTCTAGATAAACAAACTCGAATTCTTTAAGCAGTTTGGGTTAATATTCAATGAGAGAAATAGCCAGAAGCTTTGAACTTGTTACCACTTGATAAAATATCTATCATTCAGAATTGTTAACATTTGTTTATTTGATATGCGAAACATTTTTCTGTTTTTTATTTTTTATTTAATTTTCAAGATTCACGTTAAATAAAATTATGTATTAAAATGAAATTAATTGTTTCTTGAAAAACCTAATTCCTTTGTTTTGTTGTTAATGTCACTTTTAATAGCATTTATTAAACATGTTGAGATAAGGAAGTGATCAGGTTAGTCTATAACCTATGCTGGTCAAGGAACTGTTGACCTAATTGGGTCTTGCTATTAAAATACTTCTGGGAAAAAACAACACCTCCCATTTATTCAGCCTTTTAAATTCCAGAAGGCAGATATAACGTGAAATAAGATAAAAACTATGTCATCTCCATATAATTTATGGAGGCAGTTTAAAGACGACCATATGGTCTTGAAAAAATTAGATGTGTATGATGTAGTGTCGTTTTTGAACCAAGACTATCCTTAAAATGATAAGGAGAAAAAACAAGTATTTTTCAAACATCTATTCATATTGCATAGTTTATTATGTAAGTAAAAATTAAAAATAAATATTTTAAAATCAGTTAAATAAGAAATTGTTTATCTGAGCATAAGTGTAGTGATTGGGAACAAGTGTAAAATATATAACAAGTAAGTGGCAAGCAAGTAAATTACTTCCTGTATTTACAAAATTATTATAACTACTCACATGATCAGTGAAAAAGGCCAAGTAAAATGAAAGAATCGGTTTTATGGGAGGGTCTACAAATGATCAGATGAAAAAGCTAGAGAATAACGGCGTAGAGCTCACATTGGTGTTTTGGTATTTCAGCAAGTTACAGGACTGTAAATAACTCTGAAGCTTTTTGCAATCGATGTCGCCAATATTTGTTCCGCCCATTGGGGACGGGTTCACTCCTTTCTTCACTGAAAGATCAATATATTATTGTCATACAGAATCGGGAGTTCTTTTACGGTTTGTTATTTTAATACCATTTTTCGATGTTTCTTTGTTGATATATATTTTACTCGGTTTTACTATTTTATTGGTGTATATAGGTTATATAAGAACTGGCAGCTTCCAAAGTTCCTTCCTTAATGCCACCGGTAAGCTATGGAATGCTCTTCCAGCGTCTGTGTTTCTTCCTTCCTACAATCTGGATCTCTTCAAGAAACAGATAAATATACACTTGCAATCTCCCCAACCCACACACAAATACGAACACAACACACGTTTCCCGCATGCAGCGTCCAGCCTCCCTGGCTGAGCGTCATAGAGTGCACTGGTCTTGACCGGGTGTGCTCTCCTGCATGCGTTTACATAAAAAAATTGTATGGTTTGTAAGCAACAAAAGAGATAATTACATGAAAATTTATATTTCTTAAATTGCGATTGAAAAAATATGTAAGAACAGACAAAAACTTAATTCAATTAACCATTGCATGCATCACGAAAATTGTGTTAAGACGTAGCATATGGAATAAATTTTTAAGTTAACATCCAATAGATTTAACTTATTTATTATATTACTAGCGTGTACCCGGCATGCCTTGCAATGCCACTTAAAAAAAATAAACCGCGAGTTTTTATGGAAGCGCCTCGTCGGAAGCCTCTCGCCTTCCGATTGGATACGTTGGACTTGAGGCGTGACCGGAGCCAATTAGAAACAATCAACTTAGGTTATGTTGTTCTTACCTAAATTTGACAGTGGCGCCCGTATGTGTTTTTATTTATTGGAGTGCTTTTGGATGCACAATGTTTTTTTGTTTTTCAGCCATCATTTACAGCTGCATTGCGTAAATGAATATACCCTTCTTGTATCACCCAATACCAATGTTAATAAAGGTTCGAGTGGTGAATGTAATTCTGGCAATTTCAATTTTCCACTCGTGCAACACATTCCTAGTGTTTCATTTTTAAATTTAAAGGCACTACAATACACGCATAATTTATCAATTTTTCCAATAACAATACTTGGGCGCAGACTGTATTCATAATTAGGATCGTAATGGAAAGCACTATGATTTTAATCAGCATGCAGAGTACGTCTGATACGATCTACGCGTACTCGATCTGTTTCCAATCTTGCTTCCCGTTGCTCATCTGTTTCAGATAAACCGGTGTGAGCAGTGTGTACTCTAAATGTTTCCAATCCTGCTTCCCGTTGCTCATCTGTTTCAGATGAACGGGTTTGAGCAGTGTGTACTCTAACTGTTTCCAATCCTGCTTCCCGTTGCTCATCTGCTTCAGATGAACGGGCTTAAACAGTGTGTACTCTAACTGTTTCCAATCTTGCTTCCCGTTGCTCATCTGTTCAGATGAACGGGTTTGAGCAGCGTGTACTCGATTTGTTTCCAATCTTGCTCTCCTTTGCTCAACTGTTTCTGAAGCTCGAGATGTCCTTTTCATTCGTGCTTGAGTTGTACTCTTGACCTATTGCTTTTCGTTTGGGTGGCATAATTGATATCACAGAGAATGTTACGTTTTGAAATTCACTTTTGAAAAATAAAAATAAATTGATTGATATAATACTAACATTAAGGTTATCAACTGACAATACTTGGTGAACTTATTATAGTTTTATAATTAATTTTAATTTAAAAAATATAATACCTAGTATTTCATAATATCTTTTTAAATTGAAAGCAAAAAAAATATTATTGTATAATGTCTTAATACTAAAACTAATCACATACCAATTAATTTAAAAAAAATTAAAACCTTTAAATATGTGTGTACTAATATAGGATATTGTCCATACCTATATAAGCCACGGCCTGTTTTATTTTTTTCATTATTGAAGATGGTCTTCAGGAAGGCCGAAACATGTTAGCATTAAAATAAATTGTGAATCAAAACTAAATATTTTTAATTTATTATTTTTTTACTTAAAATTAATTATAAAATTATAATATAATACTATCCGAAGCCGACTAGCAATTGGAATTCCAAAATAATTCTTTCTACTGTATATCACACACAATTATTACGTTATATTTATTTTAATTCGATAAACAAAAAAGTCGTCAAAAATTCAAATATTGAAATAGTTTATTCGTGAATTTTGTTTCTAAATATTCAGTACCTTACGTTAGTACCTACTTATAATAACTTCAGGTGAGTGAATTGTTGTTTACGGCGTTGCCAAGGAAACACAATGTTCTAAATTGGCCGTTCTGTATTACAATAGTCTTGTATGAAAACATGTTTTACGTAAATATTCAATTAATTTTTGTAATTAAATCAAATTTTGAGTATCCTATCTTTTTCCTTTTAGTATCAGCAATAATTCGACAAAGTATTATCGATATCGGGTTAATGGTGTCGGAATGCATCAAATACACACAGACAGACAGACAGACATTGATTTTTATATTTATAGATTAAAATATTATTAAATATAAATTAATGACTACGATTTTTTTATTTTTATTTAAATATCAACAAATTTATTTCACCAATTTAAGCGAAAGCATTTTTGATATCCCTTCTAACAACAAAAACTGACCACAAATACAATAATAGTACTTAATAGAGCATAAACTAATAGTTTCAAATAAAAATATATATAGCGAAAAAAAATAGTATGGAATGTAAGAACACTAAAGATTTTTTCTAAAAAGCAATGGCAAGCGGCATATAGTTTATAGTAAGATTTATGGACTGTACTTAACCCTCGCACCCGCATCACAGCGAAGCACAGTTGAATCTCGTTGATGAATGCGCTCATTCATATCATGATCGGTTAGCAACTGATAAGTCCAGCGGGAGTCCCTCTGAACAATTGTCGCCACTGCATAGAAGTGCTAAAAAAAAGAACCCGTGAAAAAGATTAGAAACGCATTCACGGGACGTCAAGATATGGAGGTTCTGATTTATCACCATCTATCGATTATTACTTCATCAAACAACCACTTAATGAAAACATTTAGCGATTGAATAAACAGTCGTATATTTAAACAATATTTACGGTTGTCAGAAGCTCTTAGATAAACTTATAAGGCATTATAAAAGTCTGAGTGTTTAACCTGACGCCCACAAGTATTAAATCCATCCACAAGTGGGTAGAGAAAGAAATCAAAAAATCCTATATAAAGTGATAACATTCGTTCTTCAATTTAATTTAAGACTCGAAAGAGCAATGCCATCTCAATGACATGAGAAATCTTCTTATCTCTAAGATTAGGTTCTCTTTTCTCGTGATTTTAAAAGCCCTTGTCACATTAGAAAGATTTTCTCTAGAAATGTCTGCTTAACAACGTCAATCAAAGCATTTTTTAGCTTTCCTTGATTGCAACAAGTCTGAATAATAATATTCTTAATACCAACTTATTTACAGGTATCTGTTTCTAACGCAAATATTATTTGCATATAAAAATAATGCAATAATATTTGTTTTATAAGGAGGAATAAGCAGTCTTTTCAATGTATTAATTTATTACATAGATTTAAATTTTTATTAGAATATTTTTTTCCAATACTTTAATCTTCTTTTATAGAACATTGACTATATTTCAATATTATTAGTAATTAAATATACACATACATCAACTTTTTTATACGCGCCAATTCATTCACTAATATTCACTAATAATATTGACATAAAGTCAATGATCTATAAAAGAAGATTATAGTATTGAAAAAAATATTCTAATAAAAATTTAAATACATGTCATAATGTCACTTTGAGATCATATCAAGAAGGTAATATGGTTCATCAGTAACACAGGTAAATGACTGGTTGTAATGTCCGCGTAGGACTTACAAGAAGTTGTTTCTCATCCAGTCAGTCTATAGTACGGTCCGAGACCCGAGTGGTACTTACTTAATAAATAGACTGTCGGAAACTAATAATGGAAAAAGCTTGTGAATAAATGTTGACTGATTGAATAATAAAAAATAATAATATACACATTCTGAATATATACAATACAGACATCTATTTTTATACGATGGTAACAATGGTATACATCTTTCGCGTGTCCATTCAGGCGGAGAAATAGTCGAGTGGACTGGGCGGTGTAAAAGAACAAAGCAAAGGTTGGTTCCAAGGTTCGTCGTTCAAATCCCGCGTCTGCCGTTATTTTTCTGAATGAATTCATGCGAATAAAAAAAGAAATGTATAATTGTATGTTTATATTTAATAACTAAGAATTAATTATGGGAACCATTTTTACAGAAAGCCAAAAATGGAAAAATTAACGTTTGAATTATTGATACTTAGCAATAGAGGGTTCTGTATAAACTATGACGTTGCATGTTACAATGCTTTGTAAAAATTCGTTCAATTTCTTATTCGTGACTTTCTTGAAGGGACTGTAAGTGGGAAGAAACACACGTGCATATCAATTATTCCTAAGTCTACTGAAAGTAGTACGTAAGAAGTTGGTAAAAAAATTAGTATGCATCGACAAATTTAAGGTATTTTTATATTAATTAATGTTTTAAATGTCTGATGCGATGAATTGGTGACGGCAAGAACAACTGGTTATTCTTTTACAAGTGTTTATTTTTTTTTAATGTAATAGTCGTGTACATCAAATTAAGCCATATCTTATAACACATGTTTGTATCACTGTCCACACAGATTAAAATGGTTCATTTTCTATTACATTTTTTCTTTCTTATAATATAAAACTTAAATATTGAATTCTTCTTGCGCGTACCCAAAACCAAAAGACTCGATTTACATTTCTTGAACCATACACGCATTTACACCAAGACCTCTTGCTTAAAAATAAAATCTTTTCTAAATGCTACCGCTAAGCTCTGGTATGCTCATCCGGTAACTGTGTTTCTTCGTCATAAAATCTTGAACTCTTTAAGAAACATCAATTTACTCATTTATGTACTTATTTATTAAACATAACCGCAGTTCCAAGGTACATAGGATAATAAAGAATAAGAGACATAGAGTATACATAAACATACAATACACACAACAATCAGAGGGATCAGACTGTTTAACCAAATCGCCTCGGATGTTGATATATTTCACGTAAGAGAGGCCCAATTCAGACAAGAACTCCAAGAGTTTCTTTGGAGGGATAATTGGTTGGCTTCGTCTGTCTGATAAGCATAGGGACCTTCTGTTGCTTTTCTTTATTGCTTTGTTCATAGTACTTAATCATAAGTACCTATTTTTGTATATATTGTATTTTTTATTTGTATTTTTATTGTACTTCAGAAATGAGTTCAGTTAACATAATTTGTAATGTTTCTGAAAGGCAAAATAAACAAAATTGAAATTGAAACAATAAAATACATAAAAGAAGAAGAAGATGACACGTGTCATAGATCACAGAGATCTAGGAGAACAATACCATAGACAAAAGAGGAAAAGGATCGAGGTGTACTGGTAGGCCATTTAGGAGCGCCATTGCCGTTGTACTTAAATGAGTACTCGAAATACTTATGTATACACTCCGAAACACAATTAAACCAAATCCATACTCATACCCTAGCACAAACATAACAATCTTTTTTCGCATACAGCATATATATTGATATTGTGGCTTTTGGGTTTAGCCGTGTGTGGATTTCTTCTCATGTCGGACTGTTGGTTGGGTCCTTGACTTTGTCTGTATAGGTTTTTGAGTATGCCGTCAGGTTGAGGTGGAAGACATGTACGGTGTTTTCTAAGAATCCTCCACGCCGTCATCCCGGACTGTGGTTGATGTCTGTATGGGTTTTCTTTTGGTTTGGAATGGCTTTTTGAGAATACAAGGCCCTGTTGATGTGGGTTGTTATTTAAGCATATATATTAGTAGTTTTGGCTAATCGTCATGTTGCCCACTAGTCTCAATCTTTTTGCTTTCTAACATACGCTATTATGTAGTATACTCGTAAATAATATTGAAGAAATTTATAAAATTATGTGGAATTGAGAAGGTAATTTTTTTTTAAATACTTTCAAATCACGCAGGTACATTGAGCGTTTATACACCTTTTCCATCATAAAACACCCTTTTTAAAAAGCTCCACTCCTCTTCAAAAAAGTCAGGGTTATTTGTGATGCGCACTCTGGCCCTACGTCCTCGTCGCCCTCTTGCGCTAAAGAACCCAATTATATTCCAAGAACGACTGGATCGTGCTGGAGGGCCCTCCAAAGTCTACCTTCAGCGTGGACACCGGGCTGCCAGGCTGTATGCCTCTTAGAAGTGCCCAAGGACTTGGTCTGCACGTTACTCCAACAGCCAATCATAAGTATGTTTTTACACATTATTTTTTATTATAACCTTTCCTTAAAAGTTGAACACTTATTAAGTAAAAAACAATTTATTTTTTATTTGACATAATATTTTTTTATTAGTTTTTATTTTATTTTAGTATTGACTTTTGGTAAGACGCCGAGTTTCACAGCCGCAAAGAAGTATGGGAAGCAACGGCTTACATACGAGAGAATACCGACAGATGGTGAAAATAATTGTGAATTCTCATCTGTGGAATATATGACGCTTACCAAGGTGCATAAAGCTAAGCGCTGCATGTTGAGTGCTGATTCTCCAACGTCATACAATACAGCCCGATTTTCACGCATCATCCTTATTATTACAGGAATATACTATGAAGGGTTGGTCTTCACGGGATGATTTTCGTCTACCATAAATCTTAATAAACAGGCTAATGACTGGCATTTTACAGGTGAAGGATCAAATTCACACCGACCTTATTGGGGTATTGTAGAGCTCAGAAATCTCCGTCGGGGAACTGACGACTTTTGGCTTGCAAAGCAAACGTGTTGATCATTGAGCTATACTCGTTAGCAAATATTCTATTAAATAATCATGTCAAAATATTTTTTATAGTTCAACACGTGTATGATTAAAACGGAAAATCTATATTAACTGAAATTATTGTACTTCTAAGTTTACAACTATTGTACAATGCCTAGTGAAACTTTGGTAAAACATGAAAAAATGTGTCTCCAAGCCTCCGGTTAAGATTCATATATAATTCAGAGCAAGACAGTCGGAACTCGCGACAGTTAGCGCTTCAGACCCAAACCAATATGAACGAGTTAAATATTTAAGGCTTCCCAGGAAAAGGAGCAACAACGATTCTCTGAAGACGGAGTAAGAATAAGAATATGTAATCATTACCGGTAAACTAAGTGTTGGGACGAGAAGAGTATGCACTAGAAAGAAGTCCCGGAAACCGAAAGCTTAAATAATTATTCAGCGTCTAGGTAGATAAAAATATGCGTAAAAATTTAACTTTCCCTATCAATTAAACTGTTATCTGACGATAAAATACATCTTATCGAAACATAATTATTGTTTGCTTTGTTTCTTTTTCGGTTTTTATAAATGGCCGAAGAAGAAGAAATTTACCTACCTGTATATATTTACGTTATTTTTTAGCGCAATATATGTAATATCTTTATTTCAAAGGTTTTACCGACACACATATATATTTTGTAAATATGTGTGTATTAACGTAAGAACTAAAATTTTTACATCCCTTACTTATATACACTTTTAACATCCCCCGTCTTTAAAAAAACAATAAGTCGCGGGTTCGTCACGTGGCCGCGTGAAGGAAAGATGCAGGAAGCAAGCTAACAACGCAAAAAACTTGTTTTTGAAGCACAATTCACATTTATTTTTTATTAAAGACTTGATTTCTTCGTCCGGCCGGCGAACGCCATACCGGTCGGACGAAGTTAACTGCTTAAGTTAACTGACAACTCAGGAACACTGTAACATCCAGCACCGCCAAGACAATCACGGAAAAAAAAATGAAAGATGACAGTTGCATCAACATGAAATGGAGCAAGTGTCATAACAAATAAAATGGCAATGCGTATGCAAACGCCATGTTATTTTATATGAATAAAACTAACATTATTAGATGTGCATGTCAGGCGAGCGAACAAAAATAAGATTAGAAAGATTGTTTTTCGAGTCTTGTCGGCATCAGCCTAAAAAAGCTTTATGAAGCTGATATCATTGTATAGTCTTTCAGTTTAGATTTAAGCCATTGCTTCGGATGGACTTGATGGAGTCCGAAACATGTAAAATCACTTAAAAATTAATCCCAAATAAAAGTAAATATTTTTAATTTGTGTACGGACACTGGCTGATAATAATATATTAAATGCATTTCATTTCAAGAAAGTTATTTTGTTATAAACGACGTCAAAATAAAATGTCCAGCTGCCCTGACTGAGCGTCATAGAGTCTTATCGCGATCAGATATGCTCTCCTTCTTGCACTTGCAAATATAATATAAATATTTTTAAGACTATTTTAAATATACATATACTATACATAAAATTCTTTTTCAACGTGTCAATCCAAGCACAAAAATAACGGCAGAAGCGGGATGCGAACCGCGGACCTTCGAAACCAACTATGCCCAGGTATTTGTTGACGTCTCGGCGAACAGCGCCATTGCTATGCCTAGACGATGGCGTTGAAAGTCCTTATATCATTGTTATCATCGTACGATAGATGTCACATAGTATATATTCTATCAATCTTCATTTATTCACAAGCTTGAAAAAAAATCATATATTTTTAAAACTATTTTAGTTTTTGAGTTGATAAGATTCTTCTTTCGCATTCCCCGTTTGCTGTTCTACCCGCAAGTTACTTGTTAGCACCGCGTCAGTCGTCACGTCTACGCCATTTGTTGACGTCACAGATAACAATGGCGTCGATTCTTTCCTGTCGATGGCTCCTCCGAGGAGTCCTCCAGCCCCCGCCCACAAAGCTCATCAGTTTAAATCAAGCAAACAAGTCGAGACCGCATTTTTCGCACAAAGAAACAGATGGTTTTCGGAACACATCTTAAAGACCATTTCACACCATCTGCTATAACACATTATTAATCATATAATATACATATAATTAAATAGTATTTGCTTGATTATATGTTTGTGTGTAATACCGGTAAGTTTTGTCGGTGGGTACGAGTATGATAGTAAGCTAATTATTTTAAAAATAATAAAAGTTCGAAAAATTTAACTAAAATCATTATTAAATTTGTCGCAATGGAAATACACAGTACCGGCTTTATACCCTGCGGCGCTCTAGGGCATATTTTTTGGTGCCCCATGTTGTTTACATTTAAAAAAATCTTAGCAAGATTGGTTGCACTCGGCGCCCTTAGATTATTCGATGCCCTGGGGCACCGAACCACTTAGCCACCCCCTAAAAACCGGCACTGGAAATTCAAATATTTTTCATTTTATTATTTCATATCCATTAAAGAGAGAAGTCAGAGTGAATCTGGGTAGCAATACTAATTAATAAAAAAATGTTTAATACTTAGGTTCCCAAAGTGGTAAGATGGTATGAACCACTAGGTGTCAGGGATCCATCTTAGGAAAAGAGGGGGTCACAGAAACAATTTTAAATCCTCGCAACGTTATTTTTTATTTAAATTTATCAAAGAAAGCAAGGTTATTAAGACCCTAAGCGATGAAATTAATTTTTAAAAATATAAACATTAATAAAATCTTTAAGTTAAATATCATTTTTTTTGTGGTCCTTTCATAGATTTTTAATATGCATATTTTATCAGGATCAATGTAACAACAAAAAACAAATAAATTTGAATAAATAATTAAATTGAATTACAAAAAAGTCAAAAAAATATTTTAAATACATATTTAGAAACTTTCTAAAAGGCCAAGACTATGAAAAAATATGAAATCGCCTTTTCATGTGTGACCGTGGGTTAGTTCGCACGGTGTAGCTTCCAGATAACGATAATAGATGGCGGCACTGCGTCATGCAAAACTCGCACGTTGAACGCGGCCTGGACTAGTACAATAATAATGTGATCTAGGGCAGGCGGTGCGGAAATGGAAACATCCAAGAGGAATTATAGCGACCTTAGATGCTGAGCCATTGTATCTGCTTTCTACACTGATTTGAAATTATGACCAACTTAGATATGTATATGGAATATTTTTTTTATAAATTTGTACGTTATTATTATAAATCTTGTCTGTTGATCAGAGTGCACATATTTTGTGAGGCATTTTGATTTATTAGTAGAGCTATATGCGAACATATTTTTCTTCGTGTTAGCAACGTCAAATTGCTTAAACTATTTATGTACTATTAGGAACCACTGTGGAAAATTATTTATTTGATGTAATATTAAGAATTGATTAATTCTTGCACAGCAGAAACCATGATATATTGCACTTATTGTTAATCGTATGCAGTGTTTGGAATGTCGTTAAGTTTATAATAATTTGTAAGATTTTTTTTCTGTGTGGATCCTATGCCTACACAATCAACACAGTATTCTAAGTATTTAATTACTTGAAAATAATATTCATCTTAACAAATGTTTAATTTATTTTCTATCTTATCTTTATCAATGTCTTGAGGGTATGATTTTAACTATGCGCCTAATATATTTATACAAACCCACCCACAGAGTAGCGCAACGATTCATGATTATGGCATGGAAGCCATCCAATCGATCCTCCGTCAACATGCCTGAGGCACCGCAGTATCGCGGCAGAGCCAACAACATTCGGAAGGCGTTTTTATACTGGTTAATAGGTTTCACGATAAAAAACATGCTTAGAATAAGCGGACACAGGATAATAAAATATTACAAATATAAAATAAAATGACAGTCAATTAAATACCGAATAAAGACAAACATGATAAAATAAAAAAGACGGACTATTTACAAAATTATGAATAAATCCTCGTATATTTAAGGAAATCATTTAAGTAACTTTCAAATTCTAGTTTCCCCTAAGGCACTCCCTTTAAGAATTCAAAGCACAAATTCGACAACTCTCGGTTCATATTTGCTGTCTTAAAAAGAGAGTTTATTTTCGATGCAAGTCAAGTAAACAACGTCAGCTCTATAAGACATGTCCATTTAAAGTTATAAAAATAATTGACAGGCCTTTATATATGTTGTCCACATTTTTGATAAGACATTAATTATTATTCGTTTAATTCCATCCTGTGCTTACAATAATACTATTTTATGTATTTTCATTATCTGAAAACTTATCTTAATAAATTTAGAAGATAAAGAAAACTATCGTTGGTCATTTTTTACTTAAAATAGTCTGAATGAAAACATCATAAAAGTGTTTCAATGGTCATCTGAATAAGATGAGAATCCTTCAGTCTAATCGTTCACTAGAAAATAAAGCTTTGCCAGGATAGTCCTCAGAACGCATGATCAAGGGACGATGAGATGATAAGCAACACAAAGAACTTTTTCAGAAGCACATTAAAATATATTTAAGTAAAATATTGACCAAATTCTATTATTCTGCCCAGGCCACAAGCGAGGATGTAGCTCACATCTTGGGCAGACTCAGACTGACTAAACGCATGCAGTGAAATACAGCCCAGGGACAAAATTAATACTGTGACCACTTACAGAACGAGCCCCGCAAATAAAAGGATCTGTCAAGTAACCCAATGGCGGCTCAGCACCATATCTTTACTTCTTAAATCTAGACTTGACCTAACATCTTTTTTGTATGCGTGTTAGACGAGCGAAAAAAAAAGAGATTAAAAATCGTATATCGAGGCTTTTTGGCACCAGACTGCAAGAGGCTATATTGAGATGATATGCTATCTATTACCTTCCACACCATATAAGCAAAGCTAATTTTTCACTTTTAACCCCTTCGTTACGGCTCGGTTTGAATACAAATTAAACTGTACAATTTAAAACTAATATTTGAAGCATAAATGTACTTCTCTGGTCTATTCTCATATATTAAATTGGTTCTTGTATTTTTAGCTATCAGATGATGCATAAAAAATATTCTTATAGAAAGTAGCAAAACAATATATCATGTCAAACGATGTCAACGGTCGGGGAATCTTATGACGGCATATGCCGACAACAGATGAGAAAGGGTTAATAACACTTATATTGATAAAAAGAGAAGATGAAAACATAATGCTATTTCAAGACAATTTAAATATATTCATGTTTGTACGAGTAAATGCAAGTATAGAGTGGGTCTCTTTAGTATGCATTGGCACGTTAATAGAGACGCGCGAGTAGCAGTTTTCAGTTTTCTTCGTACAGAGCGCCCTAGAGGTCCGCGAGTCACTTTGTTTGCCCGGCGGTGAGCTGGTTTCCTGAAAAGTCCTGAAAATTCCTAAAAAGTTATCCGAGTTACGACACTAGTTGGCTCCCAGGGCGAGACCACTTCACTCGGGAAACTTTCGGCTGCATCCGAAACCGGAAACGACAGGGCTGAAATGAAATTTTAGATATTTGTAGAATGTAGTAGCATTGTAATTTGTATTATTTAATGGAAAAATTATAAATTATCTAACACCACTGTGTTTTAATCATTTTTCGTCCACCAGTTTCGGGGACTACACCTTCTTCAGGAAGACTTTTAGACTATTCTTTATTATAATTTTAAATTAATTTTAATTAAAAAAATGACAAAGTAAGAATATTTAGTTAACGATTACATGTTTCGGCCTCCCCGAAGACCAACTATCTTGATTAGTTTTCACCGAATCTGGTATTACATAGATTAATATTTAAACCTTGAAATATTAGATCTTATTCACGCAACCACTTTCACACTTGATCAACCTTAATATGAAAAGCGATTATTCGTGTAAAGCAGAGCATTAATTAAATTTGCAGAACTAAAAAGTGTCTCATTGAATGTGAAACTCGATCAATTATGTGAATAAAAGGTGACTTAAAAGATCCATATTAAAAATATCTACAAAATATCAATTCGTTTACGTTATTTTTACTTGTTGTAGTAATGGAGTAGTCTTTAGATAGCGCCCATTCAAGTTGTGCAAAGTCCTTAAAAAATAGTCAAACTCAAGTGACAATGGGTAGAACACATTTCTGGCGCCCAAATACTAGCAAAATTAATGCATTGTTGGCCAAACCCCTTCAAGATAGACTGACGACATCACAAGAATAGAGAGAGTACCTTGGATGCAGACAGTGGAGAATCGAGAAGGCCTACGATCAACAATGGACGGGAAAAGGCTGATAATAATGATGATTTTTACTTCAAAATGAACAAAAATTGAGTTTTATAATTATGACTTTTTACTTTGTTAAATCAATTTAAGCTTTTGTAGTTAAATTTATTTCATCTTTCAATAAAATCAAACGTTTTCGTTGTAATAATATGAGTTTTTTGTTGTTGTAATATGTACATATTCAAATGCGCATCGCATACAGTGCCCACTGTCCGATCCTGCCTGAATCATTTTGCAACTTCCGCACATGTGACATCAACATGCAAAACTTAGTTGACTTTAGTTATCGACGCTTGACTAACATCTTTTCAATATTAACTTTGTTCCGTGTTTGCGCAGTTCTTCCTCAAAGTTCACGACTCCTGTAACGGCCGTTTAATTTTCTTATCATTCTGAATACAGAAAGGGGCTTACTAACACGAATGATAATTAACTAAGAAAACATTCTGTAACGAAACGCAAAGCGATAATCAGTTTAAGAAATGAACAACATAAGTATGAAATTTTGATGCAAAAAAAGGCATCCCAACTAGTAGAAATGTTTTACGGAAGGGTGATACACATGACACGAAAAGTTAGAGACGAAAGTTGATGACCAAGCCTCGATATTAACTGTTTGTATGAAAACGGCAGTTTTGTTTTATTGACATAGATTGTTAGATTAAAAGTTTTTTTTGTGTATTGTTGCAGATGACATGCTCTGGTGACTGCTGCAACTTCCTGGGTCTCCCTTAGTCGCTGCGGCTGCATCAGCTGTTAAGCTGGTGCAACAACGCCGTAGATGAGTCTGGCACGAGGAATTCTGCCCAATCTTCTCAACAATATTCTGAATCTCTTCTCGAGAGGACGCTCTGGCCGTGCAGTGTTCTACTGAAGAGACTGCCAAGTAAGACACAAGTTGAAATACTTATATTAATTGCCTTCATTGATAACTGTTAGTATTGTTCACTATTGTATGAAGTTAGTTACAAGCAGTATTCTAAATTCGTACACAAATGTCCAGTTATTTTTCATAATGCCATGACCATACGTTCACTTTTATCGCCTCAAGAGAAATTTAATAAAAGTGCATGAGTTGTTTAATATTTGGTGATAAAGTATTTATACAACACGTTTTTAAGAATAAAGACCGAATATTTCAAATATATTATATTTTCATATTAATTTGTTGCTCATTGTTTCATCACTAAGCATCTTTTTATTACAAAAAATGAAAACAGTGATTCAGCACTAACTGCCGATATTCAATAAATTCATAAAAAAGCATCTTTGGATGTGCTTCTCTTTCACAAAATTCGTCGATATAAAATTAACTAAAAGAGAAAAAAATCTTCTTATTTAGCATTGTCCTTAGATGATTAGTATTTCGCAAATTATCTTCACGATTTATTTCCAAATTTTAAATAACAAATATCTGCATTTATGAAAAGTCTTGTGAAACAATAGTCTAGAGTTGAGAATGCCCTGTTAGGTGGTGAAACTCGTAGAGTTGCTTTAAATAAAATGTGAAAGTATTTTTTTTTAAATATAAAAAAAATACAATTAAAATTAATTAAATCGCATATATGTGATTATTATATGAGTAACACAACAAAAAACAAGTGTGAGTAGGTTGAAATCTCAGCTTCCGGGTAAGTAAAAAGGCTACCGATTGACCTGGTTTCGTTCACTTTCGGCACATTATTCACCGCCATACGACCATGCTATACAACAGGTACATTATGTACTGATAGAACAGATAAAACAGGAGATTGAGCGTCTCTCTCTGCATGTTTTATTAGTGCTCCAGACGAGCGATGTGTCTCGTGTCGCTCAAGTGCGATGGAACCTTTCATCGAGCTGATCGAGAAGACTGATATACCAACACCAGCCATGAAGAACCTTTTTTTTAAGGAAATCAAGTTATTAGCACAATGTTTTCGAGGCCTGGACTATTTATTTCTGAGGGGTGGCTCACCCCGACCATTCAGGTCAACCAAGCGAAAGAAAGATGTGTTGTTAGAAATGAAAAGGGTATGTGTAGGAATCAGGTGGAAGATGGGAGAACACTGCTTGGATGGGACGTGGGACGATTGGCAGCGATCCGTTCAGGCACTTCGAGATCATCAAGCTCGTGACTCACTAGTAGATTAAGACCCCTAAGTAAGCCTCTTGTAGAATGACGAGGCGAGAGAGCGGATAAGACAGCCTTGCATACAACAGTTCACCAAAAGACGAAATTAGATAGAGATTTATTGCAGTGGCTTGTGATATGTCTATATGTTCTAAGTGAGAGAAATGATAAAAATATTTTTTATTTACTAAATTGCATGAAACAGTGCACAGCCGATTCAGACCAGCGGGCTTTATAATACTGAATGCGGCATGCAAGTAACCCAGCAACTAACGAGAGATAGTCCAAGAAGTAGTCTTGTCTAGAAGGTAGTCCTCTGTGGTTAATTTAGTTTCAGTTTCGTGACAGTAACAACATGGATTTTTCTGCTGGAAAATTAAGTAGGTCGCATGCAAGAGTGCACAATCATTTGATACCAGTGGGCTTTATGATACTGAAAGCTGAGTGAAAGTAAAAGTAGCCTGCAACTGACGAGAGGCAGTCCTAGCAATATTTTTGGCAATCGTCCTTTCTGTTTTGCGACACCAACAGCCTGGATCTTGCTGCTGGAAAGGTATAAGAGAGCTAAAAATGAAGGTTTAGTGTTATTTTGACGAAATAATGGTTGAAAAATATTCAATTACAGTAAGAATTCCTGCCCTTGAGCCTTTTGAGAACCATAGTATGGAATAGATTCATAAAATCCCAAATGATCTTTGAATGCAGAGGTATCTTGGGACTATGCATGCACAATGGCAACTGAAAGAATTGAGTGGCAGAAATTTGTAGTGACAAAATAATCCTGATATACGAGTAGAACAGATATTGAAGACATTCCAAATATTCATCAAACTTGTTTTCAAAATCTATAATAGAATGTATTGACTTTGAAAAGATGTCAAAATTCGTAGCCACATAGATAAATTAACACATATCAACAAACAAATCCAAAAGTCACGAATAACAAAATATTGTTTCAATAATTAAATACACACATACAATTCTACATAAAATTCCACGCATCCATTTAATTTAGAAAAGATATTAGCAGACGTGGGATTCGAACCTTAAACGTTGCACCTTGACTCCGTCCTATACACCGCGTTGTCCACACGACCATTCTCAGCCTGGACAGATACGCGAAAGAAGAAAAAGTCCAAATATTATTTGTTAAAAGTCGATGGTTTGGTGGCCACTGCAATGGAGGTTCTTCAGACATGTCCACGATATGGGACAGAATTAAATTACTCGATTAGATCAATGCTTAAATTACCCATTTACGTACATCATTTCAATCTGCGCGTGACTATCTAAGCTGTGATTTATTTACGAACTCCTACACGGTGACCACATTTCAATAAAAATAAAAATATTTTATTTATCAAATATTAAGTACTTTTTAAAGTACTCCTTGATAAAATCCACAGAAAATGATAAGGAAAATACTATTATATAGACAATGAAAATGAAATTAACATCATTTTCAATTACGCTCCTTTAAATGAATCACATGTTAGCCCTCATGGTCCTTGCATCGTCCCATATCATGTCTACGTTCCGAAATTATTATAAATATAATATATGATTTGTCTTAATATTCTCCTCTCTTTAAAATGTTGCTATTCAGTCGCGTGATGGTAGGATGTGGAGCAGATTAATAACACACAGACTTTTTCTGAAGCACATTGACATATATTTACGATAAGCTTTACAAACTTCCGGCCCAGGTGGAATAACATGCCGGGCTGGCCATAATGCGCCTTTCTGACAGTCGACACGCAACTAACACCTCGCGCTCTTCGGCGCTGAGGCTTTTGCCCAGCGCCCAAGTGGCGATATATATAACTAACGTCACACCCGTGACCAAAATGCCAATATGGCGACACATACATGTACGACATTCGAACAGAAATAAGAGACGAAAGATTGTATATCGAGGTTTTTGGTACCAGTCAGCAAGGGCTATATCATGCTGATGTCAGTGTATAGTTTCTGAGTAAACGTTTGTTGAGTTAGCTTGAAGAAAATAAAGATTTACCTTATGCTCTCCTACGAAATTTTAAGTCCCTTTTAAGAAGATCAGGCCATTAACTCGTCGCTCCCGAGGCATGGACTATTTTGTCTGAATAGTTAGATTAACTCCAACGACACGCGGAATCAACGGCGTTAATATATCCAAGTATGGTTTCGCGTCCAATTTTGCTTAATTTTCTATGAACATGAATTTCTCTATGAACATGAATCGCGCTTATAATCTGCTATTGCCATTGGTATGGTGTATGGTTTTTCATTCAATATTATGATATTTTTTAGAGATATATTTTATAATGATTTTTCAGTGCATTCATTGATAAACATGAAGTTTTTCCAATATAATATTTTACATACACGCGTTGACTCTGACGTAAGTATTTTACTAAAGTTTTCTTCTTTACTAATTACCTTTATTACAACTTGGCCCAAGTCTCACTGAAGCAATGAGGGTAACCCTGTTCCACAATTTACATAAAACAGGGTCACTTCATTGTGGACTTGTGTGACGTTATAATCACTTAGACCCTTTTCAGCAGTGGATTTCGGCGAAGTGGATATTTCAAGCCATCCACATTAATCATTACTTCAGTGGTATAATTTTGCGTATTTTTTTAGATCTACAATATCACTTTAAATTATGCTAAGCCCATTCGATTATTTTTCCTGAAAAAAATATTTTATTTCAAAATCTTTGTATATCATGCATTTCAAAGAATTTCACATTTGTAGATTGTATATGTATACAAAATTTGCAATTCAAACCGCGCTGTTGTATAATTGTATAATTTAGTATTTCTTAAATTTTATTTATCAAAAAAAAACGATGACTTTCTTTTTCGTAGTGTCAATCCGGTGGATTGGTTTGCAGCAATAAAATCTTGCATCTCGATCTCCACTCTTCTCGATCCTCTGCAATCCTCTTTAACTCAGCTACAACTCATGTCCTCGAACACTTGCTGCAAATACTCCAGTCTAGGGCACCCTCTGTAGTTTCTCCCCTCATCCCTTCCACAATGTCGTGAAAAAGAACATCGTGGCGCATGGTGTGACCGATTCATCGCATTTATGAGATGGTTTTTACTAGGTAGATAGACATCTTCCTTGATTATGCTGAGAACCTCATTGTTCGTGACGTGGTCTCTCCAGGAAATTCAGAGAATTCTTCTGTAACATCTCAAAAGCCTCTAGTCTTTTTTTATCACTATCAGATAAGCACCATGTCTCACAGCCGTACATCAAAATAATCCAAACAAATGTCGATGACCTAAAATATATTTATTTTCTGACAAAAGTTTAATGCATTGCCTTTCAAATATCGCGATATTGTCGAAAGTGAAACTGCCGTTAATGTAAAATATATTCCTTAACTAAACAGTAAGCGTCCCGTAATGCTTCTCGCTTTTCCGTTTATATGCCACTAATCTACTCGCACTCGCACTGCAACTAATATTTAGTGTACGGTTTACACTCCAAAGACTTTATTCAAACTAAATTAATACTTGGCGAATTAGCAGCGGGGGACTGGCCCGTGTACTCGACTAACTACTGCACTAGTCCAACAGCGCAAAAGAGGTAAGTATTTCAGCAAATGTTCATACTAAAATAATTACGTTATGTGCAGTGGCACATCTCTTGCAAGTAGTATGGGGTTAGTTGAATAAACGTAAATATTACCATCTAAATTTGATTTGTTTTACTGAAATTTAAGGATACATATTTGTCAAAATCAATTCGCTTAAGATGTAAGCTTCACGATGTATGCTGCATACATTATGCCTGTCATGTTATAATGAATTCCTTTAGCAAATTGAAATGAAAATGAATATATACAATAAATAATATATTGTGTGTCCAATATTAGAAAATTCTGATATCAAACATCTATTTTACTTTTAACAATTACGATGTTGATAGATATTGAGAGGAAGGTAAGTCATTAATATGATGTTCTCGAGATACATCAATCTTTTATAATTGATCTTTACCTGGAGAGTGCGGTTGCTAAAATTCCATCACACAAATCTATCGAGCCGCCATTATTTTAACCATGCCCCAAGTCATGTATTCTGCATCCGGAGCTCCACCTAGTAATGATTGAGGTTTTTCTATTATATTTTTCTACACACACATACAAGAGAAAACTGGTGGAAAGTGATAGTGATGCAGATTTTTCATTTGTAGATTCTAAGAAATATGTATTTTTAGAGCTTTGTAATATATAACAAAAAAAAAAAACTCTTCACGGATCTAATCCACAACTTTCGGTTTGGTAAGCAAACACCTTCACCACTACTCCATACCTGCTGTATTCATTTCCCTTAACAGCCTTAAGAATAGAATAATTCTACTTTTTTTCCCTTCCATGTCCGTACCCTAGTTAGAGCAAATTTTGGTCACAATTTCTTGCCATAAACTGGCAGCTACTGTGGTATTTGCCTCTTCCTGTGTAAGCTTTGCATCTTGAATATCCACAAATTATATGGATTTTTTTTAATTTTTATTATAATATTATTTTATTATTTCAATATTCTAATCTACTTTTATAGATCATTTACTATATTATAATATTATTAATAATTAAATATACATATACTATACATAGGGACCTTGGAACCAACTATGCCCAGTATACCGCTCAGCCGACTGGGCTATTACTGTGCCTGGACCGACTCACGTTGAAACTAGTATTCATGTCATTATTAGCATCGTATATTTTTTATTTTTTATTATTCAATCAGTCTTCATTTTAATTCATATTAAGCTTGTGAATAAATGAAGACTGATTGAATAATAAAAAATAAAAATATACATACTTTGAAAATATACTATAGCGACATCTATCATACGATGATAACACTGACATAAATACTAGTTTCAACGTGAGTCGGTCCGGCATAGCAATAGCCCAGTCGGCTGAGCGGTATGAATACCCAACGTTATTTTTGTGTTTGATTGACGCGTTGAAAAGAATTTTAACCACAAATTACTTTAGTCAGATGTATAACCTTCTTAACTCTCACATATTCAAATCACTATATTCTCTTTATAAACGATTATATAACGCATTATTTTGTGTCTCATATTTGATATCGATCGGCTGGATGAAGGATGCAGAATCAGGTTTACAATACAAAGAACTTGTTTTTGTTTCACTGTACGCATTTATTTGTCAAAAACGTCGCCCGTTAAAGCGAACACCCTTAGGCGCGCGCGCTATAACGGTCGCGAGTCAAACTTCAACTGTCATCTGCCGGCGCACTGACATCTAGGCGCTGCCAATCGTTGCTCAGAAAAAGCGAATTCAAGATGACAGTGGTACCAACAGGATATAGGCCAACCATCATAATAAATGATTTGGCGTATGCAAACACCGCTTAACATAACACGATTAAAACTAACATAAGATGTGCATGTCAGACGAGTAAACAAACATAACAGACAAAAGATAATTTTTCGACTCTTTACTGCATCAGCCTTAAAGGACCTTTATCAAGCTGATATCAAAACATATCCTGAAAAAAAAAACGATAAACGTTTATTTGCAAATGTCTCTTTTCATTTTAACTTTGATTGAATTGATATGTGGTTTAAATTCTCGAGTGGTTAGCGCTGTGTAAAGAAATGAGCCCCGTTTATCGAAGGTTCGTGATTCGAATCCCTGCGTCCACCGTTTTTAAATTTCTGCGATTCATTGATGAAGGAAATGTTATGTAATATCGTGTTAACTGTTAATTTGTATGTC
This sequence comes from Glossosoma conforme, assembly GCA_022606575.1. Taxonomy (NCBI): domain Eukaryota; kingdom Metazoa; phylum Arthropoda; class Insecta; order Trichoptera; family Glossosomatidae; genus Glossosoma; species Glossosoma conforme. The sequence continues at coordinate 176,788 of JAGTXR010000058.1, read as the reverse complement.
AATCAAATTAAGCTTTAAGTTGAATAACACGATTTAAGCTGTTGTGTTTTGGTCTTCATAATATTTTATGTATTTCGTTGCTTTATTGTACACCATAAATATAAATGAAACTTAGTTATGACCCCACTGTACCTTTTTCCTCTTTGCCTCCAGTCATCGAGTTTAAGAATTCCTTCTGTACGCTGAAAGAGAGAGGAATAGAGACTTGCTGAAGAAAGCTCGGTAGTATAATAATTGCTCGGTGTACGGAGCACTTCCGGAGAATTTGCATGGAAAATGATGTGCCCACATATCAGCCAATTCTTGCTTTGAACTCAAAGAGTAGCTAGCTCATACCCCAGAGTCAGCAATTACGACTTTGTGGTTTCAATGAGAGACGGAGTAATCATAGTGCACGTGAATTGGATTATTCATATTTCGAAATTCAGAACGCCATTGTGTCGGCATTTGGAATTTTGAATACAAGACAGAAAAACATATTTTTATGAAGCGAATAGAAAATAGTAAAATCCTTTCTGCTATCAATTTTTCAATACAAAATTTACAAACTAAAATTCCGATTTTAATATATTTTTAACTATCATATATATTAATTCAGAGAAGTTAATTGGTTGTTAGGACTCGTTTATTCCTCGGTTGATTGGTGTGACAGGTAAGCGCAGTTCCTGATATTGACCATGGCGTTGTTTGGTTTGCCTTTACCAATATTTTAAGAATAGTAACTCGCTTGGTGAAAACCCTCCCTGTCCCGTCTTGTTTTTGGAGGCCCAGATGGGGACCCGGTACTAGCCGCAAGCAAAAAGCTACTTCTTAGAGAGTGGCTGAAGGCCTTCCCGTGATTCCAGATGCATCAGTTAGATGTCAAATAGACCTAAGTCCAAGGCTGTGAAGTTATTTTACTACAGCGAGTCTCGAATTGTCTTCTTTGGTAACACGTTGCTAACCACGGAATACGTGGGAATGGATAAGAAAATGGTAAGGTTGGGAAATGGATTCTGTAGAACGGCAGACATCAGTTAGGATTCATTACTTACGTCTGCACTATTGCAGAAGGACACGCAGGAGCACGTCAATCTAAGGTGTTTAACTGGACTTTACCCGCTTCACAACCGCATCAAACAGGAGGACAGTTAAGTCTCCTTGATGACGCGTTCATTCCGATTATGATCAGTTAGCAACTGATAAGTCCAGTGGGAGTCCCTTCTGAACAATTGTGGCCACTGCACAGAAGTTCTAAAAGAAAAAACCCGTGAAAGAGATTAGATTCGCATTCATGTGTTAAACTGTCAATTCTTTAGGGATTGTCAGTTAATTGCATATTAAAATTTTTGAATTAAATTTGTAATACGCAAATAAATTGTTTTGTGAGCGCTATTCATAATGTATCATAAAAAAGATGAAGCTCGTTTGTCGTTTAATTAAATTAAACATTTCAACTAATATCATCACGAATTGCAGTCATTCAGTTCTGTAAGCTGCCACTGTCCATGTCTCTTCCAAAACATATCCATGACGTGAGCGCGACGAATGAAGTGGTTATTGTAGTATCCAAGATATATTTTGAGTGATTCGTAAATCGAATCTTTTAAGGTAATCGGATGTCACATACTCAATTCTTGAGGTTTGGACCATTTGAGGTCCTAAGAGGTGGCTCACTCTAAGATTTTAACTAACGGCTCACAAAATCAAGTTTATTTCACGAGCTAATAGAACTCATACGGAAACATCTAGAAAACATAATTATTATGAATGAAAGATTTTTCTGGGGCAAATTAAAAACAATTTATTTGAGCATGAGTATGAGAAAAAAAATAGTATAGTTTTGAATACTTCAACAGTATTTTTTTTTGATATGTTAAGGACCATTTTCCGTTCAGCGTTTGCTTTAAAATCCAAAAGTAATGGGTTCGATCCCCGACGAGTATTATATACATAAAAAATGTTTTTTAATCGATTTCTGTGCACTAAGACACTCCAGTTGGTGTGAATTTGATTCCTCACCCGTAAAATGCCAGTCATAGTCTATTAATTAAAATTGTTTGTAGACGAAAGTCGTCCCGTAAAGACCACACAATAATAATAAATTCCTGTAAGTGATAAGGATAATGCGTGAATCTCGGACTCTGGTCTATGACGTTGGCGGATCAACGCTCCACATGCAGCGCTTAGCCATATGCACCATATTAAGCGTCATAGAATTCCACAGATGAGACTTTAGAATAACTATCTGTCGGTATTCTTCAGTATGTGTTTACATAAATAAAACTGTTATTAAATTTGAGTAATTTAAAGTAAAAATTTCTAAAATTATAATTCTAGAATTTTTTAATTTTTAAATTTCACTTGATGTATACATCAAGTGAAATTTCAACTGGTTAGGTTATCGTTGAGCGTCTTGTCAGATAGCATTAAAAAATATGTATTAAAAAGTGAAGTTTAATAAAAACTTTTTTATTAGTTTCTGTACAATTTAATAGCATTGCTCTCATCTTAATTTCAACTTGATACAAATTTTAATGTGAAAAGTATGATACAAAGGCATAATAAAATAGTCGTAATACAATCACTCAAAAATCATACCAAGCCAGCTTAAAATAATCCATTACAAAAACATTTATAAGACATAGCCATTGAACTAATTAGATATGTCTGCTCTGAAGCCTTATAGAGCTTATCTTTTACTTGTTTTTTCTTTAACACATCTTTGCTAACCACTTGCGCAGACTTATCTTTAGCACTCAGCTACTGTGCAGGATGACGAAAGGTTAAAGCACTATACTGCCATGCAACCGGTCAAGGGTTTGAGCACCAATTGCATGTTTTATACTTTTTTAATTTATAACTTTAATCTAGAACATGGGTATCTGTATTGAATGTAAATATGTCAATATTTTAACTATAAAATGATATAATATAATTTTAAGTTAACTAGGTCAAAGGTTTGATAATCAGTTGATTTGATATAATTAGAATATTTAATAAAATCATTTTTCAGGTAAATCCTTCCACAAAGCGATTTTTTTAAAGTCTTCTGTGAATCAATCATTGATTTATTTATTTATGTACAGAATCGAAATTCCATTTTTTTTTACAAATATTTAGGAACATAGAGTAATAATTGATGATTTAATTAAATGTTTGTTTCTCCTTGTGACATGTTCATATACAAAATACTATGCCCTTTACTTTAGGAAAGACTGCTTTACGTCACCGGGTTCGTTATTAGCACACCTGGTAGCAGAATGAGAAGCAGATGAACAAGACAAAGATTTCTTAAGAAGCACATATATTCTCGATAAACTTGACAAATTTTCAGCCCAGGCAAACATTACATGCCTTCAGGCACCAGTCCGATCACAGCCCGACACTCGTCGCGGTCGGGGGACAACTGAACTGGCCACTGAGCGCCCGTGATTGGTGACACCAAGCGCCGCAAGTGGCAATTTACAGAATCAAAGGCGCACTAATGACATACAGCCATGTACATTACTAATATCACACCCGTGACCGGACTTGAAAACCAATATGTTGACACATACATGTCCGACGATTGAACAAAAGGAGACGAAAGATCGCATATCGAGGTTTTCAGCACCAGCCTGTAAGAGATATATCAAGATGATATCAATACTCATACATACTGATATCAGCTTGCTATATTTTTTTAGGCTGATACCGTAATGCCTCGAAAAACGATCTTTCGTCTCTTATTTTTGTTCGCTCGCTTGACATGCACACCAATAATGTTAGTCTTATTTATATAATATTACACGGCGTTTGAATACGCAATTTTATTTGTTATGACATATTAAAGATATTGCTACATTTAATTTTGGTGCAACTGTCATCTTTAATTTTCTTTTTTGACATAATTGCCTTGGCGGCGCTGGATTTCACAGTGTTTCCGACTTGTCGGTTATCTTTTCGCCACAAAAACAAGTTCTGTGTTTTTTTAATCTACTCCTGTATCCTTCCTCCACGCGGCCACGTCATGAACCCGTAACTTGTTGGTTATGATAAAAGAGAGCTACAAAGTGATCTTTTATTTTTGTTTTTTGGCACGCGCCTACATAAAATAAACACTTTAATATATGTGTGAACCGGCCAAGTATAAAAACATCACAAAGCCTGCCCCACTATCATAGCGCTACATCTCCCTTTACCTCTCAACTTGTCAAGTGCTCACTATCGCAAAATCTACTTAAACATTACTCGCAAAAAAGAGATAAGAGGCATAGGCGTACTCAACAACACTACAATACATTGATATATTTTCCTTTCTCGCTTATATCATCGGTCACAAGCAAACGAAATTGCACGATCTTTTTTTTATGTAAGTACACACAGGAGAATATTGATAGATGGTGACAGTAATTCCGAAGTCTCAAGTGTGGAAATCTATGACGCTAACCATGGTGTATATGGCTTAATGCTGCATGTGGAGTGTTGATCCGCCAAAGTCATAGACTACAGCCCAAGATTCAAGCATTATGCTTAATTATAACAGGAATTTACTATGAATGGGTGGTCTTCACGGGACGACTTTCGTCTTCCACCAATTTTAATTAATAAAAGCTATGACTGGCATTTTATGAGTGATGGATCAAATTCACACCAATTGGAGGTATTTTAGAACTCATAAATAGATTAAACCATCGGTAGTGAGCATATTCGGGGTCCATTTCGGGTGGCCTCCATATCTGAAAAGATAAGGAATATTAGTAAATGAATTGCCACAATTAACATTATGTAATAAATAGCAGTAACCGTCAGTTCACCTGGAATGGTAGAAAAAAAAGAGAAATCAACAGTCGTATTCATCAAGCAAGGCTATCTTTCAATAAAAAAGCAAAAAATCTTGAGTCAAATAATATTAATTTAATGCTCCGCAAGCATCTTGCCAAAACATAAGTTTGGAGCATCTTGATGTACGGCTGTGAGACATGGTGCTTATCTGAATGTGATAAAAAAAGACAAGAGGCCTTTGGGATGTGGTCATACAGAAGAATTCTCGGAATTTCCTGGAGAGACCACGTCACGAACAATGAGGTTCTCAGGCTAATCAAGGAAGATAGGCACCTAATAAGAACCATCTCAGAGAGGCAAGCCCAATGGATCGATCACATCATGCGCCACGATAGTCTTCTTCACGACATTGTGGAGGGAATGGTCGACGGTAGAAACTGTAGAGGGCCCCCTAGACGGAAGTATTTGCAGCAAATGATTGAGGGCATGAGTTGTAGCTCTTATTCTGAGCTGAAGAGGGTTGCGGAGGATCGAGAAGAGTAGAGATCGAGATGCAAGATTCTGTTCCTGCAAACCAATCCACCGGATTGATATTTGACATCAATAGAAAAATAGTTAAACCTTAAAATATAAATAAATTAATTAGACATCCCACGTTAATCAAAGGTGACTGCATATTATCTGGATCGTCATAGGGACGCTCGGTGGAGGGATGAAAAGCAGGTCACAATGCATAGAACTTGTCGAGAAGCACATTGACGTTTATTTTAAATAAAATACTCTCACACTCCGGTAATCAGCCCGAGACCAAAAAATAAATTAAGTGTCCCTGACGGTGCCCGGGTAGAAAGTTATTCGGATCGCGCGTTAACAGTAGCAGCGCCCGGAGACCACATGTCGATCATTTCATGATTGCTGTAACATACCTGCAAGCGCAATGTTTTATGTTACTTAAATCAAAAACTAAGACTTACATTTTTATATATGCGTGTCAGACGGGCGAAGAAAAAGAGACAAAAGATCGGATATCGAGGATTTCCCATAAATGCTATATCGAGTTTATACCAATTTATATTCCTTTGAATCTGTCATCATCATCATCAGTCTGTGTCCGTCCACTGATGAACGTAGGCCTCCCGCATGAGTCTCCATCCTCTTCGATCCTCTGCCTTCCGCATCCAGGTCACTCCCGCTATTCTTCTTAAATCGTCAGTCCATCTTGTAGGGGGTCGGCCAATGCTTCGTTTGCCAGTGCTTGGGCCCCATTCCAATACTTTTCTTCCCCATCGACCGTCGTCTCTTCGACAGATATGTCCTGCCCATTGCCATTCTTTTTTAAATCCATTTTAACGAATTTAATGCAAATACAATTAATCTTATAAAACGAATAAATGTTTAATAAGAAGTATGATTGTGTTTAATAGTAAAGAATTGAACAAATAAAACTCTAAAAAATGTTCTCTATGGGTATTGAGAGTCTTCCCCAATCTGCATTTTCTAACGCCAATGCTGAAACCTTTCAGAGAAGAAATATATCCCTTTGTCCTCAGTTCTATTCTTTTAGCAGCGAACTACGGCGGATTTTCCTGTTTTACTCTCCTTTGAGAAGAACCCGATAGAAAAAGGAGCAATTCCTGTTTACTACCAAAATACAAGTTAATACTACAGACTGCCACGCAAAGTTTTCTGAATTCAAATCCCAGCGAAGCTCAAAGATCATAAATATATTCATGCTTAACTGAGTGGATGGGTTTAATGTAAACGCACCGGAATTTTTATTTTAAGCAAACAAAAATAACGTAATACACACTCGTACATGGCAATAAGTTTCACAAATGCTGCCCATCCCAATTATATACGCATGTTGATTTCTTGTAAAGCGAAATTCTAAGTCTAAATTAGCAACGGTTGTTCTCTTCCAAAAGCAAGCTCCATCAACATTCTTGGATTATCAATCAAGTATAAAGCCGGTCTCGCTTCCAAAAAACTAGATGTGCTATATAGATCACGTCGGTATTTCAACGATAAACAACTTCTTCTTCTATATAAAAGACAAACTCGACCTATCCATGAATACGGCAGTCACCTTTGGATTGGAGCCCCAAAATACCTTCTAAACTTAATTGATTCAGTTTAAAGAAGAGCATTTCATTTGATAAACAATCCACTGTTACGTCTAACCTGCAATCAATGGAACACAGGCGCCAGATTGGTTCTTTAGTCTTTTCTACAGTTATAACCAAGGTCGCTGCTCTTCGGAACTTAAAGAACTAATTCCTCCTGCACCCACCCACAACCGACAAACTCGTCTTACACTTGCCGAACATCCATTCACGGTTAATGCGTGTCGAACAAGATCTGACAGCTTCCAAAGTTCCTTTCTAAATGCCACCGGTAAGCTATGGAATGATCTTCCAGCGTCTGTGTTTCCTCCTTCCTACAATCTGGATATCTTCAAGAAACAGATAAATATACACTTGCAATCTCCCCAACCCACACACAAACACGAACACAACACTCGTATCCGGCATGCAGCGTCCAGCCTCCCTGGCTGAGCGTCATAGAGTGCACTGGTCTTGACCGGGTGTGCTCTCCTGCATGCGATACTACGTTCATTTTTTGCCTTTTTGAAATAATGTCGCATTTTATATTCCATGAATTGTTTTTTTTTAGTTATGTTCATCTAACGGTCTGTTCCTGAACGTATTGATATTAAAAAAAATGTAATCCTTTTCCGTATGCAATTTCTTCTCATTACTTTTTCTTTATTCAAATAAGAGGAAATTTAATGCTCTGTTTATTGAAATGTAGTGAGCCGTGATATAGCGCCGTAATAATATTAGCAGATATGAATAATTCAATACAAACGAAGTAAAATAAATATTTAATATATCATACAATCATCTGATTTATATAATTTTATAATTAATTAGTATTATTATCAATGTTATTAATAAGTATTGAAGTCTATAGCAAGTTCCATCTTGTATGAAATATCATTTACCATTTCAGTATACGAATATAAGTAGTGAACATGAGATTTAAATCGCAAGCAATTTATTCTGTATTGCTTATTACGCTCTACGACTACCATTTAACCAATTTTATCATTTTAAATCGGTATTAGACATTAATATTTGTAACCTGTTTCATATATATTATAACAGATACTTTTTTAATGAAGTTACGACTATTATCGGATATTTCTTGGTGATACAACATAATTTTGATTTTCATTATCAATTATCTGAGGGCAAGGAAGTATAAAGTTTTCATGAATCAAAAAAGCTATTATTAGCCGCCAAGGATATATCAACAAATACAAACCAATTTCACGTTACTGAAACCCAATTCAGCTAGTTTTTTTTTTGGAAAGCAACTGTTTGTCATTCTATACATTTTGTAGGTGAAAAATATCATATTGTGCAAAAGTAATTTTACAAGTATTTACTCTCAATTTTGAAAATTGTAAAGGTTTTCTTTTTACTTTAAGAGTTGTTATTACGATTTTTTAAATTTAAAAGGTTTTTTTTTTAATATGTAAGCAACTTCAATATTTAGTCAATCAGTTATTTTTATCTGAATATACGTAATCTGAATGAAATATTTTATTTTTATTTTTTTATTTTATTTTATTTTATTAACGGCCTAGGCCAATACATACGGTTTTAAAATAGAAAATACAATAAATGAAATGGTAAAACAGAACAATATAAAAGCTAAGACAATACATTTAGACAAAACATGAACATGAGAAAAAAAACAGATCTAGTACATTAGTAGAGGGATCTGCGAAATGCTGGAAGGTCCACCCCGAAAAAGTCCAAGTCACTAGAGGAGTTAACCAGTCTACACATTCTTAACATAGGAGAATATAATCCGTAGTTGGTTTTGGATGTGCTTACATGTAGCAGGTCACTGCCTCTAGTGCACCGGGAGGGAACATTGAACGTAATTTCCTGCAATAATGTCGAGTCATCGATTATGGAGTTCGTAATTTTAAAAATAAACAGCAAGTCAGTCACTGTTCTACGTCTCTCCAGAACAGTAAAGGACCTTGATGGAGCTCAGGTTTTTTAAATCCTTAGTGATTCTATTGATAAAACCTAGAAGTTTAAGGAGACTTGTTCACAATACTATCAATATGATATATTACGGTAAAACAATTTTACAATTTTATTTTAATAAATTGTTTTGTATGTCTTAATTAGTTAATTTATTAATACGGATATAAGGCGAAATACTCTTTACCTTTGTATTTGTATCTACTTATATATATTATTTATATCTACTTATATGTGAGATATATTGTTGTTTGGCAACTAGTTCACCGGTGTTTCAAAGTTACACCGTTTTACAGGCGTGCATTCCCTACACCGGCACTCTTAACCGGAAGTGAAACTGCCTGAGAGTGGACGCCTCCACGGGGTGACTATGATCACATTTAAGCGCAGGCACTTCTCTACAGGAAGTGGGCGCCATTACGGCACAAAAGGTTAGTCTTCCGTTGTAATTATCGAGTTTTAAATGGCGGCTTCCGGTTAATTTATTAACAGCCCTTAATCGACGGAGAAACAATTCAGCGCAGGTGTGTTCCATTCGCCGTGAAACAAAACAAAATTTAAATGAGATTAATTTAATAATCGATTGAATCATAATTCTCTGTCTTATCCGTAACAATTCATTGCGTTTATAAGAAACTTGATGATAAAACATTTTTCTTCCCATTCTCTACAATTGAAGACAATTGTTTTTGTGTTGCGGTACGTTACCAGCCGTATAAAAAAATATATTTATTTTTTTCTTCTTTGCGATTGCCTCCCGATGACGATGCCGGTGACATGAAGTCATCTTTGATTAACAAGGGATATCAGTTTAAATAAAAAAAAAAAATTAAGATTAATTTGTGTTATTACATACAAATTAATTAAATTTCACCTTATCTAGGAATGCAGTGTTCCCAGAATGCTCACCTACATATGACCGTGTACCATGCAGAAGTGTTTATCTGATATGCACACATGGTTGCCTCATTAACAAGTGTAGGAGTTGAGATGTTCCTTCATCCATGAGTGGATAACGCCACTCTGCGACTTGACTGTGAGATAATACACTTATCTCGCTTAACAGCAGTTTATTTTCATTACAAACAATTATATAAGCATTAAGTGTCATACATATAACTAGAAACATGAAATAAATAATAAAATAATCAATTGAAAAGTTCTGCTTTGTTTATAAATTTCAACTAATTCTCAATCGTTAAGAAACAGATGGCTAGAATGTCAAGTTCCTTTCAAAGCCTATTAGTTAAAAATTGCAGTAGACGAAAGTCGTCCCGTGAAGACCACTCACTCATAGTAAATTCCTATAATAATAAGTATGATGCATAAATCTCGGGCTGTGACGTTGGCGGATCAACACTCCACATGCAGCGCTTAGCTATATGCACTATGATAAGCGTCATAGAGTTTCACAGATGGGACTTCAGAATTACCTATTTTATTATTCAGAATCACCATCTGTCGGTATTCTCCTGTATGTTTTTACATAAAAATAATAATAATATATCAAATTAATACTTTTTATTCGCTAAAGAAAAATACATTTTTAAGACAAAAACCGGAGTCATATTTAATTGAGAAATTAAAAGATAATTTTTAATGTTTTTATTTAAATTTGTGTAACGGGCGAGATTATTCAAAAAAGTTTTTGTTCTAAATTACATTTATTTTTTAACCAGCCTCTCTAATGAAGTGTTTTTCTCCCGAGCTGACATTATAATGTAAGGCGAAAAAAAAAACGAAACGAGACGAAAAAAAATCAAGTTTTAATCCATTCAAAATTTCAAATTGGTACACAAAGTTCAAAACAAGGTGATTAAAAATATCCCTTGAGATTTCAAAAGAAATGACAAAATTTTTAGAAGTTTACGATTTCGGACAAAAATTTCCAGCGAAAAATTCTGCCTAATTATTTTTTGATTATTAATTAAATCTTTGCGAAATGTTTTTAAAGTTATTGACGTTTGTACTGAATGACAAGTTGACAAAAACAAGCTTTTTAATCATGTCACTAACAATAAAAATGGTTATTTTTGTATACTATATTATTTTAAAAGCTTTGATAATTATTTACTATAAAAGTATATATAAGTCCAATCGTTAATTTAAAAATAATAAGTATTTTTTTAAGAATAAATGTGCTAGCACACACACAAAAATATTAAAGCAAAACGTATAAAACAAAAATATAACGGGTAAAGCTCAGTGGTTACAGCGTCGTGGGTTCACAAACCCCAAAGGAGATTAAAAATTATATATTTCCTTTTTTTAATCGATTTCTGATTTCTAAAACATCTCCGGTTGGTGTGAATTAATACCTTATCCGTAAATTGACGATAGCTTGACGTCACCTAATTCTATGAATGCTTTAACATCTTAAGTTATAACAGCTGAACTGTTTCTCTTATGGCTTTATTTCTAATTATCTTTGATGTAGCTTATCCTCTTAAAGAAAATAAAAATAACAGCAAAAAAATACCAAAATACCAAAATAAAAAACACTTAAAATATAAAAAAATAAGAGTTGGACTGCAGAGACAATCTATCTCTGACTCTATCTCTGTTTATAACTCTGTAATTTTCCTTACTATTATAAATTTAAAGGTGTATTTACAATGTCTATTTTTCAATATAATATATATTTATACTTTTTATATGATGTTTGGGTATCAAAAGATAATCACAAGGCTCAAATCAAGAAGAAGTTTCATACAGTCGACAATGGAACTGGTGATACCTGAGGCCACCCTGCGGCTGAACATGTGAAGAAGCGCAACTGAGGGGAATACTTGGATCGCCCCGAAAGAGGACCTAGCCCCTGGACACGACGAGGGGTGGAATATTTTGAGGTATTTTAACATACTTTGGACCGGAGTATGCAAGACGAGGACATAAATGAAAACCCAGCAGTTGTACAGCGGATAGACTGAATGTGACGTGGAGCAGACCCTGTCACACCTTTTGGAGTGTGCGCTGTGTTCGAATAGCTGCACCCAGGAAGATCTGATGATGGCCGGCAGTAACGCCATCGACGTCGCCCACTTCTGGACAGACCCTGTTGTTTCCGACACGATAATATATATATTCTCCATTGATGTTTATTTGTCATAAAGTTGTGAATGATGCTTAAATCCAAGTTCTTAAATATTTAAATAACGCTTAAAATTTTAAATATAATATATAAAATTTGTTATAAATATTTTAGACGAAGAAATTTTCTGAGAATGAGATAGTAAAAAAAAATTAAAAGACTTTTTAAAACCATAAAACTAAATGACCATCGTCGACCGATTACCGCACTCACCTGATATAACCCTTCTGATTTTTCATTATTTCCGAAACAGAATTTACACTTCGGGAAAGGGGTGTTGATTTGATTGTCACCATCAATGGATATTTTCAGAAGGACCTAAGAGTTATACTTGAATTATTTAGTTACAAAAAGTGTATTGAAGACTCGGTTAAACTCTGAAGTAATTGTATTAATTCTTTACTTAAGGAACTAGATTTTTCTTTGATTTTTTTTAGATCTATGTATGTTAGTTATTCTTTAACAATGTATAATACTCAGTTACTAAAAGAAAGTACGAAGCATTTATAATGAAAAAATTATTTAATAAATAAATAATATTTAAATGAGCCTCAATACCATAACAATATATTCCCAAATTATTTATTCCACGTGAGGTTGCTAATGGGATATAAAGCCAAAAACATAAAATACACTCCGCCAAAATATTAGAACACATTTATTTTAAGGAGTGCACATAAATAAAAAAACTTTCTTATTTATATTACAAGTAATTTTTAACATTATTGGGTATTTTTAGGCCTACAACGTTCCACCCAAAGGATAAATGGCGAATCACCATAAACCAAGAAATCTTACTATTTTATAAAGCCTTAAACATGCGAACAGACTATTTTCATATGAAGTGTATTCTGTTTCACGGTTACAAATTATAATTATGCATTTATTTTAATGAAGAATTTAATTTATTAAAAGTATAACCTTAGATTTCACATTTAATTCTAAGTGAAAGTGTACGTTTTGAATAAAAATTGATTTATGCTAAGCAATTTGTTTTTTTACCAATTTTTTATTTCAGAGACCCCTCCATCAATCGTCATTGTAATTATGAAGATTATTTAATGAATATGATTGCAGGGTCAGAGTTTAAATATTTTTAATTATTATATACGATACAAAATATTAATGTCACCCAGCGTGATATGGAGAGATCCATGCTCAGATCGTCGCTAAAAGATGGAATCCGTAACGAGAATATCCGCAGAACAGCTCAAGTAGTGGGCTCAAGTAGGCTACCAAACAAATAGGCAAACTCATGTGGCAATGGGCAGGACATATCTGACGAAGAGACGACGGTCGATGGGGAAGAAAAGTATTGAAATGTCGCCCAAGAACTTGCAAACGAAGCATTGGCCGACCCCCTGCAAGATAGACTGACGACATAAGAAGAATAACAGGTGTGACCTGGATGCGGAAGGCGGAGGATCGAATAGGACGGAGACTCATGCGGGAGGCTTACGTTCAAAATGGATGGATACAGATTGATGATGATGATACATGCAGAGAATAGTCATGGTCGATTACGCTATGCATTGAACAGAACTGAGGTGCATAGTTCGTGGTTCGAATCCTAGCGTCTACCGTTTATTTCCCCCACAAATTGTTGAGAGAAATTTGATGTAGATTTGTATGTATGTATTTATTTTTATTTTTTTTTTGAATTACAAAATACCTTTATCCATTCCATTTTGGGGCATATCCTGCATGAGTCAACAAAAAATAAAAACAAAAATATAAGTGCTTGACATAATAAATAACAAAGTTCCTTGTTTATATTCGGAATAATTTTTAACGGCTCGGGATATTTCGGGCCCCGAAATTTCTCTCGCCCCCACTTAAATTGCTATCACCATAAACATCAAGCCCCCACGGTTGAAACCTTTCACATAAAAAACGCACCCCCATGACCAAACTTTCCCATTAAAATCTGACAAAACCATAATATTTTTCGGCAATCAATCAATTCGAAAGCGGAGAGAAAAAAATGTACAAAAAAGCGGCCAACTTTATCGAGCTTTTTCTTTTTCAAGTGATTTTCTTTGGCGGTTCGAGTTTTATTTCAGGAATTGCTTCAGTCTTTTCAGTTGGTAGGGTTGTAAATTAATAGAAAAGTTTCGCTGTATTTACTTTAGATGTGGATTTAGTGCACTGCTGAAGACTTGCAATGTTTTCTTTTGGTTTTATGTTGAACATACACAACATACGGCCTTAAAAAGACTTTATCGTTGGTCTGACATTGGTTAAGGTAAACTTATATCCTCGGAATATGAAAAGCTAAGTACCTCGAAAGAAGGCCGGTTTTATGATGTTTTTTCTAAATAACAACGAAAGAGATGATAATATTACTAGGCAATATACACCGTTAGATCCTCCTCTCTTTCAAAAGCTGTTATTCATTCACGTGAGGGCATGATGAAGGAGCCCCAAGTGGCGATTTATGTAACTACTCTAAAATTTCAATATGGAAACATATAAAGGTATTACAAGCGATTTGTAATAAGAGACGAAAGATTGTACATCGAGGTTGACGGTACCAGTCAGCAAGGGCTCTATCATGCTGATCAACTGCAAAAATAAATTGTGGAACAAGTTGTAGAACTACTTCTATCCACAAAATATTCGTATGAAAATAACAAAAAATATATTAGAAAGTCAGTATACACAATAAAAATATATTGGGTAGGTTGTTTACTTTAAACAAAATATTTTTTAATATGCTCTACTTATAGAAATTAGACTACTTTACTAATAGATATGATATAATGTTATATAATTTAACGAACAAACATTAAATCTCTACAGCTTTGCGTGAACCTTCACGGAAAGGAAAAATACTTTAATTAAATAATTATTAATAACATTATTTCACCGGCGGGTATGGCTAAGCAGTGAATGTATTTGCTTAGCAAATTGAGGGTCATAAAGGTAGCCAAAGGGATTTCTTAAAGTAACCAACCATTTATAATTACTTTCCATTTAAATGATTTAAGTGAGCTACCCTCAGCTCCCGACTCTTAAGAAAACAAACTTAAATCTTAGGAAAAGTCCTATAAACGGGTATTAAGTTATTTTCTTTAATTCATATAACGTATATGTATACGGATGTTATTTTTTTAATTCAAGCTCAAAAAAGGCAGTCAATTTTAGTTTAGATATCAATTTAAATGCAGATTTTAATTTTATTTAATAAATATATCAAATGTTATTTATCGTTAGAAATAAAGGCTTAGATTATAGAGTTGTGTTAAACGAAGTGTTTTGTAAGTCTGTAGCTGATGACTCATCGAAAGCGTTTATTTGTCAAAACAACACAAGGTAAACCAAACAAAAAAAAAACTTTTCCACTCTTGCAAAAAAGCATTTCGCCCACTCGGCCGGTAATGAAAAGTTGCCAGGCGTTCGTTACGTCGATCCCCCGACTAACGTGGACCGAGAAAATTGGACGTGTCTGGAATATGCCGGAGGAAGGAGTACCAGCATTATTTGTTGCAAAGCAAAAGACCATGAAAGATTCATGGAGCTTTTTGTTTCTCGTGTTTGATAAGGACCCCGGCCTGATGAATAAGGAATGACGCTAAACGGTGAAAAAAAGCTCACGGCGTCGCATGAAAAAAGCTCCACGAAAGGGTACTGTGGAAGTTGCGAACAACATTTTAATGCTAATGTTATCAATATTAAAAAAAAAAATAAACCCTACATTGTTTAAGCATGGATCACGCTACAAACTGATTATTCTTTTGCTAGACTATCGTTGTCTCGCCTTCAATGAAAGCTTCATCAGTTCTCTACGTGTATACACATCTGACGGATGAATCTAAGTTAATAATTGCAAAATACATTAACAAAAGAATATGAGGGGATGAGTAAAGTGAAAGAGATTTACTAAAAGGGATAAGACCTTTGTTATTTATATAATGGTTGTTATACAGGTATTTCAATTATAAATTTTATTTTTATTTAAAGCAGGACATAAGCTCAAAAAAATATTTTATATAAATTTATAAAAATAAACTTAGCAAATGAATAAAACTTGATTAAAGAAATATAAGTAGTGTCAAATATTTTTTTGGATGTCAAGAAATTACAAAACAATTTACATTTTAGTATGGCGTTGTAAATGTATTGACACATTTAGGGTCAATGACCCCACACTCAGAACAAGTGTCGGGATACTCAACGGAAATAGTTGGATTTGAAACAACAAAAACCATGTCATAAGTATATCATGGTTTATACACAAATAACACAGCATTATTACGTACTATATTTATATTTATCATTAAAAGTTTACTTTTGTTTAATTTATATTGAATAAATAAAAAGTGGACCAAAAAGTGTTAAGTATGAGTCGCATAAAAATAAGATATATATTGTAGTATTTATTAGATAAATTTTAAATTTAAAAATAGTTTTCTTCCTACTTTTTCAGTGTATGAATTCAGTGATACTCTTTATTAAAACAATATGAATTTTGTTTTATGAATTATGTATTGAAGGGGACACATATTAAAATGAAAAATGTACTGATAAATTCCCTCCATGACCATTTGAAACGAAGTATATTTTATTTTTTTCGTTAAAGCTTGTGTTGATTTTCAAACTACATATTTAAGTTAAGAACTGCTTGAAAACTTCGACTACAATCCACCAGTTGAAGATAACTGATCTAAGGGAATACAATTTATTAGGGTGCTACGTGGCCGTAGGTGGGTGCAAAAAGTTCCTAAGTTCACGCCGGCGATGTGTTATTAACTTTATGGTGATTGAGATCGTCGTTTATTCGACTCTTTGTGCCGAATTCCCGCGAAAAGCCAAGTATGATAATATGAAGTAAGTACACGTTAAGAACGGGTTAATCTAGATGAAGACATGTCATCATCGAGACTTTTCTTCGTCTAATGAACGTTGCATATCTGTAAAATATTGTGATCCATATCCACTGACAATAATCTGCTGGCAGGAATAGCTCAATGGTTACAGCGTTTGATTTGAAAGCCAAAGGTCGTAGGTTCAATCCCCGACGGCAATTACAAAAATAAAAAATAAAGGATTTTTGATCAATTTATGAGCTCTAAAATACCCCCGGTTAGTGTGAATATGATCCCTCACCTGTAAAATGCCAGCCATAGCCTATTAATCGAAATTAGTGGTAGATGAAAGTCGTCCTGTGAAGACACCCATTCATAGTAAATTCGTGTAATAATAAGGATGATGCGTGAATCTCGGGTTGTAGCCTTTGACGTTTGCGGATCAACACTCCACACGCACCGCTTAGCCATATGCACCATGGTAAGCATCATAGAATTCCACAGATGAGACTTAAGAATTACTATCACCATCTGTCGGTATTCTCCTGTATGTGGCAACAAAAATTAAAATTTTTTAAAAATAAGACCATTCTTGATCATGTGAAACTTTTATGCTTAAAACATTTATAGAAAACAAAATTATTTACCAAGCCAGCCAAAATTATGAAAAACTTCATATTAGTGTTTATGTATGCAGTAAATATGATTTTTTGTTAAATCTACTGTGCAAAGTTTACATGAATGTTAAAGCTTAAAATACGCTTTTATTTTGTCGTTGCTGCACTTTGATAAACTTTTTATTTATATTCAACTGTTTGTACAGATTTCAAGCAATAGTGGCATTCCCCTTGGTTGAGTTACTTCTGCTGTAAGCCTGATAAATAACACAGTCTTGCTCTAGTTTGTAGGGACTCTCAGACTTTATAAAAATAATCTTAAAACTTTTTCTAAGATCTTGTTTTCATACAATGTGAAATATTTACACAACTTTCAAACTAATATGAAATATCATTTTATGCTAGAAAAAAATGTAATTTAATGCAATATTTTTGGCATTGATAAATTAAATATTATTCTCAAGTTGAAAAAATAAATATAACGGTAGCCATATTTAAGAAATGTATTTCATCTAATAAACAAAATATACGGGTAAAATTTTGTGTGTTTTTTAGTGTTTTTTTTTTTCATTTTGTGAATAAATAATTTATATTTTATATGAACACATTTTTTTATGTAATCGCATGCAGGACAGAACACCCGGTCAAGAATAGTGCACTCTATGACACTCAGCCAGAGAGGTTGGACGCTGCATTCGGGAAACAAGTGTTGTGTTCGTGTTTGTGTGGGTTGGGGAGATTGCAAGTGTATATTTATCTGTTTTGTGAAGATATCCAGATTGTAGGAAGGAGGAAACACAGACGCTGGAAGAGCATTTCAAAACTTAGCAGTAGCATTAACGAAGGAACTTTGGAAACTGCCAGTTCTTGGACGATACACCTTAACCATGTATGGATGTTCAGCAAGTGTAAGACGAGTTTGTCGGTTGTGGGTGATTGCAGGAGGAATTAGTTTTTTAAGTTCTGAAGAGCATCGACCGTGGTAATAAGGGTAAAAAAGACTAAGTGAAGAAATCTTACGCCTGTGTTCCATTGATGCAATTATGAGGCGAGTAGTTCGAAAGTTCAGCGTAACAGAGACTATATTAATCACAGCAGAAAAGGCTTATTGAACAAACGTTCGTGTTCCGAGAAATGGATGCAAGATATTAGTGGACTATTATTTAATACATAAGGTATCATATGACCATTTTATAATTTCACCATGTTATGGGGACACTTCTTTATAATATAATACATTCTTTATAATATAAATATTACTAATTATAATAAAAATACAATTAATAGGTGTTTTCTTCTACAACTAGTTTTTGTACTCGTTGTTAGTTATATCACGTATACTGTTTAAAGTACTTAATTTTAAATTAATTTTAATTTAAAAAAATAATAAATTAAAAAAAGTTACTTTTGATTCAAATTTATTTTAAGCGATTACATGTCTCGGCCTCCCTGGAGACCATCTTCAATAATTTTAAATCTATAATTATGCAGTTTCATCAAGGATTGTCAGTTGATAACCTTAATGTTATTAAAATATATAAATTAATAATAAAACACGAAAACAGTAAAAATTCAGACTGTCTTGTCGTCAAATATAATATTTAAAAAAATCTTCATTTTACCATTTTTTTTGCCAAAGTTTTTTTCCCCGTGCCATTTATAAACAGAAAATTTAAAAATTGAAATATGCACATTATTCAAGCTTATGGTCAACAAATTAGGGTTCATAATAAGTATAATAATGTTGAGTCAAGGGAGATGATTGAGATGGACCGTCGCCCTGCAAATCGCTTCATCAGCTTGTTTTCAAAGACACCTGCTACGTTCCCTCAGTCTCTCTAGGGTCTGAACAATATTCCTCGGCTCACAGATGATGACCTGTTCATCCATCAAACATAGAGGGAGCGCTTCCCTGCAACACTGACAATAAGCTTTCACGAAGAAGAGCATACAGACACGCCTAGCGAAACATATAAAATACATTATTACGGTAGTCAAACCAAAACATGTTCATAATTTTTATAGAATTATCCTTCAAACGCCTAGTGGTTTCCTTACGGGAACGCAGATTTGCGTCGTTCAATGCCCTACGTTCGCATACAGGAGTGCTTATGGTTCATTTCACAATTGGATTACATTAATTTGTAATAATAGTATTAAATTAAGTTCATGGAAGAATCTATTGTGCGACGAAACATTACAAACATTGACCTGCTAGAGCATTGAATGACGCAAATATTCGGTCTCGTATGGGACCACTGGACGCTTAAAGATTTTATTATTATATTATGCTAAAAGTAATTATATTTCTTACACCACTGAAATATCAGAAACATAAATATGGCGGCCTTTCCTATTTCCGCCTCTTTTGATCCTGTCAAAAATACACCATAGACAGTACAAGGCTTTAAATATTTAAATAAATAAATAATTTGATATCGGCTCGATATATCCCTTGCAGGCTGGTGCCTGAAAAACATCGATATAAAATCTTTCGTTTATTTTTTTTCGCTCGTTGGACATGTATGTATCGCCATATTTCTTTTTTTTGACAAGTCCGATAACGGGCGTGGCATTGGTATTGTACATGGCTGTCTGTCATTGGTTCGCCATTAATTCCAAATATAGCCACAGCCACCACGAGTGGCAGTTGTGATCGGTCTGAGGCCTGAAGCAAGCAAGTTCAGCCTCGGACTGAAAGTTTGTCAATTTGTAACTTAAATATATCTTAATGAGCTTCTAAAAAGGTTCTTACTGTTTGTGACTTGCACTGCATTTCTCCCTACGCATCCTGATATCTATCAAAGCGACGTGAAGTCGCTTTTCTCTAGTAAAGAGGATGTTTAATTTTAATCTAGTTTTAATATAAATTACAGTGGAGACTGTTCATTCATTTACTTCAAGAAAGTGCCTTTGATTTGAATGAGAGATTAACTTGTATAAAATACAATTGAAATATAAAAGAAACTCTAATTGATAGCAAAACCGCGGCCTTCAAGTACAGGAACAAAAAAAACTCAACTCAATCTACGAGTAAATCAATTAATTTTATATTTGAACTTTATACAACATTAGAGTAGATTTTCAAATTAAATAAGATAAAGACACATAGAAAACTCATTTACTTATAATACTCGTCTATACTTTTGTATTTTACTGTGAAAGTCGATAGTAATTTATTTGACTAGTATGCTATCATAATAAAAAATACTAGTGGTAGAGTCTTGGTCATAATTTTTGTTCGAGTTTCTCACCGTTAAGCTCTCAACGGCCTCAATAATTTACGCTACCCTATGCGCCTTTAAGATACTCCTGCATCAGTGAGGCTCGCTTCCACTTTGATAGATGACCATATATTTTAAGGAACGAAACGATGCAGACGGTTTCCATGCAGAGAAATGCCTTCACAAGCATCCCTAAAATATGCAACACCATTCATGTATGCGATGCTCTTTAAAGAAACAAACTATATTTCATAACCACAGTATATATATAATCGTGTCGGAAACAACAGGGTCAGATCCTGTCTGCCCAGAAGTGGGCGACGTCGATGGCGTTACTTTTGGCCATCATCAGGTCTTCCTGGGTGCAGCTATTCGGGCACAGCGCACACTCCAGAAGGTGTGACAGGGTCTGCTCCACGGTGAAATGTAGTATGAATTTTAGTTATATTTTCATTACGACATTCACCGTCTATTGATTTTTTTGTTGTTTCATGTTTTGTCTTTTTGCAATGTTAAATCAAATGATTATTCTAAAGATGCTTGATAATATATAAATTTTTAGACGCCACATTAAATTGTAAAATAATTAAAACTTATCTTTTCTTTAATAATTACATCGATGTCGTGGAAGTCTACCTAGAGTCACCCCTAAAAATATATAATTAATTACTTTCAGTACTTTTCTTTAAAAAAAATCTCAAATGTAAACATAACCCTTTCGCATCGGCTGTCGGCATATGCCGTCATAAGATTCCCCAACCGTTGACATCAGCTAAATGATACAAGAACCAATGTGATATATGAAAATAGACGAGAAAAGTACATTTATGTTTCAAATTCTAGTTTTATAATTGACAGTAAAATTTGTTTTCAAACCGAGTCGTAATGAAAAGGTAAAGCACCTTTACTTGAACATATCTCTACGAGAATATGCGTCATAAACTCAACGTGAAATTATAAGTCATATTACAGTCACTTTTTACTGCCGCAATGTACAGAAATAGCTCAATATATTATTAAATACTCTCTGAACTCGACAAACTTTACAAGGCAATATATTTATTAAATAGCTCTTGCATACTTTTTGTTCCCTGCAAAGGCACTCATTTCTATAACATATTCTCATTCTCTTATATGAGAAATTTTTAAAAAAATATTGCAAGAATACACGTAATAGTTCCTGTATGATGCATCGCAATAGGATGTTCGGTATTTTATCGCAAAAAAAAGTTTAAAACATGTTTTGAATTTAAATATTTGTATATATGCGAGAAATTGTATAATAAATTATATAGAGCTGCCAGTTTCAAAAATTCTTTTCTCAACTTCCATCGCTAAGAGCTTCAGAATGCACCTCCAATATCTGTGTTTCTTTATTCATGAAACCTAGATGTCTTCAAGAAATAGATAAATATACAATTGCATTATCTACACACAAACATAACATGCAATTAGCAATTAGTCTTGCTGATTGAGTGCCTTAGTGTTCACTGATCTTATTATTAACTGGTTTTACTCTAAAGCAAACGATTTCATAAAAAAATATTCAAATATTAATATTCTATAAATGGAACAAGATTTAAAAGCACTTTTTGAGTGACAATGTAATAGTTTCTCAATATTCATCAAAGTAAAAGCTAAGATAAAAAAAAAATAAGAATTCCTGTAAGGTTTCCCAACCAGTGTGAAGGTATTTTCTGCCTAAGCTGCACGAAAACCCTCACCCATTAAGAGATCTGATCATCCATCAAACGAGGGAAGGCTATCTCCCCCAGTGGCTGGAAGATGCTTTCAGAAGCGCATAGGGCAAAATAACTTTATTAACTTATTTTTTTATGTTAATATTTTCGCTAAAGATAAGAGCCTTAGTAAGGGGGAGACTTTTCACTTCTTAGTAGCGTCCCATAAACTTCAGGTGTGCTGTATATTAAACATAAACGATTTTTATAAATCATGCGAGAGTGAACGCTTCTGAGGTGATCATAAAAAAATCCTTACAATTTTTCTTTTCAACTTTGTTTGTAAATGTCTGCATATCATTTTTATTGTTCTTTCAACTCTAAAATGGAATGTTATTTAAAAAAATTAAATAAATTTCATAATGTAAAAGAAGTTCTTAAATAATACAATTTTAATTACATGTAAAATATTTCGATGAAAAAATTAAAATAATATATTCCAAATTTATGTCCTGGAAAATTGTATATATTTTACCAATTTATAGCGTTCATACTCAATCGAAAAGGTATTCTCAGAACAGGTTTGCTAGTTATTAACCTTTAGATATTAATGCCTTACGGTAGGTATTGAAATATGAATTTATATTCAAAATTTGGCATTTAATACTTAAAAAATGTAATGATATCAACATAATATAGCCCTTGCTGACTGGTACCGTAAACCTCAAAATACAATATTTCGTTTCTTATTTCTGTTCACTTGTCGTATCGTTCATGTGTCGTCATTTTGTAATGTTGTTTGAAGGACTAGTTATATAAATCGCAACTGGGGCCCTGCGTGACCGACCACGGCGCCGCATGGCAGGGAGTCGTTTACCGACCGCGAAACTGGTCGTATTATGGCCCGGCCTGAATGCTGTGACTAGGTCCAGGCTATAAGTTTGTAAAGTTATCGAAATATATATGTCCATGTGCTTCAGGAAAAGTTTATGTTTTGCTAACTTGCGACTCATCCTGCCACCACGCGATTGAATAACAACCTTTGAAGAAAGGAGGATGTTGGTCTTATATCATATTTCATCTAGGGCAAATCGTTGCATTTAAGAGACACTGACTTGAAAAAAGATGTCCTCTTAACATATTCGAATCACAATGACTACTCCAAAGAAGTGCTTTAAAAAAATTATACACTATTATCTTTATGATGTAATTTTCTTTACCTTTTCTTAGTTCAAATATTAAAGTTCCATGAACGTAATATATTTACTTAGTTTATTTCAATTCTCGATGTTGAAATATTAAATTTTTTTTTGTATTTATTCTTAAGTCGCGAAATAAGGATAATGTTCTTGAAAATAAAAAGTGACTAGAATAACAAAATAGTATCAAAACGTTATCTTATCATAACTCATAATTTAAGTGCATCATATTACATTAGAATCAAAACGGTGAGAAATAATTTTTATACACGTTCTGTAATGTACCTTTGCAAATAAAATCGTACGGGATTGTGGCATAATATTTTCGCTGGGTATCCCGAGTAGTTTACGATTTACTTTGGAATTGATGTATTCCTGAGGGATGCACATTTTTGATAAACTTGATTCACGATTTTAATACATCTGAGTGCAAAAGTTATTGTGTTGACTATGAAAACGAATATGTTTTTTTTTCCATTTCATTCCTGAAATTTATTTGTTTTTTTCATTTTGGAAAGTGAACCTCTTCATTTAATGATTATGGAATATATAATTTTTCAAATGCTGAAAAATATTTGATTTTTTTGTGTATGGATAAATATTAATGATATACATTCAATTCTCTTAGCATGTTTGATTTAACATTTATAACACTTTTGATTAAAGTTTTATTAAATAATATTCAAATTCAATGCTAGCATTTTGAAATCCATTTTAAATGTAAACTAAATAATAACGATTAACTGTTAATTGTGACGCAATTTTTTTTTTTTCACTTCTCAATTAATATCTGCTGGTCTCATTTTTGACAAAGATAAATAAATATTCCGATTCCTTAATTTTATTAGAATATTATTTTCGTGAAATTCATGCAAAAAATAATTATTTAAGAGAAATTTCATAAATATTAGCGAAAAGGTTTTGCTCCTGAAAACAAACAATGCCTCAAATACAAGGTAGTCAGACGTTCCCGAAATTGAATGGTTGATCTCTATAAAATTATCTGAAAGGCCGTTTCTTCGAAGCTTTTGTTCCCTGCGATAAGAATTCCCCGCATTGTATATAATATAGGTAAGTAACTATGTTATTACAGAATACGGGAGAAGAAAGTGTAATCAGTGGCATTCATCGAATAGAAATGAAATACTTTCTCTCTTACTGAAAACAGAAAAAAATTCTTCTAAATTAGGAATGAGGTTTCATTTAATTGTTGTTTTATTAACCGTTCGATTTTTCAACAAATCAAAGATTTTTAACTTTTATTCTATGTATATTTTTACAGTACAAAATTTAATTTACCTCACTAACTAAGAAGATATTTTACGCCTTGAAGAATGAAAGTCGATTGCTTGTTTTAACTAATTCAAGTAAAATTTTGAACAATTGTCGCATATATTTATGAATATTATAAATATTTAAAACATAAGTTTGACTTCTTAGAGTGAAATTTTAAATGGCATGTATTTTTTTGGTCAGTTACTAATTCATTGTTTTGGCAGTAAGTGAAATAAATTGGCAATAAATTAAATAAATTGGCAGTATCCACTGTGTTAGGATGAATGTGGAAAATTCAATATCGTAAGAATTAATGAAAAATGGATGAATAATTAACCCATAAAACTTTAATTTTCAGATAAATAATGTAAACTATTGTTGTAGATTTTCTTTGAGGCATTTGAAGATTACATTTTATGACATCGAAGCATAACAGTCAAGTTAAATATATTGTAGAAAATAAAATTCATATCTTAGGCAGGACCTGTAATGCATGAACTATTATAATAATATTTTGTGAATGTTTTATGAGTTGATATTAGCCTAAGTTAATACATTGCAAACGTGAAACAAATTATTATCAAATGTTTTTGGTCATCCAGATGTTTTTTTCTATTCACACTACGTCGTAGCAACGTATAATTTCGTAGCACGCGAAATAAAGCTCTAGCGATGCGATCATAAAGTAAATAGTTTATTCGCCTGATGAAACAACAATGCAAAACGTTTTTATGTATTTTTATAAATAGTATGTTTAAATTTAATAAAGCGCTAATTGTAAAAGATATTTTAAAATACAATTATATTCTAATAAGATTTTATTTTCATATATTCACTTTTTCAAAATAAAAACAAGCATACATTGATAACCATTTAAATTCTGCAGTAAACACAGGAATAAAATAATTTTAAATACACTTAAATTCAGACTTATATTAAAAATAAAATACCTATAATCACTGAAAGTAGAACCGATCAATTATTTTTTTTGGTAATAACATGTGGAACATTTCTACATGCGTCGTTTTCTGGAGTAAATTTTGCGGCATTACAATGAGACCAAATTTTCATAAGCATATAAAAATAAAAACAAAGTATTTATGACACGATATTGATAATTTATAATATCTTTTTTTAATTAATCTATTACGTTACTATCGAAATTGAAAAAAATAAAGAAATAAACGATTGATAAGTTTTGTATTTAATTTTTACAAAAATTATTGTTATCTATTTATTGTTTTGATTGACTTGAGTGAACCAAATAATAAGTAGCACGACAAGAATCGATTACTTAGTTGTAGACTAGAATATCTAAATTAATTGCATTTCGTAATTACATCTATAAATAAAACGCTTTGAATATATATTGCTCTCTAATCGATGGTTGTTAAACTTGGTATTCGCAATCAAAAATCAGAGGAAACAGACGTCTTAGAGTATGGTTTTCAAAACTATGTTTCGTGAGCAGTAGAAACTTGGAACATAAAACCTTTGAAAAAAAAAGTGTTCCTAGTTCTCTTAACACTTGACTAATAAGCCGATTATAAAATGGATAGAAACTATTGTCGATGGTGATAATTTTGCAGAAATTTTTTGATATTTTTTCGATGCAAAATTTGATTGCAATTATTCAAGCTATCATCATTACTTTCTATGTATCTTTAAAATAAATGAAGTTGTTTTGAGTAAACATTGAATGTATATTTTAATCAGGTGTCATCAAGAAACAGTATTTTTTTGTAATTACGTGATTGTTAAATAGGCAAAATCGATTTTAGCATGTTTTGAGATTAATCACGTTGATTACTGTTTATTTACATGCAGTTGAACCGTGGTTTCCCTTTCAATAAGAATTCTTCACATAAAAATAATTAAAATATGTATTACAAATATGTTTATTCGAGTGTTGAGATTATAAACTGACAACACTTGGGAAAACAGCATAATTTTTATTTTTTATTAATTTTTAAGATTTAATAAATAAACAAATTACAAACATTTCAATAATGATTTCAATTTTATTTTGAATTGATTACATGTTTTCGACTCCCTAGAGTCAATCTTTAGTATTTTTAAAATTAATAGTAGTATAAAATTTTATTTATACGAGTGTATAACTTAAGGATCTTTTTTCGAATATGTGAAATGTCAAAATGATAATTATTAAAAGTTATGTATGTATTTAATATCTGGAATGCATCTGAAGGCGAATGGTTAAAACCAAAAACAATGTAACTTTTGTCGAGACATATTATCCATTTAGTTTATTTACATTAAATTAAAAAGTTATCACATACGTACAAACTTATCTTAGACCTTTGAATTAAGCAAAAAAAGTTATAAGCTTATTAAAAAATAGCACGCACTTCTTTATTATTAAATTGTATATTATATTTTACCTTCACAATCGGCGAAAATATGTCATATCGAATCAATATGTGACGATATTTTTAACATTTTTTTTTTACTTATTATCTACCCTACAAAATTAAGTGCTTCGTTAAAGGAAAAGTTTAGTAAGCGCTGTTTGAATCGTAAATCCTCTTGCATTAGTTGGTTTATCTTCTCCTGATGATGCTGCTCCAAGGTCTTCTTGATATCCCAGCTTTACGTCTTCCACCGATGTTGAACTTATGGCTGACATCTTCGATTTAACGATTCCACGAGCTAAGATAAAGCGAAGCTAGTCAAAGATTATATTGAGTATGTTGGTTTAATTAATTGTAATTAGCTCGTGTAATAAAAGTTTTAAAATGCTTATTTTTAAGATTAAAAACAACCTAAGTAATTTACTGAACATTGGTTTGCAAACGGTTCGTATTACGTATTCCAACGTTCACCGTTTTTTTTCTCTGATTTATTGATTGAGAGAAAAGTCATGTCAATCGATGTTTGACTGAGTTCATACTTACATATATATTGGTAAATATTAGTAAAAATCTTCAATTATTTTTAAAATATAAGAATATTTAAATATATTCTAAAATAAAACAAAAACAATTAAATTCAAGAAACCTGATTAAGTGTTCCATGGTATGAGTACTTAAAAATTTCACTATTCTCCTAAAATCATGCTAATCATCACATTATAGATCGTTTGAATTTATTGGATTGTCACATATAACCGCTAATCAGTTATTTAAGTCACTATAGTCCTCACCACATCTAATAACGGTTTTGATTCCCGTAGGTATGCCAAGTACATTATATGTTAAATTCCCAACGTCCTTCAACTCGTAGTATAGTAAGTTCTGGACTTCGAAGAAATCGATGGTGTAGTGTATACTCTCTTGTTGTATCCAAAAATCATCACAGATACATCTTTGACTCTTAACTGACTGAGTATGAAAGGCTGTTGTGTCTCTATTACTTAATTATTCCTTATTTTTGTGACAAATATTAACTTCAATTATTGCTAGCTCAAAACCTATTGTTGAACTTTAAAGACATTTAAATGTTAGGTGCTTATTCAAATTCCAGTGCTGTAAAGTATTTATGGAATTTTCTTTCAAATATACCGTTTATTTATTGTACGACGATAGATATTGTGGCTTTTGGGTTAAACCATGTGTGGCGAATTTCTTTATTTCTTTTCACCAATATTTCGACGGCCATTTCAGGGTCCTTCTTCAGGATTGATGAATTAGTTGTGATTTAGTTGTGAGTTTGTGTCAGATTATTTTTTACGAGCGTTATTGATATATCCATGGCAACTACATACCCAAGTTTCATTGGTCCGGAGAATCGTAGGTATGTTTTAAGAATAATGTAGGTATGTTCTAAGAATCCTGAAGAAGAGCCCTGCTATAGCGGTCGAAATATTGGTTAATAGAAATTCGCAACACACGGCAACACCAAAAAGCAACAATTTCAAATCTGGCCGTGAAAACCTAAGAAATTATGAACAACGATAGATTTACAGATTTTTGAAAAAAAAACTAAAATAATTTTTCATATTTATAAACACACGTGTTTGCATTTATCCGAACATTTTACAACGCAATATAGATATGACCATATATTTCAGCTTTTAAGCAAATATAGGGGTATAAAGAAGATTTATAAGAAAAAATGTAACATAAAATATATTATAAAAACGATGGAGGCGTAGCACATATAAAAATATATTTTTCAGCTGACGGAAATGACGTCATAAATCAACTGAAATGCAATATGTATCGATCTCGCTGTCATCTCCGCGGAGGCTTTTTTCACCGGCGCCGCTTCCCGCGCTATTGTCGGCGGCGGCGGCAGCGCCCTCTGTCGGAAGCGCATCCGTCCATTTGTGGCTAATCGCCGCGATAAATTAACGCTAACGACGGCGCTATTGATCAAACAACGACTAACGGCTCCTGCAAAAGCGACCTCACCACAAGTGTCAGGATATTTCGGACATTTCAGCCTAGCCATACAAATCTCAATTAAATTTTATCTTTTGTCTAAAGACGCATCAGATTAATAATTGGAAGTAATTACAGATTTGTGTCATTGAGGGAGTTATTTCTTTATTAACATAAAACGGTTTCTTTTACTCCGTATACAAGGATTTGACTTAACTCATTAAAACACTATCCAGTCCGGTTACACAATATGTGTGTAATCGCCAGGCCGAACGTTTATGGAGGGTCACACAACATGTGTGCGATCGTTCGTCCAACGCTTAGTGGCCGACTATATACACAGCTTGTGTTATGTTTTTTCAAACGTTAGTGGCCGATCACACAAAATATATGTTGTTTTAACTTTCAACCATAATTCAAAGATTTAAAACCTCTTTAGTGAGGGTCATATTTCATTTTATTTGAACACATGAAGATAAAAAATGTAACTGAGCATTTTTTGTAAAAATAATAAAATAATGTGAGATTAGACTTGTTATATATACTCGCTGGTTATAATTATTATTTTAAATTGAGAAAACGTTGATCGTTTTTGTCGATCAATATTTCGATTGTGTGCATTTAATTTTTATATGTTTGATAGCAAAATAAGTATTTCCCAAAATATAAACTGCGTTTTTTAATTTTATTTTAAGACATAACCACGTGTTTTTTTTTCCTTCTACAAAACAAATATTTTATATTATTTATTTACTATCGGAATCGAGTGACAAATAAAACAGTGGTTCATAATCATAAAATAACTGGCAATAAAATACATAATAAAATTATTTTATTCATGTTTTTTTTTAATTTATAGAATATTGACGTGGACAAAAATAAATTACTTGGATTTTCGTCTTATATAGGTGTTTGCTGAATACAGAATATTAACGTCTTAAATCATAATTGAGTTTCTCAAAAACAATAGCTTCCATTTTAGTGATGCTTTTCCATGTGATTCTGGCAAACAGCAGAGTGTAAGACTTTCTTAGACTTGTTCTGTGTGGTTGATTTGGAGTTTTTTCGATTTCTTGGAAGGGATTCCTGAACTGCTAATTAATTTTTAATGTCCCTTGCTGTTAAACAACATCAATTGTATTGTCGAGAAAACGCGCACAGTTAATGAGGCTGAAATGGAATATTTTTGTATCCATTAATTTGTTCTCTTCTTATGGTCTTACCTTGTGTGTAATTTGAGCGAGTACTAACGAAAGTACATGCAGTTCAGTTATCCTTGACAGTGACGAATTGAGTAAGGCAACGAGTTAGTTGAAACTACAGTCTCCTCAACCGAGGTCATACACAACGTAATCCATGTAAAAATATAGGTAAATTAGTAATAATAACTATTTTTTTTCGGTCTCAAATTAAATATATAAAGCATTGAACGAAAAACCTTTTAATTCAGTTTTTAAAACAATGTTTTTTACATTGTTTATTTTAGTTTATATTGAGTTATGGGTATTTTCTTATGTTTAAGGCATTATTTTTAAGTTGCGATACTTTGCTTACTGCATTCATGAATTGCTTAATCCTTCACCCTTCAGCACATATTACTCTATGGCCTCTGTAGTCATTATTTATCATCCTTGCCACCGGAGACAGCGACCATGGAGCAACCACCGCCACAACAAGCGACCTGCTCTACAGGGAATCGACTTACTATCATAGTTGAAACATATATACGCTATTGTAATCACAAGTGAATGTATCTATTAAATTTGTTGTATAGGCTACTAGGATATCAGGTTATTGAGAGAGTCTTAAGTTTTAGATATCCTGACGAACATGTTACTAAAAGCAGTGGTCAACAGAAACATCTCGCTCCCCCTTTTCTGTATATAAGAACATCTTCAAAAAAATATTTTTAATACGAAGGTAATCTTTAACATTATCAAACCGACCTTCAGAATTAATTAAAAACCTTTTAAGGCCTTCACATTTAATACCAGGATTTTGTAAATTTATTAATTTAAAGTAAAAACAGTTATTACCTAATCGGGAATCCAGGTACGTAACTTATAATATACAAAATAAAAGCAACTCTGCTGAACATTTGAAAAAAACCTATTCATGAACACTTTTATTAAGTTTGAAGTTATTTTATGATAATCATATTATTTCAAAATAACATTAAAATTTTAAAAAAATAATAATTTTTAATTATTTTTTTTACAAAATTAACAAATTAATAATATGTAATTTTATTTCATATTTATTTTTAATTCATTGTACATGTTTCAGACCTGAAACGGTTCATCCTAAGCAATGAATTATTTCTAAACGAACTCTTATATATATATATTATATAATACTAAAACTATTAGCATCACTAGTAACCAAACAACAATGTTAATGTTTATATTTTAATGCTTTGTGGTTAATTTGTATTGACATTAAAGCAGCCAACGTCGGTTCTAAACTGGTCGTAAAAACTTTAATTAATCAGATTTCAGGGATTCGAATACTCGGGAGCGGGGTTTCAACTATTCCCAACTACTTTCTAGTTATACGCTCTTGGCAATTAAACACCAAAGCTGGGAGGCAAGGAGGTAGGTTGTCTTTGAATTTTACGACCCAACCCCAGTTTCAGTCAGATTTAATTTAAATTGACAAAAAAAATATATCAAGAAAATACGAGGACTGTTCGAAAGTGACTTTTGAATTTTCCTGAGCAACGAACAATGTCGATTTGTATCAACCGAAAAAAAATGCTAGTGGATCAATTGTACCTCCACGATTCACAGATTTGAGGTGACATATAAGGGTTATCCAAACACTTGTTTGGAGCATCTTAATGTACGGCTGTGAGACATGGTGCTTATCTGAAAGTGATAAAAAGAGACTAGAGACCTTTGAGATGTGGTCGTACAGAAGAATTCTCGGAATTTCCTGGAGAGACCACGTCACGAACAATGAGGTTCTCAGGATAATCAAGGAAGAAAGGCAACTAACAAGAACCATCTCAGAGAGGCGTGCCCGATGGATTGGTCACATCATGCGCCACGATGGTCTTCTTCACGATGTTGTGGAGGGGATGGTTGAGGGTAGAAACTGTAGAGGGTGCCCTAGACGGGAGTATTTACAGCAAATATTCGAGGACATGAATTGTAGCGCTTATGCTGAGCTGAAAAGGGTTGCGGAGGACCGAGAGGAATGGAGATCGAGATGCAAGATTCTGTTGCTGCAAGCCAATCCACCGGATTGATACTATGAAGAAGATAAGGGTTTCAGATACACTGTGTGTTATTAAAACTGAAATATATTCCAATATTATTTTAGTGTTTTATTCATCAACAATGACCAAATATATATTATTAAAGAATTAAAAATCTATTTAATTTATGTAGAAAACTAAGTATACTATCTGATGTGTTTAAGTTTATGTACGAATTTAACAATATTTTTTAAAAGTATAATGTTGAATAAGTGAATTCAAAAGAGCACGGTGTTATAAAGGTAAATCCCTTATTTTCGTGAAAACATGTTTTTAATACGTACATTATTAGTGAAAAAACATGGAAAAAATGTTATTACTATTTAGATCCATTAGAAAACTATTTATTTATAATACAATGTAATAATGATGTGAGTGTTATGTTATAATGATAATGCTTTTATTACGAGTCCTCTAAATCTAATTATTATAAGGTTTGAAAAACCAATACAAGATTGAGTTTTTAAGTGGGTGTAATAAACATATTTATAATCTCATTATCTTTATTTATTAGAAGAATGTAAATCAATTACACTATAGAGATGCTTCAAAAAATTAAGCATCTGTTTAAAGTAATTGAGAAGAAAATATCGAAAATAAGTATAATGTTTTCATTACAAGCCGTTTAAAAAAATGTTCAATAATTATAATAAAGACATGCCAAAGTAAATAACATTATTCTTTTATCCAACAACATGATTACCGAAAGACCTGAAAAACGTACTGTAAAAATACTGAAAAAGTCTCTCCTTCGTCGTCTGTTTGCCATCTTTTAAAAAATAAAACCTTTCCCCGGTGCCTTAATCAAAAAGAGTAATAACTCGAATTCAAATAATCTGCTCACTCAACAGTGAACCCCAAATCATGAAGGGTTTTTTCATGAAAGAAAAAAAAAGCTCTTGGCAATATCTTGTCCTTATTTCAGGATTTATTTCACCACATAATAAAATACAACATAATTATATGAAAATATAAAAACATATTTTTCTAGCAGGGGTGGATTATATAGCCTGCACGGAAACAAAATCATTGACCTCATCTACAAACTTTTTAGCATTTGTTAGTTCAAACAAAAAATAAGAGCCTGAGGGCTAAGAAAAAAGCCAACTTTAATTTATGCTCTCTTCTCAAAACTTCTCTTAAATATTATCCCAAACAAATGAGGATATGTAGTGGAACATAGAATTATTATTTTTAAGTGAGCCAAGTGGATAACCATCTGCTCCGAAAATATTATTGACTTGCAAATATAATTTGAGAAAGAAATATCAAATTTTATTTTTGAATTCTAACATCTGTTAGAAAAATCCTCCATGATTCACTATTTTATTGTTCGATGCGTTTCCATAACGCGAGAATAACTTTAATTTATTAGCAACTTTAAGTACTTTGAGCTTTCTTTAACCAATGCTTTCCTTCGTGTTTCTGCGTCCAGTTTTTTATTGTCACTCCAAAACTTTTTGATGACGGAACGTCTCTCTGCTTCGTAAATATATATATATTAGAGCGCATTAACTGAATACTTGACAATGCAGTTTTGTGTCATAGCGACTTCCTAATAGGGTTAAATAGATACACAAAAAAAAACATTTACAAGAACCGTTAAACTGATAGAGATTCCTAGCTCAATATCAGCTACAAGTATTATACTAACTCTTTATGAAACATACAGTACCCACTATGTATCAACATATACGAATGATTATTAATTAAGGAAATATGGAATGATCTCGACGATTAAAAAAGAAATAACACGTGGATTAAATTTTTTACAGCATGTAAATTTTTTTTTCTTAAAAGAAATTAAAATATATTTTGATATCCTCCTCTCTAGGTTGGGTATCAAATTACTGGATGACAGGATGCAGGAGCAGGTTAACAAAACAATGAACTTGTTTTCGAAACACGCTTCTCGTTTTTATTACAGACTTGCTTTCTTGTTGACTTTTCGAAAGTGAATGACACTAGCGCCCCAAGACAGTCGCGGCAAAAGGGAAATTAAAGATGACAGTTGCACCAACATGAAATGGAGCAACTGTCATAACAAATAATATGGCGCATGCAAACGCCGTCCAACATTAAACTATCTTCTTCTTCTTCGTGTCAGCGACGTTAAATTATTTTTGCCCAATATCTGGCAACATCGATAGCTCATGTGTTGCCCAGCATTAGGTCGCAAAATGTGCAGCTTTTTGGGCACAAGGAGCAGCATCTTAGGTGTGAGGTGGTCTGCAGGTCTTCACAGTCGCACAATAGTGACTCTCTCTGCTGAAGCAATCCCTACCGCTCGAGATCGTCCTTTGTTCTACCAACTCTGGTTCTTAATCTGTTCGGGGATTTCCAGGTCCGCCAATCAAGGTTCCTGCCATTTAAGGAGGATTATTATACAGTTAAAACTAACATCATTAGATATGCATGTCAGGCGAGCGAACAAAAATAAGAGACGAAAGATCGTTTTTCGAGGCTTTACGGCAATAGCCCAAAAGAGCTATATCAAGCTGATATAAATTTTAACATGAAAACAATCTATGAAGCTATTTTTTGTTGTCTATGAATCATTGTTGTACATTCCTTTGATGTAAATACTTTTTCAAATTTCGTTGAAAAAATCAATGATACGTTTTTTTTCAAGTATTCACATAGCTATGTAACAAGCTAAGTAAAAAATGTTTTTTACTTAGCTTGTTACATAGCTACTACTTCAAGTCATTTAAAGTGCCATATTCAAGAGCAGTTTTTTCACGTTTTTATCCCCACATCTATTATAATACAACGATGTGAAGGCGCCTGAAAATTTGGAATTATTTATTTTCAGCCTGTAATATGGAGTAGCTACTGTCTGCGTAAAGAAACGTTTCGACCTGGAGGCATTACTCACGTGTACGTACCAACGTAAAAGGCCCTCGGAAGGCTTTCAAGGCGCTGACTGGTTTTTTTCTTCAGTCGAATTTCAGCGACTCCCGAGATTTATTAAATTTAAATATGTTCCTTTTGTTTGCGTTCAACTTTTTTTATTGCCTTCGCGGCTTTGTATTTAAATTTTATTTCATCCTCGGCAGACTCGTTTGTTTCTTATAATTACATTTTGTTTCACTTTGATTGAAAAGTTACTTATTATCGTATAAGTTAAATAACATTTCTTATTCATTCTGAAGCTCAAAATCGAATAATTTAAAATACATTGGGTTATATTTTTAATACCCAAGAAGTTTGACATTAAAAAAAGAAATATAATTTTTATATACTGGGGATGACCTTTGAAACTGATAATGACTATGAAAAACATACCATTACATCATTCTCGCATTCTGCTAAGAGTTATGGTGTAGAGGTAAAACATTTGCTTTCAATACAAAAGGTCATATGTACACGAAGAAAATAACAATAAAAAATATATTTGAATAACTTCTATGTTCTATAAATGTGTTGGTGAGGATTTGATTCCTCGTCTATAAATTGTTCCTTCATAAAATTTAAGTTGTTTTATGAACACCACCCATTCATAGAGAGTCCCCGTAAAAATGGATGTCTGGCTAAATACCAGAATCTGGTATATAGTCAATGACGCTGGTAGATCAAACCAACATTATTTTAATGTTATTTTGTTATTTATATAAGAAAATTTAGCAATTTATATACTCGTTAATAATTAAAAATGTTTTTTATACCATTGAAGTATTTGGCTTATTCCATGACAACTCTGCAATTTAGCCAGTGGGTAAAGCTCAACGGTCAAAGCGTTTGCTTTGCAATTCAAAGGTCATGGGATCGATCCCCGACGTATTTTAAAAATAAAAAAAAGGATTTTTAATCGATGTCTGAGCTCTAAAATACCCCGTTAGTGTGAATTTGATCAACCGTCCATAAAATGACAGTCATAGCCTATTAATTAAAATTGGGAGTAGACGAAAGTCATCCCGTGAAGACCACCCATTACTAGTAAATTCTTGTAATAATAAGGATGATGCATGAATCTCGGGCTGTAGTCAATGATGTTGGCGGATCAACACTCCACATGCAGCGCTTTGCCATACGCACTTTGGTAAGCGTCATAGAATTCAACAGATGAGACGTCAGAATCACCATCACCATCTGTCGGTATACTCCTGTATGTGTTTACATAAAAAAAACAAGTGCTGCATTATAATGTACATATATTATCAATTCAAGGATCTCAAATGTATGATTTAATTAAAGTTTCCGCATATAAATTGATATGAATTTATTATGTTATTAAGTATTAAACGCTTAGGTTTTCATTTGGGAAATTGTTTTCACAACAATTCGATTAACACGTGGACTCTGCGGCTTTAAATACCAGTTCTTGATTGAAGTCGTTTACCTGTGAGAGACCGCGACAAAATGTTTACAAAACTATTCGTCACTTTTTATTCTATTTTCCGCAAAAGGTGACACTGCGATATGTTTATTTTTATCTCATGTTACACGGTAAAGCGACGCCCACACTTGAAGTTTTGTGTCAACGTGCGATAAACCGTTGTTAAAATTTTGACAGGGCGACACACCTTAGCTGTCACTCGTCCTCCATACACGTGTTTGGACGCGTACTAAGGTTGCAAACTTTGAAACATTTGTTAGTCCGAAACCCAACTACAAACAACTGGACTATCATACCTTACACTTATTTATATTTTCACTAATTAAAGAGAGCACACTTATTGCGATATAAATAAGCGCAAAATACGTGCTTATACTTTATTATTTATAAAACTAATTGTTCAAATACATATTGTATTTGTATACTAGAATGAACAGATAAATACACCAATATTTTGAGTACACAACAAATAAATATTTTTTTAATGTTTCGACGTCAACACACAAATATTTTGTAAAATTTCGTATTATCAAAAATAAATGTGGTGATCACAATATCGAAAAAACATTTTATGAAGGGCTTAAGAACGGCTTGTAAAATAAAATTACTTCTCATTTAAGATCCGTGTATCTATTTGTGTCACTGCTTATAGTTACAAAACATCTTCCTGTATTCGAAATCAAGAAATATTCTACTTCGTAGTATCAATCCGGTGGATTGGTTTGCAGCAAAAAAATCTTGCATCTCGAACGGCACTCTTCTCGATTCTTTGCAACCCTCTTTAGCTTAGTATAAGAACTACAACTTATGTCCTCGAATACTTTTTGCAAATACTCCCGTCTAGGACACCCTCTGAAGTTTCTTCCCTCAACCATCCCTTCCACAATGACGCGAAGACTATTGTGATGCATGATGTGACCAATTTATTGGGCTCGCCTCTCTCAGATAGTTCTTATATGGTGCCTATTTTCCTTGATTTTGCTTAGGACGTTATTGTTTGCGACGTGGTCTCTCTTGGAAATTTTGAGAATTTTTCTGTAGACCACATCTCAAAGGCCACTTTAAATACCGTTATAATGAGGTATAAAAAAATGAATACTAAAAAAATAATATTTAATAAAAAAATGTTACTTGTAACAATGTTAAAAATTGTATTTTATAATTATTAAAGATTAAAATAAAATTTCTTTCAACAAATATTCAACAATCCGGTTAGATTAAAACAGCCAAGTTTTCAGCAGAATTATAATTAGTGGTTTTAAATAAACTTCTTAAAATAATATAAATCTTATTATTCGCCTTTTCCATCGATAATAATGATTAGGAGTAATCCAGGATTCGTGAGATTATTAAAACCTTTTACGCCTTGAATCTTTTCGTGTCAGATCACATTTAGTGCTTTATTTTTGAAACCAATGTAAGTCAGGGACTGGCACAATACTCTTACTAATTTACACCAGAATTTGACTCAAATCATATAATATTATTTATTTGATGCAAACAGCTCTATTACTATTTAAAATACAAGTTAAACAAACATTGCTCTCTTCAACATAACAAATACTTGTAATAACATGGTTTGTTCTTACATATTACAAAATGCTTCTTATCCGCATAGAAAAATACTCTACTGATCAACTGTATATTTTTAAGAAAATAATTGTCAAGTCATTTTGTTTTTTCATTTTTCATCTTCAATTTTAAGTCTGCGTTTCACTGAACTGCTTCATAAGAGCCATTAAAAATTTAGTGTACATGTATACTAATTGAAAATTGAATTTGAATATTTAAACCAGCAAAAAATTTGGTTATTTTTTGTGACAGTCTTTATAACTTAATACTAGATCTTTTTTTAAATTCAT
This sequence comes from Glossosoma conforme, assembly GCA_022606575.1. NCBI lineage: Eukaryota > Metazoa > Arthropoda > Insecta > Trichoptera > Glossosomatidae > Glossosoma > Glossosoma conforme. Next base: position 138,282 of record JAGTXR010000058.1, on the reverse strand, counting down.
TAAAATTAATGAATTTTACTACATGTTTTATAGTTTCTAAGTTTTTTTTCTAAATTTAAGGATGACTGTTGGAGAAAATTCCATTATTCTTACCTCATCCAGTCATATCTGCACGTGGAGCCCCACTTAATATATAATATCTCGACTTCATGCAGGACATAAAGCCCGGGGGCTTGAATTAAAGTTGATATTTATATCCGGGATACATTCGGGCATTAGATCATGAGCATCGATAAATTTTAAGTAAGTTATGTAAGCATTTATAATAACATATATATAAATTGGTATTATTAATAAAAAGGTAACAGTTGTCAGTTATGGGTCTAAATTTAAAAGTTACAGACTACAGGTTCACTAATATATTCAACTACTTTTGTACAAAACAAGTACTATGAAGTTATAAAACAGGCCTCAAAATCCATGAAAATATCAAAACGGATATTGTCTGCGTTGCAAGGGTAAGGATTGATTTATTTTTTCAGTAATAAATGAATAATTCTCTAAAAAATCAATATTGAAAGATTTAAAATTTTTCACGGTAAGTGGTATTTACATTCTGAAAAAAAAATCATGATAACCCTGGTTTCGTAATTTCAGGTATTAAAATCCTGAAAGTAAAGCACCTCCTCGTGTTCCTCGTGTAGTTCAAGAGCTGGTAAGCATTTCGAGTAATCTTCTCTGAAGACTGAAAGTTTTTCCGAGTGAACTTATTACTTTTGCCGAGTTGAATTTAATACGGATAATATTAATTTCCCAGCTCACGTTGGATTGCTTTCGAATTTTATATTGTTGGGTTTTCACTTGTTTAAAAGTAATACAATATGCCAAAATGAAAATTCAAATAATTCATCTCGTGAAACGGGCAACATTTGTTAGCATCACCATGAATGTTTGAATTTCTCTTATTAGAAAAGTGGCTAGGCGTATGAAACTATACAGAGTGAAAACGTTAGATTTTCATGAAAATATCTATCAAGCCACATTAATCAAAGTTGTCCGTATATTTATTCTAAGAATACGGCCATATTGAAAACACTAACACTGCTTTCATTTAAACAACAGAATTTTTCAAACCAAGTATTGATATGTATATTTAAAAGAAAATCTGTAGATGCAGTTCTGACCTGGAACACAGCGAAAATCTGGAGTTGATAAAATTTATGATAACTTCATACTACAGCTAGGGAAAAGAATTAGAAAAATAGTACGATAACTAGTCGTGTCATTTATGACTTGGAAAGTGTCTCCCATACAGTGCTTGTGTTTCCCACATTCTTCTATACGATTTTATATCCTGCAGGAAAATGTGTTTTTGAAAAATTCTAGCGAATAATACTATTGCAATGACGGTTTCACTTTGTTAGGTTTGACAAGTTATGGTTTTCAAGAACATAAATATTCATAATTTAAATTCGCTCGTTTTAAAGTAAAAATATATATGAGGACGGTAAATTACTTCTTTACCTCTTTACTGCTTATCAAATCACGATAAAAATTATGTTATATTATTAACAGCGGGTGTGGAAAAATTTCTTTATCATTTAAACCACTATACAATATGATCTAAGCTTATTTTAAGATGAATAAAAGCCAAATGGTGAGCACAATTCACTAGTATGGAATAATGGTGTCAAATCTTCTTTTTGATTAAAATGCACATACTTTTTGCTCTCAACAAAAAAATTGATAAATTTTCGTCAATTTAAAAAAAAAATTCGAACTGATTGGATTAATACTTATTCGTAAGACACGGTCCAATTTTTAAAGGAGCTGCCTCGAGATTGTACTTCACTTCGTCCAGCATATTGCAGGGGTCGCCAAGCGCCGGCCAAGTAAAGTGGAGGGCCCTCGGGCCCTGGGGCGGCCCTCTAGGCGCAAACGAGGTCGCTCCTTAAGAGGTTGGGGCGGGTCCAGGCCCCCGATAGATATTCTAGAGGCAGTCAATACTTCACGAGACATGGAAGTTGCAGAATAGTCACTTACGGAAGGCATTATTTAGGAATAAGTATTTACTTGCAGCCTTTTTTTACATTACACATTAGGCTTTTCTTGACGCCTTTAGATTATCTCTTCCAGAAAAGACCGTAACCATTTTTCTAATCGTAATGTCTATTAAATATAAATAAAAATTTGTAATTATAACGTCAGATATAATGTTTCATTTAAAATTAATAATTTTGCTGTTAATAAATTATTTTCAATGAATATTAAATACAAAACGCAATACTAAAACAACCTTAAAATTTATAATATGGTGTTTATATTCCTTGTTTTAAGATGGCAGTTTGATTTGATTTTATGTCTCTCAATTAAATTTATACCGTACTAATTCAAGCAGCGCATATATTAATGTGAAGAATTTCTTTGCTGTATACATTTAAGCCAGAAATTTTATTGACGTTGTTTATAAATTTGTGTGTTTCAGACATCGTTTGAGTCATACGAATATACTTCAGCATTTAACCCATTCGCACCTTTTTTTACTATGAGCTAATTATTTTATTATTTTAAATAATACCGTCGAGAGCGATACACAGAATGTACTCTGTGGAGCTTCAAGATCCACGCACGACCTGGGAAGGGGAAAGGTTAACTATATTTTTTAGAACGGTTTTCACTAATGAACTAAACGGGAAAATGCCTCCAAAAGCAAATAAATCATGATTTATACTTCAAAACGTTACAATTTAAAACAACAACAACAAAAACGAAGATAACATTAAATCAATACGAAAAAAAACACAAAAAATGAAGAAATAACTTATCGAAACCTCACTTGAAAGTCCCAAGGTTTGCTGAACAAACGATTCTACGAAATCATTTTTTTCTCTATTGAACACATTTTTGGTGCTATTGTCTGGAATAGGCTTCTCTTGCGTGGAATATATCAACATTTAAAGATTTGTGGTTGAACAGTCTTATTACTTTTTAAGAGGCACATATTATATACATTATTATATAGAACTTGTATATTGTATTAAATGTTTGCGTGATATCATTCTGCAGCGCTTGTATCGTTCCAATTACTCTTTAAAGCTATGAATCTTTGCATCTCACCAATAACTAATGCAGCCGTATAGTGGTATTTGAGAGCAAATTCCTGCGTATAATACTGAGAGTAGGTAAGAAATGACGTGGTGAGAGAGCGGACAAAGCAGCCTTCCATACTGAAGTTTATCAACAGGCGAAGGTAGACCTGGCTGAGACATACGTTAAAAATACTACAAGAGAGCATTACCTATAGCTGTCACGAATTATACATAGAATGTACTCGGCGAAGCTGCGGGAAGTGGAGCTGACTTGGGATGAGGCGAATAATATGGCGGCTGACAGAGCTTTGTAGCGGTAGTTCGTGAATGTCATATGCTCCAGATTCAGGAAAAACTATTCTATAGTAATCTCATAGAACTGCTTTTTTTATAATATCCGTCACATAACACTATTAATACAAGATCATTTTTTACAGAATTTGTCTGTCTACAATTAGACGGAGAATCTTTATTTCAGTTGTTCCATATTTTTTGATCGGATTTATATTTTTTATATCTTCAAGTATGTATATAATTCCAGTGTACATATCAATAATTTGAAATAAGTCAACTGTCGCGTGTATTTTCTAGAAGGCGTTCAAAATGCTGCCGCGACTCTCTGGGTTTGATCGCGTTTAATGACTTTTGTTTACCCAAAGTGCCGGCGAATACCCCCGACATAAAACCCGACTGAAAGAGCCATAAATGAAGGGCACCAAGGGTCCCGACCCTTTCCCCGGCCCAAAGTGATTCCGTGTCCTCTAGATTGCCGTTTATGGCTACAATAGATAATCAAAGAGACATAACTCTCCCAGGAATAATCTGACTTCATCCAGCTCTGCGATGGAGACAATAAGCAAGAGATTTGTTTAAATAAAAAAAAATCATTTTCCAATGATTTATGCAACTGTTTTGTCATGTATCTTTTATTCAGACCCATGTTTTTAATGTAAGCACTTGTAGGAGAGCATCATAAACATGTCTCAATTGCCAGAGATTATGCTTCTTATGAGAGTGATCAGACTTTTTAATCGAATGTAACCTTATCTAACCTAACTTTAATCATACCCTATCTAACCTAACGAAACCAAACCTAACCTAACCTTACCTTCCAGAGACTATGCTTCTTAAGAGAATGATCAGACTGTTCAACCACATCGCGTCCAAAATTGATATATTTCACCGGAGGAAAACTTCATGCACGAGATTCATGAATGTGTATGTAAAAGATTTTTCTTGTTGCTGTCTGATTAGCGAGATTTGCAACATCTTAGTATTTTTTCTTCGTCTTTTAATTAAAAATGTTTTTAATTTATTTTTTTGCTCGATTTTTTATTGTTCTTATACAAAATTAATGAAATTTGTAATTTTGTAAAATTAAAAATAAATTTAAATATCCACGATAACTGTTATATAGACCGACACTGTGGGGCGCCGGTGAGTCATGCCTCGCCCGTTGGCGAGAGCATTTTGTATTGTGGCTCGGCTGAATGCTTAGGTCGAGCCATAAACTTGTAAAGTTTTATCATAAATATATGTCAATGTGCTTTTAAAAAGTCTTTGTTTTGCTGACTTGCTCCTGATCATGCCCTCACGCGACGGACTAACAACCTTTTGAGAGAGAAGAGGATTTTAATACGTTAGTAAAAATTATTTATATGTATAATACTCGAACTCATGTCTTTACTGTATCTCTTTAATTGACCGACTGAATGTGACTGCGGCGTGGAGCAGACCCTGTCACACCTTCTGGAGTGTGCGCTGTGCCCGAGTGGCTGCACCCAGGAAGACCTTATGATGGCCAGAAGTAACACCATCGACGTCGCCCACTTCTGGGCAGACAGGATCTGACCCTGTTGTTTCCGACACGATTATATATATATATATATATCTCTTTAATTTATATATTCAAGTGCATAGAGCACTTTATATTATAAAACAAGAATTCAACAAACCATCCCACTGCTTGTATAATCAGATAACCCCAACACCAAGATTGAAGTCGCAAAGCAGCTTTCTGAAATCCACACAACCTCTCACATCCGGCCCTGAAAATGAGAGACTCCAGCTCTGGCAACAAATCGCACCAGAAGATTTCATTACTCCAAAGAAAGGCCTCCCAACTGGCAAGAACCTTGACTGACGGATCTGGAAATCCCTGAAAAGATTAAAAACCGGAGTTGGTAGAACAAAGGACAACCTCGAGCGGTGAGGAATGCTTCGGCAGGGAGAGACACTATTGTGCGACTGTGGAGACCTGCAGACCACCTCACACCTAAGATGCTGCTCCATGTTCCCAACAAGCTGCACATCTTAGGACCTAATGCTTGGCAACACACGAGCTATCGATGTTGCCAAGCATTAGGCGATGAAGAAGAAGATATTCTAAAATAATTCGTAGATAACGTTTTTAATAAATGTCACTTAGCGGTAGGAGCATAAAAAATGTTTATTTTTCTCCGTTAATGATTGGAACTCCGTTTTTAAAAAGCGATCACGGTGAAAAAAATACTGAAATTGAAAATCTTGGTGATACGTTTTTTCAGAAGGCCTGCAGCTGACAAATTACCCTTCGACGTCGCAGAGTAAAATAAAGCGACAAACAAGAATTTATGGAAATCGCCTGTGAGCAAACAGGCTTATACATTTTAACACTTTATGTGAGCAATGTGTTAAATTACCAAAAAAATAATGTTAATTTATGCTGAAACATCCAACTTTGATCACAGCAAACAATTTAGCAAAACACACAAGAGTTCCACAAACATCACAAATTCTTTCGGCTTTCAGCGATCAGTGGTCGTGATTAAGCGTCATATAATCACTTAGTGAGAATCATCTCAGAGAGGCAAGTCCGATGGATCGGTCACATCATGCGCCACGATGATCTTCTTCACGACATTGTGGAAGGGATGGTTGAGAGTAGAAACTGTAGAGGGCGTCCTAGACGGGAGTATTTGCAGCAAGTGTTCGAGGACATGAGTTGTAGCTCTTATGCTGAGCTGAAGAGGACTGCAGAGGATTGAGAGGAGTGGAGATCGAGATGCAAGATTTTGTTTCTGCAAACCAATCCACCGGATTGATACTACGAAAAATCAGGCTACAAGTAATTTTTGGTCCAATTTCGATGAAATAATATTTTATGAAAAAAAAAAAATGTAAAATATATAACTCTGAAAATAATAATTAATTTAAAATTTAAAAAAATCTAAGATTCATAAAACCAATGCTATTGACAAAAAAAGGATAATGGTGTGAAAAATGGTGCTTCTACGCGTGATGGTAGCCCACGTAGAAGCACCATCGCATTTGAACTGAATTGAAGACTCGAAACTCCACAGCTATTAATTGTGATGGAAAGCAATAGATAGCTAATATCACTGGTATACTAGTAAACATCCATGAATCTAAAGGTTTTCAATAACCCCATGAATTAGAATAAAAAAATGATGAATGCAGTTTTTTTCCGATTGAATCTTAAGAATGAAAAGAAATCATTTTCAGAAGATTGGGATAAGGTAAGAAATTTACTAAAATGAATAGGTAATCTAGATAATAGAACCATACATATTAAATTGACCGTGTCCATTCTCTCAACAGGTGCATATGTACATCACGATCCGCCCCCACAAAGTTCTGTCAGCCGCTTTGATCCTCACCTCGTCTCACGTCAGCTCCATCTCCCGTAGCTCCGCCGAGTACATTTTATATAAATTCCCCGATGGTTTACCAGGATGGCACGAGTCCGGGTGGTTGAAGAAAAGGCAGCCGTAATTAATGTTTTCCTGCGGTATTCTCAGGACATGTCCCAACCAGGTCTACTTTTGCTTCTTGACATACTGAAGTATGCAAAGCTGCCTCAACCGCTCTCAAAGTCGAACCATTACAATTCCAGTTTTCGAAACCTATTATTCAGATGCATTGACTTTAGGTGAGATGCCAAGATTCACAGCCGTAAAGAAGAATGGGAACGTTGCAGGCGCTGTATGGATGGCATTTTATTTTGGTCGAGTAAGGCTGCGAGTTCCAGATATTGCGCATGGAATACATATATAATAAAGATAACAATGAGTGTGGATGGATTGAATAAAATAAGCCGAATTTCATTTGATTTATTATTTACGAAATTCTTTGTATTTGGAAAATACACGGGTATCTTATGAATTCGAGTATTGCGGTAGAAATAAAGTGTGTATTTATTTTAAAAACCCAAGTGATTAATTCTGCGTCCCAAAATATTGAAGCGTAGTATATAAATATAATAATAAAAAAAACGTTCTTGACTTGAAACGACGAAAAAGAGTTTTTCCACGTGCCCCGCAGCTGGTAAAGAAGTATTCTCGAAAGCTCCGGTGAAGGAGGCTTCAGAATGTCAAGGGTTGATTGGACAATCCGGGGATTTTTCAAATTATCTCTTCTCTAAGACGAGACGCCGGCCGCGGCCGAGGCAAGCCTTCTACGAGCTTTCTTCGTTCGCCAAGTTTCCCCAACTAATCAAGGCAGTCCTGAAGTAGAAGCTTTACGTCTGTATAATGATAGGCTACTGGCTGCTGTAACCCTCATATTTCTGACGTACTTGCGTGATATATTTTTAAAGAATAAAAATCAGCAGAATGCGGCACTTTATGTAGTACATCACTTGTTAATTTAATTGTGTAAGTTTATATTAGTAATAACATTTCACAGTTTATTCTGCATACTTTATTTTTTATTTTGTTTTGTATTTCACGCTTATTATGCTTATATTTTACGTGATTTCTTTCAGATGTTTTAATGGATATTTTTCTATAAAATATTACAAAAAAAATCTTGAGTTTAAAATGGTGTAACCGACGGAACCTTCTTATTTACGTTTATAAAAAGTGAAAATCTTTTATCGAATAATACACGTCCAATTAATTATAATAAATTTTTTTTTAATTTTTATTAGAATATTATTTTATTATTTCAATATTCTAATCTACTTTTATAGATCATTGACTATATTACAATATAATTATTACTTAAATACACATATACTAAACATAAAATTCTTTTTTCAACGCGTCAATCCAAGCACAAAAATAACGGCAGAAGCGGGATGCGAACCGTGGACCTTGGAAACCAACCATGCCCAGGTATTCATACCGCTCGGCGAATCGCGCCATTGCTATGCCCAGACTGACTGCGATGAAACTAGTATTTATATCATTGTTATTATCGTACGACAGATGTCGCCATAGTATATATTCAAAGTATGTATATTTTTTATTATTATTCTATCAGTATTCATTTATTCACAAGCTTAATATTATTACTTTCCGGCAGTCTATTTATTTTTGTAAGTACCACTCGGGTCTCGAACCAAACTATAGACTGAATGGATGTGAAACGACTACTTATAGTTCCGACTCGGACTTTATAACCAATCATTTACCTGTGTTACTGATGGATAATTTTTACCTTCTTGATATTGTCTCAAGGAGACATTATTAATTAATTTTTTTAATGTTTATTAGAATATTATTTTATTATTTCAATAGTCTAATCTACTTTTATAGATCATTGACTATATTACAATATTATTATTACTTAAATATACATATACTAAACATAAAATTCTTTTTTCAACGCGTCAATCCAAGCACAAAAATAACGGCAGAAGCGGGATGCGAACCGCGGACCTTGGAAACCAACTATGCCCAGGTATTCATACCGCTCGGCGAATCGCGCCATTGCTATGCCCAGACTGACTGCGATGAAACTAGTATTTATATCATTGTTATTATCGTACGACAGATGTCGCCATAGTATATATTCAAAGTTTTTTTTTTTTTTTTTTTACCGCCGAGCGGTATGAATACCTGGGCATAGTTGGTTTCCAAGGTCCGCGGTTCGCATCCCGCTTCTGCCGTTATTTTTGTGCTTGGATTGACGCGTTGCAAAAAGAATTTTATGTTTAGTATATTTAAGTAATAATAATATTGTAATATAGTCAATGATCTATAAAAGTAGATTAGAATATTGAAATAATAAAATAATATTCTAAAAAATTAAAAATAATTAATAATGTCTCCTTGAGACAATATCAAGAAGGTAAAAATTATCCATCAGTAACACAGGTAAATGATTGGTTATAAAGTCCGAGTCGGAAATATAAGTAGTCGTTTCACATCCATTCAGTCTATAGTTTGGTTCGAGACCCGAGTGGTACTTACAAAAATAAATAGACTGCCGGAAAGTAATATTAAGCTTGTGAATAAATGAATACTGATAGAATAATAATAAAAAATATACATACTTTGAATATATACTATGGCGACATCTGTCGTACGATAATAACAATGATATAAATACTAGTTTCATCGCAGTCAGTCTGGGCATAGCAATGGCGCGATTCGCCGAGCGGTATGAATACCTGGGCATGGTTGGTTTCAGTTCGCATCCCGCTTCTGCCGTTATTTTTGTGCTTGGATTGACGCGTTGAAAAAAAAATTTTATGTTTAGTATATGTATATTTAAGTAATAATTATAATAATTTTATATATTTTTTAAGTAAAGCAGATTCAACAATAATTTCAAATTCACTCTGTGGATATAAAATGTCTTAGTGATATAGACCATATTTATTTTTAGTATTCAATAGTTTTATCTAATGGCCTGTTTTTCTTTGTTCAGAAACTGATTCAAGGTTTTGGCAGCAATTCAAAGGTAGTAGACTAAATACATTGAATGTATCCACTGTGTCAGTATGAATGTGGTCTGTTATAAAATTAAAACGTCAATTAACATTTTCATTATTGGTAAAAATTTATGTAAGATGAATGAATAATTTACCCATAAAATGGAAACCTAACATAACTTATTATTAATTACCATTCATTACTAACACGTATATTCTGAAAATTTATTATTTTTGATTTATATCTTTCTACTGTAAAAAGATTATTTTATTTTATACATTTATAGTATATATTACTGACCGTTTTCTAAATTATCACTGCTCATTAATTGAATTATATACTGCCAAAAATATTAATTACCTTCTCTGAATTTAGTAAAAGTATTAAATTATCCAAATAGGAGTGATTGTAATTTTTTATGTTATTCCAACTTCCGGAATATAAATAATATAGTTGGTTACTAACGATTAACCTCTTCTTTGTAAAAACAGCATATATTTACAAACAAGAAGATTCAAAAAGTAATTTTTAAAAATTCCTGATATTTTCAATAAACAAGTGCTTAAATTTTGAATTTTATATTTATTATTATTTTTCCCCCTTTCAGCAGATTCCCAAAATGTAATCACCATTGAGTGTTCATTGCTTATTGGTGTTCGCCTGTATGCGACAGGCCAAAAATAAAAGTCAAATGAAAAGCGCGGTTCACTAAACAGATTGACGACAACCTTTTCATTTCTAAAATTTCCATAGTCTCGTTGTGTATTTCGCATAATACTCAAATAAACCAGCGGCCCCCAAACATATCCCAAAACAACGGTTTTTTATCATTTTATAGCACTTACACAGCGTTCCTTGCATTATTTTAGTACTATGTATTCAATATCATGTTTTTTATGATATACGAGAATTTTTATATGCTTATGCCTTACATTTTATCCATACAAGTTAAAGCTCTATTTTACATAAGAGTATTCTAATCTTACAAAGATCTCTAATCTTCCAGACACTATGCCTTTTAAGAGATTGATCAGACTGCTTAAGTTTGGTTATTTTCTTGCGGATTTTGGCTTAACTTTTATTCCTTCAATTGATACTTACTTACATTATGTATTTACAAAGAATTTTTTATAAGTGAAAAAATGACCCGATAATTGTCATTAATATTGTTTTATTAACTGCATTTTGTAAGTACTCCACATATATGTGAAAAAATCAGTGGCAATAGAGCTGTAGTAGAATAACTTATGATGTAAAATAATATAGTAAATTAAATTATACTTTATTTTCTGATGCGTAGCAATGCAAGGCGAGAAGGCTTAAATTTTTTTCTCAATAACTGAAAGAAGTAGTAATACTTTTTTTATTTCCTTTTGATTTAATTCATAAAGCTAAATTGAAACGATTTCATGTGAAATAGTATTATATAGAATATATTAATATTGAAAAGTAAACAAAAATAGAACAAAAACAACAACCAATCTCTTGTAACAAATAAAAATTATCCAGTGCGCCCCACGTCGTTACGAATGAGTCATTGAATGAATTGTCTGTGAACGAAATGCGACGGAACCCTGTTATAGATTGGCATCAGCTACGGTGAAACTACTGCGAGTATTAATTATTCAATTAATGGTGTTAATGAAATCAATATAATTCATTAATATATTAAGCGGGGTTATTATTAATAAATTTCACTATCAGTAATTAGTTAACCCTTTCATTACGGCTCGGTTTAAATACAAATTATACTGTCAATTATGATACAAGTATTTAAAGCATAAATGTACTTATCAGGTCTATTTTCATATGTCACATTGGTTCTTGTATCCCTTAGCTATCAGATGATGCATAAAAAACTATTCTTAGAAAGTAGCAAAAGGATATATATCACGTCAACCGATGTCAACGGTCGAGGAATCTTATGACGGCATATGCCGACAACCGATGCGAAAGGGTTAACTCTTTCACTGCGAGTCATCTAAAGTCTAATATATACTTTACTTTTTGTATTCTCTTAACTAATCTTCATGGTATCAAGTTTCGCTAACCTGCAAGTGCAAAATGCATAACGGCGTTAAGCTTCGGTTTAACGACCCACCTGTTAGCGATAAAAAAAACAATCCATTCCGCGAAACACAGTTTGTACGAGTACTAGGATAACCTCTGCTCTGGGCAAAATTGGGTCAGTCCAATTGTCTTCGTTTTTGATTATTTTCGCCCCCAGTCCGGTCCTGTATGATTGCCCCGGTCGACGTTATAATTGGCAAATTTGAATTTGAAACGAAAAAAAAATCGAATAAACGAAAAAGGAGAGGATGAACAAAAAAAACGTTTAAAAAAAGCCGACCGCATTTGAACCGGTGTCCCCTCGCGACCGACAATAAACTCAACGAGCCATTTTACCCCAGTTCATCTTTTTCACTATCAAATGTGTTTTTTTAAGCAATGATGCCTTGTTGTTTTATTTTTGGTAATTGATTCAATTTCAATGTGTATTACCGAGAACAGACACGATACATGTTTAGAATATCATAAAATAGTTTGAATCTGTGGTAATGGAACGAAAATAGCAGCAATTTATCATAAATTTTGCGTAAATTATTATTATTATTATTTTAATATTTTCCTTATTTCACAGAACCGCAGTTCCAAGGTACAAATAAAAAGAAACATAGAGTATACAAGAATATACAATACATTGAAAAGATAATAAAAAATAAAAATAGCATAAAAGACGAAGAAGATGACACGTGTCAAAGATCACAGAGATCTAGGAGAACACTACCATCGACAAAAGAGGAAAAGGATTAAGAAAAAGATCGAGATGTGCTGGTAGGCCATTTAGGAGCGCCATTACCGTTTTACTAAATTGAGTGCTCAAAGCTCCACAAGTATCAACTGGAATCAAAAAAAATGGATGGCTCTTAGCCCGGGTGTGCTTATCTGGAACAAAAAGTTAAAACAATTCTATGGCTAACCATGTTACATATTGATAAGCGCTGAATTTAAAATATCGATCTGCCAACGTCATAGATTTCAGCCCAACATTCACGTATCATCCATTTATTATAAGAATTCATTTTGAAAAAGTGGTGATAATTCATTCTTAGGCCTCTAGAAGACTAACACTTTTATGTGTGCGTGTCAGACGAGAGAAAGAAAATAAGTGACAAAAGATCGCCTTTCGAATTTTTTGACACCAGTCTTCTTCCTAGTATCAATGCGTTGGATTGGTTTGCAGCAAGAGAATCTTGCATCTCGATCTCCATTCCTCTCAGTCCTCCGCAACCCTCTTCAGCTCAGCATAAGAGCTACAATTCATGTCCTCGAACACTTGCTGCAAATCCATCTAGGGTGCCCTCTACAGTTTCTACCCTCAACCATCCCCTCCACAATGTCGTGAAGAAGACCTTCGTGGCGCATGATGTGACCGATCCATCGGGCTCGGCTCTCTGAGATGGTTCTTATTAGGTGCCTATCTTCCTTAACACCAGTATGAAAGGGCTGTCGAGTTGGTATCAGTTAAATACAATAATCAAGAGGCCAAATCATGGAAAAATGCTCAAACAAGGTCGTTTTTCAAACGCGTGTAATTATTATCTATATCGTAAGAATAATTGGTGTATCTTCAGGAAAGTTTCATAAGTTTGTCCTGGATACTTTTTAATACAATATAGAAACTCGCCCAACCACCCCGCGACAAATAAATCAATTTTCCTTATATCGGAATTTCGCAAATAAGCGCAGAAAGTTGTGCTCGCGTACAAGGAGGGATGCGAGGAATTTAGTTTCTGGAATTATTTTTTTTATTTTTTTCTCAGCCAGACTTGCAAAATTCAATTTATTTTTTCGGCGCGGAAACTTTGTAAATTATTGACGATTCGTACCCGCGACGTGACAGCGTTGCCAAAATTATGTAAAAATATGTTTTATTATACTGAAAATATTGATGATATTTTATAACGCGTATACACAGCTCGCTTTTGGACGAGTTGAAGATCGTGGAAGATGTCAATATTTTATAGAGGCGACTCCTGATAGCAAAACGTTTGTGAAAACTATTTTTGTATTAAATTAATGACACGCATATGAGCATGTCAGTTTTAATTTCTTCGCTCTATGAAGCTTAGCTCGGATCGCCAGATCGTTTTTTTTTGTTTTCACTTGAAAAAAATGTTGAAAAAAATATATAGTTATGTATTGTACCCTGCAAGTTACACACAAGGTTAGAATATACGTCTGAGAAATAGTTGAAGAACGTAGGAGCCTATTCCATGTCAGCCTCGTTAACCGCTCTTGTAGCCCCAACGATTTTCCTGATGAAGGTTAACAGCAAGGGACCGTCAGAACTAAGCAGCAATTCAGGTAAATCCTCCCGAGAGATGGTAGAGACTCCCAGGCGACAACACAGAATTCTTCTCCTATTCTCTTGGATGATGCACTCAACGAGAGAGTGTCTCACCGTCTGTTGTATGCCTAGATCACATCTTATTCCAAATCTTTTTACTTTTTTTCGCCAGATGCTGCATGGTTAAAATATTTGTTGAGTTTGAGTGTTTCATGAAAGATTTGTGAAGATAAGTTTTTTGAAAATATCAAGATTGCAAGAATAAGGATAAAATACTGGAAGAGTATTGAAAAAATTACTGGTAGTATTGAGGGAGGCTTATATTTTGTGTCTGTTCTTAGTTGAATAAAATGGCAGAATAACGAAGTTTTTAATGAAAAAATTACAATTATAGAAAATTAATGTGATTTAAAAACAATTAAGGTTACCAACTGACAATACTTGGTGAAACTACATAATTTTAAGTGATGTTTTTATTAAAAAATTAACAAATTAAAAATATTTAGTTTTAACTCACATTTATTTTGAACGATTACATGTTTCTGCCTTCCAAGGGTCCATCTTCAATAATGATTAAACTAAAAATTTGGCAGTGGCTTATATAGGTATGTATTAAATATTAGTTTTTACGTTAGTACACACATATTTACAGATTGTACATGTTGATATATATATATATGGTTTTACCCGCACACATATACAATCTGTAAATATGTGTGTACTAACGTAGGAACTAATACGTATGCATTAGTATATATTATATACGTATGTATAAGTAAGCCACTGACAGTTTTTAATAAAATTTTATTGAAGATGGTCTCCAGAGAGGCCGAAACACGTAATCGTTTAAAATAAATGTGAATCCAGACTAAATATTTTTAATTTGTTATTTTTTATTTAAAATAAATTTAAAATTATTATTAGCAATTATATATGTTTAATTATGTATTAAATTATTTTTATATTACATCCGTGCATGTGCATAAAAAGTACTCGGTGGAGCTCCATGGGGCAGGATGAAGACCGTAGCGGCTGAGATTACTTTACAGCAAAAACATCTATAGAGCGAGTATGGAAGTAAAATAATTATAAAAGGTATAATTGTATCTTACGGCTAATATTGCTGTAGCTTGTCAAATAATTTAATATACAATTTATTGCTCAAGTTTATTAAATTTAAATTGCAAAGACACCCCTTAACCTTGCTCGAATCGCCCAATCATTTAAATACAGACAATAGCCTGAATAGCTTTCATTTCAACCCTTTACTGACGAGCTTTTTCATGAAAAAATAGCTAATAAATAGTGACATCATCATTATATAGCACTTGCTGACTGGTACCGAAAACCTCGTACAATCTTTCGTCCTTTATTTTCAGTCGCTCATCGGAAACGCATGTGGTGTCATTTTGTAATGCCGTTAGGAGGACTAGTTATATAGATTGCCACTTTGCGGCGCTGGGTGTCACCGTCCACGGCACCGGGCGGTGCAGTTAGCTGTGTGCCGACCGCGAGAAGGTTATAGCCGGCCCCGCATGTTATTCCGCTAGGGCCGGAAGTTTGTAAAGTTCATCTTGAAAATATATGTGCTTCTGGAAAAGTCTGTGTGTTGTTCTTTTGCTCCTCGTCCTGCCACCATGCAATTCAATAATTAACATAGAGAGGATCATGTCAATAGTCTTAATAATATTTAACTTCATGATTAATATACGAGGGTGATCCGATAAGTACTTAGCCTCCCAGCTCGATGGCACCACTAAAGCAAGAAAAATTTATTATCCTATAGTACATTCTTGTAGGCGGCTACTGTCAAAATTTCAGCCGAATCGGACTCATAGTTTTGTTTTGACCGGGTGTGGTGGCGGGCGCGTCCGTTGATTTTAGAAAAATTTAAATAGAGCAATAACGATTGGTGATTCGATTCTTGAATTTGGAAGAGAAATCACGCAGTGAAATCAAAGAGTACGGTGATTCTTCTCCTTCGATAATACACACAAATATCGTAACCTTTTACAGCCACCAAAAATCAGCCAACTTGAAGATCTTTCAGCGAATTCATTAGCCCGTCATTATCCGCCTTCTGCTTACCACTATTTTTATGATTTCATCAGTTCATCTTGCACATGATCATCAAAACTCCGTTTGCCAGTTTTTGGATGCTATCCCAACACTTTTCTTCCCCATCTATCGTCGTATCTTTGGCAAAAATGACCTACCCATTACCACTTGAGTGTTTATTCCTTCGAAAACTTCTTATAATCCACTTCTTTTTCGGTTATCCTTGTCTAGGATTATATTTTCTAGAGACACTTTATGCATGAATTTTTTCATGGTACTTTGAGTGACCATTACTTTACGCGTAAATACTGATGTTAGATTTATTTTATCTGCGTCATAAGTTAATAAAAAGAGGTTGAATTAGTGAGTTGCCCAAATTTTTCAGCGTTATAGTAGATATACGATTGCATTTCTTTCATCTTCTTTTTATTTTTGATGAAATTTAAGAAATAAAACGTTATTCGAGGGTTGAGAAACCAGGAGAAAGCTCCCGACCAGAACCGCTGCTGTAATAAAAAGTTAAGTACACCAAACGTCGGGTATATTTGTAGCACTAAAAGCTCTGAGGCTGATGCAAAGTCGGTTTTCTTAAGAATTTTAATTTAATTAAGGGCGGAGCGAGCTTTTAAAATGATTTTTATTGCTACGTAAAAGCTCCATACAATTACCGAACAAACGCGATTCTTTGACTTCATTGTTTCTGAATCTGTATTGAGTTTTCTGGCTTTGATATCCCAATAAAGGTTTTTAAGATTACCTTATGTATTCTAGTATTGCTTATCTTTATACATACGGAATAACTGTATTTAATTTCACATAAAAAATAATATCAGCTTTCAAGCATACTATTTTTACATATTTGCTCCTTTATAAGGATAAATTTTCATTTAAATTGCAGAAAAATATCAATAAATCAAGAAAAATTACATTTTTTGTCGTTTTTTTTCATGATAGTTCTTGGTGGAATTCTTCCAATGATAGATGTCGCTATAGTATATATTCAAAGTATGTATATTTTTATTTTTATTATTCAATTAGTCTTCATTTATTCACAAGCTTAATATTATTACTTTCCGACAGTCTGTTTATTTTAGTAAGTACCACTCGGGTCTAAGCTTGTGAATAAATGAAGACTGATTGACTAATAAAAAATAAAAATATACATACTTTGAATATATACTAAAGTGACATCTATCATACGATGATAACAATGACATAAAACTAGTTCCAACGTTACTCAGCTCAGGCATAGCAATAGCCAAGTTGGCTGAGCGGTATGAATACCTGGGCATAGTTTGTTTCCAGGGTCCGTGGTTCGCATCCCGCTTCTGCTGTTATTTTTCTGCTTGAATTGACGCGTTAAAAAGAGTTTTATGTATAGTACATATATGTATATTTAAATACTAATTTCTATATTTTATCTCAGAACACACGTATACCCAGAGGTCTACATGTGAACATAGATGATTCTCGTGGGCTTCCAAGGCTGAGTACTAGAAAAATATTTGGGGGTTCAATGATCAGAGATTTTTGACGTTTACCCGACCTTCTCGAGGCTTGAACATTTTTTTTGTCCTGTAAGAGTGGCTCAAATCTACCGGGGGTATGTATTAAGCTTAGCTTAAATAAAATATATTCTTTACAAGTTTGGTTAGGATTTGAACCAACAGCGTCTGAATTACAAACAAACGCCATTATCACTGGAATTCGCCTTCCGGATAACACAAACATAATAGTTCTACATAAATATTAAGTTTAAAATAATTCTAAGTACTATATATTTTACATGGTTGAAAAAATTATAGGAAGAAATGTTTTATTAATTATTTCACAATTGGGTTCAAATATTTAGTAATCTTATTTATTTAAAGTGAGAAATAATTTTAATCTTGATACTCTTGTCATTAAAGAAAGGTAAAACGAGGAATTAATTGTAAGTTTTTATATATTTATTAACCTTTTTTGCTTATCGAATATTTTTTCTTTCAAATCTCTCATGGATCGCCAATTAAATAGTTGTCTAATAAAGGTTACAATAATTCAAAATTAAACCTTATCTCTTGCAAATCTTTTTGCTTGATTGACCTATATATTATTAATTAATTTGATTTAAATACTTATACACCATATTTGAAAATATCATTTGTGCGATAGAAAGTTTGTAACGTTATTGATTAAAAATAAACTCCACAAATACGACTGAAACATAAAAAAAATATAACGATTACATATAACCTAAGAAAATTAAACATGATGCTTGAATTTATAAAGTAAGTAATCATGTGAAAATTTTGAAATTGAAATTAATTTTGATTATTTAGGTAAATACTTAAATATTTTTCATGTTACAAGCTGTCGAGTAGTGCATTTAAATCTCTAAGCTTCACGGTTTTCTTATCAATGTTGTGAATTACAAACCGAGACTCAAATTCTTTCAAAAAAATATTTTACTACCGCTTTTCAGTAAAGATTAACTAAGGTGAAGATTTAGAGTTGCATTGTATAAAGCACAACGTAGGCATTGTTCTACGACCATAAAAATATCACGGCTTTTGTCGCGGCGCAAGAGAAAAGAATGCTATTCTGTCGGGATGAGATAAGGTGCATGCTCTTTAGTGATCGTAAATTGCAAAGCCCATTGTTGCAAATTTATTTAAAAAAAAAACGCATTCTAAGGTACCTGCAAAAGATAGAAAAATTAAGTTATAAATTAAACGCAGTCACCACCATTGTTCAATTTCTTCCCCTAGTAATAAGTACCATATCTTTCATATTTGGTTACTGCAAATTGACATATTTAACACATCAAATAATATTGTCAGATTGTCGGTGTGCGATCACGTTGGGGTCACCACTGTGGGATTATTGGGAGTTTGAGTATTGTGATCATATTTCTGAGAAAGATTTTTTTTTTTAAATATGTAAGCTTAAAAATAAGACCGAAACGATTATTTCAGGCATTCCTGTAATATACTTGCCGAAGTGTTTGTCTCCGCCCAATCAATTTCCCAGTTCCATCCGCCCTATAGTCAGTCAGCCGCCCTGTGATTATGCGCTTCTCGACTGTCCTCTAATCCGCCTAATGCCTGACCACAGCAACTAGAACTTGACCCTCGGTAACTACAGTTGGCGCTAGTTGGTCCGAAACTTGACGAAAGCTCGAACGGCAGTTTTGATAGATTTCATAATTACAGAACGCTTCAAAATTTCCTGAAAAATATTATTCGACACACGAATCTTTTCTACTGTTATCAGTTTGATAAAGCCCTTGCAGGCTCATGCTGAAAAACCTCGACAAACGATCATTATTCTCTTTTTGTCGCTCGTCTGACACGCATATATAAAAGCGTTCGGCTTAGTCTTTTTATAATTAAGGAGTCCAGAGCTTTAATGATAACCAAAGTTGGTCAATCTTTTACCGAAATATATTTCAATGTGCTTCTCAAAAAGTTTTTGTGTTGATCATCTGATACTCATTCCTCGACCTCGCATTGTTATGACGATCCTGAAGTCATTATTGTAAGTAACGGGAACGTCAATACTAATTAAAATATATGAATAGATTTTTTTAAATTGTATCAGCAACATCAAAAATCGTTTTTCTTCACATTTCCGTCCACAAATTGCCGCTACTCAATTCTGACAGTTGCCACTTTCCATTTATTGATATGATACGTTTCTGCTTTTAAAAAACCAATTAAGAACATGTTTTGTTGCCAAAAAACAACAGCCCGGACGCTTGAATAAACTGCTGTAAATTTAGACCTATTTTATGCGATTTATATTCAAAAAAATTTACAGAGGTCTAATGAATTGCCCGATGTTCCCAATATATCAATAAGTTATAAAAGGCATATCATTCTAATAAAATATTCTACTTAAAATTTATAGATTTAAGGTTGAGTCGTGTGTAGATAACTTTTATTTCTCTTCGATATTTTGACCGCTTTGCAGGGGAACTTCTTTAGGTTTGAGGAATTTAATGAAAATGATCCCTGCAACGGCAGTGAAAATATTGTATAAAATGAGAAATTTTCCATACACAACTCAACCTAAAAGCCACTATTATATTCCAAATCTGGCCTTGAAAATCAATAATATTTTTTTATATTTTGTTATAATTAATATTAAAATTTATTAATATCACTTGTAAAAAGTTAACTAATAGTAAAAAGTGCGTAGTCTAAAAAAATAAATATTCAATATTAAAATTTCTAGTCATAGCGGAATTTATATATTTTCAATTTTTATTCACACAAATACGAAACACACATTATAACCTTATTAAAAATACTCCACTTGAATGAAAATTTATTTGTTTTTAAGAGCATCACCCAAAATAAACAAATATATAGAATAGCAATAAAAATATAACAGGTCACGTAAAATATTACAAAGATCCAGTAATTAAATACCATCAAAAAGTGCAATAAAAAATTTGCACGTTTATAACTATTCCTTCAAATCATAATATATATATATAATCGTGTCGGAAGCAACAGGGTTAGATCCTGTCTGCCCAAAAGTAGACGACGTGGATGGCGTTACTCCCGGCCATCATCAGGTCTTCCTGGGTGCAGCTACTCGGACACAGCGCACACACCAGAAGGTGTGACAGGGTCTGCTCCACGCCGCAGTCACATTCAGTCGGTCAAACTTCCAGGCTTTCATTTGTGTCCTCCTCTTGCATATTCCGGTCTAAAGTCTGTTAAGGGACCTCCATATTGTGGAGGGTTGCGTCCAGGGTCTAGGGCCTCTTTCGGGGCAATCCAAGTATTCCCCTCAGTTGCGCTTCTCCACATGTTCAGCCGCAGAGTGGCCTCAGGTATCATCAGTTCTGTTGTCAACTGTAGAAAACTTCTTCTTGAAATCAAATCATTATAAAAAATACTATAAACAAACAAATGGTTACTATTACAGCGAGATAACAAAATTGTTTTACAAAACATGAAAGTATCGTTAAGTGGTGATTATTTAAGTTTCCAACAAACTTAATGTTGAACTACGCCCCTTTAGGAATTCATAAGTATTTATCTCTAATATTAGACGTGATAATCACACATTGCTGCTGTTGTGTAAGTTCGAATAGCCTCCCTCGGGAGGAACCTAGCTGCGATGACTCTAGGTTCCGATCCTCACACTCCTGATTTTAACCAGTCCCGAACACGGAGATCGTTGAACAATTGTGTTTAAAATATATTTTGAACGAATATATATATTTATTTAACCATATATTCATAAGCTCATTGACATATATTTACGATAAAACTTTACAAATTTATGGCTCGGCCGAGCCACAGTACAATATGCTCTCGCCGATGGGCGGATCCCAACTGACTTGATCGGCTGTCGTACCGGCACCACAGCGGCGGTCTATATAACTAGTCTCAATATGGCGCACACATCAATTTATGAAAAGCAAACAAAACTAAGAGACGAA
This sequence comes from Glossosoma conforme, assembly GCA_022606575.1. NCBI lineage: Eukaryota > Metazoa > Arthropoda > Insecta > Trichoptera > Glossosomatidae > Glossosoma > Glossosoma conforme. The sequence goes on along the minus strand of JAGTXR010000058.1, from coordinate 116,742 downwards.
AGATTGTAAATCGAAGTTTTTGGTACTAGTCAGAAAGGGGTACATCATGCTGATCTCCGTCGGGAATCGAACCTCAGTGGTAAAGCGTTTGATAAGCAAACGCTTTACCACTAAGCCATACATGTCGGCAAATATCAATTCAAGTTCCTGTGATCCTGCCCTGGAAGTCGTTGATTATAATATACGATCCCAAGTGAATTTCCGGGTGCAAAAATCTCTTGGAATAAGGTATAGATAGTGGCAACTGTCAAGGAAGATAGGCACCTAGTAAGAACCATCTCAGAGAGGCGAGCCCAATGGATCGGTCACATCATGCGTCACGATGGCCCTCTTCATCATTGTGGTGGGGATAATTGAGGGTAGAAACTGTAGACGGCGCCCTAGACGGAAGTATTTGCAGCAAGTGTTCGAGGACATGAGTTGTAGCTCTTATGCTGAGCTGAAGAGGGTTGCGGAGGACCAAGGGGTGTGGAGATTGAGATGCAAGATTTTGTTGCTGCAAACCAATCCACCGGATTGATACTACTAAGAAGAAGTGGCAACTGACAGAATTGAAAAGCGGCCATTCGTAGTGATATAGAAAGTAAAAAAAATACTGTTAAAACACTTACTTTAATTTTTGTATTTATAATAATATATTAACATCAGCACGATATAGCCCTTGCTAACTGGTACCGAAAACCTCGATGGACAATCTTTCGTCTCGTATTTTTGTCGCTTGCCATACCTTTATGTATGGCCACATTGGGACTAATTACATAATTTTGCCACTGTCTGCGCTGGTGACCGTAGTTGGTCCCCACCCTTTGGCAAGGCAAGGTCCGCGTTGCGGCCGCGCGGCATGTCACACCACGTGGTACAAAATTTTAATATTTTTAACGTAAATATAATCTATGCTTCTACAAGAAAGTCTTTGTCTGCTGTCCTGCTCCTCATCTTGCCCTCACGCAGCGTAATACCACCCCTCTTGTTGAGAGAGAAGGATGTTAATATATATATATATAGTCGAGAAATTAAATAAGGCTCTGAGGCGGTTCTGTTGCTATGATAACGTCTTTACACTAACCAACTACGAAGGAATTTAAGCGACTGTTAATGCCACTCTGTTGGGCGCTCTCGCAGAATCGTTGGATTATCAACGACTCCTTAAAAACTTAAACTAAACCGGTTAAAGTTTTCGCTATCGGCCGGTTATTATTTACAATCTCCTGAGCATTAATGACTTGTTTCAAATGTATCGCCGAGTAAGCTATAAATAATGACTTTAAACGAGAACTTACAAAACAAAGTAAGATATCTCCTTTTGTATCTGTAATTTTCACTGTATGTAAATCTACAGTTAAAACAAGAGGATCTTTGCAAATCGTAGAGTTACATATAATATTCGAAGCAAATCAAATGGGTTCGTTGTGTTTCTGGAGTTTTTTTTTTATGTAAACACTGATTTCTCCTCTCTTATTTGATATCGATTTACTGGGTGAAAGATGCAGGATCAGGTTCACAATATAAATAACTAGTTTTTTTTTTCACTATATTATCACGGTTTATTTGTCAAGCACTTGCAACAACAAGACCGTTGTGGCACTCGCCATATGGGCGTGCCCATAACGGTCGTAAGCGTTGTCCAACTGACTGTGCGCTCTGACATCTCGCGCTGCCAATCATCGTGCCAGACAAGCGAAGTAAATATGACAGTGGCCAACATGAAACGGACCAACTGTCATAACAAACAAGATTGCGCGTGCAAAAGCCGTGCAACATTATACTATTAAAACTAACATAAGATGTGCATGTCAGGCGAGCGAACAAAAATAAAAGGCAAAATATCGTTTTTCGAGGCTTTACGGCATCAGCCTAAAGGAGCTTTATCAAGCTGATATCAACACATACGGGAGAATATCGACAGATGGTAATAGTGATTTTGATATCTCATCTGTAATTCTTTGACGCTTACCATGCTGCATTGAATTTAAAGTGTTGATCCGCCAACATCATAGTCTATAGCTCGACATTCACGCATCATCCTTATTATTACAGGAATTTACTATGAATGGGTTGTCTTCACGGGACGACTTTCGTCTACCACCAATTTTAATTAATAGGCTATAACTGACATTTTAAGGGTGAGGGCTCAAATTAACACTAACCGGGGGTATTTTAGAGCTCAGAAATTGATTAAAACAAAAAAAAAAAACTCCGTCGGGGATCGAACCAACGACCTTTGACTTGCAAAGCAAACGATTTGACCATTTAGCTATACCCGCCGGCAAATTCAATACATGTTTCATAATATAAGCATAATACTTGTGAAACGTAATATGTTCAAATGTGACTGAATATACAAAAAAAATACGTTTTATTTTCGCTGAAAGGAAAAATATACCCATCAGGTAACAATACTACAAAGAAGGATGATAAACCTTATATTTTTCCAATTTCTTCGGCGCTCGTTGTTCAAAGAATATGTATGCATAATAATAGAAAGGAAATGTTTATTTAAGGGGAAATACTCTCTAGATAAATGCAAATGTTTTTCTTCTCATATAAGCGCATGCATTTCTTTTCGCCGTATAACATCCTTGTGCTAATATAAAGATACTTACGAAAATAGAAAATGAAACGCTACAAAGGATTTTAAATAGGCTTTTTCATCTATTTTGAGAATTTTTTCAAGATAAATAGCTACCTATTGATAACAGCTCGATGTAGTTCTTGCAGGCTGTTGTCGAAAAGAATCAATATGCAATCTTTCATCTTTTTTTTTGTACGCTCGTCGGACACGCATGTGTCGCCATATTGTTTTGTGTGACACGTCTAGTTTTGTAGATTGCCACTGTACGGGCGCTCAGAAGCCAGTTGTCAGTTCTGATCTGTCCGGGGCTTGATGTGGTCAGCTCCATCTCAGACATTATCAATCTTTATCTTGATGTATTTCAATATGCTTCTTAAAAAAATATTTGTGTTGCTCATCTACTCCTCATCCCTCCACCACGCGTTTTTATAACTATTCCGATGACGTGAAGTCGTTTCTTATAGTTACAAGGATGTTACTTTTATCTATTGCATAATATAATGAAAATATATTTTTAATTATTTTTAATTGTGAATATAAAATACTGGATCGTTCACAAGGCGTAAACATTAAATTTCTTCTACATATTTAAGTTACTTACACAATATTGTGTACATATGTAACTTTCAGCTATTTTCGATCATTTATATATTTATAACCATATTTACTACATATTTGGAGCATGTGATTCCCGCCAAGTTACCGTTAATTAGTTCTGTAAGATCATATTTTAAATTACTTGTTCAAGAAACCTTGTATACTCGACGGTCCACTTTAGAACATAGATAGTTTTCGTGAGCCTCCAGGGCTGAAACCCGCGAAATTGCATAGATTGCGGCTGCAGTACAAGAAAAATATTTGAGTGTTTAAAATTTTCTATGCCAAGCGGTCTTCGTATGGGGAGACCCCGAAGGCCGTAATTTATTTTTGAAAAATCAAAAGCTATTTCTAAAATCGATGTATTATCGATTATTGTTGACAATACGTAGTAGCTAATTATTTCAACGAGGCAGCAAAAAATGTCACTGTACGCTCAAAATATTGAATTATTAAGTAAAAAAAAAAATACTACAAATTGGTTAGATATTAAGTGCCAAAGTGGAGCGTCTTTAGACACAATTTTTGTATGGGTGGCCTCCTGTGCACGGGATTGTAGAGCGTCTATAGACGCTTGTGGCATAGAACCAGTTTTAATAATCATCGTCTTTTAAAGAGATCGCATGATGAGCTCGATGTTCTCAAAGGATATAAATTATTTTTTCTCCTTAAGGGGTGGTTCGCATGCATAGAGATGTGATAAAATAAATTTTAAAGTTGTCTGGTTTTCACATATACATAATACAAAAACGTGTCTTAATATAAAAAAATATATTTAAATTTTAGTATGAGTAATACGTGAGTGTTAATAAGACCCTCGTTTTAGCATACCGCATCGCTCAAATTGTTAAATTCTTTAGGGTATTTTATACCCCACTGATTTAATAATTCTAATAAAGTATTATCAAAGTCATAAAAGCGGGCATTCAAGTACGGGCCGAGGGACTCTTATAGTATGCGATAAAGGCCGCGGAATCTGGAATTAACATACCGCGTATCCGGACTCATCAATCATAAGCAACCTGTCGAGCATTCGCTCATAGAAATTTTGGCGCGTGATAAAATTATTTCACGGCAGGGCTGATAAAAATAAATTTAATTTGTAGCAAACACTTCATGATCCTGAAATATAAACGGAATATCCAGTTCATTAATCTATTTTTTTTTATGTAAGCACTTACAAGACAATAGCGATAGATTTTGTTTGGTGAAAACAGTAGAGGGCACCCTAGACGGGAGTATTGCAGCAGGTGTTCGAGGACATGAGTTGTAGCTCTTATCCTGAGCTGAAGAGGGTTGGTGAGGACCGAGAGGAGTGGAGATCGAGATGCAAGATTATGTTGCTGCAAACCAATCCACCGGATTGATACTACGAAGAACAAGGTGTTTGCTGGCTTTGGTTTCATAGATCACTGTGATTATTGACGCCATTTTTAAGTGTTCATTTTTTAAAAGCTCTTTTTTAAGTTTAAATTTTATGCAACGTTTTCTTGATTTAAATCGAGTCCATTAACATTTCATTTCAAATTTTTGTATTATTTTTAAATGAAATTATGTATGATTTTATATGCCTAATGTATCTTAAATGTTTCATTGTTCTAAAATATTGTTTTCGTCAAAATTAAAAAAATAATTTCAGACAGTTCTTAATACACTCTTTTTATATAAACAATGAATGCTGAACCAAAAATTTGCCTCCACAATATATAGCACTTATCATACTAGCTAAATTAATGGGTAATATGAGTAAGATCTCATACATAATAACTTCTTACCTAATTATGTAACAAATCAGAGAGGCAGACGGTATCACCTGTTTTAATTATAATAATTGACATCCTTCTCTCAAAATTCATTATTCAATTGGGTGATGGCAAGATGAGGAGCAGATTAACAACACAAAAACTCTTTCTGAAGTACATTGACATATATATTTCAATAACTTTACAAACTTCTGGCTCGGACCTAGTCACAGCATTCAGGCCGGGCCAACCACAATTCGACCTCTCCGCCGTCGGCACACAACTGACTGGGCACCGGGTGCCGTGATCGGTGACACCCAGCGCCGAAATTGGCGATCTTTATAACTAGACATCCTAACGGCATTACAAAATGACAACACATGCGCGTCCGATAAGTGAACGAAAATTAGACACGAAAAAATGTATATCTCTTAGGTTTTGGTACCAGTCAGCAAGGGCTATATCATGCTGATGTCATAATATTTCATGGTTTATATCCAAAACATACTTTTGCTAACCCTGCTTTAGAGAATGAAATTAATACATGCTCACTCACAAAGTGGATATCACAAAACAACATATTATTTTTAATACAAAAAAGTAATAAACTGGAGAAATTTATTGTACATATTTCATATTTGATAAAAAAACAATCTGAGCGCTTGTGACTCCAATTACTTTATACATATTTCTTTCTTAAAATGATAAGAGTCAGAGGGATTGCAGAAAAGGCAGTTTTAGTATATACTCTCTTGCATCTTCCGAAGTACATTTCAAAGCCAGGTCAATGTTTTATTATTATGATCGGATATATTCCACGGCAGGAAGGCCCAGTTCAGACACAAGCTCCATGAATTTGTTTGGAGAAATAATTTATTATAGTTGTCTGTTTAGCGAGCTCTAAGACTCTCTGATTAAAACACACATGTGTATATATGTATACATATACCTAGAAGAAAACAAGGCAATGTGTTCCGGAACCGAGATCGCGGTCCCGAAATTACAGCGTCAGCTAAATGGTGACGCCGGAAAACCAAGGTTCCGGCACTGAGGATAAGTCCAAAGACCGGAGTTGAATTGGTACTTATTCATTTGATAATATATCCCTTTTTATATCTTAGTGTACAACATGAGTAATAATTCTGTATTTTATAAAATTAATATTAATAAATTGAATGGCAAAATATTGTGATGGTCAATCCCCTGTGTCGTACCTGACTGTATGAATCGACAAATTCGAGCTAAGATAGAGAATTTGATTATAATTTGACAATTATTCCTTTAAAGACTTTTGGATGTTGTATACAAAATAATTATGTTCAAATAACGTTTCGAACACAATGAATATTAAATAATATGATAATATTAATGACTTAGAAAATAAGATAAGTTCAAATGCCATTTGAGAAGAATGGGTTTTGATTATTGGTGATCACCTGGGCTAAGTACATCTGCTTGGCCAAAACTGCTCTTCTCAGAGCACTAAATCACCTGGAACCCTTCGAGGGCTTAGCGTGTGATGTCGCAACTTACCGGGACGAAGACAGATGGACCCCCCCCCTTATAACCCTCTCGCTTTCTATGGATTTCGGGGTATGCGGTGTAGAATTAATCTGTACAAGTTTATTCCATAGTGTTAAATATTAAAACAGCTTCAAGTCTTAATAAAATGCATTTTTATTCATCATAATTCTTTTTTAAGTATTGCAGATTTAATCTGAAGATTAAAACATTATTTCCAATTTGATAACAGTCTAACTCTGTGGCGACTCAACCCAGTTAACGACAAGTAAGTTACAAGCAGTAACTAATGAATGATTTATTCCACATAATAACTAAAACATACAAGTAAAATCAGTTCACTAAGTGTTTTATTTTTGTAGAACATCTATAGAAAGTAAATGTGTGACGACCAAGAACTGGCAGCTTTAAATGATCATTTTTAAACTCTGGAATGAATTTTCGGTATATGTGTTTCCACCTTCATACAATCTTGTTATTTTCAAATAAAAAAGAATTTTATCGTTAAAAACACATAAAACCTATAATCATCAGTCAAGCCGTCTATTAGGACAAATGGTGTAGACTCTAGACTTCCACAGCGACGAAATATTCATAAGAGTAATATATTCATAATAATACTGATCCCCAAAACATTTTACTTTGCATCAGGTAAGACAGCTTCCGAAGTGAACGTTAATTCTTTACAAATATTTAAAACCACGTTCGAAGTCACTATGAGATAACCCTCAATAGAGTTTTTTTTGTTCATTGCATAATCGACAGTGCAAACATGATTATGCATCGGATACAACTTTTTTTTGACAATTTGTGGTTCCTATATTGAAGCTTTTAAGCATATATGGTAAATTACCATGGGTGTCATCTTGTACGACATATTTTTCTAGAAACTTCTGGTGCAGAGATGTATTGGAAGAAATCAGAAAAAATTGCGCTTAATAGACCTGATTAAAAATTACCTGCTTTATTTTATTATTTAACATTTATCCATCTGTTGGTTTTTTTACATGTTTTATAAAATAAAGTTCAAAAAGGTCAGGATTTTTTGACTCTTCAAGATATGCCAAGATCCGAAAATAAGCGCTTTGTTATAAGTAAAATAGGATTAAGATTATTTAATCTTGAGTCAGAGGCTTATTTAAGGATTGGGTTTGTGTAATTAACGTAAGTACCACGCCGTTCTCAACAATTTATCCTTCGAGGCTGAAAAAACACTCTTAACTAATGGCGATGTTGTTTGTTTCGCACTTACGCCCTTTATCCCAGAAATAGATCTTTATGCAGACTTACACTGAGCAAACCAACGTCAGACTTGCTTTTGTTCTACAGCACTGTACACGCGTATAAGTCGACTTAACAAGTCAGTTAGGCCTTTACCTACTGTCACCTCCGAACTTTATTGTGCCTAAAATTAATGGGGGATAATATATAATAACTAATAACAAGCAACCTTGAATTTACTAACTGGTGAATGTCAAAACGACTCAAATTCATAATATGTAACAAAACATGTTTAAACATTACTAATGATACAGAAAGGAAATTAAAAAAAAAACACATTCATGATTATGTATTGACATCAGCATGATTCAATTCAATTCAATTCAATTCTATATTTTTTTCCTTGAATAATATTACAAAATATTGTACATTTTAATTCATTATTGAAGTACTAACATACAAGTCTGGCGTTGTAAATGTATTGACACATTTAGTGTCAATGACCTCACACTCAGAACAAGTGTCGAGATACTCAACGCAAATAGTTGGTCTTGTAACAGCAAAGACCATGTCATAAGTATATCATGGTTGGCACACAAATAACACGGCATTATTGTTACAAAATCAAGCGTCCAACATTTTGTATCTTTCAACAGCAGCACTGAATCTGAAGCAATATTACACTAAATATGTCAATATCTATGATATAGCCCTTGCTGACGGGTACCGAAAACCTCGATGTACAATTTTTGTCTCTTATTTCTGTTCACTTGCCGTACATGTATGTGTCGCCATATTGTCATTGTGGACAAAACCGGTTACGAGAGTGACGTTAATTTTTGAGACTGCCACTTGTGGCGCTGGGTGTGACCGACCACAGTGTGGGTTTCAGTTAGTCGTGAGCAGACGGCGGCGAGATCGCATTATTGTTGGCCCAACCTGAATGCTGTGAGTAGGTTCGGGCCAGAAGTTTGTAAAGTTGCCTCTCTTAAAATTTGTGCTCACTATATAATCGTGACGGAAAAATCAGGGTCAGATCCTTTTTGCCCAGAAGTGGGTGAAGTCAATGGCATTACTCCCAGCCATCATCAGGACTTTCTGAGTGCAGATACTCGGACACAGCGCACATTTCGGAAGGTGGAACAGGGTCTGCTCCACGCCGCGGTCACATTCAGTCGGCCCATTGTAAAACTGGCAGACTTGCCTTGCCTTGCATACTCCGGTCTGAATGATATATAAATACATACTGTGTTCACTGCGAAATAGTGTTAAAAATAATGAAACTCTTTAAGATTTCAAAAATTGTGTTTTGTTTCGCAATTCGACTAATACCCTTTTTATAAAGTCACGTTATACAAAGAGATTAACGATCGAGAAAAACGTTGAACATACTGTATAGGGCTTAGTAAGACTAAGTTGATAAATATATATATTATAAACAACTGAGAATTTCTTTATGTAGTGTACCCTCCGAGTCACATCTAATATTGGTATATACTTTAAGGCTGATGCCGTAAAGCCTCGAAAAACGATCTCTTGTCTCTTATGTTTGTTCACTCGTCTGACATGCACACCAATAATGTTACTTTTAATTATTTAATAATACACGGTGTTTGCATACGCTATTTTATTTGTTATAATAATAATAATAATAATAATAAAGTTTTTATTCCAGCAGGATTGGGTGGGTTGTGCAATACCCAATCTGCCATATTTTTAAATACATAGCATTGAACAAAGTTTTAATTAAGTGAAGATAAAATAAAAATTAAAATAAAATAAAATAAAATAGTATTTCATGGTGGTTGGTGCACCATCTCCATCCATCGATGGCTCAGGGAGGAGTTGAGCCATTCAGAAGCAGCCAGGATGATGATGTTGTTGGACCTCCTTATCCTGCTCCAGAAGCCGGCGACACGGTGTGCAATAATGCTGGAAATGAATGGACTCCGCCCTCCGCAAACATGTCAGATGCGCTACAAAATCTAGGGAGTTGCATAAATTGGCGGTATGAGTTATTATACGCAACTTTGAGCTTCTCCCACTCTCGTTTAGGATAGTTAGACCAGAGTTCTGAGGTATACAGTGCCATACAGTGTGCTTTGAATAGCACTTTCCTGACAGCATTACTACAATGGTAGAACCTCCGAGAAAGCATACCGCTCCGAACGCTTATTGCTCTTCTTTGCCGCTCTATGTCTTCAATGTCACGTAGGTCATCTGTGAGGATGTGGCCCAAGTATTTTATTGAAGACACTGTCGCTAGATCCCTGCCCTCAAGACTCACTGTGGGTATGATCAGTGGTTCATTATTGTGTTTGAAGACACAAACGACTGATTTTGTGGGGTTATATTTGAGGTCATGGGATTTAGCATACTTTTCACTAAGGTGAAGAAGGCATCGCAGTGCATTTATTGATGGCGATAGAATGACCATGTCATCAGCGTAGCTAATATTGTTAGCACAGTAGCCACTTATATGACAACCTTTTCTGGAAGCATTTAATGACTGGATCAAGTCATCGATATATACATTGAAGAGAATAGGTGACATACTACCACCTTGCCGAACTCCGCTCTTCATATATAAAGGCGAGGACTCAGCTCCAGCCCATTGTACAAAATTCTTTTGTTGAGCATACCATACAGTCAAGACGTTCACAATAGCTGCCGGAACATTGCGCTTTTTTAATTTTATCCAGAGTTTCCTATGGTCAACTCGATCAAATGCTTTGCTCAGGTCCAAGAAGCAGGCATAGACGTTTGTTTTTCTGCTTATGTAATAGTCTATTGTCTGCTTGACACAGTAAATAGCCATATCAGTGGACGTGTTTCTCTTAAATCCAAATTGGTTATCAGCCGTGACCAGCTTGTCTTCTATGAGTGAGTTTATTACTTTCTCGAAGATTCTCGATACCATCGTGGCGAGTGATATGGGTCTGTAATTGCTGCTGATAGAGGCATCTAACTGGGTGGCTTTTATTAAAGGCAGTATGATGGTCATGGTCATATCTTTCGGCATACATCCATGTCCAAGTAAAGCAGTATAGATAGCAGCCAGTATATGCGCAATTGAGGATCCTGCATGTCGGATGTGCTCTATACTGATTCCATCGTAACCTGGTGTCTTACCCGAGGCGGTGTTTTTGATTGCTGACAGAACAGTTATGACAGTAAGCCCATGTCATGTTGGTGTCACTGTCATCTTAAATTCGCTTTTTCTGCCGCGACTGTTGGCAGCGCTAGATGTCAGAGCGCGCCCTCAGTTGACGGCAGGGTCGCGACCGTAATGCCACACGCCTAATGGCGTTCGCCATAGCTGTTGAACGATAAAGCAAGTGTTTGAGAAATAAATTAAAATTGTGTAACGGAAAGTTCTTTGCATTGTGAACCCGATCTTGCATCCTGTCACCCAGTAATTCGATATCTAAATTTAGAGAGGAGGATATCAACTCGTATCTTCAGATGTTTCTACAAAGCAAAACATTGAAATATACATTTTCTAAACCCACCAAAAAACTGTTTAATGTGAACAAACAACAAATAAAAAAGGTGTATCAGCACACAGTTGTGTAATTTCCAAGTAGGATTTTTAATTACGCTTTGTACAGTTTATAATTTAAAAGTGTAGTAGTTTATTCTAATTTACTAGCAAGTACAAAAAGGGCGCTTTGTTGTGACTACGTTGTCTGCCAGATTGATGTGAACTGCAGTTTTTTTCAGACACAGCAGATGAGTCGTAACGTAACCGTAATATGCAGTCGGTGTATGAAACAAGTGTTATTTACGCAAACGTTAAAACGTACCTGCAACCATTTTCACGTAAAAAAGCAAAAACATCGCGCTTTAGTTGTGTTTGGTTGTGTCTATTGGGCAAAAGAGGATATGCCAAATTTTCACATTCTTAAAATAAAAATTATTTATTTGACAAATAAAAAAAACATCAAATTAAGGATAACGTTAAGGTCTAACAAAATAATAGTTAAGTAATATAAAGTAAATTAAGTAAATTTTTAACAAATATGAACAATTTACAAATATTGGTTTTATTTCACATTTATTTTTTAAGTGATTGTTCATGTTTCAGACCAGACTCAGTCCATCTTCAAAATACTAAATAATCAAAATATCAGAATACATTGGCATATTATAATCATCATCAGCAGCATGTGTTCGTCCACTGTTGAATGCAGGCCTTCCGAATGAGTCATCCCTTTCGATCCTCCGCCTTCCTTATTAAGATGCCTTCAATCCGTACTAGCCATCATTCCGTTAACATAGTTTTTGGGCGCCATTCCAACACGTTTTCTATCATTTTCGACCATCGTCTCTTTGACCGTTATGCCTTGCACATTGCAACATCCGTGTGTCTATTATATGGGTAGCTTCCAGTACTTGCATTCTTTTCGGATATTGTCGTTTTGGAGTTATTATTTTAGAGACACTCCGAGTATGGGTGTCTCCATTGCACATCGGGTGACCTTTATTTTATGCGTAAGTCCTGTTGTTAGATATGTTAGCTGCGCCATAAGTTAAATGGATATTAAACATATTAATATCCACCTCTCTAAGTTTGATATCAAATTACTGTGTGATAAGATGCAGGATCAGGTTCACAATGCTAAGAACCTATTTTCGTTTCACAATTTGCGTTCATTTCTCAAACACTTGCTTTTTCGTCCACCCGTTATGGCCAACGCCATTAGGTGTCCGCCATAACGGTTGCGAGTGAGCTGTCAACTGACGGACCGCTCTGACCGCTGTCAAGACAGTCGCGGCAGAAAAGCGAAGTAAAGATGACAGTTGCACCGACATGAAATAGAGTAACTGTCATAACAAAAAAAATGGCGTATGCAAACACCATCTATTTTTTTATTTTTTTATGTAAACGCTTGCAGGAGAGCACACCCGGTCAAGACCAGTGCACTCTATGAAGCTCAGCCAGGGAGACTGGACGCTGCACGCGGGAAACGTGTGATGTGTTCGTGTTTGTGTGTGGGTTGGGGAGATTTCAAGTGTATATTTATCCGTTTCTTGAAGAGATTCAGATTGTAGGAAGGAGGAAACACAGACGCTCGAAGAGCATTCCATAGCTTACCGGTGGCATTAAGGAAGCAACTTTGGAAGCTGCAAGTTCTTGGTCGACATACATTAACCGTGTATGGATGTTCGGCAAGTGCAAGACGAGTTAGTCTTTAATTGTATATATGCAACTAAAACGAACATTATTTTATATGCATGTCAGGTGAGCGAACATAAATAAGAGACAAAATATCGTTTTTCGAGACTTTACGGCATCAACCTAAAAGTGCTATATCAATGTATACACAAATTTTTACAACGTTATTATTTTGTAAAGGAAATCATATTACCTGACAAATGTGCCATATCGGTTTTTAAAGTGGCCTCGGATGTAACACACATGTAAACATCTAGAGTGCTTAAATACGAGTATACTCCTGGTTTAAAATATAACGTAAATGCACTCGTTTTGTATGAAACTGGCATAGTGGAACCGACGTCGTAAATATGAGAAAAATACAGCAGCTTTAGAACGTTAATATTCGTTGTTCATAACAACGACTTCCTGGCGGTCAACCATCACACCGTGACTTCCGGAACAGATACGTAAGGTTATGCTAGACTAAAACTTTCCTGTGGTCAAGCATAATTTTCATACATTTTATTTAATGTTATAAATGACATCAGAGCCATAGCGGTCTGTTAATTGTGTATGTTTTATGTGACATCAGCATTATATAGCCCTTATTGACTGGTACAGAAAACCTTGATATTCAATCTTTCATCTCTTATTTCTGTTCGCTTGTCGTACATGCATGTGTCGCCATATTGGCATTTTGGACAAATCCAGTCACGGGTGTGACGTTAGTTATGTACATGGCTGCAGTAATTGGTGCGCCTATAATTCTGTGGATCGCCACTTGTGGTGGTGGGCGACAGCCCATTATACCTCTCTAAGTCGTGAGCTTAGTCCCGTTCAACCGAGGCGAAAGTAACGTCATGTTACGGTTGAGCGGGGAAACCAAGTCTTTATCGAAAATATATGTCAATGTGCTTCGGAAAAAGTCTGTGTGTTGTTAATCTGCTCCGCAACCACGCGATCCGATAATTATCCCAGCGAAGTGAATTCGTTTCTCCCGTAGAGATGAGGATGTCAATAATTGTAAATATGCTCATGTTGCCTAAAGCTTGGCCTGAAAAGGTTATCGTTCAGCTCTGGATGCTTACTCGACGCAAAAATAACAATGTAGTTCCGTGATGACTTGAGAAGCAGGTACACATTTGGTGTCATATTGCTTACAATTCATTGGCAGTGCTAGGAAGTACGAAGTGTTGGATTTTTGATTTTGTGACAATACAAACTTGTGTTATTTGGGTATCAGTGTTTATTTACTTATGACGTGGATTTTATTGTTACAATTTTGGACGATTTTGGCATAATCTTCAACCCTGAAGAAGACCTTTGCAACGGCATTGAAAATGTTGCTTCAGAGAAATTTGCCACACATGGCTTAACCCAAGATCCAAACAACTATTTTTATATCTACAAATCTTTTGCTTTCAGACCAATTAATTAACCGTTCGAAGTTCCATATACTTTTCATCAAAATAGGTGTTAAAAAAGGCAATTAGTTAAAACCACACAATCACAGTCTGTATTTATTATTTTGAAAATGGACGATGTTTGAATGCCAAGTTGTTGCCTGACATATATTGTCATAAGATATGTCAGCTTCGGCTTTCTGCATCTAGGCTACTCCTACAAAAAAATTTAACATTTTATATTGCAAAAAATGACAACCATCATTTCATCAAGTCATAGGATTTATTCATCACCGCACGCAATTAACGAAGCTGGGAGGAGTCATATAATTTTAATTTTTTATTCTATTAGCATAGGCGAACTTAGTTTTTTTTATGTAAACGCATGCAGGAGAGCACACCCGGTCAAGACCAGCGCACTCAATGACGATCAGCCAGGGAGGCTGGACGCTGCATGTGGGAAACGTGTGTTGTGTTAGTGTTTCTGTGTGGATTGGGGAGATCGCAAGTATTTATTTATCCGTTTCTTAAAGAGATACAGATTGAAGGAAGGAGGAAACACAGACGCTGGAAGAGCATTCCGTAGCTTACCGGTGGCATTAAGGAAGGAGCTTTGGAAACTGCCAGTTCTTGGTTGACATATATTAACCGTGTATGTATGATCGGCAAGTGTAAGTCGAGTTTCCGATTGTGGGTGGGTGCAGGAGGAATTAGTTCATTAAGTTCCGAAGAGCAGTGACCGTGGTAATAACGGTAGAAAAGACTAAGTGAACCAATCTTACGCCTGTGTTCCATTGATTGCAGGTTAGACGTAAGAGTGTCATCGTTTATCAAACGAATTGCTCTTCTTTGAACTGAGTCAAATAAGTTTAGAAGGCATTTTGGGGCTCCAATACAAAGGTGACTGTCGTATTCAAGGATAGGTCGGATTTGTCCTTTATATAGACGAAAAAGTTGTTTATCGTTGAAATACCGACGTTATCTATATAAAACACCTAGTTTTTTGGAAGCGAGACCGGCTCTATACTTATTTGACTCGTAATATTTGACATTATTCGAGATCGATAATCCAAGAATGTGGCTAACCTTGTGTTTAATTTGTAGGGTAAGCTAAACAACTATTTCTTTTTTGTATCCTTTAATTGTTTATAAAATAATTCATTAATAAACAGTCACCTTTGTCTGGTATTTGTTTATTAAAAAAATATTTAAAAAAAAACTATATTGTATTTTGAAATTGTTATTGGAATTCTTTACAAAAAATAGGAAAACTGTGAATTAAAACAATGCTTCTCAAAATATCTTATTATTTACTTAAGCTTGCGGAATTGGGTTAGCTTGCTCAAGGGGTAGGGGGTTGCCGCAAACAAAAGTTTGGGAAGTATGTTCAGAATCCACATAATTAGTTTCAAATGTCGAATATTTCATTAATAAATTTTGTTATTTTCTTCTTTCTGTGTCTGCCTTTGGGGATTATTCCATTAATTCTCGAGAAATTTAATGCCCACCTCAAAGCCGCCATTTTGGGCCGAAAAAAGTGGAGGGGGAGCATTGGAACTATTGCAACAAAACAACCCTTGATTACATTACGTAGTTTGATTACCAGTTAAAAGTAAAAATTATAATCTTTTTTCAGTCAATTTGCACGTCTATTTTATTTGCTTTATGTTAACACATAAACGAGAATACTGACAGATGGAGATGATAGTAATGCTGAAGATTCTATGACGCTTACCATGTTACGTATGGTTAAGCGCTGCATGTGTAGTGTTGATCTGCCAACGTCATAGATTACAGCCCGACATTCACATATAATCGTTATTATTACATGAATTAACTATGACTGTATGGTCTTCGTGGGACGACTTTCGTCTACCACTGATTTTTTATTATAAGGCTATGACTGGCATTTAACGGGTGAGGGATCAAATTTACAACATCCGGGAGTATTTTCAGAGCTAAGAAATCGATTAAAAATCTTTTTGTTTTTAATCTCCGTCAGGGATCGAACCCACGACCTTTGGCTTGTCAAGTAAACGTTTTGACCATTGAGCTGTACCCGTCGGAAATTTATGGTTCTAAGCAACCTAAGCCGTTAAAAAGACCACGGGTTTCCAGAATGTAAATATCTATTTAGTACTTTATATTTAATCGTGTCGGAAACAATAGGTTCAGATCCTGTCTGCCCAGAAGTGGGCGACATCGATGGCAATACTCCCGGCCATCATCAGGTCCTCCTGGGTGTAGCTTCTCGGACACAACGCTCACTCTAGAAGGTGGGACTGGGTCTGCTCCACGCTGCAGTTACATTAAGTCGGCCCGCTGTAAAACTGCCAGGCTTAAAAAGAAAAACAACAAACGCAAAAAATTTGTACTCATAATAATACATAATAAAACAAAGTGAAAAGTATTCATAAATTTAATATTTAAAATGCCTCTTAAAGTAAATACCAAAAATACAAAAGAGGTTACTCAACAAATAAGGCCATTCTAGTCTCAATATGCGGGAAATATCTATTGAAGAGATGACGGTGAATGATGAAGAAAAGTGTTTGATTGGTGTTCAAGAACTAGTAAATGGAGCGTTTGCCAACCCCCTGCAAGACGGACTGACAACATCAGAAAAATAGCAGGTGACGCCTGGATGCGAAAGGCGGAGGATCAAGTAGGATGGAGACTAATGGGAGGGGCTTACGTTCAACAATGGACGAACACAGGCTGATGATGATGAGTATGTTTATGCAGTTGAAACTCTAGGTAAGCTCTCAATGAATACGAAACCATTGTCCTAAGATATGTGAAACAGTTCTCAGCACCATTTTTATTTTTTTTTAAATGTAAAAATTGTAAAATATGTTTTATTTTATTTATAATTGTTCATGAATACATGGCATTTAAGGGTCTAATCAAATTCTCAAGTAATTAATAATTAATGAGAAACTCTCGGATTTTCACTTTTTTCATAAGAACAGTATAAATAATTTATTGATGAATAATAAATAATGTTTAGTTAAGCCAAATGGTAAATTTTAAATTGCTAAGTAAACTAACTGTTTAGGCTTCGTTAGTCTATTGCTTGCAAATAATAACTTATGTGACATTTTTATTTTTATGTAAACACATACAGGAGAATACCGATAGATGGTGATAGTTATTCTGAAGTCTCATCTGTGGAATTCTTTGACGTTAACCATAATGCATATGGCTAAGCGCTGCATGTGCAGTGTTGATCCGCCACCGTCATAGACTACAGCCCGAGATTCACGCATCATCCTTATTATTACAGGAATTTACTATGAATGGGTTGTCTTTACAAGATGACTTTCGTCTACCACCAATTTTAATTAATAGGCTATGACTGGCATTTTACGGGCGAAGGATCAAATTCACACCAACTGGGCGTATTTTAGAGCTCATAAATCGATTAAAAAGCCTTTTTCTTTATCTTCGTCGGGGATTGAACCAACGACCATTGGCTTGCAAAGCAAACGCTTTGACCATTGAACTATGGCCGCCGGCAATGTTAAATTATATAAAGAAAATTTGAAATACTAGATCATATATAATGAGAAAAAATAAGGCATATTTAAGGATTAATGTATCTAAAACTACTTACATTACTTAACATAGTAAATGATATGAGGCAAATATAATATAAAATTTAGCATAAAAGTGTTTAGTTTACTAATTTTTAAAAAACAATTAAACATATTTATCAATAAATATTATTTTCTTAAGCTTCAAACTATACGAAATAATTAGTGAAAGCAAAACCACGGTTTTTATCTGTGTTTAAAAATTGAAGAAAAAATTACATTATTTTTTAAAGCTAACATTAGTTTTTTTGCATGCTAATGTTTTATAAAAGGCCTTCGTTTTGTAAATCGGCAACAAAAGCTTGCGTAAAGACTATCATATATAATTCTTTATATGTTAAAATAAAAAGAATTATAAGACAAAAGGAAAGAATATGCCAACAATGTGATAAAAGAAAGTATTTCTGGATTCTTAGATTAGAGTACTCTTTTTTAGACTATTGCGGCATCAGGTTTAACCCTCATCAAGTCAAATGACAGTGAGACTTACACCGATCTCGCTTCACTACAAGTGCCGATATTAGATAACACTTCACATGAAATTTATATTAAATATCATTCTCTATATCAGAATATTATCCTTTCAGGTTATCAAGTGACAATACTTGGTGAAACTGCATAATTGTAATTTTGAAATTATTTTTTATTAAAAAATTAACAAATTTAAGACATTTGGTTTTAATTCACATTTACTCTAAACAATTACGTGTTTCGGCCTCCCTGGAGATCATCTTCAATAATGATTAAATTAAAAACAGGCAGTGGCTTATATAGGTATTTATAAGTATTGGTTTCTACGTTAGTACACACATATTTACAGATTGTATATGTGTGCGGGCAAAACCATTGAATAAAGACATTATAAAATCAATGAGTATGTGTTATCTTAATACATTAAGCCATTATATGATATTACATTTTTGTGTTCAATTTAAAAAATGCCTTGTAATTATATATTTGATCTTCAGCGTAGACGACGGTTAGTCCTTGGTGTATAGGTAAGCTGGAAAAACTCATACACCATTTAATTAGAATTAATTTAAAATTAGAATATTATCCTTATATTCTTAGAAGAGGACATATGGTCACCGCAAAATTTCACCACACAGTTCTGTCCGATATCCTAGAGTCTAAAGTATCGTCCAAATAGCTGCGGTATCCATGACTTTTTTTTCTTCACAAATACCGCCACTTAGTTCTGTCGTCCTTATGATGATTTGAAACTTGGATCTCTTAGTTCTCAAGAGCAGCTCAACCCAAATACAATACATATTTTATAATCTTTTATAGTCTTGTAAAATAATATTTACGTATTTAACTTTTAGTTATAAGGTTGGATAAGTATAAGAAAAAAAAATATGTTCAAAACAAAAAAAAAATTATAATATTACAAACGAAATCAACTAGGACTTATAATCACCAAAATATGATAAAAGAGTATTACGGTATCTGTGCGTTTACGTTCAGTTTCATCGAAGCAGGTGTTTGCAGGTGCTTCTCTGTGTGTGCTTACATATATATAATGAGAAAAAAATACATAAGGACCAATTAACTAAGAATTTACGCAAATATCGTTTCTCATTACTGTATCCTTGCGGTAGATTTCAGTTTCTCAATTTTCGCATAGTTGAATCCGTTGGAGCGATCAGGCTTCCGGTCGTATGGTTTGCGACATTTCTTCATCATTAGAGCGCATCACACGCGAAAACTTTTAATGAGATTACCCAGCGGACCAAAAAGGACAGACTCCCTCTCTGTTTATAATCGAACGGAATCAAATAGCTCTACTCTAAAACGAATCCTGAAAAGACGAACGGATAAATCGCACGGAACGTTTTTCTGTTTGCTAAGCGTTTTGTAAAACAAAAAATTGGCTTTAATAACATTAAATTGAAATCAGCTCGATACAGCACTTGGAGGCTGGCGCCGAAAACCATTATATAAAATCTTTCGTCTCTTATTTTTGCTCACTCGTCTGACTCGCATACATTAAAGGTGTTAGTCTAAGTCTAGACTTTAAGAATAAAACTAAATATGGCGCTGTTTCACCATTCTGTAATTATTTGACAGGCCGTTGGCAGGACTAGTTCTGTTGATCGTCACTTGCGGCCCTAATACGAGCGCTTAGTGGCGACCAGGCAGTTGTCCCCCGACCGCGACCAGTAGCATATTTTGATCCGGTTGGGGCCTGAAAGCATACGCTTCGCCCTGGACCGAAGGTTTGTCAAGTTTATCGAAAATATATGTCAAGGTGCTTCTGGTAAATTATTTCTGTTGCTCATCTGCTTTTCATATTTCCACCACGTGTCCTGATAACAACCACGGTGACGCAAAGTCCCCTTCTCTCTTAGAAAATATAATTAAAACATATAATTTTTTTACAGCAACACGACATTTACGCAGAGTTTTAAGCTCCTCCCTTAAGCGCTACTTATCCATTCCCTTCCCACCTCTTCCTACTCTCCCACACACATTTCAAAAAAAATAATACACATCAGTATAATGAATCATCGGGCGGCATAGATCAGAGGTAAAGCGTTTGTTCGTCATTCAGACACCGTCGGCTTAAAATTCAACCAAGTTTGATTTTTTTAAATTGATATAATCAAATTGTACCTTGTACACACCCATGTAAGAGTTGTTGAACACTGAGTATTGATCAACCAAATTTATCTTTGCTTGTACAGCCGTAGTCTATGCAAGTTCACAGGCTATTGTCCTGGAGACTCTATGTTTCCATGTAGAGCTTCAGAAAAGCAGGTGTTCTGGGACAAGGCATAGACAATATGTGCTCCAAATATGGATCTCTCGTGAAGATCGAATATAACGTAAGAAATGTCATTGATGATGATAAATTATGGTGTATATTTGTGTGTATATATCAATTTCGTTACAATAACTATTTGTATAACTATTCCGTAACAAATAATATGCAATTCTCAAGAGTCGCCTGCATGGAAAAAAACTAGATACAGTAAATTTATTTGAATCTCCCATACACGTCATTCAAAAGAATTATTTAGAGCAAAAAATGTTTATCATTTTTTTGTTTAGAGCCAAGTCATATTTTGATCAGTAGTATGAATAAGCTTCTAATGAAATCAAAACGCACATTGAAACCAAAAAATGCTCATCAAATTTTCACCGCAAGTAAAATTCGGTAGATGCCTTTTCGGTGCCGCTGCCTCCCAATAAATAACTTTAAGGTTAACATTCTAACAATACTTTTCTTCAGATTCAATCAATTCGGGTTCGCCGGCGCGGCAAGAAAAATATCCTTATCTCTGCGAAAGCTCCCGCCGGTAGGAAATGAAACCCGATTTTATTCGAAAGAGATTAAAATCCAAAGCTCCGAGCTTTCGATCCGCCCGGCTTCTTCTTTGCTTTGGATCGGATATAATACGCAGAAAATGGCATTAAAGCTCTTCGGATGAGTCAAAATTGGTACGAGATCTATTTTAATTAAATGCGTATGTTGTAGAGCTGTAGACTTTGTTAATATCGAACGAGCATGTAATCAAGTACAGGGAATTAGAAGTATAAACATCTTTTCATGTTTAAATATACGAGTAGTAGAAAATTGAGAATTTTTTTATAGTATTTCAACATTACAATTTTTCTTTCCGTGACGGATATGTGTTGTATGATTGGCAAATATTTTGTTGCCAATAATACAACAATACAATAAATTGGCATTAACTTTTTAGCACAAGGTCAGTTATAAATACCTAAAAAGTTTGGCAGTACAAAAACATCAATCGGAAGTAGAATAATAATAAATTGGCAGGAAATAATCAATGAATGGCCATAGGTTAGGTTTACATTAATGGGTTAATTATTCATTAATTTCACATAAATTTTTACCAATTTTGAATATATGTATTACTACTATTTTTATTTTAAAACTGCCCATATTGACACAATGGATACTGCCAATTTATTTAATCTAGTGACATTTTTTTTCAATTGATTAAACTTACTACTGAAACCTTGATTTAGTTACTGAACGAAGAAATATAGGTTTATGAATTAAATGTCTCGAACACTACAGCTCTTCTCTCTTCGAGCACTTCTATTCTAAAGGTTGTCGGGAATCATGTATGTTTCCAAATGGACCTTCATGTGAAGACATGTTCTAGAACGAGGAATCGACAGTGACAATATTCAGATCTGAGTGACAGCAAAAGAGAAATATGAGGCGGATATGAGAAGAGGAATATTGTTTTTACATGCAAACTCAAAAAACCCTGAAAAAATAATCTATGTATAGTTTCCGATGGCTCTACACAATAACGAGAAACCGAGGGTTCGAAAAGAATACAGATATTGTATATAATATCTTGTAGCACCCAGCGTAATTAAACGCAGGTCTGGACCAGTTGGATACGTCGACCTAATTATATATAATCGTGTCGGAAGCAACAGGGTCAGATCTTGTCTGCCCAGAAGTGGGCGACGTCGATGGCGTTACTTCTGGCCACCATCAGGTCTTCCTGGGTGCAGCTATTCGGGCACAGCGCACACTCCAGAAGGTGTGACAGGGTCTGCTCTACGCCACAGTCACATTCGGTCGGTCCACTGTAAGACTGCCAGGCCCTCATTTGTGTCCTCGTCTTGCATACTCCGGTCCGAAGTCTGTTAAGGGACCTCCATATATTCCACCCTCGGTCATGTCCAGGTGCTAGGTCCTCTTTCGGGGCAATCCAAGTATTCCCCTCAGTTGCGCTTCTCCACATGTTCAGCCGCAGGGTGGCCTCAGGTATCACCAGTTCCGTTGTCGACTGTAGGAAACTTCTTCTTGATTTGAGCCGTGTGGTTATCTTTTGGTACCCAAGCATAGGGTGGAGTGCGTCGTGGGTTGCTTTGGTGAGTTCCTTCTTGGTAGTAACTTCTCGCCGTATGTTTGGTGGGGCAATACCCGAGAGTTGATATAGCTTTGATATTGGGGTAGGTTTTAGGCACCCCGTAACCACCCGGCACGTTTCATTCAGAGCAATATCCACTTTCTTGGTATGGGCAGACCTCGCCCATACTGGCGCAGCATACTCGCCAGCAGAGAAACAAAGAGCTAGAGCACTTGTACGGATCAGGTTTGGTTGGGCTCCCCACTTCGTACCTGCCACTTTTCGCAGTAGGTTGTTTCTAGTGGACACCTTTTGCTTAACAGACTGACAGTGTTTCTGATAAGTGAGGGTCCTATCCAGCTTGACCCCTAGGTATTTAGGTGTATCGCAGTGCTCTAACACCAAGTCGTTCCAGGTAATGTGCAGCTTTCTCTTGGCAAGTCTGTTATTGAGATGAAAGGCGCAGAGTTGGGTCTTGCTTGGGTTTGGCTGTAGTCGGTTTTGGTGGTAGTATCAATAAGGTTGACGTTGTTTAATACGGAAACAACGTCGACCTAATTGATACAGAGTCTAACTACCATGCTTTTTATTAATACGAAGATACCTTCCCAGGAGAAGTCAAAAAGTCCAAAATTAAGGTCTAAGACTGTTATTTTTACACTCAAATTTGCTGTTGTTCACCATATATCGTTACACATACCTGTATTTAAAAAAAGGGCTCTTAAAACAATGCCTTGATAAATGCTCCCAAGGAGCACAGGTTAAAAGGAACTGGAATGAGAGGTTTAAAGTCCCAAAAAAACAATAATAATGCATTAACATCGTTGCGGTTTATCAATTTACTATAAATTATATATATTATAATTAATCGTGCTGCAAAATAACCAAATGAAATAAAAAATTTCACTTAAGCTAAGACTTCCAACGGCAATTTTTTTTGTTAAATTAAGCAATTATTTAAATCGTTTAAATAATAATAGTTTCTTAAAGTTGTTTTGAAAGAGTGGAATTTTTTTAAAAATTAAATACTCGTAATAATAATCCATGGGAAAGTTTCTTCCAGAGCGTTTGTCTCGATAATATTTCCTGAAAAGTTTGATTTTGAGAAGTTGGTGAAGAATTTTTCAAAATGGGCCAAATCTTGTCAAAAGTTGGCTTCCATTTGCGAAAAGGGCCATCTTCATCAATCAATATGAAATCGAGCGAAAATATTGCTCTTGTACTTTAAAAACAACTTCTTATTTTTCTCGCATTCAAAAAATGGAAAGCGTTTAATGTCTTTATTATAACTAAACACTCACAAATCGTTAGTATGTAAATATTTTTGTTATGTAAAGATTACTGATATTACTTTGACATCAGCTCGATAAAGCCCTTACATGCTGGTGCCGAAAGGCCTCGATATACAATTTTTAGTAATATAAGGAAAAGACATTGTGTCACCATTTAGCTTGTTGTGACAGCAGATAGTTCGTCAAAAGGCCGACGGGTGATCGTAGGGCGTTGCATGTGTTACAGCGCGCTCCCTTCCCTTCGGCCCGGGTCTCGACGAACATACATCATTCATTGTTTGTGGCTCTGGCCGAGTTGTTGTTGTTGTAAATCTTTCCCTTAAATAAAATACAATGTGCTCGAAAAAAAATCTGTGTTGCTCATCACCTCCTCATCCCTCGACCAAGCGTTCTGATGACGATCTCGGCAACATGGAGTCGTTCCTTTAGTAAGAGAGAATGTCAACGTAGTAAAATAACTGTTATCGCCATTATAATAATACTTTACTTTTGAATATATGGAAGCTATATATATTATAATCGACATAAAAATTACTCCCTCAAAACATAGTACCGACTTTTCAGCGACTGTCACATCCCCAACCATTTGTGCAGATTCAAATTTTGGAATGTAATAAAAGTCCAATGCAATTGTATAGCGAGTTTTAAAAATAATGCGTTCAATACTGGATGTACATTACAATGGTACTTAAAATCAATGAATTCCTTTATACATTAATGATTTCCTAAACCACATATACCCATCACACATGCTTGGATTATCAATATCGAATAATGTCAAATATTACGAGTCAATTAAGTGTAAAGCCGGTCTCGCTTCCAAAAAACTAGGTGTATTATATAGATCACGTCGGTATTTCAACGATAAACAACTTCTTCTTCTATATAAAGGACAAATCCGACATATCCTTGAATACGGCAGTCACCTTTGGATTGGAGCCCCAAAATACCTTCTAAACTTAATTGACTCAGTTCAAAGAAGAGCAATTCGTTTGATAAACAATGACACCCATACGTCTAATCTACAATCAATGGAACACAGACGTAAGGTTGGTTCTCTTAGTCTTTTCTACCGTTATTACCACGGTCGCTGCTCTTCGGAACTTAAAGAACTAATTCCTCCTGCACCCACTCACAGCCGACAAACTCGTCTTACACTTGCCGAACATCCATACACGGTTAATATATGTCGACCAAGAACTGGCAGCTTCCAAAGTTCCTTCCTTAATGCCACCGGTAAGCTATGGAATGCTCTTCCAGCGTCTGTGTTTCCTCCTTCCTACAATCTGGATCTCTTCAAGAAACAGATAAATAAACACTTGCAATCTCCCCAACCCACACACAAACACGAACACAACACACGTTTCCCGCATGCAGCGTCCAGCCTCCCTGGCTGAGCGTCATAGAGTGCACTGGTCTTGACCGGTTGTGCTCTCCTGCATGCGTTTACATAAAAAAAAAACACAATTCATATCCACTTTTTCACTCACTCTTTGCTTCATATAGAGCCAAAAACATTTAACTAATTGACTTGAAAATGGCCACCCGACCTGGCTGAAACATGTCATCAAAAAATTTATGTGGAATAAATTCTAAAAAATCTTTTATTTTATATCTGGTACTTAAATTCACCTACAAACCAACCAAAAAGTCTTCGCAATTAAAAGGCCAGGAATATTAAAAATATATATTGAAAAAAAATATATTGTAAGAGGAGAAAAAACGTTATATTAAATTCTTAATTTCTAAACACGTGATATCTGACGAAATATTAGAGCGCTTACACTATAAGGTATATTCCTCGTAAAATATGAAGACGCTCTCATACCAACTTTAAAACTACTCGCGAAGTTGCCCAAAGTCAACCAGCGTGAAAACGTAGTAGGTCACTTCACTCTACTTTGTATTTTGCTTGAGATTTACTTTAACAAGTACTGCGGGTAGAGGTTGAGCTACGAAATTGTGTATACGAACACCTATACGTCTAGTTAGTACTGTAACAATTTCGATCTCGAGGACAAATGTTGGCATCAGCGGTCACCAAACCCAGAAGTATCGACAGCCGGCAAAACTTTCCCGATTGCAAAACCGAACTTCCGCGGCCGGGTAACTTTTAAAATCTGGCAAAAAGCTTCCATTAAAGCTTCAGACTCAGACTCGTGTTGCGGCATACCAAAGGATATCGGAAAAAACGTGTCTAAAACTAGAACTGTTTTCAATTCTAATAAATTACGTACCAAACAAAACACAAATAATGTGCACTTTCTGGAAAAATTAAATTATTGATATGACATGTACAATTGCGTAAAATTCGTCAAAATACTTTCCTAGTGCATCAATACACTTGCGGATACGTGTTTTCTACGCCAGTAAGGCACGCACATACATTGAAACATCCTCCTCTCTAAGTAAGTTATTGAATTGCGTGGTGGCAGGATGCAGGAGCAGAGCACAAAGCAAAATAATTTGTTTTTAAAACACAATTCTCATTTAATTTTGAATAAAGACTTGATTTCCTCGTCCGACCTTACATGCCGTTGCGCCAGGCCGGACGATAGTTAACTGACGACTGAGCGCGCTCGTAATGGCGATCTACAGAATCAATGGCGCACCAATTACAGCAGCCATGTACATACTTACGTCACACCCGTGACCAAAAATGCCAATATGGCGACACATACATGTACGAAAAGCGAACAGAAATAAGAGACGAAAGATTGTTTATCGAGGTTTTCGGTACCACTCAGCAAGGGCTATATCATGCTGATATCAATTGATATAAGAAAAGTCATTTATTTCAGCAATGATTTTTTAAGTATTTGTTCTCTTACGTATAACCCTGCATTATATTATTAAAAAACAGCGAAGAATAATTCCAATATATGTCAGAAACTCTGATCGTATTCTATTATCAAAAAATCCTATTTCCCAAAAATTTGTCGGATCCACATAATTCGATTCTACCTGCACCCACCACACACCCGCGGTCGTATAACCCTAAAAGGAGGAAGGTCCGGTTAGGAATTTTCTCACTCCTTTTATGGGCAAAATAATGCAACGCCATTATTTATAGCCATGGAGCATTAATAATGTGAGACCAAGTACAGAGACATTCCTTAAGCGAGGGGATGTCTATGCATTCCTGCGCAATGGCGTCATAGTCACAGGCCAAACCAAGGATAAAAATACCTACAAAATTAAATATTTTAAATACTCTACGATAATTTTTTATGTTAATACAAGGGTGATCCGTAAAATAAGTTTCCCATGGCGCTCCAGTCCTGAAAAGCGCTGTTATGGTGGATTCCGCGATTCTGTAGTGTGCCTTGGTTCTCCCACTCCAAATCCATTCCCTAGCGATCTGCCCATGAAGCTCAGTCTTGTCTTGGCAGCCGTGCGTGATGGAACTCCCCTCGCTTCACCCGCCAGGTGTGGGCTGTGCTTGGTGATCCGGACAGGCAACGGATCGCCGAGCGCAGCTCACACCTGACGAGTGAAGCGAGTGGAAGATCAAACACCTACGGCTGCCAAGCCAAGACTGAGCTCGGCAGGCAGCTCATTAGGGAAGGGATTTGAAGTGGGGGAACGAAGGTACAATACAAAATCGCAAGATCCACCATAACAGCGCTTATCAGGACTGTAGCACCTGGGAAACTTATTTTACGTATCACCCTCATACATAGATAAAAAATATTTATTCAACAGTTTATAAAATTAAGTATCGGACGCTGTTTAAAATTAAGAAACACATTTATTTCTTTCTTTATGGAAACAAGTTCTAAGTTACACAAGGTTACAAAATTAAAGACATTAAGAAATACATAAAACAAAGGTTTATGGATATATAAAGTCAAATTTTGGTAACTTAATGGTGAAATCATGCTGATGTCACTACGTTTCTTTTTAGCTTCTTCTAAAGTCGCGTATATTCCTTCCGCAAATAAATTTCAATCAACCTTACTTGAAAGCATTCAAAGCACAACTTTGTTTTGCAGTTGGTTGCAAGATATTTTAGTTTGTGAATGAATACAGCAAAAGATTTTTTCTTCAGACTTAAAAGTCAGTTTTCAAGGAAGAATATTAAATATAACTAGTACAGCAAACCGAGCGGTATAGGATTCTTTCACCTGAAGTCTTTTACGCTTCTTTCTTCTCGGGGGTCCTTTTATGATGCACATTTTGAAGTAAGTAGAAAATTCTCGCCGCCATGTCTTGCGTGGAAATACCTTAACATACAAAAGGAAATTCACTTGTACGCCGGACAAATATCGCCATAGAGACTGAGTTGAATGATTTTCTTCAAATTTTCGATACAATAGTAACACATTTGAATGTATTTGCACATAAGTAAAGTTATACGTCAATAGACGGAATTCTTAAAATTTTAACTGTGCAACTTAACCTCAACAAATAATTATTTAGTTTACTGTAACAATCGATAAATAACTTCTTAGATTTTCACGGCCATATTTGGTTTTGTGGCTTTTGGGCTTAGCCGTGTGTGGAAAATTAAAATTTTAAATCAATAGACGTCCCATTAACATCAACAGGGATAACGGTTTGATTTTCAAAACAGCATGGCTTCCACCTCTAGCACATACTCAAATACCTGCACAGACAAGCAAGAACATCCACAGTCCGACATGACGTTCGTGGAAATATGCTCCTTAGAACATACTCATCGTGACGCTTGTGGAGGTACGCTCCTTGGAACATACCCACCGTACACGACTCTACGACATGACCTCGTGGAGGACCATTAGGCTGACGGCTAAACTACCTCCAGACGCCAACTCACCACACAGTCATCAATCTTGAAGAGCCCTGCAATGGTGGTCGAAATATTGGAAAAGAGTAATTTGTCACACACGGCTAAACCCAAAAGCCACAATATCTGTAAAAATCGATAGTTCCATTATAACTGCAATTAATATTTTTATCTATTTAAATCAACTATAATATAAAGCCCTAATAGTTTAATTTTAATTAACAAATTATGTTATATGGATTTTTATATTATTTATTAGAATATCATTTTACTATTTCAATATTCTAATCTACTTTTAATAATAAAAAATAAAAATATACAAACTTTGAATATATACTATAGCGACATCTATCATACGATGATAACATATATAGAAGTTCCGAGACGAGTCAGCTCAGGCGGAAGAAATTGGCCAAAGGTGGTCGAGCGGTATAATTACCTGGGCAAAAATGGTTGGTTCCAAAGGTCCGCGGTTCGCATCCCGCTCCTGCCGACATTTTTTCTGAATGAATTGATTCGTTTAAAGAATTTTATGTATAGTACATGTATATTTAATTACTAACAATATTTATTCAGATGATTTATAATATTGTATGTTAAAACATACAGGAAAATATTGGCCACCGATAAATTAGATCTCCCTTTTGGATTATCCAAATTATAAGTATTTCTAAGCGATGTGATACGTTAATCAGCCAACGTTATAGATTAAACCCCACCATTCATGCGTTATCTATTCTTACGGCTGTTCACAATGAATGGATGAGATTCACGAGATGACTTTCATCAACCACCGGTTATGATTATAAGGCTTTGGTTATGACAGGGATTATATGGGTGAGGGATCGAATAACAAACGAGAATATTTATAAAGCCTTGAAATTTATTAAAAATACTACATTTTCAAATCTTTGTCGGAGATTGAACTTGAACTTTGGTATGGTAAGCAAATACTAAACAAAAGCAAATACAAACTTTAAGCAAATACAAACTTTAAGCAATACTCAATACAAAGAAAATATCTCGTATCATTTTACGCTAGTTGGAAAATAAGTTTTCTCTTCTTCTCATATCAGCTGCACAGTTCTGTCAGCTGTCATTTTCTAGCCTTCATTGTCTTTATATACTCCTGGACATTTTTGCATCCGGAGGTCCACCTGGGAACCTGCAAGTTCCCAACGGCCTCCTGCGTTATAGCACAGGGATTTGACGAGTACAGTATCCGAGATAAACTATGGTGTTTTTGATCAGCATTTTAAAAGATATCGGATGATAAGTCCGTATAATCTGAGAAAAATTAAATAATTAAGAAATTCAGAACTTTAGAAGATCAAGATGAAAGTACTGAAGAGATAACGTGGAAATAATGTGAACTGAGACAGTTAGAAATATAGCAGCTGTAGAGATACAAAGCTTGAACCTTTTTATCTCAAGAGACGACTCGGCTCATATTTTAAGGTTTTATTATCCCGAAGCTCTTTTTGATAGTGTACTTCTTTCAAAAATATCAATAAAAAACTACTCTGCGTATAAAATATATTGAAAGTCTTTATATTCTGCTGTATGTAATTTGATCTCAGCTTGTCAATCCGTTGTCGCTTGCTCGTATCAACTCTTTGCTCTTCATCCCATGATCCCAGCTGAAGCGGAGAAAAACCAGCGTGTGAAAACCGTCGGGAAGCAACGCTGGATACCCCAGGATCTCGTCTAATCCCAGCTAATCCCGGAACAAGGTCGGGATAGCTTCGATCGCCGTAGTCTCAGTCAAAACTGTAATGCTAAAAATATAGTTTGGTATATCTTTATAATATACTCGTATTTCATAACTTTTATATTTGAATCATAAACGTGCAACGCTGATATTAAGCAAGTGATGTATTTAAATTCATTAAGTTTTTCTTCTTCCATATTTGCTGAATAGCTAAGGCATTCGATTGCTACAAATTTTCATCACTCAGTTTTGTCTGCTGCCGTTACCTTAATCTTAAATTAAACCCAAGCTCCCGGAGTAAAATATGTGAATATTTTATATATGAATGTATTTTCACAAATGTTTATGTAAAAAAAAACTTTTAAATCAATCTCATTGCAACTCTTTTGAAAGATTGGTTTGTTAAGATAACCATTATTACCATTAAGCACTGCCCCACTAAAACTTAACAATTTATTCTTCCTGCACCAACACATATCTCAAATGCACTTGCCAAAGATCCATTCATGGCTATTCTTTGTCGAACAAGAACTGAAAGATTCCAAAATCCTATAGACTTTACTAAATATCACCATTTAGTTTTGGAATTACCTTCCAATTAATTGATACTGTTAAAACGTGCGTACAAATTTTTAATAATGTTACCATAAAAGCCTTTACAGATATATACTTTTCAATCGATACGCAGATATCTACTTAATGAATTATATAATAGGTACTGTAAAAAAAAATTGAAGGAAAAATCCAATTAGTTTTTTTTAGTTGTGTTTAATTGTTTCCCAACGTTCTGACAGTGTGACACCAACCTCAATAAGCAATGGTCAGGACCAAGTATAATTCTTTTGAACCACTTTTCTTGTCCATTGGAAAAACGTTTTACTAGCGAATATCTCAGTTTTAAATAAATTTCTGTATTCTGTTGAAATCAATATCTTTTATCCTTTATACAATCTGGAGGTTTGTGGCAACAGTTCATGATGAACATACTTTGTAGTTAGGAGAGCGGAAAACATGATTTTTATCAATTTTTATTTTACTTTTTAATCGTAACCATTCGATATTATTTATAGTTTTGGAAACTATATTTTATAAACTAAATGTAATTACATAAAAAGCTGACATCACAGATTTCTCTCTTGCTGAAATTTCTTTTCATTGACCCCTGAACGAAAAATGTCTCTTGCATTTTCCACCGAGTAGTAAATTAGTCAAGCCGGGTCCCTAATTAGACGAGGGTGGTGGAAAATCTTAAGTCAGCCGAATTCCCTGATAACTTTTGTCGTTATTAGCGAAAACTTTCGCGTTTATGATGCCTATTTATTTACTGGGGGCCGTTTAACTTTGAAAAAAAAGTCATTTGGCGACTGAAAAAGTTTGAAAGGGGGTTTCGCAATCTCTGGCGTTTGGTAATGTGATAGAGGACGTCTTAAATTCAGCATTTTAAAAATATAATTACATACTGACATCAGCACGATCTGGCCCTTGCTAACTGGTACCGAAAACCTCGATAGACAATCTTTCGTCTCGTATTTTTGTCGCTTGTCATACCTTTATGTATGGCAATATTAAGACTAGTTACATAGTTTTGCCACCGGCGGCGCTGGTGACTGAACGCGAGCCGCGGAAGTGCCGACGGCCGGCAGTTGGTCCCTACCCTTTGGTAAGGCAAAGTCCGCGTTGCGGCCGCGCGGCATGTCATACCTCGTGGTCACAAACTTGTAACGTTTTTAGTAGTTTTTAGCACAGATTATGTGCTTCTACAAGAAAGTCTTTGTCTGCTGCCCTGCTCCTGATCCTGCCCCCTTGCGACGTAATAACGCCCCCTTTTTGAAAGAGGAGGATGTTAATACACACATGTACGATACAATGCAACAGTATTACGTGATAAATAATATGATACACTCCCATAAATAAAAGATAATATTTTTCATAATTTTCGTATAAGACGCAAGCATATTACATCCTTTGATTACGGCTCGGTGGAAACACATATACAAGTTACACGGCATATATCGGATACCGATGTGAACAGGTTAAGGATGACTAAGCACTGTTTGTTAAATATTGATCCGCAAACGTTATTTGATTAATAATAGTTTGAAATTCATATATTAAAGAGGTCAACATCTTATTTTATATCCGATCACTTTACTGTAGCAGTGTAAAACAAGAAGACGCGACATTAAACTCTATCAGCCGCCTCATCTCACTCGTCTTTGCCAGCAGGAGCTTCACCGAATACATATCATGCTCAGTTTCTGATGATCTTCTCTAACTGCTTTCTTGTTCTCCGGTGAAGTGCTGGTGTGAAACGAGTAAAGTCCAGTCTAGTTTTTTTTTAAATAATTATATAGTGACATCCCCCTCTTTAAAAATACGACACGTTACAGGTTCGTCACGTGGCTGCGCGGAGGAAGGATGTAAGAGCAGATTACCAAGCAAAAGACTTGTTTCGAAGCACAATTCGCATTTATTTTTAATAATGACTTGATTTCCTTATCCGACCGGGATGGCGAAACTCCGGTGGAGAGTTAACTGACAACTGCCGAACACTGTCACATGCAGCGCCGCCAATGATCGCGGCAAATAAGCAAATTAAAGATGACAGTTGCACCAACATGAAATGGAACAACTTTCATAACAAATAAAATGACGTATGCAAGCGCCATGTAATATTATATAATTAAATTTAACAATATTAGATGTGCATGTCAGGCGAGCGAACAAAAATAAGAGACAAAGGATCGTTTGCGAGGCTAAAAGAGCTATATCATGCTGATATCAATAGTTATACACACACGTCGCAATAAGTTTAATTTTTTTAAATTTATAAATATATTCAGGATTTATTCCATAAATTTTATCTTCAACATGAATGTATTTACACATAAAATAAAAAAATAGAAAATATGCAGGAGCTGTGCCATTTTCATGCATTCATTTGCATTTAAAAGTGGAGGGAAATCTGTTCTTTTTTGGTATTCGTCCGATGTGCTTCGAATAAGGAAGGGTATGGTTCATTGGAATTATAATAAAAAATTCAGAGTCCGTGGTTTCTAAGGAGCTATTTTAATATATGCAAATCGCACTCCGCCCCTGTTCCCGTGGAACAAGTGGCGCGTGTCCTTAAAAAATAATGGTCATAAACTGTGCCAGGGGCGGCTCGCAATTTTTTTATTATTACGTATGCATTTTTTTCAAAACTATTTTTTTTAACAAGTCACTTTAAAATGTAGTATGCATAAACAAAAAAATATAAAAATACAATATTATGATTTTTAAATATCATGAAATTCACAATTAATATCACTTGTGCCCACACTACTCATTGTGGGCAGCATACTGCTGCATAAATACAATTGTCTTTTATGATGTACACTAAATAATTCTCAATAGATCAGTTTAATATTTGATGTTCAATTTGTTTGAAGGAAAAACTTAAAATAGAGTTAACGACACAGGAATAAAAAACTTGTCACAAAATTCATCACCTTACATTATTAGAGAGCCGAGAAATATCAACCGTGTATGGTTGGAGTTTCAAAGCAAGGGTCTAACGATTTATGAGAAAACAAATGCCTTTTCCTTTACCAGGGGATATCATTGTATTGCGAATACCCATTTTCTTTACGTATTGTGCGCTTTACGTTTCCCGTGGAAACTGTTTTTCCTTATTTTCCATTGGCTTCTCGGCATGCCGGAAAAATATCTATGAATAGTTTTCGCGTTACTTGTTTTCTTTTACCTGCCGCAAGAAAGATATCACTTTTTTCTACATGTTTTTTTTTTGACCTGGGTATCGTGACGTGTAATTTTCTTCATCGTTGATGAGTTGACAATTTCTTATATTCAATCTAAAAATATTTGACAATCTGAAAATCAGCTGGCATTTTGAGTCTGTAATCGAAAGATTTTACTTGTATGTCTTCTTTATCCTAGCCATTTCCCATCATCTAGGGATGGCTCTCCTTGTACACATTCGCCATGTCTGTCTGTCCTGCGTTGCATTCTCGGTCAAACCCATTGTTTTCAGATCCTTGCTTACAGTTGCAGTTTAGGTTGCCTGTGGTCTTCCAGGTCTTCTTCTCAGCGTGAGTATGTTGAGGGCTCTCTTCACCATGTGGTCCTGATCTCTCCGTGTCACAAGCCCATACCATCTTAGGCGGTTTTTCCATCGTTTCAGGTATAGGGGCCACCCGAAATGAACCTCGAATATGCTCATTTCGAACTCTACCCACTCTAGTCACACCGCCCGCCCACCTCAGCATCTTCATCTCTGCCACATGAATCTTATGCAAGTCACGTTGAAGCGGGGTCCAAGACTCCAATCCGTAGAGCATAGCTGGCCTTACAGCAGTTTTGTAGATTTTACCTTTGATCCTAACTGCAATCTCGCTGTCACACAAATCAAAGATTTCACTTGTATGTAATCGAAAGATTTCATATATATGAGATGATAATTATTACATTAAGGTTATCAACTTACAATACTAGGCTAAACTGCATTATTATAATTTTAAATTAATTTGAATTAAAAAATTAACAAATTAAAAACATTTACTTTTGATTCACATTTATTTTAAGCGATAACGTGTTTTGGCCTTGCTGGAGACCATCTTCATAATAAATCAATTAAAACCTGGCAAAAAAATGCCGAATTTCTGTATAAACTTTGGAGATAAATGGTTTATTTAAGTGAATAATACTACAGATGAAATTTACAATACTGGTCCACGATATATTTATCGCTGTTATGTTATCACAATCAACGTTTCTGTAAGGAGACCAAGTGATAAGCCCGACACACTCTATAATGCATACTTAATTTTTTATTTTTATGTAAACACATACAGGAGAATACCGACAGACGGTTATAGCGATTCTGAAGTCTCATCTGTGGAATTCTATGACGCTAACCATGATTTATATGGCTAAACGCTGCATGTGGAGTGTTGATCCGCCAACATCGTAGACTACAACCCAAGATTCACGCATCATCCTTTATTATTACAGGAATTTACTATGAATGGGTGGTCTTCACGGGACGACTTTCGTCTACCACCAATTTTAATAAATAGCCTATGACTGACATTTAACGGGTGATGGATTAAATTCACACCATCCGGGGGTATTTAAGAGCTCATTTTTTCAGCTCCGTCGGGGAATCGAACCCACGACCTTTGGCTTGCAAAGCAAACGCTTTGCCCATTGAGCTATGACCGCCGGCAAAAAACTACAATACGAGTTTATACTAATGCACTTTTTAAAAATTAAATATACTTTAATGTCTAAATTATTATTTGTGATAGTAGTTTCAAGCCAACTTATTATATGGACAAAGGGTAGAATGCTGAAAATAAAGTTTAAAGATCATTAATTAATGATAAAAAATATATTCGTTGCATTTAAGCTGACTGAAATATAAGCGATGGATCGTCTCTTGTAAATTAGTATTAGCATTTTCAATAACGATTCATCACCGGCCAAACTATCCTGAAGAGCTCTAAAAGTTTCAGGCCTAAGAAATAGTTTTACCTACGATGTGTATTGTGAGCCTTCGCTGAAACGCTGAAAGGATCGAGATCCTTTCCTTGTCGAAGCTCAAAGTGTTTTTGTGAACTTCCCAACGGAGGTTCCTACAAGCTATTATGGAGCCCATTGTTCCAAAAGGAACAACTCAAAATATGAAACTTATTACAGGCAAGTACTTTATTTGAACAAGCAAGCTGTACGTCATAATCCTATAAATAGATAATAAAATAATTCGTCAATAAAGATTTGCCAGAAAATTTACAAAAAATCAAATCAAAATATAAACGAATAGTGTAATATTAACTTTAAAGCGTTTAAATACTGATAAATAAATGCCTACATATGCCATGGGTACTACAGTAGGCTTCCCTTGAAGTCCCTAGGTTCTTGTATTGAAGCCTTTTGAGGCTGAACGAATAGTTCTAGGAGTCTACTTATTTTGAGAAGACATTTAAACTGCTGCTTACATTTTTAACGACCCTTAATGTTGAACTACATCAAGGAAAACGTCGTTTTTTTTTCGAATAGCTGATTTTGAGACATTCTTTTATGGTGTGCATCGTCCTTGAGAATATTAAAACGTATTCGGCCATATCCTGGAATGACCTTCCTGAATTTATGATGGACCCTTGCTGTTGAACTACATTGAATATATAGTTAGGACAAAACACGCAGTAAACAAACCCGAATTGTATTTATTTGTTTTAGTTTCCTAGGTATGGTCTAAGCTTGTGTGTTATTTTTAGGACACCCCACGTCACATTTTTTTATTTTATTTGTTTAAAATATTAATCATCGAAAAAGCAGTTTTTTTTCCTTTAAAATAAACTTTCGCATCAAATTAATATGATATGTTCCTCCAACTCTTGTGCCTTTTGAAAATTTAATTATTTTTTCGTTAATTAATTTTTTTAAATAGTATTATTACGTAAGAAGTAGGAAGGTTAATTACTATTAATAAATCCTCATTGGAATTTGTAAGCATTCACGAGCTTATATAAAACTCAACGAACTCAGCTAATGAAAACAAACTTTTTGTATTCGGAACATTTCTAAAAGCTTATATTTGCTACTAACATTACTTTTGGTATCAGCTTGATATATCTCTTTTAGGCTGATGCCGAAAAGCCTCGAAAAACAATCTTTTGTATAGTATTTTTGTTTGCTTGCCTGACATGCACACCTAATAATGTTAGTTTTAATTTTATATAAAACTACACGGCTTTTGTATACGCCATTTTATACCGAAGGTCCATCTAGAAACATTTATTGTTCTCGATAACTCCGGGGACTTAAAAGATATGACGTAGTAGTATCTAGGCATATTTTGAGTGATTATTTACACAGTTTTTAAAGGGTCTGTTGATTAGCCCTACGCTCCCAAAGCCTAGATCATTTAATGGGCGGCACAACTCAACCAACGACACGCTGTAAGCGACAGGAGGTAATCTATCCAAGTTGTTTTCCGTGATCAATGTTGCATACAAAACATTGTGCTGTCTTTGGCCGAATTTTTTTTTATGGTGATGGTTCATTTATGGTAATCTCTCGACATATTAATCAGGTCTTGTATGTAATAAATATTTTTTAATCTTGCTTTCATTTATTTACTGGTCCTCTAGCATTTATCATATCGCGCCAACTTTAAGCCACTCTAAATTAAAACGGAATAAAATATAACTAATAAATATAAAAAAATATATATCAATAAAATAAGCCACAAAAAAGCGTTCTATCAATTCCATACATTCAATACAAAACACCATTCGTAGTGTCTTCATACGAAAACTATTAAATATTGGCCTCTCGTTCTGTGAGAGCGAGACACATCAATACAAAACCATCCGTGTCTCCCTCGAATTCCCGAACGTCCACTTCGTGCCTATTCGGGGCACTTCGCCGCGAACCGAAAGCCAGTTAAATCAGTCTTATCCGAACTTTCAAAGGGTGAGGATGTGAAATTTTTTCAGCGTTTTGTCTGCCGCGATACGCGTTGTACAAAAAAATATGCTTCGAAAAAAAATGTATAATTATTTTTGAAAATGAATGCGAATACTAGCGATGTGATTAATTTAGTGCAGTTTTTTTTTAATAGTGAGTTGTGAAACTATACGTGTGAGTTTCGTACTGCCTGCGATTCGATATAATTATTTAATAATATGTTAAAAGTAATGTTTAGTTCAGTGGATGTGTAAGAATTAATTTATCAATGTAAGTAAATTACAAAATTTATAATGTTAAGCATAAAAAAATATATACTTTATTTTCATTTTTTATTTAGAAATTCTTTTATCTGTTTTTACGATCACCTGAGTAAATTACGTAAAATTTATGTAATTAAATTTCATCTTACTAGATAATAATTATACGAAAAAAAATCTTACTTTTGATTCATTAACCCTTTCATTACGGCTCGGTTTGAATACAAATTATACTGTCAATTATAAAACT
This sequence comes from Glossosoma conforme, assembly GCA_022606575.1. Taxonomy (NCBI): domain Eukaryota; kingdom Metazoa; phylum Arthropoda; class Insecta; order Trichoptera; family Glossosomatidae; genus Glossosoma; species Glossosoma conforme. Next base: position 78,331 of record JAGTXR010000058.1, on the reverse strand, counting down.
AGTATTTGAAGCATACATGTACTTATCTGGTCTATTTTCATATATCCATTGGTTCTTGTATCATTTAGCTATCAGTTGATGCATAAAAAAATATTCTTTGAAAGTAGCAAAACGATATATCACGTCGAACGATGTGTACCATCCGGGAATCTTATGACGGCATATGCCGACAACCGATACGAAAGGGTTAACAGTATCAATTAATTAATTTTATAAATTAAAAGTCATCGACAATTTTATTAAATATTTTTAAAATGGTTTTAAAAAAAAAAAATTTTTTAACTAAAAAAATTAAATAAAATGTATTACACGAATAAGAACCCCTGCATGGTTTTAACTCTTCATTGGCCTCTATGAAGCTCAACAGGACCGGCTGGTGGGTGTAAAAAAGGATGTGTGGTGGTTGTGTGACGAGATCGCGAATATTCGTTATATATTTATGCTTCCTAAAAATATGACATTATAAGAAGTCAAATACGAACGATAGGAAAGCATTCTGCAAGCGTTAGTTTGATATTAAAAGATAGTGGATACGCTGTTCGTTTTAAGTCGCCATAAGTCAACTATTTACTATCATTAATTAACGCGCTTATTATTATTACATAATTATTTAAGAATACAATTTACATATAACATATTAATAGTTTTAGCGGCCTACAAAATGGTTGAACTAAATCAACATTTTTCTTCGTAGTATCAATCCGGTGGATCTCGATCTCCACTCCTTTCGATCCTCTGCAGTCCTCTTCAGCTCAGCGTAAGAACAACAACTCATGTCCTCGAACACTTGCTGCTTATACTCCCGTCTAGGGCGCTCTCTGCAGTTTCTACCCTCAACCATCCCTTCCACAATGTCGTGAAGAAGACCATTGTGACGCATGATGTTACCGATCCATCGGGCTCGCCTCTCTGAGATGCTTCTTACTAGGTGCCTATCCTCCTTGACTGAGTACGGGTATACCTATGCGGCAGAAAATTAATTTTATATATGTATTTTTATTTGTAAGCACAAACTACACAGGAAAATAATGACATACGGTGAGAAATCTCATTTGTGGAATCTATAATACTTGCATTTTTTAAAGTATACTCATAGTATGTGGAGTATTGATCCTCTTAACTTCATAAGACTGCATCCCGGCATTCACGAATCATCAATTTTTAAAGTGACTCAAAATGAATGTTGTGTTCCTGTAAATGAGACAGATGGCGTCTGTTACTAATTTTGATTAATATGCAATGACTGGTAATTTACGTGCGAGGGATCACATTCACACCTACCGGGAGTATTTATCTAACAAATTGATTAAAAATAAGTTTTATTTAAATTTTTGTCGCAGATCGTACCCACAACCTTTGGTATAGTAAGTGAACCTGCGGGTATAGCTCAGTGGTTAAAGCGTTTGCTTGGCAAGCCGAAGGACGTGGGTTCGATCCACGAAAGAGAGATTAAGAAAAATATATTTCTGATCTCTAAAAAACCTTATTGGTGTGATTTTTGACCCCTCACTCGTAAAATGACAGTCATAGCCTATTAATCTATATTGGTGAAAGACAAAAATTGTCCCGTAAAAACCATCGACTCAAAGAGAATTCCTGTAACAATAAGGATGATGCGTGAATGCCTGTCTGTAGTCTTATAAAGTTTAAAGATTAGTACTGAAAAATTCATCGAGAGATTAGCATATTAAAATTTTGGCGCAATATTTTTTATGTTAGATTTCACGATTACTTATATTTATTTGATTTGTTTCATTGCGAATTTTTTATGATAATAAAATTGTATAATGTTTCGCTGAATTTTAATGTTCTATTTCTGTACTTTTATGAACAACGCTTACGCCTTTTCGGAAATCGATTAGGGTCATGTTACATATAAGTAGGATAAGTGCCTTAACGAACAAAAAAAACGTTTTATTTATTACTCATCATTATAACACAAGCGCCATTATGTTTTATATTAAGAGGCATATATTAAATTTAAAAAAAATTCTAACGGGTTGTTCGTAGGTAAATCTAAATATAGTATGTCAATTAAAAATAAATTGCTCAGAATGAAATTTCATTATTTAAAAAAACCTCATATTCCATTTCAGCTTTGCTTCCCGAAGCTTCGTTGAGTACATACAATATGTAGCTCCCGACGTCTTTCCAAGACGCTTCAACAAAAGACAGCTGTAGTTTATGCTCTAACGCGGAGTCCGAAAGACAAGTCCCAGCTAGGTCAGACATAGTTTCATGACCGATTGTATAATGCCTGCGGGTATAGCTCAGTGGTTAAAGCGTTTGCTTGGCAAGCTGAAGGTCGTGGGTTCAATCCCTGACCAGATTACAAAAAAGGTTTTTTAATCGATTTCTGAGTTTCTAAAATACTCCCAATTAGTGTTAATTTGACCCGTATAATGCCAGTAAAATTCAATCAATCAAAATTGGTGGTAGACAAAATACGTACCATGAAGACCAGGCGTTCATAGTGAATTCCTGTTCTAGTAAAAATGAATAAGGATAGTCAATGACGTTGGTAGATCAACACCCCACATGAAGCGCTTAGTCATATGCAGCATGGTAAGCGTTATAGAATTCCACTAATGGGACTCAGAATCACTAAAAAACTGTAATTAAATGTGACATTGGTTATTTTTACGTTACCACGCATTCATAGTTAATTCCTGTACTAATAAATTGAATAATGACAGTCTATGACGTTGGCGGATCAACACTCTACATGAAGTGTTTAGTCATATGAAACATGGTAAACGTTATAGATGAGACTCAGAATCACTATCACCGGTATTCGGTATTCTCCTGTTTGTAATATATGGAAGGCTGCCTGACCTATTCATTCTTCACATAGTCGACACATATTAAACGGCTGCATTGAGTTTTGGCTATTTGCTATGATTTACAGTCGTGAAAAAAATGGGGATGATACAGGCGCATTGTTGTCGACACGTTGTTTTGATCAGTAAAGATGAGAGTCCCAGACATTGCGCGCGGAATAAAAAGGTGCGTCCTCAAGGCAGGAAACAATCATCATAAAAATAGAGCTTATTTAAATTTCATGATTTAAATTCAAAAGTATAAAATACATTCTTCTAATCGGTTATCAAGGAAGAAGTTTTTCTGCGACTAATCCTTATCCGGCTTTTATAAAATATTATCATTCCAAATACCTGAAGCCTGAAAATATTCATTTTGTTCATTTTTCGTACAATTGCGATTAGACTGCTTAAGGTTTGATTGTGATTTAATATTTTTATTTGAAAGTAAGTCTGTCATTGTTGGTGAGATCATTAACCCCTGGATTAGAAGTCTTATAGTAATCTTTTAATAAGCGGTAACTCTTCAATAAACAGTAGATTAAAAAAATAAATTTAAAAAAAGTTTTAATGTATAATTTTTTTATGTAAACAGGAGAATACCGACAAATAGTAATTCTGAAGTCTCATCTGTGGAATTCTATAACGCTTACCATGGTGCATATGGCTTAGTGCTGCATATGGAGTGTTGATCCGCCAACGTCATAGACTACAGTGATTCTACCCGAGATTCACGCATCATCTTTATTCTTACAAGAATTAACTATGAATGGATGATCTTCACGGGACGACTTTCGTCTTCCACCAATTTTAATTAATTGGCAATGACTGGAATTTTACACGAATTCACACCAACCGGGGGTATTTTAGAGCTTAAAAATCGATTAAAAATCCATTTTTTTATTCTCCGTTGGGCATAGAACCCACGACCTTTGGTTTGCAAAGCAAACGCTTTGACCATTGAGCTATAGCCGCCAGCAATATACATTGAAGAAGATAAAAATATACAAATAAAATATACATTTAAGTAGTAAATAAGACTTAATATGAGCTTTTTTCATTACAAATATATTATATATATGCATTCGTAATTGTTTCGAATAAAAAATAACAAAAAGATTGCTTACATTTGACATCGTAAGGAAAAAAAAAGAATAAGACGTTTTTTTCTTTTGAATTCAAAAATTGGCTTCACGATTCAATAACAATATTATTTTTCTTCGTAATTAAAGCCGGCGTTTTATAATGTCTTGTACAAAAATAATAAGCCAACAGCCTTCCGGGAATCGGGAGAAATTTCGAAAATTTCTGGCGCCGAAAAACAGAATTGAATTCGTCATTCGTTTGTTTAACGTTTGAATATTATTTCTCCATTATTCCATCTTGAAAGCCCGCGAGCTTTTTCAGGCTGAAAATTTTCATAGCGCATTGGGGTTTTCGCAACCTCGTATTTTTGAGGCGGAATAAAAAAAAGGTCACAGTATCTAGAAATGTCAAGCCCATACGCAAATAATCTGAACACCTCTAGATGCTCTAAGGCCTTTTATCGCACATTGTTTAATTTTAGGCAATACGTGAATTTTTTGTGAAAAATAATAACACACGCCCGTGTGTAATATTAAGATACAAGCACGTGCGTTTCTTTATTAACACATGTAAAAACGCGTTAAAAATATGTATTTACAAAAAATAGCATAACTTTTAAAATATCCAACATAACTATATATTTTTTTCAATATTACACTCAACGATAATAGCACAATTAGCACAATCATCAAGAAGTTGTAGAACTTCTTAGACTCATCTTAAATTATGTCCACAACTTGAAAATACACATTAAAACATATAAGGGTATGATGTTTAGAGTTATAATATTGTTTTTATTTAAGAGTACGATTTTTATGGTAATGATAACGCCTATGAAGGGTATTATCACAAAAAATACATGTATTATATAAGAAGTAACAACTCTGGATGATTTCGCAAAAATAATAAAAATTAACCTGAAGTACGAATTAAAATAAATGCGACGAAGAATAAAAAAATATTTATTAAATATCAAAGCAGTGACATCTAGCAGCAGAAAACAAAAAAAATACGGTTCAAATTTCACAGATAAACACGTGAGCCGACTTCTAGCAACAGACTACAAAACACGGTTTTTTACGGGTCAATCTAGTAGCAGTTCTGCAAAAAAGGAAAAATTCATGTACCGACAACAGTGTGTTAATAGATTGTTAGTTTATTCAAAAATAGATAAATATACATCTGTATTCTGAATACGGACAACTTTAAGAATTGAATATATCTGAAATCATAATGTAAGGTATATTTAATAGATAAATATTTCCTACCTTGTTTTAATACGGATCACACTGAGTTTAATCAATTACCGTATAATAATTATATATATATTTTTAAAAAGAATCAGGTGTTTGAATGTCAATTTTAAGTCGGAAAAATAACTTTCGAGTTAAATGATCTTGAATTCCTTGTAGTGCATAAAGAAATTTACAATAAATAAATTATAATAAATGACCTGACTTTCACCTATTTAAAAAAACTTTTAATACTCAAAATAAAAGTGTGTTTTTTATTTACTCTGTCGATCAAGTTCAAAACCTATTTATTTTTAATGTAAGGGTTGTTACTCAAAGGTTATTTTCATATTCGATTACTCTGATATAAATTTCTATTCCAGTCGTTCTCAAATCTTTTGAGGCAATGTTTTAATTATATTTACTAGATTAGTCCAACAAGCAGAAAAAATCTGATCGTTTTCAATTGAACAACATAGAGTTATTATTTTTATTTTAGTAATTGTACTAGCAGGTATAGGATTTACCACCTATAAACTGCTACTCAAAATATGAGGCCGGACGAAAATCCTGTAAAAATTTATGACTCATGAATGCTAGGATGTATAAACTTGTTGGAATTTGATTGTTGGAATTCTGCTATGGATGCTCATTTTTTTACTATATCCGCTCAATGTCTGGAGCATATGGACACCATAAACTGTCGTTTTACAGTTCTGTAAGCTCAGATGGTCAATGTTCTTGAACACCTGTATACCCGGAGCCCCACAAGAGAAAATAGATGGTTTCTGGGAGCCTCCACGGTAAGATTCCGCGAACTTGCATACTCTGAGGCTGTAGTACCAGAGAAATATTGGTGTTCGGTAATCAGCGGTTTTACGGAGATTGCATAATCAGATCGACGCTCCCGAGGTCAAGATTTTTTTTTTGAACAAGGGGTTGCTCAACCCTTCTGGGGCACATAAAGAGCTTGGCTCCGCCGCGTTTCGTTCCCAAACAATATATTAATAACCTAAGTTATTTCGTTTATGAGATCAAGAGATCTCTAGACTATATGATTACTTGAATAATTCTTAGGTTAGGTCAGGTTGGCGAGACATCAAGTGCACCAGACGTCCAGTGATGAGTCGTTAAACGAATTGTCTGGGAAAGATACGTCGAGACACCACTGAGCTTAGATTTGTTGAAATATTAAAAAAAATCACTGTTGAGATTTGAACCGACAGCGTATGAATCACGAACAAACACTTTTACCATTGTAATATGCCACCTGGCACAATGTAACACATAAAAAACTGATAATTGATTTAAAATTTTAGATTTTTTATGTTCAGGTAATGCTTAAAGTGGCGATTCCACGGAAAAATATATTTATTGTAGCTGTTTCATTTATATTATAATCCATTTATTTAATGTATTTTATGAATTTCATCTAAAACAAACATTCCCGTGGTGCACAGTGCTCCGTGGAGCACCATTTAAGAACAGCTTCCCAATACCAAGATCTCATTCAAGTCTGGTGGACGGGTCGAGAGCGTAAACTGACTTTCATTTATTATACTAGGTCACCCATTCCTATCTTTATACGACACAAAAATTATGTTTTACGAGCATTTTTAGAGCATAATAACGCTCTTATTAAAATGACTAAGATCGAGAAAAATTCTTCCTCCAAATTCCATATCATATCACAATTTAATAAAAGTAACTACTAACCCGTACTTATAGATGATATCACTCACTTTGTCATTTCCCCAACAAAAATTCATCCTAGCTTGAATTAATTTCTGCATTATTAATTATGTACACTTACTAGGTTGTTGTGCTAAGATACAGATCCATTTGTTTCTAAGAAAAACACACAATTAATCTGGTACGTTTCACGGCAATCGGACGATCGATATGGCAGCGCATAAATTACGATTATATGAACCTTCATTTTTATAAAATACTACAATGGTATGTGTGATTATTGGCTTTTTCATTTAAATACTAATATTTTTATTACTTAAATATACATATACTATACATAAAATTCTTTTTTCAACGCGTCAATCCAAGCACAAAAATAACGGCAGAAGCGGGATGCGAACCGCGGACCTTGGAAACCAACTATGCCCAGGTATTCATACCGCTCGGTGAACTGCGCCATTGCTATGCCCAGACTGACTTGCGGTGAAACTAGTATTTATATCATTGCTATCATCGTACGACAGATGTCGCCATAGTATATATTCAAAGTATGTATATTTTTATTATTATTCTATCAGTCTTCATTTATTCACAAGCTTAATATTCCGGCAGTCTATTTATTTTAGTAAGTACCACTAATATTTTTATCTTTTTTTTACCATATCCGCTCCATTTTAAGAGCACATAGACACCACTTATTTTCGTTTCATAGTTCTGTAAGCTCAGATTGTCCATGCCTTGTCCCAGAACACATGTATACCCGGAGGTCTAGATGGAATCATAAATGGTTCCCGGGAGCCTTCAGGAAAAGATCTCGCGAACTTGCACAGACTGCGGCTATATTGCCTGAAAAATATTTGGGTGTTGAATATTCATACAATTTTTAAGGTGATCGGGTAATGAGCCCGACGCTCCCGATGCCTGGATACTTTTACCTGTCCTCGAGGGGTGACTTAACCCTTCTGGACGCATGTATAGATTTGATTAAATCAATTTTCAAATAACTAGCTCTGTCGGATTTTGAACCTTCGGCATCCGAATGACAGCAAAATGTTTTTATTATTTATTTGACAGAACCGTAGTTCCAAGACACAAATAATAAAAAACAAAGAGGAAACGTTAACATACAAAACATACAAAAGAGAAAAAAAAACATAAATATAAAGGAAGAACGGGTGTACGTATCTGGAATCTTATTCCTCCGGGACTCTAACGAATGGAAAGAAAGCATCCCTAGAAGAAAAGAGATTGTAAATGTATAACGAATATTAAATAATTATATTGATAAATTATAGCCTTTTCAAGTTGGTGTGCAAAGAGAGTTCGCGTAATAAAAAATCAGCGAGGGGCAAAGCAATAAAATTAATCCGAGACAAAAACAGAGAAACAATTAAATTCTTTTCGGCCCTTTTCCTTTACTACACTTCCGGTGCTGAAGGTACCCCAATATATGTATTTCAGGGAATAAAAGAGAAACAGGAAATGGCCAAAATTAGTCTGGCGATTTATCAAATTGACAGGTTGAATGTTGGCTGCTCACTAAATAACTCCCGAAGAATGGACACCTCTTAGTGGGAATAAGACAATACAAAACTCAAGCAATATATTCGACGTCTTTTGTGTGACAAGTATAATAAACTTGTTCGTTAATTTGAACAAGTCGAAAAGTATACTTTATTTATTTTTATGTATAAAAAGTCGTCTTTTTACGTTATGAACTTCTTATTAGTAAAAAAAATGACGCTACTTAAAAGGCTTTAATCTCATATTGATCCGTTTTTTATATTCGTTTACTAGCTAAAGAAGTCAACAGTCGCAAACATCAAGCAAGGCTAGCTTTCAATAAAAAAGCATAAATTCTTTAGACCAAGAATATTAATTTAAGGCTCCGCATACAACTTGTCAAAACATTTGTTTGGAGCATCTTGATGTACGGCTGTGAGACATGGCGCTTATCTGAAAGTGATAAAAAAGACTAAAAGTTCAGCATAACAACCTTAAGCATTCAAATTCGTGGGAATTTTTTTACCGTGTTTCCTTATTTATGAAATCTTTGAGAAACTCAAACAATCTCCAATAAAACAAACATAAAATTTATTTTCCGCATGCAGTGTCCAGTCTGAGCTTACTAGTTACAACCGGTTGTGCTCTCCTAGATGATTTTATTTGAATTATATATGTATATTTCAATTTAATGATTAGAGAATGAGTGCATCATCATCGTCATCATCATCATTACCATAACCGCTTGGTGAAAACCCTCCCTTTCTGTCCTGTTTTTGGAGACCCAGAAGGGGACCCGTTACTGGACGCACGCAAATGTTTCTTGTTAGAGAGTGGCTGAAGGCCTTCCCGTGATTCTAGGTGCATCAGTTAGATGTCAAATAGACCTCAGTCTAAGGTTGCGAAGCTAGTGTGCTACAGAGAGTCTCGAATTGCTTTCTTACTATTTAATTACAATGTCCGACATTTACGAACTGCCCCTACAAATCTCTCAGCCACTATAGCTTTCGCCTTATCCCATTGTAGAAAAAGCGGCTTTATTTTACGCTCTCCTGCGGCATCCTTAATAGTACATTATATGTTTAGCTTCCGACTTCCTTCTAGGTTGGGAATAGCCCGAGGGCCTGAAGAAAATGTAATTTTAGGTTATACTAGCTATTGCATCATTAAAACTTATCCCAACCGTCTGCATTCCTCTTCGCGGCTGTGAATATTGTCATCTCACCAAGAACCAATGCAGCAGTATAAAAAGTTTCGAAAGCATTTGCTTGCATATAATATAGGGGATACGATGGTTTGACATTGTGAGAAATGATGACGTCAGAGAGCGAACAAGACAGCCTTCCATACTACAGTCGATGTTATGGTACAAACATTAAATTTTAGAATCGCAAGGGTTTTTTTTTGTATTTATTTATAAAAAAACTACCTACACGTATATACGGTTACTTGTTTCTTAAGTTGTATTTTTAATTTTCTTTATAACTTTAATCGACATGCTTAAGTCTGTGCTTGGGCTTAGGCTCATCTCCCATTTTTTCTTATCCCGAGGCTAAAATACTTGAAAAAACTTTCTGTGTTTAATTTTGGAAGCTCCAAACAAACTGCTCTCTATTCTTACTTAATATACTTTAAGTTTAGTACAACGAAGCAAGACTTTCTTTTAACTGAAATATATCAAGATACACGTTGTATAAAACAAATATATTTGTAATGAAAGAAAAAGTGAAAGAAAAAATTCTTTCAACGTAAATACTAAGATTTAAGAAATAAAAATCTTATCTTAGAAAAAAAACCTAATTTATGTTGTTGTTTTACATGTAGGTTAATTGCTATAAGTTGTCGAGTACAACATACTGACATCCCCCATCATTAAAAAGACGACAAGTCACGGGTTCATCACGTGGCTGCGTGGAGGAAGGATGCAGGAGCAGATTACCAAGCAAAATAACTTGTTTTTGAAGCATAATTCGAATTTATTTCCGATAAAGACTTGACTCCCCCGTTCGATCGTAGCATGATGTTCATTCCGTCTCGATCGAACGGGGCTTCGACTAACTGGGACACTGTGACAAGCAGCGCCGCCAAGGCCATCGCGGCATAAAAGCTAATTAATTATTATTATTATATTAATATTTGTATAGCGCTCTTTTATGACCGAATGATCATTCCAAAAGCGCTTCTTTGCCTCTCTGAGTAAAAAGGTGGGTCTTGAGTCTGCTTCTGAAGGATGACAAGGAATTAAAGATGACAGTTGCATTTATATTCAGATAAAAATAATCAGAATACATTATTTCATAATTCAATAAATAAAGGGTTACGCAAAAATCACAAAAAATAATTATTTACTTGGCAAAGCATCAATGAGTTAAAATAAAAAATAACAAGCTCGTGCTTTCATATAATCACAATTATATGGAAAAAATGATGTTTCTGATTTCATTAAACTAAAAGTAAAAAAATCGTAGCAAAAATATTCGACAAATTAATTTGAAATAATAAAATGATTATTTGTTTTACATAATTATTATTTTGAGCACGCACGTTTACTTTTAGTCGTACGAGTTCATTATTATTGTATTTCAGAACAATCACTGAAAAAAAATGTTCTGTTAATAAATAATTTATTATTTTGTATTATTTATTATATAAAAAGAAAATAACTAAATAAAAAGCCGGCATTTATTTTGGAATCCGAGCTGTCAAAATCAGCTGACTTATTTTTCCTGTCACACATATCCTAACCCTTGTCTTAAAATAAAGATACCTGTCATTTAGTTTTCTTCTCACGTAAATAATAAATATTATTAATATATAATATCTTCTTCGCATAGAAAATTCAGACTAGATCGGGCGTGTGGTACATTTATTTTATATCATGAAATTTATTTCTTAAAAGCATCAGTGAACATCGCTATGAATAAAGGTATCCAATATGTATATCAAAGCCTCGCAAGATAAAATATTATTTTTCAATGAATATTAGATATCAGTTTCTTCTTTGTAGTAGTATCAATCCGGAGGATTGGCTTTCAGCAACAACATCTTACTTCTCAATCTTATACAGCCCTCTTTATTTCGGCATAAGAGCTGCAACTCTTGTCCTCAAACACGCAATAAATACTCCTGTCTATGGCGCCCTCTGCAGTTTCTACCCTTAACCATGCCTTCCACAATGCAATGAAGAAGAACATCAGTTAGAACTAGTAATAACACTTTTCGGTGTACTACTAATATTCAATGAAGTAGGTTTTCACAGCCATATTTGGCATTGTGGTATTTGGGCTTAGCCGTGTGTGACGACTATATTTGTACAACTATTTCGACTGCCATTACAGAGATCATATTCAGGATGGATGATTTAATTATTTGAATATTGTTGACTCTCATAATTGCCGGTCAATATTGATACGTTCTAAAATGATGTTTCATAAAAACGATTTTGTATGCATCATGATATTAGATGGTTCACGATGAATCACCAGTTCATAAGTAGCATTAGACGCCGTAAAAAACATTTTACAATTCTACGAAAGCACCTTTTCTCAAAACCCATCATACGAATGCTTTTGATGAGATGCCATGATTGTATGTTACAGAAATGATCAAACATTGAATAATAGTAAAACAAGATAAAATTAATTTCATGATCGTAATAGTGTATTATTCAGTATGATTAAAGACAATACAACGGGTTTTCAATACAATTATTTTTTTGACAAATGGTTTCATAAATCCGTTATGAAACTTAGAATAACACTAATAAATATATCTGCGAGCTCCTTATATTTTGTATGGAGCTTAAAAATGATCAATTGTTCCGAGCATCACTCGAGTCAATACATTCTTAATATAACAACAAAGTTCATTTTATTATAAAACCTAAAGAGTACTTACATCCTCTTCTCTTTAAAAGGTATTATTCAGTTGCGTGGGGGCACAGGATGAGGAGCAAATTAATAATACACAGACTCTTTTTGATGCACATTGATATATATTTACGATTAACTTTACAAACTATTGGCCCGACCTAGTCACAGCATTCAGGCCAGGCCACAATACAATATGCTCTCGCCCACGGTCGGCACATGACTGAGCACGCTCGTGATGAGCTGTCGCCCAGCGTCACACGCGGGATCTATATAACTAACGTCACACCTGTGACCGGACTTATCCAAAATGCCACTATGGCGACACATACATGTGCGACAAGTGAACAGAAATAAGAGACGAATGATTGTATGTCGAGGTTTTCGGTACCAGTCAGCAAGGGTTATATCATGCTGATGTCAGTACATATCGTAATATACTCGTATATATTCTAAGATTTAATAAAATGCTTTAAGAGCAAACGTGGTTGAGGTACACGATCTTGAATAATGATTTTTATCAGATTATGAAAAGATTTAGATTTTTTTTTTGAAATTCAAAATTGATTTGGCAAGGTTCTTTTGTGTGTTTTAAAACCGCACTAAATTGAGTGGTTACTTCGGTTTAAAAATGAAAAATAAGGATTTCACATTTTATTAACCCCTTAAGTGCCGCTCCGAGAGGGGCATAAATTACTATGGCAATTTCCAGAGTAATTGCCACTTTCAACCTTAACCTGTTCGAGCACTCTTAACACGTTAGCGCCCAGGCTAACAACGAAGCTTAATTTATGCACCGGTTAACATATGAACAACGCTATAGTGTGATAATGCACATCCAATTCTAACACAATGTCACACAATACTTGATTCGTATTTGTAAACTACTCATACTTAATATTAAAATTTAAATAAAAATAATGAAAATACCATGGATATTTAAGGTAATCCTGGATTTTCATTGATATCGTATGCAAAAATGCCTTGCCCATTCGCTTACCACTTCATTCTTCACAAAATCGGGCGGAATAGTCCAGTGGTAAAGTGTTTGTTTGTCATTCAGACGTCGTCGTTATAAAACTCGACAGATCATGATTTTTAAATTTAATTTAATCAAATCTAAGCCAGAGATGACCGTTTGTCATTTTGACGTCGGCTAAAAAAAAACTCGACAGATCATGGAGCTTTAAATTTCATCATCCAATAGCCGATGATTATTGAATAGCTGCACCCAGGAAGACCTGATGACCAGAAGTAACGCCATCGACGTCAGACAGGATCTGAGCCGACACGATTATATATATTGAACACCCAAATATAACTTTGGTATTAGATCCGCCGTGTGTGTTAGTACACGAACACTTTCCCGAAGGCTCACGGTAACCATACATTTTACCATTTAAGTCTACGGGAAACAGGTGTTCTGGGACAATGCATAGACAATATGATCTGTGAAACAGCGATTCGCAGGATCAGTATGCTTCAAACGTGAAGTGGATATAGTAAAATAATTAGCATTCGGTGAGATATCAAGATTCGCAGCCGTAAAAAAGTATATAGGTAACACAGAAACGGTAAAGGCGATATAATTTTATGATGGAGTATAGCAGCGAGTTGCAATTATTGCGAAATGCACATGGAGTTGAAAGATATCCTTGTGTTCCAGAAGCAAGAATCGATCTTCTTCTGGAGGCCACCACTCTCAGTGATCTATACGCCAACTTATCTGAAACTCTCTTATCTTCTTTAAGTCTGACACGCAATGGAAGTGACTCATCTAGATCTTAACAAGCACTATTGCATGCTAACTGAATATTCTTAGAATATTTTGCAAATAGCTTGTTCGAAATCTGCCGAATATTTATATGTTCTAAATGCACGCTGAGGCAAACTATTTAGATTTCGCTGACCTTATTTTGCAAATTCATGTACCAATTGGTTGCAGTAAGTAATTAGAAGTCGTAATTTCGTGTATGAAAACATGAAAGATATGATCTCAATGAATACCGTGTAATGTGGCTTGCAGAGTTCGGGGATGAAACGAGCTTTTTGTCTTCTCTGTAAATCTTTCCGAAGCTTTCGAAACCTACAGCAGGCATGTACCTACAATTTAGACCTGAAAGATAAGGCTTCAGGACGTGAAATATTAGGCTTGACGCTACAAAATGGCGGCCCCGGCTGACGTCACAATTGATTTAGGTGGGTGGCGCGTCCTGGGGGCGCCAAACAATTTGTCAAATTCTTTGTTTTCTGCGGCATACATTAATTTTTACGGACATATTGGCGGCGTGAACAGAATATACACATTGCTAAAAACAGAAAATATACATTCCTGAAAAATAATTGGCAATCTCTCGTTCTGTGCGTAACTGAATACGATGTACTTTGGGTTTTTTCATGCATACGCGTGCATTGGAACGTGACAATACTTTTTATATAAGTTAATGATTATATAAGAGCTAGGATATAGGATAAAACTGCCAGCTGGTGATGCAGCTATTGTGTTACGTTTTTTTTTATTTTTATGATTGGTTAAGCGCAGCATTTGTCTACAAATGCGTCGTCTTATTTTAAAATTATATAAATTGGTTGTTTTTACGGGATGACTTTCATAAAACTTTAATATTGATCAATATTTTTTTGCAAGCTTTTTGAATGTCAGCGTTTAAAGCTTATTAGTTAGAATGTTTGTTTATCACACCGAAGGTAGTGGATTCTATCACCGATGGATATTTAAAAAAAATCGATTTCTAAACTATTTAAACAACGTGACAGCTACGTGAACACCACCCATGTATTAAATAGATGATGCGTAAATGTCAGCCTGAAGTCTATTATGTTAGTCGCTTTATAACATAGTCAGAATCGTAAAATCCACAAATCAGACTTCAGCATTACTGTCACCATCTATCAGTATTCTCCTGTATGTGTTCATATAACAAAAGTATGTGATCAATCTTACATTAACCGAAGGTTCTTATAATTATTGGTCACTTTGTCGTTAGCCGCATCGCGGCACAATAGTAGTAGTAATACATTTCCGCAATTGAAAGTTATGACAGACTGAATTCGCGTGATCGTTCGAGAAGTTTACTTAGGCTGCTTAAGTGCATTTTATTAACATATAAACAGTAACTTCTTTTGCATGTACGCCGACCTCAAATCAATCCAATTCAATGCCTGTAGTACCCCATGTTGCCTCCAATGAAGTACACATGCTCCTCTAAGTTAAACATTTGAATCGTTCATGTTTGACTAAGTTGTTACCTGTTACCTGCAAATACATTTGTTTTTAATTTTAAAAATATCACACCGTCAATTTCTTATTAGTATCTTAAGAGAATATGTTGATAAAATAAATAAATTCTAATTCCTAAATGAATTTAATTATTTTTTTATATGAATATTTGTGGAACATTTTAATGGTTCGTAGACATTTAACTTTTTCTTCAACAGAGGGTTCCAGTAGTTGTGAAATAATTCCCCGGTCACAATTGATGAGGCGAAAACTTATCGTGAAGTTTCATCGGTCGGAAAACTTTCAGGCTGTTTTTTACATAATATTTCCTTCGTCGACGTGACCAAACTGGGCGTTCAAATTAGAGCCTCAAGTTAACAAAGTAATGAAGATATATTAAGGCTTCGAGGATATTAAATTTGAAAAATATCCCTTTTACCCGCCGTTGAGAAATCTGAAATGTTTTTTAAGAGCTTTCTTCGGTGGCTTTCTAATGAAAGCCACCGAAGAAAGTCCAAAAGCCGATATCACTTTGTGAGTAAAGTTCTAGTTTGTTTATTTAATGTTAACTTTAACAACGTAAGACGTGGACGTAAGCATGGATGGGTCATATAATGTTAACCATATGTCAATTGTTAGGTTGAACTACCACAAACCTCGAGAGATTCGGCCTAATCACGTGATAAAAAAAATGCAGATTAATTGACAAAAAAAATATGACATGTATACTGCAGCTGATGATTGAAATGAAAATCAATTTTGTTAATTGGTTTTCTTCAATCACTGATACATTTTTGTAATATATATACTAAATAAATATTTGCTTCCTTTAATAAACAAAAAAAAATCATAACAAGAAGCAGTTTCATAAATACTGTTAAGTGATTTGAATTGATAAGAAAAAACGAGGTGGGCCGTGGAGGGCCTTAGTCAGCGGAGGAAAGGAAGAAGAGCAGAAAATGCTGAAAATAGAGTTAGCGAGAGACCAGAATGCTCTACTACCGGCAGGACAAGCGGACAACTTGTTGCAAATTCGGATGTTGAACTTTTCTATGGAGTCATTGAAGGTTTTCATGCATTCTTTGGAGGCTAAATTGTATGCTTCACGACGTTTGAGGTCGTTTATTTTGCGCAGTTTGTTGTAAGCGGAGTTCTTGCGTTTTACAGCTTCAGCACAGTCACGGTTGTACCAACTTTTTGAAGTATCGCCCATATGTTTCGTTGAATGAGAAATAAATCATTCCATTCCTTGGACGATTACGCCCTCCACCAGGTTGGCATATATTGAAGAGTCCTTGCTTTGGAAGCTAATATTACCCCACAGGTATTTTCCGTAAAATCAACGTAGTCCATTCCAGTCAGCCGACCTGTAATGCAACACACGTACTTTCGTGTATAAATAAAAAATACAATTCGTCTACGAGTATATTTACGTTTTGTTTTTATAATAAGCTTGTAATATAATAAAAATCATTATTTTTTACATGTATTCATTTATTTGCAAAAAACGTGCGAATTTCTTTCTTATGATTATCCAATTTTCCCGGCTGTTTTGTATGTAAAGCGTATGACATTCGTCGCCAGCGCTAAACCGACAATAAGGATCATTTGCGCATGCAGCGTGCGTGGGAACAATACTACTAATGACATCACTGCCTGGTTTTGTCCCTAAATAAACAATGCCATTTTCATCGTTATATCACTCCACATACGGCTGCTTATTCCGACGCTATTGCGCCGCGTAATGTAAGCTCCATTAATATCATCGTGTGACATGAATAGTACTGCCATTCCACGTTGCAACGAAACCCTGCTTTCGACTGCTCGTGAAGTATAGAAATTATAAGTGTATACGTGATTTTAAGAGTGTTTTATCTTTAACACTTCTGTGCAATGACCACAATTATTGAGAAAATACTCCCACTGGACTTATCAGTTACTAAAAGTCAAACTATCCATCTCTCGGTGCAATGCGGAATCACTTCAAGCCCCCGAAACAAGTGGCTTCAACTTCTTTTACGTAGGCACATACATGAGAATACCGACAGAAGGTGATAATGATGCAGAAGTCTCATCTATGGATTTTATGACTTGAAATGTTACATGTGGCTATGCGCTGCATGTGAAATGTTGATCCGCCAAAGTCATAGACTACAGCCTGACATTTACGCATTCCATTCATTACATGAATTTATTATGAATATGTGGTATTCATGAGAAGACTCTGAGGTACCCTGAAAGAAGACCTTGCCCCTAGACATGACCAGAGGTGGAATATATGGAGCTCCCTTAAAAGACTTCAGACCGGAGAATGCAACAAAATGACACAAATGAAAGCCTGGCAGTTTTATAGCGGGCCAACTGAATGTGACTGCGGCGTGGAGCAGGCCCTGTCACACTTTCTGGAGTGTGCGCTGTGTCCGAGTAGCTGCACCCAGGAATACCTGATGATGGCCGGGAGTAACGTCATAGATGTCACCCACTTTTGGGCAGACAGGATCTGACCCTGTTGTTTCCGACACGATTATATATATAAATATATATATAAGAAGACTTTCGTCCATTACCAATTATAAATGATAAGCTTATCCTGGCATTTTACGGTTGAAGGATTAAATTCACACCAACCAGAGGTATTTTTAAAGGTTATATATCGATTAAAAAACTTTTATTCAATCTCCAACGGCGATCAAACACACGATATTGTAAGGAAACGCTTTCACCTTTAACCCTTAAAATGCGAGGTGCGGATATATCCGCACCAATTTGCGCTGCTCTTAAGTGCGAGGTGCGGATTTATCCCACGCCCTGAAAAAAACACGTCTCTTCAGTGCGAGATGCGGATTTATCCGAATACTATATCAAATATAATTTTGTTTCACATTACGAAATTTCTTCGTCATTTATTTACGATATTTATTGAATTGTGGGTCATTCTATACGTGTTTCGAATTTGCCCTTTTTTTAAAATAATAATTGATTTATTTAATTTAGTTCTGAAAGTGTATATAAATGCAGCACTGACCAATCAAAACACATAAAAAAATCGTCCTTAAATATTCAACTTTATTTTTCATTGACTAATTGACTTATTTTGTGATTTTTTATGAAATCTTCTTCCGCATGTAAAGGGTTAAGCCATACCCGCCGACATAAGTTATGTTTTAGAGTTGATTTTTGATCATTGCAGAAATTTTCGACGACCATACAGTTCATGTAAGAAGCGGATACCGAATCATGATGTCAATATTCTCCAACAAGCGAGCGAATTATAAATGAGAAAAAAAGTCAAAATAAAATACACATTCTCGTCTCGAAACCGCTCTTTTGTGATTGCTTGCCGATGAAAATAATACTAAAAAAAAACATTTCTTCAGCGCTGCTAGAAAAGGTGGCGTCTTGGCAAGAGTATGGCTAAGTAATGAGGATGATAGGAGCGGGGGAAGATTAATGAAGTGAGATCGCAAAGAAAGGTGTGGCGGTGCGGCGAACCAGAAAGGTTGAGAAGCCCGGCCCGCCAAATAATATCTGTCCCTTGAAGACTTCTATGGAATAGACTTCTATTTATCTTCATCATATTTTTTTTTCTTCAGCCTTGCCTTCTGTGGTCTGTGAGCCTTTCTCTTTGCAGCAACTCATGCGGGAGAACTTTGGGAACATAATGAAAACACTACGAAAAATATATCAATGATTTTTGTCATTGTATTTAATTGTTTTGTATTTTTTTTGTATTTATCCTACATCTGGACACCTTAATAAATATAAAAAAAAAAAAAAGTATTTCAACTATGAAGAAATAACTTCTCAAAGAAAAACGATATTTGTATACAAATGGGATGGGCAGCATTTGGAAAAATAAAGTAAACTTTTAAAGCGAAAATTACGCAATATTTTTAAACTATGGCATTTAACTAAATCTTCCTCATATTAGTTTATGGCGCAGAGACGTGGAATCTTATATCAAGTCTTGCACAAAAAATAAAGGTCACACAACGTGCTATAGAGATATGCATTCTGTGTTTCTGAAGGATAGTATTTGAAACGAGGATATCGAAGAAGAACTTAAGTAGTGGAGGCTAGTCAACCAATAGGTACACTAGTGGCAATGGGCAGAACATATTGGTCGAAGAGTCGACGATCGATGGGGAAGAAAAGTGTTGGAAGTACTGGTAAACTGAACGTTGGCCGACCTTCTGCAAGATATTGCCGATATTGGAAGAACAGCGGGAGTAGCCTTGGTGTGAAAGTTGGATGGAGACTCATGCGGAAAGTTTACGTTCAAAAGCGGATGAAGGGCTTCCGCATTTCGACAGTCTGATGATGATGATATGGATATTTACATATTATATTATCGCCAAATAATGCCAATACACAGTTATGTAAGCTACAATTGAGCATACTTTATTCCATGACTGCACGCAGAGATCCATTTGAGAAGAAATATATAGTTTTCGATGGCCTCCAGTGCAGAGACAATATCTAGTATCCGATGATTATTTAGGTGTTTTTTAATGAGCATTTTTTTATCCTCACGATCACAAAATGTATTTTTTAGCTTTACGAGCTAAATTAATATTTTAATTGTTAGTTATTACGGGATTCGAACCTATTGCTACGCGCACAAAACTCAAACGACTTAACACTCTATTCTTGGAATATTCGCGATACATTTATTTTTGTTCCAAAAAAAAAACTTTTTTATTCGCATTTCAACTTGCTCCACTTTTACATTTAAATATTCTCACACAGCAAAAAAATATATACCTGAGACGAATTCCTCTTTTTTTTTACTTGCAAAAATGTACGACAGAAATTTGAGGGATTTAAAACGAATCTAAAAAATATTAAATTTACATTTAAGGTTTTTAGTCGAATGCGTATAAACTAACTTCTCGCTATAGAATCAGCATTTTTATTCGCATAGTCGGGGAAACACTAAAAATATATTTATGTTTCAATAGGAGGAAAACATATATTTTTATATTATACATCTATTTAATGATTATTAAAATTACAGTTTCTTATAAACGGGTTAAGGTGAGCAATATTTGAAAAACTTGGATACCTTTCAAGTAAGAAAATTCTATTTTTATATTAAATAAGGCAATGCATCTTCTCATTATTATCTTATGGTGCAGATATATTTATATCTATATTATAACATCAGTTATTCCCCGTAAAGTAAAATTAAGCGTTCAATCGAGATATCCATGCTAGTAGAAATAACTCTAAAATATATAGTTAGAATTGTATATAAGGAAATGATGGAGACTCATTCGGTAGGGCTATGTAAAAAGTTTTTGTTGTAAGAAAATGATTTGACAGACAATGGTTGATGATGAAATAAACGGATCCTTCAAAAATATATTAAACAACATACTAAGGTCTCTTATATTTTTTTTAATATGGGCATTTGAGGTAGGCAACTAATACACGGGCCATCGATGTTGCCAGATATTGCCCGAAAAACATTTCACATCACTGACACGAAGAAGAAGAATATCATACTTGTGCAATACATTTTAATATTTTTACTGCAATGTAATTTTGAGAAGTTTATTCTGAGAATTATAAAAATAAAGAAATAATTGTTAATTAATATTATGAAAATATAAAAAGGATACTTTACATTTTTTTATATTAATATATTAAAACAAGTAAATATTTCCAATCGTTTATTCTTTTCAATAGTCCTTAGTGATGCTTGTCTTTACATGTGTCATTTGTTCCATAGATGTTGACATCAACACGATGTAGCCCTTGCTGACTGGTACCGAAAACCTCGATAAACAATCTTTCATCTAATATCTCTGTTCGCTTGTCATACATTTATGTGTTACCATATTGACACTATTATGGACAAGTCCACTCACGGGTGTGTGAGTTATATAGTTTTGCCACTGACGGTGCTGGTGACCGACCGCGGGCCGCACGAGTCAGTTATGTGTTGACGACCGAGAAGGTCGCATTACGGCCGGCAGCATGTCATTCCGCCTAGCCGGATACTTATCGTAAATATATGTCAATGTGCTTCTGAAAAAGTCTGTGTTATCAAGCTGCTCCTAATCCTGCCTCATGCGACGAAGTAACACCTTTTTGAAAGAGAGGAGGAAGTCAATACATATATATATAATTGGTTAATATTTCGAACACGCTTACTTTTATTTCGACTTGTTTTATTGTTGCAATAAATGAGCGTTGTGCGCACAAAAATATAAACCTTAAAATATTGTTACGTTTTCCATTACGGCAGAAGGCCCTTTTTACTAACAAGATGTTCGCTCCGGGCGCGGGTCGTTATCATTAGCAAGTGTAAGGTCGACTGCGAGATTTAACCTGAAAAAACCCTCAACCTCGTTTGTACTTTCAGAACAATTTCAGGACAAACGTTTCGTATTTTTCCTGAAATTTTCAACTACGTTATTCTTTCACACCTTATGTTTATTTATTTGTACAATATTTTGTTTCAAAAGTCATTGTTTGTTTAGGCTGAAACCGTAATTTTGTTTTTATTGATACGTTTATATTTTATTGACACGATTGTATTTTCAGTTTGCTCGGTACAAAGTTTGTTATCGATTTTATATTGACATTCTGATGAGCTAGAAATTGAACTTGAAATAAAACGTAAAAATGCGTGAAAATGCAATATTCAGCAAAAAATAATTATTTAAAAAAATGCTTTTCATAAAATACGTTTTCAAAACAAAAAAAAATACTGATTGAAAATCGCATTCAGATGTTCTTCAAATATCAGTTCTATAAATGGAACAATGAGGTTCTCAGGATAATAAAGGAATATAGGCACCTTATAAAAACCA
Source organism: Glossosoma conforme (assembly GCA_022606575.1). Lineage (NCBI taxonomy): Eukaryota > Metazoa > Arthropoda > Insecta > Trichoptera > Glossosomatidae > Glossosoma > Glossosoma conforme. The sequence continues at coordinate 56,071 of JAGTXR010000058.1, read as the reverse complement.
TCTCAGAGAGGCGAGCCCGATGGATCGGTCACATCATGCGCCATGATGGTCTTCTTCATGACATTGTGGAGGGGATGGTTGAGGGTAGAAACTGTAGCGGGGGCCCTAGACGGGAATATTTGCAGCAAGTGTTTGAGGACATGAGTTGTAGCTCTTATGCTGAGCTGAAGAGGAATGCGGAGGACCGAGAGGAATGTAGATCGAGATGCAAGATTCTGTTGCTGCAATCCAATCCACCGTATTGATACTACGAAGAAATGGAACATAGGGTCAAACACAAATGTCTAATTTCATCCTTGTCTTATGACATTTCTATACCCATGTGATCTCCTGGGAAAAAATTTGAAAAATATTCCCAATGATCTTCAGGTCAAGAACATGGATATTTCAAAAAATATCAGCAGTAAAATCCAAGATATATTTCGGAAGTTTTTTAAGGATATCTTAGCCCTTACACTGGATAATTTGGTCCTAAAAAGCGCTTCAATCTAACCTTAGAATGTCTGGTTATTAATAATGTATTATTTTTCCATACGTTCACTTATTTTGACCGAAATTATATATTATTATTCAGCTATAATATATTTACACAGTTTTATCAATTATTATCGGAATCATCAATAATTTTTCATTGTTTTTATTTACTTTTTGAAGAACTTTTACTCACTGAAATTCAGTAAAAATATTAAGTAAAATATCCATTTGTGTATTATAAAATTAGACATGTTATTTAATGTCTTCTATTTTTTCCCGTGAGAATAAATTATTTATGGCCAGTGTGTTACATAAAAAATATATATTTTATATAATTTAAGATTTTCTATATATTTATATAAATTCAACCTTACTTCACCTAAAATAATCAAATTATATCATTTCTACCTACAATTTTTTTTTTTTAAATTCAGACCTAAAATTCCAATATTTTTTTTTTTTTTTCATTTAAAGCACGTTAATATTAACCGATGTGAATTTATGACTTGTGTGCCTATTTTACATTTGCTCATTTAGAAGGTAGAGTGAGTCATTCGACGCCCCCATATATCCTAGAACGTATTAAAAGTAATATTAGAAAATCCGGCCAAAATTACCAGCTTTCATCGGTGTTCGGCGAAAATTTTGAAGGGAATAAAAATAATGGACCCGAGGATATTATGAAAATAAATTTTGACTCTAATCCTGTGGACTTTATCGTTTCGCGAGACAAAGGATTTTCACGTTACAGTAAACTCATAATTGGGGTTTTAGACAAATTTAAAGAATTCCCTCCTTTTGTTTGATACGAAAAACGACTCAATTTTTCATTTTAAATTGGATTGATGTTGTACAACGGTTTTGTTTCGAATTAATATTAAAAGACAAAACGTTTCGTTCTTTGTCGAGATGATCAAAATCTTAATCTTCTTATTCATTATTTTTAAAATTTAATTTTTGTCATAAACACAATGGTATCCCTTTTTTTATTTTGTATTTATATTTGTTAAATATGTTTTCCCTCGAAACTCTTGCATTTTACGTATACGAGTACATTGATATTTTTGATGATTCTTACACATTTTTTATTATGAGTAATTTAATCATAAATATGAATCATTAATTATAAAACACTAAGAACAGTTTTAGTTTATAGCAGGTTGTTACATTAGTTTTCAATCGTTCATCAAAATAAGCATTTTTACATCTCGCTCACTGTACATCTCGCTAACTGTACAAAGATCTCTATACTAAATGTTCACCAAACAAATCATGAGAACGTAAAAAAAAATGTTTCCATTTTGATAATTTATTAAGTAAAAACTCATATAATGTATACATTAAAATCAAAAATACATTTCTTATATTATTTAAGCATGAGCAGTAAATAAAAATCAATTCATTTTACGAGTATACTATAAATTGAGATTCGATATCGAATCAGGTTTGGTCATTCACGTGTTTGAATTATTCGATTTTTATCGTTTACTATCGATTTTTTAATTATTCGTATATAAGCGTTTGTAGCGAAGTGATTAACCAAAAATAGAAAATATATTTACAGTCGACTAACAGTTAAAAATAATGCTTTAAAATAATGTCAATGTTACAATAACGAGTTGCTTTTCAATCATGAAACGGTACTTTCAAAACATGCAGATAAGACTGTGACATATTCAGCTTTCAGCGAGAGACCTCTTAACATACATTCCTCAATGACTTCTGAAGAAGAGGAGAAATGGAATTCTTTCAACAAAAAGCTCGCGATAGTGTACTGAAAGAATACTGGATTACAAACGCCCCGCCATACTTCTTCTTTTCAAGACAGAGTGTTGGCTGAAACGGCATATCTGGAGTCCCTTAGAGCGAGCACGGTCATATATTACCCTCCTGGAATAAAAGCCTAATGAGCTCTATTTAATCTGGCCACTATTTTTTGCCAAGCCTTTTTGCCACTCGGTGCCTTCGCGCAAAAGCTGAAAACTGAAAACAAAGACTGAAGAAATAAAAGCTTTATAATATCACACAGAGAAAAATTACGACTTAACGCCTTTCATAATATATTTAAACAGTTTCATAGTATTTAATAGACAGTTTTATAAATTTAACACACACGAGATAACTGACAAAAATAGCATAATCTCTCATTTTGAAGTTTAATAAAAAATAGATTTACTAGAATCCGGGCTTATAAAAATGTAAAGATATTCAAGATCTCATAAAGTAGCTACAGTCTATTATTTACTTGAGGAATATATGTGAAACTTCTTCTTCTTCGTATCAGTGACGTCAAATTATTTTTGCCCAGTATCTGGCAACATCTATAGCCCGTGTGTTGCCCAACATTAGGTCCTGGGATGTGCAGCTTGTTGGGCACATGGAGCAGGATCTTAGGTGTGTGGCGGTCTGCAGGTCTCCACAGTCGCACAATAGTGACTCTCCTTTCTGAAGCATTCCCCACCGCTTGAGGTTGTGCTTTATTCTACCAACTGCGGTTCTTAATCTGTTCAGGGATTTCCAGGTCCGCCAGTCAAGGTTCTTGCCAGTTGTGAGGCCTTTCTTTGGAGTAATGAAATCTTCTGATGCAACTTGTTGCTTGCCAGAGTCTCTCGTTTTCAGGGCCGAATGTGAAAGGTTGTGTGGATGTCAGAAAGCTGCTTTTCAACTTTATCAAACTGTAAACATTGTAATAAATATCAATTTGTGAAGTTAGCCCTCGATTTGTAAGGCTAACATTCACGCGTCGTCATTTTTTATGTCGAATCACTGTAAATGCGTGATGTTTGTAGAATGACTCTCATCTACCACCAGTTTTGATTGATTTAAATTACTCGTAGATTGACATTTTGCTCTTGAGAGATCGATTTCATACAAAACATGACTTTTTATAAAAGTTTATTATTGATTAAATAACATAATTATTTTAATTTTTGTCGAGAATTAAACCCACGGCCTCCAATCTTTCAAGCAAGCTATTCACCTCTAAGCTAACTGTGTACAATCAATTATGTTCTGAAAAATAAATAATTCCATTTACTTTGTAAATTGTTTCTTCAAAGGAATATAACTTTTTGTTTATTGAGGCTTTAAAAACAAATATTTAATTGGTATTTGTATTTGAAACGTTCACTTTGAGAAATATTATACACATAAATTTTTTCCTCACAAAAAAGTAGTATTTATCTTATTAATAATTGAATACTTGTATATTTGTTTAACTTCATTAAAAAAACCATAAATAAATATAAAGTGTATATCATTAAAATAACTATGGTAAGAAAGAATTAAATAATTCGTGTAAAGAGAGCTATTCCATACTTTCAGCGTATATTTTTAAGCACTTATAACATCATTTTTTTTGTTATTCTTTAAAGCATATAGTTTGAAAATAAAGGTTGTGTATTAGCTTTGAAAATTTGGTTAAAGAAACTCTTTTTGCGCTAAATTATGCTTTAAATTTTGCTTGAAATAAATTTCGCAAACATAAGTTTGAAGTTTACTCCATCGTCAAGGAGGCCTGACGTATTCATATTTTCATATTAAAGCAAAGTTTACATTACCTGAAAAATGTTTTACAGCTGTGAAAAGCCAATTCAGAAAGCTCAGCACTTATTAATTTAATCACCTTTTCATGTTCAGTTCAATAACTGGAGCATATATTCGTCACAAACTAAGGCCATAAAAAACGCTTTTCATGCTGCTTATAGCTAAGCGCTGTATGTGTAGTGTTGATCCGTCAACGTCATACACCACAGAACATTCATGCATAATCCTTATTATTACAGGAATTTACTATGAATGGGTGTTCTTTACGGGACAACTTTTGTTTACCGAGTCATAGGCTATGGCATTTAAAGAGTGAGGATTCAAATTCACAACAACCGAATGTATTTTAGAGCTCCGTCGGGGATCAAACCCACGACCTTCGGCTTGCCATGCAAATGCTTTAACCACTGAAATATATGCACCGGCAATCCTAGCCTCATCTTATGTCAGTTCTGCGTCACGCAATTTCACCTAATACATTCAATATATAGTTATTTCAGCAAGGACCACCTGTGTATTTTGATCAACTGTCTTCCACTTCTTTGCCTCGCCATTCTTCACGAAGTCAAACCATCTTCAGTATTCCTTAATATTGAATGCAGGAATTTGCTTTCATAATCAATTATGCAGCTGGAGTATATATATATATATAATCGTGTCAGAAACAACAGGACCAGATCCTGTTTGCCCAGAAGTGGGCGACGTCAATGGCGTTACTTCTGGCCATCATCAGGTCTTCCTGGGTGCAGCTATTTGGGCACAGCGCACGCTCCAGAAGGTGTGACAGGGTCTGCTCCACGCCGCAGTCACATTCAGTTGGTCCGCTGTAAGACTGCCAGGCTTTCAGTTGTGTCCTCGTATTGCATACTCCAGTCCAAGTCTGTTAAGGGACCCCCATATATTCCAGCCTTGGTCATGTCCAGGGGCTAGATTCTCTTTCGGAGTAATTCAAGTATTCCCCTCAGTTGCCCGTCTCCACATGTTCCGCCGCAGGGTGGCCTCAGGCAGTTGGAGTAAGACGCCACGCCAAGAATCACAGCCGTTAAGAAAAATAGGGACGTTGCAGGTGCTGAAAAGTCGGCTTTTTATTTTGATCGAGTAAACCTTCGAGTCTCACATAGTCTGCAACAAATTTACTTCACTTATACGAATATGTAGTAAATATGTATGGAGTCAAAACCTCTGCAGTAATTTTCGGATAGTTAGATTTCTAATAATTATGACAATTATTTAAGTTTTGCATTTTTTGCTTAAAGCTTCCAGATATTCCCACTTTGTTCCCGAAAGCTTTGGCCGCGAGCTTTTGCGCTGCGTAATTTCGTTCAGCGTTTTAAATCACGTCATGCAATCATTATGGTACGGCGATAAGGCTTTGGTCAGACTGGTCGGGTCGCTCATTACGCGAGAGGATCGGGCAGCCTAATCTCAGGAGCTTTCACAGTGAGCTTTCATACTTAAGCAAGCGGCTAATTGCGTAAACAAAAACAAACACTTTGTGACTTGGGAGACACTGAAAAAAGGTCGGGATCTTTGTTCTGCGGCCGGCTGGAGCTTTTGACTAAGTGGTCGGACTCGCACGCAACAATACACAACGTGTACCGTGAAACGTGAAATGTATTCTGGGGTAAGCAAACAATACAGACTGTATTTCAGTCAAATAAGAAGACCGCAAGTCAGACAAATACTGAATTGTTAGATTGCAAATGCTAGATTGAATTTGATTTTGGTAACTAATTAGTATAACATTTAGACGCCTTTGATATGCTTACACACTATTGTGTTTATAATCGTACTTACGCATGTTCAATATCATCAAATTAATGATACGCTCATTATCATTTGGGACGACATTTTTTCTTTCGTAAAATTACAAGTTTAATGCAGAATCACAGAAATAAAATCGTATATCATTCCTTTTCATCATCGTTTATCATCGCTGTCCTTTAACTGGAGCGTAAGGCTGTCACAAACTGCCGCCACGAAGCTTCTTACCATGTCAGATCCGTCTCTAGCAGCTCCGCTGAGCACATTCTATGTATAGTAACCGATGGCATTCCAAAACAGCGTGGGCCCGGGGGCTTGAAAAAAAGTCAGCTTTAGTTCATGCTATCACACGGCATCCTTAGTATATTTCCCAACCAGATCCACCTGTGCCTCTTGACGTAATGTAATGCAGACTGCCTTGTACGCTCTCTCAGTCTCTCGAAATTCGTCACGAAGCAAACCATCACACTTCCAGTATGTTTCTGAAATCCATTTAACGGCTGCATTGGTGCTTGGTGAGATTCCAAGACTCACAATCGTATATAAATGAATAACTGAAAAAAGTGACGATAGCGTCCATCACAATAATGGCAATCTAAAATCATATTTTTATATAACATTAAGTATGCACAGTTAAAAATCGTATTGATGTATTTAGTGCAAATAAATTCGCGTGTAAGTGTGCCAAAACAATACCTAATGCTGGATACTCATTAAAATAATTATTTTTAATGTTTAAGACCAATGTGAGTCATTGATAGTTGTGTCTTTAAGATTTCACTGGTCTAAATAGCAAAATTAGAGCTAATAAAGGTCACTCAGCGTGCTATGGAGAGATCCATGTTCGCAGTGTCTCTAAAAGATTGAACCCGAAACGAGGATACCCTCAGAAGAACTCAAGTAGTGGAGACTTCCCAACGAATAAGCACACTCAATTGGCAATGGGCAAAACATATCTATCGAATAGACGACGGTCAAAGGAGAAGAAAAGTATTTTAGTGGCGCCCAAGAACTGGTAAACGAAGCGTTAGCTGATCGCCTGCAAGGTGGATTGACGACATAAGAAGAATAGCGGGATTGACCAGGATGCAGAAGGCAGAGGATGGAGACTCGTGCGAGAGGCCTACGCACAACAGTGGACGGATACAGGCTGATGTAGCTTAAAATTTAAAATAATGTCGTCAAAAAAAACCATTAATGATTAATAAATAATTTGATTTAAATGCCGCGTTATTTTGACATTTTTAATTAAATAGAACAATACGTTATGTCATGGCAATCTAAGTTAATGCCTATTTAAGTACACACGGCATTAATTCAGAACGGAGAATTGGTTATTACCCCCCAGCGATGTTTTAAGCCCCGAGGCTTTGTGATAAGAAAACAAAAGAAAAACTCCCTTCCATCCTCTTCTTCCCGAGAAAACTAACCTAGAAAGGTTGTGACCTGCCCCTAACTACGCTCGTTCGCCCTAAATAAAAGCACTCCCATATTAAAATGAAATACGACGCAGAAAATTCATTTTTTTCCTTTCCTTTCATTTTATTCATTATCATCATCACTGTGTCCGATAAACTAACTGGTGCATATGGTCATCATGAGTAGCCATCACAAAACTCTGTCAGCCTCCCGGCCTCATCTCATCTCAAGAAGAGCAACTCGTTTGATAAACAATGACACTCTTACGTCGAACCTGCAATCAATGGAACACAGGCGTAAGATCGGTTCACTTAATCTTTTCTACTGTTATTATCACGGTCGCTGCTCATCAGTACTTATTGAACTAATTCCTCCTGCAACCCACCCACAACCAACAAACTCGTCTTACACTTGCCAAACATTCATACACGGTTAATGTGTGTCAACCAAGAACTGGCAGTTTCCAAAGTTACTTCCTTAATGCCACCGATAATCTTTGGAATGCTCTTCCAGTGTCTGTATTTCCTCCTTGCTACAATATTGATCTCTTCAAGAAACAGATAAATATATACTTGCAATCTCTCTAACCCACACACAAAAACGAACACAATACACTTTTCCCGGATGCAGCATCCAGACTCCCTGGCTGAGCGTCAAAAAGTGCACTGGTCTTGACCGGCTGTGCTCTCCTGCATGAGATTACATAAAAAAAATGTCAGCTCTGTCTCCTGCAGCTCTGCCGAATACATTATATATATAGTACCCGAAGACCTTTCAGAACCGCGTGAACCTGGCGGCTTGATAAAGGCAGCTCTTGCTTATGCTTTCGTCTCTATATACCAGCCATATCCACTTCCGTATTTTGAGCGAGTGTCGTATAGAAGGCTGCTTTGTCAGCTCTCTTACCCCGTTATTTGTCACAAGCAATTGAACCTATAATATTATACGTTGAAAACTGCTTTTAAAACCTTTTATGCCGATGCATTGGCTCGATGAAAAGGCAGCTCTAGCTTATGCTCCCGTCTTGATGTAGTCGCCATATTCGCCTTCGTATTTCGACCGAATGTAGTACAGAAGGCAGTTTTATCCACTCTCTCACCTCGTCATACCTCATAAATTCAAGGCATCGTACTCTCAATATTCTATGAAGAAATCTGCTTTCAGATACAATTATGCGGATGCATTGGTTTGTAGAGAGATGCCAATATTCGCAGCCGTAAAGAAGAAATGCAACGTCACAGGCGCTAAATATATTTGGCGCATTTTCTTGATTAAGTAAAGTTGTGAGTCCCAAATATTGCTCACGTAATAAAAAGTCGCTCCATCGTTCCAATGCGGCTGCGATTTCCCTATGCAGGTCAACGCTTAATATTTGGTTCTCAGAGGCGGCTTACCTCAAAAAATATAAGCACCTATATGCCATGTATCTTACAAAAAAATTACAATTCTTTAGGGACATGTGGAACTCCGGGTGCCAAAATGACCAAAAACGATATTGTGTAATGGAAGCTGATGGTCATGTTTGGCAGAATTTTTTTAACTACATATACTCAATAATAGAAAATGAATACTTAAAAAATATTAGAACAAATTTGTTGCAGTTGTCGATGGATTGAGCGATGTCTATAATACTCTTAGTAAATCTTGGTGAAGCGTAAAATACGCCGTTATTAAGGTTAAGATAATATCACGTGCTTAACAATATATTATAATTATTTGTAAACATTCGAGCTATTTATAACAACAAACAATAATTTGCATTTACACCCAACAAGCCAAAATCATTTTTTTATTTAAATATAGCATATCATAGCATAATAAATATAAGTGAAATTTAACGTTATTTTCAGTGTAAAGCGCCATCTGTGATGCAGTAGCAAAAGCGTAGCGGAGCTTTTAAGGGTGCTAACGGTTCGCGTCTATGCTAAAAATAATATTATATAACAATTTCTTGTGAAGCGTAAATACACGGAATGTCTTCTACATCTTGTGTCGTCGCAAAATATAATTAACGAAATAACGTAACGTTTGTGCTACAATAAAATTATTATTGTTTTAAAATATAACAATTTAAATATTATTAGTTATCTTAGAAATTTAATGAAATAATAAGTTTTTTTTTCTTAATTTTTTTTTAAATATGTCCTATAACGCACGCTTTTCTTATTTACAACGAATATTTAACGTTAGCGGAGATGTCTCGGGAACATCGAGCAAATCATTCAATATTATGATAACGTTTTAGGTGGATTTACTTCGAGTAAATTTATGTCCAAAAATATATATACATCGACTAACAATTTTTTTTTATTAGTAAAACGTATCATGGGACAGTTATTTTAAAATAAAATGTGTATTTATATTAAAATACAGAGTTTTTGACAACCCTGATGTGTAAAGTGGGTTATAATTATTTCTTGAATTTCGTGCCTTCGTGAAAAAAAAAAACTAACTGAAAAGGCTGACGTTTTATCGACTACGAAGCTACGAAAATCGTCTATCGTCTCTTCATAAAATATTTAAATATACAGTGAGAGAGGGAGAAAGGGTTCATTTTATCTTTGCCTCTGTATAACGTACATCCTCAATAAATCAAAATTTACCTTTATACTCTAATAAATGTCCTCACTTTATATCGAAGTCATCGTCAACCGTTGATAACCATTATTTATATTTTTTAAAAAGGAAATTTACATTCTTTCAATCAGCTTTTAACCCTGTCGCATCGGTTGTTGGCATATGCCGTCATAAGATTCCCCGACCGTTGACATCGGTTGACGTGATATATCATTTTGCTACTTTCTTAGAATAGTTTTTCATGTTTCATCTGATAGGTAAAGGATAGAAGAACCAATGTGAAATATGAAAATAGACCAGATAAGTACATTTATGTACTTCAAATACTAGTTGTATAATTGACAGTATAATTTGTATTCAAACCGAGCCGTAATTTAAGGGTCAGTAGTCTTCATTTTTACTTCTGAGTTTTTTATTTCTATGCAATGCGCTGTATATTGAAACAAATAACTAATATAATGAATATAATGATGATTTTTTAACTAAATAATGTTTTTTTTACTTTTAACTGGGATTCTACTCTCGTTCAAGGGTTATTTCTCTTCTGCTATTTTGTGCGTTACCAAAAAATCTAATTTTTTAACTGAAAATATTCTAAATGAGTGCGTCATTAAGATGACTTCGTAGCCCGTAAATGAACATTAAGTAACAATTGGTTCTGAAATCCAAACTGCATTCTTCAGGGAAAGGTCGAAACTCTTGTGAGCTTTAAGCTTATCCTGATGAAGGGGTTTGCCTTCAAAACCACTCAAATAATAGAAATTTAAGCTCATTGTGTATACAAAGTGTTTTTTGTCATTTTTTAATGAAACCACAAAGTTACTACGATCTTCATATAAATGAACATTATTGTATTTGATTTTTTAAGTCAGCTAACGTTATAAATAAATTAAATAATACTTAGAATTAATGCAAAATTTCCATTTTATGTGTCATATTTTGGTTTCGCCGAGGAGAAATTTTCACCTGCAACCAGGTAAAGGATTTAAAAAAAATGTACATGTATATCATTAAAAGGTTGTTTCTCACTGAAGTATCGTTTTGTCAAACTTTAGACAGGCACGTTTCACGTTATCCTTTTCTCAAATTTCCCCAAAATTGAAGCAAATTGTTTGTTAAATCGAATAACTTCAACTCGATTAAATACATCAAAGTACCCGTAATAAAAGCACCCTTCATATCCGCTCCTGAACCGGAGCATATAGTCGCTATAAGAAATGTAATAAATTGTAATCAGCTGCTTGTGATTTTCGCTACGTTCCAGATGAGTTGTGTTTCATGAATCTCTATCCATTGAGGCATTTTTTTATGTAATCGCATGCAAGAGAGCACACCCGGTCAAGACCAGTGCAATCTATGACGCTCATCCAGGGAAGCTGGGCGCTGCATGCGGGAAACGTGTATTATGTTCATGTTTGTGTGTTGGTCGGAGAGATTGCAAGTGTATATTTATCTGTTTCTTGAAGAGATTCAGATTGTAGGAAGAAGGAAACACAGACGCTGAAAGAGCATTCCAAAGCTTTCCGGTGGCATTATAGAAGGAACTTTGGAAACTGCCAGTTCTTGGTCGACACATATTAACCGTGTTCGGCAAGCGTAAGACGAGTTTGTCGGTTGTGAGTGGGTGCAGGAGGAATTAGTTCTTTAAGTTCCGAAGAGCAGCGACCATAGAAATAACGGTAGAAAAGACTAAGTGAACCAATCTTACGCTCGTGTTCCATTGATTGCAGGTTAGACGTAAGAGTGCCATTGTTTATCAAACCAATTTCTCTTCTCTGAACTGAGTCAATTAAGTTTAGAAGGCCCCATTGGTTCAAATTTTAGCCCCATTGATTCGTTTATGTGCTCCTTAGGAACACCTAAAAAGACATTGCTTGCATAGCACTCTCATATAAGTAACGAATTTTAATGAGAAACATCAAACGTTTGTATAAGACACAGACAGATAGAACAAATACATGAAAAACTTTCAGTTCTTCGCCAAAGGTCACCAAATAAATTAAAAAGGCTTTTTAGTTGGTTTCTGTAGAGATGACCTCTTATAAAAATCGAATATAAAAGTACCTTCTATTATTGAAATGTCGAAATTATGGATGTCAAAGGACGCTGAATTCGGAAAATCTGTTTTGTGTTTGTAAACAGTTTGAAGAATTGAGAAGCGCATATTGATATGTTTTTTTAAATATTCGGCTTGTATGAATTAAATATCATAGATACGTGGCGCCCCCTTCTTAACCTCAGAGCACATTCTCTGGAACTGTCAGTTCCTCTTGTTAGAAAGAGGCAGTTCGAGGGAATTGCCTCAGCCCTATCGGGCATGCAGACTTTGTGGCAACTAGAAAAAAATTCCACGCATTTACAATTTTTGTTCGTATTTTCGGTGAGAGAATCTATCTTGCATCTCCATTTCTTTACAACCCGTGAATGCGATTCTAATATCTTTCAGGGTGGTTCTTTCTTTTAGCACTTCTGTGCAGTAGCCACAATTGTTCAGAGGGGACTCCCACTGAGCTTATCAGATGCTAACTGATCACAATCTGAATGATCGCATCATCAAGGAGACTTAACTGTCCTCCGGTGTGATGTGGGTGTGAGTCGGGTAAAGTCCAGATACTGGAAGAATATTTCAGAACTTAAATATAGAATTTCGAAAGGAATTTCGAAAAATGCTAGTTTTTGGTCGATACACATCAACCGTGTCTTCTTCGTAGTATCAATCCGGTGGATTGGTTTGCAGCAACAGAATCTTGCATCTCGATCTCCATTCCTCTCGGTCTTCCGCAACCCTTTTCAGCTCAGCATAAGCACTACAGTCCTGCTACAGTTGGTGGCATATCTTGTTGGCTGAAGGTTTTGCTTATTTGTCTTGGTTGTTTTGTCTCGAGCAGTCCCCACCCGGAGATCCGATTGGGGGACTATTTTATCTCCGGAAAATTTTACTTGAGATGCAATCATTTTTTTGCTGATACGTGGGATGTCTTTAAGACCTTTAATGTGGTATTTTCCCCTTTATTTCCACATCCTAATGCCGTTGACCATAAAGGTTCATCCGCCTTAGGAGGGCATTTACTACTTCCAGGACAATAGAGTGCCCTAACCAGCTTGACCTGATGAGGTTAGCTGGGTGTTAGCTTATTCCGGCCAACATTCGGTCCAAAAAATGTGATCTTTCAAATTATCATCAACCACAACGCAAATTGCTTTTCTGCGTAAAATTTCGAAAAAAATCAACTGTGTATATTTGTTAAATAAATGTGTCACGGTCCGAAGGGGTAATTAATTATTTAAGTTTAGAGGCGCACTTGCCATGGTTATAAGAGAAGAAAAGACTTATTGAATAAACTTTCCGTCTGTGGCCTAATTATTGTAGGTTGGATTTGAGTAAGGTTTATTTATTAGGCTAACTCTACTTTTTTATACAATAATGTATGAAAGCTCTAGTAATGTCGGTCACGGTAAAAGGGTCTTTCGCCTTAGCACCTGATAACATTGACCTTTAATTTTCTACCTGACCGCCTGATCGACCATTGGAGGCATTCATACTTCGTCTACTTTGTATATGACACGTTCACCCAAACTATTCCTGGAATATAACGCTTTTAGAAATATCAAGAAAATATCCGTTTTTCTTAACTGAACACCTTTGGCAATAAATAAAATATGTAACGTTATATTATGATAAAAAAAATTGCTAAGGAATATTTTTTTTATCAATTAATGCATAATATCTGTCGTCTTTGATGAGAAGCATCACAAATGAGAATAAGAGACGCGTTCTGTATTGTCGTCTGGGTGTTTTCTGCATATTCTGGAATACCTCAAGGCTCCGTTTTATGTCCCCTTTTATTTCTGATATTATTCAATGATATTGTTGATTATATTACCCACTCCTCGTGCCTATTATTCGCTGATAATATTCATTGGCGTTTTGCCAAAAGCCAATAAAATTTATCAAATATCATCAACGGTTGACAGAATTTTGTTGCTACAATGTGAGAGAACATATGCTCCAAATAAGAAGGTGGATAAAGGATACATTCCACGAGAGGGAAGCTCAGTTCATACACGAGCTCCGAAAATATATTTTAAGAAATAATTCGTTATAGTTGTCTATTTAGCGAGCTCAGGGATATTCTGGTACTTGGATAGAAATTGATTTTAATTAAAAATCGATTTTAAAATTTAAAACAAAATGTGTACTTTATTTTAGGTACACATTCGAACATATTTGAAAACGAAAAGTACATGAAATGGTGTATTGAATTATTATGTTAACCGAATGTGCTAAAAGGCTTGAAAATATCAGATTTTAGTTTGTCTAATTGCAGTTAAATAAAGTGTTTTACTGTCATTGATTCTATTCATTTTGTATCAAGCTAATTTGGAAGGAAAATAAAACTAAAACTAAAACTTAAATTTGTATAATTTTTAGATATAGAGTTCACATCAGAGTAGTCGTTTCTCTTTGCACCTAAAACTTTAAGCTTTAAGTCACGACAAAGAGTTAAGACATTGCGATTCTTTGGGTCAGATGGGCTCCGTTAAGGGCCCAAGGGACCCATCACTCACTCAGGCTTCCTACCGCCGAATGCCTGGTCTTAAATGTCAGGGCCGAGGGCATTCGAAGAGGCGTTAGCCTATATAATATATACAAGGCACCCCCAAATTAATCGGCATGATAAGGTGTTTCGAGAAACAGTTTCCGATTCAAATAGTTGTACTTTTTTTTAATGTATTTACCAATACATGCTTGTGTGATGTTTCATTGATAAATTCGCTCTTTTCAACTGGTCTTTCCATAGATTAATGACCAGTATGGTTACTAACGGCTTCCAGTAGGAGCCTAGGGACTTCAAGAGGCTTAAACGTATTTTGGATGATTTGCAGGAAATTACGTTCAATGTTCCCTCCCGGTTCACTAGAGACAGTAACAGCCTGCTACATGTAAGGACATCCAAAACCAACTACGGTTTCTCTTCTCCTATGTTGAGAATATGTAGACTAGTCAACTCTTCTAGTTACTTGGACTTTTTCGGGCAGGACCTTACGGCATTTCGCAGATCCCTCTACCGATGTGCGTGATGTCTGTTATATTTACTCATGTTTATGTTTTGTCCAAATGTATTGTCCTAGCTTAAATATTTATTTTGCATTATTATCTCCTTTAATTGTATTTTCTAATATTAAACCGTATGTATTGGCCTAGAGGCCGTTATAAAAAAAAGTTTTAGGATATTGGATGATGATAACTATTTTTTTGGCAGTATTTCATTCAATTAATAGGCAGTTATTATCTAGCAAGCAGTCAGTGGTAAGTACCTTAAAATTTAAGTAAAAATACTAATTTGATAGTAGAAAAATAACAATCGGCATTAATAATTAAGAATGGTTATTAATAATATAATAGGTAAGGTTAGGTTAGGTTTCCTTTTATGTGTAAGTTATTAATTTATTTTGAATTAATTACTACAAATAATGAATATATTACTGCCATTTTAATTTTATAACTGACAACATTCATACTGACACATTGGATACTGCCAATTCATTAAGTTTACTGCAGAATAATTTTATTTACTTCCAATGGATTAAACTTACTGCGAAAACCTTGAATTAGTTACTGAACAAAAAAATACAGGCCTTGTATGATTAGCCCATCACTCATGAAGCCTGAACCATTTGGTCCTAAGAAATGGCTCAATCAAAACAACGACATGCGGAGCAAAATAGGCGTTAGCTCATGCAAGCTTTGTTTGTCTAATGTTGCTTAATTTTAGCGATCTAACGAGAAGTCTTCATCGTAGTATCAATCCGGTGGATTGGTTTGCAGCAACAAAATCTTGCATCTCGATCTCCACTTCTCTAGATCCTCTGTAATTCTATTCAGCTCAGCATAAGAGCTACAACTCATGTCTTCGAACACTTGCTGCAAATACTACCCTCTACAATTTCTATCCTCAACCATCCTTTCCACAATGTCGTGAAGAAGACCATCTAGGGGCATGATGTGACCAATCCAACGGGCTCGCCTCTCTGAGATGGTTCTTATTAGGTGCCTATCTTCCTTGATTATGCTGAGAATCTCTTTGTTCGTCACGTGTCTCTCCAGTAAATTCCAAAAATTCTTCTGTATGACCACATCTCAAAGGCCTCTAGTATAAATGTACTAATTTTTTTTTTCATCTGTTTCAGATTTGAACATCCATACAACGCTGAGTCAAGAAAGTGTTTCTATGAATTGAATACATTTCTTGGTCATGATTATCTACTAATTCTTAAAAAAAGCTGCTTAAAAAGTATAATAAAACCTTTTTTTTAGTTAGAGAAAAAATATATGTTATAATAATGATATTTAAAAAAATAAACAATGTAGATGAAAGACAATGAGTGTGTAAAAATGTGTTATGATATATATTTGAAAAACTTATTTTTTTTAACAATTATAAAAAAATAATCGGTTAATACAATAACGTAAAACATTGAGTGCTTTAATATTTTTGGTATTATTAAAAAAACATTGAATTATTTTGAAAAATTTAGTGATTTAAAGAAATTAAGACAAAAATATTTTAATTTAGATAAAAGCTTCATTTTTTTTTTGTATTTTTTTTGGCAAGTCATGTTGGTGGTGCAACGTGTTTGTGTTTGGTTAGGACGGTGGTGTTTGTGTGTTAGCTGGTGTTCGTAAACTAGGGACAAGCATGGTCGGTCGCATGGATGCCGTTCTACTGATGATGGTCGCCGTGGTCTGCTGTTCTCTGGTCATGGCGACCATGGTCGGACTGGAGAGCAGACCAAGAGAGCACGCCAGACACCATAGAAAAAGTAAGAATCAATACTTTCAATTGATAATTTTAATACATTTTCAGATTAACACCATAATTATAATATAATCTTCAAATTAGTATTTACTTAACAAATAATGTAAAATATCTCATTTGACATATTTCTTATATTTTGTGCGTTAGCGATTTTTTAAGTTAACGTAATGTACAGAGAGCCGTATGCATCGTGAATAAAATGTCCTTAAGCGGTTTGTCGAGTAAGCGATAAGTATTATAAGCGAGATATATAGTGAGCGAGAAGTTCAGTGCTTTACATTTCTCGTTAGTCTCTAGTCTTAAGCTTATCTTAAAGATTCGTATGTGAGCGTATTTGGCGGAACTATATGTTTAAGGTTCAAAAGTAGTGCCATAGCGTTAATACAAACCTAAGAGGATTTAAATGATATATATGAAAATCGTAAAAGATTAATTACGTATACCTGTATATATATATTAAATTTATATGTTGACATCCCCGTCTTTAAGAAGACGACAATTCACGGTTTCGTCACGTGGTTGCGTGGAAGAAGGATGCAGGAGCAAGTTACCAAGCAAAAGACTGGTTTCGAAGCACAATTCGCGTTTATTTATATACATACAAAGACTTGATTTCCTTATCAGACTGGTATGGCGAAACGCCAAACCAGTCAAGAGTTAACTGACAACTGCCAGAACCTGTGACATCCAGCGCCGTCAACAATCGCAGCAAAAAAGAATATCAAAGATGACAGTTGCACCTACATGAAATGGAGCAACTGTCATAAAAAATAAAATGGCGTATGCAAACGCCGTGTAATATTATATAATTAAAACTAACATTATTAGACGTGCAGGTCAGGAGAGCGAACAAAAATAAGAGACAAAAGATCGTTTTTTGAGGCTTCAGCCTAAAAGAGCTTTATCAAGCTGATATCAATGACTTGTAACATATTGCATGTATTATTTCTTGCTTCAACAGCAATTTTGTACGTTTTGATTGTAAAAAATAAAAATATTCCAAGAATGCTGCTTTTCACTTGCCACATTTGAAAAGGTACAAACCTAAAACTGCTGTGTGGAATTAATCAAACTTTTTCACAAGCACCCCCTGCTATAACAACTGTAGAAATAGAAAAATGATTATGCAGCATAATTATAAAAAAAAAAAAAAAATCCTCTACGTACAAAACTTATAAGGTGTTATTTTGTGACAACCATATGTTCTAGTTAAAAAAGCGGATTTTAAACTATTATTAGTATAAAAAGAAGAACTAAGTAATCATAATTTTACTATATCCAAGTAAAGTAAGTATTTGTTGGCCTGAAGGACTTGACATAAATATAGAAAAATTAAACGTTTATATATCTTTCTATAGCGTAAAACAACAGGTTGATAATTATTCATTTTACATTACAATAAAATATATTAAATAGTGCTTTGAAAATATCCTGAAAAAAACATACAAATAAAATATTCACTTTTGGTCCCAAAGCACGTAAAGCAGATGACTTTAAGAAAGCCATTTATCTTATTCTTGTAATGTCATGTCAAGTCCCCTGACGTCGACTATCACACGTGAATAAGTGAGCATATCTTGAGCAGATCTAAGCAGTTCTGAGCCCTGTCCAGTGTTGAATGTCACTTAGTGAACATCGCACTCTCACCTTCAGGCGTCATTGCAGCAACACCATACAGAAAGCTGCAACAAGAAACAACCTCATCCGCAAACTGTCTAATACTCATACAAAATGGACAACTGGTGCACTGGATGTGTCGCTAACCTAACATAACCTAACCTAAGCTAACCTTATTTCGTTAATGAGTTCTATATCTCTGGCCTCTACGATCACTGGACAAATCCTTAGGTTAGGCTAACGTATTCTCCTATTTGTAAATACATAAAAGAAAAAAATATAATTATTTTTACTTTCCGTAAGGTTAGGAATGAAACGATTTTTTACAATATTTTTTTATACAGAGAGAACAAGAGCTTAAAACTAATATAAATTTCGTTTATTTTATAAGTGTAATGCAGTGAAAGCATTTTGAAATATATTTTATAAATAAATCTACTTGATTTTATTGTGTTTTTATAGTTCTGTCTACATAAAATATGTACCGGCAAAATGAGCGGTTGGGTAAAAAGCAATTTTGTTTCGAACATATGTCTTTACAGGCTGAACATGTATTCATAATATTAAATAGCCCAAAAAACGTCCAACGAACAAAAAAATACATTAGAAATTGCGACCGCGAATGTTTCCATACAAATATGAATTTAACACAAAAACACGTCATAAAACATTATTATATATAAAAATAGATCTTATTTTGAAACATTAAACTTTTATATTTTATCGACACTCGTGGATTTCAGTCCATTTTTCATGAATTATATGTGAAGTTGTCATATTTTTCTATTGATTTTCCAATGCCTTTATTAATCACTGAAGATTGGTTGTATGTATATATATATAATAGATTGATTGGTTGATGATAGCCCTACGCTACTATGCTCAGAACCATTTATTCCTAAAGAGCGGCTTAACACAAATAAATTTAGCAATCAAAAAACGCTCCTTACTGCAATGTTCACATTATTAGTTAGTTTATAACTTCCACATGTTTGGAAAGCGCTGTATTTTGAATGTCATGTTTATCTTTAAAAGTTTTAAAAAATATATTTTTAATGGCCTATATTTCTTTGGTCAATAACCAATTTAAGGTTTTTACAATTAGTTAAATCTACTGGATGTAAATAAAATTAATCAGCAGTAGACTATATAAATTGGTAGTATCAACTGTATCAGTAAGAATGAGGTCAGATATAAAATTAAAATGGCATTAATATATTAAATATTGGTAAAAATGTATGTAAAATTAATGATTAATTAACCCATAAAATGGAAACCCAACCTAACCTTACATATTATTAATTACCTTTAATTAATTATTTCTTGCCAATTTATTTTCTACTGGCGATTGCCAAATGATTATTTTTTACTTACAGTATAAGGTAATACTCCTGATGGTCCTCTTACTAATTACTGCCCAGTATTAAATTAAATACTTCTAAACAAAATGTTATTTTTCTGAATTTATTAAGTTTGAAACTTTTTACGTTAATTTTATTAAATTGATTTAAAAATGTGTAAGTGACTTTATTTTATAAAAAGCTTTAAAAAAATAAGTATCGATGTACATTTTACACATTATGAAAATTAATGTTTTTCAACACTTGCGAAGCATGGACAAAAAACTATGAAAACACTACAACAGAAAATTTAATAAATATTGCTGTTTTATCACAATTGTTTGCATATAACACGCCTTGTTCACAGAAATATTTACAATGAATATTTCAAAATTAATTATGCTTTAAAGTACCAGCGCTATACATTGGCAAAAACATTCCGAATTTCGGCTGAAAATTTCGGTCGCAATAAACTTTTCTATCGCAAGTAATAAATTTTCAGGCATAATAAATTACTGCCAGGCTCGAAACCAAAATGACGTAATTTCGCTATTAAGCTACTCAACTTCTTCGTTAATATTAAATCGTATACATATAGATCCGGTTTCATAGTCTCTATATAAATTACTTCCGGTTGATTTGTGGCAATTTCTAGAATGCTGTCAAATTGTTATTATATTTAAGAAATTGTTCATTATATTATTATTATTATAATTATTATTATTATTATTATTATTATTATTATTGTTGTTGTTATTATTATTATTATTATTATAATCTATGCAATCGCATACAGGAGAGCAAAACAGGTCAAGACCAGTTCACCCTTTCATTACGGCTCGGTTTGAATATAAATTATATTGTCAATTATAAAACTAGTAATTTTTTGAACTTTTTTTTTTCATTTTTTTCCCTTAAAAAAATGTAGAAAAAAATATAAAGTTGCGAATTGTACCCTGCAAGTTACACACAAAGTTATAATATACGTCTGAGAAATAATTAAAGATAGTGGGAGCCTATTCCAGTCAGCCTCGTTAACCGCTCTTCTAGCCCTGACGATTTCCCTGATGAATTCTAACAGCAAGGGACTGTCAGAACTAAGCAGAAATTCAGGTAAATCTTCCCAAAAATCGTAGAGACTCCCAGGCGACAACACAGAATGCGTCTCCTGTTCTCATGGATGATGCACTAACGAAAACTAGTATTTGAAGCATAATTGTACTTATCTGGTCTATTTTCATATATGACATTGTTCCTGTATCCTTTAGTTATCAGATGATGCATAAAAAACTATTCTAAAAAAGTAGCAAAATGATATATCACATCAACCGCTGTCAGCGGTCGAGGAATCTTATGACGGCAAATGCCGACAACCGATGAGAAAGGCTTAAATTTAGCCCGGGTGGCTGAACTTTTTATGTAATCGCATGCAGGAGAGCACAGCCGATTAAGTAGAAACAGATTGTTCGCCATCATTATTTACTATCAATAGTCTTTGGCAGGTTAGTATTACTCATAGGAAGAAAAAACAATCTGTGCCTCCTTATCCTTAAAAAAATGTCAGGGACAAACATACCGATTTCTAACAAAATATCAGGATTTCTGAACACGCCGCGCACTAGACGAAAGAAATGCATACTCAAGCACACATCTCTTCTAGTTCTCAACTCTTTTGTATCCCAACATACTTCGTATAAAGTTAGATGGGTACAGCCGCGGATTTTCATCACCTCGTCCTTCCTGGCAAAAATAAACTATCGTAATCTCAGTATTCTACGCAAGCACCTGTTATCAAGGCATGTTGAACAGTTTCTTATAGGGGTTAAAAAAGCCAATTTGTTTCCATCAAGTGTAGTATATATTAAATTTTCATTTTAAAATATGGCGTAAGTCTATTGTATTTTTCTTTGATACGTCACACCGAAAAAACCAATCGAGGTAGCAATATGAAAACTTATGTTTATGTGCGCACTGGAATGGCATGAAACAATATTTCCATTTTGAAAATCGCCCATTACCACTTAGCCGCATTGGCGCCATTCGTCGGTTGGAAATTCAATTTAAAAGTTTACAATCCCCGCCCACGCGCAGATACCGACTTTGCTACCCCTGCACTTTAAGACGAGGAACATATATGCGTAAAATTATATTTGATAAAATGTCACATTTACAATGCTTTTGTTTCCAAAAACCAATGCAGCATTATCATTAATGTTGAGGACAATGGCATTCTTAAAGTAAATATTCATATAACCATTCAAACCTTAAAATATTAACCCTTTATTACGGCTCGGTGGAATACAAATTATACTGTCAATTATAAAAATAGTATTTGAAGCATAAATGTACTTATTTGGTCTATTTTCACATATCACATTGGTTCTTGAATTATTTAGCTAGCAGATGATGCATAAAAAAATATTCTAAGAAAGTAGCAAAACGATACATCGCGGCTACCGATGTCAACGGTAGGGGAATCTTACACGGCATATATCGGGTACTGATGCGAACAGGTTAACTACCCTTTTATGGTCTTTATTTCTCTATAGCGTTCATAGTATCGTGTTTTTTCTGTCTTACGATGATGAAGACGTTCCTTGCTTAATTTATTGTTCAATACGCTTGAAATTTGCGATATTACTTGGTTACATACACAATGATCAATGGTTCATTCTGTGATGCAAGCCTGAACACGTGAATTTTCAGGTGGCAACGTAAATTTCATTAAGTTTGAACAATAAATTAACCAAAGAACGTTCTCGGAAATGTATTGAAATAAAGAAGTTGAACTTTATATGAGCGCAATAAGAAATAAAACGTTCAATCGTCTGGTTAATACATTAAACGATATCGGAATTTGCCTTATAAAGGTCTTAAACAATGATTTTTTACTAACTCGTTTTAAGTTGATTCATTTTGCGTACGCTTTGGAATGCTCAGTTTTCCCTTAACCCTTTCGCATCGGTTGTTGGCATATGCCGTCATAAGATTCCCTGACCGATGACATCGGTTGACGTTATATATCTTTTTGCTACTGTCTAAGAATAGTTTTTTAAGCATCATCTGATAGCTAAAGGATACAAGAATTAATTTGAATAAAAATAGACCACATAAGTACATTTATGCGTCAAATACTAGTTTTATAATTGACTGTATAATTTGTATTCAAACTGAGCCGTAATGAAAGGGTTAAACGTATAACATGTATTTTCCTCAAGAAACATATACATATACGTTTATTATTAAGCACTTTAAAAGATTCTCATACGGAGCGAATAACCGTCATGATTGAACATCATTGAGTCTATAAAGGACCAAATTAAATAACAAAAATATTACAACCCGTTATAACAATGGAATTTAAAATGTTTTGCTATAAATATTTAAAATAAATGCTCGTATTTGGTTCCAATACTTAACCTATTGCTCCCCGTTTCGGTCTATCCGAGTTTTCGATTAGTATTGCTTTTGGCTGGCTAGACGTCTGTAGAGGTATTCGATAATTGTCATTCCAAACAAGTCTACAAGTTGCAAATTTATATGACTTGCTTTAATAATGCATATACACACAATAAAAATATTAGCATGTATTATTGGTTGAATCTATTATGTGGAATTCACAAGGATTGCCAAAATACATGTGAAGTGTTGGTCGAACATTTAATATGTTTTGACATCCCCCGTCTTTAAAAAGATGTCAAGTCGCGGGTTCGTCACGTGGCTGTGTGGAGGAAGGATGCAGCAGCAGATTACCAAGCAAAATACTTGTTTCAAAGCACAGTTTGCGTTTATTTTTAATAAAGACTTGATTTCCTTATCTGACCTTACCTGACGCCAGACCGGAAGAGGACTAACTTACGATTCCGGAACATTGTGACATGCAGCGAATTCAATCATGGCAAAAAAGCAAATTAAAAATGACAGTTACACCAACATGAAATGGAGCAACTGTCATAACAAATAAACTGGCGTATGCAAACGCTATGTACTCCATGTAATATTTATTATATAATTAAAACTAACATTATTAGATAGTGCATGTCAGGTGAGTGAACAAACATAAGAGACAAGAGATCGTTTTTCGAGGCTTTACGGTATCAGCCTAAAAGAGCTATATCAAAGCTGATATCAGTTTTTAAGCGTATGAAAGATTGGCGAAAATCGTCGCGGAGTAATAACACGTCCAACAAATGAATCATCAAAAATTAACTAACCATCTGAAATGCCTGATTTTGTCAGTATAATTGAAACACATATGTACCAATATATTGACATTAAAAAATAGAAAATCAAGTATATGTAGCCCGCGAAAATTCAAAAGTAACCTTATTTTGTGAATCGTTTTTGCATGTTTTATTATATTTAACTCCAGTAGCAATTTTAACTTTTTTTAAAAATGCAACAAAACGTCAAATTTGTTTAGTAGAACGTTCAATTTTATTTGTAATCGTCCAATTCAATTTTCAAAACGTCGAATTTAGTTTGTCAAATTTGAAATGAAAAACTTGTACCACATCGTAAGCACTGTATTGTATAATAATGGTAAACATAGCAAATCTCTAAAAAAAACATTTTGAAAATGATAATTTTTAAAAAATAAGTTATGACAAGAAATCCCTACAAATTTGGTTATTTCTTCTGAGAGTGACAGGAGTGGACTCAGATTTCCATTTACTTGTCAGAAGAATGTTTATGATGCCATTACAGGGATGGTTGGGGTTATTATAGGTCGGTTTCATAGGGAATAGGGTTACCAGATTCTAAAATAGAAAATATATATATATTGATCGATGATCGAAATGTAGTTTTGGATGCTTTAAAATAATATTTTTTTTTATTCTAGACTATGAGGTTTTTAATTGTAAATTATACTTTATTCATAACATAAAAAACGATCGAGTGCAAAATGCTTAAAAATTTATAATGGTGTACAGGCCAGCGACAATAGCATATCTTCAGCGTGGCTCTCGTTAGGTCACATAAGTAAATCAAGCAGTGGGGAGTGCTTTGGCAGGGAGAGTCTCTGCTATATGGAGATCTATAAACCACCTCACACCTAAGACCCGCTTGATCTGCCTGACTAGCTGCAGATTGTAAAAGCTTTAGCCAGCCCATCATACGGGCTATCTATATTGCCAGATACTGAGCTGAAAGAATTTGACTTCACTCACACAAAGAAGAAGAAGAGAAAGAAATTAATCAACATTAGCAGTGCACAAAAATAAAGATCATTAACCGTTCGTCAATGGTTGGGTTGAGCTCCTCTTTAAGATAAAATGGTTCAGACTTTGGAAGTGTAGGGCTTATCATCAAATTTCCATAAAATTCCGATTTACTAATCACTCAACAATATGCCGCCTGGGATACTACAGCAGTCGTCTCTTAAGGTTTTTGAGCTTATGCCTTTTTTAAGAATCAAATATGTTTACATTTTGACCTTCGAATGCGTAGATGTCTTGGAACCAGGAATAAGTGTGCGAAAGTTGCGACAAAAATGAGTGGCGGTAATTTGTGAAAACCATATCCGTTCCATATTCCTGAATATATGTTTAAAATAAAAAACTGTGTTGCTATAGTAACATATGATATATATCTCTTAGACATATTATGAAATTATAAACCTTATTTATATAATATTTGTAGCTTCATTTATATCAAGCCAGGCTTAATTAGTTTTTTACTAGTAATTAAATATACACATACTATAATCAAATTCTTTATACGCATCAATTCATTCAGAAAAATATCGGCAGAAGTGGGATGCGAACCACGAGCCTTGGGACCAACCTTTGCTCAGGTCTATATACCGCCTAGCACTCTCGACTATTTCTCTGCCTGAACGGACACGCGTTAGAAGATGTAATTATACCATTGTTATCATCTTATAACAATAGATGCCTCTATACTCTATAGTATATATTCAGAGTATGTATGTTATTATTATTTTTAAAAGTTTTTTACTAACCGTTAATTTAAGAAGACACTGAAAAATAATAAATATTTTTAATAATAACAATATTATCTGAAATTTACAATGAAGGAGTAATATATTTTTTATTCCAAAAAATTGTAAAAAACTTTATATTCACAAGAAAATAGGAAAAAAAGCGTATGCTACGTCCCAATTTTGAATATAATTTTGGTGACACTATGGCAAATCAAAATAGTACGTTTCCTAGAAGAAGGGTCGGCATCTCTACTTGTTTAATGTAAATGAAGATAAGGGACTGGTCTCGATATGAATTTCATTTAACACTTTCTAAAAAGGTTTTTTTTGGAAATAATGTGTTACTGGGCGTGAAGCAGTGTAACTCACGTAAGTTCTAGGAAAACTAATTTTATTTTAGGTCAAATTCATACGTAGATATTTAAAGACACCAAGTTGATATAGCTCTTGCAGGCTGGTGCCAAAATGTTTCGATATGCGATTTTTTGCCTCTTATTTTTTTTTCGCTCGTTTGACACGCATATATAAAAAAAAAACGTTTTTCGATGAAGTGTAATGAAACTAAGTACTATTTATACGTCTCATTCAATTTAAAAAATTAAATTGATGTTATAAAATAGTTATGTCACATTATTTCTAGACAAATACTACTGGTAGTATTTCTCTAGTAGACTAGTATATACTGAAAATATCTTCTTAGGTTTTCACGGCCAGATTTGATATTGTGGCTTTTGGGTTTAGCCGTGTGAAACGAATTCCTTCAAACAATATTTCGACCGCCAATGCAGGGGTCTTCTTCGGGATTTACGATTTATTTGATTTTGAGTTGGTTTATTCAGATTAGATATTTTATAACGCTCATTTTATTTTCATATTTATAACAATATTTTATATTATTAATTTCATATTTATATTTATAACGCTCATAAAAAAAATATAATCTGAATAAACCAACTCAAAACTAAATAAATCATAAATCGTTAAGAAGACCCCTGCAATGGCGGTTGAAATATTGGTTGAAGGAAGTTCGCCACACACGGCTAAACACAAAAGCCACAATATAGTAAATAATGATTATGAAAAATATAAATTACATATTTTAATTACAAATTATGAAAAATATTTACTACAAATTTTCTTTGCTATATAACATTTACATTTCAATGTCTGCACTTTGCCCGTAACTGTTTAGTTATTCATCATTATTTTTCCTTTGAATTTTTTTTTTTTAAAATCATTTTTCCAATTTCAATAAATCCGCATTTCCGTTCGCAATTAGGAGGCGTTCGAATATTCGCGGTTTTCCGAAGCCTGTTCTTTTATTTTTCACGGAGCGCTGCCTTCAAGTGTTTCAAATCAATAATTAGTCAGTGAATCTGGAAAACTGAAAAATGGAATTGGAATTGTAATTTTAATATTGAGGGTATTATACATATTTAAAAATCTGCTGCATGAATATTGGAAGTAGGGAGATTTTTTTTTTAAATCCTGTATGTGCTGTTAACCCTTTCGCATCGGTTGTTAGCATATGCCGTCATAATATTCCCCAACCGTTGACATCGCTTGACGTGATATATCGTTTTGCTACTTTCTTAGAATAGTTTTTTATGCATCATATTATAGCTAAAAGATACAACAACCAAAGATATATTTAAATAGACCAAATAAGTACATTTATGCTTCAAATACTAGTTTTATAATTTACAGTATAATTTGTATTCAAACCGAGCAGTAATAAAAGGGCTAAAGAAAGATATGGAGAAAGTATTCGTCTTAGCCTGATATATATTATACATATTGACATCACCCGTCTAATAAAAGTCGAGTCTCGATCGCTGAGATCTTCATCGGGATACGTGGTGGATGGATAACGAGCAGGTTGCCAAAGCAAAAAAGTCGTCGAGAAGCACATCAATTTTTTTTAAGTTAAAGGACAAGTTAAAACGAAATTCGGTCCTCTGTCCACACGGAACACAAGAAATGGTGTTTACTCGACGGCACTCGGACAGTAAGTTACGGTGGTAGAGGCCATTGCGCCAAAGACTCATAGCGGCCATCTGGCGAACTATGCCACTCCACATGATAGGCAGCGACTTTCAAAATAAACAAAAATGACACATACACGCCACTTTTTTTACCTAAAAAAAAGCTTAGACTAAAAATTTTATATTTGCGTGTCTGACGAGCGAACAGAAAAAAATGACAAAATATCTCATTTCGAGGCTTTTTGGCACCAGCCTGAAAAGGATATATCGAATTCGTATGATTATTGATATCTCGTTAATTAAAAGCGACTCCATGTCACTGGAATCATCATCAGAACGCATTGTAGATGGATGGGGAGCAGGTCACGAAAGAAAGAACTTATCAAGAAGCACTTTGTAATATATAAATATTTTAGACAAAAGATTGTCACACTTCGGTCAACTGCCCGGGACGAAACATTCTGTGTGCCTCACAGGTCTCGGGCAGATAATGACTGACTCCGCCGGCAGTTACAATACAGAGGCCATTTATGGAACTATGGCGCGCAAATGACAGAGCGTTCCAAGCAAATAAAATTGCGACGCAAGCCCCATTTCTCATGTAACTTACATCTTTCTATATGCGAGACTTTTTGGCACCAGACTGCAAGGGCTGATTTCACAATCTTAACCATTAAGTTAGCGTCATCGAATTCACGGATCAGATGATAAAATTCTAAAAAATACTTAGATGTTTTTACTGTTCTTTTAAACGAAAATAATCTTTATCTCGAGATGAACATACATAAGAAGTTACTCGTATTCAAATACTTATTTAAATAATATTAATGTTTTATATTTGTATGAATATTCTTGAGTGTGTAATATAACGGTTGACATAAAATATATCCAATGGTTTCCCCAGCAACCTTGCGGGTTTCCGCTCAGTAGAACGTTCTCGAAAGGCTCGGTTGTTTTCCTGAGGCGTGTAAAACCTCAGCTTCCGTAAAGACTACTACAGAAATATACATCGTTTCGCCACTAAAAAGCTGTCTCTTTCTTACATACAAGGAATATAACAATGCATCTCATTCACACAAGAAGATTTTTTAAGATTTATTTAAATTAAATATTCTCGATGTTCTGAGTACTAATGTTAATTCGCAAACGTACATCGTTTTACGAATAATGCGATCTCTATTTAATCATAAAAAGTGTATTTATATCAGCTTGATATAATTCCTTTAGGATGATGCCGTAAAGCCTCGAAAAACGATCTTTTATCTCTTATTTTTGTTCGCTCGCCTGACATGCATATCTAATGTTAGTTTTAATTTTATAATGTAAAACGGTGTTTGCATACGCCAAAATATTTGTTATGACAGTGGGCCCATTTCCTATTTATACCACTGTCACCTTGAATTCCCTTTTTTCTACAGTGACAGTTGGCAGCACCGAGATGTCAGAGCGCGTCGTGAGCTGTCAGTCGAACAACGCTCGCGACCGTGATGGGCACGCCTAAATAGTGTGTCCCACAATGGTCTTTTTGGTTGCAAGTGTTTAACAAATAAACGCCTATAGTGAAACAAAAACAAGTTCTTTATATTGTGAACCTAATCCTGCATCCTTTATCCATTCAAATAAAGCGATATCGAAATAGAGAGCCACACTCTTACATTTTAAGTGACGGTTTTTTCTTGGATTTATATTGATAGAAAGCTGTTAGAAATGTTAAAAAATCTATGTTTAAAAAAACACATTTTAATCACAAAGACGTGGAAATTTTACGTCCAAATTATTTTTTGTCATTACATCACCTGTACCCGTATACCATCTTCGTCGAACTCTTTGTGAGTACACCATATGTTTATATCATGTTAATGTTTGTCGATGTGCGACAAACATTTAACTAACACTTCTTCTTTAACAATGTAAGTACCCTTTAGATTGCTCTTCTTGTAATGGTGTTACTACCTTTTTACATATAATATGAACCATAACGCACTACAAGACTTATTTAAACTGCTATCCTGGACAAAATGTGGAATAAATATAAACAGAGATTACATTCTCACCTCCCGATTTGCAGATGACATAGTGCTAATAGCCGAATCACCTGATAAGCTTCAAGATATGCTCTACGACCTAAATGAAGCGTCGAACAAAATTGGTCTGAAAATGAACATGCAATGAAGACCACGATAAATAATCAACGAATATACCTAACTGGGACAAGTAATACAACTAGGATGAAGTAACTTCTCAAAATAAATCGACAGGCGTATACAATTGGGATGGGCAGTATTTGGAAAACTTAAGTACATTTTTAAAGCGAAAGTTCCGCAATGTCTTAAAACTAAGGCGTTTAACCAATGCATCCTCCCTGTATTAACTTATGGCGCAGAGACGTGGAATCTGACAGCAAGTCTTACCCATAAAATAAAGGACACCCAGCGAGCTGTGGAGAGATCCATGATCGGAGTATCGCTAAATTCGAAACAAGGATATTCGAAGAAGAATTCAAGTAATTGAGGCTCATAAAATAATAGACCTCAAGGAGCTGGACATGTCCATCGAACAAACGATTTTCGATTTGGAAGAAAAGTGTTAAAGTGGCGTTCAAGAACTAGCGAACGAAATTCTGGTTAACCCCCTGCAAGATAGACTGACGGCATCAAAATAATTGCGGGATAGCCTGCATGTGGAGAGCGGAGAATTGAGAAGGATGAATCTTATATGGGAGGCTTATGTTAAACAGAGGACGAACACAAGCTAATTATATTGATGATTAAGTAGTCGAATCGCTTTCATCACATTTCTTGGATACAGAGAGGACAAGGCATTTCTCTTAGCTTAATTTTTTTGCCCTATTATTTATTTGACTCAAGTCCACAATCTGTCAAAATCGACAGGATGGGCAGCATTTGGAAAACCAATGTACATTTTAAGGTGAATATTCTGCAATGCCTGAAAAAAGATAGAAAGGTGCTAAAAGATAGAATCGGAAACGAGGAAATACGCAGAAGAACTCAGGTGGTGGAGGTTACCCAACGAATAGGCACAGTCAAGTGGCAATGGGCAGGACATATCTATCGAAGAGACGACGGTCGATGGGGAAGAAAAGTATTGGAATGGCGCCCGAGAACTGGCAAACGAAGCATTGGCCGATACCCCTGCAAGATGGACTGACGACATAAGAAGAATAACGGGAGTGACCTGGATGCGGAAGGTGGAGGATCGAAGAGGATGGAGACTAATGCGGGAGGCTTATGTTCAACAGTAGACGGATACAGGCTGATGATGATGAACTACTTTAAAAATCAGATAAATAAACGATTCCAAGCCAGTCAATTCCACATGCAAGCAACCACTACACACCCTTTCCACACGCAAAATTACTCAGTTGAACATCATATAGTTATCAAGGGTTACAACCCTATACCGGTTATATCCTGCGTATGCTTACTTTTTTACAAAAACGAAATAAATGTATGTACCGAGTGGTACTTACTAAAAATAAATAGACTGTCGGAAAGTAATAATATTAAGCTTGTGAATAAATGATGACTGATTGAATAATAAAAAATAAAAATATACATACTTTGAAAATATACTATAGCGACATCTATCATACGATGATAACACTGACATAAATACTAGTTTCAACGTGAGTCGGTCCGGGCATAGCAATAGCCGAGTCGGCTGAACGGTATGAATACCTGGGCATAGTTGGTTTCCAAGGTCCGCGGTTCGCATCCCGCTTCTGCCGTTATTTTTGTGCTTGGATTGACGCGTTGAAAAAAGAATTTTATGTATAGTATATGTATATTTAATTAATAATAGAAATAAATGTATATTTTTCATTTCAAATTTACGAGTTATACAATATTTAAGTATTCTAATCAATAACTAGTTCACTACAAAAGTAACGTTAGTGTTATTGTACTAAAATATGCAAATGTAACACAAATGTATTAATGCTTTGACAAAAACATTAAGCCAATGTGCAAAATGCTAGATTGATTCAATGTCAGAAGCGTATTGATTTGCACATCCAATATACTGGTATATCTACAACCAAACACTGCATCGATAATGAAGACATTGAAGAAACTGCTGTATTATTCTTTAAATATTTTCTTCAAACAATTTGGTTTTACAATAAGGACTCAAACCAAGATATAAATATTGACATCCCCCGTCTTTAAAAAGAACGACATTTCGTGGCTGCGTGGGAGGAAGGATGCAGGAGCTGGTTCCCAAGCAAAAGAACTTGTTTTTGGTTCAACAATTCGCGTTTATTTAAAAAAAAAAGACTTGCTTTCTACGTCCGACCGGTATGACATTTCGCCGGCCGGACGTGAGTCAATTGACCACTGCGGGAGCACTCTGACATCTAGCGCCCCAAGACAGTCGCGGCAAAAAAGTAATTTAAAGATAACAGTCGCACCAACATGAAATGGAGCAACTGTCATAACAAATAAAATGGCGTATGCATGCGCCGTGTAATATTATATAATTACAACTAAAATTTTTATATGTGCATGTCAGGGGAGCGAACAAAAATAAGAGACAAGATATCGTTTTTCGAGGCTTTACGCCATCAGCCCAAAAGAGATATATCAAGCTGATATCAATATGGTATAAAAAAAAATCAGTGAGCAAATGATATCACTTGTGACTGAAAACAATATACTTCTACAGGAATAAATTAAGCAAGTAATTTACTTGTACATAGATGGTTGAGGTTAAAAGGAGTGGAGATGAAAAGATGTCCCTTTCGTACATGTTTTCGGCAGATTTTCAGCCCAGTGAACTACAGATTTACAAGCTATTTCGTTTTAATGCGGTTATTTCAGGACTCTCCAGAGCAAATAGGCTCTCATCTATATAAGTATTTAAGTCGGGTGCGAACCTGCTCTACCTGAAAACTGAAAGTATTTTGCTTGATCATTTAAAATTTCAACCTTAGATTATTTGACAACAACGACATTTTTCTCTTCAAATATTATGTTACTTCTATTTAATAAAAAAACACAGATACATACTTGAATTTGTCGCACACTTATAATGTTTAAATATTTGTGAGTGTATGTTTTAAACCAAAACATGTACAACTCTTGCATATTTTAAAAACTGCGAAAATGCCTCTTTTTTTCCCTCAATCTTTCAATAAAAAGTGAATTAATAGTAAATAATATTTAGTTTTAATAAAATTAGTTAATCAATTATTTTATTTCGAAAAAATTGATTGCATACAATTGGGGTGGGCAAGATTTGATAAACTTAAGTACAAATTTAACAGAAAATCTTGCAATATGTTAAAATAAGACGTTTAACTAATGATTCCTCCCAGTATTAATATACCTCGCAGAGACAAGAAATCTAACTCATAAAATGAAGGTCATCCAAAGTGTTTTGGACAGATCCATGCTTGAAGTGTCTCTAAGAGATAGAATCCAGAACGTAGAAATCCGAAGAATAATTAAAATAATAGACACTACCTTAATAGTAAGTACACTCACGTGGCAATGGGTAGAACATATCCATCGAATCTGAACGACCGATATGAAAAAAGTGTTAAGAGTGGTAGAACTATACAATGAAGTTACAGACTAAAATAGACTAAGGACGTAAGAATGGTAGCGGGAAAGGCTGCATATGGAAAACGTAAGCAGTAGTCAGACTGATATTGTGGCTTTTAGGTTTAGCCGTGTGTGGCAAATTTATTTTGTCCAATATTTCGACCGCCATTGCAGAGGTCTTCTTCAGGATTGATGATTGTGAGTTGTCACAACTAAATCGTCAATCCTGAAGAAGACCCCTGCAATGGCGGTCGAAATATTGGTCAAAAGTAATTCGCCACACACGGCTTAACCCAAAAGCCACAATATCAAATCTAGCCTTGAAAACCTAAGAAGTTACTTAAGTGGACAGACTTATGACAGATTTACGACTAATTATATTAAATTTCTTTGTTACAGTTCATCGATGGATACGATCACATCGCCACCACGATCCACGCCTTCCCCAGTTGCCCTCACTCGCCCTTCCCGAGGATCCAACGCCCTCCATGGCTCTGCCCTCCTTGCACCCCTCTTTATCATCAGACGACCAGGATCTTCTGGGGAAGGCCGAGTCCCAAGGAGGAATCAAGAACCAGTTGCATCCCTCGGGAAAGGGACAGCATACTAGAGGCAAGGCGAAGATTCAAGCTACCAAACCTGGGGTTGCTATATTTTCTAGTCCCAATTGTACCACCGTGTTGGTACAGTCGGGAACGACGGCTATTCTGCATTGCGAGGTCAACGATATAGCTGAAAACACGGTGAGTGATAAGTTATTTTACTTTTATATATGTTACAACTCGATTGAAAAGTTTCACCGAATAAAATAGTTTCTACTCACAGAGGTGCTTATTATTGGCCATTTCTCTGACATGCTAAATAAACTCCCCCCAAAAATGAGACCAAAGTAAAAAATCAGCTTTTAAAGATGTATAAAAATTTTCATACCCTGCCTTAAGACTAAGAAACTTTTACTGTAGCAGCAAAAGCACGGTAAATATATAAACCGACCAATAATTAGCAGATTCCAAGTTTGCATTCTGGATACTGTCGGTAATCTCTTGAATAATTTTTCAGTACACGAGTATGTGTTTTCTGCTTCATAGAATATGGAACTTTGTAAGAAACAAATCATTATACACTTGCAATATGCCTAACTCGCACTTAAACCAAACTTATTCTTCTTCTTCGTGTCAGTGACGTCAAATTATTTTTGCCCAGTATCTGGCAACATCTATAGCCCGTGTGTTGCCCAACATTAGGTCCTGGGATGTGCAGATTGTTGGGCACACGGAGCAGGATCTTAGGTGTGAGGTGGTCTGCAGGTATACACAGTCGCTCAATAGACTATCCCTGCCGGAGCATTCTCCATCGCTAGAGGTTGTCCTTTGTTCTACCAACTCCGGTTCTTAATCTCTTCAGGGATTTCCAGGTCCGCCAATCAAGGTTCTTGCCAGTTGGCAGGCCTTCCTTTGGAGTAATGATAAACACTGATGCGACTTGTTTCCAGAGCGGGAGTCTGTCATTTTCAGGGACAGATGTGAGAGGTTGTGTGGAACCTAACACATGTTTGCCACATGCAACGTCCAGTCGTTCAGGTTAAACGTCAAAGTGCTTTTCTTTTAGTTGCACTTTACTGCATGTGTTTTTAAAAATAAATATCTCCCGAAAATATCGTCAGGCCAAAAGAGAACTTCCTTATTGTTAAACATCTTAATTATCAAATATTTAACTTATTTATCTACAAATATACACTTGGACTGAAGTCAAAAAAACACGAGACTGCTTGAACTGATGAGGAGTGCTGCAATGGGGAAGAGTCACTGCTGTAAAACAGCGGAGATCTAAAAACCCCAAATCATCTACAATCCTGCCCTATGTGCCATAAAAGCTACTTTTACCAAGACCTTATGTTAAGCAACGGACAAGCCATCGTTGTTCTTAGATATTGGGATGAATCTACGAGCATATATGTCGTTAAAATGATGATGAAAAATTAAAATCTATGATCATAACTGTTTCTAATGTAAGTTTATAATATTATTTTAAGATAATACTGGGAATCTGACTCGCTACCTGTGACGCGCTTATCAAGCAATTTACTTTAACATCCCCTTTACTTTAAAAAAGAAGCGACTTTGCGTCGCTGGGATAGTTGTCGGATCGGGTGGTGGATGGATGAGGAGCAAATAAGCAACACACAGATATTTCTGATATCAATTTGTACATCTCGGATATATGTATATTGTTCATTCTGCGCGGTTGTTATATATTTTATTAACTCTTTTATAAATGTACTATTTTATTTTTTCTTTACGTACTCAATATTTTAAAAGACGTTTTTTCCATTAAATTTCTTAAGAGACGTCCCTGACCCCCAAGTACAAATATATAAAATGTATATTTATATTACGCTGAAAATTTGAATTTATGAAATTTGAGTTATCCAGGTGCCGTCGTAATTCTTAAAATAAATGTCATTTATCAGGGTTCTATCTCGGAATCATTAATTATGAAAACACTACCTACCTTTTAGTCGCGTCGGATGGCAATAAAATTTAATTATTTATTATTTTGGGAAATATTTACTCGTCGTCGGAAAGGAGGCTGTCCTACCTGAGGAATTTGTTTCCGCCTTGTTAACAGGAACAATTTTATTATTAAGGCGTTGACAGCCAGACTTACTTCTAAATATTCCAAGATTTCGAAATAATACATCCAACCAGTGGCGTAACTTGACATAAAGATTCTTAGAAACCAGGGTAGCAAACTTTATTTTGGTAAATTTCTGAGATCTATCTGTAGATAATACGCTTAGCAACAAGTACTCCAAGAAACTGATACTTTTGACTCCCAGCCTACACTAGTTAGAACCTGTTATGCTTCTCAACTTACACAGCTGCATACCAACTGAGTCTTTTGTGCATTAATTCATAGACCCAGACAGAGTGAATTTACTTGCAACCTGTCGATTATGCCATTCAAATATGTAGTACAGCAAACTCCAGGTCGCATGTATTAGGTGAGTTGTTCACAGCTTCTCCTAATTCTGATGGCATTGACTTAAGAATCATTAATTCCATTAAATGAGTGAATATAAATGGAGCTAGTATGCAGCCTTGTCGCACGCCAGTGGAGATCATCTCAAGCCAGTCCATGGTCATTGCTCCAATTCGCACATAGAAATTGACATATTCTTAGGAAAAAAAACGCATTTCAAGTCAAAGCCTCTAGTCTTAACTTATGGATGATAAAATTCATTACGAAATTTTAGAAAAAAAGGACTGAGTATGCTGCCTTGTTATACACCAGTGTAAGTAAACCTTTGACAAGTCATTATTCTAATTCACACGCAGCACTTGACATCACTGAAGAAAAACAACTCCGAACTTCGTGAGTCAACACAACCATTATTGACTTGGGGAGGATACAGTCTATGACGAAATGAAGAGAAACATATCAAGTATGCAGCTTTGCTGCACGCCAGTGGACATTTACAACTAGTCCATCGTCGCCTTAGAAGCCGCAAACAGAATTTTCTATCATTGAAGTAAAACTGTGAAGTCGATGACGATTGTGAAGAGAAATAGACAGAAGTATGAAGCCTTGCTGCACGCCATTAAATATCTAAATTCAATTAATTATGTGGCCATTGTTCCAGTTCGCAAACATCATTTTCCATCAATGAAGAAAAAAGTGAAATTCTCGACAAGGGTGACGAGAAACGCAGCTAGTATGCAACAAATGTTGAATCATTCCATGGTCATTTCTCAAATATCCTGATAAGTACTAGTTTTTATAGTTCATTCAATATAGGAAGAGTCCTGTGACACATTTATTGCCTTGTGCTGAAAATCGTCCGATATAAAGTTGTAAAAACGGTCACTACTTATATTGATTTTATCAATATTAACAAAAGCCTCTCTTCTTATAAATAATAAGTTATTAAGGTAAATATATCATAATACAAACAAAATAATAATCAAATATGTACATATTGTAACAAATTAGAAAAAATACGGCAATTTGTAAAAAATATCTGACGCATCATCATCATCATCATCATCATCAGCCTGTGTCCGTCCACTGTTGAACGTAGGCCTCCCGCATGAGTCTCCATCCTCTTCGATCCTCCGCCTTCCGCATCCAGGTCACTCCCGCTATTCTTCTTATATCGTCAGTCCATCTTGTAGGGGGGTCGGCCAATGCTTCGTTTGCCAGTTCTTGGGCGCCATTCCAATACTTTTCTTCCCCATCGACCGTCGTCTCTTCGACAGATATGACCTGCCCATTGCCACTTGAGTGTGCCTATTCGTTGGGTAGCATCCACTACTTGAGTTCTTCTGCGTATTTCCTCGTTTCGGATTCTATCTTTTAGCGACACTCCGAGCATGGATCTCTCCATAGCACGCTGGGTGACTTTTATTTTATGGGTAAGACTTGCTGTCAGATTCCACGTCTCTGCGCCATAAGTTAATACAGGGAGGACGCATTGGTTAAACGCCTTAGTTTTAAGGCATTGCGGAATTTTCGCTTTAAAAATGTACTTTAGTTTTCCAAATGCTGCCCATCCCAGTTGTATGCGCCTGTCGATTTCTTTTGAGAAGTTATTTCGCCCTAGTTGTATTACTTGTCCCAGATAGGTATAGTCGTTTACAACCTCTATTTCTGTTCCTCCAATGGAAATAGGATCAAAGGTTTGTGAAATATGACTATTAATCATGGCTTTTGTTTTATCCATGTTCATTTTCAGACCAATTTTGTTCGACGCTTCATTGAGGTCGTAGAGCATGTCTTGGAGCTTGTTAGGTGATTCGGCTATTAGCACTATGTCATCTGCAAATCGGAGGTGAGAAATGTACTCTCCGTTAATATTTATTCCACATTTTGTCCAGGATAGCAGTTTAAAAATATCTTCCAGGGCGTTTGTGAAGAGTTTTGGAGATATAACATCTCCTTGTCTAACACCTTTGTTTATTGAAATATTGTTAGTGCTATCATGGAGCTGGACCATCATTGTTGCAGATTTGTAAAGAGATTTTATTATCTCTATATACCGATAGTCTATTTTGCAGCGTTGTAGTGAATCTAGCACTGCCCAAGTCTCGATTGAGTCAAATGCCTTTTCATAGTCTACAAAGGCGAGGCAGAGTGGCTGATTATATTCTTCGGTTTTCTGAATGATTTGTCTTAGCGTGTGGATATGATCAATTGTACTAAAGCCTTTCCTAAACCCAGCTTGCTCTCGAGGTTGAAATTCATCAAATCGACCCGTCAGCCTGTTTGTTAAAATTCTGGAGAATACTTTATACACATGGGAAAGAAGGGAAATGGGTCGGTAGTTTTTGAGCAGTGATTTATCCCCTTTTTTGTGGAACAATATCACAATACTCGTACTCCATGTCGCCGGGGTTTCTCCATGTTCTATTACCTTGTTGAATAGTTTTTAAGCTCTTTCAACAGAGGGGTTCCTCCTACTTTCAGAAGCTCAGATGTAATTCCGTCTTCTCCAGGGGCTTTGTTGTTCTTAAGTTGTTTTAGGGCCGATTTAATTTCGAATATACTTATATCTGGGATGTCTTCAGACCAGTGCTTTGTGAGAGTAGCCCTCTTGTCGTCCGCAGATCTGTCATTAGGACCTGGCATCGTAGATGAATACAATAACCCGTAGAAATGTTCTATTTCCTTCAGTATATCATTAAGATTTGTTGTTATCTTCCCATCGTGTGTCTTTAATTTGGAAAGTTGGGCCTGTCCTATAGAGGTGTGTCTGCTAAATGCATTTGACCCTCGGCCTTGTGCAACAATCTCCATGATATACTCGGTGTTTGAACGACGAATGTCAAATCTCATGGATTTTTTCACTTTTTGTTCAGGGTATTGTAATCTTGGATGCTTCTGCTTTTACGACGTTCGTCCATAAGAGCTATCGTTTTGTCTGAGAATTTTGACCCTTTTTTCTTTTGCACTGCTTTATGACTTTTTGGCAGTTTCTTTAATGCTATTAATGATTCTTTCGTTAAGTTTGTTGACGTTGTCGGTGTCATCACTATCTTCCAGTGCTGCGAATCGATTTTGTAGTTCAAGCTGAAAAGTTTCCTCAAGCTTGCTCTGAACATTTAACGGACGTATAACTCTTTGTTTTATTAGCTTTTTCCTTTCCAGTTTGATGTCTAGGTGCACAGTACTTCGAACGAGACGGTGGTCACTTCCGGTACTAAAGCATTGCATCGCTGAGACATCAGTGACTATATTCTTCTTATTAGCCATAATAAAATCAATTTCGTTCTTTATGTTACCATCCGGGCTTCTCCAGGTCCATTTGCGTTTTGGTTTTTCTTGAAAAATGTGTTCATGCAAAACATTTTGTTAGCATGTAGAAAGTTTACCATCATCTGTCCTCTGTTATTTCGGAGTCCGGTTCCATATTGTCCTATAAATTTCTCGTTTCCACAGCACTTTCCAATCTTAGCATTAAAGTCTCCCATAACTATGCAGTAATGTGTCTTATTGTATTGTAGGGCTTTTTCGATGTCTTCATATAGAGCTTCTACTTCTTCATCGGTATGGCTAGACGTTGGGGCATATACTTGCACCACTCGTAAGGAGTATCGGTTCGATAACTTAAGCGTCAGGTATGATACTCGGGGGATATACTATTAACTTCGGTGACGTTGTTGGCAATTTCCTTGTTGATAAGGAAGCCAACTCCACCTTGAGAGGTTTGATCCCCTTCTCTATAGTATAAGAGATGTCCTGAGTTGAGTTTAATCAGACCTTCTCCTTCTCGTCTAACTTCGGCCAGCCCAACGATGCTCCATTTGATTCTATCTAGTTCCTCTTCCAGTTCTACGATTTTCTCATCTAGTCTCAATGTTCTCGTGTTGTAGGTAGCAATAAATAGTCGTCTGTGGCAGCCTGCAGTAACCCAGTGATTCTTAGCACCCCCCGCCCCGCCGTTACCATGGCCGCTGCCGTGGCCAGGAATAGCGAAGCTGCTGGGAACTAGGGGCCGGATCTTTTGTTGTGTTTTCATTCGGGGTTGTTGGCTTAAAACGCCACGCTTGCCAGGCGGCTTGGCGAGTTTATGGCCGGTTTACACCGTGCCTAGTTGAAGCTGGGAGAGTTCTTTTGATAACTCTCTCAGCCCTCCTTTCTCCCGTCAGTTCATCACGTCATATCGCCAAAGGGATTGGTTACCGCAATCTTGATGTGACATGACTATGTAGGGCTCACCACGTACAGGTGGGAGTGGAGTTGGTTGTGAGAGGCTATAAACTGCTCTTTTAATAGCAGTCGGTAGGTGCGCATCACCACCCAAGAGCCCCTCTGACGCATGTAGAAGGCCAACTCATATTGCTGCGAAAACTAGTGTTGGGTATATATAATCGTATTTTAAATTATTTTTGTATATACCTACTTAAATAAAATAATAGTATTATTATCAATTATAAGTGAATATTAACAGGATTTAAGGGTCACATCATGCGCCACGATGGTCTTCTTCACGATATTGTGGAGAGGATGGTTGAGGGTAGAAACTGTAGAGGGCGCCCTACACGGGAGTACTTGCAGCAAGTATTCGAGGACATGAATTGTAGCGCTTATGCTGAGCTGAAAAGGGTTGCGGAGGACCGAGAGGAATGGAGATCGAGATGCAAGATTCTGTTGCTGCAAACCAATCCACCGGATTGATACTACGAAGAAGAAGGGACATGTACTATAAATAAAAATATTAGTAATATGTAAATTATGAAAAAAAGCGAGTGTAGAGATAAATATTAGCCCATAACCTTAAAAACACATATTTCAGTCGGAATCCGAGAAAGCAGTACCAATTTAAATTATCTTCGTCACTATCAGAATTAGAACTACACCTTTCACACTCCTTTATAATCAGGTTCTGTTCTCGTAAATTGTCATGATATTTTTATAAGGTGTCGTGACGCCAATGGCAGTGATCTCGTAATCCCGCCTCGTCTCCCGAGCAGTCAAGAGTAGCATTAATTGGTTTTCCATTATTACTTCGACAGGCCTAACCTCGCGCCGGTGTTTTGTTCGACATTGCTTGGATGTAAAATTTATAATTACTTTGACGCTCCTCCTCCTCCTCATGATAATAAAATAACACGGGCTCACGGCACGACAATACCCATGCCATTAAAACTCAGAGGACAACCAATACGTATACGAGTTTATATAGGAACAAATTCGGCAATATTCTTCTTCGTAGTATCAATCCGGTGGATTGGTTTGCAGCAACAGAATCTTGCATCTCGATTTCCATTCGTATTGGTCTTCTGCAACCCTCTTCAGCTCAGCATAAGAGCTACAATTCATGTCCTCGAATACTTGCTGCAAATACAGCGCCCTCTACAGTTTCTACCCGCAACCATCCCCTCCACAATGTCGTGAAGAAGACCATAGTGGCGCATGATGTGACCGATCCATCGGGCTCGCCTCTCTGAGATGGTTCTTATTAGGTGCCGATCTTCCTTGATTAGCCTGAGAACCTTATTGTTCGTGACGTGGTCTCTCCAGGAAGTTCCGAGAATTCTTCTGAATGACCACATCTCAAAGGCCTCTAGTCTTTTTTTATCACTTTTAGATAATCAACATGTCTCACAGCAGTACATCAAGATGCTCCAAGTAAATGTTTTTGCTTGCGGAGCCTTAAATTAATATTAATTTAAGGCAATATTCTATACAGAGAATACACTTATACAACAAATAAAAAAATACATGATCCTTAAAAAAATAATCTTAGAATGCAATTTCGAATGATACACATATTTTATTTATATATATTTCATTCAGCAGTTGGAAGTTAAATTTGAAAATGAATTAATCGTTTCTTGTACTCTAAGCACATTTAAAAAAATTTAAATTCTTAAAGAGAAGTGCCGAAATGTCTTTTGTATGTGAATCTAAAGCAAATGTTGTGGTGTTATTGAAATTCTTCTGTAAGAGAGAGCCATTTTCAATCAGAAATTGTAATTGGTTAAAACAAATAATTACTTTTTTCTTAGCATTACTTGTCGAATGTAACCGGCGGGTAAAGCCGAATGGTCAAAGTGATTGCTTTGCAAGCCAAAGATTATGGGTTCAATTTCCGACGGAGATTAAAAAAAAACGATTTCTGAGCTCTAAAATACCCCCGGTTGGTGTGAATTTGATCCCTCACCCGTAAAATGCCAGTCAGAGCCTATCAATTAAAATCGGTGGTAGATGAAAGTCGTCCCGTGAAGACCATCCATTCATAGTAAATTTCTGGAATAAAAAGAAGCGTGAATCTCGGGAAACAGAAAAAAGTCACACAGAAGAGACAGGTCGAGACCTGGTGTTGGTCCGAACTCTGAAACTGGGAATAATGAAGGCCTTGCAAAAGTAATGCGTATGATTTTATTGTGACGCGACTATCCATGGCAGAGTAGTATAACTAATTGGTAAACGTAGTGGGTCTGCCATTGCAATGCAGCTGTAAAGTTTTTTTTACAGAATTTTAAGCATTTGTACAACAGGTCCGATCAATAATTCCCAGGAATATTATCCCAGGAAATGAACATTATTTTCATAATTCTACGTGTAAAGTATAGAAGTTTGCGTCGGATAGACTTAAAGTGTTAAACTGATATTCCTAGATAAAGCAGAAGACATAGTAAAGCTCTTGTTAGTGAACTTATCGTCAATGAAGGAGATGTAGGGTCGA
This sequence comes from Glossosoma conforme, assembly GCA_022606575.1. NCBI lineage: Eukaryota > Metazoa > Arthropoda > Insecta > Trichoptera > Glossosomatidae > Glossosoma > Glossosoma conforme. The sequence continues at coordinate 13,326 of JAGTXR010000058.1, read as the reverse complement.
GATTCGTCAGCGGTTCATGGGGCCCAGCCTGTGTTGGCGCGCATCATCGTGGTTGGTCACATGTTCATATGGTGTTGCCACACTCCATTATTATTGATAGATTTATTAAATCATACTCATCTTCGAATGTTTAAGTCGTTATTAAAATTTTGTTAAGTTTCATTTCCATTTGTTTTTCAGGTAACGTGGATACGCAAAAAGAACCATTCTCTTCTGACTGTGGGACTAGTCACCTACAGTGCGGATGCGAGGTTCTTCACTGCCCATGGAAAGCATCCAAGGGTGAGTACTTTTAATATGTCTAAAAGATGATAAGAGGAACGATATCAAAAAGCAATGTAATGACATTCCAAATAAAGCAAACTTCATACCACTGGGATCGTCATCGGACCGCGTGGTAGATGGGTGAGGAGCTGATTGCCAAAACAAAGCACTCGTCTAGAAGCTTTTTGACACATATTAATTTAAAAGACTGACAAAATTCAGTCCTCTGCCCGGAACACACAAAATGATGTTTACTTGACGACGCCCAGGCAGAGAGTAAGTCTAACGGCAGCAGTGACAGTCACTGCATCGAAATTAAAATAAAGTCCATCTATGAAACTAGCCACGCCACATGACCTGGTGTGACTGTCACAACGTAATAAATGAAATGACGCCTGCACGCCGCGTTTAATAACTGTTTTAATCTAAAATTTAGACTAGTGTTTTTATATGTGCGTTTTAGACGAGCGAACAAAAATGAGAGAAAAAAATAACACACATTGAAACTTTTCGCTACTAGCGTGAAAGGGATTTATTGTCTTGTAATTAATAGATAATAAACAATAATTAAATATTTTCAATGTTTTGAGCATTCACTTTGAGATCCATAATAAATTATAAATATTTATTTATTTATTTACCTTGTTTTCACATGGATCACGTAACAAAAGTTCTCTATTAGGAGACTGCAGTTTTGACTAACTCGTAGTCTTTCTCAATCCTTCTCTAGTTAAGAGATAACTGAGCTGCGTTGTACTTATAAGTGGTGTAACACATTTTTGTAGGGGAGGGGGTGGGGGTGTGTCTATCAGGAAAGGAGAGGGAGATAGGTAGTGTTGCAAGGATGAAGGAAGAGATAAGAAAGAAGATCTCTTCCTTCATCCTTGCAACACTACCTATCTCCCTCCTTTCCTGATAGACACACCCCCACCCCCTCCCTACAAAAAATGTGTTACACCACTTATAAGTACAACGCAGCTCAGTTATCTCTTAACTAGAGAAGGATTGAGAAAGACTACGGTTTAGTCGAAACTGCAGTCTCCTAATAGAGAACTTTTGTTACGTGATCCATGTGAAAACAAGGTAAATAAATAAATAAATATTTATAATAATTAAATCTAAAGATGAAAAATATTCAACCAAAATTAATTAAAAATTAATGCAGGAGACTTACTTTCAACAGTGGATGGACACAGGCTAAAGACGATGATGATGGTTATGATGAGTAGATATGGTACATTTTATAATTCCCATGCAAACTTCAACATTATATGCCACATAGTATACTGAAAACTTTTTCATGAAAATTTCACTGAAATGTTGAGCTTAATTTTTCAGGACTGGGCGCTGCACATCCGGTTTTCAGCAGCGGGTGACGCTGGCATGTACGAGTGTCAGGTGCCGACGCATCCGCCCACGAGCCTCTACGTTAAATTAGTCATCGTGGGTGAGTGAACATAGTAGTTGTTTTAAATGCACATGAAACTCAACGGGAAAGCTCTGCTCTAGTTTATTAACGCCTCGAGCCTTTACTGTCGACAGATTGCAGGCAAGCTTTGAGAATATTAATAAATGCTCTGAAGCACATCAATTTGGAACAGATTACAAGATGACGATCAGGTTATCACCAGCGTGACATCGCTTATACACGACCTACATTACCTCATATATCTCTGATCTAGAAACCTGATATATAACTAAAAACCAATGCAGTCTTAAAATGAATTTTGAGAACAGTTACCTGCTAAAAATATCGTGGTTGCAATTTGATTTGGTGAAGCACAAAGTAAGTAAATTTTTGAGAGACTTGTCTTATTAAATGGACTTTGCTTTAAAATTGTATATGCATCACGAATACGCCCTATTATTTTTTATGTGATACAATAGCTTCATTTTCCATTGGAGGAACACAAATAGAGGTTGTAACCGACTATACATATCTAGGACAAAAAATACAACTGGGACGAAGTAACTTCTCAAAAGAAATCGACAGGCGTACAACTAGGATGGGCAGCATTTGGAAAACTAAAGTATATTCTTAAAGCAAAAATTCCGCAATGTCTAAAAAATAAGACGTTTAACCAATGCATTCTCCCTGCATTAACTTATGGCGCAGAGACGTAGAACCTGACAGCAAGTCTTACACATAAAATAAAGGTCACAATATTTTAAAAGAATCAAAATCTAATGCGTCAATAATTTAATTGTTTGATCATTATAATATATGAACATAATGACAAAATAAGTGCAAAATAACACAGAAAACAACCCCATCTACTGGAATTTGAAAACATTTAAATGGTCGTTCTATAAAAAAATATCCGATTTACAATACTATTCAGGATCAAGACAAATGTAACAAATCTATAAACGTGAAATCTCGTCATCTATTTTTGAGTTATAAAAGTGAAACTAAAATGACTTTCTTTTATATAAATAAATATATTGTTTGTTATTTCTAGAGGCCCATGCGGACATTGATGGCGGATCCGACAAGATAGTCCAGCAAGGATCCATGTTGAGGTTGAGCTGTCAGGTTCGAAAGTCCACGGAACCGCCTACCTATCTCTTCTGGTATCACGAAAATAGGATGATCAACTATGACATAGGTAATTTGTAATAATAATAACGTTTAATTGTCCAAACCTTTTAATGAGAGACGTCCAAAGCATGTTTTTCGACCTGAATTTTATAGTTTCTCTATCATTCCATGGAACACATTTTGAGATGGAAAAAAGAAAACAATTCAAATTTTCGTCTTACTCATGTGTTTACTGGACTGTCGTATGTGAGCTTGTTTTATTTTTTATAAACCTTTGCAAGCTTCTGCTTGGTTCTGACATAGTTGCTTGCTGTTGAACTACAACAAGAACATCGTCGTAATCACATGCGTATTTAAAGGACTGAAATTCTGTTTTTTTTTATTTATTATCCTTCAAATACGTGCCTCTATTGATCAATAAATAACAAAATTGTATGTGATCTTAATTCTCTCTCATCTAACTTGTCAAATCAAATCTTTCCAGCCCTATATTAAATGTATTATTTTCATGGGCCCTAATTCAAATGTCTTTTGAGAGTTTTTATTATTAAAAGCATTTAGTTAAAATTCACTACCATTTTTTGCATGTACGAGTATATAGTGCAATAGTCTTTTAAGGAAGATATAGTGCTTATAAACATTAGTATGTGTAACCATCTTCTTGAAAAGATAGATAGTAATTTTATTTCACACATGATACACATTTTTTTGTAAAAAAATACATTTGACTGATGATTGCTACCGAAACTTAAAATTATTCTAATAATTCTTAATTTTACAAATATTTCTCAAATTATGAAAAAAGTAGTGATGAAGATTATAAGAGGCTTACCTATATATTGAATAATCCTGTCAACAGTAATATACTTAATAAATGGCAAGAAAAATTAAAATATTGCCATTGAAATCACAATCTCAAAGATCTATTAAAAATACTCATTTAGTTAACCACTACAATATGTGTTAAATTATAAATCAATATTTGAGTACTTTTATTATTATTTTAATACGTTTTTTCAGCTGGTGTAGTTGTGACGCACTCGAAGCAGTCCAGTGAGCTGGTCATCCAACATGCAGAGCCTCGCCACGCAGGAAACTACACCTGCGCTCCAGCTAATGCTAAGCCCGATAGTGTCACAGTCCACATACTGCACAGTAAGCTTACATGAACTTAGTGTCAGCCCTATCCATATAAAAATGAGCAGTTCATCTAATAATTAACGGCACACTTACGCTTACCTCCAATGCTTGGAAGACAGACGTAGGATTATTTCACTAAGTTTATTACCATGGTGCTGCTCCTTTTAAATCAAAGAATGAATATACTCTTCACCCACTTACAACTGACAAACACGTTTTACACCTAATATGTGTAGTTAATGTATGTCGATCAAAAAATGGGAGTTTCCAAAATTCATTCCTAAATGCCACCGGTAAGCTCTGTATCAATCTATATCTCTTCAAGAAACATATCAATATACTCTTGCAATCTCTCCAACCCACACTCAACACAAACACAACACGAGTCCAGTCTTTCATGCTTATTTGATCATTTTTGGCTTGCTTCTCTCAAAAGCTACAACATATGTTTCCAGTAAGACGACAACTCCACCAACGAATCATTAACACGAATTATTTCCAGGTTTATATATGTATTATTTTTGTCATTCCAGGTGAAACTCCCGCCGCAATGCAGCATGGCAATCAAAGCGCTACCTCACGTGCAGACACTCGACCACAGCTGATAGTCTGCCTGCTGCTGTACCTCATCAGCGTCTCCAAGTCCCTACTTAGTTCAGTCTCTACCAGCACACACATATTCGTCTAACTGAATCTAACTCCTAGCACACAAAACAAAAAACTGGGCTTCCTATAGTTGATATTTTATCAACTTGCAACTAATCAATGATTACTCAAAGATAAAACTGCACAATTGATTTACTTAAATAACAAGTCACTTAAAATAATCAAACCTTACATTTTACAACAAATAAATTACGAATGTGTATTTAAGGCACATCTGGAAAACGCTATGCGAAAACCATCTCTGTCACGTCCTGTTTTTGGAAACCCAGATTGGGACCTGTTACTGGACGCACGCAAAAAGATAATTTTTAAAAAGTGGCTGAAAGCCTTCCCGTGATTCTAGTTGCATCATTTCGATGTCAAATAGACCTCAGTCTAAAGGCTGCGAAGTTAATATGCTACAGCATTTCTCAGATTGTCATATTTTGTGACCCGTTGCTTGGTTGCCATTGGGGATACATTTAAACATCTAATGAATAGTATGTTATTTGTATAAATATATATGGATCATGCTACAATACATTTTCTAGAGATAAACTATATATAGAGCCAAGTTCAATTAAGTGTTTTAAAATGGCAGTCCTATTGCATCAGTGCTACAAATTATCTATTGAATTTGATTTATTCAATCAAAAAAAGAACAGCGAGTCTTATAAACAAAACCATTCCAATATCTGACATGTAATCTATGAAAAACAAACGTTTAATCGGGTCACTAAGCTTTTTCATCATTTATGTCATGAATACTGCGCTTCTGAAAATTCTCAGAATATTGTGAACTATTTATTAACGTCAATAAAATAGTTGACCCAATATAATGGTTGAAAAGGATAAAAAGCTAATCTAACTTAACCTCACAATTACAATGTTATTATACCAAAGTGAATCATAAACGTCCATCAATTCAATAAACTGGAAACATTGCTCAACGTAACATGATGTCTATACTTATAATCAGTATATGACTGCATTAAACACAAATTTACATAAGCTGTGTAAATGTGGTATTATTTTCGAGTGACAAGTAAAACAAATGAAAAATGAGAACAGTAAGAGCAAATGGAATGTTTCAAAAACTAACAATTTAAACCTACTACAGGGATGAAAAAGAAGTATACTAAACAAAAATTATTTGGTGTCCATATAATAAGTTTTTGTATAAAAATTATGTTTCATCAAGACTAAAACAGTGTACCAAATATATATAAAAAAATTTAAAATTTTGAAACAGTAAAAGTGTTAATCACGTTATCCGAAATGACAAACTCAACTGTCTACTTATAAATGATAAAAGTTTTTAAATATAATAATAAATTGCTAACCTATAAATATTATGTGTAGTAATTTAGTGTTACTAAATTTAATTATGCATAAGACGTTGATATTATAATATAATGTATGTACACATTGTGATTTTTTTTGTTCAAAATTGATAATTTAATTTTTGAAAATTACATCTGAGTAACTACAATGCTTACTATTACAAAAATAACTGAGCATTTCATTCGTGATTAGAATAAAAAGTAAAGGGGAGGCCGTCATAAATTTTGCTTTGCTGTTCTAAGCACCGATGGTCGTCTTATTAAATTGAGAGTCATATAAAGTCCTGCAAGAATAACATTGAGGAATTTGGAATATATTGATTGTATGTTTGAAATGGCTCAGTGAACATTTCATCTTCGTAGTATCAATCCGGTGGATTAGTTTGCAGCAACAAACTCATACATCTCGATCTCTTTGCCCTCCGCAACCCTCATCAGCTCAACATAAGAGCTACAACTCATGTTCTTGAACACTTGCTGCAAATACTCCCGTCTAGGACGCCCTCTACAGTTTCTACCCTCAACCATCCCCTCCACAATGTCGTGAAGAAGACCATCATGGCGCATGATGTGACCGATCCATCGGGCTCGCCTTTCTGAGATGGTTCGTTCTTACTTGGTGCCTATCCTCCTTGATTATGCTGAGAACCTCATTGTTCGTGACGTGGTTCGTGACCATTTATTTAAAAAATTTTTTTTCAGTTTATGTAACCTTGATTTATTTTGTATGACTGTCTATCATATCACATGGCTCAGATATGGATTTTATACATATATTATACTAAATATATATCATTTTACTTAAATATTGTGTCAGTTTTTATAATCGATGTATCCTTGAAATATGAATGTTTGTTATTTATAATATAATAAAATATAATAGGCTTAAGATAAATATGATACTGTTACATACATGTATTATTATTCTTTTCATATTAAAAACTCTTGAAAGTTTGTAAATGGGCTATAAAGAGTGAATCTTGCTTAATAATCACAATTATGAGTATACAGATATTATCGTCGTTTTAGTGATGCTTCTCAGATTTTTTTTTTCTTGAGTAGAAATATTAGCAGTGTGAAATCAAACCCCAGGAAAAATAAAACAGTTTTTTTTATTATTTTAAGCCTTTTTGTCATGAAATATTTTTATATTATATTAAATATTCATGTAAAACGTATTAATTGTGGAATGAAACGCTTTGGAATAATTCAATTTTGAATCTTAGATTTTATAATTATTATTCATTTTATTCATATTAATATTTATGAGTATTGATGGATATTTTTATAGACGTCTAAAAGGTTATTTACAAGAGAGATTCTCTGTATAATTTTTAAAACTTTGTTAGAAAGACAAAGTTATTGAATATTTAATATTATTTATTTATACTGTACAATTTTATGTTGCTATCTATATAAATATTTTATTGTTTTTTATCTGTATTTTTTTGTTCAGTAACTAATTCAAGGTTTTCGCAGTAATTAATATCTATTGGCAGTTAATAAAATTAATCGGTAGTACACTAAATAAATTCACAGTATCCACTGTGTCAGTGTGAATGTTATCAGTAATACAATTAAAAAGACAGTAAAGATATTTTTTTCAATGTTTTCAGCATTCACTTTGAGATCAATTATAAATTATAAATATTTATTTATTAACCCTGTTTTTAAATGGATCATGTAAGATACGATAAACGTAAAATAAGATTCTTACGTGATATAGGGTCCGCCATCTTACTTTTTTTTTCAACTAGTGCTTATTTCGTGAATGGTAACACTTAACTCATGTCTAATTTAACAGATAATTAGTTTTATCCTTCCGCTAAACGAACATGGTTGTGTATACGCTTGAACAACGCTGGGAAATATTGCGACATTACTTTGAAAATCATGGTAATGTTGCAGAACGTGTGCGAAAATTGCGTAAGGATTTTGGAAGACGAGAATCACCGTCAGCTCCGTATGTTCGTTATCTTGTGAAAAAAGTGAAAGAAATTGGCATCCTCATTGATAAACCAAAGCGTGAAAAGCCAAAAACAGTGCGTACACCCGAAAATATTGATGCTGTGGCAGAAAGTGTGCGTGAAGCGCCATCAATGGCGCTGCCATGCGGCGCGGCCATATTGAACGATTTTTTGTTCGCAAAAATTGAAGAGGAGGATATTGGCAACATTTGGTTTCAACGGGACGGCGCTACGTGCCACACAGCCGAAGCTACACTCGATGTTTTGCGCCCTGTTTTAAAAAAAAAAAGTTATTTGCGGACACTTTACATGTAAAAACAAGGGAAATAAATAAATATTTATAACAGTATTGTTATCATGTGTGAAATGGCCAATATCGTGAATCTAAAAATTGTTTATTTTACTCGACCTAACAATGAAAAAATTATCTTTTATGGACTAAATCATAAACCTTAGAAATTTAATGTAAAATGAATGACTCATTAAGTCATAAATCAGGAACCTAGCCCAACCTAACCTTATCATTTATTAATTACCGTTCATTAAATATTTCGTTCAAATTGATTTATAATATTTTTCTACAGCCAAATGATGATTTTTACATACCTACTTAGGTATTAATTACTGACTAATTGATAAATACTTACTGCCCATTAACTAAATTAAATTCTGCCAAAAAATTAAATGCCTATAATTACGTTTTTTTTTTTTAAATTTGACCCTCTTTAAATAATGATCGATTTTGCGATTTGTATCACTCACGTAATTATCTTTTGGCATTATAAATATTAAAAAATTTCTTGTTTTACAATTAAAATTCATTTATATTTTTATTTAATATTTTTAGTTAGTCTTTATACTTAGAATGTCAGTATTGTTATCATTAGTGTAAAATGGACAATATCGTTAATTATTATATAATTTATTTTTAATCTACCTAACAACAAAAAATGCATGATCTTTATTCTATATGCATTGAATCATATACCTGGATAATTTTAATTTCTCTATTCTGATGTCATAGATTACAATCATTATTATTTTTGTGTAAATAAAATAAGGGTGAAAAAAAAACCATCTTTAAATTTCGAGCTATTTGTTTGACCTAGCAATTTATTTTATTTAAATATTTTTTATCGCTTAACACTATGTATATAAACATATCTATCATAAATGGGTATGTCCCATTATATCACTAGTGTAGTCTTTAATTTGAACGAAAGTTTAATTCTATGTCACACTTAAGACATTTATCTGACACCTATATTTAAAACACACATTATAATATTTGTCAAAGCAATTTATATTTTTTTTAAGATGAGCATTTTTTTTATATAAAGTTTAATGAATAGCATGGTATTTGTTTTTGTAAAAATATGCAGATTTTCATTATATGGAAAACAACAATGATTTGTTTTCTACAATTTAGTAGTAATAAGTTTCGTGGTCAGATGATTATCTTAGGTGTTTTAGAAAGTTATACTTTTTCTAAGATTAACAACTACAACAACCTTTATCAAAAATTAACCAATAATTGGCCAAAATTATTCAGAAATATTTATATTTTATTTTTCATTTAATTGTTGTTTACAAAAAATAATTAATTTGTACATACCTGTATATGTATGAAAAAATATTTTCTATTACCCATTGTGTAAAAACTGTTTAACATACATAATATATTATTGTATTTTTTATCAAATAATATTAATATTATTAAGATATAAGTGTAATAACAATAAACTTAACATTAATATGAAAATGAAACAGTAAAGAGTTTAAGCGCATTGTGAGAGCCTAATGTCTGTTTTTAGTATAAATAATATTGATATTTTTTATGTTTCATTTTGTAATACATGTTCCTAATTTGTAACAAATCCAGAAAATCCTTAGTAGTAGATAACATACCATATCTCTTTTGTGGCTCATCAAAAGGGGAACCGAAATGTTTGAAAAATTCCAACCACTTTACAAAGAAAAGCTAGTAAGACATTTATTTACTTAATTGTTAAGAATTGTATAAATTCACATTATTTCAGTATGTTACATAGTAACGTTTTTTATTATGGTTGTAGTGTAAAAGTATTCATTGAGTTAAAGATACACAGGTTTTTTTCAATTTTATGTAGTCTGATTAGCAGTTTTCTGCACTTATACATCCATACTCGTTACCATGCGTTCTGCGCGTCTTTTTGTAATGGGTACCAACTATCAGTGTTCCCATCACAATTTACTTCTATCTTCACAATTGCAATGAGAAATATAACACATTCACTGGAGCCTTTAAAAATAGATCAATTAAATGGCCGATGATTGTCTCCTCAAAAATACTCATTTTCCCATGTTGGAAAAATATGTTACAATATTTATTTTCATTTGATTTCAAAAATTATTTATTTGATTAATTTACAGCTTTATAAATGTAAAAACACGTATATAAATATTATGTGTGTCAATACTAATTGTAATAAAATATCAATGAATTATATAAGCTAAGTTAATTTTGATTGGTATACTTAAAAAAAAATGTATTAACTGTAAATATTTTGGTAAATGGAGTTGTTATGATCTCCTTATGTCTGTGATATATAAAATAATAGAATATAAAATAAATATGTTACTGTTTTATTTATCAGCAACCCAATCCTTAAGTAAGACAACATCTTAAGCTGCAGTGTCTCATCTTAAGATTTAATAAATAATTAGCATTTTTTCAAAGGAATTTTGTTTGTACAAGATCTCATACATTGTATTACATAAATAAAAAAATATAAAAAATATAATAATTTATTTTGAATATAAGTTAAAATTTATTCATGCAATGTATCCATGTCATGAAATTTTAATATAAGTACCTTAAACATTATAATGTAATTTTCATTAAAAAAATAGTTTGTTCTAGTATCTAGATTAATCAAAAATAACTTTTTGAAATGCAATAATTTTTAAAGGCTTCGATCTTATACTTGTATAACATACTATGATACTATTATTTATTATTTAATATCAAAACGTTACCATAATGTTGAATAATGGATTTTTTCTAGCATAATTATTTTCCGTGTATAAATCGGATACTAAACGTAAATTCCTGGGTGTACGATGGTTTGATTTTCTTAAGAACGAAAAAGTGAGGGAGCGAGTAAGACTGACTTCCATACTACAATCGGTTCATCTTCGTAGTATCAATCCGGTGGTTTGGTTTGCAGCAACAAGTTCTTGCATCTCGAACTCTACTACTCTCGATCCTCTGCAATCCTCTTCAGCTCAGCATAAGAGCTAAGCTCATATCCTCGAACACTGGCTGCAAATACTCCCATCTAGGGGGTGCCCTCAGTAGTTTCTACCCTCTACAGTTTCGACCCTCAACCATCCCTTCCAAAATGTCGCGAAGAAGACCATCGTGTCGCATGATCTGACCGATCCATTAGGCTCGCCTCTCTGAGATGGTTCTTACTAGGTGCCTATCTTCCTTGATTATGCTGAGAACCTCATGGTTCGTGACGTGGTCTCTCCAGGAAATTCCGATTAACAAACGGTTAAGAGACGAATATTCTCGGACATGTACTTTCTAAACTGCAAAAAAAATTCAAAACTTCAGCTGCCTACCTGATCACATGGTCCTGAAAGTAAGACGATAACTACACATAGTAACATACTATGTGTAATGTACTCAGCGGAGCTCCGGTAGGCAGATCTGACATGGGATGATGCGATTATTGTGACGATTAACCCTCATATTTTCAAGTAAGGGAGCTAATTTAAAATGATAATTTTTGATTGCAATAGTAATATAGAACATAATATGATTGAAAATCATTTTTATTCATTAACACAGCCAGCGGGTATAGCTCAAAGGTCAAAAGTCTTTGCTTTTCAAGCCATAGGTCGTGGGTTTGATCCCCGATGGAGATTAAATAAAATAAATAATAATTGATTTCTTAGCTCTGAATCCCTCACCCGTAAAATGCAAATAATAGTCTTATTATTAAAATATGTGGTAGAAGAAAGGCGTCCCGTGAAGACCACCCATTCGTAGTAAATTCCTGTAATAATACGAAGCGTGAATCTCGGGCTGTAGTCAATGCCGTTGGCGGGTCAACACTCCACATGTAGTGCTTAGCCATATACAGCATTGTAATCGTCATATAATTCAACAGATGAGACATCAAAATTACTATTGCCATCTGTTGGTATTCTTCTGTCTGCGTTTACATTAAAATATAAAAAACATAAAATAAAGTCATTTTTGTAAGTTAGTGAAATTATGTAATTACGAATACGAATTACATTTTATTAATAAAAATCAATAAAAGAAAACGCTTTTATATAATATTAAAAATAAATATTAAAGAGTGCAAATATTTAATTGAAAAATGTGCAAACCTCAAAACGTAAATAACGTAGTAATGAATCGTTGCATTAAAACACATATCTACGTTATAACTTAAAAAATCCCAAATTGTATCATGCATCTTAAAGTAGTTGTAATTATTAAGCATTACTTGATCATTTATCTTTATTTACATAATCACATAAATAAATTTCCTTTTTATAATATTACTTGATGATTTTGGTGGATTTTTTCCCCATATTCTTGGCAGTATCAATCCGGTGGATTGGTTTGTAGCAACAAAATCTTGCATCTCGATCTTCTGCATCTTTAGCTCAGCATAAGAACTGCAACGCATGTCCTCGAGCTTTATTTTTAAAAACGCCCAAGACCAATATTTGCAGCAAGTATTTTTTTCCCCCACATTTGGTCATTATAAATACGTTGAATATTTAAGAAGTAAGTTCTTGGGAAGCTTTGTCTAAACAGCTATTTTGTTCAGCTTGGTAACTTGGAATACAAAATTAGTGCACATCATTAGATGAGTCTTGCTGTAGAACTGATATCGAACCCTGAATTTGTCATAGAAGAACTTATCTCCGCATAACTTGCTAAATATTTTATTCAAGTTGACTTCAATGGAATAAGTTCCCTGAAAAAAAAGGAGACCGTCATGTGAAATTGGAAATACTTCTATGATTAATTATTTTACACCTACAATTTCAGCATTACTAAAATATATATTTTAGCATCCCCTTTACTAAAAGAATCAAAATTATGTCACCGGGATTGTTATTAGAATGCGTGGTGAGAGGATAAGGAGCAGATGAACAACAAAACGCCTTTTCCAGAAGCACTATGACATATATTTAAGTTAAGAATTGAAAAACTTTCGGCTTGAGGCGGACCGTATGCTTTTAGGCCCCAGATGACAACTGCAGACCAGCCACCGAGCACCCTAGGTCGGTACCTATCGCCGACATTCATCCAGTGGTGATCCAAGGGACTTCACTTGTCAAACAAACAATATGGCGACACATATGCGTGTCCGACGAGCGAACAAAAAGGGACGAAAGATTGTATATCGTGGAT